>JASXTE010000003.1:36775296-41775296 GCA_030280995.1 Hemileia vastatrix | reverse complement strand
ACCAGCGGCAATGTAGCTTGAGTCCACTGCCAGATAAATTCTTCCAGCACCAACACTTTCAGCCAGGCTATCTCAGGAGCCCAGGAAATTGTTATAATAATTTATTGGAATCATTTAAGGGAATATAATTATGCATTTTATGTAGTTACAATAAAATATTTTATTGAATAAGAAAAATTATATATATTTTATGAATAAATAAAATAATTATTATATTTTTCTTTATTATTAAGTAACTTTTTTATTACATAAATGATATTATATTCTATAAAATCATGGGGCATTTTTATGTATTTAATATTTCTAAAAAAATTAATTATTTATAAAATTATATAATAAGTTTAATAATAAATTTAAATTATAATAGGGGGTATTAAAGTTAGAAATTGGTAATTATTTAAAAAGTATTGCACAACACAAAAAGAAATCCAAAAACTTGACATTCATTCCCAATAAAAAGGTTTTTTTGGGGCACAATATGGCATTCTTTTAAAAATAATCATGTTTGATTTGGTGGAAAAAAGAAGTATTTTGAAATGGGGGATTTCTAGCTTTGATACCCCTTAATGTAATTACAATTTAATTAATAAAACTTTTATACTAAATACAAATTATCATATATTATTATCCATAAATATTGGTCACTTTTTTGACCCTTAACTGTGTCAATAAAATTACTAAATAACTTAAAACACATATTTAATATAATAATAGGGGGTATCAATGATCAGGGATCCGCAATCAGGGATCAGGAATTTTTTTTCCGGGATCAGACATTATTAATTGCGGAAGATTCTTATCAACTAGCCCTGGGGCTAGTGGATAAGGAATCCACGATAATGCATTATCCTGCCTCTTATACCCCAATTTCCATTCCTAATTCCTGATCCCAAACTCATCTCATCCATGATGGATTTGCAAGAAATTCACATGACTCATAATTGCTGATGCCATCCTTAAGTCTTTCCTCACTCTATGCTACTTAATTTTGGTTGGTGAACACTTAAGTTTTTTTTCTATCTACACACCCCAAATGCACATTTGGTGGTGAATTCCCACTTCTCTCATCACATAACCCTTCCACCAGCAACAATGAAACACCTCTCTACTTGGAAGCTACTTCACTCAACAATGAATGCTATTATTTTTCTTTTAGTTCTTTACTATAAATCTGACTCTGATTTGGAAGATGCTTTAGCTTATATGTGTTTTCTTTCCAAAAAGCGTTACATCATCACCAGGGGTTCAAATCTTTATCATGATCCCCGATATGATCTGGCCTCCATTCTCAACATTTCTCATTTAAACTTCACCCAACTTTTTAGAACTTCTCCCAATTCTTTCTTCAAACTTCATCAACTCATCTCCAATCATCCTATCTTTCATAAAAATTCCCATAACAAACAGTTTAATCCTGCCATCCAACTTGCTGTTGCACTATGTAGCCTTGGCTCAAATGGAAACGGTGCTGCTGTAAGACATTTGGATAATCTCTTAAACATAGGATATGGTACCGTGATATTATACACCATGCACTGTATGATTTCTATCCTTTCCCTAAAGTCTCAAACACTTGCTTGGCCAACTCCAGAACAGCGACTTGAATCCTCTCAAGTAATGCAAGCTGAAGGTTTCCCTGGCTGTGTAGGATTCTTTGATGGCACAACTATACCTTTGAGTCAAAAGCATGCTCATGATGGCAACCATTATTTTGATTGAAAAAAAAGGTTTCTTCAAAATCTTCTCCAATTTCTCATCCTTCATAAACTAACTTTTTATCTTCTTTCTAGATACTCTATTGCCATCAAACTTTTATGTGATGTCAATAAAAAATTTATTGCTTTTCATAGTGGCTGCCCAGGCTCATTTCATTACTCTTCTGTCTTCCAAAGAATGAGGATTTCTCAAACCCCTGACTCATACTTTGAAAAATCTCAGTACCTTCTTGCAGACTCAGCATATTCAAGTGGGAAGTACATCATACCTGCATTCCGTGGTGCAACCTTAGAAAATGACTCCAAAACTAAATTTAATTATCACCTTTCCCAATCAAGAGTAAGAATTTAACATGCTATAGGTATTTTAAAGGCACAATTTTCTAGTCTTTGGGAGCTCAGAATCCAATTTCAAAAAAAATTGGAGATCAAAACTGCAAATCATTGGATCATGACTTGCATTATACTCCACAATATCCTAGCTGATTTAAAGGATGAGTGGAATGATCATTATGAAGAAGAGGATCCTGAATCAGCACCAGATCTCCCCTCCCTTGAATCACAAAACATTCATTCAAGCGGCATACATTCTGTCATTATGCGTATTACTCTCCAATATTTCTCTTCACCACCTTTTTAAATTATTTTTTTACTCTCCAAATGTCCTCTTTCTGTACTTCATTCACTTGGTTTGGTATTTTGGTTTGTTTCATATTCATTTTTTTTTTTGGAATTTAAGGTGAAGATCTTTTTTTTGGATGGCTCATTGGTTTTCTTTCACCAGCTCAACATGAAATTGCATATTTTGTCAGTGATTTTTTTTTCATTCATCACTCATATCCTTTTCATCCTCTCCTCAAACATCACTCAAAATTTTTCGTTACTTTATTTTTCTCAACTCATCTCACCAGGTAAATCTTTTTTTTTCTTTTTTCTTGTTTTTTATTTGCTAATCATGAATTTTTTTATTTTTCTTTTTTTGTTTTTTTTTTTTGTTTTTTTTTTTTTTTTTTTTTTTTTTTTGTAAGTCCTTTTTTTATTTTCAAGGTTAGACTAACTTTTTTTTTTCTTTTTTTTTCTCTCCTTCACCCTCTTTAGCTGCCTCATTTCACCCCTTTTCCTCTCTCTTTACCTGCCTCAAGTCATTCCTTCTCCCCTCTCTTTACCTTCCTCAAGACCCCCTTATTTCACCCTCCTTGCCTGTCCCAAATCCCCCCTTTCCGCCCTCTTTAGGTTCCTCATGACCCCCCACTTCCCCTTTCTTTAGGCGTCTCAACTCTCCCCCCTTCTCCTCTCTTTACCCATCTCAAAACCCCCCTTCCCCCCTTCCACTCCCCATTAGTCACCTCTACCCCCCTCCTTCTTAACTAACAATTGCTAATGATCATTTGTTAAGAAGAAGAGGGGGTGGAGGTGGCTAAAGAGGATTAGAAGGGGGGGAGAGGACCTAAAGGGGGGGTTTGGGGAATATAAGGAGGGTTGAAATAAGGGGGGTTTTGAGGTAACTAAGGGGGGGGAGTTTGGGAAGTTTTGAGGCAATTAAGGAGGGGGTTTCGGGGGATTTTGAGGCAGGAAAGGAGGGGATTTGAGGGGGGTTTTGAGGCAAGGATGGAGGGATTTTATAGGGGATTTCAGAGAAATAAAGGGGGGGAAAGGGGACTTTTATGGGAGTTAAAGAGGGGTTAACTAATTTCTAAAAAACATTCTAATTTTTTTTCTTTTTTTCTTTTTTTTTTGGCAGAATTTTAGAAAAAAAAACTATTTTCCCTGTAAATTACAAAACAAAAAAGGTTTAGATATTGATTTTTAATTTTTCTTACAAATAATTTTACTGAGTTAATTTTTTTTAATTCTATTTGTTCTGATTTTTCTTTTACTGATTTTTTATTTTTATTTTATTTTTTTTTATTATTTTGACAGGATTTTCTGTGAAGGTTTTTTATAACCAAACTTCAGGTTTTCTTTTGTATTTTTTTTTTAAAAATAATTTTTACTGAAAATTTTTAAATTTTTTTTTTGTTTTAAATTTTTTTTTTAAAAGGATATTGCTTTGAATTTTATTTTAAAAGATATTATTACGTGAGTTTTTTTTAAAAAAATATGTGTTGAATTTTTTTTTGACATTCAAATTTTTTGTATCAAATAAATGTCTTCTTCTTCAGATTCACTCCTTACTTCTCTATCATCCTCATCTTTATCCTCTTATCATCTTCATCTTTATCCTCTCTATCATCTTCTTCAAAATCAACTTCAATACAATCATCTTATAAATCATTAAAAAAAATTAATGATAATCAGTCTCATAAGAGTAAAAAATATCTGAAAAAAAAAATTTCTTCTTCTAAATCATCCAAAAAATTAAAGATAATCAGTCTCATCAGAAGAAAAGATATCTGAAAAAAAAAATTCATCATCTAAATCATCAAAAAAAATTTAAGATAATCAGTCTCATCAGAAGAAAAGATATCTTATAAAAAAATTCTCTGTGAAAGTTATTTTCATCATATCCCAAAAATTTTTTTTCATACAACTAAAGTAGATAAAAAAAATCAATATCTGAAAAAATTACCAGAAGATATCAAATATCTAACCAAATTTAGTGATGATCAAGTTTTTGCAGTTATCAGTAATACTTATAAGGCTCAAATCATTTTGGAAGTTCATTCATTTGATGGTGTAAAAGATGAATCTTTTAATCAACTATTGGATCTTATCATAACTCTTTATCAAATGGCTTTGGTTCAATTACCTATAAGGAATACAAATTTGTTTGGTGGTATCATGATTGGATTTGATTGGAGACCAGGTTTTGTTAAAGGATATTCTCTTGGTATGTCTTATAATTTTTTTTCCATTCTTAATATCATTTCACTTATTTCATTTATATAGGCATATATTTATTGGTCAAGAATATCACTAAAGCTCAAAAAGATGAAGATTTTTGCTTATGGGACACTCTACCTTCCTTTAACTCTTTTCTTGCTCTTCAACTCAAAAATCTCTGTAATAAAGCATTTGAAAAAAATCATGAACTTGCAACCAAAGTTGGAATACCGAATTGGTGTGACTGTGAATGGGAAGATATCAGCCACGAATATCTTTTATTTTCTAATGTTATTATCACTCATTCTGGATTGCACAATAGGATTCATATTGATAGGATTGATTCCAATTTTCTTGCTTTTGGTATATTCTCATATATCAATCCAATAACTGGCCAACCAATACCATCTCCAGCTAAAATGAATGGACATGGTTTATATTTTCCAGACCACCGGTGCATCATTGATTTTGGTTTGGGAAATAGTATCATCAAAACTATTTGGAATTTTTCTAAGGATAATCATCAAACGACCAAAGCTCCTCAGGGTTTGGAATCCTGTCAAGATTTAACACATTTTGGTTGCTCATTTCAAATCAGTCATAAGTTGATTCAAATAATCAACAAGGTAAAGAAAGAAGGTAAAGTTAATCAATTTAAAAAAAAATTATCTAGACCCAAAAAGTATGGGGATTAGAGTTGTCATCAAAAATTTTATACTTTTTCATAAATTTTTAATAAATATTTTTTATATATCAATTTTTTCAAGTAAAGTGATGTTCCAACAACCTTTGGTTGTATAACAAGTAATCATGATAACATTTATTTGTTTCATGGGGCTCCTCTAGCCTATACCTGTGGAAAGTCCCAAACTTTTGTTTCTAGATTTGATCTGCATTTTGGCTTGAGGAATTGTCATTACTTTAAACTAGGGAAATTGATATATATTAGATATTTATTTAATAATTTATGTAATTATATTAAATTTAGATGACTTCCACCCCTTACTTCAATAAAATGCAGGGGAGGGTGGTATTGCCAAATTTTCAAATCTGACATTCAAAATTGAAGACTTGTAAAAATTTAGGTGATACCCACCCCTTGATTCAATAAAAGGCAGGGGGGGGGTATTGCCAAATTTTCAAATGTAACATGTAAAATTTTTGACTTTTAAATATTTTGGTGAAATTTTTTTGGTGATACCTGTCCCTTACTTCAATAAAATCCAGGGTGGGTTTAGCCAAAATTTCTTATATGAATTGTGAAATTCTTGACATGTAAGAATTTTGGGGATACGGGTAAAATGCAGGGGGTAGTAAAGCCAAAGTTTCATATAAGACTTTCAAGATTCATGACATGAAAGAATTTTGGTGATACCCACCCCTTACTTGGGGTGGGGGATTGTCAAATTTTCAAAGGAGACATGAAAATTTTATTTAAAAAAAGAATATTTAAAATTAAAATACAAAAATTAAAGTAATGATTGATAGAGTAATGAAATACAGGAAATTATTGTAAATTTTATGTACAAATAAATATGGAAAGTTGAAGTGTGAGAGAAATAAAACAAACTAGTCATCCAACAGTTTCTTTAAACATTCAATTTTCTCAACAGATTTATTAGCTTTAACACATTCTATCAAGAAATCTTTCTTTTCGGAATTTTCTTCATAATCAAACTTATATTTCATCTGCTGTAATAGGTTTTGATTTTCCAGTGTTTTCTCCTCTTTTTTTGATTTTTCAATACTTAGAGTTAACTCAAACTTCTTCTCCTCCAAATCTTGGGCCCGATCATCCTTCCGTAAAGAGAGCTCTTACTTCCTCTCCTCCAAATCTTGGGCTTGATCATCCTTCTGTAAAGAGAGCTCGTACTTCCTCTCTTCCAAATCTTGTAGCCTATCATCCCTCCTTAAAGAGAGCTCTTATTTCTTCTTTTCAAAGCTTAGAGTCTCTTTAGCAATTTCTACTTGTTCTAGAGTGGTAATAAAATTTAATATAAAGTAGAAGAAAAGTATAGTAAAGTAATAAGAGGTATGGTATCACTTACCAGCATCATGTTTCTCTAAAAATTGTTCCATAGACAAAAAAGGGGTTTGTGATGAATTATCACTTTTTTGTCTTCTTTGTGAATGGAAATTTAGACTACATGAAGCTCTACACTTATTCTTCAAGGTCATATTTTCCCCCTCATCATTTTCACTACCTTCAGACTCAGTTGATTGAGGATCCTGGGTTTGTTTATCAGACTTTTAAGAAATAAGAAAAAGATAGGTAAATAAAAAATAGAAATGATAAGATAAAAGAAAAAAGAAACAGACCTGAGTTAGATTTGGTTGGGTTAAATCACCAATAGAATGTACAGAAAATCTATCTAGATTTGTCTCATTCAAATGAGGGGAGGCTTGAGTGGAGGAAGAGGATGGGAAAAGATTTGCTTCAACATCATGTTCGGAGATAGGATCTTCTCCATCCAACATGTTTACAGGATTAAAATTGGCTGGCTCTCCAAAAATTGCATCCATATCTTTAAAGTAAGAACATAAAGATTCAAGTTTATTGTATATGTATTTGATACCCTTAGTTATATCAATGTCGGTAACCCCAAAACCAGTGGAAGATGAAAGAGCCTTTGCCTTTTTGTATTTGACTCGGTAATTCTTGAAGCGTTCAGACATCTGTTTAGGCAAAAGATCAATCCTTCCCTTGGTCTTATTCTGTAATTCATTTGACATTAAAAGATAGCCATTAACTTTTGATGCTGGGGGCCATCCTACTTTAGTTGAATACTCATTACCAAAACAAGAATCATAGTTAGATTTGGTTTTCAGCCAGTTGATAAGAATGAGATGATCATCTTTTCTTAATTGAATGGTCTTAGATTTCATGGCTGAGCGGGAGAAAGAGGGAGTAGTGGGATTGGAAGAACAACTGGGTGATGGCTGCCTTTGAGAAGATCTAAGAAGACGAGGCATGTTAAAATATAAATGAAGATGAAAAGGAGCAGAAACAAGCAGATGAGATGGTGAGGGGTTTTGAGCGGATAGAATGGACAGGATGGGATGAGAATGTGAGTGTGCAGAAAGGTAGAAGCATATCCAGAGAGTAGTCCAAGATGTGATTATGGCAGAAAGTAAGTCAAGATGTGGTTATGACAGAAAGTTGTCAAAGATGTGGTTATGAAATATTGAGTAAAAAAATGTTGGATAAGAAGTGAACATTGACATGTAAAGTGTCTAATAACCCAATTTTTAGCAAAAATACTTGCGGAAGATAATTAGGGTATGCAGATTGTTTTCTGCAATTAATTTAATTGCGGATTGGTCAACATTGATTACCCCTAATATTAAATTCTCACTTTAGATTAGATACAATTAAATTAATTATTTATTTCAATTAAAATAATTATTTAATTACTTAAAATAGTTAAAACAATTAATTAATTTCTCTTTATAATTAAATTGATTGCATAAATTTTGGCCTGAAAATAATTTTATTTTTTTAATTAAACCCTTTACATCTTATTATAATACTTGTCTAGGATATTTTTTCTCAAAATTCTCATGGTCTCATACTTATTTGGTTACTCATTATATTAATTATTTGTTTTGGAACTTTATGATGGAAAAGTTATACAATTATTCACAGGTTTAATTTGTTTTTTCACTTTTTCCCCTCAAATTGTATGTTTTAATTAAATTCATTTAATCTTTTTTTCACATTAATTTTTCTCTTGTATATACATTTAAGGCGCCTCAGAAGTATTCTTGCCTATAAAAGAGCCTTGGAAGTCATCTTTGGTAGTCATCACTTACATTACAAATATTTTAAATCTCACAATACGTTATTATTATTTTTTATTATTATTAAAAATCCAGTATAAATAATCAATAAACAATCTAAGGTTGCTTTAATTTTATCAATTATAATATTTTTTAGCCACGTAGAGAAATCTTTACTTACTTGATTAAATATTTATCAATGAACCAGTTCTTACTTTTGAGTCACTTATCATCAATTTTGTTGTTGCAACTCTCTCTTTTGATAACTATTTTATTACCTAAATTCTTTTCATTCCTTCTATATTTTGTTATCCATTTTTCATTTCTTCCTTCTCTTCTGCCTTATCTCTTCTCCTTCTTCTCCTTCTTCTAGACAACCAGCCGACAAAAACCAAAATCTAACTTGTGAAGAATAATATCTTCACCTACCACCTTCAACTTCTGAAAAGCCTCTTCACACTCTTTAGTCCATACCCACTCTGCGTCTTTCCTGGTCAACTTCCTCAAAGATGAAGCCAACAAAGAAAAATCTTTGATAAAAATTCTGATGTTGTAGACAATCCTATAGTACTAGCTATAGGCCTTTATCAATGGAGTTGGAGTAAAACTGGAGAGGAAAACCCCTGTCCCTTTGAGAAATACCACATGAGATTTATTTGCTACAGAAAATTAGAGACTGTTACTATACCCCTTCCAACACACTTCTTGACTTCTTTACAAGTCAAGACAGTAGCCAATAGCAGACCACTGAGAACCAAAGAACCAGAAACCAGAAATGCAGAAAGATCCACACCAGAAAAACAAAACACTGTGCACTTGTTGCACATAAAACAGCAATAATACTTGATGCAGGTTGCAAAGCACCACCAGAAACACCAGTTTCCAAAGTTGTGCTAAACAAAGAACAAACCTTAATACAAGCACAGCCAATTGTGGCCAAAAAACAGTGAAAACTGGGTGAGAAACAATGATATCACTGTCACATGCCATGTGACACTCAAGGAAAAAGCAGCTCATTAAATCAATAATACAGAGGTCTAAATCCATACTTGAAGCCCAGAAAACAATTCTACATAGAAACTGCAACTTTTCTTTGTGTACTCACTATTCAACCGCGCTAGTCTAAACTTTAAATCTAAATTAGTTAATCTCTCAATATTTTGTTTAGTCTTTTCTTTGATAATCAACACACAGCGCAATAGTTAATGTAATATTTAGCTAAAAGATTTATTAAGTATCTGTGGGTAATTAACAGGGGTAGTGAGCATAGACAGGATGGTTAGTGGAGGATTAAAGGGTTAACAGATGTTAGTGAGGAGTGTCCTGGTGTAATGGGTGTATTTTTTGTAGGTCTGTCGAATGTGGAATGATGGATGGGTATGAGGTCAATGCAAGGAGGAGTAATGGATATAAAAGGGGTTGGATTTTGGTTCAATATTCCTTTAGAATTAAATTATAAAACGTATATTTAGTTAATAGTGGTAAAGCTTCAGGTTAAATAATTATTATTGTACATTTCCTTATTTTCTCATTAATCATTTCTAAAACTTAAATCTTTGATTATTGAGTTTCCAACCCTTTGTGAGATTTTAAGAATATTAATATTACTTTAAGTTATATTAAAATTCTTATTGAATATGGCTCGAAGCAGTAGCTCTTCCTTCAAGTCATCTTTGAATCACCTCCTTGAACATTTCCTCTGTGCTTCAAAGAAGTTTCTAAACTATCCCCTCATCTCACTTCCAGGAACACCCTTGACCTTGTGTGTAGGTTGTCTGGTGACAGTATAATTTAATTCTCTGTAGTTCTCATTCTTTGGCACTACTACGTCCTTTTTTCAGGTGTTTTAAATTCTTTAAATGGCACCTGTTCAACACACTCCTCCTACAGGCGCTACTACTAGGGCTCACACCAGAGGCAGGCCAACAGCCACACGGCCTGATTCCCGCACTCAATCCCTGGAGCCTCTCAACCTTAGGTAACAGGGACACTCAGTCTAATCTGTAGAAGACATCCCCCAGGATTTTGATGATTCTAGCAAGGAAGAAGAAGGAGATGATACGATGCATGAGGCTCCATCCCCCCCTGCTACTCACCCTTCTGCTCAACCTTTGGAACCTGGACCATCTAATTTTCTGGAAGACTTCATGAGAATTTTCATGAAAAGCTTTTCAAATCCAACGTCTTTGGAGGGATAAAAATTCAAAACTCCTTCCATGAAATCTCCTGATAAATTTGATGGAGAACATCCAGACATATTTCGCCCCTTCTTGAAAACCTGCAAGCTCCTGTTCCATGACGACCCTCGAACCTTCAGTAACAACTGATCAAAGGTTCTTTACGCTTCTTCATTCCTAGCCGGAAAAGCAGAAAGGTGGTTCAAACCTTATCTTCTCATTCTCTCTTCAACAGAATCCCATTTACTCATTAATAACTGAGAAAAATTTGAAGACAAACTCTTTACGTTGTTTGGTGAACCTAATGAAACTGACAACGCAGAAATTGAACTTCATTTCCTTCGCATGAGTCATGATGGTAAAGCCTCTGAATATATCTTGAACTTCAGAGCACTTCAAACTCAAGTAGGTTGGAATGATGCTTCCCTCAAGTATCATTTCAAAAAGGTACTTCCTTTGAGGATTCTGGATCAATTAAATATTCATGGTCAGAAGATGACTACTTTAACGTATTTATTGGATTGAACATTCAAACTTGACAGCGTTTACCAAGTAGGACTACAACATCATCAATACGCCAACAAATCTCAAGGACTAAATTTTAAATTGTGACCTTCTTCACACCCACGAACAACTCAATCCTCCTCGACTCAATCCAAACCCAATAAGGGAAAGGACAAACCTCAACCAAAAGGCTTGACCCCAGGCGATATCAGTAATGTACTGGATCCTAAAGGGGAACTTAAAGAAGCTGAGAGGAAGAGGCGAGCAGATAATGGGTTATATATGTATTGTGGGGGTAAGCACAAGCTAGAAGCTTGTGTAAAGTTGAAGGAAAGAGAAGGTACTAGTTCAAGGTCAAAAAACTAGTAGATAGTTTACTTGTGTGCAAAGCAAACTATCTTGTCTCTCCCAGTTCACAGAACCTCCATGTCTTAAGGACTGGAGTTGCCTTAAACCGCTTTAGATTCATTCTTTTCAAGGAGGATACCCCCTTCAGTTGTCTTATAGACTCTGGAGCTTCTATATCTTTTGTTAGTTTATCTTTTGCCAAGAATTTACAACTGAAATTAACAGATATTTACCAAACTCCAATTTACTTGGTTAAATCAGAGGAACCCAAATATTAGGTAGGTAAGAAGGTTTTATGGGTTTTAAACTTTCCAAACTTTCCCCCCTTTGAGTGGGAATTGTCATTCTTGGACGCCACAAGGATGGATGATACTATTCTTGGCCATGACTTTTTAATGCATTGGAATCCTGAAATTGATTGGTCCCGGGGATTGATCACCCCAAGCACTAAGTATATTTCTGATTCTTCAATGCAGTTCAATAGGGAGTTAAAAAACCTGCCTGACAATGTCCTGCTAGAGGACAAATCTCTGCCAGATGACTTTCAAGCATCTGATCTTTCTCTAAATGAGCAATTGGATAACCCTTCTAGCTCAATCACTTCACTCAAAGAGGATTTAAATTGCCTCAAAGAAGTCAAATTATTCTCTCAAAATTCTGGTCTTCCATCGACAGATTCTCTTGAAGATGATGAAGACAACCAAATCAAGGTTAGAGCCATTAAATCAACTCTACCGAAATCTATCATGATTTCCTTGATGTTTTCTCAATCCGCAAGGCCAATATACTACCACCACATAGACCCTACAACCATCAAATAGAGTTAATAGGTCCAGTACCTCTGGCAGTTCCTGTCTATTCTTTTTCCAAGGACAAATCTCAAGTTCTTCGAGACTACATTGCAGAGAATGTAGCTAAAGGTTTCATCAGAGCCAGTAAATCTCCAACCGGCTCCCCTGTTCTTTTTTGTAAAGAAAAAGGACAGTAGTCTTAGGTTGTGTGTTGACTATAGAAAGCTCAAAACAGTCACTAAAAAGAATGCATATCCTGTTGCTCCTATGTCATTTCTTCTTACCCTTTTCAATGGTGCTAATTTATTTTCTAAAATTAATCTTAGAGGCGCTTACAATCTTATTCCCATTGCGGAAGGTCATGAACCACTGACTGCAATGCGCACTATATTTGGTAGTTTTGAATATTTAGTTATGCCTTTTGAATTGTGTAACGCACCATCAACTTTTCAAACTTTTGTTAATGACACCTTTCAAGATGTTGTTGAACAATTTGTTGTTGTCTATTTAGATGATTTTTTAATTTTCTTGAAGACACTGGATGAACATATTCATCATGTTCTACAGGTTCTAAATTGACTTTGAGATCATGGTCTCTACGCCAAGCACAATAAATGTGAATTTCATCTTAAATCAATCAATTTTTTGGGTTTTACGTTGTCCACTGATGGTTTATTTATGGACAACAAAAAGGTCCAAAAATTCCTGGAATGGCCTGAGCCCAAAACCTTTAAATCCCTCCAAGGATTTTTGGGTTTTGCCAATTTCTATAAAAGATTTATTAAAGATTAATCTAAAACTATTTCCAATCTTACTTCTCTTCTTAGAAAAGATATTCATTTTGTTTTTACTTCTACAGCACAAAAGGAATTCAAAGCATTGAAGACCGCGTTCACCACGGCTCCAATTCTTTGACACTTTGATCCTTCTGCTTTGACAATCGTCAAGACAGATGCGAGCGATTATGCTATCACAGGGGTCATTTCTCAATTAAATCCTTAAACAAAATTGTTTCATCCTGTTGCTTTTGAGTAACTATAACTCATTGCAGAAGAATTAAATAATGAAATTCATGACAAAGAGCTTTTAGCTATTATTCATTGTCTTAAAAAATGGTGCTCTTTTCTTCTCAGCCTAGATAGTCCTTAAAAAATTCTAACAGACCACAATGCTTTAAAATACTTTATGTCTTCCAAAGTGTTAACCAGGCATCAAGCCAGGTGGGCTGAATTTCTGTCTGAATTTCCTTTTTCTATTTCCTATCGCCCTGGTAAGAACTGTATTATCCCAGATATCTTGTCACGTTGGGACGACGTTTACCCACAGAAGGGGGATGCATTTGCTGACAAGAACCCAGAAAATGTGAAATCAATTTTCTACAAATCAATGTTAACGACTCATCAACTTAATTTGATGACAATTCAATCGTTTCAAAATCCGTTATCCAACATCCTCAAAGCTCAGTCAAATGAAAACTATTGTTTAGGGTTAAAAGACAAAATACTCTCAAAGCATGGGGCCAAAAGATTTAGTATTGAATCAGGTCTATTAGTTTTCGAAGGTAGAGTAGTCATACCCGACAACAATGAAATAAAATTATGGATTTTCAATAGTCGACATGATTCTCCATTAGCTGGTCATTTTTGGGGTAGATAAAACCTACCAGTTAATAGCGAGGGATTTCTTCTGGCCTGGAATGATCAGAGAAATCAAGGCCTGTATAAGAGCTTGTTACAAATGTAATAGGAATAAGGCTCCCCGTAACTGGAAGCATGGGTTTCTTCAACCACTTCCTATTCACTCTAAACCTTAGGAATCTTTATGAATGGATTTTATTTCTCAACTTCCTCTTTCTAATATTTTTGATGCTATATTAGTAATAGTAGATAGATTTTCAAATATGTCTATTTTTATTAAAACCTCTACTACTGCTACAGCAGAAGATTTGTCAAAATTGTTTCTAGAACATGTATTTCACAAACATGGATTACCTAATGATATTATTTCAGATAGAGGCTCATTGTTTGTATCCACATTCTGGACTCAACTGTGTCGACAACTCAACATCACGAGGAATCTCTCCACGGCCTATCATCCTGAAACCGATGGGCAAACGGAAAGGGTCAACCAAATCCTCAAACAATACATTCGTATGTATGTCAGTTACCAACAAGACAATTGGACCACACAATTACCATTGGCCAAATTTGCTTACAATAACTCGACTCATTCTTCAACACAACAATCTCCTTTCGAAACTGTTTATGGAAGATATCCTCGATTCAACTCAATCCACGTAGGAACTAGTCATCCTGCTGAAAATTATCTTTGAACCATATCACAACTCTATGAGGAACTTAAATCAAATTTGAGTTAGCAATTCAAAGGTACAAGGAACAGGCTGACAAACATTGACAATCTGCTCCTTCTTTTAAACCAGGCAACAAATTATGGCTTGATGCACAAAACATTCGAACAACTTGACCATCAAAGAAACTATCTGAAAGGGCTTGGGACCATTCAAAATCAACTGTGAAGTCTCTAGAACTGGATTTTGACTCAAGCTATCTCCTAAATGGCAGGCTATTCACCCTGTTTTCCACGTATTTCTCCTGGAACTGGCTCAAGAAACATACCCGGGCAAGAACCAACCTCCTCCGGAACCAGTCAAAGTAGAACACCATCTAGAGTGGGAAGTAAGCCGTATCCTTGATTCAAGAATGCGCAAGGGGAAACTTCAATACCTCGTGGAATGGGAAGGCTTCCTCAATGATTCAGAAAAAACATCCTGGGAACCAGCAGTCAATGTTTCTAACGCCCCTGAACTTCTAAAATCTTTTCATCTTAAATATCCTTTAAAACCAAAATCTTAAAACTCTCTTTTTTTTCTTTTCTTTCTCTTTTTCCTTCTTCTCTTTAAAATCTAAAACATCTCTACCTCTAATATTTCTGTCTTTTTTCTTTTCTTTTCTTCTTTCTTCTTTTATCTTTCAAAATTTTTTAAACCTTCTTTAAAATAAAATAAAATTAAATTAAATTAAGATTAAATTAAATTAAATTAAAAAAATTAAAATTAAAAATTAAAAATTAAATTAAAATAAATAAAATTTAATTTAAGTGAAAGAAAATAAAAAACAAATTAAATAAAAAATACATAAAACCTTCTAAAATTTCTTTAAAATTTCTTTTCTTTTCTTTTCAATTTTCTACATACATTCTTTCCTTAAAAAAATTCTTTTCCTCAAACTATCAAAATTTTTCACAAACGCAACACGACAATCTTTCTCAAATTTCACTTCAACCTCTAAATATCTCTTTTAAAATTTCTTCGAAAGATTACTTCTTTCTTTTAAATTCTTTTAAAAATTTATTTCTTCTCTTCTTTTCTTTCTTTCTTCTTCAAATAACTAAAATTCCTTAAAACTTCGATAAATAAACTTTCATAAATAAAAATTTTTTCTTTCATTTAAATTTCATTTCCAATAAAATTATTTCAATCAACTATTTCTTTTTTCCTACTTAATTTTTTTTTCTTTTCAAAGTTTAAACTAAAACTCCTTCAATTAAAAATTCTTTCTTTTCTTCTTTCAAAACTTAAAAAACAAATTTTATTTAAAACTTTTCTTTCTTTTTTTTCTTTTTCTCTCAAAATCTTAGAAAATAAATATTAAAATTTTAAATTAAAACAACAAAATAAAATAAATAAATACAAATTGTTTCTACTTTTATTTTCTTTTCCCCTTTCTTTCTTTTTCTTTCTCCTTTATTTTCTCTTGAACCAATCCCTTCATCTTCTCCAAAATCACCCTTATCTCCTTCCTACATTTTTCAAAAACCTCTTCCTCTCCTACTGGTACCACTTCCCCAATTTCCAGTAGTTCTTCGGCCACGTCGAAGAAAGCAGCATCAACAATCTTATTGACTTCACCACTTAAATCTTCAATAAACCTGGTTTTTCGACCTTGTCGAGGTTTCTTTGACCATACCTGGTCGAGAGTCTCTTCAATATCCTCCCTCGAATCAACCACTGGTTGATTTGCCTTGACTGGCAGTAAAGGCGCAGCTTTCACAATTGGAACTTCTGCAATGACATCTGGATTCTAAAACAAGATCATCAGTAACATAATTTCTAAAACAACAGAAGAATGGACTTACTTTGAAAATGGGTTCAGCCTCTAAGAATAATTTTGGAGTAACCTCCACCACTTCTTTCTCCTCTTCGTCATTTTTGATGAACACCCATTGCTTTTTTGGCATCTGTCTCAAAATGAGAAATTTCTTCCTATACCAACTCATCCACCTCCTCTTCTACCCTTCATTTCTTACTCGTGGCCTGGGTTACCCAGGTTGCTATATCATCTTCAACTTCCTCCTCATTCTCTCCCACTGATTGATCATCCCCAATTGAAACATCCCAAATATTGTCGACTACCTCTTCTGTTTTTTGTATCACCCAATATTTGGTTTTTGTGAATCAATGCTCGATGTCCTCATTTTTAGACAAGGCATCACACTCCACCCGTCTCCAGCGGCAAAACTCGCACTTCTGGCGGGGACCTCATGTTGCCGTACTTTCAACGCAAAAGTACTCCATTGATTCGCAGGCCATGCAGGCTTGGGAATATTGCTTGGTAACAATTCCCCCATCCGCTATTCTGCACACCAAAGACCATTAAAAATATATCCATTACACCTGGACCCTCCTTACTAACATCCGTTAACCGTTTAATCCTCCATTATCCATTCTGTCCATGCTCACTACCCCTTTAAATAATTCACAGACATTTAATAAACCTTTTAGTGTACTATTGCATTGACTATTGCGCTGTGCGTTTCTTATTGAGAAAAAACTGAGACACATTATTGAGATATTGACTAATTTAGACTTAGAGTTTTAGGCTAGCACGGTTGAATAGTGAGTACACAAAGGAAAGTTGCAGTTGCTATGGAGAATTGCTTTCTGCGCTTTGAGTATGGATTTAGACCTCTGTATTATTGATTTAAGAGCTGCTTTTGCCTCGAGTGACACATGGCGTGTGACAGATTTTAAGTAATGAAGGAAGCAGCAAGCACTGTTTAGCATCCAAGTATAAACCAGTGGCTGTCAATGTTAAACCAGAAAATGTACCTATTACGGATTTGAATCCTCCTTTGCAGAAGCTGGCGCTGTCTAGGAATTCTTATGATACTCTTTTAACAAAGTTTCCACCTGAATTTGCGCCTACTAGTAAAATCACAATGGAGAGGCTTCAGATGGTTAATTTTGGAGCAGAGGACTGGTTGTTGCAGGAAGAAAAGAAGATATTGTTACAAGTTATGGTTCTCAGAGATAAGGCTATTGCGTTTTCTGAAGAAGAAAGAGGTTTGTTGAAACACTCTTATGGTAAACCTTATATTGTTCCATTAATACCTCATGCTCCATTGCAAAAGTAGGCTTTTCCAATACCAGGGGCTATAAGAGAAGAATATACGTAATTAGTGAGGGGAAGGTTAAGTTCTGGCTTGTATGAACAGTCTATGTCTAATTATTCAAGTCCAGTGTTTTGTGTTGTTAAACATAATGGTAAATTAAGGGTTGTTCATGATCTTAGGGAGACAAACAAGGTTACCGTAGAGGAGGCAGGAATGCCGCCAACACCAGAGGAGTTTGTGGATTCTTTTTGAGGGACGTGCATGTTACAGATTAGGTGATATTATGGGAGGATATAATGAGGGCAAATTGGACAAATCATCCAGACCCATGACAATGTTTGAAACCCCACTGGGGCGCTTCAGGTTGACAAGGTTACCACAGGGCGCAAAAAGTTCTGTGGTGGTATACCAAGCACAGATGATGTGGATATTGCAGGATGAAATTCTAGATCATGTGGGAATTTTCATTGATGATGGCGGTATAAAAGGGCCAGCCAGATATTACAATGGGGAAGTGTTAGAGGAGAATCCATATATTGGAAGGTTTGTTTGGGAATATGCAATTACTCTGGAAAGAGTTCTATTCATGATAGAAGAGGCAGGATTAATGATCTCTGGATCCAAATTTGCTTGTTGTGATCCAGCGCTAGATATAGTGGGACATGTGGTATTCAAGGAAGAGAGGATCATAACGGAAAAACATAAGAATAAGGTGCTTACATTTCCGAGGCCAAGAAATACTACAGAAGTTAGTGAATTTTTAGGCATTTTTACATATGTAAGAATGTTTATTTGAGATTTTTCTATGTTATCTTCCCCCTTAAGGCGCTTAACAAGAAAAGATGTTGTATGCGATTGGATGGAGGAATGTGATGAGTCATTTGAGTTGTTGAAAAGGATTGTAAGAAAAGATATTTGTTTGATGAAATTGGAGTATGGACAAGGCTCTGGGAAAATTACTCTAGCAGTGGATTCTAGTGTGACCGCAGTGGGCGCAGTTTTGATGCAGGAGGATGAGGAAGGTAATGATAGACCTGTCCTTTATGAATCTAAGACTTTTACTAGAGTAGAGTCTAGGTACTCCCAGTCTAAGCTGTAGTTATGGGGAGTAGCAAAGATTCTTAAGAAGCTGCAATGGATGCTTTGGGGGAAACATTTTGAGTTGCAGGTTGATGCGCTATCATTGGTGCAAATGATTAGTAGCCCAAGTTTACCAGATGAGCCCATGATGAGGTGGGTAGCGCAGATTAATTAATTTTCTTTTTATTTGGTCCACAAGCCAGGAAAAACTTTCACTATGCCAGATTCATTATCTAGAAGACTGCCATGTGAAGAAGACTCGGACGCCGAAGAATTTGAAGAAGATAAGAGATAGGTAAATGGCATAGATTATTTTTATGAAAAATTTGGCAAGTTTGTCCATGATGACAATAAACTAGCAGGCAAGGTCTTCCGTGATGACAATAAACTAGCTGCATGGAATGTCTGTAAAGACATAAGGCTAGATGTTTATGATGCACAGGATGTTTTCAAAGGTAGTCTGCAACTGGATTTAGGAAACGTTGAAGCTAATTTAGCGACAATGAGTGCGCTAGGAAAGGCAATGGAAGAGTCAGATGACAAAGATGATTCAAGGGGAAGTCAAGATAGTAGCACTCATCCTGAAGAAGGAGAGTATTCTGAAGATGACGCATCTACTTATGAGGGAGTAGAGTTATTAAGACTATATCTGGAAGGCAGTAGTAGACCAGATTTTTTTGATAAAAAGGTTTGGCGCAATATTGAAAAGCGTGCTAAAGGCTATTTTATAAAATATGGGAAGTTATGAAAGGATCAAGCCTTGTTTCCCCAGTTAGTTGTTCAAACTAGGAAAAGGAAGGAAACAATACCCTGGGAGTTACTTGAGAATTTAGGACATTGATGTCAAGACCAGAAATTCTCCTCTTCAAACATTGGCAGGGGCCTTTTTTGTGTTGTTTGGCGCCGTTTGTGCATGTCTTAATTGACATCTGTTGAATAATTGGGTTTTTCTGGATATATTCCCTGAATATTGGTACTGCGGGCATGTGGGTACTATCATTGGATAGCCCTGGTTTTTCTATATATTTCTTGTTATAATGATTTTTTTCATATTCTACGTTTTTAGGGGTCATTTCCTCATTTTTCAGTTACAAAAGATAGCTGTTAAATTTTGTTTTTCGTGTTTTAGGGTGTAGACTGTTCTAAAGTACTAAGCAGTAGACACAATGCAAGATGGGTTGGTTCTCCTCTTCAATTTCTAAAAAAGAAGCGCCTGCCACTCTTATTTTTTTAAAGACAGCGCAATAATGTGTAACACTAATATTTGATCAGAAAATTTATAAGTTGAGGGATAAGTTTTAGAGATCAGAAAAAAAACAAGTATTACTATCTGGATATTTCTATTCTTAAAAAGTGCTAATATCCACAGCTACTCCCTCTTGAAGCACTCTATTTGAATATGCCTTATTATAGCAATAAAATAACTCTAGTAATAGTCAATCCTACTAAATCTATATATTCTTTCTATGTTGCACTCGTTTCGCTATACTATATGAAAAGACACACACAGACACACGAATGATAAAAGATTTAGAAAAATATCTCTAATTTACTGATTCTATTCTTCTTATATTCTACTTACAAAAAAAGTCTCTCTATCTTTATCAAATAGTCCTCCTTTTATATTTTCCCAGTACTCAAGACACAGTTTCCTATTGGATCTTCAGCGCTGGCTCTAGTGCCACATTAGTAAAACAATAACTAATCTATTAGTAAACTACGTACACTGCTTGTAGCAACTACAGCCCCTAAAACATATCCTATGATTACTAGCACTAGTATTAACTTGTTTCACTCATACTCCACATATGCGCTTTTGACTATACCTTTGTTATGTTTCAGCGCTACTTTCAGGTTTGACCCATTCTAACGCTGATCCTAGTTCCCTTGACTCTTGGGTAGTTTTGTGATTGAGTCCCCACTCTCCTTTCTTTAATACTAAGTTCATAGTTCTGATGATTCACTTAACTAGTTAGCCTCCTTTATTACCTGTTTCAGTAAGTTTACCCAACTAGCCGCGGTGCAGTATACTATGCACTTGAGTTGTCCTAAGCCATAACTCCTTCCTTAATGCGTAACACACAATAATTGGAAAATCCAAATACATATTGTTCAGCGCTTGCAGTCCTAAATCAATAACACACTATTCCCCATTGTGCGGCATATCTCGCTGCAAAATCCAAGCACACCAACCCTTAATCCTTTTCCGCGCTTCCATTTCCTTTGCTCTTTGAAACACACAAATACATAATATATTTTAGCACTACCTACTGCGCTTACTCCCTTTGTCCTTCCTGCATTACGCGTGCTTATTGGTCTAAAATTATGCTACCTGCGAGGCGTGTACCACATCCTCCCTCTACTTGCGACTGTCCCCAGGAGCCCATAACTACCTGTGTCTTTCAGCATTTCCTTCCTCCATCTTCTATCTTCTTCTCTTACTTTCCTTTATATCTTTCAATGAATACTAGAAGAACCAATCCTAACACTGAAAATAATGCCAACATCGTGGACGCAATTCAACAGTTCGTGCGCACTCAGCCCCCTGCTGCTCCACCTACAACACCAGTAACTACACTGATGGGTGGGATAAGATGCACCTGCTGTATCGAGAATGGCATAACTCCCTGTCATTTTGCAAAAGCCTATTGTGGAAATAATTTCTTTACTGTAAGTTATCTTCACTTTCCTTCCTTATTGTTACTAACCTTTCATTTCTTCCCCCCTTTTTTTTAGTCATGTGATTACTGCAAGAAACACAAAAAGAAGTGTAGTTATGATGGGCCGCTCACTGTTGCATGCCTGGACCCTAAAGCTTCCACAACTAATATGATGAGTCAAATGTCCATCAAGTGCCCGGTGCCTGCTCCTACTACCCCACCTGGCAACAAAAAATCCAAGGTTGGTTACCATGAACCTACACCCAGTAGCGTTGCTTATATCCCAATATCTTTCTTTTCAGAGGAGGGTACAGTAAGTCTTCTTTTCCTAATTCTTCCTTTTCTAATGCTAACATTCTCTTTTTTTTTTTTTTTTTTTTTTTTTTTTTTTAGAATGTGCCAGGCACACCTTATGCTGAAACGCCTCCACCTCCTAGTGTTCCAATATTCCTTCCAGCCTTGGAAGAAGATCCCGTTTGGGATACCAAACCTATTCCAGAGTGTACTCCTTGTATACCCACTCTTGACTGGACAACTATGCAGCTGGTCTTTGATACCTTCATCCTGGACGAATGGCCCATCGAAACTTTTCTGGACATCGAAGATGAAGAGCCCACCATGGCTCAAAACTGGGAATTTGCAGAGCATATTACCTGCTCTCCATACAATTCAACCATATGTTGTATGAACGACATGTTAACTGCCGTCAAAGGATTCCTTGAGGTGGTCCCGGTTTATACTAGCGCCGAGTATGATAAACAAAAACAGATAATAACCACCTTGCAACAAAACATGCAAGAGGCTGTTAACAACTGGGCTTTCTGGGTTCCCATCTTTGATGACACAGAATACTAAAAATCTCCTTGTATATATTTCCTGTAAATTGTATATAACCTTGTAAAAAAACGTAATTTTACTTTCCCTTAATTTTCCTGTGAGAATTCTACAACTGCAAGATGAGTTGCCTTCAAAAAAAAATCATTTTTTTTCTAACCGTGCACCCTTCTACTTAGTGCCTATGGATCATGAAACAACAAAAAAAATAACAACTTGAGATTGTTGCTACTTTCTATAGAAACAAATACTTCCCCTGTGTTGTATGAACATGCCCTCTCTTGTAATCTTGAGATCTTCGCAATACATGACTTTCCCTTGACTGAGACAGATTTTCCTTTCCTAGGGTCCTTCATTATGACAAAAAATTTTTCACTATCTTCTTAGAAACCATCCAGCGCTCAAGTCAGACATGGCGCAACTGTTGACTTCTTTATAATGCCAATGTTATCTCATAAATAGCCCTTCTAATTACCTAGATCTTTTTAATCCAAATATAATGACTCAATATCATATGGTTCCCAAAGATCAAGTGTTCTTGTTTTGTAAGCGCCACAACTTTCATTGTACATTTTCTAAACCTTGGGGGTATGCCTCCTTTAGACCTGCCTGTGACAATTGCTTTAGATACCACAAAACTTGCAATATCTCTCTAAACCAGAATACTCCTCAGCCTACTGGTTATATTTACTTTCTACCTAGCTCTACTAGTAGCGCTCCCATAGTTACCACCATTAGTCCCACTGTTTCCACTAATAATAATGTTCCTTATGAATCATCATCGCTTTCTAGTTTTGCCAAGCGTGAAATATCTATTCAGCCTAGCGCTACACCTTCTTCCACTCCGAGTTCTAATGCTTCTATGCGCTCAGGCTCCACTGCAGCTGCTCATGACGTAGTTACTATTACTTCTCCATCAGCGCGCACACAAAACTTATTAGCAAGTTAGTATCCTTCATTATACTTATGCTCCCCTTTCCCACTGACTCCTTGTCAGGCTTCAATCAATCCGTCTCCATGGGATGGGCTCCTATTCCTTTACCCTTTTTCCATTCCATGTGAATGTTTTCCAGACTTCGTCTTATATATGACGCTATGTCTCTATCTTATTCTAATGCACCAACTTTTTCTGAAGCTGAAATTGAAGCTCGCTATACCCATATAGAAATGAAAGGTCAACTAATGAACAAAATCAGCTCATCAACTATTCTTGGATTCCCCGCCGATCCCCATTGCTTTGTCATGCCTGAAGACTGGAAAGGATATCCTATTAGCTTTCACCCTGATACTGAATAGCCCACTAGCGCTTCTCCTTATGAGCCTCCTCTGTCCATTCTACCTGTATATAGTGTTCATAAATTTTTCATGCTATGCCTTCAAATAATTTTTTTTTTTAGACATGGTGCTATTTTATTACACCTGTCTTCCATACTATAGATCGCCTAACTTTGATCCCTCTACTTTCTTTAAAAAACTGTAGACCCTAAAAAAATCATAAATAAACTTTTATATCATAAAATGTTACTGCCTTTACTGCGATACAGCAATATACAATGTAAAATAAGAATTGAACTGTAGAGCACCCCATCTATAAATTTCTATTCCACTCCTGGTTAGTTAACTCATTAGCTAAATTCCCACCGTCTTTTGCGTTTAAATGGTATGCGTCTCCTTTAATTCAATTGCCTATCTTGTCATGTCCCCTTGAACAATGAAAATATAAGATTTTATTTTCCTCTACACCCTCATCTGAGTGCTTATGCCAGTTGCCTGTTCAGCCATAGTCCGCCTAACTTCCAGTTAGGGCCCTCTATCCGTCACAACTGTGTCAACGCCTCCTGTGAGTCCTCTTAGAAAAAAAAACTTAACATAACTTGTTAGTTTAACCTCTTCCCGGAGGTAACATAAAAAACATAAAAATCATTGATAGTTTAGCCTCTTCCCAGAGGTAACATAAAAATCATAAAAATCATTGATATTTTAGCCTCTTCCCGGAGGTAACATAAAAAACATAAAAATCATTGATAGTTTAGCCTCTTCCCGGAGGTATTATTCTAGTAGTTTTTTTTTATTCCGGAGGTTATCTTGTATCACTGGAACACCCCTTGGGTAAAATCTTTTGATCTGATCTGCAGCCACTCGTCGCTTCCACTCAATACCATCCAATTCCTCCAGTAAGTAAGACCCTCCAGTTATCTGCTTTCTGACCCTATAAGGACCATTCCATCTGTCTGAAAACATCTTTCACCATTGGCTTTCTAAACTTCTATTATAAACTAAGACAAAATCTCCTGGGGTCAATGGCTTTCTTAACCTATGCACTAAGCGCTCATCCCAATATTTAACTGACTTGTCCCGGATCTGCATCATTCTTTCATACTCCTTCTCCACAAACTCATCTTTCTTTCCAAGCTGCGCTACCCTTGCTAGAATCAAATCTTAAGTTGAGCACACTTAAACCCAGTCACATCCTAGAAAAGATACAGACTCCAGAACAATAGGTAATACCGCCCTTTGACCAAACATCAGTTCATATGGTGAAAACCCTGTTGTCCTTTTAACTGAAATCCTGTCTGCAAACAAAACTAATGGCAAGTAGTTCTTCCACTTTGCCCCATTATTTACACATAATTTAACTAGTGCATCCTTTATAACTTGATGCCCTCTTTATATCAATCCCTCTGCTTCAGGATAATATGGTGTTGCAACTCGTAACTTTGCGCCAATACCTTTTACTACCTCTTGGAATTCTCCAGCAAATTTAGCGCCACCATCTACGGTTACCATCTTCATTACCCCATGCCTATAAATCCATTCTTTCTCCAAAAATTCAGCTACATTACTCGCCTTAAGATTTACCAACAGCACTGCTTCAACCCATCCTGATAGATCATCCCTGGCAACTACTAAGTATTTAAAGTGTCCTTCTTATATATGAACTGCATCTAAACAGACCCTACCAAAAAAAGTATCTTTGCCTGTCGCTCTACCTTTCTCTTTTGGCTTTCTGTAACTCCTTTGCTGACATTCAGGACAAGATTTAACACAATCTCTTACTTCATTCTTCATATTGGGCCACCATAATCATTCCCTAACTCTGTGATACGTCTCATCTTGACCTCTATGTCCTAAATTCTCATGCAACTCCCTGAGTATCTTCTCCTTCCCTTCCCTATTTTGAACAACTAACTGAGGAGACAAAGCTTGATTCTTCCATAACTTCTCATTTTTAATAAAGTAACCCTTAGCGCGCTTCTTAATATTAGGCCAAACCTTTTTTTTGCAAAAATCTGGTTGACTACTACCTTCCAAATATAACCTTAACGACTCCACTCCCTCATCAGTAGATGTGTTGTCTTCAATATATCCCCCTCTTTGAGATACGTACTACTGTCATGACTTCCCCTTGAATCATCTTCCTCATCTGACTCTTCCACTACCTCTCCTTGCGCACTTCTTGTTGCTTCGTTAGCTTCAGCGTCCCCTAAATCCAGTTGCAGACTACCCTTGCAACAAACATCCTTTTTATTGTCATTATCTAGTTTTAGATTTTTACGAACATTCCATGTTACTAGTTAATTGTCGTCACCGACAATACTACCTGCTAGTTTATTGTCATCACGGACTTTACTATCAAATCTTTCATAACAATAATCTATCCCATTTACCCATCTCTTATCTTCATCAACTTCTTCAGCTTCCGATTCCTCTTCACACAATGGTCTTCTTGACAATGAATCCGGCATACTGAACAATTTTCCCGACATATGGACTAAATCAAAAGAAAACAAATTAATCTGCACTACCCACCTCGTCATGGGCGCATCTGGTAAACTTGGTCTACTAATCATTTGCACCAACGATAGCGCATCAACCTGCAGCTCAAAATGTTGCCCCCAAAGCATCCATTGTAGCTTCTTAAGAATTTTTTCTACCCCACATAACTCCATCTTGGACTGAGAGTACCTGGACTCCACTTTGGTAAAAGTCTTAGACTCATAAAGTACAGGTCTATCATTAGCTTCCTCATCCTCCAGCATCAAAACTGCGCCTGCCGCGGACACACTAGAATCCACCACTAGAGAAATTTTCCCAGTGCCTGGTTCATATTCCAATTTCTTCAAAAGAGTATCTTTCCCTACAATCCTTTTCAATAACTTGAATGAATTCTCACATTCCTCCGTCAAATCCCATACAACATATTTTCTTGTTAAGCACCGTAAAGGTGAAGGCAACAAAGCAAAATCTTGAATAAACATTCTTAAATATGTACAGATGCCTAAAAACCCTCTAACTTCCTTATTATTTCTTGGTCTTGGCCATTTAAGTACCTTATTCCTCTGTTTTTCAGAAACAATTCTCCCTTCCTTGCATACCACATGTCCCACTATATCTAGGGCTGGAACACGACAAGCAATTTTTTACCAGAAATTGTTAATCCTGCCTCCTCTATCCTAAATAGCACTCTTTCCAGAGTAATCGCATATTCCCAAACAAACTTTCTAATATACGGATTCTCTTCTAACACTTCCCCATCATAATCACTGGCTGGTCCTTTTATACCGCCATAATCAATTAAAATTCCCACATGTTCTGGAATTTCATCCTGAAATATCCACATCATCTGTGCTTGATATACCGCCACAGAATTTGTTGCGCCTTGCGGTAACCTTGTCAACCTGAAGCGCCCCAGTGGTGTTTCAAACATCGTCATGGGTCTGGATGATTCATCCAATTCGCGCTCATTGTATCCTCCCATAATATCACCTAATCCATAACATGCACGTCCCGCAAAAGAATCCACAAACTCCTCTGGCATTGGTGGAATCCCTGCATCCTTTACTGTAACCTTGTTCATCTCCCTAAGATCATGAACAACCCTTAATTTACCATTATGTTTAACAACACAAAACACTGGACTTGAATAACTAGACATAGACTGTTCATACAAGCCAGAAATTAACCTTCCCCTAATTGATTCTCTATACGCTTCTCTTATAGTCGCTGGTATTGGAAAATCCTTCTTCTGCCACGGCACATGAGGTTTAACTGGAACAATATAAGGTTTTCCATAAGAGTGTTTCAACAAACCTCTTTCCTCTTCTGAAAATACAATAGCATTTTGCCTAAGAACCATAAAATGTAACAACAACTTCTTTTCTTCCTGGGATAACCAATCCTCTGGTCCAAAATTAACTATCCAAAGCCTTTCCATTGTAATCTTATTAGTAGGCGCAAAATCAGACGGAAACTTTGTTAAAGGAGTATCATAAGGATTCCTGGACAGCAACAGCCTCTGAAAAGGAGGATTCAAATCAGGAATTTCTACATTCACTGGTTTAACTTTAACGGCTACTGATTTATACTTTGATGCAAAACAGCTCTTGCTGCTTCCTTCTTTAATTAAAATCAAACCCTTTCTAATATACTTATGGGTTGCACCTAAATCCTGTTTTTGTCTTTTCTTTTTATTATAAGTATAACAATATCCATAATCAAAGAAATTAAAAAGCTTAGGTATAATACATTTTACAGTAGTATTCCCAAGACACCTATGAAGTACCACTTTACGTATCCCTTCTTGTTGGACTAACTGGTCACTATACGGGTTCCTCTCATCTTGGGAGATAGTAAAACCTAAAATGCCAGTCCCTAATAAAAATGTTGTGGCCTTTCTGGCGGTTTCCCTATGTTGTCATCTGAGACTTCCTCATAAAATTCTCTTTCTTCCTCTAACCACGCAGCTCCAGAGTACTTAGTTTCCCAGCCACCATCCTTGGGTGTTACAAAGACTGCTGTAACTGGAACACCATCATCACCCATAATCCTTATTCCAATATTCTTATTCAAAAAATAATCTATAGTTGCAGAATAATCCATTAAAAATGGTGTGCCTAAAACTGGTCCAACTACACCCATCGGAACATAAAAATGTATATCCCTCTTTGCTCCCGCAACTCTAGTGCGTACATACTCTGCTACACCTATAACAGGTAACCTACCTCCACCAATTTCTCCGACAGCGCATTCACCGTCTTTAACAAGAAGACCTAAATCCACTGCATCATCCACTGACACCACATTGATTTGTGAACCTTTATCCACTAACGCTTTAATTTGCTTACCATTTAAAGTAATTGTTAAATACCCTAAGGGTCCTGCATAATGTGGAACCCTAGGTAATCCAACTACCGGCTGAAATGACTGCTGTGAACATCAAACTCAAAGAAATTAGCATTCCTTTGCTTCCTGAACTTATCCACAATTACATTTGCTACATCCGCCGGAACTGCTGTCAGAACCCCCAATGGAACAGAGACTGTAGTCTTCAAACATTGCACAACTAAATCCTTGGCCGCTTTAGGAAAATCAGAGTGAACCAGGAGCTGCATTCTCCATTTAGGTTGAGTCTCCTTAGCACCAGCTTTCGCTCTTCCAGGTGGGTTCTTTGGAGTATTATGCCTTGCTCCTGGCATTCCTTCAGCAGGTACCGCTTTTTGCTGTACTACCTCTGACTCCTCCAACATTGCCGTTTGATCTTCTACCTGATGATCCACATCATAACCACCTGGTTTCATACCATCCATTTCAACATCCTTGATAGGTGCAGGTGTATTCTCTATAGTAGTATACCCTACTTCCTCCATATTCCCTGGATTCAAATGCCTAGCGCCAGTCCTTCTTGGCCTAGTAATTGTAGATGGGGCCATTTTCTTGTGCTTTGCTGTGAACATCTCCAAACGCGCTGCGGTAAGTGGCGCTGCAACTGCTCCCTCATTTACTTTAAAATCCAGCACTGCGCAAGTAACTGCAAAGTTGACTGACTTCGCATCCTTTCCTTTCTCTTTTATTTTAGGCTCTTTGCCCTTGCTTGACCTGCCTTCCATAGATTTTCTATTAATATGATCAATGTGGCATTCCAAATCTGGGGAGGCTACTTAGGTGAAAATTTGATTGGACCTTGGTTGGAAGAAAATCATGGTGTTAGCAGGTGTTAATTTGGTTGAAGGGAGTTAACTGGATTTTTTTTTGGGTGGATTTATGGTGATTTATTGGAGGATTTATGGTGATTTTTTGGAGGATTTATGGTGTTTTGGAATGGATATATGTTGGTATTCCTATTTTTATTTGATGGTTTTATGGATTGGGTATTGGTTTTACTGGACTTTCTAGGGCTCTCTTGGTATTTTTTGGTGGATGCAGTGTGCTCATGGAGTAGCCATTTTTTTCCAGTGCGCTCCGGTGCGCTCCGATTCACTCCGGTGATTTTCTGGTGCAAAAGCAAAGTCACTGTGGCAAAGTTTGGTCATTGGTGCAAAAAGTCTGGGCACTGTGGCAAAGTTTAGTCACTGCAGAGAATTCTGGGAACTGTGTCAAAGTTTGGTCACTGTAGAAAAGTCTGATCACCAGTGCAAAGTTTGGTCACTGCAGAAAAGTCTGGGCACTGTGGCAAAGTTTGGTCACTGTAGAAAAGTCTGATCACCAGTTCAAAGTTTGGTCACTGTGGCAAAATTTGGCTATTGTGGCAAAATTTGGTTAGAAAGTTATTATGCTTACTAGATCAATAGTTTATTGTAGATCATATGCATGTAGGGTATTGTTGGAAAGTTCTGGAGCAGGAGAATCATATGGGGAGGGGAGAATCTTAGTCTTCTACATGTTTTTGTCTTTTAGTTTTGATAATAAGGGTCTTTTTGATAATTAACAATATTTAACATATAACAACAATTATAATAAAAAATATCAATATATAGGGTACCATTGGATAGCTCTCATCCAGGGGACTCAAATTTATTTCTTTTCTTATAAAATTTATAAAATAAAAAATATAATAAAGGACACTCTTTAATTTTGGTGGGAAACTGGGTAAATCGGGGGCAGACCTTTAATGAGGCACCTTTGAACAGATCATACCAAGGGTAGTTTCTGGGGTACTTCACTGTACTTAAAAATCTCTGGGGCAAGTGTTGTGGCTTGTTCTAAGTTTTTTCTGTGACTTGTATCAGTGTAATATGGTACTAGGTATTTGTTTTGCGGGTGTAATCATTTATTGCACTTATTTTTTTTCTATATTATAGGTTTCCAACACTTTCAAAGTCTTTCTCTCAGATCTTCAGCTTATCCAACTCTTCAAGCTTAGTTAATTGAATCTTATTTTTACTTAGAGGGACAGTGATTTCTTTTTGTTTTTTCAACTCCCTTGGATTCTGCCTGCAGAAAGGCTACTGTAGGAGTCTACTCTACATTTTTGGCGCCCAACATGGGGTTCGAATTCTCTAGCTTCTGAAGAAACTTACTTGTTGGACTTATGGATTTTGGGTTTCTGGTTGTTGGAATTTGATTGGTTTGTCATTTGGTGATTCTGGTAACTGGCTGAACCAGTACAGGATCTGTGGTAGTAGGGATCTAGGTATAAGGCTGAACCCTTTCTAGATATGTTGTTTTTGTTTTTGTTTTTGTTTGTTGTTTTATCCTAGTAAAGGTCTGAACCCTTGTAGGATATTGTCGGTTTTCTGGTAAAGTGCTTAACCGTTGCAGATTTTATAGGTTTCTGCTGCTATTTGGGATGTCTTCTTCATCTGGTGCTGCTGATGGTGTCAGGCCTTCAGTAAGGATTCAAACTTGGGATGGGCCCAAGTTTGGTGGTGATGATGTAAAGTGGTTTTTGGGCAGATATGAGGCTGCTTCTGGAATTGATGGGGCTCCTCATTTAGATATGGTGAAGCAGGTAATCTTTTTCATTGGTGATAGGGAAATTGAGAAGGAGATTACTGGTATGGAGAGTTATAAGACTAGGGATTGGAAAAGGCTTAGTAGGGAAATGGTGGACAGATGGGGAGTCAGATATTCAATGGTGAATTTAAATAAGGTTGTTGGAGAATGGCAAGTGCAGGGTGGAATAACTTCTTTGGTGAGTTATAGGAAATTTGTTGGTAGTTTTGAAACTGTGGTGGAATATCTGGTGGAGGTAGAGGAATTGGCTCATGAAAATGCAGTCAAAGATTTATTTTGGTCCGCTTTTGGGAGGGATGTTAGGATGGATGTGTTAAAGGAGTTGTCTAGGAAGGGTTTGATAAAAACCTTACCTAATGGGGAGAAGAAGTTGCCTGCTCTTAAGGTGGTTAAAGAATTGGTGGAGTCTCACCTCAAGCTTTTGGCTGTGGACAGTTATCAAGAAACCTGTACACAGTATGTCAGAAAAATTAATGAAGTTTTGGCTTATAATAACAATATTATGAAGAAGGCTCAGAAGGCAAGAAAAGCTCAGTTGAGGAAACCGGTTCCTAAGGTGGATGAGAATGTGGATAAGGAGATGGTGGATCAATTGGCTGACTTAAAAAAGCAATTGAAAATTTTTGTTCAAGAAACTCAGAAGGCAAGCAGGGTTTCAGCCTCTTCTTCATCTTATTCAAGTAGAGGTTATGATAGGAGCAATGGTGTTATTGTTGATGTTTGGATTTGTTCCTACTGTAACCAGAAGGGACATAAGTCTAATGATTGTTGGACTTTGAATAGGGATCAGGCTTCTGGTAGAGTAAAATTTGATGGAAAGGTATTTAGGTTTCCTGGTGGATCTTTTATCAAGCCCAGTGAAGTTCAGGCTCCTTTGTATTTGGTGAGGAGGAATATTATGGGTGAAAAGAGAGCTAGGTTTGAGGAATTGCCTACTGAGGCTTCTTCTGGTACTGGAAATAATTCTGGAGATAAGGAGAAGGAAAAAGAGGTTAGTAAGGCTACTTTTTCTACTTCATATGGTAATTTGGAGTTAGTAAAGATTTTTAAGGCAGATGGTGAGTGTATGGCTGGTGTATATGATGTGGAGGCTGCTAGGAGGGCCGCTGCTTCTAAAGCTAGAAGCAGTATTTCTAATCAGTTAAGGTCAAGAGGTGTAAAGGCGGATTCTAAGAAGGCTGAAGATCCTAAGAAGATTTATACGTCTGAAGAGATTTGTAAGATGCAGAAGGGGATAGCTGATATGGGTCCCCCTAGTTTTGGTGCTTTTGATCTTAATGGTGATCCTATGCCTTTGGATGGTGGTTCAGATACAGAGGAGGATGTGCCTTTAGCTTCTTTGCCTAGGCCAAGTTCTAGTGGGCCAATGGAGGGAGTTAGAACTACTGTTGATGGTTCTGGCTTGGTCTCTGTGGATGGAAAGGTTCATGGGGATAATTCTGATTTGGAGATGTGTGATGTTGTTGGTAATGTGGGACCTCAGGAGTCTTCTAGGGCAAAGGTTGCTAGGAGTAAGGCTCATTATGATAGGCCAGTGGTTTCTGGTCAAGAGAATGCTATGGATGTTGTTTTGGGAAGGGTGAATCAGCTTCAGATTCCATTATCTTTGGGTGAATTGTTCACTATTAGTCCAGCCCTTGCTGAAAAGCAGAAGAAGCATTTGACTAGGAGAATAGTGGCTACTGGTGAGGTGGAGTATATGTGTGAAAATGTGGAGAAGTTTGGTAATGAGGTGGAGACTCATTTTTCTGCTCCTTTGGGATATTTGGTGGTTTCTTTAAATGGCAAAGATGTGAAGGCATTGGTTGATTCCGGCTCACAAATAAATTTAATTTCATTGGATCAAGCAACTAGTCTGTATTTGCCAATTAAAGCTAGTGTTGGAGGAAATCTCAGAGGGATAGGTGGGCATGCTACTGAGTTGATTGGTACAGCGGAGCATCTAAAGTTAGGTGTAGGTGGAGCTGTTGGAAAATTTCATTTTTATGTGGCTAGAGGAGCTGTGAAGACAGTTTTAGGAGGGCCATTTTTGATGGATTTTGAGGCCAAGATTGGTTATCAGTCTGTTGTTGGGATTAGTTTGGAGATTGCTGGGGAGCATATGAGGTGGTTACATATGAGGTTGGCACCCCCAGGTGATGAAGGTTGGGAAAGTAGGCCTGCTGTTTCTGCATCTTGTCAGTGTTGCACTTGCACCAGGAAGAGAAAAGATTTGAAGTCCTCTTCTGGTATATTTGAGGATAGTGGTGATCATTTTGTTGGTGACCCTTCTTTTTTAGGGTAGAAAGGGCTGATCAGTCTAGTGCTGTAATCTCTCCTAAAGAAGAAATACCAGATTGCAGTAGGTCAGCTCAAGTGGAGATATATCAAGTGGAATCTCAACTTTTTCTAGATAATATTACTTTATTATGTCAATTTTCGTCAAATTATTTGTCTGGTTTCAGTTTTTCTTCAAGATTTTCTCTCAAGTTTATTTCAAGTTCTGAAGATCTTTTAGGGAAAATTTTGTTGGAGCGGAAAAGTTTTGGAGTGGTGGCAAATGGGACTAAAAATGAAGATTCTGTTGATGAAAGGAGCTCAATTCCTCAAGTACATGTGGAAGTGGAAGAAGTAAAATATAAATAGGTTGCTGTGAAAGTTAAAACAATCAATGAAGCGCTGCCAACTGGATTGAATCCGCAGTTGAAGAGACCACTTTTGTCATGAGATCCATATGAAACTCCTTTAAGAAAGAATCCGCCTGAATTTTCTGAAACGTCAAGAATTACTTTTGATAGGATTGGTGTTGTAAATTTTGGGCCAGAGGGTTGGTTATTTGGTGAGGAGATGAATTTGTTGTTGGATGTGATGGTGTTGAGGGAGAAGGATATTGCATTTGTGGAAGAAGAGAGGGGTGTTTTAAAGCATTCTTATGGTAAACCTTACAAGATTCCAGTTGTTTGTCATGAACCTTGGCAACTCAAGCCAATTCCGATTCCTGCTGCTCTTAAAGATGATTATATTGAAGTTGTTAGGGAAAGGATTAGGACTGGACTTTATGAACAATTGTCATCAAGTTATTCAAGTCCAGTTTTATGTATCTAGAAGCCTAATGGAAAGCTTAGAGTGGTTCATGATCTTAGGGAATTGAATAGAGTACTATAAAAGATGCTGGTATTCCTCCAAGTGCAGAGAGATTTGTTGATGCTTTTTCTGGAAGGGTATGTTATGGTTTGGGTGATATTATGGGGGGCTATGATGAAAGAGAATTACATCCAGATTCTAGACCTCTGACAACTTTTGATACTCCTCTTGGACGGTTACAGCTGACTAGATTACCTCAAGGCTCTACTAATTCTGTTGCTGTTTATCAAGCACAAATGGCTTTGATTCTTCAAGATGAAATTCCACAGTATGCTGGTATATTTATTGATGATGGTGGAATTAAATGTCCTTCAACTGATTATGATAATGAAGTGTTGGAGGAGAATCCAGGTATTAGGAGGTTTATTTGGGAGTATTCAGTAACTTTAGGAAGGATGAAAATTAGGATTGAAGAAGCTGGTTTAACTATTTCGGGCTCTAAATTCTCTTGTTGTGTTCCAGCTTTAGAGATTCTTGGTCATGTGGTGTGTAAGGAAAGCCAAATTATGTCAAAGAAGAAAGTCAACAAAATTCAATCTTGGCCGAGACTTAGAAACACTACTGAAGTTAGAGGATTTTTGGGAGTATGTGTTTATGTTAGGATGTTTATTAGGGATTTCTCATTATTGGCTGCTATATTGAGAAGTTTAACTAGGAAGGATGCTGATTGGGATTGGGATGAAGCTTGTGAAGAAGCTTTTTTTAAGTTGAAGAAGGTGGTTGGTGAAGATATTATTCTTCATAAGTTGGATTATGGTGAAGGAGCTGGTAGGATTTATTTAGCTGTTGATTCTAGTCAGCTGGCTGCTGGTGCATTGCTTTCTCAGATGGATAAGGGTGGTTATATTAGACCAGTTAGGTATGAATCTTTAGTTTTTACTGAGGTGGAATCAAGATATTCACAGCCAAAGTTGGAACTCTGTGGTGTGGCAAAAATTTTAAAGAAACTTCAAAATATCTTATGGGGTCAACATTTTGAACTTCAAGTGAATGCTAAATCTTTAATTCAGATGATTAATTCACCTAGTTTACCTAATGCTCCAATGACTAGGTGGGTAGCTTTTATTCAACATTTTTCATTCAATTTAGTGCACAGGCCTGGAAAATCTTTCACTATGCCTGATGGATTGTCAAGAAGACCACCTACAGTAGATAATTCCAATTCAGAAGAGTTATATGAAGATATACCTATAATCAAAGCCAGTACCAAGGGTGCTGAGAACTTTCCATACCTCCCCCATGAGGTTAAACTGGCTGGTTCTATTTTTGTTGAATTTGATGAAGTTGATGATCTAGTTGATCATGAGGTTTTTGTAGATGAGGATGGTGTGGTTGTTTGGGATAATTGGAAGTTGGTTAATGGTGTTTATGTTTAGGATCTGAAGGAGGATAGTGGTATCATTGAAAAATGTTTGAATGAGGTGGATTATGTGAATTTCAGCAAACAGCCAAATGCTCAGAGAGTGATTGCTCATTCACAAGTGGGAGATATTGGGGACAGGGAGGTTCCTTTGGATGTTATATTATTGGATTTTTCTGATGAAATTTGGGACCAGACTGGGTTTTATTTTTTAATGGTGAAATATTTTTTGTCTCTGGGAAAACCAGAAGAATTTAATGAAGCTGAATGGGGGGCTATCAAAAAGAAGTCACCTGGTTTTTATTTTTCTGGTAGAAGGTTGATGAAAAGAAGACATCCAAATCGTCAAGTTGTTGTATCTTAAATAAAAGGTCAAGAATTGGTGATGAAATCTCTTCATGAAGATTTAGGGCATAGGGGCTTTGGAGAAACTTATAAGTGGATTTCTGATAGATTTTGGTGGCCTGGAATGAAGATGGCTGTTAGATCTTGGGTTCAGTCATGTGAAGAATGTCAGAGAAGAAATTATTTAAGTTAAAAAGAACCTGGAAGTGCTACTGGTGAAAATACTATCTTTGGACAGGTTAGTTTGGATGCTGTTCACATCAAGGAAGGTAAATATAAGTACTTTATTGTGGAAAGGGATGATTTGTTTGGTTGGGTTGAGGCTGTCCCTCTTATAAGTTTATCTGCTAAAAATGTAGCAGAATTTTTGATGAAGGAATGGGTGTATAGGTATGGTGTTATGAAGTTGGTAACTGTTGATGGCAGCTTGGAGTTTGGTGCAGACTTCAAGGAAGCTGTTTCAAAAATTGACTCAATGGTTAGGGTGGCGACCCCATATTATCCTGAATCTGAAGGAATGGTTGAAAGGGGGCATCAAGTTATTAAGGATGCTTTGGTTAAAATGTGTGGAAAAAGTGCTGAAAAGTGGAGGCATTATTTACCCCTTGTTTTATTTGCTGACAGGATTACCGCCAAGAGGACAACTGGTTTTTCTCCTTATGAATTAGTTTTTGTTCAGAAAGCTGTTTTACCGGTTGATCTTGAAGCTGAATCTTATCTTGGTGTTGATTGGGATGTAGTCAAAACTACTGAAGATTTGCTCTGTGCTAGAATGCAACAGTTAGAAAAGAAGGAGGAATATTTGGAGAAGGCATACAGTAGGATGATCAAGATCAGGGATCAGTCTGTCAGGTATTGGGATCAAAGGTTGGTTCATAGACTCAGGAAGCCTTTGAGACCTGGTGATATGGTGTTGGTGTATAATAGGAGTTTGGAAAGTCAGTGGGGGAAAATGTTTGCTGATAGATGGAATGGACCATATAGGATTAGAAAACAGGTTTCTGGTGGTTCATATGTTTTGGAAGAACTGGATGGTGTTGTCTTAAATAAGAGGGTAGCTGCTGATAAAGTGAAGAAGTTTTACCCTAGGGGCACAAAGAGTGCTGAAGTTTGACTCCGAAATGAGGATAAACTACAACATCAATCTTTTAGGAAATCTCACAGTCTTTCAAAAAATCAATCATTACTTCAATTTTAAAATTTTATTATGTGGTGAAAAAATGAGGGGGAAAAAAATTTTGTTAGGAGTGTTCACAGGGGAACATTCTAGGTTTTATATTGGAAAGCTTGGGGGTAATTGATGAGTTGGCAGCTCTATTCACAATTACCCCATAATGTTTGTTTCCAACCCTTCTCTGTTTCTAGTTGAATCCAGGCTTTGTTTCTTGATATATAGGTAGTCCTCTATGACTATAAACTGGAACCTTACGTCAACACAGCACAATCTTTTGGAAGTCTGGATTCAAGAATTTTGTTTTGTTTCATTTTTTTGTTGTATTCGGGTGGATGATCACTTGTGGTCTCCAATCATTTTTACAAATTGAAGGGAGCCCACCCAGTGATCATTAGTTTGTTTCCTTGATTTTCATTAAATTATCATTTTTCAAATCTTCAAATTTTCAAAATTTAATTTAAAAAAAAAAAAAATTATTTTCAAAATTTAATTTTCAAACAAAAAAATATATATTATTTTCAAAAATAATTTGTTTTCAAAAATTTCATTTTATGTTATATTTTTAAATTTTCTTTCCTGTGTATCCACAATCAAGGTGCACTTGGATGTGAGTATGATGTCAGGGATTCGGCTCATCCAAATGGCTGGGGGACATCTTTTATTTTTTTATTTATCTTTAATTTTATTTCTCTTTTTCTTTATTTATATATTTATTTTATTTATTCTGCTAGTCCATCAAGACTTAAAACTGAAATTCTTTTCAAGATCGTTTATGATTGGTCCTAAACTTCAAGACCGTGGAAAACTGAAGATGTCAATAAAACTAGGAATTATCATGGTCAAGATTTGAGGAGGATTTCTTTTAGTTAGACGTGTTCATTGGGGAACCTTCTAGATTTTATATTGGCAAGTTTGGGGGTAATTGATGAGTTGGCAACTCTATACACAATGACCCCACAAAGCTCTTTTATATGCTTTATTTTTTATAGATTGGTCTCTATCATTGGTTTTGTGATGCAGGTGGAAGTCCTCTAAGACTATAACACAGGGGGGAAAAATGAGGACTTGCAATCAAGTCGTTTTTCAGGTCTTCTGGAGTAATCTTTGGAGTAATCTTGTAGGGGTGGGTATGAGTGAAAAAATTTCTAGTAAGTATATTGAAAATTCTTTTCAACTTCCTCCCTCTTTTTGTTCCTTGAAATCATGACCTCAAGAAGGAAGAAAATAAATTAATTCTTTTTTCAATGTTGATGAATCTTGCATATCTTAAAAGAGACATACTATAGTTATATAAATATCCATATAAAATAATCAAAATATATTCATACTGAACTTATTTCATGGACACACAATAAATATTTAATATAGATGTAAAGGACATATTAAACTTTGATTCACATTTCATTTTCAGTATTTATTGATCATCTTTATTAAAAATGAATTTATGATAAAAATTTATTAAATTTTATATAAAATATTGATTATCTACTTATTTTGCGCATGAGGATCTGTAAAAGAATATTATAGTTCTGCTCATGAATTTTTAATTTATAAATATATATTTGATTATCTGGTGCAATGATTCAACTGTTATGTCTTCTATTAGAGAGGTAGGAAAAAAAGAAAGATGTTATATCCCCAAAAAATATTTTTTACAAAAAAATAACTACAGCTTTTTATTCATGATTTAATATCTATCATACATCAAATTTTGTAAAAAAAAATATTTGTGACATGAAATGACATTTTTTTAGAAAAAAAATCATATTAGTTGTTAATTTTTGAAAAATGAGAAAAATAAACATACTTATCCCCTTGATGATTCAGAAAAGTTTTTTTTTTGCAAATTATTCTGAAAAATAAAAGTGGAAAAAACTACAATATCATACCACATTAAATTCTTTAAATTTAATGGAATATTTTAAAAAGATTTTTATAAAGTAATAGGCTCATTAGCAATTTTTCACTTTCAATTTTTCTTTGTTTTCTATGAAGTTTGGCTTTTCTGTTTTTCTCATCTTTCATTTTTAATTCTTTAATAAACTTCAGTATGTGACATGCTTTTGATACCAATATCTTGTTTAAAGTTAGTGTAACAAGTGATTTTGAGGATTTGATTGTAAAAAATTGATTTATTTAAATTTTTTTCCCATGGTTTGAAGTGCTAGATATGGTGTTCACTAATTTTTCACCACATTTATTTTATATTATTTTTTCCTTTTTTCTCCTTTTCAAATTATTTTTACCTATCTCAGAAATTTTTGCTTATCAAAATTCACAAGTTCTACCATTATTTCTGCATAAATCATAAATTAAGGCATCTTGATGTAGTTGATGCATCACATTTTGTTTGTTCCAATAAAATATTTACATTAGTTTAGTTTTTTTAACAATTTTGTGGTGATAATTCATCACCTCTATTTAATTATTTTTTTTGGTGGATGAAAAAAATGGAATATGAGGTGAAGAATTATATAAGGTGAATTCAAAAATGTTTTTCAAACATTCAGTCAGCTTAGAAAATTTTTTATTAAATGATAGTCTTGCCAAAATACATATACCAGGAAAATACTTTATCTTTAAGGCAAATTTTTTTTTTTAAAAATGAATCACTGTATTGGGTAGTCTTAAATTAAATTTTCTATATAATGTCTTTACTATTTAAATTAAATATGCGGAGGAAGAAATCACTTTCAAAATTCCTGTAACAGCTCCTCTGTATCCTCCTTTTTTCCCTTTTTAATCACCTCTTTGGCCTCTGCAGGTGCCCCCCTGCTGGCGCTTGAGTTACTCAGTGGGGTGTTAAGTCTCTTCTACTTAAAAAAATTTTTTTACCTCTTGAACCCCCTCCTTCTCTATCAATTTTCTTTTTTTTTCCCTACAAGCCCTCCTTTTAAATTTATTTATAACAATACTCATTGTCTTTTTCATCCTCTGAAATTACTCATTTTCTATACTAGCCCCTTGCCCCACCCAATATTTTTCCCTTCACTCTACTGTCTTACACAGTCCCTTACATCCCCCCAGTTTCATTAAAAAAAAGGTCTTTAGAAACATTAAATTATATGTGATTCAGTTTTCTAATGCACTGAGTTAAAGAGAAGAAAAAAGTGCAATGAAAATACTGAGGTCATGTGCAAGGAAGTGTTGCCGCGACACTTTCCTGCACGTGACTTGTGTTTTCAAGGCCAAGTGTCAATTTTTTTAGTGAAGGGGAGGAAAAAAACTGAGATCAAGTGCAGCTAAGTGATGCTGCGACACTTTGATGCACGTGACTTGAAACTTTAAATGAGTAAGTAAAAAATACTTTAGAGGGGTGGTATAAGACATCAGGCCAAATGAAAAAAAGAGTTTCTAAAGAACTTTTACCATAAAATGTGGGGGTGTGAGAGTGTAACTTGGAGACAAGCAGGATTTTTGGGGGCAAGATGGGAAAGGCCGGTGGAGAAAAACGTAAAATGTAGAGGTGCAATAGGGATCCTGAGGGTAAAAAAAAAGATCTTTGCAGGGGTAAATGAGGGATTGTAAAGAAGTGGGGGGTAATTCAAGCAGAAAAAATAGGATTTGGGGGGTAGAATGGGGAATTTAAGACAGTGAAAAATTGGGGAAGTGTGATCTTTGCAAAAAAAAAAATGTATGGGATTTATGCAACTGGGAGAGGACACACTGGGGGATGATAGTTAAACATATAGAACGGAGTGTATATAAGAGTACAAAGTAGGATACAATGAATGCTTTCAAGGTTTTCTTGGTTTCATTATTAGTGGAGCACAAAGAGTGAGTGGAGAAATATTTTATAACTAAGGGGGGTAGATTTTCTTTGATTAATCTACCTGAGGTCAAAAAATAAAAAATGGGCCTCAAAGAATGGGAAAGAAATCATCCACTCTTGTTGAAAATTTATATTAAAAATGATATAAATTTAAAAATTTTTTTTAATATGCCTATGGAATCTGGCCAATATTTTCTTTCATTATTCATGAATAATGGATATAAAATTTAGATGAAAAATAAATATTTTTTTCATTAAATTTGAGCAATAATTTTTACTTTGTACTAATTATTTTTCATTTTCTACATATTTCAATATTTCATTATGTGGAAGTGGATTGAAGTACATATAGTATGGAAATTTGAACCAGATAATATGTGTAAAAAAAAGAGTTGAACAAATATAAATATTTTTTGGAACTTAAGAAGTCTATAATAATCAAAATAAAAATATTTTAAAGTGGCCAAAAATTTGATATAAATTAATAAAAAAAAATTATCAGAACATATATTAAGAAATGAAATTGAAAAAATTAATAATGGTCTATTTTAAAGAAATGAGATAAACTTCTTTACTTTTATCATGCATCAGACCTGTATATAGCATCAAAAATTTGTAAAAAAGATGAGTTTAAGCCCACCCAGAATTATAACAAGGTTACAACATGGTTAGTCCAAAATTCAAAAAAAAGACTTGCCTACCAGTCCTCTTTTTTTTACCCCTGTGTAAACTGGTGATTTTTGCGCTTGATGACTCAAGAAAATTCAAGTGGAGGTTGTTTTTTGAAATTGGAGGACCTCATGGAGATGTCCAGATCATTGCAGTTCTGGCTCAGTGGAGATGAAAGCCCACTCTCTAAATTTTCTTTCCTGTAGTTGGTGATTTTGGAAATTGGAGGACCTCATGGCAATGTCTAGATCATTGCAGTTCTGGCTCAGTGGAGATGAAAGCCCACTCTCCTAATTTTTTTTTGTTTGAGGTGAATGGTAGAGGAGTTTAGAGAACCTCATGGCTTTGTGTAGATCATTGCAGTTCTAGCTCAGTAGGGTTTAAAGCCTACTCTTTCATACTCAGCGGATTGAAGCATCAAAAATTAAGTGAAGTCAACTTTAGAAGCAAATTTTTTATTGAAATGATGGTGGAAAATTTTTTTATGTGATTCAGAAACAAATGGGGACATTCCATATTGGAGGGAGGATGTGGCATTCCAAATATGGGTAGGCTATTTAGGTGAAAATTTGATTGGACCTTGGTTGGAAGAAAATCATGGTGTTAGCAGGTGTTAATTTGGTTGAAGGGAGTTAACTGGATTTTTTTTTTGGGTGGATTTATGGTGATTTTTTGGAGGATATATGGTGATTTTTTGGAGGATTTATGGTGTTTTGGAATGGATATATGTTGGTTTTCCTATTGTTATTTGATGGTTTTATGGATTTAGTATTGGTTTTACTGGACTTTCTAGGGCTCTCTTGGTATTTTTTGGTGGATGCAGTGTGCTCATGGAGTAGCCATTTTTTTCCAGTGTGCTCCGGTGCGCTCCGGTTCACTCCAGTGATTTTCTGGTGCAAAAGCAAAGTCACTGTGGCAAAGTTTGGTCATTGGTGCAAAAAGTCTGGGCACTGTGGCAAAGTTTGGTTACTGCAGAAAAGTCTGGGCACTGTGGCAAAGTTTGGTCACTGTAGAAAAGTCTGATCACCAGTGCAAAGTTTGGTCACTGCAGAAAAGTCTGGGCACTGTGGCAAAGTTTGGTCACTGTAGAAAAGTCTGATCACCAGTGCAAAGCTTGGTCACTGTGAAAATTTTTGTCACTGTGCCAAAAGTTTGGCTATTGTGGCAAAATTTTGTTAGAAAGTTATTATGCTTACTAGATCAATATTTTATTGTAGATCATATGTATTTAGGGTATTGTTGGAAAGGTCTGGAGCAGGAGAGTCATATGGGGAGGGGAGAATCTTAGTCTTCTACATGTTTTTTGTCTTTTAGTTTTGATAATAAGGGTCTTTTTGATAATTAACAATATTTAACATATAACAACAATTATAATAAAAAATATCAATATATAGGTTACCATTGGATAGCTCTCATCCAGGGGACTCAAATTTATTTCTTTTCTTATAAAATTTATAAAATAAAAAATATAATAAAGGACACTCTTTAATTTTGGTGGGAAACAGAATAAATATGGGGAAGACCTTTAATAAGGCACCTTTGAACAGATCATCCCAAGGGTAGTTTCTGGGGTAATTCACTGTACTTTACATTCTCTGGGGCAAGTGTTGCAGATTGTTCTAAGTATTTGCTGTGACTTGTATCAGTGTAATCTGGTACTAGGTATTTGTTTTGTGGGTGTAATCATTTAATGCACTTATTTTTTTGCTATATTATAGGTTTCCAACACTTTCAAAGTCTTTCTCTCAGATTTTCAACTTATCCAACTCTTCAAGCAGATCTTCAAGCTTAGTTAATTGAATCTTAAGTTTACTTAGAGGGACAGGGATTTCTTTTTGTTTTTCCAACTCCCTTGGATTCTGCCTGCAGCAAGGCAACTGTAGGAGTCTACTCTACATTGATGACCATGGCTCGCATCCCTCCATCCTTGTCTTTAACAAGATTAGTGCCATCTTCCAAAATAAGCGTAGTCCTGTCCTTGTAAACTACCTTTTCCTCTTTGCCCTTTTGAAGCGCATTACACCTCATCCTAGTATGCCCCTCTTTATTACAATAATAGCACACCATAGCAGAAAAACGCGAAGGTTGAGGAGAACTCTTGGGCCTAAATGATTCTTTTGCCTTTTTCGCTTCAATTATCTTTTTCTCCAACTCATTCATTCTTTCCATTACTGAATCTGGCTCCTTAGTGAAAACTTTGACTTTAGGAGAAGACATTTGAGGAGGCAATTGTACGCCAGACGCATCTTCATCCATCTCCTCATTATCCAAAGCAACCCTAGCTGTGCAACGCTCAACTCGATGCAACTTCATTTCAGCTTCCACTGCAATTTTTACTTCTTCTAATCCAGGGTACTTATAATTTCTGTCCCTTTTTTTAACCAGCTTTCCTTTGTTATTCAAGTGACTTTTTTCCCAGTCTTCAACTTCTGGCGCTAACGCTTCACAAAACCAAGGTAAAGGCGCATTAGCATCACTAAAATCTTCATTACTAACTAAATATTCCACTATTCAGTCGAAGTCTTGCCTAAAACCTTTAAGTTCTATAGGGTCTTGAACACCCCCTTTAGCTTTGACCCTATTTACCAAGATATCCAGGTCCTTCATTGTATACCTAGTTTCCTCAGTAACCTTTGGCCATCTCTTAAGCATCTGTTCTTTTAGCGCTGACCAATTTTGCTCTTCATGCCCCTTTAGATCCTCTAAATCGTCTTTGCATTCATTAGTTACAAAGAATAGTACTTGACGCACCATATCATATTCATTCACTCCATGAACTTAAGCTGCTTGTTCAAACCTGCGTAAAAACTTCTTGGTATTAATGCCCGCAAAACGCAAGCTTTCATCTTTACACCTAATGATCGTATTTACCGTCTTTGGAAATGATGCCAAAGAATTGGGAGATTTAACCCTCACCTGACATCCCCTAGATTTAGTCGCAGTAGGATCCATTCCAGAAATATAAAACCGAAACAGAGATCACAAAAAAAAACACTTGGTAACAAAACCTGACTATATTCACAATACAGCACTACTCTATCCTCTGATAACAGCTATTGATCCACTCGTTTTAGACCCTACGACACTTCTGCTGAAGAGCCAGCTTGATTATGTCCTCTTGACAAAACCCTAAAAAACCAAACAATCTAATCAAAAAAATACTAGTTACAATTATGCCACTGTTGGGACACCAATTGTAGACTGTTCTAAAGTACTAAGCAGTAGACACAATGCGAGATGGGTTGGTTCTCCTTTTCAATTTCTAAAAAAGAAGCGCCTGCCACTCTTATTTTTTTAAAGACAGCACAATAATGTGTAACACTAATATTTGATCAGAAGATTTATAAGTTGAGAGATGAGTTTTAGATATCAGGAAAAAAACAAGTATTACTATCTGAATATTTCTATTCTTAACAAGCGCTAATATCCACAGCTACTCCCTCTTGAAGTGCTCTCTTTAAATATGCAGTATTATACCAATAAAATAACTCTAGTAATAGTCAATCCTACTAAATCTATATATTCTTTCTATGTTGCGCTCTTTTCACTATACTATATGAAAATACACACACAGACACACTAATGATAAAAGATTTAGAAAAATATCTCTAATTCACTTATTATATTCTTTTTATATTCTACTTACAAAAAAAGTCTCTCTATCTCTATCAAATAGTCCTCCTTTTATATTTTTCCAGTACTCAAGAGACAGTTCCCTAGTAGATCTTCAGCACTGGCTCTAGTGCCACATTAGTAAAACAATAACCTTAGATAGTGGTCTGTGTGTACATACTGAATAAGACAGTTTGGGGCAACTTTAACTATCATACAACCATCTGGAGGTGATATCCTTGTTCCTCACTCAGTTTTCACTGTTTTTGGGCCACAATTGGCTGTGTTGGTTTCAAGGTCAGCTCTTCATTTAAATCAACTTTAGCAACATATTCTCTTGTATAGTCTTGCAAGCTATATCAAGTATTATTGCTTTCTCTGGTGTGGATTTGCAGCCTACGTCAAGTATCTTTTCTTTCTCTGGTGTGGAAATTGGTCTACATTTCAGTTCTTTGGTCTGGTAGTCTGTCTGGGGACTACTTTCTTGGCTCATCAAGCAATCAAGTGTATTGAAAAAGGGGCTTTAGCAAACAGGAACCAACTTAATTTAGCAAGTAAATCTCACTCTATTTTTCTAAAGGGACAGAGGTTTTTCTCTCTAGTTTTTCTTCAACTGCCTTGGTCAAGGTCTATAGCTAGTACTATAGGATTGTCTACAACATATCACAGAGTTAGGGAGAGATTCTGGTGGGCCAATATGAAGAATGAAGTAAGAGATTGGGTCAAATCTTGTCCTGAATGTCAGCCCAGGAGTTACAGAAAGCCAAAAGAGAAAGTTAGAGCGACAGGCAAAGATACTGTTTTTGGTAGGGTCAGTTTAGACGCAGTTCATATAAAAGAAGGAAGCTTTAAATACTTGGTAGTAGCCAGGGATGATCTATCAGGATGGGTTGAAGCAGCGCCATTGGTAAATCTTAACGCGAGTAATGTAGCTGAGTTCTTGAAAAAATAATGGGTTTATAGGTACAGGGTAATGAAGATGGTGACTGTAGATGGTGTCACTGATTTTGCTGGAGGATTCCAAGAGGTAGTTAAAGGTATTGGTGCAAGGCTACAAGTTGCAACACCATATTATCCTGAAAAAGAGGGGATGGTAGAAAGAGGGAATTAAGTTTTAAAGGATGCGCTAGTTAAATTATGTGGTAATAATGGGGCAAAGTGGAAGAACTACTTGCCATTATATTTTTTTGCAGACAGGATTTCAGTTAAAAGGACAACAGGGTTTTCTCCATATGAACTTATGTTTGGTCAAAAGGGGGTATTACCTATTGATCTGGAGGCTGGATCTTTTTTAGGATGCGACTGGGATCAAGTGCGCTTGATTGAAGATTTAATTCTAGCGAGGGTAGCGCAGCTTAAAAGAAAGGACGAGTTTGTGGAGAAGGCATATGATAGAAGGATGCATATCTGTGACAAGTCAGTTAAATATTAGGATGAGCATTTAGAGCATAGGTTAAGGAAGCCATTGAACCCTGGAGATTTGGTTTTGTTTTATAATAGAAGCTTAGAAAGCCAATGGGGGAAGATATTTGCTGACAGATGGAATGGTCCTTATAGGGTCAGAAAGCAGAAAACTGGGGGGTCTTGCTTACTGGAGGAACTAGATGGTACTGAATGGAAGCGGCATGTGGTGGCAGATAAGATCAAAAGGTTCTACCCAAGGGGTGTTCCAGTGATACAAGATGACCTCCAGAATGACCTCCAGAAAGAGGTTAAACTAACAATTTATATTAAGCTTTGTTTTTCTAAGAGAACTCACAGGAGGCTTGACACAGTTGTGATGGATAGAGGGCTCTAACTGGAATTTAGGTGCACTAAGGCTGAACAGGCAACTGGCATAAGTGCTCAGATGAGGACACAGAGGAAAATGCAATCTTATATTTTCATCATTCAAGGGGACATGATGAGGTAGGTAATTGGATTAAAGAAGGCGCATACCATGTAAACGCAAAAGACGCTGGGAATGAAGCTAATGGGCTAACTAACCAGGAGTGGAATAATGAATTATAGATGGGGCTCTCTACAGTTTGATTCTTATTTACATCGTGTATTATTGTATCTCAGTAAAGGTGGTAAAGTTTTATGATTTAAAAGGTTAATTTATGATTTTTTAGGGTTTACAGTCTTTTAAAGAAAGTAGAGTGAGCAAAGTTAGGCGCTCTAAATTTAGAAGACAGGTAGTATGGAAGACAGGTGTAGTAAAATAGTGCCATGTCTAAAATGATTATTTAAAGGCATAGCGTGAAAAACATATGAAGACTATGTACAGGAACAATGGACAGAGAAGGCTCATATGGAGAGTGCTAGTGGACTATTCAGTACCGGGGTGAAAGCTATTAGGATTTCCTTTCCAGTCTTCAGGCATGACAAAAGAACAAGGATTGGCGGGGAATCCAAGAATAATTAATGAACTGATTTTGTTCATTAGTTGACCTATCATTTCTATATGGTTGTAGCGGGCTTCAAGTTCAGCATCAGAAAAAGCTGGTGCGTTATAATAGGATAGAGACATAGCATCATATATAAGATGAAGTCTGGAAAACATTTGCATGGAATGGACGAAAGGTAAAGGAATAGGAACCCAACCCAGAGAGATCGATTCATTGAAGCCTGAAAAAGAGTCCGCGGGTAAAAGAAGAATAAGTATAATAAAGGGTACTTACTTGCTAATAAATTTTGTGGGCGCTCTTATGGAAAAGAAATGCTAATTGCATCAGGAGCAGCTGTAGTGGAGCCTGAGTGCATGGAAGCATGAGAGCTCGGAGTGGAAAAAGGTTCAGTGCTAGGCTGGATAGATATTTTGCGCCTGGTAAAAGTAGGAAGCGATGGTGACTCATAAGGAATGTTGTCATTGGTGGAAGAATTGGGTCTAGTGGGACTAGTAGTTATAATTATGGGGGCGCTACTGGTGGAACTAGGAGGAAAAAAAATATAGCCAGTAGGCTGAGGAGTATTATGGTTCAGAGAGATATTGCAAGTTTTGTGGTATCTAAAGCAGTTTTCACAGGCAGGCATAAAGGAGGCATACCCCCGAGGTCTAGAAAATGTACAATGAAAGTTGGGGCGTTTACAAAATGAGCATGCTTTATCTTTGTGAACTGTGAGATATTGAGTCATGATGTTTGGATGAAGGTAATCCGGGTTATTAGATGGTCTATTTATAGTTTAATAATGGCATTATGGAAGAGACGTCAGTCGCACAATAACTGACATGAGCGCTGAATGGTTACTAAGATAGATGTGAAGAATCTTCATCAAAGAAGAAAAAAAAATGAGGGACCTAAGGAAAGGTGAATCCGTCGCAGTCAAGAGAAAGTCATACACTGTGAAGATCTGAAGATTTCAAGGGAACGCGTGCATATATGATGCAGGGGATGTATTTGCTGCTATAGGGAGTAGAGCCGATCTCAGATTTATTTTGTGTTTATTGTTTCACTTTTCATCGGCACTTAGTAGTAAGGTGCGCTTTTTGGAAAAAGGATGATATTTTTTTCTGGGGGAAACTCATCTCGCAGATGTTGGGTTCTCACAAGGGACTTAGGGTCAAGCAGAATTAAGGAAAAAAAATTACTAAGAAAAGAGGATTGTAATAAATAGGAGAAGATGGGAGAAGATGGAGGAAGAAGACGCTGCAAGATGCAGGATATTTATAGGCTCCTGGGGACAGTTGCAATTAGAGGGAGGATGTGGTACGCGCCTCGCAGGTAGTTTGATTTTGGACCAATCAGCTTGCATAGTCCAGATCAACAAAGGGGATTAATAGTGCAGTAGGAAGTGCTAAACTATAATGCGTGTTTGTGTGTTTCAAGGAAAAAGGGAAATTGAAGTGCGGAAGATGATTCAGGGTCTGTGCGCTTGGATTGTGCCGCAGGATGTGCCACATAATGGGGAATTGTGTGTTATTGATTTAGCACTGCAAGTGCTGAACAATATGGACTTGCATTTTTCAATAATTGGGTATTAAACACTAAGGAAGGCATTATGGCTTAAGGAAAGGCTCAAGTGCAAAGTATACTGCACCGGGGCTAGTGTGGTAACTTACTGAAAAATGTGATATAGGGGGTTAACTAGTTAAAAATCAAAGCAACTAGGATCAGTGTTAGAAGGAGTCAAACTTGGAAGTGGCACTGAAAAAAACAAAGGTACATTCAGGGGCGCGCATGTCAAGGTGTCAAGCATCACTACGCAATATAGGGGGTGGACTTGCTAGCAAGTCCCCAATCTGAACTCAGACAGAACTCAGATGGAACTCAGACTGAACTCATAATATACTCATACTGAACTCTACTTGAAGACCCACCTAAAACTGTTCTGCTGAGTGGTGTTCATCCCTGATTGTATGGTTCCTTTATCAATAGCTCAATGTGTGTTCAATCTGTGGTGAATTTGAGTCCAAGGTTGCGGACTTGCTAAGAAGTCCACCCCCCGTATTGTGCGGTGCATGAGTGAGACAAGTTAATACTAGTGTTAGTAAGGATAGGGTATGTTTTAGGCGCTGTAGTTGTTACAAGTGGTGTACGTGGTCTACTAATAGATTAGTTACTTTTTTACTAATGTAGCGCTAGAGTCAGCGCTGGAGATCCACTAGGGAACTGTGTTTAGAGCACTGGAAAAATATAAAGAGGGTATCGCATCTAGTAATAGAGAGAGGACTATTGGACAAATAGTTAGTTAACATAAAAGTAGTTAATAATTGTGAAGTCAAAGATATTAGAATTTTCCACAATCAATTGTTTGAGAGTATATAGATTCAAAGGATTAACTATTATTAGAGTTATTTTATTGCTATAATAAGGCATATTTGAAGAGAGCGCTTCAAGAGGGAGTAGCTGTGTATATTAGCGCTTGTTAAGAATAGAAATATCTGGATAGTAATACTTGATTTTTTTGGATCTTTTAAAAACTCAGTTCTAAACTTATAAACTTTCTAATCACATATTGGTTTTACACATTATTGCGCTTTCTTTAAAAATAAGAGTGGCAGGGGCTTCTTATTAGAAATCAAAAGGAAGAACCAACCCATCTTGCATTGTGTCTACTGCTTAGTACTTTAGAACTCACTACAGCATGAAAATAATTCTAATTGTTTTAATTAAAACCTTTACACCTTACTATGATACTTGTTTAGGATATTTTTCTCACAGTTCTCATGGTCTCATACTTATTTATTTACTCATTATATTAATTACTTCTTTTTGAACTTTAATATGGGAAAGTTATTTACTTATTTACGGGTTTAATTTGTTGTTTAATTTTTTCCCTCACATTTTATGATTTAATTAAAATCCATTGATATTTTGTTTCACATTACTATTACTTTTGTATATATATTTGGAGCGTCTCAGAAGTATCCTTGTCTATAAAAGGGGCTTGTAATTCCTCTTTGTATAGGATCACTTACAATACTTTAGTATTATTTCTATTAGTATTACAATTCTAATGCAAATATTCAATAAATACTTTAAGGTTGCTTTAAGTTTATTGGTAATACAATTTGTTAGCTGCACAGAGAAGACTTTACTTACTTGAATAAATATTTATAAATAAACCAGAACCTCACTGTTGTGTCATTTCTTATAATTTTTTGTTGAAATTATCTCATTTTAATTTACTTATTTTATTAATTTTACTAAATTCATTTATCTCCCCTTTTAATCACTCTCTCTTTATTATTTCCTATCTTCCATTCCATTATATTCTTATATTTCACCTTCTTCTAGATGACCCGCTAACATTATTCATCATTCTATCATTTTATTTGTAGGGAAACTTCTATATAAAATTTTTTGTAAGAAATATACAATAGATAATTTGAACCATGACAATATAGATTTCTACCATTATAATAATTGAGCTCTTATTAGTATAAATTTATTAAAATACTTTCAAATAGATGTAAAAATAAAACAGCTTTTCATTCAAATTTTATTAATTATAATTTTAGAGGATCATAATCTTGGTTTGTGAGATAAATAAATTTACAAGATAATTTTACAGCTCTAAAATTGCACATTCTCCTCATGTTAGAAATATAGGTTTACTGTTTTTCAATTCTTTAATTTGAATAAGATAGTAAAACCTATGTGTAAAATTTAATTATCTTAGAACTTAAATGAGTCAATATATTTGATACTTTCTAGAAAAAAATTCTATATAAATCCTCTTAAATATTTTAATTATCAAAATTCAATACATGAAGAATTAATTTCAACTGAGAGTATTATGAATTTCCAGTGAAGATCAAAGAAGGGAAACAAGTTCATAAGTTAACTTTGATTTAAATTTAAATTTTTGAAAAGATTTTATGTTTATATTTTAAAAACTTCATTTTTTATGCATTGGACTTTATTTAAACTTAAACATATAGATCTATATAAAAGAATGTGTTACTAAGAAGGACCTGCAATATTTCTATTTAAGAGAGATTTTTTCTTTCATTAAAGTATATTGAGTATCAATAGGAACTCTGGAAACTATTTATAGATATTATAGGAATATAAACATAGCTGTAGAATTTTTTTCAGTCTATCATTTGAAAGAAAAATAATTCTATAATAATTGAAGATAAAATGAAAGCTATTTAAAACAATGTTTTTTAAAAAAATTCATTTTTGTTATTTATTCCCATAAACTCATATCATGTAGAAAAAATATTTTGGATAAAAAATTATACTTAAACTTACATTACAACAACTTTTTTTTAAATTTTAAGAAATTAAAAGAAATTCTCACAGTTTCATTAAGGTTGAAACACAGTCATGCATAGGTTGTTATTTATAGTTCAATCTAAGTTCTATCAAAGCTAAAGTATTTAATTTTATAAAATTGTATGTATTTACTGAAATAAAAGATTTTTAGAAATTAAGAGATCCCAGAGAGTTTTTTCTTTTACTGATTTAAAAATAATACATATATTAAGAAATTTTATACTTTTTCTTTCCTTGAGTGTTTATTAATTTAATTTTTTTATTAAAGTACATATAGTAATCATACATTAAGAAATTAAGAAAAATATAATTATTTTATCAATATGTCTTGTGTTAAATCTTTATTTGATACCCATGATTCATATAGAAGATTTTTCACACCTCACCAGAAGCACTCATGTGTGAATTCCAAACTATGTAAGCTCACCTGATGAGGCCTATGAGAATAGTTTAAAATTTAGTCCAATTTTATTTGGTTAAAATTATTTTCTAAAATACATATTATTTTTTATCATATATATAATTATCAACCACACTACATAAAAAAGCTTACAAGAAAATTATACTAATATTATATGGGTATTTTTTATATCATATTACTTCTCATTACTTATACTTCAATATATATAAATAATTATCAATACATCTGTATGTTGAGTTAGTGAACAGTTATAAAAATCCATACACCATAATTCACAAATAATTTACATGATAAATAAACTTTACAGCTTTACTATCCTATTTAAAATGCTTATGTATATCTAAAACTAATTTGGGTTTAATTGTTTCACCTTATATATTTCATGTTTTGGCTAATATTTTATAGAAGCGGACTCTGTTCTTTGCCCAAAGAACAGAGTCCATCCTCATACTTTCACAGTATTGTGATTTAGATATGATGCATTTCCATATGCTGGGTAATCTTAAGTATCATAGCAGGATGTTTTTAAAAATTGAAGATGCAGAAATTGACATTGAAAAGAAGTTTATTAAGGAAGAGAATTGCAATATTAAAGATTTAGATGATTAAGTTTGACCATAGAAAGATATAAGAATGTCTCAAAAGAGGCAGTATGAATCTGATTTAAAAAAATAGGCCAGAATTTTAATTTTCCAGGAGTGGTAGTATGCAAACTTTAACTGAGTTAAATCTTAAAATGATAGAAATTGAAAGGTGGGTTAATGTTAAGAAGAATCAAACAACTGATAGTCATTTTCTTAGAACAAAATCTCAGTCAAAGTCTTCAAGCATATTTTTTGATAACTCAAGTGGTATCTGTGTTAAATCAAGTTATAATTTATGGAATCAAACTAAAGGTGAATCCTCAAAAATAGATAGTGAAAACTCTTCTTAGGGGTTTTGCACCGATCCCCCTCCCTTTCAATTCTATCAACACACAGTTGTCTTTCTTCCCCACCCCTTTTGCCACCCTCTCAACCCCATTTTATGCCATCCTCTTTCAATCCCCATTTCATCTCTCCCAACCCCTCCCCAACCCATTTCTTCATTAAGATGCCTCAGAAACCCTTAATCTTCCCTTCTACCTCTTGACCAGCCTTTTTGCTACCCCATATACCCTTTTTCACCCCTCTCTCTATCCTCCCCAACCCTTGTAGCCCCATTCCTCCTCTTTACCTTTCCTCCACAATCCTTGAACCATATTTTCCTCCCCTTCAACTCAGTCCCTATTTATGTATATAAAGATAGAGTTTTAGGGAGGAATGGGGAGGTAAGAAAACTGGAAGGAGAGAGGTGGAGAGGGAGAGGCAAATGTGGATAGGGGTTGAAAAGAATGAAGAAGGGAGTGCAAAAGGTGGGGAGAAAGATGAGAGGCAACGTAAAAAGATATTTTTAAGGGAAAATTGTGGGGTATTCTTGAGAGGGAGTAAAAAAAGACAATGATAGAAGATAGTAATACAAAATAAATATACAAAAAATATAAAATATATAAAATATGTTGCAAAGAGTGGGCACAGAAATTCCTTGAATCCTAAAAATCCAAAAGTTGTATTATGTTATTTTATTCATTAACTTAAATAAAATAAAAATCAATATTTTAATATTTTTAAAATTTTGAAGATGAAGGGAAATAAATTTTAATAAATATTAGTATGAAATTTTTTTTATTTACTAGTAAAATGTAGTATGTAAATTAAATTAAAAAATTATATGTTTAAGTAAATTCATTTTAACATCATTTTTAAGATTTTGGTGCCTTCTTTAGATATTTTATTGATTTATAATATTCAATACTATCTAGTCATAAAATAAGTAAGTAGTATTTTGGATTCTTGAAAATAATAATAAAAATATAATATCAATGCTCAAAATAATCTTTCACAAAAAAATTTACATATTTTAAATTATAGTTTCTCTTTGTATCTCTGGCCAAAGAAACTTATATAATTATGTCAGATGGTATATTACCAAATCTATCCTTTGGTTTTTTTTTGAAAAATTGCAAAGAAACTGCTCAAGTAGTTTAAAAAATATGTATTTTTCAGAATAATTTGGGTGTGGCCTGCAGTGTAATAAAATTTATATAAAAAAGTTCATTCTTCATATCTCAAGATTTGTTCAAAGTATTATTACCTATGCTTCATTAAATGATCAAGTTGTATTCATGTTGAGATCACCAGAATTTCATTATTTTTTCTTGGTGGTTTCATCACTATCTTAATGTGGGCTCAAAAAGATATGAATTAGGGTTCAAGGCTGCGGACTTGCTAGAAAGTTGGCCCCCCATATTGAATGGTGAATTTAAAAAGAAAATTCAAAATTTTTTCTGAAAATTCAATTTATTCCATTTCTCCTAAAGAAGAAACACTCCAAGGTGGAAGACCTATATCATCCGGTTGTCTAGAAGAAGGGGAAAAAAGGAGAGGAAATGGAGAGGAGGGAAAAGTTAATGTAAAAAGGAATATAATAAAATAATAAAATAGTATAATTATTTTAAAGGAGAGGCAACGAGTAGATTTTAGGGACTTTATACAACAGTGAGGTTTAATAAATTCTAATATAAGTATTTAATAAGTAGTTGTTTTCAATGCACGGTGTGGTCTTCCAAAATTGGCAGGGGCCTTTGTTGTGTGATTTGGCGCTGTTTGTGCATGTCTTAATTGACATCTGTTAAGGAATTTGGTATTTTTCTGATTTTATTCCGTGGATATTGGGTCTTCAGGTATGTGGGTACTATCATTGGATAGCCCTGGTTTTTCTCTATATTTTATGTCTTGTAGACATTTTTCATATTCTGAGTTTTAAGGGGTCATTTCCTCATTTTTCATTTATAAAAGATTGCTGTTTAATTTTGTTTTTCGTGTTTTACGGGCTAACCTTAAGTCTTAGGGTTAAGTGCTTAGTACCATTTGATAGAGCTAATTTTTCTCTATATTTCATGTCTAAATGTTGTTATAGTGAAATTCCGTGTTTTAAAGGTTTTAGTAGTTGTAGCTAATTTTTCTAAGTAGATTAGTGGTTTTGGTTGTTTTCTGGCTTCAGGGAGGCCGGGCCGCTTCAGGCGGCATCTCCGACGTCAGGCGGCCTGCCTGCCTCTGTTTTAGGAGGTTGGGGAGCGCTCCAGGAGGGTTTTTTATGCAATTTGGCGGTTACAGGCACCAGATTGGTGGGTGCGCATGGACTCTTAGTTAGTGGTCTGTGTGTACATAGTGAAGAAGACAGTTTGGGGGCAACCTTAATCATCATACAACCATCTGGAGGGGATCTCATTGTTCCTCACTCAGTTTTCACTGTTTTCTGGCCACAATTGGCTGTGTTTGTTGCAAGTAAGTTCTTCTTTAACTTAACTTTGGCAACTGTTTTCTCTGTTATAGTCTTGCAAGCTATAGCAAGTATTATTGCTGTCTCTGGTGTGGATTTTCAGCCTACATCAAGTATCTTTGCTGTCTCTGGTGTGGACTTTGTTCTACATTTCAGTTCTTTGGTCTGGTAGTCTATCTGGTGACTACTTTCTTGGCTCATCAAGCAGTCAAGTGTGTTTAAAAGGGGTCTTTAGCAAAACAGGAACCAACTTACTTTAGCAAGTAAATCTCACTCTATTTTTCTAAAGGGACAGGGGATTTTCTCTCTAGTTTTTCTCCAACTCCCTTGGTCAAGGCCTATAGCTAGTACTATAGGATTGTCTACATTTCTGGCGCCCAACGTGGGGGAGAACTTGCTAGTTCTTTGGAATCTCTGTTTGCTTTGGTTGGCTCTTTTTGGTGTTTTGGTCAGGAGGAATTGCTTCTGGTTCTGCTATTCCTGTGGTGACTGTCAGTGGGGGGGATGGTCCTCCTTCTGTGATGGTTAGGGAGTGTGTGAGAATTAAAACTTGGGATGGTACCAAGTTTAATGGGGAGGATGTCAAGTGGTTTCTAGAGAAGTATGAAACTGCTGCTGGAGTGGATGGTGCTTCCTACCTGTACATGGTGAAGCAGATTATCTTCTTCATTGGTGATAGGTCAGTGGAGAAGGAGATTGTGGCCATGTCTGGCTACAAGTAGAGGGATTGGAAATTGTTGTGTAGGGAAATGGTGGATAGATGGGGTGTCAGGTTCACTATGGTGGATCTGAACAAGGTTGTCAGTGAATGGCAATCTTATGGTTGTGTTGGTAACTTACATAGTTATAGGAAGTTTCTGCTACAGTTTGATCCTGTGGTGGAATATTTGGTGGAAGTGGAGGAGCTGGCACATGAAAATGCTGCCAAAGATGTTTTTTGGTCTGCCCTGGCTAGAGATGTCAGGATGGATGTGTTGAAGGAGTTGTCAAGAAAGGAATTGATGAAGACTCTTTCTAATGGGGATCAGAAGTTGCCTGCCTTGGATAAGGTGAAGGAGGCTGTTGAGGCCCATTTGAAGTTATTGGCTGTGGACACCTATCAGGAGGGGTGTGCCAAGTATGTCAGCAAAGTCAGTGAGGCTTTGGCTGAAGAGGAAGTTAGGGAGAAGAAGGAGGAAAAAAATTTGGTGCAGGTTCCCAAACAGGAGAGGGACCCAATGGTGGAGCAGCTGGCTGATCTGACAAAACAGCTGCACATTTTTGTCCAGGAGGCCAAGAAGGTTAATAAGGCACCTTCTCAGCCAAGAGATTTTGAAAGGAGGGCTGGTAGGAGTGATCCTTGGGTTTGCTCTTATTGCAGTAGGAGGGGGCACAGGTCCAAGGATTGTTGGGCATTGAACAGAGATGTGTCTGAAGGAAAAGTGGAGTTTGATGGCAGGGTTTTTAAGTTCCCTGACGGTTCCTTTGTGAAGCCCAGTGAGGGGCATGCTCCTGTTGATTTGGTCAGGAGAAGAGGTGGTCTCAATCAAAGGAGGCCAAGGTTTGAGGAGATTCCTGATCAGGGGAAGTCTTCTGTTAAGGTAGATGAGGACGTAAAGGGAAAGGGGAAGGAGGTCAATAAGGTCTCTTTTTCTACTTCCTTTGGTGGTTTGGAGTTGTATTCTTGTGGTGGACAGTCAAGTGGTGAATGCTTGGATGGTGTTTATGATGTGGAAGCAGGAAAGGTGGGAAGGCATAAGAGCAGTTCTCAGGCCCAACCAAAGCCAAATGCTTCAAAGATAAATCCTAAGCTGAGTGCACCTAGGAAGAGGTACAGCAAAGAGGAGCTTTACAAGATGCAGAAGGGTATGGCTGACATGGGCCCCCCTAGTTTTGGTGCATTGGACCTGAATGGTGAGCCAATGCCAATGGAGGTGGATTCTGACTCTGAGGAGGATGTCCCTTTGGCTTCATTGCCAAAGCCTGTTGGAGTCAGAGGTTCTGGTGAGGGATCTGGTTTGGTTCCTGTTAATGGTAAATCTGTTGGTGGTGCTGGTCCTCAAGAATCTTCTAGGACTGAGGTGGTGAAGCAAAAAGCTCACTTTGAGAGGCCAGTAGTGTCTGGTCAAGTTAATGTTATGGACTCTGTCCTGGAAAGGATGAACCAGGGTCAGGTTTCCCTATCTTATGGGGAATTGTATGCTATCAGTCCAGGGTTGGCTGATAGGCAGAAGAAGTTTTGACCAGGAGAAGGGTTTCTTCTGGTGAGGTAGAATACATTTGTGAGTCTGCTGAAAAGTTTGGTGAGGGGTTGGAAACTCATTTTTCTGCTCCTCTGGGATATTTCAATGTCACTCTGAATGGCAGGGAGGCAAGGGCATTGGTGGATTCAGGTTCTCAGATAAACCTGATTTCTTTGTTTGAGGCAACTCATATGGTCCTCCACCCCAAAACTGGTATTGGGGGAAATTTGAGAGGGATTGGTAGCCATGTCACTGAATTGGTTGGAACTTCAGAGTTTGTGAAGTTAGATGTTGGAGGAGCCTCAGGGAAGGTTCATTTTTACATTGCTAAAGGTAATGTAAAAGCAGTTTTGGGTGGGCCATTCTTGATGGATTTTCAGGCGAGAATAGGTTATCAATTTTATTTGGGAATCAGTTTGGAGTTGACTGGTGAAGACAAAAGGAGGCTTCACATGAGGTTATCATCCCCTGGAGAGGATGGTTGGGAGACTAGGCCTGGTTTATCTTCAATGTGCCAGTGCATGGATTGCTGCAGGAGAAGGAAAGAAGTGGGTGCTGCCTCTGGTTTTTTGAAGTGCGGCTCAGGCTCTATTGAGAGTCTGTCTTTTTTAGAGTAATGAGGGCTTATCACCCTAGTGCTACAACTTCTACCCGAGATGAGGAAATCCTATGTTGTAGTAGGTCAGCTCCCTTGGAGATATACCAAGTGGATTTTCAACTTTCTCTTTTTAATGTTTCTCTTCTCTGCAAGTATTCATCAAATTTTTTATCAAGTCTCTGTTCTCTCTTAAGATTCTTAATTATTTTTAATTCAAGTTCAAAGAAGAAGATTGGTTATATATCTTATTGAAAGATATGTGGAAAAGTTTTGGGGCGGTGAGATTGGGGTCTAAAAGTAAGTCCTCCCAATTGTGCACCGCTAGGGTTTCTTCTACACCTTTCAAAAACATTACCTGGGCCACACCTGTGAGCATTGGGGAAACCCCTGGTTATTTTTGTAGGACAGAAGAAAACTCAAGAAAAGAAGATAAAAATTTCAAGATAATTCAAGAAAATCAAGAAAAAAATCTGAAGATAATGAAGAAAGAAGATGCAAATTATTTTTGTGAAGATTCTCAAGATCTATTTTTGGGCCTCCAGCATGAGGTTAAACTGCAGAAAATTTTGAAGAGAGAAGATCATCAAGATTGATTTTTGGGCCTCTGGCATGAGGATAAACTGCACAATTTTAGAAGATGTGATTCAGAAGATGAATCAAGATTTGAAGATTTGGAAGTTGGAAGTGAGGATGAAGATGTGGAATTGCGGAAAAGTTTTGGAGTGGTGAGATTGGGGTGTAAAAGTAAGTCCTCTCAATTGTGCACCGCTAGGGTTTCTTCTACACCTTTCAAAAACATTACCTTGGCCACACGTGTGAGCAATGGGGAAACCCTTGGTTTTTTTTCCAGGTCTGGTGGTGAAGATTTCCTGAAGATTCCTCAAGTTGAAGGTGGAGCGGCAAAGTATAAGAAGGTAGCGCAAAAGATTAGGCCTGTCAATGAGCCTATGCCTGTGGGTTTGAATCCGCCTTTGAAGAGACCTCCTTTCTCAAGAGATCGGTACTGTACTCCTTTCGTGAAGAATCCTCCAGAATTTGTAGAGACGGCGAGGGTGACCCTGGAAAGATTGAAAGTTGTTAATGTTGGTCCTGATGGGTGGTTGTCTGAGGAAGAAAAGAAATTGTTGTTGCACGTTATTGTGCTAAGGGAAAAAGTGGTGGCATTTGTTGAGGAGGAAAGGGGTGTATTGAAGCACTCTTATGGGGAACCTTACTTGATTCCTGTTGTTTGTCATGAACCTTGGAAAATCAAACCTATTCTGATTCCAGCCGCTATTCGAGAGGATTTTGTAGAGATTGTTAGGGAAAGAGTCAGGACTGGGTTATATGAACAATCAACATCCAGTTACTCAAGTCTGGTGTTCTGTGTAAAGAAGCAGAATGGAAAGTTGAGGGTGGTTCATGATCTTAGAGCCTTGAATAGAGTCACTATCAAGGACGCTGGTATGCCGCCAAGTGCAGAGGATTTTGTTGAAGCTTTTTCTGGAAGGGTGTGTTATGGTTTGGGTGATATTATGGGTGGTTATGATGAGAGGGAACTACATACGGATTCAAGGCCTCTCACAACTTTTGAGACTCCTTTGGGAAGATTTCAGCTCACTAGGTTGCCTCAAGGAGCAACTAATTCAGTGGCAGTTTATCAAGCACAGATGGCTTGGATTTTGCAGGATGAGGTTCCTACTCATGCTGGTATTTTTATTGATGATGGTGGAATTAAAGAACCATCCACTGATTATGGTAATGAGGTATTATTGGAGAACCCTGGCATAAGGAGGTTTGTGTGGGAATATGCAATAACTCTAGAGAGAGTGTTGTTCAAGATTGAAGAGGCTGGTTTGACCATTTCAGGGTCAAAATTCTGTTGTTGTGTTCCTGCTTTGGAAATTCTGGGTCATGTGGTATGTAAAGAGGGAAGGATTATGGCAAAGAAGAAGATTAATAAAATTCAGTCATGGCCAAGGCCTAAAAATACTACTGAAGTCAGAGGATATTTGGGTGTATGTGTATATGTCAGGATTTTCATTAAGGATTTTTCTTTGTTGGCTTCACCTTTAAGGAGGTTGACCAGAAAAGATGCAGATTGGGAATGGACTGACGAGTGTGAAGAGGCTTTTCAGAAGCTGAAAAAGGTTGTTGGTGAAGATATAATTCTTCACAAGTTGGATTATGGTGTTGGTGCTGGAAATATTTATCTGACAGTGGACTCAAGTTATATTGCTGCTGGTGCTGTTTTGTCTCAGGAGGATAAGACTGGGAGGGTTAGGCCAGTAAGGTATGAGTCTGTGGTGTTTAATGAGGTGGAATCTAGGTATTCTCAACCTAAGTTGGAATTGTGTGGCGTAGCTAAAATTTTAAAGAAGCTACAGACGGTTTTGTGGGGGCAGCATTTTGAGCTGCAGGTGGATGCAAAATCTTTGGTTCAGATGATCAAATCACCTAGTCTTCCAAATTCTACAATGACTAGGTGGGTGGCATTTATTCAACATTTTTCTTTTGACCTGGTACACAAACCAGGTAAAACTTTTACTATGCCTGATGGGTTATCAAGGAGGCCACCTACAGATGAGGATTCTGATTCTGAAGAGTTTGAAGAAGATGTTCCAGTGGTTAGGGCCAGCACAAAGGGTGCTGAGGATTTTTCTCTCCTCCCCCATGAGGCTAAACTGGACGATTGTTCTGACCTCCCCCAAGAGGCTAAACTGGCTGGATCTGATCTTGATTCTGGTGATCAGGATGTTTTTGTTGATGAAGATGGAGTTGTTGTTTGGGACAGCTCAAAATTGGAAAAGGGTGTTTTTGTTAGTGAACTGGATTCTCACAAGGTTCAGTGGAAAGAGAAGGACGTGCCAAAATTTAAGGATTGGTGTCCTGGTTGGTCTGTTCAATTGGCTCATGTTCACACTGGTGATTTTGATGACAAAGTTGTACCCTTGGATGTTGTTTTGTTGGATTTTGAAGATGTGACCTTGGGTCAGTCTGGGTTTTATTTTATCCTGGTGGAATATCTGTTGACCTTGGAGAGGCCAGATAGTTGTGATGATGATACTTGGTTGGCAATCAAGAAGAAGAGTCCTGGATTTTATGTGTCAGGAAGGCGGTTGATGAGAAGGAGACATCCTAATCCTCAAGTGGTGGTGACTCAGAAGAAGGGTCAAGAATTGGTTTTGAAGTCTTTGCATGAAGACCTTGGTCATAGAGGCTTTGGGGAGACTTATAGAAGAGTAGCAGACAGATTTTGGTGGCCGGGTATGAAGTTGGCTGTGCAGGGTTGGGTTCAATCTTGTGAAGAATGTCAAAGAAGAAGTCACTTGAAACCTAAAGAGGTGGGCTGTGCTACTGGTTAATCAACTTTCTTTGGAAGAGTCAGTCTGGATGCTGTCCATATTAAAGAGGGAAGGTATAAATACTTGATTGTTGCTAGGGATGATTTGTCTGGTTGGGTTGAGGCAGTGCCTCTGGTTAATTTGACTGCCTAGAATGTGGCAGAGCTTTTGAAGAAGGAGTGGATTTATAGGTATGGTTTGATGAAGTTGGTGACTGTTGATGGTGGGCCAGATTTTGGTGCCGAATTTAAAGAAGCTGTGGCTAGTGTTGGTTCTAGAGTTAGAGTGGCTACACCGTATTATCCTGAATCTGAAGGCATGGTTGAAAGAGGCCATCAAGTTATCAAGAATGCTTTGGTGAAGATGTGCAGAGATAGTTCCGAAAAGTGGAGGCATTATTTACCCTTGGTTTTATTTGCTGATAGGGTCACTGTGAAAAGGAAAACTGGCTATTCTCCTTATGAGTTAATGTTTGGTCAAAAAGCTGTTCTACCAGTGGACTTGGAAGCTGTCTCTTATCTTGGAATTTATTGGGATGACGTGCACTCAACAGAAGATTTGCTCTGTGCCAGGATGCAACAGTTGGAATGTAGAGAGGAATGTCAAGAGAAGGCATACTCTAGAATGATGAAGATTAGGAATCAACCAGTCAGATACTGGGACAAGAAGTTGGCTCATAGACTCAGGAATCCCTTGAAACCTGGTTGTTTGGTTTTGGTGTATAATAGAAGTTTGGAGAGTCAGTGGGGAAAAATGTTTACTGACATATGGAATGAACCTTTCAGAGACAGGTCTCAGGCATCTGGAGGTTCTTATGTTTTGGAAGAGTTGGATGGTGCAGTCTTGAAAAAGAGGGTGGCTGCAGACCAAGTGAAGAGGTTTTATCCCAGAGGCACTAGGCATGAAGAAGATTGACTCCGCAATGAGGATAAACTACGGACCATTCTTTGATTTTGGTTTTTTTGTGGTGATGCTATGCATCTGTTTGTTGGAAATTTTTGTTAGATGGTACCCATGGGTTGGGCTTCTAGATTTTAATCTTGGCAAGTGTAGGGGTGACTGATGGGCTGGCTGCTCTATCAACAGTTACCCCAGATTGTCTGTTTCCAACCCTTTTTCTTAATTTGGTTGAACCCTAGTATTGGTTTATTTTCACAGGTTTTAGTCCTCTATGACTTTAAACTGGAATTCCCTTTGGTTTTCAAGTGCTGGACTCTTCAATCTTATTGTTTTTGGTTTAATGTGTTGGATGTTGTGTTTTTGTTAGAAGGTACCCAGGGGGGGCTTCTAGATTTTATTTTGGCAAGTGTGGGGGTAACTGATGAGCTGGCTGCTCTGTAGAACAGTTACCCCAGAATGTCGGTCTCAAGTCTTTTGTTTTTCCTAGTTGAATTCTAGTTCTGTTGATTATTATTCAGGTTTTAAGTCCGCTATGACTTTAAACTGGTTTGGGACTGGCTTCTTTATCTTTGGTTCTTTTACATTGGTTGTGGATAACTGGTGGTCTCCCGTCATTTTTACTTATTGGAGGGAGCCCACCCAGTGATCATTTCTATGGATCGGACTTTATCTTATTGGACCATCTATGGAGCTGGACTGTCTTTGATTTTGCAGTTATGTTTTTGCTAGATAGCAGTTTTAGATTATTTTCTTTTTTATCTTTTTTTCTTTTAATTTTTTATGGGGGTTGTTAAAATTATAAAATCAAAAATATAGGGTGTTACCACATCAGGGTCACCTGGATGTGGGCAAGCATTGGTGGGGAAAGGCTCATCAATTGGCCAGGCAATGCTATTTTATTTTTGTTTATTATTTATTTCATGTGTTTCTGTGTTTAATTATTCTTATTATATTCTGAATTTCTAAATTTTTTGAATTTTGTTTTCTGTTAATCATTTAAAAGATTTAATTGTGTATCCACATCAAGGTGCACTTGGATGTGGGTAAGGTATCAGGGGATCAGCTCATCAATTGGCTGGGGGATACCATTTGTATTATTTTTTATATTTTATTTTATTTCATTTATTTTATTTCATTTCATTTTATTTATTAATTTTTTATTTTAGTATATTAGTAGAAATTGTTAAAAAAAAAAAAAAAAAATTCTGAAATTAATTTTATTAATTGTTTTATATTATTATTATGTTTCTAATCTGTGTGCAGGAGCTCATTGTCTGGATGATAAAGCTTCTGGAGGCTGGTCTGGATTGTGATGATGTTTTTGTTTTTTGTTGGGATTGTGGGAAGCACTGTGTTCTTTGAAGTGCATCCTGCTGGAGAGATTATAGGGATTGTAATGATCAGGGATTGGATTAGAGGGAAGTTCAGAGGAGGAAGAAGAAGAGGCAAGCATGGAGTTCTGGAGGGTGTGTTTAATGATCCTAGACATTTTCCAGTGGTCGTCCAGTAGGCGCTTTCTCAGGGATTTTTCAAAGTCATTCAAGGGTCCATGGAGGGCAAAGGCTTTTAGCATGTTGGAACACATGGTGCTTAGGTGTTTCTTCATGTCTCCATAATCCAGGGTCAAAGAAGTTTCAAGAGTTTGGCCAACTCCAATAATAGATTCAGGAGGAGGGGTGCCAACTAGACAAGAAGAATTGGATCAGTAATTATTTTTGTTGAAGAAATGGAATAATTAATTTGGTACTTACAGATTGGAAGCTCATCAAATCTGAAAGCAGCTGGGATTTGGATCTCTGACAATTTTGTAATGGTCATAGTGGGTGGATCAACTAGGGAAAGATATGGATTCTCATGGTCTTCCTCTGAAGGATCCTGAGAAGGTGAACTGGGATGCTGATGTTCCTGGGGCCTATTTGGAGCAGTGAGATTGTTGTTGTTGTTGTGGTTGTTATTTCTGTTGGATTCAGGTGGAGGAGGTGCTGGTGATGGAGTACCAGGGTTGTTAAAGGATGGAGCAGGAGAGGGGGATTTGGAATCAGACTGCTCTCTTCTGGATGGACAATTTGAAGAGATGGAACTGTCAGAAGAGTAGTTGGCTGACAGAGGAGAGGTGTAGTTTCTTTGTCTTAGTTGGGGACAAAGTTGTTGTTGTGGAGCAGTGTGTGGTGTTCTGGTTTCTTCTTGGGGTTCTCTGGAAGTTCTCTTAGAAATCTGGTAACTTTGGTGCTTTTGGACTTTGGAAGGGTGGATTGCATTTCTCTGGGAGCAGTAGGAGGTAGTTGGGTTGAGTTGTTGTTGTTGTCTGGATGAATTTGGCTATTTTCTGGCCGTTTTTGGAGGTTTTGGCCCTGATTTTCACTGTTTTGTGAGGCGGGCGGGCTGCCCGACGTTGGCCAGGCCACCTGGACGCGGTCTAGAAGCCTGTAAGTTGATTTTGAAGCTTTTGGAGCCAATTTGGTGGAGATAAAAGCAGTTTCTTGTGAGGCTAAGGCTGGTCTTTTAGGAAGAGTGCGGGAAGCTGAGCTTCTGGATCTTCTGGAAGGAGCAGAAGATAGAGAGGAAGAGGAAGGACCAAGCTCTGGGGATCTGGTAGGGGATCTGGAGATGTATTTGTGAGAAGGAGAAGGCGGAGGAATAGGGTAGTTGGCGTCTCTGTCACATCTTTTATTTTTGGAATAACAAGAGTCACAAGCCCTGTTGTAGAATTTGGATTCAGGATTTAGAAGAGTGAATGTGCAAGGTCTGCACATGTGGATGCACTGTTTGCAGGCATAGTCTTTGGGAGCATTGAATCAAGGGAGAGTAGAAGGGTTAACATCAGGAGATCCAGCCATGATCTGTGGTGAGAAAAGATGATAAAAAGGGATAGGAGGAGATTTTTGTCAGTGATGGGTAGATGATGAAGTGCAGGTGGAAGTTCAGCAGGTTAGCTGTAGAGGTGTGCTGCATGAAATTGGCTGCGTCCATTTTATGCAAAATTCTGTCAGTCCATCAAGACTCTAAACTGAAAAAAAAGCTATGGTATCAAGTCAGTCTGTCAAGACTTTAAAATGAAATCTGGTTTCTGCTAGTCCTCTAAGACTTTAATCTGGCTGCTTTCAAGATTTTATCAAGGCTAGTCCGTCAAGACTTTAAACTGAACACTGTTGTAAGTCCCCCAAGACTATAAACTGATGAAAAAGTTTTTGTTGTTGGAGTTGGTTTTGAAAGATTGGTGGAGGGTATCCACAGGGGGAGCCTCCGAATTTAGCAAAGGCAAGTTTGGGGGTAATTGATGGGCTGGCTGCTCTATTCAAAATTACCCCAGAATGTTAGTTTTTTCTCTGTGTCTTAATGTGGTTGATCTCTGGTTCTGGGTTTATGATTTAGGTTTTTTGAGTCCCCCAAGACTTTAAACTGAGGGCTTTTGAGTCCCCCAAGACTATAAAATGAGGATGGTCCCCCAAAACTTAAAACTGAGGGTTGTTTGTGGTTACATCCTATAGATGGTGTGGTCAATTTTTCTTTTCTGAATCAAACTTAAGTACTAGTGGAATTACAGAGGGAATCAAGAGATGAAATGAAGTGTTCAGAATTAGCCTTGAACTGGTGAATGAGGTGTCTTCTGTTCTCAATGTCCTGTGGATCTCTAGCAGGAGTGGATTGGAAGTAGTCAAGCAGAAGTTGTTTCTGTTGAGATGTGTGTTGTTGGAACTTGGCCTTGATAGTGGGCAAGTGCGTTGGTGTTGGTGGTGCAATGGATCCTACATTGTTATCATCACTATCAGAAGAGGAAGGAACTAAGAAGTTATCAGTTTTAAAGTTGAAGGAAGAAATGAATGTTCTTTACCATCAGATGGACCAGGGATGGGGGAACTAGTTGCTTTATGGGTTGTGGCACTCTTCTGGGAAGGGTGGAGCTTTTTGATTAATCTGGGTATCAGGATGGATGGCCTAGATCTTTTGGTGCTGGCAGAAGAAGGAACAGGTTGAGGCGGAGGTGAATCTGTTGTGGAAGAAAGTGGACCAGGTCTGTGGCAGGTCTTCTTTCTGGAGTGGCAGACATTGCAGGACGTTGCGTATGGATGGACAGGTGGTGTCATGGCGCAGATTAAATTATTTTCGATGCAGTATTGGCAAGGGCCCATTTCAGAGGCAGATTTGGGAAGGAGGTTAAACAGTGTGGTTGGATGAAGATAGAATGTGGACATTCTCAATTGGAGGGAGGATGTGGTCTTCCAACATTGGCAGGGGCCTTTGTTGTGTGATTTGGCGCTGTTTGTGCATGTTTTAATTGACATCTGTTAAGGAATTTGGTATTTTTCTGATTTTATTCCGTGGATATTGGGTTTGCAGGTATGTGGGTACTATCATTGGATAGCCCTGGGTTTTCACTATATTTTATGTCTTGTAGACATTTTTCATATTCTGAGTTTTAAGGGGTCATTTCCTCATTTTTCATTTATAAAAGATTGCTGTTTAATTTTGTTTTTCGTGTTTTACGGGCTAACCTTAAGTATTAGGGTTAAGTGCTTAGTACCATTAGATAGAGCTAATTTTTCTCTAAATTTCATGTCTAAATGTTGTTATAGTGAAATTCAGTGTTTTAAAGGTTTTAGTAGTTGTAGCTAATTTTTCTAAGTAGATTAGTGGTTTTTATTGGTTTTCTGGCTTCAGGGAGGCCGGGCCGCTTCAGGAGGCATCTCTGTCGTTGGGCGGCCCGCCCGCCTCTGTTTTAGGAGGTCGGGGAGCGCTCCAGGAGGGTTTTTTATGCAATTTGGCGGGTACAGGCGCCAGATTGGTGGGTGCGCATGGGCTCTTAGTTAGTGGTCTGTGTGTACATAGTGAATAAGACAGTTTGGGGCAACCTTAATCATCATACAACCATCCGGAGGGGATCTCATTGTTCCTCACTCAGTTTTCACTGTTTTCTGGCAACAATTGGCTGTGTTTGTTGCAAGTAAGTTCTTCATTTAACTTAACTTTGGCAACTGTTTTCTCTGTTATAGTCTTGCAAGCTATAGCAAGTATTATTGCTGTCTCTGGTGTGGATTTTCAGCCTACATCAAGTATCTTTTCTATCTCTGGTGTGGACTTTGTTCTACATTTCAGTTCTTTGGTCTGGTAGTCTATCTGGGGACTACTTTCTTGGCTCATCAAGCAGTCAAGTGTGTTTTAAAGGAGCTTTAGCAAAACAGGAACCAACTTACTTTAGCAAGTAAATCTCACTCAATTTTTCTAAAGGGACAGGGGATTTTCTCTCTTGTTTTTCTCCAACTCCCTTGGTCAAGGCCTATAGCTAGTACTATAGGATTGTCTACAACGGAAGACACTTGTTATTATTGATAGACTTTAGGCAGCCTTTAAATTTATTAAGATTTATATAAGAACTATAAGACTAATAATAATAATAATAATTTGTATAATATTTAAATATGTAATAAATGATGCATTAAAGGGGATTACCCAAGGCCCTTTTATAGACCAGGGGACCTCTGAAGCGCCACAAATCAGTATATACAAAATAGTAATAAGCTAAAACAAGAATATAAAAGATTAGAAATGAAACATAGATATTAAGAAAAAAACATGAAACAATTAACTAAACCCATGAGTAATTAACCATTTTCCCACCATAACTTCCCAAAACACTTAATTAAAATAATTAGTAACCAAGTAGGTCTGAAACATGAGAACAGTTAGTAAAATAACCCAAAAAATCTATTACAGTGAGATGTGAAGGATTTAATTAAAACAATTAAAATTATTTTCACACCAAGATCCATGTAATCAATTCAATTCCGTATAAAGCAATTTTAATTAATTCTTTTAACTATGTTATTAATTCACTAATTAGTTTAAATGAAACATATAATTAATTTAATGATATTACTTAGTTAAATTGAGAATTTTAATACCATGTTATTAAATAAGTGTTATAATTTATTTAATAATTTTACTGACACAATTAAGGGTCAAAAAAACGCCCAATATTATTGTTTAATAATATATGATAAGTTTTATTTAATATATAAATTTAATTAATTAATTTAATTACATTATAAGTCAATTTTACACATATAATTATAATATATGTTTGTAGTTAATTAATTATTAATTTATAATTATTAAATACATAAAAATGCACCATTATTTGTAGAATATAAAATATATTATGCTTAATTTAAATGTATAAATAATTTATAGAACAATAAAATTAATATAACACTTATATTTAATAATATACTTATATAATTTTATTATGCAATAAAATTTTAATTTATATACATCAAATGCAATTCTTATGGCCTCTTTCAGGTCAAACAAATCAACATATCATTTACTGGGCTCCTGGTATAGCCTGGCTGACACTCCCTCACTCTAATAAAACAATAAAAAAAATGATAAGATTTTTTCTTTTTGTACTTTTTAACAGAATAGGAAGATTTGAAATCTCCTTGTCAGGTATCCATGCATCATGTTCAGATGATTTGTTCTTATATCTCAATAAATATTCAGTACCTCTTTCAGAAGTGATAATTCTATCATTGAGAATTTTATCAATTTCTGCAGTTTCTGTGACTTCTTGAGGGTTTTTCTTAGGTCTTCCCCTTCTTTTGGGAAATAAGTCACTGTTGAAAGTATAAGGCTTAAGCAAATAAATGGGAAAAACAGGATGTTTTCTATCATATGGAGAATACAATACAACTTCTACTGCATTATCTCCAACCATTCTTTTAACAACAAATGGTCCTACAAAAGGATCTTTTAATTTTTTGTTACCTTGTTAATTGAAATGGACAGTAGATATCAACACTTCATCACCCTTGTTAAATGTGTATTCTTTATGGTATTTATCCCATCTTTTCTTTTCATATTTAAATGCTTTATCAATACAGCTTTGAGCATGTTTTCTGCATAGCTGTTGCATTTGCATAAAAGATTTTACACCAGGGTGTAGTTCCAACTTAGGTAATTTATTATTGAGAATCTGAGCAGGAGTGTTTGGGACATAATCTAACCAAAGCTCAAAAGGCTTTTTCTCAGTGACAGAATGAACATTGCTATTATATGCAAATTCAAGACCAGGCAATAGAGTGACCCAGTCATGAGTAAATCTGTCATTGTCTTTACATTCTAATCCAAAGGTACAATACCTTCTAATCATATCTTTCAGAGTTTGAATCATTCTCTCAGCTAGACCATCAGTCTGAGGATGGTGAGCTGTAGACAACTTTAACTCACAGCCACAAATATCCATCAAAGAGGTCCAAAACTCAGAAGTAAATTTTGGATCTCTATCAAAGATAATGGCTTTTGGAGAACAAAGAATATTAAACATGTAAGACCACCATAAGAAAGCTAATTCTTTTGTGGATACTACTTTGTGGGTAGGAATAAACTTGCACATTTTTGTGAATCTATCTACTATTACCCAACAAGAGTTATAACTGTCTTTACCTGCTACAGGAAGACCAGTGACAAAATCCATGTTAATTATTTGCCAAGTAGCATCAGGTGCTTCAATATGTTGTAATAACCCTGCTCTTTTACCTGTCAACCTTTTAGATTTCTGGCAGGAATCACAAGATTCAACATATAATTTTGTATCTTCAGACATATTATCCCACCAAGCAGTAGTTTTGATTCTAATTAATGTTTTTCCAAGATCAAAATGACCAGCTAATATGTTGTCATGACAAAGTTTGAGAATAGTTTCTTTCATAGAAGGAGAAATTACAATTACATTAGTAAGCTTTCTTATATAATATATATAACCATCTTCAATAGAAAACTTTCCTTTAATCAAAGCATTTTGATACTTTTCAGGAAGAGTTTTAATCAATGCTTGAATTGAAGCATTCTAAGGATCATTTAAGATAGTAAATAATATATTTATATCAGAATCCTTATCATATAAATCCAGTATTAATTGTAATACCTCTTCTTCCATATCAACTATAAATATACCATGGATAGGAACAGTATCATCTTCAGGTACATAAGCAGGATTGGAGTCATTATTTGGCAGAGGAAATCTGGACAGCATATCAACATTGGAGTGAACATTTCCAACCCTATGGATAATTGTCATCCATCCTCTGTATTCTTGAACAGCAAGTTGCCACCTGAACATATGTCTATTAGGTGTTTTCAGGTTTAAGAGGGACTTCACAACACTACAGTCAGTTACAAATTCAAACCTTTGGTCATCTAGATAGTAATAAAACTTCTCAAGAGCCCAAACAACTGCTAAGAACTATAATTGAGTGGAACCATATTTGAATTCACTATTTCTCAAGGTTCTTGAAATGTAACAAATTACAACCTTTGAGGATTTATCATTAATAATTTGTTTCTGGTTGAGGGCAGCACCCAGACCAACAAAGCTAGCATCTGTATACAGGACAAATGGTTTGTTAAAATTGGGAAGAGCTAAGATAGGCGCCGTCATTAAGCAACATTTTAATGTATCAAAAGCTTTTTGACAGTCAATATTCCAGATGAATGCAACATCTTTCCTGGTTAGTTTGGTAAGAGGCAAGGCTATGACCTGATAATTTTTAATATATTGTCTATTATAGCCACACATACCCAAAAAACTTTGGATTTCTCTTACAGTAGTTGGTACTTTCACATTTTGAATTGCAGCAACTTTGTTGTGGTCTACACAAATTTGTAGGCCTGACACAACATGGCCAAGGACTTTCAACAATTAAAAACCAAATTTACAATTTTTCAAGGACAATTTCATATTGATTCCATCCATTTTTTGGAAAACCCTATTTTAATGAACCATATTTTCATCAAAAGTTTTAGAAAAAACTATGATATCATCAATATAAACCATGAGCCATCCCTCAATTATTTCCTGATGGAAAGTGTTATCCATGACTTTTTGAAAAACTGAAGGGGCATTTTTAGGGCCAAATGGAATTCTAACATACTTATATATTCCCATATGAGTAGCAATAAGCAAAAAATTTTGAGAATTTTTCTCAACTGGAACTTGATGATACCCTTTATTACCATCCAGACAACTAATAAATTTTGCACATTGCAAGGTAGCATGTATTGAATTAATTCTGGGTAAAGGATAAATATCATCAACAGTATAAGTGTTTAACGCTCTGTAATCTCCACATAATATAGCCTTATCTTTTTCATAAGAAATTAAGACTGGGGAGATGACACAATATTTGGGGGTGACATCCACTTTCTCAATGATATTCATTTTTAATAATGTGGCAATATTATCTTCAATATCCTTTCTTTTTGTTGGAGAAGCAGGATATGGTTTTTTCTTAAGACTAGGAGGAATATCACTCAAGTTACAGGATAAGGTAATTTTCATTTCTTCCTGAACACTTCCTAAGACATGAGAACCATGAGCAAAAGCCATAGGGAAAGAGGTAATTGAGGCAATAATAGAATCCTTTTCTTCACTAGTTAACTGATTACCAAAAGAAGCAGTATTTATTTCATTTAATAAATCATTTATTTCAATTGTTGTTCTTCCTTTACACTGGTTCAGTGAGTTACAAGACTTTAACAGATGCCCAGAAGGTTTTATAGGGGAGAAAATTTTGAATTTTCTCTTGCCATTCAATACCAAGGTGAAGCAATTCTTTTCTGGGTCCAATTTCACACCAAACATGGTCAAAATATCATTACCCATAATAAACCAATTGCTTAAATTATCATTTTTCATGACAACAAATTCACAAATAGCTCTGACAAAACCACCATTATATTTGAAGAATACAGAGGTTTTGTATTTACCAATAGGAATTAAGGTAAAACCATACCCCCTCCATTTTTCAGAAGTTATAGGTAATAATTTACTTAAATAATACTTATCTACTGAAGCTAAAGCTCTTTCAGACACTACACTTCCTCCAGCACCAGAGTCAAGAACTACATCAATATTTTTACCATTAATGATACAGGTGCTTTCAAAGGGGATATGGCTATAGAATTGTTAGTAATATCTTTAATTATTTCAGCATTTTCCACTGAATATAAATCCAATAAACATTCTTCAGATATATTATCTAAATAATGGACATTCTGTTCCAACATTAAAACATCTTTAACAGAGTCATTGTCATAGGTGATATTACTTTCACAGTCACTAGAAGAATTATTGACATCAAATTCAGCCTCATCAGTGTCTTCATTTTGTTCAACAAGATGAATTTTCTTGTCACAAACATGACCCTTTTGCCATGGTTTGTTACATTTATAACAAATATTTGTTTCATATTTTTTAGGTGCAACTGGGGCAGAGGGTTTACCAGATTTTTCCGGGGGCTTTGTAGAGGGTTTATTTTGATCATGATAAGATTTACCAAGGTAATTATTTGGTTCATATCTATGGTTGAGCAGTACCTCATTACAAATGTTAATGAAAGAAGAGTGTTCCCTCACATGCTCAGTTCTAGCTACAATTAAATCTTTAAGATAATTAGGCAATTTATACAAGATTTTATCTCTCCAAATATCATAATCCATCTTTGGATAAACTGCTCTTAGAATTTTTATTACTTTCATAAGAAAAACAATGGGTTTTTAAATAGATGACAATACATATCTAGTATTATCATACAGTCATTTCTGAGCCAACCTGAATTTTGAACTCCCTAATTGATTCTCAATCAAGGATTTCCAATCATTCCATGTATATTGGTTGTTATCTAATAGAACAGATTCATACCACATCAAGGCTACATTAAAAAATAAAGAAATTAGCTTAGAAACAATTTTCTCATCAGGTATTTTATAAGATCTCTTTAAATTATCAATTCTTTGGATATAGTGTTGCCAATCAGATGAAGAGTCACCATCAAAGGTAGGATATTGATCCAACTTAGGCCAATTTTTCTGGCTACTGGGATGTTCCATCCTATGGTTTGAATTATTCAAGGTTATCAATTCTTGAAGTCTTGAAAGGTGTTCAGATATTTATTATTCACAGAGGTAGCTGGCTCATGGTGAGCATTTAAATTATTTCTGTGTGATGTGGCAGATTTTTCAGAATGAATTTCAGCTGGTAAAATTGGTACATTACAAGGGAGAGAAGAACCACTCTGTTCAGGCTGTTTATTATTATGATTAACAGCAGTTTGAGCAATATTTCTTAACTCATGGTAATAAGTAGTTTAGACAGCCTTTAATGCAAAAAATAGTTTCTCAAGATCAGATAATTTATTTCTCAAATCAGGAATATAAGATAGTTGATCATTAATCCTAGAAATAGATAGAATATTACTGTCCTCATCTATAGAGCATTTATTACTTAAATTCTGATAATCAATTTTCAATTTTCATAATTCACTATGCAGAACCATATTGTCATTCTTCAAAGCAGTATATTCATCTTTTATATCATCAATAATTTTGCGTAGGTGACTTTATTTATCTGAAATTGATCTGTGATCAGATTTAATAGACTTTTGTTGAGCAAGGACACATAATTTAATGTGTCTTTCAATTTAAAATAAGCAATGTCTTGAACAGAAGAACTCACTTTTAAATGTAAATGCAAATTATTTAATCTATCACTCTCATGTATTAACATATCTCTCAAATGTTTATCTTTCACAACATTAAAATCAAGTGTATCTTTCAATATTTCTTCAGAAGTTTTCTCAATTAAAGTATAGAATTCAGGGGAAACAGAATCATTCTTAATTGCAAGAGAAGGTTTAATTAAAGAAGTAGAAGTCAAATGTAAAGGTTCATCAAATGATAATTTTCTAATTACATAATTGGGACTACTTATTAAAGGAAGTTGTCTTTTTAAGGGTTTAACAGTTCTTTCACCAGGATCCACAATATCACCTGAAGAAGATTTGTTATAATACATACCAACATGCTTATCAAACAAATTACTCACCATGGCAAGGGAGGAAACTTCCCCTGTGCCTTCTTTCTTCTTCCTCCCTGATAAGGATGGGGCTGAGGAGATGGATGGTAGGTTGGTGTCCAAGATGGGCCAGGGTTTTGAGCTGTTGTTTGCTGAACATTCTGCTGGTAATGACTCATCAATTAATCCCATTTCCACTACTCCACCTGCAGAGTGCTTTGATTTTGCATGAAGGAGCTGGGTACCTGATTGGGCTGAGGTTGAGGCTGAGGCTGGGAGGCTGGGAAATGAGGAGGTCGAGACTGTTTGGGATTTAATAAATCCTGAATCTGCTGCCAGAGTGTGTCTAACCTTGCCTTGTACTTCATGCTTTCTGCCTTCAGTTCTTTGATGCGACTGGACAGATTGTTTACTTGTTGGGTTAGAGGTATCTTTTTTATTTTTATACCTTTGAGTGGATTGTCCTTATTTATTAGAGGTTATACTTCTTTCAAAGGTGTTTGGTGAGGGGGGTTTTCCACTTCTCATGCCATTTCCATGTCCTGAAGGTTTTTTGTCAGCTGAATAATTTTTGTAAGTTAATTTAGAAGAACCTACAGATTCAGTGTCAACATCCACTTCAATCTCATCCACATGTAAGTTATCCATGCTGTTAGCCAAACTACTGGACATTTAAACTGTGAAAATAGAATCAATATTATTCAATGATTCAAATTGTTATTTCAAAATTAAATATAATTTATTGAATTTTTAACAAAACGAAAAAAATTCAAATTTTTATCAAAAATCAATTAATTAACAAAAAATGTAATACAAATAAATGTAATTACAATTATTTATTAAGAATTAACAATTATTAAAATGGTACCAACCAAAAAAGGTTTTATAAGTCAACCAAAATAATTAATACCAAATATTAATATAATGGTAATATTGGGACATAGTACTGAGTACTATTATGGTCAACCAATAAACAAAAAATAATAATAAAATTAATTTAATAATTTATTAAAAATTAATTGTCTTCTAGGACTAAGAGTTTTACTCTATTATGGTCAACTAGGGAAAAAAAAATTAAAAAATAATGAACACTTACACTCAGTGAATCATCAAGTAAGCCACAAACACTGTTATTGCAGTATAAATATAATAATATGAGCAAGAGGTGCAAAGGTTAACTTACTATAGTGATCGTAAAATCACTTCAAAATACTATATGATTTAATTTAATATAAACCTAAATTATTGAACCCAAGTTTGAAACACGGTCGCGGCAAAAGTTTACTTTTTGGTTGAGTGGTCTGTGCACTATGTTGTTTGTTGCAAGTATTGTAGTCATCATTGTCATTTGGAAAGGCTTCCAATTATCAGCCAGTTGTCTAGAAGAAGGGGAAAAAGGAGAGGAAATGAAGAGGAGGGAAAATTTAATGTAAAAGGGAATTTAATAAAATAATAAAATAGTATAATTATTTTAAAGGAGAGGCAACAAGTAGATTTTAGGGACTTTATACGACAGTGAGGTTTAATAAATTGTAATATAAGTATTTAATAAGTAGTTTTTTTCAATGCGTGGAAGACACTTGTTATTATTGATAGACTTAAGGCAACCTTGAAATTTATTAAGATTTATATTAGAACTATAAGACTAATAATAATAATAATAATTTGTATAATATTTAAATATGTAATAAATGATGCATTAAAGGGGATTACCCAAGGCCCTTTTATAGACCAGGGGACCTCTGAAGCGCCACAAATCAGTATATACAAAATAGTAATAAGCTAAAACAAGAATATAAAAGATTAGAAATGAAACATAGATATTAAGAAAAAAACATGAAACAATTAACTAAACCTGTGAGTAATTAACCATTTTCCCACCATAACTTCCCAAAACACTTAATTAAAATAATTAGTAACCAAGTAGGTCTGAAACATGAGAAAAGTTAGTAAAATAACCCAAAAAATGTATTACAGTGAGATGTAAAGGATTTAATTAACACAATTAGAATTATTTTCTCACCAAGATCCATGTAATCAATTCAATTCCGTATAAAGCAATTTTAATTAATTCTTTTAACTATGTTATTAATTCACTAATTAGTTTAAATGAAACATATAATTAATTTAATGATATTCCTTATTTAAATTGAGAATTTTAATACCATGTTATTAAATAAGTGTTATAATTTATTTAATAATTTAACTGACAAAATTAAGGGTCAAAAAAAACACCCAATATTATTTTTTAATAATATATGAAAATTTTTATTTAATATATAAATTTTATTAATTAATTTAATTACATTTGAAGTCAGTTTTACACATATAATTATAATATATGTTTGTAATTAATTAATTATTAATTTATAATTATCAAATACATAAAAATGCACCATTATTTGTAGAATATAAAATATATTATGCTTAATTTAAATGTATAAATAATTTATAGAACAATAAAATTAATATAACACTTATATTTATTAAGATACTTATATAATTTTATTATGCAATAAAATATTAATTTATATACATCAAATACAATTCTTACGCCCTCTTTCAGGTCCAATCAATCAACATAATATATACTGGGCTCCTGGTATAGCCTGGCTGACAACCTACCTCTGAAGTGGTTGAATTGTGAAATGAAATCCAAAAGGCCTCTTTCAGTCCTCAACTCTCAAAAATTGAAGAAGACAATATTTTCAATTGATAAAACCTTATCCTATGGCATTTCCTCATGGTTCAAATGAGCTAGGTTTGGTCAAAGATCAAGAGATATAAATCTCCTTAAGTTGTGAGTTGAATAATAGGGTCTATCAAAGTTAGACATTTTTCATTTCAAAATACCTCTTTTATCCTCCAAATCAACCATGATTATTTTTTAAAATATTCCATATTGTGACCCAAAAAATATCTTTTTAATGAGAATTAATGTTGAGTTTTTGGCTTTTTTTTGTGTTATGAAATAACTTTTAAAGAATTCAATAATTTCTAAATTTGATCCCCCCTAATAATCCTGGCAGCTTAAAAAAGAAACCTTACCCAGCTTCTCCTGCAAAAAGGAAAGACATTGAAGATAAAATTAGGACATTTTTAGAAATTAGTATTGTTGAAAAATTAAACACAACTCCTAAGTATTGTGTTATTTCACCAGTTTTAATTTCTTAGGAAAAAGATAAGGAAAGATTATGTGGTGGTTATAAAGCTCTGAATACATTCACTGTGGATGATATTTACCCTCCCCCAAGGATAGCTTCTATCCATGCTACCTTACAAGAAGCAAAATATATTTCTTGTCTGGATGGAAAAAAAAGGTTACCACCAGATTCCTGTGGAAAATAATTCTTGGAATTACTTACTCTTAACCACACAAATGGGAATATATAAATATATATGAGACTGCCTTGTAGCACTAAGAATGCCCCTCAGTCTTCCAAAATTTGATGGATAGTCTTTTTCATTAGTAAATGGTTGAAGGATGGCTCTTAGTATATATTGATGACATCAAAGTGTTTTCAAAGACATATGACAAAAATTTAAATCATCTGAAAAGAGTATTTTAAAAAATGAATGAAATTAATATGAAAATAGCATTGAAGAAATGTAAGTTTGGGTTTCAATTCATGAAAGTACTTGGACATGTTGTATCTGGATTACTAATTGTGTTGACTAGAATAAAGTGGCAGCAACAAAAAATATTGATATACCTAAAAATGTGAAAGATGTTCAAAGCTTTCTAGGTATGTGTGGATATTATAGGTATTACATAAAAAATCACCAATCCATTGCAGCCCCTTTAACAACATTTATCAGGAAAAATGACGATTTCATTTGAAACAATTAAAGAAAACATGCCTTTGATAAATTAATGGAATGTTTAATTTCAGCTCCAATATTGGAATGCCATATTTTAACCTCCCTTTTATCTTGTATGCTGATGTAAGCTTTAAAGGGTTAGGTACTTCTCTGCAGAAAAAAAATATAATAAATGGTAAACTATCTGAAGTAGTTATCTTATATATATCCAGAAACTGTAGAAAAACTTAACTAAGGTATGGTGCTACTCAACTGGAATTTTTAGCCATTTTGTGGGCCCTGGAGAAACTTCATTACAATCTAAAAGACCATAAGTTTGAATTAATTACAGATTTCAGTGCAGTAAAATCATTACTAAACATGAAAACACCCAATTAAACAAATTTTTAGATGGAAACTAGCTGTACAAGAATACAGAGGAATAATGACAATCACTCACAGAGGCAAAACATTGAATTCTAATGTGGATTTGTTATCCAGAAGTCCTTTTCCAAATGATACTGACAACCCAGCATACATGCCTTAAAATGAGGTAATACATATATTTGGGATTTATATAGTGGATTAAGAGGGAGAATTTCTGCAAAAATTTTTATAAAATTATTCATCTGATAGAAATATGTCTAAATTATCAACCACCTTAAATAATACAACCAATGCCTCAATGTTTGCACTAATTAAAACTTTACCTCCAAAGTATAAAAATGCATTGGAAAAAGGTAAACTGTCAATTGAAGATGGAATCATATATTATGGGAAAAATATAAGTAATGTAATAGTTATACAATCTTCTATGAAAGAGTTAATGCTAAGTACTTGTCATGATGACATCTAAGCTGGTCATTTTGACTTTAACAAAACATTAACTAGAGTTAAAAATAAAGCCTGGTGGATTAACATGAAAGAAGATGTACAAAAATACATTGACACATGTGACTCTTGTCAAAAATCTAAAAGCTTAACTGGGAAGAGAGCTTGCTTTTTACAAAAATTAGAGCAGCCAAAAGCTCAATGGGAAATTATAAACATGAACTTTTTCACTGGCTTTCCATTAGCATTAAAAGAAAGTTTCAATTCTTGCTGTGTAAGTTTGGATAGACAAGCAAAAATGTGTAAGTTCATCCCTAACCATAAAGAGGTATATTAAAAAGACTTGGAATTGATATTGTGGACTCAAATGATGAATACTTCTGGTTTCCCTAAAGCCATAATATCTGGAAGAGACCCAAAAATTACTTCAGAATTCCGGACATCTTTTATGGATGTATCAGATTTCCAATTGATATTGACTACAGCACACCATCCACAAGCTCATGGGCTGGCTGAGAGAATGATACAGACTCTGGAGGATATGATCAGAATACATTGTTCCTTTGCATCAGAATTCAAAGACAATGAGAAATTCACACATGACTGGTTAACATTAATTCCTGCCCTTGAATTTTCTTATAACAGCACAGTTCATTCTGTAAAAGAGAAAAAACCATTTGAACTCTTGCTGGGGTATGTTCCAAACACACCAGAAAATCATTTAAACAAATTACCAAGTTTAGACAAACACTTTAAGCCTAAATATCCCTAGTTCTGAGTATTTCTTATACTTAAAATATGATAACCTTAAGTGCATTAAGCTTATATCCTAAAAATAAGGTTAAAACACATATATATGATTATATTACATATATATATAATTATTATTCTATTATATAAATTATTGTAGTTTAAATAGCTTATCCATAGCCTAATAATACTTATTAAGGTGTTAATGGAGTCATAAAATACTTATCTTAAGTGATATTTAGTAATTATTTACATACATAAGCTTATATGTATACATAAATCTCATATTCAGTGAAATATGCAGTATATTATGTATATTTAGGTCTATAAGTGGGTTTTAGCCTCTTAATAGCCTATAACATTTGTTTTTCTGCTTATTTTAGGTCATATGGACATATCCAGTGGACTCACAATGCCTAAAGAAGAATAAGCATCTATTTCAGGCGCATACACTCAGTTTGGACAACTTAATCTGCTTCCTTGGATGGTTATTCACGGATTTATGGGTTGGGAGGTCATTTCTGGGTTAATATGAATGCTTGAGGATGTCATTGGGGGCTTTGAAATTTCATTTGTTTCATTTATATGGTTTTTGTTTCATTATATTCTCTTTGGATGAGTTATTTTACCTGTATCTTTATGGTATCCGCTTTTATCTGGATTTTCTATTTATGGTATGGGTCTGCATTATCATTAATTGTGATGGAGGGTCATTACTGGAGGTCTGGGTGTTGAATCTGCTTGAAGTGGAAGCCATGGGGAGGTTATGGTCCCTCACAGTGCTGAAATTTCCAGGGAGAGCAGGGACATCATCTGGATTGAAGGTCTGTGCACTCCAGTGGATTTTGGTATAAGTAAGGGAGGATTTTGACGGTTATTAGACATCACTTACTTACTACAATTCAAATAACCATTATAAAACAATTATTATCATTCAGAAATATATTATAAAGCCTTCATAAATTGATATTATCTTTATATAAGCTATAACTGTATTATATTCATCTATTTTCCACCACTAGCACACATTTAAATCCAAGTATTGTGAGTTTCATTTGAGTATAACTATTTTATTAGTCTTCCACTGAGGTTTAATCACTAAATCGTTTATTAATAAGCAGTAGGACTATCAATAAATACTATTAAATTATACTTATATACTACATACACTGACTATTGGGGGTCTTTCCTTAATTTTTACTTATTATTTAGTATAAGCCTTGGGATGTGATTTTTACTTTAGTATAGCTCAAAACAAACCAAATATTTGGGTCTGATGCATATTAGTGGGTCATCATAACTCAGTTATTTCAGAAAAGAACCCTTATAATAATTGTACTAATTTTTCATAATAAAAATTAGGTATTAACAGTAGTAACTGTACCCAATATAAACCCAATTTCACTTGGTTTTTGGTCACCAATATAACATCCAATTAAATTGGTATTTGGTTAAAGCTTGGTAAGCTATTTACTCACCCTTATAAAGGTCTAGTTAAACTTATTATTTTATTTTTAACAGATTTTTTCAAATTTTTATTACATTTTATTTAAATTAATAAAGATTTAAATTCAGGGTAAGCTCCAGTGCTTTTTATTAGTAATAACATTGCTAATACTTTTAAGCTACTAATTCCAATAGGTTTACCTTTCTGTAGACGTGATATATTGTTATTTTTATCAATATGAGTGCTCCCCAGGACAATGTAATTGAAAAGTTTGCTTATAATACCAGGTCTAAAGATAACAAAAACATTGCTCCAGGACATAACCATGGAGGGTCAGTCATACCCACAGGCAGATTAAATGAGCATAGAGGAAAATAACGCCCTATTAAAAAATATTACCATAAAAAAGATGTCTCCTCCTCTACAGGATCAACTATCCCATCTGGCAAAACAGGTATTGAAGTTGTAGAAATCAAAGTCCCTCATGCTCAAGGAGATAGAGCAATTACAGAACAATTGCAAGGTAGGATTTCAGCAGATGAACCAATCATTGGCAGAGCTAAAGGGAGGCCAGCCAAGTCAGCAACCCCCTACCCCAGGAGGGTCACATCACTCCCAGGAGAAAATACTGGTAGACAAATGGATGTGGGATTGGTTCCATCAACAATGGTCCAGTCACAACTGCAGCAATGATCCTCCTTCTCATCAGACTTCCTCAGTTCACCCCTACAAGGGAAAAAAAATGCGCCAAAAATCAGGGCTCACACAAATCCCGTGGTAAGTAGATTACCCTCTCAGATTGAACACAATTCTGATAATTACAATGTACGTAATATTTTTGATGTCAAATCTGTGCAGAAAATAGAGGAGGACTCAAGAAAATTAGGTTTGGATGTAGATACACCTGACTTGTCTTTTGCCAATAACAACAGTAGTATTTATAATTCAGTTAATCCTCAGTTTCCACCACTCACTAGTGAGATGAGAAGTTCACAAGAGAGTTTGAGAATGAGAAGGAAGACATGGAGTATTTTAACAATAATCCAACTGTCCATAGAATTGTTTCAGCATTGTGGAATAGAATGACTGATTTTGAGGAACAGACAGTTAAGCTCACAAGTGATACAATTTCATCCTTAACATTAAATATTTCTCAACTGGAAACACGTAATAAAGAATTAGAGAATGAACATTTGTCTCTAACTCTTAAATATGATTCATTGAGTAATAAATATAATGAACTTTCAAAAAAATTCTGTGAGTTGGAAAAATTGTATGAAACACATTTATTGAAAAATGAATCAAGAACTAAGTTATCTTTTGCCCAGACAAATCAAAGTGTCTCTGAGCTGCTACAAAGATTGACTAAAATTGAGATTGAAACTTCCAATCTACTAATGAACCAGGATAATCATAAGTATACTCAGTATAATAATAATACTTTCATTGGAAAAGGTGAATCTCATTCCTTCCCTATACCACCACAACTAAAACCATTTGTTGGTAGTGTCAAATCTGAAAATGTAAGTCACAAATCTGTACAGTAGGAAATACAAGACCATTTATCAAGAGTAAATGAGTTGTTGAATTTACCTATGACTAGTGAAATAAAATCCAATCAGAAGAACTGGCCTAAGATAGATCAGTACCCAACTTATGATGGGGAAGACAGCTCTGATTGGCAACATTTTATCCAAAGAATTGACAACTTAAAATTCTAATATAAGTTATCAGATGAAGAAATAACATCAAAATTAATCTCTTTCTTTAAGGATGTTGCTTTATTATGGTTTGAAGCTGTTTTGAGTGAGGTTTAAGATTAATCTTGGGCTGAATGGAAACAAATAATTGAAAAACAATTTGGAGGCTCTAAATTCAGGCTCACTCAGAAGAGACTTTATGAGAAAACTAGGTACAATCCATTGAATGGTGACTAGCCTATGGTATTTTTAATGAATTTAAATAAAATATCAAAATCCATTGAGCCTAACATGGATTTTAACTTATGGAAAGATAAGATAATATATAAATTACGTATATCTGTCAGAGACATTGTTGTAGCTAGAACAATTAATGTTACTGAATATTCTGACTTTATTAATATTTGCAATGAATTATTACTAAACCATAAGTATGAAGCAAGTTATTCCACTTATAAACAAAATGTTGAACCTGTGAAAAATCAGAATTCAAAAACACTTCAGGAGAAGCAGAAAAAACCTACTGCACCTGTAGTACCAAAAAACTATGAGACAAATACTTGTTATAAGTGTAAAAAACCTTGGTTTAAAGGTCACAAATGTGAGAAGAATATAAATATTGTTGAATTTCAACATCAATCTGAAATTGAAACATAGGAAAGTAAACATTCAAGTGATTATGAAAGTAATATCTCATATAGTGATGAAAATGAAGTCTGTATGTTGGAAGATGATTTGTCCATCTTTGACAATCCAATATTAAATATGGACTCAAATGAATTTTTAATGAATTTTGAGGATGCTGAAATCATTAAAGATATACAAGCTGATAACTTTAAAATGACACCTATCACGGTTCCAGCTATCATTTCTGGTTAAAATGTTAATTGTCAGCCAGGCTATCTCAGGAGTCCAGTAATTTATACAATAAATTACTGTAATCATATAGAGGAATAACTTTATGTAATTACAAAAAATTATTCAAATAAAATTATAAATATTTTTTGAATAAATAAAATAAATATTATACTTAATTTTATTATTAAATAAATTGTATTACATAAATAAATATAATATTCTATAGTATCATGGCGTAATCTATATGTATAAATAAATTATTCAAAATTATATTATAAGTGGAAATTTAGTTTACACTGTAATTACAATTTTAATAATAACATTTATATAAACTAAATACAACTTGTCATATAATAATATCCATCAATATTTGGTGCTTCCTTGACCCTTAATTGTGTCACTAATATTACTAAATTAATATGATTAAATTTAATTGCTCATGTTAAAAAAATTCCTATATTAATTTAATTAGTTGTCCAATTAATTTAATAATTAATTTACTTGAAATAGTTAACTTACCATTGCTTATACTGAGTGAAGATTATTTAAAAGCATAAAAAAAATTCCTTTTATTTTAATTATACTTTTTTAGCTATTTGTATTCCCTCTTTAGAATTCTCTCTCATAGTTCTTATTTTCCATACTCACATAGATATTTGTTATATTAATTTTATTCTTTTTTAGAAATATCTGATGGAAACAAATATTTGCTTAATCACAGATTTATTTTAATTTTTTTTTTATTAAATTTTTTAATTATTTCTTTCACTTCATTTTACTTTTTGTAATTTTATTTGGAGCACTCTATAGGGTCCTCTTGCCTATAAAAGGGCTTTAGAAGTCTCTCTGGTAGCTCATCACTTACTATACACTCACTTATCATATTTTACATATATATTTCTTTTATTTATTATTTTTATCAGTTCAATACATATAATTTAAATACTACATAAATAATTATAGGTTGCCTCAAGATTTATAATACTATTATTCAACTGTCGCACTTTGAACATTTATTATCATTTATAATATTTTACAATTTAAGTAAACACTTACAACTTTGTCAAATTCAACCAACTTGTAGTCTTACTCCCCTAAATTACAAATATTTAATTTCATATTACCTTACTATTTTATGATTCCCTTCTTCCTTTCGATTATCCCTCTTATTTTCTTCATTCTTCTAGACATCCAGCTGATATTAATATGGTAGTGGACACAGGAGCTTCTGGTTCTGTTTTTTCTACTAATACATTGCAGAAAATCAATAGTGAATATAAGTCTAAGCTTGAACCCCTTAAAAGTAAAAATTGGAGAGGTTTTGGATCAGTACTAAATCCCATTTGTAGATAAAAAGCTGCTTTTTTGTTTAAACATCAACAGTGTTATGTAAGAGTAACATGAGACTTTGTAGTAATAGATAATACTAACTTTAGTAACTGTTTTATCATTGGAAATGATATTCTGACTAAGATTGGTGTGAAATTAGACCCTGCTAATAACAATTTTACAATTGGAATGAATGGTAAAAGGAAATTTAAAATAAATTCTTTTAACACAGTCTTACACATTGAGTCAGTAACAAATATTCCGTGCAAAGGAAGAGAATCCAATGAGATGGAAATTCTGGAAACAGAAATTTCAAAAGCATAATTTGTCACTCAGATAAGTGAAGCTGAGAAAAATAATATTTTGTACTTAATTAAAGCATTTCCAATAGCTTTTGAACATGGTACAAATGAACTTGTCCTTGTAAAAGATCATGAGATGAAAATAAGTTTAACCTTTGATATGGATAATATTCCTGCTAGTCTTAAAAAGAAACCATACCCTGCTTCACCAATGAAGAGGAAAGACATAGAGGATAATATTAAAAATTTATTAAAAATTAACATTCTTGAAAAGGTTGAAACTACACCAAAATATTGTGTAATATCACCAGTGCTAATTTCTTATGATCAAGATAAAGCAAGACTGTGCGGTGATTATAGAGCATTAAATACATTTACAGTAGATGATATTTATCCCTTTCCAAGGTGTGCCTCTATACATCCTACCCTTAAAGGTGCTAATTATATAAGTTGCTTAGATGGAAATAAAGGGTACCATCAAATTCCTGTTGAAAATAATTCACAGAACTTTTTGTTGATAAAAAAACACATGGGAATTTATAAATATGTCAGGATGCCATTTGAACCAAAAAATGCTCCATCAGTATTTTGGAAGTTAATGGATATAACATTCCATAATGAAATGATTGAGGGATGGTTAATGGTATACATTGAGGACATAATAGTGTTATCCAAGACATATGATGAACATATAATCCATTTAAAGAAGGTATTTCAAAAAATGGATGAAATAAAAATGATGCTTGCATTGAAAAAATGTAAATTTGGGTTTGAATCTTTAAAAGTGCTTAGTCATATTGTATCTGGCTTACAAATATGTGTAGACCAAAATAAGGTGGCTGCAATAAAGAATATTGGCATTCCTCAAAATTTAAAGGTTGTACAATCTTTTCTTGGTATGTGTGGTTATTATAGAAAATATATAGAAAACTACCAGTTAATTGCTGCACCATTGACCACACTGAAAAAGAAATCAGAAGCTTTCATTTGGAATAGTGAAAGACAACAGGCTTTTAATAAGTTGAAAGAATGTTTAATCACAGCTCCTATCTTGGGATTACCAGATTTCCAATTGCCTTTTGTATTATATACAGATGCAAGTTTTATTGGTCTGGGTGCTGCTTTGCATCAAAAACTACTTATTGAAGGAAAAATTTCTGAAGTAGTAATTTGCTATATTTCACATACTCTAAGAAGTAGTGAAATGAAATATGGTGCTACTCAACTTGAATGTTTGGCAGTAGTATGGGCTCTTGAGAAGCTACATTATTACCTTGAAGACCAAAAATTTGAGTTAATAACTGACTTTAGTCCAGTAAAGTCACTCTTAAACATGAAAAATCCTAATAGACACATGTTTAGATGGCAATTAGCTGTACAAGAATACAGAGGACGGATGACTATTACACATAGAGCAAGATCCTTACAATCTAATGTAGATTTGTTATCTAGAGTACCTCTGCGTAATAATGATGATAATCCTGCTTATGTTCATGAAACAGAGATTATTAACATTTATGGCATTTATATTGTAGATCTTGAGGATGAATTTATGCAATCAATTCTTGATGTGTATGCTTCAGATCCTGACTTGAGTAAACTCAATACAATATTAAATGATCCATCTAATGCTTCAATGAATGTTTTAATAAAAAAATTACCAAATAAGTATAAAGAGGCATTAGAAAAAGGAAAATTTTCCATTGAGGATGGTTTTATATATTACAGGAAAAAATTAAGTAATGTAATTGTAATTTCCTCTTCAATGAAAGAGTTAATGTTAAGTATATGTCATGATGATATATTAGCAGGTCATTTTGACTACCATAAAACATTAACCAGAGTAAAAAACACAGCTTGGTGGATTAAAATGTCTGAGGATGTTCAAAAATATGTTGAGACATGTGATTCTTGTCAAAAATCTAAAAGATTAACAGGCAAAAGAGCTGGCTTATTACAACAAATTGAGAAACCAAAATCTCCATGGAAAATAATTAACATGGACTTTGTAACAGGTTTGCCAATAACAGGGCATAATAGTTATAACTCCTGCTGGGTAATTGTAGATAGATTTAAAAAGATGTGTAAATTTATTCATACCCACAAAGAGGTTTCTGCAAAAGACTTGGCTTTTTTATGGTGGACAAAAATGTTAAATATAGCAGGTTTCCCCAAAGCAACCGTTATGGTAAGGTAAACTCTTACAGTCGCCTTGCTGTAAGCAGAATCCGGAGGAGATGTGTGGATTTAGCTGAAAACCCCGTCCTTCCAATAAAAATAACAAAATGGGAATTCTAAATCACTAAGCTAACCAATCTACTTGGATCTGATTGATGAAAATAATGAAACTCTAAAATATTTAACGCTTATTGAGATTAAAAGAAAGTGGCTGTTGAGAAAGAAATACTGATAACAACAATTAAGGTGTACCAGTGAAAGATCTGAAAAGATTGACTTTTATGTTTTTATAATAATTTGAATTTTTATGAGACAGCAATAATCAAGTCCCAGCAATGAAGACCTTTCTAAAGATACCCTGTATGAAGTGTTATTTAAACTGTTGAATTGTATTTCTAAAATGTTATGTAAAAAATAATAATGTTATAAGGGTATTACAAGTTATTTTAATTTGTTGAGTAATAAAAAATGAGACTGTGGTGGTTAAAGATTAAGCTGTATGATGTGTCCCCCCCTCTCAATTTCGAGTTTGAGAAGCGCTTAAGTATTCCTAGTCATGTGCCTAAGTTTTCCCCTCCAGAGCTCTTCCAGAGTCAATCCGGAGCCCGTACAGAGTCCGTACGGAGCCGGAACGGAGTCCGTACGGAGTCAAAGCGGAGTTTGTACGGAGTCCGTACGGAGTCAAAACAGAGTCCGTCCGGACTTCCGGACTCAATTAGAACCTTAAAACTATAATAAAAAATCTAGAAAAATTACACATAATAGAGCTACTTCTCCTTTACTACCAAACTTATTTTCGTAGTCTGCGCAGCTCTAATTACCCCGTGAAAATTCATTGAAGTTAAGTAATTTCTGAAAACGTAAATATTTCTATAAAACTTTAAAATTCATTTAAAAATATAAGAAAAATAGTAAAAATTCTGGGAAAATTTCCCAAGGTTCTTGAGTGACTTGACTTGATACTTATAAATTTTTCAGACCGTAAAAATAAGTTTTCTCTGTAAAATAAATTGTATTTTTGTAGGCATTCTCTTGTGACCAATTTCTTCATATTTAAAACTCCAATAAATTAAATAAAACCCTTTTATAAAAAATAATAATGCCAATCTTGCACGCCGTAATAACTCCATTTACGTACTTAGGTGCCATACTAAACTTTAGGCTACCACATCCTCCCTCCAATCGAGAATGTCCCCATTCTTAAAACTTTGCATAAGTGGTTGAGCAATTCCAAAAGAATTATCTTTTCTAATAAAATAATTTGATAAATTTGTTTTAGCTGGTCTTCTTTTAAATCTTTATAATAAAAATGTTCTTTCTTCTTCTCTGGCTTGATATAACATAAAATAAAATAATATAAATCTTGTGATGATTCCACTACGAGAGCAAGGTTTGAATCCCTTCAGACTCCCATTAACCAGTCTTCCTTCTTGTCACAGCATTGAGAGGGTGGATCTTCCTATGAGCCGAATACTCCTGATTCCAACCTCATAGAGCCCCCCACTGAGCCGAATTCTATGATTCCAATCTCGCCATAAGGTCCTCCAAGCTTCACACCAAAAAAAAAAAATGGCCTAACTATGAGGCACTAAAAAAAATCATTCCCTAAAATCCAACTACCATCCTAACTTCTGATTCCTTCATCACAATTTTCAAACTTTGCTATACAGCAAACCCATAAAATACTTTTGCCAGGCTTCCAATAATAATATTAACTTTAGACCATTTTAAAGCGCCACAAATTTCACCTAATTAACCATTATGCTTTCTTTAGCATCATTACCACCTAAAATTTTAACCTCCTAAAGCTATCAGCACCCAATTCCAGAAATAATTGAATAACCAGTTTAGAGTCTTAGTGGACAGTGATAAATTAAAAGATTGAATTGAGTTATCCAAACAAGATTGACATTCCAGTTTAAAGTCTTGGTGGACCAAACATATATTCGATTGCCAGTTTATGGTCTTGGTGGACCAAAGATCGTTTAGGTGCATAAATAACTTGATAAATTCCTAAGTAAGGCCTAGGCTTGACCAAAGATTGAATAAATTTGATAATCCAGTTTAATGTCATAGTGGACCAAACATTTGATCGACAAGTAATCCAGTATAAGGCCATAGTGGTCCAATGAATGTTGAATTATCCTGCAGATATTAATTTTCCAGTTTAAAGTCATAGTGGACTAAAACAATGAATGAACTGCCATTTTAAAGTCATGGTGGACCAAACATTTGATCAATAAGAAATCCAGTTTAAGGTCATGGTGGACCCAACACTTGATAATAGTCCAGTTTAAGGTCTTGGTGGACCTAACATTTGATAACACTCCAGTTTAAGGTCTTGGTGGACCTAACAAATCCAATAAAAAAATTTTTAACAATAGTCTTGAAAATTAGCCAGTTTAAAGTCTTGGAGGACTAACAGCTCCAAAATTCGTATAAAACCTTAAGGAAAGTCTTGAACAGTAGCCAGTTTAAAGTCTTGGAGGACTAACAGATCCAAAATACGTATAAAAAAAAGCCTTAAAGAACGTCTTGAAAAGTAGCCAGTTTAAAGTCATGGAGGACTAACAGATCCAAAATACGTATAAAAAAAAACCTTAAAGAACGTCTTGAACAGTAGCCAGTTTAAAGTCTTGGAGGACTAAAAGCTGTCTTGAAGTAAAATCCCATAGGTATTGAGTTCCCCTAGACCCTGTTTCCTGTCTAAACTATATGAATAAACTAAAAAGAATAGTGACTGAAAAATAAAACTAAGAAATATAATAATAATTTTGATTTAATTAAATATTATTATTATTTTATTATTTTATTTTTATTTTTTTTATAATTATTTTATTTATTTTTTATTTATTTTATTTTATTTTTTTTTATTAATAATATATATATATATACATTTTTTTTTTTAATTTTAATTTTTTTTTTTTTTTTTTAATTTTAATTTGTTTTTTTTTTTTTTTTTTTTTAATTTAAAATAAAAGAGTTTAAAAAAGATAGTTTGGAAATAAAAGTTAAAATTTAATTTTTAAAGAAAGATAAACGAATGTGAAAAGAAAGATAAAAAAAGTAAAAAAATTTCAAAATAAAATTTTAAAAGATGCCCCCCGGCCATTTGATGAGCCGTACCCTCTACATCATACCCACATCCAAGTGCAACTTGATGTGGTTACACAATTTTGAGAAATTGAAAAGAAAAGAAAATAAATGAAAGTTTTTAGAAGATAATTTTTATAATGATGATCACTGGGTGGGCTCCCTCCAATTTATAAAAATGATTAGAGAACACCAGTGAGCATCACCTTTACAATAATTCATAATATATATTTAAAGAAAAGAAATCACAATCTAACATAAAAAAAATCAAAAACAAAATAAAAAAAATCTTGAATCCGGCGTTGAGAGCGGTGTCTCTTGATTCGTTCCAGTTTATAGTCTTAGTGGACTTCCTAAAATTAAAAGACAAAGCCAGGATTCAACTAGAAACAGGGAAAATTTTGGAAACAAACGTTATGGGGTAATTGTGTATAGAGCAGCCAGCCCATCAATTACCCCCACACTTGCCAATATTTAATTAAGAAGGTTCCCCTGTGAACACTTCTTCCAATAAATTTTAAAATTTTTCCAACACTATCTTCACCCATATTTTAAGAATTTTAAATTTTGAAAATTTTCAATGAAGGTTTTCTTGTATTTCGTTATGTTTCATCACAGTTTCGTTGCCCATATGCAGTGTAACGATAGTAAATTATTTGATAAAAAAAAGATAGTTTATCCTCGTTGCGGAGGTCATCATAAAATCTCGTCGATATCATAGTTTATCCTCATTGCGGAGGTATAAATTTAATAAAAGTCATTAAAATTGTAGTTTATCCTCATTTCGGAGTTATCCATATAATTTCATAAATGTCATAGTTTATCCTCATTGCGGAGGAATCCATAAAGTTTCATTGATATCATAGTTTATCCTCATTGCGGAGGAAGACTTTGGCATTCCTGGTGCCTCTAGGATAGAACCGTTTCACTTGATTGGCTGCTACCCTCTTCTTTAATACTACTCCATCCAACTCTTCTAGCACATATGAACCTCCGGAAACTTGCTCCTTGATTTTATACGGTCCATTCCACCTATCTGCAAATATCTTTCCCCATTGACTTTCCAAACTCCTATTATACACCAGGACCATATCTCCTGGGTTCAAAGGTTTCCTTAATCGATGTGCCAACCGCTCATCCCAATATCTGACTGATTTATTTCTGATCTTCATCATCCGCGAATATGCCTTTTCTAAATATTCTTCTTTCTTTTCTAGCTGCATCATTCTTGCACACAATAATTCTTCAGTAGTTTTGACCGTGTCCAAGTCGACTCCAAGATATGATTCAGCTTCTAAATCAACCGGTAAAACTGCTTTCTGTCCAAAAACAAGTTCATAAGGTGAAAATCCGGTCGTCCTTTTGGCAGTGATTCGATCAGCAAATAAAACTAAAGGTAAATAGTGCCTCCACTTTTCAGCACTTGTCCCACACATTTTAACTAAAGCATCCTTAATAACTTGATGCCCTCTTTCAACCATGCCTTCAGCTTCAGGATAATATGGGGTTGCTACCCTAACCTTTGATCCAACTTTCAATACAGCCTCTTTAAACTCTGTCCCAAATTCAGGACCTCCATCTACCGTTACCAACTTCATCACCCCATACCTATATACCCAATTATTCAAAAAAAATTCTGCCACATTTTTGGCAGTTAAATTAATAAGAGGCGCTGCCTCTACCCAACCAGATTAATCATCTCTGGCCACAATTAAATGTTTATACCGTCCCTCTTTTATATGAACGGCATCTAAACTAACTCTTCCAAAGAGTGTATATTCACCGGTTGCGTGTCCAGGTTCTTTTGGCCTTAAATAACTTCGTCTTTGACATTCTTCGCATGACTGAACCCACTGTTTAACAGCCATCTTCATTCCAGGCCACCAAAATCGATCAGAAATTCTTCTAAACATTTCTCCAACGCCTCTATGCCTGAGATCTTCATGCAGTGATTTCAAAACTAATTCTTGCCCCTTCTCTTGAGTTATAACTACTTGAGGATTTGGATACCTTCTCCTCATTAAACGTCGACCAGATAGGTAAAACGTAGATGACTTCCTCTTGATAGCCACCCATTCATCGTCTTCACAATCTTCTGGCCTCTCTAAAGTCAACAAATATTTGACCAACAAAAAATAAAAACCAGTCTGACCCCAGACTTCATCTTGAAAATCGATTAATATAACATCAATAGGGACTTCTCTATCACCAATATCACCTGCACATGAATGAGCCAATAATCGTTGACCCCTAAATAAATCTTTAATCAAGCTATGTCGACGTTTTTCTTCTGAACCTTTGGATCCTTTGTAAACCGTATTTGAAAATACCTCTTTCTCTTTATCCACCTTTTCATTTAAATTCTCTAATTCTCCAACATATACACCATTCCTTAATTTACTACTATCCCACACTACCAATCCATCTTCCTCTACATACACCACATCTTCTTCTACCTCCTCTCTGCCGAATTTATCTACACCTTTTCCAACACCTTTATTAACATAAAAACTATTTTCCAGTTTATCCTCTTGTTGGAGGTCATCATCATCATAATCTAAACACAATAGTCCTGCCAGTTTAACCTCATGGGGGAGGTATGGAAAGTCTTCAGCTCCTTTAGTGCTGGCTTTGATAATAGGTATATCTTCATCGAACTCTTCTGAGTCTGAATCTTCTTCAGTGGGTGGTCTCCTTGATAAACCATCTGGCATAGTAAAAGTTTTGCCAGGCTTATGAACTAAATCAAACGAAAAATGTTGAATAAAAGCTACCCATCTCGTCATGGGTGCGTTCGGTAAACTTGGGGAATTAATCATCTGGATTAACGATTTCGCATCCACTTGCAACTCAAAATGTTGCCCCCACAAAATATGCTGAAGTTTCTTCAGTATTTTCGCCACACCACATAATTCCAATTTCGGTTGAGAATATCTTGATTCGACCTCAGTAAATACTACAGATTCATACCTAACTGGCCTGATGTAACCAGCTTTATCCATCTGAGACAAAACCGCCCCAGCTGCAACCTGACTTGAATCAACTGCTAAATAAATTCTGCCAGCATCTTTTCCATAATCCAACTTGTGCAGGACTAAATCCTTCCCTACAACCTCCTGCAACTTCACAAACGCCTTCTCACACTCTTCATCCCACTCCCAGTCTGCATCCTTTCTCGTTAACCGCCTCAATGGAGGTGCCAATGAAGAAAAGTCCTTGATAAACATTCTAACATATACTCAAACGCCTAAAAACCCTCTAACTTCAGTCGTATTCTTGGTTCTTGGCCAGGACTGAATTTTGTTAACTTTCTTCTTGGACATAATCCTACCCTCTCTACATACCACATGGCCTAATATTTTTAAGGCTGGCACACAACATGAAAATTTTGAACCTGAAATAGTTAAACAAGCCTCTTCAATTCGAAACAAGATTCTTTCTAAAGTAATTGCAAACTCCCAAATGAATTTGCGTATCCCGGGATTCTCTTCCAACACCTGGTTATCATAGTCGGTTGTTGGTCCCTTAATTCCTCCATCATCTATAAAGATTCCAGCATATTGTGGAATTTCATCTTGAAGGATCCAAGCCATCTGAGCTTGATAAACTGCAACCGAATTTGTTGCTCCTTGAGGTAATCTTGTTAACTGTAAACGTCCAAGTGGTGTATCGAATGTAGTGAGAGGCCTTGAGTCCGGATGTAACTCTCTCTCATCATATCCTCCCATAATATCTCCCAAACCATAACACACTCTCCCTGCAAACGCTTCAACAAACTCCTCAGCACTAGGTGGTATTCCAGCATCCTTTATTGTAACCCTATTTAATTCCCTAAGATCATGAACAACTCTAAGCTTGCCATTCGGTTTCTTGATACAAAATACAGGACTAGAATAACTTGACGTTGATTGCTCATACAGTCCAGTGCGTATCCGTTCTCTGACAACTTCGATATAAGCTTCTTTTAATGCAGCTGGAATAGGAATTGGTTTCTGCTGCCACGGTTCATGACATACCACAGGAATCTTGTAAGGCTCCCCATAGGAATGCTTCAACACACCCCTCTCCTCTTCTACAAAAGCAATGGCCTTCTCTCGCTTGACCATCACATCCAACAACAACTTCTTCTCTTCTCCAGACAACCAACCATCAGGTCCAAAATTAACAACACCCAGTCTCTCAAAAGTGATTCTTGACGTCTCAGAAAATTCAGGCGGATTCTTTACCAAGGGACTTTCATAAGGATCTCTTTATAACCTTGGTCTTCTCAAAGGTGGATTTAATTCAGCAGGTAGCGGTTCATTAATAGGTAGAACTTTATTTGCTACTTTCTTATATTTGGCTGCGTCCACATCTAAATAAGCTTGAGGTAAATCATTTACTTTTGTATCGCCATTAAAACTTTCATCAAATGAATCTTCTTCATCGCCAGAATCAGAATAAGAAAAATTAGAAAAATATTTTATTTCATTTTTAAATTTTACCCTTTTCTCCTTTCCCTCCTCTAATTTATAAACAGATTTTCCAACACCTTTGCTTCCCTTATCCAACAGTAAATCACCCGTAAAGAAAGTTGGCAGTTTAACCTCTTGCTGGAGGACCGGAATTGAATTTTCACAAAAATTGTCAGCCTAAATATCCTTAGGACTGAGTATTTCTTATGCTTAAAATAAGATAACCTTAATTAGATTAAGCTTATATCTTAAAAATAAGGTTAAAATAATAATATATATTATTTTATTATATATATATATAATTATTATTCTATTATATAATTTATAATAGTTTAAATAGCTTATCCATGGCCTAATAATACTTATTAAGGTGTTAATGGAGTCATAATATACTTATCTTAAGTGATATGAAGTAATTATTGACATACATAAGCTTATATGTATACATAAATCTCATATTCAGTGAAATATGCAGTATATTATGTATATTTAGGTATATAAGTGGGTTTTAGCCTCTTAATAGCCTATAACCTTTGTTTTTCTGCTTATTTTAGGTCATATGGACGAAATCAGTGGACTCACAACGCCTACAGAAGCATAGACACCTATATCAGGCGCATACACCCAGTTTGGACAACTAAAATTACTTCCTTGGATGGTTATTCACGGATTTATGGGTTGGAAGGATGTTTTTGGGTTAATGTGGATGCTTGGGGATGTTATTGGGGGCTTGGACATTTTATTTGTTTCTTTATATACTTTTAGTTTCATTAAATCTCTTTTTGATCATTTATTTTACCTGTTTCTTTATGGTATCCGCTTTTATCTGGGTTTTCTATTTATGGTATGACTCTGTGTTATTATTAATAGTGATGGAGGGTCCTTACTGGAGGTCTGGGTGTTGAAACTGCTTGAAGTGGACTCCATGGGGAGGTGATGGGCCCTCACAGTGCTGTAATTGCCGGGGATAGCAGTGACATCATCTGGATTGAAGGTCTGTGCACTCCAGTGGATTTGGGTATAAGTAAGGAGGGATTTTGACGCTTTATTATCATCATTCAATTACTACACTTCAAACAACCACTACAATACAATTTTTAAAATTCAGAAATATATTATAAAGCCCTTATAAATTGATATTATCTTTATAATAGCTATAACTATATTTTATTCTTCTATTTTCCACCACTAGCACGCATTTAAATCCAAGTATTGTGAGTTTAATTTGAGTATAACTATTCTATTAGTCTTCCCCTGAGGTTTAATCACTAAATCATTTATTAATAAGTAGTAGGACCATAAAATAACACTATTATATCATACTTATATACTAGACTGTACTGACAATTGGGGGTCTCTCCTTATATTTTACTTATTATTTAGTATAAGCCTTGGGACGTGATTTTTACCTTAGTACAACTCAAAATTAACCAAATATTTGGGTCTGCTGCATATTAGTGGGTCATCATAACTCATTGATTGCGGAAAAGAACCCTTATAATAATTGTACTAATTTTTTATCATAAAAATTAGATATTTACAGTAGTAACTGTACCCAATATAAACCCTATTTCACTTGGTATTTGGACACCAATATAACACCCAATTAAATTGGTATTTGGCTAAAGCTTGGTAAGCTAATTATTCACCCTTATAGAGGTCTAGTTAAACTTATTATTATATTTTTAACAGATTTTTTCGAATTTTCTTATATTTTATTTAAATAAATAAAGATATAAATTCAGGGTAAGCTCCATTGCTTTTTATTAGTAATATAATTACTAATATCTTTTGTCTACTAATTCCACAGAGTTTTTCATTTTGTAGACGTAAAATATTGTTATTCTGAACAATATGAGTGCTCCCCAGGATAGTGTAAGTGAACAGCCTGCTTATAATACCAGGTCTAAAGCTAATAAAAACTTTCCAGGACATCACCATGGAGGGACAACAGTACCCCCAGCCAGAAAGCATGAGTATAGAGGAAAAGGACGCCCTCTTAAAAAAGATAACTATCAAAAAGACGTCTCCTCCTCTTCAGGATCAACTGTCCCACCTGGCCAAACAGGTTCTGAAGCTAGAGGAATCAAAATCTCTCATGTTCAAAGAGGTAGAGCAGTTGCAAAACAATTGCAAGATGGGATTTCAGCAGATGAATCAGGCAATGGCAGAATTAAAGGGAGGCCAGCCCAGTCAATAAAATCAGCAACCCCCTACCCAAGGAGGGTCCACTCACTCCCAGGAGAAAATCCTGGTAGACAAATGGAAATGGGACTGGTTTCACCAACAGTGGACAAGCCACAGTTGCAACAGGGATCCACCCCCTCATCTGACTTCCTCAGCTCACCCTTACAAGGGAAAAAAGCGCAAAAAATCAGGACTGGCAACCATCCCTTGGTAAGTAACTTACCCTCTCAGATTAGACATAATACTGATAATTACAATATAGGTAATTCTATTGATGTTAAATCTGTACAAAAAATAGAGGAGGATTTAAGAAATTTAGGTTTTAGAGTAGATACACCTGACTTGTCTTTTGTCCATAATAACAGTACTATATACAATGATAATACAGTTAATCCTCAGTTGCAACCACCTACTAGTGAGATGAGAAGTTCACAGGAGAGTGAGAGAATTGAAAAGGAGGACATGGAATATTTTAACAATAATCCAACTGTCCATAGAATTGTTTCAGCATTGTGGAATAGAATGACTGATTGTGAGGAACAGACAGTTAAACTCACTAGTGATACAATTTCATCCTTAACATTGAACATTTCTCAATTAGCAACACGTAATAAAGAATTAGAGAAAGAACATTTGTCTCTAACTCTTAAATATGATTCATTGAGTAATAAATATAATGACCTTTCAAACAAATTTTGTGAGTTAGAAAAATTGTATGAAACACATTTATTGAAAAATGAATCAAGAACTAAGTTATCTTTTGCCCAGACAAATCAAAGTGTCTCTGAGCTGCTACAAAGATTAACTAAAGTTGAGATTGAAACTTCCAATCTACTAATGAACCAGGATAATCATAAGTATACTCAGTATAATAATAATCCTTTCATTGGAAAAGGTGAATCTCATTCCTTCCCTATACCACCACAATTGAAACCATCTGGTGGTAGTGTCAAATCTGAAAATGTAAGTCACAAATCCGTGCAGGAAGAAATACAAGACCATTTATCAAAAGTAAATGAGTTGTTGAATTTACCTAAGATTAGTGAGATAAAATCCAATCAGAAGATCTGGCCTAAAATAGATCAGTACCCAACTTATGATGGGGAAGCCAGCTCTGATTGGCAACATTTTATTCAAAGAATTGACAACTTGAAATTCTCATATAAGTTACCAGATGAAGAGATAACATCAAAATTAATTTCTTTATTTAAGGATGTTGCTTTATTATGGTTTGAAGCTGTCTTAAGTGAGGGTAGAGACTACTCTTGGGCTGAATGGAAACAACTTATTGAAAAACAATTTGGAGGTTCTAAATTCAGGCTTACTCAGCAGAGACTGTATGAGAAGACTAGGTATAATCCGTTGAGTGGTGACAAAACTATGGTATTTTTAATGAATTTAAACAAAATATTAAAAGCCATTGAGCCTCATATGGATTTTAACTTATGGAAAGATAAGATAATATACAAATTACCTATATCTGTCAGAGACATTGTTGTAGCTAGAACATTAAATGTTACTGAATATTCTGACTTTATTAATATTTGCAATGAAATATTATTAAACCATAAGTATGAATCAAGGTATTCCACTTATAAACAAAATGTTGAACCTGTAAAAACTCAGAATTCAAAAACACTTCAGGAGAAGCAGAAAAAACCTACTGCACCTGTAGTACCTAAAAAGTATGAAACAAATACTTGTTATAAGTGTAACAAACCTTGGATAAAAGGTCACAAATGTGAGAAAAACATAAATATTGTTGAAAATCAACGTGAATCTGAAACTGAAACTGAAAAAAGTAAAGAATCAAGTGATTATGACAGCAATATCTCATATAGTGATGAAAATGAAGTCTGTATGTTGGAAGATGATTTGTCCATCTTTGAAAATCCAATATTAAATATGGACTCAAATGAATCTTTAATGAATTTTGAGGATGCTGAAATCATTAAGGATATACAAGCTGATAACTTTAGAATGACACCTATCACGGTTCCAGCTATCATTTCTGGTGAAAATGTTAATATAGTATTGGACACAGGAGCTGCTGGTTCAGTTGTTTCCACTAATACATTACAGAAAATTGATAGTGAATATAAGTTTAAGCTTGAACCACTTCAGAATAAAAATTGGAGAGGTTTTGGATCAGTACTACACCCCATTGGTAAATACAAAGCTGCTGTTTTCTTTAAAACACCAACATGGTTATGTAAGGGTAACTTGTGACTTTGTAGTAATGGATAATACAAATTGTAGTAACTGTTTTATCATTGGAAATGATATTCTGACTAAATTTGGTGTAAAATTAGACCCTGCTAATAAAAATTTTACAATTGGAATGAATGGTAAAAGGAAATTTAAAATAAATTCTTTTAACACAGTCTTACACATTGAGTCAGTAACAAATTCCCCGTCTAAAGGAAGAGAATCCAATGAGTTGGAACTTCTGGAAACAGAAATTTCAAAAGCATCATTTGGCACTCAGATAAGTGAAACTGAGAAAGATAATATTTTGGAATTAATTAAAGCTTTTCCAATGGCTTTTGCACATGGTACAAATGAACTTGGCCTTGTAAAAGATCATGAAATGAAAATTAGTTTAACCTGTGATATGGATAATATTCCTGCTAGTCTTAAAAAGAAACCATACCCTGCTTCACCAATGAAGAGGAAAGACATAGAGGATAATATTAAGATGTTATTAAAAATGAACATTCTTGAGAAGGTTGAAACTACACCAAAATATTGTGTAATATCACCAGTGCTGATTTCTTATGAACAAGATAAACCAAGACTGTGCGGTGATTATAGAGCATTAAATACATTTACAGTAGATGATATTTATCCCTTGCCAAGGATTGCCTCTATACATGCTACCCTTAAAGGTGCTAAATATATAAGTTGCCTAGATGGAAATAAAGGGTACCATCAAATTCCTGTTGAAAAGAATTCACAGAACTTTTTGTTGATAACAACACACATGGGAATTTATAAGTATGTCAGAATGCCATTTGGACCAAAGAATGCTCCATCAGTATTTCAAAAGTTAATGGATATAACATTCCATAATGAAATGATTGAGGGATGGTTAATGGTATACATTGATGACATCATAGTGTTCTCTAAAAATTTTGATGAACACTTAATCCATTTAAGGAAAGTATTTCAGAAAATGGATGAAATAAAAATGACCCTTGCATTGAAAAAATGTAAATTTGGGTTTGAATCTTTAAAAGTGCTTGGTAATATTGTATCTGGCTTACAAATATGTGTAGACCAAAATACAGTGGCTGCAATAAAGAATATTGGCATTCCTCAAAATGTGAAGGATGTACAATCTTTTCTTGGAATGTGTGGTTATTATAGACAATATATAAAAAACTACCAATCAATTGCTGCACCACTGACCACACTGATAAAGAAATCAGAAGCTTTCATTTGGAATAAAGAAAGACAACAAGCTTTTAATAAGTTGAAAGAATGTTTAATGACAGCTCCTATCTTGGGATTACCAGATTTCCAATTACCTTTTGTATTATATACAGATGCAAGTTTTATTGGACTGGGTGCTGCTTTGCATCAAAAACAACTTATTGAAGGTAAAATGTCAGAAGTAGTAATCTGCTATATTTCACGTACTCTGAGAAGTGGTGAATTGAAATATGGTGCTACTCAACTTGAATGTTTGGCAGTAGTATGGGCTCTTGAAAAGCTACATTATTACCTGGAAGACCAAAAATTTGAGTTAATAACTGACTGTAGTGCAGTTAAGTCACTCTTAAACATGAAAACTCCTAATAGACACATGTTTAGATGGCAATTAGCTGTACAAGAATACAGAGGACGGATGACTATTACACATAGAGCAGGAACCTTGCACTCTAATGTAGATCTGTTATCTAGAGTACCTCTGCCTAATAATGATGATAATCCTGCTTATGTTCCTGAGTCAGAGATTATTAACATTTATGGCATTTATATTGTAGATCTTGAGGATGAATTTATGCAATCAATTCTTGATAAGTATAATTCAGATCCTGAATTAAGTAAATTAACTACAATATTAAATGATCCATCTAATGCTTCAATGAATTTTTTAATAAAAACATTACCAATTAAGTATAAAGAGGCATTAGAAAAAGGAAAATTTTCCATTGAGGATGGTTTTATATGTTACAGGAAAAAATTAAGTAATGTGATTGTAATTCCCCCTTCAATGAAGGAGTTAATGTTAAGTATATGTCATGATGATATATTAGCAGGTCATTTTGACTACCATAAAACATTAACCAGAGTAAAAAACACAGCTTGGTGGATTAACATGTCTGAGGATGTTCAGAAATATGTTGAAACATGTGATTCTTGTCAAAAATCTAAAAGATTAACAGGAAAAAGAGCTGGTTTATTACAACAAATTGAGCAACCAAAAGCTCCATTGGAAATCATTAACATGGACTTTGTAACAGGTTTGCCAATAGCAGGGCATAAGAGTTATAACTCCTGCTGGGTAATTGTGGATAGATTTACAAAGATGTGTAAATTTATTCCTACCCACAAAGAGGTTTCTGCAAAGGACTTAGCTTTTTTATGGTGGACACAAATGTTAAATACAGCAGGTTTTCCCAAAGCAATAGTTTCTGACAGAGATCCTAAATTTACTTCTGAGTTTTGGACGTCACTTATGGATGTTTCAGGGTGTCAATTAAAACTTTCTACAGCACACCATCCACAAACTGATGGGCTAGCAGAAAGAATGATACAAACCTTAGAAGATATGATAAGAAGATACTGTGCTTTTGGTCTTAATTTTAAAGACAATGACAAATTCACGCATGATTGGGTAACCCTTATCCCAGGTTTAGAATTTGCATATAATAGTACAGTACATTCTGTCACTGGCAAAAAGCCATTTGAGTTATGGTTGGGTTATGTACCTAATACCCCTGCTAAAACTCTTAATAAGTTACCTAGATTGGATATTCATCCAGGTACTAAATCTTTTCTTCAGATGCAGGAATTATGCAGAAAACATGCTCAAGAATGTATAAATAAGGCTTTTGAGTATGAAAAGAAAAGATGGGATAAAGCCCATAAAGAACAAATGTTCAAAGAGGGTGATGAAGTCCTTATTTCAACGCTACATTTCAATTTAAATGGTAATGTTAAATTGAAGGATCCATTCATTGGACCATTTGTAGTTAAAAAGATGGTTGGTAATAATGCTGTTGAGGTTATTCTATATGCACCTTATGATAGAAAACATCCAGTATTTCCTATTTCTCTTATAAAACCATACCATTCTAATGATACTGCTCTCTTTCCAAGAAGATCAGGAAGGCATAAACAGCAACCTGAAGAAATAGTGGAAAAAGCAGAAATTGAAAAGATACTTAAAAAGAGACACCTTACTAAAGAAAAGGGAGTTGAGTATCTATTAAGATTTAAAAATAAATCAAGTGAATATGACCAGTGGATTCCAGAAAATGAAATCTCTGATCTTAAAAATCTCTTGAAAAAGTTTAAATCTAAATAATACTGTTCATTCAGTATATGTATTATAAAAATTATTTTTTATTTTATTATTTCATTCCTTAAGATTAATTAAAATGTCTTAACATTTTTTTTATTGTTTTTTTTGGGGTGAGGGAGTGTCAGCCTAAATATCCTTAGGACTGAGTATTTCTTATGCTTAAAATAAGATAACCTTAATTAGATTAAGCTTATATTTTAAAAATAAGGTTAAGATAATAATATATATTATTTTATTATATATATATATAATTATTATTCTATTATGTAATTTATAATAGTTTAAATAGCTTATCCATGGCCTAATAATACTTATTAAGGTGTTAATGGAGTCATAATATACTTATCTTAAGTGATATGAAGTAATTATTGACATACATAAGCTTATATGTATACATAAATCTCATATTCAGTGAAATATGCAGTATATTATGTATATTTAGGTATATAAGTGGGTTTTAGCCTCTTAATAGCCTGTAACCTTTGTTTTTCTGCTTATTTTAGGTCATATGGACAAAATCAGTGGACTCACAACGCCTACAGAAGCATAGACACCTATATCAGGCGCATACACCCAGTTTGGACAACTAAAATTACTTCCTTGGATGGTTATTCACGGATTTATGGGTTGGAAGGATGTTTTTGGGTTAATGTGGATGCTTGGGGATGTTATTGGGGGCTTGGACATTTTATTTGTTTCTTTATATACTTTTAGTTTCATTAAATCTCTTTTTGATCATTTATTTTACCTGTTTCTTTATGGTATCCGCTTTTATCTGGGTTTTCTATTTATGGTATGACTCTGTGTTATTATTAATAGTGATGGAGGGTCCTTACTGGAGGTCTGGGTGTTGAAACTGCTTGAAGTGGACGCCATGGGGAGGTGATGGGCCCTCACAGTGCTGTAATTGCCGGGGATAGCAGTGACATCATCTGGATTGAAGGTCTGTGCACTCCAGTGGATTTGGGTATAAGTAAGGAGGGATTTTGACGGTTTATTATCATCATTCAATTACTACACTTCAAAAAACCACTACAATACAATTTTTAACATTCAGAAATATATTATAAAGCCCTTATAAATTGATATCATCTTTATAATAGCTATAACTATATTTTATTCATTGTGAGTTTAATTTGAGTATAACTATTCTATTAGTCTTCCCCTGAGGTTTAATCACTAAATCATTTATTAATAAGTAGTAGGACCATAAAATAACACTATTATATCATACTTATATACTAGACTGTACTGACAAAAATTATTTTTTTGTGTTTTAATTATACTGAGATTTTTTATTGGATTTTGATGTGATATTTGCAGTTTACCCTCTTGCTGGAGGTCCGTAATAGAAGGAGATAATTGCAGTTTAACCTCTTGCTGGAGGTCATCAAACATACCCTTCCAATTTTTATCCAACCTAATTTGGCCCATTTTGCCTTTTTCACCGTTTTTAAATTTAATAGAAAAACCGGGTAAATCCAATAAACATATAGAAAAGTCCAAAACGTATTTGCACTCCAAAGTAATATTAACAGAAAATAATTGAGAATCCACTTGAATTATCTCCAAGTGAGCTGACCTATTGCAATCCGGGATCTCATCCTGAGGAGAGATTACAACATTAGAGTGATCAGCCCCTGCTACCCCAAAAAATGAGGGCATTCATCCCTTTCCAACAAATATAATTCACCAGAAGCCGTCCGTTTAATATGCCGCTTCTTGGTGCAAACACAACACTGGCACAGAGTAGTAATCCCTGGCCGTGTTTCCCAACCTTCATCTCCAGGAGGCGCTAACCGCATATGTAACCTCCGCATATCTTCACCAGTGATCTCCAAACTAATCCCCATTCCAGCTTGATACCCTATCCTGGCCTCAAAATCCATCAAAAAAGGACCACCAAGAACAGTTTTGACTGCTCCTCTGGCCACATAAAAGTGAACCTTACCAACAGATCCACCAATGCCTAACCTGACATGCTCAGCTGTACCCATCAGCTCTGTTGCATGCCCTCCAATACCTCTGAGGTTTCCCCCAGTCCCACTTTTAATTGGCAAGCCTATACTTGTTGCTTGCTCCAATGAAATTAAATTAATTTGAGACCCTGAATCGACCAAGGCCTTAACTTCTTTACCATTAAGAGTTACCACCAGGTAACCCAGGGGAGCGGAAAAATGTGTATCTACATCTTCCCCAAACTTTTCAGCATTTTCACAAATATATTCCACCTCTCCAGTGGAAACTCGACGCCTCGTCAAATGCTTCTTTTGCTTTTCAGCAAGCGCCGGACTAATCGTAAATAACTCCCCCAAAGATAAGGGAATCTGAAGTTGATTCACCCTATTCAAAACTGCGTCCATCGCATTAGCTTGACCAGAAACTACTGGCCGCTCATACTGGACCTTTGATTTAACAACCTTGGCCCTGGGTACCTCTTGAGGTCCAACCGAGCCATCTTCACCCCCCATTATAACATCTTCACTTTCTATAACCCTAACTCCGTCACCAGCTTCTTGCACTAATCCTGATCCATTGCTAGTCCTTCTTACTCCCTCCATTGGGATGGGACCGCTAAAACTTGGTCTGGGTAGAGACGCCAACAGTACGTCCTCCTCAGAATCCGAATCATCCTCTGGCATAGGCTCACCATTTAAATCAAACTTGCCATAACTAGGGGGCCCCATATCAGCAATCCCCTTCTGCATTTTATATAATTTGTCCTTAGAGTAAGGGTTCAATTTGTTGGCGGAAGTTTGAGCACTAGAATTCTTGTCCTTAGAGTAAGGGTTCACTTTGTTATTGGCCTTGCCAGGATTAGCCCTCAATTGGCTCTGAATGCTACTTTTCGCCTTAGTATCAGCTGCTCTTCTAGCAGCATTAACATCATATTCGCCAGCCATACAGCTACCCTCCACCTGGGCAACCGTCGCCAGCTCTAAACCACCAAAAGAAGTAGAAAATGTGGCTTTACTGACCTCTTTCTCCTTGCCCTTGTCAGCTTTACCACCATTACCATTACCATTTTTGCCACTCTTGGCATTAACATCTTCATCCGTCACCTCTTCAAATCTGGCTCTCCTTTCAGCCGTTAAACTTCTTCTGACCAAATCAGAAGGAGACTGTCCATCACTGGGCTTGATGAACGAACCATCAGGAAATTTATAAACTTTACCATCAAAAAGAACTCGCCCAGCATCCATATCCTTATCTAGAGCAAAACAAACTGTTGCTCTGTGCCCCCTCCTATTACAATAGGAGCACACCTTTGGCTCATCATAGCCACTATTCCCATCATTTCTCCCATTGCCTGGGAAGCGGTTACCGTTGTTATTGCCATTATAATTTCGACGTTCATAACCTCTAGACTGATAAGAAGTCGACGTCGACGAAGAAGTGATTGGGGCCTTGTTGGCCTTCTGGGTTTCTTGAACAAATATTTTTAATTGTTTCGTTAAATCGGCCAAGTGATCGACCATCTTATTATCTACATTACCCTCAACTTTAGCAGCAGGTAATCCCATTTGAGCCTTTTTGGCCTCCTGGGCTTTGACCATAATATCGTTGTTTTCCGCCAAAACTTCGCTAACCTTGCTAACATATTGAGTGCATGACTCTTGATATTTGTCCAACGCCAATAACTTGAGATGGGCCTGAATGTTCTCTTTGATAAACTCCAGAGCCGGCAGTTTCTGCTCAGCATTAGGCAGTTCCTTCATCAAATCTTTTCTTGAAAGATCCTTCAAGACGTCCATTCGAATATCCCTGCTGCATGCTGTCCAAAACAAATCTTTTGCTTGGTTCTCATGCACTAACTCGTCCACCAGTATGAGATATTCCACCACTTCATCAAACTGAACACAGAGCTTTTTGAAGTCAGCCATAGAAGAAACACCACCTTTTGCTTGCCAGTCTCCAACAATTTTATTGAGGTCCATCATAGTAAACCTAACACCCCATCTATCAACCATAGCTTTAGAAAGCTTAACCCAATCCTTGTCCTTGAATGCCTGCATAGCAATAACCTCTTTTTCCACCTCCCTATCAGCAATAAAAAACCTAACTTGCTTCACCATATCCACATGGGAAGCACCATCAACAGCAGCAGCAGCTTCATACCTGCTAATGAACCATTTAACCTCCTCCCCATCAAACTTTGGGCCATCCCAAGAAACAATTCTAACTGAGGGAGTAAGAGGGTTAGAAGATCCAGAAGCAACAGCAGCAGAAGACATCCCAATAAGTAATGAAAAGCGTTAACAATCGATAAAATAACAAGCCTCTTGCAGGCCAATAACAAAAATCCAATTAGAGTTCCAGAAAATAAGCCTCTTGCAGGCTAATAACGTTCTTGATCCAAGTAAGTCTTTAAAGAAAGCTAGAGAAATCGAACCCCACGTTGGGCGCCAACTATGGTAAGGTAAACTCTTACAGTCGCCTTGCTGTAAGCAGAATCCGGAGGAGATGTGTGGATTTAGCTGAAAACCCCGTCCTTCCAATAAAAATAACAAAATGGGAATTCTAAATCACTAAGCTAACCAATCTACTTGGATCTGATTGATGAAAATAATGAAACTCTAAAATATTTAATGCTTATTGAGATTAAAAGAAAGTGGCTGTTGAGAAAGAAATACTGATAACAACAATTAAGGTGTACCAGTGAAAGATCTGAAAAGATTGACTTTTATGTTTTTATAATAATTTGAATTTTTATGAGACAGCAATAATCAAGTCCCAGCAATGAAGACCTTTCTAAAGATACCCTGTATGAAGTGTTATTTAAACTGTTGAATTGTATTTCTAAAATGTTATATAAAAAATAATAATGTTATAAGGGTATTACAAGTTATTTTAATTTGTTGAGTAATAAAAAATGAGACTGTGGTGGTTAAAGATTAAGCTGTATGATGTGTCCCCCCCTCTCAATTTTGAGTTTGAGAAGCGCTTAAGTATTCCTAGTCACGTGCCTAAGTTTTCCCCTCCAGAGCTCTTCCAGAGTCCGTACGGAGCCAGAACGGAGTCCGTACGGAGCCGGAACGGAGTCCGTACGGAGTCAAAGTGGAGTTCATACGGAGTCCGTCCAGACTTCCGGACTCAATTAGAACCTTAAAACTATAATAAAAAATCTAGAAAAATTACACATAATAGAGCTACTTCCCCTTTACTACCAAACTAATTTTCGTAGTCTGCGCAGCTCTAATTACCCCGTGAAAATTCATTGAAGTTAAGTAATTTCTGAAAACGTAAATATTTCTATAAAACTTTAAAATTCATTTAAAAATATAAGAAAAATAGTAAAAATTCTGGGAAAATTTCCCAAGGTTCTTGAGTGACTTGACTTGATACTTATAAATTTTTCAGACCGTAAAAATAAGTTTTCTCTGTAAAATAAATTGTATTTGTGTAGGCATTCGCTCGTGACCAATTTCTTCATATTTAAAACTCCAATAAATTAAATAAAACCCTTTTATAAAAAATAATAACGCCAATCTTGCCCGCCGTAATAACTCCATTTACGTACTTAGGTGCCATACTAAACTTTAGGCTACCACACCGTTGTAGACAATCCTATAGTACTAGCTATAGGCCTTGACCAAGCGAGTTGGAGAAAAACTAGAGAGAAAATCCCCTGTCCCTTTAGAAAAATAGAGTGAGATTTACTTGCTAAAGTAAGTTGGTTGCTGTTTTGCTAAAGACCCCTTTTAAACACACTTGACTGCTTGATGAGCCAAGAAAGTAGTCACCAGATAGACTACCAGACCAAAGAACTGAAATGTAGAACAAATTCCACACCAGAGACAGCAAAGATACTTGATGTAGGCTGAAAATCCACACCAGAGACAGCAATAATACTTGCTATAGCTTGCAAGACTATAACAGAGAAAAAAGTTGCCAAAGTTAAGTTAAATGAAGAACTTACTTGCAACAAACACAGCCAATTGTGGCCAGAAAACAGTGAAAACTGAGTGAGGAACAATGAGATCACCTCCGGATGGTTGTATGATGATTAAGGTTTCCCCAAACTCTCTTATTCACTATGTACACACAGACCACTAACTAAGAGCCCATGCGCACCCACCAACCTGGCGCCTGTACCTGCCAAATTGCATAAAAAACCCTCCTGGAGCGCTCCCCAACCTCCTAAAACAGAGGTGGGCGGGCCGCCCGACGTCGGAGATGCTGCCTGAAGCGGCCCGGCCTCCCTGAAGCCAGAAAACCAATAAAAACCACTAATCTACTTAGAAAAATTAGCTACAACTACTAAAACCTTTAAAACACGGAATTTCACTATAACAACATTGCGACATGAAATATAGAGAAAAATTAGCTCTATCAAATGGTACTAAGCACTTAACCCTAAGACTTAAGGTTAGCCCGTAAAACACGAAAAACAAAATTAAACAGCAATCTTTTATAAATGAAAAATGAGGAAATGACCCCTTAAAACTCAGAATATGAAAAATGTCTACAAGACATAAAATATAGAGAAAAACCAGGGCTATCCAATGATAGTACCCACATACCCTCAGACCCAATATCCACGGAATAAAACCAGAAAAATACCAAATTCCTTAACAGATGTCAATTAAGACATGCACAAACAGTGCCAAATCACACAACAAAGGCCCCTGCCAATGTTGGAAGACCACATCCTCCCTCCAATTGAGAATGTCCGCATTCTTTCTTCATCAAACCACCATGTTTAACCTCCTTTCCAAATCTGCCTCTGAAATGGGCCCCTGCCAATACTGCATCAACAATAATTTAATCTGCGCCATAACACCACCTGTTCATCCATACAGAACGTCCTGCGATGTCTGCCACTCCAGAAAGAAGACCTTCCACAGACCTGGTCCACTTTCTTCTACAACAGATTCACCTCCGCCTCAACCTGGTCCTTCTTCTGCCAGCACCAAAAGATCTAGGCCATCCATCCTGATACCCAGATTAATCAAAAGGCTCCACCCTTCCCAGAAGAGTGCCACAACCCATAAAGTAACTAGTTCCCCCATCCCTGGTCCATCTGATGGTAAAGAACATTCATTTCTTCCTTCAACTTTAAAACTGATAACTTCTCAGTTTCTTCCTCTTCTGATAGTGATGATAACAATGTAAGATCCATTGCACCACCAACACCAACGCACTTGCCCACTATCAAGGCCAAGTTCCAACAACACACATCTCAACAGAAACAACTTCTGCTTCACTATTTCCAATCCACTCCTGCTAGAGATCCACAGGACATTGAGAACAGAAGACACCTCATTCACCAGCTCAAGGCTAATTCTGAACACTTCATTTCATCTCTTGATTCCCTCTGTAATGCCACTAGTACTTGAGTTTGATTCAGAAAAGAAAAATTGACCACACCCTCTATAGGATGTAACCACAAACAACCCTCAGTTTTAAGTCTTGGGGGACCATCCTCATTTTATAGTCTTGGGGGACTCAAAAAAAACCCTCAGTTTAAAGTCTTGGGGGACTCAAAAACCTAAATCATAAACCCAGAACCAGAGATCAACCACATTAAGACACAGAGAAAAAACTAACATTCTGGGGTAATTGTGAATAGAGCTGCCAGCCCATCAATTACCCCCAAACTTGCCTTTGCTAAATTCGGAGGCTCCCCCTGTGGATACCCTCCACCAATCTTTCAAAACAACTCCAACAACAACAACAAAAAACTTTTCCCTCAGTTTATAGTCTTGGGGGACTTACAACCCTCAGTTTAAAGTCTTGGGGGACTAACACAGTGTTCAGTTTAAAGTCTTGAAGGACTACTTCTTGATAAAATCTTGAAACCAGCCAGTTTAAAGTCTTGGAGGACTTATAAATTTTCCAGTTTAGAGTCATAGAGGACTGGCAGAATCTTGCATGAATCTAACCCAGCCAATTTCATGCAATACACACACACAGCCAGACCCACGGAGCGTCCACCTTCACTTCATCTTCTACTCATCACTGACAAAATCTTCTCTTATCCTTTTCATCACCTTTCACACCACAAATCATGTTTGGATCCCCTGCTGTTGACTCCTCTACTCTTCCTTGCTTCACTGCTCCAAGGGACTATGCCTGCAAACAGTGCATACACATGTGCAGACCTTGCACATTCACTCTTCCAAATCCAGAAGCCAAATTCTACAACAGGGCTTGTGACTCCTGCTATTCCAAAAAAAATAAATGTAACAGAGATGCCCACTATCCTATTCTTCCGCCTTCTCCTTCTCACAAGTACATCTCCAGATCCCCTACCAGGTCTCCAGAACTTGGTCCATCCTCTTCCTCTCTATCTTCAGCTCCTTCCAGAAGATCCAGAAGCTCAGTTTCCTGCACTCTTCCAAAAAGACCAGCCTTAGCTTCTCAAGAAACTGCTTTTATCACTGCTAAATTAGCTCCAAAAGCTTCAAAATCAACCCCTAGGCTTCTAGACCGCGTCCAGGCGGCCCGGCCGACGTCGGGCGGCCCTCCCGCCTCACAAAACAGTGAAAATCAGGGCCAAAACCTCCAAAAACGGCCAGAAAATAGCCAAATTCATCCAGACAACAACAACAACTCAACCCAACTACCTCCTACTGCTCCCAGAGAAATGCAATCCACCCTTCCAAAGTCCAAAAGCACCAAAGTTACCAGATTTCTAAGAGAACTGCCAGAGAACCCCAAGAAGAACCCAGAACACCACACACTGCTCCACAACAACAACTTTGTCCCCAACTAAGACAAAGAAACTACACCTCACCTCTGTCAGCCAACTACTCTTCTGACAGTTCCATCTCTTCAAATTGTCCATCCAGAAGAGAGCAGTCTGCTTCCAAATCCCCCTCTCCTGCTCCATCCTTTAACAACCCTGGTACTCCATCACCAGCACCTCTTCCAGCTGAATCCAACAGAAATAACAACCACAACAACAACCACAATCTCACTGCTCCAACTAGGCCCCAGGAACCTCATCATCTCAGTTCACCTTCTCAGGATCCTTCAGAGGAAGACCATGAGAATCCATATCTTTCCCTAGTTGATCCACCCACTATGACCATAACAAAATCGTCAGAGATCCAAATCCCAGCTGCTTACAGATTTGATGAGCTTCCAATCTGTAAGTACCAAATTAATTATTCCATTCCTGCAACAAAAATAATTACTGATCCAATTCTTCTTGTCTAGTTGGCACCCCTCCTCCTGAATCTATTATTGAAGTTGGCCAAACTCTTGAAACATCTTTGACCCTGGATTATGGAGACATGAAGAAACACCTAAGCGCCATGTGTTCCAATATGCTAAAAGCCTTTGCCCTTCATGGGCCCTTGAATGACTTTGAAAAATCCCTGAGAAAGCGCCTACTGGACGACCACTGGAAAATGTCTAGGATCATTAAACACACCCTCCAGCACTCCATTCCTGCCTCTTCTTCTTCCTCCTCTGAACTTCCCTCTAATCCAATCCCTGATCATTACAATCCCTATAATCTCTCCAGCAGGATGCACTTCAAAGAACACAGTGCTTCCCACAATCCCAACAAAAAACAAAAACGTCATCACAATCCGGACCAGCCTCCAGAAGCTTCCTCATCCAGACAATGAGCTCCTGCAAAAGATTAGAAACATAAAAATAATATAAAACAAATAATAAAAATAACTTTTTTTTTTTTTTTAGGTTGTACTGATATACTAAAATAAAAAAAAATTAATAATTAAATGAAATGAAATAACATAAATGAAATAAAATAAAGTATATATATAAAAAAATAATACAAATGGTATCCCCCAGCCAATTGATGAGCTGATCCCCTGATACCTTACCCGCATCCAAGTGCACCTTGATGTGGATACACAATTAAATCTTTTAAATGATTAACAGAAAAAAAAACAAAAATTTAGAAATTCAGAAGATAACAAATAATGAAACACAGAAACACATGAAATAAATAATATATAAAAATAAAATAGCATTGCACGGCCAATTGATGAGCCTTTCCCCACCAATGCTTGCCCACATCCAGGTGACCCTGATGTGGTAACCCCCTATATTTTGACTTTATAATTTTAAACAACCCCCATAAAAAATTAAAAGAAAAAAAGAGAAAAAAGAAAATAATCTAAAACTTCTATCTGGCAAAAACATAACTGCAAAATCAAAGAAAGTCCAGCTCCATAGATGGTTCAATAAGGGAAAGTCCGGTCCATAGAAATGATCACTGGGTGGGCTCCATCCAATAAGTAAAAATGATGGGAGACCACCAGTGATCCACCACCAATCTGAAAGAACCAAAGATAAAGAAGCCAGTCCCAAACCAGTTTAAAGTCATAGCGGACTTGAAACCTGAATAATAAACAACAGAACTAGAATTCAACTAGGAAAAAACAAAAGACTTGAGACTGACATTCTGGGGTAACTGTTCTACTGAGCATCCAGCTCATCAGTTACCCCCAGACTTGCCAAAATAAAATCTAGAAGCCCCCCCTGGGTACCTTCTAACAAAAACACAACATCCAACACAAAAAAACCAAAACCAATAAGAGTGAAGAGACCAGCACATGAAAACCAAAGGAATTTCCAGTTTAAAGTCATAGAGGACTAAAACCTGTGAAAATAAACCAATACTAGGCTTCAACCAAATTAAGAGAAAGGGTTGGAAACAGACAATCTGGGGTAACTGTTGATAGAGAAGCCAGCCCATCAGTCACCCCCACACTTGCCAAGATCAAATCTAGAAGCCCCACCCATGGGTACCCTCTAACAAAAGTTTCCATCAAAAAGATGCATAGCATCACCACAAAAAAAAACCAAAATTAAAGAATGGTCCGTAGTTTATCCTCATTGCGGAGTCAATCTTCTTCATGCCTAGTGCCTCTGGGATAAAACCTCTTCACTTGGTCTGCAGCCACCCTCTTTTTCAAGACTGCACCATCCAACTCTTCCAAAACATAAGAACCTCCAGACGCCTGAGATCTGACTCTGTAAGGTCCATTCAATCTGTCAGCAAATATTTTGCCCCACTGACTCTCCAAACTTCTATCATACACCAAAACCAGACAACCAGGTTTCAAGGGATTCCTGAGTCTATGAGCCAACTTCTTGTCCCAGTATCTGACTGATTGATTCCTAATCTTCATCATTCTAGAGTATGGCTTCTCTTGACATTCCTCTCTACATTCCAACTGTTGCATCCTGGCACAGAGCAAATCTTCTGTTGAGTGAACGTCATCCCAATCAATTCCAAGATAAGAGACAGCTTCCAAGTCCACTGGTAGAACGGCTTTTTGACCAAACATTAGCTCATAAGGAGAATAGCCAGTTGTCCTCTTCACAGTGACCCTATCAGCAAATAAAACCAAGGGTAAATAATGCCTCCACTTTTCGGCACTATCTCCACACATCTTCACCAAAGCATTCTTGATAACTTGATGGCCTTTTTCAACCATGCCTTCTGCTTCAGGATAATACGGTGTAGCCACTCTAACCCTAGAACCAACACTAGCCACAGCTTCTTTAAATTCGGCACCAAACTCTGGCCCCCCATCAACAGTCACCAACTTCATCAACCCATACCTTCAAATCCACTCCTTCTTCAAAAACTCTGCCACATTCTTGGAAGTCAAATTAACCAGAGGCACTGCCTCAACCCAACCAGACAAATCATCCCTAGAAACAATCAAGTATTTATACCTGCCCTCTTTAATATGGACAGCATCCAGACTGACTCTTCCAAAAACAGTTGATTCACCAGTAGCACGGCCCACCTCTTTAGGTTTCAAGTGACTTCTTCTTTGACATTCTTCACAAGATTGAACCCAACCCTGCACAGCCAACTTCATACCCGGCCACCAAAATCTGTCTGCTACTCTTCTATAAGTCTCCCCAAAGCCTCTATGACCAAGGTCTTCATGCAAAGACTTCAAAACCAATTCTTGACCCTTCTTCTGAGTCACCACCACTTGAGGATTAGGATGTCTCCTTCTCATCAACCGCCTTCCTGACACATAAAATCCAGGACTCTTCTTCTTGATTGCCAACCAAGTATCATCATCACAACTATCTGGCCTCTCCAAGGTCAACAGATATTCCGCCAAAATAAAATAAAACCCAGATTGACCCCAGGTCTCATCTTCAAAATCCAACAAAACAACATCCAAGGGTACAACTCTGTCATCAAAATCACCAGTGTGAACATGAGCCAATTGAGCAGCCCAACCAGGACACCAATCCTTAAATTTTGGCACATCCTTCTCTTTCCACTGAACCTTGTGAGAATTCAGTTCACTAACAAAGACACCCTTTTCCAATTTTGAGCTGTCCCAAACAACAACTCCATCTTCATCAACAAAAACATCCTGATCACCAGAATCAAGATCAGATCCAGCCAGTTTAACCTCTTGGGGGAGGTCAGAACAATCATCCAGTATAGCCTCATGGGGGAGGAAAGAAAAACCCTCAGCACCCTTTGTGCTGGCCCTAATCACTGGAACATCTTCATCAAACTCTTCAGAATCAGAATCCTCATCTGTAGGTGGCCTCCTTGATAATCCATCAGGCATAGTAAAAGTTTTACCTGGTTTGTGTACCAGGTCAAAAGAATAATTTTGAATAAATGCCACCCACCTAGTCATTGGAGCATTTGGAAGACTAGGTGTATTGATCATCTGAACCAAAGATTTTGCATCCACCTGCAGCTCAAAATGCTTCCCCCACAAAACCGTCTGTAGCTTCTTTAAAATTTTAGCTACGCCACACAATTCCAACTTAGGTTGAGAATACCTAGATTCCACCTCATTAAACACCACAGACTCATACCTTACTGGCCTGACCCTCCCAGTCTTATCCTCCTGAGACAAAACAGCACCAGCAGCAATATAACTTGAGTTCACTGCCAGATAAATCTTTCCAGCACCAACACCATAATCCAACTTGTGAAGAATTATATCTTCACCAACAACCTTTTTCAGCTTCTGAAAAGCCTCTTCACACTCTTCAGTCCATTCCCAATCTGCATCTTTTCTGGTCAACCTCCTTAAAGGTGAAGCCAACAAATAAAAATCCTTAATGAAAATCCTGACATATACACATACACCCAAAAATCCTCTGACTTCAGTAGTATTTTTAGGCCTTGGCCATGCCTGAATTTTATTAATCTTCTTCTTTGCCATAATCCTTCCCTCTTTACATACCACATGACCCAGAATTTCCAAAGCAGGAACACAACAACAGAATTTTGACCCTGAAATGGTCAAACCAGCCTCTTCAATCCTGAACAACACTCTCTCTAGAGTTATTGCATATTCCCACACAAACCTCCTTATTCCAGGGTTCTCCGATAACACCTCATTACCATAATCAGTGGATGGTCCTTTAATTCCACCATCATCAATAAAAATACCAGCATGAGTAGGAACCTCATCCTGCAAAATCCAAGCCATCTGTGCTTGATAAACTGCCACCAAATTAGTTGCTCCTTGAGGCAACCTAGTGAGCTGAAATAATCCCAAAGGAGTCTCAAAAGTTGTAAGAGGCCTTGAATCCGTATGTAGTTCCCTCTCATCATAACCACCCATAATATCACCCAAACCATAACACACCCTTCCAGCAAAAGCTTCAACAAAATCCACTGCACTTGGCGGCATACCAGTGTCCTTGATAGTGACTCTATTCAAGGCTCTAAGATCATGAACCACCCTCAACTTTCCATTCTGCTTCTTTACACAGAACACCGGACTTGAGTAACTGGATGTTGATTGTTCATATAACCCAGTCCTGACTCTTTCCCTAACAATCTCCACAAAATCCTCTCTGATAGCGGCTGGAATTGGAATAGGTTTGATTTTCCAAGGTTCATGACAAACAACAGGAATCAAGTAAGGTTCCCCATAAGAGTGCTTCAGAACACCCCTTTCCTCCTCAACAAATGCCACTGCTTTTTCCCTTAGCACAATAACATGCAACAACAACTTCTTTTCTTCCTTAGACAACCACTCATCAGGACCAAAATTAACAACTTTCAATCTTTCCAGGGTCACCCTCGCGGTCTCTACAAATTCTGGAGGGTTCTTCACCAAAGGAGTACAGTACGGATCTCTTGACAAAGGAGGTCTCTTAAAAGGCAGATTCAAACCCACAGGCATGGGCTCATTGACAGGCCTAATCTTCTGCGCTACCTTCTTATACTTTGCCGCTCCACCTTCAACTTGAGGGATCTTCAGGAAATCTTCACCACCAGACCTGGAACAAAAACCAAGGGTTTCCCCATTGCTCACATGTGTGGCCAAGGTAATGTTTTTGAAAGGTGTAGAAGAAACCCTAGCGGTGCACAATTGGGAGGACTTACTTTTACACCCCAATCTCACCACTCCAAAACTTTTCCGCAATTCCACATCTTAATCCTCACTTCCAACTTCCAAATCTTAAAATCTTGATTCATCTTCTGAATCACATCTTCTAAAATTGTGCAGTTTATCCTCATGCTGGAGGTCCAAAAATCGATCTTGATGATCTTCTCTCTTCAAAATTTTCTGCAGTTTAACCTCATGCTGGAGGCCCAAAAATAGATCTTGACAATCTTCACAAAAATAATTTTCATCTTCTTTCTTCATTATCTTCAGAGTTTTTTCTTGATTTTCTTGAATTATCTTGAAATTTTTATCTTCTTTTCTTGAGTTTTCTTCTGTCCTACAAAAATAACCAGGGGTTTCCCCAATGCTCACAGGTGTGGCCCAGGTAATGTTTTTGAAAGGTGTAGAAGAAACCCTAGCGGTGCACAACTGGGAGGACTTACTTTTAGACCCCAATCTCACCGCCCCAAAGCTTTTCCGCATATCTTTCAATAAAGATATATAACCTATCTTCTTCTTTAAACTTGAATTAAAAATAATTAAGAATCTTGAGAGAGAACAGAGACTTGATAAAAAACTTGATGAATACTTGCAGAGAAGAGAAACATTAAAAAGAGAAAGTTGAAAATCCACTTGGTATATCTCCAAGGGAGCTGACCTACTACAACCTGGGATTTCCTCATCTCGGGGAGAGGTTGTAGCACTAGGGTGATCAGCCCTCATTACTCTAAAAAAGACAGACTCTCAATAGAGCCTGAGCCGCACTCCAAAAAACCAAAGGCAGCACCCACTTCCTTCCTTCTCCTGCAGCAGTCCATGCACTGGCACATTGAAGATAAACCAGGCCTAGTCTCCCAACCATCCTCTCCAGGGGATGATAACCTCATGTGAAGCCTCCTTTCATCTTCACCAGTCAACTCCAAACTGATTCCCAAATCAAATTGATAACCGATTCTTTCCTGAAAATCCATCAAGAATGGGCCACCCAAAACTGCTTTTACATTACCTTTAGCAATGTAAAAATGAACCTTCCCTGAGGCTCCCCCAACATCTAACTTCACAAACTCTGAAGTTCCAACCAATTCAGTGACATGGCCACCGATCCCTCTCAAATTCCCACCAATACCAGTCTTGATGGGGAGGCCCATATGAGTTGCCTCAAAGAAAGAAATCAGGTTTATCTGAGAACCTGAATCCACCAATGCCCTTGCCTCCCTGCCATTCAGAGTGACATTGACATATCCCAGAGGAGCAGAAAAATGAGTTTCCAACCCCTCACCAAACTTTTCAGCAGAATCACAAATGTATTCTACCTCACCAGAAGAAACCCTTCTCCTGGTCAATAACTTCTTTTGCCTATCAGCCAACCCTGGACTGATAGCATACCATTCCCCATAAGATAGGGAAACCTGACCCTGGTTCATCCTTTCCAGGACAGAGTCCATAACATTAACTTGACCAGACACTACTGGCCTCTCAAAGTGAGCCCTTGGCTTCACCACCTTGGTCCTAGAAGATTCTTGAGGACCAGCACCACCCACAGATTTACCATTAACAGGAACCAAACCAGATCCCTCAACAGAACCTCTGACTCCAACAGGCTTTGGCAATGAAGCCAAAGGGACATCCTCCTCGGAGTCAGAATCCACCTCCATTGGCATTGGCTCACCATTCAGGTCCAATGCACCAAAACTAGGGGGGCCCATGTCAGCCATACCCTTCTGCATCTTGTACAGCTCCTCTTTGCTGTACCTCTTCCTAGGTGCAGTCAGCTTAGGATTTATCTTTGAAGCATTTGGCTTTGGTTGGGCCTGAGAACTGCTCTTATGCCTTCCCACCTTTCCTGCTTCCACATCATAAACACCAGCTAAGCATTCACCACTTGACTGTCCACCACAAGAATACAACTCCAAACCACCAAAAGAAGTAGAAAAAGAGACCTTATTGACCTCCTTCCCCTTTCCCTTGACTTCCTCATCCACCTTAACAGAAGACTTCCCCTGATCAGGAATCTCCTCAAACCTTGGCCTCCTTTGATTGAGACCACCTCTTCTCCTGACCAAATCAACAGGAGCCTGCCCCTCACTGGGCTTCACAAAAGAACCGTCAGGGAACTTAAAAACCCTTCCATCAAACTCCACTTTTCCTTCAGACACATCTCTGTTCAGTGCTCAACAATCATTGGACCTGTGCCCCCTCCTACTACAATAAGAGCAAACCCAAGGATCACTCCTACCAGCCCTTCTTTTAAACTCTCTTGGCTGAGAAGGTGCCTTATTAATCTTCTTGGCCTCCTGCACAAAAATGTGCAGCTGTTTTGTCAGATCAGCCAGCTGCTCCACCATTGGGTCCCTCTCCTGTTTGGGAACCTGCACCAAATTTTTCTCCTCCTTCTTCTCCCTAACTTCCTCTTCAGCCAAAGCCTCACTGAATTTGCTGACATACTTGGCGCACCCCTCCTGATAGGTGTCCACAGCCAATAACTTCAAATGGGCCTCAACAGCCTCCTTCACCTTATCCAAGGCAGGCAACTTCTGATCCCCATTAGAAAGAGTCTTCATCAATTCCTTTCTTGACAACTCCTTCAACACATCCATCCTGACATCTCTAGCCAGGGCAGACCAAAAAACATCTTTGGCAGCATTTTCATGTGCCAGCTCCTCCACTTCCACCAAATATTCCACCACAGGATCAAACTGTAGCAGAAACTTCCTGTAACTATGTAAGTTACCAACACCACCATAAGATTGCCGTTCACTGACAACGTTGTTCAAGTCCACCATAGTGAACCTGACACCCCATCTATCCACCATTTCCCTACACAACAATTTCCAATCCCTCTTCTTGTAGCCAGACATGGCCACAATCTCCTTCTCCACTGACCTATCACCAATGAAGAAGATAATCTGCTTCACCATGTACAGGTAGGAAGCACCATCCACTCCAGATGCAGTTTCATACTTCTCTAGAAACCACTTGACATCCTCCCCATTAAACTTGGTACCATCCCAAGTTTTAAATCTCACACACTCCCTAACCATCACAGAAGGAGGACCATCCCCCCACTGACAGTCACCACAGGAATAGCAGAACCAGAAGCCATTCCTCCTGACCAAAACACCAAAAAGAGCCAACCAAAGCAAACAGAGATTCCAAAGAACTAGCAAGTTCTCCCCCACATTGGGCGCCAGAAATGTAGACAATCCTATAGTACTAGCTATAGGCCTTGACCAAGGGAGTTGGAGAAAAACTAGAGAGAAAATCCCCTGTCCCTTTGTAAAATAGAGTGAGATTTACTTGCTAAAGTAAGTTGGTTCCTGTTTTGCTAAAGGCCCCTTTTAAACACACTTGACTGCTTGATGAGCCAAGAAAGTAGTTACCAGATAGACTACCAGACCAAAGAACTGAAATGTAGAACAAAGTCAACACCAGAGACAGCAAAGATACTTGATGTAGGCTGCAAATCCACACCAGAGACAGCAATAATACTTGCTATAGCTTGCAAGACTATAACAGAGAAAAAAGTTGCCAAAGTTAAGTTAAATGAAGAACTTACTTGCAACAAACACAGCCAATTGTGGCCAGAAAACAGTGAAAACTGAGTGAGGAACAATGAGATCACCTCCGGATGGTTGTATGATGATTAAGGTTTCCCCAAACTCTCTTATTCACTATGTACACACAGACCACTAACTAAGAGCCCATGCGCACCCACCAACCTGGCGCCTGTACCTGCCAAATTGCATAAAAAACCCTCCTGGAGCGCTCCCCAACCTCCTAAAACAGAGGTGGGCGGGCCGCCCGACGTCGGAGATGCTGCCTGAAGCGGCCCGGCCTCCCTGAAGCCAGAAAACCAATAAAAACCACTAATCTACTTAGAAAAATTAGCTACAACTACTAAAACCTTTAAAACACGGAATTTCACTATAACAACATTGCGACATGAAATATAGAGAAAAATTAGCTCTATCAAATGGTACTAAGCACTTAACCCTAAGACTTAAGGTTAGCCCGTAAAACACGAAAAACAAAATTAAACAGCAATCTTTTATAAATGAAAAATGAGGAAATGACCCCTTAAAACTCAGAATATGAAAAATGTCTACAAGACATAAAATATAGAGAAAAACCAGGGCTATCCAATGATAGTACCCACATACCCTCAGACCCAATATCCACGGAATAAAACCAGAAAAATACCAAATTCCTTAACAGATGTCAATTAAGACATGCACAAACAGTGCCAAATCACACAACAAAGGCCCCTGCCAATGTTGGAAGACCACACCGTTTCTGACAGAGATTCTAAATTTACTTCTGAGTTCTGGACAACACTTATGGATGTTTCAGGGTGTCAATTAAAACTTTCTACTGCACACCATCCACAAATTGATGGGCTAGCAGAAAGAATGATACTGTCAGGCTAAGGTCAAGTACAATGACGTGAACTAGCTGGAATGGTCAGTTGTATAGAAGATTTAAATGGTCCTATATGAATACTGTAGTATAAATCCAATATGTAGTAAAATATAATCAAATTCAAAGGTCTCAGTAATATAATTCTCACTAGTTTTTTATATGGCTTACAATCTTTGTAGTTGGTAGAAAAATAGATTTTATAATTCAGATACTATTCAAAAGTCTTATAAAAGTACTAATTGGTATGTATTGTAATTTGTTTGGTTATATTGGTTAATTGTAAATGATAAAGAATGTAGAAACAAGACCCAAAAACCTCCTCCTTTTATACACACTGAGTTCCCCCATAAATCCCTTGATATACCATTCAATACACAGTTAAAGATGCCCCAAATCCACTAATAGACCTGCCCATCAACATCCCTAGTGATCCATGACATAATTAGACAAGTAATAACTGCCAAAATCCTGTAATCATAAGGGAGATCCATCAAAATTAAAGAAAAAGACAAAAAGAGAGTATATGCGTATAAAACAATAATATAAAAGACTAAAGGAGACTTTTTAGGGTTAATAATAGCTTAAGAATAAGGGGGATTTACTGTAGAAATGCAGGGGCTAATCCTGACATTATACTATGTGAAATTCCCATCCAATAATAACCAAAATTGATTGAGAAACCACCAAAAAACTTAAAACAGAGCATGAGATGTGGGGTAACTACATGCAGTCCGTGGCAGGCGCTTGCACGGGTAAATCCTTGACTAAAATTAGGCAAATTTAAGCGTGGTGATGAAATAAGATGCCAAGAATGAGGTTATTAATGAAATTAGTGCATATAAACAAGGTCAATGCACTATTAATTAAGCTAGGACACTAAATAAGCGCCTGTCGCCTATTTTAGTGTGTTTCCCCACAGTGGGTGTAGAATGTGGGGTAACTATAGTGTGAAAAAGCTAACTTTGCTAAAAATGAAGCTATTCACACGGGAAAAAATCAGGCAGTATGTGGCCAGTACACAGAAGCCATTTCTGACATAAAAAACACCAAATTCGAAAAGTATTATTTTTATGCTTTTAAATAGCCAAATCAATAGTCCTAAATGAGCTCAATTGATCTGTCAAAGCGCATTTTTGATATTCTCAATTTTATAGTGCATATAGTCAACTTTTAAGTGAAATAAAGCACATTTCTTGTTTTTTGCGTAAAACAATGAATATAACAGCTTTAAGTGTACTTAAAAATTATGTAGCCTTATACTTAAGGTTCTTAAGATTACCCTAGCATATTCCAACTTAATATTAAGTACATAAGACCTATAAAAGGTGAATATATGCGTGTATATAAGGTGTTATAATGGCATTCTTTGTGTATTATCATAATTTTACTTATGTATACTGTTTGTGTACTCTCATTTATTGTTCCCATGTATAGTTCATGTGTTTAACTTAACTTATAAGCACTTTTTACTCAGTTCTGGGGATATACAGGCTGACAGATACAAACTTTAAAAGATATTATAAGAAGATATTGTGCTTTTGGTCTTAACTTTAAAGACAGTGACAAATTCACGCATGATTGGGTAACCCTTATCACAGGTTTAGAATTTTCATACAATAGTACAGTACATTCTGTCACTGGCAAACAGCCATTTGAGTTATGGTTGGGTTATATACCTAATACCCCTGCTAAAACTCTTAATAAATTACCTAGATTGGATATCCATCTAGGTACTAAATCTTTTCTTCAGAGGCAAGAATTATGCAGAAAACATGCTCAAGAATGTATAAATAAGGTGTTTGAGTATGAGAAGAAAAGATGGGGTAAATCCCATAAAAGACAAATGTTAAAAGAGGGTGATGAAGTCCTTATTTCTACACTACATTTAAATTCAAATGGTAATGTTAAATTGAAGGATCCATTCATTGGCCCATTTGTAGTTAAAAAGATGTGTGGTAACAATGCTGTTGAGGTTATTCTATATGCACCATATGATAGAAAACATCCAGTATTTCTTATTTCTTTTATAAAACAATACCATTCTAATGATTCTCCTCCATTTCCAAGAAGATCAGGAATGCATAAACAGAAACCTGAAGAAATAGTTGAAAAGGCTGAAATTGAAAAGATACTTAAAAAGAGACACCTTACTAAAGAAAAGGGACTTGAGTATCTATTAAGATTTAAAAATAAATCAAGTGAATATGACCAGTGGATTCCAGAAAATGAAATCTCTGATCTTAAAAATCTCTTGAAAAAATTTAAATCAAAATAATACTGTTTATTCAGTATATGTATTATAGAAAATTTAAAAAAATTTCTATTCACTCCTTACTTTTAATTAAAATGTCTTAACATTTTTTTTATTGTTTTTTTTTGGGTGAGGGAGTGTCAGCCTAGATATACCTAGGAATGAGTATTTCTTATACTTAAAATAAGATAACCTTAAGTACATTAACCTTAAATCCTGAAAATAAGGTTAAAACACTTATATATATGATTATATTACATATATATATAATTATTACTCTATTATATAAATTATAGTAGTTTAAATAGCTTATCCATAGCCTAATAATACTTATTAAGGTGTTAATGGAGTAATAATATACTTATCTTAAGTGATATTTAGTAATTATTTACATACATAAGCTTATATGTATACATAAATCTCATATTCAGTGAAATATGTAGTATATTATGTATATTTAGGTCTATAAGTGGGTTTTAGCCTCTTAATAGCCTATAAACTTTGTTTTTCTGCTTATTTTAGGTCATATTGACGTATCCAGTGAACTCACAATGCCTACAGAATCATAAACATCTATTTCAGGCACATACACTCAGTTTGGACAACTTAATCTGCTTCCTTGGATGGATATTCACGGATTTATGGGTTGGGAGGTCATTTCTGGGTTAATATGAATGCTTGAGGATGTCATTGGGGGCTTGGAAATTTCATTTGTTTCATTTATATGCTTTGGGTCTCATTATATTCTCTTTGGATGAGTTATTTTACCTGTTTCTTTATGGTATCTGCTTTTATCTGGATTTTCTATTTATGGTATGGGTCTGCGTTATCATTAATTGTGATGGAGGGTCCTTACTGGAGGTCTGGGTGTTGAATATTCTTGAAGTGGATGCCATGGGGAGGTGATGAGCCCTCACAGTTCTGTAATTGCCAGGGATAGTAGTGACATCATCTGGATTGATGGTCTGTGCACTCCAGTGGATTTTGGTATAAGTAAGGGAGGATTTTGACGGTTATTAGACATCACTTACTTACTAAAATTCAAATAAAAATTATAACACAATTATTATCATTCAGAAATATATTATAAAGACTTTATTAATTGATATTATCTTTATATAAGCTATAACTATATTTTATTCATCTATTTTCCACTTTTAGCACGCATTTAAATCCAAGTATTGTGAGTTTTATTTGAGTATAACTATATTATTAGTCTTCCCCTGATGTTTAATCACTAATTATTTATCAATAAGTAGTAGGAACATTAATAAATACTATTAAATCATACTTATATACTAGATACACTGACAAGTACCCTGGTACTAAATCGTTTTTTCATATGCAACAAATTTGTAAAAATCATGCAGAAAAATGCATTCAAAAATCATTTGAATATGAAAATAAAATATGGGATAAATCCCATATATAATTTGAATTTAACAAAGGAGATGAAGTCCTTGTTTCTACACTACATTTTAACTTACATGGTAATGTTAAATTAAAGGATCCTTTTGTTGGAAATTTTTTAGTCAACAAAAATGGTTGGTAATAATGCTGTGAGAGTCATATTATATGCCCCATATTATGGGAAACATCCAGTTTTCCCTATCTCATTATTAAAACAATACCATGCAAATTATCATGATTTATTTCAAAAAGAAGGGGTAGGCCTGAGAAACAGCCTGAAGAAGTTGTGAAAAAGAAGAGCTTGAAAAAATTCTTAAGAATAGAATCCTTACTAAAGGGAAAGGAACTGAGTATTTATAAATATATAAGGTAAATCGATTGAATTTGATAAGTGGATACCTGAAAATGAAATTTTAAGTCTATCCTCCCTTCTTAAAAAATTTTTAAAAGAGAAATTATACTCTTTTCAACAAGATGAGGGGTTAGAACCAGTACCCACAATATTTTATTATGTTTGATTTCTTTAAAGAATTACTCTTTAATTCTACAGATTTTTTCTGAATACCTAAAAAATTAAAATTAAAAAATGTATAACTTATCATTTTTTATGGTTTTTGGGGTGGGAAAGTGTCAGCCTGGATATTTCCAAGACTGAATATAAATTACTTATAAATTACTTTAAAGAAATGCAATACACATGGGAACAATAAACAAAGGTTCAAAAGATGAATACATAAGTGAAAATAATGATTAAATACAATATATGCCATTATATTACCTTATATACACACATATATCCACCTTTTATAAGTCTTATCACCATGGGAAATCTGGGGGTGAACTGCTAGCAGTTTCCTCTAATTGAAACTATCAGGAATTTGTCAGGAAACTGTTGGGAAACCATCCTGAAACTGTCAGAAATATGTTTTTAAATCTGATGAAAAAACATTGAAAAAATAAACTTTCACAGATTGAATCCAGAACAATCCCTCCTTGAGCAGAGCTTAGGAACCACATTGAACATCAGGGTTGAACAACATCACTTAGCATACCTTAATATTCAAATATCAAACTTGAATATATGTTGCGTATATGATATAGATGCATATGCATTTGAATTTGCATGGTGAATACTTATTGCATGTTAGAAATTGATGTGAAATGCCTATCTAAAGTGTATGCATAATGACTATGAAGAATAAATATGCATCAAAAATATGCATATTGAATATGCAAAAAAAAGGTGCATATGTTTATATGAATAAAATATATTAATATGCATATAAATCTGTATAATGAATATGCATATGCATATCCATAAATATGCATAATGATTAAAAAATGCAAAAAAATGATGCTTAACGAGTATATTTTATGCATAAATAGAAATATGCAATATGAATTCATATTGCATACAGATAACACTGGCAAACCAACTTGATCAAAACTCATACTAAATTTTCATTCTGGACTAAAGTTGTGAGGGAAGGAAGAAAAACACTCCGACATTAGAAAAATGCTACATGCACTCATTTTGTAGCAGAGCAAATGAGAAGTGCTGAATTATGGTTGGTGCCCATAATTTAGTATGATATCATAATTTTATTTAATTGTTTTCAATATTGAAAAGACTTTAGGTCGGTTGGTATGGATCTAGCTGTGCCAGGGTCTAATCTAATTATTTTAACAATTTCTTAATAATTAATGGGTTTTAATACAAAAACAGGTTGTATTTTTTGTGGGATATTGGATATGATAAGGTCTTTTGTAAAAAAAACTTATATTGTTCAAAAATATTCCTGAATCAGATGTGGGATAATCACTACAAAAAATTGTAGTACTGTGGGCAATAAAATATATGCACAAGCAGTAAAGAAAGGACTGAGTGAACCCTTTTTGTGCGGTGGGAATCATTAGAGTGGAATTGTGGATGAAAAATATAATTCATTATTATCATTTTATTTAATCAAAAAATTTATAATATTTAAAAGAACTATTGATTAATTGGTATTTGACCTTTGTGCCTCACTCATATTTATCATTTGATTGATTTTTTGTCACCATTATATTATTAATATTATAAGTGTAGCAAAAACTCGTGTGCCCAACGCATACTGGGTGATGTTAAACCTTTTATAATATTATTAAATAAAGGTAAAAAAATATGAAAATGATTTGTTTTACAAAAAATAAATTGATATCCAAAAGCAATATGAGGGATAAAAAGGTAAAATTAAAGGGATCAAATATGAAATAAAAAATTAAAGTAAAATTCCTGCCATCAAGAGCAAGTAGACAAGATGGGGTGAAAGCCCACCAGTGGCACTAAACTTTGACTATAATTTCTTTTTTGTAAAAATAAAAAAAAATCCACTTGAGCTTTACCAAAACTTCAGGATGACAATTTTGCCATATCAAACAACTTCTAGTGCAATTATTGAAGAAAAATTCATTTTCATTGCAATAGAGAAAATTGATCACATCAGACTGCATGTGACAAAAAGTGTCCAGCACAAGTTTTGACGAACTTGTGCTGGACACTTTTATGATGGAGAGTAGCTAGGGTAGAATTTTTCTTCAGTTCATCTGGTATTTCTTATAAACATGTCCACTGGTATTTGATCTTTGTGTCTCACTCATATTTATCATTTGATTTATTTTTTGTCACCATTATGTTATTAATATTATAAGTATAGCAAAAACTTGTGTGCCCAACGCATACCGGGTGATGTAACACCTTTTATAATATTATTAAATAAAGGTAAAAAAATATGAAAATGATTTGTTTTACAAAAAATAAATTGATATGCAAAAGCAATATGATGGATAAAAAGGTAAAATTAAAGGAAGCAAATATGAAATAAAAAATTAAAATAAAATTACTGCCATCAAGAGCAAGTAGACATGTTGGGGTGAACGCTCACCAGTGGCACTAAACTTGGACTATAATTACTTTTTTTAAAACAAAAAATTGCCAATCTGAGGTTTAACTAAACTTCAGCAGAACCATTTAGCCATATCAAACAACTTCTAGTGCAATGATTGAAAGAGAATCAATCACACCAGACTGCATGTGACCAAAAGTGTCCAGCACAAGTTTGGCTGAACTTGTGCTGGACACATTTATGATGGAGAGTAGCTAGAGTAGAATTTTTCTTCAGTTAATCTGGTATTTCTTATAAACATGTCCATTGGTACTTTATCTTTGTGCCTCAATCATATATATCATTTGATTAATTTATTGTCACCATTATATTATTAATATTATAAGTATAGAAAAAACTCATGTGCCAAATGCATACCAGGTGATGTTACACCTTTTATAATATTATGAAATAAAAGTAAAAAAAATATAAAAATGATTAGCTTTACAATAATTTAAATAGATATTTAAAAAAAAGAGAAATAAAAAAATAAAATTAATCTCAAAGAGATCAATTATGAAAAACAAAATACTAGTAAAATTCTTGCTCTCAAGAGCCAGTAGAAGTGTTTAAACAAATGGGAGCCATCAGGGCTAAATTTTAATAAGTGACCTTTTTTTATAAAGATAAAAAATTATACACCTGAGGTTGGGAAGAACAACAGGTGGATGATTCATCTAAACAAAACTACTTGTACTGAAGTTTAATAAAAAAATGTTATTTGTTGCCATAGAGAGAATTGATCCCATCTGACTGCACGTGATGAAAAGTGTCCAGCACAAGTTTGGCCAAACTTGTGCTGGACACTTTTATGATGGAGAGTAGCTTGGGTGGAAATTTTCTTCAGTTCCTTCATCTTTTATTTCTCATAAACATGTCTACTGGTATTTGATCAGTCTGTATCTTTCATATTTATCATCCAATTAATATTTTATCACCATTTTATTATTAATGTTATTAGTATAGCAAAAACCTGTGTGCCAAATGCATACCATGTGAAGTTATACCTTCAATAATTTTTTAAAATAGACGTAAATAAATATGGAAAGGATTAGTTTTACAAAAATTAAATAGAAATTTAAAAGTAAAAAGAGGAATAAAAGAGTACAATAAAATTCAAAGAGTTCAAATATGAAAAAATACTAGTAAAATTCCTGCTATCATGAGCCAGTAGAGGTGTTAAAGCAAATGGGAGCCATAAGGGCTTAATTGTAATAAGTGAACTTTTCTTTAAAGATAAAAAATTATACACCTGATATTGGGCAGAACAGCAGGTGGTTGATTCAGCTAAACCAAACTACTTCTAGTGAAATTTAATAAAAAATAATTTTTGTTGCCATACAGAGAATTGATCCCATCTGACTTCACATGACCAAAAGTGTCCAGCACAAGTTCAGCCGAACTTATGCTGGACACTTCTATGATGGAGAGTGGCTGGGTTAGAATTTTTCTTCAGTTCATCTGGTATTTCTTACAAACATGTCTACTGGTGTTTTATCTTTGTGCCTCACTCATACATATTGTTTGATTAATTTTTTGTCTTAATTATATTATTAATTATATAAGTATAGCAAAAAAACGTGTGCCAAATGCATACTGAGTGATGTTACACCATTTTTAATATTATTAAATAAATGCATAAAAATATTAAAATAATTTATTTTCAAAATTATTAATTGATATCCAAAAGCAATATGAGGAATAAAAAATTAAGTTAAAGGGATCAAATATGAAAAAAGAAATCCAAGTATTATTCCTAATATCAAAGGCCAGTAGAGATTCTGAAGCAAATGAGAGCCATCAGGGATAAATTGTACTAAATTGACTGTTTTTTAAAGATAAAAATTGTGTACCTGTGGTTTGGATGAACTCTAGGTGGATAATTCAGCTATATCAAACTACATCTAGTGAATTTTCTTATCAAATAAGTTTTTTCATTGCCATAGAGAGAATTGATCCCATCTGACTGCACCTGACCAAAAGTGTCCAGCACAAGTTTGGCCGAACTTGTGGTGGACACTTTTATGATGGAGAGTAGCTAGGGTTCAGGTCTTCTTCAGTGCAACTGTTATTTTTTTAAAACATGTCAACTGGTATTTGATCTTTCTGTGTTATTCATATTTTATTATCTGATTAATTTTTTGTCATTAGAATATTATTAATTTTATTAGTATAGAAAAACTTGTGCGCCAAATGCATGCCATGTTATATTACACCTATTATAATTTTATTAAAAAATGTTAAAAAAATATGAAAATTATTTTTTTTCCAAAATTATAAATTAATATCCAAATGTAACATGAGTGATAAAAAGTAAAGTAAAAAAGATCAAATATGAAAAAGAAAAATTCAAGGAAAATTCCTGCCTTCAAGAGCCAGTAGAGGTGTTGAAACAAATGGGTGCCATCAGGGCTAAATTTGATAAAATTTAATTTTTTTTAAAGATAAAAAATTTTTCACCTGAGGTTTGGAAAAACTCAAGGTGGATAATTCAGCCATACCAAACTACTTCTAATGTAATTAATTAGCATTTTTTTAATTTAATTTCCACAGAGAGAATTGATCCCATCTGACTGCACCTGAACAAAAGTGTCTAACACAAGTTTGGCCAAACTTGTGCTGGACACTTTTATGATGGAGAGTAGCTAGGGTGGAAGTGTTTCTCAGTACATCAGTTTTTTGTATTTCACATTTCTATTGGTTTTTTAACTTTTTTTTATCATTCATATTTATCTTATAATTAATTTTTTGTCACCATATATATTATTAATGTTTCTAGTATAGCAAAAACCTGCATGCCAAATGCAAAATTGGTGATGTTACACCTTTAATAATATTATTATATAAAGTTAAAAAAATATTAATATTTTTAGTTTTAAAAAAAATAAATTGATATTTAAAATTAAAAAGAGTAATAGAAAAGTAAAATGAAAGTAAATGGGATCAAATACGAAATAAAAAATACAAGTAAAATTTTACTATCAAGAGCCAGAAGTGGTGTTGGGACAGTTGGGGACCCCTAGGTCAAGACTTGGTCTAAACTTACTTTTATGTATAGCTAAAAAATTTTGAGCTGAGGTTTGGACAGACTTCCAGGGGACAATTTTACAATATTAAACATTCTTTACTTCAATAATTGAGTGAAATATCATTTTCATTGCCATAGAGAGAATTCATCTCATATGACTTCATGCAACCAAAAGTGTCCAGCACAAGTTCGGCCGAACTTGTGCTGGACACTTTTATAATTGAGAGTAGGCATACAGCAAATCTTCTTAAACTCAAAAGGGATTTCTTATAAACATTTCCACTGGTATTTGATCTTTCTGTGTCATTTAAATTTACCATTTGATTAATTTTTTGTCATCATTATATTATTAATGTTATTACTATAGTAATAACTTGTGTGAAAAGTGCATACCAGGTGGTGTTCCACCTTTAATCATATATTATTAAATAAAGGTATAAGAGTATAAAAATTGCTTATTTTAAAAATTAAAAATTGATACCCAAAGCAATATGAGCAATAAAAAAGTAAAATAAAAGGGATAAAATAAGAAAAAAAAATCTAAGGAAAATTCCCACTATCAATAACAAGTAGAGGTGTTAGATCAAATGTGCACCACCAGGGCTAAACTTGGACTATATTTTCTTTTTTGTTAAACCAAAGAAAGTGTCCTGATGAGTTTTGAAAAATCATCAGGAGGACATTTTGGAAATATCTAACTACTTATTGTGCAATGATTGAGAAAAATGTCATTTTCATTTCCATAGAGTAAATTTATCCCATCTGACTTCATGCAACCAAAAGTGTACAGCACAAGTTCGGTCAAACTTATGCTGGACACTTTTATGATGGTGAGTATCTAGGGTGCCTATCTTCTTCAGTTCATCAGGTATTCCTTATAAACAAATCCACTTGTATATTATCTTTCTGTTTCATTCATATTTATCATTTGATTCATTGTTTTTCACCATTATACTATTAATGTTATTAGTATTGAAAAAAATTATAAGCCAAATGCATACTGGGAGATACTACATCTTTAATAATCTTATTAAATAAAAGTAAAAATAATATGAAAAGTATTAGTTTTAAAATTAATAAATTGATATTTGAAAGCAAAAAGAGGAATAAAAAAGTAAAATAAAAGTGATTAAATATGAAATTAAACATTCAAATAAGATTTCTGCCATCAAAGAAAATTTGAGTTTTCAGACCAAAATTTCACTGCCAGTTCTAGATTTGAAATATATTTTCATTTTTTTTAAATTAATAAAAGTGTCCACCTGAGATTTTTAGAAAAATCAGGAGGATAGTATAGCAGTATAAAACTACTTCTTGTGCAATGATTGAGAAAAAATTCATTTTAACTTCCATTGAGTAAATTTATCCCATCTGACTGCATGCAACCAAAATTGTCCAGCACAAGCTCAGCTAAACTTGTGCTGGACAATTTTATGATGGATAGTAGCTAGGGTGCAAGACTTCTTCAGTTAATCTTATATTCATTTTAAAAATGTCTATGGGTATTTGATCTTTCTGTGTCATTCATATTTATTATTTGATTATTTTTTAGTCACCATTATATTATTAATGTTTTTAGTATAGAAAAAACATGTGTACTGAATGTACACTGTGTGATTTTACAACTTTAATAATATTATATAATAAATGTAAAAAAATGTGAAAGTTATCAGTTTTACCAAAATAAAATTGATATTTAAAGCTAAAGGATAAAAAAAGGGTAAAATTAAAATTAAAGAGATCAAAAATGAAATAAAGATATTAAGTATAATTTCTGCTATCATGAGCCAGTAGAGGCTTCAGAAAAAATGGGCACCATCATAGATTAACATGGATCAACTTTACTTTTTACCAAAGTGAAAATTGTCTACCTTAGGTTTGGACAAACTTCCAGGGGACAATTTGTCCATATAAAACTACTTTCAGTTCAATGATGGAGTGATCATTCAGTCTCATTTCCATAAAAACAATTGATTGCATCTGACAGCATGCAACCAAAAGTGTCCAGCACAAGTTTGGCCAAACTTGTGCTGGACACTTTTATCATGGAGAGTAGCCAGGGTGCAAGTCATTTTAAATCATCTGGAATTTCTTATAAACATGTCCACTGTTATTAAATCTTTGTGCCTCACTCATATTTATCAATTGATTAATTTTTTGTCACCATTATATTATTAATATTATCAGTATAGAAAAAACTTGTGTGCCAAATGAATACTGGGTGATGTTACACCTTTTATAATATTATTAAATAAAGGTAAAAAAATATGAAATTTATTTATTTTACAAAAAATAAACTTCTATCCAAAAGCAATATGCGAGGAATTAAGTAAAATAAAATAAATCAAAGATGAAAATTAAAATCCAAGTTAAATTCCTGCCATAAACAGAAAAAAGAGATGTTGAATCAAATTAGCACAGTCAGGGCTAAACTTGCACTAAATTTTCTTTTTTGTAAAAATAAAAAAAAAATCCACTTGAGCTTTACCAAAACTTCAGCATGAAAATTTTGCCTTATCAAACTACTTCTAGTGTAATTTTTTATCAAAAATTTATCTTCATTTCCATAGAGAGAATTGCTCCCATCTGACTGCACCTGACCATAAGTGTCCAGCACAAGTTTGGCTGAACTTGAGCTGGACACTTTTATGATGGAGAGTAGCTAGGGTAGAATTTTTCTTCAGTTCATCTAGTATTTCTTACAAACATGTCTACTGGTATTTTATCTTTGTTCCTAACTCATAAATATCATTTGATTAATTTTTGGTCACCATTATATTATTAATTTTATAAGTATAGAAAAATCTCATGTGCCAAATGCATACCAGGTGATGTTATGCCATTTATAATATTATTAAATAAATGTATAAAAATATGAAAATAGTTAATTTTTAAAATTATAAATTGATATTCAAAAGCAATATTAGGAATAAAAAATTAAGTTAAAGGGATCAAATATGAAAAAAGAAATCCAAGTAATATTCCTACTATCAAAGGCCAGTTGAGGTGTTGAAGCAAATGAGAGCCATCAGGGATAAATTGTACTGAATTGACTTTTTTATAAAGATAAAAAATTGTGCACCTGTGGTTTGGATGAACTCTAGGTAGAAAATTTGGCTATGTAAAACTACTTCTAGTGATGTTTTTTATCAAATAATTTTTTTCATTGCCATAGCAAGAATTGATCTCATATGACTGCACCTGACCAAAAGTGTCCAGCACAAGTTTGGCCGAGCTTGTGCTGGTACACTTTTTTGATGGTGAGTATCTAGGGTGCAGCTCTTCTTCAGTGCAACTGGTATTTGATCTTTCTGTTTTATTAATATTTTATCATTTGATCAATTTTTTGCCACCAGTATATTATTATTTTTATTAGTATAGCAAAAAACCATGTGCCAAATGCTTACAAGGTGATGTTAAACCTTTAATAATTTTATTAAATACAGGTAAAAAATTATGAAAATGATTTGTTTTACATAAAATTAATTGATATCTAAAAGAAAAAAAGGGATAAAAAGAAATAGGTTGAATAAAAGAAATTTTATATAAAATTAAAAAGTCAAGCTAAATGCCTACTTTCAAGGCTCAGAAGAGGTTTTGGATAAAATGTGCATCATCAGGAATAAAATTGTACTTAATTTGATTTTTTGAAAAACTAAATGAAGTTTTCAACCGATTTTTTTCCAATATTTAGTTGGACACTTTTTCTATATCAAATTACTTCTAGTACCAGGATTGACCAAATTAAATTCTCATTTCCATATGCAGAATTGATCCAATATGGCTGGACCAGGCCAAAGGTGTCAACCACAAGTTTGAGAATTCTTCTGTTGGACACTTTTATGATGGAAAGTAGTAGGGTGCAAGTCTTCTTTAGTTAATCTAGTATTCCTCATAAACATTTTCAACTTATTTTTGGCCAAAAATCAGGCGGAAAGTTTGTCCATATCAAATTACTTCTAATGCCATGATTGACTAAAAATTGATTCTCATTGCCATATAGAGAGTTTATCCCATATGACTGGATCTGGAAAAAGTGTCACCACAATTTTTGATAAACTTAAGTTTGAAAATTTTATGATGGAAAGTAATTGCAAGTCTTCTTCATTTCATCAAGTAATCCTCATAAAAATTTCCACCTGTATTTTGGCCAAACTTCAGGTGGACACTTTGGCCATATTAAATTAATTCTAGTTCCATTTTGATAAAAAACTGATACTTATTGCCATATATAGATATTAAACCCATCAGACTGTGCCTTTCCAAAAGTTTCTACCTGAATTATGGCCAAACCTCAGTTGGACACTTTTATGATCAGAGTAGCTAGGGCAAAAGTATTCTTCAGTTAATTTGGTATTCATAATAAATTTATCCTCCTGAAGTTTATCCTAACTTGGGGTGGACAATTTCGGAAAGCACCAGTTATTCACTATCCATCAAAAAAGTGTTCATCAAAATTTTGGCTAAACTTGTGTTGGACCCCTTTGATCAGCCACAGTCAGATGAGATCAACTCTTTAGATGGGAATGAGGATGATGTTTTGGTCAATAATGGAAATAGAAGTAGTGTGATGTGGCCAAATTACCCCCCTGAAGATCAGAAAAACCTCAGAAGGACACTTTTTATCAGGGAGTAACTGAGAAAAATCCATTTATCAGAAGGAAAATCTTTTATTGGATAGATGCCAAAGTTTCATACTTGTGTATTATGGTCAGTATTAATTTTGAAAGTGTCTGTCCAAGCAATTTCATTGCCCATCATGACTCATTTTGTTTTAAATGTTTCAAACTGCGTGATACAGTATTAATGTGTCACATAGTATAATTAAGTTCTATTAAGTGCCCTCCTATGATGCCTAAATTTATAATTTAATATCTTACATAATAATTTTTTTTATATAAATTCGTCAATATTTTATTTTATTATCAAATTTAATAGAGCAAGTATCCTGAATTATTATATATGCATAAGCTTAGGTTAGATCAATTTGTGCTCAATTTGTGCTCAACAGAGGACCAAAATCAAGTTCTGGAGGATCAACTTGTGCATAACTTGGAATCAGTTGATATTCTGTCTATAATCAATCTGAGAATAAATGTAAATCTAACTCTAATTTACTTATGTTTATAAAGTATTCATAAACCTGGCATAATTAAGGGACACTCTAAATTTCAAGAGAGGGGATTGCTAGCAATTCACCCCTAGATTTCCTGTGGCGTATGTACTTAATAGGGGGTATCAAAGTTAAAAATTTGTAATTATTTAAAAGGCATTACACAACACAAAAAGAAAGCCAAAAACTTTACATTAATTTTCAGTAGAAAGGTGTATTGAGGGCACAATATGGCATATTTAAAATAAATAATCATGGTTGGTTTGGTAGAAAAAAGAGGTATTTTGTAATGGAAGATTTTTAACTTTTATACCTCCAAATTTTAAGCTAAAATATGTTATGGTAATCTTACAAGACTTAAAATTAAGTCTGTTTAATTTTTAAGTAGAGTTAAAGCTGTAATTTTTATTATTAAATGGAGAAAATAAGAAAGGCGCTTTAAATCACATCAAATGTTTAATATATGCACTATAAATTTAATAATATTGAAAATGTGCCTTGACAAATCAATTTTACTTAATTAGAAATATTTGTTTGGATTTTCAAATGCTTAAAAAAAACACTTTTCAAATCTGATGTTTTTATGCCAGAAATGGCTTCTTTGTACTGGCCACATACTGCCTGAATTTTTCCCATGAAATAGCTTGATTTTTAGGAAAGTTACAATTTTAACACTATAAGTACCCCACATTGTACGCCCACTATGGGGAAACAGGCTAAAATAAGCAACAGGTGCTTATTAAGTGTTCTGATTTAATATTAGTGCATTGACCTCATTATATGCACTAATTTCATTAATAACCTCAATATTGGCGCCTATAATTAACTACCATTCTTAAAATAATCTATTTAGTCAAGGATTTACCTGTGTTAGCGTCTACCAAGAGACTGTATTGATTTACACCATATTTCATGTCTTATTTTGGGTTTCTCAGTTGTTTCTCAGTCAATATTGGTCATATTTGGATGGGGATTTCATGTAATAATATTGAATAATTAGCTCTTTCATTTCTACCATTAGTCCCCCTTAATTATGTGTTATATCTAGTACTTTTCCTTCCTTATTTAGTCTTTTATTCTTAGAATTACACACATATACTCTCATTTAGGTTATTACTCTATTTTTGATAAATTAACACTGGTTATTTTTGTATTTTGGTGTGTGATATGATTCTTTTTTTCATACTGGTGGATCCTTAGGTTGATGGGAATGTGTCACTTCTAATTGGAGGGGTAATTAGCTTATTAGAGGATTTGGAAATCAAAATAAAACATTGGGTATTTCATGGGTATAAAAGGAGGAGGTTTTTGGGCTTATTTTCTACATTCTTTATCATTACAATCAAACTATATAACCATTGCAATTACAATAAAATTCATTATTAATTTTAAAAAATTTTGAATCTTTTTTGGAGTATTATATCTATTTTTCTACCAAATATAATATTGTAACCCATTAATCATTAGTGAGATTAAATTACTGAGACCCTTATATTGAGTTATATTCCAATAATTATTGGATTTGTACTACAGTATTCATATAGGAAAATCAAAATCTTCTAGACAACTGAATAATCAAGCTATTCATGTCTCTGTACTTGAACTCAGCTTGACAAGATGAGATGTGGGGGTATCTGAATGGATGAAAAAAATAGAAAGTATGTGAGTGCACAACATGGTAGGGAGGCTAGCACATCCAGAAAGCTTTCTAAGACATTGTTATAAAAAATTGAGTATAAAAATTCCTGATAAGAAGTGAGCTTTGACACATAAATTGTATAATAACCCATTTTATTTCAAAATTAATTTTGGAAGATAATTGAGGTATAAGGATTTTTATTCACAATTAATTTAATTTTGGATTGACTAACATTGATACCACCTAATATAAACAGGGTATAACAGCACATGAATACCCCACAGCTTTGCACATAGTTTAATAAAGAAATAATATGGTAGTCTAATAAGTTCTGTTTATGATGTAATTTTTTTTGAAAAAAATGGAAAGTAAAAACTTGGGTTTATAATCTAGAAAATAAAAAAATCAGTAAAAGTTTAAGCTACTTTTTTCATTTCAATAACCAGACTTACTTAAGATTAATATATGTTCTCTCTTCAATCACACCACAGCTCTATATTTCTTTATCTTTACTTTAAATGCACCAGGATTTCCTTGACTTTAACTCAACTAAGATAAAAACATAGTTAGTGGTTTAGAGAGTTAGGATAGCTAGGAAGTCTATAAAAGTAGTACACAATCTAAGACTCTTTTTGTCAGCCAGGCTATTCCAGGAGTCCAGTAAATGATATATAAATTATAAAACCTTAAAGAGTGGGTAAGACTTGTATTTAATGAATATAACTTAATATTTTATTGCATAATGAAATTATATAAGAATTTTATTATATACAAGTGTTACATTAAATTTATTGGTTATATATATTTTTATATACAATTAAATTGAGCATAATATAGTATATTCTACAAATAATGGCGCATTTTTATGTATTTAATAATTATAAATTTATATTTAATTAATTGAAAAACATATATTATAATTACAAGTGTAAAATTGATTTATAATATATTTAAATTAATTACTTAAATTTATATATTAAATAATACCTCTCATATGATACTAAACAATAATTAATGACGCTTCTTTTGACCCTTAATTGTGTTAGAAAAAAACAAATAAATTAATTTGGACTAAATTGAGATTAATTGCTTGTTTTGTTGTGTCAAATTATTTTTTGTTTCACTTAAAATGTCCTTTAATCAGAATGTACCATCTGTTTGGAATTATATTTCTCATAGTTCCTATGTTTCCAATCTTGTTTAGTTATTCACTATTGTCACTTACTGATTTGGGAATTAATGGCGGGGAAATTGGATTCTTAATTGGGGTTTTAATTATTTGTTTCATGTTTTTCTCTATATTGTTATGTTTCATTTACTCTTTTGATATATTTGTTTTATTCCATTCTAATCATTGTATTTACAAAGATAGTAGCGCTTCAGAGGACCCATTGCCTATAAAAAGGCCTTGGATAATCCCCTGTAGCCTCATCACTTATTACACACTCAACAAATTAAATAACTATTTTATTACGTTTATATTTTTAATTAGTAATACAAATCTAATTAAAAGTCTATATAACAAATTAAAGGTTGCTTTAAGTCTGATAGTAATTAAAATTGTTTGCCGCGCAGAACCCTTACATTTAAAAATATTATTGTTAATAAAATCTAAGTTTTTGTCACCTCTCAAAGTTGCTCACCATTGTTTCCCTCTCAAATAAATTAAATATATATTACTTTGATTTATTTCTTTATTTTCCCTTGTCCTCCTCCTTCTCTCCTCCTTTTTCTCCTATTTTTCTTACCTCTTCTAGATGACTGACCGACAACTGGGGACCTTTCCAAACGATGACGACGATTGAGCCTGGCGAAGAACGACAAAACGCACGGACCACCTAGCAAAACGAAACTTTTGCCGCGACTGTGTTTCGAACTTGGGTTCGACATCTTAGGTTTATATAATATTAATTTTTATATTATTTTGAAGTGATTTTTCGATCACTATAGTAAGTTCACCTTTGCGCCTCTCACTCTTATTACTATATTTTTATTGCAATAACAGTGATTGTGGCTTAATTGCTGATTCACTGAGTGTAAGTGTTCAATTTTAAAAATTTTTTTTTCCTAGTTGACCATTATAGAGTGTTAAATCCTCTTAGTCCTAGAAGAATTGACATATTTTAATACAAAATGGAATTATTAATTTAATTTTTTTTTATTAATTATTGTTAATTTTGGTTGACTTAAAAGTAAATTGTGCTTAGTCCCAAATATATTGCCATATTTAATATTGGTAATTAATTGGTTGAATTAACTTGATTGTTATTCCCAATTTAACCTTGCAATCCATTTTTTTAAAATTAATTTTTTTTAATTATTACTTTATATTGAAAATTATTTTTTCTATAATTTAATTAATAAAATTTTTTTTATTATTTGGAGCAATTATTGACTAACTTTTTTATTTTTTTATAAAATAAAAAGTAAATTATAAATCTTCCCACTAGTATGTCCAACAATTTGGCAGAAAAAATGGATAACATGCAAGTGGATGAAATAGAAATTGACTATGATGCTGACACTGTAAGTTCTTCTAAAGTTGGTCATAAAAAATCTTATACTAACACAAAGAATTCACATACTGCAGGATGTGGAAATGACAGGAAATGCAAACAAACCAAACCCCCTTCCCCCAGTACCACAGAAGGAAGTAAAGCCTCTAGTGCCTCAAGAAGGTCTTCCAAAAGGCTTCAAAATAAAAAAGCTTCCTCTGCCACAACAAATCAGCAACCTATCCAGTCATATAAAAGAGTTGAAGACAGAAAATATGACGTACAAAGAAAAAGTAGACACATTGTGGGATCAGGTCCAAGAACTCAGGAACCAGATTCAGGCCCAGGCCCCTCCTCAGTTGCCTCCCAATCAGCCTCAGTTTCAGGCTCAACCTTCACAGCCACCCAGCTCAACCATCCAAAATCCAAATACTATGGAAGTAGAGCAATGGAAATGGGATTATCTAATGAGTCACTACCAACAGAATGTGCAACACCCTCCTCATCATCAGCCTGGCCCATCCAGAACACCCAATTTCCATCCACCTCCTCATCCCTACCAACAAGGCAGGAGAAAGAAGGCCCAAGCACAATCCCAAACCCAGTCCCAGGGGAAGTTTCCTCCTCTGCCATGGTAAGTAATTTGGTTGATAGTCACTTGGGTATGTTTTCTAATAAATCTTCTTCTGCAGGTAATATTATTGAACATGGTGAAAGAACAGTTAAACTGTTAAAAGACAGCTTCCTGTAACTAGTAGCCCTATTGATGTAATTAGCAAATTTTCATTTGATGAACCTTTAAATTTAACTTCTACATCTTTAATTAATCCTTCTCTTGCAATTAAAAATGATTCTGTTCCCCCTGAAATCTATACCTTAATTGAAAAAACTTCTGAGGAAATATTGAAAGATACCCTTGATTTTAATATTGTAAAAGACAAACATGTGAGAGATGTGTTAATCCATGAAAATGATAGATTAAATAATTTACACTTGCAATTTAAAGTGAGTTCTTCTGTACAAGATACAGCTTATTTAAAAATCAAAGAAACCTTGAATATTGTTCTTAGTCAACAAAAACAAATAAGAAGTGACCATAGAGCTATCTCAGATAGAAATATCAGTCTACATAAGACCTTGAGTGAATTGAAACCCCTTATTGAGGAAAATTATTCATTCAAAAATGAAATAAAATCTCTTCAAAATGAGTTTAAGAAGCTAAAAAATGATTTCCATGCACTAAGTACCAAACACTCAGTTTCTGAGGACAGAAATGTTCTATCTCTTGCAAAAGTAAATGACCAGATGTCTGAAATTCCAAGGATAAGAAACTATGTGTCTGACCTACAGGAAAAGTTCTCAACCTTAAACACCAATAATGAATTGAATGAGATTTCTGTAAATAAGCTGCATAAAAATAAAGGGAAAAAACCTGAGCAAAGTTCATCCTTTCTTCCTCATATTTCAACCATTAAACAAACTGACAATGAGTCTGTAAAATCTTTTGCTACTAGCAAAAAATCTTGTGATGGTCATGCACCAGCTGTTTCTGTAAATAATGAAATTTCTGAACACCTGGCTAAACTTCAGGAATTATTAATAATGAATAATTCAAACCAAAAAGTGGACCATCCCAGTAGTCAGAAAAATTGGCCTAAGTTAGACCAATATCCTACCTTTGATGGTGATTCTTCCTCTGATTGGCAACACTTTATCCAGAGAATTGATAATTTAAAGAGATCTTATAAACTACCTGATGAGGAAATTGTTTCTAAGCTAATTTCTTTATTTTCCAATGTAGCCTTGATGTGGTATGAATCTGTCCTCTTAGATAACAATCATTATACATGGAATGATTGGAAATCCTTGATTGAGAATCAGTTTGGTGGTTCAAAATTCAGGTTAGCTCAGCAGAGACTGTATGAGAATACTAGATATGTATCCTCCTCTGTTGAAAAGCCCATTGTTTTTCTGATGAAAATAACTAAAATCCTTAGAGCAATTGATCCAAAGTTGGATTATGATATTTGGAGAGATAAAATCTTGTATAAATTACCAAATTCTCTTAGGGATTTGATTGTTGCTAGAACTGAGCATGTAAGGAAAATTCTTCTTTCATTAATATCTGTAGTGAAGTACTACTCAACCATAGATATGAACCAAAGAATTACCTTAGTAAATCTTATAATGATCAGAATAAACCTTCTATAAAGCTCCCAGAAAAATCTGGTAAACCCTCTGCCCCAGTTGCACCTAAAAAATATGCAACAAATACTTGTTATAAATGTAACAAACCGTGGCAGAAGGGTCATGTTTGTGACAAGAAAATTCATCTTGTTGAACAAAATGAAGACACTGATGAAGTTGAACTTGATGTCAATAATTCTTCCAGTGACTGTGAAAGTAATATCTCCTATGATAATGAATCTTTTAAAGATGTTTTAATGTTGGAACATGATGTCCATTACTTAAATAATATATCTGAAGATTGTGTATTGAATTTATCTTCAGTAGAAAATGCTGAGATAATTAAAGATATTACTAACAATTCTATTCCTATATCCCCTTTAAAGGCACCTGTTATCATTAACGGTGAAAATGTTGATGTAGTTCTTGATTCTGGTGCTGAAGGAAGTGTAGTATCTGAAAAAGCTTTGGCTTCAGTGGATAAGGAATATTTGAGTAAATTATTGCCTATAACTTCTGAAAAATGGAGAGGGTATGGTTCTACCTTATTTCCTATTGGCAAATACAAAACCTCTGTATTTTTCAAATATAATGGTGGTTTTGTCAGAGCTATTTGTGAGTTTGTTGTCATGAAAAATGATAATTTGAGCAATTGGTTTATTATGGGAAATGATATTTTAACCATGTTTGGTGTGAAACTGGACCCAGCAAATAATTACTTTACCTTAGGAATGAATGGGAAAAGAAAATTCAAAATTTCTTCTCCTAGACCTTCTGGGCATTTGTTGAAATCTTGTAACTCACTGACCCAATGTAAAGGTAGAACAACAACTGAAATGGATGATTTATTACATGAAATAAATACTGCTTCTTTTGGTGATCAGTTGACTTGTGAACAAAAAGATTCTATTGTTGCCTCTATTACCTCTTTCCCTATGGCTTTTGCTCATGGGTCTCATGTCTTGGGAATTGTTCAAGAAGAAATGAAGATTACCTTATCCTGTAATTTGAGTGATATTCCTCCTACCCTTAAGAAAAAACCATATCCTGCTTCTCCATCAAAAAGAAAAGATATTGAAGATAATATTGAAACATTATTGAAAATGAATATCATTGAGAAAGTGGATGTCACCCCCAAATGTTGTGTCATCTCCCCAGTCTTAATTTCTTATGAAAAAGATAAAGCTAGATTATGTGGAGATTACAGAGCTTTAAATACTTATACTGTTGATGATATTTATCCTTTACCCAGAATTAATTCTATACATGCTACCTTGCAAGGTGCAAAATTTATTAGTTGTCTGGATGGTAATAAAGGTTATCATCAAGTTCCAGTTGAGAAAAATTCTCAAAATTTTTTGCTTATTGCTACTCATATGGGAATATATAAGTATGTTAGAATTCCATTTGGCCCTAAAAATGCCCCTTCAGTTTTTCAAAAAGTCATGGATAACACTTTCCATCAGGAAATAATTGAGGGATGGCTCATGGTTTATATTGATGATATCATAGTTTTTTCTAAAACTTTTGATGAAAATATGGTTCATTAAAATAGGGTTTTCCAAAAAATGGATGAAATCAATATGAAATTGTCCTGGTTGGCTCATGGTTTATATTGATGATATTATTGTTTTTTCTAAAACTTTTGATGAACATATGATTCATTTGAATAGAGTTTTCCAAAAAATGGATGAAATCAATATGACCTTATCTTTAAAAAAGTGTAAATTTGGTTTTCAATCTTTGAAAGTCCTTGGCCATGTTGTGTCAGGCTTACAAATTTGTGTAGACCATAATAAAGTTGCTGCCATTCAAAATGTGAAAGCACCAACTTCTGTAAGAGAAATCCAAAGTTTTTTGGGTATGTGTGGCTATTATAGACAATATATTAAAAATTATCAGGTCATAGCCTTGCCTCTTACAAAACTAACCAGAAAAGATGTTGCTTTTCTCTGGAATAATGACTGTCAGAAAGCTTTTAATACATTGAAAAGTTGCTTAATGACAGCCCCTATATTGGCTCTTCCAGATTTTAACAAGCCATTTGTACTTTATACAGATGCTAGCTTTATTGGTCTGGGAGCTGCCCTTCACCAAAAGCAAATTATTAATGATAAATCCTCAGAGGTTGTAATTTGTTATATTTCAAGAACCTTAAGAAATAGTGAATTGAAATATGGTGCCACTCAATTGGAGTGCTGAGCAGTTGTTTGGGCTCTTGAGAAACTTCATTACTACTTGGATGACAAAAATTTGAGTTGGTAACTGACTGTAGTGCTGTGAAATCTCTCTTAAACCTCAAAACACCTAACAGACATATGTTCAGGTGGCAACTTGCTGTTCAAGAATACAGAGGAAGGATGACTATTATCCATAGAGCTGGAAATGTTCATTCTAATGTTGATATGCTCTCCAGATTATTCTGCCAAATAATGACTCAAATCCTGCTTATGTACCTGAAGATGATACTGTTCATATACATGGTATATTTATAGTTGATATGGAAGAAGAGTTATTACAGTTAATACTGGATTCATATGATAAAGATTCTGACTTAAATAAATTAGTTACTATTTTGAATGATCCTAAGAATGCTTCAATTCAAGCATTAATAAAAACTCTTCCTGCAAAGTACCAAAATGCTTTAAGTAAAGGAAAGTTTTCTATTGAAGATGGTTATATATATTATAGAAGGAAGCTTACCAATGTAATTGTTACTCCTCCTTCAATGAAAGAAACTATCCTCAAACTTTGTCATGATGACATATTATCTGGTCATTTTGATCTTGAAAAAACATTGATTAGAATCAAAAACACTGCATGGTGGGCTAATATGTCTGAAGACACAAAATTATATGTTGAATCTTGTGATTCCTGCCAAAAATCTAAAAGGTTAACAGGTAAGAGAGCAGGGTTATTACAACATATTGAAGCACCTAGTGCTCCCTGGAAAATCATTAATATGGATTTTGTCACTGGTCTTCCTGTTGCAGGAAAAGACAGCTTTAACTCTTGTTGGGTAATAGTGGATAGATTCACAAAAATGTGCAAATTTATTCCAACCCACAAAGATATATCCACCAAAGAATTAGCTTTCTTATAGTGGTCTTACATGTTTAATATTATTGGCTTTCCAAAAGCCATTATCTCTGATAGGGATCCAAAATTCACTTCTGAGTTTTGGACCTCTTTGATGGATATTTGTGGCTGTGAGTTGAAATTGTCTACAGCTCACCATCCTCAGACTGATGGTCTAGCTGAAAGAATGATTCAAACTCTGGAAGATATGATTAGAAGGTATTGTGCCTTTGGTTTAGAATATAAAGACAATGACAGATTTACTCATGATTGGGTCACTCTTTTGCCTGGTCTTGAATTTGCATATAATAGCACTGTTCATTCTGTCACTGAGAAAAAGCCTTTTGAGCTTTGGTTAGGTTATGTCCCAAACACTCCTGCTCAGATTCTCAATAATAAATTACCTAAGTTGGAACTACACCCTGGTGTAAAATCTTTTATGCAAATGCAACAGCTATGCAGAAAACATGCTCAAAGTTGTATTGATAAAGCATTTGAATATGAAAAGAAAAGATGGGATAAATCCCATAAAGAATACACATTTAACAAGGGTGATGAAGTGTTGATCTCTACTTTCCATTTCAATTTACAGGGTAACCACAAATTAAAAGATCCTTTTGTAGGACCATTTGTTGTTAAAAGAATGGTTGGTGATAATGCAGTAGAAGTTGTATTGTATTCTCCATATGATAGGAAACATCCTGTCTTTCCCATTTCTTTGCTTAAACCTTATACTTCCAACAGTGACTTATTTCCAAAAAGAAGAGGAAGACCTAAGAAGAACCCTCAGGAAGTCACAGAAACAGCAGAAATTGATAAAATTCTCAATGATAAAGTTATCACTTCTGAGAGAGGTACTGAATATTTATTGAGATATAAGAACAAATCATCTGAACATGATGCATGGATACCTGGCAAGGAAATTTCAAATCTGCCTGCTCTGTTGAAAAAATACAAAAAGAAAAAATCTTAGCATTTTTTTTATTGTTTTTTTAGAGTGAGGGAGTGTCAGCCAGGCTATTCCAGGAGTCCAGTAAATGATATATAAATTATAAAACCTTAAAGAGTGGGTAAGACTTGTATTTAATGAATATAACTTAATATTTTATTGCATAATGAAATTATATAAGAATTTTATTATATACAAGTGTTACATTAAATTTATTGGTTATATATATTTTTATATACAATTAGATTGAGCATAATATAATATATTCTACAAATAATGGCGCATTTTTATGTATTTAATAATTATAAATTTATATTTAATTAATTGAAAAACATATATTATAATTACAAGTGTAAAATTGATTTATAATATATTTAAATTAATTACTTAAATTTATATATTAAATAATACCTCTCATATGATACTAAACAATAATTAATGACGCTTCTTTTGACCCTTAATTGTGTTAGAAAAAAACAAATAAATTAATTTGGACTAAATTGAGATTAATTGCTTGTTTTGTTGTGTCAAATTATTTTTTGTTTCACTTAAAATGTCCTTTAATCAGAATGTACCATCTGTTTGGAATTATATTTCTCATAGTTCCTATGTTTCCAATCTTGTTTAGTTATTCACTATTGTCACTTACTGATTTGGGAATTAATGGCGGGGAAATTGGATTCTTAATTGTTGTTTTAATTATTTGTTTCATGTTTTTCTCTATATTGTTATGTTTCATTTACTCTTTTGATATATTTGTTTTATTCCATTCTAATCATTGTATTTACAAAGATAGTAGCGCTTCAGAGGACTCATTGTCTATAAAAGGGCCTTGGATAATCCCCTGTAGCCTCATCACTTATTACACACTCAACAAATTAAATAACTATTTTATTACGTTTATATTTTTTTTATTAGTAATACAAATCTAATTAAAAGTCTATATAACAAATTAAAGGTTGCTTTAAGTCTTATAGTAATTAAAATTGTTTGCCGCGCAGAACCCTTACATTTAAAAATATTATTGTTAATAAAATCTAAGTTTTTGTCACCTCTCAAAGTTGCTCACCGTTTTTTCCCTCTCAAATAAATTAAATATATATTACTTTGATTTATTTCTTTATTTTCCCTTGTCCTCCTCCTTCTCTCCTCCTTTTTCTCCTATTTTTCTTACCTCTTCTAGACGACTGACAGACACTTTTCTTTTGATTTTACAAAATTATGTAATAGAAAGACTCATATTACAAAACACTTTTCTTAAACAATCATCAATTATTAAAACTCAAGACTTTACAATTATAGAGCTAACTTATTTCATTTCTCCATCACCAAGAAATTGGCCCTTCAGACATTTATTGTCCCATTATTTGAAAATTTGGTACCCTAGTTGGAAAATTATTTACTGTATTCATGTGGAGAAATACACACTTCAATGATAGGCAACTATATGCTAAATGTTTATATAATCTCTAAGTATAGGCATATAGTTTGATTGCTCTCAAGAATTTAATATATAAATTGGAAAATTCCAGCTGAAGATGTATTTCAACACTAGTTCACTAAATACCTGTTTTTATTTAAAATCAACAACCGTGAATGGAACTGGAGGGAAAATTTAGACATAAAAATCATGTAAAAGGGATTAAAACCAATAATAAAATGATAACTGCAAAAAAAAGTCAAAAAAAGTATTAGAATTGAGAAATAACTCAGAGAAAAGAAATAAAATTGACTTGGATTTAAGATTTCCCTCTGTAACAGTGATTTGATGACAGATATTTGGGATGGAAGGTGGTGGAGATGGTTTAATAAGATAGGATAGGAAAACCCTTTATTCAGGCTTAACTTATTTTTCCACTTTTACATGATTAGTAAGCCTTCTTGTGGTGGTTCAGCTCTTATACAGTCAAATCCATAAAAATTGAGAGAAAAATAAATATTTAAAAAATTTATTGACAACTCAAAAGTATAGCTGCAGCATTTTCTGGCATCTTCCTTTCATTTTTTGGCATTCAGGTTTATTTTTCTGTTTTTTTTTGCCCCTCTAATGTCACAAAATGAATTTAAAGATGTCATAAAAAATATTGCAGCTCAAAGTTTGAACTTTCAATAAGTTTTTAAAAAAATTTATTTTTGTCTCAATGTTTTTGGATCTGGCTGTAGTGGTATTAGAAATTGTTGGTGAAAATTTGCAAAAAAAAAATTCAGGCCCTTTCTGCAGAAATTTTGGTGCATACAGGATAACATTACTGTCAGATGTCAATTATTATTTGCAATAGTTTTAATTTTTTTGGTAAAACTGCACTGACCATGTCTAATAAAGCTATACTGAAAGTAGTGCTTATTGGTGGGCAAGAGGAAATTAATTAGATTCCTTTTCAATTACTCATGTGCTAATCTATATAAAATGGGAGAGACTGCAGCATAGTAGAGACCTAACACCTTCCCCCTCCACAAGACACTGAATTTCTGATTCTTGATATTAAAGATAAAATTATTGTATAGAGTAGAGAAGGAAGAAAAAAAATTATAGGTTAATTTCTATTAATAAATTTATTTATTTATTATATATCTTTTTTTATTGATAGATTTTGTAAAATATAGAAAGTAAATAGATTAAAAATATTAAATAATATTAAAACAAGCCAAGGGCTTTACTTTACCTGCCATGAAATTGTTTTTTTAGAGGTTTTGTAATAATATCTGCTTTTAATGATATTGGTCAGCACCCATTCCAGAAGTGCCTTATTTTTTTGTAGTTGCTTTTTTATGAAATAAAATTCATGTTTCTGTTTTGTGTTCTCTTATTTGATGTTTTTTCTGTTCATACTTTTATGGAGGCTTGATTTTAGAATTGGATCACAAATGTTTTGTGGAATTCTATGAGGCCACTTAGTAGATTTTGAATCCATAGTCCCATTCATTTCACAGAGCCCAGGGCCATATTTTTTCCATGAAATGTAGATGTGGCTACAGAATTCATCCTTTTAAATGTCCAGAAAATAAGTGCATTAAATAGGAAGACAGTCATCCCACCTTTTGAGTGTGAGAATTCTCTTCCCCAGTTGGCATCTGAGTATACTTTTAAATTTGGGTCTTTCTTATGGTTTAGATATAGGTATAGCTTCTTGTCTTTTGTATGTAGAATGTATCCTAGTAGATGTTTTAATGCATTCCAGTGTTTGATGTTTGGATTTTTGGAATGTCTGGCAGGAAGGTTGACTGTGAAGCTGATACCTTGTTGGGTGGCTGTTGAAAAATAGCTTAGTGCTCCTACAATTGATAAATATACTTTTGGTTTGATTGGGGAGTGTTCTTTAGGGGAGGAGGATAAATTAATTTTGGTCGGAAATGGTTGATGATGTGGAAGATCAGTGTGTTAGTGTTTGATGAGCATTTTTGATATGAGTTCTGGCTGGCTTAGGATAAAACCATTGGTGTCTCTTTAGATTTTAGTTCCAACTATTTTATCTAGTCTACACTTCCATTTTATTTTTAATGACTGGCATAGATCATTATTTAATTTCTTGAGGGTATCAATATTGTTTCTTATGACTAGACCATCATCCAAATGTAGCCAATTCATAGCATTTGTCTTAGAGTTCTTTAAAAAAGAGACACTTCTTTCAATACTAAAAATTTTGTAACCTATTTTTTTAGCTGTTTTCTGAAGTGTTTCTACCAACATCTGGTGGCTTGGGATGTTCCATATAGCATCTTTTTAAGTCTATATACTTTGCCATCATTTTTTTCAAATCCAGGCTGGTCCCTTACCCATAAAACTTTTTCTATGGGACTGTAAAAATATTCTTCTGTTGCATTGAAAGCACATATTGGCCAATTGTTACAAGCTGCTATGGTTAGAATGATTATTTTCACTGTGAAAGAAGAAGTTGGAGAAAATTTAGAGGATTAATCTATACCCCTAATTTTTTTGAATCCTTTGGAAGCACAATGTGCTTTTAAATTGTGTTTGCTGCTAATGATGTCTTCTTTTTGGCAAAAACCCACTTAGTGTTGAGGATTCAAGATGCATTTGGGGGTGTTTCACTTACCCAGACCTCTATATCAGTTAGATATTGATTTTTTTTTCAGGCTTCTTTCCAAGCAGCACTCTGAGTTTATTTGAATTCTTCTTAGTATGATTTGGGAGCCAATGTGGAAAAGAATTCAGTTGTTAATTATAGATGCAAAAGTATTGTCTTTTTCTAATAGAAGCTTCTCTTCTTCAAAATTTCTTAGTTGCTTCAATTGTGTTGCAAAATTGTTGGTATCAGCTTTGTTGAAGAGGAAATTGATAGTTATCTTGTCTGGGCTAGTGGTTAGACCATCTTTTAAGGCTTCACAGGCAAACAAGACAATTTTTTTTTCATTTGGATCCCAGAATAATCATCCTTTTACATTGACTGGGCATCCTATCATGTAGAAACGTTTGGATTTCACATATAGTATATGGCTCGTTTCCTCTGGAATATGAACATAAGCTATATCACCAAATTTAAAGATTAAGTCAAGTTGTGGTTTGATTGCAAAAATTTCTTCATATGGTGTTCTGTCTCCTGACACTTTGTTTGGTATTCTACTTAATATTTATGAGGCCCATTTAAATTCAAATCTCCAGAAGGTTTTTGGTAGTTTCCTAGAAAAAAGGACAGTACAATCAGCTTCCATGATTGTGTGATTATAGAGCTCAATGTCTCCATTATGTTGGTGGAAGTATTTTAAGGGATTCTTATGTACAATACCTTTATTTGATAGGAAATTTGACAGTACTTGATTGTTGAACTCACCATCATTGTCTGTTTGGAACACTTTAACTTTGACACTTGTTTGTTTTACAAGTCTGTTTATTACATCAATAATTCTTGATGAGGAATCAGATTTGTTTCTGAGTATATGACATTCAATGTATGATGTCACTAGATCCCTTATGGTGAGACTGTATAGTCCATAGTCAACAGATGTCTCTTCTATGAGTCCAATAAGATCAGCACTCACTATTTCTAGCTTTGAAGGGTGTTGATTTGTTTTTTCAAGGAATGATTGCCTTCTGATTTCTCACATGTGGCAAGCATTGCAGATGATTGAGCCATTTGGAAGATTATCAGGGAGTCCACATTCCATGTTTAATTTTATAATTCTTCTTATTTGCCTCAGACTTACATGGAGTAGTAGACAATGCCACATATATAATACTTATTTTTCTTTTTTTCTCTTTCTAGGCTCAGGATAAGAGGTAGGTAAGTTGAGACTAACGAATTTAGGTTCAGAAGAAAATGTATTATATATTTCTAAATCTAATTTAGATGTCTTGGCATAAAATGGACTATATACATGATTTGGTACTGGTGGAAGTGTAGAATAAGAGCTCTATAATATTATTCTATAGACACAATCCAAGAGGGGTTGGTTCTCTTTTCTAAAATAATTTAAAAAGAAGAGCCTGTCACTCCAATAATTTGAGACAGTGAAAATAATATGTAAGTGTTGTAACAGAATGAAGAGTAGAAGAGTCATATAAAAATAAAAAAGAAAACTTAATATATTTTAATATAAATAGTCTTGCTGGTGGCTAGATCTGTTCCCAGTAAATAATAGTATCCTCAGTAACTCTCACTTTGAAGATCTCTCTCTAATGATATCCTTACTGTAGAAATAATATAACTCTACAGTGCTACTTCTGGCTATGTACACCTGTTATGAACACAGAGATAAAATATATATATAAATTATTCTTCTGATATTCTTATCCTACTATATATCTATCAATATATCTATATATATCTATGTGTATTTTTATCTAAAAATCTCTTCTCTAATATCTAATATTTAATATCTCCTTTTATTAAAGAGTGTTTCTCTTTTATATACCCTATATGATCAGCCACCTTCCCCTATGCTTTCTTCCCCTCCTGGTTCCCTTGTACAAGTTCAGTGCTAGTTTAAGTATATCATATGCTAAACTAATTATCTCAGTATTCTAGGTACAGTTTCAGAATAATTCTGCTCTTGTAGTGCCTGCAGTTGTCAATACAAGATTTACTATTACTTCCCCACACAATTGTTAGGTTTTGGGTTGAGAGGTGAGGAAGAGGTACGCTTTGGGAGCTATGCATTTTAATAGGCTGAAGCAATGTGTATTGTGTAAGGGGTTTTTATGGGGAAAGCACTGTGGGGTGCTCCTCATTTGAAAACTTATATAGTAATCCAGTTACTTCTTAGTCTCTCATAGTTGTAACTCTCACTTTTGGTAGCCCCAACTTAGTCAGTCTTAGTTAGTCTCACTGCTGTATCAGCATAGTCAGTCCTATCTTAGGCTAGTGCTAGTGCTAGTAGTAGTCCTCTCTCTTAGATCTTAACGTTTTGTCTGATCTATAACTGGTGTAGAAAGACCCTTACAGTTACCTTGCTGTAAGCAGAATCTAAGGGAGTTGGATACACCAAAAAAACCCTGTCCCTTTAAGTAAACAAAGATTTCACAATTAACTAAGCTGATAAGTCTACTTGATAAAGGAAAGATCAGCTTTATATTTGAAAATAAAATTTTTGAGATGTAGAATCAGTTTTCTTTTATATTAGATGAAGAAAATACAACAGTAAAGTTGTACCAGAAAAGTTATTGAAATCACCACACAATATGGGGGTCTGACTTGCTTGCGAGTCTGAAACCTTGGACCCAAACTCACCACAAATTGAAAACACATTGAGCTATTGATAAAGGAACCATACAATCAGGAATGATATTTACTCAGAAGAGTAGTTTTAGGTGTGTATTCATGTAGAGTTCAGTATGAGTTCCATCTGAGTTCAGATTGAGGACTTGCTAGCAAGTCCACCCCCTATATTTCTTAGTGTTTGGAACACCTTTTGGGCACTTTTGGGAGACTTTTTTTGGCAACACTTGGGGCTCTTTTGTTGAACTTTTGGGACTCTTTTTTGGCAATTTTTGGGACTATTTCTTTCAGGCATTTTGAGGAGAGCTTTTTATGTAAGTTTAATCCAATTTTAAGACAACTAAAGTACCACCTGGCTTAAATTTCTGAGAAGAATTTACTCACTTTGGCTGTTCTTTTCAAATCAATTGGGAGCTGGTTAATAAGATTGGTAAGGTATGAAAAAAAGGTGATGTTAAACAAAAAATATTAAATAGAATGAAAAAGTATAGGGTATAATATAGGTTGTCAAATTTTATTTTTATTTCACAAATAAACATTTTATAAGTCATATATGATACTGTACTTACCTAAATTAATGAGCCATTGGCCATGTTTTGTATAATGGTAATCATGAGGAAATTTGTTTTTCTCATGAGGTTCATGTATATATTTGTGTTTGATCTCATTGACTTTTGTCACAGATGATTTCCACTCATATTTTTTCTTGAATTGTAATTAATTTAGGTTTTTTAATTATCTTATAAGACTTTTTTACATGCTTATTTATGAAATGAACATAAATTTTAGCAATCTATGCCCCTACTTCAATAAAACACCAGGGAGGGTATTTCCAAAAAAAATAAATTTGACATAAATCGTTTTTAATTTATTGGCTTGTAACTGAATTTTGGTGCTTTCCAATTGAAATTGATTATTTTTGAATTTTTCATCATTCTCTCTTTGAATCCTAATCTTCTCCCTCTCCAAATCTAAACATTCTTTCTCAATTTCTAAAAATTATTATTCATTTGATTGTGAATGAAACCACTTCTTTTCCTCAAAAAGTAGTTGATGTTCTGCAGTTTTTTCATTAGAATCCAAGTTCAAGAATTCAATGTGCACCTGTTCTTTTTCTTCAAAAAGTTTAACTTTTAAGATTAAGAGAAATAAATTAAGAAAAATTCATTAGTCAAAACAAAAATAAAAAAAATAACCTTGTTTGCGTTTATTAATAATCTCCCCATAAGCAGAAAAACCAGCTATTGAGGGTTGACATTGGGCCTTTGTCCAAAGAGTTCATCCATTTGATCATAAAGAGGACACATAGAGTTGAGTTTTTCTGAAACGGATGTGATTCAATGCTTTTTATCATCTTCAGTAATTGCAAACCCAGTTGTAGAAGAAGCCATCTTTGCTTTCTTGTATTTTTTTTGATAGTTTTTGAATCTTTCCCACATTTTCTTTGTTGTCAAATCCATCTTACATTTAGTTTTTGATTTCAACTCCACTGCCATTTGATTAAAATCATGATGTGGGTGGACAACCAACTTGAGTGGAATTTGCACAGGAAAAACAGGCATCAAAATCAGATTTAATTTTCAGCCATTTTTAGCCAGTAATTTTAGCCATTTAATTAAAATCTGTAGGTCAGATGGTTAAATTTGAGTAAATTTTTGAGAAATAGGTTTTGGGAAAGGCATAATAAATTAACACTAAACAAAGAAATTAGTGAAAAAAGAAAATTTTGTTGAAGAAAAGGAGAAACTAAAAAAAGATTTTAGATATTTGTTATGCCTTGTATAAAAATAAGAAGTTGTGAGTATAGAAATTTAAGCAGGAAAATTTTCTAAAAAGCAGAATAAAATGTAATAGACTTACTGTGGTGTGAAAGAGAAAAATTTGAATTGAAAATAAACTGGGGGAGAAGAGTTTTGATGTGTAGTTTATGAGTGAGGACAGAAGGAAGGTGATGCGCAGCTGATTGGGAGGATGTGAATACTTGTGGGCTAAATTGTGGTTAAGAAAATTGTACAAAATTAGGACATATCTGACCCCATGTTTGAGTCCCCAAGTACCAAATCTTTCAGGCTGAGATCAAGAACAGAGACATGAAGTAGCTTGAATGTTCAGTTGTCTAGAAGATTTTAACTTTCCTATATGAATACTGCAGTACAAATCCAATAATTATTAAAATATAACTCAATAAAAGGGTCTCAGTAATTTTAATCTCACTAATTATAAATGGGTTACAAGCTTATAGTTGGTAGAAAAATAGATGTAATAATTCAAATACTACTCAAAGACTTTATAAGTGCTGTTGATATTTATTTTAATTGTATTTGTTATATATTTGACTGTAATGATAAAGAATGTTGAAAACAAGAACAAAAAACCCCTCCTTTTATACACAATAATTTCCCCAATGAGCCTCTTGATTTACCAGCTCTATACATGATTAATGACACCTCATTCTAGCTAATATACATGTTAAACAACATAAATAGTGACCAATAACATAATTAGAATGATATTACCCACCAAAATCCTGCAGTAATAGGGATAATCCATCAAAAATAAAGAATAAGCAAAAAAGAGTGTATATGCGTGTAATACATTTAAAATAAAAGACAAAAAGGAAAAAAAAGTCTAAGTACTATCCATGTTAAGAGGTATTAAAGGTAAAAACTATGGGGCTAAAGATGACATTATATTATGTGAAATCTTCATTCAAAAATAACCAAAATTGACTGAGAAACCACTTAAAATCCTATAAAGGGCATGAGATGTGGGGTAACTACATGCAGTCCTTGGCAGGAGCTTTAACAGGTAAATCCTTGACTAATTTAGGTAAATTTAAGTCTGGTAGTGAATTAAAGTGCCAAGTTTGAGGTTATTAATGAAATTAGTGCATATAATAAGGGCCAATGCATTTATAATTAAGCTAGGACACTAAATAAGAGCCTGTTGCCTATTTTAGCATGTTTCCCCACAGTGGGAATAGAATGTGGGGTAATTATAGTGTGAAAAATCTAACTTTGCTAAAATGAAGCTATTCACAGAGTAAAAATGCAGGCAGTATGTGGCCAGTACACAAAAGCCATTTCTGGCATAAAAAACACCAAATTTTAAAAGTGTTATTTTTATGCATTTGAGTAGCCAAATCAATAGCTCTAATTAAGACAAATTGATCTGTCAAAACGTGTTTTAAATTTTATTAAATTTAAAGCGCATATATTCAACTTTTAAGTGATTTAAAGTGCATTTCTTGTTTTTCATGTAAAATAATGAAAACAAAAGCTTTAAGTCTACTGAAAATTATGTAGCCTTATATTTAAGGTTCTTAAGATTACTCTAAAATATTCCAACTTAATATTAAGTACATAAGACTTATTAAAGGTGGATATATGCGTGTATATAAGGTGTTAAAATGGCATATATTGTGTTTAATCATTGATTTCAATTATGTATGCAACTTGTGGACCTTTACTTCCTGTTCCCATGTGTACTAAATGTGTTTAAAATAATTTATAAGCAATTTTTAATCATTCCTAGGAATTTCCAGGTTACAAATACAGATCAGTTCCTGATTTTGACTCAACAATCATGTTGTTTAGAATCACACATTATGTCATTAAATTAGGGGGTAGCAATGTTCAGGGATCCGCAATTAGAGATCAGAAATTTTTTTCCTGGTGTAGACAATCCTATAGTACTAGCTATAGGCCTTGGCCAAGAGATTTGGACAAAACCCAGAAAGAAAATCCCCTGTCCCTTTAGAAAAATATAAGTGAGATTTACCTGCTTCAGTAAATTGGTTCCTGTTGTTTTAAGCCCCTTTTCCAATACACTTGACTGCCTGATCAGCCAAGAAAGTAGTCTCCAGACAGACTACCAAACCAAAGAACTGAAATTTAGACCAATGTCCACACAAGAGAAAGCAATGATACTTGATGTAGTTTGAAAATCCACACCAGATACAACAATAATACTTGATATAGCTTGCAAGACTACACCAGAGAAAACAGTTGCCAAAGTTGAGTTAAATGAAGAACTAACCTTGCAACAAACACAGCCAATTGTGGCCAGAAAACAGTGAAAACTGAGTGAGGAACAAGGATATCACCTCCGGATGGTTGTATGATGATTAAGGTTGTCCCAAACTGTCTTATTCACTATATACACACAGACCACTCTCTAAGAGCCCATGCACACCAACAAATTTGGCGTTTTGAGTGCCAAATTGCATAAAACCCCTCTAAAAACGCTTCCCAGCCTTCTAGCACCAAGGCGGGTGGTCCTCCCGATGTCGGGAGGCCCACCTGAGGCAGCGGAACCACCCTGAAGCCAGAAAACCACGAAAAACCTCCAAAAATACCCAAAATACTTAGAAAAATAAGCTACGACTACTAAAACCTTTAAAACACATAATTAAGCTATAACAACATTAAGACATGAAACGTAGAGAAAAATTAGCCCATTCTAATGGTACTAAGCACTTAACCCTAGGACTTAAGGCTAGCCTGCAAAACGTGAAAAACAAAATTAAACAGCTATCTTTTAAAATGAAAAATGAGAAATAATCCCTTAAATACTTAGAATATGAAAAATGTCAACAAGACATAAAATATAGAGAAAAGCCGTGGCTATCCAATGGTAATACCCATATCACCGCAGTCCCAATATTCACCAAATAATTCCATAAAAACACCCAATTATTAACAATGCCATATAAGACATATCAAAACAATGCCAAATAGACCAACAAAGGGCTCTGCCAATGTTGGAAGACCACATCCTCCCTCCAATAGAGAATTTTCACATTCTCCTTCATCACAACCACCATGTTCATCTTTCTTTCCAAATCTGCTACTGACATGGGTCCTTGCCAATACTGCATTGACAACAATCTCATCTGTACCATCACACCACCAGCTCATCCCTATAGAACCTCCTGTGATGCCTTTCACTCTAGGAAGAAGACTTGTTTCAGACCTGGTCCATTGTCCTCCTCAACATCTTCTTCTCCTCCACAGCCTGATCCACCTTCCACCAGCACCAAAAGATCCAGACCATCCATCCTGATCCCCAGACTGGTCAACAAATTACACCCTTCAAAAAAGAGTGCCAACCCCTCTACAAACACAAGCTCTTCTATCCCTGGTCCTTCTGATGGTAAGCTCAATACTTCTTCATACTGAAATTCAATCTGACAAATTTCCAGTTCATTTCCATCGAGACAGTGATGATGACAATGTGGGAACTATTGAAGAACCCCCATCTAATCCATTTCCAACCATCAAATACAACTTCAAACAACATTCTTCTCAACAGAAGCATCTCATCCTAGATTACTTCCAATCCACTCCTGCCAGGAACCCACAGGACCTTGAAAAAAGGAAGAACCTCATCCACCAGTTTAAAGCCAATGCTGAACATTTTGTTACATCTCTTGATTCTTTTTTTTAATTGCTTCTTGCCCAAAATCTTAATTTAGAAATAAGAATAAAAAACTCCTCATTTTAAAGTCTTGGGGGACTAATCCTCAGTTTTAAGTCTTGGGGGACTAACAGCCCTCATTTTATAGTCTTGGGGGGCTCAAAAAACCTTAGTTTATAGTCTTGGGAGACTTAAAACCTGAATCAAAAAGACAGAACCAGAGATCAAAACAGTAAAGATCAAAGAAACAAACTAACATTCTGGGGTAACTGTTCTACAGAGAAGCCAGCTCATCAGTTACCCCCACACTTGCCTTAACAAAATTCAGAGACTCCCCCTTGGATGCCCTCTGACAGAATCACACCAACTCCACATTATCAGTTTATAGTCCTGAAGGACTCCACCATTAAACCATCCTCAGTTTATAGTCATGGGGGACTATCCACAGTGTTCAGTTTAGAGTCTCGATGGACTACAGATCCACATTAGTAATAAAAAAAAATCTTGAAGAAATCTTTAAATAACCAGCCAGTTTAAAGTCTTGGAGGACTACCAGTTTTCAGTTTAAAGTCTTGATGGGCTAACCTCATTTTGCATATAAGGGCGGAGCTACCTCCAAACACAGTTCTCCACAGCCAACCTGCTGAACTTTCACTCTTTCTTCATTATCTACACATCACTGACAAAATTTTCACTCATCTCTTCTCTCTTCATTATTTTTCCTTCACAGATCATGGCTGAATCCCCAGACTTTGACCCATCGGACCTTCCCTGTTTCACTGCTCCATAGGACTTTGCTGGTAAACAGTGCATCCACATGTGCAGACCTTTCACCTTCACTCTTCCTACTCCTCAAGCCAAATTCTATAACAGAGCCTGTAATTCTTGCAATTCTAAAAAGAAAAGATGTGACAGAGACCCCAACTATCCAATACCTCAACCTTCACCTTCAATCAAATATATTTCCAGATCACCTACCAGGTCACCAGAGCTTGGACCTGCTTCTTCTTCTTTATCTTCTGCTCCTTCCAGAAGATCACACTGTTCTATTCCCAAAACACTCCCTAAAAGACCTGCTTTATCTTCTCAAGAATCTGCTTTTATCTCAGAAAATTGGGCCAAATCAGCTTCAAAATTAGCTCCCAGGCTTCTAGACCACGTCGAGGCAGCTCTCCTGAGGTGGGGCGGCCTGCCCACCTTTCCAGAAAGCAAAAATCAGGCTCAAAACTCCCAAATTTAGCCAGATAACAGCCAAAATACACCATTAAACACCAACAACTCTACGCAACCACCTCCTAGTGCTCCCAGAGCAATGTGGACACACAAAATTTCTACCCCAAACAACCCCAAAAATTTCAACATCTCTAGAAAACCTGCCAGAGGACCTTCTGAAAACACTAGAGCATGCAACACTGCTTCCAAACAAAAATTTCCTGTTACTTCAAGAAGAACTAACTACACCTCTCCTCTGGCCGCCAATTATTCCTCTGATGATTCCCTTTCTTCTAGATCTTCATCTATCAAATCACAATCAGCTTCCAGGTACCCTTCTCCTGATCCTTCCTTCAACAACCCTGATTCTCCACCACCAGTGTCCAACCCAACTGGGCCAAGCAATAATAATATCCACAACAACAACAGCAGCCCTGCTGCTCCAACCAGGCCACAGGAACGCCCTTCTTCTCCTTCATCTTCTCAACACCATTTAGAGAATGATCATGAGAATCCATACCTCTATCTGGTTGATCCTCCTTCAACATCCATTCAGCTTTTTTCAACAGGTCAAATCCTGGCCGCTTACAAATTCGATGAGCTTCCAATCTGTAAGTACCAAATCAATAAATCCAATTTCTTTAACAGAGAGCAATTACTGATCTAATTCTTCTGTGTAGTTGGAACCCCGCCTCCTGAAACTAAAATTGGGATTGGCCAACCTCTAGAAACTACCTTAACGCTGGATTAACCCAACATGAATCAACACCTAAGCATGATGTGTTCAAACATGCTTAAGGCCTTTGCCCTCAATGGTCCGTTGAATGACTTTGAAAAGAATCTGAGGAAAAAGCTCCTTGATGAATGCCGGAAGATTTCTAGAATAATCAAGCACACCTTCCAACACTCAATCCCTGCTTTTTCTACTTCTTCCCAAAAATTACCTTCCACCCCGGTACCTGATGATTACAATCCATATACTCTTTCCAGCCGCCTACACTACAAAGAACACAGTTCTTCTTCCAATCCTAACAAAAAGCAAAAACGCCACCATAATCCGGACCAACCATCAGAGGCTTCTTCTTCCAGACATTAAAATAAACAAGAAAGAAATTAATAAGTCACTAAATAGAGAGAACAATAATAATTAACAGAAATATATATATAAAAATGTATTTTATTTTTATTTTATTTATTTATTTATTTTATTTTTTTATTTTATTTTGTTTTATTTTATTTTTTTATTTATTTTAAACTACTAACATACTAAAAAATAAAAAAACTTGAAAATTAATAACAAAATTAACCAAAAATATGAGAGTTGAACAATTAAAATTAAATGAATAATAATAATAACATGAGAAAAATAATAGTTACTAATGGTATCCCCCAGCTAATTGATGAGCTGATCCCCTGATACCTTCCCCACATCCAAGTGCACCTTGATGTGGATACACTGTTCAATAATTTTTAAATGAATTGAAATAAAAAATAAAGATGAGATAAATAGAAATTGAGAGAATAATAAGAAAAGATAAGAAAATTGCATTGCCTGGCCAATTGATGAGCCTTTCCCAACCAATTCTTGCCCACATCCAAGTGACCCTGATGTGGTGACACCATATAATATAATTTTGTGATTTTTGCCACTTTATATCCTAATAACTCCCATAAAAAAATTAAAAGAAAAAAAGAGAAAAAAAGAAAATAATCTAAAGCCACTATCTAACACAACCATAGACACAGAAATTAATGAAAAAAAATCTGGGTCCATAGAAAGTCCAGTGAAAGGAAATGATAACTGGGTGGGCTCCCTCCAATAATTAAAAATGATGGGAGACCACCAGTTATCCCCCACCAAACCAAATAGATGAAAGAATCCAGTCTCAAGCCAGTAAGCCAGTTTAAAGTCATAGTAGACTTGAAACCTGAATAACAAAAACCAGAACTAAGATTCAACTAAGACAAACAAAATACTTGAAATAGACATTATGGGTTAATTGTTCTACAGAGCAGCCAGCTCATCAGTTACCCCCACACTTTCCAAAATAAAATCTAGATCCCCCCCCTGGGTACCTTCTAACAAAACACCAAATCCAACACATTAAACCGAAACCAATAAGCATGAAGAGTCTGGCACTTGAAGACCAAAATAATTTCCAGTTTAAAGTCATAGAAGACTAAAAAACTGTGAAGAAAAACCAATACTAGGGTTCAAACAAATTAAGAGAAGAGGTTGGAAACAGAAAATATGGGGTAACTGTTCTACAGAGCATACAGCTCATCAGTTACCCCCACACTTGCCAAAAAAAATCTAGAAGCCCCACCCATGGGTAACTTCTAACAAAAAGTTTCCAACAAAACAGATGCACAGCATCACCAAAATCTAAATTTAAAGAATGTTCAATAGTTTATCCTCATTGCGGAGTCAATCTTCTTCACTTTTTGTGCCTCTAGGATAAAATCTCTTCACCTGATCTGCAGCCACTCTCTTCTTTAAGACTGGGCCATCTAACTCCTCCAAAACATAAGAACCTCCAGACACCTGAGATCTGACTCTGTAAGGTCCATTCCATCTGTCAGCAAACATCTTTCCCAACTGACTCTCCAAACTTCTATTATACACCAAAACCAAAAAACCATGTTTCAAGGGATTCTTGAGTCTATGAGCCAACTTCTTTTCCCAGTATCCAACTGATTGATTTCTTATCTTCATCATGCTAGAGTACGCCTTCTCTTGACATTCCTCTCTACATTCCAACTGTTGCATCCTAGCACAGAGCAATTCTTCTGTTGAGCATATATCATCCCAATCAATTCCAAAATAAGAGACTGCTTCCAATTCCACTGATAGAACAGCTTTCTTCTTAAAAATTAATTCATAAGGGGAATAGCCAGTTGACCTTTTTACAGTGACCCTATCAGCAAATAACACCAAGTGTAAATAATGTCTCCATTTTTCAGCACTATCTCCACACATTTTTACCAAAGCATTTTTGATAACCTGATGGCCTCTTTCAGCCATGCCTTCAGCTTCAGGATAATAAGGTTTAGCCACCCTGACTTTAGAGCCAATACTTGCCACCGCTTCTTTGAATTCAGCTCCAAACTCTGGCCCACCATCAACAGTCACCAACTTCATCAACCCATACCAAAGCACCCATTCTTTATTCAAAAATTCTGCCACATTTTTGGCAGTAAAATTCACCAGAGGCACAGCCTCAACCCAACCAGAAAAATCATCTCTGGCAACAATCAAATATTTAAACCTGCCCTCTTTGATATGGACAGCATCCAAACTGACTCTTCCAAACACAGTTGTTTCACCAGTAGCACGTCCAACCTCTTTAGGTTTCAAGTGAATTCTTCTTTGACATTCTTCACAAGATTGAACCCAACCCTGCACATCCAACTTCATACCTGGCCACCAAAATCTATCTGCTACTCTTCTTTAAGTCTTTCCAAAGCCTCTATGACGAAGGTCTTCATGTAAAGACTTCAAAACCAATTCTTGACCCTTCTTCTGAGTCACCACCACTTGAGGATTTGGATGTCTCCTCCTCATCAACCTCCTTCCTGACACATAAAATAAAGGACTCTTCTTCTTGATTGCCACCCAAGTATCATCATCACAAGTATCTGGCCTCTCTAAGGTTAACGGATAATCAACCATAATAAAATAAAACCCAATCTGACCCCAGGTCTCATCTTCAAAATCCAACAAAAAAATATCCAAGGGTACAACCCTGTCATAAAAATCTCCAGTTTACACATGAGAAACATGACCGGCCCATCCAGGACACCAATCCCTAAACTTTGGCACCTCCTTTTTTTTCCACTGAATCTTAAGAGAATCCAGTTCACCAAAAAAACGCCATTATCCAATTTTGAGCCATCCCAAACAACAGCCCCATCTTTATCAAAAAAAAAACATTTTGATTATACGAATTAAGATCAGAACCATCCAGTTTAACCTCTTGGGGGAGGAGAGAACAATCATCCAGTTTAACCTCTTGGGGGAGGAGAGAAAAATATTCAGCACCCTTTGTGCTGGCCCTAACCACTGGAACATCTTCATCAAATTCTTCAGAATCAGAATCATCATCTGTGGGTGATCTTCTTGATAATCCATCTGGCATTGTAAAAGTCTTACCTGGCTTGTGCACCAGGTCAAAAGAAAAATGTTGAATAAATTCCACCCACCTAGTCATTGGAGAATTTAGAAGACTAGGTGTGTTGATCATTTGAACTATAGATTTAGCATCCACCTGCAGCTCAAAATGCTGCCCCCACAAAATGGTTTGTAGCTTCTTCAAAATTTTTGCTACACCACACAATTCCAACTTTGGCTGAGAATACCTAGATTCCACCTCATTAAAAACTACAGACTCATACCTTACTGGCCTGACCTTCCCAGCTTTATCTTCCTGAGACAAAACAGCACCAGCAGCAATATAACTTGAGACTACCACCAGATAAATTTTTCCAGCTTCCCTTCCATAATCCAACTTGTGAAGAATAATATCTTCACCTCCCACCTTCTTCAATTTATGAAAAGCCTCTTCACACTCTTCAGTCCATACCCACTCTGCATCTTTCCTGGTCAACCTTCTCAAGGGTGAAGGCAACAAGGAAAAATCTTTAATAAAAATTCTGACGTACACACAAACTCCCAAAAATCCCCTAACTTCAGTAGTATTTTTGGGCCTTGGCCATGACTGAATTTTATTAACTTTCTTATTTGCCATAATCCTCTCCTCCTTACATACAACATGACCCAGGATTTCCAGAGCAGGAACACAACAACAAAACTTTGACCCAGAAATGGTCAAACCAGCCTCTTCAATTCTGAACAATACTCTCTCTAGAGTATTTGCATATTCCCAAAAAAATCTCCTTATACCTGGGTTCTCCTTCAGTACCTCATTTCCATAATCAGTGGAGGGTCCTATAATTCCAGCATCCTCAATAAAAATACCAGCATGAGTTGGAACCTCATCCTGTAAAATCCAAGTTATTTGATCTTGATATACTGCTACTGAATTAGTTTCTCATTGAGAAAACCTAGTGAGCTTAAATCTTCCAAGAGGAGTCTCAAACATTGTGAGTGGCCGTGAATCAGTGTGAATTTCCCTTTCATCATAGCCACTCATAATATCTACCAAACCATAACACACCCTTCCAGAAAAAGCTTCCACAAAGTCCTCTGCACTTGGCCGCATCCCCGCATCCTTGATAGTGACTCTATTCAAGGCCCTAATATCATGCACAACCCTCAACTTACCATTCTGTTTCTTAACACAGAAAACCAGACTTGAGTAACTAGAAGTTGATTTTTCATACAATCCTTTCATGAATCTTTCCCTAACAGTCTCCACAAAATCATCCCTAATAGCAGCTGGAATTGGAATAGGTTTGATTTGCCAAGGCTCATGAAAAACCACAGGAATCAAGTATGGTTCCCCATAAGAGTGTTTCAACACACCCCTTTCCTTTTAAACAAATGCCACTGCTTTCTCCCTGAGCAAAATAACATGCAACAACAACTTCTTTTCCTCATCAGACAACCACCCATCAGGACCAAAATTAACAACTTTCAACCTTTTCACAGTTACCCAAGCGGTTTCCACAAAATCAGGAGGATTCTTCACCAGAGGAGTACAGTACAGATCTCTTGATAATGAAGGCCTCTTCAAATGTGGATTCAAACCCACAGGCATAGGCTCATTGACAGGCCTAATCTTCTGCGCTACCTTCTTGTACTTTGCGCCTCCACCGTCAACTTGAGGGATCTTCAGGATGTCTTCACCACCAGACCTAGAACAAAAACCAAGTGTTTCCCCATTGCTAACATATGTGGCCCAGGTAATTTTTTTGAAAGGTGTAGAAGAAACCCTAGCGGTGCACAATTGGGAGGACTTACTTTTAGACCCCAATCTCACCACTCCACAACATTTCTGCAATTCCACATCTTTGTACTCACTTCCATCTTCCAAATCTTCAAATCATGATTCATCTTCTTAATAACATCTTCTAAAATTATGCAGTTTATCCTCATACCAGAGACCCAAAAATTGATCTTGACAATCTTCAATCTTCAAAAATTCATGCAGTTTAACCTCATGCTGGAGGCCCAAGCCCAAACATTGATCTTGACAATCTTCTTTCTTCAAAAATTCTTTCAGTTTAACCTCATGCTGGAGGCCCAAAAATTGATCTTGATGATCTTTACAAAAATAATTCTTTTCTTCTTTTTTAATTATATTCAGATTTTTTTCTTGCTTTTCTCAGTTATCTTGAAATTTTTATCTTCTTTTCTTGAGTTTTCTTCCATCCTACAAAAATAGCCAGGGGTTTCCCCAATGCTCAAAGGCATGGTAAAGGTAATGTTTTTGAAAGGCGTAGAAGAAACCCTAGAGGTGCACAATTGGGAGGACTTACTTTTAGACCCCAATCTCACCACTCCACAGCTTTTCTGCATATCTTTCAATAAAGATATATAGCCAATCTTCTTTTTTGAACTTGAATTAAAAATATTTGAAAATATTGAGAGAGAACAGATACTTGATAAAAAACATGAAGAATACTTGCAGAGAAGAGAAACATTAAAAAGATAAAGTTGAAAATCCACTTGATATATCTCCAAGGGAGCTGACCTACTACAACCTGGGAGTTCCTCATCTTGGGGAGAGGTTGTAGCACTAGGGCAATCAGCCCTTATTACTCTAAAAAAGACAGACTCTCTCTAGAGCCTGAACCACACTCCAAAAAACCAGAGGCGGCACCCACTTCTTTTCTTCTCCTACAACAATCCATGCACTGGCACATTGAAGACAGGCCAGGCCTGGTCTCCCAACCATCATCTCCAGGAGATGATAGCTTCATGTGAAGCCTCCTCTCATCTTCACCGGTCAACTCCAAACTTATTCCCATGTCGAACTGATAACCAATTCTTTCCTGGAAATCAATCAAGAATGGACCACCCAAAGCAGCTTTTACATTACCTTTGGCAATGTAATAATGAACCTTCACAGAGGCTCCACCAACATCCAGCTTTACAAATTCAACTGTCCCAATCAACTCAGTGACATGGCCACCAATTCCTGTCTTGATGGGGAGGCCCAGATGAGTAGCCTCAAACAAGGAAATCAGGTTAATCTGAGAACCTGGATCCACCAATTCCCTAGCCTACCTGCCATTCAGAGTGACATTGACATAATTCAGAGGAGCAGAAAAATGAGTTTCCAACCCCTCACCAAACTTCTCAGCAGAATCACAAATGTATTCCACCTCCCCAGAAAAAACCCTTCTCCTGGTCAACAATTTTTTTTGTCTATCAGCCAGCCCAGGACTGATAGTGTACAATTCTCCAAAAGAAAGGGAAACCTGACCCTTATTCATTCTTTCCAGAACCAAGTCCATAACATTAGATTGGCCAGAAACTACTGGCCTCTCAAAGTGAGCCCTTGGCTTCACTACCTTGGTCCTAGAAATCACCTGAGGACCAGAACCACTGACAGATTTTCCATCAACAGGAATCAAACCAGATCCCTTACCAACACCTCTAACTCCAGCAGGCTTTGGCAATGAAGCCAAAGGGACATCCTCCTCTGAGTCAGTATCAACATACATTGGCATTGGCTCACCATTCATGTCCAATGCACCAAAACTTGGGGGGGCCCATATCAGCAATCCCCTTCTGCATCTCGTACTGCTTCTCTTTGCTGTACTTCCTCCTGGCTGCACTCAGCTTAGGATCCACCTTTGAAGCCTTAGGCTTCGGTTGGGCCTGAGAACTTCTCTTAGGCCTTCCCACCTTTCCAGCTTCAACATCATAGACACCAGCCAAGCATTCACCACTTGACTGACCTCCACAAGAATATAACTGCAACCCACCAAAGGAGGTAGAAAAAGAGACTTTATTAACCTCCTTCCCTTTTCCCTTGAAATCTTCATCTGCCTTAGCAGAAGACTTCCCCTGATCAGGGATCTCCTCTAACCTTGGCCTCCTCTGATTGAGACCATTTCTTCTCCTGACCAAATCAAAAGGAGCCTGCACCTCACTGGGATTCACTAATGAACCATCAGGGAATTTGAAAACCCTGCCATCAAACTCCACCTTTCCTTCTGACACATCTCTGCTCAGAGCCCAACAATCATTAGACTTGTGCCCCCTCCTTCTGCAATAAGAGAAGACCCAAGGATCACTCTTACCAGCCCTCCTGTCAAAATCTCTAGGCTGAGAAGGAGCCCTATTGACCTTCTTAGCCTCTTGAACAAAAATATGTATCTGTTTTGTCAGATCAGCCAACTGCTCCACCACTGGGTCCCTCTCCTGCTTGGGAACCTCCACCATATTCTTCTCTTCCTTCTTCACTCTACTCTCCTCTTCAGCCAAAGCCTCACTGACTTTGCTGACATATTTGGCACACCCCTTTTGATAGGTGTCCACAGCCAACAACTTCAAATGGGCCTCCACAGCCTCCTTCACCTTTTCCAAGGCAGGCAACTTCTGGTCCCCATTGGAAGGAGTCTTCATTAAGTCCTTCCTTGACAGCTCCTTCAACACACCATCCTGACATCTCTAGCCAGGGAAGACCAAAAAACATCTTTGGCAGCATTTTCATGTGCCAGATCCTCCAATTCCAGCAAATATGCTACCACAGGATCAAATTGCAGCAGAAACTTCCTGTAACTGAGTAAGTTAACAACAGCACTATAAGACTGCCATTCACTGACAACCTTGTTCAGATCCACCATAGTGAACCTGACACCCCATCTATCCACCATCTCCCTGCACAGCAACTTCCAGTCCCTTTTCTTGTAGCCAGACATGGCCACAAACTCCTTCTCCACTGCCCTATCACCAATGAAGAAAATGATCTGCTTAACCATGTCCAGGTAAAAAGCACCATCCACACCAGCAGAAGTTTCATATTTCTCCAGAAACCACTTCACATATTCCCCATTAAACTTGGTACCATCCCAAGTTTTAATCCTCACACACTCCCTAACCATCACAGCAGGAGGACCTTCCCCCTCACTGACAGTCACCACAGGAATAGATGAGCCAGAAGCCATTATTCCAGACCAAAATCACCAAAAAGGACCAACCAAAGACAACAGAGATTCCAAAGAACTAGCAGGTCCTTCCCCACGTTGGGCGCCAGAATTGTAGACAATCCTATAGTACTAGCTATAGGCCTTGACCAAAGGAGTTGGACATAACCCAGAAAGAAAATACACTGTCCCTTTAGAAAAATATAAGTGAGATTTACCTGCTACAGTAAATTGGTTCCTGTTGTTTTAAGCCCCTTTTCCAATACACTTGACTGCCTGATCAGCCAAGAAAGTAGTCTACAGACAGACTACCAAACCAAAGAACTGAAATTTAGACCAATGTCCTCACCAGAGAAAGCAATGATACTTGATTTAGGTTGAAAATCCACATTAGAGACAGCAATAATACTTGATATATCTTACATGACTACACCAGAGAAAACAGTTTACAAAGTTGAGTTAAATGAAGAACTAACCTTGCAACAAACACAGCCAATTGTTTCCAGAAAACAGTGAAAACTGAGTGAGGAACAAGGATTTCACCTCTGGATGGTTGTATGATGATTAAGGTTACCCAAACTGTCTTATTCACTATATATACACATACCACTCTCTAAGAGCCCATGCACACCAACAAATTTGGCATTTCTGAGCACCGAATTGCATATGACCCCTCTAGAAACGCTTCATAGCCTTCTAGCACTGAGAGACACCGGACGACCTACGCACAAGGTTGAGGGTGTTCCTGGAAGTGAGATGAGGAGAGTAGTTTAGAAACTTCTCCAAAGCACAGAGTAAATGTTTGAGGAAGTAATTCAAAGATGACTCAAAGGAAGAGCTACTGCTTTGAGATATGTTCGATAAGAATTCTAATATAATTTAAAGGTAATATTAATATTCTTAAGATGTCACAAAGGGTTGGAAACTCAATAATCAAAGATTTTAGGATTTAGAAATGATTACTGAGCAGATAAGGAAAGATACAATAATAATGATTTAACCTGAAGCTTTACCACTATTAACTATATATACGTTTTATAATTTAATTCTAAAGAATGTCAAACCAAAATCCAACCCCTTTTATATCCAATACTCCTCCTTGCATTGACCTCATACCCATCCATTATTTGGCACATCACAGACCACCAAAATTACACACATTACACCTTGACCCTCCTCACTAACATCCGTTAACCCTTTAATCCTCCACTAACCATCCCCTCCATGCTTACTACCCCTATTAATAACCCACAGATACTTAATAAACCTTTTAGCGGACTATTACATTGACTATTGCTCTGTGTGTTGCTTATTGAGGAAAAACTAAAACACACTATTGAGAGATTGAATAATTTAGATTTAAAGTTTAGACTAGCGCGCTTGAATAGTGAGTACACAAAGGAAAGTCACAGTTGCTATGTAGAATTGCTTTCTGTGCTTCAAGTATGGATTTAGACCTCTGTATTATTGATTTAATGAGCTGCTTTTGCCTCGAGTGTCACGTGGCAAGTGACAGATGCCCTGGTATAAAAAATGCAAGCTCGGTTGAGCATGAGACATACTTTCCCACACTACTTTCTCTCCATTTTTACTTTAATTATTTTATATTTTGTTATGTCAACTTGTCCTACCCCAACTTCCACGCCTCCACACCCCAAAGCAGATGGTGGAATCATTACCCAGCAATTTTCTCAAGCCTGTACATCCTGCAAATCAATGGAGTGTTTCTGCGTCAAAAGCACGGCAACACGAGGTCCTCACCAGATATGCGAGTTTTTCCGCTGGAGACAAATGGCGTGTGATGCCTTATCAAAAAATGTGGACATCAAACGACATTTTACAAAAAACAAATATTGGGTAATACCGAAGACCAAAGAGGTGGTCAAAGATATTTGGGATGTATCGATTGGGGACGATCAGTTGATGGGAGAGATTGAGGAGGAGGTGGAAGATACTGTGGCAACCTGGGTAACCCAGTCCACAAGTAAAAAACGAGGGGTGGAAGAAGAGGTGGATGAGGATGAAATCCCCATCTCAAGATGGACACCAAAGAAGCAGGGGATGGTCATCAAAGATGATGAAGAGGAGAAGGAAGTGACGGTGGAAGTCACCCTAAAATTATTTTTAGAAGCTGACCCATTGTTTGAAGTAAGTCTGTTCTTCTTTTATTTTAAAAAATTTTGTTACTGATGACCGTATGTTTTAGAATTCAGATGTCATTGTGGAAGCTCCAATTGTGGAAGCTGCGCCATCACTGCCAGTTGAGGCAAATCAACCAGTGATTGATTTGAGGGAGGACAACAAAGAGACTCTTGAACAGGTATGTTCAAAAAAACCTCAGCAGGGTCAACGAACACGATTCATCGAAGATTTAAGCGGTGAGGTCAACAAGATTGTCAATGCTGCCTCCTTTGATGTGGCTGAAGAATTACTAGAAATTGGGGAAGTGGTACCTGTAGGAGAGGAGGAGGTATTTGAGAAATGCAGGAAGGAAATAAGAGTGGTTTTGGAAAAAATGAAGAAGTTGGTTTGGTAGAAAATACAGGAGAAAATTTGAAATGGAAGGAAAAAAAATAAAGAAAGAAAGAGGGAAGGAAAAAAGTAGAAAGCAATTTGTGTATTTATTTATTTTTTATTTTGTTGTTTTAGTTGAAATTTAAGTATATTATTTTATAAGATTTTGAGAAAGAAAAAGAAAAGATTTGATTAAAATTTTGTTACAAATTTTGAAAGAAGAAAAGAAAGAATGTTTAACTGAAAGAATTTTAGTTTAAGTTTTGAAAAGTAAAAATTTAAGTAAGAAAAAAGAAATAGTTGATTGAAACAATTTTGTTTGAAGTGAAAATTTAATGAGAGAAAAATTTGTTATTTGTGAAAGTTTATTTATTGAATTTTTTGAGGAATTTTGGTTATTTGAAAAGAAAGAAGAAAAATAGTTTTGAAAAAAAAGAATTTTAAAGAAAGAAGTAATTTTTTCGAAGAATTTTTAAAAGAGAGATTTAAAGTGGAAGTGAAGTTTGAGAAAGATTGTCATATTGAATTTGTGAAAAAAATTTATATTTTGAAGAAAAAGAAATAAGGGAAAGAGAAAAGTTTGAAAAAAAGAAAAGAAAGAAAATTAAAGGAATTATTGATTTTTTAAGATTTTATTTATAATGAATTTTAAGATTTGAATTTCATTATTATATTATATTTTATTTTTTTAAATTTTAATTTTTTAATTTAATTTAATTTTGATTTTACTTTATTTAATTTTATTTTTATTTATTTATTTATTTTTAAAGAATGTTAAAAAAGGCTTTTGAGAAGAAGAAAGAAGAAAAGAAAAATCAGAGTAAGGATTTTATAGAAGAAAAGAAGTTTTAGAATTTTAAGAAAAGAAAAGAAAAAAGAAAGAAAAAAAGTGAAAAGTGAAGAGAAGAGAAAAAAAAGAGAGTTCTAAGGTTTTAGTTTTACTGGATATTTAAGATGAAAAGATTAAGGAGTTCAGGGGCGATAGAAATATTGATGGCTGGTTCCCAGGATGTTTTGTCTGAGTTATTGAGGAAGCCTTCCCATTTCGCAAGGTATTGAAGTTTCCCCTTGCACATTCTTAAATCAAGGATACAACTTACTTCTCACTCTAGATGGTCTTCTACTTTGACTGGTTCCGGAGGAGGTCGGTTCCTGCCCGGGTATGTTTGTCGAGCCAGTTCCAGGAGAGATATGTGGAAAACAGGGTGAATAGCCTGCCATTTAGGAGGTAGCTTGAGTCGAAATGCAGTTTTAGAGACTTCGGAGTCGATTTCAAATGGTCCCAAGCGTTTTTCAGCCAGTTTCTTTGATGGTCTAGTCACTCAAATGTTTTGTGCGTCGAGCCATACTTTGTTGCCTGGTTTAAAGGAAGGAGCAGATTGTTGATGTTTGTTGGCCTGTTCCTTGTACCTTCGAATCACTAATTCCAAATTTTATTTAAGTTCTTCTTGTAGTCATGATATGGTTTGAAGATAATGTTCCGCAGGATGACTAGTTCCTACATGGATTGAGTTGAATCAAGGATGTTTTCCATAAACAGTTTTTAAAGGAGATTGTTGTGTTGAAGAATGAGTCGAGTTATTATAAGCGAATTCGGCCAATGGTAACCATGTGATCCAATCGTCTTGTTGGTAACTGACATACATTCAAAGGTATTGCTCAAGGATTTGGTTGACCCTTTCTGTTTGCCCATTGGTTTCAGGATGATAGGCTGTGGAGAGATTCCTTGTGATATTGAGTTGTTGACACAATTAAGTCCAGAATGTGGATAAAAACAATGAGCCTCTATCTGAAATAATATCATTAGGTAAGCCATGTTTGGAAAATACATATTGCAGAAACAATTTTGACAAGTCTTCTGCTATAGCAGTAGTAGTGGTTTTAATGAAAATAGACATATTTGAAAATCTATCTACTAATACTAATATAGCATCAAAATTATTAGAAAGAGGAAGTTGAGAAATAAAATCCATTGATAAAGATTCCCAAGGTTTAGAGGGAATAGGAAGCAGTTGAAGCAACCCATGCTTCCGGTGACGGGGAGCCTTATTCCTATTACATTCATAACAAGATCTTATATAGGCCTTTATTTCTCTGGTCATTCCTGTCCAGACAAAATCCCTTGCTATTAACTGGTAGGTTTTATCAACCCCAAAATGACCAGCTAATGGAGAATCATGTCGACAATTGAAAATCCATAATTTTATTTCATTATTGTCAGGTATGACTACTCTACCTTCAAAAACTAATAGACCTGATTCATTACTAAATCTTTTGGACCCTTGATTTGAGAGTATTTTGCCTTTTGTTGCTAAACAATAATTGTCCTTTGACTGAGCTTCGAGGATGTTGGATAGTGGATTTTGGAAAGATTGAATTGTCATCAAATTAAGTTGATGAGTGGTTAACATTGATTTGTTGAAAAATTGATTTCACATTTGCTGGGTTCTTGTCAGTAAATGTGTCCGCCTGCTGCAGGTAAATGTCATCCCAACGTGACAGGATATCTGGGACAATGCAGTTCTTACCTGGGCGATAGGAAATAGAAAAGGGAAATTCAGACAGAAATTCAGCCCACCTGGCTTGATGCCTGGTTAACACTTTGGAAGACATAAAGTATTTCAAAGCATTATGGTCAGTCAGGATTTGAAAAGGATTATCTAGGCTGAGAAGAAAAGAGCGCCATTTTTCAAGACAATGATTAATAGCTAAAAGCTCTTTGTCATGAATTTTGTAATTTAATTCTGCTGCAATAAGTTTGCGTGACTCAAAAGAAACAGGATGAAACAATTGTGTTTCATGATTGAATTGAGAAATGACCCCTGCAATAGCATAATTGCTAGCGTCTGTCTTGACTATTGTCAAAGCAGAAGGATCAAAGTGTCAAAGAATTGGAGCTGTGGTAAACGCAGTCTTCAATGCTTCAAATTCCTTTCATGCTGTAGAAGTAAAAACAAAAGGAATATCTTTTCTAAGAAGAGAAGTAAGATTGGAAATAGTTTTAGAGTAATCTTTAATAAATCTTCTATAGAAATTGGCAAAACCCAAAAATCCTTGGAGGGATTTAACGGTTTTGGGCTAAGGCCATTCCAGGACTTTTTTGAAATTTTTGTTTTCCATGACTAAAACATCAGTGGATAGCGTAAACCCCAAAAAATCAATATATTTAAGATGGAATTCACATTTATTGTGCTTGGTGTAGAGACCGTGATCTCAAAGGCGATTTAGAACCTGTCAAACATGATGAATATGTTCATCTAGTGTCTTCGAGAAAATTAAAATATTGTCTAAGTAGAAAACAACATCTTGAAAGATGTCATTAACAAAAGTTAGAAAATTAGATGGTGCGTTACATAATTCAAAAGGCATTACTAAATATTCAAAACTACCAAATTTAGTGCGCATTGCAGTCAGTAGTTCATGACCTTCCACAATGCAAATAAGATTATAAGCGCCTCTAAGATCAATTTTAGAAAATAAATTAGCACCATTAAAAAGGGTAAGAAGCAATGACATAGGAGGAACTGGATATGCATTCTTCTTTGTAACTGTGTTGAGCTTTCTATAGTCAACACACAACCTAAGGCTACTGTCTTTTTTATTTCCAAAAAAAACAGGGGAGCCGGTTGGAGATTTACTGGCTCTGATGAAACCTTTGGCTACATTCTCTGCAATGTAGTCTCAAAGAACTTGAGATTTGTCCTTGGAAAAAGAATAGACAGGACCTGCCGGAGGTACTGGACCTATTAACTCTATTTGATGGTCGTAGGGTCGATGAGGTGGTAATATATTGGCCTTGCGGATTGAGAAAACATCAATTAAATCATGATAGATTTCTGGTAGAGTTGATTTAATGGCTTCAACATTTATTTGGTTGTCCTCATCATCTTTGAGAGAATCTCTTGAGAGAAGACCCAAATTGAGAGAGCATAATTTGACTACTTCGAGGCAATTTAAATCCTCTTTGAGTGAAGTGATCGAGCTAGAAGGGTTAGCCAATTGCTCATTTAGAGAAAGATCAGATGCTTTCAATTCATCTGGCAGATATTTGTCCTCTAGCAGAACATTGTAAGGCAGGTTGTTTAACTCCCTATTGACCTGCATTGAAGAATCAGAAATATACTTAGTGTGTGGGGTGATCAATCCCCGTGACCAATCAATTTCAGGATTCCAATGCGTTAAAATGTCATAGCCAAGGATTGTATTGTCCATTCTTGGGGTGCCCAAGACTGATAATTCCCACTCAAAGGTGGGAAAGATCAGAAAGTTGAAAACCCATAAAACTTTCTTACTTACCCAATATTTGGGTTCCTCTGATTCAACCAAATAAATTGGAGTTCGATTGATATCTGTGAATGTCAGTTTTAGCTTCTCAGCAAAAGATAAACTGACAAAAGAAATTGAAGCTCCAAAGTCTATAAGACAACTGAAGGGGGTATCCTCCTTGAAAAGAATGAATCTCAAGTGGTTTAAGGCAACTCCAGCCCTTAAGACATGGAGGTTCTGTGCACTGGGAGAGATAAGATAGTTTTCTTTGCACACAAGTAAACTATCTACTAGTTTTTTGACCTTGAACTAGTACCTTCTCTGTACTTCAACTTTACACAATCTTCTAGCTTGTGCTTACCCCCACAATACATATATAACCCATTATCTGCTCGCCTCTTCCTCTCAGCTTCTTTAAGTTCCCCTTTTGGATCCAGTACTTTACTGATATTGCCTGGGGTCAAACCTTTTGGTCGAGATTAGTCCTTTCCCTTATTGGGTTTGGATTGAGTTTTCCATGGGTGTGAAGAAGGTCCCAATTTAAAATTTAGGCCTTGAGATTTGTTGGCGTATTGAGAATGTTGTAGTCATCCTTGGTAAACGCTGTTGAGTTCAAGGGTTTGATCCATTAAATCCATTAAAGTAGTCATCTTCTGACCATGAAGATTTAATTGATCCAGAATCCTTGAAGGAAGTCCCTTTTTGAAATGATAGTTGAGGGCAGCATCATGCCAACCTACTCGAGTTTGAAGTGCTCTGAAGTTCAAGATATATTCAGAAGGTTTACCATTATCATTCATGCGAAGGAAATCAAGTTCAATTTCTGCGTTGTCAGTTTCGTTAGGGTCACCAAACAACGTAAAGAGTTGGTCTTCGAACTTTTCCCTGTTATTAATAAGTAAGTGGGTTTCTGTCAAAGAGAGCATGAGAAGATAAGGTTCAAACCACCTTGCTGCTTTTCCAGCTATGAATGAAGAAGCGTAAACAACCTTTGATCAGTCATTATTGAAGGTTCAAGGGTCGTTATGGAACAGGAGCTTGCAGGTTTTCAAGAAGGGCTGCAATCTGTCTGGATGTTCTTCATTGAATTTATCAGGAGATTTCATGGAAGAAGTCTTGAATTTAGATCCCTCTGAAGACGTTGGATTGGAAAGGGTTTTCATAAAAAGCCTCATGAAGTCTTCTAGAGATTTATATGGTCCAGGTTCCAAAGGATTACCAGAAGGGTGGGTAGCAGGGGCAGATGGTGCCTCATGCATTGTATCCTCTCCTTCTTTTTCCTCACTAGAATCATCAAAATCCTGGGGAATTTCTTCTACAGATTGGACTGAGTGTCCCCGTTCCCTAAGGTCGAGAGGTTCCAAGGAGTGAGTGCGGGAAACAGGATGTGTGGCTGTTGGCCTGCCTCCGGCGCAAGCCCTAGTAGTAGCGCCCGTAGGAGGAGTGCATTGAACAGGTTCCATTTAGAGAATTTAAAACACCTGAAAAAAGGATGTAGTAGTGCCAAAGAATGAGAACTACAGAGAATTACATTATACTGACACCGGACGACCTACTCACAAGGTCGAGGGTGTTCCTGGAAGTGAGATGAGGAGAGTAGTTTATAAAATTCTCCAAAGCACAGAGGAAATGTTCAAGGAAGTGATTCAAAGATGACTCAAAGGAAGAGCTACTTCTTTGAGATATGCTCGATAAGTATTCTAATATAATTTAAAGGTAATATTAATATTCTTAAGATCTCACAAAGGGTTGGAAACTCAATAATCAAAAATTTTAGGATTTAGAAATGATTACTGAGAAGATAAGGAAAGATACAATAATAATGATTTAACCTGAAGCTTTACCACTATTAACTATATATACGTTTTATAATTTAATTGTAAAGAATGTCAAACCAAAATCCAACCCCTTTTATATCCATTACTCCTCCCTGCATTGACGTCATACCCATCCATTATTCCGCACACCAAAGACCACCAAAATACACCCGTTGTAGACTGTTCTAAAGTACTAAGCAGTAGACACAATGCAAGATGGGTTGGTTCTTCTCTTTAATTTCTAAAAGAAGCACCTGCCACTCTTATTTTAAAGACAGTGTAATAATGTGCAATGCTTATAATTGACTAGAAAGTTTATAAGTTGAGATGAGTTAAAGATAAGGGAAAAAACAAGTATTACTATCTGGATATTTCTATTCTTAATAAGAGCTATTATCCACAGCTACTCCCTCTTGAAGTGCTCCCTTTGAATATGCCTTATTATAGTAATAAAATATCTCTAATAATAGTTAATCCCACTGAATCTATATATTCTCTCTATGTTGCACTCTTTCACTATACTATATGAAATACACACACAGACGCACAAACTCTAAAAGACTCAGAAATACCTTTTAATATTCTCTCAAACAATTAATCACAAAATATCTAATATCTTATACTGGGTACTATGACTATAGCTACTCGTATATCTCTATATTGATTTTTCTATGATCTGCTTTTTAAAACAACAACTAATACGATTTTTCTTATTTTTATTATTTTTCCTCTACCTTTAGATAGATTGACCAGTTCTCCTTTTATATTTTTCCAGCGCTTAAGACACAGTTCCCTAATGGATCTCCAGCGCTGACTCTAGCGCCACATTAGTAAAACAACAACGAATCTATTAGTAAACTACGTACACCGCTTGTAGAAACTACAGCGCCTAAATCATACCCTATAATTACTAACACTAGTATTAACTTGTTTCACTGATGCTCCACATATGCGCTTTTAACTATACCTTGTTTTGTTTCAGCGCTAGTTCCAGGTTTGACTTATCCTAACGCTGCGTCTAGTTGCCTTAACTCTTGGGTAGTTTTACGATTGAGTCCCCACTCTCTTTGCTTTTAAAACTAAGTTCATAGTTCCGACAGCTTGCTTAACTAGTTAGCCTTCTTCATTACTTGTCTCAGTAAGTTATAGCACTTGCCGCGGTACAGTATACTATGCACTTGAGTCGTCCTTAAGCCATAACTCCTTCTCTAATGCGTAACACACAATTATTGGAAAATCCAAATCCATATTTTTTAGTGCTTGCGATTGTAAATCAATAACACACAATTCCCCTATTGTGCGGCACATCTTGCTGCAAAATCCAAGCGCACAGACCCTTAATCCTATTCCGCGCTTCTATTTTCTTTGCTCCTTGAAACACACAAATACATATTATATTTTTATACTTCCTGCTGCACTAACTCCCCTTTATGATTCCTGGACTACGCGCGCTGATTGGTCTAAATTCACGCTTCCTGGGAGGCGCGTACCACATCCTCCCTCTACTCGAGACTGTCCCCAGGAGCCCATAAATACCCTGCATCTTGCAGCGTTTTCTTCCTCCATCTTCTATCTTTTTCTCTCTTATTCACTACAAATCTTCTTCTTCTTTTCTTTCTTTTATTATTCTTATATTTATCTTTCTCAATGAATACTAGAAGAACCCCTCCTAATGCTGAAAATACCACCAGCGTCGTGGACGCTATTTGACAGTTCGTGCGCACTCAGACCCCTACTGCTTCTCCAACAACGCCCATAACCACACTGATGGGTGGGACGAGATGCACCCATTGCATCAAAAATGGCATAACTCCTTGTCATTTTTCAAAAGCCCGCTGTGGCAATAATTTTTTTACTGTAAGTTTTCTTCATTTTTCTTCCCATTTGTTACTAATCTTTCATTTTTCTTTATTCCAGTCGTGCAATTACTGCAAGCAACGCAAGAAGAAATGTAGTTACAGTGGTCCGCCCACTGTTACGCGCCTGGACCCCAACCCTTCCACCACCAACATGATGAGTCAAATGACTATCAAGCGCCCGGCGCCTGCTCCTGTTACCCCTCCTGACAACAAACAAGCCATGGTTGGTTACCGCGAACCTACTCCTAGTAGTGTCGCCTCAATCCCTAATTCTCTTTTCTTGGAGGAAAGTTCAGTAAGTCCCTTTTTCTTACTTCTTCTTTTTTTTTCTTTTTTTTAAATATTATGTAGAATGCACCAGGCACTCCTTACGCTGAAACGCCTCTGCCTCCTATAGCTCCGTTATTCCTTCCTGCCTTGGAAGAAGATCCTGTCTGGGATACCATACCTACACCTGAGCCCACTCCTCATTCGCCAACTCCTGACTGGACTGATATGCAGCCGGTCTTCAATACCATCACTCCGGACAAATGGCCAACCAAAAACTTTCCAGTCATTGATGATGAAGAGCCCACCATGGATCAAAACTGGGAATTCGCAGAACAAATTTCCTGCACTCCTTACGATGCGACCATGTGTCGTATGAATAACATGATAATGGCCGTCAAAGAATTTCTTGAGGAGGTTTCAGTTTATACTCGCGCTGAGTATAATAAGCAAAAACAACTGATAACTGCCTTGCAACAAAACATGCAAGAGGCTGTTAACGATTGGGCTTTCTGTGTCCCAATCTTTGATGAAGCAGAATACTAAAAATCTTCTTTTGTATTTATTCCTTGTAATGTGTATATAGCCTTGTAAAAAAAAATGTAACATATTTTTTTTTTTTAATTTTTTTTTTTCACCTAACTTTCCTGTGAGAACTCTACAACTGCGAGATGAGTTGCCCCCAAAATATCATCCTTTTTCTAAGCAGTGCACCCTTCTATTAAGTGCCTATGAAAGATGAAACAAGAAATAATAATAATAAATAACAACTTGAGATCGTTGCTACATTCTATAGCAGCAATTACTTCCCCTGCATCATTTATGTATGTGCTCTCTTTTAATCTTCAAATCTTTGTAATACATGTCTTTCCCTTGATTGTAACAGTTCATTTTTCCTTGGGTTCTTCATTAAAACAAACGCTTCTCACTAGCTTCTTAGAAACCATCCAGCTCTCAAGTCAGACGTGGTGCAACTGATGACTTCTTTATAATGCTATTGTTAACCTATATATAGCCCTTCTAATAACCTGAATTTCCTCTATCCTAACATCATAACTCAATATCACACAGATCCCAGAGATCAAGCTTGCTCATTTTGCAAACGCTGTAACTTTCATTGTACATTTTCTAGACCTCGGGGGTATGCCTCTTTTAGACCTGCCTGTGACAATTGCTTTAGATACCACAAAACTTGTGATACCTCCCTTAACCAGAATACTTCTCAGCCTACTGGTTATATTTGCTTTCCACCTAGCTCTACTAGTAGCGCTCCCATAATTACCACCACTAGTCCCACTATTTCCACTAATAATAATAATGCTCCTTATGAGTCGCCATCGCTTCCTAGTCTTCCCAGGCGCAAAATATCCATACAGCCTAGCGCTACACTTTCTTCCCCTCCGAGGTCCAGTGCTTCCATGCGCTCAGGCTCCCCTACAGCTGCTCCTGACGCAGTTACTGTTACTTCACCGTCAGCACACCCACAAAACTTATTAGAAAGTAAGTATCCTTTACTATACTTATTCTCTTCTTGCTTACTAACTTCCTGTCAGGCTTCAATGAATCCATCTCCTTGGGATGGGTTCCCATTCCTTTACCCTTTGTCAATTCCATGTGAATGTTTTCCAGACTTCGTCTTATATATGACGCTATGTCCCTATCCTACAATAACGCACCAGCTTTTTCTGACACTGAACTTGAAGCTTTCTATACTCATATAGAAATGATAGGTCAACTAATGAACAAAATCAGCTCAACGACTATTCTTGGATTCCCCACCAATCCCCGTCACTTCATCATGCCTGAAGACTGGAAAGGATATCCTATTAGCTTTCACCCTGATACTGAATAGACCATTAGTGCTTTTCCTTATGAGTCTCCTCTGTCCATTCTCCCTGTACATAGTCTTCATATATTTTTCATGCTATGCCTTCAAATAATCTTTTTAGACATGGCTCTATTTTGTTACACCTGTCTTCCATACTTTTAGAGCGCCTAACTTTGCTCCCTCTACTTTCTTTAAAAAACTATAAACCCCTAAAAAAAATCCCAAATAAACTTTATATCATAAAACTTTACCGCCTTTACTGCAATACAGCAATATACCATGTAGAATAAGAATTGAACTATACAGCGCCCCATCTATAAATTGCTATTCCACTCCTGGTTAGTTAACCCATTAGTTAAATTCCCAGCTTCTTTTGCGTTTACATGGTACACATCTCCTTCAATCCAATTACCTATTTTTTCATGTCTCCTTTAACGATGAAAATCTAAATTTTCATTATCCTCTATTCCCTCATCTAAGCGCTTATTCCAATTGCCTGTTCAGCCATAGTCCGCCTAACTTCCAGTTAGCGCGCTCTATCTGTCACAATTGTGTCGAAGCCTCCTGTGAGTCCTTTTTAGAAAAACAAAATTTAACATAACTTGTTAGTTTAACCTCTTCCCGGAGGTATTATTCTGGTAGTTTTTCCTCATTCCGGAGGTTATCTTGTATCACTGGAACACCCCTTGGGTAGAATCTTTTAATCTGATCTGCGGCCACACGCCGCTTCTGCTCAGTACCATCCAATTCCTCCAGCTATCTGCTTTCTTATCCTATAAGGACCATTCCATCTGTCAGAAAACATCTTCCCCCATTGGCTTTCTAAACTTCTATTATAAACCAAAATCAAATCTCCTGGGTTCAATGGCTTTCTTAACCTATGCGCTAAGCGCTCATCCTAATATTTAACTGACTTGTCCCGGATCTGCATCATTCTTTTATACGCTTTCTCCACAAACTTGTCTTTTCTTTCAAGTTGCGCTACCCTTGCTAGAATTAAATCTTGGGTTAAGCGCACTTTATCCCAATCACATCCTAGGAAAGATCCAGCCTCCAGATCAACAAGTAATACTGCCCTTTGACCAAACATAAGTTTGAACAGCAAAAACCCTGTTGTCCTTTTAACTGAAATCCTGTCCGCATACAAAACTAATGGCAAGTAGTTCTTCCACTTCGCCCCATTATTTCCACATAATTTAACTAGCGCATCCTTTATAACTTGAGGCCCTCTTTCTACCATTCCCTCTGCTTCAGGATAATATGGCGTTGCAACTCGTAATTTTGTGCCAATACCTTTTACTACTTCTTGGAATTCTCCCGCAAATTCAGCGCCACCATCTACGGTTACCATCTTCATTACCCCATACCTATAAATCCATTCTTTCTTCAAAAACTCGGCCACATTACTTTCCTTAAGGTTTATCAACGGCGCTGCTTCAACCCATCCTGATAGATCATCCCTGGCTACTAACAAGTATTTAAAGCGTCCTTCTTTTATATGGACTTCATTTAAACTAACCCTACCAAAAACAGTATCTTCGCCCGTCGCTCTTCCTTTTTCTTTTGGCTTTCTGTAACTTCTGCACTGGCATTCAGGACAAGATTTAACCTAATCTCTTACTTCATTTTTCATGTTGGGCCACCAGAATCTTTCCCTAACTCTACGATGAGTCTCCTCTTGACCTCTATGTCCTAAATTCTTGTGTAACTCCCTGAGTATCTTCTCCTTCCATTCCCTAGTTTGAATAACTAACTGAGGAGACAAAGCTTGATTCTTCCATAACTTCACATTTTTAATAAAATAGCCTTTAGCGCGCTTCTTAATATTGCGCCAAAACTTTTTATCGCAAAAATCTGGTCGACTATTACCTTCCAAATATAACCTTAACAACTCTACTCCCTCATCTGTAGATGCGTTGTCTACTAAATACTCCTCCTCTTAAAGTTGAGTACTACTTTCCTGACTTCCCTTTGAAGCATCTTCATCATCTGACTCCTCCACTACCTCACCTTGCGCACTCCTTGTCGCTATATTAGCTTCATTGTTCCCTAAATCCAGTTGCAGTTCAACCTTGCTACAAACATCCTTTGCATTGTCAGCATTTAGTTTTATGTCTTTTCAGACATTCCACGTTACTAGTTTATTGTCATCACGGACAATCCTACTTGCTCTTATCTTCTTCAAATTCTTCCGCTTCCGAGTCTTCTTCACACAACGGTCTTCTCGACAGCGCATCTGGCATAGTGAAAGATTTCCCTGGCCTATGGACTAAATCAAAAGAAAATAAATTAATCTGCGCTACCCACCTCGTCATGGGCGCATCTGGTAAACTCGGGCTATTAATCATTTGCACCAACGACAGCGCATCAACCTGCAGCTTGAAAGGCTGCCCCCAAAGCATTCATTGTAGCTTTTTAAGAATTTTTGCTACTCCACATAACTCCAGCTTATACTGGGAGTACCTAGACTCCACTTTGGTAAAAGTCTTGGACTTGTAAAGGACAGGTCTATCATTACCTTCCTCGTCCTCCTGCATCAAAACTGCGCCCACCGCAAACACACTAGAATCCACTGCTAGAGTAATTTTTCCAGCGCCTGGTCCATACTCCAATTTCTTCAAAAGAATATCTTTCCCTACAACCCTCTTTAATAACTCGAATTACTCCTCACATTCCTCCGTCCAATCCCATACAGCATCCTTTCTTGTTAAGCGCCGTAAAGGTGAAGACAACAAAGCAAAATCTTGAATAAACATTCTTACATATGTACAAATGCCTAAAAACCCTCTAACTTCCTTAATATTTCTTGGTATTGGCCATTTAAGTACCTTATTCCTCTTTTTTTCAGCCATGATTCTCCCTTCCTTGCATACCACATGTCCCACTATATCTAGTGCTGGAACACAACATGCAAATTTAGATCCAGAAATCATTAATCCTGCCTCCTCTATCCTAAATAGCACTCTTTCCAGGGTAATCGCATATTCCCAAATAAACTTTCTAATATACGGATTTTCTTTTAACACTTCACCTTCATAATCACTGGCTGGTTCTTTTATACTGCCATCATCAATGAAAATTCACACATGTTCTGGAATTTCATCCTGCAATATCCACATCATTTGTGCTTAATATACCGCCACAGAATTTGTTGCGCCTTGCGGTAACCTTGTCAACCTAAAGCGCCCCAGTGGTGTTTCAAACGTTGTCATGGGTCTGGACTATTTGTCCAACTCGTGCTCATTGTATCCTCCCATAATATCACCTAATCCGTAACATGCACATCCCGCAAAAGAATCCACAAATTCTTCTGGTGTTGGTGGAATCCCTGCATCCTTTACTGTTACCTTGTTCATCTCCCTAAGATCATGAACAACCCTCAATTTACCATTTTGTTTGACCACACAAAACACTGGACTTGAATAACTAGACATAGACTGTTCATACAAGCCGGACTTTAACCTTCCCCTAATTAATTCCGTATACTCTTCTATTATAGCTGCTGGTATTGGAAAAGCCTTCTTTTGCCACGGCATATGAGGTATAACTTGAACAATATAAGGTTTACTATAAGAGTGTTTTAACAAACCTCTTTCCTTTTCTGAAAAGGCAATAGCCTTTTCCCTAAGAACCATAACATGTAATAATAACTTCTTTTCTTCCTGCGATAACCAGCCCTCCGGTCCAAAATCTACCATCTGAAGCCTTTCCATCGTAATCTTACTGGTAGACGCAAAATCAGGCGGAAACTTTGTTAAAGGCGTATCATAAGAATTTCTAGATAGTGCCGGACTCTGCAAAGGGGGATTCAAATCAGGCATCGCTATATTCACTGGTTTATAGTTGGATACAAAACAGTCCTTGCTACTTCCTTCATTAATTAAAATCAAACCCTTTCTAATATAACTACGGGTTGCATCTAAATCCTGTTTTTGTCTTTTCTTTTTAATATAAATATAACAATATCCAAAATTAAAGAAATCAAAAAGCTTAGGTATAATACATTCTACAGTAGTATTCCCAAGACACCTATGAAGTACTGCTTTACATATCCCTCCTTGTTGGACTGACTGGTCACTATCCGGGTTCCTCTCATCCTGGGAGATAGTAACACCTAAAATGCCAGTGGCTAATGAAAATTTTGGCGCCTTCCTGGTGGTTGCCCTATCTCCTCATCTGAGACTTCCTCATAAAACTCTCTTTCTTTCTCTAACCACGCAGCTCCAGAGTACTTAGTTTCCCAGCCACCATCCTTGGGCGCTACTAAGACTGCTGTTACTGGAACACCATCATCACCCATAATCCTTATTCCTATAGTCTTATTTAAACAATAATCTATAGTCGCCGAATAATCCATTAAAAATGGTGTGCCTAAAACTGGTTTAACCACACCCATCGGAACATAAAAATGTATATCTCTTGTTGCTCCCGCAACTCTAGTGCGTACATACTCTGCTACACCTTTAACAGGTAACCTACCTCCCCCAATTCCTGCGACAATGCCTTTGCCGTCTTTTACAGGAAGACCTAATTCCACTGCATCATCCACTGATACCACGTTGATTTGTGAACCCGTATCCACTAACGCTTTAATTTGCTTACCATTTACCGTAATAGTTAAATACCCTAAGGGTCCTGCATAATGTGGCGCCCTAGGTAATCCAACGACTGGCTGAAATGACTGTTCTGCCATATCAAACTCAGCGCAATCAGCAATCCTTTGCTTTCTGCACTTATCCACGATTCCATTTGCTACATATGGCACTACTGCTGTCAGCATCCCCAATGGAACAGAGACTGTATTCTTCAAACATTCCACTACTAAATCCTCGGCAGCTTTAGGAAAATCAGAATGAACCGGGCGCTGCATTCTCCATTTAGGCTGAATTGTCTTGGCACCAGCTTTCGCTCTTCCAGGTGGGTTCTTTGGAGTATTATGCTTTTCTCCTGGAATTCCTTCAGCAGGTACCACTCTTTGCTGTACTACCTCTGGCTCCTCCAACATTGCCGTCTGTTCTACTTCCTGGTGATCCATGCCATAACCTCCAGAGTCCATACCATCCATTTCAACATCCTCAATAGGTGAAGGTGTATTTTCTCTAGTAGTATACCCTACTTCCTCCATATCCTCTGGATTTGCATACCTAGCGCCAGCCCTTCTTGGCCTAGTAATTGTAGGTGGGGCCATTTTCTTATGCTTTGCCGCAAACATCTCCAATCATGCTGCGGTAAGTAGCGCTGCATCCCCTCCTTCTTTTATTTTAAAATCCAACACCGGGCAAGTAATTGCAAAATTAACCAACTTCGCATCCTTGCCTTTCTCCTTATTTTCCAGCTCTTTGCCCTTGCTTGACCTACTTTCAATAGACTTTTTATTAATATGATCGATGACCATGGCTTGCATCCTTCAATCTTTGTCTTTAACCAACTTAGTACCATCTTCCAACATAAGCGTAGTCCCATCCTTGTAAACTACCTTTTCCTCTTTATCCTTTTGAAGCGCATTACACCTCATCCTTGTATGCCCCTCTTTATTACAATAATAGCACACCATAGCAGAAAAACGCAAAGGTTGAGGAGAACTCTTGGGCCTAAACAATTCTTTCGCCTTTGCCGCTTCAACTATCTTCTTCACCAACTCATCGATTCTTGCCATGACTGAATCTGGATCCTTAGAGAAAATTTTAACTTTAAGAGAGGAAATCTGAGAAGGCGATCGTACGCCTGGTGCATCTTCCTCCATATCCTCATTATCCAGAGCCACCCTTGCTGCACGTCGCTCAACTCGACGCAACTTCATTTCAGCTTCCACTGCCATTTCTACTTCTTCTAATCCGGGATACTTGTAATTTCCATCCCTCTTTTTAACCAGCTTTCCTTTGTTATCCAAGTGCCTTTTTGCTCAGTCTTCAACTTCTGGCGCTAACGCTTCACAAAACCAAGGTAACGATGCATTAACATCACTAAAATCTTTTTTACTAACTAAATATTCCACTATCCGATTGAAGTCTTCCCTAAAACTTTTAAATTCCTTGGGGTCTTGAACACCTCCTCTAGCCTTGACCCTATTTACCAAAATATCCAGGTCCTTTATCGTATACCTAGTTTCCTCGGTAACTTTTGGCCATCTCTTGAGCATTTTTTCTTTTGGCACTGACCAATTTCGCTCCTCATGCCCTTTTAGATCCTCTAAATTGTCTTTGCACTCATCAGATACAAAGAATAGTACTTGTCATACCATATCATATTCAGTTGCTCCATGAACTTCTGCTGCTTGTTCAAACCTGCGTAAAAACTTTTTGGTATTAATGTCTGAAAAGCGCAAGCTTTTATATTTACACCTAATAATTGTGGTTACCATTTTTGGAAACGATGTCGAAGAATTGGGCAATTTAACCCTCTCCTGACATCCCCTAGATGTAGTCGCAGTAGGATCCATTCCCGAAATATCAAATCAAAGCAAAGATCACGGAGAAAAAACACACGCTTGGTAATTAAACCTGACTATTTTCAAGATACAGCCCTACTCTATCCTCCGATAACGGCTATTGATCCACTTTTTGTAGACCCTACGACTCTTCCGCTGAAGCGCCGGCTTGATTATGTCCTCTTGACAAAACCCTAAAAAACCAAACAATCGATTCAAAAAAATACTAGTTACAATTATGCCACTGTTGGGACACCAATTTTAGACTGTTCTAAAGTACTAAGCAGTAGACACAATGCGAGATGGGTTGGTTCTTCTCTTTAATTACTAAAAGAAGCGCCTGCCACTCTTATTTTAAAGACAGTGTAATAATGTGGAATGCTAATAATTGACTAGAAAGTTTATAAGTTGAGATGAGTTAAAGATAAGGGAAAAAACAAGTATTACTATCTGGATATTTCTATTCTTAATAAGAGCTATTATCCACAGCTACTCCCTCTTGAAGTGCTCCCTTTGAATATGCCTTATTATAGTAATAAAATATCTCTAATAATAGTTAATCCCACTGAATCTATATATTCTCTCTATGTTGCGCTCTTTCACTATACTATTTGAAATACACACACAGATGCACAAACTCTAAAAGACTCAGAAATACCTTTTAATATTCTCTCAAACAATTAATCACAAAATATCTAATATCTTATACTGGGTACTATGACTATAGCTACTCGTATATCTCTATATTGGTTTTTCTATGATCTGCTTTTTAAAACAACAACTAATACGATTTTTCTTATTTTTATTATTTTTCCTCTACCTTTAGATAGATTGACCAGTTCTCCTTTTATATTTTTCCAGCGCTTAAGACACAGTTCCCTAATGGATCTCCAGCGCTGACTCTAGCGCCACATTAGTAAAACAACAACTAATCTATTAGTAAACTATGTACACCGCTTGTAGAAACTACAGCTCCTAAATCATACCCTATAATTACTAACACTAGTATTAACTTGTTTCACTGATGCTCCACATATGTGCTTTTATCTATACCTTGTTTTGTTTCAGCGCTTGTTCCAGGTTTGACTTATCCTAACGCTGCGTCTAGTTGCCTTAACTCTTGGGTAGTTTTACGATTGAGTCCCCACTCTCTTTGCTTTTAATACTAAGTTCATAGTTCCGACAGCTTGCTTAACTAGTTAGCCTTCTTCGTTACTTGTCTCAGTAAGTTATAGCACTTGCCGCAGTACAGTATACTATGCACTTGAGTTGTCCTTAAGCCATAACTCCTTCTTTAATGTGTAACACACAATTATTGGAAAATCCAAATCCATATTGTTTAGCGCTTGTGATTGTAAATCAATAAAACACAATTCCCCTATTGTGTGGCACATCTTGCTGCAAAATCCAAGCGCACAGACCCTTAATCCTTTTCCGCGCTTCTATTTTCTTTGTTCCTTGAAACACACAAATACATATTATATTTTTATACTTCCTGCTGCTCTAACTCCCCTTTATTCTTCCTGGACTACGCGCGCTGATTGGTCTAAATTCACACTTCCTGCGAGGCACGTACCACACCGTTACACCTGGACCCTCCTCACTAACATCTGTTAACCCTTTAATCCTCCACTATCCATCCTGTCCATGCTCACTACCCCTTTTAATAACCCACAGATACTTAATAAACCTTTTAGCGGACTATTAAATTGACTATTGCGCTGTGTGTCGCTTCTTGAGGAAAAGACTAAAACACACTATAGAGAGGTTGACTAATTTAGATTTAAAGTTTAGACTAGTGCTGTTGAATAGTGAGTACACAAAGAAAAGTCGCAGTTGCTATGTAGAATTGCTTTCTGCGCTTCGAGTATGGATTTAGACCTCTGTATTATTGATTTAATGAGCTGCTTTTGCCTCAAGTGTCACGTGGCACGTGACACCGAGGCAGGCAGTCTGCCCAACGTCGGGAGGCCCGCCTGTGACAGCCAAACCACCAAAAAACTCCAAAAATACCCAAAATACTTAGAAAAATAAGCTACAACTACTAAAACCTTTAAAACACATAATTAAGCTATAACAACATTGAGACATGAAACGTAGAGAAAAATTAGCCCATTCTTATGGTACTAAGCACATAACCCTAAGACTTAAGTTTAGCCTGTAAAACGCGAAAAACAAAATTAAACAGCTATCTTTTAAAATGAAAAATGAGAAATAATCCCTTAAATACTTAGAATATGAAAAATGTCATCAAGACATAAAATATAGAGAAAAACCGGGGCTATCCAATGATAATACCCCACATCCCCGCAGTCCCAATATTGGCCAAATAATTTCAGAAAAACACCCAATTATTAACAATGCCATTTAAGACAAATCAAAACAATGACAAATAGACCAACAAAGGGCTCTGCCAATGTTGGAAGACCACACCGGGATCAGAAATTATTAATTGTGGAAGATTCTTATCAACCAGCCCCGGGGCTAGTGGATAAGGAATCCATCATAATGCATTATCCTGCCTCTTATACCCCAATTTCTGTTCCTACTTCTTGATCCCAAACTCATCACATCCATGATGGATTTTTAAGAAATTCACATGACATATAATTTCTGATACCATCCTTAAGTCTTTCCTCACTCTATGCTACTTATTTTTGGTGGCGAACACTTAGGTTTTTTATCTATCTACACACCCCAACTGCACATTTGGCAGTGAATTCCCACTTCCCACTAATCACCTAAACCGTCTACCAACACCTATACTACTGACAAGAATGAAGCACCTCTCTACTAGACGGCTACTTCACTCCAGAATTAATGCTATCACTTTAATTTTAGTTCTCTACTATAAATATGACTCTGATTTGGAAGATGCCTTAGGATATTTGTGTTTTCTTTCCAAAAAGTGTTACCTCATTTTCAAGGGGCCAAATCTTTATCATGATCCCCAAGATTATCTCCGCTCCATTCTCAACATTCCCCAACTAAACTTCACTCAGCTATTTAGAACTTCACCCAATTCTTTCTTCAAACTTTATCAACTCATCTCTGAACATCCTATCTTTCATAACAATTCCCAAAACAAACAGCATAATTCTGCCATTCAACTTGCTGTTGCACTATGTTGCTTTGGCTCAAATGGAAATGGTGCTGCTTTAAGATGTTTGGATAATCTATTTAACATAGGATATGGTACAGTGATATTATACAACAAGCGCTGTGTGATTTCTATCCTTTCCCTCAAGTCTCAAACACTTGCTTGGCCAACTCCAGAACAACGACTTGAATCCTCTCAAGTAATGCAAGCCAAAGGTTTCCCTGGCTGTGTAGGTTTTGTTGATGGCACAACTATACCTTTGAATCAAAAGCCTGCTCATGATGGGAACCATTATTTTGATTGCAAAAAAAGCTTTGTTCAAAATCTTTTCCAATTTCTTATCATTCATGAACTAACTTTTTATCTTCCTTCTAGATACTCTATTGCCGTTCAAATTATATGTGATGTCAATAAAAAATTTATTGCTTTTCACAGTGGCTGCCCTGGATCATTTCATGACTCTTCCATCTTCCAAGAATGAGGATTTCTCAAACCCCAGACTCATACTTTGACAAATCTCAGTACCTCCTTACAGACTCAGCATATGCAAGTGGGAAGTACATTATACCTGCTTTCCATGGTGCAACCTTAGAAATTGACTCCAAAAATAAATTTAATTATCACCTTGCCCAATCAAGATTACAGATTGAACATGCTATAGGTATTTTAAAGGGACAATTTTCTAGTCTTTGGGAGCTCCAAATCCAATTTCAAAAAAAAATGGAGATCAAAACTGTGAATCATTGGATCATGACTTGTGTTATACTCCACAATATCCTAGCTGATTTAAAGGATGAGTGGAATGATCTTTATGAAGAAGAGGATCCTGAATCAGCACCATCTCTCCCCTCCCTTGAATCACAAAACATTCAATCAACTGGCATACGATCCATTATAATGACAATCACTCTCCAACATTTCACTTCACAACACTTTTAAAATTTTGTTTTGGTGCTCCCCACATGTCCACTTTGTGTAATTTTTTCACTTGGTTTGGTATTTTTGTTTGATGAGATTCTTTTTTTTTTGATTTTATGGTGTGGTTTTCCAACATTGGCAGACACCTTTTTTTCTCTGTTTGGCGTTGTTTTGGTATGTCTTAATTGGCATTGGTTGAATAATTGAGTGTTTTTCTGGTTTTATTCAGTGGATATTGGGACTACAGGTATGTGGGTACTACCATTAGATAGCCCTTGGATTTATCTATATTTGATGTCTTGTTGATATTTTTCATATTCCAAGTTATAAGGGGTCCTTTGCTCATTTTTCATTTCTAAAAGATAGCTGTTTAATTTTGTTTTTTGTGTTTTACAGGCTAAACTTAAGTCTTAGGGTTAAGTGCTTAGTACCATTAAGTAAAGCTAATTTGGCTCTATATTTTATGTCTCAATGTTGTCATAGCTTAATTATGTGTTTTAAGGGTTTTAGTAGTTGTGGTGGATTTTTCTAAGCATTTTGGGATTTATTGGAGGTTTTTGGTGGTTTTCTGGCTTCAGGGTGTTCCAGCCGCCTCTAGGTGGGCCTCTCAACATTGGGCGGGACCCCCTGCCTTGGTGCTTAGAGGCTGGGAAGCGCTTCTCTTTTTTTTGGATGGCTCATTGGTTTTCTTTCACCAACTCAACATTAAATCACATATTTTCTGAAATTGCATGTTTTGTCAGTGTTTTTTTTCATTCATCATTCATATCCTTTTCATCCTCTCCTCAAACATCCATCAAATATTTTCAATTCCTCTATTTCATTCCTCTTTTTCTCATCTCATCTCTCCAGGTAAGTCATTCTTTTTCTTATTTTTGATTTTTTTAATTGCTAATAATTTATTTTTTCTCTTTTTTTTTTTCCTTTTTTTTTCTTTTTTTTTGTCCTGTAAGTGCTTTTTTTTGGTTTTCAAGGTTAGACTAATTTTTTTTTTTTGTTCTTTCTTTTTTTTTCACCCTCCATCATCCCTCTTTCCCCCTCCTTGTCTGCCTCCATACCCTCCTTTCTCCCCTTCTTGGCCACCTCAAGTCCCCCCCTTTCCCCCCCTTTCCCCCCCTTTCCCCCCTCCTTGTCTTCGTCCATACCACCCTTTCTCCCCTTCTTGGCCACCTCAACTCCCCCCTTTAATCCCTCCTTGCCCACTTTAACCCCCCCTTTACCCCCTTCTTGCCTGCCTCAAACTCCCCCCCTTTACCCCCCCTTTACCCCTTCTTTACCCTCCCTGTTGGGTGGTCCTTTAAGTCTAGAAGATTTCTCAAGGAGTTCCAAGGATGGCAACAGTGGATTTCAAAGGATTCAAAATTTGTATGTATTTCTCTTACCTTTAAAGATTTTTACTCAAATAATGTAAAGAGGTAAAGGGGTAATTCCTATTTTATTTAAAATTTTAGAATTACAGCTTTAATGTAAATACTAAAATAATAGTAAATAGTCTTGTATGTAGTTATAATAAAATAAGTAAGTAAGTAAGTAATGGATTTTCTGAAAAGCAGAAAAGTGAGGGCCTTTTATAGGCAAAACATGAGGGAAATAAAGACACGGAATTTACACCATCTACTGTAAGGATGTGAGAAAGAAGATGACTAAAAGGAGTATATATATGACATAAGAAAATAAATTAATTGATATGTCAACAAGGGCATAAATTTTATTAGTAATAAAGTATGAGTTCCCTTGGACTGTCACAATTAAGTTAATGATAATAATTTTACGGAATTCCAGATCTCTCAATGAAGTAATATAATAATTTTAAGGTTTTTTTATTATAATTTTATTATTAATTTTTATTCCCAATCAACTGCATTATTGAGCGCGGTGTTAGGGAGTAAAAATGTATGGGACACTTACTTAAATTAATTATTTACACTACTTAATATAATTAGCTTAGTTAGTTGTAAGTAATAAATAAGTAAATATTAAACAATTAATTATTAATAAGTATTTTAAAAAAGGTGTGGCTTCACCTCAGTAAAATAATTAATTATTTTACCAGGTAAGTCTAGTTGCCTGGCTGACACTCCTTCACTCTAAAAAAAACAATATAAAAAAATGCTATGATTTTTTCTTTTTATACTTTTTTAGTAGAGTAGGAAGATTATATATCTCCTTCCCAGGTATCCAAGAATCATATTCAGATGATTTATTCTTGAATCTCAATAAGTATTCTGTACCTTTTTCAGCAGTGACTATTCTGTCATTCATAATTTTTTCAATTTCTGCTGTTTCATTGATTTCATTTGGGATTTTATTTGGTCTTCCCCTCCTTTTTGGAAATAAATCATTATTGGATGTGTAAGGTTTCAGAAGAGATATTGGAAAAACAGGATGTTTTCTGTCATATGGAGAATACAAAATAACCTCAACTGCATTGTCTCCAATCATTCTTCTGACAACAAATGGACCAACAAATGGGTCTTTTAATTTGTTATTTCCTTGTAAATTAAAGTGGACTGTAGAAATCAACACTTCATCACCCTTTTTAAGAGTGTATTCTTTATGGGATTTGTCCCATCTCTTCTTCTCATATTCAAATGATTTTCAAATACATTTTTGAGCATGATTTCTGCAAAGTTGTTGCATTTGAAGAAAAGATTTTACACCAGGATGTATATCCAATTTAGGTATTTTGTTATTGATAATTTGGGCAGGAGTATTTGGAACATATCCAAGCCAGAGCTCAAAAGGCTTTCTTTGAGTAACAGAATGAACAGTGCTATTATAGGCAAATTCTAACCCAGGAAGTAAGGTAACCCAATCATGAGTGAATCTGTCATTATATTTATACTCAAGGCCAAAGGCACAGTACCTTCTTATCATGTCCTCTAGAGTCTGAATCATTCTTTCAGCTAATCCATCAGTCTGAGGGTGATGGGCAGTAGATATTTTCAGATCACAACCACAAACATCCATCAGAGACATCCAAAATTCAGAAGTAAATTTAGGGTCTCTGTCAGAGATTATGGCTTTAGGAAACCCAGCAGTATTAAGCATATGAGATCACCATAAGAAAGCTAATTCTTTAGTGGAAACATCCTTATGAGTAGGGATAAATTTACACATTTTTGTGAATCTGTCCACAATAACCCAACAAGAGTTATAACTGTCTTTTCCAGAAATAGTTAATCCTGTTACAAAGTCCATGTTTATTATCTTCCATGGTGCATCAGGAGGCTCAATATGTTTCATTAATCCAGTTCGTTTACCAGTCAATCTTTTTGATTTTTGGAAAGAATCACAAGATTCAGCATATAATTTGGTGTCTTCAGACATATTAACCCACCAAGCAGTGTTTTTAATTCTGATCATTTTTTTTTCAAGATCAAAATGTCCAGCTAATATGTCATCATGACAAATTTTCAAGATGATCTCTTTCATAGAAGGAGGAACAACAATGACATTACTCAACTTTCTTCTATAATATAGATATCCTTCATCAATTAAAATTTTACCTTTTTCCAAAGCTTTTTGGTACTTTGGTGGAAGGGTTTTAATTAATGCTTGTATTGAAGCATTCTTTGTATCATTTAATATGGTGCATAACTTTTTTAAGTCAGTGTCCTTATCATATGAATTTAGAATAAGCTGTGATAGCTCTTCCTCCATATCAACCACATATATCCCGTGAATATGAATAATTTCATCCTCAGGATCATAAGCAGAATTAGAGTCATCATTTGGTAAAGGTAACCTTGATAACATATCCACATTTAAGTGAACAATACCAAACCTATGAATAATTGTCATTCTCCCTCTGTATTCTTGAACAGCTAACTGCCATCTGAAAATTTGTCTGTTAGGTGTTTTCAAGTTTAAAAGGGATTTAACTGCACTGCAGTCAGTGACAAGTTTAAATTTCTGGTCATCTAGATAATAATGTAGCTTTTCTAGAGCCCACACTACAGCTATACATTCCAATTGAGTAGCACCATATTTCAATTCACTATTTCTCAAGGTTCTTGAAATATAACAAATCACTACTTCTGATACTTTATCATTCATCACTTGTTTTTGATGGAGGGAAGCACCCAGACCAATAAAACTGGCATCAGTATATAAAACAAATGGTTGATTAAAGTTAGGTAAAGCAAGAATAGGTGCTGACATCAAACAGTGTTTCATAGTGTCAAAGGCTCTTTGTCTTTCACTATTCCAGACAAAAGCAACATCCTTTCTAGTTAATTGGGTAAGGGGTAAAGCTATAACTTGGTAATTTTTAATATACTTTCTATAGTATCCACACATTCCCAAAAAACTCTGTAGCTCTCTAACTTTATTAGGAGCCTTCACCTGTTGTATGGCTGCCACTTTGTTTTGGTCAACACATATCTATAAGCCTGAAACAACATGACCAAGAACTTTTAAAGAATGGAAACCAAATTTATATTTCTTCAAAGCAAGTGTCATATCTATCTCATCCATTTTTTGGAACACTTTACACAGGTGGTTGAGATGGTCCTCAAATGTTTTTGAGAATATAATGATATCATCAATATAAACCATCAGCCATCCTTCAATTATCTCCTGATGGAATGTGTTATCCATGACTTTTTGAAAAACTGAAGGGGCATTTTTAGGGCCAAATGGCATCCTAACATACTTACAAATACCCATATGAGTAGCAATAATCAGAAAATTCTGAGAATTTTTCTCAACAGGTACCTGGTGATATACTTTATTACCATCCAAACAGCTGATATATTTAGCACCCTGTAAGGTAGCATGTGTAGAGCTAATTCTAGGTAAAGGATAGATATCATCAACAGTATAAGTATTTAGTGCTCTATAATCACCACATAACCTGGCTTTATCTTTCTCATAAGAAATTAGGACATGTGAGATAACACAATATTTAGGTGTTTCAACTACCTTTTCAATAATGTTCATTTTTAAAAGGGTAGAGATATTGTCTTCAATATCTTTTCTCTTTGTGGCAGAAGCAGGATAAGGCTTCTTCTTTAAACTAGGTGGTATATCAGTTAATGGACAATACAATGAGAGTTTCATTTCTTCTTTAACTAATCCCAGTTCATGTGGCCCATGAGCAAAGGCCATAGGAAAAGACTTTATCAAGTTAATGATGGAATCTTTATCCTGACCAGAAAGTTGTTCTCCAAAAGAGGCATTGTCAATTTCAGACATAAGAGCATGTATTTCTTTTGTAGATCTTCCTTTATATTGAACCACAGAATTACATGTGTTCAATTCTTGTTTTAATAATTTTTGGGGGAGGAAAACTTAAATTTTCTCTTCCCATTTATCCCCATTGTGAAGCATTGGTTTGAAGGATCTAATTTTATGCAATATTTGGTTAAAATATCATTTCCTATGATTAACCAACTGCTTAAATTATCATTTTTCATGACAACAAAATCACAAATAGCTCTTACAAAACCATGGTTATATTTAAAAAATACTATGGCCTTGTATTTACCAATGGGGGACAAAACAGAGCCATAACCTCTCCAATTTTCAGAAGTGATAGGCATCAGTTTTGATTTATAGTCTTGATCCACTGAAACAAGTGCTTTTTCAGATACTACTCTTCCTCCAGCTCCAGAATCCAGAAAAACTTCCATGCTCGTTCCATTGATCAAGACTGGTGCTTTGAGAGGGGCAATTACAATTGAGCTATCCTCAATTTTCCTTATGATCTCAGCATCCTCAACTGTAGATAAATCATTATTATCAATATCATTATTATTTAAATAATGAATATCTTCTTGCAGCATCAAGATTTCTTTTTGAGATTCATATGAAATATTGCTGGCACAATCACTTGAAGTATCATCCAGTTCTATTGTGTCATCAGCCTTCTCCTCAGTTTGTTCAACAAGATTTATCCTCTTGTCACAAAAATGGCCTTTCTTCCAAGGCTTTTTGCACTTGAAGCAAATGTTTGTTGCATACTTTTTTGGTGCAACAGGGGCAGAAGGTCTACCAACTTTTTCCAGAGGTTTCTGTTGGTAAGTGGAGGGTTTCTCCAAAGGGGTCCTAGGAATGAATTTTCTGGCATCATACTTGTTGTTTAGAAGGATCTTATTGCAAGTATTAATGAAAGAAGAAGGTTCTCTGGAGAACTCAGTCCTAGCCACTATCAAGTCTCTCAGAGACATTGGCAATTTATAAAGGATCCTGTCCTTCCATAATTCAAACTCCATCTTTGGGTCCATTTCCCTCAAGATTTTTACAAGTTTCATTAAGAACTCAATAGGTTTATCAGTGGAAGAGCTATATCTAGTTTCCTCATACTGCCTTTGTTGAGCCATTCTGAACTTGGAGCCACCAAATTGTGCTTTAATCAATTTTTTCCAATCTTCCCATGAGTAGTCATTTCTGTCCAGGAGAACAGATTCATACCACATTAGGGCAACATTAGTAAACAAAGAGTTTAATTTGGAAACAATTTCCTCATCTGGGAGTTTGTAAGAATTTTTTAAGTTATCAATTCTGCAAATAAATTGCTGCCAATCAGAAGAAGAGTCACCATCAAATGTTGGGTACGGGTCAAGTTTTGGCCAATTCTTTTGATTTGAAGGAGTCTCCTTAGTACCAGCTTGTTTCTGAGTAAGAAGCAGCTGTAACTTTTCTAATTGTGCAGTAATCTCATTGTTTGATCCCTCTGTTGAAGAACCTGGTGCATCATCAATTTTTGATGGAAACTCAGGGGTATCAACATGTATTTCTGGAACTAATTTTCCTTTAGATGAACTAGCCACAGGTAACCTTGGAGCATCCTGTACTATACGTTCTTTTAAAGAAATCTCAGAATATTTTTGATCATTAAACAATTAGTTCAATTTCTCCTCAATGGTTGTTATTCTGTTTTTCACTCTTGGAAGACTAGATAAACTCTCATTGATTGTTTCAAAAAATAACTGATTTTTATTTTGAGAAGATGAAAAATGGTCATTCAATTTTTTCAGATTCATCTAATCTATCTCCACCTCCTGGAAACAGGCAGATACAGTATCTTTCAGTTTAGACAAATCATTTTTGATATTTTGCCATAAAGCAACTTTATTTTTATGGATTGCCTTGTAATGAGACAAATCATCAGAAACTCTCTGTGATTCACTTCTCAATGCTTGATAACCCTGTTCAGTTAACAAACTATTATATCTCTGAGTCAGTTGCATGTTGTTTATTGTATGATTTTTTTTAGCAATAATATCCCTCAAATATTCATAATTAATGTTAGCTACATCTGGAGTGTTTCTCAATAAGGAAACAGAGTAACTTTCCAGATTCTCATAAAACTCAGGTTCAAGTGTTTCATCAATAATAGCCATATTTGGATTTATCATTGAAGTAGCAATTAGAGCTAAAGGATTAGATACATTTGAAATTTTATCAATTTGTCTACTGTTCTCAGCCTCTCCAGGTCTCACAGTCTCATCTCCTCTTCCAGAATTACCTGAAGGAACTAAATTAGTTACAAGAAGTGGTACTTGAGAATCAATAGAGGGGCTTACCAAGGTTTGCTGTGCAAGATCATATTGTTTTCTTCTTCTTCTTCTTCTTCTTCTTCTTCTTCTTCTTCTTCTTCTTCTTCTTTCTCCTTGATAGGGGTGAGGAGGTGTGGGGTTGACTTGGCTGGGTCTTGATGGACCCGCTTGGGGCAATTGAGTCTGTTGATTGTGAGACAGGTAATCTCACCAAGTGTTCAGCCAATCCCACTTCCACTTGGATACTTCCACTTTCTCTGGCTGCTGGGGAGTGTCACCGGATGACCTACGCACAAGGTCGAGGGTGTTCCTGGAAGTGAGATGGAGAAAGGAGTTTAGAACTTCGGCGAGACACAGAGGGAATGTTCGAGGAAGTGACTCAAAGATGATTCAAAGGATGAACTACTGCTTTGAGATATGTTTGAGGAGAATTCTAATATAATTTAAAGGTAATATTAAATTCTTAAAATCTCACAAAGGGTTGGAAACTCAATAATCAAAGATTTAGGATTGAGAAATGATTACTGAGAAAATAAGGAGAGATAAAATAATAATGATTTAACCTAAAGCTTTACCACTATTAACTATAAAAATATGTTTTATAATTTAATTCTAAAGAATGTCAAACCAAAAACCCAGCCCCTTTTATATCCTTTACTCCTCCTTGAATTGACCTCATACCCAACCACTATTCCGCACACCACAGACCATTAAAAATACATCCATTACACCTGGACCCTCCTCACTAACATCCGTCAACCCTTTAATCCTCCACTATCCATTCCGTCTATGCTCACTACCCCTTTTAATAATTCACAGACATTTAATAAACCTTTTAGTGTACTATTACATTGACTATTGCACTGTGTGTTGCTTATTGAGAAAAGACTGAGACACACTATTGAGAGATTGACTAATTTTGATTTAGAGTTTTAGGCTAGCGCTGTTGAATGGTGAGTACACAAAGGAAAGTCGCAGTTGCTATGGGGGATTGCTTTCTGCGCTTCGAGTATGGATTTAGACCTCTGTATTATTGATTTAATGAGATGCTTTTGCCTCGAGTTTCACGTGGCGCGTGACAGGGAGCCAATTGATGAAGATACCTGGGGGGAGGAGGTCTCCTCTTCTCTTGAAGAAAAGCATCTATCTTTCTTACCTTTTCCTCTAGAGCATCTACTCTTGACCTCAATCTCAAGTTTTCTGTCCTTAATTCTTTTATGTGTGTTGAAAGGTTCTTTACTTGTTGAGGTACTGGCATCTTTTTTATTTTGAAGCCTTTTGGAAGTTCTTCTGGGGGGTTTATTACAGGTTTCTGTTCCTGAGTTGTTTCTACCAGAATTTCCACTTCCTCCATCTCTACATCCTGATTGGGGAAATGATTGATTAATTTGAGATAATTTTCTAGTTAAATGAGAACTCACAGAAGTAGCCTCATCATAATCAATTAAATTCAATTCCTCTTCACGTGCAGCAGAGACACCTTGATCAGTCATTTCTAAATTTTACTGAAATGAGGGAGGGATACAATAAGAAGAATTAGTTTGTATTTTTACTTTTATTTAAAAGAAAAATAATAAAATAAAATTTTTCAGGATAAAATCAACAAAAATAATAATCAATTTATTAATTCAAAACAATTTAAAACCAGGATTATATAATAATCAACTGAAGAATTAAATTTAAATTTCTTATTAACAATTTTATGATAATTATTATCAGGATTATAAATAAACTGAGAATTAAATAATTAACAGGAATTAATGTCTACTGAAATATTAAATATGAATTTTAAAAAAAAAATTATTTTCAGGATAATTTGTCAACTGTAACAAATAAAATTTAAATATATCAGGACAAGAGTCAACTGAAAATTATAATGAATAATTTTCTTTTTTTTTAAAAAAAAATATATAATTTATTACTTCTAGGACTAAGAACACAATTGCTCTATCTTTTTCAACTAAGAAAAATAAAATAAATAATAATAATAAAATTCAATTCCAAGTTACTAGACACCTCCCCCTGTTAAATGAGCAAATTAATGCCACTTACAGAGTGCTGAGTAAAAAGGAAATACGTAGAGAGTGAAGAGTGCAAAGTGAGCCACAAATAATAATTTTAATAATTACCACAAAATATATGACGTTTAGTCAATATATAAACCTAAGTTTTGGAGCGCGGTTCGATTTCTGTTCGCAGAAAAATTTTTAGTCACATGATATATGACATTCATCGTTTTCGTCGTTCATTTGTCCTTATAGATACCTCGAATGGCGATGGTCCCCACGTTCTCCGGCCTCAAGTAATTGATGCGCCGTTGACGATTTGGAAAGGCCTCCAATTGTTGGGTGGTCCTTCAAGTCTAGAAGATTTCTCAAGGAGTTCCAAGGACAGAAACAGTAGATTTCAAAGGATTCAAAATTTGTACATATTTCTCTTATCTTTTAAAGATTTTTAATCAAATAATGTAAAGCGGTAAAGGGGATAATTCCTATTTTATTTAAAAGTTTAGAATTACAGCTTTAATGTAAATACTAAAATAATAGTAAATAGTCTTGTATGTAGTTATAATAAAATAAGTAAGTAAGTAAGTAATGGATTTTCTGAAAAGCAGAAAAGTGAGGGCCTTTTATAGAAAAAAATGAGGGAAATAAAGACACGGAATTCACACCATCTACCGTAAGAATGTGAGAAAGAATATGACTAAAAGGAGTATATATATGAAATAAGAAAATAAATTAATTGGTACGTCAACAAGGGCATCAATTTTATTAGTAATAAAGTATGAGTTCCCCTGGACTGTCACAATTAAGTTAATTATATTAATTTCACAGAATTCCAGATCTCTCAATGAAGTAATATAATAATTTTAAGGTTTTTTTATTATAATTTTATTATTAATTTTTATTCGCAATCAACTGCATTATTGAGCACGGTGTTAGGGAGTAAAAATGTATGGGACACTTACTTAAATTAATTATTTACACTACTTAATATAATTAGCTTAGTTAGTTGTAAGTAATATATAAGTAAATATTAAATAATTAATTATTAATAAGTATTTTAAAAAAGGCGTGGCTTCACCTCAGTAAAATAATTAATTTTTTTACCAGGTTAGTCTAGTAGCCTGGCTGACACTCCCTTTACCCCCCCTTTACCCCCTCCTTGGCCCCCTCAAGCCCCCCTCAAATCACCCCTCATACCGCTCCACACCCCCCCACCACCTACTTATTGAATTGGTAACAATGCAATAAGTTAGGTGTAGGGGGGGTTTGAGGTGGGTCTGAGGGGGTAAAGGGGGGTTTTGAGGGGGCTAATGAGAGTTTAAGGGGGGGTAAAGTGGGGGTAAAGAAGGGGTAAAGAAGTGGTAAAGAATGGATAAAGGGGTATCAAAGGGAGGGTAAAGGGGGACTAAAGGGGGGGTTTGAGGCGGGTAAGGGGGGGTAAAGAAGGGATAAAGAAGGGATAAAGGGAGGGTAAAGGGGCACTAAAGGGGGGGTTGAGGTGGGCAAGGAGGGAATTTTGAAGAAAAAAAAAGACTAGTCTCTGATTTTTAATTTTTTTTACAGAATTTATTTTCTTTCCCTTAGTTTCTGGACATTTCCCCCTGTTTTCAAAATAAACCAGGTAATTTAATTTTTTATATTTGTGTTTTTTTTTTCAAATAATTAATTATTCTGAAATTTACTGAAATCAATTTTTTTATTTATATTTTAATAAATTGGATTGAATGATATCAACAAGTATTTCCAATAGCAGGTAAGTACTTTTTATTTATTTATTTATTTTTAATTTAAATTTACTGAATTTATTTTAAATTTTTTTATTTACTCTTTTTTTTTGGGTGATTTTGTTTTACCTTGTATTTTAATTATAATTCAGGTTTTTATTTTGAAATTTTATTTTTTTTCAAAATTAATTACTGATTTTTTTGCAACTAATTTCATTTGTTTTTTTTTACCAAAATTTTTTTTCTTTTCAATTATTATACTGATAATTTTTTATTGTTGGGGGTTTTTTTTAAATATTTATTTTTTTATTTTTAATTTTTTGGTTTTATAATTATTTTTTCCAGGAAGTTACTATGAAAAATTTAACTCACTCATCTTCATTATCATCAATTTCTTCTGAATCATCTTTCTAATCACTTTCTTCCTTGTCTTCAAATCTTGAAAGCTCCAAGAATAATCATCAAATATATTCAAATTATTCTTCTTTATCTTTACTTTCTTCTATCTCTACAATGCCCTTCCATTCTATTCCTTCTCCCAATCATTCTGAGCTTTTCTTACCAGAAAATAAAAAGCTGAAGATCATGGAACCAGCTAAAGAATCAAGAAATTCAAAGACAAAATTTCATAAAAATAGAAAATTGATTAGGATGAAGATATTTTGCAAAAAATTCTTTGTTCATTTGGACAATCTCAAATTTTATAAGACTTCAATATCAAATGTTAAGAATAATTTTTTTTACCAAAACATCAAAAACCTTACAGAAGGTGGTATAGATCTCATTGTTGCAGCTGTCAATAATGGATACAAACCTCAATTCTTCTTAGAAGTTCATTCATTTAATGGGAAAAATGATGAAGTTTTTTGCCAGCTTTCTGATTTAATTTCTACTCTCTATCAAATGGCTTTGGTTTGAAAACCCTTATCAAATAAAAATCTGATTTCTGGTGTGATGAAAAGTTATGGTTGGAGACCAGGATATGATCACAGAGTTTCTTTTGGTATGTAAAAAAAAAATTTATTATAAGTTATTTTTAATTTTTTCATTTATTTCAGGAATTTATTCTTTATTGAAAAATTTGAAACTGGAGAAAATGGAAGAAGATCTGAAACAATGGAATTCTTTGGGATCATTTAATATTTTCTTGGAAAATTGTTTTAAAAAATTATGTTTTCAAGTGTTTCAAAAAAACCATCAACTTGCTTTAGAATCTGGTTTACCAAATTGGTCTGATCCTGAATGGGAAGAAGCAATAAATGATTATGTTTTTTGTTCAAATGTTACCATCACTTATAATGGATTTTACAATCATGTTCATCTAGATAAACATGATAAAAATTCTCTAACATTTGGAATTTTCTCTTATATTAATCCAGAGACTGGTGTTCCTATTCCTTCACCCTCTTCTGATGAGGGACATGGCCTTTATTTTCCTGACCATAAATGTATTATTGATTTTGGTAGTGCCAATGGAATAGTTGAGGCTATATGTAATTCTTCTCAACACTGGCATCAAACAACTAAAGCACCTCCAACTTTATTTTCCTGTAAAGAATTTACCCATTTTGGCTGTTCATTCCAAATAAATGAAGGTCTTATTAATTGTATTAATAATCAAAAAAAAAATTGTTCTTAGTAGATCTGTCAAGTATTGCAAATAAAATATTATATTTTTTCTCTCATTAAATATTTTCTTCCAAAAATTTTTCCTTTTTTTTTCTCTTTTATTAAATTTTTTATTTATTTTAATTTATATTAATTTTTTTTTTTAAAAAAAACTTCCCTTTTTATTTTCCTCTTTTTCAATTTTATTTATTTTTTTTAATTTTTTCATTTAATTTTGGATTTGTCTCTTCCAATTATTTTTTAAAGTTACATCAAGATAGATTAATTTTTTATATAATGATGCATCTATCCTTAGGTTGTTCTAATGGCTATTATATAAAATAGGAAAACTTGATTGGGACTGGTGAAAATAATTGGTTGTAGAAATTTTCAATTTTAATTTTTTCTTTTAATTTTGGATTTGTCTTTTCCAATTATTTTTTAAATTTACATCAAGATAGATTACTTTTTTATATAATGGTCCATCTGGCCTTAGGTTGTTCTAATGGCTATTATATAAAATAGGAAAACTTTATTGGGACTGGTGAAAATAATTGGTTGTAGAAATTTTCAATTTTAATTTTTTTTCCATTTGATTTCTTTGATTCAATGAATTGAAGGGGGGTATTGTCAAATTTTCATATCAGAGTTTGAAAAAACAATTGACTTGAAAATTTGATGATATTCTTTCTTTAATTCAATAAAATACAGGGGGGAGTATTGCCAAATTTTCATATCAGACTTAAAAAAAATTTGACTTGAAAATATGATGATACCCTTTCCTTAATTCAATAAAATACAGGGGGAGTATTGCCGAATTTTCATATCAGACTTTAAAAAAAATTTTACTTGAAATTTTGGTGATACCCATCAATTACTTCAATAAAATGTAGGGGGGAGTATTGCCAAAATTTCAAATAAGATTTGAAAAATTCTTTACTTGAAAGAATTTTGGTGATACCCAACCCTTATTTCAATTAAATTAAGGGGTGGGATTGGGAAATTTTCAAAGGTGACTTGAAAATTTAAACCAAAAAAGAATTTTGAACATTAAAAATTCTTGAAAATTTTATTTAAAAGAGAATTTATAACATTAAAATATGAAAATTCAACTAATGATGGATAGAGTAAAAAAATACAGGAAATTAAAATAAAAATTTATGTAAAATTATTTATGAACAATTGAAGTTTAAGATAAGTAAAACAAACTAGTCATCAAACAATTTCTTCAAACATTCAATTTCATCAACATATTTATTAGCTTTAACACATTCTATCAAGAAATATTTCTTTTTGGAATTTTCTTCACGATCAAGCTTATATTTCATCTGTTCCATGATGTTTTGATGCTCTATTGTTTTCTCCTCTTTCTTAGATTTTTAAATACTTAGAGATAACTTGAATTTCTTCTCCTCCAAGTCTTGTGCCCTATCATCCTTCTGTAAAGAAAGTTCATACTTCCTCTCCTCCAAGTCTTGTGCCCTATCATCCTTCCGTGAAGAGAGTTCAAACTTCTTCTCTTCCAAATCATATAACCTGTCATCCTTCCTTAAAGAGAGCTCGTATTTTTGCTTTTCAAACTTTAGAGTCTCTTTAGCAACTTCCACTTGTTCTAGAGTGATAAGAAATATTAAAAAAAAGTAGAAGAAAATCAGAGTAAAGTATTAAGAGTTTTGGTATCACTTACCAGCATCACGTTTCTCCAAAAATTCTTCAATAGAATAAAAAGGGGTTGGAGATGAAGTATCACTTTTTCTTCTTCTTTGAGAGTGGAAATTCAGACTACTTGAAGCCCTTTCCTTTTTGTTCAAGGTCACATTTTCCTCCTCTTCATTTTTGCTGGCTTCTGACTCAGTTGATTGTGGCTCCTGTGTTAGTTCTTCAGACTATTTATAAATAAGAAAATGTAAATAAAAAATAATTGATAAGATAAAAGAAAAAAAAGTACTTGAGTTAGATCAGGTTGGTTTATATTGCCATAAGGATCTATTGAAAAGATATTATGATTTGTGGAATTTTAATGAGAGGAGGCTTGAGTAGAAGAAGAAAGAAAAAGATTTGTTTCAACATCATGTTTGGAGATAGCATCTTCACCATCCAACATGTTTGTAGGATTAACATCAGCTTGCTCTCCAAAAATAGAATCCATCTCTTTAAAGTAAGGACATAAAGAATCAAGTTTATCATCTATAGATTTCATGCCCTTACTGATATCAATGTCAGTATTACCAAAACCAGTAGAAGATTAAAGAGTCTTTTCCCTCTTGTACTTGGCTTGATAGTTCTTGAAGCGTTCAGACATCTGTTTTGGTAAAAGATCTATCCTTCCCTTAGTCTTATTCCGTAATTTGTTGGCCATTAGAAGATAACCATTAACATTTGATGTGGGTGCTGTTATACTTTAGTTGCATACTCAGTACCAAAACAAGAATCATAGTTAGATTTATTTTTTAGCCAGTTGATAAGAATGAGATGATCATCTTTCTTTAGTTGAACAATTTTGGATTTCTCAGCAGAGCGGGGGAAAGAGGGAGTAGTTGGATTTGAAGAACAACTGGGTTATGGCTGCATTTGAGAAGATCTATGATGACGGGGCATGTTAAGATAATTAAAGATGAAAAGGAGCAGAAACAAGCAGATGAGAGAGTGAGATAAAATGGGGAGAAGCTCTGAGTGGATAGAATGAACAGGATGGGATGAGAATGGGAGTGTGCAGCAAGGTATAAGGCATATCCAGAGAGTAGTCCAAGATGTAGTTGTGGCAGAAAGTTGTGCAACATGTGGTTATGACAGAAAGTTGTCCAAGATGTGGTTATGAATAATTGAGTAGAAAAATTTCGGATAAGAGATGAACATTGACAGGTAAAGTGTCTAATAACCCAATTATTAGCAAAAATAATTGCGGAAGATAATTGGGGTATAAGGATTTTTATCCGCAGTTAATTTAATTGTGGATTGGTCAACATTGATACCCCCTATTATTGAAATCTCTAAGACCCCAAGGACAACAAGGCATCATTAAAATTTCCCATCTAATTTTCACAATTCTAAATTCCCATTCTATATCTTTTCTTGCACTTTATTGTAGTTTTGAGAAGTGTTTACTTGCTTCATCTTGAGGATGGGGCATTGTTTTTACAAGTGCTGACCAAGGAGGGTAGATTCCATCTGCCAAGTAGTAACTTTTTATATATCTTCTGTTTTTAACTTTGAAAACTACTTCATTTTGAGCTCCAGCCAAGAAATCATAAAATAAATTACATTGGTTGATAACATTAATGTCATTCAGAGCTCCTGGAGAACCAAAGTAGCAATTCCAGAAATGTAAGTTTTGCTTGCTACAGCTTCTAGAATCATTGTAAGTGTCTTTTATTTACCTTAACGCTGACCAGCTCATGCAGTTGGGCAATTCTTCCATTCTCAGTTCATTCATTGATTGAGCCCAGACATCCAGAAAATCCTCATCCCTTGTACTCCCTAAAAATTTTTGATCTCTCCAATGGGTTTGGTGGAGGTAAGTATTCTTTATGATATAACCAGATCACATTTTTGAAAAAAAAAAATTGAAGCAGCTTAAGGAAGTAGTTTCACCAATACAAACATGCTTGTCAGTTCAGTTGGCCACAATTTCATAGGAAAGCTGGCATAGTACACTTGTAAGATTTTGGTGGGGGTAAATCCAGGTTTACCACAGCGATCCTAGATAAAATAACAGTAGAATTTTGATATAATGAAATTGAAAATTTTATAAAACGATAAATGTGTTAATGATGTAGTTAGACTTACAGGTTTCAATACCCAAAAATTATTGTGTCTTTTAAGATCTTCAAGAGGTTTTATAAATAAATATTTTGGCATTCTGAAGTGATGCTGAGAAATTAAGTTGTTATATGTGAGTTTGGAATCAAAATAATCTCTCATCCGGAGCTGATGGCCTGCTTCATGATCTCAGTCTATTATTTGATAATTTTTTTTGTAGAGCTACTTAATTCATATGTATTTATTAAAGCTGAGAACATAATATCCTCCTCTTCCATTGACAATAATTTATCAAGAATGTTGTGTGTTGGTATTTGTAGGTTTTGTGCTGGCACCACAAGAGAATTGAAGGTGTTTTGTGCTTTTTGCCACCCAATTGTTTGACCTGTCAGTCAAGAGATCAATCATTTATTGGTTTGAGACATTTCAAAAAACTTTTATTGATGGAAAATACTGTTCATGTTGACCTGTTGGAGGCAAAACAAAAGTTTTTTGAAATGTCTCAAACCAATAAATGACAGATTTCTTGAATGAAAGGTCCAACAATCAAGTGTCAAAGAGCACAAATAAAAATGAAAAATGAAAAATTAAAAATTAAAAATTAAAAATTAAAAATTAAAAATTAAAAATTAAAAATTAAAAATTAAAAATTAAAAATTAAAAATTAAAAATTAAAAATTAAAAATTAAAAATTAAAAATTAAAAATTAAAAATTAAAAATTAAAAATTAAAAATTAAAAATTAAAAATTAAAAATTAAAAATTAAAAATTAAAAATTAAAAATTAAAAATTAAAAATTAAAAATTAAAAATTAAAAATTAAAAATTAAAAATTAAAAATTAAAAATTAAAAATTAAAAATTAAAAATTAAAAATTAAAAATTAAAAATTAAAAATTAAAAATTAAAAATTAAAAATTAAAAATTAAAAATTAAAAATTAAAAATTAAAAATTAAAAATTAAAAATTAAAAATTAAAAATTAAAAATTAAAAATTAAAAATTAAAAATTAAAAATTAAAAATTAAAAATTAAAAATTAAAAATTAAAAATTAAAAATTAAAAATTAAAAATTAAAAATTAAAAATTAAAAATTAAAAATTAAAAATTAAAAATTAAAAATTAAAAATTAAAAATTAAAAATTAAAAATTAAAAATTAAAAATTAAAAATTAAAAATTAAAAATTAAAAATTAAAAATTAAAAATTAAAAATTAAAAATTAAAAATTAAAAATTAAAAATTAAAAATTAAAAATTAAAAATTAAAAATTAAAAATTAAAAATTAAAAATTAAAAATTAAAAATTAAAAATTAAAAATTAAAAATTAAAAATTAAAAATTAAAAATTAAAAATTAAAAATTAAAAATTAAAAATTAAAAATTAAAAATTAAAAATTAAAAATTAAAAATTAAAAATTAAAAATTAAAAATTAAAAATTAAAAATTAAAAATTAAAAATTAAAAATTAAAAATTAAAAATTAAAAATTAAAAATTAAAAATTAAAAATGAAAAATGAAAAATGAAAAATGAAAAATGAAAAATGAAAAATGAAAAATGAAAAATGAAAAATGAAAAATGAAAAATGAAAAATGAAAAATGAAAAATGAAAAATGAAAAATGAAAAATGAAAAATGAAAAATGAAAAATGAAAAATGAAAAATGAAAAATGAAAAATGAAAAATGAAAAATGAAAAATTTAAAATTTAAAATTTAAAATTTAAAATTTAAATTTAAAAATTAAAATTTAAAATTTAAAAATTAAAAATTAAAAATTAAAAATTAAAAATTAAAAATTAAAAATTAAAAATTAAAAATTAAAAATTAAAAATTAAAAATTAAAAATTAAAAATTAAAAATTAAAAATTAAAAATTAAAAATTAAAAATTAAAAATTAAAAATTAAAAATTAAAAATTAAAAATTAAAAATTAAAAATTAAAAATTAAAAATTAAAAATTAAAAATTAAAAATTAAAAATTAAAAATTAAAAATTAAAAATTAAAAATTAAAAATTAAAAATTAAAAATTAAAAATTAAAAATTAAAAATTAAAAATTAAAAATTAAAAATTAAAAATTAAAAATTAAAAATTAAAAATTAAAAATTAAAAATTAAAAATTAAAAATTAAAAATTAAAAATTAAAAATTAAAAATTAAAAATTAAAAATTAAAAATTAAAAATTAAAAATTAAAAATTAAAAATGAAAAATGAAAAATGAAAAATGAAAAATGAAAAATGAAAAATGAAAAATGAAAAATGAAAAATGAAAAATGAAAAATGAAAAATGAAAAATGAAAAATGAAAAATGAAAAATGAAAAATGAAAAATGAAAAATGAAAAATGAAAAATGAAAAATGAAAAATGAAAAATGAAAAATGAAAAATTTAAAATTTAAAATTTAAAATTTAAAATTTAAATTTAAAAATTAAAATTTAAAATTTAAAAATTAAAAATTAAAAATTAAAAATTAAAAATTAAAAATTAAAAATTAAAAATTAAAAATTAAAAATTAAAAATTAAAAATTAAAAATTAAAAATTAAAAATTAAAAATTAAAAATTAAAAATTAAAAATTAAAAATTAAAAATTAAAAATTAAAAATTAAAAATTAAAAATTAAAAATTAAAAATTAAAAATTAAAAATTAAAAATTAAAAATTAAAAATTAAAAATTAAAAATTAAAAATTAAAAATTAAAAATTAAAAATTAAAAATTAAAAATTAAAAATTAAAAATTAAAAATTAAAAATTAAAAATTAAAAATTAAAAATTAAAAATCAAAAATCCAATATCAAATATTAATAATCAAAAAGTAAAACCCAAAAAACAAATGAAAGAAAAGCTTAAAAAATACATTTAAATTTTTTTTCAAAGTTCAATCCACTTGTCAGACAGTTGATGGATGAATAAACCACTTTTGAAATTTATTCATCAATCAAGTATTCAATTCATAATTTTTAAAACATTTTATTTTGATGAATTTATCAAGAATTAGTAATTGCAAGAACTAAAACAATTATTTAAATATATATACACTTGAAATACTGAGTCCATGTAAGTCTGAGACACTTTACCTTCCATCATTATTAGCTCGTTTCCAAAAAAAAAATTGCATAAACTGCGAGATTCATAATATATCTATCATTAATATTCATCAAGTCATCAAAAGCTAAACTATTACTATTATAATGATAAATTGTTCCCCGCCATGCAGATTTTATTATCCCTTCATTCTCCAACAAAAAGTTCGGTCACAATATTTTCCATTGTCTATCTACTACTATTGTGTCATCATTTGTGCAAATGTTTATCTAAAAAAATTGTCGAATAAAATGCCCAAAATAGAGCTATCTCATTAAAAAACAAAAATCCCTCGAAGCACCATGATAAACAGCTAAAAATAAATGAAAAAAGTGATGTCATGGTAGATCAAGTGAGAGACTTGCAAAATAGATCAAATATTGATAGCTACATAGATACTGAGAGGGATAAAAATAACAAAACAGATTAAAAAGGTTTTGCGAAAAATACTTAAAATCGAAATTTGGTATCATGGATAAAGATAAATAAAATGTAAGAAAATATGTATGATTGCAAGATAATCCAATTACTGAGATTTATGAATATGTTTACTGAGAGAAATACATATGGGCCACAGCTATATTGCTTTTGATAGAAATTTTGAATAGAGTGCGTAAATGCAGATGATTGACAAGTCTTCGCATCAAATCATCGATCGCTTGAAGTTGGGCTTCCCTCCCCCCCTGATCTTTGCTTAAAATGACCTTTTTGATGATACTGAGATGAATTTTGTAAAGCCGTAGAACGAGCGCGCTGATCGTTTTCAGTTGGTGACATCTTCACAGAGTTACTCACATATGTCTCCTGCTCGCTAGTCCTTGACCTTTGATAACTTCCAGGACCGTTATATAGATAATAATCCTGTTGGCGTAATCTACCTGTATTAGGCACGGGTATCTCATGATTAGAAAGATTGTTTAGAGGTGTATATGGGGGGGAGTGAGAGGGCTGAGATTTAATAGGTCCCATATCCATCAAAGAAACTCCTTTGCATGGTAGAGGATAATTAGGTGGAAAAGGATTTTCAAATCTATCAGGTACTTCTGGTTGCCAAAATCCTTTATCAGTTGATATCATATGAGGTGAGAAACTAGACGAAGGAGAAAGATCGCATTGAGAAGGAGAAGGGGAAGGGCGATATGAAAGATGGCCCCTTCGGCTGCCTTTGATACCGATTTCTTCGTCCCATCCTGCTTCCAACATCATTTCCATCTCACCTGCTTGAACAACTGTGTTGTCCCCATCAGCCGAACTGGAAGAGTCATCTACAGGATACAAGCCAACTGGCGGAAGAGTAACAACTGCTCTTTCATCATAATTGCCGATAGCGACTCCCCACCGATCTTCTGTGTCGGCTGCTGACATAACTGAAGCAGTTTCTGTACCGTGATATTCACTTCCTGATGAATGAAATTGTCGATTTCCAAAAGCCCGCTCAAAATTTCGAATTCGCTTCTCCATGCGTTTCATTTTTTTGAGCCGAGACCTGGCCAAAATATTCATTAATTCAGGTCAAGAAAGTGATAGTAAGCATCTGAAGACTCAAGTCAGACAAAAAAACAAGCACAACACACCGCTCCCAATCTTCCCATCGTCTCATAGGCACAATATTCATATCAATTGATTTGCCACTACTTTCATGGGTACCACCTTTTAAGTCACCTTCAATCTTTCGAGTTTGACCCCAGGAAAAATCATCAACTAGTTATCAATGAAATAAAAAATAATATGGAAAACAAAATGAATAAACATTTTAACAAAAAAATAGGTTAGCCCGATCGATATTTTCAAATGTGAATAATTTGATAAAATTTTATGGTGACTCACAGTGCCAAAACGCATAAAGAGGCAAAACAAAATTCCACACAGGCAAAGCTACCAAATATATCGCCATCCAAAATACATAGATGACTTTGCGGGAAGTCATCAAAATCAGCACAGCTGGCAGGCCCAGAACAGCAGCCAATAAAAGCAGGGGAATCGCATCGCTGAAATTCTTTGGAGGATGGAACACATAGCTAATCAACATGGTGTAAGTAAGTGATATAGCAACTGGGAGAACAATTGTCCCCATCAATTCCATGAAGATGACAAATTGCATTGAAAAACAAAATGTTCCACATAAGTTGGGTACTCGAACAAGCTCCATTAAATTATGAATGGTAGAGTTGATCCATCTTCGCCTTTGAGAAAGCAAAACTCTAAATTCATCAGGCACTATAGTCCGACATTTGGCTTGCGGACAAAACATCATTTTACGGGCTGGAAATGTACGAATCATCAAAGTTGTTAAAAATCGATCTTCACCAAGCAAGAGTAAGTTCTTTTGATGAAGTGTTGTAACAACACTTTGGCTGTACTCTCGACAAATTTCAGGTTGAGACAAGATGGGGACCCAATCTCCATTGTTGGCGCGACGAGCTTTTAACCGATACATGGAGAAACAGCCTGGCAGACATGTCACACCACCAAAAACTGACTCGAAGGCTTTAGTGAGGTGATGGGAAACGTAGTATTCAAATACTTGAATAGCAGTAACCCACGATTGCCTTTTATTGGCAATTCGTGTTTCTCCGCAAACACCCATAATAAAAGGATCATGTTGCATGCAATTCACGAGATTAGTGATCGAATCTGGCGCAACAGTGGTATCTGCATCGACCATCAGGCAAACTTCGAAAAAATCAGGAGTGACCCCCATCAGGGCTTGCATCTTTCGAAACAAATCATAATCCAGTGGACACATTAAGTCATTATATGTCACTCGACTAAAAAAATTCATTAAAATCATTTGTGAGTCTCTCTTTCCACGATTACCAGGCTTCTTCTCTTTCATGGCTTCTTCAGCTGTTCCACATTTAACTACCACAATGGTGGGGGTACGGTGGCCGGACACTTTAGCTAAAAATAAGGAAAAGATTAAGTTTGGTCAGACAACTTTTGTAAGATTCAATTAGTCAACTTACTGTAATGGCCGGCATACACCATGGCCTGATTATGTTCCTTAGGTCCAGAGGAAACCGCTCGATAGCTCATTGGGATGGGTTCAGCAAACCTTGGGTCAACATCCATTAAACCAACGCAAATGTCAGGCGTACTCAGTTTTTCACCACTTCCAGTAACCATCCCATCACACACAATGAACAAAAGTTTACGAGCGTCAGAGTAGGTTGAGCCAACTATGCTTTCTACTGTAGTTCTAATCCCTTGTTCACCTTCTGAATAGCAGGTTACAAGGCAAACGCAAAACAGTTCGGCACCAATAGAAGCCATGTTAATTAGCCCTTGGGAATCTACCATCTTGGGCCCTTTCGATTTTGGTTTAAGTCTAGAGGAGTCAATTGGGAGCGTTTGTTTCTCTGAAAAAGGTTGAATATGTGATATGTTGGAAGTCAAATCGTTTGGGGTGCAAGCACGACTCTCGGCAGCATTGACCCAAGGAGCAGTGCCATTTTTATTTGTTATGCTTATATTAGCGCCTTCAGGTAAAACAGCAGGACTGATCACTTTGCGTTTCAAATTTCGAGGAGGCTTGACCAATTGTGAGGAGATAAACCAGCTGAATAACAAGGCCATAACGAACCGGCACATTACGACTCCCAAAATTACAACTAATGAGGTATAGAGAAAAAGTTGGGAGGCGAAACACCCAGGTGAGATTTTATCAATGTATCCTGCGAGGTATCGCTCTTGTAAACATTTACTTGCAAGTCGTAAATATTGAGAGTTTTCAAAAAGTCTTGTAGCATCGCGTCCTAAAACAGATTGATTATTCATCCCCAAAATAAAACGAATAGCATTGTCGACCGGATCATTGGGAAGTGGAGCTATTTGGGTAGCAACATATGGGTCCAAATTAAGAACATGACCATTGAGAACAATATAATTTTTGTTAGACATAACTTGAGACCACGAATACCCAACTAGCTTAGAAGAATTTCGGAGTTTCATTGTTTGAAGATTAGCAGTGGATAAAGGACCAAGTAGACAGTTACGCTTTGAGTTTGTACTTCCAGCACAAAGGTTGGGGAGATTGGCAGCAGCGAAAGTTGGAGATATATCTTTACAAGCAGGATAAACAAACGAGTTTCGATCAAATAAATTGGTGATATCCTGTCCACTCTTGTTGGCGGCTAGGTCCATGAAATTAACGCCAGATGTAACAACCGAATCTGTGGTATTAAATTGCCATCCACCAACACCAACAAAACCACCAGCAGAATCAAGCCTCAAGAATCGTGAGGTACCTTGCTCTTCCGATTGAGGGCATAACACACGATTCAAACCAATAGTCAGAAAAGCAGTGATGACGCCAACAAATAAACAAATAGCGCAAAGAGCCATTTTTTCTCTCCAAGCTTGTTGAGCGATTGGACCTTTAATTCCTACGGCTGAAAGGAATATACTGGGGATGGGAAGAGTGACGAGTGTCACAAAGAGAGGCCAAGGCGAGTACCAGTGTTCACCCCCAGAGTGGTTGAAGTTAGTACCTGAAGCGGTATAACCCGATCCAAATGGTCCTCCATCGGTTGGCGGTAGACCAGATATAGGACCGGGATTGATCAATGGTGGTGGATTGACATGCCGTTCAGGCCGGGTAAGAGTTCTAGCCCTTGTAAGAGTCCGAGAGACGTTTGGTGATGAAGGGGAATGATGGGTTGGGCGGTAAGGGGTGGCATTCGATATGTGGAAAGCTGGTTGAGGATGAGGGTGGTGGTTTGGATGCGAATAAGGAACATGACGATTAGGAGGTGAATGATGGAGAATATTTGAGCTGTGAGGTGATGCAGCTCCAGGCAAATCAGAGTGATGTGAATTAGAGGAATGATTTTGAACCACACGTGGATTGAATGACATTATCCAACAACAAAAGAAAGACGAAAATCAATAATATTCAATTACATTCGCAATCCATCCAGCATTCAAACACCTAAATGATCGTTCAAATATTTGGCCTATTCGAGTAAAAAAAACCAGGGTTCTGAGACAAAAGTTTGAGAGGTAAAGACCGTACGCCCAAGATTAGATTGAAAGAGAAGAAGAAAGGAGATAGATTAGATTATAGGTTATAGGTTAGATGTGAAGAGGGAAGAAGAAGAAGAAGAAGAAGAAAAGAGCGAAAGGGAAGAAAGGGATGAGAGGGAAGAAAGACTAACAGATGGGAGAATATATTCAGGGAAAGAAGGAAAAGAGTGGCAATAAGGTTGGGGCCAAGAGTGCCAAATTACCCACTCAAAGATGGAAAGAGAAAGAGTGAATTGAATGAAGGATAGATAAATGAGCGCCAAAGGCACAAAATGAAGGCGACTGAACGTCAACGGCGCCAGGAAATGAATGCTTGAAAATGGAAAATTGAGCTAAAAACCACTCTCTAATTGATTGTTTTTAAGGAGCGACAGACAATTTAAGACCTAAAAATGGATTGGATGTTGTCTAAAGCATCAATGGGCTGCTAATTGTTCCGGGTGTGCAGTTAAGTTTGGCCAATGCGGATTGTGCTCAACATTAACGACACGTCAGAAAATCCATTTGTCGTTAGAGAAGAAGTATACGCAGCCTCCAATCCGTTTTCCTTTTCTGCGCTAAAACCATAAAGCCACCATGCCGTACAGGCACCCAACCTTCTTCTCTTCTCCAAATAAACTCATTACACACAAGCAAGATAAGAGCCAGTAGCCCTCGTCACTTTTGTCATCCTGCCTCTTGTAGATGTAGAGGCATTGCTATTGTTGCATCTACAGCTATTTACAAACAGCTTGCAGTTTCCCAATCTCCCCTCCCCTGCCAAAAAAAACAAGTGTTGAGGTCCACTGACTTATGCTTTTGGTGGAGGATGGAAGACAAGAAAGCCGCAAGGTTTTTATAAATTGCCGCAAGTTTGTGAAATCTATTCTGCAGCGATCTTGGTGATAAACCTCCTGCTGTCATACATACGTGTTATTCCCCTCCTCCCTTGTTCTGCTGACAAAGTGTCCGCTCACTTCCATTATGTGATTTATAAAAATAGAATGATCTCCATATTCATTATCATTATACAGCTAATCCTGGAAAGCTTGCGGTTGTCTTGCCTCTCATCTCCGCCAAAAGAATAGGTCAACTCACCTAATTTCATCATTTTTTTTCATTGCACGGTCGACTTCCCTTAATTTGTACTCCACCACTTGTGTAGTTACATCATATCTTGTTTTAATCCTCCTTCATGCCCCTCGTTGGGGTGAGATTGTAAGAAATAAAATAAAAAATCATGATTTTGGCTGGGGATGGGATACAAAACAACCGCAAGCTTTCCAGGATTAGTTGTACACCAATATTCCCCACAATTTAACCTCACCATACATTATATCAAATAACGCGGTCATTGAATAGTCAGTCTACTAAAGTGACATTTACAGCTATTTCTTAAAAGTTTGCAGCCTTCTGAGAATCACTTCCCCTCCTACCTTTCTCAAAAAATTAAGGTCAGTACTTCTGGGGAAATGATGAGAATGGCTACAGCTAATCCTGGAAAGCTTGCGGTGATCTTGCATCCCATCACCCGCCAAAGTTATGAGTTTAGGTCAGATGATCCATGCTTTTGGCGGGAATGAGAGGTAAGACAACCGCAAGCTTTCCAGGATTAGCTGTAACTTCCCATTCTGAAGGAGGTAGGAGAAGAAGTCATGTTCAGAAAGCCGCATTCTTATATGAAGTAGCTGTAAAATCAGTTTGAGATCCAAGATTGTTCGCTTGATCAATCTTCATTGGTAATCTCCTCTTAAAATTGTACAGCTATTTGGAAAAACCTTGATTTTTTTTTTTTTTTTTTTTTGCCCCTCATCCCCCCCCCCCCCCAAAAAAAAGAGATCTAAATTCATGTTTTTGGTGGGGGATGGAAGACAAAAACACAGCAAGCTTTTTTCAAGTAGCTGTACAGCTATATTGGAAACGTTTGAAGCAGCTTTACAGGAGTAAAAAAATGAGACTGTTTAAACAGAAAGATGTACATTTGACGTCGAAACTGGCCAAATTTTGGTGAGTGCAGGCTAAATTTGTTTTTAAATGTCAATTTATGTGTGTGTCCAGAAGCTTTGAAATTTTTTAACAAAACTGCACCAACTGTTTGCCATGTGGCTGTATCAACATCTAAGCTTTATTGACACCACTGTTTTAATTTGACTCTTGATCTAACCGAACATCTGTGTTACTCACTATAACTATTATGAGCTTGAGTGTTCGTGTCAGCGTGAAAATTGTTGCTTATTTGCCTTGATAATTCTTTCCTCGTTTTAAATCTATTTATTAGTCTTTCTTTTACCTTCATTAGGGGGTATCAAAGTTAGAAATTTTTAATTATTTAAAAGGCATTTCACAACATAATAAGAAAGCCACAAACTTGACATTAACTCTCAATAAAAAGGTGTTTTGGGGGCACAAAATGTCATATTTTAAAAAATAGTCATGGTTGATTTGGTGGAAAAAAGAGGTATTTTGAAATGGAAGATTTCTAGCTTTGATACCCCCTATTTTGACCTTGTGATTACAACCATGCTTTTGCCACTAATACTATAACAAATCTTTTCATACATTCTGACAGCTGTAATAATTCGCTCCATACCCTTTCTTCCAGATACTCAACTTTTCGTCTACTCCCTTTCAAAGTATTCACATAACTATTTACATTGTTTGATTGTTTCGCTATCCTGATTCTTTTTATTTCAGCTTCACTTTACCTCTCCTCATTTTTCGTATGCCACATAGACCCGACTTTCCTCAAATTTTATGTCGTTTTAGTTCATCATTATACGCTATTTCCATACCTAAGCAACCAATATTCTGTAAAGTTCCATAGAATCCATAGTGTTGATCAATGTCATATACTTTTCTTTTTTTTTTTTTTTTTTTTTTTTTCACCCGTTGTGATGACCCTACGTCACGGACATACGAAAAAAAAAATAAAAATAAAAAATCAAGAAAGTGAAAATTTAACGAAACAGGAACCTTTGTATGTAGCTGTTAGCCGCAATCCGTAAACTTGCCAGGTTCTTGGTTTAAATCTCTCCTCCCAGATTGTCTTGACTGGGTGCACTCTAATTTGCTCCTTTTTTTTCTAGGAGCTTTGTTGTGGTAATTGCCCCTGATAAAAGACGTAATATGCTATATTATGCCAACCGACAACATTCACCTGCTCAAGCTTGTAAAAAAACTGTGTGCTGAAACAATCGGTTAAATTATCCGGGCTTCTCTTGCATTACATATCCATCCATCACTGAAGTCACCACCAACAGGCAAACCATGCTAAATGGCGTCCCTTAATCGAATTGAACAAAATAATGTACATACGATTTTGGCTTGGTTTAAAGTTTCAACACTCTTTCCACCGTCGATAACACAATACAGCTATAGTACTTAAGAAAACTTCTCGCGTTTCTCAGTTTTTTTTTCTTCGCTTCTACCCTGTCCAGAATGTGAGTTTTGGTTGGTTGACCTGGTGCGTTGGGCCTCTCAAATAGTCCCGACCCCAATTCTTCAACGTTTGATGATCCAAACTTACATTCTGTGGGAAGTACTAGAAATTCATTTTCCTAAAAAACCGTAATGTTTTCTTAAATAGTTCTACTACATATATAATCAAAAGCTTTTTTTAGAAATCACAGACTTGACTTCGCTAATTTTGCTCATGTATATATACTACACTAGTATATATATTGCGACCCGTCCTAACAGGCAGGTTTGTGTTGAATATGTTTACTGGCTGACGCTGAGTCAAAGAAGCATATCTCATATCACTAGCTACATTGGTTTCAGAATGTTCTTCCCTCAAATGGGTAATAGCGTAACTTAAACACGGAAGGATAGGTGACGAGTATTATGAAAACTACCCATGATTCCTCTCAAATGATCGTTTCAGTTTCTTAAATATTCTTTTCTTCCACGTTGGGGTATATTTCATTTTCATTTGGTTTGTAACGCTCATGGTTACTACTTGTAGCTCTGTAGTGCAAAAGAATAGCTTGCATGAGTGGACATAAGCCTTGATGGCATATATATCCTAAACATTTTAATAGAGCTTTTTTGAAATAGCAGTAGATAGAGAGTCGAAGTGTACCAATAGAAGACTATTATGCAAGCAACAGTTTATAGTCACTGTTAGGTGATGTGCTCAAACGATGAGAAACTTGATGATTGTCGCACATTTTTATTTTATTTTTTTAATCTCTGACGTAGCTATGTTGAAATAATCAGTTATTATTGATAGGAAGAAGATAGACTAGAATGGTGAAAGGAGAAACGACTTGGCGACGAGGTAGGGAAATAAACGCGGTCGCGGGCACTGTGAGAGAAGAATGGTAATATCCCATTCAAAGAAATCTGTCAATGGAAACAAGCAAATGTGCAACGAATCAGAAGATAGAGAGGGGGAAACAGGAGTCCAGCAACAGTAATCAGAATTTGTGTTTCATTGCCTCAGAAGTAGCATTGGGTACCAGCCAGTGGTGGTACATGTTTGAAATTGCGCCCATATTTTTTCAGAGAAATCTGACAAATGGGGCTGGAAAAGCTGAAATACATCATGGTGTAAATTGGTAAAATTTAATGCAGCTGCTCACAGAATCCAACTTGCTAAAATGCCGAATTTCAAAATTTTCAAAAAGAAAATGAAAAAAAATGAAGGAGAAAACCCCTCCCTCGATCTTTCCCTCACGTAATGCTGCAAACACTTCAGGAGCGGCCGATTTTATTACAGCTACCAGCCAGATCCTTAAACGTTGAGACAAAAAAAAAAAAAAAAAAAAATCGAAAATTTATTGAAAGCCCAAAAGTGGTGCTACAGTTTTTTTTTTTTTTTTTTTTTTTTTTTTTTTTTTTCGACATCTTCAATTCATTTTGTGAAAGTCTGTTTGAGTTCACTTTCAACTCAGATGATGAAGAGGGGGGGGGGAACAACAGACACCACGTGCAAACTGCAGAGGATTTTGCGAATTCGTCACCTGGAGGAGATTTAGCCGGGACTCAAAATCTTACTTAGGGACCTATTAGGGGGTATCAAAGTTAGAAATTTGTAATTATTTAAAAGGCATTTCACAACACAAAAAGAAAGCCACAAACTTGACATTAACTCTCAATAAAAAGGTGTTTTGGGGGCACAAAATGTCATATTTTAAAAAATAGTCATGGTTGATTTGGTGGAAAAAAGAGGTATTTTGAAATGGAAGATTTCTAACTTTGATACCCCCTATTGAAGCCTCACCTGAATTTCTCAATTCCTTCCCACCTTTTAGAGATTCAGCTCCTCAAAAACTTTAGGTCAGTAAGATGACAAGTCGGCAAACGATGTGATTTCTTATGAGGAATGAATTCAAATGGAAGGGGAAATTTTCATGAATCTTAAAAAGGATTGAAGTGGGATTCAAAATCCCAGTTGAATCGTGCGGGGTGATGATTTTTCCAAATCCTCTGCAGTTTGCGCACGTGGTGAGTGAAATCAGCCCGATTGCAACATGTTATGTGAAATAAGGTTATGCTTAGTGATTATATGCAAGTTGTATGTAGTATATCTATGGTAGCAACGTCAGCGCTTCGTCCGGAGTGAACCGATAAATTTCATCACTTACCTATGGTAGCAACGTCAGCGCTTCGTTCGGAGTGAACCGGAGTTACACGCTTCCGCTGCACCACAGGATATACTATGTACATATTGAATAAATCACTAAGCATATGGCCTTCTACCTATAACACCCCCCCTCTTAGTGATTTCCCCACTACCATACCAACATAATTGTAAAATAAAAATAAAATAAATCAAGAAAGTAGATAGAAATGGAGTCAGAAAACACCAAGTAAAAATCTTTTATCCTTCCACACATTTGCCCCCAAATTTTTTGTTAACAAGTCAGCAATTTGATCTTTTGTTGAAACCCATTCAATATTTATTTCCCTCCTATGTACTTGTTCATTAACAAAATAGAAGTCACGGTCAACATATCTGCATCTTTTATCAGAAGGATTATCAGTGGCTGCAACAATTGCTCCTCTATTGTCACAATAAAGAGTAGTTGGCCCATCACATAAATTGACCTCACGTAAAAGATTCCACATCCACAGAGCCTGACAGGTAGCATTTGACATTGCCATGAGTTCAGAATGTAATGAAGCCGTTGCAACTCTTGATTGGTGTTTTGGTTGCCATAGAATAAGACAGTTGTTTACCTGAAGAACATGGCCACCAGTAGCCCTAGCAAATTTGCCACCCCATGTTGCATCACAGTAGACTTCCTTTGAAGGACTATTATTGAAAGTAGGAAATAAATGAAATTTCATATCTTTGGTAAATTGCAAATATCTTAGCAAGTGATAAAGAGCATCCCATTCAGCTTTACCTGGTCTTGATGCATAACGTGCCAGGAAGTTGACAGGATACGCTAAATCAGGCCTTGATCCAGCAACTGGATAAGATAAAGATCCAATGATGGAAATAAATTTAAGTGGTTCCTGAGGTAGGTGAGTTTTTTCTCTTAGAGAAATCAAAGAAAGACCTATTGGTAGAGATGAGTGGGATGTTAACCCAGTAGGATTGTGTTCATGAAGAATTTTGTGGACTAGAGCTGGTTGATAGATTGTAAAACCTTTTGGGCATCTTGATATGGCCAAACCAACAATTGACAAAATTCCATCAGACCATTTCACCATTAACTTCTTTCTAAGATCATTTTCCAATTCATGCAACAACTTTTCATCACTACCAACTACAACACCATCATCAACATGAATCCAGAGCATCCCTTTCAAACCATCCTTTGTCATCACATAAACACTTGCATCTTGATTACTTGATTTGTAGCCAAGATGACTTAAGATGTTGCTTGTCAGTATAGTCTAGTATATAAGTATGATATAATAGTGTTTATTTATGGTCCTACTACTTATTTATAAATGATTTAGTGATTAAACCTCAGGGGAAGACTAATAAAATAGTTATACTCAAATCAAACTCACAATACTTGGATTTAAGTGCGTGCTAGTGGTGGAAAATAGAAGAATAAAATATAGTTATAGCTTATATAAAGATAAAATCAATTTATAGTGGCTTTATAATATATTTCTAAAGGTTAATAATTGTATAGTAGTGTTTGTTGGAGTTGTAGTAATTGAATGATGATAAATAACCGTCAAAATCCCTCCTTACTTATACCCAAATCCACTGGAGTGCACAGACCTTCAATCCAGATGATGTCACTGCTATCCCCGGCAATTACAGCACTGTGAGGGCCCATCACCTCCCCATGGCGTCCACTTCAAGCAGTTTCAACACCCAGACCTCCAGTAAGGACCCTCCATCACTATTAATAATAACACTGATCCATACCATAAATAGAAAATCCAGATAAAAGCGGATACCATAAAGAAACAGGTTAAATAAACAATCAAAAAGAGATTTAATGAAACTAAAAGCATATAAAGGAAACAAATAAAATGTCCAAGCCCCCAATAACATCTCCAAGCATCCACATTAACCCAGAAACATCCTTCCAACCCATAAATCTGTGAATAACCATCCAAGGAAGTAATTTTAGTTGTCCAAACTGGGTGTATGCGCCTGATATAGGTGTCTATGCTTCTGTAGGCGTTGTGAGTCCACTGATTTTGTCCATATGACCTAAAATAAGTAGAAAAACAAAGGTTATAGGCTATTAAGGGGTTAAAACCCACTTATATACTGTCAGCCTAAATATCCTTAGGACTGAGTATTTCTTATGCTTAAAATAAGATAACCTTAACTAGATTAAGCTTATATCTTAAAAATAAGGTTAAAATAATAATATATATTATTTTATTATATATATATATAATTATTATTCTATTATATAATTTATAATAGTTTAAATAGCTTATCCATGGCCTAATAATACTTATTAAGGTGTTAATGGAGTCATAATATACTTATCTTAAGTGATATGAAGTAATTATTGACATACATAAGCTTATATGTACACATAAATCTCATATTCAGTGAAATATGCAGTATATTATGTATATTTAGGTATATAAGTGGGTTTTAGCCCCTTAATAGCCTATAACCTTTGTTTTTCTGCTTATTTTAGGTCATATGGACGAAATCAGTGGACTCACAACGCCTACAGAAGCATAGACACCTATATCAGGCACATACACCCAGTTTGGACAACTAAAATTACTTCCTTGGATGGTTATTCACAGATTTATGGGTTGGAAGGATGTTTCTGGGTTAATGTGGATGCTTGGAGATGTTATTGGGGGCTTGGACATTTTATTTGTTTCCTTTATATGCTTTTAGTTTCATTAAATCTCTTTTTGATCATTTATTTTACCTGTTTCTTTATGGTATCTGCTTTTATCTGGGTTTTCTATTTATGGTATGACTCTGTGTTATTATTAATAGTGATGGAGAGTCCTTACTGGAGGTCTGGGTGTTGAAACTGCTTGAAGTGGACGCCATGGGGAGGTGATGGGCCCTCACAGTGCTGTAATTGCCGGGGATAGCAGTGACATCATCTGGATTGAAGGTCTGTGAACTCCAGTGGATTTCGGTATAAGTAAGGAGGGATTTTGACGGTTTATTATCATCATTCAATTACTACACTTCAAACAAACACTACAATACAATTATTAGTATTCAGAAATATATTATAAAGCCACTATAAATTGATATTATCTTTATAAAAGCTATAACTATATTTTATTCTTCTATTTTCCACCACTAGCACGCATTTAAATCCAAGTATTGTGAGTTTTATTTGAGTATAAGTATTCTATTAATCTTCCCCTGAGGTTTAATCACTAAATCATTTATTAATAAGTAGTAGGACCATAAAATAACACTATTATATCATACTTATATACTAGACTGTACTGACAATTGGGGGTCTTTCCTTATATTTTACTTATTATTTAGTATAAGCCTTGGGACGTGATTTTTACCTTAGTACAACTCAAAATTAACCAAATATTTGGGTCTGCTGCATATTAGTGGGTCATCATAACTCATTGATTGCGGAAAAGAACCTTTATAATAATTGTGCTAATTTTTTACCATAAAAATTAGATATTTACAGTAGTAACTGTACCCAATATAAACCCAATTTCACTTGGTATTTGGACACCAATATAACACCCAATTAAATTGGTATTTGGCTAAAGCTTGGTAAGCTAATTATTCACCCTTATAGAGGTCTAGTTAAACTTATTATTATATTTTTAACAGATTTTTTCGAATTTTTCTTATATTTTATTTAAATAAATAAAGATATAAATTCAGGGTAAGCTCCATTGCTTTTTTATTAGTAATATAATTACTAATATTATTTGTCTACTAATTCCACAGATTTTTTTCCTTTTGTAGACGTAAAATATTGTTATTCTGAACAATATGAGTGCTCCCCAGGATAGTGTAAGTGAACAGCCTGCTTATAATACCAGGTCTAAAGCTAATAAAAACTTTCCAGGACATCACCATGGAGGGACAACAGTACCCCCAGCCAGAAAGCATGAGTATAGAGGAAAAGGACGCCCTCTTAAAAAAGATAACTATCAAAAAGACGTCTCCTCCTCTTCAGGATCAACTGTCCCACTCGGCCAAACAGGTTCTGAAGCTAGAGGAATCAAAATCTCTCATGTTCAAAGAGGTAGAGCAGTTGCAAAACAATTGCAAGGTAGGATTTCAGCAGATGAATCAGGCAATGGCAGAATTAAAGGGAGGCCAGCCCAGTCAATCAAATCAGCAACCCCCTACCCAAGGAGGGTCCACTCACTCCCAGGAGAAAATCCTGGTAGACAAATGGAAATGGGACTGGTTTCACCAACAGTGGACAAGCCACAGTTGCAACAGGGATCCACCCCCTCATCTGACTTCCTCAGCTCACCCTTACAAGGGAAAAAAGCGCCAAAAATCAGGACTGGCAAACATCCCTTGGTAAGTAACTTACCCTCTCAGATTAGACATAATACTGATAATTACAATATAGGTAATTCTATTGATGTTAAATCTGTCCAAAAAATAGAGGAGGATTTAAGAAATTTAGGTTTTAGAGTAGATACACCTGACTTGTCTTTTGTCCATAATAACAGTACTATATACAATGATAATACAGTTAATCCTCAGTTGCAACCACCTACTAGTGAGATGAGAAGTTCACAGGAGAGTGAGAGAATTGAAAAGGAGGACATGGAATATTTTAACAATAATCCAACTGTCCATAGAATTGTTTCAGCATTGTGGAATAGAATGACTGATTGTGAGGAACAGACAGTTAAGCTCACTAGTGATACAATTTCATCCTTAACATTGAACATTTCTCAATTAGCAACATGTAATAAAGAATTAGAGAAAGAACATTTTTCTCTAACTCTTAAATATGATTCATTGAGTAATAAATATAATGACCTTTCAAACAAATTTTGTGAGTTAGAAAAATTATATGAAACACATTTATTAAAAACTGAATCAAGAACAAAGTTATCTTTTGCACAAAAAAATCAAAGTGTCTCTGAGCTGCTACAAAGAATAACTAAAGTTGAGATTGAAACTGCCAATCTACTGATGAACCAGGATAATCATAAGTATAATCAATATAATAATAATCCTTTCATTGGCAAAAGTGAATCTCATTCCTTCCCTGTACCACCACAATTAAAACCATCTGGTGGTAGTGTCAAATCTGAAAATTTAAGTCACAAATCCGTGCAGGAAGAAATACAAGACCATTTATCAAAAGTGAATGAGTTGTTGAATTTACCTAAGATTAGTGAGATAAAATCCAATCAGAAGAACTGGCCTAAAATAGATCAGTACCCAACTTATGATGGGGAAGCCAGCTCTGATTGGCAACATTTTATTCAAAGAATTGACAACTTGAAATTCTCATATAAGTTACCAGATGAAGAGATAACATCAAAATTAATTTCTTTATTTAAGGATGTTGCTTTATTATGGTTTGAAGCTGTCTTAAGTGAGGGTAGAGACTACTCTTGGGCTGAATGGAAACAACTTATTGAAAAACAATTTGGAGGTTCTAAATTCAGGCTTACTCAGCAGAGACTGTATGAGAAGACTAGGTATAATCCGTTGAATGGTGACAAACCTATGGTATTTTTAATGAATTTAAACAAAATATTAAAAGCCATTGAGCCTCATATGGATTTTAACTTATGGAAAGATAAGATAATATACAAATTACCTATATCTGTCAGAGACATTGTTGTAGCTAGAACATTAAATGTTACTGAATATTCTGACTTTATTAATATTTGCAATGAAATATTATTAAACCATAAGTATGAATCAAGGTATTCCACTTATAAACAAAATGTTGAACCTGTAAAAACTCAGAATTCAAAAACACTTCAGGAGAAGCAGAAAAAACCTACTGCACCTGTAGTACCTAAAAAGTATGAAACAAATACTTGTTATAAGTGTAACAAACCTTGGGTAAAAGGTCACAAATGTGAGAAAAACATAAATATTGTTTAAAATCAACGTGAATCTGAAACTGAAACTGAAAAAAGTAAAGAATCAAGTGATTATGACAGCAATATCTCATATAGTGATGAAAATGAAGTCTGTATGTTGGAAGATGATTTGTCCATCTTTGAAAATCCAATATTAAATATGGACTCAAATGAATCTTTAATTAATTTTGAGGATGCTGAAATCATTAAGGATATACAAGCTGATAACTTTAGAATGACACCTATCACGGTTCCAGCTATCATTTCTGGTGAACATGTTAATATAGTATTGGACACAGGAGCTGCTGGTTCAGTTGTTTCCACTAATACATTACAGAAAATTGATAGTGAATATAAGTTTAAGCTTGAACCACTTCAGAATAAAAATTGGAGAGGTTTTGGATCAGTACTACACCCCATTGGTAAATACAAAGCTGCTGTTTTCTTTAAACACCAACATGGTTATGTAAGGGTAACTTGTGACTTTGTAGTAATGGATAATACAAATTGTAGTAACTGTTTTATCATTGGAAATGATATTCTGACTAAATTTGGTGTAAAATTAGACCCTTCTAATAACAATTTTACAATTGGCATGAATGGTAAGAGCAAATTTAAAATAAATTCTTTTAACACAGTCTTACACATTGAGTCAGTAACAAATTCCCCGTCTAAAGGAAGAGAATCCAATGAGATGGAACTTCTGGAAACAGAAATTTCAAAAGCATCATTTGGCACTGAGATAAGTGAAACTGAGAAAGATAATATTTTGGAATTAATTAAAGCTTTTCCAATGGCTTTTGCACATGGTACAAATGAACTTGGCCTTGTAAAAGATCATGAAATGAAAATTAGTTTAACCTGTGATATGGATAATATTCCTGCTAGTCTTAAAAAGAAACCATACCCTGCTTCACCAATGAAGAGGAAAGACATAGAGGATAATATTAAGATGTTATTAAAAATGAACATTCTTGAGAAGGTTGAAACTACACCAAAATATTGTGTAATATCACCAGTGCTGATTTCTTATGAACAAGATAAAGCAAGACTGTGCGGTGATTATAGAGCATTAAATACATTTACAGTAGATGATATTTATCCCTTGCCAAGGATTGCCTCTATACATGCTACCCTTAAAGGTGCTAAATATATAAGTTGCCTAGATGGAAATAAAGGGTACCATCAAATTCCTGTTGAACAGAATTCACAGAACTTTTTGTTGATAACAACACACATGGGAATTTATAAGTATGTCAGAATGCCATTTGGACCAAAGAATGCTCCATCAGTATTTCAAAAGTTAATGGATATAACATTCCATAATGAAATGATTGAGGGATGGTTAATGGTATACATTGATGACATCATAGTGTTCTCTAAAACTTTTGATGAACACATAATCCATTTAAGGAAAGTATTTCAGAAAATGGATGAAATAAAAATGACCCTTGCATTGAAAAAATGTAAATTTGGGTTTGAATCTTTAAAAGTGCTTGGTCATATTGTATCTGGCTTACAAATATGTGTAGACCAAAATAAAGTGGCTGCAATAAAGAATATTGGCATTCCTCAAAATGTGAAGGATGTACAATCTTTTCTTGGAATGTGTGGTTATTATAGACAATATATAAAAAACTACCAATCAATTGCTGCACCACTGACCACACTGATAAAGAAATCAGAAGCTTTCATTTGGAATAATGAAAGACAACAAGCTTTTAATAAGTTGAAAGAATGTTTAATGACAGCTCCTATCTTGGGATTACCAGATTTCCAATTACCTTTTGTATTATATACAGATGCAAGTTTTATTGGACTGGGTGCTGCTTTGCATCAAAAACAACTTATTGAAGGTAAAATGTCAGAAGTAGTAATCTGCTATATTTCACGTACTCTGAGAAGTGGTGAATTGAAATATGGTGCTACTCAACTTGAATGTTTGGCAGTAGTATGGGCTCTTGAAAAGCTACATTATTACCTTGAAGACCAAAAATTTGAGTTAATAACTGACTGTAGTGCAGTTAAGTCACTCTTAAACATTAAAACTCCTAATAGACACATGTTTAGATGGCAATTAGCTGTACAAGAATACAGAGGACGGATGACTATTACACATAGAGCAGGAACCTTGCACTCTAATGTAGATCTGTTATCTAGAGTACCTCTGCCTAATAATGATGATAATCCTGCTTATGTTCCTGAGTCAGAGATTATTAAAATTTATGGCATTTATATTGTAGATCTTGAGGATGAATTTATGCAATCAATTCTTGATAATTATAATTCAGATCCTGACTTAAGTAAATTAACTACAATATTAAATGATCCATCTAATGCTTCAATGAATGTTTTAATAAAAACATTACCAAATAAGTATAAAGAGGCATTAGAGAAAGGAAAATTTTCCATTGAGGATGGTTTTATATATTACAGGAAAAAATTAAGTAATGTAATTGTAATTCCCCCTTCAATGAAGGAGTTGATGTTAAGTATATGTCATGATGATATATTAGCAGGTCATTTTGACTACCATAAAACATTAACCAGAGTAAAAAACACAGCTTGGTGGATTAACATGTCTGAGGATGTTCAGAAATATGTTGAAACATGTGATTCTTGTCAAAAATCTAAAAGATTAACAGGAAAAAGAGCTGGTTTATTACAACAAATTGAGCAACCAAAAGCTCCATGGGAAATCATTAACATGGACTTTGTAACAGGTTTGCCAATAGCAGGGCATAAGAGTTATAACTCCTGCTGGGTAATTGTAGATAGATTTACAAAGATGTGTAAATTTATTCCTACCCACAAAGAGGTTTCTGCAAAGGACTTAGCTTTTTTATGGTGGACACAAATGTTAAATACAGCAGGTTTCCCCAAAGCAATAGTTTCTGTCAGAGATCCTAAATTTACTTCTGAGTTCTGGACGTCACTTATGGATGTTTCAGGGTGTCAATTAAAACTTTCTACAGCACACCATCCACAAACTGATGGGCTAGCAGAAAGAATGATACAAACCTTAGAAGATATGATAAGAAGATACTGTGGTTTTGGTCTTAATTTTAAAGACAATGACAAATTCACGCATGATTGGGTAACCCTTATCCCAGGTTTAGAATTTGCATATAATAGTACAGTACATTCTGTCACTGGCAAAAAGCCATTTGAGTTATGGTTGGGTTATGTACCTAATACCCCTGCTAAAACTCTTAATAAGTTACCTAGATTGGATATTCATCCAGGTACCAAATCTTTTCTTCAGATGCAGGAATTATGCAGAAAACATGCTCAAGAATGTATAAATAAGGCTTTTGAGTATGAAAAGAAAAGATGGGATAAAGCCCATAAAGAACAAATGTTCAAAGAGGGTGATGAAGTCCTTATTTCAACGCTACATTTCAATTTAAATGGTAATGTTAAATTGAAGGATCCATTCATTGGACCATTTGTAGTTAAAAAGATGGTTGGTAATAATGCTGTTGAGGTTATTCTGTATGCACCATATGATAGAAAACATCCAGTATTTCCTATTTCTCTTATAAAACCATACCATTCTAATGATACTGCTCTCTTTCCAAGAAGATCAGGAAGGCATAAACAGCAACCTGAAGAAATAGTGGAAAAAGCAGAAATTGAAAAGATACTTAAAAAGAGACACCTTACAAAAGAAAAGGGAGTTGAGTATCTACTAAGATTTAAAAATAAATCAAGTGAATATGACCAGTGGATTCCAGAAAATGAAATCTCTGATCTTAAAAATCTCTTGAAAAAATTTAAATCTAAATAATACTGTTCATTCAGTATATTTATTATAAAAATTAATTTTTTATTATTATTTCATTCCTTAAGATTAATTAAAATGTCTTAACATTTTTTTTATTGTTTTTTTTGGGGTGAGGGAGTGTCAGCCTAAATATCCTTAGGACTGAGTATTTCTTATGCTTAAAATAAGATAACCTTAACTAGATTAAGCTTATATCTTAAAAATAAGGTTAAAATAATAATATATATTATTTTATTATATATATATATAATTATTATTCTATTATATAATTTATAATAGTTTAAATAGCTTATCCATGGCCTAATAATACTTATTAAGGTGTTAATGGAGTCATAATATACTTATCTTAAGTGATATGAAGTAATTATTGACATACATAAGCTTATATGTATACATAAATCTCATATTCAGTGAAATATGCAGTATATTATGTATATTTAGGTATATAAGTGGGTTTTAGCCCCTTAATAGCCTATAACCTTTGTTTTTCTGCTTATTTTAGGTCATATGGACGAAATCAGTGGACTCACAACGCCTACAGAAGCATAGACACCTATATCAGGCACATACACCCAGTTTGGACAACTAAAATTACTTCCTTGGATGGTTATTCACGGATTTATGGGTTGGAAAGATGTTTTTGGGTTAATGTGGATGCTTGGGGATGTTATTGGGGGCTTGGACATTTTATTTGTTTCCTTTATATGCTTTTAGTTTCATTAAATCTCTTTTTGATCATTTATTTTACCTGTTTCTTTATGGTATCTGCTTTTATCTGGGTTTTCTATTTATGGTATGACTCTGTGTTATTATTAATAGTGATGGAGGGTCCTTACTGGAGGTCTGGGTGTTGAAACTGCTTGAAGTGGACGCCATGGGGAGGTGATGGGCCCTCACAGTGCTGTAATTGCCGGGGATAGCAGTGACATCATCTGGATTGAAGGTCTGTGCACTCCAGTGGATTTGGGTATAAGTAAGGAGGGATTTTGACGGTTTATTATCATCATTCAATTACTACACTTCAAAAAAGCACTACAATACAATTATTAGTATTCAGAAATATATTATAAAGCCCTTATAAATTGATATTATCTTTATAAAAGCTATAACTATATTTTATTCTTCTATTTTCCACCACTAGCACGCATTTAAATCCAAGTATTGTGAGTTTTATTTGAGTATAAGTATTCTATTAATCTTCCCCTGAGGTTTAATCACTAAATCATTTATTAATAAGTAGTAGGACCATAAAATAACACTATTATATCATACTTATATACTAGACTGTACTGACATATACCTAAATATACATAATATACTGCATATTTCACTGAATATGAGATTTATGTATACATATAAGCTTATGTATGTCAATAATTACTTCATATCGCTTAAGATAAGTATATTATGACTCCATTAACACCTTAAAAATATTATTAGGCCATGGATAAGCTATTTAAACTATTATAAGTTATATAATAGAATAATAATTATATATATATATAATAAAATAATATATATTATTATTTTAACCTTATTTTTAAGATATAAGCTTAATCTACTTAAGGTTATCTTATTTTAAGCATAAGAAATACTCAGTCTTAAGGATATTTAGGCTGACACTCCCTCACCCCAAAAAAAACAATAAAAAAAATGTTAAGACATTTTAATTAAAACTAAGGAGTGAAATAATAAAATAAAAAAAATAAATAATAATTTTTATAATACATATACTGAATGAACAGTATTATTTAGATTTAAATTTTTTCAAGAGATTTTTAAGATCAGAGATTTCATTTTCTGGAATCCATTGGTCATATTCACTTGATTTATTTTTAAATCTTAATAGATACTCAACTCACTTTTTTTTAGTAAGGTGTCTCTTTTTAAGTATCTTTTCAATTTCTGCCTTTTCAACTATTTCTTCAGGTTTCTGTTTATGCCTTCCTGATCTTCTTGGAAACAGAGCAGTATCATTAGAATGGTATGGTTTTATAAGAGAAATAGGAAATACTGGATGTTTTCTATCATATGGTGCATATAGAATAACCTCAACAGCATTATTACCAACCATCTTTTTAACTACAAATGGTCCAATAAATGGATCCTTCAATTTAACATTACCATTTAAACAGAAATGTAGTGTTTAAATAAGGACTTCATCACCCTCTTTAAACATTTGTTCTTTATGGGCTTTATCCCATCTTTTCTTTTCATACTCAAACGCCTTATTTATACATTCTTGAGCATGTTTTCTGCATAATTCTTGCATGTGAAGAAAAGATTTAGTACCTGGATGGATATCCAATCTAGGTAACTTATTAAGAGTTTTAGCAGGGGTATTAGGTACATAACCCAAACATAACTCAAATGGATTTTTGCCAGTGACAGAATGTACTGTACCATTGTATGCAAATTCTAAACCTGGGATAAGGGTTACCCAATCATGCATAAATTTGTCATTGATTTTAAAATTAAGACCAAAAGCACAATATCTTCTTATCATATCTTCTAAAGTTTGTATCATTCTTTCTGCTAGCCCATCAGTTTGTGGATGGTGTGCTGTAGAAAGTTTTAATTGACACCCTGAAACATCCATAAGTGACGTCCAGAACTCAGAAGTAAATTTAGGATCTCTGTCAGAAACTATTGCTTTGGGGAAACCTGCTGTATTTAACATTTGTGTCCACCATAAAAAAGCTAAGTCCTTTGCAGAAACCTCTTTTTTGGTAGGAATAAATTTACACATCTTTTTAAATCTATCTACAATTACCCAGCAGGAGTTATAACTCTTATGCCCTGCTATTGGCAAACCTGTTACAAAGTCCATATTAATGATTTACCACGGAGCTTTTGGTTACTCAATTTGTTGTAATAAACCAGCTCTTTTTCCTGTTAATCTTTTAGATTTTTGACAGGAATCACATGTTTCAACATATTTCTGAACATCCTCAGACATGTTAATCCACCAAGCTGTGTTTTTTACTCTGGTTAATATTTTATGGTAGTCAAAATGACCTGCTAATATATCATCATGACATATAATTAACATTAACTCCTTCATTGAAGGGGGAATTACAATTATATTACTTAATTTTTTCCTGTAATATATAAAACCATCCTCAATTGAAAATTTTCCTTTTTCTAATGCCTCTTTATACTTAATTGGTAATGTTTTTATTAAAACATTCATTGAAGCATTAGATGGATCATTTAATATTGTAGTTAATTTACTCAAGTTAGGATCTGAATTATAATTATCAAGAATTGATTGCATAAATTCATCCTCAAGATCTACAATATAAATGCCATAAATGTTAATAATCTCTGACTCAGGAACATAAGCAGGATTATCATCATTATTAGGCAGAGGTACTCTAGATAACAGATCTACATTAGAGTGCAAGGTTCCTGCTCTATGTGTAATAGTCATCCGGCCTCTGTATTCTTGTACAGCTAATTGCCATCTAAACATGTGTCTATTAGGAGTTTTCATGTTTAAGAGTGACTTAACTGCACTACAGTCAGTTATTAACTCAAATTTTTGGTCTTCAAGGTAATAATGTAGCTTCTCAAGAGCCCATACTACTGCCAAACATTCAAGTTGAGTAGCACCATATTTCAATTCACCACTTCTCAGAGTACGTGAAATATAGCAGATTACTACTTCTGACATTTTACCTTCAATAAGTTGTTTTTGATGCAAAGCAGCACCCAGTCCAATAAAACTTGCATCTGTATATAATACAAAAGGTAATTTGAAATCTGGTAATCCCAAGATAGGATCTGTCATTAAACATTCTTTCAACTTATCAAAAGCTTGTTGTCTTTCATTATTCCAAATGAAAGCTTCTGATTTCTTTATCAGTGTGGTCAGTGGTGCAGCAATTGATTGGTAGTTTTTTATATATTGTCTATAATAACCACACATTCCAAGAAAAGATTGTACATCCTTTACATTTTGAGGAATGCCAATATTCTTTATTGCAGCCACTTTATTTTGGTCTACACATATTTGTAAGCCAGATACAATATGACCAAGCACTTTTAAAGATTCAAACCCAAATTTACATTTTTTCAATGCAATGGTCATTTTTATTTCATCCATTTTCTGAAATACTTTCCTTAAATGGATTAAGTGTTCATCAAAAGTTTTAGAGAACACTATGATGTCATCAATGTATACCATTAATCATCCCTCAATCATTTCATTATGGAATGTTATATCCATTAACTTCTGAAATACTGATGGAGCATTTTTTGGTCCAAATGGCATTCTGACATACTTATAAATTCCCATGTGTGTTGTTATCAACAAAAAGTTCTGTGAATTCTTTTCAACAGGAATTTGATGGTACCCTTTATTTCCATCGAGGCAACTTATATATTTAGCACCTTTAAGGGTAGCATGTATAGAGGCAATCCTTGGCAAGGGATAAATATCATCTACTGTAAATGTATTTAATGCTCTATAATCACCGCACAGTATTGCTTTATCTTGTTCATAAGAAATCAGCACTGGTGATATTACACAATATTTTGGTGTAGTTTCAACCTTCTCAAGAATGTTCATTTGTAATAACATCTTAATATTATCCTCTATGTCTTTCCTCTTCATTGGTGAAGCAGGGTATGGTTTCTTTTTTAAGACTAGCAGGAATATTATCCATATCACAGGCTAAACTAATCTTCATTTCATGATCTTTTACAAGGCCAAGTTCATTTGTACCATGTGCAAAAGCCATTGGAAAAGCTTTAATTAATTCCAAAATATTATCTTTCTCAGTTTTACTTATCTAAGTGCCAAATGATGCTTTTGAAATTTCTGTTTCCAGAAGTTCCATCTCATTGGATTCTCTTCCTTTAGACGGGGAATTTGTTACTGACTCAATGTGTAAGAATTTTTTAAAAGAATTTATTTTAAATTTGCTCTTACCATTCATGCCAATTGTAAAATTGTTATTAGAAGGGTCTAATTTTACACCAAATTTAGTCAGAATATCATTTCCAATGATAAAACAGTTACTACAGTTAGTATTATCCATTACTACAAAGTCACAAGTTACCCTTACATAACCATGTTGGTGTTTAAAGAAAACAGCAGCTTTGTATTTACCAATGGGGTGTAGCACTGATCCAAAACCTCTCCAATTTTTATTTTGAAGTGGTTCAAGCTTAAACTTATATTCACTATCAATTTTCTGTAATGTATTAGTGGAAACAACAGAACCAGCAGCTCCTGTGTCCAGTACTATATTAACATTTTCACCAGAAATGATAGCTGGAACCATGATAGGTGTCATTCTAAAGTTATCAGCTTGTATATCTTTAATGATTTCAGCGTCCTCAAAATTAATTAAAGATTCATTTGAGTCCATATTTAATATTGGATTTTCAAAGATGGACAAATCATCTTCCAACATACAGACTTCATTTTCATCACTATATGAGATATTGCTGTCATAATCACTTGATTCTTTACTTTTTTCAGTTTCAGTTTCAGTTTCACGTTGATTTTCAACAATATTTATGTTTTTCTCACATTTGTGACCTTTGACCCAAGGTTTGTTACACTTATAACAAGTATTTGTTTCATACTTCTTAGGTACTACAGGTGCAGTAGATTTTTTCTGCTTCTCCTGAAGTGTTTTTGAATTCTGAGTTTTTACAGGTTCAATATTTTGTTTATAAGTGGAATACCTTGATTCATACTTATGGTTTAATAATATTTCATTGCAAAAATTAATAAAGTCAGAATATTCAGTAACATTTAATGTTCTAGCTACAACAATGTCTCTGACAGATATAGGTAATTTATATATTATCTTATCTTTCCATAAGTTAAAATCCATATGAGGCTCAATGGCTTTTAATATTTTGTTTAAATTCATTAAAAATACCATAGGTTTGTCACCATTCAACGGATTATACCTAGTCTTCTCATAAAGTCTCACCACACAATATGGGGGGCGGACTTGCTAGCAAGTCCGCAACCTTGGACCCAAACTCCCCATAGATTGAACACACATTGAGCTATTGATAAAGGAACCATACAATCAGGGATGAACACCACTCAGCAGAACAGTTTTAGGTGGGTGTTCAAGTAGAGTTCAGTATGGGTTCAGTATGAGTTCAGTCTGAGTTCCATCTGAGTTCCATCTGAGTTCAGGTTGAGGACTTGCTAGCAAGTCCACCCCCTATATTGCGTAGTGTCTCTGCTGAGTAAGCCTGAATTTAGAACCTCCAAATTGTTTTTCAATAAGTTGTTTCCATTCAGCCCAAGAGTAGTCTCTACCCTCAATTAAGACAGCTTCAAACCATAATAAAGCAACATCCTTAAATAAAGAAATTAATTTTGATGTTATTTCTTCATCTGGTAACTTATATGAGAATTTCAAGTTGTCAATTATTTGAATAAAATGTTGCCAATCAGAGCTGGCATCCCCATCATAAGTTGGGTACTGATCTATATTAGGCCAGTTTTTCTGATTGGATTTTATCTCACTAATCTTAGGTAAATTCAATAACTCATTCACTTTTGATAAATGGTCTTGTATTTCCTCCTGTACAGATTTGTGACTTACATTTTCAGATTTGACAATACCACCAGATGGTTTTAATTGTGGTGGTATAGGGAAGGAATGAGATTCACTTTTGCCAATGAAAGGATTATTATTATATTGATTATACTTATGATTATCCTGGTTCATTAGTAGATTGGCAGTTTCAATCTCAACTTTAGTTAATCTTTGTAGCAACTCAGAGAAACTTTGAGTTGTCCGGGCAAAAGATAACTTTGTTCTTGATTAAGTTTTCAATAAATGTGTTTCATATAATTTTTCTAACTCACTGAATTTGTTTGAAAGGTCATTATAGTTATTACTCAATGAATCATATTTAAGAGTAAGAGACAAATGTTCTTTCTCTAATTCTTTTTTACGTGTTGCTAATTGAGAAATGTTTAATGTCAAGGATGAAATTGTATCACTAGTGAGCTTAACTGTCTGTTCCTCACAATCAGTCATTCTATTCCACAATGCTGAAACAATTCTATGGACAGTTGGTGTCAGCCTAAATATCCTTAGGAATGAGTATTTCTTATGCTTAAAATAAGATAACCTTAAGTAGATTAAGCTTATATCTTAAAAATAAGGTTAAAATAATAATATATATTATTTTATTATATATATATAATTATTATTCTATTATATAACTTATAATAGTTTAACTAGCTTATCCATGGCCTAATAATATTTATTAAGGTGTTAATGGAGTCATAATATACTTATCTTAAGTGATATGAAGTAATTATTGACATACATAAGCTTATATGTATACATAAATCTCATATTCAGTGAAATATGCAGTATATTATGTATATTTAGGTATATAAGTGGGTTTTAGCCCCTTAATAGCCTATAAACTTTGTTTTTCTGCTTATTTTAGGTCATATGGACGAAATCAGTGGACTCACAACGCCTACAGAAGCATAGACACCTATATCAGGCGCATACACCCAGTTTGGACAACTAAAATTACTTCCTTGGATGGTTATTCACAGATTTATGGGTTAGAAGGATGTTTCTGGGTTAATGTGGATGCTTGGGGATGTTATTGGGGGCTTGGACATTTTATTTTTTTCTTTTATATGCTTTTAGTTTCATTAAATCTCTTTTTGATTGTTTATTTTACCTGTTTCTTTATGGTATCCGCTTTTATCTGGGTTTTCTATTTATGGTATGGATCAGTGTTATTATTAATAGTGATGGAGGGTCCTTACTGGAGGTCTGGGTGTGAAAACTGCTTGAAGTGGACGCCATGGGGAGTTGATGGGCCCTCACAGTGCTGTAATTTCCGGGGATAGCAGTGACAACATCTGGATTGAAGGTCTGTGCACTCCAGTGGATTTGGGTATAAGTAAGGAGGGATTTTGACGGTTATTTATCATCATTCAATTACTACAACTCCAACAAACACTACTATACAATTATTAACATTTAGAAATATAATATAAAGCCACTATAAATTGATTTTATCTCTATATAAAGCTAAAACTATATTTTATTCATCTATTTTCCACCACTAGCACGCACTAAAATCCAAGTCTTATGAGTTTGACTTAAGTATAACTAATTTATTAGTCTTCCCCCGAGGTTTACTCACTAAATCATTTATCAATAAGTAGTAGGACCATAAATAAACACTATTATATCATACTAATATACTAGAATATACTGACAATTGGGGGTCTTTCCTTATATTTTACTTATTATTTAGTATAAGCCTTGGGGCGTGATTTTTACCTTAGTACAGCTCAAAATAACCAAATATTTGGATCTGCTGCATATTAGTGGGTCATCATAACTCATTGATTGCGGAAAAGAACCCTTACAATAATTGTACTAATTTTTTATCATAAAAATTAGATATTTACAGTAGTAACTGTACCCAATATAAACCCAATTTCACTTGGTATTTGGACACCAATATAACACCCAATTAAATTGGTATTTGGCTAAAGCTTGGTAAGCTACTTATTCACCCTTATAGAGGTCTAGTTAAACTTATTATTATATTTTTAACAGATTTTTTTTAAATTTTTCTTATATTTTATTTAAATAAATAAAGATATAAATTCAGGGTAAGCTCCATTGCTTTTTATTAGTAATTTAATTGCTAATATCTTTTGTCTACCAATTCCATAGAGTTTTTTCCTTTTGTAGACGTAAAATATTGTCATTCTTAACAATATGAGTGCTACCCTGGACAGTGTAAGTGAAAAACGTGCTTATAATACCAGGTCTAAAGCTAACAAAAACTTTCCAGGACATCACCATGGAGGGTCAACAGTACCCCCAGGCAGAAAGCATGAGTATAGAGGAAAAGGACGCCCTCTTAAAAAGATAACTATAAAAAAGACGTCTCCTCCTCATCAGGATCAACTGTCCCACCTGGCCAAACAGGTTCTGAAGTTGGAGGAATCAAAATCACTCATGTTCAAAGAGGTAGAGCAGTTGCAAAACAATTGCAAAGTAGGGTTTCAGAAGATGAATCAGGCATTGGCAGAATTAAAGGGAGGCCAGCCCAGTCTGTCAAATCAGCAACCCCCTATCCAAGACGGGTCAACTCACTCCCAGGAGAAAATCCTGGTAGACAAATGGAAATGGGACTGGTTTCATCAACAGTGGACAAGCCACAGTTGCAACAGGGATCCACCACCTCATCTGACTTCCTCAGCTCACCCTTACAAAGGAAAAAAGCGCCAAAAATCAGGACTGGCAACCATCCCTTGGTAAGTAGATTACCCTCTCAGATTGAACATAATACTGATAATTACAATATAGGTAATTCTATTGATGTTAAATCTGTGCAAAAAATAGAGGAGGATTTAAGAAATTTAGGTTTTAGAGTAGATAAACCTGACTTGTCTTTTGTCCACAATAACAGTACTATTTACAATGATAATACAGTTAACCCTCAGTTGCAACCACCTACTAGTGAGATGAGAAGTTCACAGGAGAGTGAGAGAATTGAAAAGGAGGACATGGAATATTTTAACAATAATCCAACTGTCCATAAAATTGTTTCAGCATTGTGGAATAGAATGACTGATTGTGAGGAACAGACAGTTAAGCTCACTAGTGATACAATATCATCCTTGACATTAAACATTTCTCAATTAGCAACACGTAATAAAGAATTAGAGAAAGAACATTTGTCTCTAACTCTTAAATATGATTCATTGAGTAATAAATATAATGACCTTTCAAACAAATTCTGTGAGTTAGAAAAATTATATGAAACACATTTATTAAAAAATGAATCAAGAACAAAGTTATCTTTTGCCCAGACAAATCAAAGTTTCTCTGAGTTGCTACAAAGATTAACTAAAGTTGAGATTGAAACTGCCAATCTACTAATGAACCAGGATAATCATAAGTATAATCAATATAATAATAATCCTTTCATTGGCAAAAGTGAATCTCATTCCTTCCCTATACCACCACAATTAAAACCATCTGGTGGTAGTGTCAAATCTGAAAATGTAAGTCACAAATCCGTGCAAGAAGAAATACAAGACCATTTATCAAAAGTGAATGAGTTATTGAATTTACCTAAGATTAGTGAGATAAAATCCAATCAGAAAAACTGGCCTAAGATAGATCAGTACCCAACTTATGATGGGGAAGCCAGCTCTGAATAACAACATTTTATTCAAAGAATTGACAACTTGAAATTCTCATATAAGTTACCAGATGAAGAAATAACATCAAAATTAATTTCTTTATTTAAGGATGTTGCTTTATTATGGTTTGAAGCTGTCTTAAGTGAGGGTAGAGACTACTCTTGGGCTGAATGGAAACAACTTATTGAAAAACAATTTGGAGGTTCTAAATTCAGGCTTACTCAGCAGAGACTTTATGAGAAGACTAGGTATAATCCGTTGAATGGTGACAAACCTATGGTATTTTTAATGAATTTAAATAAAATATTAAAAGCCATTGAGCCTCATATGGATTTTAACTTATGGAAAGATAAGATAATATATAAATTACCTATATCTGTCAGAGACATTGTTGTAGCTAGAACATTAAATGTTACTGAATATTCTGACTTTATTAATTTTTGCAATGAAATATTATTAAACCATAAGTATGAATCAAGGTATTCCACTTATAAACAAAATGTTGAACCTGTAAAAACTCAGAATTCAAAAACACTTCAGGAGAAGCAGAAAAAATCTACTGCACCTGTAGTACCTAAGAAGTATGAAACAAATACTTGTTATAAGTGTAAAAAACCTTGGGTCAAAGGTCAAAAATGTGAGAAAAACATAAATATTGTTGAAAATCAACGTGAAACTGAAACTGAAACTGAAAAAAGTAAAGAATCAAGTGATTATGACAGCAATATCTCATATAGTGATGAAAATGAAGTCTGTATGTTGGAAGATGATTTGTCCATCTTTGAAAATCCAATATTAAATATGGACTCAAATGAATCTTTAATTAATTTTGAGGACGCTGAAATCATTAAGGATATACAAGCTGATAACTTTAGAATGACACCTATCACAGTTCCAGCTATCATTTCTGGTGAAAATGTTAATATAGTACTGGACACAGGAGATTCTGGTTCTGTTCTTTCCACTAATACATTACAGAAAATTGATAGTAAATATAAGTTTAAGCTTGAACCACTTCAAAATAAAAATTGGAGAGGTTTTGGATCAGTGCTACACCCCATTGGTAAATACAAAGCTGCTGTTTTCTTTAAACACCAACATGGTTATGTAAGGGTAACTTGTGACTTTGTAGTAATGGATAATACTAACTGTAGTAACTGTTTTATCATTGGAAATGATATTCTGACTAAATTTGGTGTAAAATTAGACCCTTCTAATAACAATTTTACAATTGGCATGAATGGTAAGAGCAAATTTAAAATAAATTCTTTTAACAAAGTCTTACACATTGAGTCAGTAACAAATTCCCCGTCTAAAGGAAGAGAATCCAGTGAGATGGAACTTCTGGAAACAGAAATTTCAAAAGCATCATTTGGCACTTAGATAAGTAAAACTGAGAAAGATAATATTTTGGAATTAATTAAAGCTTTTCCAATGGCTTTTGCACATGGTACAAATGAACTTGGCCTTGTAAAAGATCATGAAATGAAGATTAGTTTAGCCTGTGATATGGATAATATTCCTGCTAGTCTTAAAAAAGAAACCATACCCTGCTTCACCAATGAAGAGGAAAGACATAGAGGATAATATTAAGATGTTATTACAAATGAACATTCTTGAGAAGGTTGAAACTACACCAAAATATTGTGTAATATCACCAGTGCTAATTTCTTATGAACAAGATAAAGCAAGACTGTGCGGTGATTATAGAGCATTAAATACATTTACAGTAGATGATATTTATCCCTTGCCAAGGATTGCCTCTATACATGCTACCCTTAACGGTGCTAAATATATAAGTTGCCTATATGGAAATAAAGGGTACCATCAAATTCCTGTTGAAAAGAATTCACAGAACTTTTTGTTGATAACAACACACATGGGAATTTATAAGTATGTCAGAATGCCATTTGGACCAAAAAATGCTCCATCAGTATTTCAGAAGTTAATGGATATAACATTCCATAATGAAATGATTGAGGGATGGTTAATGGTATATATTGATGACATCATAGTGTTCTCAAAAACTTATGATGAACACTTAATCCATTTAAGGAAAGTATTACAAAAAATGGATGAAATAAAAATGACCCTTGCATTGAAAAAATGTAAATTTGGGTTTGAATCTTTAAAAGTGCTTGGTCATATTGTATCTGGCTTACAAATATGTGTAGACCAAAATAAAGTGGCTGCAATAAAAAATATTGGCATTCCTCAAAATGTAAAGGATGTACAATCTTTTCTTGGAATGTGTGGTTATTATAGACAATATATAAAAAACTACCAATCAATTGCTGCGCCACTGACCACACTGATAAAGAAATCAGAAGCTTTCATTTGGAATAATGAAAGACAACAAGCTTTTGATAAGTTGAAAGAATGTTTAATGAAAGCTCCTATCTTGGGATTACCAGATTTCCAATTACCTTTTGTATTATATACAGATGCAAGTTTTATTGGACTGGGTGCTGCTTTGCATCAAAAACAACTTATTGAAGGTAAAATGTCAGAAGTAGTAATCTGCTATATTTCACGTACTCTGAGAAGTGGTGAATTGAAATATGGTGCTACTCAACTTGAATGTTTGGCAGTAGTATGGGCTCTTGAGAAGCTACATTATTACCTTGAAGACCAAAAATTTGAGTTAATAACTGACTGTAGTGCAGTTAAGTCACTCTTAAACATGAAAACTCCTAATAGACACATGTTTAGATGGCAATTAGCTGTACAAGAATACAGAGGCCGGATGACTATTACACATAGAGCAGGAACCTTGCACTCTAATGTAGATCTGTTATCTAGAGTACCTCTGCCTAATAATGATGATAATCCTGCTTATGTTCCTGAGTCAGAGATTATTAACATTTATGGCATTTATATTGTAGATCTTGAGGATGAATTTATGCAATCAATTCTTGATAATTATAATTCAGATCCTAACTTGAGTAAATTAACTACAATATTAAATGATCCATCTAATGCTTCAATGAATGTTTTAATAAAAACATTACCAATTAAGTATAAAGAGGCATTAGAAAAAGGAAAATTTTCAATTGAGGATGGTTTTATATATTACAGGAAAAAATTAAGTAATATAATTGTAATTCCCCCTTCAATGAAGGAGTTAATGTTAATTATATGTCATGATGATATATTAGCAGGTCATTTTGACTACCATAAAATATTAACCAGAGTAAAAAACACAGCTTGGTGGATTAACATGTCTGAGGATGTTCAGAAATATGTTGAAACATGTGATTCCTGTCAAAAATCTAAAAGATTAACAGGAAAAAGAGCTGGTTTATTACAACAAATTGAGTAACCAAAAGCTCCGTGGTAAATCATTAATATGGACTTTGTAACAGGTTTGCCAATAGCAGGGCATAAGAGTTATAACTCCTGCTGGGTAATTGTAGATAGATTTAAAAAGATGTGTAAATTTATTCCTACCAAAAAAGAGGTTTCTGCAAAGGACTTAGCTTTTTTATGGTGGACACAAATGTTAAATACAGCAGGTTTCCCCAAAGCAATAGTTTCTGACAGAGATCCTAAATTTACTTCTGAGTTCTGGACGTCACTTATGGATGTTTCAGGGTGTCAATTAAAACTTTCTACAGCACACCATCCACAAACTGATGGGCTAGCAGAAAGAATGATACAAACTTTAGAAGATATGATAAGAAGATATTGTGCTTTTGGTCTTAATTTTAAAATCAATGACAAATTTATGCATGATTGGGTAACCCTTATCCCAGGTTTAGAATTTGCATACAATGGTACAGTACATTCTGTCACTGGCAAAAATCCATTTGAGTTATGTTTGGGTTATGTACCTAATACCCCTGCTAAAACTCTTAATAAGTTACCTAGATTGGATATCCATCCAGGTACTAAATCTTTTCTTCACATGCAAGAATTATGCAGAAAACATGCTCAAGAATGTATAAATAAGGCGTTTGAGTATGAAAAGAAAAGATGGGATAAAGCCCATAAAGAACAAATGTTTAAAGAGGGTGATGAAGTCCTTATTTAAACACTACATTTCTGTTTAAATGGTAATGTTAAATTGAAGGATCCATTTATTGGACCATTTGTAGTTAAAAAGATGGTTGGTAATAATGCTGTTGAGGTTATTCTATATGCACCATATGATAGAAAACATCCAGTATTTCCTATTTCTCTTATAAAACCATACCATTCTAATGATACTGCTCTGTTTCCAAGAAGATCAGGAAGGCATAAACAGAAACCTGAAGAAATAGTTGAAAAGGCAGAAATTGAAAAGATACTTAAAAAGAGACACCTTACTAAAAAAAAGTGAGTTGAGTATCTATTAAGATTTAAAAATAAATCAAGTGAATATGACCAATGGATTCCAGAAAATGAAATCTCTGATCTTAAAAATCTCTTGAAAAATTTAAATCTAAATAATACTGTTCATTCAGTATATGTATTATAAAAATTATTATTTATTTTTTTTATTTTATTATTTCACTCCTTAGTTTTAATTAAAATGTCTTAACATTTTTTTTATTGTTTTTTTTGGGGTGAGGGAGTGTCAGCCTAAATATCCTTAGGACTGAGTATTTCTTATGCTTAAAATAAGATAACCTTAAGTGGATTAAGCTTATATCTTAAAAATAAGGTTAAAATAATAATATATATTATTTTATTATATATATATATAATTATTATTCTATTATATAACTTATAATAGTTTAAATAGCTTATCCATGGCCTAATAATATTTATGAAGGTATTAATGGAGTCATAATATACTTATCTTAAGTGATATGAAGTAATTATTAACATACATAAGCTTATATGTATACATAAATCTCATATTCAGTGAAATATGCAGTATATTATGTATATTTAGGTATATAAGTGGGTTTTAACCCCTTAATAGCCTATAACCTTTGTTTTTCTGCTTATTTTAGGTCATATGGATGAAATAAGTGGACTCACAACGCCTACAGAAGCATAGACACCTATATCAGGCGCATACACCCAGTTTGGACAACTCAAATTACTTCCTTGGATGGTTATTCACGGATTTATGGGTTAGAAGGATGTTTCTGGGTTAATGTGGATGCTTGGGGATGTTATTGGGGGCTTGGAAATTTTATTTGTTTCCTTTATATGCTTTTAGTTTCATTAAATCTCTTTTTGATTGTTTATTTTACCTGTTTCTTTATGGTATCTGCTTTTATCTGGGTTTTCTATTTATGGTATGGATCAGTGTTATTATTAATAGTGATGGAGGGTCCTTACTGGAGGTCTGAGTGTTGAAACTGCTTGAAGTGGACGCCATGGGGAGGTGATGGGCCCTCACAGTGCTGTAATTGCCGGGGATAGCAGTGACATCATCTGGATTGAAGGTCTGTGCACTCCAGTGGATTTGGGTATAAGTAAGGAGAGATTTTGACGGTTATTTATCATCATTCAATTACTACAACTCCAACAAACACTACTATACAATTATTAACATTTAGAAATATATTATAAAGCCACTATAAATTGATTTTATCTCTATATAAAGCTATAACTATATTTTATTCATCTATTTTCCACCACTAGCACGCACTTAAATCCAAGTATTGTGAGTTTGACTTGATTATAACTATTTTATTAGTCTTCCCCTGAGGTTTAATCACTAAATCACTTATTAATAAGTAGTAGGACCATAATAAACACTATTATATCATACTAATATACTAGACTATACTGACAGTTGGATTATTGTTAAAATATTTCATGTCTTCCTTTTCAATTCTCTCACTCTCCTGTGAACTTCTCATCTCACTAGTAGGTGGTTGCAACTGAGGGTTAACTGTATTATCATTGTAAATAGTACTGTTATTGTGGACAAAAGACAAGTCAGGTGTATCTACTCTAAAACCTAAATTTCTTAAATCCTCCTCTATTTTTTGCACAGATTTAACATCAATAGAATTACCTATATTGTAATTATCAGTATTATGTTCAATCTGAGAAGGTAATCTACTTAACAAGGGATGGTTGCCAGTCCTGATTTTTGGCGCTTTTTTCCTTTGTAAGGGTGAGCTGAGGAAGTCAGATGAGGTGGTGGATCCCTGTTGCAACTGTGGCTTGTCCACTGTTGATGAAACCAGTCCCATTTCCATTTGTCTACCAGGATTTTCTCCTGGGAGTGAGTTGACCCGCCTTGGATAGGGGGTTGCTGATTTGACTGACTGGGCTGGCCTCCCTTTAATTCTGCCAATGCCTGATTCATCTGCTGAAACCCTACCTTTCAATTGTTTTGCAACTGCTCTACCTCTTTGAACATGAGTGATTTTGATTCCTCCAACTTCAGAACCTGTTTGGCCAGGTGGGAAAGTTGATCCTGAAGAGGAGGAGACGTCTTTTTTATAGTTATCTTTTTTAAGAGGGCGTCCTTTTCCTCTATACTCATGCTTTCTGCCTGGGGGTACTGTTGACCCTCCATGGTGATGTCCTGGAAAGTTTTTGTTAGCTTTAGACCTGGTATTATAAGCAGGCTTTTCACTTACACTGTCCTGGGGAGCACTCATATTGTTAAGAATGACAATATTTTACGTCTACAAAAGGAACAAACTCTTTGGAATTGGTAGACAAAAGATATTAGCAATTATATTACTAATAAAAAAGCAATGGAGCTTACCCTGAATTTATATCTTTATTTATTTAAATAAAATGTAAGAAAAATTCAAAAAAATCTGTTAAAAATATAATAAGTTTAACTAGACCTCTATAAGGGTGAATAATTAGCTTACCAAGCTTTAACCAAATACCAATTTAATTGGGTGTTATATTGGTGTCCAAATACCAAGTGAAATTGGGTTTATATTGGGTACAGTTACTACTGTAAATATCTAATTTTTATGATAAAAAATTAGTACAATTATTTTAAGGGTTCTTTTCCGCAATCAATGAGTTATGATGACCCACTAATATGCAGCAGACCCAAATATTTGGTTATTTTGAGCTGTACTAAGGTAAAAATCACGTCCCAAGGCTTATACTAAATAATAAGTAAAATATAAGGAAAGACCCCCAATTGTCAGTATATTCTAGTATATTAGTATGATATAATAGTGTTTATTTATGGTCCTACTACTTATTGATAAATGATTTAGTGATTAAACCTCAGGGGAAGACTAATAAATTAGTTATACTTAAGTCAAACTCACAAGACTTGGATTTAAGTGCGTGCTAGTGGTGGAAAATAGATGAATAAAATATAGTTATAGCTTTATATAAAGATAAAATCAATTTATAGTGGCTTTATAATATATTTCTAAAGGTTAATAATTGTATAGTAGTGTTTTTTGGAGTTGTAGTAATTGAATGATGATAAATAACCGTCAAAATCCCTCCTTACTTATACCCAAATCCACTGGAGTGCACAGACCTTCAATCCAGATGTTGTCACTGCTATCCCCGGAAATTACAGCACTGTGAGGGCCCATCACCTCCCCATGGCGTCCACTTCAAGCAGTTTCAACACCCAGACCTCCAGTAAGGACCCTCCATCACTATTAATAATAACACTGATCCATACCATAAATAGAAAACCCAGATAAAAGCGGATACCATAAAGAAACAGGTAAAATAAACAATGAAAAAGAGATTTAATGAAACTAAAAGCATATAAAGGAAACAAATAAAATGTCCAAGCCCCCAATAACATCTCCAAGCATCCACATTAACCCAGAAACATCCTTCCAACCCATAAATCCGTGAATAACCATCCAAGGAAGTAATTTTAGTTGTCCAAACTGGGTGTATGCGCCTGATATAGGTGTCTATGCTTCTGTAGGCGTTGTCAGTCCACTGATTTCGTCCATATGACCTAAAATAAGCAGAAAAACAAAGGTTATAGGCTATTAAGGGGCTAAAACCCACTTATATACCTAAATATACATAATATACTGCATATTTCACTGAATATGAGATTTATGTATACATATAAGCTTATGTATGTCAATAATTACTTCATATTACTTAAGATAAGTATATTATGACTCCATTAACACCTTAATAAATATTATTAGGCCATGGATAAGCTAGTTAAACTATTATAAATTATATAATAGAATAATAATTATATATATATAATAAAATAATATATATTATTATTTTAACTTTATTTTTAAGATATAAGCTTAATCTACTTAAGGTTATCTTATTTTAAGCATAAGAAATACTCAGTCCTAAGGATATTTAGTCTGACATTGCTAATGTGTTTCCACCAGCATCTTGCTGCCTGTTTAGTGCTGTATAGAGCTTTTTTCAGTTTACATACATGAGTTAGGTCATTTGTTTCAAAGCCTTCAGGTTGCTTGACATAAATTTCTTCATCTAGATCACTATGAATATATGCTGCTGTAACATCAAAAGTTTTGATTGGCCAGTTATAAGTCGCTGCCAGAGTGAGAATAAGACAGAGAGATGCAAAAGTAGCAGTAGGAGCAAATGTGTCTTTGAAATCAACTCCTTCTACTTTTTTGAATCCTTGTGCAACATAACAGGCCTGGTGTTTGACAATTTTTCCAAATTCATCTCTTTTTAAAGCAAATACCCATCTAGCGCCAGTGACAGATTTTCCAGGAGGAAGAGGGACCATATCCCATACATTCATTCTTGACATGTTATCCAGTTCCTGACCACAAGCAATTTTCTATTCAGCCGCATTTTCTGTTTTCATGGCCTGTTTAAATGTCCTGGGAACTGGCTCTGAAAAGTCACTCACATTTTTTTCAATGAAATCTACCATTATATCTTGAGCAGATATGATTTCTTCAGCAGTAAAATCACCAAACTTGAGAGAGTTGAAAATGAAGGATATATCACCTTTGGAAGTAAAATCAGCAGGAAAAGGTTTTGAAAGAGAATCATTTGCAGAATCATCACCCCCTGGAATGAACTTTGCCATTGCTGATTGAACAAAAGAATTAGATTCAGGATGCCAGAAAATCCAAACTTTTCCTCCATCAACAAAACCAACTACTCTACATCTCATCACTTGAGGATCCATCCTAGTTCTCTTCTCTTTTGGAATATGGACATAGGCCCATTGTCCAAAAATCTTTATTGGTGCTAAATCAGCAATTTTATTGAAGATAATTTGATATGGAGTACTGTCAGTAATTCGTACATTGTGTAATCGATTGTGGATGTATGATGCCCAGAAATAAGCAAAAATCCAAAAAGTTGGAGGGAGGTTTGATGCCAGAAGAATAGTACAAGCAATTTCACCAACTGTTTCATTAAGGCGTTCTGCCATACCATTTTGTTCATGATGATAAGGCATTGAGTGTTAATGAAAAATACCATGATTAGATAGGACATCAGAGAATTTTTTGTTCATGTTTTCTTTGCCATTGTCGGTTTGTAGAATCTTTATATGGTGTAGACAATCCTATAGTACTAGCTATAGGCCTTGACCAAGGGAGTTGGAGAAAAACCAGAGAGAAAATCCCCTGTCCCTTTAGAAAAATAGAGTGAGATTTACTTGCTAAAGTAAGTTGGTTCCTGTTTTGCTAAAGCCCCTTTTCAACACACTTGACTGCTTGATGAGCCAAGAAAGTAGTCACCAGGCAGACTACCAGATCAAAGAACTGAAATGTAGACCAATGTCCACACAAGAGACAGCAAAGATACTTGATGTAGGCTGCAAATCCACACCAGAGACAGCAATAATACTTGCTATAGCTTTCAAGACTATAACAGAGAAAACAGTTGCCAAAGTTAAGTTAAATGAAGAACTCACTTGCAAAAAACACAGCCAAATTGTGGCCAGAAAACAGTGAAAACTGAGTGAGGAACAATGATATCATCTCCGGATGGTTGTATGATAATTAAAGTTGCCCCAAACTGTCTTATTCACCATGTGCACACAGACCACTATCTAAGAGCCCATGCGCACCCACCAAATTGAATAAAAAACCCTCCTGAAGCGCTCCCCAACCTTTTAAAACAGAGGTGGGCGGGCCGCCCGATGTCGGAGATGCCGCCTGAAGTGGCCTGGCCTCCCTGAAGCCAGAAAACCAATAAAAACAACTAATCTACTTAGAAAAATTAGCTACAACTACTAAAACCTTTAAAACATGGAATTTCACTATAACAACATTGAGACATGAAATATAGAGAAAAATTAGCTCTATCCAATGGTACTAAGCACTTAACCCTAAGAATTAAGGTTAGCCCGTAAAACACAAAAAATAAAATTTAACAGCTATCTTTTATAAATGAAAAATGAGGAAATGACCCATTAAAACTTAGAATATGAAAAATGTCTAGAAAACATAAAATATAGAGAAAAACTGGGGCTATCCAATGATAGTACCCAAATACCCGCAGACCCAATATCCACGGAATAAAACCAGAAAAATACCCAATTCCTTAACAGATGTCAATTAAGACATGCACAAACAGCGCCAATTCGCACAACAAAGGCCCCTGCCAATGTTGGAAGACCACATCCTCCCTCCAATTGAGAATTTCCACATTCTTTCTTCATCAAACAACCATGTTCAACTTTCTTCCCAAATCTGCCTCCGAAATGTGTCCTTGCCAATACTGCATTGACAATAATCTAATCTGCAGCATCACACCTCCTGTCCATCCATACAGAACGTCCTGTGATGTCTGCCAATCCAGAAAGAAGACCTGTTACAGACCTGGTCCATTATCTTCTGCAACAGATTCACCTCCACCTGAACCTGGTCCATCTTCTACCAGCACCAAAAGATCTAGGCCATCCATCCTTATACCCAGATTAATCAAAAAGCTTCACCCTTCCCAGAAGAGTTCCACAACCCATAAAACAACAAGTTCCACCATCCCTGGTCCATCTGATGGTAAAGAACTTTCATTTATTCCTTCAACTTTAAAACTGATGACTTCTCAGTTCCTCTATCTTCTGATAGTGATGATAACAATGTAGGATCCATTGCACCACCAACACCAAACCACTTGCCCACTATCAAGGCCAAGTTCCAACAACACACATCTCAACAGAAACAACTTCTGCTTCACTACTTCCAATCCACTCCTGCTAGAGATCCACAGGACATTGAGAAAAGAAGAAACCTCATTCACCAGTTCAAGGCTAATTCTGAACACTTCATTTCATCTCTTGATTCCCTCTGTAATTCCACTAGTACTTGAGTTTGATTCAGAAAAGAAAAATTGACCACACCCTCTATAGGATGTAATCACAAACAACCCTCAGTTTTAAGTCTTGGGGGACCAACCTCATTTTATAGTCTTGGGGGACTCAAAGAAAAACCCTCAGTTTAAAGTCTTGGGGGACTCAAAAACCTAAATCATAAACCCAGAGCCAGAGATCAACCACATTAAGACACAGAGAAAAAACTAACATTCTGGGGTAATTGTGAATAGAGCTGCCAGCCCATCAATTACCCCCAAACTTGCCTTTGCTAAATTTGGAGGCCCCCCCTGTGGATACCCTCCACCAATCTTTCAAAACCAACTCCAACAACAAAACCCATTCCTCAGTTTATAGTCTTGGGGGACTCAAAAACCAACAACAATCCTCAGTTTAAAGTCTTGGGGGACTAACACAGTGTTCAGTTTAAAGTCTTGACGGACTAGTCTTGATAAAATCTTGAAACCAGCCAGTTTAAAATCTTGGAGGACTACCAGAAACCAGATTTCAGTTTAAAGTCTTGATGGACTGACAGAATTTTGCATAAAATAGACACAGCCAGTTTCATACAGAACACCTCTACAGCCAACCTGCTGAACTTCCACCTTCACTTCATCATCTACCCATCACTGACAAAAAATCTCCTTCCTATCTCTTTCCATCATCTTTTCTCACCACAGATCATGGCTGGATCTCCTGATGTTAACCCTTCTACTCTTCCTTGCTTCACTGCTCCCAAGGACTATGCCTGCAAACAGTGCATCCACATTCACTCTTCCAACTCCTGAAGCCAAATTATACAACAGGGCTTGTGATTCTTGCTACTCCAAAAAGAAAAAATGTGACAGAGCTGCCAACTACCCTATTCCTCCTCCTTCACCTTCTCATAAATACATCTCCAGATCCCCTACCAGATCCCCAGAGCTTGGTCTTTCCTCTTCCTCTTTATCTTAAGCACCTTCCAGAAGATCCAGAAGCTCAGCTTCCAGAACTCTTCCCAAAAGACCAGCCTTAGCTTCCCAAGAAACTGCTTTTATCTCTGCTAAATTAGCTGAAAAAGCTTCAAAATCAGCTCCTAGGCTTCTAGACCGCGTCCAGGCAGCCCGCCCGCCTCACTAGACAGTGAAAATAAGGCTCAAAACCTCCAAAAACAACCAGAAAACAGCCAAATTCAATCAATCAACAAAAACAACTCTACGCAATCACCTCCCACTGCTCCCAGAGCAATGCAGCCAACCCTTCCAAGGTCCAAAAACTCCAAATTTTCCCAAACTTCTAGGAGACCTGCCAGAGGACCCCAAGAAGAAACCAGAGCACCCAACACTGCACCAAAGCAAAAACTTTGTCCCCAGTTAAGACAACAAAACTACACCTCTCCTCTGTCAGCCAACTATTCTTCTGACAGTTCCATCCCTTCAAAAGCTCCATCCAGAAGAGATCAATCCGCTTCCAAATCACTCTCTCCCGCTCCATCTTTTAACAACCCTGGTACTCCATCACCAGCACCCCCTCCAGCTGAATCCAACAAAAATAACAACCACAACAACAACAACAATTCGGCTGCTCCAACTAGGCCCCAGGAACATCAGCCTCCTAGTTCACCTTCTCAAAATCTTTCAGAGGAAGACCAAGAGAATCCATATCTTTCCCTGATTGATCCACCCACTATGACCATTCCAAAATCTTCAGAGATCCAAATTCCGGCTGCTTAAAAATTTGATGAGCTTCCAATCTGTAAGTACCAAATTAATTCATCCCATTTCTTCAACAAAAATAATTACTGATCCAATTCTTCTTGTCTAGTTGGAACTGTTATGTACGTAGACATAAATATACTTAGCTACCACGTGACCTGTGTATATAGTCTGTAGATTGCGCGTCTAACTAACTCCGATTCTTCTCGGAGTTTGTTACTGACGCACAACTACAGGTTATGGTCCCTTGCTAGCGCTCGTCATTAAAGAAGTAGGCGTTATACTTGTGAGATTTGAATCCCGTCCGGCAGGTTGCCTGACGTTAAACTCTTGTGCCATTACACCAGGGTGGCGATATAATTTTTTTTTCCTCACATCTACTCTGACCAATACACCAATTTGGCTCTTCTCCTTGCATGTCCAACAACCTCCACCACACTCAATCTAAAGGGCCTGCACCGTCCCCAACATCCACACCTCCTTTATCTTTACCCCCTGTTAAACCTGAACTATATCCCGAGATGCCGGAACCTTCCGCTAATATCCCTATTCCTCCAGTATCCCTTGATGACCTTGAACGCCGTCGTAAAGCTCTGGCAGGTGTCACCAAAATATCCACAAGTGTGGAAAAGCTCCCACCTAATGGCTCCAATTGGCATGATTGGGATCGAAAGATTCGTTCCATCATGTCAGACTTTATCGGCACCACTTCATACGCCCTAAATGACCAACCCGTCTCTGAAGGTGAAATTGGCGACCACATGGCATGTATTATTGTTGTAGATACTATTGACACATCACTCCAACGAATCATTGATCCGGATTGCTCGTGTCGAACTGCCTATCTGACTTTACATAAAAAATTTAATCAGTCAACCCATACTTCTCGTCTCTCCCTTTTTAAAACTTTAATATAAATTCCACTTCAACCTTTCGTATATGTGACAAAACACTGGGAACATGTTCAAGAAACAATTGGCTCAATCATACGTACAGGCTTCAACTTCACCAATTCTTCTGTGAAAGCCATTATGGCACATGTCCTGCTTCCTCTCTCGTCCTCGGATCTGTCCACCAATATAAGTCGTGCCATTGAGTCGCGCCGAGACAGTCTCACCATGTCTTCCAATGATTTTCTCACTGAGATGCTGATGGCCAAAACGAACTTAGCCCTGGTTAAAAAGGCACATGAATCTCCTGACATTTCAAACGTTAGCATCAATGCAATGAAAGGAAAGATACGTCAACGAGCTGTTGACTCTTATAGACCTGCTAACGCCCAACGCAGGTGTTTTGATTGTGATTCAACAAAACATATTCACAAAGATTGTCCCTATTTCCCATGCTCTCCTTTCTACAACCCTGCCCTGAAAATGTATTATGATTTACAACAGAAAATCACTACTTTAGGCCGACCTTCCAGATCTTCACCTGATCCTAGAGGAAAATTCCACGCTAAATTAACTGAAACGGGCGAAGATATTGTGGAAGTTGATTCTAGTGCTATGGAAGCACTTGCTATGGCTATTGATCACATAGACCTTCAAAGCGTTGATTGGTGTGCTGAATCCACGGCTTCCAACAGTGATGCAATCCTTGATAGTGGTGCCACTCATCACGTTACTGGTGATGTAAGTTTACTTTTTAACTAAAAACCAATCTTCCCTCATATCCTAGTCAAGGTTGCAACTAACGGCATGCCTTCTTTCATCATTGGCACTGGTGACATGAAAGTGATGGGGTTGGATTGTATAATTGTTGTTAAAAATTTATTCTTTTTTCCACAAGCTAGGACAACTTTGATTTCATTATTTGATCTTGTCAAAGCAGGAATGGACTTCTCCATGTCTCTGAAGAAGGAGTTTATTTTATCTTCAGATAGTAGAAAACTTTGGATGGAAAAAATTGATACTAATGGGCGTAGATGGCTTGTAACTACTGTTAAAAACATGAACCCTATTTCACCTGAATCAATAATACATGCTTCCTCCTATCCTATTGAGACAGTTGCGCCTGAGAGCTCAATTTCATTTTCAAAACTCTTCATAGATGATGTCAACTCTGCTGCTATCCATCGACCTTATGCTGCCCCAGGATCACTCTTAGACTGGCATCGTTGACTAGGACATACCAGCGATCATGTCCTACGTAATCTCATTAAACACGATCTTGGTATTGGTCTTCCTCCCGAATGTCCAAAAGGTAAAATAGATTGTGCAGACTGCGCAATTGCTAAAAATACCAGGAAAGCTACAGCTCAACGTGAATTGGCGCCAGAGTCCATGCTCTCTCTAATAGTAGGTGAACTTATTGGCCCAATCAAAGATGAGGCTGTTGGAGGTTTTAAATGGGCAGCGCTCTTTTGCCAATCCTACTCAACTTATGGAGAAGTTTTTATGCTGAAAAACAAGAGTGATGCAATGGGAGCATTCCGCACTTTTCTTAACAAACTAACAACCGCTACTGGTAAACAACTTCAAGTCCTACGGACCGATGGTGGTGAATTACACAGTAACGCCATGAAGACATTTCTTTCCTCAATTGGCGCCACCCATGAAGTGACTATGCCATACCATGCGGAGCAAAACGGAACTGCAGAACGTTTTAACAGGACAGTTGGTGATATTGCACGTACCTCCTTACTTGCTAGTGAACTGCCAAAATGTCTCTGGGGAATGTCATACAAATGGGCTTCTTTCGTCCACAACCGCCTTCCAAACAGTAAAATCACACATTCAACTCCGCTCCAAATGGTATTTGGTACTAAACCAAATTTCAATAATATGTGCACCTTTGGCGAAAAGGCCTATGTCCATGTCCACAAAGAGGTGAGGACAAAACTAGATAACCGTGCCATTGAATGCCAGGTAGTTGGTTACTCACAGAACAACTTTGGTTGGATTTTTTGGCACCAGGCTTCAGGAAGAATTTTTGAATGAGCCATGGCTAAATTCCCTGGAGGTCATCAACATGCGCACAATCTCGCTGGATCATCTTCCTCATCCACTTGTAAAGGTTCTCTCGAGACAATATTAAATTCTCTATCTTTTGGAGATTTTACGAAGGAGAAGATAATTGATGAACAAGACTTATGTATTGACTCAATGCAGGTAGCTTTTTGTTGGTCCCCTATCTCCATTCTGAATACCTTCAAAAAAGCTATGTGTTCCACTAATGCAACTGAATGGAAAGCTGCTTGCAATAATGAAATGGAAAATATGTCTCGTCTTAATGTCTGGTCTGAAGTTGCACCACCTCCTGGCACTATACCACTAAAAGGTAAATGGGTATTCTCATTAAAAAACTCGGACAATGGCCCTCCCTTTAAATTCAAAGCACGTTTTGTGGCTAAAGGTTTTAAACAGCGTGAAGGAATTGACTATAAAGACACCTTTGCCTCACAAAGAATTCTCCTTACTCTTTCCGCCATGTATGGATGGAAAGTAAGATCATTTGATGTGACTGCTGCATATCTTCATAGCAACGTAGAAGAAGACATATGGATCGAACCTCCGCCTGGCATGACGTTATCCAACCCCGAAAATGTTCTTAAATTGCACAAAGCCTTGTATGGAACCAAGCAAGCTTCCCACTGCTGGTGGTTACATATAGCTGAAAAGCTTAAATCTTTAGGTTTCCATGCCAGTCAATTTGATACCAGCTTATACATACTCAAAGATCAATTTTCCACTGGTATAGTTTGGCTACATGTAGATGACAGAGTGGTTACAGGTAACAATGATGAAGTCTTAAAAAAGTTGGAAACTGGTTTGAATGAATGTTTGGAAATTAGGTGGTTGGATGATTTAGATGGTATAGTGGGAATGAAGGTGAACAGGGTTAAAAAAGGTTTTGAGTTGGACTGTTACAGGCTGATTGACAAATTACTTACAGAACATAATCCATTGGGAATCAAGTGTAAAACACCTTTGCCTACTGACTGTAATCTCGATTCAGCTAAACCTGATGAACTTAGCATTCAGTTGAATAAATACCTATCTATTATAGGAAGTTTAAATTATATCGCTATTGCAAGTAGGCCTGATTTGTCATATGCCGTTAATTTCCTGGCGCAATTTTCTTCCAAACCAACAGACAATCATTGGTGGGCCTTGAATCACCTACTGCAATATCTCCAAGCTACAAGAGATTTGAAACTGAGACTATATCCGAATTCTTGCCCTACACCAACTATTATCACTTACTCAGATGCATCATGGGGAGGTGAGTGGTCCCGCTCGACCAGTGGTCATATCATATACCTCAACGGCTTCCCGATTCTTTGGTCATGCAAGCGCCAATCCACTGTGGCGGACTCTACTTGTTTTGCTGAGTGCATAGCCATGTGCCTAGCAACTAAGGATAGCATTTGGATTAAAAACTTACTCTCTGATATTTGTGGCCCTATCAAAAGTGCGACTCTCAGATGTGACAACAAAAGTGCAGTTTCATCCGCTAAAAACAATCCCTCAAATAAAGGCACAAGACACTCTTATTGATATTTCTTCCTTGTCAATGAACAACTATACAAACAAAACTTGATATTGGAATGGGTAGCTGGACATGACCAATATGCTGATTTACTAACAAAAAATGTTGGACCTTTGCTTACTGCGCAAAAAAGGCATCATTTGGGTGTTACATGATTTTCTTTATCTCATTTATTTCTTTTTCTTCACTATGGTAGCCAAGTGGGGGGCTGTTATGTACGTAGACATAAATATACTTAGATACCACGTGACCTGTGTATAAAGTCTGTAGATTGCGCGTCTAACTAACTCCAATTCTTCTTGGAGTTTGTTACTGACGCACAACTACAGGTAAAATAATGCAATATAGGATTCTTCTTGGAGTTTGTTACTGACGCACAACTACAGGAACCCCTCCTCCTGAATCTACTATTGGAGTTGGCCAACCTCTAGAAACTTCTTTGACCCTGGATTATGGAGACATGAAAAAACACCTAAGCACCATGTGTTCCAACATGCTAAAAGCCTTTTCCCTCCATGGACCTTTGAATGACTTTGAAAAATCCCTGAGAAAGTGCCTGTTGGACAACCACTGGAAGATGTCTAGGATCATTAAGCACACCTTCCAGCACTCCATTCCTGCCTCTTCTTCTTCCTCCTCTGAACTTCCCTCTAATCCAATTCCTGCCCATTAAAATCCATATAATCTCTCCAGCAGGATGCACTTCAAAGAACACAGTGCTTCCCACAATCCCAACAAAAAACAATAACGACATCACAATCCAGACCAGCCTCCAGAAGCTTCATCATCCAGACAATGAGCTCCTGCAAAAAGATTAAAAAAACATAATAATAAATAAATAATAAAAAACAAATAACTATAAATTCTAATAATAATAATTTTTTATTTTTATTTTTATTTTTATTTTTTATTTTTTTATTTTTTATTTATTTTATGATCTACTAATATACTAAAATTAAAAATTGATAAATAAAATAAAATAAAAATAAATGAAATAAAATATAATATAAAAAATAATACAAATGGTATCCACCAGCCAATTGATGAACTGATCCCCTGATACCTTGCCCACATCCAAGTGCACCTTGATGTGGATACACCTTAAAAATTAAAAAAATTTGAAATAAGAAACCTAAATTAAGGGTAATAATGAGAATATATAAAAAAAAAATAAACTAAAATGATAAAATAGTGTTGCCCGGCCAATTGATGAGCCTTTCCCCATCAATGCTTGCCCACATCCAGGTGATCCTGATGTGGTAACACCCTATATTTTTAATTTTATAATTTTAACAACCCCCATAAAAAAATTAAAAGAAAAAAAGAGAAAAAATAAAATAATCTGAAACTACTATCTAGCAAAAACATAACTAAAAAATAAAAGACAGTCCAGCTCCATAGATGGTCCATAGAAATGATCACTGGGTGGGCTCCCTCCAATAAGTAAGAATGATGGGAGACCACCAGTGATCCACCGCCAATCCGAAAGAACCAAAGATAAAGAAGCCAATCCAGTTTAAAGTCATAGAGGACTAAAAACCTGAATAAAAAACAACAACACAAGAATTCAACTAGAAAAGAACCAAAGGCTTGAAACAGACATTCTGGGGTAACTGTTCTACAGAGCAGCCAGCTCATCAGTTACCCCCACACTTGCCAAAATAAAATTTAGAAGCCCCCCTGGGTACCTTCTAACAAAAACAAAACATCCAACAAAATTAAACAAAACCAACAAGAGTGAAGAATCCAGCACATGAAAACCAAAGGAAATTCCAGTTTAAAGTCATAGAGGACTAAAACCTATGAAATGAAACCAATACTAAGGTTCAACCAAATTAAGAGAAAGGGTTGGAAACAGACAATCTGGGGTAACTGTTCTACAGAGCAGCCAGCCCATCAGTTACCCCTACACTTACAAGATCAAATCTAGAAGCCCCACCCATGGGTACCTTCTAACAAAAAGTTTCCAACACAAAAGTTGCTCTACAACACCAAAAATTCCAAATTTAAAGAACGTTCCATAGTTTATCCTCATTGCGGAGTCAATCTTCTACATGTCTAGTGCCTCTGGGATAAAACCTCTTTACCTGGTCTGCAGCCACTCTCTTTTTCAAGACTGCACCATCCAAATCTTCCAAAACATAAGAACCTCCAGACACCTGAGATCTGACTCTGTAAGCAAACATTTTTCCCCACTGACTCTCCAAACTTCTATTATACAACAAAACCAAACAACCAGGTTTCAAGGGATTCCTGAGTCTATGAGCCAACTTCTTGTCCCAGTATCTGACTGATTGATTCCTAATATTCATCATTCTATAGTATGCCTTCTCTTGACATTCCTCTCTGCATTCCAACTGTTGCATCCTGGCACAGAGCAAATCTTCTGTTGAGTGCACATCATCCCAATCAATTCCAAGATAAGAGACAGCTTCTAAGTCCACTGGTAGAACCGCTTTTTGACCAAACATTAATTCATAAGGAGAATAGCCAGTTGTCCTCTTCACAGTGACCCTATCAGCAAATAACACCAAGGGTAAATAATGCCTCCACTTTTCAGCACTATCTCCGCACATCTTCACCAAAGCATTCTTGATAACTTGATGGCCTCTTTCAACCATGCCTTCAGCTTCAGGATAATAGGGTGTAGCCACTCTAACTTTAGATCCAACACTAGCCACAGCTTCTTTGAATTCGGCACCAAACTCTGGCCCGCCGTCAACAGTCACCAGCTTCATCAACCCATACCTATAAATCCACTCCTTCTTCAAATACTCTGCCACATTCTTGGCAGTCAAATTAACCAGAGGAACCGCCTCAACCCAACCAGACAAATCATCCCTAGCAACAATCAAGTATTTATACCTGCCCTCTTTAATATGGACAGCATCCAGACTGACCCTTCCAAAAACAGTTGATTCACCAGTAGCACGGCCCACCTCTTTAGGTTTCAAGTGACTTCTTCTTTGACATTCTTCACAAGATTGAACCCAACCCTGCACAGCTAACTTCATACCTGGCTACCAAAATCTGTCTGCTACTCTTCTATAAGTCTTCCCAAAGCCTCTATGACCAAGGTCTTCATGCAAAGACTTCAACACAAGTTCTTGACCCTTCTTCTGAGTCACCACCACTTGAGGATTAGGATGCCTTCTCCTCATCAACCTTCTTCCTGACACATAAAATCCAGGACTCTTCTTCTTGATTTCCAACCAAGTATCATCATCACAACTATCTGGCCTCTCCAAGGTCAACAGATATTCCACCAAAATAAAATAAAACCCAGACTGACCCCAGGTCTTATCTTCAAAATCCAACAAAACAACATCCAAGGGTACAATTCTATCATCAAAATCACAAGTGTGACCGTGAGCCATTTGAGCAGCCCAACCAGGACACCAATCCTTAAATTTTGGCACATCTTTCTCTTCCCACTGAACCTTGTGAGAATCCAGTTCACTAACAAAAACACCCTTTTCCAAATTTGAGCTGTCCCAAACAACAACTCCATCTTCATCAACAAAAACATCCTGATCACCAGAATCAAGATCAGATCCAGCCAGTTTAGCCTCTTGGGGGAGGTCCAAAAATTGATCTTGACAATCTTCACAAAAATATTTTGAATCTTCTTTCTTCATTATCTTCAGATTTTTTTCTTGATTTTCTTGAATTATCTCGATAGTTTTATCTTCTTTTCTTGAGTTTTCTTCTGACCTACAAAAATACACAGGGGTTTCCCCAATTCTCACAGGTGTGGCCCAGGTAATGTTTTTGAAAGGTGTAGAAGAAACCCTAGTGGAGCACAATTGGGAGGACTTACTTTTAGACCCCAATCTCACCGCCCCAAAACTTTTCCGCATATCTTTCAATAAAGATATATAACCAATCTTCTTCCTTGAGCTTGAATTGAAAATAATTAAGAATCTTGAGAGAGAACAGAGACTTGATAAAAAACTTGATGAATACTTGCAGAGAAGAGAAACATTAAAAAGAGAAAGTTGAAAATCCACTTGGTATATCTCCAAGGGAGCTGACCTACTACAACCTGGGATTTCCTCATCTTGGGGAGAGGTTGTAGCACTAGGGTGATCAGCCCTCATTACTCTAAAAAAGACAGACTCTCAATAGAGCCTGAGCCACACTCCAAAAAACCAGAGGCAGAACCCACTTCCTTCCTTCTCCTGCATCAATCCATGCACTGGCACATTGAAGATAAACCAGGCCTGGTCTCCCAAACATCCTCTCCAGGGGATGATAACCTCATGTGAAGCCTCCTTTCATCTTCACCAGTCAATCCAAACTGATTCCCAAATCAAATTGATAACCAATTCTTGCCTGAAAATCCATCAAGAATGGCCCACCCAAAACTGCTTTTACATTACCTTAAGCAATGTAAAAATGAACCTTCCCTGAGGCACTTCCAACATCTAACTTCACAAACTCTGAAGTTCAAACAAATTCAGTGACATGAACACCGATCCCTCTCAAATTCCCACCAATACCAGTTTTGATGGGGAGGCCCAAATGAGTTGCCTCAAACAAAGAAATCAGGTTTATCTGAGAACCTGAATCCACCAATGCCCTTGCCTCCCTGCCATTCAGAGAGACATTGACATATCCCTGAGGAGCAGAAAAATGAGTTTCCAACCCCTCACCAAAATTTTCAGCAGAATCACAAATGTATTCTAACTCCCCAGAAGAAACTCTTCTCCTGGTCAACAACTTTTTCTGTATATCAGCCAACCCTGGACTGATAGGGTAAAATTCCCCATAAGATAGGGAAACCTGACCCTGATTCATCCTTTCCAGGACAGATTCCATAACATTAACTTGACCAGAAACTACTGGCCTCTCAAAGTGAGCCCTTGGCTTCACCACCTTGGTCCTAGAAGATTCTTCAGGACCTGCACCACCAACAGATTTACCATTAACAGGAACCAAACCAGATCCCTCAACAGAACCTCTGTCTCCAGCAGGCTTTGGCAATGAAGCCAAAGGGACATCCTCCTCAGAGTCAGAATCCACCTCCATTGGCATTGGCTCACCATTCATGTCAAATGCACCAAAACTAGGGGGGCCCATGTCAGCCATACCTTTCTGCATCTTGTGCAGCTCCTCTTTGCTGTACCTCTTCCTAGCTGCACTCAGCTTAGGATCCACCTTTGAAGCATTTGGCTTTGGTTGGGCCTGAGAACTGCTCTTAGGCCTTCCCACCTTTCTTGCTTCCACATCATAAACACCAGCCAAGCATTCACCACTTGACTGTCCACCACAAGAATACAACTCCAAACCACCAAAGGAAGTAGAAAAAGAGACCTTATTGACCTCCTTCCCCTTTCCCTTGCCATCCTCATCCTCCTTACCAGAAGACTTCCCTTGATCAGGAATCTCTTCAAACCTTGGCCTCCTTTGATTGAGACCTCCCCTTCTCCTGACCAAATCAACAGGAGCCTGCCCCTCACTGGGCTTAACAAAAGAACAATCAGGGAACTTGAAAGCCCTGCCATCAAATTCTACCTTTCCTTCAGACACATCCCTGTTCAATGCCCAACAATCATTGGACCTGTGCCCCCTCCTGCTGCAATAAGAGCAGACCCAAGGATCACTCCTACCAGCCCCCCTATCAAAATCTCTAGGCTGAGAAGGTGCCTTATTGACCTTCTTAGCCTCCTGAACAAAAATATGCAGCTGCTTTGTAAGATCAGCCAACTGCTCCACCATTGGGTCCCTCTCCTGTTTGGGAACCTGCACCAAATTCTTCTCCTCCTTCTTCTCCCTATCTTCCTCTTCAGCCAAAGCCTCACTGACTTTGCTGACATACTTGGCACACCCCTCCTGATAGGTGTCCACAGCCAATAACTTCAAATGGGCCTCAACAGCCTCCTTCACCTTATCCAAGGCAGGCAGCTTCTGGTCCCCATTAGAAAGAGTCTTCATCAATTCCTTTCTTGACAACTCCTTCAACACATCCATCCTGAAATCTCTAGCCAGGGCGGACCAAAAAACATCCTTGGAAGCATTTTCATGTGCCAGCTCCTCCACTTCCACCAAATATTCCACCACAGGATCAAACTGTAGCAGAAACTTCCTGTAACCATGCAAGTTACCAACACCACCATAAGATTGCCATTCACTGACAACCTTGTTCAGATCCACCATAGTGAACCTGACACCCCATCTATCCACCATCTCCCTACACAACAATTTCCAATCCCTCTTCTTGTAGCCAGACATGGCCACAATCTCCTTCTCCACTGCCCTATCACCAATGAAGAAGATAATCTGCTTCACCATGTCCAGGTAGGAAGCACCATCCACTCCAGCAGCAGTTTAATATTTCTCCAGAAACCACTTGACATCTTCCCCATTAAACTTGGTACCATCCCAAGTTTTATTTCTAACACACTCCCTAACCATCACAGCAGGAGGACCATCCCCCCCACTGACAGTCACCACAGGAATAGCAGAACCAGAAGCCATTCTTCCAGTCCAAAACACCAAAAAGTGCCAACCAAAGAAAACAGAGATTCCAAAAAACTAGCAAGTTCTACCCCACGTTGGGCGCCAGAAATGTAGACAATTCTATAGTACTAGCTATAGGCCTTGACCAAGGGAGTTGGAGAAAAACCAGAGAGGAAATCCCCTGTCCTTTTAAAAAAATAGAGTGAGATTTACTTGCTAAAGTAAGTTGGTTCCTGTTTTGCTAAAGCCCCCTTTCAACACACTTTACTGCTTGATGAGCCAAGAAAGTAGTCACCAGGCAGACTACCAGATCAAAGAACTGAAATGTAGACCAATGTCCACACCAGAGACAGCAAAGATACTTGATGTAGGCTGCAAATCCACACCAGAGACAGCAATAATATTTGCTATAGCTTGCAAGACTATAACAGAGAAATTAGTTGCCAAAGTTAAGTTAAATGAAGAACTCACTTGCAAAAAACACAGCCAAATTGTGGCCAGAAAACAGTGAAAACTGAGTGAGGAACAATGATATCACCTCCGGATGGTTGTATGATAATTAAAGTTGCCCCAAACTGTCTTATTCACCATGTACACACAGACCACTATCTAAGAGCCTATGCGCACCCACCAAATTGAATAAAAAACCCTCCTGAAGCACTCCCCAACCTTCTAAAACAGAGGCGGGCGGGCCGCCCAACGTCGGAGATGCCGCCTGAAGCGGTCCGGCCTCCCTGAAGCCAGAAAACCAATAAAAACCACTAATCTACTTAGAAAAATTAGCTACAACTACTAAAACCTTTAAAACACGGAATTTCACTATAACAACATTGAGACATGAAATATAGAGAAAAATTAGCTCTATCCAATGGTACTAAGCACTTAACCCTAAGACTTAAGGTTAGCCCGTAAAACACAAAAAACAAAATTAAACAGCTATCTTTTATAAATGAAAAATGAGGAAATGACCCCTTAAAACTTAGAATATGAAAAATGTCTACAGGACATAAAATATAGCGAACAACTGGGGCTATCCAATGATAGTACACACATACGCGCAGAACCAATATCCACGGAATAAAACCAGAAAAATACCCAATTCCTTAACAGATGTCAATTAAGACATGCACAAACAGCGCCAATTTGCACAACAAAGGCCCCTGCCAATTTTGGAAGACCACAACGGTTGTTAGTAGCTGTCTCCAGTCTATTCTTGAAATTGATAAAAGCTTCAAAAACATCAGACTTCTTTTTTAATATAAAGACTTCACCATAAGTAGAAAAAATTTCTCTAAATGTAGCAACCCAAATTTCACCATTATCAGTGATATCAACCATTGGTACAACCAAATCAGAAACAACTAAATCCATTAAAGGGTGGTCATGTTTGGTAGCCATACAAGTGTTTCTCTTTTTACTCTTAGAAGTTGCACAAATGTCACAGTGTAACCTACATGATGGAACATATGAAGGGGCATTGTGACATAGGTTATTTTTTGCTATTCTTTGCAGAACTCTTGTACTTGTGTTGCCAAGACGTCAATGACAATCCATGATAGAGTCAGGAAGTGCTTTTGGGTATGGAATGGAAGACATTGTTGATGGTACTAAAGGGGCAGGCAAGGATGCAGAGGATAGAGAGTTAATATATTGGATTTTAAAAAGGTTAAACTCTAGATCAGATGGATAAACTAGATTGACAGTCCATTTGTGCTATGAAGGAGAAATAGGAGCATAGAAAAGAATTTTTTTGTTTTTTGAAATAATATAATCATGATTATCATTTAAAGACAGGGAAACACCGTTTTGAAGAAGATCAAAAGGAGAAATAAGGGTTGATTTAGCCTTGTCGCAAAATAAAACACCTTTAAGAGTAGTTAATTTGCCTCCAGGTCCTTGAATGAAAACATTGCCATGACCAGTAATAAAAGCAGAAGCTAGATCAGTTGCTGTCTTAACTGGAATAGGGGTTTTTAAATTTTGGAAGTTAGAAAGGAGACATACATCACCAGTAACATGATGTGTTGCTCCAGTATCAAATACTGCTTGAGACCCATTTCCATCAACACCCTTCTGCCATTCATCACTTCAAATTTCAATTTCATTTAAAGAAGTGGTGAGAAAATTAAAAGCTTTGCAATCAATTTCATTTAATTTGACTTTTGATGAACTTTGAGAAGGCTGTTTACCTTTTCTTTCTTGTAATGATTGACAAATATCACCTATCGTCATACGATTTCTTTGGCTTCTAGCTTCTTGTTTAGCCCAAAGTTCAGCATTGAAAGCATTACCATCAGGGTTGTATGGACAATTTGGCATAAAGTGTTCAGACAATTTGAACATATGGCATAAATACTCAATTTGTTTGTTTCCAGGTCTGTACGTGTCCATTTTGCCTTTTTTGAAAGCAAGAGAAGAGACTGAGCTAGGGGAGATATTTTCTTCAAAAGATGTTGACATGGTTGGTTCATTGTTGGATAAAGAGGGCAAAAAATTAGTAAAAGAATTTTTTAAAACATCCATCATCTGATCAAAGGAAGGGTGGGATAGATCACAGCAAAGTTCAAAATGACAATTAGCTTCAACAGATCGGTATTTGACTGAGGATGGAAGAAGTAATTGAGTGAAAATTGCTTTCAATTCATTGTAGCCAAAAATAAATCCTGATCTTTGGAGTGCTTCAAATTTAGAGGCGACATTTTCCCCATGAGTAATGATACACCAGGTCAAAAGTTAGATGACTTGCAGTCAAGTGGTTGTTTAGTACCTGTGGTCTAACCTGAGTCAAACCTGTGTTGGAGATTTGGTGGGACAATTTTTCATCATGACACATAGCTCATAGCTGAATCATTAGGAACAATTTGAATTCTTCATATAGTGCTGCTTGCATAATTTCCAACAGGCAATAGATCATACTCTGGTGTCTAAAATACATATATTGAATTCATAATGGATATTACAAAGGTGACTAATATGAACCAGCTATATTACTTAATGACATTATACAGACAGTATCTGATAAAACACCACCAAAGCCACTTGGATTGAGAGTTCTTGAATCATGTCCAATAATATCTTTATGAGTAATAATAACATTTTTAGACCATCAGTTGTAGCACCAAAATGTTTTGAATCCTGCTTTTGAGAAAGGATTTTCTATTTTTTTTTCAACAGCATCATACAATTTAACTAGAATAAAGATTTGATCTGGTAAAATTCAGTGACTTCCACATTCTCAAAAAAAAAAACTCCAATCACCACGCAATATAGGGGGAGGACTTGCTAGCAAGTCCGCAACTTGAAGTCAGATGGAAATCAGATGGAACTCAGACTGAAGTAATACTGAACTTTCACTTGAAGTATCACACAAATAACAATGGATCTATATTGAAAACATAGTGAAAGTGTGAGGATAACTGAATGGAAGCCAGAAAAAATCATTCCATGAGTCTACTCAATGCAAAGTATTTTTTGAAACAGCTTATTAAAATAATACTTTATTAAATTAATTTGATCAATAAAAATTGATTGACAATATTGCAATTCTTAAATACAATAATTTTATTAAAAAATTTCAGATTACATATAAAAAAAATCAGTGACTTTTTCTATTACTTACAACTGTTTTTACAGAATTGAAAACTATGTTTCAGCTAATATTTTATGGAAGTGAACTCTGTTCTTCGCCCGAAGAACAGAGTTCATCCTCCTATTTTCACACTCTGTTTGCACCAATCTCCATCCCTTTCAATTCTATCAACACATGCTTGTCTTCCCTTCCCATGCCTTTCGCTATCCTCCCAGCCCCATTGTATGCCATCCTCTTTTGATCCCCATTTCACCCCTCTAAACCTCTCCCAGACCCTTTTCTTCATTTAAAATGCCTCGGAACCCTTAATCTTCCCTTCCAACTCTTTCCCAACCTTTTCGCTACCCCATACACCCTTCCTCACCCCTCTCTCCAGCCTTTCCAGCCCTTGTAGCCCCATTTGTGTTCACATGAGCTTCAAGGTGTGTTCAAAGTAAATTCAATACTTCTTCATGATGGTTTCATCACTTCCTCAATGTGTGCTCAAAAAGATATGAATTAGGGTTCAAGGTTGCGGACTTGCTAGCAAGTCCGCCCCCCATATTGCGTGGTGAATCTTGTTGCCTCTTGATATTCCCATAAGCTTATTTTTTTGAGTATAATGAGAAGTATTTACCACCAAAGTTTTAGTATTGGAGATCAGTAATTTTAAATTGTAGAAATTTTAAAGCACCAATGAATTTATCTTTTTAAAAAATGTTTAAAAAAAACATTTTTCTATAAATCTTGTTTAAATATTCTGGCCATAAATCATATTCTTCACAGAGCAATATAACAGTTTATTTTGAAGTCTTTCTTTTTTCTATATTGAAAAAATCTTTAATTTGTATTTTAAATCAATTGTCATTCATCTCAAGAAGAGATTGAAGATTTACTAACATGATGAACATTTCCATTAAAATTTTGTCCACTTCAAATAAAAACAAAAAAATGATGTAAAAAATTATGGGTAATGAAAAGAATTATGAAAAAATGATTTTATTAATATTGTGTGGGATAGATCTTAAAATTTGATTCATACTCTCATGATCCCAAGCTTCCTCTGATGATTCTGGGCCAAATATTTGCAGAACTTCTGGAAAATTTTGGGCTAAGTGGAAATTAGGCTTGATGTGAATTTGTGGCAAAACTTTTCCATGGAATTTTTATACTCCTTCAGCTAATCATGAAGAGATATAATTTCATCTTCATTGATTTAAAAGTAAGTTAAAAGGTTTTTTCTTGATACAAAAATGGAAATACACTTAATTATATTCTTTTCTTTACTTTCAGAATTTTCTATATTCACAACTAGAAACAAAGAAACCACATCATAATTTTTTTTAGCAAAATTCATTCTTCTGCCTTTAGATTTGTTCCAGTCTTCCCTAAATGGTGTGGAACACAGTTGAACCATGAGGTAATGAGTGTATTAAAAATAAAATTTTGAACAATCATTAAATCCTTAGTACTAAGATCCAAATAAGAAGTTAAATCATTTGGTGTTGCAACTGATCCCCATTTGATTTAAGGTCTAAAACAGGCAGAAAATTCCTGAAATGTGGACTCTAAGGAAGATATTTATTAGGGAAAATTTTATCTAATGATGATTCAGCTATAATTGCTTGAACTATCTACATCAGACTATATTTTTCATTATATGAGCTGGGTCCAACACCTAGTGGATTAGAACTTCCTGATGGCCCAACAATTTTTAGAGCTTCTTTTGCCTTCTCTCAACAAATTTCATCATAAGATAATTTTTGCTTGAGGTCTGTTCTCAGTGGTGGTATCACTATGCAAACTGTACTCTCTTTTTTCTTCTTTTACTTGAGTCATGAGAGGAATAATTTGAGGGGAAAGATGGTATTTTTGAAAAAAAATTCCTTTAGTGTGAATTCTGTCTTTGAGTGTGAACCTTTATCTTTCTCTGTATTGTAGTTTAGTAGTCTTAGTCAACATTGTGTTGTTTTCTATTGTTTTATATGGTGCGATTTGTCATTTAATCAAGCCTCTTCTTGCTGTTTCCATTTTCACCATCAAATTTTTTTTCTCTCTATTCTCTTTATCACTTCCATTTCTCCCTCCTGTACACTGCTTCCCCCTTGGCTGAAACTTATATTCCTTGAATTTTTTGGGGATAATAGAGTCCTTTTTCCAGTTCTTTCATATTACTTTCTGCTTATTCTTTTAATCCTAACCACAGAAACTCATCTTTTTGTACCTTCTTATTTCATCACATGCTTTTTTGTAGTTGTTGTAAGGTGCACAGTTGCTGATTGACCTATTTTTAGGTATGTTTGTTTTTGAAATGATTTAAAAGTATTTTTACCTCTATTATCTTTATCCCCTGCATTGATCCCTCCTGTTAACTTTTCCCCCTTGGCTGCATCTGACAGTACTTGCTCCATGTGGGGAGAATAGAGTATTCTTTCCATTTTTATCACATGCTTTGTTGTAGTTTCTTTTTGAAAGGTGAAAAGTTTCTCATTGACATGTTTTTCACCTTCCCCTGTTCTAAAAAATTTTCATTGATGTCTTTTATAGAATGATAAGGTCTGATAAGAAATAAAGAATCAGGGGAGATAGAGGATATTTAATTGTTTTGATTAAATATATCTTTCACAGGACAGCCCAAATTAATCAATGGGTTTTAGTCAGGAATAAGATTCATTATGTTGGGGAGTGACTCAAGTCCTTGGGAGATAGTTATTAGGAAATTAGAAAGATAGAAATTTGAAATATTAATTAATAGGGGGAAGTTGGTATCTTTTTGGGGTAATAATATATCTTCAACTCATATAGAGGATGAATCTTGCCCTAGAAGCTAAACCCCCAACAGGAGAATATAAAGTTTGATATCCTGAGAGGCCAATTATTACATAGAGGATGTGGGAATTAGAAGGGCACTGTTTACTAATGTTAATATGAGTTGAATGTGCCCTAGCCCTGATAATATGTTATGTGTGAGAGAGATGAAGTGAAAAAGGTTTCTCAATAAAACCTGGGAAGCTTCTGAAGTCAGATATGTGAAATTGAAGTAAGCTAATACAGATGGGAGAGGAATTATACAATGATTCCATCTTGAATATAAATTAATTATGAGAGGAAAGACAATAATTCAGGAAGAAATTACTATTTATAAAATACTAAAAACATTTCTTGGAAAAGTAAGTCACATGATTTGAATGATGAACAGATTTCAAATAATTTTCAGAGATTTTTCAATCACTCTAGGTTGAGATAAACCACCAGGAAATATGTCAGAAGCTAATATTAACTGAATTATAATTTGTACATAAATTGAAGTCACAAGAGGTCCCACTTGACCAATGAAAATTTGAAAAATTAATGATTGGTTTTTTCATGTATAATTTGAACTCCACTCGTTTAAAATATGAATTAAGGTTTTCTCCCAAATTAAAAGAATAGATTAGGAAAAATTGAAAAGTAAAAAAATACTGAAACTTCCACTTTTACAAAAGAAGAAACCAAATTTTTGACTAGTGAAAAAGGCTTATGGACACATAAATACATCCAGTAATTTTCTCATGTTTCTATTATCTAGTATTGAAATAAAAATGCAGGATCTGAAGGGCCTGGAATATGCTCTTACTTTAAAGTCATGTTTTAAAAAACTGCACAAAAATAAGTTAAAATAAACGTGGATCTCAGTCAAAGTATATGAAAAATCTATTATTACACATGCCTTGTAATCTTACTTGATTTCTGTTTAAAATCCATAGCACAGGTTCAACTTCTTATAGTCAAAAAAGTGTTAGTAAGTTTATGAGATTAAGTCTATCTAATAAAATAACTTTCTTTTAATAATAAATATTATATTATATTTTTCCTCTGGAATTCTCTTAAAAAAGTTTTAAATAGTAAAACCAGATTTTAATTCACTGAACTCAAGTTCCAGTACAAATAAAGAAATTCATAAAGATACTCAACAATATATATTTACAAAAAACTTCAGCAACTTGAAGTGCTCTACAGTCATTCCCTGGGGTGTCCCACCCTGCCCCCCTTTTGGCAGCCACAAGGCCTTGCACAAGCCTCTCAAAATAACACTTACTTACTTCAATTTTTTCATTCTTACTTAGCATATTTTTATCATATACTCTGAATTTTTTCATAGAATGAAGTTTTAAAATGAATCAGATAAACTTTTCAACAAATGTTTAAGGCAACAAGTTGCCTCATGTTTTCAATAACAGCAGCTCAGAAAATAAAGAGGCAAAATATGAGGCACCATGTTGCCCCATATTTCACTCTTTGGTCAAAGGCAGATGTGACATACACTAGGGTTCATCTGCATAAATATGAGGTGGCATGCTGCCTCATTGTTTGCTTTCTGGTAAATATTGAAAGTAATGGGTAGGTTAGTTGCTTACATGCATACATGAGGCGACATGTCGCCTCATATATGCATGTGGGCAACTTGCTCTCTCACATTGAAAAAAAATACAAATAAAAACTGAATATTTACTTTGCATACATGAGGCAACATGTCGCCTCATGTATGCAATAACAAAATCTCAGAAAAAAAAAGAGGTAAAAGATGAGGCACAATGTTGCCTCATCTTTTGCTTGTTTTTCAAAGGCAGATGTGAAATACACTAGGGTGCGTAGGAATAAAGATGAGGCGGCATCTTGCCTCATCTTTTGCTTCCTGTAAAATAGTGAAGCTAACTGGGAGGGTAGTTACTTACATGCATAGATGAGGCAACATGTCACCTCATGTATGCATGTGGGTAACTTTCTTTCTCACATTGAAAAAAAATGAAAAAAAACTTAATATTCTAATTGCATACATGAGGCAACATGTTGCCTCATGTATGCAATAACAGAAGCCCAGAAGAAAAAGAGGCAAAAGATGATGCTCCATTTTGCCTCATATTTTGCTTGTTTGTCAAAGGCATATGTGACATACATTAGTGTGCATTTTCATAAAGATGAGGTGGAATGTTACCTCATCTTTTACTTTCTGGTAAATAGTGAAGGTAGTTGGTAGTGTAGTTTCTTACATGCATACATGAGGCAACATGTTGCCTCATGTATGCATGTGGGAAACTTGCTTTCTCACATTGTAAAAATAAAAATTATACAAAATAAAATTAAATATTGTAATTGCATACATGAGGCAACATGTCGCCTCATGTATGCAATAACAGCAGCTCAGAAAAAAAACAGGCAAAAGATGAGGCACCATGTTGCCTCATCTTTTGCTTGTTGGTCAAAGGAAGTTGCCACATACACTAGGCCATATTTTCTCAAAAAGATGATGTGGAATGTTGCCTCATCTTTTTATTTCTGGAAAATAGTGAAGGTAATGGGTATTTCAGTTGTTTACATGCATAAATGAGGCAACATGTTGCTTCATGTATGTGTGTGGGCAACTTTCTTTCTCACATTTAAAAAAAATACAAAAAAAACATAATATTATAATTGCATACATGAGGCGACATGTTGCCTCATGTATGCATGTAAACAACTACCCTACCCATTACCTTCACTATTTTCCAGAAAGCAAAAGATGACTCAACATTCCACCTCATCTTTATGCAAATATAGCCTAGTGTATGTGGCATCTTCCCTTGACCAACAAGCAAAAGATGAGCCAACATGGTGCCTCATCTTTTGCCTGTTTTTTTTCTGAGCTGCTGTTATTGCATACATGAGGCGACATGTCGCCTCATGTATGCAATTACAGTATTTAATTTTATTTTGTATAATTTTTATTTTTACAATGTGAGAAAGCAAGTTTCCCACATGCATACATGAGGCAACATGTTGCCTCATGTATGCATGTAAGCAACTACACTACCCACTACCTTCACTATTTTCCAGAAAGTAAAAGATGATGCAACATGCCACCTCATCTTTAGGCAAATTTACCATGTCCTGGCGATATGAATAAATGCGCTGCATCATGTAATGAGGCGATGGTAGATATTTTGTATGTACAAAAGTGTGCCAACATATCATTAAGGTACTATGTTGGATTGAAACATATTGGTTAGCATATGTAGGAGAACATGTAGCAGCATTTTGCCTCATGTTTTACATATCTTGTATAGTATATTATATTTTGATTGGATGGATGAAATGCTATTATGGGAAGGATTTGGTGAACTTTTCAATTTTAGATGAAAGTATTATAGATGAGGCAGCTTTCAGGTCTCTTCAGAGGTGCAGCACATGAGAAGCTAATAAATTTTCTTATATAGCTAATGATAAATAAACCTATTCTTAAAAGATAGAAAAGGTGAATCTGAAAAAATTGAAGTTAAACTTTCTAAAAGAAGAGAATTAATAGTATTGTTTATATAGCTCTAAAATAGTTATTATAAATTAACATCACATTTTTTAAGTTGTGTGATGGAATAATCAAAATTTATTCATATTTTTTAGTCCCTGACATTACTGAATTATTTAAAGATATCTGTATTCACTCTGATACTGAGTAAAGACAGGATGGGAGTAGTGTCATAACCCCAATCCTATGGAGGAGTGCTTGTTTTACTTGACGTTTAAATAAACTTAAAAAAGGGTGGATGTCTAAATTTCTTTCAAGTTTTCAATCTCAAACATATAAGTAAGCTATCAGGAAAAGGTTGATTAAAAATTGAAGGTCCCTAAACCCCCAGAAATGGATGGTGTTCAGCCTTTTTCAGGGCCCAGGAGCTATCTTATGGATGATATTGTTGAAGAATATTTTACTGGGAAACTTTCAAAAGTCTTTCTAGAAGAAACACACGATTATAATTTGTCCGTGACAGAGTAGTTCATTTTTGATACTAATAAAAAGGTCATTTTGGAAGATTTATCAACTTTTATAGAACTTTACTATTGTAAAAGTCAAGCTAGTTTGAAAGCAGAACAGCTTGAGTTTTTACAGAAGGATAAATTGTCTCATTTATTTATACTAACTGCAGCTGTACTGTTTTTCACAAAAAAGAATTCTAGTTTTAATCCTTATTTTTCATCATAGCATAGAGCATACATGTAATCTGTTTAAATACTTTAAATTTCCCCTCCCTAAGTTTCTAAAATTATCCTTTAACTAAAATAATTATTAAAAAGTTTAAATAAAATCAGATTAAGTACTATAAGGTGCCTGATTAGCTAGTTATGTTTGGTGAAAGTACACTTTTTTCTCGCCTATTTATATTTTTATCTGCTCTTTCTTATTTTTTTTCAAATCCTTTTGTTTATCACTATAGGGTAAAACCTCAAATGATCAACTCATCTATTTTTTTTTATATTATGGTGAAGTATATTCCTGAAACTATGATTCAATTTTAAAAATTACAGGTTTCAGATTGATCTGAATGAGTGCATTCTTTTATATATATATATATTTATAAAATTTCAAGTATAAGTCTATTTTTAAATTGAGATTCTAACTCTTATACCATAAAAAATTCATCAAGTAATTTAAAAAATTTCACATTTTTTTCTAGAATTCATTTTGAAAATATGGTAAAATTAATAATATTATATTATTTCATGTAGTAAAATTTTCAATGATTAAATTAAACCCACACTTCCTTCACAAAAAAAGGGTATGAGAATTTTATATGTTCTTTCATTGAATTTCGTCCTGGTAAAGTCTATGTTTCCAGCCTGCAGAAAGAAAATTATGAAAAGGTATTGCATGGCCTGAAATAAATGTTGTAAAGGAACTTAGTATGAAGGACTTCTTGCCTGGAAAATGAAGCTAATATAGAACTAAGGCAAATTTTTTGAAAATTACTCAAGTTCAAATAAGATAGACAGCTTCAACAATAAGCATTGAGATATAATTTTTCTAATTTTTTTTTTGGTACAGTGACATTCACAGTTTTGGTTTGGCTTGTAACTACTTTAAGCAAAAAATTTCCTTCTAAGGTTACTTCTGATGTTACTTTAAGATACCTGAAAAACCACTTGACTTCAAGTCGTCTAACTTTTGACCTGGTGATATCAAAGAAGGATGAGTTTTTAATACTAAGAAGATCCTCAAAAAGGGAAATACGTGACGTATGAGATGCTTTATCAATTTTGAGCTGAGAATTGAGAAAGCCTTATGAGATGTGATTCCAAAATCAATGAAGTGTTGAAGTTTATTTTCAATGGTGTTGTAAATAGCATGCCAACTCATTTCATCCTCACATTTAGTTATTTGGTCTTGTATTGCAGTAGAATCCAATATATATTTTGTTGTACGTACACAGCGGGTTAGAAAAATATTGATGTTTTTTACCCAGATTTACCAGTTAGAACCATTGGCTTTTAATTTAGAAATCTTGTTTGTTTGTAGTATTACTTCATCAATGATATCTGCACAATATCTGCCTTTGTATTTTTCAATTAGAGAATTATCATTGTCATAAATAAAAGAATTGCTGCTCAGAGAGGAGCCAGCATCTGGACTAGGCATGCAAGTGGGGTGGTTGTGTCTCAAATGTTGCAAATGTGAACCAGCTTTGCCTCACAACTTCATTGTAGGTAAACAACCTGCGCCCCTATTGCTTCCCTGGTTAGTTGAATGTGGGGGTGGGGGTCGGGAAACTGTGTGAGAATGAGGGGAAGAGTGAAAAAGATCTTGTGAGGGGGGAAGGAAAGGTTGAGTTTGAGATGGGGCTGTGGAAATGGTTGCCGAAAGATTATTGGCTGTTTCCACTTTGATTCAGCAAACAGTACTTGAGCTGCCGCTGGACGTGGTAGGTGAGGAGGGTGTCCCAGAGAAGGAGTGCAATTTTTGCCTCATATGTGTGTTTAAGGTGGGGGGGAGGATTAAGATTTCAAAGTTTTTGATTAAGAGTAGGTTGGTGCTTGCAAGCTAAGTGAGGATGGGACTGGAATGGATTCAGGGGAGAAAACGGCATGAGTTAAATGACTGGAATTGGTGGAAACAATGGTGGATAAAATCAACACCACAAAAGAGACACTTTTAACATGGGGCAAGCACGGGGTACATAAAACTCTTGGGAATTGAAAAAATTAATTGCTAGTTAAAATTTTAGGGACAGCCCATAACCTATGGTAGCAACTTCAGCGCTTCTTTTGGAGTGAACCAATAAATTTCATCACTTACCTATAGTAGCAAGGTCAGCGCTTTGTCCGGAGTGAACCGAAGTTACACGCTTCCGCTGCACCACAGGATATACTATGTACATATTGAATAAATCACTAAGCATATGGCCTTCTACCTATAACAATATCCTGTGGTTCAGCGGAAGCGTGTAACTCTGGCTCACTCCAGAAAAAGTGCTGACATTGCTACCATAGGTAATGGGCTGTCCTTAAATTTTTACTAGCAATAAATAATATTTGTATATTCCTGAGAGAAAATGTACCCCATGCTTGTCCCACATTAAAAGTGTCTTAACCTTGGCCTCTAATCCATGCCAAGTGACCCAAGTAATCCTTTTCAATCGTGGCCCAAAATAGCTTGCAAATGTTACCTTCCCCTTCTGAGTGAATTATGAAATATAACCCCCCCCACTATCAATACAAAAACGAGAAAAAGATCCCATTCGTTTTCTGGCTCTGCAACTTCCCCTGCCTCATCCACTGGTAGTGCATTGACAGCTTGACAATTACCCTCCACACATTGCTTCTATCCCACCTCCCCATCCCCCCCTCCAGAACCATGCCGTTGCAACATGGAACTGGTTTGCGTTTGCAATGCGTGAGTCACAACAAAGCTTGGGCCTTGTTGTCGCAAAATGCGGGAACCAGCTGTGCCTGTGCAAGCAACATGGAGGAGAGCAACAGCAAGGATTTGTCATCACAATCTGACCAAAATGAATCAATTGAACAGTGAAAGGGTAAAGACTGTGCTGACATAATAGATGAGGTGGCATATAAAACAAAATTTTTTTATTACACTAAAAAGTGATTGATCTAACTGGCAACTTTAGGCAAAAAGTATTGCAATTTTTTTGATTTGAAATGTACGTACTACAAAATACATAACAAATTCTGATGCAATAAAAAACAAAATCTCAAAAAAAATAGGAATATGAAATGTGCTGGCACACTATTTACAATATGATTGAAGAAAAACTTCCAATCTTTCATCAATTTTGGCATCACTAGTTACAAAGCTTATTTGATTCTCAGTTCTAAATTCAACAAGGCTTCTCATACGTCACACATGTCTTTGTTCAAAGATCTTTTGAAAATAAATACATCATCTTTTATCAATATTGTCTCTCATAGCAAAAATGTCAAATCCATTATGGAAGCAATTCAGAGATCAGGTTTTATTTTTAGTTTTGATGAAATGATGGCACTATTCACCCAATTGCTTTTCCCACCCTCCATGAGCTACCTACCATCTGAAGCAAATTGTCATTTCAAACTTTGTTGTCACATAACTCAACCATCATTTGATCAAATAGTAGATGTTCTTCACAACTCTTTTATCAATTCTTAAAAATCTGCACCAAACAATGCTCCTACCATTTTGGCCTCATTTGAAGAAAAATATTGCACCTGAATCAGTTAACTCACTTGCTTTCAAGAAAGGAAAAATGGATACTTATTGTCCTGGTGGCAGAAGACCTGAATACACTTTTCATCTCTGTAAATTAACTGAACATTTCATGCTGAACTGTCCTTATAATCCTTATGATAATGCTTTCAATGTTGATCTATGGGCACAAAATGAAGCAAGAAGCCAACATAACCAGGCTACCATTGGTTAAATTTGCCATTCACTAGGAGATCAAAAGGGGAGACAACCTTCTCAAGGCCCCTCAAGGGTAAAAATGAATAAAATTGACTGCAAAGCTCTTGATGTCCTCTCAACCTCCTTACAAAAAAATGAAATTGGCAGTGATGAATGGCAAACTGGTGTGGATGGTGATGGATGTCAAGCAGTTTTTGATTCTGGAGCAACTCATCATGTCACTGGTGATGTACATCTTATTTCTAATTTCCAAACCTTGAAAAATCCTATTGCAGTTAAGACAGCAACTGATCTTGCTGCTGCTTTTATAACTGGACATGTTAATCTGCTCATCAAAGGACATGGGGGTGAATTGAAAACTCTCAAAGGTTTTTTCTTCTGCAACAAAGAAAACAAAAAAATATTTATTCACTGCTCCTATTTCTTCTGCTGGATGCAAATGGACTATAGATCTGGTTTATCTATGTAATCTAGAATATAATCCATTTGAAATAAAATATTTTAACTCTTTATCATCTTCATCCCTGCCTGCACCATTTGTTCCATCACCAGTATCATTTATTCCTTACCCAAAAGCACTTCCTGACTCTATCATGGATTGGCATCAATGGCTTGGACAAACTGGCACCAGGGCTCTAAGAAGAATAGCCAAAATAGGCTTGTGCAACAATGCCCATGAATATGTCCCATCATGTAGGTTAAATTGTGACTTTTTTGCAGTGTTAAAAAGCAGGAAGAAGAATACATATTTAGCCACCAAACAAGAACACCCTCTGATGGATCTGGTACTTACTGATTTAGTTGGACCAATGATTGACATCACATATAATGGTCAAAGTTGGGTAGCTACTTTTAGAGAGTCTTTTTCAACTTATGGAGAAGTGTTCATTTTAAGAAAGAGGTCACATGTGTTTGAAGCTTTTGTCAATTTCAAGAATAGTTTAGAAAATATCACCAACAACAGCATCAAAATTCTTTGAACAGGCAATGGTGAAGAATACACAAACAAAAATTTTGTGATTTTCTATCAATTAATGGAATTCTTCATGAGAATTCAATGCCATGTCATCATGAACTAAATTGAATGGCTAAACATTTTAATAAGACCATCAGTGAAATTGCTCGCACTATACTTCTGGCATCAAATCTTCCTCCAACTTTATGGACCCTTGCTTATTGTTGGGCATTTTAAGTTCATAACAGATTACCAAATGTCTGAGTCACTGATAGCACTCCTTATCAAGTCATTTTCAATATAATGGCTGACCTATCTCTAATAAAAATATTTGGTCAATGGGCATATGTTCATATACCAACTGAGGAAAGGACAACAATGGAACCAAGGGCAATGATATGTAGGGTAGTTGGTTTTACTGATGGGGCTAAAGGTTGGATTTTCTGGCACCCTGAAATCAACTACTTTTTACAATAAGCAATGGCCAAGTTTATTCCAGAAGTTGATGATGTTCCAGAAGACACCGTTATGAAACCTTACCCTTCCCAATCTCAATCAAAAGGTGATCTTACATTCAATCTTAATTCATTATCTTTTGGAAATTTCACAGCAGAAGAAACTATTGCTGCAAAAGACATCCTGGTGGACTTCATAAATAGGAATGCTAGCAAACTGTCAGACCAAGTACCCAGATCTTCCAAAGAAGCTATAAAAAGAGCAGATGCACCCAAATGGAAGACAGATTATCATCAGGAATTATAAAATATGCCAAATATGGAAGTATGGGATGTTGTACCTCTCCCAGCTGGAAAAACTGTCACTTGTGCTAGATGAGTTTTTTCTTTGAAAAGAGATAAATTTGGTAAAATTGTCAAGCATAAGGCAAGGTATGTTTCTCAAAGATTAAAACAAATTGAAGGTGTTGATTTCAAAGATAATTTTTCTCCCACGGCTATTTTTGAGTCACTAAAATTAATCCTTACACTTTCAGCTACATAAAATTGGCCAATAAAAACTTTTGATGTCACAGAAGCTTATTTAAAAAGTAATCTTGATAAGGATATATATGTAAACAACCTGAAGGTTTTGAAACCAATAACCCTAATTATAGCTCCAGGGTCAAAAAGGCTCTTTATGGAGCTAAGCAAGCAGCAAAATGTTGGTGAAAACATCTCAGCAACATCTTGGAAAGTTTGGGTTATAAGTTAAGTAATCAAGATTCTAGTGTGAATGTTCTGACAAAGAATGGATCAAAAGGAATGCTATGGATTCATGTGGACAATGGTGTTGTGGTAGGTAGTGATGAGAAGATATTGGAGGAGTTGGAAAAGGATATGGGAGAGAAGTTAAAAGTAAAATGGGCAGATGAAATTTCTTCAATTGTAGGTTTGGTTATTTCCAGGTGCCCAAGAGGATTCACTATTCACCAAAAAGCTCTTGTGAACAAGATTCTAAATGAACACAACCCAACTAGTCTCACTTCTTTTTCACCTCTACTATTGGGTCTGTCCTTGGTATCTTTAAAGGAAAAAACTCACCCACCTCAGGAAGCTATCAAATTTATTTCTATCATTGGTTCTTTATCTTATCTAGTTGCAGGATCCAGACCTGATTTAGCATATCCTGACAACTTCCTGGAACATTATGCATCAAGACCAGGTAAAGCTAAATGGGATGCTCTACATAATTTAATGAGATATTTACAATATACCAAAGATATGAAATTTCATTTGTTCCCAACCATCTGCACCAAACCATCAACTGAGGTTTACTGTGATGCAACATGGGGTGGCAAATTTGCAAGAGCAACTGGTGGTAATGTGCCTCAAATCAACAACTGTCTTATTTTGTGGCAATCAAAATGTCAATCAAGAGTTGCAACAGTGTCACTTCATTCTGAACTCATGGTAATGTCAAATGCTACAAGACAAGCTCTCTGGTTACAAAATATATTACGTGAAGTTGATTTGTGCCATGGTCCAACAACTCTTTACTGTGACAACAAAGTTGCTATTGTCAGTATAGTCTAGTATATAAGTATGATATAATAGTGTTTATTTATGGTCCTACTACTTATTGATAAATGATTTAGTGATTAAACCTCAGGAAAAGACTAATAAAATAGTTATACTCAAATAAAACTCACAATACTTGGATTTAAATGTGTGCTAGTGGTGGAAAATAGGTGAATAAAATATAGTAATAGCTTATATAAAGATAATATCAATTTATAATGGCTTTTATAATATATTTCTAAATGCTAATAATTGTGTAGTAGTGTTTTTTTGAATTTTAGTAATTGAATGATGATAAATAACCGTCAAAATCCCTCCTTACTTATACCCAAATCCACTGGAGTGCACAGACCTCCAATCCAGATGATGTCACTGCTATCCCCAGCAATTACAGCAATTTGAGGGCCCATCACCTCCCCATGGCGTCCACTTCAAGCAGATTCAACACCCAGACCTCTAGTAAGGACCCTCCATCACTGTTAATGATAACACAGATCTATACCATAAATAGAAAATCTAGATAAAAGCGGATACCATAAAGAAACAGGTAAAATAAACAATAAAAAGAGATTTAATGAAACCAAAAGCATATAAAGGAAACAAAAAAAATGTCCAAGCCCCCAATAACATCCCCATGCATCCATATTAACCCAGAAATGACCTTTCAACCCATAAATCCGTGAATAACCATCCAAGGAAGTAAATTTAGTTATCCAAACTGAGTGTATGCGCCTGATATAGATGTCTATGCTTCTTTAGGCGTTGTGAGTACACTGGATACGTCCATATGACCTAAAATAAGCAGAAAAACAAAGGTTATAGGCTATTAAGGGGCTAAAACCCACTTATATACCTAAATATACATAATATACTGCATATTTCACTGAATATGAGATTTATGTATACATATAAGCTTATGTATGTCAATAATTACTTCATATAACTTAAGATAAGTATATTATGACTCCATTAGCACCTTAATAAGTATTATTAGACTATGGATAAGCTATTTAAACTATTATAAATTATATAATAGAATAATAATTATATATATATATAATAAAATAATATATATTATTATTTTAACCTTATTTTTAAGATATAAGCTTAATCTACTTAAGGTTATCTTATTTTAAGCATAAGAAATACTCAGTCCTAAGGATATCTAGGCTGACACTCCCTCACCCCACAAAAACAATAAAAAAATGTTAAGACATTTTAATTAAAACTAAGGAGTGAAATAATAAAATAAAAAAATTAAATAATAATTTTTATAATACATATACTGAATGAATAGTATTATTTAGATTTAAATTTTTTCAAGAGATTTTTAAGATCAGAGATTTCATTTTCTGAAATCCACTGGTCATATTCACTTGATTTATTTTTATATCTTAATAGATACTCAACTCCCTTTTCTTTAGTAAGGTGTCTCTTTTTAAGTATCTTTTCAATTTCTGCCTTTTCAACTATTTCTTCAGGTTGCTGCTTATGCCTTCCTGATCTTCTTGGAAATGGAAAAGTATCATTAGAATGGTATGGTTTTATAAGAGAAATAGGAAATACTGGATGTTTTCTATCATATGGTGCATAAAGAATAACCTCAACAGCATTATTACCAACCATCTTTTAAACTACAAATGGTCCAATAAATGGATCCTTCAATTTAACATTACCATTTAAATTGAAATGTAGTGTGGAAATAAGGACTTCATCACCCTCTCTGAACATTTGTTCTTTATGGGCTTTATCCCATCTTTTCTTTTCATAATCAAACACCTTATTTATACATTCTTGAGCATGTTTTCTGCATAATTCCTGCATCTGAAGAAAAGATTTAGTAGCTGGATGGATATCCAATCTAGGTAACATATTAAGAGTTTTAGAAGGGGTATTAGGTACATAACCCAAACATAACTCAAATAGCTTTTTGCCAATGACAGAATGTACTGTACTATTATATGCAAATTCTAAACCTGGGATAAGGGTTACCCAATCATGCGTGAATTTGTCATTGTCTTTAAAATTAAGACCAAAAGCACAGTATCTTCTTATCATATCTTCTAAGGTTTGTATAATTCTTTCTGCTAGCCCATCAGTTTGTGGATGGTGTGCTGTAGAAAGTTTTAATTGACACCCTGAAACATCCATAAGTGATGTCCAGAACTCAGAAGTAAATTTAGGATCTCTGTCAGAAAATATTGCTTTGGGGAAACCTGCTATATTTAACATTTGTGTTCACCATAAAAAAGCTAAGTCCTTTTCAGAAACCTCTTTGTGGGTAGGAATAAATTTACACATCTTTGTAAATCTATCTACAATTACCCAGCGGGAGTTGTAACTCTTATGCCCTGCTATTGGAAAACCTGTTACAAATTCCATGTTAATAATTTCCCATGGAGCTTTTGGTTGCTCAATTTGTTGTAATAAACCAGCTCTTTTGCTTGTTAATCTTTTAGATTTTTGACAAGAATCACATGTTTCAACATATTTCTGAACATCCTCAGACATTTTAATCCAGCAAGCTGTGTTTTTTACTCTGGTTAATGTTTTATGGTAGTCAAAATGACCTGCTAATATATCATCATGACATATACTTAACATTAACTCCTTCATTGAAGGGGGAATCACAATTACATTACTTATTTTTTTCCTGTAATATATAAAACCATCCTCAATGGAATATTTTCCTTTTTCTAATGCATCTTTATACTTATTTGGTAATGTTTTTATTAAAACATTCATTGAAGCATTAGATGGATGATTTAATATTGTAGTGAGTTACCTCAAGTCAGGATCTTAATTAAAATTATCAAGAATTGATTGCATAAATTCATTCTCAAGATCTACAATATAAATTCCATAAATGTTAATAATCTCTGACTCAGGAACATAAGCAGGATTATCATCATTATTAGGCAGAGGTACTCTAGATAACAGATCTACATTAGAGTGCAAGGTTCCTGCTCTATGTGTAATATTCATCCGTCCTCAGTATTCTTGTACAGCTAATTGCCATCTAAACATGTGTCTATTAGGAGTTTTCATGTTTAAGAGTGACTTAACTGCACTACAGCCAGTTATTAACTCAAATTTTTGGTCTTCAAGGTAATAATGTAGCTTCTCAAGAGCCCATACTACTTCCAAACATTCAACTTGAGTAGCACCATATTTCAATTCACTTTTTCTCAGAGTACGTGAAATATAGCAGATTACTACTTCTGACATTTTCCCTTCAATAAGTTGTTTTTGATGCAAAGCAGCACCCAGACCATCAAAACTTGCATATGTATATAATACAAAAGGTAATTGGAAATCTGGTAATCCCAAGATAGGAGCTGTCATTAAACATTCTTTCAACTTATCAAAAGCCTTTTGTCTTTCATTATTCCAAATGAAAGCTTCTGATTTCTTTATAAGTGTGGTCAATGGTGCAGCAATTAACTGGTAGTTTTTTATATATTGTCTATAATAACCACACATACCAAGAAAAGATTGTACAACCTTTAAATTTTGAGGAATGCCAATATTCTTTATTGCAGCCACCTTATTTTGGTCTACACATATTTGTAAGCCAGATACAATTTGACCAAGCACTTTTAAAGATTCAAACCAAAATTTACATTTTTTCAATGAAAGGGTTATTTTTATTTCATTCATTTTCTGAAATACCTTCTGTAAATGGACTAAGTGTTCATCATAAGTTTTAGAGAACACTATGATGTCATCAATGTATACCATTAACCATCCTTCAATCATTTCATTATGGAATGTTATATCCATTAACTTCTGAAATACTGATGGAGCATTTTTTGGTCCAAATGGCATTCTGACATATTTATAAATTCCCATGTGTGTTGTTATCAACAAAAAGTTCTGTGAATTCTTTTCAACAGGAACTTAATGGTACCCTTTATTTCCATCTAGGCAACTTATATATTTAGCACTGTTAAGGGTAGCATGTATAGAGGCAATCCTTGGCAAGGGATAAATATCATCTACTGTAAATGTATTTAATGCTCTATAATCACTGCACAGTCTTGCTTTATCTTGTTCATAAGAAATTAGCACTGGTGATATTACACAATATTTTGGTGTAGTTTCAACCTTCTCAAGAATGTTCATTTGTAATAACATCTTAATATTATCCTCTATGTCTTTCCTCCACATTGGTGAAGCAGGATATGGTTTCTTTTTAAGACTAGCAGGAATATTATCCATATCACCGGTTAAACTAATTTTCATTTCATGATCTTTTACAAGGCCAAGTTAATTGGTAACATGTGCAAAAGCCATTGGAAATGCCTTTATTAATTCCAAAATATTATTTTTCTCAGCTTTACTTATCTGAGTTCCAAATGATGCTTTTGAAATTTCTGTTTCCAGAAGTTCCATCTCATTGGATTCTCTTCCTTTACACGGGGAATTTGTTACTGACTCAATGTGTAAGACTGTGTTAAAAGAAATTATTTTAAGTTTTCTTTTACCATTCATGCCAATTGTAAAATTGTTATTAGCAGGGTCTAATTTCACACCAAAATTAGTAAGAATATCATTTCCAATGATAAAACAGTTTTTACATTTAGTATTATCAATTACTACAAAGTCACAAGTTACCCTTACATAACCATGTTAATGTTTAAAGAAAACAGCAGCTTTGTATTTACCAATGGGGTGTAGCACTGATCCAAAACCTCTCCAATTTTTACTTTTAAGTGGTTCAAGCTTAGACTTATATTCACTATCAATTTTCTTTAATGTATTAGTAGAAAAAACAGAACCAGCAGCTCCTGTATCCAGTACTATATTAACATTTTTACCAGAAATGATAGCTGGAACTGTGATAGGTGTCATTCTAAAGTTATCAGCTTGTATATCCTTAATGATTTCAGCATCCTCAAAATTCATTAAAGATTCATTTGAGTCCATATTTAATATTGGATGTTCAAAGATGGACAAATCATCTTCCAACATACAGACTTCATTTTCATCACTATATGAGATATTGCTGTCATAATCACTTGATTCTTTACTTTTTTCAGTTTCAGTTTCAGATTCATGTTGATTTTCAACAATATTTATGTTTTTCTCACATTTGTGACCTTTTATCCAAGGTTTGTTACACTTATAACAAGTATTTGTTTCATACTTTTTAGGTACTACAGGTGCAGTAGGTTTTTTCTGCTTCTCCTGAAGTGTTTTTGAATTCTGAATTTTTACAGGTTCAATATTTTGTTTATAAGTGGAATACCTTGATTCATACTTATGGTTTAATAATATTTCATTGCAAATATTAATAAAGTCAGAATATTCAGTAACATTTAATGTTCTAGCTACAACAATGTCTCTGACAGATATATGTAATTTATATATTATCTTATCTTTCCACAAGTTAAAATCCATATGAGGCTCAATGGCTTTTAATCTTTTATTTAAATTCATTAAAAATATCATAGGTTTGTCACCATTCAACGGATTATACCTAGTCTTCTCATAAAGTCTCTGCTGAGTAAGCCTGAATTTAGAACCTCCAAATTGTTTTTCAATAAGTTGTTTCCATTCAGCCCAAGAGTAATCTTTAACCTCACTCAAGACAGCTTCAAACCATAATAAAGCAAGATCCTTAAATAAAGAAATTAATTTTGATGTTATTTCTTCATCTGGTAACTTATATGAGAATTTCAAGTTGCCAATTCTTTGAATAAAATGTTGCCAATCAGAGCTGGCATCCCCATCATAAGTTGGGTACTGATCTATATTAGGCCAGTTTTTCTGATTGGATTTTATCTCACTAATCTTAGGTAAATTCAACAACTCATTCACTTTTGATAAATGGTCTTGTATTTCCTCCTGTACGGATTTGTGACTTACATTTTCAGATTTGACACTACCACCAGATGGTTTTAATTGTGGTGGTATAGGGAAGGAATGAGATTCACTTTTGCCAATGAAAGGATTATTATTATATTGATTATACTTATGATTATCCTGGTTCATTAGTAGATTGGCAGTTTCAATCTCAACTTTAGTTAATCTTTGTAGCAACTCAGAGACATTTTGATTTGTCTGGGCAAAATATAACTTTGTTCTTGATTCAGTTTTCAATAAATGTGTTTCATATAATTTTTCTAACTCACAGAATTTGTTTGAAAGTTCATTATATTAATTACTCAATGAGTCATATTTAAGAGTTAGAGACAAATGTTCTTTCTCTAATTCTTTGTTACATGTTGCTAATTGAGAAATGTTTAATGTCAAGGATGAAATTGTATCACTAGTGAGCTTAACTGTCTGTTCCTCACAATCAGTCATTCTATTCTACAATGCTGAAACAATTCTATGGACAGTTAGATTATTGTTAAAATATTCCATGTCTTCCTTTTCAATTCTCTCACTCTCCTGTGAACTTCTCATCTCACTAGTAGGTGGTGGCAACTGAGGGTTAACTGTATTATCATTATAAATAGTACTGTTATTGTGGACAAACGACAAGTCAGGTGTATCTACTCTAAAACCTAAATTTCTTAAATCCTCCTCTATTTTTTGCACAGATTTAACATCAATAGAATTACCTATATTGTAATTATCAGTATTATGTTCAATATGAGAGGGTAATCTACTTACCATGGGATAGATGCCAGTCCTGATTTTTGGCGCTTTTTTCCTTTGTAAAGGTGAGCTGAGGAAGTCAGATGAGGTGGTGGATCCCTGTTGCAACTGTGGCTGGTCCATTGTTGATGGAACCAGTCCCATTTCCATTTGTCTAACAGAATTTTCTCCTGGAAGTGAGTTTACCCGCCTGGGGTAGGAGGTTGCTGACTTGGCTGACTGGGCTGGCCTCCCTTTAACTCTGCCAATGCCTGATTCATCTGCTGAAACCCTACCTTGCAATTGTTTTGCAATTGCTCTACCTCTTTGAAAATGAGTGATTTGGATTCTTCCAACTTCAGAACCTGTTTAGCCAAGTGGGACAGTTGATCCTGAAGAGGAGCAGACTTCTTTTTTATAGTTATATTTTTTAAGAGGGCGTCCTTTTCCTCTATACTCATGCTTTCTGCTTGGGGGTATTGTTGACCCTCCATGGTGATGTCCTGGAAAGTTTTTGTTAGCTTTAGACCTGGTATTATAAGCAGGCTTTTCACTTACACTGTCATGAGGAGCACTCATATTGTTGAGAATGACAATATTTTACATCTAAAATAAGGAAAAACTCTCTGGAATTAGTAGAAAAAAGATATTAGCAATGTTATTACTAATAAAAAAGCAATGGAGCTTACCCTGAATTTATATCTTTATTTATTTAAATAAAATGTAAGAAAAATTCGAAAAAATCTGTTAAAAATATAATAATAAGTTCAACTAAACCTTTATAAGGGTGAATAAGTAGCTTACCAAGCTTTAACCAAATACCAATTTAATTGGGTGTTATATTGGTGTCCAAATACCAAGTGAAATTGGGTTTATATTGGGTACAGTTACTACTGTAAATACCTAATTTTTATGATAAAAGATTAGTAAAATTATTATAAGGGTTCTTTTCCGCAATAACTGAGTTATGATGACCCACTGATATGCAGCAGACCCAAATTGTTGGTTATTTTGAGCTGTACTAAGGTAAAAATCACGTCCCAAGGCTTATACTAAATAATAAGTAAAATATAAGGAAAGACCCCCAGTTGTCAGTATATTCTGCTATATAAGTATGATATAATAGTGTTTATTTATAGTCCCACTACTTATTGATAAATGATTTAGTGATTAGACCTCAGGGGAAGACTAATAAAATAGTTATACTCAAATAAAACTCACAATACTTGGATTTAAATGCGTGCTAGTGGTGGAAAATAGGTGAATAAAATATAGTTAAAGCTTATATAAAGATAATATCAATTTATAATGGATTTTATAATATATTTCTAAATGCTAATAATTGTATAGTAGTTTTTGTTTGAATTGTAGTATTGAATGATGATAAATAACCGTCAAAATCCCTCCTTACTTATACCCAAATCCACTGGAGTGCACAGACCTTCAATCCAGATGATGTCACTGCTATCCCCGGCAATTACAGCACTGTGAGGGCCCATCACCTCCCCATGGCGTCCACTTCAAGCAGATTCAACACCCAGACCTCCAGTAAGGACCCTCCATCACTATTAATGATAACACAGATCTATGCCATAAATAGAAAATCCAGATAAAAGCGGATACCATAAGCAGGTAAAATAACTCATCCAAAGAGAATATAATGAAACCCAAAGAATATAAAGAAAAAAATGACATTTCCAAGCCCCCAATAACATCCCCAAGCATCTATATTAACCCAGAAATGACCTCCCAACCCATAAATCCGTGAATATCAATCCAAGGAAGCAGATTAAGTTGTCCAAACTGAGTGTATGCATTTGAAATAGATGTTTATGCTTCTGTAGGCGTTTTGAGTCCACTGGATACGTCCATATGACCTAAAATAAGCAGAAAAACAAAGGATATAGGCTATTAAGAGGCTAAAACCCACTTATATACCTAAATATACATAATATACTGCATATTTCACTGAATATGAGATTTATGTATACATATAAGCTTATGTATGTCAATAATTACTTAATATCACTTAAGATAAGTATATTATGACTCCATTAACACCTTAAAAAGTTTTATTAGGCTATGGATAAGCTAGTTAAACTACTAAAAACAAAAGCTGGATACAGAAGAGATATCTTATTATATATAGATAGAATATTTTTATATAGAGAATTAATAATAATAATTTTTGGAATATAGAGTGTAGAGAGATAAATAGAAATACATATTACAGTTAAAAGATACTTAGATATATATATATATATATTCATAGCAGGTGTACATACCAGAAGTAGTACTGTAGAGTTATTTTATTGCCACAGTAAGGATAGTATTACATGGAGAACATCAGAGAGGGAGTGACTGAGAATATCTCTAGCTAACAGATATATTACTTGTTTTATAAATATATTGACCTTGTGCTTTAAAAAGATCTCTAAAAAATTCTACCCTTCCCTTCTCACCACACAATATGGGGGGCGGACTTTCTAGCAAGTCCAAAACCTTGAAACCTAATTCATATCAAATATGAGCCCACATTGAGGTAGTGATGAAACCTGCAACAAAAAAGATTGACATTTTGGTGAACTCAATCTGAATCTAATTTGAACATTTTATGAAGGATAGTTAATAATATTTTGAAAAAATCCTGAAATTTGAATAATGATATTTTGTATAGAAATGTGAATTAAATTCAGACTGCACCCAATTTATGTTGAGAAGGACATTTTTTTTAAAATACTTGAGGATTTTATTTGCACAGTTAAAAAAAACACCAAAGTATAGAGTTAATAAGAAACCATCTGAATTAATTATTTAAGTTTGTTTGGTCATTAATACATGGAGAAATTATAATATATAATATATGAACTAGTTCTTAAAAAATATTTTTTGCATTGATATTATTTATTTTATTCTTTTCAATAATTGTAAAATTATATACTAATTGTGTGATTAGATAGTATTGAATCTTATAAATCATTAAAATATTCAAACAAGGCTCAAAAATCATTAATATGATGCTTAAAAGACTTTACATATACATATAATTTTCAAAATTAATATACATACCATATTTTACAAGTAAATAAAAAAACAGTTTCATTCTAATATTTATTAAAATTTTTGTCCCTTCATCTTCTAAATTTTAAAATATTAAAATTTATATTTTTATTTGATTTAAGTAAATGAAGAAGAAATAAGTATATGACTTGTTGTTTTATAGGAATCAGGTAATTACTTTTCCTTTCTTTGTAAATTATTCTTTATATTTGATGTTTTTTGGATATTTATTTTGTATCACTATCTTCTTTCACCATTTTTGTGTACTCCATCTTAAGAATACCAAAATCATTTTCCTTCAACAGCTTCCTTTTTCCTCTCCACTCATCTTTCTCTCCACCCTTTACTATCCCTGCTTTATTATTTTCTATCTCTTTTAACCTTCTTCTCTCACTCTCCAACCCTCTCCACCCTTCTGAACCTGTCTGCGAGGCTATCTCAGGAGCCCAGTAAATTGTTATAATAATTTATTGGAATCATATAAAGGAATAAAATTATGTATTTTATGTACTTACGATAAATTATATTATTGAATAATAAAAAAATATAAATATTTTATAAATAAGTAAAATAATTACTATATCTAGTTTATCATTAAGTAAATTTTTATTACATAAAAATATATTATATTTTATGAAATCATGGCGCATTTTTATGTATTTAATATTTATAAATTAATAAATTAATTATTTATAAAAATATATTATAAGTATAATAATAAATTTAACTTAAAATGTAATTACAATTTAAGAAATAATATTTATTTATTAAGTATAAATTATCATATATTATTAACCATACATATTGGTCACTTTGTTGACCCTTAATTTTGTCAGGAAAATTATTAAATAAATTAAAACGTTAATTTAATATAATAATTTTAAAATTCTCACTTCAAATAAGTAATATGATAAATTAATTATTTGTTTCAAGTAAACTAGTTATTAAATTACTGAAATAGTTAAAATAATTTATTAATTTATTTTTATAACTGAATTAAATTGATTATATAAATTTTGATGTAAAAATAATTTTATTTGTTTTAATTAAACCCTTTACATCTTAATGTAATACTTGTTTAGGTTATTTTTTCTCATAGTTCTCAGGTTTCATACTCATTTAGTTACTCATTGTATTAATTTTTTGTTTTGGGACTTTATGGTGGAAAAATTATTTACTTATTCACAGGTTTAATTTATTGTTTCAATTTTTTCTCTTAATTTGTTTGTTTTAATTAATTTCTTTTAATCTCTTGTTTTGCATTACTACTACTTTTGTATATACAATTGAAGTGCTTCAGGGATATCCTTGCCTATAAAAGGGCCTTGGAATTCCCCTTTGGCAGCCATCACTTACATTACATTAATTATCATAATTAAAATATTTTATTACTATTTTTTTGGTGTTAAAAGTCTAAAAAAAATATTATATAAATTCCTATAGGTTGCTTTAAGTTTATTAGTAATTATATTTGATATTTAAGCGGAAATAAAAAATACTTACTTGGTCATTAGTCCCTATTAAACCAGTCTTTCTTGTTGTGTCAATACTCACAAAGGTTGTTGTTGTAATATTCTTTTAAAATAATATTTTTATTATATTTATTTTGTTTATTTTTCCCTCTTATTACTTCCTTTTTTTCCTTTTCTCCTTCTTCTAGACAACCAGCCAATAATTGGGGGCCTTTCCAAACAATGAAGACACCTTTTTGACAAATGACTCAATGAACGGACCACCTAGTACAAATAAGTAAATTTTTTCCACAACTGTGTTTCGAACTTGGGTTTGACCTTTTAGGTTTTTTATATAATTTAAGGTTATTTATAGATCCAAATTGTAAGTAAAACTTTGCAGCTATAAACTATTTTATTAAATTTTTGTTGCAATAAAAGTGCCTTGGCTATTTTACTGATTCACTGAGTGTAAATGATCTTTTTTTTTTATAAATAATATTTTTTTTCCTTTTTTACTATAATAGAGTTATTCTCTTAGTGTTAGGATTTGGATTGAGAGAAAAGTAGAAGGAGTACTATGGGCACTGTAGAAACACTTTGTGTCATGTGCCAAGTGACACTAGAGGCAAAAGCAGCACATTAAATCAATAATACAGAGGTCTAAATCCATACTCGAAGCCCAGAAAGCAATTCTACATAGAAACTGTGCTTTTCCTTTGTGTACTCACTATTCAACCGGGCTAGTCTAAACTCTAAATCTAAATTAGTCAATCTCTCAATAATGTGTCTTAGTCCTTTCCTCAATAAGCGATGCACAGCGCAATATTCAATGTAAAAGTCCACTAAAAAGGTTTATTAAAAAATCTGTGGAGTATTAAAAAAGGGGTAGTGAGCATCGACGGAATGGTTACTGAAGGATTAAAGGGTTAAGGAATGTTAGTGAGGAGGGTCCAGGTGTAACGGGTGTAATTTTGGTGGTCTGTGGTGTGCAGAATGATGAATGGGTATGAGGTCAATGGGAAGAGGAATAAAGGATATAAAAGGGGTTGGATTTTGGTTCAAAATTTTTTAGAATTAAATTATAAAACATATATATAGTTAATAGTGGTAAAGCTTCAGGTTAAATCATTATTATTGTATCTTTCCTTATTTTCTCAGTAATCATTTCTCAATTCTAAATCTTTGATTATTGAGTTTCCAACCCTTTGTGAGATCTTAAGAATATTAATATTACCTTTAAATTATATTAGAATTCTTCTCGAAGCAGTAGCTCATCCTTTGAGTCATCTTTGAATCACTTCCTCAAACATCTCCTCTGTGCTTCAAAGAAGTTTCTAAAGTACTCTCCTCATCTCACTTCCAGGAACACCCTTGACCTTGTGCGTAGGTTGTCCGGTGACAGTATAATTTAATTCTCCGTAGTTCTCATTCATTCACACTACTATGTCCTTTTTTCAGGTGTTTTAAATTCTTTAAATGGCACCTGTTCAATGCACTCCTCATACAGGTGCTACTACTAGGGCTTGCGCCAGAGGCAGGCCAACAGCTACACGGCCTGTTTCCCACACTCACTCCTTGGAAACTCTCAACCTTATGGAATGGGAAAATTCAGTCCAATATGTAGAAGACATCCCCCAGGATTTTGATGATTCTAGTGAGGAAGAAGAAGGAGAGGATAAGATGCATGAGGCACCATCCGCCCCTGCTACTCACCCTTCTGGTCAACCTTTGGAACCTGGACCATCTAATTAGCTGGGAGACTTCATGAGACTTTTCATGAAAACTCCTTCCAATCCAATGTCTTCAGAGGGATCCAAATTCAAAACTCCTTCCATGAAATCTCCTGTTAAATTTGATGGAGAACATCCAGACAGATTGCAGCCCTTCTTGAAAACCTGCAAGCTCCTGTTCCATAACGACCAATCGAAGGTTGTTTATGCTTCTTCATTCCTAGCCGGAAAAGCAGAAAGATGGTTTGAACCTTATCTTCTCATGCTCTCTTTGACAGAAACCCACCTACCTATTAATAACTGGGAAATGCTTGAAGACCAGCTTTTTACTTTGTTTGGTGACCCTCATGAAACTGACAACGCAGAAATTGAATTGGATTTCCTTCGCATGAGTGATAATGGTAAAGCCTCTGAATATATCTCAAACTTCAGAGCACTTCAAACTTGAGTAGGTTGGAATGATGCTGCCCTCAAGTATCATTTCAAAAAGGGACTTCCTTTGAGGATTCTGGATCAATTAAATCTTCATGGTCAGAAGATGACTACTTTAATGTATTTAATTTATCAAACCCTCGAACTTGATGGTGTCTACCAAGGACGACTACAACATTCTCGATACGCCAACAAATCTCAAGGCCTAAATTTTAAATAGGGACCTTCTTCACACCCACGGACATCTCAATCCTCCTCAACTCAATCCAAACCCAATAAGGGAAAGGACAAACCTTGACCAAAAGGCTTGACCCCAGGCAATATCAGCAAAGTGGTGGATCCAAAAGGGGAACTTAAAGAAGCTGAGAGGAAGAGACGAGCAGATAATGGGTTATGTATGTATTGTGGGGGTAAGCACAAGTTGGAAGACTGTTTAAAGTTGAAGGAAAGAGAAGGTACTAGTTCAAGGTCAAAAAACTAGTAGATAGTTTACTTGTGTGCAAAGCAAAGTATCTTACCTCTCCCAGTGCACAGAACCTCCATGTCTTAAGGACTGGAGTTGCCTTTAAACGCTTGAGATTCATTCTTTTCAATAAGGATAGCCCCTTCAGTTGTCTCATAGACTCTGGAGCTTCAATATCTTTTGTCAGTTTATCTTTTGCCCAGAATTTAAAGCTGACATTCACAGATATTGATCGAACTCCCATATATCTGGTCAAATAAGAGGAACCCAAATATTGGGTAAGTAAGAAAGTTTTATGGGTTTTCAACTTTCCAAAATTTCCCCCCTTTGAGTGGGAATTATCAGTCTTGGACGCCCCAAGAAAGGAAGATACCATCCTTGGCCATGACTTTTTAATGCATTGGAATCCTGAAATTAATTGGTCATGGGGATTGATCACCCCACGCAATAAGTATATTTCTAATTCTTCAATGCATGTCAATAGGGAGTTAAACAACCTTCCTGAAAATTTCCTTCTAGAGGACAAATCTCTTCCAGATGACTTGAAAGCATCTAATCTTTCTCTAAATGAGCAATTGGCTAAATCTTCTAGCTTGATCACTTCACTCAAAGAGGATTTAAATTGCCTCAAAGTAGTCAAATTATGCTCTCTCAATTCTGGTCTTCCCTCGACAGACTCTCTCGAAGATGATGAGGACAACCAAATCAATGTTGAAGCCATTGAATCAACTTTACCGGAAATCTATCATGATTTCCTCAATGTTTTCTCAATCCGCAAAGCTGATATATTACCACCTCATCCACCCTACGTTCATAAATTAGAGTTAATAGGTCCAGTACCTCTGGCAGTTCCTGTCTATTCTTTATTGAAGGACAAATCTCAAGTTCTTCAAGACTACATTGAAGAGAATGTAGCCAAAGGTTTCATCAGAGCCAGTAAATCTCCAACTGGCTCCCCTGTTCTTTTTATAATGAAAAAAGACGGTAGCCTTAGGTTGTGTGTTGACTATAGAAAGCTCAAAACAGTTACAAAAAAGAACACATATCCATTTCCTCCTATGTCATTGCTTCATACCCTTTTTAATGGTGCTAATTTCTTTTCTAAAATTGATCTTAGAGGTGCTTATAATCTTATTTGCATTGCGGAAGGTCAAGAACCACTGACTGCAATGTGCACTAGATTTTGTAGTTTTGAATAATAAGTAATGCATTTTGGATTATGTTACACACCATCTACTTTTCAAACTTTTGTTAATGACAACTTTCAAGATTTTGTCGTCTAATTAGACGATATTTTAATTTTCTCCAAGACACTGGATGAACATATTCATCATGTTCGACAGGCTTTAAATCGCCTTCGAGATCAGGGTCTCTACGCCAAGCACAATAAATGCAAATTCCATCTTAAATCTATTGATTTTTTGGGTTTTACGTTATCCACTAATGGTTTAGTCATGGATGACAAAAAGGTCCAAAAATTCTTGGAATGGCCTGAGCCCAAATCAGCTAAATCCCTCCAAGGATTTTTAGGTTTTGCCACTTTCTATAGAAGACTTATTAAAGATTACTCTAAAACCATTTCCAATCTTACTTCTCTTCTTAGAAAAGATATTCCCTTTGTTTTTACTTCTACAGCACAAAAGGAATTCAAAGCATTGAAGACTGCATTTACAACAGCTCCAATTCTTCAACACTTTGATCCTTCTGCTTTGACAATAGTCGAGACAGACGCTAGCGATTATGCTATTTCAGGGGTCATTTCTCAATTAAATCCTGAAACAAAATTGTTTCATCCTGTTGCTTTCAAGTCACACAAACTCATTGCAGCAGAATTAAATTACGAAATTCATGACAAGGAGCTTTTAGCTATTATCCGTTGTCTTAAAAAATGGCACTGTTTTCTTCTCAGCTTAGATAGTACTTTTCAAATCCTGACTGACCATAATGCTTTGAAATACTTTATGTCTTCCAAAGTGTTAACCAGGTGTCAAGCCAGGTGGGATGAATTTTAGTCTAAATTTAACTTTTCTATCTCCTATTGCCCAGGTAAGAACTGCATTGTCTCAGATATCTTGTCACATTGGGACAACATTTACCCACAGCGGGGGAACACATTTGCTGACAAGAACCCAGAACATGTGAAATCAATTTTCAACAAATCAATGTTAATGACTCATCAACATTATTTGATGAAAATTCAATCTTTTCAAAATCCACTATCCAACATCCTCGAAGCTCAGTCAAAGTACAATTATTGTTTAGGGTTAAAAGACAAAATACACTTGAAGCAAGGGGCCAAAAGATTTAGTATTGAATCAGGTCTATTAGTTTTTGAAGGTAGAGTAGTCATACCCAACAACAATAAAAAAAATTATGGATTTTCAATAGTCAACATGATTCTCCATTAGCTGGTCATTTTGGGATTGATAAAACCTACCAGTTAATTGCGAGGGATTTCTTCTGGCCAGGAATGACCAGAGAAATCAAGGCCTATATAAGATCTTGTTATGAATGTAATAGGAATAAGGCTCCCCATCACCGGAAGCATGGGTTACTTCAACTGCTTCCTATTCCCTCTAAACCTTGGGAATCTTTATCGATTAATTTTATTTCTCAACTTCCTCTTTCTAATAATTTTGATGCTATATTAGTAATAGTAGATAGATTTTCAAAAATGTCTATTCTCATTAAAACCACTACTACTTCTACAGCAGAAGATTTGTCAAAATCGTTTTTAGAATATGTATTTTTCAAACATGGCTTACCTAATGATATTATTTCAGATAAAGGCTCATTGTTTGTATCCACATTATGGACTCAATTGTGTTGACCAGTCAATATCACAAGGAATCTCTCCATGGCCTATCATCCTGAAACCGATGGGCAAACAGAAAGGGTCAACCAAATCCTTGAACAATACCTTTGAATGTATGTCAGTTACCAACAAGAAAATTGGACCACATGGTTACCATTGGCCAAATTTGCTTATAATAACTCGACTCATTCTTTGACACGAAAATCTCCTTTAGAAACTGTTTATGGAAGAAATTCTTGATTCAAATCAATCCATGTAGGAACTAGTCATCCTGCAGAACATTATCTTCAAACCATATCACGACTCCAAGAAGAACTTAAATCAAATTTGGAATTAGAAATTCAAAGGTATAAGGAACAGGCTGACAAACATCAACAATCTGCTCCTTTCTTTAAACCAATAGACAAAGTATGGCTTGACGCACGAAACATTCGAACAACTCAACCATCAAAGAAACTGGCCAAAAGGCGCTTGGGACCATTCAAAAGCGACTTCGAAGTCTCTAAAATTCATTTCGACTCAAGCTACCTCCTAAATGGCAGGCTATTCACCCTGTTTTCCATGTATCTCTCTTGGAACTGGCTCGAGAAACATACCCAGGCAAGAACCAACCTCCTCCGGAACCGGTCAAAGTAGAAAACCATCTAGAGTGGGAAGTAAGCTGTATCCTTGATTCAAGAATGCGCAAGGGAAAACTTTAATACCTCGTGGAATGGCAAGGCTTCCTCGATGACTCAGACAAAACATCCTGGAAATCAGCCATCAATGTTTCTAACAACCCTGAAATCCTAAAATCTTTTCATCTTAAATATCCTCTAAAACCAAAACTTTAGAACTCTATTTTATTATTTTTTTTATTCTTTCTCTTTTCTTTTTTCTTTTCTTAAAATTCTAAAACTCCTTCTCTTCTAAAATCCTTAATCTGTTTTTTCTTTTCTTCTTTCTTCCTCTCAAAAGCTTTTTTTCCAACATTCTTTAAAAATAAATAAATTAAAATAAATAAAATAAAATAAAATAAAATAAAATAAGCTAAAATCAAAATTAAATTAAATTAAGAAAAGTTAAAAAGTTAAAAAATTAAAATAATAAAGTTAAAATCTTAAAATTCATTCAAATAAAATCTTAAAAAACAACAATTCCTTTAATTTTCTTTCTTTTCTCTTTTCCCTTTTTTCTTTATCTTCGAACTATCAAAATTTTTCGTGAACTCAATACAAAAATCTTTCTCAAACTTCAACCTTTAAATCTCACTTTTAAAATTCTTCAAACAAAATCTCTCTTTCAAATTCTTTTTTTTCAAAAACTATTTTTCTTCTTTCTTTTCAAATAACCAAAATTCCTCAAAAACTTCAATAAATAAACTTTCACAAACAACAAAATTTTTCTCTCATTAAAATTTCATTTCAAAAAAAATTGTTTTCAATCAACTATTTCTTTTTCTTATTTAAATTCTTCTTTTTCAATACTTAAAACTAAAATTCCTTCAGTTAAACATTCTTTCTTTTCTTCTTTCAAAATTTACAACAAAATTTTATTCAAATCTTTTCTTTCTTCCTCTTTTCTTTTCTTTTCTCAAAATCTTATAAAATATATATCAACATTTTCAATTAAAACAACAAAATAAAAAAGACAAATAAATAAATACACAAATTTTTTTTTTCTTCTTTCTTTCTTTTCTTTCTCCTGTATTTTCTCCCAAACCAGCTTCTTCATTTTTTCCAAAACCACTCTTATTTCCTTCCTACATTTCTAAAATACCTCCTCCTCTCCTACTGGTACCACTTTACCAATTTCTAGTAATTCTTTGGCCACGTCGAAGGAGGCAGGATCGACAATCTTATCAACCTCACCGCTTAAATCTTAGATGAATTAAGTTTGTCGACCTTGCTGAGGTTTCTTCAACCATACCTGGTCGAGAGTCTCTTTGTTGTCCTCCCTCGAATCAACCACTGGTTGATTTGCCTCAACTGGAAGTGATGGCGCAGCTTCCACAATCGGAGCTTCCGCAATGAAATCTAAATTCTAAAACATAGGTCATCAGTAACAAAATTTTTTAAAATAAAAGAAGAACAAACTTACTTCAAACAATGGGTCAGCTTCTTAGAATAACTTCAGGGTGACTTCTGCTGTAACTTTCTTCTCCTCTTTGTCATCCTCAATGACCATCTGCTGCTTCTTTGGCCTCTGTCTTGAAAAAGGGGCTTCATCCTCATCCTCTTCAACTAACTCATATACCTCTTCTTAGACCCCTCATTTCTTACTTGTGGCCTGGGTTCCCCAGGCTGCTACGGTATCTTCAACCTCCTCCTCAGTCTCTCCCAATGACCGATACGTCTCAAATATCTTCAACCACCTCTTTGGTCTTCAGTATTACCCAATATTTTGTTTTTGTCAATCTGTGTTTGATGTCCGCGTTTTTCAATAGGGCATCACACGCTACCCATCTCCAGCGGCAAAACTCCCTTTTCTGGAAAGGACCTCATGTCGCTGTGCTTTCAAGGCAGAAGTACTCCATTGATTTGCAGGCTGTGCAGGCTTGAGAATACAGCTAGGTAATGATTCCACCATCTGCTTTAGGGTGTGGAGGCGTGGGAGTTGGGGTAGGAAAAGTTGACATAATAAAGTATAAAAATAATTAAAAACAAGGAGGGAAAGAAAGTAGTGTGGGAAAGTATGTCTCACGCTCAACGGAGTTTGCGTTTTTATACCCGTGCATCTTTCACGCGCCATGTGACACTTGAGGCAAAAGCAGCTCATTAAATCAATAATACAGAGGTCTTAATCCATACTCGAAGTGCAGAAAAAAATTCTACATAGCAACTGCGACTTTCCTTTGTGTACTCACTATTCAACCGCGCTAGTCTAAACTCTAAATCAAAATTAGTCAATCTCTCAATAGTGTGTCTTAGTCCTTTCCTCAATAAGCGACGCACAGCGCAATAGTCAATGTAATAGTCTGCTAAAAAGGTTTATTAAAAAAGGAGTATTGAGCATTGACAGTATGGTTAGTGAAGGATTAAAGGGTTAAGGAATGTTAGTGAGGAGGGTCCAGTTGTAACGGGTGTAATTTTAGTGGTCTGTGGTGTGCAGAATGATGAATGGGTATGAGGTCAATGCGAAGAGGAATAAAGGATATAAAAGGGGTTGGATTTTGGTTCAAAACTTTTTAGAATTAAATTATAAAACATATATATAGTTAATAGTGGTAAAGCTTCAGGTTAAATCATTATTATTGTATCTTTCCTTATTTTCTCAGTAATCATTTCTCAATCCTAAATCTTTGATTATTGAGTTTCCAACCCTTTGTGAGATCTTAAGAATATTAATATTACCTTTAAATTATATTAGAATTCTTCTCAAACATATCTCGAAGAAGTAGCTCTTCCTTCAAGTCGTCATTGAATCACTTCCTCGAAAATTTCCTTTGTGCTTCGAGGAAGTTTCTAAACTACTCTCCTCATCTCACTTCCAGGAACACCCTCGACCTTGTGCGTAGGTCCTCCGGTGACACTGTGGGCGCTATGCATTTTTAAGGGACGGAAGCAGGGATATTGCATTAAGGGTTTATATGGGGCAAATGCTGTAGAGCACTCCTCATTTGACAACTTATATATTAATCCGGTTATTCTTAGTCTCACTGTAACTCAGAATAGTCAGTCCCACCCTTCTCACTGTTGGAAACCGCAACATAGTCAATCTAGTTAGTCTCACTGCTGTGTTGCATAGTCAGTCCCATATCAATGCTAGCGTCAGCGCTAGTAGTAGTCTTCCTTCTCAGGTCCTAACATTCTGTCCAATTTCAATTGGCATACTACTAAATAAGAATGAACCCTGCAGACCAACCCAATGAAGCACTCCTTGCGGCAATGAAACAGAAAATGGCACACTTTCAGGAACAAAATGCTAGGCTTATAAAGTTCCTGAAAGAGTGGAAGCCCTCATACCGCAACCCCACTGAAGTAGACCTGGATGCTGCTGAAGCCAAATCCAAAGCACAGGTATCTCACCCAACACCAGCACCCCTTGTTAAAGTTCCAAAGATTGCGCTCCCAGAAATCTTAGACAGAAAACGAGGCCCCCAGGAAGATCATTTTGTGCCGCAGGTAAACCTCTATGTCCTGCTCAATGTAAATCAGCTCCCAGACGAGAAAGCAAAAATTTGGTTTTCAATATTTACCTCACAGATGAGGCAGCGCTCTGGGAAAGGCCGTACACTAAGGAGCTCCTCAAAAACACTCAAGAGGAGACAACCTTCCATAAGCTCATGGCTGCTTTTGATTTAACCTTTGGCAACCCAGATGTGGCCACAAACTCAGAGAATGCGCTTAATCAGCTGCGACAAAGAAACTTGGTCACTGAGTATGTGTCAGAGTTCCGGGGCCATGCCAGCTATGTCACAACACGGGGGGAAGGGGCACTCATGTTTCACTTCGGAAATGGGCTCTCATAAAAAAAAAGAAATGCCCTAATTAGTCACCATTTCCCAACCTCCCTCCAAGGACTCATGGAGCTGGCCATCCAAGTTGACAATTAGTTCACCCATCAATGAACAGACAGTTGGATTTGCACTTATCCATGGAGCAATTACGCCTCAAGTGCCGCCAGTGCTAGGGACCCAAATGCCATGGATATCAATGCAGCCAATGTACTAGGTGCTAGTGGGAGGAAGAGTTTATTGGATGATGAGTATCAGAGACACATCAGTAAAGCTCTGTGACTCAGGTGTGGAAGCAGTGGTCACCTAGAAATGGAGTGCAGAGTGAAAATAAGGGTTAGTGAAGTGGAGGACAGCGCAGGAAAAGTGCAGGTAAGAGAAAGCGCTTGGGAGTGAAGGTTGTGCTCTCCTTGAGCAGATTAGAGGGAAAGGATAAAGGGAATTTAGTAGAGGAGTTATCAGCATGTAAGCCAATTGAAGTGAATGATAATTGTATTATACTAAACTTGCCTTTAATGACCCTTGATGTCACAACAAATGTACAAGCACTACTTTTATTTCCAACAAGCTTTTACAGCAAAATAAAATGAAAAAAAGAAAAATTATACTACCCTAGGTGCCTAATTATTTTTTATGGATCGCCTGGTGGGGGAAGAGAAGTAAGAGAGAAGGTTTTTTGCATATTTTGGTGTGATGGGAGGGAGTCTCAGGGCAGGGCATATGTGACAAGCCTGAAGGACCAGTACAACATGGTTCTGTGGATGACATGGCTAGACTGTTATAGCCCACAAGTTGATTGGAAGGAAAAGAAGGTGCAGATGGGAAGGAGAGGGGATTCTGGTGCTAAAGTATTGGCCCCCTGGACCCTTCAGGGGTCAGGGGCCCATCCCAGTTAGTCGTCTGATATTTTGTTATCATCAGTTGACTTTCTTCCAGAACTGATGCTTCCTCTTTATTCTAAGAAGTAGGCTGGGGATGGGTCACCATTTAGGAACACAAAAGAGGTCCCATAAGGTGGTAAAACACAGCAAGAATACGATAAGGCACAAAAAAGATGGGGAAAGGTAAAGGATGGAAAGGTGGATGGCGTACAGAGAGCATTTATCCCCTGGCCCCTGAAGGGGTCAAGGGGCCCCTCCCAGAAAGTCTCCTGTTGTTTCATTATCATAAGTAGACTTTCTGCAAGAACTGACATTTTCTCTTGAAGCTAAGTTTCAGTACTTGGAGGGGGCACTGAAAGAAGAGGAGGAATTGGAATGTGATGCAACAGCTTGTAAGATATCTGCCAAGATTTCAGCCAAGGCTCAGAACTCAAAGCAAACAAAGAGCCTCAAAGACATGGTCCCTGAAGCTTATTGGGAATTCTTATTGCTGTTTGAAGAAGGGGAAGTCAAGACCCTGTCACCTCATCAACTATACGACTTTGCCATTGATCTGATACCAGGCACAACCCCCCAATTTAGCCGCATAATCCCACTTCAAATCTTGGAGTCAGCAGCGCTGAAGAAGATGATTGATGAAAATTTAAATAATGGGTTCATCAGAGAATCAAAGTCTCCCTGGGAAGCCCCTGTGATATTTCCAGAGAAGAAATATGGTTCACTAAGACCTTGCTTGTATTTTAGAAGGTTAAATGCACTGATGGTAAGTAACAGGTATCCCCTTCCTTTTACCAGTGAGATAATTGATTGTTTCCAAGGTGCAGAGATCTTCACGTCCCTGGATCTTAGGGCAGGTTACCACAACATACAGGTAAAAGAAGGTGATGAGCACAAAATGGCATTCTGCACTAAATTTGGTCATTTTGAATTGTTGGTAATGTCATTTGGTCCATGTAATGCACCTGCCACTTTCAAACACTTCACCAATAGCATCTTTAGAGACAGAATAGGAATAGATGTGGCGGTATACCTGGATGACATCTTAATTTATTCCAGATCAATGGAGGAACACAAGATACATGTGAAGGAATGTTTGCAGCACCTGAGGGAGGCCCAAGTATGGTTAAAACTGGAAAAATGTGTGTTTTCAGTGAGTGAGATCCCCTACCTGGGTATGATCATTTCAAAGAATATGGTAAAAATGGACCAAGAGAAATTAAAGGCAGTAAAAGAATGGCCAACACCAGCATCAGTAAATGAGCTCCAGTAATTCTTAGGCTTTGCAAATTTTTACCACCGTTTTATTAAAAATTACTCCCACACCTTCCAACCATTGCACAACCTCACAAAGAAGGAAGCCAAATGTATCTGAACAAGTAGCCAGAAAGATGCGTTTGACTACCTGAAAAGACAATTTGTGACAGCCCCTATTTTTGCCATCCCTGACTTATTGAAGCCACTGTTCTGGAATGCGACTGCTCATATTTTGCACTAGGTGCAGTATTATCCCAATACAATACTGAAAATGTCTTGCACCCAGTAGAATATTTGTCACAAACACTTATAGGCATTGAACTAAACTATGTAATATACAATAAAGAGTTATTGGAACTAGTAGAAGCCTTTTGCAACTGGAACCACTCTTTGGAAGCGGGGCCTCACAGGTTACAATTTATTGTTTATACATATCATAAAAACTTGGAAACCTTCCTGACCACAAAAAATTTAACCCGCCGGCAAGAATGCTTGGCAGAACTTCTAAGTAGCATTAATTTTGTTGTTAAATTTTGACCAGGAAAGAAAAGTGATAAACCTGATGGGCTATCACAACTTCCCGACTTGCGTCCAGCACTGGACCAGCTACAAACTGTTGGTGCAACAATATTGAAGGGGGACCTTGAAGAGGGGGTAGTCCTAGATGAGGTGGAATTGAAAAATGAGGCTTTGATGGAATGGGTAAGGAGGGGGCAGGGAAAAGATGAGAGATTACAGGAGTTGGTGATGGTGCTATTGTCAAAGGAGGTATTAGTAAGGAAAGGATTAGAGGAGTATCACCTAGATGGGGAAGTGCTATATTGGAATGGGAGGATAGTAGTGCCAAAAAATGAAGAGCTAAAGAATCAGGTGGTCAAATCAAGGCATGACTCCCCAATGGCAGGACACCAAAGACTGCTGTAGACCATGGAGCTAGTGAATTGTAACTTTTACTTGAATTCCATGAAAGCATATTTCCAGTGCTATGTAGCAGCATGTGACTTTTGCCAGAGGAACAAGGTCAGTCCAAAAATAACACCACTGACCCTGCTAAACATTGCCAAGCAGACATGGAAAGAGCTCTCCTATGATCTTATAGTGGAGTTACCAAAGTCTCAATGGAAGAATACTATTCTCACAGTTGTTGACCATTTCACTAAGTTCATGCACTTCATTCAAACCACTACAAAGGTCACATCTGAAGGTATTGCAAACCTAATGGTGGCGCAATTTTGGAAGCTGCATGGTTTTCCTGATAGCATTATATCAGATAGGTGAAGTACGTTTAACTCTAAGTTGTTGAAAGTAATGTATGAGAAACTGAATATTAAGCCCATATTGTCAACAGCATGGCACCCCCAGACTGATGGACAATCCAAGATAGTGAACAAGGCAATTGAAAAATACTTATGTCACTTCATCAGCTATCAGAAAGATGATTAGGTGAAGCTTCTACCGTTAGCTGAATTTTCATACAACAACTGGCTCCATGTGTCAACAGGCATGTCCTCCTCTTATTCCCACTATGGGTATCATCCAACATTCTCAATTGGCACCCCAGAAACACTGCATGTTCCAGAAGCAGAAGAGAGAATTTAGAAGCTGTGGGAGATATGTGAAGAACTATAAGCAGAGATTAATTTATCCCAAAAAGCAATGAAGCACCACCATGATCAAGGAAAGGTGCAGAATCGGGAACTAGGGGTAGGTTTAAAGTCTTTTTAAGCTCCTGCTTCCTTGCTACATTGCGCCCAAGTTTCAAACTTAATCAAAAGAAAGTAGGCCCATTTAAGATCAAACGTAAGGTATCTGACTTGGCTTATGAACTGAATCTACCAATCTCAATGTGGCAAGTACATCCAGTTTCATCACTTCATTGCTCAAAAAGCACAGAGAAGATACCATTCCAGGATTTCCAGAAGAGCTGCCAGTGCCAATCCAGGTGGTAAATGAAGAGAAGTTTGAGGTGGAAAAGGTTGTTTCTAAGAGGGGGTATAAGGGAAAGGTTCAGTACTTGGTGCATTGGAAAGAATATGGGGTTGGAGATAGGTCTTGGGAACCAGTGGAAAATCTGGTCAATTCTAAAGAAAAGTTGAAGGAGTTTGAGAAGGAGCGCAGGTGGCAGGAGGGGTAAAAGAGGGAGTAATGTTAGGATTTGGATTGAGAGGCAAGGAGGAGGAGCGCTATGGGCACTGTAGGGGCACTTTGGGTGCTATGCATTTGTAAGAGACAGAAGCAGGGATATTGCATTAAGGGGTTATATGGGGCAAGTGCTGTGGAGCACTCCTCATTGTAAAACTTATATAGTAATCCAGTTACTCTTAGTCTCATTGCTAACTCAGCATAGTCAGTACTGACCTTCTCACTGTTTTAAACCCCAACATAGTCAGTCTAGTTAGTCTCACTGCTGTGTTAGCATAGTCAGTCCCATTTCAAGGCTAGCGTCAGCGCTAGTAGTAGTCTTCCTTTGCAGGTCCTAAAACTTAGTCCTAGAAGATCATAATTTTCTTAAAGAATTATTATATTAATTTTTTATTAAAATTTTGATATTATTGGTTGACCATGATAGTACGTAGTGCTTAGTCCTAATATTGCCAATATATTTTTGGTATTAATTTATTTTGGTTGAGTTATTAAACCTTTTTGGTTTGCCCCAAAATAATTATTGTTTATTTCTTAATAATATAATTTGTAATTACATATTTTGCATTACATTTTTATTGTTAATTAATTTTTAATATGAATAAAGTTTATATTTTTATTTTTTAAGATAATTTGATTATTTTTTATTTTAAAAAATATAAATTTAAATCATTAAATCCAATTGATTTTTGTTCACAGTTTTTATGTCCAGTAGCTTGGCAAGCAGCATGGATAATCTTCATGTTGATGAAATTGATGTGAATGTTGATAATGAATCTGTAGGTTCTTCCAAATTAACTTTCAAGAATTCTTTGGCTGAAAAAAAACCTTCATATTCTTCAGGAAATAGAAATGTCAGGAGGAGTCGAAAACCCCCTCTCCAAATTACTCTGAAAGAAGTAAAGCCTTGTATCAATCAGGAAAATCCTCTAAAGGGTATAAAAATAAAAAAGATCCCTCTGGTGCAGCAAATAAACAATCTGTCCAGTCATATAAAATAACTGAAGGTAGAGAGTATTAAGTACAAGTCAATAGTAGACACACTCTGGAAAAAGATGCAGGAGATCTTAAACCACAAGCAGGTTCAACCTCCTCCTTTATCAACTACTCAGCCTCAACCTCAGCCCCATCAGGCATCCATCTCTTTCACTCAAAGTCAAAAAACTCTACAAGTGGAACAGTGGAAACGGGAATACCTGATGAGCCATTCCAAGCAGAATGTACAGCAGCCAGAAGCTTAACACCCTGGCACACCCAGGACACAAAGCTACCATCAAACTCCTCAGGCCTATCCTTATCAGGGAGGAAGAAGAAAAAAGGCACAGGGGAAATTTCTTCCCTTGCCATGGTAAGTGATTTGTTTGATAAGCATGTTGGTATGTATAATAATAAATCTTCCTCCACAGGTAATCATGTTGATAATGGTGAAAGAAATGTTGAACTTAATAAGAGACAAATTCCTTTAGTGAGTAGACCTAATGATTCAATTAGAAAATATTCATTTGATGAGCCTTTAGATTTAACTTTAACTTCTTTAATTAATCCTTCTCTTTCAATTAAAAATAATTATGTTTCCCCTGAAGTCTATACCTTGCTTGAGAAAACTTCTGAGGAAATATTGAAAGATACCCTTGATTTTAATGTTGTAAAAGACAAAAATTTAAGATATTTATTAGTTCAAGAAAGTGAAAGATTAAATAATTTTCATTTACATTTTAAAGTGAGTTCTTCTGTACAAGATAAGGCTTATTATAAAATAAAGGAAACTTTGAATATTCACCATGCAATATGGAGGGTGGACTTGCTAGAAAGTCCACAACCTTGAACCCTGATTCATATCTTTTTGAGCCCACATTGAATTAGTGATAAAACCACCAAGAAAAAATTTTCACATTCTGGTGAACTCAATATGAATACAACTTGAACATTTAATGAAGCATAGGTAATAAAACTATGAAAAAATCTTGAGATATGAAGAATGAGATTTTTTATAGAAATTTTAATAAAGTTCAGACCACACCCAAGTTATTCTGAAAAATACATATTTTAAACTATTTAAGCAGTTTCTTTGCAATTTTAAAAAAAAGAACACCAACGTATAGATCTGGCAAGGTACCATCTGACATTATTATATAAATTTCTTTGGCCAGAAATACATGGAGAAACTACAATTTGAAGTATGTCAATTTGTTCATGAAAGGTTATTTTGTGCGTTTATATTATTTTTTGTATTATTTTCAAGAATTGAAAAAATTATATATGTATTTTATGACTAGATATTATTGAATATTATAAATAAGTAAAATATCTAAAGAAGGTGCAAAAATCTTAAAAATGATGTTACAAAGACTTTACTTAGACATATAATTTTCAAATTCAATTGACATACTATATTTCACTATTAAATAAAAAAAATTTAATAAAAATATTTATTAAAATTAATTTCCCCTCTTCTTCAAAATTTTCAAAATATTAAAATGTAGATTTTTATTTGATTTAAGTAAATGAAGAGAATAACAGTATAGGAGTTGTGGATTTTTAGGATTCAAGGAATATCTGTTCCCACTCTTTGTAACATATTTTATATATTTTATATTTTTTTTATATTTATTTTGTATTACTATCTTTTTTTATTGTCTTTTTTTACTCCCTCTCAAGAATACCCCACTCTTTTCCTTTTGAAATATTTCTTTATCCTCACCTCATCTTTCCCCCTAAAATTTTCACTCCCTTTGTCATCATTTTTAACCCCTATCCACATTTTCCTCTCCCTCTCCATGTCTCTCTACCCCTCTCCACTCTTCTCCTTCGAGTTTGCTTACCTCCCCACTTCTCCCTAACACTTTTTTTTATATACAGAAATAGGGGCTGTGTTGGAAGGGAGGAAATTGGGGTTCAAGTATTGTGGAGGCCTGGTAAAGAGGAGGAATGGGGCTACAAGGGTTGGGGAGGCTGGAGAGAGGGGTGAGGAAGGGTATATGGGGTAGAAAAAAGGTTGGGAAAGAGTTGGAAGGAAAGATTAAGGGTTCCGAGGCATTTTGAATGAAGAAAAGGTTCAGGGAGAGGTTGAGAGGGGTGAAATGGGGATAAAAAGAGGATGGCATACAATGGGGCTGGGAAGATAGCAATAGGGGTGGGGAGGGAAGACAAGCATGTGTTGATAGAATTGAAAGGGATGGGGATTGGTTCAAACAGAGTGTGAAAATTGGAGGATGAACTCTGTTCTTTGGGCAAAGAACAGAGATCACTTCCATAAGATATTAGCTGAAACATAGTTTAAAATTCTGTAAAAATAGTTCTATGTAATAGAAAAAGTCACTGTTTTTTTTCATATGTAATCTGAAAGTTTTTAATAAAATTATTGTATTTAAGAATTGTGATATTGTCCATCAATTTTTATTGATCAACTTAATTTAATAAAGTATTATTTAAATAAGTTGCTTAAAAAATACTGTGCATTGAGTAGACTGATGGAATGATTTTTCTTGGCTTCCATTCAGTTATCCTCAAACTTTCACTATGTTTTCAATATAGATTTATTATTTATTGTGTGATACTTCATGTGAAAGTTCAGTATTACTTCGGTCTAAGTTCCGTCTGATTTCCATCTGAATTCAAGTTGAGGACTTGCTAGCAAGTCCCCCTCAAATATTGTGTGGTGATTGTTCTTAGTCAACAAAAGCAAATAATAAGTGACCATAGAGCTATTTAAGATAAAAATATTCATCTGCATAAAACTTTGAGTGAGTAAAAACCCCTTATTAAAGAGAATTCTTCATTGAAGAGGGAAGTTAAGTCTCTACACAATGAGTTGAAAAAGCTGAAAATTGATATCCAAGCTCTGAGTAACAAATACTCAGTTTTTGAGGACAGGAATGTTTTACCCCTTGCAAAAATAAATGACCAAATATCTGATATTCCATGGATAAAATATTTTTTGTCTGACCTACAGGAAAATATCTCAGCCTTGCCTGTAAATAATTATAGTATAGATCAAAATGCTACCCATAATCTGAATAAACATAATGGAAAAGGGCCTTAACAAAGCAGCTCCCTTCTTCCCCATATTTCAGCCATTAAACAACCTGAAAATGAGTTTGTGAAATATTTTGAAACTAGCAGAAAATATTTTAATGGTCATGAACCAGCTGTTTCTGTAAATAATGAAATTTCTGAACACCTGGCTAAAATTCAAGAATTATTAATTTTAAATAATTCTAATCAAAAGATGTACCATCCCAGTAGACAGAAAAATTGGCCCAAACTGGATCAGTATCCCACCTTTGATGGTGACTCTTCTTCTGATTGGTAACACTTTGTCCAGAGAATTAATAATCTGAAAAATTCCTATAAATTTCCAGATGAAGTGATTGTTTCTAAATTAATTTCTTTATTTTCCAATATATCTTTAGTGTGGTATGAATCTGTATTATTGGAAAATCAACATTATACTTGGAAAGGGTGTAAAACATTAATTAAAAATTAATTTTGTGGTTCAAAGTTCATACTTTCCCAGAAGAGATTATATGAGACTGCAAAATATGTGTCCTCCTATCCTGAAAAACCTATTCATTTCCTCATGAAAATAAAAAAAAATTTTAGAGCCATGGATGCAAAAATCAATTATTATATTTGGAGAGATAGGATTCTCTATAAATTACCAAATTCTCTGAGAGATTTGATTGTGACAAGGACTGAGCATGTGAAAGAAAATTCTTCCTTTATTAATATTTTTAATGAAGTTCTACTTAATCATAGATTTGAACCAAGGAATTATTCTTTAAAATCTTATCATGATCAGAAAAAGCCTTCCACAAAACTTCCAGACAAAACTTGTAGACCCTCTATCCCAGTTGCACTAAAGAAATATACAACAAAAAATTTTTTTGAATGTAACAAACCATGGCGGAAGGGACATATTTGTGAGAAGAAAATTCATCTTGTTGAACAAACAAAGAAATCTTAAAATACTCAAGCTGATATTGATGATTCCTCAAGTGACTGTAATAGCAATATCTCTTATGAGCAAGATTGTTCTCAAGAAATTCAAGTCTTAGAAAAGGATATCCAATATTTAGATAATTGGTCAGAAAATTGTGATATTGACTTATCTTCTGTAAAAAATTCTGAAATAATTAAAGATATTACTGACAGTTCTATTTTAATATCACCTTTGAGAGAACCAGTTATCATAAATGGTAAAAATGTTGAGGTTATTCTTGACTCTGGTGCTGGAGGAAGTGTAGTTTCTGAGAAATCACTAGCTTCAGTTGATAAAGAGTATCAAATCAAATTGCTAACTATAACATCTGAAAAATGGAAATTTTATGGTTCTGTTTTATGTCCTATTGGCAAATACAAGACCACTGTGTTCTTTAAATATAATAGTGGTTTTGTAAGAGCTATTTGTGAATTTGTTGTGATGAAGAATGATAATTTAAGCAATTGGTTTATTATGGGAAATGATATTTTAACCATGTTTGGCATTAGGTTGGATCCTGAAAAAATAGTTTTACCTTGGGCATGAATGAGAAAAGAAAGTTTAAAATTTCTTCTTCTAAAAAGTATTCTGCACCCTTATTAAAATCTTGTAATTCATTGATCCAATGTAAGGGCAGACAAACAGAAGAAATGGATTTATTATTGTCTGAGATAGAAACAGCTTCATTTAGTGATCAATCAACTAATGATCAAAAGGATTCAATAGTTGCCTTAATTACATCTTTCCCTATAACTTTTGCTCATGGTTTGCATGTGTTAGGATTGGTTAAAGATGAAACAAAATTTTTTTTATCCTGTAACTTGAATGAAATACCTCTTAGCCTAAAGAAAAAACCTTACACTTCTTCTCCCACAAAGAGAAAAGATATTGAAGATAATATATCAATTTTTTTAAGTATGAATATTACTGAAAAATTGGATGTTACACCCAAATATTGTGCCATCTCTCCAGTTTTGATATGATATGAGAATGATAAAGCTAGACTTTTTGGAGATTATTTAGCATTTAATACCTATTCTTTAGATGATATTAACCCTTTACCCAGAATTAGCTCTATACATGCTACCTTGCAAGGTGCGAAATTCATAAGCTGTCTGGATGGTAATAAAGGTTATCATCAAATACCTGTTGATAAATTCTCCCAAAAATTTTTTCTAATTGAAACTCATATAGAAATTTATAAATATGTTAGGATTCCCTATGGCCCTAAAAATGCCCCTTCAGTATTCAAAAAAGTAATGGATAACACATTTCATCAGGAAATAATTGAAGGATGGTTGATGTTTTATATTGATGATATCATAGTTTTTTTTTTAACTTTTGATGAACATCTCCAACACTTAGGAAGAGTCTTCCAAAAAATGGATGAAATTAATTTGACTCTATCCTTGAAAAAGGGTAAATTTGGTTTTCAATCCCTGAAAGTCCTGGGTCATGTAGTTTCTGGCTTAAAAATATGTGTAAGCCAAGGTAAAGTTGCTGCTATCTAGAATGTGAAAGTACTAACTTCTGTAAGGGAAATACAAAGTTTCTTGGGAATGTGTGATTACTATATACAATATGTTAAAAATTATCAGCTCATAGCCCTACCACTTACCAAAATAACTAAAAAGGATGTGGCTTATATATGGAATGAGGATAATCAAAAAGCTTTTGATACATTAAATAAATGTTTAACGTCAGCTCCAATCCTTGCCCTTCCAGATTTTTTTAAGCCTTTATTCTTCTATACAGATGCAAGTTTTATTGGACTTGGTGCTGATATACACCAAAAACAAATTATTAATAAAATTTCAGAAGTAGTAATTGTTTATATTTCAAGAACCTTAAGAAAGAGTTTATTGAAGTATGGTTCCACTCAATTAGAGTGCTTAGTAGTTGTATGGGTTTTAGAAAAGCTTCGTTATTATCTAGATGATGGAGAGTTTGAATTAGTTACTGATTGCACTGCTGTGAAATCCATCTTGAACTTGAAAATACCAAATAGACATATTTTTAGGTGGCAACTTCCTGTTCATGAATACAGAGGTAGAATGACTATTGGTCAAAGGGCTGGAAATGTTCATTCAAATGTAGATATGTTGTCTAGATTACCTCTTCCAAATGATGTATCCAATCCAGCTTATGTACCTGAAGATGATACAGTAAATATACATGGTATATATATTGTGGATATGGAAGAGCAACTACTGCAATTAATTCTTGATTGATATGATAAGGATTCTGATTTAAATAAATTAGTTACATTTTTGAATGATCCACAGAATGCTTTTATTCAAGTTTGATAAAAACTCTTCCTCCAAAGTACCAAAATGCTTTAAATAAAGAAAGTGTTTAATTGAAGATGGTTATATTTATTACAGGAGAAAGCTTACAAATGTCAATGCTATTCCTCCTTCAATGAAAGAAACCATATTAAAACTTTTTCATGATGACATATTAGCAGGAAATTTTTATCATGAGAAAAACCATAATCAGAATTAAAAACACTGCTTGGTGGGCTAATATGTCTGAGGACACTAAATTATATATTCAATCTTTTGATTATTGTCAAAAATCTAAAATACTGAAAGGTAAAAGAGCAGGATTAATGCAACATATTGAAGCACCCGATGCTCCTTGGAAAATCATTAACATGGATTTTGTGACTGGTCTTCATGTAGCAGGTGAAGACAGTTATAACTCTTGTTGGGTAATAGTGGATAGATTCACAAAAATGTGGAAATTTATTCCCACTGACAAAGATTTATCCATAAAAGAATTAGCTTTCTTATGGTGGTCATACATGTTTAATATTGTTGGATTTCCAAAATCCATTATCTCTGATAGAGACCCAAAATTTACATCTGAATTTTGGATGTCTTTGATGGATATTTGTGGCTGTGAGTAAAAATTATCTACAGCTCACCATCCTCAGTGTCACCGGACAACCTACGCACAAGGTCAAGGGTGTTCCTTGAAGTGAGATAAAGAGAGTAGTTTAGAAACTTCTTTGAAGCACAGAGGAAATTTTCAAGGAAGTGATTCGAAGATGACTCAAAGGAAGAGCTACTGCTTTGAGAGATGTTTGATAACAATTCTAATATATTTTAAAGGTAATATTAATATTCTTAAGATCTCACAAAGGGTTGGAAACTCAATAATCAAATATCTAAGTTTTAGAAATGATTACTGAGAAAAATAAGGAAATGTACAATAATAATGATTTAACCTGAAGCTTTACCACTATTAACTATATAAATGTTTTATAGTTTAATTCTAAAGAAATATCAAACCACAATCCAACCCCTTTTATATCCATTACCCCTCCTTGCATTGACCTCATACCCATCCATCATTCGGCACTCAACAGACCTACAAAAAATACACCCTTTACACCTGGACCCTCCTCACTAACATCTGTTAACCCTTTAATCCTCCACTAACCATCCCGTCCATGCTCACTACCCCTGTTAATAGCCCACAGATACTTAATAAACCTTTTAGCAGAATATTACATTAACTATTGTGCTTTGTGTTGCTTATCGAAGAGAAGACTAAACACACTATTGATAGATTGACTAATTTAGATTTAAAGTTTAGACTAGCGCCGTTGAATAGTGAGTACACAAAGGAAAGTTTCAGTTGCTATGTAGAATTGTTTTCTGCACTTCAAGTATGGATTTAGACCTCTGTATTATTGTTTTAATGAGCTGCTTTTTCCTTGAGTGTCATGTGGCCTGTGACAGATGCCCGGGTATAAAACGCAAGCTCTGTTGAGCGTGAGACATATTCTTCCCACACTCATTTCTCTCAACTCTTTTTTTTTATTTTCTATTTATTATGTCGACTTGTCCTACCCCAACTCTGATGCCTCCACACCCCAAAGCAGATGGTGGAATTATTACCCGGCAATACTTCCAAGCCTGCACCGCCTGCAAATCAATGTAATATTTTTGTGTCAAAAGCACGGCTACACAAGGTCCTCCCAAGAAATGTGAGTTTTGCCGCTGGAGACAGGTGACTTTTTATGCCCTATCAAAAAACGGGGACATAAAACAACGGTTTACCAAAACTAAATACTGGGTAATCCCAGAGACCAAAAAGGTGGTCAAAGACATCTGGGACGTGTCGGTTGGGGACAATCGGTCAGTGGAAGAGGTTGAGGAGGAGGTTTAGGATACCGGGGTAGCCTGGGTAACCCAGGCCACAGGTAAAAGACGAGGGGTGGAAGAGGAGGTAGATGAATTGGTTGAAGAGGATGAGGATGAAGTCCCCATCTCAAGGGGGACACCAAAGAAGCAGCAGATGGTTATCAAAGATGATGAAGAGGAGAAGGAAGTGACATTGGAGGTCACCCCAAAGTTATTTTTAGAGGCTGACCTGTTTTTCGAAGTAAGTCTGCTTTTTTTTATTTCAAAAATTTTGTTACTGATGACCATATGTTTTTAGAATTCAGATGTCATCGCGGAAGCTGCAATTGTGGAAGCTGCGCCATTGCTGCCAATTGAGGCAAGTCAACTGGTGGTTGATTCAAGGGAGGATAACAAGGAAACCCTTGACCAGGTATGGTCAAAGAAACCTTAGCAGGGTCGACGGGCTCAATTCATCTAAAATTTAAGTGATGAGATTGGCAAGATTGTCAATGCCGCCTCCTTTGATGTGGCAGAAGAATTACTGGAGATTGGAGAAGTGGTACCGGTAGGAGATGAAGAGGTATTTGAGAAATGCAGGAAGGAAATAAGGGTGGTTTTGGAAAAAATGAAGAAATTGGTTTGGGAAAAAATACAGGAGAAAGTTTGAAATGGAAAGAGAAAAAAAAGAAAGGAAGAAAAAAGGAAAATTAGAAAGCAATTTGTGTATTTATTTTATTTTGTTGTTTTAATTGAAATTTTAATATATATTTTATAAGATTTTGAAAAAAAAAAGAATTTTTGAGGAAATTTTAGTTTAAGTTTGAAAAAGAAAAAATTTAAGTAAGAAGAGAAAAAAATAGTTGATTGAAACGATTTCTTTTGAAATGAAAATTTAATTAGAGAAAAATTTGTTATTCATGAAAGTTTATTTATTGAAGTTTTTGAGGAATTTTGGTTATTTGAAAAGAAAGAAGAAAAAAAATATAGTTTTGAAAAAAGAATTTGAAAGAAAGAAGTAATTTGTTTGAAGAATTTTAAAAGAGAGATTTAAAGGTTGAAGTGAAGCTTGAGAAAGATTGTCGTATTGAGTTCGTGAAAAATTTTGATATTTCGAAGAAAAAGAAATAAGGAAATAAAAATTGTATTTTGAAAAAGAAAAAAAGTTTGAAAGGAGAAAAGAGAAAAGAAGGAAAATTAAAGTAATTATTGATTTTTAAGATTTTATTTTAATGAAATTTTTAAGACTTTGTTTTTATATTAATTTAATTTAATTTATTTTTTTAAATTTAACTTTTTAATTTAATTTAATTTATTTAATTTATTTATTTATTTTTAAAGAAGGTTGAAAAAAGCTTTTGAAAAGAAAAAACAGAGTAAGGATTTTTTAGAAGAAAAGAAGTTTTGGAATTTTAAGAAAAGAAGAGAAAAGAGAAAAAAAAGAGAAGAGAAAAGAAAAATAAAAGAGAGTTCTAAGGTTTTTGGTTTTAAAGTATATTTAAGATGAAAAGATTTTAGGAGTTCAGGGGCGTTAGAAACATTGATGGCTGGTTCCCAGGATTTTTTGTCTGAGTCATCAAGGAAGCCTTCCCATTCCACAAGGTATTGAAGTTTCCCCTTGCGCATTCTTGAATCAAGGATATGGCTTACTTACCACTCTAGATGGTCTCTAATTTGACCGGTTGTGGAGGAGGTTGGTTCCTGCCTGTGTATGTTTCTCAAGCCAGTTCCAGGAGAGATACGTGGAAAAAAGGGTGAATAGCCTGCCATTTAAGAGGTAGTTTGAGTCTAAATGCAGTTTTAGAGACTTCGAAGTTGCTTTTGAATGGTCCCAAGCGCCTTTTGGCCAGTTTCTTTGATGGTTGAGTTGTTCAAATGTTTCGTGCGTCGAGCCATACTTTGTCGCCTGGTTTAAAGAAAGGAGCAGATTGTTGATGTTTGTCATCCTGTTCCTTATACCTTCAAATTGCTAGTTCCAAGTTTGATTTAAGTTTTTTTTGGAGTCGTGATATGGTTTGAAGATAATGTTCCACAGGATAACTAGTTCCTACATGGATTGAGTTGAATTTAGGATGTCTTCCATAAACAGTTTCAAAAGAAGATTGTTGTGTCGAAGAATGAGTAGAGTTATTATAAGCAAATTCAGCCAAGGGTAACCATGTGGTCCAATCATCTTTTTGGTAACTGACATACATTCAAAGGTATTCTTTGAGGATTTGGTTGACCCTTTCTGTTTGTCCATTGGTTTCAGGATGATAGGCCGTGGAGAGATTCATTGTGATATTGAGTTGTCGACACAATTGAGTCCAGAATGTGGATACAATAATTGAACCTCCTTCTGAAATAATATCATTAGGTAAGCCATGTTTAGAAAATAAATATTCTAGAAAAAATTTTGACAAATCTTCTGCTGTGGCAGTAGTAGTGGTTTTAATGAAAATAGACATTTTTAAAAATCTATCTACTATTACTAATATAGCATCAAAATTATTAGAAAGAGGAAGTTGAGAAATAAAATCCATTGATAAAGATTCCCAAGGTTTGGAGGGAATAGGAAGTGGTTGAAGCAACCCATGCTTCCGGTGATGGGGAGCCTTATTCCTATTACATTTGTAACAAGATATTATATAGGCCTTGATTTCTCTGGTCATTCCTGGCCAGAAGAAATCCCTTGCTATTAACTGGTATGTTTTATCAACCCCAAAATGACCAGCTAATGGAGAATCATGTCAATTATTTAAAATCCATAATTTTATTTCATTATTGTTGGGTATGACTACTCTACCTTTGAAAACTAAAAGACCTGATTCAATACTAAATCTTTTGGCCCCTTGCTTTGAGAGTATTTTTTCTTTTTTTCCTAAACAATAATTGTCCTTTGACTGAGCTTCAAGGATGTTGGATAGTGGATTTTGAAAAGATTGAATTTTCATTGAATTAAGTTGATGAGTTGTTAACATTGATTTGTTGAATATTTATTTCACATTTGCAGGGTTCTTGTAAGCAAATGCGTCCCCCCGCTGTGGGTAAATGTTGTCCCGACATGACAGGATATCTGGGACAATGCAGTTCTTACTTGGGCGATAGGAAATAGAAAAAGGAAATTCAGACAAAAATTCAGCCCACCAGGCTTGACGACTGGTTAACACTTTGGAAGACATAAACTATTTCAAAGCATTATGGTCAGTCAGGATTTGAAAAGGACTATCTAAGCTGAGAAGAAAAGAGTGCCATTTTTTAAGACAATGAATAATAGCTAAAAGCTCCTTGTCATGAATTTCATAATTTAATTCTGCAGCAATGAGTTTGTGTGACTCAAAAGCAACAGGATGAACCAATTTTTTTTCAGGATTGAATTCAGAAATGACCCCTGTGATAGCATAATTTCTAGCGTCTGTCTCAACTATTGTCGAAGCAGAAAGATCAAAGTGTCAAAGAATTGGAGCTGTGGTAAATTCAGTCTTCAATGCTTTGAATTCCTTTTGTGCTGTAGAAGTAAAAACAAAAGGAATATCTTTTCTAAGAATAGAAGTAAGATTGGAAATGGTTTTAGAGTAATCTTTAATAAATCTTCTATAGAAATTGGCAAAACCCCAAAATCCTTCGAGGGATTTAACGGTTTTGGGCTCAGGCCATTCCAGGGCTTTTTGGACCTTTTTGTTGTCCATGACTAAACCATCAGTGGATAACGTAAAACCCAAAAAATCAATAGATTTAAGATGGAATTTGCATTTATTGTGCTTGGAGTAGAGACCCTGATCTCGATGGCAATTTAGAACCTGTTGAACATGATGAATATGTTCATCCAGTGTCTTCCATAAAATTAAAATATTGTCTAAGTAGACAACAACAAATTGTTTTACAACATCTTGAAAGATTTCATTAACAAAAGTTTGAAAAGTAGATGGTGCATTATATTATCCAAAAGGCATTACTAAATATTCAAAACTTCCAAATCTAGTGCCCATTGCAGTCAGTGGTTCATGACCTTCCGCAATGTGAAAAAGATTATAAGTGCCTCTAAGATCAATTTTAGAAAATAAATTAGCACAATTAAAAAGGGTAAGAAGCAATGACATAGGAGGAACTGGATATGCATTCTTCTTTGTAACTGTGTTGAGCTTTCTATAGTCAACACACAACCTAAGGCTACTGTCTTTTTTCTTTACAAAAAGAACAGGGGAGCCAATTGCAGATTTACTGGCTCTGATGAAACCTTTGGCTCCATTCTCTGAAATGTAGTCTCGAAGAACTTGAGATTTGTCCTTCGATAAAGAATAGAAAGGACCTGCAGGAGGTACTGGACCTATTAGCTCTATTTGATGGTTGTAGGGTCGATGAGGTGGTAATATATTGGCCTTGCGGATTAAGAAAACATTGAGGAAATCATGATAGATTCCTGGTAGAGTTGATTTAAAGGCTTCAACACTGATTTGGTTGTCCTCATCCTCTTCAAGAGAATCTGTTGAGGGAAGACCAGAATTGAGAGAGAATAATTAGACTACTTTGAGGCAATTTAAATCCTCTTTGAGTGAAGTGATCAAGCTAGAAGGGTTAGGTAACTGCTCAATTAGAGAAAGATCAGATGCGTGCAAGTCATCTGGCAGAGATTTGTCCTCTAGCAGGACATTGTCAGGAGGGTTGTTTAACTCCCTATTGACCTGCATTGAAGAATTAGAAATATACTTAGTGCATGGGGTGATCAACCCCGTGACCAATCAATTTCTGGATTCCAATGTGTTAAAAAGTCATGGCCAAGGATAGTATTGTCCATTCTTGGGGTGTCCAAGACTTATAATTTGCACTCAAAGGGGGGAAAATTTGGAAAGTTAAAAACCCATAAAACTTTCTTACTTACCTAATATTTGGGTTCCTCTTATTCAACCAAATAAATTGGAGTTCGATTGATATCAGTTAATGTCAGCTTTAACTTCTTGGCAAAAGATAAACTGATAAAAGAAATTGAAGCTCCAGAGTCTATAAGACAACTGAAGGGGGTATCCTCCTTGAAAAGAATGAATCTCAAACAATTTAAGGCAACTCCAGTCCTTAAGACATGGAGGTTCTGTGCACTGGCAGAGATAAGATATTTTTCTTTGCACACAGGTAAACTATCTACTAGTTTTTTACCTTGAACTAGTACCTTCTCTTTCCTACAACTTTACACAATCTTCTAGCTTGTGCTTACCCCCACAATACATACCTAGCCCTTTATCTGCTCGTCTCTTTCTCTCAGCTTCTTTAAGTTCCCCTTTTGGATCCAGTACTTTACTTATATTGCCTGGGGTTGAGATTTTTGGTCAAGGTTTGTCCTTTCCCTTATTGGGTTTGGATTGAGTTGTCCGTGGGTGTGAAGAAGGTCCCAATTTAAGATTTAGGCCTTGAGATTTGTTGGCGTATCAAGAATGTTGTAGTTGTCCTTGGTAGACACCATCAAGTTCGAGAGTTTGATCAATTAAATCCATTAAATTAGTCATCTTCTGACCATGAAGATTTAATTGATCCAGAATCCTCAAAGGAAGTCCCTTTTTGAAATGATACTTGAGGGCAGCATCATTCCAACCTACTCAAGTTTGAAGTGCTCTGAAGTTTGAGATATATTCAGAGGCTTTGCCATTATCACTCATGCAAATGAAATCAAGTTCAATTTCTGCATTGTCAGTTTCATTAGGGTCACGAAACTATGTTAAGAGTTGGTCTTCAAACTTTTCCCAGTTATTAATGAGTAAATGGGCTTCTGTCAAAGAGAGCATGAGAAGATAAGGTTCAAACCACCTTGCTGCTTTTCTGGCTGGGAATGAAGAAGCGTAAACAACCTTTGATTGGTTGTTATTGAAGGTTCAAGGGTCGTTATGGAACAGGAGCTTGCAGGTTTGCAAGAAGGGGCGCAATCTGTCTGGATTTTCTCCATCAAATTTATCATGAGATTTCATGGAAGGAGTTTTGAATTTTCATCCCTCCAAAGACGTTGGATTGAATAGGGTTTTCATGAAAAGTCTCATGAAGTCTTCCAGAGAATTAGATGGTCCAGGTTCCGAAGGTTGACCAGAAGGGTGAGTAGCAGGGGCGGATAGTGCCTCATGCATCATATCCTCTCCTTCTTCTTCCTCGCTAGAATCATCAAAATCTTGGAGGATATCTCCTACAGATTGGACTGAGTGTCCCCATTCCCTAAGGTCAAGAGTTTCCAGGGAGTGAGTGCGGGAAACAGGTCATCTGGCTTTTGGCCTGCCTCTGGCGCGAGCCCTAGTAGTAGCGCCCGTGGGAGGAGTGCGTTGAACAGGTGCCATTTCTAAAGAATTTAAACACCTGAAAAAAAAACGTAGTAGTGCCAAAGAATGAGAACTACGGAGAATTAAATTATACTGTCACCGGACAACCTACGCACAAGGTCGGTGGTGTTCCTGGAAGTGAGATGAAGAGAGTAGTTTAGAAACTTCTTCAAAGCACAGAGGAAATGTTTGAGGAAGTGATTCGAAGATGACTTAAAGGAAGAGCTACTGCTTTGAGATATGTTCGATAATAATTCTAATATATTTTAAACATAATATGAAAATTCTTAAGATCTCACAGAGGGTTGGAAACTCAATAATCAAAGATTTAAGTTTTATAAATGATTACTGAGAAAAATAACAAAATGTACAATAATAATGATTTAACCTGAAGCTTTACCACTATTAACTATATATACGTTTTATAATTTAATTCTAAAGAAATATCAAACCACAATCCAACCCCTCCTCGCATTGACCTCATACCCATACATCATTCGGCACTCCACAGACCTACAAAAAATACACACGTTACACCTGGACCCTCCTCACTAACATCTTTTAACCCTTTAATCCTCCACTAACCATCCCGTCCATGCTCACTACCCCTGTTATTAACCCACAGATACTTAATAAACCTTTTAGGGGAATATTACATTAACTATTGCACTGTGTGTGGCTTATTGAAGAAAAGACTAAACACACTATTGAGAGACTGACTAATTTAAATTTAAAATTTAGACTAGCGTGGTTGAATAGTGATTACACAAAGGAAAGTAGCAGTTGCTTCGTAGAATTGTTTTCTGCGCTTTGAGTATGGATTTAGACCTCTGTATTATTGTTTTAATGAGCTGCTTTTGCCTTGAGTTTCACATGGCGTGTGACACTCAGACTGATGGTCTAGCTGAAAGAATGATTAGAAGGTATTGTGCCTTTGTATTAGAGTATAAAGGCAATGACAGATTTACTCATGACTGGGTCACTATATTTCCTGGTCTTGAATTTGCTTATAATAGCACTGTTTATTCTGTCACTGAGAAAAAGCCTTTTGAGCTTTGGTTAGGTTATGTCCCAAATACTCCTGATCAAATTCTCAATAATATATTACCTAAGTTGGAACTACACCCTGGTGTAAAGTCCTTTATGCATATGCAAAAGCTATGCAGAAAACATGCTCAAAGCTGTATTGATAAGGCATTTAAATATAAAGAGAAGATGGGATAAATCCCATAAAGAATAAAAAGTTAACAATGGTGATGAAGTTCTAATATCTACTGTCCATTTCAATCAACAGGGAAAAAAAAATTAAAAGAATCTTTTGTGGGATCATTTCTTGTTAAAAGAATTGTTGGAGATAATTCAGTAGAAGTTATATTGTATTCTCCATATGATAGAAACATCCTGTTTTTCCTATTTCCTTGCTTAAACCTTATACTTCCATCAGTGACTTACCTCACAAAAGAAGAGGAAGACCTAAGAAAAACCCTCAGGAAGTCACAGAAACCGCAGAAATTGATAAAATTCTCAATAGGGGGTGTCAGTTCTGGCAAATCCGCACTTAATTTAAGTGCGGATTTCAAACCAAATCAGCACTTACAAATCAGCACATAAATTTTGCAAAAAAGTCACTTATTTCAAAAATGGGTGTCAGTTATGACCTCAAATCAGCACTTTTTTCCTGTTTTTTTTCACAACCACATGTTGGCCACAAAACATCCTTTCCTTTCTTACTCCATCCCTGTCACATGTGACACACTGACCTTCCTCGCTACCTACCCATCAATCCTCAGCACACATCCCTTCATAAAATTTTCAACATTTTATTACAGTTCACAATTGACGTCTGCCAATCTACATCTGCATCCCACAATTCATTATTCAATTTTACCTCATACAGGGCTACATCTGGAGCCTGCAATACTAAGTCCATTGACGCAACTCTTGCAAAATCATATTTACACTTTTGGGAAGGGTGCTGAAGTAAGCAATATTTCTATTCATTGTAGAATAATTTTCATTATTCTCTCTACAAATCTCATGCTCATAGTATGGAGGAATGGTAGCCAATTTATTAAAATTTCTATATGGCATGGAGAGATTTTCTAGAATCTCTTTACAAAATTTATTGAGTTCTGTCATTAACAAGTCGATTCCTCCACCTAGTCCTGTTTTAAATGGATAAAATTCATGAAAGTCTTCTCCATATTGTCAACCACTGTGACCCAGATACTCAGTCAAGGATTCAAAGATATCAGTATGTCTCATGGTACTTGTGCTAGGTTGTTCACCATTGTAGATGTAATGAAATTCTCTTTCCATTGGCTTAGACTCGATAAATATTGAAAAAATGCATGTGTGAAATGCTAAAATGCGTAAAAGAAAATAGCCTTTGTACATTGAAATAACTTTTTTTTAATAAAAAGAAGGAAAGATGAAAATTAAGATATATGAAATAGTATGTTCTGAATTTTTGTAAGAATCTTGTAATATACTATTTCCAAAATTAATCAAGACACTTGAGTTATGCGTTCTCCAAGTTCTACCAATTGAGACTTCATGGGAAGGAATGATGATACTTGATACCAAAGCATAGTCTATAGCTATAATTGCAAAGATTCTCCAAAGGTACCCATTTTCTTGAGGTAATTTTAGCCTTCTTGAAGATTTTTGACATAAAGGCATCAATGTTTTCCGTACAGACTTTCACAAGGAAAATTTTTTATCACCTGCTAACAGGTCCCTCTTTTTTAATCATTACTAATAGATTCCCTTAAAATATACCTCTTACTCACAACATGTGCAAACTGCAGAGAATTTTGCAACTTCATCATCTGGAGTATTTGTCCAGGATGCAAAATCTTACTTAGGGATAAATTGAAGCATCACCTGGATTTCACAATTCCTCCTTACTTTTTGGAAATTCAGCTCTCCAACAACTCTAGGTAAGTGGGATGACAAGTCTGCAGGCAATAAGACTTTTTATGAGGGATGAATTTAAATGGGAGGGGAAATTTTCATGAATCTAAAAAAGGATTGAAGTGGGATTCAGAATGCCAGTGAAATCTTGCAGGTGATGAATTTTCCAAATCCTGTACAGTTTGCATGTGGTGTCAGTTGTCATACCATCTACAGCCTGTTAAATTTCCGATTGTTTCCTTTCCCTTTTATTTTTTGCCCCAATTTTGAACCTACTTTATATATTTATGTCCATTCCTTCATGCCCCACGTTGGGTGAGATTGTAGGAAATAAAAATAAGTAAATAAAAACTGATGACAGATTGACAGAAGGGAAAGTTGGGTAGGGTTTAATTGAAGGAAGGAAGTATGATGAGGATGTTTTAGGATATTTGAAGGGAAATTCTTGTGGATGAGGGATAAGTGAGAATTCTAGAGAGGAAGAGATGAGATGAGATAAGATAAGATAAGATAAGATAAGATAAGAGGGAGAGAGAGGGAGAGGGAGGGGGGGTAAATTACAAATTGAGGGAAGGATAAGAAAGGATTGATGATATTAAGATGAAGAAGAGGATTGGGAAGATGGAAGAGAGGATAGGGAGGAAGATAGAGATGATGATTAGAGTGACAAGTATCAGTGAAATAGGACTTTATGGTGAAATCAGAATTTTTGGTTAGAAAAGTGCGGATTTGAGTGAAATAAGTGACTTATTTCATTTTGAAATCCACCAGTATTGGGGCTAGTGTGTTTCGGAAGTCCAAACTTATTTAAGTGCGGATTTGCCAGAACTGACACCCCCTAATGATAGAATTATCACTTCTGAAAGAGGTATTGACTATTAATTGAGATTTAAAAACAAATCATCTGAACATGATGCATGGATACCTGGAAAAGAAATTTCTAATCTCCCTACTCTGTTAAAAAAGTATTAATAGAAAAAATCTTAACATTTTTTATTGTTTTTTTAGAATATGGGAGTGTCAGCCAGGCTATCTTAGGAGCTCAGTAAATTGTTATAATAATTTATTGGAGTCATATAAGAGAATAACATTATGTATTTTATGAATTTACAATAAAATATTTTATTGAATAATAAAATTATATAAATATTTTATAAATAAGTAAAATAAATATTATATTTATTTTATTATTAATTAAATTTTAAATTACCTAAAAATATACTATATTCTATGAAATCATGGCACATTTTTATGTATTTATTATTTATAAATCAATAAATTAATTATTTATAATAATATATTATAAGTATAATAATAAATTTAACTTATAATGTAATTACAAATTTATTAATAATATTTATATATTAAATATAGCCTATCATATATTATTAACCATAAATATTGGGCACTTTTTTGACCCTTAATTGTGTCAGTAAAATTATTAAAAAAATTAAAACACTTATTTAATATAATAATATTAAAAGTCTCGCTTTATGTTATTAATATGATTAAATAAATAGTTTGTTTCAATTAAACTAGTTATTAAATTACTAAAATACTTAAAAAAATAAATTAATTTCTCTTTATAGCTGAATCTAATTGATTACATAAAATTTGGCATGATTATAATTTTTCTTGTTTTAATTAAACCCTTTACATCTTATTGTAATACTTTTTAGGATATTTTTTCACATAGTTCTCAGGATTCATACTCATTTAGTTACTCATTATATTAATTATTTGGTTTAGGACTTTATGGTGGGAAAATTATTTACTTATTCACAGGTTTAATTTATTGTTTCAATTTTTTCTCTTAATTTGAATGTTTTAATTAATTTCTTTTAATCTCTTGTTTTACATTACTACTACTTTTGTATATTTAATTGAGGCGCTTCAGAGGTATCCTTGCCTATAAAAGGGCCTTGGATTTCCCTTTTGGCAGCCATCACTTACATTACATTACATATAATATTTTAAATATTTTATTACTATTTTTTTGGCATTACAAGTCTAATAAAAATATTATATAAAATCCTATAGGTTGCTTTAAGTTTTTTAGTAATTATATTTGATATTAAAGCAAAAATAAAAAAACACTTTCTTGATCATTAGTCCCTATTAAACCAGTCCTTCTTGTTTTGTCAATAATCACAAAGGTTGTAGTTGTAATATTCTTTTAAAATAGTAATTTTATTATATTTCTTTTGTTAATTTCCCCCTCTTATTACTTCATTTCTTTTTCTGTTCTCCTTTTTCCTCCTTTTTCTTCTTCCTTTTCTTCTCTTTCTTCTAGAAAACCGGCTGATAGAACCCCTCTCCACTTTTCTTAATCCAGTTCTCTTATCTCCCCACTCCTCCCTAGCACTTTATTTCTATAGATAGAAATAGGGACTGGATTGAAAGGGAGTGAGATGGGGTTCAAGGTTTGGGGAAGCAAGGTAAAGGGAAGAAATGGGGTGTTAAATTTATAGGTATAGAAGGGTTTGGGAGGCTAGAAAGAGGGGTGAGGAAGGTTATGTGGTGTACTAAGAAGGTTAGGAAAGAGTTTTAAGGGCAGAAAAAGGGTTTCCAAAGATTTTTTAGTGTAGAACAGGGTTTAGGAGGGGTTGTGAGGGTTGAATGGGGAGCAAAATGGGAGGGTAGCAAAAAATGTGGGGAGGGCATAAAAGAATGTGTTTATTTCATTGAAAGGGGTGGGGAATGGTACAAACTATGTGTGAAAGAAGGAAGATGGACTCTGTTCTTTTGGTGAAGAACAGAGTCATCTGACATAAAATTTTACTTAATACATGAAATCTTTAAGGTATCAAAATTAAAGCTGAGTTAGTTTTAGAAATACATCAGGATTTTAAATAGAATACAACAGCTCTTTATTTATGCTATCATGTAAAGAATTTTTGAATTATCTTGTATGAATTTTTAGCAATGCTCATTTATTCACCATAAAGATGTATTGATTGATTATATATATATATTAAAATATAAAGAATTAGAAGGAATAAAATATAAGAAAAACCCATATAATAGTAGTATAATTCTTCTTTAAAACAATTTTATTTAAAGTGGTTTATAATTATATATATATTGAAAAAAAAATTATTTCAGAAAATATTTTGAAACAAAAAAAATTGATTAATGCTTTACCCATTTTCATAGGCCTCATCAGGTTAACTTACATAGTTTTGAATTTACATGTGAGTGCTTCTGGTGAGGTGAAAAAAATCTTTTTCATGAATCATGAGCTTCAAATGAAATTTGGCTCAAGATCTACCAATATAACTAAAATTTAATATTAATATCTTAATTTCTGATTACTATTTATACATTAATAAATACATATGATAAAAATTACTCATATAAATAACACTTGTAATGTTTATTAGTATTTATATTATTATTTAATCAATAAAATAAAAAACTATATGAACCCTCTATCTTTCCAAAAATCTTTTATGGTAATAAATACATACAATTCTATAAAATTCAATATATTAGATTTGATATAACATAGATTGAACTCTCAATGACAACCTATGCCTGACTATAGCTCAAACTTAGTTAATCTGTGAGAAGTCCTTTAGAATTCTTAATATTTAAAAGTAGATATTATAATTTAAATTTAAGTATATTTTTTTATCAAAAATATATTTATTATATGATATGGAGTCATTCCAATAAATAGAAAACTTTTTTATAGTCTATTTTTAAAAACAATCAATATATGTTATTTTATCTTCAATTATTATAGTATGATTTTGCTTCCAAATGATAGACTGAAAAAAATCCTACAGTTATGTATATAGTCCTATAAAATATATAGACAGGTTCCACAGCTCCTATTTACATTTAATATATTTTAATGAAAGAAAAAATCTATTTTGAATAACAATAATTCAGGTACTTCTTAGTAACACATTCTTTTATATATATTTATATGTTTAAGTTCAAATAAAACCAATGCCTAAAAATTTAAATATTTAAAATAGAAGGAAAAAATATTTTTCAAAAATTTCAATTTAAATTAAATTCAACTTATGAATTTGTTTTTCTCGTTAATTATCCACTCGAAATTCATAATATTGTCAGTTTAGATTAATTTAAATAAAAAAATTCTTTATTCATGTAATGAATTTTGATACTTGGAATATATAAGAGGATAAATAGAGTATTTCTTTTTAATTAAAATAGGAAATATATTGAATCATTTAATGTCTAAAATAATTGATTTTTACCCACATTTTGTATTATTGTATTTTAAATAAAGTATTGAAAACCCATTAAACTATATTTCTAAATTGAGAATAATTGTCAGCCAGGCTATACCAGGAGCCCAGTAAATGTTATGTAAATTTACTGGCACCAAAAGAGGGCGTAAAAATATTCTTATTAAGTATATAAATTAATATTGTATTGCATAATGAAATGATATAAGTATTTTATTAAATATATATATAATAAGTATTATATTAATCTCATTATTATATAAATTAAATATACATTTAAATTAAGAATAATAAATTTTATATTCTATAAATTATGGCAAATTTTTATGTATTTAATAAATATAAATTAATATTTAATTAATTATAAACATATATTATAATTATAATTATAAAATTAACTTATAATTTAATTAAATTAATTAATTAAATTTATATATTAAATAAAACCTTACATATGTTATTAAACAATAATATTAGGCAATTTTTTGATTCCTAATTTTGTCATAAAATTATTAAACAAGTTAAAACACTTATTTAAATATATTATTAATGCTTTATTCTAAAATTAGTAATTTTTTATAAAAAGTATTTGTTTTAAATTAAATTAATTATTACACTAATAAAACTAATTAAAATTATTAATTATTTATGTTTTATACTAAATTAATTAATTACATTTTTTTCACGTGTTAAAATAAGTTATTTTTCATGTTTCAGTTAATTTGGTTATTATTTAAAATATTATCAGACATGTTTTAAATTAATTTAATTATCTTTATGTGTCTCAAACTTATTTAATTACTCACTAATTTTATGGTAGCTGTTTGGGTTTAAATTGGTGGATATTTGGGCTCTAACTCATGTGTTTTAGTTAATGGTGTCATATTTCCCCTTACACTTACTCAAAATAAGTTATTTGTTATTAAATTTTATTTTTCTCTGTATATACCTTATTATGACGCTTCAGAGGGCCCCTTGCCTAGATAAAGGCCTTGGGTAACCCTATGTAGCCTCACCACTTATTATACACTCAAACTTGAATATATTTTTAATATAATACATTTATTACTATTTTTATTAGCATTAAAAATCTAATTTAAATTTTATATAAATAAATAAAGGTTGCATTAAGTCTGTTAATAATAATAATTGTGAACGATGCACTGATATATAACTTACAAAATTTAAGTATTATAAATTGAACCTCCCATTGTGTCACTCCCCAAAATTTTGTTGTTTCATTTCTTTATTTTTCACTCTAATTTTCTTACACTTTTAAATCCAAATTATTATAAGTTCTCTATTTCTTTACCTTTCCCCTAGTTCCTTTTATTTCCTTCTCCTTTATTTCTCCTCCTTCTAGAAGACTGGCCAACAATAATGATCAAACTTAGAGCTTTAAATTTGTCTTGTGAATTTTTTATCTCACCAACCAAGAATATAAGCCTCTGAAATTTTATTTTATCAAACTTGAATACAAAAAACTAAAATGTTTGCCACATATTTTAGAGTATGTTAGTAACATTATAATAAGCGAAAATTGATTAATATAATGGTAAAGTTTTTTGATTTCATGACTAAATTATCTATTTTATCCTTCTTAAAAAATGCTATATAGAAGTTATTTAATGAATATAATGGTAGAATGATGAAAAATATAAGTTCTACCTCTTTGTTAGTGGAATTGAATGTTAAAAAACACCTAAAATCTCATCTTGAGCACCTATTCTTACATGGGAACAAATTTAAATTTTTGAAGTAAATCTCCAGGGAAACAGTATTTTTATCTCAAATATCAACATTAACTACAACATACTATTCAGCTTAAAGTTTCCATATATATCCATTTATTTACTTTAAATACGTTTTCATAACTTAGGGAACATTTTATCTGCATTTTTTACAAAAAGATTTCACTGAGTGGTAATTTTTATTGAGTTCTCTAGATGACTTCACCAACTGAAAGTATGCCAAAAGAAGATTTATGAAACCAATAAAAAAGATACTATAGAATCTAGATATATATTTTATTTATTCATGATATATTATATATATTGTCTTAGTAGCTGAGAAGTTGGTATAATTTTGAAAGGAGAAAAATATTTCTTTGATTTTTTTTCCTTTTCTTGCATTTACTTTTCTCAAAAAATGCATTGAAGTCTAAATCTTAAAGAACTATGCCATTTTTAATATATATTCAAAATTTTTTTAATTACAAGTAATTAGTGTAACCAAGTTGTGAAAGTGCTTCATTTAGCTAAAAAGCTTTAAAAATAATAACTATACTTTATATTTAAGTGTTCCACATTTTCCACTGTATGCTATAATAAATAAATTTAAGTTTTCCGTTGATTACATGTTTTTATTTAAATAATTCAATAGATTGTGATATATCATTGAGTAATCTGGAAATTCAAGAAATACAAAAAATAAGAGTTCAGTTTTTATTGAATTAATTAAAAAATTAAAAATTTTTAATTCTGGAATAATAGTTTTATGTAATACAAAAAGTCACTGATTGTTTTTTAAATGTTACCTGAGAGTTTGAACAACATTACTATATTTAACAAATGTGATTCTTTAGAAGGAAATAATACAATTTTATGTCTTTTCATTGATCAAATTAAATTAATAAAGTATTAATCATATAAGATTCATCAAAAAAACAGTGAATCGGATAGATTCTTGGAATGAGTTTTTTTGGTTTCCATTCATTTATCATGACAGTTTCACTATTCTTTCAATAAAGATTCATTCTTATTTGTTTGAGGTCACAAGCTTATTTCAAAAGAAACATAAGTATCACTTCAGTCTGAGTTCCAGCTGAGTTCCATCTGACTTCAAGTTGAGGACTTGCTAGCAAGTCCCCTTCAAATATTGTGTGGTGTCTCTATACATATAACCACACTTACAATACATGATTTTACTGTCTTTTTTTAGAGTGGCAGGTGCTTCTTTTTTTAATATGGTTTTAGAAAGGAGAACCATCTCATCTCAGATTGTGTCTATAGCTTAGTATAATAGAACGTTTTTCTACAGCAGGAGTCCAGGATGATGTGGGGTTGGGGGAAAAGTGGTCTGATGTGCAGTGGATTGCAAGAATGTGTGTATTGGTGGGCTGAATTGTGGTTGGGGCTATGGTGCAAGAATAGAAAGTATTTGACCGAATGTTTGACATGTCTAACTCCAAGTCTGCCATTTATGATGGCATCTTGGAATGGTGTTTTGAGACTGAAGTCCGTCAGGCATATATGGTAATGTTTGACACCCCCTAATAACTCCAATAAAAAGGACATGATAAATTATAGGAAACAATGCGTGAGTGACGTCACCAGCTGTCGAATGGGGGGTGGTGTTGTCCAGCTAGAAGGTCTCTAAGAATAATTGTTTTCAAAGTAGGTGGAGTATTAAGTGATTGGTGTTATGTACATAGACATAGTATAACTTAACTACCATGTGATACCTGTATATAGACTGTGATGGACGCGTCTGACTAACTCCGATTCTTCTCGGAGTTCTGTTACTGACGCACCATCACAGGTTATGGGACCCTTTTGCGCTCTTCAATAAATAAAAGCGTGTTATTACCGAGATTCGAATCCCGTCCGGCGCATTGCCCGACGTTAAACTTGCAAGCCATTACACCGAGGTGGCAAAATTTTTCCCCATTTACTTATCCACATTTTCCCCACTTTATTCCCCACCTTCCACACTCCATCCCTATCCCCACCTTTTATGCCTGTTCCCCGAACCAGATCTTGTGCACGTTCTACCACTGCTGAATCAGTTAATTCATCTGGACATCAAACCCCACGTCCTTCTTCTCCAATCAATATCCCTATTCCTGTTTCCCCTGATCTCCCACCGCACCCTAATATGGCTTCCAGTGTCAGGTCCAAATCTTCTGAACACACTGCCCCCAATATTTCACTTGAAGATATTGAACGTCGGAGGAAAGCAATCAGTTCCATTTCAAAAGCTACTGTAAATGTTGAAAAACTCCGTTTTGATGGATCCAATTGGCATGATTGGGATTGGCATATTCAAGACGTTATGAACAATTACATTGGCACCTCCTCCTATGCCCTTTGTGACACTGCTAGTACTGCTGATGACCTTGTTGACTCCTTGGCTAAGTCCATAATCTCCAATACAATTGACGTTCAACTTAAAGACTTATTCCTCATACTTCCTCATGCCGCGAGGCCTATCTTCTCCTCTTCAAGAAATTCAATCTTTCAACACACACGTCGAGATTGTCTTTCTTCAAAACCCTCCTTTCCATTCCTGCTCAGCCCTTCACCTCAGTCGCTAAAAACTGGGAAGTTGTCCAGCGATCTATTGATGCCATTATAAGGACTGGCTTCAATTTCACCAAAGACTCAGTCAAAGCAATCTTCTCGCAAGTTCTCCTTCCCTTATCTGCTGCTGAACTTTCGAATGATGTCAGCCGTGCTATAGAAGCACGAGGAACCACCCTTCAGTTATCACATGATGACTATCTTACGGAGATTTTAAATGCGGAATCAAATTTGAATCACCTCCGACAAGCAAATGACTCACCTAATGTTGCTAACATTGAGCTCAATGCTTTCCGTGGTCGCTCCAACCCCAACCGTCCACCAACAGTTGATTCTTACCGTCCTGCTAACTCGCAACGCCGATGTTTTGACTGTGGAGCAATAAAACATATGCAGCCTGACTGCCCATACAATGTTCGCTTGCCCTTTTACAATGCCGCTCTCAAAATGTACTTTGATTTGCAAGTACAAATTAATAACCTTCAAAAGTCCAGTAAATCAACTGGTGATCCTAAAGGCAAAATACGTTTAAAGTTGGCAGATGTTGATGACCGTATTGTTGAGGTGGACTCTTCTTCAATGGATGCCCTTGCTACCTCAATTAGCCACCTGGAATTAAACAGTGTAGAATGGGCAAGCGAATCCCCCTTGGCCGAATCCACTGCTATTATTGACTCTGGAGCCACTCATCATGTTACTGGTGACGTGAGTATAATGTCCAATTATCAACCTATCTCTCCCCACATCCCCGTTAAAGTTGCAACTAATGGAACTCCATCTTTTATTACCGGTGTTGGGGACATTACTCTTAAAGGCCTAGGATGTAAAATTATCTTAAAGAATGTTTTCTTTTGTCCTCAGGCCAGATCTACGCTTGTCTCCCTTTTTGATCTAGTAAAAGCTGGTATTAAATTCAATATGTCAAAAGATGGCCGTTTTCTCCTTACTTATAATGGGTCTGATATTTTATGTGGTGATATTGATACTGCCGCCAGAAGGTGGACTGTAAATACAATCAATAGCTTGAATCCTCCGGTTTTAAATAAAAATGATTTTTTAACCTACTCCGTAGCCCCACTTGCCTCCAATAATGTTGATTTCTCCAGTCTCTTTATTGATGATGTTAATTCTGCCTCAATTCATCGCCTGTATGTAGCTCCAGGTTCCTTACTTGACTGGCACCGCCGACTTGGCCACACTAGCGACCGTGTTTTGAGGAAACTCATTCAACTTAACCTTGGTATTGGTTTGCCAGCTGAATGTCCAAAAGGTAAAATTGACTGTGCTGATTGTATCATTGCAAAAAGTACCAGGAAAACTACGGCACAACGCGAACTTGCTCCTGAATCAATGTTATCCCTCATTGTTGGCGATTTGATTGGTCCAATCAAGGATGAAGCCATTGGTGGTTACAAGTACGCTGCTCTTTTCCAGGAATCATATTCTACTTATGGTGATGTTTTCATGCTAAAACATAAGAGTGATGCGATGGATGCTTTCCGTACTTTCCACAACCACTTAACAACTGTCACTGGAAAAAAACTCCTTGTCTTACGGACCGACGGTGGAGAATTACACAGCACAGCAATGAAAACATATTTATCTTCCATTGGTGCTGTTCATGAAGTGACAATGCCCTATCATCCAGAGCAAAATGGCACAGCTGAACGATTTAACAAAACTGTGGGTGATATTGCCCGTACCTCCCTCCTTGCCAGTGGACTTCCCAAATGTTTTTGGGGTCATGCCTATAAATGGGCTTCTTTTGTCCACAATTGCCTTCCAAATAGCAAGGTCACTGATACAACTCCTCTTCAAATGATTTTTGGCACAAAACCAAATTTTAATAACTTACGTACTTTTGGTGAAACTGCCTTTGTCCATGTCCACAAAGAGGTAAGGTCCAAACTAGACAATCGTGCTATTGAATGCCAGGTAGTTGGTTACTCACAAAATAACTATGGGTGGATCTTTTGGCATGAAGGTAGTGGCCGTATCTTTGAGTCAGCAATGGCCAAATTTCCTCGGGTCAACAATGAACACAATTCCATTTCTTGTCATAATACACCAAGTACCTCAAAAGGATCTTTGAAATCCATCCTAAATTCACTATCATTTGGAGATTTCACAGCTGAAAAGGCAATTGATTCTCAAGATCTTTGCATTGAATCTATGCAAATAGCTACCGCACGATCACCTTTCCCCATCCCAAATACTTTCCAACAAGCTATGAAATCCCTACAAGCGAGTGAATGGAAGAGAGCATGCGATCAGGAGATGGACAATATGTCTAGAATGAAAGTGTGGTCCAAAGAACCTCTACCCCTGGACACTGTTCCTCTGAAAGGAAAATGGGTATTCTCTATTAAAAACTCTACATCTGGATCTCCTTTGAAATATAAGGCACGTTTTGTTGCAAAGGGATTCAAACAATGTTTTGGTATAGATTATAAAGACACATTCGCTCCAACAGCCACATTTGCCTCTCAACGCATTTTACTCACCTTAGCTGCTATGTACGGATGGAAGGTATGGTCTTTTGATGTTACTGCTGCGTACTTGCACAGTGACATAGATGAAAATCTATGGATTGAAGCTCCCCCTGGTATGCCAGTTCAATGTCCTGGAAATGTGCTCAAACTTCATAAGGCACTCTACGGAACAAAACAAGCAGCTCGTTGTTGGTGGCTACATGTTGCTGATAAACTTAAATCTCTTGGATTCCATGCAAGCCAGTATGATACAAGCTTATATATACTAAAAGACAATGAGTCTACTGGTATAGTATGGTTACATGTAGATGATGGGGTGGTGACAGGGAGTAGTGAATCAATATTGAGGAAACTGGAAAGCGGGCTAAATGGGGGGCTAGAGGTAAGATGGGCTGATGGTCTGGACAACATTGTTGGAATGGGTGTTAAAAGAGTAAAACAGGGTTTCGAGTTGGATTGTTTTCGACTGATTGAAAAACTTCTAACTGATCATAATCCATCTCATTCAAAGTCGAAAACACCACTACCTTTGGACTCTACGCTCGAGTCAGCTAAACCGGACGATATAGGCGTTAAAGCTACGGAATACTTATCAATTATTGGCAGCCTCAACTACATTGCCATTGCTACACGTCCGGACATGTCTTTTGCAGTAAATTTCCTTGCCAGATTCTCCTCCAAACCCCTCGACCATCATTGGAAGGCTCTCCTCCATCTCCTACGATATTTAGAATCGACTAAACACCTGAAACTCCGCTTGTATCCTGATAACATGCCCACTCCCCGATTAACTACATATTCTGATGCCTCGTGGGGTGGTGAATGGGCACGTTCAACTAGTGGTCATGTTATCTATCTTAACGGATGCCCAGTCCTCTGGTCGTCTAAAAGACAGGCAACTGTTGCTGACTCTACTTGTTTTGCGGAGTGTATCGCTATGTGTCAGGCAACTAAAGATAGTATATGGATTAGGAACCTACTTTCAGACATATGCGGACCAATCTCCAGTGTAAACCTCAAATGCGACAATGAAGCTATTGCCTCTGCAAAGAACAATCCCGCTAACAAACGAACTCGTCATTCTGACAGGTACTTCTTCCTGGTCAATGAACAACTATACAAGAAAAATCTTATTTTGGATTGGGTTCCGGGATCTGAGCAGTATGCTGATTTGTTAACCAAAAATGTAGGGCCTGTCTTAACAGTTGAGAAACGTCATCATTTGGGAGTAACTTAGCTGCACATTTTATTTTTTTATTTTGTTCTCATTATTTTTTTTCTTTTCTTTCCACCGCATTTTTCTTCTTCTTCTTCCTTTCTATTTTTCAATCACGTTGGCAGTAAAGTAGGGGGCTGTTATGTACATAGACATAGTATAACTTAACTACCACGTGATACCTGTATATAGACTGTGATGGACGCGTCTGACTAACTCCGATTCTTCTCGGAGTTCTGTTACTGACGCACCATCACAGGTAAAGTAATGAATAGATTCTTCTCGGAGTTCTGTTACTGACGCACCATCACAATTGGTAGACGGACATTTTGGTACAGATCAATTGTCATGGCAAAGAAATAAATAGTAACCAAACCAAAAATGATTTGAGATACACTCAACGTTTTACCGCCTTATGACCCCAGTTGGCAATACTCTGCATCCAAAAATAATATCAATAATGAACGAGTGAGCTAGTTTTCGTCATTTTTTATTATTAAAATAGAAACAAATGATGTAAGGAAAGTGTGTACTGTGACCTCTAAACTCACTAACACCGATAACATGATTACTACCCTTTGAACCGAAGAAGAAATATCTATTTTTAAACTTTATCGTTATCAAGCAAGGAGAAGAGAGTTTTTCACTGAAACAATAAGCAGTATGTCGGTCGATGTTACCGGTTTCCTTGGAATATTGAGGGGTGATGCTTTACTCCAAAAATCAATCATATTCGTTTTTCTTTTTTTAAAATGGCTATTTTCTTCATTTCAGTATAAAGAACAAAATTACATTTCTAATGTTTTGTTCCTCTCATATGTTTTCTTCTTCTACAATGATGAGTATAAAAATATTGCCTTTTCTACTTGGATTATCAATTTTATTACCATTGACCACTCTAGCCACTGCACCCAATTTTGACAGGCTTGCAGAATGTAACGATTTCTTCCAGCCAAAAGACTCGATATTGTTCCGTAAGTCACCACTAATTTCTGATAAAAATAATTTATGGAAAACTCTTCAGTTCTGACACGTAATTCTTGATCTCATTACAGAATGCAACAATGGCAATCAATCGTTTACTTGTAAAATGTGTCCAACGGACGGTAGTAAGCTTAATAAATTGACCGCTAGAATCTAGGATCAAAATTTTTGACGTTTCTATTTCCACAAAAACTAACGTACAGATAATTCTAAAGGAATGGGACAAGGGTGCAAGCCTTATCTGGACTTAGCCCTAGGTGATGGCCCTGTAAATGACACAGCCAAGTCAGTAAATAAGGAGTGTATTCAATACACTTTTAAGGATGCAAAGAGCAATCGTGAGTTCTTGCGATTTCCACTTTAACATGTTAATATCACTACTACACATTTTTGTTTCGCTATGGAGCGCAACAATTACGCAACAGTTATGAAACAATTGCTTTTTGCACTCAAGAGCTACTTAAGACCTTTAAGTGCTAAAAACAATTGTTACTTAACTGTTGCGTAATCGTTGCGCCATTGTTGTGCCCCAAGACGAAACGAACATTTGATGCAGTGATAAGTGTTGCGTAATCGTTGCGCTATTGTTGCGCCCCAAGACGAAACGAACATTTATTGTAGTGTATGTATCACTGCAATAAATGTTCGTTTTCTTTGGGCGCAACAATAGCGCAACGATTACGCAACACTTATGTAACGATTGTTTTTAGCACTTAAAGGTCTTAAGTAGGTCTTAAGTGCAAAAAACAATTGTTTCGTAACTGTTGCACAACTGTTGCGTAATTGTTACGCTCCATGGCGAAACAAAAATGTTTCGTAGTGTATCACCTGAGGTAAAGTCACACTACTAACAAACACACGACCCAAATCCTCAGAGTGTTTGACGAGTGATTACACATTTTACAGATGTCAATCTATGAGCTCATACGTTAGTAAGTGACTTCACTTAATTTCAACCAGTGTGATTCTCCATTTAATTGTCATTAAAAACATATTGTATTTCAAAAATAGAATGTCAACAATGTAACTTGGATAACACCAATGCTTCTTACGCCAACCTCAATTATAACAGTATACCAGCAGCATCTTCGTCTAGCGGTTAATGTTAGTTAATGGTTGCTAGTGTTAACTTGCAATGATCACATTACACCACAGGAAATTTGAAGACGTTTTATATTACACATCATCCAAACGTTTCATCTGTCGTTTGCAGTTTCCTTCATTTTGCACCAAAAAAGATGAAAAATGACCAAAATATCAGCCGGCATATGAAATGTTTGGGTGGCGTATAGCATAAAACGTCGTCGACTTTCTTGTGGTGTTAGTAACTATATACATGACTTAGGGTTGCTGCTGCACCGGTGAGTGCAACCTAACACATCTAAACAGGCAAAATCATAACAAAAAGCATAAAAATTCACTTTTTATTACATTTTCCCTACATATAGTTGTACTATATCAAAAGAAAATAGAATTCATGATAGTTATAGAATTTAGGAGATAAGACTTTTTGTTTCAAAATGAAAAATAAATAGACGCAATTCCAAAAAGAATGTGATACTACGTGCAAAGAGCCAATGTAGAAGCTGCTAAATTGAACAAGAATGGCATAAAAAATAAAAAAAAATTGATTTTCCCACTTTGTCCCCTAATTCTAAACATCAGTGTGCCCTTTCTGCTGAAAACTGAAACAGACCCTTGCCCCCCCCCCCCATCTTAGCTGAAGTTAATAATAGGGGGTGTCAGTTCTGGCAAATCTGCACTTAAATTTGACCAAATCCGCACTTATTTAAGTGCAGATTTCCAAAACACACTAGCCCCAACACTGGTGGATTTCAAAATGAAATAAGCCACTTATTTCACTCAAATCCACACTTTCTCAACCAAAAGTGCTGATTTCACCATAACTGTCAGCCAGGCTATTCCAGGAGTCCAGTAAATGATATATAAATTATAAAACCTTAAAGAGTGGGTAAAACTTGTATTTAATGAATATAACTTAATATTTTATTACATAATGAAATTATATAAGAATTTTATTATATACAAATGTTACATTAAATTTATTGGTTATATATATTTTTATATACAATTAAATTGAGCATAATATAATATATTCTACAAATAATGGCGCATTTTTATATATTTAATAATTACAAATTTATATTTAATTAATTAAAAAACATATATTATAATTACAAGTGTAAATTTGATTTATAATATATTTAAATTAATTACTTAAATTTATATATTAACTAATACCTCTCATATGACACTAAACAATTATTAAGGACGCTTCTTTTGACCCTTAATTGTGTTAGAAAAAACAAATAAATTAATTTGAACTAAATTGAGATTAATTGATTGTTTTGTTGCGTCAAATTATTTTTTGTTTCACTTAAAATGTCCTCTAATCAGGATGTACCATCTGTTGGGAATTATATTTCTCATAGTTCCTATGTTTCCACTCTTGTTTAGTTATTTACTATTGTCACTTACTGATTTGGGGATTAATGGCGGGGAAATTGGATTCTTAATTGGGCTTTTAATTAATTGTTTCATGTTTTTCTCTATATTGTTATGTTTCATTTACTCTTTTTGATATATTTGTTTTATTCCTTTCTAATCATTGTATTTACTGATATAGTAGCGCTTCAGAGGACCCATTGCCTATAAAAGGGCCTTGGATAATCCCCTGTAGCCTTATCACTTATTATACACTCAACAATTTAAATACAATTTTTATATTATGTTTATATTCTTTTTATTAGTAATAAAATTCTAATTAAAATTTTATATAACAATTTAAAGGTTGCTTTAAGTCTGATAGTAATTATTTTGGTTGCCGCGCAGAACTCTTACTTATATAATATTGATATTAATAAAACCAAGTTGTTGTCACCTCCCAGCTCACTTATCGTTGTTTTTCTCTCAATAAATTAAATAATTTTATTAAATTTTATTTTTTACCCATACTCCTTTCCTCCTTCTCCTCCTCTCATTCCTTCTTCTATTTTTCTCCTTCTTCTAGACGACCAGCCGACAACTGAGGGCCTTTCCAAACGACGACGACGATTGAAGCCTGGCGACGAACGACAAAACGCACGGACCACCTAGCAAAACGAAACTTTTGCCGCGACTGTGTTTCGAACTTGGGTTCGACATCTTAGGTTTATATAATATTAATTTTTATATTATTTTGAAGTGATTTTTCAATCACTATAGTAAGTTCACCTTTGCGCCTCTCACTCATATTACTATATTTTTATTGCAATAACAGTGATTGTGGCTTAATTGCTGATTCACTGAGTGTAAGTGTTCAATTTTTAAAAATTTTTTTTTTTTCCTAGTTGACCATTATAGAGTGTTAAATCCTCTTAGTCCTAGAAGAATTGACATTATTATTAATACAAATTGAATTATTAATTTAATTTTTTTTATTATTAATTATTGTTAATTTTTGGTTGACTTAAAAGTACATTGTGCTTAGTCCCAATATATTGCCATATTTAATATTGGTAATTAATTGGTTGAATTAACTAACTTGTTATTCCCAATTTAAACTTGCAATCCATTTCTTTTTAAAAAATTAATTTTTTAATTATTACTTTATATTGAAAGTTAATTTTTCTATAATTTAATTAATTAAAAAATTTTTTTTTTTATATTATTTGGAGCAAATTATTGACTAACTTTGATTATTTTTTTAAAGTACAAAGTAAAATATTAATCTTCCCACTAGTATGTCCAACAATTTGACAGAAAAAATGGATAACATGCAAGTGGATGAGATAGAAATTGACTATGATGCTGACACTGTAAGTTCTTCTAAAGTTGGTCATAAAAAATCTTATGCTAACACAAAGAATTCTCATACTGCAGGATGTGGAAATGACAGGAAATGCAAACAAACCAAACCCCCTTCCCCCAGTACCACAGAAGGAAGTAAAGCCTCTAGTGCCTCAAGAAGGTCTTCCAAAAGGCTTCAAAATAAAAAAGCTTCCTCTGCCACAACAAATCAGCAACCTCTCCAGTCATATAAAAGAGTTGAAGACAGAAAATATGACGTACAAAGCAAAGGTAGACACATTGTGGGATCAGGTCCAAGAACTCAGGAACCAGATTCAGGCCCAGGCCCCTCCTCAATTGCCTCCCAATCAGCTTCAATTTCAGGCTCAACCTTCACAGCCACCCAGCTCAACCATCCAAAATCCAAATACTATGGAAGTAGAGCAATGGAAATGGGATTATCTAATGAGTCACTACCAACAGAATGTGCAACACCCTCCTCATCATCAGCCTGGCCCATCCAGAACACCCAATTTCCATCCACCTCCTCATCCCTACCAACAAAGCAGGAGAAAGAAGGCCCAAGCACAATCCCAAACCCAGTCCCAGGGGAAGTTTCCTCCTCTGCCATGGTAAGTAATTTGGTTGATAGTCACTTGGGTATGTTTTCTAATAAATCTTCTTCTGCAGGTAATATTATTGAACATGGTGAAAGAACAGTTAAACCTGTTAAAAGACAGCTTCCTGTAACTAGTAGCCCTATTGATGTAATTAGCAAATTGTCATTTGATGAACCTTTACATTTAACTTCTACATCTTTAATTAATCCTTCTCTTGCAATTAAAAATGATTCTGTTCCCCCTGAAATCTATAACTTAATTGAAAAAACTTCTGAGGAAATTTTGAAAGATACCCTTGATTTTAATATTGTGAAAGACAAACATGTGAGAGATGTGTTAATCCATGAAAATGATAGATTAAATAATTTACACTTGCAATGTAGAGTGAGTTCTTCTGTACAAGATACAGCTTATTTAAAAATCAAAGAAACCTTGAATATTGTTCTTAGTCAACAAAAACAAATAAGAAGTGACCATAGAGCTATCTCAGATAGAAATATCAGTCTGCATAAGACATTGAGTGAATTGAAACCCCTTATTGAGGAAAATTATTCATTCAAAAATGAAATAAAATCTCTACAAAATGAGTTGAAGAAACTAAAAAATGACTTCCATGCACTAAGTACCAAACACTCAGTTTCTGAGGACAGAAATGTTCTATCTCTTGCAAAAGTGAATGACCAGATGTCTGAAATTCCAAGAATAAGAAACTATGTGTCTGACCTACAGGAAAAGTTCTCAACCTTAACCATCAATAATGAATTAAATGAGATTTCTGCCAGTAAGCTGCATAAAAATAAAGGGAAAAAACCTGAACAAAGTTCATCCTTTCTTCCTCATATTTCAACCATTAAACAAACTGACAATGAGTCTGTAAAATCTTTTGCTACTAGCAAAAAATCTTGTGATGGTCATGCACCAGCTGTTTCTGTAAATAATGAAATTTCTGAACACCTGGCTAAACTTCAGGAATTATTACTAATGAATAATTCAAACCAAAAAATGGACCATCCCAGTAGTCAGAAAAATTGGCCTAAGTTAGACCAATATCCTACCTTTGATGGTGATTCTTCCTCTGATTGGCAACACTTTATCCAAAGAATTGATAATTTAAAGAGATCTTATAAACTACCTGATGAGGAAATTGTTTCTAAGCTAATTTCTTTATTTTCCAATGTAGCCTTGATGTGGTATGAATCTGTCCTCTTAGATAACAATCATTATACATGGAATGATTGGAAATCCTTGATTGAGAATCAGTTTGGTGGTTCAAAATTCAGGTTAGCTCAGCAAAGACTGTATGAGAATACTAGATATGTATCCTCCTCTGTTGAAAAGCCCATTGTTTTTCTGATGAAAATAACTAAAATCCTTAGAGCAATTGATCCAAAGATGGATTATGATATTTGGAGAGATAAAATCTTGTATAAATTACCAAATTCTCTTAGGGATTTGATTGTTGCTAGAACTGAGCATGTAAGGGAAAATTCTTCTTTCATTAATATCTGTAATGAAGTACTACTCAACCATAGATATGAACCAAAGAATTACCTTAGTAAATCTTATAATGATCAGAATAAACCTTCTATAAAGCTCCCAGAAAAATCTGGTAAACCCTCTGCCCCAGTTGCACCTAAAAAATATGCAACAAATACTTGTTATAAATGTAACAAACCGTGGCAGAAGGGTCATGTTTGTGACAAGAAAATTCATCTTGTTGAACAAAATGAAGACACTGATGAACTTGAACTTGATGTCAATAATTCTTCCAGTGACTGTGAAAGTAATATCTCCTATGACAATGAATCTGTTAAAGATGTTTTAATGTTGGAACATGATGTCCATTATTTAAATAATATATCTGAAGATTGTGTATTGAATTTATCTTCAGTAGAAAATGCTGAGATAATTAAAGATATTACTAACAATTCTATTCCTATATCCCCTTTAAAGGCACCTGTTATCATTAATGGTAAAAATGTTGATGTAGTTCTTGATTCTGGTGCTGGAGGAAGTGTAGTATCTGAAAAAGCTTTGGCTTCAGTGGATGAGGAATATTTGAGTAAATTATTGCCTATAACTTCTGAAAAATGGAGAGGGTATGGTTCTACCTTATTTCCTATTGGCAAATACAAAACCTCTGTATTCTTCAAATATAATGGTGGTTTTGTCAGAGCTATTTGTGAATTTGTTGTCATGAAAAATGATAATTTGAGCAATTGGTTTATTATGGGAAATGATAATTTAACCATGTTTGGTGTGAAACTGGACCCAGCAAATAATTGCTTTACCTTAGGAATGAATGGGAAAAGAAAATTCAAAATTTCTTCTCCTAAACCTTCTGGGCATTTGTTGAAATCTTGTAACTCACTGACCCAATGTAAAGGTAGAACAACAACTGAAATGGATGATTTATTACATGAAATAAATACCGCTTCTTTTGGTGATCATTTGACTAATGAACAAAAGGATTCTATTGTTACCTCTATTACCTCTTTCCCTATGGCTTTTGCTCATGGTTCTCATGTCTTGGGAATTGTTCAGGAAGAGATGAAAATTACCTTATCCTGTAATTTGAGTGATATTCCTCCTTCCCTTAAGAAAAAACCATATCCTGCTTCTCCATCAAAAAGAAAAGATATTGAAGATAATATTGAAACATTATTGAAAATGAATATCATTGAGAAAGTGGATGTCACCCCCAAATATTGTGTCATCTCCCCAGTCTTAATTTCTTATGAAAAAGATAAAGCTAGATTATGTGGAGATTACAGAGCTTTAAATACTTATACTGTTGATGATATTTATCCTTTACCCAGAATTAATTCAATACATGCTACCTTGCAAGGTGCAAAATTTATTAGTTGTCTGGATGGTAATAAAGGGTATCATCAAGTTCCAGTTGAGAAAAATTCTCAAAATTTTTTGCTTATTGCTACTCATATGGGAATATATAAGTATGTTAGGATGCCATTTGGCCCTAAAAATGCTCCTTCAGTTTTCCAGAAAGTCATGGATAACACTTTCCATCAAGAAATTATTGAAGGTTGGCTCATGGTTTATATTGATGATATTATTGTTTTTTCTAAAACTTTTGATGAACATATGATTCATTTAAATAGAGTTTTCCAAAAAATGGATGAAATCAATATGACCTTATCTTTAAAAAAGTGTAAATTTGGTTTTCAATCTTTGAAAGTCCTTGGCCATGTTGTGTCAGGCTTACAAATTTGTGTAGACCATAATAAAGTTGCTGCCATTCAAAATGTGAAAGCACCAACTTCTGTAAGAGAAATCCAAAGTTTTTTAGGTATGTGTGGCTATTATAGACAATATATTAAAAATTATCAGGTCATAGCCTTGCCTCTTACAAAACTAACCAGAAAAGATGTTGCTTTTCTCTGGAATGATGACTGTCAAAAAGCTTTTAATACATTGAAAAATTGCTTAATGTCAGCCCCTATATTGGCTCTTCCAGATTTTAACAAGCCATTTGTACTTTATACAGATGCTAGCTTTATTGGTCTGGGTGCTGCCCTTCACCAAAAGCAAATTATTAATGATAAATCCTCAGAGGTTGTAATTTGTTATATTTCAAGAACCTTAAGAAATAGTGAATTGAAATATGGTGCCACTCAATTGGAGTGCTTAGCAGTTGTTTGGGCTCTTGAGAAACTTCATTACTACTTGGATGACCAAAAATTTGAGTTGGTAACTGACTGTAGTGCTGTGAAATCTCTCTTAAACCTCAAAACACCTAACAGACATATGTTCAGGTGGCAACTTGCTGTTCAGGAATACAGAGGAAGGATGACTATTATCCACAGAGCTGGAAATGTTCACTCTAATGTTGATATGCTCTCCAGATTGCCTCTGCCAAATAATGACTCCAATCCTGCTTATGTACCTGAGGATGACACTGTTCATATACATGGTATATTTATAGTTGATATGGAAGAAGAGTTATTACAGTTAATACTGGATTCATATGATAAAGATTCTGACTTAAATAAATTAGTTACTATTTTGAATGATCCTAAGAATGCTTCAATTCAAGCATTAATAAAAACTCTTCCTGCAAAATACCAAAATGCTTTAAATAAAGGAAAGTTTTCTATTGAAGATGGTTATATTTATTATAGAAGGAAGCTTACCAATGTAATTGTTATTCCTCCTTCAATGAAAGAAACTATCCTCAAACTTTGTCATGATGACATATTAGCTGGTCATTTTGATCTTGAAAAAACATTGATTAGAATCAAAAACACTGCATGGTGGGCTAATATGTCTGAAGACACAAAATTATATGTTGAATCTTGTGATTCCTGCCAAAAATCTAAAAAGTTAACAGGCAAGAGAGCAGGGTTATTACAACATATTGAAGCACCTAGTGCTCCCTGGCAAATCATTAATATGGATTTTGTCACTGGTCTTCCTGTTGCAGGAAAAGACAGCTTTAACTCTTGTTGGGTAATAGTTGATAGATTCACAAAAATGTGCAAATTTATTCCAACCCACAAAGATGTATCCACCAAAGAATTAGCTTTCTTATGGTGGTCTTACATGTTTAATATTATTGGTTTTCCAAAAGCCATTATCTCTGATAGGGATCCAAAATTCACTTCTGAGTTTTGGACCTCTTTGATGGATATTTGTGGCTGTGAGTTAAAATTATCTACAGCTCACCATCCTCAGACTGATGGTCTAGCTGAAAGAATGATTCAAACTCTGGAAGATATGATTAGAAGGTATTGTGCCTTTGGTTTAGAATATAAAGATAATGACAGATTTACTCATGATTGGGTCACTCTTTTGCCTGGTCTTGAATTTGCATATAATAGCACTGTTCATTCTGTCACTGAGAAAAAGCCTTTTGAGCTTTCGTTAGGTTATGTCCCAAACACTCCTGCTCAGATTCTCAATAATAAATTACCTAAGTTGGAACTACACCCTGGTGTAAAATCTTTTATGCAAATGCAACAGCTATGTAGAAAACATGCTCAGAATTGTATTGATAAAGCATTTGAATATGAAAAGAAAAGATGGGATAAATCCCATAAAGAATACACATTTAACAAGGGTGATGAAGTGTTGATCTCTACTGTCCATTTCAATTTACAAGGTAACCACAAATTAAAAGATCCTTTTGTAGGACCATTTGTTGTTAAAAGAATGGTTGGTGATAATGCAGTTGAAGTTGTATTGTATTCTCCATATGATAGGAAACATCCTGTCTTTCCCATTTCTTTGCTTAAGCCTTATACTTCCAACAGTGACTTATTTCCAAAAAGAAGAGGAAGACCTAAGAAAAACCCTCAGGAAGTCACAGAAACAGCAGAAATTGATAAAATTCTCAATGATAGAATTATCACTTCTGAAAGAGGTACTGAATATTTATTGAGATATAAGAACAAATCATCTGAACATGATGCATGGATACCTGGCAAAGAAATTTCAAATCTGCCTGCTCTGTTGAAAAAATACAAAAAGAAAAAATCTTAGAATTTTTTTATTGTTTTTTTAGAGTGAGGGAGTGTCAGCCAGGCTATTCCAGGAGTCCAGTAAATGATATATAAATTATAAAACCTTAAAGAGTGGGTAAAGCTTGTATTTAATGAATATAACTTAATATTTTATTACATAATGAAATTATATAAGAATTTTATTATATACAAATGTTACATTAAATTTATTGGTTATATATATTTTTATATACAATTAAATTGAGCATAATATAATATATTCTACAAATAATGGCGCATTTTTATATATTTAATAATTATAAATTTATATTTAATTAATTAAAAAACATATATTATAATTACAAGTGTAAATTTGATTTATAATATATTTAAATTAATTACTTAAATTTATATATTAACTAATACCTCTCATATGACACTAAACAATTATTAAGGACGCTTCTTTTGACCCTTAATTGTGTTAGAAAAAACAAATAAATTAATTTGAACTAAATTGAGATTAATTGATTGTTTTGTTGCGTCAAATTATTTTTTGTTTCACTTAAAATGTCCTCTAATCAGGATGTACCATCTGTTGGGAATTATATTTCTCATAGTTCCTATGTTTCCACTCTTGTTTAGTTATTTACTATTGTCACTTACTGATTTGGGGATTAATGGCGGGGAAATTGGATTCTTAATTGGGCTTTTAATTAATTGTTTCATGTTTTTCTCTATATTGTTATGTTTCATTTACTCTTTTTGATATATTTGTTTTATTCCTTTCTAATCATTGTATTTACTGATATAGTAGCGCTTCAGAGGACCCATTGCCTATAAAAGGGCCTTGGATAATCCCCTGTAGCCTTATCACTTATTATACACTCAACAATTTAAATACAATTTTTATATTACGTTTATATTCTTTTTATTAGTAATAAAATTCTAATTAAAATTTTATATAACAATTTAAAGGTTGCTTTAAGTCTGATAGTAATTATTTTGGTTGCCGCGCAGAACTCTTACTTATATAATATTGATATTAATAAAACCAAGTTGTTGTCACCTCCCAGCTCACTTATCGTTGTTTTTCTCTCAATAAATTAAATAATTTTATTAAATTTTATTTTTTACCCATACTCCTTTCCTCCTTCTCCTCCTCTCATTCCTTCTTCTATTTTTCTCCTTCTTCTAGACGACCGGCCGACAATAACATACCATTTCACTGATTTGTCAGCATCACCCCTTTCATACACAGCACTCCGCAGAATAAAAATTTATAACTCAAAACATTGTACATCATTTACATTTTTACACTGTATAAGAGTCAAGCCTTCCTCACTCTCAAATTGTGATAAGCTACATTAACCAATGACTTTCATAGCTCATGATCTCCTCTTGGACTCTGATTGCAATTCTGATTCTGATCTTGAAGAAGATTTTCTTTTTTTATCAAAAATGGCCAGGAAATGTTACCATCTTCCTAGAAAGCCTCAAATACTTCATACCCCCTTGTACACCAACCAAACACTTCTTAACCTATCTGTACCCAGTTTTAGAGAGTTGTTCAGGACCTATCAGGAATGTTTCCTTAAATTGCTTGAGCTTATTCAGGGCCACCCCATCTTTCACAATAATTCTCAAAAACTACAATGTGATCCTTCAATTCAATTGGCCAAGTTTGAGTTGGAGGAGACTAGAAAAGAAAGAATGAGAAAATTAGCAAAGAATTGAAGAAAAAAAGAAAGTAAACATATATTAAAAAGTTTGGGGCTCAGAGGACTCAGATCTACTCCAAAATAATTGTTCTGCTTGATATTTGGGATAATATTCAGCTTATTTGTCAGTATATGCTAGTGTTTAAGTATGATATAATGATAAATATTTATTGTCCAACTACTTATTTTTAAATGATTTAGTGATTAAAACTCGGGGTAAGACTGATGCTATAGTTATTCTCAATATAAACTCACAATGCTTGAATTTTAGTGTGTGCTAGCAGTGGAAAATAGGCTAATAAAATATAGTTATAGCTAATATAAAGATAATATAAATTTATAAGGGCTTTAAAATATATTTTTATATGCTAATATTTTTTTTATAATGTTTATTTGAGTTTTAGTAACCAATTGATGTCCAATAACCCATCAAGTCCTCCCTTATTTATACCAAAATCCACTGGAATGCACAGACCTTCAATCCAGATGATGTTACCGCAATCCCCGACTATTAAAGCACTGTGAGGGCTCATCACCTCCCCATGGAATCCACTTCAAGCAGTTTCAACACCCAGACCTCCAGTAAGGACCCTCCATCACAATTAATGATATCATAAACCCATACCATAAATAGAGAAAACAGATAAAAGCGGATACCATAAAGAAACAGGTAAAATAACTCATTCAAAGAGTATATAATGAAACTCAAAGCATATAGAGGAACCAAATCAACTTTCCAAGTGCCCCATTAACATCCCCAAGCATCCATATTAACCCAGTAATCATATCCCAACCCATAAATCTGTGAAAATTCATCAAAGGAAGCAGATTAAATTGTCCAAACTGGATATATGCTCATGAAAAAGGTGTATATACATGTGTAGGAATTTCCAGTCCAATAAATATCTACATATGACCTAAAATAAGCAGAAAAATAAAGTTTATAGGCTATTTAGAGGTTAAAACCGACTTATAGACCTATATATACATAATATAACTACATATTTCACTGATTATGAGGTTTATGTAAACATAAAAGCTTATGTATGTCTATAATTAATTAATATAACTTAAGATAAGTATATTATGACTCCATTAACACCCTAATAAGTATTATAGGTCTATGGATATGCTATTTAAACTACTATAAGTCACATAATACTGTAATAATTATATATATCAGCATTATAACCATATATATAAGTATTATAACCTTAATTTTAACTTATATGCATAATAAAATTAAGGTGGTCTTATTTTGAACATAAGAATTACTTAGTCCTGGGGATAACTAGGCTGAGACACCCTCACCCAAAAAAAACAATAAAAAAATTTTAAGAACTTTTATTAAATAAGTATGGAGTGAATAGAAAAGTTAATTTTAAATTTCAATGATACATATACTGAGTTTTAACAGTATTTTATTGGTTTCAAATTTTTTCAAGAAATTTTAAATATCAGAGATTTAATTTTCAGAAATCCACTGGTCATATTCACTTGAATTATTTTTAAACCTTAATAGATACTCAACTACCTTTCCTTCAGTAAGGTGTCTATTTTTAAGTATCTTTACAATTTCTTATTTTTCAACTATTTCTTCAGGTTTCTGTTTATGCCTTCCTGATCTTCTTGGAAATAGAGCAGTATCATTAGAATGGTATGGTTTTATAAGAGAAATAAGAAATACTGGATGTTTTCTATCATATGGTGCATATAATATAACTTCAACAGAATTGTTACCGACCATCTTTTTTACTACAAATGGTCCAATGAATGTATCCTTCAATTTAACTTTACCAATTTAATTGAAATGTAGTGTAGAATTAAGGACTTCATTACCCTCTTCGAAAATTTGCTCTATATGGGCTTTATCCCATCTTTTCTTCTCATACTCAAATGCCTTATTTATACATTCATGAGCATGCTTTCTACATAATTGTTGCATTTGAAGAAAAGATTGTGATCCCGGATAGATATTGTCAAGGAGTTCTAATGGTCTAGAAGATTTTAAGGCAGTCAAAACGGCGGATAAGGTAGATAACTCAAGGATTACCAAGCAGGTACATAAATTTTATCTTTTATGTTTAATTACACAAATAAAAGGTATAGGGATTATGTCAGTGTATCTAGTATTTAAGTATGATTTAATAGTATTTATTAATGTTCCTACTACTTTTTAAAAAATTCTTTAGTGATTAAACCTCAAGGGAAGTTTAATAAAATAGTTATACTCAAATAAAACTCACAATACTTGGATTTAAATGTGTGCTAGTGGTGGAAAATAGATGAATATAATATAGTTATAGCTTATATAAAGATAATATCAATTTATAAAGGCTTTATAATATATTTCTATATGATAATAATTGTTTTATAATGTCTATTTGAATTGTAGTAAGTAAGTGATGTCTAATAACCGCCAAAATCCACTGGAGTGCACAGACCTTCAATCCAGATGATGTCACTGCTATCCCCGGCAATTACAGCACTGTGAGGGCCCATCACCTCACCATGGCGTCCACTTTAAGCAGATTAAACACCCAGACCTCAAGTAAGGACCCTCCATCACAATTAATGATAACACAGACCCATACCATAAATAGAAAATCCAGATAAAAGCAGATACCATAAAGAAACAGGTAAAGTAACTCATCCAAAGAGAATATAATGAACCCCAAAGCATATAAAGGAAATAAATGAAGTTTCCAATCCCCTAATAACATCCCCAAGCATCCATATGAACCCAGAAATGACCTCCAAACCCATAAATCCGGGAATATCCATCCAAGGAAGCAGATTAAGTTGTCCAAACTGAGTGTATGCGCCTGAATTAGATGTATATGCTTCTGTATGTATTGTGAGTCCACTGGATACATCCATATGACCTAAAATAAGCAGAAAAACAAAGGTTTTAGGCTATTAAGAGGCTAAAACCCACTTATAGACCTAAATATACATAATATACTGCATATTTCACTGAATATGAGATTTATGTATACATATAAGCTTATGTATGTCAATAATTACTTAACATCACTTAAGATAAGTATATTATTACTCCATTAACACCTTAATAAGTATTATTAGGCTATGGATAAGCTATTTAAACTACTATAATTTATATAATAGAGTAATAATTGTACATATATGTATTATAAACATATATTTAAGTGTTTTAACCTTATTTTTACGATATAAGCTTAATGCACTCAAGGTTATCTTATTTTAAGTATAAGAAATACTCAGTTCTAGGGATATCTAGACTGAAACTCCCACACCCAAAAAAAATAATAAAAAAATGTTAAGACATTTTAATTAAAAGTAAGGAGTAAATAAAATTTTTTTAAATTTTCTATAATACATATACTGAATAAGCAGTATTATTTTGATTTAAAATTTTTCAAAAGATTTTTAAGATCAGAGATTTCATTTTATGGAATCCAATGGTCATATTCACTTGATTTATTTTTAAATCTTAATAGATACTCAACTCCCTTTTCTTTAGTAAGCTGTCTTTTTTTAAGTATCTTTTCAATTTCTGCCTTTTCAACTATTTTTTCAGGTTGCTGTTTATGCCTTCCTGATCTTCTTGGAAATAGAGCAGTATCATTAGAATGGTATGGTTTTATAAGAGAAATAAGAAATACTGGATGTTTTATATCATAAACCAGGGGAAATCATGGGGTGAACTGCTAGCAGTTCCCTCTTTTTGAAACTTTCAGGAAGAGGTTGGTAAATTGTTGGGGAAATGTTTTGAAAGAATTAGGAAACTGTTTTTCAATTATATGAGAAAATTTTGAAAAAAAAATTGGCCCTAAATTGAGCCTCAATTTATCCCTTCTTGAGCGTAGCTTTGGATTTAAGTTGAGCATCAGTTGGAACAAATTTGAGCAACGGTTGAGCCACAACACTTAACATACCATAATATTCAATTTTATATATAGATCCATTTAATGTTGTGAGGTCAGGTTTGATATTAGTAGAAATATCTTAAATGACACATAGTATACTTGGTCTGGAATATTATTTCAATTATCAATTTTATTTCTGCACATATATAAAAAAGAATACTATTTAAATCCTTTTTAAAAATTTTATTAATAAAAATATAACTCTGTAAAAATATTTGCACATAAATTTAAATTTTCTAGACAAAAGTTGATCATGAGCCCTTTTCAATGAAAATTTCTCATTGTTCCTTGGAATAAAAAAGTATACGACAATGTTCATGTCACACGCCACGTGACACTCGAGGCAAAAGCAGCTCATTAAATCAATAATTCAGAGGTCTAAATCCTTACTCGAAGCGCAGAAAGCAATTCTCAATAGCAACTCCAACTTTCCTTTGTGTACTCGCTATTCAACCGCGCTAGTCTAAACTCTAAATCTAAATTAGTCAATCTCTCAATAGTGCGTCTCAGTCTTTTCTTCAATAAGTGACGCACAGAGCAATAGTCAATGTAATGGTGCACTAAAAGGTTTATTAAATGTCTATGAATTATTAAAAGGGGTAGTGAGCATAGAGGGAATAGATAGTGGAGGATTAAAGGGTTAACAGATGTTAGTGAGGAGGGTCCAGGTGTAATGGATGTATTTTTTGGTCTGTGGTGTGCAGAATAGTGGATGGGTATGAGGTCAATGCAAGGAGGAGTAAAGGATATAAAAGGGGTTGGGATTTTGGTTTGAAATTCTTTAGAATTAAATTATAAAACGTATATATAGTTAATAGTGATAAAGCTTTAGGTTAAATCATTATTATTGTATCTTTCCTTATTTTCTCAGTAATCATTTCTAAATCCTAAAATCTTTGATTATTGATTTTTCAACCCTTCGTGATATTTTAAGAATTGTAATATTACCTTTAAATTATATTAGAATTCTCTTCAAACATATCTAGAAGAAGTAGCTCTTCCTTTGAGTCATCTTCGAATCACTTCCTTGACGAAGTCTCTAAACTTCTCTCTCCATCTCACTTCCAGGAAAACCCTCGACCTTGTGCGTAGGACCTCTGGTGACAGTATAATTTAATTCTCCCTAGTTCTCATTCTTTGCACTACTACGTCCCTTTTCAGGTGTTTTTTTCTCTAAATTCTTAAAATGGAACCTGTTCAACGCACTCCTCCTACGGGCGCAACTACCAGAGCTTGCGCCAGAGGCAGGCCAGCAGCCACACGGCCTGTTTCCCACACTCACTCCATGGAGCCACTTGACCTAATGGAACGGCAACATTCAGTCCAATCTGTAGAAGACATCCCACAAGATTTTGATGACTCTAGTGATGATGAAGAAGGAGAGGATAAAATGCACGAGGAACCATCCGCCCCTGCTACTCACCCTTCTGGTCAACCTTTGGAACCTGGACCATCTAATTCTCTGGAAGATTTCATGAGACTTCTCATGAAGACCCTTTCAAATTCAACGTCTTCAGAGATATCTAAATTCAAAACTCCTATTATGAAATCTCCTGATAAATTCGATGGAGAACATCCAGAAAGATTGTGGCCTTTCTTGAAAACCTGCAAGCTCCTGTTCCATAATGACCCTCAAACCTTCAATAACGACCAATCAAAGGTCGTTTACGCTTCTTCATTCCTAGCTGGAAAAGTAGCAAGATGGTTCGAACCTTATCTTTGCATGCTCTCTTCGACCGAAACCCACTTACTTATTAATAACTGGGAAAAGTTCAAAGACCAACTCTTCACATTGTTCGGTGACCCTAACGAAACTGACAATGCAGAAATTGAACTTGATTTTCTTCGCATAAGTGACAATGGTAAAGCCTTTGAATATATCTCAAACTTCAGAGCACTTCAAACTCGAGTAGGTTGGAATGATGCTGCCCTTAAGTATCATTTCAAAAAGGGACTTCCTTCGAGAATTCAGGATCAGTTAAATCTTCAGGGTCAGAAGATGACTACTTTAATGGATTTAATGGATCAAACCCTTGAACTCGACGGCGTTTACCAAGGACAACTTCAACATCATCAATACGCCAAAAAATATCAAGGCCTAAATTTTATATCGGGACCTTCCTCACACCCAAAGACAACTCAATCCTCCTCAACTCAATCCAAACCCAATAAGGGAAAGGACAAGCCTCGACCTAAAAGCTCGACCCCAGGCAATATCAGAAAAATACTGGATCCTAAAGGGGAACTTAAAGAAGCTGAGAGGAAGAGAAGAGCGGATAATGTGTTATGTATGTATTGTGGGGGTAAGCACAAGCATGAAGATTGTGTAAAGTTGAAGGAAAGAGAAGGTACTAGTTCGAAGTCAAAAAACTAGTAGATAGTTTACTTGTGTGCAAAGAAAACTATCTTATCTTGCCCAGTGCACAGAACCTCCATGTCTTAAGGACTGGAGTTGCCTTAAACCGCTTGAGACTCATTCTTTTTAAGGAGGATACCCCCTTCAGTTGTCTTATAGACTCTGGAGCTTCAATTTCTCTTGTTAGCTTATCTTTTGCCAAGAAGTTACAACTGAAATTTACAGATATCGATCGAACTCCAATTTACTTGGTAAAATCAGAGGAACCCAAATATTGGGTAAGTAAGAAAGTTTTATGGGTTTTCAACTTTCTGAAATTTCCCCCCTTCAAGTGGGAATTATCAGTCTTGGAGGCCCCAAGGATGGACGATACCATTCTTGGCCATGACTTTTTAACGCATTGGAATCCTGAAATTGATTTGTCACGGGAATTGATCACCCCACGCACTAAGTATATTTCTAATTCTTCAATGCAGGTCAATAGGGAGTTAAACAACCCGCCTGACAACGTTCTGCTAGAGGACAAATCTCTGCCAGATGACTTGCAAGCATCTGATCTTTCTCTAATTTAGCAATTGGCTAACCCTTCTAGCTTTATCACTTCACTCAAAGAGGATTAAAATTGCCTCAAAGTAGTCTAATTATGCTCTCTCAATTCTGGTCTTCCCTTAACAGATTCTCTTGAAGAAGATGAGGACAACCAAATCAATGTTGAATCCATTAAATCAACTCTACTGGAAATCTATCATGATATCCTCGATGTTTTCTCAATCCGCAAGGCCGATAAGTTACCACCTCATCGACCCTACGACTATCAGATAGAGTTAATAGGTCCAGTACCTCCAGCAGGTCCTGTATATTCTTTGTCGAAGCACTAATCTCAAGTTCTTTGAGACTACAGTGCAGAGAATGTAGCCAAAGGTTTCATCAGAGCCAGTAAATCTCCAAACGGCTCCCCTGTTCTTTTGTAAAGAAAAAGGATGGTAGTCTTAGGTTTTGTGTTGACTATAGAAAGCTCAACACAGTCACTAAGAAGAATGCATATCCTGTTCCTCCTATGTCATTGCTTCTTACTCTTTTCATTGGTGCTAATTTCTTTTCTAAAATTGATATTAGAGGCGCTTACAATCTTATTTGCATTGCAGAAGGTCATGAACCACTGACTGCAATGCGCACTAGATTTGGTAGTTTTGAATATTTAGTTATGCCTTTTGGATTGTGAAACGCACCATCAACTTTTCAGACATTTGTCAATGAAATTAAATCTTTCAAGATGTTGTCGAACAATCTGTTGTCATCTATTTAGATGATATTTTAATTTTCTCGAAGACACTGGATGAACATATTCATCATGTTCAACAGGTTCTAAATCGACTTCGAGATCACAGTCTCTACGCCAAGCACAATAAATACGAATTCCATCTTAAATCAATTGATTTTTTGGGTTTTAAGTTATCTACTGATGGTTTAGTCATGGACAACAAAAAGGTCAAAAAAGTCCTGGAATTGCCTGAGCCCAAAACCGTTAAATCTCTCCAAGGATTTTTGGGTTTTGCAAATTTCTATAGAAGATTTATTAAAGATTACTCTAAAACTATTTCCAATCTTACTTCTCTTCTTAGAAAAGATTTTCCTTTGGTTTTTACTTCTACAGCCAAAAGGAATTCGAAGCATTGAAGAAGGCGTTCACCACAGCTCCAATTCTTTGACACTTTGATCCTTCTGCTTTGACAATTGTCGAGACAGATGCAAGCAATTATGCTATCGCAGGGGTCATTTATCAATTAAATCCTGAAACAAAATTGTTTCATCCTGTTGCTTTTGAGTCACGCAAACTCATTGCAGCAGAATTAAATTATGAAATTCATGACAAAGAGCTTTTAGCTATTATCCATTGTCTTAAAAAATGGCACTCTTTTCTTCTCAGCCTAGATAGTCCTTTTCAAATTTTAACAGACCATAATGATTTGAAATACTTTATGTCTTCCAAAGTGTTAACCAGGTGTCAAGCCAGGTGGGCTGAAATTCTGTCTGAATTTCCTTTTTCTATTTCCTATCGCCCAGGTAAGAACTGCATTGTCCCAGATATCCTGTCACGTTGGGACGAGGTTTACCCACAGTGGGGGGACACATTTGCTGACAAGAACCCAGCAAATGTGAAATCAACTTTCAACGAATCAATGTTAACGACTCATCAACTTAATTTGATGACAATTCAATCGTTTCAAAATCCATTATCCAACATCCTTGAAGCTCAGTTGAAGGACAACTATTGTTTAGGGTTAAAAGACAAAATACTCTCGAAGCAAGGGGCCAAAAGATTTAGTATTGAATCAGGTCTATTAGTTTTCAAAGGTAGAGTAGTCATACCCGACAAAAATGAAATAAAGTTCTGGATTTTTCAATAGTTGACATGTTTCTCCATTAGCTGGTCATTTTGGGGTTGAACAAACCTACCAGTTAATAGCAAGTGATTTCTTCTTGCCAGGAATGACCAGAGAAATCAGGGCCTATATAAAAGCTTGTTACGAATATAATAGGAATAAGGCTTGCTGTCACCAGAAGCATGGGTTGCTTCAACCACTTCCTATTCCCTCTAAACCTTGGGAATTTTTATCAATGGATTTTATTTCTCAACTTCCTCTTTCTAATAATTTTGATGCTATTTTAGTAATAGTAGATAGATTTTCAAAGATGTCTATTTTTATTTAAACCACTACTACTGCTACAGCAGAAGATTTGTCAAAATTGTTTCTAGAACATGTATTTTCCAAACATGGCTTACCTAATGATATTATTTCAGATAGAGGCTCATTTTTTGTATCCACATTCTGGACTCAACTGTGTCGACAACTCAATATCACGAGGAATCTCTCCACGGCCTATCATCCTGAAACCGATGGGAAAAAAGAAAGGGTCAACCAAATCCTCGAACAATACCTTCAAATGTATGTCAGTTACCAACAAGACGATTGGACCACATGGTTACCATTGGCCGAATTTGCTTATAATAACTCGACTCATTCTTTGAAATGAAAATCTCCTTTTGAAACTGTTTATGGAAGACATCCTTGATTCAACTCAATCCATGTAGGAGCTAGTCATCCTGCTGAAAATTATCTTTGAACCATATCACGACTCCAAGAGGAACTTAAATCAAATTTGGAATTAGCGATTTGAAGGTACAAGGAACAGGCCGACAAACATCGACAATCTGCTCCTTCTTTTAAACCAGGAAATAGAGTGTGGCTTGATGCACGAAACATTTGAACAACTCGACCATCGAAGAAACTAGCTGAAAAGCACTTGGGACCATTTGAAATTGACTCTGAAGTCTCTAAAACTGCATTTCGGCTCAAGCTACCTCCTAAATGGCGGGCTATTCACCCTGTTTTCCACGTATCTCTCCTGGAACTGGCTCGAGAAACATACCCGGGCAAGAACCAACCTCCTCCGGAACTGGTCGAAGTAGAAGACCATCTAGAGTGGGAAGTAAGCCGTATCCTTGATTCAAGAATGTGCAAGGGGAAATTTTAATATCTCGTGGAATGGGAAGGCTTCCTCAATGATTCAGACAAAACATCCTGGGAACCAGCCATCAATGTTTCTAACGCCCCTGAACTCCTAAAATCTTTTCATCTTAAATATCCTTTAAAACCAAAAGCTTAAAAATCTTTTTTTTTCTTTCTTTTCTTTCTTTTTTCCTTCTTCTCTTTAAAATCTAAAACATCTTTACCTTTAAAATTTCCTTATTCTTTCTTCTTTTCTTTTTTTCTTTTCATAAGTTTTCCAACTTTCTTTAAAATAAATAAAATTAAATTAAAAAAATAATATAAAATTAAAATAAAATAAAAAATAAAAAAATAAAACCTTCTAAAATTTCTTTAAAATTTCTTTTCTTTTCTTTTCAATTTTCTACATACATTCTTTCCTTAAAAAATTCTTTTCCTCGAACTATCAAAATTTTTCACAAACGCAACACAACAATCTTTATCAAATTTCACTTCAACCTCTAAATATCTCTTTTAAAATTTCTTCAAAAAATTACTTCTTTCTTTTAAATTCTTTTTTAAAATATTATTTCTTCTCTTCTTTTCTTTCTTTCTTTTTCAAATAACTAAAATTCCTCAAAACTTCAATAAATAAACTTTCACAAATAACAATTTTTTTCTTTCATTAAATTTTCATTACCAATAAAATTATTTCAATAAAATATTTCTTTTTCCTACTCAAATTTTTCTTTCAATTAAAATTTCTTTCTTCTCTTCTTTCAAAATTTAAAACAAAATTTTATTTAAATTTTTTCTTTGGTTTTTGTGAATCAATGCTCAATGTCCGCATTTTTTGACAAAGCATCACACGCCACCCGTCTCCAGCGGCGAAACTCGCACTTCTGGCGAGGACCTCGTGTTTACGTAATTTCAACGCAAAAGTACTCCATCAATTTGCAGGCCCTGCAGGCCTGGGAATATTTCTGGGTAACAAGTGCCCCATCCGCTTTAAGGTGTGGAGGTGTGGGAGTTGGGGTAGGACAATTCATCATAGTAAATTATAAAGTAATTAAAATAAAAGGGGAGGGAAGCTAGTGTGGGAAGTATGTCTCACGCTCAACAGAGCTCGCGTTTTTATACATGGGCATCTGTCACGCGCCCGTGAAACTCAAGGCAAAAGCAGCTCATTAATTCAATAATACAGAGGTCTAAATCCATACTCAAAGCGCAGAAAACAATTCTACATAGCAACTGCTACTTTCATTTGTGTACTCACTATTCAACCACAATAGTCTAAATTTTAAATCAAAATTAGTCAGTCTCTCAATAGTGTGTTTATTCTTTTCTTCAATAAGTGACACACAGCGCAATAGTTAATGTAATATTCCCCTAAAAGGTTTATTAAATGTCTGTGAATTATTAAAAGGGGTAGTGAGCACGGACAGAATGAATAGTGGAGGATTAAAGGGTTAACGGATGTTAGTGAGGAGGGTCCAGGTGTAATGGATGTATTTTTTGGTCTGTGGTGTGCGGAATAGTGGATGGGTATGAGGTCAATGGAAGGAGGAGTAAAGGATATAAAAGGGGTTGGGATTTTGGTTTGACATTCTTTAGAATTAAATTATAGAACGTATATATATTTAATAGTGGTAAAGCTTTAGGTTAAATCATTATTATTGTATCTTTCCTTATTTTCTCAGTAATCATTTCTAAATCCTAATATTATATTTGATTATTGAGTTTCCAACCCTTCGTGAGATTTTAAGAATTTTAATATTACCTTTAAATTATATTAGAATTCTCTTCAAACATATCTCGAAGCAGTAGCTCTTCCTTCGAGTCATCTATGAATCACTTCCTCAAACATTTCCTCTGTGCCTCGAAAAAGTTTCTAAACTCCTCTCTCTATCTCACTTCCAGGAACACCCTCAACCTTGTGCGTAGGTGGTCCGGTGACAGTTCAAAAAATTTAATGTAAGAGAAAATATATATATATATTTTATAAGGGGAAAAAATAGTAATGTATTTTTTTAAAAATTTACACTATTAAAGAAACTAATTTTAATATATTGGCACAAAACTTAGGCTCTAAAATAATGCACTTTTTTAATTATTTATCTGTATTTAGTTATTATTAAAATGTGAGTCAACATTAATTATTAACATACATGAAAAATTCAATTTTGAATATTCATACAATATTATATATATTCTCTACTTTATTCTCTTTCAAAAATTTTCTCTCACCCTCTCTTTCTTTAAACTACCACCATCACCAAAAAATTCATTTAATTAAAATGTCAATTTTAAGATGCATTGGACAATTCTCTTTAAATTTTAAACCTATTTTTCCAAAAGAAAGATCTGTATTTGATGAAGTATCCACTCCAGTTATTATGCAACAAGGATGATCTTTAGTTCATGTTTTTGGATTATTCAAAGAAGGAGAAGTAAAACCTATCAGTGATCTTTCTAAAAAACAGAGCAGCCAAATTGGACAACTACTTGGAGAAATTGGATCTGCATCTCAAATTTTAACTGAGGGAAGGGCTTTAAATCCCCAAATACCTTATTATTTTTGCTCTTACTTGGTTCTACTTTTAAACAGGCAGTATAGAATTTGTGGCCTCCTTTTTTTTTTGACTGATTCTATTAGTCAGGCTAAAGAAGTATTTCTAAATGCTCAAATTGATTTGACACCGATTCCACACTGCAATCCAACCGTCTTCTTCAATATTCCTCATTCTTGTATTCACACAACTTCTGAAATTTCTGGGACAAGAGATAATCAAACAGAAAATCTATCTATATGTGGTATGAAAACAACTCTGAAAACGCATCAGATTCAAGCTATCAATTTTATGATAGACAATGAAAATAACTTATCCGAAAAGTTAGAAAACCTGTGGAGGCATGCAGACAACAGCTGGCTGAGAGTACGTTTTAATAATTATTATGAACAATTTCTTGAAGAAGAGTTATCCTCTGTAGGAATTGGTTCAATTCTGGCCTGTGATATGGGCTTGGGAAAGACCCTCTCAACTCTTGGCCTAATTACTGCAACTCAAAGTGAAGCCAGACAATTCCAACTCTTGGGTGGTGGACAAGAGAAAGATAGGACATCAGAAACTCTCATCATTTGCCCACTTGCAACATTATCAAACTTGGTCAATGAAATAAGAATTCACTTTGAAGATAATGCACTACCTTTCAAGGTTCTTTATGGGAAGGATTCAAAGAAAATTAATTTTGAGGAGCTTCAGAACCAACTAGGTGTTTTGACTACCTATGAGACAGCAAGTCCATATTCTTCAAAGAAAACTCCTCAACCTATTTTGCCAGTAACTCATAAACTCATTTGGTACAGAATAGTTTTAGATGAGGCTAAGTAAGCATTAATTTGAATTACTAAAAATTTTGAACATAATATTATAAAAGCTGACAAAATGTTTAACATAATTTAAAATTTTAATCAAGAATCCCCAGTTGCACAAGAATCAGAATATATTGGCCTTGGAGGCTGAGTATTGAAGATGCTTGACAGGGACACCACTTCAGAACCGGACAACTGATCTTCAAAGCCTTATATCATTCCTCAGAATCGAAAGATGGCAAGAAAACTGGTTGTGGATTAATTTTTTATGAATGGCTTAAAAAGAGGAAGCTCTAGCTCAATAAAATTGATAAATACTCTCATGAATGTCATATGCCTGCGGAGGACTAAAGAAGCAATCTTATCACTTCCTTGAAAAATTGAGCAAGGAATATCTGTAGAATTATCAGAACCTTGGCACTCAAAACTTACGAAGCTTCAAGAACGTTTTTCTGAGTATTATGGGACTTCTTGAAACAACAACCTCCCTTGGGACTCAGCTGAGTTTCTCTGAGAACTGTAAATTTTATGGCAATTTTGTAACCACCCTGTCTACGAAAACCCAGATTAACCTCCAACATTTCCTTTCACATCAAAACATTCAGCAAAGATTATACATCTAATCAGTCATTTAGAAATTTTCTTTAGGGGAGAAAGGGGGATAATTTTTTCAAAGGCTGTTATATTTTCAGAATATGCGGACTTTTTGGAAATGTAAGGAATTCTATTAATTATCTCAAAAACTTCTTTTTAGCTTAAACCAAATTTCAATATTCTATCCATTGAAACTGTATCAAAAAGGCTTTAAATGAACATGGAATTAGCTACACAGAGCTTGTAGGAAAGTTGAGCATGAAAAAAAGGGATGAAAATATGGACAAATTCAAAAATGATGAAAGATGTCAAGTTTTGCTTGGTACAATCAAGGCTGCAGGAGTTGGAATAGACTTGAGGTGTGCACAAAATGTATATATAATGGTAAGTAAAAGAGTCTTATATTGAAATAAAAAAGGTTGAAAAGAGAATTTGTTTAAAATATTGAAACAGGAGCCTAATTGGAATCAAAAAGTTGAACAGCAAGCAGTTGATTTTCTGTATAGAATGGGCCAACAAAATGAATTTCATGTACTCAGGTATTTTTTAAGCAGAAGTATTAAATTTAGCATTTATAAGATACAGATAAAAAAGATTGAGCTATCAATGTATGTGAAATTTTCTTTGTATAAAGTTGCATCATAGCTAAAAATATTTATCTGTTCTAATTTTTTAAGGTTAAGTGTCCCAAACATTGGAAACAAGGAATATGAGTCTTCTAGATTATTGATTAGGGAATCCATCAATAACTCACATTGGAATTTGTAATTTGTTCAAGTATGTAGGAAATGTTTATTGGGGCTTGACAATTAAGAAGTATTAATTGTTGAGGATTAAGAGAAGTGAGATATAATGAAGAATAGCAGTCACTTGGAAAACCCCTGGGGACTGGAAAAGAATTAAAGTGAGTCTCAATTGAGGATACCAAATTTAATCTATCATATAATTCCAAGTTCTTAAGTATTTCTCCTGAATAAGAGGAAGTTTCTCGGATTTGAATGTGTTTCTGTTTGAGATTTTGTGAAAGTCTTGTGAATTCTTCAGATCTACATGGCAATAAAATCCGATTAACAGAACCTTCATCATCAATTTCGGTGTCTGAGCAACATTTGACGTTTTTGAAAAGATTCTCATAGGTCTCACCACTTGAAAGTTGTTTAAGAAGGTGAGTTCGGTTAAAAGAATTCTGAAAAAGATTGTAAAATTTATATAAGCTTGTGTTAAAAAAAAGATAAAAATATTAGTTCTTACTTTATTTTTTATTTTATATTTATACTTTCTTATTTTAACTATTTCACGGAAACTATCAGAATCTTTTCTGAGTCGTAATTTATCAGCATAACCTATAAACCAGAAGTGAAGAACACCCATTTGATTTAGGTAGGAAATATGAGTAGGGTCCATTGAATATGAAACCAAATAATTATTTTCCAAAGCTTTATCCCAGTTCTTAATGATAATTTTTGCCAAAACTTGATTCCACTTGTGAAACCAATCAAGATTGCAAGCAAAAATTTTTACAGGAAAGTTGCATTGATTAAGAAAGTGGATAAAAGAATTGTGGGATATAGCAGGGATTTGTTCAGAAACACATTAATTTCATTCAGGATATGGCAAATTAGCATCAATTTTGAGAGAGCTTATATTGAACAATGAAAACCTATGTAGTTGTTCTTCAGTGGGGTTCAGCTTCCATTCATTAGACTGAGGTGAAATATTCAAAAGCACACAACAGAAATTGTAAATAGACCTGCAAAAATGAGAAGTTGATCAAAGGAGTATCTCATTGAATCTTTTATTAAGTACACAGGTATTAGTAGGTATTTTTCCCTGAGGAGAATAAGAACAACTACAGCTCATCATATATGTTATGAAAAGCAAAATGAACAAAAATATAAAATTTTGAAAGGATATGCCAACAAAAACACTACTATAATAAATTTTTTATTTTGAAAATGATTAATAATGAAGAGTTGAGTGGATGGAAAGATGAGCTTTCTCATGAATATCTTTCTCTATAAAATATGGATATCTATGTATGTTCATAATTAATTCAAAAGGAAATAACTCAGCTTTAATAGAAAATTATTGCATGATAAATGGGTAAAAATATTATGCAGAATCATTTTGATTTTCCATCTTATTTTGATAATTTTTTAATTCAAATAATGACCTTATTTGATCTTGTTGATTGTGCTGAAAAACTTATTTTAAAAATTTATATTAACACCTTATTAGAATGCATATATTTTATTTACCAAGATTACTCAGAAATTATACCAATTTTTCAGAGTTTGGAATAAGCAACTTAATGTAAAAATTCTGTTTTTTGGATTCTGGAAGCTTTACTTTGATGACCTCTTAGATTTGAAAATTTTAAAATAATATATTTTGTTGAAAAAATATTTATTTTTCAGACTGTAATTCAATATTGTGAAAAATAAATATTATAAATTTTTTTATATCTTATAGTGATTATTAGTGAAAAACTTTCTGTTACTTGGAAGAATTTTATTAATGCAGGTGATTGTAGAAAAAAAAAACGGCAACACTTAAATAACTTTATTATTATAAATTAAATGGTATTATTTTGATTCAAGTTATATCATAGTTTCTCCTATATTTAAAAATGCAATTAATTTGTATTCACTTATAGTATTATGCTTTGTGAAAAATAAGCTGTTTGATAAACATGTATGCAATATTGTAAAATGTTTCAAGTCTGAAACATTTTGCTGATGCACAGTATGGTTACCTACTTAATGCATGGTTGATCTGCATGAAACAAAAATTCAAAGAAATCCATAGTAACCAACTTGTTGATAAACTTCTTGAGACATAAAAATTAGCTTATTTTAGTAAGTGCTTCACAATAAATAAATAGTTTGTTCAATTGCTACCATCCAGTAACATATTTCATATATCCAGAAGTCTTAAAATGCCACCATTTTTTCGCTTTTGTAAATGTGAAGAGCTTGGATGTTCATCAAGAAAGCATCAGACCTCATTGGGAAGCTTTGAAATTGGTGTAGCTTTCAAAACATCTCAGTCATACTCCAAAAATAAAGAGGAAAGAAATTGCAAAGCACAGATTGTTGGTACATCCAGCGCTTCACCTAACTTAGGATCCAACATACAAGATCTTGTAAGACATAAATAATTGGTAAATAAAGAGAAATTATGTTTCAATTAATCTCTATTTTTTTTCTTTGCTTAGGGGCAGCCTGTTTTGGAAACAATTCAATCTCTACCACGGCCAAACAATTTGAATTTGGAAGAGCTTTATAGCCAAAAGATAATGTGGCAAGCAGCAAAACTTTCTCTTATCCATCATTTTAGCAAAGAAGGTTGTGCTGAATTTTTGCATGATGAAGTCAACAAACTCAAACTTCTTAGTGAAGTAGGTAAACTAGATGCTAGCAGAATCATCAGCCTGATTCCCCTTTCAATAGAGACAGTTTTTAGTTGATTGCAACTCAATCCATTATTTGTCACCAAGACATGCTGTGCTAAGTGCTTTGCTCTTTATGAGTATATCCCCAAACACCAACCATCAATCCTATCTTGTACTCAACCTTTTTATTCATCCTCAAAGTGCTATTTGAAAGATTTAGGACAGAGAGAAGAAACTGTCAATTGTGATGAAAGTTTGTATTTGGCTAAGTACAAACAAAAAAAGCAATCTACCATCTTTGTAAAACATTTCATCACAACAGTTTGGTGTAATGGCTTTCAGGAAAGCTTAAACTAATCAAATTTGAGACGCTGATTGAGAAAAAAAATGATTTTCTAGAAAACATTGAAAGGGATGTCATGAAAGATGTATATGATGGTTTTGTATGGAAAAATTTTCCAGATATTTCTACAACTCCTATTATAAGTGTCGATGGATATACAAAAACACGAGGTAATTTAATGTTTAGTTTAAATGTTGACTGGTTTAATTGGGGTGGCAATTGTATTGGAGGTCATCAGAAATCTGTGGGTAGTATCTTGATTGGTGTGTATGAACTTGATACAGAAGATTGATTCAAAACTGAAAATCTATTTTTATATACTATTATTCCTGGTCCAACTGAGCCAGCAAGTGAACAAATAAATCATCTTCTGAAGCCTCTTGTCGATGAACTAAAAACTCTATGGAATGGCATATTTATTGAAAAAAAACCTCACTATCCACAAGGCTGAAAAATAAGGGCTGCATTATTCTCCTTAATAGGAGACATTCCAGCAATGTAAAAGATTGCTGGTTTTGCAAGTCACTCAGCCACTAAGTTCTTCTCTGTCTTTCATATTTCAAAAGGTGAAATTGGTGAGCATCAAGTTAAAAAATTTTCCTTATGTACTCATGAGGATCATATGCACTGGGCAGAGAAGTGGAAAAAGTGTCAGTCACATTGGGAGCAGGTATCTATAGTTAGGAGTCATGGGGTTCGATGGAGCAAGCTAAATAACCTTGTATATTGGAATACTACAGGATATTGCTCAATTGACTTGATGCATTCACACATGCTTGGAAATCTTAAAGATCACAGTCTAACTTTTTATCTAATACAAAATGCCACAATCGACCTAGAAAAAAATCTGACAAAGGAAAAAAATTGGCATGTAAGAAGAGACAATGATGATGCACGTTCTGATATATTTTTAAATAAGCAATATAAAAAATGTAGAAGCAGCTTAATCAGCACTGATGCCGATATTATTGAACCAGTGGGACGGCAAAAAAGACTATGATATACAAGTACAACTAGACCATTGTGGTACGTGCCTTGCAGGAAGCGTGATTTTAGACCAATCAGCGCGCGTAGTCTAGGAAGAACAAAGGGGAGTTAGCGCAGCAGGAAATGTTAAAATATAATATGTATTTGTGTGTTTCAAGGAACAAAGGAAATGGAAGCGCGGAAAAAGATTAAGGGTCTGTGCGCTCGGATTTTGCAGCAAGATGTGCCGCACAATAGGGAATTTTGTATTATTAACTTAGGACTATTACACGCTAAACAATATGGATTTGGGCTTTTCAAAAAGTATGTGTTACGCATTAAGAAGAAAGTCATGGATTAAGGACAACTCAAGTGCATGGTATGCTGTACCACAGCCAGTTGGGAAACTTACTGAGACAAGTAATGAAGAAGGCTAACTAGTTAAGCAAGCTGTAAGAACTACGAACCTAGTATTAAAGAAAAGAGAGTGGGGACTCAATCGTAAAACTACCCAAGAGTTAAGGCAACTAGACGCAGCGTTAGGATAAGTCAAACCTGAAACTAGCGCTGAAACAAAAAAAGGTATAGTTAAAAGTGCATATGTGGAGAATCAGTGAAACAAGTTAATACTAGTGTTAATAATTATATGGTCTGATTTAGGCTCTGTAGTTGTTGCAAGCAGTGTAAGTAGCATACTAATAAATTAGTTATTGTTTTACTAATGTGGCGCTAGAGTCAGCGCTGGAGATCCATTAGGGAACTGTGTCTTGAGCGCTGGAAGAATATAAAAGGAGGACTATTAGGTAGGGACAAAGGGAGAGGACTGGTCGATCTATCTATTTAGTTAATAAAATAAGAAAAATTTCATTAGTTGTCATTTATAAAGGGCAGATCATAGAAAAATCAATATAGAGATATACGTGTAGCTATAGTCATAGTACCCAGTATAAGATATTAGATTTTTTTGTGATTAATTGTTTGAGAGAATATTAAAAGGTATTTTATGAGTCTTTTAGAGTTTGTGCGTCTGTGTGTGTTTTTCATATAGTATAGTGAAAGAGCCAACATAGAGAGAATATATAGATTCAGTGGGATTAACTATTATTAGAGATATTTTATTACTATAATAAGGCATATTCAAAGAGAGGGCTTCAAGAGGAAGTAGCTGTGGATAATGGCGCTTGTTAAGAAAAGAAATATCCAGATAATAATACTTTTTTTTTCCTTATCTTTAACTCATCTCAACTTATAAACTTTCTAGTCAAATATTAGTGTTACACATTATTACACTGTCTTTAAAAATAAGAGTGGCAGGCGCTTCTTTTTATAAATTAAAAAGGAGAACCAACCCATCTCGCATTGTGTCTACTGCTTAGTACTTTAGAACAGTCTGCAATTGGTGTCCCAACAGTTGCGTATTTGTAACTAGTATTTTTGATTAGATTGTTTGGTTTTTTTAGGGTTTCGTCAAGAGGACGTAATCAAGCCGGCGCTTCAGCGGAAGAGTCGTAGGGTCTACAACAAGTGGATCAATAGCCGTTATCAGAGGATAGTGTAGGGCTGTATCATGAAAACAGTCAGGTTTAATTACCAAGCGTGTGTTTTTTTTTGTGATCTTTGTTTTGATTTGATATTTTGGGAATGGAACCTACTGCGACTACATCTAAGGGATGTCAGGAGAGGATTAAATCGACCAATTTTTTGGCATCATTGCCAAAAACGGTAACCACAATTATTAGTTGTAAAGACAAAAGCTTGCGCTTTGCGGGCATTAATACTAAAAAGTTTTTATGCAGGTTTGAACAATCAGCGGAAGTTCATGGAGCAACCAAATATGATATGGTACGACAAGTACTATTCTTTGTATCTGATGAGTGCAAAGACAATTTAGAGGATCTAAAAGGGCATGAGGAGCAAAATTGGTCAGCGCTAAAAGAAAAAATGCTCAAGAGATGGCCAAAGGTTACCGAGGAAACTAGGTATACAATGAAGGACCTGGATATTTTGGTAAATAGGGTCAAAGCTAGAGGAGGTGTTCGGGACCCCAAGGAATTTAAAAGTTTTAGGGAAGACTTCGATCTGATAGTAGAATATTTAGTTAGTAACAAAGATTTTAGTGATGTTAATGCGTCGTTAACCTGGTTTTGTGAAGCGCTAGCGCCAGAAGTTGAAGACTGGGCAAAAAGGCGCTTGGATAACGAAGGAAAGTTGGTTAAAAAGAGGGACGGAAATTATAAGTACCCCGGATTAGAAGAAGTAGAAATGGCAGTGGAAGCTGAAATGAAGTTGCGTCAAGTTGAGCAACGTGCAGCAAGGGTGGCTCTGGATAATGAGGATATGGGGGAAGATGCGCCAGGCATACGATCACCTTCTCAGATCTCCTCTCCTAAAGATAAAATTCTCTCTAAGGATCCAGATTCAGTCATGGAAAGAATCGATGAGTTGGAGAAGAAGATAGTTGAAGCGGAAAAAGCGAAAGAATTGTTTAGGCCCAAGAGTTCTCCTCAAACTTAGTGTTTTTCCGCTATGGTGTGCTATTATTGTAATAAAGAGGGGCATACAAGGATGAGGTGTAATGCGCTTCAAAAGGATAAAGAGGAAAAGGTAGTTTATGAGGATGGGACTACGCTTATGTTGGAAGATGGTACCAGGTTAATTAAAGACAAAGATCAAGGGATGCGAGCCATGTTCATCGATCATATTAATAAAAAGTCTATGGAAAGCAGGTCAAGCAAGGGCAAAGAGCCGGAAAATAAGGAGAAAGGCAAGGATGCAAAGTCGCTTAATTTTGCAGTTACTTGCATGGTGTTAGATTTTAAAGTAAAAGAAGGAGAGGTTGCAGCGCCACTTACCGCAGCACCATTGGAGATGTTCGCGGCAAAGCATAATAAAATGGCCCCACCTACAATTACTAGGCCAAGAAGGGCTGGAGCTAGGTATGCGAATCCAGAGGATATGTAGGAAGTAGGGTATACTACTAGAGAAAATACACCTGCGCCTATCGAGGATGTTGAAATGGATGGTATGGACTCTGGAGGTTATGGCGTGGATCACCAGGAAGTAGAACAGACGGCAATGTTGGAGGAGCCAGTGGTAGTACAGCAAAGAGCGGTACCTGCTGAAGGAATGCCAGGAGAAAAGCATAATACTCCAAAGAACCCACCTGGAAGAGCCAAAGCTGGTTCCAAGGCAACTCAGACTAAATGGAGAATGCAGCGCCCGGTTCATTCTGATTTTCCTAAAGCTGCCGAGGATTTAGTTGCGGAATGGTTGAAGACTACAGTTTCTGTTCCATTGGGGATGCTGACTGCAGTAGCGCCAGATGTAGCAAATGGAATTGTGGAAAAGTGCAGAAAGCAAAGGATTTCTAATTGCGCTGAGTTCGATATGGCGGAACAGTCATTTCAGCCAGTTTTTGGATTACCTAGGGCGCCACATTACGCAGGACTCTTAGGGTATTTAACTGTTATGGTAAATGGTAAGCAAATTAAAGCGTTAGTGGATACGGGTTCACAAATCAACATGGTATCAGTGGATGACACAGTGGAATTAGGTCTTCCTGTAAAAGACGGCGAAGGCACTGTCGCAGGGATTGGGGGAGGTAGGTTACCTGTTATAGGTGTAGCAGAGTATGTACGCACTAGAGTTGCGGGAGCAACAAGAGATATACATTTTTATGTTCCAATGGGTGTAGTTAAACCAGTTTTAGGCACGCCATTTTTAATGTATTATTCCACGACTATAGATTATTGTTTAAATAAGACTATAGGAATAAGGATTATGGGTGATGACGGTGTTCCAGTAACAGCAGTCTTAGTAGCGCCCAAGGATGGTGGCTGGGAAACTAAGTACTCTGGAGCTGCGCGGTCAGAGAAAGAAAGAGAGTTTTATGAGGAAGTCTCAGATGAGGAGATAGGGCGACCGCCAGGAAGGCGCCAACATTTTCATTAGGGACTGGCATTTTAGGTGTTACTATCTCCCAGGATGAGAGGAACCCGGATAGTGACCAGTCAGTCCAGCAAGGAGGGATACGTAAAGCGGTACTTCATAGGTGTCTTGGGAATACTACTGTAGAATGTATTATACCTAAGCTTTTTAATTTCTTTAATTTTGGATATTGTTATACTTATGTTAAAAAGAAAAGACAAAAACAGGATTTAGGTGTAACCCATAGTTATATTAGAAAGGGTTTTATTTTAATTAATGAAGGAAGCAGTAAGGACTGTTTTGCATCTAAGTATAAACCAGTAGCTGTTAAGGTTAAACCAGTGAATATAGCGATGCCTGATTTGAATCCTCCTTTGCAGAGGCCAGCGCTATCTAGAAATCCTTATGATACACCTTTAACGAAGTTTCCGCCTGATTTTGCGTTCACCAGTAAGATTACAATGGAAAGGCTTCAGATGGTAGATTTTGGACCAGAGGGCTGGTTATTGCAGGAAGAAAAGAAGTTATTATTACATGTTATGGTTCTTAGGGAAAAGGCCATTGCCTTTTCAGAAGAGGAAAGAGGTTTGTTAAAACACTCTTATGGTAAACCTTATATTGTTCCAGTTATACCTCATGCGCCATGGCAAAAGAAGGCTTTTCCAATACCTGCGGCTATAAGAGAAGAGTATACGGAATTAATTAGGGGAAGGTTAAAGTCCGGCTTGTATGAACAGTCTATGTCTAGTTATTCAAGTCCAGTGTTTTGTGTGGTCAAACATAATGGTAAATTAAGGGTTGTTCATGATCTTAGGGAGATGAACAAGGTTACAGTAAAGGATGCAGGGATGCCACCAATGCCAGAAGAATTTGTGGAATCTTTTGCGGGGCGTGCATGTTACGGATTAGGTGATATTGTGGGAGGATACGATGTGCGCGAGTTGGATGAATCGTCCAGACCCATGACGACGTTTGAAACACCACTGGGGCACTTTAGGTTGACAAGGTTACCGCAAGGCGCAACAAATTCTGTGGCGGTATATCAAGCACAGATGATGTGGATGTTGCAGGATGAAATTCCAGAACATGTGGGAATTTTCATTGATGATGGCGGTATAAAAGGACCAGCCAGTGATTATGAAGGGGAAGTGTTAAAAGAAAATCGGTATATTAGAAAGTTTATTTGGGAATATGCGATTACACTGGAAAGAGTGCTATTTAGGATAGAGGAGGCAGGATTAACAATTTCTGGGTCTAAATTTGCCTGTTGTGTTCCAGCGCTAGATATAGTGGGACATGTGGTATGCAAGGAAGGGAGAATCATTGCTGAAAAACAGAGGAATAAGGTACTTACATGGCCAAGACCAAGAAATAATAAGGAAGATAGAGGGTTTTTAGGCATTTGTACATATGTAAGAATGTTTATTCAAGATTTTGCTTTGTTGTCTTCGCCTTTACGGCGCTTAACAAGAAAGGATGTTGTATGGGATTGGACGGAGGAATGTGAGGAGTCATTCGAGTTATTAAAGAGGATTGTAGGAAAAGATATTCTTTTGAAGAAATTGGAGTATGGACCAGGCGCTGGAAAAATTACTCTAGCGGTGGATTCTAGTGTGTCCGCGGTGGGCACAGTTTTGATGCAGGAGGACAAAGAAGGTAATGATAGACCTGTCCTTTACGAGTCCAAGACTTTAACCAAAGTGGAGTCTAGGTACTCCCAGTCTAAGCTGGATTTATGTGGAGTAGCAAAGATTCTTAAAAAGCTACAATGGATGCTTTGGGGGCAGCATTTCGAGCTGCAGATTGATGCGCTATTGTTGGTGCAAATGATTAGTAGCCTGAGTTTACCAGATGTGCCCATGTCGAGGTGGGTAGCGCAGATTAATTTGTTTTCTTTTGATTTAGTCCATAAGCCAGGGAAATCTTTCACTATTCCAGATGCGCTGTCGAGAAGACCGTTGTGTGAAGAAGACTCGGAAGCGGAAGAATTTGAAGAAGATAAGAGATGGGTAAACGGGATAGATTATTGTTATACAAAATATGGCAAGAGCGTCCGCAACGACGATAAACTATCAGGCAAGAATGTCCGCGAAAACCATAAACTAGTACGTAGTATTGTCAGAGATGACAATAAACTAGTAACGTGGAATGTCTGAAAAGGCATAAAATTAAATGCTGACAATGTAAAGGATGTTTGTAGCAAGGTTGAACTGCAACTGGATTTAGGGAACACTGAAGCTAATATAGCGACAAGGAGTGCGCAAGGTGAGGTAGTGGAGGAGTCAGATGATGAAGATACTTCAAAGGGAAGTCAGGATAGTAGTACTCAACTCAAAGAGGGGGAGTATTTAGAAGACAACGCATCTACAGATGAGGGAGTAGAGTTGTTAAAGTTATATTTGGAAGGTAGTAGTCGACGGGATTTTTGAAATAAAAAGGTTTGGCGCAATATTAAAAAGCGCGCTATAGGCTATTTTATTAAAAATGGGAAGTTATGGAAGAATCAAGCTTTGTCTCCTCAGTTAGTTGTTCAAACTAGGGAAGGGAAGGAGAAGATACTCAGGGAGTTACACGAGAATTTAGGACATAGAGGTCAAGATGAGACTCATCGCAGAGTTAGGGAAAGATTCTGGTGGCCCAACATGAAAAATGAAGTAAGAGATTGGGTTAAATCTTGTCCTGAATGCCAGCGCAGAAGTTACAGAAAGCCAAAAGAAAAAGGGAGAGCAACGGGCGAGGATACTGTTTTTGGTAGGGTCAGTTTAGATGCAGTCCATATAAAAGAAGGACGCTTTAAATACTTGGTAGTAGCCAGGGATTATCTATCAGGATGGGTTGAAGCAGCACCGTTGATAAACCTCAAGGCAAGTAATGTGGCCGAGTTTTTGAAGAAAGAATGGATTTATAGGTATGGGGTAATGAAGATGGTAACCGTAGATGGTGGCACTGAATTTGTGGGAGAATTCCAAGAAGTAGTAAAAGGTATTGGCACAAAGTTAGGAGTTTCAACACCCTATTATCCTGAAGCAGAGGGAATGGTAGAAAGAGGGCATCAAGTTATAAAAGATGCTCTAGTTAACTTATGTGGAAATAATGGGGCGAAGTGGAAGAACTACTTGCCATTAGTTTTGTTTGCGGACAGGATTTCAGTTAAAAGGACAACAGGGTTATCGCCGTTTGAGCTTATGTTTGGTCAAAGGGCGGTATTACCTATTTATCTGGAGGCTGGATCTTTCCTAGGATGTGATTGGGATCAAGTGCGCTCAACCAAAGATTTAATTCTAGCAAGGGTAGCGTAACTTGAAAGAAAAGACGAGTTTGTGGAGAAAGCATATGAAAGAATGATGCAGATCCGGGAAAAGTCAGTTAAATATTGGGATGAGCGCTTAGCGCATAGGTTAAGAAAGCCATTGAACCCAGGAGATTTGGTTTTGGTTTATAATAGAAGTTTAGAAAGCCAATGGGGGAAGATGTTTTCTGACAGATGGAATGGTCCTTATAGGATAAGAAAGCAGATAACTGGAGGGTCTTACTTACTGGAGGAATTAGATGGTACTGAGTGGAAGCGGCGTGTGGCCGCAGACCAGATCAAAAGATTCTACCCACGGGGTGTTCCAGTGATACAAGATAACCTCCAGAATGAGGAAAAAAATACCAGAATAGTACCTCCGGGAGGAGGTTGAACTAACAAGTTATGTTAAGTTTTGTTTTTCTAAGAGGACTCACAGGAGGCTTTGACACAGTTGTGACAGATAGAGGGCGCTAACTGGAAGTTAGGCGGACTATGGCTGAGCAGGCAACTGGCATAAGCGCTTAGATGAGGGTGTAGAAGAAAATGAAATCTTATATTTTCATCGTTTGAGGGAACTTGACGAAATAGGTAATTGGATTAAAGGAGATGTGCACCATGTAAACGTAAAAGATGCTGGGAATTTAGCCAATGGGTTAACTAACCAGGAGTGGAATAGCGATTTATAGATGGGGCGCTCTACAGTTCAATTCTTATTTTACATGGTATATTGCTGTATTGCAGTAAAGGCGGTAAAGTTTTATGATATAAAGGTTTATTTATGAATTTTTTAGGGTTTACAGTTTTTTAAAGAAAGTAGAGGGAGCAAAGTTAGGCGCCCTAAAAGTATGGAAGACAGGTGTAATAAAATAGCGCCTTGTCTAAAAAGATTATTTGAAGGCATAGCATGAAAAATATATGAAGACTATGTACAGGGAGAATGGACAGAGGAAGCTCATAAGGAGAAGCGCTAGTGGTCTATTCAGTATCAGGATGAAAGCTAATAGGATATCCTTTGCAGTCTTCAGGCATGATGAAGTGACAGGGATCGGCGGGGAATCCAAGAATAGTCATTGAGCTGATTTCGTTCATTAGTTGACCTATCATTTCTATATGAGTATAGCAAGCTTCAAGTTCAGCGTCAGAAAAAGCTGGTGCATTATTGTAGGATAGGGACATAGCGTCATATATAAGACGAAGTCTGGAAAAAATTCGCATGGAATGGAAAAAGGGTAAAGGAATGGGAACCCATCCCAAGGAGATGGATTCATTGAAGCCTGACAGGAAGTTAGTAAGCAAGAAGAGCATAAGTATTGTGAAGGATACTTACTTGCTATAAAGTTTTGTGGGAGCGCTGACGGTGAAGTAACGGTAACCACATCAGGAGCAGCTGTAGGGGAGCCTGAGCGCATGGAAGCACTGGAACTCGGAGGGGAAGAAAGTGTAGCGCTAGGCTGTATGGATATTTTGCGCCTGGGAAAACTAGGAAGTGATGGGGAATCATAAGGAACATTATTATTATTAGTGGAAATAGTGGGACTAGTGGTGGTAATTATGGGAGCGCTACTAGTAGAGCTAGGTGGAAAGCGAATATAACCAATAGGCTGAAGAGTATTCTGGTTAAGGGAGGTATTGCAAGTTTTGTGGCATCTAAAGCAATTATAACAGGAAGGTCTAAAAGAGGCATACCCCCGAGGTCTAGAAAATGTACAGTTAAAGTTACGGCGTTTGCAAAATGAGCAAGCTTGATCTCTGGGAACTGTGCAATATTGAGTCATGATGTTAGGATAGAGGAAATTTAGGTTATTAGAAGGGCTAATTATAGGTTAACAATAGCATTATAAAGAAGTCATCAGTTGCGCCACGTCTGACTTGAGTGCTGGATGGTTTCTAAGAAGCTAGTAAGAAGAGTTTCTCATAATGAAGAACCCAAGGAAAGATGAATTGTTACAATCAAGGGAAAGGCATGTATTGCGAAGGTTTAAAGATTGAAAGAAAGCGCATACGTAAATGATGCATGAGAAGCAATTGCTGTAGCAACAATCTCAAGTTGTTATTTTTTATTATTTGTGGTTTAATCTTTCATAGGAACTTAGTAGAAGGGTGCGCTGCTTAGAGAAAGGATGATATTTTTTGGGGCAACTCATCTCGCGGTTTTAGAGTTCTCACAGGAAAATTAAGTGAAAATAATAATAAAAATAAATATATATATATTACATTTTTTTACAAGGCTATATACATTACAAGGAATAAATACAAACGAAAATATTTTTTTTAGTATTCTGCTTCATCAAAGATTGGGACGCAGAAAGCCCAATTGTTAACAGCTTCTTGCATGTTTTGTTGCAAGGCAGCTATTAGTTGTTTTCGCTTATTATACTCAGCTTGAGTATAAACAGGAACCTCCTCGAGAAATGTTTTGATGGCCCTAATCATGTTATTCATACGACGCATGGTCGCATAGTAAGGAGCGCAGGCAATTTGTTCTGTGAATTCCCAGTTTTGAGCCATGGCAGGCTCATCGTCATCTACTACCCGAAAGTTCTCGGTTGTCCATACCTCCGGAGTGACGGTATTGAAGACTGGCTGCATATCAGTCCAGTCAGGAGTGGGCGAAAGAGGAGTAGGATCGGGAGTAGGCATCGTATCCCAGACAGGATCTTCTTCCAAGGAAGGAAGGAATAGTGGAGTGATAGGAGGCGGAGGCGTTTCAGCGTAAGGAGTACCTGGCGCATTCTACATAAAAAAAAAAGGGAAAGAGAGAATGTTAGCGTTGGAAAGGGAAGAAGTAAGAAAAAGAAACTTACTGTACTTTCCTCCGAGAAAAGAGATTTAGGGACAGAAGAGACGCTACTGGGAGTAGGCTCGCTGTAACCAACCTTGGCTCGTTTGTTGCCAGGAGGGGTAGCAGGAGCAGGCGCCGGGCGCTTGATGGTCATTTGACTCATCATATTTGTTGTAGAAGCATTTGGGTCCAGGCGCTCAACAGTGGGCGGCCCATCGTAACTGCATTTCTTCTTGCGTTGCTTGCAGTAATCATATGACTAGGAATAAAAGAAAAATGAAAAGGTTAGTAACAAATGGGAAGGAGAATGAAGAGAACTTACAGTGAAGAAAGTATTGCCACGGCAGGCTTTTGAGAAATGACATGGAGTTATGCCATTTTCAATGCAACAAGTGCATCTTGTCCCACCCATCAGTGTGGTTATGAGTGTTGTTGGGGAAGCAGTAGGGGGCTGAGTGCGCACGAACTTTCGAATAGCGTGCACGATTTTGGCAGTATTTTCAGCGTAAGGAGGGGTTCTTCTGGTATTCATTGTGAAAGATAAAAATAATAAAGATAATAAGAAAAGAGAAGAAGAAGATGACGAAGGAAAAAGATAGAAGATGGAGGAAGAAAACGCTGCAAGATGCAGGGTATTTATGGGCTCCTGGGGACAGTCGCAAGTAGAGGGAGGATGTGGTACGCGCCTCGCAGGAAGCGTGATTTTAGACCAATCAGCGCGCGTAGTCCAGGAAGAACAAAGGGGAGTTAGCGCAGCAGGAAATGTAAAAATATAATATGTATTTGTGTGTTTCAAGGAACAAAGGAAATGGAAGCGTGGAAAAAGATTAAGGGTCTGTGCGCTCGTATTTTGCAGCAAGATGTGCCACACAATAGGTAATTTTGTATTATTAACTTAGGACTATTACGCACTAAACAATATGGATTTGGGCTTTCCAAAAAGTATGTGTTACGCATTAAGAAGAAAGTCATGGATTAAGGACAACTCAAGTGCATGGTATGCTGTACCGCGGCCAGTTGGGAAACTTAGTGAGACAAGTAATGAAGAAGGCTAACTAGTTAAGCAAGCTGTCAGAACTACGAACCTAGTATTAAAGAAAAGAGAGTGGGTACTCAATCATAAAACTACCCAAGAGTTAAGGCAACTAGATGCAGCGTTAGGATAAGTCAAACCTGGAACTAGCACTGAAACAAAACAAGGTATAGTTAAAAGCGCATATGTGGAGAATCAGTGAAACAAGTTAATACTAGTGTTAGTGACTATAGGGTCTGATTTAGGCTCTGTAGTTGTTGCAAGCAGTGTAAGTAGCATACTAATAAATTAGTTATTGTTTTACTAATGTGGCGCTAGAGTCAGCGCTGGAGATCCATTAGGGAACTGTGTCTTGAGCGCTGGAAGAATATAAAAGGAGGACTATTAGGTAGGGACAAAGGGAGAGGACTGGTCGATCTATCTATTTAGTTAATAAAATAAAAAAAATTTCATTAGTTGTCATTTTAAAAAGCAGATCATAGAAAAATCAATATAGAGATATACGTGTAGCTATAGTCATAGTACCCAGTATAAGATATTAGATTTTTTTTGTGATTAATTGTTTGAGAGAATATTAAAAGGTATTTTATGAGTCTTTTAGAGTTTGTGCGTCTGTGTGTGTTTTTCATATAGTATAGTGAAAGAGCCAACATAGAGAGAATATATAGATTCAGTGGGATTAACTATTATTAGAGATATTTTATTACTATAATAAGGCATATTCAAAGAGAGCGCTTCAAGAGGGAGTAGCTGTGGATAATAGCGCTTGTTAAGAATAGAAATATCCAGATAATATTACTTTTTTTTCTTATCTTTAACTCATCTCAACTTATAAACTTTCTAGTCAAATATTAGTGTTACACACTATTACACTGTCTTTAAAAATAAGAGTGGCAGGCGCTTCTTTTTATAAATTAAAAAGGAGAACCAACCCATCTTGCATTGTGTCTACTGCTTAGTACTTTAGAACAGTCTACACCGTCACAAACATATCTTAGATTGGAAAGTGGAGGAGCTGAATCAGAAGGATCAAACAGCTGGACAAAGTCATCAAGTTCTGAGCATCACTTTCAAACCTTAGAGTTTGGCTCTGAACATGCTTCTGAAAGTGGAAGTTGAAATTCAACCTATAACTTAAGGCAAAAAAGTATCAGTATATCCAAAAGTGAAACATCTAATTCATCCGTTGAGACTATTACAAGTAAGAAAGATAAAAAGAAGGGCAAAGAGAAAGAAAGAAAAAGAACTAGAAATCCACAATTGTCAGCCATTGAGCCAGAGGCAGTGTGGAATGTGATAGAGCAAACAAAAAAATCTTCCTGGATTTCATGAGTGCAAAAAGAAGTAGGATCTAAAAAGTCAGGTTCCCTCAAAGCTGCGGAGTGGCATGTACTTTATACTGTTTACTTTCCTTTGTCACTTATCCCCCTTTGGGTAGAAAAATTAAATCAAGCCAAGACATCCATGACCTCAGACCACAAACCTAGAGAATATTATATTCTCAAATCACTCACCACTTTAAGTTCAATTACCAACTTTTTGACTTTAAAAAATGTGTCTGCCGATGAAGTTGATGGATTAAAACAATTTTCATTGGAGTATTGTAACTGCTTGGAAGAAGGTTGGAAAAATATCAGCTTTAAGCCAAATCTTCATTTCACTCAACATTTTCCAGAAATGATTAAACATTTTAGTCCACCCGTAGGTATGGCTACTTGGGCTTCTGAAAGAGTTAATGGTATATTATAAGAAATTCCAAACAATCATCATCCAGGTATTTAGTTTGATAATTGGGTGCTTAAAAATGCAAATGAGCTAATTTATTTTTATTGAACATAGAAGAAATACCAGGGACCATGCTCAAGCACTGGCATCAGAAGTCTAGGGTATTAGAACTAGGTGAAGCTTAAGATGATGCTCAGTATGGGTCTAATATTAAAAAAGTTGAGCACAATACAAAAAAAAGACATTTCCATTTAACTGAGGAATTATTTACAAAATGGGTAAGGGCACACTTAAGAAAAGAGACATCTAAATGGGCTTTGTTACCATCTGAGAAAGTAGGAGACTGGGTAGTTGAAAATATAGCAAGCATATTGGTCCATGGAAAGAGTTATACGACTCATGACCAGAATCCTGGGAATTTTACCATTGAATTCTACTTTGGAAAAGATAGTCAGTTTGGGCATATTTATCAGCTTTTTAGTTCAAAGGACAATAATGAAAAAGTCTATCTAATTGTTAGTCCATTTAAAGAGCTTATACCAGAAGATACAAAAAAGGATCCCTATGAGGCATTTCCACAAGTGCATTGCTGTTTACTAAGAGTAGAAAAAGTGACACAAATTGTGATAAACCAAGATTCAATTATTGGACATGCTGCCACTTTACAGCACCAAAGGGGAATGTTTGGAATAAAGTACGATGTTATCACTGCTGTTGGACTTCAGAGACTAGTAAGTAAAAAATTAAACAACATGGACATTTTATTTTCGTTAATATGGTTGAATTTATTTAGGATTGGTAAGAATTTGGAGGATTTTGAAAGTTTGTAATAGATCTTTGGAACAGCTAGATGCAAGATTAATAAATAAAATTTTTTGAGATTTTGCCTAAATGTTTAAGAAAACAATAGCAAGGGCATTCATTACAGTTTAGAAACCCTGCTATTAAAGAGTGACATTTTATTGTAAATGTAATTCCAACTAAAATGAATTCAATGTACTATACAAAGTCTACCTATACTTGAAAAATATTATAAATAGTTCAGAACCAGGGTTGAAAAATCTAAGGACCATATTTTTCAAGCCAATAAAACTGAGTTTTCCACTAATTTTTTTGCTTGAATATTTTATTCATTAAACTCACAATTAAAATGTATAACTAATTTCTCTTTAATATTATCTTTTCTATATTCTGAAAGCTAATAATTTTTTTTATTTTTTATTTTTATAAAGCACAGAATGTCTAATACTGGTGATGTCGTACAGGTTGATCCTCCATTAGAAAGTAATGTTGCAGTGCACAATAATCCTCCCTATCAAAATCCTAGAATTCCTCCATCAGGTCCTGCTCCCCCTGAAAGACCTAGTGAAAATCCAGGTAAACCCTAACCTCCTCCTCAGTCTTCATCAGATCCCCAAACTTGATCAACTGATTGCTCTTCTAATATCACAAATACAGATGGTCAATCCGCACCTGGTAATTTTCAGCAGAAAGCAGAAAGTGTAGGTAATGATTGGGCTAGTATGTTGTTGAATCAGTTTCTTGGAAGAGGTGGGGAATCCACTTCTACTAACCCAGCAGCCAGTACCAGTGGACCTGGTGAGTAAACTTTTTCAATATGCTTTTATGTTTTAAAATAGGTTTACCAATTTTTATTTTCAAAAATTTGCAGTTAATCCCTCTCTTATAATTTGAGCTACTGATCAGCGCAGAATACTTGATTCTGAGTCACTTCAAAATGACCAAAACTTGCAAATGGTTAGAAGCATAGTCACGAGGTGTGATGTACCAAGGAGCTCAGATTCTATTAACCGAAATATCTATCACTTTTTGAAGTTCTGTCTTGGTGGACCCATTAATGTATCTGAGTTTCCTAAAGGCCCAACAAATGAAGAACTTACAGATTAGAAAAATTGGCATGAGTACAAGCTATTGACGATTGAAACAGCATTAAAACAGGTTCAAAATGCACAGCAGGCAGCTTCAGCTGCTGATTGTCAATTTATTTTAACAAATACTGCTATATTCTTACGTTCCAAAATTCATCTACCAACTTTTACTTCAACACCTGAGCCCCGAGAAATAAAGGGAGGAGCTGCTTTACGGATCTCTGTAAAACAAAATTTGGAACGAGAGCTTCAAGAGAAAGGATTTCTTTCACTCACTTTTGATTGGAACTGTCAAAATTTTTCTGAGTCACTATGGAATCAAGTAATGGGGAGTGTGGTATCTGACCATTGTACTAAGTGGCTCTCAACATTGAAAAATATTAATTCAGCAAAACTCAGGTTCAAACCAATCATTGTTGAGCAATGGTTGGTCAACAAGGGAAAGGAGATTCGAAAGGTGGCTGGTCAAAACTGTGAGGTGATTGAAGCAAGTAGAAAGGAAAAGAGATCAAGAGCACAGACAAAGCATTATCAAACAAAGGTATTTATTCAAAGCATAATAACTAAAGAAAGTCTATTACTAATTTGATTTGATTTTAGATTTCAAAAAACCGCTACCACATGGCAAGAAAAAAGTGCTTTGATCAGCCAAGCTTTGTAGCACTTTTTCATGATACAAGTCTTATGTCTGATTTAGAAGAAGCCCCACCCAATCCAGAAGAGAATCGTCCTAAACAAGTAGTTCCTGGATGGAGAAATCCAAAACTGGATGAAATTTTAGATAAAATGGACAACTTGACTAAAAAGATGGCCAATTCAAATGTTGAAAAGGCTTCAATGAAGAAACTTTATGATCACTCAACTAAAATGACAGCTTCAACAGATGGTATCTTGAATGTGCCCAAATTTCTGCCAAAAAACTGCTATTCACCTGGATATTTAGCAAATTTGTCGGTTAATGAGAGGGAGTTACTTGAGGTTTGAGAAGATATAGATTTTGCCAAAGTTAATGAAGCACTAGGTTGAGCAGCAGCACCTTAAATTTTTTACCCCACTGGTAACCATGTATATAGAGAGATAGTAATCATTTTTTAAATATAACATTATTATTCTTATAAAAAATTCCAATTGATGTATAAGATAAAAGAGAGCAAAAGAATTAACGATTTTAAAATTATTGAGGATAGAAAAACATTTATATGTTTTGTAAAACTTTAAGACATGATAAACATATTGATTAAATAAATGTGAAATTTTTTTATGCACAATATATGAACTTGAAATAAATTGAATTGAATCTCTTCTCAGATACTTACAACAAGATCAAATTAAAGACTAAAACAAGAATAGAATTAGACTCTAAATTTCAATTTAAAATACCTGTTTTTCAATAATTATAATTGCTTTTTTATTGTCTAAACGCCACCAATATTTAGTATAAAAATGCACATGTGAAAAAATTTATGAAAGTGAACACCATCCCTCAACAAAAAAGAAAAATCATTAAAAGCACTCAATAATCCATTACCATAGCTAATAAACAAAATATATACAAAAAATTAAAGCATTCAACTGATGGGAATTCATTTTCACAAGGATCTTAAGAAATTTTTTTTTTAAACTTCACTTTTTGAAACAATAATTGACCATTATTAATCATTAAAAACCAAAAAATCATCAATTTATATTTGGTTTTCATGCCTTAAAAAACAAAAGAGGTTTTAATAACATGTAATTGATAAACAAACTTCAGTAGAATTTAAGTATTGTGCTATGTGTCCAGTGCAAGTTTGACTGAACTTGTGCTGGACACTTTGGCCAAGACCAGTGACTGAGAATTGCAAGGAAAAGCAAAAAAAAATGGCTCATATAATTAAGATAATTGATGGCATCAAATTGTTTTTTGGTAAAGATGTCCAGCACAAGTTTGGCCAAACTTATTCTGGACAATTTTATAAGGAAAACCTCACTTCTCTTAAAAAACATGCACCTAACCAAATTCAAATTGGAAAAGTGTCCAGCATAAGTTTGGCCGAACTTGTGCTGGAAAATTTGGCCAAGGTCAGTGACTAAAGATTGCAAGGAAAACCAAAAAAAAAGGCCCATATGATTAAGATAATTTATGGCATCAAATTTTTTTTTGGTAAATATGTCCAGCACAAGTTCAGCCAAACTTGTGCTGGACACTTTTATAATTTGAAGTTGGTAAGGTGAATGTTTTTTTAAGAGAAGTGAGGTGTTCCTCATAAAAGTGTCCAGAAAAGGTTTGTCCGAACTTGTGCTGGACACTTTTACCAAAAAAAAAAATTGATGCCATCAAATATCTTCATGTTATAGCCTAATTTTATTTAATTTCCTTGAATTAATAAGTTACTATCCATGACCAAAGTGTGCAGCACAAGTTCTGCCAAACTTATGCTTTACACATTTATAAGGAAAATCTCACTTCTCTTAAAAAAACATGCACCTTACCAACTTCAAATTAGAAACGTGTCCAGCATAAGTTCTGCCTAATTTGTGCTGGACACTTTGGTCATGGAAAGTAACTTATTACTTCAAGGAAATTAAATAAAATTAGGCTATAACATGATGATATTTGATGGCATCAATTTTTTTTTTTGGTAAAAGTGTCCAGCACAAGTTCAGCCGAACTTATGCTGGACATATTTACCAAAAAAAAAATTTGATGCCATCAATTATCTTAATTACATGGGCAATTTCTTTTTGGTTTTCCTTGAAATTTTTAATCACTTGTCTTGGCCAGAGTGTCCAGCACAAGTTCAGCTGAACTTATGCTGGACACTTTTCCAATTTGAAGTTGGTAAGGTGCATGCTTTATTAATAGAAGTGAGGTTTTCCTTATAAAAGTGTCCAGCACAAGTTTTGCCAAACTTATGCTGGACACTTTGGTCATGGACAGTAACTTATTACTTCAAGGAAATTAAAAAAAATTAGGCTATAACATGAAGAAATTTGATGGCATCATTTTTTTTTTTTGGTAAAAGTTTCCAGTTCGGCCAAACTTGTGCTGGACACTTTTATGAGGAACATCTCACTTCTCTTAAAAAAACATACACCTTACCAACTTCAAATTATAAAAGTGTCTAGCATAAGTTCAGCCAAACTTGTGCTGGACATATTTACCAAAAAACAATTTGATGCCATCAATTATCTTAATTACATGGGCCATTTTTTTTTGGTTTTCCTTGCAATTTTTAGTCACTGGTCTTGGCCAAAGTGTCCAGCACAAGGTCAGCCGAAATTATGCTGCACACTTCCAATTTGAAGTTGGTAAGGTGCATGTTTTATTAAGAGAAGTGAGGTGTTCCTTATAAAAGTTTCCAGCACAAGTTCAGCCAAACTTATGCTGGACACTTTGGCCAAGACCAGTGACTAAAATTTTCAAGGAAAACCAAAAATCAATAGGCTATAAAAGGAAGTTAATTGATGGCATCAACATTTTTTTTGGTAAAAGTGTCCAGCACAAGTTCGGCCAAACTTGTGCTGGACATGTTTATGAGGAACACCTCACTTCTCTTAAAAAAACATGCACCTTACCAACTTCAAATTGGAAAAGTGTCCAGAATAAGGTTGGCTGAACTTGTGCTGGACACGTTTACCAAAAAAAATATTGATGCCATCAATTTACTTCCTTTTATAGCCTATTGATTTTTGGTTTTCCTTGAAACTTTTAGTTCCTGGTCTTTGCCAAAGTGTCCAACATAATTTCAGCCAACGTTGTGCTGGACACTTTTCCAATTTGAAGTTGGTAAGGTGCATGTTTTTTTTAGAGAAGTGAGGTGTTCCTCATAAAATTTTCCAGCACAAGTTTGGCCAAACTTGTGCTGGACACTTTTACCAAAAAAAATATTGATGCCATCAAATATCTTCATGTTATAGACTAATTTTTTTAATTTCCTTGAAGTAATAAGTTACTGTCCATGATCAAAGTGTCCAGCACAAGTTCGGCCAAACTTATGCTGGACACTTTTCTAATTTGAAGTTGGTAAGGTGCATGTTTTTTTAAGAGAAGTGAGGTTTTCCTCATAAAAGTTTCCAGCACAAGTTCAGCCAAAATTGTGCTGGACACTTTACTCAAAACATTTTGATGGATTAAATTGTCTACATATTCCTTACCATTGTCTTTTGGTAAAGAGGGAAACCTTTAGCTATTGGTAGTTTTTTTGAGTATATTATGAGTAGTTGATATTTCCATTTTAAGGTAAAAGAGTACAATATTTTCTGCAATTACTAGTAATTTATTTCCCTCAATATTTCTAAGATACTGGTTAAAATTTTTATAACACCTATTCCTAATATCCCTCTTTGATTTGATTTTTTTTTAGTCCTGATTTAAAGGTTATTACTATTTTATCAACCAAGCTTTGCATCAATGTAAAAAATACCCTGATTAATCCTGCTATATTTTTTTAACTTTCCCTATTCAATAATTGCTCAATTAAGAAACATATATCCATTATCTATTTTCTTTTTCAACTTAGTTATCTCAGTGGAAAATGTTTATCAATTACTATTGAATGATGTTTACAGTACTTAACCTTGTACAAATCTATAAAATACTTTTAAAAAATTGTGACTTTGGTACTTGGTTATTGGATTTTATATGGAAAAAATTTCAAATAATTTTAAACTTTATTCATATGCTAAGATTCTTAAGTTTTTCTATATCCGATTTATTATATCAATTTAATTTTAACTAAGTTTAGACTAGGTTTTTGCCAGGGGGTGTTAGCACAGCCCAAACAAGCTCCTATCATAGAATAAATTAATTTTTTTTAATAATTTTATATAATAATATTTAGTGTTAACTTTTTTTATCCCCTTTTTTTAAATTATCTTTTTCCTTTGTTTTTGTCCCCTATTTTTTATAACACATAAAGATGTCAAAATTTCCAATAATAGATCCCTTTGTCATATTGCATGATGTCTATATTTACAAATTAATTTAAATATTTAAATTAGTTAAACTTACATTCTCAACTATTTCCCCTTTGCAATTGTCAAATTGTAAATTGGACATTTTCTTTGTTTGTCATACTTTTAAGCCCCAAATGTTTATGTCTAGTTACTTCCCTTTTACTATTAACCCCATTATTATCATCAGACTATTTTCCAAATTTCTCACTAGCTTGATGCCATTGTAAAAGAACCCCTATCAAAAACCTGCTTCTGGTAATATATAAACCCTCTTGTTTTGTACCACATTTCTCAATTCGTTTATTTCTCTCAATTTTACTACTATTATCTTTTGGTTATCACATTTATCTGTGTTAGTAAAGCTTGAAAATACAAATAGTAATATATATTTTTTATCTCTTTATTACCTTGATATAAGAATTTTTCATTTTTTTCAAGTAATAAGTCATTAAAATGCCTCGTGATAAACAGACACCTCCTTTAGGTAAGATCTATTGCTTTATCTCTTATATCTTCCTAGAATAACTTTTCTTTTACATTAATATAATTAATATATTAACACCAAGTAGTTATTTGACAAAATCTCATCAGCATCCTTGATTCAAATCCTTCACACTCAAGAAAAAACCACCTCTAGGCATGTCTCCAAACCCCCCTTCTCTTGCCAACGAAAGGACTGAAATTACCCAATCTCAATATGGCAAGATACTTGAATTTTCTAAAGGCAAAACTGAAGAACTACTGTCAACTCTTATCAAGAAGCCTTTTCAATCTTATATTTCAAATTCCTACAACAATGTGCTTGAATACATTGATGACCTAGGAAAATGTAAATAATGATTTTATATTAAATTCTTTAAACTCAGAAGGATAGATTATCGACCCTTTTTCTTTAAAACTTATTCAAATTCAGCTTATGAAAAAGGTATCATTACTCCTGATGATTTCATTATCATCAAAGATGATGATGATAATGAAATACCTGACACTGAAGGCTATGCATCAAGATCTTGAGGGGGAGATAAGACTATTCTTCAACATTCAAAAAGAATGAGACTTCCTAGGGGCTCTAGTTTTGTCAGTGATACTAAAACTCCTCCTTCCAAGGATTCCTCTAACTCAGCATCTCAAAAATCTAAACAAACTAGCCACAATGTGTCGAAAGGTTATGTCATTTCTTTCATGAATAATATAGCAATCAATTTTATATTAGTGTTTAAAGCTATCTCCAAATTGTTTACTTTCTTATTTATTATTTCTTGTCTTTTTCTTATCTTTTAATCTAGCTCTAAAAACGACAATCACTTCAAAGCGTCAACTAATAGCAAATCTTGCTCTAATGAAGAAGAAGTAGAAGATGATGATGATGATGAAGTTTCAAAATATGAAGCTACTTCTGCTGATGAGGTTGAGAAAACACCCAATGAAGAAATTGATTCAGCTAGCCAACCACACAAAAATATTTCAAGTTCAAAGAAACAGCTTATAGTTTCTGTATTTTCAAAATCTAAAATTGAAATTCCTAAAATCATACAATCTCTATCATCATTGATAAAATTTACTAATAACTCCCTTCCTTATACTCCAACAATTATTGGAAACTCAAAATTACAGAAGCAAATAGCTGAAATTCATCAATTTTTTGATGGTAGAATCAATGGTCAAAAGGTGCTTAGGGCATGGCCAGAAATCAATCAGTTATTTGAAATCCGTTTGTCTGCTTCTCTTGAAAAGCCACACAAAATTTCCCACAAATTCAATTTTCTATGGATGAAATCTGCTCATGATGAAATGCTTACAAAAATTAATGATCTCTGTATGTATCACTTACTTGAAGTTGGTTAATTTATTTTATGATAACTAATTGTTTTGTTATTTTTTTAGCTTTGGGTTTTCTTAATGTTGACACTTCGCAGATCTGGGTGTTCAACAATTTGAACTTTGAAAATTTGGAAAATTTCTGTAACTCTGAAGAACTAAACTCAATTAATCTTTCTCCGTTTAAAAAGACTGATCACCCTGAATCATCAATGATATGCATGCTATCAAGACTAGTTAGCCCAAGCGCTCACCAGCGTTCTTTTTGGGCATCCCTCGTTGCATCATCTCTTAATCTTGCTTCTCAAGAGTTTACCCTTCCTGCTGAAGAATCCTACTTCAATCCAGATTGTCCTATTGAACGTGCCCTACATATTCTAGCCCGCCTTACACATCTGAAAAGCAAAGTTCCCGATACGTTCGACAGCTCAACATCACAGTTAATTGCTGAAAATTTTTCAATCACTCCCCTGTGCCAATTTAGAAACATAATAATTGATGTCATGATTTCAATAATTACTTTAAAATCTAGAGAGGCTGCTGCAAATATAACACAAGCTGAAAGCAAGAAACAACAACGTTCAAGGAATAAAAAAAACAACAGATATGCAGCAATTTGATGAGTCTCATAATGATTCTATTCAGAAGATGAATCAAGAATATGCACACCATAAATATCAATCATTTAATTATTACTTGGTTGATGGTGTTTGTGGATTATTTTTTTCCCCACAGGACCACCGGCTTGTGTCAGCTTCAGACTGTTTAGAATTCATAACACAACTCGGCCTCCTTAGAAAATACTGTGATAATAATAATCCGTGCAGTGAAAAAATCTGGAAAAACCTTAATTTTTATATATTTAATATTATCAAACCCTTAATAGGTAATTCTGAGCCTATGCCACTTAATTTTAATACTCCCACCATGAGCCATATTGCTAAAGCAATGGCAGCTGATTTTCTTGATTATTTGAATCTTATTAAGCCAAATTCTTCATTTTTCTCTATTGTTGACGTAATTAATACATAATCCTACTTCATGTAAATATATACTTTATCCTATTGATACATTTTTTTGTGTAACTCAAATTATTTATTTATGTGAGATTTATGACCGAATCTGAATGAAGATGCTTAAAATATCAATAAATATTATTGTATAAATTTCTTACGCCTTTTTGCTATTCATTAAATATTATTGCAATAATCATAACTCAAAATCATGATGGATCAAAAATTTGAAAAAAATTAAGAATACATTATAAGTCATTTTTCTCATAACACTATATATTTCTTCAAGATGGCAATACATCTTAGCATTTGTCGCAAATTTTAAGATAATTATTACAAAAAATTGAAACAGTTTTCTATAAACTCTTTTCAGCATGTTAAAAAGTTAAAAATATTAAGTGTAATGAATTTTTGCTCACAATTCATCAAAGCTTTTTCTTAAGTAGACTTTTCTTAATCTAATTTCTATAATTTCTAGGTGCATAATTATCTTAATTATACTAAGTATTCTCTATGAAAAACTCCTGGAAATAATTTTCAATTCATTTAATAATAGTAACATATATATGTACCATGATAAAATAATATCTAGACATTTAAATAATGAGAAGCCATCATATTGGTATGAAATCATATTAAAGTGTCTTTGAAAAACTAGTTAAATTTAAAAAATATCTTTTTATCAGTGTCAATTATTTTGAAAAACAATATTTACTCTACATTTTGATGATCTATAATTTAGCTTGCTGTATTTTGATTCATATTTTATATTGATTATTTTTTACACTTGCAGATTCATGTATAGATATCAAATTTTGTTCAATAATTTGGAAAAAAAGATATTTAATTCTTTCTATGAAAGCAAAAAAATAAAAGAAAGCAACTAGGGTACTCCTTATTAAGAACTTAAAAATATTATTTCTATAAATATTAAAACAAACCCTTTTTAGATTTCCATCCTTCTTGATCATCCTTAAATTTCAATAATAAGTTATTGAAATTTTATTTTTCTTCTAAAATTTCATATGAATCAAATTCTACTTACATCTACCTTAATAGATCAATTTCAATAAAAATGTATCTACAATATTTTTCTTGGTTTTTAAGATTCATTCAACTCCAAGAAAAAAGTAAAATTCTTCCACAACTCTTAAAATTAATTCAATGGATAAATATTCAAACACTTTAAAATAAATTTCAATTTTATTGTGTTATATTTATCTTAAAATATATTGAGGTCCACTCTCTGACAAAATTAAAAGCCCTTTCATAATTATCAATATTTTATTAAAATATAATAAAATTTACTTAAAAATGATGTAGTAGTTTCTATTTTACATACTTGGTTTTATGAATTTTTAAAAAAAATTCAATTAGATATATAGAAATATCATCATATAATTTGGCTTTTGGAATTCTACACCCCTTTTAAAGTGGGGTGGTTGCAGATGATTGGTTGGAACACCATCTATTCAGAAGCAAGAAAAATGTATGGAAGGACACTGTTTTTAGTTGGCTGTGTCAGAAGTTTCAATGTGGAAAATTGATTGAGGTCTGTGAAGAGAATAGAGACAATTATAAATTTTTCCACTGAAATTCTTTGAGCCCAAGAGATCAAAAAAATACACTGCTTGTGTAGGGGACCAATGTGAGCATTGAAGATGGAGCATGTGTAAGGCTGGATCTGGTAAGGTTGATAGATTTTGACAAGAAAATCATCAATTAGCTTATCACAAAATGTAAGTGAGGAGGACATGACTCTTATATGGTATAAAAATGTAAATTATTTACAATTTTTTGAGTTATAAAGTGTTATTCTTCAGAGTGCTGTGTATGAATGGGATGATGATGAAAAAGCAGCGAAACCTGCACTTTTGGTTGAGAAAGTGTGGATTTGAGTGAAATAAGTGACATATTCACGGCAAAAAATAAAGTGAAACCTGCTAGCATGTGCCTATCCTTATATTCCATTTTTATTTATGAATAAATTTTATTTGATTTTGCTTTAGCTAGTGTTCTCATTTTTCAATGCACATTCTTTCCAGAAAAATTACAGCTGATCTAAAATTAAGTTAAGTCAAAGATAGGGATTGACACCTGCTATCAGGTGCCAATGTTATTATATCTGGTGATTTCAGTTTGAAATCTACCAGTTTTGGGGCTAGTGTGTTTTGGTAATTGGCACTTGAATAAGTGCATATTTGGTCAAATTTAAGTGTGGATTTTCCAGAACTGACACACCCTATTACATCATTAGGGCTACTCATAACTGGAATTTGTTTTTAATAGATTTAACATTTCTGTAACTACTTTCAACAACATTACCTGAAGAAGAAGACTTAGTATTGTCACACCAAAATGCTTATCAAAAAGGTTACTTACCATGGAAAGGAAGAAAAACTTCCCCTGGGCCTGGGCCTTCTTTTTTTTGCTTCCCTGATATGGGTGGGAAGGAGGAGGATGGTAATATTGTGTCCTGGATGGTCCCGTTGAATGAGCTGGAGGAGGTTATACATTCTGTTGATAGTGGCTCATGAGGTAATCTCATTTCCACAGCTCTACTTCCATAGTTTTTTAGTTTAATGAAAAGAGCTGGCTTCCTGAATAGTCTAGGGCTAAGGTTGACTGGTTTGCATAGTAGAAGGTTGAACCTCATTGTGCTTTAACAACTCCTGCATCTAGTCCCAGAGTGTGTCTAATTTTGCCTTGTACTTCATATTGTCTGATTTCAGCTCCTTTATGTGGCTGGAAAGGTTGTTTACCTTTTGAGCTTGAGGAATCTTTTTTATTTTTATACCTTTTAAAGGATTTTCCAGAAGTATTTGAAGCTTGGCTTCCTTCAGAGATTTTGGGGAAGGGGGTTTGCCACTCCTCCTGACATTTCTATGTCCTAAAGAATTTGAAGGTTTTTTGTCAGAAGAAGAGTTTTTGTAAGTTAATTTTGAGGAATATACAGATTCAACCTCAAAGTCTACTTCAATTTCATCTACATGAAGATTATACATGCTTTCAGTCAAGTTTCTAGACATGAAATCTGTGAATAATAAAAATATTCAAGGTAAATAAGCAATGATTTTTCTTAAAATTGGGATATTGATAATATATAATAAAACTTATTAATCATTATTTTAATTCAAAAAAATGATTCAAAAAATAATTATTAAAATATATAATGATTATTATTTATTTTTTAAAAAAAATAATCAAAACAAAAAGAATCATTCTATAATTTATATAATTTAATTTTGTCTATAATATGAAATAATAACCACTAAATATTAAATTGAGACAGAATACAAAGAGCATTAATGTCAACCAAAATAATAATAACAAAAAAAAATTGGAAATAATTGGGACTAAACACCAGGTGTTATTATTTCCAACCAATATAATCAATTATTAATTATAATTAATTTAATACTAGAATATCATCAAAAATAATGATCTTCTAGGACTTAGAGGGCTACTCTATTATTTTCAACTACGATTAAAAAATATTTATTGATTACTTACACTCAGTGACTCTACAAAAAAGTAAAGGCACTTTTTTATCAATAAAAGTTCAATATTATAATTGTTAGGTTCAAAGGTTAACTTACTAAGGTTATTTAAAAATCATAATGAAATATATTATATTTAAAAATAAATAAAGTGTAAAAATAAAAATTCAGTTCAATTCATAGATTCAGAAAAAAATTCAAATTCTCATGCAAGGGTGGTCCATGTGTCAATTCAGTCCTCCAAATAAGGTCATATTTGTAATTTGGAAAGGCCTCCAATTATTGGAAAGTTGTTAGGAAGAAGGTAGTAAAAAAAGGAGAGAAAGGAAGAAGAGGAGAAGAGGAAAAAAGAAGAAGAAGATTAAAATAAAGAGAATAAAAGATAAGTGAGGTATAGGTAAAAAGGATAAAAACAAAAGTAACAACAATAGACTACTGGGGAATTTGGAGGGAATGTAGTAAGCAAGTTTAATTTTTCTTTACTTAAAAAAAAGTACTAATATTAAACCACTCTTAAAGAAACCTTTAGATTATATGTACTTTTTAAATTTCTAGTGGGAAAAGTGCCACAATAAAAAGATTAAAAGATAAATACATTTAAAAATAATAATAGTTTGTTAATAAGGTAAGTAATGTAAGTAAGGGGCCACAGGGGATTAAAAAATGCATTTATATAGGAGAAGGGCCCTCTGAAGTACCATAAACATGTATATACAATGTGAAAGTAAGAAATAAAAATAAAAATAAGTGTAACAAGAATATAAAACTGAAACTGAAACAATTAACTAAAAACATGAGTAAGGGCCTATTTTATTCACCAATTAAAACTCAAACATTTTAATAAAATTAAGTGGGACATTAAATTGGTTTGAAACAGAAGAATTTAATTATTTTACTTTAAAACAGGTTTCATAATTATTTAAATAATAATCAGTTTAAGTGAAGCTTAAAAATTATACTGTTTTGACACAAAAAAATATGTAATTAGTTAATTTAGTATAAAACATGAGTAAGTAATTAATTTAAAATAATTTATTAGTATAATAATTATTTTAAGTCAAAAAAGTAATTATTTAAATGAAATCACTAATATTTAGAGTAAGACATTAGTATTTTATTAAAAAAGTGTTTCAACTTGTTTAATTGCTTTAATGACACAAATTTGAGTAAAAATAACACCCGTATGTGATAGAATATAATGTATTATATGCTTGTTTAATTTTATATAAATTGTATACAGTAATAAAATTTATTTAACCCTTATTTTAATTAAATTATTATAAGTTTTTTATAAAATTATATTATTCAATATAATATTAATATGTATAAATAGTATGCATACTACTTGACTCTCTTTTATGTCCAATAATTTAACGTAAAATTTACTGGACTCCCAGTATAGCCTGGCGGACAAAATTGCTCTTAGTAAAGATCTGTCAAATAATCAATTTATTTTCTAATGTTTGCAGATAGTAAACTAAATAATAAAAACTAATTAATTGATTCTTTAAAATGATTTTTAATCCTTTTTTCTTGTTTTGTCAAATTTATTTATATTTGAAAGAAATTCACTAAATTTTTTTTAAGATATCAAAACTGGCTACCTTGGTAAACCTATTCCATTAAGTGATCACAAATAAAATCATATTTGACTTTTTGGCACTTATCAATTTACTTTAATCCTACTAGTAATCAAATATTTCTCTTTATAATTGTAATATTATACTTATAAAACTTTTTCTGAAGTTTGAAATCATTATATCTTTCATTTCTTGCCAAAAATGGATTATGATAAGTGGAATGAAAAAATAATATATAAATTACCTATATCAGTTAGAGATATTATTTTGACTGGAGCTGAAACTATCAGAGAGTGTTCTAGGCTTCTTAGATATGAAATAAAATGTTATTAAACCACAAATATGAATCAAGGTATAGCAATTATAAGCAAAATTTTGAGGTAGTAAAACCTAATACAAATAAGTTTCCAGTATAGAAGAAAAAACCTACTGCTCCTCTTGTCCCTTAGAAACAAGAAAGTAAAACTTGCTATAAATGTAATGAAACTTGGGTAAAAGGACATATGTGCAAGAAAAGAATAGATTTTGTTGAAAATTCACATGATTCTGAACCTAGTAATCATGAAAATGAAAAGGATGATTCTAGTGAAGATTGTAAAAGTAACATATCTTAAAGTGATGATGAAAATGAGGTACTTGTATTAGAACATGATATTATGTTCCTGAATGATGCAATAAATACCACAGAAAAATATTTAACTTCTTTTGTGGAAGCTGAAATAATAAAAGATGTAACCCAAAATACTTATAAAATCACACCTATAAGAGCACCTGTTATCATATATGGAAAGGAAATGAATTCTGATCCTGAAACTGGGGCTTCAGGTAGTGTATTTTCTGCTAATAAATTAATGAAATTCTATAGTAGATATAAGGAGAAATTTGAACCTATATAGTAAAATAAATTGAAAGGTTTTCATTCAGTTTTATGTCCAATTTAAAAATACAGTACTTCTGTGTTGTTTAAATATAATACAGGATATTTTAGAGAAGTATGTGAATTTATAGTAATAAATAAGAATAATTTCAGTGATTGGTTTATCATTGGTAATAATTTATTGAACAAGATTGGTATTAAACTATATCCTGATATAAATTGCTTCACAATTAGAGTAAATGGTAAATGAAAATTAATGATATGTTCTGAAAATTCATTTTATGTCATTGCTCACCTGAAAAAAAATGGGCACCTGATAGTAGTTTCCAATCCCTATATTTGACTTAACTCAATTTCAGCTCAGCTTTAATTCATCTGGAAAGACTGCACACTGAAAAATGAGCACACTAGCTTGTGCAACATCGAATCAAATTTACTCTTAAATCAAAACTGAAGATAGGGATGGGTACCTGCTAGCAGTTGCCACTTGATTTTTTGTGGTGGCTCCTATAGAGGAACAATTCCAAGGAGGAATAACCATCTCTGAAGTTGTTGAATTGGAAAATTAAATCCAAAAAGCCTCTTTTAGTACTCAACTCTCAAAAATGAAGAAGAAAATATTTTGAGATTGATAAAATCCAATCCTATGGAATTTATTCATGGTTCAAATGAAATAGGATTTTTTAAAGACCATTAAATGAAAATCTACTTGTGTTGTAGCTTAGATAATATTCCTGGAAGCCTAAAAAAGAAACCTTACCAAGCTTCTCCCAAAAAAAAGAATGATATTGAAGACAATATTTAAATTTTTTCAGAAATGGGTATTTCAGAGAAAGTTGACACAGCTCCCAAATTTTGTCCTATATCACCAGTTTATACCTCTTATCAAAAAGATAAGGCAAGATTGTGTTGTGATTCTAGTGCTTTAAATACATTCACTGTTGAGGATATTAATCCTCTTCAACAGATAGCTTATATTCATTCTACCTTGCAAGGAGAAGAATATATCTCCTGTCTGAATGGAAACAAAGATTACCATAAGATTCATGTGGAGAATAATCCTCAGAATTAGTTACTCATACCCACCCACATTGGAATATATAAATATGTGAGAATGTCTTTTATTCCAAAGAATTCCCCTTCAGTCCTTCAAAATTTGATGGATAGTGTTTTTAATCAGTAAATGGTTGAAGGAAGGCTTTTAGTATATATTGATGACATCATAGTTTTTTCCAAAACATATGATGAAAATTTAAATCACCTGTCTAGAGTATTTCAAAAAATGATTGAAATCATCATGAAAATAGAATTGAAAAAATGTAAGTTTGGGTTTCAATCTTTAAAAGTACTTGGAAATTTTGTATCTTGCTTAAAAATTTGTGTTGACCAGAATAAAGTGGTAGCAATATAAAATATAGATATACCTAAAAATTTGAAAGATGTTCCAAGTTTTCTATTTATGTGTGGACATTATAGGCAGTAAATAAAAAACTATCAATTTATTGCAGCCCCTTTAACAACATTGATCAGGAAAAATGAAAGAAAAAATGCCTTTGATGAATTAAACAAGTTTTTAATGTCAGCTTCAATATTAGAATGACAGATTTTAAACTCCCTTTTATCTTATATACTGATGTAAGCTTTACAGGATTATGTGCTACTTTTCAGCAGAAAATGATAATAAATGGTAAATTATCTGAAGTAGTAATCCGTTACATATTCAGAACCTTGAAAAAACTGAATTGAGGTATTATTGCTACTCAACTGAAAAGCTTAGCCTTTGTGTGGGCCCTGGAAAAGCTTTGTTACTATCTGGAAAACCAGAAGTTTAGCTTAATCAAATATTTTAGTGAAGTAAAATCTTTAATAAACATGAAAACACCAAATAGATACCAGTTTAGATGGAAATTAGCTGTATAAAAATATAGTGTAAGGATTAAAATCACACATAGATCAGGAACCTTTCAATTTATTGTAGATTTTATATCTAGAAGTTGTTTGCCAAAGATACTGACAGCCCAGGATATGTGCCTGAAAGTGAGGTGATGCATTTACTTGGGACTCATATAGTGAATTTAGAGGAGGAATTTATGAAAACAATTTTAGAAAGTTATTCATCTGATAAGTATTTGTCTAAATTATCCTTCATCTTAAATGATTCAAAAAATGCCTCAATAAGTGCATTAATTCAAGCCTTACCTCCAAAGTTTAAAATGCATTGGAAAAGGTAAATTATCAATTGAAGATGGATATATATATTACAGGAAAAAAATTAATTCATGTAATAATTATACTTCCATTTATGAAAGATTTAATGTTAAGTATTTGCCATGATGACATTTAAGAAGGCCATTTTGATTTTAATAAAACATTAACTAGAGTTTAAAACACAGCCTGGTGGATAAAAATGAATGAAGATGTACAAAAATACATAGACACATGTGACTCTTTCCAAAAATTTAAAAGATTAACTCAGAAGAGAGCTAGATAGTTACAAAAAATAGAGCAAGCATAAGCTCAATGGGAAATTATAAATATTGACTTTGTGACTGGCTTACCATGAGCAGGAAAAGAAAGTTTCAATTATTTCTTGGTAATTATTGATACACCAACAAAATTGTGTAAGTTTATTTCTACCCTTAAAAAGGTATTTTTAAAAGGCTTGGCATTGATATGGTTGACTCAAATGATGAATACTTCTTGGTTCCCTAATGCTATCATCTCTGACAGAGACGAAAAACTTGCCTTAGAATTCTGGACATCTTTGATGGAAGTATCAGGATCTCAGTTGAAATTATCTTCAGCAAACTATCCACAAACTGATGGGCTAGCTGAAAAAATGGTATAGACTCTGGAGGATATGATTAGAAAATATTTTACTTTGGATTAGAATAAAAAAAATGATAAATTCACAGATGACTTGGTGGCCTTGATTCTTTGCCTTGAATTATCTTACAAAAGCACAACTCATTCTGTAACAGAGAAGAATCTATTTGAATTCTGGAAGGGGTATTTTCCAAATACACCAGTAATTCTTTTTAAAAAATTACCTATATTAGACATACATGCTTTTACTAAATCTTTTCTTCATATGCAACAAATTTGTAGAAAGAATGCTGAGGAATGCATTCAAAAAGAGTTTGAGTATGAAAATAAAATAAAAGATGGTAAAAAATCCCATAAAGAGTTTGAATTTAAAAAAGGAGATTAATTCCTTATTTCAACACTACATTTTAACTTACAAGGTAATGTTAAATTAAAAAATCTTTTTGCAGGACCTTTTGTAGTCAACAAAATTGTTGATACTAATACTGTTAAATTCATACTATATTCCCCATATGATAGGAAACATCCAGTTCTCCCTATCTCATTATTTAAACCTTACCATGCAGATGATCTTGTTTTATGTCCAAAAATATGAGGAAGGCCTAAAAAGAAGCCTGAAGAAATTGTGGAAAAAGAAGAGATTGAAAAAATACTCAGGAAAAGAATCCTTACTAAAGAGAAAGGAAATGATTATTTGTTAAGATACAAAGGAAAATCAAGTGAAATTGATAGGTTGATCCTGAAAAAGAACTTTCAAATCTATCCTCCCTTCTTAAAAAGTTTAAACAGAAATAATTTTCTATCAAATCTTCTGAGAGGTTAGAATTAGTACTCATAATACCTTATCATGTTTTATTTTATTAGAGAATTATTATTTAATTCTACAGATATTTCTGAATACCTAGAAAATAATAAATAAAAATTCATATATTATCATTTTTTAATTTTTTTTTTTTTTGGTTGGGAAAGTGTCAGCCTGGATATTTGCAGGACTGAGTAAAAAAATAATATAAAGTATTCTGAACTCATTTATACACATTGGGACAATGAGGAAAGGTAGACAATATGTATACATAAGTTAAATAAGTCATTTGATACAATATATGCCATTAGAATACCATAAATTCCAACATATACCCACCTTTTATAGGTCTTATGTTCTTAATATTAGGATATGATATCTTAGGGTAGTTTTAAGAACCTTATAAATTAATTTACATAATTTTTAAGTGGTATTAAAACTGTATTTTTTTATTATCATAGTGAAATAATTAATAATTGCACTTTAAATCACCTAAAAGCTGGTTATATGCACTATAAATTTAATAATAGTAAAATTGGGATTTTACAGATAAATTTTCCTTATTTAGGGAAATTGATTGGCTACTTTAATTTCTAAAAATAACAATTCTAAAAATTGATTTTTTACACTAGAAATGGCTAATTTGTACTGCCCATGTGCTGCCTGCATTCATCCCTGGTGCATAGCTTCATTTATATGAACTTTGGTGATTTCACACTAAAACTAAGCAAAAGTGTATGCTCTATATGTGTAAGAATTCTAAAAGAGGCAAGAGCCACTTATTTAGTGTCCTAATTAAATTATAAGTCCTTTACCTCAGTATATGCACTAGTTTCATTAATAACCTCAATATTGGTGCCCATATTACACATTTATACTTAAAAGTGCCTTTTTAGTCAAGGAATTACCCATTCAAGTGTCTTATAAGAGTCTGCATTCAGTCAACCCTCATTTCATTTCTTCATTTGGATTTCTCAATGGTTTCTCAGGCTATTTTTGTTATTTTTAAATGGGGATTTCAAGTATAAAGTCATTATGATTAATGTCTTCATTTTTACTGTTTATCTCCCTTAATTAGCCATTTTTTTAGTTTTTTTATTCTCTCTTTTAGATTTTTATCTTAGAGTTTCAAGAATATACTCTCTTTTTTGATTATCACCTTATTTTTATGGATTAAAGCAGGTTATTCTAGTATTTTGGCATGTGATATGACTATTTTTTGGTACTGGATGATCCTTGGGTTGATGTGCATGTGTAACTTCTAGATTGGAGCATCATTAGCTATGTAAATTATAATTAATTCAAGGGGTAGATACTGGGGATTCAAAGATAAATGAGGAGGGTTTTGGGCTTTTATTCTACATTATTTATCATTTCATTTTAAATATATAACCATACAATTACAATAAAGATTAATTAGTACTTTTAAATTCTTTGAAATTTTCAGCCTTGATATTACCAGGACTGAGTAAAATTTCTAATAAATTATTTTAAACACATTTATTACACATTGGAACAATAAATAAAGGTATTTTATATGTAAAAATAAGTGAAATTAATGATTAAATACAATGTATGCCATTAATATACCTTATATACATGCATATTTCACCCTTTCAAAATTTTTGTGTAGTTAATATAAAGATTGAATATGTTAGGTTAAAATTAAGAGCCTAAACATAAGGCTAAATAATTTTTAAGTATACTTAAAGCTGTTGTTTTCATTGCTTTATGGAAAAAATAAGAAATGTGCTTTAAATCACTTAAAAGTTGAATATATGCACTATAAATTTAATGATATTTAAAATGTGCCTTTACAGATCAATTTTTCTTCATTAGAACTATTGGTTTGGCTATTTAAATGTGTAAAAATAACACTTTTCAAATTTTATGTTTTTCATGCCAGAAATGGCTTCTGTATACTGGCCATATACTGCCTGCATTTTTCCCATGTGAATAACTTCATTGTTAGCAAAAATTGTAAATTTCACACTATAATTAACCCGCATTGTATGCCCATTATGGGGAAAAACACTAAAATAAATGAGAGGTGCTTATTTATTGTCTTAATTTAATTATTAGTGCATTGACCTCATTATATGCACTAATGTTATTAATGACCTCAATTTTGGCACCTATAATTCACTACCAATATTAAAATCTCCTATTTAGTCAAGGATTTACCCATTCAAGCACTTTCCAAGAGACTGAATTTTGTTACCCCACATTTCACATTGTATTTTGGGTTTCTCAATTGTTTCACAGTCAATATTGGTCATATTTAGATTTGCATTTCACATATTAATTTGAAATAATTAGGCCTCTAATTTCTACTGTTTATCCACCCAAATTATTTGTTATATTTACTAATTTTTCTTCCTTATTTATTTTTTTATTTTAAGAATTACACACATATATTCTCATTTTGGTTATTACTCAATTTTTGATGGATTAACACTTTTATTTATGTATTTTGGCATGTGATATGATTCTTCTTTTGTTACTGGTTAATATTTAGGTTGATAGGTGAGTGTATCTGCTAATATGAGGCGTCATTGGTAGTGTAGAGGGTTGATAAATCAAGGGGAACATTGGGGAATTCATGGGTATAAAATGAGGAGGTTTTTGGGCTTATATTCTACATTATTTATCATTGACATTAAACCATATAATCATTAAAATTACAGTACAATTCATTAGTACTTTTAAAGTCTTTAAATAGCTTTTGGATTATTATCTCTTTTTTTATACTAACTATAAATTTTAAACCATTTATCATTAGTGATATCAAATTACTGAGACCCTTACATTGAGTTGTATTTTAATACATATTGGATTTTTACTACAGTATTAATATAGAACCATTAAAATATTCTAGACAACTGACTAATAAAGCTATTCATGTCTCTGTACTTGAACTCAGCCTGATAGAAATAGGGTTTTAATAAATCTCTCTATTTTTCTACCAATTGTAAGCTGTATACCATTTATATTAAGTGAGATTTAATTACTGAGACCATTATATTGAATTATATTTTAGTACTTATTTGGATTTGGGCAGGAATCTTCAGACTGGACCCTTTAAATCTTCTAGACAACTGACTAATCATGATATTCAAGTACAGATACGTGAATAGCTTGATTAGTCAGTTTTCTAGAAGATTTCAACAGTCTTATATGATTACTGTAGTACAAATCCAATATGTATTAAAATGTAACTCCATATAAGGGTCTCATTAATTTCAATCTCACTAATTATATATAGTTTATAATCTTATAGTTAGTATAAAAATAGATATAATAACTCAGATACTATTAAAAGATTTTATATGTACTATTGATATGTATTGTAATTTTATTGGTTATATATTTTTATTGCAATGATAATGAATGCAGAAAACAAGACCAAAAACCCCTTCATTTTATACCCAATAATCCTCCAATGAAGCCCCTTTATTTACAAGTCCTATACACAGCTAATGATGCCTAATTATAGCTAATAAACCTTTTCAAAAGCATAAAGAATTAAAAATAACATAATTAGAATGATATCACCACCCAAAATCCTGGTATAATAGGGATAATTCATCAAAAAAAAGAATAATTAAAAAAGAGAGTATATGTGTGTAATACCTTTAAATAAAAGACTATAAAACAAGAATAACACTAAATATTACACAATATTAATTGGGATCAACAGTATAAATGATGGGTATAATTATGACAATATACTACATGAAATCCCCATCCAAAAATAACTAATATTGACTGAGAAACCCAAAAATGGATGTGAAATATGAGGTAACTACATTCAGCCCTTTTCAGGAGCTTTCATGGGTAAATCCTTGACTAATTTAGGCAAAATTAAGCATGGTAGTGGATTAAAGGCGCCAGGATTGAGTTTATTAATTAAATTAGTGAATATAACAAGGTCAATTCACCTAAAATTAAATTAGGACACTGAATAAGTGACTGTACCTTTTTTTAGTGTGTTTCCCACAGTGGGAATAGATTGTGGGGTAATTATAGATTGAAAAAGCCAACTTTTCTTAAAATTAAGCTATTCACATGGGAAAAATGAAGGCAGTATGTGGCCAGTACACAGAAGACATTTCTGGCATAAGAAACACCAAGTTATAAAAGTTATATTTTTATGCATTTTAGTATCCAAATCAATAATCCTAATTAAGAAAAATTGATCTTTAAAGGCGCATTTTTAATATTATTAAATTTATGGAGCATATATTCAAATTTTAAGTGATTTAAACTGCATTTCTTGTTTTTTACATAAAACAATGAGAACTACAGCTTTAAGTCTACTTAGAAATTTTATAGCATTATTTTTAAGGCTCTTAAGGTTAAATCATCATATTCCAACTTAATATTAAGTACATAAGACTTATAAAAGGTGGATATATATGTGTATATAAGGTGTTACAATGGCATATATTGTTTTCTATATTAAATTTCACTTATGTATACAACTTTTGTATCTTTATTTACTGTTCCCATGTATACTCCATGTTTTTAACATAGTTTATAAGTAATTTTTACTCAGTTCTTGGAATATAAAGGCTGACACTCACCAATTCAAAAAAAATAAAAAAATTATAAGTTATTCATTTTTTCTTTTCATTTTCCATGTATTAAGAAAATATGTAGCATTAAATATAAGTTCTTTAAAGAAGGAAAGCATAATAAAATATTATGAGTACTATTTTCTAACCCCTCATCTGGTTGAACAGAATTTTATTTCTGTTTAAATTTTTTAAGAAGGGAGGATAGGTATGAAATTCCTTTTTCAGGTATCCACTTATCAAATTCATTTGATTTTACCTTATATCTTAATAAATACTCAGTTCCTTTCTCTTTAGTAAGGATTCTTTTCTTGAGTATTTTTTAAATCTTTTCTTTTTCAACCAGCTCTTCAGGTTTCTTTTTGGGCCTTCCTCTTCTTTTTGGAAATATATTAGGATCAATTTCATGGTAAGGTTTTAATAATGAGATAGGGAAAACTGGATGTTTCCTATCATATGGGGTATATAATATGACTTCCAAAGAATTATTTCTAACCATTTTTTGACTAAAGAAGTTCTTACAAGCGGGTCAATCAATTTAAAATTACCTTTTAAATAAAAATGTAGTGTTGAAATTAGGACTTCATCTCTGTTATTGAATTTAAATTCTTAATGAGATTTATCCCATCTTTTCTTTTCATGCTCAAATTCTTTTTGAATTCATTCCTCTGCATTCTTCCAACACATTTTTTGCATATGGATAAAAGATTTAATACCAGGGTGTATATCTAACCTTGGTAATTTGTTTAAATGATTTACTGGTGTATTTGGTACATATCCCTGCCAGAGTTCAAATGGTTTTTTCTCTGTTACAGAATGAGTTGTGCTATTATAAGCAAATTCAAGGGCAAGAATTAACTTTACCCATTCATGTGTGAATTTCTTATTGTCTTTTTATTCTAATCCCAAGGCACAATATCTTCTGATCACATCTTCCAGAATCTGTATCATTCTCTCAGCCAGCCCATCAGTTTGTGGATGGTGCGCTGTAGACAATTTCAATTGACAACCTGATACTTCCATAAAATATGTCCAGAGCTCTGAAGTAAATTTAGGGTCTCTATCAGAGATTATGGCTTTGGGGAACCCAGCAGTATTCATCATTTGAGTCCACCATATTAATTCCAAGTCTTTTTCAGATACCTCTTTACGGGTAGGGATAAATTTACACATGTTTTTTAGTCTATCCACAATTACCCAACCATAATTGAAACTTTTTTTCTTGTTAATGGAAAGCCAGTGAAAAATTCTATGTTTATGATTTCCCATGGAGCTTTTGGCTTCTATTTTTGTTGTAACAAGCCAGTTCTCTTTCCAGTCAATCTTTTTAGATTTTTGACAATAGTCACATGTGTCAATGTATTTATGTACATCTTCTTTCATGTTTATAAACCAGGCTGTATTTTTAACTCTAGTTAATTTTTTGTCAAAGTCAAAATTACCAGCAAAGATGTCATCATGAAAAGTACTCAACATTAAATCTTTCATAGAAGATGGTGTAACCATTACATTACTTAGTTTTTTTTCTGTACTCTATGTATCCATCTTCAATTGAAAGTTTACCTTTTTCCAATTCATTTTTATACTTTAGAGGTAAGGTTTTAATTAATACACTCATAGTGACATTTTATGGATCATTTACTATGGTAGATAATTTAGACAAATCTTTATCTGATGAATAATTTTCTAATTTTTTTTGCATAAATTTTTCTTCTAAATACACTATATAGATCCCAAATATATGTATTACCTCATTTTCAGGCACATAAGCTGGGTTGTAAGTATCATTCGGCAAAGGACTTCTGGATAGTAAATCCTCTTTAGAATGTATTGTTCCTTCTCTGTGAGTGATTTTCATTTTGCCTCTGTAATCTCGTACAGCTAATTGCCATCTAAACATGTGCCTATTTGGCGTTTTCATGCTTAGAAATGATTTTACTGCACTTCAATCTGTTATAAGTTCAAACTTCTGGTCTTCAAGATACTAATGAAGTTTTTCAAGGGCCCACTCAATGGCTAAACATTCCAGTTGGGTATCAACATACCTTTATTCAGTCTTTCTCAAGGTTCTGTATATATAACAGATAAATACTTCAGATAATTTACCATTTATTATCTCTTTTTACTGTAAAGAAGCACCTAGCCCTGTAAAGCTTCCATCAGTATACAAGATAAAAGGGAGGTTAAAATCTGGCAGTCCCAATATTGGAGCTGACATTAAACATTACTTTAATTTATCAAAGGCATGCTGTTTTTCATATTCCAAATGAAAGACTCATTTCTCCTGATTAATGTTGCTAAAAGAGCTGCAATGGATTGGTAGTCTTTATGTACTCCCTATAATATCCACACATACCTAGAAAACTTTAAACATCTTTCACATTTTTAGGTATATAAATTTTTTATTGCTTCCACTTTATTCTAGTCAGCACAGATTTTTGAAACAGATACAACATGTCCAAGTACTTTCAAGGACTGAAACCCAAACTTAAATTTCTTTAATACAATTTTCATATTATTTTCATCCTTTTTTTGAAATACTCTTTTCAGGTGACTTAAATGTTCATCAAATGTTTTTGAAAACACTATGATGTCATCAATATAAACTAAAAGCCATCCTTCAACCATTTCCTGATGAAAAACACTATCCATCAATTTTTGGAAGACTGAAGGGGAATTCTTTGGGCAAAAAGGCATTCTTAAATATTTATATATCCCCATGTGTGTGGTTATGAGTAAGAAATTCTGAGAATTCTTTTCCATAGGAGTCTGGTGGTAACCTTTGTTTCTATCAAGACAGGAAATATATTTTGCACCTTGTAGGATAGCATGGATAGAAGCTACCCTTGGTACAGGGTAAATATCATCTACAGTGAATGTATTCAGAGCTCTTTAATCACCACATAATCTTCCCTTATCTTTTTCATAAGAGATTAAAACTGGTGAAATAACACAATACTTAGGTGTTGTGTCTACTTTTTCAACAATACCCATCTTCAACAACATTTTATTGTTGTCTTCAATGTCTTTTGTTTTTTCAGGAGAAGCTGAGTAAGGTTTATTTTTCAAGCTTTGAGGAATATTATCCAAATCACATCTTAAAGATATTTTCATCTCATGGTTCTTGACCAATCCTAGTTCATTTGAGCCATAAGCAAATGCCATATGATAAGATTTTATCAATCTCAATATATTGTTTTATTCAATTTTTGAGAGTTGAGGACTGAAGAAGGATTTTTGGATTTAATTATCCAATTCAACCACTTTGAAGTGGTTCTTCCACCTTTGAGTTCTTCCTCTTTAGGGGAAATGAAATAAACTGAATTTTCAGAGCAAATATTGAATTTTCTTTTTCTTCTCAAGCCTATATTGAAGCAACTATTTGTAGAATCTAGCTTGATGCCAAATTTGGTAAATAAGTCATTGCCAATAATAAACCAATAACTACAATTATTATTATCCATTACTAAATATTCACATACTGCTCTTACATATCCATTATTTTATTAAAAGAATACAGAAATTTCGTCTTTTACAATTGGATGCAATATTAAACCAAAACCCCTCCAGTTCCTTGTCTGTATAGGTTCCAGTTTTTATTTATACTTTTTATCAAGTTTCATTATTGTATTAATAGAAACTACACTACCTGCATCCCCAGTGTCAAGAATGGCATTAATTTCTTTTCCACATATAACAACAGGTGTTCTAATAGGTGTGATTTTTTAAGTATCATGAGTTACATCTTTAATTATTTCAGCTTCCTCAATGAAAGTTAAAGATGTATCTGTTTGAGGTATTGCATCATTCAGGAACATAATATCCTGTTGTACTACATATATCTAATTTTTATCATCAATGTAAGAAATGTTATTTTTACAATCCTCACTAGACTCCTCCTCTTCATCTTCATGATTACTGGGATCAGAATCTTGTGAGTATTCAAAAACATTTATTCTCTTCTTAAAAGTATGATCTTTTACTCATGGCTCATTACATTTGTAGAAAGTGTTATTTTCTTGTTTTTTGGTAAAGAGGAGCAGAAAGTTTATTCTTCACCACTGGTAACATATTTTTAGTAGATTTTACCACCTCATTATTTTGCTTATAATGATTATACCTTGATTTATATTTGTGCTTCAATAATATTTCATTGCATATATTAATAAACCCAGAAGTATCTCTGTTGGTTTCAGCTCTAGATACAATAATGTTTCTGACTGATATAGGCTTTTTATATATTATTTTTTCTTTCCACTCATCACACCACAAAATATGGGGGGCGGACTTGCTAGTGAGTCCAGAACCTTGGACCCAAACTGTCAGCCAGGCTATCTCAGGAGCCCAGTAATTTATATAATAAATTACTGCAATCATATAAAGGAATAACATTATGTAATTAAAAAAATTATTAAAATAAAATTATAAATATTTTATGAATAAATTAAATAATTACTATACTTAATTTTATTATTAAATAAATTTTATTACATAAACAAATATTATATTCTATAATATCATGGTGCACTTTGTATGTATAAATTAATTATTTTAAATTATATTATAAGTGTAAATTTAACTTACACTGTTATTACAATTTCAATAATAAAATTTATATAAACTAAATACAACTTATCATATAATACTATCCATAAATATTGGGCGCTTCCTTGACCCTTAAATGTGTCACTAAAATTACTAAATTAATTAAAATAATTTATTTAATATGATTAAATTTAATTTCTCATTTTAAATAAGTTAATTTATTAAATTAATTAGTTGCTTCAATTAATTTAATAATTAAATTACTTGAAATAGTTAAAATAATTAAATTACCTTTACTTATACTTAATTAAGATTATTTAAAAGCGTAAAAATAATTCCTTTTATTTTAATTAAACTTTTTTAGCTATTTGTATTCCTTCTTTAGATTTCTTTCTCATAGTTCTCATTTTCCATACTCACGTAGTTATTTGTTATATTAATTCTATTCTTTTTTAGAAATTTCTGATGGGAAAAAATAGTTGCTTAATCATGGGTTTAGTTTTATTGTTTTTAATTAAATTATTTTAATTATTTATTTCACATTATTTTACTTTTTTGTAAGTACTATTGGGAGGCTCCAGAAGGACCTCTTGCCTATAAAAGGGCTTTGGAAACCTCTCTGGTAGCTCATAACTTATTATACACTCATTTAAATATATTTTAAATATACTACATTTATTTATTATTTTTATTAGTACTACATTTCTAATTAAAATACTATATAAATAATTATAGGTTGCTTTAAGTTTAATAATAACTATCATTGATTGTCGCGCTTTGAATATAACTATTAGTTACAATGTATTACAATTTAAATAATTCCTTGTAATTTTGTCAAGACTCCAATTTACTTCATCGCCCCCCTCTTTTAAAAAATACTCTTCTCATTTGTATACTTTATCCTACTCCATTATTTTTCCTTCCCTCCTATCTTCTTCTCTTTCTTCTAGACGACCGGCCGATAATTGAGGACTTTTCCAAACGACAACAACAAAGAATACTTGCAACAAACGACAAAGCACATGGACCACCCAAGCCAAAAAGTAAACTTTTCGCCGCAACCGTGTTTCAAACTTGGGTTCGATCAATTAGGTTTATATTAAATTAATTTATATATTATTTTGAAGTGATTTTACAATCACTATAGTAAGTTCACCTTTTCACCTCTCACTCATAGTATTATATTTTTACTGCAATAACAGTGTTTGTGGCTTAATTGCTGATTCACTGAGTGTAAGTTTTCATTATATTAAAAAAATTTTTTTTCCTAGTTGACCATAATAGAGTAAAACTCTTAGTCCTAGAAGACAATTAATATTTAATAAATTATTAAATTAATTTTATTATTATTTTTTGTATATTGGTTGACCATAATAGTACTCAGTACTTAGTCCCAATTTTACCATTATATTAATTTTGGTATTAATTATTTTGGTTGACTTCTTAAACCTTTATTGGTTGGTCCCATTTTAATTATTTTTAATTCTTATTAAACATTGTAATTACATTTATTTGTATTACATTTTTTAATTAATTGATTTTTTTAATAAAAAATTTAATGTTTTTTTTAAATACAATTGATTATATTTTATTTTGAATAACAAATTGAATCATTGTTTCATTTTGATTCTCTTTTTCACAGTTTAAATTTCCAGTATTTTGGCTAAGAGCATGGATAACTTACATGTGGGTGAGATTGAAGTGGATGTTGACACTGAATCTGTAGGTTCTTCTAAAGTAACTTACAAAAATTATTCAGCTGACAAAAAACCTTCAGGACGTGGAAATGTCAGGAGAAGTGGCAAACCCACCTCACCAAACAACTCTGAAAGAAGTAAAATCTCAAATACATCAGGACAGTCCACTCAGAGGTTTAAAAATAAAAAAGATTCCTCTAACACAGCAGGTAAACAATCTGTCAAACCATATAAAGGAACTGAGAGCAGAAAGCATGAAGTACAAGAGAAGGGTAGACACACTCTGGCAGCAGATTCAGGAGTTATTAAATCCCAAACAGGGTTTACCTCCTCATTTCTCAGCTTCCCAGCCTCAGCCTCAACCTCAGCCCAATCAAGCACCCAGCTCCCGCACCCACAATCAAGGCACTCTGCAAGTGGAGCAATGGAAATGAGATTACTTGATGACCCACTAACAACAGAATGTTCAGCAACCAGCTCAACACCCTGGCCCATCCAGGACACCAAACTACAATCCATCTCTTCAGAACTATCCTTATCAGGTGGGCAGAAGAAAGAAAGCACAGGGGAAGTTTCCTTCCTTGCCATGGTAAGTAATTTGTTTGATAAGCATGTTGGTATATATAATAACAAATCTTCTTCAGGTAATAATGTGGACCCTGAAAGAACAGTTAAAACCTTGAAGAAACAACTTCCTTTAATAAGTAGCCCCATTGATGTAATTAGCAAATTATCATTTGATGAACCTTTACATTTGACTTCTACTTCTTTAATTAACCCTTCTCTTGCAATTAAGAATGATTCTGTTTCCCCTGAAGTTTACACTTTACTTGAGAAAACTTCTGAAGAAATATTGAAAGATACCCTTGATTTTAATGTTGTGAAAGATAAACATTTGAGAGATTTGTTAATACATGAGAGTGATAGATTAAATAATTTTTATTTACATTTCAAAGTGTGTTCTTCTGTTCAAGACACTGCTTATTTCAAATTGAAAGACACATTAAATAATGTCCTGGCTCAACAAAAGTCTATCAAAGCTGACCACAGATCACTTTTAGATAAATATAGTCACCTACGCAAAATTGTTGATGACCTAAAAGATGAAAATACTAATTTAAAGAATGACAATATGCTTTTTCACAGTGAATTAAGAAAATTGAAAATTGATTCTCAGAATTTGAGTACTAAATGCTCTGTAGATGAGAACAGAAATTTTCTATCTATTTCTAGGATTAATGATCAGCTATCTTATATTCCTGATTTGAGAAATAAATTATCTGACCTTGAGAAATTATTTTCTGCATTACAAGCTGTCCAGGCTACTCATTATCATGAATTAAAAAATATTGCTCAAACTGCTGTTAATCATAATAATAAAAAGCCTGAACATAGTAGTTCTTCTCTCTCTTGTAATGTACCAATTTTACCAGCTGAAATTCATTCTGAAAAATCTATTGCATCAAACAGAAATAAATTTAATGCTCACAATGAGCCAGCTGCCTCTGTGAATAATGAAATATCTGAACACCTTTCAAGGCTTCAAGAACTGATAACCTTGAAAAATTCAAACCATAGGATGGAACGTTCCAGTAGCCAGAAAAATTGGCCTAAGTTGGATCAATATCCTACCTTTGATGGTGATTCTTCATCTGATTGGCAACACTTTATACAAAGGATTGATAATTTAAAGAGATCTTATAAACTACCTGATGAGGAAATTGTTTCTAACCTAATTTCTTTATTCTTCAATGTAGCCTTGATGTGGTATTAATCTGTTCTATTAGATAATAACCATTATACATGGAATGAGTGGAAATCCTTGATTGAGAATCAATTTGGTGGTTCAAAATTCAGGTTGTCTCAGCAAAGACTGTATGAGAATACTAGATATGTATCCTCCTCTGTTGAAAAACCCATTGTTTTTCATGTGAAAGTAACAAAAATCCTAAGAGCAGTTGATCCAAAGATGGATTATGATATTAGGAGAGATAAAATCTTGTATAAACTGCCAAATTCTCTTAGAGGTTTAATTGTAGCTAGAACTGAGCATGTGAAGGAATATTCTTCTTTCATTAATATTTGTAATGAGGTACTACTCAACCATAGATATGAACCTAAGAATTACCTTGGTAAATCTTATAATGATCAGAATAAACCCTCTAAAAATCCCCCAGAAAAAGCTGGTAGACCCTCTGCCCCATTTGCACCTAAGAAATATGCAACAAATACTTGTTATAAATGTAACAAACCATGGCAAAAGGGTCATATTTGTGACAAGAAAAGTAATCTTGTTGAACACAATGAGGACACTGATGAGGCTGAAATGGATGTCAATAATTCTTCTAGTGACTGTGAAAGTAATATCTCCTATGACAATGAATCTGGTAAAGATGTTTTAATGTTGGAACAGGATGTCCATTATTTAGATAATATATCTGAAGAATATGTATTGGATTTATCTTCAGTAGAAAATGCTGAGATAATTAAAGATATCACTAACAATTCTATAGCCATATCCCCTTTGAAAGCACCTGTTATCATTAATGGTAAGAATGTTGATGTAGTTCTTGATTCAGGTGCTGGAGGAAGTGTAGTGTCTGAAAAAGCTTTAGCTTCAGTAGATAAGGATTATTTGAGTAAATTATTACCTATAACTTCTGCAAAATGGAGAGGGTATGGTTCTACCTTAATTCCTATTGGCAAATATAAAACCTCTGTATTCTTCAAATTTAATGGTGGTTTTGTCAGAGCTATTTGTGAATTTTTTGTCATGAAAAATGATAATTTAAGCAATTGGTTTATTATGGGTAATGATATTTTGACCATCTTTGGTGTAAAATTGGACCCAGAAAATAATTGCTTCACCTTGGGATTGAATGGCAAAAGAAAATTCAAAATTTTCTCCCCTAGAAAACCTTCTTGGCATCTGTTAAAGTCTTGTAACTCACTGATCCAGTGTAAAGGCAGACCAAAAATTGAAATGGATGATTTATTATATGAAATAAATACTGCTTCTTTTGGTGATCATTTAACTAGTGAACAAAAGGATTCTATTATTGCCTCAATTACTTCTTTCCCTATGGCTTTTGCTCATGGTTCTCATGTCTTGGGAAGTGTTCAGGAAGAAATGAAAATTACCTTATCCTGTAACTTGAATGATATTCCTCCTAGTCTTAGGAAAAAACCATATCCTGCTTCTCCAACAAAAAAAAAAAGGATATTGAAGATAATATTGCCACATTATTAAAAATGAATATCATTGAGAAAGTGGATGTCACCCCCCAATATTGTGTCATCTCCCCAGTCTTGATTTCTTATGAAAAAGATAAGGCTAGATTATGTGGAAATTACAGAGCATTAAACACTTATACTTTTGATGATATTTATCCTTTACCCAGAATTAATTCAATTCATGCTACCTTGCAAGGTGAAAAATTTATTAGTTGTCTGGATGGTAACAAAGGGTATCATCAAGTTCCAGTTGAGAAAAATTCTCAGAATTTTTCGCTTATTGATACTCATATGGAAATATATAAGAATTTTAGAATGCCATTTGGCCCTAAAAATGCCCCTTCAGTTTTCCAGAAAGTCATGGATAACAATTTCCATCAGGAAATAATTGAAGGATGGCTCATGGTGTATATTGATGATATCATAATTTTTTCTAAAACTTTTGATGAACATATGGTTCACTTGAATAGTGTTTTTCAAAAAATTGATTAAATCAATATGACCTTGTCCTTAAAAAAGTGTAAATTTGGTTTTCAATCTTTGAAAGTCCTTGGCCATGTTGTGTCAGGCCTACAAATTTGTGTAGACCAAAACAAAGTTGCCGCAATTCAAAATGTGAAAGTACCAACTTCTGTAAGAGAAATCCAAAGTTTTTTGGGTATGTGTGGCTATTACAGGCAATATATTAAAAATTATCAGGTCATAGCCTTACCTCTTACCAAACTCACTAGGAAAGATGTTGCATTCATCTGGAATAGTGACTGTCAAAAAGCTTTTGATACTTTAAAAAGTTGCTTAATGACAGCCCCTATCTTATCTCTTCCAGATTTTAATAAACCATTTGTCCTGTATACAGATGCTAGCTTTGTTGGTCTGGGTGCTGCCCTCCATTAGAAACAAATTATTAATGATAAATCCTCAGAGGTTGTAATTTGTTATATTTCAAGAACCTTGAGAAATAGTGAATTGAAATATGGTGCCACTCAATTAGAGTGCTTAGCAGTTGTTTGGGCTCTTGAGAAATTTTATTACTATCTATATGACCAAAAGTTTGAATTGGTAACTGACTGTAGTGCTTTAAAGTCCCTCTTAAACCTGAAAACACCTAATAGACATATGTTCAGGTGGCAACTTGCTGTTCAAGAGTACAGAGGACGGATGCCAATTATCCATAGGGCTGGAAATTTTCACTCCAATGTTGATATGCTGTCCAGACTGCCTCTGCCAAATAATGACACCAATCCTGCTTATGTACCTGAAGATGATACTGTTCATATCCATGGTATATTTATAGTTGATATGGAAGAGGAGTTATTACAATTAGTACTGGATTCATATGATAAGGATTCTGATTTAAATAAATCAGTTACTATCTTAAATGATCCTAAAATGCTTCAATTCAAGAATTGATTAAAACTCTTCCTTCAAAGTATCAAAGTGCTTTGATTAAAGGAAAGTTTTCTATTGAAGATGGTTATATATATTATAGAAGAAAGCTTACTAATGTAATTGTAATCCCTCCTTCTATGAAAGAAACTATCCTCAAACTTTGTCATGATGACATATTAGCTGGTCATTTTGATCTAGAAAAAACATTGATTAGAATCAAAAACACTGCTTGGTGGGCTAATATGTCTGAAGATACAGAATTATATGTTGAATCTTGTGATTCCTACCAGAAATCTAAAAGGTTGACAGGTAAAAGAGCAGGTTTACTACAACATATTGAAGCACCTAATGCTCCTTGGAAAATAATTAACATGGATTTTGTCACTGTTCTTCCTGTATCAGGTAAAGACAGTTTTAACTCTTGCTGGGTAATGGTAGATAGATTCACAAAAATGTGCAAATTTATTCCTACCCACAAAGATGTATCCACAAAAGAATTAGCTTTCTTATGGTGGTCTTACATGTTTAATATTATTGGTTTTCAAAAAGCCATTATCTCTGATAGGGATCCAAAATTCACTTCTGAGTTTTGGACCTCTCTGATGGATATTTGTGGCTGTGAGTTAAAGTTATCTACAGATCATCATCCTCAGACTGATGGTCTAGCTGAAAGAATGATTCAAACTCTGGAAGATATGATTAGAAGGTATTGTGCCTTTGGTTTAATATATAAAGACAATGACAGATTTACTCATGACTGGGTCACTCTATTGCCTGGTCTTGAATTTGCATATAATAGCACTGTTCATTCTGTCACTGAGAAAAAGCCTTTTGAGCTTTGGTTAGGTTATGTCCCAAACACTCCTGCCCAGATTCTCAATAATAAATTACCTAAGTTGGAACTACATCCTGGTGTAAAATCTTTTATGCAAATGCAACAGCTATGAAGAAAACATGCTCAAAGCTGTATTGATAAAGCATTTGAATATTAAAAGAAAAGATGGGATAAATCCCATAAAGAATACACATTTAAAAAGGGTGATGAAGTGTTGATATCTACTGTCCATTTCAATTTACAAGGTAAAAACAAATTAAAAGATCATTTTGTAGGACCATTTGTTGTTAAGAGAATGGTTGGTTATAATGCAGTAGAAGTTGTTTTGTATTCTCCATATGATAGAAAACATCCTGTTTTTCCCATTTCTTTTCTTAAACCTTATACTTCCAACAGTGACTTAATTCCCAAAAGAAGGGGAATACCTAAGAAAAACCCTCAGGAAGTCACAGAAACTGCAGAAATTGATGAAATTCTCAATGATAGAATTATCACTTCTGAAAGAGGTATTGAATATTTATTGACATATAAGAATAAGTCATCTGAACATGATGCATGGATACCTGGAAAAGAAATTTCAAATCTCCCTACTCTGTTAAAAAAGTATAAAAAGAAAAAATCTTAGCATTTTATTTATTGTTGTTTTTTAGAGTGAGGGAGTGTCAGCCAGGCTATCTCAGGAGTCCAGTAATTTATATAATAAATTACTGCAATCATATAAAGGAATAACATTATGTAATTACAAAAAATTATTAAAATAAAATTATAAATATTTTATGAATAAATTAAATAATTACTATACTTAATTTTATTATTAAATAAATTTTATTACATAAACAAATATTATATTCTATAATATCATGGTGCACTTTGTATGTATAAATTAATTATTTTAAATTATATTATAAGTTTAAATTTAACTTACACTGTAATTACAATTTCAATAATAAAATTTATATAAACTAAATACAACTTATCATATAATACTATCCATAAATATTGGGCGCCTCCTTGACCCTTAAATGTGTCACTAAAATTACTAAATTAATTAAAAAAAATTATTTAATATGATTAAATTTAATTTCTCATTTTAAATAAGTTACTTTATTAAATTAATTAGTTGTTTCAATTAATTTAATAATTAAATTACTTGAAATAGTTAAAATAATTAAATTACCTTTACTTATACTGAATTAAGATTATTTAAAAGCGTAAAAATAATTCCTTTTATTTTAATTAAACTTTTTTAGCTATTTGTATTCCTTCATTAGATTTATTTCTCAAAGTTCTCATTTTCCATACTCGTGTAGTTATTTGTTATATTAATTCTATTCTTTTTTAGAAATTTCTGATGGGAAAAAATAGTTGCTTAATCATGGGTTTATTTTTATTGTTTTTAATTAAATTCTTTTAATTATTTATTTCAAATTATTTTTCTTTTTTGTAAGTACTATTGGGACACTCCAGAAGGTCCTCTTGCCTATAAAAGGGCTTTGGAAACCTCTCTGGTAGCTCATAACTTATTATACACTCATTTAAATATATTTTAAATATACTAAGTTTATTTATTAATTTCATTAGTACTACATTTCTAATTAAAATACTATATAAATAATTATAGGTTGCTTTAAGTTTAATAATAACTATCTTTGATTGTTGCGCTTTGAATATAACTATTAGTTACAATATATTACAATTTAAATAATTCCTTACAATTTTGTCAAGACTCCAATTTACTTTGTTACCCCCCTTTTTTTAAAAAATACTCTTCTCATTCGTATACTTTATCCTACTCCATTATTTTGCCTTCCCTCCTATCTTCTTCTCTTTCTTCTAGATGACCAGCTGATAACTCACATCAGATTGAACACACATTGAGCTATCGATAAAGGAACCATACAATCAGGGATGAACATCACTCAGCAGAACAGTTTTAGGTGGGTTTTCAAGTAGAGTTCAGTATATGCTCAGTATGAGTTCAGTCTGAGTTCCATCTGAGTTCAGGTTAAGGACTTGCTAGCAAGTCCACCCCCTATATTAGGTAGTGTCATAATCCATTTTTGGATCCATGTCTTTCATGATTTTTATTAAATTCATTAAAAATACCATTGGTTTATCCCCAGCTTTTGGATTCTATCTTGTTTTTTCATACAATCTTTGTTGAGTAATTCTAAATTTTGGGCCAGCAAATTTCCTTTTAATTAGTGCCTTCCATTCATTACAGGAGTACTAAATTCCCTCACTCAATACAGATTCAAATTATAATAAGACCACATATGTAAATAAAGATATCAATTTTGATGTAATTTCTTCATCAGGTAATTTGTATGAAAATTTTAAGCTATCAATTCTCTGAATTAATTGTTGCAAATCAGATTTTGAATACCCATAAAAAGAAAGGTACTGATCTAACTTAGGCCAGTTATTTTGGTTAGTTTTTACTTCCTTAACCTGAGGAATATTAAGTAATTCACTTATTTTTGATAGATGGTCATGTATTTCATCTTTCAATGATTTTTTACTCAGAGCCCATTTTTCAATCATTTGTTTTTCATATGAATATTCCATATGACACTATGCAATATAGGGGGTGGACTTGCTAGAAAGTCCTCAACCTGAACTCAGATGGAACTCAGACTGAACTCATACTGAACCCATACTGAACTCTACTTGAACACCCACCTAAAACTGTTCTGCTGAGTGGTGTTCATCCCTGATTGTATGGTTCCTTTATCAATAGCTCAATTTATTTTCAATCTGTGGTGAGTTTGGGTCCAAGGTTGAGGACTTGCTAGCAAGTCCACCCCCCATATTGTGTGGTGTGAATTAGAATTTTTCCCATTTAAGAGATGTTGTGATTTTTTTTTGGTATTTTTCTAAATATTTTCTACTTCAATTTCCACTCTTTTTAGCCTATCCTTAATTACAGGTACATGAGTTGAATTATCATTTACATTTGAAAAAGACAATTCTACACATCCCTCTATGGTAGCCATAATATTCTGAGAATGTTCTAATTTATCTTGTAAATTCTTAATCTTAGAGGTTGATATTCTATTTTCATTTATTAATTCATTATTTAAATTTTCAATGACTTTTAATCTATTGGCTGTAGTACTCAATGATTGTGTAAGTTTTATTAATACACTTTCTGTATTCTTGTTTGACTCTCTAGAGATTTCTTCCAATTTTTCAACTCTTAATAAAAATTTGCTAATGATTTTTGACTCCATTGGATTTACTTTTAAGAAATATTCAATTTTTTCTGAGTCAAACTCAGAAAGCTCATCATCAGGCTCAAGATTTACTCTATTTGGTTCAATTTTCTTATTACTAGTAGTATCTTTGTGATCAATAAAACTATGTAAATTGTCATCATGTAAAGACAAATTTTAAATGCTATTTTCAAATGAATAATTATTTTAATTCTTATCAATTATATTCAGTAGATCCCTATTAATCTCATTTCCTATGAGTAATTCCTTGTTAGTGTCATTTAATTGATCATGAAAAGATGGATGACTTACCAAGGTCTTACTCCATTTCCCGTGCCCCTCCTTGCCTTCCCCCTTTAAGGGTGACGGCTGGAACCCTGCTATGGAGGGTTGTTTTAGTTTTGGGTCTACCATTCCCATTTACATTTGCTGAATGTGATCTTTTGATCCTCCTCTTGGGCTGGAGGTTCTGCTGTTTCCACTGTGGAAGGGTTTGATACAAATGTGGTTGGTTGTGATTTTAATCCTACTAGAGCTTGAATGACTTCTATGAAGCCCTGTGTTGTCTTTTTTCCAAATTTCTCATTTGGTCCAAAATGGTGTTGAATTTTTTTTTAGGGTATTTATAATGGTTGAGAGGGAGTGAATTTGTTCTTGTAAGGTATTTTTTGTTTTCATTATTGATACTTGTTCAAAAGACTTTCCCTTTCTTCCAGAGACATCTGTTGGAAGTTGCTGTTTGTAGGAGAGAAATACTCTATTTGAGTTTCCTGAAAAAGTTTTTTCAACTCTAGGTCTTAGATTAGAAGTTTTTACCTTATTACTCACACTTTCTACATTTTCACACATTTTTATGTGGAATTTAAATCAAAGATTTGAAATATGATTTATTAAAACTTCAAAAAAAGGAGATTTTTCAGTATTAAATAATACTACTGAAGATAATTTAATTTCTTACTTGTAGGTATTAAGTGAATCTATAAGTGTCAAAAGTCAAATATGCTTTTATGTGGTCACCTGATATAAGTGGTCTAAAATATGTAGCCATGTTATATATTTAAAAAAGAAAATATGTCAGTAATATTCTTTCTAAATATTAAATGAGTTTTACAAACCAATAAAAAGATATTTAAAGTCCTTTTTAATAGAAAAAATTAATCAGTTTTTATTATCTGGTTTATTATCTGCAAAAATCAAAAAATTAATTGGTCTATTGACAGACTCCCACTAATAACAATTTTGATATTAAATTAGTGGTGAAATTGCTGATTCAATATCACAATTTTATTATATAACAGGGATTCATTTTCTTAAATAACAATATAAGTGACCCCAACCTGTTTTAATTATCCAAATATTTCTATAGGTATTTTATTTAGTTGTAGCCTCTATTTGAGTTTTTACTTACTGGAAGATAACCAACAGAATTCTTGAGGAAAGGTCCCCAATAGTCAGACTGAGTTCAATTTCAGAGACATGAATAGCTTTATTAGTCAGTTTTCTAGAAGTTTTTAATGGTCCTATACGGATACTGTAGTACAAATCCAATAAGTACTAAAGTATAACTCAATATAAGGTTCTCAAGACTTTAAATCTCACAAATTATATATGGGTTACAATCTCATAGTTGGTAGAAAAATAGATGTAATAATTCAGGTACTATTCAAAGACTTTATAAGTATTATTGATATTTATTGAAATTCTATTGGTTATATATTTTGATTGTAATGATAAATAATGCAGAAAACATGAAAATCTCCCTCCTTTTATACCCAAAAATCTTCCATTGAAGCCCCTTGATTTACCAGTCCTATACATGGCTAATAATGCCTCATTCTAAATAATAAACCTTTTCAAAAACATAAATAATTAAGAATAACATAATAAGAATGATATCACCACCCAAAATCCTGGTGTAATAGGGATAATCCATCAAAATAAAAGAATAAGTAAAAAAGTGAGTATATGTGTGTAATACCTTAACATAAAAGACTAAAAGATAGAAAGAATAAAACTATATATTACACAATTTTAAGGGGGATCAACAGTAGAAATGATGGGGCTAATTATGACAATATACTATGTGAAATCCCCATCCAAAAATAACCAATATTGACTCAGAAACCACTGAGAAACCCAAAAAAGGATGTGAGATATGGGGTAACTACATGCAGTCCTTGGAAGGCGCTTTCACTGGTAAATCCTTGACTAGTTTAGGTAAATTTAAGCATGGTTGTGAATTGAAGGCGCCAAGCTTGAGGTTACTGATGAAATCAGTGCATATAACAAGGTCAATGCACCTATAATTAAATTAGGACACTAAATAAGTGCCTGTTGCCTATTTTAATGTGTTTAACCACAGTGGGAATAGAATGTGGGGTAATTATAGTGTGAAAAAGCAAAATTTTCTAAAAATGAAGCTATTTACACAGGAAAAATGTTGGAAGTATGTTGCCAGTACCCAGAAGACATTTCTGGCATAAGAAACACCAAGTTTTAAAAGTGTTATTTTTATGAATTTCAGTAGCCAAATCAATAGTAATAATAATTAAGATAAATTGATCTGTCAAGGCGCATTTTTAATATTTTTAAAGTTATAGCACATATATTCAACTTTTAAGTGATTTAAAGTGCATTTCTTGTTTTTCACATAAAACAATGAAAACTACAGCTTTAAGTCTACTTAAAAATTATGTAGCCTTATTTTTAAGGTTCTTAATTTTACATCAGAATATTCAACTTAATATTAAGTAGATAAGACTTATAAAAGGTGGATATATGCGTGTATGTAAGGTGTTATGATGGCATATATTGTATTTTATCATAAATTTCACTTATGTATATAACTTGTGTACCTTTATTTATTGTTTACATTTATAATCCATGTGTTTAAAATAATTTATAAGTACTTTTTGCTCATTCCTGGGAAGATCCAGGCTGACACAACCTATGATGATTCAAGGCTCATGGTCTACTTGGTTTTCAATCTTGGGATGACACTCTATCCAGCTAGGAAATGTTAGGAAATCCCTTTTTGACTTTATGAAATTTAAAAAAACAACAATGCAACAGATCTCAGACCCTGATGATTAATTTTAGCAAACAAAGATAATTTTTAATCATAATGTTAGTAAATAGTTGTAACGAATTTTATATCTGATATTAATAAAAAAATAAGGATATAATTTTACCTGATGATTAATTGAAGCAAAAAAAAAGATGTAAATACTTAAAAAATGATGAAATTAATGTATACTCTCAAAAATCACCAGTATAGGTTAAATCATTGACAAAGGTTTCAGATGTTTTGATAAGGTTCAAAGTAAGCATGCTTTTACAGTTAGGTAATTGTTTAGGTATATATATAACTCTAAGTAGATGATAGACTTGAAATGATAATCTTTAAGTACTCATTCAAAAAGCATGGTTTCATAATTTTATTAGAAATACGGTGAAGGTAAAAGAAAGGTGTCTAAAGGAAACAGCCTAGCAATAGTCTCAAAATCCAACAGCCACTAATTAAACATTCTTATTGAGTGTTTATTTCTTGTATTTCTTTTTCCTAAAAGAAATAAATATTCCTATATAAAACCTATACATAAATCTGGAGCTTAAACTACAATTCCCTCTTTCATATTACCCAATATTTAATTAACTATTTTAACCAGATAAACCTTTCAAACCAATCTTCTCAGCTCTTTCCTTTTGATCCTAAATAATACATCCAATCTTAAACATAATTACTCTCACAAAAAGCAACATCATGCAAGTCATTTTCTTTAGATATTTAACCTGAATAATCATATCCAATCACACTTCCACCTAAAAGAAAAAATTCTTCATGCTAGCTGAACTTGGTTGATATTTCATTTCTGTTCATAGAAAAAAAAACACTGGTTTTTTTAATATTATTCTTGACTCTGTCAAACCAAAAACAGGCTTCCATTTAAGGTGTTGTGGACATTTTAGTTTTTGATGGTGATATTAATTGAGAAAAGAAGGTGATGGTGCTATACTTGAAATATTTATGGGGGTATCCTTGTAAATAAATTTTGTCACCCATGTTAATTTATCAACTTTTTTTAGAATACTATATTTATCATGAAAAATGATTTATTAACTTAAATATGGTGGTTTTTTAAAAGAGAGCAAGGAGTAGAAAACTAAGTAAGAAGGGTGAGAAATGAAGAGTAAGTTGTGAATAAAAAAGTAATGTTTCAAAAATGAAATGATTACCAGTTCTTCTATTACATAAAAATGAAATTAGATTTTTTTGTATTTTTAGTCATATCTTTTACCAAGCAAATAATTAATTTCAGGCTATTTGTACCTCCCATTAAGTATATAGTTTTTTTTGCTGTGTTGAATGTTTTTCAAGTTAAATTGGTTGTCCTCTTACTGTTTTCACTAATCATCATAAAAAATCTGGATTGGTAAATATATATATATATATATGTTTCAGATGAAAGGAAAGTATTACACACATAGAGACCAGGAAAGTAATGTGGGATTCTAATAGCAGGTGTGGATCCATATTTTTGATATGACTCAGTTTTAGATCAGCTTTAATTCTTCTGAGAAGACCTATTGGCCAGTTTTTCTAGATGGTAATGGAAAGTGATAAAGAAGAAGAGAGGAAAAGAAAAGAATAAAATGGAAATAAAGATTCTAAAAGAATAAAAAAAAAGTTATATAATATGAATAAAGGACCAACAACTAAAGGAGGAGAGCTGGGATTTGTAATGACTTATGGAGGAGGAGTTTTTTCAATATGTAAGTAAATTATTTTTCTCTTCTTATGAATAAACAATTACTAATAATTAAATACAATTAATGCACTCTTAGTAATATATAATATTTACTTCTTAAAGGGTAAAATATGCCACTATCAAAGAAAACCAATTTGTTTAACTCTATTTAAAATAAGGGTAATGTAATATAAGTGATGGTGCTACAGGGAGGGAGAAAGGCCTTTATACAGGCAAGGGACCCTCTGAGGCACCACATATCTTAAATAGAAACATTAAAAAAAGTAAAACATAAAAATAAACTATTTTAATAAAAAATAAGTTTAAATTTAACACAATTAACTAAGATACATGAGTAAGAGCCCATTTATACACCAGTTCAAACCCAAACACAACATTAAAATTCAGTGAGTCATTAAATAAGTTTGAGACACATAAAAATAACTAATTTAATGAAAAAAATGTTTTATAAAATTTAAATAGTAATTAATTTAAGGCAAAACATAAATAAACTATTTTAACACATAAAAATAGTGCAATTAATTTATTTAGTATAAAACATCATTAATTAATTAATTTAAACTATTTTTATTAGTGTAGTAATTATTTTTAGTCAAAAAAACTATTTATTTCAATAAGATTACTAATTTTTAAAGTAAAACATTAATTATTTATTTAATAAAGTGTTTTTGATTTTTTTATACATTGATAACACAATTATGAGTCAAAAAGGTATCCAATATTTATTTATTATAAGTGTTGCATGGTATCAGAACTCAGGACTCCAGAAAGAATAAGAAGAACATGGATGCTTCTGAAACAGGTTTTACTCAAAATAGCTGAGTACATAAGCCTAACTACTCAACATCCCCCCACTTAGTTATTTCCAAGTATGCATCTCCACTTCTTTGATCCCTTCCAGACAACTGTTATCCAATCATCATTTCCAACTCCAAAACCATTAACTATTCTCCTTTAGTTTTTCAGTAAAATAAACTAAAATAAATAAATACTCATTAGTTGTAGAGTTTTTTTTTATATGTTTATGTTTATTATTATTATTATTATTATCATTTATTTACCACACACACACATCCTTCCTCTGATGAAAAGTGAGAGTTGGGACCAGTGATTTAGTGAGAATATCAGCACACATATGAGAAGTAGGGACATACTCCAGAGCTTCTTTCTTGAGGAAAAGTTTCTCATTCACAAAATAATGACATCTATCAATATACCTAGTACATTTTTTACCAGGTTTGTCCTTTGGATTGGAAACTTCCCCTTTGTTTTCATGGTGAAGCTTTACAGATGGGAATTCATGAAAGAGATCCTTGAGCAGATTGGATATACAAATAGCATCTTTTATACCATCACTGAGAGAAACATATTCAGCAGAAATAGAGGAATTGCTGACAGTAAGTTGATGCCTTGATTTCCATACAACTGGGAAATCATTAACAAGTAGAAGATGACCAAATTTTGCTCTTGAGAACTCTTTTTTGTTCCAAGTTGGATCAGTAAAAAAAAGTAATTCAAGAGGTCCATTGTGGTCAGGAAGAATATGAAGAGAAAGTTTTGAACTATGTTTAACATAGATCATAAGGTGTTTGAGGGAAGTCCAATGTGTTGAGGTTGGTTTAGAGGAGAATCTTGCTAGAGAATTGACTGGAAAAGAATGATCTGACCTGGTTGCAACTTCCAAATAAATGAGAGCACCAAGAATTGAAAGATATTTGGTGTTGTCCACTTCTTCTTGTTCATCTTTTTCTGATTCAATGCTTAGATTTTGAGGAAGAGATGACCAAGTTTTTAGAAAAGATGGGTCATGGGTCCCCAGAATCTTCTCAATGAGATGAAAATAGTTGAGATCAAATCCTTCTGGAACTTCTTTGATGCCAAAACCAACTATTCCATCAACTTTCTCAGTCCACTTCACCTTCAGAGAATCATCCAAACCAGCCATTAACTCTTTCAAAACTTATTCCACTACTTCCAGTCACAATTTCATTATCCACATGAATACATACAACACCCAAAGAATTTCTCTTCCTAAGAATAAAAAAACTTTTATCATACTTACTTGCTTTTTAACCCAGATCATATAATTTTCTGGAAATGTGAAGCCACTAATATCTTTCTGCTTACTTAGTACCATAGAGAGCCTTCTTCAGATGGAGAGCACTGTCATTATCTATTAGTTGATAGCCTTCAGGAGGATTTACCCATATGGATTCATTGATTGGAATGTGGAGATAGGCTGCTGTAACAGCAAATAATTTGACTGGCCACTGATGATAAGCTGAAAGGGTTAAAAGACCATTCTGGGAGGCAAAAGTAGCAGTGGGAGAAAAAGTTTCAGTGAAGTCAATCCCATATTGCTGAAGAAACCCTTTAGCCACATAAAGAGTCTTGTAAGTTGGATATGCTGAAGAAGGATTCTAGATAGTGAAAACCCATTTAGAATTTTTGATGTTGGAACCAGAAGGAACTTTCTCTTTGTACCGCACATCCATGTCTTTCATGTTGTCCAATTCTCTTTTTTCAAGCTTGTTCCCATTTTTTTTCAATCAGGTGTGGTCTTGGAATAATAAAAGAGTGAGACATACCCTTTTTGTTAACATCAGAAACAGATTTTTCTTGAGAAAGAAGAGTTTTTTTATCTTTGAAATCACCAAGTTTCAAATTATTGTGGATATGACCAAGAGTACCTTTGGATGGTGTATTAGCAGGTGGTTCTTGAAGAGCAACATCATGGAAAGGGAGATTGTAAACCAGGAAATTTGGCCATTTCAGATTTGAAAAATGTGTTTTTATCTTCATGCCAAAAAATCCAACCAGAATTTTTCAAGGAGTAACCTACACACTTACAAATGAGAGCTCTTTGATCAAGTTTTTATTGAGTTTCCTTGTGGATATGGACATAAGAACTTTCACCAAAGATCTGAAAATTTGAGTAGTTGGGGTCACAGTTGTACATCATTTTTAAAGGAATTTTGTCACCAGTTTTGACATCTGGAAGACAGTTATGAACATGAGGTTCTCATTTTTAAGTAAGACCCCAGAAGAATTCAGGATTTTTACTAGCAAGAAGGATGGTATTGGCCATATCTCCAACATTGCGGTTGAAGCTTTTGTCTGTGCCATTTTTCTCATGGTGGTAAGCACTATTGATTTCATGAGTTGCTCCAATGTTTGCCAGGATTTGAGCCATCTGTTTGCTATGCATTTCACCTCCATCAGTCCTTAGAGCTTGGAGTTTCTTTCCAGTGACATTTTCCAATGTTTTATAAAAGAAAACAATAGCTTGAGTAGAATCAGATTTAGATTTGAGAAAAAACACTTCACCATATGAAGTTGAACTTCCCTCTAAACATAGCTGCCCATCTAGCTCTATTGACTGTGGGATCCATAGGACCTACCAAGTCACCATCAATAAGACTTATCAAAGATTCTTGTCAATTTTCCATTGATGCAGACACTGTTCTCATACTTTTGGAAATGGCACAGTCTTCACATTTGGTTGATCCAGGTGGAACTGACAAAGGAAGACCAGACCCTAAAGTTTGTTGGATGACTTGCTTAACCATTTTTTTCACTGGAATGTCCTATTTGCCTGTGCCAATCCATCAGAGATCCTTTCATTTCTGAAGGAAGCTTAATGACTTCATTTTTCTTAACAGTATACAGAATAGAAGGAAGCAAGAAATAGGGAGGTGAGGGATCTTTATTGCTGTCATCAACTGTAGTTACATCAACCATTATTTCATTTGACTGCTGTACAATATTGCTCCGATTAGTTAGATCCTCCAAAAGAAAAATCAGGGGTGCAATTGAATTTTTTCACTAAGAATTGGTACAGACAATGTGGCCTCCAATGAGTGTCAATTTCAAGTTGAAGACTAGTAGTGAATGTGTTGTATAAAATGTTGAAAGTTATTGGTGTAGCATCCAAATCAGGAAAAAAGTCATCATTCACAACATAGATGTCAGTGCCAACAATATTTTTTATGAGGTACAGGGTGTTTTTGTGCCATTCATCCAAGTTGTCACCTGCTAAGTTGAGTTTAGGCATGTTGCTTATGATACTTAGGATTAGGTGCAAGGTCTCTAGGTGTTGTTTCATTACAGATTTGCTAAGTATAATGTCAGAATTATGTACAGGTCTATTTTGAAAAGGTGAGGAAGAGGATAATGACAGGTGGATAGGTGGATATGTTAGGGAAACCATGGTCTGTTGCCTGAGAAGAAGGAGAATATAGGGGCAGAATTTGAGAGAGGAGGTCCAAGTGAATGGGAGGAGTACTGAGCAAGTGGAAGGAGTTTGGAGCAAGTGGGAGGGGCAAGGGAGGTAATTGTCAGCCAGGCTATTCCAGGAGTCCAGTAAATGATATATAAATTATAAAACCTTAAAGAGTGGGTAAGAATTGTATTTAATGAATATAACTTAATATTTTATTGCATAATGAAATTATATAAGTATTTTATTATATACAAGTGTTACATTAAATTTATTGGTTATATATATTTTTATATACAGTTAAATTGAACATAATATAATATATTCTACAAATAATGGCGCATTTTTATGTATTTAATAATTATAAATTTATATTTAATTAATTGAAAAAACATATATTATAATTATAAGTGTAAAATTGACTTATAATATATTTAAATTAATTATTTAAATTTATATATTAAATAACACCTCTCATATAATACTAAACAATAATTAATGACGCTTCTTTTGGCCCTTAATTGTGTTAGAAAAAACAAATAAATTAATTTATACTAAATTGAGATTAATTACATGATTTGTTGCGTCAAAGTATTTTTTGTTTCACTTAAAATATCCTTTAATCAGATTGTACCATCTGTTTGGAATTATTTTTCTCATAGTTCCTATGTTCCAATCTTGTTTAGTTATTCACTATTTTCACTTACTTATTTGGGAATTAATGGCGGGAAAATTGGTTTCTTAATTGGGGTTTTAATTAATTGTTTCATGTTTTTCTCTATATTGTTATGTTTCATTTACTCTTTTGATATATTTGTTTTATTCCATTCTAATCATTGTATTTACAAAGATAGTAGGGCTTCAGAGGACCCATTGCCTATAAAAGGGCCTTGGATAATCCCCTGTAGCCTCATCACTTATTACACACTCAACAAATTAAATAACCATTTTATTACGTTTATATTTTTTTTATTAGTAATACAAATCTAATTTAAATTCTATACAACAAATCAAAGGTTGCTTTAAGTCTAATAGTAATTAAAATTGTTTGCCGCGCAGTACCCTTACATTTAATAATATTATTGTTAATAAAATCTAAGTTTTTGTCACCTCTCAAAGTTGCTCACCGTTGTCTCCCTCTCAAATAAATTATATATATATTTTTGGTTTATTTCTTTATTTTCCTTTGTCCTCCTCCTTCTCTCCTCCTTTTTCTCCTATTTTTCTTACCTCTTCTAGACGACTGACCGACAGTAATGATGATGATGAGAGGGGGGAAGGGTTTTACCAGCACAAGGATAGGTAAGTCTGTGATACTGCACTGGGGGTCTTTTTGGCTACTAATGTTGCACTTGTGCTAACAAAGTGGAAGTCAAAAATGGCTGATTTTTATATTACTGGCAGGAACAGCCTATAATCTGTTGCATGGTATCAGCCACTCAGGACTCCAGAAAGAACCAGAGAACCTGGATGCCTCTGTAACAGGTTTCACTCACAATAACTAAGTACATAATCCTAACTACTCAACGATAAGATATGAAGATTATTATTTGATATATATAATTAATGAATTACATTTTAAGTTAAATTTATTACTTATAATTAAAAATGTAAAATTATAATTAATTAATTCTTAATTTATAATTTTTAAATACATAAAAAAGTGTCCATTTTTTATAGAATATAATGTATTATATGCTTATTTAATCATATATACAATTTATATAGTAATAAAATTCATATATCCCTTATCTTAATTATATTATCATAAGTTTGTTATATAATTTTATTATTCAAAATAATATTAATTTGTATACATAATCAGCATAATTTTACACCCTCTTTCAGGTCCAATAAATTAACATAACATTTACTGGACTCCTGGTACAGCCTGGCTGAGAAGACTGAACACTGAACACTGAGCATACAGGCTTGTGTGGCATCAAATGTGAGTCATTTTAGAATCACAAATGAATTGATGGATTGGCACCTGCTAGTAAATGCCAGTTGTTTTTTTGTGGTGAGACAGTTAAGATCACACAAAAAATAAAAAATGGGGAACCAAGAATCAAACTTGAATTTTATTGTAGCCACTCTTTTTGCCCCCAAAAGGTGAATATAAATATCTGATTCACCCATTTTTTGGGATAGTGACCATCATTCAATTAAAAAGTATGCTCAAGTCACTGCTGTCATCATTCTTCTCAGCATGTCAATAAAAATCAATTATACAAGAAGTGCAAATGTAAATGACCCATTTTCTATTTCATATCTGAAAGTGAAAGTGAAATTGAAGTTTATCATATTCGAAGAAACATACATTGGCCTTGGACAGAGATATAAAAGAAAATATACCAAGATGATAAAATAGATCTTCTATTGAATAATTAAATTAAGAAGTGCTTATGAGCCAGACAGATAAATTACTGAAGATATCCAAACTGGTCATAAAAGTGCTGGAGCAGGTCTGTTCCAAGAATATAGATGGGGTTAAAGAGAAAACTCAAACATACAGCTAAGTGATATATAAAATTATACAGATTAAAAGTGAAAAGGTGCGGCTCATGATGAAAGATTACGAAAGTGAGTTGATGTTAGACAAGAAACATATGGTGAAATTGAGTCGTCACCTGAAAGGTTGGAACTATCTATATGCTTTAAATAAAAAAATAAAAAATCTGATCACAAAATGAAAAGCTTTAAAAATGACCAAAAGTTGCTGTACATGCAAATGATGATGCAAAAATCAGCGGAGATGAGCAGGCCAATATTGCCGCCGTTGCCAAAATCCATCTGAGGTATATCTAGGGTTCAATGGGTAGTACGTCCCGTCGCTAGTAGGAGGCTTAGGGGGTATTGGGACTGAAAATGAAAAAGCGAGAGAGTTGACGTTAGTAAAGAAAAAAAAAAGTAAGGGAAAAGTAAGAATGACTTACAAAACCAGCCTATATAAGATTTTCCCATCACTGACTCCCAATTTTCTTTCCAGCCAATCCACCAAGGATTACCTTCTTTTATGTAACTTCCCCAATCTGCGTCAAATTTTCTAATCAAACGGCGTTTTGCACTATCAAGAAAATATGTCACCGTGGTAAGATGGAAGAAAAAAGCAGAACCCCTCTTTTTACGTTTTTTTTAAAAAAAATATATATATATCTTTATATACATATGAAAGAAAGTGCTAACAAATAGTTCCAAGAGCCTACATATTTATTGAGTGAACGAGATTCTTTAGACCTGAGTCGATCAATGGTTATGTGCTCAATGGTGGATAAATTATGAAGAATGAGAAAAAAATGGGTTGAGAGAAGTGAACCAGTGAAAATAGAAAAAAATGCGGTGAGGATAATAACGACGAGATGCTGCGGATAGAGTGCAGGATGATCATAATGATTTACAAAAAGCAGGACGAGAAGGATGACAAAAGCGTAAATTGAATAAGCGAAAGCCCATTGAAGAAAGTTAAAGACTGAAGAAAAAGAATGAGAGAGAGAAAAAAAAGGGAGAAAGAAGTAGCCAAGTGAGTGAGAAGTGAGGGGAGGAAAAGAAAGGGAAGAGAGACGGACAATATTTATAATTGCGAGCACCGACGCAGGTTCCAACCCATGGACAATGATGGTCCATTTTAAGCACGCATTTTCCACACTGGCGACAGTGGTGAGTGCGTGGAGGTTTGGGGTGATGGCAGACGGAACACTGACGGAAAGTGGGGTCCAAGATCGAAGTCAGGGGGGGTATGCGGTCGATGGGCGGGGCTGGAGCGGGCGTAGATCCTGATGGGGTTGGAAGACACTGCTGGAAATAAGATTGGTTGGGGTAGTGGGGATGTATCGGAGGAGGAGGAGGAGGGAACTGAAAAACCCAAGGAGTTAAGGACGGAGAAGGCAATGGTTTTTCATAGTTTGACAGTTGATGGGCATGTTGCAGGGAAGTGTTGGGCATTGAAGAAAGCCGGACGTCCGCGGACGGGTCGTGTCTTCCGGGAGATGAGAAGATAATGCGGAAATACGACCAGAGGAAGAAGACAAGAATGACGTTGAAGACGACGAAGAGCGCGAGATGGCGACCAATGACAGTCACGAGGACGGTGACATAATAGACATATGAGACGATTCCCAAGGCGAGCAGAACCGGAACCTTGCGGATAACCACTGGGGTTGGTTTGGATGGCGATTTAGATTTGGCTTTCCCTTTGGAGCTGGCGTCACCGTGTTGGAGTGCGGCAGGTGGAGATGTCGTGCGCACAACCAATCTGCACATCCGGAGTATAAAGTGCGAATCCAACGACCACGAAATGAGCAGAGGAGAAGCAGGATGGAGATGGTGGTAGGGCGGTGTGTGGAGAGCAGGGTGCATAACAGTTTTTTTAATCTATAAACTTTAATTTCCTTCTTCTTTTTTTACACTTATTCACTATTATTAGCAGTGGGCCAATCTCAAAGATTATTATTTTTGCTTCAGAATCCTTAGCTACAAGAATGCACGAGATACCCCAGAGCATGTCCTCCTTTTCTGCCCTGCCCATTCCTCTCTAAGACGTCCCCTCATTCAAGCTGCCAGAAAACACAAAGCCCCTTTTCACACATCAGCTCTCCTCTCCCCCTCCCCCATCCTCCCTTTAGTAGCTGCTTTTCTTGTAAATACCAATAGATTTACTAATAACTTGCTGCTCTCCCCTTAGTCCACCCAGTTGTCTCCTTTTCCTTTCTTGCATGGTTATCCACCTTAGTTTGTTTCTCCTACCTTGATGTATGTTGCTCATTAGCCTCTCCTTCATGCCCCTCAGTTGGGTGAGATTGTATGAAATCAAAAAAAAAAAAAAGTGAGATATCCCTTGTGAGGATATCCAGCATGACTTGAGGACATTGTAGGCAAGGACATAAGGATAGAAAAACATGTGTAACAAAAATACATGTGAGAAAAATACATGTAAGGAAAATATGAACCAAAAAAATATTTGAGAAAAATAAGTGTAAGAAAAATATCTTGCAACCATGGGAAATTTTGTTTTTTATTAATTTTTTTTTCTCCTAGAAAATGGTTTTTTACTTCCCTTTTTGTTTTTCTCTGTTTTTTTACCAATTTTTTTTTTTTTTTTTTGAAAAAAAAAAAAAAAAAAAAAATTCATGGTCACAAATGATTTTCCTTACACTTACTTTTCTTGCACTTATTTTCCTTGCACTTAATTTTCTTACATTTTTTTTTCTGACCTTATGTCCCTCCCTAAAATATCTCCAAATCATGCTAGATATTCCTATCAGGGATATCTTACTTGGTGCGTAGTGTAACTAGAAAAGAACCTGGGCCGCACTCAATATGGTGATGTTGCTCATGCTGTTACAGCAGTGCCACACACTATGCATCAATTAAGATATCACTGGTGGGGATGTCCAATGCCAGTTGAGGATATTGTAGGGAGAAACATAAGGATAGAAAAAGATGTGCAAGAAAAATATGTGTAAAGAAAATATGTGCAAAAAAAAAAAAAAAAAAAAAAAAATTTATATATATATATATATGTGAGAAAAATAAGTGTAAAGAAAAATATCTTGCAACCATGGAAAAAAAAAATTCTCATTGTTGCAAATGATTTTTCTTACACTTATTTTTCTTGCACTTAGAGCATGTACAATCATGTATGAAAAATTAAATTAGCAAATGTTGCATGACATTAAAAAATCACGCTAATTGGCCTGTTTCTGTAATTGTTCAAAATAGTATTCAATATGAATTTGCTAATGTTTACTAAAGCCATGTCACCGGATGACCTACGCACAAGGTCAAGGGTGTTCCTGGAAGTGAGATGGAGAAAGGAGTTTAGAGACTTCGTCAAGGCACAGAAGAAATGTTCGAGGAAGTGATTCGAATATGACTCGAAGGAAGAACTACTGCTTCAAGATATGTTTGAGGAGAATTCTGTCACGCGCCACGTGACACTTGAGGCAAAAGCAGCTCATTAAATCAATAATAAGAGGCTCAAACCCATACTCGAAGCACAGAAAGCAATTCTCCATAGCAACTGCAACTTTCCTTTGTGTACTCGCTATTCAACCGCGCTAGCCTAAACTCTAAATCTAAATTAGTCAATCTCTCAATAGTGTGTCTTAGTCTTTTTCTCAATAAGTGTCGCACAGCGCAATAGTTAATATAATAGTACATTAAAAGGTTTATGAAATGTCTGTGGGTTATTAAGGGGTAGTGAGCATGGACGGAATGGTTAGTGGAGGATTGAGGGGTTAACAGATGTTAGTGAGGAGGGTCCAGGTGTAACGAATGTATTTTAATGGTCTGTGGTGTGCGGAATAGTGGATGGGTATGAGGTCAATGCAAGGAGGAGTAAAGGATATAAAAGGGGTTGGGTTTTTGGTTCGATATTCTTTAGAATTAAATTATAAAACGTATTTATAGTTAATGGTGGTAAAAGCTTTTAAGTTAAATCATTATTATTGTATCTTTCTTTATTTTCTCAATAATCATTTCTAAATCCTAAATCTTTGATTGTTGAGTTTCCAACCCTTTGTGAGATCTTAAGAATTTTAATATTACCTTTCAATTATATTAGAATCCTTCTCGAACATAACTTGAAGCAGTAGTTCTTCCTTCGAGTCATCTTCGAATCACTTCCTTGAATCATTCCTCTGTCCTTCGAAGAAGTCTCTAAACTCCTCATCTCACTTACAGGAACATCCTTGACCTTGTGCGTAGGTCGTCTGGTGACAGTATAATTTAATTCTCCATAGTTCTCATTCTTTGCACTACTACGTCCCTTTTCAGGTGTTTTCTCTAAATTCTTAAAATGGCACCTGTTCAACGCACTCCTCCTACGGGTGCTACTGCTAGAGCTTGCGCCAGAGGCAGGCCAACAGCCACACGGCCTGTTTCCCGCACTCACTCCTTGGAGCCACTCGACCTTAGGGAACAGTAACATTCAGTCCAATCTGTAGAAGACATCCCACAAGATTTTGATGATTCTAGTGATGATGAAGAAGGAGAGGATACAATGCATGAGGCACCATCCGCCCCTGCTAATCACCCTTCTGGTCAACCTTCAGAACCTGGACCATCTAATTCTCTGGAAGATTTCATGAGACTTTTCATGAAGACCCTTTCAAATTCAACGTCTTCAGAAGGATCTAAATTCAAAACTCCTTCTATGAAATCTCCTGATAAATTCAATGGAGAACATCCAGACAGATTGCGACCCTTCTTGAAAACCTGCAAGCTCCTGTTCCATAATGACCCTCAAACCTTCAATAACGACCGATCAAAGGTTGTTTACGCTTCTTCATTCCTAGCCGTAAAAGCAGCAAGATGGTTCGAACCTTATCTTCTCATGCTCTCTTCAACTGAAACCCACTTACTTATTAATAACTGGGAAAAGTTCAAAGACCAACTCTTCACGTTGTTCGGTGACCCTAATGAAACTGACAACGCAGAAATCGAACTTGAATTTCTTCGCATGAGTGATAATGGAAAAGCCTCAGAATATATCTCGAACTTCAGAGCACTTCAAACTCGAGTAGGTTGGAATGATGCTGCCCTCAAGTATCATTTCAAAAAAGGACTTCCTTCAAGGATTCTGGATCAGTTAAATCTTCACAGTCAGAAGATGACTACTTTAACGGATTTAATGGATCAAACCCTCAAACTAGACGAAGTTTACCAAGGACGACTTCAACATTGTCGATACGCCAACAAATCTCAAGGCCTAAATTTTAAATCGGGACCTTCTTCACACCCACGGACAACTCAATCCTCCTCGATTCAATCCAAACCCAATAAGGGAAAGGACAAACCTTGACCGAAAAGCTCGACCCCAGGCAATATCAGTAAAGTACTAGATCCTAAAAGGGAACTTAAAGAAGCTGAGAGGAAGAGACGAGCAGATAATGGATTATGTATATATTGTGGGGGTAAGCACAAGCTGGAAGATTGTGTAAAATTGAAGGAAAGAGAAGGTACTAGTTCAAAGTCAAAAAACTAGTAGATAGTTTACTTGTGTGCAAAGCAAACTATCTTATCTCTCCCAGTGCACAAAACCTCCATTTCTTAAGGACTGGAGTTGCCTTAAATCGCTTGAGATTAATTCTTTTCAAGGAGGATACCCCCTTCAGTTGTCTTATAGACTCTGGAGCTTCAATTTCTTTTGTCAGTTTATCTTTTGCCGAGAAGTTACAGCCGACATTTACAGATATCAATTGAACTCCAATTTATTTGGTCAAATCAGAGGAACCCAAATATTGGGTCAGTAAGAAAGTTTTATGGGTTTTCAACTTTCCGAACTTTCCCCCCTTCGAGTGAAAATTATCAGTCTTGGACGCCCCAAGGATGGACAATACCATTATTGGCCATGACTTTTTAATGCATTGGAATCCTGAAATTGATTGGACACGGGGATTGATCACCCCATGCACTAAGTAAATTTCTAATTCTTCAATGCAGGTCAATAGGGAGTTAAACAACCCGCCTGACAACGTCCTGCTAGAGGACAAATCTCTGCCAGATGACTTGCAAGCATCTGATCTTTCTCTAAATGAGCAATTGGATAACCCTTCTAGCTAAATGACTTCACTCGAAGAGGATTTAAATTGCCTCGAAGTAATCGAATTCTGCTCTCTCAATACAGGTATCCCCTTGACAGATTCTCTCGAAGATGAAGAGGACGACCAAATCAACGTTGAAGCCATTAAATCAACTCTACTAGAAATCTACCACGATTTGGTTGATGTTTTCTCAATCCGCAAGGCCGATAAGTTACCACCTCATCGACCCTATGACCATCAAATAGAGTTAATAGGCCCAGTACCTCCGGCAGGTCCTGTCTATTCTTTGTCGAAGGACGAATCTCAAGTTCTTCAAGACTACATTGCAGAGAATGTAGCCAAAGGTTTCATCAGAGCCAGTAAATCTCCAACCGGCTCCCCTGTCCTCTTTGTAAAAAAGAAAGATGGTAGTCTTAGGTTGTGTGTTGACTATAGAAAGCTCAACACAGTCACTAAGAAGAATGCATATCCTGTTCCTCCTATGTCATTACTTCTTACCCTTTTCAATGGTGCTAATTTCTTTTCTAAAATTGATCTTAGAGACGCTTACAATCTGATTTGCATTGCAGAAGGTCATGAACCACTGACTGCAATGCGCACTAGATTTGGTAGTTTTGAATATTTAGTTATGCCTTTTGGATTATGTAACGCACCTTCAACTTTTCAAACTTTTGTTAATGACATCTTCCAAGATGTTGTTGTCTATTTAGATGATATTTTAATTTTCTCGAAGACACTGGATGAACATATTCATCATGTTCGACAGGTCCTAAATCATCTTCGAGATCATGGTCTCTACGCCAAGCATAATAAATGCGAATTCTACCTCAAATCAATTGATTTTTTGGGTTTTACGTTGTCCACTGACGGTTTAGTCTTGGATGACAAAAAAGTCCAGAAAATCCTGGAATGGCCTGAGTCCAAAAACATTAAATTGCTCCAAGGATTTTTGGGTTTTGCCAACTTCTATAGAATATTTATTAAAGATTACTCTAAAACTATTTCCAATCTTACTTCTCTTCTTAGAAAAGACATTCCTTTTGTTTTTACTCCTACAGCACAAAAGGAATTCGAAGCACTAAAAACAGCGTTCACCACAGCCCCAATTCTTTGACATTTTGATCCTTCTGCTTCAACAATAGTTGAGACAGATGCGAGCGATTATGCTATTGCAGGGGTCATCTCTCAATTAAATCATGAAACAAATTTGTTTCATCCTGTTGCTTTTGAGTCACGCAAACTCATAGCCTCAGAATTAAATTATGAAATTCATGACAAAGAGCTTTTAGCTATTATCCATTGTCATAAAAAATGGCGTTCTTTTCTTTTCAGCCTAGATAGTCCTTTTCAAATTTTAACAGATCATAATGCTTTGAAATACTTCATGTCTTCTAAAGTGTTAACCAGGCGTCAAGCCAGGTGGGCTGAATTTTTGTCTGAATTTTCTTTCTCTATTTCCTATCGCCCAGGAAAAAACTGCATTGTCCCAGATATCTTGTCACGTCGGGACGACGTTTACCCACAGCGGGGGGACGCATTTGCTGACAAGAACCCAGCAAATGTGCAATCAATCTTCAACAAATCAATGTTAACGACTCATCAACTTAATTTGATGACAATTCAATCTTTTCGAAATTCACTATCCAACATCCTCGAAGCTCAGTCGAAGGACAATTATTGTTTAGGGTTAAAAGACAAAATACTCTCGAAGCAAGGGGCCAAAAGATTTAGTATTGAATCAGGTCTATTAGTCTTCGAAGGTAGAGTAGTCATACCCAACAACAATGAGATAAAATTATGGATTTTCAACAGTCGACATGATTCTCCATTAGCTGGTCATTTTGGGGTTGATAAAACCTACCAGTTAATAGCGAGGGATTTCTTCTGGCCAGGTATGACCAGGGAAATCAAGGCCTATATAAAAGCTTATTACGAATGTAATAGGAATAAGGCTCCCCCTCACCGGAAGCATGGGTTGCTTCAACCACTTCCTATTCCCTCTAAACCTTGGGAATCTTTATCAATGGATTTCATTTCTCAACTTCCTATTTCTAATGATTTTGATGCTATATTAGTAATAGTAGATAGATTCTCAAAAATGTCTATTTTTATTAAAACCACTACTACTTCTACAGCAGAAGATTTGTCAAAATTGTTTCTAGAATATGTATTTTCTAAACACGGCTTACCAAATGATATTATTTCAGATAGAGGCTCATTGTTTGTATCCACATTCTGGACCCAACTGTGTCGACAACTCAATATCACGAAGAATCTCTCCACGGCCTACCACCCTGAAACCGATGGTCAAACAGAAAGAGTTAACCAAATCCTCGAAAAATATCTTCGAATGTATGTCAGTTACCAACAAGACGATTGGACCACATGGTTACCATTGGCCGAATTTGCTTATAATAACTCGACTCATTCTTCGACACGACAATCTCCCTTCAAAACCATTTATGGACGACATCCTCGATTCAACTCAATCCATGTAGGAACTAATCATCCTGCGGAACATTATCTTCGAACTATATCACGACTCCAAGAGGAACTTAAAACAAATTTGGAATCAGCGATTCGAAGATACAAGAAACAGGCCGACAAACATCGACAATCTGCTCCTTCCTTTAAACCAGGCGACAAAGTATGGCTCGACGCACGAAACATTCGAACAACAAGACCATCAAAGAAACTGGCTGAAAAGCGCTTGGGACCATTCGAAATCGACTCTGAAGTCTCTAAAACTGCATTTCGACTCAAGTTACCTCCTAAATGGCAGGTGATTCACCCTGTTTTCCATGTATCTCTCCTGGAACTGGCTCGAGAAATATACCTGGGCAAGAACCAACCCCCTCCGGAACCGGTCGAAGTATAAGGTCATCTAGAGTGGGAAGTAAGTCGTATCTTGATTCAAGAATACGCAAGGGGAAACTTCAATACCTCATGGAATAGGAAGGCTTCCTCAATGACTCAGACAAAACATCCTGGGAACCAGCCATCAATGTTTCTAACGCTCCTGAACTCCTAAAATCTTTTCATTCGAAATATCCTTTAAAACCAAAACCTTAAAATTTCTTTATTTAAAATTTTCTTTTCTTTTTCTTTCTTTCTTTAAAATCTAAAACACCTCTTAAATTTCTTAGCCTTGTTTTCTTTTTTCTCTCTTCTTTTTCTTTCTTCTCCTTCTATAAAATTTCCTCCAAAACCAACTAAAATTAAAATCAAAATTAAAATTAAATACAATAAAATAAAATCAAAATTAAAATTAAATAAAATTAAATTAAATTAAATTAAATAAAATAAAATAAAATAAAATAAATAGAATAAAACATAAATAATAAAATAAAATAAAAAACTCATAAATCTCTCTAAATATTTTCTTTCTTTTCTTTTTCAATTCTTTAAATACATTCTTTTCTTAAAATTAAAATTCTCTTCAAAATCTTCTCTTCCAAAAAATTTATTCTCTCTTTTAAAAATTTTCTTTCCTTCGAATCATCAAATCTTGTATGACACGACCATTTCCTCAAACTTAACTTCAACCTCTAAATCTCCCTATAATAATTCTTCGAAACAAATAATTCTTCTTTTCAAATTCTCTTAAATTCTAAATTCTGTTTTTTTTTCTTTTCTTTCTTCTTCCTCTCTTTTCAACTAAAATTTCTTAAAAAAAAAAAATCCTCAATTTAACAAACTCATCTCAATCACAAAACCGTTTCTTTTTTCTCTCTCTTTTCTTACATAAAATTTTCCTTTTAAAACACTAAAACTTCCTTCAATTAAACAACCTTTTTCTTTCTTTAAAATTCTTCTTTTAAATTCTAAAAATTTTTATTTTAAACTTCTTTTTTTTCTTTTTTTCTTTTTCTCTCTCTCTCAAATCTTATAAAATTAATAACATTCACCTACAATAAAAAAAAAATAATCATAATAAAATAAAATAAAAATAAAATAAAACTAAAATACAATTTTCTTTTTTTTACTTCTTTACATCTCCTTTTCATTTCAAATCTTTTCTTTTAACTTCTCTCGAACCAATCTTTTCATTTTCTCCAAAACTACCCTTATCTCCTTCCTGCATTTCTCAAATACCTCCTCCTCTCCTACCGGAACCACCTCTCCCATCTCCAAGAGCTCCTCTGCCACGTCGAAGGAAGCAGCGTCGATAATAGTGTCGACCTCCCCACATAGTTCTTCCACGAACCTTACTCGTCGACCTTGACGAGGTTTCTTTGACCACACCTGGTCCAGGGTGTCTTCGGGCTCTTCAACTACCTCCGTGGCCAAAGGATGTGCCTCAGTTGGTATAACCGGCGCAGGCTCCGCAATCGGCTCTTCAAGGTTATTCGATGTCTAAAACAAAAACTCATCAGTAACTTCATCCTTAGAATAAACAAATAAAAACTTACCTCGAAGATGGGGTCAGGCTCTAGAAATAACCTTGGTGTCACTTCGACCTCTACCTCTCTCTCTTCCTCATCGTCCTCGATGACCACCCGTCGTTTCTTGGGTGCCCGCCCTGGAACCGGGACTTCATCTTCATCCTCCTCCACCAACTCGTCGACTTCTTCCTCAACACCTCGCTTCAAACTCGTGGCCTGGGTTACCCAGGTTGAGATCTCGTTGTTTAACTCCTTATCATTTTCCCCCACCAATTGTTCATCTTTGATCGAGACATCCCAAATGTCTTCGACCACCTCCTTGGTTTTTGGAACTACCCAAAACTTAGTTTTGGTAAATCGTTTTTCGATTTCTGTGTTCTTCGTCAATGCATCACACGCCACTCGCCGCCAACGGCAAAACTCGCATTTCTGGTGAGGGCCTCGAGTCGCCGTACTTTCAACACAGAAATATTCCATGCTTTCACAAGCCGTGCAAGTCTGTGAAAACTGTCGTGTGATTATTCCCCCATCCGCTTTAGGGTGTGGAGGCGTAGGTGTGGGAGTGGGGCAGTTCATTATAAGAATAAGTAATTAAGAGGTGAGGGAAACTAGTGTGGGAAGATGGCTCAAGCTCAACGGAGTTCGCAATTTTTATACCCGGGCATCTTTCACGCGCCACGTGACACTCAAGGCGAAATCAACTCATTAAATCAATAATATCGAGTCCTAAATCTATACTCGAAGCGCAGAAAGCAATTCTCCATAGCAACTGCGATTTTCCTTTGTGCACTTACTATTTAACTGCGCTAGCCTAAACTCTAAATCTTAATTAGTCAATCTCCCAATAGGGTACCTTAGTCCTTTTCAATAAGCGACGCACAGCGCTAGGTTCAACGAAATAGTACAGTAGTAGTTTTTTCATTAAAGTTTTGTTAATTAATTAAAAAGGGGTAAATTGAGCATGGACGGATATTTAGTGAAGAGGGTCTAAGTGTATGTTAGTAATGGTCAATGGAATGGGAATGATGCGATGGAAGGGAGGTCAATGCAAGGAGGAACAAAGGATATAAAAGGAGTTGGATATTTGGTTTGGTATTCCTTAGAATTAAATTATAAAATCGTATTTACATTAATAGTGGTAAATCCTTAAAAGTTAAATCATTGTTATTGTATCTTTCTTTTATTTGCTCAATATTCATATCTAAAATCCTAAATCTTTGATTATTGAGTTTCCAACCCTTCGTGAGATCTTAAGAATTACTATTACCTTTGAACTAGTCTATAATTCTTCTTGAACGAACCTCGAACCTGTAGCTGTTACTTCGAGTGACCTTCAAATCATTTCCTCAAATCATTCCTCTGTGCTTCAAAGAAGTTTATAAATCCCTCATCTCACTTACAGGAACATCCTCGACCTTGTGCATAGGTCGTCCGGTGACACCTGCACGGCCTGTGAATTGATGGAGTACTTTTGCATTGAAAGTACGGAGACACGAGGTCCTTGTCAGAAGTGCGAGCTTTGCGGCTGGAGACGGGTGGCGTGTGATGCCTTGTCAAAAAATGTGGACATTGAGCATCGATTCACAAAAACCAAATATTGGGTGATACCAAAAACAAAAGAGGTAGTCAAGGATATTTGGTATGTTTCAATTGGGGATGATCAATCAGTGGGAGAGATTGAGGAGGAAGTTGAAGATGATATAGCAAACTGGGTAACCCAGGCCACGAGTAAGAAACAAAGGGTAGAAGAGGAGGTGGATGAGTTGGTGGAGGAAGATGAGGAAGAAATTCTCATTTCAAGGCGAACTCCGAAAAAGTGACGGGTGGTCATCGAGGATGACGAAGAGGAGAAAGAAGTGGTGGTGGATGTTACTCCAAAATTATTCTTAGAGGCTGACCCCATATTCAAAGTAAGTCCATTCTTCTGTTGTTTTAGACATTATGTTACTGATGATCTTGTTTTAGAATCCAGATGTCATCACAGAAGTTCCAATTATGGAAGCTGCGCCGTTGCTGCCAGTCAAGGCAAATCAACCAGTGGTTGATTTGAGGGAGGATATCGAAGAAACCTCAAAAAGGTCGACAAACCAGGTTTATTGAAGATTTAAGCGGTGAAGTTGATAAGATTGTCGATGCCACTTCCTTCGACGTGGCCAAAGAACTACTGGAAATTGGGGAAGTGGTACCGGTAGGAGAGGAGGAGGTTTTTGAAAAGTGTAGGAAGGAGATAAGGGTGATTTTGGAGAAGATGAAGGGATTGGTTTGAGAGAAAATAAAGGAGAAAGAAAAAGAAAAGTAGAAACAATTTGTATTTATTTAATTTATTTTGTTGTTTTAATTTAAAATTTTAAAATTTATTTTTATAAGATTTTGAGAGAAAAAAGAAAAAAAAGAAAAAATTTAAATAAAATTTTGTTTTAAATTTTGAAAGAAGAAAAGAAAGAAATTTTAATTGAAAGTGTTTTAGTTTAAATTTTGAAAAGAAAAAAATTTAAGTATGAAAAAGAAATAGTTGATTGAAATAATTTTATTGGAAATGAAAATTTAATGAAAGAAAAAAATTGTTATGAGTGAAAGTTTATTTATTGAAGTTTTGAGGAATATTAGTTATTTGAAAAAGAAAGAAAGAAAAGAAGAGAAGAAATAAATTTTTTTAAAAAGAATTTAAAAGAAAGAAGTAATTATTTGAAGAAGTTTTAAAAGAGATATTTAGAGGTTGAGGTGAAATTCGAGAAAGATTGTCGTGTTGCGTTTGTGAAAAATTTTGATAGTTTGAGGAAAAGAATTTTTTAAGAAAAGAATGTATGTAGAAAATTGAAAAGAAAGGAAAAGAAATTTTAAAGAAATTTTAGAAGGTTTTATTTTTATTTATTTTGTTTTATTTTTAATTTAATTTAATTTAATTTTATTTATTTTAAAGAAGGTTGAAAAACTTATGAAAAGGAAAAAAGAAGAAAGAATAAGGAAATTTTAAAGGTAAAGAGGTTTTAGATTTTAAAGAGAAGAAGGAAAAAAGAAAGAAAAGGAAGAAAGAAAAAAACAAGTTTTAAGGTTTTGGTTTTAAAGGATATTTAAGATGAAAAGATTTTAGGAGTTCAGGGGCATTAGAAACATTGATGGCTGGTTCCCAGGATGTTTTGTCTGAGTCATCAAGAAAGCCTTCCCATTCCACGAGGTATTGAAGGTTCCCCTTGCGGATTCTTGAATCAAGGATACGGCTTACTTCCCATTCTAGATGGTCTTCTACTTCGACCGGTTCCGGAGGAGGTTGGTTCCTGCACAGGTATTTTTCTCGAGCAAGCTCCAGGAGAGATATGTGGAAAAAAGGGTGAATAGCCTGTCATTTAGGAGGTAGCTTGAGTCGAAATGCAGTTTTAGAGACTTTGGAGTCGATTTAGAATGGTCCCAAGCGCTTTTCGGCCAGTTTCTTAGATGGTTGATTCGTTTGAATGTTTTGTGCATCCAGCCATACTTTGTCGCCTGGTTTAAAGGAACGAGAAGATTGTCAATGTTTGTCAGCCTGTTCCTTGTACCTTCGAATTTCTAATCCTAAGTTTTATTTAAGTTCTTCGTGAAGTCGTGATATGGTTCAAAGATAATAGGGGGTATCAATGTTCAGGGATCCGCAATTAGGGATCAGGAATTTTTTTCCCGGGATCAGACATTATTAATTGCGGAAGATTCTTATCCACAATAATGCATTATCCCGCCTCTTATACCCCAATTTCCATTCCTAATTCCTGATCCCAAACTCATCACATCCATGATGGATTTGCAAGAACGTCACATGACTCATAATTGCTGATGCCATCCTTAAGTCTTTCTTCACTCTATGCCACTTATTTTTGGTGGTGAACACTTAAGTTTTTTTCTATCTACACACCTCAACTGCACATTTGGCAGTGAATTTCCACTTCCCACTTCCCTCATCACATATCCCTTCCACCGACAACAATGAAGCACCTCTCTACTAGGAAGCTACTTCACTCAACAATGAATGCTATCACTTTTCTTTTAGTTCTTTACTATAAATCTGACTCTGACTTGGAAGATGCTTTAGCTTATATGTGTTTTCTTTCCAAAAAGTGTTACATCATCACCAGGGGGCCAAATTTCATACTTTCCAAATGTCCTCTTTGTGTACTTTATTCACTTGGTTTTGTATTTGGGTTTGTTGCATATTCATTTTTTTTTGAATTTACGGTGAATATATTTTTTTTGGATGGCTCATTGGTTTTCTTTCACCAGCTCAACATGAAATCACATATTTTGTCAGTGATTTTTTTTTCATTCATCACTCATATCCTTTTCATCCTCTCCTCAAACATCACTCAAATATTTTGGTTACTTTTATTTTCTCAACTCATCTCACCAGGTAAGTCTTTTTTTTTTCTTTTTTCATTTTTTTTAATTGCTAATCATGAATTTTTTTATTTTGCTTTTTTTGTTTTTATTTTTGTTTTTATTTTATTTTTATTTTATTTTTATTTTGTTTTTTATTTTGTTTTATTTTGTTTTTATTTTGTTTTTATTTTGTATTTTTTTGTATTTTTTTTAAGTCCTTTTTTTTATTTTCAAGGTTAGACTAATTTTTTTCTCTTTTTTCTCTTTTTTTTTCTTTTTTTTTCTCTCCTTCACCCTCTTTAGCTACCTCAAGTCACTCCATCTTCCCTCTCTTTACCTTCCTCAAGTCCCCCTTATTTCATGAACACCTGCCGTGAAACAGGATTTACTTCATAAGCTATTTATCACCCAGAACAGCAGATAAAGTACCAACTGGGACTACCAAAAAAAGAATAAAATATTTACTTAGAACTTTCTTTGTCTTAACAATGACCTCTTTTCTATCTGTTTGTTCCATCCTTGCTCTTCCCCTCTCTAGTATTACCTTGCCTCGCCATCTGGTGGCTGACACCCTGAGTCCTACTCAATGCTCCCTTCTGTTGCTTTCTCTAACTGCTTCTCAGCCTTCCTCATCAGCAGTAGCACCCTCTCTTTTATTTCTATGGTGACCTTGCCAAGTTTATGGGCAGTTTATCTTTTTCACTCCTCTTCCACATGCATTTCCTTATGACATCAAAAAGTTTTCCACATTATCTGATCAGGACTAAGATAACAGCAAAAAAATTGAAAAGGAAAAAGAAATTACTCTAGATGACATTCAAAAATATTTGTCTTCTTTAGAACCCTCTTTTTTGAAGCCTGTATTTCCTGTTAGCTCATCTGAACATTCATTGTCAGTCAATTGTGGCTACACCTCTCCCAGAAGAGCGCTTTTCTGCTCTAGCATTCTGAAGCCAGAGCTTTTAAGTTTTTTCTCCCGGCTTGATACCTGGCCTTGCTTGGAAAACAGAGCAGGAACGGAAAGATTTGTTTAGGATCTTGAGTGGTGAAGTGGTGATAGATTTTCTAGAAGAGGGACATCTAGTCGAGCCCTTTGCCCCTTGGTTGCTTAATTATTCTGGCCATCATTTTGGCACCTTTGCTGGTCAGCTAGGAGATGGACAAGCTATTTTGATCTGTAGGAGATTTCTCTTGGCCATCAACAAGCAAATGTAAATTAACTTTTCACCATTTGTATCAGTATCTACCCCAACCAGCAATGAGCACATATCCAAAACTTTCAACGTAGCGGATATAGGCAATTCTGCTCCTTCACCCAGTTTTGAAATCCAACTCAAGGGCGCGGGAAGAACACCTTATTCACGCTTTGCGGATGGCTTGGCGGTTGTTTGCTCATCTATCCGCAAATACCTTGGTACTGAATTTGCTCACGCTCTGTCACCCCACTTCCCTACCACATGGTCTCTGGCTCTCATTTGCTGTCAAGGATGTCCTGTAGAGCGCAAACGCGTAGAGAAAGCTGCCATAGTAGCTCGGGTGGCACCTTTATCAAATATGTATAATAATAATAATAATAATAATAATAATAATTTCAATTCCAACACTCATCATTTCCCTCTCTCTGCATCCGACTCTATTCCGGAATACTCAAGTGGCCCTAGAGTTGTTTTCTCAAAATCAAACTCTCCTCCCTCGTTCAAAGGCTCAGCCCATGATTCATTTATTTATTATGATGATGGGGGTGCGGGTTGTTTTCAGCCTGAATATCCTTAGGACTGAGTATTTCTTATGCTTAAAATAAGATAACTTTAACTAGATTAAGCTTATATCTTAAAAATAAGGTTAAAATAATAATATATATTATTTTATTATATATATATATAATTATTATTCTATTATATTATTTATAATAGTTTAAATAGCTTATCCATGGCCTAATAATACTTATTAAGGTGTTAATGGAGTCATAATATACTTATCTTAAGTGATATGAAGTAATTATTGACATACATAAGCTTATATGTATACATAAATCTCATATTCAGTGAAATATGCAGTATATTATGTATATTTAGGTATATAAGTGGGTTTTAGCCCCTTAATAGCCTATAACCTTTGTTTTTCTGCTTATTTTAGGTCATATGGACGAAATCAGTGGACTCACAACGCCTACAGAAGCATAGACATCTATATCAGGCGCATACACCTAGTTTGGACAACTAAAATTACTTCCTTGGATGGTTATTCACGGATTTATGGGTTGGAAAGATGTTTTTGGGTTAATGTGGATGCTTGGGGATGTTATTGGGGGCTTGGACATTTTATTTGTTTCCTTTATATGCTTTTAGTTTCATTAAATCTCTTTTTGATCATTTATTTTACCTGTTTCTTTATGGTATCCGCTTTTATCTGGGTTGTCTATTTATGGTATGACTCTGTGTTATTATTAATAGTGATGGAGGGTCCTTACTGGAGGTCTGGGTGTTGAAACTGGTTGAAGTGGACGCCATGGGGAGGTGATGGGCCCTCACAGTGCTGTAATTGCCGGGGATAGCAGTGACATCATCTGGATTGAAGGTCTGTGCACTCCAGTGGATTTGGGTATAAGTAAGGAGGGATTTTGATGGTTTATTATCATCATTCAATTACTACACTTCAAACAAACACTACAATACAATTATTAGTATTCAGAAATATATTATAAAGCCCTTATAAATTGATATTATCTTTATAATAGCTATAACTATATTTTATTCTTCTATTTTCCACCACTAGCACGCATTTAAATCCAAGTATTGTGAGTTTTATTTGAGTATAACTATTCTATTAGTCTTCCCCTGAGGTTTAATCACTAAATCATTTATTAATAAGTAGTAGGACCATAAAATAACACTATTATATCATACTTATATACTAGACTATACTGACAATTGGGGGTCTTTCCTTATATTTTACTTTTATTTAGTATAAGCCTTGGGACGTGATTTTTACCTTAGTACAGCTCAAAATTAACCAAATATTTGGGTCTGCTGCATATTAGTGGGTCATCATAACTCATTGATTGCGGAAAAGAGCCCTTATAATAATTGTACTAATTTTTTATCATAAAAATTAGATATTTACAGTAGTAACTGTACCCAATATAAACCCAATTTCCCTTGGTATTTGGACACCAATATAACACCCAATTAAATTGGTATTTGGCTAAAGCTTGGTAAGCTAATTATTCACCCTTATAGAGGTCTAGTTAAACTTATTATTATATTTTTAACAGATTTTTTCGAATTTTTCTTATATTTTATTTAAATAAATAAAGATATAAATTCAGGGTAAGCTCCATTGCTTTTTTATTAGTAATATAATTGCTAATATTATTTGTCTACTAATTCCACAGAGTTTTTTCCTTTTGTAGACGTAAAATATTGTTATTCTGAACAATATGAGTGCTCCCCAGGATAGTGTAAGTGAACAGCCTGCTTATAATACCAGGTCTAAAGCTAACAAAAACTTTCCAGGACATCACCATGGAGGGACAACAGTACCCCCAGCCAGAAAGCATGAGTATAGAGGAAAAGGACGCCCTCTTAAAAAAGATAACTATAAAAAAGACGTCTCCTCCTCTTCAGGATCAACTGTCCCACCTGGCCAAACAGGTTCTGAAGTTGGAGGAATCAAAATCTCTCATGTTCAAAGAAGTAGAGCAGTTGCAAAACAATTGCAAGGTAGGATTTCAGCAGATGAATCAGGCAATGGCAGAATTAAAGGGAGGCCAGCCCAGTCAATCAAATCAGCAACCCCCTACCCAAGGAGGGTCCACTCACTCCCAGGAGAAAATCCTGGTAGACAAATGGAAATGGGACTGGTTTCACCAACAGTGGATAAGCCAAAGTTGCAACAGGGATCCACCCCCTCATCTGACTTCCTCAGCTCACCCTTACAAGGGAAAAAAGCGACAAAAATCAGGACTGGCAACCATCCCTTGGTAAGTAACTTACCCTCTCAGATTAGACATAATACTGATAATTACAATATAGGTAATTCTATTGATGTTAAATCTGTACAAAAAATAGAGGAGGATTTAAGAAATTTAGGTTTTAGAGTAGATACACCTGACTTGTCTTTTGTCCATAATAACAGTACTATATACAATGATAATACAGTTAATCCTCAGTTGCAACCACCTACTAGTGAGATGAGAAGTTCACAGGAGAGTGAGAGAATTGAAAAGGAGGACATGGAATATTTTAACAATAATCCAACTGTCCATAGAATTGTTTCAGCATTGTGGAATAGAATGACTGATTGTGAGGAACAGACAGTTAAGCTCACTAGTGATACAATTTCATCCTTGACATTGAACATTTCTCAATTAGCAACACGTAATAAAGAATTAGAGAAAGAACATTTGTCTCTAACTCTTAAATATGATTCATTGAGTATTAAATATAATGACCTTTCAAACAAATTTTGTGAGTTAGAAAAATTATATGAAACACATTTATTAAAAACTGAATCAAGAACAAAGTTATCTTTTGCACAGACAAATCAAAGTGTCTCTGAGCTGCTACAAAGATTAACTAAAGTTGAGATTGAAACTGCCAATCTACTGATGAACCAGGATAATCATAAGTATAATCAATATAATAATAATCCTTTCATTGGCAAAAGTGAATCTCATTCCTTCCCTGTACCACCACAATTAAAACCATCTGGTGGTAGTGTCAAATCTGAAAATGTAAGTCACAAATCCGTGCAGGAAGAAATACAAGACCATTTATCAAAAGTAAATGAGTTGTTGAATTTACCTAAGATTAGTGAGATAAAAACCAATCAGAAGAACTGGCCTAAAATAGATCAGTACCCAACTTATGATGGGGAAGCCAGCTCTGATTGGCAACATTTTATTCAAAGAATTGACAACTTGAAATTCTCATATAAGTTACCAGATGAAGAGATAACATCAAAATTAATTTCTTTATTTAAGGATGTTGCTTTATTATGGTTTGAAGCTGTCTTAAGTGAGGGTAGAGACTACTCTTGGGCTGAATGGAAACAACTTATTGAAAAACAATTTGGAGGTTCTAAATTCAGGCTTACTCAGCAGAGACTGTATGAGAAGACTAGGTATAATCCGTTGAATGGTGACAAACCTATGGTATTTTTAATGAATTTAAACAAAATATTAAAAGCCATTGAGCCTCATATGGATTTTAACTTATGGAAAGATAAGATAATATACAAATTACCTATATCTGTCAGAGACATTGTTGTAGCTAGAACATTAAATGTTACTGAATATTCTGACTTTATTAATATTTGCAATGAAATATTATTAAACCATAAGTATGAATCAAGGTATTCCACTTATAAGCAAAATGTTGAACCTGTAAAAACTCAGAATTCAAAAACACTTCAGGAGAAGCAGAAAAAACCTACTGCACCTGTAGTACCTAAAAAGTATGAAACAAATACTTGTTATAAGTGTAACAAACCTTGGGTCAAAGGTCACAAATGTGAGAAAAACATAAATATTGTTGAAAATCAACGTGAATCTGAAACTGAAACTGAAAAAAGTAAAGAATCAAGTGATTATGATAGCAATATCTCATATAGTGATGAAAATGAAGTCTGTATGTTGGAAGATGATTTGTCCATCTTTGAAAATCCAATATTAAATATGGACTCAAATGAATCTTTAATGAATTTTGAGGATGCTGAAATCATTAAGGATATACAAGCTGATAACTTTAGAATGACACCTATCACGGTTCCAGCTATCATTTCTGGTGAAAATGTTAATATAGTATTGGACACAGGAGCTGCTGGTTCTGTTGTTTCCACTAATACATTACAGAAAATTGATAGTGAATATAAGTTTAAGCTTGAACCACTTCAAAATAAAAATTGGAGAGGTTTTGGATCAGTACTACACCCCATTGGTATATAAAAAGCTGCTGTTTTCTTTAAACACCAACATGGTTATGTAAGGGTAACTTGTGACTTTGTAGTAATGGATAATACAAATTGTAGTAACTGTTTTATCATTGGAAATGATATTCTGACTAAATTTGGTGTAAAATTAGACCCTTCTAATAACAATTTTACAATTGGCATGAATGGTAAAAGGAAATTTAAAATAAATTCTTTTAACACTGTCTTACACATTGAGTCAGTAACAAATTCCCCGTCTAAAGGAAGTGAATCCAATGAGTTGGAACTTCTGGAAACAGAAATTTCAAAAGCATCATTTGGCACTCAGATAAGTGAAACTGAGAAAGATAATATTTTGGAATTAATTAAAGCTTTTCCAATGGCTTTTGCACATGGTACAAATGAACTTGGCCTTGTAAAAGAACATGAAATGAAAATTAGTTTAACCTGTGATATGGATAATATTCCTGCTAGTCTTAAAAAGAAACCATACCCTGCTTCACCAATGAAGAGGAAAGACATAGAGGATAATATTAAGATGTTATTAAAAATGAACATTCTTGAGAAGGTTGAAACTACACCAAAATATTGTGTAATATCACCAGTGCTGATTTCTTATGAACAAGATAAAGCAAGACTGTGCGGTGATTATAGAGCATTAAATACATTTACAGTAGATGATATTTATCCCTTGCCAAGGATTGCCTCTATACATGCTACCCTTAAAGGTGCTAAATATATAAGTTGCCTCGATAGAAATAAAGGGTACCATCAAATTCCTGTTGAAAAGAATTCACAGAACTTTTTGTTGATAACAACACACATGGGAATTTATAAGTATGTCAGAATGCCATTTGGACCAAAAAATGCTCCATCAGTATTTCAGAAGTTAATGGATATAACATTCCATAATGAAATGATTGAGGGATGATTAATGGTATACATTGATGACATCATAGTGTTCTCTAAAACTTTTGATGAACACTTAATCCATTTAAGGAAAGTATTTCAGAAAATGGATGAAATAAAAATGACCCTTGCATTGAAAAAATGTAAATTTGGGTTTGAATCTTTAAAAGTGCTTGGTCATATTGTATCTGGCTTACAAATATGTGTAGACCAAAATAAAGGGGCTGCAATAAAGAATATTGGCATTCCTCAAAATGTGAAGGATGTACAATCTTTTCTTGGAATGTGTGGTTATTATAGACAATATATAAAAAACTACCAATCAATTGCTGCACCACTGACCACACTGATAAAGAAATCAGAAGCTTTCATTTGGAATAATGAAAGACAACAAGCTTTTAATAAGTTAAAAGAATGTTTAATGACAGCTCCTATCTTGGGATTACCAGATTTCCAATTACCTTTTGTATTATATACAGATGCAAGTTTTATTGGACTGGGTGCTGCTTTGCATCAAAAACAACTTATTGAAGGTAAAATGTCAGAAGTAGTAATCTGCTATATTTCACGTACTCTGAGAAGTGGTGAATTGAAATATAATGCTACTCAACTTGAATGTTTGGCAGTAGTATGGGCTCTCGAAAAGCTACATTATTACCTTGAAGACCAAAAATTTGAGTTAATAACTGACTGTAGTGCAGTTAAGTCACTCTTAAACATGAAAACTCCTAATAGACACATGTTTAGATGGCAATTAGCTGTACAAGAATACAGAGGACGGATGACTATTACACATAGAGCAGGAACCTTGCACTCTAATGTAGATCTGTTATCTAGAGTACCTCTGCCTAATAATGATGATAATCCTGCTTATGTTCCTGAGTCAGAGATTATTAACATTTATGGCATTTATATTGTAGATCTTGAGGATGAATTTATGCAATCAATTCTTGATAATTATAATTCAGATCCTGACTTAAGTAAATTAACTACAATATTAAATGATCCATCTAATGCTTCAATGAATGTTTTAATAAAAACATTACCAAATAAGTATAAAGAGGCATTAGAGAAAGGAAAATTTTCCATTGAGGATGGTTTTATATATTACAGGAAAAAATTAAGTAATGTAATTGTAATTCCCCCTTCAATGAAGGAGTTAATGTTAAGTATATGTCATGATGATATATTAGCAGGTCATTTTGACTACCATAAAACATTAACCAGAGTAAAAAACACAGCTTGGTGGATTAACATGTCTGAGGATGTTCAGAAATATGTTGAAACATGTGATTCTTGTCAAAAATCTAAAAGATTAACAGGAAAAAGAGCTGGATTATTACAACAAATTGAGCAACCAAAAGCTCCATGGGAAATCATTAACATGGACTTTGTAACAGGTTTGCCAATAGCAGGGCATAAGAGTTATAACTCCTGCTGGGTAATTGTAGATAGATTTACAAAGATGTGTAAATTTATTCCTACCCACAAAGAGGTTTCTGCAAAGGACTTAGCTTTTTTATGGTGGACACAAATGTTAAATACAGCAGGTTTCCCCAAAGCAATAGTTTCTGACAGAGATCCTAAATTTACTTCTGAGTTCTGGACGTCACTTATGGATGTTTCAGGGTGTCAATTAAAACTTTCTACAGCACACCATCCACAAACTGATGGGCTAGCAGAAAGAATGATACAAACCTTAGAAGATATGATAAGAAGATACTGTGCTTTTGGTCTTAATTTTAAAGACAATGACAAATTCACGCATGATTGGGTAACCCTTATCCCAGGTTTAGAATTTGCATATAATAGTACAGTACATTCTGTCACTGGCAAAAAGCCATTTGAGTTATGGTTGGGTTATGTACCTAATACCCCTGCTAAAACTCTTAATAAGTTACCTAGATTGGATATTCATCCAGGTACTAAATCTTTTCTTCAGATGCAGGAATTATGCAGAAAACATGCTCAAGAATGTATAAATAAGGCTTTTGAGTATGAAAAGAAAAGATGGGATAAAGCTCATAAAGAACAAATGTTCAAAGAGGGTGATGAAGTCCTTATTTCAATGCTACATTTCAATTTAAATGGTAATGTTAAATTGAAGGATCCATTCATTGGACCATTTGTAGTTAAAAAGATGGTTGGTAATAATGCTGTTGAGGTTATTCTATATGCACCTTATGATAGAAAACATCCAGTATTTCCTATTTCTCTTATAAAACCATACCATTCTAATGATACTGCTCTCTTTCCAAGAAGATCAGGAAGGCGTAAACAGCAACCTGAAGAAATAGTGGAAAAAGCAGAAATTGAAAAGATACTTAAAAAGAGACACCTTACTAAAGAAAAGGGAGTTGAGTATCTATTAAGATTTAAAAATAAATCAAGTGAATATGACCAGTGGATTCCAGAAAATGAAATCTCTGATCTTAAAAATCTCTTGAAAAAATTTAAATCTAAATAATACTGTTCATTCAGTATATGTATTATAAAAATTATTTTTTTTATTTTATTTTATTATTTCATTCCTTAAGATTAATTAAAATGTCTTAACATTTTTTTTATTGTTTTTTTGGGGTGAGGGAGTGTCAGCCTAAATATCCTTAGGACTGAGTATTTCTTATGCTTAAAATAAGATAACCTTAACTAGATTAAGCTTATATCTTAAAAATAAGGTTAAAATAATAATATATATTATTTTATTATATATATATATAATTATTATTCTATTATATAATTTATAATAGTTTAAATAGCTTATCCATGGCCTAATAATACTTATTAAGGTGTTAATGGAGTCATAATATACTTATCTTAAGTGATATGAAGTAATTATTGACATACATAAGCTTATATGTATACATAAATCTCATATTCAGTGAAATATGCAGTATATTATGTATATTTAGGTATATAAGTGGGTTTTAGCCCCTTAATAGCCTATAACCTTTGTTTTTCTGCTTATTTTAGGTCATATGGACGAAATCAGTGGACTCACAACGCCTACAGAAGCATAGACATCTATATCAGGCGCATACACCTAGTTTGGACAACTAAAATTACTTCCTTGGATGGTTATTCACGGATTTATGGGTTGGAAAGATGTTTTTGGGTTAATGTGGATGCTTGGGGATGTTATTGGGGGCTTGGACATTTTATTTGTTTCCTTTATATGCTTTTAGTTTCATTAAATCTCTTTTTGATCATTTATTTTACCTGTTTCTTTATGGTATCCGCTTTTATCTGGGTTGTCTATTTATGGTATGACTCTGTGTTATTATTAATAGTGATGGAGGGTCCTTACTGGAGGTCTGGGTGTTGAAACTGGTTGAAGTGGACGCCATGGGGAGGTGATGGGCCCTCACAGTGCTGTAATTGCCGGGGATAGCAGTGACATCATCTGGATTGAAGGTCTGTGCACTCCAGTGGATTTGGGTATAAGTAAGGAGGGATTTTGATGGTTTATTATCATCATTCAATTACTACACTTCAAACAAACACTACAATACAATTATTAGTATTCAGAAATATATTATAAAGCCCTTATAAATTGATATTATCTTTATAATAGCTATAACTATATTTTATTCTTCTATTTTCCACCACTAGCACGCATTTAAATCCAAGTATTGTGAGTTTTATTTGAGTATAACTATTCTATTAGTCTTCCCCTGAGGTTTAATCACTAAATCATTTATTAATAAGTAGTAGGACCATAAAATAACACTATTATATCATACTTATATACTAGACTATACTGACAGTTGTTTTCCTGGCGGCCCCGGTCCACCAGGTAGTAATGGTTCACTAGCTGCCGGTTTATTCTATCAATTTGGAGACAGTACCAAAAACTTGTTATGGAAAGAAGAAAACAAGGAACCTGATGACTATTTGCACAATCCTGACCCTGAATTAGATCATTTGGCCAATCGGAAATTTGCCATATGGTCCTCCCGAGGTTGGCTCAACATCTTCACCCTTGGTTTTTTAATTGCTTGTCTCATTTTTTTATTTGAACTTTATCCAATCCTCACCTATGTCCTTCATCAGGCTCCTGGTTATCTCGGCTGGAATCTGGGTGGTATCAATGGAACTGGTCAAGTTCCTGATATTCCTGGATTCCCTAGCTTAATTGATGCAACTACACCAGAGTCTGCTAAGAAGCAGGTTGGATTCAATGGAAAGAAACATAGTCTTGTTTTTTCAATGAATTCAACACGGATAATTGTACTTTTTGGCCTGGTGATGATCCCTTTTGGGGTTTGAATTGGCTCACTGGCAGCAAGATATTGAAGGATTGAAAAAATTGGTCAAATGGGTTGTCACTCATTGTCAGCCTGAATATTCTCAGGACTGAGTAAAATTACTAACAAATTATGTTAAACATATGTAGCATACATGGGAACAATAAATAATTGTATAAAAAATTGATTTAATACAAATATATGCCATTATAAAGCATTATATACATGCATATATCCACCTTATTTAAGTCTTATGTACTTAATATTAAGTTAGAATATGTTAGGGTAACCTTAAGAACCTTAGCCATAAGCCTACATAATTTTTAAGTACACATAAAGCTAATTTTTCTATTATTTTATTGAAATAATTGATAAATGCGCTTATTATCACTAAAAGTTGGATATATGCGCTATAAATGTTAAGATAATAAAAATGAGCCTTGACAGATCAATTTGCCTTATTTGGAACAATTGATCTGGCTATTTAAAAGTGTAAAAATAACACTTTTCAAATTTGGTGTTTTTTATGCCAGAAATGGCCTCTGTGCAGTGGCTACATACTGCCTGCATTTTTCCCGTGTGAATAGCTTCATTTTTAGCAAAGTTAGTATTTTTCACGCTAAAATTACCCCACATACATGCACTATATGTGGAAACACACTAAAATAGGCGAGGGACGCTTATTTAGTGTCTTAATTTAGTTTCAATGTGATTTAACCTTATTAAATGCACTAATTGCATTAGTTACATCAGTCTTGGCGCCCAATTATGCTACCACACTTAAAAAATCGCCTATTTAGTCAAGGATTTACCCGTGGTTACGCCTGCCAAGAGTCTGCGTACAGGGATCAGCCCTTACATGCATTAAATTAGGTTTTTCAGTGGTTTCTCAGTCAATAATGCTTATTTTTGGACAGGGATTTCACGTATAAATTTGTAATAATTAACTCTAACATTTCTACTGTTAATCCCCCTTAATACTGTGTTATATTTAGTACCTTTTCTTTATTTTTAGTCTATTAAAAATAGATATTACACGCATATACACTCTTTTTTGGGTTATTCTTTATTTGTGATGGATTATCCCTATTATTTCAGGATTTTGGTGTGTGATATTATTATTTGGTTGTCATTGGTCATTCCTTATGTTGTTGGACAGGTCTATTAGTTATTTTGAGGCGCATTTGGCCGTGTTTAGGATTGGAATCATCAAGGGGCATCATTGGGGAATTATTGGGTATAAAAGGAGGGGGTTTTTGGTCATATTTTCTACATTCAATTTATCATTTTACAATTACAATTACAATATATAACCAATACAATTTATCTTACATTTCATTAGTACTTTAGAGAGTCTTGGAATAGTATTTTAAATATATTACATCTATTTTTCTGCACAACAATAAGCCTTGTAATACCAATTATAATAAGTGAGAGTAAATTACTGAGCCTTATAATTGATTTTATTCTACTACTTGCTTGTTTTATAACATTGTATTCATTTGGGACCTTTTGTAAATCTTCTAGACACTAGACCAGCAAGCTATTCACATCTCTGGACTTGGACTAAGCCTGACTCTCATATTGGACTCACCATCGATTATGGGCCTTCCGCATTTATGGACATTTATGACCCTGATCATGTTTGTAATCATTCAGATGACATGGCTTGGTGGTTGTTTGCTCATCTATCCGTGAATACCTCGGTACTGAATTTTCTCACACTCTGTCACCCCACTTCCCTACCACACAGTCTCTGGCTTTCATTCGTTGTCAAGGATGTCCTGTAGAGCGTGAAGGCATAGAGAAAGCTGCCATAGTAGCTCGGGTGGCACCTAGTTGGCTTCAAATCGGTTCATTTGATTTGGCTCACTGGCAGCAAGATATTGAAGGATTGAAAAAATTGGTCAAATGGGTTGTCACTCATATTGGACTCACCATCAATTATGGGCCTTACACGTTTATGGACATTTAGGACCCTGATAATGTTTGTAATCATTCAGATGACATGGCTTGCTATAGTTACTGCAATCAGCCAGATATGATTAAGTTTGGGCTGAAAAAATTAGGGGAACGCTTATTATCACTAATAGATGAAGATCCTAATGAGCAAGAACAAATAGTGAAGGTGCAATTAAAAAGCTTTGATCAAGCTTACAAAGACCATTACTAGGGGATTTCAGAGAATTAAAGGGGGGGAAAGGGGACTTTTATGGGAGCTAAAGAGGGGTTACCTACTTTCTAAAAAACATACTAAAAATTTGTTTTTTGGAATTTTTTTTTTTTTTTTTGGCAGAATTTTAGAAAAAAAAAAACTTTTACATTCTTTCAAGGACTTTCCCTGTTAATTACAAAACAAAAAAGGTTTAGATTTTAATTTTAAATTTTTCTTCCAAATAATTTTACTGAATTTAATTTTTTTTTAATTTATTTGTTTTGATTTATCTTTTACTGATTTATTTTTTTAAATTATTTTTTAAAAATTATTTTGACAGGATTTTCTGTGAAGGTTTTTTATAACCAAACTTCAAGTTTTCTTTTGTATTTTTTTTTGAAATAATTTTTACTGAATATTATTAAATTTTTTTTTGTTTTAAAATTAAAAAAAAAAATTTTTTTAAAGGATTTTGCTTTAAATTTTATTTTAAAAGATATTATTATGTGAGTTTTTTTTTAAAAAATATGTGTTGAATTTTTTTTGGAATTCTTCTAAGGATAATCATCAAACGACCAAAGCTCCTCCTGGTTTGGAATCCTGTCAAGATTTAACACATTTTGGTTGCTCATTTCAAATCAGTCATAAGTTGATTCAAAGAATCAATAAGGTAAAGAAAGAAGGTAAAGTTATTCAATTTAAAAAAACTTTATCTAGATTTAAAAAGTATGGGGATTAGAGTTGTCATCAAAAATTTTATATTTTTTCATAAATTTTTAATAAATATTTTTATATATCAATTTGCTCAAGTAATGTGATGATCCAACAACCTTTGGTTTTATAACAGGTAATCATGATAACATTTATTTGTTTCATGGGGTTCCTCTTGCCTATACCTGTGGAAATTCCCAAACTTTTGTTTCTAGACTTGGTCTGCATTTTGGCTTGAGGAATTTTCATTACTTTAAACTAGGGAAATTGATATATATTAGATATTTATTTAATAATTTATGTAATAATATTAAATTTAGATGACCTCCACCCCTTACTTCAATAAAATGCAGGGGGGGGTATTGCCAAATTTTCAAATCTGACATGTGAAATTGATGACTTAGAAAAATTTTGGTGATACCCACCCCTTGCTTCAATAAAATGCAGGGGAGAGTATTGCCAATTTTTTAAAACAGATATAGAATTTTTTTGACTTGTAAATATTTTGGTGAAAATTTTTTGGTGATACCCGTCCCTTACTTCAATAAAATCGATGGGGGGTTTTGCCAAAATTTCTTTTAAGACTTGTGAAATTCTTGACATGTAAGAATTTTTGGGATACTGGTAAAATGCAGGGGGTAGTACAGCCAAAGTTTCATATAACACCACACAATATGGGGGGCGGACTTGCTAGCAAGTCCGCAACCTTGGACCCAAACTCACCATATATTGAACACACATTGAGCTATTGATAAAGGAACCATACAATCAGGGATGAACACCACTCAGCAGAACAGTTTTAGGTGGGTGTTCAAGTAGAGTTCAGTATGGGTTCAGTATGAGTTCAGTCTGAGTTCCATCTGAGTTCAGGTTGAGGACTTGCTAGCAAGTCCACCCCCTATATTGCGTAGTGTAAGACTTTCAAGATTCATGACATGAAAGAATTTTTGTGATACCCACCCCTTACTTCAAAAAAATCCAGGGGTGGGGGATTGTCAAATTTTCAAAGGAGACATGAAAATTTTATTTAAAAAAAGAATATAAAAATTCAAGTAATGAAATAAAGGAAATTATTGGAAATTTTATGTACAAATAAATATGAACAGTTGAAGTGTGAGAGAAATAAAACAAACTAGTCATCCAACAATTTCTTTAAACGTTCAATTTCCTCAACAGATTTATTAGCTTTAACACATTCTATCAAGAAATCTTTCTTTTTGGACTTTTCTTCATGATCAAACTTATATTTCATCTGCTCTAATAGGTTTTGATGTTTGAGTGTTTTCTCCTCTTTTTTTGATTTTTCAATACATAGAGTTAACTCAAAATTCTTCTCCTCCAAATCTTGGGACCAATCATCCTTCTGTAAAGAGAGCTGGTACTTCCTCTCCTCCAAATCTTGGGCCCGATCATCCTTCCGTAAAGAGATCTTGTACTTCCTCTCTTCCAAATCTTGTAGCCTATCATCCCTCCTTAAAGAGAGCTCATATTTCTTCTTTTCAAAGCTTAGAGTCTCTTTAGAAATTTCTACTTGTTCTAGAGTGATAATAAAAATTAATATAAAGTGCAAGAAAAGTAGAGTAAAGTAATAAGAGGTATGGTATCACTTACCAGCATCACGTTTCTCTAAAAATTGTTAGAGATGAAAAGGAGCAGAAAAAAGCAGATGAGATAGAGAGATGAAAAGGAGCAGAATCAAATAGATGAAATGGGGAGAAATCCTGAGCAGATAGAATGAACAGGATGGGATGAGAATGGAAGTGCGCAGAAAGGTAGAAGGCATATCCAGGTAGTAGTCCAAGATGTGGTTATGAAAAATTTAGTAAAAAAATGTCGGATAAGAGGTGAAAATTGACACGTAAAGTGTCTAATAACCCAATTATTAGCAAAAATAATTGCGGAAGATAATTGGGGTATAAGGATTTTTATCCGCAATTAATTAAATTGCTGATCCCTGAAAATTGATACCCCCTAATGTTCCGCAGGATAACTAGTTCCTACATGGATTGAGTTGAATCGAGGATGTCTTCCATAAACAGTTTCAGAAGTAGATTGTCGTGTTGAAGAATGAGTTGGGTTATGTTAAGCAAATTCAGCCAATGGTAACCATGTGGTCCAATTGTCTTGTTGGTAACTGACATACATTCAGAGGTATTGCTCAAGGATTTGATTGACCCTTTCCGTTTGCCCATTGGTTTCAGGATGATAGGCCGTGGAGATATTCCTCGTGATATTGATTTGTTGACACAATTGAGTCCAGAATGTGGATACAAACAATGAGCCTCTATCTGAAATAATATCATTAGGTAAGCCATGTTTGGAAAATACGTGTTCTAGAAACAATTTTGACAAATATTCTGCTGTAGCAGTAGTGGTGGTTTTTATGAAAATAGACATTTTTTGAAAATATATCTACTATTACTAATATAGCATCAAAATTATTAGAAAGAGGAAGTTGAGAAATAAAATCAATCAATAAAGATTCCCAAGCTTTAGAGGGAATAGGAAGTGGTTGAAGCAACCCATGCTTCTGGTGATGGGGAGCCGTATTCCTATTATATTAGTAACATGATCTTATATAGGCCTCGATCTCTATGGTCATTCCTGGCCAGAAGAAATCCCTTTCTATTAACTGGTAGGTTTTATCAACACCAAAATGACCAGCTAATGGAGAATCATGTCAACTATTGAAAATCCATAATTTTATTTCATTGTTGTCGGGTATGACTACTCTACCTTTGAAAACTAATAGACCTGATTCAATACTAAATCCTTTGGTCCCTGCTTTGAGAGTATTTTGTCTTTTAACCCTAAACAATAATTGTTCTTCAACTGAGCTTTGAGGTTGTTGGATAGTGAATTTTGAAAAGATTTAATTGTCATCGAATTAAGTTGATGAGTCGTTAACATTAATTCATTGAAAATTGATTTAACATTTGCTGGGTTCTTGTCAGCAAATGCATCCCCCCGCTGTGGGTAAATGTTGTTTCGACGTGACAAGATATCTGGGAAAATGCAGTTCTTACCTGGGCGATAGGAAATAGAAAAAGGAAATTCAGACAGAAATTAAGCTCACCTGGCCTGACGCCTGGTTAACACTTTGGAAGACATAAAGTATTTCAAAGCATTATGGTCAGTTAGAATTTGAAAAGGACTATCTAGGCTGAGAAGAAAAGAGCGCCATTTTTTAAGACAATGAATAATAGCTAAAAGCTCTTTGTCATGAATTTCATAATTTAATTCTGCTGCAATGAGTTTGCATGACTCAAAAGCAACAGGATAAAACAATTTTGTTTCACGATTTAACTGAGCAATGACCCCTGCGATAGCATAATCGCTAGCGTCTGTCTCGACTATTGTCGAAGCAGAAGGATCAAAGTGTCAAAGAATTGGAGCTGTGGTAAATGCAGTCTTCAATGCTTCGAATTCCTTTTGTGCTGTAGAAGTAAAAACAAAAGGAATATTGTTTCTAAGAAGAGAAGTAAGATTGGAAATAGTTTTAGAGTTATCTTTAATAAATCTTCTATAGAAATTTGAAAAACCCAAAAATCCTTGGAGGGATTTAACAGTTTAGGGTTCAGGCCATTCCAGGACTTTTTAGACCTTTTTGTTGTCCATGACTAAACCATCAGTAGATAACTTAAAACCCAAAAAATCAATTGATTTAAGATGGAATTCACATTTATTGTGCTTGGCGTAGAGACCGTGATCTCGAAGTTGATTTAGAACCTGTCAAACATGATGAATATGTTCATCCAGTGTCTTCGAGAAAATTAAAATATCATCTAAGTAAACAACAACAAATTTTTTGACAACATCTTGAAAGATGTCATTTACAAAAGTTTGGAAAGTCAATGGTGCGTTGCACAATCCAAAAGGCATAACTAAATATTCAAAACTACCAAATCTAGTGCGCATTGCAGTCAGAGGGTCTTCGAGAAATTTAAAATATTGTCTAAATAGGCAACAACATCTTAAAAGATTTCATTAAAAAAAGTTTTAAAAGTAGATAGCGCATTACACAATCCAAAAGGCATGACTAGGTATTCAAAACTACCAAATCTAGTGCGCATTGCAGTCAGTGGTTCATGACCTTCTGCAATGCAAATAAGATTATAAGTGCCTCTAAGATCAATTTTAGAAAAGAAATTAGCACCATTGAAAAGGTTAAGAAGCAATGACATATGGGGGAACAGGATATGCATTATTCTTAGTGACTGTGTTGAGCATTCTATAGTCAACACACAACCTAAGGCTACCATCCTTTTTCTTTACAAAAAGAACAGGGGAGCTGGTTGGAGATTTACTGGCTCTTATGAAACCTTTGGCTACATTCTCTGAAATTTAGTCTCAAAGAACTTGAGATTTGTCCTTTGACAAAGAATAGACAGGACCTGCTGGAGGTACTGGACCTATTAACTCTATTTGATGGTCGTAGGGTTGATGAGGTGGTAACTTATTGGCCTTCCGGATTGAGAAAACATTGAGGAAATAATGATAGATTTCTGGTAGAGTTGATTTAATGGCTTCAACATTTATTTGGTCGTCCTCATCATCTTCAAGAGAATCTGTTGAGGGAAGACCAGAATTGAGAGAGCATAATTCAATTACTTCGAAGCAATTTAAATCCTCTTCGAGTGAAGTGATCGAGCTAGAAGGGTTAGCCAATTGCTCATTTAGAGAAAGATCAGATGCTTGCAAGTCATCTGGCAGAGATTTGTCCTCTAGCAGGACATTTTCAGGCGGGTTGTTTAACTCCCTATTGACCTGCATTGAAGAATCAGAAATATACTTAGTGCTTGGGGTGATCAATCCCCAGCACCAATCAATTTCAGGATTCCAATGCGTTAAAAAGTCATGGCCAAGAATGGTATCGTCCATCCTTGGGGTGTCCAAGACTGACAATTCCCACTTGAAGGGGGGAAAGTTCGGAAAGTTGAAAACCCATAAAACTTTCTTACTTACCCAATATTTGGGTTCCTCTGATTCGACCAAGTAAATTCCAGTTTGGTCGATATATGTAAATGTCAGTTGTAACTTCTTGGCAAAAGATAAACTAACAAAAGAAATTGAAGTTCCAGAGTCTATAAGACAACTGAAGCGGGTATCCTCCTTAAAAATAATGAATCTCAAGCGGTTTAAGGTAACTCCAGTCTTTAAGACATGGAGGTTCTGTGCACTGGGCGAGATAAGATAGTTTTATTTGCACACAAGTAAACTATCTACTAGTTTTTTGACCTTGAACTAGTACCTTCTTTTTCCTTCAACTTCACACAATCTTCTAGCTTGTGCTTACCCCCACAATACATACATAACCCATTATCTGCTTGTCTCTTCCTCTCAGCTTCTTTAAGTTCCCCTTTAGGATCCAGTACTTTGCTGATATTGCCTGGGGTTGAGCTTTTAGGTCGAGGTTTGTCCTTTCCCTTATTGGGTTAGGATTGAGTTGTCCGTGGGTGTGAAGAAGGTCCCAATTTAAAACTTAGGCCTTGAGATTTGTTGGTGTATCGACGATGTTGTAGTCGTCTTTGGTAAACGCCGTCGAGTTTGAGGGTTCAATCCATTAAATCCGTTAAAGTAGTCATCTTCTGACCATGAAGATATAACTGATCCAGAATCCTCAAAGGAAGTCCTTTTTTGAAATGATACTTGAGGGCAGCATCATTCCAACCTACTTGATTTTGAAGTGCTCTGAAGTTTGAGATGTATTCAAAGGCTTTTGCATTATCACTCATGCGAAGAAAATCAAGTTCAATTTCTGAGTTGTCAGTTTCATTAGGATCACCGAACAATGTGAAGAGTTGATCCTCAAACTTTTCCCAGTTATTAATAAGTAAGTGGGTTTCTGTCAAAGAGAGCATGAGAAGATAAGGTTCAAACCATCTTGCTGCTTTTACGGCTAGGAATGAAGAAGCGTAAAAAACCTTTGATTGGTCATTATTGAAGGTTTGAGGGTCATTATGGAACAGGAGCTTGCAGGTTTGCAAGAAGGGCCGCAATCTGTCTGGATGTTCTCCATTGAATTTATCAGGAGATTTCATGGAAGGAGTTTTGAATTTAGATCCCTCCAAAGACGTTGAATTGGAGAGGGTTTTCATGAAAAGTCTCATGAAGTCCTCCAGCAAATTAGATGGTCCAGGTTCCGAAGGTTGACCAGAAGGGTGAGTAGCAGGGGCAGATGGTTCCTCATGCATCGTATCCTCTCCTTCTTCTTCCTCGCTAGAATCATCAAAATCCTGAGGGATGTCTTCTACAGATTGGACGGAATTTCCCCATTCCCTAAGGTCAAGAGGTTCCAAGGAGTGAATGCGGAAACAGGCCATGTAGCTGTTGGCCTGCCTCTGGCGCAAGCTCTAGTAGTAGCGCCGGTAGGAGGAGTGCGTTGAACAGGTGCCATTTTAAGAATTTAAAAAACACCTGAAAAGGGACGTAGTAGTGCAAATAATAAGAACTATGGAGAATTAATTTATAATGTCACCAGAAGGCCTACGCACAAGGTCGAGGGTGTTCCTGGAAGTGAGATGGAGGGAGGAGTTTAGAAACTTCTTCGATGCACAGAGGAAATGTTCGAGGAAGTGATTCAAAGATGACTTGAAGGAAGAGCTACTGCTTTGAGGTATTTTCGAGAAGAAGTCTAATATAATTTAAAGATAATATTAAAATTCTTAAAATCTCACGAAGGGTTGGAAACTCAATAATCAAATATTTATGATTTAGAAATGATTAGTGAGAAAATAAGGAAAGATACAATAATAATGATTTAACTTAAAGCTTTACCACTATTAACTATGTATATGTTTTATAATTTAATTCTAAAGAAAGTCGAACCAAAACCCAACCCCTTTTATATCCTTTACTCTTCCTTGCATTGACCTCATACCCATCCACTATTCTGCACACCACAGACCATTAAAAAATACACCCGTTACACCTGGACCCTCCTCACTAACATCTGTCAACCCTTAAATCCTCCACTAACCATTCTGTCCATGCTCACTACCCCTTTTAATAATTCACAGACATTTAATAAACCTTTTAGTGTACTATTACATTGACTATTGCGCTGTGTGTCGTGTATTGAGGAAAAGACTGAGACACACTATTGAGAGATTGACTAATTTAGATTTAGAGTTTAGACTATCCTGGTTGAATAGTGAGTACAGAAAGGAAAGTTGCAGTTGCTATGTAGAATTGCTTTCTGCGCTTCGAGTATGGATTTAAACCTCTGTATTATTGATTTAATGAGCTGTTTTTTCCTCGAGTGTCACGTGGCACATGAGACTCTCTCAATTCTGGTCTTCCATTGACAGATTCTCTCAAAGAAGATGAGGATGACCAAATCAACATTCAAGCCATTAAATAAACTCTACCAGAAATCTATCACAATTTCCTTGATGTTTTCTCAATCCGCAAGGCCAATAAGTTGCCACCTCATCAACCCTATGACTATCAAATAGAGTTAATAGGTCCAGTACCTCTGGCAGGTCCTGTCTATTCTTTGTCAAAGAACAAATCTCAAGTTCTTTGAGACTAAATTTCAGAGAATGTAGCCAAAGGTTTCATAAGAGCCAGTAAATCTCCAACCAGCTCCCCTGTTCTTTTTGTAAAGAAAAAGGATGGTAGCCTTAGGTTGTGTGTTGACTATAGAATGCTGAACACAGTCACTAAGAATAATGCATATCCTGTTCCCCCATATGTCATTGCTTCTTACCCTTCTCAATGGTGCTAATTTCTTTTCTAAAATTGATCTTAGAGGCACTTATAATCTTATTTGCATTGCAGAAGGTCATGAACCACTGACTGCAATGCGCACTAGATTTGGTAGTTTTGAATACCTAGTCATGCCTTTTGGATTGTGTAATGCGCTATCTACTTTTAAAACTTTTTTTAATGAAATCTTTTAAGATGTTGTTGCCTATTTAGACAATATTTTAAATTTCTCGAAGACCCTCAATGAACATATTTATCATTTTCAAAAGGTTCTGAATCACCTTCAGGATCACGGTCTCTACGCCAAGCACAATAAGTGCAAATTCCATCTTAAATCTATTGATTTTTTGGGCTTTAAATTGTCCACTGATGGTTTAGTCATGGATGACAAAAAGGTCCAAAAAGTCCTGGAATGGCCTGAGCCCAAAACTTTTAAATCCCTTCAAGGATTTTTGGTTTTTGCCAATTTCTATAGAGTATTTATCAAAGATTACTCTAAAAATATTTCCAATATTACTTCTCTTCTTAGAAAAGATATTCCTTTTGTTTTTACTTCTACAGCACAAAAGAAATTCATTGCATTGAAGACTGCATTCACCACAGCTCCAATTCTTTGTCATTTTGGTCCTTCTGCTTTGACAATAGTAAAGAAAGACACTAGAAATTATGCTATTGCAGGGGTCATCTCTCAATTCAATCCTAAAACAAAATTGTTTCATCCTGTTGCTTTTGACTCCCACAAACTCATTGTGGCAGAATTAAATTATGAAATTCATGACAAAGAGCTATTAGCTATCATTCATTGTCTTAAAAAATGGCGCTCTTTTCTTCTCAGCCTGGATAGTCCTTTTCAGGTCCTGACTGACCATAATGCTTTGAAATACTTTATGTCTTCCAAAGTGTTAACCAGGTGTCAGGCCAGGTGGGCTGAATTTCTGTCTGAATTTCCTTTCTCTATTTCCTATTGCCCAGGTAAGAACTGTGTTGTCCCAGATATCCTGTCATGTTGGGACAGCGTTTACCCACAGCGGGGGCACACATTTTCTGCCAAGAACCCAGCAAATGTGAAATCAATCTTCAACAAATTAATGTTAAAAACACATCCACTTAATTTGATGACAATCCAATCTTTTCAAAATCCACTATCCAAAATCCTCAAAGCTCAGTCAAATAACAATTATTGTTTAGGGTTAAAAGACCAAATACTCTCAAAGCAAGGGGCCAAAAGATTTAGTATTGAATCAGGTCTATTAGTCTTTGAAGGTAGAGTAGTCATACCCAACAACAATGAAATAAAATTATGGATTTTCAATAGTTGACATGATTCTCCATTAGCTGGTCATTTTGGTGTTGATAAAACCTACCAGTTAATAGAAAGGGATTTCTTCTGGCCAGGAATGACCATAGAGATCGAGGCCTGTATAAGATCATGTTACTAATATAATAGGAATACGACTCCCCATCACCAGAAGCATGGGTTGCTTCAACCACTTCCTATTCCCTCTAAAGCTTGGGAATCTTTATTGATTGATTTTATTTCTCAACTTCCTCTTTCTAATAATTTTGATGCTATATTAGTAATAGTAGATATATTTTCAAAAATGTCTATTTTAACAAAAACCACTACTACTGCTACAGCAGAATATTTGTCAAAATTGTTTCTAGAACACGTATTTTCCAAACATGGCTTACCTAATGATATTATTTCAGATAGAGGCTCATTGTTTGTATCCACATTCTGGACTCAATTGTGTCGACAACTCAATATCACAAGGAATATCTCCATGGCCTATCATCCTGAAACAGATGGGAAAACGGAAAGGGTCAATCAAATCCTTGAGCAATACCTCTGAATGTATGTCAGTTACCAACAAGACAATTGGACCACATGGTTACCATTGGCCAAATCTGCTTATAATAACTCGACTCATTCTTTGACACAACAATCTCCTTTCGAAACTGTTTATGGAAGACATCCTCAATTCAACTCAATCCATGTAGGAACTAATCATCCTGCGGAACATTATCTTCAAACCATATCACGACTCCAAGAAGAACTTAAATCAAATTTGGAATTAGCGATTCAAAGGCAATATTGAGACTAAGCACTGAGTACTATTATGGTCAACCAATCAATCAAAAAATATATTAATAAAATTAATTTAATAATTTATTAAAAATTTAATGATCTTCTAGGACTAAGAGTATAACTCTATTATGGTCAACTAGGAATAAAAAATTAAAAAAAAATTTTGAACACTTACACTCAGTGAATCAGCAATTAAGCCACAATCACTGTTATTGCAATAAAAATTTAATAGTATGAGTGGGAGGTGCAAAGTTTAACATACTATAGTGATCAGGAAATCACTTCAAAATTATATATTATTTAAATGAATATAAACCTAAAATTTCGAACCCAAGTTCAAAACACGGTCGCGGCAAAAATTTTCTTTTTTGGCTTGGGTGGTCCGTGCACAATGTTGTTTGTCGCAAGGTGGCGTATTGTCGTTGTCATTTGGAAAGACCTCCAAATGTAAGCCGTTTGTCAAGGAGAAGGAGAAGAAGGTGGAAAAAAATAGAGAGGAGGAGGAGAAAAGTAGCAAAAAGGTTTAGGGAAATGAACAATTAAATTAATATAATTATTTTTGAAAAAATAAGGCGACAAAAATTCCTTGGTTTTGACACAATAGTGAGTATTATTAAATTATAATATATTTTTTAAAATAAGTATTACTATCTCTGCGCTGAAAACACTACTATTACTTATAGACTTATTGTAACCTTAGTTTTTTATATAGAATTTTCATTAGAATTATAGTACTAATAAAAATAATAATAAATGTAATATATTAAAAAATATGTTTAAATGATGAGTGTATAATAAGTGATGGGCTAAAGGGGATTACCCAAGGCCTTTTTATAGACAAGGGGACCTCTAAAGCGCCACAAATCAGTATATACAAAATAGTAATAAGCTAAAACAAGGATATAAAAGAATAGAAATAAAACATAGATATTAAGAGAAAAACATGAAACAAGTAACTGAACCCATGAATAAGTAACTAGTTTTTCCCACCATAATTTCACAAACCAGTTAATTAAAATAGTGAGTAGCTAAGTAAGTCTGAAACATAAGAACTGTGAGAAAAAGAATCCAAAACAGACGTTACAGTAGGATGTAAGTGTTTTAATTGAAACAAAAAATTATTTTTTGCAAAATTTTATGTAAGTAAGTTAACCTAGTATAAAGCAAAATTAATTTATTGTTTTAATTATGTAATTAAATCAATAACTAGTTTAAATGAAACAAATAATTAATATAATGATATTACTAATTTAAAGTGAGAACTTGAATACTAATTTATTAAATAAGTGTTTTAATTTATTTAATAATTTACTGACAAAATTAAGGGTCAAAAAAAGCGCCAATAATTATGGATAATATTTTAAATGAAAAGGTTAATTACATATTTAATTTAAATAATTAATGTAATAAAAATATAAGATAATTAATAAGATGTAATTGTATTATAAAAATGTAATTATTTATTTATTTATTAATTACATAAAAAATGTGTCCCTTTATATGGAATATGATAATTAAATTGGTGTATACTTAATTTATATGATAATAAAATTAATATAAAATTTATTTTACTTATAAAATAAAATATTTATATAATATATTATGTAATATAAATTTAATGTAAATACATAAGCCGCAATTAATATGTCCTCTTTTAATTTCAATAAAATTGTATGTTTATTTACTGAGCTCCTGGAATAGCCTGGCTGACAATAGTTGATTTTAAGTGTGGTAGTGAATTATAGGTGCCAATCTTGAGGTTATTAATGACATTAGTGCATATAATGAGTTCAATGCACTAATAATAAAATAGGAGACTAAATAAGTGTCTGTTGCTTATTTTAGCATGTTTCCCCATAGTGGGCATACAATTTGGGGTAATTCTAGTGTGAAAATGCTAAATTTGCTAAAAAAATTAAGCTATTCACATGGGACAAATTCAGGCAGTATGTGGCCAGTACACAGAAGCCATTTTGGGCATAAAAAACATCAAATTTTAAAAGTGTTATTTTTATGCATTTTAATAGCCAAATCAATAGTTCTAATTAAGAAAAATTGATCTGTCAAGGCACATTTTCAATATTATTAAATTTATAGCACATATATTCATCTTTTAAGTGATTTAAAGCGCATTTCTTATTTTTTCCATAAAAGAATGAAAACAAGAGCTTTAAGTCTACTTAAAAATTATGTAACCTTATGTTTGAGATTCTTAAGATTACCCTAACATATTCCAAATTAATATTAGGGGGTATCAATGTTGACCGATCCGCAATTAAATTAATTGCAGAAAATAATCTGCATACCCCAATTATCTTCCGCAATTATTTTTGCTAATAATTGGGTTATTAGACACTTTATGTGTCAATGTTCACCTCTTATCCGACATTTTTTTACTCTATTTTTCATAACCACATATCGGACAACCTTCTGTCATAACCACATCTTGACCTACTTTCTGCCATAACCACATCTTGGACTACTCCCTGGATATGCCTTCTACCTTGCTGCACACTTCCATTCTCATCCCATCCTGTTCATTCTATCCGCTCAGAATTTCTCCCCATTTCATCTATTTGATTCTGCTCCTTTTCATCTCGCTATCTCATCTGCTTGTTTCTGCTCCTTTTCATCTTCATTTATAATAACATGCCTCGTCATCCTAGATCTTCTCAAAGGCAGCCATCACCCAGTTGTTCTTCAATTCCCACTACTTCCTCTTTCTCCCGCTCAGCCGAGAAATCAAAGACCGTTCAATTAAAAAAAGATGAACATCTCATTCTTATCAACTGGCTGAAAACCAAATCTAACTATGATTCTTGTTTTGGTACTGAGTATGCCACTAAAGTAGGACGGCCCCCGCATCAAAAGTTAATGGCCATCTTCTAATGGCAAATGAATTACGGAATAAGACCAAGGGAAGGATTGATCTTTTGCCTAAACAGATGTCTGAACAATTCAAGCATTACCAAGCAAAATACAAGAAGGCAAAGGCTCTTTCATCTTCCACTGGTTTTGGGGTTACCAACAACGATATAACTAAGGGCATAAAATCCATAGACAATAAACTTGAAACTTTATGTCCTTACTTTAAAGAGATAGATGCAATTTTTGGAGAGCGAGCTGATGTTAATCCTGTAAACATGTTGGATGGTGAAGATCCTATCTCCAAACATGATGTCGAAGCAAATCTTTTCCCATCCTCTTCCTCCACTCAAGCCTCCCCTCTTCTAAATTCTACAAATCTAGATAGCTTTGCTATTGATCCTATTGGCGATTTAACCCAACCCAATCTAACTCAGGTCTTTTTTTTTTCTTTTATCTTATCAATACTTTTTTTTATTTACTTAGATTTTCTTATTTCTTAAAAGGCTGATGAAAAATCCCAGGACCCACAATCAACTGAGTCTGAAGCTAGTGACAATGATGAGGAGGAAAATGCTATGTTGAACAAAAAGCGAAGGGCTTCAAGTAGTCTAAATTTCCACTCCCAAAGAAGACAAAAAAGTGATACTTCATCACAAACCCCTTTTTTGTCTATGGAACAATTTTTAGAGAAACGTGATGCTGGTAAGTGATACCATACCTATTAATACTTTACTCTGCTTTTCTTCTACTTTTTGTTAACATTGCTTATCACTCTAGAAAAAGTGGAAGCTGCTAAAGAGACTCTAAAGTTTGAAAAGCAAAAATATGAGCTCTCTTTAAGGAGGGATGATAGGCTACAAGATTTGGAAGAGAGGAAGTACAAGCTCTATTTACGGAAGGATGATCGGGCCCAAGATTTGGAGGAGAGGAAGTACCAGCTCTCTTTACGGAAGGATGATTGGGCCCAAGATTTGGAGGAGAAGAAGTTTGAGTTAACTCTAAGTATTGAAAAATCAAAAAAAGAGGAGAAAACACTCAAACATCAAAACCTATTAGAGCAGATGAAATATAAGTTTGATCATGAAGAAAAGTCCAAATAGAAAGATTTCTTGATAGAATGTGTTAAAGCTAATAAATCTGTTGAGGAAATTGAATGTTTAAAGATATTGTTGGATGACTAGTTTGTTTTATTTCTCTCACTTCAACTGTTCATATTTATTTGTACATAAAATTTCCAATAATTTCCTTTATTTCATTACTCTACCACTTTTTTTAAATAAAATTTTCATGTCTCCTTTGAAAATTTGACGATCCCCCACCCCTGGATTTTTTTGAAGTAAGGGGTGGGTATCACAAAAATTCTTTCATGTCATGAATCTTGAAAGTCTTATATGAAAATTTGGCTTTACTACCTCCTGCATTTTACTGGTATCCCAAAAATTCTTACATGTCAAGAATTTCACAAGTCTTATAAGAAATTTTGGCAAAACCCCCCATGAATTTTATTGAAGTAAGGGATGGGTATCACCAAAAAATTTTCACCAAAATATTTACAAGTCAAAAAAATTCTATATCTGTTTTAAAAAATTGGCAATACTCTCCCCTGCATTTTATTGAAGCAAGGGGTGGGTATCACCAAAATTTTTCTAAGTCATCAATTTCACATGTCAGATTTGAAAATTTGGAAATACCCCCCCCCCTGCATTTTATTGAAGTAAGGGGTGGAAGTCATCTAAATTTAATATAATTACATAAATTATTAAATAAATATCTAATATATATCAATTTCCCTAGTTTAAAGTAATGACAATTCCTCAAGCCAAAATGCAGACCAAGTCTAGAAACAAAAGTTTGGGACTTTCTACAGGTATAGGCAAGAGGAACCTCACAAATCAAACAAATAAATGTTATCATGATTACCTGTTATACAACCAAAGGTCGTTGTCTCATCACATTACTTGAGAAAATTGATATATAAAAAATATTTATTAAAAATTTATGAAAAAATATAAAATTTTCGATGACAACTCTAATCCCCATACTTTTTGGATCTAGATAAAGTTTTTTTAAATCGAATAACTTTACCTTCTTTCTTTACCTTATTGATTCTTTGTATCAACTTATTACTGATTTGAAATGAGCAACCAAAATGTGTGAAATCTTGACAGGATTCCAAACCAGTAGGAGCTTTGGTCGTTTGATGATTATCCCTATAAGAATTCCAAATAGTTTCAATGATACCATTTCCCAAACCAAAATCAATGATGCACCGGTGGTCTGGAAAATATAAACCATGTCCTTTGATTTTAGCTGGAGATGGTATTGGGTGGCCAGTTATCGGATTGATATATGAGAATATTCCAAAAGTAAGAAAATTGGCATCATTCCTATCAATATGAATCCTATTGTGGAATCCAGAATGAGTGATAATAACATTAGAAAATAAAAGATATTTGTGGCAGATATCTTCCCATTCGGAGTCACACCAATTCGGTATTCCAACTTTGGTTGCAAGTTCATAATTTTCTTCAAATGCTTTATTACAGAGCTTTTTGAGTCAAAAAGCAAGAAAAGAGTCAAAGGAAGGTAGAGTGTCCCATAAGCAAAAATCTTCATCTTTTTGAGCTTTAGTGATATTCTTGACCAACGAATATATGCCTATATAATTGAAATGCCTAGATAATAATCATATAAGAGTTTCAGAATCCTTATCCTCTAAATATGCAATATAAAAATGTGAAATAAGACAAGTGAAATTTGGAAAAAAGGCTCAACTTCAAAGGTCAAAATCTCAGCAACCACTGAACCTAATTCAAACCTGTTGGTGGGAAATGAAAGATATGCTTTAGTAGAATATTCAGTTAAAGGACATGTGATTTAAATAAACCTAACCCTAATTTGTTACATAAAAAAATGAAATAAAAATTTAAATTGGGAAAAAAAAGGCTCAACTTTAACGGTCAATATCTCAGCAACCACTGAATCAAATTCAAATCTGTTTGCAGGAAATGAAAGGCAGCCTTCAGGAGAATCTTCAGTAAAAAGAACATTAGATTTGAATAAACCTAACCCTAATTCCGAGTCTGATTTTCAAAATTTTACAAAAACTTGAAAAGTGGTAACGAAGATGAGATCAAAAGGAGTTTTATAAGTTCACTGTTATCCAGATAAGAGTCATACATATATTTAAGTATGAAGTTTTCATAAAAGAATGAGATATCATATAGGCATGAAAAAAAGGAGATGAAACTTACCTTGATTGAATAGTATGAAAAATAGAGTGAGAAAGATTGATGTTGGAATTGTGGGGAAATTGAATATGGAGTAAGTGAAATGCATAAAGAATGTGCAATGTATGTGTTTCAATGAAATGGAGCAAAAAAAAAGTGAAATAAGGGAAAGGGGGGATAATGACAATGCCAAGGAGGGATGAAGAGTAGGGTGATGGAGCTAAAAAAGAAAGTAAAGAGGGAGAGAAAAAAAGGTTAATTATGCCATTGAAATCCAAAATAACCACTTACAAAAAAAATTTAGATAAAAAAAATAAAATAAACAGAAAAAAACAAAAAAAATTATAATTAGTAATCAAAAAATCAAAAAAAAAGAATAAAATGACTTACCTGGAGAGATGAGATGACAAAATGAATGAAACCAAATTGTTTGAGGGATGTTGGAGGAGAATAGGAAAAGGATATGAGGGATGAATGAAAAAAAAAATCACTGACAAAATATGCAATATAAGAAAATATGCGATTTCATGTTGAGGAAGTGAAAGAAAACCAATGAGCCATCCAAAAAAAAGATATTCACCGTAAATTCAAAAAAAAAAATGAATATGCAACAAACCAAAATACAAAACCAAGTGATTAAAGTACACAAAGAGGACATTTGGAAAGTATGAAAACATAAAAATAAAAAATTAAAAGGGTGAAGAGAAATGTTGGAGAGTAATTGGCATTATAATGGGGCGTATGCCGGTTGATTGAATGATTTGTGAATCAAGGGAGGGGAGTGCCAGTGGTGGTTCAGGATCCTCTTCTTCATAAAGATCATTCAGCTCATCCTTTAAATCAGCTAGAATATTGTGGAGTATTACGCAAGTCAAGATCCAATGATTTGCAGTTTTGATCTCCAATTTTTTTTGAAATTGGATTCTGAGCTCCCGAAGACTAGAAAATTGTCCCTTTAAAGTACCTATAGCATGTTCAATTCGTACTCTTGATTGTGCAAGGTGATAATTAAATTTAGTTTTGGGGTCATTTTCTGAAGTTGCACCACGGAAAGCAGGTATAATGTACTTTCCACTTGCATATGCTGAGTCTGCAAGGAGGTACTGAGATTCGTCAAAGTATGATTCAGGGGATTGAGAAATCCTCATTCTTTGGAAGACGGAAGAGTCATGACATGATCCAGGGCAGCCACTGTGAAAAGCAATAAATTTTTTATTGACATCGCATACAAGTTGAACGGCAATAGAGTATCTAGAAAGAAGATTAAAAGTTAGATTGTGAAAGATGAGAACTTGGAGAAGATTTTGAAGAAACCTTTTTTTGTGATCAAAATAATGGTTGCCATCATGAGCAGGCTTTTGACTCAAAGGGATGGTTGTGCCATCAACAAAACCTATACAGCCAGGGAAACCTTCAGCTTGCATTACTTGAGAGGATTCAAGTCGCTGTTCTGGAGTTGGCCAAGCAAGAGTTTGAGACTTGAGGGAAAGGATAGCAATCATACAGCGCTTGGTGTATAATATCACGGTACCATATCCTATGTTAAAGAGATTATCCAAACGTCTTACGGCAGCACCATTTCCATTTGAGCCAAAGCGACATAAAGCAACAGCAAGTTGGATGGCAGGATTACGCTGTTTGTTATGAGAATTGTTATGGAAGATAGGATGATCGGAGATGAGTTGATAAAGTTTGAAGAAAGAATCGGGAGAAGTTCTAAAAAGTTGTGTGAAGTTTAAATGAGGAATGTTGAGAATGGAGGCCAGATCATATCGGGGATCATGATAAAGATTTGGCCCCCTGGTGATGATGTAACGCTTTTTGGAAAGAAAACACATATAAGCTAAAGCATCTTCCAAATCAGAGTCAGATTTATAGTAAAGAACTAAAAGAAAAGTGATAGCATTCATTGTTGAGTGAAGTAGCTTCCTAGTAGAGATGTGTTTCATTGTTGCTGGTGGAAGGGTTATGTGATGAGGGAAGTGGGAATTCACCGCCAAATGTGCAGTTGGGGTGTGTAGATAGAAAAAAAACTTAAGTGTTCGCCACCAAAATTAAGTAGCATAGAGTGAGGAAATACTTAAGGATGGCATCAGCAATTACAAGTCATGTGACTTTCTTAAAAATCCATCATGGATGAGATGAGTTTGGGATCAGGAATTAGGAATGGAAATTGGGGTATAAGAGGCGGGATAATGCATTATCGTGGATTTCTTATCCACTAGCCCCAGGGCTAGTGGATAAGAATCTTCTGCAATTAATAATGTCTGATCCCGGGAAAAAAAATTCCTGATCCCTAATTGCGGATCCCTGAACATTGATACCCCCTATTATATTTAATCATTAATTTCACTTATGTATACATCTTGTATACCTTTATTTATTGTTCCCATGTGTACTACATGTGTTTAACATCATTTATGAGCAATTTCTACTCAGTCCTGAGAATATCCAGGCTGACACCATACACAAAAATAACAGTCATGGATGGTTTGGTTGAAAAAAACCCCATTTTGTAATGGCAGATCTCTAACTGTGATGGCTCCTACTCACCACGAAAAAACAGCCAGTACCTGCTAGCAGGTGCCAACCCCTCAATCCACTTGTGATTCAAGCATAACTCAGATTTGATACCGCGCGAGCTGGCATGCTCAGTGTTCAGTCCACAGCCTTCTCAGAAGAATTTTAGCTGAGTTAAAACTGAATCAAATCAAAGATAGGGATTGGCACCTGCTATCAGGTGCCCACATTTTTTTCTGGTGACTATAGCTATCATTATTAATGTAGTAGTCTTGGCCTCTCGCTTTACTAGCGATTATATCTAAGAGATGTCATTTTGACACTTACTTTAAAAAAATCACCTAATCTAAACTTTTATTTTCAAAGAAAAAAAATTGGGCCTCTATATAATTGTTCAAAACTACTTATAAACCCAACGGTAAATTTTTACCGTTCGTAATTCCTGGAAAAAAAAAAAAAAAAAAAAAAAAAAAAAAAAGACAGAACCGCTATAAGAAATAAAAATCTATCTAAAATGCAAGAAAGACAACTCGATTGATTTTTCTAACTAGATTAATAAATGTATGAAAAATATGATAATGTACACTTGTAGAAAAAGTGTCCTCGGTAAAAATATAAATGTACTGTTCATCGACCTACTACTGCCATCAAAACCCATCAGCATAAACATTCAGAGTCATTGTCCTTAGTCGCTACTCTTGCTAATCGGTTAGGCTCATCTATGATGTATTTATATATATATATATATATATATATATATATATATGATCAAAAACCATTATTGAATATTAACTCAACTAATATTCATTCACTGCATTTATGGCTTGGACAATTGCTGAAGAAAAACATAAAAAAGTTTTAGTCAATCGAGCTTTCTTTCACTCCTTATCTAGCTTTATAAAGTATAATAACCCATTAACTTACCTCTCGTCTAAAAAGAATTAAGTATCCAACAACGATGACCAACTGACAGATCAAGGCAACCCAAAATGCCCAGTTCCAAACTGGGGAATCTTTTACGTGACCATTAGGATCCCACAATCCCAAATCTGGAAAGACATTCCCTGGACCAACGCGATTAGGTGCTGTTGCCCGAGCAACGATCACAGCACTAGACCCGATAATTTGTGCCAAAAACAATGTTGCTGCGACGTGCACTCGACTGAGTGTTTGGAGTAAAATCATTCCGAGTCCCACACCTTGAACAGCATCAAGAACTCCCAACCATAGCCATAAACTGACTTTTAAGCCAAAAAAAGAAAAACGTTAGTAAACTAAATATGCCTTTCTAATATTCTTCTCAACTTACTGCCCAGGTAAGGTCCCGCAGATCCTGCCCAAGGAATGTATAACGCAACACTACTTGTCCCCCAAAGCATCTGACACCAACGAGGCGCTCCCAAACCAACAGCGAAAATTGGTAATAACCAAGTGTGTCTTTTTGAGAGCTCACTAAGTGTTGACATCACAGCCTGCAACGTTGCAGTATAAAGTGAGCCCCAACCTTGACAATACGTAAGTGTATGATTTTTAACTTACCGTCCATACACCTAAGAAAAATATTATTACCATTAACATCGTTGCCCAGGTAGGAATTCCTTGATTTGTCCAAAGAAAAGACCAATTTCTTCCATAAGGGCCAGACCTGCAAGTTTTCAAAATTAGATCCCAACTCAAATCATACTTTTCCAAAAAAAAAAAAAAAGAAAGAAAAAAAGAAAGAAAGGCCAAGTCTTACAGCCAATAGTCTCTTAAAATTTCGGATGCCAAGTACCACAGCACAATTTTTCTCCGGAAAAGAGTCTTGACAAAATTAGGAACTTGCCCAGGAATGTTTCGGTAATAAACAGGCTGTAATAAAAAGCACATAAGAATTCGTGAAACAGAACTTTGACATTAAGCTTAATAGCTTACTAATCCTTGAAACAACACCCAACCAATAAACAAGCACAATAACCCAATTGGTAGTGTGATCGCATTAATCCAAGCACGTGGAACTGACGCTGTATCAGAAGGATCAGTTCCTTGGAGTTTAAATCCCCAATACCATAGTGCTGCAACCTAACGAAATCATAATCATAATCAGACAATGTTTACTCAAAAAAAAGGGAAAAAAAAATAGAATATGTACCCATATCTGTTGAGTTCCTTGAACAACACATGCACGATAAACCCAAGTGTTGATTCCACCACCAGCTTCTTCGCCAAAATTAGCACTGAAAAATACTAGGTATGTTAAGGCTAAAATGAGTTTTTTTTAATCAAAAACAGAAAGACAAAGGACAAACAAAATCCGGCTGCCGAAGCGAAAGAGTAAAAACTTGAAGCGATCAATGTCACGGGGTGACGAACCGAGTAATTTTTCATAGTGGCAGATAGCGATGGGAGCCCAATAATAATAAACGCCAGCCCAAAACAAACCCAAGGCAAGGAAAGGCACCATGTCGAAGGCTTGAGACGGTTAAGAGCGTACCAACAGATAGATCCTACAATATTGACCGTTCCAATAACTTAAGATAAAAGAGTATGGTTGACATTAGAAAAAAAATTTCCACTCAAGTTTGGAAAATTTGACCTACTATACAAATCAAAATTGCGCTGGCTACTGGTTCCACCTAAAAGCGACAACTGAAAGCTTGTAGCACCTAACACTTGACCGCAAGCAAGTAGTATTGTGTAAAGAGGCCATCCAAAATAAACTTTTTGAAGTCGAATTTGCCATTTGTTCAGCTCTGGAGGAACATTCAACGCTATGTGAGCATCTGAGCGAGTATATTCAGTTTCATAAGGATCAGTATTTTGAGAGTCAAACATCGTAACACTGTAATTGCTAATGGCATGAGACATTGGCCGTTTCCCTGTCTTAAATGAATGCCCATCATTTTGGGACTTAGCCACTGCCAGTTTATCGTCTCGAACATGTTTAAAATGTGCTTTTTCGGCTTGCTCCAAGTAGTCTGCAATGCATAGATCAGTTTTTGTATTGACTGAATTTAATGCAGCGAGCTTAGAAATGAAAGCTTGGGTCACTTCTCCATTTTCGTCGGTAAACCCTTCAATTGCTTGGTTGAGAGGAGAGATGTCACCATGTTCCTCCATAATGGAATTGATTGATTCAAATGAACCTCTTTTGGACGCACTTGACGAGCCAAATGGCCGTACTGGCGGTAACAAACTTTCATCATGCTCAGAAACTGCTGTCATAGAAGTGTCTGGACCCCCAGTTGCAAATAGAGGATCTCGATTAGCTTGATTACCATATTTTTTTGTAAGTTTCCGAGTCAATGAGCGTCCTAATTGTTGATTAGCCTTGGCTAAAAAGCTACTATACTGATCATCGTTCTCTTGATCCAATGAAATTTCTGAATTGGCTGCAGAAAATCGATTTATATTATATTCAGAATCTGCAAAAACCGAACGTGGTGGCTCAAGGGTAGGAGAGTTGGGACGGCTATTTTGATCTGGATCAAGACTAGATATTATTTGTGGGGGTTCCAGGCCAGGGGAAACTAGAGAATTTTCTTGATATCTGTGAATACTTTGAGTTGAACTAGAAGGTTCAAAGCCAGGGGATTCCAATCCCGATCGCTGATACTGCTCTCCGTCTATAGAAAATTCATTTGCAACTGAATTTGTCGAGAATTGTGGAGGGATTGGAGCGTCATCATACACCGGCTGATATTGTATAGCAGGAGAAACGGCTGAATCAAAAGCAGGTGGACCAGATGAATGCACAAAAGATTCATCCGGAATTCCAAGAAGCTCTCTCTTAGTCCCAAACAAACTACCTCTTTTATCAAAGAAAGAAAGAGTCTGATTATGGGCGGAGGACCGGGGACCGGGTCCACCGGCGGCCCATTCCCCTGCATATTTCCGAGAGGCGCGAATCGACCGACGGTGCATGTTTTCCATTCTGTTTCGCCATTCAAGAACTGGAAAACGCTGAAGAGCAGATCGGGCCCGTAAAACTGCTCTCTCTTGTGGTGTTGATTTCAATGCTGCTTTCAGTGCACGCGAAAATTGTGAGTGCATATGAAAAATGCTGTCTGATTCTACCTGCAAGACACCGTCATTTTTTATCAGTTAAAAATCAAACGTAATCTAAAATATTGACGTACCGGAAACCACCATCCTGGCATGAGACCCAGTCCTCCCAATCGACTACCAACACCTAAAGCACCCTTACGCCCAAACTGTCATAGGGCAAAAAATCATATCAGAACAATTCACGAGATTTATTGAGGAAAAAAAGGAGTTACCTCTACGGCAACAAGCCCAAAAGGCTCATCACTAAAAAATAAATAAATAAATAAACATCAGAGTATCAAAGATAAAACAATGAATGCCACGAACCGGCTGGGTATTAGCGCAAAATCACCACCTGAGAAAATAAAAGGTGGCAAGGCAGTGAACTCTGGCTTGGAAAATACACGTCCTGGATACATTTCCATCAATCGATTGAGCTTCGCGGCGGCAAACCGGCCATACAAATCAACTACAGGACCAACAGCGACCAGTTGGATGTCTTTTCTTTTTTCCAAAAGAGATGTAAACACGTCGGCAATCAAATCAACACCTAGTAAAATTGAGGGATTGTTAAGATAAGCAAGTTAATTTCCCCATTAAATGAACATAACATTATTTACCCTTCTGTAATGACCATCGTCCGACAAACACAAAAAGTTCAGCTTTTGGATCTTGATTTAGTCCTGCCCACTCTTGTGTTTGTCTCTTATCTTCTGGTCGCTTAGCCCTTTGAAAAAGAATGAACATGTTTTTTAGAAAAAGAAGTATAATATTTGAAAAAAGAGTTTTCGCAAATAATCTATAACTTACTCTGCCACTTCATCAATCGCCACCTCTTTCATATTGAGTGGAGTTGTTTCTAATGCTTCGATATCAGTTCTGTAATAGAGATTTTAGATGTTCAGTAAAGCCCATCCAAATCGCACATGGAATCTAAACTTACGGATCAGGATTGGGTAAGGAATCGATTGTTTTTAAGGTCCATAAGCTGTTGATCATTAACAAGACGTCAAATTTACAATCATCTTCCTGTTAAATAACGAAAATGCTTACGCTGGATATCTAGCCCAACTTCTCTTGCCATATTTATCACTCACTCCTGCGCATCCAACACTTTTCTGATGATGTGAAATAAAACTGGCAGCGGCGTGCAACAAATTAAACACATTACCAAACTGTACGTATCTCATGACTATTTCCTTGGTCAGATTGAACGCTCGACAAACTTCTTCCTCTTCTTCTTTAGTTCTTAGCGGCCAAAGTCCTTGAAATTCAGCATTGTGAAGAGACAAACACACAGGAAGAACTGTAGGAAGGAGGTACAGCGGTGCCAAGGCTCCATGATAATCGTTGATATGATATATATCAAGATCCGGTGTTCTTCTGCATACCTCAGCAATACACTGGTTCCATGTTGAATAAAAAATCGCTGAACTTAAATCATCCATTCTAGCTGGATAAGGATCCGCTTTAGTGTTAGCTCGAAATACAGGTGAGTCAAGCAAAAAATATTGAATGTTGTCCACTTGATGTGTCTGCAATTCGATGAGATACTTTTCCCCAAAGATGGTCACTTCTATGGGTGGCTCCGGCTCCCCTGGAGGGTATTCGAGGTCTTTAACTTTCGGTACTACCCACAAAAGATCCACATCATGCATGGCTTTTCCCATCAAACTGCTCATCACTCCGAGACCACCAATTTTGACTTTCAATTTCCAATCAATTATTTCGTATTCTAAAGTTGCGATTAAAACTTTTCGCCGAATAGACATATCATCTGGCCATCGAACACCGCGCGCCTTTAATCCGACAGCCCCTCCAAGAGCTGCTGTTACCATTGACATATCCCCTGTCTTTTCGCTTTTTTCAAAATATCCATCAGATTTCGAGCGCATAGAATCTAAGAAAGGGATCAGGCCAAATGATTTCTTTTCTTTGAAACCATACTAATATAAAAAATTAATTTTGATTATATTTCCAATAATTTATAAAGTGTAAACTTACTTTGTTAACTTTAATACTATAGAAAGCTCTGAGAAATACGAAACAAGCCAATATGGCAGTAGTTATTGGGATAATTGACAATAATATAAAGAGTGCAACTCCAATAACTTGATCTCCAATCGGTACAGCGCTCCAAGTCATATCCGATTGATTAATAGACAGCCTCCACCCAAGATAAGGAGACGCGGGCCGAGTTAGATTTAAGTAATTGGGAGCCTGCGTATTTGGGGGTAGAAGATCCAACGCCCCGTCATTATCCACATCCCCGAAGTATAACTGATCCCTCGTATCGAAAATAGTGACTTGAAAATAGTTGGGCCACTTGGTCATGATCTGAAATTATTTAAAATAAAGGAAAATGAGAGTTTTTATAAAAATACTAATGCGCTGAGAAAAACACAAACATCAAATGTCCAATTTCCATTTTGACTTGTGAAAGCATTGCTCGTTCCCATATCAAAGCCCCTAGATCCATAGAGAAGTTTTCAAATTTGTAAGTTTTACTTATAAATATTCCTACTCTTTTTGTGAAAAAATGTCAAGCTAAATAAAGCTCATTCTAGCATACCACTGGTTGAAAGGACCACGCAAAAGCATTTGAGGTACTCTCCTGGGACCACCGTTATAATTGTAATCCCCATCAACCATGTGGGCTGCGGTTCCAGCAAGCTTAGACCAATACTGTACTTTTATGTGATAACCTTCCCAGAATTGGTTAGAGAATGCATCGGATGGAAGTAAATAATTGGATTGGTATGAAGCCCAGTTAGACCAAGTTTTTCCGAAATCAGTGGAATACCTCATTTGATCAGCCCCAGAAGCATACGAATTTATTTGCATTTTTCCATCACTATTTTTAGTGAGTAGATCACTGCTGTAAACAGCATTTTGGAAGGCGATTGGATTCTTAGCTGAACCTTTACGAAAAAGAAGATGGTCGACGACTTGAGTATTGGTGCCAGCTCTACTGGTTGCATTTTGAACGGTAATATGATAAATGCCTTCTACGAAATTAGATAAAGTATTCGACCATTGCCATGTCGCTATTGGGGCCATCGGAACTTCTTTCAAGCCAGTTCCTTGAATGCGCGAACAATTCGCACCTCCCGAACTGAGTGTTGGCACTCTTTTTTCATTTGGATCTATGACATAATCCAGGCTAACAGCAGCCGAAACTCCGTCGCATGACATTTCATCGGTGAATTGAAGAGTTATCGTTAGTGATTGATTATTGTTTGAGTCAGATGCCAAGATTCGAGCGTCATGAGTGGGAGAAACCCCAACTAACTTGGGTAAGGGCGCTACCCAATCTGAGTCAGGAACAAAAACTTTAAAACCAAGTGGATCCATGGTAATCGATTGGAGGCAGCCAAAGTAAGGCGGTTTCGAATCATTATAGTATGGGGATCCAGATGAGCTGAGTGTGATTGATTCATAAGGATACAACAGATTCCTGATTGTCGCCGGTGCAGGGTAAGGAGCTTTCATCCAAAGGTCAGAATTACAGCTATATTGAAAAGTTTGTGACACATTTAAATTACTGTAAAGCATCCAAACCGTAACGTTGGGCTTTGGGCCAGTTAAAGTTTGATTTACCAGTGCACTTCTAGTAACACTCCATAAACCCCACTCCGTTTTAGTTTGGTTTGAGCCTGGGAGTTGACCCCATGTTGTCCAATTTCCCAACTGAACAAGGTTGAATCCATCTTGGAGAGATGAATACTGAGAGCGCAAATAAGTGAATTGGGTCATAATTTGTTTCGGGGCTGCAGTTGGATCAAAATGATCTAAGCTGTTCCATTCATCTTTACAACCTTTCAAAGCTTTGTCTAAGGGCATATTGAAATATTGCTTTGAGTTTAGAGTATAGCAGCCATGAGTTTGCCACGCACGAGTAGCAGACATAGCTTGTCGTCCAAAGAGGTAATTGCTGGCTAAAATTCGGCAAAATAATGTGATAAGTAATCTTCTAGCCTCTACTCGAGAATATATATATTCTGACCTTGAGAATCATACAAATACATTGCTTGCTCCTCTCCATAAAGAGCCAATGGAATCCCCGGCATCACAAGATTCGTTATGAACTGTCCCAATAGAAGCTTCTGAATTCCATTCTTCAAAGAAGGCCATCTAAAAACATCCTGGTTAGAAGTACCTAATAGCGACACACCAAATGAAACATATTTGAAGAAGTTTTAAACCAAATAAATGCTATAATAATTAACCGACCATACATATGTCTTGGATCAATGACACCAGTTTCCGAATTTAGGAAATCATCTAATAACAATCCAACGGGGATCAGGACATATCATGATATACCATATCAATGACTTACTTGTGACAAAGATCTGATTCCAGGCTGTAACCCAATTCACTTGGACGTCATATGCCACATCCAAGTTTCCATCCATACTCAAAAATCTTGTCAAGGAACGATAAATGGAGTAATGAAAAGCAGCCGCATCCAGTCCATTAACACCCAGAGGTCTCATAAAATATTCATTCTGGCTAGGCTGTACCCTCCCCGCTTCCAAAAAACCCGGGGGAAGTTGTTGTGGAGTTCTTCCTCTTCCGATGTAAAGAGATCCGAAAGTGTTTCCACCAGTTCTGGTGATATCAAACTTATTCAGAGTCTTTTTTTTTTTTTTTTTTTTGATAATACATATTCGTAAATATATTAGTGAAAGCTTACATTTCCCCAGGAATGAAAAAATTGTTTTTTCCCAGTCCCTTGGCACATTGTTTAGTAGCTTGACCCCACTTCCCCACAAAATCCACAGTTTGTTGGGTTGCTTTATCGATCCGAATAGCATCTGGATCCAAAGCTTGTATAGTCATACAGGCAAGCTTTTCAAGTTTTTGAGCTACCTTACTGTCCCACTCCTTCAATCGATCCTGCACGGAAGCAAACTTGGATAATTGACGCTGCCAGTCAGGATGGACACCAAAAGCTTCTACATCTCCGAACTGATCGAAGTCCCCTTCATAACAGCCGGATCCAGGAGAGGGTACTTGAGATGCATCTTCCTGATAAAAAGCTGGAAATTGACACGTCGTATTGAATTGATTGGATATCGTGAAATCTTGATATTCAGATAAATTCCAAGGCACATAAGGAGGTTTTTTCCATTCAACTTCATATCCACGGATATCAAACGGAGCAGACGAATTGAGAAACTTTGATACGCCGATTAAGTCGCCCATTGTTGTCACCGTCAAGTCCAGCATTACATACCTAAAGTAAGAAGTTTTTAATTTCATTTAAAAGATACCCATTAAAAGTAGTCAAAGGTACTCACATTCCTCTGGCATGAATTTTATCAATCGCAGCTCTCCACTCGTTCAAGGTACCGTAGTGAGGATCCAAAAGTGTAAAGTCAAGAGCCGAATAACCATCAGCTTGCCAAGGCATATTAATCCAAGGAGTTCCAGCTATATAAATGGTGCGATATCCCATTCCACTATGATAAAATATCAACTTTGTTAACTTTTGTAAGAAGTGAGCCTAGCTGAAATTGACTTACTATATATAATCTAACACTCTATCTTGAACAAAGCCTGTGATATCACCACCGTGACGCAGCTCTGAAAAAATAATCAGTTGAGAGATTTCCAATAGTAAGTCCACAAACTCACGATTAGCGGAAAGATCCCATTCAAACTGAGTTTTAAAAAAGTCGTTATTCTTTGGATCACCATCAATGAATCTGCATAGAGCGAAAAAAATTCTAGTCAGAATGCAGCAATAGAAAAGACAGACTTTAAAGGATTATATAATACTTGTCTAATAGTATAGTGTAAGTAGGTAGCGCTCGCCAATTGCTAGGACTTCGAGTATAACCTGCATTTTGTTTGGCTGGCCACGATGAATTATACTGCAGTACATCATTTGAGGTTGTTGGACTGATGTTTATATTGTATTCCACCACTTCAGGATTATATCGAAGAGCAAGTAAGGGAATCAATAAGGTAAGAGAGAAAATAAATTTTGCAAAAGGCGAAGGTAGCATTCTTCTGTTCGATACTTTAATGCCGTCAGTTTAGCCAAGCAAAGTCGTCTTGAGGCCACTAGAAATAGTTATGAAATGATAGAAAAAGACCCAAAATAATTTCAAAGAAGAATTTCTGCTTGATGACCAACAAAATGTAAACAAGTGAAAAATTAATACTTGTCAATCACAAATTTATAGAATGAAATATAAAAAGGAGCAATTTGAGTAGATAAGCTGTATGAAATTTACACACTTACGTGACTTTGATTCGGCCAAAGGTATAACAAGCCTGTAAGACAAAACAAACGACTTAGTCTGATTAACTGTGCTAATTAAGATACTCCTTGAAAAAATTCGCACGACGGCTTGATCTTGGTATCTGAGAGCAATGATCGCGGAAGCAGGAAAATTTAGCATGAACTTTAACAGGCAAAGTAAATAAGGAGAATAAGAGTTGGTGAAGAAGTTTATAAGGGATCAATATCCTTGCAGCTTACTTCACAAGATAATTATTTTGAGAAAAGGTTTAAATGGGTCGAAATCGGAATAGCAACTAGCGATGGATTGGCGGTAGAGACAAATCAATGGCACAAATTTTGATAAAAATTTAAATTTATGCGCAGGTATTTTCTTGAAGAGAAAGGACTAGTATAATTTAAGAGAAGTGCCGCAGACCGTAAATTTAATACACAGGTAGATTGACAGCTGAAACAAATAGAAAATCTTGAAGGTAAAAAATTTGGATAGGCGAGTGTGAAAACCCCAGGAGGTAGAACAAAACTTCAACTGCCAGTATTGCCGTCTATTAGATGTCCTGTTAAGGCAACGGAGGCGAAATCATTTGAAAAGCATGAGAAGCCGGAAAGTCATGATAACACAGCCTTACAAAGAGATATTGAATTTCTCAAACTACCCTTACAATACCAACCAGGATGGGCATTCAAAAGAGGCTTCATGAAAACCATAATTGGGTACCTTAAAAGCAGGTATGGACAATATGTACTGTGAAAGTGATAAAAAATTTCTAGATTTGTTGCCTGTCAACTCAGAAATAGTTACATCCAATAACTTACATCTGAGCTGTGTTAGCCGCCAAAAAATTCTTCGGTAAATATCAAGCGTACCGTTCTATCGGTTCTGCGAATCTGATTAGGCTGAAATACTCTCAAATTACACTTTATTAGTTCCATTGGATGGTAAAGAGTATTCTTAAAAATAGGCTCCCCAAATTAGAAATCTCATATAGCGCTTCCGGAGCGACAAATATGACTCAAAATTAAAAATGAAGAACAACAAAATGATAAAATGATTGCTCTCAAAGCGATATATTTTGCGAAAGAGATATTGAATTAAAGACAAGTATCTGTTTGATATACCCTTTTTCCGACTTATCGTGAACTACAAGCTGGTTTATCAAGGTTTTTTTAACGATGTATCAAGTGAGCTATAAAGAGAGTCTAATCATAAAATAATAAAAAAACAATAGAGAACTTATTAAAAAAAAATCAAATACCCTTTTGTGAGCATATTCTTAATTCAAAAATGAGAAAGCGGGTTTTAAGGAATGTTTCTTTTATTATTTTCAAGTTTTATGCTCGAATTAGATACACAATTGGCAAAACGTCTAAATTTATAGGCGTTTGATAAATTTTGAACTTTGATGGAAATAATAGGTTTATTGTTTTCACTGAAACGGATTGATAAGTAAAACACAACGTGCACAAAGGCATGGGGTAGCAAAAACCCCACAAGGTTAGTTTACCTGCGGTTTCACTTTTTAACCAAATCAACAAAAAAAATTTAAACGTAATATTTAGATGTTGTTGTTCAGGTGTTATAATGGGAGGTCTGGCGATTTACAAGATTTATTTATTGATTGAGCCAAAAAGTGCAACCATAAGTAAACCGACCTTATGTGAATTTTTGCTAATCCACGCCTTTTTGCATACTTTCTGAGGAATCTAGAAAAAGAATAAAAGTTAAAATTGATTCTTTTACTCCATCATGAATAAACTAGATCAAAAAAGGAAATTGATTTAATTTTTTTTTCTAAAATCGGTAGAAGTTTGAGGTCTAATATCTTTGCAATCATGATTATAATAAATACTTATAAGGGTACAAATGAATCCACTGAAGAGTATATTAAAAGATTTCAATTCCTGGAAAGTCAGCCATCACAATGAAATTTGTGCTATTAGTAAAATATTTGCAATCGTTCCGCTTGCTTACTACACCCACTACGGGAAATTAGTGGAGGAACTTACTAGCAGGTCCGCTCCCTGTACACAGTTTTAGCCTAGTCTTAAGAAAGATGGATTGTAAAAAAGAAAAAATAAGATTGCCAATCTGTTCCTGGGGTTAGAGGCAGAGCTCTGACTGTTTGCAAAATGGGTTAAGCTAGGATTCAATCAGCAATTTTGCTAGCAAAGTTCTCCCCAAGTTTCCCGTGGTGACTCGTAAAAATCCGTTGGGTGTTTTTAGTATCATGCGGTGCCTTCCTTTAATCGATTGTCATTAGTAGGGAAAAAAACTTCTCGAAAAGTTAATGCATTGTGATTTTACTAAATGAGGCATGCTTTACTCCACCATTATATAGTTGTCGCAAATCAGAGTTGCAAAAACGTTTATTGTCTTCATGTTGTTTCATCTGCTCAAGGTACTAATATGTGTCAGCTTTTAAGCTATTTTCTTAGTTGTCTCCTTCGGACAACTTGTCTATTATTATTATTATTATTATTATTATTATTATTATTATTATATTAATGACGAAAGTACTGGATGCTTTCAGTAAAGCTATGCTGGTGAAAAGTTAGGATTTCGGATTACTCATCAAGCTGGACGCACTTTCAAAAATTACTTTCAGAAAATTTATAACAACTAACCTTCAAGATTATCAGTTGACATTATTTTATTCGTCATCCAAACCATTTTATAAAAATCTTTTCCAGGATCATCTTAAGGCAGGAACTTGCACACCTCAGATTTTATACCATCAAAACAGTCTAGCGCCCATAAACCTAAGAGTCTGTAATTGATTTATTTGGACAATTTTTTTCGAAAAAACCAGAAAGAAAACTCTGGAACCTGTTAGGTAACTGAACTATCATAGTTCCTTGATGGATATGGACCTGCTAAAGGGTGTCACTTTTTTTTATGCATATTACTTAGAATGGTGAATCAAAACATTACAAGTTCAAATGAATTATCTGAAAGGCCAATAATTCATGAATGGGTAGAATCCGAAATCGAGTCTTTTATATTAATTTCGAATTGAATTTTTTTTTTCGAGTCAACTTATTAAAAATTTTTATCTCAATATAATTTTAAGAAGCAATAACAGGTGAAAGTTGTCTTGAAGGATTGGTATTGCCAATATTGAATAAAACATTAAGAACCGATGACGAAACCAAGGCATTATATTTTATATCTTATGAAATGAGTAATGTAGAAACCTCTAACACTACAACAAATTTTTGTTTTGCCATGGGGCGCAATAATTACGCAACAGTTACGAAACATTTGTTTTTTTGCACTTAAGATGCACATAAGTCCTTTAGGTGTTAAAAACAATTGTTACATAACTGTTGCGTAATCGTTGCGCCATTGTTGCGCCCCAAGACGAAACGAACATTTGTTACAGTGTAATGGTATAAAAGTAAATTGGCTTACGTTGTACAAGTGCTACAACCACAGAGTGCAAGCAATGAGGAATTTTGAGTTTTTATCACCTGAAGATTCACCGGGATATTTTATAGATATCCCAACTTCTAGTTGCATAGATATGGGTAAACTATACAAGAACCTGTTGATTAACGACGTGGTGTTACACTCAGACCCGAAAACATTGAGACAAAAATGAAAATTTTCGAAAATTTATTGACAGCCCAAAAATTGAGCTGCAGTTTTTTTTGACATCTTCAATCCTTTTGTGACAGTCTGTTTGACTTCTCTTTCAACTCAGATGATGAAGAGGGGCGAAGCTACAGATAAATCAAACCGATCGCCACAAAATGAATAGAAGATGTTGAAAAAATGCTGCAGCTCAACTTTTGGGCTGTCAATAAATTTTTGAAAATTTTCATTTTGGTCTTAATGTTTACGGATCTGGCTGTATTCTTGTAAATCAATTAATTGGGTGGAACCTTCAATTCTATCTTTAAAATCCCTCAGCAATTGTGTTTTCTACTTGTACTCAGAAAAAAATATTGTCTATCAAATTAATTCTTGCATAAAATTTTTTATGTAGAAAATTTTCATAATTAAACTAATAAGTTAATTGGACTCAAGGACAGAAGGACACGGGACAGAGGGACTTGGAACAATTTGGGACAAGAGAGATATTTTACCTGTTAATAATTAAACTAATAATTAATTGGACTCAAGGACAGAAGGACACGGGAGAAAGGGACTTGGGACAATTTGGGACAAGAGAGATCTAATAAAGAATAGTGAGGATAAGAATAAGAATAAGGAATTGTTATAAATAACGTTAAAGGAAGGAAAAGATTGGATAACATTGCTGTAGAAGAGCACACACATTTTATCTGTGAATAATTAAACTAATAAGTTAATTGGACTCAAGGACAGAAGGAGATGGGACAGAGGGACTTGGGACAATTTGGGAAAAGAAAGATCTAAGAAAGAATAGTGAGGATAAGAATGAGAATAAGGAATTGTTATAAATAATGTTAAAGGAAGGAAAAGATTGGATGGGGAACTTGTGATAGAGTCTCCATCCTTATAGATAATGACAATATACTCAAGTTAGGTTAAAGCAAAAAAACAAGTGCTGTATTAATATATATAGATCATGTGGTAAAAATAAAGTTATGGAAATAGAATCAGTATTAAATATTAGATGGAAGTGAGAAGGACAATGGTCTTTATCAACACCCTCCTGTGCACAAGACAGCAATGGTAACAAATTTAGATTCTCTAAAAATCCGTGATTTTTGGACTTTGATAAGGATTTTGTAAGAATGTTGACAATCATTTGATTAGTTTGAGTGTACTCTATGTTAACCTCATGATCCTTTACCAATTCTCAAAGCCAACATGCTTGAGTGTTGATGTGTCGAGTTCTGTGTTGATAAAGTGGATTTATAGCTAGATTAATGGCCCCTTGATTGTCACACATTAAGATAGTATTGTTTAGAGGAATGAAGAAATCAGAAAATAATTCTTTTGTCCACAGTTAATCCTGGCCACATTCAGTCATTGAATAAAACTTGGACTCGGAAGTTGAGAGAGAAACTGATTGTTGTTTACTTGATCTCCAGCTGATAAGCCCTAAGTGAAAAACAAGAGTTCCAGAGGTTGATTTTGAATCTTGTGCCTTATTATAATCAGAATTGGCAAAAACAATAAGTGAACTTAAGTGAATATCCTTAACATTACCAAGAGTGAGACAATAATGTTTGGTAAGTTGAAGGTAGAAAAGAATGTGAAGAAAAGCCTTGATTTTTTGGTCAGTAGGATTGTTTAAATACTGCGAAAGTGTACTAGCTGCAAATGCCAAGTCAGGGCAAGTGCACAATACTAGATAGTTCAAAAGACCAATGGCCGTCCAATAATTGAATAAAGTAGTTAATTTAGATGTGGCATCCTGGGTGAAGTGTGAGTTTGGAACAAGAGGAGTTGAGGTGGTTCAACAAGCCTGATGATTGAATTTGGTTAACAGATTAGAGATGTATAGCTGCTAGGAAAGAGAGATTGTTTTGGATTCTCTGTCACAATTGACCTTCATCCCTAGAACCCATTTGAGTTCTCCTTGGTCATCCATATCAAAGACAGCCAAGATTTTATCTTTGAAGTCTTGTATGGAAGGAACTCCAATTATGAGATCATTGACATGAATAAAAGCATAACAAGGTTTAGATTTATCATTATTGAAAAATAAACATGGATAAGCTTTACTTGGGATAAATCCTATGTCTCCAAAGAAGCTGGATAGTTTTTTGTACCAAAATTGTGGACTCTGTTTATGTCAGCCAGGCTGCTAGACTTACCCTGTAAAATAATTAATTATTTACCGGGATGAAGCCACACCTTTTTTATTTCTTATTTTATTATTAATTATAGTATATTTACTTTAAAATTACTTGTAATAAATTAACTAGTTACAATAAGTAAATTTAGTAAATATTTAAAATTAATATTAATGTCCCTTATATTTTTTATTCCCTAACACCGTGCTCAATGACAGGTTAAAAGAAATAAAAATTAATACTAAAATAAAATAAATAATTTTTTTTCTTCAAATTATTTATTTAAAAGTGACATTTACAGAAACTTTGAAATAAATCAAATAATTTGACATGTACAGTAAATACATTATATTAATACACTCTTTATAGAACAACCTTAATATTTGCAATATTTTATTCTGGAATTTTCTTTTTCTCCCATACTCCTGTATATAGGATTATTAGCTCTGTGGTTTCTTTCCCTTTTGCCTATATAAGGCTTCCCATTTTGGTTGGTTTGAAGCATCTTTTATTAACACACTATTTATTTAATTACCAAAAATAATACCTTTATTACTACTACTTATTGCTTTAGTACTTACATCTGTGTAACTCTAATCCATCTAAGTATAATAATAAATATAATTTTACCTTTTAATTGAGTAATAAAACATAAAGATAATCCTCTACGTACCTTTACTTTGAAATCCTTGAATATCTACCTATCACCAAAATTGGACCTCTGTTAAAATTCTCTAGACCATTAGGACCCATTGACAGTTTAAGTCCATAAAGCAATTTTTTGAGATGTAAGCATTGTTTTGGATTAGATGGAGAATATCCACAGGGAAATCTAAGGTAAAGATCCTCTTCAGGATCACCATGTAAGAAAGCAGACTTCACATCCATCTGATGAAGTTCCAAGTCTTGAAAGGTAGAAATTCCCAGTAGAAAACAAAGGGTGGAAAGTCTACCAGTGGGTGCATATGTTTCATTATATTCAATTCCTTTGATCTGTGAAAAACCTTGAACACATAGTCTTGCATTGTATTTTATAAAATTTCCTTTGGTGTCTGTCTTTTGTTTAAAGGTCCATGTTTTCCAAAGAAGATGATCACTACTGGGAATATCAGTTTCTCCCCAAAACTGTTGTTTTGAGATACTTTTGATTTTTTCTTCAATGGTTTTTAGCCACTCATTGCTTTCAGGGCAGTTCAATGCTTTTTAGTAATTTTCAGGGGTATTAAATGGTTTCAATACCATGCATAATAGATTAGTTGTCTGTTTTCCTGTGATAATATTAGATGGATCAATGTCAGAAGAAATTTCCTTGGGTGGTTTTAAGTGTTTATTGACAAAAGCATAGTGCTTGGAAGAAGATGAAAGATTTGAGATTTCTTCACCATTATCTGGTGGATTTACATCAGAATCAGAGTTTTCCAAAACTGGAACAGATACTTCAGGAGATTCATGACTGGGAGTGAAAGTAGGTACATAATTAAGTGAATCAATGGGTTTACCCTTTGAAATGGAGGGTTCTAAATTGAATGAGTTTAAAAATTTAACATTGTGAGTAACTATAATAGAGTCAGAAGAGGGGGAATAGATTCAATAGTTAGTATGGCCCTCACAATAGTTAAAAATATTCCCTCAGCTCCAATTCCATCAAATTTAGCATTTCAATGTTGTTTTTGTTGGTAGTAGATTATATCAGAACTGAATGAAGGCAATCTTTTTGGAAGTGGAGTTTTCTCTCCATGCCACAATTCCCAAGGGATTTTACCATTTGGGAGAGCTGAGGAAGGAAGAATATTCAATAGAAAAGTGGTGGTTCTTACAGCTTTGGCCCACCAGTAGGAATGGAGTCCAGATTCAATTAATAGGCAGTGTGTTTATTGACAATTTAATTATTACCTCATTCTGCAATATGATTTTGCTGTGGAAAATAGGGTGCTGTAAAAAGATGAAGTATCCTTCTGCTGATGAGATAATTTTTGAATGCATTTCTAGTAAGCTCCCCTCCATTGTTAGATACAATGCATTTTATAGTTTTTCCTCTCTGATTTTCAACAAGATTTTTATATTCAAGGAATTTCTCAAATGTTTCAGACTTTAAATTCAGGAAATAAGTGTGAAGATATCAAGAATTTCTGTTGACTATTTGATAAATATAAAGTTTTCCACCTTTAGATTTGGGAGTGATAGGGCTTCACAAGTCCATGTGAATTACATCCAAGAGTTTTTCAGGAGTTTGAAAGGTACCCAGGTAAGTTAGATGATGAGATATAGCTAGGGAACAAGTTTTACAAACAAAAGATGAAAAGTTCAAAACTGAGAATAAATTCTCCATGATTTGATTATTAGGGTGCCCATAGCTATGATGAAGAAGTGATAGTTTTTCAACTTCACAAGTTGACTGAGAATTCACAATGGGAATTGAGTATTGAAGAAAAGGAAAAGTGATTATACATTTTTTGATGAAAATTTGATTATAGTTTTCCCTTTTAACTGAATTTTAAAGTGACAATTGTTGTTTAATAAGCTCCAAACATTTGAAAGTTGGTCAAAAGCTGAGATGAGTGTCCCTTTTATTGAAGGAGAATAGAGAGCTTTTTCAATATTGAATTTGTGACTGGATGATGAAAAAGAAACTTTTCCTTGTCCACAGGCAATAATTTCTTCTCCATTTGCCAATGATAAACAGATTTTTGTAGATTTATAGTCCCTAAATAATTCCATATTATTAAAGATAGAGAAAGACACTCCACTATCAAGTATAGCGTGATTGTGAGGAAGATCTGAAAACACAGATAGTGTTTTTTCTTGACTGTTATTGTTCCTATTTTTGTGTTCTTTCTTGCTTTTTGGGATGAAATTGAAAGCAAGATGATTCAGAGTGAGGAGCTAATGGATTGTGCTTCCCCTTAGTGCAAAAATTTATGTTTTTTGAGTCCACTGCTAAAACTGTCCCTGAAACAGAAATGGATGAATTAAGTGATTTCTGTTGAGTTACTTCTGCATCTATGACTGCAAAAACACTTACAATTGTAGGCTGAAAATTATTTATATCATACTTGTTAAGTATTATTGTCACCAAAGTTTGATAAGAGTCTGGTAAAAGATATAAAATATAGTTGGCCATTATGTAAGAGAGAATATTTTCCTTGATGAGATTGGAAGCCACATCACAAAGAAGTTTTATTGTTCCCCAAAATTTGTCCATTTCTTCTAAAATATTGCCTTCAGTAAATTTAATTTTAAAAAGTTTGTTGACTATGTATGAGAAATTTTGACTAGAGTTTGAAGCATAATAGTCCTTTATTCATTTCCAAAGCTTAGCTTTCTCTACAGCATCATCTTCCAGTATGAATTCATGTTGATTAGGTTGATCCATGAACATCTTTATTATTGTATTGGTTTGATGTTTTCTTATGTTAAATATAGAAAGTAGTTTAGGATTAGTAGGAACTGGGAATTCCACATTAATTAATTGATCCAGGTTATGGATGGTGAGCACATATTTAAGGTCAGTTCTCCAAACACTATAGTTTTTGTTGGTCAAGTTTTATATTCCTTTGATCTTGGAATAGTTGACAGTGTCTTGTAGATAAGAAAAAATTGGCGCTTGAGATTGAGAGGAGTCAGCCATTGCAGTGTATATGGAAGAAGGAGAACTAGGAGCAGGAGATCCGGATGTGTTTACAGATTCACGAGTCACCAGTTTTAACAGTAAAGCAGGGGTGCTGGGCCCATAACCCTGTTAATAATTAAACTAATAAGTTCATTGGACTCAAGGACAGAAGGACACAGGACAGAGGTACTTGGGAAAATCTGGGAAAAGAGAGATATTTTACCTGTTAATAATTAAACTAATAAGTTAATTGGACTCAAGGACAGAAGGACACAGGACAGAGGGACTTGGGACAATTTGGGAAAAGAGAGATCTAAGAAAGAATAGCAAGGATAAGAATGAGAATAAGGAATTGTTATAAATAATTTTTAAGAAAGGAAAAGATTGGATGGGGAACTTGTGATAGAGTCTCCATCCTTATAGATAATGAAAATATACTCAAGTTAGGTTAAAGCAAAAAAACAAGTGCTGTATTAATATATATAGATCATGTTGTAAAAATAAAGTTATGGAAATAGAATCAGTATTAAATAGTAGATGGAATTGAGAAGGACAATGGTCTATATCAACAGAAAAAAAATAATATGCAATTTTCATTTCCTATTTTCTTGAATTCCCATTAGGGAAATCTCATAGCAAAACTCAGAAAAAATTGAAAATTATACAAAATGCTGACCCAAACTTCAGATAACATCATTTAATAGATTCACCAAGCCCCCCAAAAACTAACTAAGTTCTAGAAGAACATTTTTCAATAAATTCTTCTTGAATTTTTTTAGGAATACACTTCATACCAAGTAAGATATCCCTAATGGGGATATCCATTGCAAGTTAGTAATATTTTAGGGAGGGACATAAGGTCAGAAAAATAAATGTTAGTGAAGTAACTGTAAGAGAAATAAGTGTGAGAAAAGTAAATGCAAGAAAAATTATATGTAGCCATGAGAATTTTTTTCCCCAAATAAAATGTAAAAAACAGAAAAAATGAAATAAAAAATCATTTTTTTGGAGAAAAAAAATAAAAAATTCCCATGGTTGCAAGATATTTTTCTTACACTAATTATTATCACATATTTTTTTCCACATATTTTCTTTAAACATATTTTTCTATCCTTATGATTCTTCCAACAATATCTGCAACTTGTGCTGGATATCCCCATCATGGATATTTTACTTGGTGCGTAGTGATAGGGTGTGTTTCATTCATGACACTACAGCACATATTTGTTTATATATGGGGCTCAAAAATTACACAACAGTTATGCAAAATTTATGAAAAAATTGTTTTTTGCACTTAAGACCCACTTAAGACCTCTAGATGCCAAAAAAATAATTTTTCTTAACTGTTGCACCCCAAGACAAAACAAACATTTATTGTTTTCAGCCTGGATATCCCCAGGACTGAGTAAAAAGTAATTACAAATTATTTTAAACATATGGACTATACATGGGAACAATAAATAAAAAGTACACAAGTTGTATACATAAGTAATAATTATGATAAAATACAATATATGCCATTATAACACCTTATATACATGCATATATCCACCTTTTATAAGTCTTATGTACTTAATATTGATATAGAATATTCTAGGTTAATATTAAGAGCCTTAAATATAAGGCTACATAATTTTTAAGTAGACTTAAAGCTGTTGTTTTCATTGTTTTATGTGAAAATCAAGAAATGTGCTTTAAGTCACTTAAAAGTTGACTATATGCGCTATAAATTTAATAATATTAAAAATACGCTAAGACAGATCAATTTTTCTTAATTAGGACTATTGATTTGGCTAATCAAATGTATAAAAATAACACTTTACAAATTTGGTGTTTTTTATGCCAGAAATGGCTTCTGTTTACTGGCAACATACTGCCTGCATTTTTCCTGTGTGAATAGCTTCATTTTTAGCAAATTTAGCTTTTTCACATTATAATTACCCCAAATTTTACGCCCACTGTGGGGAAACACACTAAAATAGGTGACAGGCACTTATTTAGTGTCCTAATTTAATTATAAGTGCATTGACCTTATTATATGCACTAATTTTATTAATAACCTCAAGCTTGGCACCTTAATTCACTACAACACTTAAATTTGCCTAAATTAGGCAAGGATTCACCAGTGCAAGCTTCTGCCAAGGACAGCATGTAGTTACCCCACATCTCACACCCTTTTTTGTGTTTTTAAATGGCTTCTCAGTCAATATTGGTTATTTTTGAATGGGGATTTCACGTAGTTTATTGTCATAACTAGCCCCATAATTTCTACTGTTAATCACCCTTAACATTGTTTAATATTTAGTCTTATTATTTCCCTTTTTAGTCTTTTATTTTAAGGTATTACACACATACACTCTCATTTTTGCTTATTCTTTATTTTTGATGGATTATCCCTATTACTACAGGATTTTGGAAGGTGATATCATTCTAATTATGTTACTTGTCACTCTTTATATTCTTGTACAGGTGTATTAGCTGGAATGAGGTGTCATTAGCCATGGATAAGGCTGGTAAATCAAGGGGTTCATTAGGGGAATTATTGGGTATAAAAGGAGGGGGTTTTTGGTATTTTTTCTACACTTTTAATCATTAAAATCAAATTCATAACCAACACAATTACAATACATATCAACAATACTCATTAAGTCTTTGAATAGTATCTGAATTAATACATTATTTTTTCTACCAACTATAAGATTGTAACCCATATATAATCAGTGAGATTTAAATTTGTTAGCCTAGGTATCTCCAGGACTGAGTAATTATTATGTTAAAAATAAGATAACCTTAATTAAATTAATCTTATTACTTAAAAATAAGGTTAAAATACTTATATATATGTTTATAATACATATATATATAATTATTACGCTATTATATGACATATAGTAATTTAAATACCTTATCCATAGCCTAATAATACTTATTAAGGTGTAAATGGAGTCATAATATCCTTATCTTAAGTGATATTAAGTAATTATAGACATACATAAGCTTATATGTATACATAAGCCTCATATTCAGTGAAATATGTAGTTATATTATGTATATTTAAGTCTATAAGTGGGTTTTAACCTCTTAATAGCCTATAACCTTTATTTTTCTGCTTATTTAATGTCATATGGACGTATTAAGTGGACTCACAAAGCCTGCAAAAGTATATACATCTATTTCAGGCACATATATCCAGTTTGGACAACTTAATCTGCTTCTTGGATGGATTTTCACGGATTTATGGGTTGGGATATGATTACTGGGTTAATATGGATGCCTGGGGATGTTATTTGGGGCTTGGACAGTTAATTTGGTTCCTTTATATGCTTTGGGTTTTATTATATACTCTTTGGATGAGTTATTTTACCTGTTTCTTTATGGTATCTGCTTTTATCTGTTTATTCTATTTATGGTATGGGTCTGTGGTATCATTAATTGTGATGGAGGGTCCTTACTGGAGGGCTGGGTGTTGAATATGCTTGAAGTGGACGCCATGGGGAGGTGATGGGCCCTCACAGTGCTGTAACTGCCTGGGATAGCAGTGATATCATCTGGATTGAAGGTATGTGCACTCCAGTGGATATTGGTATAAGTAAGGGAGAATTTAACGGGTTATTGGACATCAATTACTTACTACACATTAAAAAAAAACAAAAAAACACAATTATTATCATATATAAATATATTATAAAGAATTTATAAATTGATATTATCTTTATATAAGCTATAACTATATTTTATTGATCTATTTTCCACCACTAGCACGCATAAAAATCTAAGTATTGTGAGTTTATATTGAGAATAACTATTTTTTTAGTCTTCCCCTGAGGTTTAATCACTAAATCATTTATCAATAAGTAGTTGGACCATTAATATTTACTATTAAATTATACTTAGATACTAGCACACACTGACAAAATTACTGAGACCTATATATTGAGTTATATTTTAATACTTATTGTATTTTTACGAAAGTATTCATATAGGACCATTAAAATCTTCTAGAAAACTGACTATTAAAGCTAGTTAACTTCTCTGTACTTGATCTCAGACTGACAATTGTAGTGTGGTTTGCTTATGATAGAGAACCAGTAAAATACAAGCTGATTTGTAAGTTTGAAAGTGCTTTGGGATGGAATAGACACTTCAAGGAGCTAAAAAGTTACTTGATGTGAGCCTGAAGCTTCTTGAATTCTTGGAGTCTTATCTTGAAGTGCATCTCTTGCATATGGCATTTTCAACATTTCCCCCCATGGTAACTTGAGTGAAATGGGATAATAGTGGATTCAAAATGTCTAATTTAATAAGGGGGGGTATCAAAGTTAAGAAATACTAAATTTTTAATGTGACAGGAAAATTGTTACTTTTGCGTAATTCCCTGTTGAATTTATAAAATCTACTATCCCCTGGGCTAGTAGATTTTCGAGCAGAATTCCACACCAAATCTCCTCCAAATTCTACACTGAGTAGGATATTAAGGTCACTAATATTATTTTACCCTAAAACTACCCTAACTTATCAGCTCCACTAAAATATTTTTACACTTCCTGAAAACCAAAAACACATAGATAGATATTTTTTAAGATTCAAAGTAATTAAATCAAATTCTAATTTTACTCAACTTATAAGCTGCCAGCATACTGTAGCTTTAGCTCCTATTTTTGACTCAGATTCATATGAAGATTTATAAATTGAACTTCTCCCCTTAAACCATTTACTCATAAACCAATATCTAATTCCAGAGAAACACATTAATCATATACCTAAACATGACCTTGAAACACTACATAATTTTCCACCTTCAAGCTTCTAGAAACTTTTCCTTACATCATTTCCTTGCTTCATAAAAATTTTCCAGCTCCTCCATCCTAACACAGTTGTTCAAAAAAATTCCCAAAGCCATAGAGAAACATTTTGTTTTCTTTGTCTGTTGGGATCTTCTGTCTTGGAACAAATGAAACAGGTTCTATTATAATTCACCTTGAAAATCTGTTTAGTTTGGGCTGTGGTACTATTTATCTGTATACCAAAAATTCAATAACTGCTATCATGGAAATGAAATCAAAACTCTTATCATTGGCAGATTAAGATGAGAAAATAAAAACTCCACAATGCAAGCCAAACGGTTTCTCAGTTGTATAGGCTTCATCAATGGCACTACTATCCCCTTAAGCCAGAAGTCTGCACATAATTGAAATGATTATTTTGACCAAACAAAAAGGTCAGAGTTTCCTGGGTTCAGTACTTTTTATTTTTATTTTATTAAAAAATTGATCATCATGGGTATTCTTCTAAATCATGGCTTGTTGGTGAATAAGACAAAAAATCATTTCATATCTAACTGGCTTCCCAGGATAAAGTCATTATTTTTATGTGTTTCAAAATATGATGATAGCAAAAAATCTTGCACAATATTTTGAGAATCATTATTTCCTCTTGGAAATTTAAATGATTGTAAAAATACTCAGCTAAACTATTACTTGGTGCACTCACAAGTAGAGTTTGAGGATGCTATTGGCATATAAAAATGTCATTTTTTAAGTCTTCAACAATTGAAAACTCAAATTCACAACCATAGGGGGTCTATAAAATTACCAAATATATCACAAAAATATGCCACAAATTTTTTTACAAAACTAACATCCAAAAATGAAATACATTTTCTCTGGAAAGATTTATTTCAACAGTTTGTCGCCACAAAAAATCAATACACACCTTCTATCAGGTGCCATTCCCTCAATCCATTTTTGATTCAAGAATAACTCAGATATGATGCCAGATGAGCTGCATGCTCATTTTTCAGTAGGAAGTCTTTCCAGAAAAGTTACAGATAAGCTGAAACTGAGTTAAATAAAAGAAAAGGATTGGAACCTGAAATCAGATGCTCACATTATTTTTCCGGTGTGTTCTCCACCAAACACACTTTATTTTAGGTCAAAAAAGTCATCAAAGCACTTCCCTTCTTAACCATGATTTGTCAGAACTAAGTAAAAAAAACTATCATCTTAGTTTTTTTCACCTATTTATTAAGGGCTTATTCATATGTGTGAAAAATGTGACTTACCAGCACTTAAAAGTCCCCTTCATCATACACTTACACTTAATCCTTATTGCCATTCATTAAAATGCCCCTTTCAGTATGCTGTCAGCTTAAGATCACAGCTATTTTCCTAGCCCTTGATCTATTGTTTAATTAAAATACAAATTCTGATTCTGAACTTGAATTGGCTTTCATGTGTGTTTTTTTAATCAATTTCTCCATTTTCCCAGTCTCATTTGCTTTGGTTCAACTCCCAGCCTTGAAATCACATATCTTTTGAAATTGAACAACATTTCTATTTTTTGTCTCACTATGATATCTCATCTTCTATTCATATCTTACTTTCATGACTTGTTGGTTCTGTTACTTTTCACAACAGCTCTCAAGGCAAGTCACCCTCTCATTTTTGGTTATTTATTTTCTGATTGAAATATCTTTTTATTTTTGTATTTTTGTATTTATTCTTTGTTTATCATCTGTTTTGATTTGATTTCTAATTGAAATTTTCTTTATTTTGCTGTTTCCCTTAGTCCTCAATCATTTTTATTCTTGTTTTATTAACTTTTTTGTGTTCTATTTGGTCATTTTTAGGGGGTTTCTCTTTTTCTGGGCATTTTTTTTGGCTAATTTGAATTGGAATTGTTCAGAAAAAATTTGGAAAAAGTTTCCTGTTTTTTTAAGTTTTTTTTGACACCTTTTGGCTTTTTTTCTTCTAAAATGCTTTGGAATAATTCTAAATCAATTTGAAAAAATTTTCAAACACTTTTCCTGCTGTTTTTAGGTGCTTTTGGGCACTTTTTGGGAATTTTTGTGGGAGTTTTGAATAATTTTTTTTTGTAGAATTTAGGAATTTTGTTTTCACTTTTTGAGGAATTTTTATGCACTATTCTGGAAACTTTTTGGCAAGTTTTTGAGTACCTTCCTACAAGATTTTGGAGACTTTTGGGCAAATTTTCAAACAGCTTTTGGTCACTTGTGGTGGTATTTTTTGAGGCAGTTTTGGGAGACTTCTAATATTGTGGGAGGTTTCAGGTTTGGGATTGGTTAGAGATCTGGATTATTGAAAAAAGTTAAAATTTTAAAATATTTTATTGATAAATAAGCTCTAAAAACTTATATTTCTTGTTCTTTCTTCAGGGATTTATTTATTACTTACAGATCTTAGACCCAATGAGATGAAAGATGATCTATAAATATGGGAATCTTTGCCTTTATTCAATACTTTTATTAAAATAAAAATTAAAGAGGATTTTTCTACTTGGCTAAGAGCTTTAGAGTCCCAAATTGGATAGAAACAGAAAGGCTTAAACTTTGTGATAAAAATATTTTTCTTCTAATGTGACAGTATAATGTAGTGGATTTCATAATACACTTGTCAGGATGAGATCAGATACAGAGACATAAATAGATAATTATAGTCAGTTTTATAGACATTTTAAGTGGTCCAGTATGAATCAGAGCTTTTCAGGGTCTAATAAAGTAAAATAAAATTCAATACAAAAGACTTAGTAATTTAATCTCACTTATTATAAGAGAAATAGTATAATTATTAAAATGATATTTAAAAGACTTATATAAGTACTAATGAATATAATTGTAACTGATTGGTTATATAAAATAGAAGATGTAGTAAAGAATGTAGAAAAATAGCTAAAACTCTCCACCTTATATACTCACAAATCCCTGGTGTCTACCCTCTCTTCCTGTCAGGCTGAGTTCAAGTACAGAGACATGAATAGCTTGAATAGTAAGTTGTATAAAATTTTTTAATGGTCCTATCACCACGGGAAATCTAGGGGTGAATTGCTAGCAATCCCCCCTCTTGAAATTTAGAGTGTCCCTTAATTATGCCAGGTTTATGAATACTTTATAAACATAAGTAAATTAGAGTTAGATTTACATTTATTCTCAGATTTATTATAGACAGAATATCAACTGATTCCAAATTATGCACAAGTTGATCCTCCAGAACTTGATTTTGGTCCTCTGTTGAGCACAAATTGAGCACAAATTGATCTAACCTAAGCTTATGCATATATAATAATTCAGGATACTTGCTCTATTAAATTTGATAATAAAATAAAATATTGATGAATTTATATAAAAAAAATTATTATGTAAGATATTAAATTATAAATTTAGGCATCATAGGAGGGCACTTAATAGAACTTAATTATACTATGTGACACCTTAATACTGTATCACGCAGCTTGAAACATTTAAAACAAAATGTGTCATGATGGGAAATGAAATTGCTTGGACAGACACTTTCAAAATTAATACTGACCATAATACACAAGTATGAAACCTTGGCATCTATCCAATAAAAGATTTTCCTTCTGATAAATGGATTTTTCTCAGTTACTCCCTGCTAAAAAGTGTCCTTGTGAGGTTTATCTGACCTTCAGGGGGGTAATTTGGCCACATCAAACTACTTCTATTTCCATGATTGACCAAAAAATCATCCTCATTTCCATATAAAGAGTTGATCTCATCTGACTGTGGCTGATCAAAGGGGTCCACCACAAGTTTAGCCAAAATTTTGGTGAACACTTTTTTGATGGATAGTGACTAACTGGTGCTTTCCAAAATTGTCCACCTGAAGTTAGGCTAAACTTCAGGAGGATAAATTTATTATGAATACCAAATTAACTGAAGAATAATTTTTCACTAGCTACTCTGCATCATAAAAGTGTCCAACTGAGGTTTAGCCATAATTCAGGTAGACACTTTTGGAAAGGCACAGTCTGATGGTTTTAATATCTATATATGGCAATAAGTATCAGTTTTTTATCAATATGGAACTAGAATTAATTTAATATGGCCAAAGTGTCCACCTGAAGTTTGGCCAAAATACAGGTGGAAATTTTTATGAGGATTACTTGATGAAATGAAGAAGACTTGCAATTACTTTCCATCATAAAATTTTCAAACTTAAGTTTATCAAAAATTGTGGTGACACTTTTTCCAGATCCAGTCATATGGGATCAACTCTCTATATGGCAATGAGAGTCAATTTTTAGTCAATCATGGCATTAGAAGTAATTTGATATGGACAAAATTTCCACCTGATTTTTGGCCAAAAATAAGTTGGAAATGTTTATGAGGAATAATAGATTAACTAAAGAAGACTTGCACCCTACTACTGTCCATCATAAAAGTGTCCACCAGAAGAATTCTCAAACTTGTGGTTGACACCTTTGGCCTGGTCCAGCCATATGGGATCAATTCTGCATATAGAAATGAGGATTTAATTTGGTCAATCATGGTACTAGAAGTAATTTGATATAGACAAAGTGTCCAACTAAATATTGGAAAATAATCAGTTGAAAACTTCATTTAGTTTTTCAAAAAATCAAATTAAGTACAATTTTATTCTTGATGATGCCCATTTTATCCAACACCTCTTCGGAGCCTTGAAAGTAGGCATTTAGCTTGAATTTTTAATTTCATATAAAATCCCTTTTATTCAACCTATTTCTTTTTATCCCTTTTTTTCTTTAAGATATCAATTAATTTTATGTAAAACAAATCATTTTCATAATTTTTTACCTGTATTTAATAAAATTATTAAAGGTTCAACATCACCCTGTATGCATTTGGCACATGTTTTTTTGCTATACTAATAAAAATAATAATATACTGGTGACAAAAAATTGATAAAATGATAAAATATTAATAAAACAGAAAGATCAAATACCAGTTGCACTGAAGAAGAGCTGCACCCTAATTACTCACCATCAAAAAAGTGTCCAGCACAAGTTCAGCTGAACTTGTGCTAGACACTTTTGGTCATGTGCAGTCATATGAGATCAATTCTCGCTATGGCAATGAAAAAAATTATTTGATAAAAAACTTCACTAGAAGTAGTTTTACATAGCCAAATTTTCTACCTAGAGTTCATCCAAACCACAGGTGCACAATTTTTTATCTTTAAAAAAAAGTCAATTTAGTACAATTTATCCCTGATGGCTCTCATTTGCTTCAACACCTCTACTGGCCTTTGATAGTAGGAATATTAATTGGATTTCTTTTTTCATATTTGATCCCTTTGACTTAATTTTTTATTCCTAATATTGCTTTTGGATATCAATTAATAATTTTTAAAATAAACTATTTTCATATTTTTATACATTTATTTAATAATATTATAAATGGCATAACATCACCTGGTATGCATTCGGCACATGAGTTTTTTCTATACTTATAAAATTAATAATATAATGGCAGCCAAAAATTAATCAAATAATATTTATGAGTGAGGAACAAAGATAAAATACCAGTAGAAATGTTTGTAAGAAATACTAGATGAACTGAAGAAAAATTCTACCCTAGCTACTCTCCATCATAAAAGTGTCCAGCACAAGTTTGGCCGAACTTGTGCTGGACACTTATGGTCAGGTGCAGTCGGATGGGAGCAATTCTCTCTATGGAAATGAAGATAAATTTTTGATAAAAAATTACACTAGAAGTAGTTTGATATGGAAACATTTTCATGCTGAAGTTTTGGTAAAGCTCAAGTGGATTTTTTTTTATTTTTTCAAAAAAGAAAATTTAGTGCAAGTTTAGCCCTGATTGTGCTAATTTGATTCAACATCTCTTTTTTCTGTTTATGGCAGGAATTTAACTTGGATTTTAATTTTCATCTTTTATTTCTTTTATTTTACTTTATTCCTCTCATATTGCTTTTGGATAGAAGTTTATTTTTTGTAAAATAAATCATTTTCATACTTTTTTACCTTTATTTAATAATATTATAAAAGGTGTAACATCACCCAGTATTCATTTGGCACACAAGTTTTTGCTATACTGATAATATTAATAATATAATGGTGACAAAAAATTAATCAATTGATAAATATGAGTGAGGCACAAAGATTTAATAACAGTGGAAATGTTTATAAGAAATTCCAGATGATTTAAAATGACTTGCACCCTGGCTACTCTCCATGATAAAAGTGTCCAGCACAAGTTTGGCCAAACTTGTGCAGGACACTTTTGGTTGCATGCTGTCAGATGCAATCAATTCTTTTTATGGAAATGAGACTGAATGATCACTCCATCATTGCACTGAAAGTAGTTTTATATGGACAAATTGTCCCCCGGAAGTTTGTCCAAACCTAAGGTAGACAATTTTTTACTTTGGTAAAAAGTAAATTTGATCCATGTTAATCTATGATGGTGCCCATTTTTTCTGAAGCCTCTACTGGCTCATGATAGCAGAAATTATACTTAATAGGGGGTGTCAGTTCTGGCAAATCCGCACTTACAAATCCGCACTTAAATTTGACCAAATCCGCACTTAAATAAGTGCGGATTTCCAAAACACACTAGCCCCAATACTGGTGGATTTCAAAATGAAATAAGTCACTTATTTCACTCAAATCCGCACTTTCTCAACCAAAAGTGCTGATTTCACCATCAAGTCCCATTTCACTGATTTGTCAGCATCATCCCATTCATACGCAGCACTCCGCAGAATAACACTTCATAACTCAAAACATCGTACATCACTTACATCTTCATATCATATCATATAAGAGTCATGCCTTCCTCACTTTCAAATCGTGATAAATTACATAAAGCAATGACTTTCATGGCGCTTGAACTGCTCTTGGACTCTGATTCCGATTCTGATCTAGAAGAAGATTTTGTCGTTTTATCAAAAATGGCCAGGAAACGTTACCTTCTTCCCAGAAAGCCTCAAGTACTTCATACCCCCAAGTACACCATCCAAACACTTCTTAACCTATCTACACCCAGTTTTAGACAGCTGTTCAGGACTTCTCAGGAATGTTTCCTTAAATTGCTTGAGCTTATTCAGGATCATCCCATATTTCACAATAATTCTCAAAAAGAACAACGACATCCTTCAATTCAATTGGCCATCACACTATGTCGTTTGGGTTCAAATGGTAATGGAGCCGCTTTGAAACATTTAGAAAATGTCTTTGATTTAGGGTATGGTTCAGTTAACACTTATACCAAACGATGTATCACTGCCATCAACTCCTTGGAATCTCAACTTCTCACCTGGCCAACAAAAGAAGAGCGACTTGAATCATCTCAGGTTATGCAAGCAGAGGGCTTTCCAGGATGTATTGGTTTTGTTGATGGTACTACTATTCCTTTGAGCCAGAAACCTGGTCAAGGTGGAAACAATTACTGTCAGTACAGTCTAGTATATAAGTATGATATAATAGTGTTATTTTATGGTCCTACTACTTATTAATAAATGATTTAGTGATTAAACCTCAGGGGAAGACTAATAGAATAGTTATACTCAAATTAAACTCACAATACTTGGATTTAAATGCGTGCTAGTGGTGGAAAATAGAAGAATAAAATATAGTTATAGCTTTTATAAAGATAATATCAATTTATAAGGGCTTTATAATATATTTCTAAATGTTAATAATTGTAGTGTATTGTTTATTTGAAGTGTAGTAATTGAATGATGATAATAAACCGTCAAAATCCCTCCTTACTTATACCCAAATCCACTGGAGTGCACAGACCTTCAATCCAGATGATGTCACTGCTATCCCCGGCAATTACAGCACTGTGAGGGCCCATCACCTCCCCATGGCGTCCACTTCAAGCAGTTTCAACACCCAGACCTCCAGTAAGGACCCTCCATCACTATTAATAATAACACAGAGCCATACCATAAATAGAAATCCCAGATAAAAGCGGATACCATAAAGAAACAGGTAAAATAAAAGATCAAAAAGAGATTTAATGAAACTAAAAGCATATAAAGGAAACAAATAAAATGTCCAAGCCCCCAATAACATCCCCAAGCATCCACATTAACCCAGAAACATATTTCCAACCCATAAATCCGTGAATAACCATCCAAGGAAGTAATTTTAGTTGTCCAAACTGGGTGTATGCGCCTGATATAGGTGTCTATGCTTCTGTAGGCGTTGTGAGTCCACTGATTTCGTCCATATGACCTAAAATAAGCAGAAAAACAAAGGTTATAGGCTATTAAGGGGCTAAAACCCACTTATATACCTAAATATACATAATATACTGCATATTTCACTGAATATGAGATTTATGTATACATATAAGCTTATGTATGTCAATAATTACTTCATATCACTTAAGATAAGTATATTATGACTCCATTAACACCTTAATAAGTATTATTAGGCCATGGATAAGCTATTTAAACTATTATAAATTATATAATAGAATAATAATTATATATATATATAATAAAATAATATATATTATTATTTTAACCTTATTTTTAAGATATAAGCTTAATCTAGTTAAGGTTATCTTATTTTAAGCATAAGAAATACTCAGTCCTAAGGATATTTAGGCTGACACTCCCTCACCCCAAAAAAACAATAAAAAAAATGTTAAGACATTTTAATTAATCTTAAGGAATGAAAAAATAAAAAATAATTTTTATAATACATATACTGAATGAACAGTATTATTTAGATTTAAATTTTTTCAAGAGATTTTTAAGATCAGAGATTTCATTTTCTGGAATCCACTGGTCATATTCACTTGATTTATTTTTAAATCTTAGTAGATACTCAACTCCCTTTTCTTTTGTAAGGTGTCTCTTTTTAAGTATCTTTTCAATTTCTGCTTTTTCCACTATTTCTTCAGGTTGCTGTTTATGCCTTCCTGATCTTCTTGGAAAGAGAGCAGTATCATTAGAATGGTATGGTTTTATAAGAGAAATAGGAAATACTGGATGTTTTCTATCATAAGGTGCATATAGAATAACCTCAACAGCATTATTACCAACCATCTTTTTAACTACAAATGGTCCAATGAATGGATCCTTCAATTTAACATTACCATTTAAATTGAAATGTAGCGTTGAAATAAGGACTTCATCACCCTCTTTGAACATTTGTTCTTTATGGGCTTTATCCCATCTTTTCTTTTCATACTCAAAAGCCTTATTTATACATTCTTGAGCATGTTTTCTGCATAATTCCTGCATCTGAAGAAAAGATTTAGTACCTGGATGAATATCCAATCTAGGTAACTTATTAAGAGTTTTAGCAGGGGTATTAGGTACATAACCCAACCATAACTCAAATGGCTTTTTGCCAGTGACAGAATGTACTGTACTATTATATGCAAATTCTAAACCTGGGATAAGAGTTACCCAATCATGCGTGAATTTGTCATTGTCTTTAAAATTAAGACCAAAAGCACAGTATCTTCTTATCATATCTTCTAAGGTTTGTATCATTCTCTCTGCTAGCCCATCAGTTTGTGGATGGTGTGCTGTAGAAAGTTTTAATTGACACCCTGAAACATCCATAAGTGACGTCCAGAACTCAGAAGTAAATTTAGGATCTCTGTCAGAAACTATTGCTTTGGGGAAACCTGCTGTATTTAACATTTGTGTCCACCATAAAAAAGCTAAGTCCTTTGCAGAAACCTCTTTGTGGGTAGGAATAAATTTACACATCTTTGTAAATCTATCTACAATTACCCAGCAGGAGTTATAACTCTTATGCCCTGCTATTGGCAAACCTGTTACAAAGTCCATGTTAATGATTTCCCATGGAGCTTTTGGTTGCTCAATTTGTTGTAATAAACCAGCTCTTTTTCCTGTTAATCTTTTAGATTTTTGACAAGAATCACATGTTTCAACATATTTCTGAACATCCTCAGACATGTTAATCCACCAAGCTGTGTTTTTTACTCTGGTTAATGTTTTATGGTAGTCAAAATGACCTGCTAATATATCATCATGACATATACTTAACATTAACTCCTTCATTGAAGGGGGAATTACAATTACATTACTTAATTTTTTCCTGTAATATATAAAACCATCCTCAATGGAAAATTTTCCTTTCTCTAATGCCTCTTTATACTTATCTGGTAATGTTTTTATTAAAACATTCATTGAAGCATTAGATGGATCATTTAATATTGTAGTTAATTTACTTAAGTCAGGATCTGAATTATAATTATCAAGAATTGATTGCATAAATTCATCCTCAAGATCTACAATATAAATGCCATAAATGTTAATAATCTCTGACTCAGGAACATAAGCAGGATTATCATCATTATTAGGCAGAGGTACTCTAGATAACAGATCTACATTAGAGTGCAAGGTTCCTGCTCTATGTGTAATAGTCATCCGTCCTCTGTATTCTTGTACAGCTAATTGCCATCTAAACATGTGTCTATTAGGAGTTTTCATGTTTAAGAGTGACTTAACTGCACTACAGTCAGTTATTAACTCAAATTTTTGGTCTTCAAGGTAATAATGTAGCTTTTCAAGAGCCCATACTACTGCCAAACATTCAAGTTGAGTAGCACCATATTTTAATTCACTACTTCTCAGAGTACGTGAAATATAGCAGATTACTACTTCTGACATTTTACCTTCAATAAGTTGTTTTTGATGCAAAGCAGCACCCAGTCCAATAAAACTTGCATCTGTATATAATACAAAAGGTAATTGGAAATCTGGTAATCCCAAGATAGGAGCTGTCATTAAACATTCTTTCAACTTATTAAAAGCTTGTTGTCTTTCATTATTCCAAATGAAAGCTTCTGATTTCTTTATCAGTGTGGTCAGTGGTGCAGCAATTGATTGGTAGTTTTTTATATATTGTCTATAATAACCACACATTCCAAGAAAAGATTGTACATCCTTCACATTTTGAGGAATGCCAATATTCTTTATTGCAGCCACTTTATTTTGGTCTACACATATTTGTAAGCCAGATACAATATGACCAAGCACTTTTAAAGATTCAAACCCAAATTTACATTTTTTCAATGCCAGGGTCATTTTTATTTCATCCATTTTCTGAAATACTTTCCTTAAATGGATTAGGTGTTCATCAAAAGTTTTAGAGAACACTATGATGTCATCAATGTATACCATTAACCATCCCTCTATCATTTCATTATGGAATGTTATATCCATTAACTTTTGAAATACTGATGGAGCATTCTTTGGTCCAAATGGCATTCTGACATACTTATAAATTCCCATGTGTGTTGTTATCAACAAAAAGTTCTGTGAATTCTTTTCAACAGGAATTTGATGGTACCCTTTATTTCCATCTAGGCAACTTATATATTTAGCACCTTTAAGGGTAGCATGTATAGAGGCAATCCTTGGCAAGGGATAAATATCATCTACTGTAAATGTATTTAATGCTCTATAATCACCGCACAGTCTTGCTTTATCTTGTTCATAAGAAATCAGCACTGGTGATATTACACAATATTTTGGTGTAGTTTCAACCTTCTCAAGAATGTTCATTTTTAATAACATCTTAATGTTATCCTCTATGTCTTTCCTCTTCATTGGTGAAGCAGGGTATGGTTTCTTTTTAAGACTAGCAGGAATATTATCCATGTCACAGGTTAAACTAATTTTCATTTCATGATCTTTTACAAGGCCAAGTTCATTTGTACCATGTGCAAAAGCCATTGGAAAAGCTTTAATTAATTCCAAAATATTATCTTTCTCAGTTTCACTTATCTGAGTGCCAAATGATGCTTTTGAAATTTCTGTTTCCAGAAGTTCCATCTCATTGGATTCTCTTCCTTTAGACGGGGAATTTGTTACTGACTCAATGTGTAAGACTGTGTTAAAAGAATTTATTTTAAATTTCCTTTTACCATTCATGCCAATTGTAAAATTGTTATTAGCAGGGTCTAATTTTACACCAAATTTAGTCAGAATATCATTTCCAATGATAAAACAGTTACTACAATTTGTATTATCCATTACTACAAAGTCACAAGTTACCCTTACATAACCATGTTGGTGTTTAAAGAAAACAGCAGCTTTGTATTTACCAATGGGGTGTAGTACTGATCCAAAACCTCTCCAATTTTTATTCTGAAGTGGTTCAAGCTTAAACTTATATTCACTATCAATTTTCTGTAATGTATTAGTGGAAACAACTGAACCAGCAGCTCCTGTGTCCAATACTATATTAACATTTTCACCAGAAATGATAGCTGGAACCGTGATAGGTGTCATTCTAAAGTTATCAGCTTGTATATCCTTAATGATTTCAGCATCCTCAAAATTCATTAAAGATTCATTTGAGTCCATATTTAATATTGGATTTTCAAAGATGGACAAATCATCTTCCAACATACAGACTTCATTTTCATCACTATATGAGATATTGCTGTCATAATCACTTGATTCTTTACTTTTTTCAGTTTCAGTTTCAGATTCACGTTGATTTTCAACAATATTTATGTTTTTCTCACATTTGTGACCTTTGACCCAAGGTTTGTTACACTTATAACAAGTATTTGTTTCATACTTTTTAGGTACTACAGGTGCAGTAGGTTTTTTCTGCTTCTCCTGAAGTGTTTTTGAATTCTGAGTTTTTACAGGTTCAACATTTTGTTTATAAGTGGAATACCTTGATTCATACTTATGGTTTAATAATATTTCATTGCAAATATTAATAAAGTCAGAATATTCAGTAACATTTAATGTTCTAGCTACTACAATGTCTCTGACAGATATAGGTAATTTGTATATTATCTTATCTTTCCATAAGTTAAAATCCATATGAGGCTCAATGGCTTTTAATATTTTGTTTAAATTCATTAAAAATACCATAGGTTTGTCACCATTCAACGGATTATACCTAGTCTTCTCATACAGTCTCTGCTGAGTAAGCCTGAATTTAGAACCTCCAAATTGTTTTTCAATAAGTTGTTTCCATTCAGCCCAAGAGTAGTCTCTACCCTCGCTTAAGACAGCTTCAAACCATAATAAAGCAACATCCTTAAATAAAGAAATTAATTTTGATGTTATCTCTTCATCTGGTAACTTATATGAGAATTTCAAGTTGTCAATTCTTTGAATAAAATGTTGCCAATCAGAGCTGGCTTCCCCATCATAAGTTGGGTACTGATCTATCTTAGGCCAGTTCTTCTGATTGGATTTTATCTCACTAATCTTAGGTAAATTCAACAACTCATTTACTTTTGATAAATGGTCTTGTATTTCTTCCTGCACGGATTTGTGACTTACATTTTCAGATTTGACACTACCACCAGATGGTTTTAATTGTGGTGGTACAGGGAAGGAATGAGATTCACTTTTGCCAATGAAAGGATTATTATTATATTGATTATACTTATGATTATCCTGGTTCATTAGTAGATTGGCAGTTTCAATCTCAACTTTAGTTAGTCTTTGTAGCAGCTCAGAGACACTTTGATTTGTCTGGGCAAAAGATAACTTTGTTCTTGATTCAGTCTTTAATAAGTGTGTTTCATATAATTTTTCTAACTCACAAAATTTGTTTGAAAGGTCATTATATTTATTACTCAATGAATCATATTGAAGAGTTAGAGACAAATGTTCTTTCTCTAATTCTTTATTACGTGTTGCTAATTGAGAAATGTTCAATGTTAAGGATGAAATTGTATCACTAGTGAGCTTAACTGTCTGTTCCTCACAATCAGTCATTCTATTCCACAATGCTGAAACAATTCTATGGACAGTTGGATTATTGTTAAAATATTCCATGTCCTCATTTTCAATTCTCTCACTCTCCTGTGAAGTACTCATCTCACTAGTAGGTGGTTGCAACTGAGGATTAACTGTATTATCATTGTATATAGTACTGTTATTATGGATAAAAGACAAGTCAGGTGTATCTACTCTAAAACCTAAATTTCTTAAATCCTCCTCTATTTTTTGTACAGATTTAACATCAATAGAATTACCTATATTGTAATTATCAGTATTATGTCTAATCTGAGAGGGTAAGTTACTTACCAAGGGATGGTTGCCAGTCCTGATTTTTGGCGCTTTTTTCCCTTGTAAGGGTGAGCTGAGGAAGTCAGATGAGGGGGTGGATCCCTGTTGCAACTGTGGCTTGTCCACTGTTGGTGAAACCAGTCCCATTTCCATTTGTCTACCAGGATTTTCTCCTGGGAGTGAGTGGACCCTCCTTGGATAGGGGGTTGCTGATTTGATTGACTGGGCTGGCCTCCCTTTAATTCTGCCATTGCCTGATTCATCTGCTGAAATCCTACCTTGCAATTGTTTTGCAACTGCTCTACTTCTTTGAACATGAGAGATTTTGATTCCTCTAGCTTCAGAACCTGTTTGGCCAGATGGGACAGTTGATCCTGAAGAGGAGGAGACGTCTTTTTGATAGTTATCTTTTTTAAGAGGGCGTCCTTTTCCTCTACACTCATGCTTTCTGGTTGGGGGTACTGTTGTCCCTCCATGGTGATGTCCTGGAAAGTTTTTATTAGCTTTAGACCTGGTATTATAAGCAGGCTGTTCACTTACACTATCCTGAGGAGCACTCATATTGTTCAGAATAACAATATTTTACGTCTACAAAAGGAAAAACTCTGTGGAATTAGTAGACAAAAGATATTAGTAATTATATTACTAATAAAAAAGCAATGGAGCTTACCCTGAATTTATATCTTTATTTATTTAAATAAAATATAAGAAAAATTCGAAAAAATCTGTTAAAAATATAATAATAAATTTAACTAGACCTCTATAAGGGTGAATAATTAGCTTACCAAGCTTTAGCCAAATACCAATTTAATTGGATGTTATATTGGTGTCCAAATACCAAGTGAAATTGGGTTTATATTGGGTACAGTTACTACTGTAAATATCTAATTTTTATGATAAAAAATTAGTACAATTATTATAAGGGTTCTTTTCCGCAATCAATGAGTTATGATGACCCACTAATATGCCGCAGACCCAAATATTTGATTAATTTTGAGCTGTACTAAGGTAAAAATCACGTCCCAAGGCTTATACTAAATAATAAGTAAAATATACGGAAAGACCCCCAATTGTCAGTACAGTCTAGTATATAAGTATGATATAATAGTGTTATTTTATGGTCCTACTACTTATTAATAAATGATTTAGTGATTAAACCTCAGGGGAAGACTAATAGAATAGTTATACTCAAATTAAACTCACAATACTTGGATTTAAATGCGTGCTAGTGGTGGAAAATAGAAGAATAAAATATAGTTATAGCTTTTATAAAGATAATATCAATTTATAAGGGCTTTATAATATATTTCTAAATGTTAATAATTGTAGTGTATTGTTTATTTGAAGTGTAGTAATTGAATGATGATAATAAACCGTCAAAATCCCTCCTTACTTATACCCAAATCCACTGGAGTGCACAGACCTTCAATCCAGATGATGTCACTGCTATCCCCGGCAATTACAGCACTGTGAGGGCCCATCACCTCCCCATGGCGTCCACTTCAAGCAGTTTCAACACCCAGACCTCCAGTAAGGACCCTCCATCACTATTAATAATAACACAGAGCCATACCATAAATAGAAATCCCAGATAAAAGCGGATACCATAAAGAAACAGGTAAAATAAAAGATCAAAAAGAGATTTAATGAAACTAAAAGCATATAAAGGAAACAAATAAAATGTCCAAGCCCCCAATAACATCCCCAAGCATCCACATTAACCCAGAAACATATTTCCAACCCATAAATCCGTGAATAACCATCCAAGGAAGTAATTTTAGTTGTCCAAACTGGGTGTATGCGCCTGATATAGGTGTCTATGATTCTGTAGGCGTTGTGAGTCCACTGATTTCGTCCATATGACCTAAAATAAGCAGAAAAACAAAGGTTATAGGCTATTAAGGGGCTAAAACCCACTTATATACCTAAATATACATAATATACTGCATATTTCACTGAATATGAGATTTATGTATACATATAAGCTTATGTATGTCAATAATTACTTCATATCACTTAAGATAAGTATATTATGACTCCATTAACACCTTAATAAGTATTATTAGGCCATGGATAAGCTATTTAAACTATTATAAATTATATAATAGAATAATAATTATATATATATATAATAAAATAATATATATTATTATTTTAACCTTATTTTTAAGATATAAGCTTAATCTAGTTAAGGTTATCTTATTTTAAGCATAAGAAATACTCAGTCCTAAGGATATTTAGGCTGACAATTACTTTGACCGTAAAAAGAGGTAGATTATTTTTAACTCCTTTCATCCTCCTTGAAACTAACACAAACAAATATATCTTCTTTATAGATATTCAATTAACGTTCAGCTTATATGTGACGTAAACAAAAAATTTATATCATTCTTCGTTGGCTATCCTGGCTCATGTCATGACTCCTACGTCTTCCAAAGAATGCATATTTCAAATGAACCTGAAAAATTCTTTGATGAAAATCAGTATCTTCTTGCAGATTCTGCTTATGTGAATGGAAAGTATGTACTTCCTGCTTTTCGGGGAGCAGCTTCAGAAGACAGTCAAAATGCCAAATTCAACAATCATTTGGCAAAGTCAAGAGTCCGTATTGAACATTCTATTGGAATCTTGAAAGGCCTTTTTTCTAGTTTAAGGGAGTTAAGAAGTCCTCTTAGAAATAAATCTGAAATGGAGGCGGTGATCAACTGGATTCTGTGTTGCACTATACTTCATAACCTACTTGCTGACCTCAAAGATCAATGGTTAGAGCTGTATGAAGATGAACAAGTTGATTCACCTCCGACTATATCCAACACTTCTATTTCTCAATCAACTAGTATAAGGGGGAAAATCCTTCCAATAACACTCCAACATTTTTCAACGCAATTTTAATTTTTTTCTCTTTCTCTTCAAATTATCAATTTGCATGTATTATTCACTGAGAATGGAAAATTTTTTTGCATATTTTTTTTGGTTTTTGAATTTGCTGTTAAAGTCTTATTTTTTTTTCTCTCTGTGTTTTCTTTCATCAACTCAACATGAAATCGCATATTTTCAGCAAACACATATTTTTTCAGTCACTCAAAGGTTGGGAAAGAGTTGGAAGGGAAGATTAAGGGTTCCGAGGCATTTTAAATGAAGAAAAGGGTCTGGGAGAGGTTGAGAGGGGTGAAATGGGGATCAAAAGAGGATGGCATACAATGGGGCTGGGAGGATAGCGAAAGGCATGGGGAGGGAAGACAAGCATGTGTTGATAGAATTGAAAGGGATGGAGATTGGTGCAAACAGAGTGTGAAAATAGGAGGATGAACTCTGTTCTTCGGGCAAAGAACAGAGTTCACTTCCATAAAATATTAGCTGAAACATAGTTTTCAATTCTGTAAAAACAGTTGTAAGTAATAGAAAAAGTCACTGATTTTTTTTCTATGTAATCCTTGCTTTACGAGGAGACTTTTGTGACAAAGCAGATTTTTGAGTTACCTTTTGAGATTTGGAATGTCTGGGAGGCATTATGAAACTGGCACATAACAAGAAAAAAGATTAAAAAGTAGAAGAAATAAGTAAAAAAGAATGTAAACATGCCTGGTCAAAATATTGAAAATGTTGGAGATTGGTGCAAACAGAATGTGAAAATAGGAGGATGAACTCTGTTCTTCGGGCGAAGAACAGAGTTCACTTCCATAAAATATTAGCTGAAACATAGTTTTCAATTCTGTAAAAACAGTTGTAAGTAATAGAAAAAGTCACTGATTTTTTTTCTATGTAATCCTTGCTTTACGAGGAGACTTTTGTGACGAAGCAGATTTTTGAGTTACCTTTTGAGATTTGGAATGTCTGGGAGGCATTATGAAACTGGCACATAACAAGAAAAAAGATTAAAAAGTAGAAGAAATAAGTAAAAAAGAATGTAAACATGCCTGGTCAAAATATTGAAAATTTCAGGAAGGGGTGTGTGCCGAGGATTGATGGGTAGGTAGCGAGGAAGGTCAGTGTGTCACATGTGACAGGGATGGGGTAAGAAAGGAAGGGATGTTTTGTGGCCAAAATGTGGTTGTGAAAAAAAACGGGAAAAAAGTGCTGATTTGAGGTCATAACTGACACCCTTTTTTGAAATAAGTGACTTTTTTGCAAAATTTAAGTGCTGATTTGGTTTGAAATCCGCACTTAATTTAAGTGCGGATTTGCCAGAACTGACACCCCCTAATATCTTTATTTCATGTTTGATCTCTTTAATTTTAATTTTACCCTTTTATTTATCCTTAAGCTTTTAAATATCAATTATATTTTGGTAAAACTGATAACTTTCACATTTTTTTACATTTATTATATAATATTATTAAAGTTGTAAAATCACACAATGTACATTCAGTACACATGTTTTTTCTATATTAAAAACATTAATAATATAATGGTGACTAAAAATAATCAAATAATAAATATGGATGACACAGAAAGATCAAATACTCATAGACATTTTTAAAATGAATATAAGATTAACTGAAGAAGACTTGCACCCTAGCTACTCTCCATCATAAAAGTGTCCAGCACAAGTTCAGCTGACCTTGTGCTGGACACTTTTGGTTGCATGCAGTCAGATGGGATAAATTTACTCAATGGAAGTTAAAATGAATTTTTGTTCAATCATTGCACAAGAAGTAGTTTTATACTGCTATACTATCCTCTTGATTTTTTTGAAAACCTCAGGTGGACACTTTTAATAATTTAAAAAAAATGAAAATATATTCCAAATCTAGAACTGGTGGTGCAATTTTGGTCTGAAAAATCAAATTTTCTTTGATGGCAGAAATTTTATTTGAATGTTTAATTTCATATTTAATCACTTTTATTTTTCTTTTTTATTCCTCTTTTTTCTTTCAAATATCAATTTATTTATTGTAAAACTAATACTTTTCATATTTTTTTTACTTTTATTTAATAAGATTATTAAAGATGTAGCATCTCCCAGCATGCATTTGGCTTAAATTTTTTTTCAATACTAATAACATTAATAGTATAATGGTGAAAAACAATGAATCAAATGATAAATATGAATGACACAGAAAGATCATATACAAGTGGATTTGTTTATAAGGAATACCTGATGAACTGAAGAAGACCTGCACCCTAGATACTCACCATCATAAAAGTGTCCAGCATAAGTTTGGCCGAACTTGTGATGGACACTTTTGGTTGCATGCAGTCAGATGGGATAAATTTACTCTATGGAAATGAAAATGACATTTTGCTCAATCATTTCACAATAAGTAGTTTGATATTGCCAAATGTCCTCCTGATGATTTTTCAAAACTCATCAAGACACTTTCTTTGGTTTAACAAAAAAGAAAATATAGTCCAAGTTTAGCCCTGGTGGTACACATTTGATCTAACACCTCTACTTGTTATTGATAGTGGGAATTTTCCTTAGATTTTTTTTCTTATTTTATCCCTTTTATTTTACTTTTTTATTGCTCATATTGCTTTTTATATCAATTTTTAATTTTTAAAATAAATAATTTTCATACTCTTATACCTTTATTTAATAATATATGATTAAAGGTGGAACACCACCTGGTATGCATTTTTCACACAAGTTATTACTATAGTAATAACGTTAATAATATAATGATGACAAAAAAATAATCAAATGGTAAATTTAAATGACACAGAAAGATCAAATACCAGTGGAAATGTTTATAAGAAATCCCTTTTGAGTTTAAGAAGATTTTCTGTATGCCTACTCTCAATTATAAAAGTGTCCAGCACAAGTTTGGCCAAACTTGTGCTGGACACTTTTGGTTGCATGAAGTCATATGAGATAAATTCTCTCTATGGCAATGAAAATGATATTTCACTCAATTATTGAAGTAAAGAATGTTTAATATTGTAAAATTGTCCCCTGGAAGTTTGTCCAAACCTCAGCTCAAAGTTTGTTAGCTATACATAAAAGTAAGTTTAGACCAAGTCTTGACCTAGGGGTCCCCAACTGTCCCAACACCACTTCTGGCTCTTGATAGTAAAATTTTACTTGTATTTTTTATTTCGTATTTGATCCCATTTATTTTAACTTTACTTTTCTATTACTCTTTTTAATTTTAAATATCAATTTATTTTTTTAAAAACTAAACATATTCATATTTTTTTAGCTTTATATAATAATATTATTAAAGGTGTAACATCACCAATTTTGCATTTGGCATGCAGGTTTTTGCTATACTAGAAACATTAATAATATATATGGTGACAAAAAATTAATTATAAGATAAATATGAATGATAAAAAAAAGTTAAAAAACCAATAGAAATGTGAAAAACAAAAAACTGATGTACTGAGAAATACTTCCACCCTAGCTACTCTCCATCATAAAAGTGTCCAGCACAAGTTTTGCCAAACTTGTGCTGGACACTTTTGTTCAGGTGCAGTCAGATGTTATCAATTCTCTCTGTGGAAATTAAATTAAAAAAATGCTAAATAATTACATTAGAAGTAGTTTGGTATGGCTGAATTATCCACCTTGAGTTTTTCCAAACCTCAGGTGAAAATTTTTTTATCTTTAAAAAAAATTAAATTTTATCAAATTTAGCCCTGATGGCACCCATTTGTTTCAACACCTCTACTAGCTCTTGAAGGCAGGAATTTTCCTTGAATTTTTCTTTTTCATATTTAATCTCTTTTACTTTAATTTTTAATCACTCATGTTACATTTGGATATTAATTTATAATTTTGAAAAAAAATCATTTTCATATTTTTTTAACATTTTTTAATAATATTATAAAAGGTGTAATATAACATGGCATGCATTTGGCGCACAAGTTTTTTCTATACTAATAAAATTAATAATATTATAATGACAAAAAATTAATTATAAGATAAATATGAATGATAAAAAAAAGTTAAAAAACCAATAGAAATGTGAAAAACAAAAAACTGATGTACTGAGAAACACTTCCACCCTAGCTACTCTCCATCATAAAAGTGTCCAGAACAAGTTCGGCCTAACTTGTGCTGGACACTTTTGGTCAGGTGCAGTCAGATGGGATCAATTCTCTCTATGGCAATGAAAAAAATTATTTGATAAGAAAATTCACTAGATGTAGTTTGATATAGCTGAATTATCCACCTAGAGTTCATCCAAACCACAGGTACACAATTTTTTATCTTTAAAAAACAGTCAATTTAGTACAATTTATCCCTGATGGCTCTCATTTGCTTCAACATCTCTACTGGCCTTTGATATTAGGAATAATACTTGGATTTATTTTTTCATATTTGATCCCTTTAACTTAATTTTTTATTCCTCATATTGCTTTTGGATATCAATTAATAATTTTGAAAGTAAATTATTTTAATATTTTTATACATTTATTTAATAATATTATAAAAGGTGTAAAATCACTCAGTATGCATTTGGCACACAATTTTTTGCTATACTTATATAATTAATAATATAATTAAGACAAAAAATTAATCAAACAATATGTATGAGTGAGGCACAAAGATAAAATACCAGTAGACATGTTTGTAAGAAATACCAGATGAACTGAAGAAAAATTCTAACCCAGCCACTCTCCATCATAGAAGTGTCCAGCACAAGTTTGGCCGAACTTGTGCTGGACACTTTTGGTCATGTGCAGTCAGATGGGATCAATTCTCTGTATGCAACAAAAAAATTTTTTTATCAAATTTCACTAGAAGTAGTTTGGTTTAGCTGAATCATCCACCTGCTGTTCTGCCCAATATCAGGTGTATAATTTTTTATCTTTAAAGAAAAGGTCACTTATTACAATTAAGCCCTGATTGCTCCCATTTTCTTTAACACCTCTACTGGCTCTTGATAGCAGGAATTTTATTAGTATTTTTTTCATATTTGAACTCTTTGACTTTGATTTTACTCTTTTATTCCTCTTTTTACTTTTAAATTTCTATTTAAATTTTTGTAAAAATAATCCTTTCCATATTTATTTACATCTATTTTAAAAATTTATTGAAGGTATAACTTCACATGGTATGCATTTAGCACACAAGTTTTTGCTATACTAATAACATTAATAATATAATGGTGATAAAGTTTAAATTGGATAATAAATATGAAAGATACAGACTGATCAAATCCCAGTAGACATGTGTATGAGAAATAGAAGATGAATGAACTGAAGAAAATTTCCACCCAAGCTACTCTCCATCATAAAAGTGTCCAGCACAAGTTCGGCCAAACTTGTGCTGGACACTTTTGGTCACGTGCAGTCAGATGGGATCAATTCTCTCTATGGCAACAAAAAAATATTTTTTTATTAAAATTGACTACAAGTAGTTTTGTTTAGCTGAATTATCCACCTGTCATTCTTCCCAACCTCAGGTGTATAATTTTTTATCTTTATAAAAAAAGGTCACTTATTAAAATTTAGCCCTGATGGCTCCCATTTGTTTCAACACTTCTACTGGCTCTTGAGAGCAAGAATTTTACTAGTATTTTGTTTTTCATAATTGATCTCTTTGAGATTAATTTTACTTTTTTATCTCTCTTTTTTTTAATATCTATTTAAATTATTGTAAAGCTAATCATTTTCATATTTTTTTACTTTTATTTCATAATATTATAAAAGGTGTAACCTCACCTGGTATGCATTTGGCACATGAGTTTTTTCCATACTTATAATATTAATAATATAATGGTGACAATAAATTAATCAAATGATATATATGAGTGAGGCACAAAGATCAAGTACCCATGGACATGTTTATAAGAAATACCAGATTAACTGAAGAAAAATTCTACCCTAGCTACTCTCCGTAATAAATGTGTCCAGCACAAGTTCGGCCGAACTTGTGCTGGACACTTTTGGTCACATGCAGTCTGGTGTGATCGATTCTCTCTGAATCATTGCACTAGAAGTTGTTTGATATGGCTAAATGGTTCTGCTGAAGTTTTGTTAAACCTCAGATTGGCACTTTTTTGTTTTTCAAAAAAGCAATTATAGTCCAAGTTTAGTGCCACTGGTGAGCATTCACCCCAACATGTCTACTTTCTCTTGATGGCAGTAATTTTATTTTAATTTTTTATTTCATATTTGCTTCCTTTAATTTTACCTTTTTATCCCTCATATTGCTTTTGTATATCAATTAATTTTTCATAAAACAAATCATTTTCATATTATTTTACCTTTATTTAATAATATTATAAAAGGTGTAACATCACCTGGTATGCGTTGGGAACATGAGTTTTTGCTATACTTAAAATATTAATAACATAATGGTGACAAAAAATCAATCAAATGATAAATATGAGTGAGGCACAAAGATCAAATACCAGTGCACATGTTTATAAGAAATACCAGATGAACTGAAGAAAAATTCCACCCTAGCTACTCTCCATCATAAAAGTCTCCAGCACAAGTTCGGCCAAACTTGTGCTGGACACTTTTTGTCACATGCAGTCCAGTCTGATGTGATCAATTCTCTCTATTGCAATGAAAATGAATTTTTCTTCAATAATTGCACTAGAAGTTGTTTGATATGGCAAAATTGTCATCCTGAAGTTTTGGTAAAGCTCAAGTGGATTTTTTTTATTTTTACAAAAAAGAAATTATAGTCCAAGTTTAGTGTCACTGGTGGGCGTTCACCCCATCATGTCTACTTGCTCTTGATGGCAGGAATTTTACTTTAATTTTTTATTTCATATTTGATCCCTTTAATTTTACCTTTTTATCCCTCATATTGCTTTTGGATATCAATTTATTTTTTGTAAAACAAATCATTTTCATATTTTTTTACCTTTATTTCATAATATTATAAAAGGTGTAACATCACGCGGTATGCATTGGGCACACAAGTTTTTGCTATACTTATAATATTAATAACATAATGGTGACCAAAAATCAATCAAATGATAAATATTAGTGAGGCACAAAGGTCAAATACCAATTAATCAATAGTTCTTTTTAATATTATAAATTTTTTTGATTAAATAAAATGGTAATAATGAATTATATTTTTCATCCACAATTCCACTCTAATGATTCCCACTGCACAAAAAGGGTTCACTCAGTCCTTTCTTTACTGCTTGTGCATATATTTTATTTCCCACAGTACTACAATTTTTTGTAGTGATTATCCCACATCTGATTCAGGAATATTTTTGAACAATATAAGTTTTTTTTACAAAAGACCTTATCATATCCAATATCCCACAAAAAATACAACCTGTTTTTGTATTAAAACCCATTAATTATTAAGAAATTGTTAAAATAATTAGATTAGACCCTGGCACAGCTAGATCCATACCAACCGACCTAAAGTCTTTTCAATATTGAAAACAATTAAATAAAATTATGATATCATACTAAATTATGGGCACCAACCATAATTCAGCACTTCTCATTTGCTCTGCTACAAAATGAGTGCATGTAGCATTTTTCTAACGTTGGACTGTTTTTCTTCCTTCCCTCACACCTTTAGTCCAGAATGAAAATTTAGTATGAGTTTTGGTCAAGTTGGTTTGCCAGTGTTATCTGTATGCAATATGAATTCATATTGCATATTTCTATTTATGCACAAAATATACTCGTTAAGCATCATTTTTTTGCATTTTTCAATCATTATGCATATTTATGGATATGCATATGCATATTCATTATACAGATTTATATGCATATCAATATATTTTATTCATGTACATATATGCACCTTTTTTTTGCATATTCAATATGCACCTTTTTTTTGCAAATTCAATATGCATATTTTTAATGCATATTCAATATGCAGATTTTTTATGCATATTCAATATGCATATTTTTTATGCATAATCACTATGCATATTTTTATGCATATTTTTATGCATATTTTTTATGCATATTTATTCTTCATAGTCATTATGCATACACTTTAGATAGGCATTTCACATCAATTTTTAACATGCAATAAGTATCCACCATGCAAATTCAAATGCATATGCATCTATATCATACACGCAACATATATTCAAGTTTAATATTTGAATATTAAGGTATGCTAAGTGATGTTGTTCAACCTTTTGCCAAACCTGAGATTAACTGATGTTCAATGTGGTTCCTAAGCTCTGCTCAAGGAGGGATTGTTCTGGATTCAATCTATGACAGTTTATTTTTTCAATGTTTTTTCATCAGATTTAAAAACATATTTCTGACAGTTTCAGGATGGTTTCCCAAAAGTTTCCTGACAAATTCCTGATAGTTTCAAATAGAGGGAACTGCTAGCAGTTCACCCCCAGAGATCCCGTGGTGTATATGAATACTGTAGCAAAAATTAAATAAGTAGTAAAATGTAAATCAATATAAGGGTTTCAGTAGTTTCAATCTCACTAATTATAAATGGGTTACAATCTTGTAGTTGATAGAAAAATAGAGTATATAATTCAAACACTATTCAAAGAATTTAAAAGTACTAATGAAATTTATAGTAATTGTAATGTTTATATGTTTTAATTGTAATGACAAAGAATGTATAAAATAAAACTGAAGCCCCCCTCCTTTAATACCCAATAATTCTCCAATGTATCCCCCTTATTTACCAGTCCTATACACAGCCAAAGACGCCTTATTCTAGCTAATACACCTCTTCATCAGCATAAGGAAGGTCTAATAACAAAATTAAAATGATATCACCCACCAAAAACCTGGAGTAATATGGTTAATCAATCAAAATAAAAGAATAAGCAAAAAAGAGAGTATATGCATTTAATACCTTAAAATAAAAGACTCAAAAAAGAAAGAATAAAACTAAATATTACACAATATTAAGAAGGATTAAAAGAAGAAATGAAGGGGCTAATTATTGCAAATTAGTATGTGAAGTCCCCATCCAATCATGACCAATACTGACTGGGAAACCACTGAAAGACCCAAAAAAGGACGAGATATGTGGGGTAACTGAATTCAGTCCTTGGAAGGCACTTTCATGGGTAAATTGTTGACTAATTTACAAAAATTTAAGCATGGTATTGAATTAAAGGCACCAATCTTGAGGTTATTAATGAAATTAGTGCATATAGTAAGGTCAATCACCACACAATATGGGGGGCGGACTTGCTAGCAAGTCCGCAACCTTGGACCCAAACTCACCATAGATTGAACACACATTGAGCTATTGATAAAGGAACCATACAATCAGGGATGAACACCACTCAGCAGAACAGTTTTAGGTGGGTGTTCAAGTAGAGTTCAGTATGGGTTCAGTCTGAGTTCAGTCTGAGTTCCATCTGAGTTCCATCTGAGTTCAGGTTGAGGACTTGCTAGCAAGTCCACCCCCTATATTGCATAGTGAATGCACTTATAATTATATTAGGACACTAAATAAGTGCCTGTCACCTATTTTAGCATGTTTCCCCATAGTGGGCGTACAATGTGGGGTAATTATAGTTTCAAAATACTAAATTTTCTAAAAATGAAGCTATTTACATGGGAAAAATGCAGGCAGTATGTGGCCAGTACACAGAAGCCATTTCTGGCATAAAAATCAACAACAATTTTGAAAAGTGTTATTTTTATTCATATAAGTAGCCAAATAAATATTCCTAATGAAGAAAAAATGATATTTCAAGGCTCATTTTCAATTTTATTAAATTTATAGTGCATATATTCAACTATTTATTGATTTTAAGCACAATTTTAGTTTTTTCCATAAAACAATGATAAGAACAGCTTTAAGTCTACTTAAAAGTTATGTAGAATTATGTTTAAGGCTCTTAATATTACCCTGGAATATTCTAACTTAATATTAAGTGAATAAGACTTCTAAATTGTGGATACATGCATGTATATAAGGTGTTTTAATGGCATGTATTGTATTTTATCATAAATTTTGCTTATGTATACAACTTGTGTACCTTTATTTATTTTTCCCATGTATACCACATGTGTTTAACATAATTTATAATTAATTTTCATTCATTCCTGGGAATATCCAGGCTAGAAATACCATACATTATTATTCAAATCAAAATTAGCTTGAAGCAAGCAATTTATCTTTTATGTATCTTCAAACAACTCCCTTGAAGCATTCGTCTGTTCTTCAGAACAGTATTCAATAATCTTTTCCAATCTCACTTACCCAGGAACACCCTTGAACTTGTGAGTAGGCTTTCAGGTGGCAATATTGGACAATTATTGGGTATAAAAGAAGGGAGTTTTTGGTCTTTTTTTCTACATTATTTATCATTACAATTTAAACATATAACCATTACAATTACAATATATTTCTTTAGTACTTTAAAAAGTCTTTTAATAGTGTTTGGAGTATTATATCTATTTTTCTAACAACTATAAGATTGTAACCCATTTGTTATTAGTGAGATTAAATTACTGAGACCCTTATATTGAGTTATATTTAATACTTATTGGATTTGTACTACAGTATCCATATAGGACCATTAAAATCATCTATACAACTGACTAATCAAGATATTCACATATCTGTACTTGGACTTGGCCTGACACATCCCTTCTCAGTTGTTGCTGTTATCCTTTTATATTTTTCCACTTTACATTTATTCTTTTTCTTCTCCTTTTTCTTCTATATTTTTCATCTATCTTCTAGATGACTGGCCAACATCAGGGGTTAAAATCACCAAAATTTAATATAATTACATAAATTAATAAATAAAAAAATAAGATAAGTTAAATTCACTAGTTTTTAGTAATGAAAATTCCTCAAGCCAAATTACAGACAAGTCTAGAAACTAAATTTGGGACTTTCCACAATTATTGGCTAGAAGAATCCCATGAAACAATTTAATGTTGTAATGATTACCTTTTATACAACACAAGGTTGTTAACTCATTAATTTAATTTAGTAACTTGAAGTATTAGATTTATTTATTAAAAATTTATGAAAGAATAAAAAATATTCAATGACTTTAAAAATCCCCAAAATTTTTTTATTTATTTTATGGTTTGTATATTTATTAATTCTAGCTTCTTTTTTTACCTTGTTGATTTGCCGGACTAACTTTTGACTGATCTGCTAAGAGCAGTGAAAATGAGTGAAGAGTTAGACGTATGAAAATGGTAAGAGAATAAAAAAAACACACCTTTATGAAAGGGCAGAATAATAAGTAAAGAGATGTTTCATTTGAGGAATCTGTAAGGATAAATGCATGATTTAAACATTAAGTTATGCATTATGAAATAAATAAAAGTTAAATTGGGAAAAAGTTCACAACTTTAAAGGTCAAACTCTCAGCAATCAGAGACCCAAATTCAAATTAGTTTGCTGGAAATGAAAGATAGGCTTCAGGAGTATCTTCACCTAAAAGGACTGTATATTCAAAGAAACCTAACCCTAATACACCGCGCAATATGGGGGGCAGACTTGTTAGCAAGTCCCCAACCTTAGACTCAAATTCACCACAGATTGAACACACATTAAGCTATTGACAAAGGAACCATAAAATCAGGGATTAACACCACTCAGCAGAACAGTTTCATGTGGGTGTTCAAGTAAAGCTCATTATGGTTTCAGTATGAGTTCAGTCTGAGTTCCATCTGAGTTCTGTCTGAGTTCAGGTTGGGGACTTGCTAGCAAGTCCACCCCCTATATTGCGTAGTGATAGTGACTCTAATTTTCAAAGTTGCACAAAAGCTTGAAAATTGATGATTAAAATTCCAACAAGAGGGAGATATAATCCTAGATAATCATCAGATAAGATTTTCAGAAGCCTAATTCTCTAATTATGCAATATAAAAACAAGAAGTAAATTAAGTGAAATTTGGAAAAAAAGGCTCAACTTCAAAGGTCAAATTCTCAGCAAACACTGAACCTAATTCAAATCTGTTTGTATGAAATGTAAGATGGGCTTCAGGAGAATCTTCAGATGAAGGAAATGTGATTTTAATAAACCTAAAATTAATTTTTTATTTGAAAACATGAAGGAAAAAATGTCAAATGGGGAAAAAAGGCTCAACTTGAAAGGTCAATATCTCAGCCACCAATGAACCAAATTCAGATCAGTTTGTGTTAAATGAAAGATAGCCTACAGGATATTCTTAATCTATAACAATATTAAATTTGAATAAACCTAACCCTAATTCTGAGTCTTAATTTTACACTTTTACAAAAACTGGAAAAGTGATAATAAAAATGACAACATGAGGATTTGAATAAGTCCACTGTTATCCAGATATAAGTCCTACATATATTTAAGTATGAAATTTTTATAGAAAGAAAGAGATATCATATAGACACAAGAAAAAGGAGATGGAACTTACCTTGATTGAAAGGTAGGGAAAGTAGAATGAGAAAGAGCAAAGTTTGAATTTGGGGGAACTTTAATATGGAGCAAGTGAAATGCTTAAAGAATGTGAAATTTATCTGTTGCGATGAAATGAAACCTTAAAAAGTAAAATAGTGGAAAGGGGGATAATGACCATGCCAAGGAGGGATTAAGAGTAGGATAAAAGAGAAAATAAAAAAAAGAAAAAGGGAGAGAAAAAAAGGTTGATTTCACATAGAAAATCAAAAAAAAATCCACTTACAAAAAATAACTGAAAAAAAGAAGAAAAAAAAGAAAAAAACTATAATTATCAAACATATAAGTTTAAATGAAAAAATGTCTTACCTTGAGAAATAAGTTGAGAGAACAATTGACTTCAAATTATTTGAGGGATACAAGAGGAGAGGAGGAAACAGATATCACTACGCAATATAGGGGGTGGACTTGCTAGCAAGTCCTCAACCTGAACTGAGATGGAACTCAGATGGAACTCAGACTGAACTCATACTGAACCCAAACTGAACTCTACTTGAACACCCACCTAAAACTGTTCTGCTGAGTGGTGTTCATTCCTGATTGTATGGTTCCTTTATCAATAGCTCAATGTGTGTTCAATCTGTTGTGAGTTTGGGTCCAAGGTTGCGGACTCACTAGCAAGTCCGCCCCCCATATTGTGTGGTGTATGAGTGATGAAAGAAAAAATGAATGACTGAAAACTTATTCAATTGCTGAAAATATGTGATTTCATGTTGAGTTGATGAAAGAAAACAAAGATAGTTTAAAAAAAGACACTTTAACAAAAAATTCGAAATCAAAGTTAATATGTAAAAAAAACCATTCCAAGTGATTGAGTGAAGATTTTATCTGGGATCATGAACAAGATTTGGCCTCCTTTTGTTGATGAAAAACTTTTTGGAAAGAATCAACATATAAGCTAATGTGGTTTCCAAATCAGATGTGGAATTAAAGATAAAGCAATAACATTCATTGTTGATGCAAGTTTCTGTCTAGTAGAGAGGTGCTTCATTGTTTTTTGTTAAGGGTTTATGTCAGCCAGGCTACTAGACTTACCCAGTAAAATAATCAATTATTTACTGGGGTGAAGCCACACCTTTTAATTCTTATTTTATTAATTTTATTATATTTACTTTATAACTACTTGTAATAAAGTAACTAATTACAATAAGTAAATTTAGAGAATATTTAAAATTTAAAATTGTCCCTCATATTTTTATTCCCTAACACCATCATCATGAAAGGTTAGAAGTGAGATAAAAATATATTGATACTAAAAATTAAAGAATTCAAATTCTTTTATTTAAAATGTTAAAATTATATTAATACAAAAATTTAATTCAAATTATTTTATTCTAAGTTTGACATTTACAGTAAGCTTTAAAATATATTAAATAAATTGATATATATAGTAAATACATCTTATTGACACACTCTTTAGAACACTTTTATTATTTGAAATATTTTATTCTGGAATTTTCTTCCTCTCACACTCCTGTATGTAGGCTTCTTGACTCTGTGTGCTCTTTCTCCTTTTTGCCTATAAAAGGCCTTCCATTTGTGCTGTTTTCAACCATGCTTTACTTACTTACAATTTTATTATATACAATAAACAACATCTTTATTACTACCGTTTTTGCTTTAGTACTTACAATTTTGTAATTCTAAACCATCTGAGTAATAATAATATTTTTTACCTTTTATTTGAGTAATAGATCATAAAGATAAAAATATACATACCTTTACTTTGAAATCCTTGAGTATCCACCTTTCATCACCGTTGGACCTCCATTAAACTCTTCTACACCATTAAGACCCCTTGACAGTTTAGGTGATGAGGGAAGTGCAAATTTGTCACCAAATGAGCAGGGGGGTGTGTAGATAGAAAAAAAATCTTAATTTCTTGCTGCCAAAATTAAGTGGCCTAGAGTGAGGAGACACATAAGGGTGGTATCTGAAATTATATGTCATGTGACTTGCTTGCAAATCAAACATGAATGTGATGAGTTTGGTATCAAGAACTAGGAATGAAAATTGGGGTATAAGAGGTGGAAAAATGCATTATTGTACATTCCTTATGCACAGGCCCAAGGGCTAGCGTATAAAAATCTTCCACAATTAATAATGTCTTACCCAGGGGAAAAAATCATAAACCCTAACTTCAGATCACTTAATGTTGATACCTCCTGTTAATTGGGTTAAAATTGAATAATAATTGTAGCAAAGTTGTAGATATACACTAACTGTATTTACTAGAGCTCAGACCTTGCTTGAAGTTGGCTAGAGTGGGGCCAGGGAGAGCAAAAGTGAGGTTTGGTTTTTCTCTGAGACTTTAAGGGTTTTATTAAATTTTATAAATAATTTTTTATTAAAACTTTGATTTTTTATCTTTGTCTGATAAAAGTTTGATTTTTTAATTATTTTTATTAAATCTTATTTATTTTCATTTAACTTTATTACTCTTTTCAAGATTTAATTTATCTCTCTCAATCATTTAATTTAACTTTGTTTTCTTATCATTTACTTGATTTTATTGCACTTAAATTTTATTATAAGTTCTATCAATGGATTATTTTTCCTTCAATAAATTCACCTTGTATTTTCTTTTTAGTACACAAGGGGTTCATCTTTATAGTTTTTGATCATCTTATACTATTCAAAAACTTTTTTATACAATTCATTTTTTTCAAAAACATTTTATAAATTAAATCCATTGATTATATTTGGACAACATTATATTTAATTGATTTAAATAAATAAAATACATCCATTTACAACTAATCAATGAGAGAGTTATTTAATTATTAAATACAGTATAAGAGTCTATAAAAATTCATTTTCCTTTTCTTTCTAAGTATTATAACTCAATTAATTTCTTAAAATCCTACATTATCCACCATACAAGCCAAAAGGGGGAATCTGAAAGCTAGATTGTGGGGTTCACAGCTCTTGAGATCTCTAAAGCATAGCAGGGAAAGGAAAGTTAGATTTCACTATATATAGGGGGTTTTTCAGAGTAAATAAATCATATTTTAGCTACCACTTTAATATTTTAAGAAATAAATAGCCTTAAAATACTTACAGTAAGAAAATAGACACCTATTGGATGTAAAGTGAGTTTTATTTATCTGAATCTGAATTTAGCTATTTTATAACATATTTTATTGTCTAGTGTTATCATTGGGTTAATTTAACTCTCTCACAAAGGATTAATAGTTTTAAATTACAGAAACTACTCTTATACTACATTATAGCATTATTAGAAGTAATTTTATTTTTACTTATATATTGAGCTTGTATTAGTCAGAAGTAGATATTCTTACTTAGTCAATATCTGTTTAGATCATTATGGAAAGTTATTATCATCTACAAATCACATATTTTATATTCAAGTATTGTAGTTTCAAGTTATATAGAATTTAGGTGAAATTAAATTTTCATACAAGAAAGGACATGCCTCACTGTCAGCCAGGCTGTACCAGGAGCCCAGTAAAACTTATGTTAAGTTATTGGACCTGGAAGAGGGCAAAAATTTATGCTTTTTATGTATATAAATTAATATTTTATTGCATAATAAAATTAAGTACAAATTACCTTATTAAATAAAATTAAAATAAAGGTTATATTTATTTTATTATGTTATTAATTATATACAATTAAAATAAACATAAATTATATTATATTCTATAAAAATTTGGCGCATTTTTATGTATTTAAATAATTATAAAATAATAATTAATTAATTATAATAATATATTATACTTATAAGGTAAAATGTTGACTTATAATAATATTAATTAATTATTAGACCCTTATAATAATTTATACATTATTATCCCTGATTTTTGGGCGCTTCTGTGGCTCAAAATTATGTAATTAAATTTATTAAAACATTTAAACTAATTACATTCTCATATTTTAATCTAAAATAATTACTTATATTAATTGTATGAATTAAAATAGTAATAAAGTACATTCCACTTTAAAATAGTACTGCATAATACTTATTTTAAATTACATTAGTTATTTTTATATGTCTTGTACTTATTTATGCGTAATATCCAGGGGGAATTAATACTGGTGAAATATTGACTACTGCTTTTAACAAATTAGTACATTTTTGATTTCTCACCCCTTACATTTACTCATAATTTATTGTATTTACTTTTTGTGGCGCTTCAGAGGGCCCCTTGGCTATATAAGGGCTTTGGGAACCCCCTTCAGCTGCATGACTTACATATTTACCATATACTTACACTTATATATTTTTTATACACGTATTAATTCTTTTTCTTTTAACTAGTAATACAGTTTAGTTGAAATAAGATAAATAAATACTATATACAAAATTTTAAAGGTTGCGGTAAGAACATTAAAATATAATAATTGACTGTTGCGCATTGAATTTAAAACACTTACATTAAAATATCATTAATACTACTCACCTTATATATTAAATCTTTTCCCTTATTTGCGTCCTTCCCTCCTTTCCTCTTTCCACTCTTTGTCTTCTTGTATCCTTTTCTCTTTTTTCTTCTTTCTTCTTCAACCTTCTAGATGACCGCGCCAATACTCACTGTCTCAGACTTCACTAAAAACTGTTTCTTACTTGGGAAGTGACTCAATTATATCACTTACCTGACCTATCAGCTCCAAAAAGGATGGTATTGACAGTGTACATCAAATAAAAACAACTTAATTGGTACCAATTTTGTGAAATGTTTGAATGGTGTATATGTCAATGTTTGAGACCTCCAAATTAATACAAAATAAATGAAATCAAGATTATATTAAAAAATGATAAAAATCAAAGGTTTAATAGAGAAGTTATTTATTTGGGGGTCTCAAACATCACAAAACACAACTAGCAGATTATTTTGAAAAATACCACACCAACATGACATGAAACATGGCTTATTTGGTACTTGTGGTCTCAAACATGGTGTCAAATACATCCTAATTTTTTCCCTTTTCTGATTCATGATTCAGCACACTCATATGAAGGGAAGTCTTTTGGTGAATTGTTTGACTCAAAAGAAGGCATTTTTGGGGGCAAACATGCTGTCAAAATACACCTGTCCAGGTCAGGTGTATTTCATTTTTGGATGGCAGATTTAAAAAAAATTTGACATGTTTATGTGGTATTTTCAGTAATTTTCATGACCCCCTATTGAAATTTAAGAATCCCTCAGAGTCCTAGAGAAATAACTATGTGCTTCTCTTTCTCTCCTTTTCTCCCCCCTGGCCAACTTCAATCAAGGTCTTTGCTCAGATCTACAAATTTACCATGAAATTTACCAGAGTTTTCTACAGATACTTTAAAACTGGGGGGGGGAATTAGTAAACCAGAAATCTGGTTCATTTCACATACTGATTTAATTCAATTCATTATTTTAACTGAACCTGACATCTGGCTGCCATTTTTTTCCATTGTGTAGCAATAATTAAATAAAATATAGAAGTAAAATTATTTTCATGATATCAAATAATTCATTGTAAGAAAATAGTAAATTTAAGTGAAGATATTAATTAATAGATTTTACATAATAAAATATTTAATTATTGTAAATTTATTTTTTGGCCCAGTTTTCCATTGTTTTACTGGTTCACTGGCTGATAAAAAAAGTCATTTTGTCATGGAAAATTTCCAACATAAATACCTCCTCATGTAGTAGATGTAAGTAAATATAGGATATATACATAGTCTTCATATTTTATTAAATCTAAATCTCTACATCTCCTAAAAGAATGGAGAGACAAATGTTTCTTAAAACCTCATTTTTAATACATTCATTCCACTATGTCCATTTAATTTTTTCTTTTATTTTGAGTGAAGCTTCTTGGTACAAAATTGAGCTAGACATTTAAAAAAATATTTTAAATTAAATTGGTGGTGTGGAACTTGCAATATCTTTGATATTTTGGGACTCGAGCTAATCTGTCAAGACTTGATATGGCTGGTAATGAACTATTCACCACAAATGCCAAATTTAATCAATTCAGTCATTGCTATTCCTACTTTCTAGCTGGATGCACCAGTTATATATCTAGAAAAGAAGGAAATATATATTTCAACTTATCTTGAGACATTTCTATCACCGTAAAACATCTGGTGGAGCTAGCTAGCAAGTTGCCCCCCTGATGTTTTGGGGTATATCAAATGCAAGAATTGAGGAAAGTGTATATAGTCTTATTTATTAATATTAATGAATTTACATTTGAATTTGTTATAAAACAAAAAAAGGTGGCTTCTATATGCAGAGGCTGTGTAGTGAATTTATTAACATTCTATTATTCCATAAGCCATGCTTAGAGCATCTACCTCTATTGCAGTAACATTTCAGTAGATAATTGCATAAATTCTGCATCCATTGCTACTGAATTGAGGTTTTACACCCTTTTATGCAGATTCAGTTAGCAAACATGTGTTGAGAAAATTTCTTTATCTTTGTGTTAACTTTTCCATTCAGTAAACTCTACTTTTATTCTCAAATTCTTACTACTAATTTCATTTTCCTCAACTCTTTGTAGTTATGCTTCAGTAAAAAACTCCGAGAAGAATCAAATGCATCAATTTAACTGTAGTTGTGCATCTGTAACAAACTCCAAGAAGAATCGGAGTTAGTCAGACATGCAACTCTCAGGTTAAATACTATTTCACTATGGTAGCTAAGTAGGCTTATGACTATGTACATAACAGCCCCCCACCTGGGTACCATAGTGTGAAAAACATTTACATAGAATAAAAATGTGTGGATAATGATGAATAGAGATAAATAAAAAATTAAGTGACCCCCATATGGTGACTTTTTTGGGATGTAAGCAATGGCCCAATGTTTTTAGTCAATAAATCAGCATACTTTTCAGAACCAGGAACCCATTCTAAACACAAAATTTGTCTATAAAATTGTTCATTCACAAGAAAAAAATATCTATTTGAGTGTCTGTTATGCTTGTTGGAAGGGTTGTTCTGTGCGGATGAGACAGCACTTTTATTGTTGCAATGTAGGATAGAACTTTTAATGGGTCCACAGATGTTGGATAGTAGATTGGGGAGCCAAACGCTATCTTTAGTGGCTGAGCACATTGTGATACATTCTGAAAAACATGTCAAGTCAGCCACTATAGGTTGAAATTTGGAATACCAAATAATTGGGCAACCGTTGAGATAAAAAATGTGGCCACTAGTAGCATGTGCCCATTCACCACCCCACAAGGGATCAGAGTAGCTGATCAGTGTAGGTACAGCAGAAAAATTCGGATAAAGGTGCAATTTCAAATCTCTAGTTTCTTGGAGATATTTGAGTAAGTGATGCAGAGCAATCCAATAAGAATCCAACGGTTTTGATGATAATCAAGCAAGAAAGTTAACTGCATAATATAAATCTTGTCTGCTTGCTATTGCAATGTAGTTAAGGCTTCCTATGATAGATAGATACTCATTAGGGTTAATACCAGCGTCACTTTGGGTAGCTGAGTCAAGGACACAGCTCATAGGCAGGGGAGTCTTGCACTTGAGGGCACCTGGGTTATGCTCCAAAAGTAATTTATCAATAAGCCTATAGAAGTCTAACTCAAAATCTTGGGAACCCCTTTTAACCGTCATTCCTACAATACTATCCAGACCATCTGCCCACCTTACCTCAAGCCCCCCATTCAAACTAGTTTCCAGCTTCAGTAGTACCGTATCATCACTTCCGTCAGCTACCCCATCATCTACATGTAGCCATAAAATCCCTGTGGAGGACCTGTCATGCAAAATATAAAGACTCATGTCATATTGGCTTGCAAAAAAACCTAAAGATTATAACTTTTTGGCTATATGGAGCCACCAGCACTGAGCTGCTTGTTTGGTACCATAAAGCTCCTTGTGTAATTTAAGGACATTACCTGGTTCAGATAGTTAAGTCCCTGGGGGAGGTTCAATCCAAAAATCCTCCTCAACATTTCTGTGTAGGTAGGCCGAAGTAACTTCAAAAGATCTTACTTTCCAGCCATACATTGCAGCAAGTGTGAGTAGGATCCATTGAGAGGCAAAGGTAGCAGTTGGCACAAAAGTATTGTTATAAACAATTCCTTCACGCTGTTTGAAACCCTTTGCAACAAATTGAGCTTTAAATTTTATTGGGGAAAGGTGGTTTGAATTCTTTATGGTAAAGATCCACTTGCCTTTTAATGGGAAAATGCCAGGCAGACAACCAGTTTCAGACCAAGCATGGAGGCAAGACATGTTTGCAAGTTCAGTTTCACAAGTAGACTTCCATTTTGGTGCATCTAGGGACTTCATGGCTTGGTTGTATGTATTTGAAATAGGAATGGGTGATTAAAAAGTGGCAAGCTGCATTGACTCTATGGCACAATCCTGTTTGTCAATTAAATTTTCAGCTGATAAATTGCCAAATGAAAGTGAATTCAGAATATATTTTAAAGATCCTTTTGATATAGGAGTTGGAGGTGATCATGCTATGTCATAGGCATCTTGGTTACCACCATGGCATTTTTCCATCACTGACTCAAATAATCTTCCTGATTCTTTGTGTCAAAAAATCCAACCATAGTTTTTTTGTTAATATCCTACTACTTGACACTCCAATTCTCTGCTGTCCAGTTTTGTACGAACTTCTTTGTGCACATGTACAAATGCTATTTTGTCAAAAGTGTACATATTTTTAAATTTAGATTTAGTGCGGAATATCATTTGCAATGTAGTTGCCTTCATTATTTTGCTGTTTGGTGATCTATTATGAAGAAAAGATGCCCATTTGTAGGAAATTCCCCAGAAAGTTTTGGGTAAACCACTAGCTAATAGTGAAGTCTGCGCAGTATCTCCAACAGTAAAATTAAAGCGCTCTGCCGTACTGTTCTTTTCAGTGTGATAAGGTATTGTTACTTGGTAAACAGCTCCAATGGAGGATAAGTATGCTTTCATAGCATTGCTGTTAAGCTCTCCACTGTTGGTTCATAATACCTGCAGTCTCTTTCCAGTAACATTGGTCAGCTTACTGACAAAGGTAAGTAAGGCATCCATGGTGTCACTCTTATGTTTTAGCATAAATACTTTGCCATATGTTGAGAAGGATTCTCAAAATAGGGCAGCTCATTTATACCCACCAATTGATTCATCTTTAATGGCGCCTATCAAGTCATCAACTATCAATTACATCATCAACTCTGGAGCTATTTCTTGTTGTGAAGTATTTTTTCTTTTGCTCTTTTCAATAGCACAATTGGTGCAGTCTACTTTACCTTTGGGAAATTCAGATGGTAATCCTATTCCCAAGTTATTTTTGATAAGATTTTAAAGAAATCTGTTGCTTGTATGACCCAGTCATTAATTCCAGTCAAGGAGAGACCCAGGAGCTGCATATGGTTGGTGGATAGAAGCTGAGTTAACATCATCAATAAATAATTTAGAAGATGAAACAGAGCTCTCTGACACAACAGGCAACATTGTATAAGATAAACCTTTATTCATTGACAAAATATGAGCTGGATTTTTTGGATTAATTATATTTACAAGCCATATTTGGCCACTGATATTAATTTTTCCTATTAAAATATGTTTGTCATTTACAGAAAGAATAAATTATTATTTTTCTGGTGACATGGAAAAATTCATTCCAGCTTTGAAAAGATCAAAAAGAGAAATGAGGGTAGTCCTAGCTTGCATACAAAAGAAACCTTTTTTGACTACTATAGTACAATCTAAGCCAACTACTTTGATATCGCTAGTACCCACAATGAAAGATGGTATACCATTAGTTGCCACCTTCACAGGAATATAAGGGTAAATGGGTTTATAATTGGAGAGGATACTTACATTACCTGTAACATGGGGAGTAGCACCACTGTCAAAAATAGCTTCCCCATTAGAAGCACTTTTTTCTTCACACCATTCAACACTATAAAGATCAAGATGGTCAATTTTTGTTGATAAAGCCTCAAGGGCACTTGAGTCAACCTCTATTGTCTCTTTGCCAGTTTCAGCCAATCTTGCATTGATCTTATTCTTGGGATTGTGAGGGGAGCAAGATTATTTTCTCAGTTGGGAGATTTTTTGTTGCAAATCATAAGACATTTTAAGGGCAGCCTTGTAAAACTGTGAGCACGGATTGTAAGGGAAATCAGGAAACATGTGCTTGGTTGAGTCACAATTGAAAAAGGATCTTTGGGAGTTAGCTGGTCAATAAGAGTCAACTGAGCGTTGAAAAGGAAACTTTTCTTTAATTTCATTAGCAGAAATGGAGGATAAATTGGGAAATTTGTGATCCTTTTTTATATGGTTCAGATTAGTTTTAGCTGTAAGAATTTCTGCAAGGAAATTTTCTTGCATCATATTTAGAGCATCCCGTTGAGACTCAATAGCTCAATTTATATTGATAGATAGATTGGCAGATGACAGAAGTAGTAAAATGTGTGCCATGACTGCTTTAACCAAGTTATTTGTGAAAATAAACCCAGTACAGATGATAGCATCCAGGGTGTCTTGAACCTTCTCCCAATTTTTTGTGATGGAGAAAAAGAGTTGTAATGGGATTGAGATAAGAGATTTAAATAGAGAGAGTCAAGCAGTGTGAGTGGCTCTATTGAATTTATTGTATAGAGTCAGGTAGGCAGCTCTGAAGGAACCATTGGGATCAATAAGACATTGGAGAGTGGTATCAATGGAGCCAACAATTATGATACAGGCCATATGGTCACCAATATCACCAGAAGAGAAAGGCCCATCTTCAATCGCATATGACGTGGTACCAATGTAGTCTTTCATTAACGCATGAAATTTGTGATCCCAGTTTTGCCAGTTGGACCTGCCAGATTTAAGTTTTTCAATGCCAACAGCCATTTTCGATACTCCAGAAAGTACTTTGCAACAATGTTCTACATCTTCAAAAGAAATGGGAGGACAAGTAGTGGAAGAAGAAGCAGAAGGGGCTGATGAGGACATTCTTGGAGGTGTTTCTGTTTTTAGAGAAAAATGAGGTGGGAGGTTTTGAAGAGGTGGAGATGAGGTTGGGCAAGGTGTTGGGGAGATGGATGGAGTAATTTATGAGGCAGCAGGCCTGTGTGATCAAGTATGGGGTCCAGAATTGGACATAAAATGAGTAAGGAGGAGACCAAACTTGTGTAATGGTTGTAAAATGAACTGGAAAGAATTTCCACCTCAGTGTAATGGCTTTAACATTTTATGTCAAAAAATGTGTTGGAAGGGATTTAAATCTTGTGAGTATATGTGTACTTATTTTAAGATGAGCGCTAACAAGGGAACATAACCTGTAGTTGTGTATCAGTAAAAAACTCCACTAAGAATCTAATGCATTACTTTACCTGTAGTTGTGCGTCAGTAACAAACTCCAAGAAGAATTGGAGTTAGTCAGATGTGCAATTCTCAGGTTAAATACTATCTCACTATGGTAGCTAAGTACACTTATGACTATGTACATAACACTGCTCAGATGGAACAGCTCATATTAGATGAATTTCTCACAATGGAAGAAGAAATAATTGTATTGACTGAATTGCTAAACTCATATAATACAACAAGGCCTAAAAAAAAATTAATCAATAGAGACCACGTTGAAGGACATCATTTCTTAATGAAAGATTATTTCAATGTTAATTTTACATACAACAAGCATCACTTTAAATGAAAATTTCAAATCAGCAAAGAACTTTTTCAAAAGCTTTCTACAGATTTACAGGAACATAATACATTTTGGGTTTGAAAAAGTGTAAGTAAATTAACATACAACAGTTTTATGACTCTAATTTGTTATTCTACAGGACTGTTGTGGCCAAATTGGTTTATCACCAGAACAAAAAATTACTTCTTGTCTATGTCAATTGGCCTATGGAGTCTCTGCTGATAGCACCAATTAATATGTTTGTATTTGTGAAGCTACAGCCATACAATGACTCAAAATATTCATCAAAGATAATATTACACTATATTAGTCTGAGTACTTATGTGAACCTATGCAAAAAGAAAAGAGAATTATTCTCCAAAAATATGAAGATAGTGGTCTCCCAGGATGTCTTGGCGCAATTCATGGCATGCATTGGGCTGGGAAAAATTGTCCAGGAGCATGGGCAGCTCAATTTTAGGGCAAAGAAGGTTCACCTACAATGATTTTGGGGGAAGTTTCCAGAAAAAGCTTGTGCTTCTGGCACTGCTTTTGTCAGGATGAGGTCAAGTACAGAGACATGAACTAGCTTTAATGGTCAGTTGTCTAGAAGATTTTAATGGTCCTATATGAATACTGTAGTACAAATCCAATAAGTATTAAAATATAACTCAATATAAGGGTCTCAGTAATTCTAATCTCACTAATTATATATGGCTTACAATCTTTATAGTTGGTATAAAAATAGATTTAATAATTCAGATAATATTCAAAGACTTTATAATTACTATTTGATATGTATTGGTTATATGGTTTAATTGTAATGATAAAGAATGTAGAAAACAAGACCCAAAACCTCCTCCTTTTATACACAATAAGTTCCCCAATCAATCCCTTGATTTACCAATCCTATACACAGTTAATGACGCCTCTATCCAACTAATAGACATTTCCATCAACATCCCTAGTGACCCATAACATAATTAGAAGTATATCAAGTGCCAAAATCCTGTAATAGTAGGGAAAATCCATCAAAATTAAAGAATAAGTAAAAAAGAGAGTATATGAGTATTATACATCAATATAAAAGACTAAAGAGGGAAAGTTAAGGTTAATAAGAGCTTAATAATAAGGGGGACTCACTGTATAAATGATGGGGCTAATCCTGAAATTATACTACGTGAAATTCCCATTCAAAATTGACCAAAATTGACTGAGAAACCACCTAGAAACCCAAAAAAGGGTGTGAGATATGGGGTAGCTACATGCAGTCCTTGGCAGGCGCTTGAACGGGTAAATCCTTGACTAATTTTAGGCTAATTTAAGCATGTTAGTGAAATAAGGCGCCAAGAGTGAGGTTATTAATGAAATTAGTGCATATAAAGAGGGTCATTGCATTATTAATTAAGCTAGGACACTAAATAAGCGCATGTCGCCTATTTTAGTGTGTTTCCCCACAGTGGGCATAGAATGTGGGGTAATTATAGTGTGAAAAATTTAACTTTGCTAAAAATGAAGCTATTTACACAGGAAAAATGCAGGCAGTATGTGGCCAGTACACAGAAGCCATTTCTGGCATAAAAAACACCAAATTTGAAAAGTGTAACTTTTATGCATTTAAGTAGCCAAATCAATAGTCCTAAATGAGAAAAATTGAACTGTCAAAGTGCAATTTTAATATTCTTAAATTTATAGTGCATATAATCAACTTTTAAGTGAAATAAAGCGCATTTCTTTTTTTTGCATAAAACAATGAAAATAACAGCTTTAAGTATACTTAAAAATTATTTAGCCTTATAATTAAGGCTCTTAAGGCTACCCTAACATATTTCAACTTAGTATTAAGTAAATAAGACTTATAAAAGGTGGATATATGTGTGTATATAAGGTGTTATAATGGTATTTTTTGTGTATTATCATAATTTTACTTATGTATACTGTTTGTGTACTCTTATTTATTGTTCCCATGTATAGTTCATGTGTTTAACATAACTTATAAGTACTTTTTACTCAGTCCTGGGGATATAAAGGCTGACAGCTTTTTTGGCTCCCCAGGCTCTTTGAACAATATTAATGTGCTCCACAGTAGCAGTATTTTTGATAAATGTCTTTCAGGAACACAAGATCACATAAAATTCAAAATTAACCAAAACAAATATTCAAATTCCTACTATATTTCTGATGGTATGTATCTTTCCTGGTCATCTTTGGAAAAAAACTATTTCTCACCGGTAAGATTCTTCAAGTAAATACTTTGCTAAAATTCAAGAGGCTTCAAAAAAAGATATTGAGCATGCTTTTGGCATATTTCAAGCCAGTTGGGGAATGATCACCCAGCCTTGTCCTCTCTGGGGTATTGATTCTGTAAAAGATGTCATGACATGTTGTTTCATTCTTCACAACATGGTGGTAGAATCTAAGTCAGAAAATTATCCTTAAATTTCAAATGAATCTATCAGTAGTAAAATAACTACCAACAACTCTGATCCAATAATCTCCAATAAATTATCAAACTACCTCTGCTTTAATCAAGAGTTACATAATTCAATTAAGCACTTCCAACTTCAAGAATACCTTAAAGCACATAGCTGGGAATCTAGAGAGAGTTGGGATATCTGAAATAAAAAATAAATGAAAGATAAGTGATAATTTTATAGAGCATGTAAAATTCAATCCCATGAATATAGATCTATGAATCATTTAATAAAAAAATATAAAGATAAAAAATTGAACTTAATTTATAAAGATAAAATTTTTATTTATATCTAAAGATTTGCATGTAAAAAAAGATAAAAAAACTTACCTTTATAAAGAAATAGTTAATGTCTTATACTCTACTCAAAAGGCAATAAGGATACTAGAATAAAAGGGGAAATGAATATATAATTTGAAGGTGAGAAATTTTTAAAATTTAAAGGGGCATATGGAGGTGTGGTTTTATTTTTAAATCTTTAGTTTGATGGGTTAGAAGGAAGGTCCTGTATTTTTCGGAAGAGAATATCTGAAAAATAAAAAGTGCAGTTAGCTTGAGGAAAGATAAGAAAAAATGTGATAAGGAATAATTAAAGAAGTAGGAAAGTTTGTATATGTACTTTAATTAAAAGGTTTTAGTGTTAGGTGAGATTATAAAGCAGGTGATAAGGAAGAGCTAACATATATTTAATAAATAATATTTAGATGAAATAATGAAATAATATTATTATTTAAAAGTTTATAAATAATTAGGAATAAAATAATTTCCAAAAAATTTAGTTATCTTATTATATATATATTATGGTAAATAAATAATAAAATAATTATAAATATTAATTTGTATGTAATTTATAAAGATATTTAGTAACATATATTTAAATTTTAAGATATATAATTGCACATAATTTATAATTATTTTTGAAAACATATATAGAGATTATTACAATATATATATATATATATTTAATCATAAAATATAATATTAACTAATATAAAGATTAATAATTTTTTTATTTATATTTAAACAGTATCACATAAAAAGAGATATAAAAAACTTACTATTAAAAATAAAATTATTAAAGTCTTAAACTCTACTAAAAAGGCAAAAAGGCTACTATTATAAAAGGTGAAAATAATATACTATTGAAAGTTGATAAAATATCTGAGTCAAAATGGGCATTTGGAGGTGTGCTTTTATATTCAAGTCAGGGGCTGATGGGGTAGAAAGACACAGCCAAGGACCCTCTGTGTTCTGAAATTTTTGGCAAAGATTATTTCAAAAAAAAAATAGGAGTTAGCTTGAATAAAGATTAAAAAAATGAGAGAAAAAAATACTAAATTAGAAGGTAAAAAAAATTACCTTGAGGGAGCATAGAATATTTGCGCATCCTCTTGGACGAGGATTATCTGGCAATAGTTAATGGTTGGAAAGAAAAAATACCTCATTCAGGAGTGAAGTTTTTTTTTCACCATGGGCTATTGCTGGATTATCCTTTTGTACAAGGATGGAGCTAAAAGGATTTCCTGTTAGGTCCTTTTGGGTGTATTCCACTTCATTTACTTTTACTGAAGCTTCTGGATGCACCCAAACGGAACTAACAGGAAATCCTCTCCAAAAAATCCAGAACACAGAGGGTCCAGGGCTGTGTCTTTCTACCCCATCAGCCCCTGATTTGAATATAAAAGCACACCTCCAAATACCCATTTTGGCTCAGATCTTTTATCAACTTGAAAGAATATATTATTTTCACCTTTTATAATAGTTGCCTTTTTGCCTTTTTAGTAGAGTTTAAGACTTTAATAATTTTATTTTTAAAGGTAAGTTTTTCATATCTCTTTTGATATAGAGTTATTTAAATATAAGTAAAAAAATTATTAATCATTATATTAGTTAATATTATATTTTATAATTAAATATATATTTATATATTGTAATAATCTTTATATATATTTTTAAAAATCATTACAAGTTATGTGCAATTATATATCTTAAAAATTTAAATATAAGTTACTAAATATTTTTATAAATTACATACAAATTAGTATTTATAACTATTTTATTATTTATTTCCAATAAAGCATTTATAATAAGATAATTAAATTTCATGGACACTACTTTATTCCTAATTATTTATAAGCTTTTAAATAATAATATTATTTCATTATTTCATCTAAATATTATTTATTAAATATATGTTAGTTCTTACTTATCACATTCTTTATAATCTCACCTAACACTAACACTTTTTTATTAAAGTATGTATACAAACTTTCCTACCCCTTTAATTATTCCTTATCAAAGTTTTTCTTTATTAAAATACATATACAACTTTTTCATCTTTATTTATGATTATTATTTTAATTATTTCTTATCACGTTTTTTCACATTTTTCCTTATCTTGCCTCACACTAACTCCTCATTTGTTATTTTTCATATATCCTTTGCTAAAAATTTCAGAACACAGAGGGTCCTTGGCTGTGTCTTTCTACCCCATCAGCCCCTGAGTTGAATATAAAAGCACACCTCCAAAAGCCCATTTTTGCTCAGATATTTTATCAAATTGCAATAATATACTATTTTCACCTTTTATAATAGTAGCCTTTTTGCCTTTTTAGTAAAGTTTAAGACTTTAATAGTTTTATTTTTAAAGGTAATTTTTTAATATCTCTTTTTATGTGCACCATTAATTTTAGACATATTTCATATACTGAAAAAATATTTATCCACAAAAAATCACATTTATATCACCTTATTTAAAGGTATAACTATCATTACTAACCCACCTATTTTTCAACTTTGCCTTCATACTTTGTAAAATAATTAAATCATCTGCTGTCTCACAATCTTTTTCTTTTGAGTGTAAAATTTTAAGATCATTAGCCATCATTTTACTGAAAGACTCCTCCTCATTTAAGCTACATTTTCTTTCTGAAAGTTGCAGTTGTCATAGGCTAATATCTAGATTTTTTTCCTCAATAGCTAGCTTTCTTTTCTCAATTCTAGCCTTTCCTCTTCAATCATTATTCTATCCTTTTTTAATAGAATATTCTCTCTTTTCAGTTCATTTCTTGACTTGGTTAGCCTATTTGTGTCACTTATGGCAGTTACATGTTTTTCAGAAAGTTCATTGAAGTGGGATGTGAGTAAGGGTTTATCTTCTTCCATTCCTTCAGTAAGGCATATTTTCTCTGAAGCTTTGATCCCAATTAGACAAACTGTAAGCCCACTAGAGGCTGGAGAAGGTGTCAGTGGGTAACTAGTAAAGTCTTCATTCCCATTACTTTCATTTCCAGTCAAATGAACCGTTACACTATTTGGGACCTTGGTTGGTTCCATTTTCCAATTTGGGGAAAACTTTAACTTCTCCCAGGCAGGAAGACTTTTAAAAGCTGACTTGTTTTGGTCTTGATAAAGAGATAAGGCAGTTTGTAACTACTCACTTGGTGAGGTTCCACTGGGAGGATTCCTTTTGATTGAGTAGTAGATAGAGCTGAACTTAAGGGTTTCTGTGCTGAGAGCCTGCCATCTATATTTTTAAAAAAGTAAGTTTAAAATAATTAAAAAAAAATTTACAACCTAAACTGACCTTATTCTGATTTGATCATACTCTCAGTAGTGCACAGAACTGAATTGGGTGAAATGTGCTTCAATTTTCTTATAAAATGTCTCTTCAGATTGGTAAGTTTCAAATTCAGGTTGATTGCTTACATGAATCCATGATATGGCTAACTGCTCTTCTTCTTGGTGGTTCCAATAAGGGGATCATTTTTTCTTAGCTTCAGACAAGTTTGTCACGTTAGATTAATGTAGGAGTTTTAGGGAAAGGTTGGAAATCAGGAAAATGTGTTAATAGAAGGGTTTTATAGTAACAGTTGTGAATTATAATATGAAAATTTCTTGCTACAATAATTAGTGACACATCAAAGTATTCACCAGCTGCAAGGCTGAGTGAAAAAAATTGGCAAGCAGAATAAGAATTACCAAAGGAGGTCAAAAGGAGCTCAGTAAATTTAGTTGAAAGTCTACAGTAAATTCTGCATTCAGTAGCTAACAGAGGCCTTTAATGAAACATAGGTTAAGGTTCATGTTAAAATGCAGTAAAATATGCATACCAAACCAATTTACTGACACAGAGTTAGATGCTCTTAACTTACTACTGTTCCAATACCCAAAACCACCTGTAAGTTTTCCTGGCCTGTTCCACTCTCTGGCAGGAGTGAGAAACAGTTGTATGGGTACCAGAACACTAGTTACATCACTTGTTGTGTAACCTAACTAAAACCTAACTCTTACTATAACACCCCCCCCCACAGGCAAGTACACAAAATCCATATTTAATAGAAGAAAAAATAAAGAAAGATAAAGTAAAGAGAGAGAAGAGAAGGAAAGAAGAGAAGAAATAAAACAAAATTAAGAGATGAAAAATTCAACCAAACACCACACAATATGGGAGGCGGACTTTCTGGCAAGTCTGCAACCTTGGACCCAAACTCACCACAGATTGAACACACATTGAGCTATTGATAAAGAAACCATACAATCAGGAATGAACACCACTCAGCAGAACAGTTTTAGGTGGGTGTTCAAGTAGAGTTCAGTTTGGGTTCAGTATGAGTTAAGTCTGAGTTCCATCTCAGTTCAGGATGAGGACTTGCTAGAAATTCTACCCCCTATATTGTGTAGTGAAAGCTTTTTTTGTATTTATAGGACCTAATGGTTTTGTTGAACTATCTGCTATTTGATCATTTGTTCAAACCCAAACTTATCTAATTACTTTATAAAAAACTAATTAGTTTAAAAAATAAAAATCACTTCTTCAATGTCTACTATCCTTATTGGATGATCTATCATTGTCATTCCCTACAGTAGTTTGGTTGTCACAAAACAAATCTACTACACTTGTAAACCCAATGAAATCAGAAAGCAGATTTATGATCCACAGACCATTTTTGACACCAAATGACAAAGACATATATTTGGTGGTGGAAGTTGAAGGCACCACCATGAATTTTTATCTTGAGATTCAAGAAATTAGAATACCCAGTACCTTGACTGCACACCCCTGAGCGCTGCTATCTTGCTCTCCACCCCAGCTAGAATCAGCATATACTTTCACTGATACCTCCTCTTCAAAAGCAGGAAAAATTTCCAAAGACATTTCCACTGTATTGGTGACATAGCAAAGAAGATGATGCAAATCTCCCCAGTGATCAGCATTGTGATAACTAGCAAATGTTGCCAGGTAATTCCCTGCAAAGGAAATGTCTGGTCTTGTTCCTTGTGTTAGGTAGCTGTGAGAGCCAACAATTGATTAAAATTTTGTTGAGTTGAGAGGAGGAAATTTCTTGTTGGCAGAAAGTAGCTTCTTTTTTTATGGTAAAGGAGACATAACTAGCTGTTTTGAAGGATTATGCTCTTTGATGATCTTATTTTTTAGTGCATGTTGAGATAGAATATAGCCCTTTTTGTGCTTTTCAACATTGATGCCAACTATTTTATCAACATGATCTTTCCATTTCACATCCATGCATGATCCTAAATCAATTTTTAATTTCTCTAAATCTTGCAAAGAGGAAGAAGAAACAATCCCATCATCTGCATGCATCCAGAATACAGCCCTATCCAAATTCTTGGTCAACACATATACAGAAGAGTCAAACATTTAAGGAAAATAACCTAAACAATGCAACTTTGATGAAAAATATTGCCGCCAACAGTGTTCAGCTTGTTTAGTTCCATACAATTCTTTCTTTACTTTGTAGAATTCACCTTTAGATTGCATAATAAACCTTTCTGGCTGTTCAATGTAGATATACTTGCCTATTGGTGCAATAAGAAAAGCTGACATAATGTCAAAAGAATGATGATGCCATTGAAAACATGCTTCTAATGTTAAAATAAGATGTAGGGAGGTAAAGGTTTCTGTAGGCGCAAAGTTTTCTTCAAAAAAATTTCCATATTCTTGTCAAAAGCCTTGCGCTACAAAGTGTGCTTTATACTTTGTTGGTAAATTTTTTTAGCATCCTTTTTTACTTCCAGTACCCAGCTCCCCCCTGCCCCAGAACTAATGAGTTTGGTGGTCTTTCTGTCAATTCCCAGACTCCCTTGTTGATAAAACTGTGCAGTTCATTATCACATTCTTCTTTCCACAGGTGAGAATCAGGTTGTTTCATGGCTAGACAGATGGATTCTGGGGCATCAGGGAATAATTTGCTACATTCATTTTTAAGGGTGAAAGCTGAAAGTTCTTGTTCCTCTATTAATTCATCAACGGAAGAATCACCAAGTGTTAATGTATTGAGAATAAAGTCTATGTTGCCTTTCAATACTTTATTTTCAGGTGTCAATTTTAAATCAGTAGGTGAATTCTTTATTGATGGGAAAATTTCCACAGCTTATTAGATAACTTTTTCTCTGGAAGGGTCCCAAAACAGCCAACCTTTTCCACCTGCCACATACCCAATAACAAAACATCTTGTTCCATGGTCATCTAACTTCTGTCTATTCTGCTTAGGGACATGGAAATAAGCTACATCTCCAAAAACTTGTATGCTATCCATTTTTGGTTTAAAATTAAACATTAATTCATACAGGGTTTTGTTGCCAGTTATTGAATTAGGAAGCCAACTGTGTAAATATGCTGCCCAGAGAAAAGCAGCACCCCAGAATTTTTAGCCTAATTTACTTTCAGGCAAGACTGATCTTCCTATATCAGAAATAGTCCTGTTATAGCGTTCAGCTACACCATTTTGTTGTGATAAATACTGTGCTGAATGTTCAAATACAATTCCCTGTTGTTCCAACAATTTTAGGAAGTGAGTGTTGACATATTTGGTGCCATTGTCCAACCTGAAAACTTTTACTTTATATGAGGTTTGTTTTTCCATTGAAACCAGAAAGCATACAAAACATTCAAAAACTTCTGATTTATTTCTTATTATCTTGCTTTCTGAGTATGATGTGAATACATCTCTAAAGGAGACTAGGTACAAGGCACCATTAAATGTTTTGACTTCAAAGGGACCAAGGACATCAGATACCACTAAAGATAGTGGTTCTAGAGCTCATTCAGCTGGAAATAAGGAAGTCACTTTGCATGTGTGGCAATTGATTTCTCCATCTGGGAGAGCAGTAGGTAAACCTAGAACCTCTCCAGACAAAATCAAATGGCAAACCACATGGAGGCTAAAATGCCCTAGAGTACAGTGCCAATGAATCAAAGGATCATCTGCCATGGACAGAAAACTTTGGTTGATTCCAGGTGGGTCAAGGCTAAGAGGGGCTTTTGCTGCAGGGGCCAAGGTGTAAGGTGGTGTAACTTGAATTGCATTACAATTAACATCAAGAGACAATTCTAGACACCATTTATGTTGATTAGTAAAATAAGAAATGAATAGCAAGTTTTTGTGTTTTGATATGTAAATGTTATTGTAATTATCAAATTCAAATTTTGCACCTTGTCTTATCAGAGAAGAGGCTGATATTAAAGTGCCTATTGCGACTGGACAAAAGAAAACACAGGAGATTTTAATGTAGGAGTCATTAACACCTTTGACTAAGATTGAACCTATTCCTGTAAGTTTCACAGGTTCCGTAGTTTTTGTTGCAACAATAGGGGGGATAGGATTGATCAGCTTGTGGAAATCAATAAACAAAGCTCAGACACCACTTACATGTTCAGTTGCACCTGTGTCAAACAGGCCAGGAGCACCATCTGAGGTCCAGGATGTAGATTGCACCAAGGGCAGTTGGCATAGTTTCATTGGATGGTGTGTCATCAAGTGAAAGATTGGTGAACTTTACCTGCACTTTGGGGTTGTTGCTGATGGATGATTGGCCACAGGGTGGAAGGGATTGATTTGAAGGGTAGACAGGGTGGTAAGAATTTATCTGCTGTGGCAGGGTTGCGCTTGGAAGATGCTGTTGATTTTGCAGATGAGCAAATAAAGGACCATACACTAGCCAAGAGTCAAAGTGAACATGGAAATCATGGATATTGCTTTTACCAGTTTGAGGAAAACTTTGACATATAAGAGGAGGATTGCTAGGGCGCAAAGGTAATGGGCAGGAAGATTTCCAGTGGTTTGGGTTACCACAGTGGAAACATCCAGAACCTCAATAGTTAACCCACACCGCATTTGTTTCAGCAACTTCTTCAATAGCTGGATCCAGCATGCCAGGAAGAAAAGGTGAGGTGTTGGTTGCTAATGCCAACAGTTTGTGAGTCTAAATGACTCCTTCACATGATGTCAAATCAGTAGGGTCATTACGTAGGCGAAGATCAATTTGATTGATCATAGAAATAGCAAGAGGGAATCCAGGTTTGATGGATGACATGAAGTAGGTGGCAAGCTGGTGATTGTTGCTGCCTGTGTATCCTTTTCAACCCATGGTGTCATATAGGGATTGGATTTTCCCAAAGTGAGCAGTGATGTCATTCAACAAAGGGGTGAAAACCAGAGAACTAAGCTCCAAGATTCTGGTCACAATGGAGCCACACCATTTAATATTGAATTTATTGGTTAAGAAAACATAGGCTTCATAAGCCGGGCAGATACAGGCAATGGACTCTTTATGAACGTTGGCCATGGAATTCAAAATGATTTCAAAAGCCAGTTTGTTGATTGTGGGGTCAAAGATTGTGTCTGGTATTGGGAACTGGAGATATTGTTCAGTCAACAAGAAGGTCCCAAGTGTATGTTTAAGGGTCAAGTTCCACATGTTGAAATTAGAGCCATCTTTGGACAGGATGACACTATTTTTTCAAAAAAGTTGGATTTCCTTGACCATTTTATAAAACGGGTCACCTTAGAGGATCAATCAAAGAAGGTCAGGTTGACCTGGAGAAGTATGGGGTGGAGTGTCTTTTCCTTTACCCTTTGTTTCACGGGTAGGGGGATCGGTTGAGGATGAAGGCATATTGGGTGAATCACCCTTCTCGGAAGGTGGTGGGGAGGTTTGTGAGCAGGTGAGGACCACACATGAGAGATTGTATGAGGAAGAAGGCAAGGACAATAAAAATTATAAACAACTGGAAAAAAAAAAAGGTCACAGCTGGTGCGCAAATTACTGGATCAAAACGCCCATAACCTATTGTGCCGGTACTCAAAACCACGGGCAAGTTAGCCTGGCCTGTTCCACTCTCCGGTAGGAATGAGGAACAGCTGGGCGGGTACCAGCACACTATTTACATCACTTGTTGTGTAACCTAACTAAACCTAACTTCTACCATAACACTTACACCACAAGAGAATCAATGACGTTTTGTGCTTTTTGCCACCCAATTGTTTGACCTGTCAGTCAAGAACTCTATCATTTATTGGCATGAGACATTTCAAACAGCTTTTATTTTGCCTATGACAGGTCAACAGTCTTTTCCATCAATAAAAGTTGTTTGAAATGTCTCAAGCCAATAAATGATAGATTTCTTGACTGACAGGTCAAACGATCGGGTGGTGAAAAGCACAAAACGTCATCAATTCTCTTGTGGTGTTAGATACATGGTATTCAATTTCGTGATAGATAAATATTGTTAAGTCATATCCCCCACCTCTTCCATAATATTTTGGTGGACGATATGTTATTCAATAAACAAACTTCTATATTTAGAATATTGAGACACCTATTTTTCAACTAAGTTTTTTTTTTCAGAAGTTTAGCAGTACTCATAATGAAATCGTGAAAAGATCTACCCAAGTCACAAGACACCTTTGACAAATCTCACCAATTTCAGTGAATATTTTAAATTTTTGGCTTTGAAAATGATTTTGATAACTCTACTCATGTAAGTCCGTGGTTTGGATAGTAAATGAGTTTATGAGCGTGTCTTTAAAGAAAGCTTTGACACCCTGCAGACCTTCTAACGCTTAAGCAAAAACGAAAAGCTAAGTATAATCTCAATATGCCCTTTTTAATTTGGCGACAATATCTGTGTTTTCCATTTGTAGCAGATATAAAGTGCTGCATTCTTAAACAAAAGAGAACCAATTTCGAGAATCAATTACTATTATTGTGGCTTCCCCTACTCTGAAATAATGACAACAAAATTTATATTATTCAAAGTGAAGCGAAATGCTCACCAAATGAAAGTGGCCTTAGGTATACAATCATGGAAAGCGATCTCAGAGAGGGAGGGGTTCAAGGGCATAGTTATCAGTATAAGTTTTCAGAATGGAGAGAATTTGTCTACAGCTTATAATCTAAATTGATGAGACTTGATTCGATATACCACAGTTTCCCAGTAGACAATCAAACAATAGGTTCTAAGATTTGCTGCCGCTATATCCATCAATTTTTTTTAACAGATGATGAGCTGAGACCGGTTTAGGCTGGTAGCCAAATCTCCGGAACAGGCTACACGCGGCACTGAATTGAGGATTATATTGTATTATATATATATATATATATAATTTTAACGCCAGGGCCTTTTTATAAAATGATAGACAAATATAGTGATGTTTCGGCAATGTGCTATAGACGCACACCTTGGGTAGATCCAATCTATTCAGATATTGCGCATACTCATCCAGATGTTGCTGTCTTGGCCGTGGCGGAAAAGGTGGTTGGAAGTCCTGATGCGCACTGCTCCACTTCGTGTACAGGATCCACGAATGACATTCATGATAATTCCTCTCGAAAAAAGGTGAATAAAAAGTCTCTTTTGGATTATAAGTCAAATTTTTCTTGCTTTTCCTCAACGCGTATCTCTCAAGCATCACCGCAGAAGAAAAGATTCGATGGAGCAAGTCAACCTTGTACTGGAGACAGTAGAGTTCCTATAATTGAAAACGAAAGGAGAGTATCGAGAGGTTTTTATTTGGAAAATAATAAAAAGACTAGAGTCAACCGTTCCCATTCTCGAACTCTGGGGTGCGATGAACAGATATCTGCTGAAACTCGACCGCAGGGCTATCTTGGATCAGTTTCTAGCTCGATGTCAGCTAGTCAAAGTGTAATATCTCCGGGAAATCTTCAACTATCTGATATCAACCAATCAATTTGTAACAAAAAAAAATTATTGAATCCAACAAAAGTAAAGGAGGAGCAAGAAATTGGAAAGTACAAACGTAATTTGGGAAATGAAGTAGTAATCAAAGCCCAAATACCGCAGGTTAACCCCATTGATGGTGCATATGATGCTTTAACAACAAGTAGAGTGCCGGTAGAAGGTACAAAAAACAACAAACAAACTCACCAGACCAGAAGTCCAAGTGCCCTTGTACGTGTATTTTCTGTCTCAAAAGTTTAAAGTTGTTAGAAAGATCTTTATTTGGATTAGTATCTCTTTAAAACAAATCCTTGATTTCAAAATTTTGCGATTGCTGCTAATAAAAAACAATTCATGAATTCATGATTTAGCAGTTCCCGTTATTTGGAGCTTCTAAAACTGTGAGAGGTGGGACGCCATATAATGTGTTTATGATCCCGCCAATTGTATCTTACTCCATACTACGCCCCTCTCACAATTACACTCCTCAGCCTCCTTTACACCACACTCCTAAAATTCATACGAAGCCAGTACCAAAATTTGAATCATCCTTCAGACTTCTTAATCCTAACCCTGTGAAATCTGACATTCGTATGCCTTCTGAAAATCAGTCACATGTCAGTCAAAAAATCAACCCAAAAATCCCTGTAGCAAGTAGCTTATTACAGAGACAGTCAAACATTAATCAAAATCAGCAGGGTAGTTTTTCCTCGAAAGCATCCAATTTATCAGATAGTCAAGTTTCAACCCCTCCGAATCTTCCCTGCTTAAATTATTTATCTCGCCCAGAACTTCTATTTTCAAATCGGACTGGAAATTTCGCTACAGTCGGTAGAGCAGTCTCTCACACTGGTGCAATTCGCTCGAGAAGTATCTCCAACCTTGAAATTTATCACCAGCATTCTCCACACTGTGAAAAAAGACAACAAATTGAACCACTTTCACAGTCACTGAGAACTAATAAAATGGAACGCAACAGACATGCAGTTAGACCAAAAGCATCAAACTCAATTTTTCAACCTGTCCCATTATCATGTTTGCCACTTAGTGCGGATAAGATACATTTAGACAATGAATATGGGGACACAATGCCAGTGGATAGCCGAATAAATAGTTCTTGGAAAATCCATGTTTCCACTGTAGATTCCTCCAGTGAGCTATTTTCACATGCACTAGAATACACTGCTTTAATGCTGGCATACGTCATGCATTTTGCTTACCTTTTTCCTTTGAATTTGTATCCCAAGACATCACTAATTCCTTCAAAGTTCCAAACCCCACACCTCTTCAAAGTTGCACCCCTTCAAAAATTGATAAGAGGGTGACTCAGTGCGTTCCTCTGTTAAACAATCCTGACAAAGATCAAACTCTTCAAGCAGCCATATCACTAAAGCCATATCGCCACCATTCCATTAGCTCCTTCAAGAAAGACTATCGGTCTTCCGCTTCTAAGGCTCATACTTGTAAAATTGAACAAAAGAATCCTGTCATTTCAGACAAAATCTCGATGTACTCCCTTTCTCTTTCACTAGATGATTTAGATACGAACTACGCAGAGGCAAAGCCATCTCGCATCCAGCTTTCCGATCAAATTTATTTCACTAATTTATCTCCTACACCCAAGCAGTCATGTTTACGTTCTGATCAAGTACTGGTATCAGTAATTGCTGTCGCGATAGATGAGTACGATGTAACAATGACAAGTGAAGTCTTCAGCAAGATTCTTTCTAAGGTGAATAAAAGGAATACTTTGAAAAATGAATCTTTTGCTATCGAAGATCGCAGAAAGAAAAAAAAGAAGACGATAAGTATTAAAGAGAGTAAAAAAGAGTTTGTCCAACTTGGACGCAAGCGTTTCATTCCTGGTCGTAGTTTTTGTGGAAGAATTTTAGAAGTTGGAACCGGAGTGAAGAAATTTAGAAAAGGTGATTTTGTGATGGGTTTGCAAGACATTAAAAAGGTAACTTATAGATTATCTTTCACACCATATATCCTTGACCTACCCAAATTTTCAAACGAAAGCTCTCCGTTTATTGCATTATAAAGTTGCACCTTTCAAACTTTGTTATTTCAACATTCACACCAAACCATAAATCTATATAAGCTGACGTGCTGATTTCTTTGTTTAATTTTTGTTTCAACTTCATTTTTCTCCCCTTGTCTTTATATGTTCAATTACCCAAAAACATGAAGTGCTCAGCTCTGGCGGAATTAATTCTCATAGATAAAAATATGATTGCGTTGGCTCCTAATCCTAAATGTATGTCCATTGAGAAGATAGCAGCACTGCCGTTAGTAGGAGTTCCTTCCCTGGCTATCATGTCTACAATATGTCCGATTTTGCCAAAAGGGGCAAAAGTAAGTTTTTTTCTCCCATCACCTCCAAGTTTTTAAAGCAAGGAAGCTTGATTTATTTTAACATTTTTTTTTTTTTTTTTCAAAACATATTCCTTTGCGATGATAGATTCTCATTTTGAACGGTCATCAAGGAATTGGCGCCTTAGTGTGTCAACTTTCAGTTTTTTTTCGACCTAATAGGGACTTGTGGATTACTTGCCATATTCCTGCTTCCTTGTCTAGACTCCCTTTTCTTGCAGCTGATGCCCAAAGATGTGAAGGCTGGGGAGCGAGTGATGTGTTAGTGGATGAAAATGTGATAGATGCGTTGAGTAAAGTCAAAGACGACTGCTATGAAGTAGTTATAGATACTATTGGGGATCATAAAATATACGAATCATCGCGGCGTATCTTAAAACATTCAGGTATCTTCATTAACTGTGTCACTAATCAAAGAATTCTACCTACGACCTCTTCAATACTCAATTTCAATAAAATCTTCAAAGCGACACTTGGTTCATTACAAAAGAGTATTTTCAAAAGAGATGAAAAAAATATTAGATATTGGAATGTTGGGCCTGAAAGTAAATACGACGGTAAAATGGACTGCTTAAACGAAAATTTAAGATACCTTACAGAATTAATCAAATATCATCAGAACTATATCAAAAACAAAACCTACCAATACACGTTTTCTGGATATTCCAAGGAAGGAGTCCCGGAGGATGATGGAAATGAAGAAAGAGAGAAAATAAAGGAAGATTTAGAAAACACGTTTGGTGTAGATTTGGAAGAAGAGATCAATAGATCAAGGTGGACTGGAATTGACCCTATGATCGAAGAAGTTTTTGATTTCAAAGAAGGAATGCTAGCTTTCGAGGGTATTGAAATTGATGTTAATGACACATGGATGCGTTCAGGTGAATATTGATACACAATAATTGAATTATTTTTCAAAATATTTTATCATTAAAGTTTTGAGAAGCTCACTTTTATTCTACTTGTTCTTTGAATGGCGCATGGCACTATTTTATTCCCTTTGACTTATCATGATACTTTTTCGGTCAAAAATCTAATAGTAAAATCAAGTGTTAAAACTATCGGCAACCGAGCTAGCTTGTTGTTGGATAACGAACTAAAAAGTCCAAAGAAAAATAATGCACTTTCCATGATTAACATGTCAAATGAAAAACGAAACAAGAACATGGTGTCAGTTGTAAGAGTTAATTGAGTAAGTTCAATTTTTTTCTAAGGTTTTTTTCCAAAGCATAATTTTATTAAAAAGAGACATTATTGATGAAATACTTGAAATAGGTTCTTTTCATCTCTATTTTTGAATCACAATATTTATTTTTTCCATAAAAAAACTTAGTTTATTGCACAATCTGACTACTCATAATTGCTGTAGTAGAATGAATGTCATCCAAACTGTATTATTTGAATTTTGGTTTTCTATTTAAATATGTAATTATAGAAACAGACTCTTTTCATAACCAATTAAAAGGAATCAATTGGGCCTTGTTTCAACTTGAAGGAAATCTATTCAAGTCCTTTTCCAAGACTGATGGCTATTAAGATATGGCAAACTCTTATTGGTTTGAAGTATTTGTAGGGTACGCCTGTGAGATCTCAAGGACTGGCAAGGAAGATAGGCTGAATAAGCATTAATAAAAATATTAATGCAAAATAAGAAAGTGTAGCACAATATCAGTCAAGTGGACTCTGGAAAGAGCTGCAGAAAAAGAGGAGCCGTGAAAACACTATAAGGTAAACAGACATAAGTTAACATGACGTATGAGACCTTATGAAAAATAAATGTAATGTTCTATCAATGAACGCTGCCCCAGTTCCCAAAGGGTAATCTCTGCAATAAATACCTTTAAAGATATAAATTATATTATTGAGCAAGATAACAAAGATGAGGAAAAATAATATGGTCAACATCCTTTATATAATATTGATTCTCGCTCAACTAAACTGTGGAAATAAGATTGAATAGCAAAAGTAGAAAACAGATAGACACGTGTAAATACACAATACTGAGCACATTATATAGAAAAGAAAATACAGTTGACAGAAGACATAAGAATGTTATAGAAAGTCTACGAGTTTTCACATGACGCAATCTCAAACTCTACAGGTGTTTGCACTTTATGTTTATTGCTCAATGATTTCCTGCTCAGGGATGAGAATTTATTGGTAGGTTAAGACTTTTCTTTTCTTTTTTTTTTTTTTTCATTGTGTGAGTTGATATCCTTTTTCTCCATCCGTTTAAACAATTTTTAAAGTTGATTGCTAAAAACTTGACGAAAATGTTGTGGATTCACTGATTTCATTTAACAATGAAATGACACTTGGTATGTTTTTAAAAAAGAACCAATTGATTAATATTTTTTCTCTAGTTGAGATCACTTGGTTTTTGCTTAAAAGAAGAATGAAAGATAATGGTGAGATGTGAAGTGGGAAAGGATATTGACCCAATCACAGAGAGTAGTTTTATATGTACCACATCGATAAGAAAAGAAAAGAGATCAATTGAATTTGGGCGCTTACCGTCATCAAGCGAAGAATAGATAGAGTTGCGGAAACTTTGGCTGATGGCAAGCGAGGAAAGGGAGATTGGTTTTTCGATCGGCATGGAACGCTGAGCATTGAAAAGTAAGGGGAGGGGGAGCCCTAAGGATCAGGAAATCTGCATAATTTAAAAATTAAACTCGGTTCCCTTGCTTTTTGTTTCGTTAAGACATCAACCAGCATTATCCAAAAAATTATCCACATTCTCACACATTACACTATGAATGCTGTTTTCGAATCAGTAGTGGGGTATCTTGAGCCTCAACTAGATTTGGCTATCGATAAAGGTTGGATTCCGGATTTCGTACTCAGACCAGCAATTCGTTGGCTTTGTCATCTTCGTCTTCGTGAATTGTCAGTAGGCACATTCGCTGAGCGTCATGAACGCAAAATGCGTTTTGTCGATGAGTTACGAAAAGCCCCAATGGCTATTGAGCAGAGTGAGTTTTTGGAGAGGAGGGTACAAACTTTTATTTTTATTTTTATTTTATTTTTATACAAAGATAATGGTCCAGATGCTCTACTGGATTATCGATCGATTCAGATGAGATCTAATGCTTTTGTGTACTCGTGTTCATTGTTCCGGATGTAGAAAAAGCCAACGAACAACATTATGAGGTATTGTGGCTCTTGGGTCAAAGCTTACATAAAAAAGCCCTCTTAATTTTATTTCTTCAAATTTTTACTTCACTAACATGAAGATGAATAACTGTTTGATTGATTATAGGTTTCCACTAGTTTCATTCAAGCCAGTATTGGAACTCACATGAAATACAGTTGTTGTCTATTCCCCAGGATGTCGGAATCATTGGATGAAGCAGAATGTCTTATGATGGAGCAATATTGTGACAAAGCTCAATTGTTTGACGGGATGAAAATCTTAGACTTGGGCTGTGGATGGGGAAGTCTAAGCTTATATGTAGCGCAGGTTCGTTATTGAACTTTATTTTTTCTTTGATTTTATGTTTCGGGGTGTTTCTTTTTTTTCTTATGTGACCAAAAGTGTTGCTTTATGTTTTTGATGTACTCATCAATATTTCCACCCAATAAAAAAAAATCTGTGATAGAAATATCCCAAATGTTCTGTTTGGGCTATAAGTAACTCCAAAACTCAAAAAGATCACATCGAAAAGATGGCAAAACACAGGCAAATCGGGAATTTACAAGTCATTACTGCTGATGTAATGGAGTTTGACTTTGACCAAAAACCAATGTGAGATTTGGTTTCAAAGAACACTTGCTCACTGATTATATATATCAAAAGAAATTTCCCTCTACAAGTTCATCAATGTTTTAATTTTCTGGTAATAGGTTCGATCGGATCTTGGCCATCGAGTTTTTAGAACACATGAGTTAGCTTTTTTTTTTTTTTTTTTTTTTTTTTCCTCTTTAGTTTATTGTGCAGTTGAATTATTTTAGGGCTATGAAAGATTAAGTGCTAATCATTGCTCTGCTTTCATTTTATTTTTGATTGATGGGAGTCAGAAAATTATGAATACTTGTTTGATAAGATTTCCAGCTGGCTAAAACATGATGGCCTTTTCTTTGTGCATGTTTTCTGTCACACTTCTTTCCCGTGGGTTGTTTTTTTTTATCTCAACTCTTTGAAACCAAATTGCCATTTCGCGCAATATATATATATATATATATATATATATATATAAAAGAAAGGACAGGAAAGGAAACCAACTATCATTCTTTTTTTTTATTTTTTTATTTTTTTATTTTTTTTTTCTAATATAAAATCTATGGAATGGGCATGTAGGTATCATTTCGAGTCTTCAGATGGGTGGATGGCACGCAATTTTTTTACAGGAGGGACGATGCCCTCTTTTGACCTATTTACATACTTCCAAAAATCATTGACATTGAGAAAGTCATGGTTTGTCAATGGGAAGCATTATGGTCGGACTAGTGAGTTGTGGGTAAGAAAGATAGATGAGAGCCACAGAAAATTGAGAGATGAAAAAGGGCAGAAAGTGGTGGATGGAGAGGACTATTATCGGTTCCGAACGTTTTTCATTGCCGTGGTAAGTTGAGAGCGCACAGTGGCTATTCTGGCGGGGTCTGATGAGTGAGTGCTTGACAGGCCGAGTTTTTCAGCCTGAATGGAGGAGAGAGCTGGGGCGTAGGGATGTATGTGTTTGGGGTGAGGGCGTAGATGGATTGGGATGGCTAATTGCATATGGCATGTGCCCCCTTGGGCGCTGTCTCTTGGGTCCCAGCCATGAATCCGCCTTCCCTGCTCCTGGCACGCACTCCGCCCGTCCCGTCCACGTCGACGTATTCGACCCACATCCCCTCTGCCAGACCTCTCTCGTCTGACATCCCCACCCCCCTGCCCTCCTTTCCCGTCGCACTCGCCTCGTCTCCTGCCCCCCCTTCATCTCCACCCACTTCCTCCCTCACTCCTCTCTCTATCCACTCTGCATTCACCCGTGATGGCTCCGGACCTTGTGTCGGAACAATTGAAATCGTTGTTGAATCTTCTGTGTTTGTCGTCCATCGTGAGATCATCGTTCATGCCAGTCAGTTTTTTGAAATCGTCGTCGCCGGTGGTTGGGCTGAAACTTCCCATCTTGCTCATCCTACCGATACGCCAATCGCCCCTCAGTGTCGGCTGCCCTTATATGACCCTGACCCTGACCCCCAAACTCAAACTGATCTCATCAACAACTCCCATCAGAATCCGCACAATCATCATCCAAACTTAGATAATACTTCTGCCTTCTCTTCTTGCTCATTTCATGGTCGTGTATCATCGGATCATCCTCAAACGACGTCCATTGACCATGATGTCCTCCATTCTTCTCCCCGTATTTCATCATCCAATTCTCTATCATCATCTCCTCTTGTCCCCTCTCGTCAAATGGTACACTCACCTGAAGCTAGGAGTCAAAATATTCATCGTAATTCAGCTCTAGAGGCTGATGCTGCCACACTTGCATCATCTGTCACTGGGAGTGAGCTTGGCGTTCATGTTGAATTGATAAACGAATCAGTACATAAGTCATCCAAAGTCGAAGCTCGCATTTTTCTTCGAGAAGAAAGAGCAGCACCTTTCCAAGATCTGCTAATGTTTGTTTATCCTCATTTAGAAGTCAGTTTTCACTTGCTTGTAGGGAATGTTTCGGCAACACTAATTTTCTTTTGGTTCGATCATGTATTACTGGGTTCAAATGGTGTGCTAGTGTGTCTGCACATGGAATAACGCCCCAGATGTAAGTAATTTATTTCATCCCTTATACCTGCCATTTTCGTATTGCTGATTTTACTTTTCCACAAAATGATTTAGTTAATGACCATGGCCCGGAAATTCGATATGCCTCTCCTGAAGCGCCATGTTTTGACTTTTCTCTTGTCTTCAGCTGCTGGAAAGCCTATTCAAGCTATGAGAATTGCTGAAGATCATCAACTGCCCGACTTGTACCGGGAAAGTTCTCGCTTTTTGCTTGATAACTGGCAAAATTGGGACAGCAGGGAACTAGATCAATTGAGTTCTGAGACATTGTTAAAGTTAGAGAAGAAGTGAGCTCACTTCTAATCTTAATTATTATCCTTCTTATTTTACTCTCGTCCCCATGAGCTCTTATTTATTCACCTTCCTTTTCATTCTTTGAATAGACGCACATGGTTCCTCGAAAGATTGCTCAAGCTTGGTTTGGTTAATTCTTCCCGTGATTACATATGTCCACCTTCTTGTCCAGATCCTCAACTGTGTGCTCGGCTGGTTGATGATAAATGGCGATCTGCTTGGGCGGCTTGCTTCAAGTTTGGTCCTCCTCAACCAAGTAGCATTTATCGCGCACTTAGAAGTTTGGAGCCTACCTTGCACAGCCCTGCTTTACTGTAAGTTCTTGATTGTGAAATGATAAACTTATCTGGAATTCAATTGGATGTACTCACTTTTTTTTTTGGTTGTCATGGAAACTAGTCTTCCCCATACCTCTTGCCAACAGCATGCAGTTCGGTTTTTCGCAGACTTGTTTGATCGGATGTTTTCTCAGTTCCCATCTAGGAGTGGGGGATTAAGTATACCTGGAGGAGGAATAACTCCTGTTGGATTAAGTAGTAGTGGTGGTATTGGGGAATATCTTGGCACTTTTGTAACAAGCACCTCGAGCTCTGCGGAAGCCGCAAGAAAAGCGAAATACTTTTTGCATGTTGAATTATACGATGGAAGAGATCGCGATCGTGTGGGGAATACCAGTAACAGGATTTGATTTTTTGAATGGTTGATCCTATTTGTAGTTTATTTTTTAATTACCAATTTTATAAATGTATCAGATATTTTGGCTTGAATTTTTCCCTCTAGAGTAATTTTGTTTTAACATTATAGCTACGATTAGATGTTTTGGTATTGTGTCTGTTTATTGGCTTTTTTCTACACCTATTAGTTTTATCTTGCTGTTCAAATATTAGTATATTTTTCTATTTCAATTATTAGACTAAAACTAAAACTATGAATCCTAACATATTGTTTTTGTATTTTTTTATGCTATAAGTCATGATGGTAGTAAATTATCAATCTCCTTGATGTTGTTTATGTACATGCATATGGTAGTGCACATTACACAAAGTGCAAACTGCGAAGGTTTATGATATTCATCGCCCTAAGGCTCCTCGCTGGATTCCGATTTCAAGTGAATTCACAAGTCAATCCCCTCATGACCTTACACCCTTTGTTTTGCTACCAGGATTGACCAAATTTGAAATGGTAAAAATAGAACCTAGGGAATGGAATCTGAAAATCCAATAGATGAGCAAATGTTTTAAATAATGGAAATGAAGATATTAGAATTGGTAGAATTGGGCAAAAAATAAATAAATAAATAAAAATTGAGAAATGAAAAATGAAAGGAGGATTGTGCTGTTATTTTTTATTTTTTATTTTTATAGTTGAAGATAACCTTAGAGCGATGGGATATAGTAGTTCATAAGCTTCCTTTTGTTTGAGTGTTTGTGTTATGTTAGAGACTTGATCTGTATTTAATGTTTTTTCTTTTTTAATTAAACTTTTTTTTTTTTTTCTTGTCTTGTTTTTTTTTTTTTTTTTTTTTTTTTTTTTTTTTGCAAATATATATATATGGTTAGGATATGTTGTTGTTATTATTTAATTTTTTTTCTTTTTTTGGAAGGGGGGTAGAGGGTATGAGTATAATATATGTATGGTGATTAAACAAATAGACTAACACCTTTTAGAGATTAAGAATATAGGAAGGAATATATATATATATTTAATTTGATATCTTTGTTAGACTGCCTTATGAACTTGATTTCAAATATTGATTGTATCCTTGGTCATAGTGCTCTCGATATTTTCTTTTTCCTTTATACTTGCTAATAGAGAAACCATGTTTTTGTGTAGTATTTTAAAGAACTGAAAGGTTTGGTGAGGTAAGAATATACACTCATGTAATTTCATTTTTTTTTTTTTTGAATTGAATTGAATTGAATTGAATTGCATGATATAGCTTCTCGGTTGTTTTCATCAACAGATAACATAGGATGTAAAAAGGTGTGGATTAACAAAAGTCCAGAATAGGTTGGCTTACCTTGGTTGCAGTTTTTGGCCAAATCAACACACATAACTCTTAATTTTTGTAAGACATTCAGACTTCTCATGAAAACCTCCACAAAACAACCTTGAATCATTTAAAGAAAGGTTTATCCGTTGAATTGGACCAAAAGTGCAACCGGAGGTAAGCTAACCTGTTGTGGATTTTTGCTAATCCACGCTTTTTTGCACGGTGTGTAACCCTCGAGACTCTAATCTAAGAGTCTAAAATCAATTTCAGCTATCAATCATATCGTCGCTTTGCAATATCTATTTTAGAAAGATGGTAACGAAACGCACATCAACATACATCCATACATCCACACTCATCATCATAATCACCCAAAATGCAAACTGAACCTAAAATTTAGATTCTTGTTACCTTATGACTCAATACTGTTCCATACAATGAAAGACTTGGGTTGATTGTAACTTTTGTCCAGCCACTTATGATCCTAGCGATAGAACCTATCCACCGACCATTTTTATTCAGTTACTATTCGTTATTTCCAAGATACTCTTAATTTGAAAAATTGAATGTTCAATCGATATATATAAATAAGTCATCAAGGTTATATATATATTATATAAGTAAGTCACCACGGTTATTTATTTATTTTTATTTTTTTAACAAGAAGGAAAAAGTCCCTTTGTTTTGGAGATTTTTATTTTTTTTGCACGCCACGCCTTCATATTTTCCAAGTAAAAAAAGAAAAACTAGGTATTTTTTTTGATATTTGAAAGAAATGGTAAGTCTATCATTTTTAAAATGGAATTTCATTGGATGACCGTTTCAATAAACATATTTTGATCTTAATAGGACAAAATTAAGCAGGTAGGGTTTGTTTTCTTTCATCGACACTTAATCATGAATAAACATTTTGGTAACTTTTTATTTTTTTATTTTTTTTATCTGGAGTAGAAGGCTGCTGCAATAAGGGAAGAAATTGAATCAGGTAATCATCACATTTATCAAAAAAAAAAAAAAATAATAATAATAATAATAAAAATAATAATAATCATCATCATCATTCTTAAACTCAAATCAAAGACAATTATTGAAAAGATTTATTGTTCTTATTGATAGCTAATAACAGAAGTGAAGCAGCCCATTCAAAATTAATTAAACTTGAACAAGAAAGTGTTGCGAAAGATAGGGAATTGATCATGCTTAACCATAGAATCAAAACTTTACAAGAAAAGTTAGAGCGTGTAAATCAAACTTTATCCGACTTAGAAAAGAACAAGGAAGGTCACGAATCTACTGCAAATTTACTCAAAAAAATTAACTTACTAGAAGAAGAAATTGAAATAACTGAAACGAATCGAGCTAAAACTAATGTAAAGTTCGTGTCACATTTAAAATCTATCTTGAGAATGAATGAAGAGAAAAAAAAAAAGAAAAAAAAGAAAAATTTCATTCATCTCAATATCAAATCAAAACTCATATCATCAACATATCATACTGACTTGAATTTAAATCATTAATTCTATGACTACTTTTTATTTTTATTTTTATTTTTATTTTTATATTTTATTTTTATATTTTATTTATTTGATTCAATCAAAGATTAAAAGTGATCGATGTAAAAGCCGAACATTTCGAACGACAATTCCATAGATTGGAAGCAGAGAGTAAAATTTGGCCAAAAAAGTAAAACATTTTTATATCATTCAACTCAGTGAGACGACTAACGCTTTCCTTTAATGATATAGATATGATGTGGTTCATGGTAAATACTTACTAATTCGAAAGGAGCTAGATGATATTGAATCGGGCGTAAGCATTACTTTCATCAGTTTCTAGATCTACTTTATCATTCTCTTCATTTTTCTATTAAAATTTTGAACTCATCACTGGACTGTACATCGGCTTCAATCTTTTTTTTTTTTTTTTTTTTTTTTTTTTTTTTTTTTTTTTAAAAAAAACTCATATTTTATAATGAATGCTACTTTTTTTCCTGGCTCATTGGATTGAATCCAAACTTTTCAAGGCTTAGATTAAGCGGAGAAAAATAAGATGTTGTGGGTGCGCTATATTCTAATGAAATTATCGACTATCAAAGACGTCACTGGGAGTTACTGGAATCGATTCTCGATCGAAATAGTACGGGCAAATGACAGAGTTTACCCTTCTCAAATTTAGATATTTGCTGATTGATAATAATAATAATAATAATAATAAAATAGTGATGAATTCAATTAAGTTGTGGAGTCTATTGATTTATAAAGAAATTCTGCTTTTATAATTTTTAAAAAGGATAAAGTGAGATGTTTTTTTTACTTAAAAGACCTGTATAATATAACCTGAACATAATTTTAGATAAGAGGAGGAACGGCGAGACAAAAAACTCTGAGAAATAGACGCTAAAAAATGATTTGATGATTTAAATCTCTGGTTACGAGAAAAATATGGCTCTAGGTTGTTATGTACATAGTTATGTCTTAGCTAGTTTCCCTATTTAGGGCATCTACCATCGTGTCGGTAAAATATAAGTATATAATTGCATGTTACTTGGGTCATTTCATAATGAATTGCCCCATATTCAACCACCCTATGCAGTATCTTTTACTATTCACTCCATTTAGTTAATATTCAACCATCGTATTTTGGCTCCTATTCATTAAAACTCAATTATTTTTTTCCTTCTCATGGCTTTTAACATAGTTGATGAATTACTTGAAATGGAAGAAGAAGACTATATCATTTCATATCTCTTTGACAATAAAAAACAAAAATAGATCAAGACTAAAAAAAGAAATACTCAATTGAAATCAACTAGAAGGCCATCAAAGACTAATGAATGACTACTTTTACCCCATCTGTACATACAACAACATCATGTTTGAGCAATGTTTCCGTATGAACAGGGATTTGTTTAACAAGATTTGTGAAGACTTACAAAGACATAACTCTTTTTGGTTATGGAAAAAGGTAAGATAGGTTTTTATCAGTAACACTAATCACAAATTTATTAACATAATATTTTTTAGGACTGTTGTGGTCAATTAGGCTTATCACCACAGCAAAAAATGACATCTGCTTTACAACAACTTGCTTTTGGGATCTCTGCTGATAGCACTGATGAGTATGTATGTATTGGTGAAACAACTGCCCTCAGAGAACTCAAACATTTCATAAAAGATATAATCAGTATATATGAAGAGGAATACTTACAAGAACCTAATTCAGCAGAAAAAAAAGTTATTTTGAAGGAGTATGAAGAGCGTGGATTTCCTGGCTGTCTTGGATCAATTGATGGATTGCACTGGGAGTGGAAAAATTGTCCTGCAGCTTGGGCCGGCCAATTTCAAGGGAAAGAGGGTACACCAACAATCGTATTGGAAGCTGTGGCCAGCAAGAGCCTACACTTTTGGCATTTTTTTATTGGAACTCCAGGTACTCTAAATGACATCAACGTTCTCCATCACAGCAACATCTTTGACAAACTATTGGCTGGTACTCAAGATGAAGTGCAATACAAAATAAACAATCACAGATACAAAAATGCTTATTACCTTGCAGATGGCATTTATCCATTTTGGTCAACACTTGTCAAAACTATACCACACCCACAAGATGAAGTAAGTCAATAATACGCCAAACTACAAGAAGCTTCACGAAAAGACATTGAGCGTGCATTTGGAGTATTACAGATCCGGTGGGGTATTGTCAGCCAGGCTACTAGACTTAACTGGTAAAATAATTGATTATTTTACTGAGTTGAAGCCACGCCCCTTCTTCTTACTAATAATTAATTATCTACTTAAGTATCACTTACAATTAACTAGTTAATTACAATAAGTAGTATAAATAATTAGTGTAAATAAAATGTCCCCTACAATTTTACTCCCTAACACCATGCTCAATAGTATAAGTCAATGGGAATAAAATTTAATAATAAAATTATAATAAAAAAACTTTAAAACAATTATATTACCTCAGTGAGAGATCTGGAATCCTGTGAAAGTAATATAATTAATTAATTATTGTGTAATTAATTGTGACAGTCCAAGGAACTCAAACTTTATTGCAAATAAATTTGATGCCCTTGCTGATGTACCAGTTTATTTATTTCTTATGTCATATATGTACTCCTTTTTTTTATCCCTTTTCTCACACTCTTACAGTAGATGGTGTAAATTCTGTATATTTTATTCCCTCATGTTTTGCCTATAAAAGGCCTCTTACTTTGTGCTTTTCAAGACATTCCTTCATTACTTTACTTTATTATTACACTTACAATACAACACTTATTTCTATATTTTATAACATTAGTATTTACAATAGCGTAATTCTAATCTATAATCTATATTAATATTTAAAATATACCTCTTATATATGAGTAAATTAATCATATTGATTTAGAAATACGTACTTTTCGTTGAGAGACCATTAAAACCTCGAACCAATCTTCTAGACCAAAAGAACCCCTTGACAATTGGGAGCCTTTCCCAATTATCGACGGTGCAACATTATTTGAGGCGTACATCAAAGGGACCATTGGCGTTTGAGTACCTGTAAGGACAAGAGAGCAACAAAAACAACAAACGTCATACGTCATGTGACAAAATTTTTTTGCTGCGAACGGGAATCGAGCCACGCTCCAAAAATTAGGTTCACATACTGACTAAACGTCGTATATATTGTGGTAATGATTGATATTACTATTTTTGGGTTACTTTGCACTCTTCATTTGCTACGTATTTCCTTTTACTCAGCACTCTGTAAGTGGCATTAATTTGCTCATTTCACAGGGGGAGGTGTCTGGTAATTTGGATTTAATTTTATTATTATATTTTTTTTTCCTGGTTGAAAATAATAGAGCAATAGTGTTCTTAGTCCCAGAAGTAATAAAAAATTATATTTTAATATTAATTATTATAATTTTCAGTTGAAATTTTGTCCTGATTAATTTAAATTTTATTTGTTCCAGTTGACAAATTGTCCTGACAATAAATTTGTTTTTTAATTAATAAAAATTCATATTTAATTACTTCAGTTGACATTAAGTCCTGGTAATTCAATAAATATTTTAATTAATAAAACTCATATTTAATTATTTCAGTTGACATTAAGTCCTGGTAATTAAGTGATCAAGCTTAATAAAATTTTAAAAATAAAAATTTATATTTAATTACTTCAGTTGACATTAAGTCCTGGTAGTTAAGTTATCAGTTTAATAAAATTTTGTTAAATTAATAAAGTTTCATATTTGATTACTTCAGTTGACAATAAGTCCTGGTAATAAATTAGTTGATTTAAATCCTGAAAATAATTAATTAAAAATTATTAATAAAAATTCTAATTTATTTCTACAGTTGATTATATTATAATCCTGGTTTTAAATTATTTTTGAATTAAATAAATTAATTTTATTTAGTTGATTTTTATCCTAAAAAGATTTTTATTATTATTATTTTTATTTTATTTCTGTTAAATAAAAATTAAAAATAAAGACTAATTAATCTTATTGTCTCTTTTCTTCATTTCAGTTAAATCTTAAAATGACTGACCAAAGTGGTTCTGCTGCATGTGAAGAGGAACTAGACTTGATTGATTATGATGAGCCTACTTCTGTAAGTTCTCCTTTAACAAGAAGAATTTCTCAGATTAATAAATCCTTGCCCCAAACAGGATGTAGAGATGGAAGAAGTGGAAATCCTATTAGACACAACTCAGGATCAGAGGCCTGTGATAAAACCACCAGAATAACTTCCAAAAGGCTTCAGAATAAAAAAGATGCATCGCCTCAACAGGTAAAGAATCTGTCAACTCACATAAAGGAGCTAAGGACAGAAAACTTGAGACTAAAGGCAAGGGTAGATGCTCTGGAAGAAAAGGTGAGAAAGATAGATACCTTTCTTCAAGAGAAGAAGAAACCTCTTCCCAGGGATCAACAACAATTGGCTCCCCAGTCCCAAGAGAATGTGGAAGTGTCCAAGTGGCAGTGGGACTGGTTAAACACTCAGTGGGACAACCTGTCTCAAAATCAGCATCAGTTACCTCAGGCAGGTCCGTCAAGACCCAACCAGGTCAACCCCAGACCTCCTCACCCCTATCAAGGAGGCAAAAGAAGAAGAAAACCCAATATGGTCATACCCAGAAAACCCTGGTACGCCCCTCTATTGATTCTCAAGTGCCATTTCTTGTAGCTGATTCTGTTCCTTCAGGTAAATCTGAGAGGGAAGAAGAAACTTTGAGACCAGTAGAGGCTGGGGGCAGTAGACAAATAACTCATGTATCTAATCCATTACTCTTAATTGCTACCTCAATGATTAACCCTGATATGGCTGTAATTGATGAAACTCTTGACCCTGAGTTTTATGAGATGCTGGAAAGTTACTCTGTTTCCTTACTGAGAAACACTCCAGATGTAGCTAACATCAATGATGAATATTTGAGAAATATTATTGCCAAACAAAACCATATAATGAACAACATGCAATTGACTCAGAGATATAATAGTTTGTTAACTGATCAGGGTTATCAAGCATTAAGAAGTGAATCACAGAGAGTCTCTGATGAATTGTCTCATTACAAAGAAACCCATGAAAAGAAAGTTGCTTTATGGCAAAATATAAAAAATGATTTGTCTAAACTGAAAGATACTGTATCTGCCTGTTTCCAGGAGGTGGAGATAGATAAGATGAACCTGAAAAGATTGAATGACCATTTTTCATCTTTTCAAAATAAGAATCAGTTATCTTTTGCAACAATAAATGAGAATTTATCTAGTCTTCCAAGATTGAAAACTAGACTAACAACCATTGAGGAGAAATTGAACTCATTTTTTATTGATCAAAAGTATTCTGAGATTTCTTTGAAGGAACAAATAGTACAGGATGCTCCAGAGTTACCTGTGGCTAGTTCATCTAAAAGTAAATTAGTTCCAGAAATACATGTTGATACCCCTGAGATTCCATTAAAAATTAATGATGCACCAGGACCTTTAACAGAGGGATTAAAAAATGAGATTACTGCCCAAATAGAGAAGTTACAGCTGCTCCTTACTCAGAAACAAGCTTTTACTAAGGAGAATCCTTCAAATCAAAAGAATTGGCCAAAACTTGACCAGTACCCAATATTTGATGGTGATTCTTCCTCTGATTGGCAACAATTTATTTGCAGAATTGATAGCTTAAAAGATTCTTACAAACTCCCAGATGAGGAAATTGTGTCCAAGTTGATTTCTTTGTTTACTAATGTTGCCCTAATGTGGTATGAATCTGTTCTCCTGGATGGGAATGACTACTCATGGGAGGATTGGAAGAAATTGATTAAAGCACAATTTGGTGGCTCCAAGTTCAGAATGGCTCAACAAAGGCAGTATGAGGAAACTAGATATAGCTCTTCTACTGATAAACCTATTGAGTTTTTAATGAAACTTGTAAAAATATTAAGGGCAATGGACCCAAATATGGAGTTTGAGTTATGGAATGACAGGATCCTATATAAATTACCAATGTCTCTGAGAGACTTGATAGTGGCTAGGACTGAGTTCTACAGAGAACACTCTTCTTTCATTAATACTTGCAATGAGATCCTTCTAAACAACAAGTATGATGCCAGAAGATTCATTCCTAGGACCCCTTTGGAGAAAACCTCCACTTAACAACAGAAACCTCTGGAAAAGGTTGGTAAACCTTCTTCCCCTGTTGCACCAAAAAAGTATGCAACAAACACTTGCTTCAAGTGCAACAAGCCTTGGAAGAAAGGCCATGTTTGTGACAAGAAGATTAATCTTGTAGAACAAACAGAGGAGCATGCTGATGACACAGTAGCACTGGATGATACGTCAAGTGATTGTGCCAGCAATATTTCATATGAATCTCAACAAGAAATCTTAATTCTGGAAGAGGATATTCATTATTTAAATACTATTGATATTGATAATAATGCTTTATCTACAGTTGAAGATGCTGAGATCATAAAGAACATTGAGGATAACTCAATTGTTATTGCCCCTCTCAAGGCACCAGTCTTGATTAATGGAACCAGCATTGAAGTTGTTGTGGATTCTGGAGCTGGAGGAAGTGTAGTTTCTGAAAGAGCACTTGCTTCAGTGGATCAAGACTATAAATCAAAACTGATGCCTATCACTTCTGAAAATTGGAGAGGTTATGGCTCTGTTTTGTCCCCCATTGGTAAATACAAAGCCACAGTGTTTTTTAAATATAACCATGGTTTTGTAAGAGCTATTTGTGATTTTGTTTTCATGAAAAATGATAACTTAAGCAATTGGTTTATTTTAGGGAATGATATTTTAACCAAGTATGGCATAAAATTGGATCCCTCAAACCAATGTTTCACAATTGGAATGAATGGGAAGAGAAAATTTAAGATTTCTTCCTCCAAAAAATTATTAAAACCAGAATTGAACACATTTAATTCTGTAGTTCAATATAAAGGAAGATCTACAAAAGAAATGCATGCCCTTATGTCTGAAATTGAAAATGACTCTTTTGGAGAACAACTTTCTGGTGAGGATAAAGATTCCATAATTAAATTGATAAAGTCTTTTCCTATGGCCTTTGCTCATGGGTCACATGAACTAGGACTAGTTAAGGAAGAAATGAAACTTTCATTGTCTTGTCCATTAACTGATATACCACCTAGTTTAAAGAAGAAGCCTTATCCTGCTTCTCCCACAAAGAGAAAAGATATTGAAGACAATATCTCTACCCTTTTAAAAATGAATATTATTGAAAAGGTAGTTGAAACACCTAAATATTGTGTTATCTCAACTGTCCTAATTTCTTATGAGAAAGATAAAGCCAGGTTATGTGGTGATTATAGAGCACTAAATACTTATACAGTTGATGATATCTATCCTTTGCCTAGAATTAGCTCTATACATGCTACCTTACAGGGTGCTAAATATATCAGCTGTTTGGATAGTAATAAGGAATATCACCAGGTACCTATTGAGAAAAATTCTCAGAATTTTCTGATTATTGCTACTCATATGGGTATTTATAAGTATATTAGGATGCCATTTGGCCCTAAAAATGCCACTTCAGTTTTTCAAAAAGTCATGGATAACTCATTCCATCAAGAGATAATTGAAGGATGGCTGATGGTTTATATTGATGATATCATTATATTCTCAAAAACATTTGAGGACCATCTCAACCACCTGTGTAAAGTGTTCCAAAAAATGGATGAAATAAATATGACACTTGCTTTCAAGAAATGTAAATTTGGGTTCCATTCTTTAAAAGTTCTTGGTCATGTTGTTTCGGGCTTACAGATATGTGTTGACCAGAACAAAGTGGCAGCCATACAACAGGTGAAAGCTCCTACAACAGTGAGAGAGCTCCAAAGTTTTTTGGGAATGTGTGGATACTATAGACAGTATATTAAAAATTACCAAGTCATAGCTTTACCCTTTACCCAATTAACTAGAAAGGATGTTGCTTTTTTCTGGAATAGTGAAAGACAAAGAGCCTTTGACACTATGAAACACTGTTTGATGTCAGCACCAATTCTTGCTTTACCTGACTTTGATCAACCATTTATTTTGTACACTGATGCCAGTTTCATTGGTCTTGGTGCTGCCCTCCATCAAAAACAAGTGATAAATGATAAAGTTTCAGAAGTAGTAATTTGTTATATTTCAAGAACCTTGAGAAATAGTGAATGGAAATATGGTGCTACTCAATTAGAATGTTTAGCTGTAGTGTGGGCTCTAGAAAAGCTTCATTATTACCTAGATGACCAGAAATTTGAACTTGTCACTGACTGCAGTGCAGTTAAATCCCTTTTAAACTTGAAAACATCAAACAGACATATGTTCAGATGGCAGTTGGCTGTTCAAGAATACAGAGGGAGAATGAAAATTATTCATAGGGCTGGTATTGTTCACTCAAATGTGGATATGTTATCTAGGTTACCTTTACCAAATAATGACTCTAATTCTGCTTATGATCCTGAGGAAGAAATTATTCATATACATGGGATATATGTGGTTGATATGGAGAAAGAGCTATTACAGCTTATTCTGGATTCATATGATAAGGACACTGACTTGAAAAAGTTATGCACCATATTAAATGATCCAAAGAATGCTTCAATACAAGCATTAATTAAAACCCTTCCACAAAGTACCAGAAGCCTTTGGAAAAAGGTAAATTTTCAATTGATGAAGGATATCTATATTATAGGAGAAAGTTGAGTAATGTTATTGTTATTCCTCCTTCTATGAGAGAAATCATCTTGAAAATTTGTCATTATGACATATTAGCTGGACACTTTGATCTTGAAAAAACAATGATCAGAATTAAGAACACTGCTTGGTGGGTTAATATGTCTGAAGACACAAAATTATATGTTGAGTCTTGTGATTCTTTCCAAAAATCAAAAAGATTAACTGGTAAAAGAGCAGGATTAATGCAACATATTGAACCTCCTGATGCACCATGGCAGATAATAAACATGTATTTTGTAACAGGATTACCTATTTCTGGAAAAGACAGTTATAACTCTTGTTGGGTTATTGTGGATAGATTCACTAAAATGTGTAAATTTATCCCTACTCACAAGGATGTTTCCACCAAAGAATTAGCCTTCTTATGGTGGTCTCATATGTTTAATACTGCTGGTTTTCCTAAAGCCATAATCTCTGACAGGGACCCTAAATTTACTTCTGAATTTTAGATGTCTCTGATGGATGTTTGTGGTTGTGATCTGAAACTTTCTACGGCCCATCACCCACAGACTGATGGCTTAGCTGAAAGAATGATTCAGACTTTAGAGGACATGATAAGAAGATATTGTGCCTTTGGCCTTGAGTATAAAGATAATGACAGATTCACTCATGATTGGGTTACATTACTTCCTGGGTTGGAATTTGCTTATAATAGCACTGTTCATTCTGTTACTCAAAGAAAGCCTTTTGAGCTCTGGCTTGGATATGTTCAAAACACTCCTGCCCGAATTCTCAATAACAAAATACCTAAATTGGATATACATCCTGGTGTAAAGTCTTTTCTTCAAATGCAACAACTATGCAGAAATAATGCTCAAAAATGTATTTAAAAATCATTTGAATATGAGAAGAAGAGATGGGAAAAATCCCATAAAGAATACACTTTTAAAAAGGGTGATGAAGTGTTGATTTCTACAGTCCACTTCAACTTACAAGGTAATAACAAATTGAAAGATCCATTTGTTGGTCCATTTGTTGTCAGAAGAATGATTGGAGATAATTCAGTTAAGGTTATTTTGTATTCTCCATATGACAGAAAACATCCTGTTTTTCCAATATCTCTTCTGAAACCTTACACATCCAATAGTGATTTATTATCAAAAAGGAGGGGAAGACAAAAGAAAACCCCAAATGAAATCACTGAAACAGCAGAAATTGAAAAAATTCTAAATGACAGAATAGTCACTGCTGAAAAAGGTACAGAATACTTATTGAGATTCAAGAATAAATCATCTGAATATGACTCTTGGATACCTGGTAAGGAGATATCTAATCATCCTACTCTACTAAAAAAGTACAAAAAGAAAAAATCATAGCATTTTTTTTATTGTTTTTTTTAGAGTGAGGGAGTGTCAGCCAGGCTACTAGACTTAACTGGTAAAATAATTGATTATTTTAGTGAGTTGAAGCCACGTCCCTTCTTCTTACTAATAATTAATTATCTACTTAAGTATTACTTACAATTAACTAGTTAAGTACAATAATTAGTATAAATAATTAGTGTAAATAAAATGTCCCCTACAATTTTACTCCCTAACACCATGCTCAATAGTATAAGTCAATGGGAATAAAATTTAATAATAAAATTATAATAAAAAAACTTTAAAACAATTATATTACCTCAGTGAGAGATCTGGAATCCTGTGAAAGTAATATAATTAATTAATTATTGTGTAATTAATTGTGACAGTCCAAGGAACTCAAACTTTATTGCTAATAAATTTGATGCCCTTGTTGATGTACCAGTTTATTTATTTCTTATGTCATATATGTACTCCTTTTTTTTATCCTTTTTCTCAAACTCTTACACTAGATGGTGTAAATTCTGTATATTTTATTCCCTCATGTTTTGCCTATAAAAGGCCTCTTACTTTGTGCTTTTCAAGACATTCCTTCATTACTTTACTTTATAATTACACTTACAATAAAACACTTATTTCTATATTTTATAACATTAGTATTTACAATAGCGTAATTCTAATCTATTATCTATATTAATATTTAAAATCTACCTCTTATATTTGAGTAAATTAATCATATTGATTTAGAAATACGTACTTTTCGTTGAGAGACCATTAAAACCCTTAAAACCCTCGTAAAAACCTCAAACCAATCTTCTAGACCAAAAGAACCCCTTGACAGGTATCATTCAACAACCATGTTGACTATGGACAATAGAAACTTTGAAAGAGGTAATGAAGTGTTGTGTAATATTACACAACATGATCATTCAGTCAAAATCAAGTAATGATCGTTACCTATCAAATTCTGAGAACATATCAAGTCAAATAGTGCAAACACACCATGATCCCACATTGATCAACAGCATTAATGAATATATGCAGAGAAGTCAAGATTTGCATAAATCCTCAATACATTTCCAATTACATGAAGATTTGAAGATTCACAACTGGAATTCTAGAGGAATGGATGGAGGTGTAGAGTAAATTGTGTTGTAAGTAGCTATTAGCCTATATTAAAAAAGAAAATTAGTATAATGAAAAAAGCGTAACAAAATACTACTTACAGTATATTACTATATACTAGAAGGATTAAAAATTCCTATACTTCACATTAATACAAAAAAATTGATTAGCTTAAATGTGAAATTTTTTAAAAATTGTTGAAAAAAATAAATAAAATTGATTGAAAGAAAATTGCAGATACCTGTTTATTTAAATGGCCACCTCTTTAAAATTATCATTAGAAATATTATAATTTTGAAGCCTTATTTATAAAAACACATAAAAATTTAAATTAATAAAAGAGAAATAATATATAAAATTGCAAAGAATATAGTTCATTTTACATTTCAGAAGTGTGAGAGAAGGAAAGGTGCAAAGATATAGTGTATAATTGGTTACATTGCAGAAGTGTGAGTGAAGGAAAGGCACAAAGATATAGTGTATAATTGGTTACATTGCAGAAGTGTGAGTAAAGGAAGAAGGCACAAAAGGCCCTTCTTATATATTAGAGAGGAGTCCTACTTGCACTAACTCCATGACACTCACCCGTTTAGCTACAACTCCTGTGGCAAATATTACTCATCCCCAATGTAATGATGGGCAAATAAATAGGAGATAATTGGCCCATCATTACACTGAAGGCGTAACAAAGTTGGTTAGTAAGAAAAACTAAAAAGTAATGAATGTGGAAAATACTTACCTAGAAAAAAAAGGAGATGCCAAGAGATTGAGAGAAAGTAAAAAAAAGATATTAATGAGTAATATGAAAATTACTTACCTGGAAAAAATGAGAAGCTGAAAAGAATTAGAAAAAATTTGAAGGAAACTAACAAAGAACGTGGAAAATACTTACCTAGAAAAAAAAGGAGATGCCAAGAGATTGAGAGAAAGTAGAAAAAAAATAACTGTAATATGAAAATTACTTACCTTGAAAAAAAAGGAGAAGCCAAAAGAAGCTAAAAAACAGTTGAATCAAACTAAAAGGTAATGTGGAAAATACTTACCTTGAAAATAATGGAAAAGCCAAAAAAATTTAACAATCAGTAAATTAAAAAAAAAGGAAGCCAAAATTTTTAATATCTTTTTTTTACTTTCTCTTAATCTCTCGGCATCTCCCTTTTTTTCTAGGTAAGTATTTTCCACATTAATTACTTTTTAGTTTTTCTTACTAACCAACTTTGTTACGCCTTCAGTGTAATGATGGGCAAATTATCATATTCATTTGCCCATCATTACATTGGGGATGTGTAATATTTGCCACAGGAGTTGTAGCTAAATGGGTGAGTGTCCTGGAGTTGGTGCAAGTAGAATCCTCTCTAATATATAAGAAGGGTCTTTTGTGCCTTATTTCTTTACTCACACTTGTGCAATGTAACCAATTATACACTATATCTTTGTGCCTTTCCTTCACTCACACTTCTGCAATGTAACCAATTATACACTATATCTTTGCACCTTTCCTTCTCTCACACTTCTGAAATGTAAAATGAACTATATTCTTTGCAATATTATATATTATTTCTCTTTTATTAATTTAAATTTTTATGTGTTCTTATAAATAAGGCTTCATAATTATAAGATTTCTAATGATAAGTTTAAAGAGGTGGCCATTTAAATAAACAGGTATGCGCAATTTTTTCTCAATCAATTTTATTTATTTTTTTCAAATTTTTTTAAAAAATTCCTCATTTAACACTGCACAATATGGGGGGTGGATTTGTTAGCAAGTCTGCAACCTTGAACTCAAATTTACCATAGATTGAACACACATTAAGCTATTGACAAAGGAACCATACAATCAGGGATGAACATCACTCAACAGAACAATTTTAGGTGGGTGTTCAAGTAGAGTTCAGTATGGGTTCAGTATGAGTTCAGTCTGAGTTCCATCTGAGTTCAGTCTGAGTTCAGGTTGGGGACTTTCTAGCAAGTCCACCCCCTATATTGTGTAGTGTAAGCTAATGAAATTTTTTTGTATCAATGTAAAGTATAGGAATTTTCAATTCTTCTATAATATAAGTATTATTTTATTATGCTTTATTCAATATACTAATGTTTTATTTCAGGTCATGTAAAGATTAAAAAGTAACCAAATTAAGAGCTATCATCATTCAACCACTGATTTTTTAAATCATTGTTCATTTTATTTAATATATCTAGATCATCATCATCAAAGAAGTTATTATTCTTCAACATTAAGAGTTGCTGAATCTCACTGCTTCACATCTCACAGTCTTATTTTTGTAAGTTTATTCTCATGTTTTTCTGATTTATCTTTGTATTTGTTTCTTCAAGGTTGCATTTTCTTTTATCAAGATGAAGCCTTTCTTTTTGTATGATTATTTGCTCTTTGGTGAGTTTAAGATGATTTTGAGCTATAGCAAGTTGCTTTTCTGATAAATTTATTTTTTTTGCAGATATTTCATTGCTTTCAAGAATGGCCTCAATGTGTTTTTCAGCTGCATCATTGTAACGTGAAAAGCCTTCATCTTTTTTCCCTTCAGATAAATAAGAAAGTCAACATTTTTTGGCTGATTTTTGGCCCAGTGGGTGGTCAGAATAGTTTGGAGAGGGTGAGGCAGGACAGCTTCTGGAGTCAAATTGATTGCTTGGGTCACTTGAAAAACTGTCCATAGGTGTAGCTCTTTGTGCACTTGAAAAACTATCTATCGGAGAGTTTCTAGAAGGTAAGGGTTGGGTATGTTCCATTTGCCATTTTGGAGAAAACTTGAGCTTCTCTCATGCTAACAAACTTTTAAAAGTTGTTTTACACTGATCTTGATGGAAAGAAAGTGCACTTCAAAGCCAATCACTGGGACTTGTTCCGCTTGGTGGATTCCTTTTGATACCATGATATATTGCACTAAACTTAAGTGTTGAAGTGTTCAAAGCTTGCCATCTAAAGTGGGATAGAAGAATAATTAGTAATTTTTGAGTTGTATGATTAAATATTAAATATAAAAAATGTTTAATATGGACCATATTTTAATCTGTTCAAAATCTCGGTAGTGCAGTTTACTATGAGCATTAAAGTGTACTTCAACTTTCTTATAGAAGGTTTCCCCTGACTGCAATGTAGAAAATTTAGGTTGTTCGCTAATAGATATCCAAGAAATAGCAAGTTTTTCTTCTTCCTGTGCGTTTCAGTTTGGAGATCGTTTTTTCCTTGGATCACTTGACATTTTTGTAGTGTATGTTTGTGTTGAATTTACAGTAGTGTAATGAAGTATATATATATGATATTTGGTTTTAATAGTGAGTAAAGTGGCTTGGAATAAAAATTTTAAAAAATGAGGAGCTGGGAAGGAGGAAAGTAAGTGATCAGAAAGTGGGATACAAAATCAAAAAAAAAATGGCAGACAGGGGGGTGACTTAATGACACAAATTAAGTATCTGTAAGTATATATACTTACTTTTACCCAATATTTACCGGAATAAATAGTTAATTAGGGGTGATTATGCACCGGTGAATGAATATACCCTCAATTATTGGTAAAGTATGCATACCAACCCAACTTGCAGACACAGTGGTAGATGTCCTTAAGCCTATGGGGATTGCATCTGTATCTTTTTCTCTGGTTACACTCAGAGTAGAGTTACTGACATGGTTCTTATAGGTTATGGGATATCTTGCTTAGAGAACACGTCCTTTTTGGTACTGCAGTTGTCAGCCAGGCTGTACCAGGAGTCCAGTAAATGTTATGTTAATTTATTGGACTTGAAAGAGGGCAAAAAATTATGCATATTATGTATATAAATTTATATTATGTTGAGTGATAAAATTATATAATAAACTTATGATAATATAATTAAAATAAGTGTTATATAAATTTTATTACTATATAAATTGTATATACAATTAGATAAGTATATAATACATTATATTCTATAAAAACTGGGCGCTTTTTTATGTATTTAACAATTATAAATTAATAATTAATAAATTATAAATTAATAATCAATAAATTATAAATTTATATTCTAATTATAAGTAATAATTTTATCTTATAATGTAATTAATTAATTATAAATTTATATTATAATTATAAGTAATAAATTTATCTTATAATGTAATTAATCAATTAATTAATTATATATATTGAAAAATAAAATTCATATCTTATTATCCATAAATATTTGGCGCTTATTTGACCCTTAATTGTGTCATAAAATTTATTAAACAAGTTAAAACACTTTATTTAATAATTTATTAATGTTTTCCTATAAAAACTTAATAATCTTATTAAAATAAATACTTTTTGACTTAATATAATTATTAGACTAATAGAATAGTTTAAAATGATTATTTTCTCATGTTTTGTACTAAATTATTTAGTTACACTATTTTTGATGGTGGATTGCCTAGAAGAAGAAGGAAAAATACAACAGAGAAAGAAGAAGAAGAAGGAACAAAGAATAACAGAAAGGAATAACAACTAACTACAAGCACCACACAATATTTGTGGGGGACTTGCTAGCAATTCCTCAACTTGAAGTCAGATGGAACTCAGATCAAACTCAGACTGAACTTTGATGGAACCCTTACTGAACTGTGCTTGAAAACTAACACAAACCATTGTACAAACCTAGCTGAATCTTTTGAGGTTTCATAATGAAAGTAAAATGAACTTATCTTAAATTTTGAATGAAAAGAGCTTCAGTAATCATTCCAAACACTCTACACCATAAGTTCATAATTTCAACTCAGTATTTTATATTATAGTTCAAGATGGAGCTGAAAACTCATTTAAAATTTTAATTTTTCAAGTGATATTTTTACTCTTATATATTACTTATTTAAATTAGATTGAAACATATTAAAAATCATCTTTAAATATTTAATATTGTTTAAAAAAATTACCAGAATTTTCAAAACTATGCATTTCAGAGAACTATTATAAATTGAATTTTTTTTGATTCAATTTTTGATACTTTTCAGTCATGTAACATTATTTTGAGTCAGGAAAAGTGAAATTGAATATTCACTTGCTGAGTGGTATTCAGTATTTAAATGCAAATTAATAATTCATATGTATAATGAAAATAATTTTGAATATTCATCCAAAAAAAATTATGCATAAAAAATTTATATTGAATATGCATATTAAAATTCATATTGAATATTCATCTGCAAAATCAAATTGCATATTGCATATTGAATATCATATTGAATATTCATATGCAAAGTTAATATTGAATATTTATATGCAATGAAATAATGAATATGCATACAAAAAATTAAATTGCATATAATTACTAAAATTTATATTGAATAAAATATTGAAAAAAATCAGTATAGATTGATTTTATGTTATATTATGTAATTTTTTAAATTGATTTTATTTTATTATATTTCAAAACACTCATTTTATATAATTCATTACTTCAAATTAAATCAAATCAAATTGTATTGTATTGTATTGTATTATATTATATTTAATTGTATTTGGTTAAGTATTATGTGATTTTATTTTATTTTATTAGATTTTTATTTATTTTATTGCACTTATATACATTCTTTTTCAAAATATATAATTATGCTTTATTTTGTTTTATCCCATTTTATATCATTTGTAATTATCTCTTTTTTATTCTAGCTATTATACAAATCTATCTATCTTTTTTATATTCAATTACATAATAATAAGTCTTAATTACATTTAATTTGTTTTATTAGATTTGGTGGATTCTGTTGTGCAGCCATGTAGAAGCATTAAATGGGTTAAATTGGCGGGTGAACTCTGATGTACAGATGTAGATCAGAGTTCAGAGGAAAAAATTGGATGTGGTACTCTGATGCACGGCTGTAGATCAGAGAACACATGCATAAAAATGGTTGGTGAAATCTGATTTAAAGCTGTAGATCAGAGGTCACATGCTCAAAATTGGATGTGGTACTCTGATCTACGGCCATATATCAGAGTACCACATGCATGAAATTGGGTTGTGAGCTCTGATCAATGGGTTTACATCAGAGTTAACCAGCTCATTTTGAGAATTTAAAGACTTTTATTTGCACATGTAATATCACCTTTAGAAATAAAATGAGATAATAAAAATTAAATTAAGATATAAGGGAATAAAATATACTAAAATAAAACAAAAACAAATTAAACTAATTTAAATTAAATAGAATAATAGTAAGTGAAATGAAATGAAATATAGTATATTATGATACAGTATTACATAGTATGATAGAACAAAATAAATCTAAATTAGATCAATTAAAATAAAATGAAGTAAAGTAATTATTTTTTTAAAAGGAATCATAAAAATTAAAGAAAATTTATAACTCATTAAGAAAAATTATCAAAAAAATTAACCTTTTTCATGAGCTAGGTTTTTTCAGTGTAGTTGAAAGAATGTAGATATACCAATGCACTCTAATATAAACTACAGACAGACCTTGAAGCCTGATAATCTGTTTATCAATATATATAGGGGTAAATAAAATAATCCTTCTTGAATAGGGCTTTTGTCAGCCAGGATATACCAGGAGGCCAGTAAATGATATTTTAATTTATTGGACCTGAAAGAGGGCGTAAGAATTGTATTTTATGTATATAAATTAATATTTTATTGCATAATAAAATTATATAAGTATCTTATTAAATATAAGTGTTATATTAATTTTATTGTTATATAAATTTTTATACATTTAAATTAAGCATAATATATTTTATATTCTACAAATAATGGCGCATTTTTATGTATTTAATAATTATAAATTAATAATTAATAAATTACAAACATATATTATAATTATATATGTAAAATTGACTTATAATGTAATTAAATTAATTAATTAAATTTATGTATTAAATAAAACTTCATATATTATTAAACAATAATATTGGGCGCTTCTTTTGACCCTTAATTGTGTCAGGAAAAATTATTAAATAAATTATAACGCTTATTTAAAAACATAGTATTAAAATCCCCACTTTAAATTAGAAATATCATTAAATTAATTATATGTTTCATTTAAACTAATTATTGAATTAATTACATAGTTAAAAAAATTAATTAAAATTGCTTTAAACTGGATTGAATTTATTATATGAATTTTTGGTGTGAAAATAATTTTATTTGTTTTACTTAAAACCTTTACATGTCACTATAATATCTGTTTTAAATTATTTTACTCACTGTTCTCATGTTTCAAACTTACTTGGTTACTAATTATTTTAATTAAGTGTTTTTGGGAAATTATGGTGGGAAAATTAGTTACTTACTCACAGGTTTAGTTGAATGTCTCATGTTTTTCTCTCAGTCTCCATGTTTTAGTTCTATTCTTTTTAATGTCTCGTTTCATGTTATTCTTTTTTATAATTACTACATTGTGACGCTTCAGAGAGTCCTTTGCCTATATATGGATTTGGATTATCCCCTGTAGCGGCATCACTTATTATACACTCATCATTTAAAACATATTTTTTTAATATATTACATTTATTATTATTTTTATTAGTTCTATAATTCTAATTAAAATTCTACATAAATAACTACAGTTGCAACAAGTCTATTAGTAATAACAGTGTTTACCGCGCAGATATAGAAATACTTACTTTGAATAAATATATTATAGTTTAATCAGACTCACCGTTGTGTCAAACTCAGGAAATTCTTGTTGCCTTATTTTTTCTAAAATTATTATATTAATTTATTTTTTTATTTCCTCAAAACCTTTTCCCCATTTTCTCCTCTTCCTTGCTATTTTCCCATTTTATTCTCCTTCTTCTAGAAAACCGTCTTACACTTGAGGGCCTTTCCAAACAACAACGACAATATGCCACCTTGCAACAAACAACATTGCACACAGACCACCCAAGCCAAAAAGGAAATTTTTTTCCGCAACTGTGTTTCGAACTTGGGTTTGACCTTTTAGGTTTATATTAGATTAAATAATATATTATTTTGAAGTGATTTTACAATCACTATAGTAAGTTTACCTTTGCACCTCTCACTTATATTATTAAATTTTTAGTGCAATAACAGTGATTGTGGCTTAATTGCTAATTCACTGAGTGTAAGTGTTCAATTTTTTTAAAATTATTTTTATTATTCCTAGTTGACCATAATAGAGTAATACTCTTAGTCCTAGAGGATCATCTATTTTTAATAAATTAATAAATTAATTTTATTAAAATATTTTTTATTTATTGGTTGACCATAATAGTACTCAGTACTTAGTCCCAATTTTCCAATTTATTATTTTTGGTATTATTATTTTGGTTGACTTATAAAACCTTTGTTGGTTGTTCCCATTATAATTATTTTTATTTCTTAATAAAAAATGTATTTACATATATTTGTATTCCATTTTTTGTTAATTAATTGATTTTGAATAAAAATTTATAATTTTTGTTTTGTTAAAAATTCAATTATTTATCTTTTATTTTAAAAATAACAATTTGAATCATTAAATTAATTTTGATTCTTTTTTCACAGTTTCAATGTCCAGTAGTTAGGCTAACAGCATGGATAACTTACATGTGGATGAGATTGAAGTGGATGGTGACACTGAATCTGTAGGTTCTTCTAAATTAACTTACAAAAATTATTCAGCTGACGAAAAACCTTCAGGACGTGGAAATGGCAGGAGAAGTGGAAAACCCCCCTCACCAAGCACCTCTGAAAGAAGTAAAACCTCTAATAAATCAGGAAAATCAACTCAAAGGTATAAAAATAAAAAGGATACCACTGACTCAACAAGTAAACAACCTGTCCAGTCACATCAAAGAACTGAGAGCAGAAAGTATGAAGTACAAGGCAAGAGTAGAAACACTCTGGCAGCAGATGTAGGAATTATTAAATCCCAAACAGGCTCAAACTCCTCATTTCCCAGCCTCCCAGCCTCAGCCTCAACCTCAGCCCAATCAGGTACCCAACTCCTTCACGCAAAATCAAAGCACTCTGCAGGTGGAGCAGTGGAAATGGGATTACTTGATGAGCCATTACCAACAGAATTGTCAGCCTAAATATCCTTAGGACTGAGTATTTCTTATGCTTAAAATAAGATAACCTTAATTAGATTAAGCTTATATCTTAAAAATAAGGTTAAAATAATAATATATATTATTTTATTATATATATATATAATTATTATTCTATTATATAATTTATAATAGTTTAAATAGCTTATCCATGGCCTAATAATACTTATTAAGGTGTTAATGGAGTCATAATATACTTATCTTAAGTGATATGAAGTAATTATTGACATACATAAGCTTATATGTATACATAAATCTCATATTCAGTGAAATATGCAGTATATTATGTATATTTAGGTATATAAGTGGGTTTTAGCCCCTTAATAGCCTATAACCTTTGTTTTTCTGCTTATTTTAGGTCATATGGACGAAATCAGTGGACTCACAACGCCTACAGAAGCATAGACACCTATATCAGGCGCATACACCCAGTTTGGACAACTAAAATTACTTCCTTGGATGGTTATTCATGGATTTATGGGTTGGAAATATGTTTTTGGGTTAATGTGGATGCTTGGGGATGTTATTGGGGGCTTGGAAATTTTATTTGTTTCCTTTATATGCTTTTAGTTTCATTAAATCTCTTTTTGATCATTTATTTTACCTGTTTCTTTATGGTATCCACTTTTATCTGGGTTTTCTATTTATGGTATGACTCTGTGTTATTATTAATAGTGATGGAGGGTCCTTACTGGAGGTCTGGGTGTTGAAACTGCTTGAAGTGGACGCCATGGGGAGGTGATGGGCCCTCACAGTGCTGTAATTGCAGGGGATAGCAGTGACATCATCTGGATTGAAGGTCTGTGCACTCCAGTGGATTTGGGTATAAGTAAGAAGGGATTTTGACGGTTTATTATCATCATTCAATTACTACACTTCAAACAACCACTACAATACAATTATTAACTTTCAGAAATATATTATAAAGCCCTTATAAATTGATATTATCTTTATAATAGCTATAACTATATTTTATTCTTCTATTTTCCACCACTAGCACGCATTTAAATCCAAGTATTGTGAGTTTAATTTGAGTATAACTATTCTATTAGTCTTCCCCTGAGGTTTAATCACTAAATCATTTATTAATAAGTAGTAGGACCATAAAATAACACTATTATATCATACTTATATACTAGACTGTACTGACAATTGGGGGTCTTTCCTTATATTTTACTTATTATTTAGTATAAGCCTTGGGACGTGATTTTTACCTTAGTACAACTCAAAATTAACCAAATATTTGGGTCTGCTGCATATTAGTGGGTCATCATAACTCATTGATTGCGGAAAAGAACCCTTATAATAATTGTACTAATTTTTTATCATAAAAATTAGATATTTACAGTAGTAACTGTACCCAATATAAACCCAATTTCACTTGGTATTTGGACACCAATATAACACCCAATAAAATTGGTATTTGGCTAAAGCTTGGTAAGCTAATTATTCACCCTTATAGAGGTCTAGTTAAACTTATTATTATACTTTTAACAGATTTTTTCGAATTTTTCTTATATTTTATTTAAATAAATAAAGATATAAATTCAGGGTAAGCTCCATTGCTTTTTTATTAGTAATATAATTGCTAATATCTCTTGTCTACTAAATTCCACAGAGTTTCTTCCTTTTGTAGACGTAAAATATTGTTATTTTGAACAATATGAGTGCTCCCCAGGATAGTGTAAGTGAACAGCCTGCTTATAATACCAGGTCTAAAGCTAATAAAAACTTTCCAGGACATCACCATGGAGGGACAACAGTACCCCCAGCCAGAAAGCATGAGTATAGAGGAAAAGGACGCCCTCTTAAAAAAGATAACTATCAAAAAGACGTCTCCTCCTCTTCAGGATCAACTGTCCCACCTGGCCAAACAGGTTCTGAAGCTAGAGGAATCAAAATCTCTCATGTTCAAAGAAGTAGAGCAGTTGCAAAACAATTGCAAGGTAGGATTTCAGCAGATGAATCAGGCAATGGCAGAATTAAAGGGAGGCCAGCCCAGTCAATCAAATCAGCAACCCCCTACCCAAGGAGGGTCCACTCACTCCCAGGAGAAAATCCTGGTAGACAAATGGAAATGGGACTGGTTTCACCAACAGTGGACAAGCCACAGTTGCAACAGGGATCCACCCCCTCATCTGACTTCCTCAGCTCACCCTTACAAGGGAAAAAAGCGCCAAAAATCAGGACTGGCAACCATCCCTTGGTAAGTAACTTACCCTCTCAGATTAGACATAATACTGATAATTACAATATAGGTAATTCTATTGATGTTAAATCTGTACAAAAAATAGAGGAGGATTTAAGAAATTTAGGTTTTAGAGTAGATACACCTGACTTGTCTTTTGTCCATAATGACAGTACTATATACAATGATAATACAGTTAATCCTCAGTTGCAACCACCTACTAGTGAGATGAGTAGTTCACAGGAGAGTGAGAGAATTGAAAAGGAGGACATGGAATATTTTAACAATAATCCAACTGTCCATAGAATTGTTTCAGCATTGTGGAATAGAATGACTGATTGTGAGGAACAGACAGTTAAGCTCACTAGTGATACAATTTCATCCTTAACATTGAACATTTCTCAATTAGCAACACGTAATAAAGAATTAGAGAAAGAACATTTGTCTCTAACTCTTAAATATGATTCATTGAGTAATAAATATAATGACCTTTCAAACAAATTTTGTGAGTTAGAAAAATTATATGAAACACACTTATTAAAGACTGAATCAAGAACAAAGTTATCTTTTGCAAAGACAAATCAAAGTGTCTCTGAGTTGCTACAAAGATTAACTAAAGTTGAGATTGAAACTGCCAATCTACTAATGAACCAGGATAATCATAAATATAATCAATATAATAATAATCCTTTCATTGGCAAAAGTGAATCTCATTCCTTCCCTGTACCACCACAATTAAAACCATCTGGTGGTAGTGTCAAATCTGAAAATGTAAGTCACAAATCCGTGCAGGAAGAAATACAAGACCATTTATCAAAAGTAAATGAGTTGTTGAATTTACCTAAGATTAGTGAGATGAAATCCAATCAGAAGAACTGGCCTAAGATAGATCAGTACCCAACTTATGATGGGGAAGCCAGCTCTGATTGGCAACATTTTATTCAAAGAATTGACAACTTGAAATTCTCATATAAGTTACCAGATGAAGAGATAACATCAAAATTAATTTCTTTATTTAAGGATGTTGCTTTATTATGGTTTGAAGCTGTCTTAAGTGAGGGTAGAGACTACTCTTGGGCTGAATGGAAACAACTTATTGAAAAACAATTTGGAGGTTCTAAATTCAGGCTTACTCAGCAGAGACTGTATGAGAAGACTAGGTATAATCCGTTGAATGGTGACAAACCTATGGTATTTTTAATAAATTTAAACAAAATATTAAAAGCCATTGAGCCTCATATGGATTTTAACTTATGGAAAGATAAGATAATATACAAATTACCTATATCTGTCAGAGACATTGTTGTAGCTAGAACATTAAATGTTACTGAATATTCTGACTTTATTAATATTTGCAATGAAATATTATTAAACCATAAGTATGAATCAAGGTATTCCACTTATAAACAAAATGTTGAACCTGTAAAAACTCAGAATTCAAAAACACTTCAGGAGAAGCAGAAAAAACCTACTGCACCTGTAGTACCTAAAAAGTATGAAACAAATACTTGTTATAAGTGTAACAAACCTTGGGTAAAAGGTCACAAATGTGAGAAAAACATAAATATTGTTGAAAATCAACGTGAATCTGAAACTGAAACTGAAAAAAGTAAAGAATCAAGTGATTATGACAGCAATATCTCATATAGTGATGAAAATGAAGTCTGTATGTTGGAAGATGATTTGTCCATCTTTGAAAATCCAATATTAAATATGGACTCAAATGAATCTTTAATGAATTTTGAGGATGCTGAAATCATTAAGGATATACAAGCTGATAACTTTAGAATGACACCTATCACGGTTCCAGCTATCATTTCTGGTGAAAATGTTAATATAGTATTAGACACAGGAGCTGCTGGTTCAGTTGTTTCCACTAATACATTACAGAAAATTGATAGTGAATATAAGTTTAAGCTTGAACCACTTCAGAATAAAAATTGGAGAGGTTTTGGATCAGTACTACACCCCATTGGTAAATACAAAGCTGCTGTTTTCTTTAAACACCAACATGGTTATGTAAGGGTAACTTGTGACTTTGTAGTAATGGATAATACAAATTGTAGTAACTGTTTTATCATTGGAAATGATATTCTGACTAAATTTGGTGTAAAATTAGACCCTGCTAATAATAATTTTACAATTGGCATGAATGGTAAAAGGAAATTTAAAATAAATTCTTTTAACACAGTCTTACACATTGAGTCAGTAACAAATTCCCCGTCTAAAGGAAGAGAATCCAATGAGTTGGAACTTCTGGAAACAGAAATTTCAAAAGCATCATTTGGCACTCAGATAAGTGAAACTGAGAAAGATAATATTTTGGAATTAATTAAAGCTTTTCCAATGGCTTTTGCACATGGTACAAATGAACTTGGCCTTGTAAAAGATCATGAAATGAAAATTAGTTTAACCTGTGACATGGATAATATTCCTGCTAGTCTTAAAAAGAAACCTTATCCTGCTTCACCAATGAAGAGGAAAGACATAGAGGATAATATTAAGATGTTATTAAAGATGAACATTCTTGAGAAGGTTGAAACTACACCAAAATATTGTGTAATATCACCAGTGCTGATTTCTTATGAACAAGATAAAGCAAGACTGTGCGGTGATTATAGAGCATTAAATACATTTACAGTAGATGATATTTATCCCTTGCCAAGGATTGCCTCTATACATGCTACCCTTAAAGGTGCTAAATATATAAGTTGCCTAGATGGAAATAAAGGGTACCATCAAATTCCTGTTGAAAAGAATTCACAGAACTTTTTGTTGATAACAACACACATGGGAATTTATAAGTATGTCAGAATGCCATTTGGACCAAAGAATGCTCCATCAGTATTTCAAAAGTTAATGGATATAACATTCCATAATGAAATGATTGAGGGATGGTTAATGGTATACATTGATGACATCATAGTGTTCTCTAAAACTTTTGATGAACACTTAATCCATTTAAGGAAAGTATTTCAGAAAATGGATGAAATAAAAATGACCCTTGCATTGAAAAAATGTAAATTTGGGTTTGAATCTTTAAAAGTGCTTGGTCATATTGTATCTGGCTTACAAATATGTGTAGACCAAAATAAAGTGGCTGCAATAAAAAATATTGGCATTCCTCAAAATGTGAAGGATGTACAATCTTTTCTTGGAATGTGTGGTTATTATAGACAATATATAAAAAACTACCAATCAATTGCTGCACCACTGACCACACTGATAAAGAAATCAGCAACCTGAAGAAATAGTGGAAAAAGCAGAAATTGAAAAGATACTTAAAAAGAGACACCTTACAAAAGAAAAGGGAGTTGAGTATCTACTAAGATTTAAAAATAAATCAAGTGAATATGACCAGTGGATTCCAGAAAATGAAATCTCTGATCTTAAAAATCTCTTGAAAAAATTTAAATCTAAATAATACTGTTCATTCAGTATATGTATTATAAAAAATTTTTTATTTTATTTCATTCCTTAAGATTAAATAAAAAAGGTCTTAACATTTTTTTTATTGTTTTTTTGGGGTAAGGGAGTGTCAGCCTAAATATCCTTAGGACTGAGTATTTCTTATGCTTAAAATAAGATAACCTTAATTAGATTAAGCTTATATCTTAAAAATAAGGTTAAAATAATAATATATATTATTTTATTATATATATATATAATTATTATTCTATTATATAATTTATAATAGTTTAAATAGCTTATCCATGGCCTAATAATATTTATTAAGGTGTTAATGGAGTCATAATATACTTATCTTAAGTGATATGAAGTAATTATTGACATACATAAGCTTATATGTATACATAAATCTCATATTCAGTGAAATATGCAGTATATTATGTATATTTAGGTATATAAGTGGGTTTTAGCCCCTTAATAGCCTATAACCTTTGTTTTTCTGCTTATTTTAGGTCATATGGACGAAATCAGTGGACTCACAACGCCTACAGAAGCATAGACACCTATATCAGGCGCATACACCCAGTTTGGACAACTAAAATTACTTCCTTGGATGGTTATTCACGGATTTATGGGTTGGAAATATGTTTTTGGGTTAATGTGGATGCTTGGGGATGTTATTGGGGGCTTGGACATTTTATTTGTTTCCTTTATATGCTTTTAGTTTCATTAAATCTCTTTTTGATCATTTATTTTACCTGTTTCTTTATGGTATCCGCTTTTATCTGGGTTTTCTATTTATGGTATGACTCTGTGTTATTATTAATAGTGATGGAGGGTCCTTACTGGAGGTCTGGGTGTTGAAACTGCTTGAAGTGGACGCCATGGGGAGGTGATGGGCCCTCACAGTGCTGTAATTGCCGGGGATAGAAGTGACATCATCTGGATTGAAGGTCTGTGCACTCCAGTGGATTTGGGTATAAGTAAGAAGGGATTTTGACGGTTTATTATCATCATTCAATTACTACACTTCAAACAACCACTACAATACAATTATTAACTTTCAGAAATATATTATAAAGCCCTTATAAATTGATATTATCTTTATAATAGCTATAACTATATTTTATTCTTCTATTTTCCACCACTAGCACGCATTTAAATCCAAGTATTGTGAGTTTAATTTGAGTATAACTATTCTATTAGTCTTCCCCTGAAGTTTAATAACTAAATCATTTATTAATAAGTAGTAGGACCATAAAATAACACTATTATATCATACTTATATACTAGACTGTACTGACAAGAATGTTCAGCAACCAACAGCTCAACACCCTGGCCCATCCAGGACACCAACCTACCATCCATCTCCTCAGCCCCATCCTTATCAGGGAGGCAGAAGAAAGAAGGCACAGGGGAAGTTTCCTCCCTTGCCATGGTGAGCAATTTGTTTGATAAACATGTTGGTATGTATAATAACAAATCTTCTTCAGGTAATATTGTGGATCTTGGTGAAAGAACAGTTAAACCCTTAAAAGGACAACTTCCTTTAATAAGTAGCCCCAATGATGTAATTAGAAAATTATCATTTGATGAACCTTTACATTTGACTTCTACTTAAATTAATCCTTCTCTTGCAATTAAGAATGATTCTGTTTCCCCTGAAGTCTATACTTTAATTGAGAAAACTTCTGAAGAAATATTGAAAGATACCCTTGATTTTAATGTTGTAAAAGACAAAAATTTGAGAAGTGTGTTAATACATGAGAGTGATAGATTAAATCATTTGCACTTTCATTGTAAAGTAAGTTCCTCTGTACAAGATACAGCTTATTTTAAAATTAAAGAAACCTTGAATATTGTTCTTAGCCAACAAAAACAAATAAGGAGTGACAATAGAACTATCTCAGATAGGAATATAAATCTACATAAAACCTTGAGTGAATTGAAACCCCTTATTGAGGAAAATTATTCATTAAAAAGTGAAATTAACTCTCTACAAAATGAGTTTAAAAAGCTAAACAATGATTTCTATGCACTGAGTGCCAAACACACAGTTTTGAGGATAAAAATGTTTTATCTCTTGCAAAAGTAAATGACCAGATGTCTGAAATCTCAAGGATAAAAAACTATGTGTCTGACCTGCAGGAAAAATTTTCAACTTTTACCATCAATAATTATGGTATAAATGAGAATGCTTCCCATAAGCTGCATAAAAATAAAATAAAAGAACCTGAACAGAGTTCCTCTTTTCTTTGTCATATTTCAGCCATTAAACAAACTGACAATGAGTCTGTAAAATCTTTTGCTACTAGCAAAAAATCTTGTGATGGTCATGTACCAGCTGTTTCTGTAAATAATGAAATTTCTGAACACCTGGAAAAACTTCAGGAATTATTAATGTTAAATAATTCAAACCAAAGGATGGACCATCCCAGTAGTCAGAAAAATTGGCCTAAATTGGACCAATATCCTACCTTTGATGGTGATTCTTCATCTTATTGGCAACACTTTATCCAAAGAATTGATAATTTAAAGAGATCTTATAAACTACCTGATGAGGAAATTGTTTCTAAGCTAATTTCTTTATTTTCCAATGTAGCCTTGACGTGGTATGAATTTGTTCTTTTAGATAACAATCATTATACATGGAATGATTGGAAACCCTTGATTGAGAATCAGTTTGGTGGTTCAAAATTCAGGTTGGCTCAGCAAAGACTGTATGAGAATACTAGATATTTATCCTCCTCTGTTGAAAAACCCATTGTTTTTCTTATGAAAGTAACAAAAATCCTGAGAGCAATTGATCCAAAGATGGATTATGATATTTGGAGAGATAAAATCTTGTATAAATTACAAAATTCTCTTAGAGATTTAATTGTAGCTAGAACTGAGCATGTAAGGGAAAATTCTTTCCCGGTATTGTGGCAAAATTGCTGAAGTATCCAGTACAATCAATGTTTCAGTTTGCCATGGTGTCTTGATGCAAGTCTTCAGAAAGATGGTCAAGCAACTAGAGCGGGAAAATGCTTGCTGCACAGATGAATTTATTGATACTGTTTTTTGCTTCTTGAGAAGTTAACAGCTAAGTGCTTATGTTATTTCACTACTGGTTGGCACCAGAAACGTCCTGGTTCTCGTGGAATTGTGTAAGAATGCCCAAGAGAAGCACATTGGCACAGTTAGTCGTGCAGTTACTAATCTTGACAGCCTGATTTATGGTTTTACATCAGCCTTTTCTTTGTTTAACCAAGCTGATGGTCTCCGGATATTTGTGAATTGAATAAAGGAACCAGTTGATAGTGCCATTGCAAATACCAAGATTGAGCCATCATCTCTAATGAAACCATCTGAGTTACTGACAGGAATGTTATCACATCCCTCAGCTGGATTACTTAAAGCCATTTTTTGCTCTATTCTACAGCTTCTCAGCTCTGCAGGTACCATGGAACATGCCCAGAATTTGACATAAACCCAATTATCAATGTCAATCAAGTTAATTATTCAAAATAAAGCTGTTTTTGAATTTAAATTTTTTTCTCTAGCTATCAAAATGATGTCAACTATCATTCACAGCGTGCCGGCTTCTTTGGCTATCCTTCAAGAAGCTATCTTATCTGAAGCCTTATATGATGCTATTGAAAGCGAAATTGAGCCTGCTTTTGATGTCATTTCAGCCATACCTCCTGCTTTAGGTGCACTATGCTTAAATGAAGTCTGTCTACAGCAACTGAAGGAACATAATGCCATCAAATCCCTTTTTTCTGTCTTTACCCAAGAGAAACACATGAAAATATTAAGAGAACGTGATCCTGCTTCAATTGTTGGTGGAGCAACTGATGAATTAATTCGACACCAGTCTTCTCTCAAGCAGCCTGTTCTAAAAGCTACGATGGACTTGTTTTAGAAGATTGAAGCCATCAGATTAGCTTGGCAACCACCCCCAAACAAAGCTCATTTTTATAAAATTCAAGTCAAAACTACTGAAGAAGCCAATGATCCCTCCACTGATTGCACCAATAGGAAAGGCGAGGTCACCATGAATTTAGTCAGTACGGATTCACAAGGTGGTATTCCTACTGCAACCATTCATGTAGCGACTCCTGATAAAGATAAAGACTCTAGCGAGAAAGATAAGGATGGTCATTCTGGAAATGAGGTTTTGTTACTTATTGATGTTTCATGCCAAGTAAGTAAGTAATAAACATGCTCAGGTTATGCTACTTTCTCTTATAAGTTTTTCTAACCTAGCCTTCTTTTGTTTGCAGCTACTTGAAGAAATTTTGCAGCATTCTACGCATTGTCAAGAGTTTATGTCAATGGGTGTCTTGAATGTCTTATTAGGATTATTTTGATTACCTTGTATTCCTTATTATGTTTCTGCAACTCACGCCATTGAGGATTTGATAACAGCAATGCAGGTTTTAACTGACGCTCTGCCAAAAGATACCCTTTCAGCTCTCATGCGTCATCTGAAAGTAAATTTAGATGAATTGAGACTGTTTTGGGAGGGCATCAAAACTGAGTCTATGATGACTAAAATGATTTCCCCTGATGGTCAGTGATGGCCACATTTTCTCATGTCTTGACTTTTGATATTCTAATATTTTCATTTTCATTATCTTTATATATATATATACATAAAACAAACAAACAAACATCAATTTAAATAATAATAATCAAAATTATAGCTGAAACTGTTGATGAGGTGAACTCTACTTTCCGGAAACTAATTGCGGTTCAAGGTTATGTCACTTTATTGTGTGAACTTTGTCCTTCTTCTGGATATTTTCATGTGCAAACAGCCATCAGTGTTTTGGGTGTTTTAAATCATCCAAATGAGGCAGAAATACCACACAATTTAGGCAAGCTACACCGGACTATGATCTGGGAAAATATTTTGTTAAAATCATTTGTCCCCAAAAGTTGGTTTGAATCACTAAAGCCTACGGGTAAAGAGGGTGTGGCTACTGGATCAAACTCTATTGTGTGCAAAGTCAGACATGACGTGTCTGTTGATTATCATCTTACCAGTGCTACTTTGGAAGCTGAAGTATACGTGTATTCTGGGAGTGGTGGTCTTAACTCAGCTGATGGGTCTAGCATTGCAGCTAACATTGTAGAGGCTACCAATTTGACTGTTGCTAAGGATTTTGGTGTTGCGTTAGCTGCTAGTGTAACTGATTCAGATTCAGAAAACTTGAAAGCTTTATGGTTATCTGGCAACTTCATTGCCTTTGTCATTAAGACCCTTTTTTCAAGGTTAGTGCTTCTTTTAAGATAATAATGATAATAGTAATAATGCATTTTCTGACTATCATTCTTTATTTTTGATTTCAATTTTTTTAACAAAGCTATTTTCAAGCTACTTACATTGCAAATAAATCATGATCCCAGCCTTCGAAAACAAGTTCAGGTGACGTCTAAAACCTTGGCTCTTATTATGTTAGAGCATCTTATCTGGCCTTGTACTGGTAAAAGTGTTTTTTGTTGCATCTACATTATATATTTAAACTCAAATTTATGACCCATTATTTAATATTTGCAGATGATATTTCAAACATTTTGCTTATGTCACTGTATGCTTTGGGATAATCACTAACCTTCTCACCAATCTTTGTGGCACCCGTAACGCAATCAATACAATGGTATTAGTTCCTTTTGAGCAATATAAAGGCATTGAATCAATTTTGACTTTGTTCAAGCATTATCTGGATCATGCAGACATTTTAACTGGAATTGAACAGAAAACAGCTTCTCAAAACATGCTTCTTGTCCATTTCTATGGTGGCTTAAAGGTTGCATTGGATTTTGTCAGCCTAAATATCCTTAGGACTGAGTATTTCTTATGCTTAAAATAAGATAACCTTAAGTAGATTAAGCTTATATCTTAAAAATAAGGTTAAAATAATAATATATATTATTTTATTATATATATATAAAATTATTATTCTATTATATAACTTATAATAGTTTAAATAGCTTATCCATGGCCTAATAATATTTATTAAGGTGTTAATGGAGTCATAATATACTTATCTTAAGTGATATGAAGTAATTATTGACATACATAAGCTTATATGTATACATAAATCTCATATTCAGTGAAATATGAAGTATATTATGTATATTTAGGTATACAAGTGGATTTTAGCCCCTTAATAGCCTATAACCTTTGTTTTTCTGCTTATTTTAGGTCATATGGACGAAATCAGTGGACTCACAACGCCTACAGAAGCATAGACACCTATATCAGGCGCATACACCCAGTTTGGACAACTAAAATTACTTCCTTGGATGGTTATTCACAGATTTATGGGTTGGAAGGATGTTTCTGGGTTAATTTGGATACTTGGGGATGTTATTGGTGGCTTGGACATTTTATTTGTTTCCTTTATATGCTTTTAGTTTCATTAAATCTCTTTTTGATTGTTTATTTTACCTTTTTCTTTATGGTATCCGCTTTTATCTGGATTTTCTATTTATGGTATGGATCAGTGTTATTATTAATAGTGATGGAGGGTCCTTACTGGAGGTCTGGGTGTTGAAACTTCTTGAAGTGGACGCCATGGGGAGGTGATGGGCCCTCACAGTGCTGTAATTGCCGGGGATAGCAGTGACATCATCTGGATTGAAGGTCTGTGCACTCCAGTGGATTTGGGTATAAGTAAGGAGGAATTTTGACGGTTATTTATTATCATTCAATTACTACAACTCCAAAAAACACTACTATACAATTATTAACCTTTATAAATATATTATAAAGCCACTATAAATTGATATTATCTTTATATAAAGCTATAACTATATTTTATTCATCTATTTTCCACCACTAGCACGCATTTAAATCCAAGTATTGTGAGTTTTATTTGAGTATAACTATTTTATTAGTCTTCCTCTGAGGTTTAATCACTAAATCATTTATCAATAAGTAGTAGGACCATAAATAAACACTATTATATCATACCTATATACTGGACTATACTGACAGATTTGCTATCTCATTTATGCTGTTAAACTTCTTTTCTGGAGTCATCTCAAACAGCATTACTCTTAACATGGAAGGATTTTGGTTCAGTTCCATTTGATCCACCAAGTTTACTAGTCTCAATGCATTTGCAAATATTACCCAAGATAGAACACATTTGTTCAGCTCCATGGCTAAAGGCCTCTCCACCTAACGTCGTTAAAGGAGTGGTCAAAATTTTGTTAGATATCCTTAAAGGCAAAGGTGAAAATTCAACTGATCCATCAGCAACATCTCTCACTTCAGTTTTTCCCTCTGGATCTGGGCCTTTCAATCGCTTACCTGGAGTATTTGGTAACTCCATTATGACAGTTTCTGGAGCTGGTTATCCTACATTTGGGTTTTCAGACAGTAGACCAACTGTTTCCCCTGATGAAATGCGGGTTGCCAGTTTAATGGATATGGGTTTTCCAAAATCTGCTTGTGAAATTGCCTTAGCCAGAACTCAAAATAATATGGGCATGGCTACTGAGTTTTTGTTAGTGCAACAAATGATAGTTCAACGTGTGCGCGATGAAGAAGTCTCTCGTGCATCTAACACAACCTCAGCCAAACCTGGTGCAAGCACTGCTACTGCAGCTACAAGTGATAGGCAAACTAATCAGAGTACAGCTGCTTCTGGAAATGCCATTTCAAGCCATGAAGAAGAGGAGGAGGAAGAAGAAGATTCTGAGGGTGAACTTCATAATCCCTTTTCAGATGTTCAGATGAATGTTATTGAACCTTCCGCAGAGAGCTCTGGCAGTTCTGGCCAGGATACAAGTTTGGTGCCTCGGCTTGCAGCAACTTCTGAAGACACAAAAGAACAGATGCGAGACAAACTAGAAGATCTTCGACAAGAACTTTGGGTTGTGCTTTTAGAGCAGTGTTTACTCTTGGTAGAAACATATTAATCCCTTGCATTTGATCTGAAGTTGGCTTTCAAAATATTTGAGAAGAAGTTACCAATGAAATTGGATCACGATGCAATCGCCACTCATCTTGAAGGATTAAAAAATTTTATGTCTGATAATATTGAGGCTTCCACAATAATTGAATCATCGTTAATCGGAGTGAGACTTTGAGTTCTCACGCTCCTTGAAAATGATTCAGCATTTCAATATAGCCTTCAAAAAAATGCCTCGTGGCTAATGTCTGATATTATCAATTTGCTTGAGAAGGTGACCTGGTCTTCTGACACCCATGATCCTAAGTCTACTTCTGGTTGGCTTGCTTCTGCCTTTCTGTTAGTGGAGGCCGTTTTAGCTTTTGAAAAGACATGCTCTACTTCCACTACTACTTCCTATTCATCGGATACTAATTCATCTGCACCTGAAAACAACAACAATGAAATTTAAGAGGACAAATGTGATCAACACATGCTGCCTGGATCTTCTACAGGTAATTATGCGGACCATGCAAGCATTTTTCAAGAAATCTGCAGACTGACAATGCAAAACAACCACTGGGGAACCCAAAGACTCTAAGGCTTCTTACACTCCAGCTTTTGAATCTTCAAAAGCACACAAGTGACTTATATTTAAGATTTTTTCTGAATTTTTGTGAAGTCCAAACTGCCACAGACATGATTTTAATTATTATTATTATTATTGTAGGATGGCCCGCCCATTAGGGCATGAAACTACTTCAATGTGAGGAAAACAGACTAAGTACATGAGCAGGCAAAACATAGGTGATATTATATATCATAAAATATCAGCCTGTAAAAGGCATGAAGTAAAGAGAATTATCATTCAGCATGTAAATTAGTGGTAGGGAGAGATAGGGAAGGAATAATCAGTGCAATTAAAAAAATTCTAAATAAGATTATACTGAGAGGGGGGAAGTTTATTTAGGAGTAACTTATTTTATACAAAAAACGAAGAAAACGATGGCAGAATAAAGAAGGGTTAGAGTAAGTGGAAGGTGTGGACATTTGGTTAAGGGTGAGAGGAGGGGAAAATTGACCCCAGATTTGGTTGAAAGACTTTGAGTGAGCTTTGATAAATTTTTTGAGGGATGTGACAAAGAGATGGAGAGGGGTAAATTGTGGAAGAAGGTTGAGGGAGTCAAAAGGGTGTGAGCCATTAGCCAATCGGTTCACCAACTCACTGATGGGGATGCCAAAGTGGTGAAAGCATCAGCACAGAAAAAGATTGAGGTAGGGAGTGGTAAGATGGATGTGGTGAACAAAAGATCAAATAGATTATAACAGAGACGGTGTGGTGATCCAAACCTGGGTAGGCCTTTCGAGTGCATATTTGGGGGTATTTGGTATGTAGGATGTTATTGGGGTTATGGTGTTATTAGTGGATTTTTTCATCTTTAGGTAATATTTAGTAGTGTTTATGGAGGCTTAATCTAGGTTCACTTATTATGTCTCAGCTTAATGTCCTTTCTTTTCTCTTCAATTTGGTATCCCTATGGGTGGTTACCTTGTTTTATAGGGTAGTTATGGTGTTGTTATTGGTATTTATTGGAAGTTTATTGCTTAGGGGTGCTTATGTAGGCTTAAGCTAGGATTACTTATTATGTCTCAGCTTATTTTCCTTTATTTTTTTTTCATTTTGGTAGGTCTTATGTGTGTTTATCTTGTTTATTAGTGATGTTATGGGTTTTTAGGGTTTTTAGGGTTTTTATGGGTTGTATGGGTGTTTTAGGGCCTAGAAGCGGCCTGCCTTCCCCTAAGCGGAGGCCCTGCTTGAAGCGGGGTGCCCGCCTAGGCGCTAGGGAAGCGCTAAAATGCACTTTCATGCATGAAAAAGTCTGGGAAAGCTGGATTTTGTGCAGGGAATTGGTCAGGGTGGTCTGTGCACTGGCTGTATTATGTGTGTGTGGGAAGATTTTTAGAAAAGCATCTCATCTCTTTACTCATCACCTCTCTGTTCCTCACTGTCTCATTGGCTGGTTTTTTGTTGGAATATATTACTTTTCATTTCAACTCTTTCTGGCAGTCTGTCTGGGACTATTATCTTCACTTTTAAAGAGGTCAAGAGTGTTTAATTAGAGGGTCTAGCAAACAGATCTCCAATTCGCTGCAACAGGTAAATCTCACTTCTTTTTCTAAAGGGACAGGGGTTATTCTTTCTGGTTTTTCTCCAACTCCCTTGGTCAAGGCCTATAGCTAGTACTATAGGATTGTCTACATTTCTGGCGCCCAATGTAGGTTCAAATCTGTTGGCTTTTTGGAATCTCTGTTGATCTAGGCTTCTCTCTTTGGTGAATCTCCTTTGGTGGATTTTGAATTTGGTGCTATATCTCTTTGTGGTTGGTCTAGGGGTCTTATTTTCTGTTGGATTTGGTCCCTCCTAGGTCTTTAAGGCTATTGGGGGGGACTTTGGCTATCTTTGGTGGATATTGGAGGCTGTAACTTGGATTTGCTAGTATGGTTAGGATTCAGTCTTGGGATGGTTCAAGGTTTTTGGGGGAGGATGCAAAGGGGTTTTTGGATAGGTTTGAGTTTTCTGCTGAGATTGATGGGGCCTCACTGTTGGACATGGTTAGGCAAGTAATCTTTTTCATTGGTAATAGGGAGGTGGAGAGGGAAGTTTCTGGATGGCAGGATATAGGATTCAGGACTGGGGAAAGTTGAATATTGAAATGGTTAAAAGGTGGCCTACTACTTTCTCAATGGTGGATCTTCATGGGATTTCTAGGAAGTGGGAATTGAAAGGTGGTGTAACTTCTCTTTCTCAGTATGGGGAATTTATGGAGGAGTTTGGGGAGGCTCTTGATTATCTGGTATATAATGATATATTACCACATGAAGATGGGGCCAATTATGTATTTTGGAGTGCCATGGGTAGGGATGTAAAGGTGGAGGTTATGGAGATTCTTTTCAAGGCTGACTTGATGAAGACTCTTCCAAATAGGGAAAATAGGATTCCTGCTATGGCTGTTTTAAAGGAGGTTATTTTGGTATATTTGGATGGTATGAAGGATAGGGATGTGGAATCTGGAGAGGAAATACTTTTGCACAGAGATGTTCAGAAGACTGTGGTGGAAATTTCAGCTTCTGGGGAGGTGTTGGAGCCATCAAATTTGGAAGATTGTGATTCTGATGATGTTTGTGAAGCTTATTTTTCTTTTCCAGAGGATACCATGGGAACTCAGGAATGTGTTTCACTGGATGTTTTGGAGAGGTGTGCACTAGAGGATAAGTGTATTTCCTTAAGTTTAGATGAATTATGTGGGAAGGAGGATTTGTCTGGTCAAGATGAAGGATTATGGGATATTGAGAAAGAATCTGTGGTGGATGAATGGTTGTTGAGGGATGACTATTTTTCTTTCTCAATTTAAGATAATGGCTTATTGGAGGAAGATTTATCAGTTGAATTTTTGGATGGACAGAAAGATTCTGTCTTAGATCTTTTTCTAATAGAGGAAGATTATTTTCAGGTGGTTCCCTCAAGAACAGAAGGTCTCTGCTTGGAGGAGGATTTTTATTTTGATCTTATGGATGTTATTCTGGAGGATTTTGAAGATTCTAAGCAAGATTCATATAGGGAAGAGGAAAATTGTGATGTTTTGGATGTCACTGGTATGTAGGTTGATTTTAAAGATGTGGTGGAGGTTCCAGATGTTTCACAGGGTGGAGAATTTGTTGATTCTGGTGATGTGAACTATGGTAGACTCAGTGTATGGAGGAGGATGGAAGATTTGTTTGGAGATCTGATTTTGGGATATCAGAATTGGAAGAGGAGCTTAGGGGGTTCAGGCCCTAGGGGCAAACCTATTTGTTTCAACCTTTCGATTTCAAGAATCTGATTCCTCCAAAATGAGGATAAACTACTTAATTTTTTTGGTTTTGCTTAATTTGGCCTCTATGTATTTGGTCTGGAATTTTTTTTTGTTTATCCAACTCTTATCAGTCTCTCTGGTTGAAGTCTCTATATAAAAAAGAAAAAAAATCTTAGTATAATGAAGATGGAAGAAAAGAAAAATTCAAGTGAAGATGGGTATTTTATTTAAAGGAAAATGAAGATAAAAATGATGATCATTGGTTTTATCTAACCTCCAGCATGAGGTTAAACTGCAAAATTTTATTTCTAAATTGGATATTTTTGGCTTTCAAGAATTTTAATGGTTTTTTAATGGTTTTGGTTTTTTATGGGAGAAGATTTGTGTTGGAAGATCTTTTTTTTGTGTGAAGGTACCCAGGGGTGGGGCTTCTAGATTTTATTTTGGCAAGTGTGGGGGTAACTGATGGGCTGGCTGCTCTAACAACAGTTCCCCAGATTGTCTGTTTCCAGCCCCTTCTCTTAATTTTGTTGAATTCTAGTATTGGTTTTTTTTCTTTAACAGGTTTTTAGTCCACCATGACTTTAAACTGGAAATTCTTTTGGTCTTCAAGTGCTGGACCCCTCATGCTTATTGGTTTTGTTTAATTTTGTTAGATGTTGTGTTTTTGTTAGAAGGTACCCAGGGGGGCTTCTAGATTTTATTTTGGCAAGTGTGGGGGTAACTGATGAGCTGGCTGCTCTGTAGAAAAGTTACCCCAGAATGTCTGTTTCAAGCCTTTGATTTTTTTCTAGTTGAATTCTTGTGTTGTTTTTTGTGATTCAGGTTTTTAGTCCTCTATGACTTTAAACTGGATTGCCTTGGATGTCTTTTGGCAATTTTGGATTGGTGGTGGATCACTGGTGGTCTCCCATCATTTTTACTTATTGGAGGGAGCCCACACAGTGATCTATTCTGTAGACTTGGAGCTGGCTTTGCTATGTGGTTTTAGGGTGTTGGTTGTGAAAGTGGTGGATTCAAGATTTTTTTCTTTTTTCTCTTTTTCTCTTTTAATTTTTTTATCAAGGCTATGTTTGTTCAAAGGCTCAAGATAGGGATCTGGAAATGTTTTTGGTAGAAGAGGAGGAGTCAAAATCAAAAAAAAAAATATAATTTTTTTTTTTAGGTGTGACCACATTGAGGTGCACTTAGATGTGGGTAAGGTATAAGGGGATCAGCTCATCAATCGGCTGGGGGATACTATTTTATTTTGTTTTATTTGTTAAAGGAGGTTAAATTTTTTTGGATTTGATGGTTTTTGGTTTGGGATTTATGGGCTATATCTTCAAGATTTTTTTTCTGGAATGTCCTTCAAGACTTTAAACTGATTTTTTATTTATGGGATATATCTTCAAGATTTTTTTCTGGAAAGTCCTTCAAGACTTTAAACTGATCTTTTAATTATGAGCTCAAGATTTTTTGATGGAAAGTACCCCAAGACTATAAACTGAAGAATGGGAGGCAGTGTGAGGTGGAAGTTTAAAGGCAGAAGGATCCAAGGGGGAACTTCTGAATTTTGTAAAGGAAAGTTTGGGGGTGACCGATGGGCTGGCAGCTCTATATACAGTTACCCCAGAAAGTTAGTTACTTCTCTTAATCTTTTTCTGGTTGATCTCTGGTTCTGGGTTCTATGATTTAGGTTTTTGCAGTCCCGCAAGACTATAAACCGAGGATTTTTAGAGTCCACCAAGACTATAAAATGAGGGCTGTTAGTCCCCCAAGACTTTAAACTGAGGGTTGTGAGTCCCCCAAGACTATAAAATGAGGAAATTTTTTATGATGGTAGAAGGTTATAGTCAGGAAGACTGGTCAACTGGACATCAATTTTCATTGTTGGAGGCTGGTACAGCCAGAGTTGGAATTCAGAAACAGAAGAAAGAGATTTTTTCACAAGGATAGATTGAATTTAAAGGCATGGTGCAAGAGAATTTTTAAAGAAGCTTGAAATGCTGGTTCAGAAGTTCACTAAGGATGGAATAGAATCTGGTGGAAGAGAGAAATGGGCTGTTTGTAAAGATTCTGGAGAGGTTTTTGAACATTGTCATTGGCAAAGGAAGAATGGGGACATTCTTTAATGGAGGGAGGATGTGGTGATCCAAACCTGGGTAGGCCTTTCGAGTGCATATTTGGGGGTATTTGGTATGTAGGATGTTATTGGGGTTATGGTGTTATTAGTGGATTTTTTCATCTTTAGGTAATATTTAGTAGTGTTTATGGAGGCTTAAGCTAGGGTCACTTATTATTTCTCAGCTTAATGTCCTTTCTTTTCTCTTCATTTTGGTATCCCTATGGGTGGTTACCTTGTTTTATAGGGTAGTTATGGTGTTGTTATTGGTATTTATTGGAAGTTTATTGCTTAGGGGTGCTTATGTAGGCTTAAGCTAGGGTCACTTATTATGTCTCAGCTTATTTTCCTTTATTTTCTTTTCATTTTGGTATGTCTTATGTGTGTTTATCTTGTTTATTAGTGAAGTTATGGGTTTTTAGGGTTTTTATGGGTTGTATGGGTGTTTTAGGGCCTGGAAGCGGCCTGCTTGCCCCTAAGCAAAGGCTCTTCTTGAAGCGGGGTGCCCGCCTGGGCACTGGGAAGGCGCTAAAATGCACTTTTATGCATGAAAAAGGCTGGGAAAGCTGGATTTTGGGCAGGGAATCGGTCAGGGTGGTCTGTGCGCTGGCTGTATTATGTGTGTGTGCAAAGATTTTTAGAAAATAATCTCATCTCTTTACTCATCACCTCTTTGTTCCTCACTGTCTCATTGGCTGGCTTTTTGTTGGAATATATTACTGTTCATTTCAACTCTTTCTGGCAGTCTGTCTGGGACTATTATCTTCACTTTTAAAGAGGTCAAGAGTGTTTAATTAGAGGGTCTAGAAAACAGATCTCCAATTTTCTGCAACTGTTAAATCTCACTTCTTTTTCTAAAGGGACAGGGGTTATTCTTTCTGGTTTTTCTACAACTCCCTTGGTCAAGGCCTATAGCTAGTACTATAGGATTGTCTACAACGGGGCAGGAAAATAATTGGGGAGCTATTGATGGCTCTTTACCTGTATAATAGGAGCATAAAAGGCTTTCATTAGATGAGAAAGGGGAAAAAATTATAATTGATGCTAGAGTAACAAGTAATGAAACATCAGATAAATGAAAAAGATGGAAAACAAAGAAATATATTCCCCTTGTGATTACAAACAAAAGGGAGGATTGTAGCTCGACCAAGTTCACTCCAATGCATTGAAGAGAATCACAACCTGGGCTCAAACAGGGTCAAAAAAAACAACTAGTCATCCAGTTCATGGGTTTTTCCTCCTGTGTTTCAATTTTCTCTCCTACATTTTCTTTCACTCCCTATCCAACAGATCTTAACCTGTTTCTTGTCCCATAAAGTAGCTCCCCACTCCTTTCAATACCCTTCAATTAAAAATTGAACACATTCTGATCCCTGTTTCTATCCTCAATTAAATTTATGGCCTATTTAATGCTATTTTACTTCCCTCTCTGCCCCTTTTTTTCAATGCATATCTCCAAATTTCATCATCACCCTTTGCATTTTGCTACACTTAACCTCTCATCAATCCCTTTTAAATTTCTTCTCAAAATTTTTTTCTTGGTTTCTATTATCTATAACAGGAATAAAGGTCTGGGGAAGTGATAAATAGGAATGGAAAGATATGTAAAGGGGTGGGGATTCTTTTAAAGGGTCATAGAGCATTTGATAGCAGAAGAAAGGGTTTAAAATAATGGAAATAATTGTGTTGAGGGAAAAGAAAAGAGATTTTAAACTGGTTTATAATATTAAAGATAATTATTTATGTAAGAGAGAAGGTAGGAATGGAGAGGTAAGTAATAGTGCTATACAAAATATAATAATAATAAAACATGATAAATATGTTATATAGCATGGAAACAAGAAGGGAATCAATTCAAAAAAACAAATAGAAATCAAAAAACCCATTTTTATAATATTCATTCCAATAAAGCTTCATTTGATGTCTTTTTTTCATATTTTGAAGATTAAGGGTTGATATATTGTAAAAAATACTATTACAGGCATACCTTTTTTATTTACTGAATGGAAAACAGAATAGATATTTATATTAGAGCTTGATTTTATCACCAAAGTATTATTCCCTCCATTTTTATAAGTGTATTACATTTTTCAGATATCTTAAATATTAATAATAATTAATAAAATTATTTTGAATAATTAGAACTCAATTTTTGTTTCGAATTCTTACTTAGGAAATTTAATGGAAGATATCAATTCTCAAAATATTTTTCTTGAATGATTTACTATAGTGCCTTATAATTTAACCATATATTAACAATTAAGTAAAATTATTTGAACATTGAAATTCAATTTTCTTTCAATTTAAATTGGGATGTTCCTGGTTTTACATGCAAAAAAGTATAAAATTATTTTAAACATTATGTAGCTTACCAGAATGGCTTAGCTGTGGTGAAGAGAATTTTAATATACCATTAAAAAATTGTGTTTTTAATGCTTGAACATTTTTTCAGAAAATTTTCACAAGTACTTCAATAAATAATCAAGCTAGCTTCATAAGAGGTCCAATTTACTTTCACACTTTATTACTTATAGTTTCATCACTACCTCAATTTGTGCTCAATTAGATATGAATTTAGGGTCAAGGTTGCAGACTTGCTAGCAAGTCCTCCCCCCATATTGCATGGTGATGCTTGCAATACATTGAGAAGATAAGTGTCCTCTAGCAGGAATCGGTCAGACATATTTATTAACTCCCTATTGAACTGAATTGATGAATCAGATATATACTTAGAACGAGGGGTGATAAATCCCTGTGACCAATCAATTTTGGGATTCCAATTCTGTAAGAAGTCATGGGTAAGAATGGTATCATCCATACTTGGGGAATCCAATACTGTTAATTTCCACTCAAAGGAGGGAAAATTCAGAAATTTAAAAATCCATAAACTTTCTTACTAACCCAGTATTTGGGCTCCTCTGATTTGACCAGATAAATAAGAATTTGGCCAATTTCTAAAAATGTCAGTTTAAGTTTTTTAACAAAAGATAAACTGAAAAATGACATTGAAGCTCCAGATTCAATAAAACAACTGAAGGGAATATCCTCTTTAAAAATAATTAGTCTCAAATGGTTAAGGGCAACTCCAGTCCTTAGGACATGGAGGTTCTGTACACTGGGAGATATAAAATAGTTTGCTTTGCACACAAATAAAGTATTCACTAGTTTCTTGTCTTATAGCTGTTACCTTCTCTATCCTTTAGTTTAGCACATTAATCCAACTTTTGTTTACCCCCACAATACATAAACAATCCATTATATGCCCTTCTTTTCCTTTTAGCTTCCTTTAATTCCCCTTTTGGATCCAATACCTTACTGATATTTCCTGGGGTCAAGACTTTTCTTTACCCTTTTGATTGGGTTTGGTTTGAGATGAAGATTGAGTGGGTCAAGGATTGTTTGAAAAAGTTCCAGATTTCAAGTTCAAACTTGAGATTTATTGGCATGATGTCTTTGTTGAAGACAGCCTTGGTGAATGCCATCAATTTTGAGGGTCCTATCCATTATATCTGTTAAAGTCACCATTTTTTAACCATGAAGATTTAGTTGTTCAAGTATCCTTGAAGGAAGTCCCTTTTTAAAATGATACTTTAGAGCTGCATTGTTCCAAACTACTCAAGTTTGTAGAGCCCTGAAATTATAGATATATTCAGAAGCTTTACCATTATTGTTCATGAAAAGGAAATTTAATTTTTTTTTCTGAATTAATAGTTTCATTAGGGTCACTAAATAACATAGAGAGTTTATCTTTGAATTTTCTCCAATTTTTTTATTAGAAAATGGGTTTCCATCAAAGAAATCATGAGAAAATATGGCTTGAACCATAATGATGCTTTCCCATATAAGAATGAAGAGGCATAAATTACCTTAGATCAATTTCTATTGAAAGTTCGAAGGTCATTTTGGAACAATAATTTTTAGGTTTTCAAAAAAGGTTGCAATCTGTCAGGATGTTGTCCATTGAATTTATCCGGGGATTTCATTGAGGGAGTTTTAAATTTAGAGTTCCCCAGAAGAGAAGGACTAGAAATTGAGTTCAATAATTATTTTCATGAAATCTCCAAATGGAGGAGCTGGACCAGGTTCAGAAGTTTGGCCCTAAGTGTTGGTAGCCAGGGCTGATGGTGCCTTGTGCATTGTATCCTTGCCTTATTCCTCCTCACTAGAATCTTCAAAATCCTGAGGGATGTTGTCTACAGATTAAATTGAATTTTCACTTTCCCTTACTTTGAGTGGTTCAAGAAAGTGAGTGCAGGAAATAGGTCCCAAAGCTGTTGGAATGTCCCTGGTGCAAGCTCTAGTAGTAGTTCCCATAGGAGGAGTGCATTGAATGGGTTCCATTTAGACTTAGCCCCTAAAATATGTAGTAGTACAAATATAAAAATGAGAACTATGGAAAATGAAATTATACTGTTGCCAGATGGTCTACGCACAAGGTTGAGGCTGATCCTGGGTAAGTGAGATTGTAAAAGATGATTGAATACTTCTTTGAAGCACAGAGGAAAGCTTTGGGGGAGTTGTTTGAAGATACGTCAAAGATAAATTACTTGCTTTGAGGTAAGTTTGAGATGAATAATGATGTATGGTAGAGTAACACTACAATTCAAGGAATCTTACAAAGGGTTGGAACTTAATAATTAAAAGGGATATAGGAGTTTAAATAGTTTGAAGAGAAATTGATGATTAAGAAAGGTAGGAAATAATAATAGCCTTATATAAATTTAACTACTATCACAATGATATTATAATTTAATTCTAAGGAGTGTCAAACCAAATCCCCCCAATTATATAGACAACTCCACCTTTCATTGACCCCTTTAATGAACCTCCCTTAATTTATCACTGACCCTTCAATATAACCCACAGATCCTTTAACCTTACTCCCATTCCTACTCACAGCTCTTTAATTACCCTTAAACACACAATAACCCAAAATTGAAACTATACTATGGATCCAAGCACTAATACATTGTTCATTTGCTCTAAGTTGAAAATTATAAGCAGATGATTGACTAATTAAGATTTAAGGTTTAGATAGCCCACTTGCTAGCATGTTTGAATCAAGACAAAAAAGGGGAAAAGCATTTAATAGGTAGATTTTGCTTTCTGCGCTTCAAATATAGATTTATATACTGATTTATGGATAAAAAGATTTAATTTTGCTTCAAGTGTCATGTTACATGTGACAAATAAGTTCCCCTGATTCACCAATCATATTCATGGCCAACAATACCTCAATCTAGCTAATACACCTTCCAATCAACATAAGCAATGACCAATATGACAATCAGAATTATATCACTTGCTAAAATCCTGGATAAATAGGGATAACCCATCAAAATAAAAGAATAATCAAAAAAAGAGAGTATATGCATGTAATAACTTAAAATAAAAGACTAAAAAAAGAAAGAATAACACTAAATATAAAGTATAATTAAGGAGAATTAAAATTAGAAACAAAGTGGATAATTACTTCAAGTTACCAAGTGAAATTCCCATCCAATTATGACCAATATTGACTGAGAAATCACTGAGAAACCCAAAATAAGACATGAAATGTGGGTTAACTGATTGCAGTCCCTTGGCATGCACTTGCACAGGTTAATCCTTGACTATATAGGCAAATTTTAAGTGTGGTAGTTAATTATGGGACCCAATCCTGAGGTTATTAAAAATTTAGTGCATATAATGAGGTCCATTCACTAATAATTAAATTAGGACACTAAATAAGTGCCTGTCACTTTTTTAAGCATGTTTACCCATATTTGAAATACAATGTGGGGTAATTATAGTGTGAAAATGCTAACTTTTCTAAAAACAAAACTATTCACATGGGAAAAATGCAGGCAGTATGTGGCTAGTACACAGAAGCCATTTCTGGCATAAACAATCATCAAATTTGAAAAGTGTTATTTATATTCATTTGAATAGCCAAATAAATAGTTCTAATTAAAAGAAATTGATCTTTCAAGGCGCATTAATATTATTAAATTTATAGTGCCTATATTCAACTTTTAAGTGATTTAAAGTGCCTTTCTTGTTTTTTCCATAAAAAATGAAAACAACAGCTTTAAGTCTACTTAAGAATTATATAGCCTTATGTTTAAGGCTCTTAATATTACCCTGACTTATTCCAACTTAATATTAAGTAAATAAGACTTATAAAAGGTGGATACATGAATGTATATAAGGTATTATAATGGCATATATTGTGTTTAATCATTGATTTCACTTATGTATACAACTTGTATACCTTTATTTATTGTTCCCATTTGTACTAAATGTGATTAAAATAATTTATTAGCTATTATAACTATTTACTGGGAATATTCAGGCTGAGAAAAAGTAAGGGTTTGTAAACAACTATTGGACATAAGGGTTATTTTATTTAATCATGTAAGTAAATTTTATCTCTCTACTTATAACAAAACAAACTTTAATAATTGAACCTCTATTAAAGAAAAAATTGTATATATATATATATTTCTTAATTTTAGTAGTATTTAAAGCACTGTAAAAATTTCTAGAAAAATATGTATAAGGGTAACAAAATTTTTTATTTATATAATGTAATGTAATATAAGTAATGAAGACTAAAAGGGCAGAAATAAAAGACTTTATATAGGCAAGAGAGGCCCTCTGAGACAATACTAGATGAAGATACATAGTAAAAAGAAAATAAAACAAATGAAAATTAAGTGTAACAAAGAATATAAGGTTGCCATGTAACAATTTACTAAAACAGGAATAAAAACTAAATTTGTCTACCCTTTAAACCCTCAAAAAACGTAATAGATTAAGTGAGAAGCTAGTTTATTTTAAGACAAAAGAATGTAACTATAGTTATTTATAAATAGGCTACAGTATTATTATTTTTGTAAAATAATTAGATTTAGTGAAACATAAAAATTATACTATTTTTGACATAAAGAATTTTTATACTTAGTTAATGTACTATAAAACATTATTAATTAAGTAAGTTAAACTAATTGTACTAGTATAATATTTATTGAAATTAAACAAGTATTTATTTTAATGAAATCACTAAGTATTAAAATAAAACATTTATACTTTATTAAATAAATTTTTTCACTTGTTTAATTTCTTTGAGGATACAATTTTGAGTCTAAAAATTGTTCAATAATTACTGGATGTAAAGTATGATTTTTATTTTTAAATATATATAATTCATTAATTCATTAATTGTATTATAAGGTAAATTTATTTCTTATAATTATAATATAAATTAGTAATTAATTAATTATTAATTTAAAAACATTAAATTCATTAAAATGTGCCAATTTTTATAGAATTGAATATATTTTATGTGTAATTAAATGTATATACAATTTATATAATAAAAAAATTAATATAAAATTTATTTTAATCACCATGCAATATTTTGAAGGGACTTGCTAGTAAGTCCTCCACTTGAACTTAGATGGAACTCAGATTGAACTTATAATGAACTGATACTGAAATTTACTTTGAACTCATCTTGAGCCCTTAACAAATAATGGATGAGTCTGTGCTGTAATAATAGTGAAAGTTTAATGAATAATTTATAGAAATAATGACAAAGGCAGATTAAGAATCTGATCCATTCACAGAATTTTTTTATAAAACACAATTTAATTTTAATTTTGAATTTCACTTGATCATTAAAACGACTGATAATTATACTATTTATTTAAAAAGCATCACTTTTAACCTCTTTAATGATTTTATCAGTTTTTTATTTGAAAAAATTTATAATAAGATCAGTGGTTCTTTATATTGATAACTCCTTTTAAGCAAGAATTTGAAGCTTTCATTTTTTAATTTAAACAATATTACCTGATTTTTTTGTATTTTTATTATTTCTGATTATGCAATATAAACATTTTCAGTTCACTGGATTTATTTAACAAAAATATTGAACTATCAAAATTCTCAAGTATTTTATTCTATAATACTGTGAAAAGACTAATAATTAAAAAAAGATAGTAATATGTTTTCCTACTTTCTGTTTCAATGAAGTCCACTCATAGCTTCTTTACACTAAGCACTGATAATTAATAAATTGTTTTATTATAAGTTTAGAAAGAAGTATAATTCTTATAGCAGTGAATTTTAATCAATTTTTTTACATTTTTATATGCAAGAAGATGATTAAAATTAAAAGAAAATATATTTTTGCTCTTTTTTTTGTTCTATCAAACATTCAACTACTAAGAATTTTCGCAATATACATTTATTCAATTTAATACATATATGATATTCTGGAACTTTTCATGAATTATTTAATCAAATTTCATGTAAATATGGTTATTTGGTAGAGTAATCTCATGAGTTGAAATGATAAATCACTACTCAGTAAATTTTTCATATTAAAAATTGAAATTCAAGCTAGATGTAAAACTTTAAAGATAATAAAAAAAAGTAGTATAAATTTATTTAAACTTTAATTTTAGTGCTTGATTTCGCTTCAATGCTGTATTGTGGGATAATTTCAGCCATATATTTTGCAAAGTGTTATCATGTTAAAAAATGTGCTTCATATAAAAATTTTGATTTTATTATTCAAGAACTGAATTAAATAGGTAGAAGTGGTGGTTCAGGATCTATCAATGATTTATTGTAATAATGATATTCATGCTGATTGGTAGATTTTATATGATGTTTCTATTCAATTTCTAAGTGTATGAAAAACAATCCCTTTGATATATTATTTAAAGAGAAGAATTTATAAATCTTCTTGAAATTGGCCTTATCACAAAGCAATACTGGAATGAGTATCACCACAGGAAATTTGGGGGTGAATTTCTAGCAGTTCTCACTCTTTGAACTTCATGGTGATCCTAATTTATGCCATGTATCAGACCTACCATAAATGCCACATTGAGAACAAATTGGAGTCACATTTAGTCTGAGATTTGTCCTTGATTAAGGCCCAGTGTGCCCTACATTCAGCACAAGTTGATCCAACAAAAATGTAATTTGATCCTGACTTAAGCACCAATTGAGCACACATTGATGTAACATACACATTATGCATGTGTACTTAAAATACATTATTGATGCATATTGAGAATTCATACATATTCAGTACCAATTATGTATGCATACTCAATATGCAATATTCAATATGCATTTTAAAATATGCATCTTTCATATTGAATAATGGATATTGCATATTGCATATTGCAAGTTGCATTTTGCATATAGCATACTACATATTGCATATTGCATATAGCATATAGCATATAGCATATAGAATATTGCATATAGAATATTGCATATTGCATATTTCATATTTCATATTGCATGTGGATGCATAATGCATGTGCAACATGAAATATTCATGCATACACAATGTGAAAACTAACCATCTACTGAGAGAAGTAAAAAATAAGTCATGTGACCTATAATTTTGAAAAGGGAAAAGAGGAATGATGATTTAAGCTTTTTTTACAATAGCCTTAGTTTTCATTATATAGTTAGAAAATATGCCTTGAAAAACTATTTTGAAAAAACCCATATCCTTGGTGAGAAATTCTTCATCAAGTTTAAAAAGTAAATTTTAACTGTTAGCATTATCTATATTGCTTCATATGTGGAAGACTCTATGTAAAAAATTAATATCCTCAGTAGTTTAATTATTTACTTTCCATCTCATTTTTATTCTCTGCATAAAGCTTTTGAGGAAAAAAATATGTAAGAGATATGTATATTAGGGGGTGTCAGTTCTGGCAAATCCGCACTTACAAATCCGCACTTAAATTTGACCAAATCCGCACTTAAATAAGTGCGGATTTCCAAAACACACTAGCCCCAATACTGGTGGATTTCAAAATGAAATAAGTCACTTATTTCACTCAAATCCGCACTTTCTCAACCAAAAGTGCTGATTTCACCATCAAGTCCCATTTCACTGATTTGTCAGCATCATCCCATTCATACGCAGCACTCCGCAGAATAACACTTCATAACTCAAAACATCGTACATCACTTACATCTTCATATCATATCATATAAGAGTCATGCCTTCCTCACTTTCAAATCGTGATAAATTACATAAAGCAATGACTTTCATGGCGCTTGAACTGCTCTTGGACTCTGATTCCGATTCTGATCTAGAAGAAGATTTTGTCGTTTTATCAAAAATGGCCAGGAAACGTTACCTTCTTCCCAGAAAGCCTCAAGTACTTCATACCCCCAAGTACACCATCCAAACACTTCTTAACCTATCTACACCCAGTTTTAGACAGCTGTTCAGGACTTCTCAGGAATTTTTCCTTAAATTGCTTGAGCTTATTCAGGATCATCCCATATTTCACAATAATTCTCAAAAAGAACAACGACATCCTTAAATTCAATTGGCCATCACACTATGCCGTTTGGGTTCAAATGGTAATGGAGCCGCTTTGAAACGTTTAGAAAATGTCTTTGATTTAGGGTATGGTTCAGTTAACACTTATACCAAACGATGTATCACTGCCATCAACTCCTTGGAATCATCCCCCTTTTCCCCCCTTTGGCTGCCTCATTCACCCCTCCTTGGCTCACTCTAACCTCCCTTTCCTCCCTCTTTGGTCTCATCTCTCCCTTTCTCCCCCTTCTTGGTCTCCTCATATCTTCCCCTCATTCCACTCCACCCCCCACCAAATCCCCACCAAACCCGCCTCTAACCCCCCCTCCAAACCCCCCCTCCAAACCCCCCTCCTATCCCCCTCAAAACTCCCCCAAATCCTCCCTCATATCCCTCCTACCCCCCCTTAACCTTCACTTAACGATTCGTTAACGAATCGTTAAGTTATTGAACGATTGCAGCTAATCGTTCATTAACACCATGCAATATGGGGGGCGGACTTTCTAGCAAGTCCGCCGAGAGGTTGAGAGGGGTGAAATGGGGATCAAAAGAGGATGGCATACAATGGGGCTGGGAGGATAGCGAAAGGCATGGGGAGGGAAGACAAGCATGTGTTGATAGAATTGAAAGGGATGGAGATTGGTGCAAACAGAGTGTGAAAATAGGAGGATGAACTCTGTTCTTCGGGCAAAGAACAGAGTTCACTTCCATTCACTTATATTTCTTTTTTCTCAACTCATCTCTCCAGGTAAGTCATTTTATTCTTTTTAAACAGAGTGTGAAAATAGGAGGATGAACTCTGTTCTTCGGGCGAAGAACAGAGTTCACTTCCATTCACTTATATTTCTTTTTTCTCAACTCATCTCTCCAGGTAAGTCATTTTATTCTTTTTAAACAGAGTGTGAAAATAGGAGGATGAACTCTGTTCTTCGGGCGAAGAACAGAGTTCACTTCCATTCACTTATATTTCTTTTTTCTAAACTCATCTCTCCAGGTAAGTCATTTTATTCTTTTTAAACAGAGTGTGAAAATAGGAGGATGAACTCTGTTCTTCGGGCGAAGAACAGAGTTCACTTCCATAAAATATTAGCTGAAACATAGTTTTCAATTCTGTAAAAACAGTTGTAAGTAATAGAAAAAGTCACTGATTTTTTTTATATGTAATCTGAAATTTTTTATTAAAATTATTGTATTTAAGAATTGCAATATTGTCAATCAATCTTTATTGATCAACTTAATTTAATAAAGTATTATTTAAATAAGTTGCTTCAAAAAATACTTTGCATTGAACCTAGTTTCTAGACTTGATCTGCATTTTGGCTTAAGGAATTGTCATTACTTTAAAAGTAGTATACTTGACATATCTTATTTATATATTAATTAATTTATGTAATTATATTGTATTTTGATGACTTTCACCCTTTACTTCAATAAAATGCAGGGGAGGGCATTGCCAATTTTTTAAATCTGACATGTGAAATTGATGACTTAGAAAAATTTAGATAAGCAAACTTATTGACTAGAAAGTAAAGATAGAAAATTTTTATTATACATTCAAATTTTTGTCAAAAATAACGTACTATATTCTTTTCCTTTTATAAGTCAGCATATAAGAAAATATTACCAAAATTAAATTAACTAGAAAAACAATTTATCAATTGAAAAGGTCAAGTAATTTTTTAATGTCCTCATAAGATTGGCCATTTTTAACACATTCCATAATGAAATCTTTTTTTTTAAAACTCTCTTGTTTTTCCAATTCACAAGTAGCCATTTCTCTTTGAAATTGACGGTCATTTACTCTTTCCATCTGCTCTACCTCAAATTTTTTTTCTTCCAAATCTAAGGCTTGCTGATCTTTCCTTAGCATATGATCAAACTTCATCTTCTCAAAGTCAAGGGCATTATTTGCAATAGTTGATTTCGCTGAGAAAATTAAATTGAAATAAATAAATAAATGAGTTAATGATTAAGATATATAGTAAACAAAACTTACTTATATCTTTTTTTTCAAAATAATCCTCAAGGGAGCCAAATGAGCTTGTTGAAGTATTACCACGTTTTAATAGATGGTTCAAGTTCATTGAAGTTGAGGCTCGACGCTTTAGTTTGGAGTTTGAACAAGAGGCTTCAGGAAGTTCTTCTAAAGCAGCTTCTAAAGAGGTATTCACATTTCCAGAATTGAGATTATTTAATGGAGATTGAGTTTGAGTAGGAGGAGACTAGAAAGAAAGAGAAATTCAGAGAAGAATTGAAGAAAAAACAAAAAGTAAACATACATTTAAATTTTGGGCCTCTGAGGATTCAGATCTTCTGCGATATAATTGTTCTGCTTGATAGTTGGGATCATCTTCAGCTGAACTATGGTTAGAAGGTGGAGGGGATTGATCTTCTTCAAGTAAAGGTGTGTTGGGAGGATTATAGGAAGGTTTGGATCCAGAGGGTATATGCTTAGTAGTATCGTGTAGAAACCAAGGGTTTACATCAACTCGGGTGCCAAAAAGATTATCCATTTCCTCATAGAAAGGACACATGACATTTAGCTTTTCGGAAACAGTAGTAATTCCAATCTCCAAATCATCATCGTCAATACCAAAGCCAGTTTCATTTACAGCATGATGAGTCTTTTTATATTTTGAATGGTAACTCTTAAATCTCTCCTTCATTTGTTTAGGATTGATATCGATTCTCCCCCTTGTTTTCTTCCTTACTTCATTGGCCATCAACAAGTAGCCATTAACCTTTGAAGAAGGTGGACGTCCAATACGAGTGGACTTTTCACATCCAAAACATGCTTCAAAATTTGATTTTATTTTAAGGAAGTTGATTATGATGAGATAATCATCCTTTTTAAGCTGACCTGAACCTGCCTTTGATTTTTCAGGTGTAGGGCTTGCTTTACGAGGAGACTTTTGTGACGAAGCAGATTTTTGAGTTATCTTTTGAGATTTGGAATGTCTGGGAGGCATTATGAAACTGGCACATAACAAGAAAAAAGATTAAGAGGTAGAAGAAATATGTAAAAAAGAATGTAAACATGCCTGGTCAAAATGTTGTAATAAAATGATGAAAATGTTAGGAAGGGGTGTGTGCCGAGGATTGATGGGTAGGTAGCGAGGAAGGTCAGTGTGTCACATGTGACAGGGATGGGGTAAGAAAGGAAGGGATGTTTTGTGGCCAAAATGTGGTTGTGAAAAAAAACGGGAAAAAAGTGCTGATTTGAGGTCATAACTGACACCCTTTTTTGAAATAAGTGACTTTTTTGCAAAATTTAAGTGCTGATTTGTAAGTGCTGATTTGGTTTCAAATCCGCACTTAATTTAAGTGCGGATTTGCCAGAACTGACACCCCCTATTTTATCATGTCTATGTGTCCAAAATTCAATGTGCCAAATTGTGTTGAATAATCATTTGTTGTATTTGATGTGTGTATTTGGGGTTAAATGCAAAATGAGATTGCCAACTGGGATGCAAAAAAGTTGGCATGCAATATGAAATTAATATTGCATATGAAAACAGAGGCAAGAAAAATTTGCAATTCCACTCATGGATTTTCATTCTTGACTGGTAGTATGGGGGTTGGTAGCAGTGGTCAAGCAACCACTAAAAATATTTATGCACTAATATTTGAGTCAAGGGTATCATGAGTGTAGAATTATGGAAGGTGCCCATAATTTATTATTATTCCTTAATTTTATTGAAAAATTTTCAATATTGAAAATGACTTTTGGTTGGTTAGTATTTGATCTAGCTGTGTCAGAGCCTTTCTCAATATTGATGTTACTCTTTAAAATTTTTGAATATTTTTCATTATGAGGATTTAATTATGGTACAATCTAATGTTGGCTCTATATTATGACTGTTGAAAAACAGAATTAACAGATTAAAATTAATTACAGTCAGGAAAAAATGTAGTGATGGTATTTGTTCACTTTCATTATAAGTGAAGGTTGGTTTAATTGTCATATTGACCTTATGACTGAAAATACAAATCTTCCAAGTCACTCACTCTTTGAATTATATTAAGAGTTGATAATAGGAATGGATAGTGATATAAAGTGAATGTTAGCATTTGGGATCTTGCTATCCCTGAAAATACTTGACATATGTTTTAATCATGTAATGATCAGTTAACCAATGGTGTAAACACCAGTAAAAAATATGTGTTGTGATTTAATATCATATTTAAATTTGATGGATGGATATTTTATCAACTCAGTAGCTCATGACATTGAGTAAAAAATTTCAAAAACTATAGATGGTGCTGATTATTTTTCTTTCACAAGTTGATAGTGGGGAAATAATGAACCAATGTTTTGAAGATGAACATGATGGTATGATCAAGTCTTGTGGGTCAGAGATAGAATTTTTGGGTAATTTGTATAATAGATTATATTTAAAAAGTCTGTGAATTCAATGTAATGCCCTATGATTGATATACTAATACATGATCCATCAGCAAAAGATATTAATAATGCTGATTTCAAGTTAACTCTGAAAACCATTTTTGATGGAACACAACAATTTATATAAAAAAGCCCTTGACATCTGGTGCAATTTTTTTCCCCTAGGAATTTATATTTATCAAAATAGTTATCACTAGAAATATTATGAGTCAAATAATTTCTCACCACATCAAATAATGTGTGGACTGGTTAACAAGATACTTGTTTAAACCTTTAATTCTAGATTATTGGCTTCCAGAAAGTACTTGACTGATGATCAGAAACATGTTTTTGCCAGTAGGTGACATAAAGCATAAACAAGGTTGTAACAGGTACAATTTATACATCAATAGGTTTTTGAACCTTTGAAAAGCATGGCTATTAAATTTTTTGTCCCACCTATATTTGTGCTAAAGTATGTATTGATTAATAAAACAATCTGTTACCTAGTGTCACCGGATGACCTACGCACAAGGTCGAGGATGTTCCTTAAAATGAGATGAGGGATTTAGAAACTTCTTCAAAGCACAGAGGAATGATTTGAGGAAGTGATTCAAAGGTCACTCGAAGTAAGAGCTACGGGTTCAAGGTATGATCGAGAAGAATTATAATATAGTTTCAAAGGTAATAGGAATTCTTAAGATCTCACAAAGGGTTGGAAACTCAACAATCAAAGATTTAGGATTTAGAAATGATTATTGAGAAAATAAAGAAAGATACAATAATAATGATTTAACTTAAAAGATTTTACCACTATTAAATGTAAATACGTTTTATAATTTAATTCTAAGGAATGTCAAACCAAAAACCCAACCCTTTTATATCCTTTATTCCTCCTCGCATTGACCTCCCTCTCATTGCACCATTCCCATACCACAGACCATTAATAACATACACTTAGACCCTCTTCGCTAATATCCGTCCATGCTCAATTTACCCCTTTTAATTAATTAACAAACTTTTTAATGAAAAACTACTAATGTACTATTACGTTGATCATAGAGCTGTGCGTCGCTTATGGAAATTAAGACTAAGACACACTATTGAGAGATTGACTCATTTAGATTTAGAGTTTAGGCTAGCGCAGTTGAATAGTAAGTACACAAAGGAGAATCGCAGTTGCTATGGAGAATTGCTTTCTGCGCTTCGAGTATAGATTTAAAACTCGATATTATTGATTTAATGAGCTGCTTTTGCCTCGAGTGTCACGTGGCGCGTGACAGATGCCCGGGTATAAGAATCGCGAGCACCGTTGAGCTTGAGCCATCTTCTCACACTAGTTTCCCTTTCCTCTATATATATTTTTTCTTGTTTATTACTTTCCTCATTATATAATGAACTGTCCTACCCCAACGCCTACGCCTCCACACCCTAAAGGGGATGGGGGAATGGTTACGCAACAGTTTTCCCAGGCTTGCATGGCTTGTGAAGCAATGGAATACTTTTGTGTCGAAAGTACGGCGACTCGAGGCCCTTGCCAGAAATGCGAGTTTTGCCGTTGGCGACAAGTGGCATGCAATGCATTGACAAAGAACGCAGAGATTGAACGACGATTCACCAAGACTAAGTTTTGGGTGATCCCTAAAACAAAAGAGGTGGTCGAAGACATTTGGGATGTCTCCGTTGGAGACGATCAATCGGTGGGGGAGAACAATAAGGAAATTTATAACAAGATCACAACCTGGGTAACCCAGGCCACAGGCTCAAAACGGGGTGTCAAAGAAGAGATTGACGAATTTGTGGAGGAAGATGAGGATGAAGTCCCTGTTCCAAGGCGGACACCCAAAAAACGACAGGTGGTCATCGAAGATGATGAGGAGGAGAAAGAAGCAGAGGTAGAGGTGGCTCCAAGGTTGTTCTTAGAACCTGACCCCATCTTAAAAGTAAGTTTTATCTGTTGCTCTTTTTTTTTTAGGGATGAGGTTACTGATGAGTTCTTGTTTAGACATTGAATGCCATTGTTGAAGACCCAATTGGGGAACCTGCGTCGCTTTTGCCAACTGAGGCAAACCCTCTGGTCACGGGTGGAATCAAAGAACCTGAGGAAACGCTGGACCAGGTGTGGTCAAAGAAGCCTCGTCAGGGTCGACGAGTTAGGTTCGCAGAAGAGTTGTGTGGGGAGGTTGATACAATTATCGACACTGCTTCCTTCGACGTGGCAGAGGAACTGTTGGAGATTGGAGAGGTAGTTCTGGTAGGAGAGGAGGAGGTATTTGAGAAATGCAGGAAGGAGATAAGGGTAATTTTGGAGAAGATGAAAGGATTGGTTCGAGAAAAATTAAAAGAGAAAAATTTGAAATGAAAGGGAGAGATGTAAAGAAGTAGAAAAGTAGAATTGTCTTTAGTTTTTTTTTTTTTTTTTGTATTATTTTATTGTATTTAAGGTGAATATTATTTTTTATAAGATTTGGGGGAGAGAGAAAAAAAAAGTTTTAAATAAAATTTTGCTTTAGAATTTTAAAGAAGAAATTTAAATAAAGAAAGAAAAAGAAAGAAGTTATTAATTGAAGGAAGTTTAAGTTTAAAAGAAAAATTTATGCAAGAGAAGAGAGAAAAAAGAAAAAAAAATGGTTGGTGATTGAGATGAGTTTGTTGAAATGAAAATTTAGTGAAAGAAGAATTTGTTATTTGCGAAAAGTTGTTTATTGATGTTTTAGGAATTTTAGATAGTTGAAAAAAGAGAAAAAACAGAATTAGAATTTAAAGAGAATTTGAAAAAGAAGAATCATTTGTTCAAAGAATTTTATAAAGAGATTTAGAGGTTGAAGTTAAGTTTGAGGAAATGGTTGTGTCGTTATTTGTACAAGATTTTGATGGTTTGAAGGAAATAAAGTTTAAAGAGAGAATAAATTTTAGAAAAGAAAATTTTAAAGAGAATTTTAAATTTAAGAAAAGAATGTATTTAGAGAATTGAAAAAGAGAAGTGAAAAAAAACATTTAGAGAGATTTAAAAGTTTTTTATTTTATTTTATTATTTATGTTTATTCTATTTATTTGTTTGTTTTTTTTTTTTTTTAATTTTAAATTTTAACTTTTAATTTTAGTTGGTTTTGGAGAAAATTTTATAGAAGGAGAAGAAAGAAAAAGAAAAAAAAGAAAACAAGGATAAGAAATTTAAGAGGTGTTTTAGATTTTAAGAGAAAGAGAAAAAAGAAAGAAAAGAGAAAAAAAAGAAAAGAAAATTTAAAATAAAAGAAATTTTAAGGTTTTGGTTTTAAAGGATATTTCAAATGAAAAGATTTTAGAAGTTCAGGGGCGTTAGAAACATTGATGGCTGGTTCCCAGGATGTTTTGTCTGATTCATCAAGGAAGCCTTCCCATTCCACGAGGTATTAAAGTTTCCCCTTGCGCATTCTTGAATCAAGGATACGACTTACTTCCCACTCTAGATGATCTTCTACTTCGACCGGTTCCGGAGGGGGTTGGTTCTTGCCCCGGTATATTTCTCGAGTCAGTTCCAGGAGAGATACATGGAAAACAGGGTGAATTGCCTGCCATTTAGGAGGTAACTTTAGTCAAAATGCAGTTTTAGAGACTTCAGAGTCGATTTCGAATGGTCCCAAGCGCTTTTCAGCCAGTTTCTTTGATGGTCGTGTTGTTCGAATGTTTCATGCGTCGAGCCATACTTTGTCGCCTGGTTTAAAGGAAGGAGCAGATTGTCGATGTTTGTCGGCCTGTTCCTTGTATCTTCAAATCACTAATTCCAAATTTGTTTTAAGTTCTTCTTGGAGTCGTGATATAGTTTGAAGATAATGTTCCGCAGGATGATTAGTTCCTACATGGATTGAGTTGAATCGAGGATGTTGTCCATAAATGGTTTTGAAGGGAGATTTTCGTGTCGAAGAATGAGTCGAGTTATTATAAGCAAATTCGGCCAGTGGTAACCATGTGGTCCAATCGTCTTGTTGGTAACTGACATACATTCGAAGATATTGTTTGAGGATTTGGTTAACTCTTTCTGTTTGACCGTCGGTTTCAGGGTGATAGGCTGTGGAGAGGTTCCTCGTGATATTGAGTTGTCGACACAGTTGGGTCCAGAATGTGGATACAAACAATGAGCCTCTATCTGAAATAATATCATTTGGTAAGCTGTGTTTGGAAAATACATATTCTAGAAACAATTTTGACAAATCTTCTGCTGTAGCAGTAGTAGTGGTTTTAATGAAAATAGACATTTTTGAAAATCTATCTACTATTACTAATATAGCATCAAAATCATTAGAAAAAGGAAGTTGAGAAATGAAATCCATTGATAAAGATTCCCAAGGTTTAGAGGGAATAGGAAGTGGTTGAAGCAACCCATGCTTCCGGTGACGGGGAGCCTTATTCCTATTACATTCATAACAAGATCTTATATAGGCCTTGATTTCTCTGGTCATTCCTGGCCAGAAGAAAACCCTTGCAATTAACTGGTAGGTTTTATCAACACCAAAATGACCAGCTAATGGAGAATCATGTCAAATATTGAAAATCCATAATTTTATTTCAATGTTGTTGTCGGGTATGACTACTCTACCTTCGAAAACTAATAGACCTGATTCAATACTAAATCTTTGGTCCCTTGCTTCGAGAGTATTTTTTCTTTTAACCCTAAACAATAATCGTCCTTCGACTGAGCTTCGAGGATGTTGGACAGTGGATTTTGAAAAGATTGAATTGTCATCGAATTAAGTTGATGAGTCGTTAACATTTATTCTTTGAAAATTGATTGCACATTTGCTGTGTTCTTGTCAGCAAATGCGTCCCCCCGCTGTGGGTAGACGTCGTCCTGACGTGACACTGATATCTGGGACAATGCAGTTCTTACCTGGGAGATAGGAAACAGAGAAGGGAAATTCAGACAAAAATTCAGCCCACCTGGCTTGACACCTGGTTAGCACTTTAGAAGACATGAAGTATTTCAAAGCATTATGATCTGTTAAAATTTGAAAAGGACTATCTATGCTGAGAAGAAAAGAACACCATTTTTTTAGACAATGGATAATAGCTAAAAGCTCTTTGTCATGAATTTCATAATTTAATTCTGTGGCTATGAGTTTGTGTGACTCAAAAGCAACAGGATGAAACAAATTTGTTTCAGAATTTAATTGAGAGATGACCCCTGCAATAGCATAATCGCTCGCATCTGTCTCAACTATTGTTGAAGCAGAAGGATCAAAATGTCGAAGAATTAGGGCTGTGGTGAACGCCGTTTTTAGTGCTTCGAATTCCTTTCGTGCTGTAGAAGTAAAAACAAAAGGAATGTCCTTTCTAAGAAGAGAAGTCAGATTGGAAATAGTTTTAGAGTAATCTTTAATAAATCTTCTATAGAAGTTTGCAAAACCCAAAAATCCTTGGAGTGATTTAATGGTTTTGGGCTCAGGCCATTCCAGGATTTTCTGGACTTTTTTGTCATCCATGACTAAACCATCAGTGGACAACGTAAAACCCAAAAAATCAATTGATTTGAGGTGGAATTCGCATTTATTATTCTTGGCGTAGAGACCATGATCTCGAAGTCGATTTAGGACCTGTCAAACATGATGAATATGTTCATCTAGTGTTTTCGAGAATATTAAAATATCATCTAAATAGACGACTACAAATTGCTCAACAACATCTCGAAAGATGTCATTAACAAAAGTTTGAAAAGTTGAAGGTGCGTTACACAATCCAAAAGGCATAACTAAATATTCAAAACTACCAAATCTAGTGCGCATTGCAGTCAGTGGTTCATGACCTTCTGAAATGCGAATCAGATTGTAAGCGCCTCTAAGATCAATTTTAGAAAAGAAATTAGCACCATTGAAAAGGGTAAGAAGTAATGACATAGGAGGAACAGGATATGCATTCTTCTTAGTGACTGTGTTGAGCTTTCTATAGTCAACACACAACCTAAGACTACCGTCCTTCTTTTTTAAAAAGAGGACAGGGGAGCCGGTTGGAGATTTACTGGCTCTGATGAAACCTTTGGCTACATTCTCTGAAATGTAGTCTCGAAGAACTTGAGATTCGTCCTTCGACAAAAAATAGACAGGACCTGCCGGAGGTACTGGGCCTATTAACTCTATTTATGGTCGTAGGGTCGATGAGGTGGTAACTTATCGGCCTTGCGGATTGAGAAAACATCGAGGAAATTGTGGTAGATTTCTGGTAGAGTTGATTTAATGGCTTCAACGTTGATTTGGTCGTCCTCTTCATCTTTGAGAGAATCTGTTGAGGGGATACCTGAATTGAGAGAGCAGAATTCGATTACTTCAAGTAAATTTAAATCCTCTTTGAGTGAAGTAATCGAGCTAGAAGGGTTAGCCAATTGCTCATTTAGAAAAAGATCAGATGCTTGCAAGTCATCTGGCAGAGATTCGTCCTCTAGCAGGACGTTGTCAGGCGGGTTGTTTAACTCCCTATTGACCTGCATTGAAGAATCAGAAATATAATTAGAGCATGGGGTGATCAATCCCCTAGTCCAATAAATTTCGGGATTCCAATGCGTTAAAAAGTCATGGCCAAGATTGGTATCGTCCATCCTTGGGGCGTCCAAGACTGATAATTCCCACTTGAAGGGGGGAAAGTTTGGAAAGTTGAAAACCCATAAAACTTTCTTACTTACCCAATATTTGGGTTCCTCTGATTCGACCAAATAGATTGGAGTTCGATCGACATCTGTAAATGTTAGTTGAAGCTTCTCGGAAAAAGAAAAACTAACAAAAGAAATTGAAGCTCCAGAGTCTATAAGACAACTGAAGGGGATATCCTCCTTAAAAAGAATGAATCTTAAGCGGTTTAAGGCAACTCCAGCCCTTAAGACATGGAGGTTCTGTGCACTGGGAGAGATAAGATAGTTTGCTTTGCACACAAGTAAACTATATACTAGTTTTTTGACTTTGAACTAGTACCTTCTCTTTCCTTCAACTTTAAACAGTCTTCCAACTTGTGCTTACCCCCACAATACATACATAACCCATTATCTGCTTGTCTCTTCCTCTCAGCTTCTTTAAGTTCCCCTTTAGGATCCAGTACTTTGCTGATATCGCCTGGAGTCGAGCCTTTTGGTCGAGGTTTATCCTTCCCCTTATTGGGTTTGGATTGAGTCAAGGAGGATTGATTTGGTCGTGGGTGTGAAGAAGCTCCCGATTTAAAATTTAGGCCTTGAGATTTGTTGGCGTATCGACGATGTTGAAGTTGTCCTTGATAAACACCGTCAAGTTCGAGGGTTCGATCCATTAAATCCGTCAAAGTAGTCATCTTCTGACCGTGAAGATTTAATTGATCCAGAATCCTCAAAGGAAGTCCTTTCTTGAAATGATACTTAAGGGCAGCATCATTCCAACCTACTCGAGTTTGAAGTGCTCTGAAGTTCGAGATATATTCAGAGGCTTTACCATTATCACTCATGCGAAGAAAATCAAGTTCAATTTTTGCGTTGTCAGTTTCATTAGGGTCCCCAAACAACGTAAAGAGTTGGTCTTCGAACTTTTCCCAATTATTGATAAGTAAGTGGGTTTCTGTCGAAGAAAGCATGAGCAGATAAGGTTCGAACCATCTTGCTGCTTTCCCGGCTAGGAATGAAGAAGCGTAAAAAAATTTTGATCGGTCGCTATTAAAGGTTTGAGGGTCATTATGGAACAGTAGCTTGCAGGTTTGCAAGAAGGGTTGCAATCTGTCGGGGTGATCTCCGTCGAATTTGTCAGGAGATTTCATAGAAGGAGTTTTGAACTTAGATCCCTCTGAAGACGTTGGATTTGAAAGGGTTTTCATGAAAAGTCTCATGAAATCTTCCAGAGAGTTAGATGGTCCAGGTTCTGAGGATTGACCAGAAGGGTGATTGGCAGGGGCGGATGGTGCCTCGTGCATTGTATCCTCTCTTTCTTCTTCATCACTAGAATCCTCAAAATCTTGTGGGATGTCTTCTACAGATTGAACTGAATGTTGCCATTCCCTAAGGTCGAGTGGCTCCAAAGAGTGAGTGCGGGAAACAGACCTTGTGGCTGTTGGCCTGCCTCTAGCGCGAGCTCTAGTAGTAGTGCCCGTAGGAGGAGTGTGTTGAACAGGTGCCATTTTAAAATTTTAAAAACACCTAAAAGGACGTAGTAGTGCAAAGAATGAGAACTACGGAGAATTAATTTATACTGTCACCGGACGACCTACGCACAAGGTCGAGGATGTTCCTGAAAATGAGATGAGGGATTTAGAAACTTCTTCGAAGCACAGAGGAATGATTCGAGGAAGTGATTCGAAGGTCACTCGAAGTAAGAGCTACGGGTTTGAGGTATGTTTGAGAAGAATTATAATATAGTTTCAAAGGTAATAGGAATTCTTAAGATCTCACAAAGGGTTGGAAACTCAACAATCAAAGATTTAGGATTTAGAAATGATTATTGAGAAAATAAAGAAAGATACAATAATAATGATTTAACTTAAAAGATTTTACCACTATTAAATGTAAATACGTTTTATAATTTAATTCTAAGGAATGTCGAACCAAAAACCCAACCCTTTTATATCCTTTATTCCTCCTCGCATTGACCTCCCTCTCATTGCACCATTCCCATACCACAGACCATTAATAACATACACTTAGACCCTCTTCGCTAATATCCGTCCATGCTCAATTTACCCCTTTTAATTAATTAACAAACTTTTTAATGAAAAACTACTAATGTACTATTACGTTGATCATAGCGCTGTGCGTTGCTTATGGAAATTAAGACTAAGACACACTATTGAGAGATTGACTAATTTAGATTTAGAGTTTAGGCTAGCGCAGTTGAATAGTAAGTACACAAAGGGGAATCGCAGTTGCTATGGAGAATTGCTTTCTGCGCTTCAAGTATAGATTTAGAACCCGATATTATTGATTTAATGAGCTGCTTTTGCCTCGAGTGTCACGTGGCGTGTGACACCTAGGAAAATTTATTTAAAATGCAAATGTGAAGAATGTTGAAGCATTATTATTTTACAACTCCTATGATTTTCCTAAATCTTATTTAAGTTAATGGCCTAGGTGAAGAGAACTCAAATATCACAGTTGCAACATATGTATGGGATAATATTTTTCTTTTCATAATAATAATATAATGAACTTGTCCTTACCAGTTTATTACCTGTGATTGGAGTATTGTTGAATCTTGTGTGCCACATGCAAACAGCAGAATGCTATAATTCCATCATAATAATAAAAGGATATTTGGCAATTCAATATCTTTATTATATGTTAAGAAAATATTAAGCTTTTCATAATAATAATAATATAATGGCACTGCAACAAATGTTTGTTTTGTCTTGGGGTGCAACAATTGGACAACAATTATACAACAATTATGTAACAGTTATTTTTAGCACTTAAAGGTCCTAAGTGGGTTTTAAGTGCAAAAAAAATTGTTTCACAACTGTTGCACAACTGCTGCCTAATTGTTGCACCCCATGGAGAAAAACAATATGTTGCAGTGTGGACTTGTCCTTACCAGTTTTTTATCTGTGATTGGAGTAATGTTGAATCTCTTGTACCAAATGCATCCAGAAGAATGCTATACTTTGATCATAATAATTAAAAGATATTTGGAGGTTCAATATCTTTATTATATGTTAAGTATATATTATTCTTGCTTTTTAATATATTGCTCTGGCTTAATGCTATGTTTTTGACAAAAATTGTGTGTTGCAATATGCTTTCCATTATATTATTTATTTTTGAGGTAGTAATATTTTTACCTTCAAAGGCATTGGCCAGATTTTTTTATCTTGAAGAATAATAATTTAATAAAATGCACTTTTCAAATAAGAGATTAATATTTAAAATCAAATTAAAAACAGACTGTGCTATCTGGCTTTACATGACACCAAGTATCCTTCTGAGCATTAGCTGATGCTGAGGAAGATACTTTTATAAAGAATATCAGTAAGGGTATAATTCTGTGAAAGATGGTTTTTTCAAATTATCAAAGTGTCCTTCTCAGCAACAGACCATTGTTCAGGTGGACACTTTAGGTTCTGTGAAATAGGATGGCAAGAGTTTTCATAATGTCCAAGTTATTTTATTGTTGCCTAACCATAAAAGTGAAGGTGTTACAGACTTTGTCAAAAGTGTCCTTCTGAAGGACAATCCAATGCTCAGAAGGACACTTTTATAATGCATATCATTTAGGTAATTTTTGTATACATATCTATATTTTATGCATTATAAAAGTGTCCTTCTCAGCACTGGGCCATCCTATAAAGCAACACTTTTCAACAGGTTTGTAACACCTTCAATTTAATGTTTAACCAATTTTCTAGTAAAAAGGCTATTAAAAGAGCTCATTTAATTTAAAGTACTTAAAGTGCTCACCTGAAAAATGGTCCATCACTGAGAAAGAAAATTTTTTAAATTTCAAAGATAAAATGGTTATATATAATACCTAGATGATATGAATTATAAAAGTGTCCTTCTGAGCATTGGACCATCCTTCAGAAGGACACTTTTGACCAAGTCTGTAAAACCTTCACTTTTATGGTTAGGCAAATATAAAGTACCATTGAAATTTGAAAAAACCTTTCCATCTGATTGCACAGAACCTAAATTTTCCTCCTGAATAACGGTCCATTTCTGAGAAGGACACTTTGAAAATGCATATCATCTAGGTATTATATGTATACCTGTGTATCTTTTGTGCATTATCAAAAATTATTGTACACCAAATAAAATTTGGTATGGACTGGTTAAAAAGAAACTTGTTTAACCCCTTAATTCTATGTTATTAGCTTCTAGAAATTACTTCAATGATAGTCAGAAAGACGTTTGTGCCAGTGAGTGACATAAAGCATAAACAAGGCTGTAACAGGTTCAACATTTACATTAATAGGTTTTTGAGCCTTTTAAAAGCAAGGGTACTAATTTTTTTGTCCCACCTATATTTTTGCTATAATATTTTTTGATTAATAAATCAATCTTTTGCATGGGAAAAATTATTTAAAATATAAATGTGAAGACATATGGAGCATTATTATTTTTATTGGCCAGTTCTTCTAGAAGAAGGTGAAGGAGAAGGAGAAGAGGAAGGAGAAGTAGAAGAAAGGAAAAGTTTGAAGATAAAGGAAGAGAAAAGAGGAAAAAAGATTTAAATGAAAGGTGATGATGATTTAAATAATTTGACAGAACTAAGTATTTTATTTCTCTCTGCTTCAGTATCAATCAATAATAATTAAAAACCTCTTAAAACAACCTTTAGATATTTATTTAATATTTAAGGGGACAGATGCGCCAATACAATAAACTAGATACTAGTATTTTAAAATATGATCGAACAATGTAAGTGATGTAGCTGAAGGGGATTACCCAAGACCTTTTTATAGGAAAGGGGTCCTCTGAGGCACCAAAAATTTGTATATACAAAATGATAACAAAATGAAACAATAAAATAAAAAAACATAATTGAAACCTGGCAATTGAGAAAAAAACATGAAACAAATAATTAAACCCTCAAATAAGAACTAATTTTCCCATACTATATTCCCAACACAGTTAATTAAAATAGTGAGTAACTACATAAATTTGTAGCATGGGGAAATTTGAGTAATATATCCAGAACAGTAATTGCAATGAGTCTTAAAATGGTTTTAATTATAGCCATACAATCATGTCCTTTTGACGCAAACATTTATGTAATCAATTCAATTCCAAAAAATAAATTAGTAATTTTTTTTAACTGTTTCATTTGATTAATAACTAATTTAAGTGAAAAAAGTAATTGATTTAATGAGTTACTGATTCAAAATAAGTATTTTTATATATTTTATTAAGTAAGTTTTTTAAATTATTTAATAGCTTTTCTGACACAATTAAGGGTCAAAAAGCACCCAATATTTATGGATTATAACATATGAGAAGTATTATTTAATATATAAATTTTATTAATTAAGTTTTAATCACATTATAATTCAATTTTTCAATTGTAATTATAATATATGTTTATCATTAATTTATGAAAATTAAATAAATAAAAATGCGACATGATTTATATAATATAATATATATTATGTTTTATGTAAGTGTATAAATAATTTAATTAATAATAAAATTAATATAATCCTTATTTTACTTTTAGACTCACAATTTTTTCCTCCAAGAAATTAAACAAGTGAAAAATTTTATTTAATAAAGTATAAATGTTTTTTTTAATACTTAGTGATTTCATTAAAATAAATACTTGTTTAATATTAATAAATATTATACTAGTAAAATTAGTTTAGCTTACTTAATTAATAATGTTTTATAGTACATTAACTAAGTATAAAAATTCTTAATATAATCCAATAAAATGTTTATATAATTTTAAATACATAAAATACATAAATTTATTCCCTCCAATAAAGTATTATACATTTTACTGAGCTCCTGAGACAGTCTGGCTAACAATTTTAAAAATTGTTAGATTTGGCTAAATCATATTCATGTTAATGGCCTAAGTTATGAAAATTCAGATATCACACTATGCGCAAATGTATGGGATAATGTTTTCCTTTTCATAATAAAATTATAATGAGCTTGTCCTTACAAGATTATTATCTATGATTGTGGTATTGTTGAGTTTTATGTGACAAATGCATCCAGAAGAGTTCTATAATTTAATCATAATAATAAAAGGATATTTATCAGTCCAATATACTATAATATTTTAAGAAAATATTATTCTTGCTTTTAATATATTCCTATGGTTTAATGCTATTCTTTTAATAATAATTATGTGTTTAAATATTCTGTAAAATGTATTATGAATTTTGAGGTAGAATTATCTGGTGTTCCAGAGCCATTAGCTAGAATGGTTTACCTTTAACAATGAGAATTTAATAAAATTCATTTTTCAAATATGGGAATAATATTTTAAATTTTTTTATCTTGAAGAATAATAATTTAATAAAATGCATTTTTCAAATAAGAGATTAATATTTAAAATAAAATTAAAAAGAAACTGTGGTATCTGGCTTTAAATGGCACTAAGTTTCCTTCTGAGAATTGTCTGACACTGAGAAAGACAGTTTTATGAAGCATATCAGTGACAGTATAAGTCTGTGAGACATGGGTACTTCAAATGATAAAAGTGTCCTTCTCAGAAATGGACCATTGCTCAGTTGGACACTTTAGGAGCTGTGCAATCAGATGGCCAGAGTTTTGCTAATATTCATGGTATTTTATTTTTGCCTAACTATAAAAGTGAAGGTGTTACAGAATTTGTCAAAAGAGGCCTTCTGAAGGAAGGTCTGACACTCAAAAGGAAACTTTTATAATGCATATCATCTAGGTTTTATATGTATACCTGTGTATCTTTTTTGAATTATAATACATCATTTCTCATCCCATCAAATATTGTGTGGACTGCTTAAAAAGATAATTTTTAATGATTTAATTAAATATTTTTAGCTTTCAAAAATCGTTTTACTGATGATCAGAAACATGTTTGTGCAATTGGGTTACATAAAGTATAAACAAGTCAGTAACATGTCCAATTTGTACATTAATAGGATTTTGAAACATTGAAAAGCAATGGCATTGATTTTTTCCCCTAACTATATTTGTCCTTGAGTATGTATTGATTAAGCAATAAATCTGTTACTTGGGCAAAATTATTTTAAAAAAATGCAAAGAAATTTGGAGTATTATTATTTTACAACTTTTTAGATTTACCTAAATCATATTCATGCTAATGGCCTAAGTGAATAATATTCATAAGCCACATTCTACATATATGTATGGGAAAATATTTTTCCTTTCTTAACAATAATATAATAAACTTGTCCTTACCAGTTTATTATCTATGATTGGAGTATTGTTGAATCTTGTGTGCCAAATGCATCTGGAAGAATGCTAAATTTTGATCATAATAATAAAAGGATGTTTAGCAGCTCAATATATTAATTATCATTTAAGAAATTATTATTCTTGCTTTTTATATATTCCTATGGCTTAATCATGTGCTTTTAATATTAATTGTGTGCTGTAATATGCTTTCCATTATATTATTAAATTTTGAGGTAGTATTATTTTTTTTTTCAAAAAATTGGACAGACTTTTTTACCTTGAATAATAATTATTTGATAAAATTTATTTTTCAAATATGGGATTAACATTTCAGACAAAATAATAAAAAAACTGTGGTATTTGCCTTTAAATGGAACCAATAGTCCTTCTGAGCATTGACTAATGCTGAGGAAGATAATTTTATAAAGCATATCAGTAAAGGTATACATCTGTGATAAATGGGTAGTTCGAATTTTTAAAGTGTCTTTCTCAGAAAGGGACTGTTGCTCTAGTAGAAACTTTAGGTTCTGTGAGCTAGGATGGCAAGGTTTTTGCTAATATCCATGGTATTTGATTGTTGGCTAACCATAAAAGTGAAGGTGATACAGACCTTGTCAAAAGTTTTCTTCTGAAGGATGGTCAAATGCTCTGAATGACACTTTTATAATGAATATAATTTAGGAATTATATGTATACATATCTATATTTTATGAATTATAATATTGTCCTTCTCAGCATCGGACCGTCCTTCAGAAAGACACTTTTGACCAAGTCTATAACACCTTCAATTTAATGTTTAACCAATGTTCAAGTAACAAGGATATTAAAAGAGCACATGTCATTTACAGTACTTCAAGTGCTTACATCAGAAACAGTCCATCACTGAGCAAGGCACTTACAGAATTTTTGAAATATATAATGGTTATATATAATACCTAAATTATCTGTATAATAAAAGTGTTATTCTCAGCAACAGACCATTCTTCAAGTGTATAATTTAGAACAAGTAAGTTTCTCCTTTAATTTAATGTTTAAGCAATGATTAAATAGCAAAGCCTTTGGAATACCTCATGTCATCTACTTACACATTTCCTAAAATGTCCTCCAGAACAACTTTCTGTTGCTGAGAAGGAAACTTTGAAAATGCATATCATCTAGGAATTATATGTATACATGTCTATCTTTTATGCAATATAAAAGTCTCCTTCTCAAAAATGGACCATTTTTCAGGACGTCTCTTTAGGCAATGTGTAATTAGATGTCATGAGGTTTTCTAAAGGACGTGTTATTTTTTTATTGTTTAAACATAAAAGTGAAGGTTCCTCAGATTTTTTCAAAATTGTTGACTTAAAAGAAAGTCTGTTACTGAGAAGGACAGTTTTGTATTGCCTATTGTATAGGTATTATAAATAATCAGTGCTACTTTTTTGCTTTATATAATTTTCCTTCTCAGTGTTGGACCATCTTTCAAGTGGATACTTTAGGTACTGTGTATAACATGAGCACTTTTACTTGCCTTGTTACTCAAAAATAGACTAACCATAAAAGTGAAGATGTTACAGATTTGGCCAAATGTGTCCTTCTGAGGGAAAGTTCAATTCTCAGAATGACACTTTTATAATGCATATCATCTAGGTATTATATGTATACATATCTATCTTTATGCATTATAACAGTGTCCTTCTCTGTGTTGGACTGTCCTTCAGAAGGAAAATGTTATAAAGCATATCATATAGGTATTATATGTATACATATCTATCTTTTATGAATTATAAAAGTGTCCTTCTCAGTGTTGGACCATCCTTCAGAAGGACACTTTTGACCAAGTCTGTGATACCATATGTTGAAGTACCAAGGATAGTAAAAGAGATCATGTCTTACACAGTACATTAAGTCTCCACCTGAAGGGCACTTTTATAATTGATACAAGATATGTTGCGCAGATTTTATCCATACCAACATTCATTCTAATATTATCCTCCTTACCAATGAACAATTTGTCTTCAGTAAACTATTTGCAATAATTAGATATATTTTATGAGTTCTTTATAGGAAATATGTCACTAAATTCAAGTCATCCTTTCATTGGGGGCACCTAGACATTACATGATTTGTAATCATTGTATGTGTTTGTTACTAATGAGAAAATTTCTTAATAAACACTATTGGGTTGTAGAAAAATAACTTAGGTAAGAAGTGGTGGTTTTTGTTTAAGATTAAATTTCACTCTCTTTAGTTATGCTTAAGTCTTATATAGTTAGTGCTGCAGCATAGTTGTGTCTTAACACCTGCCCCCTTGACAAGTTGCCAGCACTACTAAATTCTATCTACAGAAAGTAATAATCAAGTATAGAGAGAAAAAAATTTGAAGAGAAAACTGTAAAGGTTGAGTGAAAAAAAGGGAATCACAACCGCAAGTTGATTTGCTGACAAGGCTTAGGAAAAACTTGATTGATGGTCTTTTTTGTGAAAAGGCTTTGAGTTTTGAATGGAAGAAGACAGAAAAGAAGAATGATAGAAGAAGGAGAAAAATAGCTTTATCTAGGCTCAGAGTCCCATAGCCTATTGGGTTGTAGACAAATAACTTAGGTAAGAAGTGGTGGTTTTTGGTTAAAATTAGATTTCACTGTCTTTAGTTATGCTTAGATTTTCTACAATTAATTCTGCGGCGTAGTCATGACCTAAAAAATACTACCCTCAATCAATCTATATATTTAAACCAGCAACTTAAATAATATGGCACATTGAACTAAGTGCTTAAACTTTGATCAACCTGGTTTAAAATGATTTTCAATGTAACTTCACTGCTCTTATCAATATGACTTCAAGTTAGGGTAAATCTGGGTTCAATCTATGACTAATTATTTTTTCAATTTTTTTTAATCATATTTCCCAAAAGTTTACCAACCAACCTACTACAAACCATTTCATAACCATTTCAAAGGGGGAGAATTGCTAGCACTTCACGCCCAAACTTCCTGTGGTGTATATTGTTATAAAATTTAATTTAAATAGCATTATTACAAATCTTAATCACATATTTAAAACAGAAAGTAAATATTAAAATTTGACTTTTTATAGAAATATATATTGATTTAAAAGATATTTACTTATGTTTTTTTTACAAAAGGGCCAATTTCATCCTGTGAGGATTCCCTTAAACTTACAAATATAAGTTTAAAAAATTAATATGATGATCTGAAGACTCTATATGATGTGTACCTAAAGAAAAAAAGTTTTTTTTTGAAGTACTTCAAATCTAAGCAAAAGAGCTGATACTTTTTTATATAATATAATGGTATAAAATTTATTTTAAGTTATTTTATTAATCTTCCATATCAAAAGAACTCATATCATAATAGTATATGATAAACTTAAAACTATTTTTAATATAATATTTTATCAAAATGATTCTTAATTTGTAATTATTTTCACAACTTCAAAATAATTAATAAAAATATAATTATTTTTATATTTAAAAATACTTAATAAAAATTATAAAAAAGTATAAGTTTTTTCATGGCTTAACTTAGCTTGAACCACACTTGGAAACAGGATTGCATTGATAGTTCAATCTAAGTTCCACCATAAACATGATAAATATGTTTTTTGAAAACCTATATAGTCATTGCAATGAATAAAACTAGTAAAAGAAAGAATTAACAATTTTTTTTCTGTCACTGAATAGATTATTGTAAATATATTGAGGCAGATAAATTATTAAAGTTTCTTAAATTTGGAGTTATTACAGTTATTATCCAGGTATATATAGTAATCAAAAAACAAGAAACAAAGCTAAATGGTTATATATGTAGATAGATCTTTTCTTCAAACTTAACTTGAATTATTTAATTTAATTCAAAGATATTTTTAATCTAACCAACATATTTTACTATTACATTCAAAAATAAATACAATAAGCTCATAAAATACATAAGTTCAATTGTTTAAAATTTCTTTAAATGTTTTGTTTTAGTTTTCAACTTTTTGCTACAATTTTTTTATTATATTTTTATTTATATCATGTATACTTATCAGAAGCATACTGTCAATTCTTATGTAAAAAAGCAAAATAGTATTTCACTACCAATTATTTAATTGTATTACCTTCTTAGTCTTAAAGTGCATTGTAAATATAAAATATTAAATAAAGATGTACAAACTATAGATTTAAGTCCAAAAATATCAATAAAAGATAATCATCAATAATTTTTTATATTGGAAGAATAGAGCTGTAGATTGATGGGGTAGACTCTGATGTTCACCCAAAGAGTAGAGTACACTCTCCATTTTTTTCTACCTCAGTTGACAACCTCACAATCTCTCCACAAAACTTTTTCTACCTTATCATTTCTGTTAATTCTTTTACCATACCCCACCCTTTTATTACCCTCCTGATACCTTTGCTACACCCTCTAAGCTTAAAAATCCAAGTTTAAGCCTTCCTCACTATTCCCCTCCATTCTATTTTCAGTTTTAACACAACTTCACCCCTTTTTCTACCATCCTCATCCCTCACCACTCCTTTATTGCCTCTCCCTACCCTAACTCACCCTATTTCTTTTTCCTCAACTCCACCCCACTCCTTTTATAACTAATTAAAATGCTTTCACTTTCAACCCCCATTTTTTTACTCTTCACCCCAGATATTCCCCACCCTACCCCAACCAATCCTTTCAATTTTCATCCAACCCCTATGGCTTTCCAAATCACCCACTTTTCTGAATATAGAGTAAAAGGGGTTAGAAGGGGAGAAAAAGGAGTGATATCAATAAAGTTGAGGTGAAAAGTGGTGAAGAGGGGAATAAATAGCGTTTTAAGGGGAGCAAAATAAGTGAGGAGGGGTGTGACGGGATGATTAGGGGTGGAGAAGGGGAAATAAGGGTTTATTATGAGACAGTTCTTGGTAGACTTAAATAAAGTTTAAGAGGGAGAGACTTTTAGATGGGAGAAGAATGAGATTTGAAGCTTGAGGGAGGAAAGTACTTGTAAGGAACATTTTGAAACAATTCAAGCCCAAAAATTATATAATATATTTTGAGACTTTGAAATCATAATGGCATGAAACATCCCAAAAAAAACTCAAAAATATTTTTCAATATTTATTAACCATAGATTTTATTCTCATAAAAATTGGATTTTTTATTCTTTTGATATAATGAAGATCATGATAAGTTATATTTTTAATAGAATTGGGCCCATTTCCTGTATTAAATTATATAAATATGGGATGTAAATGAATCTTACAAATTGTTCTGTTGACTAAATTTAATGTTAAATTATTTTAAAGAGTGTTTCAACTTCCGCAAATGTTTTGAAAATGGATAAATAAATAATAATATTGATTTATGTAATGAGAAAAGGAATTTATTTCTCAATTTTTTACAGATAAAAATTTAATGAAATATAGAAATTCAATAAATATTTCTTAATGAATAATTTCTTAGAATATTGGATGTTTTATCTATATATTCATAGGGTGAATACCCTATAAATTTTTGTGAAATCCCTTATAATTAAAAGTTTCTGAGAGTTTCATTAGATTCAAAAAAGGAAAAAAAGTTATAATTTTTCAAAATCATATGAAGCCATAAGGCTAGATTGATAGTGGGGCTCATTTATTTTTTATCCCTTCAACAAATCCTCTAATTAAAGTATAAATATTTTTTGAACTATTAATCAACTGTGGTTCAATGAAGGTTCAAATTAGTTTCAAGGTGTTTTCTAATTAAATTCACTATTTATTCATGATTGTTTCATCACTGCCTCAATGTGTGCACCATTAGATATAAATTAGGGTTCAAGGTTGTGGACTTGCTAGCAAGTCCTCCCCCCATATTGTGTGGTGAATTATATTGTTATATAATTTAATTTTTCAATATAATATTAATTTATATATATTATTTACCTACATTTTGTCTCTCATTTATGTTCAAGTAATTTAACATAAGATTTACTTGGTATAACCTGGCTGACACCTTACTTCAATAAAATGCAGGGGAGGGTAATTCCAAATTTTCAAATCTGACTTGCAAATTTTTTCAAACAGTTATGGAAATTTGTTGACTTAGCTTTATTTAAAAATGTAAATTGGTGGTGAGGTGATAAAATTATGATGGTGATGAGGATATTTGCACAGGTGTCAGTATTATTTTACAATCTGAAATTTCATAAGTGTGATATTTTAGAGTCCAGTAAGGGCAAATTGTGCTATCAAAATCTCATGATATAACTATTTTTGATAAGATTAAAAGTAACTATTAAATTGGGAACTAAAAAAATATCCATTTCCTCATAGAGAAGACACATGACATTGAGCTTTTTGAAATAGTAGTAATTCCATTCTCCAAATCATAATCATCAATACCAAAGCCAGTGGATGTGGAAGCAAAACAAGTCTTTTTATATTCTAATTGATAAATTTTGAACCTCTCCTTCATTTTCTTAGGATAGATGTTGACTCACCCTTTTGTTTTCTTTTTTACTTCATTTTCCATCAACAAGAAGCCATTGACTTTTAATGAAGGTGGACATATGATTTATGTGGACTTCTTACATCCAAAAAATTCATCATAATTTAATTTAATTTTGAGTAAGTTGATAATAATGTGATAATCTTCCTTTTTTAGCTGTCCAGACTTTGATTTCTCAGGTGATGGGGCTTGCATTATGGGAAGAACTTTGTGATGAAGTTTTTTGAGTTTCATTTTGAGTGTTGGATTTTCTGGGAGGCATTATGAAATGTTATTTTACACAAAAAGAGATTAAGAGGTTGAAAAAATAAAAAAAAGAATAAAAAAACATGCCTGGTTAAAACTTTGCAATAAAATGTTTCAAATCTCAGTGAGGGATGTGTGCCAAGGATTGATGAGAGGATTGAGGTCTGGGTTTCACATGTGAAAAGGAAAGGGTGGGGAAGAAAGAAATGATGTGCCCAAAATGTGGTTGTGAATAAAAAATTGAGAAAAAAGTGCTTATTTGAGGTCATAACTGACACCCATTATTGAAATATGTGACTTTTTTGCAAAATTTAAGTGCCAATTAGTACATGCTGATTTGGTTTAAAATTTTTATGTACTTAGTCATCCTATAAAACCTTTGGCAATGGCATCCTGAGAATCCTGTTCTTTCTGGAGTCCTGAGTGCTGATACCATGCCACAGGTCATGGGCTGTTACTGCATGTGAAATCATATAAGTGTTTTTGAGTTCTGCCTTGTTAGCACAAGTGCAGCAAGAGTAAAAGAAAGACCCCCAGCTCATGTCTGAAGGAGACATACCTAAATCTACTGCTGGTAGATCTAAAAAACCCTCCTTACCCATCTCCCACTGTGAACTCAAATCTCTTGGTATTCCCCCCATCTTCAACTTGAACCCTCTTCATCACCCTCTTGTTCTTTTTCACGTTCTCATTCCCAATCTTTGTAATCCTCTATTAAATCTGAAATTCCCAATATCATTATCTCAGACAAAGCCTCATAGAAGGCCACCCCTCCTTCACCTACAATGTCAAATGCTACCATATCTCCCTCTCCAGCTCCTCTATCCTCTTCCCCTCTGCCTGCCTCTTCTGTACCTGCTATAAATACAGCTGCAGTCATGAGTTCAGACCCTTTTGCAGATGTGGAATGACACAACAAGTTTTAAGTTGTATCCTGGACTTTATGAGTAAAATTCACAAACTGGATGAAAAATGCCTTAACTGGGACAAGTGGAATCATAAGGTCCTTTCCTGCATGAATAATGTTGTTGGAACCTTCTCATACGCTCTAAATGATAATATCACTATGAATGTTGACTTTGACTGTATGAGCCACCTCTAACTCTACAGCTTGATGTCCAGTAAACTCTAGCATAAGCTTTTGACTGACTTGACTTTCCATCAATTATATCTATTCCTAGTGGGTAGATTCAGCAAAATATCTCACACATCCCTCATGTCCTCTGTAATTGATCTCCTAAACACCTGCCCTCAATCCTTTACCTCTTCTGCTGCATATCTTCACACTTTTGATGAGCAAATTGATGCTTTGAAAAAACAAATTACTCAGATGGATATGAAAAAGTTCAACTTCATTATGACGCATGCACTTATTCCAACATCAATTAAAGATATATATGTTGATCTTTGTGTTGAACTTTGTCACCAAGCAAAGGCAAAAGACTTGACAATTAATGATTTGAGGTAAATCATTCTGAACTTGGAATGGAATCCTAATAATTTTCAAACTTCTGTCATTAATCATTCATCTACGCTGTCCACTGATACTGTCTTCAATGCAGCCATTCCCTTCCCAAAACTCCAAGGTGATTATTACTGACTAGCCACAGCTCAACAACTTTAAAATGAATGTCTTTTGACAGACCACACATTTTATCAGTGTCCTTACAATATCCAATTGATCGATTTTTCTGACTGCCTATATATTTCTCATTAACAGAAGTGTCAACAGAAAGCTGGAACTTTATGGGCTATCAAATTACTTCCTTGTTAACTTTTAAACTGGAGGCCTTCAATACATGGCCATGAAGTCACTGTTGAAGATGATTTTTTTTCCATTGAAGCAGCCAATATTGAGGCTTTATACAATGCCATGGACTCACTGAACCTAAACAGTCTTGAGGCAAACAATGCTAACATGGATCATATAGCAATTATTGACAGTGGTGAAACTCACCACGTCACTGGAAATGTGATCCTTCTCCATGATTTCAGACCTTTTCCTAATCCCATCCCTATTAAAGTGGCCACTAATGTCTCCTCCTCCTTCATTACAGGTATTGGTGATATCAGTATTAGAGGTTGAAAAAAAAACTATACATATTAAAAATATACTCTACTGCCCAGATATCCAGACAACTCTTATTTCAATTTTTGACTTAGTTGATTATGGATTTGGTTTTGACTTATGCCCTGAATACAAAAACCTTGATATATATTATGACAATGTGCTAGTAATGGAAGGTCACCTCAAAAATACATGCAGGCACTGGGTACTGGATGTAATTACTACTTATTCTTGTAATTCAAACAATGATAATTTTCCTTATTTCTTGTATTCACTTGAAACCTCTTTATTACACATTGTTAAAAAGAATCTTAATATTAACTGTCCACCAGAAGTTAAAGGCTCTCTGATGGATTGGCATAGATGTCTTGACCACAGCAGCAAAAAAACATTTACCAAAATCATCAATAGAGGCTGTGATGAAAAGGCTTACCCCTTTCATTCCCACCAGGAAAAATTGACCGCAAAGACTGCCTTATTTCCAAAAGCACTAGGAGGGCTACTGCAACGCGTGAGACTAGACCTGAGTTTATGTTTAGCCTCATAGTTGAAGATCTTGTTGGCCCCATGGATCCAGATGGGCCAAAATTTTTTGCAAGAGTTAAACGTTGTGGTACGCGCCTCGCAGGAAGCATGATTTTAGACCAATCAGCGCGCGTAGTCCAGGAAGAACAAAGGGCAGTTAGTGCAGCAGGAAATGTTAAAATATAATATGTATTCGCGTGTTTCAAGGAACAAAGGAAATGGAAGCGCAGAAAAAGATTGAGGGTCTGTGCGCTCGGATTTTGTAGCGAGATGTGCCGCACAATGGGGAATTGTGTGTTATTGATTTAGGACCATAAAGCGCTAAACAATATGGATTTGGGCTTTCCAAAAAGTATGTGTTACGCATTAAGAAGAAAGTCATGGATTAAGGACAACTCAAGTGCATGGTATGCTGTACCGCGGCCAGTTGGGAAACTTACTGAGACAAGTAATGAAGAAGGCTAACTAGTAAAGCAAGCTGTCAGAACTACAAACATAGTATTAAAGCAAAGAGAGTGGGGACTCAATTGTAAAACTACCCAAGAGTTAAGGCAACTAGACGCAGCATTAGGATAAGTCAAACCTGGAACTAGCGCTGAAACAAAACAAGGTATAGTTAAAAGCGCATATGTGGAGAATCAGTGAAACAAGTTAATACTAGTGTTAGTAATTATAGGGTCTGATTTAGGCGCTGTAGTTGTTGCAAGAAGTGTAAGTAGCATACTAATAAATTAGTTATTGTTTTACTAATGTGGCGCTAGAGTCAGCGCTGGAGATCCATTAGGGAACTGTGTCTTGAGCGCTGGAAGAATATAAAAGGAGGACTATTAGGTAGGGACAAAGAGAGAACTGGTCGATCTATCTATTTAGTTAATAAAATAAGAAAAATCGCATTAGTTGTCATTTTAAAAAGCAGATCATAAACAAATCAATATAGAAATATACGTGTAGCTATAGTCATAGTACCCAGTATAAGATATTAGATCATTTGTGATTAATTGTTTGAGAGAATATTAAAAGGTATTTTCTGAGTCTTTAGAGTTTGTGCGTCTGTGTGTGTATTTCATATAGTATAGTGAAAGAGCGCAACATAGAGAGAATATATAGATTCAGTGGGATTAACTATTATTAGAGATATTTTATTACTATAATAAGGCAAATTCAAAGAGAGCGCTTCAAGAGGGAGTAGCTGTGGATAATAGCGCTTGTTAAGAATAGAAATATCTAGATAGTAGTGCTTGTTTCCTTATCTTTAACTCATCTCAACTTATAAACTTTCTAGTCAAATATTAGTGTTACACATTATTACACTATCTTTAAAAATAAGAGTGGCAGGCGCTTCTTTTTATAAATTAAAAAGGAGAACCAACCCATCTCTCATTGTGTCTACTGCTTAGTACTTTAGAACAGTCTACCATTGGTGTCTCAACAGTGGCATAATTGTAACTAGTGTTTTTGATTAGATTGTTTGGTTTTTTTTTAGGGTTTTGTCAAGAGGACGTAATCAAGCCGGCGCTTCAGCGGAAGAGTCGTAGGGTCTACAACAAGTGGATCAATAGTCGTTATCAGAGGATAGCGTAGGGCTGTATAGTGAAAAAAGTCAGGTTTAATTAACCAAGAGTGTGTTTTTTTCTTTGTGATCTTTGCTTGGATTTGATATTTTGGGAATTGATCCTACTGCAACTACATCTAGGGGATGTCAGGAGAGGGTTAAATCGCCCAATTCTTTGACATTGTTTCCAAAAATGGTAACCACGATTATTAGGTGTAAAGACGAAAGCTTGCGCTTTGCGGGAATTAATACCAAAACGTTTTTACGCAGGTTTGAACAAGCAGCGGAAGTTCATGGAGCAACCGAATATGATATGGTACGACAAGTACTATTCTTTGTATCTGATGAGTGCAAAGACGATTTAGAGGATTTAAAAGGGCATGAGGAGCAAAATTGGTCAGCGCTAAAAGAACAAATGCTCAAGAGATGGCCAAAGGTTACCAAGGAAACTAGGTATACAATGAAGGACCTGGATATTTTGGTAAATAGGGTCAAGGCTAGAGGAGCTGTTCGAGACCCCAAGGAATTTAAAAGTTTTAGAGAAGACTTCAATCGGATAGTAGAATATTTAGTTAGTAACGATGATTTTAGTGATGTTAATGCGTCGTTACCTTGGTTTTGTGAAGCGTTAGCGCCAGAAGTTGAAGACTGGGCAAAAAGGCGCTTGGATAACGAAGAAAAGTTGGTTAAAAAGAGGGACAGAAATTATAAGTACCCCGGATTAGAAGAAGTAGAAATGGCAGTGGAAGCTGAAATGAAGTTGCGTTGAGTTGAGCGATGTGCAGCAAGGGTGGCTCTGGATAATGAGGATATGGGGGAAGATGCGCCAGGCGTACGATCGCCTTCTCAGATCTCGTCTCCTAAAGATAAAATTCTCTCTAAAGACCCAGATTCAGTCATGGCAAGAATCGATGAGTTGGAGAAGAAGATAGTTGAAGCAGAAAAAGCGAAAGAATGGTTTAGGCCCAAGAGTTCTCCTCAAACTTCGCGTTTTTCCACTATGGTGTGCTATTATTGTAATAAAGAAGGGCATACAAGGATGAGGTGTAATGCGCTTCAAAAGGATAAAGAGGAAAAGGTAGTTTACGAGGATGGGACTACGCTTATGTTGGAAGATGGTACCAAGTTGATTAAAGACAAAGATCGAGGAATGCGAGCCATGGTCATTGATCATATTAATAAAAAGTCTACGGAAAGCAGGTCAAGCAAGGGCAAAGAGCCGGAAAATAAGGAGAAAAGCAAGGATGCGAAGTCGGTTAATTTTGCAGTTACTTGCGTGGTGTTAGATTTTAAAGTAAAAGAAGGAGCGGTTGCAGCGCCACTTACCTCAGCACGACTGGAGATGTTCGCCGCGAAGCATAAGAAAATGGCCCCACCTACAATTAATAGGCCAAGAAGGGCTGGCACTAGGTATGCGAATCCAGAGGATATGGAGGAAGTAGGGTATACTACTAGAGAAAATAAACCTGCACCTATCGAGGATGTTGAAATGGATGGTATGGACTCTGGAGGTTACAGCGTAGATCACCAGGAAATAGAACAGATGGCAATGTTGGAGGAACCAGTGGTAGTACAGCAAAGAGCGGTACCTGCTGAAGGAATGCCAGGAGCAAAGCATAATACTCCAAAGAACCCACCCGGAAGAGCAAAAGCTGGTGCCAAGGCAACTCAGCCTAAATGGAGAATTCAGGGCCCGGTTCATTCTGATTTTCCCAAAGCTGCCAAGGATTTAGTTGTGGAATGTTTGAAGACTACAGTTTCTGTTCCATTAGGGATGCTGACTGCAGTAGCGCCAGACATAGCAAATGGAATAGTGGATAAGTGCAGAAAGCAAAGTATTGCTAATTGCACTGAGTTCAATATGGCGGAACACTCATTTCAGCCAGTTGTTGGATTACCTAGGGCGCCACATTACGCAGGACCCTTAGGGTATTTAACTATTACGGTAAATGGTAAGCAAATTAAAGCGTTAGTAGATACGGGTTCACAAATCAACGTGGTATCAGTGGATGATGCAGTGGAATTAGGTCTTCCTGTAAAAGATGGCGAAGGCACTGTCGCAGGAATTGGGGGAGGTAGGTTACCTGTTATAGGTGTAGCAGAGTATGTACGCACTAGAGTTGCGGGAGCAACAAGAGATATACATTTTTATGTTTCAATGGGTGTAGTTAAACCAGTTTTAGGCACACCATTTTTAATGGATTATTTGGCGACTATAGCTTATAGTTTAAATAAGACTATAGGAATCAGGATTATGGGTGATGACAGTGTTCCAGTAACAGCAGTCTTAGTAGCGCCCAAGGATGGTGGCTGGGAAACTAAGTACTCTGGAGCTGCGCGGTTAGAGAAAGAAAGAGAGTTTTATGAGGAAGTCTCAGATGAGGAGATAGGGCGACCTCCAGGAAGCCATAAAAATTTTCATTAGGGACTGGCATTTTAGGTGTTACTATCTCCCAGGATGAGAAGAACCCGGATAGTGACCAGTCAGTCCAATAAGGAGGGATACGTAAAGCGGTACTTCATAGGTGTCTTCGGGATACTACTGTAGAATGTATTATACCTAAGCTTTTTAATTTCTTTAATTATGGATATTGTTATACTTATATTAAAAAGAAAAGACAAAAACAGGATTTAGACATAACCCGTAGTTATATTAGAAAGGGTTTTATTTTAATTAATGAAGGAAGCAGTAAGGACTGTTTTGCATCTAAGAATAAACCAGTAGCTGTTAAGGTTAAACCAGTGAATATAGCAATGCCTGATTTGAATCCTCCTTTGCAGAGGCCGGCGCTATCTAGAAATCCTTATGATACACCTTTAACAAAGTTTCCACCTGATTTTGCGTTCACCAGTAAGATCACGATGGAAAGGCTTCAGATGTTAGATTTTGGACCAGAGGGCTGGTTATTGCAGGAAGAAAAGAAGTTATTATTACATGTTATGGTTCTTAGGGAAAAGGCTATTGCGTTTTCAGAAGAGGAAAGAGGTTTGTTAAAACACTCTTATGGTAAGTCTTATATTGTTCCAGTTATACCTCATGCGCCGTGGCAAAAGAAGGCTTTTCCAATACTGGCGGCTATAAGAGAAGAGTATACAGAATTAATTAGGGGAAGGTTAAAGTCTGGCTTGTATGAACAGTCTATGTCTAGTTATTCAAGTCCAGTGTTTTGTGTGGTCAAACATAATGGTAAATTAAGGGTTGTTCATGATCTTAGGGAGATGAACAAGGTTACGGTAAAGGATGCAGGGATGCCACCAACGCCAGAAGAATTTGTGGAATCTTTTGCGGGGCGTGCATGTTACGGATTAGGTGATGTTATGGGAGGATACGATGAGCGCGAGTTGGACAAATCGTCCAGACCCATGACGACGTTTGAAACACCACTGGGGCACTTCAGGTTGACAAGGTTACCACAAAACGCAACAAATTCTGTGGCGGTATATCAAGCACAGATGATGTGGATATTGCAGGATGAAATCCCAGAACATGTGGGAATTATCATTGATGATGGCGGTATAAAAGGACCAGCCAGTGATTATGAAGGGGAAGTGTTAAAAGAAAATCCATATATTAGAAAGTTTATTTGGGAATATGCGATTACCCTGGAAAATATGCTATTTAGGATAGAGGAGGCAGGATTAACGATTTCTGGGTCTAAATTTGCCTGTTGTGTTCCAGCGCTAGATATAGTGGGACATGTGGTATGTAAGGAAGGGAGAATCATTGCTGAAAAACAGAGGAATAAGGTACTTACATGGCCAAGACCAAGAAATACTAAGGAAGTTAGAGGGTTTTTAGGCATTTGTACATATGTAAGAATGTTTATTCAAGATTTTGCTTTGTTGTCTTTGTCTTTACGGCGCTTAACAAGAAAGGATGTTGTATGGGATTGTATGGAGGAATGTGAGGAGTCATTCGAGTTATTAAAGAGGATTGTAGGAAAAGATATTCTTTTGAAGAAATTGGAGTATGGACCAGGCGCTGGAAAAATTACTCTAGCGGTGGATTCTAGTGTGTCCGCGGTGGGTGCAGTTTTGATGCAGGAGGACGAAGAAGGTAATGATAGACCTGTCCTTTACGAGTCCAAGACTTTTACCAAAGTGGAGTCTAGGTACTCCCAGTCTAAGCTGGAGTTATGTGGAGTAGCGAAGATCCTTAAAAAGCTACAATGGATGCTTTGGGGGCAGCATTTTGAGCTGCAGGTTGATGCGCTATTGTTGGTGCAAATTATTAGTAGCCCGAGTTTACCAGATGCGCCCATGACAAGGTGGGTAGCACAGATTAATTTGTTTTCTTTTGATTTAGTCCATAAGCCAGAAAAATCTTTCACTATGCCAGATGCGCTGTCAAGAAGACCGTTGTGTGAAGAAGACTCGGAAGCGGAAGAATTTGAAGAAGATAAGAGATGGGTAAACGGGATAGATTATTGTTATACAAAATTTGGAAAGAACGTCCGCAACGGCGATAAACTATCAGGCAAGAATGTCAGCAAAGACCATAAACTAGTAGGTAGTATTGTCCGTGATGACAATAAACTAGTAACGAGGAATGTCTGAATAGACATAAAATTAAATGCTGACAATGTAAAGGATGTTTGTAGCAAGGTTGAACTGCAACTGGATTTAGGGAACACTGAAGCTGATGTAGCGACAAGGAGTGCGCAAGGCGAGGAAGTGGAGGATTCAGATGATGGAGATACTTCAAAGGGAAGTCAGGATAGTAGTACTCAACTCGAAGAGGGGGAGTATTTAGAAGACAACGCATCTACAGATGAGGGAGTAGAGTTGTTAAAGTTATATTTGGAAGGTAATAGTCAACCGTATTTTTGTGATAAAAAGGTTTGGCGCCATATTAAAAAGCGCGCTAAAGGCTATTTTATTAAAAATGGGAAGTTATGGAAGAATCAAGCTTTGTCTCCTCAGTTAGTTATTCAAACTAGGGAAGGGAAGGAGAAGATACTCAGGGGGTTACATGAGAATTTGGGACATAGAGGTCAAGATGAGACTCATCGCAGAGTTAGGGAAAGATTCTGGTGGCCCAACATGAAAAATGAAGTAAGAGATTGGGTTAAATCTTGTCCTGAATGCCAGCGCAGAAGTTACAGAAAGCCAAAAGAAAAAGGGAGAGCGACGGGCGAGGATACTGTTTTTGGTAGGGTCAGTTTAGATGCAGTCCATATAAAAGAAGGATGCTTTAAATACCTGGTAGTAGCCAGGAATGATCTATCAGGATGGGTTGAAGCAGCGCCGTTGATAAACCTCAAGGCAAGTAACGTGGCCGAGTTTTTGAAGAAAGAATGGATTTATAGGTATGGGGTAATGAAGATGGTAACCGTAGATGGTGGCACTGAATTCGCGGGAGAATTCCAAGAAGTAGTAAAAGGTATTGGTGCAAAGTTAAGAGTTGCAACACCATATTATCCTGAAGCAGAGGGAATGGTAGAAAGAGGGCATCAAGTTATAAAAGATGTGCTAGTTAAGTTATGTGGAAATAATGGGGTGAAGTGGAAGAACTACTTGCCATTAGTTTTGTTTGCGGACAGGATTTCAGTTAAAAGGACAACAGGGTTTTTGCCGTTTGAGCTTATGTTTGGTCAAAGGGCGGTATTACCTATTGATCTGGAGGCTTGATCTTTCCTGGGATGTGATTGGGATCAAGTGCGCTCAACCGAAGATTTAATTCTAGCAAGGGTAGCGCAACTTGAAAGAAAAGACGAGTTTGTGGAGAAAGCGTATGAAAGAATGATGCAGATCCGGGACAAGTCAGTTAAATATTGGGATGAGCACTTAGCACATAGGTTAAGAAAGCCATTGAACCCAGGAGATTTGGTTTTGGTTTATAATAGAAGTTTAGAAAGCCAATGGGGGAAGATATTTTCTGACAGATGGAATGGTCCTTATAGGATAAGAAATAAGATAACTGCAGGGTCTTACTTACTGGATGAATTAGATGGTACTGAGTGGAAGCGGCGTGTGGCCGCAGACCAGATCAAAAGATTCTACCCACGGGGTGTTCCAGTGATACAAGATAACCTCCGGAATGAGAAAAAACTACCAGAATAATACCTCCGGGAAGAGATTAAACTAACAAGTTATGTTAAGTTTTGTTTTTCTAAGAGGACTCACAGGAGGCTTTTGACACAGTTGTGACAGATAGAGGGCACTAACTGGAAGTTAGGCGGACTATGGCAGAACAGGCAACTGGCACAAGTGCTTAGATGAGGGTGCAGAAGAAAATGAAATCTTATATTTTCATCATTCGAGGGGACATGAAAAAATAGGTAATTGGATTAAAGGAGATGTGTATCATGTAAACGCAAAAGACGCTGGGGATTTAGCTAATGGGTTAACTAACTAGGAGTGGAATAGCAATTTATAGATGAGGCGCTCTACAGTTCAATTCTTATTTTATGTAGTATATCGCTGTATCGCAGTAAAGGCCGTAAAGCTTTACAATATGAAGGTTTATTTATATTTTTTTTTTTGGGTTTAGAGTCTTTTAAAGAAAGTAGAGGGAGCAAAGTTAGGCGCTCTAAAAGTATTGAAGACAGGTGTAACAAAATAGCGCCATGTCTAAAACGATTATTTGAAGGCATAGCATGAAAAATATATGAAGACTATGTACAAGAAGGATGGACAGAGGAGACTCATAAGGAGAAGCGCTAGTGGTCTATTCAGTATCAGGATGAAAGCTAATAGGATATCCTTTCCAGTCTTCAGGCATGACGAAGTGACGGGTATCGGCAGGGAATCCAAGAATAGTCGTTGAGCTGATTTCGTTCATTAGTTGACCTATCATTTATATATGAGTATAGTGAGCTTCAAGTTCAGCGTCAGAAAAAGCTGGTGCGTTATTGTAGGATAGGGACATAGCGTCATATATAAGACAAAGTCTGGAAAACATTCGCATGGAATGGGAACCCATCCCAAGGAGATGGATTCATTGAAACCTGACAGGAAGTTAGTAAGCAAGAAGAGCATAAGTATTGTGAAGGATTCTTACTTGCTAATAAGTTTTGTGGGTGTGCTGACGGAGAAGTAACAGTAACCGCGTCAGGAGCAGCTGTAGGGGAGCCTGAGCGCATGGAAGCACTGGAACTCGGAGGGGGAGAAAGTGTAGCGCTAGGCTGTATGGATATTTCGCGCCTGGGAAAACTAAGAAGTGATGGCGACTCATAAGGAACATTATTATTATTAGTGGAAATAGTGGGACTAGTGGTGGTAATTATGGGAGCGCTACTAGTAGAGCTAGGTGGAAAGCGAATATAACCAGTAGGCTGAAGAGTATTCTGGTTAAGGGAGGTATTTCAAGTTTTGTGGTATCTAAAGCAATTATCACAGGCAGTTCTAAAAGAGATATAACCCCGAGGTCTAGAAAATGTACAGTTAAAGTTACGGCGTTTGCAAAATGAGCAAGCTTGATCTCTGGGAACTGTGCGATATTGAGTCATGATGTTAGAATAGAGGAAATTAAGGTTATTAGAAGGGCTATTTATAGGTTAACAATAGCATTATAAAGAAGTAATCAGTTGCGCCACGTCTGACTTGAGCACTGGATGGTTTCTAAGAAGCTAGCAAGAAGCGTTTCTCATAATGAAGAACCCAAGGAAAGATGAATTGTTACAATCAAGGGAAAGGCATGTATTGCGAAGGTTTAAAGATTGAAAGAAAGTGCATACGTAAATGATGCAGGAGAAGTAATTGCTGTAGCAACAATCTCAAGTTGTTATTTTTAATTATTTGTGGTTTCATCTTTCATAGGCACTTAGTAGAAGGGTGTGCTGCTTAGAAAAAGGATGATATTTTGGGTGCAACTCATCTCCTGGTTGTAGAGTTCTCACAAGAAAGTTAAGTGAAAATAATAATAAAAATAAATAAATATATATTACATTTTTTTACAAGGCTATATACATTACAAGGAATAAATATAAAAGAAATTTTTTTTTTTAGTGGTATTCTGCTTCATCAAAGATTGGGACGCAAATAGCCCAATTGTTAACAGCTTCTTGCATGTTTTGTTGCAAGGCAGCTATTAGTTGATTTCGCTTATTATACTCAGAGCGAGTATAAACCGGAACCTCCTCAAGGAATGTTTAGACGGCCCCAATCATGTTATTCATACGACGCATGGTCGCATTGTAAGGAGGGCAGGCGATTTGTTCTGCAAATCCCAGTTTTGAGCCATGGCGGGCTCATCGTCATCTACCACCGGAAAGTTCTCAGTTGGCCATTCGACCGGAGTGACAGTATTGAAAACCAGCTGCATATCAGACCAGTCAGGAGTGGGAGAACGAGGAGTAGGTTCAGGAGTAGGCATCAAATCCCAGGCGGGATCTTCCAAGGTAGGAAGGAATAGTGGAGTGATAGGAGGCAGAGGCGTTTCAGCGTAAGGAGTATCTGGTGCATCCTACATAGTGAAAAAAAAAAAAAAAGGGAAAGAGAGAATGTTAGTGTTAGAAAGGGAAGAAGTAAGAAAAAGAAACTCACTGTACTTTCCTCCGAGAAAAGAGATTTAGGGACAGAAGCGACGCTACTAGGAGTAGGCTCGTGGTAACCAACCTTGGTTCGTTTGTTACCAGGTGGGGTAACGGGAGCAGGCGCCGGGCGCTTGATGGTCATTTGACTCATCATATTTGTTGTAGAAGCATTTGGGTCCAGGCGTGTGACAGTGGGCGGCCCATCGTAACTGCATTTCTTCTTGCGTTGCTTGCAGTAATCACATGACTAGGAATAAAAGAAACATGAAAAGGTTAGAAACAAATGGGAAGGAGAATGAAGAGAACTTACAGTGAAGAAAGTATTGCCACGGCGGGCTTTTGAAAAATGACATGGAGTAATGCCATTTTCGATGCAACAAGTGCATCTCGTCCCACCCATCAGTGTGGTTATGGGCGTTGTTGGGGAAGCAGTAGGGGGCTGAGTGCGCACGAACTGTCGAATAGCATCCACGACGTTGGTGTTTTTAAAAATGACATGGAGTAATGCCATTTTTGATGCAACGAGTGCATCTCGTCCCACCCATCAGTGTGTTTATGGGCGTTGTTGGGGAAGCAGTAGGGGGCTGAGTGCGCACAAACTGTCGAATAGCGTCCACGACGTTGGTGGTATTTTCAGCGTTAGTAGGGGTTCTTCTGGTATTCATTGTGAAGGATAAAAATAATAAAGATAATAAAAATAGAGAAAAGGATAGAAGATGAAGGAAAATGATAGAAGGTGGAGGAAGAGAACGCTGCGAGAAGCAGAATATTTATGGGCTCCTGGGGACAGTCGCGAGTAGAGGGAGGATGTGGTACGCGCCTCGCAGGAAGCATGATTTTAGACCAATCAGCGCGCGTATTCCAGGAAGAACAAAGGGGAGTTAGCGCAGCAGGAAATGTTAAAATATAATATGTATTTGCGTGTTTCAAGGAACAAAGGAAATGGAAGCGCGGAAAAAGATTGAGGGTCTGTGCGCTCGGATTTTGTAGCGAGATGTGCCGCACAATGGGGAATTGTGTGTTATTGATTTAAGACCATAAAGCGCTAAAAAATATGAATTTGGGCTTTCCAAAAAGTATGTGTTACGCATTAAGATGAAAGTCATAGATTAAGGACAACTCAAGTGCATGGTATGCTGTACCGCGGCCAGTTGGGAAACTTACTGAGACAAGTAATGAAGAAGGCTAACTAGTAAAGCAAGCTGTCAGAACTACGAACATAGTATTAAAGCAAAGAGAGTGGGGACTCAATTGTAAAACTACCCAAGAGTTAAGGCAACTAGACGCAGCATTAGGATAAGTGAAACCTGGAACTAGTGCTGAAACAAAACAAGGTATAGTTAAAAGCGCATATGTGGAGAATCAGTGAAACAAGTTAATACTAGTGTTAGTAATTGTAGGGTCTGATTTAGGCGCTGTAGTTGTTGCAAGCAGTGTAAGTAGCATACTAATAAATTAGTTATTGTTTTACTAATGTGGCGCTAGAGTCAGCGCTGGAGATCCATTAGGGAACTGTGTCTTGAGCGCTGGAAGAATATAAAAGGAGGACTATTAGGTAGGGACAAAGAGAGAACTGGTCGATCTATCTATTTAGTTAGTAAAATAAGAAAAATCGCATTAGTTGTCATTTTAAAAAGCAGATCATAAACAAATCAATATAGAGATATATGTGTAGCTATAGTCATAGTACCCAGTATAAGATATTAGATCATTTGTGATTAATTGTTTGAGAGAATATTAAAAGGTATTTTCTGAGTCTTTAGAGTTTGTGCGTCTGTGTGTGTATTTCATATAGTATAGTGAAAGAGCGCAACATAGAGAGAATATATAGATTCAGTGGGATTAACTATTATTAGAGATATTTTATTACTATAATAAGGCAAATTCAAAGAGAGCGCTTCAAGAGGGAGTAGCTGTGGATAATAGCGCTTGTTAAGAATAGAAATATCCAGATAGTAGTGCTTGTTTCCTTATCTTTAACTCATCTCAACTTATAAACTTTCTAGTCAAATATTAGTGTTACACATTATTACACTGTCTTTAAAAATAAGAGTGGAAGGCGCTTCTTTTTATAAATTAAAAAGGAGAACCAACCCATCTTGCATTGTGTCAACTGCTTAGTACTTTAGAACAGTCTACAATGTCTTATGGCAAAGTTTTCCTGCTTACTTCCAAATCTGAATCCACTTCTTCTTTTTGTATCCTTCTAAAAAAAACTAGAAAATGTGATGGGTAAGAGACTTCAAGTCCTGAGAGCTGATGGTGGTAAGATTCACAGTAACCAAATGGCTCAAATCCTTCTTGATATTGGGGAAACTCACAAAATTTCCTGTCCTCATCATCACAAAGAAAATGGGACAGCTGAAAGATTCAACAGAACAGTTGGTGACATGGCATGTACAATCCTACTTGAAAGTGAACTACCTGAGTGTTTCTAGGGCGTAGAATACAAATGGAAATCACATTTACACAATATAATTCCCAATTTTAAAACTGTTAATCAAACATCTCTACACATAATGTACAATTGTTACCCTAACTATGCTGCCTTCAGAATTTTTGGTAAGAAATCTTTTGTACATATTCATAAGAAAACTTACTTCAAGATTGATCAATGAGCCCTTATCTGCAGATGTGTTGGTTACTCACTCAATAATTCTGCTTGGATATTTTGAAATGAGGAATCCAACAAATTCTCTGAATCTGCCATGGCAACCTTTCCAGGTGATCACCTTCCAACATATGACTTGGCCTGTCACCTACCTCCTCAAAAAGGCTCACTCCAGTCCATCCTCAACACAACCCAAGTGGGTGATTTCAAAAATGAGAATATGCTTCTGTCACAAGAAAAATCAGTGACTAAAGCAAAAAAATAAGGCCTGTCTCAATCTTTTATCATCCAAAAAAACTCACTTACAGGAACAGTTATCCCCTGAAAAAACTAAATGGCAGCTAGCATACAAAAAAGAATTGCAAAATATGAAGGATATGGGGGTCTGGCATGAAGAGAGTCTACCTCTAAGTGCTAAACTGACTAACACACAGATGTTGTTTACTTTTAAAAATTAATCTTCATCTTCCCACACCTATAAAGCCAGATATGTGACAAGAGCATTTCTGCAGCAATATGGTATTGACTTTATTGAAGCATTTGCACCAACTGCAACTTTTGCTTCTCAAAGAAACTTTCTTAATTTAGCTGCTTATCACAAATGGCCTGTCAAATCTTTTGATGTCACAGCAGCTTATCTTCACAGTCCTGTTGATGAGTCCATCTGGGTGCGTTCTCCAGAGCTTACCAACTTAAGAGGGAAAATAATTCCCTATGCCTCAAGAAAGCCCTCTATGGGAAAAAGAAAGCATCCATATTCTGGTAGCTTCACATTGCTAGAAAACTGGATGCCTTTGGATACAAGGCCAGTCAATATGATAAAAGTTTATATGCTCTCAAAAAGAAGTGTGGTTTGGGTGCTGTGTGGAATCATGTGGATGATGGGATTGTTACAGGTAGTAGCTTGGAAGTGTTACAGGAGTTGGAGGATATTTTAGATGGTAGCTTAAAGGTTAAGTGGAGTGATAAGGTCAATGTTATTGTTGAAGTAGCCATTAAAGAAGTTCCTGAAGGCTTTGAACTCAATAAATTTCAGCTAATTGACAAAATTTTGAGAACTCATAACCCTTCTGGACTTACAACCAAATCCCCTCTACCCTGCAATATGGTCATTGAAACAGAAAAGGATGATGAAGTGGCAATTGGCACCACCAAGTATTTCTCTGTTCTAGTTGCACTAAGTTATGTAGCAGTGGAAGACATACCAGATCTCTATTTCCCTGTTAAGTTTCTTTCCAGGTTTTCTTTAAAACCCTCTAAGTCTCACTGGACATCTAAGAACCATCTTTTATGCTATGTCCAGCATACAGCTAAGCTTTCTCTTCATATCCACCCTGAGTGTATCCTTCCTCTTGAAATTCTCTCCTTCTCAGATGCTACTAGGAACAAAAAGGAGTCTTCCGAGCACAATCTGGCCATATCCTTCTTCTCAATTTATTCCCAATAGTTTGGACTTCCAGGAGGAAACTGATGGTGGGTGGTCCCTCAATGACTACCAAATATGTTGCACTTGGGATGGGCATGAAAGATACCATCTGGATCTCAAACCTCCTCCAAGATATATTTCCTGAAACTCCCCCCATTAGAATCTTCTGTGACAACAAGGGAGAAATTTCAAATGCTAAAGACAATCCAGGGAGTAAGAAAACCAGGCATGTTGATAGGAATTTTTATATAGTCAATGAACAACTCTTCCTCAAGAAAGCAATTTTAAAATGGGTCCCCTCATCTCAAATGTGTGCCAATATACTTACAAAAGCACTAAGTCCATCTCTTACCTTGCTAGGAAGGAAAAATGTCTGTGTGTGGTAGCAACATCATAGATTTATATTTAAAAGTAAAAAAAATAAAATATAAATAAAACATAAAATATAAAAATTAATTAATGTAAAAATAATAATAATAAAAAATAAAAATAATAATAGGAATATATATATACCAGTGCTCAGATATCTTTTTTTAGTTCTTTGTTTCTTTTCTTTTTTATTTTTTTTATTTTTCATTACTAAAGATCATAAGTGATATTAATTAATGGGGGGACTTTTAAAGGGTGATAGCACATTATTTTGGGATGTCTAAGTGGGGGGGATGTTATATACTTAATTATCCTATAAAACTTGTGGCCACAGAATCTTGAGACTCCAGTCCTTTCCAAAGTCCTGAGTGCTGATACTGTGACACAGGTAAGTAATATGTTTTTTGGTCCTTTCCGGAGTCCTAAGTGCTGATACTGTTCCACAGAAATAAGCACTTAAGTTAAGTGCAGATTTGCAAGAAATTACACCCCCTATTTTATTTTTGCTTTTATTGTGGCGCTTTTCCCCCTTAACATTCAAATATATTATATGATAGCAGATTTCTTTAAGAATTTTTTAATATTATTAATTGTTATTTAAGCAGAGAGAAATAAAACTTAATAGAGTACCATAAAATTCCCAAGTAGTTTATTGTCATTACCATTTTTGTAATCCTTTCCATTTATATTTTTTTATCTTTTTCTTCTTCTTCTTCTTCTTCTTCTTCTCCTCCTCCTCTTCCTCCTTCTTCTAGACAGCCAGCCAATAGTACTAGTCATACATGAAAGCATTGTATTGATTTTTTCTGAGTCCCTTTTAATGAACCCCACTTTGACAGTGTTATCATTCATCCTTCTCAATCACTTTTCTTGTACATTAATAAACCTTTTGGATGACCACACCCCCTCAAACACAAACTCCCAACCTTTTTAAATCCAAACCAAAAGCACCCCATAATTGTCCCATTTTTCCTCAAAAAGTGAAAGCTTCTATCTCCTCTCACCTTAAATCTTCAACTTCTGCCTCTCCCAGCTCATCAAATCCTACATCCACCTCACATACTAAAATTTTTTTGGAACCTTTGAAGCGACTCCAGACTCCCCAGAAGATTCTTTTTCTTCTGCAACTCCACACATTCAAAGTCTGAAGCTTCTTTTTCAACCGTTGTCTGAGATGCCCCCTAAAAATACATTCTCCACCTCTCTCAAGTCATACAGAGGCAAGCTATCACAAATCTATCTAGGCAGGGTTTTCAATGTAGCTTCCAAATAAGAACAACTTGACAATGAAGGTACCAATTGGCCTGAATGGCAAAAAATAGAGCTTGTGGTAATGAAACAATAAATAAGTATTTCTTTTTATGCCACCACCAAAAAACCTTTGAAAAAAACCACTGTCTAAGTTTGAATATTTTCTTGGATAGAATTTAATATTTGATTCCATACCTGGAAGACTGCATAAAAATTAATCAATGAAGATTTTTCCTGTTTTATAGCTTTTCAAACTATGGCTGAAAAGCTTGAAGCATCTACACACACTCTCTGTGCATCAATTTTTTGCAATCTTCTTGACATCTGCAACTCCCCTTTTACCAACATTAATTCCCATCTTGAAAAAATCAAGTCTTTTATTAGATGCATAAAATGCTTGAATTTTGATTTCTCAGAAGATATGGTGACATCTTTATTGGTGCAAACACTCCTTCCTTCAAATGTAAATGAAATTTATCATTCAGTAAGTTTCCATTTTGAGACTCAATCTTTAACCACTCAAACTTCTCTGATTTCCATGATAAAATTTCTGAATAATGAAGCTTCAGCATCAAATATTACACCATCTTTGGCGGCTTTGGCACTAGATGCTTCCATTGTTACTTGGGTTTTTGGTGGGGTAAAATGGACTCATATTGTCCAGCATATGCTAAACCTGGGGAGACTGCCTGTTTTCTATGTGGCTGTGCAGAACACTTTTTAAAAATATGTCCCTATAAACCTGATGGTTTGGCTTTTAATGTTGAAGTATGGTTATTACAAGAAGCCAAACTCAAACTAGCTCATCTGATTTTACACCATATTCATAATCAAGTCAAGCCAATATCAAATTCATCCAAATAATCCACTTCATCTGCTTGCTTCACTGAACTAAATAAAGAAGTTATAGAGGCTTTGGTAACAAATTTGGATGGAATTGACCTAGGAAATTAAGATGGTTGGCCAACCACTTGTTGGAACTAGATGAAGCAGTTCTTGACTCAGGAGCTACTCATCATGTGACAGGAAATATAAGTCTATTGTATAATTTTAAATCTATTAAACCTATTAGATTGAATGTGGCAACTGATTCATCTCCTTCTTTTATCACTGGCTTTAATGACATGCTAATTTATGGGTTTAATGGGCAAAAAGTAGTTTTACACAACATTTTCTTTTGTGATAAAGCTAGATAAACCCTCATTTCTCTGTTTGATCTTCTTGATAAAGGGATGCATATGTCTTTTGATTCAGATAATAATTTTTTTTCTAGAAGTTCTATTCTACCTTTTATCTATAACATCATAAAAGACAAAAAAAATGGTTAATAAAAATTAAAAACCCAGTACCTAAAAACATAAAAAAAGATATTTATTTGTGCAATGTAGACTGTCTGATTTCTTCCTCTTAGTATCATTTTTCCATGGCACCTTTTTTTCCCCCTCCATCTATTTCATCATACATTCCTTACCCTTTTGCTCTGGAAAACTCTCTCTTGTACTGGAACTGTAGATTGGGTCAGGAAAGCATTTGAGTATTGAAAAAGATTCACAAGCTCCAATTTTGTGAAGATATACCAGATAACATTACAGGTGATACATTTTTCTGTGATTTTTGTGCAGTTGATAAGGGGAAGAGACAAAAACACACTGTTGTGTCTAATAGAGATTTTAAACTCACGGAATTGGTTGTTACTGAGGTTTTTGGTCCTCTCCCAGATCTGTATTATGGTGGTGAAATATATTCAGTTATTTTTGGCAAAGATTTCTCAACTTATGGTGAAGTCCATGTCATCAAGTCAAAAAGTGAAGTTTAAGATGCATTCATAAACTTCAAAAACACATTAGAAAATGTCACAAACCTCAAAAAAATTTCTAAGAACTGACAATAGAACAGAATATTATAATAAAAAATTCAGTGCTTTCCTTGCTAATGCTGGCATCTTTCATGAGCACTCCATGGCATATAATCATGGACAAAATTGCAGTGCTGAGTGTTTTAATAGGAAAATTGGTGATATGGCACACACTGTGTTGTTTGGTAGCAGAATTGACATAACTATTTGAACTTTTGCCTATCTTTGGGTATCTTATTTTTACAACAAACTCCCTTAAATTAACACTGGAGTTAAAACCCTTTACAAAATAATCTTTAACAAAAAACCTTCTATAAATAATTTTTGTGTTTTTGGAAAATGGGATTATTTCCACATCCCAAATGAAAAGAGTAATAAACTCTAGAATAGAAGCTTACCTGTTTGAGTGTTAGCATATGCCAATTGCAGAAAGGGATGAATTTTTTGGCATACTGAAACTGGAAAACTAGTTGCTTCAGTGATGGCATTCTTCACCAGTAATGTAAAACTGTCTACCACATCTCCTGTGAATACACCATCTACAAATAAAGGCCAAATTTTACATATTATAAACACTCTTGTTCTGGGAGATTTCACAGCTGAAAATATTATAGAAGTGCAAAATTTATTTTTCAGTCACATAGAAGCAAATCCTCATTCTATTTCAGACAAACTACCATCATCCTATACTCAAGCCTGCAAAAGACCTGACACAAACAGATGGAAATCAGCATGCAAGGAGGACTTAAAGAATCTTTCATCTATGGATTTTTGGGAAATAGTAGATTTACCAAAAGGTGCATCTGTTTTAGGTTCAAAATGGGTTTTCTCCATCAAACAAATTCCTGAAGTTGAAATATCAAGATAAAAAGCACAATATGTAGCTCAAGGATTTAAACAGATCCCAGGTGTGAATTTCTCAGATACCTTTTCTCCAACAGCAATATTTGGCTCTTTACTATTTCTCCTTACTTTAGCATCTATGGACAATTGGCTTGTTAAATATTTTTATTCTACTGCTGCTTATATCCATGGCAATCTCAATGAAACAATTTATGTCAAACAGCCAGAGGGTTTTTTGAATGGCAATCAGTCCCAATTATGTTGTCTAAAAAATGCCCTTTATGGCACAAATAAAGCTGCTAGTTGCTTATACTTTCATTTGACAGGAATCCTTGAAAGCCTAAGATATGTAAGTAAAAAACATGATTCAAGTTTCTATGTTCTAAAAAATGGCCAAACCACTGGGATCATCTGGGTAAATTTTGATGACAGGGTTGTTACATATAGTTATGAATATACAATGAAAAAGCTTCAAACTAATCTAAAAATCTGTTTCAAGATGAAATTGAATGATGTTTTGTATTCAGTTGTAGGTTTAAAAGTAGAGAAAAATGACCTTGGTTTTTCATTATCACAACCATCTCTAGTGAACAGAATTCTAAAAGATTTTAATGAAAATGGTATGAAAGCTATGTAACCACTTTCAATAAATATGAAAATTTCATCCCTAAAGACAACTGGTGCATATGGCTCAACAAAGTTTTTATCAATTATAGATGCTTTTAGCTATCTTGTTGCAGGCTCCAGGCCATACTTAGATTTCCCTGTTAATTTTTTTTAGCTAGATTTTCATCTGAACTGGGAGATGAAGAATGGAGATCCCTGAATAATTTATTGAGATGTTTGGAATTTACTTGAGACCTGAAGGTAAATTTGTTTCCAGAAAAGGGTGCAATTAACACTTTTACATACTCCAATTCTACATGGGGAAGATAATTTCAATTCTCAAAAAATAAAAATGTTCTTTTTCTTAATGGTTGTCCAGCTCTTTGGAAATCAAAATTGAAATCAACAGTTTCACTTGCGACTTTGGATTTTGAGTACAAATTTTTGTTAAATGCAACTAGGCAAATTATATGGTTAAGAAATTTATTATTGGATTTGTGTGATATTTTAACCCCTACCAAAATGTTCTGTGATAATAAGAGTGCAATAGTTACTGCTACTGTCAATCCCAGAGACAAACACTCAAGACATATAGAACTAGTTTTTTTTTCTACAATCAAATTAAACAAAACAAAATCTTAATACAATTGGTACCTTCAGCCTCTAAAATAGCTGACTTAGTAACTAAATTGCTTGTTCCAAATGTATGGAAGAAAAAAAGGTGTACTCCATGTGTTTTTTAATTCAATTTTGTTTTATCTTATTTTATTTTAATTAATTTTTTATTTTTTCTTCTCTCTCTCTATTTTTTATGGTAGTAGAAAACTCACAAAGGGCAGGGGTGTTATGAGAATTTTGAATTAAATAAAAAAATTTGTTAGTTACAAAATCAATAGAAGTTGGAAAATATTTCAGAGCCAACCTAATCACAAATTTAACAGTTAGTTACAGAAGTGACTTTGAGAGTGGAAACAATAGGGTGAATGATCAAAGATAAATTTTTAATAGATAAATAACAGAATTTATGAGGAAAATAAAACAACAAACTAAGTTCTAACCTTTTGAATTAAATAAACAATTTTGTTAGTTACAAAATTGATAGAAGTTGGAAAATCTTTTGGAGCCAACTTATAGGATTTAAGATAATAAATTGAAAGAAAATAGCAGATGAAAATAACAATCAATGAGGGAATTAAAAAAAACTAATCAAAAATGTAACATTTAGTTACAGGTGAGATGTTGAGAGTGGCAACAATAGGGTGAATGATCAAAGATAAATTGTTAATAGATAAATAACAGAATTGATGAGGAAAAAAAAAGGTATATAATATATTTATATATTGATTATCACTATCCATTCTAACCTAAACCTATTAGCTATCATGTACTGAGCACCACTCATGTTGTGATAAAATCCATTCTTATAAATTTATAGTATGTATATATCTTTGTAGCCAAGATGAAATTGGTGGATGGTTGAGAATTAGGAAGCATTGGATCTTAAATGCTGAAAACCTCCCTTGCTGAGTAATTTCTCAAGATAGGTTTAGTTTTGTTAGGTGTCATTGAAATTTCAGCTGGTTTAGAGCTTTTGTGAGCATTTCAGCTGGCATTAAGTTGGTGGACATGTAGGGAACTATGAAGATGTGATTCTCAATCTTTTCTTAAATCTAGTGTGAGAGAATGTCTAGGTTTTTGGTTCATTTGTGGTACAGTGGGTTCTTTGTGAGAGCAATGAAGTCTTGATTGTTGTTGTAGATTGTAACTGGAGAGGAACATTGGTATTTAGAAATATTCAAATCACATAGCAAGTGTTTCAGCTATCTTACTTCTTGTCGAGCATCCACAATGAATTTTGGTTCAGATTCTGATGTACTAAAAGAGACTGTGGTTTGCTTGTTGGTCTTTCAACTTATGTCACAATTTTTTAGAGTGAATACATAACCAGTGGTTGATTGTATGGTTTCATGACAGGAGCCGTGGTCAGTGTCACAATTAACTATAAGTGGTTCTTTCTTTGGAGTTGATGGTCTGAATTCAATTTTCACATTTTCTGTGCCCTTTAGATAATGCAGTACATTTATAAAGGCATTCCAATGTTGCATTCCTGGTTTATTCAAAAACTGAGATAGTTGGCTGTAGACAAAAGCAAGGTCAGGTCAAGTACATTGGACCAGGTAATTGAGGTGGCCAACAGCTGATCTATAATTGTGGCTTGACTCAATTAATTTATGTTGGTCATAATTGGTAGCTGGTTTCAATCTAGAATTGGTGTCCATTGGCGTAGAGAGTGATTTTCAGTCATTCATTCCATATATATATTGAATGGCTTTAATTTTTTTTGATTGTGAAAGGGACATAGAATTATTACTTAGATTTCTTGTGATTTGAATTCCAAGAATCATTTGTGAGTTCCACAAGTCCTCCATCTCAAATTTTGATCATATTAGATCTTTGAACCATTGAAAATCTTTTCAAAATATGAAAAATTCATCTACATGCACATGTAAAAAACAGGGTTTACTTGAGTCTTTGTTTATGAAGAGCTCTGGATCAACTGTGCTACAAATTAAGCTACATTGAAGGAAGAATGATTTGACCATTTGGCACCTTCAACATGATGACTGTTTCAAGCCGTAACATGATTTTTTAAGTAAAAATACTGGATTTTTGATATCAGGTGGCTTTGTCACTCCTTTAGGAAAATGCATGTATATATTTTCTTCTTGTATGCCTTTGAAGAAGGCCTATTTGGCTTCCATTTTCTAAAAATCCCATTTTTTGGTGACTGATAAGGCCAGGAGCAGGCGCAGGGTAGTCAGTTGGCCTGTTGGAGTAATTTTTTTAGTATAATACACTCTATACTTTTGAGAGAAACCCTGTGTGCATAATTCAGCTTTAAATTTGCTTATTTTTTATTATGATTCAGCTTGATTTTAAAGACCCATGTGTTACCAATTGGGAAAATGCTCTCTGTAAATTCCATAAAATCACAGATGTCTTTTTTGGTTAATTATTTTATTTTGGTGTCAATAGCAGTCTTCCACTGTTCACTGTTGTTGCAGTGTAACACTTTTCTGTATTTTGTAGGAGTCAAGAAGGATTCGGGGATGGGAATGATGGCATTTAGTGCACATTTTTCAGCTATGTTAGATTGATTGTCACTTAAGATTCTCCCACTTCTGGTCCTCCCCCTTGAATTATGTTAGAAGTGTCTATATCATATTAGATATTGGATGGAGAAATTCCATTGTTCTCCAAATACTCCCAAAAACAAACTGAATCTAGCAGATCAACATTCTCACTTGGTGGAATTTCATTATCCTGGGATCCAAGTGCATTATCTGATGCTTCATTTCCTTCACAGGGGTTATTAGGGAAATAATTGTCATTTTCTTCATTCTCCAAGGCATTTGATTCAATTTATGGGTCATTTTTTATGAACAGATTAGGACATGAAATTTTTGGAGCATCTGACTCATGAAAGGGAAAGATTTCTTTGTTGAAAATGACATTGTGTGAGTAGAAAAGTTTCTTAGTTTCTAGGTTTAAAATATGGTAGGAATTGTGCTCCTCATTAAAACCCTATAGAAATTCCTTATCAGCATTACTATTGAATTTCCCAGAGTACATTCTCTTGTCAATCAAAGTGTATGCTAGACAACCAAAGTTACTGATTTTATTGATTTTTGGTTTTTTGTTGAATAATTTTTCATATGGCAATTGAGAATCAGGGTTGTATTTTTTCAGTAAATGATCTCCAATGAGCAATGTGGTTGCAATTTCTTCACCCAACGCTTGTGGGGCATATTGGCTTTAAATAGAAGGGCTTTAGCTATTTCAACTGACATCCTATTTACCCTCTCAGCAACTGTATTTTGTTGCAGGGTACAGGGCAAAGTGAAAATAAATTTGAAGCCTTCTGATACGACCAGATTTTTGAACTGTTTATTAATGAATTCCCCACCTCCATCACACACAAGGTTAAGATTTTTTTATTGGTGAGTTTTTCAGTTTATCTTTTGGACTAGAAAAATTTCTCAAAATTGTCCAACTTATTCTTAAGAAAGTTTAAAAACTTATAGGATAAGAATGCATTGGTCAACTTAAAATATTATTCATTGCTTGCTTCATTTTTGACTGATCTACCACTAATATAACAATGGACATATTCAAGGGGTCTGACAGAGGATGGAAAATGGCCGGGAAAAGAAAATTTATTCATTTTTCTTTTATGCAGTGCTCACAAAATGAATGTTGAACAGATTCATCAAAAGAAATCTTTAGATGTCTTAGAAGTTTTTTAACATAATTCATAATGATGTGGCCAAGTCAGACATGCCAGGCTAAGAGATCAGATTTCTTCTCTGAGGCAATGAAAGACTCATGAGGAAATTGTAGCTTACCACTCTTGACATGGATTTGGTATAAATTCGATCCAGAAATTAGGGCTCCCAATAAAACTTTGGTACCATTGTTGGCTATGAGGATTGTTCCATCCAGCTTGGCACTTGTGCAACAGCCTCTTTGGTCAAGGGGGCCGATTTAATTAAGTTTCAAGCAATTTTGGGAACATGGAGACATACTGTAAGTTGGACTCCCTCATTATCATCATTGACAAACTCCACTGCTCCTGTACCAGTGGCATAGATAGTTGCACCATTACCAACTTTGATTGGTATGTTGACAATTTTGTAAGTTGTGAAGATGTTATTGGTTGAGAACATTTGAGATGAAGCTATGGAGTCAAGTCTAAATTTCAGGGAAATTGACATAGTTGATATGATGGCTGAGTACAAATGAAGAATTTCATGAGAGAAATATGCTGTCTCAGTGCTCCTCAATTCCTTTTTGTTTTTATTTTTGAAATAAGGCCTTAATTTGAGATGGATAGCCCAGCATTGGTCCTCTGAGTGAGGACATTTTGGATTGTACTTTACTTTAGAAAAAAATTCCTGTTTCATGATATTTTTATCCTTTTCTTTTTGATGGTGATAATTGCGGTTTCAGGTGAATCCAGTCAATCAGCAGTTAAACTCAATTTTTTAATGATGATTTTGACTATAAATGATTTTCCAGTGTCTTCTGAGGTATTTATAATAATGGCTCTATGCATCTCCTATGAATTGGGAGCCTTCTTGAGGAGAAATTAAAGATAATGTTGACCCTCAAACTTTTGGCCTATAAGTGTTAACTTTTTCATGGATGATTTCAATTAAGTTATGAAACCATAAACATTGCCTTCAGTAAATCTGATTGCACTAAAATGGGTGTATTCTGAAGCAGTATTTGTTAATCTACACACAGAAAACCTTTCTGAAAACTTTTTCCACAAACCCATTGGGTTGGATTGTTTGGTCTCATCAAAAAGGGTGTTAAGGTTCATATCATCTAATTTTTGGACAATGATATTAGCCGCACATTAAAATTTGGTTTGGCAAGCAGCCTTTTCTGCTTCTCCTTCAGGGATTGGGACTTTTCCTTTGACTAGGTCATCCAACTTGCATCAGGATAGATAGAAAAATAATTTTGTTGCCATACAAGGTAATTAGATGAGGTCAGTATGGGTACTTCTTGTAATATTGGACCAGAATGTGAATCGGAATCCATGGTTTCTCTTTGAGTCTAATCAGACTTTTAATCTATGAGAATTTTGAATTAAATAAAATTATTGTTAGTTACAAAATCAATAAAAGTTGGTGAATCTTTCAAAGCCAACCTAATCACAAATATAACAGTTAGTTACAGGATTGATGTTGAGAGTGGCAAAAATAGGGTGAATGATCAAAGATAAACTGTTAATAGATAAATAACAGAAAATATGAGGAAAACAAAACAACAGACCAAGTTCTGACCTTTTGAATTAAGTAAACAGTTTTATTAGTTACAAAATCAATAGAAGTTATAAAATCTTTCAGAGCCAACCAATAGGACTTAGGATAATAAAGTAAAAGTAAGTAACAGATAAAAAGTAAATTAAATAAGAGAATTAACAAATACCTAATCATGAATGTAACAGATAGTTACAGGAGTGTTGTTGAGAGTGGAGACAATAGGGTGAATGATCAAAGATAAATTTTTAATAGATAAATTACAGAATTGATGAGGAAGACAAAAGGTATATGATGTATTTATATGTTGATTATCACTATCCATTCTAACCTAAACCTATTAAATAGGGGGTGTCAGTTCTGGCAAATCCGCACTTAACTTAAGTGCGGATTTCAAACCAAATCAGCACTTACAAATCAGCACTTAAATTTTGCAAAAAAGTCACTTATTGTCACCGGACGACCTACGCACAAGGTCGAGGATGTTCCTGAAAGTGAGATGAGGGATTTAGAAACTTCTTCGAAGCACAGAGGAATGATTCGAGGAAATTATTCGAAGGTCACTCGAAGTAATAGCTATAGGTTCGAGGTTTGTTCGAGAAGAATTATAAACTAGTTCCAAGGTAATAATAATTCTTAAAATCTCACGAAGGGTTGGAAACTCAATAGTCAAAGATTTAGGATTTAGAAATGAATATTGAGAAGGTAAAAGAAAGATACAATAACAATGATTTAACTTTTAAGGTTTTTCCACTATTAATGTAAATACGATATTATAATTTAATTCTAAGGAATATCGAACCAAATACCCGACTCCTTTTATATCCTTTGTTCCTCCTCGCATTGACCTCCCTTCCATCGCAGTATTCCCATTCCATTGACCATTACTAACATACACTTAGACCCTCTTCACTAAATATCCGTCCATGCTCAATATACCCCTTTTTAATTAATTAACAAAACTTTAATAAAAAACTACTACTGTACTATTTCGTTGATCCTAGCGCTGTGCGTCGCTTATTGAAAAGGACTAAGGTACCCTATTGGGAGATTGACTAATTTAGATTTAGAGTTTAGGCTAGCGCAGTTAAATAGTAAGTACACAAAGGAAAAATCGCAGTTGCTATGGAGAATTGCTTTCTGCGCTTCGAGTATAGATGTAGGACTCGATATTATTGATTTATTGAGTTAATTTCGCCTCAAGTGTCACGTGGCGCGTGACAGATGCCCGGGTATAAAAACGCGAACTCCGTTGAGCTTGAACCATCTTCCCACACTAATTTCACTTGTCTAATACTTTTTTCCCGCATCTCTCAATTATTTATTTTATAATGAACTGCCCTACCCCCACACCCACGCCTCCACACCCTAAAGCGGATGGGGGAATAATCACACGACAGTTTTCATGGACTTGCACGGCTTGTGAAAGCATGGAATATTTCTGTGTCAAAAGTACGGCGACTCGAGGCCCTCGCCAGAAATGCGAGTTTTGCCGTTGGCGGCGAGTGGCGTGCGATGCGTTGACGAAGAACGCGGAAATCGAAAATCGATTCACAAAAACAAAATTTTGGGTAGTTCCAAAGACTAAAGAGGTGGTCGAAGACATTTGGGATGTCTCGATCGAAGATGAACAATCAGTGGGGGAAAATGATAAGGAGATGAACAACGAGATCTCAACCTGAGTAACCCAGGCCACGAGTTTGAAGCGAGGTGTCGAGGAAGAGGTCGATGAATTGGTGGAGGAGGATGAAGATGAAGTCCCTGTTCCAGGGCGGGCACCCAAGAAACGTCGGGTGGTCATCGAGGACGATGAGGAAGAGAGAGAGGTAGAAGTTGGAGTGGTGCCCAGGTTATTTCTGGAGCCTGATCCCATCTTCGAGGTAAGTTTTAATTGTTTTATTTCAAGGATGAAGTTACTGATGAGTCGCGTTTTAGACATCGAATAACCTGGAAGAGCCGATTGCGGAGCCTGTGCCGGTTATACCAACTGAGGCAAACCCTCCGGCCACGGAAGTGGTTGAAGAGCCCGAAGACACCCTGGACCAGGTGTGGTCGAAGAAACCTCGTCAAGGTCAACGAGTAAGGTTCGCGGAAGAACTATGTGGGGAGGTCGACGCTATTATTGACGCTGCTTCCTTCGACGTGGCGGAGGAGCTCTTGGAGATTGGAGAGGTGGTTCCGGTAGGAGAGGAGGAGGTATTTGATAAATGCAGGAAGGAGATAAGGGTAGTTTTGGAGAAAATGAAAAGATTGGTTCGAGAAAAATTAACAGAAAAAATTTGAAAATGAAAAGGAGATGGAAAGAAGTAGAAGAAAAAATTGTATTTTAGTTTTATTTTATTTTTATTTTATTTTATTATTAGTATTATTTTTTTTTTTTTTTTTATATTGTGGGTGAATGTTGTTAATTTTACAAGATTTGAGAAAGAGAGAAAAAGAAAAAAAAAGAAAAAAGAAGTTTTAAATAAAAAATTTTAGAATTTGAAAGAAGAATTTTAAAGAAAGAAAAAAAGGTTGTTTTAATTGAAGGAAGTTTTAGTGTTTTTTTTTTTTTTTTAAAAAGGAAAATTTTTATGTAAGAAAAGAGAGAGAAAAAGAAACGGTTTTGTGATTGAGATGAGTTGTTAAATTGAGGATTTTTTAAAAATTTTTTTTTTTTTTTTTTTTTTTTTAAAGAAATTTTAGTTTGAAAAAGAGGAGAAAGAAAAGAAAAAAAAACAAAGGGTAGAATTTAAGAGAGTTTGAAAAGAAGATTTATTTGTTTCGAAGAATTATTATAGGGAGATTCAGGGGTTGAAGTTAAGTTCGAGGAAATGGTCGTGCCATACAGGATTTGATGATTCGAAGAAAAGAAAGTCTTTAAAAGAGAGAATAAAAAATTTTTTAAAGAGAAAATTTTGAAGAGAATTTTAAATTTAAGAAAAGAATGTATTTAAAGAATTGAAAAAAGAAAAGAAGAAAATATTTAGAGAGATTTATGAGTTTTTTATTTTATTTTATTATTTATGTTTATTCTATTTTATTTTATTTTTTTTATTTAATTTAATTTTATTTTATTTAATTTTAATTTTTATTTTATTTTATTTTATTTTTTTTTATTGTATTTAATTTTAATTTTGATTTTATTTTTGGTTGGTTTTGGAGGAAATTTATAGAAGGAGAAGAAAGAAAAAGAAGAGAGAAAAAAGAAAACAAGGCTAAGAAATTTAAGAGGTGTTTTAGATTTTAAAGAAAGAAAGAAAAGAAAAGAAAATTTTAAATAAAGAAATTTTAAGGTTTTGGTTTTAAAGGATATTTCGAATGAAAAGATTTTAGGAGTTCAGGAGCATTGGAAACATTGATGGCTGGTTCCCAGGATGTTTTGTCTGAGTCATTGAGGAAGCCTTCCCATTCCACGAGGTATTGAAGTTTCCCCTTGCGCATTCTTGAATCAAGGATACGACTTACTTCCCACTCTAGATGATCTTCTACTTCGACCGGTTCCGGAGGGGGTTGGTTCTTGCCGGGGTATATTTCTCGAGCCAGTTCCAGGAGAGATACATGGAAAACAGGGTGAATCGCCTGCCATTTAGGAGGTAACTTGAGTCGAAATGCAGTTTTAGAGACTTCAGAGTCGATTTCGAATGGTCCCAAGCGCTTTTCAGCCAGTTTCTTTGATGGTCTTGTTGTTCGGATGTTTCGTGCATCGAGCCATACTTTGTCGCCTGGTTTAAAGGAAGGAGCAGATTGTCGATGTTTGTCGGCCTGTTCCTTGTATCTTCGAATTGCTGATTCCAAATTTGTTTTAAGTTCTTCTTGGAGTCGTGATATAGTTCGAAGATAATGTTCTGCAGGATGATTAGTTCCTACATGAATTGAGTTGAATCGAGGATGTCGTCCATAAATGGTTTCGAAGGGAGATTGTCGTGTCGAAGAATGAGTCGAGTTCTTATAAGCAAATTCGGCCAATGGTAGCCATGTGGTCCAATCGTCTTGTTGGTAACTGACATACATTCGAAGATATTGTTCGAGGATTTGGTTAACTCTTTCTGTTTGACCATCGGTTTCAGGGTGATAGGCCGTGGAGAGATTCCTCATGATATTGAGTTGTCGACACAGTTGGGTCCAGAATGTGGATACAAACAATGAGCCTCTATCTGAAATAATGTCATTTGGTAAGCCGTGTTTAGAAAATACATATTCTAGAAACAATTTTGACAAATCTTCTGCTGTAGCAGTAGTAGTGGTTTTAACAAAAATAGACATTTTTGAAAATCTATCTACTATTACTAATATAGCATCAAAATCATTAGAAATAGGAAGTTGAGAAATGAAATCCATCGATAAAGATTCCCAAGGTTTAGAGGGAATAGGAAGTGGTTGAAGCAACCCATGCTTCCGGTGACAGGGAGCCTTATTCCTATTACATTCGTAACAAGCTTTTATATAGGCCTTGATTTCCTTGGTCATACCTGGCCAGAAGAAATCCCTCGCTATTAACTGGTAGGTTTTATCAACCCCAAAATGACCAGCTAATGGAGAATCATGTCGACTATTAAAAATCCATAATTTTATCTCATTGTTGTCGGGTATGACTACTCTACCTTCGAAGACTAATAGACCTGATTCAATACTAAATCTTTTGGCCCCTTGCTTCGAGAGTATTTTGTCTTTTAACCCTAAACAATAATCGTCCTTTGACTGAGCTTCGAGGATGTTGGATAGTGGATTTTGAAAAGATTGAATTGTCATCGAATTAAGTTGATGAGTTGTTAACATTGATTCGTTGAAGATTGATTGCACATTTGCTGGGTTCTTGTCAGCAAATGCGTCCCCCCGCTGTGGGTAAACGTCGTCCCGACGTGACAAGATATCTGGGACAATGCAGTTTTTTCCTGGGCGATAGGAAATAGAGAAAGAAAATTCAGACAAAAGTTCAGCCCACCTGGCTTGACACCTGGTTAACACTTTAGAAGACATGAAGTATTTCAAAGCATTGTGATCAGTTAAAATTTGAAAAGGACTATCTAGACTGAGAAGAAAAGAACGCCATTTTTTAAGACAATGGATAATAGCTAAAAGCTCTTTGTCATGAATTTCATAATTTAATTCCGCGGCTATGAGTTTGCGTGACTCAAAAGCAACAGGATGAAACAAATTTGTTTCAGGATTTAATTGGGAGATGACCCCTGCAATAGCATAATTGCTCGCATCTGTCTCAACTATTGTCGAGGCCGAAGGATCAAAATGCCAAAGAATTGGGGCTGTGGTGAATGCCGTTTTTAGTGCTTCGAATTCCTTTCGTGCTGTAGAAGTAAAAACAAAAGGAATATCTTTTCTAAGAAGAGAAGTAAGATTGGAAATAGTTTTAGAGTAATCTTTAATAAATCTTCTATAGAAGTTTGCAAAACCCAAAAATCCTTGGAGTGATTTAATGTTTTTGGGCTCAGGCCATTCCAGGATTTTCTGGACTTTTTTGTCATCCATGACTAAACCGTCAGTGGACAAAGTAAACCCCAAAAAATCAATTGATTTGAGGTGGAATTCGCATTTATTATGCTTGGCGTAGAGACCATGATCTCGAAGACGATTTAGGACCTGTCGAACATGATGAATATGTTCATCCAGTGTTTTCGAGAATATTAAAATATCATCTAAATAGACGACTACAAATTGTTCAACAACATCTTGAAAGATATCATTAACAAAAGTTTGAAAAGTGGAAGGTGCGTTACATAATCCAAAAGGCATAACTAAATATTCAAAACTACCAAATCTAGTGCGCATTGCAGTCAGTGGTTCATGACCTTCCGCAATGCGAATAAGATTGTAAGCGCCTCTAAGATCAATTTTAGAAAAGAAATTAGCACCATTGAAAAGGGTAAGAAGTAATGACATAGGAGGAACAGGATATGCATTTTTCTTTGTGACTGTGTTGAGCTGTCTATAGTCAACACACAACCTAAGACTACCGTCCTTCTTTTTTACAAAGAGGACTGGGGAGCCGGTTGGAGATTTACTGGCTCTGATGAAACCTTTGGCTACATTCTCTGCAATGTAGTCTCGAAGAACTTGAGATTCGTCCTTCGATAGAGAATAGACAGGACCTGCCGGAGGTACTGGGCCTATTAACTCTATTTGATGGTTGTAGGGTCGATGAGGTGGTAACTTATCGGCCTTGCGGATTGAGAAAACATTGAGGAAATCGTGGTAGATTTCCGGTAGAGTTGATTTAATGGCTTCAACGTTGATTTGGTCATCCTCTTCATCTTCGAGAGAATCTGTCGAGGTGATACCTGTATTGAGAGAGCATAATTCGATTACTTCGAGGCAATTTAAATCCTCTTTGAGTGAAGTCATTGAGCTAGAAGGGTTAGCCAATTGCTCATTTAAAGAAGGTACAGATGCTTGCAAGTCATCTGGCAGAGATTTGTCCTCTAGCAGGACGTTGTCAGGCGGGTTGTTTAACTCCCTATTGACCTGCATTAAAGAATCAGAAATATACTTAGAGTGTGGGGTGATCAATCCCCGGGTCCAATCAATTTCGGGATTCCAATACGTTAAAAAGTCATGGCCAAGAATGGTATCGTCCATCCTTGGGGCGTCCAAGACTGATAATTCCCACTCAAAGGGGGGAAAATTCGGAAAGTTGAAAACCCATAAAACTTTCTTACTTACCCAATATTTGGGTTCCTCTGATTCGACCAAATAGATGGGAGTTCGATCGATATCTGTAAATTTTAGTTGAAGCTTCTCGGCAAAAGATAAACTAACAAAAGAAATTGAAGCTCCAGAGTCTATAAGACAACTGAAGGGGATATCCTCCTTAAAAAGAATGAATCTCAAGCGGTTTAAGGCAACTCCAGTCCTTAAGACATGGAGGTTCTGTGCACTGGGAGAGATAAGATAGTTTGCTTTGCACACAAGTAAACTATCTAATAGTTTTTTGACTTCGAACTAGTACCTTCTCTTTCCTTCAACTTTACACAGTCTTCCAACTTGTGCTTACCCCCACAATACATACATAACCCATTATCTGCTCTTCTCTTCCTCTCAGCTTCTTTAAGTTCCCCTTTAGGATCCAGTACTTTGCTGATATCGCCTGGGGTTGAGCCTTTTGGTCGAGTTTTATCCTTTCCCTTATTGGGTTTGGATTGAGTCGAGGAGGATTGATTTGGTCGTGGGTGTGAAGAAGGTCCCGATTTAAAATTTAGGCCTTGAGATTTGTTGGCATATCGACGATGTTGAAGTCGTCCTTGATAAACGCCGTCAAGTTCGAGGGTTCGATCCATTAAATCCGTTAAAGTAGTCATCTTCTGACCGTGAAGATTTAATTGATCCAGAATCCTTGAAGGAAGTCCCTTCTTGAAATGATACTTAAGGGCAGCATCATTCCAACCTACTCGAGTTTGAAGTGCTCTGAAGTTCGAGATATATTCAGAGGCTTTACCATTATCACTCATGCAAAGAAAATCAAGTTCAATTTCTGCGTTGTCCGTTTCATTAGGATCCCCAAACAACGTAAAAAGTTGGTCTTCGAACTTTTCCCAATTATTGATAAGTAAGTGGGTTTCTGTCGAAGAAAGCATGAGTAGATAAGGTTCGAACCATCTTGCTGCTTTCCTGGCTAGGAATGAAGAAGCGTAAACAACCTTTGATCGGTCGCTGTTAAAGGTTCGAGGGTCATTATGGAACAGTAGCTTGCAGGTTTGCAAGAAGGGTCGCAATCTGTCGGGGTGATCTCCGTCGAATTTGTCAGGAGATTTCATAGAAGGAGTTTTGAACTTAGATCCCTCTGAAGATGTTGGATTTGAAAGGGTTTTCATAAAAAGTCTCATGAAATCTTCCAGAGAGTTAGATGGTCCCGGTTCTGAGGATTGGCCAGAAGGGTGATTGGCAGGGGCGGATGGTGCCTCATGCATTGTATCCTCTCCTTCTTCTTCATCACTAGACTCCTCAAAATCTTGTGGAATGTCTTCTACAGATTGAACTGAGTGTTGCCGTTCCCTAAGGTCGAGTGGTTCCAAAGAGTGAGTGCGAGAAACAGACCTTGTGGCTGTTGGCCTGCCTCTAGCGCGAGCTCTAGTAGTAGCGCCCGTAGGAGGAGTGCGTTGAACAGGTGCCATTTAAAATTTTTAGAAGCACCTAAAAAAGACGTAGTAGTGCAAAGAATGAGAACTACGGAGAATTAAATTATACTGTCACCGGACGACCTACGCACAAGGTTGAGGATGTTCCTGAAAGTGAGATGAGGGATTTAGAAACTTCTTCGAAGCACAGAGGAATGATTCGAGGAAATTATTCGAAGGTCACTCGAAGTAATAGCTATAGGTTCGAGGTTTGTTCGAGAAGAATTATAAACTAGTTCCAAGGTAATAATAATTCTTAAAATCTCAAGAAGGGTTGGAAACTCAATAGTCAAAGATTTAGGATTTAGAAATGAATATTGAGAAGGTAAAAGAAAGATACAATAACAATGATTTAACTTTTAAGGTTTTTCCACTATTAATGTAAATACGATATTATAATTTAATTCTAAGGAATATCGAACCAAATACCCAACTCCTTTTATATCCTTTGTTCCTCCTCGCATTGACCTCCCTTCCATCGCAGTATTCCCATTCCATTGACCATTACTAACATACACTTAGACCCTCTTCACTAAATATCCGTCCATGCTCAATATACCCCTTTTTAATTAATTAACAAAACTTTAATAAAAAACTACTACTGTACTATTTCGTTGATCCTAGCGCTGTGCGTCGCTTATTGAAAAGGACTAAGGTACCCTATTGGGAGATTGACTAATTTAGATTTAGAGTTTAGGCTAGCGCAGTTAAATAGTAAGTACACAAAGGAAAAATCGCAGTTGCTATGGAGAATTGCTTTCTGTGCTTCGAGTATAGATGTAGGACTCGATATTATTGATTTATTGAGTTAATTTCGCCTCAAGTGTCACGTGGCGCGTGACACTTATTTCAAAAAAGGGTGTCAGTTATGACCTCAAATCAGCACTTTTTTCTCGTTTTTTTTCACAACCACATTTTGGCCACAAAACATCCTTTCCTTTCTTACCCCATCCCTGTCACATGTGACACACTGACCTTCCTTGCTACCTACCCATCAATCCTCGGCACACACCCCTTCCTGACATTTTCAATATTTTGACCAGGCATGTTTACATTCTTTTTTACTTATTTCTTCTACTTCTTAATCTTTTTTCTATGGGTGTCAGTTCTGACCTCAAATCAGCACTTTTTTCGTGATTTTTTTTTCAAAACCACATGTTGGCCACATCATCCCTTTCTTTCCCATACCATTTTGTACTCTCCAAATGTCCTCTTTGTGTACTTCATTCACTTGGGTTGGTATTTTGGTTTGTTGCATATTCATTTTTTTTGGAATTTACGGTGAATTTTTTTTTTTTGGATGGCTCATTGGTTTTCTTTTACCAGCTCAACATGAAATCGAATATTTTCTGAAATCGCATATTTTGTCAGTGATTTTTTTTTTTTCATTCATCCCTCATATCCTTTTCCTATTCTCCTCCAACATCCCTCAAACAATTTGGTTTCATTCATTTTGTCATCTCATCTCTCCAGGTAAGTCACTTTATTCTTTTTTTTTTGATTTTTTGATTACTAATTATATTTTTTTTTTGTTTTTTTCTGTTTTTTTCTGTTTATTTTATTTTTTTTATCTAAATTTTTTTTGTAAGTGGTTATTTTGGATTTCAATGTTGTAATTAACCTTTTTTTTCTCTCCCTCTTTACTTTCTTTTTTAGCTCCATCACCCTACTCTTCATCCCTCCTTGGCATGGTCATTATCCCCCCTTTCCCTTATTTCACTTTTTTTTGGCTCCATTTCATTGAAACACATACATTGCACATTCTTTATGCATTTCACTTACTCCATATTCAATTTCCCCACAATTCCAACATCAATCTTTCTCACTCTATTTTTCCTACTTTTCAATCAAGGTAAGTTTCATCTCCTTTTTTTCATGCCTATATGATATCTCATTCCTTTTATGAAAAGTTCATACTTAAATATATGTATGACTCTTATCTGGATAACAGTGAACTTATAAAACTCCTTTTGATCTCATCTTCATTACCACTTTTCAAGTTTTTGTAAAATTTTGAAAATCAGACTCGGAATTAGGGTTAGGTTTATTCAAATCTAATGTTCTTTTTACTGAAGATTCTCCTGAAGGCTACCTTTCATTTCCCACAAACAGATTTGAATTTGATTCAGTGGTTGCTGAGATATTGACTGTTAAAGTTGAGCCTTTTTTTCCCAATTTAAATTTTTATTTCATTTTTTTATGTAACAAATTAGGGTTAGGTTTATTTAAATCACATGTCCTTTAACTGAAGATTCTACTAAAGCATATCTTTCATTTTCCTCAAACAGGTTTGAATTAGGTTCAGTTGTTGCTGAGATTTTGACCTTTGAAGTTGAGCCTTTTTTCCAAATTTCACTTGTCTTATTTCACATTTTTATATTGCATATTTAGAGGATAAGGATTCTGAAACTCTTATATGATTATTATCTAGGCATTTCAATTATATAGGCATGTATTTGTTGCTCAAGAATATCACTAAAGCTCAAAAAGATGAAGATTTTTGCTTATGGGACACTCTACCTTCCTTTAACTCTTTTCTTGCTCTTCGACTCAAAAAGCACTGTAATAAAGCATTTGAAAAAAATCATGAACTTGCAACCAAAGTTGGAATACCGAATTGGTGTGACTCCGAATGGGAAGATATCAGCCACAAATATCTTTTATTTTCTAATGTTATTATCACTTATTCTGGATTTCACAATAAAATTCACACTGATACCAAGGACACCAATTTTCTTACTTTTGGTATATTCTCATATATCAAACCGATTACTGGCCAACCAATACCATCTCCAGCTAAAATCAAATGACATGGTTTATATTTTCCAGACCACTGGTGCATCATTGATTTTGGTTTGGGAAATGGTATCATCGAAACTATTTGGAATTCTTCTAAGGATAATCATAAAATGACCAAAGCTCTTCCTGGTTTGGAATCCTGTCAACATTTAACACATTTTGGTTGCTCATTTCAAATCAGTCATAAGTTGATTCAAAGAATCAATAAGGTAATGAAAGAAGGTAAAGTTAATCGATTTAAAAAAACTTTATTTAGATCCAAAAAGTATGGGGATTAGAGTTGTCATCAAAAATTTTATATTTTTTCGTAAATTTTTAATAAATATTTTTTATGTATCAATTTCCTCAACTAAAGTAATGGGCCCACGACCTTGTGTTGTATAAATGGTAATCATGATAACATTTATTTGTTTCATGGGGTTCCTCTAGCCTATACCTGTGGAAAGTCCCAAACTTTTGTTTCTAGATTTGATCTGCATTTTGGCTTAAGGGATTGTCATTACTTTAAACTAGGGAAATTGATATATATAAGATATTTATTTAATAATTTACGTAATTATATTAAATTTAGATGACTTCCACCACTTACTTCAATAAAATGCAGGGGGGGGTATTGCCAAATTTTCAAATCTGACATGTGAAATTGATGACTTAGAAAAAATTTGGTGATATCAACCCCTTGCTTCAATAAAATGCAGGGGAAAGTATTGCCAATTTTTTAAAACAGATATAGAATTTTTTTGACTTGTAAATATTTTGGTGAAAATTTTTGACGAGAATGTGAAAGTAATTGTTTCCACCTTGAGCAGGTTTCTGGCTCAAAGGAATAGCAGTACCAACAACAAAACCAATACATCCTGGGAAGCCCTCTGCTTGCATAACCTGAGATGATTCAAGTCGCTCTTCTTTTGTTGGCCAGGTGAGAAGTTGAGATTAGAAGGAGTTGATGGCAGTGATACATTGTTTGGTATAAGTGTTAATTGAACCATACCCTAAATCAAAGACATTTTCTAAACATTTCAAAGCAGCTCCATTACCATTTGAACCCAAATGACATAGTGTGATGGCCAATTGAATTGAAGGATGTTGTTGTTCTTTTTGAGAATTATTGTGAAATATGGGATGGGATGATCCTGAATAAGCTCAAGCAATTTAAGGAAACATTCCTGAGAAGTCCTGAACAGCTGTCTAAAACTGGGTGTAGATAGGTTAAGAAGTGTTTGGATGGTGTACTTGGGGGTATGAAGTACTTGAGGCTTTCTGGGAAGAAGGTAACGTTTCCTGGCCATTTTTGATAAAACGACAAAATCTTCTTCTAGATCAGAATCGGAATCAGAGTCCAAGAGCAGTTCAAGAGCCATGAAAGTCATTGCTTTATGTAATTTATCACAATTTGAAAATGAGGAAGGCATAACTCTTATATGATATGATATGAAGATGTAAGTGATGTACGATGTTTTGAGTTATGAAGTGTTATGCTGCGGAGTGCTGCGTATGAATGGGATGATGCTGACAAATCAGTGAAATGGGACTTGATGGTGAAATCAGCACTTTTGGTTGAGAAAGTGCGGATTTGAGTGAAATAAGTGACTTATTTCATTTTGAAATCCACCAGTATTGGGGCTAGTGTGTTTTGGAAATCCGCACTTATTTAAGTGCGGATTTGTAAGTGCGGATTTGCCAGAACTGACACCCCCTAATATCATGTGCTTAGTGCCACTCATGTTGTGATATAATCCATACTTATATATTAATAGTATGTATATAACTTTGTAGCAGAGGTGAAATTAGTGGATGGTTGAGAACTAGGAAGCATTGGATCTTAAATTTTGGCAGGTGCTATGTCCAAGCTAGTTTCCCTATCTAAGAGCATCCCCAGCCATGTCAGTAAAGTGGTTTGGTATGCATATTTTACTGACTTATTCCCCAATCATTGCTCAATTAGACTCTAGTAACTTAATTATTCTGTATTCATATAATCAAGTGAGAAAAGTTACTTGAGTAGCTTCTGTAATTTCCAAAACCTTGCACCAACTTTTTTGACTCAGCCATTATCTACTGAATAAAGAGATGCCTGATTAGATACTTATCTTTTTTTTCACCCACACTTCACACAAAAATAGCCACTACTATTCACTAAATTACTACTTATATTTGCATTACACACCTCAGCCACAACTTCTGATCCATAATAGCTAAATAAAAAGTTTTTTATGCTGACTGAATCTAAGAAGAAAAGGTCCCCTAATTGGAACCCCCAAGAAGAAGAACAACTTGCTTTGTAATGGATAAGCATCAGTGAGAAACCCAAGTGCTCCACATAATAAGCTGGAGAAACATTTTACAAAAAGATAGAAGCACACATTAATCAATTCAGAAAACTACATTATTGTGATTGGGAACAGATTCAAATTTGGTGAATTGTTTGTATTTTCAAAAAAAATATGAATTAAACACCACACAATATGGGGGGGGTGGACTTGCTAGCAAGTCCGCAACCTTGTACCCAAACTCACCATAGATTGAACACACATTGAGCTATTGATAAAGGAACCATACAATCAGGGATGAACACCACTCAGAAGAACAGTTTTAGGTGGTTTTTCAAGTAGAGTTCAGTATGGGTTCAGTATGAGTTCAGTCTGAGTTCCACCTCAGTTCCATCTGAGTTCAGGTTGAGGACTTGCTAGCAAGTCCACCCCCTATATTGCATAGTGACTCATAGATTTTTCCATATGAAAAACTGAAATTCAAACTAGAAGTAAAATTTTATAGATAAAACACAACAGAAAAGCATCAAATTCTTTAAATTTAATATTAATGCTTAAGTGTGCTTCCATGCTATATAGTGTGATAATTGCTATGTCCACCTGGGAATAAGCACCATAGATTTTCAAAAGTGTTCTCATGTCAAAAAATATGGTTCAAGTCAAATTTCAGAGTAAAATATTGTGCAAGAACTGAAATTAATAGGTAGAAGTGGTAATTTCTCACCATTATATTAGTTTCTCATTGTATAACTACCATAAGATAATTATTTTATAAAAAAGACACAATAGGTATTTTGAGTTATACTCATATAAAAAAGCTAGTTTTAAAGGGATTATATTTTAATTAAAATAAAAAATGATGCATATTATAAATGAATAGACAGAATATTTCAATTCTATGTTGTTGATGAAAAAATTAAGTAAAAATTTTTAGGTTTGCTTTTGTAGTCTTTGGAAAAAAGTATTTGACAGGATTAATTCACAACTGAACATTTACACATACTTCTTAAATAGAATATATGAGTTAACAATTTATCAATCATTTATTAGAAAAATGATATTCACACTGATACGTAAAAATTATTTTATTTTTTTATTAAATTTCTAATTCTTTAAAGTATAATCCCTTTGATATTATATGTAAACGGAAGATTTTATAAATCTTCTTGCAATTGGCCTTATAAATAAGAAATACTAGAATTAATATATTTTTAAAAAATGAGTTTGGATAAAGAATATTTCAACTCATCAGTACACATTTAAAACATAAACTTAAGGCTAAACTTTGAGTTTTTACATCAATATATATTTATTTGAAATATATTTATTTAATTTTTTAAAAAATACACTTTTTATCCTATGAGATTTCCCTTTAATTTACACATGAAAATTAAGAAAAAAATGTGAGGCTTTGAAGGATATATATAATTTGTACTTAAAATGAACAAATTGTTTTTTTGAGTTAGTATGAATCTAAAAAGAAAATCTGATACCTATTTTATATGTTATAGTTGTATTAAAATAATTTTTATTTATCTTCTTAATCTTTAATGGAGAAAAAAGAATAATTTCATAATATTAGAAAATCAACATCCAAATAATTTTAATAAAAAATTTCTCCAAAATGATTTGTCATTTGTATTTGTTTCCAGAAATTTAAAGTATTTAATATAAATCATTATGAAATAAGAATATACATATGTTTAAATTTAAAAATATTTGATAAAAGTTTCAAAAACTTTTAAATTTTCTCACAGTTTAGCTTAGCTTGAACCACAGTTTAAAAAAGGATCTCATTGTATGTTCAATCTAAGTTTCACCAAAATTAAGATAAATTATTTTTGGAAAATGTATATAGTCATTGAAATGAAAAAAATTTAGTAAAAAAAATGACTTAAAAAGTTTTTTCTTTTTTTAATAGATTATAGAAAAGATATTGAGGAAGTTAACATACTAATTTTATTAAATTTTTGGTTATCATGACTAATTTTTATTTCATGTACAGTAATCATAGAACATAAAATAAAGCAAAAGGTTTAATATATATATCAATGTGTTTCATTTTAAATATCAATTTAAATATTATTTTTGAATTTAAAAATATTATACATATCACTAAAATTGTTCTGAACTAAATTAAAAGCTCTATACATTCATCTAATGAAATAAAAAAAGTTCATTAGCTCAAAATTTTAATTTAGGCTTTTTTACTTTTCCCAACTTGTTTCAAAATTTTACCCATTTTATTGGTTTTCTATCTTATGTATATTCTTAATAAACATTTGGTAAAAGACTTTGTAAAGAATCAAAATAGTATTTAATGGCTAGTTATTACACTCCTGTAGATCTTCAGTCTCAATTTTTGGTACTTATTAAAAACATTGAATAAACCAATAGCTTGTATGTATTGAGGGGTAAAAATAGAAATAACCCACTTTTACATGTTTTTTTTGATTGTGGAAAATTAGTGCTGAAATCAAAAAGGGTGAACTCTGTTCTTCAGCTGAAAGATAGAGTCCACCTTCAGTTTTTTTCCACCTTGTTTCACATCCTTTTGAGCTCTATACATGCCTTTCTCTGCCTTTGTATTCCTTCTGAATTCATTCCCATATCTCTTCTTTTGATATACATCCCAAGGCAGTTACTCTAGTATTGAATATTCATGAGTAATTTTCCATACTCCTCACCCTCCCCTTCCCTCCCCTTTTACTTTTCACCCCACCCCACTACTCTTTCTTCCCTCCTCATTTATTCTCACCCCTTTCTCACTCCTCCCTACCCCACCCCACCTCTTTCACCTCCCACCTCAACCTTTCCTTTCTACCCTTTAACCCACCAAGCCCTTTTTAAGATATCCTAAACCTCTCACTTCCAAATACAACCTTCTTGTTCCCCATCCTAACCATTAAACCTCAAAATCATCTTGATCCTTTTTCTGCTCACCCAACCTCTTTGGCTTGTAAATTCACCCCTTTTTTCCATATAGAGGAATAGGGGTGAGAAGGAGATTATTTAAAGTTATTCATAGTGATATGAGATATATAAGGGTGGATAAGGGATAAAAAGGGGTGATATATGTAACAAATTGATTTAGGTGAAGTGAGGTGGTAGGGAGAGGGGTGGATAAGGGGGATACAAAGGGTGGTGAGGGGAGAGGACTTGGGAGAGTAGCACTAAATTTAAGAGATTGAGAGAATGTATGAGGGGAACCATATGTGAAGCACAAAAGAGGGGAGGGAAGTATTAGGAAGGATAATTTTTAAAGAGATTAAATAATATACATATATAATAAATTATAGAGAATTGAAAATGAAATAGCACACAACAGAAAAAAAGTTATAACTATTGTGCAAAACTTTTTAGTCATATATTTTATTCTTTTTGAAATTTGAAACTTATTTTTTTTCTATAAAGAAGGTAATGGTAAATTATTTTTTTTGAAAAGATAGTGACAATAAAATATTTTTATATCTTAAATTATGGTATAAATATTAATTTTTTATATTGTAAAATTAACTAAATTATTTTTACTGTGAATTTTTAACTTTATGTAGCTTCTACTAATAGTTTAAAGCTTGAGAAATACTTAAGAATATATACTCGTAAAATGAGAGCAAAAATATACTTCAGTAAATTTTTACTCATAAAATTTTGATGAAAAGTATCATTTTAATAATTTTTTTCTTGAATAAATTTCTATACTATTGGGAGATTCCTTTATAAATTGATTAGTGAAAAATCTTGTAAAAGCATGCAAAAGTGATTTAGTTCAATTTATACAACATTTTTTATATTTTTAAAGAAAAAATAAAAAACAGGATATTTCACAATCTTATGAATTTGCCCACTTTTTTTTGGTAGTGGGGTTCACTTACTTCAATATTCCTACAATAATTCTAGTAATTCAAGCATCAAGATTTTTTTTGCTAATGATCAACTGTACTTCAATATATGTTTGAATTAATTTCTAGTTGTGTTCAAATTAAAATCAATATTTTCTCATGATTATTTCAACACCACCTCAATGTGTGCTCAATTAGATATGGATTTGGGTTCAAGGTTGCGGACTTGCTAGAAAGTCCTCCTCCCACATTGCATGGTGAATACTCCAATCCAATTTGTAAATCTGAAAAAATGAGAAAGGAGCAATAAAAACAGAAAAAAGAAAAGAAAAGGTGCTGGAAAAAAAATTCAAAGCAAGAAAAAAAAATAGGGGGAAGAAGGATTTGAAAAACCTACTCCTCCAATATGAAAAATGAAAAAAATAAAAAAAAAGTGAGAAAAAAAATTAATCTATAGTTCCCCCCTAAATAAAAAGTGAGAAAACTTCTGGGTAGAAATGAGTCAGGTGTATGAATCTTCAAGTGAGAAAAGATATTCAATGTTTGTTTTTATCACTCCTTTCTCATTTTTCTTGGATTTACAAATTGGATTGGAGGATTAGTGTTTTTTTTTCAGATATTAATTAATTTTTTTATTTTGCTAATTCTTTTTTTTCATTATTCAATTAATTTTTTTCTCACTAACTTTAATTGTTGTTATTATTTTCAAATTGCTAGTTTATGAGACACCTCCTAATTATTTGGGTGAGGGAATAATGCCTCAAGAAAAATTTCTTTTCTTGCTGATAAGGCATTCCAAGGTATATATAAAGTGAGCCATTCTCCTTTTTTTTTGTCCCACTAACTTTGAAATGTATCATCTATTATATAACCCAATTTTCCCTATACTATAGCCCCTCAAACAGATCTGTATATCATTTTCTCTGAATATCAAAAAGGTAATAAGTAGTTAGTAAATAATAATATTTGTTAATTATATTATGTTATATTTATAATAAATAAAGTAAATAAATCAGGGTATAATAGGTGATTTTTTTAGGCAACCAATCAGTTTTTTGATTTATAATTGTAAGTGAATAATATTTTTTTGGGGCATTTAAATGATTAACTTACTTTTTAATTTCTTCCTTTATTTTCCCAGTTGTAGGCCTTTAGATCTTCACACAATTGAAAATGGATTTTTGAATCATTTAAAAGCTGATTTTACTGTATATGACTTGTTAAACTGTTAATTAGGTGTGGGTCCTGGTGGTTTGAAATTACTTCACTTGACAGCTGGATGTTAATTAGGTAAGGGTCAGAAGGTGACATGTCTTCAATGGCCATATTATGAAGAATAATACAGCAAGTCATCAAGTTGTTGACATCCTCTATATGCCACAAACAACAAGGCTGTTTAATAATCCCCCAACAATATTGAAGAACACCGAATGCATGTTCAATATCCTTTCTAGCTGCTTCTTGTTTTTTTGCATAATACTGACTGGCTTTGTCCTGATGGTGATTAATTGTTTTTACCAAGGGTTGACCAAGTTGGATAGACACCATCAGCTAGATAATATGGTCTAGTATATTTCCATTTGTTTATTTTAAAATGCACCTCATCTTGAATTCCTGTGATCAATTTGTCAAATAAGTGAATTCAATGAAGTATGTTAATATTGTTTAGAGCTCCAGACCTACCAAAAAAGCAGTGCCAAAAACACAGGTTTTATGAGGCAACTGCTTCTAAAATGATTGTAGGGGTGCATTCTTTTCCCTGGAACTGAACTGCCCATGCACCAGGACAATTTTTCCACTCCCAGTGCATACCATCTATTGCCCCCAGACACCCAGGAAAACCACAATCCTCATACTCCTTAAGAATTGATTTCTTCTCATTGGTGTTGGGTTCATGTAAGTATTCAGGCTTATACAATGTGATGATGTCCTTGATGAAGTGTTTTAGACATTCTAGGGTGGTACTTTCTCCAATTCAGACATATTCATCTGTTCCATCTGTAGTGATTCCATAGGCAAGTTGAGGTAGAACAGAAGTGATTTTTTGCTCAGGCAACAAATCAATTTGGCCAAAACAATCCTTTCATAAATCAAATTGAGTCAAAGAGTGGATACAATAAATTTTATTTGACTTACAGTCCTCTGTGTCCAATACACATTATGTAGCTGTAGATCATTAGAAATTTTAATAAACAGAGTTTTACCAATGCAAAAATGGCAGTGAAACATGGTTGAGTTGTAGGTACTATTAGTATTAAAGTAGTTTTTCATAAGCTGGTGATGTCCATCAATGTGATTGCGATTAATAAATGTTTTTTGTGGGACTTATTACTTGAATTCATTGACTGTAAAAGTTCTCTAGATATGATTTCTTCTTCTTCAATAGATTTTAGTTCATCTATAATGTGCATGAATTGTTGTGCCATGTTATTGGGGATGTGTGTGTATGAGTTGAAGTGTGAAATGGATGTGCTAGTAGTTATTGAATGTGTTACACGATTGATGAATATTTTTTAACGCGTGTTTAGTTAAAGAATTTGCATATGGCTGATGAATATTTCAATTAAGTAACAAATGGCGCCAGTAAAATGCATATAGCTACTGAATATTTGCTGAAACGGCTGCGGATGCTCCAAGACTATGGGGATCGCGTCTGTACCTTTTTCTCCGGTTCCACTCGGAGTAAAGTTACTGACGCGGTTCTTATATAGGTACAACAGGACCAAGGCGCGGTAGGAATTAGGGATCGACATAAGAACGAGGATAATGAAGCAAAAATAAATTAAGAGTAGTGATCTTCCAAGCTTGACACCCCCTAATAAGTGGTCTAGTACATAATCATATTAATAATTGCGACTTCAAATACAGGAGTGTAAAAAGCTCACACTACTGGTGAAAAGGCGTGGATTAGCAAATTTTACCCAATTAAACCGATGAATCTTGATTGAAATTCTTAAAGGTTGTTTCTAGGAGGTTTTCATGAGAGGTCTGGAGACTTGATAATTAAAATTCATGTGTTGATTTGGCCAAAAACTGCATCCGTAGGTAAGCCAACCTTATATAAATTTTCGCTGATCTGCGCCTTTTTTCACGCTATGTCAGTACGTATATTATTAACGAATTTTTCGAAACCAGAAATGATATAGAAATCAAATCACTAGGTAAGCCAAGAGCTTTTAAATGGAAGGGTCAATTATTCTTCAGAACGGATACAAAATTTTAAACGTTAGATTTAAATTTCTAGATAAAGGTTATTAATTAATCATCCAGATAAAAATATTTTTTGTGGCGCTACTGAACTGCTGATCGTTTAAGTTTTCCGTATAGTTGGATAGTCTCAATTTTTATTGTCTGTTTTCAAATCCTATCAAACCTTAGGAGACAACTAAGATGAATTTATTGCATCAAATCTTATAGTTACAAATTTCTGGAACTTGAGTGTATATCTAAATATAAACGACACTAATGAAAAAGATCAATAATACAAAATGCACCTGATATCATGCGATACTACAAAACCAATGCAAAACTCAAGCCAATTGTTGGCAGTTGGGATATTTGATCTTCACCAAAGGAATAATATCCCAAAAAGAAACTGAAAAAAACTTTATCGTCCAAAAATTGTGAAAAAAATGAAAAAAATGTTTTTAAAACCTCTTGAACTCAACAACCAGCCAGGTTTTGAATGGCGCCAATCTTTCGGTCATAAGGGCTTAAACCTAAAACCCAACCATTTAAGAATTGCTGGAGGTAGTCCTGATAAGACAAGTCAATGAGTCTCTGTCACAAAATTAAAACATGTGTAAAACTATTCACCAAGTTTTGTTGGCATTCACAACATCCATTATTTCTTGCAGCAATAGCTTGACTATATGTCATCTTTTCGTACCAGCCTTAATCAGTCAATTAAATGTTAGATCAAATCTTGGGCTAGGATTTATGTTTATCAAAACTTACCATTGTAAGCTCCAATAGCCATTAATCTATGTTTCAAGAAATAAATTTGTACAAAACATATTACTTCACGTTGACTCACAGGAAGCGCACATTTTACTCTTACACATTGCCGTTACTTGATGTCAATCCATCAGCAAACACTTTGGCCCCTGAACGGACGTTGAAATCTGGATCTTTCTGGAAATGGGCGCCAAGTTAAAAGCTATCTTAGTTATTTTAACTTTTCTTAACACTTACACAATTTCCATTGGGAGCTGCGCCGCATTTGTCTTGCGTAATTTGCATTAACCCATATGCTCCTCCATTGTCACCCATCTCATCAGGGTTACACGAAGACTCTTGCATAGCAAACGACGCCAAAAAAATTGGTGGTACTTGAAAAAAATTGAATCAGAAACTGATCGTTTTACTTCACCAGCGGAAGAAAAAAAAATCACCATTGAACTGAGAGCCATACTTTTCAAATAAAGGAAAGTATGGTTGACATGGCTTAAATGTAGACTTAGCAGGCTCTTCTCCTAGTGAGATAACCCTAATTGATGATATATTAACATGGGCGGGACTCCAACCTTCACTCTGTATCCCACAATTCAGCCAATCCTGAGACCCATTTGGTCCTGAGTTGACAGTTGTCTCTTTAGTAGGTTTGGGACTACCGCAGTTGTTAGATGGTAAGCTGGTATCCGTGTAGGATTTTGGATGTTTTTTGCGGTGAGATTTACGCGAGTGGTGATGGTGCTTTTTGGAGTGACTAGAAGACCTTGGTACTGAATAGGGTGTTAAATCTGGACTAGAAGTCTGAGCACGAATAGTTGATAAACAAATCAATATAAAAAAAATACAAAGTGAACACGATTTGCCGTTCAAGGAAAACATAGTAAAAACACAAGCGTAGTAAATGTTAGTATGTTTTATTTATTTTCAAAATATGAAGTAGCTAAGAGAACACGGAAGAGATATATATATATAGATAAGAAAAATGGCGAGTTGTAAAGCTACAACAATGGCGTGGGTGAAATAAGAATTTGAATGAATTTTTTTCTTTATTCGCACGGCGAATGAACCTTTAGAACAAAGGGAAAGCCTACTTGAAATGGAGATGGTAAAGGACAAGTTTTTTTATATTTACGTTTCCAGTATTTATAACATAAACATCTCACTGTTTGGGTTTCTCCTGATGTCATATTTGTTCTTTGACTTTTCTCCTTCATATTATGAAAATCATCCACAAACTCTTACGAAATCGGCCTTTTTAATAGGCAGTAAGAAGAAAAAGTAGGCCGGTAACTTTAATCTTCTAATAATCGCGGAAGATTCTCTTCATTTACCTTTTAAAGGTAAATTAATTCTTCTTAATCCGCAGACGTAATACATAGAAGCTTGCAATACGAATTGTGCACTATATATATATTGGACTCACTTGTAGTTTAATCATCTGATGTTTACGTTCTTTTTAATATTCACGCAGTTGTGTCGCTGACAGACTTATTGTCAGTTTATGTTAAAATTCTAGCCTGATCCTGTTTTATTGTTAAAAACTTATACTGGTACCGTGTTGCAGAACAAAAGACCATTTTGGAGACTGGCAATACCCGCAATATTCTTAAGTTTTTTAGGAAAAATGGGCTCGCGACCCGACTCTTTAAAGACAATTTGCAATTCATATAGTGATAATAATAAGCTTCAAGTCCTGACCGATCCCAGTCTGAAAATTAAATTGCTGTTCAACCATGCCTGGGAAATTTACTACATTAAAGATTGACCGCTTCCGGGTAAATAATTTTCTAAAATGACTGCGCAATATAAAGTAATTTTACAGAAGGACAGGAATTTTTGACGTTGCCGGGCTGGAATATGGATTTAGATGGTAAGAATGCCTTTATAAAGGTGTGATTTACTGAGGCTGAAAAAAATTCCTTTTAATAGGGAGGTGAATGTCTTTAAAATCTTTTCTGCAGTTTTATTCTTGCATGTTTATCGTCTTTCTTTCAAATTTTGTTTTGTATTTTATCTTGTTTATACTCAATTAAATAACCAATATATATGACCTTGTTTTTTATAAAATTTTGCGCTAAATTTCACACAATTTTTGTCTCACTTGAGGCTACAACTATTGTTTTGGTCATTTTTAAAAAAATAACAAGACTAATTAAAATAGGGTTAGTATTATAAAGTAAAATATGCCATGATGTCATCATCTCTTGTATGTAGAATTTTTTTAACCACCGGAAACATCCGTTAATAATAAAGCACCAATAAACCATAAAGTAGCGTAGATTAGAGAAGATAACTTTTAATATTTAGAGGTATTTCTGAAAAAGTGAATAAAAATAGATATTTGTGTTAGAAGCTCGGTTTCATATCAGAGAACTTTAATCAATTTTATTTATTCATCTCATTATTTATCTATCTATCCATTTACTTATCACATACACTTGTGTAGTTATATTGATAATCATTGATATCAATATGCGCATTTTCACACATTGTTTAGCTGTATGTTTTTCCTCATGAAATTTGTTTATATCTTTCTAATATGCTCATTAAATATATATATATATATAACTATACATATAACCAAATGTATAAATCTACATGGGTTTACCCTATTATTTTGAAAAAACTAAATCTGGTGATAATTAGGTAGCATATGAGGAGTATGGTGTTGATTTCAATAACCAACTGTGTCGCTATCACAATATCACTAGTTTTTAATGCACTTAAAGTAACTATTTTTATGTTTAGCCAGCTGACACAAATTGGCTTGATTGGGAATATTTAGCTGGTTTGGAGAACAATTAAGTTTTCAGGACATAATATTATGGGGCCGACATGTGGGGGTGAGGAATGAAAAAAATGCAAAAAAGGCTGTGTTGAGATCAAATTTGACACCTAGCTCTTATATAATTCCTTTATCTTTCAAAATTAATCATAGTTTTATAAGTATTGATTTTTTTTTAGAAACCAGCAATTGAAATAAGTGCAAGTTTTCTAGCTTTGAAACCCATTGTGAGGAAGTCCCATATCAAAGATGTATTTTGGAATAAGATTACCTTAGGGATTTGAGATTTTACTCAGAACCAATTATGCAAAGTGAGAACTTTCAATCTTTAATTCAAGATATTAAATCTTATCAGTTACAAGATTTTCAGTTGGCAAATATGAGTGAGCCAATCTATGTAAGTAGAAAACAGAATAGAAATAAATAAACAATCACTGAAGTAATATTATTAAAATGGTAATGAGGCATTTTTATTGGTGACAATGCACATGAGGAAAATAAAGAAAATGATCAAAATAATGTGAGTGGAAATAATTGATGGGTAAAATAAAATGGGTGCAACTATATATATATATATAACATATCTACTATCAATAGATTCTGATTCATTATCTACATTACTTGTGTCCCACATGTGCTCTATTATATCAATACTAATTCAGTAACAAATAAATAAGATTATTTAGGAAGCATTTGTTTTTAATTCCTGAAACCCTCACTTGCTGAGTAAATCATTGCTGTCATTGAGAAAAGTAAGATGGGGTTTTAATTTAATTTGATTGAGGGATTTATTGAAGATTTCAACAGGAATTAAATCTGTTGGAATATATTTGAATTGCAAGATTTTTTATCCACTTTTTCTAGGATCCAGTGGAGTTTAATATCAAGATGTTTTGTTCTAGAATGACAGTGAGAATTCTTAGTGAGGGAAATGAAACCTTGGTTATTATTTTAGTTAATAATTGGTGACTGATTTTGTTACTTAGGGATTTTAATATTTCAGAGTAAATGTTTAAGCCAAAGTTCTTCCTGGCATGCTTCTATGATTGCATTATCTTCTGACTCAGAAGTACTTAGCAACACAGGTATTTATTATTTATTTTTTCAGCTAATGGTACAATTATTTATTGCGATGGCATAACCTGTAGTAGAGTGGAAAGTGTCTTCACATGAGCCATGATAAGCATTTAAACAGCCTATCAGTGGTCTACCTTGAGTCAATTATTGTTTGAAAACAATTTCTTGGTTTTCCAAACCTTTTGGTTATAAAACGCACACAAATAAATTTATTCCATTGTGCCATTCCTGGCTTGTTTAGAAATTGTGAAAGTTTCCTGCAGGAAAAATCCAAGTTAGGCCTTTTAAATAAGACTAAGTAATTGAAATGACCAACAGAAGATGTGTTGTTCTATCCTGATTTGACAAATTTTGAATGATCTTCATTTTTTTTGGATCCAGAGTAGAGTTGAATTCCATTGGGGTAAAGATTGATTGGAAATCTGTCATTTTGTAGTGTTTCAGGATTGCATGAATTTTATTGGAATGTGACAACATTATAGATTAGTTGTTGCTGTCTCAAAAAATCTTAATGCCTAGAAGCATTTGGGAATCTCCCAAGTCCTCCATCTCAAACTCATTTACAATTAGTGTTTTAAACCATTAAATGTCTTTTTCCAAAAATTCAAAAATAATCAACTTAAAAATGTACAAAACATGTTCAATCAGTGTCCTTGTGAATGAAAATTTCAGAATCAACAGGACTTCAAGAAAACTTGTTCTTGAAGAAAAAAGATTTGAAGAGCTGGTTCCAACACCTTGAGGCTTTTTTAAGCCTGTATAGAAGATTTTTAAGTAACAAAACTGGCTTCTTGAAGTCATTAGAAACTTCAAATACTTTTGGAACTTTAATAGGGGGTCTCAAACCTTATCAAATATTCCACATAAACATGCTAAAATTTTTTACCAAAACCACCATTAAAAAATTAAATACACCTACCCTGGATAGGTGTGTTTTGACAGAATCTTTTCCCCAAACTATATCTTCTTTTGGGTCAAACAAGTCATACAAACATTTCCTTCTTCATCATTATTAGTCAGAACTGGGTACCAAAGCACCAACACCTATTTTTTTCACCTAATCCTGAAAAGCTTATTCATACAAATAAGGTATGTGACATAACAGCACTTAATCAATACCTTTATCAAAAACTTACCCTTAATCTTCATCGCTTTTCAGTAACATAACATGCAAATTTCAGTCCACCATCAACTTGAGATCACTGCTACAGCTCTAACTCTTGATCTAATGGTTAATTATGATACTGATTACAATGCTGTACTACCACCACCAATAGAATCTAGCAGTACTTCATCATATAAAACAAGTTATATGAATCTTAAAAAACTAACAATCACCCTTTCTCATTTTGAAGGCCAAGCTTAACAGGTTTAAAATTTTGAGCAATGAAATTCCCAAGTTTCCTAGTTTCATTTGTTTTGTTTAAGCTCCATGGCTTGAAATTGCATAAAATTTTCAAGATTTAGTCTCACTAAGATATCTCATTTTCTCTTCATCTCTCACTTCCATCACTCATTGTGTCAGCCAGGCTATACCAGGAGCCCAGTAAATTTTATGTCAATTTACTGAAACTAAAAGAGGGCGTAAAAATATGCTTATTATGTATATGAATTAATCTTATATTGCATAATAAAATTATATAATTATTTTATTAAATATATATAATGAGTATTATATTAATTTTATTATTATATAAATTATTTATACATTTAAATTAAGCATGATATATATTCTATAAATTATGGCGCATTTTTATGTATTTAATAAATAAAAATAAATAATTAATTAATTATAAACATATATTATAAATTATAAATAAAAAATTAATTTTCAATGTAATTAAATTAATTAATTAAAATTATATATTAAATAAGGCCATACATATCTTATTAAACAATAATATTGGGCACTTTTTTGACCCTTAATTGTGTCAGTAAAATTATTAAATAAATTATAACACTTATTTAATAGGATGGTATTAAAATTCTCACTTTAAATTAGAGATAGCATTAAATTAATTATTTGTTTCATTTAAACTAGTTATTGAATTAATTACATAGTTAAAACAATTAATTAAAATTGCTTTATACTGGATTGAATGGATTACATAGATTTTTGTGTGAAAATGATTCTATTTGTTTTAATTAAACCCTTTACATCTCACTGTAATATCTGTTTTGGGTTATTTTACTCACTTTTCATATGTTTCAGACTTACTTAGTTACTGATTATTTTAATTAATTGTTTTGGGAACTTATGGTGGGAAAATTGGTTACTTACTCACGGGTTTAGTTTATTGTTTTCATGTCTTTCTCTCAATCTCTATGTTTTAGTTCTATTCTTTTATATTCTTGTTTCATTTTATTACTATTTTGTAATTACTCATTTGTGGCGCTTCAGAGGTTCCTTTGCCTATATAAGGCTTTGGATAATCCCCTGTAGCTGCATCACTTATTATACACTCAACTCAAATACATTTTTAAATATATTACCTTTATTTTATTTTTTATTAGCAGTATAAATCTAAATTCAAAAAGTAAATAAATTATCTAAGGTTTCAGTAGGTCTATTAATAATAGCAAGTTTTTGCTGCGCATTGAAAATAAATACTTATTCAAATAATTATATTATAATTTATTACACCCTGACTGTTTTGTAAAGTCCCAAGAACTACTCGTTGTCTCTCTTTTAAAATAATTAAATCACTTTATTATTTTATTTATTTCCCTTTGTAAACCTTTTCCCTTTATATTCTAATTTTCCTCCTCTCCATCTTTCCCTCTTCTTCTCCTTCTTCTAGACGACCAGCTGATACATTGTTTGTTCTGATACTTCTCACTTCACAGCTCTCAAGGCAAGTCACTTTCTCATTTTTTGTAATTTAATTGCTGATTGAAATGTCTTTTTTTATCTCTTTTTTTGTTCATTTTTTTATCATCCTTTTTATTTTAAAAACTTATTCATCTTTTCTTTTTTCCTTTTTTAAATTTTTTCTTGGTTCTCCATCTTTTTTATTCTTGACTTATTTACTTTTTGGTGTTTTTTTGGTCATATTTAGGGTTTTTCTCTTTTTTGGCCTTTTCCTTCTAAATTAATTCAGAATCATTTGGAAAACTTCTGGAAATATTTTCAAAGCATTTTACACATGTTTTTAGGTGTTTTTGGGAAATATTTTGTCTTTTTTTTGCTTAAACAATTCACTAATGGTTTCCAAGAAGTTCCCAGTGATTTTTAGGTGTTTTTTGTGGCTGTTTTGTGTCTTTTTTTCACTGAAACCATCCATAATCATTTGGAAACAGTTTTAAAATTTTTGAAAAGCATTTTAACATTATTTTAAGATGTTTTTTTGGGAGTTTTCTGGATTTTTCTGGAAGCTTTTTGCCACTTTTCAAGGAACTTTTGGGAGACCTTTTTTTGGTGAATTTTGGGGCATGTTTGGGAAACATTTTTGGGAACCTTTAGTGCACTTTTTTTTTATATTTTTGGAACATTTCTGGGAACTTTTGGAGACTTTTTTGGATATTTTGGATGCTTTTTTTGCAATGTTTTGGATTTTTCTGGATGCTTCTTTTAAATTTTTTGGTGACTTCTTGAACTACTTCAGGTATGTTTTATCCAATTTTTTTAGATTGATTTTCTTTGTATTTTTTTAGATAAAAATGACTGAAAAAATAGAGTTGGTCAACCAGATTCATAAGGTAAGAAAAAATGGTAATGTAAAAAATAAAACATTACGTAGCCAAAAAAAGTATGGGGTGTAATATAGGTTGTCAAGTTTTATTTAAATTTAAGGAATCAATATTTATAAAGTCATATGTGATACTCTATTTACTAAAATTAATGAGCCATCAGGCCATGCGTCATATGATGGCAAACATGGGGACATTTTTTTCTTCATGAGTTTCATGTATACACTTGTGTTTAATTTCATTGACTTCTCTCACAGATGACTTCTACTCACATTTTTACTTGAATTGTCATTAATTTGGAGTTGTTAATTATCTTATATGACTTGTTTAAATGTTAATATATGGAATGAACATAAAATTTGAAAATATAGGCCCCTAATTCAATAAAACACAGGGGAGGGTAATGCCATTTTTTTGGTCAAAATATTTTTTTGACTTAGAGAAAAATTGGTGACACCCACCCCCTGCTATGGTAAATATCATGGGAGGGTACTGAAAAAATAAATTTTTTTACAGAAATTTATTTTGACTTAGAAAAAATTTGGTGATCTGCACCCAGAAAAGAATATGAAAGTGAAGATAGTGTTTGAGAACAAATGTAAGAAATTGATAAATCAAAGACAAAAGAATAATTAATTAAAATAATTGATAGAAAGATTGAAATTATGATGGAGAGAATAAGATCTAGATTATTTGATATCATTAGTTTATTCATACATAAAAATGATGAAAAGTTTAAATTTCAAATTTTTCATTGTCCTCTCTTTGAATTCTAACCTTATCCCTCTCTAAATCTAAATTATCTATCTCAATTTCTAAAAAGTTTTCATCCTTTGAATGTGAATGTCAAGGGGTGCTTTTGGTCTAGAAGTTTTTTTTGGTGGTCCAATGGTGATGAAAGGTGAAGGAAGACTCAAGATAGGTAAATATTTATTTTTTATATGTTATTACTCAATGAAAAGGTAAAAAGATTATTATTATTATTACTTTAAAGACTTAGAAATATGCAATTGTAAATACTAAGGTGGTAATGGTAGTAATAGAGTAAATTGTAAAGTAACTAAGAATGGAATGAATGAAAAAAGCAGATTGAGAGGCCTTATATAGGCAAAAAGGAAAGGAACTGTGGAACCAATATTATATATACATGATTATCAGAGAAAGAAAAATTCCACAGATAAAAATTTCCAATAATTAAAGTTTTTCTATAAAGAATGTACTCATATACAGTATTTATCTGTATATGTCAATATTAATTATAATTTATTTGATTTATTTCAAGATTGTGTAAATGTCAAATTAAATTAAATTTTTGATTTAATATTTAGTATTTTTATATTTGAGTTTTCTTTCAGCTGTCATGAGGACACTGTCAAGGAATAATAAAAAATGAGGAAAAAATTAGAATTATAATTTTACTTATTAATTAGTTAAAAATATTATAAGTAATTTATAAAGTAAGGATAACTAATAATATGAGAGGTAAAGGCGTAGCTCTACTCTAGTAAGTAATCACTTATCTACTGGGTAAGTCTAGTAGCCTGGTTGAAACTCCCTCACTCTAAGAAATAATAATAATAAAATTCTATGATTTTTTCTTTTTGTATTTCTTTAGTAGAGAAGGAAGGTTAGATATCTTTTCCCCAAGAATCCAAGAATAATATTTAGAAGATTTTTTCTTGAATCTCAATCAGTATTCAGTACCTTTTTCAGCACTTAAAGTTCTGTCATTTAAAGTCTTATCAATTTCTGATGTTTCAGTGATTTCATTAGGGGGTTTTGTTGGTCTTCTCCTCCTTTTTGGAAGTAAATCACTAATGGATGTGTAAGGTTTCAAAAGAGATATTGGAAAAACAGGATGTTTCCTGTCATTTGGAGAATACAGAATAACTTTAACTGCTTTATCACCAACCATTCTTCTGAAAACAAATGGACTTTCAAATGGGTCTTTTAATTTGTTATTACCTTTTAAATTGAAGTGTACTGTAGAAACCAGTACTTCATCAATCTTCTTAAAATTGTATTCTTCATGGGATTTGTCCCACCTCTTCTTCTCATATTCAAAAAATTTTCAATACATTTTTGAGAATGACTTCTGCAAAGTTGTCCAATTTGAAGAAAAGATTTTACACCAGGATGTATATCCAACTTAGGTATTTTATTATTGAGAATTTGGGAAGGGGTATTTGGGATGTACTAAATTCAGAGCTTTAAGGCTTCCTCTGAGTAACAGAATGAACAGTGCTATTATTAGCAAATTCCAAACAAGGAAGTAAGGTGACCCAATCATTAGTGAACCTGTCATTGTCTTTGTACTCAAGGTCAAAGTCACAATACCTTCTTATCATGTCCTCTAAAATGTGAATCATCCTTTCATCTAATCCATCAGTTTGAGGGTGATGAGCAGTAGAAAGCTTCAATTCACAACCACAAAAATACATCAGAGACATCCATAATTCAGAAGTAAATTTAGGGTCTCTGTCAAAGATTATGGCCTTTGGGAAACCAGCAGTATTAAACATATGAGACCACCACAAGAAATCTAATTCTTTAGTGGAAGCATCTTTGTGAGTAGGGTTAAATTTAAACATTTTTATAAATCTTTCCACAATAACTCAGAAAGAGTGATAACTGTCTTTTCCAGAAATGGGCAATCCTGTTACAAAGTCCATTTTTATAATTTTTCATGGTGCATCAGGAGATTCAATATGTTGCATCAATCCAGCTTTTTCCAGTTAATCTTTTTGATTTCTAGCAAGAATCACAGAATTAAACATATAATTTGGTGTCTTCAGACATATTAGCCCACCAAGCAGTGTTCTTTACTCTAATCATTATTTTTTTAAGATCAAAACATCCTGCTAATATTTCATCATTACAAATTTTCAGGATGATTTCTTTCATAGAAGTAGGAATGACAATAACATCACTCAAATTTCTTCTATAATAGAGATATACTTCATCAATTGAAAACCTTTTTCCAAAGCAATTTGGTACTTTTGTTGAAGATTTTAAATTAATTCTTGTATTAAAGCATTATTTGGATCATTTGATATAGTACACAGATTTCTCAAGTCAGTGTCTTTATCATATGAATCCAGAATAAGCTTTAATAGCTCTTCCTCCATATCAACTACATATATCCCATGAATGTGAACTATTTCATCCTCAGGATCATATGCAGGATTAGAGTCATAATTTGGCAAAGGTAACCTTGATTACATATCCACATTTGAGTGAAAAATACCAGACTATGAATTATTGTCATTCTTCCTCTGTATTCCTGCACAGCCTTCTGCCATCTGAACATGTGTCTTTTAGGTTTTTTTAAGTGTAAGAGAGATTTTATTGCACTTTAGTCAGTTACAAGTTCAAATTTCTGGTCATCCAGATAATAATGTAGTTTCTCAAGAGCCCACACAAATGCCGAACACTCAAGTGGAGTGGCACCATATTTCAATTCACTATTTCTCAAGGTTCTTGAAATAAAAAAATTACTACTTCTGATACTTTGTCATTCATAACTTGTTTTTGGTGGAGAGAAGAACCAAGGCCAATAAAACTGGCATCTGTGTATAAAACAAATGGTTGAGTATAGTCAGGCAAGGCAAGAATGGGTGCTGACATCAAACAATGTTTAATAGTGCCAAAATCTCTTTGTATTTCACTGTTACAGACAAAGGCAATATTTTTCCTAGTTAATTGGGTGAGGTGTAATGCTATGAATTGATAATTTTTAATATATTTTCTATAGTATACACACATTCCCAAAAAACGTTGGAGCTCTCTAAATGTAGTAGGAGGTTTTACCTGTTGTATGGCTGCCACTTTGTTTTGGTCAATACGTATCTGTAATGCTGAGACAACATGACCAAGAACTTTCAAAAGATGAAAACCAAATTCACATTTTTTCAAAGAAATTTTCATATTTATATTATCCATTTTATGGAAAACTTTACATATTTGTTTAAGGTGATCTTCAAATGTCTTGAAGTATATTATGATATCATCAATTAAAACCATTAGCCATCCTTCAATTATTTTTATGGAATGTGTTATCCATAACTTTTTGAAAAACTGAAGGGGCATTCTTGGAGCCAAATGGCATCCTAAAATACTTATAAATACCCATATTAGTAGCAATAATTAGAAAATTCTGTGAATTCTTCTCAACAGGTACCTGGTGATATCCCTTATTATCATCTAAACAGCTAATATATTTAGCACCTTGTAAGGTAGTATGGATACAGCTAATTATGGGTAAGGGATAGATATCATCTACAGTATATGTATTTAATTCTCTATAATCACCACATAACGTGGCTTTATCTTTCTCATAAGAAATTAGGACAGGTGAGATAACACAAAGTTTAGGTGTTTCAACTACCTTTTCAATAATATTCATTTTTAAAAGGGTAGAGATATTGTCTTCAATATCTTTTATCTTTGTGGGGGAACCAGGTTAAGGCTTCTCTTTTAAACTAGGTGGTATTTCATATAATGGGCAAGATAATGAAAGCTTCATCTTATCTTTTACCAATACTAATTCATGTGACCCATGAGCAAAGGCCATAGGAAAATATTTTATCAACTGAATGATGGAATCTATATCATCACCAGAAAGTTGTTCTCCAAAAGAAGCTGTGTCAATTTCAGAAAGAAGGGCAGGCATTTCTTTTGTAGATCATCTTTTATATTGAACTACAGAATGACATGTGTTCAATCGTGAAGTTAATAATTTTTTGGTGAAGAAATTTTAAATTTTCTCTTCCCATTCAACCCCATTGTGAAGAATTGGCTTGAGGGATCAAGCATAATTCAATATTTGGTTAATATATCATTTCCCACATTGAACCAGTTGTTTAAGTAATCAATTTTCATAACTAAAAAGTCACACATAGCTCTTACAAAGCCATGGTTATATTTGATAAATACTGTAGCTTTGTATTTACCAATGGGTGAAAAAAAAGAGCCATAACCTCTCCAGTTCTCATAAGTGGCAGGCAAAAGTTTTAATATAAAGTCCTGATCAACTGAAGCAAGTGCTTTTTCAGATACAAAACTTCCTCCAGCCCCAGAATCCTAAACAACCTCAATGATATTTCCATTCATCAAGACTGGTGCCTTGAAAGGGGTAATAATAATTGAGGTGTCCTCAAGATTTCTTATGATTTCAGCATCTTCAACTGTGGAAAAATCATTGTTATCAATGTCAATATTATTCAAATATTGAATATCTTCCTCCAGAATCATGATTTCCTGGTCACACTCATAAGAAATGTTTCTGGAACAATCACTTGAAGTATCATCTAGGGAAATTGTATCATCATTAGCTCCTCTGTTTTTTCAACAAGGATTATTTTCTTGTCACAAACATGGCCTTTCTGCAAAGGCTTACTGAATTTAAATCAAGTGTTTGTTGCATATATTTTAGGTGCAACAGGGGAAGAGGTTTTACCAACTTTTTCAGGAAGATTTTTCTGGTAGTTGGAGGATTTCTCCACTGAAGGTCTTGGGAATAATTTCTTAGAATTATACCTTTTATTTAAAAGAACTTCATTACAAGTATTAATAAAGGAAGGAGGCTCCCTGGAGAATTTATTTCTTGCAAAAATTAAGTCTCTCAAAGACATTGGCAATTTATAAAGGATCCCGTCCTTCCACAGTTCATAATCCATCTTTGGATCCATTGCTTTCAAAATTTTTACTAGTTTCATCAGGAACTAAATTGGTTTTTCTATAGAAGATGAGCTATATCTAGACTCCTCATACTTCCTTTGCTGGGCTAACCTAAATTTTGAACTACCAAATTGTGCTTTAATTAATTTTTTCCAATCCTCCCAAGAGTAATCATTATTATCCAAGACACCACGGGAAATCTGGGGGTGAACAGCTAGCAGTTCCCTCTATTTGAAACTATCAGGAATTTATCAGGAAACTGTTGGGAAACCGTCCTGAAACTGTCAGAAATATGTTTTTAAATCTGATGAAAAAACATTGAAAAAATAAACTGTCACAGATTGAATCCAGAACAATCCCTCCTTGAGCAGAGCTTAGGAACCACATTGAACATCAGTTAATCTCAGGTTTGGCAAAAGGTTGAACAACATCACTTAGCATAACTTAATATTCAAATATTAAACTTGAATATATGTTGCATGTATGATATAGATGCATATGCATTTGAATTTGCATGGTGGATACTTATTGCATGTTAAAAATTGATGTGAAATGCCTATCTAAAGTGTATGCATAATGACTATGAAGAATAAATATGCATAAAAAATATGCATAGTGATTATGCATATTGAATATGCATAAAAATATGCATAAAAATATGCATAGTGATTATGCATATTGAATATGCATTAAAAATATGCATCTTGAATATGCAAAAAAAAGGTGCATATATGTATATGAATAAAATATATTAATATGCATATAAATCTGTATAATGAATATGCATATGCATATCCATAAATATGCATAATGATTGAAAAATGCAAAAAAATGATGCTTAACAAGTATATTTTATGCATAAATAGAAATATGCAATATGAATTCATATTGCATACAGATAACACTGGCAAACCAACTTGACCAAAACTCATACTAAATTTTCATTCTGGACTAAAGGTGTGAGGGAAGGAAGAAAAACAGTCCGACATTAGAAAAATGCTACATGCACTCATTTTGTAGCAGAGCAAATGAGAAGTGCTGAATTATGGTTGGTGCCCATAATTTAGTATGATATCATAATTTTATTTAATTGTTTTCAATATTGAAAAGACTTTAGGTTGGTTGGTATGGATCTAGCTGTGCCAGGGTCTAATCTAATTATTTTAACAATTTCTTAATAATTAATGGGTTTTAATACAAAAATAGGTTGTATTTTTTGTGGGATATTGGATATGATAAGGTCTTTTGTAAAAAAAACTTATATTGTTCAAAAATATTCCTGAATCAGATGTGGGATAATCACTACAAAAATTTGTAGTACTGTGGGCAATAAAATATATGCACAAGCAGTAAAGAAAGGACTGAGTGAACCCCTTTTGTTCAGTGGGAATCATTAGAGTGGAATTGTGGATGAAAAATATAATTCATTATTACCATTTTATTTAATCAAAAAATTTATAATATTAAAAAGAACTATTGATTAATTGGTATTTGATCTTTGTGCCTCACTCATATTTATCATTTGATTGATTTTTTGTCACCATTATGTTATTAATATTATAAGTATAGCAAAAACTTGTGTGCCCAACGCATACCAGGTGATGTTAAACCTTTTATAATATTATTAAATAAAGGTAAAAAAATATGAAAATGATTTGTTTTACAAAAAATAAATTGATATCCAAAAGCAATATGAGGTATAAAAAGGTAAAATTAAAGAATCAAATATGAAATAAAAAATTAAAGTAAAATTTCTGCCATCAAAAGCAAGTAGACATGATGGGGTGAACGCCCACCAGTGGCACTAAACTTGGACTATAATTTCTTTTTTGTAAAAATAGAAAAAAATCCACTTGAGCTTTACCAAAACTTCAGGATGACAATTTTGCCATATCAAACAACTTCTAGTGCAATTATTGAAGAAAAATTCATTTTCATTGCAATAGAGAGAATTGATCACATCAGACTGCATGTGACAAAAAGTGTCCAGCACAAGAAATATGAAAAGTATTAGTTTTACGATAAATAAATTGTTATTTGAAAGGAAAAAGAGGAATAAAAAAGTAAAATAAAAGTGATTAAATATTAAATTAAACATTCAAATAAAATTTCTGCCATCAAAGAAAATTCGAGTTTTCAGACCAAAATTGCACCACCAGTTATAGATTTGGAATATATTTTCATTTTTTTTAAATTAATAAAAGTGTCCACCTGAGATTTTCAAAAAAATCAGGAGGATAGTATAGCAGTATAAAACTACTTCTTGTGCAATGATTGAGCAAAAATTCATTTTAACTTCCATTGAGTAAATTAATCCCATCTGACTGCATGCAACCAAAAGTGTCCAGCACAAGCTCAGCTGAACTTGTGCTGGACACTTTTATGATGGAGAGTAGCTAGGGTGCTAGTCTTCTTCAGTTAATCTTATATTCATTTTAAAAATGTCTATGGGTATTTGATCTTTCTGTGTCATCCATATTTATTATTTGATTATTTTTTAGTCACCATTATATTATTAATGTTTTTAGTATAGAAAAAACATGTGTACTGAATGTACACTGTGTGATTTTAAAACTTTAATAATATTATATAATAAATGTAAAAAAATGTGAAAGTTATCAGTTTTACCAAAATAAAATTGATATTTAAAAGCTAAAGGATAAATAAAAGGGTAAATTTAAAATTCAAGAGATCAAACATGAAATAAAGATATTAAGTATAATTTCTGCTATCATGAGCCAGTAGAGGCTTCAGAAAAAATGGGCACCATCATAGATTAACATGAATCAAATTTACTTCTTACCAAAGTAAAAAATTGTCTACCTTAGGTTTGGACAAACTTCCGGGGGACAATTTTACCATATAAAACTACTTTCAGTGCAATGATGGAGTGATCATTCAGTCTCATTTCCATAAAAAGAATTGATTGCATCTGACGGCATGCAACCAAAAGTGTCCAGCACAAGTTTGGCCAAACTTGTGCTGGACACTTTTATCATGGAGAGTAGCCAGGGTGCAAGTCATTTTAAATCTTCTGGAATTTCTTATAAACATGTCCACTGTTATTAAATCTTTGTGCCTCACTCATATTTATCAATGGATTAATTTTTTGTCACCATTATATTATTAATATTATCAGTATATCAAAAACTTGTGTGCCAAATGAATACTGGGTGATGTTACACCTTTTATAATATTATTAAATAAAGGTAAAAAAATATGAAAATGATTTATTTTACAAAAAATAAACTTCTATCCAAAAGCAATATGAGAGGAATAAAGTAAAATAAAAGAGATCAAACATGAAAATTAAAATCTAAGTTAAATTCCTGCCATAAACAGAAAAAAGAGATTTTGAATCAAATTAGCACAATCAGGGCTAAACTTGCACTAAATTTTCTTTTTTGTAAAAATAAAAAAAAAATCCACTTGAGCTTTACCAAAACTTCAGAATGAAAATTTTGCCATATCAAACTACTTCTAGTGTATTTTGTTATCAAAAATTTATCTTCATTTCCATAGAGAGAATTGCACCCATCTGAATGCACCTGACCATAAGTGTCCAGCACAAGTTTGGCCAAACTTGTGCTGGACACTTTTATGATGGAGAGTAGCTAGGGTAGAATTTTTCTTCAGTTCATCTAGTATTTCTTACAAACATCTCTACTGGTATTTTATCTTTGTTCCTCACTCATAAATATCATTTGATTAATTTTTGGTCACCATTATATTATTAATTTTATAAGTATAGAAAAAACTCATGTGCCAAATGCATACCAGGTGATGTTATGCCATTTATAATATTATTAAATAAATTTATAAAAATATGAAAATAGTTTATTTTAAAAATTATTAATTGATATCCAAAAGCAATATTAGGAATAAAAAATTAAGTTAAAGAAATCAAATATGAAAAAAGAAATCCAAGTAATATTCCTACTATCAAAGGCCAGTAGAGGTGTTGAAGCTAATGAGAGCCATCAGGGATAAATTGTACTAAATTGACTTTTTTTTTAAAGTAAAAAATTGTGCATCTGTGGTTTGGATGAGCTCTAGGTAGAAAATTTGGCTATGTAAAACTACTTCTTGTGAAGTTTTTTATCAAATAATTTTTTTCATTGCCATATCGAGAATTGATCTTATATGACTGCACCTGACCAAAAGTGTCCAGCACAAGTTTGGCTGAACTTGTGCTGGACACTTTTTTGATGGTGAGTATCTAGGGTGCAGCTCTTCTTCAGTGCAACTGGTATTTTTTTGAAACATATCCACTGGTATTTGATCTTTTTGTTTTATTAATATTTTATCATTTGATCAATTTTTTGTCACCAGTATATTATTATTTTTATTAGTATAGCAAAAAAACATGTGCCAAATGCTTACAGGGTGATGTTAAACCTTTAATAATTTTATTAAATACAGGTAAAAATTATGAAAATGATTTGTTTTACATAAAATTAATTGATATCTAAAAGAAAAAAAGGGATAAAAAGAAATAGGTTGAATAAAAGGGAATTTATATGAAATTAAAAATTCAAGCTAAATGCCTACTTTCCAGGCTCAGAAGAGGTGTTGGATAAAATGGGCATCATCAGGAATAAAATTATACTTAATTTGATTTTTTGAAAAACTAAATGACTTTTTCAACTGATTTTTTTCCAATATTTAGTTGGACACTTTTTCTATATCAAATTACTTCTAGTACCATGATTGACCAAATTAAATCCTCATTTCCATATGCAGAATTGATCCCATATGGCTGGACCAGGCCAAAGGTGTTAACCACAAGTTCGAGAATTCTTCTGGTGGACACTTTTATGATGGACAGTAGTAGGGTGCAAGTCTTCTTTAGTTAATCTAGTATTCCTCATAAACATTTCCAACTTATTTTTGGCCAAAAATTAGGTGGAAAGTTTTTTCATATCAAATTACTTCTCATGCCCTGATTGACTAAAAATTGATTCTCAGTGCCATATAGAGAGTTGATCCCATATGACTGGATCTGGCAAAAGTGTCACCACAATTTTTGATAAACTTAAGTTTGAAAATTTTATGATGGAAAGTAATTGCAAGTCTTCTTCATTTCATCAAGTAATCCTCATAAAAATTTCCACCTGTATTTTGGCCAAACTTCAGGTGAACACTTTGGCCATATTAAATTAATTCTAGTTCCGTGTTGATAAAAAACTGATATTTATTTCCATATATAGATATTAAACCCATCAGACTGTGCCTTTCCAAAAGTGTCTACCTGAATTATGGCTAAACCTCAGTTGGACACTTTTATGATGCAGAGTAGCTAGGGCCAAAGTATTCTTCAGTTAATTTGGTATTCATAATAAATTTATCCTCCTGAAGTTTAGCCTAACTTCAGGTGGACAATTTTGGAAAGCACCAGTTAGTCACTATCCATCAAAAAAGTGTTCACCAAATTTTTGGCTAAACTTGTGGTGTACCCCTTTGATCAGCCACAGTCAGATGAGATCAAATATTTAGATGGAAATGAGGATGATGTTTTAGTCAATCATGCAAATAGAAGTAGTTTGATGTGGCCAAATTACCCCCCTGAAGTTCAGACAAACCTCACAAGGACACTTTTTAGCAGGGAGTAACTGAGAAAAATCCATTTATCAGAAGGAAAATCTTTTATTGGATAGATGCCAAGGTTTCATACTTGTGTATTATGGTCAGTATTAATTTTGAAAGTGTCTGTCCAAGCAATTTCATTGCCCATCATGACACATTTTGTTTTAAATGTTTCAAACTGCATGATACAGTATTAAGGTGTCATATAGTATAATTAAGTTCTAGTAAGTGCCCTCCTATGTTGCATATATTTATAATTTAATATCTTACATAATAATTTTTTTATATATAAATTCATCAATATTTTATTTTATTATCAAATTTAATAGAGAAAGTATCCTGAATTATTATATATGCATAAGCTTAGGTTAGATCAATTTGTGCTCAATTTGTGCCCAACAGAGGACCAAAATCAAGTTCTGGAGGATCAACTTGTGCATAATTTTGAATCAGTTGATATTCTGTCTATAATCAATCTGAGAATAAATGTAAACTAACTCTAATTTAATTATGTTTATAAACTATTCATAAACCTGGCATAATTTAGGGACACTCTAAATTTCAAGAGAGGGGATTGCTAGCAATTCACCCCTAGATTTTCTGTGGTGAGAGGAAAGATTCATACCACATGAGGGAAACATTGGAAAATAAAGAAATTAGTTTAGACACAATTTCTTCATCTGCTAGTTTATAAGAACTCTTAAGATTATCAATTCTACAGATGAATTGCTGCCAGTCAGAGGAAGAATCACCATCAAATGTTGGATATTGGTCAGGTTTGGGCCAATTTTTCTGATTTGAGGTAATTTCCTTCTGGTTTACTTGTTTCTGTGTTAGAAGAAGTTGAAATTTCTCTAATTGAGCTGTAATCTCATTATTTAACAAATTTTCAGATGAAAATGGTGCATTATCAATTTTTAATGGAAACTCAGAACTATCTAAATGTCTCTCTTGTACTACTTCTTCTCTAGAGGAGCTTGGCTCAGGTACATGTGGAGTAGCCTTTGAAACAGTTTCCTTCTCAAAAGTGAAAGAGTATTTTTGGTCAAATAACAATGAATTCAATTGTTTCTCAAGGTCTGTTAACCTAGTTTTCACCCTTGGAATACAGTTTAATACTTCATTGTTTGTTGAAAAGGATAATTGATTCTTATTTTTCAGAGATGAATAGTGGTCATTTAATTTTTTTCAAATTTAATTTCTGAAATTCTATTTCTTGGGAACAGATAGCCATAGTTTCTTGCACTTTGGATAGATAATTCTTAATATTTTTTGACAAAGCAAATTTCTATTAATAATTTACTTTGTACTAAACAATTCATCATATACCCTATTCAACTCACCTTTCAATGCTTGGCAACCTTGTTCAGCTAACATGATATTAAATTTTTGCATCAATGGTAAGTTACTCATTATCTGATTTTGTTTTGTCATGATGTGTTAAGACCTAAGAAGGCGGACTACCACTAGCACTGATGCTAGCCTTAAACGGGACTGACTATGTTGAGTTACAACAGTGAGACTAACTAGACTGACTATTTTGGGGTTACCAACAGTGAGGGGTAGACGGGACTGACTATGCTAGCTAAGCAGTGAGACAAGAGAGTAATTGGATTACTAAATAAGTTTTTTGATGAGGAGCGCTCCACAGTGCTTGCCCCCATATAACCCCCTTATGCAATATCCACTCTTTCACCTCTTTACAATGCATAGCGCCCATAGCGCTCCTCCTCTCCACCTCTCAAATCAAATCCTAACATTACCCCCTCTTTTACTCCTCCTGCCCCCTGCGCTCCTTTTCAAACTCCTTCAACTTTCCCTTAGCGTTCATCAAATTTTCCACCGGCTCCCAAGACCTATCTCCAACCCCATAACCCTTCCAATGCACTAAATACTGAACCTTTCCCCTATACACCCTCTTTGCAAAAACCTTTTCCACCTCAAACTCTTCCTAATTTCCCACCTGGATTGGCGCTGGTTGTTCTTCTGGGAACCCTGGGATCGTATCTTCTCTGCTCTCTGTAAGTAATAAAATATTGAAAACTGAGTGTACTTGCCTCATTGAGATTGGTAGCTCCAGTTCATAAGCCAAGTCAGATACCTTGCGCTTGACTTTGAATGGACCCACTTTCTTGTGATCTAGTTTAGCGCTGGGACGTAATGTGGAAAGAAAACGTGAGCTGAGCCAAACCTTGTCACCTACCCGTAGCATGCGGTGTTGGGTCTTTCCATGATCATGATGACACTTCATTGCTTGCTGAGATAACCTAATCGCTGCCTCTAGTTCTTGACGTATACTCAGTATCTTCTTGATCCGCTCTTCAGCTTCTGGGACTTGTAATGTGGATGTGGTACCAATTGAGAATGTTGGGTGGTACCCATAATTGTCATAGAATGGTGACATGCCTGTTGCAGCATGTGTCCTATTGTTGTACAAGAATTCCGCAAGTGGTAATAGCTGTACCCAATCATCCTGCTGATAGTTAATGAAGTGGCGCAGGTATTGTTCAATTGCCTTGTTTACTATCTCAGACTGCCCATCAGTTTTTGGGTGCCATGCTGTTGATAAGATGGGCTTAATATTCAGTTGTTCATACATTGCTTTCAACAACTTAGAGTTAAAGGTACTTCCCCTATCTGATACTATACTATCAGGCAATCCATGCAATTTCCACACATGCGCCACCATTAAATCTGAAATACCCTCTGATGTAACCTTGGTGGTGGTGGGGACAAAGTGCGCCATCTTGCTGCAGCGGTCAACTACTGTGAGGATAGCATTCTTTCCTTGTGACTTGGGTAACTCCACTATAAGATTGGAGGAGAGCTCTTTCCATGGCTGTTTGGCAATGTTTAGCGGGGTCAGTGGTGTCCTTGTTGGACTAACCTTGTTCCTCTGACAAGAGTCACATGCTGCTACATAGCCTTGAATATACGCCTTCATGGACTTTCAGTAAAAATTGCGATTTACCAGTTCCACTGTCTTCAGCGGTCCTGGGTGCCCTGCAATTGGGGAGTCATGTCTTGATTTGACTACCTGCCTTTTGAGTTCTTCATCATTTGGAACCACAATCCTTCCATTCCAATATAGCGCTTCCCCTTCTAGGTGATACTCCTCCAGTCCTTTCCTTACCAAAACCTCTTTTGATAAGAGTGCCTTCACTAACTCCTGTACTCCCTCATCCTTTTCCTGTCCCCTCCTTACCCATTCCATCAACTCCTCATCTAGGATTACCCTCTCCTCAAGGTCCCCCTTCAATAGAGTTGCGCCAACCGTATGAAGCTGGTCCGGTGCTGGGCGCAAATCAGAACGTTGCAATAGCGCATCAGGTTTGCCACTTTTCTTCTCTGGTCTGAATGTAACAACAAAATTAATGCTACTCAGAAGTTCTGCCCAGCGCGCTTGTCGGCGAGTCAACTTTTTTGTGGTCAGGAAGGTTTCCAAATTTTTATGATATGTGTAGATGATGACTTAGAGCCTGTGAGGCCCTCCTTCCAAGTAATGGCTCCAAGTGCGTACCGCCTCTACTAGTGGCAATAACTCCTTATTGTAAATCTCATAGTTCAATTCAGCCCCTAGTAGTGTACGTGACAAATATGCTACTGGGTGGAGGACATTTTCATCATCATATTGGGATAGAACTGCACCAAGTGCAAAATCTGAACAGTCACATTCAAGAACAAATGGCTTCAATAAGTCAGGGATTGCAAGAATAGAGGCTGTTACAAATTTTCTTTTCAGGTAGGTGAACGCATCTTGTTGGCTTTCAGTCCAGATGAACTTGGATTCCTTCTTTGTTAGGTCATGCAATGGCCGACAGACGTGGGAGTAATTTTCAATAAAGCGGCGGTAAAAATTTGCAAAACCTAAAAATGACTGGAGTTCCTTTAGTGAAGTTGGTTTTGGAGATTCCGTTACTGCCTTTACTTTCTCCTTGTCCATTTGCACCTTATTCTTTGAGATAATCATGCCTAGATAGGGGATTTCACTCACAGAGAAGACACATTTCTCTGGTTTCAACCACACTTGGGCCTCCTTTAAACGCTGCAAACAGTCCCTCACACGTTGTTGTACGCGCCTCGCAGGAAGCGTGATTTTAGACCAATCAGCGCGCGTAGTCCAGGAAGAACAAAGGGGAGTTAGCGCAGCAGGAAATGTTAAAATATAATATGTATTTGTGTGTTTCAAGGAACAAAGGAAATGGAAGCACATAAAAAGATTAAGGGTCTGTGTGCTCGGATTTTGCAGCAAGATGTGCTGCACAATAGGGAATTGTGTATTATTAACTTAGGACTATTACATGCTAAACAATATGGATTTGGGCTTTCCAAAAAGTATGTGTTACACATTAAGAAGAAAGTCATGGATTAAGGACGACTCAAGTGCATGGTATGCTGTACCGCGGCCAGTTGGGAAACTTACTGAGACAAGTAATGAAGAAGGCTAACTAGTTAAGCGAGCTGTCAGAACTACTAACCTAGTATTAAAGCAAAGAGAGTGGGGACTCAATCGTAAAACTACCCAAGAGTTAAGGCAACTAGATGCAGCGTTAGGATAAGTCAAACCTGGAACTAGCGCTGAAACAAAACAAGGTATAGTTAAAAGCGCATATGTGGAGAATCAGTGAAACAAGTTAATACTAGTGTTAGTAATTATAGGGTCTGATTTAGGCGCTTTAGTTGTTTTAAGCAGTGTAAGTAGCATACTAATAAATTAGTTATTGTTTTACTAATGTGGCACTAGAGTCAACGCTGGAGATCCATTAGGGAACTGTGTCTTAAGCGCTGGAAGAATATAAAAGGAGGACTATTAGGTAGGGACAAAGAGAGAGGACTGGTCAATCTATCTATTTAGTTAATAAAATAAGAAAAATCGCATTAGTTGTCATTTTTTAAAAAAAAGCAGATCATAGAAAAATCAATATAGAGATATACGTGTAGCTATAGTCATAGTACCCAGTATAAGATATTAGATCTTTTTGTGATTAATTGTTTGAGAGAGTATTAAAAGGTATTTTCTGAGTCTTTTAGAGTTTGTGCCTCTGTGTGTGTATTTCATATAGTATAGTGAAAAAGCGCAACATAGATAGAATATATAGATTCAGTGGGATTAACTATTATTAGAGATATTTTATTACTATAATAAGGCATATTCAAAGAGAGCGCTTCAAGAGGGAGTAGCTGTGGATAATAGCGCTTGTTAAGAATAGAAATATCCAGATAGTAATATTTTTTTCTTTCCTTATCTTTAACTCATCTCAACTTATAAACTTTCTAGTCAAATATTAGTGTTACACATTATTACACTGTCTTTAAAAATAAGAGTGGCAGGCGCTTCTTTTTATAAATTAAAAAGGAGAACCAACCCATCTCGCATTGTTTCTACTGCTTAGTACTTTAGAACAGTCTACAATTGGTGTCCCAACAGTGGCTTAATTGTAACTAGTATTTTTGATTAGATTGTTTGGTTTTTTTAGGGTTTTGTCAAGAGGACGTAATCAAGCCGGCGCTTCAGCGGAAGAGTTGTAGGGTCTACAACAATTGGATCAATAGCTGTTATCAGAGGATAGCGTAGGGCTGTATTGTGAAAACAGTCAGGTTTAATTACCAAGCGTGTGTTTTTTCTTTGTGATCTTTGCTTTGATTTGATATTTTGGGAATGGATCCTACTGCGACTACATCTAGGGGATGTCAGGAGAGGGTTAAATCGCCCAATCTTCGACATCGTTTCCAAAAACGGTAACCACGATTATTAGGTGTAAAGATGAAAGCTTGCACTTTGCCGGAATTAATACCAAAAAGTTTTTACGCAGGTTTGAACAAGCAGCGGAAGTTCATGGAGCAACTGAATATGATATGGTACGACAAGTACTATTCTTTGTATCTGATGAATGCAAGGACGATTTAGAGGATCTAAAAGGGCATGAGCAGCAAAATTGGTCAGCGCTAAAAGAACAAATTCTCAAGAGATGGCCAAAAGTTACCGAGGAAACTAGGTATACAATGAAGGACCTGGATATTTTGGTCAATAGGGTCAAGGCTAGAGGAGGTGTTCGAGACCCCAAGGAATTTAAAAGTTTTAGGGAAGACTTCGATCGCATAGTAGAATATTTAGTTAGTAACAAAGATTTTAGTGATGTTAATGCGTCGTTACCCTGGTTTTGTGAAGCGTTAGCGCCAGAAGTTGAAGACTGGGCAAAAAGGCGCTTGGATAACAAAGGAAAGCTGGTTAAAAAGAGGGACGGAAATTACAAGTATCCCGGATTAGAAGAAGTGGAAATGGCAGTGGAAGCTGAAATGAAGTTGCGTCGAGTTGAGCAACGTTCAGCAAGGGTGGCTCTGGATAATGAGGATATGGAGGAAGATGCGCCAGGTGTACAATCACCTTCTCAGATTTCCTCTCCTAAAGTTAAAATTCTCTCTAAGGATCCAGATTCAGTCATGGCAAGAATCGATGAGTTGGAGAAGAAGATAGTTGAAGCGGAAAAAGCCAAAGAATTGTTTAGGCCCAAGAGTTCTCCTCAAACTTCGCGTTTTTCCGCTATGGTGTGCTATTATTGTAATAAAGAGGGGCATACAAGGATGAGGTGTAATGCACTTCAAAAAGATAAAGAGAAAAAGGTAGTTTACGAGGATGGGACTACGCTTATGTTGGAAGATGGTACCAAGTTGATTAAAGACAAAGATCGAGGGATGCGAGACATGGTCATTGATCATATTAATAAAAAGTCTATGGAAAGCAGATCAAGCAAGGGCAAAGAGCCGGAAAATAAGGAGAAAAGCAAGGATGAGAAGTTGGTTAATTTTGCAGTTACTTGCGCCGTTTTAGATTTTAAAGTAAAAGAAGGAGCGGTTGCAGTGCCACTTACCGCAGCACGACTGGAGATGTTCGCCGCGAAGCATAAGAAAATGGCCCCACCTACAATTAATAGGCCAAGAAGGGCTGGCGCTAGGTATGCGAATCCAGAGGATATGGAGGAAGTAGGGTATACTACTAGAGAAAATACACCTGCACCTATCAAGGATGTTGAAATGAATGGTATGGACTCTGGAGGTTATGGCGTGGATCACCAGGAAGTAGAACAGATGGCAATGTTGGAGGAGCCAGTGGTAGTACAGCAAAGAGCGGTACCTGCTGAAGGAATGCCAGGAGCAAAGCATAATACTCCAAAGAACCCACCTGGAAGAGCAAAATCTGGTGCCAAGGCAACTCAGCCTAAATGGAGAATGCAGCGCCTGGTTCATTCTGATTTTCCTAAAGCTGCCGAGGATTTAGTTGCGGAATTTTTGAAGACTACAGTTTCTGTTCCATTGGGGATGCTGACTGCAGTAGCGCCAGATGTAGCAAATGGAATCGTGGAAAAGTGCAGAAAGTAAAGGATTTCTAATTGCGCTGAGTTTGATATGGCAGAAAAGTCATTTCAGCCAGTTGTTGGATTACCTAGGGCGCCACATTACGCAGGACACTTAGTGTATTTAACTATTACGGTAAATGGTAAGCAAATTAAAGCGTTAGTGGATACGGGTTCACAAATCAACGTGGTATCAGTGGATGATGCAGTGGAATTAGGTCTTCCTGTAAAAGACGGCAAAGGCACTGTCGCAGGAATTGGGGGAGGTAGGTTACCTGTTATAGGTGTAGCAGAGTATGTATGCACTAGAGTTGCGGGAGCAACAAGAGATATACATTTTTATGTTCCAATGGGTGTAGTTAAACCAGTTTTAGGCCCACCATTTTTAATGGATTATTCGGCAACTATTGATTATTTTTTAAATAAGACTATAGGAATAAGGATTATGGGTGATGACGGTGTTCCAGTAACAGCAGTCTTAGTAGCGCCCAAGGATGGTTGCTGGGAAACTAAGTAATCTGGAGCTGCGCGGTTAGAGAAAGAAAGAGAGTTTTATGAGGAAGTCTCAGATGAGGAGATAGGGCGACCGCCAGGAAGGCGCCAAAATTTTCATTAGGGACTGGCATTTTAGGTGTTACTATCTCCCAGGATGAGAAGAACCCGGATAGTGACCAGTCAGTCCAACAAGGAGGGATACGTAAAGCTGTACTTCATAGGTGTCTTGGGGATACTACTGTAGAATGTATTATACCTAAGCTTTTTAATTTCTTTAATTTTGGATATTGTTATACTTATATTAAAAAGAAAAGACAAAAACAGGATTTAGGTGTAACCTGTAGTTATATTAGAAAGGGTTTTATTTTAATTAATGAAAGAAGCAGTAAGGACTATTTTGCATCTAAGTATAAACCAGTGAATATAGCGATACCTGATTTGAATCCTCCTTTGCAGAGGCCGGCACTATCTAGAAATCCTTATGATACACCTTTAACAAAGTTTCCGCCTGATTTTGCGTTCACCAGTAAGATTACAATGGAAAGGCTTCAGATGGTAGATTTTGGACCAGAGGGCTGGTTATCGCAGGAAGAAAAGAAGTTATTATTACATGTTATGGTTCTTAGGGAAAAGGCTATTGCGTTTTCAGAAGAGGAAAGAGGTTTGTTAAAACACTCTTATGGTAAACCTTATATTGTTCCAGTTATACCTCATGCGCCATGGCAAAAGAAGGCTTTTCCAATACTGGCAGCTATAAGAGAAGAGTATACAGAATTAATTAGGGGAAGGTTAAAGTCCGGCTTGTATGAACAGTCTATGTCTAGTTATTCAAGTCCAGTGTTTTGTGTGGTCAAAAATAATGGTAAATTAAGGGTTTTTCATGATCTTAGGGAGATGAACAAGGTTACAGTAAAGGATGCAGGGATGCCACCAACGCCAGAAGAATTTGTGGAATCTTTTGCGGGGTTTGAATGTTACAAATTAGGTGATATTATTGGAGGATAGGATGAGCGCAAGTTGGACGAGTCGTCCAGACCCATGACGACGTTTGAAACACCACTGGGGCGCTTTAGGTTGACAAGGTTGCCGCAAGACGCAACAAATTCTGTGGCGGTATATCAAGCACAGATGATGTGGATATTGCAGGATGAAATTCCAGAACATGTGGGAATTTTCATTGATGATGGCGGTATATAAGGACCAGCCAGTGATTATGAAGGGGAAGTGTTAAAAGAAAATCCGTATATTAGAAAGTTTATTTGGGAATATGTGATTACCCTGGAAAGAGTGCTATTTAGGATAGAGGAGGCAGGATTAATGATTTCTGGGTCTAAATTTGCCTGTTGTGTTCCAGCGCTAGATATAGTGGGACATGTGGTATGCAAGGAAGGGAGAATCATTGCTAAAAAACAGAGGAATAAGGTACTTACATGGCCAAGACAAAGAAATACTAAGGAATTTAGAGGGTTTTTAGGCATTTGTACATATGTAAAAATGTTTATTCAAGATTTCGCTTTGTTGTCTTTGCCTTTACGGTGCTTAACAAGAAAGGATGTTGTATGGGATTGGACGGAGGAATGTGAGGAGTCATTCGAGTTATTAAAGAGGATTGTAGGAAAAGATATTCTTTTGAAGAAATTGGAGTATGGACCAGGCGCTGGAAAAATTACTCTAGCTGTGGATTCTAGTATGTCCGCGGTGGGCGCAGTTTTGATGCAGGAGGACGAAGAAGGTATTGATAGACCTGTCCTTTACGAGTCCAAGACTTTTACCAAAGTGGAGTCTAGGTACTCCCAGTCTAAGCTGGAGTTATGTGGAGTAGCGAAGATTCTTAAAAAGCTACAAAGGATGCTTTGGGGGCAGCATTTCAAGCTGCAGGTTGATGCGCTATTGTTGGTGCAAATGATTAGTAGCCCGAGTTTACCAGATGCGCACATGACGAGGTGGGTAGCGCAGATTAATTTGTTTTCTTTTGATTTAGTCCATAAGCCAGGGAAATCTTTCACTATGCCAGATGCGCTGTCGAGAAGACCGTTGTGTGAAGAAGACTCGGAAGCGGAAGAATTTGAAGAAGATAAGAGATGGGTAAACAGGATAGATTATTGCTATACAAAATTTGGCAAGAACGTCCGCAACGACGATAAACTATCAGGCAAGAATGTCCGCAAAGACCATAAACTAGTAGGTAGTATTGTCCGTGATGACAATAAACTAGTAACGTGGAATGTCCGAAAAGACATAAAATTAAATGCTGACAATGTAAAGGATGTTTGTAGCAATTTTGAACTGCAACTGGATTTAGGTAACACTGAAGCTGATGTAGCGACAAGGAGTGCGCAAGGCGAGGAAGTGGAGGAGTCAGATGATGGAGATACTTCAAAGGGAAGTCAGGATAGTAGTACTCAACTCGAAGAGGGGGAGTATTTAGAAGACAACGCATCTACAGATGAGGGAGTAGAGTTGTTAAAGTTATATTTGGAAGGTAATAGTCGACCGTATTTTTGCAATAAAAAGGTTTGGCGCAATATTAAAAAGCGCACTAAAGGCTATTTTATTAAAAATGGGAAGTTATGGAAGAATCAAGCTTTGTCTCCTCAGTTAGTTATTCAAACTAGGGAAGGGAAGGAGAAGATACTCAGGGAGTTACACAAGAATTTAGGACATAGAGGTCAAGATGAGACTCATCGCAGAGTAAGGGAAAGATTCTGGTGGCCCAACATGAAAAATGAAGTAAGAGATTGGGTTAAATCTTGTCCTGAATGCCAGCACAGAAGTTACAGAAAGCCAAAAGAAAAAGGGAGAGCGACGGGCGAGGATACTGTTTTTGGTAGGGTCAGTTTAGATGCAGTCCATATAAAAGAAGGAAGCTTTAAATACTTGGTAGTAGCCAGGGATGATCTATCAGGACGGGTTGAAGCAGCGCCGTTGATAAACCTCAAGGCAAGTAATGTGGCCGAGATTTTGAAGAAAGAATGGATTTATAGGTATGGGGTAATGAAGATGGTAACCATAGATGGTGGCACTGAATTTGCGGGAGAATTCCAAGAAGTAGTAAAAGGTATTTGCGCAAAGTTACAAGTTGCAACACCATATTATCCTGAAGCAGAGGGAATGGTAGAAAGAGGGCATCAAGTTATAAAAGATGCGCTAGTTAATTTATGTGGAAATAATGGGGCAAAGTGGAAGAACTACTTGCCATTAGTTTTGTTTGCGGACAGGATTTCAGTTAAAAGGACAACAGGGTTTTTGCCGTTCGAGCTTATGTTTGGTCAAAGGGCGGTATTACCTATTGATCTGGAGGCTGGATCTTTCCTATGATGTGATTGGGATCAAGTGTGCTCAACTGAAGATGTAATTCTAGCAAGGGTAGCGCAACTTGAAAGAAAAGACGAGTTTGTGGAGAAAGCGTATGAAAGAATGATGCAGATCCGGGACAAGTCAGTTAAATATTGGGATGAGCGCTTAGCACATAGGTTAAGAAAGCCATTGAACCCAGGAGATTTGGTTTTGGTTTATAATAGAAGTTTAGAAAGCCAATGGGGGAAGATGTTTTCTGACAGATGTAATGGTCCTTATAGGATAGGAAAGCAGATAACTGGAGGGTCTTACTTACTGGAGGAATTAGATGGTACTGAGTGGAAGCAGTGTGTGGCCTCAGATCAGATCAAAAGATTCTACCCACAGGGTGTTCCAGTGATACAAGATAACCTCTGGAATGAGGAAAAACAACCAGAATAATACCTCTTGGAAGAGGTTAAACTAACAAGTTATGTTAAGTTTTGTTTTTCTAAGAGGACTCACAGGAGGCTTCGACACAGTTGTGACGGATAGAGGGTGCTAACTGGAAGTTAGGCGGACTATAGCTGAACAGGCAACTGGCATAAACGCTTAGATGAGGGTGTAGAAGAAAATGAAATCTTATATATTTTCATCGTTAGATGGGAAATGACCAAATAGGTAATTGGATTAAAGGAGATGTGTACCATGTAAATTCAAAAGACGCTGGGAATTTAGCCAATGGGTTAACTAACCAGGAGTGGAATAGTGGTTTATAGAAGGGGCTCTCTACAGTTCAATTCTTATTTTACATGGTATATTTCTGTATCGCAGTAAAGGCGGTAAAGTTTTATGATATAAAGGTTTATTTATGATTTTTTTAGGGGTTTACAGTTTTTTAAAGAAAGTAGAGGGAGCAAAGTTAGGTGCTCTAAAAGTATGGAAGACAGGTGTAATAAAATAGAGCCATGTCTAAAAAGATTATTTGAAGGCATAGCATGAAAAATATATGAAGACTATGTACAGGGAGGATGGACAGAGGAGACTCATAAGGAAAAGCGCTAGTGGTCTATTCAGTATCAGGATGAAAGCTAATAGGATATCCTTTCCAGTCTTCAGGCATGACGAAGTGACGGGGATCAGTGGGGAATCCAAGAATAGTTGTTGAGCTGATTTCGTTCTTTGGTTGACCTATCATTTCTATATGAGTATACCGAGCTTCAAGTTCAGCGTCAGAAAAAGCTGGTGCGTTATTGTAAGATAGGGAAATAGCGCCATATATAAGACGAAGTCTGGAAATCATTCGCATGGAATGGACAAAGGGTAAAGGAATGGGAACCCATCCTAAGGAGATGGATTCATTGAAGCCTGACAGGAAGTTAGTAAGCAAGAAGAGCATAAGTATTGTGAAGGATACTTACTTGCTTATAAGTTTTGTGGGCATGCTGACAGTGAAGTAACGGTAACCGCGTCAGGAGCAGCTGTAGGGGAGCCTGAGCGCATGGAAGCACTGGAACTCGGAGGGGGAGAAAGTGTAGCGCTAGGCTGTATGGATATTTTGCGCCTGGGAAAACTAGGAAGTGATGGCGACTCATAAGGAACAGTATTATTATTAGTGGAAATAGTGGGACTAGTGGTGGTAATTATGGGAGCACTACTAGTAGAGCTAGGTGGAAAGCGAATATAACCAGTAGGCTGAAGAGTATTCTGGTTAAGGGAGGTATTGCAAGTTTTGTGGTATCTAAAGCAATTATCACAGGCAGGTCTAAAAGAGGCATACCCCTGAGGTCTAGAAAATGTACAGTTAAAGTTACGGCTTTTGCAAAATGAGCAAGCTTGATCTCTGGGAACTGTGCAATATTGAGTCATGATGTTAGGATAGAGGAAATTCAGGTTATTAGAAGGGCTATTTATAGGTTAACAATAGCATTATAAAGAAGTCATCAGTTGCGCCACGTCTGACTTGAGCGCTGGATGGTTTCTAAGAAGCTAGCAAGAAGTGTTTCTCATAATGAAGAACCCAAGGAAAGATGAATTGTTACAATCAAGGAAAAGGCATGTATTGTGAAGATTTAAAGATTGAAAGAAAGCGCATACGTAAATGATGCAGGAGAAGTAATTGCTGTAGCAACAATCTCAAGTTGTTTTTTTTTTATTTGTGGTTTCATCTTTCATAGGCACTTTGTAGAAGGGTGCGCTGCTTAAAGAAAGGATGATATTTTTTTGGGGGGGCAACTCATCTGGCGGTTGTAGAGTTCTCACAGGAAAGTTAAGTGAAAATAATAATAAAAATAAATAAATAAATATTACATTTTTTTACAAGGCTATATACATTACAAGGAATAAATACAAAAGAAAATATTTTTTAGTATTCTGCTTCATCAAAGATTGGGACACAGAAAGCCCAATTGTTAACAGCTTCTTGCATGTTTGGTTGCAAGGCAGCTATTAGTTGTTTTCATTTATTATACTTGGCGCGAGTATAAACCGGAACCTCCTCGAGGAATGTTTCGACGGCCCCAATCATGTTATTCATATGATGCATGGTGGCATCGTAAGGAGCGCAGGCAATTTGTTCTGCAAATTCCCAGTTTTGAGCCATGGCGGGCTCATCATCATCTACCACCGGAAAGTTCTCAGTTGGCCATTTGACCAGAGTGAGGGTATTGAAGACCGGCTGCATATCAGTCCAGTCAGGAGTGGGCAAACAAGGAGTAGGATCGGGAGTAGGCATCGTATCCCAGGCGGGATCTTCTTCCAAGTTAGGAAGGAATAGTGGAGTGATAGGAGGCGGAGGTGTTTCAGCGTAAGGAGTACCTGGCGCATTATACATAAAAAAAAAATAAGGGGAAGGAGAGAATGTCAGCGTTGGAAAGGGAAGAGGTAAGAAAAATAAACTTACTGTACTTTCCTCTGAGAAAAGAGATGTAGGGACAGAAGCAAAACTACTGGGAGTAGGCTCGCGGTAACCAGCCTTTGCTTGTTTTTTGCCAGGAGGGGTAGCAGGACCAGGCGCCGGGCGCTTGATGGTCATTTGACTCATCATATTTGTTGTAGAAGCATTTGGGTCCAGGCGCGCAACAGTGGGCGGCCCATCGTAACTGCATTTCTTCTTGAGTTGCTTGCAGTAATTGCATGACTAGGAATAAAAGAAAAATGAAAAGGTTAGTAACAAATGGGAAGGAGAATGATGAAAACTTACAGTAAAGAAAGTATTGCCACGGCGGGCTTTTGAAAAATGACATGGAGTTATGCCATTTTCGATGCAACGAGTGCATCTTGTCCCACCCATCAGTGTGGTTATGGGCGTTGTTGGGGAAGCAGTAGGGGGATGAGTGCACACGAACTGTCGAATAGCGTGCACAATGTTGGCCCTATTTTCAGCGTTAGGAGGGGTTCTTCTAGTATTCATAGTGAAAGATAAAAATAATGAAGTAAATAAGAAAAAAGAAGAAGATGATGATGAAGGAAAAGGATAGAAGATGGAGGAAGAAAACGCTGCGAGACGCAGGGTATCTATGGGCTCCTGGGGACAGTTGCGAGTAGAGGGAGGATGTGGTATGTGCCTTGCAGGAAGCGTGATTTTAGACCAATCAGCGCGCATAGTCCAGGAAGAACAAAGGGGAGTTAGCGCAGCAGGAAATGTTAAAATATAATATGTATTTGTGTGTTTCAAGGAACAAAGGAAATGGAAGCACGGAAAAAGATTAAGGGTCTGTGTGCTCGGATTTTGCAGCAAGATGTGCCGCACAATAGGGAATTGTGTATTATTAACTTAGGACTATTACATGCTAAACAATATGGATTTGGGCTTTCCAAAAAGTATGTGTTACACATTAAGAAGAAAGTCATGGATTAAGGACGACTCAAGTGCATGGTATGCTGTACCGCGGCCAGTTGGGAAACTTACTGAGACAAGTAATGAAGAAAGCTAACTAGTTAAGCGAGCTGTCAGAACTATGAACCTAGTATTAAAGCAAAGAGAGTGGGGACTCAATCGTAAAACTACCCAAGAGTTAAGGCAACTAGATGCAGTGTAAGGATAAGTCAAACCTGGAACTAGCGCTGAAACAAAACAAGGTATAGTTAAAAGCGCATATGTGGAGAATCAGTGAAACAAGTTAATACTAGTGTTAGTAATTATAGGGTCTGATTTAGGCACTGTAGTTGTTGTAAGCAGTGTAAGTAGCATACTAATAAATTAGTTATTGTTTTACTAATGTGGCGCTAGAGTTAGTGCTGGAGATCCATTAGGTAACTGTGTCTTGAGCGCTGGAAGAATATAAAAGGAGGACTATTAGGTAGGGAAAAAGAGAGAGGACTGGTCAATCTATCTATTTAGTTAATAAAATAAGAAAAATCGCATTAGTTGTCATTTTTTAAAAAAAAGCAGATCATAGAAAAATCAATATAGAGATATACGTGTAGCTATAGTCATAGTACCCAGTATAAGATATTAGATCTTTGTGTGATTAATTGTTTGAGAGAGTATTAAAAGGTATTTTCTGAGTCTTTTAGAGTTTGTGCGTCTGTGTGTGTATTTCATATAGTATAGTGAAAAAGCGCAACATAGAGAGAATATATAGATACAGTGGGATTAACTATTATTAGAGATATTTTATTACTATAATAAGGCATATTCAAAGAGAGCGCTTCAAGAGGGATTTGCTGTGGATAATAGCGCTTGTTAAGAATAGAAATATCCAGATAGTAATATATTTTTCTTTCCTTATCTTTAACTCATCTCAACTTATAAACTTTCTAGTCAAATATTAGTGTTACACATTATTACACTGTTTTTAAAAATAAGAGTGGCAGGCGCTTCTTTTTATAAATTAAAAAGGAGAACCAACCCATCTCGCATTGTGTCTACTGCTTAGTACTTTAGAACAGTCTACAACGTACCTGGTGTTCCTCCATTGATCTGGAGTAAATCAAGATGTCATCTAGATACACCGCTACATCTATCCCTATTCTATCTCTAAAGATGCTATTGGTGAAATGTTGGAACGTGGAAGGCGCATTACATGGACCAAATGGCTTTACCAACCATTCAAAATGACCAAATTTAGTGCAGAATGCCAGTTTGTGTTCATCGCCTTCCTTCACCGGTATGTTATGGTAGCCTGCCCTAAGATCTAAGGATGTGAAGATCTCCGCGCCTTGAAGACTATCAATTAGCTCACTAGTCAGAGGAATGGGGTATCTGTTTTTTACCATCAGTGTGTTTAACCTCCTGAAATCCATACAAGGTCTTAATGACCCATCCTTTTTTCCTCCAAAGATCACAGGGGCAGCCCAGGGGGATTTTGATTATCTGATGAAACCATTCTTCAGATTTTCATCAATCATCTCTTTTAGCGCTTTCGATTCCAAGGTTGACAATGGGATTATGCGGCTAAATTGAGGTGTTGCACCTGGCATCAGATCAATGGCAAAGTCATATGGTCAATGAGGTGGCAGGGTCTTGACTCCCCCATCTACAAACAGTGGTAAAAATTCCCAATAAGCTTCAGGGACCATTTCTCTGAGGCTTCTTGTTGGCTTTGAGGTTTGGACCTTGGCTGCAATCTTGGCGGATATGTTCCAAGCTGTTGCATTGCATTCCAGTTCCTCCTCTTCCTCCTCCTCCTGCGCCCCCTCCCAGTCCTGGAACTTAGCATCAAGAGAAAGTGTCAGTTCTTGTGGCAAGTCTACTGATGATAAAGAAAAACCAGGAGACTCGCCGGGCAGGGCCCCTGACCTCTGAAGGGGCCAGGGGGTAAATGCTTTCTCTGCACCATCCACCTTTCCCCCATCCGCCTTTCCCCATTCTTGTTGCGCCTTCTCCCTCTCTTGCTGCGCTTTCTCCCCTCCTTGGACCTCCTTGTCACTCCCTGTTGGTGACCCATCCCCAGCCTGCTGCTTAGAATCAAGAGGAAGCATCAGTTCTGGCGGCAAGTCAACTGATGATAAAAGAACATCAGAAGACTCGCCGGGATGGGCCCCTGACCCCTGAAGGAGCCAGGGGGCCAATACTTTAGCGCCCATGTCTCCTCTCCTTCCCATCTGAACCTTCTTCTCCTTCCAATCCATTTGTGGGTTGTAGCGGTCCAGCCATGTCATCCCCAGTACCTTGTCATACTGGTCCTTTAGGTTTGTTGCATATGCCCTGCACTGCGACTCTTTTCCATCACACCAAAAACTGAAAAAAACCTTTTCTCTTACTTCTCCTCCCCCACCTGGCAACCCATCAAACATAATTAGGCGCCTAGGTTGGTCTAATTTCTCTTTTTTCTTTTTATTCCTCTGTAAAAACTTGTTAGAAATAAAACAGTCTGTGGCCCCACAGTCCAGTAGGGCTCGTACATTTGTTGTGGAATCAAGGGTCATTAAAAGCAAGTTTAGTATGATACAATTATCATTCACTTCAATTGGCTTACATGCTGATAATTCTTCTACTAAATTTCTCTTATCCATTCCCTCTACTCCGCTCCAGGAGGGCACAACCTTCACTCCCGAGAGCTATCTTTTACCTGCGCCTTTCCTGTGCTATCCTCCACTTCACTAATCCTCACCTTCCCCCTGCACTCCCTTGCCAGATGACCACTACTCCCACACCTGAGACACAGACCTTTGCTCATGCGCCTCTGATACTCGTCATCCGACAACCTTTTCCTCCCACTAGCGCCACGTGCATTTGTTGCATCGATATCCATGGCGTTTGGGTCCCTAGCGCTGGCCCCGCTTGATGAGGCATAGCTGCGCCATGGATGAGCGCTACTCCAGCCATCTGTTCCTTGATGTGTGAACTCATTGTCGACTTGGATGGCCAGTTCCATGAGTGCATGAAGGGAGGTTGGGCGAGGGTGGCTGATTAGGGCATTTCTTATCTTCGCCGAGAGCCCATTCCTGAAGTGAAAAATGAGCGCCCCTTCTCCCCAGGTTGTGACATAGCTGGTGTGGCCCCGAAATTCCGACACATACTCGGCGACCAAGTTTCCTTGTCGCAACTGATTGAGCGCATGCTCCGAGGTTGTGGCCACATCTGGTTCCCCAAAGGCTAATTCAAAAGCCGCGATGAATTGACAGAAGGTTGTCACTGCCTGAGAGTTCTCTAGGAGCTCCTTGGTGTACGGCCTTGCCCAGCGTGCTGCCTCTTCTGTGAGGTATGATATTGTAAACCCAATTTTGGCTTGCTTGTCTGGGAACTGATGTCCATTGAGCAGGACATAGAGGTTTACGTGAGACACGTACTGGTCTGCCTGGGGGCCTCGTTTTCCATCAAAGATTGCTGGGACCCCAATCTTTGAACCTTTGACGAGTGGCGCTGGTGTGGGGGGTGGCACCTGTGCTCTGGCTTCGGCTTCGGCAGCATTCAGCTCTGCTTCGGTAGGGCCACAATATGAGGGCTCCGCATTTGCTGAGCGTTCCATGAGCCTAGCATTCTGTTCTTGCAGGCGTGCCATCTGCTCTTGCATTGCTGCAAGGCATGATGCATCGGGTTGACCTGCGGGGTCCATTTTTCTTCAGTAGTTCGCCAATTAAGATCAGACAAAATGTTAAGACATACAAAGGCGGACTACCACTAGCACTGATGCTAGCCTTAAACGGGACTGACTATGTTGAGTCACAACAGTGAGACTAACTAGACTGACTATTTTGGGGTTACCAACAGTGAGGGGTAGACGGGACTGACTATGCTAACTAAGCAGTGAGAAAAGAGAGTAATTGGATTACTAAATAAGTTTTCCGATGAGGAGCGCTCCACAGCGCTTGCCCCCATATAACCCCCTTATGCAATATCCACTCTTCCGCCTCTTTACGATGCATAGCGCCCATAGCGCTCCTCCTCTCCACCTCTCAAACCAAATCCTAACATGATGTCTCTTAAATATTGATCATTAATAGTTGCTACATCAGGAGCATTTCTCAGGAGAGAAATAGAGCAATTTTCAAGAGTCTCATAAGCTTCAGGATCAATTGATTCATCTATAATAGCCATATCTGGATTTATCATTGAAGTAGAAATAAAAGCTAAAGGAGCATTTACATGACTAGAAAATTGATTACTTTTTCTGCTAGAACCAGCTTCTCCTGGTCTCAAAGTGCTATCTACCATCCCATGGTTACCTTAAGGAACTGAATCAGTAAAAATAAAAGGAGCTTTATATTCAATGGAAGGCCTTAACATGGTTTTGGTATTATTTGAATATGATTGTTTTTCTTTCTTCTGCCTCCTTAGTAAGGGTAAGAAGGGGTGGTATTAAAATTTTGGGCCCTAGAGGGTCCTGATTGAGGAGCCTGTTGCATTTCCTGAGCCTGAAGGGTGTCCCATTGGGTTTTCAGCCATTCCCATTGCCATTTTGACACTTCCACTTTTTTTTTGTTGGTGAGCCTACTGTGAAAATGTTTTTTCTACCTGTGGATTTTCTTCTTCTCTTGAATAAGAGTTTCCATGCTTCTTACTTTTTTTTCTAGGGACTCTACCTTTGCCCTTATTTTGAGGTTCTCAGACTTCAACTCCTTGATGTGAGTTGAAAGGCTGTTTACCTGTTGCTGAACTGGAATATTTTCTATTTTGAAGCCTTTTAGAAGCTCTTCTAGGGGGAGTACCTGGGACTTGGAGTCCAGGGGAGTATTTTCCTTCTTTATTTCCACCTTCTGCATTTCTACATCCTGTTTGGTTTACCAATTGATTAATTTGAGAGAATTTTTTAGTCAAAGGAGAGCTTACAGAATTTGCATCATAATCAATAAGCTCCAACTACTCTTCATGGGAAGTAGAAAGGTTTAATTCAGCCATTGTTTGTATAACTTGAGCTGAGAGAAAGAGAAAATATTAATATTTTTTCAGTTATTATTCTTTTTTTGTTAAAAACAAATAAGAGATAAAATAAAAAATATTTAAAGTTTCTTATCAATTACCAATACTACTAATCACCTGAAATAATGAAAATATATCAATTATCAGGACTAAAAATCAACTGAAATAACTAATTAATACAATTTTTAATCAATTAATTTACTAAGATATTGATATTATATATTACCAGGTTTTTAAATAAAAATCAACTGAAATAATAAAATAATATATTAATTATCAGGACCAAAAATCAACTAAGATAATTAATAAAATTTCTTAACCAAATAAATAATTTATATATTGTGTATTTCATAATTAGCAGGACTAAATTTCAACTGAAATAATTTATTAATATTATTTTTAATCAAATAATTAATTTATATATTGTTATTATTTTAATTACCAGGACTAATTTTCAACTGAAATAATAAAATAATATTTTAATTATCAAGACAATTTGTCAAATGAAATAATTAAATAAAATAAATATATTACTTCTAGGACTAAGAATAATGTTGCTCTATCTTGGTCAACTACAAAAAAAATATTATATCTCTGACACCTCCTCCTGTAATTTGAGCAATTTAATACCAACTACAAAGTGCTGAGTAAAAAAGATATACATATATAATGAAATATGCAGAGGGAGAGCTACATATAATAACTGTTATAGTCACTACAAATATTCAGGACAATTATTCTTATATAAACCTTAAATTTGGTGTGAGGTTCAAAACCCAGTCATGGAAAAAAATTTAGTCATGTGCCTTTGACATTTGACATTAATCCAAATAGTTGCTATAGGTGTTGGAGTGAATGGTCCCATGGTTTCCGGTTTCAAGATAACAATAGATTGGAAAATATTTGGAAAGGCCCTCAGCTTTCAAGGGGTTCTTTCGGTCTAGTAGATTTTTCTGGTGGTCCAATGGCAATTAAAGGTAAAGGAAGACTCAATATTTATAGATAGGTAGGTAATTATTTCTTTTTATGTTATTACTCAATAAAAAGGTAAAAAGATTATTATTATTATTACTTTAAAGACTTATAAATAGGCAATTGTAAATACTAAGGTGGTAATAGTATTTATAGAGTGGATTGTAAATATAATATTGTTTGTAAAGTAACCAAAAATGGAATAAATGAAAACAGCCAGATTGAGAAGCCTTATATAGGCAAAAAGGAGAGGGACTGTGGAACCAATATTCTATAAAAATGAGTATCAGAGAAAGAAAACTTCCACAAATAAAAATTTCCAATAATTAAAGTTTTTCTATAAAGAATGTACTTATGTACAGTATTTATCTGTATATGTCAATATTAATTATAATTTATTTGATTTATATTAAGTTTCTGTAAATGTCAAAGTAAAATAAAATTTTTGATTTAATATTTAGTATTTTTATAGTTTAGTTTACTTTCAGCTGTCATGAAGATACTGTCAAGGAATAATAAAAAATGAAGAAAAAATTAGAATTATATATTTACTTCATTTTTCTTATTAATTAGTTAGAAATATTATAAGTAATTTATAAAGTAAGTATAACTAATAATATGAGAGATAAAGGCATAGCTCTACTCTAGTAAATAATTAATTATTTACTGGGTAAATCTAGTAGCCTGGCTGATGGTTAATGAAGCCATAAACCAGAAGAAGACCTTTTCTTGAGTCTTTTTCTAGAAGGTTTTGATTCTTTTTCATCTTAACTTTTATCCTCAGCTACTTCCTTGAAAATATCTTGATTTTATGAGCCTTGGCTCTGGTTAATACATGGGGAGTAAATAAGAAATAAAAAATAAAAAATAATAACAAAAGTATTTTAAGCTTACTACTGTGGGCTCTTCAAGCTCAATTTCAGAATATGAAGTTGGTTCTTCAAAAGTCAAGAAAACAATCAAAATAAATTCTTGATTATTTGTATGAGACTAAGAAATTTTCACACCTTTATTATATTAATTATGCTTTAGATAAAAATAAGAATATGTGAATTTAGAGATTTGAGCAGGAAAATTTGAAAATGAAAGGATTAAAAAGTAATAGACTTACTGTGGTGTGAAGGAGAAAAATCAGATTTGGAAATGAAATGGGAGAGATGAGATGAGAGGTAGAGTATATGGTTTAGGATGGAAGGAAGGCAATCCATAGTTTGATTGGTAGAATGTGTGTATTGGTGGACTGAATTCTAGTTGAAAAAATGGTACAAAAGTAGGACATATTTGACCCCAAGTACCAAATCAGCCATGTTTAATGGCAGTTTTGTGTGGTGTTTTCTAAATGAAGCACTCTAGGCGTGTTTGGTAAGGTTTGAGAACCCCTAATAAAAATTTTCTTCTCAGGAACTTCATTTCAGAAAGAAATTTTTTCTTACATTTGATAGAATTGCAATTTATTGGTCGCTGTAAGTACAAGTAATAAGTGTTATGTTGTAAGATTTCCATTTGGGGAAAAAATATTAGTGTAATCAACTCCAAACTTCTTTGAGAAGCCTTGAGCACACAATTGGGATTTATACTTGCTGATTTTTTTATTATGATAAAGCTTAATTTTTAAGACCCAGGTGTACCTATTTGTTTTAAACCATTAGGGCATTCTGTGACTTCCCACATGCTCTTTTTGAAAAGGGATTTAATTTTTGTATCAATAGAATCTCTCCAACTATCACTGTAATTATAATTTAATTCTTGCTCATAATTTATTAGTGTTGGAGATTTTTCTGACATTGGAATCATGACATGGAACCCATTCTCTGTCATGAAATTGGTTTGATTTTTCATCTGGATGAATTTTCCTTCTTGTTTTGTCCCCCTTTGATGATATTTAATATATCTATTTCAGAAGAGATATTTCTGGGTGCAATATTACTTTTGGCCTGGTATACCCAAAATCTACTATCAGTTCTTGTATTTGAATTGTCTTGCGTTTATTTAGATTAAGTCTCTGAGTGAAAGTGAGATTCAGGTTCCTGGAAAACATCCAATTCAGATTGAGTTGTTTCCAATTGAAGAATCTTGCTTCTTTAGATTTTAGGATTTTCTAAACTTATGTGGTAATTATATTCAACAAATATTTTAGGAAAAAACACAGCTGATGTAATAAATTCTTGAAAAGGAAATACACTGTTGTTAAAGATGAAATTGTGAGAGTAAAATGGAATTTTTGTCTTCAAGTTTAGAAGGTGGTAAAAATTTTGTTCCTTGTGAAAGACTAATGGACATGCTTTGACAGTATTACTATCAAATTTTAAAGAAAACAACTTCTTATAAACCAATGAGTAATTAATAAAACCAAATGACTTGACTTTCTCAAGTTTTGAATCTTTCTTGAGTAGTTGTTCATATTGTGACATTATTTTAGGATTTTTCTTTGTGGAAATGAATGTTTAAATGTATAAACCAGTATTGATGACTTCTCCCCGTAAGTTATTTGGAATGCTTTCCTTGAAGAGCTTAGACTTTAACATCTCAACAGACATTTTGTTTCTTCTTTCAGTTACAGGGTTTTGTTTTGGAATGTAAGGTGAGGTGATAATAATTTTGAAATACTCATTTATTTCTAAATCATGAAATATTTTGTTGATAAATTTTCCACCACTATTTCATAAAAGATTTAATAGTTTGAAATTTGTTTAATTTTCAGCATATGTTTTAAACCAAATTAATCTCTCATAAATTTAATACTTGATTTTAAGTAAGTATACAAATCTATATGATTAATATGTGTCACCCAATATAAAATAATATTTATTTCCTACATTTATTTTAATAACTCTACCACTAAGATCACAATGCAAATAAACTAAAGGTCTTTCTAAAGAAGTAAAATGACTTGGGAAAGGAAGTCTGTGAATTTTTAATTTAAAACATCTTGCAATAAACATAGTATGATTGTCATATGGAATGTTGAGACTTTTAAGAAGTTTTTTAAGATAGTCAAAATTTACATGTTTAAGTCATTCATGCCTGGATAATAAGTCAGTTTTTCATTTGAAGCAAAAAAAGCTTTGTTTAAGCAATTTTACTCTCTGTATTCTGAATTTATTTGATAAAGATTAAAACCTGAAATAAGGCACCCTGTGAGCACTTTAGTGTCTTTAATTTGAATAATAATAGTGCCACCTGCCTTGTAACTCATACAAAATCCTCTCATAACAAAAGAGCAAGTGCAATTGGATTTCAGCTAATTTTTGACACATGAAGGCTTTTAGTAAGTAAGATTACATTGTTATCATTGTTGATTGTCTTAATGAATCACAAACCTATAGCATATATCATTTCAGAATTTTGAAATTTAATTTGTTTTTTTTCTTGATGGTATGTAATAAATGACTTGTCTCTGAAGAAAATTTGAGATGAAGCACCTGAGTCAAAAGTAAACATTAAGACACTGGGGAGACTGGAGATAGATTTCAGGTATAGATGCATAATCTTGTGAAAAAAGTGGGTTAATTCAACCTTTTCTGATTTGGTCTTTGATTTATATTTTAAATTTGGGTGAACCTCAAGGTGAAGAGCTCAGAATTGGTCTCCCAAATGAGGAAACTCAAGGCTATGATTACCATTATTTCAATACTCCCTTCTTGTACTTGATGGCCTTTTATCTCTTTTGCTGCTAACAATTTCAGTTTCAGAAGTTGAGGCAAGATAATTGGAACTTATGCCCAACTTGTTGATTAAAGTTTTGACAATAAGTGGCTTCATGGTTTCTCTGGCTATATAAATAATCATAGCTCAATGAGTTTAAAGAAATTTAGGTATATTTTTCAAGGAAGAAATAATTATAGTTTTGATCACAAAATTTCTCGCCAATATAATTAAATTTGTTAATTTATGATTGAATTTCATTCATAAATTCACATATATCTCTTTCTGAGAATTTATAGCCTCAAATAGAGTGAAAGAGGCTTCCACCTTTGTAGTTCTTGTAGCTAATATATTTCAGAAAGATTATTCCAGATACCCATAGGATTTTATCTCTCAGTCTCAAAAATCACAGTTTTAAGGTTAGTGTTGTCTAATTTCTGTGAAATGATGTTTTCAGCTTTGAAACAATTTGGTACTTAAATATTTTTATCTAAATCTGTTGATGGGACAGGAACTTTACTTAAACCAAATCATTAATCTTGAAATAAAATTAAGTAGAATATTATTTTTCAAGTGAAAATGAGATAGTTAGACAGGTTGAGGATTGGGATATCCTTCAATGATCAGCCAGGATGTTCTCTGGATTCCATTGTGTTTGGTTGAGTCAATAAGAATTTTAATCTTCTAATCTTTTATTTAAGATATTAAATCTTTCCAGTTGGCCAATATGAGTGAGCTAGCCTATGAAAATTGTAACAAGGTTTTACAATTGGGGAAAATGCAAATGAGACAAATAAATAAAATGATTGAAATAATGTGAAAATAAATAATTAATGATTGCATTTCATTAATTTTAATCTAAGCTTTTATTTAAGACATTAAATCTTGTGAGTTACAAGATTTTCAGTTGGAAAATATGAGTGAGCCAACCTATGTAAGGCGAAAACAGAGTAAAAAAAAATAAAAAATCAAAGGCACTACAGAAAATTTTTGTTTTGTTATGAGGAAAAACAATCATGCAAAAATTGTGCCACAGTAACAAAACAAATTATTTTTGCACTTAAACACACTTAAGAATTTTAATTTTTAAAAACAATTTTTACATAACTGTTGTTTAATTTTTGCACCATTTTCGTGCCCCAAGATTAAACTAACATTTTTTCAGTGTGAAGTAATATTTATAAAAATTGTAGCAAGGTATTGAAATTGGTCAAAATGTGCATGAGGCAAATAAAGAAAATGATGAAAATAATGTGAGTGGAAATAATTTATGGGGAATAAAAATGTGTGAAACTATATATATATATCATCTCAACTACCAATACATTCTAATTTAACATCTACATTACTTGCATTCTACATGTGCTCTGTTATATCAATACTAATTCAGTAAAAAGTACATAAGATAGTTTATAAAGCATCAGTTTTTAATTCTTGAAAAAAATCAAGAAAGATGGCTCTTTTTTTGTGCTAAATCCACCTTTATAAAAGATAGTGTGTAGAAGAAAGAAGACCCACTAGTGGAAAATTTTAAATAGGGAAAATAAATCCATATTTTACATTTTATAGCTGATTCTTCATCTCAGAAGAATAAAATGGTAGTTCTTGCTAGTAATTTCCCATGTTGAACCAAATTAGGGTCTTTTTTAGCTCATTTGGAAGCCAGTTTTGGACCATTTGTGTCATTGGGAACTCCTGAGATCCAACTACATTCTTTGAGTAAATCAATGGTTTTTCAAACAAGAAAAAAGTGAGGATACATTATAAAGAAAAAGACATCTGGAACCTGTTTGTAGGTCTCTTCACCAGGTAAACTACCATAGCTCAGTCATTTATAGAAATCTAATATCAGTTGCCTTTTTTTGGTGTATGTTTAAAAGATTTTTTTTCTTTTTTGCACTGAAAAGTTTTAAATATGATTAAAAGAAACAATTAAAAGGCTATTTTTGAAACTGATACCTTTCCAAAAATTATGTGCCATTATCCATAACAGAGGGTGTCAGTTCTGAGAAATCCACTCTTAAGTTAAGTGCATATTGAAAAATGAATAAGCACTTAAATTTTGCAAATAAGTCAGATATTTCAAAAATGGATGTCAGTTCTGACTTTAAATTAGAAATTTTTGCACTATTTTTTGCTTCAAACCCACATGTTGACCACAACATCCCTTTGATGTGTAATGTACAGACCTCCCTCTTTCCCCCCTGTCCATAACTTCAAATCACATATTTTTTTGTATAGCATAATTTTTCATTGTTTGATTTATTAAATTTATAAATTAAATATAAAATATATTACAATAAAACTATATATACTTTGAATATAATTAATTATCTACAAGATCTAAACTACATGGCAATCCCTCTTCTTATATACAATTTCTGAGTGAGATAGTTATGTTTGTGTGCATACTATTTTCTTTTTGTGCATTTCATTACATGACAAAAGTATGTGACTATTGGATCATGTATTACACTATTCTCACTTCTCTGTTTTTTATACCCCAGATTTTTATCACAAATCATCTGTCTTTTCAGTGGTCTTTCCCCTCTTATAGCTATTCTAAAAATTATCAAATTTTTAAAATGTAAATGGCTAATTACTTTCCTACCCTTTCTTTTCCTTTTGTAATTTCTTATGGCTTTACATAGTCTATCGTGTTTATCTTTTATCTTTCCGTGCCATCTTATCACTTTTACTTTTCGATCTATCATGTTACTTATCCTTGTGAAAAGTTGTTCTTGAGAAATTAATTTCAAATCTCTTTCAGCTGATTTGGTTTCTTGTTCACCAATGTTAGTAATGAAACTGTTTAACCCAATATTATCCTGAGATACTGTATTGACATAAGTGAGATTTTCTGTGACAATATTAACATTCACCCTTCCATTCAGTATCTCATAATCCTCCATTCACATTTTCCTCATGAATTTAAAATGTTTGATTCTGTCTAACAGTTTAGTAAAGATATCTGCCACCATTTCATATGTTGGGACGTAATCGATGAATATTTCTTTATTTCTGATTAAGTCCATTATGTAGTTATAGTGAGTTTCTATGTGCTTGGTCCTTGAATGAAAAACAGGATTTTTTGACTTCTTCATTGCACTTTGATTATTGGTTTCAATGAGTGTGTGTCTTTTTATATCTTTATTAATTTCGCCAAACATCTTTCTCCACCAGATGGCTTCTTGTCCTGCTGAACGGTATGCTCTATATTCCGCTTCTGCAGATGATGCACTATCTGCTCCCAGTTTTTTACTTCGCCAGGATACAGTTCCATTATTTACTAAGAACACAGTCCCACTAGTGGATTTTCTTTGTTCATTTTCAGCCCATCCAAAATCTACATAGCCCCTTAATTCCTCACTTTTGCTTTTGTATTTTAGTCCCCAGCTTTCTGTTCCCTTTAAATATCTTAACACTCTTTTAAACGCGGCCCAGTGCGAATGGTTTGGCTTTTCAAGGAATTGTGATAAAATACCTACACTGTAAGAGATATCTGGTCGTGTGCACTGAGATAGATAGTTTAGTGATCCAATTGTTGATCTGTAATCTTTGCCTTCTTTTTTAAATTCCTCATGTTCTTGATTTGTTGATGTTTCTAATTATTGGTTAGATTGCATTGGAGTTCTGCTTAGCTTAGCATCTTCTAGTCCATATTCTTGCTCAATATTTTTAATATAGTGTTCTTGTGATAAGAAAACGCTACTATCTTCCCCTATTATTACTTTAATTCCTAGTACATGTTGTACTACACCTAAGTCTTTTATTTTGAAATTTTCTTTCATTTGTTTAATAATTGTCTTGCTGTTTGGTCATACTAGTATCATTCCTTGCTTGCATGTATCACATTTGACTTCGTTACCATTATGCCCCAATCTTTTGTGCTCCTCCATGGTAACTTGGGCGTGTATATTTCTCCTTTCAAGGTGTAGGAAGGGTAAATTATTTCTCATTTCTCGGCTCATTACTTTTCTGCCTTTCACTTTCACATGGAACTCATTGTTCTCACTCTTAATTACTTGGTCACCTCTCTTCCACAATAAACCTTGTGAAATCAAGCAATAGGGCAAATCAGGCACATAGTATACATTTCTGAACACGATTTTACTCTTGTCTGGACAATATAATTCTACTTCACCTTTCCCTTTAATATTCACACTCCTCCCCACCTCACCAATATTTACAGAACCCTCGCACTCCTGGAAACTACTAAAGTCTTCTCTTTGGTTGGACATGTGATCTGATGCTCCAGAATCTAACAACAACGCATTACTAGAATTCAGACATAAGTTAGCCTCAATAGTACCTATACATTTAAAGATAGGTATTTCTTGACTACTAACGAAGAAAACTGCATCATTGCCATCACCTTCACCATATAGATACTCTTTGTCCCTATCCCCAAAAATCTCTCACTCAAAGTCCACAGCTACTCATTTGTTTGGTGACTCTTTGAATGCTTCAACAACTCTTTTACCTATGAATGCCACATTTTTATGTTCACTCTCTTCTTCCTTATTTTCTGCAACCGACACGTTTTTAGGGGGGCAAACTTGTATTTGGTCCATGGTTTCTTGCATTCACGAGCCGAATGACCCATGTTCCCACAATTGTAGCACTTGATGCTTCTCTTGATGGTGGTAGTACTTCTCATAGCCACATTTTCTTCTTTCTTGACTGCGAATTGCTTTCTATCTTTTTCTAACCTTTTTAGTACCTCTTCTCCTTGGATCAATATGCAAATTAGGGACTCGTATTCCTTGGGCAACTTATGCATTACTTGGAGAGAAAGAACTTCGTCGTCAATTTTCAAACCTGTAAGTTTTATCTTGCTATTGATAGTTCTAATATCTTTAACGTACTTGGCCACATTGGTGAATTCAATGGTCAGTAATTTGTTGAATGCCATTATTCTTCCTTGAGTGTCCCCTCCAGCATATTTTTCCTTCAATACTTTCCACACTTTCCTACCATCCCCTTTGTTTTCACCAAAAACTTTGCTAGCTATCATTGCTACATGATCATCGTTCAGACTTTGTATAATCAGATTTTAAGCCTTTCTTTTTCTCTCTTCTAGCTTGTCTGTGGGTTTTTCCAAGACATAATCGGGGAAATTAATGTTATCTGATTTGGCCTCCATAATTGTAGACCAAATGAAATAGTTGTTTTCTTTAAGAAGGCAACAAGGATTGTTACCACCGGTGCTGTGATTATTTGAGTCAGACATCCTTTGTTTGTGAATTGAGAATGTGAATTGAGAGTAGATAGTATGGACTATATAAAGTAATGAGAACTTGGTAGTAATTGAGTATATTCTTACTGTTATTCTTAAACGATTGATACCTTGTGGTACTGATAATGTATTAAATTTATAAATTAAATATAAAATATATTACAATAAAACTATATACACTTTGAATATAATTAATTATCTACAAGATCTAAACTACATGGCAATCCCTCTTCTTATATACAATTTCTGAGTGAGATAGTTATGTTTGTGTGCATACTATTTTCTTTTTGTGCATTTCATTATATGACAAAAGTATGTGACTATTGGATCATGTATTACACTATTTTCACTTCTCTGTTTTTTATACCCCAGATTTTTATCACAAATCATCTGTCTTTTCAGTGGTCTTTCCCCTCTTATAGCTATTCTAAAAAGTATCAAATTTTTAAAATTTAAATGGCTAATTACTTTCCTACCCTTTCTTTTCCTTTTGTAATTTCTTATGGCTTTATTTAGTCTATTGTGTTTATCTTTTATCTTTCCGTGCCATCTTATCACTTTTACTTTTCTATCTATCATGTTACTTATCCTTGTGAAAAGTTGTTCTTGAGAAATTAATTTCAAATCTCTTTCAGCTGATTTGGTTTCTTGTTCACCAATGTTAGTAATGAAACTGTTCAACCCAATATTATCCTGAGATACTGTATGGACATAAGTGAGATTTTCTGTGAAAATATTAACATGATTCTCTCAATGTCTCTCTCCAAAAATTAATATTTTCTTCTTTTTTTTTCATCTACACCCAAATCTTTAATTCATTAACTCATGGTAGCCCTGCTGCATCTTCTAAATTACTAATCATATAAAATTACTCTAAAACACCTTTTTTTGGGTTTTAGCAGATGATTTTTTTCTTTTGAACTTGTTTTTCTTCATTTGTCAATGTTTTTTGCACTTATTTTTGCATTTTTTATACTTTTTTTATACACATTTATATGCTTTTTTGCACAGTTGTTTGTGCTTTTATTTGCCTTCATTTACACTTGTTTTTGAAACCATTTTTATCAGATTTTGGATTTTGTTTGTTAAAAAATTCTTTTTTGATTTGGTGCACTTTTGGGGACTTGTGAGAATTTGGAATTTCTTTCTGCATAGTATAGAATCATATCTACTCAAATCAGCAAAAATGGATGCATATGATTCAAATTCTCCTAATTTTGGTCTCCTCTATTATATCAACCCTCTTACTGGTCACCCAATTCCATCACCAGCTCCTTAATAAATTGGGAAAGGTAAGAAAAGGAGGTTCTATTACTTCTAAACCTTTAGGTAGACATTCAAAGTATGTTTTTTAGGAGAGTTGGCATTTTTTCTCTTTTTATTTATTATTTTGACACATAAAATTCATTTAGAAACTTTGCTTACGTTGAGTTTTAGACTGATGAAAAAAGCTACTGTGGTATCATGTCTACATTAATTTTTCGCATGTTTTCTTGAACTTATTTGTATAATTAAATTTTATTTATTCAAGTCTAATTAATTTAACTTAGTGTCTTAATTTGAATTACTTTTTTATTTTTACATTATGAATTCAAATATAAATTTAGAGATCTGGATCTCCTACTAAAATAAAATTCAGTGGGAGGTATTCCCATTTTTTTCTGAATGGAAAATTTAAGAGAAATAGTTAGAAAAAAACTTATGTAATGGTACACTTATAAAATTTAAAGAAATATAAATTCTACATTATAGCTATTAAAATTTATGCACTTTCATGCATGTATTTTATATTGAAAACATGAATTCAAAAATGTAACAAATATTCATGGCACTTAATTTCATTTTTTCTAACAAAAGATAAGACTAAATAGAATTATTAAATAGCACATGTTTAAAGATTGAATTCCAAATAATTTAAAAAACAGACTTGTTTGATAAGTGACTTTTTTCCCTTATGCTGGAATTTTGAGAAACTGATGCTTTGGATATAGTGGGAGATGTTTAGACTTCCACATCTTCATAAAAGTCTATCTGTTTCAGCTTTAACACTTTTTAAGAGGTATTTTTATTTCCTGTAGACTAGTAAAATTGCTTTTTCAAGATTCCAGTAGAATTTTCAATATAGACTCTTGACTTTGCCAAATAATTGTTGAACTTGGAACTTTGGCTGTCTTCTGAAGGTTGTCCCCAAAAATCTTGAAATACAATAAGAATAATAGAGAAGATTAAGATTTATAAAATTTATTTCTTGTTTTAGTTTATCACAATTTGAAAGTGAGGAGGGTATGAAACTTATATGATATGATATAAAAATTTGAATGTTGTATGATGTGTTGAGTCATAAAGTGTTATGATGTAGAGTGCTGTATATAAATTTGATGATGCTGAAAAATTAGTGAAATGAGATTTTGTTGTGAAAGCAGAGCTTTTTGGTTGAGAAAGTGCAAATTTCAGTGAAATAAGTGACTTATTTCATTTTTTACATACATCAGTTTTGGGGCTGATATATTTTATGAATCCAAACTTAGATAGGTGCAGAATTGTAATAGCATGTATGGTACCCAGAAAGAAGTCTTCCCCATTTTTTTTTTCAAAAATAAAAAGCTAAATAATTGTTCATTCTTAACATAAAAACTCACTTTGTGGCTTTTCTAAGTCTGTAGATTACATTTATTAAGCCAGAAATTGCATTACTTCAACAGTTGTTTTATAAATTTGAATTTTAAAAAAAATTTGAGATAACAAACTAAGAATGAGGGATACTGCAAGACAAAAAAAATTTTTAAATGAATAATAGACACACATGATGATAATTTGAGGCAATAAAATTTTAAAAATAAAATGAAAATGAGATGAAAAATTTGATTTTTGGATGAGTCATCAAGGTTCATCAGCAAAAAGATAGCCATTTGAGTGGCTTTCATTGTGAATAAAAGTCTCACAAGGACATTTAGAAACCAGATTTTTGTGTCTCTGCTAAAACCAATGAGGTTTTGTGCATTTTTGTTGCTGTTTTAGATGGTGGAAAAAAATGACAGGGGGAGTCAGCATGAAATCACAACAACTTTGAGGTTAAATATATAGGTTGAGAAAAGGATCATTAGGTCATATTTAGCTTCATTTTCAGTTTAAAGACAGGAGAACATTATATTCTATGACAATATTGATATTGAGGACAAGTATCCTATCCACAGCCCTTGAAATATGTAGAGAAAATCAAAAAAACAACTCAAATTTTGTCAGCATCTATATTGAAAAATCTTGAGAGAAATGAGGAAAGAACTGCATAATATTATAAATGATATATCAATAAGTCATATTTTGAGGATAATCAAGTGGTTTGAGGAGACAATAGTTCTGGAGAATGAGATGAGCTGGTGGTTGGTGGAGGATCCTGTGCATAAAAAATTGCAAGGAATTCTTGCAAGGTACTATACAATTGTGCTTGGAAAATTAAATTACAAATTTCTTGTGACATTAAAAAATTGGACTGATTGGCCTGTTTCTGCAATAATTCAAAATATTATTCAATATGAATTTACTAATGTGCTCTAAAACTGGATTTTCACACTCTATAATAAATGTTTGTTTTGTCTTGGGGCACAACATTGGTGCAACAGTTACACAACAGTTAAGTAACAAGTATTTTTGGCACTTAAGGGTCTTAGGTAGGTCTTAAGTGCAAAAAATAATTTTTTGTAGCTGTTTCACAAATTTTGCATACTTTTTACACCTCATTGAAAAACATGCATGTGCTGTAGTGACAGTCATGCATCATTGACTCTTTATGTCCCCCCTCTCCTTGTGTCACTTTTGCAGCAATGTTGCTTCTTTGAAAATACACTACAGCATGTGTTTGTTTCATCATGGGTTGCAACAATAATGCAAAATTTGTGCAAAAGTTACAAAACAATTTTTTTTTACTTAAGACCCACCTAAGACCTTTAAGTACCAAAAATATCTTTTACCTAACTGTGGTGTAATTGTTGCACCATTGTTGCACCCCAAGGCAAACCAAACATTTATGGTAGTGAGAGCAACATCACTAATTTGAAATGGTGAAAATTTCTGCTTTAAAAATAGTGACATCACTTATTTGGAATAGAAAGGTAACTAATTTGAAATAGTGACATTGATTCTTTGAATATAGTGATTATACTTCCTAAAAAGCAGTGGCTGCCTCCTAACTTTTCCCCTCACTTTACAAGCACTAGTCCAATTTTTCACTTGATGATTTTTTAATTCCAACACTTCTGGTTTCCAATTAAAACAAGTAGCAGGTTCAAAAAAGCTAGACCTTCTTTTCTTATTATATATCCTGATTTTGTATTGTCCTTCTCCCACTTCATAATGACAGTAACCAAGAACTGGAATTATCAACCCTAAAGGTATGAACAATTCACATTCATTTTTCCTACTTTTTTTTATATTTATGAATGATTGTTTGCATGCAAAATTATAAAGATTGTTTTCTTCATTATGCAATTTATTTTGAATTAATGGGAATTCCCTTACTATCATCACATTTGCTAATAGAAAGTAGCAAATTTCAACATGAAATCACATCAATTCAAGTAAATTTAAAGGAATTATATTGCTCAAATTATCTTTTATGGGCTTGAGATTTCATATTCATATTTATTGCATTTAAAACTTTGCAAATGAATGAGTCAAAATTTCAATTCTCAAATGATTTTGTTTGCTATCATGGTTGAGATATGGTCAAGAGGCTTTTTTTGCAACATATAAAGAATCACTAAAACTAAAAACCAAAAAATTGGCTTTTGACTAACATGAAGCCAAGATTTAGCAAGTTTCTTGTCTAAGTCAAAAGAGGTGTCTAGACTCATTTCACAAGATAAGGAGGGGGGGGGGATATTGTGCAGGATGAAACAATGGTGGAAGGAAGAGGTAAAGGAAGAAAGAATATGTGGGATAGGTGAAAGTGGAGGAAATGATACATGAGACAAAATGGGCTATGGGAAAAACAAAGTAAAACATGTCACATTAAAGGGTAGATATTGAATGTGCAAAAGTAGATTTAAGTCATTTATATATTAATATTTTGTGCTTTTTGACCTCACCCCTATTTTTTGGCATTTGTGTTGGGGCCCTATCTGACCCTGACCAAAATGGGGCTGCACATCAGCTGGGCTTTTCCCAGCTGAATGCAGCAGTCCCCCCAACCAACATTTTTCATTTCACCCTAAATCCCACAGAGAATGAACTACATATTCTGACTCCACATTGAATCTCATGTGGAGCATGTATCACATATGCTTGTATAAAGTAGAAAAAAGTTAGGATTAAATACATAAGAACCTTATTCCCTGTTTTGTTAAGATCATATGGGGCTTGATTATCCTCCATTATTTTCAATTATGCAATTTGTATTGGTGAAGATAATTTTTTTGATGGACATTGGCAAAAGTGATGATTGGAGCAAAAAGGTTAAATTAATGCAAAAACATTGCATAAATGGGCTAATTTAATGGATGATTCTACATGCTCTAAGTGCAAATTTGCCAGAACTGACACCCCCTAATTATATGATTAAAAGATATGAAATTGAGTGACAATTTCCTTTTATGCCTTTAATCATTTCTCAAAGCGTCTGTTCTCACTTTATGTTTCTTAGATTATATATATATATATTCAGCATTCAAAGACCTACGCTGCTTATATGACATCATCTGCGTGTCGGAAAGTTATCTGAACCGTTGTATATTATATCAAAGAAATAGCATGTCTCGTAGGACAAAAGTACATACATCAACTGGAATCCAAAAAAGTCCAACTTATACACCAATGTAAATCATAAATAACTTTCACCTAAACCATTTATTTTATCCGCAGGAAAATAGGTAGGACCTGATTCCATTATGATCTTGACATCCATCAGTTTGATTGCTATGAAGAGAAACATCAAAAGGGACTTGGCAGTGTTTGTCGCTGCAAGCTACTGCCTCACAGCGTTTGACATCAACCTCTTCTACAAACAGTCGTATTGATTTACCGGGAGATGTTGTAGTGACGCATGGATGGAAAATGATAGTATTTGCAGAAAAAGGAGTGTATATTGTTGAATTTTCCCCACATTTTTCTTTGGGGTGAATCGCCACAAAACCTTGCTTGGAATAGCCAGCCAATAGCAATACAAATGAAACCACACAAAGTAACCGCATGTCTGTGAATATCATCAAAAGTAACAAAATAAAAACAGGAAAAGTTATGGTCAGAAATTTTAAAGACGAGTGAGAAGTTTAAATTGTATGAATGCCAACTTTGAAATATTACTCAGTACCTGGATTTGTAACCTTGAGATATGAAACAACAGAGAAACCGTGCAGGCAGGACTAAGATACCTGTTCTATAGGATTATTCCAAAGGAATCAGAGAAGAGATCATGTAAAATAATTGTGGTTCCCTACCTAATAGAATGCGATAGAAAAAGAGATCAGAAGCTCGACAGGAGAGTTATCAGCTAATGATCCCTTCTTAGCTTTGATATGCTTAATAAATTGGATGTCTTGTCCAAGAGGGCACGAAACGTTGCTACTGTTGTGGCACACCGCTATGTTAATATTTTGGTTTGGATGGTTCACCAGTTTTGCCAACAAAAGCGAGCATGAATAAGAGAGAAGAGTCCACAAAGAGTTGGGAAAAACTGCAACACTCAACTGGGTGCAATAAAAACGGTGTAACGAATTTGAAGTTGCGATGCACAAAGAAAAGGAGGGTTGCTATGAGGATATAATTCCACTTGGTGAAGGTTTCATGGTACATGGGGCAATTATAATGTTTCTTAGCTTTTGTAGAAATCAGATCGACCCTGAAAACTCAAAATCAGCAGATGTTTTTACGTTGAGTGGGGTTTCTAACTCGGCCTATTCGCCCATCTACCAAGAGTCAGTAACGCGATGGAAGTTTTGCGCCTTATTTTGCGCAATGTGGAAAATTAGATGTGTGCCATTGTATAGCAGACACAGCGTGCAAACAACCGAGGTTGCGCACTGTTTTAAAGCCTGTAGTTAAAGGTGGGTAATTGATTTTCACTTCGCAATAATATTTCTACTGTGGTTTGGAAGCAGAATTGTCTCTTCTGCTGCCGCCCCTTCTCTCTTTAGTATACACAGTTACCCTTTTATAGATAACCGATCAGCAATCAAAATGCTAGCGTCCCTCTCTTCCACTTAGAACTACTCATTCATCTCAGACATTTCCATTTAAATCTCTTGACTGCAATCACACAGTCCTATGCTCAATATCTCCTTGTTTTAGTGCCCAGGACACTCTGGTGTCTTAGTCAACGAAATAGTCGACAGCTTGGCCAATGGCTCCTATTTGTTTTCGCAGTCTGCCCTTGATGTGCCCTTCTCTCCCATCTTTTCCCACTCATGCTTCAGCGACTCTCTTCCCTACACAGAGCCCATGCTATGACATTTGCCAAAGTTCGCTCTGGGAACTGCCCTCAGAGATATTACCTTGTTTGCTACAAAGACGCTGACCCCTCACTTTGCTTACTATTCAATGTAAGAACGAGTAATTGTTGATTGTTATTCTAATTTTTATTTTTCTATTTATATATATATAGATGTTACTTTACACATGTAGATATGTACATGTGTCATTCTATGGCGTTCTTTTATTTGCTATTCAATCCTATCTATTCATATTGAGCGTGACATTTACTTATATAGTGGGCTTTCTTTGTTCCTTTTTGCCCGTCTTTTCTGTCTCGCTCAATATCATTTATTTATTTTATCTAGGTCAGGTTTAACTGATTTTTCTATTTATATTTATTTATTAATCTTTATTTGATTCTTATAACCATTGTATTTAGGTAACTAGCGGCGAAGACCATTCTTAAGGGCAGAACAGTTTTATTAACAACTGCTTCTTTTCATCTATATAAGTTTGGACTTTGTATTTAGCTATCACTTGATAGTGGTCTTTTCTGTCTTGCTCAATATCATTTATTTATTTTATCTAGGTAACTAGCGGCAAAGACCATTCTTAAGGGCAGAACAGTTCTATTAACGACTGTTCTTTTCATCTATATAAGGTTCTTACAGGTTATGGGCCCAGTGTCCAAGTAAATACAATCAGATGATCCATTTACTTTCCCATAACCAGCTCCTTCAAACCTTCCAGACACCTCTTCTTCTTCTTCTGGTTTTGAAACCGCTCGACCTAATTTGCCATTTACAATGGACTCAAACATTGAATCATCAGGCGATACTCTGTGAAACATCCCCGTTTTAAGTGTTAATAACTTTCATGAATGGAGGATCAGGATGAGAGCCCTTCTCACCTATCAGGACCTCAAAAATTTGGTTTTTGGTCTTGAATTACCGCTGCTGTCAGATGCCCTGCAAAATGTCAAGTTGGAATTCCAAAAGAGGGCTGATAAAGCCACAAACATTCTTATCTCAAAACTTGAAGTGGCAAACATTTCTGCTTTTGTTACTGACAATGACATGGAAAAACCTTGGCAAATATGGACGAAGTTAACTAATCAGTATGCTGCTGCCGATGCTTCAAACCATGCTTCAATTTTTGCTTGTTATCATGACGTGAAATGTCAAGAAGGCAATTAAATGGGCTTTGTAAATGATCTTCAAACTTGTATCAACAAATTGGGTTCAGTGGGAGTCTTGGTCAAAAGAAAAAATGAAGCCCACAGACTTTTGAGACAATTACCAGAATCTTATTCTACTCATAAAGCATTGATTTTACATGCCTGCAAAGTTATGCAAACACACCTTTCAGTGGCCAACCTTCTATCTCAACTGGCACAATTGTCTTCTGAAATAGAGTCAGAAAACTTGTCCAGCTCTCATTCTGCTTTGTTAAACAAGACAAAATCTAATTAAAAGCCAAAGTGGGAATATTGTCATGATGGAAAACATAATCCAAAAGCAAAACACCTGAAGATGACTGCTTCCAATTACATCCAGAGAAGTGAAAGAATCAAAATGCTGAAAACTCTTCAAAAGTGATGATGAAGTACAAGCCAATATCAGTTGCGGACCAGCTAAAATTTTTCAGGCCAATATCTTTAGTCATTCTTCAAGGCAGCTTATTTTTGATAGTGGTGCGACGGCTCATATGATAAAACAACGATCACATTTTAAAACTTACCGTCATTTTCGTCGACCCATTAGACTTGGTAATGGAACATTGATTTACAGCATTGGAAAAGGGTCGGTAAACTTAGTGACACCAAGAGAGGTCATCACTCTCACCGAATGTTTACATGTTCCTGATATCAGTCAAAACCTAATAGGAATTGGACCATTCATTTCTCATGGCTGTAATCAACAAGTTGATGCTCATGGCCATATGACCATCAGTAAATCCAACGAAAATATTCTAGATGGGAAATGGGATGATTCAGAAGGTCTTATAGTCCTAAATGCAAATTTTGGTCAGTGTTATGTTCCATCATTAAAATCTTTTCTTGCGTCAAACTCACAAAATTTATGGCATTACAGATTAGGCCATTCAAATACACAATACTTAGATAAACTTCAATCTAAAATTGGTGTAAACTTTTCTGGTGTTCTTGATTTCTGCGAACCGTGTGTAAATTCAAAGCATGGTCATAGTCCTTTTTCCAGTGTTGTACCTAGAGGCAATCGATTTTTAGAATATTTACATTGTGATCTTAGCAGAAAATTAGTCCACCCTCTCTTGGAGGAGCTTCATACTATATCAAGATAACTGATTCTTATACTTCATATCGATTTGTTTTTCTTTTAACTCAAAAATCTGATACCTTCAAAGTTTTCATGCAATTTAAAACTCAAATTGAAAATATTTCTAATAGTAAAATTGCCAATTTTGTTTGTGATGCAGGAAGTGAATTTGTTAACAAAAACTTTAAAGATTTAAGTTCCCAAGATGGTTTCAAAATGATAGTTACTTCACCTTATACGCCGCAGCAGAATCCAATTGCGGAATGTGGTAATAGGACAACAACTGAGATGGCTAAAGCAATCCTTTTTCATGCTAAGATGCCTATAGAGTTTTGGGGAGAAGCTGTCAACAAAGCAGTATATATTGAGAATAGATTGCCTTCCGCCTCAATCAATTTTGAAACCCTTCACAACATGAGATTTGGTCATGATCCAAAGATTGATCATATAAAATTTTTTGGCTGTACTGCATTTGCATTAATTGACAAGTCAAAAAGGAGAGGAAAATTTCAGCATAATTCAGTTAAATGTTGTTTCCTTGGTTATGCTGAAGACATGACCTCATACCAATTGCTTCGACTTGATAATTGTTCAATTCTCTATTCACACAATGTTATTTTTGATAAATCAACTTTTCCGATTCAAGATTTATCAAATGATTATCAAATGTCCAATCTTTTTGTTGAAGATGTTGATATTATTGCCCCCAACATCAGTAGTACAGAGGCATCAGATTCACCCATTTTAGAAAATGACCAAGAGCTAAATTCCAATGATCCTCCACTAATCAATAAATTTTGGGACTATCAATGGACCTCCAATACTGCACCAAAAGACATCAGTTCATCCATAGACACCAAAAACATCCTTGAAACAAGTCATGTTAGAGTACCACAAAAATTAAACTCTGAAATTGAAATTAAAAATTATCTAATGTCAACAAATTTAATAAAGAGTCACTCATTGCATGATGACATACCTGAAATTTATCTATCAGATCCTCTCACATATTTTGAAGCAATCAACAGAAGTTATGGTGATTTATGGATTGATGCAATTAATCGAGAATTGAACATGATCAAAAGCCAAGCTGTTTATAAAATTTTTGAACAACCATCAGATACTCCTGCAATAGATTTGGTGTGGGTTTTTAAAATAAAGAGGTATGCTGATGGTAATATCCAAAAATATAAGGCTTGTCTGTGTGCAAGGGGGTGTTCACAAAAATCAGGAATAAACTATTTCAAAACGCATGCAACTAATGGACAACTTACAACACTACGAGTGCTTATAAGTCTTGCTACTTGTGAAAATTGGGACTTCATTCAGGTGGATGTCAAGGGGGCATTTCTCTATGGCAAACCTGATGAAGAAGTTTTCATGAACTTTCCATTGGGTATGAAAAAACCGACCAATTTCAAGAAACCAGTTCTCTTGTTGAAACTCTCATTGTATAGACTTAAGCAAGCCTCAAGATGTTGGTACATTGAATTAATCAATTTCTTCACCTCACTTAATTTTTATCCATCTACAGCAGACCCTTGTCTTCTCAATCATGAAAGCTCAACTCATACATGCTATGTCCATGTACATGTGGATTACTTATCGATTTTCGGCAAAAAAATTTCCTGGTTCAAAGATGCCATTTGTTCAAAATTTGACATGGAAGACTTGGGTGATGCAAGTATTATATTAGGCATGAGAGTGACGAGAGATCGGTCAGCAGGCACTTTATCATTGTTTCAAGATCAAAAAATCAGGGATTTGCTTTCATCATATGATATGTTGGATTGTAAATCAACAAACACACCTATGCAAATGAACACACAGTTATCACCAGCTACCAAAGATGAGATTAAAGATTTTTCTTGACTCAATATAAACTATTGCAGAGCAGTGGGGAGACTCAACTATATCACTCAAGCAACTCAACCTGATATTGCTTTCATCAACAGTCAATTAGCTCAACATTTAAATTCTCCTGGAATTAAACATTGGCTAGCCTTCAAGAGAGTACTTTGTTATCTTAAAGGAACAATAGAGTTATCTCTCTCTTTTCATTCTGATTTATCTTTTATCAATGAGGGAAATTATAGTTATTCCTTGCCAACAGGATATGCCAATGCCAACTGGGCTGGATGTCAAGTTAGAAGAAGCTCAACCACTGGTTATGTCTTTATCATCAATGGCACTGACATTATTTGGCAATGTAAGAAACAACCTACAGTTTCTCTAAGTACAACAGAAGCCAAATCAAAAGCAACAGTTGATGCAGCACAAGAGGCTATATAGATGCAAACACTTTTTAGCAATCTTGTTTTCAACTGCAAGTCCTCATCTAAACTCTTTTCTGATAACCAAGGTTGTATTTCTCTGTGCAAAAATCCTATGTTTCATGCCAGGACTAAACATGTAGAAATACAGTTTCATTGGATAAGAGAACTATTGATTTGCAACACGTTCCTACAACTGACATGATTGCAGATATTTTCACCAAGGCTCTGAGTAAGGAAACATTCAGTAATTTTGTGAAGAAAATTGGTTTGGTAGATATGATTGATAGCAAGGAGGGGTGTAAGAGCGAGTAATTGTTGATTGTTATTCTAATTTTTATTTTTCTATTTATATATATATAGATGTTACTTTACACATGTAGATATGTACATGTGTCATTCTATGGCATTCTTTTATTTGCTATTCAATCCTATCTATTCATATTGAGCATTACATTTACTTATATAGTGGGCTTTCATTGTTCCTTTTTGTCCATCTTTTCTGTCTCGTTCAATATCATTTATTTATTTTATCTAGGTCAGGTTTAACTGATTTTTCTATTTATAATTATTTATTAATCTTTATTTGATTCTTATAACCATTGTATTTAGGTAACTAGAGACGAAGACCATTCTTAAGGGCAGAAAAGTTTTATTGACAACTGCTTCTTTTCATCTATATAAGTTTGGACTTTGTATTTGGCTATTACTTGATAGTGGTCTTTTCTGTCTTGCTCAATATCATTTATTTATTTTATCTAGGTAACTAGCGGCAAAGACCATTCTTAAGGGCAGAACAGTTTTATTAACGACTGCTTCTTTTCATCTATATAAGGTAACTAGCAGCAAAGACAATTCTTAAGGGCAGAAAAGTTTTATTAACAACTGCTTCTTTTCATCTGTATAAGGTTCTTACATTCAACAATTTCTCCAAGGATTCCCCAAAGCACCTGATCCTGATTTTTCCAATTCACTTACAAGCCAGAAATATCCTCAGGCACAAATTTTGTGAACCTTACCTCCCTTCCCTCTTCTCACAATTCCCAGTCTCTATTTCTCTTCTTTTATTTAGTAGCCAGTTTTGATTTTTTTTTAAAAAAAAACCCCAAATTTATCCTTAACATCCTCTTCAGTCATAACCTACCTTGCTTTCTTCTTATACATTGCCGCCTTTCTCCACATTTCTTCTTCTCCCCACTTAATTTTGTATCAATTCCATCAATAGTTTTCCTTTCATGACTCTCTCTGGGTTAATAATACAACTTAAAAGAATGTAAAGCTAAAAACATATTGAGAAATCACTTGTCTTCGGAAAAGTCTCAGAAAGGCATTCAAAAAGTCCCATTCATTTGCAAACCTCTACTGTTTCCTTGAAATCTACATCAGAATTCAGAGACCTGTACTTCCTAACTCGCCAAAACTTAATTCAAAATCTCTTATTCTCCATTTACATAATATTGATTTACCTGTAAAGACACAAGTCTAGTAACATGAGTATTGTACCAAATAGTAATGTTAGGTTTTGAGATAGATCAATTGTAATGATAATTATATATACATTGATACGTAGGTCAATTTTCCCTATTGTTTTCTTTCTCAAAGCACTAATCAATCACTATTTTATTATTTTCTATACTGCAATAAACCATCATCACGACACTCTGTTACACTTGTGTCCAGGTATTATTGTTTCCACCTACTATATTATATTCTATCTATCACGTCTAATCTGTTTCTTTATCCTAAGTTTGGTTCTTTAAGCATTGCCAACTTACACTGCATTAGTAACCAAATATGTAATTTTGATTATTAAATATAAAAGGTTAGCCGTGCATTCAATGTTACTATGTATTAAGTTTTATATTCTCTTCAATTTATTTCTTTCTCAAAGCACTAATCAATAACTAATTTATTATTCACTATACTGCAATAAACCATCATCATGACACTTTGTTACACTTGCCTCCAGGTTGGCTCTTTAAGCATTGCCAACTTGCACTGAATTAGTAACTAACTAAATCTGATTATTAAATATAAAAGCCTATAAACTACACCCATCCAAAAACATTGCTTGAAAATAAAAAAACTATCTTTTCTCATAAAACTCCGCTCCACTTGCTAAAATTAATATTTTCTGTATGCTCCTCATCAAATTTGCTTTATAACTTCTGCTTTTCACCCCACCTTCCTGTTCCTGCTTCTTGAAAGAGCCTTTGTGTCAGCAATTAACTTACTTAACATAGTTAAACTGGTCTGATTAAAATGATTACTCAAATATTAAAATACTTAATTATTAAAATATTATAATATTGATATTGATATTTCTTTACATATTATATTGTGTGTAAATAATATTAACTTCATTACAATGAATGTTATAGTTCTTAAAGTTGTTTTTAATTACACAAACATTTTTGTTTTAATTTATTTAAATTTCATTTTATTTTTATAAAAACCAATTAAATCAATAAAAAAACAAAAAAATTAAATAAACCTACAGAAAAGTTGTAGATCTAAGTCCGTGTAACCACTGGGACTCAGACCTTGCTTGAAGTCAGCTAGAGGGGGGCCAGGAAGAGCAAGGAAAGAGGCTTTGGTATTTCCTTGGAACTTTAAGGGATAATTTAACTGTGTTGTTTATTAAACTTAAACTTAAAATATCTTATTGTATTAAAATCTAATTATTTTAAAAAACTTAGTTTAATCTTTTAATTGTTATGTACCATAAGGGTATACTTAGTGATTATGTATTATGTACCTTATTTTTGTCTATATTCTATAGTGCAGTGGAAGCGTGTAATTCTGGCTCACTCAGGACAAAGCGCTGATGTTGTTACCATAGGTGAGTAATGTAAACTCTGGTTCACTCCGGACAAAGTGCTGAAGTTGTTACCATATTAATTTATCTTTTAATTTAAGTATTAAATTGATTTTATATTAAATCTTAAATTCACTTATCAATGATTTTGTTGACTTCAACAAAATTTCCATTGTATTAAATTTTTTTCTATAAAAGGTGTTTTTTTATTTATTTTTAGAAACTTCTCTTTTTACATATTCAAATTTATTAAATTATATAAACAAACCTTAAATCAATAATACAAATATTTTATTTATAATTAAATCCTTTATTTGAAATTATAACTGTTCAATGTGAAGAGGTAAAAAACAAATTCTATTATAAAATTAATACTCTATTATTCTCAAAATAACCATTCTACATAATCTTCATTTTATTATCCTTTAAACTACTTGAATTTATATACTCACTGACTGTAAAAGCTGATACTTTGTATAATATATAAGAAAAATAACAGAATAAGTTCAAAAACATTTCTATCTTAAAGCTAGTGGTCTTGTACAACTATAAAAAAATTATTTTTTAAAGATAAAAAATATACACAAAGATAGCTATTCAAGAAAACCATATACACCTGACTTATGTAAGGTAAATACAATAATATTGGGTGAGAGAAAAAAGATGAGGAACAAAAGGTAAGGAGGGCCCAGTATTTAAATTAGCGTTTTGATAAATATTGGAAAGTATGAATGATTAGCAACAAATATCGGATGACATAAAAACTCAAATTATTGCACAAAACTGACACAGGCTCTGAAAGGAAAAAAAAATAAAGTTAGATTTGATAGCTTGTAACATGAATTATAAAAATAATACTATACATTCTTACATTTCTTCTTTATTTTATGTTTAATTAAATTGAACTAATTTAATAAAACCATTTTAATAATGCCATAAGTAGTGCACAGTAATTTCAAAAGCTGTTAAATGATGATTAAAGTGGACCAGTTGAAGTCAAGTTTGTTTTGGAATGAATAATATGTATAAAATAAATTAAAGGCTTAAGAAATAAAATATTTTTGGCTACACTTACCCCTCACTTTCTTTCTGTATTGCAGCATTACTATCATTATGTGAATTATCCTAGAATAAAGAAGTAGATTTTTTTGTAATTCTCCCTATCAAAAGTTTCTCTAGTTAATAAGATTTCTTTTTTTATTTAACTTTAGCTTGCTTACTGTGATTCTTTAAATCATAAAATATGGTAGGAAGGCTATATATCAAATTTATAGTTCTGTGAAAAAAATTCAGTTGAATATTAAAACATGAGTTGATCATTTTATTGAGGGAATATAAACTGTCCAATTGGATACATCCCAAAAATTAGAAAAGATTACTTGGATAAAATAATAATAAACAGAGGTGAAATTAAAGACTTTATATTTAAGAGAAATACACAAACAAATAATTACATTGTATCTTTTCCTTGAAATAAATACCAATTTTATGCCACATTAATCTACTCAAGACTAATTTTTTATAAAATCATCTTCTCAAAAATTTCTTTAACTTATTAGGGGGTGTCAGTTCTGGAAAATACATACTTAAGTGCATATTTCAAAGCAAATCAGCACTTAAATTTTGTAAAAAAACCACTTATTTCAAAATTGTGTGTCAGTTATGACCTCAAATCAGCAAATTTTTCCTGATTATTTTTCACAACCAGATGTTGGCCACATCATCCCTTCCTTTCTCACCCCATCCCTGTCACAAGCAAAACCCAGACCTCTATCCTCTGATCAATTGGTAGGCACACACTCCTCACTGAGATTTGAAACATTTTATTGCAACATTTTAAACAGGAATTTTTTATTTATTTTATGTTTTCAACCTCTTAATCTCTTTATCTGTAACATACAAGTTTCATAATGCCTCCCAGAAAATCCAACACTCAAAAGGCAACTCAAAAAAATGCTACATCACAAAGGTCTTCCCATAATTCAAGCCCCTCACCTAAGAAATCAAAGTCTGGACAGCTAAAAAAGAAAGATTATCTCATCATCATCAACTTACTCAAACATAAATTAAATTATGATGCATGTTTTGGATGTGAGTAGTCCACCTGAATCGCACATACACCTTCATCAAAGGTCAATGGCTTCTTGTTGATGGTAATAGAAGTAAAAAAGAAAACAAAAGGGAGAGTAAAAATCAATCCTAAGTTAATGAAGGAGAGGTTCACAAGTTATCAATAAAAATATAAAAAGGTTCATTTTGCTTCCACTTCCACTGCCTTTGGTATTGATGATGATGATGATTTGGATATTGGAATTACTACTGTTTCCAAAAAGCTCAATGTCATGTGTCCTTTTTATGAGGAAATGGATAATCTTTTTGGTTCCTGAGTTGAAGTCAACCCTTGGTTTATACACAATACTACTAAAGATATACCCTCTGGTTCTTAAAGATCCAATAATCCTCCCAACACACCTGTTTCTCAACAATATCAATCCCCTCCAGCTTCCAACCATATTTTGGCTGATTATGGTCCCAACTATCAAGAAGAACAACTATTTTGGAGCATATCTGAGTCCTCAAAGCACCAATCATTTAAAGTATGTTTACTTTTTATTTTTCATTAAATCTTCACAAAATTTCTCATTTTTTCTTTTCTAGTCTCCTCCTACTCAAACTTAAATTTCTAAAAATATTAACAATTCCTGCAATGAAAATCCTGCTTTGGAAGCTGCTTTAGATGAATTTTGTGAACCCTCTAGCTCAAACTCCAAACTAAAGCATTGTGCCTCAGCTTCAATTAACTTGAACCATCTTTTAAAATGTGGTAATACTTCAACCACCTCGTTGTCCTCCCATAACAATTAATTTGAGAAAAATAATATGAAGAAAGATTTGGTCACTATATACCTTCTTCAATAACATATTTATTTATTTTTTTGTATTAAATTTTCTCAGAAAAATCCTCTATTGCAAAAAATACCTTTGAATTTGAGAAGATGAAGTTTGATCATATGCTAATGAAAGATCAACCACCACACAATATTTGGGGGGCACTTGCTAGCAAGTTGTCAACTTGAAGTCAGATGAGACTCAGATAAAACTCCCACTGAAATGTGCTTGAAGACCAACTTTAACTATTGTACAAACCTAGCTGAATCTTTTTTGCTATCATAATGAAAGTGAAATGAACTCATCTTAAATTTTGAATGAAGAAAGTTTCAGTAATCACTCCAAACACTGTACACCTTAAGCACATAACTTTGACTCAGTATTTTAAATTATAGTTCAAGATGGAGCTGAAAACTCATTTAAAACCTTCAATTTTTCAAGTGATATTTTTACTATAATTTATTACTTATTTAAAATAGATTGAAACTTATTAAAAATCATATCTAAATATTTAATATTATTTGAAAAAAATTACCAGAAATTTCAAAACTACACATTACAGAGACTTTTTATAAATTGAATTTTTTTGATTCACTTTTTGATATTTTTTAGTCATGTAACATTATTTTGAGTCACAAAAAGTGAAATTGAATATTCACTTGGTGAGTGGTATTCAGTATGTAGATGTAAAATGATAATTCATATATATAATGAAAATAATTTTGCATATTCATCCAAAAAAATATGCATAAAAAATTTATATTGAATATGCATATGAAAATTCATATTTAATATGCATATGAAAAATAATATCACATATGCATATTCAATATTATATTGAATACACATATAAAAATTCATATTGAATATTTATATGCAAAAAAATAATGAATATGCATACAAAAAATTAAATTGTGTAAAGATATTAAAATTTATATTGAATAAAATGTTTAAAAAAAATTCAGTATAAATTGATTTTATGTTATATTATGTAATTTTTTAAATTGATTTTATTTTATTATATTTTAATATACTCATTTTATTTAATTCATTACCTCAAATTAAATCAAATTAAATTGTATAGTATTGTGTTATATTGTGTTTTATTTTATTATATTGAGTTGTATTTGGTTATGTATTCTATAATTTTATTTTATTTTATTAAAATTTTATTTTATTTTATTGAACTTTATAACATTCCTTTTCAAAATATATAATAACAATTTTTTTGTTTTATCTCATTTTATATCATTTATATTTATTTATTTTTTATTCTAGCTATTATACTCATCTATCTGTCTTTTTTATATTCAATTACATTATAATAGGGGGTCTCAAATATTACCAAACAAGCCTAGTGTGTTTCATTTGAAAAACTCCACACAAACACACAGTGAAACATAACTGAATTGGTACTTGGGGTCTCAAAAATGGGGTCAAGTACATCCTACTTTTGTACAATTTTCTTAACCACAATTCAGCCCACAAGTATTCACATCCTTCCAATCAGCTGCACATCACCTTCCTTCCATCCTCACTTATATACTCCACTTCACAACTCTTCTCCCCCAATTCATTTCCAAGTCAAACTTTTCTCTTTCACACCACAGTAAGTCTATTACATTTTATTCTGCTTTTTAGAAAATTTTCCTGCTCAAATTTCTATACTCACAACTTCTTATTATTATACAAGGAATCAAAAATATCTAAAATCTTTTTTAGTTTCTCCTTTTCTTCAACAAGAGTTTCTTCTTTCAATAATTTCTTTTTTTAGTGTTAATTTATCATTCCTTTCCCAAAATCTACTTCTCAAAAATTTACTCAAATGAAACCATCTGACCTACAGACTTTAATTAACTGGCTGAAATTACTGGCTGAAAATTAAATCTAATTTTGATGCCTGTTTTGGCTGTGCAAGTTCCAATCAAGTTGGTCATCCACCCACATCAAAATTGAGTGGCTTTAATCAAATGGCAGTGGAGTTAAAATCAATAACTAAATTTAAGATGGATTTTGACAACAAAGCAAATGAGGGAAAGATTCAAAAACTATCAAACAAAATACAAGAAAGCAAAGATGGCTTCTTCTTCAACTGGGTTTGGAATCACCAAAGATGATGAAAAGCATGGAATCACATCTTTTTCAGAAAAACTCAACTCTATGTGTCCTCTTTATGATCAAATGGATGAACTCTTTGGAAAAATGCCTGATGTCAACCCTCAACGGCTGTTTTTTCTGCTTATGGGGAGATTGTTAATAAATGAAAACAAGGTTATATTTCTTATTTTTATTTGACTAAAGAGTTTTTCCTAAATTTATATCTCTTACTCTTTAAAGTTAAACTTGTTGCAGAAAAAGAACAAGCACAAATTGAAATCATGAATTTTGGGACTCATGAAAAAACTGCAGAACATCAACTACATTTTAAGGAAAAGAAGTGCTTTCAATCACAATCAAAGGAAGAATAATTTTTAGAAATCGAGAAAGATTGTTTAGTTTTGGAGAGGAAGAAGGTTAGGATTCAAAGAGAGGATGGTGAAAAATTCAAAAATAATCAATTTCAATTGGAAAATGCCAAAATTCAGTTACAAGCCAATGAATTAAAAATGTTTTATGTCAAGAATTTTTTTTTTTGAAAAAAGCTACCCTGCTATTTAACATAACAGGGAGTGGAGATCACCATGTTTTTTCTAAGTCAGAAAAAAATTTATGACAAAAAAATGGCAATACCCTCCCCTGTGTTTTATTGAAGTAGGGGCATAGTTTGCCAAAATTTATGTTCATTGCATAAATTAGCATGTAAAAAAGTCTTATAAGATAATTTAAAATTCTAAATTAGTGAAAATTCAAGTAAAAATGTGAGTGGAAATCATCTGTGACCAAAGTTAATGAAATAAAACACAAATGTATACATGAACCTCATGAGAAAAACAAATTTCCTCATGATTACCATTATATCACACAAGGCTAATGGCTCACTAATTTAGGTAAGTAGAGTATCATATATGACTTGTAAAATCTTAATTTGTGAAATAAAAATAAAAGTTGAAAACCTATATTACACCCCATACTTTTTCTTTCTATTTAATGTTTTTTATTTTACCTAACCTTTTTCTCATACCTTATTAATCCTATTGACAAGCTCCCTATTGATTCAAAAATAACAGCCAAACTGAGAAAATTCTTCACAGGATTTTAAGCCAGGTGGCTCTTTAGTCATCTTAAAATTGGATGAAACTTATCTAAAGAGCTCTCCTCAAACTACCTGAAAGAAATAGTCCCAAAAATTTCCAAAAAAGAGTCCCAAAAGCTCAACAAAAGAGCCCCAAATGTTTCCAAAAAAGTGTTCTTAAAGTACCCAAAATGTGTTCCAAAATTTTCCAAAAAGGTTTCCTGAAAGTACTCTAAATCCTCCCCAAAAATTCCCAGAAATGTGCCAAACGGTTTCCAGAAAAGTTGAAAAAAGTGCCAAAAAAAAGTTTCAGAAATTTTCCAAAAAAGTGCCAAGATGACTTAAAAACACTTTAAAATTCTCTTGAAATTATTGAAATTGGTTTCTAAAGGTTTCTGAGAGTTTCCCAATTGATTTATTAAAAAAAGACCTGAAATAGCCCAAAAACACCTAGAATTCACTGAGAAATGCTTGGAAAATGTTTCTGGAAGTTTTAAACCAAATAAAATACCAAAAATGGGCCAATCACACCTCAAAGTAGGTGGAGATTTCTGGGAAAACATTTCTGAATCATTTTCAAATGATTTCAAAGCAATTTAGAAAAGAAAATGGTCAAAAAAGTGAAAATACCTAAAAATGACCAAAAAACACCAAAAAGTCAATAAATCAAGAATAAAAAATAGGTAGTGAAAGGGAAAGAAGAACAGATAAATCAACAATAAAACATAAAAGATGATAAAAAAAGAAAAAAAAAGAGACAAAAAAAGGCATTTCAATTAGCAATTAAATTTAAAAAAATGACAGAGTGACTTACTTTGAGTGCTGTGAAGTGAGAAGTATCAGAACCAACAATGAATGATGGAAGTTATAGATGAAGAGAAGCTGAAATATCTTAGTGAGACAGAATCTTAGAAATGTTATGTGTTTTCAAATGTTATGCTATTTCAAGTCTGGGAGCTGAACCAAAATAAATGAAACTGAGAAACTGGTGAATTTCATTGGTAAAAATTATTGCACAAAAAACAAAATTTTAAATCAGTTAAGCTAGTCCCTTAAAATGAGAAGCTACAGAAGTGATCTCAAGTTGATGGTAGACTAAAAGTGGCATGTTATGTTATTGAACAGTGGTAAAGATTAAGAGTAAGTGTATGATTAGGGGTTTATTAAGTTCTGGTAAGTCATACACCTCACTCATATGAATAAGCCCTTAAGGATTAGGTGAAAAAAATCTAGGTGCTTGTGCTTTTGTACCTAGTGTTGGTGTCTTTGTACCTAGTTCTGACTAATCATGATGATAAGGGGAAGTGTTTTGATGACTTGTTTGACCCAAAAGAAGATGTGTTTGGGGATGAATACACTGTTGAAATACACCTGTCCAGGGCAGGTGTATTTCATATTTTGATGGTGTGTTTGGTACCTTTTTTGTGGCATGTTTTTGTGGCATATTTGGTAATTATTGAGAGCCCCTATTATGTCTTCATGTCATTTAATTCATTTTATTACATTTGATGGATGTTTTTGTATAGCCATGTAGAAGCATTAAGCTGTTTAAAATTGGCTGGTGAGCTCTGATGTATTGCTTTAGATCAGAGTTCACAGGAAAAAAATTAGATGTGCTACTCTGATTTAAGGCTGTAGATCAGAGTACAAATGCATAAAAATGGTTGGTTATTGCTGATGTAAAGCTGAAGATCAGAGGTCCCATTCTCAAAATTGAATGTGTTACTCTGATCTATGGCTGTAGATAGAGTACCACATGCATGAAATTGGATGGTGAGCTCTGATCTATGGGTTTACATCAGAGTTTACCAACTAATTTTTAGAATTTAAAGACTGTTATTTGCACATGAAATATCACCTTTAGAAATAAATAAGATAATAAAAATTAAATTAATATGTAAGGGAATAAAATATACTAAAATAAAATAAAACAAAATTAAATTAAATTAAATTAAATAGAATAATAGTAAGTGAAATGAAATGAAATATAATATAATATAATATAATATAATACAGTATTATATAGTATGATAGAATAAAATAAAATAAAATGATATAAAGTAAATATTTTTTTAAAAGGCATCATAAAAATTTGGTAAATTATTTAACTCATTAAGAAACATTATCAAAAAAATTAACTTTTTTCATGAGCAAGGTTTTTTCAATGTAGTTGAAAGAATAAAGATATACCAATGCATTAAATACAAATTAAGGATAGAACTTGAAGCCTGATAAGCTGTTTATCAATATATATAGGGGTAAATAAAATACTTTGTCATGAATAGGGCTCTTATAGCTCTCATTTAGAAAAATCTGAATACAAATGAGTTTAATAGGTCTTTTTATTCCCATATATCTATGTACTTTAATTTAAAGCTTATCATTTACAGAATATACCATTTCATTCATTGTTAAAACTTTTTAAAAATATTAAAAGACATTAAATATGTTTAATTTTAAAGTTTATTTGAAGAATGATCAGGATTAGATTTGCATAGGGATTTCAATAAGAGATCCATAAAGATTGAGATTTAACTTGTGATAAGATATTAAATTTTTTTAAAGATATTATTCTATTAACTGAATGTTTTTGAAAAAAAATTATTTTAATTAGGAAATAGAAGGATGAAAATGAAAACAATATTTTTAGAAAATGTATTTGAATTTATTAAAAATAAATTGATTTAATTTTTCCTAGATTATTGCATAAAAATTAAAATTTGAAGCTCAATTTTAAAACATGTAAAAAGGCCTTGTATGAAATTTCAAGTGGATTTGTATTGAGATTAGGAACAACATCTGTAACTGACAATCATCACACAATAGGAGATTAAAATTCAATAACTTCATCCCAAAACTCATGTTTAAATATGTGCAATAATATTAAATTTCAAATTTTATTTAATGTAAATGCCTTCTTCCAATTGTTACTAAATATCTTTGAGACTTTTGAGTTTTATTGTAGTTTTTTTTCTCAAAATATTATTTAGATAATGAAATTTGACAAATTTTTTGAAGATATAAATAATTATTATCTTCATAAAATGTAATTATTGGAGAGAAAGAATGTATTAATATGTATTGATTAATTTCAATATTTCATTACTTTTGATTTTTTTCAATTTTATTATTGATATAAGTAGTAAAAACTTATGCATCCTGAATTAATGAAGATCTATAAGAAGCCTTAAGTTTGATTTTAGTTTCAGTTAATTTTTAAATGGAGGTCTCTACTTTAGTATAACAGGGTGAAGAATTTAAGGCCATAACTCAGTATACATATGATTGAAAAAAAGCTACTTCTGTAGTAAGAGATATAAGATGATGGTAAATTCTGATGTTTGGTGATACAATAGCATCAACCCTCTTTATTATAAAAATTCATATTTCAATTTTTCTCAACCACTTTTTCTTATTTTCTTGCTCTTACTAGCACCTTCATATGTGATCATCTTTTCTCAAAAAATGTTTTTCTACCTTCCTTTCACCTTTACCTTTTCTCACCTCCATTTTCTTTCACTCCCTATCCTACAAATCTTAACTTGTTTCTTGTCCCATAAAATTACTCCCCACTACTTCCAATACCCTTCAATCAACAATAAAACCCATTCTGATCCCTTTTTCTCTCCTCTATTATATTGATGGCCACTTTAAACCCATTTTACTTCCCTCTCTACTGCTTTTTTTCAACCCATATCTCCAACTTTTTTCATCACCCTTTACCTTTTTCTACACTTACCCTATCATCAATCCCTTTTCATTACCTTCTAAAAAATCATCTTGGTTTATATGAGCTATAACAGGCATAAAGATCTGGGGAAGTGATAAATAGGGATGGGGAGATGTGGAAAGGGGTAGGGACACTTTTAAAGGGTCAGAGAGCATTTGATAGAAGAAGAAAGGGTTTAAAAGCACAGAAATATTTTTTTTGAGAGAAAATAAAAGAAATTTCTAATAGGGGAATAATATTGAAGATAATTTTTTATGTAAGACAGAAGGTAGAAATGGAGAGGTAAGTAATAGTTTTCTACAAAATAAATAAAAAAGAAACAATGAGAAATATGTTATATAGCATGGAAAAAAGAATTGAATTAACTCAAAAAAACAAATAGAAATCAAAAAAACCATTTTTATACTATTAATTATAATAAATTTTTATTTTTTGTCTTTCTTTTCTCACATTTTGAATATAAAGGGTTAATATATTGTAAAAAATACTACTACATGCATATCTTTTTTATTTATTAAATAGAAAACAGAATAGATATTTATATTAGAGCTTAATTTTTTCACCAAAGTATTATTCCCTTCATTTATATAAGTTTTTTACATTTTTCAAATATCTTAAATATTAATAATGGTTAATAAATTTTTTTTGAAAAATTAGAATTAAATTTTGTTTCAAATTCTTACAGGGGAAATTAAATGGAATATATTAATTACCGAAATATTTTTCTTGAATAATTTACTATAGTGCCTTATAATTTACCATATATTAACAATTAAGTAAAATTATTTGAAAATTTAAGATCACTTTCCTTTAAAATTAAATTGGGGCTTGTCTAGTTTTAGAGACAACAAAGTATAAAATTATTCTATAAATTTTGTAGCTTTTCAGACTGGCTTAGCTGTGGAGAGGGCTGATTTAAACAAACCATTACAAAATTGTGTTTTTAATGCTTCAACATCATTTCAAAAAATTTTCACACGTTGTTGGAAAAGAAGAGTTCTATAATACTAAGCTATAGACACAATTTCAAGATGGGTTGGTTCACCTTTCTAAATCTAATTCTAAAAAGAAGCACCTGCCACTTTAATACTTAAAGACAGAGGAATCACATATTGCAAATCTTGGTTATCTATATTTTACTAATGGAGGAGAAAGTAGAATAGATTTGTAAAGATCTTTTTTTTAAAAAGAAAAGGGGAAATATACTTTGAAATAAGAAATCAAACTGTTGGCTAGATCTATTCTCAGTAAGTGCTAGTATTCTAAGTCACTCCCTGTCAGTATATTCTAGTATATAAGTATGATATAATAGTATTTATTTATGGTCCTACTACTTATTAATAAATGATTTAGTGATTAAACCTCAGGGGAAGACTAATAGAATAGTTATACTCAAATAAAACTCACAATACTTGGATTTTAATGCGTGCTAGTGGTGGAAAATAGATGAATAAAATATAGTTATAGCTTATATAAAGATAATATCAATTTATAATGGCTTTATAATATATTTCTAAATGTAAATAATTGTATAGTAGTGTTTATTGGAGTTGTAGTAATTGAATGATGATAAATAACCGTCAAAATCCCTCCTTACTTATACCCAAATCCACTGGAGTGCACAGACCTTCAATCCAGATGATGTCACTGCTATCCACGGCAATTACAGCACTGTGAGGGCCCATCACCTCCCCATGACTTCCACTTCAAGAAGTTTCAACACCCAGACCTCCAGTAAGGACCCTCCATCACTATTAATAATAACACTGATCCATACCATAAATAGAAAACCCAGATAAAAGCGGATACCATAAAGAAACAGGTAAAATAAACAATCAAAAAGAGATTTAATGAAACTAAAAGCATATAAAGGAAACAAATAAAATTTCCAAGCCCCCAATAACATCCCCAAGCATCCATATTAACCCAGTAACATCCTTCCAACCCATAAATCCGTGAATAACCATCCAAGGAAGTAATTTTAGTTGTCCAAACTGGGTGTATGCACCTGATATAGGTGTCTATGCTTCTGTAGGCGTTGTGAGTCCACTGATTTCGTCCATATGACCTAAAATAAGCAGAAAAACAAAGTTTATAGGCTATTAAGGGGCTAAAACCCACTTATATACCTAAATATACATAATATACTGCATATTTCACTGAATATGAGATTTATGTATACATATAAGCTTATGTATGTCAATAATTACTTCATATCACTTAAGAGAAGTATATTATGACTCCATTAACACCTTAATAAGTATTATTAGGCCATGGATAAGCTATTTAAACTATTATAAGTTATATAATAGAATAATAATTATATATATATATAATAAAATAATATATATTATTATTTTAACCTTGTTTTTAAGATATAAGCTTAATATACTTAAGGTTATCTTATTTTAAGCATAAGAAATACTCATTCCTAAGGATATTTAGGCTGACACTCCCTCTTGAAGCGCTCTTATCTAATACTATCCTTAATGTAGCAATAAAATAACTCTACAACACTACTTCTGGTATGTACACCCAATATGTACAAAAAAATAAACTATATATATTTCAACTTTAATTTTAAAGAAAATATCTAATGTTATTTATTCTCTAACTTATTCTGCTCCCCCTACACTATTTACAAGTGAGTGCTTATATAAATTTATATGATCAGCTCCCCTTTCCTATGTTTCCTTGCCCTTTGGGTTTTCCCACAAAATTTCAGCGCTAATACATGAGTATCAAATGGTATCTAAGTATCTCATTAGTCTATGTACAATTGTTGTGTAAGTCTTGGTTCTAATAGCACATGAAACTCCACTCTTCTGTACATACCCTACTCATCCTGAGACTCCTAACTTAAATAATAGGTACTGTACCACCTTCATACCTATTTTATAACTCACACTTTCTACATGAGTCCCTGATAATAATGAAAACATTCACACTAAGTAATTTACTTCCCTATTCCAGATCTAACCTGCTATCCTTTGTTTGAGCGCTACCTTCCTTCCTTCACATGATTTTCATCTCTCCGGGTGAGCACTGCTTTTCCTAAAAAAATTATCCTTATCTTAGATGCAATTTTTCATGCCATTTCTCATTGCTTTTTCTTAACTCTGTAGTATGTGTCTGGTGCTAAACATAGTTTATGCAAGTACATACCATACCCTTCAATCTTCACTTTCTGACGCTTGTGTATCCTTTCTGCACCAAAAAAAAAGTGTGCATGGAGAGTCTAACTTTCCCTGCACTTTGAATATCCCTTAGTTGCACTTCCATAACCATCCTGCCTGACAAACCCTTTGTTGCACCTTTGAGAACTGAGCCCTTTTGTTGCACTCCTGGAAATTTTGCTGAATTACTTCAAGATGTGTACCACAAAATCTTCAATAAATAATCAAGCTAGCTTTATCAGAGGTTCAATGTTTTTTTTTGCTTTGTTCTTTATTGTTTCATCCCTGACTCAATGTTTTCTTAATTAGATATTAATTGTGGTTCAAGTTTTTGGACTTGCTAGCAAGTCTGCTCCCATATTCCATGGTGAAAGGGCATTAGATTTGTAGGATTTTTTTTCTTCAATCAAATTTTGAAAAGGCTTAATTTGAGGCAGAGGAGATGGAAAGATCTCACCTTTGCTTGGAGAGAAAAAAAGACCATGAATTTCAAAAAGAGACGGCTAGTCATGAATTGGAAAAACAAGAATGTTTTTTAAAAGAATAATTCATTACAAAATGTATAAATGATGGCCAATCTTATGAGGACATTAAAAAATTACTTTGATTTTTTAATTGATTAATTGATTATTTGGTTGATGGTTGGGGATTGACTTTAATATTTACTTTAAATCTTATCAAAAATATTTTAATAATGAGAATTTGATAACACCATTTGTACTTACTGAAATCTAAAATATCTCATTTTTGAAATTCCAAATGGTAAAATAATACTGAAACCTGTGCAAAAATCTTCATCACCAACATAATTTTTCACCTCACCACCAATTTGCATTTCTAAATAAATTTAGGGCAACAAAGTTCTATATCTGTTTGAAAAATTTGGCAATAACATCTCCTTCATTTTATTGAAGCAAGGGGTTGGTATCACCAAATTTTTCTAAGTCATCACTTTTAAATTTCAGATTTGAAAATTTGGCAATACCCTCCCCTGAATTTTATTGAATTAAGGAGTGAAAATCACCAAAATTTAATAAAATTACATAAATTAATAAATAAGATAAATAAAATTTAATAGTTTTAAAGTAATGTCAATTAATTAAGACAAAATAAAGATCAAACCTAAAAACTAAGTTTAGGACTTTCCACAAGTATAGGCTAGCGGATCCCCATGAAACAATTTAATGTTATAATTATTACTGTTTTTACAACACAAGGTCATTGGCTCATTACTTTAATTTTGTAAATTTAAATTTCAGATTTATATAATAAAAATTTATGAAAGAATAAACTTTTTTCTGTGACTTTACATTTGATCTACATAAGGTTTTATTTAATTTATTACTTTTACCTTATTTTTTTTTACCTTTTTTATCCTTTAGATGAGCTTTTGAATTATTTGGAAGGAGCATCCAAAACAAGTAAAGTTGTGACAAGATTCCAAACTTGGAGAAGATTTTGTTTTCTGATAATTATTGTGAAAAGAGTTATAAACAGATTTGATGATTCCATTTCCTAATCCAAAATTGATAATACATGTATGATCCAGGAAATATAAGCCATGTCCTATTATTCTAGCAGGTGATGAAATAAGTTGTTCAGTATTAGGATTGATATAATAGAAGATCCCAAAATTCAGATGATTGGCATCATTTGAATTGGTATTAATATTGTTATTAAATCCTGAATGAGTGATTATAACATTCAAAAACAATATATATTTATTGCTTATTTCTTACCATTTAGAGTCAGATCAGTTTGGTATTCCTATTCTAGTAGCAAGTTTATGATTTACTTAAAAAGCTTTATTGTAGAGTCTTTTAAGTAGAAGAGTAATGAATGAATTAAAAGAAGGTAAGGTGTCCCATTTCCAAAAATCCTTATTTTTACCAGCTTTACATAAATTTTTAGCAAAGAATAGATGCTTATTGATTTAAAATAAGTAAAATGATATTAAGAATGAAACAAATAAAAATCATTAGAATTACCAAGAGAATAAACTTTAACAAATCCTGGTTTCCATCCAAAACCAATCATGATACCATCCAAAAAATTCTTATTCCTTATTGGTAAGCAAACCAAAGCCATTTGATATAGTGTTTTAATGAGATTGGATAGTTGAATAAAGATTCATCTTTTACTCCATTGAATGAATGACTTTTTTGAATAAATTGAGGTTCAAAAGTATTACTGATTACAGCCTTAACTAATTGCCTCCTAATTCAGTTAAATATTCAATATTTTCAGGTAAATTCTTAGGATATTCAATTTATTATTGACTTTAGATTTATAATAATTGATGTTTGATATGTGACCAAATAAAATATCCATGATTAATTTTTTTATTATCCTTTTATTTTGATAATATCAATCATCCTTTTTTATGCTTGAAGGTTGTGAAGAAGATTGAAATGAAGTAGAAATAGAAGAATATGATAAAGAAGATAAAGATGAAGATAGACGTTGTAGAATAAGAGAGTTCTATAATACTAAGCTATATTCACAATCTGAGATGGGCTGGATTTTGTTGGATTTTACAGTAAGTGAGGATGATTTATACAGTAGAATTTATAACAAAAACCTGAAGATGGAACAGAATTGTTTGATTTATGACAATAGAATAGTAATTTAATAAGATTTTTTTTCTTTTCTTCATTTTGAAAATTTTTATGTCAAATAAAAGATTTTAAGCAGATAAATAATTTTTTTGTATATGATTTTATTTTTATTGTATATAATATATATAAAGTGTGGTTTAATTAAGAAGAATGAACATAAGCAAAAAAAGGAAACATCTTTTATAGGAAAAGTTTAATACAACATGAATTTTGTTGAAGTCAACAAAATCATTGATAAGTAAGTTAAAATTTTAATATAAAATAAATTTAAAATGAAATAAGAAGATAAATTAAAGGATTAAACTAAGTTTTAATAAAATAATTTGAATTTTAATAAAATGAAATAATTTAATTTTTAAGTTTAATTAATTAAAAATTTAAAATATATTATCCCTTAAAGTTCCAAGGAAATACTAAAGGCTCTTTCCTTGCTCTCCATGGCCCCCCTCTAGCTGACTTCAAGCAAGGTCTGAGTCCCAGTAACTACATGGAATAAGATATACAAATTTGGAATAGGTTTTATATTTTTGATTTAATTTATTTTATAAAAAGGAAATAAAATTTCAATTAAATAAAAAAGTTTGAGTAAATAAAAAAACAACTTAAAGACTACAACATAAATTGTAATATAATTGTTAAATATAGTTACAAAGTATAATATAAAAAGATTCTGATGTTTTAATTTTATAATATTTTAATATTTAAGTAATTGAGTAATTGAGTAATAAATTTAATCAGACCAATTTTGCTATGTTTCTCCTATCCAAAACTAATTTAAGAAAGAATCCCCTTCCAATCTTATTTATAAAGACAGTGAAAACCCAGATGTAAGTGTGGTGGAGAAAAGAAGAGTAGAAAGAATATTCTGTAAGAGAAATTTTAAAGAAAAGAAGTTATATATTTTAAATATAAGTAATCCTACTTCTGACTAGATCTATTCTCAGTAAGCACCAGTATTCTCAGTCACTCTCATTTGAAGCACTCTCTCTAATACTACACTTACTGTAGCAATAAAATAACTCTACAGTGCTACTTCTGGCTATGTACACCTGCTATGCACACAAAAAAATAAGATATAATTACATTTTTCTTTTATCTCTAATTGTTAAAATACTCTATATTTAATTTTCTAAATATTATCCTCCTCTCTTTTTAAAGATTGATTTCTGTTTTACATACATTGTATGTCTAGCACCCTCCCCCTATGCTCTCTTCCTATACTACTGCACAATTTCAGAGCAAATCTAAGTGTATAAAATGGTAATCTAACTATCTCTGTAATCTTAGTACAGAGTTAGTATCATTCTATTCCAATATCCTCTGCATTATCAAGCCAAAAATAAAATATTAGCACCTTACACTACACCTATCTCTACATAACCTAAACTTCCTGAGATCTTTAGATTCATAATAAGTACTTTACCACCATCTATACTTATTAAGGAATGTGTGCTTGCCATGTGAGTATCCACTAATTGTGAAACACTCAGTGCTGAGTAAGTACCCTCCCCTATCTTGAGTCTTACTTGTATTTCCTTTCATCAAGTGCTGCATAGATGATCCACTTGTTAATTGCTCATTTTCTAGTGTCATTTTTGATCCTCCCTACCATTTTCTATTGGAAATGGGTATCCACAAACTCATATTCAAGTACCATCACAATTATGTAAGTGTGAAACCTTTTAACTTGCTTGACACTGTCTCCTAAATCTATATTATGTTTTTAGCACTAGCTATGATCTATTCAAGTACATACCGCCCTCTTGTCTTATAGTCTAGTATAAAACTCCTTCTAAGCTCTGCTTGCTGTGGTATATATATCCATACTTCACTAAAAAACTGTGTGCCAAAAATCTAATTTTCTGCACTTCTGAAAACCCCTTTTTTGCACTTTCAGAAACAACCTTCATGAAGACCCCTTTCTTGCACTTACTTTAAACTGGGACATTTATATGTTACTGCAAGATGTGTACCACAGTCTCCCTCTACTTGCAACTGTCCCCAGGCACTATAAAACCAGGTGCATATCTCACAATTTTTTTCTAATTCCTCCTTCTACCCTTCATCTCATGCATTAATAGTTTCTTTTCTTTCATAATCTTCTTATTTTCATCATGGACACCAACAAAGATGTTTTTGATGCTATCTGAAAGCTCATAACTATACAGCTAGTTTCCCTCACTACTGCTCCTGCTGTCAAAACTATCCTTACTGGAACAGTGCATTGCCAGCACTGTATTGATAATGAGGTTACTCTATGTTACTTTTCAAAATTATGCCATGATAAGGGCTTTTTCACTGTAAGCTCTTCATTTCCTTTTTCTTCCTTTATTTTCACTTACTTACTTGTTTTGTTCTTTTTCCCAGTAATGTGATTGTTGAAAGACTTGCAAGAAGAAATGCAGATGTGAAGGTCCCCCTGCTATTTCTGTTTCTGCCAATGCTACAGCTACTTTAAATTGAAATTCCTTGACTATAAATTTAATAAGTCATTTAGCCATCAATTTCCCTGAAACTCCTACACCTGCTCCTAAGAGAGCTAGAATTCACCTTTTCTTGACAACTCCAAGCACTTCCTCTGCTACTACTCATCACTTGCTATTCTCAGAAGAGTCAATCTGTCAGCCTAGATATCCCTAGGATGAGTATTTATTATACTTAAAATAAGATAACCTTAAGTACATTAAGCTTATCTCTTAAAAATAAGGTTAAAACAATTATATATATGATTATTATACATATATATATAATTATTACACTATTATATAACTTATAGTAGTTTAAATAGCTTATACATAGCCTAATAATTCTTATTAAGGTGTTAATGGAGTCATAATATACTTATCTTAAGTGATATTAAGTAATTATTGACATACATGAGCTTAAATGTATACATAAAGCTCATATTCAGTGAAATATGCAGTATATTATGTATATTTAGGTCTATAAGTGGGTTTTAACCTCTCAATAGCCTATAAACTTTTTTTTTCTGCTTATTTTAGGCCATATGGATGTAATCAGTGGATTCACAACGCCTACAGAAGCATAGACATCTATATCAGGTGCATACACTCAGTTTGGACAACTTAATCTGCTTTCTTAGATGGATATTCACGGATTTATGGGTTGGGAGGTCATTGCTGGGTTAATGTGAATGCTTGGGGATGTTATTGGGGGCTTGGAAATTTCATTTGTTTCCTTTACATGCTTTGGGTTTCCTTTTATCTCTTTTGGATTACTTATTTTACCTGTTTCTTTATGGTATCCACTTTTATCTGGATTCTCTAATTATGTTTTGGGTCTGTGTTAGCATTAATTGTGATGGAGGGTCCTTACTGGAAGTCTGGGTGTTGAATCTGCTTGAAGTTGACGCCATCAGGAGGTGATAGGCCCTCACAGTGCTGTAATTTCCAGGAATAGCAGTGACATCATCTGGATTGAAGGTCTGTGCACTCCAGGGGATTTAGGTATAAGTAAAGAGGGATTTTGATGGTTATTCATGATCATTTTACTTACTACAATTCATTCAAACACTTTAATACAATTATTAACATTGATAAATATATTATAAAGCCTTTATAAGTTGATATTATCATTATATAAGCTATAAATATATTCTATTTATCTATTTTCCACCACTAAGCACGCATTTACATCCAAGTATTGTGAGTTTTATTTGAGTATAACTATCTTATTAGTCTTCCCGTTAGGTTTAATCACTAAATCATTAATCAATAAGTAGTAGGACCATAAATAAATACTATTATATCATACTTATATACTAGACATACTGACACAATCCATACTGTGAGTCTTTTCCTTCATACTTTTATCTATCATTTTATCTTAATAACAAAAAATATTCTTTTCTCTCTTAGGATGTCCCTAATACCCCTTATTCTGAAACACCACCTTCTCAATGTGTCAAAATTCTCATCCTGGCTCTAGAAGAAGATCCCTTTTTTGCTGTCCCTCCTGGAGCTATATTTTCACCTGCCAAAGACAAGATCACATGGTAAGAGCGTGAATCCACCCCTATGCCTGCCAAACTTGAAAATTGGGTTAAATCTCCCCCCACATCCATCAAATCATTTGAGAAAGATCCTTCTTTCCCTCAAGACTGGCATGTCCAAAATATAGTTGTTGGGGCTCCTTATTACAGCACTATTGATTGTGTCAATACTGCCTTTGACACATTATTTACCTACCTCAAAAATACTCCAGCTATAAATGATCAAGATATCCAAAATCAAGTCTCCCTAGTTGAAACTCTAATTTTCACTTATGAAAATATTTATGAGAACTGTGAGTACGTCTTCCTCAATATGCACTAAATTAAATCAAATCCTTCTTAATTACTAAGATCACACTAACTTTGCACTTCTTTTCAGAAATTTTTCTTCTTTCTTTTTCTTATTACTCATTGATTTCTTCTTTTAAAATGAGCTTGTAAATAGTGTGACCTTTATTAATAATATTTATTATTTCTGAAAAAAATCCTGTTGCAAAAATTTTGCTTCTTTATTTTCTTCATGAGAGTGAAATGAGCTTATCAGTTTTTCTAAGAAACAAGAAATTTTTCTATTCCTTCTACAAACCCATAAATTTGACCTCCCCTGAAATAAAATGAGACAAGACTTTAAAAGATTCCCTAGATAAGTATATTTGTTAGCACCACCTTTTCTTCATATATCATGTTCTTGAAGAAAGTTCAGATCTTTTCAAGACCTGTTCTTCCTTGGTGCTCTCTTTCTTTTCACTTAAGCTTGGGTACACTTCATTCTTCCGCTCATTAGTTTCCCACTTAGATTCTAATAAGCACTCTTCATGCATTTACACCTTTATAGTGCCAAATATATTATAAATAGACCCCCATGATATATTGTTCTTCCTTATACAAATCCATTCACCATCAAATCCAATTAGACATGACTCATTACTGTTCATTACCTAAAGAAAAATCTTGTACCTTTTTCTGTTGAGGAAATTATAATTTTACCTTCTCTAAGCCTCATGGTTATGCTTCTCTTAGACCTGCTTAGGAAATATTTTTTTGTTTTCATAAGACTTCTACTTTTTCCTATGATTATCCTTCTCCTCCTAATAAATCTCTACAATTCCCTCCTTGAGATACATCTAGAGATCCTACTATGATAGCTAGTCCCATAAGTGCTACTCATCTTTCCACTGAGACTTTACAAATTGATAGTTCATCATTTCTCACTTATATTCAACAAGAGATCTCTATCCATCCCAAGGCCAAATCTCTTACATCCTTTGAACTACATGTTTCCATGCAATTGTCATCCACAAATGTACCAAATTCTGTGAGAGTACTGTCTCCCTCTGCTCACCCCACCAATTTACTTGAAAGTTAGTTCATTGTTCCATTAATTTTTAAATACCAAATCCTGATTTTTATTCTATTAAAAGTATTTAGTGAATTTATTTCCTTAGATGCGTTCCCTGACCTCTTCTATTTGTTCACTCAATGCAAACCCTTTTGTGACTCTGCCTTATATATGATACCATATCATTATCATAAAATCATGCTCCTGAATTCTCAGAAAAGAAATTAAATGCCATCTATCATCATATTTAAATGATTGGTCATCTAATGAACAAAATTGGCTCTACATTATTCCCTGGTTTTCCTGTGGATCCCAACAACTTCATCATGCCCAAAAAATAGAAAGTATTTCATGCAAGCTTCAATGATGATTCTGATTAATCATTATCCTCCTTAATTTCCTTCTGATAAGCACTTTTACTTAAGCACTTGTTCATAGTCCCCTTTCAAAATATGTTTCCTTTAATAACAATAATCATAGAATATTGTGAGAAAAGCAAATAGCCTTTTGCAATGCACTTGCCTCTTATCATGTGTAAATAATTTTCATAGAGTGCGTTCCTGTGCTCCCTCTATTATAGTTAATTGACTTTTGACCCCTTAATTAATAATTATTTTTTGAAATCTATAATGAATCTAGATGCTGGAATCTGGTGCTTTATCAGCCAATCTTCTTCAGCTAAAGTTACCCGCCATCTTCTAAGTCTACAATAGCTTTCTGATTTTCCCAGACAGCCTTTTCTCTATCCATTTCATCCATTTCTTCATATCTCTTTGAATGATGATAGCTCTTCATATATAAAATCTACCTTGAGTGCTAATTCCAACTGCTAATTCAGCCAAAGTAGCTTTGCCATCACTAGTGCCCTATCTGTCACAGATGTGTAAAGCTTTACACACCAATGATATTTTACACTCTTCCCAGAGTAAACGTAAATAATTTTGTTAGTTTAGCCACTTCCCAGACGTAATTCTGGTATCTTTTCCTTGTTCTGGAGGTAATTCTTGTATTACTGGCACCCCTCTTTGGTAGAATCTTTTGATCTGATTGGACGCTACATGCTTCTTCAATTCAGTACCATCTAACTCCTCCAGTGGTTTGCTTCCTCATCCTATAAGGACCATTCCATCTATCCAAAAACATTTTCCACCATTGGCTCTCAAGACTTCTTCTATATACCAAAACTAGATCACCTGGGTTCAATGGCTTCCTTATTCTATGAGCCAAACCCTCATCCCAATATTTTACTGGCTTAACCTGGATTCACACCATTCTTTCATATGCCTTTTCCACAAACTCATCCTTCCTTTCAAGTTACACTACCCTTGCTAGAATTAAATCCTCATTTGCACTTGATTCCAATCACATCCTAGAAAAGATCCAGCTTCCAAATCAATAGTTAATACTTCCCTTTGAACAAAAATAAGTTCATAAGGTGACAATCCTCTCCTCCTTTACACTGAAAACCCATCTGAAAATAAAAATAATGGAAAATAAATTTTCCATTTTTCCCCATTAGCTCCACATAATTTAACTAGCACATTTTTGATTATTTGATGCCCTTGCTCAATCATTACTTCCACCTCTGGATAATATGTTGTTTTAACTTGAATCTTGGTGACAATACTTTTGACTACCTGATGGAATTCTACTGTAAATTCAGTGCCAATATCCACAGTTACCATTTTCATCACTCCATGCCTATATACCCATTATGTATTCAAAAATTCAGGTAAATCACTTGCCTTGAGGTTTATTTAAGGTGCTTCTTCAATCCAGCCTGACAGATCATCCCTGGCTACTACCAAGTACTTAAACTGTCCTTCTTTAATATAAACTGAATATAAGCTAATCCTGCCAAAAATAGTATCCTCACCTGTTGCCTTTTCTTTCTCTTTTGGCTTTCTGTAACTCCTGCACTGAAATTCTGGACAAGACTTAACACAATCTTACACCTTGTCTTTCATCTTAGGCCACCAGAATCTCTCTTTGACTCTGAAGCAAGTTTCATCTTGACCCCTATGTCCTAAATTCTAATGTAATTCTCTAAGAATCTTCTCTTTTCTTTCCCTAGTTCAAATAACCAACTGTGGAGATGAAGAATGATTCTTCCATACCTTCCCATTTTTAATAAAACAATTTTTAGTGCACTTCTCAATCTTGAGCCACTGCTTTTCATCACAATAATCTGGTTGACTAATACCTTCCAGATATAACCTTACTAACTCTTCTTCCTCATCAGCAGCCACTTTTATTTCTAATTTTCATCCTCAAAAGGGGAATTACTTTCTTGAAAACTCATAAAGTCATCCTCATCATCTGAATCTTCGCACCTTTTATTTGGTGCTCTTCTTGTCACCAAATTAGCTTCAACATCTATTTCTTGCAATTTCTTTTCCCTTAGATTCCTATTTTCTATTATATCATACTTATATACTAGACATACTGACAGACATCTACCTTAAGTTCTCTTGTTTTATCATCATCATGGACAAAAACCTCATATTCTTGTACATCCCTAAGTTTAATGTTATCACAGATACTTGTCATTAGTTTTGCATCTTTTCATATGCTCCCAGATAGTTTAATGTCTTCCCAGAAATAACTCCTATAATTTCTAAAACTCTAATAACAATAATCTATCCCATTTACCCACATTTGATCTTCTTCAAATTCTTCTGCCTCAGAATCTTATTCAGACAATAGCCTCCTAGATAGAGAGTTTTTCATTTTGAAAGATTTTCTTTACTTATGAACCAAATCAAGAGGGAATAAATTAATCTGTCCAACCCATATATTCATAGGCGCATCTGGTAAACTTGGACTACTAATCATCTGCAAAAGTAATAGAGCACCAACCTGCAACTCAAAATATTGCCCCCAAAGCATCCACTTCAACTTCTTCAGTATCTATGCGACTCCAAAAAACCTCAGTTTAGACTGTGAGTACCTAGACTCTACCTTTGTAAAAGTACTTTATTCATAAATACAGGCCTATCATTACCTTCCTCATCCTCTTTCATTAGAACTGTGCTCACTTCAGACACACTTGAATCCACTGCTAGAGTTATCTTTTCAGCTCCTGGTCTATATTCCAATTTCTTTAAGAGAATATCTTTTCTTACAATTATCTTCAACAATTCAAATGATTCTTCACATTCTTCTGTCTAATTCAATGCAACATCATTCCTTGTCAAAAGCCTTAATGGAGAAGATAAAAAAGAAAAATCATGAATAAAAATTCTTACATATGTAAAAATACCTAAGAACCCTCTAACTTCCATAGTTTTTCTTGGTCTTTTCCACATGAGTACCTTGTTTTTCTGTTTTTCTGCAATGATCCTTCCTTTCCTACATACAGAATGTCTAAAAATATCTAGCCCTAGCACACAACGTGAAAATTATGACTCTGAGACTGTTAATCCAGCCTCCTCTATCCTAAAAAGTACCCTTTTAAGTGTGATTTCATACTCCCAAATGAACCTTCTAAGGCTCCTGTCCTCCTCCAGAACCTCTCCATCAAAGTAAGTAGTTGGACCTTTTATACCAACATTTCTAATAAAAATTCCCACATGTTCTGGTTTTTGTCCTGCAGTATCCAGATCATCTGCACTTGATATACTGACACAGAGTTTTTTGGCCTTGGGGTAACCTTGTCCACATGAAGCGCCCCAAAAAAGTTTAAAACGTAGTCCTAAGTCTTGAAAAAACATTCAATATACCCTCATTGTAGTCTCCCATAATCTCCTGATCCATAACATGGACCACCTGAAAATGATTCCACAAACTACTCTGACATTGGTGGTAATCCTGAATTATTTACTGTAACCTTGCTGATTTTCCTTAATTTTCTGTTATGCTTGACAAAAAAAAATACTGGACTTTAATAAATAGACATTGACTGTTACTAAATTCCAGACCTTAACCTTTCCCTAATTAATTCTATATATTCCTATCTTATACCCACTGGTATAGGAAACACTTTCTTCTGCTGGGAAGCATGAGTATGACCGGAACAATATAAGGTTTTCCATAAATATGCTTTAATAAGCCCCTTTCATTTTCTGCAAACCCAATAGCCTTCTCTCTAATAAGCATAACATGTGAAAATGAATTCATCTCCTCCTGCAACAATCAACCCTCTAGCACAAAATTAAGCATCTTTATTCTTTCTAACATTATCCTGTAAGTAAGCCTAAATTCAGGTGGAAAATTTTTTAATGGTGTATCATAAGGATTTATTCATAGCTCCAGCCTCTGCAAAAGTGGATTCAAATGAGGAATTGGTACATTTACTTGTTTAACCTAAGCTACTACTGTTCTATACTTTGATGCTAGACAAGGCCAGAAACTTCTTTCATTACTTAATAATAAACCCTTCCTAAAACAACTTCATGTTATGCCTACATCCTGTTTTTGTCTTTTCTTCTTAATATAAGCATAAAAAATCCATAATCAAGGAAATTAAAAGGCCTAGTAACAATATGCTCTATAAAAGTATTGCCAAGACACCTACAAAGCACCAATTTACTTATTCCTGCTTGGACTGACTGATCACTATAAAGGTTCCTCTCATCTTGGGAGATAGTAATGCCTGGAATTTTAGCCCCTAATGAAAAAATTGATTCCTCCCTGGTGGAAGCCCATTCCCCTCTTCTTCATAGAACTCTTTTTTCTTCTCTAAACTCACAGCCCCAACATACTTAGTTTCCCAGCCAACATCCATAGGTGTTACTGATATTTCCATTACTGGAATAACATCAAGACCCATAATTCTAATTCCTATAGTCTTATTTAAGCAATAGTCTATATTCTCTGAATAATCCATTAAAAATGGTGTTCCTAAAACTGGTTTTATTATACCCATGGGAAAATAGAAGTGTAAATCTATTGAAGTTCCTGTAACTCACCTCTTAACATAGTCAGCTACCCCTATGACTGGCAACCTACCACTTCTAATACCTGAAACATTGCCTTAACCATCTTTCACTGGCAATCCTGTTCTGAAGCATCTTCTGCGGAAATCACATTGATCTGAGAAGCATTATCTACCAGCGCTGTGATCTTCTTTCTATTAATTGTAACTGTAAAATACCCTAATGGACCTGCATATTGTGGAACCCTTGAAAACCAACAACTGGCTGGAATGAATTTTTTGCCATATAATACTCAACACAATTAGAAACTCTTTTCTTCCTACATTTATCTACTATTTTTATTGCTATATCTGGCTCTCCTGCTGTTAGCAGCCATAATGAAACTGAAAATGTTGTATGTAAAAATTGTGCAACTAAATCTTCATCTGCCTTCAGAAATTCAGAATTAACTGGGCCCTGCATCTTCCATTTTGGTTGTGCCACCTTTTATCCAGCTTTCTCCCTTCCTGGTGGATTCTTTTGAGTATTATGCCTAGCTCCTGGCATCCTTTCTGCTGGTACTTCTCTTTTCTGTACTATTTCTAGCCCTTCTAAAAATGGTTGGTCCTCAAACCATTGATCCATATCATAGTACATTTTGTCCCCAGTCTCATCCTCAGGTGGAGCCGGTGTATTCTCTGTTTTAGTATAACCTACCTTTTCAATGTATTCAGGGTTTGCATATTTAGTACCATCCCTCCTTGGACCACTAAAAACTGTTGGTTCCATCTTCTTATGTTTTTAGCAAACATCTCTAGCCACAATGCAGTAAGTGGTGCTGAAACTTCTCCCTCTTTAACCTTAAAATCTAATACCACACAAGTTACCGCAAAATTGGCTGACTTTGAATTCTTGTCCTTTGATTAAGGCTCCCTTCCCTTACTATATCCTCCTTCCATAGCCTTTTTATTAAAATAATTGATGAACCTTGCTTGCATCCCTTAATCCTAATCCATGAAAATTCTAGTACCATCTTCCAGCATAAAAGTAGTTCCATCCTCATAAAACAACTTTTCCTCTTTATCCTTCTGGAGCACATTACATATCATCCTAGCATGACTTTCCTTGGTTACAGTAATAACATACCATAGAAGCAAAATGCAAAACTTGAGGAGTTGATCTAGGCTTATGTTTGGCTGCTTCACTCAGCTTCTTCTCCAACTCATTAATCCTAGCCATTACTGAATATGGATCCTGTGCTGACACTTTCATCTTTAAATTCAACACTGGAAAAGGTGATCCTATGCTTATTGATACCTCTATCACCTCTACATCATCCAGAGAAACCCTAGCTGCTTGGGTATCTACTGGAAGAAACTTCATCTCAGCTTTTACTGCTGTCTTTACCTCCTCTAATCCTGGGTATTTATAATTTCCATCTCTCTTCCGGACTAGCTTTATGTCAGCCAGGCTACTAAACTTACCCAGTAAATAATTAATTATTTACTAGTGAAGAGATAAACCTTTACCTCTCAATTTATTAGTTATACTTACTTTATAAATTACTTATATTATTTTAACTAATTAATAAGTAAAATTAAGTAAATATATAATGAATATGTTCCCTCAAGTTTTATTCCTTGACAGTTTCCTCATGTAAGCTGAAAGGTAGACTAAAATATAAAAATATTAAATATTAAAATCAAATAATTTAATTTTACATTGACATATACAGAAAAACTAAATAAATCAAATAATTATAATTAAATTTGACATATACAAATAAATACTGTATATGAGAACATTATTTATAGAACAAACTTTAATATTGGAAATTTCTATTTTGTGGGATAGCTCACTCTAAGATATTCTTGTATGTAGACTTGTGGTTCTGTATTTTCTCTCTTTTTTGTCTATATAAGACCTCTCAAACTCTCTGTTTTATTTCATTCCATACTTACTTTACAATTAAAATATTATATACACAAATCAATCTATTACTACTCTTTACCAGATTAGTATTTACATCTTCCTATCTCCAAGACTTGATAATAATAATAATAAAATCTTTTTACCTTTTCATTGAGTAATAACATACAAAGAAATAAATATGTACCTATCTTAAAATATTGAGTCTTCCTTCAATTTTCATTGCCATTGGACCACTGAAAAATATTCTAGACAACAAGCACCACTTGACAACTGAGGGCCTTTCCAAATAGTCGTTTACCCATTGTTATCTTGACGCCGGCAACCAAGGGTCCATCAACTCAAACACCAATGGCCACCTTTTGGAAAAACAACAAACAATGAATGTCAAAGGCATGTGAATAACTTTTTTCTGAAACTGGAATTCAAACCTTGCCCCAAATTTAAGGTTTATATAAGTGTAATTGTCCTATATATCTGTAGTAAAAGTAAAGGTTATTATCTGTAGGTCTCGCTCTGAATATTTCATTATATGTGTCAGTATGTCTAGTATATAAGTATGATATAAAAGTATTTATTTATGGTCCTACTACTTATTGATTAATGATTTAGTGATTAAACCTCAGGGGAAGACTAATAAAATAGTTATACTCAAATAAAACTCACAATACTTGGATTTAAATGCGTGCTTAGTGGTGGAAAATAGATAAATAGAATATAGTTATAGCTTATATAATGATAATATCAACTTATAAGAGGCTTTATAATATATTTATAAATGTTAATAATTGTATTAAAGTGTTTTCTTGAATTGTAGTAAGTAAAATGATCATGAATAACCATCAAAATCCCTCTTTACTTATACCTAAATCCCCTGGAGTGCACAGACCTTCAATCCAGATGATGTCACTGCTATCCCCGGCAATTACAGCACTGTGAGGGCCCATCACCTCCCCATGGCGTCCATTACAAGAAGATTCAACACCCAGATCTCCAGTAAGGACCCTCCATCACAATTAATGATAACACAGACCCAAAACATAATTAGAAAATCCAGATAAAAGCGGATACCATAAAGAAACAGGTAAAATAAGTAATCCAAAAGAGATAAAAGGAAACCCAAAGCATATAAAGGAAACAAATGAAATTTCCAAGCCCCCAATAACATCTCCAAGCATCCACATTAACCCAGCAATGACCTCCCAACCCATAAATCCGTGAATATCTATCTAAGAAAGCAGATTAAGTTGTCCAAACTGAGTGTATGCGCCTGATATAGATGTCTATGCTTCTGTAGGCGTTGTGAATCCACTGATTACATCCATATGGCCTAAAATAAGCAGAAAAACAAAGTTTATAGGCTATTGAGAGGTTAAAACCCACTTATAGACCTAAATATACATAATATACTGCATATTTCACTGAATATGAGCTTTATGTATACATTTAAGCTCATGTATGTCAATAATTACTTAATATCACTTAAGATAAGTATATTATGACTCCATTAACACCTTAATAAGAATTATTAGGCTATGTATAAGCTATTTAAACTACTATAAGTTATATAATAGTGTAATAATTATATATATGTATAATAATCATATATATAATTGTTTTAACCTTATTTTTAAGAGATAAGCTTAATGTACTTAAGGTTATCTTATTTTAAGCATAAGAAATACTCAGTCCCAGGGATTTATAGGCTGACAATATGTGTATATCTTTTTTTACTCAGCAGTCACTAGTTGGCGTTAAATTACTCAAATTACAGGGGGAGGTGTTAGGTATATAATTTTTTTTCCTAGTTGAAAAAGATAGAGCAACATTGTTCTTAGTCCTAGAAGTAATATAATCTACTTTATTCAATTAATAAATTATATTATTCAATTATTTCATTTGAAAAATTGTCCTGAAAAGTAAAATATTTGTCACCAGACAGCCTATGCACAAGGTCGAGGGTGTTCCTGTAAGTGAGATGGAGGGAGAAGTTTAGAAACTTCTTCAAAGAACAGAGGGAATGTTCAAAGAAGTGATTCAAAGATGACTCAAAGGAAGAGTTACTGCTTTGAGATATGTTTGATAAGAATCTCAATATAATTTAAGATAATACTAATATTCTTAGGATCTCACAAAGGGTTGTAAACCCAATAATCAAAGATTTAGGTTTTAGAAATGATTACTGAGGAAATAAGGAAAAGTACAATAATAATGATTTTAACTTGAAGTTTTACCACTATTAACTATAGATATGTTTTTTATAATTTAATTCTAAATAAATATTGAACCAAAATCCAACCCCTTTTATATCCATTACTCCTCCTTGCATCAACCTCATAATCATCCATCATTCTGCACACCACAGACCTCCAAAAATACACCCGTTACACGTGGACCCTCCACACTAACATCCATTAACCCTTTAATCCTCCACTAACCATCCCGTCCATGCTCACTACCCCTGTTAATAACCCACAGATACTTAATAAACTTTTCACGGAATATTGCATTGACTATTGCGCTGTGCGTCGCTTATTGAAGAAAAGACTAAACACACTATTGAGATATTGACTAATTTATATTTAAAGTTTAGATTAGTGCGGTTGAATAGTGAGTATAAAAAGGAAAGTCACAGTTGCTATGTATAATCGCTTTCTGCGCTTTGAGTATGGATTTAGAACTCTGTTTTATTGATTTAATGAGCTGCTTTTGCCTCGAGTGTCACGTGGCGCATGACAGATGCCCGGGTATAAAACGCGAGCTCCGTTGAGTGTGAGACATATCCTTCCCAAACTACTTTCCATCAACTCTTCCTTTTAATTATTTTTTATTGATTATGTCGACTTGTCCTACCCCAACTCCCACACCTCCACACCCCAAAGCGGATGGTTGACTTGTTATCCGACAATACTCCCAAGCCTGCATGGCCTGTGAGTCAATAGAATATTTTCGCATCGAAAGCACAGCCACACGAGGTCCTCACCAGAAATGTGAGTTTTGCCGCTGGAGACGGGTGGCGTGTGATGCCCTATCAAAAAACGCTGATATCAAACAACGGTTTACCAAAACCAAATTCTGGGTAATCCCGAAGACCAAAGAGGTGGTCGAAGATATCTGGGATGTGTCAGTTGTGGAGGATCAGTTGGAAGGAGTTGAGGAGGAGTTCGAGAATACCATGGTGACCTAGGTAACCCGGGCCACAGGTAAAAGGCGAGGGGTGGAAGAGGAGGTGGATGAATTGATTGAAGAAGATAAGGATGAAGTCCCCATCTCAAGGCGGACACCAAAGAAGCGGCGGATGGTCATCGAAGATGACAAAGAGGAGAAGGAAGTGATATTGGAGGTCACACCAAAGCTTTTTTTTAGAGGCTGACCCGGTTTTCAAAGTAAGTCTGCTTTCCTTTATTTTAAAATTTTGTTACTGATGACCATATGTTTTTAAATTTCAGATGTCATTGTGGAGGCTCCTATTTTGGAAGCTCCCATTGAGGAAGCGGCGCCATCGATGCCAATTGATTGGAGGGAGGACAACGAGGAAAATCTTGACCAGGTATGGTCAAAGAAACCTCGGCAGGGTGGACAAACTCGATTCATCGAAGATTTAAGTGGTGAGGTTGACAAGATTATTGATGCTGCCTCCTTCAACGTGGCTGAAGAATTACTGGAGATTGGAGAAGTGGTATTGGTAGGAGAGGTGGAGGTGTTTGAGAAATACAGGAAGGAAATAAGGGTGGTTTTGGAAAAAATGAAGAAATGGGTTCGAGAGAAAATACAGGAGAAAATTTAAAATGGAAAGAAAAAAAAAGAAAGAAAGAAGGAAAGGAAAAGTAGAAAGCAATTTTAATATTTATTTATTTATTTTATTTTGTTGTTTTAATTGAAATTTTTAATATATATTTTATAAAATCTTGAAAAGAAAAGGAAAAGAAAGAAAGAATATTTGAATGCAGTTTTTTGTTTTAAAATTTTGAAAGAAGAAAAGAAAAAAAAGTTTTAAGTTTTGAAAAGTAAGAAAAAATTTAAGTAAGAAGAAAGAAAAAAAAATAGTTGATTAAAACAATTTTGTTTGAAATTAAAATTTAATGAGCAAAAAATTTGTTATTTGTGAAAGTTTATTTATTGAGGTTTTCGAGGAATTTTGGTTATTTGAAAAGAAAAAGAAAAATAGTTTTGAAAAAAGAAATCAAAAGAAAGAAGTAATTTGTTCAAAGATTTTTAAAAGAGAGATTTAAAAGTTGAAGTGAAGTTTGAGAAAAATAGTTGTGTTGAGTTCTTAAATTTTTGATAGTTCAAAGAAAAAGAATTTAAGGAAAAAATGTATATAAAAATTTTGAAAGGAGAAAGAAAGAAAAAATTTATAGGAATCATTGATTTTTAAGGCTTTTTATTTTTGATGAATTTTATAACTTTATATAATTTTAAATTTTAATTTAATTTAATTTAATTTATTTTATTTTATTTTATTTTATTTTATTTTATTTTATTTTATTTTATTTTATTTTATTTTATTTTATTTTATTTTATTTTATTTTATTTTATTTTATTTTATTTTATTTTATTTTATTTTATTTTATTTTATTTTATTTTATTTTATTTTATTTTATTTTATTTTATTTTATTTTATTTTATTTTATTTTTATTTTATTTTATTTTATTTTGTTTATTTATTTTTAAAGAAGGTTGAAAAAACTTTTGAAAAGAAGTAAGAGGAAAGAAGGAAGAAAAAATTAAAGATTTTAGATGTAAAAGAAGTTTTAGATTTTTTAAGAAAAAGAAAGAAAAGAGAAAGCGAAGAAAAAAAAAGAAAGAAGAGAAAAAATAAAAGAGAGTTTTAAGATTTTGGTTTTAAAGGATATTTAAGATGAAAAGATTTTAGGAGTTCAGGGGCGTTAGAAACATTGATGGCTGGTTCCCAGGATGTTTTGTCCGAGTCATCGAGGAAGCCTTCCCATTCCATGAGGTATTGAAGTTTCCCCTTGCACATTCTTGAATCAAGGATACAGCTTACTTCCCACTCTAGATGGTCTTCAACTTCAACCAGTTCCAGAGGAGGTTGGTTCCTGCCCGGGTATGTTTCTCGAGCCAGTTCCAGTAGAGATATGTGGAAGACAGGGTGAATAGCCTGCCATTTAGGAGGTAGCTTGAGTCAAAATGCAGTTTTAGTGACTTTGGAGTGGATTTTGAATGGTCCCAAGCACTTTTTGGCCAGTTCCTTTGATAGTCAAGTCGATCAAATGTTTCATGCGTCAAACCATTCTTTGTCGCCTGGTTTAAAGGAAGGAGCAGAATGTTGATGTTTGTCAGCCTGTTTCTTGTACCTTCGAATTGCTAATTCCAAGTTTGATTTAAATTCTTCTTGTAGTCATGATATGGTTTGAAGATAATGTTTGACAGGATGACTAGTTCCTACATGGATTGAGTTGAATCTAGGATGTCTTCCATAAAGAGTTTCAAAGGGAGATTGTTGTGTCAAAGAATGAGTCAAGTTATTATAGGAAAATTTGGCCAATGGTAACCATGTAGTCCAATCGTCATGATGATAACTGAAATACATTCAAAGGTATTGTTCGAGGATTTGGTTGACCCTTTCCATTTGCCCATCAGTTTCAGGATGATAGGCTGTGGAGAGATTCCTCGTGATATTGAGTTGTTGACACAATTGAGTCCAGAATGTGGATACAAACAATGAGCCTCTATGTGAAATAATATCATTAGGTGAGCCATGTTTGGAAAATACATGTTCTAGAAACAATTTTGACAAATCTTCTGCTGTAGCAGTAGTAGTGGTCTTAATGAAAATAGACATTTTTGAAAATCTATCTACTATTACTAATATAGAATCAAAATTATTAGAAAGAGGAGGTTGAGAAATAAAATCCATTGATAAAGATTCCCAAGGTTTAGAGGGAATAGGAAGTAGTTGAAGCAACCCATTCTTCCAGTGATGGGGAGCCTTATTCCTATTACATTCATAACAAGATCTTATATAGGCCATGATTTTTCTGGTCATCCCTGGCCAGAAGAAATCCCTTGCTATCAACTGGTAGGTTTTATCAACCCCAAATTTACCAGCTAATGGAGAATCATGACGACCATTGAAAATCCATAAATTAATTTCATTGTTGTTGGTTATGACTATTCTACCTTCGTAAACTAATAGACCTGATTCAATACTATATCTTTTGGCCCCTTGCTTTGTAAGTATTTTGTCTTTTAACCCTAAACAATAGTTGTCCTTCAACTGAGCTTCGAGGATGTTGAATAGTGGATTTTGAAAAGATTGAATTGTCATCAAATTAATTTGATGAGTTGTTAACATTTATTTGTTGAAAATTGATTTCAAATTGTCTGGGTTCTTGTCAGCAAATGTGTCGTCCCAACATGACAAGATATCTGGGACAATGCAGTTCTTACCTGGGCAATAGGAAATAGAAAAAGGAAATTCAGATGGAAATTCAGCCCACCTGGCTTGACCCCTGGTTAACACTTTGGAAGACATAAAGTATTTCAAAGCATTATGGTCAGTCAGGATCTGAAAAGGACTATCTAGGCAGAGAAGAAAAGAGCGCCATTTTTTAAGACAATGAATAATAGCTAAAAGCTTTTTGTCATGAATTTCATAATTTAATTCTGCCGCAATGAGTTTGTGTGACTCAAAAGAAAAAGGATGAAACAGTTTTGTTTCAGGATTTAATTGAGAGATGACCCCTGCAATAGCATAATCGCTAGCGTCTGTCTCGACTATTGTTGAAGCAGAAGGATCAAAGTGTCGAAGAATTGGAGCTGTGTTGAACGCAGTCTTCAATGCTTCAAATTCCTTTTGTGCTGTAGAAGTAAAAACAAAAGGAATATCTTTTCTAGGAAGAGAAGTAAGATTGGAAATAGTTTTAGAGTAATCTTTAAAAAATCTTCTATAGAAATTTACAAAACCCAAAAATCCTTGGAGGGATTTAACGGTTTTGGGCTCAGGCCATTCCAGGACTTTTTGGACCTTTTTGTTTTTCATGACTAAACCATCAGTGGACAACGTAAACTCCAAAAAAACAATAGATTTGAGATGGAATTCACATTTATTGTGCTTGACGTAGAGACCATGATCTCAAAGGCAATTATGAGCCTGTTGAACATGATGTATATGTTCATCTAGTGTATTCAAGAAAATTAAAATATTGTCTAAATAGATGACAAAAAATTGTTCAACAACATCTTGAAAGATGTCATTAACAAAGTTTTGAAAAGTAGATGGTGCGTTACACAATCCAAAAGGCATAACTAAATATTCAAAACTTCCAAATCTAGTGCACATTGCAGTCAGTGGTTCATGACATTCTGCAATTCAAAAAAAATTATAAGCGTCTCTAAGATCAATTTTAGAAAAGAAATTAGCACCATTGAAAAGGGTAAGAAGCAATGACATAGGAGGAACAGGATATGCATTCTTCTTAGTGACTGTTTTGAGCTTTCTATAGTCAACACACAACCTAAGGCTACCATCTTTTTCTTTACAAAAAGAACAGGGGAGACAGTTGGAGATTTACTGGCTCTGATGAAACCTTTGGCTACATTCTCTGAAATGTAGTCTAGAAGAACTTGAGATTTGTCCTTCAACAAAGAATAGACGGGACTTGCCAGAGGTACTGGACCTATTAACTCTATTTGATGGTTGTAGGGTCGAAGAGGTGGTAACTTATCGGCCTTTCAAATTAAGAAATCATTGAGGAAATTGTGATAGATTTCCAGTAGAGTTGATTTGGTTGTCCTCATCATCTTTGAGAGAATCTGTCGAGGGAAGACCAGAATTGAGAGAGCATAATTCGACTACTTTGAGGAAATTTAAATCCTCTTTGAGTAAGGTGATTGAGCTAGAAGGGTAAGCCAATTTCTCATTTAGAGAAAGATCAGATGCTTTCAAGTTATCCGGAAGATATTTGTCCTCTAGCAGGAAATTGTCAGGCAGGTTGTTTAACTCCCTATTGACCTGGATTGAAGAATCAGAAATATACTTAGTGCGTGTGGTGATCAATCCCCGTGACCAATCAATTTCAGGATTCCAATGCATTAAAAAGTCATGGCCAAGGATGGTATTTTTTATTCTTGGGGCATCCAAGACTGATAATTACCACTCGAAGGGGGGAAAATTTGAAAAGTTGAAAACCCATAAAACTTTCTTACTTACCCAATATTTGGGTTCCTCTGATTTGACCAAATAAATTGGAGTTCAATTGATATCTGTAAATGTCAGTTGTAACTTCTCGGCAAAAGTTAAACTGACAAAAGAAATTGAAGCTCCAGAGTCTATAAGACAACTGAAGGGGGTATCCTCCTTAAAAAGAATGAATCTCAAGCGGTTTAAGGCAACTCCAGTCCTTAAGACATGGAGGTTCTGTGCACTGGGAGAGATAAGATAGTTTTCTTTGCACACAAGTAAACTATCTACTAGTTTTTTGACCTTGAACTAGTACCTTCTCTTTCTTTCAACTTTACACAATCTTCTAGCTTGTGCTTACCCCCACAATACATACATAACCCATTATCCGCTCGTCTCTTCCTCTCAGCTTCTTTAAGTTCCCCTTTTGGATCCAATACCTTACTGATATCACCTAAAGGTAGAGCTTTTTTGTCGAGAATTGTCTTTTCCCTTATTGGGTTTAGATTGAGTTGGTGGTGGGTGTGAAGAAGGTCCTGATTTAAAATTTAGGCCTTGAGATTTGTTGGCGTATTGACGATGTTGTAGTCATCCTTTGTAAACGCCGTCAAGTTTGAGGGTTCAATCCATTAAATTCGTTAAAGTAGTCATTTTCTGACCATGAAGATTTAATTGATCCAGAATCCTTGAAGGAAGTCCCTTTTTGAAATGATACTTGAGGGCAGCATCATTCCAACATACTCAAGTTTGAAGTGCTCTGAAGTTCAAGATATATTCAGAGGCTTTACCATTATCACTCATGCGGAGGAAGTCAAGTTCAATTTCCGCGTTTTCAGTTTCATTAGGGTCACCGAACAACGTAAAAAGTTGGTTTTTGAACTTTTCCCAGTTATTGATGAGAAAGTGGGTCTCTGTAAAAGAGAGCATGAGAAGATAAGGTTCGAACCACCTTGCTGCCTTTCGGGCTAGGAATTAAGAAGCGTAAACAACCTTTGATCGGTTGTTATTGAAGGTTTGAGGGTCATTATGGAAGAGGAGCTTGCATGTTTGCAAGAAAGGTTGCAATCTGTCTGGATGATCTCCATCAAATTTATGAGGAGATTTTATGGAAGGAGTTTTGAGTTTTGATCCCTCCAAAGATGTTGGATTTGAAAGGGTCTTCATGAAAAGTCTCATGAAGTCTTCCAGAGAATTAGATGGTCTAGGTTCTGAAGATTGACCAGAAGGGTGTGTAGCAGGGGCAGATGGTGCCTTGTGCATTGTATCCTCTCCTTCTTCATAATCACTAGAATCATCAAAATCTTGTGGGATGCCTTCTAGAGACTGGACTGAGTGTTTCAATTCCCTAAGGTCAAGAGGTTCCAGGGAGTGAGTGCGGGAAACTGGACGTGTGTCTGTTGGCCTGCCTCTGGCGTGAGCCCTAGTAGTAGCACCCGTAGGAGGAGTGCGTTGAACAGGTTCCATTTTTTAAAGAATTTAGAAACACCTGAAAAAGGATGTAGTAGTGCAAAGAATGAGAACTACAGATAATTAAATTATACTGTCACCGGAAAACCTACACACAAGGTTGAGGGTGTTCCTGAAAGTGAGATGAAGGGGGAAGTTTAGAAACTTCTTTGAAGCACAGAGGGAATGTTTGAGAAAGTGATTTGAAGATGACTTGAAGGAAGAGCTACTACTTCAAGATATGTTTGATAAGAATCTTAATATAATTTAAGGTATTACTAATATTCTTAAGATCTCACAAAGGGTTTTAAACTCAACAATCAAGGATTTAAATTCAGAAATGATTATTGAAAAAATAAGGAAATGTACAATAACAATGATTTGACTTGCAGCTTTACCACTATTAGCTATAAATAATTTTTATAATTTAATTCTAAAGAAATATTGAACCAAAATCCAACCCCTTTTATATCTATTACTCCTCCTCGCATCGACCTCATACCCATCCATCATTCCGCACATTACAGAACTTCAAAATTAAACCCATTACACCTGGGCCCTCCTCACTAACATCCGTTAACCCTTTAATCCTCCACTAACCATCCCGTCCATGCTCACTACCCCTTTTAATAAACCACAGATACTTAATAAACCTTTTAGCCGAATATTTCATTGACTATTGCGCTGTGCAAATCTTATTGAAGAAAAGACTAAACACACTTTTGAGAAATTGACTAATTCAGATTTAAAGTTTAAATTAGCGCAGTTGAATAGTGAGTACACAATGCGAAGTTGTTGTTGCTATGTAGAATCGCATTCTGCGCTTTGAGTATGGATTTAGACCTCTGTTCTATTGATTTAATGAGCTGCTTTTGCCACGAGTGTCACGTGGCGCGTGACACTCCCCCTGTTAATAACCCACAGATACTTAATAAAACTTTTAGCGGAATATTGAATTGACTATTGCGCTGTGCGTCGCTTATCAAATAAAAGACTAAAAACACTTTTGAGAGATTGACCAATTTAGATTTAAAGTTTAGATTAGCGCCGTTGAATAGTGAGTACACAAAGGGAAGTCTCCGTTGCTATGTAGAATCACTTTCTGCGCTTTGAGTATGGATTTAGACCTCTGTTTCATTGATTTAATGAGCTGCTTTTGCCTCAAGTGTCACTTTGCATGTGACAGTTTTGATAAACAATTGATGATGCACCTTGTTCATCTGCAAATGTTTTAAATATTGAGATTACAGCTCAATTGGAGAAATTGAAACTTCTTCTTACACAGAAAAAAATAACCAGAAGGAAATTAACTCAAATCAGAGAACATGGCCCAAAATTGACCAATACCCAACATTATATGGTGATTCTTCCTCTGACTGGAATCAATTTATCTGTAGAATTGATAATCTTAAGAATTCTTATAAACTACCAGATGAAGAAATTTTGTCTAAATTAATTTCTTTGTTTTCCAATGTTTCCCTCATGTGGTATGAATCTGTCCTCATGGATAATAATGATTACTCTTGGGAGGATTAGAAAAAATTAATTAAAGCACAATTTGGTGGTTCAAAATTTAGGTTAGCCCAGCAAAGGCAGTATGAGGAGTCTAGATATAGCTCATCCTCTACATAAAAAACTATTGAGTTCCTGATGAAACTAGTAAAAATCTTGAGAGTGATGGATCAAAAAATGGATTATGAACTCTGGAAGGACAGGATTCTTTGTAAATTTCCAATGTCTTTGAGAGACTTATTTGTTGCAAGAACCGGATTCTCCAGGGAGCCTCCTTCCTTTATTAATACTTGTAATGAAGTTCTTTTAAATAACAGGTATGAATCTATGAATTTCTTCCCAAGACCTTCAGTGGAGAAACCCTCTAACTACAAACAAAATCTCCTGAAAATTTTTTTAAACCCTCTGCCCCTTTTGCACCTAAAAAATATGCAAAAAACACTTGCTTTAAATGCAGTAAGCATTGGCAGAAAGGCCATGTTTGTGATAAGAAAATAAGCCTTGTTGAACAAACAGTGGAGCCTGCAAATGACACAGTTGCACTAGATGATACTTCAAGTGATTGTGCCAGCAACATTTCTTCTGAGTCTGACAAGGAAATCCTGATTCTGGAGGAAGATATTCAATATTTGAATAATATTGATATTGATAACAAAGATTTTTCCACATTTTAAGATTCTGAAACCATAAGAAATCTTGAGGACACCTCAATTATTATTACCCCTCTTAAGGCACCAGTCTTGATTAATGGAAATAACATTGAGGCTGTTTTGGATTCTGGAGCTGGAGGAAGATTTGTATCTGAAAAAGCACTTGCTTCAGTTGATCAGGATTATAAGTCAAAACTTATTCCTATCTCTTCTGAAAATTGGAGATTTTATTGCTCTGTTTTGTCCCCCATTAGTAAATACAAAGCTGCAGTATTTTTTAAATATAACCATGGCTTTGTAAGAGATATGTGTGACAAGTAGTTATGAAAAATGATAACTTAAGCAATTTTTTCATTGTGAGAAATGATTTATTAACCAAATATGGCATTGAGCTTGATCCATCAAACCAATGCTTCACAATGGGGTTGAATGGGAAGAGAAATTTTAAAATTTCTTCCCAAAAAAAATTATTAAAACCAGGATTTAACAAATGTCATTCTTTAGTTAAATATAAAAGAATATCTACAAAAGAAATACCTGAACTTCTGTCTGAAATTGACACAGCTTCTTTTGGAGAACAACTTTCTGGTGAGAAATAGATTCCATCATTTAGCTGAAATAATCTTTTCCTATGGCTTTTGCTCATGGGTCACATAAATTAGGATTGGTAAAAAAAGAAATGAAGCTTTCATTATCTTTCCCATTAACTGAAATACCACCTAGTTTAAAAAAGACGCCTTATAATTCTTCCCCCACAATGAGAAAAGACATTGAAGACATTATCTCTACCTTTTTTAAAATGAATAATATTGAAAAGGTAGTTGAAACACCTAAAAATTACATTATCTCACCTGTCCTAATCTCCTATGAGAAATTTTAAGCCAGTTTATGTGATTATTATAGAACGTTAAATACTTATACTGTAGATGATATCTATCCCTTACCCAGAATTAGCTCTATCCATGCTAACTTACAAGGTGCCAATAATATCAGCTGCTTGGATGGTAATAAGGAATATCACCAGGTACCTGTTGAGATTAATTCTAAGAGTTTTCTAATGATTGCTACTCATATGGGTTTTATAAGTATATTAAGATGCCATTTTTCCCCAATAATGCCCCTTCAGTTTTTCAAAAAGTTATGGGTAACACATTTCATCAAGAAATAATTGAAGGATGGCTAATGGTTTACATTGATGATATCATAATATTCTCCAAGACAGTTGAAGATCAACTTTACCACCTATGTAAAGTGTTCCATAAAATGGATGAGATCAATATGACACTTGCTTTGAAAAAATTCAAATTTGGTTTTCATTCTTTGAAAGTACTTGGTCATGTTGTCTCAGGATTACAGATATGTGCTGACCAGAAAAAAGTGGCAGCAATACAACAGGTAAAAGCTCCTACTACAGTTAGAGAGCTCTAAAGTTTTTTGGGAATGTTTGGATACTATAGACAATATATTAAAAATTCTCAAATCATAGCATTACCCCTCACCCAATTAACTAGGAAATATTTTGCTTTTTTCTGGAACAGTGAAAGACAAAGAACTTTTGACACTATTAAACATTGTTTGATGTCAGCACCCATTCTTGCCTTGCCTGACTTTACTCAACCATTTGTTTTATGCACTGATTCCAGCTTTATTGGCCTTGGTGCTGCTCTCCACCAAAAACAAGTTATGAATGAAAAATTATCAGAAGTAGTAATGTTTTATATTTCAAGAACCTTGAGAATTAATGAATTGAAATATTGTGCCACTCAATTTAAGTGTTTGGCAGTTGTGTGGGCTCTGGAGAAACTACATTATTAGGTGGTGTCAGTTCTGGAAAATCCACACTTAACTTAAGTGCAGATTTCAAACCAAATCAGCACTTAAATTTTGCAAAAAAGTCACTTATTTCAAAAAAGGGTGTCAGTTATGACCTCAAATCAGCACTTTTTTCCTGTATTTTTTCATAACCAAATGTTGGCCACAACATCCTTGTCACATGTGACACACTGACCTTCCTCGCTCCCTACCCATCAATCCTCAGCACACACCCCTTCCTAACATTTTCAACATTTTATTACAAAATTTTGACCAGGAATGTTTGGAGAAATTCATGAGAAGTCCTGAACAGCTTTCTAAAACTGGGTGTAGATAGGTTAAGAAGCGTTTGTATGGTGTACTTGGGGCTATGAAGTACTTGAGGCTTTCTGGGAAGAAGGTAACGTTTTGTGGCCATTTTTGATAAAAAGACAAAATATTCTTCTAGATCAGAATCAGAATTGCAATCAGAGTCCAACAGCAGTTCAAGAGACATGAAATTCATTTCTTTATGTAATTTATCACAATTTGAAAGTAAGGAAGGCATGACTCTTATATGATATGATATAAAAATGTAAATGATGTACAATGTTTTGAGTTATGAAGTGTTATGCTGTGGAGCACTGTGGTGGAGTGCTGCGTATGAATGAGATGATGCTGAAAAATCAGTGAAATGGGACTTGATGGTGAAATCAGCACTTTTGGTTGAGAAAGTGTGGATTTGAGTGAAATAAGTGATTTTTTTTTTCAAAATCCACCAGTTTTGGGGCTAGTGCGTTTTGGAAATCCGCACTTATCTAAGTGCGGATTTGTTCAAATTTAAGTGCAGATTTTCCAGAACTGACACCCCCTATTATCTGGATGACTAGAAATTTGAGCTTGTCACTGACTTCAGTGCAGTAAAATCCCTATTAAACTTTAAAACACCTGACAGACACATGTTCATATGGCATTTGGCTGTTCAGGAGTACAAAGCAAGAGTTACCACAAATAATAGTGCTGGTATTGTTTGCTCAAATGTGGATATGTTATAAAGGTTAACTTTTCCAAATGATGACTCTAAATTTGTATATGATCCTGAGGATAAAATAGTTCACATTCATGAGATATATGTGGTTGATATGGAGGAAGAACTATAACAGCTTATTTTAGATTCATATGATAAAGACACTGACTTAAAAAAGCTGTTTACTATATTAAATGATTCAAAGAATTCTTCAATACAAGCATTGATTAAAACTCTTCTACCAAAGTACCAAATTTCTTTGGAAAAAGATAAATTTATAATTAATGAAGGCTACCTCTATTATAGAAGAAATTTGAGTAATTTTATTGTTATTCCTCCTTCTGTGAAAGAAATAATCTTGAAAAATTTTCATGATGACATATTGGCAGAACATTTTGATCTTGAAAAAAGAATGATTAGAATTAAGAACACTACTTGCTGGGCCAATATGCCTGAAGACACCAAACTATATGTTGAATCCTGTGATTCTTGAAAGATATCAAAAAGATTAACTGGGAAAAGATCTGGATTGATGCAAAATATTGAATATCATGATGCACTATGGAAAATTATAAACATGGAATTCATGACAGGAATACCAATTGCTGTGAAAGACAGTTGTAACTATTTCTGGGTTATTTTGGAGCGATTTACAAAGATGTGTAAATTCATTCCTACTCACAAAGATTTTTCCACTAAGGAATTAGGCTTCTTGTGGTGGTCTCATATGTTTAATACTGCTGGTTTCCCAAAATCAATAATCTCTAACACAGACCCTAAATTTACTTCTGAATTTTGGATGTCTCTGATGGATGTTTGTGGTTGTGATCTGAAGTTTTCTACTGCACATCACCCTCAAACTGATGGATTAGCTGAAAGGATGATTCAGACTTTATAGGACATGATAAGAAGGTATTGTGCCTTTGGTCTTGAGTATAAAGACAATGACAGATTCACTCACTATTGGGTTACTTTACTTCCTGGGTTGGAATTTGCTTATAATAGCACTGTTCACTCTGTTACTCAAAGAAAACCTTTTGAGCTCTGGCTTGGATATGTTCCTAATACTCCTTCCCAAATTCCCAATAATAAAATACCTAAATTGTATTTACATCCTGGTGTAAAATCATTTCTTCAAATGCAACAGCTTTGCAGAAGACATGCTCAAAAATGTATTGGAAAATTGTTTAAATATGAGAAGAAGAGGTGGGACAAATCCCATAAAGAATACAATTTTAAAAAGGGTGATGAAGTACTTATTTCTACAGCACCCTTCAATTTAGAAGGTAATGAAAAACTAAAAGACTCATTTTTAGGTCCATTTGTTGTCAGAAAAATGGTTGGTGTTAATGCAGTTGAAGTTATCTTGTACTCTCCGTATGACAGGAAACATCCTATTTTTCCACTTTCTCTTTTGAGACCTCACACATTCAATAGTAATTTATTCCCAAAAAGGAGAAGAAGACCAAATAAAACTCCAAAAGAGATCACTGAGACGGCAGAAATTGATAAGATTCTAAATGACAGAATTATCACTGCTGAAAAAGATCCTGAATACTTATTGAGATTCAAGAATAAATCTTCTGAATATGATTATTGGATACCTGGGGAAGAGATATCTAATCTTCCTGCTCTACTAAAGAAATATAAATGGAAAAAACATAGCATTTTTTTATTGTTTTTTTGGAGTGAGGGAGTGTCAGCCAGGCTACTAAACTTACCCAATAGATAATTAATTAATTACTAGTTTAAAGATACACCTTTACCTCTCAATTTATTAGTTATACTTTCTTTATAAACTACTTATAATATTTTAACTAATTAATAAGTAAAATTAAGTAAATATATAATGAATATAATCCCTCAAGATTTATTCCTTGACAGTGTCCTCATGTAATCTGAAAGGTAGACTAAAATATAAAAATACTAAATATTAAAATCAAATAATTTTATTTTACATTGACATATACAGAAAAACTTAATAAATCAAATAATTATAAATAAATTTGACAAATACAGATAAATACTGTATATGAGAACATTCTTTATAGAACAAACTTTAATATTGGAAATTTCTATTCTGTGGGATTGTTCTCTCTGAGAAACTCTTGTATGTAGACTTTTGGTTCCATATTTTCTCTCTTTTTGCCTATATAAGGCCTATCAAACCCTCTGTTTTATTTTATTAGATACTTACTTTACAATAAAAATATTATATACACAAATCAATCTATTACTACTATTTACCAGCTTAGTATATACATCTGCGTATCTCTAAGACTTGAAAATAATAATAATAAAATCTTTTTACTTTTCATTGAGTAATAAAATATAAAGAAATAAATATGTACCTATCTTGAAATCTTGAGTCTTCTTTCACCTTTCATTGCCGTTAGACCACCAAAATATCTTCTAGACCATAAGCACCCCTTGACACTTTCCCTTGTTTTCTAGACATCTCTTTTCCTAATCTTTCACTTCAGGTTCTATTACTTCACAAAACCAAGGTAAAAATTCATTAATATTTCTGAAACTCACATTAATGATTAAGTATTCTACCATTTGATCAAAAACTTCCCTAAAATTTTTAAAATATTTAGCCTCTCTAATACGCCCTTTAACTTTTGCCTTATTTACCAAAATATCTAGATCCTTAATTGTGAACCTAGTTTCTTCAGTAACCTTTGGAAATTATTTTAACCTCTGTTCTTTTAGAGCCTTCCAGTTTCAAGTTTAATGACCCTCTAGCTCCTCTAGATTGTCCTGAAATTTTTTTGCAACAAAGAACAATACTTGTTGCACCATATCATAATCAGAGGCTCCATGAAGCTCTGCTGCTTGTTCAAACCTCCTTAAAAAATTCTAAGTACTTATACCCATGAATTTCAAGATTTCATCCTTACACCTAATAATATTTGAAATGCTAGGTGTTAATGATGCTGTTGAGTTAAGAAATTTTTCCCTTTTCTGTGTAACTAAAGAGGTAGTTGTTTAGGCTCCATACTACCATATTATATTTAAAAAGACTTTTAAAAAGCAAAAAAACACTAAAAAAACTAAACTAACTATATTTTTTCAGAACAACCCTAAAATATCCTCTGATTAGGCTTTATTTAATCCACTCCTTGTAGAACCTACAAATATTCTTCAAAGTTCCAGCTTGATTAAGTCCTCTTTGACAAAACCCCAAGAAATAATATATATAAAGAATGACTGCACTTACAATCTGGTTGCCACTGTTGGGACACCAATTGTAGAAAAAGAGAGGGCTATAATACTAAGCTATAGACACAATCTGAAATGGATTGGTTCTCCTATCCAAAACTAATTTAAGAAAGAAGTTCCCTCCACTCTAATTTTTAAGACAGTGAAAACACATATTTAAGTGTGGTGGAGAAAAGAAGAGTAGAAAGAATATTCTATAAGAGACCTTTTAAAGAATAGAATTAATATTTTTAAATATAAGTAATCCTACTTCTGGATAGATCTTATCTCAGTAAGTACTAGTATTCTCAGTCACTCCCATTTGAAGCACTCTCTATAATACTATCCTTACTGTAGCAATAAAATAACTCTACAGTGCTACTTCTGGCTATGTACACTGTCGGCGACTCTCTTGGTGTAGAAGGTAGAATTGGAGGTCCTACAAGGGTTTGAAGGGTTTTATTGGGCTCTCAAAGATGTGGTACGTATTTCTTTTTAATGTTTAAGCTTTTACTCAAATAATAAGAGGTAGATCAAAATATTATTATTACTTATAGATTAGGAGTACATGATTGTAACTACTAAAATGATATAGAATAGTAATAAAGGTTGTAAATAACAATGTGTAAGATATGTAAGTAAGTAAGGAATGATCTGAAAAGTAAAAAAAAGTGAGGGCTTTTTATAGGCAAAAATATGGGAAATAAAGACACAGAGATATTAACACCTAATACAAGGGTGTGAGAAGAAAAGTGAATGAAAAAGAATATATATGAAATAAATAAAAATAAATTAATTGGTACATAAACATGGGTATCATTTTCATTTGCAATAAAATATGAGTTCCCTTGGACTGTCACAATTAATAAGACATATTTTATTTAAATATATTGATTTCACGGAAATCCAATTCTCTCAGTAAAAGAATTTGATAATTTTTAAGAATTTTATTAAATTTTATTACTATTTTTATTGCCACTCAGCTGTAGTATTGAGCACGGTGTTAGGGAGTAAAAATGTATGGGACAATTACTTAAATGTATTAATTATTTATATTACTTAAGATACTTAGCTTGTTAATTGTAAGTAATACATAAGTAAGTACAAAATAATTAATTATTAATAAGTATTAAAAAAAGGTGTGTCTCTATCTCAGTAAAATAATTAATTATTTTACCGGATAAGTCTAGTAGCCTGGCTGACATACACCCACTATTCACACCAATAAAAAATATAATTATGTTTTTCTTTTATCTCTAATCTAATAAATACTCTATATCTAATTTTCTATATATTCTCCTGCTCTCTTTTTTATGAGTGAGTTCTCTTTTATATACACTGTTTGTCTAGAACCCTTCACTTATGCTCTCTTTCCCTACTAGTTTTCCTACACAAGTTCAGCGCTAATCTAAGTGTATCAAATGGTAATCTAACTGTCTCAGTAATCTAAGTACAGAGTTATTATCAGTCTATTCTAATAGAATCTACATTATCAAGACAAAATCAACTATTATCACTTTACAATACACTTATCTACATACCCACACACTTCTTAAGATATTTAGCTTCATAATAAGTACTGTACCACTTTCTATACTTATTATGGAATGTGCACTTTCTGTGTGAGAATCAACTAATTGTGAACTACTCAGCACTGAGTAAGTACCCTCCCCTATCTAGAGTCTTACTTTTTTTTTCTTTTATCAAGCACTTCCTAGTTGCTCCACTTGCTCATTGCTCATTTTCTAGTGTCATTTTTGAGCTTCCCTACTAGTTTCTATTTGAAATGGGTATCCATAAACTAACATTCAAGTACTGTTGCAACTATCTAATGGTGAAACCTATAACCTTTCTTGATACTTTCTCCTATATCTATATTATGTTTTTAGTGCTAGCAATGATTTCTTCAGTTACATAACATACTATTGTCCTATAGTCTAGTATAAACTTACCTCTAAGCTCTACTTTCCATGGTCTATATATCCATACTGCACTAAAGAACTGTGCAGGGAGAGTCTAATTTTCTGTACTTCTGAAAACCCCTTTGTTGAATTTTTGTAACAAACCTTCAAAGCAACCCTTTTGTTGTGCTTACTTCCAACTCTGACATTGCTGTTTAATTGAAATATATGTACCACAATGTGTAAGGCTTGAATCAGAAGGAACATATTTTTTTTCATGAATTTTTTTTGATGATTATAATGAAGTATATTTTAATAAGATAAAGATAATAAAGATGAAGATAGAGGTGTAAGGCTAGAATCTGAAGAAACAGAATTTTTTTTTTTTTTAGAAAATTGTTTTTACTGGTCAAAAAAATTTAAATTTATTTTAAAAATATATAAAAACTTACATAGTTTAAATTAAACACTTTAAAAATTTTCCGCAAATAATTAATACAAATAATTATTAATTTACTTGATTTTGTGTAAATATTTTGGCTAATTCTGCACAAAAATAATTTAAAAGACATCATAAAACTTTTCTGTAAAATCTTTATTGGCTGCCTCATTGTCCACCTTTCACTCCTTGTAAACCATCTCCAAAGCCCCCTCCAAACCTGCTCCAAAAACCTTAAAAAACACCCTTCCAAACTGCCTCCTACCCCCCCTTCCCCAAATTACCCCTCCAAACCACATCCAAAACTCCCCAAACCATTACTGTCGGTCAGTCGTCTAGAAGAAGGTAAGAAAAATAGGAGAAAAGGAGGAGAGAAGGAGGAGGACAAGGGAAAATAAAAGAAATAAATTACAATAATATATATTTAATTTATTTGAGAGGGAAACAACGGTGTGCAACTTTGAGAGGTGACAAAAACTTAGAATTTATTAATAATAATATTATTCAATGTAAGGGTTCTGCGCGGCAAACACTTTTAATTACTATCAGACTTAAAGCAACCTTTAATTTGTCATATAGACTTTTAATTAGAATTGTATTACTAATAAAAAAAATATAAACGTAGTAAAATAGTATTTAATTTGTTGAGTGTATAATAAGTGATGAGGCTACAGGGGATTATCCAAGGCCCTTTTATAGGCAATGGGTCCTCTGAAGCGCTACTATCTTTGTAAATACAATGATTAGAATGGAATAAAACAAATATATCAAAAGAGTAAATGAAACATAACAATATAGAGAAAAACATGAAACAAATAATTAAAACCCCAATTAAGAATCCAATTTCCCCGCCATTAATTCCCAAATCAGTAAGTGACAATAGTGAATAACTAAAAAAGATTGGAAACATAGGAACTATGAGAAATATAATTCCAAACAGATGGTACATTCTGATTAAAGGACATTTTAAGTGAAACAAAAAATAATTTGACGCAACAAAACAAGCAATTAATCTCAATTTAGTCCAAATTAATTTATTTGTTTTTTCTAACACAATTAAGGGCCAAAAGAAGCGTCATTAATTATTGTTTAGTATCATATGAGAGGTATTATTTAATATATAAATTTAGGTAATTAATTTAAATATATTATAAATCAATTTTTCACTTGTAATTATAATATATGTTTTTCAATTAATTAAATATAAATTTATAATTATTAAATACATAAAAATGTGCCATTATTTGTAGAATATATTATATTATGCTCAATTTAATTGTATATAAAAATATATATAACCAATAAATTTAATGTAACATTTGTATATAATAAAATTCTTATATAATTTCATTATGCAATAAAATATTAAGTTATATTCATTAAATACAAGTCTTACCCACTCTTTAAGGTTTTATAATTTATATATCATTTACTGGACTCCTGGAATAGCCTGGCTGACACTCCCTCACTCTAAAAAAAACAATAAAAAAAAATGCTAAGATTTTTTCTTTTTGTATTTTTTCAACAGAGCAGGAAGATTTGAAATTTCCTTGCTAGGTATCCATGCATCATGTTCAGATGATTTGTTCTTATATCTCAATAAATATTCAGTACCTCTTTCAGAAGTGATAATTCTATCATTGAGAATTTTATCAATTTCTGCTGTTTCTGTGACTTCCTGAGGGTTCTTCTTAGGTCTTCCTCTTCTTTTTGGAAATAAGTCACTGTTGGAAGTATAAGGTTTAAGCAAAGAAATGGGAAAGACAGGATGTTTCCTATCATATGGAGAATACAATACAACTTCTACTGCATTATCACCAACCATTCTTTTAACAACAAATGGTCCTACAAAAGGATCTTTTAATTTGTGGTTACCTTGTAAATTGAAATGGACAGTAGAGATCAACACTTCATCACCCTTGTTAAATGTGTATTCTTTATGGGATTTATCCCATCTTTTCTTTTCATATTCAAATGCTTTATCAATACAACTTTGAGCATGTTTTCTGCATAGCTGTTGCATTTGCATAAAAGATTTTACACCAGGGTGTAGTTCCAACTTAGGTAATTTATTATTGAGAATCTGAGCAGGAGTGTTTGGGACATAACCTAACCAAAGCTCAAAAGGCTTTTTCTCAGTGACAGAATGAACAGTGCTATTATATGCAAATTCAAGACCAGGCAAAAGAGTGACCCAATCATGAGTAAATCTGTCATTATCTTTATATTCTAAACCAAAGGCACAATACCTTCTAATCATATCTTCCAGAGTTTGAATCATTCTTTCAGCTAGACCATCAGTCTGAGGATGGTGAGCTGTAGACAATTTTAACTCACAGCCACAAATATCCATCAAAGAGGTCCAAAACTCAGAAGTGAATTTTGGATCCCTATCAGAGATAATGGCTTTTGGAAAACCAATAATATTAAACATGTAAGACCACCATAAGAAAGCTAATTCCTTGGTGGATACATCTTTGTGGGTTGGAATAAATTTGCACATTTTTGTGAATCTATCAACTATTACCCAACAAGAGTTAAAGCTGTCTTTACCTGCAACAGGAAGACCAGTGACAAAATCCATATTAATGATTTGCCAGGGAGCACTAGGTGCTTCAATATGTTGTAATAACCCTGCTCTCTTACCTGTTAACCTTTTAGATTTTTGGCAGGAATCACAAGATTCAACATATAATTTTGTGTCTTCAGACATATTAGCCCACCATGCAGTGTTTTTGATTCTAATCAATGTTTTTTCAAGATCAAAATGTCCAGCTAATATGTCATCATGACAAAGTTTGAGGATAGTTTCTTTCATTGAAGGAGGAATAACAATTACATTGGTAAGCTTCCTTCTATAATATATATAACCATCTTCAATAGAAAACTTTCCTTTATTTAAAGCATTTTGGTACTTTGCAGGAAGAGTTTTTATTAATGATTGAATTGAAGCATTCTTAGGATCATTCAAAATAGTAACTAATTTATTTAAGTCAGAATCTTTATCATATGAATCCAGTATTAACTGTAATAACTCTTCTTCCATATCAACTATAAATATACCATGTATATGGACAGTGTCATCCTCAGGTACATAAGCAGGATTGGAGTCATTATTTGGCAGAGGCAATCTGGAGAGCATATCAACATTAGAGTGAAAATTTCCAGCTCTGTGGATAATAGTCATCCTTCCTCTGTATTCCTGAACAGCAAGTTGCCACCTGAACATATGTCTGTTAGGTGTTTTGAGGTTTAAGAGAGATTTCACAGCACTACAGTCAGTTACCAACTCAAATTTTTGGTCATCCAAGTAATAATGAAGTTTCTCAAGAGCCCAAACAACTGCTAAGCACTCCAATTGAGTGGCACCATATTTCAATTCACTATTTCTTAAGGTTCTTGAAATATAACAGATTACAACCTCTGAGGATTTATCATTAATAATTTGCTTTTGGTGAAGGGCAGCACCCAGACCAATAAAGCTAGCATCTGTATAAAGTACAAATGGCTTGTTAAAATCTGGGAGAGCCAATATAGGGGCTGTCATTAAGCAATTTTTCAATGTATTAAAAGCTTTCTGACAGTCATCATTCCAGAGAAAAGCAACATCTTTTCTGGTTAGTTTTGTAAGAGGCAAGGCTATGACCTGATAATTTTTAATATATTGTCTATAATAGCCACACATACCCAAAAAACTTTGGATTTCTCTTACAGAAGTTGGTGCTTTAACATTTTGAATGGCAGCAACTTTATTATGGTCTACACAAATTTGTAAGCCTGACACAACATGGCCAAGGACTTTCAAAGATTGAAAACCAAATTTACACTTTTTTAAAGATAAGGTCATATTGATTTCATCCATTTTTTGGAAAACTCTATTCAAGTGAATCATATGTTCATCAAAAGTTTTAGAAAAAACAATAATATCATCAATATAAACCATGAGCCAACCTTCAATAATTTCTTGATGGAAAGTGTCATCCATGACTTTCTGGAAAACTGAAGGAGCATTTTTAGGGCCAAATGGCATCCTAACATACTTATATATTCCCATATGAGTAGCAATAAGCAAAAAATTTTGAGAATTTTTCTCAACTGGAACTTGATGATAACCTTTATTACCATCCAGACAACTAATAAATTTTGCACCTTGCAAGGTAGCATGTATTGAATTAATTCTGGGTAAAGGATAAATATCATCAACAGTATAAGTATTTAAAGCTCTGTAATCTCCACATAATCTAGCTTTATCTTTTTCATATGAAATCAAGACTGGGGAGATGACACAATATTTGGGGGTGACATTCACTTTCTCAATGATATTCATTTTTAATAATGTTTCAATATTATCTTCAATATCTTTTCTTTTTGATGGAGAAGCAGGATATGGTTTTTTCTTAAGGGAAGGAGGAATATCACTCAAATTACAGGATAAGGTAATTTTCATTTCTTCCTGAACAATTCCCAAGACATGAGAACCATGAGCAAAAGCCATAGGGAAAGAGGTAATAGAGGCAACAATAGAATCCTTTTGTTCATTAGTCAAATGATCACCAAAAGAAGCGGTATTTATTTCATGTAATAAATCATCTATTTCAGTTGTTGTTCTACCTTTACATTGGGTCAGTGAGTTACAAGATTTCAACAAATGCCCAGAAGGTTTAGGAGAAGAAATTTTGAATTTTCTTTTCCCATTCATTCCTAAGGTAAAGCAATTATTTGCTGGGTCCAGTTTCACACCAAACATGGTTAAAATATCATTTCCCATAATAAACCAATTGCTCAAATTATCATTTTTCATGACAACAAACTCACAAATAGCTCTGACAAAACCACCATTATATTTGAAGAATACAGAGGTTTTGTATTTGCCAATAGGAAATAAGGTAGAACCATACCCTCTCCATTTTTCAGAAGTTATAGGCAATAATTTACTCAAATATTCCTTATCCACTGAAGCCAAAGCTTTTTCAGATACTACACTTCCTCCAGCACCAGAATCAAGAACTACATCAACATTTTTACCATTAATGATAACAGGTGCCTTTAAAGGGGATATAGGAATAGAATTGTTAGTAATATCTTTAATTATCTCAGCATTTTCTACTGAAGATAAATTCAATACACAATCTTCAGATATATTATTTAAATAATGGACATCATGATCCAACATTAAAACATCTTTAACAGATTCATTGTCATAGGAGATATTACTTTCACAGTCACTGGAAGAATTATTGACATCAAGTTCAATTTCATCAGTGTCTTCATTTTGTTCAACAAGATGAATTTTCTTGTCACAAACATGACCCTTCTGCCACAGTTTGTTACACTTATAACAAGTATTTGTTGCATATTTTTTAGGTGCAACTGGGGCAGAGGGTTTACCAGATTTTTCTGGGAGCTTTATAGAAGGTTTATTTTGATCATTATAAGATTTACTAAGGTAATTCTTTGGTTCATATCTATGGTTTAGTAGTACTTCATTACAGATATTAATGAAAGAAGAATTTTCCCTTACATGCTCAGTTCTAGCAACAATCAAATCCCTAAGAGAATTTGGTAATTTATACAAGATTTTATCTCTCCAAATATCATAATCCATCTTTGGATCAATTGCTCTAAGGATTTTAGTTATTTTCATCAGAAAAACAATGGGCTTTTCAACAGAGGAGGATACATATCTAGTATTCTCATACAGTCTTTGCTGAGCTAACCTGAATTTTGAACCACCAAACTGATTCTCAATCAAGGATTTCCAATCATTCCATGTATAATGATTGTTATCTAAGAGGACAGATTCATACCACATCAAGGCTACATTGGAAAATAAAGAAATTAACTTAGAAACAATTTCCTCATCAGGTAGTTTATAAGATCTCTTTAAATTATCAATTCTCTGGATAAAGTGTTGCCAATCAGAGGAAGAATCACCATCAAAGGTAGGATATTGGTCTAACTTAGGCCAATTTTTCTGACTACTGGGATGGTCCACTTTTTGGTTTGAATTATTCATTAGTAATAATTCCTGAAGTTTAGCCAGGTGTTCAGAAATTTCATTATTTACAGAAACAGCTGGTGCATGACCATCACAAGATTTTTTGCTAGTAGCAAAAGATTTTACAGACTCATTTTCAGTTTGTTTAATGGTTGAAATATGAGGAAGAAAGGATGAACTTTGTTCAGGTTTTTTCCCTTTATTTTTATGCAGCTTATTTGCAGAAATCTCATTTAATTCATTATTGATGGTTAATGTTGAGAACTTTTCCTGTAGGTCAGACACATAGTTTCTTATTCTTGGAATTTCAGACATCTGGTCATTTACTTTTGCAAGAGATAGAACATTTCTGTCCTCAGAAACTGAGTGTTTGGTACTTAGTGCATGGAAGTAATTTTTTAGCTTCTTCAACTCATTTTGTAGAGATTTTATTTCATTTTTGAATGAATAATTTTCCTCAATAAGGGGTTTCAATTCACTCAATGTCTTATGTAGACTGATATTTCTATCTGAGATAGCTCTATGGTCACTTCTTATTTGTTTTTGTTGACTAAGAACAATATTTAAGGTTTCTTTGATTTTTAAATAAGCTGTATCTTGTACAGAAGAACTCACTTTACATTGCAAGTGTAAATTATTTAATCTATCATTTTCATGGATTAACATGTCTCTCACATGTTTGTCTTTCACAACATTAAAATCAAGGGTATCTTTCAATATTTCCTCAGAAGTTTTTTCAATTAAGGTATAGATTTCAGGGGGAACAGAATCATTTTTAATTGCAAGAGAAGGATTAATTAAAGATGTAGAAGTTAAATGTAAAGGTTCATCAAATGACAATTTGCTAATTACATCAATAGGGCTACAAGTTACAGGAAGCTGTCTTTTAACAGGTTTAACTGTTCTTTCACCATGTTCAATAATATTACCTGCAGAAGAAGATTTATTAGAAAACATACCCAAGTGACTATCAACCAAATTACTTACCATGGCAGAGGAGGAAACTTCCCCTGGGACTGGGTTTGGGATTGTGCTTGGGCCTTCTTTCTCCTGCTTTGTTGGTAGGGATGAGGAGGTGGATGGAAATTGGGTGTTCTGGATGGGCCAGGCTGATGATGAGGAGGGTGTTGCACATTCTGTTGGTAGTGACTCATTAGATAATCCCATTTCCATTGCTCTACTTCCATAGTATTTGGATTTTGGATGGTTGAGCTGGGTGGCTGTGAAGGTTGAGCCTGAAATTGAAGCTGATTGGGAGGCAATTGAGGAGGGGCCTGGGCCTGAATCTGGTTCCTGAGTTCTTGGACCTGATCCCACAATGTGTCTACCTTTGCTTTGTACGTCATATTTTCTGTCTTCAACTCTTTTATATGACTGGATAGGTTGCTGATTTGTTGTGGCAGAGGAAGCTTTTTTATTTTGAAGCCTTTTGGAAGACCTTCTTGAGGCACTAGAGGCTTTACTTCCTTCTGTGGTACTGGGGGAAGGGGGTTTGGTTTGTTTGCATTTCCTGTCATTTCCACATCCTGCAGTATGTGAATTTTTTGTGTTAGCAAAAGATTTTTTATGACCAACTTTAGAAGAACTTACAGTGTCAGCATCATAGTCAATTTCTATCTCATCCACTTGCATGTTATCCATTTTTTCTGCCAAATTGTTGGACATACTAGTGGGAAGATTTATATTTTACTTTGTACTTTATATAAAAAAAAATAATCAAAGTTAGTCAATAATTGCTCCAAATAATATAAAAAAAATTTTTTAATTAATTAAATTATAGAAAAAATAACTTTCAATATAAAGTAATAATTAAAAACTTAATTTTTAAAAAAAAAATGGATTGCAAGTTTAAATTGGGAATAACAAGTAAGTTAATTCAACCAATTAATTACCAATATTAAATATGGCAATATATTGGGACTAAGCACAATGTACTTTTAAGTCAACCAAAATTAACAATAATTAATAATAAAAAAAATTAAATTAATAATTCAATTTGTATTAATAGTAATGTCAATTCTTCTAGGACTAAGAGGATTTAACACTCTATAATGGTCAACTAGGAAAAAAAAAAATTTTTTTTTTAAAAAAATTGAACACTTACACTCAGTGAATCAGCAATTAAGCCACAATCACTGTTATTGCAATAAAAATATAGTAATATGAGTGAGAGGCGCAAAGGTGAACTTACTATAGTGATCGAAAAATCACTTCAAAATAATATAAAAATTAATTTTATATAAACCTAAGATGTCGAACCCAAGTTCGAAACACAGTCGCGGCAAAAGTTTCGTTTTGCTAGGTGGTCCGTGCGTTTTGTCATTCGTCGCCAGGCTCGATCGTCGTTGTCATTTGGAAAGGCCCCCAGTTGTCGGTCAGTCGTCTAGAAGAAGGTAAGAAAAATAGGAGAAAAGGAGGAGAGAAGGAGGAGGACAAGGGAAAATAAAAGAAATAAATTACAATAATATATATTTAATTTATTTGAGAGGGAAACAACGGTGTGCAACTTTGAGAGGTGACAAAAACTTAGAATTTATTAATAATAATATTATTCAATGTAAGGGTTCTGCGCGGCAAACACTTTTAATTACTATCAGACTTAAAGCAACCTTTAATTTGTTATATAGACTTTTAATTAGAATTGTATTACTAATAAAAAAATATAAACGTAGTAAAATAGTATTTAATTTGTTGAGTGTATAATAAGTGATGAGGCTACAGGGGATTATCCAAGGCCCTTTTATAGGCAATGGGTCCTCTGAAGCGCTACTATCTTTGTAAATACAATGATTAGAATGGAATAAAACAAATATATCAAAAGAGTAAATGAAACATAACAATATAGAGAAAAACATGAAACAAATAATTAAAACCCCAATTAAGAATCCAATTTCCCCGCCATTAATTCCCAAATCAGTAAGTGACAATAGTGAATAACTAAAAAAGATTGGAAACATAGGAACTATGAGAAATATAATTCCAAACAGATGGTACATTCTGATTAAAGGACATTTTAAGTGAAACAAAAAATAATTTGACGCAACAAAACAAGCAATTAATCTCAATTTAGTCCAAATTAATTTATTTGTTTTTTCTAACACAATTAAGGGCCAAAAGAAGCGTCATTAATTATTGTTTAGTATCATATGAGAGGTATTATTTAATATATAAATTTAAGTAATTAATTTAAATATATTATAAATCAATTTTTCACTTGTAATTATAATATATGTTTTTCAATTAATTAAATATAAATTTATAATTATTAAATACATAAAAATGCGCCATTATTTGTAGAATATATTATATTATGCTCAATTTAATTGTATATAAAAATATATATAACCAATAAATTTAATGTAACATTTGTATATAATAAAATTCTTATATAATTTCATTATGCAATAAAATATTAAGTTATATTCATTAAATACAAGTCTTACCCACTCTTTAAGGTTTTATAATTTATATATCATTTACTGGACTCCTGGAATAGCCTGGCTGACAATTACCAACCCCCTCATATCCACCCCTCAATCTCACCCTACAGCCAGTTTAATCCCCCCTCCTCATCCCCCTCATATCCCCCTCCTCCTCCTCCCTACCCCCTGCTCTTCCTTCATTAACAAACAATTGTTAATGATCAAAGATAGGGGGTATAGGGGGGTATTTAGAGGAGGCTTTGAAGTGGGTCTAGGGGGGGTTAGAGGCAACCAAAGAGAAGGGAAAGGGGGATATGTCCATGCCAAGGAGGGGTGAATGTGGGGAAAATGACCAGGCCAAGGAGGATAAAGAGTAGGATGGAGAGAAAAAAAGAGACAAAAGAGGGAGATAAAAAAAGAAAAGGAGAAGAAAAATAAAAAGAAAAAGATAAAAATAACAATTAGCAAATATAAAAATAAAAAGGAAAAAAATGACTTACCTGGAAATATGAGATGAGAAAATAAATGAAACTGAATTATTTGAGGGATTTTTGAGGAGAAGAGGAAAAGGATATAAGCAATGAACAAAAAATAATGAAAGAAAAATTATGTGATAGCTGAAAATATGTGATTTCATGTTGAGGTGGTGAGCAAAAACAAATGAGACAGGGAAAAAGAGACTTTCACTGAAAATTTAAAATAAAAGTCAATATACAAATTGAAAATTACAAAAGCAAAAGAATAGTCCATAAAACTTTATCATTTGAAGAGTATGAAAAAAAATTAAAATTGTTTTGTTGAGAAAATTTGAAGTATTATTGGCATAATGATGGAGCATATCCCAGTGGGAAGTAAGATTAATAGTAGATAAAAATTAAATGTATTTCTTAATAATTTGAGAAAGAATCACTAAATCTCCTAATGTGCTAGTGTGATTGGATGAATTTTTGCCTGTATGCTAGTGGTTTGAGAAATAGAAGAGTTGGATATAGTGGGTGGTGTTTCAACTTGTTCATCCTCATACAACTCTAACCATTGATCTTTGAGGTCAGCAAGTAGGTTATGAAGTATAGTGCAACACAGAATCCAGTTCATCACTGCCTCAAATTTGGATTAACTTCTAAGATAACTTCTTAATTCCATTAAACTGGAAACATGACCTTTCAAGATTCCAATAGAATATTAAATATGGACTCTTGACTTTAACAAATGATTGTTGAACTTGGCATTTTGATTGTCTTCAGATGTTGCTCCCCAAAAAGCAGGAAGTACATACTTTCCATTCACATAAGCAGAATCTTCCAGAAGATACTGATATTCATTGAAGAATTTTTCAGGTCCTTTTGAAATTTGCATTCTTTGAAAGATGTAGGAATTATGACATGATCCAGGATAGCCAGAAAAGAAATATATAATTTTTTTGTTTATTTCACATATAAGCAGAACAAAAATTTAATATCTATAGAGAAGATATAGTTGCTTGTGTTAGTTTAGAAAATAATGAAAGGAATCAAAAATAATCTACCTATTTTTACAGTAAAATTAATTGTTTCCACCTTGAGCAGGTTTATGGCTCAAATGAATAGTAGTACCATCTACAAAACCAATACATCTTGAGAAGCCCTCTGCTTGTATAACCTAAGATGATTTGATTTGCTCTTCTTTAGTTGTCCAGGTGAGAATTTTAGATTCCAAGGAGTTGATAGAAGTGATGCATTGTTTTGTATAAGTTTTAACAGAGCCATACCCTAAATCAAAGACATTTTCCAAAAATTTCAAGGCAGCTCTGTTACCATTGAAACCCAAACAACATAGGGTGATGGCCAATTGAATTGAAGGATCACATTGTGGTTTTTGAGAATTATTGTGAAAGGCAGGGTGGTCCTGAATAAGCTCAAGCAATTTAAGGAAAAAATCCTGAGATGTCCTGAACAACTATCTAAAAGTATGTACAGATATTTTAAGAAGTGTTTTGATGGTGTACTTGGGGGTATGAAGTACTTGAGGCTTTCTAGAAAGAAGGTAAAATTTCCTGGCCATTTTTAATAAAATGAAAATCTTTTTCAAGATCAGAATCAGAATTGCAATCAGAGTCCAAGAGGAGATCAAGAGCTATGAAAGTCATGGCTTGATGTAGCTTATCACAATTTGAGAGTGAGAAAGGCATGACTCTTATACAGTATAAAAATGTAAATGATGTGCAATATTTTGAGTTACAAAGTGTTATGCTGCGGAGTGCTGTGTATGCATGGGATGATGCTGACAAATTAGTGAAATGGGACATTATGGTGAAATCAGCACTTTTGGTTGAGAAAGTGCCAATTTGCGTGAAATAAGTGACTTATTTCATTTTGAAATCCACCAGTGTTGGGGCTAGTGTGTTTTGGAAATCCACAATTAAATAAGTGCGGATTTTCCACAAGTGACACCCCCTATTAGCATTTTTTTTCTGTTTAATTGGGGGCATGCAAACAAATCAGGGGGTTAGCTTTGAGGTACTGAAGTGAAATGGAACAAGGTGATTATGCAGCTTAAAACTATTGGGAAAAAGTTGAATGGAAAGCAAGGCAAAATTCCTGTTACACTGCTGTCTTTCCGACTGCGAAAGTCAATACATGGGAGTTGCAAAGAAGAATGCGACACTGTTTTTCCCAATAATGTTTGGCTTATTTTAAGTAAAATTTCTATCGATTAAAATCTTATTTTTATTTCGACACCGTATTACATCAACAATTTTCCATTTTACACTGAGCTTATAGTATGGAAAATATATATTTTTATATATTTTAGTTGATTAACCACCCAGTTTCTGATGCATTCCTGACATACTTTACGAATAAGATTGGCTCGCAATATACCTCCCAGTTTACTATTTGTAACAAGTGTATGCATATGAATTGATGTCATTAAAACTAGTGCACACATCAACTGCCTGAGTTAATTGAGTCGTTCCCGAAGAAATCTTGCAGTCTTTGTCTTTGAAGGGTAAAGATTTACAGCGACCAAATTCGCCCCAGTCTGCGTTCAACTTTATTGATTTGGCGGGTTTTGGTAGCCATATGCATGGAGAACCGTATTCCTGACCAGGTGGGTGAAAGAATTTTATTTGTTTGTAAACGACAGAACCTGAACAATCAGTTCCTTCATGAGCTTCCACAAATCCTTGCTGGGAATATCCAACCAATAGGAATAAGAATGGAACTACAGAAAGGCACTTCATGTCTTTAAATACCAATAACTAAAAACCGTAAATGAGAGATAAGCATCAGGAACCTTTCTATAATTAAATAATAGAAATAATCTTTATTACCTGAGAATAAGTCTGAGTACTTGAGTTTTCCAACCTAAAAGCTTAATATAAAGATGAATAAAAACCTCTGTGCGGGAAATAAAGATACCTGATCTACAGAATTAAATAATAACAGTCAAAGAAGGTAAAATTAAAGATAGTAATAAGTGCCTTACCTTTAGAAATATACAAGAAAGAGATTTATATGGGTACTAACATGAGTAAAGCCGACTTATAAACCCACCCAGGCACTGCTGAATGCGTAAAAGCTTTTGTAGGATCCTTCATCATCAAAAACTTTAAACGTCATTAAAATACAGTATAGGCCAGGAATTCTTTGAGAAATCTAATCAGGGTTTGAGGGTAAAAATTGTGATGAATAAATTCTAAATGTGTATCAGAGGGTTGGAAAGTTGGGCGTTATTGTACAACAACTGTTTGGGTGACGTAGAGCAGACGTGGCCAACAGGCTAACGTCAGATGTACCATTTTACTCTAGGTTATAAATAAGGGTCAGTAGGACTAACCAGGGCTCACGGAACACATGGGAATGAGTGAATGTGTGGAGTAATGGAGCTTCAAAAAAAATCTGGGAACCATATGATAAGCTACTGGTTCAATTTTCCAAAAATATTCGGCCTACGTAATCTAAGATTCAATGACGCAAAAATCGAGCAACAATCGTGTGTTTTATGATTTTTCTTAATCTTCCTCTAATAGCACCCTGTGTGTGGTGTGGCACAATTTAAGAGAAAGGATAAGTGCAATAGAGCAAGTGTTCAGCCAAAAAAATGTACTACAGTCCAGAGGAGGAAGAAAATCATCCATTTCTAACGGTCTCGAATCCTTTCTAAGTCTGGGTTAATGAAAACATTGCAGCTTTGCGCAAGATTAAAAACCCTATTACACCTTCTAACAGATGGTATGATGACTTAACCAACTTCCCCTGGAGGGGCTGTGACTACAGCGCGTAGTAAACAATCTCCAATTTCCTACTGCACTTGAGCCCGCGTTCAACCCCACTATCCTGTCTTTGATGGTAACCTTTCACCCGTATCACACCCTCCGCCAAGAAAAACTCTTCCCCTGTGCCCTTATATCTTTCATCAACTTATCCAAAAATTATAAGCGTCATGCAAATGTCGATTATATAAAACAAAAAAACTATAGCAGAGGTTTAGTGAATCCCTTTTACAAATTTTTCGAAGCAACGTACCATGTCTCCAGTAGCAAATAATGAAATATGAAGATGAAGTCAAATTGAAGGGTCAGGAGAGCTTTATTAACTCGTTATAGAAGTTCTAGTCTTATCATCCTTTCAAATGCTCATCTGGGCGACTAAAGTATTAGTTAAATATCTTATTGCCGTGTTACTCCACCCTTTTTGGTAGCCCTTAACCTCACAGCTCCTGGTATTCATCTATATTTCATAGTAAGATACAGCAAGAACAATAACTCTTGGCCCTTTTTTCATTTTTTGCGCACTTTTTGTACTGGCGTGGCATTTTTTTTTGTCAAGTGCATCACCCGAAAATGCCTACAACCCCCTATTTAAGACCGAAATAATGCTGAGCCAGGCAAAAAAGTAGTAAAAATTTTTGACAAAAAGGCCAAGAATTTATTGTGTCGCTGTACAACAAATTTTGAGAGCCAAATAAGTTTATACATATTTTAAATATTTACTTTTTCGTAATTTTTTTCTTATCATTATCAAAGGATATGAGAGTACTACCGGCAATCTTGTTTGTATTTCTTATGGCTGGTTATTCAAAGGAAGGATATGTAGCAATTATGTCAGAAGTGAAATGTCAAGGACAGCCGACAGGCGGGATACCAGTTAATTCCAGAAGCAGAAACCCCAATGATTGCTACCCGACAAGAGGAGCAGGTCAATCAATGCAATTGGTTGTAGAGCAGGCTCAATTACATCGCTGCCAGTTAGTGGGATACCACGACCATGCATGTCAAGTCCAATTATCATCCCTGATTAGTAAAAAGCTCGATAACTGTGTAAATGGTAATGGAATCTGGGCATTTCAAATTATATGTGGTTGATACGGTGTCAAAAAAAAGTAGTGGATCAACCCCCGACCTACACAATTACGGCTGGATTGGTCAGTCAGACTCATTCCTGCGAAATATTTGTGAATTAATATCTACCCTTCAAAATGTTTTGTCATCATACTAGGAATTTTTATTGCTGAATAAAGGATAGCTGTGGTAACTCAGTAAAACAATGAAGATGAGTGACTATATTCAGTAGTAATACCACGGACAATCAGACGAAGAATTCGCTCCCACGTTGGCTAGAACCGAAATTATTTCACCAACACATCAGTTAATATTATCTTATGGCGCCTATGGCAGGTTTAAATTAAATAAACTTTTCAAAAACCTATTAATATAATGTTGATGCATTTTAAACTTAAGGAAACTAAGGAAGAGGAGAGAACCTTATATTGTATATTAATCTTTCATGTAACTGAATCATTTTGTATTTTTTATAATTTTACAAGTATTATGTTTCCAAGTCATTTTTTCCAGAAGGGCAATGAAGAAGGAATGGGGCTAAAAATTTTGAGAGGATAAGTTTTGAAAATAGTAACATGTAAGGCTGAGAACTAAGTTTACCACTGTGAGATGCTGGGCAAATGTGTCAACAACATTGTTTATTAAATGATAATTAAACTACTTATCATCTATATTCCGCTCTACTGAGATAAGTGACATACTTATGTTGCTATATGGTGTCTTGATATAAAAACTAAAAACTAAAAACTAAAAACTAAAAATAAAACTCAACACTACACAAGAAAGTCCTCCTGGAACTATTTACGCAGATTAAGAATCTGGAGATTCAGCAATCTGTATCTGTTCAAGGAAAATTAAAAGTGTCAAATTTACCCTCAAATAATCAAAAAATCTGAAAAAGTAAAAAATATAAATACAAATACAAAATGCAACATAAATGATGACTCCATTTTAGTGAAAACTGTCACTAAATAGTCACCCACATGATAAACCATTTCCAATCCTTCCCACTCCCACTCCCTTCTTCTGTTTCTTTTTTGTCATTTAACACCTGCTTCAGTTCCTTCTCAGATATAATTGATGTTCAATTCCAAAGTTTGACCCATTTCTTGGTAATCTTTTATCGCAGGTAGCTGAATTAGTATTATGAGGTTATCCATTTTATAAATTATTTTGGATGACACTGGGTGCAAACAGGGGAAAATTAATATTAAAAAAAATTAATCACATGCTTCATTCCTGGTTTAAAAACTCAGGCTTTTGTGGGGGTTTTGGAGTTTTTTTGGGCAGAGAAGACCAGAGTATTCAAAATCAAGGGTCAATCCTGCTGAGTGTGAGGTTTCGTAATTGCCTGCTATTTGAATGCTTTGTGAGATGCAAAAAATTTAATAGTGGTTCTCAAAAAAATTCTTTCCTTCAGCTGGGTTATGCAAGTAGACTTGCTAATAAGTATTAATAAAATTAACCACCAGAAAAAAAAAATCTGGCATCTTCTAGTAGGTACCAACATTTTTTTCCAGGTGAACAATTCATATATATGCATCAAGCCATATCCAACAAGATCATTAAAAATGATATCATGATATGCAGCGTGATGAAGATATAAAAGTAAAGATACCCAGGAAAGAAAAATAAGAGAAATAAAAGAAAAGAGAGAAAGAGATGAGGAGACTCAAAACATAAGAACACAATAAGATTTTATAATCAGAGTCCATAATCTGAGTAACTGTCTTCTAAAAGATTTTTGCATTAATATACTGGAACTGTTTGTCAGATAAAAACTTGCACTTTTCTTCAAAAAACTGTATGAGGCACAAACATTTGCTTCACCCCTTCTCCCCTCCCTCAATTTTTTTGAAGTAGTGCTGTAGTTACAGAAATTTGAGTAGATCTAGAAAAAAAAATTCTAAGCACAATCATTGACAAGTAAAATGGGATGTATGAGTGAAACCACATGCAAACAGCTGACATATCCACCACTACATCAGTGTGACATAGCAAAAAGGTATTTCAAAAGCTGGCCAACTACACCGGCTGGGTTTTTCTCACAGTGATCAGACATTCCTCTCCCCAAAAAGTGAGATCCCAATGACCTGACCCAGTACAGTGCCTAGCCAATAATCACCATGCAATATTTGGGAGTCACTTGCTAGAAAGTCCTCAACTTGAATTAAGATGGAACACAGACAGAACTATTGCTGAAATGTGCTTGAAAACCAACTTTAACTATTGTACAAACTAAGCTGAATCTTTTCTGGTATCATAATGAAACTTAAATTTTGAATAAAAAATTTCCAGAAATTATTCCAAAAACTGTATTCCATAAGTGCATAATTATGACTCAGTCTTTTAAATTATAATTCAAGATGGAGCTGAAAACCCATTTGAAACTATCAATTTTTCAAGTGAAATTTTTAATTTAATTTAATATTTATTTAAAATAGTTTGAAACATATTAAATATTGTTTAAAAAAATTACCAGAATTTTCCAATCTATGCATTTCAGAAAACTAATATTAATTGAATTTTTTTAAATTCAATTTTTGATATTCTGCAGTCATGTAGCATTAATTTAAGTCGGGATAAGTGAAATTTAATACTAAATTTCAAAATGTTAAGACCTAAGTAGGCAGACTACTACTAGCCTTAACACTAGCCTGAGACAGGACTGACTATTCTAATAAGCAGTTAGGCTAGAGAGCAACTGGATTACTAGATAAGTTGTCCAATGAGGAGCGCTCCACAGCACTTGCCCCATATAACCCCCTTATGAAATATCCCCTCTTCCACCTCTCACAAAGCATAGCTCCCATAGCGCTCCTCCTCCTCACCTCTCAACCAAATCCTAACATTACCCCTCTTTTACACCTCCTTCCCCCTGTGCTCCTTCTCAAACTCCTTCAACTTTTCCTTAGAATTCACCAAATTTTACATCAGCTCCCAAGACCTATCTCCAACCCCATATCCTTTCCAATTCAACAAGAACTGAAAATTTACCCTGTACACCCTCTTAGAAACAACCTTTTCCACCTCAAACTTCTCCTCATTTCCCACCTGGATTGGTGCTGGTGGCTCTTCTGGAAATCCTGAGATTGTATCTTCTTTATACTTTGTGAGAAATGAAATGTTGAAAACTGGATGTACTTGCCTCATTGATATTGGTAGCTCCAGCTCATAAGCTGAGTCAGATACCTTGCGTTTTACTCTGAATGTTCCCACTTTCTTGTGATCCAATTTAACACTGGGGCGTAATGTGGAAAGGAAATGGGAGATTAGCCAAACCTTTTCACCTACCTGTAGCACATGATTCTTGGTCTTTCCTTAATCATTATGGTGCTTCATTTACTGCTGAAGTAATTTGCAAGGTACTTCTAGTTCTTGAGGTATACTAAATATTCTTTGAATCTGCTCTTCTGCTTCTGGGACTTGTAGCATGTATGGAATACCAATGAAGAATGTTGGGTGATATCCATAGTTGGCATATAAAGGTGACATCCCAGTTGCAGAATGTGTCCAGTTATTGTATGAGAATTCAGCCAGTGGTAATAGCTGCACCCAATTATCTTTCTGATAGTTAATGAAATGGCTTAAATATTGTTGAATTTCCCTTATTCACTATCTCATATCTCCCATCAGTCTGTGGATGCCATGCTGTTTACAAGATGGGCTTAATGTTCAGTTTCTCATAAATTACTTTTAACAGATTAGAGCTAAAAGTACTTCACCTGTCTGATACTATACTTTTAGGAAATCCATGTAATTTCCAGACATGTGTCACCATTAAATCTGAAATACTCTCTGATGCAACCTTGGTAGTGGTGGGGACAAAGTGTGCCATCTTGGTGCAGCAGTCAACTATTGTGAGGATAGAATTCTTTCCTTTGACTTGGGTTGTTCCACTATAAGATCACAGGAGAGCTCCTTCCATATCTGCTTGGAAATTTTTAGAAGGGTCAGTAATGTTGTTGTTGAGCTAACCTTTTTCCTCTGGCAAGAGTCAGATTTTACTACATAGCTCTGGACATATGCCTTCATGGACTTCCAGTAAAATTTAAAATTCAACAGCTCCACATTCTTCAGCAGTCCTGGGTGTACTTTCATTGGTGAATCATTCCTTTATTTTACCACCTGCCTCTTGAGATCATCATCATTTGGCACCACTATTCTCCCATTCCAATACAGTGCTCCCTCTTCCAGTTGATACTCCTCCAATCCTTTCCTTACCATTACCTCCTTTGATAACAGCACCTTCACCAAATCTTGCACTCCCTCATCCTTTTCCTGCCCCTTCCCTACCCATTCCATCAAATCCTCATCCTACAATTCAACCTTGTCTAGGATTACCCCCTCTTCAAGGTTCCCCTTCAATAACGTCACACCAAAAGTATGTAGCTGGCCCAATAGTGGGTGCAAGTAAGGACATTGTGATAGAGCATCAGGATTACCAATTTTCTTCCCTGGTTTGAAGGTAACAAAAAAATTAATGCTTCTTATTATTTCTGCCCAGAACTCCTGCTAGTGAGCTAAATTTTTAGTGGTCAGAAGGGTTTAAACGTTTTTATGATCCATGTAAATAATAACTTGTAACTGGTGAGGCCCTCCTTCCAAATAGTGGAGCCAGGTACCTACTGCTTCTACTAGTGCCAATAACTCCTTATCATATATTTCATAGTTTAATTTTGTTCCTAGCAGTGTTTATGACAAATAAGATACTGGGTGCAAGACATTTTCAGTATCATATTAGGACAATACTGCACCTTGTACAAAATCTGTGAACTTGTATTGCAGAACAAATAGCTTTAATAATTCAGGGATTTCAAGAATAAAGGCTGTCTAAAATTATCTTTTAAGGTAGTCAAAGGCATCTTGTTGGCTATTTTTCCAGATAAATTTGGCTCCATTTTTTGTGAGGTCATGCAATGGTTGGAAAATGTGGAAGTAATTTTCAATAAAACAGCAGTAAAAATTTGTAAATCATAGAAATTACTGGAGCTCCTTTATTGATGCTTGAGTTGAAAATTCTGTAACTGCCTTTACTTTCTTCTGGTCCATTTGCACCCTATTCTTTGAAATGATCATACCCAGGTAGGGGATTTCACTCACTGATAAGACACATTTCTCCATTTTTAACAATAAATGGGCCTCTCTCAAGCGCGGAAAACAGTACTTTACATTTATCTGGTGTTCCTCCATTAATGTGGAATAAATTAATATTTCATCCAGGTTTACTTCTAAATCTATCCCTCTTCTTTCTCTAAATATTATTTTGGTGAAGTGTTGGGAAGTGGAAGGAGCATTACATGAACCAAATGGCATTACCATCCATTCAAAATGACAAAGTTTAGTTCAGAATGCCAGTATGTGTTTATCACCTTCTTTTACATGTATGTTGTGGTAACCTTTCCTAAAATCTAGTGATGTGAAGACCTTTTAACCTTGAAGAATATCAATTAGCTCACTATTAAAAGGAAGGGGAAACCTGTTCTTTACCATCAGCACTTTTAATCTTCTGGAATCCATGCAAGGTCTTAGTGAACCATTCTTTTTTCATGAAAAGATCACTGGGGAAGTTCAGGGATATTTTGATTCCCTAATAAAACCATTCTTTAAATTTTCATCAACAATCTCAGTTAGTGCTTTTGACTCTAGGGTTGATACTGGGATTATGCAGCTGAATTGAGGGGTTGCACCTGGAATCAGATCAATGGAAAAGTTGTATAGTCAATGAGGTGACAGGGTCTTGACTTCTCCATCTTCAAAAAAAAGTAGTAACTCCCAAAAATCTTCAGGGACCACTTCCTTGAGGCTTTTTGTTGGCTTTGAGGACTTTACCTTGGCTGAAATCTTGGTGGATATGCTCCAAAATGTTGTGTTGCATTCCAGATTCTCCTCTTCTTCTAGCCCCCCCCTCCAAGTCCTGAAACCTAGAATCAAGAGAAAGCATCAGTTCTTTCAGCAAGTCTACTGATGATGATGAAAAAACAGGAGACTTTCCGGGAGGGGCCAGGGAACAAATTCTTTCTTTGCATTATCCACCCTCCAATTTTCTGCCTTCCTCCTTCTTTTTTGTGACTTCCTCTTTTCTTGGTGCACTTCACCCCTTTTCTGCTCCTTCTCAGTGCTTCCTGTTGGATCCCCATTCCTAGCCTGCTGCTTATAATCAAGAGGAAGAATCAGCTCTGGTGGAAAGTCAACTGCTGATAACAAAAAATCAGAAGACTTTCCAGGATGGGCCCCTGACCACTTAAAGGGGGAAGGGGGCCAATACTTTAGCACCAGTATCCCCTTTCTTTCCCATCTGAACCTTCTTTTCCTTCTAATAAATTTGAGGGTTATATTGGTCCAGCCGTGTCATACCCAGTATCATGTTGTACTGTTCCTTCAGGTTTGTTGCTTATGCCTTGCACTGAGACTCACTTCTGTCACACCAGAACCTGAAAAAAATGTTCTCTCTTACTTCTCCTCCCCCACCTGGGGATCTATAAAACATTATTAGATTCCTAGGGTGGTTCAATTTTTCTTTTTTCTTTTTATCTTTCTGTAAAAACTTGTTAGAAATAAAAAATTCTGTGGCCCCACAGTCTAGTAGGGCTCATATATTTGTTTTAGTGTCAAGGGTAATTAAAAACAGGTTCAGTATAATATGATTATCATTCACTTCAAGTTATTTACATGCTGATAATTCTTCTACTGAATTCCCCTTATCCTTCCCCTCTAATCCACTCAAGGAGGGAACAACCTTCACTCCTGAGTTCTGCCTTTTACCTGTGCCTTTCCTGCATTATCCTCCACCTCACTAGCCCTTATTTTCCCCCCAAACTCCCTTTCCAAATGACCAACACTCTCACATTGAAGGCACAGCCCTCTGCTAATACGCCTCTGGTATTCCTCATCAGATAACTTTCTTCTTCCACTAGCGGTGCATGCATTCACTTCTCCAATATCCATGGAATTTGGGTCCCTGGAGCTGGACCAACTTGATGAGGAATAGTTGCACCACTGATGAGAGCCACTTCAACCATCTATTTACTGATTCATAAACTCTTTATTGATTTGGATAGCCAGCTTCATGAGTGTTGGAGGTAATTTGGATAAGGGTGGCTGATTAGGGCATTTCTTATTTTTTATGAGAGCCCGTTTCTGAAGTAAAACATTAGCACCCCTTCTTCCCATATTTTGACATATCTGGTGTGGCCTTTTAATTCTGACACGCACTTGGCCACTGAATGTTCTTGGCATAGTTGATTTAACCCATGTTCTGAGGTTGTGGCCATGCCAGGGTTACCAAAAGCTAACTCAAATGCTGCCATGAACTGGAAATACATTGTTTCTGACTGAAAGTTTTCAAGGAGCTCCTTGGTGTAGAGCCTTTCCAAGAATTTCACCTCAGCTCTGAGGTACAATATTGTGAGCCCAATCTTTTCTCACTCATCTGGGAACTTATTCCTGTTAAGCAGGACATAAAGGTTTACCTGCAATGCATACTGATCTTCCCAGGGAGCTCATTTTCCTTAAAAGATTTCTGGGACTAAGATTTTAGGGCCTTTAACAAATGGAACTGGTGTTGTAATTGATTCCTGTGCCTCAGCTTCAGTGAATTTACAATATGAGGGCCTTTCCTCTGCTAGACGTTACATGAGTCTGATTTTTGTTCTTGCATTTCAGAAAGGGTTTCTGCATCAGGTTGACCTGTGGGATTCTTTGTTCTTCAGTAGTAAGCCCATTAATATTGGACAAAATGTTAAGACCTAAGGAGGAAGACTACTTCTAGATTTAACACTAGCCTGAAACAGGACTGACTGTGCTAATTTAGCAGACAGGCTAGAGAGTAACTGGATTACTAGATAAGTTGTCCAATGAGGAGCACTCCATAGCACTTGACCCATATAACCCCCTTATAAAATACCCTATCTTCTGCCTCTCACAGTGAATAGCACCCATAGCACTCTTCCCCTCACCTCTCAACAAAATCCTAACACAAAATGGTATCCATTATATGAATGTTAGTTGATAATTCATATATATAATGAAAATAAATTTGAATATTCATCTGAAAAAATATGCATAAAAATTTTATATTGAATATGCATATGAAACTGCATATTGAATACACATATGCAAAATTCATATTGAATATTTATATGCAATATTATAATGAATATGCATACAAAAAGTTAAATTGTATATAAATATTAATAAACCTCATATTGAATAAAATATTTAAAAAAATTTCAATATAAATTTATTATATGTTATATTATGTAATTTTTTAAATTGATTTGAATTTAATTTAATTTATTATATTTTAATAAACTCATTAGGGGGTTTCAAACATTGCCATATACGCCATTCAAGCAAGCCTCAAAAAAGTACCAAGTAAGTCATTTTAATTCAAATTACATACCCCATTTACTGGTATACTTCAACAGCTTTCTTTTCCCTACACATGCCATCCTTTGGGTATGTCCAAGCCCCTCAAGCACTTCTTCCCCTTAACTTAATTAGTCAGCATAAGGTACACACAGGCCCATACCTTAAAAATTTTCTTCACATAATTCTTAAGGTTTAATATATACATGCACAGTACCTTGTGCATTAAGTATTAAACCCTCTTAAAATCATACTCCAACCCTACTTCCTCCCACCCTTGATTACTCTTGCTCTTATTTTTCTGAACTACTTATTATTCTAATCTCTACCCATACTCAAATTGACTGTAAACTGACAGTGTAATGGCATTAAATTGCAGTTTTCTTTAGGTGACATCAATGCAGCAACAGCAGCTCAAGATAAAAACAAGAAAATCAATATACTTAGTGAAATCAACCCTTCAAAGAGTAAAATTAAAGAGTCAGAAGCCTCTGGAAAATTACTTGGCTATAACAAAATACAAGTTTTAATCCTGCACGTTTTAAGGGGGAAGCAATCATTTGAGGGGAAAAGGGCTCTGATGTGCAGTGGATTGTAGGAATGTGTGTATTGTTGTGCTGAATTGTGGTTTGGGATTTGGTGAAAGAATAGGAAGTACCTGAATTAATTTTTGACATATCTAACCCCAAGTATGTTATTTATGATGGCCTCTTGGGGTAATGTTTTAAGACTTAAGTCTGCCAGGTGTATATGGTCATGTTTGACACCCCCTATTTTATTTCATTCATTACCTCAAATCAACATAAATTAAATTGTATTATATTGTATTGTATTTTATTATATTTAGTCGTTTTTAGTTATGTGTTATATAATATTATTTTATTATATTGCAAATTATTACATTTCTTTTCAAAATATATAATAATGATTTGATTTGATTTATCTCATTTTATGCCATTTTTATTTATCTTTTTTTAATTCTAGCTATTATACTTATCTATCTGCCTTTTTTATATTCAATTACACCATAATTATTCTTAATTTCTTTCAATTCATTTTATTTGATTTGATAAATGCTGTTGTATAGCCATGTAGCAGCATTAAGTTGGTTAAAATTGGTTGGTGAACTCTTATTTACAGCTGTAGATAGGAGTTCACAGGCATAAAATTGGATGTGGGACTCTGGTGTATGGCCATATATCAGAGTCCAAATGCATAAAAATGTGTGTTGAACTCCAATTTACAGCCATAGATCAGAGTTCACATGCATCAAATTGGATGTGATACTTTGATTTACGGCCATAGCTCAGGGTACACATGCATGAAAATGGGTGGTAAACTCTGATGTAAAGCTGTAGAACAGAGGTCACATGCTCAAAATTGGATGTGGTACTCTGATGTATGGCTGTAGATCAGAGTCCACATGAATTAAATTGGGTTGTGAGCTCTGATCTATGGGTGTACATAAGAGCTCACCAGCTCATTTTAATAATTCAAGGACTGTTATTTGCACATATAATATCACCTTTTGAAATAAAATAAGATGTAAAAAAATTTAATTAATATGTAAGGGAATAAATTATAATAAATTAAAATTAAACAGAATAATAGTAAGTGAAATGAAATATAATTCAACATAATACAGTATTATATAGTATCACCACACAATATGGGGGGCGGACTTGCTAGCAAGTCCGCAACCTTGGACCCAAACTCACCATAGATTGAACACACATTGAGCTATTGATAAAGGAGCCATACAATCAGGAATGAACACCACTCAGAAGAACAGTTTTAGGTGGGTGTTCAAGTAGAGTTCAGTATGGGTTCAGTCTGAGTTCAGTCTGAGTTCCATCTGAGTTCCATCTGAGTTCAGGTTGAGGACTTGCTAGCAAGTCCACCCCCTATATTGCGTAGTGTATGGTAGAATAAAATATAGCAAATGCAGATCAAATAAAATAAAATGAAGTAAAGAAAAATTTTTTGAAAAGGAATGATAAAATTAAAGAAAATTTATAAATCATCAACAAAAATTATCAAAAAATGAATTGAATTTTTTCTTGAGCCAGATTTTTTCAAGTTAGTTGAAAGAATATAAATATACCAATGCATTAAAATACATACTATGGACAGACTTTGAAGCCTTATAAGCTGTTTATTAATATATATAGGGGTAAATTAAATACTTTTTCATGAATAGGGCCCTTATAGATCTCATTTAAAAAAATTGAATTCAAATGAGCTTAATAGGTCTCTTTATTCCCAGTTACCTATGTACTGAAATTTAAAGCTTATCATTTACACCATATACCAGTTTACTTATTGTAAAAAGTTTTTCAAAAATTCAAAAGACATTATTAAATATGTTTAATGTTTCAGTTAACTTGAAGAGTCCTCAAGATGAGATTTGCATTGGGAGTTCAATCAGAGATTCATCAAGACTGAGATATACCTTGTTCTAATATATTAAAAAATTTAAAAAGATATGATTCTATCAACTAATTTTTTTTGAAATACATGCTTTTACTTAGTCAATAAAGGGATGAATATTAAAACAATATATTCAATAAATGTATTTAAATTTATTAAAAATAAATTTAATTAATTTTTTGTAGATGGTTAAATTAAAATTAAAATTTGAAGCTCAAATTTAAGACATTTAAAAAGTTCTTGTACAAAATTTCAAGTGGACTTGTATGAAAATTAGGAACAACATTTGTAACTGACAATCAGCACACTATGAGAGATTAAAATTTAATAAATTCATCCCAAAACACATTTTTAAGTATGTTTAATAATATTTAATTATAGCTTTTATCTAATGTAAAGGCCTTCTTCCAACTAATACTAAATATCTTTAGATTTTTGAGTTTTATTATAGGTTTTTTTTCTCAAAATATTCCATAGTTAATAAAATTTGACTGATTCTTCAAAGATATGTATAATTATTATGCTCATATATTGAAATTATTGGAAAAAAAGAATGTATTACCATGTATTGATTAATTTCAATTTTCATTTCTTTTGATTTTTCAATTTTTTTATTGATACAAGTAGTAAAAACTTCTGTATCTTTAATTACTGAAGATTTAAACAAAGCCTTAAACTAGAATTTAATTTCAGTTAAATTTAAAATTTAAGTCTCCACTTTAGTATTAAGGGTGAAGAAGTTAAGGCTATTACTCAGTATTAATATGATTGGAATAAAGCTTCTTCTTTAGAGAAAAATATAAGATGAAGGTGAATTATGATTCTTGGCCATATAATATCATCCACACTGCTATTTTTAAAACTCTTATTTCTTTTTTTCTCAACCACTTTTTCTAATTTTCTCACTCTTACTAGCACCTTTATGTGTGATCATATTTTCTCAACAAATGTTTTTCTACCTTCCTTTCACCTTTCACATTTCTCTCCTCCTTTTTCTTTCATTCACTATCCCACAAATCTTAACCTGTTTCTTTCACCATAAAATCTCTCCTCACTCCTTTCAATACCCTTCAATAAACAATCAAATCCATTCTTATCCCTTTTTCTATTCTAAATTATATTTAAAGCCTCTTTAAACCCATTTTACTCTCCTCTCTACCCATTTTTTTTTCAAAAAATATTTCCACTTTTTATAATCACTCTTTGCCTTTTGCTACACTTGCTGTTGTAGACAATCCTATAGTACTAGCTATAGGCCTTAACCAAGGGAGTTGTAGAAAAATCAGAGAGAAAATATCTTGTCCCTTTGAGAAATACCAGGTGAGATAAATTTTCTACAGAAAATTGAAGACTGTTACAATATTCCTTCCAAAAAACATCATGACCTCTTGAAAAGCCAAGACAGTAGCCAATAGCAGACCACTGAGAACCAAAGAACCAAAACCTGAAATGTAGTGAAAATCCACACCAGAAGCCAGAGACACAGTGAACTTGTTGCGCAGAGAAAATCAATAGTACTTGATGCAGGTTTCAAAGCTACACCAGAGAAACCAGTTGCCAAAGTTGAGTTAAATGAAGAACTAACCTTGCAAAAAACACAGCCGATTCTGGCCAAAAAACAGTGAAAACTGAGTGAGAAACAGTGATCTAATTACCAGATGGTTTTATCTAGATTTCATTTGGGGCAAACTGTCTTATTCCATATTTACATGCATAAAAACCATGCTTAAGTGCTTCCACCAGCTTCCAATTGCATATGCAGGCCAGCATGCAGCTCTGCACCATGTGTGTCAATGTGTGCTAGTATCTAAGTATGATTTAATAGTAAATATTAATGGTCCTACTACTTATTTTTAAATGACTTAGTGATTAAACCTCAGGGGAAGACTAATAAAATAGTTATTCTCAATTAAACTCACAATACTTGGATTTTTATGTGTGCTAGTGGTGGAAAATAGATCAATAAAATTTAGTTATAGCTTATATAAAGATAATATCAATTTATAAATGCTTTATAATATATTTATATATGATAATAATTGTTTTAAAATGTTTTTTTAATGTGTAGTAAGTAAGTGATGTTCAATAACCTGTCAAATCTACCCTTACTTATACCAAAATCCACTGGAGTGCACAGACCTTCAATCCAGATGATGTCACTGCTATCCCTGGCAAATACAGCACTGTGAGGGTCCATCACCTCCCCATGGTGTCCAATTCAAGCAGTTTCAACACCCAGACCTCCAGTAAGGATACTCCATCACAATTAATGATACCACAGACCCATACCATAAATAGAATAAACAGATAAAAGCGGATACCATAAAGAAATAGGTAAAATAACTCATCCAAAGAGTATATAATGAAACCCAAAGCATATAAAGGAACCAAATTAACTGTCCAAGCCCCCAATAACATCCCCAAGCATACATATCAACTCAGTAATCATATCTCAACTCCTAAATCCGTGAAAATCTATCCAAGGAAGCAGATTAAGTTGTCCAAACTGGATATATGCGCCTGAAATAGGTGTATATGCTTGTGTAGGTGTTTTGAGTCCACTGAATACGTCCACATGACCTAAAATAAGCAGATAAATAAAGGTTATAGGCTATTAAGAGGTTAAAACCCACTTATAGACCTAAATATACATAATACAACTACATATTTCACTGAATATGATATTTATGTATACATATAAGCTTATATATGTCTATAAATACTTAATATCACTTAAGATAAGTATATTATGACTCCATTAACACCTTAATAAGTATTATTAGGCTATGGATAAGCTATTTAAACTACTATGAATCATATAATAGTGTAATAATTATATATTTATGTATTATAACCATATATATAAGTATTTTAACCTTATTTTTAATTTATAATCTTAATGTAGTTAAGCTTACCTTATTTTAAACATAAGAATTACTCAGTCCTGGAGATACCTAGGCTGAAGATGTGGGTTCCTGCTTCTGAAAGAAACTACCCCATTTACCTTAGAAAAATCCACTACAACTACTAAAATTTTTAAAACACAAAATAGGGGGTGTCAGTTCTGGCAAATCCGCACTTAACTTAAGTGCGGATTTCAAACCAAATCAGCACTTAAATTTTGCAAAAAAGTCACTTATTTCAAAAAAGGGTGTCAGTTATGACCTCAAATCAGCACTTTTTTCCCGTTTTTTTTCACAACCACATTTTGGCCACAAAACATCCCTTCCTTTCTTACCCCATCCCTGTCACATGTGACACACTGACCTTCCTTGCTACCTACCCATCAATCCTCGGCACACACCCCTTCCTGACATTTTCAATATTTTGACCAGGCATGTTTACATTCTTTTTTACTTATTTCTTCTACTTCTTAATCTTTTTTCTATGGGTGTCAGTTCTGACCTCAAATCAGCACTTTTTTTGTGATTTTTTTTTCAAAACCACATGTTGGCCACATCATCCCTTTCTTTCCCATACCATTTTGTACTCTCCAAATGTCCTCTTTGTGTACTTCATTCACTTGGGTTGGTATTTTGGTTTGTTGCATATTCATTTTTTTTGGAATTTACGGTGAATTTTTTTTTTTTTGGATGACTCATTGGTTTTCTTTCACCAGCTCAACATGAAATCGCATATTTTGTCAGTGATTTTTTTTTTCATTCATCCCTCATATCCTTTTCCTATTCTCCTCCAACATCCCTCAAACAATTTGGTTTCATTCATTTTGTCATCTCATCTCTCCAGGTAAGTCACTTTATTCTTTTTTTTTGATTTTTTGATTACTAATTATAATTTTTTTTTGTTTTTTTCTGTTTATTTTATTTTTTTTATCTAAATTTTTTTTGTAAGTGGTTATTTTGGATTTCAATGTTATAATTAACCTTTTTTTCTCTCCCTCTTTACTTTCTTTTTTAGCTCCATCACCCTACTCTTCATCCCTCCTTGGCATGGTCATTATCCCCCCTTTCCCTTATTTCACTTTTTTTTGGCTCCATTTCATTGAAACACATACATTGCACATTCTTTATGCATTTCACTTACTCCATATTCAATTTCCCCACAATTCCAACATCAATCTTTCTCACTCTATTTTTCCTACTTTTCAATCAAGGTAAGTTTCATCTCCTTTTTTTGATGCCTATATGATATCTCATTCCTTTTATGAAAAGTTCATACTTAAATATATGTATGACTCTTATCTGGATAACAGTGAACTTATAAAACTCCTTTTGATCTCATCTTCATTACCACTTTTCAAGTTTTTGTAAAATTTTGAAAATCAGACTCGGAATTAGGGTTAGGTTTATTCAAATCTAATGTTCTTTTAACTGAAGATTCTCCTGAAGGCTACCTTTCATTTCCCACAAACAGATTTGAATTTGATTCAGTGGTTGCTGAGATATTGACCATTAAAGTTGAGCCTTTTTTTTCCCAATTTAAATTTTTATTTCATTTTTTTATGTAACAAATTAGGGTTAGGTTTATTTAAATCACATGTCCTTTAACTGAAGATTCTACTAAAGCATATATTTCATTTCCCTCAAACAGGTTTGAATTAGGTTCAGTGGTTGCTGAGATTTTGACCTTTGAAGTTGAGCCTTTTTTCCGAATTTCACTTGTCTTATTTCACATTTTTATATTGCATATTTAGAGGATAAGGATTCTGAAACTCTTATATGATTATTATCTAGGCATTTCAATTATATAGGCATGTATTTGTTGCTCAAGAATATCACTAAAGCTCAAAAAGATGAAGATTTTTGCTTATGGGACACTCTACCTTTCTTTAACTCTTTTCTTGCTCTTCAACTCAAAAAGCACTTTAATAAAGCATTTGAAAAAAATCATGAACTTGCAACCAAAGTTGGAATACCGAATTGGTGTGACTCCGAATGGGAAGATATCAGCCACGAATATCTTTTATTTTCTAATGTTATTATCACTCATTCTGGATTTCACAATAAAATTCACACTGATACCAAGGACACCAATTTTCTTACTTTTGGTATATTCTCATATATCAAACCAATTACTGGCCAACCAATACCATCTCCAGCTAAAATCAAATGACATGGTTTATATTTTCCAGACCACCGGTGCATCATTGATTTTGGTTTGGGAAATGGTATCATCGAAACTATTTGGAATTCTTCTAAGGATAATCATCAAACGACCAAAGCTCTTCCTGGTTTGGAATCCTGTCAACATTTAACACATTTTGGTTGCTCATTTCAAATCAGTCATAAGTTGATTCAAAGAATCAATAAGGTAATAAAAGAAGGTAAAGTTAATCGATTTAAAAAAACTTTATTTAGATCCAAAAAGTATGGGGATTAGAGTTGTCATCGAAAATTTTATATTTTTTCGTAAATTTTTAATAAATATTTTTTATGTATCAATTTCCTCAACTAAAGTAATGGGCCCACGACCTTGTGTTGTATAAATGATAATCATGATAACATTTATTTGTTTCATGGGGTTCCTCTAGCCTATACTTGTGGAAAGTCCCAAACTTTTGTTTCTAGATTTGATCTGCATTTTGGCTTAAGGGATTGTCATTACTTTAAACTAGGGAAATTGATATATATTAGATATTTATTTAATAATTTACGTAATTATATTAAATTTAGATGACTTCCACCACTTACTTCAATAAAATGCAGGGGGGGGGGGTATTTCCAAATTTTCAAATCTGACATGTGAAATTGATGACTTAGAAAAATTTTGGTGATATCCACCCCTTGCTTCAATAAAATGCAGGGGAGAGTATTGCCAATTTTTTAAAACAGATATAGAATTTTTTTGACTTGTAAATATTTTGGTGAAATTTTTTGACGAGAATGTGAAAGTAATTGTTTCCACCTTGAGCAGGTTTCTGGCTCAAAGGAATAGCAGTACCATCAACAAAACCAATACATCCTGGGAAGCCCTCTGCTTGCATAACCTGAGATGATTCAAGTTGCTCTTCTTTTGTTGGCCAGGTGAGAAGTTGAGATTACAGGGAGTTGATGGCAGTGATACATTGTTTGGTATAAGTGTTAACTGAACCATACCCTAAATCAAATACATTTTCTAAACGTTTCAAAGCGGCTCCATTACCATTTGAACCCAAATGACATAGTGTGATGGCCAATTGAATTGAAGGATGTTGTTGTTCTTTTTGAGAATTATTGTGAAATATGGGATGATCCTGAATAAGCTCAAGCAATTTAAGGAAACATTCCTGAGAAGTCCTGAACAGCTCTCTAAAACTGGGTGTAAATAGTTTAAGAAGTGTTTGGATGGTGTACTTGGGGGTATGAAGTACTTGAGGCTTTCTGGGAAGAAGGTAACGTTTCGTGGCCATTTTTGATAAAAAGACAAAATCTTCTTCTAGATCAGAATCAGAATTGAAATCAGAGTCCAAGAGCAGTTAAAGAGCCATGAAAGTCATTGCTTTATGTAATTTATCACGATTTGAAAGTGAGGAAGGCATAACTCTTATATGATATGATATGAAGATGTAAGTGATGTACGATGTTTTGAGTTATGAAGTGTTATGCTGCGGAGTGCTGCATATGAATGGGATGATGCTGAAAAATCAGTGAAATGGGACTTGATGGTGTAATCAGCACTTTTGGTTGAGAAAGTGCGGATTTGAGTGAAATAAGTGACTTATTTCATTTTGAAATCCACCAGTATTGGGGCTAGTGTGTTTTGGAAATCTGCACTTATTTAAGTGCGGAGTTGGTCAAATTTAAGTGCGGATTTGTAAGTGCGGATTTGCCAGAACTGACACCCCCTAATCAAGCAATAAAAACAATGGGACACAAAATATAGAGCCAAATTAAGTTTATGAAATGGTACTAAGCACTTAATCCTAACACTTAAGTATAGCCCAAAAAAACACAAAATAAAATTAAACAACTTTATTTTAAAAATGAAAAATGAGAAAAAGACCCCTTAAAACTTAGAATATGAAAAATGTCATCTGGACAAGAAATGTAGAGAAATTCCAGGTATATCAAATGGTAATAGCCATATACCAATAGTCTCAATATTCACCCTATTAAACCAGAAAACCATAGATTTTATAAAATAATGTCATTGAAGAAAACCACAAAAAGAACCAAATAAAACAACAAAGGCTCCTGCCAATTTTGGAAGACCATACCGTCTCATCTGTTCTTTTTTATTTCCTTCTCAAAAAACTCATCTTGATTTCTATGAGTTATAACAGATATGAAAGTCTGGGAAGGTGATAATTAGAGATGCTTTAAAAGGGTCAAAGAAGGTTTTATGGCAGAAGAAAGAGTTTAAAGACATGGAAATAATTGTGTTGAGAGAAATGAAATGAAACTTTTAACAGGGGAATAATATTGAAGATAATTTTTTATGTAAGACAGAAGGTAGGAGTGGAAAGGTAAGTAATAGTGTACTACAAAAAAGTATAAAAATAAAACATGAAAAAATTTTCTATAGAAAGGAAAAAGGAATGAACTCAACTCAAAAACAAAAATAGAAATAAAACACAATATTTTTATATTATTCATTGTAACAAAATTTTATTTTATGTCTTTCTTTTTTAATATTTGGAAGATAAAGAGGTAATATATTGTAAAAAATACTATTGGATGCATATCTCTTTTTTTATTGAACAAAAGACAGAATAGATATTTAAATTAGAGCTTAATTATATCACCAAAGTATAATTGCCTTCATTTTTACAAGTGCTTTAAATTTTTCAGACATTAGGGGGTGTCAGTTCTGGCAAATACACACTTAACTTAAGTGTGAATTTCAAAGCAAATCAGCTCTTAAATGTTTCAAAAAAGTCCTTATTTCAAAAATGGGTGTCAGTTATGACCTCAAATTAGCACTTTTTTCCCAATTTGTTTCACAACCACATGTTGGCTACATCATTGCTTCCTTTCCCACCCCATCCCTATCACACGTGACACTCAGACCTTAATCCTCTCACCAATCCTTGGCACACACCCCTCACTGAGATTTGAAACATTTTATTGTAAAATTTTAACCAGGCATGTTTTTTTGCTTCTTTTTTTATGTTTTCAACCTCCCCAGATCAAAAGTCCAACTTCATCAATGGTAAATTGCTTTTTTTTGATGGAAAATGAATTAAAAATAAAAAAAAGGGAAAATCAACATCAAACCTCAGTAAATGAAGGAGAGGTTCAAAATCTTCCAATCAAAATATAAAAGGGCTCATTTTTCTTCCACTTCCACTGGCTTTGGTATTGATGAATAGGATCTTGAGAATGAAATATCTACTATTTCCAAAAAGCTCAATATCATGTATCTTCTTTATGAAGAAATAGATATTCTTTTTGGTTCCTGATTTGTAGCTAATTTAAATCTTATCAAAATTATTTATATCATGAGATTCTGATAGCACCATTTTTCTTTACTGGACTCTAGAATATTGCACTTTTGGAATTTCAGATGGTAATATAATACTGACACCTTTGAATAAAGCCTCATCACCAACATAATTTTATCACCTCACCACCAATTTAAATTTCTCAATAAAGCTAAGTCAACAAAATTCTATATCTTTTTGAGAAATTTGGTAATACCCTCCACTGCATTTTATTGAAGCAAGGGGTGGGTATCACCAAATTTTTCTCAGTCATCAATTTTCCAAGTCAGATTTGAAAATTTGGCAAAAATACCTTCCCTGCATTTTATTAAATTAAGGAGTGAAAAACACAAAAATTTAGAATAATTCCATAAATTTATAAATAAAGAAATAAGATAAGTCAAATTTACTATTTTTAAAGTAATGAAAATTTGTCAAGCCAAAATGCTGGCCAAGTCTAGAAACTAAGTTTGGGACTTTCCACAGGTATAGGCAAGATGAGCCCCATAAAAAAGTTTATGGTTTCATGATTACCTTTTATAAAACACAAGGACATTGGCTCATTAATTTAATTTAGTAAATTGAAGTATCAGATTTATTTATTAAAAATTAATGAAAGAATAAAAAATATTTGATGACTTAACAAATCCCCAAAATTTTTTTATCTACATAAAGGTTTGTAAATTTATTAAGTTTACCTTACTTTTTTACCTTGTTAATTTTTTGGACTAAAATTTGATTGAACTGATAAGAGAAGCAAAAATGAGTGAAGGGTTAGACATATGAAAATGGTTAGAAAAAGAAAAAAAAGCACCTTGATGTAAGGGCAGAATAATGAGTAAAGAGAAAGGTAGTTTGAGGAATCTGGAAGGATAAATTCATAATGTAAACATTATTTTATGCATTATGAAATAAATAAACATGAAATCGGGAAAAAAGGCTCAACTTTAAAGGTCAATATCTCAGAAACAACTGAACCAAATTCTAATTGGTTTTCTGGAAATGAAAGATAGGCTTCAGAAGTAATTTCAGCTAGCAGGAAAGTAGATTCAAATAAAACTAATCGTAATACTGACTCTGATTTTCAAAATTGCACAGAAACTTGAAAACTGATTATAAAAATTCCAAAAAGAGGAAGATAAAAGCCTAGTTAAGAATAGGAATCTTGAAGGATAAATGCATGATGTAAACGTCATGATACTCATTGTGAAATCAATAAAAGTGAAATTTGAAATAAAAGCCTCAAATTTAAAGTTCAATAGCTTAGAAACCACTCAACCAAATTCAGATATGTTTTCTGGACATATAAGATAGGTTTTAGAAGTATCATCAGCTAAAAGGACAGTTGATTCAAATAGCATTAGCCCTAATTCAGACTGTGCTCTTCAAAATTGAACAAAAACTTGAAAAGTGATGATGAAAATTCCAAAAGGAGGGAGATAAAAGCCTAGATATTTATAAGATAAGAGTTTCAGAATCTTTATTCTCTCACAGCAAAAAATTGAGTGACACCTTCTAGTAGGCGCATATCCCTATATTCAGTTTTGATTTAAGAGTAAATTTGATTTGATACTGAGTGACCTGGTGTGCTCATTGTTCAGTGCACAGACTTTCCAGAAGAATTAAAGCTGATCTTAAATTGATTTAAGTTAAAGATAGGGATTTTCACCTGCTATCAGGTGCCCATGTTTTTTTTCTGTTGTCTAATTATGCAATATAAAAATGTGAAATAAGATAAGTGAAATTAGGAAAAAAAGGCTCAAATTCAAAATTCAAAATCTCAGCAACCACTGAACCTAATTAAAAAAATTTTCTAGGAGATTAGCAATAGGCTTCATGAGAGTCCTCAGTTAAAGTAAATGTGTATAAAATAAACTTAACCCTAATTTTCTTTATAAAAATTGAAAGAAAAAAAGTCAAATTGGGAAAAGAAGGCTCAAATTTAAAGGTCAATATCTCAGAAACCACTGAACAGAATTCAAATTTGTTTGTGGGAAATATAAGATGGCCTTCAGGAGACTCATCTACTTAAAGGAAGCTAGATTTGAGTAAACCTAACCCTAATTTAAACTCTGATTTTCAAAATTTTACAAACACTTGAAAAGTGATAATAAATATGACAACATGAGGAGAGTCATCGAGGAAGCCTTCCCATTCCATGAGGTATTGAAGTTTCCCCTTGCGCATTCTTGAATCAAGGATATGGCTTACTTCCCACTCTAGATGGTCTTCTACTTCGACCGGTTCCGGAGGAGGTTGGTTCCTGCCTGGGTATGTTTCTGGAGCCAGTTCCAGGAGGATATGTGAAAAACAGGGCAAATAGCCTGCCATTTAGGAGGTAGCTTGAGTCAAAATGCAGTTTTAGAGACTTCGGAGTCGATTTACAATGTTCCCAAGCTTTTTTCAGCCAGTTTCTTTGATGGTCAAGTTTTTCGAATGTTTCGTGCATTGAGCCATACTTTGTTGCCTGGTTTAAAAGAAGGAGCAGATTGTCTATGTTTGTAGGCCTGTTCCTTGTACCTTCGAATCAATAATTCCAAATTCGATTTAATTTCTTCTTGGAGTCGTGATATGCTTCAAAGATAATGTTCAGCAGGATGACTAGTTCCTACGTGGATTGAGTTGAATTGAGGATGTCTTCCATAAGCAGTTTCAAAAGGAGATTGTCGTGTCAAAGAATGAGTTGAGTTATTATAAGCAAATTTGGCCAATGGTAACCATGTGGTCAAATTGTCTTGTTGGTAACTGACATACATTTGAAGGTATTGTTCAAGGATTTGGTTGACCCTTTCCATTTGCCCATTGGATTCAGGATGATAGGCTGTGGAGATATTCCTCATGATATTGAGTTGTTGACAAAGTTGAGTTTAGAATGTGGATACAAACAATGAGCCTCTATCTGAAAGAATATCATTAGGTAAGCCATGTTTGGAAAATACATATTCTAGAAACAATTTCGACAAATCTTCTGCTGTAGCAGTAGTAGTGGTTTTAATAAAAATAGAAATTTTTGAAAATCTATCTACTATTACTAATATAGCATCAAAATTATTAGAAAGAGGAAGTTGAGAAATAAAATCCATTGATAAAGATTCCCAAGGTTTAGAGGGAATAGGAAGTGGTTAAAGCAACCCATGCTTCCGGTGACGGGGAGCCTTATTCCTATTACATTTGTAACAAGATCTTATATAGGCCTTGATTTCTCTGGTCATTCCTGGCCAGAAGAAATCCCTTGCTATTAACTGGTAGGTTTTATCAACCCCAAAAATGACCAGCTAATGGAGAATCATGTCGACTATTGAAAATCCATAATTTTATTTCATTGTTGTTGGGTATGACTACTCTACCTTCGAGAACTAATAGACCTGATTCAATACTAAATCTTTTGGCCTCTTGCTTTGAGAGTATTTTGTCTTTTAACCCTAAACAATAATTGTCCTTTGACTGAGCTTCAAGGATTTTGGATAGTGGATTTTGAAAAGATTGAATTGTCATCAAATTAAGTTGATGAGTCGTTAAAATTGATTCTTTGATAATTGATTTCACATTTTCTGGTTTCTTATCAGCAAATGTGTCCCCCCACTGTGGGTAAACGTTGTCCCGACATGAAAAGATATCTGGGACAATGCAGTTCTTACCTGGGCGATAGGAAATAGAAAAAGGAAATTCAGACAGAAAATCAGCCCACCTGGCTTGACACCTGGTTAACACTTTGGAAGACATAAAGTATTTCAAAGCATTATGGTCTGTTAGAATTTGAAAAGGACTATCTAATCTGGGAAGAAAAGAGCGCCATTTTTTAAGACAATGAATAATAGCTAAAAGCTCTTTGTCATGAATTTCATAATTTAATTCTGCTGCAATGAGTTTGTGTGACTCAAAAGCAACAGTATGAAACAATTTTGTTTCAGGATTTAATTGAGATATGACCCCTGCAATAGCATAATTGCTAGCGTCTGTCTTGACTATTTTCAAAGCAGAAGGATCAAAGTGTCAAAGAATTGGAGCTGTGGTAAATTCAGTCTTCATTGCTTCAAATTCCTTTTGTTCTGTAGAAGTAAAAATAAAAGGAATATCTTTTCTAAGAAGAGAAGTAAGATTGGAAATAGTTTTAGAGTAATCTTTAATAAATCTTCTATAGAAATTTGCAAAACACAAAAATCCTTGGAGGGATTTAACAGTTTTGGGCTCAGGCCATTCCAGGACTTTTTGGACCTTTTTTTGTCCATGACTAAACCATCAGTGAATAATGTAAAACCTAAAAAATTGATTGATTTAAGGTGGAATTTGCATTTATTGTGCTTAGAGTAGAGACCATGATCTCGAAGTCAATTTAGAACCTGTCAAACATGATGAATATGTTCATCCAGTGTCTTCGAGAAAATTAAAATATCATCTAAATAGATGACAACAAATTGTTCGACAACATCTTGAAAGATGTCATTGACAAAAGTTTGAAAAGTTGATGGTGCGTTACACAATCCAAAAGGCATAACTAAATATTCAAAACTACCAAATATAGTGCCAATTGCAGTCAGTGGTTCATGGCCTTCTGCGATGCAAAGAAGATTATAAGTGCCTCTAAGATCAATTTTAGAAAAGAAATTAGCACCATTGAAAAGGGTAAGAAGCAATGACATAGGGGGAACAGGATATGCATTCTTCTTAGTGACTGTGTTGAGCTTTCTATAGTCAACACACAAACTAAGGCTACCATCCTTTTTCTTTACAAAAAGAACAGGAGAGCTGGTTGGAGATTTACTGGCTCTGATGAAACCTTTGGCTACATTGTCTGCAATGTAGTCTTGAAGAACTTGAGATTTGTCCTTCAACAAAGAATAGACAGGACCTGCCGGAGGTACTGGACCTATTAACTCTATTTGATGGTTGTAGTGTCAATGAGGTGGTAACTTATTGGCCTTTTGGATTGAGAAAAAATTGAGGAAATAATGATAGATTTCCAGTAGAGTTGATTTAATAGCTTCAACGTTGATTTGGTTGTCCTCATCATCTTCGAGAGAATCTGTTGAGGGAAGACCATAATTGAGAGAGCATAATTTGATTACTTCAAGGCAATTTAAATCCTCTTCAAGTGAAGTCATCAAGATAGAAGGGTTAGCCAATTGCTCATTTAGAGAAAGATCAGATGCTTGCAAGTCATCTGGCAGAGATTTGTCCTCTAGAAGGACATTTTCAGGTGGGTTATATAACTCCCTATGGACCTGCATTGAAGAATCAGAAATATACTTAGTGCGTGGGGTGATCAATCCCTATGTCCAATAAATTTCAGGATTCCAATGTGTTAAAAAGTCATGGCCAAGAATGGTATCTTCCATCCTTGGGGCGTCCAAGACTGATAATTCCCACTTGAAGGGGGGAAAGTTTGGAAAGTTGAAAACCTATAAAACTTTCTTCCTTACCCAATATTTGAGTTCCTCTGATTCAACCAAATATATTGGAGTTTGATTGATATCTGTAAATTTCAGTTGTAACTTCTCGGCAAAAGATAAACAAACAAAAGAAATTGAAGCTCCAGAGTCTATAAGACAACTGAAGGCGATATCCTCCTTATAAAGAATGAATCTCAAGCGGTTTAAGGCAACTCCAGTCCTTAAGACATGGGGGTTCTGTGCACTGGGAAAGATAAGATAGTTTTCTTTGCACACAAGTAAACTATCTACTAGTTTTTTGACTTTGAACTAGTACCTTCTCTTTCCTTCAACTTCACACAATCTTCTAGCTTGTGCTTACCCCCACAATACATACATAACCCATTATCTGCTCGCCTCTTCCTCTCAGCTTCTTTAAGTTCCCCTTTTGGATCCAGTACCTTACTGATATTGATTGGGGTTGAGCCTTTTGGTCGAGGTTTGTCCTTTCCCTTATTGGGTTTGGATTGAGTGGTCCGTGGTTGTGAAGAAGGTCCCTATTTAAATTTTAGGCCTTGAGATTTGTTGGCGTATCGACGATGTTGTAGTCGTCCTTGGTAAAGGCCATCAAATTTGTGGGTTTGATCCATTAAATCTGTAAAGGTAGTCATCTTCTGACCATGAAGATTTAATTGATCCAGAATCCTCAAAGGAAGTCCCTTTGTGAAATGATACTTGAGGGCAGCATCATTCCAACCTACTCGAGTTTCAAGTGCTCTGAAGTTTGAAATATATTCAGAGGCTTTACCCTTATCACTCATGCAAAGAAAATCAAGTTCAATTTCTGCTTTGTCAGTTTCTTTAGGTTCACCGAACAATGTGAAGAGTTGGTCTTTGAACTTTTCCCAGTTATTAATAAGTAAGTGGGTTTCTGTTGAAGAGAGCATGAGAAGATAAGGTTTGAACCATCTTGCTGCTTTTACGGCTAGGAATGAAGAAGCGTAAACAACCTTTGATTGGTCATTATGGAACAGGAGCTTGCAGGTTTGCAAGAAGGTCCGCAATCTGTCTGGATGTTCTCCATTGAATTTATGAGAAGATTTAATGGAAGACGTTTTGAATTTAGATCCCTCCAAAGACGTTGAATTGGAGAAGGTTTTCATGAAAAGTCTCATGAAGTCCTCCAGCAAATTAGATGGTCCAGGTTCCGAAGGTTGACCAGAAGGGTGAGTAGCAGGGGTGGATGGTGCCTCATGCATCGTATCCTCTCCTTCTTCTTCCTCGCTAGAATCATCAAAATCCTGAGGGATGTCTTATACAGATTGGACGCAATGTCCCCATTCTCTAAGATCGAGAGGTTCCAAGGAGTGAGTGCAGGAAACAGGCCGTGTGGCTGTTTGCCTGCCTCTGGAGCGAGCTCAAGTAGTAGTGCCCATAGGAGGAGTGCGTTGAACAGGTGCCATTTTATGATTTTAGAAAACACCTGAAAAGGGACATAGTAGTGCAAATAATGAGAACTATGGAGAATTAAATTATACTGTCACTGGAAAACCTACGCACAAGGTCAACGGTGTTCCCGGAAGTGACATGGAAGGAGGAGTTGAGAAACTTCTTTGAGGTACAGAGGAAATGTTCGAGGAAGTGATTCGAAGATGACTCGAAGGAAGAGCTAATGCTTCATGATATGTTCGAAAAGAATTCTAATATAATTTAAAGGTAATATTAATATTCTTAAAATCTCACAAAGGGTTGGAAACTCAATAATCAAAGATTTAGGATTCTGAAATGATTATTGAGAAAATAAGGAAAGATACAATAATAATTATTTAACCTGAGGCTTTACCACTATTAACTATATATACGTTTTATAATTTAATTCAAAAGAATGTCGAACCAAAACCCAACCCCTTTTATATCCTTTACTCTTCCTCGCATTGACCTCATACCCATCCACTATTCCGCACACCACAGACCATTCAAAATACACCCATTACACCTGGACCCTCCTCACTAACATCTGTCAACCCTTTAATCCTCCACTAACCATTCTGTCCATGCTCACTACCCCTTTTAATAATTCACAGACACTTAATAAACCTTTTAGCGTACTATTACATTGACTATTGCGCTGTGCGTCGCTTATTGAGGAGAGGACTAAGACACACTGTTGAGAGATTGACTAATTTAGATTTAGAGTTTAGACTAGTGAGGTTGAATAGTGAGTACACAAAGGAAAGATGCAGTTGCTATGTAGAATTGCTTTCTGTGCTTTGAGTATGGATTTAGACCTCTGTATTATTGACTTAATGAGCTGCTTTTGCCTCGAGTGTCACTTGGCGCGTGATAGTATTGCTATCAGCGGGTTGTCTAGAAGATGAAGGAAAGGAGGTATAAAAAAGGAAATAGAAGGGGAAAATAAAGAAGAGTATTAATTTAATAAATTAGAAATGAAATTTAATTGAGTTAATGGAGAGTAATACAATGATATTTTATGAGTAATGACACTACAGTAGAGTTCAATGATATCTAATATTTTAATAAGTTAATTCTCAATGGGCGGCAATCAATTATTGTTATTAATAGACTTATGGCAACCTTAAATTAATATAAGATTTATATTAGAACTGTAAGACTAATAAAAATAATAATAATTTGTATGATATTTAAAAATATAATAAAGTATGAGTGTAATAAGTGATAGATAACAAAGAGGAATTACACGATCCTTTTATAGGCAAGGATACTTCTGAGGTGCTTCCAATTTATATACAAAAATAATAGTACTTGAAACAAAAAGACCAAAAGAAATCAATTAAAACATACACGTTTAGAGAAAAAATGAAATAACATTTTAAACCTGTGAATAAGTTAATAACTTTCCTGTCTTACAGCTCCAAACAAGTAATAATCTAATGAATAACTAAATAAGTATGGGGACATGATAATTTTGAGAAAAATTATTTTAAACAAGTATCATAATAAGATGTAAAGGTTTTAATTAAAACAACTAGAATTATTTTCACTCAAAAATGTATGTAATAAACTTTAGTTCAAATATAAAGAGAAATTAATTAATTGTTTTAACTAATTTCAGTAATTAATTTAATTTTAACAAATAATTAATTTAATTGTAACTTATTTAAAGTGAGAATTTAATATTAATATATTAAATATGTATTTTAAATTATCTACTAATTCTATTAACACAGTTAAGGGTCAAAAAAAGAGCCCAATATTTATGGATAAAATTATATGATGAGTTGGATTTAATATCTAAGTTATATTAGATTAATTGTAATTCCATTATAAAATAAATATAATCAAGCTTATAATATTATAATTAATTTAATTAGTTTTTTAGAAATATTAAATACATAGAAACGCACCATGTTTTTATAGAATATAATATTTGTTTATGTAATAAAACTTATTTAATAATAAAATTAAATATAGTAATTATTTTATTTATTCATAAAATATTTATAATTTTATTATTTAATAAAATAATTTATTTTAACTACATAGTATTATTCCCTTACATGATTTCAGTAATTTATTATATAAATTACTGGGTTCCTGAGATAGCCTGGCTGTCACTCCCTCACTCTAAAAAAACAATAAAAAAAATGCTAAGATGTTTTCCTTCTATACTTTTTTAACAGAGTAGGAAGATTTGAAATTTCTTTTCCAGGTATCTATGCATCATGTTCAGATGACTTATTTTTATATCTCAATACATATTAAATACCTCTTTCAGAAGTAATAATTCTATCATTGATAATTTTATCAATTTCTGCAGTTTCTGTGACTTCCTGAGGGTTTTTCTTAGGTCTTCCCCTTTTTTTAGGAAATAAGTCACTGTTGGAAGTATAAGGTTTAAGCAAGGAAATGGGGAAAACAGAGGTTTTCCTATCATAAGGAGAATACAATACAACTTCTACTGCATTATCTCCCACCATTCTTTTAGCAACAAATGGTTCCACAAAAGGATCTTTTTATTTTTTATTGCCTTGTAAATTGAAATGGACAGTAGATATCAACACTTCATCATCCTTTTAAAATGTGCATTCTTTATGGGATTTCTCCCATCTTTTCTTTTCATATTCAAACGCTTTATAAATACAGCTTTGAGCATGTTTTCTGCATAACAGTTGCATTTGCATAAAAGATTACACCAGGGTGTAGTTCCAACTTAGGTAATTTATTATTGAGAATCTGAGCAGGAGTATTTGGGAGATAACCTAACCAAAGCTCAAAAGGCTTTTTCTCAGTGACAGAATGAACAGTGCTATTATATGCAAATTCAAGACCAGGCAATAGAGTGACCCAGTCATGAGTAAATCTGTCATTGTCTTTATATTCTTATCAAAAGGCACAATACCTTCTAATAATATCTTCTAGAGTTTGAATCATTCTTTCAGCTAAACCATCAGTCTGAGGATGGTGAGCTGTAGATAATTTCAACTCACAGCCACAAATATCCATCAAAGAGGTCCAAAACTCAGATGTAAATTTTGGATCTCTATCAGAGATAATGGCTTTTGGAAATCCAACAATATTAAACATGTAAGACCATCATAGGAAAGCTAATTCTTTGGTGGATACATCTTTGTGGGTTGGAATAAATTTACAAATTTTGGTGAATCTATCCACTATTAAACAACAAGAGTAATAATTGTCTTTACCTGCTACAGGAAGGCCAGTGACAAAATCCATGTTAGTGATTTTCCAAGGAGCATCAGGTGCTTCAATATGTTGTAACAATCCTGCTCTCTTACCTGTCAATCTCTTAGATTTCTGACAGGAATCACAAGATTCAACATATAATTTAGTGTCTTCAGACATATTAGCCCACCAAGCGGTTTTTTTAATTCTGATAAGGTTTTTTTCAAGATCAAAATGTCCTGCTAATATTTCATCATGACATAGTTTTAAGATGGTTTCTTTCATGGAAGGAGGAATAACAATGACATTGGTCAGTTTTCTCCTGTAGTAAATATAACCATCTTCAATGGAAAATTTTCCTTTACTCAAAGCACTCTGGTACTTTTGAGGAAGAGTTTTTATTAATACTTGGATAGAAGAATTCTTTGGATCATTCAAGATTGTAACCAATTTATTTAACTTAGAATCTTTCTCATATGAATCCAGAATTAATTGTAACAGTTCCTCTTCCATATCCACAATGTATATACCATGTATATGCACTGTATCATCTTCAGGTACATTTTCTGGATTGGATACATCATTTGGAAGAGGCAATCTGGACAACATATCAAGATTTGAATTAACATTTCCAGCCCTGTGAATAATAGTCATTCTACCTCTGTATTCTTGAACAGCTAGTTGCCATCTAAACATATGTCTATTTGGTGTCTTCAAGTTTAAGAGGGATTTCACAGCACTGAAATCAGTAACCAATTCAAATTTTTGATCATCTAAATAGTAATGAAGCTTTTCGAAAGACCATTCAACTGCTAAATACTCTAATTGAGTGGCACCATATTTCAATTCACTTTTTCTTAAGTTCCTTGAAATATAACAAATTACTACTTCTGAAAATTTTTCATTAATAATTTGTTTTTGATAAAGAGCAGCTCCAAGTCTAATAAAACTTGCATCTGTGTAAAGAACAAAAGGCTTATTAGAATCTGGAAGGACAAGGATGGGTTCTGTCATTAAACACTTTTTTAAGGTATCAAAAGCTTTTTAGGCATCCTTATTCCACATATAAGCCACATCTTTTCTTGTTAGTTTGCTAAGTGGTAAGGCTATGAATTGATAATTTTTTATATATTGTTTATAGTAGCCACACATTCCCAAGAAACTTTGTATTTCTTTTACAGAAGTTGGTGCTGACACATTTTGGATAGCAGCAACTTTTCCTTGGTCTACACAGATCTGTAAGCCAGACACAACATGACCCAGGACTTTTAAGGATTGAAATCCAAATTTACACTTTTTTAAGGATAAATTCATGTTAATTTCATCCATCTTTTGGAAGAATTTATTCAAGTGTTGTAAATTTTCATCAAAAGTTTTAGAAAAAACTATGATGTCATCAATGTAAACCATTAACCAACCTTCAATTATTTCCTGATGAAATGTGTTATCCATCACTTTTTGGAATACAGAAGGGGAATTTTTAGGGCCAAAAGGCATCCTAACATATTTTTAAATTCCCATATGGGTTGCAATAAGCAAAAAATTTTGGGAAGACTGTTCAACAGGTATTTTATGATAACCTTTATTACCATCCAGACAGCTGATGAATTTAGCACCTTGTAAGGTAGCATGTATAGAGCTAATTCTGGGTAATGGGTAAATATCATACACAGTATAAGTATTCAAAGCTCTATAATCTCCACAAATTCTAGATTTATCTTTCTCATAAGAAATTAAAACTGGAGAGATGACACAATATTTGGGTGTAACATCAACTTTTTCAATAATATTCTTACTTAGTAAAGTTGAGATATTATCTTCTATATCTTTTCTCTTTGTAGGAGATGCAGGATAAGGTTTTTTCTTTAGGCTAGGAGGTATTTCATCCAATTTTCAAGATAAAGAAATTTTCATTTCATCTTTAACCAATCATAGCACATGGGAACCATGAGCAAAAGCCATCGGGAAAGATGTAATTAAGGCTACTATTGAATCCTTTTGGTTATCAGTTATTGATCACCAAATGAGGCTGTTTCAATTTCAGACAATAATACATTCATTTCCTCTGTTTTTCTACCTTTAAATTGGATCAAAGAATGGCAAGATTTTAATAAGGGTGTAGAATGCTTTTTAGAAGAAGAAATTTTAAATTTTCTCTTCCCATTCTTTCCCAAAGTAAAACAATTGTTTGAAGGATCCAATTTAATGCCAAACATGTTTAAATATCATTTCCCATGATAAACCAACTGCTTAAATTGTTATTTTTCATCACAAAAAATTCACAAATAGCTCTGACAAAACCATAATTATATTTAAAGAATACAGTGGTTTTGTATTTGCCAATGGGACATAAAACAGAAACGTAACCTTTCCATTTTTCAGATGTTATAGGTAATAATTTGTATTGATAATATTTATCTATAGAAGCCAGTGCTTTTTCAGATACTACACTCCCTCTAGCACCAGAGTCAAGAATAACCTCAACATTTTTACCATTAATGATAATTGTTGCTCTCAAAGGTGATATTAAAATAGAACTGTCAGTAATATCTCTAATTACTTCAGCATTTTCTACACAAGAAAAGTCAATATCACAATTATCAGACCAATTATGCAAATATTGGATATCTTTTTCTAAAACCAGAACTTCCAAGGAAGACTCATGGTCATAAGAGATATTGCTATCACAGTCACTAGAGGAATCATCAAGATCAGCTTGAGTGTTTTCAGATTCCTCCTTATGTTCAACAAGATGAATTTTCTTGTCAACAATATGTCCTTTTAGCCATAGTTTGTTACATTTAAAACAAGTATTAGTTGCATATTTCTTTGGAGAATCAGGGGCAGAAGGTCTACCAGTTTTTTCTGGTTGTTTTGTGGAGGGCTTTTGTTGGTCATTATAAGATTTAATAGGATAAATCCTTGGTTCATATCTATGATTCAGTAGGACTTCATTACAGATATTAATAAAGGAAGAATTCTCTCTCACATGCTCAGTCCTTGCCACAATCAAATCTCTCAGAGAATTTGGTAATTCATAGAGAATTTTATCTCTCCAAATATCATAATCCATTTTAGGATCCATGGCTCTAAGAAGTTTTTTAATTTTCATGAGGAAAACAATAGGTTTTTCAGGAGTGGAGGATGCATATTTAGCATTATCATATAATCTCTGCTGAGCAAGCCTGAATTTGGAGCCACCAAATTGATTTTCAATAAAGGCTTTCCACTCTTTCCAAGTATAATGTTGATTGTCCAGTAGAACAAATTCATACCACATTAAAGCTACATTGGAAAATAAAGAAATTAATTTAGAGACAATTTCTTCATCTGGCAATTTATAAGAGTTTTTCAGATTATCAATTCTCTGAACAAAGTTTTTCCAGTCAGATGAAGAGTCACCATCAAAATTTGGATATTGATCCAGTTTGGGCCAATTTTTCTGGCTACATGAATGGTCCATCTTTTGGTTTGAATTATTTAACAATAATAATTCTTGAAGTTTAGCCAGGTGTTCAGAAATTTAATTATTTACAGAAACAGCTGGTTCATGACCATATAAAGATTTTTTGCTAGTAGCAAAAGATTTCACAGACACATTGTCAGTTTGTTTAATGGTTTAAATTTGGGGAAGAAAAGAACTGCTTTGTTCAGGCCCCTTTCCTCTATTTTTATGCAATATATTGGAAGCATGTTCATGTACACCATAATGATTGGCAGATAAAGCTGAAAATTTTTCCTGTAGGTCAGACACAGAATTTCTTATCCTTGGAATTTCAGACATTTGGTCATTCATTTTTGCAAGGGATAAAACATTTCTGTCCTCAAAAACTGTGTATTTGGTACTCAGTGCTTGGAAATCATTTTTCAGCTTTTTCAACTCATTGTGTAGAGACTTAATTTCATTTTTCAATGAATAATTCTCTTCAATAAGGGGTTTTAACTCACTCAAAGTTTGATGCAGATGAATATTTTTATCTGAGATAGCTCTATGATCACTTCTTATTTGTTTTTGTTGGCTAAGAATAATATTCAAAGTTTCTTTGATTTTAAAATAGGCTGTATCTTGAAAAGAAGAGCTCACTTTACAATGTAAGTGCAAATTATTCAATCTATCACTCTCATGTACTAATACATCTCTTATTTCTTTGTCTTTTGCAACATTAAAATCAAGTGTATCTTTTAATATATCCTCAGAGGTTTTCTCAAGCAAGGTATAAACTTCAGGTGAACCAGAGTCATTTTTAATTGCAAGAGAAGGATTAATTAAAGAAGTAGATGTTAAATGTAAAGGTTCATCAAATGATAATTTACTAATTACATCATTAGGACTACTTATTAAAGGAAGTTGTCTCTTTAAGGGTTTAACTTTTCTTTTACCATTATCCACAATATTACGTGTGGTAGACTATTTGTTATTATACATACCAACATGTTTATCAAACAGATTACTTACCATGGCAAGGGAGGAAATTTCCCCTGTGCCTTCTTTCTTCTGCCTCCCTGATAAGGATGGGCCTGAGGAGGTTGATGGTAAGTTTGTGTCCTGGATGGGCCAGGGTGTTGAGCTACTGGCTGCTGAGCATTCTGTTGGTAATGGATCATCAGGTAATCCCATTACCACTGTTCCACTTATAGTGTTTTGATTTTGAGTGAAAGAGCTGGGTGTCTGATGGGGCTGAGGCTGAGGCTGAGAGGTTGAGAAAGGAGGAGGTTTCACCTGCTTTTTATTTTAGATCTCCTGCATCTGTTTCCAGAGTGTTTCTACCCTTGCCTTGTACTTCATTGTTTCTGCTTTCAGTTCTTTTATATGGCTGGAAAGATTGTTTATTTGTTGCATCAGAGGGATTGTTTTTATTTTTATACCCTTTAGAGGATTTTCCTGATTGATCTGAGGATTTACTTCTTTCAGATTAGTTCTTTGAGGGGGGTTTGCCACTTCTCCTGACATTTCTATTTCCTGAAGGTTATGAAGATTTTTTTTAACTGAAGAATTCTTGTAAGTTAATTTTGAAGAACCTACAGATTCATTATCTACATCCACATCAATTTCATCCACATGAAGGTTATCCATGCTGTTTGCCAAACTACTGGACATGGAACTATGAAAAATTCAATTGTTATTTAATTATTCAAATTTATATTTCCAAAAAAAAATTATTTCTTCAAAAATTTAAATAAAATAATTAACAATAAAAAATGTAATACAAAAATATGTAATTACAATTGATATTATTAAGAACTTCAATTATTATTAAACGACCAAGCCAAAAAAGGCTTTAATAAGTCAAAAAAAATAATTAATACCAAAAAAAATATCTTGGTAATATTAAGACTAAGTACTGAGTACTATTATGGTCAACCAATTTAAATCAAAAAAAAAATTTCAATAATTAAATTAATAATTTATTTAAAATTTTTTATAATAATCTTCTAGGACTAAGAGTTATAACTCTATTATGGTCAACTAGGAATAAAAAAATAAAAAAAAATTTTGAACACTTACACTCAGTGAATCAGCAATTAAGCCACAATCACTGTTATTGCAATAAAAATTTAATAATATAAGTGAGAGGTGCAAAGGTGAACTTACTATAGTGATTGAGAGATCACTTCAAAAGTATATATTATTTAATATATTATAAACCCAAAATTTTGAAACCAAGTTTAAAACACCATAACAGCAAAATTTTGCTTTTTGCTTAGGTGGTCCGTGTGCAGTTTTGTTTGTCGCAAAAGGGTGTATCGTTGTTGTCATTTGGAAAGGCCTCCAATTATCAGAAGGTCATCTAGAAGATGAAGGAAATGAGGGATAAAAGAGGAAATAGAAGGGGAAAATAAAGAAGATTATTATTATAATAAATGAGAAATGGAATTTAATTGAGTTAATGGAGAGTAATACAATGTTATTTTATGAGTAATGACACTACAGTAGAGTTCAATGATATCTAATATTTTAATAAGTTAATTCTCAATGCGTGGCAATCAATTATTGTTATTAATAGACTTATGGCAACCTTGAAATTTTATAAGATTTATATTAGAACTGTAAGACTAATAAAAATAATAATAATTTGTATGATATTTAAAAATATAATAAAGTATGAGTGTAATAAGTGATAGATAACAAAGAGGAATTACAAGATCCTTTTATAGGCAAGGATACTTCTGAGGTGCTTCCAATTTATATACAAAAATAATAGTATTTGAAACAAAAAGACCAAAAGAAATCAATTAAAACATACCCGTTGAGAGAAAAAATGAAATAAAAATTCAAACCTGTGAATAAGTTAATAACTTTCCTGTCTTACAACTCCAAACAAGTAATAATCTAATGAATAACTAAATAAGTATGAGGCCATGATAATTGTGAGAAAAATTATTTTAAAAAAGTTTTATAATAAGATGTAAAGATTTTAATTAAAACAACTAGAATTATTTTCACACAAAAATGTATTTAATCAATTTTAGTTCAAATATAAAGAGAAATTAATTAATTTTTTAGCTAATTTCAGTAATTAATTTAATCTTAAAAAATAATTAATTTAATTGTAACTTATTTAAAGTGAGAATTTAATATTAATATATTAAATATGTATATTAATTTATTTACTAATTCTATTAACACAGTTAAGGGTCAAAAAAGAGCCCAATATTTATGGATAAAATTATATGATGAGTTGGATTTAATATCTAAGTTATATTAGATTAATCGTAATTCCATTATAAGTTAAATATAATTAAGCTTATAATATTATAATTAATTTAATTAATTTTTTAGAAATAATAAATAAATAGAAATGCACCATGTTTTTATAGAATATAATATTTGTTTATGTAATAAAACTTATTTAATAATAAAATTAAATATAGTAATTATTTTATTTATTCATAAAATATTTATAATTTTATTATTTAATAAAATAATTTATTGTAACTACATAGTATTATTCCCTTACAGGATTTCAGTAATTTATTATATAAATTACTGGGCTCCTGAGATAGCCTGGCTGACAATTGCCAAATTTTAAGATCTGACAAGAAAAATTGATGACTTAGAGAAATTTGGTGATACCCACTCCTTGCTTCAGAAAATTCAGGAGAGGTTATTGCCAAATTTTTCAAACAGATATAGAATTTTGTTGAATTAGCTTTATTTAGAAATTTAAATTGGTGGTGAGGTGATAAAATTTTGTTGATGATGAGGATTTTTGCATAGGTGTTTGTATTATTTTACCATCTGAGATTCCAAAAGTGAAATATTATAGAGTCCAGCAAGGAAAAATTGTGTTATCAGAATCTCATGATATTACCATTTTTGATAAGATTAAAGTAACTATCAAATTGGGAACCAAAAAGAATATACATTTCCTCATAGAGAAGACATATGACATTGAGCTTTTTTGGAAACAGTAGTAATTACATTCTCCTAATAATAATTATCAATACTAAAGCTAGTGGAAGTGGAAGTGAAATGAGACTTTTTATATTTTGATTGATAAATTTTGAACCTCTCCTTCATTGGCTTACGATTGATGTTGATTCTCCCTTCTTTTTTCTTTTTTACTTCATTTGCCATTAACAAGAGGCCATTGTCCTTTGATGAAGGTAGACCTCTCAAATCCAAAAAGTGCATCATAATTTGATTTAATTTTGAATAAGTTGATAATGATGAGACAATCTTCCTTTCTTAGCTTTCCAGACTTTGATTTCTCTGGTGAGGGGCTTGCATTATGGGAAGACCTTTGTGATGAGTATTTTTTTGAGTTGCCTTGTGAGTGTTGGATTTTATGGGAGGCATTATGAAACTGTTATGCTACAAGGAAAGGGATGAAGAGTTTGAAAACATAAAAAAAGAAGGAAAAAAACATTCCTGGTTAAAATTTTGAAATAAAATGTTTTAAATCTCATTGAGGGGTGTGTGCTGAGGATTGACAAGGGGATTGAAGTCTGGGTGTCACATGTGACAGGGACAGGGTGGGCAAGGAAGAAATTATGTGGCCAACATGTGGTTGTGAGAAAAAAAAATGGGAAACAAGTGCTGATTTGAGGTCATAACTGACACCCATTTTTGAAGTAAGTGACTTTTTTGCAAAATTTAAGTGCAGATTTGCCAGAACTGACACCCCCTAATTTTACCATATATTAACAATTAAGTAAAGTTTTTTTATTATCTAAGATGACCTTTTTTTAACTTAAATTGGGGAGTTTCTAGTTTTAAATGCAAAAAGGTAGAAAATTATTTTAAACATTTTGTAGCTTTCCAGACTGGCTTAGCTGTGGGGAGGGCTGATTTCAACATACAATTACAAATTTTTGTTTTTAATGCTTCAACATTGTTTCAAAAAATTTCACATGTACTTCAATAAGTAATCAAGCTAGCTTCATCAGAGGTTCAATGTATTTTCACACTTTATTCCTGATTTTCTCATCACTACCTCAATGTGTTCCCAATTAGATATGAATTTGGGTTCATGGTTGTGGACTTTCTAGCAAGTCCAACCCCATATTGGGTGGTGAATTATCACCCAGTGCATGTATAATCCAGGTTATTGGCCCTTTTTTTTCTTCCTGACACCACCAACATTGCTGCTCCCCCCTTAAGATCATACTAATTTTTTAATTTACCTTTCACATTTTGATAATTTTTCCTTTCTTTTTCATTTCCTGTCATACTGACTCATGAATCTCTTATCCAATATTTACCTTTTTTACTGCTTTTCACTCAAACTATGACAATGTTGTCAGCTAGCAAATGAAATCTCATCCGTAAAATGAAGATGACAATATTTAAACCATCTACATACTAATCTAGTTAATATGCAATCCGTGCTCCTGGCACAATCCAATTACATTATTCAAGCCTTGTTGCAACACATGAAAACACCTCACAAATATGTTTTTGTAATTTTATCACCCAATGAAAGTTCCTGCTGTGTTAAATGCCTTTGAGTAGGCTTGGGATGGAGTTTAAGACTATAATTTGGAACCATGATTGCATATTTTCTCTCAAAGGTGCAAGCTTCCAGGGAAGTAAAAAGTGAATCTACATCTTGGTGACACTTTTTTGGGCAATTTCGTCCACTTTTAGCTAATATATTTTGTTCAATGCTCATACCAAACCCATCCCTTTCATTAAAGAAGAGCACAGAATTTTCAGCTTGCTTGTTATCAATTTCAAGAATGATTTTTTTTCAGAAAATGTAATTGTTCTACAAATTGGTGTCCAGCTGAGTTTATTTTGTTACAGTCCTATTCTACATGATCATATTAGTTAGAAATGTAAAATCTCATGTCTGTATAGCTAATATTTAGCAAGAAATGTTGAAATTAAAAGAAGTGATGATTATTTGCTGGCACTGTACATCCAATTATTGGATATGCAATATCTTATGCTTGTAGCTATCCTCCACTGTGGTAGTGTAAGATTACCCTTGCACTCTCCTGTTGTTAAGACTAATGTTAGATTGCTATAACTATTTCATTGCATAGACATTAGCATTAGGCTAATCATTACTTTTCATCATACTTTAAGTTAGAATTATTGCTATGGTACCTGGTTAAGTTGAAATTGGCCAAAGGAGGCAAAAAATAGATAGGTGATCTTGGAAGAGTACAACAAGTTAGAGCCTTTAAGGCCTTTCCTCTATTTCTTGATCAAGTTTTAGTAAACTTTTACAAAAAATATTATTTCATATAAAATTTCATGGATTTTACATTCAAAGACAGGTTTGGGTTCTATTTGCTAAATAAGATGGCTAGGGAGCTAAAACAACAAAATGAAAATATAGTTATAAAATAAAAAATAACAATCTATGATAGAAGTAAAGAGGGGTGAGCTAGATAAAAAAAAGTTCAACAGTCAATTTTGAAGTAAACAAGATTGAGGAGAAAATGGAGGGTGAAAAAATATTTGAAACTTATGGAATAAACCACAAGTGGGTAGCTAGATAAAAAAAAGAAAAAAACACAGCAGTCAGTTTTAATAAAACAAGAGTGGGGAAAGAGTGCAAGAGGGTAATAGGAGATTAGTTGGGGCACTTATTGCATATCTAATGTTTGGATTTACTGGGTCAGGTAACCAGTATCTTAATTTTTTAGGGGGAGAAACAGTCTGGTTACTGTGAAAAAAAAATCAGCTGACATAGCAGGCCAACCTTTAAGATACCATTCTGATATTTTGTCTCTTTGCATGTGGTGTGAGAAGTCGCCTTCCTCCCAAAATGAATTTTGTTTCAGTTAAAACTCTAGCCAGTAAGTAATATTGATGAGGTTTTACTGAACTGCTTCAAATATTTTGTAATTTTTTTTGGATGGTGTTGAAAAGTTTTTCAAAGGTGTATTTGTTATTTGGTTTTTTTTAAGAAGTGACACCTATTGAAAACTTCTGGTCTTGATCATATCACAAGTTTAATTTCAAAATTATAAAAAACCAAACAATAATTTTTCTTAAGAACTTGCTTATCATCTAATAAATAAATAACCTCTCATTTTATTTCTTCCATTAATTTCTCTTGTTTTCCTCTTACTGTTTCACCCCCCTCACTCTCCATATGTATTTCCTCTTTACTATACAGCTAGTCCTAAAATGCTTTGTGCAAAAAGCAAAAAATAGTAACTTTTGCCAAACATTTTACACTCTTTCTGGAAATGCCATCATCATGAAAAAGTCTCATTTGAGAGAGAGAATCAAGAAACTTGTGCTTTCACTTTCTAAAAAATTCCTAAAACAACCAAAAAACTGTTGGGTTACATTCCACCCCAGCATCAATCACAGTTGCACACTAATTTTTCATTTGGTGGAAGCAAAATTCTTTCTCAAGATTTTTCAAGTATATAAACTTAATTATACTGGTTTCTTTTGCTACAATGTCCTTATTTTTCAGTGCTTACCCTATTTTTTCCTTGTATTGTGTGTTCTCCCCCCCCCCTCAAGATTGGGTGATTTTGAGTTTGGTGAGCTTTTTCTTCATTTTCTCAATTCTTTTGCTTAATTTTAAAAGGGGTTATTCCAATATCCTTCTAGTTCACACTTTGAAAAATATTCCAGTCTTGAAATTTGACCCACAATTCAAAGATTCCATGTTAATTGATGCCTTGAATGGCCTAACCTTTGAGGATCTAAATCTTAAATATTCTTGTAACATTCATGCCAATCTTCTTATAAATTTGCTTAAGCTCTATGAAACATCCAAGTCTGTGGTCACAGATACTTCTTTATACCTTAAGACTGGTTTACCATCAATTTTACTGGAAGATCATTGAAAATTTATACTGGAAATGGTAGCAGAAAACCGTACCATTTATCAGGAAAAATTATTGAAAGATTGTGAAATGATCATGATGTAGCAGTCTCAAAGTCTACTATAGTAAAGGAACTAGTTCATTTCCTTCATCTGAGCAAAAAGTTATTACAATGTGTCAATCCAGCTCAGAGCCCTTTTCAAAGAGGAATTTTTTTTCCAACTGTTGGAAAACTAGATGCATCTCAATTTGTATTTACTGGTAAGTGCTCTTTTTTGTCTTGATTAAAACTATAGCTAAATTTTATGGTTGGGGTAATTGCTTTAAGATGAATGTGTTATATCATTAGATAATGTATATTTTTCAAAAGGTGGGGGATTAAAGGGAAGCTGTACCAAACAAGTCTCTCATGTGAAAGAAAAACATTGTTTTAACATAATACCTGCAGTATCTCTATCTGTTTTAGTTGAAAGCATGATTCAGAAAGAGAATGTAACTAGATTCCATTTTGAGTCTTACTTGAAAAAAATTCTGTTCAATTTTTGGTTACCTGTTTTTTTTATATAATCTAATTTTTTTCCATTTATTTCCCTTTAGTTTCCCATGATGAATCCCTATCTAGCAGTAAAAAGTGTTCTTGTTTTAGATAATGCTTCTTTCCATCATGGGGGAAGAATAGCCAAGATATTTTCTAATCATGGTTGAAAAATACTTTATTTTCCTGCATATTCTCCTGATTTAAATACTATAGAAAAATGTTTCTCCATTCTCAAAAGTAATCTCAGAAAATATTCCAAACTGAGTGGGGGGAATGAATATGAGATTATTATTGATGGTTGGCTCAAAGTTCTATTTACAAAAATTTAATAAATAAAATTTTTAAGGCTACTGGTTATATAAAACAATGTTATTGTTTATATATTATAATGCATTTTTTTTCAATTTGCTTTAAACGATTAGTGTGAACTTCAGATTCAGCTTGAATACACTTTGAATGTGGTGATTTTTTTTAGTTTCAAATCAGAAATTGTTTTGAAGTCCTTAAAGAACACTAATATTAGTTGGTGTCAAACATTACCATATACACCTGGATGACTTCAATCTCAAAACTCCATTACTAGACGCCTTCATGAATGGCAGACTTGGGGTTAAACATGTCAAAAATTTGGTCATATACTTCCTATTCTTGAACCATAACCTCAACCACAATTTAGCCCACCAATACACACATTCCCACAATCCACTGTACATCAGACCCCTTTGCCCCCAACCCCACATAATCCTGGACTCCCGCTCAAATCTATATATTCATCATCACTGTAAGCTTTTACGTTTCTTATCTTTTATAATCACCTTATCAAGCCCATTTTTTTCTTCTTTTTTCTATTTTATTTTATCTTATATAAATCTTTTTTAAGATTTCACTTTTTTAACCATCAAAATTTACTATGTACAAATAATTTTTTCCTCTCCATAGTTTTAATTCCACTATGCCTCACCCAAAAACCATTTCTCAAAATTACACTCAACTAACCAAGAGTGACCTTCAAATTGTGATCAATTGGTTGCAAACAAAATCAAATTTTGATGCCTGCTTTGGCTGTGAAAATTCTACACATGTGGGACGCCCACCTGCATCAAAAATCATTGGGTATCAGAAAATGGCAATTGAACTAAAAAATAAAACAAAAGCTAAAAGGGAATTAATGATGTAGAAAGAAAATTTCTAAAATACTAAGCTATAGACACAATCCAAAATGGGTTGGGTCTCCTTTCTAAAACTTATTTCAAAAGAAGCACCTGCCACTCTAATATTTAAAGACAGTGAAAGCACGTATTGTAAGTGTGGTTATCTATATTTAGTGGAGAAGAAAATAGAATAAACTCTGCAGAGATTTGAGAAAGAGTAATATATTTTAATATAAGTAATCTATCTGTTTTCTAGATCTATTCTCAGTCAGCGTTAGTATTCTCAGTCACTCCTTCTTGAAGCACTCTATGTAATACTATCCTTACTGTAGCAATATAATAACTCTACATTTCAACTTCTGGTATGCTCACCTATTATGTACAAAAAAAATATATCAATTTCTCTTTTGTCTATATCAAAAAAAATATCTATTGCTATTTCTTCACACCCAAACTTTTTCTTTAAAAGATGAGTGCTGTTTTTTATACCTGTATGTTCAGGGCCCTTCTCCTATGCTCTTCTCCCTACACAAGTACAACACTAATGCAACAATATCAAACAGTAACTAAGTATCTCAATGATCTACGTACATTTGTTAGAATGAGTTTTTGTTCCGATAGCACCTGAAACATTTGTGCAAGTACAGCTATTAACCCCTAACACTCTACCTTTGTAAATACCCATGCTTTTTGATATAGCCGACTAAATAGTAGGTACTGTACCAACTTCCATACCTATTGTAATGACCCACACTCACCATATGAGTCCCTACTTATAATGAAACCCTTGGCACTAAGAAAATTAGTTCCCTATCTAAAATCTTACTTCACTTATCTCTTCTTTGAGTGCTTCTAACAACCTATTCATCTTCCTAGCGCTACCTTCTTTCTTTGATGTGTTTTTCATATCCATAGGCAGACACAGCTTCATCTAAAAGACATTGCTCTTATCTAAGTGTTAATTTTATACCATTGCCTGTTGCTGCTTCCTAAGTCCATATTATGAGCTTAGCACTGTCTCTTATTCTGAGAGTACATAACATATTTTCTTGTTCTATAGTCCATGATGTACTTCTGCCTTCTCTCCGATTGTCACTCCTTGTATATCCATACTTCCCCTAAAAAAGTGTGCGTGGGGAGTCTACTTTTTCTGTGCTTCTGAAAACCCCTTTTTTGTGCTTGCTGAAAATTGCAACATTGCTGTGTTACTTCCAGATTTGTACCACAAAAACTAAGAAAATGAGGGAGAAATTCAAAAATTATCGTTCAAAATATAAGAAAGTAAAAATGGCTTCTTCCTCTACTTGCTTTAGAGTATCAGAAGAATATCACAAAAATGGAATCACCTCAATCACTGAAAAACTCAATTTAATGTGTCCACTCTATCAACAGATGGATGATCTTTTTGGGCAAAGATCTGATATAAATCCTCTACGCACTGAGGATTCTCAACTACTGGGTTCTGAAATTTACAACAATTTAGACATGCTGATTGATCCAATACTCAATACACAAGATTTAGAAGATTCTCTCATCAATTCTGACCATGAGTAAGATGATGCAGTTTTTGTGAGTTTCAATGGCTTTTATCAAAAACCTCCATCCACCTTTTACTACAATTGTTTTCTTTGTTGACCTAATAACATCTATACCAATCATGAACCAGACCCCAGCTGGAGTGAATCAAGATAATTTTCATGAAGATTTGGATGTTAAGAGCAGTATATAAGATGAGCCAATCAAACCCCCAAACATACTTAAAAGACAAGGTTTTACATCTTTCACAAATAATCAATCAAGTTCAAAATTAGTCTTATCCACTAATGGAGAAATTTTGGAAAAATGTTAAGATAAGTCTTATTTGATTTGTTTCATTTCTATATGATTTTTGTTTTTGAATTTTCTTTAATTTTTAAGTAAAACTTTTTGTGTCAAAAGAAATGGCCCAGATAGAAATTTTGAAAATGGAGTCTCAAGGGAATTCTGAAAGCCAAGGATTTGACCTGGAAGGAAAAAAATTCTTTTGCATCCTCAAAAAGGATGAAAATTCTTTATAAATTGAGAAAGATCATTTAAAGATGGAGATAGAGAACTCAAAGCTTGAAGTAGAAGAAAATCTTACACCCAGAAATCAACAGCTTCAGTTGAAAAGAGGAAAATTACAGTTTCAACATGGCAAATTAAATCAGAAAAAAAATGAAGAAAAAACCAGCAGACAAAAATTGATTTTAGCATGTCTGAGTGCAGGAAAATCAACAGATGAAATTAAACAGATGCTAGATTTACTTGATTTATTTAATTTTTTATATGCTGACTTTAAAAAGGTCTTGATTTTGATTTTAATTTTTTTTTTGGTCAAAATTTGAAAATCTCTTAGAATATTTCTCAAAAAAGGTTTTGAATTACATAATTATCTTCTAATTTATTTTTTCTTTCATGGTGGACATGCAATTTATATGTATTCAACATTCCCAGTGGGCAAAGGCCCTCAACTCCTTCCCTTGAAACTCTTCCATATCACATTTCATAACGCCTTTCAGAACACATTTCAAAATGTATTTCTGAATGCATTGCATAACACATATCCTAATCATCATCCAATTCTCCTTCCAGACTCCCCTAACTCTCTTCCTCTTTACATCTTTTTCTGCCCTTTCATCAAGGTATGCTTTTTTTCATGGCTTCACATGTTCCTCATATTTCTCTTCAAGCCCCTTTCAACACTTACCTAAGGTGAGTGCTACCTTATCATGCTTTTCTTTATACTGACTTTTTTTTTTACTTTTTCTGGGTTTTTTTTGGCTAAATTGCTTTGGAAACAGTCCCAGAACAATTCTAGATTGTTTCTGAGTGTTTTTGGTAAGTTTTTTTTTCTTTTTTTACCTTGGAAACTTTCTGGCAGCATGCCCAGCACATTTCTGAGTGTTTTACTAACATTTTTTGTGTTTTTTTTTAATCCAAATCACTTTGGAAACAGTCCCAGTAGAACTCTAGACTGTTTCTGAGCATTTTTGGTAAGTTTTTTTTTGCCTGAGAAACATGCTGACAGCATGCCCAACACATTTCCAAGTTTTATACTAACATTTTTTTTACTCAAAATCACTTTAGAAACAGTCTAAGAACAATTCTAGACTGTTTCCATGCATTTTTGGTAAGTTTTTTTTCTTTTTTTGCCTTGGAAATGTGCCGGTAGCATGCCCAGCACACTTCTAAGTGTTTTACTAACTTGTTTTTCTTTTTCTCTAAATTACTTTGGAAACAGTCCCAGAAGAGCTCTAGACTGCTTCTGAGAATTTTTGGTAAATTTTTTTTTTGCCTTGGAAACGTGCTGGAAGCATTCCCAGCACATTTCAAATTGTTTTGCTAACATTTTTTTTCTCCAAATCACTTTGGAAACAGTCCCAGAAGAACTCTAGACTGTTTCTAAGCATTTTCGGTGAGTTTTTTTTTTGCCCTGGAAACGTGCTGACAGCCTGCCCAACACATTTCCAACCATTTTTACTACCATTTTTTTTCAATTTTCAAAAATTGAAAATAAATATGTCCTCCTCATCTTTTACTTAACTTTCATCAATCTCCTCCTCATTTCTTTCTTCAATTCTATTGATCAAGTCTTCAGAACATATGTTGTCCTCATCTCTTTCTTCAAATCCATTGATCAAGTCATCACAACATATGTCCTCCTCATCTCTTTATTCAATTCCTTCTATCATATCTTTAAAAAATTCAAACATCATATCTGATAGAAAATCATCCATTTCTAATGAGAAGAAAGCTTCATATCAAAAACATAAATTAATCCAAAGGAAAAAATGGTGTGAAGCTTACTTTGGACACTTAGAAGATCTGAATTTTTACAAAACTATGATTTGTAAGAAGAAACATTATCTGTAATCTTAACCAGAAAAACTCAAGTACTTAACTACTGGTGGAAAGGATATTATTTTTGCAGTTGTCAGTAATGTATATAAACCACGATTAATTTTAGGAGCTCATTCATTCAATGGAGTTCAAGATAATGTCTTTAAAAAATTCTCAGATCTATTTTCAACTTTATATCAGATGGCTCTAGTTTGACAGCTGTTAAAGAATAAAAATATATCAGGAGGAATTATGATTAGATTAGGATGGAGACCTGGATTTGAAAAGGGAAAGTCTCTTGGTGAGATTTTGTCACAATATAATTTCTTGAAATCATTTTTAAAGCACCCATATTAGGTATTTATTCTTTATTAAAAAGTATAAGTTCCATTCAAATGGATGGATATTTAGAAAGATGGAAAAGTTTAGAGTCCTTCAATTCATTTTTGGCTAATCAATTAAAAAAATTATGTATTTGTGCTTTTCAGTCTAATCATGAACTAGTGGTTAAAGCAGGAATACTAAATTTGACAGATATAGAATGGGTAAATCAGGAAGATGATTATATCTTTTCATCTAAATTTATTATCAAATATGGAGGCTTTCACAACAAGATTTATATGGACAAAAATGATTCTAATTTTCTTACATTTGGGATTTTCACTTATTTAAATCCTATTACTAGACTGCCAATTCCTTCATCTGTTCAAATCAAAGCTCATAGATTATACTTTCCCAATCACAAATATATTATCAACTTTGGATTAGGGAATGGTCTGTTGGAAGAAATTTGGAGCTATTCAAGAGATAACAATTAAATAACTCAAGCTCCTCCTGGGTTAGAATCTTGTGAAAAGCTTACTAATTTTGGTTTCTCATTTCAGATCAACCAAAATTTGATAAAGAGGGTAGGTAAAGTGAGGCAAGAAGATTTGATAAAAATTAAAGCTGCAGGGAGGGAGGCTAAGTATGGTAAATAAAGGATTTCCAAGGATTCATTTTTGTTTCTTAGAATTATAATTAATCATTCATTAAAGATAATCATCAACTTTAAGTAATGGGCCATTGGCCCTTGCTGCTGTATAAAGGTAGTCATTCTAACAAATAATTTATTTAATGAGTTCACAATAAAATTCCATGTCAATGTATTCTTTGGCTTTGGTCACATCTGAACTCATTGGCTGGTGGTATTCTGAATCCCATTACTTTTACTTGGTTGATTATCTTTTTTGAATAATTTATTTATTCATTTATGAAATAAAAATGAAAATTTGGAAATCCTGGCCTCCTCCCAGAGTAAATTGCAGGGGTGGGTATTGCCATTTTTTTCTTTGTGTGATTTGGTTGGATTTTTTTTTAATGTATATACACAATTAAAAGACAAAAAATCTCCCTTTGAAGATTAAAAATGCATGAAAAATGAATTTACTTGCATGTTAAGCATAAATTGTTTGATCCAAAAAATATCCAACTAAGTAGGTATCAATCCTCAAGATGGTACAAACAAACAAAAAATTTCAAAATAAAAATATTAACAGAAATATGGGTGTGGAATATATAAAAGGTAGTTCCTTCTCCCAATAAATAATAGTAGCTTTCTAGAAATATTCAAAGATTTCATCTTGTCCTTTCTGGAAAATTTCAAAAATCTTACCTAGTCCTTTATAGCTTCTCACTATGACATCTCTACCATTATCATCATCTACTTCAAAAGAGCTTAGTACAAAAGACTATAAGCTTATAAGGAGATATTTTATTCCTTGCACTAATTGGGAAAGGTCCAGTTACTATTGTGTTAAAAACACTGAAGTAAAGAGATTCACTTCAACTTTTGAATGTTGTCAGTGGCAGCATTTACAATGTGATGTCCTTAAGCTCAATGAAGATACTCAAGGCCAATTTACGTCTGTTAAGTCCTGGTTTAATGAGGCAGAAAGAAAGATACTTTAAGATAATTTTCAGTATTATCTATCATTGATATATTTTGGATTTATATGTATGAATTCTCCTAGTCCATTAGATAAAACTACTCATACTTAACAAGTGGTTATTGATGATGATGAAGATTCAACAGAAGAGCTTAGTCAAAGAAAAAGGGTAAAGATAAATACTCCAAGTTATTTTAAGGTATTATTTTGAAGTAGAAAACATATATCTAAAGAATTTAACTTAATTAGGTAAAAAACAGTCACTAATTCATAGTAAAGATTCAGAGGATGAAGATAGTATTTTGAATCAGAGATTGGAATATGAGGATACTAAGCAGGAAGAAGCTATCATGGAGGTAATTGATAAGAAGGTTGAAGGGTTAAAGGAAGAAATAGGCAAACATATATTAAAAATCAATAGGTTGGTAAGTGACAAACATATAGAAAGGTTTCATGATTTACAAATAAATATAGGATATATTTCAAAAGACTTTCATAGTGTTATTAAAGAAGAAATAAAGAAAGAACTTTAGTACTAGTAGAAAATCAATCTGTATTTGCAAAGTGAGAAAGAGTGATAGGAAAAATTTTAGCACATATTCCACCAGGTTGTGATGAAGAGCTGGAGGATGATTCAATAGTTGGGGGTTGTTCAGGAATTTTTTCTTCATAAAAATTGTTCCATTCATCCTTTAAGTGTGCAAGAAAACTATGTAGTATCAAGCATGATACGATCCAATCAATCATAACCTTCATTTCTTTCTGCTTACAAAGAGGACTCCTCATTTCTCTTAGTGAAGAAAATTTACTTTTCAAAATTCCAATTGCATGTTCAATCCTTACTCGAGACTTGGAAAGATGAGTGTTTAATTGTGATTTTTCACTATTTTCATCACCAGCCCCACAAAATTCTGGGATCATATATATACCACTGGTGTAAGCGCAGAGTCAGAAAGAGGATATTGATGTTCATCAAAGTAATTCTCAGGAATTTGAGAAATCATCATTTGTTGAAAAACCAAAGAGTCATGGAAAGCACCAGGAAAGCCAGCATGAAATGCAATAAACTTCTTGTTTTTATCACAAACCAATTGGAGAGCAATAGAATACTTGAAAAAATAAAAAGTAATAGACAATTAGTATTATATATAAGAATATGTAAGATATAGATAAGAACTGTCCTCTTTTTCTGATCAAAATAATTATTTTCATCCTTTGCAGGCTTTTGACTCAAAGGCATGGTTGTGCCATCAACAAAACCAATAAATCTATTTAATCCTTCATTTTACATGAACTGTGAGTTTTCCAGTCTAACCTTCTTAGTTGGCCATGGGAGAAATTGTGATTGTAGTGAATGGATGGCTTTGATGGTTCTCTTGGTGTATAAATCTACTGTTCCATAACTTATACTGAAGAGGTTCTCAAGATGAGTTATGGTAGCGCTGTTCCCATTTGAACCAAATTGGCAAAGTGCCACAGATATTTGTATTGCAGGGTCTCTCTGTGGGAAATGAGAACTGTTGTGATAAATAGAATTATCATGAATTAAATAATGTAGGTATTTAAAAACATGATAAGTAGTTTGGAAACTTTTCTGAAAACTGGGCTCAGGTATTTCAGAAAGTTTGTGAAGTGTATATTGTGGTTGATGGAAAATGGATGGGGTTTGGGAAGTAAGGTAGCAGTTCTCTAACAGGTGACTCATATAAAAAAATTAAACTCAGCATCATAATCTGGATCAGACTCAACCAAAAGATCAAAGGCTAGAGCATCAGTAGTTTTTTTATGCTTCTGACAAAGTGAGGGAGTCGTGTTAGTGTTTGGAGGAAAAAAATAAGAGCAAGAGTAATCAAGGGTGGGAAGAAGTAAGGTTTGGAGTATGATGTTAGGGGGGCATAAGACTTGATACATCATGTACTGTGTGTGTATAAATAAGCTCATAAGTATTAGGTGAAGAATAATTTTAAGGTATGGGCGTGTGTGTACCTAATGCTGACTAAACAAGTCAAAGAGAAGAAGTGCTTGAGGGGCTTGGATGTACCCAACAGATGGTGTGTGTAGGGGAAAGCACGCTGTTGAAGTATACCAGTTAATGGGGTATGTAATTTGAATTAAAATGACTTACTTGGTACCATTTTTGAGGCTTTCTTGAATGGCATATATGGTTATGTTTGACACCCCCTATTATTTATGTGATGTGATTAAATTAAAATAAATACTCTCAATATACACCAGAAAAAAAAACATGGGGCACCTGATAGCAGGTGCCAATCCCTATCTTTGACTTAACTCAATTTCAGCTCAGCTGTAACTCTTCTGGAAAGACTGTGCACTGAACAATGAGCACGCTAGCTAGCGCAACATTAAATCAAATTTACTCTTAAATTAAACGATATGCACCTTCTAGCAGATTCCACTTAATTTTTTATGGTGATAGATTGGGCTAAAACAGAAAGTACCATGTTTAAATTATTTTAGTTTGAAGTAAAACATGTTTCAACATAAAAAAGAGCAAGTTGTTGCTTCTGAAACCAAGTCACCACATACATCTTAGGAAGATATAAAATCTCACCTTTCTATGTCAAATTATTTTATTAAATATATCATTTCACTATATAAAATTATCATAATTAAATTCATGTTTTATATATTTTAAATTTAAGTATTTAGTTGTAAATCAAGCATTCATTAATATTTATTTTCTCATAAGTGTTGTGTAGTATTTTCACATAAAATATAAAATCTCCTAAATGCTAATACATCTCAAATAAGCAGGATAAGATTTTGAACATTGAACTAAGGCTTGAGCATAAGGTATTGGAATCCCTTGCTCTTCATGCTTGTTTGCATTGAAGTCTTGAAAGAACAACCAATGATTGAGTCACATGCTTTGCAATGCATTTTTCAACTCAACATCAAATAGATCAACTTTTGCATAACAAAAAAAAATCTGTCATAGAAGAATCCAATTCATTTGAATCTAATTTCAAGGAAGTTGTCAGAAAAATATTATGAGGTTCATCTGGATTTGTATTATTAATCATTTTCTGATTAGGCTGATGACTTATTGCATTGATTGTTGTGCCCAAAATTGTGGCTAAAACATTTAAAGTGACAGTGATGGTGGAGTTAGAAACATCCTCAGTTTGAACAATGCAAGAATGGACTGGTGGTCAGCAGTAGAACCTAAACTGGGGAGTATTGGAGGGAATCAAATGAGAGACTTGGGTAGGATTATTTTGCTTAAGAAAACAGAATAAATTCAAAAAACAATTAGAATTAAAATTTAAATATGTTTTTTATTAAATACTTACAATTGCTGTAGCCCATATCTCTACCAAAGCAGGTGTCACAATAAAGTATTCATACAAATCTGAAGGGTTGACTCAACAAAATGCTTCTGGAAAGCCAGTGAGATCCTCCTGTGGAGGATGTGATTCTTGAATCAAACGCACTCTCTCATAATGTTCAGCTGTACACTCCACCCCACTGCTAATACCAGGATCATGTGAAGAATTATTGTGGTTTCTGGAGAAGTGTTGTGAGAAAGATTGACACTAATCACTATACAAAAGTAGATTTTAATATTTATTTATTAAAAAGTAGTAAACCACAGAATAAAAACCTGAACTGCCCATTTAGGATCCTTTTGTTCAGCCCAGAATATAATAGTTCTCCCATCTTGTACTGTATGTGTGACATTAAGAAAAATTTTGTAGTATTTCATTTGAATCTAAATGAGTTTTCCTTCTAACTGAGAATCTTCCTCCATGAGAAATTACTAAAAACCATGTGAATGTTTCTAAATATAGTTGTTTACAAATGTGCTCTTCCCACAAAAAGTTCTTGCCCTAATTGATTTTAGTAATAGTTTCATCCTTAAATCCTGAAATGTCTGAATAACTGATTGGCCAAATAAATGATAAATTATGAGGTTCGGAGATAACCTTCTCAAATTTTGTTTGCCTTGTAGACCCATAGATATCCTTCTTAGGGGTCTCTGAGAGACTTTATCTTTTGGTATATAAAAAACAAATTCTGTAAAGACTGTTATAAAGTTTTGGGGAGGTAACTCTAAATCACTGTCAGATTCATTGACTGAACCTTGGCTTCCAGCATCCTCAGAGTCACTTAAAGAAAAATCAAGACTTTGGGAATTATTGATTGAGGGAGATTCAGTGATAAAAACCCTTTCACTGAACATTGAGCTCTCAAAATGTTATTGAACAATAATATCAGAGTTACAAAACAACCAAAAAAAAAAGAATGACTTACATCAATTATTTATTTAAAAATAAGGGTTAGAATAATAATAAAAAAGGTAGGAGAAATGAAGAAAGAAGTGGGTGGGGGGTTGGAAATATTGTGCAGGCACCCAAATCCACAGGTTATCAGTCTTGCCTGTTCCACCCTCTGGTAGGAATAAGTATTTATTACTAATCAGTACTAACCTACTGTGCCAGCACCCAAATCCATGGGTCATCAGTCTTGCCTGTTCCACTCTCCGGTAGGAATGTGGAGCAGGAAATTGGGTCGCAGCACACTATATACAATACTTGCCTTGTAAACTAATCTAACCTAACTTCCACTATAACACCCCCCCACATGGCAAGAGACCTACAAGTAACAGAGTGTTAAAGATAGTAATGAAAAGAGATAAATAGAACTAAGATAAAGAAAAAAAATCGGAAATGATGAAATGCTTTTAAGTATAGAAAATCAATGATAAGTGGTGAAAAAAAATAAAGATATACACAAATCATTCAGCACTTTCTTTATACTAATTGGACCTAAAGGTTTGGTAAAAACATCTGCTATATTTTCAGTAGACTTAATCCAAGATAGTAACACTTCTTTATCAAAAATTAGCTGATTAAAGAAATAAAAATCACATTTACAGTGTCTAGTATCTCTGTTTGACAAGCGATCATTACCATTCCCAACTGTTGTTTGGTTTTCACAGAAAAAATTAATAGGATCAGAGAAATTGATAAAGTCAGCTAACAAATTTTTAATCCATAACCCATTTTTTACACCAAAAGATAAGGACATATACCTGGCTGTTGCCATAGAAGGAGCAACCATCCTTTACCGTCTAGCACTCCATGATATAGGAACACCAAGAACTTTGACAACATGACCATGAGAGCTTCTATCATTTTCACCTCCCCAGCTTGCATCTGCATATACATTAATTGATACCTCCTCATTTTGGTTCAGAAAAACTTTTAACAAATGATTTTCAGCATGTGTAACATACCTAACCAAATGATGTAATGCACCCCAGTGAGTATTTGTAGGATAACTTGCAAATCTGGTGAGGTAGTTAACTGCAAATGAGATATCCGGCCATGTTCCTTGCGTGAGATAACTCAAAGAAACAATAATTGACAAAAATTTGGTAGAGTTCTCTGGTGGACTGGATTTGTCAGATGATTTCAATTGAATCTTATATGGTAATGGTGTAGTAGCTAGTTGTTTTGTGGGATTATGTTCTACAATTATTTTTGATACAAGCGCATGTTGTGAAATTATATAACCATCATTCATTTTTTCAACTTTTATACCAGCTATTTGATTAACTCCTGTTTTCCATTTGACATCCACACAAGTACTCAAATCATGCTGCAACTGAGTTAATGCCTCTAATGATGATGATGCCACTATGCCGTCATCAACATGCATCCACAAAACTGATTTAGTTGCTTCTTTGTATAACACATAAACTGATGAATCAAAAATAGATGGTTGATAACCAAATTGCTCTAGTTTAGATGAAATATATTTAAACCAACACCTTTTCGCTTGCTTGGCTCCATATAGAGCTCTCTTTAACTTGTATACTTGATTTTTTGAGCCGCATACAAAATCAGAAGGTTGTTCAATGAAAACATCTTCATCAATTGGTGCATTTAGATAAGCTGATACTACATCAAAAGAATGTAGAAGCCAATTGAAACAGGTGGCAAGTGTAAATATTAAGTGCAATGATGTGAAAGTGGCAGTAGGTGCAAAGTTTTCATCAAAAAAATTTCCATATTCCTGACAAAAGCCCTGTGCTACAAAGTGTGCCTTATATTTAGTCAGTATATCTGTTTTTGCATCTTTCTTCACTTCTAAAACCCAGTGCCCCCCAAAACTGTGAAAGTTTCAGGTTGATCCACCAGTTCCCAAACCCCAGGATCAGAAAAGCTTTTCAATTCTTTTTTCACAAGCCTGTTTCCACAGATGTGAGTCTGGTTGTTTTAATGAAAGATGTATAGATTTTGGGGCAATTGGACAAAGATGTTTGCAATCATTTTGGATTTTAAAGGCTACTTTTTCTTGGTCTTCAATCATTTTGTCCACTGCTGTGTCCCCAAGAGTCAAACTGTTAAGTATGTAATCAATTTTACCTTTTTTAGCAGGAGGTGGAGATTTAGTAACAGTAGGAAAAGTGGCAATAGCAGATTGAATAACAATTTTCCTGGTTGGATCCCAAAACAGCCAGCCTTTTCCTCTGTCAACATATCTAATAACAAAACACTTACATCCTCGGTCATCAAATTTATGTCTGTTTTGTTTGGAATATGTACATAAGTGACATTTCCAAAAACTCATATGATATCCATTTGAGGTTTTGTGCCAGACATAGGTTTGTATGGAGTTTTATTACCAGTAAGTACATTTGGAAGTCAATTGTGGAGATAGGCAGCCCAGAGAAAAACAGCACCCCAAAACCTTTTTCCTAGATGACTTTCATATAAAACAGAGCAACTAATATCAGAAATAGTTCTATTGAATCTCTCAGCTACCCCATTTAGTTGGGATAAGTATGGCATTGAATGCTCAAAATGGATGTCACACTGCTCGAAAAACTTCATGAAACAAGTATTGATATATTTACTCCCATTGTCAGACCAGAATGTTTTTACCTTATATGATGTTTTTGTCCCCATTGACACAAGGAACCTCACAAAACAGTCAAAAACATTGGACTTGTTTTTAATGATTTCACTTACAGATTAGGATGTGAGGATGTCTCTGAAAGAAACCAGGTAAAGAGCTTCATTAAAGGTTTCAACTATAAAAGGCCCCATTACATCCAAAACAACTAGTGAAAAGGGCTCAAGTCTCCTTTCAGTTGGTAAGAGTGTGCTAACATTCAAGTTCTTTGTTATTTTACATGTATTGCAATCAATTTGACCATCTGGTAAAGATGTTGGAAGACCCAAACCTGCACCTGAAGAGATGAGTGTTTGAATGACCCTGAGACTGACATGTCCCAATGCACCATTCCAGTACATGAGAGGATCTTCTTTTAAAGAGGGCACCTTATGATCAGGAGAAGGAGGATCAAGACTAATAGGGGTTTCAGCTTCTGGGGCCAAAGAGTAGGGTGGAATTATCTTTATGGAATCGCAATCAACATGTGATGATAATTCTACAATCCATTTACGTTGATTTGTAAAATAGAAAACAAATAACAGATTTTTGTGTTTAGAGACAGAAACATTGTAATAATGATCAAACATAAAAGTAGCACCCTGTCTAATCCATGATAAGGCAAAAATAAGGGTTCCTAAAGCTTTGAGACAGTAAAACACCACTGACACTTTGATATCATGATCATTATATCATTTTATCAAAACGGACCCTATTGCTGTGAGTTGTGCAGGTTTGTTTGATTTTGTTGCCACAATAAGAGGTATAGGAGTAATCAGTTCCTAGAAATTAATAAAAAAATCACAAACTCCACTTACATGTTCAGTTGCACCTGTATCAAACAGGCCAGAAGCACCATCTGAGGTCCAGGATGTTGAATGAACTGCTGCAAGTGCAGTCGGCAGTGTATCCTCTGTAGTGTTATCATCTAAAGATAAGTCGGTAAATTTTGCTTTAACTCTTTGAGTCGGAGTTGGAGCACTGGAAGAGGAATGAGGTTGACACAAAGGATATACCGGGCAATGAGAATCCATTTGTTGTGGAGGAACAGATGGTTGACGTTGATTTTGTAATTGAGCAAATAGGGGGCCATATGCCAACCAGGGATCAAAATGGACGTAAAAATCTCGAATATTACTCTTTCCAGGTTTAGGGAATTTTTGGCACATAGGAGGAGGATTACTCGGTCAAGGTGGTAAAGGACAGGATGATTTCCAATGGTTAGGATTACTGCAACAAAAATAGCCTGACCCTTTATAGTTAACCCACGCTGCATTTGTTTCAGCAACTTCCTCAATTGCAGGATCAGGAAAACCGGGGTAGAACAGTGGAGCTACTTGAGCATTCAAGACAATAGCCTCTTGAGGCGGCTTCTTTACATTAGTAGCATGAAACAGGTTATTCACTAATGTTTCGACTTCTCTTGATTTTAAATCAGCTGGATCACTTCTCAAACATTAATCAATTTGATTTATCATAGAAATAGCCAGTGGTGAACCTGGTTCTATAGATGCCATAAAATAAGCAGCCAGCTGTTGATTGTTGCTGGCTTGATACCCTTTTCGAATAAGTGTTTCATAGGTGGTACACATTTTTCCAAAATGTGCAGTGATATCTGTTGAATTTGGTGTGAAGATAATTGATGATAATTCAAGAAGATCACTAACAATCAAGCCACACAGTATGACATTGTATTTGTCAACAAGAAAAAGGAAGGCATCATAGGCAGGATGGATGCATTCAATTGATTCTTTATGGACATCTGCAACTGAATGGAGTACAATTTCAAATGCCAGTTTGTTGATAGTGGTGTCAAATAAGGCATTTGGGATCGGGCCCTTGAGGTAATTGTCAGTCAATAGGAAAGTACCAAGGGTTTGTTCAATATTTAATTGCCATGCATTGTAATTGGACCCATCTTCAGCCAAGATTACACTATTCTTGCTGAAGAGTTGAATTTCTTTGATGGTCTTGTACAACAGATCACCATGCAGGATGGCATTAACGAGTTCTGGTTGACCATGTGAACCTTGAGTTTGTTCAGCAGGAATATGAGGAGGTGTGTCACAAGATTTTCCTTTAGTGTCAGAAGATGGATGTTTTGAGGTAGAGGAGTCTGACATATTGGTGAAAGAAGCAGAGGATGCAGATGAATTGGAGGACACAGATGATGAATTAGAATGTTGAGAGAGTTTTGTAGAGCAGGTTTTGACCATACAGGAGAGAGTGCAAGGAAGTAGACAAGTATAAAAATAACTTTTGGAACACAAATAGTGGGACAAAAGGAAGCTGGTGCGCAAAAAAACTGGCTTATATGCCCATAACCTATTGTGCCGGCACCCAAATCCACAGGTGATCAGTCTCGCCTGTTCCACTCTCCGGTAGGAATAAGTATTTATTACTAATCAGTACTAACCTATTGTGCTGGCACCCAAATCCATGGGTGATCAGTCTCACCTGTTCCACTCTCCGGTAGGAATGAGGAACAGGCAAGTGGGTTGCGGCACACTATATACAATACTTGCGGTGTAACCTAATCTAACCTAACTTCCACTATAACAGGAAAGATGGATGTGATTCGGCACATGTGGTACTTTTTTTCCACTGCTGCATGCTTAAATCACAAAAAATCAAAGACACCTAAAATAGAACAAAACACATGGAAGAAGGAAGTCTGCTGCTATGAATTATCCATATCTAGACAATTGCATGATGATGGCGTTTCCAGAAAGAGTGTAAAATTTTTGGCAAAAGATGTAATGGTTTTGGCATTTCACACAAAGCATTTTAGAACTAGCTGAACTTCTACTACTGCTGCTGCTGTCAGGGAGCACAAGATTTCCTTTTCCAAATCTACTCTGTTTTATCCCTCCCTAATCATCTCACAAGTAGCTTTTTTCTTAACAAACACCCAAATCTTCCCTAATAACCTCCCCCTTACTCTGTAAATACTAAAGTATCACTCCTTTTATTGCCCATTTCCCACCCTTAAAGTTCGTCTGTAACTAATATTTGTACATAACTTAACTAGTCACACCTATCCTTCATGGCCTTCCTTGGGTGAGGTTGTATGAAAGTAAAAAAAAAAAAAAAAAAAAACCTCTACTTTCTTACTTCATGCCCCTATATCTTAGTGAAATTGTATGATTTATTTTAATAAGAAAAACTTTAATTTTTTATTTTTTTCTTTACACATTGTAATCCATAACCAAATCCTAGCATCTATTAATATTAAGGATAAAATGACTAACCTCCAAGTTTGATTCCTCACACTCTTAGTAAAGACTCATAGGAAAAGTAAATTGGCAGTCACTTTAAAAGTAATGGAACAATCTCGATATTAGCATATTCATCTTTTAACTTTTTTTATTATATTGATCTGACTCTCAATCTTAACAAGACCAAATATCATCAACTACAAACGACAAACCTCAAAAACCAAATCAAAATCTACGTACAAAATCATTTAATGTGTAATATAATTCAAAAAGTATGTTAGTATTTTAGAAACTAGTTACACATATTGCAATTTGAAATTAGGCTAAATGGCCTCATTTGGCAGATGTATTGCTCGTAACTTGAGAAATAATAGCATCAACTACAGTAGGTTCGGCTAAAGTTGATAAATCTCCAAGCTGATCTGCTTCACCGGATACGATTTTGCGCAGAATTCTTCTCATAATCTGTAGCCATTTTTATTTAGAATTTCATTTCGAAACATCATAAGAAACCTTGGTGAGCCGGATTGCAATGGCTAATTCTAATTAGCACCATCTAGAAGTTTACTTACTTTACCCGATCTAGTCTTAGGTAGATCTTGGACAACGATAATTCTCCTGGGTGTAGCGAATGGTCCAATAGTTTTTCGTACTTGAAGACACAATTCTTTTTCTAAATCATGTCCCTTGGCTTCATTATAATTGAACCCAGGTTTTAAATTGACAAAGGCACTACATTAAACCCGCACACCATCCCAACGATATTTAATTTATTTATTTATTTGAAATTTGAAGGCAGAATATAGAAGGGTGAGTCATGCAAAGAACAAACTACATATAAAAAAAGACAAATGGTTCCATACAATATAGCTTGTCCAGTAGTCTCGTCAGGTGCTCCCACTACGGCAGCTTCTGCCACACCCGGATATTGAACCAGTGCAGATTCAATTTCCGCAGTGGAAAGACGATGGCCAGAAACATTCAAAACATCTGCAGGGACACAAGTATTGTTAATATGCTTTCCGACAGATTCTTAGCAGAGCTAATAGCCATGATATTTGGATGTAGTGAATGTATCGATAAGTGAAATATTATACCATCTACACGCCCTTTGATCCAGTAATAACCCTCCTCGTCACAAACTGCACCATCGCCAGTAAAATAAAAGCCAGGATAGGGTTTCAAATAAGTCGCTATAAAACGGTCATGATCACCGTATATTGATCTTGCCATTGATGGCCAAGGTTTCTTGAAAGCGAGCACTCCTTCGATGGCTTTTCCGTCTGACACTACTTCTTTACCGGTAGTTGGCTCCAACAGAACGGGCTCAATGCCAAAAAATGGCACAGTAGCTGATCCTGGCTTCGGCTTAATAGCACCTGGAAGTGGTCTAAGTATATTCATATTTGTGAATCATGAGCAATTTAGGTATCTTAAAAAAAACCTTGAGAAAGGTTTGAAGCTACTATATTGTGATAATGATTCTCAGAATGCATGAATCAACTAACGAAATAACAATAGACCCCGTCTCTGTTTGCCAATATGTATCAACAACCGCACATTGCTTTTTCCCAACATGCTCCCAATACCAATTCCAGGCTGATGGATTGATAGGTTCTCCAACAGAACCAAGGGTCCGAAGTGATGACAGATCATGGCCTTCAATGTGACTTTCGCCTAGGCGAGCAAGTAGTCGGATCGCAGTCCTATGAAAGAAACCAGTCCAATGAAAGATAACATAATTGTAAGAGGAAATCCACGTTTCAGTAAGTAAGCACCTCGCAGCACTTACGGAGCTGTGTAAAACTGAGTAATTTTGTGTTTTGCTACAGTTTCCCAATAGCGGGAGGGGGTGGGATAGAGCGGTGTAGATTCGAATATTGTAGTGGTAGCTCCATTCATTAGGGGTCCATAGATAATATATGAATGACCCGTGATCCAACCCACTAGACGCCGCAAAGAAACAAATTTTGGAAATTCAAAATATGGGTGAGTTTACTCAACTTTCTTGACTTGAGAAATACAAGTGTGAAATGAGACAGACCATCGGCCATACATGCAAAACGGTCATCGTCATGGATATCAAAGACGTATTTACACGTTAATGCAGCTCCTAAAATGTACCCCGCAGTTGAGTGAACGACACCTTTGGGTTTGCCAGTACTTCCCGAGGTGTACAAGATAAAAAGTGGATCCTCACTATCCATGATAGTAACTGGACAGTAAGGCTTGGCCAAATTACAAATTTCATGCCACCATATATCTCTACCTTGCAAGAAGTTGACTTTATTTCCGGTTCTCCGATAGACAATAACATTTTCCACCGAATGATCTGCGGAACTCAAAGCAGTATCAACTATGGATTTAGTTTTGATAATTTTGCCTCCTCGGGTACCCTCGTCAGATGTGATGACAATTCTTGATCGAGCATCCACGATTCGATCTCTCAGAGAGTCAGCTGAGAATCCCGCAAAAACAACTGAATGAATTGCACCAATTCTTGCACAAGCTAAAAAGGCGATGGCAGCTTGTGGAATCATAGGAAGATAAATTGCAACGGTCTACAAAGATAAACAAACATATCACTTGGATTGATATTTCCATCGAATGATATATGGAGTAGTCGAGCATAAGAAACATTTGATGTAACGTACATCGCCTTTTTTGACACCCAGGGAGACCAAGACATTGGCTAGTCTGCAAACTTGCTGCAATAATTCGTGATAAGACATGCAGGAGCTTTGGCCAGGCTCATCAGCTTCCCAGATGATTGCGGTCTATCGGTAAGTAAACGGGGCATATCCCCAACAACATTTCCGACCAAGACGATCAGCAAATGATAGAATGGATTGCTTAATCTTTCTGGATGGGAAAGGGATAGAACTATGCACCTTTTCAGGCCATTTCAAAGCCCAACGATCAACACAATTGTAGGCAGCATTGATTCCTCCATTTAAAAACCAAGCCACGTCGCCCTGTTCGAATCCACCATATTGAACATGACTATAAGGCCTATGCCAATACAAGGCGGTTTTGGCATGCTGAATAAAAGACCAGGGCAGCCAGAAAAGAGAAACAGACGATTAGATGACAAATATCAGCTCATTCAAGAGTTAACATGGACAAACATAATCCCAGAATTCTGTAGGATTTTCTAAACTGTGCCGGTACCACTTTTGATAAGTATCATGGTCCAGAAAAGGTGCTGGGTGTTGGCCTGAGCCGTTTACGCGATCAGGGATGGGAAGAGCAGCAACAAGTTGGCTACTAGACATGTCTAAAACACAAGTTCTTTAAAGTAACACCAATTACTCAAAACAGAGTAGGCAAAGGAAAGAGTCTGAAAACCCAATCGAACTCCCAGCTGATTTTAAATCTCTTTTGTAGCAGAAACGTATTGTCAGTCGATCTTTGTTCAACTAGTAGACATTCGTGACGGCAAATCATATCCTGTTGCTTCTTTCAAGTGTTTGGCTTGCAGCTTGATTGAAGAGTCGAGAACAAAGAGCCCAGCATCATTGCCGAGCAACCAAGTCCCTCTTTTCCCGCTGCCAACCTAGCATGAGCCTCTCCCTTCCCCTTTCTCGCCATCCAACCAGCAAATTCCGCTGGGTGAGTATGTGCAGTCAAATGGTGTCAAGGAGGTCGCTGTCTCTGATGAGGCAAGTTTTCATTGAAAGTTAACTGCTCACTATCGCCATCCACATAGGTATAGTGCAACATCAGCGAGGCAACTAACGAAGAAGTGATAATAATAGTAAAACACTTTGATAATCTATTTATGGCTTCCTTGCTTTGAAAAGCTACTTGTTTCTTATTCGAAAACCAAACATTTAATATCATTTAAATCTATCTTCTATCCCCTCACTTTACCTTTTTAAACTCATTGAAATATCCTGCGCATTAGAAAAACTGTGACTAGTCTTCCATTCTTAACCCATTCATTTTTTTTTTTCCATCATCTGACTTTAATGAGAGAAATGAATGGAAAATAATAACACCACATAATATTTGAGGGAGTGGGGTACTCCCTAGCCTACTCAACCTCAATTCAATCGATTCATGAGTGGTTATATTTGAACTGATCAGTGCAGAGCTAACTAGCAAGAAAGTTTCACCAGGGCAATTAAACTATTGTCACCTTTTGGCAGGGGTCTCCCATTAAATGAACCACCATAGTTCAGTCAGGAGTAGGAAACCTACTAGAAGGTTCTACCTATTTTTTGTGCGTCTCCCTCAAATATTTGGTAATAAGACAGCCTGGACATACAATGTAAAAATGAAACTGGAAGAGATTAGTTTGCCATGGCTGACTTGTTTGTGTTGAACCCAGAAATTCCAGCTAACCCAACACAGGTTGCGGTTTTTTACACACACACACACACACACACTCAAACACAAAAATAAGCAACATTAAATAAAGTTTAGGCGACAACTAGTGTGGACAAATGAGTTGATGGCCAAGCATTAGATGGGTCAAGGTAAAATTTATTTTCTCTAATGTACAGCTAATCCTGGAAAAGCTTGCAAGTGGTTTTGTATCCCTTCTCCCACCAAGAATCATCAGTGTAAGTCAGATGACCTAAGCTTTTGACGGGGAATGAGAGGCAACACAACCGCAAGCTTTCCAGGATTAGCTTTAAAAACTCCAACCACTTACCAAAAAAAAAAAAAAAAAGTTGTTACCTGCTAGCAGGCGCCTATCCCTAACTGAACTATGCTTGATCAATTGGAGGAGGCGCCTGCTAAAAGGTGCCCATATTTCTTTCCTGGTGACTGTGGGCTTAGTTACCAAGTACCCGAAAATAAGTACTCGCCACGTGGGTATGCATAAAATTGCAAAAGTGTTTTGTCTTCATACTTATGTCTTATGACCACATCCTCACTGATAAGTAATTTGGAAAGGTTTGTGCTTTAAACATTCACTTTTTGAATGTTTTTAACACCCCCTCTTTTTTTTTTTTTTTTTTTTTTTTTTTTTTTTTTTTTGAAGTGGTTCAGTAGTTGCATAGTTTTTGGTGATAGCAGAGAAAATTTTAAGGTAATAAGTCAGTCAGGAGAGGCGGGAGACACTGGCTCTCCTGAAATTGTTGCACCAAGTAAAAATTCTATAATCCTTTTTTTTTCTTTTTTCTTTTTTTTTTTTTTTTCTTTTTTTTTCTTTTTTTTTTTGTGAGGAGCAGTTCCGCCAGGCTGAGTTCAAGTGCAGAGACATGAATAGCTTGATTAGTCAGTTGTCTAGAAGCTTTTTAATGGTCCAGTATGAATTGAGTTGTCCAAATTCAATTAAGTAATTAAAATAGAGCTCAATATAATGGTCTCAGTAATTTAATCTCACCTAATATAAATGACATACAGCTTACAGCTGGTAGAAAAATAGAACTAATGATTTAAAACAATATTAAAAAACTTTAACAGTACAAATGAATATGCATTGTAATTGTATGGTTATATATTTAAAAAAGAATGTAGAACAAATGCCCAAAAAACTACTCCTTATATAACCATAAAATCTCCAAATGTTCCACCTTGTCTTTTCAGTCCTTTACACAGCTAATGATGCCTCATACTAGCAAATACACATGCCAACTCAAACAGATTCCTTAATAATATCTCTCTTTCTCAGTAACTCTGTCAGGCTAAAGGTCAAGTACAAGGACATGAACTAGCTTGAATAGTCAGTTGTCTAGAAGATTTTAATGGTCCTATATGAATACTGTAGTTTTAATCCACTAAGTTGTAAAATATAATCAAATATAAAGGTCTCAGTAATATAATTCTCACTATTCTTATATATGGCTTACAATCTTTGTAGTTGGTAGAAAAATAGATTATATAATTCAGATACTATTCAAAAGTCTTATAAAAGTACTAATTGATATGTATTGTGATTGATTTGGTTATATTGGTTAAATTGTAATGATAAAGAATGTAGAAACAAGACCCAAAAACCCCCTCCTTTTATACACACTGAGTTCCCCAATAAATCCCTTGATATACCATCCAATACATAGTTAATGACGCCTCAAAACAACTAATAGACTTTCCCATCAACATCCCCAGTGACCCATGACATAATTAAACAAGTAACAACCGCCAAAATACTGTAATAATAAGGAAAATCCATCAAAATTAAAGAAAAAGACAAAAAGAGAGTATATGCGTATAAAACAATAATATTAAAGAATAAAGGAGACTTTTTAAGGTTAATCATAGCTTAATAATAAGGGGGATTTACTGTAGAAATAATGGGGCTAATCCTGACATTATACTACGTCAAATTCCCATTCAAAAATAACCAAAATTGACTGAGAAACCACCTAAAAACTTAAAAAAGAGCGTGAGATGTGGGGTAACTACATGCAGTTCTTGGCAAGCGCTTGCACAGGTAAATCCTTGACTAAAATTAGGCGAATTTAAGCGTGGTGATGAAATAAAGTGCCAAGAGTGAGGTTATTAATGAAATTAGTGCATATAAACAAGGTCAATGCATTATTAATTAAGCTAGGACACTAAATAAGCGCCTGTCGCCTATTTTAGTGTGTTTCCCCACAGTGGGCGTAGAATGTGGGGTAATTATAGTGTGAAAAAGCTAACTTTGCTAAAAATGAAGCTATTCACACGGGAAAAAAGCAGGCAGTATGTGGCCAGTACACAGAAGCCATTTCTGGCATAAAAAACACCAAATTTGAAAAGTGTTATTTTTATGCATTTAAATAGCCAAATCAATAGTTCTAAATGAGCCCAATTGATCTGTCAAAGCGCAATTTCGATATTCTCAATTTTATAGCGCATATAGTCAACTTTTAAGTGAAATAAAGCACATTTCTTGTTTTTTGCATAAAACAATGAATATAACAGCTTTAAGTGTACTTAAAAATTATGTAGCCTTAAACTTAAGGTTCTTAAGATTACTCTAACATATTCTAACTTAATATTAAGTACATAAGACCTATAAAAGGTGGATATATGCGTGTATATAAGGTGTTATAATGGCATTTTTTGTGTATTATCATAATTTTACTTATGTATACTATTTGTGTACTCTTATTTATTGTTCCCATGTATAGTTCATGTGTTTAACATAACTTATAAGCACTTTTTACTCAGTCCTGGAGATATACAGGCTGACACTCGCCCACCCAAAAAAAACAATAAAAAAAATGATAAGTTATACATTTTATTTTATTAATTTGTAATTTTCAGCTATTCAGAATAAATCTGTAGCATTAAAGATTAAACTTTAAAGAAATAAAACATAATAAAATATTATGAGTACTGGTTTCTTAACCCCTCAGCTGGTTGAACAGAAATTTATTTCTGTTTAAATTTTTTAAGAATGGTGGATAAATTAGAAATTTCTTTTTCAGGTATCCATTTATCAAATTCATTTGATTTCCCTTTAAATCTTAGTAAATACTCAGTTCATTTTTCTTTAGTAAGGATTCTTTTCTTGAGTATTTTTTCAATCTCTGCTTTTTCCACAATTTCATCAGGTTGCTTTTTAGGCCTTCCCCTTCTTTTTGGAAATAAGTCAGGATCATTTGCATGGTAAGGTTTCAATAATGAGATAGGAAAAACTGGATGTTTCCTATCATATGGAGCATATAATATGACTTCCACTGCATTATTCCCAACCATCTTACTTACTACAAAAGGTCCTACAAAGGGATCCTTTAATTTAACATTACCTTGTAAGTTAAAATGTAGTGTTGATATGAGGACTTCATCTCTCTTTTTGAATTCAAATTCTTTATGAGATTTGTCCCACCTTTTCTTTTCATATTCAAATGCTTTTTGGATGCATTCTTCTGCATGCTTTCTACACATTTGTTGCATATGAATAAAGGATTTAGTGCCAGGGTGTATATCCAACCTTGGTAATTTATTTAAATGATTTACTGGGGTATTTGGTACGTATCCCAGCCAGAGTTCAAATGGTTTCTTCTCTGTTACAGAATGAGTTGTGCTATTATAAGCAAATTCAAGGCCAGGAATTAATGTTACCCAGTCATGTGTGAATTTCTCATTGTCTTTGTATTCTAATCCAAAGGCACAATATCTTATGATCATGTCTTCTAGAGTTTGTATCATCCTCTCAGCCAGCCCATCAGTTTGTGGATGGTGTGCTGTAGACAATTTTAATTGACAACCTGATACTTCCATCAAAGATGTCCAGAACTCTGAAGTAAATTTAGGATCTCTGTCAGAGATTATGGCTTTGGGGAACCCAGCAGTATTCATCATCTGAGTCCACCATAGTAACGCCAAGTCTTTAGCAGATACCTCTTTATGGGTAGGGATAAACTTACACTATTTGGTTAATCTATCCACTATTACCCAGCAAGAATTGAAACTTTCTTTTCCTGCTAATGGCAAGCCAGTTACAAAATCCATGTTTATAATTTCCCATGGAGCTTTTGGCTGCTCTATTTGTTGTAACAACCCAGCTCTCTTCCCAGTTAATCTCTTAGATTTCTGACAAGAGTAACATGTTTCAATGTATTTTTGTACATCCTCTTTCATGTTTATCCACCAGGCTGTATTTTTAACTCTGGTTAATGTTTTGTTAAAGTCAAAATGACCAGATAAGATGTCATCATGACAAGTACTCAACATTAACTCTTTCATAGAAGGTGGTATTACTATTACATTTCTTAACTTTTTTGTGTAATATATATATCCATCTTCAATTGATAGTTTACCTTTTTCCAACGCATTTTTATACTTTGGAGGCAAGGTTTTAATTAATGCACTCATGGAGGCATTTGTTGGATCATTAAGAATGGTAGATAGTTTAGACAAATCTTTATCAGATGAATAATTTTCAAATATAGTTTGCATAAAATCTTCTTCTAAATCCACTATATAAATCCCAAATATATGTATAACCTCATTTTCAGGTACATAAGCTGGGTTGTCAGCATCATTTGGCAAAGGACTTCTGGATAATAAATCCACATTTGAATGCAATGTTCCTGCTCTGTGAGTGATTGTCATTCTTCCTCTGTACTCTTGTACAGCTAGTTGCCATCTAAACATGTGCCTATTAGGTGTTTTCATGTTTAGTAATGATTTTACTGCACTGCAATCTGTTATAAGTTCAAACTTCTGGTCTTCCAGATAGTAATGAAGTTTCTCCAAAGCCCAAACCACGGCTAAACATTCTAGCTGTGTGGCACCATACCTTAATTCTGTTTTTCTTAAGGTTCTGGATATATAACAGATAACTACTTCAGATAATTTTCCATTCACCACAGAAAATTTGGGGGGGTATTGCTAGCAATACCCCTCATTTAAAAATGTTGGGAAGTGGTTGGAAAGCTGTTGGAAGGCTGTTGGGAGTTCATTGTGAAACCAGATTTAAATTAATTGGACAAAGATTTGGTAATCAGTTAGACCTAGGTTCAACCAAACTCAATCACAGGTTTCTTGGAGCTTGGTGATTACTTTGATTTTGAGCTGAGCACAGATTGAGCAAAGCTTGAACATATCACTTAACATATCATAATATTCACTTTCCCATCTTGTGGAAAGCAAAATTTGATATTCGTTCTAAGAATATCTACATATATTTTCTTGCCAAGTTGGTAACAGAAGGTTAAACTGTAGTATCTCAATTATTACACTAGACTACATAGATATTTGATAAAACATACAATTCAAATCAATTTTAATATTATTGAGATCACCATAAGTGTCTTTCCAAAGACTTACAAAAAGTATGTTAGTATCAAGATATCGTTCTAGGTAGTAGTTTCAATTTGGATTTTGAACTGACATCTAAAGCATTTTACTATTAGACAGAAACATAAATAAGTGTAATAAGAGTGAAATTATTCTATTTTGTGATTATAATGTAACAATAATGCACATTTTTATTGAGAAAATTTTTCTTCCTCCACAAACCAAAATTTACTCTATAGGCTCAAGATTTATTTTTAAGACATATTATTCATTTCAGTTATCATTGATTTACTTCCAATATTTATTAAAAAGATAATAATAATACATGTGAAAGAATTATGAGCTTAGCATAGCATATGCTAAAAAGTTATTTTGTCGTTTTATTCAAAACTGATTCTTCATTTTTTGCTTCAATTCATCTTTTAACAACCACTATCTTCAGATACTATTCTTACTTAATATGTCAAGTCTCAGATGTGTTGGACAGTTCTCAATAACAATCGATCAAATTTATATGAATGTAATTTCAAGATTTCAAAACTCACCGACCCCCACGATTTTACAGCGAGGCCATTCGAATGTTCATATTTTTGGACTATTTGAAGAAAGAAAACCAACCCTTGTTGGTAATCTTTCTCAAGTGCAGAGTCAGCACATTGGACCACTATTGGGTGACATTGGCTCTGGATCTCACCATTTAAACCAAAGAAGTGCCTTGAATCCTATGAAGCCTTTCTATTTTCATGCTTACTTGGTTCCAGTTTTTGGTAATCAGTATCAACTTTGGGGATGCCTCTTTTCTTCAAGTACACTAATCAGTCTTGCTAAAGAAGCATTTTCTTCTGCACAAATCGATTTATGTCCAATCCTGAACTACGACTCCACTATCTTTTTTAATATCCCGCATGTAATTTTTGAAGGCTCTTTCCAAATATCTCAGAGTACTCAAGATTGGAAAGCTGATCAACTTATCCGAGGAATCAAAACAGTTCTCAAAACACATCAACTTCAAGCAATAAATTTTATGATTGACAATAAACGAATGTTAAAGGAAAAGTTGGATATCATGTGGAGGCACCAGGACAACCATTGGCTTAGAACTGGATTCGATGACTATAAAGATCAGTTTCCTAACAATCAATTGCCGCCTGAAGGAAACGGGTCAATACTTGCTGATGATATGGGTTTGGGAAAGACACTTTCAACTCTTTCTCTTATAAGTGCAACTCAAGGTGAAGCAAGACAATTCCAGGTATCAGAAAATCAAGAAGGTATTAATCGGAGTTCAGCCACACTGATTATATGCCCCCTGGCAACACTATCGAATTGGATCAATGAAATAAGTGTGCACTTTGAAGATAATGCACTTCCTTTCAAGGTTCTTTATGGGAAGGATTGTCAAAATACTAATGTCAATGAGCTACAGGACACTGCTATTGTTTTAACGACCTATGAAATAGCTAGCCCAACGATGTCAAAAAATCAAAGCCAAAAAAAGATACCGGTGACTCAAATGCTCTTTTGGTATAGAGTTGTTTTAGATGAAGCTCAGTTAGTGCCCATTTCTATATCTAAAACTTAAAACTTAATTTTTATTATCAATTTTTATAAATATTCTTTTAGTTACATTAAAAATCCTTACTCGCAGAGGGCTCAAACAATATTTGACTTGGAATCCCAACACCGACTATGCTTGACTGGAACTCCACTTCAGAACAGGCCCACTGACCTTCAAAGTCTCATATTTTTTCTTAGAATTGAAAAGTGGCAAGAAGACTGGTTATGGAAGAATTTCCTTTTTCCAGGTTTGCAAAAAGGAAAGGCTAATTCTATTAAATCAATCAATCACTTAATGAAAGTCATAAGCCTACGTAGAACAAAGGATGCAATTTTGTCTCTTCCAAAAAAGATTCAAAGGGGGATATCGGTTCAATTAGCAGATCCATGGAGGTCTAAACTTGATGTGCTTCAAGAAGGATTCACTGAGCGATATGGGCCCTCCAGAAGCACTGACTTCCCTTGGGACTCATCTGAGTTTCTAAGAGAGCTGATGATTTTAAGAAAATTCTGCAACCATCCAATCTACGAAAATCTGGATGAAACTCCAACTTTTGATTTCACCTGGCAGCATTCCGCAAAGATTTGTCATCTTATAGGCCACTTAAAAAACTTTTTGTCTGGTGAAAGGGATATAAATTTTCCAAAAGCTGTTATATTCTCCAACTTTGCAGACTTTTTGCAGATGTAAGTGATTCTATAATGAATTGTTTTACAAAATTGTGTTGGCTTATTAAAAACAATTTTCTAATATTTCAAAATAGAATAAAAATGGCTTTAGATGACCACAATATTAGGTATACCCAGCTTACGGGTGAACTCAGCCGGACAAAGCGAGACAAAAATATGCATGAATTCCATTTTAATAAAAATTGCCAAGTTTTGGTTGGAACGATTCAGGCTGCAGGAGTGGGTATAGATCTCAGGTGTGCTCAAAATGTATATATAATGGTGAGCTCAATGTCTTTTATTTCATATTAAGAACAAAAATATTAAATTTTTTATATGTTCAATGTTGAAATAGGAGCCAAATTGGAATCCAGCAGTTGAGCAACAGGCTGTTGATCGGCTGTATAGAATGGGGCAGCAAAATGAAGTAAATGTTTTGAATTATTTTGTACAAGGAAGTATAGAATTCAGCATGTATAAGATTCAAAGGAAAAAAATGGAGCTAACAATGTAAGCCAAATTTCATTTCTATAAATTTTAATGATAATAGTAATCATTAAAATTATGTTTTTGTTTTCAAGGCTAAGTGTCCCAAACAGTGGAAATGAGGAGTATGAGTGTGCAAACCTATTATTAAGGGAGTTTGTCAATCACTCACATTAGAGGAACAAAGAATTTCAAGGAGAGCAGGTAAATTTATGGGATTTTGAGGATTTAAAAGTCTGAGTTGTTGAGGATTTAGAGATGCAAGATATAAGGGAGAATAACAGTCATTCGGCAAACCCCGGGGGACATGAGAAGGATTAAGGTTAGGGGATAATGTTGAAACCAAACTGATTCTTTTGTACAAGGCCAAGTCCTTTAGCACACTGCTAGAGTAGGTTGAATTATCTCGAATATCAAAGTGTTGTTGGTCAAGATATTGTGCAAATTTAGAAAAATCTTCAGACCTCCATTGCATTAAGATACGTCTTAACGATCCATCATTATCAATTTCGGTGTCTGAACAACATTTGATGTTTGTGAAAAGGTTGTGATAAGTTTCACAATGTGGAAGTTGTTTAAGAAGTTTAGTTCGGTTAACTGAATTCTAAGAATCTTTGTTATTTGAAATAAAGGTCATAAATAAAAACGGTTGAAAAAAAAGGGATTTTCATACTTTTTTTTTTATTCTATATTTATGCTTTCTCACTTTGATTATTTCTTGAGAGCTATGAGAATCCTTCCCAAGTCTTAATCTATCAGCATGACCTAAAAACCAACGGTGAAGAACTCCTATTTGATTTGAGAAGCTAATTTGAGTTGAGTCAATTGGATATGCAATCAAATTATTGGTTTTTAAGGCATTGTCCCAGTGTTTAATGAGAATATTTGCCAAGACCTGGTTCCATTTGTCAAACCAATCTAGGTTCCAAGCAAAAGTTGATCCTGGGAAACCACACATGCGAAGGTGCTCAATAAAAGATTCACGGAAAATTGGTTGAAACTTTTCTGAAACCGCTGAATTTGATTCTGGATGAGGTAGTTCAAAGGCAATGTTGCAAGAATTCATGTCGAATGATGAAAATCTGTCTAATTGCTCTTCAGTAGGGTTTTGTTTCCATCCATTTGATTCTGGTGACATATCCAAAAGTGAACGACAAAAATTGTGTATAGATCTACAAAAGTGAGAATTGAATGGAGGCAAAGTCTCATTAAAAATTCTATTAAGTGTTCTTGTGTTTGTGGGCAGGTTTCCATGAGGAAAGTAAGAGCTACTAGGGTTCATAAATAATTAGATTAAGAAAGTGTTCAATTAAATTAAACAAAGAGGAAGGATAAATTGTTGAGCTCCAAAACTTTATGATCAAAGTTGATTTAAGGAGAAATATCACAAAAATTAAGAATAAGAAATATTTTGACTTTATGGAATTATAATATGCATAAATTATATTTTTATATGCAACTTGAACTCAAAAGGAATGGTATAAAATAAAGAGAATGATTATGTGATAAAAGCAGACTCATTTAAGAAACGGATTTTTTTTTCTTTTCAAAAAATTCTTCCACAAAAATAATTTGTTAAATGTGAGGCTATGTTCATTTTTTGATTACCAAAAAATTATTTTTGGTCCAATATGATAGTAATACATATTCTTTTGAGTAATTTTTTTCAACCTGAATAAATAGACTAGAGTGTCACTTCATCGCATTTATGTATGAAAAGTTATACAAGGTTTCAGCTTTTATGTAATTCTTTAAGGTTTACACTTTTGTAGCATCTATTATTTGAGTATTTTTGATTTTTTCTTTATAGAAAATTCTACCTAGTACAGACCAATTTTCAAGTTGAAAGAAATATGTTTGTGATTGTTTTTTACAAAATATTAAACTTATTTTTGGGTTTAACTTTGATTTTTGGGGTAATTTTTTAAATAATTATGTTAAAAATATGGATTACTTTTCTTATAGTCCATAACTAAGAATTTTTATCAAAATCAAATAATTATAGGGTAGTTAGATATAACTCAGAAGGCATTTGATAGAAAAATAATTAAGATGCTTGTGCGTACAACAGAATTTTTTCTATGATAGAAAATATTCTGATAAACATGCATGCATTGTTGTACAAATGCAGAGAGTATACAGAATACAAATAAAGTAGACTGCATAACTTTAAATTAATATATAATTTATCCGATTAAAAATTAAACATTTAAACTTAAATAATTTCAACACATATTCCATCATATTCTTTTGATAAAAAAATGTAGCTTATATTAGCTAGTGCCTTTCAAAAAAAGGAATACCTTCAATCGGTAACTTCGAATAGCTAACTTATTCCTACAATTATCACAATTACAATGCCTCCATTTTTTCATGTATGTCAATGTCAAGATCTTGGATGTGTCAATAGAAAGTATCAAACTTCTTCTGGGTCCTTTGAAGTTGGTATGGCTTTCAAAAGCTCTAATTCTTATGCAAAACATCAAGAGGAAAGAAATAGGAAGGCCCAGATGGTTATTTCTTCCAACAATCCACTTAACATTGGAAGTTCCCGCTCCACAGAAACAGTAAGCTGTATATCTATAGTTCAATGTGAGAATTAAAGTCTTTATGATGTTTCAATGATTTATTACATAGGGGCAGTTGCTATTGGGGGCAGAAGTATCTTCAACAGTCTCTAGAAACTCAAATCTTGGGGAACGGTATAGCCAAATAATTATGTGGCAGGCAGCAAAGATTTCTCTGATTCATCATTTGAGCAAAGAAGGTTGTACTCAATTTTTGGATGAAGAAATTAAGAAGCTCAAACTTCTAGGTGATAGTGGAATACTGGATTCTGATAGCGTTGTCCGCCTGGTCCCACGCTCGATAGATACAGTTTTTAGTCAATTAAAGCTCAATCAATCATTTTTCACTAAAACATGCTGTCCTAAATGCTTTGCTCTTTATGAGTATAACTCTGAATCTCAACCATCTATACTATGTTGCAATCAACCGTTTCTTTCATCATCAAAGCGCTATTTAAAAATGTTTGGAGCAGGACAAATTGCAGTTAAATGTGATGAAAGGCTGTATTTGATGGAGGAACATCAAGAACATGTAAAATACTTATCTCTTAAAACATTTCATCACCATTCTTTTATCGACTGGCTTAAGGAAAAGATAAAACTGTTCAAATTTGAGCTTCTGATTGAGAAGAAAACCCCTGTGGCAGAACGTGTAGAGTGTGATTTGATGAAGGATGTTTGTGATGGTTCAATTTGGAAAAACTTTCCCATAACCACTCCAGCTCTGGATAGCAATGATGATGAATATACGATAACTTCAGGCAACTTAATGTTTACTTTATATGTCGACTGGTTTAAGCCTGGTGGCAATAGGATTGGAGGTCATCAGAAGTCTGTAGGCAATATTATGATGGTGTGTATGAACCTACCTCAAGAAGATAGATACAAAATGGAAAATCTTTTTTTGTATTCTATTATACCCGGACCAACAGAACCCACAAGTGAACAGCTTAATCACCTTCTAAAACCACTGGTTAATGATCTACAAACTCTATGGGATGGTATATTGATTGAAAAGACACATCTTTATCAACGAGGCCGGAAATTAAGAGTTGCATTGTTCTCTTTGATAGGTGACATTCCTGCAATACGAAAATTGGCTGGCTTTTCGAGTCACTCTGCAAAAATGTTCTGCTCTTTCTGTAATATCTCTAAAGATGAAATTAGTGAAAAGAATGTGGGAAATTTTTCATTACGGAATCATGAGGATCATATGTGCTGGGCAACAAAGTGGAAAAATTCTAAGTCACATTGGGAGCGTGTATCAATTGTTCAAAATCATGGGGTACGATGGAGTGAGCTGAATAACCTTGAATATTGGCGTCCAACTGAATATTGCTCAATTGATGTTATGCATTCACATATGCTTGGCAACCTAAAAGATCACAGTCTAAGCTATTTTCAAATCCAAAATGCAGCAAAAGATCTAGAAAGAAAGCTGGAAAAGGATAAAAATTGGCATGTAAGAGAAGAAGATGATGATTTCTTTTCTGATACTTCACTGCACAAACATTCGAAAAAACGTAGAAGTAGCTTAAGCACCACGAATAATGATGATGATGATACAGGACACACGAGACAGCACAAGCGGCAAAGACGTACGAGTTCAAGACAGTCATCAAGTCATCATGGACTAGATAATGAAGGATTGGGAACAAATCGATCAAGAAGCCAGAGTAGGTCATCCAGCTCCAAATTTATTCCTCCATATAGCGATGTGGCCTCAGTACAGTCTCAAAGCAGTGACAGTAGGAACTCATTGTATAACTTAAGGCAAAGAAGCATTAGCATATCACAGAGTGAAGGATCTCACTCATCAAATGAGACAGCTAGAGATGAAGAAAATAAAAGGAAAGGTAAGGAGAAAGAAAATGAAGGTAGTAGTAATCCACGAATCACAGCAGCAGAGCTACAGGTTGTATGGAAGATGATTGATCAAGTAAGAAGACCTTCCTGGCTAACACGAGTTCCAAAATCAGTAGGATCTAAAAAGGCAGGATCCCTCAAGGCAGCAGAATGGCACATGCTGTATACTCTCTACTTCCCTTTGTCACTTATACCCCTTTGGTTTGAAAAATTTAAAGAATCTGAATCTTCAGCTTCCTCAGCTGATAAACCAAGAGAATATTATCTTCTCAAGTCACTTGTAACATTATGCTTGATCACCAATTTTTTGACATTAAAAAATATACAGACTAATGAGCTTAAAGATCTAGATCAATTTCTGTTAGAGTATCGTGAGTGCCTTGAAGAGGGTTGGAAGAATATTAATGAAAAGCCAAATCTGCATATCACTCAACATTATCCTGAAATGATAAAGCGTCTTGGTCCACCATCAGGTACAGCTACTTGGTCTGGAGAGCGGGTGAATCATATATTATCTGAAATTCCAAACAATCACCATCCACGTATGTAATGTTTGTAAGAAATGATTTAAAAACTCAGCTGTGCTAATTTATTAATATTTACCACAGGAGAGATACCGCTAACAATGCTCAAACATTGGTATCGGAAGTCTAGGGTATTAGATCTTGGTGAAGCTGAAGATAATGATCAATGTGAGACTAAAAAAATCCATATTGATCTCGATAAACAAAACAAATGGATCCATCTAAGTATGGCATTATTTACTAAATGGGTAAGGGCACGAATGGGAAAAGAAACTTCAAGACGGGCTTTGACACCATCGGAGAAAAGTGGGGATCGGGTAGTTGAAAATGTAGCAAGCATATTGATACATGGAAAGAGGTTTACTAGTTACCATCGACACATTGCTAATTCAACAATTGAATTCTACTATGGAAAAGATAGCCAGTTTGGGCAAATTGATGATCTTTTCAGATCAAAGGAAGAGATTGATCAAATATATTTAATAGTAAGTCCTTTCAAAGAGCTCCGTCCAGAAGAAACATCAAAGGATCCCTATGAGCTTTTCCCACAAGTGCATTGTCGGTTAGTAAGAGTAGCCAAAGCAACTCAAATTGTGATTAAGAAAGATGCAATAATTGGACATGCAGCTACTGTCGAGCACAAAAAAGGAATGTTTGGAATCAAAGACGAGGTTGTCACTGCCATTGGACTGCAGACAGTAGTGAGTGAAAAAATTAATCAAATTTATTTTCTGTTGACTAACATCTTTGTGTTAATTTGGGATTGGGGAAATTTGTAGGATTGGTGATATTTGTAAATGGTGAAAGAAATAATTCAATTCTCGATTAAAAAATGCAATGCATCCAACTTACCTTATCATAAACCAGTGAACAATTACTTTGGTTGCTTTTATTGCGAGAGAACCCATGCTTTCAATGAGTCATTTTTATCTTAAATGTAAGAATGAAAGAAATAAAATCATGATAATGAGAAATATGATAAAATTTTTACTTAATGAATGATCTTCTTGCTCATTCATCTACTATAAATAGTTTGACCTTCCAACTTTAGCTGATAGCTATATATTATTCACTTTATTTTTCGACAAGAGAACATACACGTTTACAAGACTATATACATAGTATCTTTTTTTACTTTAGCTTTGATAGGTATAAATTTTAACAACTGATTATTTTTATTTTATTTTATTTTATTACAGTTCATTATGGATGATAATTTTGAAGGGATGTCTGTTGACCCAACCGATTCTGATTGTTTTCCGCCTCAACATACTAATACTGGAAATACTCCTCCACCACCCTCTGCTGATCCACCTCCAGATGCATCTCAATCTGTACCACCTAATCCTAACCCACCACCTAATCCCAATCCAGGCCAAGAGTCTCATTCAGAACCGAGAAATTTTAATCCCAATCATCCTTCTGCTTCTGAAAGTGCTGATCAGCAAGCTGATCAGCTAGGAAGAGATTGGGCTAGTGAAGTATTGAGGGAATTTTTCGGAGACCAATCATCATCTGCTCAGCCTAGCCAAGGAGCAAGCACAAGTGGAGCAGGTAAGTAAAATTTGTAGTGTATTCTTTTATTGAAAAATAACCAATTTAATTAACTTATTTGAATTGTTAGTGAATCCCTCAATCATTATGGGTATCAGTGATTACCACAGACTCAATTCAGCAGAGTCTCATGAGCGAGAACGGGGGTTAAGGGCTGTAAGAGGCTTAGTTAGAAGGAATGATGTTCCCAGGAGCTCGGACAGTCTAAATAGAAATATTTACCACTTTCTGAAGTATTGTCTTGGGGGACCAACACAAATATCAAAATATCCTGCGAGCCCAACACCTTTGGAGATTGAAAATTGGAAAGATTGGAGCCAATTCAAACTAAAAACCATTCAAACTGTCCTAACCCAAGTCCAATCTTCTAACCGTGCCAATTCTGCAGCTGATCGACAATTTCTGATAACCAATTCTATAGCCTTCTTGCGATCCAAAATTCGACTACCCGAATTTTTTCCAGCACCTGAGCCTTGAGGACTAAAAGGAGGAGCACCGATCCCACTTTCTGTCAAAAGAAACTTAGAGCGTGAATTGCAAGAAAAAGGTTTTCGGAAATTTGCGTTTGATTGGACTTGCCGTGATTTTTCAGAATCAACTTGGAATCAAGTCATGGGAAGCATAGTATGCGACCACTGTACCAGATGGCTCACCACCTTGAATACAATCGATCAGTCAAAGCTTCAGTTCACTCAATGTGTTATTGAGAAATGGGTAGTTAATAAGGGGAAGGAGATGATAAGGTTGTTTGGGCAAGAAGAGGAAAGGGTAGCAAGAGAAAAGATTGAAAAGAGGGCAAGGGCACAAGTAAAACGTTATCGGACCAAGGTAAGTTTTTAATTTTACTTTGCTTTTTGTTATTATGAAGCTGATTTAGTTGGAATTCAGATTGCTAGTGCACGCTACAAGTTAGCAAGAGATCTCTGCAGTGATGTGCCAGGTTTTTTTGTGCTTTTTCATGATACTAGGTGCATCTCTGATATCGAGGAAGGCCCAGCACCAGCCCCAACTGCACCTATCCGAGCTATTCCTGGATGGCGAAATCCTGAACTCAATGATTTTTTTAAAAAAATGGATAAGATGATTCAGGACATAGCCCATACACCAGCTCAAAGAAAATCAGCATTAAAAACATATTCACGGTCATCAGAAAGTACAGTTGCACAAAATGGTATATTTAATGTTCCCAAATACCTCCCCAAGAATTGTTATTCAGCAACATTTTTGCAAGCATTATCTGTGAATGAACGTGAGTCACTTGGGGTTGGAGCTGATATTGATCTGGTAAAGATTCGGGAATCAATTAATAGAGCATAAACATCATCATAACTTAGGTATAACGGTGATCTTCTGTGTAATATAGCTATCTTATATTGAATTTTATGTATTCTGTTTTTTTTCAAAGCAGCTTGGTAAATGTTATAAAGTGATATTGAGAGAGAGTAACATTTTATTTAAGAAAAACAAATAATGTATGAGATATAAAAATGTATTTTCAACAAATTGATGGTCCATACCTCTTTATGTCACATTTATGTATCCATATTAATTTCAATCGAATTTAATGTTGACCAATACATAGTGAATACACGCTATGCCACTTATACTTGCCAGGCATTGCTACCATTAAATATGCCAGTATCAAAAATTAATTTCGATCGAAATTAATGAGCATGATAATCATGAATTTCTGGAGTCAACTGCTTATTTTTATGCATGGTGCCTTGCCAACATTAATTTCGATCGAAATTACTTTTGATACTGGCATATTGCATGGTGTCTATTCCTGGAAAGTGTAAGTGGCATAGTGTGTATTCATTACGTATTGGTCAACATTAATTTCAATAGAATTTAATATTGACATTTTCATATTGAACCCAAACCAGCAAACGACCCAAAAAATTCTTCATAAAACTGCTCATTAATTTCGATCGAAATTAGTGAGCACCATATACATATTGAATGGTAGTTATATCTGGTGTGTGTAAGTTGTAAAGCTTGTGTTCAATGTTTATTGGTCAACATTAATTTTGATTGAAATTAATATTAATGTGTAAATGATATTTACATGCTCAATATGCATTGTAATGTGTTTACTTAACAATAGAGTGCCCTACATTTCATCTTACATAAAAATGCTTGGTAGCATGTCAAATTCAATTTTTATTAAAATTAATGTTGACATGTTACCATGCATAACAGTAAGCAACTGACTGAATAAATTGATGATAATCATGAACCTTAATTTCGATCGAAATTAATGTTGCCAAGTGCAGATTGAAAAAAAGCTATGCCACTTACACTAGCCAGGCATATTTACTATTTATTATGTATTGGTCAACATTAATTTTTATAGAAATTAATATGGATATGTAAATTTTATATTTACCCTCAACATGTATAGTAAATTTCAATACTTAAAAATACTTGCCGTCCTTTACATGTCATGCAAAAAAGCATTATATCATTTCAACATTAATTTTGATCAAAATTAATGTTGGAATGCCATTATGCATTGAAACAACTAACTGACTGAAAAAGTTCATGATCAAAATGCTCATTAATTTTGATCAAAATTAATGTTGACCAATACATATTGAATATAAGTAATCTCCACTTACTCAGACCAGATATAACTACCATTCAATATGTATATGGTCAGCCTTAATTTCGATCGAAATTAATGGGAAGTTTTATGAAGAATCTTCTGGGTTGTTTTCTGGCTTGGGTTCAATATGCAAATGTCAACATTAAATTCGATCAAAATTAATGTTGACCAATACATAATGAATACACACTATGCCACTTACACTTTCCAGGCATATATACATGCAATATGCCAGTATCAAAAGTAATTTCGATCGAAATTAATGTTGGCAAGGCACCATGCATAAAAATAAGCAGTTGACTCCAGAAATTCATGATTATCATGCTCATTAATTTCGATCGAAATTAATTTTTGATACTGGCATATTTAATGGTAGCTATGCCTGGAAAGTGTAAGTGGCATAGCATGTATTCATTATGTATTAGTCAACATTAATTTCGATTGAAATTAATATGGACATGGACTATGCATAAAATTCCTATAAGTATAGGTAAGCTAAGCAGTTAGATAAACTGGTTTGATCAAGTACACCATATAAAAATTGATGTTTTAATGCCTTGGTTAATTTTGATCAAAATTAATATTAAGCCATGCATGTTGAATTTTATCTATGTCTGTGTAGTCCATGTGAAATGGCTTGTATTCAATATGCAGGGGTCTATATTAATTTCGATCGAAATTATGAGGTTCATTGCCTCATAAATTTGATGGTTTCTGTCAGTGTTTCATGCATGGTGCCATCTGATACTTGTTGATTCCTATCAAAATTAATTTCAACACCAATATATTGAATACAAACCATGGCACTTACAGTACTTGGTCATAGCTAAAATTCAATATGCTAGTCTCAAAATTAATTTCGATAGAAATTAATCAGGATCCATGAAGTTTATCAATAGTGTATGAGTTAAGTTTCAAGTCATATGTTTCATCATTTTCTTGCACCCATTTCTAGGTTATCTCAACAATTTTTTTCAAGTTTTATTATATTAATCAAAACTGTGGTAAGTTGTGAAAAATTAGCTAATCCAAATCTCAAATTGAATATTAATATTTTAATAATTTTGAATGTTGCTTAAGGTATTTCATTGGGTGATTCATAATAATATTTTATCAACTTATTAGTCCTATAACTTTTGAAAAGTAACAATTTTGGTATAGTTAGGGACAACAATGCAATATCTTGTGCAGACTAAGATATATTGCAAAATAAAACTATTCAATTTTTTTTTTTCCCTTAGTTGTATCCAAGTTTATCAAAGGTTTGGTCACAGTGCCCACACCCTAGCCTGACACTCCTCCTGTCACTTAAAAAACAAATTCTTATCTTAAATTCTAATGTTACCAATTTTATATTTATAATTCATTTCTTGTTTGATGAGGCATATCAGTATATATGTGAATCTCGCATTGTCATCTGAAATTAAATTTAACAAATATTCATAAAGGATTATCCTTTTTTTTCATATAATATACTAATTAAGTGTATCTCCATTGTTTAGGAGTAAATTCTAATTTAAAAAATTTTGTATTTACCCGTGGCAATTTGAATATGGGATATAAATTTGTTATTATTTGTTTTTCACACTAAAAGTCCCCAAAGAATTACTAGTATTTTCTGTTAGCTACATCAAATTTCGCTTCAATATAAACAGATTGTGATTTAGCATGTTACTCAGTTTACCCCACTATGAATAATACATGTTAAAAAAAGCTCAAATAATATAAAATCCCCCTCTTTATGTTTTCTGTTTCTTTCATCCTCACTTTAATTTTAATCTTATTCAATTTTTTATCCTATTAAAATATCAACTTCAATTTTCTAGAATAGAGTTTCTTATAATTATTCATCATATTACATCATAATTTTTTGATATCAAATACTTTTTTTTAATATTCATTAATCAATATGTCTAGTATACAAAATCCTACACCTCCACTTTGTATGTATATCATGTTCCTCTCTCTTAATTTATATATTTCACTTATTTTCTATATCTTTTTTTTTCAAAAATTTGATTTTCCAGCACCCAAATGTGTTTCATCCCACTCTCTGATTGATACTCGCTTTGAAGCTTTTGAGCTTGCACCATGTCTGCCACATGGCATGGCACCTAACCCTCCTGTACTTAGCAATGAGAGGCAGGAAATAACAAGAGTTCAGTATCGCAATTTACTTGAATTGGCTAGAGATAAAACAGAAGAGCTTGTCAAGATCCTTAACAATAATCCTTCTCCTTCATATTTATCTAACCCTTGTAATGAATTACTCCAATATGTGAAAAGCCTTGAAAAATGTATGTTCATCACCTTTTTTGTCTCCTTTTAAATTAGTAGATAAGATTATTAATATTTTTTTTTCTTCATATATATTTGTAGCTTATGAGGAGGGTATGATTCCTCCTGATGAAGTCATTGTCATTAGGGATGATGATGAGACAGATGAACCATCAGCTTCAACTCATGCTTCAACTTCTAAGGAAAATCTTGAAACACCTGTTATCCGCTCCAAGAAAAAGAGATTATCCCAAGGCTCCTCTTTTGTTCGACGTATTAAACCGGCTTCTGCTAATGAATTTTCTGATGTATCAAATAATAAATCTCAAAAAAAAAGCAAAGGTTTTGATAATGAGTATATTCTTGTTTCCTTTTTTTTTTATTGTTATTCTTTTATCTTTAAAATTCAATCATATATCTCTTTTATTGCTTACATATTGTACTTTTTATCTTTCTTTTGATATTTTGTACCAGAAACTCACCTGCTGTAGATTGTTCCATCCATAAACGCCCTCTCCCTGATGAAGATGATGAAAAGAGCAATGAAAATAGCGATGATCAACTATCAGAATATGAAGCTATGCTTGTTCATCAAAAAAAGCAAAGTTTAAAATCTTCTTCAAGACATGTTGATATGTTTGATAAAGATGATGATTCAAACAGCTCATCACCAAATTCCTTCATTTCTAAGAAGCAATACCCATCACCTCCTAAATTACCTACTTTGACCATTCTGAAAGCTTCTCTACCAATGAAATCAACTCCAATCAAGATATCGAAAAAACCTCTAACTTATTCACCCTCAGTTCTAAAAGAATCTGATTTTCAGGAGGAATTCTGTAAAATTCATAATTTTTATAAAGGTAGAATCAGCACGGCAAAGGTCCTCAGGTCGTGGTTGAAAATTGTTACTCTCCTTGAATTACGCTCTTCTACTTACTCCCAAGAACATATGTCAAATATTCCAATGTTTACTTTTCATTGGGAAAAATCTTGTGGAGAAGATTGGCTTTCAAAACTTACTGAGTTATGTAAGTTACCATAATTTTTAGTCTTGACTTTTGTTCTTTTACTTATTTTTTTTTTCCTTTTGTAGCAAATATTTTTTTAGAGATTGATAGCTCACAGCTATGGGTACTCGATAATATTGATTTCAAAAAAATGGAAGATTTATGTGATCCTGATGGTTTAAATACTGAAATTCTTTCCTCAACAAAGAAAACGGATCACCCTGAATCCAATCTTATCCGAATGCTCATGAGATTAATGATCCCAAGTGACCACTGCCGTTCTTCATGGGTATCTCTTATATCATCTTCACTTTATCTGACCGCACATGAATTCAGCCAGCTTCCATCACATCAAAACATTAACTCAGATTGTCCAATTGAACGTGGTCTTCAGCTTCTAGCTCACCTTTCAAATCTGAAGAGTCCGATTTCTGATGGCTTAGAAGTTGGTCCCACTGCACTTCAAACCCGTGATATATCAATGTCAACTCTTCTTCAAATCAGCAATATTATCATTGATATAATTATGTCAATTATCATTCTTAAATCAAAATATTGTGCTGCAACAATATCAAGTGGCAAGACTAGTGAAGCTCAACAATCAAGTGAGAAAAACGAAAATACTGAACTGACTATAATGAGAGAGAAACAAAAGGCTGCACTAAACAAAATAAATTCTGAATACTCCCACCACCAATATCAATCTTTCACATTCTATATAATTGATGGTGTCCGTGGTTTATTTCTGAGCTCTCAAGATCATAGATTGGCTTCAGCAGCTGATTGCTTGGAGGTAATATCAGAAGTTAAGTTTCTTAATTTACATGAAAAAAAAAATCATTTGATGGAAGAAATAATTTGGAAAAATTTAAATAACTATATTTTAACATTAATAAAACCTTTTATAGGCAAGTGTGATCCATTTCCTTTAAAATTTGATACCCCAAGTCCTCAGGGAATTGCTAGGGCTATTTCTGCAGATTTTCTTAATCACTGGAGCTCCATTCAGCCAGTATCACCTTTTTTTGCTAAACATAGCCTTTCAATAAATTAATATTCCAACATGTAAATAGATAAAGTTCTGTCTATATGATATATCTTGTATAATTCAAGTTATTTTCCTTCAAATACATCAAAAATGTGACCATCTTTGAAATTTATTAAGTAACCTTTGACATGATTTTCTAAATTAATTATTAAAAAAAATTATTGTAAGTCCAGCAATAACAAAGATTTTAAAATCTACTTATATGATTTCAAATACTTGTATTAAATTCTTAAATATTTTATTGTTTATATAAAAATATGATAACTGCTCTAGTTTTGTTACTTTACCTTTAATATTATATAATCTATTATTTATTACAAATATTTTCGTTGATTGTAACATTTTTAATCAGAAGTAGAACAATTTAAATAATTAAATGAGTACATTCTTAAAAAAATACAATTTAATCTATTATTGATTCAAAATTCTCTCTTCAACTCTTTATTATTACCTTTTTTATTAATAAGCCTGTTTGACCTAAAATACTATACAGTTAATTTGGTAGCATTAAAAGCACATTTTTATGGCTAATATATTTCAAATTCTTTATTATAGTTTTTTTATTTTAGAACCTTTGCTACCAATTTAATAAAAATGACATTTAAAGATTTCACAACTTATATATTTCCTCAAAAGTAAATCAAATTTTCTTATAATATTATGAAAAAAATTATTTTATTTCACAAATAAAAAAAATAGATAATACTATAATTATCAAAACTGAAAATGTTACAGCTACTCCCAGTATTTATCATGTTTAAATTTGCATTAAGTTGTGTATATATAATATAAATTTTTAATATTTATATATCTAGATTTTTTAGATTTGTCTTAACATTAGATAAATAATACTTTGCTGATTCTATTTCTTCCTCTATTAAGTCATCTCTTTTCAAAAAAACTCTCAAAGCACTAATCAAATATTCTAACCTAAATTTTTCTTTTTTAATTTCTAAGTATTCTGAAATATCAATATCAAAAACATTAAGCTTTTCTATAGCATGAAAAAGTCTAGTGCTGATTTGAATAGAAGAACCTATCCTAGTGAAGCCAGGAATTTCATGACATCTTGAGGTAAAATGCCTTAGTTGATTGGCAGGCCATAATGTCACTGTTATTCCATTAGTTGCTTCAAAGTTGATTTTACTTCGAATTTCGGGAAACATAAGTTCTCCACCTATTTGTCGTGGTTGGGTCTTATCATACTTCATATGAATGGTGTTTTTTTCTGTATCTTTAGGAAAAAATATTCCTAAAGTATACTCACTTGCATCCTTATCGAGATGAACCTCATTAGAGAACCCATTACCATTCCCTCCAGATGTCCAAGTTAAATTACTAGCAAACGGTACACCCTCTTCTTCACTAGAAACTTTTGAAAATCCAGGAATACCAAGTTTTGCGCAAAGATTAGTTGCCTCATTGTACTTTACATATGATATTTTTTTAAAAAAATATTCAAAGTACATTGCAATCCTCTTCATTTGTCTTTTATATTCATCCGTTTTTACAATATCATCAGTGTATTCATCTGCAAGGAAAAGCATTCAAAAATTCAGTATTTAAATTAAAAAAAGTGATACTTACGAATATGTAAAGATTTCTTTCTATCTAAAATAAAGCCACCACCAAACATTTTTCCAAAACCACCAGCTCTTTGATGATAACCATTATTTTTAATTTCATGTTTGCAGTAAGAAAGATCCTTAATGCATTGCACCATAGCTTCTAACATATCTAGTTCTTTGAGCTCATGAATTTCAAAAGTCTGCACAAGAACATTAGGTATTAAGACACCTTTTGGTTTATAAATACTACATCCAGGAAAAAAATTGTAATAATTATTGCAATCTGTCATATTATTTGCATAAGATCGTGCATAGAAATGTGGCTTCTTCCTGTTTGTATCCATTCCAAGAGCGTTTACAAGTTTCATTCCAGTGGCAATGTCTTTCGCCCACCTATTGTTAGAGTTCTTCCCTGGCCGTTTTTTTTTTCAAATCATTACTCATTGATGGTTCAATCCTAAGAGAATTCAATTTTGATTTAAAATAGAAAAAAATCAAAAATTAGAAAATAGTAACATAATTTCAATTATCAGTCAATGATACCTTTAACTTTATCATATCTTCAATATTAGAAATACAAAAGTTAGCATATCTACATATTAGTAAATTTATATACTTTTTCTTTATTTCAAATATTAAGAAAGCATTTCAAAGGTATACTTTATTAAATTATACATATAAAGAGTATAGCTTTATCCTGTATGCATTCAGCAAGTACGAGATTTGGCTCTACACTTAATATTAATAATATAATGAAAGTATAACTCCAATACACTAGTAATATTAAAAAATTTACGGAATTATGATATCCACATATATAAAATGAAAAATCTTGCTCTGATCAATATATTGACTTAGAAAGTTATACTTCAATAAATTATTAATTTTTAAATTGTAGCATTGTCCTGTATGCTTTCAGCAAGTACGAGACTTTGAAACAACTTAAAAATCAATAAATTAAAGGTAAAGTACAAACAATCTAATTATTATTATGAAAAGCAAAACATTATCCTGTATGCTTTCAGCAAGTACGAGATGATGTTTTACTTTTCATATTAATAATATAATGGTTGAGAAAGTATTAAAGAAATATAGAAAAATGATAAGCAAAACATGAACTTACATGTCTATAAAATCTTCTTCCATTTGTAGCTGATTGATCAAAATTAATTATAAAGTTTATTTTATAATCACTGTTTTAAAAAATAAATGGTTAGATAAATAAATTGAACATTTTTGATAAGGAATAAAGAAAAGTAAATTGACAAACAAATAAAAAAACTTTAAGTTAACTGAAAAAGAATTATTTTATAATGAATCGAAAGGGTACAGTAAAAGATACCATAAAAATAAATTCAGAATTAGAATCATTAGATTAACTTGTCAAAAGTGTAAAAAAGTGTAACAAACCAAAATGATATGAAATGCAATAGCAAGAAAAATTTGCTTACCGGTAATCAGATAAGGTCAAGAAAATAGTACCAATAATTCAAAATGATAAAGCAAAAATATGATTGATAATTTTTGAAAAAGGTAAGTGAGAAAGAGAAAGGAAAAATAAATTGGGTGGCAAACAGATGTATATATCATGAATTTTCACTGATCACATTTTCAAAAAAATGCAGCTCACCAAGTCATATGATAAACTTCATCTAAATTCCAAGAATGATGTTGCCAAGGCACTGTACACAGCATGATCATTTTTTCCCATGCATATACTAATTCCAGCTAGAATTTACTTGGCTGCATGTTGTACAGATGCACATTTGTGGAACACTGAATTTCACATCTAAAAAAAATTGACGCCACATAATTCTAGCTACCATGTTTCACGTAGCTAAAAAACATACACTCATCACATTTAAATTTACATTGCGCCAAAATTAATTCATTTTTGAATTTTTTTAAAGGAAACTATAATGTGCACCACCTATTTCTAAAATATGAACCTCCGCACCATATTAAATTGGGAGACTTTTAATTATGCAATTTTTTTGCCGTGACCTTTTTCCTGATCTTACTTGGTTCAAAATATTGAAACATGGCCAATGTTGATGAAAGAAACATTTGATTTTGTTTCTATGTGTAACAATGGAAGGCTGTTTCTTACTGGCGAAAGAGTGTTGTATATTTTATTTGAACAAATTTTTATTTTTTTATGTATTTTATTTAAAAAATTTACTTTTTATTGCAGCCAGATTTATACTGGCTGCTTTTTAGAAACCTTAATTTATGACCCAAGCCTTTGAAATTGGCTTGGGTCCCTTACATTGCAATTTAGTACTTCCAGCCAGGTTTCCCCTGGCTGGAAGTGTCTCTTTCAAGCAATCGAAGTCGCTAAAAGCGACTTCGATTGCTTGCTGTAATGTTTGCCACCCTCCCAGCTAATTTACTAGGCTGGGAGGTGGCCAAAGCAGTGTGCAACGCGCGTTGCTGCTGCAAGTAACGCGCGTTGCACAATCGCTACCATATTTCATGCAGCTGATATCAAGTCAGCTGCATGAGATATGCGCAGCATGTGCAATGCGCGCTGCATGCAGCAGAAACGCGCGTTGCATGCAATGTGCATTACTTGCAGCAGCAATGCGTGTTGCATGTGCTGCATGCAGTGCATTGCACAGCCAGTTTTTTTCTGGCTGTGCAATGCACACAGAGAAACCAAAGTCCCTGCAAGGGACTTTGGTCTCTAAAATGGAAGCGACTTTCCCTACCAGGTGCAATCTGGTGGGAAAGTGAGAGAAACGTTAGACCGAAGTTGTTTGAAAGCAACTTCGGTCTTAAAAACATTAAAAATCATAAAAAAAAAATGAGAAATGTAGAAAAAAAAAAAAATTAAAAATTAAAATGTGAGTATAAGAAAAAAAAATAAGTTCTAGTGATACCAAAAATCCAAGCCAATTTCATTTGGCTTGGTTATTTAATAATTAATTTTTAATACATTAAATTTAAAATTCAAACACCATAAAATATATGAATTTTTTTTATATGAATATTATAAATTTAATCTACCTCTTTCTCATAATTATATTTATAATTTTGTTTTTTTAATTTTTGACATTTAAGTTTATTTTTTGGAAATACAAAATTAAATTTTCAACTAAATTTTTTAGTAAGGTAAAATAAATTATAAATTTGACATTTTGTAATTGAATAATGAAAAAATTTTTAAATTTATTTAAAAAATATTTTTGTTAGAAGAATACAAATATTTTAAGGGTAGAAATATGGTGCAAATTGTAAGTAAAAAAAATTATATTTTTTTTTGTGAGGGGTTATTTCTATTTTTAAAAATATTTTTCAAAAACATTCATTAAATACTGAATTAAATTACTTTGAAACTCAAATTTTTTGTAAAATAATTAAAAATGAAATAATAATATTGTTGTATTTGATATAAAATTTGAATTGGTAATATTAATGTCTCTTTAAGTAAATTTGAAAATCATTTAAAAAGACCATGTTGATAAGTACTTCATTTTTGATATACAATGGTTATATATATATCTTATATATATTTCTTGAGTGTTATTTTTATATACATTCAATAAAATTTGTAATATAAAATGCCATTTAATAATTAATTAATGTTCAACTTAGTTATAACAACTTCATATTTAATACCAGCCACTAGTATTTACTTTTTAATTTAAAACTCCAATATAATATGAGAGTATCCTTATTTTGTCTGTATGTAATGAACAACAATAACAGACCATAAATGAGTGGGTAGTTAATTACAATAAATAGTTGAAGAATAACCTATAAGAAATGATAAGTTTATCAAAAAGAGTACATTAAAAAAATATACTTTTGAATTTTTTTTGATATAATTTGGGTAGTTAAATGAAAATTTAAATTATCAGACATCAAAATGGATAAAATCTAAAAGTAGTGTTTATATAATAAGCCTCATAAAAAAAAGGATAAAAAATCTACTATGTAACTAAATTATTAAATATTAAGGTATTATTAAAATTATTGAAAAACTTATTTTACAGTTATAATGAAATCTAAATGTGAAAATAATGGTGGGATAATAGTAAGACTATGTGGAAACACTTTAATTTATACATACTTTCAACTATGTTCAGATAAAAAAATTGTTAAAATTGTATAATAACATCTAGTTAATAGTGATGCAATTTTATTTAGATCAAGAATAAATTTTTCTGAGGAAAAACTAATTAAATTGAGATATGGCCATCTCCTTTCAAGAGATAGAATAATAATACAAATTTAAAAAATTATAATAAGTATTCTTAATCACCATTTTTGAAAAGTCTCTAGTAAAATTCATTATAATATATCATTCATTGATTACATTATATGGAGTTTCATCTTGAAGTAGTGATGTGCAGCTTTGAACTTACACCACGCAATATAGGGGGAGGACTTGCTAGCAAGTCCGCAACTTGAAGTCAGATGGAAATCAGATGGAACTCAGACTGAAGTAATACTGAACTTTCACTTGAAGTATCACACAAATAACAATGGATCTATATTGAAAACATAGTGAAAGTGTGAGTATAACTGAATGGAAGCCAGAAAAAATCATTCCATGAGTCTACTCAATGCAAAGTATTTTTTGAAGATCAGTGACTTTTTCTATTACCTACAACTGTTTTTACAGAATTGAAAACTATGTTTCAGCTAATATTTTATGGAAGTGAACTCTGTTCTTCGCCCGAAGAACAGAGTTCATCCTCCTATTTTCACACTCTGTTTGCACCAATCTCCATCCCTTTCAATTCTATCAACACATGCTTGTCTTCCCTTCCCATGCCTTTCGCTATCCTCCCAGCCCCATTGTATGCCATCCTCTTTTGATCCCCATTTCACCCCTCTCAACCTCTCCCAGACCCTTTTCTTCATTTAAAATGCCTCGGAACCCTTAATCTTCCCTTCCAACTCTTTCCCAACCTTTTCGCTACCCCATACACCCTTCCTCACCCCTCTCTCCAGCCTTTCCAGCCCTTGTAGCCCCATTTGTGTTCAAAGTAAATTCAATACTTCTTCATGATGGTTTCATCACTTCCTCAATGTGTGCTCAAAAAGATATGAATTAGGGTTCAAGGTTGCAGACTTGCTAGCAAGTCCGCCCCCCATATTGCGTGGTGTTATGTTATGAAAAACAAAAAAGTTAAAAAATATATAGTTATACTAATGAAAAAGCCAAAAATAAAAATACTATTATAAATTAAAAAAATAAAACTACATAAATTTTATTCTGCTCTAATGATGGAAGGGTACTATGTATGAATTTCCACATGTTAAATCCAAACCTGCTTTAAGGCTAGTTTACAGGTAGAGCTATTAAGTTTCCTTAAATTCCAAAAATAACTTATGCATTTTACTAATTATTTTTTTCTTGTTTCTTTCCAAAGTTGTTAGAGTTGCTTAATTAATACTGTTATCTTGATTGTAAGATATATAATTTTTTTTGAATACATGATTTATTGTTTCAAAAATTATATTATAAATTTAAATCATTTATTTCATTTTCTAAAGCTTCATTGTCAAAGACACAACTCCATTTTCTATTACTTAACAAATATATAAAATGTGATAGTAAAATTTGAGGAATTTTCTTTTTGAGAGGGTCAAACTATATTGTGAAGATTTTTATCTAGAAATTCTTGTACTCTAAAACCAAATAATTTTCTCCCTTAAGTAAGCCATTTCAAAAATATGAGAATATAAACAAGAATATTAACTTATCTTATTTTTATTTTCGTTACTGAAAGTTTTAGTTCAATCCCTTTTTTTATATGACATTAGTATAAAAACATGGTTAAATGCTACTATATAATTAATTTTTATTATATATATATATATATATATATATATATATATGAAATATTTAGAACGTCATCCTTTTTTATTTACTTGAATAAATGGCTCAATTATAATACCCAACACTTATTAATGTTTCCCAAACTCAATAACAAATTTCTCATATGAAATATTAGCTTCTAATATAAGAAGTTTATCTATAGATGATATTCAACATGTGATTTTACTTTTTAGATTCAGCTAAAATTAAACAAAAGGAGAAATCATGCATATGTGTATAAATGGTAACCATATGTTACTTAGAGGATTGTGAAATTCACTCATCAGAATGGTTTAAGTATTAAAATAAATTGAGGTCATTATTTTCTAGTATTTGAAACTAATTAGGAAATTATTCTAAAAATATATTTTAATGTGTATCATGTTTAAAAAGTTGGAAATATGATTTTTGAAAATTGTGAGTTTCTTATGAGATACCAAGCTTTAGTTTACATTGTTTCAAGTAGAATAGAATTTTAGTATTAGAAATTGAAAGCAATGTACCATTATCAGATTTTAACTGTGTTCTACTTATAGAATGATTACATAACATTAAACATTATTTAAATCAAAAAGGTTTAAAAGATATTTAGAATTTTACCAAATTTCACCATTTATTAATCTTTGATTTGAAAACAAACTATGATGTACACTCACTAGAAATAAGCAATCCCAATTTTAACATAATTTATCAATCCAAAAATAATGAGTCAATTAACATGAAAATATATATTATTTCAAAACCAATTCTCTAGATTTAAAATATGATGCTTTAATGAAAAATTATTACAAAACTTTAATGCAATGAAGTCTCTTAAAAAATTCAAAAATAGAATATCAAAACAAGTAATTTCTGCAAAAAAAACTACTAACTATTGTAGATAAAGCATAAAAATAAGTCATATTTTTTAAAAAAATGATCTAACAATATTTATTTTTGTTAAAAAAATCAAAACATTGTTAAGTTTGCTTGTTATAATAATGTTAAAATCCACTAAACATTATCTAAAGGTGGTAAAATATGTTAAAAATAAGTTGAATTTTATGAGATAAAAATCAACAATTTTGTATCATTTCCTGTTGTGCTATGACTTTATTCCACCCTTTTTATCTGATTCTTCCAGTATTACTTTGCTATGATCACTAGTTTTCAAGTTAAAATTTACAAATGTTCATTATACTTGATAATATGAAAAATAACTCAAACTTTTATAACTACAAAATAAGATTTTGTAACTCCTTCTTTCAATCAATATTTGAAGAAATTTTAGTTTATTTGAGTATTGATTTTAAGAATAACAAAAAATTTGAAATTCACAAGGAATTATTTCCAGAGACTATAATTATTTACTTGTGTAATGCATGAGCTACTTATCAATGATGTAAAACATCAGAAAAGTAAGTTATAGTTATAAATCTACAGATTATACTGTTTCTGGTATATATATCTTCAATAAATCTTTTAAACTTATCTTAGCCTACATACCACACAATAGAAAATCATTATATTAAAAAAGGAAAAAATTCTATGATAATATCATAAAGAATGATAACCATGGATTAATATTCCATAAAAATGGTTAATAATATTTTAAGAGAACCTAAATCAGTATTCTTTCATCAAAATATATCCTTTTTGTCTTTGTAATTTATTCTAAACAAATTTTTTGAAAGTTGAATCTATATATCTAATGCCAAAACCACTATTAAGTTCCCTCTTAGACTTTTTAAGAAATTATATATATATATATATGTATATATATATATTATTTATCAAAAATTGAAATAAAGAATAAAAATATAATTTTATTTACCTTTAATTATTTAAATATAGAGTATTTTCAGAATGCATTGTGGTTACTTGTGAAGGTTAGAAGATTTGAAGTTGGATTTATGAGTTTTTAGAAGGGCAAATATTGTAAAATTCTTTCATAAATATTTATTTCATAGTTTCAAATGTTGAAATCTACAAACTAATGGGATTTAAAATTATATTGAGATTTAAAATCTGTTTTCTACTCAAGTAAAATAAAATAAAATGATGATATCAAAATTGAAATTAAGTTTAAACTTTTGATATGCTCTATCTTCAATTTTATTGATAGTGCATCAAAAATTTAATAATATTTTTTTCCTTCATCACTTTTTACATAAAAGATAGTTTTATCATTTTATGAATTAAAGATTGCTTATATAAATTTAACATCTATGTCAACTGTTTATGACTATTAATCTATATAATAAATTTTTTAGAAGAAAAAATAACATCAGTATATACTGACTTTGAAATTATTCAATTTAAAATAGTTTACAGGTAGATAATGAAGGGTGATTTCATTTTTGAATATGAACTATAGAAGTCTTATTTTATCAATTTTAATTCTTTTTGAGCTCAAATGTATCCACCGCAACTTAAGTAAGAATAAAAATTATTTTTATTGAAATTTACATGAGAAAGTATGCCTATTATTCAAAATCAAACTTGCTCTAATGGTGTTTTTCAATCATTATTTCCATTCATAACAATAAAAAACATTTCAATTTGCTGATGTTTTAGTTTTTGATATCCCCAAGTTTATATCTCAGGTGTACTATTCACAAAATTATTAAAAATATAATTTTCGAAATACATGATAAACTTGAAAGTGAGGGGGCATTAAATTTTTAAAAATGAATTCTAAATTCAGGATGGATAGTATTTTTTATATTTTCACAAATGAACAATTTTTTGTTTCAATTAATCCAGAAAGAAAATTTTGTTGTAAGCATATTATATTATATTTATTATGATTTTAAATACTATATTTTCAAGATTTGTGTTTAATATTTCCTGTGAAAGTTAATGTTAATGTGAATTTAAAGTAAGGTTGAAGAAATTTAATCAATAGGCATATTGGATATTTAAAATAATATTTTGCTCCAATCTTGAATCATCCTGGGCTAAAAAATATCCCAAATAAGGTTTTTGTGGGTCAATTTGGATTTAAGTAGGATTAAGTGAGGTTTAATAAAGGACAGATAAAAGGCTAAATTCATTACTAGTGACTTTTTTCTCAAAATAGTTATAAAATATTTATCATTCTGGACTCAAGCTTCAATAAAGTTGAATTGAAACAGAGATAATTTCTAGCAGCACAACACCATATTTACAAAGGTGTAAAATACCTCAAATATTACTCATAATATAGGAAGGCAAGGAATCTACAAAATTCACATTTCAAACGAGGATTTATATTTTGAATTTGAAATTGAGAAATGGAATATTATTTTCCAATTTTAATATCTATTAGTCATTTTAACAAAAGTTTTCAGTAATCAGATTGAATTTTGATGGTATTTTGTTGTAGATTAATCATTTTGATGAGACATTTACTCAAAATTACTGGTTTCGTTTCTAATATTCCATGTGAAATTCATTATGAATCTTTTTGAAAGTGAATAGTTGACATATTGGATATGCAAAAGCTTATGTTAGATCAAAGTGAGATCAAAGGGAGCTTAACTGATGATCAAATTAGGATTTTACAAGATCAAACGGTGATCATTGTAGGTTCATCTTGAGCTCAATCTGTGACAAATCTCTGACTAAATGTAAGGCCAAACAATTTCCTACATGGTGATGATGTGTACATAATTCAAGCATAGATTTGTGGCTCAACGGAGCTCAAGCAAGGGGTATTGCTAGCAATACCCCCCCATTTTTTCTGTGGTGATTTATTATCTGTTTCTGTTGTAAAGCAGCACCCAAACCTATGAAACTTGCATCAGTGTACAAGATAAAAGGTAGGGTGAAATCTGGCAGTCCCAATATTGGAGCTGACATTAAACATTCCTTTAATTTATTAAAGGCGTGTTGTCTTTCATTATTCCAAATGAAAGCTTCATTCTTCCTGATTAATGTTGTTAAAGGGGCTGCAATGGATTGATAATTTTTAATATATTGTCTATAATATCCACACATACCCAAAAAACTTTGAACCTCTTTTACATTTTTAGGTATCCCAATGTTTTTAATTGCTGCCACCTTATTCTGGTCAACACAAATTTGTAATCCAGATACAACATGTCCAAGTACTTTCAAGGATTGAAATCCAAACTTACATTTCTTTAATGCAATAGTCATATTAATTTCATCCATTTTTTGAAAGACTCTTTTCAGGTGATTTAAATGTTCATCATATGTTCTTGAAAACACTATGATGTCATCAATATAGACCAATAGCCATCCTTCAACCATTTCCTGATGAAAGACACTATCCATCAATTTTTGGAAGACTGAAGGGGCATTCTTTGGGCCAAATGGCATTCTCACATACTTATATATACCCATATGTGTGGTTATTAATAAGTAATTTTGAGAATTTCTTTCCACAGGAATCTGGTGGTAACCCTTGTTCCCATCCAGACAGGAAATATATTTTGCTCCTTGTAAGGTAGCATGGATAGAAGCTATCCTTGGTAGAGGGTAAATATCATCTACTGTGTATGTATTCAGAGCTCTATAATCACCGCATAATCTTGCCTTATCTTTTTCATAAGAGATTAATACTGGTGAAATGACGCAATACTTAGGTGTTGTGTCCACTTTTTCAACAATACCCATTTCCAACAACAATTTTATATTGTCTTCAATGTTTTTCCTTTTTGCAGGAGATGCTGGGTAAGGTTTCTTTTTTAAGCTGCCAGGAATATTATCCAGATCACATCTTAGAGAAATTTTCATCTCATGGTCTTTGACCAATCCTAGTTCATTTGAACCATGAGCAAATGCCATTGGATATGATTTAATCAATCTCAAAATATCTTCTTCTTCAATTTTTGAGAGTTGAGGACTGAAAGAGGCCTTTTGGATTTCATTTTCCAATTCACCCACTTCATTGGTGGTTCTTCCACCTTGCAGTTGTTCTTCTCTAGGAGAAATGGAATATACTGAATTTTCAGAACATATTTTGAATTTTCTTTTACCATTCACACCTATGGTGAAGCAACTGTTTGCAGGATCTAGTTTAATGCCAAATTTTGTCAATAAATCATTGCCAATAATAAACCAATCACTACAATTATTATTATCCATTACTACAAATTCACAAACTGCTCTAACATATCCATTTTTATATTTAAAGAATACAGCAGTTTTGTATTTGCCAATTGGATTTAATACTGAACCAAAACCCCTCCAGTTCCTTGTCTGAACAGGTTCTAGTTTTTCCTGGTACTTACTATCAAGTTTCATTAATGCATTAAGTGAAACTACACTACCTGCAGCCCCAGTGTCAAGAATGGCATTCATTTCTTTTCCACATATGATAATAGGTGCTCTGATAGGTGTTATTTTGTAAGTGTCATGAGATACATCTTTAATTATTTCAGCTTCCTCTATGGAAGTTAAAGATGTGTCTGTATGAGGTATAGCATCATTCAGGAACATTATATCCTGTTCTAATAAAAATATCTCATTTTCATCATCACTGTAAGATATGTTACTTTTGCAATCCTCACTAGATTCCACATTCTCATCTTCATGATTACTAGGTTCAGAATTCTGTGAGGTTTCAATAACATTTATCCTCTTCTTACACGTGTGACCCTTAACCCAAGGTTCATTACATTTGTAACAAGTGTTATTTTCTTGTCTCTTAGGGACAAGGGGAGCTGAAGGTTTTTTCTTTTCCACTGGTAACTTACTTGTAGTAGGTTTTACCACGTCAACACTTTGTCTGTAATTACTATACTTGGTTTCATACTTGTGGTTTAATAATATCTCATTGCATATATTAATGAATCCAGAGGTGTCTCTGATAGTTTCAGTTCTAGCTACAATAATGTCTCTAACTGATATAGGCAACTTGTATATTATTTTTTCTTTCCACTCTTCATAATCCATTTTTGGATCCATAGCTTTCATGATTTTTATTAAATTCATTAAGAAGACCATGGGTTTATCTCCAGCATTTGGATTATATCTGGCCCTTTCATACAATCTTTGTTGAGTGATTCTAAATTTTGGGCCACCAAATTGCCTTTCAATTAGTGCCTTCCATTCATTCCAGGAGTAATTAATTCCCTCACTCAATACAGATTCAAACCATAATAAGGCCACATCTGTAAATAAAGATATTAACTTTGAAGTAATTTCTTCATCAGGTAGTTTATATGAAAATTTCAAGTTATCAATTCTTTGTATGAATTGTTGCCAATCATATTTTGAATCCCCGTCAAAAGAAGGGTACTGATCTAACTTAGGCCAGTTCTTTTGGCTAGTTTTTGCTTCCCTAACCTGAGGAATATTTAGTAATTCACTCACTTTAGAAAGATGATCATTGATTTCATCTTTTAATGATTTTATATTCTCAGAGCCCATGACACTATGTTCATGTTCCATCATTGGTTTATCATCAGAGTGTTTCATAAAAACTGGTACTCTTCCTACATAAGAGGTATTATCCTTTATTGTTTCAGTATTTTTCAAAATGTTAGCTACTTCAATTTCTACTCTTTTTAACCTATCTTTTAACACAGGTACATGAGTTAAGGTATCATTTACATTTGAAAAAGACAATTTTACACGTCCCTCTATGGTGGCCATAATATTCTGAGAATGTTCTAATTTAATTTCTAAATTTTTAATCTCAGAATTTAATCTTTTGTTTTCATTGATCAATTCATTATTTGAATTCTCAATAACTTTTAACTTATTGGCTGTTGTACTCAATGATTGTGTGATGTTTAATAATACACTTTCCGTATTATTGTCGGACTCTCTAGAGAATTCTTCCAATTTTTCAATTCTTAATAATAATTTACTAATTATTTTTGATTCCATTGGATTTTCTTTTAGAAAATATTCAATTTTGTCTGTTTCTAATTCAGAATATTCATCATCAGGGTCAATTTTTAATTCATTTGATTCCATTTTTATATTAATAGTATTTTCCTGGTGATCAATAAAACTATGTACATTGTCCTCATTTAATGACAAGTCTAACATGTTATTTTCAAATGAATAATTTTTTAAATCCTTATCAATTATATCCAATAACTCTCTATCAATTTCATTACCTATAAGTAATTCATTGTTAGGATTATATAATTGATCTTGAGAAGGTGGATGACTTACCACGGTCTTATTCCATTTCCCCTGCCTCTCCTTGGCTTTCCCCTGTAAGGGTGACTGCTGGATCCCTGTTGAGGAGGACTGTTGTAGTTTTGGGCATACCAATCCCTCTTCCATTTGCTTACAGTTATCTTTTGGTCCTCTTCTGGGACTGGAGGTGTTGCTGTGGTATTTGGTGCCACTGGTTGTTGATGAGACCTTATATCCACTAGAGCCTGGTTGACTTCTATAAAGCCCTGTGCCGCCCTTTTCTCCAGATTGTTGATCTGGTCTAACATATTGTTTACTCTTATTGTTAGTGTATTCAGTAGGTTTGAGAGGGAGTGAATTTGCTCTTGTAAGGTGTTTTTGGACTTCTTTATTGACATTTGTTTTAAGAGCTTTTCCTTTTCCTCCATGGACATTGGTGGGGTGTTGTTTATTGTTACTGGTGATTCTTGACCCTCCATTTGGATGTCCTGTAACAGGTCTTTCAGCTCTAGTTCTTAAGTTATAAGGTTTTGCCTTATTACTTACAATGTCATTGTTGTCACACATTTTCACGTGGATTTTTTGAGAATTGAAAGTTTAGATATGAAAAACTTCAAAAAGGAGTTTAATCAGTATTTATTAATACCACTGAAGACAATTTTATTGCTTACTTATTGGTATGAAGTGAATCTTTAAGTGCCAAAAGTCAAATATGCTTTTATGTGGTCACTTGATTTAACTGGTCTACAATATGTAGCCGTGTATTTATATTTAAAAAAGAAAATTTGTTAGTAAGATTCTTTCCAAATATTAAATGAATTTTACAAACCAATAAAAAGGGATTAAAAGTCCTGTAAAAAGAAAACAATTAATCAGTTTAATTGGTTATTATCTGCAAAGATCACAAACTTAATTGGTCTATTGACAGACTCCCACTAAGAACAATTATATGTTAAATTAGTGGTAAAATTGATGATTCAATATCACAATTTTATTATATAACAGGGCTTCTTTTTCTGAAATCACTATATAAGTGACCCCAACCTGTTGTAATTATCCAAATATTTCTATAGGGATATTATTTAGGTGCACCTTCTTTTGAAAATTTCACTTACAGGATTATGACAGAATTCTTGAGGAAAGGCCCCCAATTGTCAGGCTAAAGGTCAAGTACAAGGACGTGAACTACCTTGAATAGTCAGTTGTCTAGAAGATTCTAATGGTCCTATATGAATACTGTAGTTTTAATCCACTAAGTTGTAAAATATAATCAAATATAAAGGTCTCAGTAATATAATTCTCACTATTCTTATATATGGCTTACAATCTTTGTAGTTGGTAGAAAAATAGATTATATAATTCAGATACTATTCAAAAGTCTTATAAAAGTACTAATTATTATGTATTGTGATTGATTTGGTTATATTGGTTAAATTGTAATGATAAAGAATGTAGAAACAAGACCCAAAAACCCCCTCCTTTTATACACACTGAGTTCCCCAATAAATCCCTTGATATACCATCCAATACATAGTTAATGACGCCTCAAAACAACTAATAGACTTTCCCATCAACATCCCCAGTGACCCATGACATAATTAAACAAGTAACAACCGCCAAAATACTGTAATAATAAGGAAAATCCATCAAAATTAAAGAAAAAGACAAAAAGAGAGTATATGCGTATAAAACAATAATATTAAAGACTAAAGGAGATTTTTTAAGGTTAATCATAGCTTAATAATAAGGGGGATTTACTGTAGAAATAATGGGGCTAATCCTGACATTATACTACGTCAAATTCCCATTCAAAAATAACCAAAATTGACTGAGAAACCACCCAAAAACTTAAAAAAGAGCGTGAGATGTGGGGTAACTACATGCAGTTCTTGACAAGCGCTTGCACGGGTAAATCCTTGACTAAAATTAGGCGAATTCAAGCGTGGTGATGAAATACAGTGCCAAGAGTGAGGTTATTAATGAAATTAGTGCATATAAACAAGGTCAATGCATTATTAATTAAGCTAGGACACTAAATAAGCGCCTGTCACCTATTTTAGTGTGTTTCCCCACAGTGGGCGTAGAATGTGGGGTAATTATAGTGTGAAAAAGCTAACTTTGCTAAAAATGAAGCTATTCACACAGGAAAAAAGCAGGCAGTATGTGGCCAGTACACAGAAGCCATTTCTGGCATAAAAAACACCAAATTTGAAAAGTGTTATTTTTATGCATTTAAATAGCCAAATCAATAGTTCTAAATGAGCCCAATTGATCTGTCAAAGCACAATTTTGATATTCTCAATTTTATAGCGCATATAGTCAACTTTTAAGTGAAATAAAGCGCATTTCTTGTTTTTTGCATAAAACAATGAATATAACAGCTTTAAGTGTACTTAAAAATTATGTAGCCTTATACTTAAGGTTCTTAAGATTACCCTAACATATTACAGCTTAATATTAAGTACATAAGACCTATAAAAGGTGGATATATGCGTGTATATAAGGTGTTATAATGGCATTTTTTGTGTATTATCATAATTTTACTTATGTATACTATTTGTGTACTCTTATTTATTGTTCCCATGTATAGTTCATGTGTTTAACATAACTTATAAGCACTTTTTACTCAGTCCTGGAGATATACAGGCTGACAAACTCCTACATTGTTTAACTCTGAATTGCCCTGATTTCCCCCCATTTGTCCTTCCCTTTTTGTACCTAGTCATTATTGTCCCTATCCTTCATGCCCCAAGTTGGGTGAGATTGTAAGAAATTAAAAAAAAAAAAACACACATGCCAATCCACTCCAGGACTGTCCCATAACAAAAGAAGAATCATATAACATGCCAAAATCTAAGAATAACATGCGTAATCCATCAAAATAAAGTAATAATCCAAAAAGAGTGTATATGCATGTAATTCTTAAAATAAAAGAATAAATAAGGGAATAAAAGTACCTAAAAATAATGTCTATTTAAGGGGGATCAACATTAAAAATGAAGGCATTAATTATAACAATTTTGACTTTGAAATTACCATTCAAAAATAACCAATATAGCCTGAGAAACCATTGAGAAACCCAACAGAAGATGTGAAATGTGGGGTGACTGGATGCAGACTCTTGGTAGGTGCTTGCATGGGTGAATACTTGACTGAATAGGTGATTTTAAGTGTGGTAGTCAAATCTGGGCACCAATCTTGTGTTTATTAATGAAATTAGAGCATATAATAGGGGGTGTCAGTTCTGGCAAATCGGCACTTAACTTAAGTGCAGATTTCAAACCAAATCAGCACTTAAATTTTGAAAAGAAGTCACTTATTTCAAAAATGGGTGTCAGTTCTGACCTCAAATCAGACCTTTTCTTGCTCACCTACTTCTTGCCACACATTCCCCTTGTTAGTTTGTGCTTCATAGATCATGTTCTCACTATTTGTTTTCCAATTGAAACATTGTTATCTGACCAATGGTAAGTTTTTTTTACTTCTCTTTCTCTTTTTCTTCTTGATCATTTAGGTATGTTTTTTGTTTTAATTTTGGTAAATTTTTCCACCTCTCATGCAACCACTCACACCACTGCCACCACCTTCTCGCTCACTACCACTGCCACCACCACCACCACCACCTCCTCGCTCACTACCACCACCACCACCTCCTCCTCCTCCTCGCTCACTACCACCACCACCTTCTCACTCACTACCACTACCACCACCTCCACCTCCTCACTCACCACCACCACCACCACCACCACCTCCTCGCTCACTACCACTTCCACCTCATTCACTACCACTACCATCACCTCCACCTCCTCACTCACTACCACCACCACCTTCTCACTCACTACCACTACCACCACCACCACCTCCTCACTCACTACCACCACCACCTCCTTGCTTACTACCACCACCACCTCCTTGCTCACTACCACCACCACCACTCACACAGCCATCACCAGCTCGCTCACCCCCTCAACCACCTCACCCACCACCACAACCAGCTTTCTCACCACTACAACCACCTTTCTCACCACCAGATACAGCATCAAGAAAAAGAGAAATGATAATTTCACTATACAACTGTGGAAAAAAGTGCACTAGCCTAATTAACTATCAAAAAATAATAATAATGTCCTTATAGTTAAGAAAATGGCTGTACATGCTCTAAAATTGTAGCTAGGTGAGAGCAAAGGAACTTCAGAAGCTTGAGATACTTCTAAAATCCTCTTTTTTGAAATTTGAAATATACTAAAATATTTGAGACATGAGCAAGAAAATTTGGTGACTTGATCATTAGTGTTTTGTACATAAGGAGCAAGAACTTTCACTCCTTCCTTTTTTTGTGCAGTTAGTTTTGGGTGTTTGAGATGTTTGGTTGCTTATAAATCAATCATGAGTGAGGGGAAAGGGGTGTAATGAAGAGAAGGAGTGGAGTGAAAGATGGCAGTGAATTAATGAGCAGAGAGGAGTGAGAGGAAGAGGGGAATTGAAAGGGGAGGGGTGATAGGAGCTGCAAGTGGAGAATGTAACAAAAGGAATGGAGAGGTAGTGGGAGGTGAGAGAGAGGGAGAGTAGTGAGAATTGTGAAACCAGCACTTTTGGTTGAGAAATTGTGGATTTGAGTGAAATAAGTAACTTATTTCATTTTGAAATCCACCAGTGCTGGGGCTAGTGTGTTTCGGAAATCTGCACTTAAATAAGTGCGGATTTGGTCAAATTTAAGTATGGATTTGCCAGAACTGACACCCCCTAATGAGTTCAATGCACTATTCATGAAGTTAGGACACTAAATAAGCACCTCTTGCTTATTTAAGCATGTTTGCACATATAGAGCATACACTGTGGGGTAATTTAGCATGAAATTACAAACTTTCTTAATAATAGGGGGTGTCAGTTCTGGAAAATCCACACTTAACTTAAGTGCAGATTTCAAACCACATCAGCACTTAAATTTTGCAAAAAAAAAGTCACTTATTTCAAAAATGGGTGTCAGTAATGACCTCAAATTAGCACTTTTTTCACAATTTTTTTTTACAACCACATGTTGCACACCCCCTCCCTGTCACATGCGACACCCTTACCTCCATCCCCTCATCAATCCTTGGCACACACCCCTCAATGAGATTTGAAACATTTTAATGTGACATTTTGACCAGGAATGTTTTTTTCCTTGTTTTCTTTATGTTTTCAACCTCTTAATCTCTTTTCTTGTAACATAAAGTTTCATAATGTCTCCCAAAAAATACAACACTCAAAAGACAACTCAAAAAAATACTTCATCACCAAGGTCTTCCTGTAATGCAAGCCCCTCACCTGAGAAATCAAAGTCTGGACAGCTAAAAAAGTAAGATTATCTCATCATCATCAACTTACTCAAAATTAAATAAAATTATGATGTATTTTTTGGATGTGAGAAGTCCACCCAAATCGGACATCCACCTTCATCAAGGGTCAATAGCTTCATTTTGATGGCAAATGAAGTAAAGAAGAAAACAAAAGGGAGAATCAACATCAATCCTAAGAAAATTAAGGAGAGATTCAAAATTTATCAATCAAAATATAAAATGGCTCATTTTTCTTCCACTTACACCTCCACTGGCTCTGATATTGATGATGAAGATTTGGAGAATGGAATTACTATTGTCTGCAAAAAGATCAATGTCATGTATCCTTTCTATGAAGAAATGGATAACTTTTTTTTGGTTCCTGAGTTGATGTCAACTCTTGGTTTAAACAAGGTACTAATAAGGATATACCCTCTGGATCTCAACCATCCAATAATCCTTCCAAAACACCTGCACTTCAATAAAATTGAACTCCTCTGACTTCTAACCATAGTTCAGCTGAAGATGATCCTGACTATCAAGCTAGAAAATTTTTTCAGAGTAGACCTGAGTCCTCAGAGACCCAAAATTTTAATATATGTTTACTTTCTCTTTTTTCTTCAATTCTTATCTAAATTTATCATTCTTTCTTTTCTACTCTCACTGAAAAAAATCAAGTGGCACCTGCTAGCAGGTGCCAATCCCTATATTCAGTTTGGATTTAAAAGGAAATTTGATTTGATGTTTCATGAGCTAGTGTGCTCATTTTTCAGTGCACAGTATTTCCAGAAGAATTACAGCTGAGCTGAAATTGAATTAAGCCAAAAATAGGGATTGGAACCTGCTATCAGGTGTCCATTTTTTTTCCTGATGTCTCCTACTACTCAGCCTTAAATTTCAAAACATATTAGCAATTCTGGAAATGTAAATACCACTTTACAAGCTTCTTTAGATGAACTTCCTGAACCCTCTAGCTCAATCTTTAAACAAAAGTGTAAATCCTCAACTTGAATGAGCTTGAACCATCTTTTTAAATGTGGTAATACTTCAACCAGCTCTTTGTCCTCCCTTGACCATTTTTTTGAGAAAAAAGATATAAGTAAGTTTTTGTCAATATATATCTTCTCCAATAACATATTTTTTTTTCCATTCAGTTTTCTCAGAAAAATATTCTACTTCAAAAATTTCCATTGACTTTGAGAAGATAAATTTTGATCATATTCTAATGAAAGATCAGCAGGAATTAGATTTGGAGGAAAATCTTTTTTTGCTTCAATCAAAATTTGAGGCAGAGGAGATAAAAAGAGCTCACCTTTTCTTTGAGAAAATAAAATACTGTAAATTTTAAAGAGATATGGATAGTTGTAAATTGGGATAACAAAAAAGTTTTTAAACAAAAGAATTCATTACTGAATGTATAAAAAATGCCCAATCTTATGAGGACATTATAAACTTGCTTGACTTTGTTAATAGATTAATTAATTTTTTGGTTAAAATAATTTTGTTTTATTTATTTTTGGTGATAATTTCTTATATTCTGACTTTTCAAAGGTCTTGAATATAGATGTTTTTTTTTTTTGGCAAAAATTTGAAAAACTCATCCAATTTTTCATCTTTAAATTCAACTCAATAAATTTACTTTTCTAGATACTTCTAATTCTTAAAAACTCTATATCTGTTTTGGAAATTTGGCAATAACCCCCCCTTTCAATTTATTGAAGCAAGGGGAGGGTATTACCAAGTTTTTCTAAGTCATCAATTTAACATGTCAGATTTAAAAATTTGGCAATACCCTCTTCTGCATTTTATTGAAGTAATGAGAGAAAATCACCAATATTTAATTTAATTCCATAAATTAATAAATAAATAAATAAGATAAATCAAATTTACTAGTTTCAAAAGAAATGACAATTCCTCAAGCCAAAATGCAGATCAAGTTTTAAAACTAAGTTTGTGTCAGTCTAAGTATCTACAGGACTGAGTAAATCTTATTCTTAAAATAAGATAACCCTAATTGAATTAAGCTTATAAGTTAAAATTAAAGTTATAATATATATATATATATAATTATTACACTATTATATGACTTATAGTGGTTTAAATAGCTTATCCATAGCCTTATATACTTATTAAGGTGTTAATGGAGTCATAATATACTTATCTTAAGTGATATTCAGTAATTATAGACATGCATAAGCTTATATGTATACATAAACCTCATATTCAATAAAATATGTAGTTATATTTTGTATATATAGGTCTATATGTGGGTTTAGACCTATTAATAGCATATAGCCTTTATTTTTCTGCTTATTTTAGGTCATATGGATGTATCAAGTGGACTCACAATGCCTACAAAAGCATATACACCTTTTTAAGGTGCATATATCCAGTTTGGACAACTTAATCTGCTTCCTTTGATAGAATTTCACAGATTTATGGGTTGGGATATGATTACTGGGTTAATATGGATGCTTGGGAATGTTATTGGGGGCTTGGAAAGCTGATTTAGCTCCTTTATATGCTTTGGGTTTCATTCTATACTCTTTGGATGAGTTTTATTACCTGTTTCTTTCTGGTATACGCTTTTATCTGTTTTCTCTATTTATGGTATGGGTTTATGATATCATTAATTGTGATGGAGGGTCCTTACTGGAGGTCTGAGTGTTGAAAATACTTGAAGTGGACACCATAGGGAGGTTATGGGACTCACAGTGCTGTAATTTCCAGGGATAGCAGTGACATCATCTGGATTTAAGGTCTGTGCACTCTAGTGGATTTCGGTATAAGTAAGGGAGGATTTGACAGGTTATTGGAAATCACTTACTTACTACACATTAAAAAACATTATAAAACAATTATTATCATATAAAAATATATTTTAAAGCCCTTATAAATTGATATAATATTTATATTAGCTATAACTATATTTTATTAGTCTATTTTCCATCACTAGCATGCACTAAAATCTAAGTATTGTGAGTTTATATTGAGAATAACTATTTTATTAGGTTTCCCCTGAGTTTTAATCAAAAAATCATTTAAAAATAGGTAGTTGTACTATAAATATTTACTATTATATTGTACTTAAGTACTGGCATACCCTGACAATTGGGGGTCTTTCCTTAATTATTACTTATTATTTGGTATAAGCCTTAGGATGTGATTATTACTCTAGTATATCTCATAAAAACCAAATATTTGGGTCTGAAGCACATTAGTTGGTCATAATAGCTCAAATATTGCGGAAAAGAACCCTTACAAAAATTTTAATAATTTTTTATAATAAAAATTAGGTATATACAGTAGTAAAGTTGCACCCAATATAAACCCAACGTCACTTGGTATTTAGTTACCAATATAACAACCAATTGAATTAGTATTTGGTTAAAGATTGGTAAGATAATTATTCACCCTTATAAAGGTCTAGTTAAGCTTATGATTTATGTTTTAACAGATTTTTCCAAATATTTTTTATATTTTATTTAAATAAATAAAAATATAAATTCAGGGTAAGCTCCAGTGATTTTATTAGTATTTATATTACTAATATATTCTGTCTAATAATTACCATACAACTTTTCTCTTTTGTAGATGTGAAGAATAGTTATTTAAGTCATAATGAGTGCTCCACAGGACAATGTAAGTGATAAACCTTCTTTTAATACCAGGTCTAAAGCTAAAACCACCGTACCAGGACATCACTATGGAAGAACAGACCTACCCACAGCCAGGAGAAATGAGAATAGAGGAAAAGGACAACTTATTAAAAAAGATAACTATAAAAAAGACTTCACCTCCTCTTCAGGATCAACTTCCCCATCTGGCCAAACAGGTTCTGAAACTGGAGGAGTCCAAATCTTCTATAATAAAGGAAGTAGAAAAGGTGGAAAACAACTACAGGATAGTATTACAGCAACTAAACCAAGCTTTGGCAGAGCTGAAGGGAGTACAGCCAAATCAGAAACCCCCTATTCAAGGAGGATCAAGTCAGTCCCAGGACAAGATCTTGGTGGAGAAACGGAAGTGGGGTTAATTCCATCAGCAGTGGGAAATCCACAATTGCAACAGGGATCTACCCCCTCATCAGACAACTTCATCTCACCCTTACAAGGCAAAGAAAAAGTGCCAAAAGTCAGAGCTAGCTCCTATTCCTTTGTAAGTAGATTACCTTTTCAGATTGCACACAATACTGACGATTACAATGCAGATAATATAATTGATGTAAAATCTTTTCAGAAAATTGAGGAGGACTTGAGACTATTGGGTTTTGATGTAGATACACCAGATTTGTCTTTTGTTCATAACAATAGTACTATTTAAAATAATAATACAGTAAACCCTCAGATGCCACCACTTATTAGTGAATTGAAAGCTTCAAAAAAAGTGAAGAATGTGAGAAGGAAGACTTGGAGTATTTTAATAATAACCAAACTGTCCATAGAATTGTTTCAGCATTATGGAATAGAATGACTGAGTGTGAGAAAAAGACAATCAAGCTCACAAGTGATTCAACTTTGTCCTTGACATTGAAAATTTCTCAACCTGCAACAAGAAATAAAGATTAGAGAATGAAAACTTGGCTCTAACTCTTAAATATGATTCTTTAAGTAATAAATATAGTAAAATTTCAAACAAATTCTGTGAGTTAGAAAAATTGTATGAAGCACATTTATTAAAATCTGAATCAAGGACTAAGTTATCTTTTGCGCAAACAAATCAGAGTGTCTCTGATCTGTTACAAAGATTAACTAAAGTTAAGATTGAAACTGCTAATCTACTAATGAATCAGGATAATCATAAGTATACACAGTATAGTAATAATCCTTTCATTGGAAAAAATTAATATCAATCATTTCCCATACCACCACAAGTAAAACCATCTGGTGGTAGTGTCAGTTCTGAGAAAAAAAATGTAAGTCACAAATCCGTGCAAGAGGAGATACAAGACCATTTATCCAGAGTAAATGAGTTATTGAATTTACCTAAGATTAGTGTAAAAAAATCCAATCAGAAGAGATAGCCAAAGATTGATCAGTACCCAAATTATGATGGGGAAGCCAGCTCTAATTGGAAACATTTTATTCAAAGAATTGACAACTTGAAATTCTCATATAAGTTACCAGATGAAGAAATAACATCAAAATTGATCTCTTTATTTAAGGATTTTTCTTTATTATTGTTTAGAAGCTGTATTAAGTGAGGGTAAAGATTAATCTTGGGCTGAATGGAAACAAATAATTGAAGAACAATTTGGAGTTTCTAAATTAAGACTAACTCAGCAAAAATTATATGAGAAAACTAGGTATAATCCATTGAATGGTGAGAAACCTATGGTTTTTTAAGTGAGTTTAAATAAAATATTTAAAGCCATTGAGCCAAATATTGATTTTAACTTATGGAAAGATAAAGTAACATATAAATTACCTATATCTGTCAGAGACATTGTTGTAGCTAGAACAAAAATGGTTAATGAATACTCTGAATTTATTAATATTTGTAATTAAATACAATTAAACCATAAGTATGAAGAAAGGTTCACCACTTATAAACAAAATAATGAACCTTTGAAAAATCAGAATTCAAAACCACTCCAGGAAAAACAGAAAAAACATACTTCACCTATAGTACCTAAAAAGTATGAGACAAATACTTGTTATAAGTGTAATAAGCCTTGGGTTAAAGGTCAAAAATGTGAGAAAAATATAAATATTGTTGAAAATAAGCAGTAATCTGAAAATGAAACAAATAAAAGTGAAGATTCAAGTGATTATGACAGTAATATCTCATATAGTGATGAAAATGAGGTCTGTATGTTGGAAGACAATTTGTCCATCTTTGAAAATCCAATGTTAAGTATGGACTCAAATGAATTATTAATTAATTATGAAGATGCTGAAATCATTATGATATACAAGCTGATAACTTAAAAATGACACCTATCACAGTTCCAGCAATGATTTCCAGAGAAAATGTAAATATAGTATTGGACACATGAGCTTCTGGTTCTGTTGTTTCTGCAAATACATTACAGAAAGTTGATAGTGATTATAAGTCAAAGCTTGAACCCCTTCATATTAAAAATTGGAGAGGTTTTGGATAAGTACTACACCCCATTGGTAGATAAAAAGCTGCTGTTTTCTTCAAACATCAACATGGTTATGTTAGAGTAACTTGTGAATTTTTAGTAATGGGTAATACTAATTGTAGTACCTGTTTTATCATTGGGAATGACATTTTGAAAAATTTTGGTGTGAAATAAGACCCTTCTAATAATAATTTTACAATTTGAATGAATGGTAAAAGGAAATTTAAAATAAATTCTTTTAACACAGTCTTACACATTGAGTCAGTCATAGATATTCCTTGCAAAGGAAGAGAATCCAGTGAGATGGGACTTATGAAAATAAAAATTTCAAAAGCATCATTTGGCACTCAGATAAGTGAAAATGAGAAAACAAATATTTGGGACTTAATTAAAGCATTTACAATGGCTTTTGCATATGGGATCAGTGAACTTGGCCTTGTAAAAAATCATGAGATGAAGATTTGTTTAACCTGTGAAATGGATAATCTTTCTGTTAGTCTTAAAAAATAACCTACCCTGCTTCACCAATGAGGAGGAAAGACATAAAGGATAACATTAAGATGTTTTTAAAGATGAAGATTCTTGAGAAGGTTGAACCTACACCAAAATATTGTTTGATATCACCTGTGCTAATTTTTATGAACAAGATAAAGCAAGACTGTGCAGTGATTTTAGAGCATTAAATACATTTAAATTAGAAGATATTTACCCCTTTCCAAGGATTGCCTCTATACATGCTACCCTTAAAGGGGCTAAGTACACAAGTTGCCTAGATGGAAATAAAGGGCAACATCAAATTCCTGTTTAAAAGATCTCACAGAACTTTTTGTTAATGACAACACATATGGGAATTTATAAATATGTTAGGATGCCATTTGGACCAAAAAATTCTCCTTCAGTATTTCAGAAGTTAATGTATATAAAATTTAATAATGAAATGATTGAGGGATGATTAATGGTATACATTGATGACATCATAGTGCTCTCAAAGACATATTATTAACACTTAATCCATTTGAGTAAGGTATTTCAGAAAATGAATGAAATAAAAATGACCCTTGCATTGAAAAAATTTAAATTTGGGTTTGAATCTTTAAAAGTGCTTGGTCATATTGTATCTGGCTTACAAATATGTGTAGACTAAACTAAGGTGGCTTCAATCAAGAAGATTAGAATTCCTCAAAGTGTAAAAATAGTTAAATCTTTTCTTGGTATGTGTGGTTATTATAGACAATATATAAAGAACTACCAATTAATTGCTGCACCATTGGACACACTGATAAAGAAATCAGAAGCTTTCATTTGGAACAATGAAAGAAAACAGGCTTTTGATAATTTGAAAGAGTGTTTGATAACAGCTCCTATCATGGGATTACAAGACTTCTAATTACCTTTTGTATTGTATACTGATGCAAATTTTACTGGTTTGGGTGCTGCTTTGCGTCAAAAAAAACTTATTGAAGGGAAAATGTCAGAAGTAGTAATTTGCTATATTTCACGTACTCTAAGAAGTAGTGAATTAAAATATGGTGCTACTAAACGTGAGTGTTTTGAAGTATTATGGGCTCTTGAGAAACTACATTATTACCTTGAAGACCAAAAAGTTGAGTTGATAACTGACTGCAGTGCAGTTTAGTCACTCTTAAACATGAAAGCTCCTAATAGACATATTTTTAGATGGCAAATAGCTGTACAAGAGTACTGAGGACGGATGACTATTACACATAGAGCAGGAACTTTACTTTCTAATGTGGATTTGTTATCTAGAGTACCTCTACCTAATAATGATGATAATCCTGCATATGTTCCTGAAACAGAGATTATTAACATTTATGGAATTTATATTGTAGATTTTGAGGATGAATTTATGCAATCAATTCTTGATAATTATGCTTCAGATCCTGACTTAAGTAAAATTACTACAATACTGGATGATCCATCAAATGCTTCAATGAGTGTATTAATGGAAACATTGCCACTGAAATATAGAGAAGCATTAGAGAAAGGTAAATTTTTCATTGAAGATGGTTTTTTATATTATAGAAAAAAATTAAGTAATGTAATAGTAATTACCCATTTAATGAAGGAGTTAATTTTAAGTATATGTCATGATGATATATTAGCAAGTCATTTTGACTTTTATAAAACATTAAACAGAGTAAAAGATACAGCTTGGTGGATTAAAATGTCTGATGATGTTGAAAAATAGGTTGATAAATGTGATTCTTGTCAAAAATCTAAAAGATTAACTGGAAAAAGAGCTGGTTTGTTACAACAAATTGAGAAACCAAAAGCTCTATGGGAAATAGTTACCATAGACTTTGTAACAGGTTTGCCAATAGCAGGGAATAAGAGTTGTAACTTCTGCTGGGTAATTTTAGATAGATTTACAAAAATGTGTAAATTTATTCCCACCCACAAAGAGGTTTCTGCAAAGGACTTAGCTTTTTTATGGTGGACACAAATGATAATTATAGCAGGATTCCCCAAAGCAATAGTTTCAGACAGGTATCCAAAATTTACTTCTGAGTTCTGAACATCACTTATGGATGTTTCAGGTTGTCAATTAAAAATTTCTACCGCACACCATCCACAAACTGATGGGCTAGCAGAAAGAATGATACAAACCTTAGAAGATATGATAAGTGTCAGGCTAAGGTCAAGTACAAGGACGTGAACTAGCTTGAATAGTCAGTTGTCTAGAAGATTTTAATGGTCCTATATGAATACTGTAGTTTTAACCCACTAAGTTGTAAAATATAATCAAATATAAAGGTCTCAGTAATATAATTCTCACTATTCTTATATATGGCTTACAATCTTTGTAGTTGGTAGAAAAATAGATTATTTAATTCAGATACTATTCAAAAGTCTTATAAAAGTACTAATTGATATGTATTGTAATTTATTTGGTTATATTGGTTGAATTGTAATGATAAAGAATGTAGAAACAAGACCCAAAAACCTCCTCCTTTTATACACACTGAGTTCCCCAATAAATCCCTTGATATACCATCCAATACACAGTTAATGACGCCTCAACACAACTAATAGACTTTCCCATCAACATCCCTAGTGACCCATGACATAATTGGACAAGTAACAACCGCCAAAATACTGTAATAATAAGGGAGATCCATCAAAATTAAAGAAAAGACAAAAAGAGAGTATATGCGTGGAAAACAATATTATAACAAGGTTAAAGGAGACTTTTTAAGGTTAATTATAGCTTAATAATAAGAGGGATCTACAGTAGAAATGGAGGGGCTAATCCTGACATTATACTACGTGAAATTCCCATTCAAAAATAACCAAAATTGACTGAGAAACCACCCAAAAACTTAAAAAAGAGCGTGAGATGTGGGGTAACTACATGCAGTCCTTGGCAGGCGCTTGCACGGGTAAATCCTTGACTAAAATTAGGCGAATTTAAGTGTGGTGATGAAATAAAGTGCCAAGAGTGAGGTTATTAATGAAATTAGTGCATATAAACAAGGTCAATGCATTATTAATTAAGCTAGGACACTAAATAAGCACCTGTCACCTATTTTAGTGCGTTTCCCCACAGTGGGCGTAGAATGTGGGGTAATTATAGTGTGAAAAAGCTAACTTTGCTAAAAATGAAGCTATTCAAACGGGAAAAAAGCAGGCAGTATGTAGCCAGTACACAGAAGCCATTTCTGGCATAAAAAACACCAAATTTGAAAAGTGTTATTTTTATGCATTTAACTAGCCAAATCAATAGTTCTAAATGAGCCCAATTGATCTGTCAAAGTGCAATTTTGATATTCTCAATTTTATAGCGCATATAGTCAACTTTTAAGTGAAATAAAGCACATTTCTTGTTTTTTGTGTAAAACAATGAATATAACAGCTTTAAGTGTACTTAAAAATTATTTAGCCTTATACTTAAGGTTCTTAAGATTACCCTAACATATTCCAACTTAATATTAAGTACATAAGACTTATAAAAGGTGGATATATGCATGTATATAAGGTATTATAATGGCATTTTTTGTGTATTATCATAATTTTACTTATGTATACTATTTGTGTACTCTTATTTATTTATTCCCATGTATAGTTCATGTGTTTAACATAACTCATAATCACTTTTTACTCAGTCCTGGAGATATACAGGCTGAAACTTGCCCACCCAAAAAAAATAACAAAAAAATGATAAGTTATACATTTTATTTTATTAATTTGTAATTTTCAGGTATTCAGAATAAATCTGTAGCATTAAAGATTAAACTTTAAAGAAATAAAACATAATAAAATATTATGAGTACTGGTTTTTTAACCCCTCAGCTGGTTGAACAGAAATTTATTTCTGTTTAAATTTTTTAAGAAGGGTGGATAAATTAGAAATTTCTTTTTCAGGTATCCATTTATCAAATTCATTTAATTTCCCTTTAAATCTTAGTAAATACTCAGTTCCTTTTTCTTTAGTAAGGATTATTTTCTTGAGTATTTTTTCAATCTCTGCTTTTTCCACAATTTCTTCAGGTTGCTTTTTAGGCCTTCCCCTTCTTTTTGGAAATAAGTCAGGATCATTTGCATGGTAAGGTTTCTTTTTTAGACTGCCAGGAATATTATCCAAATCACAGCTTAGAGAGATTTTCATCTCATGGTCTTTGACCAATCCTAGTTCATTTGAACCATGAGCAAATGCCATATGATATGCTTTAATCAATCTCAAAATATCTTCTTCTTCAATTTTTGAGAGTTGAGGACTGAAAGAGGCCTTTTGGATTTCATTTTCCAATTCAACCACTTCATTGGTGGTTCTTCCACCTTGCAGTTGTTCTTCTCTAGGAGAAATGGTATATACTGAATTTTCAGAACATATTTTGAATTTTCTTTTACCATTCACACCTATGGTGAAACAACTGTTTGCAGGATCTAGTTTAATGCCAAATTTTGTCAATAAATCATTGCCAATGATAAACCAATCACTACAATTAATATTATCCATTAATACAAATTCACAAACTGCTCTAACATATCCATTATTATATTTAAAGAATGCAGCAGTTTTATATTTGCCAATTGGATTTAATACTGAACCAAAACCTCTCCAGTTCTTTGTCTGAACAGATTCTAGTTTTTCCTGGTACTTACTATCAAGTTTCATTAATGTATTAATTGAAACTACACTGCCTGCAGCCCCAGTGTCAAGAATGGCATTCATTTCTTTTCCACATATGATAATAGGTGCTCTGATAGGTGTTATTTTGTAAGTATCATGAGATACATCTTTAATTATTTCAGCTTCCTCTATGGAAGTTAAAGATGTGTCTGTATGAGGTATAGCATCATTCAGGAACATTATATCCTGTTCTAATACAAATATCTCATTTTCATCATCACTGTAAGATATGTTACTTTTGCAATCTTCACTAGATTCCACATTCTCATCTTCATGATTACTAGGTTCAGAATTCTGTGAGGTTTCAATAACATTTATTCCCTTCTTACACGTGTGACCCTTAACCCAAGGTTCATTACATTTGTAACAAGTGTTATTTTCTTGTCTCTTAGGGACAAGGGGAGCTGAAGGTTTTTTCTTCTCCACTGGTAACTTACTTGTAGTAGGTTTTACCACGTCAACACTTTGTCTGTAATTACTATACTTGGTTTCATATTTGTGGTTTAATAATATCTCATTGCATATATTAATGAACCCAGAGGTATCTCTGATGGTTTCAGTTCTAGCTACAATAATGTCTCTAACTGATATAGGTAACTTATATATTATTTTTTCTTTCCACTCTTCATAATCCATTTTTGGATCCATGGCTTTCATGATTTTTATTAAATTCATTAAAAATACCATAGGTTTATCTCCATCATTTGGATTATATCTGGCTCTTTCATACAATCTTTGTTGAGTGATTCTAAATTTTGGGCCACCAAATTGCCTTTCAATTAGTGCCTTCCATTCATTCCAGGAGTAATTAATTCCCTCACTCAATACAGATTCAAACCATAATAAGGCCACATCTGTAAATAAAGATATTAACTTTGAAGTAATTTCTTCATCAGGTAATTTGTATGAAAATTTTAAGTTATCAATTCTTTGTATGAATTGTTGCCAATCAGATTTTGAATCCCCGTCAAAAGAAGGGTACTGATCTAACTTAGGCCAGTTCTTTTGGCTAGTTTTAGCTTCCCTAACCTGAGGAATATTGAGTAATTCACTCACTTTAGAAAGATGATCATTGATTTCATCTTTTACTGATTTTATATTCTCAGAGCCCATGACACTATGTTCATGTTCCATCATTGGTTTATCATCAGAGTGTTTCATAAAAACTAGTACGCTTCCTACATAAGAGGTATTATCCTTTATTGTTTCAGTATTTTTCAAAATGTTAGCTACTTCAATTTCTACTCTTTGTAACCTGTCTTTTATTACAGGTACATGAGTTAAGGTATCATTTACATTTGAAAAAGACAATTTTACACGTCCCTCTATGGTGGCCATAATATTCTGAGAATGTTCTAATTTAATTTCTAAATTTTTAATCTCAGAATTTAATCTTTTGTTTTCATTGATCAATTCATTATTTGAATTCTCAATAGCTTTTAACTTATTGGCTGTTGTACTCAATGATTGTGTGATGTTTAATAATACACTTTCTGTATTATTGTTGGACTCTCTAGAGAATTCTTCCAATTTTTCAATTCTTAATAATAATTTACTAATTATCTTTGATTCCATTGGATTTTCTTTCAAAAAATATTCTATTTTTTCTGTGTCCAACTCAGAAGACTCATCATTTGATTCTATTTTAATATTAATAGCATTATCCTGGTGATCAATAAAACTATCTACATTGTCTTTGTGCAAAGACAAGTTTAACATATTTTTTCCAAATGAATAATCCTTTAAATCATTATCAATTATATCCAATATTTCCTTATCAATCTCATTACCTATAAGTAATTCATTGTTAGGTTGATGTAATTGATCATAAGAAGTTGGATGACTCACCAAGGTCTTACTCCATTTCCCCTGCCTCTCCTTGGCTTTACCCTGTAAGGGTGACTGCTGGATCCTTGTTGAGTAGGATTGTTGTAATTTTGGGCGTACCAATCCCATTTCCATTTGCTTACTGTAATTTTTTGGTCCTCCTCTTGGGCTGGAGGTGTTGCTATGGAATTGTTGGATGCCACTATTGGTGGTTGAGTCTTTATGTCCACTAGAGCTTGGTTGACTTCTATGAAACCTTGAGCTTCTCTCTTTTCCAGATTGTTGATCTGGTCCACTATGTTGTTGACTCTTATTGTCAAGGTGTTCATTAGGGTGGATAGGGAGTGAACTTGTTCTTGTAATGTATTTTTTGACTTCTTTATTGAAACCTGCTTTAGAAGCTTTTCCCTTTCCTCCAGAGACATTTGTGGAGTGTTGTTGATTATGGGAGAGTCCTGGCCCTCCATTTGAATGTCCTGTAACAGGTCTTTCAGCTCTAGGTTTTAAGTTATAAGGTTTTGCCTTATTACTTACAATGTCATTGTTGTCACACATTTTCACGTGGAATTTAAAGAATTTGAGAATTTAGATATAAAAACTTTCAAAAAAGAGTTTTATCAGTATTTATCAATACCACTGAAGACAATTTTATTGCTTACTTATTGGTATGAAGTGAATCTTTAAGTGCCAAAAGTCAAATATGCTTTTTATGTGGTCACTTGATTTAACTGGTCTACAATATGTAGCTGTGTATTTATATTTAAAAAAGAAAATTTGTTAGTAAGATTCTTTCTAAATATTAAATGAAGTTTACAAACCAATAAAAAGGTATTAAGAGTCCTGTAAAAAGAAAACAATTAATCAGTTTAATTGGTTATTATCTGCAAAGATCACAAATTTAATTGGTCTATTGACAGACTCCCACTAAGAACAATTATATGTTAAATTAGTGGTAAAATTGATGATTCAATATCACAATTTTATTATATAACAGGGCTTCTTTTTCTGAAATCACTATATAAGTGACCCCAACCTGTTGTAATTATCCAAATATTTCTATAGGGATATTATTTAGGTGCACCTTCTTTTGAAAATTTCACTTACAGGATTATAACAAAATTCTTGAGGAAAGGTCCCCAATTGTCAGGCTAAGGTCAAGTACAAGAACGTGAACTAGCTTGAATAGTCAGTTGTCTAGAAGATTTTAATGGTCCTATATGAATACTGTAGTTTTAACCCACTAAGTTGTAAAATATAATCAAATATAAACGTCTCAGTAATATAATTCTCACTATTCTTATATATGGCTTAAAATCTTTGTAGTTGGTAGAAAAATAGATTATTTAATTCAGATACTATTCAAAAGTCTTATAAAAGTACTAATTGATATGTATTGTAATTTATTTGGTTATATTGGTTGAATTGTAATGATAAAGAATGTAGAAACAAGACCCAAAAACCTCCTCCTTTTATACACACTGAGTTCCTCAATAAATCCCTTGATATACCATCCAATACACAGTTAATGACGCCTCAACACAACTAATAGACTTTACCATCAACATCCCTAGTGACCCATGACATAATAAGACAAGTAACAACCGCCAAAATACTGTAATAATAAGGGAGATCCATCAAAATTAAAGAAAAGACAAAAAGAGAGTATATGCATGGAAAACAATATTATAACAAGGTTAAAGGAGACTTTTTAAGGTTAATTATAGCTTAATAATAAGAGGGATCTACAGTAGAAATGGAGGGGCTAATCCTGACATTATACTACGTGAAATTCCCATTCAAAAATAACCAAAATTGACTGAGAAACCACCCAAAAACTTAAAAAAGAGCGTGAGATGTGGGGTAACTACATGCAGTCCTTGGCAGGCGCTTGCACGGGTAAATCCTTGACTAAAATTAGGCGAATTTAAGTGTGGTGATGAAATAAAGTGCCAAGAGTGAGGTTATTAATGAAATTAGTGCATATAAACAAGGTCAATGCATTATTAATTAAGCTAGGACACTAAATAAGCGCCTGTCACCTATTTTAGTGTGTTTCCCCACAGTGGGCGTAGAATGTGGGGTAATTATAGTGTGAAAAAGCTAACTTTGCTAAAAATGAAGCTATTCACACGGGAAAAAAGCAGGCAGTATGTAGCCAGTACACAGAAGCCATTTCTGGCATAAAAAACACCAAATTTGAAAAGTGTTATTTTTATGCATTTAACTAGCCAAATCAATAGTTCTAAATGAGCCCAATTGATCTGTCAAAGCGCAATTTTGATATTCTCAATTTTATAGCGCATATAGTCAACTTTTAAGTGAAATAAAGCGCATTTCTTGTTTTTTGTGTAAAACAATGAATATAACAGCTTTAAGTGTACTTAAAAATTATGTAGCCTTATACTTAAGGTTCTTAAGATTACCCTAACATATTCCAACTTAATATTAAGTACATAAGACTTATAAAAGGTGGATATATGCGTGTATATAAGGTATTATAATGGCATTTTTTGTGTATTATCATAATTTTACTTATGTATACTATTTGTGTACTCTTATTTATTTATTCCCATGTATAGTTCATGTGTTTAACATAACTCATAATCACTTTTTACTCAGTCCTGGAGATATACAGGCTGACAATAAGAGGATATTGTGCTTTTGGTATTGACTTTAAAGACAATGAAAAATTCACCCATGATTGGGTAACCCTTATCCATAGTTTAGAATTTGCATACAATAGTAAATTACATTCTGTAACTGAAAAAAAGCCATTTGTGTTATGGTTGGGTTATGTTCCTAATACCCTTCCTAAAACTCTTAATAAATTACCAAGACTAGATATCCATCCAGGAACAAAATCTTTTCTTTAAATGCAACAATTATGCAGAAAGCATGCTCAAGAATGTATAAATAAGGCATTTGAGTTTGAGAAGAAAAGATGGGATAAAGCCCATAAAGAGAAAATGTTTAAAGAGGGTGATGAAGTCCTTATTTATACACTACATTTTAATTTAAATGGCAATGTTAAATTGAAGGATCCATTCATTGGACCATTTTTAGTAAAAAAGATGGTTGGTAACAATGCTGTCAAAGTTATATTATATGCACCATATGATAGAAAAAATACATTATTTCCTATTTCTCTTATAAAACCATACCATTCTAATAATACTGATCTATTTCCAAGAAGACCAGGAAGGGATAAAGAGCAACCTGAAGAAATAGTTGAAAAAGCCAAAATTGAAAAGATACTTAAAAAGAGACACCTTACTAAAGAAAAGGGAGTTGAGTATCTATTAAGGTTTAAAAATAAATCAAGTGAATGTGACCAGTGGATTCCTGAAGATAAAATCTCTGATCTTAAAAATCTCTTGAAAAAAATTAAAAACCAAATAATACTGTTAAAATTCAGTATATGTAATATAGAAATTTAAATTTTCTATTCACTCCTTACTTATTTAATTAAAATCTCCTAAAATTTTTTTATTTTTTTTTTTGGGTAAGGGAGTTTGAGACTAGTCATCCCCAGAATTGAGTAATTCTTATGTTTAAAATAAGATAACCTTAATTGAATTAAGATTCTAAGTTAAAATTAAGTTTATAATACTTATTTATATGGTTATAATGCTTATATATATAATTATTACACTATTATATGAATTATAGTAGTATAAATAGCTTATGCATAGACTTATAATACTTATTAAGGTGTCAATGGAGTCATACTATACTTAAATTAAGTTATATTAAGTAATTATAGACATACATAAGCTTATATGTATACACAAACCTCATATTCATTGAAATATGTAGTTATATTATGTATACATAGGTCTATTAGTGGGTTTAAACCTTGAAATAGCCTATAAAATTTATTTTTCTGCTTATTTTATGTCATATGAATGTATTCAGTGAACTCAAAACTCCTACACAAGCATATACACCTTTTTCAGGCGCATATATCCAGTTTGGACAACTTAATCTGCTTCCTTTGATATAATTTAACAGATTTATGGGTTGAGATATGATTACTGGGTTAATATGGATTCTTGGGGATGTTATTAGGGCTTAGAATGTTTATTTGGCTCCTTTATATTATTTGGGTTTCATTTTATACTCTTTGGATGTGTTATTTTACCTGTTTCTTTATGGTATCTGCTTTTATCTGTTTTCTCTATATATGGTATGGGTTTATGATATCATTAATTGTGATGGAGGGTCCTTACTGGAGGTCTGAGTGTTGAAACTTCTTGAAGTGGAAGCCATGGGGAGGTGATTAGCCCTCACAGTGCTTTAATAGCAAAGGATAGCAGTGACATCATCTGGATTTAAGGTCTGTGCACTCCAGTGGATTTTGGTATAAGTAAGGGAGGGTTTGACGGGTTATTGGACATCACTTACTAAAACCCAAACAAACATTATAAAAAAGTTATTATCATATAAAAATATATTTTAAAGCCCTTATAAATTGATATTATCTTTATATTAGCTATGACTATATTTTATAAGTCAATTTTCCACCACTAGCATGCACTAAAATCCAAGTATTAAGAGTTTATATTGAGAATAACTTTTTTATTAGTCTTCCACTGAGGTTTAATCACTAAATCATTCAAAAATAATTATTTTTACCAAAAATATTTACTATTATATCATACTAAAGTACTAGCATACACTGAAAGTTTGGGACTTTCAACAGGTACAGAGGGTGAAAGAAAAGACAACTGGTAGGCAAGTTGTTTTTGAGAAATCATAGAGTAATCTATAAATTAACCTGAAATGAACCATATTTTTAGTATTTGAGCTTTGTACAGGTAAAAGTTCCAAAAGTGGTTTTGAATAATTTGGAAACCTGATTAATCAGTAACTTATTCAACAGAGATTTCAAATGGTAAGCACTTTGCAATATCCTAATACCTCATTTAAACCAAAAATCTTAGAAAATTATAAATAGTATTTTTGCCTAACTCTACAGGTGTAAATAATTGCTTGTTTGAATGGATAATCTGATTTGGATGACAGATTTACATTTAACAATCCTTCTCACTCATATCATTTTCCATTATAGGCCGCTCTTCTTTTAATCTTTGAATATTGATAGATAATTATTGGAAGAATAAATCAGAATAAACATATCAAAATGCTAAAGCATCATTTATGAATATAGCTTTAACAGTAGATATTTTCTTAATTTTGTTAAAGAAGAAGAGCAGATTTGTTTAAAAGTCAGGTTGATTTTTGAAACCCTATGCAGCCAAAAATCAGTGCTGCAACTCATGAGGAATATTGTCAGCCAGGATATCTCAGGAGCCCAGTAATTTATATAATAAATTATTGAAATCATGTAAGGGAATAATACTATGTACATACAATAAATTATTTTATTAAATAATATAATTATAAATATTTTATGAATAAATAAAAAGAATTACTATATTTAAATTTATTATTAAATAAGTTTCATTACATAAACAAATATTATATTCTATAAAACCATGGCACATTTCTATGTATTTAATATTTCTAAAAAATTAATTAAATTAATTATAATATTATAAGCTTAATTATATTTAACTTATAATGGAATTACAATTAATTTAATATAACTTAGATATTAAATCCAACTCATCATATAATTCTATCCATAAATATTGGGCGCTTTTTTTACCCTTAATTGTGTCATTAAAATTACTAAATTAAGTAAAATACTTATTTAATATGATAAATTGTATTTATCATTCTAAATAGGTTATTTTATTAATTAAATTAGTTGTTTCAAAAAATTTGAAAATTTAATTACTTGAAATGGTTAAAATGATTAATTTAATTTTCTTTATACTAAATTAAAAAACGTGAAAATAATTCCTTTTGTTTTAATTAAACCTTTTCTGCTATTTGTATTATCTGTTTTTGATTTCCTTTCCCATGGCTTTTAGTTTTCATATTCACGTAGTCATTCATTATATTTGTTTTGGGACTGTATGGTGGGAATAGTTATTTCTTATTCACGTTTTCACTTTATTGGATTAATTTTTCTTCTTATTTTGTATGTTTCAATTAAATTAAAATACCTGTTCTTTTCATATTACTATATTCCTTGTAACTACAATTTAGACGCTTGGGAAGGTCTTCTTGCCTATAAAAGAGCCTTGAAAACCTCTCTAGTAATCATCACTTATTTACACTCATATTTTATCATATCTTAACTATAATACAATTATTATTATTTTTATTAGTACCACAATTCTAATTTAAATTTTATATAATATTACAGTTTCCATAAGTCTATTAATAATATTACTTGATTTCCGCGCAATGAAATATAATTTACTAAAATAAATATATTTAATATCATTTGAAACTACTATTGTGTTATTTCTCATAAAGTATTGTTGTATCACTCTCCATAAATTCAATTAAACTTCATTTCTCAATTCCTATTTACCACTTAGTCTTTATTTCCTATCCTACCTTCTTCTTTTGTCCTTCTTTTCCTGCTTCTTCTAGAAGACTTGCCAATAAATATGAAATTTACCAAATAATTATAGGAATATATTTTATAATTTTAATAAACTCTTACAACATCAAAATTTGGTCAAGGGTCTTTAATTTTTATATTATTGAAGCTAGTAGAAATGTGCATAGAGAAATGTCTTTTCACTAATACATGAATATTTTTAATATTTGGGACTAATTGATATAATATTCCATAAAAAGTATGTCTATAAGTTGTGCATCCATTGAAATTAAAAAAGGTTCTGCAAATTTGAAATTTCAAAAGAAGGAAATCCCATATATTTATAACACCAATCAAATTTACATTACTAAAGAACAAATTTAGGTAAATTTTTTTAAAGTATTTTTCACATACATGAATTTTTTTTAATGAATAACATAATTGGGATGAAATTTTTTGTATATATAACAATATTAATTGGCGGGTTGTCTAGAAGGAATAGGAAAAAGGAAGATAAATGAAGATATAGAATAGGAAGATTAAATTTGTAGGTAGTAATTGAAGAGTAGGTGTTAATTTAATTTATAGAGAGTAATACAACGATATCATATGAGTAATGGCACTGTAGTGTATTTAATTAATATTTAATAATTTTGTAAGTTAGTTCTCAATGCACGGCAATCAATTATTATTATTAATAGACTTATAGCAACCTTGAAACTTATTAAGATTTATATTAGAATTATGAGACTAATAATAATAGTAATAATTTGTGTGATATTTAAAAATATAATAAAGTATGAGTATAATAAGTGATAGATAGAAGAGAGGAATTACAAGACCTTTTATAGGCAAGAATAAATTCTGAGGCGCTTCAATTGTATATAAAAATGATAGTATGTGAAACAAAAAACCAAAAGAACTAAATTAAAACATACATGTTAGAGGGGAAAAAAATGAAACAAATTAAACCTGTGAATAGATTAATAACTCTTCCATATTAAAAACTCTAAACAAGTAATTAATAACTAAATAAGAATGAGGCCATGAGAATTGTGAGAAAAATATCCTAAACAACTAGTATACTAAGATGTAAAGCTTTGAATTTAAAACAACTAGAATTTTTTTCACACAAAATTTTATATAATCAATTTAGTTCAATTATAAAGAGAAATTAATTAATTGTTAAAACTACTTTCAGTAATTAATTTAATTGAAACAAGTAATTAATTTAATTGTAGCTTATTTAAAGTGAGAATTTAATATTAATATATTAAATATGTATTTTAAATTATTTACTCATTCTATTGACTCAATTAAGGGTCAAAAAAGCTCCCAATATTTATGGATAAAATTATATGATGAGTTGAACTTAATATCTAAGTTATATAAAATAAATTGTAATTCCATTATAAGTTAAATATAATTAAGCTTATAATATTATAATTAAATTATTTTTTTAGAAATATGAAATACATAGAAGTGTGCCATGTTTTTATAGAATATAATATTAATCTATGTAATAAAACTTATTTAACAATAAAATTAAATATAGTAATTATTTATTCATAAAATATTTATAATTTTATTATGAAATAATTTATTGTAACTACATAGTGTTATTCCCTTACATAATTTCATTAATTTATTATATGAATTACTGTGCTCCTGAGATAGCCTGGCTGACAATATTCATCTAAACAAGTTATCTCACATGCTAGAAGGTGTCTCCCCCCAACTGAACTTCTATACTTCAGGAAATAATATGGACCTTCTAGAAGGCGCCAAAATTTTTTCCTCATAATAAAAACTAGGTGTAAATAATATATCAAAAGAAAATAATATTTAAAAATTTGAATACATTTTCATATCGGAAATTTATATGTCAATTTTTTTTTTCAGGATGAAAAAAAATTTTCATCCACAATTAACATGAAAAAATTTTCTTCCAGAGGTAAAATTGAAGGTGCTACTTCATTCAGCCTGAATAATTACAAACCCTTATTCAAAAATATTATCAATAAAGTTTTAGTTTCCTTTCAGAACCATAGTATTAAGAATTTAAATTATCTAATGAGATCCATTTATCCCATGGAAATTGTAAAGATTTTTACCCATGATGTACCAGAAGTTAAAGACATAAACTGAATATGATTGAATGAAATAATTTAAATAATAGATTTAAATGAAATTATCAATTTTTTTAAATTCTCAAATTTATTTTTTCCATTCTTTTGACATTACTGAAATATTTTTTTATGAAACCTATCATGTTACCCTAATACAAAGTCACCATGAATAATCAAACCTATGTTTAGTTTATGAAAGTGTGATTTAAAAAAATTTAGATTAAAATCTTACAAAAGCATTTCTTTTAAATAAAAATGATAAAATGAAAATAAAAACAGAATAAAATGGATTTTTTTTTTCTAGATCCATAAATACTTACATTTTGACCCTTTTTTATCCTGTGTAAATTTTTATTAGCCCTTTTTTCACCCCCTGGGTCCCCCACTAGGTGTCGGTCAGTCGTCTAGAAGTAGGTAAGAAAAGGTGGAGAAATGGAGGAGGACAAGAAGGAAAATAAAAGAAATAAAATATAAAAAGATTATTTAATTTATTGAGAGGAATCAACGACGGTTTTCTTGAGAGGTGACAAAAAATGAGGTTATTATTAACTAATAATATTATTATGATGTAAGGACTATGCGCAGCAGACACTATGATCACTATCAGACTTAAAGCAACCTTTAATTTGTTATATAGAATTTTAATTAGAATTTTATTACTAATAAAAAGAATATAAACGTAATATAAAAAGTGTATTTAATTTGTTGAGTGTATAATAAGTGATGAGGCTACAGGGGATTATCCAAGGCCCTTTTATAGGCAATGGGTCCTCTGAAGCGCCACTATATTTGTAAATACAATGATTAGAATAGAATAAAACAAATATATCAAAGAGTAAATGAAACATAACAATGTAGAGAAAAATATGAAACAAATAATTAAAACCCCAATTAAGAATCCAATTATTCCGCCATTAATTCCCAAATCAGTAAGTAAAAATAGTGAATAACTAAACAAGATTGGAACATAGGAAATATGAGAAAAATAATTCCAAACAGATGGTACAGTCTGATTTAAGGATATTTTAAGTGAAACAAAAAATACTTTGACGCAACAAAACATGTAATTAATCTGTCGGCCGGTCGTCTAGAAGAAGGAGAAAATAGAAGAAGGAAAGAGAGGAGGAGAAGGAGGGAAAAGTAGGAGGAATAAAAAAATAAAATATTAATAAAATTATTTAATTTATTGAGAGGAAAACAACGATAAGTGAGCTGGGAGGTGACAACAACTTGTTTTTACTAATATTAATATTATTTAAGTAAGAGTTCTGCGCGGCAATCAAAATAATTACTATCAGACTTAAAGCAACCTTTAAATTGTTATATAAAATTTTAATTAGATTTTTATTACTAATAAAAAGAATATAAACGTAATATAAAAAATGTATTTAAATTGTTGAGTGTATAATAAGTGATAAGGCTACAGGGGATTATCCAAGGCCCTTTTATAGGCAATGGGTCCTCTGAAGCGCTACTATATCAGTAAATACAATGATTAGAAAGGAATAAAACAAATATATCAAAAAGAGTAAATGAAACATAACAATATAGAGAAAAACATGAAACAATTAATTAAAAGCTCAATTAAGAATCCAATTTCCCCGCCATTAATCCCCAAATCAGTAAGTGACAATAGTAAATAACTAAACAAGATTGGAAACATAGGAACTATGAGAAATATAATTCCCAACAGATGGTACATTCTGATTAGAGAACATTTTAAGTGAAACAAAAAATAATTTGACGCAACAAAACAAGCAATTAATCTCAATTTAGTCCAAATTAATTTATTTGTTTTTTTCTAACACAATTAAGGGTCAAAAGAAGCGTCCTTAATAATTGTTTAGTATCATATGAGAGGTATTAGTTAATATATAAATTTAAGTAATTAATTTAAATATATTATAAATCAAATTTACACTTGTAATTATAATATATGTTTTTTAATTAATTAAATATAAATTTATAATTATTAAATACATAAAAATGCGCCATTATTTGTAGAATATATTATATTATGCTCAATTTAATTGTATATAAAAATATATATAACCAATAAATTTAATGTAACATTTGTATATAATAAAATTCTTATATAATTTCATTATGTAATAAAATATTAAGTTATATTCATTAAATACAAGTCTTACTCATTCTCTAAGGGTTTATAATTTATATATCATTTACTGGACTCCTGGAATAGCCTGGCTGACACTCCCTCACTCTAAAAAAACAATAAAAAAAATGCTAAGATTTTTTCTTTTTGTATTTTTTCAACAGAGCAGGCAGATTTGAAATTTCTTTGCCAGGTATCCATGCATCATGTTCAGATGATTTGTTCTTATATCTCAATAAATATTCAGTACCTCTTTCAGAAGTGATAATTCTATCATTGAGAATTTTATCAATTTCTGCTGTTTCTGTGACTTCCTGAGGGTTTTTCTTAGGTCTTCCTCTTCTTTTTGGAAATAAGTCACTGTTGGAAGTATAAGGTTTAAGCAAAGAAATGGGAAAGACAGGATGTTTCCTATCATATGGAGAATACAATACAACTTCTACTGCATTATCACCAACCATTCTTTTAACAACAAATGTCCTACAAAAGGATCTTTTAATTTGTGGTTACCTTGTAAATTGAAATGGACAGTAGAGATCAACACTTCATCACCCTTATTAAATGTGTATTCTTTATGGGATTTATCCCATCTTTTCTTTTCATATTCAAATGCTTTATCAATACAACTCTGAGCATGTTTTCTGCATAGCTGTTGCATTTGCATAAAAGATTTTACACCAGGATGTAGTTCCAACTTAGGTAATTTATTATTGAGAATCTGAGCAGGAGTGTTTGGGACATAACCTAACCAAAGCTCAAAAGGCTTTTTCTCAGTGACAGAATGAACAGTGCTATTATATGCAAATTCAAGACCAGGCAAAAGAGTGACCCAATCATGAGTAAATCTGTCATTATCTTTATATTCTAAACCAAAGGCACAATACCTTCTAATCATATCTTCCAGAGTTTGAATCATTCTTTCAGCTAGACCATCAGTCTGAGGATGGTGAGCTGTAGATAATTTTAACTCACAGCCACAAATATCCATCAAAGAGGTCCAAAACTCAGAAGTGAATTTTGGATCTCTATCAGAGATAATGGCTTTTGGAAAACCAATAATATTAAACATGTAAGACCACCATAAGAAAGCTAATTCCTTGGTGGATACATCTTTGTGGGTTGGAATAAATTTGCACATTTTTGTGAATCTATCAACTATTACCCAACAAGAGTTAAAGCTGTCTTTACCTGCAACAGGAAGACCAGTGACAAAATCCATATTAATGATTTGCCAGGGAGCACTAGGTGCTTCAATATGTTGTAATAACCCTGCTCTCTTGCCTGTTAACTTTTTAGATTTTTGGCAGGAATCACAAGATTCAACATATAATTTTGTGTCTTCAGACATATTAGCCCACCATGCAGTGTTTTTGATTCTAATCAATGTTTTTTCAAGATCAAAATGACCAGCTAATATGTCATCATGACAAAGTTTGAGGATAGTTTCTTTCATTGAAGGAGGAATAACAATTACATTGGTAAGCTTCCTTCTATAATAAATATAACCATCTTCAATAGAAAACTTTCCTTTATTTAAAGCATTTTGGTATTTTGCAGGAAGAGTTTTTATTAATGCTTGAATTGAAGCATTCTTAGGATCATTCAAAATAGTAACTAATTTATTTAAGTCAGAATCTTTATCATATGAATCCAGTATTAACTGTAATAACTCTTCTTCCATATCAACTATAAATATACCATGTATATGAACAGTGTCATCCTCAGGTACATAAGCAGGATTGGAGTCATTATTTGGCAGAGGCAATCTGGAGAGCATATCAACATTTGAGTGAACATTTCCAGCTCTGTGGATAATAGTCATCCTTCCTCTGTATTCCTGAACAGCAAGTTGCCACCTGAACATATGTCTGTTAGGTGTTTTGAGGTTTAAGAGAGATTTCACAGCACTACAGTCAGTTACCAACTCAAATTTTTGGTCATCCAAGTAGTAATGAAGTTTCTCAAGAGCCCAAACAACTGCTAAGCACTCTAATTGAGTGGCACCATATTTCAATTCACTATTTCTTAAGGTTCTTGAAATATAACAAATTACAACCTCTGAGGATTTATCATTAATAATTTGCTTTTGGTGAAGGGCAGCACCCAGACCAATAAAGCTAGCATCTGTATAAAGTACAAATGGCTTGTTAAAATCTGGGAGAGCCAATATAGGGGCTGACATTAAGCAATTTTTCAATGTATTAAAAGCCTTTTGACAGTCATCATTCCAGAGAAAAGCAACATCTTTTCTGGTTAGTTTTGTAAGAGGCAAGGCTATGACCTGATAATTTTTAATATATTGTCTATAATAGCCACACATACCTAAAAAACTTTGGATTTCTCTTACAGAAGTTGGTGCTTTCACATTTTGAATGGCAGCAACTTTATTATGGTCTACACAAATTTGTAAGCCTGACACAACATGGCCAAGGACTTTCAAAGATTGAAAACCAAATTTACACTTTTTTAAAGATAAGGTCATATTGATATCATCCATTTTTTGGAAAACTCTATTTAAATGAATCATATGTTCATCAAAAGTTTTAGAAAAAACAATAATATCATCAATATAAACCATGAGCCAACCTTCAATAATTTCTTGATGGAAAGTGTTATCCATGACTTTTTGGAAAACTGAAGGAGCATTTTTAGGGCCAAATGGCATCCTAACATACTTATATATTCCCATATGAGTAGCAATAAGCAAAAAATTTTGAGAATTTTTCTCAACTGGAACTTGATGATAACCTTTATTACCATCCAGACAACTAATAAATTTTGCACCTTGCAAGGTAGCATGTATTGAATTAATTCTGGGTAAAGGATAAATATCATCAACAGTATAAGTATTTAAAGCTCTGTAATCTCCACATAATCTAGCTTTATCTTTTTCATAAGAAATTAAGACTGGGGAGATGACACAATATTTGGGGGTGACATCCACTTTTTCAATGATATTCATTTTCAATAATGTTTCAATATTATCTTCAATATCTTTTCTTTTTGATGGAGAAGCAGGATATGGTTTTTTCTTAAGGGAAGGAGGAATATCACTCAAATTACAGGATAAGGTAATTTTCATCTCTTCCTGAACAATTCCCAAGACATGAGAACCATGAGCAAAAGCCATAGGGAAAGAGGTAATAGAGGCAACAATAGAATCCTTTTGTTCATTAGTCAAATGATCACCAAAAGAAGCGGTATTTATTTCATGTAATAAATCATCCATTTCAGTTGTTGTTCTACCTTTACATTGGGTCAGTGAGTTACAAGATTTCAACAAATGCCCAGAAGGTTTAGGAGAAGAAATTTTGAATTTTCTTTTCCCATTCATTCCTAAGGTAAAGCAATTATTTGCTGGGTCCAGTTTCACACCAAACATGGTTAAAATATCATTTCCCATAATAAACCAATTGCTCAAATTATCATTTTTCATGACAACAAATTCACAAATAGCCCTGACAAAACCACCATTATATTTGAAGAATACAGAGGTTTTGTATTTGCCAATAGGAAATAAGGTAGAACCATACCCTCTCCATTTTTCAGAAGTTATAGGCAATAATTTACTCAAATATTCCTTATCCACTGAAGCCAAAGCTTTTTCAGATACTACACTTCCTCCAGCACCAGAATCAAGAACTACATCAACATTTTTACCATTAATGATAACAGGTGCCTTTAAAGGGGATATAGGAATAGAATTGTTAGTAATATCTTTAATTATCTCAGCATTTTCTACTGAAGATAAATTCAATACACAATCTTCAGATATATTATTTAAATAATGGACATCATGTTCCAACATTAAAACATCTTTAACAGATTCATTGTCATAGGAGATATTACTTTCACAGTCACTGGAAGAATTATTGACATCAAGTTCAAGTTCATCAGTGTCTTCATTTTGTTCAACAAGATGAATTTTCTTGTCACAAACATGACCCTTCTGCCACGGTTTGTTGCATTTATAACAAGTATTTGTTGCATATTTTTTAGGTGCAACTGGGGCAGAGGGTTTACCAGATTTTTCTGGGAGCTTTATAGAAGGTTTATTCTGATCATTATAAGATTTACTAAGATAATTCTTTGGTTCATATCTATGGTTGAGTAGTACTTCATTACAGATATTAATGAAAGAAGAATTTTCCCTTACATGCTCAGTTCTAGCCACAATCAAATCCCTAAGAGAATTTGGTAATTTATACAAAATTTTATCTCTCCAAATATCATAATCCATCTTTGGATCAATTGCTCTAAGGATTTTAGTTATTTTCATCAGAAAAACAATGGGCTTTTCAACAGAGGAGGATACATATCTAGTATTCTCATACAGTCTTTGCTGAGCTAACCTGAATTTCGAACCACCAAACTGATTTTCAATCAAGGATTTCCAATCATTCCATGTATAATGATTGTTATCTAAGAGGACAGATTCATACCACATCAAGGCTACATTGGAAAATAAAGAAATTAGCTTAGAAACAATTTCCTCATCAGGTAGTTTATAAGATCTCTTTAAATTATCAATTCTTTGGATAAAGTGTTGCCAATCAGAGGAAGAATCACCATCAAAGGTAGGATATTGGTCTAACTTAGGCCAATTTTTCTGACTACTGGGATGGTCCACTTTTTGGTTTGAATTATTCATTAGTAATAATTCCTGAAGTTTAGCCAGGTGTTCAGAAATTTCATTATTTACAGAAACAGCTGGTGCATGATTATCACAAGATTTTTTGCTAGTAGCAAAAGATTTTACAGACTCATTGTCAGTTTGTTTAATGGTTGGAATATGAGGAAGAAAGGATGAACTTTGTTCAGGTTTTTTCCCTTTATTTTTATGCAGCTTACTGGCAGAAATCTCATTTAATTCATTATTGATGGTTAAGGTTGAGAACTTTTCCTGTAGGTCAGACACATAGTTTCTTATTCTTGGAATTTCAGACATCTGGTCATTCACTTTTGCAAGAGATAGAACATTTCTGTCCTCAGAAACTGAGTATTTGGTACTTAGTGCATGGAAGTCATTTTTTAGTTTCTTCAACTCATTTTGTAGAGATTTTATTTCATTTTTGAAAGAATAATTTTCCTCAATAAGGGGTTTCAATTCACTCAATGTCTTATGCAGACTGATATTTCTATCTGAGATAGCTCTATGGTCACTTCTTATTTGTTTTTGTTGACTAAGAACAATATTCAAGGTTTCTTTGATTTTTAAATAAGCTGTATCTTGTACAGAAGAACTCACTCTACATTGCAAGTGTAAATTATTTAATCTATCATTTTCATGGATTAACACATCTCTCACATGTTTGTCTTTCACAATATTAAAATCAAGGGTATCTTTCAAAATTTCCTCAGAAGTTTTTTCAATTAAGTTATAGATTTCAGGGGGAACAGAATCATTTTTAATTGCAAGAGAAGGATTAATTAAAGATGTAGAAGTTAAATGTAAAGGTTCATCAAATGACAATTTGCTAATTACATCAATAGGGCTACTAGTTACAGGAAGCTGTCTTTTAACAGGTTTAACTGTTCTTTCACCATGTTCAATAATATTACCTGCAGAAGAAGATTTATTAGAAAACATACCCAAGTGACTATCAACCAAATTACTTACCATGGCAGAGGAGGAAACTTCCCCTGGGACTGGGTTTGGGATTGTGCTTGGGCCTTCTTTCTCCTGCTTTGTTGGTAGGGATGAGGAGGTGGATGGAAATTGGGTGTTCTGGATGGGCCAGGCTGATGATGAGGAGGGTGTTGCACATTCTGCTGGTAGTGACTCATTAGATAATCCCATTTCCATTGCTCTACTTCCATAGTATTTGGATTTTGGATGGTTGAGCTGGGTGGCTGTGAAGGTTGAGCCTGAAATTGAAGCTGATTGGGAGGCAATTGAGGAGGGGCCTGGGCCTGAATCTGGTTCCTGAGTTCTTGGACCTGATCCCACAATGTGTCTACCTTTGCTTTGTACGTCATATTTTCTGTCTTCAACTCTTTTATATGACTGGAGAGGTTGCTGATTTGTTGTGGCAGAGGAAGCTTTTTTATTTTGAAGCCTTTTGGAAGACCTTCTTGAGGCACTAGAGGCTTTACTTCCTTCTGTGGTACTGGGGGAAGGGGGTTTGGTTTGTTTGCATTTCCTGTCATTTCCACATCCTGCAGTATGAGAATTCTTTGTGTTAGCATAAGATTTTTTATGACCAACTTTAGAAGAACTTACAGTGTCAGCATCATAGTCAATTTCTATCTCATCCACTTGCATGTTATCCATTTTTTCTGTCAAATTGTTGGACATACTAGTGGGAAGATTAATATTTTACTTTGTACTTTATAAAAAATAATCAAAGTTAGTCAATAATTTGCTCCAAATAATATAAAAAAATTTTTTAATTAATTAAATTATAGAAAATTTAACTTTCAATATAAAGTAATAATTAAAAATAATTTTTTAAAAAAATGGATTGCAAGTTTAAATTGGGAATAACAAGTTAGTTAATTCAACCAATTAATTACCAATATTAAATATGGCAATATATTGGGACTAAGCACAATGTACTTTTAAGTCAACCAAAAATTAACAATAATTAATAATAAAAAAAAATTAAATTAATAATTCAATTTGTATTAATAATAATGTTAATTCTTCTAGGACTAAGAGGATTTAACACTCTATAATGGTCAACTAGGAAAAAAAAATTTTTTTTAAAATTGAAAACTTACACTCAGTGAATCAGCAATTAAGCCACAATCACTGTTATTGCAATAAAAATATAGTATTATGAGTGAGAGGCGCAAAGGTGAACTTACTATAGTGATCGAAAAATCACTTCAAAATAATATAAAAATTAATATTATATAAACCTAATATGTCGAACCCAAGTTCGAAACACAGTCGCGGCAAAAGTTTCGTTTTGCTAGGTGGTCCGTGCGTTTTGTCGTTCGTCGCCAGGCTTCGATCGTCGTCGTCGTTTGGAAAGGCCCTCAGTTGTCGGCCGGTCGTCTAGAAGAAGGAGAAAATAGAAGAAGGAAAGAGAGGAGGAGAAGGAGGGAAAAGTAGGAGGAATAAAAAAATAAAATATTAATAAAATTATTTAATTTATTGAGAGGAAAACAACGATAAGTGAGCTGGGAGGTGACAACAACTTGTTTTTACTAATATTAATATTATTTAAGTAAGAGTTCTGCGCGGCAATCAAAATAATTACTATCAGACTTAAAGCAACCTTTAAATTGTTATATAAAATTTTAATTAGATTTTTATTACTAATAAAAAGAATATAAACGTAATATAAAAATTGTATTTAAATTGTTGAGTGTATAATAAGTGATAAGGCTACAGGGGATTATCCAAGGCCCTTTTATAGGCAATGGGTCCTCTGAAGCGCTACTATATCAGTAAATACAATGATTAGAAAGGAATAAAACAAATATATCAAAAAGAGTAAATGAAACATAACAATATAGAGAAAAACATGAAACAATTAATTAAAAGCTCAATTAAGAATCCAATTTCCCCGCCATTAATCCCCAAATCAGTAAGTGACAATAGTAAATAACTAAACAAGATTGGAAACATAGGAACTATGAGAAATATAATTCCCAACAGATGGTACATTCTGATTAGAGAACATTTTAAGTGAAACAAAAAAATAATTTGACGCAACAAAACAAGCAATTAATCTCAATTTAGTCCAAATTAATTTATTTGTTTTTTTCTAACACAATTAAGGGTCAAAAGAAGCGTCCTTAATAATTGTTTAGTATCATATGAGAGGTATTAGTTAATATATAAATTTAAGTAATTAATTTAAATATATTATAAATCAAATTTACACTTGTAATTATAATATATGTTTTTTAATTAATTAAATATAAATTTATAATTATTAAATACATAAAAATGCGCCATTATTTGTAGAATATATTATATTATGCTCAATTTAATTGTATATAAAAATATATATAACCAATAAATTTAATGTAACATTTGTATATAATAAAATTCTTATATAATTTCATTATGTAATAAAATATTAAGTTATATTCATTAAATACAAGTCTTACTCATTCTCTAAGGGTTTATAATTTATATATCATTTACTGGACTCCTGGAATAGCCTGGCTGACATAATCTCAATTTAGTATAAATTAATTAATTGATTTTTCCTGACACAATTAAGGATCAAAAGAAGTGTCATTAATTATTTTTTAGTATTATATGAAAAGGTGTTATTTAATATATAAATTTAAATAATTAATTTAAATATATTATAAGTCAATTTTACACTTATAATTATAATATATGTTTTTTAATTAATTAAATATAAATTTATAATTATTAAATAACATAAAAATATGCCATTATTTGTAGAATATATTATATTATGTTCAATTTAACTGCATATAAAAATTTATATAACCAATAAAATTAATATAACACTTGTATATAATAAAATACTTATATAATTTTATTATGCAATAAAATATTAATTTATATTCATTAAATACAATTCTTACCCACTCTTTCAGGTTTTATAAGTTACATATCATTTACTGGACTCCTGGAATAGCCTGGCTGACACTCCCTCACTCTAAAAAAAACAATAAAAAAATGCTAAGATTTTTTCTTTTTGTATTTTTTTAACAGAGTAGGCAGATTTGAAATTTCCTTGCCAGGTATCCATACATCATGTTCAGATGATTTGTTCTTATATCTCAATAAATATTCAGTACCTCTTTCAGAAGTGATAATTCTATCATTGAGAATTTTATCAATTTCTGCTGTTTCTGTGACTTCCTGAGGGTTCTTCTTAGGTCTTCCTCTTCTTTTTGGAAATAAGTCACTGTTGGAAGTATAAGGCTTAAGCAAAGAAATGGGAAAGACAGGATGTTTTCTATCATATGGAGAATACAATACAACTTCTACTGCATTATCACCAACCATTCTTTTAACAACAAATGGTCCTACAAAAGGATCTTTTAATTTGTGGTTACCTTGTAAATTGAAATGGACAGTAGAGATCAACACTTCATCACCCTTGTTAAATGTGTATTCTTTATGGGATTTATCCCATCTTTTCTTTTCTTTTCATATTCAAATGCTTTATCAATACAACTCTGAGCATGTTTTCTGCATAGCTGTTGCATTTGCATAAAAGATTTTACACCAGGGTGTAGTTCCAACTTAGGTAATTTATTATTGAGAATCTGAGCAGGAGTGTTTGGGACATAAACTAACCAAAGCTCAAAAGGCTTTTTCTCAGTGACAGAATGAACAGTGCTATTATATGCAAATTCAAGACCAGGCAACAGAGTGACCCAATCATGAGTAAATCTGTCATTGTATTTATATTCTAAACCAAAGGCACAATACCTTCTAATCATATCTTCCATAGTTTGAATCATTCTTTCAGCTAGACCATCAGTCTGAGGATGGTGAGCTGTAGACAATCTCAACTCACAGCCACAAATATCCATCAAAGAGGTCCAAAACTCAGAAGTGAATTTTGGATCCCTATCAGAGATAATGGCTTTTGGAAAACCAATAATATTAAACATGTAAGACCACCATAAGAAAGCTAATTCCTTGGTGGATACATCTTTGTGGGTTGGAATAAATTTGCACATTTTTGTGAATCTATCTACTATTACCCAACAAGAGTTAAAGCTGTCTTTACCTGCAACAGGAAGACCAGTGACAAAATCCATATTAATGATTTGCCAGGGAGCACTAGGTGCTTCAATATGTTGTAATAACCCTGCTCTCTTACCTGTTAACCTTTTAGATTTTTGGCAGGAATCACAAGATTCAACATATAATTTTGTGTCTTCAGACATATTAGCCCACCATGCAGTGTTTTTGATTCTAATCAATGTTTTTTCAAGATCAAAATGACCAGCTAATATGTCATCATGACAAAGTTTGAGGATAGTTTCTTTCATTGAAGGAGGAATAACAATTACATTGGTAAGCTTCCTTCTATAATATATATAACTATCTTCAATAGAGAACTTTCTTTATTTAAAGCATTTTGGTACTTTGCAGGAAGAGTTTTTATTAATGCTTGAGTTGAAGCATTCTTAGGATCATTTAAGATAGTAACCAATTTATTTAAATCAGAATCTTTATCATATGAATCCAGTATTAACTGTAATAAATCCTCTTCCATATCAACTAAAAATATACCATGGATATGAACAGTATCATCCTCAGGTACATAAGCAGGATTTGAGTCATTATTTGGCAGAGGCAATCTGGAGAGCATATCAGCATTAGAGTGAACATTTCCAGCTCTATGGATAATTGTCATCCTTCCTCTGTATTCTTGAACAGCAAGTTGCCACCTGAACATATGTCTGTTAGGTGTCTTTAGGTTTAAGAGAGATTTCACAGCACTACAGTCAGTTACCAACTCAAATTTTTGGTCATCCAAATAGTAATGAAGTTTCTCAAGAGCCCAAACAACTGCTAAGCACTCCAATTGAGTGGCACCATATTTCAATTCACTAGTTCTTAAGGTTCTTGAAATTTAACAAATTACAACCTCTGAGGATTTATCATTAATAATTTGCTTTTGGTGAAGGGCAGCACCTAGACCAATAAAGCTAGCATCTGTATAAAGGACAAATGGCTTGTTAAAATCTGGAAGAGCCAATATAGGGGCTGTCATTAAGCAACTTTTTAATGTATCAAAAGCTTTTTGACAGTCATTATTCCAGAGAAAAGCAACATCTTTTCTGGTCAGTTTTGTAAGAGGCAAGGCTATGACCTGATAATTTTTAATATATTGTCTATAATACCCACACATACCCAAAAAACTTTGGATTTCTCTTACAGAAGTTGGTGCTTTTAAATTTTGAATGGCAGCAACATTATTATGGTCTACAGAAATTTGTAAGCCTGACGCAACATGGCCAAGGACTTTCAAAGATTGAAAACCAAATTTACACTTTTTTAAAGATAAGGTCATATTGATTTCATCCATTTTTTGGAAAACTCTATTCAAGTGAATCATATGTTCATCAAAAGTTTTAGAAAAAACAATAATATCATCAATATAAACCATGAGCCAACCTTCAATAATTTCTTGATGGAAAGTGTTATCCATGACTTTCTGGAAAACTGAAGGAGCATTTTTAGGGCCAAATGGCATCCTAACATACTTATATATTCCCATATGAGTAGCAATAAGAAAAATTTTTTGAGAAATTTTCTCAACTGGAACTTGATGATAACCTTTATTACCATCCAGACAACTAATAAATTTTGCACCTTGCAAGGTAGCATGTATTGAATTAATTCTGGGTAAAGGATAAATATCATCAACAGTATAAGTATTTAAAGCTCTGTAATCTCCACATAATCTAGCTTTATCTTTTTCATAAGAAATCAAGACTGGGGAGATGACACAATATTTGGGGGTGACATCCACTTTCTCAATGATATTCATTTTTAATAATGTTTCAATATTATCTTCAATATCTTTTCTTTTTGATGGAGAAGCAGGATATGGTTTTTTCTTAAGGGTAGGAGGAATATCAATCAAATTACAGGATAAGGTAATTTTCATTTCTTCCTGAACAATTCCCAGGACATGAGAACCATGAGCAAAAGCCATAGGGAAGGAGGTAATAGAGGCAACAATAGAATCCTTTTGTTCACTAGTCAACGGATCACCAAAAGAAGCGGTATTTATTTCATGTAATAAATCATCCATTTCAGTTGTTGTTCTACCTTTACACTGGATCAGTGAGCTACAAGATTTCAACAAATTCCCAGAAGCTCTAGGAGAGGAAATTTTGAATTTCCTTTTCCCATTCATTCCTAAGGTAAAGCAATTATTTGCTGGGTCCAGTTTCACACCAAACATGGTTAAAATATCATTTCCCATAATAAACCAATTGCTCAAATTATCATTTTTCATGACAAAAAACTCACAAATAGCTCTGACAAAACCATTATTATATTTGAAGAAAACAGAGGTTTTTTATTTGCCAATAGGAAATAAGGTAGAACCATACCCTCTCCATTTTTCAGAAGTTATAGGTAATAATTTTCTCAAATATTCCTTATCCACTGAAGCCAAAGCTTTTTCAGATACTACACTTCCTCCAGAACCAGAATCAAGAACTACATCAACATTTTTACCATTAATGATAACAGGTGCCTTTAAAGGGGATATAGGAATAGAATTGTTAGTAATATCTTTAATTATCTCAGCATTTTCTACTGAAGATAAATTCAATACACAATCTTCAGATATATTATTTAAATAATGGACATCATGTTCCAACATTAAAACATCTTTAACAGATTCATTGTCATAGGAGATATTACTTTCACAGTCACTGGAAGAATTATTGACATCAAGTTCAACTTCATCAGTGTCTTCATTTTGTTCAACAAGATGAATTTTCTTGTCACAAACATGACCCTTCTGCCATGGTTTGTTACACTTATAACAAGTATTTGTTGCATATTTTTTAGGTGCAACTGGGGCAGAGGGTTTACCAGATTTTTCTGGGAGCTTTGTAGAAGGTTTATTTTGATCATTATAAGATTTACCAAGGTAATTCTTTGGTTCATATCTATGGTTGAGCAGTACCCCATTACAGATATTAATGAAAGAAGAATTTTCCCTTACATGTTCAGTTCTAGCCACAATCAAATCCCTAAGAGAATTTGGTAATTTATACAAGATTTTATCTCTCCAAATATCATAATCCATCTTTGGATCAATTGCTCTAAGGATTTTAGTTATTTTTATCTGAAAAACAATGGGCTTTTCAACAGAGGAGGATACATATCTAGTATTCTCATACAGTCTCTGTTGATCTAACCTGAATTTTGAACCACCAAACTGATTCTCAATCAAGGATTTCCAATCATTCCATGTATAATGATTGTTGTCTAAAAGAACAGATTCATACCACATCAAGGCTACATTGGAAAATAAAGAAATTAGCTTAGAAACAATTTCCTCATCAGGTAGTTTATAATATCTCTTTTAATTATCAATTCTTTGGATAAAGTGTTGCCAATCAGAGGAAGAATCACCATCAAAGGTAGGATATTGGTCTAACTTAGGCCAATTTTTCTGACTACTGGGATGGTCCACTTTTTGGTTTGAATTATTCATTATTAATAATTCCTGAAGTTTAGCCAGGTGTTCAGAAATTTCATTATTTACAGAAACAGCTGGTGCATGACCGTCACAAGATTTTTTGCTAGTAGCAAAAGATTTTACAGACTCATTGTCAGTTTGTTTAATGGTTGAAATATGAGGAAGAAAGGATGAACTTTGCTCAGGTTTTTTCCCTTTATTTTTATGCAGCTTATTGACAGAAATCTCATTTAATTCATTATTGATGGTTAAGGTTGAGAACTTTTCCTGCAGGTCAGACACATAGTTTCTTATTCTTGGAATTTCAGACATCTGGTCATTTACTTTTGCAAGAGATAGAACATTTCTGTCCTCAGAAACTGAGTTTTTGGTACTTAGTGTATGGAAATCATTTTTTAGCTTTTTAAACTCATTTTGCAGAGATTTTATTTCATTCTTGAATGAATAATTTTCCTCAATAAGGGGTTTCAATTCACTCAAGGTCTTATGTAGACTGATATTTCTATCTGAGATAGCTCTATGGTCACTTCTTATTTGTTTTTGTTGACTAAGAACAATATTCAAGGTTTCTTTTATTTTTAAATAAGCTGTATCTTGTACAGAAGAACTCACTTTACATTGCAAGTGTAAATTATTTAATCTATCATTTTCATGGATTAACACATCTCTCACATGTTTGTCTTTCACAATATTAAAATCAAGGATATCTTTCAATATTTCCTCAGAAGTTTTTTCAATTAAGGTATAGATTTCAGGGGGAACAGAATCATTTTTAATTGCAAGAGAAGGATTAATTAAAGATGTAGAAGTTAAATGTAAAGGTTCATCAAATGACAATTTGCTAATTACATCAATAGGGCTACTAGTTACAGGAAGCTGTCTTTTAACAGGTTTAACTGTTCTTTCACCATGTTCAATAATATTACCTGCAGAAGAAGATCTATTAGAAAACATACCCAAGTGACTATCAACCAAACTACTTACCATGGCAGAGGAGGAAACTTCCCCTGGGACTGGGTTTGGGATTGTGCTTGGGCCTTCTTTCTCCTGCCTTGTTGGTAGGGATGAGGAGGTGGATGGAAATTGGGTGTTCTGGATGGGCCAGGCTGATGATGAGGAGGGAGTTGCACATTCTGTTGGTAGTGATTCATTAGATAATCCCATTTCCATTGCTCTACTTCCATAGTATTTGGATTTTGGATGGTTGAGCTGGGTGGCTGTGAAGGTTGAGCCTGAAACTGAGGCTGATTGGGAGGCAACTGAGGAGGGGCCTGGGCCTGAATCTGGTTCCTGAGTTCTTGAACCTGATCCCACAAGGTGTCTACTTTTGCTTTGTACGTCATATTTTCTGTCTTCAACTCTTTTATATGACTGGACAGGTTGCTGATTTGTTGTGGCAGAGGAAGCTTTTTTATTTTGAATCCTTTTGGAAGACCTTCTTGAGGTACTAGAGGCTTTACTTCCTTCTGTGGTGCTGGGGGAAGGGGGTTTGGTTTGTTTACATTTCCTGTCATTTCCACATCCTGCAGTATGTGAATTCTTTGTGTTAGCATAAGATTTTTTATGTCCAACTTTAGAAGAACTTACAGTGTCAGTATCATAGTCAATTTCAATTTCATCCACTTGCATGTTATCCATTTTTTCAGCCAAATTGTTGGACATAATAGTGGGAAGATTTTAATTTACTTCTTATTTTTTTAAAAAAAATAATAAAAGTTAGTTAATAATTGCTCCAAAAATAAAAAAAAATATATTAATTAAAATTATAGAGAAAAAAAAATTTTCAATATAAAGTAATAATTATAAAAAATTAATTTTTAAAAAATGGATTGCAAGGTTAAATTGGGAATAAACAATCAAGTTAATTCAACCAATTAATTACCAATATTAAATATGGCAATATACTTGGGACTAAGCACAAAGTACTTTTAAGTCAACCAAAATTAACAATAATTAATAATATAAAAAAAATTAAATTAATAATTCAATTTGTATTAATAAAAAATGTCAATTCTTCTAGGACTAAGAGGATTTAACACTCTATAATGGTCAACTAGGAAAAAAAAATTTAATAATTGAACACTTACACTCAGTGAATCAGCAATTAAGCCACAATCACTGTTATTTCAGTAAAAATATAGTAATATGAGTGAGAGGTGCAAAGGTGAACTTACTATAGTGATCGAAAAATCACTTCAAAATAATATAAGAATTAATATAATATAAACCTAAGATATCAAACCCAAGTTCAAAACACAGTCGCGGAAAAAGTTTTGTTTTTGCTAGGTGGTCCGTGCGTTTTGTCGTTCGTCGTCGTTTGGAAAGGTCCCCAGTTGTCGGTCAGTCGTCTAGAAGTAGGTAAGAAAAGGTGGAGAAATGAAGGAGGACAAGAAGGAAAATAAAAGAAATAAAATATAAAAAGATTATTTAATTTATTGAGAGGAATCAACGACGGTTTTCTTGAGAGGTGACAAAAAATGAGGTTATTATTAACTAATAATATTATTATGATGTAAGGACTATGCGCAGCAGACACTATGATCACTATCAGACTTAAAGCAACCTTTAATTTGTTATATAGAATTTTAATTAGAATTTTATTACTAATAAAAAGAATATAAACGTAATATAAAAAGTGTATTTAATTTGTTGAGTGTATAATAAGTGATGAGGCTACAGGGGATTATCCAAGGCCCTTTTATAAGCAATGGGTCCTCTGAAGTGCCACTATATTTGTAAATACAATGATTAGAATAGAATAAAACAAATATATCAAAGAGTAAATAAAACATAACAATGTAGAGAAAAATATGAAACAAATAATTAAAACCCCAATTAAGAATCCAATTATTCCGCCATTAATTCCCAAATCAGTAAGTAAAAATAGTGAATAGCTAAACAAGATTGGAACATAGGAACTATGAGAAAAATAATTCCAAACAGATGGTACAGTCTGATTTAAGGATATTTTAAGTGAAACAAAAAATACTTTGACGCAACAAAACATGTAATTAATCTCAATTTAGTATAAATTAATTAATTGGTTTTTCCTGACACAATTAAGGGTCAAAAGAAGCGTCATTAATTATTGTTTAGTATTATATGAAAAGGTGTTATTTAATATATAAATTTAAATAATTAATTTACATATATTATAAGTCAATTTTACACTTATAATTATAATATATGTTTTTTAATTAATTAAATATAAATTTATAATTATTAAATAACATAAAAATGCGCCATTATTTGTAGAATATATTATATTATGTTCATTTTAACTGTATATAAAAATTTATATAACCAATAAAATTAATATAACACTTGTATATAATAAAATACTTATATAATTTTATTATGCAATAAAATATTAATTTATATTCATCAAATACAATTCTTACCCACTCTTTCAGGTTTTATAAGTTACATATCATTTACTGGACTCCTGGAATAGCCTGGCTGACACTAGGACTGACTGGGGGCTAAGAAAGGGCTGACAATGTGCCAACTTAGTCTTATTAAAAATTTCTAAGTTTTATCAAAAGAAACTGATATCCTTCCTACGGTTTTGACTATCTTGATGTGTTCATGAAATAAAATTCTTTGTCATATTTAGCACTCACTGTTGATTTTTTCCTTTTCATGATACCCCATAATCATATATTTTTTTCATTTTTAATTTATGAAGCACATACTTGCACATTCTTCAATAAGAGTTGTATAAATAAGTTATTTTGGAGCATATGTTAATATAACCTATAGTTTTCATAAATTTTTTATCATTCTTCAAAATTTCATGTCTTAAAAAAATGGATGCACTGTGCCTTTTTTTGATGTAACTTTTTTTTAAAAAAAATTATTATTAATGTTTAGACACTTTTTATAAATTTTATAATTTAGTTGAATTTTTTGGAATTTTTTTCTAAAAAAATAAGATTTTTGATGTCTTTTGAATGATTTTGTGATCTTGTGAATTTTTTTGAATATTTCATGAATATTTTCAATTTTTTGGGGAATTTTTTGGACCTAATGTTTTTTTTGGCATTGTTTTGATTTTTTATTGATTATTTTAATGCTTGAATAGGAATCAAGTCACATTCCAAAAAGACACAGCATCTTTTCAATCACATGACTTGATTCAAATTCCTCTAGTTCAAGTTGCTAGATGGACCACAAATTTTCACAGAATTATATTTCTTGTGGTCCATCTAGAAACTTGTACTGAGGAATTGGATTCCAGCCTTGTGCTTGAAAAGATGCTGCATCTTTTTGGTGCATGACTTCAATCACAATTCAAGTCATGTGCTTGAAAAGATGCTGCGTCTTTTTAACACATGACATCAAGTTCAATTCAAGCATTGAAACAATGAGAAAAAATTCAAAAAAAATGCAAAAAAAAAACATAAAACATCAAAAGAAACATCAAAAAATTGTAAAAAAATACAAAATAATACAAAATAATTCAAAAACATCCAAAAAAAGACAAAAATTTCAAAAAATACAAAAATAATCTAAAAAAATCTAAAAAATTCAGGAAGCTTCAGAAAACTTCAAAAAAACTTTAAAAAAATCCAAAAAAAAATGCAAAAAGCTCAAAAAAAAACTCTTAAAATTCAAAAAGATTTAAAAAACTTAAATGAAGTGTTATTAAATTCCAAAAAAGTCATAAAAACTATTCAAAGGCCAAAATAAATCTAAAAATTCCAAATATCAATAGAAAATTAAGAAATAATTTTAATAATCAGCAGAAATTAAAAAAACAGCTTAATAAATTTTAAAAATTGAATGAAGAATTTGATGCTAGTGAAAAAATTCAAGAAATTTTTCAAAAAATATATAAAATAGAAAATAAGATAGATATTTATTTTGTAAAGAGATTTGGTATTCATATATTTTTTTACTGGAAAATTTTTGACTCATACCAACTCCTTCCATTTTTTTTCAAGGAAAATTGATGCATATATGATAAAAATTTTGATCCTTGATTCATGAGGCAACCATTCTTCCAAAAAAAAGGGCCACTGGTGTTACTACTGAGGTTACTGTTGGAGTAGTCTGTGGGACAAAAAATGACTTGAGTACAAGTTGTCTTATATTTTATTCTGTCATATAGACTAGAGGAACCCTATGAAATAATTTCATGTTTTCATAATTACTGCTTTTACAACACAAGGTTGTTGGCCCATTACTTTAGTTTAGTAAATTGAAATTTCAGATTTATTTATTAAAAATTTATGAAAGAATAAAAAAGAATTTAGCGACTCTAAAAATACTTATACTTATTTGATCTTCCTTGATTTTCATTAAATTTTTTACCTTTTCCTTCATTTTTTACCTTGTGTATTCTTTGGATTAGCTTTTGGCTTATTTGGAAGAAGCAGCCAAAATGAGTAAAGTCATGACAAGATTCCAGACCTGCAGGAGCTTTTATTGTTTGGTGATTATTGTGAAAAGAGTTCCAAACTGATTTGATGATTTAATTTCCTAATCCAAAATTGATTATACACATATGATCCAGGATATACAAACCATGTCATTTGATTCTAGCAGGCTAAGGAATAGGTTTTCCAGAAAAAAAAATATATAAATGTTCTAATACATATCTTTAAAGTTTATTTTAGGAAGTTTGAAGTGGGTGTAACAAGGTAGGTAATAGGAAAGTGGAGGTGTCTGCATAGGTCTGGTCATTTCACTTCTGTTCAACTTTTAGAAAGGAGGGTGGAGTTTGCAGGTTTTTAAATATCCTGGAAGCCATTGAACCTGACTGGTAGCTTTTAATATGTTAAGAGGTGTGGCTGGTGGTTTGTGTGGTTATGTGGTTAGCTAGCCAGGCAAAAACCTGACTGGCTTGTTGTTTATAATTTGGTCTGGGTGGTGGTATAGGTAGGTAAAATAGGGGGAGAGGTTGGGGGAGGTTAAGGTACCCCAAACTGGAAGCTTCACTGCCTTTCTGGGGTCTCCAAGCCAGGGAGGTAGGGGAGAGGTTGGGAGAGGGTTGGGTACCACAAACAGGCTGCTTTTCTTCTTGGCTGGGGTTTCCAAGGCAAGGGAGGGGGGGAGGGTTAGGTATCCCAGCCAGGCAGCAAAGCTGCCTAGCTGGGGTTTCTGAGGCAAGTGATGTGGGGTAGAGGTGGGAGGAATAAAATACCACATCATGGCAGGGTGGATATTTGGGGGGCATAAAGAATATTTTAAGGACACCAAGAAGGGGGGAAGGGGGGTTTGAGGAAAGCAAAAAGGGGGAAAGTGGGGATGAGAAAGCCAAGGAGGGGGGGAAGGGGGGATGATGGAGGGAAAAAAAGAAAGAAATAAATATAGAAGAAATAAAAAAAATTTGGTCTAGCCTTAAAAACCCAAAAAAAACACTTAAAGACAAAAAAAGAAAAAAAAATAAGAATTAGCAAATATAAAAATAAAAAAAAAATCAATTACCTGGAGAGATGAGTTGAGAAAGAAATGGACTTCAAATTTATTGAGGGATGCTTGAGGAGAAGAGGAAAAAGATATGAGTGATGAAAGAAAAAAAGAATGACCGAAAAATTATCTGATTTCATGTTGAGGTGATGAATTGTGCATGATGAAGGCATGACTCTTATATGGTATAAAAATGTAAATTATGTACAATGTTTTGAGTTATAAAGTGTTATGCTGCAGAGTGCTGTGTAAGAATGGGATGATGCTGACAAAACGGTGAAATGAGATGTTATGGTGAAATCAGCACTTTTGGTTGAGAAAGTGCAGATTTGAGTGAAATAAGTGACTTATTTCATTTTGAAATCCACAAGTGTTTGGGCTAGTGTGTTTTACAAATCCTCACTTAAATAAGTGCAGATTTTCCAGAACTGACACCCCCTAATGAAGCTATGCACATGGGATAAATGCAGGCAGCATGAAGCTAGTACACATAAGCCATTTCTAGCATAAAAACATAAAATTTTAGAAGTATTATTTTTCGAAATTTTAGTAGCCAAAGCAATTTCACTAATTAATGAAAATTGATCTGTGAAAGTGCAATTTTAATATTTTTAAATTTATAGCACATATATCCAGCTTTTTAGTGATTAAAAGCACATTTATCAATTATTTCAGTATAATAATGAAAAAACAGCTTTAAGACCACTCAAAAATTATGTAAAATTATGTATAGGGTGCTTAAGACTACCCCAGAATATCTCAACTAAATATTAAGTACACAAGGCCTATAAAAGATGGTTATATGCATGTATTTAAGGTATTCTAATGGCATATATTGCATTAAATGACTTAATTCACTTATGTATACATATTGTATACCTTTAAATATTATCCCATGTGTGATACATGTGTTTAGAATAATTTACATGATTATTTTACTCATTCCTGGGAATTTTCAGGCTGTCACAGCCAGATATTACTATAAGTTACAAGAAAGTGCTAGAAAGGACATAGCATGTGCTTTTGGGATGTTGCAAAATAGGTGGGGTATACCAAAGCAGCCATTATGTCTATGTCATATTGAATAATTCAAGGATACAATGACCTGTTGTGTAGTTCTACACAAAATTATTTTGTAATCACACTCAGATACCAATACATGCATAAATAAATGATTCTTTCATTGTCAACTGCTTTTAACCCACTGAGATCCATCTTGGAAAAATAGCTTAAGCAGTTTTACCCAGAACACCCATGAACTTCACAATTCTAGTGAGAGCTTTAAATTGAAAGAGAATCTAGAGATAAATAACTGGAAAAATAGAGGAGCTTTAGAAATTCTAAGGAATGAATAAAGCTTACTCACTTACCAAATATTGAGGAGAAATTATATGAAATCTGAAAATAAATTGGTTATAATTTTTATTTCAGTTAAAGAGAAATCAGTGAGAATGGGGAGATCAGGAATTAAAAAATCCATTTGTTACTTACCAAATTCTTTTTTTAAAACACATTTATTTTCAAATTATGGAGGAGACATGAAAAAGCAATAATTTCAGTGAAATTTAACAAGAGAAATAAAAAGAGAAATAAATTAGATGAGAAATGTAAGATGACCAAGAAACTATAACTTTATACTAGTACCATAGCAAGAAATACAAGTTAAAATGACTGAAAAATTTGAAAAAAAATTATTTATAATAATATTTGTTTAACTTAATACAAAGAAGGCTGAGATGAAAAAAAGAAATGTAATATTTATTAAAGTTTATTGTAGTACCATAAAGTCTGAGAAATCAATATATATCTGGCAAAATTAAATTAAAATATTTTTAAATTTCTCCTTAAAATCATATTCAATATAATTATTAATAAATCTATTTATTCAAAAAGCAATTTACCAAGACAACAATAAAAATAAATACCAGTAAAATTGATGAAAAAATTAGAAATTATTTATTTTTTATTAATAATTATTTTTTAACATAAAAAAAGACTGATATGACAAATAGAAATGAAAAATTTACTTTAAGTTGTATTACTTTAACAAATTCAAGTCTGGGATAAAAAAAGGAGACATAAAATCCAGATTATATATTACTGGTTCTGTCTCCTAGAATTAACCCTTTGGCTTTTCTCAGAAAACCCAAGTGCTAAAATTTAGGAACCCAGAGAGAAATTACTGACTACTAGATTAATTTTTCACAATGAATTGAATAAAGGAGAAAAAAAATACTTCTAAATTAATTTTAAACAAATAATTTAAAAAAAGGAGACCAAAAAAGAAGTAGGGGAGAAGAGAGACAAGAAAAATGTGAGAATGGAGGAAAAAAAAGACTTACCTAAAAATGTCAGTATACACAAATTTTGGGATGTCTATATCAAAAAAAAAAATTAAAGAAGGAAAGAGGAGAGAGGAAAAAAAGTGAATTGAGATTTTAAAATAGAAAACAATACAGAGAAAAAAATGACTCACTTGAAAATGTAATTATACTAAACTTTTGGGAGTGCCTATATCAAAAAAAAGTTATGGGAGGGAAATTTTTGTGAAATTATCTCCTCTTGCCTCTTGCCTCTTGCCTTTTTTTTTTTTTTTTTTTTTTTTTTTTGGTATAGGAACTCCTAAAATTTTACCAAATAAATAAACAGGTGAGAGGAGAGTGGAGACAATTTCACAACTCTCCTCTTGCCGGTTTTATTTATGGAAAAATTTTGGGAGTTCCTATACCAAAAAATAAATTGGTTGAGAGGACAGATGTCAGCCTGGATACTCTTAGGACTGAGTAAAAATTTCTCATAAATTATTTTGAACACATGTAGTACACATGGAAAAAATAAATAAAGGTATACAAGATGTATACATAAGTGAAATTAATGATTATAAACAATATATGCCATTATAATACCTTATATACACACACATATCCATCTTTTATAAGTCTTATGTACTTAATATTAAGCTAGAATACTTTAGGGTAATATTAAGAGCCTTAAACATAAGGCTAAATAATTTTTAAGTAGACTTAAAGCTGTTATTTTCATGGTTTTATGGAAAAAATAAGAAATGCACTTTAAATCATTTAAAAGTTGAATACATGCACTATAAATTTAATAATATTTAAAATGTGCCTTAAAATATCAATTTTTTATGATTATAACTATTGTTTTGGCTATTCAAATGCCTAAAAATAACACTTTTCAAATTTGATATTTTTATGCCAGAAATGGCTTCTGTGTACTGACTACATACTGTCTTCATTTTTCCCAGGTGAATAGCTTCATTTTTAGAAAATTTAGAAATTTCACACTATAATTACCTGACATTGTATTCCCACTATGGGGAAACATGCTAAAATAAGCAACAGGCACTTATTTAGTGTCCTAATTTCATTATTAGTGCATTTACCTCATTATATGCACTAATTTCATTAATAACCTCAATATAGATGCTTATAATTCACTACCATGCTTCAAATCACCTATTAAGTCAAGGATTTACCCATGCAAAAGTTTTCTAAGAGACTGCATTCAGCTACCCCACATTTAACATCTTGTTTTGGTTTTATCAATGGTTTCTCAGTCAATATTGGTAATATTTGGATGGGGATTTCACATATTAATTTGAAATAATTAGCCCTTTCATTTTTACTGTTGGCCCCCCTTAATTATGTGTTATATTTAGTACTTTTCTTCCTTATTGAATCTTTTGTTTAAGAATTACATGAATATACTCTCATTTTGGTTATTACTCTATTTTTGATGGATTAACACTTGTTATTTATGTATTTTTGGCATGTGATATGATTCTTCTTTTGTTACTAGTTTATACTTAGGTTGATATGAATGTGTAATTGCTAATTTGAGGCATCATTGGTGATTTAGAGGATTGGTAAATCAAGGTGGAACATTGGGGAATTCATGGGTCTAAAAGGAGGACGTTTTTGGGCTTATATTCTACATTCTTTGTCATTACAATTAAACCATATAATCATTAAAATTACAATACATTTCATTATTAATTCTAAACTCTTTGAATAGTGTTTGAAGTATCATCTCTATTTTTCTACCAACAATAGGGGGTATCAAAGTTAGAAATCTTCCATTTTAAAATGCCTCTTTTTTCCACCAAATCAAGCATGATTAGTTTTTAAAATATGCCATATTGTGCCCCGAAAATACATCTTTACTGTGAATTAATGTCAATTTTTTGGCTTTCTATTTTTGTTGTGAGCTATCTTTTAAATAATCAAAATTTTCTAATTTTGATACCCCCTAATAAATTGTAAACCATTTATCATTATTGTGATTAAAATTAATGAAATCCTTACATTGAGTTATATTCTAACACTCATTGGCTTTGTACTACAGTATTCATATAGGACTATTAAAATATTCTAGACAACTGAATAATCAAGCTATTCATTTCGCTGTAAATGAACTCAGCCTGACAAGAGAGGAGATAATTTCACAAAACATCCCCTCCCCTAACTTTTTTTTGTTATAGGTGCTCAAAAAAACAGGCACCATAAAAAATCAAGTGGTACCTGCTAGCAGGTGCCTCTCCTTATATTCAGTTTTATTTAAGAGTCAATATGAATTGATATTGCACAAGCTATTTTACTCATTTTTCAGTGTGCAGTCTATCTAGAAGAATTAAAGCTGAGCTGAAATTGAGTTAAATAAAAAGTAGAGATTGGCACCTGCTAACAGGTGGCCATATTATTTTTTCTGGTGAGACAACCTCTTTCTTTCCTGTCTTCTTTAATTTCTTTTATTTTTTATTAGGCACTCCCAGAATTTCAGTGTAGTACATTTTCTGGCAAGTCTTTTTTTCTCTCTATTTTTTATTTAAAAATCTCACTCTTCTATCTCTCTTCTCCCCTCTAACTTTATTAATTTATTTTTTTGATATAGGTGCTCCAAATATTTGATTATACTTGCATTTTCCAGTGAGTCTCTTTTTCCCTCCACTCTCACATTTTCTCTTTTCTTTCTTCTTCCCTAATTCTTTTTTGGTCTCCTTATTTTTTAAGTATTTGTGTAGAATTAATCTAGTGTTAATTTTTTTTGTTCTCCTTTATTTAATTCATTGTGGAAAATTAATCTGGAAGTGAGTAATTTCTTTATGGATTCCTAAATTTTACCACTTGTATTTTCTGGGGAAAGCCAAATGGTATATTCTAGGAGACAGAACTAGTAGTATATATGCTGGCTTTTTATTTCACCTATTCTATAGCCCAGACTTGAATTTATCAGGTTAATAAAATAAATTTAAATAAATTTCTCATTTCTATTTGTCATCTCAGTCTTATTTTTATTAAGTTGAACAATTATAATTATTAATAAAAATAAATAATTGCTAATTTTTTTATCAATTTTACTGGTATTTATTTTGGTAGTTGTCTTAGTAAATTGTTTCTTGGTATAAATAGATTTATTAATAATTATATTACATATGATTTTAATAAGAAATTTATAAAATCTTTTAATTTAATTTTTTGGATATATAATAAATTCTCAGACTTTATGGTAATACAAAAAATTTAAATGAATGTCTCATTTTTTTCCCTCTAAGTATTCTTTTTTTAAGTTAAAAAAATATGTTTATTAATAAATAATTGCAAATTTTTTGGTCATTTTAACTGGTATTTCTTGCTATGATCTCAGTATAAAGGTAATTTTTCTTGGTAATCTCACATTTCTCATCTAATTTATTTCTCTTTTTATTTCACTTTATACATTTCACTGAAACCATAGCTTTTTCATTTCTGCTCCATACTGTGAAAATAAATTTTATTTAAAAAAATAATTTGGTAGGTATCCTACCCCCTCTTTTACCCTTCCTGCCTTCTGTGCTCCTTCTCAAAATCCTTCTTCAATTCCTTAGCATTCACCAGATTTTCTACTGGTTCCAAGGACCTATCTCCAACTCCATAACCCTTCCAATGCACCAAGTACTGAACCTTTACCCTATACATCCTCTTAGAAACAACATTTTCCACCTCAAACTCCTCTTCATTTTCTACCTGTATTGGTGCTGGCCGCACTTCTGGAAGTACTGGAATTGTATCTTCCTTATGCTTTGTGAGAAATGAAATATTGAAAACTGGATGTACTTGCCTCATTAAGATTGGTAGCTCCAGTTTGTAAGCTGAGTCTGATGCCTTACCTTTAACTTTGAATGGCCCCACTTTTGTGTGATCTAATTTAACACTGGGGCGCAATGTGGAAATAAAATGTGAGCTTAACCAAACCTTATCACCTACATGAAAGATATGCAGCTGGGTTCATCCTTGATCATGATGGGGCTTCATTGACTTTTGAGGTAAGTTGAGCTCCGCTTCTAGCTTTGCACGTATTTTCCACTGCTTCTGGATTCTTTCTTCTGCTTCTGGAACATGCAGTGTTTATAGGGTGCCAATTGAGAATTTTGGGTGATATCTGTAATTGGAAAAAAAGGGAAACATTCCTGTTGACTCATGTAGCCAATTTTTTTATGAGAATTCAGCTAGTGGTAACATTTGCACCCAATCATCTTGCTGAAAGTTGATAAAGTGTCACAGATATTGTTCAATTGCCTTTTTCAATATCTTGGATTGCCCATCAGTTTGTGGATGCCATGCTGTTGACAATATGGGCTTGATGCTCAGTTTCTCATACATTTCTTTCAACAGCTTAGAGTTGAAGGTACATCCCCTATCTAATGCTATGCTATCAGGCAAACCATGCAACTTCCAAACCTGTTCCACCATTAGGTCTGAAATACCTTCTGGTGTGACCTTGGTAGTGGTTTGAATGAAGTGAAATATCTTAGTGAAATGGTAAGCTACAATGAGAATAGAATTCTTTCCTTGAGACTTTGGTAACTCCACTATAAGATTTTAGGAGAGCTCTTTCCATGGCTGTTTGGAACTTTTTAGTGGGGTCAGTGGTGTTGTTGTTGGACTAGCCTTTTTTCTCTAGCAAGATTCACATGATGCTACATAGTGCTGGATGTATGCCTTCATGGATTTCCAGTAAAAGCTGCAATTCACCAGCTCCAAAGTCTTCAGTGGCCCTGGGTGTCCTGCCATTGGAGAGTGGTGCCTTGATTTGACCACCTGCCTCTTGAGCCCTTCATCATTTGGCACCACTATCCTCCCATTCTAATACAGTGCTTCACCTTCTATGTGATACTCCTACAATCCTTTCCTTACCAATACTTCCTTTGAGAACAGTGCCTTCAGAAACTGCTGCACTCCTTCATTATTTTTCTGCCCCCTCCTTACCCATTCCAACAAATCCTCATTGGCCAATTCCAAATCATCTAGGATTACCCCCTCTTCAAGGTCCCCTTTCAATAGTATTTTACCAACAGTATGTAGCTGATCTGGTGCTAGGCGCAAGCTGGGACACCATATCAGTGCATCTGGTTTTCTACTTTTCTTTTCTGGGAAGAATTGAACCATAAAATTAATGCTACCTAGAAGTCCTGCCCAGTGTGCTTTCTGGGTCATCAGCTTTTTTGTGGTGAGGAAGGTTTCCAAGTTTTTATGATCTGTGTAAATAATGACTTGTAAATGTTGAGGTCCTACTTCCAAATAGTGGAACCAGGTGTGCACTGCTTCTACTAGCTCCAATAACTCCTAATCATATATTTCATAGTTTAGTTTGGCGCCTAAAAGTTTCAATGACAAATATGCTATGGGTTGAAGGAAATTTTCAGCATTTTATTGGGATAATACTTCACCTAGTACAAAATATGAGCAGTTGCATTCCAGAAAAAATGGCTTCAATAATTCAGGGATTTCAAGAGCAGGGGCAGTCACAAATGGTCTTTTCAGGTATTTAAAAGCAGCTTGTTGACTAACTTTTCAGATGAACTTGGCTTCCTTCTTTGTGAGGTTGTGAAATGGTTGGAAAATGTGTGAGTAATTTTCAATAAAATGGCAGTAAACATTTGCAAAGCCTAGGAATGACTGGAGCTCTTTTACTGATGCTGATGTTGACCGTTCTGTTATTGCCTTTACTTTCTCCTTGTATATTTGCACCCTATTCTTTGAAATGATCATACCCAGGTAGGGGATTTCACTCAATGAGAAGACAAATTTCTCTAATTTCAACCATACTTGGGCCTCACTCAAGCACTGAAAACAGTCCTCCACATGTATCTGGTGTTCTTCAATTGATCTGGAATAGACAAGATTTCATACAGGTATAACACCACATCTATCCCTATTCTGTCTCAAAAGATACTGTTGGTGAAGTGTTTGAAAGTGGCAGGCACATTACATGGACCAAATGGCATTACTAACCATTCAAAATGGCCAAATTTAGTGAAGAATTACAGTTTGTGTTCATCACTATGTTTCACACTTATTTTGTGGTAACCTTCCCTAAGATCTAGGGACATGGAGATCTCTGCACCTTGAAGAATATCAATTAGATCACTAGTCAAATGAAGGGGGTCTCTGTTCTTTACAGTAAGCGCTTTTAATCTTCTGAAATACATACAAGGTCTTAATGACCCATCCTACTTTCCTGAAAAGATCACAGGGGGGTCCCAGGGAGATTTTGATTCCCTAATAAAACCATTCTTTAGATTTTCATCAATAATTTCCTTTAGCGCTGTAGACTCCAAGACTGATAATGGGATTATGAAACTAAATTGAGGGGTTGAGCCTGGCATCAGATCAATGGCAAAGTCATATGGTTAATGAGGTGGCAGGGTCTTAAATTTTCCATCTTCAAACAGTGGTAAAAACTCATAATAAGCTTTGGGGACCACCTCCTTGAGGCTTTTTGTTGGATTTGAGGACTGGACCTTGGCTGGAATCTCGGGGGATATGTTCCAAGCTGTTGTGTCACATTCCATGTCCTCCTCTTCTTCCAGTGCCCCCTCCAAGTCCTGAATTTTAGCATCAAGTGAAAGTGTCAGCTCTTGCAGGAGCTCTACTTATGATAATAAAACGCCAGGAGACTCACAGGGAGGGGCCCCTGGCCCCTTCAGGAGCCAGGGGAAAAATACCTTCTTTGCACCATCCATCTTTCCATCTCCTTCTTTCCCCCAGAATTTTTGTGCCTTCTCCTCTTATTGGTGCACTTCATATCCCCTCTTTCACTCTTTGGCGCTCCCTGTTAATTACCCATCCCCAGCCTGCTGCTTAGAATCTAGAGGAAGAATCAGTTCTGGCGGAAAGTCAACTGATGATAAAAAAACATCAGAAGACTTTCCAGGATGGACACCTGACCCCTGAAGGGGCCAAGGGGCCCATACTTTAGTGCCAGTATCCCTTTTCCTTCCCATATGAACCTTCTTTTCCTTCCAATAAATATGTGGGCTATATTGGTGCAGCCATGTCATCCCCAGTACCATGTCATACTGGTCCTTCTGGTTTGTCATATATGCCCTGCACTGAGACTTCCTTTCATCACACCAGAATCTGAAGAAAAGCTTCTCTCTTACTTCTACTCCCCCATCTGGGGATCTGTCAAACATAATTAGACACCTAGGGCAGTCCAATTTTCTTTTTTCCTTTTATTTCTCTGTGAAAACTTGTTAGAAATAAAAAGGTCTGTGGCCCCACAGTCCAGTAGGGATCATATATTTGTTGTGGCCTCAAGGGCCATTAAAGGCAACTTCAGTATAATACAATTATCATTCACTTCAATTGGCTTAAATTCTGAAAACTCCTCTACTAAATCTACCCCATCCTTCCCCTCTATCCTGCTTGAGGAGAGCACAACCTTCACTCCCATGTGCTGTCTTTTACCTGCACCTTTCCTGTGCTATCCTCCACTTCACTACCCCTTATTTTCCCTCTGCACTCCCTTTCCAGATTACCACTGCTTCCACATCTGAGGCAAAGTCCTTTACTCATGTGTCTCTGATATTCTTCATCCAGTAACCTTTTCTTCCCACTAGCGCCATGTGAATTTTCGGCATCAATGTCTATGGCCTTTGGGTGCCTGGCTCTGTCTCTGCTTGATGAAGAATAGTTGCTCCACTGAAGAGCGCCACTCCAGCCATCCATTAACTGATGTGTAAACTCATTATTGACTTGGATTGCCTATTCCATGAGTGCTTGAAGGGTGGTTGGATGAGGGTGATTTATTAGGGTGTTCCTGATTTTTTTGAGAGCCTTTTCATGAAGTGAAACATGAGTTCTACTTCTCCCCATGTTGTGACATAGCTGGTGTGGCCCTGGGAATCTGACACATACTCAGAAACAGAGTGTCTTTCCCATAACTTATTGAGTGAATGCTCCAAAGTTGTGGCCACATTGGAGTCACAAAAGGCTAATTCAAATACTTCCATGAATTGACAGAAGTTTGTTTCCAACTTTCCATTTCCAAGGAGTTCCTTTACCCAGAATTCTGTCTCATCTGTGAGGCAAGAGATTGCAAATCCAATTTTTGATTTCTCATCTGGGAACTGATGATTGTTAAGCAGGATATAAAGATTTACCTGCAATGAATACTGATCAGCACAGGGCCTTGTTTTCTATTGAAGATTTCTGGGACTGCAATCTTTGAGCCTTTTACCACTGGGGCTGATTTGGTGGGAGGTGCCCATTCTTTGGCTTCAGAAGCTTCCAGCTCCGCTTCAGTGGGGCTGCGGTATGAGGGCCTTTCTTCTGCTAGACATTCCATGAGCCTAGTGTTTTGTTCTTTCATTGCAGAAAGGGTTTCTGCATAAGGCTAAACTGAGGGATTCATTTTTCCTTAGTAGTGCACCAATTAAGATTGGAAAAAATGTTAGGACCTGAGAAGGGGGACTACTACTGGCTCTGATGCTAGCCTTTAATGGGACTGAATATTCTGGAACAGAAGTGAGACTAACTAGACTGACTATGTTGGGGCTTCCAACAGTGAGGGAAGACGTGACTGACTGTAATAATGTAGCACTGAGACTAGAGAGTAACTGAATTGCTAAGTAAGCTTTCCAATGAGGAGCACTCCACAGCGCTTGCCCCCTATAACCCTCTTATGCAATATCCACCCTTCTGCCTCTTTACAATGCATAGAGCCCATAGTGCCCCTCCTCCTCACCTCTCAACCCAAATCCTAACAGAAAGATAGAGAGAAAGAAAAAAAGGATAGATAAATAAGATAAAGAAAAGGTAAACAAGGAAAATGCAGAGAATAAGGAAGGAAAAAAGAATAGAAAAAAAGATTTGTGGGTGAATGTGTTCCCACAAACACTTATGCTCAGGATCTTGCAAGGATCCCTACCTATTCACCTGATGAGAAGAAAGAAGAAAAAACTGAGAAGGAAAAAATGAGCAAAAGTTAAGATGGGAAAACAGAAAACAGAGGAAAGGAGATGATGAAAGATATAGGATGCAGAGTAGGAAAGCAAAAACAGGGTGAGGATAGTGGAAGAATAAGTGTGATTATGTGGTGTCTCTGACAAAGAAGTTGAATTGGGCTAGTCAATGATGAGAGACACTGAAGAAGAGAAAAAAAAATAAGAAGAAGAAAAAAAGGAGTGCTTTAAAGGCCCATAAACTATTAGCAGGCCGCTCTTAAGATTTTTTATAATTGATTTCAATCCTCATATTTTCTGTTGTGTAGCTAGTTAGAGCATCTCCAATTATTTTAGTAAACCTGTTTTGTATGCATATTTTACAGAAAATAGCTGCTAAAATTCCACACCCATCTATTTTAAGTCTTTTTTAAGGGTCAAATCAATAATTTTTTCAGTCAATCATGGATAGTTCCACAAATTATTGAATCATTAGTGGAAATAATTTTCTACCCCGCCATTTTTTCAGTAATTCATCTCACTTGGTCAACCTTGCAACATCTCACTACCTCAAATTCATTAAATCTTCACTCGTACCAAACACTTTATTACTTGCTATTTTCTTACTTCTCATCATCACATCACACCAAAATTATCACTTTGTTTATATTATAGTACTTTATAAACTATGTCTACACCTCAAGGCTCATTAAAATTTGAAAATAAGAGAAAGCAGTTGCCCAATTGGTCTCAACATGAGGAGAAACAACTTGCTATATCTTAGATTTTTATTAGCAAAAAACCAGAATTTTAAACATACCAATCTGGGGAGATGTTTTATGGTAAAATCAAAAGCCATTTTAATGAGTAAAGTAAGGCAAAATATAGATATTATGAACAGATAAGAATACAGTAAGTTTTATTTATTTTTGTAGACTTACATTTTTATTAAAACTTGTTTATTATTTTTCAATAATCAACCTTAGATGGCAAGCCCTTAAAATGTCCACCCTGAATTTCAGCACTATCTTTAACTCAATTGAAAGAAACACACCTAGTGTAAGCTCACCCAGTTACTGGATGAGTCTTGCACTATCTATTTATAAATAACAAACTAAATTGCCTTTTAAAAGCTTGACTGCATGGAACAAACTTAGGCACATTCCTAAATGGAGACTTGACACAAGTAAGGATCTTCAATCTAGTAACACATACTCAAGTGATATAAATAGAGTAGAAGAAAAAAGCAGCAACATTGAAGTGGAAAACCATAGTGGCACCCCACAAGCAGCCTTTTATCTACTTCCTCTGGGTCTAAAATCTTCAAAAAAGACTTTGTATTAGTGAGGCAAGAAATCTCAAGGAACAAACTAACCTGGCTTTGCAAATGGGTAAAATGGCAGAAAATCAATTATCAGCAAGGAATTTAACAGAAAAACAAAATGAGTTACAGAACTTAAGATTCTACTTACAAAAGAGAAACTTTTGATTCAAAAAGAGCACCTCCAATTGGACAAAGAAAAAAATTTAAGTGAAATTAGATGTAATGATATGCAACAACTTCTGCTACTTAAAGAAAATAATTGTTTTACTGATGAAGACTTGGAGCTTTTACAAAAAATGAAGGAGGAAATGAAAAAGAGGTGGATTGAAAAGAATAACTCTTGATGTAGTTTGTTAATTATTGTTTTATTTGTGAATTTTAAAATAAATATAATGAATTAAAGATAAATAAACGTGATTCAAAAAGAATATGAAAAAGAAGTAGTAATAAAAAGAAGTGTGAGTCAAAAATAAAACTAAATATATGTAATACTTGTATGGAGAGGAGTGAAATTACTTACCAGTAATTGTTGGAAGACCCATTTGCTTCTCACCTGCAAGAAAGAAAGAGAAAGAAAAAAAAGGGCAAGAGGAGAGAGGAGGGAAATAACTTACCAGTAAATTAATTTGATGAGCTATTTGGTGCATGCCTACAAGAAAGAAAAAAAGAAATACAAAAACAAAAACAAAATAGGTAAGAGGAGAGATGAGAGAGGAGTGAAATTACTTACCTACCATTTATTTTTTTTCCTCTTACTTTTTTCTTTCTTGCAGGCAAGCAACGAATGACTTTTCCGATTAATTACTGGTAAGTTATTTCCCTCCTCTCTCCTCTTTCCCTTTGTTTTCTTTCTTGAAGGAAAGCAGCAAATGGCTCTTCCAACTACATTTTTGCCTCACATACTCCACCCAGTAATGCAAAAGCCCTTGTGGCTTTATGATTTCAAGGAGGCCCAGAAATAGTATATATACTGGTCTGTTCCATCCCTTTCAACTCACTTTTCTTCTTTTTAATTATTATTTACATAATTTCTTACTAGTATAAAATATATTTAGTTTTATTTTCAACTCACACTTCTTTTTATTTCTATATATTATTATAAAATATATATCTTGTAATTTCCCTCATCAACAAGAACAATATATTGGTTTGGCTTTGAAGTTGCTTTCAATCCACTATGTGATTGTAAATAAAACAATCAAAGAGTTTTATAATAAAAAAGAGACTTGGTAAAAGATAAAATAAAAGTTTCAGAAATAAGTTCTAATCATCAATGATGCATAAAAAAGTTTTGAGGGGCACCAAATATCTTTTGCAACTCTCTCACAGGTGTGGTAAATATTTTGGATAAAGGCTGTTTGGACATATAGGATTCCATGGGCAAGATATTCTTGTTCAAGGAAACCAAGAAATATATAAAGTCTGCATTAAAACTATCACCAAGTGCAAAAAAAGTTGGCACTTGGTAACAAGCTTTATATATATATTTTAAATTTATTTCAAGTTTTTTATCAAATTATAATTTTTAGTAATGATTTTAAATACAGTTAATAATGTTATTTCACACATCTTTCTCTTTATTAATCACTTTAAATATGATTATTATAAACATTTAGTAATAATAAATTATTCCCTTTGTAAATATCCAAATCTTCCCCTATTTTTCCAAATATGTTTCTTCAGATTCTCTCACAATTCAAAATGTGTGTTGGAATTGTGAAGTTCCTGGCTGTTTTGGATAAAATTCACTAAGCTGTTTGTCAAAGAAGAATCTCAGCGGTTTGTTGAAAGTTGACATTGAATGGATTGTTCATTTAGGTAAGGATCTGATTTTGAATTTGCTTCCACTATCATGTTGTGTAAAAATATACAACAGTTCATTATCTCCTTCAATTCTTTAATATGCCATAGAGGACATGGCTGGTTTAGAATGCCCCACCTACTTTGAAACACCCCAAAAGCACATTCTATATCATTTCTAGCACTTTCTTGTAATTTAGAGTAATATTGGCTTTCCTCATCTTGTGGATGAGAGATTTTCTTGACCAGGGTCAACCATGGTGGGTAAATACCATCAGCAAGGTAGTAACCTTTTTTATAAATTCTATTATTTATTTTATATATTAAATCATCTTGAATACCACAAAAAAGTTTATCAAAAAAGTTTCTGCAATGAAGAACCTTGAAGTTGTTCAAAGCTCCAGGTGATCCAAAGAAGTTGTGCAAAATTTGTAAGTTTTTGCTTGCTACAGCCTCCAATATCATTGTTGGAGTTTTTTCCTTCCCCTGGAACTGACCAGGCCAGGCTGTGGGGAAATTTTTCCACTCCCAGTGCATCCCATCAGTACTTCTAAGACATCCCAGAAACCTCCTGTATTCATACTCCCTCAAAAAAAAATTTTTCTCCACAGCATTTGGTTCTTGAAAATACTTGCTTTTGTATAAAGATATTATGTCTTTAGCAAAAGTTCTCAATTCCTTTAGTGAATTGGTTTCAGCTATGAAAACATACTTGTTGGTTGAGTCATCCAAAATCCCATAGGAAAGCTGGCAAAGTACGCTAGTTAGCTCTTGTTGAGGTGTCAATCCAAGTTTCCGGCAGCAATCCTTTAGTAATGTGGTTAGAAAAAAAATCAGAAAAATTGTGATAGATATTATTAAAAAAATAGTATACTTACAGATTTTAAAACCCAATATTTATTGTGCATCTGTAGAACCTCAACAATTTTTGTAAATAGATCTTTACTTATTCTAAATTGGCACTCAAAAAGAATATTGTTATAAATGGGGTTTTTCCCAAAGTAGTCTTTCATTAAGCATGCATTACCAGATAACAATCTCATTCTATCATTTTTTTTGGTCTTGGTGTAGTTGAAGTAGATGTTTGATTGTTTTAAAAAGTAGTTAACAAATATGTAAGAAGCAGATCTTCTTCTTCCATTTCTAATAAATTGTCAAGAAAATTTAATGGCATAGGAAATGCAACAGTTGCGTGAAGATAAATGAGTAGAGTAGAAGGAGGGATAGAATAAGTCAGTTCTGTGGAAGGAGTGATGTAATTGAATAAACCGAGAAACACAAGTGATGAATATTTTTTGTAACTGGCAAATAATTAAATTTTCAAAAAATGAGTGTGGAATGATATCATAAATTTGTGCAACTCACAAGTAATATGCATGTAAGCAGGAGTATCACAATTAACCAAATGTGGATGCTTTTATATACATGATGATACAGTGGCATAGTTGAGACCTAACAAGCGGTACCTCCTTTTCTCCGGTTTTTTCCGGAGTTCAGTTGGCTTATACTATTAAAAAATATTTATACTCTAGATAAATATTTGATGTCAAGCACTATTTGTAATTGTTAAGTCACTAGGACTATGTACTTAGTTATGTGTGCAAATTTATATAGATTTTAGTCTCTGCATCCCCTGTTCTCCAGTTCTTTCCAGAGCTCTACAGGATGACACTGTCCTACAGATAAAGAAATGAAGTTATGGTTCTTTCTGGAGCTCTACAGGCTGACACCGTGCTACAGGTTATGGGATTTACCTGCCGGCATTGAAACATTAGCCATAAAAAACTCCACTTGAATTAGTGACACTAGGAGCGCTAGTAGCCAAAAGACCCCCAGAGAATGTCTGAAAAAGACTTACCTACTTGTACTGGTGAAAAGAAACCTTCCCATTCAATTTCAAACCAAGAGCTATGCAGCATCGGAATAGACCCTCATAATCCAACTCCTCCAACTGAATCCTTCACCAATTTCATCCCATCCCTTACCCCTATCCCAGCATCTCCTTTTTCTCAGCAAAACCTTTCCTCACCGCTTGCCTCTCCTCCTAAACCAATTGCTTCACCCTCCCCTAATTCTCCACTTCAAACTGCCCCCTTACACCTCTCTCCTTCCCCCTTGCACCAACTCCCTACCCCCTTTCACCTTTGTGAATCACTGACTACACTTGAGGACCTCACACAGGCCATTAGTGAACTTAACATAGGTCCCCCCTTTATACCCTCCACCTCTCCTCCTTTGCTACCTCCCCTAATCTCCCCTCCTTTTCTACCTTCCCAAACCCCAGCCACTTCCCCTTACATAAAAATGGCAACTCCATTGGAGCAATTGGCCTCACCCTATAGACAGGCCAATCCCATCGGTAGTTCATGCCAACCTCCCCCCACATGTCCACACCCCAGTCAATTAGCATGATAGAGAGGCAAAGGATGTTACGTAACATCATTGAATTTACCAAGTCTATCCCAGCTCTTGATTTTAATGGTAGTAACTATTCAGATTGGCACAGCAATATAATGGCTTTAATCAAAGATTTTGTTGGAACAAGAGCTTATTCCCTTAATGATGAAAAATGACCTGATGAATTTGAAGATAGAGTCATTCACTTACATCTGGTACATTGCATTTCTCAAAATCTGTGGCATGAAATATTTACAGACTGGAATTCCTGCCAAACTTATCTTCATATTAGCAACAAATTCACTAGATCTAACCATACCTCTAAAATGACTGCCATCTACAATTTCATCAATCTGAAACAAACTCAGTTTACGTCCCGCAGTGAGTATCTGGAAGAATTCAACAAATATTTTGAAGAAATTGAACTTCAAGGAATCATCTTTTATCATCAAGTGTTCAAAGCACTAATGTCCCACACCTTATTACTGTCATCCCATAAGGACCATTATGTTGATCTCTGTGTTTCTCTTGATAACTGTTTTGACTCAAAACCGGTCACTTTTAAGGATTTCTGCCAACTCATACCATGATTAACTCAAAACAGAGTAGATAGAGAATCTGTTTCAACAAATACTACTGCTTCTTTGTCCGCCAAACCCATTTTTAATATGGCAGCTCACCCCCAACCTCAAACAGACTCTTACAGACCCTGTGGTGCTCAAAGACAATGCTATGAATGCAAATAAACAGCTCATCCTTTTACCCACTGACGCTACAACCTCAACTCATCCACATTTTCTGAAAGACTATACCTCATGAGAGAACGGGCTACAACCTTTGCATCTGAACCAAATGCAAAAAACAAACCAATTCACATCCCTTACAAGAGACCACAATGTTGCCCCTTTAGAGCAAGAGATGTACAGATTGAAGCAGATGAAGTCACTATCTTGAAGGAAAATGTGGAGGCCTTGTATGAACAGGTGGAACAAATTGATCTGAACAGTGCAGAGTGGTCACCTGAAACACTTTCAGGGAATGTGGCAATATTGGATTCTGGTTCCACCCATCATTTCACTGGAAATGTGAGCCTTCTCAGAAATTTCAGACCTCTTAAAAATCAAATCCCTACCAAAGTAGCAACTAACTGTCCTTCCTCACTTATTACTGGTATAGGGGACCTGAAAATAAGAGAAGATGGGAAAGTTGTTACTATTACCAATGTTTCTTACTGTCCTGATGTTAGAAATACTCTTATTTATCTTTTTGATTTGGTGGACAGTGGTTTTTGTTTTGGTTTATGCTCTGAAGACAAGAACTTAGGGATTTATTTTAAAGATGATCTGATTATAACAGGATGGTTGGAAACTACAAGGAGATTCTGGATCTTAGATGTAATTAGGTTTAGTTACTGCAATCAAATTAATGTCTCCTCTTACCACTATTCCTTGCATCCTTCACTCCTATGTACTGTTAAAAAGAATGAAAACATTAACTGACCCCCTGCTGCAAAAGGCTCCCTCATGGACTGGCATAGAAGACTTGGCCATACCAGTGAAAACACAATTAGAACTATCATCAGAACTGGAATTGGTACTGGCTTTCCCCTCTCTATGCCACCAGGTATTGTAGATAGATAACAATTTACTTAGTGATTTAGGTGTCTATGTACATAGCGTAGTATAAAACCTGTGGTAAAGCTGATGTGTCTAACTCCGGTACACTCCGGACAAAGCGCTGACACTTCTACCATATGAAGAGATGAAATTATTATCTGGTTCACTCTGGACGAAGCGCTGACGCTGCTACCATAGGTTATGGGCCGTCCCTGATTAGTTACTAGCAGTAATCCAATCTTGTATTTTTCCCAGAAATTCTTGTGTGCCCAAAGCTTGTCCCTTTTTAATTGTGTCTATTCCAAGCGTCCATTAATTCTTGACGCCTCAATTCCCCCTGGAATTCAATTCATGCCTATCAACCCAAACACATCCAACCCTTTCTAATATAGACCAAGAATTAAATGCAATCGACCAACTCTCACCAGGGAATTAAAAAAACTTGACATTCTTCCGCATATCTCCAAAATCACCACTCGTGACCAGCAACATTCACGATCCTTCTCTGGGACGATCTCCCCCACAAATACATCCCCAGTTCAATCCTCTGATAGCAGCACAAGTACTGTCCGTCCTTTCTTTGACAGTGCAACTGGTGAAACCCAAACCTTGCATAACCCTCAACTGTCTCCACCTCTACCTCCCAACCCTAACTCCATCATGCCTCCTTACGACCTGATCCCGCGGACCCTATTTCAGAGTATAAGGGAAAAGATTGTGAAACAGTTATTGATGATATTTTGGGACAAATTAAACACACCCCAAAGTTGAAACATGATGGATCAAACTGGCAAACGTGGCATAAAAGTATATCTCTTTTCATGCAACACAGGGTTTGATCTTCAAAATACATATTAAACACAAATTCCATTTTCAATGCCACTACCAATTTTGAGGAAGAAATGTGTTGGCATATTGTGTATTTCACTATTGAAGAAAAGTTACAAGCCTTTTTTTTGAGGTAGACACAACTTGCTACCATGCGTATCCCATTCTCTCCTCCAAGTTTGAAACAACAACTCACACTTCTCGCATTTCTCTCTTCAACGATTTTCTCAGCATCAAAACTGCCCCCTTTACTGATGCAATGACGCATGCCAATTCAATAAAGTCAATTTTGGATGCTTTAAAGTGTTTGGGATTTGTCCTTGGCTACGATGAAATTGGTGCAATACTGATACAACTTCTGCTACCCATATCTGCCTCTCATATTTCCACTGAAATTAACAAGAATTTTAAATTGCGTAAAGACCTGGTCTAACCTTCCTTTGATGAAATTTTGACTGCTCTTCAAAATATGGTAAAAAATGTGTCAGTCCCAACAATCACGGCATCAATGGCTATGGAAACCACTGTTAACAGTGATGAAGTCTCCACCTTAGCTTTTCGTCAAGGGAAAGTGGATAGCTACCGACCAGGAAATAAATCACCCAATTATTCATGTCGTTTATGTCAATCAACTAAACATTTCTGGCAAACTTGCCCATATAACGGTAATGGCTCGGCTTTCAACTGTGAAGTTTGGACAAGACGTGAAGCCAGGCTTCAGAAGGAAAGAGCATCCCTAGGCACTATTAAGCAGTCCCTCAATGACAGAAAAGGCAAACCTTCATCATCCAAAGTTAGGCTCAATGAAATTGATTTATCAGCACTTGATGTTCTCACAACTTCTTTGAAAGAATCGGACCTTGGCAGCAATGAATGGCTTAATGTTTTGGAGGCAAATAGTGCAAAAGTAATTCTCAATACTGGAGAAACACATCATGTAACATGCAATGTATGTCTTCACTCTAATTTCAAAAAATTAAATACCCCAATCTTTGTTAAAACAGCAACTGATCTGGCTGCTGCTTTCATAATGGGATATGGCAACATTTTGATTAAAAGGCATGGAGAAGAACTGATCACTATTAGAAATGTTTTCTATTGCGATAAAGCAAAATAAACACTAATTTCTCCTTTCAATCTGCTACAAAATAATGTTTCCCTGTCTTTCAATAATTCTCATGATTTTATTATTTAAAAAGATTCAAAAATATTGTTTATTGCTCACCTCTCATCTAATGATCGCAAATTGACTATTTATCTAGTTTATCCTTGTACTCTAGACATTAACACTTTTGAAATAAATTATTTTAACAGTTTGTCAGCAGTTTCATTACCAGCGCCCTTTGTTCCCTCTCCTCCCTCCAAAATCCCATATCCAACTGCAGTCCCAAATTCCATCATGAATTGGCACTGTCAACTCGGCCACACAAGCGTCCAAGTTCTGCAACGCATTGCCAAATTAGGTTTATGTCATGGTGCGGCCTTGTATGTGCCCTTATGTAGACTTCATTGTGATATATGCGCTGTGTCAAAAAGTAAAAGGTGCAACACCCATATTGTGACCAAATGGGAACACGGATTAATGGACTTAGTTGTATCTGATCTTGTTGGTCCCATGATTGATATAACTGAAAATGGGGAAATTTATGTAGCCACCTTTAGGGAGTCATATTCAACGTATGGTGAAGTCTTCATACTTAAAAAGAAGTCTGACGTACTAGAAGCCTTCATTAACTTTAAAAACAGACTGGAGAATATCACAGGTAATTGTCTAAAAATTTTGAGGATAGACAACGGCAAAGAATACATGAACAAACACTTCTCAGATTTTCTCTCTACCAACAGCATTCTCCACGAACACTCCATGCCTTACCATCATGAGAAAAACGGAATGGCAGAACAATTTAATGAAACAATTGGTGAAATAGCAAGAACTATCTTATTGGCATCTAATCTTCCACTAAGTTTTTGGAAGCTTGCTTACTTTTGGGCCTCTTACATTCACAATAGGTTACCCAATGTTCAAGTTGTTGATAGTGCCCCTTATCAAGTTATATTCAACAGAACAGCCGACTTACAACCCATAAAAATTTTTGGACAGTGGGCATATGTGCACATACCAACAGAAAAGAGTACTAGAATGCAACCTTGTGCTATGCAATGTCAAGTGGTAGGTTTCTTGGATGGCAGAAAAGGTTGGATTTTCTGGCATCCGGAAACTAATTCATTTGTCCAATCTGCCATGGCTAAATTTATTGATGAAGGTAGTGAGGATAATGATAAAAGTTTAAACTCACCATGTGAACCTAAAGTGACTTCCAAGGGGGGCATATCATTAATTTTTAACCACCTATAGTTTGGGGATTTCACAGCAGAAGAAAAAATAGAGGAACAAGATTCAATTGTTGAATACATCAACAATAATGCTCTAGACTTGTCCGATTGTGTTCCTAGAACCTTTAAGCAGGCAATGAAATGGAGCAATGCTGAGGCTTGGCTAACAGCGTGCAAATTCGAATTACAAAATATGGACAACATGAAATTATGGGCTATTGTTCCATTACCAGAAGGTAAATCGGTCACTGGTGCTAGGTGGATATTTACACTGAAAAGAGACAAATTTGGCAATATCACTAAACATAAAGCCAGATACGTTGCTCAAGGTCTCAAACAAATTGAAGGGGTCAATTTTAATGACACATTTGCACCAACTGCTACTTTTGCGTCCTTTAGACTAATGCTCACTCTTTCAGCTACATACAACTGGCCAATCAAGACTTTTGATGTAACAGCCGCCTATCTCCACAGCAATCTGGATGAGGAAATCTACATCAAACAACCAAAAGGATTTGATCAAATTCAACCAGGGTATGTTTGCAAACTTAATAAGGCACTTTACGGCACAAAAAAAGCGGTGTGATGTTGGTGGAAACACCTGAGTGGAATTCTGCACAAACTGGGCTACAAGTCGAGTAATCAAGATGCAAGCATTTACCTCATGAAAAGAGATGCTTCAAAAGGGATTTTGTGGTTCCATGTTGATGAGGGAGTTGTAGTAGGTAGTAATGACTAAGTGTTATGTGACTTACAAAATGATATTGATAAAAACATACAAGTCAAATGGTCCAATGGCATTTCCTCAATAGTGGGCCTCACTGTCCCAAGATGTGACAAGGGTTTCACGATTCATCAGCCAGGGTTAATAAATAAAATTTTGAACGAGCATAAAACAGCTGGGCTGACATCTCAATGTCCCCTACCTAACAACTTATCTCTGACTTCACTCAAAGACAAAACTCATACAGCAATGGAACTAATCAAATTCCTGTCTATAATTGGATCTCTTTCATATCTTGTAGCAGGTAGTAGACCCAACTTGGCGTATCCTGTCAACTTCCTGGCACGGTTTGCATCAAGACCAGGTAAAGCTGGGTGGGATGCACTTCGTCACCTACTGCGCTATTTGCAATTCACCAAAGATATGAAATTCCACATTTTCCCATTGCATCCTGATACATACCCAGATACAAAAGTCTATTGCAATGCTACCTGGGGAGGTGAGTTTGCAAGGGCAACTGGAGGTCACATTCTTATGCTCAACAATTGTCTGATACTTTGTAAATCCAAAAGGAAATCACGTGTTGCCACTGCATCAATGCACTCAGAGCTTATGGCTATGTCAAACGCCACTTGACAGGCCTTATGGATGCGCAACCTACTATGAGAATTGGATTTGTGCCATGGTCTGACAAAACTCTTCTGCAATAATAAAGGCGCAATAGTTGCTGTGACCAATAACCCGTCAGACAAACGCTGCTGACATGTTGATTGGGATTGCTACTTTGTCCACAAACAAATTCACCTTAGAGAAATCGTTATTGAGTGGGTATCAACAAATGGTCAAGTAACAGATTTATTAACAAAAAACCTTGGTCCTAATGTTTTGTTTGAAAAGAGGTGGTTACTAGGGGTTTATTGATATTTTTTTATGACTACTTTCCTTTTCTTTTTCTTTTGTTCTTTATCTCACTTTCTCCAGCATTTCCCATAAGTATATCATATCACTGTTGTCAGGAAAATCACTAAGCAGGGGGTTATTGTAGATAGATAACAATATACTTAGTGATTTAGGTGTCTATGTACATAGCATAGTATAAAACCTGTGGTAAAGCCAATGTGTCTAACTCTATTTCACACCGGACAAAGCACTGACACTGCTACCATAGGTAAGAGATGAAATTATTATCTGGTTCACTTTGGACAAAGCACTGAGGCTTCTACCATACCAGGTAAGATTGACTGTGAAGATTTCTTGATAGCAAAAAGTACCAGGAAACTGTCAGCTACACATGAATCAAGACCTGAATCTATGATGAGCCCTACTTGTGGAGACCTGGTTGGTTCTATGGACCCTACTGTTCATGGGGCAAGATGGGCTTCCATTTTCAGGGAAAGTTCAACTTCTTATGGTGAGGTATTTCTGCTCAAGGCCAAATATGAGGCCACCACTGCTTTTGTTACCTTTTATAAAAATCTGGAAAATGTTACTGGTAAGAAATTGCAAGCATTAAGAGCTGATGAGGGGTAAATGCACAGAAAAAAGATGGCTCAGATCCTGGCTGACATTGGTGCTACTCATGAAAGTACTTGTCCTCACCACCATGAACAAAATGGATCAGCTGAATGCTTCAACAGAACAGTTGTTGACATTGCTAGGACAATCTTACTAGCAAGTGAACTACCTGAATGCTTCTGGGTCTTGGCTTAAAAATGGGCTGCTCATGTTCACAACTGGCTCCCTAATGTCAGGACTGGTGACAAAACTCCTTTAAAGCTCATGTACAACTGTGACCCAACTTACTCCAACCTCAGAATATTTGGTGAAACAGCTTATGTCCATATCCATAAAGAAACCAGATGCAAACTGGACCAACGTGCTTTGGTTTGTAAGTGTGTAGTTTATTCTTTAAATAATGCAGGTTGGATTTTCTGGCACTCAGATTCAAACTCCTTTTTTGAATCTGCAATGGCTGTTTTCCCTGGTGACCAAATTCCTGCTCACAAAGCTGAATACCAACCACCACCATCCAAAGGTTCTCTTAATCATATTCTCAACAATGTGAAAGTAGGCAATTTCAAAGACAAAAACATTCACCTTTCTCAAGAAAAAGCTGTACATGAAACTGTGGAAAAAGGTTTTTCCCAATCATCCATCATCCCCAGAACCCATTTGAAAGCTATGCTTCCACCTGAAAGCCATAAGTGGGACTTTCACGCGCCACGTGACACTTGAGGCAAAAGCAGCTCATTAAATCAATAATACAGAGGTCTAAATCCATACTTGAAGCGCAGAAAGAAATTCTCCATAGCAACTGCGACTTTCCTTTGTGTACTCGCTATTCAACTGCGCTAGTCTAACCTCTAAAGCTAAATTAGTCAATCTCTCAATAGTGTGTCTCAGTCTTTTCTTCAATAAGCGACGCACAGCGCAATAGTCAATGTAATGGTGCACTAAAGGGTTTATTAACTGTCTGTGAATTATTAAAAGGGGTATTGAGCATGAACAGAATGGATAGTGGAGGATTAAAGGGTTAACAGATGTTAGTGAGGAGGGTCCAGGTGTAACGGATGTATTTTTTAATGGTCTGTGGTGTGCGGAATAGTGGATGGGTATGAGGTCAATGCGAGGAGGAGTAAAGGATATAAAAGGGGTTGGTTTTCTGGTTCAACATTCTCTAGAATTAAATTATAAAATGTATATATAGTTGATAGTGGTAAAGCTTTAGGTTAAATCATTATTATCGTATCTTTCCTTATTTTCTCAGTAATCATTTATAAATCCTAAAATCTTTGATTATTGATTTTCCAACCCTTTGTGAGATTCTTAAGAATTTTAATATTACCTTTAAATTATATTAGAATTCTCCTCGAACATATCTCGAAGCAGTAGCTCTTCCTTCGAGTCATCTTTGAATCACTTCCTTGAACATTTCCTCTGTGCTTTGACAAAGTTTCTAAGCTCCTCTCTCCATCTCACTTCCAGGAACACCCTCAACCTTGTGCGTAGATCATCCGGTGACAGTATAATTTAATTCTCCGTAGTTCTCATTCTTTGCACTACTACGTCCCTTTTCAGGTGTTTTTTCTCAAAATTCTTAAAATGGCACCTGTTTAACGCACTCCTCCTACAGGCGCTACTACTAGAGCTCGCACCAGAGGCAGGCCAACAGCCACAAGGCCTGTTTCCCGCACTCACTCCTTGGAGCCACTCGACCTAATGGAACGTCAACATTCAGTCCAATCTGTAGAAGACATCCCACAAGATTTTGATGACTCTAGTTATGATGAAGAAGCAGAGGATACAATGCACGAGGCACCATCCGCCCCTGCTACTCACCCTTCTGGTCAACCTTTGGAACCTGGACCATCTAACTCTCTGGAAAACTTCATGAGACTTTTCATGAAGACCCTTTCAAATTCAACTTCTTCATAGGGATCTAAATTCAAAACTCCTTCTATGAAATCTCCAGATAAATTCGATGGAGAACATCCAGACAGATTGTTGCCCTTCTTGCAAACCTGAAGCTCCTGTTCCATAATGACTCTCAAACCTTCAATAACGACCGATTGAAGGTTGTTTAGACTTCTTCATTCCTAGCCGGAAAAGCAGCAAGATGGTTCAAACCTTATCTTCTCATGCTCTCTTCAACCAAAACCCACTTACTTATAATTAACTGGGAAAAGTTTGAAGACCAACTCTTCACATTGTTCAGTGACCCTAACGAAACTGACAACGCAGAAATGGAACTTGATTTTCTTCCCATGAGTGATAATGGTAAAGCATCTGAATATATCTCGAACTTCAGAGCACTTCAAACTCAAGTAGGTTGGAATAATGCTGCCCTCAAGTATCATTTCAAAAAAGGACTTCCTTCAAGGATTCTGGATCAGTTAAATCTTCACAGTCAGAAAATGACTACTTTAACGGCTTTAATGGATCGAACCCTCAAACTCGACAGCGTTTACCAAAGACGACTTCAACATCGTCAATATGCCAACAAATCTCAAGGTCTAAATTTTAAATCGTGACCTTCTTCACACCCACAGACAACTCAATCCTCCTCGACTCAATCCAAACCCAATAAGGGAAAGGGCAAACCTTGACCTAAAAGCTCGACCCAAGGCGTTATCAGTAAAGTACTGGATCCTAAAGGGGAACTTAAAGAAGCTGAGAGAAAGAGGCGAGCAGATAATGGGTTATGTATGTATTGTGGGGGTAAGCACAAGCTAGAAGATTGTGTGAAGTTGAAGGAAAGAGAAAATACTAATTCAAGGTCAAAAAACTAGTAGATAGTTTACTTTAGTGCAAAGCAAACTATCGTATCTCCCAGTGCACAGAACCTCCATGTCTTAAGGACTGGAGTTGCCTTAAACCGCTTGAGATTCATTCTTTTTAAGGAGGATACACCCTTCAGTTGTCTTAAAGACTCTGGAGCTTCGATTTCTTTTGTTAGTTTATCTTTTGCCGAAAGGTTACAACTGACATTTACAGATATCGATCAAACTCCAATTTATTTGGTCGAATCAGAGGAACCCAAATACTGGGTAAGTAAGAAATTTTTATGGGTTTTCAGCTTTCCAAACTTTCCCCCCTTTGAGTGAGAATTATCAGTCTTGGATTCCCCAAGAATGGATGATACCATCCTTGGCCATGACTTTTTAACGCATTGGAATCTTGAAATTGATTGGTCATGGGGATTGATCACCGCACGCACTAAGTATATTTCTAATTCTTCAATGCAGATCAATAGGTAGTTAAACAACCCGCCTGACAACTTCCTGCTAGAGGACAAATCTCTGCCAGATGACTTGCAAGCATCTGATCTTTCTCTAAATGAGCAATTGGCTAACCCTTCTAGCTCGATGACTTCACTCAAAGAGGATTTAAATTGCTTCAAAGTAATCGAATGGTGCTATCTCAATTCTGGTCTTCCCTCGAAAAATTCTCTTAAAGATGATGAGGACGACCAAATCAAGGTTGAAGCCATTAAATCAACTCTACTGGAAATATATCATGATTTCCTAAATGTTTTCTCAATCCGCAAGGCCGATAAGTTACCACCTCATTGACCCTACGACCATCAAATAGAGTTAATAGGTCCAGTACCTCCGGCAGGTCCTGTCTATTCTTTGTCGAAGGACAAATCTCAGGTTCTCCAATACTACATTGCAGAGAATGTAGAAAAAGGTTTCATCAGAGCCAGTAAATCTCCAACCGGCTCCCCTGTTCTTTTTGTAAAGAAGAAGGATGGTAGTCTTAGGTTGTGTGTTGACTATAGAAAGCTCAACACAGTCACTAAGAAGAATGCATATCCTGTTCCTCCTATGTCATTGCTTCTTACCCTTTTCAATGGTGCTAATTTCTTTTCTAAAATTGATCTTAGAGGCGCTTACAATCTTATTTGCATTGCAGAAGGTCATGAACCACTGACTGCAATGCACACTAGATTTGGTAGTTTTGAATATTTTGTTATGCCTTTTGGATTGTGTAATGCACCATCAACTTTTCAAACTTTTGTTAATGACATCTTTCAAGATGTTGTTGAAAAATTTGTTGTTGTCTATTTAAATGATATTTTAATTTTCTCAAAGACACTGGATTAACATATTCATCATTTTCGACAGGTTCTAAATCCACTTTGAGATCACGGTCTCTACGCCAAGCACAATAAATGTGAATTCCATCCTAAATCAATAAATTTTTTGGATTTTAAATTATCCACTGATGGTTTAGTCATGGATGAAAAAAGGTCCAAAAAGTCCTGGAATGGCCTGAGCCCAAAACTGTTAAATCCCTCCAAGGATTTTTGGGTTTCGCAAATTTCTATAGAAGATTTATTAAAGATTACTCTAAAACTATTTCCAATCTTACTTCTCTTCTTAGAAAAGATATTCCTTTTTTTTTTACCTCTAAAGCACGAAAGGAATTCAAAGCATTGAAGACGGCGTTCACCACAGCTCCAATTCTTTGACACTTTGATCCTTCTGCTTTGACAATTGTCGAGACAGACGCGAGCGATTATGCTATCGCAGGGGTCATTTCTCAATTAAATCCTGAAACAAAATTTTTTCATCCTGTTGCTTTTGGGTCACACAAACTCTTTGCAGAAGAATTAAATTATGAAATTCATGACAAAGAGCTTTTAGCTATTATCCATTGTCTTAAAAAATGGCGCTCTTTTCTTCTCAGCCTAGAAAGTCCTTTTCAAATTTTAACAGACCATAATGCTTTGAAATACTTCATTTCTTCCAAAGTTTTAACCAGGCATCAAGACAGGTGGGCTGAATTTCTGTCTGAATTTCCTTTTTCTATTTCCTATCGCCCAGGTAAGAACTGCATTGTCCCAGATATCTTGTCAAGTCGGGACGACATTTACCCACAGCGGGGGACGCATTTGCTGATTATAACCCAGCAAATGTGAAATCAATTTTCAATAAATCAATGTTAACGACTCATCAACTTAATTTGATGACAATTCAATCTTTTCAAAATCCGTTATCCAACATCCTCAAAGCTCAGTCAAAGGACAATTATTGTTTAGGGCTAAAAGACAAAATACTCTCGAAGCAAGTGGCCAAAAGATTTAGTATTGAATCAAGTCTATTAGTTTTCGAAGGTAGAGTAGTCATACCCAACAACAATGAAATAAAATTATGGATTTTCAATAGTCAACATGATTCTCCATTAGCTGGTCATTTTGCGGTTGATAAAACCTACCAGTTAATAGCAAGGGATTTCTTCTGGCCAGGAATGACCAGAGAAATCAAGGCCTATATAAGAGATTCTTACGAATGTAATAGGAATAAGGCTCCCCGTCACCGGAAGCATGTGTTGCTTCAACCACTTCCTATTCCCTGTAAACTTTGGGAATCTTTATTGATGGATTTTATTTCTCAAATTCCTCTTTCTAATAATTTTGATGCTATATTAGTAATAGTAGATAGATTTTAAAAGATGTCTATTTTTATTAAAACCACTACTACTGCTACAGCAGAAGATTTGTCAAAATTGTTTCTAGAATATGTATTTTCCAAACATGGCTTACCTAATGATATTATTTCAGATAGAGGCTCATTGTTTGTATCCACATTCAGGACTCAACTGTGTCAACAACTCAATATCACGAGGAATCTCTCCATGGCCTATCATCCTGAAACCAATGGGCAAACGGAAAGGGTCAACCAAATCCTTGAACAATACCTTTGAATGTATGTCAGTTACCAACAAGATGATTGGACCACATGGTTACCATTGGCCAAATTTGCTTATAATAACTCGACTCATTCTTTGACACAGAAATCTCCTTTCAAAACTGTTTATGGAAGACATCCTTGATTCAACTCAATCCACATACGAACTAATCATCCTGCTGAACATTATCTTCAAACCATATCATGACTCCAAGTGGAACTTAAATCAAATTTGGAATTAGCGATTCAAAGGTACAAGGAACAGGCTGACAAACATCAACAATCTGCTCCTTCTTTTAAACCAGGCGACAAAGTATGGCTCAATGCACAAAACATTCTAACGACTTGACCATCGAAGAAACTAGCTGAAAAGCGTTTGGAACCATTTGAAATCGACTCTGAAGTCTCTAAAACTGCATTTCGACTCAAGCTACCTCCTAAATGGCAGGCTATTCACCCTGTTTTCCACATATCTCTCCTGGAACTGGCTCAAGAAACATACCTGGGAAAGAACCAACCTCCTCCAGAACCGGTCAAAGTAGAAGACCATCTAGAGTGGGAAGTAAGCCGTATCCTTGATTCAAGAATGCGCAAGGGGAAACTCCAATACCTCGTGGAATGGGAAGGCTTCCTCGATGATTCAGACAAAACATCCTGGGAACCAGCCATCAATGTTTCTAACACCCCTGAACTCCTAAAATCTTTTCATCTTAAATATCCTTTAAAACCAAAACCTTAAAACTTCTTTTTTCCTTTTCTTTCTTTTTTTCCTTCTTCTCTTTAAAATCTAAAAAAATTTACCCTTAAAATTTCCTTATTCTTTCTTCTTTTTTTTTCTTTTCAAAAAGTTTTTCAACCTTCTTTAAAATAAATAAAATAAAACTAAAATAAAATTAAATTAAATTCAAATGAATAAAAATTAAATTAAATTAAATTAAAATGAAATTAAAAATAAAAAAAATTAAAACAAAATAAATAAAATAAAACCTTCTAAAATTTCTTTAAAATTTCTTTTCTTTTCTTTTCAATTTTCTACATAAATTCTTTACTTAAAAAATTCTTTTCCTTGAACTATCAAAATTTTTTACGAACGCAACACAACAATCTTTCTCAAATTTCTCTTCAACCTCTAAATATCTCTTTTAAAATTTCTTTGAACAATTACTTCTTTCTTTTAAATTCTTTTAAAAATTTATTTCTTCTTTTATTTTCTTTCTTTCTTTTTCAAACAACTAAAATTCCTCAAAACTTCAATAAATAAACTTTCACCAATTTTTTCTTTCATTAAATTTTCATTTCCAATAAAATTATTTCAATCAACTATTTTCTTTTTCCTACTTAAATTTTTTCTTTTCAAAATTTAAACTAAAACTCCTTCAATTAAAAAATCTTTCTTTTCTTCTCTCATTCAAATTTCTCCTTCTTTCAAAATTTAAAACAAAATTTTATTTAAATCTTTTTCTTTCTTTTTCTTTTTCTCTCAAAAATCTTATAAAAATAAATATTAAAATTTTAAATAAAACAACAGAATAAAATAACTAAATATACAAATTGTTTCTACTTTTCTTTCCTCTTTCTTTCTTTCCTTTTTTTTTCCTTCCATTTTAAATCTTCTCCTTTATTTTCTCTCAAACCAATCCCTTCATCTTCTCTAAAATCACCCTTATCTCCTTCCTTAATTTTTCAAAAACCTCCTCCTCTCCTACCGGTACCACTTCTCCAATTTCCAGTAGTTCTTCGGCCATGTTGAAGGAAGTGGAATCAACAACTTTTTTGACTTCACCGCTTAAATCTTCAATAAATCTGGTTCGTCAACCTTGTTGAGGTTTCTTGGACTATACCTGGTTGAGAGTCTCATTGATATCCTCCCTCGAATCAACCACTGGTTGATTTGCCTTGACTGGCAGCAACGGCGCAGCTTCCACAATTAGAACTTCTGCGATGATATCTGGATTCTAAAACAAGATCATCAGTAACATAATTTCTAAAACAACAGAAGAATGGACTTACTTCAAATATGGGGTCAGCCTCTAAGAATAATTTTGGAGTAACCTCCACCACCACTTCTTTCTCCTCTTTGTCATCCTCGATGACCACCCATCGCTTTTTCGGAGTTCGCCTTGAAATGAGAACTTCTTCCTCATCTTCCTCCACCAACTCATCCACCTCCTCTTCTAGCCCTTGTTTCTTACTCGTGGCCTGGGTTACCCAGGTTGCTATATCATCTTCAACTTCCTTATCATTCTCTCCCACCGATTGATCATCCCCAATTGAAACATCCCAAATATCCTTGACTACCTCTTTTGTTTTTGGTATCACCCAATATTTGGTTTTCGTGAATCAATGCTCAATGTCTGCATTTTTTGACAAGGCATCACATGCCACCCATCTCCAGCAGCAAAACTCGCACTTCTGGCGAGGACCTTGTGTCGCCGTACTTTCAACGCAAAAGTACTCCATTGATTTACAGGCTGTTCAGGCCTGGGAATATTGCCGGGTAAAAATTTCCTAATCTGCTTTAGGGTGTGGAGGCGTGGGAGTTGGGGTAAGACAATTCATCATAGTAAATTATAAAGTAATTAAAATAAAAGGGGAGGGAAACTAGTATGGGAAGTATGTCTCACGCTCAACGAAGCTCGCGTTTTTATACCCGGGCATCTGTCACGCGCCACGTGACACTCGAGGCAAAAGCAGCTCATTAAATCAATAATACAGAGGTCTAAATCCATACTCGAAGCGCAGAAAGCATTTCTCCATAGCAACTGCGACTTTCCTTTGTGTACTCGCTATTCAACTGCGCTAGTCTAAACTCTAAATCTAAATTAGTCAATCTCTCAATAGTGTGTCTCAGTCTTTTCTTCAATAAGCGACGCACAGCGCAATAGTCAATGTAATGGTGCAATAAAGGGTTTATTAACTGTCTGTGAATTATTAAAAGGGGTAGTGAGCATGGACAGAATGGATAGTGGAGGATTAAAGGGTTAACAGATGTTAGTGAGGAGGGTCCAGGTGTAATGGATGTATTTTTTAATGGTCTGTGGTGTGCGGTATAGTGGATGGGTATGAGGTCAATGCGAGGAGGAGTAAAGGATATAAAAGGGGTTGGGTTTCTGGTTTGACATTCTCTAGAATTAAATTATAAAATGTATATATAGTTAATAGTGGTAAAGCTTTAGGTTAAATCATTATTATCGTATCTTTCCTTATTTTCTCAGTAATCATTTCTAAATCCTAAAATCTTTGATTGAGTTTCCAACCCTTTGTGAGATTCTTAAGAATTTTAATATTACCTTTAAATTATATTAGAATTCTCTTCGAACATATCTCGAAGCAGTAGCTCTTCCTTCGAGTCATCTTTGAATCACTTCCTTGAACATTTCCTCTGTGCTTTGACGAAGTTTCTAAACTCCTCTCTCCATCTCACTTCCAGGAACACCCTCGACCTTGTGCATAGATCATCCGGTGACAGGGACCAAGCATGCAAAAGGAAACTGTTGAACATGAAAGATATGGATGTGTGGTATGAAGAAAAACTTTCTCTTGGCGCCAAGCTCACCAATGCAAAATGGGTCTTCACCATCAAAAATCCTTCATTTAAATCACCAACGTACAAAGCATGATATGTAGCAAAAGGATTTTTACAACAGTATGGTATTGATTTTACTGACACTTTTGCCCCAACTGCCGCTTTTGCTTCACAACACATTCTTCTCACTTTAGCTGCTTATCACAAATGGCCTGTAAAATCTTTTGATGTCACAGCCGCTTACCTTCATAGCCCAATTGATGAACCAATCTGGTTACGCCCTCCTGAAGGTTACCAGCTACATGCCATTGGTAATGCACTACATTTGAAAAAAGCCCTCTATGGTACAAAGCAAGCAGAAAGATGCTGGTGGCTTCATATAGCCAGCAAATTGGATGCTCTGGGGTACAAAGAAAGTCAGTATGATAAAATTTTCTATGTTCTTTGGAAGAAGGAATGTTTGGGTGTGATATGGATTCATGTTGATGATGGTATAGTGACTGGAAGTAGTGAGGTGGTATTGAAGGAATGGGAGAATGGTTTGGATGGTAGTTTGAAGGTAAAGTGGAATGATAATGTAAATGGTATTGTAGGTGTTGCTATCAAAGAAGTTCTGGAAGGTTTTGATCTGCACAATTTTCACCTCATTGACAAGATTCTGCAGACTCATAACCCCTCTGGACTGACCACAAGATCACCCCTAACAAACAATCTAGAAATCACTACAGTCAAGGATGAAGAGGTAGCTATTGATACAACTGAATATCTCTCTATTCTAGGTGCTCTCAGTTATGTTGCAGTAGCAACCAGGCCAGATCTGTCCTTTCCTGTCAACTTTTTAGCACACTTCTCATCCAAACCTACTGCCACTCACTGGATTGCTCTCAACCACCTACTCAGATATGTCCAACATACCGCCACCCTCTGTCTCCACATTCATCCTGACAGAAATTCACCACTTGGACTCCTATCTTTTTCTGATTCCACATGGAACAACAAAGAATTCTCAAGAGCACAAAGTGGACACCTCCTACTTCTTAACTCTTGTCCAATTGTGTGGACTTCAAGGCACCAGTTGACAGTAAGTGACTCCACATGCACTGCTGAATATGTGGCACTTGGTGGTGGTATGAAAGATGCAATTTGGATTTCAAATCTTCTCAAAGATATATTTCCTGAGATCCCCCCAATCAAGATCTTCTGTGACAACAAAGGGGCTATAGCAAATGCAAAGGATAATCCTGGCAACAAGAGGACATGACATGTGGATAGGTGTTTCTATATTGTCAATGAACAACTCTTTCTAAAAAAAGCTACGTTAGAATGGGTTAACACTGCTCAAATGCGTGCAGATATCCTAACAAAATCACTGGGCCCATCTCTGACTATGCTTAGGAGGAAAGATGTCTGTGTGTGGTGAAGAGGTTGTGCTTCTCTCATCTCCTTTTCTTTTCCTTTTTTATTTCTCTTTTTTCCTCATTTCATCTCATTTTATTTTATTTCTTTTTCTTTTATTTTTCCATGATTGGAGTTGGTTATGTTTGCATGGGGGGGATATCAGTATAATTATTCATAATTAAGTGGGGGAGATGTTTAGTCACTAGGACTATGTTCTTAGTTATGTGTGCAAATGTATATAGACTGTAGTCGCGGCGTCTCCTGTTCTCCGGTTCTTTCCGGAGTTCTACAGGCTGACACCGTGCTACAGTAATATCTCTCACTATTTTCCTTTTTACTCTTATCACATTATCACATTCCCACAGATCCATTCATCACTTCGTTTACATGACTTACAGACAAGTAATTAAAGCTTGCGGAATTTTTGACGAATAAATGTTCTCAACAAAAAATGATTTGCCTATTCCAAAGGGTTGGGGATAGGGCGGGGGTACTTCCTTTTGAATAGGCAAATCATTTTTTCGTGGGCTAAACTTTTATTTTTTCGTCGAGAATTCCGCAAGATTTTGTGACTTAGCCGTATCACAAAAAGTTTCTCGAAATCAAACAGAAAAGTAGACGATTGACAACAAAATCGGCCCTCACGCAACAAAGATTTGTCAATTTTGCTGTCAAATGTCAATCATCGTGTCTAAGTATAATATGAATTTTTTTTTTCGCAATAGTGGACCAACGGTGTGCAGGCTCTAATAATTTTAGAAACACCATGTTATTTTTATTTGCAACATATAAAAGTGAAAGGCCTCTCATGGCTTTATTTGCCCCACAGTGTGGATCAGTTTCTTGAAGGATTTTTTGGTCATCATCATATATTGTTTCCAAGTAAAAACAAATCCTTAATGCTTTCTAGTACGATGATTACTTTGCTAATAACTTGTGATATTACTTCTGGCAAATAGACTCAATAGCTTCATTTTCTTTAAAAAGGGTAAAATGCAGTTATCTTCACGTCCACCTCCCCTTTTAGCTGTAAGAACCCATCATTCAGCACCTGTGATTTTTATGCCACTGCAATTCTATTTCGAAGAGCTAAAAGCGATTGTTTCCTCTTTTTTTAGATTCTTGTTCTGTGTTTCTCGTTCTGTTCGGTTGAAGCGCACCCCGCTAATGGGTGAGTTTTTCTTGTTGGAAGTGTGTGATCTTAATGTGTTTCTTGACGTTGTCACACCATGTAGCGGTAATGTTTCCGCTGAGACTCATTTATCTGGACCTTCATCTTCTATCGGATTCAAACCTTCACCTGTATTTAGACCTGATCCACCATCGTAAGAGTGTTCTGAGTGCTCGGAGTCATTTTTTGTTGTTTTCTTTCATCACTTTTTTACAATCCAACAGCTATGTTTAGTTTGTTGGGATTATTCTGCTACGGTATTTTTGCTTGATAGTTCCTGGTTTTGGTAAATGCACTCAGATCCCATTAGTTCTGTATGCTACTTGATGTTTACTGTGTAGGGAGAAGTGAATGCCTTTTGTTGACATCACTGCAAGGTCTTAGTCAATCATCAGAGTATTTTTTATTTTCTTGGTAAAAGATTCCCGTTGGTTTTTCAACTGTTAAAGAAGTGGAGATGAATCCTATGATTTGTATGTCATATGCAGCGTTTCCTTGAGCCCTTCCAAGATGAGTGATGACCATCAGTAACGACATTGAAGAAAAGGAAAGAAGATATTGTTGATCTCTATAAGCTCCTTCTTTCCTTTCCTGTGTGGCTGCTCCGATGCGTCTTCTTTCGATCCGTTCATCTGTCCCGCTCTCCCTATTGGCTGCTTGCCGCTGGCCTCTCAAGGCGACATCTCCCGCAAATATGGTCTATATCACTCGGCTTTCTCTCATCTCCACAATCTTCTTGGCCCACATCTCGATATATGGTCCATCGGTCGTGTCCCTGCTACTTATTACTCTACTCCATTACACGCAACTAATTCTACAAAACCCTCGTTCCTAGGGACAAAGGTTCGTATCATTTTTACTTTACTTTTCTTTATTTTACTTTTTTTTCTTCTTCCATTATGCACTAGATCATTAATTAAAAATAATTTATTCGTTTTTAAATCCAAAAAAAAAAGGTATGGGTGATACCTTTACGAATTCTTCGCGGTCAAGCTCGAATCACGTCTGCCGCAATGGACCAAGGCGTCGACCAATATGCTTGGTTTTCTTCAGAAGAAATTCAGAATCATGTCTCTCCTGAACTTTAGAATACATTTAAAGCCGTCCTTAGTAACAAAAAATTTAAAAGAAAAAAAAACATACCTTTTCAAAAATAAATAATTAGAAAATTTGGTCTCTAGAAGAAAGAAGAGAAAAAAAACACTTTTGGCGAAAAAGGCCTGTTTATAAAGATGGCGGTGAACAAGAACTTCAATTAAAATTCTGTTATATTTTAAACTAATTTGATTTGATGTAAATGGTTATTGGCATTTTTAAAATATTTCAAGACAGCTCCATTACCATTGGAGCCCAAACAACATAGTGTGACAGTCAATTGAATTGAAGCATCATTTTGATGTTTTTAAGAATTGCTGTGAAACATGGGGCTATCTAAAATAAGCTCAACAAATTTAAGGAAATATTTATGGGAAGTCTTGAATAACTATATAAAACTTGGCAAAGATAGGTTAACACGTGTATAGATGGTGTACTTGGGGGTATGAAGTTCTTGAGAGCATCTGTGAAGAGGTTAATGATTCCTAGCCATTTTTTATAAAAAAACAAATCTTCAAGACCACAATCAGAATCAGAATCAGATCCAAGAGTAGATCAAGAGCTATGCAATATATTTCTTGATGTAGTTTATCATAATATTATAGAAAGGAGGGAATGACTCTTATTTGGCTTTAAAATTTAAATTTGTACAACAGTTTGAGTTTTGAAGTGTTATGCTGTGGAGTGCTACATATGAGTGAGATGATCCTGACAAATAAGTGAAAGCAGCACTTTTGGTTGAGAAAGTGCAGATTTGAGTGAAATAAGTAAGTTATTTCACGTTTGAAATATACCAGTATTGGGGCTAGTATGTTGCCAAAATCTGCACATAAATAAGTGTGGATTTGGCCAAATTTAAGTGTGGATTTTCCAGAGCTTAACCTCTCTAATAGGGGGTATCAAAGTTAGAAATCTTCCATTTCAAAATACCTCATTTTTCCACCAAATCAACCATGATTATTATTTAAAATATGCCATATTGTGCCCCCAAAACACCTTTTAACTGAAAAACAATGTCAACTTTGTAGCTTTATTTTTGTGTTGTGAAATACCTTTTAAATATATTAAAATTTCTAACATTGATACCCCCTAATATGTAGTTTCTCAACCCAAATTTCTGATTTCACCATAAATTCCTATTTCACTGATTTGTCAACATCATCCCATTCATATGCAGCACTCCACAGCTTAACACTATATAACTTAAAACATGTACAAAATTTTAATATTTATTTCATATAAGAGTCATGCCTTCCTTACCCTCAAATCATGATGAAGTACATCAAGCAATGACTTGTAATGCTCTAGATCTGCTCATGGAAACTGGTTGTGATCTTGAAGAGTATTTTTTGTATCAATAATGGCAATGAAAAATTGCCTTTTTTCCAGAAATCCACATGCACTTCATACACCTAAGTATACCTTCCAGACTTTTTTTATCCTGTCAGTCTTCATTTCAGACAACTATTCAGCACTTCACAGTATTTTCCTTTAAATTAGCTGAGATTACTTAGGATCATCCTGTGTTTCACAAAAATTATCAAAAAAAAAACAACATTATCTTTAAATTCCATTGGCTGTCACACTATGTCATTTGGGGTCCAATGGTAAAAAAGCTGTTTTGAAACATTTTTGAAATGTCTTCTTTTTAGGGTATGGCTCAATTAATAGCTATATAAAAAAATGCATCACTGCTATGATCTTCTTGGAATCTCAACTTCTCACCTGGCCAACAAAAAGAAGTGTCAGCCAGGCTGCTAGACTTACCCAGTAAAAAAATTAATTGTTTACTGGGATGAAGCCATGCCTTTTTTATTTCTTATTTTATTATTAATTATATTACATTTACTTTAAAATTACTTGTAATAACTTAACTAATCACAATAAGTAAATTTAGTAAATATTTAAATTAATCTTAATGTCCCTTTTATTTTTTATTCCCTAACACCATGCTCAATGACAGGTTAAATAGATAAAAATATGCTAATACTAAAAATGAAAAAAAATCAAATTAGTTTACTTAAGAAATTATCAAATTATATTAAATTCTAACATATTGAAAATTCAAATGATTTTGCACTAAGTGTGACATTTAAAAGTGAACTTTAAAATATATCAAATAAATTGATATATATTAAAACATATTTTACTGGCACATCTTTTTAGTACTCTCTGTTATTTATAATTTCTTATTTTGGAAGGATATTTTCTCTCACACCCTTATATGTAGGCTTCTTAACTACATGTTCTCTCTATCAGTTTTTGCCTATAAAAGGCCTTTAACTTTGTGCTGTTTTTCTTCATTCTATACTACTTACAATTTTATTATATACAAACCAAAATCAATTTTATTACTACTACCACTGTTTTAGAACTTACATTTGCGCAAATTTAAGCCTTATAAGTGATAATAATCTTACCCCCTATACCTCTTATTTGATTAATTAAACATAAAAGATAAAATATATGTACCTGCTTTGAAATCCTTGAGTTATCCAACTTATCCGCCGTTTGGACCGACATAAAATCTTCTAGACTATTAGGACCCCTTGAGAGTTGGGAGACTTTCCAAATCATTTTCAACACATTTTTATCTGGAAACCAGCAACTGAGGGACCTTTGACTACAAGGACCAATAAGGACTTGTGGACAACTGAAAAACAACAAACATCATAAATCACATGACTTACCTTTTTGCCACAACTGGGAATTGAAACTCACCCCAAATTTAAGGTTTATGTAGGTGTTTTTGTCCTATATATTTGTAGTGACTATACCAGTTAATATCTGTAGGTCTCACTCTGCTTATTTCATCTTTCACATATATCATTTTACTCAGCACTCTGTAGTGGCATTAATATGTTCACATTACAGGGGGAGGTGACTGGTAAATAATAGTTTTTTTTAATATTTTTCTAGTTGACCAAGATAGAGAAATACTGTTCTTAGTCCTAGAAGTAATAAAATTATTTTAATAAAATATTTTTTTATTTTTTTATTTCAGTTGAAAATTGTCCTGATAATTAAAATTTTATTTTATTCTTTCAGTTGACAATTGTCCTGACAGTGAAATAATAAATATATAAATTATCTAAGTTAATTATATTAAATTACTTCAGTTGACTCATAGTCCTGATAATTATATATCAATATATATAACTAATTGAGATTTTTATTAATTATTTCAGTTGAATTTTCGTCCTGATAATTAATAAATTATTTGATTATTTTAGTTGATTTTTGTCCTGATAAATAATATATTTTCATTATTCCAGTTGATTAAATAATCCTAAAAATTGATTATATACCTGAAATATTTTTATTTTTTCCTTTATTTTTCTTTCAAAAAAGTTAAAAAAAAACTGATTAAATTTTAATATTTCTTTCTCTCAGTTCAGTTATACACAACAATGACTGATCAAAGTGCTTCTGCTGGCTGTGATGAAGAGCTAGACTTGATTGATTATGATGAGACTTCTGTAAATTCTCCTTTGACTACAAAAATTTCTCAAATTAATCAATTATTGGACCAATCAAAATTTTTAAATACAAGAAAAAGAAATAAAAGTGGAAAAAACTGCTCTGGATCAAAAGCCTTCAGTGAACCCCCCAGAAGAGCTCCCAAAAGTATCCAAGATAAAAAATATGCCCTTGCAGAAGCAAGTCAGCAATCTCTCCACTCACATCAAGGAGTTGAGGGCAGAGAATCTCAAACTAAGATCAAAAGCAGAAATTCTAGAAGAAAAGGTAAGAAAAATAGAATCATTTCTTCAAGAAAAGAGGAAACCTCCTCCAGAAACAAAAGCCTTTCCACAATTGGCTCCTCAACAACAGGAAAATGTTTAAGATTCAAAATGGCAATGGGACTGGCTAAACACCCAGTGTGACTACCTCCAGGCCCAAAAACAACAGAAAGAACCTCAGGCAGGTCCTTCCAGGCCCCATAAGTTCAACCCAACACCTCCTCATCCCTACCAAGGAGGAAGAAAGAGGAAGAACAATCAAATTCAATTTTTTCCAAAACCATGGTAGGCCCCTCATATGAATCCCAAGTACCCTTTCTTGTTACTGATTAAGTTCCTTCAGGTAATCCTGGAAGAGGAGATGATACCTTGAGACCAGTAGAGGCTGGCTGTGGTAGGAAAATTGCTCAATATTCTAATGTAACTAATCTTTGGTAGTGATTGCTACTACAATGATAAATTCTGATATGGCTATTATTAATGAAACACTTGATCCTGAATTTTATGAGAATCTGGAAAATTATTCTGTTTCCTTATAAAGAAATACTCCAGATGTAGCTACCATTAATGATGAATATTTGAGGGATATTATTTCCAAACAAAATCATATAATGAACAACATGCAATTGACTCAAAAATTTAATAGTTTGTTAACTTAAAAGGGTTATCAATCAGTAAGAAGTGAATTACAGAGAGTTTCTGATGATTTTTATAAGTACAAAGTAGCTCATGAGAAGAAATTTTCTTTGTGGCAAAATATCAAGAATGATTTGTCTAAATTACAAGACACTGTGTCTATTGGTTGCCAGGAACTAGAGGGAAATAAGTTGAACTTTATGAGACTAAGTTACCATCATTAATCTTTGCAAAATAGGAGCCAATTATCTTTTGAAACCATCAATGAGACTTTATCTAGTATTCCAAGAGTGAAGAATAGGTTGACAACCATTGAAGAGAAATTGATTTCATTGCTACATGACCAAAATTATTCTGACATTTCTATGAAAGAACCTGTGGCACAGGATACTCCAACTGTACCTGTCCCTGGTTCATCTAGAGTAAACCAGTGCCAGAAATGCCTGTAGAAATTCCTGAGTTTTCATCGAAAATTGATGATGCACCTTGTTCACCTACAGAAGGGATAAACAATGATATTACTGCCCAGTTATAGAAGTTAAAGTTTCTTTTCACCCAAAAACAAGGTTGTAATAAGGAGACTGCTTCAAATCAAAAGAATTGGCTGAAACTTGACCAATATCCAACATTTGATGGTGATTCTTCTGCTGATTGGCAGAAATTTATTTGCAGGATTGATAATCTGAAAAATTATCACAAACTTCTAGATGAAGAAATTGTGTCAAAATTAAGTTCTTTATTTTCCAAGGTTACCCTAATGTGGTATGAATCTGTCCTTTTAGATAAAAATGACTACTCATGGGAAGATTGGAAGAAATTAATTAAAGCACAATTTGGTGGTTCCAATTTTAAGTGAGATCAACAAAGGCAGTATGAGGAAGCTAGATATAGCTCTACTTCTGCTGAAAAACCTATTGAGCTCCTGATGAAACTTGTGAAGATCCTGAGGGCAATGGACCCAGATATTGATTTTGAATTATGGAAGGATAGGATCCTCTATAAATTGCCTATGTCTCTGAGAGACTTGATAGTGGCTAAGACTGAGTTCTCAAAAGAACCTTCTTTTCTTATTAATACTTATAATGAGATCCTTTTAAATAACAAGTATGTTTCTAGAAGATTCATTTATGGTAATTCATTGGATAAAACCTCCAATCACCAACAGAAACCTCCTGAAAAAGTTGGTAGACCTTCTGCCACTGTTGCACCTAAAAAGTATGAGACAAACACTTGCTTTAAATGCAGCAAGCCTTGGCAGAAAGTACATTTTTTTGAAAAAAAAAATAAATCTTGTTGAACAAACAGATGAGCATGCTGATGACACAGTTGAACTGGATGATACTTTAAGTGATTGTGCCAGCAATATTTCATATGAATCTCACCATGAAATTTTAATTCTGGAAGAAGATAATCATTATTTGAAGAATATTGACATTGGGAATAATGATAGATCTACAGTAGAAGATGATGAGATCATAAGAAATCTTGAGGAAAGCTCAATTATTATTGCCCCTCTCAAGGCACCAGTCTTGATTAATGGAAATAAAATTGAGGTTGTTTTAGATTCTGAATCAGGAGGAAGTTTAGTATCTGAAAAAGCACTTGCTTTAGTGGATCAGGATTATAAATCAAAACTTATGCCTATCATTTCTGAGAATTGAAGAGGTTATGGCTCTGTTTTGCCCCCATTGGTAAATACAAAGCCACAGTATTTTTCAAATATAACCATGGCTTTTTTAGAGCTATGTGTGATTTTTTAGTTATGAAAAATGATAACTTAAGTAGCTGTTTAATTGTGGGAAATGATATTCAAACCAAATATGCCATAAAATTGGATCCCTCAAACAAAAGCTTCACAATGGGGATGAATGGGAAGAGAAAATTAAAAACTTCCTCCCGCAAACAATTATTAACACCAGGATTGTACACATGTGATTCTGTAGCTCAATATAAATGAGGTTCTACAAAAGAAATGCCTGCCTTTCTGTCTGAAATTGACAGTGCTACTTTTGGAGAACAAATTTCTGGTGAGGAAAAGGATTCCATCATTCAACTGATAATCTCTTTTCCTATGGCCTTTGCTCATGGGTCACATGAATTAGGATTGGTAAAAGAATAAATGAAGCTCTCATTATCTTTCACATTGAATGAAATACCACCTATTTCAAAGAAGAAGCCTTATCCAGCTTCTCCCACAAAGAGAAAAGATAATGAAGACAATATCTCTACCCTTTTAAAAATGAATATTATTGAAAAGTTAGTTGAAACACCTAAACATTGTGTTATCTCAAATGTCCTAATTTCTTATGAGAAAGATAAAGCCAGGTTATGTGGTGACTATATAGAATTACACACTTATAGTGTTGATGATATCTATCCTTTACCTGGAATTAGCTCTATACATGCTAACTTACAAGGTGCTATATATATCAGCTGTTTATATGGTAATAAAAGATATTGCCAGGTACCTGTTGAGAATAATTCATAGAGTTTTCTTATGATTGCCACTAATGTGGGTATTTATAAGTATTTTATGATGCCATTTTGACCCAAAAATGCCCCTTCAGTTTTCCAAAAGGTTATTGATAACACATTCCATCAAGAAATAATTGAAGGATGGCTGATGGTTTACATTGATGATATCATCATATTCTCTAAAACATTTGAGGACCACCTTAACCACCTGTGTAAAGTTTTCCATAAGATAAATGAGATAAATATGACACTTGCCTTGAAAAAATGAAAATTTGGTTTTCATTCCTAGAAAGTGCTTGGTCATGTTGTCTCAGGTTTGCAGATATTTGTTGACCAGAAAAAAGTGGTAGCCATACCACAGGTGAAAGATCCTACCACAGTTAGAGAGCTGCAGAGTTTTTTGGGAATGTGGGGATACTATAGAAAGTATATAAAAAATTATAAGGTCATAGCATTACCCCTTACCCAATTAACTAGGAAAGATGTTGCTTTTGTCTGGAACAGTGAAAGACAAAGAGCTTTTGACACCATAAAAAATTGTTTGATTTCAGCACCAATTCTTGCTTTGCCTGACTTTAATCAACCATTTTTTTATACACTGATTTCAGTTTTATTGGTCTTGGTGTTGCTCTCCATCAAAAAAAACTTATAAATGATAAATTATCAGAAGTAGTAATTTATTATATTTCAAGGGCCTTGAGAAATAGTGAATTGAGATATGATGCCACTCAACTGGAGTGTTTAACAGTAGTGTAGGCTCTGGAGAAGCTACATTAATATCTAGATGACCAGAAATTCAAACTTTTCAATGACTTCAGTGCAGTTAAATCCCTCTTAAACTTGAAAACACCTAACAGACATGTGATCAGATGGCAGCTAGCTGTTCAAGAATACAGAGGTAGGATGACAATAATTCATAGGGCTGGTATTGTTCACTGAAATGTGGAAATTTTATCAAGGTTACCTTTACCAAATGATGACTCAAATCCTGCATATTTTCCTGAAGATGAAAAAGTTCACATTCATGGGAAATATGCAGATGATATGGAGGAAGAGCTATTACAGCTTCTTCTGGATTCATATGATAAGGACACTGACTTAAAAAAGTTATGTACTATATTAAATGACCCAAAGAATGCTTCAATACAAGAATTTATTAAAACCCTCTCACCAAAGTACCAGAAGGCTTTGGAAAAAGGTAAATTTTTAATTGATGAAGGCTACCTCTAATATAGAAGAAATTTGAGTAATATTATTGTTATTCCTCCTTCTATGAAAGAGATCATCTTGAAAATTTGTCATGATGACATATTGGCTGGACATTTTGATCTTGAGAAAAAAATGATCAGAATTAAGAACACTTCTTGGTGGGTTAATATGTCTGAAGACACCAAAATATATGTTGAATCCTGTGATTCTTTCCAGAAATCAAAAAGATTGACTGGAAAAAGAGCTGGATTAATGCAACATATTGAAGCTCCTGATGCACCATGGCAAATAATAAACATGGACTTTGTAACAGGATTGCACATTTCTGGGAAAGACATTTATAACTCTTGTTGGATTATTGTGGACAGATTCACAAAAATGTTTAAATTTATAACTACTCACAAGGATGTTTCCACAAAAGAATTAGCCATCTTATGGTGGTCTCATATGTTTAATATTGCTGGTTTTCCAAAGGCCATAATCTCTGACAGAGACCCTAAATTTACTTCTGAATTTTGGATGTCTCTTATGGATGTATGTGGTTGTGATCTGAAGCTTTCTGCTGCCCATCACCCCCAGACTGATGGATTAGCTAAAATAATGATTCAGACCTTAGAAAACATGATAAGAAAGTATTTTGCCTTTGGCCTTGAGCACAAATAAAATGACAGATTCACTCATGATTGGGTTACCTTACTTCCTGGGTTGGAATTTTCATATAATAGCACTTTTCATTCTGTTACTCAGAAAAAGCCTTTTGAGCCCTGGCTTGGATATGTTCCAAATACTCCTGCCCAAACTCTCAATAATAAAATACCAAGATTGGACTTACCTCCTGATGTAAAATCTTTTCTTATATTAAACTACTTTGCAGAAGTCATGCTGAAACATGTATTGAAAAATCTTTTGAATATGAGAAGAAAAGGTGTGACAAATCCCATAGAGAATACACTTTTAAAAAGGGTGATGAAGTACTGATTTCTACAGTCCACTTCAATTTACAAGGTAAATACAAATTAAAAGACCCATTTGTAGGTCCATTTTTTGTCAGAAGAATGGTTGGTGATAATGCAGTTGAAGTTTTCTTGTACTCTCCATATGACAGAAAGCATCCTGTTTTTCCAATATCTCTTCTGAAACCTTACACATCCAATAGTTATTTATTTCCCAAAAGGAGGGGAAGACCAAAGAAGACCCCTATTTAAATCACTGAAGCAGCAGAAATTGATAAGATTCTAAATGAAAGAATAATTACTGCTGAAAAAGGTACTGAATACTTATTGATATTCAAGAATAAATCTTCTGAATATGATTCTTGGATACCTGGTAAAGAGATATCTAATCTTTCTAATCTGCTAAAGAAATGTAAAAAGAAAAAATCATAGAATTTTTTTTATTGTTTTTTTAGAATGAGGGAGTGTCATCCAGGCTGCTAGACTTACCCAGTAAAATAATTAATTATTTACTGGGATGAAGCCACACCTTTATTATTTCTTATTTTATTATTAATTATATTATATTTATTTAAAATTACTTTTAATAAATTAACTAATTACAATAAGTAAATTTAGTAAATATTTAAATTAATATTAATGTCCTTGATATTTTTTATTTCATAAAAAAGTGCTCAATGACAGGTTAAAGAGATAAAAATATACTCATACTAAAAATGAAAAAAATTAAAATTAGTTTATATAAGAAATACTCAAATTATATTAAATTCTAAATAACTAAAATATCAAATTATTTGGTACTAAGTGTGACATTTAAAATTGAACATTAAAATTTATCAAATAAATTGATATATATTAAAACATATTTTATTAGCACATCTTTTTAGTACTCTCTGTTATTTTTAATTTCTTATTTTGGAAGCATCTTTACTCTTAAACCCTTGTATGTAGGCTTCTTAACTTTACGTGCTCTCTATCCATTTTTGCTTATAAAAGTCCTTCAACTTTGTGCTGTTTATCTTCATTCTATACTACTTACAATTTTATTATATACAAACTAAACCCTATTTTATTACTACTACTACTGTTTTAGCACTTACATTTGCGTAAATATAAACCTTATAAGTAATAATAATCTTACCCCCTATACCTCTTAATTGATTAATTAAACATAAAAGATAAAATCTACATACCTGCTTTGAAATACTTGGTTTATCCACCTTATCTGCCGTTTGGACTGCGATAAAATCTTTTAGAACATTAGGACCCCCTTGAAAAGAAGAGTGAATTAAATCTTCTCATTTTATAAAATTATAGGGATTTTCAAGATGTATTGGCTTTGTTATTGGTACAGCTATTCATTTGAGTCAGAAAACTGTTGAATGTGGAAAAAATTACTTTTACTGAAAAAAGAGGTAGCCTATTTTTTTATTCCATTAATTCTTTTTGATACTAAAAGAAAAAACTATATATTCTCTATAGTTATTCAATTTCTGTTCAGCCTATATATGACAACAAAAAATTCACTCAATTCATATTTTGCTATCTTGGATAATGTCATGATTCTTAAATTTTTGAAACAATTATATTTCAAAACAAGCTGAAATATTCTTTGATGAAGATTGGTATCTTTTTTAAGATTTTACTTATGCAAATGGAAAATACGTACTCCCAGATTTTTGGGAACCAACTTCAGAAGAAAGTAAAAATGCCAAGCTCAACAATAATAGAAAAAATTCAGGAGTATGTATTGAAAATTCTATTCCAATCTTGAAAGTTAATTTGCAAGTCTATCAGAAGTAAGAAGTTATCTTAAAAGAAAATATAAAATAAAGGAATTGATAAAATTGATTCTGTGTTGCACTATACTTCATAATATTTTGCTGACCTCTAAAATCAATGGTTAGAGTTGTATGAAGATGAAGAAGTCAAACCACCTCCCACTTAATCAAACACTTCTATTTTTCAAACTGCCAGCATAAGGGCATAAATTCTTACAATTGCACCAGAAAATTTTTCAAGTTAGGTTTAATTCTATCTTTAGTTATTTAGAATTTTTTTTTGATTTTATTTATTATTGATACAAGTTGAAATCATTCCTTCCTGGATTTCTTCTTTTATATCTTTTTGACACTCTTTCAGAGTTACCCTTATATTGTTTAAGAAATCATTGAACTTTTTTATATAATCATTGCTCACCAATTTACTACTCTCATACAACTTCTTTTCTACCCCTGATAACACAGCTTCAATATTTTCATCATTGGTTGATTTTTTCCCTCACTCTTACTGATCCTGTACTAGAAAGTTTATATTTACTGGGGCCCCTAAGGACTGTAACACAGGGGAGAAAAAGTGGCAACCAGTCTTCAGGTTCAGTTCACATACTGAATTGATTCAATTCAGTATGTGAACTGAACCTGAAATCTGGTTGTTGCTTTTTTCCTCCTGTGTAAGATTATAAAATGAATTTTTATAATACTTTTCACACCTACTTTGAAGCAAAAGTTATTTAGGACCACTGGGTACTAATAGGGGGTATCAAAGTTAGAAATTTGAAATTATATAAAACGTATCTCACATCACAAAAAGAAAGCCACAAACTTGAAATTAATTCTAAGTAGAAAGGTGTTTTGGAGGTACAATATGCCATATATTAAAAAATAATCATGGTTGATTTGGTGGAAAAAAGAGGTATTTTGAAATGAAAGATTTATAACTTTGATACCCTTTAATGTGTGGTTGTTAATTTGCACAAATGAAATGATATACTTTCTGTTACAACACCTTAAAGGGACAAGCTTTTGGAGCTGTAAAGGAGACCACCTCTTTATTTTTACTATTTTTACCCTATTAAGTTCGCAGTATCTCTTACTTGTGGCTTCCCTCCAGTGGAAATAGTGTTATATTTGCCTTACCTTTACCTGCTATAAAGTTTATTTTTAAATTTCTATCATTATTTCATTCCATAGATTTTAGTAATTGATTATCATCACTTTTACTCATTCTTGAAAATAGAATTATTGTTCTGGAAGCTGGTTAAGGTAAAAATAACCAAGTGAGACTGAAAGTAGTAAGGTGGTCTCTAAAGTGGAAAAAAGGTGGTCCCTTTAAGGCCTCCCTTTTTGTTGTTTGTATAAGTTGCACAAAAGCAGAAATGATATATTTTATTCATTATTTAATTTTTTAATTTTTTAATTATTTTTTATGTTGCACTTATATTTTTTTATTTAAGGAAAAAGGCAATTTTTGCAAGTAATTTATAGGAAATGTTTTTGAATGCAAATAAATTTTTAAAGTAGATAGGAGATGAAAATATAGGGGAAGGATTGATGGGGGAAAAGTTGATTGTTGAGTGAGGCTGATTCAGTGTTCAGCACTGGATTGTAGATTGTAAGAGAACTGACACTAATGGCAGACCCCTGTCATATTGTGGCACTAAAAAAGGTCGGTAACACCCCAAACTTTTGCAATATTTCCAAAAGCCTTTCTCTAATATACAGGGAATGTCATGAGCCACATGAGACTTGAAGCAATATTTATTCTTTTAATTCATAAATCAGTGCACAAATCCATACACTATGCAATATAGGGGGTGGACTTTCTAGCAAGTCCCCAACCTGAACTCAGACAGAACTCAGATGGAACTCAGAGTGAACTCATACTGAACTCTACTTGAACACAAACCTAAACTTTTTCTGCTGATCAGTACTTCTCTCTGATTGTATGGTTCCTTTGTCAATAGCTCAATGTGTGTTCAATCTGTGGTGAATTTGAGTCCAAGGTTGCAGACTTGCTAGCAAGTCTGCCCCCCATATTTTGTGGTGATACTTGAAGCACAGAAAGAAATATCTACCTAGTAAACACATTTCCTCATTGTTATCCAATTCAAAAATGCTAGCAACTCTGCTATCTGAATCTTAAATCTAAACTAGTCAATCATCTGTTTATACTTTTCAACTTTGATAAAATGAGCAATTGTCACCAGACAACCTATGCACAGGGTTGAGGATGATCCCAAAGTAAGTGAGATAAAAGGATGAGGGAAATTACAACTTTGAAGCACAGAGGATTACTTCGACAAAGTGATTCAAAGATGGAGCTGAGTAGCCAAGAATTTTTCTTAATAATCTTTGAGGAATAATAAATGTATAATATAAGGACACTAAATATTATGGTGAATCTCACAAAGGGTTTCAATTTAATAATCAAAGGGAAGATTTAAGTATTTAGAATTTTAATAAAATTGATTATTAAGAGAGAAAATGACAAATATAATAATAGCCTAATAAGAACTTGACTACTATCACAAATATATTTTTATAATTTAATTATAGAGAAAGTCTAAAAAAAGTAACCCCTTTAAATATCCTATTCCTCCTTGCACAAACCCATTAATTACCCAGCCACCATATACCCAAAGACCCATTTACCACCAGAATTCCCATCAATCATCTAACTTTACATCCCTTCTATCACAGTCTGTCATGCGCCACATGACACTCAAGGCAAAAGCAGCTCATTAAATCAAATAATACAGAGGCCTAAATCCATACTCAAAGCGCAGAAAGAAATTCTACATAGCAACTGCAACTTTCGTTTGTGTACTCACTATTCAACGGTGCTAGTCTAAACTCTAAATCTAAATTAGTCAATCTCTCAATAGTGTGTGTTAGTCTTTTCCTCAATAAGAGACGCACAGCGCAATAGTCAATGTAATAGCCCACTAAATGGTTTATTAAATGTCTGTGGATTATTAAAAGGGGTAGTGAGCATGGACGGAAAGGATAGCAGAGGATTAAAGGTTTACCGGATGTTAGTGAGGAGGGTCCAGGTGTAACGGGTGTATTTTTCAATGGCCTGTGGTGTGGGGAATAGTGGATGGGTATGAGGTCAATGCAAGGAGGAGTAAAGGATATAAAAGAGGTTGGGTTTTGGTTTGACATTCTTTAGAATTAAATTATAAAATGTATATATAGTTAATAGTGGTAAAGCTTCAGGTTAAATCATTATTATTGTATCTTTCCTTATTCTCTCAGTAATCATTTCTCAATCCTAAATCTTTGATTATTGAGTTTCCAACCCTTTGTGAGATCTTAAGAATATTAATATTACCCAAAATTATATTAGAATTCTTCTTGAAAATATCTTGAAGCAGTAGCTCTTCCTTTGAGTCATCTTCGAATCACTTCCTCAAACATTTCCTCTGTGACTCAAAGAAGTTTCTAAACTCCTCCCTCCATCTCACTTGCAGGAACACCCTCGACCTTGTGCGTAGGTTGTCTGGTGACAGTATAATTTAATTCTCCGTAGTTCTCATTCTTTGGCACTACTATGTCCTTTTTTCAGGTGTTTTCTAAATTCATAAAATGGCACCTGTTCAATGCACTCCTCCTACGGGCGCTACTACTAGAGCTCGCTCCAGAGGCAGGCCAACAGCCACACGGCCTGTTTCCCACACTCACTCGTTGGAACCTCTCGACCTTAGTGAACGGCAACATTCAGTACAATCTGTAGAAGACGTCCCCAGGATTTTGATGATTCTAGCGAGGAAGAAGAAGGAGAGGATACAATGCATGAGGCACCATCCGCCCCTGCTACTCACCCCTCTGGTCAACCTTCTGAACCTGGACCATCTAATTTGCTAGAGGAATTCATGAGACTTTTCATGAAAACCCTTTCCAATCCAACGTCTTTTGAGGGATCTAAATTTAAAACCTCTTCCATGAAATCTCCTGATAAATTATATGGAGAGCATCCAGACAGATTGCAACCTTTCTTGCGAACATGCAAACTTCTGTTCCATAATGACCCTTGAACCTTTAATAACAACCAATCGAAGGTTGTTTACGCTTCTTCATTCCTAGCGGGAAAAGCAGTAAGGTGGCTCGAACCTTATCTTCTCATGCTTTCTTTGACAGAGACCCACTTACTCATCAATAATTGGGAAAAATTAAAAGACCAACTTTTTACGTTGTTTGGTGACCCTAATGAAACTGAAAACACAGAAATTGAACTTGATTTTCTTTGCATGAGTGATAATGGTAAAGCCTCTGAATATATTTCGAACTTCAGAGCACTTCAAACTTGAGTAGGTTGGAATGATTCTGCCCTCAAGTATCATTTCAAAAAAGGACTTCCTTCGAGGATTCTGGATCAATTAAATCTTCATGGTCAGAAGATGACTACCTTAACAGATTTAATGGATCGAACCCTCAAACTTGACGGCATTTACCAAGGACGACTACAACATTGTCGATACGCCAACAAATCTCAAGGCCAAAATTTTAAATAGGGACCTTCTTCACACCCATGGACAACTCAATCCAAACCCAATAAGGGAAAGGACAAACCTCGACCAAAAGGCTCGACCCCAGTCAATATCAGTAAAGTACTGGATCCAAAAGGGGAAATTAAAGAAGCTGAGAGGAAAAGGTGAGCAGATAATGAGTTATGTATGTGTTTTGGGGGTACGCACAAGCTAGAAGATTGTGTGAAGTTGAAGAAAAGAGAAAATACTAGTTCAAGGTCAAAAAACTAGTAGATAGTATACTTGTGTGTAAAGAAAACTATCTTATCTCGCCCAGTGCACAGAACCTCCATGTCTTAAGGACTGGTGTTACCTTAAACCGCTTGAGATTCATTCTTTTTAAGGAGGATATCCCCTTCAGTTGTCTTATAGACTCTGGAGCTTCAATTTCTTTTGTTAGTTTATCTTTTGCGGAGAAGTTACAACTGAAATTTACTGATATTGATCGAACTCCAATTTACTTGGTCAAGTCAGAGGAACCCAAATATTGGGTAAGTAAGAAAGTTTTATGGGTTTTCAACTTTCTGAACTTTCCCCCCTTTGAGTGGGAATTATCAGTCTTGGATGCCCCAAGGATGGACAATACCATTCTTGGCCACAACTTTTTAACGCATTGGAATCCTGAAATTAATTGGACATGGGGATTGATCACCCCACGCACTAAGTATATTTCTGATTCTTCAATGCAGGTCAATAGGGAGTTAAACAACCTGCCTGACAATGTCCTGCTAGAGGATGAATCTCTGCCAGATGACTTGCAAGCATCTGATCTTTTTCTAAATGAGCAATTAGCTAACCCTTCTAGCTTGATTACTTCACTCGAAGAGGATTTAAATTGCCTCAAAGTAATCGAATTATACTCTCTCAATTATGGTCTTCCCTCGACAGATTCTCTCGAAGATGATGAGGACGACCAAATCAGCATTGAAGCCATTAAATCAACTCTACCGGAAATCTATCATGATTTCATTGATTTTTCTCAATCCGCAAGGCCGATAAGTTACCACCTCATTGACCCTACAACCATCAAATAGAGTTAATAGGTCCAGTACCTCCAGCAGGTCCTGTCTATTCTTTGTCGAAGGACGAATCTCAAGTTCTTCAAGACTACATTGCAGAGAATGTAGCCAAAGGTTTCATCAGAGGCAGTAAATCTCCAACCATCTCCCCTGTTCTTTTTGTAAAGAAAAAGGATGGTAGTCTTAGGCTGTGTGTTGACTATAGAAAGCTCAACACAGTCACTAAGAAGAATGCATATCCTGTTCCTCCTATGTCATTGCTTCTTACCCTTTTCAATGGTGCTAATTTCTTTTCTAAAATTGATCTTAGAGGCACTTATAATCTTATTTGCATTGCGGAAGGTCATGAACCACTGAATGCAATGCACACTAGATTTGGTAGTTTTGAATATTTTGTTATGCCTTTTGGATTGTGTAATGCACCATCAACTTTTCAAACTTTTGTTAATGACATCTTTCAAGATGTTGTCAAACAATTTGTTGTTGTCTATTTAGATGATATTTTAATTTTCTCGAAGACACTAGATGAACATACTCATCATGTTTGACAGGTTCTAAATCAACTTCAAGATCACGGTCTCTATTCCAAGCACAATAAATGCGAATTCCATCTTAAATCAATCGATTTTTTGGGTTTTAAGTTATCCACTGATGGTTTAGTCATGGACAACAAAAAGGTCTAAAAAGTCCTGGAATGTCCTGAGCCCAAAACCATTAAATCCCTCCAAGGATTTTTGGGTTTTGCAACTTTCTATAGAAAATTTAGTAAAGATTACTCTAAAACTATTTCCAATCTTACTTCTCTTCTTAGAAAAGATATTCCTTTTGTTTTTACTTCTACAGCACGAAAGGAATTCAAAGCATTGAAGACTGCGTTCACCACAGCTCCAATTCTTTGACACTTTGATCCTTCTGCTTTGACAATAATCGAGACAGATGCGAGCAATTATGCTATCGCAGGGGTCATTTCTCAATTAAATCCTGAAACAAAATTGTTTCACCCTGTTGCTTTTGAGTCACGCAAACTCATTGCAGCAGAATTAAATTATGAAATTCATGACAAAGAGCTTTTAGCTATTATTCATTGTCTTAAAAAATGGCACTCTTTTCTTCTCAGCTTAGATAGTACTTTTCAAATTCTAACAGACCATAATGCTTTGAAATACTTTATGTCTTCCAAAGTGTTAACCAGGCGTCAAGCCAGATGGGCTGAATTTCTGACTGAATTTTCTTTTTCTATTTCCTATTGCCCAGGTAAGAACTGCATTGTCCCAGATATCTTTTCACGTCGGTACAATGTTTACCCACAGCGGGGGACACATTTGATAACAAGAACCCAGCAAATGTGAAATCAATTTTCAACGAATCAATATTAATGACTCATCAACTTAATTCAATGACAATTCAATCTTTTCAAAATCCACTATCCAACATCCTCGAAGCTCAGTCCAAGGACAATTATTGTTTAGGGTTAAAAGGCAAAATACTCTCGAAGCAAGGGGCCGAAAGATTTAGTATTGAATCAGGTCTATTAGTTTTTGAGGGTAGAGTAGTCATACCCGACAACAATGAAATAAAATTATGGATTTTCAATAGTCAACATGATTCTCCATTAGCTGGTCATTTTGGGGTTGATAAAACCTACCAGTTAATAGCAAGAGATTTCTTCTTTCCAGGAATGACAAGAGAAATCAAGGCCTATATAAGAGCTTGTTACGAATGTAATAGGAATAAGGCTCCCCATCACCGGAAGCATGGGTTGCTTCAACCACTTCTTATTCCCTCTAAACCTTGGGAATCTTTATTGATGGATTTCACTTCTCAACTTCCTCTTTCTAATACTTTTGATGCTGCTATATTAGTAATAGTAGATAGATTTTAAAAGATGTCTATTTTCATTAAAACCACTACCACTGCTACAGCAGAAGATTTGTCAAAATTCTTTCTAGAATATGTATTTTCCAAACATGGCTTACCTAATGATATTATTTCAGATAGAGGCTCATTGTTTGTATCCACATTCTGGACTCAATTGTGTCGACAACTTAATATCACGAGGAATCTCTCCAAAGCCTATCATCCTGACACCAATGGGCAAACGGAAAGGGTCAATCAAATCCTCAAACAATACCTTCGAATGTATGTCAGTTACCAACAAGATGATTGGACCACATGGTTACCATTGGCCAAATTTGCTTATAATAACTCGACTCATTCTTTGACACAAAAATCTCCTTTTGAAACTGTTTATGGAAGACATCCTCGATTCAACTCAACCCACGTAGGAACTAGTCATCCTGCTGAACATTATCTTCAAACTATATCACAACTCCAAGAAGAACTTAAATCAAATTTGGAATTAGCGATTCGAAGGTACAAGGAACAGGCCGACAAACATCGACAATCTGCTCCTTCTTTTAAACCAGGCGACAAAGTATAGCTCGATGCACGGAACATTTGAACGACTAGACCATCAAAGAAACTGGCTGAAAAACGCTTGGGACCATTCAAAATCGACTCTGAAGTCTCTAAAACTGCATTTCGACTCAAGCTACCTCCTAAATGGCAGGCTATTCACCCTTTTTTTCACATATCTCTCCTGGAACTGGCTCAAGAAACATACCTGGGCAGGAACCAAACTCCTCTGGAACCTGTCGAAGTAGAAGACCATCTAGAGTGGAAAGTAAGTTGTATCCTGATTCAAGAATGCGCAAGGCGAAACTTCAATACCATGTGGAATGGGAAGGCTTCCTTGATGACTCAGATAAAACATCCTGGGAACCAGCCATCAATGTTTCTAACGCCCCTGAACTCCTAAAATCTTTTCATCTTAAATATCCCTTAAAACCAAAACCTTATAACTCTCTTTTATTTTTTTTTCTCTTCTTTCTCTTTTCTTTTTTCTTTTTCTTTTCTTAAAATTCTAAAACTTCTTCTCTTCTAAAATCCTTATTCTTTGTTTTCTTTTCTTCTTTTTTCTTTTAAAAGTTTTTTCAACCTTCTTTAAAATAAATAAAAATAAAATAAAATAAAATAAAATAAAATAAACTAAAATTAAAATTAAATTAAAAATAAAAAAATATAAAAAAATAAAATAATAAAATTACAATCTTAAAATTCATTAAAATTAAAACCTTAAAAAATCAATAAATTCCTTTAAATTTTCTTTTCTCTTTTCAAAACTTTTCTTCTTTTCCCTTATTTCTTTTTCTTTGAACTATCAAAATTTTTCACGAACTCAATACGACAATCTTTCTCAAACTTCACTTCAACCTTTAAATCTCTCTTTTAAAATTCTTTGAACAAATTATTTCTTTCTTTCAAACTCTTTTAAAAAAATTATTTCTTCTTTCTTTCCTTTCTTTCTTTTCAAATAACCAAAAACTTCAACAAATAAAATTTCACAAATAAAAATATTTTTCTTTCTCTCATTAAATTTTCATTTCAAAATTTGTTTCAATCAACTATATTTTTTTCTCTCTTCTTCTTCTTATTTAAAATTTATTTTTATTTTCTTTTAAAACTTAAAACCAAAATTGTCTTTGATTAAATATTTTTCCTTTTAAAATTTCAAAACAAAATTTAAATATTCTTTCTTTCTTTTCCTTTTCTTTTTTTTCTCAAAATCTTATAAAATAAATATTAAAATTTTAATTAAAACAACATAATAAAATAAATAATTATACAAATTGTTTCTACTTTTCTTTTCCTTTTTATTTCTTCCATTTTAAATTTTTTCCTGTATTTTTTCTCGAACCAATTTCTTTATCTTCTCCAAAACCACTCTAATTTCCTTCCTACATTTCTCAAAAACCTCCCCCTCTCCTACCGGTACCACTTCCCCAATCTCCAAAAATTCTTCAGCCACGTCGAAGGAGGCAGCATTGATAATCTTGTCAATATTGCCACTGAACTCTTCAATAAACCTAGCTCATTGACCCTGGAAAGGTTTTTTTGACCATACCTGGTCAAGAGTTTCTTCATTATCCTCCCTCGAGGCAATCACTGGTAAATGTTCTTCAGTAGGGATTGACGATTCCACTTCCACAACTACCATTGCCACAGCAGTGGTTTCCACAATAGGAGCTCCCACAATCGAGGTTTCCACCATAGGGGCTTCCACAAAGACATCTGAATTCTAAGACATATGGTCATCAGAAAAATATTTTTTTTGGAAAACAAAATTAAAATAAAATAAAATAAAAGCAAACTTACTTCAAACATAAAATCAGCCTCTAGAAATAACTTTGATGTGACTTCCACTGTAATTTCTTTTTCTTCTCCGTCATCTTCAATGACCATCCGCCTTGAGATGAGAATTTCCTCCTCATCTTCCTCCTCTTCTACCCTTTGTTTTTTACCCATGGCTTGGGTTACCCAGGTCGCCAGGGTGTCCTCAACTTCCTCCTCAACTGCTTCTGATTGATCATCCCCGATCGACACATCCCATATATCTTTGACCACCTCTTTGGTCTTTGGTATTACCCAATATTTGGTCTTGGTAAACCTTTGTTCGATTTCAGAATGTTTAGCTAAAGCATTGCACATCACCCCTCTCCATCGGAAAAACTTGAATTTACGGTGAGGACCTCGAGTAGCCGTGCTTTCAACAATTAAGTATTTTATTGTTTCACAAGCCGTGCATGCTTGGGAGTACTGTTGGGTAACAAGCCCACCATCCTCTTTGGGGTGAGGATGCATGGGAGTTGGAGTTGGGCAAGCTGACATAATAATAATAATCAAGAATTCAATAAAGGGAAAATAGTGTGGGAAGTATATGTCTCATGCTCAACAGAGCTCGCATTTTTATACCCGGGAATCTGTCACGTGCTACGTGACACTCGAGGCAAAAGCAGCTCATTAAATCAAATAATACAGAGGCCTAAATCCATACTCAAAGCACAAAAAGCAATTCTACATAGCAACTGCAACTTTCCTTTGTGTACTCACTATTCAACAGTGCTAGTCTAAACTCTAAATCTAAATTAGTCAATCTCTCAATAGTGTGTGTTATTCTTTTCCACAATAAGCGATGCACAGCGCAATAGTCAATGTAATAGTCCGCTAAATGGTTTATTAAAGTCTGTGGATTATTAAAAGGGGTAGTGAGCATGGACCGAAAGGATCACGGAGGATTAAAGGGTTGACGGATGTTAGTGAGGAGGGTCCAGGTGTAACGGGTGTATTTTTCAATGGCCTGTGGTGTGGGGAATAGTGGATGGGTATGAGGTCAATGCGAGGAGGAGTAAAGGATATAAAAGGGGCTGGGTTTTGGTTCGAAATTCTTTAGAATTAAATTATAAAATGTATATATAGTTAATAGTGGTAAAGCTTCAGGTTAAATCATTATTATTGTATCTTTCCTTATTTTCTCAGTAATAATTTCTCAATCCTAAATCTTTGATTATTGAGTTTCCAACCCTTTGTGAGATCTTAAGAATATTAATGTTACCCTTAAATTATATTAGAATTCTTCTTGAACATATCTTGAAGCAGTAGCTCTTCCTTCGAGTCATCTTTGAATCACTTCCTCAAACATTTCCTCTGTGCCTCAAAGAAGTTTCTAAACTCCTCCCTCCATCTCACTTGCAGGAACACCCTCGACCTTGTGCGTAGGTTGTCTGGTGACACAGTCCTCATAATTTACCCTTAGACCCAAAATTACCTCTTTTGAATATTGCCTTGACTTTAGTGCTAGAGGACGTGTAGATTGCTTATGTTTGAAAAGTATAAGCATATTTAAATTTAGGATACTTTTCAGTTTGAATAGCACAGCTAATTCAAGAAAACAATATAATGTAATTGTTCCAAGATTGCTTTTAGCATATTGCCAGAAGTTAGGCTTGAATAGTGGTGTAATCGAGGTACTTTTGCTTTGAGTGTCACATGGCGCATGACAGATGGCCAGGTATAAAATTCAGGCTCCATTGAGCATGGAAAAGCTTCATTATATAAGCTTTAACTATCACCTCCTTTCATTTTTTTTGTTTTTCAAACTTCATCTATTTAAATTTTAATGCCAGTAAATACCAAACCAACCCCTATGCCTCCTCACCCTTGAGCTGATGGAGGGCTCCCCACTTGGAAATTCAAGATGTCCTGTATGGCCTGTGTGGCCATGGACTTATTTTGTCTCAAGAGTACGGCCTCTCAAGACCCTCACAAGAAATGCAAGTTTTTTTGATGGTGTCCAGTGACATGTAATGCCTTGGCTCTCAACAATAATACCAAGCCATTCACCAATACAAATTTTTGGTCAATTTCCAACTCAAAGGCCATTGTGAAAGACATATGGGATGTGAATACTACTAGAGATTTGGCGGTGAATGAGTTGGAGGGCTTTAGTCAGGAAGAGAGGTTGGAGATAACTGATTGGGCTACAGATTTAGCCTTGGAGAAGCAAAGGATGATAGAGGAAAAAGTAGAAAAGGGTTTCTCAGGTGCCACAGAGTAAGCAAGGAAGGAAGCTTCCATGTCCAAGCGACAAAGATTAATCATGGAGGAAAATGATGAAGAGTAAGTAGAGGTGGTGGAAAGAAAACTATTACTCCTCAAGGTTGATCCTGAATTTATGGTAAGTGTTTTTTAATTTAAATTTTTTTAACTTTGATGGTAGCTGATCTTTTTCGTTTTTTTTACTTTATTATTATTATTATCAGGGGGTGGAGACCACAGAGGAGATTCCCACAGCGTCAAACAGTGGGCCAGTACCTGAAATTCCTACTGAGGTTGAACAGCCAATTGAAAATGATCTGCCAAACACTGAGGAAGCCAACTTAAGGGTCAAAACCTTGGATCAATTATGGTCCAAGCAGCCCCACCACACTTTTCAAAGGTCGTTTTTTGAGGTTTAATGCAACAAGGTCAAGAAAATTGTGGATTTGGCATCATATGATATAGCCAAAGAATTGTTGCATATTGGGGAGGTGGTGTTTGCTGAAGGTAATGAAGTCTTTGAAAAGATTTGAAAGAAAATTTGACAAGTCATGGAGAAGATGGTGGAATTGATTTAAAGAAAATTGGAAGAAAAAATAATTTATAAAAGAAAAGAATAGGAATTTTTTTTCTTTGTGTATTGTTTTTATTCTTGAATATTGTTTTATTTAGCTGTTTGTTTTATTTTTTTATTTATTATGTAAATAGAAGAAAATAAAGAAAAAAGAAAATTTTGGGTTTTAAGAGAGAAAATTTTGAGAGAAGAAAAGAGGAAAGAAATATTTTAAGAAAAAATTTAGAGAGAAGAAAATAGAGGAAATTTAGAATTAAAAAGAGATTTGAGTTGAGATTGATTTTTGAAGAAAGTTGTGTTGATTGATTGAATGTTTTTGATGGTTTGAGTTTTGAGGAAAACGGAAAAGAAATGAAAATAAAAAGAGTTTGAATGTTGAAAAGAAAAAGAAAGAGAGGAATTTTGGAAGAGAATATGATATGTAATATGCAAATCAATTTTAGAAGAAAGAAAAAAAAGAAAATGAATTTATTTTAATATATGTTTTATTTATTGTGTAATTTTATTATTTTTTGTTTTATTATTTTTGGTTTTATTTTATTTTATTTTTATTTTACTTTATTTAATTTAATTTTTTATTTTATTTTATTTTTATTTTATTTTAAAGTTTTAAATTTAGTTCAAAGAAATATTTTGAAATTAGAAATTGAAAAGATTATATAAAAGAATTTAAGTTTTGAATGATTATGAATTTTTAAGTTTAAAATTGAAAGGTATGTTGAATATTTTAAGATTTAAGTTTTTAGAAAAGAAAAAAAAAGAAAAGAGGAGAAAAAAAAAGAAAAAAAAGAAAGAATTTAAGGTTTAGGTTTTGAAGGATATTTCAAATAAAAAGATTTGATAAGTTCAGGAGCATTAGAAAGGTTAATGGCTGGTTCCCAGGATGTTTTATTAGTATCATTGAGGTAGCCTTCACATTCCACAAGATATTGAAGTTTCACTTTGCGCCTTCTTGAATCAAGAATCTGGCTTTCTTCCCACTCTAGAAGATCTTCTTCTTTGACCGGTTCCAGAGGAGGATGGTTCTTTCCCAAGTGTATTTTTTGAGCCAGTTCTAAGAGAGATAATGGAAAAACAGGATGAATTGATTCCCACTTTGGAGGTAGCTTGAGTTGAAATGCATTTTAAGAGATTTCAGTATTGATTTCAAATGGACCCAGGTGCTTCTCAGATAGTTTCCTAGATGGTTGAGTTGTTCAAATATTTTTGCATCAACCAATACTTTATTGTCTTTTATAAAGAGTGGAGCAGATTGTTGATGTTTGTTGGCCTGTTCCTTATACCTTTGATTTTCCACTTCCAGGTTAGATTGAAGTTTGCCTTGAAGTCATGAAATTGTTTGAAGATAATTTTCAGCAGGATGATTTATTCCTACATGACTAAGATTGAATCGAGGAGGTCATCCATAGATAGTTTCAAGAGAGATTGTTTTGTCAAAGAATGTGTTAATTTTTTATAAGAAAACTTGGCCAATAGTAACCATGTGGTCCAATTGTCTTATTGATAATTGACATACATTCGAAGATATTGTTTCAGGATTTGATTGACTCTTTCTGTTTGCCCATTGGTTTCAGGGTGATAAGCAGTAGAAAGATTCCTAGTAATATTTAATTGTCAACATAATTTAGTCCAGAAAGTAGAAACAAACAAAGAACCTCTATCTGAAATAATATCATTGTGTAATCATTTTTAGAAAATATGTGTTCTAAAAGTAACTTTTCTGAATCCTCTGCTGTAGAAGTAGTAACAGTTTTGATCAAAATAGACATTTTAGAAAATCTATCAACTATAACTAGTATACTTTCAGAATTATCTGATGGAGGTAATTGAGAAATGAAATCCATTGAAATTTATTTCCAAGGTTTAGAGGGAACTGGAAGTGGTTGAAGCAACACATACTTCCTATGTTGAGGTACCTTGTTCCTATTACACTCATAACAGGCTTTAATATAGGCCTTGATTTCTCTAGTCATTCCTGGCCAGAAGAAATTCCTGGCTCTTAACTGGTAGGCTTTATCAACCCAAAGTGACCAGCTAATGGAAAATCATGTCTGCTATTAAAAATCCATAATTTTAGATCCTTATCATCAGGGATGACTATTCTACCTTTGAAGACTAATAGACATGATAAAATACTTAATATTTTGGCCCCTTTCTTTGAGAGTATTTTGTCTTTTACCCCTACACAATAGTCATCTTTTTATTGAGCTTCTTGAATTTTGGAGAGTGGATTTTGAATTGTTTGAGTTGTCATTGTATTGAGCTGATGAGTCGTTAAAATTTATTTGTTGAAAACTAATTTGAAATTTTCTGGGCTCTTGTTAGCAAATGCCTCCCCCTGCTCTGAGTAAAAGTCTTCCCGACATTATAATATGTCTGGAACTACACAATTTTTTCCAGGACAATAGATACTAGTAAAAGAAAATTCAGATAATAATTCAACCCATCCGGCTTGACTTTGTGTCAAGAATTTTGAAGACATAAAGTATTTTAAAGAATTATGATCTGTTAAAATTTGAAAAGGACTATTAAGACTGAGAAGAAAAGTATGCCATTTTTTAAGACAATGAATAATAGCAAGTAACTCCTTATCATGAATTTTGTAATTTAACTGTGCTGAAAGCAATTTGTGTGATTTGAATGCAACAGGATGAAACAATTTTGTTTCAGAATTTAATTGGGATATAAACCCTACAATAGCATAATCACTAGCATCTGTCTTGAAAATTGTTGAGGCCAAAGGGTTGAAATGTTGAAGAATTGGAGCTGTGGTGAATGCATACTTCAATGCTTTGAACTCCTTTTGCGCTGTATCAGTGAAAACTAAGGGAATATTATTTCTAAGAAGAGAAGTGAGATTTGTAATAGTTTTAGATTAATATTTAATAAATCTTCTATAGAAATTTGCAAAACCTAAAAAACCTTGTAAGTATTTTTCAGATTTTTGCTCCGGCCATTCCAATATTTTTTTAACTTTCCTATCATCCATGAAAAGGCCGTTGCAGACAATCCTATAGTACTAGCTATAGGCCTTGACCAAGGGAGTTGGAGTAAAACTGGAGAGAAAAACCCCTGTCCCTTTGAGAAATACAAGGTGAGATTTATTTGCTACAGCAATTTAGAGACTGTTACTATACCCCTTCCAGCACACTCCTTGACTGCTTAACAATTCAAGACAGTAGCCAATAGCAGACTACTGAGAACCAAAGAACCAGAAACAAGAAATGCAGAAAGATCCACAACAGAAAAACTAAACACTGTGCACTTGCTGTACAGAAAACAGCAATAATAATTGATGCAGGTTCAAAAGCTACACCTGAGAAATCAGTTGACAAAGTTTAGTTAAATGAAGAACTAAAATTGCAACAAACACAGCTAATTGTGGCCAAATAACAGTGAAAACTTAGTGAGAAACAATAATATAATTACCAGATGGTTGTATGATAATTAAAGCTGCCCCAAACTGTCTTATTCAGTATGTATGCACAGAACACCATCTAAAAAATACATGCACAGCAACAAATTTGGCGCTTTTGCAGCCAAATTGAATCAAAACCCTCTAGAAGTGCTCCCCAGCCTTCTATAACTGAGGCAGGCCTGCCTAAAAGTGGCCAGACCTCCCTGAAGCCAGAAAACCACCAAAAACCTCCAATAAAGCCCAAAATACTTAGAAAAATCCATTACAACTACTTAAACCCTTAAAACACAAAATTAAGCTATGACAAGATTGTGACATAAAATATAGAGCCAAATTAGCTCTACTTGTGGTACTAAGCACTTAACCCTAAGACTTAAGGTTAGCCTGTAAAACACAAAAAACAAAATTTAACAGCTATCTTTTAGAAATGAAAAATGAGCAAATGACCCCTTAAAAATTAGAATATGAAAAATGTCATCAAGACATAAAATATAGATAAAAAACTGGGGCTATCAAATGGTAGTACCCACATACCCATAGTCCCAATATTCACTGTATAAAACCAGAAAAGCACCCATTTATTCAACCAATGTCAATTAAGACATACCAAAACAGCGCCAAACAGACCAAAAAAGGCCTCTTCCAATTTTGGAAGACCCACCATCAGTAAATAATGTAAAACCTAAAGAATCAATAGAATTTAGGTGAAACTTACACTTAGTGTGCTTGTTGTAGAGACCATGCTCTCAAAGACAATTGAGGACTTGTTGGACATGTTCAATATGTTCCTCGAGGGTCTTCGAAAAAATTAAAATATCATCTAGATAGACAACAACAAATTGTTCAACAACATCATAAAGATATCATTGACAAAAGTTTGAAAAGTTGAGGGTGCATTACATAACCTGAAAGGCACAACTAAATATTCAAAACTACCAAACCTAGTGCGCATTGCTGTTAAAGGTTCATGGCCTTCAGAAATACATATAAGGTTTTAAGCACCTCTTAAATAAATTTTAGAAAAGAAATTAGCACCACTAAACAAAGTAAGGAGTAAAGACATAGGAGGAACTGGATATGCATTCTTCTTAGTCACTGTGTTGAGTTTTCTATAATTAATGCACAACCTAAGACTTCCATCCTTTTTCTTGACAAAAAGAACTGGAGAGCCAGTTAGGTATTTACTGGATTGAATGAAAACCTTTGCCACATTCTCTGAAATGTAGTCTCAAAGAATTTGAGATTCATCCTTCAATAGGGAGTAGACAGGACTTTCTGATGGTACTGGACCTACTAACTATATTTGAAGATTGTAGGGTTGATGAGGTGGTAGCTTTTCTGCCTTACAGACTGATAATACATCAAGGAAGCCTCACAAAAAGTGGATTTGGACTCTCAAGAAATGTTTGAAAAATTTCTTGAAGTTTCCAATGGAATTTATGAAGGTAGAAAGATTGTGTGTTGAATAAAGCACACTTATCCCAAAGTTAAGGCAAATGTAAGTTTCTTTATTTCTCTCTTTACTTTTTGTTTGTATTGGTCATTTGTTTTTTTTCTATTAGACATCAAGTATGTTAGATCAGATTGAGAATTAAGGTGAAGCATCTAAAAATCCATCAAGTGGGGTGATCTTGGCTGTCCAACATTTCTGCTTGGTTAACACCATACTTTTGTCAAACAAAGCTCACCCAGATCTTTTCCCCTCAAAAGAAGCAATTGTTTTTGTCAATCCCACCAATAAAAATCAGTATGTCAACCTATATTATGATCTTGCTTATCAATGGGCCTGTGAAATTGTATGTTTTTCTTCTCTTATTTTCCTAATCAGCATATTTTACTAATTGTTTGTTAAAGGAGGAAAAACTAACTGAAATGACATTGGTTTTCCCTCCAAAAACCCCTCCTTTTGATAACCTGGAAAGTTGCGAAATGCAAGAAACTTCTGATTCACAAAAAAATTCTCCAAATCTTTCAGAGAGCACAATTCAAAAACAACATTGCTATTCTCAATCTAGAAACACTAGATGCTATTCATATTACAGCTCAGGGAACTTTTCATCATCAGGTTCAATTGAAATAGTCAAAAAGCACAAGAAACAAAAACTGAGAAATAAGTCAAGTATGGTTCAGCAATACTGCCAACATCACAGGGGTCCTGCACCAAGTTTTTCAGTCATTGGGTGTGATGATGATACAACAATATCTGATAATTTGGATTTTACAAAAGTAAACAAAAAATAGGGAATTTCATGATGGTTAAGAAAGTCTAGGCATTGAGACTTGGAAATTTTTTGAAAATTATCCTGTAGAGGAGTTTTTTGAAGCAGGAGTTCTCAGAGGTGCTTCCCACATGTTTATTTCATCAAAAAAAGATTTAAGGCTTATTTACATGGTAAGACAGAAAAAAGGAAATGATTTTCTTAGATTGTTGTATATAAACATGTGATTTATTCTCATATTGACACATCTTTACTTAATTGAAATTATAACTTTTCATTTCACATAAAACATGAGAGTAGAACTCAGAGAAAATCATTTTGATTGAACAAAAAAAATAAAAATTCCTTGCATGTAGACACTAATTCTTTACAACTTCTTAATCAATCTAATTTTAAAATCACCTCACACCATAGTTTCTAATATCTCTTGTTCCTCATCCTTACCTTTCAAAACTAAATATTAGAAATGATTGCTCTTCAAAGCACTAAATGCTTTCTTGATAGGATTGAAGTTGGGGGAGTAAGCTGGCAAGTAGATTAGTATACACCCCTGAGCTTCAACAATCTGATTCAATCATCCATTGTGATGGATAGGTACATCATCCATCACAAGGATGCTACATGGCTCTGGAAAAGGGTTCATCAATGGAAGCTGGGCAGAAACTAGATCATCAAAAAAAGGTAAGACATAAAGAGAAAGAAAACACACCAATACATTTTCTAGGAGAAATTAATAGTGGAAGCAATTAAAATTTTCTTCTTGAACAACTAATCCAACTAACCCAGAGGTAGAAATTCCTGGTAACACATTAAATTGGTGTGTACCTCTACTAGGGGGTATAAAAATTGAGGGATACTAAATTAGGGATCAGGAATTTTTTTTCCTGGGATCAGACATTATTAATTGCAGAAGATTCTTATCCACTATACCCAAGGCTAGTGGATAAGAAATCCACAATAATGCATTATTCCACCTCTTATACCCCTATTTCCATTCCAAATTCCTGATCCCAAACTCATCACATCCATGATGGATTTTTAAGAAAGTCACATGACTTATAATTGCTGGTGCCATCATTAAGTCTTTCATAACTTTATGCTACTTAATTTTGGTGGCAAACACTTAACATTTTTTTCTATCTACACACTCCAACTGCACATTTGGTGGTAAATTCCCACTTCCCTCATCACATAAGCCTTCCACCAACAACTATGAAACACCTCTCAATTAGGCAGCTACTTCACTCAACTATGAATTCTATTGCTTTATTTTTAGTTCTTTACTATAAATTGGACTCTGTTTTGGAAGATGCTTTAGCCTTTATGTCATTTCTTTCCAAAAAGCATTACATAAACCCAGGTGGGCCAAATCTTCATCATGATCCCAGATATGATCTCTGCTCCACTCTCCTTTCATTAGGGGGTATCAAAGTTAGAAATTTGTAATTATTTACAAGGTATTTCACAACACAAAAAGAAAGCCAAAAACTTGGCATTAATATTTAGTAAAATAGTGTTTTTGGGGCACAATATGGCATATTTTAAAAAATCATCATGGCTGATTTGGGGGAAAAAGAGGTGTTTTGAAATGGAAGATTTTAAACTTTGATACCCCCTATTATGCTTATCACCCTCCACCATTTTGACACACAACAATTTTAATTTTTTGTTTTCATACTCTCTTAATGTCCACTTTGTATACTTTATTCACTTGGCTTGATATTTTTGTTTGTTGCATATTCATTTTTAATTTTTATTTATGGTGAATATCTCTTTTTGGGATGGCTCATTGGTTTTCTTTCACCAGCTCAACATGAAATTGCATATTTTCTGAAATCAAATATTTTTTCAGTGTTTCTTTTTTTTTATTCTTCACTCATACCCTTTTCCTCCACTCCTGAAACATACCTCAAATATTTTGGTTGCATTTTTTTAACTCATCTCACCAGGTAAGTCATTTTTTCATTTTTATTGATTTTTTATTTTGCTTTTTTTATTTTTTTTTATTTTTTTTGTTTTATTTTTTGTAAGTGCTTAATTTTTTTTTCAAGGGTAAACTATTTTTTTTGGTTTTTTCTCTCCCTCTTTTCTCTCTTGTCCTGCCCTTTCTCCCTCCTTTCCCCCCTTCTTGATTGCCTCAATCCCCCCTTTCCCACATTAATCTCTTCCTCACCTTTTCCCCTTTAGGCACTCTTTTTCCTTCCTTTAGGCACTATTTTTCATCCCTTTAGGCCCCCCTTTTCCCCTCCTATCCCCCTTTTACCCCCTTTAGGCCCCCTCTCAACTCCCCCCCTCCCCTCTTATCCCTTTCCCCCCCTCCCCCCTCCCCTAACACCTTGCCTCCACCCCCTTTAGCTAGCTAAAAAATTTTCTTAGCCAAGTAAAAGGGGGGTGGAGTCACGGTGAGAGGGAAAAAGGGAAGGGGGGAAAGGAATAAGGGAAGAGGGGAGAGGAGGGGGAGGGGGAGGGGGAGGGGAGAGGAGGGAGAGGGGGAGGGGAGGAAAGCGGTGGAGGGGAGAGAGGGAGGGGAGTATTATAAAGCAGTCTAAAGGGGGTATAGTGGGGTATAGTGGGGGGGAGGAAGGGGGGAGGACCTGGTGAAAAAGGGGGAGAATGGGGAGGGGGGTTTGAAGACACCAAAAAGAGATAAATGAGACAGACAAGGAAGGGTAATATGTGAGTATGTAAAAGAAAATATTTGTTATTATTATTAACATTACTTTGTTTTTTTCTATTTTTTTTTACAGAATATTATTAAAAAAAGTTTATGGTTCAAGATGAATCAAAAATAAATTTGGTGTGTTTATAATTTTTATTTTTGTTTTGGGAAAAAAGTTTCTGATAAAATTTTTTTTTTTTTGGTTCAAATTTTTTATTATAATTTTTTTTATCATTTTTTTTCAAGGAATTTAGCTGGTATATCTAAAACCAAATAACTTTAAAATTCATTTTTTTGTCAAATAATTTTACTGATGTTTGTTATTATTTTATTTTATTTTATTTTTGTTTCAATTTTTTTTAAGGACAGTTTAAGTATTTGATTTCTTTTCAAAAAACAATTATTTGGATTAGTTTTTATCAATAAAATTCTTAAGGTTGAGCAAACAAACTAAATTATATGAGTTTTATTTTTTTTCCATTTATTATTTTGGTTTTTTACACATATTTTTTTTTGTTCAAAGAAAAAAATGTCTATTTTTTCAGAATCACCTCTTACTTCTCTATCATTATCCTCTTCATCATCTTTATCATCTTTTTCAAATTCAAATTCATTTCAATCATAATCCAAAATAAAAAATAATAATAATGATGATTGAACTCAGCAGAATAAAATAAATGGCCAACCAATACCATCTCCAGCTAAAATCAAAAGACATGGCTTATATTTTCCAGACCATCAGTGCATAGTTAATGTTGTTTTGGAAATGGTGTTATCAAAATAATTTGGAATTCTTCTCAGGATCATCAACAAATGACCAAAGCTCCACCTGGCTTGAAATCTTATCAAGAGTTCACCCATTTTGGATCTTCTTTTCAAATCAGTCAAAAATTAATCCACAAAATAGACAAGGTAAAAAAAAGAAGGTAAATTTAACAAATATAAACAAACTTTAAGTACATAAAAAAAGTATGGGGATGAGTAGAGTTATCAAATATTTTTTATTTTTTCATAAATTTTTTATAAATAACTTATATTTCAAATTCATAAAGTAAAGTAATGGGCCAACAACCTTGTGTTGTATAAACAGTAATCATGATAAAATTAAATTATTTCATGGGGTTCATCTTGCCTATACCTGTGAAAAATCCCAAACTTAGTTTCTTGACTTGGTCCACGTTTTGGAAGGAGGAATGGTCATTACTTTAAAACTAGGGAAATTGATATATATTAGTTGTTTATATATTAATTTATGCAATAATATTAAATTATGGTGATTCACACCCCTTAATTCAGTAAAATGAAGGGGGGGTATTGCCAAACTTTCAAATCTGATATGCAAAATTGATGACTTGTAAAAGTTTTAGTGATACCTAGCCCTTATTTCAATAAAATGCAGCAGGGGGGGGTATTTCTAAATTTTCAAATCTGACTTTCAAAATATTTGATTTCAAGTTTTAGTGATACCTGTCCCTTGCTTCAATAAAATGAAGGGGGAGTATTGCCGAAATTTCTTATAAGAGTTGCAAAATTCTTGCATTGAAAGTATTTTGGTGATACCTGCCCCTTACTTAAGAGAAATGCAGGGGGGGGGGGATTGGAAAATTTTCAAATGATACCTGAAAATATTATTTAAAAAAGAATTTTTAACATTAAAATGTGAAAATTCAGCTAATGATGGATAGAGTAATGAAATACAGGAAATTATTTTAAAAATTTTTGTACAAATAATTTTGAATAGTTAAAGAATGAAAGAAATAAAACAAACTTGTCATTAAAAAAATTTATTAGACATTCAATTTCTTCATAATATTTATTGGCTTTAACACATTCCATTAAAAAAATTTTCTTCTTTGAATTTTCTTCAAGATCATGCTAAAATTTCATCTTTTACATTAAGTTTTGATGCTCAAGTGTTTTCTCCTCTTTCTTTTATTTTTAAATACAAAGAGTTAGCTTGAATTTCTTCTCCTCCAAGTCTTGTGCCCTATAATCTCTCCTTAAAGAGAGCTCATATTTTTTCTTTTCAAACTTTAGAGTCTCTTTCGCAATTTCCACTTGTTCTAGAGTGATAAGAAATATTAAAAAAAAGTAGAAGAAAAGAAGAGTAAAGTATTAAGAGGTACTGTATCACTTACCAGCATCACGTTTCTCCAAAAACTTTTTGATAAAAGAGAAAGGGGTTTGAGATGAAGTATCACTTTTTTGTCTTCTTTGAGAGTGGAAATTTAGACTACTTGAAGCCCTTCAATTTTTTTTCAAGCTCACATTTTCCTCCTAATCATTGTCGCATGGCTTCAGACTCAGTTGATTGTGGCTTCTGTGTTTGTTCTTCAGCCTTTTTCAAAATAAGAAAATGTTAGTAAAAAAAAGAACAGGTAAGATAAAATAAAGAAACATACTTGAGTTATTTCGGGTTGGTTTAAATTGCCATAAGGATCTATAGCAAAGCTATGTAGATTCATTCACCCCAGAAAAATTGTGGGGGTATTGCCAGCAATACCCCTTGCTTGAACTCCATTGAGCCTCAAATCTATGCCTGAATTATGCACACATCCTCACCATGGAGGAAATTGTTTGGACTTACATTTAGTCAGAGATTTGTCACAAATTGAGCTCAAGATGAACCTACATTGATTACTGTTTGATCTTGCAAAATCCTAATTTGATCATGAGTTGAACTATTTTTGAGCTCACTTTGATCCAACATAAGCTTTTGCATATCCAATATGTCAACTATTCACTTTCAAAAAGATTCGTATTGAATTTCACATGGAATATCAGAACCAAAACCAGTAATTTTGAGTAAATGGCTCCTCAACATGATTAATCTACAATAAAATACCATCAAAATTCAATCTGATTACTGATAACTTTTGGTAAAATGAATAATAGATATTTAAATTGGAAAATAATATTCAATTTCTCAATTTCGAATTCAAAATATAAATCCTTGTTTCAAATGTGAATTTTGTAGATTCCTAGCCTTGCTATATTATGAGTAATATTTGAGGTATTGTACTCCATTGTAAATATGGTGTTGCTCTGCTAGAAATTATCTCTTTTTGAAGTCAACTTTATTTAAGCTTGATTCCAGAATGATACATATTTTATAATTATTTTGAGAAAGAAGTCACTAGTAATGAATTTAGCCTTTTATCTGTCCTTTATTAAACCTCACTTAATCCTACTTACACCCAAATTGACCCACAAAAACCTTATTCAAGATATTTTTTAGCCCAGGATGATTCAAGATTGGAGTAAAATATTATTTTACATATCGAATATGCCTATTGATTAAATTTCATCAGGCTTACTTAAAATTCACATTAACATTAACTTTCACTGCAAATATTAAACACAAATCTTGAAAATATTGTATGTAAAATCAAAATAAATCTAATATAATATGCTTACAACAAAATCTTTTTTCTGGATTTATTGAAACAAAAAATTGTTCATTTGTGAAAATAGAAAAAATAATATCCATCCTGAATTTAGAATTCATTTTTAAAAATTTAATGCCCCCTCACTTTCAAGTTTATCATGTATTTCAAAAATTATATTTTTAATAATTTTGTGAATAGTTCACCTGAGATACAAACCTTGGGGATATCAAAAACTAAAACATCATCAAATTGAAATGTTTTTTATTGATATGAATGGAAATAATTATTGAAAAACACCATAAGAGAAAGTTTGATTTTTAATAATAGGCATACTTTCTCATGTAAATTTCAATAAAAATAATTATTATTCTTACATAAATTGCAGTGGATACATTTGAGCTCAAAAAGAATTAAAATTGACAAAATAAGAGTTCTATAATTCATATTCGAAAATGAAATCACCCTTCATTATCTACCTGTAAAGCAGTTTAAATTAAATAATTTCAAAGTCAGTATATACTGATGTATTTTTTCTTCTAAAAAAATTTATTATATAGATTAATAGTCATAAAAAGTTGACATAGATTTTAATTTTATTTAAGCAATCTTTAGTGCATAAAATAATAAAACTATCTTTTATGTAAAAAGTGATGTAGGAAAAAAATATTATTATATTTTTGATGCACTATCAATAAAATTGAAGATAGAGCATATCAAAAGTTTAAACTTAATTTCAATTTTGATATCATCATTTTATTTTATTTTACTTGAGTAGAAAACAGATTTTAATCTCAATATAATTTTAAATCCCATAAGTTTGTAGATTTCAACATTTAAAACTATGAAATAAATATTTATGGAAGAATTTTACAATATTTTCCCTTCTAAAAACTCATAAATCCAACTTCAAATCTTCTAACCTTCACAAGTAACCACAATGCATTCTGAAAATACTCTATAATTAAATAATTAAAGGTAAATAAAATTATGTTTTTTTTATTTCAATTTTTGATAAATAATATATATATATATATATGATTGCTTAAAAAGTCTAAGAGGGGACTTAATAGTGGTTTTAAAATTAGATATATAGATTCAACTTTCAAAAAATTGGTTTGGAATAAATTACAAAGACAAAAAGGATATATATTGATGAAAGAATACTGATTTAGGTTCTCTTAAAATTTTATTAACCACTTTTATCAAATATCAATCCATGGTTATTATTCTTTATGATATTATCATAGAATTTTTTCCTTTTTTAATATAATGATTTTCTATTGTGTGGTATGTAGATTAAGATAAGTTTAAAAGATTTATTGAAGATATATATAACAGACACAGTATATTTTGTAGATTTATAACTATAACTTACTTTTCTGTTGTTTTACATCATTGATAAGTAGCTCATGAATTACACATGTAAATAATTATAGTCCCTGGAAATAAGTCCTTGTGAACTTCAAATTTTTTGTTATTCTTAAAATAATTACTCAAATAAACTGAAAATTTTTTCAATCATTGATTGAAAGAAGGAGTTTCAAAATCTTATTTTGTAATTATAAAAGTTTGAGTTATTTTTTATTTATCAAATAAAATGAACATTTGTAAATTTTAACTTCAAAACTAGTGATCATAGCAAAGTAATACTGGAAAAATCAGATAAAAAGGGTGGAATAAAGTCATATCACAACAGGAAATGATACAAAATTGTTGATTTTTGGCTCACAATATTCAACATATTTTTGACATATTTTTCCACCTTTAGATAATGTTTAGTGGATTTTAAAATTATTATAACAAACAAGATTAACAATGTTTTTGATTTTTTTAACAAAAATAAATATAGTTAGATCATTTTTTTAAAAATATGACTTGTTTTTATGCTTTATCTGCAATAGTTAGTAGTTTTTTTTTTAGCAGAAATAACTTGTTTTGATATTCAATTTTTGAATTTTTTAAGAGAGTTCATTTCATTAAAGTTTTGTATCAATTTTTCATTAAAACATCATATTTTGAATCTAAAGATTTGGTTTTTAAAAAATATATATTTTTATGATATTTGACTCTTTTTTTTTGGATTGATAAATTATGTTAAAATTAGAATCGCTTCTTTCTAGTGAGTGTACATCATAGTTGGTTTTCAAATCAAAGATTGATAAATGTTGAAATTTTGTAAAATTCTAAATATCTTTTAAAACTTTTTGATTTTAATAATGTTTAAAGTTATGTAATCATTCTATAAGAAGAACACAATTAAAAACAGATAATGGTACATTGCTTTCAATTTATAATACTAAAATTCTGTTCTACTTGAAACAATGTAAACTAAAGCTTGGTATATCATATAAGAAACTCAAAATTTTCAAAATTCATATTTACAACTTTTTAAACATGATACACATGAAAATATATTTTTAAAATAATTTCCTAATTAGTTTCAAATACAAGAAAACAATGACCTAAATTTTTTTTAATACTTAAACCATTCTGATGAGTGAATTTCACAATCCTCTAAGTAACATATGGTTACCATTTATACACATATACATGATTGCTCCTTTTGTTTGATTTTAGCTGAATCTAAAAAGGAAAATCTCATGTTGAATATCAGCTATAAATAAACTGCTTATATTAAAAGCTAATATTTCATATGAGAAATTTGTTATTTAGTTTGGGAAACATTAATAAGTGTTGGGAATTATAATTGAGCCATTTATTCATGTAAATAAAAAATGATTACCTTCTAAATATTTCATATATATATATATATATATATATAAAATAAAAATTAATTATATAGTAGCATTTAAACATGATTTTAAACTAATGTCATATAAAAAAAGGGATTGAACTAAAAATTTCAGTAAAGAAAATAAAAATAAGATAAGTTAATATTCTTGTTTATATTTTCATATTTTTGAAAAGGCTTACTTAAGGGAGAAAATTATTTGGTTTTAGAGTACAAGAGTTTCTAGATGAAAATCTTCACAATATAGGTTGACCCTCTCAAAAAGAAGATTCTAAAAATTTTGCTATCCATCCATTTTTTGGAACACTTTACACAGGTGGTTGAGATGGTCCTCAAATGTTTTTGAGAATATAGAGATATCATAAATATAAACTATCAGCCATCCTTCAATTATCTCTTGATGGAATGTGTTATCCATGACTTTTTGAAAAACTGAAGGGGCATTTTTAGGGCCAAATGGCATCTTAACATACTTATAAATACCCATATGAGTAGCAATCATCAGAAAGTTCTGAGAATTTTTCTCAACAGGTACCTGGTTATATCCTTTATTACCATCCAAACAGCTGATATATTTAGCACCTGGTAAGGTAGCATGTATAGAGCTAATTCTAGGCAAAGGATAGATATCATCAACAGTATAAGTATTTAGTTCTCTATAATCACCACATAACCTGGATTTATCTTTCTCATAAGAAATTACAAAAGGTGAGATAACACAATATTTTGGTGTTTCAACTACCTTTTAAATAATATTCATTTTTAAAAGGGTAGAGATATTGTCTTCAATATCTTTTCTCTTTGTGGGACAATCAGGGTAAGGCTTCTTATTTAAACTAGGTGGTATATCAGTTAATGGACAAGAAAATGAGAATTTCATTTCTTCTTTAACTAATCCCAGTTCATGTGACCCATGAGCAAAGGCCATAGGAAAAGACTTTATCAAGTTAATGATAGAATCTTTATCCTCACCAGAAGGAAGTTCCCCAAAAGAGGCATTGTCAATTTCAAACATAAGGGCATGCATTTCTTTTGTAGATCTTCCTTTATATTGAACCACAGAACTACATGTGTTCAATTCTGGTTTTAATAATTTTTTTGGGGAGGAAAACTTAAATTTTCTCTTCCCATTTATCCCCATTATGAAGCATTCACAGGGGGGAAAAATGAGGACTTGTAGGCAAGTCTTTTTTTGTATTTCTCACTAACCTTGCTGTAACCTGGTTAGAGCTTCAAGTGATCCATATTCAAAACTGCCTCTCATGAATCAGGGAGTGAAATTTAAAGTTCATACTTTTTACTTTTATTAGTTAGCTCAATCACTGGCAGTAAATATTTGTATATATATTTATTGTCCACAAAAAATATACAATTCTAAAACCACATTAAAAATCAGAATAGCTGCTGGCTATATTTTTTAATGATATCATACAAAAAGTATTTGAGAAAACATTTGCAAAACTACTAGGATGTGTAGTTTTTGAAACATGACCAATAATTTCCTTGCTATTCATAACTACTTTTTTTGACCATTTATCATAACACCAAAAAAAATTTAAGCCCAGCTTTTAAATAAGGATTTTCAATTTTAGGATCCACAATGTCATATAAGCCAACTAAAATAAAATTTTGACCTGAAAATGTTGTTGACTGCCACATTTTCAATATAACCCCAACAACATTTCATTTTGATGAATTTACCTCAACATTGCCATTTCCTTGATTTGTTGAATATAATTAGTAGTTTTTTCTATCCAGTAACAAGTTATCTACTTCAATAATTTGAGGTGATAGAACTTGAGATGAAACAGATGGTTGATTTTTTGTAAAAATGCTGGAAAATATTTTTTACCATCAATCATGTTGAGATACCCTATCCACAATTCATAGTCTTCACACAGTAGTTGAGAGGATTTTGAGGGAATTTTTCTTTTCTCTGAACTGAAGACATTTTTCATTTCATTCTCAAATCAATCATTAGTTCTGTCCATTAATGATTGAAGCTGACCGGTCAAAATAAACCTTTTCATAATGGTCTTGTCCATTTGATCTTTAAAAAAATGAAATTAATAAAGTTAAGTAGCTTTAATTAAGGAAAACATACATGTTTTCTTATTGGTTGGAATGGAGCTTAACATTCCATTTATACACTTGTGGGCCCATGCTGCAGTTGATGGTGCTGGCCCAAATCTTCTCAGAACTTCAGGAAAATGTTGTGGTAAGTGGATTTTTGGCTTTATATTGATATATGGCCAAAATTCCTTAAGACACTTCATATAATCTTTTAACTGACCTTGAAGAGATGAAATTTGAGCTTCACATATCTCCAAGGAAGTCAGAATATTGATTATTGAAACCAGCAGTGAAAGACATTTAATCAACTTCTTCTCTCCTGCTTCAGAATTTTCAATAGCCCAAACTGGTATCAAAGCTGCCACATAGTAAATTTTACATAGTAAAAACCATTCGGCAGCTTTAATATTTGTACCAGCCTCTCCTAGACTACTAGGAACACGGGTTAGCCATGAAGGGGTCTTAGTATTGCGGATACAGGTTTGAACAATTAACAATTCACTAGATTGTAGACACAAATTATCTGTTGATGCATCTGGGTTTTGTGCTGGTTTCAAAGTGACTTTGGGTCTTGATAAATCTGAATATTTCTGAAATGTGTGATCTACAAAAATATTTTTAGATACAATTTTCATCTAATAATAGCTCATTTTAACTTACTTGAACTGGAAAAATTGGATCTAGAATCATTTTTATCCAAACAGATATCTTTAGAAAGTTGATTGTGACTTTTTGATGGACCAGCCTTTTTTACTTTCTTGACCTGCTCATGAAAACTATCTTGATGAGAAGGTTTACGTTTAAAAAATTTTCGTGGAGGTAGAAGTACACAAACAGAACTTTTTGATTTATTAGATTTTCTTGAAGGTTGAGAGGATGAATGAGGTTAAGAAAGAGACTTTGATTTTTTCTTTTTAGTTGAAAACAAATATATGAAATTACTAGAGGCACTATAAAATGAATTTTGGCTTGATATGGAAGGATTTGGATCAAAATCATTAAAGCCTCTTTTTGATCTATTTTTCTTTTGTTTTTGAATTCGTTCTCCAGTCACATGTATCTGAAGGTACGTTTTTCTGAAGTCCTTTGCCATTCCAAGGAGTAAGCAGTGCATAAACTCAATTACAACAAATGAAATTGGTTTCCAATATGGAAGCTGAAGAAGTGATGAATATCGTAAACTGTACTCTCCAAGATCTCTTTCCTTTCTTGTGCACTAGAAGCAGTTTTCCATTTGAGAGCGTATGTGCAATGGTGAGAATCAGTCCGAGAAAGAAATTCAGAAGGAGTTTTGCCAGATCTCAGTTCCTCCTTTGAAATGTAGCAAAAATGGCATGGGATGTTAGAGCTATAGCTGGAAAATCCTGAAAGCTTCTGGATAGCTGGAAGATCACCAATCAAAGGAAATATCGCTGCATGGATTAACCATCCATTTGGGTTATTATAAGTCTTGGAGAAAAAACATCCTTTCCACAAGGCAAGAAGTTCATCCAAAAGTGGTGTAATAACGTGATTGAAATGGTCCAAACTGGGTTCATGAGGCCCAGGTGTAATTCCCGCCAAAAAGACATGTTGCTTTTTATATTGTAAATGAGGTGGGAGATTGAGACAAATCAGTATGATTGAACCAAATGATACCTTATTATTACCACAGATTTTGTTCCCAAATGGATTAAACCAATACATAAACAAACTAAAAACCAAATTCCCACTTTTTTTTGTAAAATAACCTCCACTAGAATCTTTAAATTCTTTCCACACTGACCCATCCCATATGTCACAAAAATTTTCCACGTCACTGCCGTGGTCTTCTCAAAGAAGTGTTGAGATCATCCTCAAATCCAGGAAGAAGTAGAAGACGTGCAAGCCAAGATATAAGGGACTGAGTTGTATAAGTTTGTGCTGGTAAGGATTTATTATTTTTCACTTTGAACAAGGGGTAGTTGCATATCAGCAAATCATCATCCTTCTTAGGAATGGGATTTAGTAGAAGTTGTTTGCAGTGACTATGATCATAGTTGTACTCATTGACTGATTTGAAAGGTTGATGAAAGCAATTCGGACAACAGAGTAATGTTTTTAAAGGGGCTTCAAGATTAAGTCTCTGGATAATAGTGTATATATCGTGCGGAAGTAATTGAGATTCTTGTTCAAAACTAGCAGGATTTCCAAAACTTCTGGAAATTAGTTGAATTTTGAAAAATTCAGCTATGATTCTTATTTCAATTTGGTCCCCAGATAGGTTTTGTACCAAGTTTCCATGAGCAATTTCAATGAGGGTAAAGAAAATATAAAGTGAGAGATGGGCAAGAGCAGGTGGAGGAAAATCAAAGGTATCAACAGGTGTGAAATTCGAGTTCGACAAACTAGATGATTTTGAGATATTAGATTTTCTTAAAATAGGGGTAGTTGAGTCGGTATTCAAAGTATCAGGTGTTAAAATGGGTTGGTGGGTTGGCTATGATGATAAAAATTATTTTGGTGGTTAGAAATGATATAAAATTAGAGAATAATTCAATTGCATACCTCTTCTGAGAAGGGGATTCTTTGTTGTGAAGTGCTGGCAATTGGACGTGAACTCAAAGTTACTTCAGGATGGGAGGTTGAAGGAAGAGAGGATGGAATGTTGGAAATTGTTGGTGATTGTCTTTCTTAATTTTTTTAAAGAGTAAAATTTTTTGTTGATGTTTATAAAATGTTGTAGAAGACATTGAAAAACCTCTTTCAATTTCACCATTAGGATTAGTAAATGTCTTTTTATCACAGCCAAGTTCAGAGCAAATGCAAATCTTGTACTTAGTCGGCATTTTTAGATGGCTTATAAAAATATAATACTTAGGATGGTGGTGATAGAGGAACAAGGGGGAAATGAAATTTGATGTATTCCATGCCAAAATATGTATCATAACTGAGTATTCAATTTGAATAATATACTAAATTGAATTAAATTTTTTTCAAGTTTCATGGGTTTAATATTAAAGGTGTAGGAGTATGAAATTGCATGAAATGCATGGTAGAAGATACAGATACAAGTAAAAAATTCTGTACCATTATCAATCAGGGATATTGAACATACATGTATAAGAAATGGTTGACAAGATACTAAACTTCTTTCATTTAAAAATTAGAGTACTTTTTGTGGTACTGCATGATTCTCTGAGTATTTTGGTCAATGAAAAAAGGAAGTTTAATTTAAAATTTAAAGACTGTAATTTATATTGTTAGGAAAATGAAAAAGGAAAATTTTGTTCAAAAATCATATTTGTATATTCAGCTTACCCATAGATAATGAACCATATAATTTATTTCTAAAATCATGTTTATGGAGTGAATAGAATTTAAATGAAAGAAGTTATGAATTTAAAATGATATTTAAGCAATGACATTTCAAAACTTAAAAATTATACCATTCAAAGGTAATCTTTCAGGTGCAATTATGAAAAATGATATTCAGTGTTTTTTTTTTAAATTTTTTCATCATTCAAGGAATTCTTGTGAATGGATAAAATTAAAAATTGCAAAATTCATTAATACAATGAAATAATTTTTCTTGTTGCTATTGAATGTACACATATTTTAAAATAAATAAGGTTATAAATAATAGAATAAATATTATAATAAATGTAAAAGAGAGGGTATTTTAAAGGATTGATTGCTGCATAGCAATAAAAACTGTGATGTAGTTAATGAATCAGTATTATAGCAACACAGTGGAAGATTACTTGGACAAGATGATGTTTCTGACATAATGGATGATTCTTTTCTAAGTGAAACAACATGTTTATACAAAGATTTACATTTTCTGGTTCCTCTTAACTTATTCAAAGTAATCTGATCAATCTGGGAATAAAAATTGGAAATTTCATCTGATCGTCATTTCAATTTTCTCTTCCGAAGATTTCCTTCCTCATCCTGCTCAGTGTCAGAGTGATAACTCCGGTTATCAAATAAGAAGAGATATTCTTGATCCAGTACAGATATTGCAGTATGGAGCCGAGATTTTTGTAACTGAAGTAGAGTTTCAATGAAAGTTCCTCTAGAAAAAAAAACTTGACTCACTTTTCTTCTAGTTTCCTTATTTTTTTTCCAGGACAGAAAATTGGAGGTGATCTGGACTGTCCCTGTTGGGTGCGGAGCCATCATTCTATTATGAGTGGCACAAAATCCTCTTGGTACTCATTATGATCAAAGACATAATATCGAAACACCTGGTTTTTGAAGGCATAGAAATAGTGCTTTGTCAGATGAGAGATAACCAATTGATTCCATTCTGTGTCATCATTCATAGAAAAGCATAGTCAAGGTATTCCAACTGCTTTAGCATCATTATGACAAATATGATGAAAAACAAGTGGAATTGTTTTTTGCCGCCCAGAGGGAAATAACTGCAGTTCCTCCATGGTTTCAGTTGCTTCGGATATTGTTGGAAGGGAAGTAGAAGGTAAAGGATTGACAAGAGAAGAGATTTCAGAAACAGTCGGAGAAGATGGATAAGTATCTTCTTTCTTGCATTTCCCAAGGATAAGCTTTATAAAATCAATTATAGAAGCTTTTGAGGTAGCCTTGGAGTTGGGAACACCTATTTCAGCAAGAATTTTATTGAATGCCCTAGAGCTTGTGAAACCTGTTGCTGGTATTAAAGTAGAATCTAAAATTTTACATTAGTGAAAAAATTATAGCCTATCAAATAGGAAACTTACATGAAGACATTGTTTGTGGTAATTAAAAATATGTACAAATCAGGGGAAATGGGGGAAAAGAGGGGATAAGTACACCTTATATATCAAATTTTAACATTTTCCCCTTGTTAATAACTTTGAAAGGGCCTAATAAATTTTTTTTTCCTTTGTGTACTTGTGAACCTAAAAATATTTTTAATCAAACTAAGAAAATCAAACATTTTATCAAAATTACATGTAATTACAAGATGATTATGAAGATATTTTTGCCCATCTAGATTCTGCTCTCATGAACAGCCAAGCTAAAAGTATTTCAAATTCAGTCTCAAAGAATCACAGTTGAAAATGAAAAAAGCTTACTCATCCAAGTAAAGTTTTTTTGATTGAATCTAAAATTTTAAATTATTTAGTAATAATATTGATAAAGATTCTTGGAAAATTACCCACTTGTGTAATGTTTTCTTCTATTGTAGAGGCAACAATATATCTGTAAACATGGACCTCTTTAGTTTGACCTATCCTGCAAACTCTGTCAATGGCTTGTTTCTCCATCAAAGGTTTCCAGTAAGGTTCCTAAAAATAAAAGTTAGATTAATCATAATTTGAAAAATTGAAATCTTACAATTAAGAAAAAATGTGATGCCATTGTCAGATTAAGACCTTCAAAGACACTAAAAGAACACCAGAATCAATGGTAGAGAATGACTGGAGGACAATTTCCTGTGCACTCATGTCAAGTGAACCATCAAATCTCAGATTTCGGATATTGTACTCAGAAAGAGCAAATGAAATTCTATTATTTTGAAGGTTAGTTTTAATATTTTATCATTGAAAGAAAAACTTACAATTTGAGTGTGCCAGTCCACTCAGAGAAAATGACACATTTCATTTCTTTTTCAATAGAGTATAATTTGAGAAGGAAGTTGACCAGGTGGACAAATTTTGGACTCTCCTTCCAGTTGATTTCTTCCACCACAGATATTTCTGAATTGTGTGGGAACTGAGGGTGATTGCAGAAACATTGCAATGCTTATAGAGCCACTAATCCAGAAGGATCTTTAGCAGGTAAGCTGTTTTCATCCATGTTGAGCTGCTTGAATAAGGTATTATGCCGCATGATGTACATTTCTGAAAGTTGACCCATCAAATTGATAATGAAGTTTTGATATTTCACTCTATTTATGAAGTTAACATCCCCCTGATCCAGACATATAGAATTCTTTGTCCTTCAAATCATTATGTCCCCTAAGACGTTTTGAATAATCTTTTTGACATCAGTAAATTGGCCTTTCTTTGCTGGAGTTCCAACGTATTTATTCCATCCTTCAGAGGTTGATAGTGGCTCAAGACGTAAAAATTGAAAGATGGGAAATAAATCTTGGACTTTGTTCTGGATGGGAGTTCCAGTTAGACTAAGATGGCGAGATGTCTTTAGTGCAGTAACAGATATGGAGGACTTTGAAGATGGATCACATATCTGACTATAGGAAAATGAATCAAATTTATTAAATCAATAGTTATTAAAAACTTACTGTGCTTCATCCAGAATCACACAAAACCATCGAAAATGGAATAAACCTTCCTAAATCGTTTATCATAATATGATATGATGTTAAGACAATTTCAGACTCAAAAAAGCTTATGAAATTTTCACTTCTGCCCTTTCCATGATGAATAATCACTTTAATCATCAAATAAGCATCAGTATGTCGTAAAATTTAGTGTTCCCATTGTTTCAATAAAGTTGAGGGTACCACTATGAGTGTCGCCTTCACCTTCTTTGTGCTTGATGAAGGGTTTTGAAGACGTGAAAATTCAGCAGCTTCATTTAAAGTACTAACAATCAGAGCAATTTTTGACACTGTCTTCCCAAGGCCCATGTCATCTGCTAATAGAATTGATTTCGGAAGTGTGTTGGTAACTCTTCCACTCAATTCATTTTCCCAAGTCGAATCTCCACAGCACCTCCATAAATATGTTTCAGTACACCTTTCCTGAAGTAGCATAAATGCAAGAGCCTGGCTTTGATGGGGTAAAAGGCATGTTTTCAAATGTTGGGGTTGAGCCATAGAAGCTGGGTGACTGAATTTGATGGAGAGGAGTTCCTGTATGTGAATGAGCGAGCCATCAAGCTGAGTTGAAAACTGATATTGAACTTCACAGCCCAAGTGAAGAGAGGGTGTATAGTTATTTGGTTCAGAAATATCTTCTTTGATAGGAAGAAGGAAGGTGTAGAGGGAAGAAATATGTGCTGGTAAACAGAAAAGTAATATATTGATTGTTGGAGGAAGGGTGAGATCTAGGTGAGGAACAAGAAGAGTCTCAATGAGTAGAAGAGGTGTCCTTGACCAGGCGTCCAACAACCAACTGGAGCTATAGTTGTTGAGGAGGATGGTTTTCCAAGAAGAGTGTAGAGCACCTTTGCATGTGTAGAGATAAGATTTCCCACACATAACTTTGGCTTCTGTGAAAATATTTTGAAAATATTTTCAGTTTTAGATAAATAAATAGAAACATGCTGTTTCTGAACTGAAGCTGTATTGTGACTAGTTGTGGTGTAGGACCTCAAGATGCCAATACAGATGGGTTTGATAGTAGAAACATCCATGATGGTAAAGAAATAAAAGATGGGACAATTTTTTGAGGAAGCAGAGCCCTATATATAGGACTTGATATTTTGGGAACAAATGGACTTTTTTGTTTGGAAGTGTTTTAATTTAATGCAGAAGTATAAAGGGCTAAATTAATAATGTAAATCCTTCAATTATATATAAAAACTACATGTACTACATAATAAATCTTCATTTTTAAATAGTAAAAACTTTCAAGGAACTTTATTTTTAATTTTTTGAAGGTGCATTTAATAAATTAAATTCATATTTTGTAAAAAAAGGTCATCAAATATAGTTTGAGAGATCAATAATTAAATAATACTGATTTGCCTACATTTACTTTAGCTTACAGCTGCTTAAATAAATTAATAATGATTATATTTTTTCATATTTCACTTGAATAATCATCTTGCAACATTCTAAGAACCTTTTTCATAGAAATGGTTTTAGATTTGAAGGCTAGATGTGTTCAGTGTATAGAATAATATCACAATATATTTTAGTACATTTGATTAAATTTTACCTTATGAAATAGCTTATTAAAATTCAAAAACAGCTTTTAATTTCCCAATGAAATTTTAAAGAATTTATATGTAACTTGATATTGGGAATCTTGAAAATTGCTATCTTCAACACCAAAAAATTATACAAAAAATTTGACATAAAAAATTTAATTTTATAAAAACAAAAATTTTTTTATTATTATTTTATATTTTGAGAACAGTATATTATTAATTTTACCTTCATTACCTCTGACTTACCCCTTTGAATCACTTATTTTAAATCTTTGAAGCTCCCCTTTAGCCCCTCTGTCACCCCCAGTGGGGCCCCCCTGGGGCCAACTGGGGGTGGAAAAGGGGCTTAAAAAGTGCCAGGAAAGGCTGCGCAAAGGTGTTTCTCTCTAGTAAAACTCTGTTAAACCCCTCATAAAAACCTTTCTCAATTCCATAAACTTAAAATCCATAACCTTATATAAATATTATGTTTAATCTCTGCTTACTTTTTTTCTCTCTCTCCATGTTGCCAGTCACAAATTTATATATATGTTATTTCCCATCAAATATGTAGTAAAATGTAGTTGAAAAAAATAAATTTTTTGTTGATTTAGTCCTATGAAACTCCCCAATTACTCACTTTTCACATTGAAAAAAGAATTACCTATATACTTATTCCAAAGTCATCACCTGTCCCAGTTCCATTATTCATGGTTTGATGGACCATAATTTTTAAATTAAGGTGCATTGAACCTTTTTTTAAACTCACATTCTCTGATCCCATGAAAAAAAATCCCGCAATTATTTTTATTTTCATGGGACCACAGTATTTTAACTCACGTATTTTTGCTATATTAATCAAACATTCAATTTCTTATGGCTCATTTTTGAGCCAGGATTGGTGCCTGCTACTTAGTCACGTGCAGCAAAGTATTGCTGCAACACTTTGCTGCATGTGACCAGCAGCTAGCCACCAAAGGCTGGGTCAAATGAACAATATCTTTTTTATGATATGGTCCATTTGACCTGGCCACCTAAACCATTACTTGTCACGTGCAGCAAAGTGTTGCAGCGATACTTTGCTGTACGTGATCTTTTTTTTCCTTGCCTTGGCTTGGTCAGATAGACCATAACTTAATGTTATGGTCTATCTGGCCATAGCCAGGGAGAAGGCGCTGTCACGTGCAGCAAACTGTCGCTGCGACTCTTTGCTGCACTTGACCAGCCTTCTCCTATGCCCCCTTGGGCAGATGGACCATAGTATCAAAGTAATATGGTCTATCTGACCCAGGGTGTGGCCGGAGAGGGCTGGTCACGTGCAGCGAAGAGTCGCAGCAACAGTTTGTTTCACGTGACAGCCCCTTCTCCCTGGCTATGGTCAGATAGATCATAACATTAAGTTATGGTCTATCTGACCAAGCCAAGGCAAGGAAAAAAAAAGGTCACATGCAGAAAAGTATCGCTGCGATACTTTGCTGCACATGACCTAGAGGTGAGAAGCGAAAAAAAAAGGGAAATAGATAGATGGACCAGATATTCTGGTTCATCTAGCTATACTGTGAGAAAAAGAAATGGCCATATGAAAATAAGTATCAGTGATACCTTTTTTCATATGGCTAAAAAATGAAAATAAAAAATAATAAAAAATTTAAATGTGCCATTAGGCAAAATAAATAATAATATAGAAAAATTGAGGGTTAATAAAAATTTAAAGAAAAATTCAATTAAATTAAGTATATGTTAATTTATAGTAAGCTCAATTTGATCACAAAAAAATCAAAAACACCACAAAGAAAAAACAAAATCAGGTGGGCTGTGAAATAACATGGCTGTGCTATGCACATATGAGGTCAATTTAATTTTTATAATATTATATTTCAATTTAAATTAATATATATAAATTTTGCATAAATTAAAATGTATTGTATTCAACTTCAATGTGAATAATGAATATGAGATGACCTTCACATTGAGATTCATGCGCAATAACATCTGCAGCTGCTTCTTTCTTCCTTTAACCACAATCAGGCTCAACTCTCTCAACTCATTCAGATATTATGCCTTCCCAGACTTCAACCCCTAGCCAAGCCCCTCCAAGCTCTCCCTCTGTGTCTGAAGAATCAGCATTGCCTGTACCTGCTACGGCACAAGTTTCTACTCAAGATAAATATAATTCTGGAACAGGCAAGTCTAATTTTGTGTGTAATTTTTACCTCTTGAGTTCTTTTTTTTTACTTTGTTCTCTTCTTGTATCAATTAGAGTCTGGAAAGTTTTCTAAGTCCATCAATATATCTAACCCTCTCTCCTCTATAAAAGATTCTCAAGAATCAGGTGGAGGCTCTGGTGAGTTTTTTGTATCATTATTAGCTTTATTTTGAGCTAACAAGCTCTACTTCAGATGGTGCTTCAGATCACGCTCAAAAAATGGAAGACTTTGAAGAGCACAAGGACAGAATTTTGAAGGATGAAGTCATTCAAATCTCAAAGGATGATTTCCTCACATCTGTATCTGAGTTTCAAGCATCAGTGGAGAAACTTGCTGGCAAGAAGATTCTTTCAGGCAAAATAAAGCAAAAGTTTCAAGAGCTTCTACTTGCATGTGAAAAATCCAAAAAAAGTATGTACTCTAGTATTAATTATTTTTCAAATAACTAATTTCTTCATTTTTAGCTGTTGCTAGTGGAAAACAGCTTCCACCAAATGATCAAATTATCATCATTGATCTCACAAACAAACCTGAAAGAAGGGCTTCAAAAATAAAGCAGACCATTAAAGGTTCCAGACATCCTGTTCTATCTGACTCAGAGGATGACTCCCAGCCTCACTCAAAGCTACGTTAACTATACAAAAAGGATGCACCCAAGAGGTAAATGTTATCAGCTAATCTAGATTCTTCACTACCACAAGCCTCAACCTCTGAGATACCTCCTCCCCCAGAGGAAACTTCATCAGCTCCCTGTATCCCCAATCCTTCTGTCTCTATTCCTGAACCTGCTAAAAATATTGAAGCTCCATCACTCCCTTAAAAGAAACCTGCTGGTTCTAAAGCAACTGTTACCAAATCTATCATCCAATTAACCCCTTCTAAACCTCCCACTTCTAAACCTCCCACTTCTAAACCTCCCACTGCTACATCTCCCCCTGCTCCATCTCCCCCTGTTCAATCTCCTGCTCAGTCCCCCTCAACTCAAACTCCTGTTAATGCTGCAGCTGAAAAATCTATCCCTGATGAATCCTCAAGACCCTTATCTGCTTCAACTTCATTGCAACTGGCTGGCACTCCAAAATCTTCTTCAACTTCAAAAGAACAAAGTTCTATCCCTGCATCAGTTCATACACCTGCTTCCTCTACATCTTTCCCTCCCCAACCCACTTCAGCTCCCATTGCCTCATCTTCAACTGCCATTCCTTCCACTGCCCCAGCTTCTACATCCAATCCAGATAATGAAGCATCATCATCTACTTCTAAATCAAATTACCGCTTTGTCTTGGCCCAGCATAGAGAATCTGTGGAAAAAATTTGTTCCACATTTTCAGGTAGAATGGATCAAGATGCCTGGAGGAAAATGGCATTAAATTCTTACAGTATATTGGAGTATCATCACTCTATCAAGGTTGATTCCTCTAGTGAAACAAATAATTTAAAAAACTGTGCATGGCAGCAAGAAAGCTGCTCTATAGGGAAATGGCTTCAGCAGGTTTTGAATTTAGGTATGTTATCTCATATTTTCATCTGAATTATAATAGCAGTGGTTGACATTTTTTACAGCACCTTCTTACCTCCTTCCCTCAGAATCTGAACTATGGTATCGACATGACATCTTCCATACAGGCTTTATCAACAGCAAATTTAAGAATTCAACCTACTTATTTACTGCTCTTCTCCAGCTAAATAAGCCATCCAAGGGTCAGAAGAATTCTTGGGCTCATCTTATAATGGAAGAAATCAGTTTATCTGGAACCCGATTGAATTCTTCAAGAGAAACTTTTCAGACTGGCAGCACTGAAGATAGTGTCCTAGATGCTATCTCATACTTGGAGAGCTTGAGGATACAGAAAGATGTCAACAATGAAGAGAAATCAGATGCACTGTCAACTAGTAAGAAGGTTTCTATTGGACATCTCACTCTTTTTCATGACCAAATTCTTGTTATGCTTCAATATTTGACTATGTTGAAGGGATACTTTGGTTAAATCAAAAACAAACACAGAACTTCAGTCAGAAATCCAGGACAAAAACTATTCTTATCTAGCTTTTTTCTTAGCTGGTGGGGTAAGAGGTTTGTTTTTGTGCAAGGAAGATATCAGGAAGGCAAGATATGTTTTTTGTGCTGAGCTAATTGAGGTCACCAATTGGCTCAAGAAGAGTCACAAAAACAGTGATAGAGTCAAGTGGCCCAGGACACATAAATACATTGTTGATATTATTTTTGCCTGTCTGGGTTCTGAAAATTTATTCAATAAGTTTAGTATGAGTATTGAAGACATTTCAATGGCTATTGTTTTAGATTTTTTAGAGAAATGGTCTGTAGATACTAAAAACCAGGAACTTCCATGGATTGGAAAGGGGGGGGAAAAAGATCAGCCTCCTATTATAAGCTTGTAAATACATTGCTTTATTTTTTTAAATAAATATGATCTGATTATCTTTTTCATGTTTGCTTGCGTGAATCTAAAATTTTTTCCATCTTAATATATTATATAAAAAGATTAATTGATGGCTATGAATTACTAATTTCCATTTCCATGGAAGAGTGAAATATATTTTACAAATTAATAATATTGAGTAAAAGTTGATATTTTTGACCAGAAAGAATCAATTGCAATTTTTTTTACCTAATGGCTATCTTATTATGGATGTTTTAAAATTCTTACTATAAATTTATTTCACCTGTCAGATATAATGAAAAATGCATATTATTATTATTTTATTCTAAGAAGGTTCCATGTTATTTCAAAACTTGCCTTATTTCCTAATAACAACCACATTCAACATCTACCTTCAAGAGTATCAAATCTTTTTTTTTTACTAAGCCAAGTTATCCTCAAAAATGGACATCAGTAAAGATTGTAATTATTTTTCATGTTTGTGATCTCTACTCTTGTACTCACAGGAAAAAGATTTCCAATGGTTGATTCTCCAAGAGATAGTAGAGACAATTCCCCCCAACCCAACTCATCACATGCATCACCAAATAGACAAGAAGAGGAGAGTCCAGCACCCCCACCTGCTTCACCCTTGCGTGAGAAATCACAAGGACCCAATCCTGAACCTGGAGAGAGTGAAAGAAGTAACACTTCTGCAGGTAAATAGCTCTACCTTATAACAACATGATATTACATGTTTTATACTCACAATTTCATCAAGATTTATTTTTTTCAAATCCATTTTGTGGTGGTTGTAGCAGGTAAGTAAATGGGAAATCCAAAATTTTCATTTGCTTATTTCAAATGATTTTTATTTAAACAGAAAAAGAAAAAAGGAACATTTAGGATTTTCTTCAAGGTTCATCTGGTGATGATGATGGTAAGTACAAATTCATATATTTATTGTTTCATTTTATCTTTATTAATTGAATTTACAGTGGAATCAGCTTTGGATCCGGAGTCTTATATTCAATGGCATCAGCACAAAGAATCACAGGCAAAGAAGAGAAAGTCTGAAAGTTCCTCCAGGAGACAAGTCACTTCTTTAGCCAAAAAGAATCAAATTCCATCTGCATCCCCTCCCTTAGGACGATCTGTCATCATGTTTGCAAGATTTCTTTTAGGCTTTGACCCCTCAAAGCAAAAATTTCTGCCATGCCCTGAACCAGGGCTAGTCAACTAATGGAGAAGCCTGCACCAGAAAAGGGAAAAAATGATTCAAGAGATTTGAAATAAGCCCCGTCCTAGCTTGGATTTTTCTCAAAAAAATTATTATCAAATCTGAACTTGATCAGCTTGTTTCTACCTTCAAAAATCCTACCTTTACACCCACTTCTGACTACCCCCTTCCGCCAAGCCAGAGCATTAAAGTTGTTTGGAAACGTCAAGCTGAAGCTAAATTGGCTCAAACTGGGATCTCTTGCTTCTTGTATGACTGGGAAAAAAGTGATGATGATGATTGGAACTCAACCATCCTCACTCAAATTATCTCTGGATGGATGGCTTGTTATCAGGGCAAAGGTTTCCAAAATTTTCCGATTTCTCAAGACATTGTCAGTAATGAAGCAGTTTTAAGAATTCTTCAGCGATGGATATCTGGACAGGCCAAAATTTTCAGGGATAAAGCCAAAAAAAACAATCTGATTCTGATCTTGCCCAAGTGCAGAAGATAAAAAGTGTGAAACACCAGACCTCTAAAATGAGAAGAGAGGTAAGTGAACTACTTTATCACAGTAGTATATAAATAAATTGATTCTTGACTTATATAGTTGCGTGACCGTCGAATTGAGATTGCTGCTTCATTCTTGGTTCCTGATAAGGCTGGGCTTTTCAAAGATGATGAGCTTCATTCAGACACAGATGTAAGTGCTAGTGGAACTCACACTAAGAGAATAATTCCTTGGAAAAGTCCAGCACTTGTCCGATGTTTAGATTCACTCGATGAAGGCTGGGTGAAGAAATCAATGATGAAAGCAAAATCATCAACAGCCAAAGCTTCTGTGAGGGCCAAGGTCACTCGTCCTCTAAAACAAGTTTTACCACCAACAACTGAGGGAAATCAACCTGAAGCAGGGCCTAGCAATCGTCCCATTAAATATGAAATTGATGATAGACCTCTTCCCAATGGTATTTCTAAAGCTTATGTTGATGATGAATATTATAGCAGACTCAGTGTAATAGAAGAATCGTGTGTAGATAATAAAAGTGATATTGATTTGAAGGAGTTAGCTGAAGTTATTGAGTATTACTGTTCTGGTAGTGAGATTATGTTAACTCCTAAGCAAATAGAATATCTGAAAAGATGATTTTTTTATTTTAGTGATATTTGAATAATTTTTACTGCATTGGAAATGTGCTATTTAAAATTTTGTTTTTTATTTTTTGAAAAAGATGGATATATAGTATATACAAGGTCTAGAGACATTAGTTTGAAGAAATACAAACATGGATATTGTCAGCCTAAATATCCTTAGGACTGAGTATTTCTTATGCTTAAAATAAGATAACCTTAACTAGATTAAGCTTATATCTTAAAAATAAGGTTAAAATAATAATATATATTATTTTATTATATATATATATAATTATTATTCTATTATATAATTTATAATAGTTTAAATAGCTTATCCATGGCCTAATAATACTTATTAAGGTGTTAATGGAGTCATAATATACTTATCTTAAGTGATATGAAGTAATTATTGACATACATAAGCTTATATGTATACATAAATCTCATATTCAGTGAAATATGCAGTATATTATGTATATTTAGGTATATAAGTGGGTTTTAGCCCCTTAATAGCCTATAACCTTTATTTTTCTGCTTATTTTAGGTCATATGGACGAAATCAGTGGACTCACAACGCCTACAGAAGCATAGACACCTATAACAGGCGCATACACCCAGTTTGGACAACTAAGATTACTTCCTTGGATGGTTATTCACGGATTTATGGGTTGGAAAGATGTTTTTGGGTTAATGTGGATGCTTGGGGATTTTATTGGGGGCTTGAACATTTTATTTGTTTCCTTTATATGCTTTTAGTTTCATTAAATCTCTTTTTGATCATTTATTTTACCTATTTCTTTATGGTATCCGCTTTTATCTGGGTTTTCTATTTATGGTATGACTCTGTGTTATTATTAATAGTGATGGAGGGTCCTTACTGGAGGTCTGGGTGTTGAAACTTCTTGAAGTGGACGCCATGGGGAGGTGATGGGCCCTCACAGTGCTGTAATTGCCGGGGATAGCAGTGACATCATCTGGATTGAAGGTCTGTGCACTCCAGTGGATTTGGGTATAAGTAACAAGGGATTTTGACGGTTTATTATCATCATTCAATTACTACATTTCAAACAAACACTACAATAAAATTATTAGCATTCAGAAATATATTATAAAGCCCTTATAAATTGATATTATCTTTATAAAAGCTATAACTATATTTTATTCTTCTATTTTCCACCACTAGCACGCATATAAATCCAAGTATTGTGAGTTTTATTTGAGTATAACTATTCTATTAGTCTTCCCCTGAGGTTTAATCACTAAATCATTTATTAATAAGTAGTAGGACCATAAAATAACACTATTATATCATACTTATATACTAGACTATACTGACAATTGGGGGTCTTTCCTTATATTTTACTTATTATTTAGTATAAGCCTTGGGACGTGATTTTTACCTTAGTACAGCTCAAAATTAACCAAATATTTGGGTCTTCTGCATATTAGTGGGTCATCATAACTCATTGATTGCGGAAAAGAACCCTTATAATAATTGTACTAATTTTTTACCATAAAAATTAGATATTTACAGTAGTAACTGTACCCAATATAAACGCAATTTCACTTGGTATTTGGACACCAATATAACACCCAATTAAATTGGTATTTGGATAAAGCTTGGTAAGCTAATTATTCACCCTTATAGAGGTCTAGTTAAACTTATTATTATATTTTTAACAGATTTTTTCGAATTTTTCTTATATTTTATTTAAATAAATAAAGATATAAATTCAGGGTAAGCTCCATTGCTTTTTTATTAGTAATATAATTGCTAATATTATTTGTCTACTAATTCCATAGAGTTTTTTCCTTTTGTAGATGTAAAATATTGTTATTCTTAACAATATGAGTGCTCCCCAGGATAGTGTAAGTGAACAGCCTGCTTATAATACCAGGTCTAAAGCTAACAAAAACTTTCCAGGACATCACCATGGAGGGACAACAGTACCCCCAGCCGGAAAGCATGAGTATAGAGGAAAAGGACGCCCTCTTAAAAAAGATAACTATAAAAAAGACGTCTCCTCCTCTTCAGGATCAACTGTCCCACCTGGCCAAACAGGTTCTGAAGTTGGAGGAATCAAAATCTCTCATGTTCAAAGAAGTAGAGCAGTTGCAAAACAATTGCAAGGTAGGGTTTCAGCAGATGAATCAGGCAATGGCAGAATTAAAGGGAGGCCAGCCCAGTCAATCAAATCAGCAACCCCCTACCCAAGGAGGGTCCACTCACTCCCAGGAGAAAATCCTGGTAGACAAATGGAAATGGGACTGGTTTCACCAACAGTGGACAAGCCACAGTTGCAACAGGGATCCACCCCCTCATCTGACTTCCTCAGCTCACCCTTACAAGGGAAAAAAACACCAAAAATCAGGACTGGCAACCATCCCTTGGTAAGTAACTTACCCTCTCAGATTAGACATAATACTGATAATTACAATATAGGTAATTCTATTGATGTTAAATCTGTACAAAAAATAGAGGAGGATTTAAGAAATTTAGGTTTTAGAGTAGATACACCTGACTTGTCTTTTGTCCATAATAACAGTACTATATACAATGATAATACAGTTAGTCCTCAGTTGCAACCACCTACTAGTGAGATGAGAAGCTCACAGGAGAGTGAGAGAATTGAAAAGGAGGACATGGAATATTTTAACAATAATCCAACTGTCCATAGAATTGTTTCAGCATTGTGGAATAGAATGACTGATTGTGAGGAACAGACAGTTAAGCTCACTAGTGATACAATTTCATCCTTGACATTGAACATTTCTCAATTAGCAACACGTAATAAAGAATTAGAGAAATAACATTTGTCTCTAACTCTTAAATATGATTCATTGAGTAATAAATATAATGACCTTTCAAACAAATTTTGTGAGTTAGAAAAATTATATGAAACACATTTATTAAAAACTGAATCAAGAACAAAGTTATCTTTTGCACAGACAAATCAAAGTGTCTCTGAGTTGCTACAAAGATTAACTAAAGTTGAGATTGAAACTGCCAATCTACTAATGAACCAGGATAATCATAAGTATAATCTATATAATAATAATCCTTTCATTGGCAAAAGTGAATCTCATTCCTTCCCTGTACCACCACAATTAAAACCATTTGGTGGTAGTGTCAAATCTGAAAATGTAAGTCACAAATCCGTGCAGGAAGAAATACAAGACCATTTATCAAAAGTGAATGAGTTGTTGAATTTACCTAAGATTAGTGAGATAAAATCCAATCAGAAGAACTGGCCTAAGATAGATCAGTACCCAACTTATGATGGGGAAGCCATCTCTGATTGGCAACATTTTATTCAAAGAATTGACAACTTGAAATTCTCATATAAGTTACCAGATGAAGAGATAACATCAAAATTAATTTCTTTATTTAAGGATGTTGCTTTATTATGGTTTGAAGCTGTCTTAAGTGAGGGTAGAGACTACTCTTGGGCTGAATGGAAACAACTTATTGAAAAACAATTTGGAGGTTCTAAATTCAGGCTTACTCAGCAGAGACTGTATGAGAAGACTAGGTATAATCCGTTGAATGGTGACAAACCTATGGTATTTTAAATGAATTTAAATAAAATATTAAAAGCCATTGAGCCTCATATGGATTTTAACTTATGGAAAGATAAGATAATATACAAATTACCTATATCTGTCAGAGACATTGTTGTAGCTAGAACATTAAATGTTACTGAATATTCTGACTTTATTAATATTTGCAATGAAATATTATTAAACCATAAGTATGAATCAAGGTATTCCACTTATAAGCAAAATGTTGAACCTGTAAAAACTCAGAATTGAAAAACACTTCAGGAGAAGCAGAAAAAACCTACTGCACCTGTAGTACCTAAAAAGTATGAAACAAATACTTGTTATAAGTGTAACAAACCTTGGGTCAAAGGTCACAAATGTGAGAAAAACATAAATATTGTTGAAAATCAACGTGAATCTGAAACTGAAACTGAAAAAAGTAAAGAATCAAGTGATTATGACAGCAATATCTCATATAGTGATGAAAATGAAGTCTTTATGTTGGAAGATGATTTGTCCATCTTTGAAAATCCAATATTAAATATGGACTCAAATGAATCTTTAATGAATTTTGAGGATGCTGAAATCATTAAGGATATACAAGCTGATAAGTTTAGAATGACACCTATCACGGTTCCAGCTATCATTTCTGGTGAAAATGTTAATATAGTATTGGACACAGGAGCTGTTGGTTCAGTTGTTTCCACTAATACATTACAGAAAATTGATAGTGAATATAAGTTTAAGCTTGAACCACTTCAGAATAAAAATTGGAGAGGTTTTGGATCAGTACTACACCCCATTGGTAAATACAAAGCTGCTGTTTTCTTTAAACACCAACATGGTTATGTAAGGGTAACTTGTGACTTTGTAGTAATGGATAATACAAATTGTAGTAACTGTTTTATCATTGGAAATGATATTCTGACTAAATCTGGTGTAAAATTAGACCCTGATAATAACAATTTTACAATTGGCATGAATGGTAAAAGGAAATTTAAGATAAATTCTTTTAACACTGTCTTACACATTGAGTCAGTAACAAATTCCCCGTCTAAAGGAAGAGAATCCAATGAGTTGGAACTTCTGGAAACAGAAATTTCAAAAGCATCATTTGGCACTCAGATAAGTGAAACTGAGAAAGATAATATTTTGGAATTAATTAAAGCTTTTCCAATGGCTTTTGCACATGGTACAAATGAACTTGGCCTTGTAAAAGAACATGAAATGAAAATTAGTTTAACCTGTGATATGGATAATATTCCTGCTAGTCTTAAAAAGAAACCATACCCTGCTTCACCAATGAAGAGTAAAGACATAGAGGATAATATTATGATGTTATTAAAAATGAACATTCTTGAGAAGGTTGAAACTACACCAAAATATTGTGTAATATCACCAGTGCTTATTTCTTATGAACAAGATAAAGCAAGACTGTGCGGTGATTATAGAGCATTAAATACATTTACAGTAGATGATATTTATCCCTTGCCAAGGATTGCCTCTATACATGCTACCCTTAAAGGTGCTAAATATATAAGTTGCCTAGATGGAAATAAAGGGTACCATCGAATTCCTGTTTAAAAGAATTCACAGAACTTTTTGTTGATAACAACACACATGGGAATTTATAAGTATGTCAGAATGCCATTTGGACCAAAAAATGCTCCATCAGTATTTCAGAAGTTAATGGATATAACATTCCATAATGAAATGATTGAAGGATGGTTAATGGTATACATTGATGACATCATAGTGTTTTCTAAAACTTTTGATGAACACTTAATCCATTTAAGGAAAGTATTTCAGAAAATGGATGAAATAAAAATGACCCTTGCATTGAAAAAATGTAAATTTGGGTTTGAATCTTTAAAAGTGCTTGGTCATATTGTATCTGGCTTACAAATATGTGTAGACCAAAATAAAGTGGCTGCAATAAAGAATATTGGAATTCCTCAAAATGTGAAGGATGTACAATCTTTTCTTGGAATTTGTGGTAATTATAGACAATATATAAAAAACTACCAATCAATTGCTGCACCACTGACCACACTGATAAAGAAATCAGAAGCTTTCATTTGGAATAATGAAAGACAACAAGCTTTTAATAAGTTGAAAGAATGTTTAATGACAGCTCCTATCTTGGGATTACCAGATTTCCAATTACCTTTTGTATTATATACAGATGCAAGTTTTATTGGACTGGGTGCTGCTTTGCATCAAAAACAACTTATTGAAAGTAGAATGTCAGAAGTAGTAATCTGCTATATTTCACGTACTCTGAGAAGTGGTGAATTGAAATATGGTGCTACTCAACTTGAATGTTTGGCAGTAGTATGGGCTCTTGAAAAGCTACATTATTACCTTGAAGACCAAAAATTTGAGTTAATAACTGACTGTAGTGCAGTTAAGTCACTCTTAAACATGAAAACTCCTAATAGACACATGTTTAGATGGCAATTAGCTGTACAAGAATACAGAGGACGGATGACTATTACACATAGAGCAGGAACCTTGCACTCTAATGTAGATCTGTTATCTAGAGTACCTCTGCCTAATAATGATGATAATCCTGCTTATGTTCCTGAGTCAGAGATTATTAACATTTATGGCATTTATATTGTAGATCTTGAGGATGAATTTATGCAATCAATTCTTGATAATTATAATTCAGATCCTGACTTAAGTAAATTAACTACAATATTAAATGATCCATCTAATGCTTCAATGAATGTTTTAATAAAAACATTACCAAATAAGTATAAAGAGGCATTAGAGAAAGGAAAATTTTCCATTGAGGATGGTTTTATATATTACAGAAAAAAATTAAGTAATGTAATTGTAATTCCCCCTTCAATGAAGGAGTTAATGTTAAGTATATGTCATGATGATATATTAGCAGGTCATTTTGACTACCATAAAACATTAACCAGAGTAAAAAACACAGCTTGGTGGATTAACATGTCTGAGGATGTTCAGAAATATGTTGAAACATGTGATTCTTGTCAAAAATCTAAAAGATTAACAGGAAAAAGAGCTGGTTTATTACAACAAATTGAGCAACCAAAAGCTCCATGGGAAATCATTAACATGGACTTTGTAACAGGTTTGCCAATAGCAGGGCATAAGAGTTATAACTCCTGCTGGGTAATAGTAGATAGATTTACAAATATGTGTAAATTTATTCCTACCCACAAAGAGGTTTCTGCAAAGGACTTAGCTTTTTTATGGTGGACACAAATTTTAAATACAGCAGGTTTCCCCAAAGCAATAGTTTCTGACAGAGATCCTAAATTTACTTCTGAGTTCTGGATGTCACTTATGGATGTTTCAGGGTGTCAATTAAAACTTTCTACAGCACACCATCCACAAACTGATGGGCTAGCAGAAAGAATGATACAAACCTTAGAAGATATGATAAGAAGATACTGTGCTTTAGGTCTTAATTTTAAAGACAATGACAAATTCACGCATGATTGGGTAACCCTTATCCCAGGTTTAGAATTTGCATATAATAGTACAGTACATTCTGTCACTGGCAAAAAGCCATTTGAGTTATGGTTGGGTTATGTACCTAATACCCCTGCTAAAACTCTTAATAAGTTACCTAGATTAGATATTCATCCAGGTACTAAATCTTTTCTTCAGATGCAGGAATTATGCAGAAAACATGCTCAAGAATGTATAAATAAGGCTTTTGAGTATGAAAAGAAAAGATGGGATAAAGCCCATAAAGAACAAATGTTCAAAGAGGGTGATGAAGTCCTTATTTCAACGCTACATTTCAATTTAAATGGTAATGTTAAATTGAAGGATCCATTCATTGGACCATTTGTAGTTAAAAAGATGGTTGGTAATAATGCTGTTGAGGTTATTCTATATGCACCTTATGATAGAAAACATCCAGTATTTCCTATTTCTCTTATAAAACCATACCATTCTAATGATACTGCTCTCTTTCCAAGAAGATCAGGAAGGCATAAACAGCAACCTGAAGAAATAGTGGAAAAAGCAGAAATTGAAAAGATACTTAAAAAGAGACACCTTACTAAAGAAAAGGGAGTTGAGTATCTATTAAGATTTAAAAAAAAATCAAGTGAATATGACCAGTGGATTCCAGAAAATGAAATCTCTGATCTTAAAAATCTCTTGAAAAAATTTAAATCTAAATAATACTGTTCATTCAGTATATGTATTATAAAAATTATTTTTTTTATTTTATTATTTCATTCCTTAAGATTAATTAAAATGTCTTAACATTTTTTTATTGTTTTTTTGGGGGTGAGGGAGTGTCAGCCTAAACATCCTTAGGACTGAGTATTTCTTATGCTTAAAATAAGATAACCTTAACTAGATTAAGCTTATATCTTAAAAATAAGGTTAAAATAATAATATATATTATTTTATTATATATATATATAATTATTATTCTATTATATAATTTATAATAGTTTAAATAGCTTATCCATGGCCTAATAATACTTATTAAGGTGTTAATGGAGTCATAATATACTTATCTTAAGTGATATGAAGTAATTATTGACATACATAAGCTTATATGTATACATAAATCTCATATTCAGTGAAATATGCAGTATATTATGTATATTTAGGTATATAAGTGGGTTTTAGCCCCTTAATAGCCTATAACCTTTGTTTTTCTGCTTATTTTAGGTCATATGGACGAAATCAGTGGACTCACAACGCCTACAGAAGCATAGACACCAATAACAGGCGCATACACCCAGTTTGGACAACTAAGATTACTTCCTTGGATGGTTATTCACGGATTTATGGGTTGGAAAGATGTTTTTGGGTTAATGTGGATGCTTATGGATGTTATTGGGGGCTTGGAAATTTTATTTGTTTCCTTTATATGCTTTTAGTTTCATTAAATCTCTTTTTGATCATTTATTTTACCTATTTCTTTATGGTATCCGCTTTTATCTGGGTTTTCTATTTATGGTATGACTCTGTGTTATTATTAATAGTGATGAAGGGTCCTTACTGGAGGTCTGGGTGTTGAAACTGCTTGAAGTGGACGCCATGGGGAGGTGATGGGCCCTGACAGTGCTGTAATTGCCGGGGATAGCAGTGACATCATCTGGATTGAAGGTCTGTGCACTCCAGTGGATTTGGGTATAAGTAAGAAGGGATTTTGACGGTTTATTATCATCATTCAATTACTACATTTCAAAAAAACACTACAATACAATTATTAGCATTCAGAAATATATTATAAAGCCCTTATAAATTGATATTATCTTTATAAAAGCTATAACTATATTTTATTCTTCTATTTTCCACCACTAGCACGCATATAAATCCAAGTATTGTGAGTTTTATTTGAGTATAACTATTCTATTAGTCTTCCCCTGAGGTTTAATCACTAAATCATTTATTAATAAGTAGTAGGACCATAAAATAACACTATTATATCATACTTATATACTAGACTATACTGACAGATATCACCAATATACAATTTCTTTTACTATCTCAATCATCTCTCATTAGGCTCCAATTAATTTCCATTCTCTATTTAAAATCATTTTCTCCCCATCTCTTAATTTTTTTATATCTATATTTCACTATATAATCTATGGTGGGTTAAAATTGCTCTCCATTATTTTGTTAAATTTTTTTGAATTTTTATATTAAATTTTTTCAGTCTTTGACAATTTTCTTTCACTGCTTCTATTGTTTTTCACAGCCTCAACTATCTTTACAAGACCTAAAAATTCAAGTTTTATTTCACAAACATCATTATCACTCCTTTCACTGTCACTAGTAATTCACTATTTTTTTCTAAATTGTTAAAAATTTTATCTTTGTAATTTGAACAAGTAGTTGAATTTTTTTTGTCCCCATGATATTTTTAAACCCACTACATCAACAATAGTACATCTACATAAATCTTTTTACAATAATATTCCACGTAAAATGGAAATTTCCTATTTAAAAAAGTAGAATTGATCATAAGAGCATTACATAGTTGTAAACCATAATAGATTTTTTTTTCTTTTTCTACTTTTCTGAAAAAATCAAAATCTACCTGGTGTAGGTTTCATAAGATTTTACTGATGTGATCTTTAATTTTTTTAATTCTTCAAAATAAATAATACATTTAAATTTTTCAATAAAAAAAAACCTGATTATGTGAGCCAAAATCAATTTTTTGTAGTTGTAAAATCTAATGATAAGAAAATATAGCTCAAAATTTTGTACAAAATTTTACTGGAGCTTTATTCAGAGTATTTAGCTACGCTTGAATTTTCAAGAGCTATTTTATTAATATTTGATTTATCAGAAAAACAAATATATGTAAAATTAAGTTATTTCCTAATCTAAATCTGAAATATATTTTAACTTCAAAAAAAATTAACCAGTTGCAAACATAGCCTGATGGGTAAACATGAATGATTTACAAAAAATAAAAAAAATAAAAAATAACTACGTAATTCCAAAAATAGTTGAAGCTTAGAAGAATTATTGCTGAGAGAAAGGTGAAAAAAAGATGATTTTTTTTTCCAGGTCTGAGTGAGGTAATAAAGAGGAAAATTATCCAAGCACTAAGGAGAGTGATATGAAAAAAAGGTTTAGATCAAATAAAAAGTCTATAATAGGAGCATCTATGAAGAAGAGGAAGAATTGTTCTTATTTTAAAGCCATTAGTCTTTATATGAAATAGTGCATCAATTTCCATATCAAAATCATTTCTGCTTTTGATATTTTATATTTTGGAAACTTTTTTCTGAGCTTCTGATGTTTCTGTAATCTGTTTTTGGAAGAAATGCTTTTTTTTATAAAATTGTTATATTTCATATATTAGGGGGTGTCAGTTCTGGCAAATCCGCACTTAAATTTGACCAAATCCGCACTTAAATAAGTGCGGATTTCCAAAACACACTAGCCCTAATACTGGTGGATTTCAAAATGAAATAAGTCACTTATTTCACTCAAATCCGCACTTTCTCAACCAAAAGTGCTGATTTCACCATCAAGTCCCATTTCACTGATTTGTCAGCATCATCCCATTCATACGCAGCACTCCGCAGCATAACACTTCATAACTCAAAACATTGTACATCACTTACATCTTCATATCATATCATATAAGAGTTATGCCTTCCTCACTTTCAAATCGTGATAAATTACATAAAGCAATGACTTTCATGGCTCTTGAACTGCTCTTGGACTCTGATTCCAATTCTGATTCTGATCTAGAAGAAGATTTTGTCTTTTTATCAAAAATGGCCACGAAACGTTACCTTCTTCCCAGAAAGCCTCAAGTACACCATCCAAACACTTCTTAAACTATCTACACCCAGTTTTAGACAGCTGTTCAGGACTTCTCAGGAATGTTTCCTTAAATTGCTTGAGCTTATTCAGGATCATCCCATATTTCACAATAATTCTCAAAAAGAACAACAACATCCTTCAATTCAATTGGCCATCACACTATGTCATTTGGGTTCAAATGGTAATGGAGCCGCTTTGAAACGTTTAGAAAATGTCTTTGATTTAGGGTATGGTTCAGTTAACACTTATACCAAACAATGTATCACTGCCATCAACTCCTTGTAATCTCAACTTCTCACCTGGCCAACAAAAGAAGAGCGACTTGAATCATCTCAGGTTATGCAAGCAGAGGGCTTCCCAGGATGTATTGGTTTTGTTGATGGTACTGCTATTCCTTTGAGCCAGAAACCTGCTCAATGTGGAAACAATTACTTTCACATTCTCGTCAAAAATTTTCACCAAAATATTTACAAGTCAAAAAAATTCTATATCTGTTTTAAAAAATTGGCAATACTCTCCCCTGCATTTTATTAAAGCAAGGGGTGAATATAACCAAAATTTTTCTAAGTCATCAATTTCACATGTCAGATTTGAAAATTTGGCAATACCCCCCCTGCATTTTATTGAAGTAAGTGGTGGAAGTCATCTAAATTTAATATAATTACGTAAATTATTAAATAAATATCTAATATATATCAATTTCCCTAGTTTAAAGTAATGACAATCCCTTAAGCCAAAATGCAGATCAAATCTAGAAACAAAAGTTTGGGACTTTCCACAGGTATAGGCTAGAGGAACCCCATGAAACAAATAAATGTTATCATGATTACCATTTATACAACACAAGGTCGTGGGCCCATTACTTTAGTTGAGGAAATTGATACATAAAAAATATTTATTAAAAATTTACGAAAAAATATATAATTTTCGATGACAACTCTAATCCCCATACTTTTTGGATCTAAATAAAGTTTTTTTAAATAGATTAACTTTACCTTCTTTAATTACCTTATTGATTCTTTGAATCAACTTATGACTGATTTGAAATGAGCAACCAAAATGTGTTAAATCTTGACAGGATTCCAAACCAGGAGGAGCTTTGGTCGTTTGATGATTATCCTTAGAAGAATTCCAAATAGTTTTGATGATACCATTTCCCAAACCAAAATCAATGATGCACTGGTGGTCTGGAAAATATAAACCATGTCATTTGATTTTAGCTGGAGATGGTATTGGTTGGCCAGTAATCAGTTTGATATCTGAGAATATACCAAAAGTAAGAAAATTGGTGTCCTTGGTATCGGTGTGAATTTTATTGTGAAATCCAGAATGAGTGATAATAACATTAGAAAATAAAAGATATTCGTGGCTGATATCTTCCCATTGGAGTCACACCAATTCAGTATTCCAACTTTGGTTGCAAGTTCATGATTTTTTTCAAATGCTTTATTACAGTGCTTTTTGAGTCGAAGAGCATGAAAAGAGTTAAAGGAAGGTAGAGTGTCCCATAAGCGAAAATCTTCATCTTTTTGAGCTTTAGTGATATTCTTGAGCAACAAATATATGCCTATATAATTGAAATGCCTAGATAATAATCGTATAAGAGTTTCAGAATCCTTATCCTCTAAATATGCAATATAAAAATGTGAAATAAGACAAGTGAAATTTGGAAAAAAGGCTCAACTTCAAAGGTCAAAATCTCAGCAACCACTGAACCTAATTCAAACCTGTTTGTGGGAAATGAAAGATATGCTTTAGTAGAATCTTCAGTTAAAGGACATGTGATTTAAATAAACCCAACCCTAATTTGTTACATAAAAAAATGAAATAAAAATTTAAATTGGGAAAAAAAAGGCTCAACTTTAACAGTCAATATCTCAGCAACCACTGAATCAAATTCAAATCTGTTTGTGGGAAATGAAAGGTAGCCTTCAGGAGAATCTTCAGTAAAAAGAACATTAGATTCGAATAAACCTAACCCTAATTCCGAGTCTGATTTTTAAAATTTTACAAAAACTTGAAAAGTGGTAATGAAGATGAGATCAAAAGGAGTTTTATAAGTTCACTGTTATCCAGATAAGAGTCATACATATATTTAAGTATGAACTTTTCATAAAAGGAATGAGATATCATATAGGCATGAAAAAAAGGAGATGAAACTTACCTTGATTGAAAAGTAAGAAAAATAGAGTGAGAAAGATTGATGTTGGAATTGTGGGGAAATTGAATATGGAGTAAGTGAAATGCATAAAGAATGTGCAATGTATGTGTTTCAATGAAATGGAGCCAAAAAAAAGTGAAATAAGGGAAAGGGGGGATAATGACCATGCCAAGGAGGGATGAAGAGTAGGGTGATGGAGCTAAAAAAGAAAGTAAAGAGGGAGAGAAAAAAAAGGTTAATTATACCATTGAAATCCAAAATAACCACTTACAAAAAAAATTTAGATAAAAAAAATAAAATAAACAGAAAAAAACAAAAAAAATTATAATAGTAATCAAAAAATCAAAAAAAAAAGAATAAAGTGACTTACCTGGAGAGATGAGATGACAATATGAATGAAACCAAATTGTTTGAGGGATGTTGGAGGAGAATAGGAAAAGGATATGAGGGACGAATGAAAAAAAAAATCACTGACAAAATATGCCATTTCAGAAAATATGCGATTTCATGTTGAGCTGGTGAAAGAAAACCAATGAGCCATCCAAAAAAAAAAATTTCACTGTAAATTCCAAAAAAAAATGAATATGCAACAAACCAAAATACCAACCCAAGTGAATAAAGTACACAAAGAGGACATTTGGAGAGTACAAAATGGTATGGGAAAGAAAGGGATGATGTGGCCAACATGTGGTTTTGAAAAAAAAATCACAAAAAAAGTGCTGATTTGAGGTCAGAACTGACACCCATAGAAAAAAGATTAAGAAGTAGAAGAAATAAGTAAAAAAGAATGTAAACATACCTGGCCAAAATATTGAAAATGTCAGGAAGGGGTGTGTGCCGAGGATTGATGGGTAGGTAGCGAGGAAGGTCAGTGTGTCACATGTGACAGGGATGGGGTAAGAAAGGAAGGGATGTTTTGTGGCCAAAATGTGGTTGTGAAAAAAAACCGGAAAAAAGTGCTGATTTGAGGTCATAACTGACACCCTTTTTTGAAATAAGTGACTTTTTTGCAAAATTTAAGTGCTGATTTGTAAGTGCTGATTTGGTTTGAAATCCGCACTTAAGTTAAGTGCTGATTTGGTTTGAAATCTGCACTTAAGTTAAGTGCTGATTTGGTTTGAAATCCGCACTTAAGTTAAGTGCGGATTTGCCAGAACTGACACCCCCTATTATAAGTGAAAAAAGGAAAAATAAATCATAAAAAATAATATTCCTAACATGAATTTCGAGTTTCATATTAATAATGATAAAGACTAATCTATATCTATATTAAAAGTGCAAACACTTTTCAGTTTTATTATTAATCTTACAAAACAAAACAAAAAAAAAAATTCTGAAGTAGGAGAAATAATGATATCAAAAAATTGATACTATCATTTGACTGAGGAAACATAAAAAATTTCTAACCTTTTGACATTAGCTGAAGGCAAATTGTCTTGATTAGAATAAGAAAATTAATCTTGATCAAAATTATAAAATAGCTCTTTGATTATGCTTTCTAGTTTGCAATTTGAAAACACCTCAAATATTACTTAACACCAAATAAACATTAGAAAAGATGTGGACATGGTCATTTTTATGGCTCAGATATAGTAAATTCAGTGCACAAGAATCTCTACCTTAATATATGTAATCCATTTGTTTAATGAAAAAATAATAATAGTGCAAAATACATTATGACAGGTTATAATATTTGACTTTTTTTCTAATAAATCATAGCATGGCACTTTTTCCTGTTATTGGTCTTTTGATAGAAATAATTTGTGTTTTTCATGAAGAAAGTGCAGAATATTATTTGAACTTTTCTGAAATTTGATGATATCTGTTTTTTAGAGTTTCAAAGATTTTTCCATTCCAAAATATGCATCCAAGAAAAAAAGTTTGGTTGTAGAGATTTCTCATAAATTATCAGATATTGATAACAAATTATACACCTATATCTAGACATCAAATTTAGCATCAAGAGATTATTCCACAGATTACTCCAGGAAACCTGAAAAACGACTCGCCTACAAGTCCTTATTTTTTCCCCCCTGTGATTGGTTTGAAGGATCTAATTTTATGCCATATTTGGTTAAAATGTCATTTCCTATGATAAACCAACTGCTTAAATTATCATTTTTTATGACAACAAAATCACAAATAGCTCTTACAAAACCATGTTTAGATTTAAAAAATACTATGGCCTTGTATTTACTAATGGGGGACAAAACAGAGCCATAACCTCTCCAATTTTCAGAAGTGATAGGCATAAGTTTTGATTTATAGTCTTGATCCACTGAAGCAAGTGCTTTTTCAGATACTACAATTCCTCCAGCTCCAGAATCCAGAACAACTTTGATGCTGGTTCCATTGATCAAGACTGGTGCCTTGAGAGGGGAAATAACAATTGAGCTATCCTCAATGTTCTTTATGATCTCAGCATCTTCAACTGTAGATAAATCATTATTATCAATATCAATAGTATTTAAATAATGAATATCTTCTTGCAGCATCAAGATTTCTTGTTGAGATTCATATGAAATATTGCTGGCACAATCACTTGAAGTATCATCCAGCTCTATTGTGTCATAGACCTTCTCCTCAGTTTGTTCAAAAAGATTTATCCTCTTGTCACAAACATGGCCTTTCTGCCAAGGCTTGTTGCACTTGAAGCAAGTTTTTGTTGCATACTTTTTTGGTGCAACAGGGGCAGAAGGTTTACCAACCTTTTCCAGAGGTTTCTGTTGGTAAGGGGAGTATTTCTCCAAAGGGGTCCTAGGAATGAATCTTCTGGCATCATACTTGTTGTTTAGAAGGATCTCATTTCAAGTATTAATGAAAGAAGAAGGTTCTCTGGAGAACTCAGTCCTAGCCACTATCAAGTCTCTCAGAGGCATTGGAAATTTATAAAGGATCCTGTCCTTCCATAACTCAAACTCCATATTTGGGTCCATTGCCCTAAAGATTTTTACAAGTTTCATTAAGAACTCAATAGGTTTATCAGTGGAAGAGCTATATCTATTTTCCTCATACTGCCTTTGTTGAGCCATCCTAAACTTGGAGCCACCAAATTGTGCTTAAATCAATTTTTTCCAATCTCCCCATGAGTAGTCATTCCCATCCAGGAGAACAGATTCATACCACATTAGGGCTACATTGGTAAACAAAGAAATTAACTTAGACACAATTTTCTCATCTGGGAGTTTTTAAGAATGTTTAAAGTTATCAATTCTGCAAATGAATTGCTGCCAATCAGAAGAAGAATCACCATCATATGTTGGGTACTGGTCAAGTTTTGGCCAATTCTTTTGATTTGAAGGAGCCTCCTTAGTATTAGCTTATTTCTGAGTAAGAAGCAGCTGTAATTTCTCCAATTGTGCAGTAATCTCATTGTTTAATACTTCTGTAGAAGATTCTGGTGCATCATCAATTTTTGATGGAAACTAAGTGGTATCAGCAGGCATTTCTGAATCTAATTTTACTTTAGATGAAATAGAAACAGGTAAACTAGGAGAATCCTGTACCCTATGTTCCTTAAAGGAAGTTTCAGAATATTTTTGATCATTAAACAATGAATTCAATTTTTCTTCAATGGTTGTTAGTCTGGTTTTCACTTTTGGAAGACTAGATAAACTCCCATTGACTGTTGTAAAAGATAACTGGGTTTTATTTTGAAAAAATAAATAATGATCACTTAATATTTTCAGGTTCATCCTATCTACCTCTAGCTCCAGGAAACAGGTAGATACAGTATCTTTCAGTTTAGACAAATCATTTTTGATATTTTGCCATATAGCAACTTTCTTTTCATGGGTTGCTTTGTAATGAAACAAATCATTAGAAACTCTCTGTAACTCACTTCTCAATTCTTGATAACCCTGTTCAGTTAACAAACTATTATATTTCTGATTCAATTGCATATTGTTCATTATATGATTTTGTTTAGCAATATTATCCCTCAAATATTCATCATTGATTTTAGCTACATCTGGAGTGTTTCTCAGTAAGGAAACAGAGTAACTTTACAGATTCTCATAAAACTCAGGTTAAAGTGTTTCATCAATAATAGACATATCAGGATTTATCATTGAAGTAGCAATTAGAACTAAAGGATTAGATACATTTGAAATTTGAGTAATTTGTCTACTGTTATCAGCCTCTACAGGTCTCACAGTCTCATCTCCTCTTACACAATTACCTGAAGGAACTGAATCAGTTACAAGAAATGGTACTTAATCATCAATAGAGGGGCTTACAAAGGTTTTCTGGGCAAGATCATATTGTTTTTTCTTTTTCTGCCTCCTTGATAAGGGTGAGGAGGTGTAGGGTTGAATTGGCTGGGTCTTGATGGACCTGCTTGGGGCAATTGAGTCCGTTGATTTTGAGAAAGGTAATCCCAATGAGTGTTCAGCCAATCCCACTGCCACTTGGATACTTCCACAGTCTCTGGCTGCTGGGGAGCAAATTGTTGAAGATCCCTTGGGGGAGGAGGTTTCCTCTTCTCTTGAAGAAAAGCATCTATCTTTCTTACCTTTTCCTCTAGAACATCTACTCTTGACCTCAATCTCAAGTTTTCTTTCCTTAATTCCTTTATGTGTGTTGAAAGGCTCTTTACTTGTTGAGGTAGTGGCATCTTTTTTATTCTGAAGCCTTTTGGAAGTTCTTCTGGGGGGTTTATTACAGGTTTCTGTTCCTGAGTTGTTTCTACCAGAATTTCCACTTCCTCCATCTCTTCATCCTGATTTGGGAAATGATTGATTAATTTGAGATAATTTTCTAGTTAAATAATTAATCACAGAAGTAGCCTCATCATAATCAATTAAATCCAATTCCTTTTCACGTGCAGCAAAAACACCTTGATCAGTCATTTCTAAATTTTACTGAAATGAGGGAGGGGGACAATAAGATGAATTAGTTTGTATTTTTACTTTTATTTAAAATAAAAATAATAATAAAAGTAAAATTCTTCGGGATAAAATCAACTAAAATAATAATCAATTTATTAATTTAAAGCAATTTAAAACCAGGATTATAAAATAATCAACTGAAGAATTAAATTTATATTTTTATTAACAATTTTATGATAATTCTTATCAGGATTTTAAATCAACTGAGAAATAAATAAATACCAGGACTTACTGTCTACTGAAATATTAAATATTAATTTAGAAATTTTATTGTTAGGACAATTTGTCAACTGGAACAAATAAAATTTTAATTTATCAGGACAAAAGTCAACTGAAAACTTTAATGAATAATTTTTTAAAATATAATTTATTACTTCTAGGACTAAGAACACAATTGCTCTATCTTTCTCAACTAGGAAAAATAAAATAAATAATAAAAAAAATTAATTCAAATTTACTAGACAGCTCCCCTGTAAAATGAGCAAATTAATTCCACTTACAGAGTGATGAGTAAAAGGAAATACGTAGAGAATGAAGAGTGCAAAGTGACCCACAAATAGTAATTTCAATAATTACCATGAAATATAAGACGTTTAGTCAATATATGAACCTAAGTTTTGGAGCACGGTTTGATTCCCATTCGCAGCAAAAATTTTAGTCACATGATATATGACATTCTTTGTTTTTGTCGTTCACTCATCTTTATAGATACTTTAAATGGCGATGGTCCACATGTTCTTGCGCCGTCAACGATTTGGAAAGGCCTCCAATTGTCGGGTGGTCATTCAAGTCTAGAAGAGTTTTCAAGGAGTTTCAAGGACAGCAACAGAGGATTTCAAAGGATTCAAAATGTGTACGTATTTCTCTTATCTTTTAAAGATTTTTTACTCAAATAATTTAAAGAGGTAAAGGGATAATTACTTTTTATTTAAAAGTTTAGAATTACGGCTTAATGTAAATACTAAAATGATAATAAATAGTCTTTTATGTAGTTGTAATAAAATAAGTAAGTAAGTAAAAATAAAATAAAGAATTTTCTGAAAAGCACAAAAGTGAGGGCCTGTTATATGCAAAACATGAGGGAAATAAAAACACAGAATTTACACCTTCTACTGTAAGAATGTGAGAAAGAAGATGACTAAAAGGAGTATATATATGACATAAGAATAAATTAATTGGTACGTCAACAAGGGCATCAATTTTATTAGTAATAAAGTATGAGTTCCTTGGACTGTCACAATTAAGTTAATTATATTAATTTCACGGAATTCCAGATCTCTAAATGAAGTAATATAATAATCTTAAGGTTTTTTTATTATAATTTTATTATCAATTTTTATTCTGAATCAACTGTACCATTGAGAACGGTGTTAGGGAGTAAAAATGAATGGGACACTTACTTAAATTAATTATTTACACTACATAATATAATTAGCTTAGTTAGTTGTAAGTAATATATAAGTAAATGTTAAATAATTAAATATTAATAAGTATTTTAAAAAGGCGTGGCATCAACTTAGTAAAAAAATTAATGATTTTACCAGGTAAGTCAAGTAGCCCGGCTGACAAGTATATGCATAGGAAAAAATGATCATGCTGCATACAATGCCTTGGCAAAATTATTCTTGGAATTTAGATGAAGTTTATCATATGACTGGGAGAGCTGCATTTTTTTGAAAAAGAGATCAGTGAAAATTCATGATATCCACATCTGTTTGCCACTGAATTTATTGTTCCTTTCTCTGTCTCACTTACCTTTTTCAAAAATTATCGATCATATTTTTGCTTTATCATTTTGATTTATTGGTACTATTTTCTTGACCTTATCCGATTACCAGTGGGCAAATTTTTCTTGCTAATGCATTTCATATCATTTTGGTTTGTTACACATTATTAAACTTTTGACAAGTTAATCTAATGATTCTAATTTGGAATTTATTTTTAAGGTATCTTTTACTGTACCCTTTCAAATCATTATTAAAAAATTCTTTTTCACTTAACTTAAAGTTTTTTTATTTGTTTGTAAATTTACTTTTTTTATTACTTATCAAAAATTTTCAATTTATTTATCTAACTATTAATTTTTTAAAAAATTGATTATAAAAAAAACTTTATAATTAATTTTGATCAATCAGCTACAAATGGAAGAAGATTTTATAGACACGTTGTAGAAAATCCTATAGTACTAGCTATAGGCCTTGACCAAGGGAGTTGGAGAAAAACCAGAGAGAAAATCCCCTGTCCCTTTAGAAAAATAGAGTGAGATTTACTTGCTAAAGTAAGTTGGTTCCTGTTTTGCTAAAGCTCCTTTTCAACACACTTCACTGCTTGATGAGCCAAGAAAGTAGTCCCCAGATAGACTACCAGACCAGAGAACTGAAATGTAGAACAATGTCCACACCAGAGACAGCAAAGATACTTGATGTAGGCTGCAAATCCACACCAGAGACAGCAATAATACTTGCTATAGCTTGCAAGACTATAACTGTCAGGCTAAGGTCAAGTACAAGGACGTGAACTAGCTTGAATAGTCAGTTGTCTAGAAGATTTTAATGGTCCTATATGAATACTGTAGTTTTAATCCACTAAGTTGTAAAATATAATCAAATATAAAGGTCTCAGTAATATAATTCTCACTATTCTTATATATGGCTTACAATCTTTATAGTTGGTAGAAAAATAGATTATATAAATTCAGATACTATTCAAAAGTCTTATAAAAGTACTAATTGATCTGTATTGTAATTGATTTGGTTATATTGGTTAAATTGTAATGATAAGGAATGAAGAAATACAACCCAAAAACCTCCTCCTTTTATACACACTGAGTTCCCCAATGATTCCCTTGATATACCACCCAATACACAGTTAATGACGCCTCTAAACAACTAATAGAAATTCCCATCAACATTCCCAGTAACCCATGACATAATTAGAAGAGTAACAACCACCAAAATCCTGTAATAATAAGGGAAATCCATCAAAATTAAAGAAAAAGACAAAAAGAGAGTATATGCGTATAAAACAATAATATTAAAGACTAAAGGAGACTTTTTAAGGTTAACAATAGCTTAATAATAAGGGGGATTTACTGTAGAAATAATGGGGCTAATCCTGACATTATACTACGTGAAATTCCCATTCAAAAATAACCAAAATTGACTGAGAAACCACCCAAAAACTTAAAAAAGAGCGTGAGATGTGGGGTAACTACATGAAGTTCTTGGCAGGCGCTTTCACGGGTAAATCCTTGACTAAAATTAGGCGAATTTAAGCGTGGTGATGAAATAAAGTGCCAAGAGTGAGGTTTATTAATGAAATTAGTGCATATAAACAAGGTCAATGCATTATTGATTAAGCTAGGACACTAAATAAGCGCCTGTCGCCTATTTTAGTGTGTTTCCCCACAGTGGGCGTAGAATGTGGGGTAATTATAGTGTGAAAAAGCTAACTTTGCTAAAAATGAAGCTATTCACACGGGAAAAAAGCAGGCAGTATGTGGCCAGTACACAGAAGCCATTTCTGGCATAAAAAACACCAAATTTGAAAAGTGTTATTTTTATGCATTTAAATAGCCAAATCAATAGTTCTAAATGAGCCCAATTGATCTGTCAAAGCGCAATTTTGATATTATCAATTTTATAGCGCATATAGTCAACTTTTAAGTGAAATAAAGCGCATTTCTTGTTTTTTGCATAAAACAATGAATATAACAGCTTTAAGTGTACTTAAAAATTATGTAGCCTTATACTTAAGGTTCTTAAGATTACCCTAACATATTCCAACTTAATATTAAGTACATAAGACCTATAAAAGGTGGATATATGCGTGTATATAAGGTGTTATAATGGCATTTTTTGTGTATTATCATAATTTTACTTATGTATACTATTTGTGTACTCTTATTTATTATTCCCATGTATAGTTCATGTGTTTAACATAACTTATAATTACTTTTTACTCAGTCCTGGAGATATACAGGCTGACACTTGCCCACCCAAAAAAAACAATAAAAAAAATGATAAGTTATACATTTTATTTTATTAATTTGTAATTTTCAAGTATTCAGACTAAATCTGTAGCATTAAAGATTCAACTTTAAAGAAATAAAACATAATAAAATATTATGAGTACTGGTTTTTTAACCCCTCAGCTGGTTGAACAGAAATTTATTTCTGTTTAAATTTTTTAAGAAGGGTGGATAAATTAGAAATTTCTTTTTCAGGTATCCATTTATCAAATTCATTTGGTTTCCCTTTAAATCTTAGTAAATACTCAGTTCCTTTTTCTTTAGTAAGGATTCTTTTCTTGAGTATTTTTTCAATCTCTGCTTTTTCCACAATTTCTTCAGGTTGCTTTTTAGGCCTTCCCCTTCTTTTTGGAAATAAGTCAGGATCATTTGCGTGGTAAGGTTTTAATAATGAGATAGGGAAAACTGGATGTTTCCTATCATATGGAGCATATAATATGACTTCCACTGCATTATTCCCAACCATTTTATTTACTAAAAAAGGTCCTACAAAGGGATCCTTTAATTTAACATTACCTTGTAAGTTAAAATGTAGTGTTGATATGAGGACTTCATCTCCCTTTTTAAATTCAAATTCTTTATGAGATTTTTCCCACTTTTCTTTTCATATTCAAATGCTTTTTGGATGCATTCCTCTGCATGCTTTCTACACATTTGTTGCATATGAATAAAGGATTTAGTGCCAGGGTGTATATCCAACCTTGTTAGTTTATTTAAATGATTTACTGGGGTATTTGGTACGTATCCCAGCCAGAGTTCAAATGGTTTCTTCTCTGTTACAGAATGAGTTGTGCTGTTATAAGCAAATTCAAGGCCAGGAATTAATGTTACCCAGTCATGTGTGAATTTCTCATTGTCTTTGTATTCTAATCCAAAGGCACAATATCTTCTGATCATGTCTTCTAGAGTTTGTATCATCCTCTCAGCCAGCCCATCAGTTTGTGGATGGTGTGCTGTAGACAATTTTAATTGACAACCTGATACTTCCATCAAAGATGTCCAGAGCTCTGAAGTAAATTTAGGATCTCTGTCAGAGATTACGGCTTTGGGGAAACCAGCAGTATTCATCATCTGAGTCCACCATAGTAATGCCAAGTCTTTTGCAGATACCTCTTTATGGGTAGGGATAAACTTACACATTTTTGTTAATCTATCCACTATTACCCAGCAAGAATTGAAACTTTCTTTTCCCGCTAATGGCAAGCCAGTTACAAAATCCATGTTTATAATTTCCCATGGAGCTTTTGGCTGCTCTATTTGTTGTAACAACCCAGCTCTCTTCCCAGTTAATCTCTTAGATTTCTGACAAGAGTCACATGTTTCAATGTATTTCTGTACATCCTCTTTCATGTTTATCCACCAGGCTGTATTTTTAACTCTGGTTAATGTTTTGTTAAAGTCAAAATGACCAGCTAAGATGTCATCATGACAAGTACTCAACATTAACTCTTTCATAGGAGGTGGTATTACTATTACATTGCTTAACTTTTTCCTGTAATATATATATCCATCTTCAATTGATAGTTTACCTTTTTCCAACGCATTTTTATACTTTGGAGGCAAGGTTTTAATTAATGCACTCATGGAGGCATTTGTTGGATCATTAAGAATGGTAGATAGTTTAGACAAATCTTTATCAGATGAATAATTTTCCAATATAGTTTGCATAAAATCTTCTTCTAAATCCACTATATAAATCCCAAATATATGTATAACCTCATTTTCAGGTACATAAGCTGGGTTGTCAGCATCATTTGGCAAAGGACTTCTGGATAATAAATCCACATTTGAATGCAATGTTCCTGCTCTGTGAGTGATTGTCATTCTTCCTCTGTACTCTTGTACAGCTAGTTGCCATCTAAACATGTGCCTATTAGGTGTTTTCATGTTTAGTAATGATTTTACTGCACTGCAATCTGTTATAAGTTCAAACTTCTGGTCTTCCAGATAGTAATGAAGTTTCTCCAAAGCCCACACCACGGCTAAACATTCTAGCTGTGTGGCACCATACCTTAATTCTGTTTTTCTTAAGGTTCTGGATATATAACAGATAACTACTTCAGATAATTTTCCATTTATTATCTGTTTCTGCTGTAAAGCAGCACTCAAACCTATGAAACTTGCATCAGTGTACAAGATAAAAGGTAGGGTGAAATCTGGCAGTCCCAATATTGGAGCTGACATTAAACATTCCTTTAATCTATTAAAGGCGTGTTGTCTTTCATTATTCCAAATGAAAGCTTCATTCTTCCTGATTAATGTTGTTAAAGGGGCTGCAATGGATTGGTAATTTTTAATATATTGTCTATAATATCCACACATACCCAAAAAAATTTGAACCTCTTTTACATTTTTAGGTATCCCAATGTTTTTAATTGCTGCCACCTTATTCTGGTCAACACAAATTTGTAATCCAGATACAACATGTCCAAGTACTTTCAAGGATTGAAATCCAAACTTACATTTCTTTTATGCAATAGTCATATTAATTTCATCCATTTTTTGAAAGACTCTTTTCAGGTGATTTAAATGTTCATCATATGTTTTTGAAAACACTATGATGTCATCAATATAGACCAATAGCCATCCTTCAACCATTTCCTGATGAAAGACACTATCCATCAATTTTTGGAAGACTGAAGGGGCATTCTTTGGGCCAAATGGCATTCTCACATACTTATATATACCCATATGTGTGGTTATTAATAAGTAATTTTGAGAATTTCTTTCCACAGGAATCTGGTGGTAACCCTTGTTCCCATCCAGACAGGAAATATATTTTGCTCCTTGTAAGGTAGCATGGATAGAAGCTATCCTTGGTAGAGGGTAAATATCATCTACTGTATATGTATTCAGAGCTCTATAATCACCGCATAATCTTGCCTTATCTTTTTCATAAGAGATTAATACTGGTGAAATGACACAATACTTAGGTGTTGTGTCCACTTTTTCAACAATACCCATTTCCAACAACAATTTTATATTGTCTTCAATATCTTTCCTTTTTGCAGGAGATGCTGGGTAAGGTTTCTTTTTTAAGCTGCCAGGAATATTATCCAGATCACAGCTTAGAGAGATTTTCATCTCATGGTCTTTGACCAATCCTAGTTCATTTGAGCCATGAGCAAATGCCATAGGATATGATTTAATCAATCTCAAAATATCTTCTTCTTCAATTTTTGAGAGTTGAGGACTGAAAGAGGCCTTTTGGATTTCATTTTCCAATTCACCCACTTCATTGGTGGTTCTTCCACCTTGCAGTTGTTCTTCTCTAGGAGAAATGGCATATACTGAATTTTCAGAACATATTTTGAATTTTCTTTTACCATTCACGCCTATGGTGAAACAACTGTTTGCAGGATCTAGTTTAATGCCAAATTTTGTTAAAAAATCATTGCCAATAATAAACCAATCACTACAATTATTATTATCCATTACTACAAATTCACAAACTGCTCTAACATATCAATTATTATATTTAAAGAATACAGCAGTTTTGTATTTGCCAATTGGATTTAATACTGAACCAAAACCCCTCCAGTTCTTTGTCTGAACAGGTTCTAGTTTTTCCTGGTACTTACTATCAAGTTTCATTAATGCATTAAGTGAAACTACACTACCTGCAGCCCCAGTGTCAAGAATGGCATTCATTTCTTTTCCACATATGATAATAGGTGCTCTGATAGGTGTTATTTTGTAAGTGTCATGAGATACATCTTTAATTATTTCAGCTTCCTCTATGGAAGTTAAAGATGTGTCTGTATGAGGTATAGCATCATTCAGGAACATTATATCCTGTTCTAATACAAATATCTCATTTTCATCATCACTGTAAGATATGTTACTTTTGCAATCCTCACTAGATTCCACATTCTCATCTTCATGATTACTAGGTTCAGAATTCTGTGAGGTTTCAATAACATTTATTCTCTTCTTACACGTGTGACCCTTAACCCAAGGTTCATTACATTTGTAACAAGTGTTATTTTCTTGTCTCTTAGGGACAAGGGGAGCTGAAGGTTTTTTCTTTTCCACTGGTAACTTACTTGTAGTAGGCTTTACCACTTCAACACTTTGTCTGTAATTACTATACTTGGTTTCATACTTGTGGTTTAATAATATCTCATTGCATATATTAATGAATCCAGAGGTGTCTCTGACAGTTTCAGTTCTAGCTACAATAATGTCTCTAACTGATATAGGCAACTTGTATATTATTTTTTCTTTCCACTCTTCATAATCCATTTTTGGATCCATAGCTTTCATGATTTTTATTAAATTCATTAAGAAGACCATGGGTTTATCTGCAGCATTTGGATTATATCTGGCCCTTTCATACAGTCTTTGTTGAGTGATTCTAAATTTTGGGCCACCAAATTGCCTTTCAATTAGTGCCTTCCATTCATTCCAGGAGTAATTAATTCCCTCACTCAATACAGATTCAAACCATAATAAGGCCACATCTGTAAATAAAGATATTAACTTTGAAGTAATTTCTTCATCAGGTAATTTGTATGAAAATTTTAAGTTATCAATTCTTTGTATGAATTGTTGCCAATCAGATTTTGAATCCCCGTCAAAAGAAGGGTACTGATCTAACTTAGGCCAGTTCTTTTGGCTAGTTTTAGCTTCCCTAAACTGAGGAATATTGAGTAATTCACTCACTTTAGAAAGATGATCATTAATTTCATCTTTTACTGATTTTATATTCTCAGAGCCCATGACACTATGTTCATGTTCCATCATTGGTTTATCATCAGAGTGTTTCATAAAAACTGGTACTCTTTCTACATAAGAGGTATTATCCTTTATTGTTTCAGTATTTTTCAAAATGTTAGCTACTTCAATTTCTACTCTTTGTAACCTATCTTTTATTACAGGTACATGAGTTAAAGTATCATTTACATTTGAAAAAGACAATTTTACACGTCCCTCTATGGTGGCCATAATATTCTGAGAATGTTCTAATTTAATTTCTAAATTTTTAATCTCAGAATTTAATCTTTTGTTTTCATTGATCAATTCATTATTTGAATTCTCAATAACTTTTAACTTATTGGCTGTTGTACTCAATGATTGTGTGATGTTTAATAATACACTTTCTGTATTATTGTTGGACTCTCTAGAGAATTCTTCCAATTTTTCAATTCTTAATAATAATTTACTAATTATTTTTGATTCCATTGGATTTTCTTTCAGAAAATATTCAATTTTGTCTGTTTTCAATTCAGAAGATTCATCATCAGGGTCAATTTTTAATTCATTTGATTCCATTTTTATATTAATAGTATTTTCCTGGTGATCAATAAAACTATGTACATTGTCCTCATGTAATGACAAGTCTAACATGTTATTTTCAAATGAATAATTTTTTAAATCCTTATCAATTATATCCAATAACTCTCTATCAATTTCATTACCTATAAGTAATTCATTGTTAGGATTATATAATTGATCTTGAGAAGATGGATGACTTACCACGGTCTTATTCCATTTCCCCTGCCTCTCCTTGGCTTTCCCCTGTAAGGGTGACTGCTGGATCCCTGTTGAGGAGGACTGTTGTAGTTTTGGGCATACCAATCCCACTTCCATTTGCTTACAGTTATCTTTTGGTCCTCTTCTGGGACTGGAGGTGTTGCTGTGGTATTTGGTGCCACTGGTTGTTGATGAGACCTTATATCCACTAGAGCCTGGTTGACTTCTATAAAGCCCTGTGCCGCCCTTTTCTCCAGATTGTTGATCTGGTCTAACATATTGTTTACTCTTATTGTTAGTGTATTCAGTAGGGTTGAGAGGGAGTGAATTTGCTCTTGTAAGGTGTTTTTGGACTTCTTTATTGACATTTGTTTTAAGAGCTTTTCCTTTTCCTCCATGGACATTGTTGGGGTGTTGTTTATTGTTACTGGTGATTCTTGACCCTCCATTTGGATGTCCTGTAAAAGGTCTTTCAGCTCTAGTTCTTAAGTTATAAGGTTTTGCCTTATTACTTACAATGTCATTGTTGTCACACATTTTTACGTGGAATTTTAGAGAATTGAAAGTTTAGATTTGAAAAAAAACTTCAAAAAGGAGTTTAATCAGTATTTATTAATACCACTGAAGACAATTTTATTGCTTACTTAATGGTATTAAGTGAATCTTTAAGTGCCAAAAGTCAAATATGCTTTTTATGTGGTCACTTGATTTAACTGGTCTAACATATGTAGCCATGTATTTATATTTAAAAAAGAAAATTTGTTAGCAAGATTCTTTCCAAATATTAGATGAATTTTACAAACCAATAAAAAGGGATTAAGAGTCCTGTAAAAAGAAAACAGTTAATCAGTTTAATTGGTTATTATCTGCAAAGATCACAAATTTAATTGGTCTATTGACAGAATCCCACTAAGAACAATTATATGTTAAATTAGTGGTAAAATTGATGATTCAATATCACAATTTTATTATATAACAGGGCTACTTTTTCTGAAATCACTATATAAGTGACCCCAACCTGTTGTAATTATCCAAATATTTTTATAGGGATATTATTTACGTGTACCTTCTTTGAAAATGTCACTTACTGGATTATAACAGAATTCTTGAGGAAAGGCCCCCAATTGTCAGGCTAAGGTCAAGTACAAGGACGTGAACTAGCTTGAATAGTCAGTTGTCTAGAAGATTTTAATGGTCCTATATGAATACTGTAGTTTCAATCCACTAAGTTGTAAAATATAATCAAATATAAAGGTCTCAGTAATTTAATTCTCACTATTCTTATATATGGCTTACAATCTTTATAGTTGCTAGAAAAATAGATTATATAAATTCAGATACTATTCAAAAGTCTTATAAAAGTACTAATTGATCTGTATTGTAATTGATTTGGTTATATTGGTTAAATTGTAATGATAAGGAATGAAGAAATACAACCCAAAAACCTCCTCCTTTTATACACACTGAGTTCCCCAATGATTCCCTTGATATACCACCCAATACACAGTTAATGACGCCTCTAAACAACTAATAGACATTCCCATCAACATTCCCAGTAACCCATGACATAATTAGAAGAGTAACAACCACCAAAATCCTGTAATAATAAGGGAAATCCATCAAAATTAAAGAAAAAGACAAAAAGAGAGTATATGCGTATAAAACAATAATATTAAAGACTAAAGGAGACTTTTTAAGGTTAACAATAGCTTAATAATAAGGGGGATTTACTGTAGAAATAATGGGGCTAATCCTGACATTATACTACGTGAAATTCCCATTCAAAAATAACCAAAATTGACTGAGAAACCACCCAAAAACTTAAAAAAGAGCGTAAGATGTGGGGCAACTACATGCAGTTCTTGGCAGGCGCTTGCACGGGTAAATCCTTGACTAAAATTAGGCGAATTTAAGCATGGTGATGAAATAAAGTGCCAAGAGTGAGGTTTATTAATGAAATTAGTGCATATAAACAAGGTCAATGCATTATTAATTAAGCTAGGACACTAAATAAGCGCCTGTCGCCTATTTTAGTGTGTTTCCCCACAGTGGGCGTAGAATGTGGGGTAATTATAGTGTGAAAAAGCTAACTTTGCTAAAAATGAAGCTATTCACACGGGAAAAAAGCAGGCAGTATGTGGCCAGTACACAGAAGCCATTTCTGGCATAAAAAACACCAAATTTGAAAAGTGTTATTTTTATGCATTTAAATAGCCAAATCAATAGTTCTAAATGAGCCCAATTGATCTGTCAAAGCTCAATTTTGATATTATCAATTTTATAGCGCATATAGTCAACTTTTAAGTGAAATAAAGTGCATTTCTTGTTTTTTGCATAAAACAATGAATATAACAGCTTTAAGTGTACTTAAAAATTATGTAGCCTTATACTTAAGGTTCTTAAGATTACCCTAACATATTCCAACTTAATATTAAGTACATAAGACCTATAAAAGGTGGATATATGCGTGTATATAAGGTGTTATAATGGCATTTTTTGTGTATTATCATAATTTTACTTATGTATACTATTTGTGTACTCTTATTTATTATTCCCATGTATAGTTCATGTGTTTAACATAACTTATAATTACTTTTTACTCAGTCCTGGAGATATACAGGCTGACAATAACAGAGAAAACAGTTGCCAAAGTTATGTTAAATGAAGAACTCACTTGCAACAAACACAGCCAATTGTGGCCAGAAAACAGTGAAAACTGAGTTAGGAACAAGGATATCACCTCCGGATGGTTGTAAGATAATTAAGGTTGCCCCAAACTGTCTTCCTCACTATGTACACACAGACCACTCCCTAAGAGCACATGCGCACCCACCAATCTGGCACCTGTACCCACCAAATTGCATAAAAAACCCTCCTGAAGCGCTCCCCAACCTCCTAAAACAGAGGCGGGTGGGCCGCCTGAAGCGGCCCGCCCTCCCTGAAGCCAGAAAACCAATAAAAACCACTAATCTACTTAGAAAAATTAGCTACAACTACTAAAAGCTTTAAAACACGGAATTTCACTATAACAACATTGAGACATGAAATATAGAGAAAAATTAGCTCTATCCAATGGTACTAAGCACTTAACCCTAATACTTAAGGTTAGCCCGTAAAACACGAAAAACAAAATTAAACCGCAATCTTTTATAAATGAAAAATGAGGAAATGACCCCTTAAAACTCATAATATGAAAAATGTCTAGAAGACATAAAATATAGAGAAAAGCCAGGGCTATCCAATGATAGTACCCACATACCTGCAGACCCAATATCCATGGAATAAAACCAGAAAAGTACCCAATTCCCTAACAGATGTCAATTAAGACATGCACAAACAGCGCCAAATCACACAACAAAGGCCCCTGCCAATGTTGAAAGACCACAACGTAAGTTCATGTTTTGCTTATCATTCTTCTAAATTTCTTAAATACTATCTCAACCATTATATTATTAATATGAAAAGTAAAACATCATCTCCTACTTGCTGAAAGCATACAGGATAATGTTTTGCATTTCATAATAATAATTAGAATTATTGTACTTTACCTTTAATTTATTGATTTTTAAGTTGTTTCAAAGTCTCGTACTTGCTGAAAGCATACAGGACAATACTACAATTTAAAAATCAATAATTTATTGAAGTATAACTTTCTAAGTCAATATATTTGTCACAGCCAGATTTTTCATTTTATATATGTGGATATGATAAATCTGTAAATTTTTTAATATTACTAGTGTAATGGAGTTATACTTTGATTATATTATTAATATTAAGTGTAGAACCAAATCTCGTACTTGCTGAACGCATACAGTATAAAGCTATACTCTTTATATGTATAATTTAATAAACTTTACCTTTGAAACACTATCTTAATATTTGAAATAAAGAGAAAGTATATGAATTTACAAATATGTAGACATACTAATTTTATATTTCTAATATTGAAGATATGATAAATTTAAAGTATCATTGACTGATAATTGAAATTCTGTTACTATTTTCTAATTTTTAATTTTTTTCTATTTTAAATCAAAATTGAATTCTCTTAGGATCAAACCATCAAGGAGTAACAATTTGAAAAAAAAACTGCCAGGAAAGAACTCTAACAATGGGTGGGCGAAAGACATTGCTACCGGAATGAAACTTTTAAACACTCTTGGAAGTGATACAAATGGGAAGAAGCCACATTTCTATGCACAATATTATGCAAATAAGATGACAGATTTCAATAATTATTACAATTTTTTTCCTGGCTGTAGTATTTATAAACCAAAAGGTGTCTTAATACCTAATGTTAATGTGCAGACTTTTGAAATTCATGAGCTCAAAGAACTAGATATGTTAGAAGCTACAGTGCAATGCATTAAGGATCTTTCTTACTGCAAACATGAAATTACAAATAATGGTTATCATCAAAGAGCTGGTGGTTTTGGAAAAATGTTTGGTGGTGGCTTTATTTTAGATAGAAAGAAATCTTTATATATTTGTAAGTATCACTTTTTTTAATTTAAATACTGAATTTTTTAATGCTTTTACTTGCAGATGAATACACTGATAATATTGTACGCAAGGATGTATATAAAAAACAAATGAAGAGGATAGAAATGTACTTTGAATATTTTTTTAAAAAAATATCATATGTTAAGTACAAGGAGGCAACTAATCTTGTGCAAAACTTGGTATTCCTGGATTTTCAAAAGTTTATAGTGAAGAAGAGGGTGTACCGTTTGCTAGTAATTTAACTTGGACATCTGGAGCAAATGGTAATGGGTTCTCCAATTAGTTTCATCGTGATAAGGATGCAAGTGAGTATACTTTAGGAATATTTTTTCCTAAAGATACAGAAAACAATACCATTCATATGAAGTAAAATAAGACCCAACCACAACAAACAGGTGGAGAACTTATGTTTCCCAAAATTTGAAGTAAAATCAACTTTGAAGCAACTAATGGAATAACAGTAATGTTATGGCCTGCCAAGCAACTGAGGCATTTTACCTCAAGATGTCACACATATCCCGGCTTCACGAGGATAGGTACTTCTATTAAAATCAGAACTAGAATTTTTTGTGCTATAGAAAAGCTTAATGTTTTTGATATTGATTTTTCAGAGTACTTGGAAATGAATGAAGAAAAAGATAGGTATAAATATTTGATTAGTGCTTTGAGAGTTTTTTTGAAAAGAGATGACTTAATAGAAGAAGAAATAAAATCAGCAAAGTATTATTTATCTAATGTTAAGACAAATCTAAAAAATTTTAATATTTAAATATTAAAAAATTTTATCATATATACACAACTTAATGCGAAATTAAACATGATAAATACTGGGAGTAGCTGTAACATTTTCAGTTGTGATAATTATAGTATTATCTATTTTTTTTATTTGTGAAATAGAATAATTTTTTTTCATAATATTATAAGAAAATTTGATTTACTTTTGAGGAAATATATAAGTTGTGAAATCTTTAAATGTCATTTTTATTAAATTGGTAGCAAAGATTCAAAAAAAAAACTATAATATAGAATTTGAAATATATTAGCCATAAAAATGTGCTTTTAATTCTACCAAATTAACTGTATAGTATTTTAGGTCAAACAGGCTTATTAATAAAAAAGTTAATAATAAAGAGTTGATGAAAGAGTTTTGAATCAAAAATAGATTAAATTGTATTTTTTTAAGAATACACACATTTAATTATTTAAGTTGTTCTACTTCTGATTAAAAATGATACAATCAATGAAAAAATTTGTAAAAATTAATAGATTATTCAATATTAAAGGTAAAGTAAAAAAACTAGAGCAGTTATCATATTTTTATATAAACAATAAAATATTTAAGAATTTAATTCAAGTTTTGAAATCATATAAGTAGATTTTAAATTCTTTGTTATTGCTGGACTTAAAATAATTTTTTTTAATAATTAATTTAGAAAATCATGTCAAAGGCTTCTTAATAAATTTCAAAGATGGTTACATGTTTGACGTATTTGAAGGAAAATAACTTGAATTATACAAGATAAATCATATACACAGAACTTTATCTATTTATATGTTGGAATATTAAATTATTGAAAGGCTATGTTTAGCAAAAAAAGGTGATACTGGCTGAATGGAGCTCCAGTGATTAATAAAATATGCAGAAATAGCCCTAGCAATTCCAGGAGGACTTGGGGTATCAAATTTTAAAGGAAATGGATCACACTTGCCTATAAAAGGTTTTATTAATGTTAAAATATAGTTATTTAAATTTTTCCAAATTATTTCTTCCATCAAATGATTTTTTTTTCATGTAAATTAAGAAACTTAATTTCTGATATCAACTCCAAGCAATCAGCAGCTGAATCCAATCTATGATCTTGAGAGCTCAGAAATAAACCATGGACACCATTGATTATATAGAATGTGAAAGATTGATATCGGTGGTGGGAGTATTCAGAATTTATCTTGTTTAGCACAGACTTTTGTTTCTGTTCCATTATAGTAAGTTGAGTATTTTTGTTTTTCTGACTCAATTGTTGAGCTTTGCTAGTCTTGTCACTTGATATTGTTGCAGCACAATATTTTGATTTAAGAATGATAATTTACGTAATTATATCAATGATAATGTTGCTGATTTGAAGAAGAGTTGACATTGATATATCACGGGTTTGAATGGCAGTGGGACCAACTTCTAAGCCATCAGGAATTGGACTTTTCAGATTTGAAAGGTGAGCTAGAAGCTGAAGACCAAGTTCAATTGGATAATCTGAGTTAATATTTTGATGTGATGGAAGCTGGCTGAATTCATGTGTGGTCAGATAAAGTGAAGATGATATAAGAGATACCCATGAAGAATGGCAGTGATCACTTGTAATCATTAATCTAATGAGCATTTGGATAAGATTTTATTCAGGGTGATCCATTTTCTTTGTTAAGGAAATAGTTTCAGTATTTAAACCATCAGGATCACATAAATTTTCCATTTTTTTTGAAATCAATATTATTGAGTACCCATAGCTGTGAGCTATCAATCTCTTAAAAATATTTGCTACAGAAGGAACAAAAATAAGTAAAAGAAAAAATTTAAGACTAAAAATTATGGTAACTTACATAACTCAGTAAGTTTTGAAAGCCAATCTTCTCCACAAGATTTTTCCCAATGAAAAGTAAACATTGGATTATTTAACATGGGTTCTTGGGAAGAAGTAGAAGAGCGTAATTCGAGAAGAGTAAAAATTTAAAACCACGACCTAAGGACCTTTGCGATGCTGATTCTACCTTTAAAAAATTTATAAATTTTACAGAATTCCTCCTGAAAATCAGAGTCTTTTATAACTGAGGGTGAATAAGTTAGAGGTTTGTTTGATATCTTGATTGGAGTTGATTTCATTGGTAGAGAAGCTTTCAAAGAGGCCAAAGTAGGTAATTTAGGAGGTTATGGGTATTGCTTCTTATAAATGAAGGAATTTGGTGATGAGCTGTTTGAATCATCATCTTTATCAAAAATATCTTCATGTCTTGAAGAATATTTTAAAGTTTGCTTGTTTTGATGAGCAAGCATAGCTTCATATTCTGACAGTTCATCATCGCTATTTTCATCGCTCTTTTCATCATCTTCATCAGGGAGAAGGCGTTGTTTGATGGAACAATCTACAGTAGGTGAGTTTCTGGTACAAAATATCAAAAGAAAGATAAAAATTACAATATGTAAGAAATAAAAGAGATATATTATATAATTTTAAAGATAAAAGAATAACAATAAAAAAAAGGACACAAGAATATACTCATTACTAAAGCCTTTGCTTTTTTTTGAGATTTATTATTTGATACATCAGAAAAATCTTTAGCAGAAGCCGGTTTAATACTTTGAAAAAAAGAGGAGCCTTGGGATAATTTCTTTTTCTTGGAGCAGATAACAGGTGTTTCAAGATTTTCCTTGGAAGTTGAAGCATATGTTGAAGCTTATGGTTCATCTGTCTCATCATCATCCCTAATGACAATGACTTCATCAGGAGGAATCACACCCTCCTCGTAAGCTACAAATATATATGAAGAAAAAAAATATTAATAATCTTATTTACTAATTTAAAAGGAGACAAAAAAAGTGAAGAACATACATTTTTCAAGGCTTTTCACATACTGGAGTAAGTTGTTACAAGGTTTAGATAAATATGAAAAAGAAGAATTATTGTTAAAGATCTTGAAAAGTTCTTCCGTTTTATCTCTAGCCAATTCAAATAAATTTTGATACTGAACTCTCTTTATTTCCTGCCTCTCATTTCTAACTACAGAAGGGTTAGGTGCCATGCCATGTGGCAGACATGGTGCAAGCTCAAAAGCTTCAAAGCAAGTATCAATCTGAGAGTGGGATGGAAAACATTCGGGTGCTGGAAAATCAATTTTTTGAAAAAAAAAGATATAGAACATAAGTGAAATATATAAATTAAGAGAGAGGAAAATGATACACATACAAAGTGGAGGTGTAGAATTTTGAATACTAGACATATTGATTAATGAATATTGAAAAAAAGTATTTGATATCAAAAAATTATGATGTAATATGATGAATAATTATAAGAAACTCTATTCTAGAAAATTGAAGTTGATAATTTAATAGGATAAAAAATTTAATAATATTAAAAGTAAAGTGAGGATGAAAGAAACAGAAAACATAAAGAGGGGGATTATATATTATTTGAGCTTTTTTTAACATGTATTATTCATAGTGGGGTAAACTAAGTAACATGCTATATCATAATCTGTTTATATTGAAGCGAAATTTGATGTAGCTAACAGAAAATACTAGGAATTCTTTGTGGACTTTTAGTGTAAAAAACAAATAATAACAAATGTATATTCCATATGCAAATTGTCACTGGTAAATACAAAATTTTTTAAATTACAATTTACTCCTAAACACTAGAGAAACACCTAATTAGTATATTATATGAAAAAAAAGGATAATGCTTTAAAACTATTTGTTAAATTTACTTTCAGATGACAATGAGAGATTCACAAATATACTGATATGCCTCACCAAACAAGAAAGGAATTATAAATCTAAAATTGGTGACATTAAAATTTAAGATAAGAATTTGTTTTTTAAGTGACAGGAGGAGTGTTGAGCTAGGATGTGGGCCAAGTGACCAAACCATTGATAAACTTGGATACAACTGAGGAAAAAAAATTGAATAGTTTTATTTTACAATATATCATAGTCTGCACAAGATATTGTATTATTGTCCCTAACTATACAAAAAATGTTACTTTTCAAAAGTTATAGGACTACTAAGTTGAAATAATATTATTATGAATCACCCAATTAAATACCTTAAACAACATTCAAAATTATTAAAACATTAATATTCAATTTGAGATTTGGATTAGCTAATTTTTCACAACTTATCACAGTTTTGATTAATATAATAAAACTTGAAAAAAATTGTTGAGATAGACTAGAAATGAGTGCAAGAAATTGATGAAACATATGACTTGAAACTTAACTCATACACTATTGATAAACTTCATGGATCCTGATTAATTTCTATCAGAATTAATTTTGAGACTGGCATATTGAATTTTAGCTATGACCAAGTACTGTAAGTGCCATGGTTTGTATTCATTATATTGGGGTTGAATTTAATTTTGATAGGAATTAACAAGTATCATATAGCACCATGCATGGAACCCTGACAGAAACCAAAAAATTTATGAGGCAATGAACCTCATAATTTTGATAGAAATTAATGTAGACCCCTGCATATTGAATACATGCCATGTCACATGTACTACACAGACATAGATAAAATTCAACATGAATGGTTTAAAATTAATTTTGATCAAAATTAACCAAGGCATTAAAACATAAATTTCTATATGGTGTACTTGATCAAACCAGTTAATCCAACTACTTAGCTTACCTTTACTTATTGAAATTTTATGCATAGTCCATGTCCATATTAATTTTGATCAAAATTAATGTTGACCAATACATAGTGAATACATGCTATGCCACTTACACTTGCCAGGCATAGCTACCATTAAATATGCCAGTATCAAAAATTAATTTCAATTGAAATTAATGAGCATGAAAATCATGAATTTATGGAGTCAACTTCTTATTTTTATGCATGGTGCCTTTCCAACATTAATTTCGATCAAAATTACTTTTGATACTTTCATATTGCATGTAGCTATGCCTGGAAAGTGTAAGTGGCATAGTGTGTATTCATTATTTAGTGGTTAACATTAATTTTGATCAAAATTAATATTGACATTTGCATATTGAATCCAAACCAGCAAACGACCCAAAAGATTCTTCATAAAACTGCCCATTAATTTTGATCAAAATTAAGGCTGACCATATACATATAAAATGGTAGTTATATCTGGTCTGAGTAAATGGAGATAGCTTATATTCAATATTTATTGGTCAACATTAATTTTGATCAAAATCAATGAGAGTTTTGATCATGAATATTGTTAGTCAGTTAGTTGTTTCAATGCATTATGGCATGCCAACATTAATTTTGATCAAAATTAATGTGGAAATGATATAATGCTTTTTTGCATGACATGTAAAGGACAGCCAGTATTCTTAAGTATTGAAATTTACTATACTTGTTGAGGGTAAATATAATATTTACATATCCATATTAATTTCTATAAAAATTAATGTTGACCAATACATAATAAATAGAAAATATGCCTGGCTAGTGTAAGTGGCATAGCTTTTATTCAATCTGAATTTTGCAAAATTAATTTCAAGAAAAATTAAGGTTCATGATTTTTATCAATTTATGCAGTCAGTTGCTTACTGTTATGCATGGTAAAATTTCAACAATAATTTTAAATAAAGGTAAATTTGATATGCCACCAAGAATTTTTCTGTAAGATGAAAATTAGGGCCCACTATTCTTAAGTAAACATGTTACAATGCATATTGAGAATGTATATATTATTTACACATTAATATTAATTTCAATCAAAATTAATGTTGACCAATACACATTGAACACAAGCTTTACAACTTACACACACCAGATATAACTACCATTAAATATGTATATGGTCAACCCTAATTTGGTTCAAAATTAATGAGCAGTTTTATGAAGAATTTTTTATGTTGTTTTCTGGTTCGGATTCAATATGCAAATGTCAACATTAAATTCAATCAAAATTAATGTTTACCAATACATAATGAATATGCACTATTCCACTTACACTTTCCAGGAATAGCCACCATTCAATATGACAGTATCAAAATTAATTTCAATCGAAATTAATTTTGGAAAGGCACCATGCATAAAAATATGCAGTTGACTCCAGAAATTCATGATTATAATGCTCATTGATTTTGATCAAAATTAATTTTGATACTGTCATATTTAATGGTAGCTATGCCTGACAAGTGTAAGTGGCATAGTGTGTATTCAATATGTATTGGTCAAAATTTATTTTGATCAAAATTAATATGGATACATAAATGTGACATAAAGAGGTATGGACCATCAATTTGTTGAAAAGACATTTTTATATCTCATACATTATTTTTTTTCTTAAATAAAATGTTACTCTCTCTCAACACCTTATAACATTTACCAAGTTGCTTTGAAAAATAACTGAATACATAAAATTCAATATAAGATAGCTATATTACACTGAAGATCACCGTTATACCCAAGTTATGATGATGTTGATGCTGTATTAATTGATTCCCAAATCTTTACCAGATCAATATCAGCTCCAACCCCAAGTGACTTACGTTCATTCACAGATAATCCTGCCAAAAATGTTTCTGAATAGCAATTCTTGGGGAGGTATTTGGGAAAATTGAATATACCATCTTGTGCAACTGTCCTTTCTGATGACTGTGAATATGTTTTTTATGCCTATTTTCTTTGAGCTGGTGTATGGGCTAAGTCCTTTGTCATCTTATCCATTTTTTAAGCATATCATTGAGTTCAGGATTTTGACATCCAGGAATAGCTTGGATGGGTGCAGTTGGGGCTGGTGGTGGGCCTTCCTTGATATCAGAGATACACCTAGTATCATGAAAAAGCACAACAAAACCTGGAACATCACTGCAGAGATCTCTTGCTAACTTTTAGCGTGCACTAGAAATCTGAATTCCAAATAAATAAGCTTCATAATAACAAAAAGCAAAGTAAAATAAAAAACTTACCATGGTCTGATAACATTTTAATTGTGCCCTTGCCCTCTTTTACATATTTTCTCTTTCCATCCTCTCCTCTTCTTACCCAAACAACCTTATCATCTCCTTCCCCTTATTAACTACCCATTTCTCAAAAACACATTGAGTGAACTGAAGCTTTGACTGAACGATTGTTTTCAAGGTGGTGAGCCACCTGGTACAGTAGTCGCATACTAAGCTTCCCATGACTTGATTCCAAGTTGATTCCAAAAAATCACAGCAAGTCCAATCAAAGGCAAATTTCTGAAAACATTTTTCTTGCAATTCATGCTCTGAGTTCATTTTGACAGAAATTGGGATAGGTGCTCCTCCTTTCAGTCCTCAAGGCTCAGGTGCTGGAAAAAATTTGGGTAGTTGACTTTTGGATCGCAAGAAGGCTATAGAATTGGTTATCAAAAATTTTCAATCAGCTGCAGAATTAGCACAGTTAGAAGATTGGACTTGGGTTAGGACAGTTTGAATGGTTTTCAGTTTGAATTGGTTCCAAGCTTTCCAATTTTCAATCTCCAAAGGTGTTGGGGTCACAGGATATTTTTCTATTTGTGTTGGTCCCCCAAGACAATACTTCAGAAAGTGGTAAATATTTCTATTTAGACTGTCCAAGCTCCCGGTAACATCATTCCTTCTAACTAAGCTTCTTACAGTCCTTAACCCCCATTCTTGTTCATGAGACTCTGCTGAATTGAGTCTGTGGTAATCACTGATACCCATAATGATTGAGGGATTCACTAACAATTCGAATGAGTTAATTAAATTGGTTATTTTTAAATAAAATAATACACTACAAATTTGACTTACCAGCTCCACTTGTGCTTGCTCGTTGTTTAGGCTGAGCAGATGATAATTGGTCTGCAAAAAATTCCCTCAATACTTCACTAGCCCAATCTCTTCCTAGCTAATCCGCATGCTGATCAGCACTTTCAGGAGCAGAAGGATGATTGAGATTAAAATTTCTTGGTTCTGCATGAGACTCTTGGCCTGGATTGGGATTAGGCGGTACAGATTAAGATGCATCTGGAGGTGGATCAGCAGCAGGTGGTGGTGGAGTATTTCCAGTATTAGTATGTTGAGGTGGAAAAAAATTGGAATCAGTTGGGTCAACAGACATCCCTTCAAAATTATCATCCATAATGAACTGTAATAAAATAAAATAAAAGAAAAATAATCAGTCTTTAAAATTTATTACTATCAAATTTAAAGTAAAAAAAGATACTATGTTATAGTCTTGTTAACGTGTATGTTAACATGGGGAGAAATAAAGTGAATAATATATAGCTATTAGCTAAAGTGGGAAGGTCAAACTATTTATAGTAGATGAATGAGCAAGAAGATTATTCATTAAGTAACAATTTTATCATATTTCTCATTATTATGATTTTCTTTCTTTCATTCTTACATTTAAGATAAAAATGACCCATTGAAAGCATGGGTTCTCTCGCATTAAAAGCAACCAATATAATAGTTCACTGATTTAAGATAAGGTAAGTTGGATGCATTGAATTTTTAATCGAGCATTGAAATATTTATTTTTCCATTTACAAAAATCACCAATCCTACAAATTTCCCCAATCCCAAAATAAAACAAAGATGTTAGTCAACATAAAATAAATTTGATTAATTTTTTCACTCACTACTGTCTGCAGTCCAATGAAAGTGACAACCTTGTCTTTAATTCCAAACATTCCCTTTTTGTGCTTGACAGTAGCTGCATGTCCAATTATTGCATCTTTCTTAATCACAATTTGAGTTGCTTTGGCTACTCTTACTAACCAACAATGCACTTGTGGGAAAAGCTCATAGGGATCCTTTGATGTTTCATCTGGACAGAGCTCCTTGAAAGGACTTACTATTTAATATATTTGATCATTCTCTTCCTTTGACCTGAAAAGATCATCAATTTGCCAAAACTGGCTATCTTTTCCATAGTAGAATTCAATTGTTGAATTAGAAATGTGTTTATGGTAACTAATAAACCTATTTCCATGTATCAATATGCTTGCTACGTTTTAAACTACCCAATCCCCACTTTTCTCCAATGGTGTCAAAGCCCGTCTTGAAGTTTCTTTTCCCATTTGTGCCCTTACCCATTTAGTAAATAATTCCATACTTAGATGGATCTATTTGTTGTGTTTATCAAGATCAACATGTATTTTTTTCGTCTCAAATTGATCATTATCTTCAGCTTCACCAAGATCTAATACCCTAGACTTCCAATACCAATGTTTAAGCATTGTTAGAGGTATCTCTCCTGTGGTCAATATTAATAAATTAGAACAGCTGAGTTTTTAAATCATTGCTTACAAAAATTATATACATGGATGGTGATTGTTTGGAATTTCAGATAATATATGATTCACCTGCTCTACAGACCAAGTAGCTGTACCTGATGGTGGACCAAGACACTTTATCATTTCAGGATAATGTTGAGTGATATGCAGATTTGGCTTTGCCTTAATATTCTTCCAACCCTCTTCCAGGAACTCACAATACTCTAACAGAAATTGATCTAGATCTTTAAGCTCATTAGTCTGCATATTTTTTAATGTCAAAAAATTGGGGATTGAGCATAATGTTACAAGTGACTTGAGAAGATAATATTCTCTTGTTTTTTCAGCTGAGGAAGCTAAAGATTCCGATTCTTTAAATTTTTCAAACCAAAGGGGTATAAGCGACAAAGGGAAGTAGAGAGTATACAGCATGTGCCATTCTTCTGCCTTGAGGGATCCTGCCTTTTTAGATCCTACTTATTTTGGAACTTGTGTTATCCAGGAAGGCCTTCTTACTTGATCAATCATCTTTCATACAACCTGTATCTCTGCTTCTTTGATTCGTGGATTACTACTACCTTCATTTTCTTTCTCCTTACCTTTCTTTTTATTTTATTCAACTCTAGCTGTCTCATTTGATGAGTGAGATCCTTCACTCTTTGATATGCTAATGCTCTGTTGCCTTAAGTTATACAATGAATTCCTATTGCCACTTCTGTGAGACTGTAATGAGGCCAAATTGCTATATGGAGGAATAAATTTGGAGCTGGATGACCTACTCTGGCTTCTTGATCAATTTGTTCCCAATCCTTCACTATCTAGTGCATGATGACTTGATGACTGTCTTGAACTTGTAATTCTTTGCCGCTTGTGCTGTCTTGTGTGCCCTGTATCATCATCATCATAATTTGTGGTGCTTCAGCTACTTCTACATTTTTTAGAATGTTTGTGCAGTGAAGTATCAGAAAACAAATTGTCATCTTCTTCTCTTACATGCCAATTTTTATCCTTTTCCAGCTTTCTTTCTAGATCTTTTGCTGTATTTTTGATTTGAAAATAGCTTAGACTGTGATCTTTTAGGTTGCCAAGCATATGTGAATGCATAACATCAATTGAGCAATATTCAGTTGGACGCCAATATTCATGGTAATTTAGCTCACTCCATCGTACCCCATGATTCTAAACAATTGATACACGCTCCCAATGTGACTTAGAATTTTTCAACTTGGTTGCCCAGCACATATGATCCTCATGATTCTGTAATGAAAAATTTCCCACATTCTTTTCACTAATTTCATCTTTAGAGATATAATAGAAAGAGAAGAAAATTCTTTCAGATTGACTCGAAAAGCCAGCCAATTTTCATATTGCAGGAATGTCACCTATCAAAGAGAACAATGAAACTCTTAATTTCCGGCTTCATGGATAAAGATGTGTCTTTTCAATCAATATACCATCCCATAGAGTTTGTAGATCATTAACCAGTGGTTTTAGAAGGTGATTAAGCTGTTCACTTGTGGGTTCTGTTGGTCCAGGTATAATAGCATACAAAAAAAGATTTTCCATTTTTTATCTATCTTCTTGAGGTAGGTTCATACACACCTTCATAATATTGCCTACAGACTTCTGATGAACTCCAATCCTATTACCACCACGCCTAAACTAGTCGACATATAAATTAAACATAAAGTTGCCTGAAGTTATTGTATATTCATCATCATTTCCACCAAGAGCTGGAGTGCTAATGGGAAAGTTTTTCCAAATTGAACCATTACAAACATCCTTCATCAAATCACACTCTACATTGTCTGCCACAGGGGTTTTCTTCTCAATCAGAAGCTCAAATTTGAAAAGTTTGATTCTTTCCTTAAGCCAGTCAATAAAAGAATGGTGATGAAATTTTTGAAGAGATAAGTATTTTACATGTTCTTGATGTTCCTTCATCAAATACAGCCTTTCATCACATTTAACTACAATTTGTCCTGCTCCAAAAATTTTTAAATAGTGCTTTGATGACAAAAAAAATGGTTGATTGAAACATAGTATAGATGGTTGAGATTCAGAGTTATACTCATAAAGAGCAAAGCATTTAGGACAGCATGTTTTAGTGAAAAATGATCGATTGAGCTTTAATTGACTAAAAACTGTATCTATTGAGCGTGGGATAAGGCAGACAATGCTATCAGAATCCAGTCTTCCACTATCAACTAGAAGTTTGAGCTTCTTAATTTATTCATCCGAAAATTGAGTACAACCTTCTTTTCTCAAATGATGATTCAGAGAAAGCTTTGCTGCCTGCCACAAAATTATTTGGCTATACCGTTCCCCAAGATTGAGTTTCTAGAGACTGTTGAAGATACTTCTGCCCCCAATAGCGACTGCCCCTATATAATAAATCATCAAAACATCCTAAAGACTTTTATTCTCACTTTTAACTATAGATATACAGCTTACTGTTTCTGTGGAGCTGGAACTTCCAATGTTAAGTGGATTGTTGGAAGAAATAACCATCTGGGCCTTCCAATTTCTTTCCTCTCGATTTTTTGCATAAGAATTAGAGCTTTTGAAAGCCATACCAACTTCAAAGGACCCAGAAGAAGTTTGATACTTTCTATTGACACATCAAAGCTCTTGACATTGACATACATGAAAAAATGGAGGCATTGTAATTGTGATGAATGTAGGAATAAGTTAGCTATTGGAAGTTACCAATTTAAGGTATTCCTTTTTTTGCAAGGCACTAGCTAATATAAGCCATATTTTTTATCAAATGAATATGATGGAATATGTGCTGAAATTATTTAAGTTTAAATGTTCACTTGTTAATCAGATAAATTATATATTAATAAAAAGCTGTGCAGTCTACTTTATTTGTATTCTGTATACTCTCTGCATTTGTACAACAATGCATCCATGTTTATCAGAATATCTTCTAACATAGAAAAAATTATATTGTACACACAAGTATCTTAATTATTTTTCTATCAAATAACTTCTGCGTTATATCTAACTACCCTATAATTATTCGATTTTAGTAAAAATTCTTAGTTATGGACTATAAGAAAAGTAATTCATATTTTAAACACAACTATTTAAAAGATTACCCCAAAAATCAAAGTTAAACCCACAATATGGTTAATATTTTGTAAAAAACAATCACAAACATATTTCTTTCACTTTGATAATTGGTCTGTACTAGATAGAATTTTCCATAAAGAAATAATCAAAAATACTCAAATAATAGATGCAACAAAAGTGTAAACCTTAAAGCATTACAAAAAATCTGAAACCTTGTATAAATTTTCATACATAAATGTGAATAAGTGACACTCTACTCTCTTTATTCAGGTTGAAAAAAATTACTCAATGGAATATGTATTACTATCATATTGGACCAAAAATAATTTTTTGGTAATCAAAAAATGAATATAGCCTCACATTTTTCAAATAATTTTTGTGGAAACATTTTTTGAAAAGAAAAAAAAATCCTTTTCTCAAATGACTCTGCTTTTATCACATAATCATTCTCTTCATTTTGTACCATTCCTTTTGAGTTCAAATTGCATATAAAAATATAATTTATGCATATTATAATGCCATAAAGCTGAAATATTTCTTATTCTTAATTTTTGTGATACTTCTCCTTATATCAACTTTGATCATAAAATTTTGAAGCTCCACAATTTATCCTTCCTCTTCGTTTAATTTTATTGAAAACTTTCTTAATCTAATTGTTTATGAACCCCAGTAGCTCTTACTTTCCTCATGGAAACCTGCCCAAACACACACAAACACTTAATAGAATTTTTAATGAGACTTTGTCTCCATTCAATTCTCACTTTTGTAGATCTATACACAATTTTTGTTGTTCACTTTTGGATATGTCACCAGAATTAAATGGATGGAAACAAAACCCTACTGAAGAGCAATTAGACAGATTTTCATCATTTGACATGAATTCTTGCAACATTGCCTTTGAACTACCTCATCCAGAATCAAATTCAGCTGTTTCAGAAAAGTTTCCACCAATTTTCCGTGAATCTTTTATTGACCACCTTCACATGTGCCGTTTCCCGGGGTCAACTTTTGCTTGGAACCTAGATTGGTTTGACAAATGGAACCAGGTCTTGGCAAATATTCTCATTAAACACTGGGACAATACCTTAAAAACCAATAAATTGATTGCATATTTAATTGACTCAACTCAAATTAGCTTCTCAAATCAAATGGGAGTTCTTCACCATTGGTTTTTAGGTCATTCTGATAAATTAAGACTTGTGAAGGATTCTAATAACTCTCAAGAAATAATCAAAGTGAGAAAGCATAAATATAGAATAAAAAAAAACTATGAAAATCCCCTTTTTTTCAACCATTTTTATTTATGACCTTTATTTCAAATAACAAAGATTCTTAGAATTCAGTTAATGGAACTAAACTTCTTAAACAACTTCCACATTGTGAAACTTATCACAACCTTTTCACAAACATCAAGTGTTGTTCAGACACCAAAATTGATAATGATGGATCTTTAAGACGTATCTTAATGCAATGGAGGTCTGAATATTTTTCTAAAGTTGCACAATATCTTGACCAACAACACTTTGATATTCGAGATGCTTCGACCTACTCTGGAAGTGTGCTAAAGGACATGGCCTTGTTAAAAAGAATCAGTTTGATTTCAAAATTATCACCTAACCTTAATCCTTCTCATGTCACCCGGGGTTTGCCAAATGACTGTTATTCTCCCTTATATCTTGCATCTCTAAATCCTCAACAACTCAGACTTTTAAATCCTCAAAATCCCATAAATTTACCTGCTCTCCTTGAAATTCTTGCTTCCTCTAATGTGAGTGATTGACAAACTCCCTTAATAATAGGTTTGCACACTCATACTACCCATTTCCAGTGTTTGGGACACTTAGCCTTGAAGACAAAAACATAATTTTAACAATTACTATTATCATTAAAATTTATAGAATTTTTATTCAGCCCACATTTTTAGCTCCATTTTTTTCCTTTGAATCTTATACATGCTGAATTCTATACTTCCATGCAAAAAAAAATTCAAAAAATCTACTTCATTTTGCTGCCCCATTCTATACAGCCGATCAACAGCCTGCTGCTCAACTGCTGGATTCCAATTCAGCTCCTATTTCAACATTGAGCATATGAAAAATTTAATTTGTTTGTTCTTAATATGAAATATAAGACATTGAGCTCACCATTATATATACATTTTGAGCACACTTTAGATCTATATCCACTCCTGCAGCCTGAATTGTTCCAGCCAAAACTTGGTAATTTTTATTAAAATGGAATTCATGCATATTTTTGTCTCGCTTTGTCTTGCTGAGTTTACCCATAAGCTGGGTATACCTAATATTGTGGTCATCTAGAGCCATTTTTATTCTATTTTGAAGTATTAGAAAATTGTATTTAATAAGCCAACACAATTTTGTAAAAAAAATCATTATAGAATCACTAACATCTGCAAAAAGTCTGCAAAGTTGGAGAATATAACAGCTTTTGGAAAATTTATACCCCTTTCACCAGACAAAAAGTTTTTCAAGTGGCATATAAGATGACAAATCTTTGTGGAATGCTGCCAAGTGAAATCAAAAGTTGGAGTTTTATCCAGATTTTTGTAGATTGGATGGTTGCAGAATTTTCTTAAGATCATCAGCTCTCTAAGAAACTCAGATGAGTCGCAAGGGAGATCATTGATTCTGGAGGGACCATATTGCTCAGTGAATCCTTCTTGAAGCACATCAAGTTTAGACCTCCATGGATACTCTAATTGAACTTATATCTGCCTTTGAATCTTTTATGGAAGAGAAAAAATTGCATCTTTTGTTCTATGTAAGCTTATGACTTTCATTAAGTGATTGATTGATTCTATAGAATTAGCCTTTCTTTTTGCAAACCTGGAAAAAGGAAATTCTTCCATAATCAGTCTTCTTGCCACTTTTCAATTCTAAGAAAAAATATGAGACTTTGAAGTTCAGTGGGCCTGTTCTGAAGTGGAGTTCCAGTCAAGCATAGTCGGTGTTGGGATTCCAAGTCAAATATTGTTTAAGCCCTCTGCAAGTAAATATTTTTAATGTAACTAAAAGAATATTTATAATAATTGATTAGAAAATTTAAATTTTAAGTATTAGATATTGAAATGGGCACTAACTGAGCTTCATCTAAAACAACTCTATACCAAAAGAGCTTTTGAGTCACCAGTATCTTTTTTTGGCTTTGATTTTTTGAAATTGTTGGGCTAGCTGTTTCATAGGTCGTTAAAACAATAGAAGTGTCCTGTAGCTCATTGAAATTAGTATTTTGACAATCCTTCCCATAAAGAACCTTGAAAGGAAGCTCATTATCTTCAAAGTACACACTTATTTCATTGATCCAATTCAATAGTGTTGCCAGTGGGCATATAATCAGTGTGGCTGAACTCCCATTAATACCTTCTTGATTTTCCAATACCTGGAATTGTCTTGCTTCACCTTGAGTCGCAATTATAAGAGAAAGAGTTGACAGCGTCTTTCCCAAACCCATATCATCAGCGAGTATTGACCCCTTTCCTTCAGGGGTTAATTGATTGTTAGGAAACTGATCTTTATAGTCATCAAATCCAGTTCTAAGCCAATGGTTGTCCTGGTGCCTCCACATGATATCCAACTTTTCCTTTAACATTTTTTCATTGTCAATCATGAAATTTATTGCTTGAAGTTGATGTGTTTTGAGAACTGTTTTGATTTGTCAGATAATTTGATCAGCTTTCCAATCTTGAGTACTCTGATATATTTGGAAAGAGCCTTCAAAAATTACATGCGGGATATTAAAAGGATAGTGGAGTCGTAGTTCAGGATCCGAAATAAATCAGTTTGAGCAGAAGAAAATGCTTCTTTAGCAAGACTGATTAGTGTACTTGAAGAAAAGAGGCATCCCCAAAGTTGATACTGATTACCGAAAACTGGAACCAAGTAAGCATGAAAATAGAATGGCTTCATAGGATTCAAGGCACTTCTTTGGTTTAAATGGTGAGATCCAGACCCAATGTCACCCAATAGTGGTCCAATGTGCTGACTCTGAATTTGAGAAAGATTACCGACAAGAGTTGGTTTTCTTTATTCAAATAGTCCAAAAATATGAACATTCAAATGGCCTCGCTGTAAAATTGTGGGGGTTGGTGAGTTTTGAAATCTTGAAATTACATTCATATAAATTTGATCAATCGTTATTGAGAACTGTGCAACACATCTGAGACTTGAAATATTAAGTAAGAATAGTATCTGAAGATAGTGGTTGTTAAAAGATGAATTGAAGCAAAAAATGAATAATCTGTTTTGAATAAAACAACAAAATAACTTTTTAGCATATGCTACGCTAAGATCATAATTCTTTCACATGTATTATTATTATCTTTTTAAAAAATATTGGAAGTAAATGAATGATAACTGAAATAAATAATATGGCTTAAAAATAAATCTTGAGCCTATAGAGTAAATTTGGGTTTGTGGAAGAAGAAAAATTTTCTTAATAAAAATGTGCTTTATTGTTACATTATAATCACAAAATAGAATAATTTAACTCTTATTAAGCTTATTTATGTTTCTGTCTAATAGTAAAATGCTTTAGATGGCAGTTCAAAATCTAAATTGAAACTACTACCTAGAACGATGTCTTGATACTAACATACTTTTTGTAAGTCTCTGGACAGACACTTATGGTGATCTCAATAATATTAAAATTGATTTGAATTGTATGTTTTATCAAATATCTATGTGGTCTAATTTAATAATTGAGATACTACAGTTTAACCTTCTGTTACTAACTTGGCAAGAAAATATCTGTAGATTTTTTTAGACCAAATATCAAATTTTGCTTTCCACAAGATGGGAAAGTGAATATTATGATATGTTAAGTGATATGTTCAAGCTTTTCTCAATCTGTGCTCAGCTGAAGATCAAAATAATCACCAAACTCCAAGAGACCTGTGATTGAGTTGTGTTGAATCTAGGTCTAACCGATTACCAAATCATTTTCCAATTGATTTAAATCTGGTTTCACAATGAATTCCCAACAGCTTTCCAACCACTTCCCAACATTTTCAAATGAGGGGTATTGCCATCAATACCCCCCCCATAATTTTCTTTGGTGATTGAATTTAGAGCAGGGGAGGCTTGAGTGGAGGAAAAGGATGGGAAAATATTTATTTTGACATCATGTTTGGAGATAGCATCTTCACCATCCAACATGTTTGCAGTATTAACATCAGCTTTCTCTCCAAAAAAATCATCCATCTCTTTAAAGTAAGGACATAAATATTAAATTTTATCATCTAAGGATTTTATGCCCTTACTTATATCAATTTTGGTGATACCAAAACCAGTGGAAGATGAAAGAGTATTTGCCTTCTTGTATTTGGCTCTGTAATTCTTGAAACGTTCAGACATCTGTTAAGGTAAAAGATCTATTTTTCCCTTGGTCTTATTCCATAATTCATTGGACATTAGTAGATAAACAGTAACTTTTGATGCAGGAGGTCGTCTTACTTTAGTTACATTTTCAGTACCAAAAAACGAATCATAGTAAGATTTAGTTTTCAGCCAGTTGATAAGAATGAGATGATCATCTTTCTTTAATTGAAAAGTCTTTGATTTCTTGGATGAGTAGGGGAAAGAGGGAGTAGAGCAATTTGAAGAAGAACTGGGGGAAGGCTGCCTTTGAGAATATCTATGATGACGGGGCATTTCAAGATAATTGAAGATGAAAAGGAATAAAAACAAGAAGTTAAGATAGCAAGGTGTTCTGAATGGAGAGAGTAGACAGGATTATATAAGAATGGGAGTGCGCAGCAAGATAGAAGGCATATCCAGAGAGCAGTCAAAGATGTGGTATTGAATGAAAGTAGGCCAAGATGTGGTTATGACAGAATTTGTCCAAGATGTGGCTATGAAAAATTGAGTATAAAAATTTTGGATAAGAGGTCAACTTTGATACGTAAAATGTCAAATAACCCAATTATTAGAAAAAATAATTGTGTAAGATAATTGGGGTATAAGGATTTTTATCCACAGTTAATTTAATTTTGGATTGGTTAACTTGATACCCCCTATTTTGTGAAATTCTTGGGGCAGAATAACCTATTCAGGCTCAACCAGTTGTATATTAAACACATTTGGCTGTTACACCACACTCATCTGAGTAAAGTGGAATGGAATATATTAGAAAAATTAAAACAATTAGATAAACACATAGACAATCCCCTGTAAAAACCAGCCAATTAGGGTCTATATGAGCTACAGTTGAAACATATATAGCTTGAGCAATTGTATTCTGCCTTGAAACAACTTTTTTTGTGACCTTCTTGCTCATACAAAGCCGTTTAGTGAGCTCAAATTCAATAGTTTTTTTATATATTATGATTTGTTGCTTATCCCACATAGAGTGCTGAAGCTCAGAAATGTATGTAGTTGGGTTTTGTTTGACAAGTTCATGGAGCAACTTATGTTACTCATCATCTAGAATCAAATAACGTCCTTTCTTAAGATAGAAGTTGGGGTGAGTCACTACAGCCTTAGTGGTTTCATACAAGTTTGTCTAATGGAAAAGAGAGCTATGTGAAATTGAACAGAAATATTTGATTTTGATTTCCTCAAGTGAAAGATTATTGAGGATTTCCATTACAACAGAGAGCTTCAATTGAGGATTATAATGAAAAAATCTAATGAAGGGGCATTGGTTCTGAGCTGATTTGTGTTTGGATCTTTATATGGAGACAAAAGATTTACATTGAAAACTGGGTGCAATCTATATAACTCTGTGGGAAGAGCAAGTTTTTAAGCTAGAGGTCCAACTGCATGCAATATCTGAAAAGACTAATGGGAAAAAAAGAAATATTTGGAGTGGGTTGGTTTGATTTAAGATATTTTTTCAATAACAAAACCCAATCCCCTGGTTGATAATTAGGGGTATCAATGGATTTTTTATTGTATTTTCTAGCTTGAGCTGCTTTTAACGTTTCCAAGGCCTGAATGAGCTCTGAAGGAATGCTCTCAATGTTCTTTCAGAATCACTGAACCACAGGAACAAGAGTAGAGTCATTGGTTAGCTCAAAACAAGGATGAAATCCATACAAAGAGAAAAAAGGAGATTTCTTTGTAGAACTAGACATGGAATTAGTAAAAAGAAATTCCAATAGAGGGAGCCAATGTGACAAGTTGTCTTGTCCATAGGAAACAAAATTAGTAAGATAGGCCTCCAAAGTTTGATTGATTTTCTCAGTTTGCCCATCTGTCTCAGGGTTATGAGCTGTGGATGGGGCAAGCTGTATGTGCAGATTCTGGTATAGGTTTTTAGTAAATTGAGATATGAAAATAGATCCCTGGTTGCTTATAATTCTTTCAGGTAAACAATGATATCTAGAAAAATTGTCTAGGAAGATGTTAGCCAACTGCATCAAAGAGATAGTTTCACTGCAGGGAATAAAATGAGCCCCCTTTGTAAAAAGATCAACTATGACAAGGATGACATTAAAGGATTGAGAAGGGGAAATCTTGAAAATGAAATCAATACCAATCATGGACCTGGGCCAAGAGAAAATTTCCAAAGGAATCAGGGTTCCTTGAAGACCCCATCATTCAATGGTGTTGTGCTGAAATGTATCACATGATTTCTCATAATCCAAGATGTCTCTGCATACAGATGGCCAAGAGTAGGAGCAAGTGAAAAGCTCCACTGAATGATCTGCACCAAGATGACCCCAGCAGGAGCATTGTGGAATTGTTTTAGAATGTTGGAGCAATAAACTGGGGGAATGTATAGAAAATAAAGATGCCACCATTTCATGTTTTAGAGTTGGAGAAGTTTATTTTCATCAGTTGTCATGGTTGCATAGGAGGCTATAAGAGGGGAAGGGTTGCCAGGTCTGGAAAAGAATTCATTGATGGCATTAATTTGTAGAGCATGAATGGTGACTCCCAAAGAGAGAGAGTAGGGAGTTAGTGATGAAGAGAAAGAAACAGGAAAAGGAGAAAAATTTTCCAGTTGGAGGGAAGGGGAATACACAGGATTTATTTTTTCTGGAGGTTGAAGGATACAAAAAGTGGAAAAGGCTAAGTAAAATGGCCCAAAGCTGCTGTCTAGGTAAAAGATTTTGATAATTCATGAAATACTTTAGGTTAGAATGATCAGAAAGAATTATTACTGGCTGTTTCATATTCATTAAACAAGGTTCCCAGGTGGTGAATTCCTCAACAACTGCCAATAGTTCCTGATCATGACATTTCCATTGATTCTAAGCATCAGTAAGCTTCCTGAAGTGAAAAGAGACCAGTTGAATGTTATTGTTATCATCAGGTTGTGCCAATATGGTGGCCAATGCATGCCTGGAACAATCCACATGTAAAATACAAGGTTTATGAAAACTAGTGTGTCTTAGTATGGTGGCTTTCCAAAAAGATTGTTTTAAATCATCAAACAATTTTTAAAAGCTTCTGAGGAAAAAGGTGAGGGTTTGTAGATTTCATAGCATTGGTAAGGGGGAGTGAAATGGAGGAGAAACTAATGATGAATTTCTTATAAAAGTTTTCAAAACAAAGGAACTTCCTAGTTTGAGTTAAATTTTCTGGTCTCATCCAGTTGAGGATAGTTTGCAATTTTTCTTTGTCCATTTTCAAACCTTTGTCTGATGCTTCAAATCTTAAAAACCTGACAGAAGACTGAACAAAAGAACATTCAACAGGTCAAAAGTTAGACGACTTGCAGTCAAGTGGTTGTTTAGTACCTGTGGTCTAACCTGAGTCAAACCTGTGTTGGAACTTTGGTGGGACAATTTTTCATCATGACACATAGCTCATAGCTGAATCATTAGGACCAATTTGAATTCTTCATATAGTGCTTTTTGCATAATTTCCAACAGTAAATAGATCATACTTTGGTGTCTAAAAGGCATATATTGAATTCATAATGGATATTACTAAGGTGATTAATAGGCACCAGCTATACTACTTAATGACATTATACAGACAGTATCAGATAAAACACCACCAAAGCCACTTGGATTGAGAGTTCTTGAAGCATGTCCAATAATATCTTTATGAGTAATATTAACATTTTTAGACCTTCTATTGTAGCACCAAAATGTTTTAAATCCTGCTTTTGAGAAAGAATTTTCTATTTTTTTTTCAATGGCATCATACAATCCAACTAGAATAAATATTTGATCTGCGAACTTCTTTGACTCCCACATTCTTAACACCACTCCAACCTTGTTTCCTTTTGATAATTTGATCTCAATATTCCCATTCCCTTGATGTTTTGAGTATAGTGAGAAGTATTTACCACCAAGGTTAAAGTATTGGAGATCAGTAATTTTAGATGGAAGAAATTCTAAAGCACCAGTCAATTTATCTTTTTAAAAAATATTTGAAGAACACTTTTCACCATCAATCTTGTTTAAATAATCCAGCCATAAAACATATTCTTCATGAAGTAGTTTAACAGATGATTTTGAAGTCTTTTTTTTTCTATATCAAAAACATCTTTCATTTTGTTTTCAAATCAATTGTCATTCCTCTCAAGAAGAGATTGAAGCTTCCCAGTCAAGATAAACATTTTCATAAAGTTTTTGTCCATTTCATCTAAAATAAAAAATATTAAAGTAAATAATTATGAGGAACAAAAAGAATATAGGAGCGCATACTTTTTTTATTATTGTGTGAGATAGATCCCAACATTCCATTTATACGCTCATGAGCCCAAGCTGCTGCTGATGGTTCTGGCCCAAATTGTCGCAGAACTTCAGGAAAATGTTGGGCTAAGTGGAAATTAGGCTTGATGTCAATATGTGGCCAAAATTCTTCAAGACACTTCATATACTCTTTCAGATGATCTTGAAGAGATACAATTTGTTCTTTATTTATTTAAAGGGAAGTTAAAAGGTTGATTATTAATACCAAAAGGAAAAGACACTTTATTAAATTCTTCACTCAACATTCAGAATTTTCTATATTCCAAACTGGGAACAAAGAAACCACATAATAAATATTTTTAAAACAAGTCATTCTGCTGCCTTGAGATTTGTTGAAGTATCCCCTACATGGTTTTGAACACAGTTTAACCATGAGGTAATGAGTGTATGGCAAAATTTTTTTTGAAAAATCATTGATTCACTAGGCCTTAGAATAAAAACAGAATTTAAATCATTTGGTTTCACAGCTGATCCCAATTTCATTTTAGGTCTAAAATGGGCAAATATTTCATGTAATATGGACTTTATAGAAGATATTTATTAGGTAAAATTCTATCTAATGATGAGTCAGCTTAGCTTAATTGAACTATCTACATCAGAACTAGATTTTTATTTTTCTTTTCTGGGTCTAACAACCAAAAGATTAGCACTTTTGATGGCCCAACCATTTTTAGAGCTTCCTCTACCTTAACCCAGCAAATTTCTTCATAAGATAGTTTTGGCTTGATTTTTTTTCTCAGTGGTGGTACCACTTTACAAACTGAACTTTCTTTTCTCTACTTTTACTTGAATCATGAGAAGAAGAGTTTCAGGGGAAAGTTTTTATTTTTGAAAAAAAAAATCCCTTTTGTGTGAATTCTGCATTTGAGTGTGAACCTTTCTATTTCTCTGTATTTTATATTAGTAGTTTTTTCTGATCTCATGTTGTTTTCTATTGTTTTGGATAGTATAATTTGTCATATAATCAAGAGACTTCTTGTTGTTCCAATTTTCACAATCCAAATATTTTTCTATCTATTTTATTTAACCCTTCAATTTATCCCACCTGTCCACTTCTTCCCCCTTGGCCACATCTGAAAGTCCTTGCAATTTTTGGGGAGAATAAATTCTTTTCTCCAAGCTCTTTCCTTTTATTTTCTGTTTTATTTTCTTCTTACTCTTATAATTCTAACCACAGCAGCTCATAATTGGGTACCTTATAGTTTTATCACATGCTTTGTTGTGGTTACTTTTTTTTGTAAGGTGCACTGTTTCTTATTGACCTGCTTTCATGTATGTTTATTTTTTACTTATATCCAAATATTTTTCTCTCTATTCTCTTTATCCCTTCCATTTCTATCTCTTCTCCACTGTTCCCTCCCTTGCTTCATCTGACAGTCATGGGTAGAATAGAGTCTTTTCCAGTTTTACCACCCACTTTGTTGTAGTTACTTATTTTTGTAGGATTCACAGTTGCTAAATGACCTTTCTTTAGCCTTCTTTTGTGCAAAATCCTCTTAATAATTTTTTTTATAGGATGGTAAGGTCTGATAGTAAATAAGGAATAAGGGGAGATAGAAGATAAATGATTTTTTTGATTGAATATATCTTGTACAGGACAGCCCATATGAATTGATGTGTTATAGTCAGGAAGAAGAATATATATGTTGAAGAGTGATTCAAGTGACTGGGAGATAGTATCTAGAAAATGAGAAAGATAGAAAATCAAAATATTAATTAGCAGGTGACAGTTGTTATCCTCTTGGGGTAATTATTTAGCTTCAAACCATATATAAGGGTGAATAATGTACCATAAGCCAACCACCAACAGGAGCAACTAAAAATTTGTATTCTGGTGGCCCATGTAGGTCATAGAGAATTTTGAAATTAGTGTGGAAATGTTTATCAAAGTTAATATTAGGTGAATTTTCCCTATCCCTGATATTATGTTTTTATGAGAGGGATAAAGTGAAAAAGGTTGCTCTACCAAACCTGGGGATCTGCTGAAGTCATATATGTGAGATTGAAGTAAGCCAATTTTGATGAGAGAAGTAGTATAAGATTATGCAATATTAAAAAGAAATAAATTTTGAGAGGGAAGAAGATAAAGCAGGAGGAAATCAGTATTTATACAAGACAAGAAATATTTCTTGGCCATGTAAGTCACATTATATAAATAATGACTGGATTTACCATGATAAGTAAAACTGTGTAAAACTCTGTAAGTTAAGATAAACCACCAGAAATTATTTCAGAAATATATATTTCCCAAATTAAATTTTGTCCATTTATAAAAACTACAAGATATCCACGTTAACAACTGAAAATTTGAAAAATTAATGAATTTTTGGTTCATGTATAATTGGAAATCCACTTGTCAACAATATGAATAAAACTTTTCTGAAAAAATAAAATCACAGTTTGAGAAAAATTACAACACTAGAAACAAATTAATCTTCTGCTGTTACAAGAAAATAGACCAGCTTTCTGACTAAAGAAATCTGCTTATGGGAAAAGAAATACATCCAATTATAGTTCCATGCTACTGATAACCTGTATGGTCACAAATAAAAAGGGAACTGAGGGCCTGAATTATGCCCTTACTTTTAATACATATTTTAAAATCCTGCACAAATTTAAGTTAAAATAAAAATTGATCCCAACCAAAGTATATAAAAAATATGGTATTTAACATGCCTTGTAATTTTAATTGATGGTTTTTGAAAGTCCATAGCACAGGTTCAACAGCTTATAGTCAAAAAAGTTTTGGTAAATTTACTAGCTCATGTATATCTAATAAATTAATGTATTTATAATACAAAATATTAAATTTAACTTTTCCCCTATATTTTTCTCAAGTGCATTTTAAAAATTAAAACCACAATTAAATTCAATGTCTTTGTGTTACAGTAAAAAAAACACAGTAAAAATAAATATTCAAATTTACATATTTTCAAACCAATTCATAAACTAGAAGAGATGTAGAGTTGTTCCCTGGGGCGCCCCACCCAGCCCCCCTGCAGACAGACACTGGGCCTTACACAATAATTTTCAAGTGCCACTTAGTTAATTCAAATTTTTCACTCTTACTTAGCATATTTTTATCATATACTCTGAAGTTTTGCATAAATGGATGTTTTTAAATAAATCACTCAAAATTTTAACAAATTTTTAACTTGAATTTATCACATCTCACAAAAAAGACAAAACTTATTAAATGTAAATGAAGCAAGCTCAAGAAAATGAGGAATATACTGCATTATATTTGAATAAAAGTTACACCAAATGATCCAAATTTTATTGGAAATTAAATTTTTCTAATAGTGTATTACAACATGAGGAAACATAAAGCCTCATGTTTGAAACTTTTTACACTCACCCAAATTACTCTACCAATTGAAATATCATTTCCAAATTTTGTTGCACACCCTATTATGATAACATGAAATGTAATTACTATTCAAAAGGGAAAATGAGGCAACATGATGTCTTATGATACAAATATGTACCTACATAAACTCAACTTCCGCATGATCACAATTTAATAATAGGATCTATCAATTTCAATGATGAGGAAAAAAGATGGGATCTGTTAATCGAAGTGATGAGAAAAAAATATAAAGAGCAGGTCTAGATACTTTTCATCTGCAACAGAATTAAACATGGCAACATTTTTCTTAATGAATTGAACATGTAGTAACATAAATGTAGCAGCTGCACTGGAAAATATGTCACCCAGTGCAGCTCATTACTTGCACTTAAAAACAAAAATTATTTATGTGTATTGAAAAATTGGGCAATAGAAGAATTAATATTTCCTAATGTTTTGGAATATATTTTGACTTATTTCAAAAAAAAAAATTCACAAAAACATCCGGCAGAATTTTGCTGTACTTTTTCTAACACATGCTCACTCAGATATTCAGAACAAAGTTAGAATTCAAAAATTTTTTTTGGCACATAATAGTACATACAAGAATATGCACCATGTCATGTTGAAATGGGGAAAAACATTGCAAAATGTCATCAGAACATGGTTCCTTTGCATATAGATGATGCAAAATTTTGCCTCATTTTATTTTTTGTGCCAAGTCAAGTGTAAGGGGAATCACATTTTACTACATGCATACATAAGGCGACATGTCGCCTCATGTATGCATGTAGGTAATACCAGTAATTTCTCGCTCTAAAATAAAAGGAGAGGAAAATAAAAAGTAGAGAGAAATGAAAAGATGAAATTGCATACATGAGGCAACATCTTGCCTCATGTATTAAACAGCAAGAGTACTGGGACAATTCACTTCTGATCCCTCTCCCTAAATTCTTGCTATTGCATGCATGAGGCGACATATAGCCTCATGTATGCAATTACATTCTTTCATCAATATTATACTTTTTTGACTCTCCATGTAATTTTTAGTAAGAAGTAACTTCTATTACCTACATGCATACATGAGGCGACTTGTCGCCTCAGGTATGCAATTAAAAAGTGCTCTAAAAAGAAATTTTTCAGTATTTGAATCAGAGCTCATGTATGCAAGAGCAAGAGCATGGAAGATAAAGTTCAGTAGCTTCATTTTTCTGTCCCCCCTGCTATTGCATACATGAGGCGACATGTCGCCTCATGTATGCAATACCATCTTTCACTTTCAATACTATTTTTTCTTTCATTTATGAGTGAGAATAAAAGTGTTTAATCTACATGCGTACATGAGGCAACATGTTGCCTCATGTATGCAATATGAAATTCTTTTTTTTATGTATCTTATAGCTTGATGAAAAGAGAAAGTTTCTTACATGCATATATGAGGCGACATGTCGCCTCATATATGCATTTTAGCAACAAACACCATGCACAAATTGCAGACGTTCCCAGTGTGATCATCACCTGGGCATTTGCATTGGGTTTGCGTAAAATGTGTGAATGCCACTGAAAAATCCAATGCAAGCACAACACACATTTGTATACACCACTGATATTTGAAGCATCAGTGCAAATGACGCACTTCCCTCTAACCTTGACTCACTGGTAGCTAGTTTTGGTCTGATATGTCAGCAAATAAAATTTCAAATAAACTGGATTTGCAGAAACCTTTCTGTTCTTGCTCTTGTTCTCTACTTTCCTAATAAATTGTTTACCTCTAGTTATAATTAATTATAATCATAAAAAGTTGTAACAAATCCAAAGTGCTCTCATTTTATTGTTCAAAATATTCAAAATATTTTCAGATTGACCATCTTGGAATCACTCAAAATGGAAAATATATTTCTGCTTGGGAAAAGCTTAAGCATTACGGAAGAGATAAGGCAAACTTCAATTTACTGATAATTAGCTCCTAAGAATTTTCTGAAGCATCAGAATTGAGTCCTTAAGTCTTTTGGAAGAGAGCAATAGTGAGGGGGATGTGACATCTCAAGTGGAAGTTACTGGGGCCAGTTGCATTTCTTATGTCTAGCCCAATAAAATGTTGTGATGTTCTTCAAAGTTGGTTCTGAATATGTCCCAAGATTTAAAAATTGGCTTGGGTTGATTCAGCAGTGCTCACATGTGGTGGCTGATTATCATCAATTCTATTCACCAAAAAAAAGAATCAACTTGAAAAAGAACAGTGCAAGCAAAATTAAATGCATAAGGTAAAACAAAAATCCTCTGTCCCTTCTCCCTCACATATTATTGCTCATGTTGCCTCAATAAATACTGGCAGATATCCTAGCAATTCGCCTCTCACCCAACAACTCCTATTTGTTTACCACTTTAATTGCCTGCTCATTCACCTCCTCACCTTTCCTCATCTCACTTTTACTTAATATTACCTTAGTTGTTTCTTCCTTCACTCCCCCAGCTGGGTGGGTTGAATGAAATAAAAAAAAGTAGAAATAAAAGAGAATAATTAATTGGAAAATACTTTAAAATTGAGAGAGAAATTAACTCTGGTAAATTTCCCAATAATATTCCCCTTGCACATTAGTACCTTGTCTTTGTGTCCATTTCATTTCCCCACTCCTCTTGTCCTGTTTCCCCCTCACGCTTTTATACATAGCATATTTTATGCCCTTCTCTTCATGCCCCTAGTTGGGTGAGATTATATGAAATAAAAAAAACTGGGGGGGTAATATTAGATTGATCAATGGGAAAGGAATTCAAGGCATTTGGACTGACAATCTAAAGAATGGTGGCGTTCACTAATGTGTGTTATGTCTACCTTGGTGTTCACACATTTCATACAAATCCAATGCAAACCACTGGGTGACAATCACACTGGGAATGTCTGTGATTTGTTGGTGGTGTAAACTACCCTGTACATTTTTTATTCACAGTCATTTATAAGTCCCAAGTGGCCTTTCCTTCACTTGGTTATGTTCCCTCTATAATTATCTTTCTGCCTCTTTCAATTGTCCTAGCCTTGAAATCTTTACAGAGATAATAACTCTTCTAACATCACAAAGTCTACAAGTCATTTTGAAATTTTGAAATTTTTTGCCAGAATTCACTTTTAAAATATGGTATAATTAAGAAGATTAAATTATTTCATGTAGGAAAAGTGTAAATGAGGAAATTCATCCCAACCTTCCTTAACAAAAACAGGGTATGAGAGTTTTCAATTTGATTTCATTGATTTTTTTCTTGGTAAAGTCTAATATGCCAACCTGCAGAAAGAACATCATGAAAAGGTATTTCATGGGCCTGGCATAAATGGTGTAAGGGTAGTTAGCATGAAGGACTTCTTTCCAGGAAAAAAAGTTAATATAGCACTGTGGCAGAATTTTCAGAAGTCGCTCAATATCAAATAAGATAGAAAGCTTCAACAATAAGCAGTGCAATATACTTTCTCTAATTTTTTTTTGGTACAGTGACACTCAGAGTTTTATTCTGGCTTGTAAGTAATTAAAGTACTGAAATTCCTTCAAAGGTTACTTCCCATGTTACTTTTAGATACCTGAAAAACCACTTGACTGCAAGTCGTCTAACATTTGACCTGGTGATTTAGCTGCAGACACAAATAATTTTTTTCACTTTAGCATTAAAAAAAACATATCAAATGGTTGATGTGGTCATTAAAATTTTTATAGTAAACAATAATATTGTCTATGTAAACATTGCAAAAAATATCAATCCCGTCTCTGAGAGCCCATTGAGCAAACCTCTGAAATGCTGCAGGGGAATTACAGAGACCAAACAGCATTACCTTGTACTCATTCAAACCCCATGGAGTTTTGAATGCATTTTTCACTCATGTCTGGGAGCAAGACATAAAAAGTTAAATGCCATTTTGAGATCTAGTTTCAAGAAGAATTTTTTGTTCTGTAACTGAATAAAAAGCTGAGGAATAGAAGGAAGAGGAAAAGTATTTTAATAGTAATAGCATTGATAGCCCTATAATCTACACAAGGTCTAGGAGTTTTAATAGGGTGGGAGACAAAAAAATAGGCAAGGCTGTATGAGAAGAAGAACAATTGATAAAACATTTGTCCAGAAGATCCTGGACTCTCTTGGTGAGGGGGAAAAGGGTATGGGTTACACATTGGTAGTTTTTCACCCTCAACCAAGTTTATTTGAAGGTCAAATTCCAGGGGAAGTGGTGGTAAAGAACAATCAACATCTGAATAAAACTTTTTTGAGAAATAAGAAACAGAAGAGGGTAAAGTTGAAGGAGAAGTAACATAGAGGGAAGATATTTTGAAGGAAATGAATCAAGAATTTTAAAATATAATTTATTGAAATGGTAGCATAATATGATTTTATGTGCTGAGAACCAGGGAGAGCCTAACAGAATTATTGGCTTCCCTAAAGGCGCATTGTTCCTTTAAATTTTGAATCTCTCCTTGGATCAATCTTATGATGTCTTCCTATGTTCTCTGTGAATTTCCTGGTTGCTGACCTGCTTCTGGGGCCATGATGAGTTGTTGCTTCAGGAAGTTGAAAGGGTGAGGCATAAGGATAGAATGATTAGAGGATTTAGATGAAGGCAGTGAAGTGAAAATTTTGTCTTCACTATATGGTGACTTTGGGACCACAAATGTAGGAGCTAGTGATTAATATCAGGAGGATGTAAAATAGAGAAAATAGAAAAAATAAAGTATATGTGTGAAGCAAATTAGCAATTTATATTTTGAGTTTGGATTTATAGGATAAGATTGATTCAAAATTGTAATAAAAATAGGATTTTATTTAATTAAAATTAAGATAAAATATTTAACTATTTAACAAAGTTGAATAAATGACATTAATGGATAAATTAGTAAGGTTTATATAGTGAAAGGTATTACTAAGATAATAAAAGAATTTCTATCTGTAACTAAAGTGATCAATAACTACAGAGAAGATAAGATATTGGTAATTAAGAAATCATATTAATGGTGGATGAATCATGTAGATAATATCAGTGGTTACGGATTTTTTTAGATTTTCTTTATATAACTAACATTGAGTCCAGAAAATATAGAAAGTTATCAAGTATTTAAACTGATGGAAATTTTTATATATTACAACCAGCAGTGTGAAGGCTCTTTTAATTTTAGAAATACCATGTTATATTTATTTGCAACATATAAGAGTGAAAGGCTACTCATGGCTTGATATTTGCCCCACATTGTGGATAATTCCTTGAAAGATTTTTTGGTCATCATATATTTTTTTCCAAGTAGAAACAAATCCTTAATGCTTCTTATTACAATGACTACTTTGCTAATAACTTTGATGATACTTCTCTCAAATAGACTCAATAGCTTCATTTCATTTAAAAATGGTAAAATGCAGTTATCTTCACATTCACCTCCCCTTTTAGCTGTAAGAACCTATGATTCTGCACCTGCAATTTTTATGCCACTGAAATTTTATTTTGAAGAGCCGAATGTGATTTCTTCCTTTTTTTTAAGATTTTTGTTCTGTATTTCTTGTACTTTTTGGTTGAAGCGCACCCAGTTAATGAATGAGTTTTTCTACTTGGAAGTGTGTGATCTTAATGTATTTCTTGACATTTTCCTCCCTTGTAATGCTGTTGATGGCACTCCTGTCACACACTCATCTAGACCTCCATCTGGAGCTAATAAGCCACCATAAGAGTGCTCCAAGTTTTTGGAGTCCATTCTTTTTTGTTTTCTTTAATCACATTTTTACAATCCAACAGCTATGTGGAGCTTGTTGGGATTATTCTACTAGTTTATTTTTGCATGATAGTTTCTGGTTTTAGAAAATGCACTCAGATCCCCTTAGTTCTGTATACTACTTGATGTTTACTGTGTAGGGAGAATTGGATGCCTTTTGTTGACATAACTGCAAGGTCTTAGTCAATCATCAGAGTATTTTTCATTTTATTGGTATAAGATTCCGGTTGGATCTTCATCTGCTAAGGAAGTGCAGATGAACCCTATGAATTTTATGTCATATTCTGCATTTCCTTGAGCCCTTCCAAGATTAGTGATTACCATCAGTTACAACATTGAAGAAAAGAAAAGAAAATATTTTTGATCTCTATAAGCTCCTTATTTCTTTTCCTTTGTGGCTTCTCCTATGCATCTTCTCTCAATCCGTTCATCTGTTCCGATTTCCCTATTGGCTGCTTGCTGCTGGCCTCTCAAGGTAAAATCTCCTGAAAGTCTGATAACAGTAGGAGATTAAATTTTTCTGCAATTAAGTGTTTAAGAACCTATTAGAGATATTCTGAGTCTTTTAGAGTTTGTGCATATGTGTCAGTATTTTATATAGTATAGTGAGAAAGTGTAACACAGAGAGAATATATAGATTCAGTAGGATAAACTATTATTAGAGTTATTTTATTGCTACAATAAGGCATATTCAAAGAGAGCACTTCAAGAGGAATTAGCTGAGGATACTAGTGCTTATTAAGAATTGAAATATCCAGATAGTTATATTTATTTTTCCTTATCTTTTAACTTATCTCTCAGCTTATAAACTATCTAATCAGATATTAGTATTACACATTATTGTGCTGTCTTTAAAATAAGAGTGGCAGGAGCTTTTTTTTAGAAATTGAAAATAAGAACCAAACCATTTGAATTGTGTCTACTGCTTAGCACTTTGGAAATTTCTACATCCCTTTTGGGGAATTGCTAGTGGATTTAGAGCTTGAATAGTGGAATAATTGAGTTTCTTTTGCTTTGAGTGTCACCTGGCACATGACAGATTCCCAGGTATAAAAGGTAAGCTACATTGAGCATGGGAATACTTCATTAACAAGATTTACCATCCTCACTTATACTTTCTCAAGTAAACTTTATTTATTTTAAATTTATGCCTGAACACACTGACTGTCAGCCAGGATGTCTCAGGAGCCCAGTGAAATATATAATAATTTATTGGAGGTAATAAAGTGATCTATTTTATGCATTTAAAATAATATTTTATTACATAATAAAATTTTATAAACATTTTATTAAAATAAGTAAAATAAGTATTATATTAATTTTATTATTAAATTATTTATTTATACACTTACATCAAACATAATATATAGCATATTCTATAAATAATGGCATATTTTTTTATGTATTTAATATTAATAAATTAATAATTAATTAATTGTAAATCTATATTATAATTACAATTGAAAAATTATAATTATAATTTAATTAAAATTTAATTAATTAATATTGTATATTAAATTAATCTTCTCATATGTTATAATCCATAAAAATTGGGCGCTTTTTTGACCCTTAACTTTGTTTAAAAAATTTCTATTAAATAAGTTAAAATAGTTACTTAATAAAATAAACTAAAATACTTAATTTTAAATATTTTAATTAAATTTAATTACCTCTTTCACTTAATTTGGTTATTACTCATATGGAATATTTAAAACATTCTTTAATGTCTGTTTTGGGCTTAAATTGATTATATAAATAATTGTGTGAAAACTATTATGATTGTATTTTGATAAATTACTCAAAGTTTCCCATTTTAAAAACTTACATAGTTACTCACTATTTCAATTAACTGGGTTGGGAAATTAGTATGGGAAAATTATTTCTTATTTGAGAATTTAATTATTTGTTTCATATTTTTCTCTCAATATCCAAGTTTCACATATTTTCTTTTATTTTCTTGTTTCAATTTATTACTACTTTTTATATACAAATTTGTGGTGCTTCAGAGGACCCCTTGCCTATAAAAAGGTCTTGGGTACTCCCCTTCAACCCATCACTTACATTACTTATTAATTTTTAAAATACTATATTTAGAACCTTTACCCATTGTCATTGGTCCTTTCAAACCCTCTATATCATTTTCAAATTTCCTTTCATCCCTTCTTCTTTTCTCTCTTCTTCTATCCTTAAAATTTCTTTCTTCTCCTTTTATTCTTCTCTTTCTAGAAAAACCGGCCAATAATTGGAGGCCTTTCCAAACAACGACAACAAATTTTTGGACAATCAACTTGACACATGGACCATCTCACAAGACCTTTTAAAATTTTTCCGCAACTGTGTTTTGAGCTTTTGTTTGATATATTAGGGGGTATCAATGTTCAGGGATCCGCAATTAAGTTAATTGTGGATATAAATGCTTATACCCCAATTTTTTTGCTATTAATTGGGTTATTAGACACTTTACATGTCAATGTTCACCTCTTATCTGAATTTTTTCTACTCAATTTTTCATAACCACATCTTGGATAACTTTCTGTCATAAATACATCTTGGCCTAATTTCATTCATAACCATATCTTTGACCACTCTCTGGATATGCCTTCTACCTTGCTGTGCACTCCCATTCTCATCCCATGCTATTCATTCTATCCGCTCATAATTTCTCCCTATTTCATCTATTCTATTCTGCTCCTTTTCATCTCACTCTCTCATCTGCTTGTTTCTGCTCCTTTTCATCTTGCTATCTCATCTGCTTGTTTCTGCTCCTTTTCATCTTTAATTATCTTAAAATGCCTCTTTGTCATAGATCTTCTCAAAGGCAACCATCACCCAGTTATTCTTCAAATACCACTACTCCCTCTTTCCCCAGCTCTTCTGAGAAATCCAAATCAATCAATTTAAAAAAGATGATCATCTCTTTCTTATAAACTGGCTAAAAACAAAAACTAATTATGATTCTTGTTTTGGTACTGAGAATGCAACTAAAGTAGGATGGCCCCTGCATCAAAAGTCAATGGCTATCTTCTAATGGCAAATGAATTAAGAAATAATACTATGGGAAGGATAGATTGTTTACCAAAACAGATGTCTGAATGCTTCAAGCATTATTGATCCAAGTACAAGAAGGCAAAGACTCTTTCATTTTCTACTAGTTATGGCATTACTCACCTTGATATCAGAAAGGGCATCAAATCCATAGACAATAAACTTGATTCTTAATGTCCTTACTTTAAAGAGATGGATGCTAATTTTGAAGAGAGAGCTGATTTTAATCCTGAAAACATGTTGGATGGATAAGATCCTATCTCCAAACATGATGTTTAAACAAATCTTTTCCCATCCTCTTCCTCCACTCAAGACTCCCCTGTTCTAAATTGAAAAAATCTAGATAGATTTCCAATAGATTCTTATGGTGATATAAACAAACGTGATCCTACTCCAGTAAGTTTTTATTTCTTCTATATTACCAATTATTTTTTTATTTACTTATCTTTTCTTATTTCTAAAAAGGATGACAAACAAACCCAGGACACACCATCATCTGAGTCTGAAGCTAGTGACAATGATGAGGAGGATATTAATGTACCAACTGCATCCATAAAAAATTAAAGGGCTTCAACTAGTCTAAGTTTTTACTCCCAAAGAAGACAAAAAAGTGATACTTCATCCCAAACCCCTTTTTCTTCTATGGAAGAATTTTTGGAGAAATGTGATGCTGGTAAGTGATAGCATACCCCTTAATACTTTACTCTGCTTTTCTTCCACTTTATATTAATATTTATTATCACTCTAGACAAGTTTAAATTGCTATAGAGACTCTAAACTTTGAAAAGAAAAAATACAAGCTCTCTTTAAGGAGGGATGACAGAGCACATGATTTGGAAGAGGAGAAGTTGGAACTATCTTTATGGAAGGATGATAGGACACAAGTCTTGGAGGAGAGGAAATATGAACTCTCTTTATGGAAGTATGATAGGGCACAAGATTTGGAAGAGAAGAAATTCAAGTTATCTCTAAGTATTGAAAAATCAAAGAAAGAGGAGGAAACACTCAAGCATCAAAACATCATGGAACAGATGAAATATAAGCTTTATTGTGAATAAAATTCCAAAAAGAAAGATTTCTTGATAGAATGTGTTAAAGGTAATAAATCTGTTGAGGAATTGAATGTTTAAAGAAATTTTTTGATGACTAGTTTGTTTTATTTAACTCACACTTCCAATGTTCATAATTACTTTTACATAAAATTTTATCTTAATTTCCTGTATTTCTTAATTCTATCCATCATTAGTTGAATTTTCATATTTTAATATTATAAATTCTCTTTTAAATAAAATTTTCAAGAATTTTTAATGTTAAAAATTATTTTTTAGTTAAAATTTTAAAGTCACATTTGAAAATTTCTCAATCCCACCCCTGCATTTTTTTGAACTAAGGGGTGAGTATCACCAAAATTCTTTCAAGAATTTTGCAAGTCTTATATGAAATTTTGGCAATACTCCCCCCTGCATTTTATTGAAGGTATGGGTATCACCAAAATTTCAAGTCATTTTTTTTGAAGTCTCATATGAAAATTTGGCAATAACCCCCCCATGTATTTTATTGATAGAAGATAAGGGTATCACCGAATTTTCAAGTCAAAATTTTTTTTAAAGTCTGATATGAAAATTTGGCCATACCCCTCCCCCCTGTATTTTATTGTATTAAGGAAAGGGTATCATCAAATTATCAAGTCAAATTTTTTTTAAAGTCTGATATAAAAATTTGACAATACCCCCCCCCTGCAATTTATTGAATCAAAGAAATCAAATGGAAAAAAAAAATTGTAAATTTCTACAACCAATTATTTTCACCAGTCCCAATCAAGTTTTCCTATTTTATATAATAGCTAGTAGAACGGCCTAAGGCCAGATGCACCATTATATAAAAACAGTAATCTATCTTGATGTAACTGTAAAAAATAGTTAGAAGAGGCAAATCCAAAATTAAATAAAATAAACTAAAATTAAAAATTTCTACAACCAATTATTTTCACCAGTCCCAATCAAGTTTTCCTATCTTATATAATAGCCAGAAGAACAACCTAAGTCCAGATGCAAAATTATATAAAAACAGTAATCTATCTTGATGTAACTTTAAAAAATAGCTGGAAGAGACAAATCCTAAATTAAATGAAAAAAAAAATTGAAAATTTCTATAACCAATTATTTTCACCAGTCCCCATCAAGTTTTCCTATTTTATATAATAGCCAGTAGAAAGACCTAAGGACAGATGAGCCATTATATAAAAACAGTTATCTATCTTGATGTAACTTTAAAAAATAGTTGGAAGAGATAAATCCAAATTTAAATGAATAAAATTAAAAAGGATAAATAAAATTGAAAAAGAGGAAAATAAAAATGGAAATTTAAAAAAAATAAAAAAAAGGTAAAAATTGAAATAAATAAAAAAATAAATAAAAGAGAAAAAAAGGAAAAAAAAATTGGAAGAAAATATTTAATGATAGAAACAATATAATATTTTAGTTGCAATACTTGACATATCTACTAAGAACAATTTTTTATCTAATAATTTTTTTTGATTATTAATACAATTAATAAGAACTTAATTTATTTGGAATGAACAGCCAAAATGGGTAAATTCTTGACAAGAAACTAAAGTTGGAGGTGCTTTAGTTGTTTGATGCTAATGTTGAGAAGAATTATATATAGCCTCAACTATTCCATTGGCACTACCAAAATCAATAATACATTTATGGTTAGGAAAATAAAGGCCATGTCCCTCATCAGAAGAGGGTGATGGAATAGGAACACCAGTCTCTGGATTAATATAAGAGAAAATTCCAAATGTTAGATATTTCTTATCATTTTTATCTAGATGAACATTGTTGTAGAATCATTTATCAGTGATGATAACATTAGAACAAAAACATAAGCATTTATTGCTTCTTTTCATTTAGGATCAGACCAATTCAGTAAACCAGATTCTAAAGCAAGTTGATGGTTTTTTTTGAAAGGCTTGAAAACATATTTTTTAAATCAATTTTCCAAGAAAATATTAAAGGATCTTAAAGAATTCCATTGTTTCAGATCTTCTTCCATTTGCTCTGCTTTCAAAGTTTTGAATAAAGAATAAAATCCTGAAATATATGACAAAATTAAAAATTACTTATAATATAAAATATTTACATACCAAAAAGAAACTCCTTGATCATATCCTGGTCACCAAACAAAACTTTTCATGACACCAGAAATCAGATTTTTATTTGATAAGGGTTGTCTAACCAAAGCCAATTGATAGAGGGTAGAGATTAAATCAGAAAGCTGGAAAAAAACTTCATCCTTTTTCCCATTAAATGAATGAACTTATAAGATGAATTGAGTTTTGTATTTGTTATTGACAACTTCAAGAAAAGAGATCTATACCACCTTCTGTAAGGTTTTTGATTTTTTTGTAAAATAAAATTTTCTTAACATGTGATATTGAAGTCTTATAAAATTTGAGATTCTCCAAATGTCAAAAGAATTGTTTGCAAAATATCTTCATCCTAATCAATTTTATCTTTTGATAAAATTTTGTCTTTGAATTGCTAGATTCTTTAGCTGGTTCCATGATTTTCTGCTTTTCATATTCTGGTAAGGAAAGCTCAGATTGATTGGGAGAAGGAATAGAATTGAAGAAAAATGAAGAGATAGAAGAAAGTAAAGATAAAGAAGAAGAATTTGAATATATTGAAGGAATATAATAGAAGAACATTTAAGATATAGAGGAAAGTAAAGATAAAGAAGAAGAATTTGAATATGTTGAAGAAATATAATAGAAGAACATTGAAGAGATAAAAGAAAGTAAAGATAAAGAAGAAGAATTTGAATATATTAAAGGAATATAATAGAAGGAAATTGAAGAGATAAAAGAAAGTAAAGAAAAAAAAGAAGAAGTTGTATATATTTGATGATAAAATTTAACAGTTGTGATGAGAAGTCCAAAAATAGGGAGACAAAAGCCTAGATAATAATCAGATAAAAGTTTCGGAATCTTTATCATCTAATTATGCAATATAAAAATGTGAAATAAGATAAGTGAAATTTGGAAAAAAAGGCTCAACTTCTAAGGTCGAAATCTCAGCAACCAATGAACCTAATTCAAACCTGTTTGTGGGAAATGAGAGATAGGTTTAAGTAGAATCTTCAGCTAAAGGATATGTGATTTAAATAAACCTAACCCTAATTTTTTACATAAAAAAATGAAATAAAAATTTAAATTGCAAAAAAAGGCTCAACTTAACAGTCAATATCTCAGCAACCACTGAACCAATTCAAATCTGTTTGTGGGAAATGAAAGGCAGCCTTAATGATAATCTTCAGCAAAAAGAACATTAGATTTGAATAAGCCTAACCCTTATTTCAAGTCTTATTTTCAAAATTTTACAAAAACTTAAAAAGTGTTAATGAAGATGGGAACAAAAGGAGTTTAATAAGCTCACTTTTAACCAGATAAGAGTCATACATATATTTAAGTATGAAATTTTCATAAAAGGAATGAGATATCATATAGGCATGAAAAAAGGAGATGAAACTTACCTTGATAGAAAAGTAGGAAAAATAGAGTGAGAAATATTGATGTTGGAATTGTGGGGAAATTGAATATGAAGTAAGTGAAATGCATAGAGAATGTGCAATGTATGTGTTTTAATGAAATGGAGCCAAAAAAAGGTGAAATAGGGGAAAGGGGGATAATGACCATGCTAAGGAGGGATGAAGAGTAGGGTGATGGAGCTAAAAAAGAAAGTAAAGAGGGAGAGAAAAAAAAGGTTAATTTTACTATTGAAATCAAAAATAACCACTTACAAAAAAAATTTAGATAAAAAAAATAAAAAAAAACAGAAAAAAGACAAAAAAAATTATAATTAGTAATCAACAAATCAAAAAAAAGAATAAAATGACTTACCTGGAGAGATGAGATGACAAAATAAATGGAACTAAATTGTTTGAGGGATGTTGGAGGAGAAGAGGAAAAAGATATGAGGGATGAATGAAAAAAAAAACAGTGAAAATTATGCAATTTTAGAAAATATGCAATGTCATGTTGAGCTGGTGAAAGAAAACCAATGAGCCATCCAAAAAAGATATATTCACCATAAATTCAAATTAAAAATGAATATTCAACAAACAAAAAGACCAAACCACATGAATATAGTATACAAAATGGACATTCGGAGAGTATGGAAAAAAAAATTAAAAGGTTTTTGTGCCAAAATGGTGGAGGGTGATTGGCATAATGACAGAGTGTATGCTGGTTGAATGAATGTTTTGTGATTAAAGGGACAGGAGAGCCTGCGCTGGTTAAGAATCCTCTTCTTCATAAAGATCATTCCACTCATCCTTTAAATCAGCTAGGATATTGTGGAGTATAACACAAGTCATGATCCAATGATTTGCAGTTTTGATCTCCAATTTTTTTTTGAAATTGGATTCTTAGCTCCCAAAGACTAGAAAATCTTCCCTTAAATATACTTATAGAGTTTTCAATCGGTACTCTTGATTGGGCAAGGTGATAATTAAATTTAGTTTTGGGGTCATTTTCTAAGCTTGCACCATGAAAATCAGGTATAATATACTTCCCATTTGCATATGCTGAGTCTGCAAGGAGGTACTGATATTTGCCAAAGTATGAGTCTGGGGTTTGAGAGATCCTCACTCTTTGGAAGAGGGAAAAGTCATGACATGATCCAGGGCAGCCACTGTGAAAAGTAATAAATTTTTTATTGACATCGCATATAATTTGAATGGCAATAGAGTATCTAGAAGGAAGATAAAAAGTTAGTTTATGAATGATGAGAAATTGGAGAAGATTTTAAATAAAACTTTTTTTTCAATCAAAATAATTCTTCCCATCATTAGCAGGCTTTTGACTCAAAGGTATAGTTGTGCCATCAACAAAACATACACAACCAGGGAATACTTTGGCTTGCATTACTTGAGAGGATTAAAGTTGCTGTTCTGGAGTTGGCCAAGCAAGTGTTTGAGACTTGGGGAAAATGATAGCAATCATACAGAGCTTAGTGTATAATATCACCGTACCATATCCAATGTTAAATAGATTATCCAAATGTCTTACAGAAGGACAATTTCCATTTGAGTCAAAGCAAAATAGTGCAACAGCAAGTTAAATGGAAGGATTATGCTTTTTGTTATGGGAATTTTAATGAAAGATAGGATGTTCAGAGATGAGTTTATAAAGTTTGAGGAAAGAATTGGGAGAAGCTCTAAATAGTTGAATGAAGTTTAGTTGAGGAATTTTGAGAATGGAATGGAGATCATATTGGGGATCATGATAGAGATTTGGCCCCCTGGCAATGAGGTAACACTTTTTGGAAAGAAAACACAAATAGGGTAAAGAATCTTCCAAATCAGAGTCATATTTATAGTCGAGAACTAAAAGTAAAGTGATAGCATTCATAGTGGAGTGAAGTAGATGTCTAGTAGAGAGGTGCTTCATTGTTGTTGGTAGTATAGGGTGTTGGTAGAAGGTTTAGGTGATGAGTGGGAAGTGGGAATTCACCGCCAAATGTGCAGTTGGGGTGTGTAGATAGAAAAAAACCTTAAGTGTTCATCACCAAAATTAAGTAGCATAGATTGAGAAGAGACTTAAGGATGTCATCAGAAATTATAAGTCATAGGACTTTCTTAAAAATCCATCATGTATGTGATGAGTTTGGGATCAGTAATTTGGAATGGAAATTGGGGTATAAGAGGTGAGATAATGCATTATTGTGGATTTCTTATTCACTAGCCCCAGGGCTAGTAATTTCCACTAGCCCCAGGGCTAATGGATAAGAAAATTCTGCAATCAATAATTTCTGATCAAGGGAAAAAAATTTCTGATCCCTAATTGCAGATCCCTTAACATTGATACCCCCTATTAGGTTTATATATTGTTAAATACTTGTACATTTTGAAGTGATTTTTTATCACTATAGTAAGTCAACCTTTGCACCTATCAACTCTTTAAGTTAAATTTTTATTGCAATAAAAGTGCTTTAGCTCTTTGCTGAGACACTGAGTGTAAGTGATAAAAAATTTTAATAATTTTTTTCCTAGTTGACAATAATAGAGCAACCCTCTTAGTCCTAGAAGATCATCAATTTTTTTTTGATTAAATTATTAAATTAATTTTTCATTAAATTTTTGATATTTTTAGTTGACAGTAATAGTACTCTGTGCTTTATCCCAATATTGCCATTTATTTTGGTATTTTTAATATTGGTTGACACTTATAGTACTTTGTGCTTAGTCCCAATTATTGCCATTCATTTTGGTATTATTATTTTGGTTGACAATTATAATCTGGTATTTGTCCCATCTTAATAATTAGTGGTTATTGTTATATATATTATAAAAAAAATTACATTAACTTGAATAAATAAATTTTTGATTGTTATTTATATCTGATAAAAAATAATCTTCATAAAAAAAATTTTTTTATTCCCAATTTATTTTAACTCAAATAATATATTAATAATTATATTCTTATTGTTTTAAAATATTGAAACCACTATTTGAAAAAATCAGTTCACTCTTGTTGACAAATAATTGATTTTTTAGTTATTATGTCTGGTAATTTAACTGAGAGCATGGACAACTTAAATGTTGATGAAATTGAAGTAGAATGTGAGGTTGACTCTGTATGTTCCTCTAAATTGACTTCTACTAACAAATATAAATCAAATACTTCAGGACATAGAAATGTCAGGAGGATTGGTAGAACCCCCTTCCCTAACAACTCTGAAAGAAGCCAAGCCTAAAATCAATCTAAAAGATCATTTAAAGGGAATAAAAATAAAAAAGATTCCACTGTCACAACAGGTAAAAAACTTGTTCATTCACATACAGGAACTAAGGGCAGAAAATATGAAATAAAAAGCAAAGGTAGACACCCTCTGGGGAAAATTAAGGAGCTCTTTAATCAAAGACAGGCACATCCTCCTCCCTCACAGGCCAACCAGACTCATCAGTCCCACCAAACCCCCAACTTTTCCCAGAAAAATCAAAAAACTCTGGAAGTGGAGCAGTGGAAATGGGACTATATCATGAGCCATTACCAACAGAATGCACAGCATCAACCATCTCATCAACCTGGCCCATCCAGGACACAAACTTTCCATCAACAGCTCCATCCTTATCAGGGAGGCAGAAAAAAGAAGGCACAGGGGAAGTTTCCTCCCTTTCCATGGTGAGTAATTTGTTTGATAAACATGTTGGTATTTATAATAATAAATCTTCCTCTACAGGTAATCTTGTTGATCATGGTGAGAGAACTGTCAAACCTGTTAATAGACAACTTCCTGTCATGAGCAGCCCTAATGATGTAATTAGTAATTTGTCATTTGATGAACCTTTACATTTAACTTTAACCTCTTTAATTAATCCTTCTCTTGCAATTAAAAATTATTCTGTTGCCCCTGAAGTATATGTCTTTCTTGAAAAAACTTCTGAGGAAATATTAAAAGATTCTCCTGATTTTAATGTTATCAAAGATAGACTTCTGAGAGATTTGTTGGAACATGAGAATGACAGATTGAATAATCTGCATTTACATTGTAAAGTGAGTTCTTTTTCTCAAGATACTGCTTATTATAAAGTGAAAGAAATCTTGAATAACTTTCTTGCTCATCAAAAACAATTAAAAAAATGACTACAAGTCTCTTGGTGATAAGGTTTATACTTTGCACAAAAACATACATGATTTAAAATCCCTTGTAGATGAAAATACTATACTAGGAAAGGAAAATTCATCCTTACATAAAGAATTAAATAAATTGAAAATTGATTTGAAAGTTTTGAGTAATAAATTATTAGTATATGAAGACAGAAATGTTTTATCTCTTACAAAAATCAATGATAAACTATCTGAACTTTCTAGGTTGAGAAATTTTTTGTCTGATCTTGAGGGTAAAATCTCTACCTTAACTCTAATCCCTGATGAACATGTTTGTTAGATTGAAAATACTACTTATAGTTCCTTCAGAAACATGGGTAAACAACCTGAAAACAGTGGTTCTTATATTCCTTTAAATGTTTCAAATAAACAGCCTGACAAACTATCTGTAACTTCTGCTGTGGACCACAAAATGTTTTTAAATATTCATCATGAGCCATCTGTTTCTGTCAATAATGAAATTTATGAACACCTATCCAGGCTTCAGGAATTAATTACAATGAATGATTCTAAATTTGAAAAGCCAAGTAGCCATAAAAATTGGCCTAAACTTGATCAATATCCCGCCTTTGTTGGTGATTCTTCATCCAACCGGCAGCATTTTATTCAAAGAATTGATAATTTAAAAAACTCTTATAAAATACCAGATGAAGAAATAGTCTCTGAGCTGATTTCCTTATTCTCCAATGTTGCCCTTATGTGGTATTAGTATGTCTTGCTGGATAATCATAACTATACTTGGGCTGAATGGAAAACATGGATTGAGAAACAATTTTGTGGTTCAAAGTTCAGATTGGCACAAGAAAGATTATATTAGAATGCTAAATATAAATCCTCTTCTACTGAAAGACCTACTAGCTTCCTCATGAAAATAAAAAAATTTCTTAGAGCTATGGATCCAAAAATGGACTATGATTTTTGGAGAGACAAAATCCTCTATAAATTGCCAAACTCACTGAGAGATTTGAGTGTAGCCAGGACTGAGTATGTGAGGGAAAATTATTCTTTTATTCATATCTGTAATGAGGTATTACTCAACCACAGATATGAAACAAGTGATTACCCTTCAAAGCCTTCCAATGAACAGATCAAACCTTCACCAAAGCTTCCAGAAAAATCTAGTAAACCCTCTGCTCCAGTTTCTCCAAAGAAATGTGCAACTAATACTTGTTATAAATGTAAAAAATTATGGCAAAAAGGACATGTTTGTGAAAAGAAAATTCATCTTATTGAATAAACTGAAGATCCTCAAAATACTGCGGTTGACATTGATGAGACTTCAAGTGACTGTGATGGTAATATTTCTTATGAGGATGATGCCCTCAATGATTTTTAAATGTTGGAACATGATATTCAATATTTGGATACTTTATCTGAGACATTTAATGTGAATTTATCTTCAGTGGAAAATGCTGAAGTTATTAAAGATATTTCTGACAGCTCCATATTAATCTCCCCTTTAAGAGCACCAGTTATAATTAATAGTAAAAATGTTAAGGTTGTTCTTGACTCTGGCGCTGGTGCTAATATGGTGTCTGAAAAGGCACTTGCTTCAGTAGATAATAATTATCATAGCAAATTGTTACCTATGACATCTGAAAAATGGAAAGGTTATGTATCTGTCTTATGGCCCATTGAAAAATATAAAATGACTGTCTTTTTTAAATATAATGGTGGCTTTTTCAGAGCTGTGTGTGAATTTTTTGTAATGAAAAATGATAACTTAAGAAATTGGTTTATCATGGGTAATGAAATTTTAACCATGCTTGGTATCAAATTGGATCCAGAAAACAATTCTTTCACATTGGGCTTTAATGGAAAAAGAAAATTTAAAATTTTTCCTCCTAAAAAACATTCTGCACACCTGTTAAAATCTTGTACTTCATTGATTCAGTGTAAAGGGAGACCAACAGAGGAAATGAAAGACTTATTGGTTGAAAAAAAAATGCTTCATTTAGTGATCATTTTACTGGTGACCATAAGGATTCTATAATTTCTTTAGTTACTTCTTTCCTATGATGTTTGCTCATGGTTCTCATGAATTGGGAGTTGTTCAGGGTGAAATGAAAATTTCCTTATCATGTAATTTGAGTGATATTCCTCCTAGTCTGAAGAAAAAACCTTATCCTGCTTCACCCACTAAAAGAAAAAAACATTGAGAATAATACTTCTACCTTACTAAAATTGAATAATACTGAGAAAGTGGATGTTACCCCAAAATATTGTGTCATCTCTCCAGTCTTGATCTCTTATGAGAAAGATAAAGCTAGAGTGTGTGAATATTATAGATCTTTAAATACTTACACAGTAGATGATATTTACCATTTACCGAGGATAAACTCCATACATGCAACCTTTCAGGGTGCAAAGTTTATTAGTTACCTAGATGGTAATAAGGCTAATCATCAAATACCTGTTGAAAACTCCTCCCAAGATTTTTTACTAATTGAAACTCATATGGGAATTTATAAATATTTTAATATGCCTTTTGGTCCTAAGAGTTCCCCTTCAGTGTTTTAAAAGGTAATGGATAATACATTTTATCAACATATAATTGAAGCATAGTGGATGGTTTATATTGATGATATCATAGTTTTTTGTAAAGTTTTTGATGAACATATGCAACACTTAGGGAAAGTCTTTCAAAAAATGGATGACATTAACATGAATCTATCCTTAAATAAGTTTAAATTTGGTTTTCAATCCCTACAAGTCCTGAGTCATTTTGTTTCTGGCTTACAAATATGTTCAGAAAAAGGAAAAGTTGCTGCTATCCAAAATGTGACAGAACCAAATTCTGTAAGGAAAAAACAAAGTTTTTTGGGATGGTGTGGCTACTATAGACAGTACATTAAAAATTATCAAGTCATAGCCCTACCCCTAACTAAATTAACCAGAAAGGATGTAGCTTATATATGGAATGAGGATACTCAACAAGCTTTTGAAACATTGAAGAAATGTTTAATGACTTCTTCAATCCTGGCTCTTCCATATTTCAATAAACATTTTGTTCACCACACAGATGCAAGTTTTTTTGGACTAGGAGCTGCCCTCCACCAGAAACAAATTATAAATGATAAATTTTCAGAAGTAGTAATTTGTTACATTTCAAGAACCTTGAGAAATAGTGAATTGAAATATGGCGCCACTCAATTAGAGTTCTTAGTAGTTGTATGGGATTTGGAAAAGCTTCATTATTACCTGGATGATCAAAAATTTGAATTAGTTACTGATTGCAGTGATGTTAAATATCTTATAAGCTTGAAAACACCAAATAGACATATGTTTAGGTGGCAACTTCCTGTTCAAGAATATAGAGGCTGTCAGTATAGTCTAGTATATAAGTATGATATAATAGTGTTATTTTATGGTCCTACTACTTATTGATAAATGATTTAGTGATTAAACCTCAGGGGAAGACTAATAGAATAGTTATACTCAAATAAAACTCACAATACTTGGATTTAAATGCGTGCTAGTGGTGGAAAATAGAAGAATAAAATATAGTTATAGCTTTTATAAAGATAATATCAATTTATAAGGGCTTCATAATATATTTCTGAATACTAATAATTGTATTGTAGTGTTTGTTTGAAGTGTAGTAATTGAATGATGATAATAAACCGTCAAAATCCCTCTTTACTTATACCCAAATCCACTGGAGTGCACAGACCTTCAATCCAGATGATGTCACTGCTATCCCCGGCAATTACAGAACTGTGAGGGCTCATCACCTCCCCATGGCGTCCACTTCAAGCAGTTTCAACATCCAGACCTCCAGTAAGGACCCTCCATCACTATTAATAATAACACAGAGTCATACCATAAATAGAAAACCCAGATAAAAGCGGATACCATAAAGAAACAGGTAAAATAAATAATCAAAAAGAGATTTAATGAAATTAAAATCATATAAAGGAAACAAATAAAATTTCCAAGCCCCCAATAACATCCCCAAGCATCCACATTTACCCAGAAACATCCTTCCAACCCATAAATCCGTGAATAACCATCCAAGGAAGTAATTTTAGTTGTCCAAACTGGGTGTATGCGCCTGGTATAGGTGTCTATGCTTCTGTAGGCGTTGTGAGTCCACTGATTTCGTCCATATGACCTAAAATAAGCAGAAAAACAAAGGTTATAGGCTATTAAGGGGCTAAAACCCACTTATATACCTAAATATACATAATATACTGCATATTTCACTGAATATGAGATTTATGTATACATATAAGCTTATGTATGTCAATAATTACTTCATATCACTTAAGATAAGTATATTATGACTCCATTAACACCTTAATAAGAATTATTAGGCCATGGATAAGCTATTTAAACTATTATAAATTATATAATAGAATAATAATTATATATATATATAATAAAATAATATATATTATTATTTTAACCTTATTTTTAAGATATAAGCTTAATCTAGTTAAGGTTATCTTATTTTAAGCATAAGAAATACTCAGTACTAAGGATATTTAGGCTGACACTCCCTCACCCCCCAAAAAAAAATAAAAAAAATGTTAAGACATTTTAATTAATCTTAAGGAATGAAATAATAAAATAAACAAATTAATTTCTATAATACATATACTGAATGAACAGTATTTTTTTGATTTAAATTTTTTCAAGAGATTTTTAAGATCAGAGATTTCATTTTCTGGAATCCACTGGTCATATTCACTTGATTTATTTTTAAATCTTAATAGATACTCAACTCCCTTTTCTTTAGTAAGGTGTCTCTTTTTAAGTATCTTTTCAATTTCTGCTTTTTCCACTATTTCTTCAGGTTGCTGTTTATGCCTTCCTGATCTTCTTGGAAATAGAGCAGTATCATTAGAATGGTATGGTTTTATAAGAGAAATAGGAAATACTGGATGTTTTCTATCATAAGGTGCATATAGAATAACCTCAACAGCATTATTACCAACCATCTTTTTAACTACAAATGGTCCAATGAATGTATCCTTCAATTTAACATTACCATTTAAATTGAAATGTAGCGTTGAAATAAGGACTTCATCACCCTCTTTGAAAATTTGTTCTTTATGGGCTTTATCCCATCTTTTCTTTTCATACTCAAAAGCCTTATTTATACATTCTTGAGCATGTTTTCTGCATAGTTCCTGAATCTGAAGAAAAGATTTAGTACCTGGATGAATATCCAATCTAGGTAACTTATTAAGAGTTTTAGCAGGGGTATTAGGTACATAACCCAACCATAACTCAAATGGCTTTTTGCCAGTGACAGAATGTACTGTACTATTATATGCAAATTCTAAACCTGGGATAAGGGTTACCCAATCATGCGTGAATTTGTCATTGTCTTTAAAATTAAGACCAAAAGCACAGTATCTTCTTATCATATCTTCTAAGGTTTGTATCATTCTTTCCGCTAGCCCATCAGTTTGTGGATGGTGTGCTTTAGAAAGTTTTAATTGACACCCTGAAACATCCATAAGTGACGTCCAGAACTCAGAAGTAAATTTAGGATCTCTGTCAGAAACTATTGCTTTGGGGAAACCTGCTGTATTTAACATTTGTGTCCACCATAAAAAAGCTAAGTCCTTTGCAGAAACCTCTTTGTGGGTAGGAATAAATTTACACATCTTTGTAAATCTATCTACAATTACCCAGCAGGAGTTACAACTCTTATGCCCTGCTATTGGCAAACCTGTTACAAAGTCCATGTTAATGATTTCCCATGGAGCTTTTGGTTGCTCAATTTGTTGCAATAAACCAGCTCTTTTCCCTGTTAATCTTTTAGATTTTTGACAAGAATCACATGTTTCAACATATTTCTGAACATCCTCAGACATGTTAATCCACCAAGCTGTGTTTTTTACTCTGGTTAATGTTTTATGGTAGTCAAAATGACCTGCTAATATATCATCATGACATATACTTAACATTAACTCTTTCATTGAAGGGGGAATTACAATTACATTACTTAATTTTTTACTGTAATATATAAAACCATCCTCAATGAAAAATTTTCCTTTTTCTAATGCCTCTTTATACTTAATTGGTAATGTTTTTATTAAAACATTCATTGAAGCATTAGATGGATCATTTAAAATTGTAGTTAATTTACTTAAGTCAGGATCTGAATTATAATTATCAAGAATTGATTGCATAAATTCATCCTCAAGATCTACAATATAAATGCCATAAATGTTAATAATCTCTGACTCAGGAACATAAGCAGGATTATCATCATTATTAGGCAGAGGTACTCTAGATAACAGATCTACATTAGAGTGCAAGGTTCCTGCTCTATGTGTAATAGTCATCCGTCCTCTGTATTCTTGTACAGCTAATTGCCATCTAAACATGTGTCTATTAGGAGTTTTCATGTTTAAGAGTGACTTAACTGCACTACAGTCAGTGATTAACTCAAATTTTTGGTCTTCAAGGTAATAATGTAGCTTTTCAAGAGCCCATACTACTGCAAAACATTCAAGTGGAGTAGCACCATATTTCAATTCACCACTTCTCAGAGTATGTGAAATGTAGCATATTACTACTTCTGACATTTTACCTTCAATAAGTTGTTTTTGATGTAAAGCAGCACCCAGTCCAATAAAACTTGCATCTGTATATAATACAAAAGGTAATTGGAAATCTGGTAATCCCAAGATAGGAGCTGTCATTAAACATTCTTTCAACTTATTAAAAGCTTGTTGTCCTTCATTATTCCAAATGAAAGCTTCTGATTTCTTTATTAGTGTGGTCAGTGGTGCATCAATTGATTGGTAGTTTTTTATATATTGTCTATAATAACCACACATTCCAAGAAAAGATTGTACATCCTTCACATTTTGAGGAATGCCAATATTTTTTATTGCAGCCACTTTATTTTGGTCTACACATATTTGTAAGCCAGATACAATATGACCAAGCACTTTTAAAGATTCAAACCCAAATTTACATTTTTTCAATGCAAGGGTCATTTTTATATCATCCATTTTCTGGAAAACTTTCCTTAAATGGATTAAGTGTTCATCAAAAGTTTTAGAGAACACTATGATGTCATCAATGTATACCATTAACCATCCCTCAATCATTTCATTATGGAATGTTATATCCATTAACTTCTGAAATACTGATGGAGAATTTTTTGGTCCAAATGGCATTCTGACATACTTATAAATTCCCATGTGTGTTGTTATCAACAAAAAGTTCTGTGAATTCTTTTCAACAGGAATTTGATTATACCCTTTATTTCCATCTAGGAAACTTATATATTTAGCACCTTTAAGGGTAGCATGTATAGAGGCAATCCTTGGAAAGGGATAAATATCATCTACTGTAAATTTATTTAATGCTCTATAATCACTGCACAGTCTTGCTTTATCTTGTTCATAAGAAATCAGCACTGGTGATATTACACAATATTTTGGTGTAGTTTCAACCTTCTCAAGAATGTTCATTTTTAATAACATCTTAATATTATCCTCTATGTCTTTCCTCTTCATTGGTGAAGCAGGGTATGGTTTCTTTTTAAGACTAGCAGGAATATTATCCATATCACAGGTTAAACTAATCTTCATTTCATGATCTTTTACAAGGCCAAGTTCATTTGTACCATGTGCAAAAGCCATTGGAAAAGCTTTAATTAATTCCAAAATATTATCTTTCTCAGTTTCACTTATCTGAGTGCCAAATGATGCTTTTGAAATTTCTGTTTCCAGAAGTTTCATCTCATTGGACTCTCTTCCTTTAGATGGGGAATTTGTTACTGACTCAATGTGTAAGACTGTGTTAAAAGAATTTATTTTAAATTTCCTTTTACCATTCATGCCAATTGTAAAATTGTTATTAGCAGGGTCTAATTTTACACCAAATTTAGTCAGAGTAGCATTTCCAATTATAAATCAGTTACTACAATTAGTATTATCCATTACTACAAAGTCACAAGTTACCCTTACATAACCATGTTGGTTTTTAAAGAAAACAGCAGCTTTGTATTTACCAATGGGGTGTAGTACTGATCCAGACCCTCTCCAATTTTTATTCTGAAGTGGTTCAAGCTTAAACTTAAATTCACTATCAATTTTCTGTAATGTATTAGTGGAAACAACTGAACCAGCAGCTCCTGTGTCCAATACTATATTAACATTTTCACCAGAAATGATAGCTGGAACCGTGATAGGTGTCATTCTAAAGTTATCAGTTTGTATATCCTTAATGATTTCAGCATCCTCAAAATTCATTAAAGATTCATTTGATTCCATATTTAATATTGGATTTTCAAAGATGGACAAATCATCTTCCAACATACAGACTTCATTTTCATCAATATATGAGATATTGCTGTCATAATCACTTGATTCTTTACTTTTTTCAGTTTCAGTTTCAGATTCACATTGATTTTCAACAATATTTATGTTTTTCTCACATTTGTGACCTTTGACCCAAGGTTTGTTACACTTATAACAAGTATTTGTTTCATACTTTTTAGGTACTACAGGTGCAGTAGGTTTTTTCTGCTTCTCCTGAAGTGTTTTTGAATTCTGAGTATTTACAGGTTCAACATTTTGCTTATAAGTGGAATACCTTGATTCATACTTATGGTTTAATAATATTTCATTGCAAATATTAATAAAGTCAGAATATTCAGTAACATTTAATGTTCTAGCTACAACAATGTCTCTGACAGATATAGGTAATTTGTATATTATCTTATCTTTCCATAAGTTAAAATCCATATGAGGCTCAATGGCTTTTAATATTTTGTTTAAATTCATTAAAAATACCATAGGTTTGTCACCATTCAACGGATTATACCTAGTTTTCTCATACAGTCTCTGCTGAGTAAGCCTGAATTTAGAACCTCCAAATTGTTTTTCAATAAGTTGTTTCCATTCAGCCCAAGAGTAGTCTCTACCCTCACTTAAGACAGCTTCAAACCATAATAAAGCAACATCCTTAAATAAAGAAATTAATTTTGATGTTATCTCTTCATCTGGTAACTTATATGAGAATTTCAAGTTGTCAATTCTTTGAATAAAATGTTTCCAATCAGAGCTGGCTTCCCCATCATAAGTTGGGTACTGATCTATCTTAGGCCAGTTCTTCTGATTGGATTTTATCTCACTAATCTTAGGTAAATTCAACAACTCATTCACTTTTGATAAATGGTCTTGTATTTCTTCCTGCACGGACTTGTGACTTACATTTTCAGATTTGACACTACCACCAGATGGTTTTAATTGTGGTGGTACAGGGAAGGAATGAGATTCACTTTTGCCAATGAAAGGATTATTATTATATTGATTATACTTATGATTATCCTGGTTCATTAGTAGATTGGCAGTTTCAATCTCAACTTTAGTTAATCTTTGTAGCAATTCAGAGACACTTTGATTTGTCTGGGCAAAAGATAACTTTGTTCTTGATTCAGTCTTTAATAAATGTGTTTCATATAATTTTTCTAACTCACAAAATTTGTTTGAAAGGTCATTATATTTATTACTTAATGAATCATATTTAAGAGTTAGAGACAAATGTTCTTTCTCTAATTCTTTATTATGTGTTGCTAATTGAGAAATGTTCAATGTCAAGGATGAAATTGTATCACTAGTGAGCTTAACTGTCTGTTCCTCACAATCAGTCATTCTATTCCACAATGCTGAAACAATTCTATGGACAGTTGGATTATTGTTAAAATATTCCATGTCTTCCTTTTCAATTCTCTCACTCTCCTATGAACTTCTCATCTCACTAGTAGGTGGTTGCAACTGAGGATTAACTGTATTATCATTTTATATAGTACTGTTATTATGGACAAAAGACAAGTCAGGTGTATCTACTCTAAAACCTAAATTTCTTAAATCCTCCTCTATTTTTTGTACAGATTTAACATCAATAGAATTACATATATTGTAATTATCAGTATTATGTCTAATCTGAGAGGGTAAGTTACTTACCAAGGGATGGTTGCCAGTCCTGATTTTTGGTGCTTTTTTCCCTTGTAAGGGTGAGCTGAGGAAGTCAGATGAGGGGGTGGATCCCTGTTGCAACTGTGGCTTGGCCACTGTTGATGAAACCAGTCCCATTTCCATTTGTCTACCAGGATTTTCTCCTGGGAGTGAGTGGACCCTCCTTGGGTAGGGGGTTGCTGATTTGATTGACTGGGCTGGTCCCCCTTTAATTCTTCCATTGCCTGATTCATCTGCTGAAACCCTACCTTGCAATTGTTTTGCAACTGCTCTACTTCTTTGAACATGAGAGATTTTGATTCCTCCAACTTCAGAACCTGTTTGGCCAGGTGGGACAGTTGATCCTGAAGAGGAGGAGACATCTTTTTTATAGTTATCTTTTTTAAGAGGGCGTCCTTTTCCTCTATACTCATGCTTTCTGGCTGGGGGTACTGTTGTCCCTCCATGGTGATGTCCTGGAAAGTTTTTGTTAGCTTTAGACCTGGTATTATAAGCAGGCTGTTCACTTACACTGTCCTGGGGAGCACTCATATTGTTCAGAATGACAATATTTTACGTCTACAAAAGAAAAAAACTCTATGGAATTAGTAGACAAAAGATATTAGCAATTATATTACTAATAAAAAAGCAATGGAGCTTACCCTGAATTTATATCTTTATTTATTTAAATAAAATGTAAGAAAAATTTGAAAAAATCTGTTAAAAATATAATAATAAGTTTAACTAGACCTCTATAAGGGTGAATAATTAGCTTACCAAGCTTTATCCAAATACCAATTTAATTGGGTGTTATATTGGTGTCCAAATACCAAGTGAAATCGGGTTTATATTGGGTACAGTTACTACTGTAAATATCTAATTTTTATGATAAAAAATTAGTACAATTATTATAAGGGTTCTTTTCCGCAATCAATGAGTTATGATGACCCACTAATATGCAGAAGACCCAAATATTTGGTTAATTTTGAGCTGTACTAAGGTAAAAATCACGTCCCAAGGCTTAACTAAATAATAAGTAAAATATAAGGAAAGACCCCCAATTTTTAGTATAGTCTAGTATATAAGTATGATATAATAGTGTTATTTTATGGTCCTACTACTTATTGATAAATGATTTAGTGATTAAACCTCAGGGGAAGACTAATAGAATAGTTATACTCAAATAAAACTCACAATACTTGGATTTAAATGCGTGCTAGTGGTGGAAAATAGAAGAATAAAATATAGTTATAGCTTTTATAAAGATAATATCAATTTATAAGGGCTTTATAATATATTTCTGAATACTAATAATTGTATTGTAGTGTTTGTTTGAAGTGTAGTAATTGAATGATGATAATAAACCGTCAAAATCCCTCTTTACTTATACCCAAATCCACTGGAGTGCACAGACCTTCAATCCAGATGATGTCACTGCTATCCCCGGCAATTACAGCACTGTGAGGGCTCATCACCTCCCCATGGCGTCCACTTCAAGAAGTTTCAACACCCAGACCTCCAGTAAGGACCCTCCATCACTATTAATAATAACACAGAGTCATACCATAAATAGAAAACCCAGATAAAAGCGGATACCATAAAGAAACAGGTAAAATAAATAATCAAAAAGAGATTTAATGAAACTAAAATCATATAAAGGAAACAAATAAAATTTCCAAGCCCCCAATAACATCCCCAAGCATCCACATTAACCCAGAAACATCCTTCCAACCCATAAATCCGTGAATAACCATCCAAGGAAGTAATTTTAGTTGTCCAAACTGGGTGTATGCGCCTGATATAGGTGTCTATGCTTCTGTAGGCATTGTGAGTCCACTTATTTCGTCCATATGACCTAAAATAAGCAGAAAAACAAATGTTATGGGCTATTAAGGGGCTAAAACCCACTTATATACCTAAATATACATAATATACTGCATATTTCACTGAATATGAGATTTATGTATACATATAAGCTTATGTATGTCAATAATTACTTCATATCACTTAAGATAAGTATATTATGACTCCATTAACACCTTAATAAGAATTATTAGGCCATGGATAAGCTTTTTAAACTATTATAAATTATATAATAGAATAATAATTATATATATATATAATAAAGTAATATATATTATTATTTTAACCTTATTTTTAAGATATAAGCTTAATCTAGTTAAGGTTATCTTATTTTAAGCATAATAAATACTCAGTCCTAAGGATATTTAGGCTGACAGAGGCAGAATGACTATTATTCAGAGGGCTGGATATGTTCATTCCAGTGTGGATATGTTTTCTAGATTACCTCTTCCAAATGATGTCTTCAATCCAGCTTATGTACCTGAAGATGATACAGTTCATATATGTGGTATATATATTGTTGACATGGAAGAGGAACTATTAAAATTGATTGTGGATTCATATGAAAAAGATTCTGATTTAAATAAATTGGTTACAATATTGAATGATCCAATGAATGCTTCTATTCAAGCATTAATAAAAACTCTTCCTCAAAAATACTAAAATTCTTTGAATAAGGAAAGTTTTCAATTGAAAATGGTTATATTTACTACAGGAGAAAACTTACTAATGTCATTTTTATTCCTCCTTTCATGAGAGAAACCATCTTAAAGCTTTCTCATGATGACATATTGGCAGGTCATTTTGATCTTGAGAAAACCATAATCAGAATAAAAAACACTGCTTGGTGGGCTAATATGTCTGAGGACACAAGATTATATGTTGAACCCTGTGATTCTTGCCAGAAATCAAAGAGATTAACAGGAAAAAGACCTGTATTAATGCAGTATATTGAAGCTCCTGATGCACCATGGCAGATAATTAACATGGATTTTGTCACAGGATAACCCATTTCTGGGAAAGACAGTTATAACTCTTTCTGGGTTATTGTGGATAGATTTACAAAAATGTATAAATTCATTCCCACTCACAAAGATTTTTCAACTAAGGAGTTAGCCTTCTTGTGGTGTTCTCATATTTTCAATATTGTTGGATTCCCAAAATCCATCATCTCTGACAGAGACCCTAAATTCACCTCTTAATTTTGGATGTCATTGATGGGTGTATGTGGCTGTGAGTTAAAATTATCTACTGCTCACCATCCCCAAACTGATGGTTTAGCTTAGAGGATGATTAAAGCTCCAGAAGATATGATTAGAAGTTATTGTGCCTTTAGTTTGGAATATAAAGATAATGACATGTTCATTCATGACTGGGTTACTCTATTTCCAGGTCTTGAATTTGCTTATAATATCACTGTTCACTTTTTCACTGAGAAAAAGCCTTTTGAGCTTTGGATAGGCTATGTCCTGAATACTCCTGCTAATATTCTCAATAATAAATTAAATTAGTTGGAATTACACCCTTGTGTTAAATCTTTTGTGCCAATTCAGCAACAATGCAGAAAATATGCTCAGAGCTGTATTGATAAAGTATTTGAATATGAGAAAAAAAGATGGGATAAATCCCATAACAAATACACATTTAACAAGGGTGATGAAGTGTTGATATCTACTTTCCATTTCAATTTTTAAGGCAATAACAAATTAAAAGATCCATTTGTAGGTCCATTTGTAGTTAAAAAAATGGTTGGTGATAATGCAGTAAAAGTAGAACTGTTTTCTCAAGATGATAGAAAAAATCCTGTTTTCCCCATTTCCTTTCTTAAACCTCATACTTCTAACAGTGACTTATTTCCCAATAGAAGAGATAGACCTAAGAAAAATCATCAAGAAATCACAGAAACTGCAGAAATCAATAAAATTCTAAATGATAGAATTATCACTTCTGAAAAAAGTAGTGAGTATTTATTGTGATATAAAAATAAATCATCTGAACATGATACATGGACACCTGAAAAATAAATTTCTATCCTCCCTATTCTGTTAAAAAGGTATAAAAAGAAAAAATCTTAGCATTTTTTTATTGTTTTTTTAGAGTGAGGGAGTGTCAGCCAGGCTGTCTCAGGAGCCCAGTGAAATATATAATATTTTATTGGAGGTAATAAAGTGATGTATTTTATGCATTTAGAATAATATTTTATTACATAATAAAATTTTATAAACATTTTATTAAAATAAGTAAAATAAGTATTATATTAATTTTATTATTAAATTATTTATTTATACACTTACATCAAACATAATATATAGCATATTCTATAAATCATGACATATTTTTTTATGTATTTAATAATAATAAATTAATAATTAATTAATTGTAAATCTATATTATAATTATAATTGAAAAATTAAAATTATAATTTAATTAAAATTTAATTAATTAATATTGTATATTAAGTTAATCTTCTCATATGTTATAATCCATAAATATTGGGCGCTTTTTTGGCCCTTAACTTTGTTTAAAAAATTTCTATTAAATAAGTTAAAATACACTACGCAATATAGGGGGTGGACTTGCTAGCAAGTCCTCAACCTGAACTCAGATGGAACTCAGATGGAACTCAGACTGAACTCATACTGAACCCATACTGAACTCTACTTGAACACCCACCTAAAACTGTTCTGCTCAGTGGTGTTCATCCCTGATTGTATGGTTCCTTTATCAATAGCTCAATGTGTGTTCAACCTGTGGTGAGTTTGGGTCCAAGGTTGCGGACTCGCTAGCAACTCCGCCCCCCATATTGTGTGGTGATAGTTACCTAATAAAATAAACTAAAATAATTAATTTCAAATATTTTAATTAAATTTAATTACCTCTTTCACTTAATTTGGTTATTACTCAAATGGAATATTTAAAACATTCTTTAATTTCTGTTTTGGGCTTAAATTGATTATATAAATAATTGTGTGAAAACTATTATGATTGTATTTTGATAAATTACTCAAAGTTTCCAATGTTAAAAACTTACATAGTTACTCACTATTTCAATTAACTGGGTTGGGAAATTAGTATGGGAAAATTATTTCTTATTTGAGAATTTAATTATTTGTTTCATATTTTTCTCTCAATATCCAAGTTTCACATATTTTCTTTTATTTTCTTGTTTCAATTTATTACTACTTTTTATATACAAATTTGTGGTGCTTCAGAGGACCCCTTGCCTATAAAAAGGTCTTGGGTACTCCCCTTCAACCCATCACTTACATTACTTATTAATTTTTAAAATACTATATTTAGAACCTTTACCCATTGTCATTGGTCCTTTCAAGCCCTCTATATCATTGTCAAATTTCCTTTCATCCTTTCTTCTTTCCTCTCTTCTTCTATCCTTAAGCTTTCCTTCTTCTCCTTCTTCTTTCTCTTATCCTTTTATTCTTCTCCTTCTAGACAAACTGGCCAATACTGACCCTACCCCTACTCCTCCTCACCCTTGATTTGATGGTGGACTCACCATTTCCCAATTCAAGACTCTGTGCATGGCCTGTGTGGCAATGGATTTTTTTTAAGTGGAAAGTAGGGCATCACAAGGTCCTCGAGCTTGGGAAGATTATTGATTCAGGTTTGTATGATATAGCCGAGGAATTTTTAGATATTGGGAAGGTGATGTGTTTGAAAATTATCAAAAAAGAATTTGTCAACTAATGGAGAAGATGAAAGATTTGATTTGAAATAAAGTAAAAGAATTAAAGAAGAAAAGAAAGAAAAAAAAGAAAAAAAATTGTATATAGTTTTGTCTTGAATATCATTTTATTTTTTTTATTTGGTTTTTATTTATTGTGTAAAGAGAAGAAAAGAAAGAGAGAGAAGAAAGAAATTTATGATTTGAAAGGAGGTTTGATTCAAAATTGATTGTTGGAGAAGGTTGTCTTGATTATTTGAGTTTTTTGATAGTTTAAATTTTTAGGAAACAGAAAAGGAATGAAAATGGAAAGTGTTGGAATTTTGAAAGGGAAAAAAGAAAAATAATTTTAGAGAAGGAACATAATTGCATAATATGAAAATAATTTTAGAAAGAAAGAAAAAAATTTAATTAGTTTGTAATTATTTTTTATTTTTTTTGTTAATTTTAATTTTAGTTAATTTTTTTTATTTATTTATTTTAGTTTAGTTTATTTTATTTTGTTTTATTTTTATTTTATTTTACTTTTGTTTTATTTTATTTTATTTTATTTTATTTTATTTTGTTTTATTTAATTTAATTTTATTTAATTTTATTTTACTTTATTTTATTTTATTTTATTTTTTTGATAATGTTTTAAATTTGGTTTTAAAGAAATATATGGAAATTAAAAAAATTTAAAAATTTAAAAAATTTAAAATAATTATTAAGATTTAAATGATTATGAATTTTTAGTTTTTATTTTTTAAAATTGAAATAAACATTAAGGATTTAAGATTTTAAGTTTGATAAAATAAAAGAAATGAAAACAGAGACAAAAAAAAAGAAAGAAAGAATTTCAAGGTTTAGGTTTTGAAGGATATTTTAAATGAAAAGATTTGATAAGTTCAGGAGCATTAGAAACATTAATGGCTGGTTCCCAGGATTTTTTATTAGTTTCATGAAGGTAGCCTTCTTATTCCACGAGGTATTGAAGTTTCCTTTGTGCCTTCTTGAATCAAGAATCCAGCTTATTTCCCACTCTAGATGATCTTCTACTTCAACTGGTTCCGGAGGAGGATGTTTTTTGCCCGAATATATTTCTTGAGCTAGTTCCAGGAGAGATACGTGAAAAACAGGATGAATGGATTGCCACTTTGGAGGTTGCTTGAGACAAATTGCATTTTTAGAGATTTTAGCATCAATTTCAAATGGACCCAAGCATTTCTTAGATAGTTTCCTAAATGGTCAAGTTGTTTGAATTTTTTTTGTGTTGAGCCATACTTTATTGCCTTATTTGAAGAGTGGAGCATATTGTTGATGTTTATTGACCTGTTCCTTATACATTTGTTTTGCCACTTCTAGGTTAGATTGAAGTTTGTCTTGAAGTAGTGAAATTTTTGAAAGATAATGTTCAGAAGGATGATTTATTCCTTCATGAATCAGATTGAATTGAGGATTTCTTCCATAGATAGTTTTGAAGGGAGATTGTTTTTTCAAATAATGTGTCAAGTTTTTGTAAGCAAATTTGGAAAACGGTAACCATGTGGTCCAATCGCCTTGTTGATAATTAAAATACATTTGAAGAGATTGTTTGAGGATTTTATTGACTCTTTAGTTTTTCCCATTGTTTTCAGGATGATAAGCAGTAGAAATATCCCTTGTAATATTTAATTGTTGACATAATTGAGTCCAGAAATTAGAAATAAACAAAGAGCCTCTATCTGAAATAATATCATTAATTAAGCCATTTTTAGAGAATACGTGTTCTAGAAATAATTTTGCTAAATCCTCTGCTTTTGCAGTAGTAAAAATTTCCATCAAAATTGAAATTTTAGAAAATCTATCAACCACAACTAGTATACTATCAAAATTATCTGATGGAGGTAATTGAGAAATGAAATCCATCAAAATTGATTCCCAAGGTTTATAGGGGACTGGAAGTGGTTGAAGCAACCCTTACTTCCTATGTAAAAATACCTTGTTCTTATTACATCCATAACAGGCTTTGATATAGGCCTTGATTTCTCAAGTCATTCCTTGTCAGAAGAAATCCTTCACTATTAACTGGTAGGTTTTATCAACCCCAAAATTACCAGCTAACAGAGAATAATGTCTGCTATTAAAGATCCATAATTTTATATCCTTATAATTGGGTATAACTACTCTACCTTTGAAGGCTAATAGACCTGATTTGATACTGAATCTTTTGGCCCCTTGCTTTGAGAGTATTTTTTATTTTACCCCCACACTATAATCATCTTTTGATTGAGCTTCTTGAATGTTGGATGGTGGATGTTGAATTGTTTGAGTTGTCATCATATTGAGTTGATGAGTTTATAACATTGATTTGTTGAAAATTGATTTGACATTCACTGGTTCTTTTTAGCAAATTCCTTCCCCCACTCTTGGTAAATATTTTCCAAATTTGAAAAAATGTCTGGATCTATGCAACTTTTACCAGGGCAATAGATAATAGTTAAAGAGAATTCAGATAAGAACTCAGGCCATCTGGCTTGAATTCACATCAAGATTTTGGAAGACATAAATATCATAAATCATTATGATCCATTAAAATTTGAAAAGAACTATTAAGGATGAGAAGAAAAAACACCATTTTTTAAGAAAATTAATAATAGCAAGTAACTCTTTATCATGAATTTTGTTATTTAACTCTGCTTCCAGAAAATTTTCATGATTCAAATGCAACAGGTTTCAATAATTTTGTTTCAGGATTTATTTGGGATATAGCCCCTGAAATAGCATAATCACTAGCATCTGTCTCAATGATTGTCAAAGCAGGGGCATCAAAATGTCAAATAATTGGAGCTGTGGTGAATGCAGACTTCAATGCTTTGAATTCCTTTTGCCCTGTATTGGTGAAAACAAAGGGAATATCTTCTCTAAGAAGAGAAGTAAGATTTGTAATAGTTTTAGAGTAATCTTTAATAAATCTCCTATAGATATTTGCAAAACCTGAAAACCCTTTTAAGGATTTTACAGACTTTGGCTCTGGCCATTCCAATATTTTTGTAACCTTTTTTTCATCCATGTCAAGGCCTTCAGTGGATAATGTAAAACCTAGAAATTTGATAGAATTTAGGTGGAACTCACACTTAGTGTGCTTGGCATAGAGACCATGTTCTCAAAGTCAATTGAGAACCTGTTGGACATGTTTAATATGTTCCTCAAGGTTCTTTGAAAAAATTAAAATATCATCTAAATAGAGAAAAACAAATTATTTAGAAACATCATGAAAGATATCAATGACAATAGTTTGAAAAGTTGAGAGTGCATTACATAACCCAAAAGGAATAACTAAATATTTAAGCTACCAAACCTAGTGCGCAATGCTGTTAAATTTTTATGGCCTTCAGAAATTTGTATAAGGTTTTAAGCACCTCTTAAATCAGCTTTAGAGAATAAATTAGCACCACTAGACAAGGTAAGAAGTAAAGACATAGGAGGAACTAGATGTGCATTCTTCTTAGTCACTGTGTTTAGCTTTCTATAATCAATGCATTACCTAAGACCTTAACCTTTTTGGTTAACAAAAAGAACTGGAGATCCATTGTAGAAAGTTCTAAAGTACTAAGCAGTAGACACAATTCAAGATGGGTTGGTTCTTCTTTTCAATTTCTAAAAAATAAGTGCCTGCCACTCTTATTTTAAAGAAAGCGCAATAATGTGTAATACTAATATCTGATTAGATAGTTTATAAGTTGAGAGATAATTTAAAAGATAAGGAAAAAAAATATTACTATCTGGATATTTCTATTCTTAATAAGTGCTAGTATCCACAGATACTCTATCTTGAAGCGCTCTCTTTGAATATGCCTTACTATAGCAATAAAATAACTCTAATAATAGTTTATCCTACTGAATTTAAATATTCTCTCTGTGTTTCACTTTTTCACTATACTATATGAAATACACACACAGAGGCATGAACTCTAAAAGACTCAGAATATCTCAAATATGTTCTTAAATACTTAATTGCAGAAAAATCCAATCTCTTACTGTTATCAGAGTAACCACAAAAAAAGTCAAATTGCTATATATCACAATATATTTCAAAAGTATATAATATGAGGCTCTAATAGGGGGTGTCAGTTCTGGCAAATCCGCACTTAAATTAACTGCGGATCTCAAACCAAATCAGCACTTACAAATCAGCACTTAAATTTTGCAAAAAAGTCACTTATTTCAAAAAAGGGTGTCAGTTATGACCTCAAATCAGCACTTTTTTCCCGTTTTTTTTCACAACCACATTTTGGCCACAAAACATCCCTTTCTTTCTTACCCCATCCCTGTCACATGTGACACACTGACCTTCCTCGCTACCTACCCATCAATCCTCGGCACACACCCCTTCCTGACATTTTCAATATTTTGACCAGGCATGTTTACATTCTTTTTTACTTATTTCTTCTACTTTTTAATCTTTTTTCTTGTTATGTGCCAGTTTCATAATGCCTCCCAGACATTCCAAATCTCAAAAGGTAACTCAAAAATCTGCTTCGTCACAAAAGTATCCTCGTAAAGCAAGGATTACATATAAAAAAAATCAGTGACTTTTTCTATTACTTACAACTGTTTTTACAGAATTGAAAACTATGTTTCAGCTAATATTTTATGGAAGTGAACTCTGTTCTTCGCCCGAAGAACAGAGTTCATCCTCCTATTTTCACACTCTGTTTGCACCAATCTCCATCCCTTTCAATTCTATCAACACATGCTTGTCTTCCCTCCCCATGCCTTTCGCTATCCTCCCAGCCCCATTGTATGCCATCCTCTTTTGATCCCCATTTCACCCCTCTCAACCTCTCCCAGACCCTTTTCTTCATTTAAAATGCCTCGGAACCCTTAATCTTCCCTTCCAACTCTTTCCCAACCTTTGAGTGACTGAAAAAATATGCGTTTGCTGAAAATATGCGATTTCATGTTGAGTTGATGAAAGAAAACACAGAGAGAAAAAAAAATAAGACTTTAACAGCAAATTCAAAAACCAAAAAAATATGCAAAAAAATTTACCATTCTCAGTGAATAATACATGCAAATTGATAATTTGAAGAGAAAGAGAAAAAAATTAAAATTGCGTTGAAAAATGTTGGAGTGTTATTGGAAGGATTTTCGCCCTTATACTAGTTGATTGAGAAATAGAAGTGTTGGATATAGTCGGAGGTGAATCAACTTGTTCATCTTCATACAGCTCTAACCATTGATCTTTGAGGTCAGCAAGTAGGTTATGAAGTATAGTGCAACACAGAATCCAGTTGATCACCGCCTCCATTTCAGATTTATTTCTAAGAGGACTTCTTAATTCCCTTAAACTAGAAAAACGGCCTTTCAAGATTCCAATAGAATGTTCAATACGGACTCTTGACTTTGCCAAATGATTGTTGAATTTGGCATTTTGACTGTCTTCTGAAGCTGCTCCCCGAAAAGCAGGAAGTACATACTTTCCATTCACATAAGCAGAATCTGCAAGAAGATACTGATTTTCATCAAAGAATTTTTCAGGTTCATTTGAAATATGCATTCTTTGGAAGACGTAGGAGTCATGACATGAGCCAGGATAGCCAGCGAAGAATGATATAAATTTTTTGTTTACGTCACATATAAGCTGAACGTTAATTGAATATCTATAAAGAAGATATATTTGTTTGTGTTAGTTTCAAGGAGGATGAAAGGAGTTAAAAATAATCTACCTCTTTTTACGGTCAAAGTAATTGTTTCCACCTTGACCAGGTTTCTGGCTCAAAGGAATAGTAGTACCATCAACAAAACCAATACATCCTGGAAAGCCCTCTGCTTGCATAACCTGAGATGATTCAAGTCGCTCTTCTTTTGTTGGCCAGGTGAGAAGTTGAGATTCCAAGGAGTTGATGGCAGTGATACATCGTTTGGTATAAGTGTTAACTGAACCATACCCTAAATCAAAGACATTTTCTAAACGTTTCAAAGCGGCTCCATTACCATTTGAACCCAAACGACATAGTGTGATGGCCAATTGAATTGAAGGATGTCGTTGTTCTTTTTGAGAATTATTGTGAAATATGGGATGATCCTGAATAAGCTCAAGCAATTTAAGGAAACATTCCTGAGAAGTCCTGAACAGCTGTCTAAAACTGGGTGTAGATAGGTTAAGAAGTGTTTGGATGGTGTACTTGGGGGTATGAAGTACTTGAGGCTTTCTGGGAAGAAGGTAACGTTTCCTGGCCATTTTTGATAAAACGACAAAATCTTCTTCTAGATCAGAATCGGAATCAGAGTCCAAGAGCAGTTCAAGCGCCATGAAAGTCATTGCTTTATGTAATTTATCACGATTTGAAAGTGAGGAAGGCATGACTCTTATATGATATGATATGAAGATGTAAGTGATGTACGATGTTTTGAGTTATGAAGTGTTATGCTGCGGAGTGCTGCGTATGAATGGGATGATGCTGACAAATCAGTGAAATGGGACTTTATGGTGAAATCAGCACTTTTGGTTGAGAAAGTGCGGATTTGAGTGAAATAAGTGACTTATTTCATTTTGAAATCCACCAGTATTGGGGCTAGTGTGTTTTGGAAATCCGCACTTATTTAAGTGCGGATTTGGTCAAATTTAAGTGCGGATTTGTAAGTGCGGATTTGCCAGAACTGACACCCCCTAATGTTTGTAATCTAATAACTGATTCAAATAATAATTTCTCTACCTAACAACTGCTCCTCCTCTCATTTGATATCCTTTCTTTCTTATATTTTTCAGCGCTCCAGACACAGTTCCCTAGTGGATCTCCAGTGCTGTCTCTAGCACCACATTAGTAAAACAATAACTAATCCATTAGTAAACTAAATACACCACTTGTAAAAACTACAGTGCCTAAACATGCCCTATGCTTACTAAAACTAGTCTTTACTTGTTTCACTCATGTTCCACATGAGCGCTTATGACTGTACCTTGCATTGTTTCAGCACTACTTCCCATGTTGACACCTTTCAGTGCTGATCCTTATCTCTTTGACTCTTGGATGGTTTTTTTGTGATCAAGTCCCCATCCTCCTTGCTTCATAACTAAGTCCATAGTTCTTACAATTCACTTAACTAGTTAGCCTCTGCAACTTAAATTACCTTTTTTAGTAAGTTACCACACTAGCTTCTGTGCAGTATACTATGTACTTGAGGCCTTCCTTGAGCCATAATTCCTTCCTTAACGCATAACACACAATTATTGTAAAATCCAAATCCATAATGTTCAGCACTTGCACTCCTAAGTTGATAACACATAATTCCTTTTGTGAGGCACATCTTGCTGAGAAATCCATGCCCACAGACCCTTAATCCTCTTCCACACTTCTCTTTCCCTTTTTTTCTTTTAAAACTATAATCAAATATTTATAATAGCACTATCTACTGCACTATGATTCCCCTTTGTTCTTCCTGGGCTACACAAGCTGATTAGTCCAAAAGACAATTTACCTGCAATGTGCATACCACACCAATTGGGGATTTTCTGGCTCAACTAAAACCTGTGGCCATATTCTCTGCAATGTAGTCTTAAAGAATTAGAGATTCATTCTTTGATAGGGAGTAGACAGAACCTAAAAAAGGTACTGGACCTACTAACTCTAGTTGATGATTGTAGGGTGAATGAGGTGGTAGCTTGTTGGCCTTATGGACTGAAAATACATCAAGGAAGTCGTGATAAACTTCAAGTAGAGTAGATTTAATGGCTTCAATATTGATTTGGTTTTAATCTTCGTTATCAAAGGAGTCTGTTGAAGGTAGAACTGAATTTAGGGAGCAAGAATCACTTACTTAGAGGCAGTTAAAATCTTCTTCAAGTGAAGTAACCAAGATAGAAAGGTTAGCCAAATTCTCATTTAGAGAAAAATCAGATGGTTTCAAATCTTCTGGAAGATAGATGTCCTCTAGTAGGACTTGGTTGGACTGGTTTTTTAACTCCCTATTGACTTGCATTGAAGAATCATAAATATACTTAGAATGAGGGGTGATCAATCCCTGTGACCAATCAATGTCCAGATTCTAATGTGCTAAAAAATTATGGCCAAGAATGGTATCGAACATCCTTAGGGCATCCAAGACTGTTTATTCTTATTTAAAGGAGGGAAAATTTGAAAAGTTGAAGACCTATAAAACTTCCTTACTGACCCAATACTTGGGTTCCTCTTACTTAACCAAATAAATTTTAATTTAATTGATATCTACAAATTTCAGTTAAAGTTGTTTGGAAAAAGATAAACTGATAAATGAAATTGAAGCTCCAGAGTCAATGAGACAACTGAAGGGTATATCCTCCTTAAAAATAATAAATCTCAACCACTTATTGGAAAATCCAGTCCTTAAGACATGGAGGTTCTGTGAACTGGGAGAAATAAAATAGTTCTCTTTGCAAACAAGTAAACTATCCTCTACTTTTATGACTTAGAATTCTTACAATTTCTTTCCTTCAATTTTGCACAATCTTGCAACTTGTTTTTACCCCCACAATACATACATAAACCATTATCTTCCCATATTTTCCTTTCAGCTTCCTTTTATTCCCCTTTTGGATTGAATACCTTGCTGATCTTGCTGGGAGTTAAGATTTTGGGTCTAGACTTATCCTTTCCCTTTTGACTGGGTTTGGATTGGGCTGGTTGGGAGTGATTGTTTGAAGGAGGCCCTGATTTGAAATTGTAACTATGATTTTTATGAAAGTGATGCCTTTGTTGAAGTATTCCTTGATGCGTGCCATCAAGTTTGAGGGTGATATACATCAATCCTGTCAAGCTTTCCATTTTACGCCTGTGAAGATTTAATTGGTCCAGAATCCTTGAAGGATGTCCCTTTTTGAAATGATATTTAAGAGAAAAATCATTCCAACTAACTCAAGTTTGTAAAGCCCTGAAATTTGAGATATACTAAGAAGCTTTTACATTATTGTTCATGAAAAGGAAATCAAGTTTGATCTCCATGTTGTCATTTTCATTAGAGTCACCAAACAAGGTAAAAAGTTGGAATTCAAATTTCTCCCAGTTATTAATGAGTAAATGAGATGAATTCAAGGAAAGCATGAGAAAATAAGGTTTGAACCACTGTGACTCCTTTCCAGATAAATGAGAAGAGGCATAGATGACCTTGGAACTATATGTACTAAAAGTTTATGGGTCATTGTGGAAAAGTAGCTTTCATGTTTGCAAGAAGGGACACAATCTGTCAGGGTGTTCTCCATCAACTTTATCTGGAGATTTAGTTGAAAGAGTTTTAAATCTTGATCCTTCAGATGGGGCTGGATTAGTAATATTTTTAACCAGGAGTTTCATAAATTCCTCCAATGAAGCAGTTGAACTAAGATTTGAAGGTTGGCTTGAAGGTCCGGAAGCCAGGGCTGATGGTGCCTCGTGCATAATATTGTCTCCTTCATCTTCTACACTGGAGTCCTTAAAACTCTTGGGAATATCCTCTACAGATTGAGTTGAATGTTTGCATTCCCTTAACTCAAGCAGTTTGAGAGAGTGAGTGCAAGAAACAGAATGTAATGAGGTGGGCCTATCCCTAGCGCAAGCTCTAAAAGTAGTGCCCATGGGAAGAGGAGTGAGTTGAAAAGGTGCCATATTTAGACTTAGCACCTGAAATTTGTAGTATTAAAAAGAATGATATCTATGGAGAATTAAATTATACTGTCACCAAACAACCTACACACAGGGTTGAGTGTGATCTCAAAGTAAGCAAGATATGAAGGAAGAGAGCAGTTATGACTTTGAAGCACAGAGGACTACTTTGAGGAAGTGATTCAAAGATAGATCTAAGTAACTAATACTGTTTCAAGATAATCTTTGAGGAATAAATAAGGTATATAGTAAGGACACTAACTATTGTAGTAAATCTCACAATGGGTTTCAGCTCAATAATCAAAAGGGAAAGATTTAAGTATTTAAGGATTTAATGAAATTAATTATTAAGTAAGAAAAGAATAAATATAACAATAGTCTAATAATAATATGACTAACATCCTAAATATAACTTCTTATAAAATTTAATTCTAAGGAATGTCAAACCAAATTACCCCCCTTAAAATATCACATTTCTCCTTGCACTGACCCATTAATCACCCAGCCATCATATACCCACAGACCCATTTAATCCACTGGAGCTCCCATTTATCTTCCATCTAACCTTATAACCCTTCTTCTCTGTTACTACTTCAAAGACCTCTTAATTTATCCACAGATCCACAATTACCACCTGTTCAAATATTGCCTCAACCTTAGTGCTAGATTACGTGCACATTGCCTATGATTTAAAAGTGTAAGAATATTTACCATTTGTGAGCTTTCAATTTTAGGATAGCCTAGCTGATTGGAGAATACAATAGAATTCAATTTCCCCAAGGTCGCTTTATTCACCTTGCTAGTGGAGTTAGAGCTTGAATAGTGGGGTAATTGAGGTACTTTTTCTTCAAGTGTCACATGGCGCATGACATCGTTCCAAATAAGTCAAAAGCTAATCCAAATAATAAATAAGGTAAAAATAGAAGGTAAAAGTAATAAATTAAATATAACTTTAGGTAGATCAAAAAATTATGGGGATTTGTAAATTCATTGAATATTTTTCATTCTTTCATAAATTTTTATAAATGAATTTGATATTTTAATTTACTAAACTAAATTAAAGAGCCAATGACCTTGTGTTGGATAAACTGTAATCATGATAACATTAAATTTTTTCATGGAGTTCATCTTGCCTATACCTGTGGAAAGTCCCAAACCTAGTTTCTAGACTTGCTCCACATTTTAGCTTGAGGAATTGTCATTACTTTAAAACTAGTGAAATTGATTTATCTTATTTATTAATTTATTAATTTATGGAATTATATTAGATTTTGGTGATTTTCACCCCTTAAATAAAATTGAGGGGAGGGTATTGCCAAATTTTCAAATCTGACATGGAAAATTGATGACTTAGAAAAATTTGGTGATACCCACTCCTTTCTTCAATAACATGAAGGGGAGGGTATTGCCAAATTTTTCCTAAAGATATAGAATTTTGTTGACTTAGCTTTATTTAGAAATTTAAATTGATGGTGTGATAAAATTATGTTGGTGATGAGGTTTTTTGCACAGGTGTTAGTATTGTTTTACCATCTGAAATTCCAAAACTGCAATATTTTAGAGTCCAGAAAGGAAAAATGGTGTGATCATAGTCTTGTGATATAACTATTTTTAATAAGATTAAAAGTAACTATTAAATTTAGAACCAAAAATAATATCCACTTCCTCATATTGAAGTTACATTTTTCAAACAGATATAGATTTTTGATGACTTAGCTCTATTTAGAAATGCAAATTTGTGGTGATATGATAAAATTGTGTTGGTGAAGAGGATTTCGGCTCAAGTGTCAGTATTAATTTACCATCTTTAATTCCAAAAGTAAAATATTTTAGAGTCCAGTAAGGAAAAATGGTGTTATCAGAATCTCATGATATAACTATTTTTGATAAGATTAAAAGTATCAATAAAAGTCATTAACCAATCATTTACAAAATAAACAGTTAATCAATTAAAAAAGATAGGTAATTTTTTAATGTCCTCATATGATTGACCATTTTCTATATATTTTGTATTGAATTATTTTTTTAAACTTTCTTGTTTTTCAGATTCACAACTGGCCGTTTCTCTTTGAAATTCATTGTCTTTTGTTTTCTCCAAGTGAAACTGAGCTCTTTCTATCTCCTCTGCCTCAAATTTAGCCTCTTCAAAATTTGATTGAAATAAATAAAATCCTCCAAATCTTAAGACCCTTCATCTTTCATTAGCATATGATCAAAATTTAATTTCTCAAAGTCAAGGGCATTTTTTGCAATAGAAGATTTTGCTGAGAAAATTGGATAGAAAAAAGTAAATATTTTATTGAAGAAGATATATAGTGACTAGATCTTACTTATATCTTTTTTCTTAAAATAATGAACAATGGAGGAAAAAGTGGTGATTGAAGTATTTAAAAATTCTAAAAGATGGTTCAATTTCATTGAAGTTGAAGCCCAATGCTTTAGTTTGGAGTTTGAGCTAGAGGGTTCAGGAAGTTCATCTAAAGAAGCTTGTAAAGCAGAATTATCATTTCTGGAATTGTTAATATTTTTAGAGATTTGAGTTTGAGTATGAGGAGACTAAAATAGTATGAATAAGAAATTTATAAAAGAAATGAAGAAAAAAGAGAAAGTAAAAATACATTAAAATTTAAGGGCTCTGAGGACTCAGATCTACTCTGAAATAACTGTTCTGCTTGATAATTGGGATCATCTTCAGGTGAACTATGGTTAGATGCTTGAGGGGATTGATGTAATTAATTTTCAGGTGTCTTGGGAGGATTATTGGCTTGTTAAGATTCAGAGGGAATATCCTTAGTAGTATTGTGTATAAACCAAGGGTTGAAATCAACTTGGGAAACAAAAATATTATTATTTTTCTCATAAAAAGGTTACATGACATTGAGCTTTTCAGAAACAGTTGTAATTCCAATCTCCAAATCATTATCATCAATACTAAAGCCAGTTGAAGTGGAAGTGAAATGAGCCTTTTTAATTTTGTATTGATAAATTTTGAACCTCTCCTTCAATTTCTTAGGATTGATGTTGATTCTCCCTTTTGTTTTCTTTTTTACTTAATTTGCCATTAACAAGAAGCCATTTACCTTTGATGAAGGTGGACATCCAATGCAGGTGGAATTCCCACATCCAAAACAAGCATCTTAATTTGATTTAATTTTGAGAAAGTTGATGATAATGAGATAATCTTTGTTTTTTGGCTGTCCAGACTTTGATTTCTCCACTGAGGGGCTTGCACCACAGGATGACCTTTGTGATATAGAATTCTTTTGAGTTGCCTTTTGAATTTTGTATTTTCAGGTAGATATTATGAAACTGGTATGTTACAAGAAAAGAGGTTAAGAGGTTGAAAATATAAAAAAAGAAGGAAAAAACAAACCTGGTTAAAATGTCCCAATAAAATGTTTCAAATCTCAGTGAGGAGTGTGTGCCAAGGATGGATGAGGGGATGGAGGTCTTTGTGTCTCACGTGACAGGGATGAGGGGTCAAGAAAGGGATGACGTGGCCAACATGTGGTTGTGAAAAAATAATTGGGAGAAAAGTGCTGATTTGAATTCATAACTGACACTGTGGTCTTCCAACATTGGCAGGGGCCTTTGTTGTGTTGTTTGGCGCTGTTTGTGCATGTCTTAATTAGCATCTGTTGAAGAATTTAGTGTTTTTCTGGTTTTATTCCGTGAATATTTGGACTGCGGGTATGTAAGTACTATCATTGGATAGCCCTGGTTTTTCTCTATATTTCATGTTTTGATAATATATCTCATATTCTAAGTTTTGAGGGGTCATTTCCTCATTTTTCAGTTACAAAAGATAGCTTTTTAGTTTTGTTGTTGGTGTTTTACGGGCTAACCTTAAGTCTTAGGGTTAAGTGCTTAGTACCATTATATAGGGCTAATTTAGCTCTATATTTCATGTCTTAACATTTTTATAGCATAATTTTGTGTTTTAAGGGTTTTAGTAGTTGTAGTGAATTTTTCTAAGTAGATTAGGTGTTTTTATTGGTTTTCTGGCTTCCAGGAGGCGGGGCCGCTTCAGGCAGCACCTCTGACATCAGGTGGCCCGCCCGCCTCTGTTTTAGAAGTTTGGGGAGTGCTTCTGGAGGGTTTTTATTCAATTTGGCTGGTACAGGTGCCAAATTCGTTGGTGTGCAGTGACTCTTAGATAGTGGTCTGTGTGTACATAGTGAATAAGACAGTTTGGGGCAACTTTAATTATCATACAGCCATATGGAGGTGATATCATTGTTCCTCACTCAGTTTTCACTGTTTTTGGCCACAATTGGCTGTGTTTGTTGCAAGGTTAGTTCTTCATTTAACTCAACTTTGGAAACAGTTTCTCTGGTATAGTCTTGCAAGCTATATAAATTATTATTGCTGTCTCTGGTGTGGATTTGCAGCCTACATCAAGTATCTTTTCTTTCTCTGGTGTGGAAATTGGTCTACATTTCAGTTCTTTGGTCTGGTAGTCTGTCTGGGGACAACTTCTTGGCTCATCAAGCAGTCAAGTGTGTTGAAAAAGGGGCTTTAGCAAGCAGGAACCAACTTACTTTAGCAAGTAAATATCACTCTATTTTTCTAAAGGGACAGGGGATTTTCTCTCTGGTTTTTCTCCAACTCCCTTGGTCAAGGCCTATAGCTAGCACTATAGAATTGTCTACATTTCTGGCACCCGACGTGGGTTAGAACTTGCTAGTTCTTTTGAATCTCTGTTTTCTTTGGTTGGCTCTTTTTGGTTTTTTGGTCTGGAGGAATGGCTTCTGGTTCCTCTATTCCTGAGGTTACTGTCAGTGGGGGAGATGGTCTTCCTGCTGTGATGGTCAAGGAGTGTGTTAGGATCAAAACTTGGGATGGTACCAAGTTTAATGGGGAGGATGTCAAGTGGTTTCTGGAGAAGTATGAGACTGCTTCTGGAGTGGATGGTGCTTCTTACCTGGACTTGGTGCAGCAGATTATCTTCTTCATTGGTGATAGGGCAGTGGAGAAGGAGGTTGTGGCCATGCCTGGCTACAAGAAGAGGTATTGGAAGTTATTGTGTAGGGAGATGGTGGATAGGTGGGGTGTCAGGTTCACTATGGTGGATCTGAAAAAGTTTGTCAGTGAATGGCAATCTTATTTTGGTGTTGGTAAATTGCATAGTTACAGAATTTTTCTGCTACAGTTTGATCCTGTTGTGTAATACTTGGTGTAAGTGGAGGAGCTGGCACATGAAAATTCTGCCAAGGATGTTTTTTGGTCTGCCCTGGCTAAAGATGTCAGGATGGATGTGTTGAAGGAGCTGTCAAGGAAGGACTTGATGAAGACTCTTTCTAATGGGGACCAGAAGTTTCCTGCCTTGGATAAGGTGAAGGAAGTTGTGGACACCTATCAAGAGGGGTGTGCAAAATATGTCAGCAAAGTCAGTGAGGCTTTAGCTGAAGAGGAAGTTAGGGTGAAGAAGGAGGAGAAAAATATGGTGCAGGTTACCAAACAGGAGTGGGTCCCAGTGGTGGAGCAGTTAGCTGATCTCACAAAGCAGTTGCATATTTTTGTTCAGGAGGCTAAGAAGGTCAATAAGGCACCTTCTCAGCCTAGAGATCTTGATACGAGGGCTGGTAGGAGTGATCCTTGGGTATGCTCTTATTGCAGTAGGAGGGGGCACAGGTCCAATGATTGTTGGGCATTGAACAGGGATGTGTCTGAAGGAAAGGTGGAATTTTATGGCAGGGTTTTCAAGTTCCCTGATGGTTCATTTGTGAAGCCCAGTGAGGGTCAGGCTCCTGTTGATTTGGTCAGGAGAAGGGGTGGTCTCAATCAAAGGAGGCCAAGGTTTGAGGAGATTCCTGATCAGGGGAAGTCTTCTGGTAAGGAGGATGATGATGTCAAGGTAAAGGGGAAGGAGGTCAATAAGGTCTATTTTTCTACTTCCTTTGGTGGTTTGGAGTTGTATTCCTGTGGTGGAAAGTCAAGTGGAGAATGCTTGGCTGGTGTTTATGATGTAGAAGCAGGAAAGGTGGGAAGGCCTAAGAGCAGTTCTCAGGCCCAACCAAAGCCAAAGGTTTCAAAGGTGGATCCTAAGCTGAGTGCAGCTAGGAAGAGGTACAGCAAAGTGGAGCTGTACAAGATGCAGAAGGGTATGGCTGACATGGGACCCCCTAGTTTTGGTGCATTGGACATGAATGGTGAGACAATGCCAATGGAGGTTGATTCTGACTCTGAGGAGGATGTCCCTTTGGCTTCATTGCCAAAGCCTGCTGGAGTTAGAGGTTCTGGTGAGGGATCTGGTTTGGTTCCTGTTGATGGTAAATCTGTTGGTGGTGCTAGTCCTCAAGAAGCTTCTAGGACCAAGGTAGTGAAGCCAAGGGCTCACTTTGAGAGGCCAGTAGTTTCTGGTCAATCTAATGTTATGGACTCTGTTCTTGAAAGGATGAATCAGGGTCAAGTTTCCCTTTCTTATGGGGAATTGTATGCTATCAGTCCAGGGTTGGCTGATAGACAGAAAAAGTTGTTGACCAGGAGAAGAGTTTCTTCTGAGGAGGTGGAATACATTTGTGATTCTGCTGAAACGTTTGGTGAGGGGTTGGAAACTCATTTTTCTGCTCCTCTGGGTTATTTCAATTTCACTCTGAATGGCAGGGAGGCAAGAGCATTGGTGGATTCAGGCTCCCAGATAAACCTGATTTCTTTGTTTGAGGCTACTCATATGGGCCTCCCCATCAAAACTGGTATTGGTGGGAATTTGAGAGGTATTGGTGGCCATGTCACTGAATTGGTTGGAACTTCTGAGTTTTTGAAGTTATATGTTGGTGGAGCCTCAGGGAAGGTTCATTTTTATATTGCCAAGGTAACAGTTAAAGCTGTTTTTGGTGGGCCATTATTGATGGATTTTCAGGAAAGAATTGGTTATAGATTTGATTTGGAAATCAGTTTGGAGTTGACTGGTGAAGATGAAAGGAGACTTCACATGAGGTTATCATCCCCTGGAGTGGATGGTTGGGAGACCAGGCCTGGTTTATCTTCAATGTGCCAGTGCATGGATTTTTGTAGGAGAGGAAGAGAAGTGGGTGCTGCGTCTGGTTTTTTGGAGTGTGACTCAGGCTCAAGTCAGGGTCTGTCTTTTTTAGAATGAGGAGGGCTGATCACCCTAGTGCTACAACCTCTCCCCAAGGTGAGGAAATCCCAGGTTGTAGTAGGTCAGCTCCCTTGGAGATATACCAAGTAGATTTTCAACTTTCTCTTTTTAATGTTTTTCTTCTCTGAAAGTATTCATCAAGCTTTTTATCAAGTCTCTGATCTCTCTCATGATTCTCAATTATTTTTAATTCAAGCTCAAGGAAGAAGATTGGTTATATATCTTTATTGAAATATATGCAGAAAAGTTTTGGAGTGGTGAGATTGGGGTCTAAAAGTAATTCCTCTTAATTGTGCACCACTAGGGTTTCTTCTACACCTTTCAAAAAAATTACCTGGGCCACACCTGTGAGCATTGGGGAAACCCCTTATTATTTTTGTAGGTCAGAAGAAAACTCAAGAAAAGAAGATAAAAATTTCAAGATAATTCAAGAAAATAAAATAAAAATCTGAAGATAATGAAGAAAGAAGATTCAAAATATTTTTGTTAAGATCATCAAGATCAATTTTTGGGCCTCCAGCATGAGGTTAAACTGCAGAAAATTATGAAGAAAGAAGATCATCAAGATCAATTTTTGGGCCTCCAGCATGAGGATAAACTATACAATTTTAAAAGAGTTTATTCTGAAGATGAATCAAGATTTGAAGATTTGGAAGACAGAAGTGAAGATGAAGATTTGGAATTGCAGAAAAGTTTTGTAGTGGTGAGATTGGGGTCCAAAAGTAAGTCCTCCCAACTGTGCACTGATAGGGTTTCTTCTACATCTTTCAAAAACATTACCTTGGCCACACATGTGAGAAATTGGGAAACCCTTGGTTTTTGTTCCAGGTCTGGTGGTGAATATTTCCTGAAGATCCCTCAAGTTGAAGGTGGAGTGGCAAAGTATAAGAAGGTAGCGCAGAAGATTAGGCCTGTCAATGAGCCTATGCCTGTGGGTTTGAATCCGCCCTTGAAGAGACATCCTTTTTCAAGAGATCTGTACTGTACTCCTTTGGTGAAGAATCCTCCAGAATTTGTAGAGATGGCTAGGGTGACTGTGGAAAGGTTGAAAGTTGTTAATTTTGGTCCTGATGGGTGGTTGTCTGAAGAAGAAATGAAGTTGTTTTTGCATGTTATTGTGCTAAGGAAAAAATCTGTGGCTTTTGTTGAGGAAAGGGGTGTGTTGAAGAACTCTTATGGGGAAACTTATTTGATTCCTGTGGTTTGTCATGAACCTTGGCAAATAAAACCTATTCCAATTCAAGCTGCTATAAGAGAGGATTTTGTGGAGATTGTTAGGGAAAGAGTCAGGACTGGGTTATACAAACAATCAACATCCAGTTACTCAAATCTGGTTTTTTGCGTAAATAAGCAGAATGGAAAGTTGAGGGTGTTTCATGATCTTAGAGCTTTGAATAGAGTCACTATCAAGGACACTGGTATGCCACCAAGTGCAGAGGATTTTGTTGAGGCTTTTGCTGGAAGGGTGTGTTATGGTTTGGGTGATATTATGGGTGGTTATGATGAGAGGGAACTTCATATGGACTCAAGGCCTCTCACAACTTTTGAGACTCCTTTGGGAAGATTTCAGCTTACTAGGTTTCCTCAAGGAGCAACTAATTCAGTGGCAGTATATCAAGCACAGATGGCTTGGATCTTGCAGGATGAGGTTCCTACTCATGCTGGTATTTTTATTGATGATGGTGGAATTAAAGGACCATCCACTGATTATAGTAATGAGGTGTAAACAGAGAACCCTGGAATAAGGAGGTTTGTTTGGGAGTATGCAATAACTCTAGAGAGAGTGTTGTTTAGGATTGAAGTGGGTGGTTTGACCATTTCAGGGTCAAAATTCTGTTGTTGTGTTCCTGCTTTGGAAATTCTGGGTACTGTGGTATGTAAAGAGGGAAGGATTATGGCAAAAAAAAAGATTAATAAAACTCAGTCATGGCCAAGGCCTAAAAATACTACTGAAGTCAGGGGATTTTTGGGTGTGTGTGTATATGTCAGGATTTTTATTAAGGATTTTTCTTTTTTGGCTTCACCTTTAAGGAGGTTGACAGGAAAGATGCAGATTGGGAATGGACTGAAGAGTGTGAAGAGGCTTTTCAGAAGTTAAAAAAGGTTGTTGGGGAAGATATTGTTCTTCACAAGCTGGATTATGGTGTTGGTGCTGGAAAAATTTATCTGGCAGTGGACTCAAGCTATATTGCTGCTGGTGCTGTTTTTTCTCAGGAAGATAAAACTGGGAGGGTCAGGCAAGTAATATATGAGTCTGTGGTGTCTAATGAGGTGGAATCTAGGTATTCTCAACCTAAGTTGGAATTGTGTGGTGTAGCAAAAATTTTAAAGAAGCTACACCACAGAAAAATTGAAGGGGTATTACTAGCAATACCCCTTGCTTGTACTCCGTTGAGCCACAAATCTATGCCTGAATCATGCACACATCATCACCATGGAGGAAATTGTTTTGCCTTACATTTAGTCAGAGATTTGTCACAAATTGAGCTCAAGATGAACCTACATTGATTACCGTTTGATCTTGCAAAATCCTAATTTGATCATGAGTTGAACTTCCTTTGAGCTCACTTTGACCTAACATAAGCTTTTGCATATCCAATATGTCAACTATTCACTTTCAAAAAGATTCGTATTGAATTTCACATGGAATATCAGAACCAAAACCAGTAATTTTGAGTAAATTGCTCCTCAACATGATTAATCTACAATAAAATACCATCAAAATTCAATTTGATTACTGAAAACCTTTGGTTAAATGACTAATAGATATTAAAATTGGAAAATAATATTCAATTTCTCAATTTCAATTTCAAAATATAAATCCTTGTTTCAAATGTGAATTTTGTAGATTCTTTGCCTTACTATAATATGAGTAATATTTGAGGTATTGTACGCCTTTGTAAATATGGTGTTGTGCTGCTAGAAATTTTCTCTGTTTGAAGTCAACTTTATATAAGCTTGATTCCAGAATGATACATATTTTATAACTATTTTGAGAAAAAAGTCACTAGTAATGAATTTAGCCTTTTATCTGTCCTTTATTAAACCTCACTTAATCCTACTTAAATCCAAGTTTACCCACAAAAACTTTATTCAAGATATTTTTTAGCCCAGGATGATTCAAGATTGGAGAAAAATATTATTTTACATATCCAATATGCCTATTGATTAAATCTCTTCAGGCTTACTTAAAATTCACATTAACATTAACTTTCACTGGAAATATTAAACACAAATCTTGAAAATATTGTATGTAAAATCCAAATAAATCTAATATAATATGCTTACAACAAAATTTTTTTCTGGATTTGTTGAAACAAAAAATTGTTCATTTGTGAAAATAGAAAAAATACTATCCATCCTGAATTTAGAATTTATTTTTAAAAATTTAATGCCCCCTCACTTTCAAGTTTATCATGTATTTCAAAAATTATATTTTTAATGATTTTGTGAATAGTATACCTGAGCTATAAACCTTGGGGATATCAAAAACTAAAACATCAGCAAATTGAAATGTTTTTTATTGATATGAATGGAAATAATTATTGAAAAACACCATTAGAGCAAGTTTGATTTTGAATAATAGGCATACTTTCTCATGTAAATTTCTATAAAAATAATTATTATTCTTACATAAGTTGCATTGGATACATTTGAGCTCAAAAAGAATTAAAATTGACAAAATAAGACTTCTATAATTCATATTCAAAAATGAAATCACCCTTCATTATCTACCTGTAAACTAGTTTGAATTATATAATTTCAAAGTCAGTATATACTGATGTTATTTTTTCTTCTAAAAAAATTTATTATATAGATTAATAGTCATAAACAGTTGACATAGATGTTAATTTTATATAAGCAATTTTTAATGCATAAAATAATAAAACTATCTTTTATGTAAAAAGTGATGTAGGAAAATAATATTATTATATTTTTGATGCACTATCAATAAAATTGAAGATAGAGCATATCAAAAGTTTAAACTTAATTTCAAATTCGATATCATCATTGTATTTAATTTTACTTCAGTAGAAAACAGATTTTAAATCTCAATATAATTCTAAATCCCATTAATTTGTAGATTTCAACATTTGAAACTATGAAATAAATATTTATGAAAGAATTTTACAATATTTTCCCTTCTAAAAACTCATAAATCCAACTTCAAATCTTCTTACCTTCACAAGTAACCGCAATGCATTCTGAAAATACTCTATATTTAAATAATTAAAGGTAAATAAAATTATGTTTTTATTTTTTATTTCAATTTTTGATAAATAATATATATATATATAAATATAATTGCTTAAAAAGTCTAAGAGGGGACTTAATAGTGGTTTTGGAATTAGATATATAGATTCAACTTTCAAAAAATTGGTTTGGAATAAATTACAAAGATAAAAAGGATATATATTGATGAAAGAATACTTATTTAGGTTCTCTTAAAATTTTATTAACCACTTTTATGGAATATCAATCCATGGTTATGATTCTTTATGATATTATCAGAGAATTTTTTCCTTTTTTAATATAATGATTTTATATTGTGTGGTATGTAGATTAAGATAAGTTTAAAAGATTTATTGAAGATATATATACCAGACACAGTATAATTTGTAGATTTATAACTATAAATTACTTTTCTGATGTTTTACATCATTGATAAGTAGCTCATGAATTACACAAGTAAATAATTATAGTCCCTGAAAATAAGTCCTTGTGAATTTTAATATTTTTGTTACTCTTAAAATCATTACTCAAATAAACTGAAAATTATGTCAATCCCTGATTGAAAGAAGGAGTTTCAAAATCTTATTTTGTAGTTATAAAAGTTTGAGTTATTTTTCATTTTCCAAATATAATGAACATTTGTAAATTTTAACTTCAAAACTAGTTATCATAGCGAAGTAATACTGGAACAATCAGATAAAAAAGGTGGAATAAAGTCATAGCACAACAGGAAATAATACAAAATTGTTGATTTTTGGCTCACAAAATTCAACATATTTTTGACATATTTTTCCACCTTTAGATAATGTTTAGTGGATTTTAAAATTATTATAACAAACAAGCTTAACAATGTTTTTGATTTTTTTAACAAAAATAAATATTGTTAGATCATTTTTTTTAAAAATATGACTTATTTTTATAATTTATCTGCAACAGTTACTAGTTTTTTTTTAGAAGAAATCACTTGTTTTGATATTTGATTTTTTAATCTTTTAAGAGAGTTCATTTCATTAAAGTTTTGTATCAATTTTTCATTAAAACATCATATTTTAAATCTACAGATTTGGTTTTAAAAAAATATATATTTTTATGTTATTTGACTCTTTTTTTTTGGATTGATAAATTATGTTAAAATTACAATCGCTTCTTTCTAGTGAGTGTACATCATAGTTGGTTTTCAAATCAAAGATTGATAAATGTTGAAATTTTGTAAAATTCTAAATATCTTTTAAAACTTTTTGATTTTAATAATGTTTAAAGTTATGTAATCATTCTATAAGAAGAACACAATTAAAAACAGATAATGGTAAATTGCTTTCAATTTATAATACTAAAATTCTGTTCTACTTGAAACAATGTAAACTAAATCTTGGTATATCATATAAGAAACTCAAAATTTTCAAAATTCAGATTTCCAACTTTTTAAACACAATAAACATTAAAATATATTTTTAGAATAATTTCCTAATTAGTTTCAAATACAAGAAAACAATGACCTAAATTTATTTTAATACTTAAACCATTCTGATAAGTGAATTTCACAATCCTCTAAGTAACATATGGTTACCATTTATACACATATACATGATTTCTACTTTTGTTTAATTTTAGCTGAATCTAAAAAGGAAAATCTCATGTTGAATATCAGCTATAGATAAACTGCTTATATTAAAAGCTAATATTTCATATGAGAAATTTGTTATTGAGTTTGGGAAACATTAATAAGTGTTGGGAATTATAATTGATCCATTTATTCATGTAAATAAAAAATGATGACCTTCTAAATATTTCATATATATATATATATAGTAAAAATTAATTATATAGTAGCATTTAACCATGGTTTTAAACTAATGTCATATAAAAAAAGGGATTGAACCAAAAATTTCAGTAAAGAAAATAAAAATAAGATAAGTTAATATTCTTGTTTATATTTTCATATTTTTGAAAAGGCTTACTTAAGGGAGAAAATTATTTTATTTTAGAGTACAAAAATTTCTAGATGAAAATCTTCACAATATATTTTGACCCTCTCAAAAAGAAAATTCTAAAAATTTTGCTATCACAATTTATATATTTGTTAAGTAATATAAAATAGAGCAGTGTCTTTGAAAATGAAGCTTTAGAAAATTAAATAAATTATTTAACTTTATAATACGATTTTTTAAACAATAAATCATTTATTCAAAAAAGTTATATATCTTGCAATCATGATAGCAGTATTAGTTAAGCAACTCTAACAACTTTAGAAAGAAAACAAGAAAAAAATTAGAAGTAAAATGCTTAAGTTATTTTAGAACTTAAGGAAACTTTATAGCTCTTCCTGTAAACTAGCCTTAAAGCAGGTTTAGATTTAACATGTGTAAATCCATACATAGTATCCTTGAATCATGAGAACAGAATAAAATTTATGTAGTTTTATTTTATTAATTTATAATAGTGTTTTTATTTTTGGCTTTTTCATTAGTATAACTATATATTTTTTAACTTTTTTGTTTTTCAGAACATAAACTTAAAGCTGCCCATCACTACTTCAAGTTGAAGCTCCATATGATATAATAAATTAATGATATATTATAATGATTTTTTCTAGAGACTTTTAAAAAATGGTGATTAAGAATACTTATTATAATCTTTTTAAATTTTTATTATTATTCTATCTCTTGAAAGGAGATGGCCATATCTCAATTTAAATAGTTTTTCCTCAGAAAATTTATTCTTGATCTAAATAAAATTGCATCACTATTAACTGATGTTATTATAAAATTTTAACAATTTTCTTATCTGAACATAGTTAAAAGTATGTATAAATTAAAGTGTTTCCACATAGTCTTACTATTATCCCACCATTAATTTCACGTTTAGATTTCCTTATAATTGTGAAATAAGTTTTTCAATAACTTTAATAATACCTTAATATTTAATAATTTAGTTACATAGTAAATTTTTTATACTTTTTTTTATATGAGTCTTATTATATAAACACCACTTTTAGATTTTATCCATTTTGAAGTCTGATAATATAAATTTTCATTTAAATACCCAAATTATATCAAAAAAAATTTAAAATTATTTTTTTAATGTACTCTTTTTGATAAACATATCATTTCTTATAGGTTATTTTTAAACTATTTATTGTAAATAATTACCCACTCATTTATGGTCTTTTATTGTTGTTAATTACATCCAGACAGAATAAGGATACTCTAATATTATATTGGAGTTTTAAATTAAAAACTAAATACTAGTGGCTGGTATTAAATATGAAGTTGTTATAACTAAGTTGACCAATAATTAATGATTAAATGGCATTGTATATTACAAATTTTATTGAGTGTATATTAAAATAACACTCAAGAAATATATATAAGATATACATATAACCATTGAATATTAAAAATGAAGTACTTATCAACATGGTCTTTTTTTATGATTTTCAAATTTACTTAAAGAGACTTTAATATTACCAATTCAAATTTTATATCAAATATAACAATATTATTATTTCAATTTTAATTATTTTACGAAAAATTTGAGTTACAAAGTAATTTAATTCAGTATTTAATGTATGTTTTTGAGAAATATTTACAAAAATAGTAATAACCCCTCATAAAAAAATATATAATTTTTTTTTACTTTCAATTTGCACAGTATTTCTAGCCTTAAAATATTGGTATTCCTCTAACAAAAAATTTTTTTAAATAAACGTAAAATTTTTTTCATTATGAAATTAAAAAATGTCAAATTTATAATTTATTTTACCTTACTAAAAAATTTAGTTGAAAATTTAATTTTTGATTTCTAAATAATTAACTTAAAAGTCAAAATTTAAAAAACAAAGTTATAAATATAATTATGAGAAAGGAATAAATAAGATTTATAATATTCATATAAAAAAATTTCTTATATTTTATGGTGTTTGAATTTTAAATTTAATGTATTAAAAAACTTTTTATTAAATAACTAAGCCAAGTGAAATTGGCTTGGGTTTTTGGTATCACTAGCACTTATTTTTTTGCTTATACTCACGTTTTAATTTTGTTTTGTTTTGTTTTCTACCTTTCTCATTTTTTTTATGATTTTTAATGTTTTTAAGACCAAAGTTGCATTCAAACAACTTTGTTCTAACTTGTCTCTCACTTCCCCACCAGATTGCACCTTATGGGGAAAATCAATTTCATTTTAGAAACCAAAGTCCCTTGCAGGGACTTTGCTTTCTCTGTGTGCATTGCACAGCCGAAAAAAAACTGGCTGTGTAATGCACTGCATGCAGCACATGCAGCGCGCATTGCTGCTGCATGCAACTTGCATTGCATGTGCTTCCCATATCTCATGCAGCTGATTTCAACTCAGCTGCATTAAATATGGAAGCGAGTGTGCAACGCATGTTTCTTGCAGCAGAAACATGTGTTGCATACAGTTTTGGCCACCTCCCAGCCTAGTAAATTGGCTGGGAGGGTGACAAATGTAAAAACAAGCAACCAAAGTCACTTTTAGTAACTTTGGTTGCCTGAAAGCGACACTTCCAGCCAGGGGAAACCTGGCTGGAAGTACTAAATTGAAATGTAAGGGACCCAAGCCAATTTCAAAGGCTTGGGTCATAAATTAAGGCTTCCAAAAAGCAGCCAGTAGAAATTCCGGCTGCAATAAAAGTAATTTTTTTAATTAAAATACATAAATAAATAAACATGTACACAAATAGGATATACAACGCTCCACAGATGGTTAGAAACAGCCTTCAATTTTTACTCATAGAAACAAAATCAAATTGTGCTGAAAGCAACATTGATCATGTTTTGATATTTTGAGCCAAGTAAGATCAGGAAAAATGTCAAGGAAAAAAAATTGAACAATTAAAAATCTATCAATTTAATATGGAGGGGAGGTTCATATTTTAGAAATAGGTGGTGCACATTATAGCTCCCTTTAAAAAATTCAAAAATGAAATAATTTTGACGCAATGTAAATTTAAATGTGATGAGTGTATGTTTTTTAGCTACATGAAACATGGTAGCTAGAATTATGTGGCATCAATTTTTTTTAGATGTGAATTTCAGCGTTCTGTAAATCTTCATTTGTATAAAATGCAGCCAAGTAAATTCTAGCTGGAATTAGTATATGCATAGGAAAAAATGATCATGCTGCGTAAAGTGCCTTGGCAACATTATTCTTAGAATTTAGATGAATTTTATCATATGACTGGGAGAGCTGCATTTTTTTGAAAAAGAGATCAGTGAAAATTCATGATATCCACATCTGTTTGCCACCGAGCTTATTGTTTCTTTCTCTGTCTCACTTACCTTTTTCAAAACTTATCGATCATATTTTTGCTTTATCATTTTGATTTATTGGTACTATTTTCTTGACCTTATCCAATTACCAGTAAGCAAATTTTTCTTGCTAAACATTTCATATCATTTTGGTTTGTTACTCTTTATTACATTTTTGACAAGTTAATCTAATGATTCTAATTTGGAATTTTTTTTTTAAGGTATTGTTTACTGTACCCTTTCAAATCATTAAAAAAAATTCTTTTTCAATTAACTTAAAGTTTTTTTATTTGTTTGTCAATTTACTTTTCTTTATTCCTTATCAAAAATGTTAAATTTATTTATCTAAGTATTTTTTTAAAAAAAGTGATTATAAAATAAACTTTATAATTAATTTTTATCAATCAGCTACAAATGGAAGAAGATTTTATAGACACGTTGTGGTGATCCAAACCTGGGTAGGCCTTTGGAGTGCATATTTGGAGGTATTTGGTATGTAGGGTGTTATTGGGGTTATGGTGTTATTAGTGGTTTTTTTCATCTTTAGGTGATATTTAGTAGTGTTTATAGAGGCTTAAGCTAGAGTCACTTATTATGTCTCAGCTTAATGTCCTTTCTTTTCTCTTCATTTTGGTATCCCTTATGGGTGGTTACCTTGCTTTATAGGGTAGTAATGGTGTTGTTATTGGTATTTATCGGATGTTTATTGCTTAGTGGTGCTTATGTAGGCTTAAGCTAGGGTCACTTATTATGTCTCAGATTATTGTCCTTCATTTTCTTTTCATTTTGGTATGTCTTATGTGTGTTTATCTTGTTTATTAGTGAAGTTATGGGTTTTTAGGGTTTTTATGGGTTTTTATGGGTTGTATGGGTGTATTAGGGCCTAGAAGTGGCCTGCCCGCCCCTAAGCGGAGCCGCCTCCAAGAGGCCTGGCTGCCTGGGCACTGGGGAGGCGCTAAAATGCACTTTTATGCATGAAAAAGGCTGGGAAAGGTGGATTTTGGCTGGGGAATCGGTCAGGGTGGTCTGTGCACTGGCTGTATGATGCGTGTGTGGGAAGGTTTTAGGGGAATCATCTTATCTCTTTACTCATCGCCTCTCTATTCCTCACTGTCTCATTGGCTGGTTTTTTTTTGGAATATATTACTGTTCATTTCAACTCTTTCTGGCAGTCTGTCTGGGACTATTATCTTCACTTTTAAAGAGGTCAAGAGTGTTTAATTAGAGGGTTTAGAAAACAGATCTCCAATTTGCTGCAACAGGTAAATCTCACTTTTTTTTCTAAAGTGACAGGGGATTTTCTTTCTTGTCTTTCTCCAACTCCCTTGGTCAAGGCCTATAGCTAGTACTATAGGATTGTCTACAACATAAGTTCATGTTTTGCTTATCATTTTTCTAAATTTCTTTAATACTATCTCAACCATTATATTATTAATATGAAAAGTAAAACATCATCTTGTACTTGCTGAAAGCATACAGGATAATGTTTTGCTTTTCATAATCATAATTAGAATTATTGTACTTTACCTTTAATTTATTGATTTTTAAGTTGTTTCAAAGTCTTGTACTTGCTGAAAGCATACAGGACAATGCTACAATTTAAAAATTAATAATTTATTGAAGTTTAACTTTCTAAGTCTATATATTTGTCAGAGAAAGATTTTTCATTTTATATATGTGGATATGATAATTCTGTAAATTTTTTAATATTACTAGTGTATTGAAGTTATACTTTCATTATATTATTAATATTAAGTGTAGAGCCAAATCTCGTACTTGCTGAATGTATACAGGATAAATCTATACTCTTTATATGTATAATTTAATAAAGTATACCTTTGAAACACATTCTTAATATTTGAAATAAAGAAAAAGTATATGAATTTACAAATATGTAGATATACTAATTTTATATTTCTAATATTGAAGATATGATAAAGTTAAAGGTATCATTGACTGATAATTAAAATTATGTTACTATTTTCTAATTTTTAATTTTTTTCTATTTTAAATTAAAATTGAATTCTCTTAGGATCGAACCATCAAGGAGTAAAAATTTGAAAAAAAAAACGGCCAGGAAAGAACTCTAACAATAGGTGGGCGAAAGACATTGCTACCGGAATGAAACTTTTAAAAGCTCTTGGAATTGATACAAACGGGAAGAAGCCACATTTCTATGCACAATATTATGCAAATAAGATGACAGATTGCAATAATTATTACAATTTTTTTCCTGGTTGTAGTATTTATAAACGAAAACATGTCTTAATACCTAATGTTCTTGTGCAGAATTTTGAAGTTCATGAGCTCAGAGAACTAGATATATTAGAAGCTATGGTGCAATGCATTAAGGATCTTTCTTACTGCAAACATGAAATTAAAAATAATGGTTATCATCAAAGAGCTGGTGGTTTTGGAAAAATGTTTGATGGTGGCTTTATTTTAGATAGAAAGAAATCTTTATATATTTGTAAGTATCACTTTTTTTAATTTAAATACTGAATTTTTGAATTTTTTTACTTGCAGACAAATACACTGATAATATTGTACGCAGGGATGAATATAAAAAACAAATGAAGAGGATTGCAATGTACTTTGAATATTTTTTTTAAAAAATATCATATGTAAAGTACAACAAGGCAACTAATCTTTGTGCAAGACTTGGTATTCCTGAATTTTCAAAAGTTTATAGTGAAGAAGAGGGTGTACTGTTTACTAGTAAATTAACTGGGACATCTGGAGCAAATGGTAATGGGTTCTCCAATGAGGTTCATTGTGATAAGGATGCAAGTGAGTATACTTTAGGAATAATTTTTTCCTAAAGATACAGAAAACAATACCATTCATATGAAGTACAATAAGACCCAACCACAAAAAACAGGTGGAGAACTTATGTTTCCCAAAATTCGAAGTAAAATCAACTTTGAAGCAACTAATGGAAAAACAGTGACATTATGGCCTGCCAATCAACTGAGGCATTTTACCTCAAGATGTCACAAAATTCATGGCTTCACAAGGATAAGTTCTTCTATTCAAATCGGCACTAGAAATTTTAATGTGATAGAAAAGCTTAATGTTTTGATATTGATATTTCAGAGTACTTGGAAATGAAAGAAGAAAATGATAGGTATAAATATTTGATTAGTGCTTTGATATTTTTTTTGAAAAGAGATGACTTAATAGAGGAAGAAATAAAATCAGCAAAGTATTATTTATCTAATGTTAAGACAAATCTAAAAAATTTTGATAATTAAATATTAAAAATTTATATCATATATACACAACTTAATGGGAAATTAAACATGATAAATACTGGGAGTAGCTGTAACATTTTTAGTTGTGATGATTATAGTATTATCTATTTTTTTTATTTGTGAAATAGAATAATTTATTTCATAATATTATAAGAAAATTTGATTTACTTTTGAGGAAATATATAAGTTGTGAAATCTTTAAATGTCATTTTTATTAAATTGGTAGCAAAGGTTCTAAAATAAAAAAACTATAATAAAGAATTTGAAATATATTAGCCATAAAAATGTGCTTTTAATGCTACCAAATTAAATGTTTAGTATTTTAGGTCAAACAGGCTTATTAATAAAAAATTTAATAATAAAGAGTTGATGAAAGAATTTTGAATCAAAAATAGATTAAATTGTATTTTTTTAAGAATACACACATTTAATCATTTAAGTTGTTCTACTTCTGATTAAAAATGTTACAATCGATGAAAAAATTTGTAAAAATTAATAGATTATTCAATATTAAAGGTAAAGTAGCAAAACTATAGCAGTTATCATATTTTTATATAAACAATAAAATATTTAAGAATTTAATACAAGTTTTGAAATCATATAAGTAGATTTTAAATTCTTAGTTATTGCTGGACTTAAAATAATTTTTTTTAAAAATTAATTTAGTAAATCATGTCAAAGGTTTCTTAATAAATTTCAAAGATGGTCACATGTTTGATGTATTTGAAGGAAAATAACTTGAATTATACAAGATAAATCATATACACAGAACTTTATCTATTTACATGTTGGAATATTAATTTATTGAAAGGCCATGTTTAGCAAAAAAAGGTGATACTGGCTGAATGGAGCTCCAGTGATTAATAAAATCTGCAGAAATAGCCCTAGCAATTCCCGGAGGACTTGGGGTATCAAATTTTAAAGGAAATGGATCACACTTGCCTATAAAAGGTTTTATTAATGTTAAAATATAGTTATTTAAATTTTTCCAAATTATTTCTTCTATAAAATGATTTTTTTCATGTAAATTAAGAAACTAAATTTCTGATATCACCTCCAAGGAATCAGCTGTTGAAGCCAATCTATGATCTTGAGAGCTCAGAAATAAACCACGGACACCATCAACTATATAGAATGTGAAAGATTGATATTGGTGGTGGGAGTATTCAGAATTTATCTTGTTTAGCGCAGCCTTTTGCTTCTGTTCCATTATAGTAAGTTGAGTATTTTCGTTTTTCTGACTCATTTGTTGAGCTTTGCTAGTATTGTCACTTGATATTGACGCAACAAAATATTTTGATTTAAGAATGATAATTGACATAATTATATCAATGATAATGTTGCTGATTTGAAAAAGAGTTGACTTTGATATATCACGGATTTGAAGTGCAGTGGGACCAACTTCTAAGCCATCAGGAATTGGCCTCTTCAGATTTGAAAGGTGAGATAGAAGCTGAAGACCACGTTCAATTGGACAATCTGAGTTAATGTTTTGATGTGATGGAAGCTGGCTGAATTCATGTGCGTTCAGATAAAGTGAAGATGATTTAAGAGATACCCATGAAGAACGGCAGTGATCACTTGGGATCATTAATCTCATGAGCATTCGGATAAGATTGGATTCAGGGTGATCTGTTTTCTTTGTTGAGGAAAGAATTTCAGTATTTAAACCATCAGGATCACATGAATCTTCCATTTTTTTGAAATCAATATTATCAAGTACCCATAGCTGTGAGCTATCAATCTCTAAATAAATATTTGCTACAAAAGGAAAAAAAAATAAGTAAAAGAAAAAATTTAAGATTAAAAATTATGGTAAGTTAGATAACTCAGTAAGTTTTGAAAGCCAATCTTCTCCACAAGATTTTCCCCAATGAAAAGTAAGCATTGGAATATTTAACATGGGTTCTTGGGAAGAAGTAGAAGAGCGTAATTTGGGAAGAGTAACCATTTCCAACCATGACCTAAGGACCTTTGCTGTACTGATTCTAACTTTATAAGATTTATGAATTTTACAGAATTCCTCCTGCAAATCAGAGTCTTTTAGAACTGAGGGTGAATAAGTTAGACTTTTGTTTTATATATTGATTGGAGTTGATTTCATTGGTAGGGAAGCTTTCAAAGAGGTCAAAGTAGGTAATTTAGAAGGTGATGGGTATTGCTTCTTAGAAATGAAGGAATTCGGTAATGAGCTGTTTGAATAATCATCTTTATCAAACATATTGTCATGTCTTGAAGAAGATTTTAAAGTTTGCTTGTTTTGATGAGCAAGCATAGCTTCATATTCTGACAGTTCATCATTGCTCTTTTCATCATCTTCATCAGCGAGAGGGCGTTTATTGATGGAACAATCTACAGTAGGTGAGTTTCTGGTACAAAATATCAAAAGAAAGATAAAAAGTACAATATGTAAGCAATAAAAGAGATATATGATAGAATTTTAAAGGTAAAAGAATAACAATAAAAAAAAGGAAACAAGAATATACTCATTACTAAAGCCTTTGCTTTTTTTTGAGATTTATTATTTGTTACATCAGAAAAATCTTTAGCAGAAGCCGGTTTAATATGTTGAACAAAAGAGGAGCCTTGGGATAATTTCTTTTCTTGGAGCAGATAACAGGTTTTTCAAGATTTTCCTTAGAATTTGAAGCATGAGTTGAAGCTGATGGTTCATCTGTCTCATCATCATCCCTAATGGCAATGACTTCATCAGGAGGAATCACACCCTCCTCATAAGCTACAAATATATATGAAGAAAAAAAATATTAATAATCTTATCTACTAATTTAAAGGAGACAAAAAAAGTGAAGAACATAAATTTTTCAAGGCTTTTCACATATTGGAGTAAGTCATTACAAGGGTTAGATAAATATGAAGGCGAAGGATTATTGTTAAGGATCTTGACATGCTCTTCCATTTTATCTCTAGCCAATTCAAGTAAATTGTGATACTGAACTCTCTTTATTTCCTGCCTCTCATTGCTAAGTACAGGAGGGTTAGGTGCCATGCCATGTGGCAGACATGGTGCAAGCTGAAAATCTTCAAAGTGAGTATCAATCTGAGAGTGGGATGGAAAATATTTGGGCGCTGTAAAATCAAATTTTTGAAAAAAAAGATATAGAACATAAGTGAAATATATAAATTAAGAGAGAGGAAAATGATACACATACAAAGTGGAGCTGTAGGATTTTGAATACTAGACATATTGATTAATGAATATTGAAAAAAAGTATTTGATATCAAAAAATTATGATGTAATATGATGAATAATAATAAGAAACTCTATTCTAGAAAATTGAAGTTGATAATTTAATAGGATAAAAAATTGAATAAGATTAAAATTAAAGTGAGGATGAAAGAAACAGAAAACCTAAAGAGGGGGATTATATATTATTTGAGCTTTTTTTAACATTTATTATTCATAGTGGGGTAAACTTAGTAACATGCTATATCATAATCTGTTTATATTGAAGCAAAATTTGATGTAGCTAACAGAAAATACTAGGAATTCTTTGGGGACTTTTAGTGTGAAAAACAAATAATAACAAATGTATATCCCACATGCAAATTGACACTGGTAAATACAAAATTTTTCAAATTAGAATTTACTCCTAAACAATGGAGATACACTTAATTAGTATATTATATGAAAAAAAAGGATAATGCTTTAAAACTATTTGTTAAATTTACTTTCAGATGACAATGAGAGATTCACAAATATACTGATATGCCTCACCAAACAAAAAATGAATTATAAATATAATATTGGTAAAATTAGAATTTAAAATAGGAATTTTTTTTTTAGGTGACAGGAGGAGTGTTGAGCTAGGGTGTGGTCCCAGTGACCAAACCATTGATAAACTTGGATACAACTAAGGGGGAAAAAATTGAATAGTTTTATTTTACAATATATCTTAGTCTGCACAAGATATTGCATTGTTGTCCCGAACTATACAAATAATGTTACTTTTCAAAAGTTATAGGACTACTAAGTTGATAAAATATTATTATGGATCACCCAATGAAATACCTGAAACAAAATTCAAAATTATTAAAACATTAATATTCAATTTGAGATTTGGATTAGCTAGTTTTTCACAACTTACCACAGTTTTGATTAATATAATAAAACTTGAAAAAAATTGTTGAGATAACCTAGAAATGGGTGCAAGAAAATGATGAAACATATGACTTGAAACTTAACTCATACACTATTGATTAACTTCATGGATCCTGATTAATTTCTATTGAAATTAATTTTGAGACTGGCATATTGAATTTCAGCTATGACCAAGTACTGTAAGTACCATGGTTTGTATTCAATATATTGGTGTTGAATTTAATTTTGATAGGAATTAACAAGTATCATATAGCACCATGCATGGAACCCTGACAGAAACCAAAAAATTTATGAGGCAATGAACCTCATAATTTCGATAGAAATTAATGTAGACCCCTTCATATTGAATACAAGCCATTTCACATGGACTACACAGACATATATAAAATTCAACATGAATGGCTTAAAATTAATTTCGATCGAAATTAACCAAGGCATTAAAACATAAATTTTTATATGGTGTACTTGATCAAACCAGTTAATCCAACTACTTAGCTTACCTGTAAATATTGGAATTTTATGCATAGTCCATGTCCATATTAATTTTGATCAAAATTAATGTTGACCAATACATATTGAATACATGCTATGCCACTTACACTTGCCAAGCATAGCTACCATTAAATATGCCAGTATCAAAAATTAATTTCAATCAAAATTAATGAGCATGAAAATCATGAATTTCTGGAGTCAACTGCTTGTTTTTATGCATGGTGCCTTTCCAACATTAATTTTGATCGAAATTACTTTTGATACTTTCATATTGCATGTAGCTATGCCTGGAAAGTGTAAGTGGCATAGTGTGTATTCATTATGTATTGGTCAACATTAATTTCGATCGAAATTAATATTTACATTTGCATATTGAATCCAAACCAGCAAACGACCCAAAAGACTCTTCATAAAACTGCCCATTAATTTTGATCTAAATTAAGGCTGACCATATACATATTGAATGGTAGTTATATCTGGTCTGAGTAAATGGAGATAGCTTATATTCAATATGTATTGGTCAACATTAATTTTGATCAAAATTAATGAGCATTTTGATCATGAACTTTGTCAGTCAGTTAGTTGTTTCAATGCATAATGGCATGCCAACATTAATTTTGATCAAAATTAATGTTGAAATGATATAATGCTTTTTTGCATGAAATGTAAAGGACAGAAAGTATTCTTAAGTATTGAAATTTACTATACATTTTGAGGGTAAATATAATATTTACATATTCATATTAATTTCTATGAAAATTAATGTTGACCAATACATAATAAATAGTAAATATGCCTGGCTAGTGTAAGTGGCATAGCTTTTATTCAATCTGAATTTTGCAACATTAATTTTGATTGAAATTAAGGTTCATGATTATCATCAATTTATGCAGTCAGTTGCTTACTGTTATGCATGGTAACATTTCAACATTAATTTTAATTAAAGTTGAATTTGACATGCCACCAAGTATTTTTCTGTAAGATCAAAAGTAGGGCCCTCTATTCTTAAGTAAACATGTTACAATGAATATTGAGAATGTATATATTATTTACACATTAATATTAATTTCAATCAAAATTAATGTTGACCAATACACATTGAACACAAGCTTTACAACTTACACACACCAGATATAACTACCATTAAATATGTATATGGTCAACCCTAATTTTGATCAAAATTAATGAGCAGTTTTATGAAGAATTTTTTATGTTGTTTCCTGGTTTGGATTCAATATGAAAATTTCAATATTAAATTTGATTGAAATTAATGTTGACCAATACATAATGAATACACCCTATGCCACTTACACTTTCCAGGAATAGCCACCATTCAATATGCCAGTATCAAAATTAATTTTGGAAAGGCACCATGCATAAAAATATGCAGTTGACTCCAGAAATTCATGATTAACATGCTCATTGATTTTGATTAAAATTAATTTTGATACTGTCATATTTAATGGTAGCTATTCCTGGAAATTGTAGGTGGCATAGAATGTATTCACTATGTATTGGTCAACATTAATTTTGATCAAAATTGATATGGATACATAAATGTGACATAAAGAGGTATGGACCATCAATTTGTTGAAAAGACATTTTTATATCTCATACATTATTTTTTTTCTTAAATAAAATGTTACTCTCTCTCAACACCTTATAACATTTACCAAGTTGCTTTGAAAAACAACAGAATACATAAAATTCAATATAAGATAGCTATATTACACAGAAGATCACCGTTATACCCAAGTTATGATGATGTTGATGATGTATTAACTGATTCCCGAATCTTTACCAGATCAATATCAGCTCCAAACCCAAGTGACTCATGTTCATTCACAGATAATCCTGCTAAAAATATTTCTGAATAGCAATTCTTGGGGAGGTATTCGGGAACATTGAATATACCATCTTGTGCAACTGTCCTTTCTGATGACCGTGAATATGTTTTTGATGCCGATTTTCTTTGAGCTGGTGTATGGGCTAAATCCTTTGTCATATTATCCATTTTTTAAACAAATCATTAAGTTCAGGATATCCCCATCGAGGAATAGCTCGGATGTGTGCAGTTGGGGCTGGTGGTGGGCCTTCCTCCATATCAGAGATGCACCTAGGATCATGAAAAAGCACAACAAAACATGGCACATCACTGCAGAGATCTCTTGCTAACTTGTAGCGTGCACTAGCAATATGAATTCCAACTAAATCAGCTTCATAATAACAAAAAGCAAAGTAAAATAAAAAACTTACCTTGGTCTGATTACGTTTTACTTGTGCCCTTGCCCTCTTTTCCATATTTTCTCTTTCCACCCTTTCCTTTTCTTGCCCAAACAACCTTATCATCTCCTTCCCCTTATTAACTACCCATTTCTCAATAACACATTGAGTGAACTGAAGCTTTGACTGATTGATTGTATTCAAGGTGGTGAGCCACCTGGTACAGTGGTCGCATACTATGCTTCCCATGACTTGATTCCAAGTTGATTCCGAAAAATCATGGCAAGTCCTATCACAGGCAAATTTCTGAAAACCTTTTTCTTGCAATTCAGGTTCTAAGTTTCTTTTGACAGAAAGTGGGATAGGTGCTCCTCCTTTTAGTCCTTGAGGCTCAGGTGCTGGAAAAAATTTGGGTAGTCAAATTTTAAATTGCAAGAAGGCTATAGAATTGGTTATCAGAAATTGTGGATCAGCTGCAGAATTAGCATGGTTAGAAGATTCGACTTGGGTTAGGACAGTTTGAATTGGTTCCAAGCTTTCCAACTTTTAATCTCAAAAGGTGTTGGGCTCTCAGGATATTTTTCTATTTGTGTTGTTCCCCCAAGACAATAATTCAGAAATTGGTAAATATTTCTATTTAGACTGCCGGAGCTCCTCGGAACATCATTCCTTCTAACTAAGCCTCATACAGCCCTTAACCCCTGTTCTTGTTCATGAGACTCTTCTGAATTGAGTCTGTGGTAATCACTGATACCCATAATGATTGAGGGATTCACTAACAATTCAAATAAGTTAATTAAATTGGTTATTTTTAAATAAAAGAATACACTACAAATTTGAATTACCAGCTCCACTTGTGCTTGCTCCTTGGTTAGGCTGAGCAGATGATGATTGGTCTCCAAAAAATTCCCTCAATACTTCACTAGCCCAATCCCATCCTAGCTGATCCGCATGCTGATCAGCACTTTCAGATGCAGAAGGATGATTGGTATTAAAATTTCTCAGTTCTGCATGAGACTCTTGGCCTGGATTGGGATTAGGTGGTGGGTTAGGATTAGGCGGTACAGATTAAGATGCATCTGGAGGTGTATCAGCAGCGGGTGGTGGTGGAGTATTTCTAGTATTAGTATTTTGAGGTGGAAAAAAATCGAAATCAGTTGGGTCAACAGACATCCCTTCAAAATTATCATCCATAATGAACTTTAATAAAAGAAAATAAAAGAAAAATAATCAGTCTTTAAAATTTATACCTATCAAAGTTAAAGTAAAAAAAGATACTATGTTTATAGTCTTGTTAATGTGTATGTTATCTTGGGGAAAAATAAAGTGAATAATATATAGCTATCTGCTAAATTGGGAAGGTCAAACTATTTATAGTAGACAAATGAGCAAGAAGATTATTCATTAAGTAACAATTTTATCATATTTCTTATTATCATGATTTTCTTTCTTTCATTCTTACATTTAAGATAAAAATGACTCATTGAAAGCATGGGTTCTATTGCATTAAAAGAAACCAATATAATTGTTCACTGATTAAAGATAGGGTAAGTTGGATGCATTGAATTTTTAATCGAGCATTGAAATACTTATTTTACCATTTACAAACATCACCAATCCTACAAATTTCTTCAATCCCAAATTAACACAAAGATGTTAGTCAACAGAAAAAAAAATTGATTAACTTTTTTACTCACTACTGTCTGCAGTTCAATGGCAGTGAAAACCTCGTCTTTGATTCCAAACATTCTTTTTTTGTGCTTGACAGTAGCTGCATGTCCAATTATTGCATCTTTATTAATCACAATTTGAGTTGCTTTGGCTACTCTTACTAACCGACAATGCACTTGTGGGAAAAGCTCATAGGGATCCTTTGATGTTTCTTCTGGACGGAGCTCCTTGAAAGGACTTACTATTAAATAGATTTGATCATTCTCTTCCTTTGACCTGAAAAGATCATCAATTTGCCCAAACTGGCTATCTTTTCCATAGTAGAATTCAATTGTTGAATTAGAAATGTGTCGATGGTAACTAGTAAACCTCTTTTCATGTATCAATATGCTTGCTATGTTTTCAACTACCCTATCCCCACTTTTCTCCAAAGGTGTCAAAGCCCGTCTTGAAGTTTCTTTTCCCATTCGTGCCGTTACCCATTTAGTAAATAATGCCATACTTAGATGGATCCATTTGTTTTGTTTATCAAGATCAATATGGATTTTTTTAGTCTCCCATTGATCATTATCTTCAGCTTCACCATGATCTAATACCCTAGACTTCCAATACCAATGTTTGAGCATTGTTAGCAGTATCTCTCCTGTGGTCAATATTAATAAATTAGTACAGCTGAGTTTTTAAATCATTGCTTACAAAAATTATATACATGGATAGAGATTGTTTGGAATTTCAGATAATATATGATTCACCCGCTCTCCAGACCAAGTAGCTGTACCTGATGGTGGACCAAGACACTTTATCATTTCACGATAATGTTGAGTGATATGCAGATTTGGCTTTGCCTTAATATTCTTCCAACCCTCTTCCAGGCACTCACGATACTCTAAAAGAAATTGATCTAGATCTTTAAGCTCATTAGTCTGTATATTTTTTAATGTCAAAAAATTGGTGATCGAGCATAATGTTACAAGTGACTTGAGAAGATAATATTCTCTTGGTTTATCAGCTGAGGAAGCTGAAGATTCAGATTCTTTAAATTTTTCAAACCAAAGGGGTATAAGTGACAAAGGGAAGTAGAGAGTATACAGCATGTGCCATTCTGCTGCCTTGAGGGATCCTGCCTTTTTAGATCCTACTGATTTTGGAACTCGTGTTAGCCAGGAAGGTCTTCTTACTTGATCAATCATCTTCCATACAACCTGTAGCTCTGCGGCTGTGATTCGTGGATTACTAATACCTTCATTTTCTTTCTCCTTACATCTCCTTTTATTTTTTTCATCTCTAGCTGTCTCATTTGATGAGTGAAATCTTTCACTCTGTGATATGCTAATGCTCTGTTGCCTTAAGTTATACAATGAATTACTACTGCCACTGCTGTGAGACTTTAATGAGGCCAATTTGCTATATGGAGGAATAAATTTGGAGCTGGATGACCTACTCTGGCTTCTTGATCAATTTGTTCCCAATCCTTCACTATCTAGTGCATGATGACTTGATTACTGTCTTGAACTTGTAAGTATTTGCTGCTTGTGCTGTCTTGTGTGCCCTGTATCATCATCATTATTATTTGTGGTGCTTAAGCTACTTCTAAGTTTTTTAGAATGTTTGTGCAGTGAAGTATCAGAAAAGAGATTGTCATCTTCTTCTCTTACATGCCAATTTTTATTCTTTTCCAGCTTTCTTTCTAGATCTTTTTCTGCATTTTTGATTTGAAAATAGCTTAAACTGTGATCTTTTAGGTTGCCAAGAATATGTGAATGCATAACATCATTTGAGCAATATTCAGTTGGACGCCAATATTCAAGCTTATTCAGCTCACTCCATTGTACCCCATGATTCTGAACAATTGATACACGCTCCCAATGTGACTTAGAATTTTTCCACTTGGTTGCCCACCACAAATGATCCTCATGATTCCATAATGAAAAATTTTTCACATTATTTTCACCAATTTCATCTTTAGAGATATTACAGAAAGAGCAGAAAATTCTTTCAGAGTGACTCAAAAAGCCAGCCAATTTTTTTATTGCAGGAATGTCACCTATCAAAGAGAAAAATGCAACTCTTAATTTCCAGCCTTGTGGATAAAGATGTGTCTTTTTAATCAATATACCATCCCATAGAGTTTTTTGATCATTAACCAGGGGTTTTAGAAGGTGATTAAGCTGTTCACTTGTGGGTTCTGTTGGTCCAGGTATAATAGTATACAAAAAAAGATTTTCCATTTTGTATCTATCTTTTCGAGGTAGGTTCATACACACCATCATAATATTGCCTACAGACTTTTGATGACCTCCAATCCTATTACCACCAGGCCTAAACCAGTAAACATATAAACTAAATATTAAGTTGCCTGAATTTATCATATATTCATCATCATTTCCACCCAGAGCTGGAGTGGTAATGGGAAAGTTTTTCCAAATTGAACCATCACAAACATCCTTCATCAAATCACACTCTACATTGTCTGCCACAGGGGTTTTCTTCTCAATCAGAAGCTCAAATTTGAACAGTTTGTTTTTTTCCTTAAGCCAGTTGATAAAAAAATGGTGATGAAATGTTTTATGAGATAAGTATTTTACATGTTGTTGATGTTCCTTCATCAAATACAGCCTTTTATCACATTTAACTACAATTTGTCCTGCTCCAAACGTTTTTAAATAGCGCTTTGATGACGAAAAAACGGTTGATTGCAACATAGTATAGATGGTTGAGATTCGAAGCTATACTCATAAACAGCAAAGCATTTAGGACAGCATGTTTTAGTGAAAAATGATTGATTGAGGTCTAATCGACTAAAAACTGTATCTATTGAGCGTGGGATCAGGTGGAAAATGCTATCAGAATCCAGTCTTTCACTATCACCTAGAAGTTTGAGCTTCTTAATTTCTTCATCCAAAAATTGAGTACAACCTTCTTTGCTCAAATGATGAATTAGAGAAAGCTTTGCTGCCTGCCACATAATTATTTGGCTATACCGTTCCCCAAGATTTGAGTTTCTAGAGACTGTTGAAGATACTTCTGCCCCCAATAGTGACTGCCTCTATATAATAAATCATCCAAACATCATAAAGACTTTTATTCTCACCTTGAACTATATATATACAGCTTACTGTTTCTGTGGAGCTGGAACTTTCAATGTTAAGTGGATTGTTGGAAGAAATAACCATCTGGGCCTTCCTATTTATTTCCTCTTGATGTTTTGCATAAGAATTAGAGCTTTTGAAAGCCATACCAACTTCAAAGGACCCAGAAGAAGTTTGATACTTTCTATTGACACATCCAAGCTCTTGACATTGACATACATGAAAAAATTGAGGCATTGTAATTTTGATAAATGTAGGAATAAGTTAGCTGTTGGAAGTTGCCAATTGAAGGTATTCCTTTTTTTGCAAGGCACTAGCTAATATAATCTATATTTTTTTATTAAAAGAATATGATGGAATATGCGCTGAAATTATTTAAGTTTAAATGTTCACTTTTTAATCAGATAAATTATATATTAATAAAAAGCTATGCAGTCTACTTTATTTGTATTCTGTATACTCTCTGCATTTGTACAACAATGCATGCATGTTTATCAGAATATTTTCTATCATAGAAAAAATTCTATTGTACACACAAGTATCTTAATTATTTTTCTATCAAATTCCCTCTGAGTTATTTCTAACTACCCTATAATTATTTGATTTTAGTAAAAATTCTTAGTTATGGACTATAAGAAAGTAATCCATATTTTTAACATAATTATTTTAAAAATTACCCCATTAATAAGCTTAATATTTTGTAAAAAACCATCACAAACATATTTCCTTCACTTTGAAAATTGGTCTGTACTAGGTAGAATTTTTCATAAAGAAATAATCAAAAATACTCAAATAATAGATGCTACAAAAGTGTAAACCTTAAAGCATTACAAAAAATCTGAAACCTTGTATAAATTTTCATACATAAATGTGAAGAAGTGACACTCTAGTCTATTTATTCAGGTTGAAAAAAAATTACTCAATGGAATATGTATTACTATCATATTGGACCAAAAATAATTTTTTGGTAATCAAAAAATGAACATATCCTCACATTTATCAAATTATTTTTGTGGAAACATTTTTTGAAGATAAAAATAAATCCTATTCTCAAATGAGTCCGCTTTTATCACATAATCATTCTCTTCCTTTTGTACCATTCCTTTTGAGTTCAAATTGCATATAAAAGTATAATATATGCATATTATAATTACATAAAGTTGAAATATTTCTTATTCTTAATTTGTGTGATACTTCACCTTAAATCAACTTTGATCATAAAGTTTTGAAGCTCCACAATTTATCCTTCCTCTTTGTTTAATTTTATTGAAAAGTTTCTCAATCTAATTGTTTATGAACCCTAGTAGCTCTTACTTTCTTCATGGAAACCTGCCCAAAAATACACAAACACTTAATAGAATTTTTAATGAGACTTTGCCTCCATTCAATTCTCACTTTTGCAGATCTATACACAATTTTTTTTGTTCACTTTTGGATATGTCACCAGAATCAAATGGATGGAAAAAAAACCCTACTGAAGAGCAATTAGACATATTTTCATCATTTGACATGAATTCTTGCAACATAGCCTTTAAACTACCTCATCCAGAATCAAATTCAGCTGTTTCCAAAAAGTTTCCACCAATTTTCTGTGAATCTTTTATTGACCACCTTTGCATGTGCGGTTTCCCAGGGTCAACTTTTGCTTGGAACCTAGATTGGTTTGACAAATGGAACCAGGTCTTGGCAAATATTCTCATTAAACACTGGGAAAATGCCTTAAAAACCAATAATTTGATTTCATATCCAATTGACTCAACTAAAATTAGCTTCTCAAATCAAATTGGAATTCTTCACCATTGGTTTTAAGGTCATTCTGATAAATTAAGACTTGGGAAGGATTCTGATAGCTCTCAAGAAATAATCAAAGTGATAAAGCATAAATATAGAATTAAAAAAAAAGTATGAAAATCGCCTTTTTTTAAACCATTTTTATTTATGATCTTTATTTCAAATAACAAAGATTCTTAGAATTAAGTTAACAAAACTAAACTTCTCAAACAACTTCCAAATTGTTAAACTTATCAAAACCTTTTCACAAACATAAAGTGCTGTTCAGACACCGAAATTGATAATGATGGATCTTTAAGACGTATCTTAATGCAATGGAGGTCTGAAGATTTTTCTAAAGTTGCACAATATCTTGACCAACAACACTTTGATATTAAAGATACTTTGACCTACTCTGGAAGTGTGCTAAAGGACTTGGCCTTGTACAAAAGAATCAGTTTGTTTTCAACATTATCACCTAAACTTAATCCTTCTCATGTCCCCCGGGGTTCGCCAAATGACTGTTATTCTCCATTATATCTTGCATCTCTAAATCCTCAACAACTCAGACGTTTAAATCCTCAAAATCCCATAAATTTACCTTCTCTCCTTGAAATTCTTGCTTCCTCTAATGTGAGTGATTGACAAACTCCCTTAATAATAGGTTTGCACACTCATACTCCTCATTTCCACTGTTTGGGACACTTAGCCTTGAAAACAAAAACATAATTTTAAAAATTACTATTATTATTAAAATTTATAGAAATGAAATTTGGCTTACATTGTTAGCTCCATTTTTTCCTTTGAATCTTATACATGCTGAATTCTATACTTCCATGCACAAAATAATTCAAAACATTTACTTCATTTTGCTGCCCCATTCTATACAGCTGATCAACAGCCTGCTGCTCAACTTCGGGATTCCAATTTGGCTCCTATTTCAACATTCACCACACAATATGGGGGGCGGACTTGCTAGTGAGTCCGCAACCTTGGACCCAAACTCACAACAGATTGAACACACATTGAGCTATTGATAAAGGAACCATACAATCAGGAATGAACACCACTCAGCAGAACAGTTTTAGGTGGGTGTTCAAGTAGAGTTCAGTTTGGGTTCAGTATGAGTTCAGTCTGAGTTCCATCTGAGTTCCATCTCAGTTCAGGTTGAGGACTTGCTAGCAAGTCCACCCCCTATATTGCGTAGTGATTGAACATATAAAAAATTTAATATTTTTGTTCTTAATATGAAATATAAGACATTGAACTCACTAATATATATACATTTTGATCAAACTTGAGATCTATACCCACTCCTGCAGCCTCAATTGTTCCAACCAAAACTTGGAAATTTTTATTAAAATGGAATTCATGCATATTTTTGTCTCGCTTTGCCCTGCTGAGCTCACCAATAAGCTCGGTATACCTAATATTGTGGTCATCTAGAGCCATTTTTATTCTATTTTGAAATATTAGAAAATTGTTTTTAATAAGCCAACACAATTTTGTAAAAAAATTCATTATAGAATCACTAACATCTGCAAAAAGTCTGCAAAGTTGGAGAATATAACAGCTTTTGGAAAATTTATACCCCTTTCACCAGACAAAAAGTTTTTCAAGTGGCATATAATATGACAAATCTTTGCAGAATACTGCCAAGTGAAATTAAAAGTTGGAGATTCATCCAGATTTTCGTAGATTGGATGGTTGCAGAATTTTCTTAAAATCATCAGCTCTCTAAGAAACTCAGATGAGTCCCAAGGGAGGTCAGTGCTTCTGGATGGCCCATATTTCTCAGTGAATCCTTCTTGAAGAAATTCAAGTTTAGACCTCCATGGATCTGCTAATTGAACCGATATCCCTCTTTGAATCTTTTTTAGAAGAGACAAAATTGCATCTTTTGTTCTACGTAGGCTTATGAATTTCATTAAGTGATTGGTTGATTCTATAGAATTAGCCTTTCCTTTTTGCAAACCTGGAAAAAGTTAATTCTTCCATAACCAGTCTTCTTGCCACTTTTTGATTCTAAGAAAAAATATGAGACTTTGAAGGTCAGTGGGCCTATTCTGAAGTGGAGTTCCAGTCAAGAATAGTCAGTGTTGGGATTCCAAGTCAAATATTGTTTGATCCCTCTGCGAGTAAGGATTTTTGATGTAACTAAAAGAATATTTACAAAAATTGATTATAAAAATTAAGTATTAAGTTTTAGATATAGAAATGGGCACTAACTGAGCTTCTGTCACCGGACAACCTACGCACAAGGTCGAGGATGTTCCTGAAAGTGAGATGAGAGATTTATAAATTTCTTCGAAGCACAGAGGAATGATCCAAGGAAGTGATTCGAAGGTCACTCGAAGTAAGGGTTACAGGTTTGAGGTTTGTTCGAGAAGAATTATAAAATAGTTTCAAAGGTAATAGGAATTCTTAAGATCTCACAAAGGGTTGGAAACTCAATAATCAAAGATTTAGGATTTTAGAAATGAATATTGAGAAAATAAAAGAAAGATACAATAACAATGATTTAACTTTAATGATTTACCACTATTAATGTAAATACAATTTATAATTTAATTCTAAGGAATATCGAACCAAATACCCAATCCTTTTATATCCTTTATTCCTCCTCGCATTGACCTCCCTTTCATCGCACCATTCCCATGCCATTGAATATTACTAACATACACTTTGACCCTCTTCGCTAAATATCCGTCCATACTCAATTTACCCCTTTTTTTAATTAATTAACAAAACTTTAATGAAAACTACTACTGTACTATTACGTTAATCTTAATGCTGTGCGTCGCTTATTGAAAAGGAGACTAAGGCACCCTATTGGGAGATTGACTAATTTAGATTTAGAGTTTAGGCTAGCGCAGTTAAATAGTAAGTACACAAAGGGGAATCGCAGTTGCTATGGAGAATTGCTTTCTGCGCTTTGAGTATAGATTTAGGACTCGATATTATTGATTTAATGATCTGCTTTTGCCTCGAGTGTCATGTGGCGCGTGACAGATGCCCGGGTATAAGAATTGCGAACTCCGTTGATCTTGAGCCATCTTCTCACACTAGTTTCCCTTCTTCTATAATTTTTTTCTTATTTATTAATTTCCCTTTTTATAATGAACTGCCCTACTCCCACACCTACGCCTCCACACCCTAAAGCGGATGGGGGAATGATTACGCAACAATTTTCACAAACTTGCACGCCTTGTGAAAGCATGGAATACTTTTTTGTCGAAAGTACGGTGACTCAAGGCCCTCGCCAGAAATGCAAGTTTTGCCGTTGGCGACGAGTGGCGTGCAATGCGTTGACGAAGAACGCAGAGATCGAACAACGGTTTACCAAGACCAAGTTTTGGGTAATCCCTAAAACAAAAGAGGTGGTCAAAGACATTTGGGATGTCTTGGTTGAAGATGAACAATTGGTGGGGGAGAATGATAAGGAGCTCAATAACGAGATCACAACCTGGGTAACCCAGGCCACGAGTTCGAAGCGGGGTGTTGAGGAAGAGGTCGACAAATTGGTGGAGGAAGATGAAGATGAAGTCCCTGTTCCAGGGTGGGCACCCAAGAAACAACGGGTGGTCATCGAAGACGAGGAAGAGGAAAGAGAAGCAGAGGTAGAGGTGGTGCCAAGGTTATTCTTAGAGCCTGACCCCATCTTTGAGGTAAGTTTTCAATTGTTAATTTTTTAAGGATGAGGTTACTGATGAGTTTTGTTTAGACATCGAATACCCTTGAAGACCCGATTGGGGAGCCTGCGCCGCTTTTACCAACTGAGGTAAACCCTCCGGCCACGGGTGTAATCGAAGAACCTGAAGACACACTGGACCAGGTGTGGTCGAAGAAACCTCGTCAAGGTCGACGAGTCAGGTTCGCAGAAGAGTTGTGTGGGGAGGTCGACACAATTATCGGCGCTGCTTCCTTCGACGTGGCAGAGGAACTCTTGGAGATTGGAGAGGTGGTTCCAGTAGGAGAGGAGGAGGTATTTGAGAAATGCAGGAAGGAGATAAGGGTAGTTTTGGAGAAAATGAAGAGATTGGTTTGAGAAAAATTAAAAGAAAAAATTTGAAATAAAAAAGAGAGATGTAAAGAAGTAGAAAAGTAGAATTGTATTTTAGTTTTTTTTTTTTTTATTATTTTTTTTTTTATTGTAGGTGAATATTATTAATTTTATAAGATTTGGGAGAGAGAGAAAAAGAAAGAAAAAAAAGAAGTTTTAAATAAAATTTTGCTTTTAGAATTTGAAAGAAGAAATTTAAATAAAGAAAGAAAAAAAGTTGTTTAATTGAAGGAAGTTTTAAGGTTTTAAAAGAAAAAATTTATGTAAGAAAAGAGAGAGAAAAAGAAACGGTTGGTGATTGAGATGAGTTTGTTAAATTGAGAATTTAATGAAAGAAGAATTTGTTATTTGCGAAAAGTTGTTGATTGATTTTTTTTTTTTTTTTCAGAAATTTTTTGTTGAAATGAGAGGAAGAAGAAAGAAGAAAAAAAACAGAAAAACAGAATTTAGAATTTAAAGAGAATTTGAAAAGAAGAATCATTTGTTTGAAGAATTTTTTATAGGGAGATTTTGGAGGTTGAAGTTAAGTTCGAGGAAACGGTCGTGTCGTACAAGGTTTGATGATTCTAAGGAAAGAAAGTTTTACAGCAAGAATAAATTTTAGGAAAGAAATTTTTAAAGAGAATTTTAAATTTAAGAAAAGAATGTATTTACAGAGTTGAAAAAGAAAAGAAAGAAAATATTTAGAGAGATTTTAAGAGTTTTTTATTTTATTTTATTATTTATGTTTTATTCTATTTATTTTATTTTATTTTATTTTATTTTAATTTTGATTTTATTTTTAGTTGGTTTTGGAGGAAATTTTATAGAAGGAGAAGAAAGAAAAAGAAGAGGAGAAAAAAAAAGAAAACAAGGCTAAGAAATTTAAGAGGTGTTTAGATTTTTACGAGAAAAAGAAGGAAAGCAAGAGAAAAAAAAACGAACATTTAAATAAAAGAAATTTTAAGGTTTTGGTTTTAAAGAATATTTCAAATGAAAAGATTTTAGGAGTTCAGGGGCGTTAGAAACATTGATGGCTGGTTCCTAGGATGTTTTGTCTGAGTCATTGAGGAAGCCTTCCCATTCAACGAGGTATTAAAGTTTCCCCTTGTGCATTCTTGAATCAAGGATACGACTTACTTACCACTCTAGATGATTTTCTACTTCGACTGGTTCCAGAGGGGGTTGGTTCTTTCCCCGGTATATTTCTCGAGCCAGTTCCAGGAGAGATACATGGAAAACAGGGTGAATTGCCTGCCATTTAGGAGGTAACTTGTGTCGAAATGCAGTTTTAGAGACTTCAGAGTCGATTTTGAATGGTCCCAAGCGCTTTTCAGCCAGTTTCTTTGATGGTCGTGTTGTTCGAATGTTTCTTTCATCGAGCCATACTTTGTTGCCTGGTTTAAAGGAAGGAGCGGATTGTCAATGTTTGTCGGCCTGTTCCTTGTATCTTTGAATTGCTGATTCCAAATTTGTTTTAAGTTCTTCTTGGAGTCGTGATATAGTTCGAAGATAATGTTCCACAGGATGATTAGTTCCTACATGGATTGAGTTGAATTGAAGATGTCGTCCATAAATGGTTTCGAAGGGAGATTGTTGTGTCGAAGAATGAGTCGAGTTATTATAAGCAAATTCGGCCAATGGTAACCATGTGGTCCAATCGTCTTGTTGGTAACTGACATACATTTGAAGATATTGTTCGAGGATTTGGTTAACTCTTTCTGTTTGACCATCGGTTTCAGGGTGATAGGCCGTGGAGAGGTTCCTCCTGATATTGAGTTGTCAACACAGTTGGGTCCAGAATGTTGATACAAACAATGAGCCTCTATCTGAAATAATATCATTTGGTAAGCCGTGTTTGGAAAATACATATTCTAGAAATAATTTTGACAAATCTTCTGCTGTAGCAGTAGTAGTGGTTTTAATGAAAATAGAAATTTTTGAAAATCTATCTACTATTACTAATATAGCATCAAAATCATTAGAAAAAGGAAGTTGAGAAATGAAATCCATCGATAAAGATTCCCAAGGTTTAGAGGGAATAGGAAGTGGTTGAAGCAACCCATGCTTCCGGTGACGGGGAGCCTTATTCCTATTACATTCATAACAAGCTTTTATATAGGCCTTGATTTCCCTGGTCATACCTGGCCAGAAGAAATCCCTCTCTATTAACTGGTAGGTTTTATCAACCCCAAAATGACCAGTTAATGGAGAATCATGTCGACTGTTGAAAATCCATAATTTTATCTCATTGTTGTCGGGTATGACTACTCTACCTTCAAAGACTAATAGACCTGATTCAATACTAAATCTTTTGGCCCCTTGCTTTAAGAGCATTTTGTCGTTTAACCCTAAACAATATTCGTCCTTCGACTGAGCTTCGAGGATGTTGGATAGTGGATTTTGAAAAGATTGAATTGTCATTGAATTAAGTTGATGAGTCGTTAAATTGATTCGTTGACGATTGATTGCACATTTGCTGGGTTCTTGTCAGCAAATGCGTCCCCCCGCTGTGGGTAAACGTCGTACTGATGTGACAAGATATCTGGGACAATGCAGTTTTTACCTGGGCAATAGGAGATAGAGAAGGAAAATTCAGCCCACCTGGCTTGACGCCTGGTTAACACTTTGGAAGACATGAAGTATTTTAAAGCATTATGATCTGTTAAAATTTGAAAAGGACTATCTAGGCTGAGAAGAAAAGAACGCCATTTTTTAAGACAATGGATAATAGCTAAAAGCTCTTTGTCATGAATTTCATAATTTAATTCTGCGGCTATGAGTTTGCGTGACTCAAAAGCAACAGGATGAAACAAATTTGTTTCAGGATTTAATTGGGAGATGACCCCTGCAATAGCATAATCGCTCACATCTGTCTCAACTATTGTCGAGGCAGAAGGATCAAAATGTCGAAGAATTGGGCCTGTGGTGAACGCCGTTTTTAGTGCTTCGAATTCCTTTCGTGCTGTAGAAGTAAAAACAAAAGGAATGACTTTTCTAAGAAGAGAAGTAAGATTTGAAATAGTTTTAGAGTAATCTTTAATAAATCTTCTATAGAAGTTGGCAAAACCCAAAAATCCTTGGAGCGATTTAATGTTTTTGGGCTCAGGCCATTCCAGGATTTTCTGGACTTTTTTGTCATCCATGACTAAACCATCAGTGGACAACGTAAAAACCAAAAAATCAATTGATTTGAGGTGGAATTCGCATTTATTATGCTTGGCGTAGAGACCATGATCTCGAAGATGATTTAGGACCTGTCGAACATGATGAGTATGTTCATCCAGTGTCTTCGATAAAATTAAAATATCATTTAAATAGACGACAACAAATTGTTCGACAACATCTTGGAAGATGTCATTTGCAAAAGTTTGAAAAGTTGAAGATGCATTACATAATCCAAAAGGCATAACTAAATATTCAAAACTACCAAATCTAGTTCGCATTGCAGTCAGTGGTTCATGACCTTCTTCAATGCGAATCAGATTGTAAGCGCCTCTAAGATCAATTTTAGAAAAGAAGTTAGCACCATTGAAAAGGGTAAGAAGTAATGACATAGGAGGAACAGGATATGCATTCTTCTTAGTGACTGTGTTGAGTTTTCTATAGTCTACACACAACCTAAGACTACCGTCCTTCTTTTTTACAAAGAGGACAGGGGAGCCGGTTGGGGATTTACTGGCTCTGATGAAACCTTTGGCTACATTCTCTGCAATGTAGTCTCAAAGAACTTGAGAGTCGTCCTTCGATAAAGAATAGACAGGATCTGCTGGAGGTACTGGGCCTATTAACTCTATTTGATGATTGTAGAGTCGATGAGGTGGTAATTTATCAGCCTTGCGGATTGAGAAAACATTGAGGAAATCGTGGTAGATTTCCGGTAGAGTTGATTTAATGGCTTCAACGTTGATTTGGTCGTTCTCTTCATATTTGAGAGAATCTGTCGAGGGGATACCTGTATTGAGAGAGCATAATTCGATTGCTTCGAGGCAATTTAAATCCTCTTCAAGTGAAGTTATTGAGCTAGAAGGGTTAGCCAATTGCTCATTTAGAGAAAGATAAGATGCTTTCAAGTCATCTGGCAGATATTTGTCCTCTAGCAGGACGTTGTCAGGTGGGTTGTTTAACTCCCTATTGACATGCATTGAAGAATCAGAAATATACTTAGAGCGTGGGGTGATCAATCCCTTAGTCCAATCAATTTTGGGATTCCAATGCGTTAAAAAGTCATGGCCAAGAATGGTATCGTCCATCCTTGGGGCGTCCAAGACTGATAATTCCCACTTGAAGGGGGAAAAGTTCGGAAAGTTGAAAACCCATAAAACTTTCTTACTTACACAATATTTGGGTTCCTCTGATTCGACCAAATAGATTGGAGTTCGATCGATATCTGTAAATGTTAGTTGAAGCTTCTCGGCAAAAGATAAACTAACAAAAGAAATTGAAGCTCCAGAGTCTATAAGACAACTGAAGGGGATATCCTCCTTAAAAAGAATGAATCTCAAGCGGTTTAAGGCAACTCCAGTCCTTAAGACATGGAGGTTCTGTGCACTGGGAGAGATAAGATAGTTTGCTTTGCACACAAGTAAACTATCTACTAGTTTTTTGACTTCGAACTAGTACCTTCTCTTTCCTTCAACTTTACACAGTCTTCCAACTTGTGCTTACCCCCACAATACATACATAACCTATTATCTGCTCGTCTCTTCCTCTCAGCTTCTTTAAGTTCGGCTATAGGATCCAGTACTTTGCTGATATTGCCTGGGGTCGAGCCTTTTGGTCGAGGTTTATCCTTTCCCTTATTGGGTTTGGATTGAGTCGAGGAGGATTGATTTGGTCGTGAGTGTGAAGAAGATCCCAATTTAAAATTTAGGCCTTGAGATTTGTTGGCATATCGACGATGTTGAAGCCGTCCTTGATAAACGCCGTCAAGTTCGAGGTTTCGATCCATTAAATCCGTTAAGGTAGTCATCTTCTGACCGTGAAGATTTAATTGATCCAGAATCCTCGAAGGAAGTCCTTTCTTGAAATGATACTTAAGGGCAGCATAATTCCAACCTACTCGAGTTTGAAGTGCTCTGAAGTTCGAGATATATTCAGAGGCTTTACCATTATCACTCATGCAAAGAAAATCAAGTTCAATTTCTGCCTTGTCAGTTTCATTAGGGTCCCCATACAACGTAAAAAGTTGGTCTTTGAACTTTTCCCAATTATTGATAAGTAAGTGGGTTTCTGTCAAAGAAAGCATGAGCAGATAAGGTTCGAACCATCTTGCTGCTTTCCCGGCTAGGAATGAAGAAGCGTAAACAACCTTTGATCGGTTGCTGTTAAAGGTTCGAGGGTCATTATGGAACAGTAGCTTGCAGGTTTGCAAGAAGGGTCGCAATCTGTCGGGGTGATCTCCGTCGAATTTGTCAGGAGATTTCAAAGTAGGTGTTTTGAACTTAGATCCCTCTGAAGACGTTGGATTTGAAAGGGTTTTCATGAAAAGTCTCATGAAATCTTCTAGAGAGTTAGATGGTCCAGGCTCTGAGGATTGACCAGAAGGGTGATTGGCTGGGGTGGATGGTGCCTCGTGCATTGTATCCTCTCTTTCTTCTTCATCACTAGAATCCTCAAAATCTTGAGGGATGTCTTCTACAGATTGAACTGAATGTTGCCGTTCCCTAAGGTCAAATGGTTCCAAAGAGTGAGTGCGGGAAACAGACCTTGTGGCTGTTGGCCTGCCTCTAGCCCGAGCTCTAGTAGTAGCGCCCGTAGGAGGAGTGCGTTGAACAGGTGCCATTTTTAAAACTTTAAAACACCTAAAAGGAAGTAGTAGTGCAAAGAGTGAGAACTACGGAGAATTAAATTATACTGTCACCGGACGACCTATGCACAAGGTCGAGGATGTTCCTGAAAGTGAGATGAGAGATTTAGAAATCTCTTTGAAGCAAAGAGGAATGATTTGAGGAAGTGATTCGAAGGTCACTCGAAGTAAGGGTTACAGGTTCGAGGTTTGTTCGAGAAGAATTATAAAATAGTTTCAAAGGTAATAGGAACTCTTAAGATCTCACAAAGGGTTGGAAACTCAATAATCAAAGATTTAGGATTTTAGAAATGAATATTGAGAAAATAAAAGAAAGATACAATAACAATGATTTAACTTTAAAGATTTACCACTATTAATGTAAATACAATTTATAATTTAATTCTAAGGAATATCGAACCAAATACCCAATCCTTTTATATCCTTTATTCCTCCTCGCATTGACCTCCCTTTCATTGCACCATTCCCATGCCATTGACTATTACTAACATACACTTCGACCCTCTTCGCTAAATATCCGTCCATACTCAATTTACCCCTTTTTTTAATTAATTAACAAAACTTTACTGAAAACTACTACTGTACTATTACATTGATCCTAACGCTGTGCGTCGCTTATTGAAAAGGAGACTAAGGCACCCTATTCGGAGATTGACTAATTTAGATTTAGAGTTTAGGCTAGCGCAGTTAAATAGTAAGTACACAAAGGGGAATCACAGTTGCTATGGAGAATTGCTTTCTGCGCTTCGAGTATAGATTTAGGACTCGATATTATTGATTTAATGAGCTGCTTTTGCCTCGAGTGTCACGTGGCGCGTGACAGCTTCATCTAAAACAACTCTATACCAAAAGAGCTTTTGAGTCACCAGTATCTTTTTTTGGCTTTGATTTTTTGACATTGTTGGGCTAGCTGTTTCATAGGTCGTTAAAACAATAGCTGTGTCCTTTAGCTCATTGACATTAGTATTTTGAAAATCCTTCCCATAAAGAACCTTGAAAGGAAGTACATTATCTTCAAAGTGCACATTTATTTCATTGATCCAATTTGATAGTGTTTCCAGTGGGCATATAATCAGTGTGGCTGAACTCCAATTAATACCTTCTTGATTTTCCAATACCTGGAATTGTCTTGCTTCACCTTGAGTCGCAATTATAAGAGAAAGAGTTGACAGCGTCTTTCCCAAACCCATATCATCAGCGAGTATTGACCCCTTTCCTTCAGGGGTTAATTGATTGTTAGGAAACTGATCTTTATAGTCATCAAATCCAGTTCTAAGCCAATGGTTGTCCTGGTGCCTCCACATGATATCCAACTTTTCCTTTAACATTTTTTCATTGTCAATCATGAAATTTATTGCTTGAAGTTGATGTGTTTTGAGAACTGTTTTGATTTGTCAGATAATTTGATCAGCTTTCCAATCTTGAGTACTCTGATATATTTGGAAAGAGCCTTCAAAAATTACATGCGGGATATTAAAAGGATAGTGGAGTCGTAGTTCAGGATCCGAAATAAATCAGTTTGAGCAGAATAAATTGCTTCTTTAGCAAGACTGATTAGTATACTTGAAGAAAAGAGGCATCCCCAAAGTTGACACTGATTACCAAAAACTGGAACCAAATAAGCATGAAAATAGAATGGCTTCATAGGATTCAAGGCACTTCTTTTGTTTATATGGTGAGATCCAGACCCAATGTCACCCAATAGTGGTCCAATGTTCTGACTCTGCTTTTGAGAAAGATTACCGACAATGGTTGGTTTTCTTTCTTCAAATAGTCCAAAAATATGAACATTCAAATGGCCTCGCTGTAAAATCGTGGGGGTTGGTGAGTTTTGAAATCTTGAAGTTACATTCGTATAAATTTGATTGATCATTATTGAGAACTGTCCAACACATCTGAGACTTGACATATTAAGTAATAATAGTATCTGAAGATAGTGGTTGTTAAAAGGATGAATTGAACCAAAAAATGAATAATCATTTTTGAATAAAAAGACAAAATAACTTTTTGGAATATGCTTTGCTAAGATCATAATTCTTTCACATGTATTATTATTATCTTTTAAAAAAAATTGGAAGTAAATTAATGATAACTGAAATAAATAATATGGCTTAAAAATAAATCTTGAGCCTATAGAGTAAATTTGGGTTTGTGGAAGAAGAAAAATTTTCTTAATAAAAATGTGCTTTATTGTTTTATTATAATAACAAAATAGAATAATTTCACTCTTATTACACTTATTTATGTTTCTGTCTAATAGTAAAGTTCTTTAGATGTCAGTTCAAAATCCTAATTGAAACTACTACCTAGAACAATGTCTTGATACTAACATACTTTTTTTAAGTCTCTGGAAAGACACTTATGGTGATCTCAATAATATTAAAATTGATTTGAATTGTATGTTTTATCAAATATCTATGTGGTCTAATGTAATAATTGAGATACTACAGCTTAACCTTCTGTTACCAACTTGGCAAGAAAATATCTTTAGATTTTTTAGACCGAATATCAAATTTTGCTTTCCACAAGATGGGAAAGTGAATATTATGATATTTTAAGTGATATGTTCAAGCTTTGCTCAATCTGTGCTGAGCTGATGATCAAAATAATCACCAAGCTCCAAGAAACCTGTGATTTAGTTGTGTTGAATCTAGGTCTAACCAATTACCAAATCTTTGTCCAATTGATTTAAATCTGGTTTCACAATGAATTCCCAACAGCTTTTCAACCACTTCCCAACATTTTTAAATGAGGGGTATCGCTAGCAATACCCCCCCAAATTTTCTGTGGTGCTACAGACTGTTTTGTGGGGGCAGCATTTTGAGCTGCAGGTGGATGCAAAATCTTTGGTTTAGATGATCAATACACCTAGTCTTTCAAATGCTCCAATGACTAGGTGGGTGGCATTTATTCAACAATTTTCTTTTGATCTGGTACACAAACCAGGAAAAACTTTTACAATGCCTGATGGATTATCAAGGAAGCCACTTACAGATAAAGATTCTGATGCTGAAGATTTTGATGAAGATGTTCCAGTGGTTAGGGCCAGAACAATGGGTGCTGAAGACTTCTCTGACCTACCCCAAGAGGCTAAACTGGCTGGATCTGATCTTGATTCTGGTGATCAGGATGTTTTTGTTGATGAAGATGGAGTTGTTGTTTGGGACAGCTCAAATTTGGAAATGGTGTTTTTTTTAGTGAACTGGATTCTCACAAGATTCAGTTGAAAGAGAAGGATGTGCCAAAATTTAAGGATTAGTATCCTAGTTGGGATAGTCAATTAGCTCATGTTCAGCCTGGTGATTTTGATGACAGAGTTGTACCCTTGGATGTTTTTTTTGGATTTTGAAGATGAGACCTGGGGTTAGTCTGGGTTTTATTTTATTATGGTGGAATATCTATTGACCTTGGAGAGGCCAGATAGTTGTGATGAGGTTGGAAATTAAGAAGAAGAGTCCTGGATTTTATGTGTCAAGAATAAGGTTGATGAGGAGGAGACATCCTAATTCTCAAGTTGTGGTGACTCAGAAGAACAGTCAATAATTTGTGTTGAAGTCTTTGCATGAAGACCTTGGTCATAGAGGCTTTGGGGAGACTTATAGAAGATTAGCTGACAGATTTTGGTGGCCAGGTATGAAGTTGGCTGTTCAGGGTTGGGATCAATCTTGTGAAGAATGTCAAAGAAGAAGTCACTTGAAACCTAAAGAAGTCAGTGTGCTACTGGTGAATCAACTGTTTTTGGAAGAGTCAGTATAAATGCTGTCCATATTAAAGAGGGCAGGTATAAATACTTAATTGTTTCCAGGGATGATTTGTCTGGTTGGGTTTAGGCAGTGCCTCTGGTTAATTTGACTGCCAAGAATGTGGCAGAGTTTTTGAAGAAGGAGTGGATTTATAGGTATGGGTTGATGAAGTTGGTGACTGTTGATGGTGGGCCAGAGTTTGGTGCCGAATTTAAAGAAGCTGTGGCTAGTGTTGGTTCTAAAGTTAGTGTGACTACACCTTATTATCCTGAAGCTGAAGGCATGGTTGAAAGAGGCCATCAAGTTATCAAGAATGCTTTGGTAAAGATGTGTGGGGATAGTGCTGAAAAGTGGAGGCATTAATTACCCTTGGTGTTATTTGCTGATAGGGTCACTGTGAATAGGACAACTGGCTATTCTCCTTATGAATTAATGTTTGGTCAGAAAGCTGTTCTACCAGTGTACTTGGAAGCTTACTCTTATATTGGAACTGATTGGGATGAGGTGCACTCAAAAGAAGAATTGCTCTGTGCTTGGAGGCAACAGTTGGAAGGTAGAGAGGAATTTCAAGAGAAGGCATACTCTAGAATGATGAAGATTAGGAATCAATCAGTCAGATATTGGGACAAAAAGTTGGCTCATAGACTCAGGAATCCCTTGAAACCTGATTGTTTGGTTTTGGTTTATAATAGAAGTTTGGAGATTCAGTGGGAAAAAATGTTTGCTGACAGATGGAATGGACCTTACAGAGTCAGATCTCAGGTGTCTGGAGGCTCTTATTTTTTGGAAGATTTGTATGGTGCAGTCTTAAAGAAGAGAGTGGCTGCAGATCAGGTGAAGAGGGTTTATCCCAGAGGCACTAGACATGAAGAAGATTGACTCCGTAATGAGGATAAACTATGAATTTTTTTTTAAATTTTGGAATTTTTGATGTTGCAGAGCAACTTTTTTGTTGGAAACTTTTTGTTAGAAGGTACCCATGGGTGGGGCTTCTAGATTTGATCTTGGCAAGTGTAGGGGTAACTGATGGGCTGGCTGCTCTGTAGAGCAGTTACCCCAGATTTTCTGTTTCCAACCCTTTCTCTTAATTTTGTTAAACCCTAGTATTGGTTTCTTTTCACAGGTTTTAGTCCTCAATGACTTTAAACTGGAATTTCCTTTGGTTCTCAAGTGCTGGACTCTTTACTCTTATTGGTTTTGGTTTATTGTGTTGGATGTTGTGTTTTTGTTAGAAGGTACCCAGGGGGGGCTTCTAGATTTTATTTTGGCAAGTGTGGGGGTAACTGATGAGCTGGCTGCTCTGGAGAACAGTTATCCCAGAATTTCTGTCTCAAGTCTTTTGTTTTTCCTAGTTGAATTCTAGTTTTGTTGTTTATTTTTCAGGTTTCAAGTCCACTATAACTTTAAACTCGTTTGGGATTGGCTTATTTATCTTTGATTTTTTTGGGTTAGTTGTGGATCACTGGTGGTCTCCCATCATTTTTACTTATTGGGGGGAGCCCACCCAGTGATCATTTCTATGGACTAGACTTTCTCTTACTGGACCTTCTCTTAATCTGGACCATCCATGGAGCTGGACTTTCTTTGATTTTTTAGATATGATTTTGCTAGATAGTAGTTTCAGATTATTTTCTTTTTTCTCTTTTTTTCTTTTATTTTTTATGGGGGTTGTTAAAATTATAAAATCAATAATATAGGGTGTTACCACATTAGGGTCACCTGGATGTGGGCAAGCATTGGTGGGGAAAGTCTCATGAATTGACCAGGCAATGCTAATTTATCATTTTATTTTATTTTATTTTTATTTTCATTAATGTCATTTTTTATTTCTTATTCTCATTATTACTCTTAATTTATGTTTCTTATTTCAAATCATTTAAATTATTTAAGGTGTATCCACATCAAGGTGCACTTTGATGTGGGCAAGGTATCAAGGGATCGGCTCATCAATTGGCTGGGGGATACCATTTGTATTATTTTTTATCTTTTATTTTATTTCATTTATTTTTATTTAATTTATCAATTTTTAATTTTAGTATGTTAGTAGACTGTAAAAAAAATATATAAAAAATAAAAAAAATTTAGAATTCATAGTTATTAATTTTTTTATTATTTTATTTATTATTATGTTTTTAATCTTTTTTCAGGAGCTCAATGTCTGGATGATGAAGTTTCTGGAGGCTGGTCCAGATTATGATGACGTTTTTGTTTTTTGATGGGGTTGTGGGAAGCACTGTGTTCTTTGAAGTGCATCCTGCTGGAGAGATTATATGGATTATAATGGGCAGGAATGAGTTTGGATGTAAGTTCAGAAGAGGAAGAAGAAGAGGCATGAATGGATTGTTGGAAGGTGTGCTTAATGATCCTAGACATCTTCCAGTGGTCCTCCAATAGTTGTTTCCTCAAAGTTTTCTGAAAGTCATTTAAAGGTCCATGGAGGGCAAAGGATTTCAGCATGTTTGAGCACATGGTGTTGAGGTGTTGTTTCATGTCTCCATAATCCAGGGTCAAAGAAGTTTCTAGAGGTTGGCCAACTCCAATAGTAGATTCAGGAGGAGGGGTGCCAACTAGACAAGAAGAATTATGTCAGTATAGTCTAATATATAAGTATGATATAATAGTTTTTATTTATGGTCCTACTACTTATTGATTAATGATTTAGTGATTAAACCTCATGGGAAGACTAATAAAATTGATATACTCAATTTAAACCCACAATACTTGGATTGAAATGCATGCTTAGTGGTGGAAAATAGATAAATAGAATATAATTATAGCTTATATAATGATAATATCAACTTATAAAAGGCTTTATAATATATTTCTAAATGTTAATAATTGTATTGAAATGTTTTATTGAATTGTAGTAAGTAATTGATGATAAATAACCATCAAAATCCCTCCTTACTTATACCTAAATCCCCTGGAGTGCACAGACCTTCAATCCAGATGATGTCACTGCTATCCCCGGCAATTACAGCACTGTGAGGGCCCATCACCTCCCCATGGTGTCCACTTCAAGCAGATTCAACACCCAGACCTCCAGTAAGGACCCTCTATCACAATTAATGATAACACAGATCTATACCACAAATAGAAAATCCAGATAAAAGCGGATACCACAATGAAACAGGTAAAATAAGCAATCAAAAAGAGATTTAATGAAACCCAAAGCATATAAAGAAACAAATAAAATGTCCAATTCCCCAATAACATCCCCAAGCATCCACATTAACCCAAAAATGACCTCCCAACCCATAAATCCATGAATAACCATCCAAGGAAGCAGATTAAGTTGTCCAAACTGAGTGTATGCGCCTGATATAGATGTCTATGCTTCTGTAGACATTGTGAGTCCACTTATTTTGTCCATATGACCTAAAATAAGCAGAAAAACAAAGGTTATAGGCTATTAAGAGGCTAAAACCCACTTATAGACCTAAATTTACATAATATACTGCATATTTCACTGAATATGAGATTTATGTACACATATAAGCTTATGTATGTCAATAATTACTTCATATCACTTAAGATAAGTATATTATGACTCCATTAACACCTTAATAAGTATTATTATGCTATGGATAAGCTATTTAAACTACTATAATTTATATAATAGAGTAATAATCATATATATATGTAATATAATCATACACCACAGAAAAAATGGGGGGGTATTGCTAGCAATACCCCTTGCTTGAACTCTGTTGATCCACAAATCTATGCTTGAATTATGCACACATCATCACCATGTAGGAAATTGTTTGGCCTTACATTTAGTCAGAGATTTGTCACAAATTGTGCTCAAGATGAACCTACATTGATCACCTTTTGATCTTGTAAAATCCTAATTTGATCATCAGTTGAACTCCCTTTGATCTCACTTTGATCTAACATAAGCTTTTGCATATCCAATATGTCAACTATTTACTTTCAAAAAGATTCGTAATGAATTTCACATGGAATATTAGAAACGAAACCAGTAATTTTGAGTAAATGGCTCATCAAAATGATTAATCTACAACAAAATACCATCAAAATTCAATCTGATTACTGAAAACTTTTGGTAAAATGACTAATAGATATTTAAATTGGAAAATAATATTCCATTTCTCAATTTCAAATTCAAAATATAAATCCTCGTTTGAAATGTGAATTTTGTAGATTCCTTGCCTTCCTATATTATGAGTAATATTTGAGGTATTTTACACCTTTGTAAATATGGTGTTGTGCTGCTAGAAATTATCTCTGTTTCAATTCAACTTTATTGAAGCTTGATTCCAGAATGATACATATTTTATAACTATTTTGAGAAAAAAGTCACTAGTAATGAATTTAGCCTTTTATCTGTCCTTTATTAAACCTCACTTAATCCTACTTAAATCCAAATTGACCCACAAAAACCTTATTTGGGATATTTTTTAGCCCAGGATGATTCAAGATTGGAGCAAAATATTATTTTAAATATCCAATATGCCTATTGATTAAATTTCTTTAAGCTTACTTTAAATTCACATTAACATTAACTTTCACAGGAAATATTAAACACAAATCTTGAAAATATAGTATTTAAAATCATAATAAATATAATATAATATGCTTACAACAAAATTTTCTTTCTGGATTAATTGAAACAAAAAATTGTTCATTTGTGAAAATAGAAAAAATACTATCCATCCTGAATTTAGAATTCATTTTTAAAAATTTAATGCCCCCTCACTTTCAAGTTTATCATGTATTTCGAAAATTATATTTTTAATAATTTTGTGAATAGTACACCTGAGATATAAACTTGGGGATATCAAAAACTAAAACATCAGCAAATTGAAATGTTTTTTATTGTTATGAATGGAAATAATGATTGAAAAACACCATTAGAGCAAGTTTGATTTTGAATAATAGGCATACTTTCTCATGTAAATTTCAATAAAAATAATTTTTATTCTTACATAAGTTGCGGTGGATACATTTGAGCTCAAAATGAATTAAAATTGACAAAATAAGACTTCTATACTTCATATTCAAAAATGAAATCACCCTTCATTATCTACCTGTAAACTATTTTAAATTGAATAATTTCAAAGTCAGTATATACTGATGTTATTTTTTCTTCTAAAAAATTTATTATATAGATTAATAGTCATAAACAGTTGACATAGATGTTAAATTTATATAAGCAATCTTTAATTCATAAAATGATAAAACTATCTTTTATGTAAAAAGTGATGAAGGAAAAAAATATTATTAAATTTTTGATGCACTATCAATAAAATTGAAGATAGAGCATATCAAAAGTTTAAACTTAATTTCAATTTTGATATCATCATTTTATTTTATTTTACTTGAGTAGAAAACAGATTTTAAATCTCAATATAATTTTAAATCCCATTAGTTTGTAGATTTCAACATTTGAAACTATGAAATAAATATTTATGAAAGAATTTTACAATATTTGCCCTTCTAAAAACTCATAAATCCAACTTCAAATCTTCTAACCTTCACAAGTAACCACAATGCATTCTGAAAATACTCTATATTTAAATAATTAAAGGTAAATAAAATTATGTTTTTATTCTTTGTTTCAATTTTTGATAAATAATATATATATATACATATATATATATATATAATTTCTTAAAAAGTCTAAGAGGGAACTTAATAGTGGTTTTGGCATTAGATATAAAGATTCAACTTTCAAAAAATTTGTTTGGAATAAATTACAAAGACAAAAAGGATATATTTTGATGAAAGAATACTGATTTAGGTTCTCTTAAAATATTATTAACCATTTTTATGGAATATTAATCCATGGTTATCATTCTTTATGATATTATCATAAAATTTTTTCCTTTTTTAATATAATGATTTTCTATTGTGTGGTATGTAGGCTAAGATAAGTTTAAAAGATTTATTGAAGATATATATACCAGAAACAGTATAATCTGTAGATTTATAACTATAACTTACTTTTCTGATGTTTTACATCATTGATAAGTAGCTCATGCATTACACAAGTAAATAATTATAGTCTCTGGAAATAATTCCTTGTGAATTTTAAATTTTTTGTTATTCTTAAAATCATTACTCAAATAAACAAAAAATTTCTTCAAATATTGATTGAAAGAAGGAGTTACAAAATCTTATTTTGTAGTTATAAAACTTTGAGTTATTTTTCATATTATCAAGTATAATGAACATTTGTAAATTTTAACTTGAAAACTAGTGATCATAGCAAAGTAATACTGGAAGAATCAGATAAAGAGGGTGGAATAAAGTCATAGCACAACAGGAAATGATACAAAATTGTTGATTTTTATCTCATAAAATTCAACATATTTTTAACATATTTTACCACCTTTAGATAATGTTTAGTGGATTTTAACATTATTATAACAAGCAAACTTAACAATGTTTTGATTTTTATAACAAAAATAAATATTGTTAGATCATTTTTTTTAAAAATATGACTTATTTTTATGCTTTATCTACAATAGTTAGTAGTTTTTTTTGCAGAAATTACTTGTTTTGATATTCTATTTTTGAATTTTTTAAGAGACTTCATTGCATTAAAGTTTTGTAATAATTTTTCATTAAAGCATCATATTTTAAATCTAGAGAATTGGTTTTGAAATAATATATATTTTCATGTTAATTGACTCATTATTTTTGGATTGATAAATTATGTTAAAATTGGGATTGCTTATTTCTAGTGAGTGTACATCATAGTTTGTTTTCAAATCAAAGATTAATAAATGGTGAAATTTGGTAAAATTCTAAATATCTTTTAAACATTTTTGATTTAAATAATGTTTAATGTTATGTAATCATTCTATAAGTAGAACACAGTTAAAATCTGATAATGGTACATTGCTTTCAATTTCTAATACTAAAATTCTATTCTACTTGAAACAATGTAAAATAAAGCTTGGTATCTCATAAGAAACTCACAATTTTCAAAAATCATATTTCCAACTTTTTAAACATGATACACATTAAAATATATTTTTAGAATAATTTCCTAATTAGTTTCAAATACTAGAAAATAATGACCTCAATTTATTTTAATACTTAAACCATTCTGATGAGTGAATTTCACAATCCTCTAAGTAACACATGGTTACCATTTATACACATATGCATGATTTCTCCTTTTGTTTAATTTTAGCTGAATCTAAAAAGTAAAATCACATGTTGAATATCATCTATAGATAAACTTCTTATATTAGAAGCTAATATTTCATATGAGAAATTTGTTATTGAGTTTGGGAAACATTAATAAGTGTTGGGTATTATAATTGAGCCATTTATTCAATTAAATAAAAAAGGATGACCTTCTAAATATTTCATATATATATATATATATATATATATATATATAATAAAAATTAATTATATAGTAGCATTTAACCATGTTTTTATACTAATGTCATATAAAAAAAGGGATTGAACTAAAACTTTCAGTAAAGAAAATAAAAATAAGATAAGTTAAAATTCTTGTTTATATTCTCATATTTTTGAAATGGCTTACTTAAGGGAGAAAATTATTTGGTTTTAGAGTACAAGAATTTCTAGATAAAAATCTTCACAATATAGTTTGACCCTCTCAAAAAGAAAATTCCTCAAATTTTACTACCACATTTTATATATTTGTTAAGTAATAGAAAATGGAGTTGTGTCTTTGACAATGAAGCTTTAGAAAATGAAATAAATGATTTAAATTTATAATATAATTTTTGAAACAATAAATCATGTATTCAAAAAAAATTATATATCTTACAATCAAGATAACAGTATTAATTAAGCAACTATAACAACTTTGGAAAGAAAACAAGAAAAAAATAATTAGTAAAATGCATAAGTTATTTTTAGAATTTAAGGAAACTTAATAGCTCTACCTGTAAACTAGCCTTAAAGCAGGTTTGGATTTAACATGTGGAAATTCATACATAGTACCCTTCCATCATTAGAGCAGAATAAAATTTATGTAGTTTTATTTTTTTAATTTATAATAGTATTTTTATTTTTGGCTTTTTCATTAGTATAACTATATATTTTTTAACTTTTTTGTTTTTCATAACATAAGTTCAAAGCTGCACATCACTACTTCAAGATGAAACTCCATATAATGTAATCAATGAATGATATATTATAATGAATTTTACTAGAGACTTTTCAAAAATGGTGATTAAGAATACTTATTATAATTTTTTAAATTTTTATTATTATTCTATCTCTTGAAAGGAGATAGCCATATCCCAATTTAATTAGTTTTTCCTCAGAAAAATTTATTCTTGATCTAAATAAAATTGCATCACTATTAACTAGATGTTATTATACAATTTTAACAATTTTTTTATCTGAACATAGTTAAAAGTATGTATAAATTAAAGTGTTTCCACATAGTCTTACTATTATCCCACCATTATTTTCACATTTAGATTTCATTATAACTGTAAAATAAGTTTTTCAATAATTTTAATAATACCTTAATATTTAATAATTTAGTTACATAGTAGATTTTTTATCCTTTTTTTTATATGAGGCTTATTATATAAACACCACTTTTAGATTTTATCCATTTTGATGTCTGATAATTTAAATTTTCATTTAACTACCCAAATTATATCAAAAAAAATTCAAAAGTATATTTTTTTAATGTACTCTTTTTGATAAACTTATCATTTCTTATAGGTTATTCTTCAACTATTTATTGTAATTAATTACCCACTCATTTATGGTCTGTTATTGTTGTTCATTACATACAGACAAAATAATGATACTCTCATATTATATTGGAGTTTTAAATTAAAAAGTAAATACTAGTGGCTGGTATTAAATATGAAGTTGTTATAACTAAGTTGAACATTAATTAATTATTAAATGGCATTTTATATTACAAATTTTATTGAATATATATAAAAATAACACTCAAGAAATATATATAAGATATATATATAACCATTGTATATCAAAAATGAAGTACTTATCAACATGGTCTTTTTAAATGATTTTCAAATTTACTTAAAGAGACATTAATATTACCAATTCAAATTTTATATCAAATACAACAATATTATTATTTCATTTTTAATTATTTTACAAAAAATTTGAGTTTCAAAGTAATTTAATTCAGTATTTAATGAATGTTTTTGAAAAATATTTTTAAAAATAGAAATAACCCCTCACAAAAAAAAATATAATTTTTTTTACTTACAATTTGCACCATATTTCTACCCTTAAAATATTTGTATTCTTCTAACAAAAATATTTTTTAAATAAATTTAAAATTTTTTTCATTATTCAATTACAAAATGTCAAATTTATAATTTATTTTACCTTACTAAAAAATTTAGTTGAAAATTTAATTTTGTATTTCCAAAAAATAAACTTATATGTCAAAAATTAAAAAAACAAAATTATAAATATAATTATGAGAAAGAGGTAGATTAAATTTATAATATTCATATAAAAAAAATTCATATATTTTATGGTGTTTGAATTTTAAATTTAATGTATTAAAAAATAATTATTAAATAACCAAGCCAAATGAAATTGGCTTGGATTTTTGGTATCACTAGCACTTATTTTTTTTCTTATACTCACATTTTAATTTTTAATTTTTTTTTTCTACATTTCTCATTTTTTTTAATGATTTTTAATGTTTTTAAGACTGAAGTTGCTTTCAAACAACTTTGGTCTAACGTTTCTCTCACTTTCCCACCAGATTGCACCTGGTAGGGAAAGTCGCTTCCATTTTAGAGACCAAAGTCCCTTGCAGGGACTTTGGTTTCTCTGTGTGCATTGCACAGCCAGAAAAAAACTGGCTGTGCAATGCACTGCATGCAGCACATGCAACAAGCATTGCTGCTGCAAGTAATGCGCATTGCATGCAGCAGAAATGCGCTTTGCATGCAGCAGCAATGCAGCAGCAATGCAGGCTGCATGCAACGCGCGTTTCTGATGCATGCAGCGCGCATTGCATTTTCTGCGCATATCTCATGCAGCTGACTTGATATCAGCTGCATGAGATATGGTAGCGATTGTGCAACGCGCGTTGCACACTGCTTTGGCCACCTCCCAGCCTAGTAAACTAGCTGGGAGGGTGGCAAACATTACAGCAAGCAATCGAAGTCGCTTTTAGCGACTTCGATTGCTTGAAAGATACACTTCCAGCCAGGGGAAACCTGGCTGGAAGTACTAAATTGCAATGTAAGGGACCCAAGCCAATTTCAAAGGCTTGGGTCATAAATTAAGTTTTCTAAAAAGCAGCCAGTATAAATCTGGCTGCAATAAAAAGTAAATTTTTTAAATAAAATACATAAAAAAATAAAAATTTGTTCAAATAAAATATACAACACTCTTCAGCCAGTAAGAAACAGCCTTCCATTGTTACACATAGAAACAAAATCAAATGTTTCTTTCATCAACATTGGCCATGTTTCAATATTTTGAACCAAGTAATATCAGGAAAAAGGTCACAGCAAAAAAATTGCATAATTAAAAGTCTCCCAATTTAATATGGTGCGGAGGTTCATATTTTAGAAATAGGTGGTGCACATTATAGTTCCCTTTAAAAAAATTCAAAAATGAATTAATTTTGGCGCAATGTAAATTTAAATGTGATGAGTGTATGTTTTTTAGCTACGTGAAACATGGTAGCTAGAATTATGTGGCGTCAATTTTTTTTAGATGTGAAATTCAGTGTTCCACAAATGTGCATCTGTACAACATGCAGCCAAGTTAATTCTAGCTGGAATTAGTATATGCATAGGAAAAAATGATCATGCTGTGTACAGTGCCTTGGAAACATCATTCTTGGAATTTAGATGAAGTTTATCATATGACTTGGAGAGCTGCATTTTTTTGAAAATGTGATCAGTGAAAATTCATGATATATACATCTGTTTGCCACCCAATTTATTTTTCCTTTCTCTTTCTCACTTACCTTTTTCAAAAATTATCAATCATATTTTTGCTTTATCATTTTGAATTATTGGTACTATTTTCTTGACCTTATCTGATTACCGGTAAGCAAATTTTTCTTGCTATTGCATTTCATATCATTTTGGTTTGTTACACTTTTTTACACTTTTGACAAGTTAATCTAATGATTCTAATTCTGAATTTATTTTTATGGTATCTTTTACTGTACCATTTTGCTTTATTATAAAATAATTCTTTTTCAGTTAACTTAAAGTTTTTTTATTTGTTTGTCAATTTACTTTTCTTTATTCCTTATCAAAAATGTTCAATTTATTTATCTAACCATTTATTTTTTAAAACAGTGATTATAAAATAAACTTTATAATTAATTTTGATCAATCAGCTACAAATGGAAGAAGATTTTATAGACATGTAAGTTCATGTTTTGCTTATCATTTTTCTATATTTCTTTAATACTTTCTCAACCATTATATTATTAATATGAAAAGTAAAACATCATCTCGTACTTGCTGAAAGCATACAGGATAATTTTTTGCTTTTCATAATAATAATTAGATTGTTTGTACTTTACCTTTAATTTATTGATTTTTAAGTTGTTTCAAAGTCTCGTACTTGCTGAAAGCATACAGGACAATGCTACAATTTAAAAATTAATAATTTATTGAAGTATAACTTTCTAAGTCAATATATTGATCAGAGCAAGATTTTTCATTTTATATATGTGGATATCATAATTCCGTAAATTTTTTAATATTACTAGTGTATTGGAGTTATACTTTCATTATATTATTAATATCAAGTTTAGAGCCAAATCTCGTACTTGCTGAATGCATACAGGATAAAGCTATACTCTTTATATGTATAATTTAATAAAGTATACCTTTGAAACGCTTTCTTAATATTTGAAATAAAGAAAAAGTATATAAATTTACTAATATGTAGATATGCTAACTTTTGTATTTCTAATATTGAAGATATGATAAAGTTAAAGGTATCATTGACTGATAATTGAAATTATGTTACTATTTTCTAATTTTTGATTTTTTTCTATTTTAAATCAAAATTGAATTCTCTTAGGATTGAACCATCAATGAGTAACAATTTGAAAAAAAAACGGCCAGGGAAGAACTCTAACAATAGGTGGGCGAAAGACATTGCTACTGGAATGAAACTTGTAAACGCTCTTTGAATGGATACAAACGGGAAGAAGCCACATTTCTATGCACGATCTTATGCAAATAATATGACAGATTGCAATATTTATTACAATTTTTTTCCTGGATGTAGTATTTATAAACCAAAAGGTGTCTTAATACCTAATGTTCTTGTGCAGACTTTTGAAATTCATGAGCTCAAAGAACTAGATATGTTAGAAGCTATGGTGCAATGCATTAAGGATCTTTCTTACTGCGAACATGAAATTAAAAATAATGGTTATCATCAAAGAGCTGGTGGTTTTGGAAAAATGTTTGGTGGTGGCTTTATTTTAGATAGAAAGAAATCTTTACATATTAGTAAGTATCACTTTTTTTAATTTAAATACTGAATTTTCGAATGCTTTTCCTTGCAGATGAATACACTGATAATATTGTAAAAACGGATGAATATAAAAAACAAATGAAGAGGATTGAAATGTACTTTGAATATTTTTTTAAAAAAATATCATATGTAAAGTACAATGAGGCAACTAATCTTTGCGCAAAACTTGGTATTCCTGGATTTTCAAAAGTTTCTAGTGAAGAAGAGGGTGTATCATTTGCTAGTAATTTAACTTGGACATCTGGAGGGAATGGTAATGGGTTCTCTAATGAGGTTCATCTCGATAAGGATGCAAGTTTGTATACTTTAGGAATATTTTTTCCTAAAGATACAGAAAAAAACACCATTCATATGAAGTATGATAAGACCCAATCACGACAAATAGGTGGACAACTTATGTTTCCCGAAATTTGAAGTAAAATCAACTTTGAAGCAACTAATGGAATAACAGTGACAATATGGCCTGCCAATCAACTAAGGCATTTTACCTCAAGATGTCATGAAATTCCTGGCTTCACTAGGATAGGTTCTTCTATTCAAATCAGCACTAGACTTTTTCATGCTATAGAAAAGCTTAATGTTTTTGATATTGATATTTCAGAATACTTAGAAATTAAAAAAGAAAAATTTAGGTTAGAATATTTGATTAGTGCTTTGAGAGTTTTTTTGAAAAGAGATGACTTAATAGAGGAAGAAATAAAATCAGCAAAGTATTATTTATCTAATGTTAAGACATATCTAAAAAATTTTGATAATTAAATATTAAAAATTTATATTATATATACACAACTTAATGCAAATTTAAACATGATAAATACTGGGAGTAGCTGTAAAATTTTCAGTTTTGATAATTATAGTATTATCTATTTTTTTATTTGTGAAATAAAATAATTTTTTTTCATAATATTATAAGAAAATTTGATTTACTTTTGAGGAAATATATAAGTTGTGAAATCTTTAAATGTCATTTTTATTAAATTGGTAGCAAAGGTTCTAAAATAAAAAAAACTATAATAAAGAATTTGAAATATATTAGCCATAAAAATGTGCTTTTAATGCTACCAAATTAACTGTATAGTATTTTAGGTCAAACAGGCTTATTAATAAAAAAGTTAATAATAAAGAGTTGAAGAAAGAATTTTGAATCAATAATAGATTAAATTGTATTTTTTTAAGAATGTACTCATTTAATTATTTAAATTGTTCTACTTCTGATGAAAAATGTTACAATCAACGAAAATATTTGTAATAATTAATAGATTATATAATATTAAAGGTAAAGTAACAAAACTAGAGCAGTTATCATATTTTTATATAAACACTAAAATATTTAAGAATTTAATACAAGTATTTGAAATCATATAAGTAGATTTTAAAATCTTTGTTATTGCTGGACTTACAATAATTTTTTTTAATAATTAATTTAGAAAATCATGTCAAAGGTTACTTAATAAATTTCAAAGATGGTCACATTTTTGACGTATTTGAAGGAAAATAACTTGAATTATACAAGATATATCATATAGACAGAACTTTATCTATTTACATGTTGGAATATTAATTTATTGAAAGGCTATGTTTAGCAAAAAAAGGTGATACTGGCTGAATGGAGCTCCAGTGATTAAGAAAATCTGCAGAAATAGCCCTAGCAATTCCCGGAGGACTTGGGGTATCAAATTTTAAAGGAAATGGATCACACTTGCCTATAAAAGGTTTTATTAATGTTAAAATATAGTTATTTAAATTTTTCCAAATTATTTCTTCCATCAAATGATTTTTTTTTCATGTAAATTAAGAAACTTAACTTCTGATATTACCTCCAAGCAATCAGCTGCTGAAGCCAATCTATGATCTTGAGAGCTCAGAAATAAACCACGGACACCATCAATTATATAGAATGTGAAAGATTGATATCGGTGGTGGGAGTATTCAGAATTTATTTTGTTTAGTGCAGCCTTTTGTTTCTCTCTCATTATATTCAGTTCAGTATTTTCGTTTTTCTCACTTGATTGTTGAGCTTCACTAGTCTTGCCACTTGATATTGTTGCAGCACAATATTTTGATTTAAGAATGATAATTGACATAATTATATCAATGATAATATTGCTGATTTGAAGAAGAGTTGACATTGATATATCACGGGTTTGAAGTGCAGTGGGACCAACTTCTAAGCCATCAGAAATCGGACTCTTCAGATTTGAAAGGTGAGCTAGAAGCTGAAGACCACGTTCAATTGGACAATCTGAGTTAATGTTTTGATGTGATGGAATCTGGCTGAATTCATGTGCGGTCAGATAAAGTGAAGATGATATAAGAGATACCCATGAAGAACGGCAGTGGTCACTTGGGATCATTAATCTCATGAGCATTCGGATAAGATTGGATTCAGGGTGATCCGTTTTCTTTGTTGAGGAAATAATTTCAGTATTTAAACCATCAGGATCACATAAATCTTCCATTTTTTTGAAATCAATATTATTGAGTACCCATAGCTGTGAGCTATCAATCTCTAAAAAATATTTGCTACAAAAGGAAACAAAAATAAGTAAAAGAACAAAAGTCAAGACTAAAAATTATGGTAACTTACATAACTCAGTAAGTTTTGAAAGCCAATCTTCTCCACAAAATTTTTCCCAATGAAAAGTAAACATTGGAATATTTGACATGGGTTCTTGGGAAGAAGTAGAAGAGCGTAATTCGAGGAGAGTAACAATTTCCAACCACGACCTGAGGACCTTTGCCGTGCTGATTCTACCTTTATAAAAATTATGAATTTTACAGAATTCCTCCTGCAAATCAGATTCTTTTAGAACTGAGGGTGAATAAGTTAGAGGTTTTTTCGATATCTTGATTGGAGTTGATTTCATTGGTAGAGAAGCTTTCAAAGAGGTCAAAGTAGGTAATTTAGGAGGTGATGGGTATTGCTTCTTAGAAATGAAGGAATTTGGTGATGAGCTGTTTGAATCATCATCTTTATCAAACATATCAACATGTCTTGAAGAAGATTTTTAACTTTGCTTTTTTTGATGAACAAGCATAGCTTCATATTCTGACAGTTGATCATCGCTATTTTCATTGCTCTTTTCATCATCTTCATCAGGGAGAGGGCGTTTATGGATGGAACAATCTACAGCAGGTGAGTTTCTGGTACAAAATATCAAAAGAAAGATAAAAAGTACAATATGTAAGCAATAAAAGAGATATATGATAGAATTTTAAAGATAAAAGAATAACAATAAAAAAAAGGAAACAAGAATATACTCATTATCAAAACCTTTGCTTTTTTTTTGAGATTTATTATTTGATACATCAGAAAATTCATTAGCAGAAGCCGGTTTAATATGTCGAACAAAAGAGGAGCCTTGGGATAATCTCTTTTTCTTGGAGCAGATAACAGGTGTTTCAAGATTTTCCTTAGAAGTTGAAGCATGAGTTAAATCTGATGGTTCATCTGTCTCATCATCATCCCTAATGACAATGATTTCATCAGGAGGAATTATACCCTCCTCATAAGCTACAAATATATATGAAGAAAATAAAATATTAATAATCTTATCTACTAATTTAAAAGGAGACAAAAAAGGTGATGAACATACATTTTTCAAGGCTTTTCACATATTGGAGTAAGTCATTACAAGGGTTAGATAAATATGAAGGAGAAGGATTATTGTTAAGGATCTTGACAAGCTCTTCTGTTTTATCTCTAGCCAATTCAAGTAAGTTGTGATACTGAACTCTTGTTATTTCCTGCCTCTCATTGCTAAGTACAGGAGGGTTAGGTGCCATGCCATGTGGCAGACATGGTGCAAGCTCAAAAGCTTCAAAGCGAGTATCAATCAGAGAGTGGGATGAAACACATTTGGGTGCTGGAAAATCAAATTTTTGAAAAAAAAAGATATAGAACATAAGTGAAATATATAAATTAAGAGAGAGGAACATGATATACATACAAAGTGGAGGTGTAGGATTTTGTATACTAGACATATTGATTAATGAATATTAAAAAAAAGTATTTGATATCAAAAAATTATGATGTAATATGATGAATAATTATAAGAAACTCTATTCTAGAAAATTGAAGTTGATAATTTAATAGGATAAAAAATTGAATAAGATTAAAATTAAAGTGAGGATGAAAGAAACAGAAAACATAAAGAGGGGGATTTTATATTATTTAAGCTTTTTTTAACATGTATTATTCATAGTGGGGTAAACTGAGTAACATGCTAAATCACAATCTGTTTATATTGAAGCGAAATTTGATGTAGCTAACAGAAAATACTAGTAATTCTTTGGGGACTTTTAGTGTGAAAAACAAATAATAACAAATGTATATCCCATATGCAAATTGCCACTGGTAAATACAAAATTTTTTAAATTAGAATTTACTCCTAAACAATGGAGATACACTTAATTAGTATATTATATGAAAAAAAAAGGATAATCCTTAATGAATATTTGTTAAATTTACTTTCAGATGACAATGCGAGATTCACATATATACTGATATGCCTCATCAAACAAGAAATGAATTATAAATATAAAATTGGTAACATTAGAATTTAAGATAAGAATTTGTTTTTTAAGTGACAGGAGGAGTGTCAGGCTAGGGTGTGGGCACCGTGACCAAACCTTTGATAAACTTGGATACAACTAAGGGAAAAAAAAATTGAATAGTTTTATTTTGCAATATATCTTAGTCTGCACAAGATATTGCATTATTGTCCCTAACTATACCAATATTGTTAATTTTCAAAAGTTATAGGACTACTAAGTTGATAAAATATTATTATGAATCACCCAATGAAATACCTTAAGCAACATTCAAAATTATTAAAATATTAATATTCAATTTGAGATTTGGATTAGCTAATTTTTCACAACTTACCACAGTTTTGATTAATATAATAAAACTTGAAAAAAATTGTTGAGATAACCTAGAAATGGGTGCAAGAAAATGATGAAACATATGACTTGAAACTTAACTCATACACTATTGATAAACTTCATGGATCCTGATTAATTTCTATCAAAATTAATTTTGAGACTAGCATATTGAATTTTAGCTATGACCAAGTACTGTAAGTGCCATGGTTTGTATTCAATATATTGGTGTTGAAATTAATTTTGATAGGAATCAACAAGTATCATATGGCACCTAGCATGAAACACTGACAGAAACCATCAAATTTATGAGGCAATGAACCTCATAATTTTGATCGAAATTAATATAGACCCCTGCATATTGAATACAAGCCATTTCACATGGACTACACAGACATAGATAAAATTCAACATGCATGGCTTAAAATTAATTTTGATCGAAATTAACCAAGGCATTAAAACATCAATTTTTATATGGTGTACTTGATCAAACCAGTTTATCTAACTGCTTAGCTTACCTATACTTATAGGAATTTTATGCATAGTCCATGTCCATATTAATTTCGATCAAAATTAATGTTGACTAATACATAATGAATACATGCTATGCCACTTACACTTGCCAGGCATAGCTACCATTAAATATGCCAGTATCAAAAATTAATTTCGATTGAAATTAATGAGCATGATAATCATGAATTTCCGGAGTCAACTGCTTATTTTTATGCATGGTGCCTTGCCAACATTAATTTCGATCGAAATTACTTTTGATACTGGCATATTGCATGTATATATGCCTGGAAAGTGTAAGTGGCATAGTGTGTATTCATTATGTATTGGTCAACATTAATTTCGATCGAATTTAATGTTGACATTTGCATATTGAATCCAAGCCAGAAAACAACCCAGAAGATTCTTCATAAAACTTCCCATTAATTTCGATTGAAATTAAGGCTGACCATATACATATTGAATGGTAGTTATATCTGGTCTGAGTAAGCAGAGATTACTTATATTCAATATGTATTGGTCAACATTAATTTTGATCAAAATTAATGAGCATTTTGATCATGAACTTTTTCAGTCAGTTAGTTGTTTCAATGCATAATGGCATGCCAACATTAATTTAGATCAAAATTAATGTTGAAATGATATAATGCTTTTTTGCATGACATGTAAAGGACGGCAAGTATTTTTAAGTATTGAAATTTACTATACATGTTGAGGGTAAATATAAAATTTACATATCCATATTAATTTCTATAAAAATTAATGTTGACCAATACATAATAAAAAGTAGATATGCCTGGCTAGTGTAATTGGCATAGCTTTTTTTCAATCTGCACTTGGCAACATTAATTTTGATCGAAATTAAGGTTCATGATTATCATCAATTTATTCAGTCAGTTGCTTACTGTTATGCATGGTAACATGTCAACATTAATTTTAATAAAAATTGAATTTGACATGCCACCAAGCATTTTTATGTAAGATGAAAAGTAGGGCACTTTATTCTTAAGTAAACACATTACAATGCCTATTGAGCATGTAAATATAATTTACACATTAATATTAATTTCAATCAAAATTAATGTTGACCAATAAACATTGAACACAAGCTTTACAACTTACACACACCAGATATAACTACCATTCAATATGTATATGGTGCTCACTAATTTCGATAGAAATTAATGAGCAGTTTTATGAAGAATTTTTTGGGTGGTTTGCTGGTTTGGGTTCAATATGAAAATGTCAATATTAAATTCTATTGAAATTAATGTTGACCAATACGTAATGAATACACACTATGCCACTTACACTTTCCAGGAATAGACACCATGAAATATTCCAGTATCAAAAGTAATTTCGATCGAAATTAATGTTGGCAAGGCACCATGCATAAAAATAAGCAGTTGACTCCAGAAATTCATGATTATCATGCTCATTAATTTCGATCGAATTTAATTTTTGATACTGGCATATTTAATGGTAGCAATGCCTGGCAAGTATAAGTGGCATTACGTGTATTCACTATGTATTGGTCAACATTAAATTCGATTGAAATTAATATGGATACATAAATGTGACATAAAGAGGTATGGACCATGAATTTGTTGAAAATACATTTTTATATCTCATACATTATTTTTTTTTCTTAAATAAAATGTTACTCTCTCTCAATATCACTTTATAAAATTTACCAAGCTGCTTTGAAAAAAAACAGAATACATAAAATTCAATATAAGATAGCTATATTACACAGAAGATCACCGTTATACCTAAGTTATGATGATGTTGATGCTCTATTAATTGATTCCCGAATCTTTACCAGATCAATATCAGCTCCAACCCCAAGTGACTCACGTTCATTCACAGATAATCCTTGCAAAAATGTTGCTGAATAGCAATTCTTGGGGAGGTATTTGGGAACATTGAATATACCATTTTGTGCAACTGTCCTTTCTGATGACCGTGAATATGTTTTTAATGCTGATTTTTTTTGAGCTGGTGTATGGGCTAAGTCCTTTGTCATCTTATCCATTTTTTTAAACAAATCATTGAGTTCAGGATTTCGCCATCCAGGAATAGCTCGGATAGGTGCAGTTGGGGCTGGTGCTGGGCCTTCCTCAATATCAGAGATGCACCTAGTATCATGAAAAAGCACAACAAAACCTGGCACATCACTGCAGAGATCTCTTGCTAACTTGTAGTGTGCACTAGCAATCTGAATTCCAACTAAATCAGCTTAATAATAACAAAAAGCAAAGTAAAATAAAAAACTTACCTTGGTCCGATAACGTTTTACTTGTGCCCTTGCCCTCTTTTCAAACTTTTCTCTTGCTACCCTTTCCTCTTCTTGCCCAAACAACCTTATCATCTCCTTCCCCTTATTAACTACCCATTTCTCAATAACACATTGAGTGAACTGAAGCTTTGACTGATCGATTGTATTCAAGGTGGTGAGCCATCTGGTACAGTGGTCGCATACTATGCTTCCCATGACTTGATTCCAAGTTGATTCTGAAAAATCACGGCAAGTCCAATCAAACGCAAATTTCCAAAAACGTTTTTATTGCAATTCACGCTCTAAGTTTCTTTTGACAGAAAGTGGGATCGGTGCTCCTCCTTTTAGTCCTTGAGGCTCAGGTGCTGGAAAAAATTCGGGTAGTCGAATTTTGGATCGCAAGAAGGCTATAGAATTGGTTATCAGAAATTGTCAATCAGCTGCAGAATTGGCACGGTTAGAAGATTGGACTTGGGTTAGGACAGTTTGAATTGGCTCCAATCTTTCCAATTTTCAATCTCCAAAGGTGTTGGGCTCGCAGGATATTTTGATATTTGTGTTGGTCCCCCAAGACAATACTTCAGAAAGTGGTAAATATTTCTATTTAGACTGTCCGAGCTCCCGGGAACATCATTCCTTCTAACTAAGCCTCTTAAAGCCCTTAACCCCCGTTCTCGCTTATGAGACTCTGCTGAATTGAGTCTGTGGTAATCACTGATACCCATAATGATTGAGGGATTCACTAACAATTCAAATAAGTTAATTAAATTGGTTATTTTTCAATAAAAGAATACACTACAAATTTGACTTACCTGCTCCACTTGTGCTTGCTCCTTGGTTAGGCTGAGCAGATGATGATTGGTCTCCGAAAAATTCCCTCAATACTTCACTAGCCCAATCTCTTCCTAGCTGATCAGCTTGCTGATTAGCACTTTCAGAAGCAGAAGGATGATTGGGATTAAAATTTCTCAGTTCTGAATGAGACTCTTGGCCTGGATTGGGATTAGGTGGTGGGTTAGGATTAGGTGGTACAGATTGAGATGCATCTGGAGGTGGATCAGCAGAGGGTGGTGGAGGAGTATTTCCAGTATTAGTATGTTGAGGCAGAAAACAATCAGAATCGGTTGGGTCAACAGACATCCCTTCAAAATTATCATCCATAATGAACTGTAATAAAATAAAATAAAATAAAAATAATCAGTTGTTAAAATTTATACCTATCAAAGCTAAAGTAAAAAAAGATACTATGTATATAGTCTTGTTAACGTGTATGTTCTCTTGTCGAAAAATAAAGTGAATAATATATAGCTATCAGCTAAAGTTGGAAGGTCAAACTATTTATAGTAGATGAATGAGCAAGAAGATCATTCATTAAGTAAAAATTTTATCATATTTCTCATTATCATGATTTTATTTCTTTCATTCTTACATTTAAGATAAAAATGACTCATTGAAAGCGTGGGTTCTCTCGCAATAAAAGCAACCAAAGTAATTGTTCACTGATTTATGATAAGTAAGTTGGATGCATTTCATTTTTTAATTGAGCATTGAATTATTTATTTCACCATTTACAAATATCACCAATCCTACAAATTTCCCCAATCCCAAATTAACACAATGATGTTAGTCAACAGAAAATAAATTTGATTAATTTTTTCACTCACTACTGTCTACAGTCCAATGGCAGTGACAACCTCGTCTTTGATTCCAAACATTCCTTTTTTGTGCTCGACAGTAGCTGCATGTCCAATTATTGCATCTTTCTTAATCACAATTTGAGTTGCTTTGGCTACTCTTACTAACTGACAATGCACTTGTGGGAAAAGCTCATAGGGATCCTTTGATGTTTCTTCTGGACGGAGCTCTTTGAAAGGACTTACTATTAAATATATTTGATCAATCTCTTCCTTTGATCTGAAAAGATCATCAATTTGCCCAAACTGGCTATCTTTTCAATAGTAGAATTCAATTGTTGAATTAGCAATGTGTCGATGGTAACTAGTAAACCTCTTTCCATGTATCAATATTCTTGCTACATTTTCAACTACCCAATCCCCACTTTTCTCTGATGGTGTCAAAGCCCGTCTTGAAGTTTCTTTTCCCATTCGTGCCCTTACCCATTTAGTAAATAATGCCATACTTAGATGGATCCATTTGTTTTGTTTATCAAGATCAATATGGATTTTTTTAGTCTCACATTGATCATTATCTTCAGCTTCACCAAGATCTAATACCCTAGACTTGCGATACCAATGTTTGAGCATTGTTAGCGGTATCTCTCCTGTGGTAAATATTAATAAATTAGCACAGCTGAGTTTTTAAATCATTGCTTACAAACATTACATACGTGGATGGTGACTGTTTGGAATTTCAGATAATATATGATTCACCCGCTCTCCAGACCAAGTAGCTGTACCTGATGGTGGACCAAGACGCTTTATCATTTCAGGATAATGTTGAGTGATATGCAGATTTGGATTTGCATTAATATTCTTCCAACCCTCTTCAAGGCACTCACGATACTCTAACAGAAATTGATCTAGATCTTTAAGCTCATTAGTCTGTATATTTTTTAATGTCAAAAAATTGGTGATCGAGCATAATGTTACAAGTGACTTGAGAAGATAATATTCTCTTGGTTTATCAGCTGAGGAAGCTGAAGATTCAGATTCTTTAAATTTTTCAAACCAAAGGGGTATAAGTGACAAAGGGAAGTAGAGAGTATACAGCATGTGCCATTCTGCTGCCTTGAGGGATCCTGCCTTTTTAGATCCTACTGATTTTGGAACTCGTGTTAGCCAGGAAGGTCTTCTTACTTGATCAATCATCTTCCATACAACCTGTAGCTCTGCTGCTGTGATTCGTGGATTACTACTATCTTCATTTTCTTTCTCCTTACCTTTCCTTTTATTTTCTTCATCTCTAGCTGTCTCATTTGATGAGTGAGATCCTTCACTCTGTGATATGCTAATGCTTCTTTGCCTTAAGTTATACAATGAATTCCTACTGTCACTGCTGTGAGACTGTATTGAGGCCACATCGCTATATGGAGGAATAAATTTGGAGCTGGATGACCTACTCTGGCTTCTTGATCAATTTGTTCCCAATCCTTCATTAACTAGTCCATGATGACTTGATGACTGTCTTGAACTTGTACGTCTTTGCCACTTGTGCTTTCTCGTGTGTCCTGTATCATCATCATCATTATTTGTGGTGCTTAAGCTACTTCTACGTTTTTTCGAATGTTTGTGCAGTGAAGTTTCAGAAAAGAAATCATCATCTTCTTCTCTTACATGCCAATTTTTATCCTTTTCCAGCTTTCTTTCTAGATCTTTTGCTGGATTTTGGATTTGAAAAAAGCTTAGACTGTGATCTTTTAGGTTGCCAAGCATATGTGAATGCATAACATCAATTGAGCAATATTCAGTTGGACGCCAATATTCAAGGTTATTCAGCTCACTCCATCGTACCCCATGATTTTGAACCATTGATACACGCTCCCAATGTGACTTAGAATTTTTCCACTTTGTTTCCCAGCACATATGATCCTCATGATTCCGTAATGAAAAATTTCCCACATTCTTTTCACTAATTTCATCTTTAGAGATATTACAGAAAGAGCAGAACATTTTTGCAGAGTGACTCGAAAAGCCAGCCAATTTTCGTATTGCAGGAATGTCACCTATCAAAGAGAACAATGCAACTCTTAATTTCCGGCCTCGTGGATAAAGATGTGTCTTTTCAATCAATATACCATCCCATAGAGTTTGTAGATCATTAACCAGTTGTTTTAGAAGGTGATTAAGCTGTTCACTTGTGGGTTCTGTTGGTCCAGGTATAATAGCATACAAAAAAAGATTTTCCATTTTGTATCTATCTTCTTGAGGTAGGTTCATACACAACATCATAATATTGCCTACAGACTTCTGATGACCTCCAATCCTATTGCCACCAGGCCTAAACCAGTTGACATATAAAGTAAACATTAAGTTGCCTGAAGTTATCATATATTCATCATCATTGCTATCCAGAGCTGGAGTGTTTATGGGAAAGTTTTTCCAAATTGAACCATCACAAACATCCTTCATCAAATCATACTCTACATGTTCTGCCACAGGGGTTTTCTTCTCAATCAGAAGCTCAAATTTGAACAGTTTGATCTTTTCCTTAAGCCAGTCGATAAAAGAATGGTGATGAAATGTTTTAAGAGATAAGTATTTTACATGTTCTTGATGTTCCTCCATCAAATACAGCCTTTCATCACATTTAACTGCAATTTGTCCTGCTCAAAACATTTTTAAATAGCGCTTTGATGATGAAAGAAACGGTTGATTGCAACATAGTATAGATGGTTGAGATTCAGAGTTATACTCATAAAGAGCAAAGCATTTAGGACAGCATGTTTTAGTGAAAAATGATTGATTGAGCTTTAATCGACTAAAAACTGTATCTATTGAGCGTGGGACCAGGCGGACAATGCTATCAGAATCCAGTCTTCCACTATCAACTAGAAGTTTGAGCTTCTTAATTTCTTCATCCAAAAATTGAGTACAACCTTCTTTGCTCAAATGATGAATCAGAGAAAGCTTTGCTGCCTGCCACATAATTATTTGGCTATACCGTTCCCCAAGATTTGAGTTTCTAGAGACTGTTGAAGATACTTCTTCCCCCAATAGTAACTGCCCCTATGTAATAAATCATTGAAAAATCATAAAGACTTTAATTCTCACATTGAACTATAGATATACAGCTTACTGTTTCTGTGGAGCGGGAACTTCCAATGTTAAGTGGATTGTTGGAAGAAATAACCATCTGGGCCTTCCTATTTCTTTCCTCTTGATGTTTTGCATAAGAATTAGAGCTTTTGAAAGCCATACCAACTTCAAAGGACCCAGAAGAAGTTTGATACTTTCTATTGACACATCCAAGATCTTGACATTGACATACATGAAAAAATGGAGGCATTGTAATTGTGATAATTTTAGGAATAAGTTAGCTATTCGAAGTTACCAATTGAAGGTATTCCTTTTTTTGAAAGGCACTAGCTAATATTAGCTACATTTTTTTATCAAAAGAATATGATGGAATATGTGTTGAAATTATTTAAGTTTAAATGTTTAATTTTTATTCGGATAAATTATATATTAATTTAAAGTTATGCAGTCTACTTTATTTGTATTCTGTATACTCTCTGCATTTGTACAACAATGCATGCATGTTTATCAGAATATTTTCTATCATAGAAAAAATTCTGTTGTACGCACAAGTATCTTAATTATTTTTCTATCAAATGCCTTCTGAGTTATATCAAACTACCCTATAATTATTTGATTTTGATAAAAATTCTTAGTTATGGACTATAAGAAAAGTAATCCATATTTTTAACATAATTATTTAAAAAATTACCCCAAAAATCAAAGTTAAACCCAAAAATAAGTTTAATATTTTGTAAAAAACAATCACAAACATATTTCTTTCAATTTGAAAATTGGTCTGTACTAGGTAGAATTTTCTATAAAGAAAAAATCAAAAATACTCAAATAATAGATGCTACAAAAGTGTAAACCTTAAAGAATTACATAAAAGCTGAAACCTTGTATAACTTTTCATACATAAATGTGATGAAGTGACACTCTAGTCTATTTATTCAGGTTGAAAAAAATTACTCAATAGAATATGTATTACTATATTATTGGACCAAAAATAATTTTTTGGTAATCAAAAAATGAACATAGCCTCACATTTAACAAATTATTTTTGTGGAAGAATTTTTTGAAAAGAAAAAAAAATCCGTTTCTTAAATGAGTCTGCTTTTATCACATAATCATTCTCTTTATTTTATACCATTCCTTTTGAGTTCAAGTTGCATATAAAAATATAATTTATGCATATTATAATTCCATAAAGTTGAAATATTTCTTATTCTTAATTTTTGTGATATTTCTCCTTAAATCAACTTTGATCATAAAGTTTTGGAGCTCAACAATTTATCCTTCCTCTTTGTTTAATTTAATTGAACACTTTCTTAATCTAATTATTTATGAACCCTAGTAGCTCTTACTTTCCTCATGGAAACCTGCCCACAAACACAAGAACACTTAATAGAAGTTTTAATGAGACTTTGCCTCCATTCAATTCTCACTTTTGTAGATCTATACACAATTTTTGTCGTTCACTTTTGGATATGTCACCAGAATCAAATGGATGGAAACAAAACCCTACTGAAGAGCAATTAGACAGATTTTCATCATTCGACATGAATTCTTGCAACATTGCCTTTGAACTACCTCATCCAGAATCAAATTCAGTGGTTTCGGAAAAGTTTCCACCAATTTTCCGTGAATCTTTTATTGAGCACCTTCGCATGTGTGGTTTCCCAGGATCAACTTTCGCTTGGAACCTAGATTGGTTTGACAAATGGAACCAGGTCTTGGCAAATATTCTCATTAAACACTGGGACAATGCCTTAAAAACCAATAATTTGATTGCATATCCAATTGACTCAACTCAAATTAGCTTCTCAAATCAAATAGGAGTTCTTCACCGTTGGTTTTTAGGTCATGCTGATAGATTAAGACTTGGGAAAGATTCTCATAGCTCTCAAGAAATAATCAAAGTGAGAAAGCATAAATATAGAATAAAAAAAAAGTATGAAAATCCCTTTTTTTTCAACCGTTTTTATTTATGACCTTTATTTCAAGTAACAAAGATTCTTAGAATTCAGTTAACCAAACTAAACTTCTTAAACAACTTCCACATTGTGAAACTTATCACAACCTTTTCACAAACATCAAGTGTTGTTCAGACACCGAAATTGATAATGATGGATCGTTAAGACGTATCTTAATGCAACGGAGGTCTGAAGATTTTTCTAAAGTTGCACAATATCTTGACCAACAACACTTTGATATTCGAGATAATTCAACCTACTCTGGAAGTGTGCTAAAGGACTTGGCCTTGTACAAAAGAATCAGTTTGGTTTCAACATTATCCCCTAACCTTAATCCTTCTCATGTCCCCCAGGGTTTGCCGAATGACTGTTATTCTCCCTTATATCTTGCATCTCTAAATCCTCAACAACTCAGACTTTTAAATCCTCAAAATCCCATAAATTTACCTGCTCTCCTTGAAAATATTTCTTCCTCTAATGTGAGTGATTGACAAACTCCCTTAATAATAGGTTTGCACACTCATACTCCTCATTTCCACTGTTTGAGACACTTAGCCTTGAAAACAAAAACATAATTTTAATGATTACTATTATCATTAAAATTTATAGAAATGAAATTTGGCTTACATTGTTAGCTCCATTTTTTTCCTTTGAATCTTATACATGCTGAATTCTATACTTCCTTGTACAAAATAATTCAAAACATTTACTTCATTTTGCTGCCCCATTCTATACAGCCGATCAACAGCCTGTTGCTCAACTGCTGGATTCCAATTTGGCTCCTATTTCAACATTGAACATATAAAAAATTTAATATTTTTGTTCTTAATATGAAATAAAAGACATTGAGCTCACCATTATATATACATTTTGAGCACACCTGAGATCTATACCCACTCCTGCAGCCTGAATTGTTCCAACCAAAACTTGGCAATTTTTATTAAAATGGAATTCATGCATATTTTTGTCTCGCTTTGTCCTGCTGAGTTCACCCGTAAGCTGGGTATACCTAATATTGTGGTCATCTAAAGCCATTTTTATTCTATTTTGAAATATTAGAAAATTGTTTTTAATAAGCCAACACAATTTTGTAAAACAATTCATTATAGAATCACTTACATCTTCAAAAAGTCTGCAAAGTTGGAGAATATAACAGCTTTTGGAAAATTTATACCCCTTTCACCAGACAAAAAGTTTTTTAAGTGGCCTATAAGATGACAAATCTTTGCGGAATGCTGCCAGGTGAAATCAAAAGTTGGAGTTTCATCCAGATTTTCGTAGATTGGATTGTTGCAGAATTTTCTTAAAATCATCAGCTCTCTTAGAAACTCAGATGAGTCCCAAGGGAAGTCAGTGCTTCTGGAGTGCCCATATCGCTCAGTGAATCCTTCTTGAAGCACATCAAGTTTAGACCTCCATGGATCTGCTAATTGAACCGATATCCCCCTTTGAATCTTTTTTGGAAGAGACAAAATTGCATCCTTTGTTCTACGTAGGCTTATGACTTTCATTAAGTGATTGATTGATTTAATAGAATTAGCCTTTCCTTTTTGCAAACCTGGAAAAAGGAAATTCTTCCATAACCAGTCTTCTTGCCACTTTTTGATTCTAAGAAAAAATATGAGACTTTGAAGGTCAGTGGGCCTGTTCTGAAGTGGAGTTCCAGTCAAGCATAGTTGGTGTTGGGATTCCAAGTCAAATATTGTTTGAGCCCTCTGCGAGTAAGGATTTTTAATGTAACTAAAAGAATATTTATAAAAATTAAGTTTTAAGTTTTAGATATAGAAATGGGCACTAACTGAGCTTCATCTAAAACAACTCTATATCAAAAGAGCATTTGAGTCACCGGTATCTTTTTTTGGCTTTGATTTTTTGACATCGTTGGGCTAGCTATTTCATAGGTCGTTAAAACAATAGCAGTGTCCTGTAGCTCATTGACATTAGTATTTTGACAATCCTTCCCATAAAGAACCTTGAAAGGAAGCGCATTATCTTCAAAGTGCACACTTACTTCATTGATCCAATTTGATAGTGTTGCCAGGGGGCATATAATCAGTGTGGCTGAACTCCGATTAATACCTTCTTGATTTTCTGATACCTGGAATTGTCTTGCTTCACCTTGAGTTGCACTTATAAGAGAAAGAGTTGAAAGTGTCTTTCCCAAACCCATATCATCAGCAAGTATTGACCCGTTTCCTTCAGGCGTTAATTGATTGTTAGGAAACTGATCTTTATAGTCATTGAATCCAGTTCTAAGCCAATGGTTGTCCTGGTGCCTCCACATGATATCCAACTTTTCCTTTAACATTCGTTCATTGTCAATCATAAAATTTATTGCTTGAAGTTGATGTGTTTTGAGAACTGTTTTGATTCCTCGGATAAGTTGATCAGCTTTCCAATCTTGAGTACTCTGAGATATTTGGAAAGAGCCTTCAAAAATTACATGCGGGATATTAAAAAAGATAGTGGAGTCGTAGTTCAGGATTGGACATAAATCGATTTGTGCAGAAGAAAATTCTTCTTTAGCAAGACTGATTAGTGTACTTGAAGAAAAGAGGCATCCCCAAAGTTGATACTGATTACCAAAAACTGGAACCAAGTAAGCATGAAAATAGAAAGGCTTCATAGGATTCAAGGCACTTCTTTGGTTTAAATGGTGAGATCCAGAGCCAATGTCATCCAATAGTGGTCCAATGTGCTGACTCTGCACTTGAGAAAGATTACCGACAAGGGTTGGTTTTCTTTCTTCAAATAGTCCAAAAATATGAACATTTGAATGGCCTTGCTGTAAAATCGTGGGGGTTGGTGAGTTTTGAAATCTTGAAATTACATTCATATAAATTTGATCGATTGTTATTTAGAACTGTCCAACACATCTGAGACTTGACATATTAAGTAAGAATAGTATCTGAAGATAGTGGTTGTTAAAAGATGAATTGAAGCAAAAAATGAAGAATCAGTTTTGAATAAAACGACAAAATAACTTTTTAGCATATGCTATGCTAAGCTCATAATTCTTTCACATGTATTATTATTATCTTTTTAATAAATATTGGAAGTAAATCAATGATAACTGAAATGAATAATATGGCTTAAAAATAAATCTTGAGCCTATAGAGTAAATTTTGGTTTGTGGAGGAAGAAACATTTTCTCAATAAAAACTTGCTTTATTGTTACATTATAATCACAAAATAGAATAATTTCACTCTTATTACACTTATTTATGTTTCTGTCTAATAGTAAAGTTCTTTAGATGTCAGTTCAAAATCCTAATTGAAACTACTACCTAGAACAATGTCTTGATACTAACATACTTTTTGTAAGTCTTTGGACAGACACTTATGGTGATCTCAATAATATAAAAATTTATTTGAATTGTATGTTTTATCAAATATCTATGTAGTCTAGTGTAATAATTGAGATACTACAGTTTAACCTTCTGTTACCAACTTGGCAAGAAAATATATGTAGATATTCTTAGAACGAATATCAAATTTTGCTTTCCACAAGATAGGAGAGTGAATATTATGATATGTTAAGTGATATGTTCAAGCTTTGCTCAATCTGTGCTCAGCTCAAAATCAAAGTAATCACCAAGCTCCAAGAAACCTGTGATTGAGTTTGGTTGAACCTAGGTCTAACTGATTACCAAATCTTTGTCTAATTAATTTAAATCTGGTTTCACAATGAACTCCCAACAGCCTTCTAACAGCTTTCCAACCACTTCCCAACATTTTTAAATGAGGGGTATTGCTAGCAATACCCCCCCAAATTTTCTGTGGTGATATATATTATTATTGTAACCTTATTTTTATGATATAAGCTTAATTTACATAAGGTTATCTCATTTTAAGTATAAGAAATACTCAGTCCTAGGGCTATCAAGGCTGACAAATTGGATCAGTTATTATTTTTGTTGAAGAAATTGGATGAATTAATGTGGTACTTACAGATTGGAAGCTCATCAAATTTGTAAGCAGCCGGAATTGGGACTTCTGAAGATTTTGGAATGGTGATAGTAGGTGTATCAATCACGGAAAGATATGTATTCTCTTGGTATTCTTCTGAAAGGTTTTGAGAAGGTGAACTAGGAGGCTGATGTTCCTGGGGCCTAGTTGGAGTAGCAGGCCTGTTGTTGCTGTTGTTAATATTTCTGCTTGATTCAGTTGGATGGGGTGCTGGTGATGGAGTACCAGGGTTTTTATAAGATGGGGCAGGAGAAGGTGATCTGGAAGCAGATTGATCTCTTCTGTATGGAGCTCTTGAAGGAATGAAACTGTCAGAAGAATAGTTGGCTGACAGAGGGGAGGTGTTGTTTTGTTGCCTTAACTGGGGGTAAAGTTATTACTTTGGTGCAGTGTTGGGTGCTCTGGTGTCTTCCTGGGGTCCTCTGGCAGGTCTGCTGGAAGTTTGGGAAATTTTGGAGTTTTTGGACTTTAGAAATGTTGGCTGCATTGCTCTGGGAGCAGTGGGAGGTGGCTGTGTGGAGTTTTTTTTTGTTGATTGGAGGAATTTGGCTGTTTTCTGGTTGTTTTTGGAAGTTTTGAGCCTGATTTTCACTGTCTAGTTAGGAGGGCGGGCTTCCCGACATCGGCCGGGCCACGTGGACACGGTCTAGCAGCCTAGGAGCTGATTTTGAAGCTTTTGGAGCTAAATTAGCAGAGATAAAAGCTGTTTCTTGGGGAGTTAAAGCAGGCCTTTTGGGGAGAGTTCTTGAAACTGAGTTCTGAGATCTTCTGGATGGTGCTGAGGATAAAGATGAAGAGGCTGGACTAAGCTCTGGGGATCTGGTAGGGGATCTGGAGAGGTATTTATGAGAAGGTGAAAGAGGAGGAATAAGGTAGTTGGCATCTCTGTCACATTTCTTCTTTTTGAAGTAGCAAGAATCACAGGCCCTGTTGTAGAATTTGGCTTCAGGAGTTGGAAGAGTGAATGTGCAAGGTCTGCACATGAGGATGTACTGTTTGCAGGTGTAGTCCTTGGGAGCAGTAAAGCAAGGAAGATTAAAGGGTTCAGAATCAGGGGATCCAGCCATGATCTGTGTTGAGAAAAGATGATGGAAAGAGATAAGAAGGAGATTTTTGTCAGTGATGGGTAGATGATGAAGTGAAGGTGGAAGTTCAGCAGGTTGGCTGTAGGTGTATTCTGTACAAAATTGGCTGGGTCTATTTTATGCAAAATTCTGGAAGTCCATCAAGACTTTAAACTGAAATCTGGTTTCTGGTAGTCCTCCAAGACTTTAAAATGGCTGGTTTTCAAGAATTTGTCTTAAATTTTTTGGATGTTTAGTCCATCAAGACTCTAAACTGAAAAATCTATTGTTTCAACAATTTTATTTTTACTACTGTGGATCTGGTAGTCCTCCAAGACTTTAAACTGGCTGGTTTCAAGGAGTTTCAAGAATAGTCCATCAAGACTTTAAACTGAACACTGTGTTAGTCCTCCAAGACTTTAAACTGAGGATTGTTTGATGGTGTAGTCCGCTAAGACTATAAACTGAGGAATGGGTTTTTGTTGTTGGAATGGGTTTGAAAGATTGGAAGATGGTATCCACAGGGGGAGCCTCTGAATTTAGCAAAGGTAAGTTTGGGGGTAATTGATGGGCTGGAGGCTCTATTCACAATTACCCCAGAATGTTATTTTTTTCTCTGTGTCTTAATGTGGTTGATATCTGGTTCTGGGTTTATGATTTAGGTTTTTGAGTCCCCCAAGACTTTAAACTGAGGGTTTTTGAGTCCCCCAAGACTATAAAATGAGGATGGTCCCCCAAGACTTAAAACTGATAGTTGTTTGTGGTTACATCCTATAGAGGGTGTGGTCAATTTTTCTTTTCTGAATCAAGCTCAAGTCCTAGTGGAATTACAGAGGGAATCAAGAGATGAAATGAAGTGTTCAGAATTAGCCTTGAACTGGTGAATGAGGTGTCTTCTGTTCTCAATGTCCTGTGTATCTCTAGCAGGAGTGGATTGGAAGTAGTTTAGCAGAAGGTGTTTCTGTTGAGATGTGTGTTTTTGGAAATTGGTCTTAATTGCGGGCAAGTTGTTTGGTGTTGGTGTTTCAATGGATCCTACATTGTTATCATCACTGTCAGAAGATGGAGGAACTGAGAAGTCATCAGTTTATAAAGTGGAAGGAAGAAATAGAAGTTTTTACCATCAGATGGACCAGGGATGGTGGAACTTGTTGTTTTAGTGGTTTCGGCACTCTTCTGCGAAGGGTGTAGCTTTTTGATTAATCTGTGAATCAAGATGGATGGCCTAGATCTTTTGGTGCTGGTAGAAGATGGACCAGGTTGAGGTGGAGGTGAAGCTGTTGCAGAAGATAATGGACCAGGTCTGTATCAGGTCTTCTTTCTGGATTGGCAGACATCACAGGATGTTCTGTATGGATGGACAGGAGGTGTGATGGTGCAGATTAGATTATTGTCAATGCAGTATTGGCAAGGACCCACTTCAGAGGCAGATTTGGGAAGAAGGTTGAACATGGTGGTTTGATGAAGAAAGAATGTGGAAATTCTTAATTGGAGGGAGGATGTGGTCTTCCAACATTGGCAGGGACCTTTGTTGTGTTGTTTGGCGCTGTTTGTGCATGTCTTAATTGGCATCTGTTGAAGAATTGGGTGTTTTTCTGGTTTTATTCCGTGAATATTAGGACTGCGGGTATGTGGGTACTATCATTAGATAGCCCCAAGTTTTCTCTATATTTCATGTTTTGATAAGATTTTTCATATTCTAAGTTTTAAGGGGTCATTTCCTCATTTTTCAGTTACAAAAGATAGCTGTTTAATTTTGTTTTTTGTGTTTTACGGGCTAACTTTAAGTCTTAGGGTTAAGTGCTTAGTACCATTAGATTGGGCTAATTTAGCTCTATATTTCATTTCTCAATGTTGTTCTAGCGTAATTTTGTGTTTTAAGGGTTTTAGTAGTTGTAGTAAATTTTTCTAAGTAGATTAGGTGTTTTTATTGGTTTTCTGGCTTCAGGGAGGCCGGACTACTTCAGGCAGCACCTCCAACGTTGGGTGGACTGCCCGCCTCTGTTTTAGAAGGTTGGGGAGCGCTTCTGGAGGGTTTTTATTCAATTTGGCTGGTACAGGTGCCAAATTTGTTGGTGTGCAGGGGCTCTTAGATGGTGGTCTGTGTGTACATAGTGAATAAGACAGTTTGGGGCAACTTTAATTATCATACAAGCATCTGGAGGTGATATCATTGTTCCTCACTCAGTTTTCACTGTTTTTGGCCACAATTGGCTGTGTTTGTTGCAAGGTTAGTTCTTCATTTAACTCAACTTTGGAAACAGGTTCTCTGGTATAGTCTTGCAAGCTATATCAAGTATTATTGCTGTCTCTGGTGTGGATTTGCAGCCTACATCAAGTATCTTTGCTTTCTCTGGTGTGGACATTGGTCTACATTTCAGTTCTTTGGTCTGGTAGTCTGTCTGGGGACTACTTCTTGGCTCATCAAGCTGTCAAGTGTGTTGAAAAAGGGGCTTTAGCAAGCAGGAACCAACTTACTTTAGCAAGTAAATCTCACTCTATTTTTCTAAAGGGACAGGGGATTTTCTCTCTTGTTTTTCTCCAACTCTCTTGGTCAAGGCCTATAGCTAGTACTATAGGATTGTCTACAACACCCATTTTTGAAATAAGTGACTTTTTTGCAAAATTTAAGTGCTGATTTTATTTGAAATCCACACTTAAATTAAGTGTTGATTTTCCAGAAATAACACCCCCTAATATGCAGTTTCTCAACCCAAAGTGCTGATTTCACCATAAATTCTTATTTCACTTATTTTTCAACATCATCCCATTCATATGCAGTACTCCACAGCTTAAAAATATATAGCTTTAAACATGTACAAAACTTACATTTTTATTTCATATAAGAGTCCTGCCTTCATCATCCTCAAACTATGATAAACTACATCAAGAAATGACTTTTATAGCTCTATATCTGCTCATGGAAACTGATTTTGGTCTTGAAGAAGATTTTTTTATATCAATAAAAAATTACCTTTTTCAGAAATACAAAAGCACTTTTTACACCTAAGTATAATTTCCAGGCTTTTTCTTAACTTGTCATTGTTTACTTTAGACAGCTATTCAGGACTTCACAGTATTTTTCATTTAATTGGTTAAGATTATTTAGGATCATCCTGTGTTTCACAAAATTATCAAAAAAAACAACATGATCCTTACATTCTAGTGGCTGTCACACTATGTCATTCGGGGCCCAATAGTAAAAAAGCTGCTTTGAAAAATTTTGAAAATGTCTTCTTTTTAGGGTATGGCTCAAAAAATAGCTACATAAAAAAATGAATCACTGCTATGATCTCCTTGGAGTCTCAAATTCTCACCTGGACAAGAAAAGGAGAGTTACTTAAATCATCTCATGTTATGAAAGTAGAGGGATTCCGGGATGTATTGGCTTTGTTGATGGTACAGCTATTCCTTTGAGTCAGAAAACTGTTGAAGGTGGAAAAAATTACTTTGACTGAAAAAAGAGGTAGCCTATTTTTCAATTCCATTCATTCTATTTTGATACTAACAGAAACAACTATATCTTCTTGATAGATATTCAATTTTTTTCAGCTTATATGTGACAGAAAAAAATTCATATAATTCTTTTCTTACTATTGTGGATAGTGTCATGATTCCTAATTCTTTGAAAGAATTATACTTCAAAAAAGCCTGAAATATTCTTTGATGAAGATCAGTATCTTCTTTTAGATTCTGCTTATGTGAATGAAAATATGGACTCCCAGATTTTTTGGGATCAGATTCAGAAGGCAGTCAAAATGCCAAGTTCAACAATAATTGGGAAAATTCAGGAGTATCACAGGGGGAAAAAAGTGGAAACAAGACATTGCATTAATTTCACATACTTAATTGATTCAACTCAGTATGTGAACTGAACCCAACATCTGGTTACCATTTTTTTCCCCTGTGTATGTATTGAACATTTTATTGTTATCTTAAAAGTTGATTTGCTAGTCTATCAGAAGTAACAAGTTATCTTAGAAGAAAATATAGAATAAAGGCAGTGATCAACTGGATTATATGTTGCACTATACTTCATAACCTTCTTGCTGACCTCAAGGATCATTGGTTAGAGTTTTATGAAGATGAAAAAGTCAACCACCTCCCACTTAATCAAATACTTCCATTTTTCAAACTTCTGGCATAAGGGAATAAATTCTAACAATTGCACTAGAAAATTTTTCATTTTAGGTTTAATTTTATATTTAATTTTTTGAAATTCATATTGTCTTTATTAATTATTTCTACTAATATGAATTATTCCTTCCTGGATTTCTTCTTTGATATCTTTTTTAAACTCTTTCAAAATTACCCTTATATTTTTTCAGAAATCATCAACCTTTTCAATATACTCATTGCTCAGCATTTTTCAGCCTGGATATCTCCAGGACTGAGTAAAAAGTACTTATAAGTTATGCTAAACACATGGACTATACATTGGAGCAATAAATTAGAGTACACAAATAGTATACATAAGTAAATTTATGATAAAATACAAAATATGCTATGATAACACCTTATATACACACATATATCCACCTTTTATAAGTCTTATGTACTTATAATTAAGTTGTAATATTTTAGGGTAATCTTAAGAACCTTAAATATAAGGCTACATAATTTTTAAGTAGACTTGAAACTGTTGTTTTCATTATTTTATGTGAAAAACATGAAATGCGCTTTAAATCACTTAAAGTTGATTATATGCACTATAAATTTAATAATATTAAAAATGCATTTTGACAGATCAATTTTTCTTAATTAGGGATATTGATTTGGCTACTCAAATGCATAATAATAACACTTTTAAAATTTGGAGTTTTTAATGCCAGAAAGGCTTCTGTGTACTGGCCACATACTGCCTGCATTTTTTGTCAGCCTAAATATCCTTAGGACTGAGTATTTCTTATGCTTAAAATAAGATAACCTTAACTAGATTAAGCTTATATCTTAAAAATAAGGTTAAAATAATAATATATATTATTTTATTTTATATATATATAATTATTATTCTATTATATAATTTATAATAGTTTAAATAGCTTATCCATGGCCTAATAATACTTATTAAGGTGTTAATGGAGTCATAATATACTTATCTTAAGTGATATGAAGTAATTATTGACATACATAAGCTTATATGTATACATAAATCTCATATTCAGTGAAATATGCAGTATATTATGTATATTTAGGTATATAAGTGGGTTTTAGCCCCTTAATAGCCTATAACCTTTGTTTTTCTGCTTATTTTAGGTCATATGGACGAAATCAGTGGACTCACAACGCCTACAGAAGCATAGACACCTATATCAGGCGCATACACCCAGTTTGGACAACTAAAATTACTTCCTTGGATGGTTATTCACGGATTTATGGGTTGGAAAGATGTTTTTGGGTTAATATGGATGCTTGGGGATGTTATTGGGGGCTTGGACATTTTATTTGTTTCCTTTATATGCTTTTAGTTTCATTAAATCTCTTTTTGATCATTTATTTTACCTGTTTCTTTATGGTATCCGCTTTTATCTGGGTTTTCTATTTATGGTATGACTCTGTGTTATTATTAATAGTGATGGAGGGTCCTTACTGGAGGTCTGGGTGTTGAAACTGCTTGAAGTGGACGCCATGGGGAGGTGATGGGCCCTCACAGTGCTGTAATTGCCGGGGATAGCAGTGACATCATCTGGATTGAAGGTCTGTGCACTCCAGTGGATTTGGGTATAAGTAAGGAGGGATTTTGACGGTTTATTATCATCATTCAATTACTACACTTCAAACAAACACTACAATACAATTATTAGTATTCAGAAATATATTATAAAGCCCTTATAAATTGATATTATCTTTATAAAAGCTATAACTATATTTTATTCTTCTATTTTCCACCACTAGCACGCATTTAAATCCAAGTATTGTGAGTTTTATTTGAGTATAACTATTCTATTAGTCTTCCCCTGAGGTTTAATCACTAAATCATTTATAAATAAGTAGTAGGACCATAAAATAACACTATTATATCATACTTATATACTAGACTATACTGACATTTTTCCTGTGTAAATAGCTTCATTTTTGGGAAAGTTAGCTTTTTCACACTATAATTACCCCACAATCTCTTCTATGCCCACTGTGGGGAAACACACTAAAATAAACAACAGGTGCTTATTTAGTGTCCTAGTTTAATTACAAATGCATTGACCCTTATTATATGCACTAATTCAATTAATAACCTCATGCTTAGCACTTTAATTCACTACCAAACTCAAATTTTCCTAAATTAGTCAAGTATTTACCCATGCAAGCTCCTGCCAAGGACTGCATGTAGTTACCCCACATCTCATGCCCTTTTTTAGGTTTTTAAGTGGTTTCTCAGTCAATTTTGGATATTTTGAATGGGGATTTCACATAGTTGAAGGTCATGATTAGCCCCATCATTTCTACTGTTGATTCCTCTTAATATGGAGTAATAATTAGCTTTAATTTTCCCTTTTAGTGTTTTATTTCAAATGTATTACATGCATATACTCTCTTTTTTGCTTATTCTTTATTTTTGATGGATTATCCCTATTACTGAAGGATTTTGGCAGGTGATATCATTCTAATTATGTTATTTGTCACTCTATATGTCATTGAGCCTGTCTATTAGTTTGAATGAGGCGTCATTGATCATGTATAGAGCTGGTAAATCAAGGGGCTCATTGGGGAAGTTATTGTGTATAAAAGGAGGGGGTTTTTGGTCTTGTTTTCTACATTGTTTATCATTAAAATTCAAATATATAACCAATAAAATTAAAATATATATCAACAGCACTTGTAAAGTCTTTTAATAGTATCTGAATTATTACACTACGCAATATAGGGGGTGGACTTGCTAGCAACTCCTCAACCTGAACTCAGATGGAACTCAGATGGAACTCATACTGAACTCATACTGAACCCATACTGAACTCTACTTGAACACCCACCTAAAACTGTTCTGCTGAGTGGTGTTCATCCCTGATTGTATGGTTCCTTTATTAATAGCTCAATGTGTGTTCAATCTGTGGTGAGTTTGGGTCCAAGGTTGCGGACTCGCTAGCAAGTCCGCCCCCCATATTGTGTGGTGTTACATCTACTTTTCTACCAACTATAAGATTGTAACTCATTTATATTTAGTGACATTAAAATTACTGAGACCCTTTTATTGAGTTATATTTTAATACTTATTGGATTTGCACTGCAGTATTCATATAGGACCATTAAAATCTTGAAGAAAAGTGAGCAATCAAGATATTTTATGTCTTTGTACTTGACCTCAGCCTGACAATTGGGGACCTTTCCTCAAGAATTCTGTTGGTTATCTTCTAGTAAGTAAAAATTCAAAGAAAGGCTAAAAGTATTTAGAATCCCTATATAAATATTTGGATAATTACAACAGGTTGATGTCGCTTATATAGTGATTTCAGAAAAAGAATCCCTGTTATATAATAAAATTGTGATATTGAATCAACAATTTTAGCACTAATTTAACATAAAAATTATTATTAGTGGGAGTCTGTCAATAGACCAATTAATTTTGTGATCTTCACTGATAATAAACCAGTTAATAAAAACTAATTAGATGTTTTCTTTTAACAGGACTCTTAATCCCTTTTTATTGGTTTGTAAAATTCATTTAATATTTAGAAAGAATCTTACTGACAAATTTTGTTTTTTAAATATTAAAGCATGGCTACATATTTTAGAAAAGTTAAATCAAGTGACCACATAAAAGCATTTTTGACTTTTGGCACTTAAAAATTCACTTAATACCTACAATCGAGCAATAAAATTATCTTCAGTGGTACTGATTAATACTGATAAAACTCCTTTTGAAGTTTTAATATCCCAAATTTTAATTTTTTGATTTAAATTCCATGTAAAAATGTGTGACAATAACAATTATATTGTGAGTAATAAGGCAAAACCTTATAGCTTAAGACCTAGAGCTGAAATATCTGTTGCAGGACATTTAAATGGAGGGCTAGAATTCTCTCACCAACAGCAAAACTCCACAGATGTCTCTGGGGAAAGGGAAAGACTTTTAAAACAAGTATCAATAAAGAAAACAAAAAATACTTTACAAGAATAAATTCACTCCCTCTCCACTCTACTAAACACCCTAAAAATAAGAGTCAACAACATAGTAGACCAGATGAAAAATCTGGAGAAAAGAGCTGCACAGGGTTTTATAAAAGTCAACCAAGCTCTAGTGGAAATAAAAGCTCAACCAACAACAGTTGCACCCAACATTTCCACAGCCACACCTCCATCCCAAGAGAAGGACTAAAATATTACAGTAAGCAAATGGAAGTGGGATTTTTATGCTCAAAACTACAAGAAACCTCAACAGCAGGGCTCCAGAAGTCACCCTTACAGGGGGAAGCCAAGGAGAGGCAGGGGAAATGGAATAAGACCTTGGTAAGTCATCCATCTTCTCAGGGCTAATTCTATAATACTAAAAATGAATTAATTATAAGTAATGAGATTGATAGAGGTTTACTGGATATAATTGATAATGATTTAAAAAATAATTCATTTGAAAAAAACATGTTAAACTTGTCTTTACATGATGATAATGTACATAGTTTTATTGATCACCAGGATAATGCTAGTCACATTAAAATGGAACCAAATGAAGTAAATCTTGAGCCTGATGATGAGTCTTCTGAATTTTACATGGAAAGAATTGAATATTTTCTAAAATAAATTCCAATGGAATCAAAAATCATTAGCAAATTTTTATTAAGAATCGAAAAATTAGAAGTATTCTCTAGAGAGTCAAACAATAATATAAAAAGTGTATTATGTAACCTCAAAAAGTCATTGAGTACCACAGCCAATAGGTTAAAAATTATTGAAAATTCAAATAATGAATTAACCAATGAAAGAAAATGATTAAACTCTGAGATTATAAATTTACAAAATAAATTAGAACATTCTCAGAATATTATGGCTACCATAGAGGGACGTGTAAAATTGTCTTTTTCAAATGTGAATGATACCTTAACACATGTACCTGTAATCAAGGATAGGTTACAAAGAGTAGAAATTGAATTAGCTAACATTTTGAAAAATACTGATAAAGTAAAAGATAATACCCCCTATATGGATAGAGTACCAGGTTTTATGAAACACTCAGATGATAAACCAATGATTGAACATGAACATTGTGTCATGGGCTCTGAGAAGATAAAATCAGTAAAGGATGAAATAAATGATTGTCTTTCTAAAGTAAGTGAATTAATTAATATTCCTCAGGTTAGAAAAGCAAAAACTAACCAAAAGAACTGGCCTAAGTTATATCAGTACCTTTCTTTTTACTGGAGTTCAAAATCTGATTGGCAACAATTCATTCAGAGAATTGATAACTTAAAATTTTCATACAAATTACCTGATGAAGAAATTACATCAAAATTGATATCTTTATTCACAGATGTGGCCTTATTATGGTTTAAATCTGTATTGAGTGAGGGAATTAACTACTCCTGGAATGAATGGAAGGCACTAAATAAAAGGCAATTTGGAGGTCCAAAATTTAGAATCACTGAACAATGATTGTATGAGAAAACCAGATATAACTCAAATGCTGGAGATAAACCCATGGTATTTTTAATGAATTCAATATGAATCATAAAAGCCATGGATCCAAAAATAGATTATGATGAGTGGAAAGAAAAAATTACATATAAATTGCCTATATCAGTCAGGGACAATGTTGTAGCTAGAACTGAAACCATCAGAGATACTTCTGGGTTTATTAGTATATGCAATGAAATATTATTGAATCACAAATATTAAGTCAGGTATAATAATTACAAGCAAAGTGTTAAGGTAGTAAAACCTACTAAAAATAAGTTACCAGTGGAGAAGAAAAATTCTCTAGCTCCCTTTTTCCCTAAAAGACAAGAAAATAACACTTGCTACAAATGTAATGAACCTTGGGCTAAATGTCATACTTTTAAGAAAAGAATAAATGTTATTGAAAACTCACAAGATTCTGAACAAAGTAATCATGAAGATTAAAAGGAGGAATCTAGTGAGTATTGTAAAAGTAAAATCTCTTACAGTTATGATAAAAATGAGATATATGTATTAGAACAGGATATTATGTTCCTGAATGATGCAATACCTCATACAGTTACATCTTTAACTTCCATTGAAGAAGCTGAAATTATCAAAGATGTATCTCATGATACTTACAAAATCACATCTATTAGAGCGCCTGTTATTATATGTGTAAAAGAAATGAATGCCATTCTTGACACTGGGGCTGAAGGTAGTTTAGTTTCTATTAACACTTTAATGAAACTAGATAGTATATATAAGGAAAAAATAGAACCTGTACAGACAAAGAACTGGAGGGGTTCTGGTTCAGTATTAAATCCAACTGGAAAATACAAAACTGCTGTATTATTCAAAAATAATAATGGATATGCAAGGGTAGTGTGTGAATTTGTAGTAATGGATAATAATAATTGTAGTGATTGTTTTATTATTGGCAATGACTTTTTGACCAGATTTGGCATAAAAATAGATCCTGAAAATAGTTGCTTCACTATAGGCGTAAATGGGAAAAGAAAATTAAAGATTTGCTCTGAAAATTCAGTTTATTCCATTGCTCCTAAAGAATAACAACTGCAAGGTGGAAGAACCACCTCTGAAGTGGTATAATATGAAAATGAAATCCAAAAAGCCTATTTCAGTCCTCAACTCTCAAAAATTGAAGAAAAAAATATGTTGAGATTGATAAAATCCTATCCTATGGTATTTGCACATGGTTCAAATAAGCTAGGATTGGTCAAAGACCATGAGATTAAAATCTCTTTAAGTTGTGATCTGGATGATATTCCTGGAAGCTTGAAAAAGAAACCTTACCCAGATTCTCCTGAAAAAAGGAAAGACATTGAAGACAACATTAAAATGTTTTTAGAAATGGGTATTGTTGAAAAAGTGGACACCAAACCTATGTATTGTGTTATTTCACCAGTTTTAATCTCTTATGAAAAAGATAATGCAAGATTATGTGGTGATTAAAGAGCTCTGAATACATTCACTGTAGATGATATTTACCCTCTACCAAGGATAGCTTCTATCCATGCTACCTTACAAGGAGCAAAATATATTTCCTGTCTGGATGGAAACAAAGGTTACCACCAGATTCCTTTGGAAAAGAATTCTCAGAATTTCTTACTCACAACCACACACATGGTAATATATAAATATGTGAGAATGACATTTGGCCCAAATAATGTGCCTTCAGTCCTCCAAAAATTGATGGATAGTATTTTTCATCAGGAAATGGTTGAAGTATTGCTTTTAGTTTATATTGATGACATCATAGTTTTTTCAAAAACATATGATGAACATTTAAATCATCTGAAAAGAGTATTTCAAAAGATGGATGAAATTAATATGACAATTGCATTAAATAAATGTAATTTTGGGTTTCAATCCTTGAAAGTACTTGGATATGTTGTATCTGAATTAAAAATTTGTGTTGACCAGAAAAAAGTGGCAGCAATAAAAAACATTAGTATACCTAAGAATGTGAAAGATGTTAAAAGTTTTTTAGGTATGTGTGGATATTATAGGCAATATATAAAAAACTACTAATCCATTTCAGTCCCTTCAACAACATAAATCAGGAAAAATGAGGCTTTCATTCGGAATAATAAAAGACAACATGCCTTTGATAAATTGAAGGAATTATTAATGTCAGCTCCAATATTGGGACTGCCAGACTTTAGCCTACCTTTTATCTTGTATAGTGATGCAAGTTCCACAGGTTTAGGTGCTGCTTTACAGTAGAAACAGATAATAAATGGGAAATTATATGAATTAGTTATCGTTTATATATCCAGAACCTTAAGAAAGACAGAATTAAGGTATGGTGCCACCTAACTGGAATTTTTAGCCGTTGTGTGGGCCCTGGAAAGACTTCATTACTATCTCAACGACAAGAATTTTGAATTAATAACAGATTGAAGTGCATTAAAATCATTACTAAACATTAAAAAAACCCGATAGGCACATTTTTAGATGGCAACTAGCTGTACAAGAGTACAGATTAAGAATGACAATCACTCATAGAGAAGGAAAATTGCATTCTAATGTGAATTTGTTATCCAGAAGCCCTTTGCCAAATGATACTGAAAACCCAGCATATGTACCTGAAAATGAGGTTATACATATATTTGGGATTTATATAGTGGATTTAGATGAAGAATTCATGCAAACTATATTAGAAAATTATTCATCTGATAAAGATTTGTCTAAATTATCTACTATTTTAAATGATCCAACTAATGCCTCTATGAGTACATTAATTAAAACCTTACCTCCAAAGCATAAAACTGCATTGGAAAAGGGTAAATTATCAATTGAAGATGGATACATATATTACAGGAAAAAGCTAGTTAATGTAATAGTTATACCACCTTCTATGAAAGAGTTAATGTTAAGTAATTTTCATGATGACATCTTAGCTGGTCATTTTAATTTTAAAAAAACATTAAATAGAGTTAAAAATACAGCCTGGTGGATAAACATGAAAGAAGATGTACAAAAATACATTGAAACATGTGACTCTTGTCAGAAATCTAAAAAATTGAATGGAAAGAGAGCTGGGTTATTACAACAAATAGAGAAGCCAAAATCTCCATGGGAAATTATAAACATGGATTTTGTCACTGACTTCCCATTAGCAGGAAAAGAAAATTTCAATTCTTGCTGGGTAATTGTAGATAGATTAACAAAAATGTGAAAACTTATCCCTACCCATAAAGAGGTATCTGCAAAAGACATGGAATTATTATGGTGGAATCAAATGATGAATACTGTTGGGTTTCCCAAAGCCATAATTTTTGACAGAGACCCTAAGTTTACTTTAGATTTCTGTAAATCTTTGATGGAAGTATCAGTTTTTCAATTGAAATTGTCTATAGCACACCATCCACAAACTGATGGGTTGGTTGATAGAATGATACATACTCTGGAAGATATGATCAGAAGATATTGTGCCTTTAGATTAGAATACAAAGACAATGATAAATTCACACATGACTGGGTAACATTAATTCCTGGCCTTGAATTTGTTTATAATAGCACAACTCATTCTGTAACAGAGAAAAAACAATTTGAACTCTGGCTGGGATATGTACCAAAGACCCCAGTAGATCATTTAAATAAATTAAAAAGGTTAGATAAAAACCCTGGTACTAAATCCTTTATTCATATTCAACATATGTGTAGAAAGCATGCAGAGTAATTCATCCAAAAAGAGTTTGAATATGAAGAGACAAGGTGGGATAAATCTCATAAATAATTTGAATTCAAAAAAGGAGATGAAGTCCTATTTTCAAAACTACATTTTAACTTACAAGGTAATGTTAAATTAAAGGACCCCTTTGTAGGACCTTTTGTAGTAAGAAAAATGGTTGGTAATAAAGCTGGGAAGTCATATTATATGCCCCATATGATAAGAAAAATATGGTTTACCCTATCTCATTATTAAAACCTTACCATGCAAATGATCCTGACTTATTACCAAAAAGAAGAGGAAAGCCTAAAAAGAAACCTGAAGAAATTGTGGAAAAAGAAGAGATTGAAAAAATACTCAAGAAAAGAATCCTTACTAAAGATAAAGGAACTGAGTATTTATTAAGATTTAAGGAGAAATCAAATGAATTTGATAAATGGATACCTGAAAAAGAAATTTCAAATCTATCCTCCCTTCATAAAAAATTTAAACAGAAATAAATTTCTGTTCAACCAGCTGAGGGGTTAAAAACCAGTACTCATAATATTTTATTATTTTTTATTTCTTTAAAGAATTAATCTTTAATGCTACAGAATTTTCTGAATACCTGAAGAAAACATATAATAAAAAAAGTATATAACTTATCATTTTTTTATTGTTTTTTATTTGGGTAGACAAGTGTCAGCCTGTATATCCCCAGGACTGAGTAAAAAGTACTTATAAGTTATGTTAAACACATGGACTATACATGGGAGCAAAAAATTAGAGTACACAAATAGTATACATAAGTAAATTTATGATAAAATACAAAATATGCCATTATAACACCTTATATACACACATATATCCATGTTTTATAAGTCTTATGTACTTAATATTAAGTTGGAATATTTTAGAGCTATCTTAAGAACCTTAAATATAAGGCCACATAATTTTTAAGTAGACTTAAAGCTGTGGTTTTCATTATTTTATGTGAAGAACAAGAAACGTGCTTTAAATCACTTAAAGTTGACTATATGCACTATAAATTTAATAATATTAAAAATGTGCTTTGACAGATCAATTGGGCTCAATTAGAACTATTGATTTGGCTATTTAAATGCATAAAAATAACACTTTTCAAATTTGGAGTTTTTTATGCCAGAAAAGCTTCTATGTACTGGCCACATACTGCCTGCATTTTTCCTGTGTAAATAGCTTCATTTTTAGGAAAGTTAGCTTTTTCACACTATAATTACCCCACATTCTATGCCCACTGGGGGGAAACACGCTAAAATAGGCGACAGGTGCTTATTTAGTGTCCTAGTTTAATTACAAATGCATTGACCCTTATTATATGCACTAATTCAATTAATAACCTCAAGCTTGGCGCTTCAATTCACTACCACACTTAAATTTGCCTAAATTAGTCAAGGATTTACCCATGCAAGTGTTAATTCACTAGGACTATGTACTTAGTTATGTGTACAAATTTATATAGTCTGTAGTCGCGGTGTCCCCTGTTCTCCGGTTCTTTCCGGAGTTCTACAGGCTGACACCGTGCTACAGGTTATGGGCTGTACCCGCAGGCATTGAAACGTTAGCCAACAAAAAACTCCACTAGCGTTAGCTACACTAGGAGCGCTAGTAGCAGAAAAAACCCCCAGAGAATGTCAAAAAACGACTCACCTGAAAATTGTGCTGGTAAAAATCTTCAACCATCTTGTTCCATCTCCAACCGAGAGCTGCAAAGCCTCGGCATTGATCCATCCAACCTCCCGAAACATTCCTCTACCTCATGCGACTCTTGCACTCGCTCCTAATCCACTTCTTTCACTCCTGCCCCTACCCTTACCCCCATACCGGCCACTCCTCCCTCTTTGCAAATACAACAACAACCTTTAACCTCACCCTCTACCTTCCCTTCGCCAATAGCGATACAAGAGAACCCCCCCTAATCCTAATCAAAGCAGCGCTACCTTCACATCCCCTTCCTCCACCCCTAAATTTAGCATCGCCTCTACCTCCACATCCCCTTCCTCTAACCCTAAAGTTAGCAACGCTTCTACCCCTAAATTAAGCATCTCCCCTACCACCCATTGCTCTACCCCTACCCCATCAGCGCTTTTACATAATACCACAGTAAGCCCCCCCCTAATACAAGCACTACACTTCCCTCTACCATCCCACCCCCTGTTGTTACCCAACAACCAAACCCACTATCTGACCTTGCCGAAGCAATTGGCTGTTTGTCACTCAATGATAAAATAGAGGATTGACCTGGTGATATGTCAACAACAAATAATCAACAGGCACCTACACAGGGTCGTGCCATTTCTCCTTTCCGTTGCCCTATGCCACCACATCTCCCACAACCAATAGGAATGATTGAGCGCCAAAGAACTTTGAAAAATGTAATAGAATTCACCAAAACATTCCCTCCCCTTGACACATCAGGTCACAACTTCCATGACTGGCACACCAATGTGATGGCTCTTATCAAAGACTTTGTTGGGACCAGAGCATATGCTTTAAACAATGAGCCTGGACCTGACGACTTTGAGGACAGAGTTACCCACCTTATCCTTTTCCACTCACTATCCCCAAATCTGTGTCATGAGATTTCAACTGATTGGAATGCACGTCAAACATATGTTCACATCAGCAACAAATTCTTCAGAAGTAATCATACATCTACAATGGAAGCCATCTGCAATTTCAACAACTTGAAACAAACACAGTTCACTTCCCACAGTGAATATCTAGAGGCATTCAACAAATACTTTGAAGCAATTGAGCGTCAAGGAGTCACTTTTGATCATAAAGTTTTTAAAGCACTGATGTCCCACGCACTTTTACCGTCATCTCTCAAAGACCTGTATGTTGATCTTTGTGTTACTATGGATAACCGCCCTGACTCGAAATCTGTCACCTTTGAGGATTTCTGTCAACTCATGCCATCATTAGCTCAAAACAGAGCAGATAGTGTCAGCCTAAATATCCTTAGGACTGAGTATTTCTTATGCTTAAATTAAGATAACCTTAACTAGATTAAGCTTATATCTTAAAAATAAGGTTAAAATAATAATATATATTATTTTATTTTATATATATATAATTATTATTCTATTATATAATTTATAATAGTTTAAATAGCTTATCCATGGCCTAATAATACTTATTAAGGTGTTAATGGAGTCATAATATACTTATCATAAGTGATATGAAGTAATTATTGACATACATAAGCTTATATGTATACATAAATCTCATATTCAGTGAAATATGCAGTATATTATGTATATTTAGGTATATAAGTGGGTTTTAGCCCCTTAATAGCCTATAACCTTTGTTTTTCTGCTTATTTTAGGTCATATGGACGAAATCAGTGGACTCACAACGCCTAAAGAAGCATAGATACCTATATCAGGCGCATACACCCAGTTTGGACAACTAAAATTACTTCCTTGGATGGTTATTCACGGATTTATGGGTTGGAAGGATGTTTCTGGGTTAATGTGGATGCTTGGGGATGTTATTGGGGGCTTGGACATTTTATTTGTTTCCTTTATATGCTTTTAGTTTTATTAAATCTCTTTTTGATTATTTATTTTACCTGTTTCTTTATGGTATCCGCTTTTATCTGGGTTTTCTATTTATGGTATGGATCTGTGTTATTATTAATAGTGATGGAGGGTCCTTACTTGAGGTCTGGGTGTTGAAACTGCTTGAATTGGACGCCATGGGGAGGTGATGAGCCCTCACAGTGCTGTAATTGCCGGGGATAGCAGTGACATCATCTGGATTGAAGGTCTGTGCACTCCAGTGGATTTGGGTATAAGTAAAGAGGGATTTTGACGGTTTATTATCATCATTCAATTACTACACTTCAAAAAAACACTACAATAAAATTATTAGTATTCAGAAATATATTATAAAGCCCTTATAAATTGATATTATCTTTATAAAAGCTATAACTATATTTTATTCTTCTATTTTCCACCACTAGCACGCATTTAAATCCAAGTATTGTGAGTTTTATTTGAGTATAACTATTCTAATAGTCTTCCCCTAAGGTTTAATCACTAAATCATTTATTAATAAGTAGTAGGACCATAAAATAACACTATTATATCATACTTATATACTAGACTATACTGACAATTGGGGGTCTTTCCTTATATTTTACTTATTATTTAGTATAAGCCTTGGGACGTGATTTTTACCTTAGTACAGCTCAAAATTAACCAAATATTTGGGTCTGCTGCATATTAGTGGGTCATAATAACTCATTGATTGCGGAAAATAACCCTTAAAATAATTGTACTAATTTTTTATCATAAAAATTAGATATTTACAGTAGTAACTGTACCCAATATAAACCCAATTTCACTTGGTATTTGGACACCAATATAACACCCAATTAAATTGGTATTTGGCTAAAGCTTGGTAAGCTGATTATTCACCCTTATAGAGGTCTAGTTAAACCTATTATTATATTTTTAACATATTTTTTCGAATTTTTCTTACATTTTATTTAAATAAATAAAGATATAAATTCAGGGTAAGCTCCATTGCTTTTTATTAGTAATATAATTGATAATATTATTTGTCTACTAATTCCATAGAGTTTTTTCCTTTTGTAGACGTAAAATATTGTCATTCTGAACAATATGAGTGCTCCCCAGGATAGTGTAAGTGAAAAGCCTGCTTATAATACCGGGTCTAAAGCTAACAAAAACTTTCCAGGACATCACCATGGAGGGACAACAGTACCCCCAGCCAGAAAGCATGAGTATAGAGGAAAAGGACGCCCTCTTAAAAAAGATAACTATAAAAAAGATGTCTCCTCCTCTTCAGGATCAACTGTCCCACCTGGCCAAACAGGTTCTGAAGTTGGAGGAATCAAAATCTCTTATGTTCAAAGAAGTAGAGCAGTTGCAAAACAATTGCAAGGTAGGGTTTCAGCAGATGAATCAGGCAATGGCAGAATTAAAGGGAGGCCAGCCCAGTCAATCAAATCAGCAACCCCCTACCCAAGGAGGGTCCACTCACTCCCAGGAGAAAATCCTGGTAGACAAATGGAAATGGGACTGGTTTCACCAACAGTGGACAAGCCACAGTTGCAACAGGGATCCACCCCCTCATCTGACTTCCTCAGCTCACCCTTACAAGGGAAAAAAGCGCCAAAAATCAGGACTGGAAACCATCCCTTGGTAAGTAACTTACCCTTTCAGATTAGACATAATACTGATAATTACAATATAGGTAATTCTATTGATGTTAAATCTGTACAAAAAATAGAGGAGGATTTAAGAAATTTAGGTTTTAGAGTAGATACACCTGACTTGTCTTTTGTCCATAATAACAGTCCTATATACAATGATAATACAGTTAATCCTCAGTTGCAACCACCTACTAGTGAGATGAGAAGTTCACAGGAGAGTGAGAGAATTGAAAAGGAGGACATGAAATATTTTAACAATAATCCAACTGTCCATAGAATTGTTTCAGCATTGTGGAATAGAATGACTGATTGTGAGGAACAGACAGTTAAGCTCACTAGTGATACAATTTCATCCTTGACATTGAACATTTCTCAATTAGCAACACGTAATAAAGAATTAGAGAAAGAACATTTGTCTCTAACTCTTAAATATGATTCATTGAGTAATAAATATAATGACCTTTCAAACAAATTTTGTGAGTTAGAAAAATTAGATGAAACACATTTATTAAAAACTGAATCAAGAACAAAGTTATCTTTTTCCCAGACAAATCAAAGTGTCTCTGAGTTGCTACAAAGATTAACTAAAGTTGAGATTGAAACTGCCAATCTACTAATGAACCAGGATAATCATAAGTATAATCAATATAATAATAATCCTTTCATTGGCAAAAGTGAATCTCATTCCTTCCCTGTACCACCACAATTAAAACCATCTGGTGGTAGTGTCAAATCTGAAAATGTAAGTCACAAATCTGTGCAGGAAGAAATACAAGACCATTTATCAAAAGTGAATGAGTTGTTGAATTTACCTAAGATTAGTGAGATAAAATCCAATCAGAAAAACTGGCCTAAGATAGATCAGTACCCAACTTATGATGGGGAAGCCAGCTCTGATTGGCAAAATTTTATTCAAAGAATTGAAAACTTGAAATTCTCATATAAGTTACCAGATGAAGAGATAACATCAAAATTAATTTCTTTATTTAAGGATGTTGCTTTATTATGGTTTGAAGCTGTCTTAAGTGAGGGTAGAGACTACTCTTGGGCTGAATGGAAACAACTTATTGAAAAACAATTTTGGAGGTTCTAAATTCAGGCTTACTCAGCAGAGACTTTATGAGAAGACTAGGTATAATCCGTTGAATGGTGACAAACCTATGGTATTTTTAATGAATTTAAACAAAATATTAAAAGCCATTGAGCCTCATATAGATTTTAACTTATGGAAAGATAAGATAATATACAAATTACCTATATCTGTCAGAGACATTGTTGTAGCTAGAACATTAAATGTTACTGAATATTCTGACTTTATTAATATTTGCAATGAGATATTATTAAACCATAAGTATGAATCAAGGTATTCCACTTATAAGCAAAATGTTGAACCTGTAAAAACTCAGAATTCAAAAACACTTCAGGAGAAGCAGAAAAAACTTACTGCACCTGTAGTACCTAAAAAGTATGAAACAAATACTTGTTATAAGTGTAACAAACCTTGGGTCAAAGGTAACAAATGTGAGAAAAACATAAATATTGTTGAAAATCAACGTGAATCTGAAACTGAAACTGAAAAAAGTAAAGAATCAAGTGATTATGACAGCAATATCTCATATAGTGATGAAAATAAAGTCTGTATGTTGGAAGATGATTTGTCCATCTTTGAAAATCCAATATTAAATATGGACTCAAATGAATCTTTAATGAATTTTGAGGATGCTGAAATCATTAAGGATATACAAGCTGATAACTTTAGAATGACACCTATCATGGTTCCAGCTATCATTTCTGGTGAAAATGTTAATATAGTATTGGACACAGGAGCTGCTGGTTCCGTTGTTTCCACTAATACATTACAGAAAATTGATAGTGAATATAAGTTTAAGCTTGAACCACTTCAGAATAAAAATTGGAGAGGTTTTGGATCAGTACTACACCCCATTGGTAAATACAAAGCTGCTGTTCTCTTTAAACACCAACATGGTTATGTAAGGGTAACTTGTGACTTTGTAGTAATGGATAATACTAATTGTAGTAACTGTTTTATCATTGGAAATGATATTCTGACTAAATTTGGTGTAAAATTAGACCCTACTAATAACAATTTTACAATTGGCATGAATGGTAAAAGGAAATTTAAAATAAATTCTTTTAACACAGTCTTACACATTGAGTCAGTAACAAATTCCCCGTCTAAAGGAAGAGAATCCAATGAGATGGAACTTCTGGAAACAGAAATTTCAAAAGCATCATTTGGCACTCAGATAAGTGAAACTGAGAAAGATAATATTTTGGAATTAATTAAAGCTTTTCCAATGGCTTTTGCACATGGTACAAATGAACTTGGCCTTGTAAAAGATTATGAAATGAAGATTAGTTTAACCTGTGATATGGATAATATTCCTGCTAGTCTTAAAAAGAAACCATACCCTGCTTCACCAATGAAGAGGAAAGACATAGAGGATAATATTAAGATGTTATTAAAAATGAACATTCTTGAGAAGGTTGAAACTACACCAAAATATTGTGTAATATCACCAGTGCTAATTTCTTATGAACAAGATAAAGCAAGACTGTGCGGTGATTATAGAGCATTAAATACATTTACAGTATATGATATTTATCCCTTGCCAAAGATTGCCTCTATACATGCTACCCTCACCACACAATATGGGGGGCGGACTTGCTAGCAAGTCCGCAACCTTGGACCCAAACTCACCATAGATTGAACACACATTGAGCTATTGATAAAGGAGCCATACAATCAGGAATGAACACCACTCAGAAGAACAGTTTTAGGTGGGTGTTCAAGTAGAGTTCAGTATGGGTTCAGTATGAGTTCAGTCTGAGTTCCATCTGAGTTCCATCTGAGTTCAGGTTGAGGACTTGCTAGCAAGTCCACCCCCTATATTGCGTAGTGCCTTAGAGGTGCTAAATATATAAGTTGCCTAGATGGAAATAAAGGGTACCATCAAATTCCTGTTGAAAAGAATTCACAGAACTTTTTGTTGATAACAACATACATGGGAATTTATAAGTATGTCAGAATGCCATTTGGACCAAAGAATGCTCCATCAGTATTTCAAAAGTTAATGGATATAACATTCCATAATGAAATGATTGAGGGATGGTTAATGGTATACATTGATGACATCATAGTGTTCTCTAAAAATTTTGATGAACACTTAATCCATTTAAGGAAAGTATTTCAGAAAATGGATGAAATAAAAATGACCCTTGCATTGAAAAAATGTAAATTTGGGTTTGAATCTTTAAAAGTGCTTGGTCATATTGTATCTGGCTTACAAATATGTGTAGACCAAAATAAATTGGCTGCAATAAAGAATATTGGCATTCCTCAAAATGTGAAGGATGTACAATCTTTTCTTGGAATGTGTGGTTATTATAGACAATATATAAAAAACTACCAATCAATTGCTGCACCACTGACCACACTGATAAAGAAATCAGAAGCTTTCATTTGGAATAATGAAAGACAACAAGCTTTTAATAAGTTGAAAGAATGTTTAATGACAGCTCCTATCTTGGGATTACCAGATTTCCAATTACCTTTTGTATTATATACAGATGCAAGTTTTATTGGACTGGGTGCTGCTTTGCATCAAAAACAACTTATTGAAGGTAAAATGTCAGAAGTAGTAATCTGATATATTTCACGTACTCTGAGAAGTGGTGAATTAAAATATGGTGCTACTCAACTTGAATGTTTGGCAGTAGTATGGGCTCTTGAAAAGCTACATTATTACCTTGAAGACCAAAAATTTGAGTTAATAACTGACTGTAGTGCAGTTAAGTCACTCTTAAACATGAAAACTCCTAATAGACACATGTTTAGATGGCAATTAGCTGTACAAGACTACAGAGGACGGATGAATATTACACATAGAGCAGGAACCTTGCACTCTAATGTAGATCTGTTATCTAGAGTACCTCTGCCTAATAATGATGATAATCCTGCTTATGTTCCTGAGTCAGAGATTATTAACATTTATGGCATTTATATTGTAGATCTTGAGGATGAATTTATGCAATCAATTATTGATAATTATAATTCAGATCCTGACTTAAGTAAATTAACTACAATATTAAATGATCCATCTAATGCTTCATTGAATGTTTTAATAAAAACATTGCCAATTAAGTATAAAGAGGCATTAGAGAAAGGAAAATTTTCCATTGAGGATGGTTTTATATATTACAGGAAACAATTAAGTAATGTAATTGTAATTCCCCCTTCAATGAAGTAGTTAATGTTAAGTATATGTCATGATGATATATTAGCAGGTCATTTTGACTACGATAAAACATTAACCAGAGTAAAAAACACAGCTTGGTGGATTAACATGTCTGAGGATGTTCAGAAATATGTTGAAACATGTGATTCTTGTCAAAAATCTAAAAGATTAACAGGAAAAAGAGCTGGTTTATTACAACAAATTGAGCAACCAAAAGCTCCATGGGAAATCATTAACATGGACTTTGTAACAGGTTTGCCAATAGCAGGGCATAAGAGTTATAACTCCTGCTGGGTAATTGTAGATAGATTTACAAAGATGTGTAAATTTATTCCTACCCACAAAGAGGTTTCTGCAAAGGACTTAGCTTTTTTATGGTGGATACAAATGTTAAATACAGCAGGTTTCCCCAAAGCAATAGTTTCTGACAGAGATCCTAAATTTACTTCTGAGTTCTGGACGTCACTTATGGATGTTTCAGGGTGTCAATTAAAACTTTCTACAGCACACCATCCACAAACTGATGGGCTAGCAGAGAGAATGATACAAACCTTAGAAGATATGATAAGAAGATACTGTGCTTTTGGTCTTAATTTTAAAGACAATGACAAATTCACGCATGATTGGGTAACCCTTATCCCATGTTTAGAATTTGCATATAAAAGTACAGTCCATTCTGTCACTGGCAAAAAGCCATTTGAGTTATGGTTGGGTTATGTACCTAATACCCCTGCTAAAACTCTTAATAAGTTACCTAGATTGGATATTCATCCAGGTACTAAATCTTTTCTTCAGATGCAGGAATTATGCAGAAAACATGCTCAAGAATGTATAAATAAGGCTTTTGAGTATGAAAAGAAAAGATGGGATAAAGCCCATAAAGAACAAATGTTCAAAGAGGGTGATGAAGTCCTTATTTCAACGCTACATTTCAATTTAAATGGTAATGTTAAATTGAAGGATCCACTCATTGGACCATTTGTAGTTAAAAAGATGGTTGGTAATAATGCTGTTGAGGTTATTCTATATGCACCTTATGATAGAAAACATCCAGTATTTCCTATTTCTCTTATAAAACCATACCATTCTAATGATACTGCTCTATTTCCAAGAAGATCAGGAAGGCATAAACAGCAACCTGAAGAAATAGTGGAAAATGCAGAAATTGAAAAGATACTTAAAAAGAGACACCTTACTAAAGAAAAGGGAGTTGAGTATCTATTAAGATTTAAAAATAAATCAAGTGAATATGACCAGTGGATTCCAGAAAATGAAATCTCTGATCTTAAAAATCTCTTGAAAAAATTTAAATCTAAATAATACTGTTCATTCAGTATATGTATTATAAAAATTATTTTTTTTATTTTATTATTTCACTCCTTAAGTTTAATTAAAATGTCTTAACATTTTTTTTTATTGTTTTTTTTGGGGTGAGGGAGTGTCAGCCTAAATATCCTTAGGACTGAGTATTTCTTATGCTTAAAATAAGATAACCTTAACTAGATTAAGCTTATATCTTAAAAATAAGGTTAAAATAATAATATATATTATTTTATTATATATATATATAATTATTATTTTATTATATAATTTATAATAGTTTAAATAGCTTATCCATGGCCTAATAATACTTATTAAGGTGTTAATGGAGTCATAATATACTTATCATAAGTGATATGAAGTAATTATTGACATACATAAGCTTATATGTATACATAAATCTCATATTCAGTGAAATATGCAGTATATTATGTATATTTAGGTATATAAGTGGGTTTTAGCCCCTTAATAGCCTATAACCTTTGTTTTTCTGCTTATTTTAGGTCATATGGACGAAATCAGTGGACTCACAACGCCTAAAGAAGCATAGATACCTATATCAGGCGCATACACCCAGTTTGGACAACTAAAATTACTTCCTTGGATGGTTATTCACGGATTTATGGGTTGGAAGGATGTTTCTGGGTTAATGTGGATGTTTGGGGATGTTATTGGGGGCTTGGAAATTTTATTTGTTTCCTTTATATGCTTTTAGTTTTATTAAATCTCTTTTTGATTATTTATTTTACCTGTTTCTTTATGGTATCCGCTTTTATCTGGGTTTTCTATTTATGGTATGGATCTGTGTTATTATTAATAGTGATGGAGGGTCCTTACTGGAGGTCTGGGTGTTGAAACTGCTTGAAGTGGACGCCATGGGGAGGTGATGAGCCCTCACAGTTCTGTTATTGCCGGGGATAGCAGTGACATCATCTGGATTGAAGGTCTGTGCACTCCAGTGGATTTGGGTATAAGTAAGGAGGGATTTTGACGGTTTATTATCATCATTCAATTACTACAATTCAAACAACCACTAAAATACAATTATTAGAATTCTGAAATATATTATAAAGCCCTTATAAATTGATATTATCTTTATATAAGCTATAACTATATTTTATTCTTCTATTTTCCACCACTAGCATGCATTTAAATCCAAGTATTGTGAGTTTTATTTGAGTATAACTATTCTAATAGTCTTCCCCTAAGGTTTAATCACTAAATCATTTATTAATAAGTAGTAGGAGCATAAAATAACACTATTATATCATACTTATATACTAGACTATACTGACAGATAGAGAATTGGTTTCACCTACCCCTACAACGTCCTTGTCTACTGAACCCATATTTAATGCGGTGGCTAATCCTCAACGTCAAACTGATTATTACAGACCCCCTGGTGCTCAAAGACAATTTCATGAATGTAAATCAACAGCTCATTTCTTTACCCACTGTCCATACAACCTTAACTCATCCACCTTTTCTGCGAGGCTCTACCTCATGAGAGAGCATGCTACAACCCTTGCCTCTGACCCAAAGGCAAAAAGCAAACCAATATACATCCCTTACAGAAGACCACAACGAAGACAAATTTGAGCAGGGGATGTGCAAATTGAAGCAGATGAAGTCACTATCTTTGAAGAAAATGTGGAGGCTTTGTATGAACAGTTGGAGCAAATTGATCTGAACAGTGCAGAATGGTCACTCGAAGCGCTCACCGGGAATGTGGCAATATTGGATTCTGGTGCTACCCATCATGTCACTGGAAATGTGAGCCTTCTCAGCAATTTCAGACCTCTTAAAAATCAAATCCCTATCAAAGTAGGAACTAACTGTCCTTCCTCATTTATCACTGGCATAGGGGACCTAAAAATAAAAGTAGATGGGAAAGTTGTTACTATTACCAATGTTTTTTATTGTCCAGAAGTTAGAACTACTCTTATTTATCTCTTTGATTTAGTGGACAATGGTTTTGTTTTGATTTATGTTCTGAAGACAAAAATTTAGGGATTTACTTTAAAGATGAACTGATTATGACAGGGCGGTTGGAAAGTACTAGGAGAAGATGGATTTTAGATGTAATTAGGTCTAGTGACTGCAATCAAAATGTTTCCTCTTATCATTTACCATTGCATCCTTCCCTCCTGCGTACTGTTAAAAAGAATGAAACCATAAATCAACCACCTGCTGCAAAGGGTTCCCTCATGGACTGGCATAGAAGACTTGGCCACACCAGTGAAAACACAATTCGCAATATCATCAGAACTGGAATTGGTGCTGGCTTGCCCCTCTCTATTCCACCAGGTAAGATTGACTGTGAAGATTGCTTAATAGCCAAAAGTACAAGAAAACCATCAGCAACACAGGAATCAAGACCAGAATCAATGATGAGTCTTATTGTTGGAGACCTGGTTGGTCCTATGGATCCCACTGTTAATGGAGCAAGATGGGCGGCAATGTTTAGAGAAAGTTCAACTTCCTATGGTGAGGTATTTTTTCTCAACTCCAAATCTGAGGCCACAACTGCTTTTGTTACCTTTTATAAAAAACTAGAAAATGTTACTGGTAAAAAATTACAAGCATTAAGAACTGATGGGGGGGAAATGCACAGTAAACAAATGGCTCAGATCCTGGCTGAAATTGGAGCTACTCATGAGATCACCTGTCCTCACCACCATGAACAAAATGGATCAGCTGAACATTTCAACAGAACTGTCGGTGACATTGCCAGGACAATCTTACTAGAAAGTGAACTACCTGAATGTTTCTGGGGCCTAGCTTACAAATGGGTAGCCCATGTTCACAACCGGCTCCCAAATGTCAAGACTGGTGACAAAACTCCTCTGAAACTCATGTACAATTGTGACCCAACTTACTCAAACCTCAGAATATTTGGTGAAACAGCTTTTGTCCATATCCACAAAGAAACTAGACGTAAACTGGACCAACGAGCTTTGATTTGTAAGTGTATAGGTTATTCTCTGAATAATGCAGGTTGGATTTTTTGGCACCCAGAATCAAACTCCTTTTTTGAATCCGCTATGGCTGTTTTCCCTGGTGACCAACTTCCTGCTCACAAAGCTGCTTATCAACCACCACCATCTAAGGGCTCTCTAGGTCATATCCTCAATAATATGAAGCTAGGTGAGTTCAAGGATGAGGAAACTCTTATCTCTCAGGAAAAAGATGTATGTGAGACTGTTAGAAAAGGTTTGTTCCAATCATCCATTATTCCCAGAACACATCTGCAAGCTATGATCTCGCCTGACAATTGCAAGTGGGACCAAGCTTGCAAAAGGGAACTACTAAACATGAAAGATATGGATTTATGGTATGAGGAAAAGCTCCCTCCTGGCGCCAAGCTCACCAATGCAAAATGGGTCTTTACAATCAAAAATCCTTCTTCCAAAACTCTGATCTACAAAGCACAATATGTAGCTAAAGGTTTTTTACAACAGTATGGTATTGATTTTACTGATACCTTTGCCCCAACTGCTACTTTTGCTTCACAACACATTCTCCTCACTTTGGAAGCTTATCACAAATGGCCTGTCAAATCTTTTGATGTCACTGCTGCTTACCTTCACAGTCCAATTGATGAAGCAATTTGGGTGCGACCTCCTGAAGGTTACCAGCTATGTGAAGTTGGCAATGTGTTGCGCTTAAAGAAAGCCCTCTATGGTACCAAGCAAGCAGCAAGATGCTGGCGGCTACATATAGCCAGCAAATTGGATTCTCTGGGGTATAAATCAAGTCAGTATGATAAAAGTTTTTATGTTCTTAGGAAGAAGGATTGTTTGGGCGTGATATGGATACATGTTGATGATGGTATAGTTTCTGGTAGCAGTGAGGAGGTGTTAAAGGGTTTAGAAGATGGTTTGGATGGTAGTTTGAAGGTAAAATGGAATGATAGTGTTGATGGTATAGTAGGTGTTTCTATCAAAGAAGTTCCAGAAGGTTTTGATCTACACAATTTTCAGCTCATTGATAAGATTCTACGGACTCATAACCCATCTAGATTAACAACAAGATCACCCTTACCTAACAATTTGGAAATCACCACTACAAAGGATGAAGAAGTAGCTATAGAGACAACTAAATATCTCTCCATTCTAGGTGCTCTCAGTTATGTGGCAGTTGCAACTAGACCAGATCTGTCTTTCCCAGTCAATTTTTTGGCACGCTTCTCATCCAAACCTAATGCCACCCACTGGATCGCCCTCAATCACCTCCTTAGATATGTCCAGCACACCTCCACCCTTTGTCTCCACATCCACCCCAACCGTGACTCACCACTTGAACTACCGTCTTTTTCTGATTCCACTTGGAATAACAAAGAATTCTCCAGAGCTCAAAGTGGACATCTGCTACTCCTTAATTCCTGCCCAATTGTTTAGACATCAAGGCGCCAGCTGACAGTGAGTGATTCATCATGCACAGCTGAGTATGTGGCACTTGGTGGTGGTATGAAAGACGCAATTTGGATCTCAAACTTGCTCAAAGATATCTTCCATGATATTCCCCCTATCAAGATTTTCTGCTACAACAAAGGAGCAATTGCCAATGCAAAAGATAACCCTGGCAACAAGCAGACACGGCATGTGGATAGGTGTTTCTATATAGTAAATGAACAACTATTTTTGAAAAAAGAAACGTTGGAATGGGTTCCTACTGCTCAAATGTGGGCTGATATACTTACAAAATCACTGGGCCCATCTCTAACAATGCTGAGAAGGAAGGATGTGTGTGTGGTGATGGGGTTATATTTCTTTTCTCTGATATTTTTTTCTTCTTCTTTTATTTCTCTTATTCTTTTTTCATTTCTTTTTATTTATTTATTTATTTATTTATTTTCACTTTGGAGTTGGTTATGTTTGCATGGGGGGGATATCAGAATATTTTTCATAACTAAGTGGGGGGGATGTTAAGTCACTAGGACTATGTACTTAATTATGTGTACAAATGTATATAGTCTGTAGTCGCGGCGTCCCTTGTTCTCCGGTTCTTTCCGGAGTTCTACAGGCTGACACCGTGCTACAGCAAGCTCCTGCCAAGGACTGCATGTAGTTACCCCACATCTCATGCCCTTTTTTGGGTTTTTAAGTGGTTTCTCAGTCAATTTTGGTTATTTTTGAATGGGGATTTCACATAGTTTAATGTCATGATTAGCCCCATCATTTCTACTGTTAATTCCCCTTAATATGGAGTAATAATTAGCTTTAATTTTCCCTTTTAGTCTTTTATTTTAAATGTATTACACGCATATACTCTCTTTTTTGCTTATTCTTTATTTTTGATGGATTATCCCTATTACTGAAGGATTTTGGCAGGTGATATCATTCTAATTATGTTATTGGTCACTCTTTATGTTGTTGAAAATGTCTATTAGTTGGAATGAGGCGTCATTAATCATGTATAGAGCTGGTAAATGAAGGGGTTCATTGGGGAAGTTATTGTCAAGGTATACTTTTTGTCTAGAAGATTTGGTACGTAGTTCTACGAGGATTTAAAAGGCTTTAATGGGTTCTCAACAAATTTGTACGTATTTCTTAATTCAAGTTGAATTTTTTACTCAATAAAAGAGGTAGGTTTTAAAATATTAATATAAATTATACTTTAGAATTACGCTATTGTAAATACTAATAATATAGAATATAAGAATAAGTGTTTAGTTGGTTATTGTTGTAATAAAATGAGTTGGTAAAATAGAATGATCAAAAGACAACAAAAGGAGAGGCCTTTTATAGGCAAATGAGAGACAAAGCACAGAAAACAAATTCTAAAAACAGTAGGAAAAGAGAGAGAAAAAGAACATTCCAGAAAGAGTATTTCAAATAATAAAGTTATTCTAAAAAGAAGGCGTCAAAAAGATGTATTTACAGAGTATGTCAGAAATACATCAATATTTTTAATATTTACTGTAAATGTCAATCCCAAATAAGAAATTTGATTTGTTTGTATATATTTAATATTATTTGAATATTTAAATCTTATTTTATCTTTATAGTTTATTTTCTTTAAATATAAAGTTTGATTTTTCCCAACATGTCAATAGAGCACGGTGTTAGAGAAAAATATAAGGGACAAAATTATAATTTTAATTTTACTTATTTATTTAATTAATTAATTTAATTTTTACATTCTGTAACTAGTTAATTTATAACTAATTTTAATGTAACTAAATGATAATTAAATAATAATTAAAGATGATAAGGTGCGGCTTCATCCAGTAAATAATTGCTTATTTCACTGGGTAAGTCTGGTAGCCTGGCTGACACTCCCTTACTCTAAAAAAAAAAATAAAAAAAAAATGCTATGATTTTTTCTTTTTATACTTTTTTAGTAGAGTAGGAAGATTAGATATCTCCTTCCCAGGTATCCAAGAATCATATTCAGATGATTTATTCTTGAATCTCAATAAGTATTCTGTACCTTTCTCAGCAGTGACTATTCTGTCATTTAAAATTTTTTCAATTTCTGCTGTCTCAGTGATTTCATTTGGGGTTTTCTTTGGTCTACCCCTCCTTCTTGGAAATAAATCACTATTGGATGTGTAAGGTTTCAAAAGAGATATTGGAAAAACAGGATGTTTTCTGTCATATGGGGAATACAGAATAACTTCAACTGCATTATCTCCAATCATTCTTCTGACAACAAAAGGACCAACAAATGGATCTTTTAATTTGTTATTACCTTGTAAGTTGAAGTGGACTGTAGAAATCAACACTTCATCACCCTTTTTAAAAGTGTATTCTTTATGGGATTTGTCCCATCTTTTCTTCTCATATTCAAATGATTTTTCAATACATTTTTGAGCATGATTTCTGCATAGTTGTTGCATTTGAAGAAAAGATTTTACACCAGGATGTATATCCAATTTAGGTATTTTGTTATTGAGAATTTGGGCAGGAGTATTAGGAACATATCCAAGCCAGAGCTCAAAAGGCTTTCTTTGAGTAACAGAATGAACAGTGCTATTATAAGCAAATTCTAACCCAGGAAGTAAGGTAACCCAATCATGAGTGAATCTGTCATTATCTTTATACTCAAGGCCAAAGGCACAATATCTTCTTATCATGTCCTCTAAAGTCTGAATCATTCTTTCAGCTAAACCATCAGTCTGAGGGTGATGGGCAGTAGAAAGTTTCAGATCACAACCACAAACATCCATCAGAGACATCCAAAATTCAGAAGTAAATTTAGGGTCTCTGTCAGAGATTATGGCTTTAGGAAAACCAGCAGTATTAAACATATTAGACCACCATAAGAAAGCTAATTCTTTAGTGGAAACATCCTTGTGGGTAGGGATAAATTTACACATTTTTGTGAATCTGTCCACAATAACCCAACAAGAGTTATAACTGTCTTTACCAGCAATAGGTAATCCTGTTACAAAATCCATGTTTATTATTTGCCATGGGGCATCAGGAGGTTCAATATGTTGCATTAATCCTGCTCTTTTACCAGTTAATCTTTTTGATTTTTGGCATGAATCACAGGATTCAACATATAATTTTGTGTCTTCAGACATATTAGCCCACCAAGCAGTGTTCTTAATTCTGATCATTGTTTTGTCAAGATCAAAATGTCCAGCTAATATGTCATCATGACAAATTTTCAAGATGATTTCTTTCATAGAAGGAGGAATAACAATAACATTACTCAACTTTCTTCTATAATATAGATATCCTTCATCAATTGAAAATTTTCCTTTTTCCAACCCTTTTTGGTACTTTGGTGGAAGGGTTTTAATTAATGCTTGTATTGAAGCATTCTTTGGATCATTTAATATGGTGCATAACTTTTTCAAGTCAGTGTCCTTATCATATGATTCCAGAATAAGCTGTAATAGCTCTTCCTCCATATCAACCACATATATCCCATGGATATGGATAATTTCATCCTCAGGATCATATGCAGGATTTGAGTCATCATTTGGTAAGGGTAACCTTGATAACATATCCACATTTGAGTGACCAATACCAGCTCTGTGAACAATTGTCATTCTCCCTCTGTACTCTTGAACAGTTAGCTGCCATCTAAACATATTTCTATTAGGTGTTTTCAAGTTTAAAAGGGATTTAACTGCACTGCAGTCAGTGACAAGTTCAAATTTCTGGTCATCTAGGTAATAATGAAGCTTTTCTAGAGCCCATACTACAGCTAAACACTCTAATTGAGTAGCACCATATTTCAATTCACTATTTCTCAAGGTTCTTGAAATATAACAAATTACTACTTCTGAAACTTTATCATTTATCACTTGTTTTTGATGCAGGGCAGCACCAAGACCAATGAAACTGGCATCAGTGTACAAAACAAATGGTTGATCAAAGTCAGGTAAAGCAAGAATTGGTGCTGACATCAAACAGTGTTTCATAGTGTCAAAGGCTCTTTGTCTTTCACTATTCCAGACAAAAGCAACATCCTTTCTAGTTAATTGGGTAAGGGGTAAAGCTATGACTTGGTAATTTTTAATATACTGTCTATAGTATCCACACATTCCCAAAAAACTTTGGAGCTCTCTTACTGTTGTAGGAGCTTTCACCTGTTGTATGGCTTCCACTTTGTTCTGGTCAACACATATCTGTAAGCCTGAAACAACATGGCCAAGAACTTTTAAAGAATGGAAACCAAATTTACATTTCTTCAAAGCAAGTGTCATATTTATTTCGTCCATTTTCTGGAATACTTTACACAGGTGTTTAAGATGGTCCTCAAATGTTTTTGAGAATATAATGATATCATCAATATAAACCATCAGCCAACCTTCAATGATCTCTTGATGGAATGTGTTATCCATTACTTTTTGGAAAACAGAAGGGGCATTTTTAGGGCCAAATGGCATCCTAATATACTTATAAATACCCATATGAGTGGCAATCATCAGAAAGTTCTGAGAGTTTTTCTCAACAGGTACCTGGTGATATCCCTTATTACCATCCAAACAGCTGATATATTTAGCACCCTGTAAAGTAGCATGTATAGAGCTGATTCTAGGTAAAGGATAGATATCATCAACAGTATAAGTATTTAGTGCTCTATAATCACCACATAACCTGGCTTTATCTTTCTCATAAGAAATTAGGACAGGTGAGATAACACAATATTTAGGTGTTTCAACTACCTTTTCAATAATATTCATTTTTAAAAGGGTAGAGATATTATCTTCAATATCTTTTCTCTTTGTGGGAGAAGCAGGATAAGGCTTCTTCTTTAAACTAGGTGGTATATCATTTAATGGGCAAGACAATGAAAGTTTCATTTCCTCTTTAACTAATCCCAGTTCATGTGACCCATGAGCAAAGGCCATAGGAAAAGATTTTATCAAGTTAATGATGGAATCTTTATCCTCACCAGAAAGTTGTTCTCCAAAAGAGGCATTGTCAATTTCAGACATAAGCGCATGCATTTCCTTTGTAGATCTTCCTTTATATTGAACCACAGAATTACATGTGTTCAATTCTGGTTTTAATAATTTTTTAGGGGAGGAAATTTTAAATTTTCTCTTCCCATTCAACCCCATTGTGAAACATTGGTTTGAAGGATCCAATTTTATGCCATACTTGGTTAAAATATCATTCCCTATAATAAACCAATTGCTCAAGTTATCATTTTTCATGACAACAAAATCACAAATAGCTCTTACAAAACCATGGTTATATTTAAAAAACACTGTGGCTTTGTATTTACCAATGAGGGACAAAACAGAGCCATACCCTCTCCAATTTTCAGAAATGATAGGCAACAGTTTAGATTTATAGTCTTGATCTACTGAGGCAAGTGCTCTTTCAGATACTACACTTCCTCCAGCTCCAGAATCCAGAACAACTTCAATGCTGGTTCCATTAATCAAGACTGGTGCCTTAAGAGGGGCAATAACAATTGAGTTATCCTCAATGTTCTTTATGATCTCAGCATCCTCAACTGTAGATAAATCATTATTATCAACGTCAATAGTATTTAAATAATGAATATCTTCTTCCACCATCAAGATTTCTTGTTGAGATTCATATGAAATATTGCTGGCACAATCACTTGATGTATCATCCAGTGCCACTGTGTCATCAGCATGCTCCTCTGTTTGTTCCACAAGATTTATCTTCTTGTCACAAAAATGACCTTTCTGCCAAGGCTTGTTGCACTTGAAGCAAGTGTTTGTTGCATACTTCTTTGGTGCAACAGGGGCAGAAGGTTTACCAACCTTTTCCAGAGGTTTTTGTTGGTAAGTGGAGGGTTTCTCCAAAGGGGTCCTAGGAATGAATCTTCTTGCATCATACTTATTGTTTAGAAGTATCTCATTGCAAGTATTAATGAAAGAAGAGGGTTCTTTGGAGAACTCAGTCCTAGCCACAATCAAGTCTCTCAGAGACATTGGTAATTTATAGAGGATCCTGTCCTTCCATAAATCAAACTCCATATTTGGGTCCATTGCCCTTAAGATTTTTACAAGTTTCATTAAAAACTCAATAGGTTTATCAGTAGAAGAGCTATATCTAGTTTCCTCATACTGCCTTTGTTGAGCCATTCTGAACTTGGAGCCACCAAATTGTGCTTTAATTAATTTCTTCCAATCCTCCCATGAGTAGTCATTCCCATCCAGGAGAACAGATTCATACCACATCAGGGCAACATTAGTGAACAAAGAAATTAATTTGGACACAATTTCCTCATCTGGGAGTTTGTAAGAATTTTTTAAATTATCAATTCTGCAAATAAATTGTTGCCAATCAGAGGAGGAATCACCATCAAATGTTGGGTACTGGTCAAGTTTTGGCCAATTCTTTTGATTTGAAGGAGTCTCCTTAGTACTAGCTTGTTTCTGAGTAAGAAGCAGCTGTAATTTCTCTAATTGTGCTGAAATCTCATTGTTTAATCCTTCTGTTGCAGATCCTGGTGCATCATCAGTTTTTGATGGAAACTCAGTGTTATCAACAGGTATTTCTGGATCAATTTTTATTTTAGATGAACTAGCCACAGGTACTGGTTGAGAATCCTGCACTATATGTTCCTTCACAGAATTGTCAGAATATTTTTGGTCATTTAACAATGAATTCAATGTTTCTTCAATGGTTGTTAGTCTTGTTTTCATTTTTGGAAGACTAGATAAACTTTCATTGACAGTTGCAAAAGATAATTGATTTTTATGTTGAAAAGATGACAACTGGTCACTCAATCTTTTCAGATTTATCTTATCTATCTCTACCTCCTGGCAACAGGCAGATACAGTATCTTTTAGTTTAGACAAATCATTTTTTATATTTTGCCATAAAGCAATTTTCTTTTCATGGGTTGCTTTGTAATGAGACAATTCATCAGAGACTCTCTGTGCTTCACTTTTTAATGCTTGATAACCCTGATCAGTTAACAAACTATTATATCTCTGAGTCAATTGCATATTGTTCATTATATGATTTTGCTTGGCAATAATATCTCTCAAGTGCTCATCATTAATTCTTGCTACATCCGGAGTGTTTCTCAATAAGGAAACTGAGTAACTTTCCAGACTCTCATAGAACTCAGGGTCAAGAGTTTCATCAATCACAGCCATATCAGGATTAATCATTGAGGTAGCAATTAAAAGTAATGGATTGGATACATGAGATAACTGTCTACTATTCCCAGCCTCTATAGGTCTCAAGGTTTCATCTTGCCTTCCAGATTTACCTGAAGGAACAGAGTCAGCCACAAGAAAAGGCACTTGAGAATCAATAGAGGGACGTACCAGGGTTTGCTGGGTATCACCATATTGGGCTTCCTTCTTCTTTTGCCTCCTTGATAAGGGTGGGGAGGAGTGGGATTTGCCTGGGTGGGCCGTGATGGACCTACCTGAGGTAATTGATGCTGATTTTGAGCTAAGTAGTCCCACTGAGTGTTGAGCCAGTCCCACTGCCACTTGGACACTTCTACCATCTCTTGGGATTGGGGAGCCAATTGTTGTTGATCCCTGGGAGGAAGAGGTTTCCTTTTCTCTTGGAGAGAAGTATTGTTTCTTTTCTCCCATTCTTCCAAGGCATCTACCCTTACCTTTAGTTTTAAGCTGTCTGTCTTTAACTCCTTTATGTGGGTTGACAGATTCTTTATCTGCTGGGACAACGGCATCTTTTTTATTTTGAAGCCTCTTGGAAGCTCTTCTGGTGGGTTTGTCCTGGGTTTCTGATCCTGAGTATTGTCCACTAGGATTTCTACTTCTTCCATTTCCACATCCTGTTTGGGGCAAGGATTTATTAGTTTGAGAAATTCTTCTTGTTAAAGGAGAACTTACAGAAGTAGGCTCATCATAATCAATTAAGTCTAGTTCTTCTTCACGTGCAGTAAAACCACTTTGATCAGTCATTTTAAGATTCTACTGAAATGAAGGAAAAGAGACAAAATTAATTAGTCTTTTATTTTTAATTTTTATTTAACAGAAATAAAATAAAAATAAATAAAAAAAAATCTTTTTAGGATAAAAATCAACTTAAATAAAATTAATAAAAACAAATTTAAAACCAGGATAATGCAATCAACTGTAGACATAAATTAGAATTTCTATTAATTTTTATTTTCAGGATTTAAATCAACTAATTTATTACCAGGATTTATTGTCAACTGAAATAATCAAATATGAATCTTTATTAATAAAAATTATTTTAACTGATTAATTAACTACCAGGACTTAATGTCAACTGAAGTAATTTAAATATGAATTTTATTACTTAAAAAGATTTATTGGATTACCAGGACTCAAAGTCAACTGAAGTAATGAAATGTTAATTATTTATTAAAAAAAAATATAATTGTCAGGACAATTTGTCAACTGGAACAATTAATTAATCAGGACAAATGTCAACTGAAAAATTATAATAATTATTTTATTTAATAAAATATTTTATTGTCAGGACAGTTTGTCAACTGGAACAATTAAAATTCAAATTAATCAGGACAATTGTCAACTGAAAAATGATAATAATTAATACTAATATATAATTATTTTATTACCTCTGGGACTAAGAACAGTTATTGCTCTATTATGGTCAACCAGGAAAAATAAAAAAAAAAATATAATAATAAAATTAAATTCCAATTACCAGACACCTCCCCCTGCAAAATGAGCAAATTAATGCCACTTACAGAGTGCTGAGTAAAAGGAAATACGTAGCCAATGAAGAGTGAAGAGTAACCCACAAATAGTAATCACAATAATTACCACGATATATACGATCTTTAGTCAGTATATGAACTTAAGTTTTGGAGCGCGGTTCGATTCCTGTTCACAGCAAAAACTTTTATCACGTGACGTATGACGTTCGTCGTTTTCTTGCCTCCACTCGTCCTTTACAGGTGCTTCTACGCCGATGGTCCTCTCGATTACGCCTCAAGTAACGTTGCGCCGTCGATATTTTGGGAAGGTTCCCAATTGTCAAGGTATACTTTTTGTCTAGAAGATTTGGTACGTAGTTCTACGAGGATTTAAAAGGCTTTAATGGGTTCTCAACAAATTTGTATGTATTTCTTAATTCAAGTTGAATTTTTTACTCAATAAAAGAGGTAGGTTTTAAAATATTAATATAAATTATACTTTAGAATTACGCTATTGTAAATACTAATAATATAGAATATAAGAATAAGTGTTTAGTTGGTTATTGTTGTAATAAAATGAGTTGGTAAAATAGAATGATCAAAAGACAACAAAAGGAGAGGCCTTTTATAGGCAAATGAGAGACAAAGCACAGAAAACAAATTCTAAAAACAGTAGGAAAAGAGAGAGAAAAAGAACATTCCAGAAAGAGTATTTCAAATAATAAAGTTATTCTAAAAAGAAGGCGTCAAAAAGATGTATTTACAGAGTATGTCAGAAATACATCAATATTTTTAATATTTACTGTAAATGTCAATCCCAAATAAGAAATTTGATTTGTTTGTATATATTTAATATTATTTGAATATTTAAATCTTATTTTATCTTTATAGTTTATTTTCTTTAAATATAAAGTTTGATTTTTCCCAACCTGTCAATAGAGCACGGTGTTAGAGAAAAATATAAGGGACAAAATTATAATTTTAATTTTACTTATTTATTTAATTAATTAATTTAATTTTTACATTCTGTAACTAGTTAATTTATAACTAATTTTAATGTAACTAAATGATAATTAAATAATAATTAAAGATGATAAGGTGCGGCTTCATCCAGTAAATAATTGCTTATTTCACTGGGTAAGTCTGGTAGCCTGGCTGACAGTTATTGTGTATAAAAGGAGGGGGTTTTTGGTCTTGTTTTCTACATTCTTTATCATTACAATTCAAATATATAACCAATACAATTACAATACATACCAATAGCACTTGCAAAGTCTTTGAATAGTATCTGAATTATTACATCTATTTTCCTACCAGCTATAAGATTGTAACCCATTTATATTTAGTGAGATTAAAATTACTGAGACCCTTATATTGAGTTATATTTTAATACTTATTGGATTTGTACTACAGTATTCATATAGGACCGTTAAAATCTTCTAGAAAAATGACCATTCAAGCTAGTTCACGTCTCTGTTCTTGACCTCAGCCTGACACCAATTTACTACTCTCTAACAACTTCTTTCCTACCCCTGATAACATAGCTTCAATCTTTTCATCATTGGTTGATTTTTTTTCTTACTCCTACTGAATCTGTACTAGAAAGTTTACATTTACTGGGAGGCCTGAGGACTGTAAGATTATAGAGTGAATTGTTATAATACTATTCACGCCTATTTTGATGCAAAAATTATTTAGGACCAGTGGGTACTAATGTGTAGTTATTAATTTGCACAAATGAAATGATATACTTTTTGTTTGGACACCTTAAAGGGACCACCTTTTGGAGCTGCAACGGCCGACCACCTCTTTATTTTTAGTACTTTTGCTCTGTTAAGTTAGCAGTATCTCTCGCTTGTGGCTTTCCTCTAGTGATGATAGTGTTAGATTACCCTTACTTTTTCTTGCTACAAAGGTTAGTTTTAAATTTCTATCATTATTTCATTCCATAGAATTTAGTAATAGATTATCATCACTTTTACTCATTTTTGAAGTTAGCGTTATTGTTCTGGCAGCTGATTAAGGTTAAAATAGCCAGGTGAGACTAAAAATAGAAAGGTGGTCTCCAAAGCGGAAAAAAAGGTGGTCCCTTTAAGGCCTCCCCTTTTTGTTGTTTGTATAAGTTGCACAAAAGCCGAAATGATATATTTTATTCATTATTTAATTGATCAACATTTTATTTATTTTTATGTTGCATTTTTATGTTTTTTATGTAAGTAAGTTGGCAATTTTTGCAAGTAAATTATACAGCCAAGTCACAAAAGCTTGTGGAATTTTTGACGAAAACATAAAAGTTTCGCCAATAAAAAAAAAGATTTGCCTATTCAAGAAGAAGTACCCCTGCCCTATCCCTGACACTTTTGAATAAGCAAATCATTTTTTGGTGAGAACAACTTTGATTTTTTCGTCGAAAATTCCGCAAGCTTTTGTGACTTGGCTGTAGGAAATGTTTTTTAATGCAAATAAATTTTTTAAGTAAAAAGGAGATGGAAATGGAGGGGAAGGATGGATGGGGGAAAAATTAAGTGGTGAGCGAGGCCGATTCAGTGTTCAGCACTGGATCGTAGATTGTAAGAAAACTGACACTAATGGCAGACCCCTGTCAGATTTTGGCGCTAAAATAGCTGGGTAACTCTCCCAGACTTTTGCGTTTTTATCCAAAGCCTTTCTCTAGTATAGCTGTATTTCTGAAATATTTTAACAGATAAGTCGACGATTGACAACAAAATCAGCCCTCACACAACAAAGATTTGTCAATTTCGTTGTCAAATGTCAATCATCGTGTCTAAGTATAATTTGAAATTTTTTTTGCAATAGTGGACCAACGGTGTGCAGGCTCTAATAATTTTAGAAATACCATGTTATTTTTATTTGCAACATATAAGAGTGAAAGGCCTCTCATGGCTTAACTTTTGCCCTACATTGTGGATCAGTCTCTTGAAGGATTTTTTGATCATCATCATATATTATTTCCAAGTAAAAACAAATCCTTAATGCTTCCTAATACTACGATGACTACTTTGCTAATAACTTGTGATATTACTTCAGACAAATAGACTCAATAGCTTCATTTTCTTTAAAAAGGGTAAAATGCAGTTATCTTCACGTCCACCTCCCCTTTTAGCTGTAAGAACCCATCATTCAGCACCTGTGATTTTTATGCCACTGCAATTCTATTTCGAAGAGCTAAAAGCTATTGTTTCCTCTTTTTTTTAGATTCTTGTTCTGTGTTTCTCGTTCTGTTCGGTTGAAGCGCGCCCCGCTAATGGGTGAGTTTTTCTACTTGGAAGTGTGTGACTTGAATGTGTTTCTTGACGTTGTCCCTTGTAATGATGTTGATGGCGCTCCTGTGACACATTCATCTAGATCTTCATCTTCACTTGTAGGTATTCAGTCGACAACTGGAGCACCACCACCACCACCACCACCTTAGGAGTGCTCCAAGTGTTCGGAGTCCATTTTTTGTTGTTTTCTTTCATCACTTTTTTACAATCCAACAGCTATGTTGAGTTTGTTGGGATTATTCTACTACGGTATTTTTGCTTGATAGTTCCTGGTTTCGGTAAATGCACTCAGATCCCATTAGTTCTGTATGCTACTTGATGTTTACTGTGTAGGGAGAAGTGAATGCCTTTTGTTGACATCACTGCAAGGTCTTAGTCAATCATCAGAGTATTTTTTATTTTCTTGGTAAAAGATTCCTGTTGGTTTTTCAACTGTTAAAGAAGTGGAGATGAATCCTATGATTTGTATGTCATATGCAGCGTTTCCTTGAGCCCTTCCAAGATGAGTGATGACCATCAGTAACGACATTGAAGAAAAGGAAAGAAGATATTGTTGATCTCTATAAGCTCCTTCTTTCCTTTCCTGTGTGGCTCCTCCGATGCGTCTTCTCCCGGTCCGTCCCCCGACGACCCGTCCATCCGTGCCGCTCTCCCTCCCACCACTCACCCATAATCATTCCCATCGGCTGATTGCCGCTGGCCTCCTCTCTCGAATCCCTCTCACTCTTCCTCCACTCGATCCACTCCAACATGCTTACTACGCCTACAACAGGTCTCTTACAGCCGCTGCCTTTTCTTCGCCGTTCCCTAAACACTTCTTCTTTCGTCAAGGCTCTCTTGCTGCCCAGAACTTCAACCTAGATACCCTTATTCATCCTCCCTCTTCTTCTTCTTCTTCTTCTTCTTCTTCAAATCCTTCTCTCAATATGGATTTCAACGCTATCGAAAGACTCTCTCATAGAACGCTTTATCTTCTACTTCGATACAACAATCAATGGGTTCTTCGTCCGTTCTACTCTTGATCTAACCTCTTTCATTCTTTCATCTCATCCATCTCTTCTTCACCTTTTTTTTCTCATGCATCTTGATTTCGCATAAAGCTCAAGGCGACATCTCCCGCAAGTATGGTTTATCTCATTCGGCTATTTCTCATCTCCACAATCTTCTTGGTCCACATCTCGATATATGGTCCATCGGTCGTGTTCCTGCTGCTTATTACTCTACTCCATTACCCCCAACTAATTCTACAAAACCCTCGTTCTTAGGAACAAAGGTTTATATCATTTTTTATTTTTTATTTTAATTTACGTTTCTTTCTTTTTCTTCTTCCATTATGCACTTGATCGTTAATTCAAAAAAATCTTATTCGTTTTTTAATGCAAAAAAAAAAAAGGTATGGGTGATGCCTTTACGAATTCTTCGCGGTGAAGCTCGAATCACGTCTGCCGCAATGGACCAAGGCATCGACCAATATGCTTGGTTTTCTTCAGATGAAATTCAGAATCATGTCTCACCTGAACTTTGGAGTACATTAGAACCCGTACTTAGTCAGTAACAAAAAAAAGAAAAAGAAAACCATAACTTTTCAAAAATAAATAAATAGAAGATTTGATCTTTAGAAAGGATAAAAAAAAAAAAAAACTTTTGGCGAAAGATGCCTGTTTATAAAGATGGCGGTGAACAAGAACTTCAATTCAAATTCTGTTAAATTTCAAACAACTTTGATTTGATTGAAATGGTTTTTGGCAAAATACTTATGTCTTATTTGTATCTTGTAAACATACACTTCCTAATCACATCATCATGCTTTGATAAAAAAGTATCCATATTATCTAATCTTCTGATTTCATCTTTAATAAACTCCAAATTAAAGAAAAACATCTTTGAGCAAAGGTATTTGTATTCTTTTGACTGGCCAAGTGATACAGCTAAGTCATAAAAGCTTGCGGAATTTTTGACGAATAAATAAAAGTTGTTCTCAACAAAAAAATGATTTGCCTATTCAAAAGGGTTGGGGATAGGGCGGGGGTACTTCCTTTAGAATAGGCAAATCATTTTTTCGTGCGCGAAACTTTTATTTTTTCGTCAAAAATTCCACAAGCTTTTGTGACTTAGCTGTACAGCCAAGTAAATTCGATTTATAAAATTATCAATAATCTATTTTGTTTGAGTGAGAGTTTTTTTTTTTTTTTTTTCTTTTTTTCTTTTTTTCTTTTTTTCTTTTTTTCTTTTTTTCTTTTTTTCTTTTTTTCTTTTTTTCTTTTTTTCTTTTTTTCTTTTTTTCTTTTTTTCTTTTTTTCTTTTTTTCTTTTTTTCTTTTTTTCTTTTCTTCTTTTTTTTTTTTGGAAAAAGAGAGACTGTCATGTAGCAGAACCATATTCCAGAAAAAAAAGGGCAGTAATCCGGCATCAGCCCTGAGATGCTCCGGTGACAACCCAAATGACGTCATATCCTGTACAACCTGATGCCGCATAATTGTTATGGTTAAGTTAACGTATGCTTAGTGATTAATCAATATGTACATAGAATTTGGTATAAAACCTATGGTGCAGACGACGCGTCTAACTCCGGTTCACTCCGGAAGAAGCACTGACACTGCTACCATAGGTTATGGGCTGTCCATGATTCTTTACTAGCAGTAATTGTAACCTTGTAATTTCCCAGAACAATTTTTTTTTGTGTGCCCCAAGTTAGTCCCTTGTTAAATGTGCCTCCCTCTCCCGGTGTCCAATTAATTCTTGACACACAACCTATCTCCAGCAATTGATTCATGCCTACCAACCCTACTACTATCAACCCATTTAAACCCAGACCCAAACTACAACATGATTGACCAACACTTACTAGGGAACTTAAAAACCTAGATATCCCTCCTCACCTCACCAAGAAAGCAACATGTGATCAAAGATGGTCCTGTTCTTTTTCCAGTTCTATTGCCACAACGACTTCCCCAATATTATCCTCATCTTCTAACTGCAGCACTGCCCAACAATTTTTTGACATTGCACAAGTCAAATCCAAACAACAAATACCTCTTTCTTTGCCAGTTTCTTCCTACCCACCTGTTATCAACACCTCAAATACAATGAGTGTCCACCCAGAACCTGAAAATCCCATCCATGAATATAAATGGAAAGATTGCAGTGTGGTTATCAACGATATACTTGCCCAAGTAAAACACACCCTGCAATTGAAGGTTGATGGCTGTAACTGGCAGACTTGGTTCAAAAGCATATCCCTGTTCATGCAACACCAAGTTAGATCCACAAAATACATGACATCTCCAAATATTTTAACAACTCTTACTAGTATTTTTGAGGACAAGATGTGTTGGCACATCATATACTTCACAATCCAATAAATATTCCAACAATTCATTGACATTGGCACTACCTGTTTCCAGGCCTATCGAAATCTCTCATCCAAATTTGAGACAACTACCCACACATCTTGAATGTCCTTATTAAACAAACTACTGAAAATCAAGGCGTCTCCTTTTACTGGTCCCATGTCTCATGCCAATTCCATCAAGACAGTTCTAGATACCTTGAAACAATCAGGTTTCAAAATGGGCTACAATGAGATTGGTGCTATTCTTATCCAGCTCTTACTCCCTGATTCATGCGCACACATCACAAGCAAACTTAATAAACATTTTGAGTTATGAAAGGATTTCTCACAGCCTTTGTTTGATGATATGCTCACAGCTTTACAAAATGCCATTAAAAATTTTTCCCTGCCATCTGCCATACCCTCTACTGCTCTAGAAGCCTCAATAGAGAGTGATGATGTGTCAACAATGACCTTCAAAAGAGGAAAAAAACAAGATAGTTATCAACCAGGTAATTGCTCTCCCGACTACTCTTGCCGACTTTGCTGTTCAACCAAAATTTTTTGGAAGTTGTGCCTGTAAAACAGAGATGGTTCAGCATTTAACTCTGAAGTTTAGATGAGGGGTGAAGCTAGATTTCAACAAGCACAATCAGCTTTAGGAACTAGCAAATGCTCAATGAATGAGAGAAGAGGAAAACCATCACCTTCCTCATCCTCAAAAGTGCGACTAAAAAAATTGATTCAACAGCTTTAGATATTTTAACCACTTCCCTAAATGAACTAGACTTGGGTAGTGATGAGTGGTTGAACATACTTGAAGCTGAAGGAACAAAGGGCATAATTGAAACTGGAGCAACACAACATGTTACAGTGGATGTACATCTTCTTTCTAACTTTAACAAGTTATCAAGACCTATCTCAGTAAAAACAGCAACTGATCTGGCTGCTGCTTTAATTACTGGCTATGGTGATACTACTATTAAAGGATGTAGCAAAAAGCTAATTGTTATTAAAAACAGTTTCTTCTGTGAAAAAGCTAAATCTACTCTAATTTCACCTTTTGACTTATTACAATAAAAGAATTATTTTAGCCTTTAATGATAAACATGATTTCTTAATTAAAAAAGACAAAAATTTTTTATTCATTGCTCCACTTTCTCCCTCTGATCGCAAATAGACAATTGATCTGGTATATCCTTGTACAGTAGACATTAATCCTTTTGAAATTAAACATTTCAACTCTTTGTCTTCAGCCTTGTTGCCTGCCCCTTTTATCCCCACAACTTTATCTAAAATCCCTTATCCCAAATCATTTCCAGACTCACTAATGGATTGGCATTAGCACTTGGGCTACGTGAGTACCTTAGTATTACAGAAAATAGCCAAACTAGATCTATGTTTGGGAGCTCCCTCATATATCCCAACATGCAGGTTAAAATGTGACATCTGTGCAGTTTCAAAAAGCAAAAGGCAAAATACATGCATTGCAAAAAAGAGAGACCATGATATCATGGATCTTATTGTTTCTGATTTAGTTGGACCAATGGTAGATGTAACTAATGAGGGTGAAATTTATGTAGCTAGGTTCAGAGAGTTGTACACTACTTATGGAAAAGTGTAAATTTTAAAGAAAAAGTCAGATTTACTGGAAGCTTTCATTAATTTCAAAAATCATTTGGAGAACATTACAGGAAAATGCTTAAACGTTCTCTGAACTGATAATGGCAGAGAATACATGAACAAAAAATTTTCCAAATTTCTATCAGTAAATGGTATTCTTCATGAACATTCCATGCCTTACCAACACAAGCAAAATGGTATAGCAGAGAGGTTAAATGAGACTGTCAGTGTATCTAGTATTTAAGTATGATATAATAGTATTTATTTATGGTCCTACTACTTATTGATAAATGATTTAGTGATTAAACCTCAGGAGAAGACTAATAAAATAGTTATACTCAAATAAAACTCACAATACTTGGATTTAAATGTGTGCTAGTGGTGGAAAATAGATCAATATAATATAGCTATAACTTATATAAAGATAATATCAATTTATAATGGCTTTATAATATACCTTTGAATAATAATAATTGTGTTGTAATGTTTGTTTGAATTTTAGTAAGTGAATGATGTCTAATAACCATCAAAATCCTCCCTTACTTATACCAAAATCCACTGGAGTGCACAGACCTTCAATCCAGATGATGTCACTGCTATCCCTGGCAATTACAGCACTGTGAGGGCCCATCACCTCCCCATGGCATCCACTTCAAGCAGATTCAACACCCAGACCTCCAGTAAGGACCCTCCATCACAATTAATGATAACACAGACCCATACCATAAATAGAAAATCCAGATAAAAGCGGATACCATAAAGAAACAGGTAAAATAACTCATCCAAAGAGAATATAATGAAACCCAAAGCATATAAAGGAAACAAATGAAATGTCCAAGCCCCCAATAACATCCCCAGGCATCCACATTAACCCAGAAACATCCTTCTAACCCATAAATCTGTGAATATCCATCCAAGGAAGCAGATTAAGTTGTCCAGACTGAGTGTATGTGCCTGAAATAGATGTTTATGCTTCTATAGGCGTATTGAGTCCACTGGATATGTCCATATGATCTAAAATAAGCAGAAAAACAAAGGTTATAGGCTATTAAGAGGCTAAAACCCACTTATATACCTAAATATACATAATATACTGCATATTTCACTGAATATGAGATTTATGTATACATATAAGCTTATGTATATCAATAATAACTTAATATCAATTAAGATAAGTATATTATGACTCCCTTAACACCTTAATAAGTATTATTAGGCTATGGATAAGCTATTTAAACTACTATAATCTATATAATAGTGTAATAATTATATATATATGTAATATAGTTATTTATATTTTTGTTTTAACCTTATTTTTAAGATATAAGCTTAATGTACTTAAGTTTATCTTATTTTAAGTATAAGAATCACTCAGTCCGAGGGATATCTAGGCTGACACAAACCCTAAAAGATGCAGCACAGAAAATTTCCCCCATCTCCCCATTTGTACCCCACACTTGCTCCTCCCAGCCACTCACTAGATTTTCAGGTAGGAATTTTACGTTTTTTTTTCTTTTTTTTCTTTTTTTTTCTTTTTTTTTCTTTTTTTTTCTTTTTTTTCTTTTTTTTCTTTTTTTTTTCTTTTCTGTTTTTATTTGTATTTTTTTTTCTCATTTATCATTTATCTTTTCTCTGAAATGGAGATTTTGACATGACAGATATTTTTGTTTCTCATTTTTTTTCCTGGAAATTTGTGGACTGATTTTTTAAAGTAGGTTTTCTCATTATTTTATTCTTTTATTCATTTTTTATTTTTTATACTGATGAGCTTTATATATATCTATTTTATAAGAAATACAATGTAGAATTAAAATCAATTTAGCTTTTCTGGCTCTCCTCATCCACCATTGTTTTCATTACATGTTGATGAAGAGCAATCTGTAAACAAATTTGATGTGATCACCCAATCTCCAAGGGATGGGTTGGTCATCTGCCTCTCTTGACATTCTTCTAATGACTCCCACCTTGAACAGGAATATAAAATTAAGAATTCAAATTAATACTTTTTTTATGTTCCAACAAAAAACCTCCCGCTCAAGAAAATAAAAGACCTGATAACAAGCAAGATGTCCCAAAATTTGATAAAATCAGAACTGAGCCCAGAATTTTTTTTTTTGATTGGAACATTAAAAATGAAAACTTTGAAGAGTTAAAAAATATGTGGATGGAGACAATATATGATGCCAAGATAAATGTCTGGGGTGATTAAATTCAGAAGCAAGTTGAGTCAGGGACTATTGAATAGTATGCTACCTTTCCTCAGGGAAGAATCTGAAAAGGAAAATGCAACATGAAACTTGATTCTTATGAGACATTTCAAAATTTTTTGGAACCTGTAAAGATGGTGCTAGATGAGTCAAAGGTAATCTGCCATGTAGAGTACAAAGATCCTAAATATGTAGCTCAGGTGAGTTTTTTTTTATTTTTTATTTCTCAAAGTGCTTAAATTTATTTTAGTGTGTTTTAATCTCTGAGTGTCTCAACACCTCTTCCACTGGTATCAGGGGAGAATTTTCTTCATCTTGAAATCCCAAGTTAGGAGAAGGGGCTAAAATTACAACAGAGAATCTAAGCCTTGTTTGTTTGATTTTGGAATCTCACCCACCTCCCAAGGACCTCAATAAACATCCTGAAGCTCATTTTAGTGTTAACCCAAGAAATTCCTATGAATATTTAATTGTAACACCTACCCTTGCTCATATGTGGGCATGTGCAATTGTAAGTTTTTGTCTTCTTTTTTAATTTGGATTGATTTCATTGATATTTTTCATTTTAAGAAAATGAATCCCAAAAAAGTTAACCATCTAATCCCCTCTAATACCCCCCAGTTCAAGTTTGAGACTTATAAACAACCAGAAGCCACAGCTCTCGATTCCCCACAGGCTTCAACAGTAAATACTTTGACTGCTTTAGCTTCAGTTCTGGGAAACTCTCTCAACACACTTTCTCAAGAAGAATCATTTTCATCAAATCATAATAATACTTCAATTTCTCCTCCAAAATATTCTTCCCCAGTCACCTCCTGTTAAGACCTACGAGGGTAGACTACTAATAGGGCTGATTCTGTCTCTGAGGGTAGATTGGTTGGTAGGAGTCCATTTTTTGTGGAACTGTTTTTTTTTGGTTTGTTTGATTTTGAATGTTGGTATGTTGAGGAAGGGAGTTTCTTGGTACAAGTGTTGGTTGTATTATTAATGGTGGAACCACCAATGGATAATGAGCATTGTAATTATTCTTTCTGTTAGTAATGAAGGAAGGGGAAGCATTGTTTATTGGACAATTTTTTGGGGAATTGAGATTGTAGGTGTCCCAGTGAGTTACATATAAAACAGTTTCCAGGAGATCTCTGAGAAGCATTATATTCAATTTTAGAACTAGATTCAGTAGTTTTAAATGTGATTTTAGTTTGATATCCAGATTCAAGCAATGAAGAAGCATTTGCTGTTGCAGTTGGAACTGGTTTTTGGAGTTTTTCATCATGTTTCATTTGTTCCCAGGTTGTACAGTTAATCTTGTAAAGTATTGCCACTGTTATGGACTTGTTGTCAGATTTAAATATAAATTACGTTTCTTTTAGTACTTCTGAGCTGAAATGGATGTCATCTCAAATTATCTGTTAGCACAGGAATTCAAAAATTTCTTTCTCTGTTAGACCTTGTGCTCATAGACTGGCACAAGCATCACAGAATCTATTCATAAATTCAATAGGATTATTTTAGTCTCTGTATTCCAGGTCAATAGGTTTTTATATAGAATCTAGTTGTGCTGCTCAAGAGATGGTATTGAAGATACTCTTGATGTCTTGTAAAGTTGTGGTGCTTGGAAAAAAATCAATGATTTGGGATTTCATTTTAGGACTTACAGAGTTGAGTGGAATTGCATGACTAATGCGTTTTTTGATTGATGTTTTTGATGCACTTTGTAATTCAAGGAAATAAGTTTTTCCAGTGAAATTGCAAATGATACTTTTAATTTCTCTGTACCATTCCCAGTAGTTTGAACTGTTGTCCCTTAGGATGTGTTTTCAATACTTGAGAATCATTCTAGCTTTGGAAATACTGTCACAGATATAAGATTCTTCTTATGATCAAAGGAGAGCCCTGGGGTTTGGTGCCTTCTCAGAATCAGAAATAATTTCTTCTTCATTTTATGGTGTTTCTGCATCTTGTGAAGCTGTGTTGTACGGTGCCTGTTGATGTTGTCAATAAGGAAGTGGTGCATTCTGGTGTGAGGTTGAAGTTTTGTAGTCTTGTGGTGTTGGTTGCTTGTTGGGGGCATATTTGTTTGTAGGAAGCAGAAATAAGAAAGAAAAAGAAAAGGAAAAAAAGATAACCAAAAAAATAAAAGAAAAAAAGGAGGAAAAAAGAAGTATTGAGAGAAGAGAGAAGAAAAAAAAGTTTTTATTTTATTTTATTTTATTTTATCTTGTCTTATTTTATTTTATTTTTAATTTTTATTTATTTTTGCTTTCAAAGTGATAGGGCCATTATCATGCTTTGATGCTTGGTGAGAGAAACTTTCAGCGTATGCTAGCATCTAAGTATGATTTAATAGTAAATAATAATGTTCCTGCTACTTATTATTAAATTATTTAGTGATTAAACCTCAGGGGAAGACTAATAGAATAGTTATTCTCAATATAAATTCACAATACTTAGATTTTTTATGCGTGCTAGTGGTGGAAAATAGATAAATAAAATATAGTTATAGCTTATATAAAGATAATATAAATTTATAAATGCTTTATAATATATTTATATATGATAATAATTGTGTTATAATGTTTATTTGATTTTTAGTAAGTAAGTGATGTCCAATAACCTATCAAATCCTCTCTTACTTATACCAAAATCCACTGGAGTGCACAGACCTTCAATCCAGATGATGTCACTGAAATCCCTGGAAATTACAGAACTTTTAGGGCTCATCACCTCCCCATGGAATCCACTTCAAGCATTTTCAGCACCCAGCCCTCTAGTAAGGACCCTACATTACAATTAATGATACCACAGACCCATACCATAAATAGAATAAACAGATAAAAGTGGATACCATAAATAAATAGGTAAAGTAACTCATCCAAAGAGTATATAATGAAACCCAAAGCATATAAAGGAACCAAATTAACTATCCAAGCCCCCAATAGCATCCCAAAGCATCCATATTAACCCAGTAATCATATCCCAACCCATAAATCTGGGAAAATCCATCAAAGAATCAGATTTAGTTGTCCAAACTGGAAATATGCGCCTGAAAAAGGTGTATTTTCTTTTGTAGGTGTTGTGAGTCCACTGAATACGTCCATATGACCTAAACTAAGCAGAAAAATAAATTTTATAGGCTATTAAGAGGTTAAAACCCACTTATAGACCTAAATATACATAATATAACTACATATTTCACTGAATATGAGGTTTATGTATACATATAAGCTTATGTATGTCTATAATTACTTAATATCACTTAAGATAAGTATATTATGACTCCATTAACACCTTAATAAGTATTATAAGGCTATTAATAAGCTATTTAAACTACTATAAGTCATATAATAGTGTAATAATTATATATATAAGTATTATAACCATATATATAATTATTATAACCATATATATAATTATTATAACCTTATTTTTAAGTTATAAGATTAATGTAATTAAGGTTATCTTATTTTAAAAATAAGAATTACTCAGTCCTGGGGATCCCTAGGCTGATAGAAACAACCCAATTGCTTATGATATATATTTTTATTTATTATTTTTAATGGAGAAAAAGAAGAGATAAAAGAAAAAAAGGAAAAGAGAAAAGTAGAAATAAAGAAGAAAAAAATTCAGAAGGTCAATAAAAAAGAAAAATAAAAAAATGAGAAGGGGAGAGAAAGACAGTGATTCATTTCTTTCTACTCTTCTTTTCTCCCACCACACTTACATTATATAGGTATCTCTGTCTTTATAAATTAGAATGGCAGGCACTTCTTTTATTAAATTAGTTTTAAGAAAGGAGAACCAACCCATCTTGGATTTTGTCTATATTTTAGCATTATAGAACTTCTCTTTCTACACCGTTGATATATATATAGCCCTTTTAGCTGGGTTTTGAGCAGGATGCACATTTTGTGTTTTTTTCTTACTCTAGTGAAGGCAGTTGACTATTTCACAAGAAATAGTGGAATGTGAGACCCAAATGTCATGTTGAGGTAGTAAACTGGCCTGAATTTCAATAAGATAGAATGTGGGATCCTCTTGGACCATTTAAAAAAGAATTGGAATTTATAACTGCTTAATGCATAGGGGAAAAACACACTTCAACTGTGTCATGGGATCAGTCACTACAGCTTTTGTTAATTTATACAATTTTAACCAGCTTTAAGGGAGTATATATGTACTGCATAAAAATGTTTAATAACCTCAATATTTGTGCCTATAATTCACTATCACACTTAAAATCATCTATTTAGTCAAGGATTTACCCATAAAAGTGCCTGCCAAGAGTCTGCATTCAGCTACCTCACATTTCACATCTTATTTTGGGTTTCTTAATGGTTTCTCAGGAAATATTTGTCATATTTGAATGGGGATTTCACATATTAATTTGGAATAATTAGCCCTTTCATTTCTACTGTTGATACCCCTTAGTTATGTGTTATGTTTAGTACTTTTCTTTCTTTTTTAGTCTTTTATTTTAAGGAATTACATGCATATACTCTCTTTTTAGATTATTCTTTTAATTTGACAAATTATCACTATTTTTTAATGATTTCGGTGTGTGATATTGTTCTTCTTTTGTTTTTGGTTATTCCTTAGGTTGATAGGTATGTGTACTAGCTAGATTGTGGCTTCTTTGGCTGAGTATAGGATTTGTAAACCAGATGAAAACTTTGGGGGTTTTTGGTCTTATTTTCTAAATTATTTACCATTACAATTAGAGCATATAACCAATAAAATTACAATACATTTAATTAGTACTATTAAAAAGTCTTTGCCTAGTGATTGAATTATTATCTCAATTTTTCTACCAACTTTAAACTGTAAATCATTTATCGTTAGTGAGATTAAACTACTGAAACCCTTATATTGAATTATATTTTACTATTATTAGATTTGTACTACATTATTCATATAGGACTATTAATATCTTCTAGACAACTGACTAGATAAAGCTATTTACGTCTCTGTACTATAAATCAGCCTGGAAAATCCTGTCCCCTGCTTCCTCTTTGGATGCATTTGACATTCTCTACACTGTGTGGGTATAATGGAGTCTTTTGTCCATCTTCTTTCCGTTTCTTTCTTTGTTTTTCTTTTCTACTACTTTCCTTGGTCCTAATCACAGAAGCTCACACTTGTGTCATTTATAGTTTTAGCACATGCTTTGTTGTAGCTACTTGTTGTTGTAAGTAACACAGTTGCTGATTGACCTGTGTTTTGGTATGTTTGTTCTTGTAATAAATCCAAATGTATTTCTTTCTCTTCTCTTTTCTAACTCCATTTCTCCATCCAGTCACCTGCTTCCCCTTTGGCTGAATTTAAAAGTCTCTGCACTGTGTGGGGAGAGTAATGTCTTTTTTCCAGCTTTAGCACACACTTTGTTGTAGTTACTTATTGCTGTAAGGTGTAAAGTTGCTGATTGAAATGTTTTTAGCCCTTCTCTGTGCTAGAAATTCTTTAATATTCCATCCAAATGTTTCATAGGTTAGTTGATATCACCACAAAAAACCATCTAGCACCTGTTAGCAGGAAGAAATCCTACTATCATCTTTGACTCAGGAGTAACTCAGATGTGACACTTTGTAAATCATAATGCTCATTTTTCAGTGTGTGTTCTTTCCAGAATTATTACAGCTAAGCTGAACCTGACTTAAATAAAAGATAAGGATTAGAACCTGCTATCAGTTGCACACATTTTTTTTCTTGTGTATTTTGGTCATTTTCCATCTTTTTTTGTGAAAAATGAGGGATATTGAATCTGACAGGTGAATTTTTTGGGTGAAATGTAATATAAAACATCTTCAAATTATCTGTAGTGTCAGCTAGCACCAAATAAAAAAAGATGACTTGAAGTCAAGTTGTTTTATAAGACATGTGAACCAACTTGTGTCAAATTTGTGTCAGACTAGTGAAGGGAAAATTTGACATAATTTATAAGGCTTATCAATGAATTATTAATACAAATTTTTATTCAGCACATCATTTTTCTAACTTAATTATTTCTAACAGGTAATAGAGCACAATTTGGTGTCTAAAAACTATTGATTAGCGGGTGTCAGTTCTTCCAAATTTGCATTTACATATTTGCACTTATTTAAGTGCAGACTTTGAAAACACACTAGCCCCAACACTGTTGTATTTCACTAAAATCGCCAAATTTAGTTAAGTGCCATGAAAATATGGTACATTATTGAATTCATGTTTTTAATCTAACATGCATCCATGTAAGTGTATAAATTCTTATATGTCTAATGTACAATTTATATTCCTTTCAATTTTATCAGTCTAAAATAAAATAATTTTCTTATTTTCTAATTTTTTTTAATAAATTCACAAGTCAAAAAAATGAGAGTACCTCCCCCAGAATTTTATCCTGGTAGGGAGTCCAGATTTCCAAATTTAAATTTTAATTAATAAATTAATAAGTAATTCAGAGAAAGACACAAGTATAAAGTAATTAGAATTAAATAAAATTAATGTGAATCACAAATAAATTCAAGAAAACATACTACAAATTAATGTGGACATGATACCAAAACAGAATCGCTTGATGGTCAAAAAGCTTAAGTAAGTGAAATGCTCAAATTCTTGCCTATATTTATTAATTAAATTAAAATAAAAAATAGAAACGATTCTTAAAACCCACACTTTTCTTTTCTAACTAAATATTTTAAGCTTAAAGAAACTTAATTGATTACTTTTCCTAAATGATTTATTAATTCTTGGTTAATTTAAAAAGAACAGCTGAGAGGAGTGAATTAATCACATGATTCCAAACCAGGGGAAGCTTCTGTTGTTTGATTATTGTACCTAGAAGATTTAGAGACAGCTTCAATAATTCCATTCCCCAAACCAAAGCCAAAAATACATATATTATGCAGAAAGTAAAATTGATAAATTGATAAATAAATTCATAAAAATAGAATACTAATTTATTTCAATTTTATCTCAAAATGTGATTTGAAGTTACGGGCAGTGGTAAAAAAATGAAAGTAGTAAACTTGAGATTTTCATTGGAAATTTAAAATGACTATTACAAACATGAAAATTATCATGAGATAAGCATTTCAAAATCCATATTTTCTAAGTATGTAATATAAAAGCAAATAAAAGTTAAATAGTCCAAAAAAAAGGTTTTACATTTAAGTTCAATATTTCAGAGACCAAATAATTCAGGGAAGAATAGAAGGTTCAGCTGAAGGGAAGAAGCTTGCTGTGATGAGAAAGATAAAATCTTGAGTTGGAAATTTCAATAAGAAAAATTCAAAAATTTTGAGCATATGTAAAAAGGGGAGGCTTTTGTACTACACATAAAAGGGATGAGGTGATAAAGGAAGGGATTTTGTGTCTAACATGTGGTTGTGAAATAAAAAATTGTGTTAAAAGTTCTAATTTTAGCTCAGAAATGACACCCATTCTTGAAATAAGTAACTTATTTTCAAAATTTAAGTGCTTATTTGGCTTGAGATCTTCACTTACATTAAGTGCATATCTGCCAGAACTGATATCTCTTATTGAGATTTTATAATTATTTAAGAACTCATAATATAACTTACCATTAAACTAAAGATTTAAAATTTCCCTCATTCATTTTTCTTTTAACAAGGGTCTTTTAGTCTAGAAGGTTTTAATGGAGGTCCAAGGGCATAGGTAGATGGGATTTTTTTATTTCAAAGAGAAGGTACAAATATTATATTTTATTTCAATTACTCAAATTTACAAGAGGTAAGATTTTTTTAATAATAATTATTATAATAAATAGTTTTAGAAATACGTGATGTATCTACTAAAATATAGAATATAGTAAGAAATAACAATTTGGATAATGATTTAAATAAAATAATAAGTGAGTAAAATAATGTCCCAAACAACCAGAAAGGGGAAACCTTATATAGGAAAAAGAGAGACAAAGCACAGAGTTAAAGTCCTATATACAGGAGTATGAGAGAAGAAGAAGAAAAAGAAAATGCCAGAAAAGAATATTTCAAATATTAAAATTGTCCTATAAAGAATGTATGTAAAATATGTTTTTTCTGTATATGTCAAAATAAATTGATTTATTTAAAAATTACAGTAAGTGTCACTTTTAAATAAGTAATTTGAATTTTTTGTATATTATTATTTTACTTTAATATTAATTTTTATTTTAATTTTTTATTCCTTTTAACCTGTCATTGAGCACAGTGTTAAGAAATAAAAAATATAAGGTAAATTTAAAATTAATTTTTAAATATTTACTAAATTTACTTTTTGTAACTAGTTAATTTATTATAAGTAATTTTAAAGTAAATATGTTATAATTAATAGGGGGTATCAATGTTCAGTGACCCGCAATTAGGGATCAAAATTTTTTTTCTCGGAATCAGACATTATTAATTGCGGAAGATTCTTATCCACTAGCCCCGGGTCTAGTGGATAAGGAATCCATCATAATGCATTATCCTGCCTCTTATACCATTCCTAATTCCTGATCCCAAACTCATCACATCCATGATGGATTTTTAAGAAAGTCACATGACATAAAATTTCTGATGTCATCCTTAAGTCTCTCCTCACTCTATGCTACTTTATTTTGGTGGCAAACACTTAAATTTTTTTTCTATCTACACACCCCAAATGCACATTTGGCGGTGAATTCCCACTTCCCACTCATCACCTAGACCTTCTACCAACACCTATACTACTGAAAAGAATGAAGCACCTCTCTACTAGATGGCTACTTCACTCCACTATTAATGCCATCACTTTACTTATAGTTCTCTACTATAAATCTGACTCTGATTTGGAATATGCCTTAGCCTATTTGTGTTTTCTTTCCAAAAAGTGTTACCTCATTTCCAGGGGGCCAAATCATTATCATGATCCCTGATATGATCTCTGCTCCATTCTCAACATTCTTCAACTAAACTTCACTCAGCTATTTGGAACTTTACCCAATTTTTTCTTCAAACTTTATCAACTCATCTCTGAGCATTCTATCTTTCATAAAAATTCCCATAACAAACAGCATAATCCTGCCATTCAACTTGCTGTTGCACTATGTTGCTTTGGCTCAAATGGAAATGGTTCTGCTGTAAGACGTTTGGATAATCTATTTAACATAGGATATTGTACAGTGATATTATACACCCAGCGCTCTATGATTGCTATCCTATCCCTCAAGTCTCAAACACTTTCTTGGCCAACTCCAGAACAACAACTTGAATCCTCTCAAGTAATGCAAGCCAAAGGTTTCCCTGGCTGTGTAGGTTTTGTTGATGGCACAACTATACCTTTGAGTCAAAATCCTGCTCATGATGGGAACCATTATTTTGATCACAAAAAAAGGGTTGTTCAAAATCTTCTCCGATTTCTCATCATTCATGAACTAACTTTTTATCTTCCTTCTAGATAATCTATTGTCATTCAAATTATATGTGATGTCCAAAAAAAATTTATTGCTTTTCACAGTGGCTACCCTGGATCATGTCATGACTCTTCTGTCTTCCAAAGAATGAGGATTTCTCAAACCCCAGACTCATACTTTGACGAATCTCAGTACCTCCTTTCAGACTCAGCATATGCAAGTGGGAAGTACATTATACCTGCTTTCCGTGGTGCAACCTTAGAAAATGACCCCAAAACTAAATTTAATTATCACCTTGCACAATCAAGAGTATGGATTGAACATGCTATAGGTATTTTAAAGGGACAATTTTATAGTCTTCTGGAGCTCCGAATCCAATTTCAAAAAAAATTGGAGATCAAAAGTGTGAATCATTGGATCATGACCTGAGTTATACTCCACAATATCCTAGCTGATTTAAAGGAAGAGTGGAATGATCTTTATGGAGAAGAGCATCCTGAACCAGTGCCTGCTCTCCCATCCCTTGAATCACAAAACATTCATTCAACTGGCATACGCTCTGTCATTATGCCAATCACCCTCCACCATTTTGGAACACAACCCTTTTAATTTTTTGTTTTCATACTCTCCAAATTTCCACTTTGTATACTTTATTCACTTGACTTGGTATTTTTGTTTGTTGCATATTCATTTTGTTTTGGAATTTATGGTGAATATCTTTTTTTTGGATGGCTCATTGGTTTTCTTTCACCAGCTCAACATGACATTGCATATTTTCTAAAATTGCATAATTTTTCACTGTTTCTTTTTTTCATTCATCCCTCATATCCTTTTTCTATTCTCCTCCAACATCCCTCAAACAATTTGGTTTCATTTATTTTGTCATCTCATCTCTCCAGGTAAGTCATTTTATTCTTTTTTTTTTGATTTTTTGATTACTAATTATAATTTTTTTTGTTTTTTTTCTGTTTATTTTATTTTTTTATCTAAATTTTTTTTGTAAGTGGTTATTTTTGATTTCAATGGTAAAATTAACCTTATTTTTCTCTCCCTCTTTACTTTCTTTTCTAGCTCCATCACCCTACTCTTCGTCCCTCCTTGGCATGGTCATTATCCCCCCTTTCCCCTATTTCACTATTTTTTGGCTTTATTTCATTGAAACACATACATTGCACATTATTTATGCATTTCACTTACTCCATATTAAATTTCCCCACAATTACAACATCAATCTTTCTCACTCTATTTTTCCTACTTTTCAATCAAGGTAAGTTTCATCTCCTTTTTTTCATGTCTATATAATATTTCATTCCTTTTCTAAAAACTTTATACTTAAATATATGTATGACTCTTATCTGGATAACAGTGAACTTATTAATTGGTTGCTGAGATATTGACCATTCAAGTTGAGCCTTTTTTTCCCCAATTTAAATTTTTATTTCATTTTTTTATGTAAAAAATTAGGGTTAGGTTTATTTAAATCACATGTCCTTTAAATGAAGATTCTGATAAAGCCTATCTCTCATTTCCCACAAACAGGTTTGAATTAGGTTCAGTTGTTGCTGAGATTTTTACCTTTGAAGTTGAGCCTTTTTTTCCAAATTTCACTTATCTTATTTCACATCTTTATATTGCATATTTAGAGGATAAGGATTCTGAAACTATTATCTGATTATTATCTAGGCATTTGTCTCCTTTGTTTTAGACTTCTCATCACCACTGTAAAGTTTATTTAAAGATAATCAGTCTCATCAGATGAAAAGATATCTGAAAAAAAAATTCTCTGCAAAAGCTTTTTTTGTCATATCCCAATCATTTTTTTATAAAACTAAAGTAGATAAAAAAATTCAATATCTGAAAAAATTACCAGAATATATCAAATATCTAACCGAATTTGGAGAGGATTGAGTTGTTGCAGTTATCAGTAATACTTTTAAGGCTCAATTTATTTTTGAAGTTCATTCATTTGATGTTGTAAAAGATGAATCTTTTAATCAACTATCTGATCTTATCATAACTCTTTATCAAATGGCTTTGACTTGGTTACCTATAAGGAATAAGAACTTGTTGGGTGGTATCATGATTGGATTTGGTTGGAGACCTGGTTTTGTTAAAGGATATTCTCTTGGTATGTCTAATAATTTTTGTTCCATTCTTAATATCATTTCACTTATTTCAATTATATAGGCATATATTCATTGCTCAAGAATATCACTAAAGCTCAAAAAGATGAATATTTTTGCTTATGGGACACTCTACCTTCCTTTAAATCTTTTCTTACTCTTCGACTCAAAAAGCTCTGTAATAAAGAATTTGAAAAAAATCATGAACTTGCAACCAAAGTTGAGATACTGAATTGGTGTGACTCCAAATGGGAAGATATCAGCCACAAATATCTTTTATTTTCTAATGTTATTATCACTAATTCTGGATTCCACAATAGGATTCATATCAATATGAATGACACCAATTTTCTTACTTTTGGTATATTCTCATATATCAATCCAATAACTGGCCAACCAATACCATCTCCAGCTAAAATCAAAGGACATGGTTTATATTTTCCAGACCACTGGCGCATCATTGATTTTGGTTTGTGAAATGGTATCATCAAGACTATTTGGAATTATTCTAAGGATAATCATTAAAAGACCAAAGCTCCACCTGGTTCGGAATCCTGTCAAGATTTTACACATTTTGGTTGCTCATTTTAAATCAGTCATAAGTTGATTCAAAGAATTAACAAGGTAAAGAAAGAAGTTAAAGTTAATTGATTTAAAAAAACTTTATCTAGATCCAAAAAGTATGGGGATTAGAGTTTTCATCAAAAATTTTATATTTTTTCATAAATTTTTAATAAATATTTTTTATATATAAATTTCCTCAACTAAAGTAATGGGCCAATGACCTTGGGTTGTATTACAGATAATCATGATAACATTTATTTATTTCATGGGGTTCCTCTAGCCTATACCTGTGGAAAGCCCCAAACTTTTGTTTCTAGATTTGATCTTCATTTTGGCTTGAGGAATTGTCATTACTTTAAACTAGGGAAATTGATATATATTAGATATTTATTTAATAATTTTTGTAATTATATTAAATTTAGATGACTTCCACCCCTCACTTCAATAAAATGCAGGGGGGGGGGGGTATTGCCAAATTTTCAAATCTGACATTCAAAATTGAAGACTTGTAAAGATTTTGGTGATACCCACCCCTTGCTTCAATAAAATGTAGGGAAGGGGTATTGCCAAATTTTCAAATGTAACATGTAAAATTTTTGACTTGTAAATATTTTGTTGAAAATTTTTTGGTGATACCCATCCCTTACTTCAATAAAATCCAGGGGGGGTATTGCCAAAATTTCTTATAAGACTTGTGAAATTCTTGACTTGTGAGAATTTTGGGGATACTGGTAAAATGCAGGGGGTAGTAAAGCCAAATTATCATATAAGACTTTCAAGATTCATGACATGAAAGAAATTTGGTGATACCCACTGTGGCATTCCAAATCTGGGTAGGCTACTTAGGTGAAAATTTGATTGGACCTTGGTTGGAAGAAAATCATGGTGTTAGCAGGTGTTAATTTGGTTGAAGGGAGTTAACTGGATTTTTTTTGGGAGGATTTATGGTGTTTTGGAATGGATATATGATGGTATTCCTATTGTTATTTGATGGTTTCATGGATTGGGTATTGGTTTTACTGGATTTTCTAGGGCTCTCTTGGTATTTTTGGTGGATTCAGTGTGCTCATGGAGTAGCAATTTTTTTTCCAGTCTGCTTCGGTGATTTTCCAGTGCAAAAGCGAAGTCAATGTGGCAAAGTTGGTCATTGTGGAAAAGTTTGGTCATTGCTGCAGAAAAGTCTAGGCACTGTGGCAAAGTTTGGTCACTGCAGAAAAGTCTGGGCACTGTGGCAAAGTTTGGTCACTGTAGAAAAGTCTGATAACCAGTGCCAAGTTTGGTCACTGCAGAAAAGTCTGGGAACTGTGGCAAAGTTTGGTCACTGTAGAAAAGTCTGATCACCAGTGCAAAGTTTGGTCACTGTGCCAAAAGTTTGGCTATTGTGGCAAAATTTGGTTAGAAAGTTATTATGCTTACTAGATCAATAGTTTATTGTAGATCATATGCATGTAGGGTATTGTTGGAAAGGTATGGAGCAGGAAAATCATATGGGGGGGGAGAAAATCTATGTCATCTACATGTTTTTTTGTCTTTTAGTTTTGATAATAAGGGTCTTTTTTGATAATTAACAATATTTAACATATAACAACAATTATAATAAAAAATATCAACATATAGGGTACCATTGAATAGCTCTCATCCTTGGTGACTCAAATTTATTTCTTTTCTTATAAAACTTATAAAATAAAAATATAATAAAGAACACTCTTTAATTTTGGTGGGAAACTGGGTAAATCTGGGGCAGACCTTTAATAAGGCACCTTTGAACAGATCATCCCAATGGTAGCTTCTGGGGTAATTTACTGTACTTTTCAGTCTCTGGGGCAAATGTTGCGGCTTGTTCTAAGTATTTTCTGTGACTTGTATCAGTGTAATATGGTATTAGGTATTTGTTTTGGGGGTGTAATCATTTATTGCACTTATTTTTTTCTATATTATAGGTTTCCAACACTTTCAAAGTCTTTATCTCAGATTTTCAACTTATCCAACTCTTCAAGCAGATCTTCAAGCTTAGTTAATTGAATCTTATGTTTACTTAGAGGGACAGGGATTTCTTTTTGTTTTTCCAACTCCCTTGCATTCTACCAGCAGCAAGGTGACTGTAGGAGTGTACTCTACATTCTTGGCACCCAACATGGGGTTCAAATTCTCTAGCTTCTGAAGAAACTTACTTGTTGGACTTCTGGATTTTGGTTTTCTGGTTGTTGGATTTTGATTGGTTGGTTATTTGGTGATTCTGGTAACTGGCTGAACCAGTACACAATCTGTGGTAGTATGGATCTAGGTATAGGGTTGAGCCCTTGCTAGATCTGTTGTTTTTGTTTTTGTTTGTTGTTTTATCTTAGTAAAGGGCTGAACCCTTGTAGGATATTGTTGGTTGTCTTGTAAAGGGCTTAACCCTCGCAGATTTTATTGGTTTCTGGTGCTATTTGGGATGTCTTCTCCATCTGGTGCTGGTGTTATTTCTGCTTCTGCTGATGGTGTCAGGCCTTCAGTAAGGATTCAAACTTGGGATGGGCCCAAGTTTGTTGGTGATGATGTAAAGTGGGTTTTTGGGCAGATATGAGGCTGCTGCTGGAATTGATGGGGCTTCTCATTTAGATATGGTGAAGCAGGTAATCTTTTTCATTGGTGATAGGGAAGTTGAGAAGGATATTACTGGTATGGAGGGTTATAAGACTAGGGATTGGAAAAGGCTTAGTAGGGAAATGGTGGACAGATGGGGAGTCAGATATTCAATGGTGGATTTAAATAAGGTTGTTAAAGAATGGCAAGTGCAGGGTGGAATAACTTCTTTGGTGAGTTATAGGAGATTTTTTGGTAGTTTTGAAACTGTGGTGGAATATCTGGTGGAGGTAGAGGAAATGGCTCATGAAAATGCAGTCAAAGATTTATTTTGGTCTGCTTTTGGGAGGGATGTTAGGATAGATGTGTTAAAGGAGTTTTCTAGGAAGGTTTTGATGAAAAACTTACCTAATGGGGAGCAGAAGTTGCCTGCTCTTAAGGTGGTTAAAGAATTGGTGGAGTCTCACCTCAAGAGTTTGGCTGTGGACAGTTATCAAGAAACCTGTACACAGTATGTCAGCAAAATTAATGAAGTTTTGGTTGATAATAACGATATTATGAAGAAGGCTCAGGAGGCAAGAAAAAATCAGTTGGGGAAACCGGTGGTGACTGTTCTAAAGTACTAAGCAGTAGACACAATGTGAGATGGGTTGGTTCTCCTTTTTAATTTATAAAAAGAAGCGCCCGCCACTCTTGTTTTTTAAAGACAGTGTAATAATGTGTAACACTAATATTTGACTAGAAAGTTTATAAGTTGAGATGAGTTTTAGATAAGGAAACAAGCACTACTATCTGGATATTTCTACTCTTAACAAGCGCTATTATCCACAGCTACTCCCTCTTGAAGCGCTCTCTTTGAATTTGCCTTATTATAGTAATAAAATATCTCTAATAATAGTTAATCCCACTGAATCTATATATTCTCTCTATGTTGCGCTCTTTCACTATACTATAGGAAATACACACACAGACGCAAAAACTCTAAAGACTCAGAAAATACCTTTTAATATTCTCTCAAACAATTAATCACAAATGATCTAAAATCTTATACTGGGTACTATGACTATAGCTACAGGTATATCTCTATATTGATTTTCTTCATGATCTGCTTTTTAAAATGACAACTAATGCGATTTTTCTTATTTTATTAACTAAATAGATAGATTGACCAGTTCTCCTTTTGTCTCTATCTAATAGTCCTCCTTTTATATTCTTCCAGCGCTCAAGACACAGTTCCCTAATGGATCTCCAGCGCTGACTCTAGCGCCACATTAGTAAAACAATAACTAATTTATTAGTATGCTACTTACACTGCTTGCAACAACTACAGCGCCTAAATCAGACCCTATAATTACTAACACTAGTATTAACTTGTTTCACTGATTCTCCACATATGCGCTTTTAACTATACCTTGTTTTGTTTCAGCGCTAGTTCCAGGTTTGACTTATCCTAACGCTGCGTCTAGTTGCCTTAACTCTTGGGTAGTTTTACAATTGAGTCCCCACTCTCTTTGCTTTAATACTAGGTTCGTAGTTCTGACAGCTTGCTTTACTAGTTAGCCTTCTTTATTACTTGTCTCAGTAAGTTTCCCAACTGGCCGCGGTACAGCATACCATGCACTTGAGTCGTCCTTAATCCATGACTTTCTTCTTAATGCGTAACACATACTTTTTGGAAAGCCCAAATCCATATTGTTTAGCGCTTTATGGTCCTAAATCAATAACACACAATCCCCCATTGTGTGGCACGTTTCACTACAAAATCCAAGCGCACAGACCCTCAATCTTCTTCCGCGCTTCCATTTCCTTTGTTCCTTGAAACATGCAAATACATATTATATTTTAACATTTCCTGCTGCGCTAGCTCCCCTTTGTTCTTCCTGGACTACGCGCGATGATTGGTCTAAAATCACGCTTCCTGCGAGGCACGTACCACATCCTCCCTCTACTCACGACTGTCCCCAGGAGCCCATAAATATTCTGCGTCTTGCAGTGTTTTCTTCCTCCACCTTCTATCCTTTTCTCTTTTCTTATTCTCTTTATTATTTTTATCTTTCACAATGAATACCAGAAGAACCCCCACTAATGCTGAAAATACCACCAACGTCGTGGACGCTATTCGACAGTTCGTGCGCACTCAGCCCCCTACTGCTTCCCCAACAACGCCCATAACCACACTGATGGGTGGGACAAGATGCACTCGTTGCATCGAAAATGGCATAACTCCATGTCATTTTTCAAAAGCCCGCTGTGGCAATACTTTCTTCACTGTAATTTCTCTTCATTCTCCTTCCCATTTGTTTCTAACCTTTTCATTTTTCTTTTATTCCTAGTCATGCGATTACTGCAAGCAACGCAAGAAGAAATGCAGTTACAATGGGCCACCCACTGTCGCGCGCCTAGACCCAAATGCTTCTACAACAAATATGATGAGTCAAATGACCATCAAGCGCCCGGCGCCTGCTCCTGTTACCCCACCTGGTAACAAACGAACCAAGGTTGGTTACCGTGAGCCTACTCCTAGTAGCGTTGCTTCTGTCCCTAAATCTCTTTTCTCGGAGGAAAGTACAGTAAGTTTCTTTTTCTTACTTCTTCCCTTTCTAATACTAACATTCTCTCTTTCCCTTTTTTTTTTTTTTTTTTTTTTTTTACTATGTAGGATGCACCAGATACTCCTTACGCTGAAACGCCTCCGCCTCCTATCACTCCACTATTCCTTCCTACCTTGGAAGAAGATCCCACCTGGGATACGACGCCTACTCCCGAACCTACTCCTCGTTTGCCCACTCCTGACTGGTCTGATATGCAGCTGGTCTTCAATACCGTCACTCCGGTCGAATGGCCAACCAATAACTTTTTGGTAGTAGATGACGATGAGCCCTCCATGGCTCAAAACTGGGAATTCGCAGAACAAATTGCCTGCGCTCCTTACAATGCAACCATGCGTTGTATGAATAACATGATTGGGGCCTTCGAAACATTCCTTGAGGAGGTTCCGGTTTATACTCGCGCTGAGTATAATAAGCAAAAACAACTAATAGCTGCCTTGCAACAAAACATGCAAGAAGCTGTTAACAATTGGTCTATCTGCGTCCCAATCTTTGATGAAGCAGAATACCACTAAAAAAATATTTTCTTTTGTATTTATTCCTTGTAATGTATATAGCCTTGTAAAAAAATGTAATATATATTTATTTATTTTTATTATTATTTTCACTTAACTTTCCTGTGAGAACTCTACAACCGCGAGATGAGTTGCCCCCAAAATATCATCCTTTTTCTAAGCAGCGCACCCTTCTACTAAGTGCCTATGAAAGATGAAACCAAAAATAACAACTTGAGATTTTTGCTACAGCAATTACTTCTCCTGCATCATTTGTGTATGCACTTTCTTTCAGTCTTTAAACCTTCTCAATACATGCCTTTCCCTTGATTGTAACAATTCATCTTTCCTTGGGTTCTTCATTATGAGAAACGCTTCTTGCTAGCTTCTTAGAAACCATCCAGCGCTCAATTCAGATGTGGCGCAACTGATGACTTCTTTATAATGCTATTGTTAACCTATAAATAGCCCTTCTAATAACCTGAATTTCCTCTATTCTAACATCATGACTCAATATCGCACAGTTCCCAGAGATCAAGCTTGCTCATTTTTCAAACGCCGTAACTTTAACTGTACATTTTCTAGACCTCAGGGTTATGCCTCTTTTAGACCTGCCTGTGATAATTGCTTTAGATACCACAAAACTTGCAATACCTCCCTTAACCAGAATACTCTTCAGCCTCCTGGTTATATTTGCTTTCCACCTAGCTCTATTAGTAGCGCTCCCATAATTACCACCACTAGTCCCACTAATTCCACTAATAATAATAATGTTCCTTATGAGTCTCCATCACTTCCTAGTTTTCCCAGGCCCAAAATATCCATACAGCCTAGCGCTACACTTTCTCCCCCTCCAAGTTCCAGTGCTTCCATGCGCTCAGGCTCCCCTACAGCTGCTCCTGACGCGGTTACTGTTACTTCTCCGTCAGCGCGCCCACAAAAATTATTAGCAAGTAAGCATCCTTCACAATACTTATGCTCTTCTTGATTACTAACTTCCTGTCAGGTTTCAAGGAATCCATCTCCTTGGGATGGGTTCCCATTCCTTTACCCTTTGTCCATTCCATGCGAATGTTTTCCAGACTTCGTCTTATATATGACGCTATGTCCCTATCCTACAATAACGCACCAGCTTTTTCTGACGCTGAACTTGAAGCTTGCTATACTCATATAGAAATGATAGGTCAACTAATGAACGAAATCAGCTCAACAACTATTCTTGAATTCCCTGCCGATCCCCGTCACTTCATCATGCCTGAAGACTGGAAAGGATATCCTATTAGCTTTCATCCTGATACTGAATAGACCACTAGCGCTTCTCCTTATGAGTCTTCTCTGTCCATCCTTCCTGTAAATAGTCTTCATATATTTTTCATGCTATGCCTTCAAATAATCTTTTTAGACATGGTGCTATTTTGTTACACCTGTCTTCCATACTTTTAGAGCGCCTAACTTTGCTCCCTCTACTTTCTTTAAAAGACTGTAAACCCAAAAAAATCATAAGTAAACCTTCATATCGTAAAACTTTACGGCCTTTACTGCAATACAGCGATATACTACGTAAAATAAGAATTGAACTGTAGAGCACCTCATCTATAAATTGCTATTCCACTCCTAGTTAGTTAACCCATTAGCTAAATCCCCAGCGTCTTTTGCGTTTACATGATACACATCTCCTTTAATCCAATTACCTATTTTGTCATGTCCCCTCAAACGATGAAAATATAAGATTTCATTTTCTTCTGCACCCTCATCTAAGCGCTTGTGCCAGTTGCCTGTTCTGCCATAGTCCGCTTAACTTCCAGTTAGTGCCCTCTATCCGTCACAGCTGTGTCAAAAGCCTCCTGTGAGTCCTCTTAGAAAAACAAAACTTAACATAACTTGTTAGTTTAATCCTCTTCCCAGAGGTATTATTCTGGTAGTTTTTCCTCATTCCGGAGGCTATCTTGTACCACTGGAACACCCTGTGGGTAGAATCTTTTGATCTGGTCTGCGGCCACACGCCGCTTCCACTCAGTACCATCTAATTCCTCTAGTAAGTAAGACCCTCCAGTTATCTGCTTTCTTATCCTATAAGGACCATTCCATCTGTCAGAAAACATCTTCCCCCATTGTATTTCTAAACTTCTATTATAAACCAAAACCAAATCTCCTGGGTTCAATGGCTTTCTTAACCTATGCGCTATGCGCTCATCCCAATATTTAACTGACTTGTCCCGGATCTGCATCATTCTTTCATACGCTTTCTCCACAAACTCGTCTTTTCTTTCAAGTTGCGCTACCCTTGCTAGAATTAAATCTTCGGTTGAGCGCACTTGATCCCAATCACATCCTAGGAAAGATCCAGCCTCCAGATCAATAGGTAATACCGCCCTTTGACCAAACATAAGCTCGAACGGCAAAAACCCTGTTGTCCTTTTAACTGAAATCCTGTCCGCAAACAAAACTAATGGCAAGTAGTTCTTCCACTTCGCCCCATTATTTCCACATAACTTAACTAGAGCATCTTTTATAACTTGATGCCCTCTTTCTACCATTCCCTCTGCTTCAGGATAATATGGTGTTGCAACTTGTAACTTTGCGCCAATACCTTTTACTACTTCTTGGAATTCTCCCGCAAATTCAGAACCACCATCTACGGTTACCATCTTCATTACCCCATACCTATAAATCCATTCTTTCTTCAAAAACTCGGCCACATTACTTGCCTTGAGGTTTATCAACGGCGCTGCTTCAACCCATCCTGATAGATCATCCCTGGCTACTACCAGGTATTTAAAGCGTCCTTCTTTTATATGGACTGCATCTAAACTGACCCTACCAAAAACAGTATCCTCGCCCGTTGCTCTCCCTTTTTCTTTTGGCTTTCTGTAACTTCTGGGCTGGCATTCAGGACAAGATTTAACCCAATCTCTTACTTCATTTTTCATGTTGGGCCACCAGAATCTTTCCCTAACTCTGCGATGAGTCTCATCTTGACCTCTATGTCCTAAATTCTTGTGTAACTCCCTGAGTATCTTCTCCTTCCCTTCCCTAGTTTGAATAACTAACTGAGGAGAAAATGCTTGATTCTTCCATAACTTCCCATTTTTAATAAAATAGCCTTTAGCGCGCCTTTTAATATTGCGCCAAACCTTTTTATCGCAAAAATCTGGTCAACTATTACCTTCCAAATATAACTTTAACAACTCAACTCCCTCATCTGTAGATGCGTTGTCTTCTAAATACTCCCCCTCTTTGAGTTGAGTACTACTATCCTGACTTCCCTTTGAAGTATCTCCATCATCTGACTCCTCCACTTCCTTGCCTTGTGCACTCCTTGTCGCTACATTAGCTTCAGTGTTCCCTAAATCCAGTTGCAGTTCAATCTTGCTACAAACATCCTTTACATTGTCAGCTTTTAATTTTATGTCTTTTCGGACATTCCTCGTTACTAGTTTATTGTCATCAAGGATAATACTACCTACTAGTTTATGGTCTTTGCGGACATTCTTGCTTGATAGTTTATCGTCGTTGCGGACGTTCTTGCCAAATTTTGTATAACAATAATCTATCCCGTTTACCCATCTCTTATCTTCTTCAAATTCTTCCGCTTCCGAGTCTTCTTCACACAACGGTCTTCTCGACAGCGCATCTGGCATAGTGAAAGATTTCCCTGGCTTATGGACTAAATCAAAAGAAAACAAATTAATCTGCACTACCCACCTCGTCATGGGCGCATCTTGTAAACTCGGGCTACTAATCATTTGCACCAACGATAGCATATCAACCTGCAGCTAAAAATGCTGCCCCCAAAGCATCCATTGTAGCTTTTTGGTGATCTTTGCTACTCCACATAACTCCATCTTGGACTGGGAGTACCTAGACTCCACTTTGGTAAAAGTCTTGGACTTGTAAAGGACAGGTCTATCATTACCTTCTTTGTCCTCCTGCGTCAAAACTGCGCCCACCGCGGACACACTAGAATCCACCGCTAGAGTAATTTTTCCAGCGCCTGGTCCATACTCCAATTTCTTCAAAAGAATATCTTTTCCTACAATCCTTTTTAATAACTCGAATGACTCCTCACATTCCTCCGTCCAATCCCATACAACATCCTTTCTTGTTAAGCGCCATAAAGGCAAAGACATCAAAGCAAAATCTTGAATAAACATTCTTACATATGTAAAAATGCCTAAAAACCCTCTAAATTCCTTAGTATTTCTTGGTCTTGGCCATGTAAGTACCTTATTCCTCTGTTTTTCAGCGATGATTCTCCCTTCCTTACATACCACATGTCCCACTATATCTAGCGCTGGAACACAACAGGCAAATTTAGACCCAGAAATCGTTAATCCTGCCTCCTCTATCCTAAATAGCACTCTTTCCAGGGTAATTGCATATTCCCAAATAAACTTTCTAATATACGGATTTTCTTTTAACACTTCCCCTTCATAATCACTGGCTGATCCTTTTATACCGCCATCATCAATGAAAATTCCCACATGTTCTGGGATTTCATCCTGCAATATCCACATCATCTGTGCTTTATATACCGCCACAGAATTTGTTGCGCCTTGCGGTAACCTTGTCAACCTAAAGCGCCCCAGTGGTGTTTCAAACATTGTCATGGGTCTGGACAATTTTTCCAACTCGTGCTCATTGTATCCTCCCATAATATCACCTAATCCGTAACATGCACGCCCCGCAAAAGATTCCACAAATTCTTCTGGTGTTGGTGGCATCCCTGCATCCTTTACCGTAACCTTGTTCATCTCCCTAAGATCATGAACAACCCTTAATTTACCATTATGTTTGACCACACAAAACACTGGACTTGAATAACTAGACATAGAATGTTCATACAAGCCAGACTTTAACCTTCCCCTAATTACTTCCGTATACTCTTCTCTTATAGCCGCCGGTATTGGAAAAGCCTTCTTTTGCCACGGCGCATGAGGTATAACTGGAACAATATAAGGTTTATCATAAGAGTGTTTTAACAAACCTCTTTCCTCTTCTGAAAACGCAATAGCCTTTTCCCTAAGAACCATAACATGTAATAATAACTTCTTTTCTTCCTGCGATAACCAGCCCTCTGGTCCAAAATCTACCATCTGAAGCCTTTCCATCGTGATCTTACTGGTGAACGCAAAATCAGGCGGAAACTTTGTTAAAGGTGTATCATAAGGATTTCTAGATAGCGCCGGCCTCTGCAAAGGAGGATTCAAATCAGGCATTGCTATATTCACTGGTTTAACCTTAACAGCTACTGGTTTATTCTTAGATGCAAAACAGTCCTTACTGCTTTCTTCATTAATTAAAATAAAACCCTTTCTAATATAACTACGGGTTACGTCTAAATCCTGTTTTTGTCTTTTCTTTTTAATATAAGTATAACAATATCCATAATTAAAGAAATTAAAAAGCTTAGGTATAATACATTCTACAGTAGTATCCCCAAGACACCTATGAAGTACCGCTTTACGTATCCCTCCTTGTTGGACTGACTGGTCACTATCCGGGTTCTTCTCATCCTGGGAGATAGTAACACCTAAAATGCCAGTCCCTAATGAAAATTTTGACGCCTTCCTGGCGGTCGCCCTATCTCCTCATCTGAGACTTCCTCATAAAACTCTCTTTCTTTCTCTAACCGTGCAGCTCCAGAGTACTTAGTCTCCCAGCCACCATCCTTGGGCGCTACTAAGACTGCTGTTACTTGAACACCGTCATCACCCATAATCCTGATTCCTATAGTCTTATTTAAACAATAATCTATAGTTGCCAAATAATCCATTAAAAATGGCGTGCATAAAACTGGTTTAACTACACCCATTGGAACATAAAAATGTATATCTCTTGTTGCTCCCGCAACTCTCGTGCGTACATACTCTGCTACACCTATAACAGGTAACCTACCTCCCCCAATTCCTGCGACAGTGCCTTCGCCATCTTTTACAGGAAGACCTAATTCCACTGCATCATCCACTGATACCACGTTGATTTGTGAACCCGTATCTACTAACGCTTTAATTTACTTACCATTTACCGTAATATTTAAATACCCTAAGGGTCCTGCGTAATGTGGCGCCCTAGGTAATCCAACAACTGGCTGAAATGAGTGTTCCGCCATATTGAACTCAGCGCAATTAGCAATCCTTTGCTTTCTGCACTTATCCACGATTCCATTTGCTACGTCTGGAGCTACTGCAGTCAGCATCCCTAATGGAACAGAAACTGTAGTCTTCAAACATTCCGCAACTAAATCCTTGGAAGCTTTGGGAAAATCAGAATGAACCGGGCGCTGCATTCTCCATTTAGGCTGAGTTGCCTTGGCACCAGCTTTCGCTCTTCCAGGTGGGTTCTTTGGAGTATTATGCTTTGCTCCTGGCATTCCTTCAGCAGGTACCGCTCTTTGCTGTACTACCACTGGTTCCTCCAACATTGCCGTCTGTTCTATTTCCTGGTGATCCACGCCGTAACCTCCAGAGTCCATACCATCCATTTCAACATCCTCGATAGGTGCAGGTGTATTTTATCTAGTAGTATACCCTACTTCCTCCATATCCTCTGGATTTGCATACCTAGCGCCAGCCCTTCTTGGCCTATTAATTGTAGGTGGGGCCATTTTCTTATGCTTCGCCGCAAACATCTCCAGTCTTGCTGCGGTAAGTGGCGCTGAAACCGCTCCTTCTTTTACTTTAAAATCTAACACCACGCAAGTAACTGCAAAATTAACCGACTTTGCATCCTTGCTTTTCTCCTTATTTTCCGGCTCTTTGCCCTTGCTTGACCTGCTTTCCATAGACTTTTTATTAATATGATCAATGACCATGGGTCGCATTCCTCGATCTTTGTCTTTAATCAACTTGGTACCATCTTCCAACATAAGCGTAGTCCCATCCTCGTAAACTACCTTTTCCTCTTTATCCTTTTGAAGCGCATTACACCTCATCCTTGTATGCCCCTCTTTATTACAATAATAGCACACCATAGCGGAAAAACGCGAAGTTTGAGGAGAACTCTTGGGCCTAAACAATTCTTTCGCTTTTGCCACTTCAACTATCTTCTTCTCCAACTCATCGATTCTTGCCATGACTGAATCTGGATCTTTAGAGAGAATTTTATCTTTAGGAGACGAAATCTGAGAAGGCAATCGTACGCCTGGCGCATCTTCCCCCATATCCTCATTATCCAGAGCCACCCTTGCTGCACGTCGCTCAACTCGACGCAACTTCATTTCAGCTTCCACTGCCATTTCTACTTCCTCTAATGCGGGGTACTTATAATTTCCGTCCCTCTTTTTAACCAACTTTCCTTCATTATCCAAGCACCTTTTTTCCCAGTCTTCAACTTCTGGCGCTAACGCTTCACAAAACCAAGGTAACGACGCATTAACATCACTAAAATCTTCATTAATAACTAAGTATTCTACTATCCGATCGAAGTCTTCCTTAAAACTTTTAAATTCCTTGGGTCTCAAACACCTCCTCTAGCCTTGACCCTATTTACCAAAATATCCAGGTCCTTCATTGTATACCTAGTCTCCTTGGTAACCTTTGGCCATCTCTTGAGCATTTGTTCTTTTAGCGCTGACCAATTACGCTCCTCATGCCCTTTTAAATCCTCTAAATCGTCTTTGCACTCATCAGATACAAAGAATAGTACTTGTCGTACCATATCATATTCGGTTGCTCCATGAACTTCCGCTGCTTGTTCAAACCTGTGTAAAAACTTTTTGGTATTAATTCCTGCAAGGCGCAAGCTTTCGTCTTTACACCTAATAATCATGGTTACCGTTTTTGGAAACGATGTCGAAGAATTGGGCGATTTAACCCTCTCCTGACATCCCCTAGATGTAGTCGCAGTAGGATCCATTTCCGAAATATCAAATCCAAGCAAAGATCACAAAGAAAAAAACCCACTCTTGGTTAATTAAACCTGACTGTTTTCACGATACAGCCCTACACTATCCTCTGATAACGGCTATTGATCCACTTGTTGTAGACCCTACGACTCTTCCGCTGAAGCGCCGGCTTGATTACGTCCTCTTGACAAAACCCTAAAAAAAACCAAACAATCTAATCAAAAACACTAGTTACAATTATGCCACTGTTGGGACACCAATTGTAGACTGTTCTAAAGTACTAAGAAGTAGACACAATGCGAGATGGGTTGGTTCTCCTTTTTAATTTATAAAATAAAGCGCCTGCCACTCTTATTTTTTAAAGACAGTGTAATAATGTGTAACACTAATATTTGACTAGAAAGTTTATAAGTTGAGATGAGTTAAAGATAAGGAAAAAAGCACTACTATCCAGATATTTCTATTCTTAACAAGCGCTATTATCCACAGCTACTCCCTCTTGAAGCGCTCTCTTTGAATTTGCCTTATTATAGTAATAAAATATCTCTAATAATAGTTAATCCCACTGAATCTATATATTCTCTCTATGTTGCGCTCTTTCACTATACTATAGGAAATACACACACAGACGCACAAACTCTAAAGACTCAGAAAATACCTTTTAATATTCTCTCAAACAATTAATCACAAATGATCTAATATCTTATACTGGGTACTATGACTATAGCTACAGGTATATCTCTATATTGACTTTCTTTATGATCTGCTTTTTAAAATGAAAACTAATGCGATATTTCTTATTTTATTAACTAAATAGATAGATTGACCAGTTCTCCTTTTGTCTCTATCTAATAGTCCTCCTTTTATATTCTTCCAGCGCTCAAGACACAGTTCCCTAATGGATCTCCAGCGCTGACTCTAGCGCCACATTAGTAAAACAATAACTAATTTATTAGTATGCTACTTACACTGCTTGCAACAACTACAGCGCCTAAATCAGACCCTATAATTACTAACACTAGTATTAACTTGTTTCACTGATTCTCCACATATGCGCTTTTAACTATACCTTGTTTTGTTTCAGCGCTAGTTCCAGGTTTGACTTATCCTAACGCTGCGTCTAGTTGCCTTAACTCTTGGGTAGTTTTACAATTGAGTCCCCACTCTCTTTGCTTTAATACTAGGTTCGTAGCTCTGACAGCTCGCTTTACTAGTTAGCCTTCTTTATTACTTGTCTCAGTAAGCTTCCCAACTGGCCGCGGTACAGCATACCATGCACTTGAGTCGTCTTTAATCCATGACTTTCTTCTTAATGCATAACACATACTTTTTGGAAAGCCCAAATCCATATTGTTTTGCGCTTTATGGTCCTAAATCAATAACACACAATTCCCCATTGTGCGGCACATTTCGCTACAAAATACAAGCGCACAGACCCTCAATCTTTTTCCGCGCTTCCATTTCCTTTGTTCCTTGAAACATGCAAATACATATTATATTTTAACATTTCTTGCTGCGCTAGCTCCCCTTTGTTCTTCCTGGACTACGCGCAATGATTGGTCTAAAATCACGCTTCCTGTGAGGCGCGTACCACACCGGTTCCTATGGTGGATGAGAATGTGGATAGGGAGATGGTGGATCAATTGGCTGACTTAACAAAGCAATTGAAAATTTTTGTTCAAGAAACTCATAATTCCAGCAGGGTTTCAGCTTCTTCTTCATTATCTTATTCAAGTAGAGGTTATGATAGGAGGAGTGGTGGTACTGTTGATGTTTGGATTTGTTCCTACTGTAACCAGAAGGGACATAAGTCTAATGATTGTTGGACTTTGAATAGGGATCAGGCTGCTGGTAGAGTAAAATTTGATGGAAAGGTATTTAGGTTTCCTGATGGATCTTTTATCAAGCCCAGTGAAGGTCAGGCTCCTTCAGATTTGGTGAGGAGGAATAGTATGGGTGAAAAGAGAGCTAGTTTTGAGGAATTGCCTACTGAGGCTTCTTCTGGTACTGGAAATAATTCTGGAGATAAGGGGAAGGAAAAAGAGGTTAGTAAGGCTACTTTTTCTACTTCATATAGTAATTTGGAGTTAGTAAAGGTTGTTAAGGCAGATGGTGAGTGTATAGCTGGTGTATATGATGTGGAGGCTGCTAGGAGGGCGGCTGCTTCTAAAGCTAGAAGCAGTATTTCTAATCAGTTAAGGTCAAGAGGTGGAAAGGCGGATTCTAAGAAGGCTGAAGATCCCAAGAAGATTTATACATCTGAAGAGATTTTTCAGATGCAGAAGGGGATAGCTGATATGGGTCCCCCCAGTTTTGGTGCTTTTGATCTTAATGGTGATCCTATGCCTTTGGATGATGGTTCAGATACAGAGGAGGATGTGCCTTTGGCTTCTTTGCCTAGGCCAATTTATTGTGGGCCAATGGAGGGAGTTAGAACTACTGTTGATGGCTCTGGTTTGGTTTCTGTGGATGGAAAGGTTCATGGGGATAATTCTGATGTGGAGATGCATGACATTGGTAATGTGGGACCTCAGGAGTCTTCTAGGGAAAAGGTTGCTAGGAGTAAGGCTCATTATGAGAGGCCAGTGGTTTCTGGTCAAGAGAATGCTATGGATGTTGTTTTGGGAAGGGTGAATCAGCTTCAGATTCCATTATTTTTGGGTGAATTGTTCACTATTAGTCCAGCCCTTGCTGAAAAGCAGAAGAATCATTTGACTAGGAGAAGAGTGGCTACTGGTGAGGTGGAGTATATGTGTGAAAATGTGGAGAAGTTTGGTAATGAGGTGGAGACTCATTTTTCTGCTCCTTTGGGATATTTGGTGGTTTCTTTAAATGGCAAAGATGTGAAGGCATTGGTTGATTCAGGCTCACAAATAAATTTAATTTCATTGGATCAAGCAACTAGTCTGGATTTGCCAATTAAAGCTGGTGTTGGAGGAAATCTCAGAGGGATAGGTGGGCATGCTACTGAGTTGATTGGTACAGTGGAGCATGTAAAGTTAGGTGTAGGTGGAGCTGTTGGAGAATTTCATTTTTATGTGGCTAGAGGAGCTGTGAAGACAGTTTTAGGAGGGCCATTTTTGATGGATTTTGAGGCCAAGATTGGTTATCAGTCTGGTGTTGGGATTAGTTTGGAGATTACTGGGGAGGATATGAGGCGGTTACATATGAGGTTGGCATCCCCAGGTGATGAAGTTTGGGAGACTAGGCCTGGTGTTTCTGCATCTTGTCAGTGTTGCACTTCCACTAGGAAGAGAAAAGATTTGAAGTCCTCTTCTGGTGTATTTGAGGATAGTGGTGATCATTTTGTTGGTGACCCTTCTTTTTTAGGGTAGATAGGGCTGATCAGTCTAGTGCTGTAATCTCTCCTCAAGAAGAAATCCCGGATTGCAGTAGGTCAGCTCAAGTGGAGATATATCAAGTGGAATCTCAACTTTTTTTAAATAATATTACTTTATTATGTCAATTTTTGTCAAATTATTTGTCTGGTTTCAGTTTTTCTTCAAGTTTTTCTCTCAAGTTTATTTCAAGTTCTGAAGATGTTTTAGGGAAAATTTTGTTGGAGTGGAAAAGTTTTGGAGTGGTGGCAAATGGGTCTAAAAGTAAGTCCTCCCAATTGTGCACTGCTAGGGTTTCTTCTACACCTTTCAAAAACATTACCATGGCCACACATGTGAGCATTGGGGACACCCCTGGTTGTTTTTCTAGATATAGCAAGAAACCATTAGGCAAAAATCAAGAAAAAAATCTCAAGATAACTGAAAATCAGCAAAAAAAAAATTTATGTAAAGATGTTGTCAGTAGGAAGGAGCCTACTTGGTTTACTGGTGGCCTCCAGCATGAGTATAAACTGCACAATAATTCTCAACTAATGTCTCATTCTGATTTCTCTCAAGAAAAATTGAAAATGCAAAAAAATTGTCTGAATAACAAAAAGCAAGAAAAGGTGTTTGTTGATTTGGGTTCTGTGATGTGTGGTGATGACTTGGTTGGTGGTTTTGTTGGCAACACTGGTGTGTCTGTTTCCAGTTGCAGAAGAGAGTTACTCCTGCATGAGGATAGACTGCCAACTTTTCATACTTTTGATTATTCTTTTCTTATTTCTAAAAATAAAAATCAAATTAAAAATTGTCTGCATAATGAAAAACTAGATAACAATATTTTTGAAAATTCCAATAATTCTGTTTCTAAAAACTTTAATAATTCTTTTTCAAAAAATCAAAATAAAAATAAAACTGATAAAAATTCTTTATCTGATTCTAATAATTCTTTTTGTAAGAATTCTGTTACTCTTAATTCTGATGAAGATGAAGATTCTGTTGATGAAAGGAGCTCAATTCCTCAAGTACATGTGGAAGTGGAAGCGGCAAAATATAAGAAGGTTGCTGTAAAAGTTAAACCAATCAATGAAGCGCTTCCAACTGGATTGAATCTGCCGTTGAAGAGACCACTTTTGTTAAGAGATCCATATGAAACTCCTTTAAGAAAGAATCTGCCTGAATTTTCTGAAACTTCAAGAATTACTTTTGATAGGATTGGTGTTGTAAATTTTGGGCCAGAGGGTTGGTTATCTGGTGAGGAGATGAATTTGTTGTTGGATGTGATGGTGTTGAGGGAGAAGGCTAGTGCATTTGTGGAAGAAGAGAGGGGTGTTTTAAAGCATTCTTATGGTGAACCTTACAAGATTCCAGTTGTTTGTCATGAGCCTTGGCAACTCAAGCCAATTCCAATTCCTGCTGCTCTTAAAGATGATTATATTGTAGTTGTTAGGGAAAGGATTAGGACTGGACTTTATGAACAATCGTCATCAAGTTATTCAAGTCCAGTTTTCCGTATCAAGAAGCCTAATGGAACGCTTAGAGTGGTTCATGATCTTAGGGAATTGAATAGGGTGACTATAAAAGATGCTGGTATTCCTCCAAGTGCAGAGGAATTTGTTTATGCTTTTTCTGGAAGGGTATGTTATGGTTTGGGTGATATTATGGGGGGCTATGATGAAAGAGAATTACATCCGGATTCAAGACCTCTGACAACTTTTGATACTCCTCTTGGACGGTTACAGCTGACTATATTACCTAAAGGTGGTACTAATTCTGTTGCTGTTTATCAAGCACAAATGGCTTGGATTCTTCAAGATGAAATTCCACAGTATGCTGGTATATTTATTGATGATGGTGGAATTAAAGGTCCTTCAACTGATTATGATAATGAAGTGTTGGAGGAGAATCCAGGTATTAGGAGGTTTATTTGGGAGTATGAAATAACTTTGGAAAGGATGTTGTTTAGGATTGAAGAAGCTGGTTTAACTATTTCCGGTTCTAAATTTTCTTGTTGTGTTCCAGCTTTAGAGATTCTTGGTCATGTGGTGTGTAGGGAAGGCGGAATTATGTCAAAGAAGAAAATCAACAAAATTCAATCTTGTCTGAGACCTAGAAACACTACTGAAGTTAGAGGATTTTTGGGAGTATGTGTTTATGTTAGGATGTTTATTAGGGATTTCTCATTATTGGCTTCTACATTGAGAAGGTTAACTAGGAAGGATGCTGATTGGGATTGGGATGAAGCTTGTGAAGAAGCTTTTGTTAAGTTGAAGAAGGTGGTTGGTGAAGATATTATTCTTCATAAGTTGGATTTTGATGAAGGAGCTGGTAGGATTTATTTAGCTGTTCATTTTAGTCAGCTGGCTGCTGGTGCAGTGCTATCTCAGATGGATAAGGGTGGTTATATTAGACCAGTTAGGTATTAATCTGTAGTTTTTACTGAGGTGGAATCAAGATATTCAAAACCAAAGTTGGAACTCTGTGGTGTGGCAAAAATTTTAAAGAAATTTCAAAATATCTTATGGGGTCAACATTTTGAACTTCAAGTGGATGCTAAATCTTTAATTCATATGATTAATTCACCCAATTTAGCTAATGCTCCAATGACTAGGTGGGTAGCTTTTATTCAACATTTTTCATTCGATTTAGTGCACAGGCCTGGAAATCTTTCACTATGCCTGATGGACTGTCAAGAAGACCACCTACAGTAGATGATTCCAATTCAGAAGAGTTTGATGATGATATACCTATAATCAAGGCCAGTACCAAGGGTGCTTAGGATTTTCCATACCTCCCCCATGAGGTTAAACTGGCTGGTTCTATTTTTGTTGAATTTGATGAAGTTGATGATCTAGTTGATCATGAGGTTTTTGTAGATGAGGATGGTGTGGTTGTTTGGGATAATTGGAAGTTGGTTAATGGTGTTTATGTTTGGGATCTGAAGGAGGATAGTGGTAGCATGGAAAAATGTTTGAATGAGGTGGATTATGTAAATTTCAGCAAACAGCAGAATGCTCAGAGAATGATTGCTCATTCACAAGTGGGAGATATTGGGGACAGGGAGGTTCCTTTGGATGTTATATTATTGGATTTTTCTGATGAAATTCGGGGCCAGACTGGGTTTTATTTTTTAATGGTGAAATATTTGTTGTTTCTGGGAAAACCAGAAGAATGTGATGAAGCTGAATGGGTGGCTATCAAAAAGAAGTCACCTGGTTTTTATTTTTCTGGTAGAAGGTTGATGAAAAGAAGACATCCAAATCCTCAAGTTGTTGTATCTCAAAGAAAAGGTCAAGAATTGGTGATGAAATCTCTTCATGAAGATTTATGGCATAGGGGCTTTGGAGAAACTTATAAGCAGATTGCTGATAGATTTTGGTGGCCTGGAATGAAGATGGCTGTTAGATCTTGGGTTCAGTCATGTGAAGAATGTCAGAGAAAAAGTTATTTAAGGCCAAAAGAACCTGGAAATGCTAATGGTGAAAATACTATCTTTGGACAGGTTAGTTTGGATGCTGTTCACATCAAGGAAGGTAAATATAAGTACTTGATTGTGGCAAGGGATGATTTTTCTGGTTGTGTTGAGGCTGTCCCTCATATTATTTTATCTGCTAAAAATGTAGCAGAATTTTTGATGAAGGAATGGGTGTATAGGTATGGTGTTATGAAGTTGGTAGCTGTTGACGGCGGCTGCAAGTTTGGTTCAGAATTCAAGGAAGCTGTTTCAAAAATTGGCTCAAAGGTTAGGGTGGCGACCCCATATTATCCTGAAGCAGAAGGAATGGTTGAAAGGGGGCATAAAGTTATTAAAGATGCTTTGGTTAAAATGTGTGGAAAAAGTGCTGAAAAGTGGAGGCATTATTTACCCCTTGTTTTATTTGCTGACAGGATTAACACCAAGAGGACAACTGGTTATTCTCCTTATGAATTAGTTTTTGGTCAGAAAGCTGTTTTACCGGTTGATCTTGAAGCTGAATCTTATCTTGGTGTTGATTGGGATGTAGTCAAAACTACTGAAGATTTGCTATGTGCTAGGATGCAACAGTTAGAAAAGAAGGAGGAATATTTGGAGAAGGCATACAATAGTATGATCAAGATCAGGGATCAGTCTGTCAGGTATTGGGATCAAAGGTTGGCTCATAGACTCAGGAAGCCTTTGAGGCCTGGTGATATGGTGTTGGTGTATAATAGTAGTTTGGAAAGTCAGTGGGGAAAATGTTTGCTGATAGATGGAATGGACCATATAGGATTAGAGAATAGGTTTCTGGTGGTTCATATGTTTTGGAAGAACTGGATGGTGTTGTCTTAAAGAAGAGGGTAACTGATGAACAAGTGAAGAAGTTTTACCCTAGGGGCACAAAAAGTGCTGAAGTTTGACTCCGAAATGAGGATAAACTACAACATCAATCTTTTAGGAAATCTCACAGTCTTTCTAAAAATCAATGATTACTTCAATTTTAAAATTTTATTATGTGGTGAAAATATGAGAGGGAAAAAAATTTTGTTAGGAGTGTTCACAGGGGAACCTTCTAGATTTTATATTGGCAAGTTTGGGGGTAATTGATGAGTTGGCAGCTCTATTCACAATTACCCCATAATGTTTGTTTCCAACCCTTCTCTGTTTCCAGTTGAATCCTGGCTTTGTTTTTTGTTATAAAGGTAGTCCTCTATGACTATAAACTGGAACCTTACGTCGACACAGCACAATCTTTTGGAAGTCTGGATTCAAGAATTTTGTTTTGTTTCATTTTTTTGTTGTATTGGGGTGGATGATCACTTGTGGTCTCCAATCATTTTTACAAATTGGAGGGAGCCCACCCAGTGATCATTAGTTTGTTTCCTTGATTTTCATTAAATTATCATTTTTCAAATCTTCAAAATTTCAAAATTTAATTTAAAAAAAAAATTATTATTTTCAAAAATAATTTGTTTTCAAAAATTTCATTTTAAGTTATATTTTTAATTTTTCTTTCCTGTGTATCCACAATCAAGGTGCACTTGAATGTGGGTATGATGTCAGGGGTTCGGCTCATCCAAATGGCTGAGGGACATCTTTTATTTTTTTATATATCTTTAATTTTATTTCTCTTTTTCTTTTATTATATATTTATTTTATTTATTCTGCTAGTCCATCAAGACTTAAAACTGAAATTCTTTTCAAGATCATTTATGATTGGTCCTAAACTTCAAGACCGTGGAAAACTGAAGATGTCAATAAAACTAGGAATTATAATGGTCAAGATTTGAGGAGGATTTCTTTTAGCTAGAAGTGTTCATTGGGGAACCTTCTAGATTTTATATTGGCAAGTTTGGGGGTAATTGATGAGTTGGAAACTCTATACACAATTACCCCACAAAGTTTGTTTATATGCTTTATTGTTTATAGATTTATCTCTAGCATTGGTTTTGTGATGCAGGTAGAAGTCCTCTAAGACTATAAACTGGTGATTTTTGCGCTTGATGACTCATGAAAATTCAAGTGGAGGTCGTTTTTTGAAATTGGAAGACCTCATGGCAATGTCCAGATCATTGCAGTTCTGGCTCAATGGAGATGAAATCCCACTCTCTAAATTTTCTTTTCTGTAGTTGGTGATTTTGGAAATTGGAGGACCTCATGGCGATGTCCAGATCATTGCAGTTCTGGCTCAGTGGAGATGAAAGCCCAATCTCTTAATTTTCTTTTTTTTTGTTGGAGGTGAATGGTAGAGGAGTTTGGAGGACCTCATGGCAGTGTCTAGATCATTGCAGTACTAGCTCAGTAGGGTTTAAAGTCTACTCTTTCATACTCAGCGGATTGAAGCATCAAAAATCAAGTGGAGTCAACTTTAGAAGCAAAATTTTTATTGAAATGATGGTGGAAAAGTTTTTTATGTGATTCAGAATGGAATGGGGATATTCCATATTGGAGGGAGGATGTGGCATTCCAAATCTGGGTAGGCTACTTAGGTGAAGATTTGATTGGATCTTTGTTGGAAGAAAATCATGGTGTTAGCAGGTGTTAATTTGGTTGAAGGGAGTTAACTGGATTTTTTTTGGGATTATTTATGGTGTTTTGGAATGGATATATGATGGTATTCCTATTGTTATTTGATGGTTTCATGGATTGGGTATTGGTTTTACTGGATTTTCTAGGGCTCTCTTGGTATATTTGGTGGATTCAGTGTGCTCATGGAGTAGCAATTTTTTTTCCGGTGCACTCCGGTGATTTCCCGGTGCAAAGGCAAAGTGTCTGTAGCAAAGTTGGTCATTGTGGCAAAGTTTGGTCATTGATGCAGAAAAGTCTAGGCACTGTGGCAAAGTTTGGTCACTGCAGAAAAGTCTGGGCACTGTGGCAAAGTTTGGTCACTGTAGAAAAGTCTGATAACCAGTGCCAAGTTTGGTCACTGCAGAAAAGTCTGGGCACTGTGGCAAAGTTTGGTCACTGTAGAAAAGTCTGATCACCAGTGCAAAGTTTGGTCACTGTGCCAAAAGTTTGGCTATTGTGGCAAAATTTGGTTAGAAAGTTATTATGCTTACTAGATCAATAGATTATTTTAGATCATATGCATGTAGACTATTGTTGGAAAGGTCTGGAGCAGGAGAATAATATGGGGGGGGAGAGAATCTTAGTCATCTACATGTTTTTTTGTCTTTTAGTTTCGATAATAAGGGTCTTTTTTGATAATTAACAATATTTAACATATAACAACAATTATAATAAAAAATATCAACATATAGGGTACCATTGGATAGCTCTCATCCTTGGTGACTCAAATTTATTTCTTTTCTTGTAAAACTTATAAAATAAAAATATAATAAAGAACACTCTTTAATGGGAAACTGGGTAAATCTGGGGCAGACCTTTAATAAGGCACCTTTGAACAGATCATCCCAATGGTAGTTTCTGGGGTACTTTACTGTACTTTTCAGTCTCTGGGGTAAGTGTTGCGGCTTGTTCTAAGTATTTGCTGTGACTTGTATCAGTGTAATATGGTATTAGGTATTTGTTTTGGGGGTGTAATCATTTATTGCACTTATTTTTTTTCTATATTATAGGTTTCCAACACTTTCAAAGTCTTTCTCTCAGATTTTCAACTTATCCAACTCTTCAAGCAGATCTTCAAGCTTAGTTAATTGAATCTTACGTTTAATTAGAGGGACAGGGATTTCTTTTTGTTTTTCCAACTCCCTTGGATTCTGCCTGCAGCAAGGTGACTGTAGGAGTCTACTCTACACCACCCCTTACTTCAAAAAAATCCAGGGGTGGAGGATCGTAAAATTTTCAAAGGAAACATGAAAATTTTATTTAAAAAAAGAATATTTAACATTAAAGTACAAAAATTCAAGTAATAATTGATAGAGTAATGAAGTATAGGAAATTATTGTAAATTTTATGTGAAAATAAATATGAACAGTTGAAGTGTGAGAGAAATAAAACAAACTTGTTGTCAAACAATTTCTTTACACATTCAATTTCCTCAACAGATTTATTAGCTTTAACACATTCTATCAAGAAATCTTTCTTTTTGGAATTTTCTTCATTATCAAACTGACATTTTATCTGCTCTAATAGGTTTTGATGTTTGAGTGTTTTCTCCTCTTTTTTTGATTTTTCAATACTTAGAGTTAACTCAAACTTCTTCTCCTCCAAATCTTGGGCCCAATCATCCTTCTGTAAAGAGAGCTCGTACTTCCTCTCTTCCAAATCTTGTAGCCTATCATCCCTCCTCAAAGAGAGCTTGTATTTCTTCTTTTCAAAGCTTGGAGTCTCTTTAGAATTTTTTACTTGTTCTAGAGTGATAATAAAAATTAACATAAAGTAGAAGAAAAGCAGAGTAAAGTAATAAGAGGTATGGTATCACTTACCAGCATCACGTTTCTCTAAAAAATTTTCCATAGACAAAAAAGGGGTTTGTGATGAAGTATCACTTTTTCATCTTCTTTGGAAGTGGAAATTTAGACTACTTGAAGCCCTACGCTTCTTGTTCAAGGTCATATTTTCCTCCCAATCATTGTCCCTACCTTCAGACTCAGTTGATTGAGGATCCTGTGTTTGTTTGTCAGCCTTTTAAGAAATAAGAAAAAGATAAGTAAATAAAAAAATAGAATTGATAAGATAAAAGAAAAAAGAAATAGACCTGAGTTAGATTTGGTTGGGTTAAATTGCCAATAGGATCTACAGAAAATCTATCTAGATTGGTCTCATTTAAATGAGGGGAGGCTTGAGTGGAGGAAGAGGATGGGAAAATATTTGCTTCAAAATCATGTTTGGAGATGGGATCTTCTCCATCCAACATGTTTACAGGATTAAAATCAGCTTTCTCTCCAAAAAAAGCATCCATCTCTTTAAAGTAAGGACATAAAGATTCAAGTTTATTGTCTATGGATTTGATGCCCTTAGTGATATCGATGTTGGTAACCCCAAAACCAGTGGAAGATAAAAGAGTCTTTGCCTTCTTGTATTTGGCTCAGTAATTCCTGAAGCATTCAGAAATCTGTTTAGGCAAAAGATAAATCCTTCCCTTGGTCTTATTCAGTAATTCATTTGCCATTAGAAGATAGCCATTAACTTTTGATGCTGGGGGCCATCCTACTTTAGTTGCATACTCAGTACCAAAACAAGAATCATAGTTAGATTTGGTTTTCAGCCAGTTGATAAGAATGAGATGATCATCTTTTTTTAATTGAAAAGTCTTAGACTTCTCGGCTGAACAGGGGAAAGAGGGAGTAGTGGGACTTGAAGAACAACTGGGTTATGGCTGCCTTTGAGAAGATCTAGGACAATGAGGCATGTTAAAATATAAATGAAGATGAAAAGGAGCAGAAAAAAGCAGATGAGATAGCCAGATGAAAAGGAGCATAAACAAGCAAATGAGATAGCCAGATGAAAAGGAGCAGAAACAAGCATATGAGGTAGCAAGATGAAAAGGAGAAGAAACAAGCAGATGAGATGGTGAGGGGTTCTGAGCAGATAGAATTGACAGGATAGGATGAGAATGTGAGTGTGCAGCAAGTTAGAAGGCATATATAGAGAGTAGTCCAAGATGTGGTTATGGCAGAAAGTAGGTTAAGATGTGGTTATGACAGAAAGTTTTCCAAGATGTGGTTATGAAAAATTGAGTAAAAAAATTTCAGATAAGAGGTGAACATTGACACGTAAAGTGTCTAATAACCCAATTATTAGCAAAAATAATTGTGGAAGATAATTGGGGTATGCAGATTATTTTCCCCAATTAATTTAATTTCAGATCCCTGAACATTGATACCCCCTAATAATAATATATGAAATAAAAAGGTGAGGCTTCATCCCAGTAAATAATTAATTATTTTACTGGGTAAGTCTAGCAGCCTGGCTGACATTCCCTCACTCTAAAAAAACAATAAAAAAAATTCTATGATTTTTTGTTTTTATATTTATTGAGCAGAGTAGGAAGATTAGATATCTCTTTCCAAGGTATCCAAAAATCATATTCAGATGATTTAATATTGAATCTCAATAAGTATTCAGAACCTTTTTCAGCAGTAACTATTCTGTCATTTAGAATCTTATCAATTTCTGCTGTCTCAGTGATTTCATTAGGGGTCTTCTTTGGTTTTCCCCTTCTTTTGTGAAATAAATCACTATTGGATGTGTAAAGTTTCAAAAGTAATATTGGAAAAACAGGTTGTTTTCTTTCATATGAAGAATACAGAATAACCTCAACTGCATTATCAACAACCATTCTTCTGACAAAAAATGGAACTACAAATGGGTCTTTTAATTTTTTAATACCTTGTAAATTGAAGTGGACTGTAGAACTCAGTACTTCATAACCCTTTTTAAAAGTGTATTTTTTATGGGATTTTTCCCATCTCTTCTTTTCATATTCATAGGATTTTTCAATAAATTTTTGAGCATGACTTCTGCAAAGTTGTTGCATTTGAAGAAAAGATTTTACACCAAGATGTAAATCCAATTTAGGTATTTTATTATTGAGAATTTATTATAAGAAAATTCCAAACCAGGAAGTAAGGTAACCCAATCATGAGTAAATCTGTCATTGTCTTTGTACTCAAGGCCAAAGGCACAATACCTTCTTATCATGTCCTCCAAGGCCTGAATCATTCTTTCAGCTAATCCATCAGTTTGGGGGTGATGGGCAGTAGAAATTATTAGATCACAACCACAAACATCCTTTAGAGATATCCAAAATTCAGAATTAAATTTAGGGTCTCTTTCAGAGATTATGGCTTTAGGAAAACCAGCAGTATTAAACATATGAGACCACCACAAGAAGTTTAATTCTTTAGTGAAAACATCCTTGTGGGTGGGGATAAATTTATAAATTTTTATGAATCTGTCCACAATAACCCAGAAAGAGTTATAACTGTCTTTCACAGCAATGGGTAATCCTGTTAAAAATTCTATGTTTTTTATTTTCCATGGGACATCAGGAGTTTCAATATGTTGCATTAATTCAGCTCTTTTACCAGTCAATCTTTTTGAATTTTGGCAAGAATCACAGAATTCAACATATAGTTTGGTGTCTTCAGGCATATTAACCCACCAAGCAGTGTTCTTAATTCTGATCATTGTTTTCTCAAGATCAAAATGTCCAGCAAATATGTCATCATGACAAATATTCAAGATGATTTCTTTCATAGAAGGAGGAATAACAATAACATTACTCAACTTTCTTCTATAATAGAGTTAGCCTTCATCAATTGAAAATTTACCTTTTTCCAAAGCCTTCTGGTACTTTGGTGGAAGAGTTTTAATTAATTCTTGTATTGAAGCATTCTTTGGATCATTTAATATGGTAAATAACTTTTTTAAGTCAGTTTCCTTATCATATGAATCCAGAATAAGCTGTAATAGCTCTTCCTCCATATCAACCACATATATCCCATGAATATGAACAATTACATCCTCAGAATCATATGCAGGATTCAACTCATCATTTTTCAAAGATAACCTTGATAACATATCCACATTTGAGTGAACAATACCAGCCCTATGAGCTATTGTCATTCTCCCTCTGTATTCTTGAACAGCTAGCTGCTATCTGAACATATGTCTGCTGAAAGTAGGTGTTTTCAAGTTCAAGAGAGATTTAACTGCACTGCAGTAAGTGGCAAGTTAAAATTTCTGGTCATCCAGGTAATAATGTAGCTTCTCTAGAGCCCACACTACTGCTAAACACTCTAGTTGAGTGCCACTATATTTCAATTCACTATTTCTCAAGGTTCTTGAAATATAAAAAATTACTACTTCTGATACTTTATCATTTATCACTTGTTTTTGATGGAGGGCAGCACCAAGACCAATAAAACTGGCATCAGTGTATAAAACTAATGGTTGGTTAAAGTCAGGTAAAGCAAGAATTGGTGCTGACATCAAAAAATGTTTCATAGTGTCAAAAGCTCTTTGTCTTTCACTGTTCCAGACAAAAGCAACATTTTTCCTAGTCAATTGGGTAAGGGGTAATGCTATGACTTGGTAATTTTTAATATACTGTCTATAGTATCCACACATTCCCAAAAAACTCTGGAGCTCTTTAATTGTGGTAGGAGCCTTCACCTGTTGTATGGCTGCCACTTTATTTCGGTTAACACATATCTGTAAAACTGAGACAACATGACCAAGCAATTTTAAAGAATGAAAACCAAATTTGCATTTCTTCAAAGCAATTGTCATATTTATCTCATCCATCTTATAGAACACTTTACACAGGTGGTTAAGATGGTCCTCAAATTTTTTAGAGAATATGATGATATCATCAATGTAAACCATCAGCCATCCTTCAATTATTTCCTGTGTTATCCATAACTTTTTGAAAAACTGAAGGGGCATTTTTGGGGCCAAATGGAATTATAAAATACTTATGGATACCCTTATGAGTAGCAATCATCAGAAAATTCTGAGAATTCTTCTCAACAGGTACCTGGTGATATCCTTTATTACCATCTAAACAGCTGATGTATTTAGCACCTTGTAGGGTAGCATGTATAGAGCTAATTCTAGGTAACGGATAGATATCATCAACAGTATAAGTGTTTAATGCTCTATAATCACCACATAACCTGGCTTTATCTTTCTCATAAGAAATTAAGACAGGTAAGATAACACAATGTTTAGGTGTTTCAACTACCTTTTCAATAATATTCATTTTTAAAAGGATAGAGATATTGTCTTCAATATCTTTTTTCTTTGTGGGAGAAGCAGGATAAGGCTTCTTCTTAAAGCTAGGTGGTATTTCAGTTAATGGGAAATATAATGAAAGTTTCATTTCTTCTTTTGCCAATCCTAATTCATGTGACCCATGAGCAAAGGCCATAGCAAAAGATTTTATCAATTGGATGATGGAATCTTTCTCCTCACCAGAAAGTTGTTCTCCAAAAGAATCCTTGTCAATTTCAGACACAAGGGCAGGCATTTCTTTTGTAGCTCTTCATTTATATTTAACTACAGAATGACATGTGTTCAATCCTGGTGTTAATAATTTTTTGGGGGAGGAAATTTTAAATTTTCTCTTCCCATTCATCCCCATTATGAAGCTTTGGTTTGAAGGATCTAATTTTATGCCATATTTGGTTAAAATATCATTTCCCACAATGAACCAACTGCTTAAGTTATTATTTTTCATGAAAAAAAAATCACATATAGCTCTTACAAAACCATGGTTATATTTGAAAAATACTGTGGCTTTGTATTTACCAATGGGGAACAAAACAGAGCCATAACTTCTCCAATTCTCAGAAATGATAGGCATGAGTTTTGATTTATAATTCTGGTCCACTGAAGTAAGTGCTTTTTCAGATACTACACTTCCTCCAGCTCCAGAATCTAAGACAACCTCAATTTTATTTCCATTGATCAAGACCAGTGCTTTGAGAGGGGCAATGATAATTTAGCTGTCCTCAAGATTTCTAATGATCTCAGCATCTTCCACTGTATATAAATCATTATTCTCAATATAAATATTATATAAATAATAAATATTCTCTTCCAGAATCAAAATCTCCTTTTGAGATTCATATGAAATGTTGCTGGCACAATCACTTGAAGTATCATCCATTGCTATTGTGCTATCAGCATATTCCTCTGTCTGTTCAACAAGATTTATTTTCTTGTCACAAACATGTCCTTTCTTCCAAGGCTTTCTGCATTTGAAGCAAGTGTTTGATGCATACTTTTTAGGTGCAACAGGGGTAGAAGGTTTACCAACCTTTTCCAGAGGTTTCTGTTGGTAATTGGAGGTTTTCTCCAATGAAGTTCTAGGAATAAATCTTCTAGAATCATAATTGTTATTTAAAGGGATCTCATTACAAGTATTGATAAAAGAAGAAGGTTCTCTTGAGAACTCAGCCCTAGCAACTATTAAGTCTCTCAGAGACATAGGTAATTTATAGAGGATACTGTCCTTCCATAATTCAAACTCTATATCTGGGTCCATTGCCCTCAAAATTTTCACAAGTTTCATCAGGAACTCAATAGGTTTTTCAGCAGAAGAGCTATATCTGGTTTCTACATACTTCCTTTGTTGAGCTAACCTAAACTTAGAACCACCAAATTGTGCTCTAATTAATTCCTTCCAAACTTCAATTAAGTAGTCATTTTTTTCCAATAGAACAGATTAATACCACATTAGGGCTACATTGGTAAATAAAGAAATTAATTTTGACACAATATCCTCATATGGGAGTTTGTAAGAATTTTTTTGATTATCAATCCTGTAAATGAGCTGCTGCCAATCAGAGGAAGAATCACCATCAAATGTTGGATATTGGTCAAGTTTTGGCCAATTCTTTTGATTTGAAGTAGTCTCCTTATTACAAGCTTGTTTCTGAGTGAGAAGGAGCTGTAACTTCTCCAATTGGGTAGTAATTTCATTGTTTAATCCTTCTGTAGATGATCTAGGTACATCATCAAGTTTTGATGGAAACTCAGTGATATTTTCAGGCATTTCAGGCACTAATTTTACTTTAGATGAATCAGGAACAGGTAAAATTGGGGTATCCTTCACAACTGGTTCTTTCAAAGAAATGTCAGAAAATTTTTGATCATTTAACAATGAATTCAGTTTCTCTTCAATGGTTGTTAACCTATGTTTCACTCTTGGAATACTAGATAAACTCTCATTGATGGTTGCAAAAGATAACTGGTTCTTATTTTGTAAAGATGAATAATGGTCCCCTAATCTCTTTAAGTTCAAATTTTGTCCCTCTAGCTCCTGTAAATAGGTAGACACAGTATCTTTTAATTTAAACAAATCATTCTTGATATTTTGATACAAAGAAACTTTCTTTTCATGAGTTACTTTGTAGTTAAACAAATCATCAGAAAGTCTTTGTAATTCACTCCTCAATGCTTGATACCCTTGTTCAGTTAAAAAACTATTAAATTTCTGAGTCAATTGCATGTTGTTCATTATATGATTTTGTTTAGCAATAATATCCCTCAAATATTCATCACTAATGTTAGCTAGATCTGGAGTATTTCCCAACAGAGAAACAGAATAACTTTCCAGATTCTTATAAAACTCAGGATCAAGTGTCTTATCAATAATAGCCATATCAGGATTTATCATTGATGTAGCAATCAATACCAAAGGATTAGTTACATTAAAAAATTGAGCAATTTTTTTACTACAGTCAGTCTCTACTAGTCTAAAAGTCTCATCTCCTCTTCCAGAATTACCTGGAGGAACTGAATCATTAACAAGAAAAGGTGCTTAAGATTCAATAGAGGGGCTTACCATGGCTTTGGAAAGAACTGAATGTGATTGTTTTTCCTCTTTCTTCCTCCTTGGTTGGGGTGAGGAGGTGTTTGGTTGAACTTATGGGTTTTTGAAGGACCTGCCTGAGGTACTTGTTATTGTTGTTATTGTTGTTATTGTTGTTGTTGTTGTTGTTGTTGGGCCTGTAGATAATCTCACTGGGTGTTCAGCCATTCCCATTGCCATTTTGTGACTTCCACCTTCTCTTGTTTCTGGGGGGCCAATTGTGGAAGGGCTTTTGGGGGAGGAGGAGGTTTCCTCTTCTCTTGAAGAAAGGATTCTATGTTGCTTACCTTTTCTTCTAGATACTCTGTTTTTGACCTCAGTTTAAAATTTTTTGACCTCAACTCCTTGATGTGAGTGGAGAGATTGCTGTCTTTCTGATTCAAGGTCATCTTTTTTATCTTGAATCCTTTTGGAAGCTCTTCTGGGGGTTTGATTGAAGGCTTTTGATCCGGAGCAGTTGTCTCCACTTTTATCTCTATTTCTTGCATTTTCACATCCTTATTAGTCCAGTAATTGATTAATTTGAGCAAGTTTTGGAGTCAAAGAAGAAATTACAGAATAAGCTTCATCATAATTAATTAAATATAGTTCCTCATCATGGCCAGAAGAAGCACTTTGATCAGTCATAGTTGTAAATAACCTGGACTGAGAGAAAGAAATATTAAAATTAAATTAGTTGTTATTTTACTTTGTTTAAGGAAAATAAAAGAGAAAAAAAATATTTCTAGTATATAATCAATTATCAGGATTTGTTAATAAACTGGAATAATGAAAATATAATGTTTATCAGGACAAAAAAAATCAACTGAAATAATAATCACAATTTTTAATAATTAATTAAGATCATTTTATTACCAGGATTTAAAATAAGTCAACTTAAATAATAGAATAATTTATTAATTAGTAATATATCTGTTGATAATTATCAGGACTAAAAGTCAACTGAAGAATTTTAATTACCAGGACTTAATGTCAACTGAAATAATTTTAATTACCAGGACTTAATGTCAACTGAAATAATTTAATTACCAGGACTTACTTTCAACTGAAATAATTTCATATAATTAATTCAACTAATTCTATATTTTATTATTTTACTGCCAGAACAATTTGTCAACTGAAAGAATAATATAATATTTTAATTATCAGGACAGAGGTCAACTGAAATAATTAAAAAAATATATAGTATAATTATTTTTAATTTTCATATTACTTCTAGGACAAAGAAAAATATAGTTCTATCTTAGTCAACTAGTAAAAAACAAATATTTTATTTACCAGGCACCTCCCCCTTGAAAATGAGAAAGTTTATGCCACTTACAGAGTACTGAGTAAAAAATATATATGTAAACTATGAAATGTGCAATGTGACCCATAGATAGTAACCAATATAATTGCCACAAATATATATGACTATTTCCAATATATGAACCTAAAATTTGAAGTGTGGTTCAATTCCTGGTTGCAGAAAAAAAGTAAGTCACATGGTTGATGACATTTGTTGTTTTTGTCATCCACCCCATCCCTACACCACACAATATGGGGGGTGGACTTGCTAGCAAGTCCGCAACCTTGAACCATAATTCATATCTTTTTGAGCCCACATTGAATTAGTGATGGAACCACCAAGAAAAAATATTGACATTCTGGTGAACTCATTATGAATACAACTTGAACATTTAATGAAGCATAGGTAATAATACTTTGAACAAATCTTGAGATATGAAGAATGAGATTTTTTATAGAAATTTTAATACAGTGCAGAACACACCCAAATTATTCTGAAAAATATATATTTTAAACTATTTAAGAAGTTTCTTTGCAATTTTTTAAAAGAAGTACACCAAAGTATAGATCTGGAAAGATACCATCTGAAATAATTATATAAGCTTCTTTGGCCAGAAATACATGGAGAAACTATAATTTGAAATATGTCAATTTGTTCATGAAAGGTGGGACTGAGTTTAAAGGGAGGAAATTGGGGTTCAAGGATTGTGGAGGCAAGTTAAAGGGGAGGGATGGGGCTACAAGGGTTGAAGAGGCTGGAGAGAGGGGTGAGGAAGGGTATGTGGGGTAGCAAAAAGGTTAGGAATGAGTTGGAAGGGAAGATTAAGGGTTTACGAGGCTTTTGAATGATGAAAATGGTTGGGGAGAGGTTGGGAGGGGTGAAATGAGGATCAAAAGAGGATGGGAGGGAAGACAAGCATGTGTTGATACAATTGAAAGGAATGGGGATTGGTGCAAATAGAGTGCAAAAATAGGAGGATGAACTCTGTTATTTGGGCAAAGAAAAGAGTTCACTGCCATAAAATATTAGCTGAAACATAGTTTTCAATTCTGTAAAATAGTTGTAGGTAATAGAAAAAGTCACTTATTTTTTTTATATGTAATCTGAAAGTTTTTAATAAAATTATTGTATTTAAGAATTGTGATATTGTCAATCAATTTTTATTGATCAACTTAAATTAATAAAGTATTATTTAAATAAGTTGCTTCAAAAAATACTGTGCATTGAGTAGACTCATGGAATGATTTTTCCTGGCTTTCATTCAGTTATCCTCACACTTTCACTATGTTTTCAATATAGATCCATTATTATTTGTGTGATACTTCAAGTGAAAGTTCAGTATTACTTCAGTCTGAGCTCCATCTGACTTCCATCTGACTTCAAGTTGAGGACTTGCTAGCAAGTCCCTCCCAAATATTGTGTGGTGCTACTGGTTCCTTGGTTTCTGGCTTCAAGATATTGCTGCGCCATCGACCATTTGGAAAGGGCCTCAAGTGTCACGAGGGTCTTTTGGTCTAGAAGGTTTTAATGGAGGTCCAAGGGCATAGGTAGATGGGATTTTGGGATTTCAAAGATAAGTTACAAATATTATCTTTTATTTTAATTACTCAAATTTAAAAGAGGTAAGATTTTCTTTATAATTATTATTATAATAAATAGTTTTAGAAATACGTGATGTATCTACTAAAATATAGAATATAGTAATAAATAATAATTTGGATAATGATTTAAATAAAATAATAAGTGAGTAAAAGAATGTCCCAAACAACCAGAAAGGGGAGGCCTTATGTAGGCAAAAGAGAGACAAAGCACAGAGTTAAAATCCTATATACAGGAGTATGAGAGAAGAAGAAGAAAAAGAAAATTCCAAAATATAATATTTCAAATATTAAAATTGTCATATAAAGAATGTTTGTAAAATATGTTTTTTCTGTATATGTCAAAATAAATTGATTTATTTAAAAATTACTGTAAGTGTAACTTTTAAATAAGTAATTTGAATTTTTTGTATATGTTTATTTTATTTTAATATTAATTTTTATTTTTTTTAATATACATTTTTATTTTTATTTTTTATTCCTTTTAACCTGTCATTGAACACGGTTTTAAGAAATAAAAAATATAAGGGACATTCAAAATTAATTTTTAAATATTTACTAAATTTACTTTTTGTAACTAGTTAATTTATTATAAGTAATTTTAAAGTAAATATATTATAGTTAATAATAATATAAGAAATAAAAAGGTGTGGCTTCATCCCAGTAAATAATTAATTATTTTACTGCGTAAGTCTAGCAGCCTGGCTGACATTTTTACTCATAAATATTAGTAGTAATATTAGGGGGTGTCAAACCTTACCAAAATACCACATAAACATGCCACAAGAAAGGTACCAAATTTGATGTCAAAATATGAAATACACCTTCCCTGGATATGTGTATTTCAACAAAGTATTTTTCCCAAAAAATTTCTTCTTTTGGGTCAAATGAGTCATCAAAACATTTCCCTTCTTAATCCTGATCAGTCAGCACTAGGTACAAAAGTCCCAACACCTAGATTTTTTTCACATAATCCTTAAGAACATATTCATATGAGTGAGGTTTGTGACCAACTAGAACTTAATCAATCCCATAATCATACACTTACCCTTAATCTTTATCACTGTTCACTTTTTTTGCAATGAATTTCCCCAGTTTCCCAGTTTCATTTGTTTTGGTTTAGCTCCCAACCTTCAAATCACTTGACATTTCTAAGATTCTATCTCACTAAGATATCTCATCTTCTCATCATATCTCACTTGAATCACTCATTAGGGGGTTTCAAACCTTACCAAATATGCCACAAAAAAGGCACCAAACCCACCATCAAAAAATTAAATACACCTGCCCTGGACAGGTGTATTTTGAAAGTGTATTTTTCCCTAAAAAAATCTTTGTTTGGGTCAAACAAGGCATCAAAAAACTTCCCTTCTTAATCATGAGTAATCAGCATTAGATAAAAAAGCACCAACACCTATATTTTTCTTCAACTAATCCTTAAGGGCTTTTTCATACAAATAAGATATGTGACTCACCAGCACTTAATCAATACCTTAGTCATACATTTGCCCTTAATCTTCATCACTTTTCAATAAATTATCATGCGATTTTCAGTGTGACATCATTTTGAGATCACTGCTACAACTATAGCTCATGATCTAATGGTTAATTCTGATACTGATTACAATACTGAAATACCCCCACCAATATAATCTAGCAGTAAAATCCCTGGCCAATTGTTTTGGATTATTTTATGAATTGTTTTTTGCCCCATATAAATCTCTTCATCATTAGACCATCTTCCTTCTTATTTAACTATAGGTTTGTTATATGGTTCCTTCCCTCATGGTTTTTAATCCAGTAAAATTTTTGTGTATTTTAATCTTTTTTTCTTTCTTTGTTGAATGTCCAAAAAACTATTATTTTTATGGCAGTTTGTTTGGATTATGTCTAAAGCTCATGCCTGAAGGCCTCAAATCACACCTGAAGAAAGGTCTAAGATCATTGGCCTGGCAGCTAGGCTCAATAACATAATGCATGTTTCCCAAAATTTTAGGCCTCCTTACTCTACCTTTCACAATATTGTGCAAAGTTATTTCTACACTGGGACAGTCAAAAATTTACAAAAATTAGGCCACCCACACAAAAACCAACAGCTGTGACCTCCAAAAGCTGCACTGTTACTTTTCAGGAAATTTTAAAGCTTCTCTTAGTGAGATTGTAAGTAACCTCACAACACCAATATCTTTCTTTACGGTTTTTTGAAGAGCCTGTAACTTAGAGATTTTCAACCAAGTAGCTGCAAAAAAACTATTTATCAACAAGAAACAGCAAGTGAATTGACTTATATTTTCATGAAAGTATAAGCATTGGAGTGTCAATGACTGGAAGGGTATCATCTGTTTAGATGAGTCCTCTTTTAAGCTAGGTAAGGAATAATTTCAGGTTAAGGTTTGGAGAAAGAAGGATGAAAATTTCAAGAAATCTTTCATTCAACCCACTTTCTGAAGCAGTTGCTCTTCCATAATGATTTGGGGGGGCTTTTTTAATGGAACACAGGTCCCTTTAGTGTTTCTACCTCCAAAAAAATGCTTAGAAAAAGATTTTATTTGTAATTTTTAAAAATCCAACTTGATCACCTGGCTCAACAATGAAGATCCCAAGCATAATTTTATGCTAATGGAAGACAACACACCTGTCCACACTGCTAAGATTTCAAAAAAATATCAAGAAGGTGTCAGATTTCAAGAACTACCAGATTTTCCACCACAATCACCAGATCTTAACCCAATAGAGAATCTGTGTGCACAGATCAAACATCAAATTTATCAAGATTATCAGCCTAAATCACTTTAAGAACTTCATGAAGCCATTAAAAAAGCTTGGAAGGAGATACCTGAAGACTACTTGATGGTTTTGGTGGCATTGTGGCAGTCTAAAGATTAGTACGGCACTTAAAATATTGTAAAATAAAAGTGGAACAGGTATATTAAAAATTGGAAATGCCAATCAAATTTTATATATTTTTATTATGCAAAGGAAGGATGGTTTATTGAAAAAATGTTTAATTATACAATTACAGGAAGAAATAATTAATTAACTAACAAGAAATGCAAGCATACGGTTAAAAGTGCATGTAAATAAAAGCTAGAAGTCTCAAAAGCTTTTAGAAATTTCCTTAGAATTTTTACTATTTTACTTATATTTTTAATAATTTTATAAATTATTACTGATTATTTTGGATTTTTGATAATTTACTTGAGTTTAATTTTTTTAGATCAGTGAATAGGGTTGCGTGGGCTACAAAAATATAATGGGAGGCTTCCCAGATGTAGCCCTATCATCTGTAATTTCTTTAGATATTTTATAACAGTTCTAATGTTCTAATTGAGTCCGGAAGTCTGTAAAAGCACTGGAATGCTCCAGCTAGGGAAAGTAGGGCACATGACATACTATGCATATAAAGCCTGTAGACTCAAAATTATACAATTAATCAGACATAATACATCTTAAGTATCAACAATAATAATGCATAATAACAACTACCATCATATTTACATAACATTTTATATATTTATAATATAATTATAAATATAACACTTTTTCATAAAATATTATAACTTTTATATAAAAACTCAAAAATATATACTTACAGGGTACCATTGTAAAGGCCTCAACTTTAGGGACTCAAATTTAACATCTTTTCACATAAATAGGGGGTATCAACGTTAGAAATTTTTAATTATTTAAAAGGTATTTCACAATACAAAAATAAATCTACAGATTTGACATTATATTTCTGTAAAAATGTGTTTTGGTGGCACAATATGGCATATTTTAAATAATAATCATGGCTGATTTGATGGAAAAAAAGAGGTATTTTGAAATAGAAGATTTCTAACTTTGATAACCCCTAATAAAAAGCTTTATAAAAACATATATATTTAATCATTTAAATAACTTTTCAGAGTACAACTTCACTGTTGTATTTCTTTTCCTCATTATAAAGAACATCAATTATTCATCTCAAGACTGTTTAAATTAATTTTTCAACAAGTCATTTTAATATCAAGTTGACAATGTAGCTTAGTTAATTGGGAGCTCTTATTTTACTTAAAGAGAAAGGTTTTTCTTGTGTTTATACAGCTCCCTTGGATTCTGCTTACAGAAAGGTAACTGTAAGAGTCTTTTTACAGTGTATATTCATAATAAAATGAACAATGTTATCAAAAATGGAGGTGAATCCTGTTTCTGGTGATAAAAGTATTTTTTTCAAAAAAAAAATTTCTCAGTTTTTTTTTGCTTTATTGATTTATCAAGAGGAGTGTGTTAAATGGTGAAAATGGTGAATTCGTCATCTTATTAGTTTGGTGACATTAATTTTTTGCTTTTTTAAAAATTCTAAACTAAAAATATATGTGCAATAAATTTATGATATGTTTTTTGAGAAACTAAAATAAGAAGCTAGATAATCAGGATTTCAAGTTTGTGCACAATCTGATATAAATTGAGCAAGTTATTAATGAATATTAACAATTGGTTACAATTGGCCAGGCACTGTACTTCATCATCTAAAACCAGTGCTATGAATTCTAAAACACTACCAATCACCCTTTCTCATTTTGAAGGCTTAGCTTAAGTAATTTACAATTTTGTGCAATGAAATTCACCATTTTCCCAGTTTCATTTGTTTTGGTTAAGATCCCAGACTTGAAATTGCATAAAATTTCTAAGATTCAGTCTCACTAAAATATCTCATCTTCTCTTCATCTCTCACTTCAATCACTTATTTTTGTTTCTTATACTTCTCACTTCACATCTCTCAAGGTAAGTCACTTTTGAATTCTTTGTAATTTAATCTCTGATTGAAATATTTTTTTGTTTCATTTTTATCATTTCTTTTGTTTTAATAACTGATTGATCCGTTCTTCTTTAACTCTTGTTTTACTGGATTTTTGGTATTTTTTGGTCATTTTTTGCCTTTTTTTTTAGCTAAATTGCATCAGAATCATTCATAAACCATTTGTAAATGTTTTATGAGCATTTCCCACTTCTTTTAAGGTACTTTTAGATAATTTTGGGTCATTTTTTCCAAGAATTTCCCAGTTATTTTTAGGTATTCTTTGGCTCTTTTGGGTCCTTTTTCACTAAAGCCATTTAGAATCATTTGAAAATATTTGGAATTTTTTCAAAGGCATTTTAAAGTAATTTTCAGGTGTTTTTTGGCACTTTTCTGGAGTTCTTTGGGCACTTTATTTTTTGACAATTTCTGCCACTTTTCTAGGAACATTTGGAACACTTGTTTGGGGACTTTTGTGGCATGTTTGGAAAATTTTTTTGGGAATCTTTGGGGCAATCATTTTTGGAACTTTATGGCACATTTCTGGGAACTTTTGGAGAATTTTTTATAAACTTCTGGATTCTTTTTTTAGGGACTTTTTTCAACTTTTCTGGAAGCTTTTTTTAAATTTTTTAGGGACTTCTTGAACTATTTCAGGTATTTTTTATCCAATTTTATTATTATTTTTTTCAATTACATTGATTTTATTTGCATTTTTTTAGATATAAATAACTGAAAATCTAGAGTTGGTGGACCAGAATCATAAGATAAGAAACAAAGGAAATGTTAAAAATAATACACTAGTTATCCATCAAAATTATGGGTTCTAATATAAGTTGTCAATTTTTATTTTTATTTCATGAATTAAAATTTAAAAAGTCATATATGATACTCTACTTACTTAAATTAATTATCCATAAGTCTGTGTGTTGTATGATGGCTAACATGGGGACATTTTATTTCTTCATGAGGTTCTTGAATACACTTGTGTTTTTACTTCATTGAATTTAGTCACAGATGATTTTCACTCACATTTTTACTTAAATTTTCATTATTTAAATTTCTTTATCATCTTATATGACTTTTTTAGGTTTTAACTTATGAAATGAACTTAAAATTTGGTGATCTGAGCCCCTACATCAAATTAACACAGAGGAGGGTATTGCCATTTTTTTTGTTAAAATGTTTTTTGACTTTGAAAAAAATTGGTGATCCCCACCACCTTTTATTGTAAATAGAATGTGAATGTATTGCCTAAAAAATCACATAATTTTTTTCGTATTAGAAATAATTTGGTGATCTGCACCCAGAAAAAATTTGATGAGAAGATAGTATTTGAGAACAAATGTAACAGAGTGATAAATCAAAGACAAAAAAAATGTTTAAAATTTAATTGATAGAAATATTCAAAGTATGATAGTGGGAGTAGGATCTAGATTATTACATATCAGTAGTTTAGTTATACAAAAGAATGTTGAACAGCATAAATTTTAAATTTTTCATTTTCCTCTCTTTGAATTCTAACCTTATCCCTCTCTTAATATTAATGATCTAACTCAATTTCTAAAAATATTTCATCCTTTAATTGTGAATGAAGCCACTTTTTTTCCTCAAAAATTTGTTGATTTTCCACAGTTTTTTATTGAGACTCCAACTTTGTGATGTCAATGTGAGCTTGTTCTTTTTCTGAAAACAATTATACTTTTAAGAATAAGAGAAATAATCAGGGGAAAAAATTCCTGAACTAGATGTCTAGTTCAGTTTTTGGTTTTAGGGTACAACTATGGGTCTGGTTTGTGGAGTGACCCTGTTTGACCCCACTTTATTTTTTTGCTTTTTGGAAACTGGCATCTCCTTGGCTAATGTGTTCTCATCTTCATGTATTTATCTGAAAATTCTATTTGCACCTCCTTTTCCCTTCTCTTACAAGCACACCCACACCACACCACCTTAATCCTCTTATAAAGGCAAAAATTAGGGTTGGCTCAAAAAGTGCCATTCAATGGTTTATCACAAAAACACACCTAGGAATGGAATAGGGTCACAAAACTGAAATAGACATCTAGTTTACCATTTCTTCCCCCTGTTATAAATTATAAAAAATTATTTCTTAAATACAAAATAAAAAAATAAAATAAAAAAAACCTTGTTCATGTTTATTAAAAATCTCCCCATAAGCAGAAAAAACAGCCTTTAACATAGATTGAGCTGTCACAAAACTAGAAGAAGCCCTTTGCTTGAGTCTGTTGCTAGGAGGGGTCAATCATTTTCATTTACTTCCAAATAAATTTCTAGATTTGATGAGCCCTGATTCTGGAAAATAAATGGGAATCAAATAAGAATTAAAAAAACAAAAATAATAATAACAGAAGTAGTTTAAGCTTACTAACATGGGCTCATCAAGCTCAATGTCAGAATATGCAGTTGGTTCTTAAAATTAAGGAAAGTCAAGCAAAGTATTTAAAGAAAACTCTTGATTATTTGTGTGAGATTCAGCAATTTTTGGACCTTGACTCTATTTATGATATGTTAGATAAAAATAAGAAGTTGTGAGAATAGAAATTTGAGCAGGATAATTTGATAAAGAAAGAAATAAAAAGTAATAGACTTACTGTGGTGTGAAGGAGAATAATCTGATTTAGAAAGGAACTGGCAGAAGATATGTGAGGTGGAGTATATGGGTGAGGATGGAAGGAAGATAATGCACAGTTTATTGGGAGGATGTGGGTATTGGTGGGATGAATTATGGTTGAAATTTTTTTACTAAAGTAGGGCATATTTAACCCCATGTTTGAAACTTCAAGTACCAAATCAGCCATGTTTCATGGCATGTTTGTGGGTTTTTTTTCAAATGAAACATGCTTGGTGTGTTTGGTAAGATTTGAGACCCCCTAATATAATTTCCTCTTTTTATGGCTTAGAGCTTATTACGCTTACTAACAAAAAAATCTTGATGACATTTATTACATGAAAAAAATTTGTCTGGGTCATTGGTTATGATCACCCTTTAATTTTTCTTTGAAAACATTAGTAGAGAGAAATACTGAGATACATTGTTTTAATCTCAGCAAAAGCTTAAACTGTATATGTTGATAAGCCTTAACAAGGGGTTGGAAAGAATGTTGGCAAAGGTCTATAAAGTTTGCAGCCTTAGAATTTTATGTCTATGGATATGGAATTAGTAGAAAATGTTTCCCTCACATGTTCCTTCATATGCCCCAATCAAAGTACCTGAAAAACGACTTGACTTCAAGCCGTAATTTTTTTTATCTGCTGATAATAAGTAATCAAATATAAGAAGTTAAAATTAAATTAGCGATATATATAACGATTTATTCATACCGTTTTCCCTCAAGATCAGCATTGATGGACTCCAGTATTTGTGTGTGTGTATGTAATCATTCGAATTATTTGATCTCAATAAGAAAATGAACGATTTGAATTGCTCTCAACACTGAGTTCCTGAAAGATTTTTTGAATTTCCAGTTTGTGTGGTTTATTTTGAAGAAAATACGAATAGATAAGTGAATACTTGGAGAAAAAATCAATACTGGGAAACGTGTCAGCTATAGCTTTAATTCTACAAATCAATAAATCGTATAGTTCTTCTTTTATTAACGCGAGTAATTGTGAATTAGTTCGTTCTCGATAATACCACTTTTGAATGTAATGTAATATATATTTCCAAATAATATTTTTTTTAATTTTATGAAAAGAAAAAAAGTGAAGAAAAGTATGAGAATTTAACGTAGTAGCTTGAAAAGAAATGTATCAAGAATTTTACTTACTTCAATTAAGCTCAACTCCTGCTCATACCACTCAACAGCAATAACCACCTGAATCAAAGCATCTTCCTGTAATCTGATGGAATCCATGCGATCACTATTTTTTTAAACTTCTTTTTAGAAAAAAAAAAGATTAGGATGACCATGCAAGAAAGGTAAGCACGAAAAAAGACTGGAAAATCAACTTACAAAAATAAACAAATAAAGAAATTACAATTAATGGAACTTTACCTTCAAATTTCTCGTTACTTAATTTTCATACAAAGTTTTGAGATATGCTTTCACAAATATCAGTTGTTTTCATATTTACTCTTTCATGGCTTTTGTTTTACAACAAGGTTTTTTTATTAATGCTTTTAAATTAAGCTTGGATCTTGTCATTTACGGAGTAGGTATTTTCTGTATACTTTTCAAAGTATTTTCTTGATTATTAAGCTCACATCTCTACTTATGACAATATTGGGCATCTTTTCACATGTAGTTCTAAGCTGGTGAGACATTTTTATTTTCTTTGGTCCACTGATGGCGTCTTGTGTACCCTGCGCCAACTATCATACACAATCTACCATGACTTTCAATCTAGTTCAAGTACTAACTTTATCCCCTTAAATCTTAAGCAACATCTTAAGAAATAAAATATAAAAATAGCCAAAGCCTTTGCATCATATTAAGACTCACCAAAAGTATGATACACAAAAGCACATCAAGTAAAAGAGTTGATAGGAACATCATTGTTTGAAGCTGAATGATGCGAAGAACAAAAACGAAGGGTTTGCAAGTACCATATCCAGCATCAAAGCTAATTTCATTCTCATCTTCCATCTTTTTATGGAAATTAGATTATTCTTGAAGAAAAACCACTCAACATTGCATGTTGATCAGGCCTATGAACAGCAGAAAATTTAGAGTATAATGAAAATATTCACACCTATCAAAGTGTCTTACTCGTCTGCTTTGCAGACGAATAACAGGCTTGCACACAGAACACCCTCAATGCAGAAAACCAGTCTGGGTGGGTGTGCTTCAGGGCGCATCTTGGCTAAGTCTAGAGAAACATCCAAATTCTCGTTAATAAATCTACATGAGATTTCTTTGCATCTTATGAGCAATCAAAATAAGTTGTGTATTTGATGTAGAAACAGATTACCCTGTGCATGTGACTGATCCACGTGATTAGTCTTGATGTCGTTACAATTGATACCCCACAACTTTGCATGCAGTATTTGGCTTTCATAATGCATGGGAACAGCTCTAAAAATAATTTTCCATACTCTTTATATATATATCATATTTAATCTGAGGCATACAACTTAGAAAATATTTAGTGTGATCAAGAATCTAGATATCATCAACAACTATCAGTTTACTTGTCCCCTCCTTCTCCAACTTGTTGGCATTCAAGTGTTTTTACTTCTTCATCTGCACTTGTGAACAGAAAATTTCTAGTGTGTAATTTCTTGATTCTCTTTTATTTCGTTTTGATATTATTACGCATTCAGGTCACTTCACAGTAAAAAACTCTCTTCCTCAAAAAAAAAAAAAATTGGCAAAAGATTTATACTCAATGAATGTAAAACCTGTTTTTACTTCTACCAACTCATAAAAAATCAGATCTTGGGTGACTTCCCCTCAGATTGTGTCAAAGTCAAACTACAGGTCAAGATGTTGAAGAATGCCAGTTTTTTCTCGAAACTAAAGCCCATTTGTGGGAGTTCACTGGGAATAATGGGGGTATCATTTTGTCCAGGACGTCTATCCCACGTGAATACCAATTACGCTATGATATCAACCATTGGATTCTTAAATGAACGTCGGCGTCAAATTAAATTCCTGGGACTAGATCTGAAACCCGATCGAAAGCGTAAAGTAGGAGAACGGGATGACGGATTCGGGGTTCCTTGCCCTAGTTGGGAATTTGTGCAACAATATATTCCACTGGAACCATCGTGGATGATCAAACAACGGGAGATGGCTGGGAAAAAGAAGAAGCCCCGTAAGGTTCTTGGAGAAGATGCGACTGAGGAAGAAAAAGAACAAGAGCGATTGAAGATTGAAAGAAGGAAGATGAAATACCAGGAGAAGAAAGAGAAGCGGAAACAGGAAAGGATAGAAAAAATGGAGAGACTGAGAGCCAAGGCAGAGAGGAAAAAGCAGCGGCGGGCTGAGCGAGTGGCCAAGCGGCTGGAAAAGGTGGCTCGCAAGAAACAAATGGCAGCAAGTGCGGCAGCAAAAAGATCGACAGGCGTAGCTAATGGAGCGAAAGCGTCAGATAGTGAATCAATTTAATTATAAAACAGGTTTAGATACAGCTATACTAGGAGAAGTTTATGTAAGATACATTTTTTTTTTGAAAACTTCTAATAGTTTTTTTTATTGCATGTCACTGTCTTAGGCTGCCCATTGTTGTAAATTTGCTTGACCTGAAAATTATTGACTGAGCCTTTATTCAAGAAACAATACAGACCCAGAAAGGCCTCTCATCCCATAATTTCCCTTTCACTCCAGTTCCACCATTTATTCCTTGCTTCCATTCTTTAACTGCCTACTTTCTCCAACAAGATCCCATCACTTCATCCCTTTCTTCAAGTGTAAGCCCTATTTCAAGTAGGCACTATTAAGCTTATTTATTTTTTAATTAGGGGGTATAAAAGTTATAAATTTGTAATTATTTAAAAGGTATTTTACAACACAAAAAGGAAGCCACAAACTTGACATTAATTCTCAGTAAAAAGGTGTTTTGGGGGCAAAATATGGCATATTTTAAAAAATAATCATGGTTGGTTTGTTGGAAAAAAGAGGTATTTTGAAATGGAAGATTTCTAACTTTGATACCTCCTATTAGGGGGTGTCAGTTCTGGCAAATCTGCACTTAACTTAAGTGCATACTTCAAACCAAATCAGCACTTAAATTTTGAAAAAAAGTCACTTATTTCAAAAATGGGTGTCAGTTATGACCTCAAATCAGCACTTTTTTCTGAATTTTTTTTCACAACCACATGTTGGCCACATCATTGCTTCCTTGCCCACCCCATCCCTGTTACATATGACACCCAAACCTCAATCCTCTCATCAATCCTTGGCACACATCCCTCACTGATATTTGAAACATTTTATTGTGAAATTTTAACCAGGCATGTTTATTTCCCTTCTTTTTTTATGTTTTCAACCTCCCCAAATCTGATGTCCACCTTCATCAAAGGTCAATTGCTTTTTGTTTATGGCAAATGAAATAAAAATGAAAACTAAAGGGAGAATTGACATCAATCTTAAGCAAATGGATGAGAGGTTCAAAAGTTATCAATCAAAATATAAAAAGGCTCATTTTGCTTGCACTTCCACTGGCTTTGGTATTGATGATTATGATTTAGAGAATGAAATCACTGCTGTTTCCAAAAAGCTCAATGTCATGTATCTTCTCTATGAGGAAATGGATATTCTTTTTGGTTCCTGAATTAATAGTTATTTTTAATCTTATCAAAAATAGTTATATCATGAGATTCTGATAACACCATGTTTCCTTACTGGACTCTAAAATATTGCACTTTTGGAATTTCACAAAGTAAAATAATATTGACACCTGTGCAAAAATCCTCATCACCAACATAATTTTATCACCTCACCACCAATTTGCATTTCTAAATAAAGCCATGTTAAAAAAATTCTATATCTGTTTAAAAAATTTGGAAGTAACCTCCCCTGCATTTTATTGAAGCAAGGGGGGGGGGGGTATCAGCAAATTTTTCTAAGTCACCAATTTTCCATGTCAGATTTGAAAATTTGGCAATACCCTCCCCTGCATTTTATTGAAGGGGTGAAAATCACCAAAATTTAATATAATTCCATAAATTATTAAATAAATAAATAGGATAAATCAAATTTAAAAGTTTTAAAGTAATGACAATTCCTCAAGCCAAAATGCAGACCAAGTCCAGAAACTAAGTTTGGGACTTTCCACAGGTACAGGCAAGATAAACCCCATGAAACAATTTAATGTTATCATGATTACCATTTATACAACACAAGGTCACTGGCTCATTACTCTAGTTTAGTAAATTGAAATATCAGATTTATTTATTAAAAATTTATGAAAGAATAAATAATATTCAATGACTTTACAAATCCCCAACAAATTTTTATCTACCTAAAGGTTTGTAAATTTACTAAATTTACCTTCTTTTTTTACCTTGTTGATTCATTGGACTAACTTTTGACTGATCTGATAAGAGAAGCAAAAATGATTGAAGAATTAGACATATGAAAATGGTAAGAAAAAGAAAAAAACACACCTTGATGAAAGGGCAGAATAATAAGTAAAGAGAAAGGTAGTTTGAGGAATCTGGAAGGATAAATTCATGATGTAAACATCATGATATCCATTATGAAATAAATAAAAGTGAAATTTGGAAAAAAGGCTCAACTTTAAAGGTTAATATCTCAGCAACTACTGAACCAAATTCAAATCAGTTTTCTGGACATGAAAGATAGGCTTCAGAAGTATCTTCAGTTAAAAGGAAAGTAGATCCAAATTAACCTAACCCTAATTCTGACTCTACTTTTCAAAATTTCACAAAAACTTGAAAAGTGATGATGATAATTCCAAAAAGAGGGAGATAAAAGCCTAGATAATAATCAGATAAGAGTTTCAGAAGCCTTATTCTATTAGTATGCAATATAAAAATGTGAAATAAGATAAGTGAAATTCCAAAATAAATGCTCAACTTCAAAGGTCAAAATCTCAGCAACCACTGAACCTAATTTTAACCTGTTTGCATGAAATGAAAGATAGGCTTCAGGAGAGTCTTTTGTTAAAGTTCATGTGATTTAAATAAACCTAAACCTAATGTGTTATATAAAAACATAAAAGAAAAAAAAGTCATATTGTAAAAAAAAGGCTCAAATTTAAAAGTCAATATCTCAGCAACCACTGAACCAAATTCAAATCTGTTTGTAGGAAGTGAAAGATAGCCTTTAGGAGAACTTTCAACTAATTGGTAATTAGATTTGATTAAACGTAACCCTAATTCTGAGTCTCATTAGAAATTTTTTTCAGAAACTTGAAAAGTGATAATAAAAATGACAACATGAGGAGTTGAATAAGTCTACTGTTATCCAGATATGAGTCCTACATATATTTAAGTATAAAGTTTACATAGAAAAAATGAGATTTCATATAGACATGAAAAAAAGGATATGAAACTTACCTTGATTGACAGGTAGGAAAAATAGAGTGAGAAAGAGTGAAGTTGGAATTTGGGGGAAATTGAATATGGAGCAAGTTAAATGCTTAAAGAATGTGCATTTTATGTGTTTCAATGACATGGAACCAAATAAAGTGAAATAGGGGAAAGGGGGAATAATGACCAATCCAAGGAGAGATGAAGAGTAGGATGATGGAGATAAAAAAATAAAGAAAAGAGGGAAAAAAGAAAAAAGGTTAATTTTACCTTTAAAATCAAAAAATAAACACCTTCTAAAAAAATTTATATACAAAAAACCAAAAAAAAAAAATTAATTAGCAAATCTATAAGTAAAAAGGAAAAAATGACCTACCTGGAGAGATGAGTTGAGAAAAAAATCACCAAATAAAATTTGGGGGGGTATTGCTAGCAATACACCTCATTTAAAAATGTTGGGAAGTGGTTGGAAAGCTGTTGGGAAGCTGTTGAGAATTCATTGTGAAACCAGATTTAAATCAATTGGACAAGGATTTGGTAATCGGTTAGACCTAGATTCAACACAACTCAATCACAGGTTTCTTGGAGCTTGGTGATTATTTTGATCTTCAGCTGAGAACAGATTGAGCAAAGCTTGAACATATCACTTAACATATCATAATATTCTCTTTCCCATCTTGTGGAAAGCAAAATTTGATATTCGGTCTAAAAAAATCTACAGATAATTTCTTGCCAAGTTGGTAACAGAAGGTTAAACTGTAGTATCTCAATTATTACATTAGACCACATAGATATTTGATAAAACATACAATTCAAATCAATTTTAATATTATTGAGATCACCATAAGTGTCTGTCCAGAGACTTACAAAAAGTATTTTAGTATCAAGACATCGTTCTAGGTAGTAGTTTCAATGTGAATTTTGAACTGCCATCTAAAGCACTTTACTATTAGACAGAAACATAAATAAGTGTAATAAGAGTGAAATTATTATATTTTGTGATTATAATGTAACAAGAAAGCACATTTTTATTAAGAAAATTTTTCTTCTTCCACAAACCCAAATTTACTCTATAGGCTCAAGATTTATTTTTAAGCCATATTATTTATTTCAGTTATCATTCATTTACTTCCATTTTTTTTAAAAAGATAATAATAAATGTGAAAGAATAATGATCTTAGCGTAGCATATGCTAAAAAGTTATTTTGTTGTTTTATTCAAAAATGATTATTCATTTTTAGTTCAATTTATCCTTTTAACAACCACTATCTTCAGATACTATTCTTACTTAATATGTCAAGTCTCAGATGTGTTGGACAGTTCTCAATAACGATTGATCAAATTTATATGAATGTAATTTCAAGATTTCAAAACTCACCAACCCCCACAATTTTACAGCGAGGCCATTTGAATGTTCATATTTTTGGACTATTTGAAGAAAGAAAATCAACCCTTGTTGGTAATCTTTCTCAAATGCAGAGTCAGAACATTGGACCACTATTGGGTGACATTGGGTCTGGATCTCACCATTTAAACCAAAGAAGTGCCTTGAATCCTATGAAGCTATTCTATTTTCATGCTTCTTTGGTTCCAGTTTTTGGTAATCAGTATCAACTTTGGGGATGCCTCTTTTCTTCAAGTACACTAATCAGTCTTGCTAAAGAAGCATTTTCTTCTGCTCAAATCAATTTATGTCCAATCCTGAACTACGACTCCACTATCTTTTTTAATATTCCGCATGTAATTTTTGAAGGCTCTTTCCAAATATCTCAGAGTACTCAAGATTGGAAAGCTGATCAACTTATCCAAGGAATCAAAACAGTTCTCAAAACACATCAAGTTCAAGCAATAAATTTTATGATTGACTATGAAAAAATGTTAAAGGAAAAGTTGGATATCATGTAGAGGCACCAGGACAACCATTGGCTTAGAACTGGATTTGATGACTATAAAGATCAGTTTCCTAACAATCAATTAACCCCTGAAGGAAACGGGTAAATACTTGCTGATGATATGGGTTTGGGAAAGACACTGTCAACTATTTCTCTTATAATTGCAACTCAAAGTGAAGCAAGACAATTTCAGGTATTGGAAAATCAAGAAGGTATTAATTGGAGTTCAGCCACACTGATTATATGCCCACTGGCAACACTATTGAATTGGATCAATGAAATAAGTGTGCACTTTGAAGATAATGTGCTTCCTTTCAAGGTTCTTTATGGGAAGGATTGTCAAAATACTAATGTCAATGAGCTACAGGACACTGCTATTGTTTTAAAGACCTACAAAACAGCCAGCCCAACAATGTCAAAAAATCAAAGCCAAAAAAAGATACCAGTGACTCAAAAGCTCTTTTGGTATAGAGTTGTTTTAGATGAAGCTCAGTTAGTGCCCATTTCTATATCTAAAACTTAAAACTTAATTTTTATAATCAATTTTTATAAATATTCTTTTAGTTACATTAAAAATCCTTACTTGCAGAGGGCTCAAACAATATTTGACTTGGAATCCCAACACCGACTATGCTTGACTGGAACTCCACTTCAGAACAGGCCCACTGACCTTCAAAGTCTCAGATTTTTTCTTAGAATCCAAAAGTGGCAAGAAGACTGGTTATGGAAGAATTTCCTTTTTCCAGGTTTGCAAAAAGGAAAGGCTAATTCTTAACAATCAATCAATCACTTAATGAAAGTCATAAGCCTACATGGAACAAAAGATGCAATTTTGTCTCTTCCAAAAAAGATTCAAAGGGGGATATCAGTTAAATTAGAAGATCCATGGAGGTCTAAAATTGATGTGCTTCAAGAAGGATTCACTGAGCAATATGGGCCGTCCAGAAGCACTGACCTCCCTTGAAACTCATCTTTGTTTCTTAGAGAGCTGATGATTTTAAGAAAATTCTGCAACCATCCAATCTACGAAAATCTGGATGAAACTCCAACTTTTGATTTCACTTGGCAGCTTTCCGCAAAGATTTGTCATCTTATATGCCACTTGAAAAACTTTTTGTCTGGTGAAAGGGGTATAAATTTTCCAAAAACTGTTATATTCTCCAACTTTGCAGACTTTTTGCAGATGTTAGTGATTCTATAATGAATTTTTTTACAAAATTGTGTTGGCTTATTAAAAACAATTTTCTAATATTTCAAAATAGAATAAAAATGGCTCTAGATGACCACAATATTAGGTATACCCAGCTTATGGGTGAGCTCAGAAGGGCAAAGCAAGACAAAAATATGCATGAACTCCATTTTAATAAAAATTGCCAAGTTTTGGTTAGAACAATTGAGGCTGCAGGAGTGGGTATTGATCTCAAGTGTGCTCATATTGTATATATAATGGTGAGCTCAATGTCTTATATTTCATATTAAGAACAAAAATATTAAATTTTTTATATGTTCAATGTTGAAATAGGAGCCGAATTGGAATCCAGCAGTTGAGCAGCAGGCTGTTGATTGGCTGTATAGAATGGGGCAGCAAAATGAAGTAAATGTTTTGAATTATTTTGTGCATGGAAGTATAGAATTCAGCATGTATAAGATTCAAAGGAAAAAAATGGAGCTAACAATGTGAGCTGAATTAAAATTCTATAAATTTTAATGATAATAGTAATTGTTAAAATTATGTTTTTGTTTTCAAGGCTAAGTGTCCCAAACAGTGGAAATGAGGAGTATGAGTGTGCAAACCTATTATTAAGGGAGTTTGTCAATCACTCACATTAGAGGAAGCAAGAATTTCAAGGAGAGCAGGTAAATTTATGGGATTTTGAGGATTTAAAAGTCTGAGTTGTTGAGGATTTAGAGATGCAAGATATAAGTGAGAATAAAAGTCATTTGGCAAACCCCAGGGGACATGAGAAGGATTAAGGTTAGGTGATAATGTTGAAACCAAACTGATTCTTTTGTAAAAGGCCAAGTCCTTTAGCATACTTCCAGAGTAGGTTGAAGTATCTCAAATATCAAAGTGTTAATGGTCAAGATATTGTGCAACTTTAGAAAAATCTTCAGACCTCCATTGCATTAAGATACGTCTTAAAGATCCATCATTATCAATTTTGGTGTCTGAACAACACTTGATGTTTGTGAAAAGGTTGTGATAAGTTTCACAATGTGGAAGTTGTTTGAGAAGTTTAGTTCGGTTAACTGAATTCTAAGAATCTTTGTTATTTGAAATAAAGGTCATAAATAAAAATGGTTGAAAAAAAGGGGATTTTCATACTTTTTTTTTTATTCTATATTTATGCTTTCTCACTTTGATTATTTCTTGAGAGCTATCAGAATCCTTCCCAAGTCTTAATTTATCAGAATGACCTAAAAACCAATGGTGAAGAACTCCCAATTGATTTGAGAAGCTAATTTGAGTTGAGTCAATTGGATATGCAATCAAATTATTGTTTTTTAAGGCATTGTCCCAGTGTTTAATAAGAATATTTTCCAAGACCTGGTTCCATTTGTCAAACCCATCTAGGTTCCAAGTGAAAGTTGACCCTGGGAAACCGCACATGCAAAGGTGGTCAATAAAAGATTCACAGAAAATTGGTGGAAACTTTTCTGAAACAGCTGAATTTGATTCTGGATGAGGTAGTTCAAAGGAGATGTTGCAAGAATTCATGTCAAATGATGAAAATCTGTCTAATTTCTCTTCAGTAGGGTTTTGTTTCAATCCATTTGATTCTGGTGAAATATCCAAAAGTGAACGACAAAAATTGTGTATAGATCTACAAAAGTGAGAATTGAATGAAGGCAAAGTCTCATTAAAAATTCTATTAAGTGTTCGTGTGTTTTTGGGCAGGTTTCCATGAGGAAAGTAAGAGCTACTTGGGTTCATAAACAATTATATTGAGAAACTTTTCAAGAAAATTAAACAAAGAGGAAGGATAAATTGTGGAGCTTCAAAACTTTATGATCAAAGTTGATTTAAGGAGAAGTATCACAAAAATTAAGAATAAGAAATATTTCAACTTTATGGCATTATAATATGCATAAATTATACTTTTATATGAAATTTGAACTCAAAAGGAATGGTACAAAAGGAAGAGAATGATTATGTGATAAAAGCAGACTCATTTGAGAAAAGGATTTTTTTTTCAAAAAATGTTTCCACAAAAATAATTTGATAAATGTGAGGCTATGTTCATTTTTTGATTACCAAAAAATTATTTTTGGTCCAATATGATAGTAATACATATTCCATTGAGTAATTTTTTTTCAACCTGAATAAATAGACTAGAGTGTCACTTCTTCACATTTATGTATGAAAATTTATACAAGGTTTCAGATTTTTTTTAATGCTTTAAGGTTTACACTTTTGTAGCATCTATTATTTGAGTATTTTTGATTATTTCTTTATGGAAAATTCTACCTAGTACAGACCAAATTTTAAAGTGAAGGAAATATGTTTGTGATTTTTTTTTTACAAAATATTAACCTTATTTTTGGGTTTAACTTTGATTTTTGGGGTAATTTTTTAAATAATTATGTTAAAAATATGGATTACTTTCTTATAGTCCATAACTAAGAATTTTTACTGAAATTGAATAATTATAGGGTAGTTAGATATAACTCAGAAGCCATTTGATAGAAAAATAATTAAGATACTTGTGTGTACAATAAATTTTTTTCTATGATAGAAAATATTCTGATAAACATGCATGAATTGTTGTACAAATGCAGAGAGTATAGAGAATACAAATAAATTAGACTGCATAGCTTTTAATTAATATATAATTTATCTGATTAAAAAGTGAAAATTTAAACTTAAATAATTTCAACACATATTCCATCATATTCTTTTGATAAAAAAATATAGCTTATATTAGATAGTGCCTTGAAAAAAAAGGAATACCTTCAATTGGTAACTTCCAACAGCTAACTTATTCCTACATTTATCACAATTACAATGCCTTCATTTTTTAATGTATGTCAATGTCAAGAGCTTGGATGTGTCAATAGAAAGTATAAAACTTCTTCTGGTTCCTTTGAAGTTGGTATGGCTTTCAAAAGCTCTAATTCTTATGCAAAACATCAAGAGGAAAGAAATAGGAAGACCCAGATGGTTATTTCTTCCAACAATCCACTTAAAATTAAAATTTCCAGCTCCACAGAAACAGTAAGCTGTATATCTATAGTTCAAAGTGAGAATAAAAGTCTTTATGATGTTTTGATGATTTATTATATAGGTGCAGTTGCTATTGGGGGCAGAAGTATCTTCAACAGTCTCTAGAAACTCAAATCTTGGGGAACGGTATAGCCAAATAATTATGTGTCAGGCAGCAAAGCTTTCTCTGAATCATCATTTGAGAAAAGAAGGTTGTACTCAATTTTTGGATGAAGAAATTAAGAAGCTCAAACTTTTAGGTGATATTGGAAGACTGGATTCTGATAGCATTGTCCGACTGATCCCACGCTCAATAGATACGGTTTTTAGTCTATTAAAGCTCAATCAATCATTTTTCACTAAAACATGCTGTCCTAAATGCTTTGCTCTTTATGAGTTTAACTCTAAATCTCAAGCATCTATACTATGTTGCAATCAACCATTTTTTCGTCATCAAAGCGCTATTTAAAAACATTTGGAGCAGGAAAAATTGTAGTTAAATGTGTTGAAAGGCTGTATTTGATGAAGGAACATCAAGAACATGTAAAATACTTATCTTTAAAACATTTCATCACCATTCTTTTATTGACTGGCTTAAGTAAAAGATCAAACTGTTCAAATTTGAGCTTCTGATTGAGAAGAAAACCCCTGTGGCAGACAATGTAGAGTGTGATTTGATGAAGGATGTTTGTGATGGCTCAATTTGGAAAAACTTTCACATTACCACTCCAGCTCTGGGTGGAAATGATGATGAATATACAATAACTTCAGGCAACTTAATGTTTACTTTATATGTTGACTGGTTTAGGCCTGGTGGTAATAGGATTGGAGTTCATCAGAAGTCTGTAGGCAATATTATTATGGTGTGCATGAACCTACCTCAAGAAGATAGATACAAAATGGAAAATCTTTTTTTGTATGCTATTATACCTGGAACAACAGAACCCACAAGTGAACAGCTTAATCACCTTCTAAAACCCCTGGCTAATGATCTACAAACTCTATGGGATGGTATATTTATTGAAAAGACGCATCTTTATCCATGAGGCCGGAAATTAAGAGTTGCATTGTTCTCTTTGATAGGTGACATTCCTGCAATATGAAAATTGGCTGGCTTTTCAAGTCACTCTGCAAGAATTTTCTGCTCTTTCTGTAATATCTGTAAAGATGAAATTAGTGAAAAGAATGTGGGAAATTTTTCATTACGGAATCATGAGGTTCATATGTGCTGGGCAACAAAGTGGAAAAATTCTAAGTCACATTGGGAGCGTGTATCAATTGTTCAAAATCATGGGGTAAAATGGAGTGAGCTGAATAACCTTGAATATTGGCATCAAACTGAATATTGCTCAATTGATGTTATGCATTCACATATGCTTGGAAACCTAAAAGATCACAGTATAAGCTATTTTCAAATCAAAAATGCAGCAAAAGATCTAGAAAGAAAGCTGGAAAAGGATAAAAATTGGCATGTAAGAGAAGAAGATGACAATTTCTTTTCTGATACTTCACTGCACAAACATTCTAAAAAATGTAGAAGTAGCTTAAGCACCACAAATAATTATATGATTATACAGGGCACACAAGACAGCACAAGCAGCAAAGACTTACGAGTTCAAGAAAGTCATCAAGTCATCATGGACTAGATAGTGAAGGATTGGGAACAAATCAATCAAGAAGCCAGAGTAGGTCATCCAGCTCCAAATTTATTCCTCCATATAGCGATTTGGCCTCATTACAAAGTCACAGCAGTGGAAGTAGGATTTCATTGTATAACTTAAGGCAACAGAGCATTAGCATATCACAGAGTGAAGGATCTCACTCATCAAATGAGACAGCTAGAGATGAATAAAATAAAAGGAAAGGTAAGGAGAAAGAAAATGAAGGTAGTAGTAATCCACAAATCACAGCAGCAGAGCTACAGGTTGTTTGGAAGATGATTGATCAAGTAAGAAGGCCTTCCTGGCTAACACAAGTTCCAAAATCAGTAGGATCTTAAAAAGCAGGATCCCTCAAGGCAGCAGAATGGCACATGCTGTATACTCTCTACTTCCCTTTGTTGCTTATACCCCTATGGTTTGAAAAATTAAAACAATCTGAATCTTCAGCTTCCTCAGCTGAAAAACCAAGAGAATATTATCTTCTCAAGTCACTTGTAACATTATGCACAATCACCCATTTTTTGACATTAAAAAATATACAGACTAATGAGCTTAAAGATCTAGATCAATTTCTTTTAGAGTATTGTGAGTTCCTGGAAGAGGGTTGGAAGAATATTAAGGCAAAGCCAAATCTGCATATCACTCAACATGATCCTGAAATGATAAAGCATCTTAGTCCACCATCAGGTACAGCTACTTGGTCTGGAGAGCGGGTGAATCATATATTATCTGAAATTACAAACAATCACCATCCACGTATGTAATTTTTGTAAGCAATGATTTAAAAACTCAGCTGTGCTAATTTATTAATATTGACCACAGGAGAGATACCGCTAACAATGCTCAAACATTGGTATTGGAAGTCTAGGGTATTAGATCTTGGTGAAGCTGAAGATAATGATCAATGTGAGACTAAAAAAATCCATATTGATCTCGATAAACAAAACAAATGGATTGATCTAAGTATGGCATTATTTACTAAATGGATAAGGGCACGAATTGGAAAAGAAACTTCAAGACTGACTTTGACACGATTGGAGAAAAGAGGGGATTGGGTAGTTGAAAACATAGCAAGAATATTGATACATGGAAAGAGGTTTATTAGTTACCATCGACACATTGCTAATTCAACAATTGAATTCTACTATAAAAAAGATAGCCAGTTTGGGAAAATTGATGATCTTTTCAGGTCAAAGGAAGAGAATGATCAAATCTATCTAATAGTAAGTCCTTTCAAGGAGCTCCGTCCAGAAGAAACATCAAAGGATCCCTATGAGCTTTTCCCACAAGTGCATTGTCAGTTAGTAAGAGTAGCCAAAGCAACTCAAATTGTGATTAAGAAAGACACATTAATTGGACATGCAGCTACTGTTGAGCACAAAAAAGGAATGTTTGGAATCAAAGACGAGGTTGTCACTGCCATTGGACTGCAGAAAGTAGTGAGTGAAAAAATTAATCAAATTTATTTTCTGTTGACTAACATCTTTGTGTTAATTTGGGATTGGGGAAATTTGTAGGATTGGTGATGTTTGTAAATGGTAAAATAAATATTTCAATGCTCGATTAAAAATGCTATGCATCCAACTTACCTTATCTTAAATCAGTGAAAAATTATATTGGTTGCATTTAATGCAAGAGAACCCATGCTTTCAATGAGTCATTTTTATCTTAAATGTAAGAATGAAAGAAAGAAAATCATGATAATGAGAAATATGATAAAATTGTTACTTAATGAATAATCTTCTCGCTCATTTGTCTACTATAATTAGTTTGACCTTCCCACTTTAGCAGATAGCTATTTATTATTCACTTTATTTTTCCCCAAGATAACATACACGTTAACAAGACTATAAACATAGTATCTTTTTTTACTTTAACTTTGATAGGTATAAATTTTAAAGACTGATTATTTTTCTTTTATTACAGTTCATTATGGATGATAATTTTGAAGGGATGTCTGTTGACCCAACTGATTTCGATTTTTTTCCACCTCAACATACTAATACTGGAAATACTCCACCACCACCCACTGCTGATCCACCTCCAGATGCATCTCAATCTGTACCGCCTAATCCTAACCCACCACCTAATCCCAATCCAGGCCAAGAGTCTCATTCAGAACCAAAAAAATTTTAATCCCAATCATCCTTCTGCTCCTGAAAGTGCTGATCAGCATGCGGATCAGCTAGGAAGGGATTGGGCTAGTGAAGTATTGAGGGAATTTTTTGGAGACCAATCATCCTCTCCTCAGCCTAACCAAGGAGCAAGCACAAGTGGAGCTGGTAAGTCAAATTTGTAGTGTATTCTTTTATTTAAAAATAAACAATTTAATTAACTTATTTGAATTGTTAGTGAATCCCTCAATCATTATGGGTATCAGTGATTACCACAGACTCAATTCAGAAGAGTCTCAAGAAGGAGAACGGGGGTTAAGGGCTGTAAGAGGCTTAGTTAGAAGTAATGATGTTCTCAGGAGCTCGGACAGTCTAAATAGAGATATTTACCACTTTCTGAAGTATTGTATTGGGGGACCAACACAAATAGCAAAATATCCTGCAAGCCCAACACCTTTGGAGATTGAAAATTGGAAAGCTTGGAACCAATTCAAACTGTCCTAACCCAAGTCCAGTCTTCTAACCATGCTAATTCTGCAGCTGATCAACAATTTCTGATAACCAATTCTATAGCCTTCTTGCAATCCAAAATTCGACTACCCCAATTTTTTCCAGCACCTGATCCTCGAGGACTAAAAGGAGGAGCACCTATCCCACTTTCTGTCAAAAGAAACTTAGAGCGTGAATCACAAGAAAAATGTTTTTGGAAATTTGCCTTTTATTGGACTTGCCGTGATTTTTCGGAATCAACTTGGAATCAAGTCATGGAAAGCATAGTATGCGACCACTGTACCAGGTGGCTCACCACCTTGAATACAATCGATCAGTCAAAGCTTCAGTTCACTCAATGTGTTATTGAGAAATGGGTAGTTAATAAGGGGAAGGAGATGATAAGGTTGTTTGGGCAAAAGAGGAAAGGGTGGAAAGAGAAAAGATGGAAAAGAGGGCAAGGGCACATGTAAAACGTTATCGGACCAAGGTAAGTTTTTATTTTACTTTGATTTTTGTTATTATGAGGCTTATTTAGTTGGAATTCAGATTGCTAGTGCACGCTACAAGTTAGAAAGAGATCTCTGCAGTGATGTGCCAGGTTTTGTTGTGCTTTTTCATGATCCTAGGTGCATCTCTGATATGGAGGAAGGCCCACCACCAGCCCCAACTGCACACATCCGAGCTATTCCTCGATGGGGATATCCTGAACTTAATGATTTGTTTAAAAAATGGATAATATGACAAAGGATTTAGCCCATACACCAGCTCAAAAAAAATCGGCATCAAAAACATATTCATGGTTATCAGAAAGGACAGTTGCACAAGATGGTATATTCAATATTCCCAAATACCTCCCCAAGAATTGCTATTAAGCAACATTTTCGGCAAGACTATCTGTGAATGAACGTGAGTCACTTGGGGTTGGAGCTGATATTGATCTGGTAAAGATTCAGGAATCAATTAATACAGCATCAACATCATCATAACTTGGGTAGAACAGTGATCTTCTGTGTAATATAGCTATCTTATATTGAATTTTATGTATTCTGTTATTTTTCAAAGCAACTTGGTAAATTTTATAAGGTGTTGAGAGAGAGTAACATTTTATTTAAGAAAAAAAATAATGTATGAGATATAAAAATGTCTTTTCAACAAATTGATGGTCCATACCTCTTTATGTCACATTTATGTATCCATATTAATTTTGATCAAAATTAATGTTACCAATACATAGTGAATACATGCTATTCCACTTACACTTGCCAGGCATAGCTACCATTAAATGTGACAGTATCAAAATTAATTTTGATAAAAATCAATGAGCATGTTAATCATGAATTTCTGGAGTCAACTGCATATTTTTATGCATGGTGCCTTTCCAAAATTAATTTCAATCGAAATTTATTTTGATACTGGCATATTGCATGGTGTCTATTCCTGGAAAGTGTAAGTGGAATAGTGTGTATTCATTATGTATTGGTCAACATTAATTTTGATCAAATTTAATATTGACATTTGCATATCAAATCCAAACCAGCAAACAACCTAAAAATTTTTTCATAAAACTGCTTATTAATTTTGATCAAAATTAGGGTTGACATATACATATTTAATGGTAGTTATATCTGGTGTGTGTAAGTTGTAAAACTTGTGTTCAATGTGTATTGGTCAACATTAATATTGATTGAAATTAATATTAATGTGTAAATGATATATACATGCTCAATATGCATTGTAACATGTTTACTTAAGAATAGAGGGCCCTACTTTTCATCTTACAGAAAAATGCTTGGTTGAATGTCAAATTCAACTTTAATTAAAATTAATATTGACATGTTACCATGAATAACAGTAAGCAACTGACTGCATAAATTGATGATAATCATCAACCTTAAATTCAATCAAAATTAATGTTGCAAAATTCAGATTGAATAAAAGCTATGCCACTTACACTAGCCAGGCATATTTACTATTTATTATGTATTGGTCAACAACAATTTTTATAGAAATTAACATGGATATGTAAATATTATATTTACCCTCAACATATATAGTAAATTTCAATACTTAAGAATACTTTCTGTCCTTTACATGTCATGAAAAAAAGCATTATATCATTTCAACATTAATTTTGATCAAAATTAATGTTGGCATGCCATTATGCATTGAAACAACTAACTGAATGAAAAAGTTCATGATCAAAAGTCTAATTAATTTTGATCAAAATTAATGTTGACCAATACATATTGAATATAAGCTATCTCCATTTACTCAGACCAGATATAACTACCATTCAATATGTATATGGTCAGCCTTAATTTTAATCAAAATTAATGTGCAGTTTTATGAAGAATCTTTTGGGTCTTTTGCTGGTTTGGATTAAATATGCAAATGCCAATATTAATTTCAATTGAAATTAATGTTTACAAATACATAATGAGTACACACTATGCCACTTACACTTTCCAGGCATAGCTACATGCAATATGAAAGTATCAAAAGTAATTTTGATTGAAATTAATGTTGGAAAGGCACCATGCATAAAAATAAGCAGTTGACTCCAGAAATTCATGATTTTCATGCTCATTAATTTCAATCAAAATTAATTTTTGATACTTGCATATTTAATGGTAACTATGCCTGGAAAGTGTAAGTGGCATAGCATGTATTCACTATGTATTGGTCAACATCAATTTTGATAAAAATTAATATGGACATGGACTATGCATAAAATTCCAATAAGTATAGGTAAGCTAAGTAGTTGGATTAACTGGTTTGATCAAGTACACCATATAAAAATTTATGTTTTAATGCCTTGGTTAATTTCAATCAAAATTAATTTTAAGCCATTCATGTTTAATTTTATCTATTTCTGTGTAGTCCATCTGAAATGGCTTGTATTCAATATGCAGGGGTCTACATTAATTTCAATCGAAATTATAAGGTTCATTGCCTCATAAATTTTTTGGTTTCTGTAAGTGTCAGCCTAAATATCCTTAGGACTGAGTATTTCTTATGCTTAAAGTAAGATAACCTTAACTAGGTTAAGCTTATATCTTAAAAATAAGGTTAAAATAATAATATATATTATTTTATTATATATATATATAATTATTATTCTATTATATAATTTATAATAGTTTAAATAGCTTATCCATGGCCTAATAATATTTATTAAGGTGTTAATGGAGTCATAATATACTTATCTTAAGTGATATGAAGTAATTATTGACATATATAAGCTTATATGTATACATAAATCTCATATTCAGTGAAATATGCAGTATATTATGTATATTTAGGTATATAAGTGGGTTTTAGCCCCTTAATAGCCTATAACCTTTGTTTTTCTGCTTATTTTAGGTCATATGGACGAAATCAGTGGACTCACAACGCCTACAGAAGCATAGACACCTATATCAGGCGCATACACCCAGTTTGGACAACTCAAATTACTTCCTAGGATGGTTATTCACGGATTTATGGGTTAGAAGGATGTTTCTGGGTTAATGTGGATGCTTGGGGATGTTATTGGGGGCTTGGACATTTTATTTGTTTCCTTTATATGCTTTTAGTTTCATTAAATCTCTTTTTGATCATTTATTTTACCTGTTTCTTTATGGTATCCGCTTTTATCTGGGTTTTCTATTTATGGTATGACTCTGTGTTATTATTAATAGTGATGGAGGGTCCTTACTGGAGGTCTGGGTGTTGAAACTTCTTGAAGTGGACGCCATGGGGAGGTTATGAGCCCTCACAGTGCTGTAATTGCCGGGGATAGCAGTGACATCATCTGGATTGAAGGTCTGTGCACTCCAGTGGATTCGGGTATAAGTAAGGAGGGATTTTGACGGTTTATTATCATCATTCAATTACTACACTTCAAACAAACACTACAATACAATTATTAGTATTCAGAAATATATTATAAAGCCCTTATAAATTGATATTATCTTTATAAAAGCTATAACTATATTTTATTCTTCTATTTTCCACCACTAGCACACATTTAAATCCAAGTATTGTGAGTTTTATTTGAGTATAACTATTCTATTAGTCTTCCCCTGAGGTTTAATCACTAAATCATTTATTAATAAGTAGTAGGACCATAAAATAACACTATTATATCATACTTATATACTAGACTATACTGACAATTGGGGGTCTTTCCTTATATTTTACTTATTATTTAGTATAAGCCTTGGGACATGATTTTTACCTTAGTACAGCTCAAAATTAACCAAATATTTGGGTCTGCTGCATATTAGTGGGTCATAATAACTCATTGATTGCGGAAAAGAACCCTTATAATATATGTACTAATTTTTTATCATAAAAATTAGATATTTACAGTAGTAACTGTACCCAATATAAACCCAATTTCACTTGGTATTTGGACACCAATATAACACCCAATTAAATTGGTATTTGGCTAAAGCTTGGTAAGCTAATTATTCACCCTTATAGAGGTCTAGTCAAACTTATTATTATATTTTTAACAGATTTTTTCGAATTTTTCTTATATTTTATTTAAATAAATAAAGATATAAATTCAGGGTAAGCTCCATTGCTTTTTTATTAGTAATATAATTGCTAATATCTTTTGTCTACTAATTTCATAGAAATTTTTCCTTTTGTAGACGTAAAATATTGTTATTCTGAACAATATGAGTGCTCCCCAGGATAGTGTAAGTGAACAGCCTGCTTATAATACCAGGTCTAAAGCTAACAAAAACTTTCCAGGACATCACCATGGAGGGACAACAGTACCCCCAGCCAGAAAGCATGAGTTTAGAGGAAAAGAAACCCTCTTAAAAAAGATAACTATCAAAAAGACGTCTCCTCCTCTTCAGGATCAACTGTCCCACCTGGCCAAACAGGTTCTGAAGCTAGAGGAATAAAAATCTCTCATGTTCAAAGAAGTAGAGCAGTTGCAAAACAATTGCAAGGTAGGGTTTCAGCAGATGAATCAGGCAATGGCAGAATTAAAGGGAGGCCAGCCCAGTCAATCAAATCAGCAACCCCCTACCCAAGGAGGGTCCACTCACTCCCAGGAGAAAATCCTGGTAGACAAATGGAAATGGGACTGGTTTCACCAACAGTGGACAAGCCACAGTTGCAACAGGGATCCACCCCCTCATCTGACTTCCTCAGCTCACCCTTACAAGGGAAAAAAGCGCCAAAAATCAGGACTGGAAACCATCCCTTGGTAAGTAACTTACCCTCTCAGATTAGACATAATACTGATAATTACAATATAGGTAATTCTATTGATGTTAAATCTGTACAAAAAATAGAGGAGGATTTAAGAGATTTAGGTTTTAGAGTAGATACACCTGACTTGTCTTTTGTCCATAATAACAGTACTATATACAATGATAATACAGTTAATCCTCAGTTGCAACCACCTACTAGTGAGATGAGAAGTTCACAGGAGAGTGAGAGAATTGAAAAGGAGGACATGGAATATTTTAACAATAATCCAACTGTCCATAGAATTGTTTCAGCATTGTGGAATAGAATGACTGATTGTGAGGAACAGACAGTTAAGCTCACTAGTGATACAATTTCATCCTTAACATTGAACATTTCTCAATTAGCAACACGTAATAAAGAATTAGAGAAAGAACATTTGTCTCTAACTCTTAAATATGATTCATTGAGTAATAAATATAATGACCTTTCAAATAAATTTTGTGAGTTAGAAAAATTATATGAAACACATTTATTAAAGACTGAATCAAGAACAAAGTTATCTTTTGCCCAGACAAATCAAAGTGTCTCTGAGTTGCTACAAAGATTAACTAAAGTTGAGATTGAAACTGCCAATCTACTAATGAACCAGGATAATCATAAGTATAATCAATATAATAATAATCCTTTCATTGGCAAAAGTGAATCTCATTCCTTCCCTGTACCACCACAATTAAAACCATCTGGTGGTAGTGTCAAATCTGAAAATGTAAGTCACAAATCCGTGCAGGAAGAAATACAAGACCATTTATCAAAAGTGAATGAGTTGTTGAATTTACCAAAGATTAGTGAGATAAAATCCAATCAGAAGAACTGGCCTAAGAGAGATCAGTACCCAACTTATGATGGGGAAGCCAGCTCTGATTGGCAACATTTTATTCAAAGAATTGACAACTTGAAATTCTCATATAAGTTACCAGATGAAGAGATAACATCAAAATTAATTTCTTTATTTAAGGATGTTGCTTTATTATGGTTTGAAGCTGTCTTAAGTGAGGGTTGAGACTACTCTTGGGCTGAATGGAAACAACTTATTGAAAAACAATTTGGAGGTTCTAAATTCAGGCTTACTCAGCAAAGACTGTATGAGAAGACTAGGTATAATCCGTTGAATGGTGACAAACCTATGGTATTTTTAATGAATTTAAACAAAATATTAAAAGCCATTGAGCCTCATATGGATTTTAACTTATGGAAAGATAAGATAATATACAAATTACCTGTATCTGTCAGAGACATTGTTGTAGCTAGAACATTAAATGTTACTGAATATTCTGACTTTATTAATATTTGCAATGAAATATTATTAAACCATAAGTATGAATCAAGGTATTCCACTTATAAGCAAAATGTTGAACCTGTAAAAACTCAGAATTCAAAAACACTTCAGGAGAAGCAGAAAAAACCTACTGCACCTGTAGTACCTAAAAAGTATGAAACAAATACTTGTTATAAGTGTAATAAAACTTGGGTAAAAGGTCACAAATGTGAGAAAAACATAAATATTTTTGAAAATCAACGTGAATCTGAAACTGAAACTGAAAAAAGTAAAGAATCAAGTGATTATGACAGCAATATCTCATATAGTGATGAAAATGAAGTCTGTATGTTGGAAGATGATTTGTCCATCTTTGAAAATCCAATATTGAATATGGACTCAAATGAATCTTTAATGAATTTTGAGGATGCTGAAATCATTAAGGATATACAAGCTGATAACTTTAGAATGACACCTATCACGGTTCGAGCTATCATTTCTGGTGAAAATGTTAATATAGTATTGGACACAGGAGCTGCTGGTTCAGTTGTTTCCACTAATACATTACAGAAAATTGATAGTGAATATAAGTTTAAGCTTGAACCACTTCAGAATAAAAATTGGAGAGGTTTTGGATCAGTACTACACCCCATTGGTAAATACAAAGCTGCTGTTTTCTTTAAACACCAACATGGTTATGTAAGGGTAACTTGTGACTTTGTAGTAATGGATAATACTAATTGTAGTAACTGTTTTATCATTGGAAATGATATTCTGACTAAATTTGGTGTAAAATTAGACCCTGCTAATAACAATTTTACAATTGGCATGAATGGTAAAAGGAAATTTAAAATAAATTCTTTTAACACAGTCTTACACATTGAGTCAGTAACAAATTCCCCGTATAAAGGAAGAGAATCCAATGAGATGGAACTTCTGGAAACAGAAATTTCAAAAGCATCATTTGGCACTCAGATAAGTGAAACTGAGAATGATAATATTTTGGAATTAATTAAAGCTTTTCCAATGGCTTTTGCACATGGTACAAATGAACTTGGCCTTGTAAAAGATCATGAAATGAAAATTAGTTTAACCTGTGACATGGATAATATTCCTGCTAGTCTTAAAAAGAAACCATACCCTGCTTCACCAATGAAGAGGAAAGACATAGAGGATAATATTAAGATGTTATTGAAAATGAACATTCTTGAGAAGGTTGAAACTACGCCAAAATATTGTGTAATATCACCAGTGCTAATTTCTTATGAACAAGATAAAGCAAGACTGTGCGGTGATTATAGAGCATTAAATACATTTACAGTAGATGATATTTATCCCTTGCCAAGGATTGCCTCTATACATGCTACCCTTAAAGGTGCTAAATATATAAGTTGCCTAGATGGAAATAAAGGGTACCATCAAATTCCTGTTGAAAAGAATTCACAGAACTTTTTGTTGATAACAACACACATGGGAATTTATAAGTATGTCAGAATGCCATTTGGACCAAAAAATGCTCCATCAGTATTTCAGAAGTTAATGGATATAACATTCCATAATGAAATGATTGAAGGATGGTTAATGGTATACATTGATGACATCATAGTGTTCTCTAAATCTTTTGATGAACACTTAATCCATTTAAGGAAAGTATTTCAGAAAATGGATGAAATAAAAATGACCCTTGCATTGAAAAAATGTAAATTTGGGTTTCAATCTTTAAAAGTGCTTGGTCATATTGTATCTGGCTTACAAATATGTGTAGACCAAAATAAAGTGGCTACAATAAAAAATATTGGCATTCCTCAAAATGTGAAGGATGTACAATCTTTTCTTGGAATGTGTGGTTATTATAGACAATATATAAAAAACTACCAATCAATTGCTGCACCACTGACCACACTGATAAAGAAATCAGAAGCTTTCATTTGGAATAATGAAAGACAACAAGCTTTCAATAAGTTGAAGGAATGTTTAATGACAGCTCCTATCTTGGGATTACCAGATTTCCAATTACCTATTGTGTTATATACAGATGCAAGTTTTATTGGACTGGGTGCTGCTTTACATCAAAAACAACTTATTGAAGGAAAAATGTCAGAAGTAGTAATCTGCTATATTTCACGTACTCTGAGAAGTGGTGAATTAAAATATGGTGCTACTCAACTTGAATGTTTGGCAGTAGTATGGGCTCTTGAGAAGCTACATTATTACCTTGAAGACCAAAAATTTGAGTTAATAACTGACTGTAGTGCAGTTAAGTCACTCTTAAACATGAAAACTCCTAATAGACACATGTTTAGATGGCAATTAGCTGTACAAGAATACAGAGGACGGATGACTATTACACACAGAGCAGGAACCTTGCACTCTAATGTAGATCTGTTATCTAGAGTACCTCTGCCTAATAATGATGATAATCCTGCTTATTTTCCTGAGTCAGAGATTATTAACATTTATGGCATTTATATTGTAGATCTTGAGGATGAATTTATGCAATCAATTCTTGATAATTATAATTCAGATCCTGACTTAAGTAAATTAACTACAATATTAAATGATCCATCTAATGCTTCAATGAATGTTTTAATAAAAACATTACCAATTAAGTATAAAGAGGCATTAGAGAAAGAAAAATTTTCCATTGAGGATGGTTTTATATATTACAGGAAAAAATTAAGTAATGTAATTGTAATTCCCCCTTCAATGAAGGAGTTAATGTTAAGTATATTTCATGATGATATATTAGCAGGTCATTTTGACTACCATAAAACATTAACTAGGGTAAAAAACACAGCTTGGTGGATTAACATGTCTGAGGATGTTCAGAAATATGTTGAAACATGTGATTCTTGTCAAAAATCTAAAAGATTAACAGGAAAAAGAGCTGGTTTATTACAAAAAATTGAGCAACCAAAAGCTCCATGGGAAATCATTAACATGGACTTTGTAACAGGTTTGCCAATAGCAGGGCATAAGAGTTATAACTCCTGCTGGGTAATTGTAGATAGATTTACAAAGATGTGTAAATTTATTCCTACCCACAAAGAGGTTTCTGCAAAGGACTTAGCTTTTTTATGGTGGACACAAATGTTAAATATAGCAGGTTTCCCCAAAGCAATAGTTTCTGACAGAGATCCTAAATTTACTTCTGAGTTCTGGACGTCACTTATGGATGTTTCAGGGTGTCAATTAAAACTTTCTACAGCACACCATCCACAAACTGATGGGCTAGCAGAAAGAATGATACAAACCTTAGAAGATATGATAAGAAGATACTGTGCTTTTGGTCTTAATTTTAAAGACAATGACAAATTCACACATGATTGGGTAACCCTTATCCCTGGTTTAGAATTTGCATATAATAGTACAGTACATTCTGTCACTGGCAAAAAGCCATTTGAGTTATGGTTGGGTTATGTACCTAATACCCCTGCTAAAACTCTTAATAAGTTACCTAGATTGGATATTCATCCAGGTACTAAATCTTTTCTTCAGATGCAGGAACTATGCAGAAAACATGCTCAAGAATGTATAAATAAGGCTTTTGAGTATGAAAAGAAAAGATGGGATAAAGCCCATAAAGAACAAATGTTCAAAGAGGGTGATGAAGTCCTTATTTCAACGCTACATTTCAATTTAAATGGTAATGTTAAATTGAAGGATCCATTCATTGGACCATTTGTAGTTAAAAAGATGGTTGGTAATAATGCTGTTGAGGTTATTCTATATGCACCATATGATAGAAAACATCCAGTATTTCCTATTTCTCTTATAAAACCATACCATTCTAATGATACTGCTCTATTTCCAAGAAGATCAGGAAGGCATAAACAGCAACCTGAAGAAATAGTGGAAAAGGCAGAAATTGAAAAGATACTTAAAAAGAGACACCTTACTAAAGAAAAGGGAGTTGAGTATCTATTAAGATTTAAAAATAAATCAAGTGAATATGACCAGTGGATTCCAGAAAATGAAATCTCTGATCTTAAAAATCTCTTGAAAAAATTTAAATCTAAATAATACTGTTCATTCAGTATATGTATTATAAAAATTATTTTTTTTATTTTATTATTTCACTCCTTAAGTTTAACTAAAATGTCTTAACATTTTTTTTATTGTTTTTTTGGGGTGAGGGAGTGTCAGCCTAAATATCCTTAGGACTGAGTATTTATTATGCTTAAAATAAGATAACCTTAACTAGGTTAAGCTTATATCTTAAAAATAAGGTTAAAATAATAATATATATTATTTTCTTATATATATATATAATTATTATTCTATTATATAATTTATAATAGTTTAAATAGCTTATCCATAGCCTAATAATATTTATTAAGGTGTTAATGGAGTCATAATATACTTATCTTAAGTGATATGAAGTAATTATTGACATATATAAGCTTATATGTATACATAAATCTCATATTCAGTGAAATATGCAGTATATTATGTATATTTAGGTATATAAGTGGGTTTTAGCCCCTTAATAGCCTATAACCTTTGTTTTTCTGCTTATTTTAGGTCATATGGATGAAATCAGTGGACTCACAACGCCTACAGAAGCATAGACACCTATATCAGGCGCATACACCCAGTTTGGACAACTCAAATTACTTCCTTGGATGGTTATTCACGGATTTATGGGTTAGAAGGATGTTTCTGGGTTAATGTGGATGCTTGGGGATGTTATTGGGGGCTTGGACATTTTATTTGTTTCCTTTATATGCTTTTAGTTTCATTAAATCTCTTTTTGATCATTTATTTTACCTGTTTCTTTATGGTATCCGCTTTTATCTGGGTTTTCTATTTATGGTATGACTCTGTGTTATTATTAATAGTGATGGAGGGTCCTTACTGGAGGTCTGGGTGTTGAAACTTCTTGAAGTGGACGCCATGGGGAGGTTATGAGCCCTCACAGTGCTGTAATTGCCGGGGATAGCAGTGACATCATCTGGATTGAAGGTCTGTGCACTCCAGTGGATTCGGGTATAAGTAAGGAGGGATTTTGACGGTTTATTATCATCATTCAATTAATACACTTCAAACAAACACTACAATACAATTATTAGTATTCAGAAATATATTATAAAGCCCTTATAAATTGATATTATCTTTATAAAAGCTATAACTATATTTTATTCTTCTATTTTCCACCACTAGCACGCATTTAAATCCAAGTATTGTGAGTTTTATTTGAGTATAACTATTCTATTAGTCTTCCCCTGAGGTTTAATCACTAAATCATTTATTAATAAGTAGTAGGACCATAAAATAACACTATTATATCATACTTATATACTAGACTATACTGACAGTAAGGGTTCTATGCATGGTGCCATATGATACTTGTTAACTCCTATCAAAATTAAATTCAACACAAATATATTGAATACAAACCATGGCACTTACAGTACTTGGTCATAGCTAAAATTCAATATGCCAGTCTCAAAATTAATTTTTATAGAAATTAATCAGGATCCATGAAGTTTACAATAGTGTATGAGTTAAGTTTCAAGTCATATGTTTCATCATTTTTTTTTGCACCCATTTCTAGGTTATCTCAACAAATTTTTTCAATTTTTATTATATTAATCAAAACTGTGGTAAGTTGTGAAAAACTAGCTAATCCAAATCTCTAATTGAATATTAATGTTTTAATAATTTTGAATGTTGTTTAAGGTATTTCATTGGGTGATTCATAATAATATTTTATCAACTTATTAGTCCTATAACTTTTGAAAAGTAACATTATTTGTATAGTTAGGGACAACAATGAAATATCTTGTGCAGACTAAGATATATTTTAAAATAAAACTACTCAATTTTTTTCCCCTTAGTTGTATCCAAGTTTATCAATGGTTTGGTCACTGGGCCCACGCCCTAGCCCGACACTCCTCCTGTCACTTAAAAAAAAATTCTTATCTTAAATTCTAATGCTACCAATTTTATATTTATAATTCATTTCATGTTTGGTGAGGCATATCAGTATATTTGTGAATCTCTCATTGTCATCTAAAAGTAAATTTAACAAATAGTTTTAAAGCATTATCCTTTTTTTTATATAATATACTAATTCAGTGTATCTCCATTGTTTAGGAGTAAATTCTAATTTAAAGATTTTTGTATTTACCAGTGGCAATTTGCATATGGGATATACATTTGTTATTATTTGTTTTTCACACTAAAAGTCCCCAAAGAATTCTTAGTATTTTCTGTTAGCTCCATTAAATTTTGCTTCAATATGAAAAGATTATGATATAGCATGTTACTTAGTTTACCCCACTATGAATAATACATGTTAAAAAAAGCTCAAAAAATATATATAGTCCCACTCTTTATGTTTTCTGTTTCTTTCATCCTCACTTTAATATTAATCTTATTCAATTTTTTATCCTATTAAATTATCAACTTCAATTTTCTAGAATAGAGTTTCTTATAATTATTCATCATATTACATCATAATTTTTTGATATCAAATACTTTTTTTAATATTCATTAATCAATATGTCTATTATTCAAAATCCTACACCTCCACTTTGTATGTGTATCATTTTCCTCTCTCTTAATTTATATATTTCACTCATGTTCTATATCTTTTTTTTTCAAAAAATTGATTTTCCAGCGCCCAAATGTTTTCCATCCCACTCTCAGATTGATACTTGCTTTGAAGATTTTGAGCTTGCACCATGTCTGCCTCATGGCATGGCACCTAAACCTCCTGTACTTAGCAATGAGAGGCAGGAAATAACGAGAGTTCAGTATCATAATTTACTTGAATTGGCTAGAGATAAAATGGAAGAACTTGTCAAGATCCTTAACAATAATCCTTCTCCTTCATATTTATCTAACCCTTGTAACGACTTACTCCAATATGTGAAAATCCTTGAAAAATGTATGTTCTTCACTTTTTTTGTCACCTTTTAAATTAGTAGATAAGATTATTAATATTTTTTTTCTTCATATATATTTGTAGCTTATGAGGAGGGTGTGATTCATCCTGATGAAGTCATTGTCATTAGGGATGATGATGAGACAGATGAACCATCAGTATCAACTCATGCTTCAACTTCTAAGGAAAATCTTGAAACACCTGTTATCCACTCCAAGAAAAAGAAATTATCCCAAGGCTCCTCTTTTGTTTGACGTATTAAACCAGCTTCTGCTAAAGATTTTTCTGATGTATCAAATAAAAAATCTCAAAAAAAAAGCAAAGGCTTTAGTAATGAGTATATTCTTGTTTCCTTTTCTTTATTGTTATTCTTTTATCTTTAAAATTCTATCATATATCTCTTTTATTGCTTACATATTGTAATTTTTATCTTTTATTTGATATTTTGTACCAGAAACTCACCTACTGTAGATTGTTCCATCAATAAACGCCCTCTCCCTGATGAAGATGATGAAAAGAGCGATGAAAATAGCAATGATGAACTGTCAGAATATGAAGCTATGCTTGCTCATCAAAAAAAAGCAAACTTTAAAATCTTCTTCAAGACATGACAATATGTTTGATAAAGATTATGATTCAAACAGCTCATCACCGAATTCCTTCATTTCTAAGAAGCAATACCCATCACCTCCTAAATTACCTACTTTGACCTCTTTGAAAGCTTCTCTACCAATGAAATCAACTCCAATCAAGATATCAAACAAACCTCTAACTTATTCACCCTCAGTTCTAAAAGAATCTGATTTTCAGGAGGAATTCTGTAAAATTCATAAAATTTATAAAGGTAGAATCAGCACAGAAAAGTTCCTTAGGTCCTGGCTGGAAATTGTTACTCTTCTTGAATTATGCTCTTCTACTTCTTCCCAAGAACCCATGTTAAATATTCCAATGTTTACTTTTCATTGGGAAAAATTTTTTGGAGAAGATTGGCTTTCAAAACTTACTGAGTTATGTAAGTTACCATAATTTTTAGTCTTAAATTTTTTCTTTTACTTATTTTTTTTTCCTTTTGTAGCAAATATTTTTTTAGAGATTGATAGCTCACAGCTATGGGTACTCGCAAATATTGATTTCAAAAAAATTGAAGATTTATGTGATCCTGATTGTTTAAATACTGAAATTCTTTCCTCAACAAAAAAATGGATCACCCTGAATCCAATCTTTTCCGAATTCTCATGAGATTAATGATCCCAAGTGATCACTGCCGTTCTTCATGGGTATCTCTTATATCATCTTCACTTTATCTGACTGCACATGAATTCAGCCAGATTCCATCACATCAAAACATCAACTCAGATTGTCCAATTGAACCTGGTCTTCAGCTTCTAGCTCACCATTCAAATCTGAAGAGGCCAATTCCTGATGGCTTAGAAGTTGGTCCCACTGCACTTCAAATCCGTGATATATCAATGTCAACTCTTCTTCAAATCAGCAAAATTATCATTGATATAATTATGTCAATTATCATTCTTAAATCAAAATATTTTGCTGCGACAATATCAAGTGACAAGACTAGCAAAGCTCAACAATTGAGTCAGAAAAACAAAAATACTCAACTTACTATAATGGAACAGAAACAAAAGTCTGCGCTAAGAAAAATAAATTCTGAATACTCCCACCACCAATATCAATCTTTCACATTCTATATAATCAATGGTGTCCGTGGTTTATTTCTGAGCTCTCAAGATCATAGATCGGCTTCAGCAGCTGATTGCTTGGAGGTGATATCAGAAATTAATTTTCTTACTTTACATGTAAAAAAAAATCATTTGATGGAAGAAATAATTTGGAAAAATTTAAATAACTATATTTTAACATTAATAAAACCTTTTATAGGCAAGTTTGATCCATTTCCTTTAAAATTTGATACCCCAAGTCCTCCAGGAATCGCTAGGGCTATTTCTGCAGATTTTATTAATCACTGGGGCACCATTCAGCCAGTATCATCTTTTTTTGCTAAACATAGCCTTTCAATAAATTAATATTCCAAAATGTAAATAGATAAAGTTCTGTGTATATGATTTATCTTGTATAATTCAAGTTATTTTCCTTCAAATATGTCAAACATGTGACCATCTTTGAAATTTATTAAGAAACCTTTGACATGATTTTCTAAATTAACTTTAAAAAAAATTATTTTAAGTCCAGCAATAACAATGAATTTAAAATCTACTTATATGATTTAAAAACTTGTATTAAATTCTTAAATATTTTATTGTTTATATAAAAATATGATAACCGTCTAGTTTTGTTACTTTACCTTTAATATTGAATAATCTATTAATTTTTACAAATTTTTTCTTTGATTATAAAATTTTTAATCAGAAGTAGAACAACTTAAATAATTAAATGTGTGTATTCTTAAAAAAATACAATTTAATCTATTTTTGATTTAAAATTATTTCATCAACTCTTTACTATTAACTTTTTTATTAATAAGCTTGTTTGACCTAAAATACTATACAGTTAATTTGGTAGCATTAAAAGCACATTTTTCTGGCTAATACATTTCAAATTCTTAATTATAGTTTTTTTATTTTAGAACCTTTGCTACCAATTTAATAAAAATGACATTTAAAGATTTCACAACTTATATATTTCCTCAAAAGTAAATCAAATTTTCTTATAATATTATGAAAAAAAATATTCTATTTCACAAATAAAAAAAATAGATAATACTATAATCATCACAACTGAAAATGTTACAGCTACTCCCAGTATTTATCATGTTTAATTTTGCATTAAGTTGTGTATATATGATATAAATTTTAAATATTTAATTATCAAAATTTTTTAGATTTGTCTTAACATTAGATAAATAATACTTTGCTGATTTTATTTCTTCCTCTATTAAGTCATCTCTTTTCAAAAAAACTCTCAAAGCACTAATCAAATATTTATACCTATCTTTTTCTTCTTTCATTTCCAAGTACTCTGAAATATCAATATCAAAAACATTAAGCTTTTCTATAGCATGAAAAATTCTAGTGCTGATTTGAATAGAAGAACCTATCCTTGTGAAGCCATGAATTTTGTGACATCTTGAGGTAAAATGCCTCAGTTGATTGGCAGGCCATAATTTCACTGTTATTCCATTACTTGCTTCAAAGTTTATTTTACTTCGAATTTCGGGAAACATAAGTTCTCCACCTGTTTGTTGTGATTGGGTCTTATTGTACTTCATATGAATGGTATTGTTTTTTGTATCTTTAGGAAACAATATTCCTAAAGTATACTCACTTGCATCCTTATCACGATGAACCTCATTGGAGAACCCATTACCATTTGATCCAGATGTCCAAGTTAAATTACTAGCAAACGGTACACCCTCTTCTTCACTATAAACTTTTTAAAATCCAGGAATACCAAGTTTTTCACAAAGATTAGTTGCCTCGTTGTACTTTACATATGATATTTTTATAAAAAAATATTCAAAGTACATTTCAATCCTCTTCATTTGTTTTTTATATTCATCCATGCGTAAAATATTATCAGTGTATTCATCTGCAAGTAAAAGCATTCAAAAATTCAGTATTTAAATTAAGAAAAGTGATACTTACAAATATATAAAGATTTCTTCCTATCTAAAATAAATCCGCCACCAAACATTTTTCCAAAACCACCAGCTCTTTGATAATAACCATTATTTGTAATTTCATGCTCCCAGTAAGAAAGATCCTTAATGCATTGCACCATAGCTTCTAAAATATCAAGTTCTTTGAGCTCATGAATTTCAAAAGTCTGCACAAGAACATTAGGTATTAAAACACCTTTTGGTTTATAAATACTACAACCAGGAAAAAAATTGTAACAATTATTGCAATCTGTCATCTTATTTGCATAATATCGTGCATAGAAATGTGGCTTCTTCCCATTTGTATTCATTCCAAGAGCGTTTACAAGTTTCATTCTGGTAGCAATGTCTTTTGCCCACCTATTGTTAGAGTTCTTCCCTGGCCGTTTTTTTTTCAAATTGTTACTCATTGATTATTCGATCCTAAGAGAATTCAATTTTGATTTAAAATAGAAAAAAATTAAAAATTAGAAAATAGTTACAGAAATTCAATTATCAGTCAATTATACCTTTAACTTTATCATATCTTCAGTATTAGAAATAAAAAATTAGTATATCTACATATTTTCAAATTCATATACTTTTTCTTTATTTCAAATATTAAGAATGTGTTTCAAAGGTATACTTTATTAAATTATACATATAAAGAGTATAGCTTTATCCTGTATGCATTCAGCAAGTACGAGATTTGGCTCTACACTTAATATTAATAATATAATGAAAGCATAACTCCAATACACTAGTTATATTAAAAAATTTACAGAATTATCATATCCACATATATAAAATGAAAAACCTTGCTCTGACCAATATATTGACTTAGAAAGTTATACTTCAATAAATTTTTAATTTTTAAATTGTAGTATTGTCCTGTATGCTTTCAGCAAGTACAAGACTTTGATAACCATCTGTGGAGAATTGTATATCCTATTTGTACACATGTTTATTTATTTAGGTATTTTAATTAAAAAAATTAATTTTATTACAGCCAGATTTCTACTGGCTGCTTTTTGGAATCCTTAATTTATGACCCAAGCCTTTGAAATTGGCTTGGGTCCCTTAAATTTCAATTTAGTACTTCCAGCCAGGCTTCCCCTGGCTGTAAGTGTCGCTTTCAGGCAACCAAAGTTGCTTTTAGTGACTTTGGTTGCTTGTTTTTACATTCGCCACCCTCCCAGCCAATTTACTAGGCTGGGAGGTGGCCAAAACTGTATGCAACGCGCGTTTCTGCTGCAAGAAACTTGTGTTGCACACTCACTTCCATATTTCATGCAGCTGAGTTGAAATCAGCTGCATGAGATATGGGCAGCACAAGCAAAGCACGTTGCATGCAGCAGAAATGCACGCTGCATGTGCTGCATGCAGTGCATTTCACACAGAGAAACCAAAGTCCCTGCAAGGGACTTGGTTTCTAAAATGAAAGCAATTTTCTCCAGCAGGTGCAATCTGGTGGGGAAGTGAGAGAAAAGTTAGACCGAAGCTGTTTGAAAGCAACTTCGGTCTTAAAAACATTAAAAATCATAAAAAAAATGAGAAAGGTAGAAAACAAAACAAAAAAAAATTAAAATGTGAGTATAAGAAAAAAAATAAGTGCTAGTGATACCAAAAACCCAAGCCAATTTCACTTGGCTTAGTTATTTAATAATAATTTTTTTAATTTATTAAATTTAAAATTCAAACACCATAAAATATAAGAAATTTTTATATATGAATATTATAAATTTTATTTACCCCTTTCTCATAATTATATTTATAATTTTGTTTTTTAAATTTTGACTTTTAAGTTAATTTTTTTGAAAACCAAAATTAAATTTTCAACTAAATTTTTTAGTAAGGTAAAATAAATTATAAATTTGACATTTTGTAATTAAATAATGAAAAAAATTTTAGATTTATTTTAAAAATATTTTTTTTAGAGGAATACCAATCTATTAAGGTATTATTAAAATTATTTATAAACTTATTTTACAATTATAATGAAATCTAAATGTGAAATTAATGGTGGGATAATAGTAAGACTATGTGGAAACACTTTAATTTATACATACTTTTAACTATGTTCAGATAAAAAAATTGGTAAAATTTTATAATAACATCTAGTTAATAGTGATGCAATTTTATTTAGATCAAGAAAAAAATTTTCTGAGGAAAAACTAATTAAATTGAGATATGGCCATCTCCTTTCAAGAGATAGAATAATAATAAAAATTTAAAAAAATTATAATAAGTATTCTTAATCACCATTTTTGAAAAGTCTCTAGAAAAAATCATCATAATATATCATTCATTTATTATATCATATGGAGCTTCAACTTGAAGTAGTGATGGGCAGCTTTGAACATATGTTCTGAAAAACAAAAAAGTTAAAAAATATATAGTTATACTAATGAAAAATACAAAAATAAAAATACTATTATAAATTAATAAAATAAAACTACATAAATTTTATTGTGTTCTCATGATTCAAGGATACTATGTATGAATTTACACATGTTAAATCTAAACCTGCTTTAAGGCTAGTTTACAGGAAGAGCTATAAAGTTTCCTTAAATTCTAAAAATAACTTAAGCATTTTACTTCTTATTTTTTTCTTGTTTTCTTTCCAAAGTTGTTAGAGTTGCTTAACTAATACTGCTATCTTGATTGCAAGATATATAATTTTTTTTGAATACATGATTTATTTTTTAAAAAATCATATTATAAAGTTAAATAATTTATTTAATTTTCTAAAGCTTCATTTTCAAAGACACTACTCCATTTTCTATTACTTAACAAATATATAAATTGTGATAGCAAAATTTTTAGAATTTTCTTTTTGAAAGGGTCAAAATATATTGTGAAGATTTTCATCTAGAAATTCTTGTACTCTAAAATAAAATAATTTTTTCCCTTAAGTAAGCCTTTTCAAAAATATGAAAATATAAACAAGAATATTAACTTATCTTATTTCTATTTTCTTTACTGAAATTTTTAGTTCAATCCCTTTTTTATACGACATTAGTTTAAAACCATGGTTAAATGCTACTATATAATTAATTTTTATTATAAATATATATATATATATATATATATATATGAAATATTTAGAAGGTCATCATTTTTATTTACTTGAATAGGGGGTATCAAAGTTAGAAATGTGTAATTATTTAAAATGTATTTCACAACACAAATAGAAAGCCACAAACATGAAATTAATTCTCAGTAAAAAGGTGTTTTTGGGGGCACAATATGGCATATTTTAAAAAATAATCATGGTTGATTTGGTGGAAAAAAGAGGTATTTTGAAATGGAAGATTTCTAACTTTGATACCCCCTAATAAATGGATCAATTATAATTCCCAACACTTATTAATGTTTCCCAAACTCAATAACAAATTTCTCATATGAAATATTAGCTTTTAATATAAGCAGTTTATCTATAGCTGATATTCAATGTGAGATTTTCCTTTTTAGATTCAGCTAAAATTAAACAAAAGGAGTAATCATGCATATGTGTATAAATGGTAACCATATGTTACTTAGAGGATTGTGAAATTCACTCATCAGAATGGTTTAAGTATTAAAAGAAATTTAGGTCATTGTTTTCTTGTATTTGAAACTAATTAGGAAATTATTCTAAAAATATATTCTAATGTTTATCATGTTTAAAAAGTTGGAAATATGAATTCTGAAAATTTTGAGTTTCTTATATGATATACCAAACTTTAGTTTACATTGTTTCAAGTAGAATAGAATTTTAGTATTATAAATTGAAAGCAATGTACCATTATCTGTTTTTAATTGTGTTCTACATATAGAATGATTACATAAAATTAAACATTTTTTTAATCAAAAAGGTTTAAAAGATATTTAGAATTTTACAAAATTTCAACATTTATTAATCTTTGATTTGAAAACCAACTATGATGGACACTCACTAGAAATAAGAGATCCCAATTTTAACATAATTTATCAATCCAAAAATGATGAGTCAATTAACATAAATATATATATTTTTTCAAAACCAAATCTTTAGATTCAAAATATGATGTTTTAATGAAAAATTGATACAAAACTTTAATGAAATGAAATCTCTTAAAAAATTCAAAAATCAAATATCAAAACAAGTGATTTCTGCTAAAAAAAACTACTAACTATTGCAGATAAAACATAAAAATAAGTAATATTTTTAAAAAAAATGATCTAACAATATTTATTTTTGTTAAAAAAATCAAAAACATTGTTTAGCTTGTTTGTTATAATAATGTTAAAATCCACTAAACATTATCTAAATGTGGCAAAATATGTCAAAAATATGTTGAATTTTGTGAGCCAAAAATCAACAATTTTGTATCATTTCCTGTTGTGCTATGACTTTATTCCACCCTTTTTATCTGATTGTTCCAGTATTACTTTGCTATGATCACTAGTTTTGAAGTTAAAATTTACAAATGTTCATTATATTTGATATATGAAAAATAACTCAAACTTTTATAACTACAAAATAAGATTTTGAAACTCCTTCTTTCAATCAATGATTGAAAAAATTTTCAGTTTATTTGAGTAATGATTTTAAGAATAACAAAAATTTGAAATTCACAAGGACTTATTTCCAGGGACTATAATTATTTACTTGTGTAATTCATAAGCTACTTATCAATGATGTAAAACATCAGAAAAGTAAGTTATAGTTATAAATCTACAACTTGTACTGTGTCTGGTATATATATCTTCAATAAATCTTTTAAACTTATCTTAATCTACATACCACACAATAGAAAATCATTATATTAAAAAAGGAAAAAATTCCCTGATAATATCATAAAGAATAATAACCATGGATTGATATTCCATAAAAGTGGTTAATAAAGTTTTAAGAGAACCTAAATCAGTATTCTTTCATCAATATATATCCTTTTTGTCTTTGTAATTTATTCCAAACCAATTTTTTGAAATTTGAATCTATATATCTAATTCTAAAACCACTATTAAGTCCCCTCTTAGACTTTTTAAGCAATTATATATATATATTATTTATCAAAAGTTGAAATAAAAAATAAAAACATAATTTTATTTACCTTTGATTATTTAAATGTAGAGTATTTTCAGAATGCATTGCGGTTACTTGTGAAGGTTAGAAGATTTGAAGTTGAATTTATGAGTTTTCAGAAGTGAAAATATTGTAAAATTCTTTCATAAATGTTTATTTCATAGTTTCAAATGTTGAAATCTACAAAATAATGGGATTTAAAATTATATTGAGATTTAAAATCTGTTTTCTACTCAAGTAAAATTAAATAAAATGATGATATCAAAATTGAAATTAAGTTTAAACTTTTGATATGCTCCATCTTCAATTTTATTGATAGTGCATCAAAAATATAATAATATTTTTTTCCTACATCACTTTTTACATAAAAGATAGTTTTATTATTTTATGCATTAAAGATCGCTTATATAAAATTAACATCTATGTCAACTGTTTATGACTATTAATCTATATAATAAATTTTTTTAGAAGAGAAAATAACATCAGTATGTACTGACTTTGAGATTATATAATTTAAACTAGTTTACAGGTAGATAATGAAGGGTGATTTCATTTTTGAATATGAATTATAGAAGTCTTATTTTGTCAATTTTATTTTTTTGAGCTCAAATGTATCCACTGCAACTTATGTAAGAATAATTATTATTTTTAATGAAATTATCATGAGAAAGTATGCCTATTATTCAAAATCAAACTTGCTCTAATGGTATTTTTCAATAATTATCTCCATTCATATCAATAAAAAACATTTCGATTTGCTGATGTTTTAGCTTTTGATATCCCCAAGGTTTATAGCTCAGGTGTACTATTCACAAAATTATTAAAAATATAATTTATTGAAATACATGATAAATTTGAAAGTGAGGGGGCATTAAATTTTTAAAAATAAATTCTAAATTCAGGATGGATAGTATTTTTTCTATTTTCACAAATGAACAATTTTTTGTTTCAATAAATCCAGAAAAAAAATTTTGTTGTAAGCATATTATATTAGATTTATTTTGATTTTACATAAAATATTTTCAAGATTGGTGTTTAATATTTCCAGTGAAAGTTAATGTTAATGTGAATTTTAAGTAAACCTGAAGAAATTTAATCAATAGGAATATTGGATAGTAAAATAATATTTTGCTCCAATCTTGAATCATCCTGGGCTAAAAAATATCTTGAATAAGGTTTTTGTGGGTCAATTTGGATTTAAGTAGGATTAAGTGAGGTTTAATAAAGGACAGATAAAAGGCTAAATTCATTACTAGTGACTTTTTTCTCAAAATAGTTATAAAATATGTATCATTCTGGAAACAAGCTTAAATAAAGTTAACTTCAAACAGAGATAATTTCTAGCAGCACAACACCATATTTAAAAAGGTGTACAATACCTCAAATATTACTCATATTATAGTAAGGCAAGGAATCTAAAAAATTCACATTTGAAACGAGGATTTATATTTTGAATTTGAAATTTAGAAATTGAATATTATTTTTCAATTTTAATATCTATTAGTCATTTTACCAAAAGTTTTCAGCAATCAGATTGAATTTTGATGGTATTTTATTGTAGATTAATTATGTTGAGGAGCCATTTAGTCAAAATTATTGGTTTCAGTTCTGATATTCCATGTGAAATTCAATACGAATCTTTTTGAAAGTGAATAGTTGACATATTGGATATGCAAAAGCTTATGTTAGATCAAAGTGAGCTCAAAGGGAGTTCAACTCATGATTAAATTAGGATTTTTCAAGATCAAACGGTAATCAATGTAGGTTCATCTTGAGCTCAATTTGTGACAAATCTCTGACTAAATGTAAGGCCAAAACATTTCCTCCATGGTGATGATGTGTGCATAATTCAGGAATAGATTTGTGGCTCAACGGAGTTCAAGCAAGGGGTATTGCTAGCAATACCCCCCCCAATTTTTCTGTGGTGAATTGACTTCAAATTATTTGAGGGATGAAATAGTAGCAGAAGAAATGGATATGAGTGGTGAAAGAAAATAAGAATGACTGAAAAATTAAGTAATTGCAAAAAATATGTGATTTCATGTTGAGTTGATGAAGGAAAACAAAGAAATTGAAAAAAGAGACTATAACAGAAAATTCAAAATAAAATTCAATATGCAAATAAGAATAACCATTCTAAGGAAAAATTATTAAGAATTCCTGAAAAACTGTCTAAAACTGGGTACAGATAGGTTAAGAAGTGTTTTGATGGTGTACTTGGGGTATGAAGTACTTGAGGCTTTCTTGGAAGAAGGTAACATTTCCTGGCCATTTTTGAAAAAAAAATCTTCTTCAAGATCAAAATCAGGATTGCAATTAAAGTCCAAGAGGAGATCATGAGCTATGAAAGTCATTGCTTGATGTAGCTTATCAAAATTTGAGAGTGAGGAAGGCATGACTCTTATATGGTATAAAAATGTAAATGATGTACAATGTTTTGAGTTATGAAGTGTTATGATGCGGAGTGCTGTGTATGTATGGGATGATGCTTACGATTCAGTGAAATGGGACATTATGGTTAAATCAGCACTTTTAGTTGAGAGAATGCAGATTTGAGTGAAATAAGTGACTTATTTCACTTTTGAAATCCACCAGTGTTGGGGCTAGTGTGTTTCCGAAATCCGCACTTAAATAAGTGCGGATTTGTAAGTGTGGATTTCCAGAACTGACAACCCCTAATATATACCTATAGGGAATAATTATAAATGTCAAAGGGTCTTCATAGTCTAAAAGATTTTAACAGAGGTCCAACAGCAGTGATAGGTGGATTTTGGGGTTTCAAAGTCAAAGTACGTATAATTTATCTTTTATTTGATTTACTCAATTTAAAGAGGTAAACAATTTATAAATATTATTATAATTAATTATTTAGAATTATGTGTAAGTAAATACTAAAAACAATAAGTAGTAATAAATATTTGATTTAAATAATGATTTTAATAAAATAATAAGTAAGTAAAGTATGATCAAAACAACCAGAAAAGGGAGGCCTTATATAGTTAAAAGAGAGACAAAGCATGGAGGTAAAAATCCTATGTACAGGAGTATGAGAGAAGAAAAAGAATATTCAAGAAGACTATTTCAAATAATATGATTGCTCTAGAAAGAAGGTGTTTAAAATGTGTATTTACTGTATATGTCAGAAATAAATTGATTTATTTAAAAATTACTGTAAGTGGCATTTTTAAATAAGTAATTTGAATTTCTTATAAAGATTTATTTTTATGTTTAATATTAAATTTTATTTCAATATTAAATTTCTATTTTTCTTAACCTGTCATTGAGCACAGTGTTAAGAAATAAAAACATAAGTTACAATTAATATTAATTTTAGTTATTTACTAATTTTACTTTTTTTTAACTAGTTAATTTATTACAGGAAAATTTAAAGTAAATATTTTATAATTAATAATAATATATAAGAAATAAAAAGGTGTGGCTTCATCCTAGTAAATAATTAATTATTTTACTGGGTAAGTCTAGCAGCCTGGCTGACACTCCCTCACTATAAAAAAAATAAAAAAATGCTATTATTTTTTCTTTTTATATTTCTTTAGCAGTGTAGGAAGATTACATATCTCTTTCCCAGGTATCTAAGAATCATATTCTGAAGATTTATTCTTGAATCTCAATAAGTATTCAGTACCTTTTTCAGCAGTAAATTTTCTGTCATTTAGAATCTCATCAATTTTTTCTGTCTCAGTGATTTCATTAGAGGTCTATTTTGGTCTTCCCCTCCTTTTGGGGAATAAATCACTATTGGATGTGTAAGGTTTTAAAAGAGATATTGGAAAAACAGGAATTTCTCGTCATATGGAGAATACAAGATAACTTAAACTGCATTATCACCAACCATTCTTCTGACAATAAATGGACCTACAAATGGGTCTTTTATTTTGTTATTACCTTGTAAATTGAAGTGGACTGTAGAAATCAGTGCTTCATCACCCTTTTTAAAAATTTATTTTTTATGGAATTTGTCCCCTGTTTTCTTCTCATATCCAAAGGATTTTTCAATACATTTTTGAGCATGACTTCTGCAAAGTTGTTGCATTTGAAGAAAAGATTTAACACCAGGATGTAAATCTAATTTGGGTATTTTGTTATTGAGAATTTGGGCTGGAGTATTTGGAACATATCCAAGCCAGAGCTCAAAAGGCTTTCTTTGAATAGCAGAATGAACAGTGCTATTATAAGCAAAATCCAAAGCAGGAATTCAGGTAACCCAATCATGAGTAAATCTGTCATTGTCTTTGTACTCAAGGCCAAAGGCAAAATACCTTCTTATCATGTCCTCCAAGGTCTGAATCATCCTTGCAGCTAATCCATCAGTTTGGGGGTGATGGGCTGTAGAAAGTTTCAGATCACAACCACAAAAATCCACCAGAGACATCCAAAATTCAGAAGTAAATTTAGGGTCTCTGTCAGAGATTATGTCCTTAGGAAAACCAGTAGTATTAAACATATGAGACCACCATAAGAAAGATAATTTTCTAGTTGAAACATCCTTGTGGGTAGGGATGAATTTACACATTTTTGTGAATCTTTCCTCAATAACCCAACAAGAGTTATAACTTTCTTTCCCAGAAATGGGTAATCCTGTTACAAATTCTATGTTTATTATCTGCTATGGTGCATCAGGAGGTTCAATATGTTGCATTAATCCAGCTCTTTTACCAGTCAATCTTTTTGATTTTTGGCAAGAATCACAGGATTAAACATATAGTTTGGTGTCTTCAGACATATTAACCCACCAAGCAGTGTTTTTAATTCTGATCATTGTTTTTTCAAGATAAAAATGTCCAGCCAATATGTCATCATGACAAATTTTCAAGATGATCTCTTTCATCAATGGAGGAATAAAAATAACATTACTCAACTTTCTTCTATAATATAGATATCCTTCATCAATTGAAAATTTACCTTTCTCCAAAGCTTTCTGGTACTTTTCTGGAAGGTTTTTAATTAATGATTGTATTGAAGCATTCTTTGAATCATTTAATATGGTACATAACCTTTTTAAGTCAGTGTCCTTATCATATGAATCCGGAATAAGCTGTAATAGCTCTTCCTCCATATCAACCACATATATCCCATGTATATGAATAATTTCATCTTCAGGAACATATGCAGGATTTGAGTCATTGTTTGGCAAAGGTAACCTTGATGAAATATCCACACTTTAGTTTACAATACCAGCTCATGTATTATTGTCATTCTCCCTCTGTATTCTTGAACAGCTAGCTGCCATCTGAACAAATGTCTGTTAGGTTTTTTTAAGTTTAAGAGGTATTTTACTGCACTTCAGTCAGTGACAAGTTCAAAATTCTGGTCATCCAGGTATTAATTTAGCTTCTCTAGAGCCCACACTACTGCTAAAAACTCTAGTTGAGTGGCACCATATTTCAATTCACTACTTCTTAAGGTTATTGAAATATAACAAATTTATACTTCTGATACTTTATCATTCATCACTTGTTTTGATGGAGGGCAGCACCAAGACCAATAAAACTGGAATCAGTGTATAAAACAAATGGTTGATTAAAGTCAGATAAAGCAAGAATTGGTGCTGAAATTAAACAATTTCTCATAGTGTCAAAAGCTCTTTGTCTTTTTCTATTCCAGACAAAAGCAACATCTTTCCTAGTCAATTGTGTAAGGGATAATGCTATGACATAATAATTTTTAATGTACTGTCTATAGTATCCACACATTTTTAAAAAACTCTGAGGATCTCTAACTGTGGTAGGAGCCTTCAACTTTGGTATGGCTGCCACTTTGTTTTGGTCAACACATATCTGTAAACCTGAGACAACATGACCAAGAACCTTTAAAGAATGAAATCCAAATTTGCATTTCCTCAAAGCAAGTGTCATATTTATCTCATCCATCTTATGGAACACTTTACACAGGTGGTTAAGATGGTGCTCAAATTTTTTTGAGAATATGATGATATCATCAATATAAACCATCAACCATCCTTCAATTATTTCTTGATGGAATGTGTTATCCATAACTTTTTGAAAAATTGAAGGGACATTTTTTGGGCCAAATGGCATCCTAATATACTTATAAATACCCATATGAGTAGCAATCATCAGAAAATTTTGAGAATGCTTTTCAACAGGTACCTAATGATATCCCTTGTTACCATCCAAACAGCATATATATTTAGCATCTTGTAGGGTAGCATGTATAGAGATAATTCTGGGTAAAGTATAAATATCATCAACAGTGTAAGTGCTCAATGCTCTATAGTCACCACATAACCTGGCTTTATCTTTCTCATAAGAAATTAGGACAGGTGAGATCACACAGTGTTTAGGTTTTTCAACTACCTTTTCAATAATATTCATTTTTAAAAGGGTAGAGATATTGTCTTCAATATATTTTCTCTTTTTTGGAGAAGAAGTATAAGGCTTCTTCTTTAAAATAGCTGTTATTTCAGTTAATGGGAAAGATAATGAAAGTTTAATTTCTTCTTTTATCAATCCAAATTCATGTGACCCATGAGCAAAGGCCATAGGAAAAGATTTTATCAACTGGATGATTGAATCTTTTTCCTCACCAGAAAGTTGTTCTCCAAAAGAACCATAGTCAAATTCAGACACAAGGGCAGGAATTTATTTTGTAGATTTTCGTTTATATTGAACTACAGAATGACATGTGTTCAATCCTGGTGTTAATAATTTTTTGGGGGAGGAAATTTTAAATTTTCTCTTCCCATTCATCCCCATTGTGAAGCCTTGGTTTGAAGGATCCAATTTTATGCCATACTTGGTTAAAATATCATTTCTGTCATGCGCCACGTGACACTCAAGGCAAAAGCATCTCATTAAATCAATAATACAGAGGTCTAAATCCATACTCAAAGCGCAGAAAACAATTCTACATAGCAACTGCTACTTTACTTTGTGTACTCACTACTCAACCGCGCTATTCTGAATTTTAAATCTAAATTAGTCAATCTCTCAATAGTGTGTTTTAGTCTTTTACTCAATAAGCAACACACAGCGCAATAGTTAATGTAATAGTCCACTAAAAGGTTTATTAACACTACACAATATAGGGGGTGGACTTGCTAGCAAGTCCTCAACCTGAACTCAGATGGAACTCAGATGGAACTCAGACTGAACTCAGACTGAACCCATACTGAACTCTACTTGAACACCCACCTAAAACTGTTCTGCTGAGTGGTGTTCATCCCTGATTGTATGGTTCCTTTATCAATAGCTCAATGTGTGTTCAATCTATGGTGAGTTTGGGTCCAAGGTTGCGGACTTGCTAGCAAGTCCGCCACCCATATTGTGTGGTGTAAGTATCTGTAGGTTATTAAAAGGGGTAGTGAGCATGGACGGGATGGTTAGGGGAGGATTAAAGGGTTAACGGATGTTAGTGAGGAGGGTCCAGGTGTAATGGGTGTATTTTTGGCGGTCTGTGGTGTGCAGAATGATGGATGGGTCTTAGTTCAATGCAAGGAGGAGTAATGGATATAAAAGGGGTTGGATTTTTGGTTCGATATTTCTTTAGAATTAAATTACAAAACACATATATAGTTAATAGTGGTAAAGCTTCAGGTTAAATCATTATTATTGTATCTTTCCTTATCTTTCTCAGTAATCATTTCTAAAATCTTAAATCTTTGATTATTGAGTTTCCAACCCTTTTTGAGATCTTAATAATATTAATATTACCTTTAAATTATATTAGAATTCTTATCAAACATATCTCAAAGTAGTAGCTCTTCCTTCGAGTCAACTTTGAATCACTTCCTTGAACATTTCCTCTGTTCCTCAAAGAAGTTTCTAAACTACTCGCCTCATCTCACCTCCAGGAACACCCTCGACCTTGTGCCTAGGTCGTCCGGTGACAGTATAATTTAATTCTCTGTAGTTCTCATTCTTTGGCACTACTATGTCCTTTTTTTCAGGTGTTTTAAATTCTTTAAATGGCACCTGTTCAACGCACTCCTCCTATGGGCGCTACTACTAGGGCTTGCTCCAGAGGCAGGCCAACAGCCACACGGCCTGTTTCCAGCACTCACCCCTCTGGTCAACCTTCTGAACCTGGAACATCTAATTCTCTGGAAGACTTCATGAGATTTTTCATGAAAACCCTTTCCAATCCAACGTCTTTGGAGGGATCTAAATTCAAAACTCCTCCCATCAAATCTCCTGATAAATTTGATGGAGAACATTCAGACAGATTGCGCCCCTTCTTGCAAACCTGCAAGCTCCTGTTCCATAACAATACTCGAACCTTCAATAACAACCAATCAAAGGTTGTTTATGCCTCTTCATTCCTAGCCAGAAAATCAGCAAGGCGGTTCGAACCTTATCTTCTCATGCTCTCTTTGACAGAAGCCAATTTACTCATTAATAACTGGGAGAAGTTCAAAGACCAAATCTTTACGTTGTTTGGTGATCCTAATGAAACTGAAAATGCAGAAATTGAGCTTGATTTCTTTTGCATGAGTGATAATGGTAAAGCCTCTAAATATATCTCGAACTTCAGAGCACTTCAAACTTGAGTAGGTTGGAATGATGCTGCCCTCAAGTATCATTTCAAAAAGGAACTTCCTTCAAGGATTCTGGATCAATTAAATCTTCATGGTCAGAAGATGACTACTTTAACTGATTTAATGGATCAAACCCTTGAACTTGACGGCATTTGCCAAGGATGACTACAACATTGTTGATACGCCAACAAATCTCAAGGCCTAAATTTTAAATCGGGAACTTCTTCACACCCACAGACAACTCAATCCTCCTTGAATCAATCCAAACCCAATAAGGGAAAGGATAAACCTTGACCAAAAGGCTCGACCCCAGGCAATATCAGTAAAGTACAGGATCTAAAAGGGGAACTTAAAGAAGGTGGGAGGAAGAGAACAGCAAATAATGGGTAATGTATGTATTGTGGGGGTAAGCACAAGCTAGAAGATTGTGTAAAGTTGAACAAAAGAGAAGGTACTAGTTCAAGGTCAAAAAACTAGTAGATAGTTGACTTGTGTGCAAAGCAAACTATCTTATCTCTCCCAGTGCACAGAACCTCCATCTCTTAAGGACTTGAGTTGCCTTAAACTGCTTGAGATTCATTCTTTTCAAGGAGGATACCCCCTTCAGTTGTCTTATAGACTCTGGAGCTTCAATTTCTTTTTTCAGTTTATCTTTTGTAGAGAAGTTAAAGCTGACATTCACAGATATTGATTGAACTCCAATTTATTTAGTCAAATCAGAGGAACCCAAATATTGGGTAAGTAAGAAAGTTTTATGGTTTTTCAACTTTCCAAATTTTACCCCCCTCAAGTGGGATTTATCAGTCTTTGAAGCCCCAAGAATGGACAATACCATCCTTGGCCATGACTTTTTAAAGAATTGGAATCCTGAAATTGATTGGGCATGGGGATTGATCACCCCACGCACTAAGTATATTTCTAATTCTTCAATGCAGGTCAATAGGGAGTTAAACAACCCACCTGAAAATTTCCTGATAGAGGAAAAATCTCTGCCAAATGACTTGCAAGCATCTGATCTTTCTCTAAATGAGCAATTGGCTAACCCTTCTAGCTTGATCCCTTCACTCAAAGAGGATTTAAATTGCCTCGAAGTAGTTGAATTATGCTCTCTCAATTCTGGTCTTCCCTCAACAGATTCTCTCAAAGATGATGAGGACGACCAAATCATTGTTGAAGCCATTAAATCAAATCTACGGGAAATCTATCATGATTTCCTTGATGTTTTCCCAATCTGCAAGGCCAATATATTACCACCTCATCAACCCTATGACCATCAAATAGAGTTAATGGGTCCAGTACCTCCTGCAGGTCCTGTCTATTCTTTATTGAAGGAAAAATCTCAAGTTCTTCAAGACTACATTGCAGAGAATGTAGCCAAAGGTTTAATCAGAGCCAGTAAATCTACAACCGACTCCCCTGTTCTTTTTGTAACGAAAAAAGACGGTAGCCTTAGGTTGTGTGTTGACTATAGAAAGCTCAACACAGTTACAAAGAAGAATGCATATGCAGTTCCTCCTATGTCATTGCTTCTTACCCTTTTTAATGGTGCTAAATTCTTTTCTAAAATTGATCTTAGAGGCGCTTATAATCTTATTTGCATTGCGGAAGGTCATGAACCACTGACTGAAATGCGCACTAGATTTGGTAGTTTTGAATATTTAGTAATGCCTTTTGGATTATGTAATGCACCATCTACTTTTCAAGCTTGTTAATGACATCTTTCAAGATGTTGTTGAACAATCTGTTGTTGTCTACTTAGACGATATTTTAATTTTCTCGAAGACACTAGATGAACATATTCATCATGTTTGACAGGTTCTAAATCACCTTTGAGATCACAGTCTCTATGCCAAGCACAATAAATGCGAATTCCATCTTAAATCTATTGATTTTCTGGGTTTTACATTGTCCACTGATGGTTTAGTCATGGATGACAAAAAGGTCTAAAAAGTCCTGGAATGGCCTGAGCCCAAAACTATTAAAACCCTCCAAGGATTTTTAGGTTTTTCCAATTTCTATAGAAGATTTATTAAAGATTACTCTAAAACTATTTCCAATCTTACTTCTATTCTTAGAAAAGATATTCCTTTTGTTTTTACTTCTACAGCACAAAACAAATTCGAAGCATTGAAGACTGCGTTTACCACAGCTCCAATTCTTTGACACTTTGATCCTTCTGCTTCAACAATAGTCAAGACAGACGCTAGCAATTATGCTATTGCAGCGGTCATTTCTCAATTCAATCCTGAAACAAATTAGTTTCATCCTGTTGCTTTTGAGTCACGCAAACTCATTGCCGCGGAATTAAATTATGAAATTCATGACAAAGAGCTTTTAGCTATTATTCATTGTCGTAAAAAATGGCGCTCTTTTCTTCTCAGCCTAGATAGTCCTTTTCAAATCCTGACTGAACATAATTCTTTGAAATACTTTATGTCTTCCAAAGTGTTAACCAGGCATCAAGCCAGGTGGGCTGAATTTTTGTCTGAATTCCCTTTTTCTATTTCTTATCGCCCAGATAAGAACTGCATTGTCCCAGATATCCTGTCACTTCAGGACAATGTTTACCCACAGCAGGGGGATGCATTTTCTGACAAGAACCCAGCAAATGTGAAATCAATTTTCAACGAATCAATTTTAACGACTCATCAACTTAATTCAATGACAATTCAATCTTTTAAAAATCCACTATCAAACATCCTCTAAGCTCAGTCAAAGGACAATTGTTCTTTAGGGATAAAAGACAAAATACTCTTGAAGCAAGGGGCCAAAAGATTTAGTATTGAATCAGGTCTATTAGTTTTTGAAGGTAGAGTAGTCATACCCGACAATAATGAAATAAAATTATGGATTTTCAATAGTTGACATGATTCTCCATTAGCTGGTCATTTTGGGGTTGATAAAACCTACCAGTTAATAGCAAGGGATTTCTTCTGGCCAGGAATGACCAGAGAAATCAAAGCCTACATAAGATCTTGTTACAAATGTAATAGGAATAAGGCTCCCCGTCACCGGAAGCATGGGTTGCTTCAACCACTTCCTATTCCCTCTAAACCTTGGGAATCTTTATCAATGGGTTTTATTTCTCAACTTCCTCTTTCTAATAATTCTGATTCTATATTAGTAATAGTAGATAGATTTTCAAAGATGTCTATTTTCATTAAAACCACTAATGCTTCTACAGCAGAAGATTTGTCAAAATTGTTTCTGGAATACGTATTTTACAAACATGGATAATGTGATGATATTATTTCAGATAGAGGCTCATTGTTTGTATCCACATTCTGGACTCAATTGTGTCAACAACTCAATATCACAAGGAATCTTCCACGGCCAATCATCCTGAAACCAATGGGCAAATTGAAAGGGTCAACCAAATCCTCAAACAATACCTTCGAATGCATGTCAGTTACCAACAAGACGATTGGACCACATGGTTACCATTGGCCAAATTTGCTTATAATAACTTGACTCACTCTTTGACATGAAAATCTCCTTTTGAAACTGTTTATGGAAGACATCCTCAATTCAACTCAATCCATGTAGGAACTAGTCATCCTGCGGAACATTATCTTTTAACCATATCACGACTCCAAGAAGAACTTAAATCAAACTTGGAATTAGAAATTTGAAGGTACAAGGAACAGTCCGACAAACATCGACAATGTGCTCCTTCATTTAAACCAGGCGACAAAGTATGGCTTGACGCACGAAAAATTTGAACAGCTCAACAATCAAAGAAACTGGCCAAAAGGCGCTTGGGACCATTCAAAATAGAATCCGAAGTCTCTAAAACTGCATTTCAACTCAAGCTACATCCTAAATGGCAGGCTATTCATCCTGTTTTCCACATATCTCTCCTGGAACTGGCTCGAGAAACATACCCGGGCAGGAGCCAACCTCCTCCAGAACCGGTCGAAGTAGAAGACCATCTAGAGTTGGAAGTAAGCCATATCCTTCATTCAAGAATGCGCAAGGGGAAACTTTAATACCTCGCAGAATGTGAAGGCTTCCTCGATGACTCAGACAAAACATCCTGGGAACCAGCCATCAATGTTTCTAACGCCCCTGAACTCATAAAATCTTTTTATCTTAAATATCCTTTAAAACCAAAACCTTAGAACTCTCTTTTGTTCTTCTCTTCTCTTCTCTTTTCTCTTTTCTTTCTCATTACTATTCTTCTCTTAAAATTCTAAAACTTCTTTTCTTCTAAAAATCCTTACTCTGTTTTCTCTTTTCTTCTTTCATTTTCTCAAAGGTTTTTTTCAACCTTCTTTAAAAATAAACAAATAAATTAAATAAATAAATAAGTAAAATAAAATAAACTAAAATTAAATTAAATTAAATCAAAAAGGTTAATATTAAAAAAAAATAATAAAATTAAAATCTTAAATTCATTAAAATAAAACCTTAAAAATCAATAATTCCTTTAATTTTCTTTCTTTTCTCCTTTCTAGTTTTTCTTCTCTTCCCTTATTTCTTTTTCTTTGAACTATCAAAATTTTTCCCAAACTCAATACGACAATCTTTCTCAAACTTCTATTCAATCTTTAAATCTCTCTTTTAAAATTCTTCAAACAAATTACTTCTTTCTTTCAAATTCTTTTTTTTCAAAACTATTTTTCTTCTTTCTTTTTCAAATAACCAAAATTCCTCAAAAAAAAAACTTCAATAAATAAACTTTCACCAATAAAAATTTTTTCCCTCATTAAATTTTCATTTCAAACAAAATTGTTTCAATCAACTATTTTTTTTCTTACTTAAATTTTTTCTTTTCAAAACTTACACTAAAATTTCCTCAGTTAAACATTCTTTCTTTTCTTCTTTCAAAATTAAAAAAAAATTTTATTCAGATCTTTTCTTTCTCAAAATCTTATAAAATATATATTAAAATTTCAATCAAAACAACAATTAAAATAAATAAATAAATACACAAATTGCTTTCTACATTTCTTCCTTCCCTCTTTCTTTATTTTTTTCTTTTTTTTCTTTCTCTTTCCATTTCAAATTTTCTCCTGTATTTTCTCCCGAACCAACTTCTTCATTTTTTCCAAAAACAACCTTTACTTTCTTCCTGCATTTTTCAAATACCTCCACCTCTCCTACTGGTACCACTTCCCCAATTTCTAGTAATTCTTCAGCCATGTCGAAGGAGGAAGCATTGAAAATTATGTCGACCTTAAAACTTAAATCTTTGATGAATCAAGCTCTTCAACCCTGCCGAGGTTTCTTTGACCATACCTGGTCAAGAGTTTCTTTGTTGTCCTCCCTCAAATCAATCACTGGTTGATTTGCCTCAACTGGCAGTAGTGGCGCAGCTTCCACAATTGGAGCTTCCGCGATGACATATGAATTCTAAAAAATACGGTCATCAGTAAAAAATTTTTTTAAAATAAAGAAAAACAGACTTACTTCAAAAAATGGGTCAGCCTCTAAAAATAATTTCGGGGTGACTTCCACCGTCACTTCCTTCTCCTCTTCTTCATCTTCTATGACCATCCGCCGCCTCTTTGGTGTCTGTCATGAGATGGGAACTTCATCCTCATCCTCTTCTTCCACCCCTCGTTTTTTACCTGTGGCCTGGGTTACCCAGGCTGCCAGGGTATCCTCGACCTCCTCCTCAGTCTCTCCCACCGACTGATTGTCCCAGATATCTTTGACCACCTCTTTGGTCTTCGGCATTACCCAGTATTTAGTTTTTGTAAATCATTGTTCGATGTCCGCATTTTTTGATAGGGCATCACACGTCACTCTTCTCCAGCGGCAAAACTTGTATTTCTGGCAAGGACCTTGTGTAGCTGTGCTTTTGACGCAAAAATATTCCATTGATTCACAGGCCCTGCAGGCTTGAGAATATTGCAGGTTAACCAATCCACCATCTGCTTTGGGGTGTGGAGGCATGGGAGTAGGGGTAGGATGAGTCAACATAATAAATATAAAATAATTAAAATATGAATGGAGAGAAATTAGTGTGGAAAAAATATGTCTCACGCTCAATGGAGCTTGCATTTTTATACCTGGGCATCTGTCACGCGCCACGTGACACTTGAGGCAAAAGCAGCTCATTAAATCAATAATACAGAGGTCTAAATCCATACTCAAAGCGCAGAAAACAATTCTACATAGCAACTGCTACTTTACTTTGTGTACTCACTATTCAACTGCGCTAGTCTAAACTTTAAATCTAAATTAGTCAATCTCTCAATAGTGTGTTTTAGTCTTTTCCTCAATAAGCGACACACAGCGCAATAGTTAATGTAATAGTCCGCTAAATTGGTTTATAAAGTATCTGTAGGTTATTAAAAGGGGTAGTGATCATGGACGGGATGGTTAGCGGAGGATTAAAGGGTTGACGGATGTTAGTGAGGAGGGTCCAGGTGTAATAGGTGTATTTTTGGCGGTCTGTGGTGTGCAGAATGATGGATGGGTCTTAGTTCAATGCAAGGAGGAGTAATGGATATAAAAGGGGTAGGATTTTTGGTTCAATATTTCTTTAGAATTAAATTACAAAACATATATATAGTTAATAGTGGTAAAGCTTCAGGTTAAATCATTATTATTGTATCTTTCCTTATCTTTCTCAGTAATCATTTCTAAAATCTTAAATCTTTGATTATTGAGTTTCCAACCATTTTTGAGATCTTAATAATATTAATATTACCTTTAAATTATATTAGAATTCTTATGAAACATATCTCAAAGTAGTAGCTCTTCCTTCAAGTCATCTTCAAATAACTTCTTCAAACATTTCCTCTGTGCCTTGAAGAAGTTTCTAAACTACTCACCTCATCTCACTTCCAGGAACACCCTCAACCTTGTGCGTAGGTCATCCGGTGACAATTTCCCACAGTGAAAAAACTGCCTAAGTTATTATTTTCCATGAAAAAAATCAAATATAGCCCTTACAAAACCATGTTTGTATTTGAAAAATACTGTGGCTTTTTATTCACCAATGGGGGACAAAACAGAGCCATAACCTCTCCAATTCTCAGAAATGATAGACATAAGTTATGTTTTATAATCTTGTTTCACTGAAGCAAGTGCTTTTTCAGATACTACACTTCCTCCAGCTCCAGAATCTAAGACAAACTCAATGTTGTTTCCATTGATCAAGACTGGTGTCTTGAGAGGGGAAATAATAATTGAGCTATCCTCAAGGTTTTTGATGATCTCAGAATCCTCCACTGTAGATAAATCATTATTCTCAACATTAATATTCTTTAAATAACAAATATCCTCTTACAGTATAACAATTTCCTAGTGATATTCATATGAAATATTGATGGCATAATCACTTGAAGTATCATCCAGTGCTATTGTTTCATCAGCATGTTCCTATATCTGTTCAAAAAAATTTATATTCTTGTCACAAACATGGCCTTTCTTCCAACTCTTTCTGCATTTGAAGAAAGTGTTTCTTGCATACTTTTTAGGTACAACAGGGGCAGAAGGTTAACCAACCTTTTCCAGAGGTTTTCTCAAATGAAGTTCTAGGAATGAATCTTCTAGTATCATACTTGTTGTTCAAAAGGATCTCATTACAAGTATTAATGAAAGAAGAGAGTTCTCTTGAGAGCTCTTTCCTAAAAACTATTAAGTCTCTCAGAGACATAAGTAATTTATAGAGGATCCTGCCCTTCCATAACTCAAACTACATATCTGGGTATATTGCCCTCAAGATTTTCACAAGTTTCATATGAAACTCAATAGGTTTTTCAGTAGAAGAGATATATCTAATTTCTTCATACTTTCTTTGCTGAGCTATCATAAACTTGGAACCACCAAATTGTGCTTTAATTAATTTCTTCCAATCTTCCCATGAGTAGTCATTTTCATTCAAGAGAACAGATTCATACCACATTAGGGCTACATTGGTAAATAAAGAAATCTATTTTGACACAATTTCCTCATCCCAGAGTTTCTAAGAACTCTTTAAATTATCAATCCTGAAAACGAACTTCTGCCAATCAGAGGAAGAATCACCATCATATGTTGGATATTGGTCAATTTTTAACCAATTCTTTTGATTTGAAGTATTCTCCTTATTACAAGCTTGTTTCTGAGTGAGAAGGAGCTGTAACTTCTCCAATCAGGCAGTAATCTCATTGTTTAATCCTTCTGTAGATGATCCAGGTACATCATCAAGTTTTGATGGACACTCAGTGACATCTTCAGACATTTCTAGAACTAATTTTAATTTACATGAACTAGGAACAGGTACTATTGGGGTATCCTGGACTACAGGTTCATTCAAAGGAATGTCAGAAATCTTTTGATCATGCAACAATGAATTCAATTTTTTTTCAATGGTTGTTAATCTAGTTTTTACTCTTGGAATACTAGATAAACTCTCATTGATTGTTGCAAAGATAACTGGTTCTTATTATGTAAAGATGAATAATGGTCACCCAATCTTTTTAAGTTTACCTTATATCACTCTAGCTCCTGGAAATAGATAGACACAGTATCTTTCAATTTTGGCAAATCATTCTTGATATTTTTCCACAAGGCAAATTTCTTTTCATGAGTTAATTTTTAATGAAACAAATCATCAGAAACTCTCTGTAACTCACTCCTCAATGCTTGGTAACCTTGTTCAGTTAACAAACTATTAAATTTCTGATCCAATTGCATGTTGTTCATTATATTATTTTGTTTAGAAATAATATCTCTCAATGTTTGATCATTAATGTTAGCTACATCTGGAGTATTTCTCAATAGGGAAACAGAATAACTTTCCAGATTCTCATAAAACTCAGGATCAAGCGTCTCATCAATAATAGCCATATCCAAATTTATCATTGAAGTAGCAATCAAAACCAAAGGATTAGATACATTAGAATATTGAGAAATTTGTCTGCTACTCTCAGCCTCTACTGGTCTCACAGTCTCATCTCCTCTTCCAGAATTACCTGAAGGAACTGAAAAAGTAACAAGACATGGTACTTGAGATTCAATAGAGGGGCTAACCATGGCTTGGGAAAGAATTGGATGTGATTATTTTTCCACTTTCTTCCTCCTTGATAGAAGTGAGGTGGTGTGGGGCTGAACTGATTGGTTCTTGAATGACCTGTCTGAGGTACTTGTTGCTGTTGTTGTTGGGAAAAATAATCCCACTGCCACTTTGAGACTTCCAAATTTTCTTGTTGCTGGGGGTCCAATTGTGGAAGGGCTCTTGGGGTAGGAGGAGGTTTCCTCTTCTCTTGGAGGAAGAACTCTATTTTTCATACCTTCTCTTCTAGAGAGTCTGTTTTTGACCTCAGCTTGAGGTTTTCTGACCTCAACTCCTTGATGTGAGTGGAGAGATTTTTGACTTGCTGATTCAAGGGCATCTTTTTTATTTTGAAGACTTTTGGAAGCTCTTCTGAGGGGTTGATAGAAAACTTTTTTTCTTGAGCAGTTGCCTCCACTAATATCTCCATCTCCTGCATTTCCACATCCTGATTGGTCCATTAATTGATTAATTTGAGCAAGTTTTGTAGTCAAAGGAGAGATTACAGAGGAAGCTTCATCATAATAAATTAAATCTAGTTCCTCATCATAGACAGCAGAAGCACCTTGATCAGTCATAGTTGTAATTAACTTGAACTGAGAGAAAAAAATATTAAAATTTAATCAGTTATTATTTTTACATTATTTAAAGATAAATAAGGGAATTTTTTTTATTATATAAGTTATTATCAGGATTTTGTAATCAACTGAAATAATTAAAATATAATGTTTTTCAGGACAAAAATCAACTGAAATAATTATCACAATTAATATTAATTAAAATAATTTTATAACCAGGATTAAAAATGAATCAACTGAAATAATAAAATTTTTTATTAATTAGTCATGTATATGTTGATAATGATCAGGACTAGAAGTCAACTGAAGGATTTAATTACCAGGACTTAATGTCAACTGAAAATAATTTAATTACCAGGACTTTATGTCAACTGAAATGATTTTATTACCAGGACTTAATGTCAGCTGAAAATAATTTTAATTACCAGGACATAATTTCAACTGAAATAATTTAATGACCATGAATTATTTTCAACTGAAATAATTTAAATATAATTAATTCAATTAATTTTAAATATTATTAATTTACTGTCAGGACAATTTGTCAACTGAAACAAAAATATAATATTTTAATTATCAGGACAGAGGTCAACTGAAATAATTAAAAAAATATAAAATAATTAATTTAATTTATATTACTTCTAGTAATAAGAACAATATAGTTCTATCTTGGTCAAATAGGAAGAAAAATATTTTATTTACCATGCACCTCCTTCTGTAAAATGAGAAAGTTAATGCCACTTACAGAGTGCTGAATAAGAAAGATATACATATATAATAAAATATGAAAAATGACACACAAATAGTAATCAATATAATTACCAAAATTATATATGACTATTGGAAATATATGAATCTAAATTTTGGAGCACAGTTTGATTCCTAGTCACAGAAAAAAAAAGTCACATGGTTGATGTCGTTTGTCATTGCTGTTGTCTACTTGTCTTATTGGTACCTTGTCATTGATAGTCCCTTGGTCGCCGGCTTCAAGATATTGATGTGATGTTGATGATTCAGAAAGGCCCTTAAGTTTCAAAGGGTCCTTATGGTCTAGAGGATTCTAGCAGATGTCCAACGGCAGTGATAGGTGGATTTTGGGGTTTCAAAGTCAAAGTATGTATATCTTATCTTTTATTTGCTTTACCCAATTTAAAGAGGTAAAAAATTTATAAATATTATTATAATTAATGATTTAGAATTATGTGTAAGTAAATACTAAAAAAAATAAGTAATAATAAATATTTGATTGTAATAATAATTTAAAAAAAATAATAAATAAGTAAAGTATGATCAAAACAACCAGAAAAGGGAGGCCTTATATAGTCAAAAGAGAGACAAAGCACAGAGGTAAAAATTTTCAGCCTGGATATTCCGAGGACTGAGTAAAATGTACTTATAACTTATGTTAAACACATGGACTATACATGGGAGCATAAATTAGAGTACACAAATAGTATACATAAGTAAAATTATGATAACATACAAAATATGCCATTATAACACCTTATATACACACATATATCCACCTTATATAAGTCTTACGTACTTAATATCAAGTTGGAATATGTTAGAGTAATCTTAAGAACCTTAAAAATAAGGCTACATAATTTTTAAGTACAATTAAAGCTGTTATTTTCATTGTTTCATGTAAAAAACAAGAAATGCACTTTAAATCACTTAAAAGTTGAATATATGTGCTATAGATTTAACAATATTAAAAATGCGCTTTGACAGATCAATTTTTCTTAATTAGGACTATTGATTTGACTACTCAAATGCATAAAAATAACACTTTTCAAATTTGGTGTTTTTTATGCCAGAAATGGATTCTGTGTACTGGCCACATACTGCCTGCATTTTTCCTGTGTGAATAGCTTCATTTTTAGAAAATATAGCTTTTTCACACTATAATTACCCCACATTCTACGCACACTGTGGGGAAACACACTAAAATAGGGGACAGGTGCTTATTTAGTGTCCTAGCTTAATTATAAATGCATTGAACCTCTTTATATGCACTAATTTCATTAATAACCTCATTCTTGGTGCTTTAATTCACTACCACGCTTAAACTCGCTTAAATTAGTCAAGAATTTACCTGTGAAAGCGCCTGCCAAGGACTTCATGTAGTTACCCCACATCTCATGCCCATTTTTGTGTGTTTTGGTGGTTTCTCAGTCAATTTTGGTTATTTTTGAATGGGGATTTCACGTAGTATAATGTCATGATTAGCCCAAAACTTCTACAGTTAATCCCCCTTATTATTAATTATTAATTAGACATAATTTTCCCTTTTATGGACTTTTATATTAATGTATAATACGCATATACTCTCTTTTTTGCTTATTCTTTATTTTTGATGGATTATCCCTATTACTACAGGATTTTGGCAGGTAATATCATTCTAATTATGTTACTAGTCACTTTTTTTTGGTTCTGAACATGTATATTGGCTAAAATGAGGCGTAATTAACTGTGTATTGAGCTGTTAAATCATAAGGGTCATTGGGGAAGTAATTGTGTATAAAAGGAGGGGGTTTTTGGTCATATTTTCTTCATTCTTTATCATCACAATTTAAACATATAACCAATGAAATTACAATACATATCAATAGTACTTATAAAGTCTTTGAATAGTATCTGAATTTATTAAATCTATTTTTCTACCAACTATAAATATTGTAAGCCATATATAATTAATGAGATTGGAATTACAGAGACCCTTATATTGAGTAATATTTTTATACTTATTGGATTTGTACTACAGTATTCATATAGAACCATTAAAATCTTCTAGACAACTGACCATTCAAGCTAGTTCACGTCTCTGTACTTGACCTCAGCCTGACAAAAATCCTATGTACAGGATTATGAGAGAAGATAAAGAATATTCCAGAAGAGTATTTCAAATAATGAGATTTTTCTAGAAAGAAGGTGTTTAAAATGTGTATTTACTGTATATGTCAGAAATAAATTGATTTATTTAAAAATTACTGTAAGTGGCATTTTTAAATAAGTAATTTGAATTTCTTACATAGATTTATTTTTGTGTTTAATATTAAATTTTTATTTCTCTTAACCTGTCATTGAGCACAGTGTTAAGAAATAAAAATATAAGGGAAAATTAATATTAAATTTAATTATTTCCTAATTTTACTCTTTTGTAACCAGTTAATTTATTATAGGTAAATTAAAAGTAAATATTTTATAATTAATAATAATATATAAGAAATAAAAAGGTGTGGCTTCATCCCAGTAAATAATTAATTAATTTACTGGGTAAGTCTAGCAGCCTGGCTCACAATAAAGATCTAAACATCAGGGACTTGATTTTAACACCAGTTCATTAAAAGCCTAGTAAAAATATAAATATTCTACCATTTAAATAAATTTTCTGAGTACAGCTTCACTGTTGTATTTCTTTCCCACATTATTAAGATTACTGATTCTACATCTCTAAACCATTAATAACAAATAGTTAATTGGTCATTTAATATCAAGTTGAGGTTTTAGCTTAGCTAATTGTGAACCCATATTTTTACTTAAAGGGACAGGGTTTTCTTTTGTTTATCCTACTCCTTTTGATTCTGCTTACAGCAAGGCAATTGTAAGAGTCTTTCTACATTGGTGGCGCCCAACATGGGGTTCAAATTCTCTAGCTTTTTATCAATCTTACTTGGTATCTGGATATGCTTAGCCTGCAAGAGGATTATCTAAAAAACACTTATATTCTTTTAATGGTTTTATCTTATGTTTTTGGGATGTCTTCTGCTATTGAATCTGGTGTTTTGGCTGCTGGTGTACCTATTAGGGCATCAGTAAGGATTGTATCTTGGAATGGGCCTAAGTTTTCTGGTGATGATTTAGAAGGATTTTTAAATAAGTATGAAACTGCTGATGGATTGGATGGAGCTTTACCTTTGGATATGGTGAAGCAGATTAGGTTTTTTATGGGTGACTTAGAGGTGGAAGAAGAAGCTATCAAGATGGATGGCTAAAGGATTGAAATTGGGAGAAGATAAAGGTGGTCATGTTTATGAGGTAGTCATTGCTTTATTCATTAAAGGATCTTAAGAATATTTCTAGGAGATGGGAATATAAAGGTGGTGTCAACTCTCTTGGTCAGTATTACCAGTTTATGGTTGAATTTCAGGTGGTTATGGAATATCAGTTGTATTGTGATATTATATATCATGAAGATAAAGTAAAGTAAAATTTTTGGAATGCTATGGGGGATAAGGTTAAAGAGCTTGTTTGGGAATAATTTTTAATTGCTAATTTGATGAAGACAAGTAGAAATGGGGAAAGTAGGATACCATATATGGAGTTAGTAATAAAGTCTGTTTTGGATTATCTATATTCCCTGACTGATGTTGAATTGGACCCTGAAGATTTTGGCCAGCCTGAAGATATTATTTTTGATAACAATTCTGTCAGGAAAGAAGATATTCCTGAAGATGAATATATTAATGTCACTAATGAAGAATTTTTAGATTTTGGGGTCGATTTTGTGCAGAATGATTTGGAGTTGGATTCAGAGGATTATTTTCCTTAGGTTTTGTCTTAAGAAGCTAAGACTTTCTGAAATAAAGATGCAGATAATGTTTATGGATTAGGTATATTTATGGAGGATTTAGTTCAATCTCCAGAAGAGATTTAAAAAGTGGATGTTGTTTTTCCTGCACTAATGGAGGGATCAGAGGCGTTTATTGATAGGGTGAATAACTGAGATTCATCTAAAATATGGAAAAAGATGTGTGTTTCTTTTTGTCATTTGGAAGGGCAAGTTCTAGAGGATGGATTATAGGGAGTCAGGAATCGGTGGAGATGCCCTGGTGCAAACCTATAAGTCTCTACCAGGGGATATCAAAAATTTAATTCCTCCAAAATGAGGATAAACTACCATTAAATCAGCTGGATCTTCTTTATCTTTTATTTGGATATTTTGGACTCTTTTATTTCCTTCAAGAATTTTATGAAAACCCTCATTTTTTGGGGTAGTTAAGGCTGATCACTCTAATGTTTCAATCCCTCCTAATGAAGAGATCCCTGATTATAATAGTTCAGCTCACTTGGAGATAATTCAAGTGGATTCTCAATTATTTTCTTTTGATATTTCATTGAAATGTCATTATGTGTTAAATTTTTCAATATGTTTATCATAATTGTCTAATTTTTCTATAAGTTTTAAAAAGGGTATAAAAATTGGGATATATTGTGTTGAATAAAGGTTGGAATGAAAATTTAAAAAGTAGTAGGGAAAATTTCAAGGCTGAGGTTAAGTACAGAGACGTGAACTAGCTTGAATGGTCAGTTGTCCAGAAGATTTTAATGGTCCTATATGAATACTGTAGTACCAATCCAAAAAGTTTTAAAATATAATTCAATATAAGGGTCTCTGTAATTCCAATCTCATTAATTATATATGGCTTACAATATTTATAGTTGGTAGAAAAATAGATTTAATAAATTCAGATACTATTCAAAGACTTTATAAGTACTATTGATATGTATTGTCATTGTATTGGTTATATGTTTAATTGTAATGATAAAGAATGTAGAAAATAAGACCAAAAACCCCCTCCTTTTATACACAATTACTTCCCCAATGACCCTTATGATTTACCAACTCAATACACAGTTAATTAAGCCTCATTTCAGCCAATATAAATGTTCAGAACCAAAAAGAGTGACTAGTAACATAATTAGAATGATATCACCTGCCAAAATCCTGTAGTAATAGGGATAATCCATCAAAAATAAAGAATAAGCAAAAAAGAGAGTATATGTGTATTATACATTAATATAAAAGTCCATAAAAGGGAAAATTATGTCTAATTAATAATTAATAATAAGGGGTATTAACTGTAGAAGTTTTGGGGCTAATCATGACATTATACTACGTGAAATCCCCATTCAAAAATAACCAAAATTGACTGAGAAACCACCAAAACACACATAAAAGGGCATGAGATGTGGGGTAACTACATGAAATCCTTGGCAGGTGCTTTCACGGGTAAATTCTTGACTAATTTAAGCGAATTTTAGCGTGGTAGTGAATTAAAGCACCAAGAATGAGGTTATTAATGAAATTAGTGCATATAAAGAGGTTCAATGCATTTATAATTAAGCTAGGACACTAAATAAGCACCTGTCCCCTATTTTAGTGTGTTTCCCCACAGTGTGCGTAGAATGTGGGGTAATTATAGTGTGAAAAAGCTATATTTGCTAAAAATGAAGCTATTCACACAGGAAAAATGCAGGCAGTATGTGGCCAGTACACAGAAGCCATTTCTGGCATAAAAAACACCAAATTTAAAAAGTGTTATTTTTATGCATTTGAGTATCCAAATCAATAGTCCTAATTAAGGAAAATTGATCTGTCAAAGCGCATTTTTAATATTATTAAATTTATAGCACATATATTTAACATTTAGGTGATTTAAAGTGCATTTCTTGTTTTTTACATAAAACAATGAAAAATACAGCTCTAAGTGTACTTAAAAATTATGTAGCCTTATCTTTAAGGTTCTTAAGATTACCCTAGCATATTCCAACTTGATATTAAGTACATAAAACTTACAAAAAGTGGATATACTCATGTATATAAGGTGTTATAATGGCATATTTTGTATATTATCATAAATTTACTGATGTATACTATTTGTGTAATCTAATTTATTTCTCTCATGTATATTCCATGTGTTTATTATAACCTATAATTACTTTTTACTAAGTTCTGGGGATATCCAGGCTGAAACTGGCCCACCCAAAAAAAACAATAAAAAAATCATAAGTTATACACTTTTTTATTTTATATTATTTTTCAGGTATTCAGAAAATTCTGTAGCATTAAAGATTAATTATTTAAAGAAATAAAACATAACAAAAAATTATGAGTACTAGTTTTTTAACCCCTCAGCTGGCCCAACAGGAATTTATTTCTGTTTAAATTTTTTAAGAAGGGAGGATAGATTTGAAATTTCTTTTTCAAGTATCCATTTATCAAATTCATTTTATTTCCCCTTAAATATTAATAATTTTTTTTTACTTTCTCTTTAGTAAGAATTCTTTTCTTGAGTATTTTTACAATCTCTGACTTTTCAACAATCTCTTCAGGTTGCTTTTTAGGCCTTCTTCTTCTTTTTGGAAATAAGCCAGGAACATTTGCATGGTAAGGTTTTACTAATGACATAGGGAAAACTAGATGTTTCCTATCATATGGGGCATATAATATGACTTCCACAGAATCATTACCAACCCTTTTTCTTACTAAAAAGGTCCTACAAAGGGATCCTTCAATTTAACATTAACTTGTAAGTTAAAATGTAGTGTTGAAATTAGGACTTCATCTCATTTTTTGAATTCAAAATTTTTATGAGATTTATCCCACCTTTTATTTTCATATTCAAATGCTTTTTTGATGCATTCCTCTGCATAACTTCTAAACATTTGTTGCATATGAATAAAGGATTTAGTACCAGGGTGTGTATCTAACCTTGGTAATTTATTTAAATGATTTACTGGGGTATTTGGCACGTATCCCAGCCAGAGTTCAAAGGGTTTCTTCTCTGTTACATAATGAGAAGTGCTGTTATAAGAAAACTCAAGGCAAGGGATTAATGTTACCCAGTCATTTGTGAATATCTCATTGTCTTTGTAATCTAATCCAAAGGCACAATATCTTCTGATCATATCTTCTAGAGTCTTTATCATTCTCTCAGCCAGCCCATCAGTTAGTGGATGGTGTGCTGTAGACCATTTCAAATGACAACCTGATACTTCCATAAAATATTTACAGAACTCTAAAGTAAATTTAGAGTCTCTGTCAGAGATTATGGCTTTGGGGAACCCAGCAGTATTCATCATTTGATTCCACCATAGTAATGCCAAGTCTTTTGCAGATACCTCTTTATGGGTAGAGGTAAATTTACTCACTTTTGTTAATCTATCTACAATTACCCAGCAAGAATTGAAACTTTCTTTTCCTGCTAATGGCAAGCCAGTGGCAAAATACATGTTTATAATTTCCCAAGGAGCTTTTGGCTGCTCTATTTATTTTAACAACCCAGCTCTCTTCCCAATTAATCTTTTAGATTTCTGAAAAGAGTCATATGTTTCAATGTATCTTTGTACATCTTCATTCATGTTTATCCACCAGGCTGTATTTTTAACCCTGGTTAATGTTTTGTTAAAATCAAAATGACCTGCTAAGATGTCATCATGAAAAGTACTCAACATTAACTCTTTCATAGAAGGTGGTATAATTATTACATTACTTAGATTTTTTCTGTAATATATATATCCATCTTCAATTGACAGTTTACCTTTTTCCAACACATTTTTATACTTTGGAGGCAAGGTTTTAATTAATGCACTCATTGAGGCATTAGTTGTATCATTTAAAATGGTAGATAATTTAGCCAAATCTATATCAGATGAATAATTTTCCAATATATTTTGCATAAACTCTTCCTATAAGTCCACTATATAGATTCCAAATATATGTATAACCTCATTTTCAGGTACATAAGCTGGGTTGTCAGCATCATTTGGTAAAGGGATTCTGGATAATAAATCCACATTAGAATGCAATGTTCCTGCTCTATGAGTGATTTTCATTCTTCCTCTGTACTCTTGTACAGCTAGTTGCCATCTAAAAATGTGCCTATTAGGTATTTTAATGTTTAGAAATGATTTTACTGCACTGCAATCTGTTAGTAATTCAAACTTCTGCTCTTCCAGATAGTAATGAAGTTTCTCCAAGGCACACACAGCAGCTAAACATTCCAGTTGGGTGGCATCATACCTTAATTCAGACTTTCTTAAGGCTCTGGATATACAACAGATAACTACTTCAGATAATTTTCCATGTATTATCTGTTTTTGCTGTAAGGCAGCACCTAACCCTGTTAATCTTGCATCAGTGTACAAGATAAAAGGTAGGTTAAAATCTGGAAGTCCCAATATTGGAGCTGACTTTAAACACTCCTTCAATTTATCAAAGGCGTGTTGTCTTTTATTATTCCAAAAGGAATTCTCACATATTGATATATCCCCATGTGTGTGGTTATGAATAAGAAATTTTGAGAATTCCTTTCAACAGGAATCTGGTGGTAACCTTTGTTTCCATAAAGACAGGAAATATATTTTTATCCTTTTAAGGTAGAATGGATAGAATCTATCCTTGGTAGAGGGTAAATATCATCCACAGAGAATGTATTCAGAGCTCTGTAATCACCACATAATCCTACCTTATCTTTACCATAAGAGATTAAAACTGATGAAACAACACAATACTTAGGTGTTGTGTCCACATTTTCCACAATACCCATTTCTAATAACATTGTAATGTTGTCTTCAATGTCTTTCCTTTTTTCAGGAGAAGCTGGGTAAGGTTTCTTATTCAAGCTTCCAGGAATATTATCCAGATCACAACTTAAAGTGATTTTCATCTCATGGTCTTTGACAAATCCTAGCTCATTTGAACCATGAACAAATGCCATAGGATAAGATTTTATCAATCTCAAAATATTTTTTTCTTCAATTTATGAAAGTTGAGGACTGAAAGAGGCCTTTTGGATTTCATTTTCCAATTCTGCCACTTCAGAGGGGGTTCTTCCACCTTGCAGTTGTTCTTCTTTAGAAGAAATGGAATAAACTGAATTTTCAGAGCAAATCTTGAATTTTCTTTTCCCATTTACGCCTATAGTGAAGCAACTATTTGCAGGATCTAGTTTGATGCTAAATTTGGTCAATAAGTCATTGCCAATAATAAACCTATCACTACAATTACTATTATCCATCACCACAAATTCACACACTGCTCTTAAATATCCATTATGATATGTAAAGAATACAGCCTGTTTTGTATTTGCCAATTGGATTTAATACTGAACCAAAAACCCTCCATTTCTTAGTCTGTAGAGGCTCTAGTTTTTCTTTAAACTTAATATCAATTTTCATTAATGTGTGAATAGAGACTACACTACCTGCAGCCCCAGTGTCAAGAATGGCATTCATTTCTTTTCAACATATAGTAACAGGCACTCTAATAGGTGTGATTTTGTAAGTATAATGAGATACATCTTTGATAATTTCAGCTTCTTCAATTGAAGTTAATGATGTATCTGTATGAGTTATTGCATCATTCAGGAACATAATATCCTGTTCTAATACATATATCTCATTTTCGTCATCACTGTAAGAAATGTTACTATTAAAATCCTCACTAGATTCCTCCTTTTCATATTCATGATTACTTTTTTCAGAATCTTGTGAGTTTTCAATAACATTTATTCTTTTCTTAAAAGTATTACCTTTAGCCCAAGGCTCATTACATTTGTAGAAAGTGCTATTTTCTTGTCTTTTAGGGACAAGGGGAGCTGAAGGTTTTTTCTTCTCCACTGGTAATTTATTTGTAGTAGGTTTTACTATCTCAACACTTTGCTTATAATTATTATACCTGGTTTCATATTTGTGGTTCAATAATACTTCATTGCATATATTAATAAACCCAGAAGTCTCTCTGATGATTTCAGCTCTAGCTACAATAATATCTCTGACTGATATAGGTAGTTTACATATTATTTTTTCTTTCCACTCATCATAATCCATTTTTGTATCCATGGCTTTCATGATTTTTATTAAATTCATTAAAAATACCATGGGTTTATCTCCAGCATTTGGATTATATCTGGCTTTCTCATACAATCTTTGTTGAGTGATTCTAAATTTTGGGCCACCAAATTGCCTTTCAATTAGTGCCTTCCATTCATTCCAGGAGTAGTTCATTCCCTCACTTAATACAGATTCAAACCATAATAAGGCCGCATCTTTAAATAAAGATATCAATTTTGATGTAATTTCTTCATCAGGTAATTGGTATGAAAATTTTAAGTTATAAATTCTCTGAATGAACTGTTGAAAATCAGATTTTGAATCCCTGTCTAAAGAAGTGTACTGATCTAAATTAGGCCAATTCTTTTAATTAGTTTCTGCTTCCCTAACCTGAGGAATATTGAGTAATTCACTTACTTTAGAAAGATGATCATTTATTTCATCCTTTACTTATTTTATCTTCTCAGAGCCCATGACACTATGTTCATGTTCAATCATTATTTTATCGTCTGAGTGTTTCATAAAAACTGGTACTCATTCCACATAAGAGGTATTATCTTTTAATTTATCAGCTTATTTCAAAATTTTAGCTATTTTGATTTCTATACTTTGTAACCTATCTTTAATTACAGGTACATGAGTGAAGGTATCATTGAAATTTGAAAAAGACAATTTTACACGTCCCCCTATGGTAGACATAGTATTCTGAGAAGGTAGCAATTTATTTTCTAAATTCTTAATCTTAGAGTTTAATCTTTTATTTTCATTGATTAATTAATTATTTGAATTTTTAATCATTTTTAACCTATTGGAATTTGTACTCAATGATTGTGTGTGGTTTAATAATAAACTTTCTGTATTATTGTTTGACTGTCTAGCGAATTCCTCCAATTTTTCAATTCTTAATAATAATTTGCTAATTATTTTTGATTCCATTGGATTTTATTTTAGAAAATATTCAATCTTCTCTGTGTCCAATTCAGAAGACTCATAATCAGGTTCAAGATTTAAATCATTTTATCCCATTTTTATATTAATAGAATTATCCTGGTGGTCAATAAAACTATGTACATTTTCATCATTTAAAGACAAGTTTAACATGTCATTTTCAAATGAATAATTTTTTAAATACTTATCAATTATATCCAGTAACTTTCTATCAATCTCATTACCTATAAGTAATTCATTAATAGGATTATATAATTGATCCTGAGAAGATGGATGACTTACCAAGGTCTTATTCCATTTCCCCTTCATCTCCTAGGCTTTCCCCTGTAAGGGTGACTTCTGGAGCCCTGCTGTTGAGGGTTGTTTTAGTCTTGGGAATGCCAGTCCCACTTACATTTGCTTACAGTAATCTTTCGGTCCTCCTCATGAGCTGGAGGTGTGGCTATAGAATTGTTGGGTGTAACTGTTGTTGGTTGAGCCTTTATTTCCACTTGTGCTTGATTGACTTCTATGAAACCCGTAAGCTACTCTTTTCCCCAGGTTGTTTATCTGGTCTACTATGTTGTTGACTCTTATTGTTAAGGTTTTCAGTAGAGTGGATAGGGAGTGAATTTGTTCTTGTAAGGTATTTCTTGTTTTCTTTATTGATACCTGTTTTAACAGTTTTACCCTTTCTTCCAGAAACATTTGTGGAGTGTTGCTGTTTGTGGGGGAATCATGGCCCTCCATTTGAATTTCCTGTAACTTTTATTTCAGCTCTAGGTCTAAAGCTATAAGGTTTTGCCTTATTTCTCACAATATCATAGTTTTCCAGCTGAGGTCAAGTACAGAGATGTGAACTAGCTTGAATGGTCAGTTGTCTAGAGGATTTTAATGGTCCTACATGAATACTGTAGTTCAAATCCAATAAGTATTAAAATATAACTCAATATAAGGGTCTCAGTAATTTTAATCCAACTAATTATATATGGCTTACAATCTTATAGTTGGTAGAAAAATAGATTTAATAAATTCAGATACTATTCAAAGACTTTATAAGTACTATTGATATGTACTGTAATTGTATTGGTTATATGTTTAATTTTAATGATAAAAGAATGTAGAAAATAAGACCAAAAAACCCCTCCTTTTATACACAATCACTTCCCCAATGAGCCTCTTGATTTACCAGCTCTATACACAGTTAAAGATGCCTCATTCCAGCTAATAGACATGTCCAGCAACAAAAAGATTGACCAGTAACATAATTAGAATGATATCATTTTTGTCACAAATTTTTACATGTAATTTAATCAAAGAATTAAAATATGAGATCTTAAAACTTCAAAAGGAGTTTTATCAGTATTTATCAATACCACTGAAGGCAATTTTATTTCTTACTTGTAGGTATGTGTCAGTTTTTGCTAGTATCTAAGTATGATTTAATAGTAAATATTAATGGTCCTACTACTTATTGTTAAATTATTTAGTGATTAAATCTCAGGGGAAGACTAATAAAAAAGTTATTCTCAATATAAACTCACAATACTTGGATTTTATGTGTGCTAGTGGTGGAAAATAGATCAATAAAATATAGTTATAACTTATATAAAGCTAATATCATTTTATAAATGCTTTATAATATATTTATATATGATGATAATTGTTTAATAATGTTTATTTGAAGTTTAGTAAGTTAGTGATGTCCAATAATCCATCAAATCCTCCCTTACTTATACCAAATCCACTGGAGTGCACAGACCTTCAATCCAGATGTTGTCACTTCTATCCACAGAAATTACAGCACTGTGAGGGCCCATCAACTCCCCATGGTGTCCACTTCAAGAAGTTTCAACACCCAGACCTCCAGTAAGGACCCTTAATCTCAATTAATGATACCACAGACCCATACCATAAATAGAATAAACAGATAAAAGCAGATACCATAAAGGAACAGGTAAAATAACTCATCCAAAGAGTATATAATGAAACCCAAAGCATATAAAGAGACCAAATTAGCTATCCAAGCCCCCAAAAATATCCCCAAGCATCTATATTTACCCAGTAATCATATTCCAACCCATAAATCCGTGAAAACCCATCCAAGGAAGCAGATTAAGTTGTCCAAACTGGAAATATGCGCCTGAAATAGGTGTATATTCTTGTGTAGACGTTTTGAGTCACTGAATATGTCCATATGACTTAAAATCAGCAGAAAAATAAAGGTTATAGGCTATTAAGAGGTTAAAACCCACTTATAGACCTAAATATACATAATATAACTACATATTTCACTGAATATGAGGTTTATGTATACATATAGTCTTATGTATGTCTATAATTACTTAATATCCCTTAAGTTAAGTATATTATGACTTCATTAACACCTTAATAAGTATTATAAGGCTATGGATAAGCTATTTAAACTACTATAATTCATATTATAGTGTCATAATTATATATATATGTATTATAGCCATATATATATGTATTATAGCCATATAAATAAGTATTTTAAGCATATTTTTAAGTAATATGCTTAATTTAATTAAGTTTATCTTACTTTAAACACAAGAATTACTCAGTCCTGGAGATAACTAGCCTGAAAGTATGAAGTGAATTTATAAGTGCCAAAAATCAAATATGCTTTTATGTGGTCACTTGATTTAACTGGTCTACAATATGTAGCCGTGTTTTTATGATAAAAAAAGAAAATATGTCAGTAAGATTCTTTCTGGATACTAAATGAATTTTAAAAACCAATAAAAAGGGATTAAAATTCCAGTTAAAAGAAAAAAATTAATCAGTTTAACTGGTTTATTATCTGAAAAGATCACAAAATTAATTGATCTATTGACAGACTCCCACTAATAACAATTTTATGTTAAATTACTGGTAAAAATATTTATCTGCAAAGATCACAATATTAATTGGTCTATTGACAGACTCCCTCGAACAAAAATTATATGTTAAATTAGTGGTAAAATTGTTGATCAAATATCACAATTTTATTAAATAAAAGGGCTTCTTTTTCTGAAATCACTATATAAGTAACACCAACCTGTTTTAATTATCCAAATATTTCTATAGAGATTTTATTTACTTGTAGCCTCTTTTTGAACTTCTACTTAGTGGAAGATAACCAACAGAATTCTTGAGGAAAGACCCCCAATTTTCAGGCTGAGGTCAAGTACAAAGACATGAACTAGCTTGAATGGTCAGTTGTCTAGTAGATTTTATTGGTCCTATATGAATACTGTAGTACCAATTAAATAAGTATTAAAATATAACTCAATATAAGGGTCTCAGTAATTTTAATCCAACTAATTATATATGGCTTACAATCTTATAGTTGGTAGAAAAATAGATTTAATAAATTCAGATACTATTTAAAGACTTTATAAGTAATATTGATATGTATTGTAAATTTATTTGTTATATGTTTAATTGTAGTGATAAAAGAATGTAGAAAATAAGACCAAAAACCCCCTCCTTTTATACACAATCACTTCCCCAATGAGCCCCTTGATTTACCAGCTCAATACACAGTTAATGAAGCCTCATTCTAGCCAATATACATGTTCAGAACCAAAAAGAGTGACTATTAACATAATTAGAAAGATATCACCTGCCAAAATTCTGTAGTAAGAGGGATAATCGATCAAAAATAAAGAATAAACAAAAAAGAGATTTTATGCATATTATACATTAAAATAAAAGATTTAAAAGGGAAATAAAGACTAATTATTACTTAATAATAAGAGGGATTAACAGTAGAAGGGCTGGGGCTAATCATGACAATATACTACGTGAAATCCCCATTCAAAAATAACCAAAATTGACTGAGAAACCACCTAAAAACCCAAAAAAGGGTGCGAGATGTGGGGTAACTACATTCAGTCCTTGGAAGGCTCTTACACGGGTAAATCCTTGACTAATTTGGGCAAATTTAAGCGTGGTGGTGAATTAAAGGGTTAAGATTGAGGTTATTAATGAAATTAGTGCACATAAAGAGGGTCAATGCATTTATAATTAAGCTAGGACACTAAATAAGTGCCTGTCCCCTATTTAAGTGTGTTTCCCCACAGTGGGTGTAGAATGAGGGGTAATTATAGTGTTAAAAAGCTAACTTTGCTAAAAATGAAGCTATTAACATTGGAAAAATGCAGGTGGTATGTGGCCAGTACACAGAAGCCATTTCTGGCATAAAAAATACCAAATTTGAAAAGTGTTATTTTTATGCATTTTAGTAGCCAAATCAATAGTCCTAATTAAGACAAATTGATCTTTCAAAGTTCATTTTTAATATTATTAAATTTATAGTGCATATATTTAACTTTTAGGTGATTTAAAGTGCATTTCTTGTTTTTTACATAAAACAATGAAAAATACTGCTTTAAGTCGACTTAAAAATTATTTAGCCTTATATTTAAGGCTCTTATAATTACCCTATTACATTCCAGCTTAATATTAAGTACATAAGACCTATAAAAAGTGGATATATGTGTCTATATAAGGTGTTTTAATGGCATATTTTGTATATTATCATAAATTTACTTATGTATACTATTTGTGTACTCTAATTTACTGCTCCCGTGTATAATAAATGTGTTTAACATAACTTATAAGTACTTTTTACTCAGTTTTGGGGATATCCAGGCTGAAATAAATAGTGGTGGATTATTTTATGGCCTCCAGAAAGAGGATAAACTGAAATTAACTCATCAAAATCAATTTAAAAATCCTAGTATAATCAATTCACAAAAAAATAATATTTGTGATGATTCTATTTCTGTCCTCCAGCAAGAGTTTGAACATCCAACTTTATTTACTGGAGATTTTCCAATGGAAAAGGGTGGAAAAGGTGTTGTAAAATTTGATGATACATTAGATGAAGAAATAGGGGGTAAAAATTTATTAAATAATAAAAATTATGCTTAAACTTATTTTTTTTCTGATTCTGATGATGAAGAAAGTTCTGTTGACAATATATTTTATGGTGGATCAAGAAGAGATCAAATACTTCAAGTCAAAGTGAATGTAGATGCAGAAAAATAAAAGAAGGTAGCAAATAAGGTCAGACCAATTAACAAACCACTACCTGCAGAATTAAATTTAACTTTCAAGAGGCTTTATTTATCAAGAGATCCTTATGACTTTCCTGTAGTCAAGAATCTGCCTGAATTTTCTGAAACTTCTAGAATCACTATTGAGAGATTAGGTGCTGTGAACTTTGGATATGAAGATTGGTTGTCAGGCAAAGAGAAGAAGTTGTTGTTGGATGTGATTGTTGAGAGGTAGAAGGCAATTAATTTTTTAGGAGAGGAGAGAGGTGTGTTAAAGAATTCTTATGGGAGCCTTACAAGATTCCAGTTGTTTTTCATGAACCATGGCAGTGAAAACCAATTCCTACACCTGAGGCTTTAACAGATGATTATAAAGAGGTCATTAGAGAACAAATTCAAACTGTATTATATGAAAAGTCTTCATAAAGTTATTCAAGTCCAGTTTTCTGAATCAAGAGACCTAATGGCAAGCTCAGGGTAGTTCAAAATCTTAGGAAATTAAATAGCGTTACAATAAAAGATGCTTGAATTCCACCTAATGCAGAGGAGTTTGTGGAGTCATTTGCTGGAAGAGTGATTTATGGTTTGGGAGATATTATAGCGGGATATAATAAGAGATAATTACATCCTGATTCTAGGCCTCTTACTACTTTTGATACTCCACTTGATTGATTGCAGTTGATAAGATTACCTCAAGGTGCAACAAATTTTGTTGCTGTTTATCAATCTCAGATGACTTAGATTCTTCAAGATAAAATTCCTCAGTATACTAGTATATTTATTGATGATGGTGGAATCAAAGGCCCTTTGACATATTATGATAATAAGGTGTTGAAAGAGAATCCAGGGATACAAAATTTTTTCTAGGAATATGCTATTGTTTTAGAGAGGATTTTCTTTAGGATTGAAGAGGTTGGTTTAACTATTTCTGGATCAAATTTTTCTTCTTGTGTGCAAGCTTTAAAATTTTAAGTCATGTGGTATGTAGAGAGGGTAGGATTATGTTGAAGAAGAAATTAAATAAAATTCAGTCCTGGCCAAGACCCAAGAATACAACCAATTTAAGAGGGTTTCTAGGTGTATGTGTTTATGTTAGAATGTTTATCAAGGACTTTTCTTCATTGGATACTGAATTGAGAAGGTTGACTAGAAAGGATGCTGATTAGAAGTGGGATGAAGAGTGTGAAGCGGTGTTTGTGAAGTTGAAGAAGGTTTTTGGGGAGGATGTTGTCCTGCATAAGTTAGATTATTGAAAAGATGCAGGTAGGATTTAATTAGCAGTTGACTCTAGTCAGGTAGCTTCTGGGGCTGCTCTTTCCCAAATGGATAAAGCTTGTTATATCAGACCAGTCAGGTATAAAAATGTGATATTTACTGAGTTGGAATCAAGATATTCTCATCCTAAATTTGGAACTCTGTGGAGTGGCAAAAATTTTAAAGAAGCTTCAAAATGTTTTATGGGATACACTTCAAATTACAAGTGGACACAAAATCTTTGATTCAAATGATTAATTCCCCAAGTAAACTGAATGCACCCATTACCAGATGAGTAGCTTTAATTCAACATGTTTCTTTTGATATAGTTCACAAGTCTGGAAAGACATTCAATATTTCAGATGGTTTATCAAGAAGACCACCTACTGAAGAGGATTCTGACTCAGAAATATTTAATGAAGATATAACTGTAATAAAGGCCAGCACGAAAGGTGCTGAAGTATTTCCTTGCCTCCCCCATGAGGTTAAACTGGCTGGCTTAGTAAGTGTAAATAAAGATGAAGATGACCTCCACCATAAAAATGAACTGGATAGTTTTTAAAATTTGGTAAATGACGTGCTTTGGGAGTTTGACATTGGTGTAGATAAATTTGGTAAAAAAGAGGTTGGAGATGTCTTGGTCTATTATGATGAAGATGGTGAGATTGTGTGGGATAGTAGAAAGTTGGTGAATGGTGTATATGTTGGATTTTAATAAAATTTGGTTAAAGAGAGGCTGGGTGGTTGTGAAATTTCGGTTAAAAGGAGGTTTGACAAAGATGAGGATGATGATTCTAAAAAGGGTGAAAAAGTGAAAGAAGAAGATTTGGTTATTAAAATGTTCAAAGGTTCAAAAGTGGAAAATTCAAAGATCTTTTATGATAAAGGGAAAATTCAAGGTTTAAATTTATTGGTTCATTCATGTGCAGGTGATTTTGGTGATAGGGAAGTGCCCATAAAGGTGATATTGGTGGAATTTCAAGATGAAGTCTGGGGACAGACAGGATTTTAACTTAAAATGGTTAAATATTTATTAACATTAGAAAGGCTGGAAAATTTTGATAATTATGAATGAGTGGCTATCAAAGAGAATTCACTGGAATTTTATCAATCTGGTAGAAGATTGATGAAAATGAGGTATCCAAATCCTTAAGTAGTTATTACTCAGAGAAAGGGGCAAGGTTGGTTATGAAATCACTGCATGAAGATCATGGGAATAGAGGAGTTTGTGAAACTTATATACAAATTGCTGATAGATTTTGTTTTCCTGGAGTGAAGTTGACTTTTGTAAAATGGGTTCGATCATGCAATGAATTTCAAAGAAGAAGTTATTGTAGGCCAAAGGAACCTGGAGATCCAACTGGTAAAAACACTCTTTTTGGTAAGGTTAGATTGGATGGGGTTCATATTAAAGAGGGAAGATTTAAATATTTAGTTGTAGCCAGAGATGACTTATCTGGTTTAGTAGAGGAAGCACCTCTTATTAATTTGAATGCCAAGAATGTGGCAGGTTTTTTATCAAAAAATTGGGTATATAGGTATGGTTTGATGAAGTTGGTTATGGTTGATGGAGGTCCTAAATTTGTGACAGAGTTTAGGGAGGCTGTATCAAAAGTTGGATCAAAGGTTAGGGTAGCAAACCCATACTATCCTGAAGCTGAAGGAATGGGAGAAACAGGGCTTCAAGTTATTAAGGATGCTTTGTTTAAGATGTGTGGGACAAGTTCTGAAAAGTGGTGGCACTATTTACCATTAGTTTTATTTGCTGACAGAATCACCGCCAGAAGGATTACTGGATATTCACCTTAAGAACTAGTGTTTTGACAGAAAGCAGTTTTACCAGTTGATCTAGAGGCTTAACCATATCTTGGAGTAGATTGGGATACAGTCAAAACTACTTAATAATTAATATGTGCAAGAATGGTTCAGTTAGAAAAGAAAGAAGAAAATTTAGAAAAGGCATATTAAAAATAAACAAAAATTCAAAATCAGTCAGTAAGATATTGGGATAATTGGTTGGCCTATATATTAAGGAAACCTTTGAGAACTGGAGATATGATTTTTGTGTATAATCAAAGTTTGGAAAGTCAGTGGGGGAAAATTTTTGATGATAAGGGGAATGAATTTTACGTAGTAAAGGAAAAACTTTCTGGAGGTTCATATGTTTTAAAGGAGTTGGATGGTGTTAAACTAAAGATGAGGGTAGCTGCTGACCAAGTTAAGTGGTTTTATCCTAGGGAAACCAGATTTACCAAAGTCTAACTCCAAAATGAGGGTAAATTACTTATTTATAAATACAAAATCTAACTCCAAAATGAGGTAAACTACTCATTTATCAATACAAAATCTAACTCCAAAATGAGGTAAACTACTTATTTATCAATATAAAATTTAACTCCAAAATGAGGATAAACTACCTACTATTTTTTTCAAGATATACTCTGCAAAGAGTATAAACTAAAATATATCATTCTCAATAAAAATTTTAAATTCAAATGTTCAGAATTCATTGTTGAAAAATTTTGTTGGAATTTAATTATTTTTATTAGAAGTCCTCACAGGGGAAAATTCTAATTTTAATATTGGAAAGTTGGGGGGTAATTGATGGCTGGCTGGTCTCTACAAAACTACCCCACAAAGTTTGTTACCATAGCTTCCCTGTTTCTAGTTTAATCCTGGCTTTGTATTTGTTATATAGGTAGTCCTCTAAGACTATGAACTGGATTACTACAATACAGGTTCAAATACAATTGTTTGAAGCCGGATTCAAGACATTCTTTATGTTTTATGTTTATATCTATTTTGAAATTTTTTATGTGGATTTATATTGAAATTTCATGTCAAGTTTGTTAAAAATTAATTTGTATAGGGACACTGATCACTGGTGGTCCCCAATCATTTTTACAAATTGGAGGGAGCCCACCCAGAGATCATTTCTCAATTTTTGTTTATTATGTTTTTCAAATTTTTCAAAATGATTTAAAAAATATTTTCAATTTATTTTTAAGTGCAACCAACAATCAAGGTGCACTTGGATGTGGGTATGATGTCAGGGGAATGGCTCATCAAATGGCTGAAGGGCATCTTTTATATTTTTATATTTTTAAATTTTCAAGAATCTTTTAAATTTTTTATTTTTATTTCAAAAAAAAATATTAATTAAAAATTAATATAACTAAATTTTTTATAATATATAAAATTATATTTTGTTTTTCTTATATTTTTTTTTTTTAATTTTTTAGTTTTATTTTATTATATCTTGAAAAAAAGGAAGTGGATAACTGATTTTTGATGAATACTGGAATTCACCTCAAGACATTCTGTCACTCCTCCAAGACTTTTAAAAGGCTAGTTTTCAAGATTTTTAAAGATTTTCAACTTTATGTTTTTTGGATCTGTTAGTCTTTCAAGACTTTAAACTAAGAATTTATGAAGAATTTTGAAGTTCTATGGGATCTGTTAGTCCATAAAGACTTAAAACTGAATTTTAAAGAAAAATTTTTAAGAATATACAAACAATGAAATGTTTCTGTGTCCAACATGTCCTTAAAATGACAAGTGATAAATCTTTGGTCCTCCATGACCCTAAACTGGCAAATTACTTTCTCTTTGGTCCACTATGACTTTATACTGGATATGAACTATATGATAGGTCCTCTATGACCCTAAACTGGAAAATTACTTTCTCTTTGGTCCACTATGACCTTAAACTGGAAATAAACTATAGGATAGGTCTTCTATTACCCTAAACTGAAAAATTACTTTCTCTTTTGTCCCCTATGACCTCAAACTAGAAATGAACTATAGGATTGGTCCTCTATGACCCTAAACTTGAAAATTACTTTCTCTTTGGTCCAATATGACCTTAAACTGGAAATGAACTATAGGGATGGTTCCACCATGACATTAAACTTGAAAGTCATTAATCTTTGGACCTTCATGAACCTAAACTGGAAAATTACTTTCTCATTGGTCCATCAAGACTTTAAACTGGTATATCATTTTTTAAAGGAAAATTTATGTGAGTTTGTAGAAGGAAGTCCACCAAGACTATAAACTGGAAATCAATTAAAATTTTTGCATCTCAAGGATTTTAGGTGGAGATGTTAATCTAGGGGGATATTCAATTCATTCATTTTTAATTTATCACTGGTTCATCAGTACTCAAACTGATATTCATTCATTGGTCAACTGAATCATTGAAGTAAATGGTGCAACTAGCTTTAGGGAATGAAGACATCAAAAAGGTCTCAACTTATTTTATGATTAAAAGAAATTTGGAGATGTTGAAAGAGATTATAGATGGAGATTTTAAAGATTTAAAATAAAAAGGTGCTATAAGTCTGGAAAAGTATGAAATTTATGATAAATTATGAAAAGTTTTAAAGGGTTTGATACTTATTAGAATGTTGTGATACTGAATCATTAAAGATGGATAGGAGTTGGATTATTAGTGGGTATCATTGGTAGACTATCTAGGTGGAAACTTGAAGGAACTTATGGCAAGAACGGAATCATTGTATTTGGCTCAGTGGGAAGCCCAGTGAGAATGGAATCTTAGTATCTGGCTCAAAGGGAATGGAATCAATATATTTGCCTCACAATAATGGGATAAAAAGTATTCAGCTCAGAGAGAATGGAATCAAAGTATTTGGCTCAATGTGAATGGGATAAAGTATTTGGCTCATATAGGAGGACTGCTCATGCTGTGAAAAAGTAGAGACTGGTAGAGGGGAGTATGAAGGGATTCAAACTTTGCTCTCAGTAGTGGAATCATAACAAGGCAAATATGGTTTATTAAAAGTTTATTTTAAATATGATGATAAAAAGACAATTAAAAGATTCAAGCAGCCAGACAACAACATTTATCAGCAGCAAAAGATAAAGTATTAAATATTTTTAAGAAGAGAAGAAAATCAAAACAAATAATCTCTGTGAAATATTTCAACATCATTATCAAAGATTTGATTTAAAGATAAAAATATGTGATCAAAAAAATATGAAAAATTTAAAGAATGAGGGCATTCTTCATTGGAGGGAGGATGTGGAAACCTAAAGATTAGTACAGCACTGGAAATTATTTTAAGAGGATTTTGGGTGATTTTATTGAGCTTGAGGAAATTCAAAATATTTTTATGTAATTTTATTAAGACAGAAAATATATTAAAAGTGTTTTAAAAAGGGTTAATTTTACAAGTCATGATTTAACAATTATTATATGGTCAAAAAATTGAAAGTATAGGTCAAAACACCACACAATATGAGGAGCACCACAACCTTGAACCTAAATTCATATTTAATTGAGCACATAATGAGGAAGTGATTAAACAACCAACAATCAAGCTTGGAACCTCTGAAATAAACTCAAAGAAAGTTGAATACTTATTGAAGCACAGTTTATCATTATTGAAAAAAGTCTTGTAATCTGACTTACTCTAATTATAAAAGGAATATTGATATTAGTGCAGTCCATAACATTAGCAGACTGGAAAATGCATAAGATTTTAAAAATAATGTGCTTCTGCTTTATGAATTCATATGTAATAGTAAATTTCTCATGTAAATCAAATCAAAAGCTTTTTTACATCTTCACATAAGTTTGTGGAGATATCAATATATAGAGAAATTACTTAATATCATAAGAAGTTTTTGAAGAGAAAATATGTAGTTTACTGATATTTTTAATTGGATTTCATCATTAAAAGTTTTGTAAATATATATATTTATTCTAATATTATGATCAGGGATTATCAACTTTTTCAAGCTTTAAAATATTTTTGAAAGTTAAAAATTTCTTTCAAATATAATTAAAATACATTAATTTAGAGGTATCATTTATATAATTAGTACATAACATTTTTATAATAAATTGAAAAAATGATATGGGCACTATTATTTTTAAGTAACAAGTTTCCTTCTTCTTCAATAAATCAAAATATTAAGGGTGGAATTTCATGATGATTAACCATATGTCTAATAATTAGTACACTAGAATTTGAGGTTTATTTTTTTGGCTTCAGGATATAACCCATTCCTGTTCCTTGTTATGTTATATATATATATATATATATATACATTATTTACTTTATTTTGAAATTCTCCTTCCATATTGTTTCCTTCAATTTCTGGACCATATCATGTTCTTCCCTTGTTAAATTTTACCTCTTATGCTTATTTTAATTCTCTCTTACCTGTTATATTTTATCTTCACACTTTGTGGTTGCCTCTCCACACCTCTCCATCCTTCCTCCCTTGTATTCACTCCTTTCACTCCCTTCTCTACCCCCTTTTACTCCCTTTAGAGTGAAAGAGGTAAGTTAGAAAGTAAAAGGGAGGAGTTGGAAAGTGTGGGGGGTGGATTGTATTAAAGAGCAATAGAGTTAGGGTGAGAAGAAAAGAGGTGGTGATGATAGATAAAGAGGTGGTGGGGGATAAAAAAGATTAGCAAGGGGGTGGAAGTGGTAGTGAGTGGGGTATGGTTGTGTGGACTGGGAGCCCAAAGGGTGTGGTGGGGTTATGTGGAAATTGGAAGGGGTGGGGTGGGGTAGAAAGAGTAAAAAGAAAGAGTTAGAAGGGTAATGATTAGATATAAAGGGGTGAAACGGGCTTTAAAGTGAAAGGGAAGAGGATGGAGTGTGAGCAAAACAAGTTAGGAAGGGTGAGAAGAGTAAAAGTTCAGGGTTGAAGGCATCAAAAGCAAAACAAAGTTAAAAGGATGATGAGCAAAAGGAAAGGTGAGGGAATAGAAATGAAACAGGTGAAGATTCAGAAAAGTATGTACAAAGGGGTTGAGTGAGTATCAAAAAAGGTGGTGAAAAACAGAAGATGAACTCTATCTGTTGGCCAAAGGATAGAGTCCACCCTGCAATAATATGATGTTTTGCTTCCACATATAAAAACAATATTTAAACCTGTTGTATGGCTATCTTACATCCTTAATCAATTCAAAATACACATATATTGTCTGTTTGTAATAAATACTTGTATTAAAAGTAGAAGAATTATAAGAATATAAAAACTAGCCATAAATCCCTAGTACATTTTATAAAATTTCTTTCCATGGAATAATTGTGATAGTTATACATAAGATAAAAAAATGAATTTTACAGGTAAATTTTAGAAAAAAATTGAAAAATGGAAAAAAGTGCCTATGATATTAAAAATAAAAATCTCTTTTCTATATTATGTGGTGAAATTATTTATCCTTTAATTTAATATTAAATGCTGTTGGTGAGACAAAAAAGATCTATGGCTTTTCTCATACAGTTCAGATGAGAATTAAAAAAAATTAATTGCTATTTTTTACCTTTTATATTTTTTTGTTTGTTATATCATTAATAGGGGGTATCAATGTTTGGGGATCTGCAATTAGAGATAAGAAATTTTTTTCCCAGGATCAGACATTATTAATTGTGGAAGATTCTTATCCACTGGCCCCGGGGCTAGTGGATAAGGAATCCAGGATAATGCATTATCCTGCCTCTTATACCCCCATTTCCGTTCTTAATTCCTGATCCCAAACTCATCACATCCATGATAGATTTTTAAGAAAGTCACATGAATTATAATTTCTGATTCCATCCTTAAGTATCTCCTCATTCTATGATACTAACTTTTGGTGCTGAACACATAACATTTTTTCTCATCTTTATGTGTCTCTTCACTCTATGATACTTAATTTTTATGGTGAACACATAACATTTTTTTCTATTTAAACACCCCACCTGCTCATTTGGTGGCAAATTCCCACTTCCCACTCATCACCTAAACCTTCTACTGACAACCTTTTCTACCAAAAATAATGAAGCACCTCTCCACTAGGAAGCAACCTCACACAGATATGAATGCTATCATTTTAATTTTAGCCACTGACTCTGATTCTGACTATGGTTTGGAAGACACTTTAGCTTATATGTCTTTTCTTTCCAAAAGCTGTTACATCATTCCAAGGGGGCCAAATCTTTATCATGATCCCAGATATGATCTCTGCTCCATTCTCAACATTCCTCAACTAAAATTCACTCAACTATTTTGAACATCTCCTGATTCTTTTTTCAAACTTTCTCAACTCATCTCCAATCATCCTATCTTCCATAATAATTCCAATAACAAACATCATGATTCTGCCTTTCAAATTTCTGTTGCACTATGTTGCTTTGGTTCAAATGGAAATGGTGCTTCTGTAAGAAGTTTAGATAATCTCTTTACCATAGGATATGGTACTATCATATTATACACCAGCGCTGCATGATTTCTATCCTTTCTCTCAAGTCTCAAACACTTGCTTGACCAACTCCACAACAGCAACTTGAATCCTCTCAAGTAATTCAAGCCAAAGGTTTCCCTGGATGTGTAGGTTTTGTTGATGGTACAACCCTACCTTTGAGTCAAAAGCCTGCTCATGATGGCAACCATTGTTTTGATGGCAAAAAAGGTTTCTTCAAAATGTTCTCCAATTTCTCATCTTTCATAAACTAACTTTTGATCTTCTTTTTAAGTACTATATTTCTGTTCAACTTGTCTGTGAAATCAAAAAAAGTATATTGCTTTTCATAGTGGCTGCCCTGGCTCATGTCATGACTCTTCCGTCTTCCAAAGAATGAAGATTTTTCAAAGTCCTTACTCATAATTTGATGAATCTCAGTACATCCTTGCAGACTAAGCATATGCAAGTGGAAAGTACATTATACCTGCTTGACATGGTGCAACCTTAGAAAATGACCACAAAACCACCTTTAATTACCACCTTTCCCAATCAAGAGTACAGATTGAACATGCTATTGGGATTTTAAAGGAAAGTTTTTCTAGTCTCAGGGAACTCAGAATCCAATTTCAAAAAAAAATGAAAATGAAAACTTCAAATCATTTGATAATGACTTGCGTTATACTCCACAATATCTTAGTTGATTTAAAGGATGAGTGGAATGATCTTTATGAAGAAGAGGATCCAGAACCAGTACCAGCTCTCCCCTCCCTTGAATCACAAAACATTCATTCAACTGGCATACGCTCTGCCATTATGCCAATCACCCTCCACCATTTTGACACACAACCCTTTTAATTTTTTAATTTCATACTCTCCAAATGTCCACTTTTTATACTTTATTCACTTGGTTTAGAATTTTTATTTGTTGCATATTCTTTTTTTTGAATTAAGGGTGAATATCTCTTTTTTGGATCGCTCATTGGTTTTCTTTCACCAGCTCAACATGAAATCACATATTTTTTCAGTGTTTATTTTTTTCATTCTTCACTCATATATTTCTCCTCCTCTCCTCAAACATCCCTCAAATATTTTGGTTGAATTTTTTTAACTCATCTCACCAGGTAAGTCCTTTTCTCATTTTTGTTGATTTTTGATTTGCTAATCATGAATTCTTTTTTTTTGCTTTTTTTTTGTTTTTTTTTGTTTTTTTTGTAAGTGCTTCACTGCTTCACTTATTTTTTTTCAAGGTTAGACTAATTTTTTTCTACCTCTTTTCTCTCCCTCTTTTCTCTCTTGTCCTGCTCTTTTTCTCTTCTTTCCCCCCTTCTTGACAGACTCGATCCCCCCTTTCCCCCCTTATTCTCTTCCTCACCCCTCATTTCTCACCTTTCCCCACCTTTCCCCCCTTTTATCCCCTTTAGATGTTCTTTTTTTGCCCTCTTAAGGCCCCTTATACCCCTCTTTAGGCCTCCTTACCCCTCTCCCACTCCCTCATCCCCCTATCCCCTCCACTGCTTTCTCCCCTCCCCCCCTACCCCCTTATCTCTTTCCACCCTCTCCTTCCTCCCATCTCACCTCACCTTCACCCCCCTTTATCCCTAAAAAATTGGAGCTTTACCAATCATTTATTACTAAACAAATTGCTTAGCAGTTTGTTTAGAGATTAAAGGGGGGAGGTGGGAAAGAAAGGGGGGAGGTGGGAGGGGAGGGAAGAGAGGGCATGAAGCGGTGGAGGGGAGAGGGGAATCAGGGAGGGATTGGTTGAGGGGAGAGGGGGATGAGGGGGGGGGGGGAAAGGGGTGAGGTTGCTATAGGGGGGAAAATAGGCACCTCAAGGGGAGAAAAGGGAGGAGGAACTGGTGAAAAAGGGGGGCTAGGGGATTTTGAGGAGACCAAGAAGGGGGAGGGGGGGTTGAGACACCAAAAAGAGGGAAATGAGGCAGAAAAGGAGGGGAATTATGGGAGAAACTTTTATTATTTTTATTAACAATATTTTTTCTTTTTATTTTTGTTTTTTTACAGAATATCATTATTTTGTATTTTTTTTGGTTTTTTCTACAGAATATTATAATTTTTTTTTTCATGGATCAAGTTGAATAAAAAAAAATTTGGTGTATTTATAATTTTGATTTTTTAATTTTGGGAATAATTTTTCTGATGCAAATTTTTTTTTTTAAAATTTTTGAGTATTTTATTTTTTTATCATTTTTTTTTCAAGGACTTTAGATGGTATATGTAACACCAAATAACTTTGAAATTCCTTTATTTGGCAAATAATTTTACTGATGTTTGTTTTTATTTTATTTTATTTTTTTTTGATTCAATTTTTTTTCAAGGACAGTTTTAGTAATTGATTTCTTTTCAAAAAAAATTATTTGGATTATTTTTTATCAATAAAATTCACAAGGTTAAAGAAAAAAACTAAATTTTGAGAGTTTAACTTTTTTTACCATTTTTTTTTTGGCTTTTAAACAAATTTTTTTATGTTCAGAGAAAAAATATCTTTTTTTTCAGAATCACCTCTTACCTCTCTATCATCATCCTCTTTATCATCTTTATCATCATTTTCAAATTCAACGTCATTTCAATCATCATTCAAAATATAAAAAATAATGACAAGCAAAGTCAGAAGAATAAAAAAAAATTAAAAAAATCATTTGAATTTCTTATTTCGCCATATATAAAATATTGAGTACTATAAAACAAGAGTGGATCAAAAAACTCTTATCAAAAAAAGTTATGAGAAGATTTAATGTATTTAACCAAATCTGGAGAGGATTAAATTAAAACAGTTATCAGTAAGTCTTTCAAACCTCAATTTATTTATGAATATCATTATTTTAATGGTTCAAAAGATGAAACCTTTAATCAAATATCTGATCTCATAATAAAACTATATCAAATGGCTTTGATTTGCTTACTAATAAGGAATACAAATTTATTGGGTGGTATTATGATTGGATTTGGTTGGAGACCAGTATTTGATAAAGGCTATTCTCTTGGTATGTCTGATAATATATATTTTTTATTCTTAAAATTGTGTCACTAGTTTTATTTCCATAAGGCATCTATTCTTTACTTAAAAATTTATCTTAAGCTGAAAAAGATGACAATTTTCGCTTGTGAAACACCTTACTTTCTTTCAATACTTTTATTGCTCTTTGACTCAAAAAACTCTGCAATAAAGCTTTTGAAAAGAATCATCAACCTAGAGTTGTTGAAGTTAGAACTGGGAAGGCTTTATTGGAAAAAGTGGATGGGAAAAGCTTTCTTTCAACATCACGTTTTGGGATAGCATCTTGACCATCCAAAATTTTTTCAGGATTAAAATCAGCTCTCTCTCCAAAAATAGCATCCATCTCTTTAAAGTATGGACATAGAGATTCAAGTTTATCATCTATGTATTTTATGTCTTTACTGATATTGATGTCGGCAATACCAAAACCTGTAGAAATTGAAAGAGTCTTTGCCTTCTTGTATTTGGCTAAATAATGCTAGAAACGTTCAGAAATCTTTTTAGGCAAAAGATAAATACTTTCCTTTGTCTTATTTCATAACTCATTGGCCATTAGAAGATAGCCATTGAATTTTGATGAAGGGGGCCATCCTACTTTAGTTGCATTCTCAGTACCAAAACAAGAATCATAATTAGTTTTTATTTTTAGCCATTTGATAAGTATGAGATGATCATCTTTTTTTAGTTGAAAAGTCTTTGATTTCTCAGCTGAGTGGGGGAAAGAGGTAGTAATGAGATTTGAAGAACAACTGGGGGAAGGCTGTCTTTGAGAAGATCTATGATGATGAGGCATGTTGAGATATTTGAAGATGAAAAGAGAAGAAATAAATAGATGAGATGGGGAGGGGTTTTTAACGGATAGAATGAATAGACAGGATGGGAATGTGCAGCAAGGTAGGGAGGCTGTCACATCCAGAAAGTTTTCCAAGATGTGATTATGAAAAATTTAGGATAAAAATGTCAGATAGAGGTGAAAATTGACATTTAAAAGGTCTAAAACTCCAATTATTACCAAAAGTAATTGCAGAAAAAAATTGGGGTATAATGATTTTTATCCACAATTAATTTAATTTTGGATTGGTCAAAATTGATAACCCCTAATATAAATATCTGAATAATTATAATTAATAATTTAAATTTAAGCGTATTAAAAAATAAAGATGTTCCAATATATTTAATTATATTGATTTAGTAAAATAATAAATCCCTTGAGCCCTTTTCATTGCTTAACTTTTTTCACACAAAGAATTATATACAATTTTATAAACATAAAAATATTAGTTATGATGGGACTTGGATTGAGCTCCCAATGGGATTCTGTTCCTGACCACTGTTCAAGATAAGTTAATATGTGAGAATTTTATTTATTTTATTTAAAATTTGATTGTAAATTCCTTAATGCATGCCCAGGTTTATCTATTTATTGAAAAGATGTATACCAAATACTACGAAATGCTGAACATAAATAAAAATTTTGAATTATTCTAATTTTTTTTTAATAATAAAACCTTTAATTTTCTTCTTAATTATTATAATGTGATTTTTCTCATATCATAGATTAAAAAAGCTTTTAAATTTCATTGTTTTTATCTACAATGCACATGAAAAGACAAACCTTTTTTATTTTTTGTTTAAACTAAATTTGAAAAATATTATTTTTGTATTTATTAAAAAATTTATGCTCCTTTTGATTATCAAAATATTTTTTCTTAAATTTTTACTTCAAATTTTGTAGAAAACCTCAAGTTATGAATTCAGATAGCTTAAAAATGTGAAAAAAAATATTTTTCATCAATTTGAGCTTGAAGATAGTTTCAAATTACAGCCTTAAATTTCTCTTTTAAAATTAAATGAGAACTTTAAAACCTATTCCATTAAAAATTAATTTTTATAAAAATGTATTTATTTAAGTATATATTCTTAATAATGAAGATAACTTAGAAGAAGCATGAATATTTACTGTTCAATAAAATCTCAAATTATTTTTATTTTTTATATTTTCTAATAAAGAACATATTTTTCTTTTTTTTTGAATATTGGTGTTTAAATCATATTACTAAAAAAGCATCAATAAATTATTAATCTGTATTTTTCAATTAACTATAATTTTTGTATTTTGTATTGTAAATTAACATGGTCAATATTTTTGTTCTTGAAAAAAAGAAGGTATTTCTGCACTACTATACTCAATTTAAAGGACAAAAAGAAAAAATTGAAATATTTCATGCTTCTATTTAAAATATTTTCTTAACTTTTAATTAATAAAACTTCAATTATTCTAATATTAGCCTTTTCTATGAGTATCACTATGAATATATAATTTTTCTCATTTCAAACTATACTTTCATATATTGATTCTTCTATAAATATAATCATGCATTGATAAATAAAAATTCACATTAATACATAATATAGAGTCTGTGAAAAATAGTAGAACTTGATATTTAAATTTAAAAACTCTCATAGTGCATGATAGAAATCTGTGTAGTTTGTGATGTGTATTCCCAGGTGAAAATATTGATATATTCAGTTATTGAATTCAAGAAAAATAAAGCATTCAGCTTACATTTCTAAAGAATATTTGGTGATTTATATTAATTTATCCATTGATATTTTGTATTCCTTTTAATTAAATGATTTTAAGAGCAAAATTTCACTGAGTAGAAGTTAGTTTTTTGAATTGATCAAATTAATTTAAAGAATTAAAGTTGACCTAAAAAATATTTATGGATTTAATAAAAATTGCTTCATAATTATGAAAAGTATTTGATTTACTAAAAATCTAACGTAAAATTCTTTTGAATTTGAGCATATTTTATCCTAAAAAAGACCATAATTAATTTAGTTACCTTTTGTATCATTTTCTTGTATTTTTTAATATTTAAAAAAAAATATTAGACTTTACCCCCTGAAGATTTTTTGGTTTGTTTAACATATATAATCTCATTCTTCAATTTTTATTTATTTGGAGAAAGGAGAAATTAGGGTGCATCATCATGTCCATCTTTTGAAATTAAAATCTCACTGCATTTTAATTTTTATAATTTTGTGTCTTTTATACAGAACTTTAGTATATAATATGAGATAGGAACTATGGCTTAATTTTTTAGTTATATAATTAATTTTTACAAAAAAAATGTATTGCATAAGCTTAAGATTCTGAAAATAAAAATTGAGAATAATTCAATTTACATGGTCTCTAAAAAAAATGAAAGATTTGTATTATGAAAAAATGGATGTTTTCTACATTAAGAAGTCATAGAATATTTTTTGAATTTATTCAAAAATATGTAGTATATTTCTTAGAATGATTAAAATTTATACTTAAGAAAAAAGAATGTAATTTCATGTATTTTTATTCTTAAATTTTTATTCAAAAAGATCATCTGATTACATTTCATTAAAAATTATTGTTTATTGAGAAATTTAAAGAGCTTTTATGTTCTTATTTCTATTAAGATTTGAACATTTTTTCAAAATACTTTCAATATAAAATCACCCATGTTTTGTGAATATTTCAAGCTTATTTCAGGAAGATTTCAGTCTGAGTTCAGTGTGAGTTCATTCTGAGTTCCATCTGACTTCAAGTTGAGGCACCCCCCAAATATTGCGTGGTGTATAATATCTTATTAAATTTTATTTCTTTAAATAACTATTATTTAATACTAAAAATTTATCTGAATAACTAAAAAATAAAAATAAAACAATTTATATGTTTTCATTTTTTATTGTTTTTTTGGGTGAGCAATTTTCAGCCTGTATATTCCCAGTTCTGAGTATAAAAAGCATATAAAATATTCTAGACACATGTTTTAGACATGGGGAAAATAATTAAGTGTGTACAATAGGGGGTTTTAAACATTACCATATATGTCTGGGGGACTTCAGTTTCAAAATTCCATTCAAAGATACCATCATAAATGGCAGACTTGGGGTTAGACATGTCAAAAATTTTGTCAAATACTTCCTATTCTTGCACTATAACCCCAACTACAACTCAGCCCACCAATACACACGTTCCTACAATCCACTGCACATCAGACCCCTTTTCCCCCAACCCCACATCATCATAGACTCCTGCTCAAATTAGTATTTTCATCCATTTCAGAACACATTTCAAAATGAATCTCTAAATGCATTTCATAATGCTTATCCTAATCATCATGCAATTCTCCTTTCAGATTCCCCATACTCTCTTCCTTTTTACATCTTTTCTGCCCTTTCTTCAAGGTGTGTTTTTTTCTTTTTCTTCACATATTCCCATATTCCTCATTTTTTCTCCAAGCCCCTTCCAAAAGTACCTAAGGTTAGTGCTACCTAATCCTTCTTTTCTTTTTACTGACTTCTTTTTTTTTTCCTATTTTGGGTTTTTTGGTTTTTTTTTGCCAAATTGATTTGGAAGCAGTCCCAGAGCAATTCTAGACTGTTTCCAAGCATTTTTGGTAGGGGTTCTTTGTTTTTTAGCCTTGGAAATGTGCTGGAAGCAATCCCATAACTTTTCTGAGAATTTTATTTAACTTTTTTTTCATTATTTTAAAAATTTTGGTTTTTTAAATTGCTTTGGAAACAGTACCAGAAAAAATCTACACTGTTTCTGAGCATTTTTGGTAATTTTTTTTATAGCCTCAGAAGTATTCTGGCAGCATGCTCAGCAAAGTTATGAGAATTTAGACTAACTTTTTTTTCCAAATTGCTTTGGAAACAGTCTCAGAACAATTCTACACTGTTTCTGAGTGTTTTTGGTTAGTTTTTATTTATTATTTTTAGCCTCAAAAACATTCTGGAAGCATGCCCAGCACATTTCCAAGTTCTTTCACTAACTTTTTTTTTCCAAAATTTGATAAAGAGGGTAAGTAAAGTGAGGCAAGAAGTTTCAATGAAAAGTAAAGCTGCAGGGAGGGAGGCTAAGTATGGAAACTAAAGTATTTGCTAAATTTTTATTTTTATTTCTAAAATTTATAAAAAATAATTAATCAAAGATAATCATCTGCTTTAATTAATGGGCCATTGGGCCTTGTTTCTGTATAAAAAGTTATTGTTCAAACAATTATTTGTTTGAATGAGTTCACAATACAATTCCATGTCAAGTCACATCTGAACTCACTGGCTGGTAGTATTCTGAATACCATTACTTTTACTTGTTTGATTATCTTTTTTTAATTATTTATTTATTCTTTTATCAAATAAAAATGAAAATTTGGCAATCCTGACCCCCTCCCAGAGTAAATTTCAGGGGAGGGTATTGCCTTTTTTTTCTTTCTGATTTGGTTGAAATTTTTTTTGTAAATGTATATACACAATAAAAAGAAAAAAACATCTCCCTTTTAAGATTAAAAATGCATGAAACCTGCTTAAGCAGACTTAAATGTTGAAATGTAACAAAGGAATAAACAACTCTAATCACTAAAAGTGTGTAATCCAAAAAACACCCTAATGATATCAAAGAAGAAATAAAGAAAGAACTTTAGTACTAGTAGATAGTCAATCCATGTTTGAAAAGTGAGAAAGAGTGATAGGGAGAATTTTAGCACAAATTCCACCAAGTTGGGATGAGAAAATGGAGGATGATTCAGTTGTTGGGGGTGGTTCAGGAATTTTATCTTCATAAAAATCATTCCATTCATCCTTTAAGTTTGCAAGGAGATTATATGGTATAAAAAAATGAAATGATCCAATTGATAATAGCCTCAATTTATTTCTGGTTATGAAGAGGAGTCCTCATTTATATTAGTGAAGTGAATTGACCTTCAAAAATTCCAATTGCATTTTCAATACTTACTCAAGACTTGGCAAGATGAGTGTTGAATTATGATTTTTCCCTATTTTCATTACCAGCCCCACAAAATGTTGGGAGCAAATATGTACCACTGGTGTAAGCAGATTTGGCAAGAAGATATTGATTTTCATCAAATTAATTTTCAGGGTTTTGAGAAATCATCATTTTTTGAAAAACTGAAGATTCATGGCAAGCACCAGGAAAGCCAGCATGAAATGCAATAAACTTCTTATTTATATTGCAAACCAATTGGAGAGAAAAAAAAAGCCAAAAAATGAAGAAATAAGAGAGGATTAGTATTAGATGTAAGAATATGTAAGATATAGATAAGCACCAACCTCTTTTTCCAATCAAAATAATTATTTTCATCCTTTGCAGGCTTTGGCTCAAAGGGATGGCTGTGCCATCAACAAAACCAATAAATCCAGGGAGTCCTTCATTTTTCATGACCTATGATTTTGATGGTCTAACCTCCTTAGTGGGCCATGTGAGGAATTTCAATTGAAGTGAACAGTTGTCTTTAATGGTTCTCTTTTTTTATAAGACTACTGTTCCATGAATCATACTGAAGAGGTGCTTGAGACAAGTTATGGCAGCACTGTTCCCATTTGAGCTAAATCAGAAAAGTGCCACAGAGATTTGTATTGCAGTGTCCCTCTGTGGGCAATGAGAATTGTTGTGGTAAATAAAATGATAATAAATCAAATCATGTAGGTATTTAAAAGCATGATAAGTAGTTTGTAAAATTTTCTGAAAGCTGGGATCAGGTATTTCAGTAAGTTTGTGAAGTGTATATTGTGGTTGATGGCAAATGGATGGGGTTTGAGAAGGTAGCAGTTCTCTAACAGGTGACTCATATAGAAAACATCAAACTCAGAATCAGAATCTGGATCAGAATCAACCAAAAAATAAAGAGCTAGAGCATATGTGGTTTTTTGAAGATTTTGACAAAGTGAAAGAGTCATGTTAGTGCTTGGAGGAAAAAAATAAGAGCAAGAGTAATCAAGGGTGGGAGGAAGTAAAGATTGGAGTATGATGTTAGGGGGCTTAATACTTTATGCACAGTGTACTGTGTGTGTGTAAATAAGCCCCTAAGTATTAGGTAAAGAAAAATTTTAAGGTATGGGCATGTGTGTACCTAATTCTGACTAATCAAGTTTAGGGGAAGAAGTGCTTGAGGGGCTTGGATGTACCCAACAGATGGTGTGTGTAGGGAAAAGATTGCTGTTGAAGCATACCAGTTAATGGGGTATGTAATTCAAATTAGAATGACTTACTTGCTACCTTTTTTGAGGCTTTCTTGAATGGTGTATATGGTAATTTTTAACACCCCCTAATATATATACATATGTGAAATAAGTCATATACTACAGTATATGCCATTAGAATACCTTAAATACACTCATATACCCACCTTTTATAGTTATTATGTACTTAATATTAAGTTGTAATATTTTAGGGTAATCATAAGTAACGTATAAATAAGGTTGCATAATTTTTAAGTGGTCTTAAAGCTTTTTTTCATTATTATTGTGAAATAATTGATAAATGTGCTTTGAATCACTAAAAATCTGGATATATGCACTACAAATTTGATGATATTAGAATTGAACTTTGAAAGAACAATTTTCTTCATTTAATGAAATTAATTTGGCTACTTAAATGTCTAAAAATATGACTTCTAAAATTTGATGTTTTTTATGCTAGAAATGGCTTATGTGTACTGGCCTTATGCTGCCTGCATTTATCTCACATGCATAGCTTCATTATTAATAAAGTTAGTAATTTCACACTAAATTACCCCACAGTGTATTCTCTATATGTGTAATCACGCTAAAATTAGTGAGAGATGCTTATGTAGTGTCCTAATTGCATTAATATTGCATTGAACTCATTATATGCACTAATTACATTAGTATACTTAAGATTAGCTCCCAGAGCTCACAATCACACTTAAAATGGCTTAATTAGTCAATGATTTACCTGTGCAAGCGCCTGACAAGATCATGCATTCAGTCACCACACATTTCATGTCCTCTTTTTGGTTTCTCAATGGGTTTTTAAGCTATGTTGGTTATTTTTGAATGGGAATTTCACAGTGAAAGTTTTTACAATTAGTTTTTTAAATTCTACTATTGATCCTCCTTAATTTGGCATTACTTTTTGTCCTTTTATTTCTTTATTCTGTTTTTTATTCTAATAATAACACACAAATACTCTGTTTTTGGCTTATCATTATATTTTGATGGATTATCTCATGTTATTCTTGTATTATGGTGAGTGATATGATCTTTCTTATTTTATGAGATTGTACTTGAGTTGATGGGCATGTGGAACTGCTAGAATAGAGTGTCTTTAGCCATGTATAGGACTGGTAAATTAAGGTGTTGATACTAGGGATTTATGGATATATAAGGAGTACCAGGATGGATATTCAATCTTGGAAATTTGTTAAGATTTTTAGCAAAGGTATTAGGTACATAGTTCAAATATAACTCAAATGGCTTTTTTCCTGTGACAGAATGCACTGTACAATTTTATTCAAAATCCAGACCAGGGATAAGAGTCACCCAATCATGTGTAAATTTTTCATTTTCTTCAAATTAAAGACCAAAAGCAAAATATCTTCTTATCATATCTTCTAAAGTTTGAATCATTCTTTCTTCCAACCCATCATTTTGGTGGATGGTGTGCTGTAGAAAGTTTTAATTGACACCCTGAAACATCCATAAGTGACATCCAGAACTCAGAAGTAAATTCTGGATCTCTATAAAAAACTATTGCTTTTTGGGCAACCAGATATATTTAATAGTTGTGTCCACCATAAGATAGCTAGGTCCTTATCAGAGACCTCTTGGTGGGTTGGAATAAATTTACACATTAATGTAAACCTATCTACATTTATCCAGTAGGAGTTATAACTCATATGACCTGCTATTAAAAATCCAGTTACAAATTCCATGTTAACTATTTCCCATGGAGCCTTTGGTTTCTCAATTTGTTGTAATAAACCATCTCTTTTCACTGTCAATATTTTAGATTGTTGACACGAATCACATGTTTCAACATGTTTCTGAACATCATCAGACATGTTAATCCACCAAGCTGTGTTTTTAACTCTGTTTAATGTTTCATGGTAATCAAAATGATTTGCAAATATATCATCATGAAATATCCTTAACATTAACTCTTTCATTGCAGGGGAAATTACAATTACATTACTTAGTTTTTTCCTGTAATAGATCAAACCATCCTTAATGGAAAATTTTCCTTTCTCCAATGATTCTCTGTACCTTTGTGGCAATGTTTTTATCAAAGCACTCATTGAAGCATTAGATTTATCATTCAATATTGTAGTAATTTTACTCAAGTCAGGATCTGAAGCATAATTATCAAGTATTTATTTCATGAATTCATCCCTAAGTTCTACAATATAAATTCCAAAAAATGTTAATAATCTTTGTGTCAGTAACATAAGAAGGATTATCATTATTAGGAAGAGGTACTTGTATTAGAAATATACATTAGAGTGTAAAGATCCAGATTTATGTGTAATATTCATCCTTCCTCTGTACTCTTTTGCAGCTAATTTTCATCTAAACATGTGCCTTTTAGGATTTTTCATGTTCAAGAGTGACTTAACCTCACTACAGTCAGTAATTAACTCAAATTTTTGGTCCTCAAGGTAATAATGTAGCTTCTCAAGAGCCCATACCACTGAAAACACTCAAGTTGTGTAGCACCATATTTTAACTCACTGCTTCTCAGAGTTCTTAAAATATAAAAAATTACTACTTCTGACATTTTTTCTTCATTAAGTTTTTTTTGATGCAAGACAGCACCTAAACCAATAAAACTTGCATCAGTATAGAATACAAAAGGTAGTGAGAAATCTTCTAATCCAAATATTGGAGCTTTCATCAGGAAATATTTCAACTTATCAAAAGCTTTTTGTCTCTCATTATTCCAAATTAAAGCTTCTGATTTCTTTATCAGTGTGGCAAAGGGTGCAGCAATTAATTGGTAGTTTTTAATATATTGTCTAAAATAACCATAAATACCAAGAAAATATTGTACATCCTTATTAACTTGAGAAATTCCAATATTTTTTATTTCAGCAACTTTGTTTTGGTCAATACATATCTTTAATCCAGATACAATATGACCAGGAACTTTTAAAGATTCAAACCCAAATTTACATTTCTTCAATGAAATGGTCATTTTTATTTTATCCATTTTCTGAAATACCTTCTTCAAATTGATAAGTGTTCATTATATGTTTTAGAGAACACTATGATGTCTTCAATGTATACCATTAACCACCTTTCAATAATTTCATTATGGAATGTTTTATCCATTAATTTCTGAAATACTGAAGGAGAATTTCTTGATCCAAATGGCATCCTGGAATATTTGTAAATTCCCATATGTGTTGTTATCAACAAGAAGTTCTGTGAATTATTCTCGACAGGAATTTGGTGGCACCCTTTATTTCCATCCAAGCAGCTTATATACTTAGCTCCTTTCAGCGTAGAATGTATAGAGGCAGTCCTTGGAAAGGGGTTAATATTGTCTTTCCAGTAAATGTATTTAAATCTCTATCTTCACCAAACAGTCTTGCCGTATCTTTCTCATAAGAGATAAGTACTAGTGACTTCACCTAATATTTTTGTGTAGTTTCTACCTTTTAAATAATATTCATGCTCAATAACATTTCAATTTTATCCTCAATGTCCTTCCTCTTCATGGTTGAAGCAGCGTATGGTTTTTTTTTAGGCTAGCAGGAATATTATCCAGTTCACATGTTAAACTAATATTCATCTCATGATCTTCCACAAGGCCAAGTTAATTTTTTCCCATTTTAAAAAGCCATTGGAAATACCTTTAATAAATCCAAATTATTTTTTTTCTCAGTTTCATTTATCTAAGTTCCAAATGAAGCTTTGTAAATTTCTGTTTCCAGAAGTTCCATCTTGCTGGTTTCTCTTCCTTTGCATGGAATTTATACTTCTGACTCAATGTTAAAGACTTTTTTAAAAAAAATATTTTAAATTTTCTCTTACCATTCATGCCAATTGTGAAACAATTATTACCAGGATCTAAATTTACATCAAACTTTGTTGGAATGTAATTACCAATGATAAAAAAGTTACTAAAATTTATATTATCCATTACCACAAAGTCACAAGTTACTCTTAAATAAACATGTTGATGTTTGAAGAAAGCAACAGATTTTTATTTGCCAATGTGGAGTAGTATTGATACAAAACCTCTCCAATTTTTTCTCTGAAGGGGTCCAATCTTTGACTTATACTTACTATCAATTTTCTGTAATGTGCTTGGTGAAACAACATAGCCAGCAGCTCCTGTGTCTAATACAACATTTACAGTTTCTCTAGAAATTATTTCTGGGAAAGTGATAGGTGTTATTCTAAAGTTATCAGCTTTTACATACTTATTAATCTCAGCATCTTTAAAATTCATTAAGTATATTGTTGTTTCCATACTTAATATTGGATTGTAAAAGATGGACAAAACATCTTCCATTATATAGACTTCATATACATCACTTTATGAAATATTACTATCACAATTTCTTGAATCTTTACCATTTTCAGTCTCATGTCCATATTATTGCTGATCTTCAATATTACACTTATAAAAAGTATTTGTTTCATAATTCTTTGGATCCACAGAGCCAGTAGGTTTTTTCTGCTTCTCCTGGAGTGCTCTTGAAATTTGAATCTTTACAGGCTCATTATTCTGCTTATAAGTGGTGTCCCTTGCTTCATACTTATGGTTTAATAATATTTCATTACAAATATTGATAAATTCAGGATATTAAATTAACATTATTTTTCTAGCTGCAAAAATGTCTCAGATAGATATAGGCAATTTATATATTATCTTATCTTTCCATAAGTTAAAATTCATATTTGGTTCACTTTCTTTTAATAGTTTATTTAAATCCATTAAAAATACCATTGGTTTGTCCCCATTCACTGGATTATACCTTGTTTTCTCATAAAGTCTTTGCTGAATTAGTCTAAATTTTCAACCTACAAATTGGTTTTCAATTATTTTTTTTTATTCAACCCAAGAGTAATATTTCTCCTCACTTAATACAGCTCCCAACCATAATGAAGAAAAATCTCTAAATAATGAAATTAATTTTGATTTTATCTCTTCATCAGCTAATTTATATGAGAGTTTTAAGTTGTCAATTCTTTGAATAAAATGTTACAAATAAGACCTGGCTTCACCATCATAAGTTGGGTACTGGTCAATTTTCAGCCAATTTTTCTGATTTTATTTAATTTTATTTATCCTGGGAAAATTCAATAAATCTTTTAATTTAGATAAATGGTCTTTTATCTTCTCCTGTACATATTTTTGACTCAATTTTGTTTTTTCAGATTTGACACTTCCACCAGTTTTTTCCCTTAGGTGAAAATGGGAGTTTTTAATATTTATTTTTGAAAATGAATGGATTATTATTATACTGGGTGCACTTTTGATTATCCTAGTTCATTAGTACATTAGAAATTTTAATCTCCACTTTAGTTATCTTTTGTAAAACATATGAGACAGTCTGATTTTTTTTTGCAAAGTATAATTTTGTTCTTGATTCATTTTTAATAAATGTGCATCAAAGAGAATTTCTAACTCACTGAATTTGTTTGAGAGTTCACTATATTTATTTTCTAATGAATCATACTTTAGGGTTGGAGCCAAGTTTTCTTTCTCTAATTCCTGGTTTCTTTTTTCCAACTGAGATATATTTAATATTAAAGAAGAAATCTTCTAACTAGTGAGCTTAACTGATTGCTTCTCACACTTAGTCATTCTACTCCATAATGCTGAAACAATTCTATGAAAATTTGGGTTATTATTAAAATACTCAACATCTTCCTTCTCAAATTCCTCACTGTGTTGAGAAAATATCATCTCACATTTTTGTGGTGAAAACTGAGGGTTAACAGTATTATTATCATAAATAGTACTAGTCTTATTAAAAAAAGATAAATGAGTTGTATCTACATCTAAGCCCAATTCTCTTAAGTCCTCCTAAATTTTTTACACATATTTTTGATTGATCCTATTACCTACATTGTAATAATTAGAATTATGTAAAACTTTAGAGGGTGAATTATTTACCAAGGGATAGGAGCAAGCCCTTATTTTTTGCAATTTATCTTTGGTTTTTAAGGGTGATTGGTGGTTGATTGATGAGGATATGGATCCTTTTTGCAGTTGTGACTGGACCATTGTTGGTGTAACCAATCCCACTTCCATTTTTTCACCAATATTTTGTCCTGAGACTGGCCTTATCCTTTTTGGGTAGGGGGTGGGTAATTTTTCTGCAATTCATTCAGCTCCACTAGATTTTGATTCAATTTCTGGAAGCCTAACCTTCAATTTCTCTCTACTTTCTCTACCTCTTTGATTATTGAAGACTTGGATTCATCTAGTTTCAAGACCTGTTTGACCAGGTAGAACAGTTGATCCTGAAGAGGAAGTGAGGTCTTATTTAATTTTATTCTTCTTAGGAAGGCATTATTTTCCTCTATCTTTAGATTTTCTGGCTGAGGGTAGGTTTGTCCTTCCATGGTGATGTCCTGGTACACTGTTATTAGCTCTAGACCTGGTATTAAGGGCAGGTTAATCACTTACATTGACCTGTAGAGCACTCATGATTACTGAAGTAACTATTAGATACACCTAAAAAAGGTAAAACCTGTATGGTAAGCAGTAGATAAAATATTATTAAATTTAACACTAATAAAAAGAAATGGAGCTTACCCTTTATTTATATATTTATTAATTAAAATATAATATAATAAAATTTGAAAAAATATGTCAAAATCTATATAATAACTTTAGCTAGATCTTTATAATTGTGATTAATTATATTACAAAGCTTTTACCAAATACCAATTAAATTGGGTGTTATATTGGTGACTAAATACCAAGCAAAATTTAGATTTATATTGGGTACAGTTACTACTGTAAATACTTATTTTATATTAAATATAAGTTAGTAAAATTATTACAAGGGTTCTTTTCCCAAATAACTGAGTAATGGTGACCAACTAATATTGTGCAGAACCAGATATTTATTTCATATGAGTTATAGTAAAATAAAAATCACATTCAAAAGTTATAACTAAAATTATAAGTGGTAAATTAGGAAAGACCCCCAATATTCAGTGTATTCTAGTAAATAAGTATGATTTAATAGTTAATATTAATGGCCAGACTACTTAATAAATATTATTTATTGCTTAAAACTCTGGGAAAGAATTTTAAAACTGTTATATTCAACAATTAACTCACAATATTTGAATTGGTGCAGGATAGTGGTATAAAATAGACTAATAAAATGTAATTTAGCTAGTATAAAGATAAAATCAATTTTTTCGGGCATTAAAATATATTTTTATATAATAATAATTTTTTTTAATTGTTTTTAGATGTGTAGTAAGTGAATGATGTCTAATAACTGGCCAAATCTCCCTTTACTTATACCAAAACCCATTGGAGTGCACAGACTTTCCTTCCAAATGTTTCCACTTCTCTTCTCAGATATTTCAGCACTTAAAGGGCTCATCTCCTCCCCATGGCCTCCACTTCAAGCATTTTCATTACCCAGACATCCATTTTTGACCCTCCATCACAATTAATGATATCATACCACTATGCCATAAACAGAAGAAACAGAGAAAAGTGTGAACCATGAAGGAGGCAATTAAAATGGCTCATCCAAAAAGAATGATAGGAAGCTAAAAGGATATAAAGAGAAAATATTTTTCCAAGCTTCCAGTAAAACTCTCAAGCCTCTACTTTGACCCAGTAGCTATGATCCAACTCAGAAATCTGTGAAAATCCATTCAAGGAAACAGATAAACTTTTCCAAACTGAATATATGCATGTGTAAGAGGAATGTATGTGTGTGTAGGCATGGTAAATCCATTGGATACTTGAATATTTCCTAAAATAAGTGGGAAAATCATGCATATGGGCTATTTAGAGGGTTAACCCTGCACATAGTCCTATATATGCATAGTATAACTGCATATTTCACTGAATATGGAGGTTATACATGCGTATGAGCTTATGTATGTGTCTTATTACTTAATATTACTTAAGATGAGTATATAATGACAACACTAGAACCTTAATAAGGAGCATGGGGCTACAGATAAGCTACTTAAACTAATGAAAGTCCATACATCAGTATGATATATATATATATAAGTATATTAACCATATATATAACCTTTAAGCTTAATGAAATTAAAGTTATATTATTCTAACCATAATAAATACACAGTCCTGGGGATATCTAGGCTGATAGTAATGGTCCTTTCTGCTGTTAAATTTTATGACTAAAAATTAAACAGAAATTAATAAAAAATCTGCTCCTTTAGTAATGGTATTTGCTGCTAGTACCTAATTTGTAGAAATAAAGTATCCTATTGAGATAGAGAAAAGAGAATAGTAACAACTAAATAAAATCCCAAACTTTTTATAAGTAAAACATAAACAGACATCAATGAACAATCTTCCCATTTAGTTATGGTTTTTACCACTCTTATTTATTTACATCAAGATAAGTTAAGAAGGAGATTAATAATAAAATAACTTTGAGTAGAAAATTAAGAAAAAATAAATATGAACTGATTGGTAGTAATAAATTAAATTATTGAGCAAAGAAAAGACAGAGAAAAACAGAACAAATGTAACTCAGCATATATATCAATATCTCACTCAATATGAATAAAAAATATGATTGAATAGCAAAACAATGAACACCACTAAGTGTGGGTATGCTTCTATACATTTAATGTTTAAAATCAAAGGATATAAATAGAAATTATAAAACAATCATTTTTTATACACCCCCCCTGTTGCTATCAATCATATCTTCCAATCCAATTTTCTTCACAAAATTATTAAATTTTTCATTACTGAGGGCATGGTAAAGACATCTGCAATCATTTTAGGGGAAGGAATATATTGCAAGTCTACTTTTCCATTTGATATTTTTTTTCTTATACAATGTAATTGGATTTTAAAATTTTTGGACATGAAAAAAGGGATTTTTTCATAAGGAAATACACCCTTGATTGTTGGAAAAAAAACTTTATGATGATTTTCAATCAATTTAAAGGTCACTAAAAATAGTTTTCATCCATACTTCCTCCTGTTCTGCATCAACCATTTCCCTTAATTCAGCTTCAATGGTGCTAAGGGAAAATGTAGGCTGTTTCTTGAAATGCCAACTTATTTCAGTACCATTGATAATGAAGACATAACCTGTGGTGGAGTCTCAAGTGACTTGATATCTTGCCCAATATGCATCAGAAAATCTTGTTTGAAGCAAAAAACTATAATTTCCTTCATTTATGAAGGAAAAACTTAAATGGAAGGAAAGAGATAATTGTATGTTACCCTTGAGATAGTGGAGAAATATTTTAAAAGCTAACAAATGTTCAATTCAAGGTGCATTTAAGTTTTGGGAAATTTGGCTGTTGATGAATTAAATATTGGGTCATGTAGTTTGTGTGATTTAATTAAGTCTTCCTATAACCTGACAATAATTCATATTAAGCTGTGAAAAAGCATCAATTTCAACTTTATTAGCTGGTGAAATTTGTGTATTCATTTGCATTTGAGTATTTGATGCTTTGAAATCTGGAATATTGTAAGAGGAAAGAAGATCCTTGATTACTTGATCTTGAAAGACTGAAAGGGTGCCAGAAGTATGATCTCTTGTTCTTCACATTTGCAATATAAATCTTGCATCTCCATGATACTCCATGTTGAACCTCAAATGAATTGCATCTTTAAAACATGAGATATATTTTCTTAATATTGATAAATAATCAACATATACATGAATAAAACATGGATGCATCAAACTTTCACGAATGAAAAGACAAGTAACTGCAGCTGAAGGATAGAATTTAAGTGAAGTAAATAAATCAATTATCTCAGTGTACCAACATCTCAAGGCTTTCTTGAGTTCATATAGTGAAAATTTTCAAAGCAGGGCTGTTTTCTGGCAATTTTCTGGTCTCACCATTCCCAGAAAAAGATTCATAAAGACTTCCTCATTAGGTTTTCCATACAGTAATTCCCCTTAGACATACAATTGAATTAAATCCAAATTTTCTTGGGTATTGAGACCTATGTGAGCCTGTAAGGTGGTCAGTCTGCAGGTTGAAGCAAAAATTTCAAAATAATTAATACCAGCCTTTTGGGAACAAACTTGTGCACAAGGTTGAGCCTTGTATTTTTTTATGTTACCATCATCATCCCTTTTTATTTTTAAAACACAAATAAAACCTATTGTAGGAATTTCTGGTGGTTGTTGAACAATCTCATAAGCACCCTGGCGTTCAATTATATACAATTCTTGATTGATTGTGTCATTCCACAAATCACCATCCCTTTGGTTTATGGCTTCAAAGTAAGTGAGAAGATCTTATAAATATATCCCTGGCACATTATCATGAATGAAGTGATGGTTAATTTATTCCATAATTGTTAAATTTAATTTAATTTCAATGGCTTTATTTAATTTTATTGGTACTTTAAGGCAACTAGTTTCAATAATTTTGTTTTTTAAATTGATGTTTGGTGCAGAATTAGGTGTGAGTTAATAATCCTGAAATATGTTGATAGGTGGAGGATTGTTGTCTACAGGATTCTGAGTTTTTTATTCTGGAACTGTAGGAGTGAGATCTAGGCTATGAGTTTCAGAGTCAGATGAAGTAACATCATCAATAAATATTTCTAAGAAATATAACTCTGCTGATAGATCTTGAATGGGAAAAAAAATTTCATTAAAAACAACATTGTGAGAATAAATAATACTCCTATTTTTAATTCAAAAAATTCGTAAAAGCTCATGTCTTCTGTGTAACCTAGAAAAAAACACTTGATGAAATTTGGAGAAAAATTTTCTTCTCTCTTTGATTTATCAATGAGCGCATAACCTGAACACCTAAAAACTCTAAGATGATCAACTTTTGGATCTTTCCCAAATCTTATGTTGTAAAGAGTTTTTAAATTGATTGAAGATGATGGTGAACTACTCTTAAGATAAACATCTATGTTAATAGTTACTGCCTGAAATTCTATTGTAATTTTTGCATGAAAAAGAACTCCTTTTGACATCTCAGTAGTTTTTCTATTACCTCATTCTGAAATAAGATTTTGTTGTGGTATATAAGTTGAAGGGTAAATCATTATAAATCCATCTTTCATGCTTAGATAATTGAACTTTTTATTTATGAACTCAGTGCCTCTGTCACAAACATAATTAGAAATTTTATGATTAGAGATATTTTTAATTTCACTTTTAAATTTCAAAAATATTTTGAAAGTTTTGGATTTATAAGAGAGAAGGAAAACAAACCAATATCACTATGCAATATAGGGGGTGGACTTGCTAGCAAGTCCTCAACCTGAACTCAGATGGAACTCAGATGGAACTCAGACTGAACTCATACTGAACCCATACTGAACTCTACTTGAACACCCACCTAAAACTGTTCTGCTGAGTGGTGTTCATCCCTGATTGTATGTTTCCTTTATCAATAGCTCAATGTGTGTTCAACCTGTGGTGAGTTTGGGTCCAAGGTTGCGGACTCGCTAGCAAGTCCGCCCCCCATATTGTGTGGTGTATGAGGTTATGGAATCTGTTATTTTGAAATAATATGAATTGCAACCATAAGAAGATGGAGATATTTTTCCACATAAATCACAATGTAAATATTCTAAGAATCAAGTCCCTCTAGGTACAACACCAGAAAATGGACTATGAAAATTCTTTGAATTTACTCAAGGTTCAAAAAGATCAAGACTACCAGAAATTTTAAACCAATTCTAGATTGAATTCTATCTAAATATTGAGAATTTGAGTGTCCTAATATATAGCGCTAGAGAGTCTTTGAGGTTTCTGTGTAGAAGGACTTCAAGTAGGGAACATAGTGCTCACCAAAATCTGCATTTATGACCATGAGACCCTCAGAATCATCCCTGTTCACATTCAGGATGATTTTTTTAGATTTTGAAATTTTCATATGTCCATTAGGATCAACTTTTTGACTACATCCCCAGAAAATAAATGGTCCAATTACAATCAAACTTAGACTGATCTGTGAAACCTGTAAACAATCATTTAAGATAATGACTTTTCTAGGAGTGACAAGGTTAACTGATCCCTTTCCTGTACTGTAAATAATTTCAACACTCTTAAGATTTATTGGTTGGAAAAAGCAATGATACAATTAAAATTTTGAGTGCTCTTTGATCATATGGATGGTAGCTCCACCATCAAAGATGATTGCTTTCAAGGAGAGTTTAGAAGTGTTTTCCTTAAATATTTTAGCTGGTCCACAACTGATGTTAGTGTGCACTATATCATTGACTTTTGAGACATTTCCAGTTCTTTGATTCTTTTTTTTCTCTGGATTAAACTGGAATAAATCATCTTCTAAATTCTTGGTCTTTAGATTGTGTTTTACATCTCAGTAAAATTCCCCTTTTGGTTTTTTATTATGTTTTTCTTTGTTTAATAAGGCTGAAGTAGAAATGACAGAATTCTCCAATTAAATTTCACCAGATAATTAGGCCAAAAAAGATAATAAGTTTCACACAGATAAGTTAGTTTGGTTTAATTGGAAGGCATGCAGAATTAGGGCCTTGTGAGTGGAGTAGCATTTTTTTAAATATCTGAGGATTCAATGTGCCTCATTCTCATTTTTGAGTGAAACGCCTATGGATCCTAATTCATTAATCCAATTCCTAAGTTCATTAAAAAAACCCCAACATATTTCCTTCAAAACATTTAACATCATGATATTGAGAAAAATTGATGAAGAATTTGAAGAATCAGTGGAATCATACTGATTAGTTAGCTTTGTCAAAATTTTCCATGGTTTATCCATTTCATCATTGTTAAAAAATGTGGCAATATTAGTTGTGGCAAGTTTAGAAATTAAAATTTTCTTGGCTTCATCAGCCCTTTTTTGAAACTCTAACTTGATGATTTGGGCTGCATCTTGTGCCAGCGGCAATCCAAGACCAAAAACAAGATTTTTTAAGATCTTGATATTTAAGTGGCTCTCTCATCCTAATTTTCCACTTGCAAAAATTTTTAATGCTGAGAAAAGGAATATTCCTGAGAGTTTCACTTGAAGATTCAATAGAGGAATCCATTATTATTGGTGAACTTTGATGGGAAGTATCAAGAGAATTTGTAGAACTATTGGAAGAGCCTGAGGGTGCTGGTGAAGGAATGGTGAATAAATTTTTAGATGAAATTCCCTTGGAAATTAGTCCCATAACCTGAAGAAACCTTTTTATCAGTAAAAATTACACAAAAAAGTAATAAAAATCTGCCCCTTTAATAATTGTATTTTCCCCTGCTACCTGATTGGTATAAATAAAATAAAGTATTTTGAAAGAGAAAAGACCATAGTAATAACTAAATACAAAGTCAGACCTTTTTTAAGTAAAAAGTTAAACAGAAATTAATAAATTATGTTCCCCTTTAGTAATGATCTTTGCTGCTGTTACTGACTTACATTATTATAAGTTAAGGAGATTAATAACAAAATAACTTTGACTAGAAACAAAAGAAAAACTAAATCTGACCTAATTGGTAGTAATAAATTATATTATTGAGCAAGATAAAAGACAGAAAAAAACAGAAAAAATGTAAATCAGTATATATATCAATATCTCACTCAATATGAATAAATAAATATGGCTGGATAGAAAACAGAAGAACACCAATAAGTGTGTGTATGCCTCTATACATGTAAAATATAACATCTATGGATATAAATAGAAATAAGAACATAGAGAAATTAGGAATAATCATTTGCTCTTACAGAAACAACTGTCCTTCTAAGTAAAATTTATATTTTTAATTTAATAAGCTAAAAGGTCTTCTTGATAAATTAAATAGAGAATATGAAATTGATTCTGATGAATTTGAGACTCTTGAGGGCCAGTATAAAAGTGAAATCTAAAATACTTCAAATTCACACCAGTTAAATTGTAAGGAAGCAATGAGACACCAGTTAAGAGCAATAATTAGTTCCAGAAAATACTAATACCAGAGACAAAAAAATGCTTAAAGCAAATTTTTGCACTTGTCCCAGAGACTGAAATGCATAGGGATGTAAAATAGAGAGGCTAATCCATAGTAAAAATTTTTCATGTTTGTACAAGAGAAGCTAATATTTAGTACAATCTGCCATGCTTTCACAAAATACAGAAAATACTTACTGCAGTTTCTAACCTACACCAGAGAAAGAAGGGGTATTTTTAAAGAAAGTTTTGATATAATTTTTTATATGTTTAATAAATTTTATTACTTTGGTGATATTTTTAATTTCTCAAAGATAAGGATAATTAAGTGATATCCTATACATTGATATTTGCATAAGTGTTAGTTGAGTTATGTCAATTTATTGTTGAATTTCCTGAATACTCTTATACTTGAAATTAATAAATGAAAATTATGTTAAAAACTAATATCAGGGTGGCTAGAGGTATTTAATGTCTTATAAACCTGATTTATTTCAATGAATTACTTAGAAAGGATAGCAATAAAAAGGCAAAAAAATTTAAATAACTATAGTAGCCACCAAATTCTTTTATTTTTACTTAGGAAAATAAAATATAACTGTAATCAATTTTAAGAGAATAGTAAATAATTTATGATAAATGTAACATGGTGATAAAAAGATGGTCCTTTTCCTCTTAAAAACCACTCCTTCTATATCCAAGATACCCACCAAGACATTCAAAAGTGAATGTAAATACAGGAGTATATGGAACACTAGGTAGAAAAAAGAAAAGAACAAATAACAAGTACTGTGTACAGGAACTAATAAATTATAGAAATTTTAAAAAATGAATTTAAAATATTTAAGAAACAAATACATGTTTTTGTTTTCCCATGTCATACAATACTGTAATTTTCTCATTCCCATCCCAGGAAATTATTTTTCATGTCAAAAAATACTGTAAATTTTTTTCCCACTCAAGAAAACTTCTCCTGTCACTTAAAATATATTAAAATATTTTCCACTCCAAGAATACTAGTTTTATTTAATATTTTGACGGTTTCTAAATATTTATTTAAGGTTAAAATGAAATCTTAGTACTAACTGTTATATTAATTATAAGGGAAAAATCACGTAGTTTTTCTTATCCTTATACTTAACACTTGTCTGGAAACTAACCCATTCCCCCCTCAAATCATTCTTATCATTCAGACCTCTATAATTGTACCCTATATATATATATTTTAAAATTTTTTAGTGATCTAGTAGGAATAATCAATTTGGTGAAAAGATTTTTCCAATTCAGTTTGCACTTTACTAGAGCTCCACTGTAAGTCTGCAGTTATCCCAGAGTCAAAAATAACACTAAAAAAGCCCTTAAAAATACAATTAAAATCTGAAAAAATTATAAAAGATAGCTTAGAATATGTACTAAAATATGAGCCACTTTTAGTAGCTGTTTTAGAAATGAGATTCCAAATAAAAATCATTAACATTAAATAATTTTTTTAAAAAAGGTAGAAATTAAAAATACTGAAAAATAATAAGTTAATAAACCTATAGACATCCCAAAAACTCCAGGAGAATTTTTAATAATACAAGAAAATCAATATCTCTATTTTGAATCATTTTTAAAGAAAGTTTACTTTGAATTTTTCTATAAAAATATTGATAAACCTTTTAATTCAGTGCTTTGGACACCATTAAATCTAAGAAAGGAAATCATTATAAAAAATTAAAACTAAGAGAGTCCTAGAAAATATCCAAATATAAAAAATCATCTCAAAATTCCAATATAACTTTTACTGAATCCTCAAAAACCATATTTCTCCTATTAAGATTTTAAATCCTTAAAAAATGAGAAAATTTTGAAGAAATAAATAAATTCATGTTGGATTAAAAAAATAAACCAATTATTTTTAATGAATATATTCAATAAATCCCCATAAACCCTAAATTAATCCAAAAAATAGGAAATATCATAATCCATAAAAAATCAATACCATAATTCCTACCTTTATATAAAACACCACATCCTCCCTCCAATAGAGAATTTTTCCATTTTCCTAAAAAATAACTTCATTAATGAAGAAAATATCTACATAGTGTCTTTTTAAAATATATTTAATTTCTAATTTAATAATAAGAGAACTTTTAGAACACAGAATGAGTTATAATTTGAATCTTCTAGAGTTAGATAACTTTTAATTTTTTTTCCACATAAAATTAAAATCCTGTGTCTTGCAATCTCCACAATAAATATATTGCATATGAGAGAGTAGGTTTCCACCCCTACTAAGCTATAGATTCAATGATTTGGAAATTTCCAAAAGGTCCCCAAATCTTTTTCAAAAAATCACAGAAATTAAGTATAATAGAGTAGGCTTCCACTTCTACTAGGACAAAACTGCAATGATCTGGAAATTGCCATCTGGTTCTCCAAACTTTTTCAACAACAAAATTAGTACTTGAATCTTCAACTGATCCAAGTGCAACATAGAGAAACCAGTTTATAGCATTAATAGATTAGAATCCTAAATCAAAACAGAATTCAAGAGATCAAACTAGAAACAGAAAAATGTTTAAAAGAAACTTTATGGGGTTATTTTTAATAGAGCAGCCAGCCAATCAGTTACCCCCACACTTTCCAATAAAAAATCTAGAAGTTTTCCCTGTGAAAATTACTAAACAACAACATAAATCATCTAAAACCTTCTCCTATAAATTTCTTCTTATTCTTCTTCTATACAGAATAAAGATAATTTCTTCAAATATGATGGGGTTTGGATATTTCTTGAAAATGACCATATTTTTTCTAGTCTATAGTCTTAGAGGACTAAAACCTATAAATTAAACCCAAAGCCATGGTTAACTAGAAAAAATATGAATCTTCTAAATGTTTGGGGTAACTGTAAATAAATCAGCCAGCCCATAAGCTACACCCATACTTTCCAAAAAAAAAAGAAAATTTAAGCTCCCCATGAAGATACTTCTAACCAAATTAGTAATAAATCTCAAATATTTTCCACTAACATTCCAAAAAAAAAACCCCAGTTCTTAGAGCAATAATAATTTTCTTAATCAAAAAAAAATTTCATACAAAAGAGACTGCTTCTTTCTGTCTTCTAAAATCTCTTGAGGAAAAAAGATTGATAATATATACAAATTTCAGATCATTTGAGTAATTATTATTAATACAAAAATAAGTTGTGTATACATATTTCTATCCATGGTACATATGTAATCATTCAAAATATTTGATCTCAATAAGAAAATGAGCCATTTGAATCCTTCTCAAAACTTATTGGATGACATTTTTTGAATTTACAATTCAAGAAGTTTATTTTGAAGAAAATATGAGTATTTATGTCAGCCAGGCTGTTCCAGGAGCCCAGTAAATAAACATACAAATTTATTGAAATTAAAAGAGGACATAATATTTGCAGCTTATGTAATTACATTAAATTTATATTACATAATATATTATATAAATATTTTATTTTATAAGTAAAATAAATTTTATATTAATTTTATTATCATATAAATTAAGTATACATCAATTTAATGATCATATTCCATATAAAGTGACACATTTTTATGTATTTAATAAATAAGTAATTAATTAAATTTTCATAATATAATTACATCATTTTAATTATCTTATATTGTAATTACATTAATTATTTAATTTAAATATGTAACTAAACCTTTTCATATAAAATATTATCCATAATTAGTGGCGCTTTTTTGACCCTTAATTGTGTCAATGAAATATTAAATAAATTAAAACAATTTTTTAATAAATTAGTATTCAAATTCTCAATTTAAATTAGAAATATCATTAAGTCAATTATTTTTTCATTTAAACTAGTAATTTAATTACATAGTTAAAACAATTAATTAATTTTGCTTTACACTAGATTAAATTTGATTACATACTTTGTTGTGTCAAAACATTTTATTTGTTTCATTTAAAAACCCTGAAAACACATTTTAATACCTGTTTCGAATTAATTTTCTCATAGTTCTTATGTCACAGGGTTGTTTAGTTACTCATTATTTTAATTAACTGACTTGGGAATTTATGGTGGGAAAATTAGTTTCTTAATTGGGTTTTAATTATTTGTTTCATATATTTTTCTCTCAATTATTATGTTACAATTATTTTCTTTTATCTTCTTGTTTTATCTTATTACTATTATGTATATACTTATTTGTAGCACTTCAGAGGTCCCCTTGCCTATAAAAAGGCCTTGGGTAATCCCATTTAGCTTCATCACTTACTTACTCATCATAATTTTAAGTATTACATTATATTTTATTATTTCTTGTGGAATGTCAGTCCCCTTAAATATTAAATAAAAGTATAAAGGTTGTTTTAAGAATATTCCAATATTTAGTTGTTGATAATTGAGCAGAGAGAAAATAAAAGACTTACTAGTATAACCAGTTCAACCCTTGTCATATTTTTTGTCTACCAAAATTGTTACAGTATCTTCCCATCATCCTTTATTTGATTCCTCTTTTCCTTCTTCTTTTTCTTTTTCTTCTTCTTCTATATTTCAACTTCTTCTAGATGAGCCGGCCAACAATTTAAGTGAGATCTTGTAGAAAAATTTAATACTAGAAAAAAACACCTATATTTTTTATTCTACAAATTTGTAGACTGTATAGCTCTTCATTTATTAGTTTAAGTAACTTTGATTTAGGTTTATTTAGATAATGCCCTTCTTGAAGTAATGCAATATATTACAGGGGGAAAAATGGTGAGCTAAATTTCTAGTTGACCCTGTTCCATTCCTAGGTGAATTTATGCAACAAACCATTGAGTTTCACTTTTTAAGCCCACTTTACTTTTTACCTTTGGAAGAGGATTAAGGTGCTGTGGTGTGTTGTGTTGTGGGAAGGCTTTTAAGAGAGGAGAAGAGGAGGAGGCAAAAGAGGTGAAGGGAAAGGTTAAAAAGTGTAAGGAGTGGGTGAAGAGGATGAGTGGTTAAAAAGAATGAAACACTAGCAAAAGAAACTATTTGAGTTTTTAATAAATCCGTGAAGATGAGAGGACATGAGCCAAATAAAAGGTAAATTTCATAAAAGGAAAAAATAATATAGATTCAAACAAGTTCACTCCACAAATCAGACCCAGAATCATACTCTGAAACCAAAAACTAAACTAGACATCTATTTCAGGGATTTTCATCCCTTTCACCGCACAATATGGGGGGCGGACTTGCTAGCAAGTCTGCAACCTTGGACCCAAACTCACCACAGATTGAAAACACATTGAGCTATTGATAAAGGAACTATAAAATCAGGGATGAACACCACTCAGCAGAACAGTTTTAGGTGGGTGTTCAAGTAGAGTTCAGTATAGGTTCAGTATGAGTTCAGTCTGAGTTCCATCTGAGTTCCATCTGAGTTCAGGTTGAGGACATGCTAGAAAGTCCACACCCTATATTTTGTAGTGTTTGTATATGTACAAATATTTTTTTTAATTTTATGAAAAGAAAGAAAGTGAACAAAGTAAGAGAATTTAAACTAGAAGCTTGAAAAAAATTGTATTAAAAATATTTCTACAGTTAATCTCAACTTGTTCTAGCACCACTCAACAGAAATAAACTTCTGTATCAACACATAATCCTGTTGTCTGATGAAATCCATGCCATCAATATTTTTTTAAACTTTTCTTTAGAGAAAAAATAGAATTAGGATGATTATAAAAGAAAGATAAACAAAAAATAATAATAGAAAATATACTTAAAAATACATAAAATTAAGAAATAAAGAAGGATTAATAAGAACCTCCAAATGTTTTTTACTTTATTTTCAGATAAAAATTTGAAATAATAAGATATATTTACTGCCTGCCTTCTGATTTTTACAAATACAGGACAGATAAAGGGGTGCAGGTAGATGGTAAATTTTGGGAGAAAGGAGAGGGGAGCTCTATACCGGATGGAAGAATTTGGAAGGCAAGTAGGAAGAAAAAATATCTATATATATAAAAGAACTTGTGCTCTAACTTCCCAAAAAAATAGCAAATTAGGCCGCTAACATAACTGACCCTGACTAATTCCACATTGAATAATTGGGGCTGTGCATTGCTAGCTGCAACAGCCCCACCAGCAATTCTCATTTCACAACCACTCATTCACTAAAAACCTGAGATTGTAAGATATATCTATCTATATATAACTATCATGTGAGGTGTATAGAATGCAGGCACACACATCCAGGCCAAAGGTCTGGATGTGTGTGCAAGCCTGCTGTCTGTCTGCGTAGCAGACGTGTAGCAGGCTTGTCTAATGAGAAGTCATCTTGTGACATGTTAAAAATTAGTCTGAAATAATTTGATATGTTTGAAAAAATTAACATATGAATGAGTCTGGATGAAGTAAAAGGAGGAATGGAGCCTAAATTGGAAAGGTGAATGTAAAACAATTTCAAAAGGCAACCAGAAATTTAACAATAGTTGCACATCTTTAATAGGATTGACCTTTATCTCTCAAATCAGAATGTGAAAGCAAGATTAAAAAGTTAAAAATAAAAATAAAGAAATAAAGAAAAACATACCATTTCTCACAATCTAAGGTCTTTTGAGAAATCAAAGAAATGAAATGGAAAAGCAGTTTTGTATACCAAAATAAAATATATGGAACCTGTTCAAAGGATTCAATCCCTATATTCATTTTTGATTCAAAAAACACAGAATTGAAACTATGTAAACAAGCCTACTCAGTATTTGATGTGTGATTTTCACAGAATTTATCCAGAAGAACAAAACTGAGTCAATTAAAAATCAGTATTTTACATCTTTTATCACAATCCCCAATTTTTTTTCTGGGTTTGATGCAGATGAAACTAATATAAATTTATAGCTAGATTAAAAACCAAAAAAAAAATACTAATAATAATTATTATTTTTTTCAGCCTGTATATTTTCAGGACTGAGTAGGAAATTTTGATAACCTATTTTAAACACATGCAGTATACATGCAAACAATAAATAAAGGTATACAAGATATATACATAAGTGAAATTTAAGATTAAATAGAACATATGCCATTATAATACCTTATATACACACCTGTATCCACCTTTTATAAGTCTTATGCGCTTAATACTAAGTTTTAATACATTAGAATAATCTTAAGAGCCTTAAAAATAAGGATAAATAAATTTCAAGTAGACTTGAAGCTGTTTTTTTCATTTTTTTATGGAAAAAATAAGAAATGCACTTTAAACCACTTAAAAGTTGAATATATGCACTATAAATTTAATAATATTAAAAATGCACCTTGACAGATCAATTTTTCTTAATTTAAAATTTTTATTTGGCTATTTAAATGCATAAAAATAACACTTTTTAAATTTGATAATTTTTACACCAGAAATGGCTTCTGTGTACTGGCCACATGCTGCCTGCATTTGTCCCACATGAATAGCTTCATTTTTAGCAAAATTAGCAATTTCCCACTATAATTACCCCACATTGTATGCCCACTATGGGGAAATATTCTAAAAAAGTGACAGGCACTTATTTAGTGTCATAATTTCATTATTAGTGCATTGACCTCATCATATGCACTAATTTCATTAATAAACTCAAGATTGGTGCCTATAATTTACTACAACCCTTAAAACCGCCTATTTAGTCAAGAATTTACCATTAATCCTGGATATTTCTAGGACTGAGTAAAAACTACTTATAATTTATGTTAAACACATGTAGTACACATGGAAAAAATAAATAAAAGTATACATAAGTGAAATCAATGATTACACACAATATATGTCATTATAATCCCTTATATACATGCATATATCCACCTTTTATAAGTCTTATGTACTTAATATTAAGTTGTAAAATATCAGGGTAATCTTAAGAACCTTACACATAAGACTACATAATTCTTAAGTAGACTTAAAACTGTTGTTTTCATTGTTTTATGCAAAAAACAAGAAATGTGCTTTAAATCACTTAAAAGTTGAGTATATGCACTATAAATTTTATAATATTAAAAATGTGCCTTGAAAGATCAATTTGTCTTAATTAGGACTATTAATTTGGCTACTTAAATGCATAAAAATAACACTTTTCCAATTTGGTGTTATTATGCCAGAAATGGCTTCTCTGTACTGGCCACATACTTTGGGCATTTTTTCCACATTAATAGCTTCATTTGTAGCAAATTTAGAATTTTCACACCATAATTACCCCACATTTCTTACCCACTATGGGGAAACACACTAAAGTAGGCAACAGGTGCTTATTTAGTTCCCTAATTTCATTATAAGTGGATTGACCTCATTATATGCACTAATTTCATTAATAACCTCAAGATTGGCACCTTTAATTCACTACCACACATAAATTTGCCTAAATTAGTCAAGGATTTACCCGTGCAAGCAAATTCTAAGGAATGCATTCAGTTACCCCAGATCTCACATCCTTATTGGGTTTTTCAGTGGTTTCTCAGTCAATATTGGTCATAATTGGATGGGGATTTCATGTAGGAATTTGGAATAATTAGCCCCTTAATTTCTACTTTTAATACCCTTAATATTGTGTAATATTTAATGTTATTCTTTCTTTTTTTAGTCTTTTATTTTTAGGTATTACTTGATGGATTGTCCCTGTTACTCCAGGATTTTGGTGGGTGATATCATTCTAATTGTGTTATTAGTCATTCCTTATGTTGACACATAGTTGTATTAGCTAGAATGAGGTGTCATTGGCAATGTATAGGACTGGTAAACCAGGGGGATACATTGGAGAATTATTGGGTATAAAAAGAGGGGGTTTTGTCTTATTTTCTACATTCTTTATTATTGAAATTAAAACATATAACTATTACAATTACAATACATTTCATTAGTAATTTTATAGTCTTTGAATAGTGTTTGAACTATATTCTCCATTTTTCTACCAACTATAAGATTTTACACCAATTATAATTAATTAGATTAAATTACTGAGACCCATACTTTGAGTTTTATATTAATACTTATTGGATTTTTACTACAGTATTCATATAGGACTATTAAAATCTTCTAGAAAACTGACTATTAAAGCTATTCACATCTCTGTACTTTAACTCATCCTGACATTACCCATGCAAGTGCTTTCCAAGAGAGTGCATTCAGCTACCCTACATTTCAGGCCTTATTTTGGGGCTCTCAATGGTTTCTCAGTCAATATTGGTCATATTTGGATGTTTATTTCATGTATTAATTTGGAATCATTAGCCCTTTCAATTCTTCTGCTTTTGATCTCCCTTAATTATGTGTTATATTTTCTCAAAGGGTTCTTTTGGTCTAGAAGATTTTACGGTGGTCCAATGGCAATGAATGGTGAGGAAAACTCAAGAATTTAAAATGAGTACATATTTTTAATCTTTATAATTTAATACTCAATAAAAAGGTAAAAAGATGATTGTTATCATTAATTTAAAGACTTAGAAAATACACAGTGATAAATACTAAGGTGGTAATAGTAGCAATAGAATGGATTTTAAAGTAAGTAAGGATGGATGATAGAAACAGTCAGATCTAGAGGCCTTATATAGGCAAAATGGAGAGAAACTAAGGAATCAAAATTCTATATACATGACTATCAGAGAAAAGAACAATTCCACAATTATACATTTCAAATGATTGATGCTGTTCTATAAAGAATGTATCCATATACATTATTTATCTGTATATGTCCATTTTATTTGATTTGTTTTAATTTTCTGTAATTTTCAAAGTAAAAATAAAAATATTTGATTTAATATATAGTATTTTTAGTTTTCTTTTTAGCTGTCAGAAGGCGGCTGTTACAGAATAAGAATATATGAGGAAACAATAGAATTATATCTTTACTTATTTTTACCTATTAATTAGTTGAAATTGTATAAGTAATTTATAAAGTAAGTATACTCATTAAATGAGAGGTAAAGTCTTATCTCTACTCTAGTAAATAATTAATTATTTACTGTGTAAGTTTAGTAGCCTGGCTGACACTCCCTCACTCCAAAAAAAACATTAAAAAATTGCTATGATTTTTTCTTTTTATATTTCTTCAGTAGAGCAGGAAGGTTAGATATCTCTTTTCCAGGTATCCAAGAATAATATTCAGAAGATTTATTCTTGAATTTCAATAAGTATTCAATACCTTTTTCAGCAGCAATTATTCTGTCATTTAGAATCTTATCAATTTCTTCAGTTTCAGTGATTTCATTAGGGGTCTTCTTTGGTCTTCCCCTCCTTTTGGGAAATAAATCACTATTGGATTTGTAAGGTTTCAAAATAGATATTGGAAAAACAGGATGGTTTCTGTCATATGGAGAATACAGGATAACTTCAACTGCATTATCACCAACCATTCTTCTAACAACAAATGGACCTAAAAATGGGTCTTTTAATTTGTTATTACCTGGTAAATTTTAGTGGAATGTTAAAATCTGTACTTCTTCACCCTTCTTAAAGGTGTATTATTTATGGGATTTGTCCCACCTGTTCTTCTCATATTCAAAATATTTTTCAATACATTTTTGAGCATGACTTCTGAAACGTTATTGAATTTGAAGAGAAGATTTTTCAACAGGATTTAAATCAAATTTAGGTATTTTATTATTGAGAATTTGGGAATGAGTATTTGGAGCATATCCAAGCCAGAGCTCAAAAGGCTTTCTCTGAGTAACAGAATGAAAATTTCTATTATAAGCAAATTCCAAACCAGGAAGTAAGGTAACCCAATCATGAGTGAACCTGTCATTGTTTTTGTACTCAAGGAAAAAGGTACAATACCTTCTTATCATGTCCTCTAAAGTCTGAACTATTCTTTCAGCTAAGCCATCAGTCTGGGGGTGATGGATAGTAGAAAGCTTCAGATCACAACCACAAACATCCATCAGAGATATCCAAAATTAAGAAGTAAATCTAGGGTCTCTGTCAGAGATTATTGCCTTTGGGAAACCTGCACTATTAAAAATATGAGACCACCACAAGAAGGCTAATTCTTTAGTGGAAACATCCTTGTGAGTAGGGATGAATTTACACATTTTTGTGAATCTTTCCATAAAAACCCAGCAAGAGTTATAACTGTCTTTCCCAGAAATGAGCAATCCTGTTACAAAGTCAATGTTTATAATCTGCCATAGTGCATCAGGAGACTCAATATGTTGCATCAATCCAGCTCTTTTTCCAGTTAATATTTTTGATTTCTGGCAAGAATAACAGGATTCAATATATAATTTGGTGTCTTCAGACATGTTAGACCACCAAGCAGTGTTCTTGATTCTGATAATTTTTTTTTCAAGATCAAAATGTCCTGCCAATATGTCATCATGACAAATTTTTAAGATGATTTCTTTCATAGAATGAGGAATAACGATAACATTACTCAACTTTTTTCTATAATAGAGGTAGCCTTCATCAATTGAAAATTGCCCTTTTTCCAAAGCAATCTGGTACTTTGGTTGGAGGGTTTTAATTAATGCTTGTATTGAAGAATTCTTTTGATCATTTAATATAGTACAAAGCTATTTTAAGTCAGTGTCTTTATCATATGAATCCAGAATAAGCTGTAATAGCTCTTCCTCCATATCAACCACATATATCCCATGAATGTGAACTATTTCATCCTTACAATCATATGCAGGATTAGAGTCATCATTTGGAAAATGTAACCTTGAAAACATATCTACATTTGAGTGAACAATACCAGCCCTATGAATTATTGTCATCCTCCGTCTGTATTCATGAACAGCCAGCTACCATCTGAACCTGTGTCTGTTAGGTGTTTTTAAGTTTAAGAGGGATTTCACTGCACTTCAGTCAGTGACAAGTTCAAATTTCTGGTCATCCAGGTAATAATGTAGCTTCTCTAGATCCCACACTACTTCTAAACACTTCAGTTGTGTGGAACCATATTTCAATTCACTATTTCTCAAGGTTCTTGAAATATAACAAATTACTACTTTTGATACTTTATCATTTATAACTTGTTTTTGATGGAGAGCAGCACCATGGCCAATAAAACTGCAACCAGTGTATAAAACAAATGGTTTATTAAAGTCAGACAAAGCAAGAATTGGTGCTTTCATCAAAAAACATTTCATAGTGTCAAAAGCTCTTTGTCTTTCACTGTTCCAGAAAAAAGCAACATCTTTCCTATTTAATTGGGTGAGGGGTAATGCTATGACCTGATAATTTTTAATATATTGTTTATAGTATCCACAAATTCCCAAAATATTTTGGAGCTCTCTAAATGTAGTAGTAGCATTTACTTGTTGTATGGCTGCCACTTTGCTCTGGCCAACACATATCTGCAATCCTGAGACAACATGACCAAGCACTTTCAATTTATGAAAACCATATTTGCATTTTTTAATGGCAAGTTTCATATTTATCTCATCCATCTTATGTAACACTTTACACAGGTGGTTAAGGTGGTCTTCAAATTTCTTGGATAATATGATGATATTGTCAATATAAACCATTAGCCATCTTTCAATTATTTCTTGATGGAATGTGTTATCCATAACTTTCTGAAAAACTGAAGGGGAATTTTAGGGGCCAAATGAGATTTCAACATACTTATATATACCCATATGAGTATTAATCATTAGAAAATTCTGTGAATTATTCTCCACAGGTACTTGGTGATATCCCTTATTACCATCTAAATAGCTGATATATTTAGCATCTTGTAAGGTAGCATGGATAGAGATAATTCTGGGTAAGGAATAGATATCATCCACAGTATAAGTATTTAATGCTCTTTAATCACCACATAACCTGGCTTTATCTTTCTCATAAGAAATTTGGACAGGTGAGATAAAACAATGTTTAGTTTTTTCAACTACCTTTTCAATAATATTCATTTTTAAAAGGGTAGAGATAATATATTCAATATTTTTTCTCTTTGAGGGAGAAGCAGGGTAAGGCTTCTTCTTCAAACTAGATGATATTTCAGTTAATGGGAAAGATAATGAGAGCTTAATTTCTTCTTTTACCAATCCCAATTCATATGACCCATGAGAAAATGACATAGGAAAAGATTTTATCAACTGAATGATGGAATCTTTTCCTCACCAGAAAGTTGTTTTCCAAAAAAAAGCAGTTTCGATTTCAGACAGAAGGGCAGGCATTTATTTTTTATATCTTCCTTTATATTGAACTACAAAATGGCATGTGCTCAATCCTGATGTTAATAATTTTTTAGGGGAGAAAATTTTAAATTTTCTCTTCCCATTCAACTCCATTGTGAAAAAATGGTTTGAGGGATCAAGCTTAATGCCAAATTAAGGTAATATATAATTTACGACAATGAAAAAATTGCTTAAGTTATCATTTTTCATAACTAAAAATGCACACATTTTCAGGCCTGAGTCACTGTAAGAGGTATTAATGAGTCTTATCAGCAGCACTGAGGTCTGAATAGAATTAAACCAAGGTTAGGGAAAATATTATACTATAAAATCCAACACTATTTATAACTGTGATTATATGTTATAAACCGGGTACTGTTTATATAATAATATAAATCACTCATTTTAGTGTTATAACAATATTTAAATACTATATATAGTTATTCCCACATCTGTTTATATACAATATAAACCAGGTTCTAAACTAATTTATATAATTAAGTTAACTGGAATAGTAAGTTATTAATTCAATATATTAATAAAATATAGTACTTATGCTTCTGCAATTCCTACTTGGACTACTCAACAAGCTGGGAACCAGGAATAAGATATCAATATTTATAATCTACTGAGAAATAGAGCTTACCTGTTTAAGATACAATATCAGTTATCTAATATTGAATTCATATTGGATGATTAGGGGAAACTAATAATAAATATATTACCCTATGCAGTGGACCTCACTCAATATAGCTGTAATGATATTTAATTATTAAGACTCAAGAGACTACAACAGTAGTAACTTCAATAATACTAAAATTATCAGGTTTAAAATGTGGTAAAAGCAGATGGTGATTTCTAGGGGAAATTACCTCTTTATATCTTATTTCATCCATACTAATTACATGTGTTTACTTATCTGTGTTTTAATAAACCCTGCATTTAATTTATCTGCACCCCTGACTCCTTCTCTGCTTGCATTCATATTTCTGCATTTATTCATGCATCGTTTCCTACCTGCATGCTGTTTCTTCTTCTTTATTAACCTGCATCTTTTCCTTCATCTGCATCTCTTTCTGCATACTTTTCAAGTTTCCTGCATCTACTTCTGCATTTTCATCACTTTCTGCATGCTTTTCCAGTTTCCTGCATCTTATCCTGCATCTGCATGCTTTCTCCTGCTCGCTAATCTTCTTGCATTTATCCTTTACTCCTGTCTTTTTATTTATATTGTTTATTCTATTATTTTATTGTATTTAGTTAATTTATTCTTTACTTTACTTATTTGATATTTCCTATTTTGTCAGCTATTCTACTGTTCATAGCTGACACACATAGCTCCATCAAAGCCATGGTTATATTTGAAAAATACTGTAGCTTTGTATTTACCAATGGGGGACAAAACAGAGCCATAACATCTCCAGTTCTCAGAAGTGAAAGGCATAAGTTTTGATTTATAATCCTGATCAACTGAAGTAAGTGCTTTTTCAGATACAACCCTTCCTCTAGCACCAGAGTCCAAAACAACCTTAATGTTATTTCCATTGATCAAGACAGGTGCCTTGATATGGTCAATAATCATTGAGGTGTCGTCATGATTTCTTATGATTTCAGTATCTTCAACTGCGGAAAAATCATTTCTATCAATGTTGATATTATTTAAATATTAAATATTTTCTTCCAGCATCAAGATTTCTTGATTAAACTCATAAGAAATGTTTCTAGCACAATCACTTGAAGTATCATCCAATGCAGCTGTGTCACCAAAAGGTTCCACTGTTTTTTCAACAAAGTTTATTTTCTTGTCACAAACATGGCTTTTATGCCAAGGCCTGCTTCATTTAAAGCAAGTGGTTTTTGATTACTTTTTAGGTGCAAAAGGGGAAAAAGGTTTACCAATTTTTCAACAAGTTTTTGTTGGTAATTTGAGGTCTTCTCCAATGAAGGTCTTGGAGTGAACCTTCTAGAATCATACTTTTTATTTAAAAGGACCTCATTACAAGTATTAATAAAAGAAGAAGGTTCCCTTGATAATTCAGTCCTAGAAACTATTAATTCTCTAAGTGACATAGGCAATTTATAAAGGATCCTGTCTTTCCATAATTCAAAGTCCATGTTTGGATCCATTTCTCTCAGGATATTTACTAGTTTCATCAGGAACTCAATAGGTTTTTCTGTAGGAGATGAGATATATCTAGCTTCCTCATACTGCCTTTGTTTTGCTATTCTAAACTTTGAACCACCAAACTGTGCTTTAATCAATTTATTCCAATCCTCCCAGGAGTAATCATTTTTATCTAAAAGGACAGATTCATACCACATTAGGGCAACATTGGAAAATAAGGAAATCAATTTAGACAAAATTTCTTCATCTGGAAGCTTATAAGGACTCTTAAGGTTATCAATTCTTCAAAAAAAATTCTGCCAGTCAGAGGAAGAATCACCATCAAATGTTGGGTATTGGTCAAGTTTGGGCCAATTCTTTTTATTTGAGGAAATTTACCTGTTACATACTTGTTTCTGTAACAGAAGTAGTTGTAATTTCTCTAACTGAGAAGTAATTTAATTGTTTAGCCCTTCTGTAGATGAACAGTGTGCATCATCAATTTTTGATGGAAACTCAGGAATATTTACAGGCATTTCTTGCACTAATTTTTCTTTTGATGAACTTGGCTCAGGTACAACTGGAGTAGCTTGTGAAACAGGTTCTTTCAATGAAGTGGCAGAATATTTTTGGTCAAGTAATAATGAGTGCAACTGTTCTTCAATGTATGTTAGCCTATTTTTCACTTTGGAATACTGGATAATTTCTCATTAATAGTTGCAAGAGATAATTGATCCTTATTTTTCAGAGATGAATAATGGTCATTCAGTCTTTTCAAGTTCAACTTATTTCCTTCTAGTTCCTGGCAACAGATAGACACAGATTCTTGTAACTTGGACAAATCATTCTTGATATTTTGCCACAAAGAAACTTTCTTTTCATCAGTTACTTTGTAATTACACAAATCATCAGAAACCCTCTAAAATTCACGTCTCACTGCTTGGTAACCTTGTTCAGTTAACAAAATATTAAATTTTTGAGTCAATTTTAGTTTTTTCATTATTTGATTTTGTTTGGTAATAATATCTCTCAAATATTCATCATTGATATTAGCTACATCAGGAGTATTTCTCAATAGAGAGAAAGAGTAATTTTCCAGAGTCTCATAAACTTCAGGATCAATTTTTTCATCTATAATAGCCATATCAGGGTTTATTATTTAAGTAGCAATCAACACTAAAGGAGTAGTTACATTAGAATATTGATTAATATGCTTACTTGAAACAGCCTCTACTGGTCTCAAGATATCATCTCCCATTCCAGAATTACCTGAAGGAAATGAATCAGTAACAAGAAAGTGAACTTGAGATTCAACGGAGGTCTTAACCATGGTTTTGGAAAGACTTTGAAGTGATTGTTTTTTGTTCTTCTTCCTCCTTAGTAAGGGTGATGAGGGGTTGGGTTGATTTGTAGGGGTCTGGAGGGACCTGCCTGAGGATATTGTATAAGTTGTTGAGCTTGGAGGGAGTCCCACTTAGTGTTGAGCCATTCCCACTGCAATTTGGACACTTTTACATTCTCTTGTTGCTGAGGAGCCAACTGTAGAGGTGTTTTTGCTACCTGTGTATTTTTTTTCCTCTCTTGAAGAGAAGTCTCCATGTTTTTGTTTTTTTCTTCTAAATCTTCTACCCTTACCTTTAGTCTGAGGCTCTCTGACTTCAACTCCTTGATGTGAGTTGACAGGTTGTTTACCTGCTTCTGTAATGGTTTATTTTCTATTTTGAAGCCTTTGTGAAGCTCTTCTGGGGGGATCACTTGGGGCTTTAAGTCCAGAGGAGTCTTCTCTTTTTTTATCTCTACCTCCTGAATTTCTACATCTTTTTTGGTCCAATAATTGATTAATTTTAGCAATTTTAGCAGTAAAAAGAGAGCTTACAAAAGTCTCATCATAATCAATCAGGTGTAACTCCTCTTCATGGTTAGTAGAAATACTTAAATCAGCCATTTTTTGTATAACTTGAGCTGAGATAAAAAGGAAATATTAATATTTAACCAGATATTATTTAATTTGAAAAAAAATAAAAGAAAAAATAAAAATATTTTAAGTAAATGATCAATTACCAGGACTATTAATTAACTGAAATAATGAAAATGTAATGCTTATCAGGACCAAAAAATTAACTGAAATAATTATTACAAAATTTAATTACTCAAGTTAACTAAGATATTGATATTTTATTACCAGGATCAAAATAAATCAACTGAAATAGTAAAATAATTTATTAATTATCAGGACAAGGAGTCAACTAAAATAATTAACATAATTCTTAATCAAATAATAATTTATTTATTGATATATTATTACCAGGACTAATTTTCAACTAAATATTTAATTACCAGGACTATAGGTCAACTGAAAAAATTCAATATAATTTTTAATTAATTAATTAATATATATGTTATTATTTTACTGCCAGGACTAATTGTCAACTGAAGTTGTCAGCCAGTCTGTCTCAGGAGCCCAGTAAAATTTATAATACTATACTGGAGGAATGAAAGTGATGTATTCTATGTAGTTAAAATAATATTTTATTACATGATAAAATTATATAATCATTTTATTAAAAATAAGTAAAATTAATATTATATTTATTTTATTATTAAATAAATTATTTATACACTTACATCAAACATAATATATATTCTATAAATCATGGTGCATTTTTAAGTATTTGATATTAATAAATTAATGATTAATTAATTTCAAACATATATTATAATTAAAATTGTAAAATTTAATTATAATGTAATTAAAATTTAATTAATTAAATTTATATAGTAAATAAACTTTTTCATACGTTAAAATCCATAAAGATTGGGTGCTTTTTTGACCCTTAATTGTGTCAGAAAATGTATTAAATTAGTTAAAAAACTTACTTTATAAAATAAAGTAAAATTCTTATTTTGAATTAGTAATTCATCAAATTAATTACTTGTTCTCACTTAAATTATTTATTACTTAAATGGAAAAGTTAGAAAAATTTATTAATTTCTGTTTTGGATTGAATTGATTACATAAATGTTGTGTAAAAATGACATAATTTTATTGGTTCAATTAAATCCATTTTAAGGCTTATTGTGATGACTATTTTGGATAAATTACTCACAGTTTCCATTTTTTCAAATTTATGATGTCACTCACTATTCTAATTAACTGGAATTGGGAATTTAGTATGGGAAAATTATTTCTTATTTTAGGATTTAAATATTTGTTTCATATTTTTCTCTCAATATCCAGGTTTCATTATTATTCTTTTATATTCTTGTTTCATTCTATTATCATTTTGTACTCACAAATTTTTGGCGCTTGAGAGGACCCTTTTCCTATAAATGGGCCTTGGGTAATCCCCTTCAGCTCTATCACTTACATTACTTTAACATACTTTAAATACTTTTATTATTTTTACTGTTTAAGCTCATCAGCTCCTTAAATATTAAATAATTATCTAAGGGTTTCATTAAGATTAGTTTAATTATTAGTGATTGATATTTTACGCAGAGAGAAATAAAAAGTACTTACTATTTTAAATTTTCCACCCAACGTCATTAGTCCTATATAAAATTCTATATCTTTTTCACCTCCTTCATTTTTGCTCTTTAATCATACCATCCTTTCCTCCTTTTCCTTCTTCTCTTTCTTCTTCTTCTTCTTTCTCTCTATCTTCTTCATCTTCTAGATATACTGGCCAATAATTGGAGGCCTTTCCAAAAGATGAAGACAAATTTTTGGAGGATAAACTTGACGCACAGACCACCTTGCAAGACTTTTTGAACTTTTGCCAAAACTGTGTTTTGAACTTGGGTTCCATATATTAGGTTTATATATTCTTAAATACTTATACATTTTGAAGTGATTTTTTGATCACTATAGTAATTCAAACTTTGCACCTATCAACTCTTTATTTAAATTCTTATTGAAATAACAGTGCCTTAGCTTTTTGCTGAGCCACTGAGTGTAAGTGATCAAAAATTTTAATAATTTTTTTTCCTAGTTGACAATTATTGAGCAACCCTCTTAGTCCTAGAAGATAATAAATTTTTTGAATAAATTATTAAATTATTTTTTCATTAAAGTTTTGAAATTATTGTTGCAAAATAATAGTAATTTGTGCTTAGTCCCAATTATTGCCATTTATTTTGGTATTATTACTATTTTGGTTGACATTTATAATCTGGTAATTGTCCCATTTTAATAATTAGTGGTTATTATTTTATATTATAAATAAAATCACATTAACTTGAATAAATAATTTTTTTTGATTGTTATTTCTATCTGATAAATAATAATCTTAATAAAAAACTTTTTTATTATCAAATTATTTTAACTCAAAAATATATTAATAATTATATTCTTATTGGTTTAAAATATTAAAACCATATTTTGAAAAATTCAGTTCACTCTTGTTGACAAATAACAGATTTTTTAGTTATCATGTCTAGTAATTTAACTGAGAGCATGGAAAACTTAAATGTGGGTGAAATTGAAGTAGAATGTGAAGTTGACTCTGTAGGTTTATGTCAGCCAGGCTATACCAGAAGCCCATTAAATTGTATGTTAATCTATTGGAGCTTAATGAGGGTAAAAAATTATGCATTTTATGTATATAAATTAATATTATATTGCATAATAAAATTATATAACATTTGTATTATAATATAACTAAAATAAGGGTTATATTATATTTATTATTAAATAAATTATAGATACAATTAAAACTCATAAAACACTTTATATTCTATAAAATGTTGGCGCATTTTTCATGTATTTAATACTTATAAATTATTACTTAATTTATTAAATATATTATAGTTAAAAAATCAAAATATTAACTTTTAATATAATTAAATAAATAAATAAAATTAAAGTATTAAATAAAAGTTTTATATCATATAAAGTATGAATATTGAGCGCTTTTTGACTCAAAATTATGTCATTAAGGTATTAAATTAGTTAAAACATTTTATTTAATTAATTACTAATGTTTTATTCTAAAATTTAGTAATAATATTAAATTAATAAATTGTTTAAACTTAATTTAATTCTTACACTAGTAAAATGGGTTATCTTAATTAATATCTTATTTTTCAGACTTAATTAATTAATTACACTAATTATTATATTAAAATAGTTTAATTTTTATGTTTCACTTAAAATTGGCTATTACCAAACATGTTATAAATTGAATTAGTCAATACTTCAAGTGTTTCAATCTTATTTAATTAATCACATATTTAAAGATTTGTTTGGGGTTAAATTGGTGGATTTTTTGGGCTCTTACTTATTTTTTAATTAATTGTTTTATATTTTTCTCCTTACAGCTTTGGTACACTTAATTTTAATTATCAATTATTTCTTATTTTATTTTTTATAGAATATAATTTTTTGTGGCGCTTCAGAGGGCCCCTTGCCTATATAAGGGCCTTGGAGAACCCCCTGTAGCTCTATCACTTACTTTACACTCAAATCAATTTCACTTTATTGCGTTAATTATATATTTTTTTTTGCATTAGTAATATAATTTAAAGAGTAAATAAATAATTCAATGTTGTCTCAATTCTATCAATAATAACGAGTGTCTTCCGCGCATTAAAAATAACTACTTATTAAATACTTATATTAGAATTTATTAAACCTCACTGTCGTATAAATTACCTAAATTCTACTTGTTGACTCTCCTTTAAAATAATTATACTATTTTATTATTTTATTTAATTCCTTTTTTTATTACCTTTTTTCCTCCTCTATATTTCCTCCTCTTTTTCCCCTTCTTCTAGAAGACCGGCCAATAATTGGGTGCCTTTCAAAACAACAACGACAACTATGATACTTGCAACAAACGACATAGCACACGGACCACCCAACCCAATAATAATTTTTTTGCGGTGACCATTGTGGCATTCCAAATCTGGGTAGGCTACTAAGGTGAAAATTTGATTGGACCTTGGTTGGAAGAAAATCATGGTGGAAGCAGGTGTTTATTTGGTTGAAGGGAGTTGACTGGATTTTTTTTGGGTGGATTTATGGTGATTTTTTGGAGGATTTATGGTGTTTTGGAATGGATATATGTTGTTATTCCTATTGTTATTTGATGGTTTCATGGATTGGGTATTGGTTTTACTGGATTTTCTAGGGCTCTCTTGGTATTTTTGGTGGATGCAGTGTGCTCATGGAGTAGCCATTTTTTTCTGGTGTGCTCCGGTGGGCTCCGGTGGGCTCCGGTTCGCTCCGGTGATTTTCCGGTGCAAAAGAGAAGTCACTGTGGCAAAGTTTGGTCACTGCAGAAAAGTCTAGGCACTGTGGCAAAGTTTGGTCACTGCAGAAAAGTCTGGGCACTGTGGCAAAGTTTGGTCACTGTAGAAAAGTCTGATCACCAGTGCAAAGTTTGGTCACTGCAGAAAAGTCTGGGCACTGTGGCAAAGTTTGGTCACTGTAGAAAAGTCTGATCACCAGTGCAAAGTTTGGTCACTGTGCAAAGTTTGTTCACTGTGCAAAAGTTTGGCTATTGTGGCAAAATTTGGTTAGAAAGTTATTATGCTTACTAGATCAATAGTTTATTGTAGATCATATGCATGTAGGGTACTGTTGGAAAGGTCTGGAGGAGGAGAATCATATGGGGAAGGGAGAATCTTAGTCTTCTACATGTCTTTTGTCTTTTAGTTTCGATAATAAGGGTCTTTTTTGATAATTAACAATTTTTAACATATAACAATTGTAATAAAAAATATCAACATATAGGGTACCATTGGATAGCTCTCATCCTTGGTGACTCAAATTTATTTCTTTTCTTATAAAATTAATAAAATAAAAATATAATAAATAAAACTCTTTAATTTTGGTGGGAAACTGGGTAAATCTGGGGCAGACCTTTAATAAGGCACCTTTGAACAGATCATCCCAAGGGTAGTTTCTGGGGTACTTTACTGTACTTTTCAGTCTCTGGGGAAAGTGTTGCGGCTTGTTCTAAGTATTTTCTGTGACTTGTATCAGTGTAATCTGGTATTAGGTATTTTTTTTGGGGTTGTAATCATTTATTGCACTTATTTTTTTCTATATTATAGGTTTCCAACACTTTCAAAGTCTTTCTCTCAGATTTTCAACTTATCCAACTCTTCAAGCAGATCTTCAAGCTTAGTTAATTGAATCTTACGCTTACTTAGAGGTACAGGGATTTCTTTTTGTTTTTCCAACTCTCTTGGATTCTGCCTGCAGCAAGGTGACTGTAGGAGTCTACTCTACATTTTTGGCGCCCAACATGGGGTTTGAATTCTCTAGCTTCTGAAGAAACTTACTTGTTGGACTTCTGGATTTCGGTTTTCTGTTTGCTGGATTTTGATTGGTTGGTTATTTGGTGATTCTGGTAACTGGCTGAACCAGTACAGGATCTGTGGTAGTAGGGATCTAGGTATAGGGCTGAACCCTTGCTAGATCTGTTGTTTTTGTTTTTTGTTTATTGTTTTATCCTAGTAAAGGGCTGAACCCTTGTAGGATATTGTTGGTTTTCTGGTAAAGGGCTGAACCCTTGCAGATTTTATTGGTTTCTTGTGCTATTTGGGATGTCTTCTCCATTTGGTTCTGGTGTTATTGCTTCTGCTGCTGATGGTGTCAGGCCTTCAGTAAGGATACAAACTTGGGATGGGCCTAAGTTTGTTGGTGATGATGTAAAGTGTTTTTTGGGCAGATATGAGGCTGCTGCTGGAATTTATGGGGCTTCTCATTTAGATATGGTGAAGCAGGTAATCTTTTTCATTGGTGATAGGGAAGTTGAGAAGGAGATTACTGGTATGGAGGGTTATAAGACTAGGGATTGTAAAAGGCTTAGTAGGGAAATGGTGGACAGATGGGGAGTCAGATATTCAATGGTGGATTCAAATAAGGTTGTTGGAGAATATCAAGTGCAGGGTGGAATAACTTCTTTGGTGAGTAATAGGAAATTTGTTGGTAGTTTTGAAACTGTGGTGGAATATCTGGTGAAGGTAGAGGAATTGGCTCATGAAAATGCAGTCAAAGATCTATTTTGGTCCATTTTTGGGAGGGATGTTAGGATGGATGTGTTAAAGGAGTTGTCTAGGAAGGGTCTGATGAAAACCTTACCTAATGGGGAGCAGAAGTTTCCTGCTCTTAAGTTGGTTAAAGAATCGGTGGAGTCTTACCTCAAGCTTTTGGCTGTGGACACTTATCAAGAAACCTGTACACAGTATGTCAGAAAAATTAATGAAGTTTTGGCTGATAATAATGATATTATAAAGAAGGCTCAGGAGGCAAGAAAAGCTCAGTTGGGGAAACCGGTTCCTAAGGTGGATAAGAATGTGGATAATGAGATGGTGGATCAATTGGCTGACTTAACGAAGCAATTGAAAATTTTTGTTCAAGAAACTCAGAAGGCCAGCAGGTTTTTAGCTTCTTCTTCATCATCTTATTCAGGTAGAGGTTATGATAGGAGAAATGGTGGTACTGTTGATGTTTGGATTTGTTCCTACTGTAACCGGAAGGGACATAAGTCTAATAGTTGTTAGACTTTGAATAGGGATCAGGCTGATGGAATGGTATTTAGGTTTCCTGATGGATCTTTTATCAAGCCCAGTGAAGGTCAGGCTCCTTCTGATTTGGTGAGGAATAGTATGGGTGAAAAGAGAGCTAGGTTTGAGGAGTTGCCAACTGAGGCTTCTTCTGGTATAGGAAATAATTCTGGAGATAAGGGGAAGGAAAAAGAGGATAGTAAGGCTACTTTTTCTACTTCATATGGTAATTTGGAGTTAGTAAAGGTTTATAAGGTGGATGGTGAGTGTATGGCTGGTGTATATGATGTGGAGGCTGCTAGGAGGGCGGCTGCTTCTAAAGCTAAAAGCAGTATTTCTAATCAGTTAAGTTCAAGAGGTGGAAAGGCGGATTCTAAGAAGGCTGAAGATCCCAAGAAGACTTATATGCCTGAAGAGATTCGTCAGATGCAGAAGGAGATAGCTGATATGGGTCCCCCTAGTTTTGGTGCTTTTGATCTTAATGGTGATCCTATGCCTTTGGATGATGGTTCAGATACAGAGGAGGATGTTCCTTTGGCTTCTTTGCCTAGGCCAAGTTCTAGTGGGCCAATGGAGGGAGTTAGAGCTACTTTTGATGGTTCTGGTTTGGTCTCTGTGGATGGAAAGTTTCATGGGGATAATTCTGATGTGGAGATGCGTGATGTTGTTGGTAATGTGGGACCTCAGGTGTCTTCTAGGGCAAAGGTTGCTAGGAGTAAGGCTCATTATGAGAGGTCAGTGGTTTCTGGTCAAGAGAATGCTATGGATGTTGTTTTGGGAAGGGTGAATCAGCTTCAGATTCCATTATCTTTGGGTGAATTGCTCACTATTAGTCCAGCCCTTGCTGAAAATCAGAAGAAGCATTTGACTAGGAGAAGAGTGGCTACTGGTGAGGTGGAGTATATGTGTGAAAATGTGGAGAAGTTTGGTAATGAGGTGGAGACTCATTTTCTGCTCCTTTGGGATATTTTGTGGTTTCTTTAAATGGCAAAGATGTGAAGGCATTGGTTGATTCAGGCTCACAAATAAATTTGATTTCATTGGATCAAGCAACTAGTCTGGATTTGCCGATTAAAGCTGGTGTTGGAGGAAATCTCAGAGGGATGGGTGGGCATGCTACGGAGTTGATTGGTACAGCGGAGCATGTGAAGTTAGGTGTAGGTGGAGCTTTTGAAAAAGCTCATTTTTATGTGGCTAGAGGAGCTGTGAAGACAGTTTTAGGAGGGCCAAGATTGGTTATCAGTCTGGTGTTGGGATTAGTTTGGAGATTACTGGGGAGGATATGAGGCGGTTACATATGAGGTTGGCACCCCCAGGTGATGAAGTTTGGGAAACTAGGCCTGGTGTTTCTGCGTCTTGTCAGTGTTGCACTTGCACTAGGAAGAGAAAGATTTGAAGTCCTCTTCTGGTGTATTTGAGGATAGTGGTGATCATTTTGTTGGTGACCCTTCTTTTTTAGGGTAAATAGGGCTGATCAGTCTAGTGCTGTAATTCTTTCCTCAAGAAGAAATACCAGATTGCAGCAGGTCAGCTCAAGTGGAGATATATCAAGTGGAATCTCTACTTTTTGTAGATAATATTACTTTATTATGTCAATTTTTGTCAAATTATTTGTCTGGTTTCAGATTTTCTTCAAGTTTTTCTCTCAAGTTTATTTCAAGTTCTGAAGATGTTTTAGGGAAAATTTTGTTGGAGTGGAAAAGTTTTGGAGTTGTGGCAAATGGGTCTAAAAGTAAGTCCTCCTAATTGTGCACCGCTAGGGTTTCTTCTACACCTTTCAAAAACATTACCATGGCCACACATGTGAGCATTGGGGACACCCCTGGTTGTTTTTCTAGATATAGCAAGAAACCATTAGACAAAAATCAAGAAAAAAATCTTAAGAAAACTGAAAATCAGCAAAAAAAATATTTATGTAAAGATGTTGTCAGTAGGAAGGAGCCTACTTGGTTTACTGGTGGCCTCCAGCATGAGTATAAACTGCACAATAATTCTCAACTAATATCTCATTCTGATTTCTCTCAAGAAAAATTGAAAATGCAAAAAAATTGTCTGAACAACAAAAAGCAAGAAAAGGTGTTTGTTGATTTGGGTTCTGTGATGTGTGGTTATGATTTGGTTGGTGTTTTTGTTGGCAACACTGGTGTGTCTGTGTCCAGTTGCAGAAGAGAGTTACTGCAGCATGAGGATAAAAGGCATGACTTTCTAGCTTCTGGTGGGGAAGTCACTGCAGTTCAGGACCTATCTGAAGTGGATGAGCAGAATTTGGTACATAAAAGTTTTGGAGTGGTGGAATATTGGTCTAAAAATGAAGATTCTGTTGATGAAAGGAGCTCAATTCCTCAAATACATGTGGAAGTGGAAGCAGAAAAATATAAGAAGGTTTCTGTGAAAGTTAAACCAATCAATGAAGCGCTTCTAGCTAGATTGAATCCGCCGTTGAAGAGACCACTTTTGTCAAGAGATCCATATGAAACTCCTTTAAGAAAGAATCTGCCTGAATTTTCTGAAACGTCAAGAATTACTTTTGATAGGATTGGTGTTGTAAATTTTGGGCCAGAGGGTTGGTTATCTGGTGAGGAGATGAATTTGTTGTTGGATGTGATGGTGTTGAGGGAGAAGGCTATTGCATTTGTGGAAGAAGAGAGGGGTGTTTTAAAGCATTCTTATGGTGAACCTTACAAGATTCCAGTTATTTTTCCTGAACCTTTGCAACTCAATCCAATTCCAATTCCTGCTGCTCTTAAAGATGATTATATTGAAGTTGTTTGGGAAAGGATTAGGACTGGAATTTATGAACAATCGTCATCAAGTTATTCAAGTCCAGTTTTCTGTATCAAGAAGCCTAATGGAAAGCTTAGAGTGGCTCATGATCTTAGGGAATTGAATAGGGTGACTATAAAAGATGCTGGTATTCCTCCAAGTGCAGAGGAATTTGTTGATGCTTTTTCTGGAAGGGTATGTTATGGTTTGGGTGATATTATGGGGGGCTATGATGAAAGAGAATTAAATCCGGATTCAAGACCTCTGACAACTTTTGATACTCCTCTTGGACAGTTACAGCTGACTAGATTACCTCAAGGTGCTACTAATTCTGTTTCTGTTTATCAAGCACAAATGGCTTGGATTCTTCAAGATGAAATTCCACAGTATGCTGTTATATTTATTGATGATGGTGGAATTAAAGGTCCTTCAACTGATTATGATAATGAAGTGTTGGAGGAGAATCCAGGTATTAGGAGGTTTATTTGGTAATATGCAGTAACTTTGGAAAGGATGTTGTTTAGGATTGAAGAAGCTGGTTTAACTATTTCCAGTTCTAAATTTTCTTGTTGTGTTCCAGCTTTAGAGATTCTTGGTCATGTGGTGTGTAGGGAAGGCCAAATTATGTCAAAGAAGAAAGTCAACAAAGTTCAATCTTGGCCGAGACCTAGAAACACTCCTGAAGTTAGAGGATTTTTGGGAATATGTGTTTATTTTAGGATGTTTATTAGGGATTTCTCATTATTGGCTGCTCCATTTAGAAGGTTAACTAGGAAGGATGCTGATTGGGATTGGGATGAAGCTTGTGAAGAAGCTTTTTTTAAGTTGAAGAAGGTGGTTGGTGAAGATATTATTCTTCATAAGTTGGATTATGGTGAAGGAGCTGGTAGGATTTATTTAGCTGTCAATTCTAGTCATCTGGCTGCTGGTGCAGTGCTTTCTCAGATGGATAAGGGTGGTTATATTAGACCAGTCAGGTATGAATCTGTAGTTTTTACTGAGGTGGAATCAAGAAATTCACAACCAAAGTTAGAACTCTGTGGTGTGGCAAAAATTTTAAAGAAACTTCAAAATATTTTATGGGGTCAACATTTTGAACTTCAAGTGGATGCTAAATCTTTTAATCAGATGATTAATTCACCTAGTTTACCTAATGCTCCAATGACTAGGTGGGTAGCTTTTATTCAACATTTTTCATTTGGTTTAGTGCACAGGCCTTGAAAATCTTTCACTATGCCTGATGGATTGTCAAGAAGACCACCTACAGTGGATGATTCTGATTCAGAAGAGTTTGATGAAGATATACCTATAATAAAGGCCAGTACCAAGGGTGCTTAGGACTTTCCATACCTCCCCCATGAGTTTAAACTGGCTGGTTCTATTTCTGTTGAAGTTGATGAAGTTGATAATCTAGTTGATCATGAGGTTTTTGTAGATGAGGATGGTGTGGTTGTTTGGGATAATTGGAAGTTGGTTAATGGTGTTTATGTTTGGGATCTGAAGGAGGATAGTGGTAGCATGGAAAAATGTTTGAATGAGGTGGATTATGTGAATTTCAGCAAACAGCCGAATGCTCAGAGAATGATTGCTCATTCACAAGTGGTAGATATTGGGGACAGTGAGGTTCCTTTGGATGTTATATTATTGGATTTTTCTGATGAAATTTGGGGCCAGACTGGGTTTTATTTTTTAATGGTGAAATATTTGTTGTCTCTGGGAAAACCAGACAAATGTGATGAAGCTGAATGGGTGGCTATCAAAAAGAAGTCACCTGGTTTTTATTTGTCTGGTAGAAGGTTGATGAAAAGAAGACATCCGAATCCTCAAGTTTTTGTATCTCAAAGAAAAGGTCAAGAATTGGTGATGAAATCACTTCATGAATATTTAAGGTATAGGGGCTTTGGAGAAACTTATAAGCGGATTGCTGATAGATTTTGGTGGCCTGGAATGAAGATGGCTGTTAGATCTTGGGTTCAGTCATGTGAAGAATGTCAGAGAAGAAGTTATTTAAGGCCAAAAGAACCTGGAAACGCTACTGGTGAAAATATTATCTTTGGAAGGGTTAGTTTGGATGCTGTTCACATCAAGGAAGGTAAATATAAGTACTTGATTGTGGCAAGGGATGATTTGTCTGGTTGGGTTGAGGCTGTCCCTCTTATTAGTTTATCTGCTAAAAATGTAGCAGAATTTTTGATGAAGGAATGGGTGTATAGGTATGGTGTTATGAAGTTGGTAACTGTTGATGGTGGCTCCAAGTTTGGTGCAGACTTCAAGGAAGCTGTTTCAAAAATTGGCTCAAAGGTTAGGGTGGTGACCCCATATTATCCTGAAGCAGAAGGAATGGTTGAAAGGGGGCATCAAGTTATTAAGGATGCTTTGGTTAAAATGTGTGGAAAAAGTACTGGAAAGTGGAGGCATTATTTACCCCTTGTTTTATTTGCTGGCAGGATTACCACCAAGAGGACAACTAGTTATTCTTCTTATGAATTAGTTTTTGGTCAGAAAGCTGTTTTACCGGTTTATCTTGAAGCTGAATCTTATCTTGGTGTTGATTGGGATGTAGTCAAAACTACTGAAGATTTGCCCTGTGCTAGAATTCAACAGTTAGAAAACAAGGAGGAATATTTGGAGAAGGCATACGATAGGATGATCAAGATCAGGGATCAGTCTGTCAGGTATTGGGATCAAAGGTTGGCTCATAGACTCAGGAAGCTTTTGAGGCCTGGTGATATGGTTTTGGTGTATAATAGGAGTTCGGAAAGTCAGTGGGGGAAAATGTTTGCTGATAGATGGAATGGACCATATAGGATTAGAGAACAGGTTTCTGGTGGTTCATATTTTTTGGAAGAACTGGATGGTGTTGTCTTAAAGAAGAGGGTAGCTGCTGATCAAGTGAAGAAGTTTTACCCTAGGGGGACAAAAAGTGCTGAAGTTTGACTCCGAAATGAGGATAAACTACAACATCAATCTTTTAGGAAATCTCACAGTCTTTCGAAAAATCAATCATTACTTCAATTTTAAAATTTTATCATGTGGTGAAAATATGAGAGGGAAACAAATTTTGTTAGGAGTGTTTACAGGGGAACCTTCTAGATTTTATATTGGAAAGTTTGGGGGTAATTTATGAGTTGGCAGCTCTATTCACAATTACCCCATAATGTTTGTTTCCAACCCTTCTCTGTTTCTAGTTGAATCCTGGCTTTGTTTTTTGTTATATAGGTAGTCCTCTATGACTATAAACTGGAACCTTACGTCAACACAGCACAATCTTTTGGAAGTCTGGATTCAAGAATTTTGTTTTGTTTCATTTTTTTTGTTGTATTGGGGTGGATGATCACTTGTGGTCTCCAATCATTTTTACAAATTGGAGGGAGCCCACCCAGTGATCATTAGTTTGTTTCCTTGATTTTCATTAAATTATCATTTTTCAAATCTTCAAATTTTCAAAATTTTATTTTTAAAAAAAAAATTAAATTAATTATTTTCAAAATTTAATTTTCAAAAAAAAAATTATTATTTTCAAAAATAATTTGTTTTCAAAAAATTTCATTTTATGTTATATTTTTAATTTTTCTTTCCTGTGTATCCACAATCAAGGTGCACTTGGATGTGGTTATGATGTCAGGGGTTTGTCTCATCCAAATGGCTGGGGGACATCTTTTATTTTTTTATTTATCTTTAATTTTATTTATCTTTTTCTTTTATTATATACTTATTTTATTTATTCTGCTAGTCCATCAAGACTTAAAACTGAAATTCTTTTCAAGATCATTTATGATTGGTCCTAAACTTCAAGACTGTGGAAAACTGAAGATGTCAATAAAACTAGGAATTATAATGGTCAAGATTTGAGGAGGATTTATTTTAGTTAGAATCGTTCATTGAGGAACCTTCTAGATTTCATATTGGCAAGTTTGGGGGTAATTGATGAGTTGGCAACTCTATACACAATTACCCCACAAAGTTTGTTTATATACTTTATTGTTTATAGATTGATCTCTAGCATTGGTTTTGTGATGCAGGTGGAAGTCCTCTAAGACTATAAACTGGTGATTTTCGCGCTTGATGACTCAAGAAAATTCAAGTGGAGGTCGATTTTGGAAATTGGAGGACCTTATGGCGATGTCCAGATCATTGCAGTTCTGGCTCAGTGGAGATGAAAGCCCACTCTCTAAATTTTCTTTTCTGTAGTTGGTGATTTTGGAAATTGGAGGACCTCATGGCGATTTCCAGATCATTGCAGTTCTGGCTCAGTGGAGATGAAAGCCCACTCTCTTAATTTTCTTTTTTTTGTTGGAGGTGAATAGTACAGGAGTTTGGAGGACCTCATGGCGGTGTCTAGATCATTGCAGTTCTAGCTCAGTAGGGTTTAAAGCCTACTCTTTCATACTCAGCAGATTGAAACATCAAAAATTAAGTGGAGTCAACTTTTGAAGCAAAATTTTTATTGAAATAATGGTGGAAAAGTTTTTTATGTGATTCAGAATAGAATGGGGACATTCCATATTGGAGGGAGGATGTGGCATTCCAAATCTGGGTAGGCTACTTAAGTGAAAATTTAATTGGACCTTGGTTGGAAGAAAATCATGGTGTTAGCAGGTGTTAATTTGGTTGAAGGGAGTTGACTGGATTTTTTTTGGGTGGATTTATGGTGATTTTTGGAGGATTTATGGTGATTTTTTGGAGGATTCATGGTGTTTTTGAATGGATATATGTTGGTATTACTATTGTTATTTGATGGTTTCATGGATTGGGTATTGGTTTTACTGGATTTTCTAGGGCTCTCTTGGTATTTTTGGTGGATGCAGTGTGCTCATGGAGTAGCCATTTATTTCTGGTGCGCTCCGGTGATTTTCCGGTGCAAAAGCGAAGTCACTGTGGAAAAGTTTGGTCACTGCAGAAAAGTATAGGCACTGTGGCAAAGTTTTGTCACTGCAGAAAATTTTAGGCACTGTGGCAAAGTTTGGTCACTGCAGAAAATTCTGGGCACTGTGGCAAAGTTTGGTCACTGTAGAAAAGTCTGATCACCAGTGCAAAGTTTGGTCACTGCAGAAAAGTCTAGGCACTGTGGCAAAGTTTTGTCACTGTAGAAAAGTCTGATCACCAGTGCAAAGTTTGGTCACTGTGCAAAAGTTTGGCTATTGTGGCAAAATTTGGTTAGAAAGTTATTATGCTTACTAGATCAATAGTTTATTGTATATCATATGCATGTAGGGTATTGTTGGAAAGGTCTGGAGGAGGAGAATCATATGGGAAAGGGAGAATCTTAGTCTTCTACATGTCTTTTGTCTTTTAGTTTCGATAATAAGGGTCTTTTTTGATAATTAAAAATTTTTAACATATAACAACAATTATAATAAAAAATATCAACATATAGGGTACCATTGGATAGCTGTCATCCTTGGTGACTCAAATCAATTTCTTTTCTTATAAAATTAATAAAATAAAAATTTAATAAAGAACACTCTTTAATTTTGGTGGGAAACTGGGTAAATCTGGGGCAGACCTTTAATAAGGCACCTTTGAACAGATCATCCCAAGGGTAGTTTCTGGGGTACTTTACTGTACTTTTCAGTCTCTGGGTAAAGTGTTGCGGCTTGTTCTAAGTATTTGCTGTGACTTGTATCAGTGTAATCTGGTATTAGGTATTTGTTTTGGGGGTGTAATCATTTATTGCACTTATTTTTTTCTATATTATAGGTTTCCAACACTTTCAAAGTCTTTCTCTCAGATTTTCAGCTTATTCAACTCATCAAGCAGATATTCAAGCTTAGTTAATTGAATCTTACACTTACTTAGAGGGACAGGAATTTCTTTTTGTTTTTCCAACTCCCTTGGATTCTGCCTGCAGCAAGGTGACTGTAGGATTCTACTCTACACCGTCTTTTGAACTTGGGTTTGATCATTTAGGTTTATATTAAATTAAATCATATATTATTTTGAAGTGATTTTACAATCACTATAGTAAGTTAACCTTTGCACCTCTCACTCATATTATTGTATTTTTACTGCAATAACAGTGTTTGTTGCTTAATTGCTTATTCACTGAGTGTAAGTGTTCATTATTTTTTAACTTTTTTTTCCTAGTTGACCATAATAAAGTAAAAATCATAGTCCTAGAAGACAATTAATTTTTAATAAATTATTAAATTAATTTTATTATTATTTTTTGTTTATTGGTTGACCATAATAGTACTCAGTACTGAGTCCCAATATTGCCAATATATTATTTTTGGTATTAACTATTTTGGTTGACTTATAAAACTTTGTTGGTTGGTCCCATTTTAATTATTGTTATTTCTTAATAAAAATAATTGTAATTACATTATTTGTATTACTTTTTTTGGTTAATTAAATGATTCTTGATAAAAATTTAAATTTTTTGTTTTGTTAAAAATTCAATAATTTATATTTTATTTTGACAAAAACAATTTGAATCGTTAAAATAATTTTGATTCTTTTTTCACAGTTTAAATATCCAGTAGTTTGGCTAACAGCATGGATAACTTACATGTGGATGAGATTGAGCAGGATGTTGACACTGAATCTGAAGGTTCTTCTAGATTAACTTAAAAAAATTATTCAGCTGACAAAAAACCTTCAGGATGTGGAAATGGCAGGAGAAGTGGCAAACCCCGCTCACCAAACACCTCTGAAAGAAGTAAAACCTCTAATAAATCAGGAAAATCCACTCAAAGGTATAAAAATAAAAAAGATACCACTGACTCAACAAGTAAAAAACCTGTCCAGTCACATCAAAGAACTGAAAGCAGAAAGTATGAAGTACAAGGCAAGAGTAGATACACTCTGGAAGCAGATGCAGGAGTTATTAAATCCCAAACAGGCTCACCCTCCTCATTTCTCAGCCTCCCAGCCTCAGCCTCAACCTCAGCCCAATCAGGAACCCAGCTCCTTCACTCAAAATCAAAGTACTATGCAGGTGGAGCAGTGGAAATGGGATTACTTGATGAACCATTACCAACAGAATGTTCAGCAACCAACAGCTCAACACCCTTCCCCATCCAGGACACCAACCTACCATCCATCTCCTCAGCCCCATCTATATCAGGGAGGCAGAAGAAAGAAGGCACAGTTGAAGCTTCATCCCTTGCCATGGTGAGTAAGTTTTTTGATAAACATGTTGATATGTATAATAACAGATCTTCTTCAGGTAATATTGTGGATATGGGTGAAAGAACAGTTAAGCCCTTAAAAAGACAACTTCCTTTAATGAGTAGCCCCAATGATGTAATTAGCAAATTATCATTTGATGAACTTTTACATTTGACTTCTACTTCTTTAATTAATCCTTCTCTTCCAATTAAGAATGATTCTGTTTCCCCTGAAGTCTATACTTTAATTGAGAAAACTTCTGAAGACATATTTAAAGATACCCTTGATTTTAATGTTGTGAAAGACAAACATATAAGAGATGCGTTAATACATGAGAGTGATAGATTAAATAATTTGCACTTGCATTGTAAATTAAGTTCTTCTGTACAAGATACAGCTTATTTTAAAATCAAATAAGCCTTGAATATTTTTCTTAGCCAACAAAAACAAATAAGGAGTGACCATAGTTCTATCTCAGATAAGAATATCAATCTGCATAAAACCTTGAGTGAATTGAAACCCCTTATTGAGGAAAATTATTCATTAAAAGTGTGAAATTAAATCTCTAAAAAATGAGTTTAAAAAACTAAAAAAATCTCATTACCTATAAGTAATTCATTGTTAGTATTATATAATTGATCTTGAGAAGATGGATGACTTACCAAGATCTTATTCAATTTCCCCTACCTCTTCTTGGCTTTCCCCTGTAAGAGTGACTGCTGGAGCCCTGTTGTTGAGGGTCGTTGTAGTTCTGGGAATACCAGTCCCACTTCCATTTGCTTACAGTAATCTTTTGGTCCTCCTCTTGGGCTGTAGGTGTAGCTGTGGAATTATTTGGTGCAACTTTTGTTGATTGAGCCTTTATTTTCACTAGAGCTTGATTGTCTTCTACAAAACCCTGAGTAGCTCTTTTCTCCAGATTATTTATCTGGTCTACTATGTTGTTGACTATTATTTTTAGGGTGTTTAGCAGAGTGGATATGAAGTTAATTTGTTCTTGTAAAGTATTTTTTGTTTTCTTTATTGATACTTGTTTTAACAGTTTTTCCCTTTTCTCCAGAGACATCTGCAAGTGTTTCTGCTGGTGGGAGAATCCTGTCCCTCCATTTTAATTTTCTTTAACAGGTATTTCAGCTCTAGGTCTTAAGCTATAAGGTTTTCCCTTATTACTCACAATATCATTGTTGTTGTCACACATTTTTATGTGGAATTTAAATCAAAAAATTGAAATTTGAGATATTAAAACTTAAAAAGGAGTTTTATCAGTGTTAATTAATACTGCTGAAGACAATTTTATTGCTTACTTGTAGGAACTAAGTGAATTTATAATTGCCAAAAGTCAAATATGCTTTTATGTGGTCACTTGATCTAACTGGTCTACAATATGTAGCCTTGTTTTTATATTTAAAGAAGTGAATTTGTCAGTAAGATTCTTTCTAAATATTAAATGAATTTTACAAACCAATAAAAAGGGATTAAGAGTCCGATTAAAACAAAACAATTAATAAGTTCTTATTAACTGGTTTATTATCTGAAAAGATCACAAAATTAATGGTCTATTGACAGACTCCCACTAATAACTATTTTTATGTTAAATTAGTGGTAAAATTTTTGATTCAATACTAAAATTTTATTATATAACAGGGCTTTTCTTTCTGAAATCACTATATAAGTGACACCAACCTGTTGTAATTATCCAAATATTTCTATAGGGATTTTACTTACTGGAAGGTAACCAACAGAATTCTTGAGGAAAGGTCCCCAATTCTCAGGCTTAGTTCAAGTACAGAGATGTGAACTAGCTTGAATGGTCAGTCTTCTAGAATATTTTAATGGTTCTATATGAATACTGTAGCACAAATCCAATAAGTATTAAAATATAACTCAATATAAGGGTCTCAGTATCTTTAATCTCACTAATTATAAATGGGTTACAATCTTATTGTTGGTAGAAAAATAGATGTAATAATTCAGTTACTATTCAAAGAATTTATAAGTGCTGTTGATATGTATTGTAATTTTATTGGTTATATATTTGATTGTGATGATAAAGAATGTAGAAAACAAGACCAAAAACCCCCTCCTTTTATACACAATAACTTCCCTAATGAACCCCTTGATTTACCAGCTCTATACATGATTAATGACGCCTCATTCCAACTAATAGAAAGGTCCAGCAACATAAAGAGTGACCAGTAGCATAATTAGAATAATACATTCGCCAAAATCCAGTAGTAATAGGGATAATCCATCAACAATTAAGAATAAGCAAAAAGAGAGTATATGCATGTAAAACATTTAAAATAAAGGACTAAAAGGGAAAATTAGGACTATTTATTACTCCATATTAAGGGGGACTAAAAGTAGAAATAATGGGGCTAATCATGACATTATACTATGTGAAATCCCCATTCAAAAATAACCAAAATTGACTGAGAAACCACATAAAAACCCAAAAAAGGGCATGAGATGTGGGGTAACTACATGCAGTCCTTGGCAGGCGCTTGCAGGAGTAAATCTTTGAATAATTTAGGCAAATTTAAGCCTGTTAGTGAATTAAAGTGCCAAGCTTGAGGTTATTCATGAAATTAGTGCATATAATAAGGGTCAATGCATTTATAATTAAGCTAGGACACTAAATAAGCGCCTGTTGCCTATTTTAGTGTGTTTCCCCACAGTGGGAATAGAATGTTGGGTAATTGTAGTGTTAAAAATACAACTTTGCTAAAAATGAAGCTATTCACACAGGAAAAATGCAGGCAGTATGTGGCCAGTACACAGAAGCCATTTCTGGCATAAAAAGTACCAAATTTGAAAAGTGTTTTTTTATGCATTTGAGTAGCCAAATAGATAGCTCAAATTAAGAAAATTTGATCTGTCAAAGCGCATTTTTAATATAATTAAATTTATAGTGCATATATTCAACTTTTAAGTGATTTAAAACACATTTCTTGTTTTTCATGTAAAATAATGAAAACAACAGCTTTAAGTCTACTTAAAAGTTATGTAGCATTATATTTAAGGTCCTTAAGATTACCCTAACATATTCCAACTTATTATTAAGTACATAAGACTTATAAAAGGTGGATATATGCATGTATATAAGGTGTTATAATGGCATATTTTGTATTTTATCATAAATTTACTTATGTATACTATTTGTGTACTCTAATTTATTGCTCCATGTATAGTCCATGTGTTTAAAATAACTTATAAGTACTTTTTACTCAGTCCTGGGGATATACAGGCTGATAAATACCCTCCCCTGTGTTTTATTGAAGTAGGGGCATAGATTGCCAAAATTTATGTTCATTGCATAAACTAACATGAAAAAAAGTCTTATAAGATAATTAAAAAACCTAAATTGATGATAATTCAAGCAAAAATGTGAGGGGAAATCGTCTGTGACCAAAGTCAATGAAATCAAACACAAATTTATACATGAACCCCATGAGAAAAACATATTTCCTCATGATTACCGTATACAACTAACAGTGTGGTCTTCCAACATTGGCAGAGGATTTTGTTGGTTTATTTGGCCTTTTTTTGATATGTCTTAAATGACATTTTTTAATCATTGGGTTTTTTTCTGGATTTGTTCAGCAAATATTGGGACTGCAGGGATGTGGGTACTACCATTGGATAGCCCCAGTTTTCTCTATATTTTATGTCTGTATGACATTTTTCATATTTTAAGTATTAAAGGGATAATTTGTCATTTTTCATTTAAAAAGATAGCTGTTTAATTTTTTTTTTTGTGTTTTATGGGCTAACCTTAAGTCTTAGGGTTAAGTGCATAGTACCATTAGAATGAGCTAATTTTTCTCCACATTTTATGTCACAATATTGTTATAGCCTAATTCTGTGTTTTAAAGGTTTTAGTAGTTGTGGTAGATTTTTCTAAGTATTTTGGGTATTTTTGGTGGTTTTTGGTGGTTTTATGGCTTCAGGGTGGTTCAGCTGCCTCAGGCGGGCCTCCCGATGTTGGGAAGCCCACCCGCCTTGATGCTAGAAGGCTGATAAGCGTTTCTAGAGGGGTTTTATGCAATTTAGCGCTCAAGAACGCCAAATTTGTTGGTGTGCATGGGCTTTTAGATAGTGGTTTGTGTGTACATAGTGAGGAAGACAGTTTGGGGCAACTTTAATTATCATACAACCTGCTGGAGGTGATATCATTGTTCCTCACTCAGTTTTCACTATTTTTTGGCAACAATTGAGTGTGTTTGTTTCAAGGTGAGTTCTTCATTTAACTTAACTTGGCAACTGATTTCTCTGGTATAGTCTTGAAAGCTATATCAAGTATTATTGCTGTCTCTGGTGTGGATTTGCAACCTACCCAAGTATCATTGCTTTCTCTGGTGTGGACATTGGTCTACATTTCAGTTCTTTGGCTTGGTAGTCTGTCTGGAGACTACTTTCTTGGCTAATCAGGCAGTCAAGTGTGTTGGAAAAGGGGCTTTAGAAAATAAGAACCAATTTAATGTAGCAGGTAAATCTCACTTTCTTTTTCTAAAGGGACAGGGAATTTTCTCTCTGGGTTTTCTCCAACTCCCTTGGTCAAGGCCTATAGCTAGTACTATAGGATTATCTACATTTCTGGAGCCCAACATGAGGTTTTTTGAACCTTCTAGTTCTTTGGAATCTCTGTTGTCTTTGAATGGCTTCTGGGTCTTCTATTCCTGTGGTCACTGTCAGTGAGGGGGAAGGTCCTCCTGCTGTGATGGTAAAAAAGTGTTTTAGGATTAAAACTTGGGATAGTACCAAGTTTAATGGTGAAGATGTGAAGTGGTTTCTGGATAAGTATGAAACTGCTGCTGGTGTGGGTGGTGCTTCTTACCTGGACATGGTGAAGCAGATTATTTTCTTCATTGGTGATAGGGCAGTTTAGAAGGAGGTTTTGGCCATGTCTGGCTACAAGAAGAGGGACTGGAAGTTATTGTGTAGGGAGATAGTGGATGGATGGGGTGTCAGGCTCACTATAGTGGATCTGAGCAAGGTTCTCAGTGAATGGGAGTCTTATGGTAGTGCTGGTAACTTTCACAGTTACAGGAAGTTTCTGCTACAGTTTGATCCTGTGGTAGAGTATTTGGTGGAAGTGGAGGAGCTGGCACATGAAAATTCTTCCAAGGATGTTTTTTGGTCTTCCTTGGCTAGAGATGTCAGGATGGATGAGTTGAAGGAGCTGTCAAGGAAGGACTTGATGAAGACTCTTTCCAATGGGGATTAGAAGTTGCCTGCCTTGCACAAGGTGAAGGAGGCTGTGGAGGCCCATTTGAAGTTATTGGCTGTGGACACCTTTCAGGAGGGGTGTGCCAAATATTTCAGCAAAGTAAGTGAGGCTTTGGCTGAAGAGGAGAATAGAGTGAAGAAGGAAGAGAAGAATATGGTGAAGGTCCCAAACAGGAGAGGGACCCAGTTGTGGAGCAGTTGGCTGATCTAACAAAACAGCTACATATTTTTGTTCAGGAGGCTAAGAAGGCCAATAAGGCCTTGTCTCAGCCTAGAGATTTTGATAGGATTGATGGTAGGAGTGATCCTTGGGTCTACTCTTATTTCAGCAGGAGGGGGCACAAGTTCAATGATTGTTGGGCTCTGAACAGAGATTTGTCAGAGGGAAAGGTGGAGTTTGATGGCAGGGTGTTCCAGTTCCCTGATGGTTCATTTTTAAAGCCCAGTGAGGGGCAGGCGCCTGTTAATTTGGTCATGAGAAGGAGTGGTCTCAATCAGAGGAGGCCAAGGTTTGAGGAGATTCCTGATGAGGGGAAGTCTTCTGGTAAGGAAGATGATTATGTCAAGGGAAAAGGGAAGGAGGTTAATAAGGTCTCTTTTTCTACTTCCTTTGGTAGATTGGAGTTGTATTCTTGTGGTGGACAGTCAAGTGGTGAATGCTTGGCTGGTGTTTATGATGTAGAAGTGGGAAAGGTTGGCAGGCCTTAGAGCAGTTCTCAGGCCCAACCAAAGCCTAAGGCTTCAAAGGTGGATCCTAAGCTGAGTTCAGCTAGGAAGAAGTACAGCAAAGAAAAGCTGTAAAAGATGCAGAAGGGGATTGCTGATATGGGCCCCCCTAGTTTTGGTGCATCGGACCTGAATGGTGAGCCAATGCCTATGGATGTTTATTCTGACTCTGAGGAAGATTTCCCTTTGGCTTCATTGCCAAAGCCTGCTGGAGTTAGAGGATCTGGTGAGGGATCTGGCTTTATTCCTGTTTATGGTAAATCTGTTGGTGGTTCTGGTCCTCAAGAATCTTCTAGGACCAAGGTAGTGAAGCCAAGGGCTCACTTTGAGAGGCCAGTAGTTTCTGTCCAGTCTAATGTTATGGACTCTGTTATGGAAAGGATGAATAAAGGTCAGGTTTCCCTTTCTTATGGGGAGTTTTATGCTATCAGTCCTGGTTTTTCTGATAGACAGAAAAAGTTGTTGACCAGGAGAAGGGTTTCTTCTGGGTAGGTGGAATACATTTGTGATTCTGCTGAGAAGTTTGGTGAGGGGTTGGAGACTCATTTCTCTGCACCTCTGGGTTATGTCAATGTCACTCTGAATGTCAGGGAGGCTAGGGAATTGGTTGATTCTGGTTCTCAGATTAACCTGATTTCTTTGTTTGAGGCTACTCATCTGGGCCTCCCCATCAAGATAGGAATTGGTGCAAATTTAAGAGGTATTGGTGGTCATGTCACTGAGTTGATTGGAACAGCTGGATTTTTGAAGCTGGATGTTGGTGGAGCCTCATGGAAGGTTCATTTTTACATTTCTAAAGGTAATGTAAAAGCTGTTTTGGGTGGACCATTCTTGATGGATTCCCAGGCAAGAATTGGTTATCAGTTTGATATGGGAATCAGTTTGGAGTTGACTGGTGAAGATGAAAGAAGACTTTACATGAGGCTGTCATCTCCTGGAGATGATGGTTGGGAGACCAGGCCTGACTTGTCTTCAATGTGCCAGTGCATGGATTGTTGAAGGAGAAGAAGGGAAGTGGGTGCCACCTCTGGTTTTTTGGAGTGTGGCTCAGGCTCTAGTGAGAGTCTGTCTTTTTTAGACTGATGTGGGCTGATTGCCCTAGTGCTACAACCTCTCCCCAAGATGAGGAAATCCCAGGTTGTAGTAGGTCAGCTCCGTTGGAGATATACCAAGTGGATTTTCAACTTCCTCTTTTTAATGTTTCTCTTCTCTGCAATTATTCCTCATTTTTTATCAAGTATCTGTTCTCTCTCAAGATTCTCAATTATTTTTAATTCAAGTTCAAAAAAGAAGATTGGTTATATATTTTTATTGAAAGATATGCGGAAAAGCTGTGGAGTGGTGAGATTGGGGTCTAAAAGTTAGTCCTCCCAATTGTGCACTGCTAGGGTTTCTTCTAAGCCTTTCAAAAATATTTCCTTGGCCACGTCTGTGAGCATTGGGGAAAACCCTGTTTATTTTTGTAGGATAGAAGAAGACTCAAGAAAAGAAAATAGAAATTTCAAGATAACTGAAGAAAATCAAGAAAAAAAACTGAAAATAATCAAAAAGGAAGAAAAGAATTATTTTTTTGAAGATTAGAAAGATCAATTTTTGGGACTCCAGAATGAGGTTAAAATGCACAAGTTTTTGAAGAAAGAAGATCAGAAAGATCAATTTTTGAGCCTCTGGCATGAGGATAAACTGCACAATTTTAGAAGATGAGATTCAGAAGATGAATCAAGATTTGAAGATTTAGAAGATGGAAGTGAGGATGAAGATGTCAAATTGCAGAAAAGCTGTGGAGTGGTGAGATTGGGGTCTAAAAGTAAGTCCTCTCAATTGTGCAATGCTAGGGTCTCTTCTACGCCTTTCAAAGACATTACCTTGGACACACATGTGAGAAATGGGGAAACCCTTGGTTTTTGTTCCAGGTCTGGTGGTGAAGACCTCCTGAAGATCCCTCAAGTTGAAGGTGGAGCTGCAAAGTATAAGAAGGTAGCGCAGAAGATTAGGCCTGTCAATGAGCCTATGCCTGTAGGTTTGAATCCTCCTTTGTCAAGAGATCTGTACTTTACTCCTCTGGTGAAGAATCCTCTGGATTTTGTGGAAACTGCTAGGGTGACTGTGAAAAGGTTGAAAGTTGTTAATTTTGGTCCTGATGGGTGGTTTTCTGATGAGGAAAAGAAGTTGTTTTTGCACGTTATTTATCTGAGGGAGAAAGTGGTGGAATTTGTTGAAGAAGAAAGGGGTGTGTTGAACCACTCTTATGGGGAACCTTACTTGATTCCTGTGGTTTGTCATGAACCTTGGCAAATCAAACCTGTTCCAATTCCACTTTTTTTAGGGATGATTTTGTAGAGAGTATTAGGGAAAGAGTCAGGACTGGTTTATACAAAAAATCAACATCTAGTTACTCAAGTCTGGTGTTCTGTGTAAAGAAGCAGAATGGGAACCTGAGTTTGGTGCATAATTTTAGGGCATTGAATAGAGTCACTATCAAGGATGCAGGGATGCCTCCAAGTGCGGAAGACTTTGTGGAAGCTTTTGCTGGAAGGGTGTCTTATGGTTTGGGTGATATTATTGGTGGTTATGATGAAAGGGAACTTCACACTGATTCACGGCCACTTACAATGTTTGAGACTCCTCTGGGAAGATTTCAGCTCACTAGGTTGCCTCAAGTAGCAACTAATTTGGTAGCAGTATATCAAGCACAAATGGTTTGGATTTTACAGGATGAGGTTCCTACTCATACTGGTATTTTTATTGATGATGGTGGAATCAAAGGACCCTCCACTGATTATGGAAATTCGGTGCTGAAGGAGAACCCAGGTATAGGGAGATTTGTTTGGAAATATGTAATTACTCTAGAGAGAGTATTTTTTAGGATTGAAGAGTCTGTTTTGCCCATTTCTGGCTTAAAGTTTTGTTGTTATGTTCCTGCTCTGGAAATTCTGGGTCATGTTGTATGTAAGGAGGGAAGGATTATGGCAAAGAAGAAAGTAAATAAAATTCAGTCATGGCCAAGTGCTAAAAATACTTATGAAGTCAGGGGATTTCTGGGGGTTTGTGTGTACATCAGTATTTTCATTAAAGATTTTTCTTTGTTGGATTCACCTTTAAGAAGGTTGACCAGGAAAGATGCAGAGTGGGAATGGTCTGAAGAGTGTGAAGATGCTTTTCAGAAGTTGAAGGTGGTAGGTGAAGATATTATTTTTTACAAGTTGGATTATGGAGTGGGAGCTGGAAAAATTTATCTGGAAGTGGACTCAAGTTATATTGCTGCTGGTGCTGTGTTGTCTCAGGAAGATAATACTGGGAAGGTCAGGCCAGTAAGGTATGAGTCTGTGGTATTCAATGAGGTTGAATCTAGATATTCTCAACCTAAGTTGATATTGGGTTGTGTAGCAAAAATTTTGAAGAAGCTGCAAACTGTTTTGTGGGGGTAGCATTTTGAGCTGCAGGTGGATGCAAAATCTCTGGTTCAAATGATCAATACACCTAGTCTTCCAAATGCTCTAATGACAAGGTGGGTGGCATTTATTCAAAAATTTTCTTTTGACCTGGTACACAAACCTGGAAAAACTTTTACGATGACAGATTTATTATCAAGGAGACTACCCACAGATGAAGATTCAGACTCTGAAGAATTTGATGAAGATGTTCCAGTGGTTAGGGCCAGCACAAAGGGTGCTGAAGATTTTTCTCTCCTCCCCCATGAGGCTAAACTGTATGATTGTTCTCTCCTACACCAAGAGGTTAAACTGGCTGGTTTTGATCTTGATTTTGGTGATCAGGATGTTTTTTTTGATGAAGATGGGTCTGTTGTTTGGGATGGCTCAAAATTGAAAAATGGTGTTTTTGTTGGTGAACTGAATTCTCTTAAGATTCAGTGGAAGGAAAAGAATGTACCAAAGTTTAGGTATTGGTGTCCTGGATGGGCTAGACGTGTTGCTCATGTGTACACTGGAGATTTTGATGAGAGGGTTGTACCCTTGGATGTTTTTTTGTTGGATTTTGAAGAGGAGACTTCAGGTCACAGTGGGGTTTGTTTTATTATGATTGAATATTTGTTAACCTTGGAGAGGCCAGATATTTTTGATGACAATACTTGGGTGGCAACCAAGAAGAAGAGTCCTGGCTTTTATATGTCAGGAAGGAGGTTGATGAGGAGGAGGCATCCAAATCCTCAAGTAGTGATGACTTAGAAGAAGGGTCAAGAGTTTGTATTGAAGTCTTTGCATGAAGACCTTTTTCATAGAGGCTTTGGGGAGACTTATAGAAGAGTATTAGATAGATTTTGGTGGCTAGGTATGAAGTTGGCTGTGCAGGGTTAGGTTCAATCTTGTGAAGAATGTCAAAGAAGAAGTCACTTGAAACCTAAAGAGGTTGGACATGCTACTGGTGAATCAACTGTGTTTGGAAGAGTCAGTTTGGATGCTGTCCATATTAAAGAGGGCAGGTATATATACTTGATTGTTGCTAGGGATGATTTGTCTGGTTTGGTTGAGACAGTGCCTCTGGTTAATTTGACTTCCAAAAATGTGGCAGAAGTTTTGAAGAAGGAATGGGTATTTGGGTATGGGTTGATGAAGTTGGTGACTGTTGATGGTGGTCCAGATTTTGGAGCTGAATTTAAAGAAGCTGTGGCAAGTATTGGTTCTAAAGTCAGAGTGTCTACACCTTATTATCCTGAAGCTGAAGGCATGGTTGAAAGAGGCCATCAAGTTATCAAGAATGCCTTGGTGAAAATGTGTGGAGATAGTGCTGAAAAATTGTGGCATTATTTACCCTTGGTGTTATTTGCTGATAGGGTCACTGTGAAAAAAACAACTGGCTATTCCCCTTATGAATTAATGTTTGGGAAGAAAGCTGTTCTACCAGTGGATTTGGAAGCTTTCTCTTATCTTGGAATTGATTGGGATGATGTGTGCTTGACTGAATATTCGCTCTGTGCCAGGATGCAACAGTTGGAATGTAGAGAGGAATGTCAAGAGAAGGCATACTCTAGAATGATGAAGATAAGAAATCAATCAGTCAGATACTGGGAAAAGAAGTTGGCTCATAGACTCAGGAATCCCTTGGAACCTGGTTGTTTGGTTTTGGTGTATAATAGAAGTTTGGAGAGTCAGTGGGGAAAGATGTTTGCTGACAGATGGAATGGACCTTACAGAGTCAGATCTCAGGTGTCTGGAGGTTCTTATGTTTTGGAGGAGTTAGATAATGCAGTCTTAAAGAAGAGAGTGGCTTCTGATTGATGAAGAGATTTTACCCAAGAGGCACTAGAAGTGAAGAAGATTGACTCTGCATTGAGGATAAACTATTTACCATTCTTTAATTTTGGATTTTGGTGATGCTGTGTATCTGTTTTGTTGGAAGCTTTTTTTTAGAAGATACCCATGGGTGGGGCTTCTAGATTTGATCTTGGAAAGTGTGGGGGTAACTGATGAGCTGGCTGCTCTGTAGAACAGTTACCCCAGATTGTCTGTTTCCAACGCCTTCTCTTAATTTGGTAGAATCCTAGTATTTGTTTTTCTTCTCAGGTTTTAGTCCTTTATGAATTTAAACTGGAAATTCTATTGGTCTTCAAGTGCCAAACTTTTCACTCTTATTGGTTTTGCTTTATTGTGTTGGATGTTTTGTTTTTGTTAGAAGGTACCCAGGGGGGGCTTTTAGATTTTACTTTGGCAAGTGTGGGGGTAACTCATGAGCTGGCTGCTCTGTAGAACAGTTACCCCATAATGTCTGTTTCAAGTTTTTGTTTTTCCTAGTTTAATCCTAGTCTGGTTTTTGTTATTCAGATTTCAAGTCCATTATGACTTTAAACTGGCTTACTGGCTTGGGACTGGCTCCTTTGGTCTATTTGGTTTGGTGGTGGATCACTGGTAGTCTCCTATTATTTTTACTTATTGGAGGGAGCCCACCCAGTGATCATTTCCTTGGACTGGAATTTCTATGGAACCGGACTTTTTCTTTTTTTCTTTCTGTGTTTGTTTTGCTAGATAGAAGTTTTAGATTAATTTCTTTTTTTTCTCTTTTTTTCTTTTAATTTTTTGGGGGTTATTAAGATATAAAAGTGGAAAAATCACTAATTATATTATATGGTGTCACCACATCAGGGTCACCTGGATGTGGGCAAGCATTGGTGGGGAAAGGCTCATCAATTGGCTGGGAAATGCTATTTTCTTGTTTATCTCTATCTCATTTTTTATTATTTTCTTTTATTTCTAATTATTTCATATTTTCTTTATTTATATTATTTTTCTTAATCTATTTTATCTCAATTTATTTAAAAATTATTTAAAGGTTTGTCCACATCAAGGTGCACTTGGATGTGGGTAATGTATGAGGGGATCAGCTCATCAATTGGCTGAGGGATACCATTTGTAACTATTATTTATCTCATCTTATTATTATTATTCATTTCATTTTAATTTTTCAGCTCTCATATTTTCTTGGTAGTTTTGTTAATTATTTTTCAAGTTTTTTTAGTATGTTAGTATTTTAAATAAAAATTTAAAAAAATTAAAAATAAATGAAATAAAAATAAAAATAAAAATAAAAATAAAAATAAAAATAAAAATAAAAATAAAAATAAAAATAAAAATAAAAATAAAAATAAAAATAAAAATAAAAATAAAAATAAAAATAAAAATAAAAATAAAAATAAAAATAAAAATAAAAATAAAAATAAAAATAAAAATAAAAATAAAAATAAAAATAAAAATAAAAATAAAAATAAAAATAAAAATAAAAATAAAAATAAAAATAAAAATAAAAATAAAAATAAAAATAAAAATAAAAATAAAAATAAAAATAAAAATAAAAATAAAAATAAAAATAAAAATAAAAATAAAAATAAAAATAAAAATAAAAATAAAAATAAAAATAAAAATAAAAATAATAATAATAATAATAATAATAATAATAAAAATAAAAATAAAAATAAAAATAAAAATAAAAATAAAAATAAAAATAAAAATAAAAATAAAAATAAAAATAAAAATAAAAATAAAAATAAAAATAAAAATAAAAATAAAAATAAAAATAAAAATAAAAATAAAAATAAAAATAAAAATAAAAATAAAAATAAAAATAAAAATAAAAATAAAAATAAAAATAAAAATAAAAATAAAAATAAAAATAAAAATAAAAATAAAAATAAAAATAAAAATAAAAATAAAAATAAAAATAAAAATAAAAATAAAAATAAAAATAAAAATAAAAATAAAAATAAAAATAAAAATAAAAATAAAAATAAAAATAAAAATAAAAATAAAAATAAAAATAAAAATAAAAATAATAATAATAATAATAATAATAATAATAATAAAAATAAAAATAAAAATAAAAATAAAAATAAAAATAAAAATAAAAATAAAAATAAAAATAAAAATAAAAATAAAAATAAAAATAAAAATAAAAATAAAAATAAAAATAAAAATAAAAATAAAAATAAAAATAAAAATAAAAATAAAAATAAAAATAAAAATAAAAATAAAAATAAAAATAAAAATAAAAATAAAAATAAAAATAAAAATAAAAATAAAAATAAAAATAAAAATAAAAATAAAAATAAAAATAAAAATAAAAATAAAAATAAAAATAAAAATAAAAATAAAAATAAAAATAAAAATAAAAATAAAAATAAAAATAAAAATAAAAATAAAAATAAAAATAAAAATAAAAATAAAAATAAAAATAAAAATAAAAATAAAAATAAAAATAAAAATAAAAATAAAAATAAAAATAAAAATAAAAATAAAAATAAAAATAAAAATAAAAATAAAAATAAAAATAAAAATAAAAATAAAAATAAAAATAAAAATAAAAATAAAAATAAAAATAAAAATAAAAATAAAAATAAAAATAAAAATAAAAATAAAAATAAAAATAAAAATAGAAATAAAAATTAATAAATAAATAAATAAAATAATATAATATAAAAATAAAACAAATTTTTAATATATATCTGTTAATTATTATTTTTCTCTCTGTTTGGTGACTTATTAATTTCTTTCTTTTTATTTTAATGTCTGGAAGGAGAAGCCTCTGGCGGTTGGTCCAGATTATGGTGGCCTTTTTCCTTTTTTTTAGGATTGGTGGAATAACTGTGTTCTTTTTGATTTAGGTGGCTCGAAAGAGTATATGGGTTTTAATGGTCAGGGACTAGTTTAGAAGGTAATTTCTGGGAAGAAGTGGAATAGGCGGGGATAGAGTGTTGGAAGGTGTGCTTGATGATTCTAGACATCTTCCAGTGGTCATCAAGGAGCTGCTTCCTCAGATTCTTTTTAAACTCAATCAATGGACCAAGGAGAGCATAGGCCTTAAGTATTCTTGAACACGTCATGCTTAGGTGTTGTTTCATGTTGGCGATATCCAGCGTTAAGGTAGTTTCTAGAGGTTGGCCAATCCCAATAGTAGTTTCAGGAGGTGGGGTTCCAACTAAACAGAAGAATTGGAACATTAATTGTCTCTATTGAAGAGATTGGATTTATTAATTTTGTACTTACAGATTGGGAGCTCATCAAATTTGTAAGCGGCCGGAATCTTGACTGTTGAAGAATGTTGAATGGATGTTGAAGGAGGATCAACCAGATGGAGGTATGGATTCTCATGATCATTTACTAAATGGTGTTGGGAAGATGGACTAGAAGAAGGTGGTTCCTGTGGCCTGGGTGGAGCAGCAGGTCTGCTGTTGTTGTTGTTGTTGTTTATATTACTGCTTGGTGCAGGTGGGTTAGATACTGGTGGTGGAGTACCAGGGTGTTGAAGGAAGGATTAGGAGAAGGTGACCTGGAAGCTGATTGTGATCTGCTAGATAAATATCTAGAAGAAAGGGAACTATCAGAGGAATAATTGGAAGCCAGAGGATAGGTGTAGTTAGTTCTTCTTTGTGGAACAGGAGATTTTTGTTTGGGAGCAGTGCTGTGTGCTCTGGTGTTTTCAGGAGGTCCTCTGGCAGGCCTTCTAGAGATGTTAGAATTTTTGGTGTTGTCTGATGAAGAATTTTTGTGTGTAAGCATTGCTCTGGGAGAACTACAAGGTTGTTGTGTCGAGGTGTTAGTGTTTAATGGTGGGTTTTGGCTGTTATTTGGCTGAATTTGGGAGTTTTGAGCCTGATTTTTGCTTGCTGGCAAGGCGGGAAGGCCGCCTGAACGCAGTCTAGCAGCCTGGGAGCTCATTTTTGAAGCTTTTTTGGCTGAATTTGCTGAGTTAAAAACAGATTATTGAGAAGATCAAGAAGGTCTTTTAGGGAGTTTTTTGGGAATAGAACGGCGTGATCTTCTGGAAGGAGTGGAAGATAAAGAAGAGGAAGCAGGTTAAAGTTCTGGTGACCTGGTAGGAGATCTGGAGATATATTTATGGGAAGGTGAAGGCCAAGGTATTGGATAGTTGGGCTCTCTGTAAAATCTTTTTTTAGAGTTGCAAGAATCACAGGCTCTTTTATAGAATTTTGCCTGAGTAGGAAGAGTGAAAGTACAAGGCCTGCACATGTGGATGCACTGTTTACAAGCATAGTCTTTTGGAGCAGTGAAGCAAGGAAGGTCCGATGGGTCAAAGTCTGGGGATTCAGCAATGATTTGTGAAGGAACAACAATAAAAAGATAAGAGATGAAAGAAAATTATATCAGTGATGGTAGATAATGAAGGGAGAATGGAAGTTCAGCAGGTGTGTTGCAGAGAATCGTGCATGGAGCTGGCTCCACCCTTTTATGAAAAATGTGTTTTAGTCTGTTAAGACTTTAAACTGAACACTGGGGAAGTCTGTCAAGACTTTAAACTGAACACTGTGGTCATTCCATCAAGACTTTAGACTGAAGAATGGTATAGTCCCCCAAGACTATAAACTGAAGATGGTTTGATGGGTGAGTCATTCAGGAATATAAACTGATAATGTGATGTTGGTGTGATTTTGGAAGAGGGCATCCAAAGGGGGAGTCTTTGAATTTAGTTAAGGCAAGTGTGGGGGTAACTGAAGAGCTGGCTGCTCTGTAGAACAGTTACCCCAGAATGTTAGTTTATTTTCTCTGGTCTTTAATGGTTTGATCTCTGGTTCTGTCTTTATGATTTAGGTTTTAAGTCCCCCAAGACTATAAACTGAGGGTTTTTTAGAGTCCCCCAAGACTATAAAATGAGCGCTGTTAGTCCCCCAAGACTTAAAACTGAGGATGAGTCCCCCAAGACTTTAAACTGAGGAAATTTTTTATTTTTTATTTCTAAATCAAGAACTTCAGGCAAGAATCAATTACAGAAGAGAATCAAGAGATAAAACAAAGTTTTCAGCATTAGTCTTGAACTGGTGGATGAGGTGTCTTCTTTTCTCAATTTCCTGTGGATCTTTGGAAGGAGTGGATTGGAAGTAGTTTAGAATGAGATGTTTTTTTGAGAAGAGTGTTGTTGGAATTTCTCCCTGATGATGGGTGATTTATTGGGTGGTGGTGTTTCAATGGTTACCACATTGTCATCATCACTGTCTGGATAGGAATGAACTGGAAATTTATCAGCTTAAATTCCAGTTTGGAGAAGCTTTGGTTTTACCATCAGAAGGACCAGGTATGGTAGAGCTAGTGGTTTTAGTGGTTTTGGCACTCTTTTTGGAAGGGTGTAATTTGTTTTTTAATCTGGGTATCAAGATGGAAGGCCTAGATCTTTTGGTTTTGCTGAAAGTAGGACCAGGTTGAGGGGGAGGTGAATCTGTTGCAGATGATAATGGACCAGTTCTGGAGTAATATTTCTTTCTGGAACAGCAGGCATCACAAGCAGTTCTGTATGGATGAATTGGTGGTAATATGGTGCAGATAAGGTTATGGTCAATACAGAATCAACAGGGACCCTTTTCAGAGGTTGATTTTGAAAAATGGGTGAACATGGTGGTTTTAGTTAAGGAGAATTTGGAAATTCTCAATTGGAGGAAGGATGTGGTCTTCCAACATTGGCAGAGGCCTTTGTTGGTTTATTTGGCATTGTTTTGATATGTCTTAAATGACATTGTTTAATCATTGGGTTTTTTTCTAGATTTATTCAGAAAATATTGGGACTGCAGGGATGTGGGTACTACCATTGAATAGCCCCAGTTTTTCTCTATATTTATGTCTTTATGACATTTTTCATATTTTAAGTATTAAAGGGATAATTTCTCATTTTTCATTTTAAAAGATAGCTGTTTAATTTTGTTTTTTGTGTTTTACAGGCTAACCTTAAGTCTTAGGGTTAAGTGCATAGTACCATTAGAATTAGCTAATTTTTCTCCACATTTTATGTCACAATACTGTTATAGCCTAATTATGTGTTTTAAAGGTTTTAGTAGTTGTAGTAGATTTTTCTAAGTATTTTGGGTATTTTTGGAGGTTTTCATTGGTTTTCTGGCTTCAGGGTGGTCCGGCCGCCTCAGGCGGGCCTCCCAATGTTGGGCAGCCTGCCCACCTCGGTGCCAGAAGGCTGGGAAGCGTTTCTTGAGGGTTTTTATGCAATTTGGTGCTCAAGAATGCCACATTTGTTGGTGTGCATGGGCTTTTAGATAGTGGTCTCTGTGTACATAGTGAGGAAGACAGTTTGGGGCAACTTTAATTATCATACAACCATCCGGAGGTGATATCATTGTTCCTCACTCATTTTTCACTGTTTTTTGGCCACAATTGGCTGTGTTTGTTGCAAGGTGAGTTCTTCATTTAACTTAACTTAGCAACTAGTTTCTCTGGTATAGTCTTGCAAGCTATATCAAGTATTATTGCTGTCTCTGGTGTGGATTTGCAACCTACATGAAGTATCATTGCTTTCTCTGGTGTGGACATTGGTCTACATTTCAGTTCTTTGGCCTGGTAGTTTTTCTGGAGACTAATTTCTTGGCTTATCAGGCAGTCAAGTGTGTTGGAAAATGGGGCTTTAGCAAACAGGAACCAATTTAATGCAGCAGGTAAATCTCACTTTCTTTTTCTAAAAGGACAGGGGATTTTCTCTCTGGGTTTTCTCCAACTCCCTTGGTCAAGGCCTATAGCTAGTGCTATAGGATTGTCTACAACGGCTGATGGCTCATTAATCTAGGTAAGTAGATTATCATATATGACTTTTAGAATGTTAATTCATGAAATAAAAATTAAAGTTGACAACATATATTACACCCCATACTTTTTCTTTCTACCTAATGTTTTTTGTTTTACCTCACCTTTTTCTCTTACCTTATCAATCCTATTGACCAGCTCCCTATTGATTTGAAATGAACATCTAAAATGTGTGAATTCTTCACAGGATTCTAAGCCAGGTGGTGCTTTTGTTGTCTGGTGATTGTGAAGATTCAAATACCAAATTGCTGTAATTATTCCATTTCTTGTTCCAAAGTCAATAATGCATCAATGGTCTGGAAAGTATAGACCATGGCCTTTTATAGAGGAGGAGGGTGAGGTGATAGGAAGACCAGTTTTTGTATTTTTTTATGAGAATGTTGCAAATGTTAGTGAGTTGAGATTGTTTTTATCCATGTGAATTTTGTTATAAAAATCACCAAAGGTTACTGTGACATTAGAAGCAAATTTTAAAATTTGCACAAAAAGTTGAACAGTGATGATGAGAAGTCCAAAAAGAGGGAAATAAAAGCCTAGTTAATATTCAGATAAGAGTTTCAGAATCCTTATTCTCTAATTATGCAATATAAAAATGTGAAATAAGATAAGTGAAATTTGGAAAAAAAGGCTCAACTTCAAAGGTCAAAATCTCAGCAACCAATGAACCTAATTCAAACCTTTTTGTGGGAAATGAGATATAGGCTTTAGTAGAATCTTCAGTTAAAGGACATGTGACTTAAATATACCTAATCCTGTTTTTTTACATAAAAAATGAAATAAAAATTAAAATTGGGAAAAAAAGGCTCAACTTTAATGGTCAATATCTCAGCTACCACTGAACCAAATTCAAATCTGTTTGTGGGAAATGTAAGGTAGCCTTCAGGAGAGTCTTCAGTAAAAAGAACATTAGATTCAAATAAGCCTAACCCTAATTCTGAGTCAGATTTTCAAAATTTTACAAAAACTTGAAAAGTGGTAATGGAGATGAGAACAAAAGGAGTTTAATACCTTCATTGTTATCCAGATAAGAGTCATACATATATTTAAGTATGAATTTTTTATAAAAGGACTGAGATATCATATAGGCATTAAAAAAAGGAGATGAAACTTACCTTGATTGAAAAGTAGGAAAAATAGAGTGAGAAAGATTGATGTTGGAATTGTGGGGAAATTGAATATGGAGTAAGTGAAATGCATAAAAAATGTGCAATGTATTTTTTTAATGACATTGAGCCAAAAAAAAGTGAAATAGGGGAAAGGGGGGATAATGACCATGCCAAAGAGGGATGAAAAGTAGGGTGATGGAGCTAAAAAAGAAAGTAAAGAGGGAGAGAAAAAAAGGTTAATTTTACTATTGAAGTCAAAAATAGCCACTTACAAAAAAATTTAGATACAAAAAATAAAAAAACAGAAAAAAAACAAAAAAAAACAATAATTAGTAATCAAAAAATCAAAAAAAGAATAAAGTGACTTACCTGGAGAGATGAGATGAGTAAATAAATGAAACCAAATTTTTTGAGGGATGTTGGAGGAGAAGAGGAAAAGGATATGAGTGATGAATGAAAAAAAGAAGCAGTGAAAAATTATGTGATTTCAGAAAATATGCGATGTCATTATGAGCTGGTGTAAGAAAACCAATAAGCCATCCAAAAAAGAGATATTCACCGTAAATTCCAAAAAAAAAAGGAATATGCAACAAACAAAAATACCAATCCAAGTGAGTAAAGTATACAAAGTGGAAATTTGGAAAATATGAAAACAAAAAATTAAAAGGGTTGTGTGTCAAAATGGTGGAGGTTGATTGGCATAATGACAGAGTGTATTCTGGTTGAATAAATTTTTTGTGATTCAAGGGAGGGGAGAGCCTGCACTGGTTCAGGATCCTCTTCTTCATAAAAATCATTCCACTCATCCTTTAAATCAGCTAGGATATTGTGGAGTATAATGCAAGTCATGATCCAATGATTTGCAGTTTGATCTTCTATTTTTTTTGAAATTGGATTCTGAGCTCCCAGAGACTAGAAACTCTTCTCTTTAAAATACCAATAGCATTTTCAATTTGTACTCTTGATTGGGAAAGGTGATAATTAAAGGTGATTTTGGGGTAATTTTCTAAATTTGCACTATGGAAAGCAGGTATAATGTACTTTCCGCCTGCATATGCTGAGTCTGAAAGGAGGTACTGAGATTCATCAAATTATGAGTAAGGACTTTGAGAAATCTTCATTCTTTGGAAGACGGAAGAGTCATGACATGAGCCAGGGCAGCCACTATGAAAAGCAATATACTTTTTTTGATTTCACAGACAAGTTGAACAGCAATAGAGTATCTACAAAGAAAATAAAAAGTTATTTTATGAAAGATGTCAAATTGTAGAACATTTTGAAGAAACCTTTTTTTTCAATCAAAATAATGGTTGCCATCATGAGCAGGATTTTGACTCAAAGGTATAGTTGTTCCATAAACAAAACCTACACATCCAGGGAAACCTTCAGCTTGCATTACTTGAGAGGATTCAAGTTGCTGTTGTGGAGCTGTCCAAGTAAGTTTTTGATACTTGAGGGAAAGGATAGCAATCATACAGAACTTGGTGTATAATATCACCATACCATATCCTATGTTAAAGATATTATCTAAATGTCTTACAGCAGCACCATTTCTATTTGAACCAAAGCAACATAGTGCAACAGCAAGTTGAAAGGTAGGATCACACTGTTTGTTATGGTAATTATATTGGAAGATAGGATGATTGGAGGTGAGTTGATAAAGTTTGAAAAAAGAATCAGGAGAAGTTCAAAATAGTTGAGTGAAGCTTAGTTGAGGAATGTTGAGAATGGAGCAGAGATCATATCTGGGATCATGATAAATATTTGGCCCTCTTAGGATGATGTAACGCTTTTTGGAAAGATAAGACATATAAGCTAAAGCATCTTCCAAGCCAGAGTCAGAATCAGAGCCACTGGCTAAAACTAAAGTGATAGCATTCATAGCTGAGTGTAGCTGCTTCCTAGTAGAGAGGTGCTTCATTATTTTCAGTAGAAGGTTTAGGTGATGAGTTGGAAGTGGGAAGTGGGAATTTGCCACCAAATGAGCAGGTGGGGTGTGTAGATAGAAAAAAATGTTATGTGTTTGCAACCAAAATCAAGTATCATAGAGTGGAGAGACACACAACAACAAGAAAAAATGTTATGTTTTTGCCACAAAAATTTAGTATCATAGAGTGAGGAAAGACTTATAGATTGCATCAGCAATTATAAGTCATGTGACTTTCTTAAAAATCCATCATGGATGTGATGAGTTTGGGATCAGGAATTAGGAATGGAAATTGGGGTATAAGAGGTGGGATAATGTATTATTGTGGATTCCTTATCCACTAGCCCTGGGGCTAGTGGATAAGAATCTTCTGCAATTAATAAATTCTGATCCTGGGAAAAACATTCCTGATCCCTAATTGTGGATCCCTGAACATTGATACCCCCTAATAATGATAATAATAATAATAATAATAATTGGGGGTATTAAAGTTAGGAATTTGTAATTTTTTAAATTTTATTCAACAAAACAAAAAGATAGCTAATAACTTGACATTAATTCTCAGTAAAACAGTGTTTTTGAGGCACAATATTCCATGTTTTTTAAAAAATAATCATGGTTGATTTGGTGGAAAAAAGGGGTATTTTAAATGGAAGATTTCTAACTTTGATACTCCCTAATAATAATAATAATAATAACAATAATAATAATAATGGAAATGAGTTGAAAATTTATTCTATTAACTCCCTTTATAATAGAAGAACCCACAAAAAAATTTCTATTCCTTTGTGGGTTTAGTAAATTTAAGAAAAATACAATATAGTTCAATGAAAGGGGATTGATTAGTGTATATGTTTACCAAAGATTATCAGATTTTTAACTAAGATTTTATAAAATTCTAAGTTTTACTTAACTCATTTGGGTTCTCAAATCATTTCAATCTACAATTCAATTAATTTTTTATAAAAAGCTAAATACCCTAATCATTTTCTGTCATCATATAAGAAAATAAATGGTTATTTTATAAGCTATTTAAAAAGGTTTGAATTTAAATTGGGTTAATATTTTTTGTGCAGGATCTGTCATTAATACTAGAAATTAGGGTACTATAATTTAATAAATGGGTTATTTTCATTTTATTATTCACTTATACCTGAGTTTGTGGATAAAATATGTATTCAAAGGAATAGATTTGGATTCAAGTAAATGAATGTGGGAATCCATAATGGAAGAAGTGAGTACTGTGATAAACCCTTTTCTCTTTATGTTTTAATATTTTATTATTTTTCCTTTTTTGTGTGGGTAGACTCTTTGTCTCATGGAAATTAATGGAAGAAATTTTGTTACTGGTGTAAAATGAAACAGAAATAGAAATTTGAAAAACTCTCCAAAAAATTTTATTCAACTACACTATTATTCTGCCTTAGAAATAAAAAATTAATAATCTCAGAGAATCTTCCTACATCATTTCTTTCTTCTTTTAAATGTGATATCAAATGGGTGAAATTACCTGGCCTAATTTTCTTTACAAATTTATTCCAATTATCACCAATTCAATTTTAGTAATTTTTCAAGAGTTGGGACTATGAATATGATTCAGGTTAGTTTCTTGCATGCCAAAGAGAAGAGGGAAAGATTTGTATGAAACTTAATATTTTTACTTCATATATTTTTATTGGTTAGTTAGAAAAATTAATACTAGGAAGTTTCACACCATAATATGCAAAGAAAAAAGGTAGCCAAAGAATAAAAATTAGATTTTACAATCTTAGCATAATTGATTTTATATAAATTAATTACTGTCAAAAAAAATATAAATATACTATTAGCAAGAACTAACCACAAGAATTCTTCACAATTTGCACAATTTGTATTTTATTTCACTGAAATATTCATGATGACTGACCACTTTTTTATATGAAATTATAGAAACTACCTTTCTATATTTTCTTCCTGGCCTTCCCTTTTAATATCATCACTTTTTATTTTTTAGATACTAATGTTTGAATACCATTTTATTTACACTGATTTAAATTCTAGCAGAAAATGTATATATTCTAAGCTTTTTTTAATCTTTAAGGATTTTATTAGTCATTTGTTTTCAACTTCTCTTTCTTGTTACAATTTCTGAATATTATCTTAATTTATAATTTTATCTTTACATATATTTGTGCCACCTGATTACTTTAAACTTTTTATAAATAATACAGTTAATTATTTCAATGCTTCTGTATTCTTATTGTTGATTTAATTTTGATTCATTTTTTCTTGTTCTTTAGTCATTTTTCTGAGTTCATCATAGCTTTGATATACAGGGTGGAAATTTTCAGATTTTTAAATGTAATTTTAACAGGAAAATGATGTGTGTTCCATATTCATATACCAGTTAGAAAATAAATAATTAGTAAATTTTTGGCTGTAGATATTCAATTTCTGTGCCAATTTTCTAATAATGCTCCAATATTCTCTGATTTAGGACTTTTTTTATAATTATTCAGTGTGTTAAAGAGACCAAAATACATCTTAATGGGTTACAAAAAAATATCCACAGTTTTTAATTGAAGAAAAATTTGGTAAACTAGCCAAAATAAATTAAGGAGTAGTATCTAGATAAACATTGCTTATCCTCACCTAAAAAGTAAGTATCATTCATTTTTGGATGAAAGGAATGCATTGATAGGCTAGAGGGTTTAAGAGAGAGACATTTCATTATAAATTACTTGAAGCATCAGAAAACTCATGAGGGACCTTGATACAAGTCTGCAGTTTGAACAGCACTTGGCCATCTCATGTTCAAACTTTGAATAGAGACCACACAATATGGGGGGCAGACTTGCTAGCAAGTCCGCAACCTTGGACCCAAACTCACCACAGATTGAACACACATTGAGCTATTGATAAAGGAACCATACAATCTGGGATGAACACCACTCATCAGAACAGTTTTATGTAGGTTTTCAAGTAGAGTTCAGTATGGGTTCAGTATTAGTTCAGTCTGAGTTCCATCTGAGTTCAGGTTGAGGACTTGCTAGCAAGTCCACCCCCTATATTGCATAGTGAGAGTTACCTCTTTATCCCTCATTAAAATTTTAGCTTCCTTCATGGTTACTTACTCAATTTACTAAAATATATCATTTCTTCACTTCTGTAAATTTTTATAACTTAAGTTAGGTGTAGGGTGGGGTTTGGAGGGGTTTGAGGGGGGGTTTGAGGCAGGCAAGGAGGGAGTAAAGGGGGGGTTGAGGTGGGCAAGGAGGGGGTAACAGGGGGTGAAGGGGGGGTTTGAGGCGGGCAAGGAGGGGATAAAGGGGGGTTTGAGGTGGGCAAGGAGGGGTAAAGGGGGGTTGAGGTGGGCAAGGAGTGATTAAAGGGGGGAGTTGATGTGGCCAAGAAGGGGAGAAAAGGGGGTATGGATGAAGACAAGGAGGGGGGAAAGGGGGATGATGGAGGGGGCAAATGGGGGACTTGAGGTGGCCAAGAAGGGGAGAAAGGAAGGTATGGAGGCAGACAAGGAGGGGGGAAAGGGGGATGATGGAGGGTGAAAAAAAAGAAAAACAAAAAACAAAAAAAAAAATTAGTCTAACCTTGAAAACCAAAAAAAAGCACTTACATGACAAAAAAAATAGAAAAAAAAAGTAAAAAAAAATCATGATTAGCAAATAAAAAAACAATAAAAATGAAAAAATGAATTACCTGGTGAGTTGATTTGAGAAATAGAGGAATGAAGTAGAGGAATGGAAAATATTTGATGGATGTTTGAAGAGAGGTTGAAAAGGATATGAGTGATGAATGAAAAAAAACACTGACAAAATATGTGATTTCATGTTGAGCTGGTGAAAGAAAACCAATGAGCCATTCAAAAAAAAGAGAAGCACTTCCCAGCCTTCTAGCACCAAGACGGGTGGTTCTCCCAACGTCAGGAGGCCGACATAGAGGCAGCTGTACCACCCTGAAGCCAGAAAACCACCAAAAACCTCCAATAAAGCCCAAAATACTTAGAAAAATCCACCATGACTACTAAAACCCTTAAATCACAAAATTAAGCTATGACAACATTGTGACATACAATATAGAGCCAAATTAGTTCTACTTAATTGTACTAAGAACTTAACCCTAAGACTTAAGGTTAGCCCTTAAAACACAAAAAACAAAATTATACAGCTATCTTTTAGAAATGTAAAATGAGTAAATGACCCCTTAAAACTTGGAACATGAAAAATATCATCAACACATCAAATATAGAGAAAAACTGGGGCTATCTAATGGTAGTACTCACGTACCTTTAGTCCCAATATTCACTGAATAAAACTAGAAAAACACATAATTATTCAGCCAATGCCAATTAAAACATACAAAAACAATGCCAAACAGAGCAAAAAAGGTGTCTGCTAATGTTGGAAGACCACACCATAAATTCAAAAAAAAATGAATTACATCAAACAAAAATACCAAACCAAGTGAATAAAGTACACAAACTGGACATGTGGAGAGCACCAAAATAAAATTTTAAAAGTGTTGTGAAGTGAAATGTTGGAGGGTAATTAGAATCATAATGGAGCGTATGCCAGTTGATTTAATGTTTTGTGATTCAAGGGAGGGGAGAGCCGGTGCTGGTTCAGGATCCTATTCTTCATAAAGATCATTCCACTAATCCTTTAAATCAGCTAGGATCTTGTGGAGTATAATGAAAGTCATTATCCAATGATTTGCAGTTTTTATTTCCATTTTTATTTGAAATTGGATTCTGAGCTCCCATAGACTATAAAATCGTCCTTTTAAAATACCTATAGCATTTTCAATCCATACTCTTGATTGGGAAAGGTGATAATTAAATTTAGTTTTGGGGTCATTTTCTATGGTTGCACCACAGAAAGCAGTTATAATGTACTTCCCACTTGTGTATGCCAAGTCTTAAAGGAGGTAATGAGATTTGTCAAAGTATGAGTCTGGGGTTTGAGAAATACTCATTCTTTGGAAGACGGAAGAGTCATGACATGATCCAAAGCAGCCACTGCAAAAAGCAATAAATTTTTATTGACATCACATATAAGTTGAATGGCAATAGATTATCTAGAAGGAAGATAGAAAGTTAGTTCATGAATGATGAGAAATTGGAGAAGATTTTGAACAAACCTTTTTTTTGCAATCAAAATAATGGTTCCCATCATGAGTAGGCTTTTGACTCAAAGGTATAGTTGTGCCATCAACAAAACCTACACAGACAGGGAAGCCTTTGGCTTGCATTACTTGAGAGGTTTCAAGTTGCTGTTCTGGAGTTGGCCAAGCAAGTGTTTGAGACTTTAGGGAAAGGATAGCAATCATACAGCACTTGGTGTATAATATCACCATACCATATCCTATGTTAAATAGATTATCCAAACAGTTTACAGCAGCACCATTTAAATTTGAGCCAAAGAAACATAGTGCGACAGCAAGTTTAATGGCAGGATTACGCTTTTTGTTATGGGAATTTTTATGAAAGATAGGATGTTCAGAGATGAGTTGATAAAGTTTGAAGAAATAATTGGGAGAAGTGCTAAATAGTTGAGGAATGTTGAGAATGGAGCAGAGATCATATTGGGGATCATGATAAAGATTTGGCTTCCTGGCAATGAGGTAACACTTTTTGGAAAGAAAACACAAATAGGCTAAAGCATCTTCCAAATCAGAGTCAGATTTATAGTAGAGGACTAAAAGTAAAGTGATCGAATTCATAGTGGATTCAAGTAGCTTTCTAGTAGAGAGGTGCTTCATTGTTGTCATTAGTATAGGTTGTCAGTAGAATGTTTAGGTAATGAGTGGGAAGTGGGAATTCACTGCCAAATGTGCAGTTGGGGTGTGTAGATAGAAAAAAAACTTAAGTGTTTGCCACCAAAATTAAGTAGCATAGAGTGAAGAGAGACTTAAGGATGGCATCAGCAATTATAAGTCATGTGAATTTCTTAAAAATCCATCATGGATGTGATGAGTTTTGATCAGGAAGTAGGAACAGAAATTTGGGTATAAGAGGCAGGATAATGCATTATGATGGATTCCTTATCCACTAGCCCTGGAGCTAGTGGATAAGAATCTCCTGTAATTAATAATTTCTGATCCCAGGAAAAAAAATTACTGATGCCTAATTGCGGATCCCTGAACATTGATACCCCCCAATGTAGCATGAAAAAGAATAAATGGCTAGAAATTTTATTAAAATGTTACAGGGAGCTAAAGAGAAATTTACTGAATGAGTGCTGATTAAATAAAAATATTCTTTGTGGACTTACAGGAAGGTCCCCCATGATTTTTCTTGGCAAATACTGTTGTTCTTCTAAATATCTGAATATTCTTATGGAAGTTGAGAAAAAATTTTGTCAAATAAGTGACCAAGTATATATCAATAATATTTTTTGTTCTAAAATAAATATTCCCTGTATTTTCATTGGTGTGTTGAATTTGATTAAAATACCAGGCTGATAAACTTTGCTTGTGTCAGGATAAGTTCAAGTTTAGAGATGTGAATAGCTTGATTGGTTAGTTTTCAAGAAGATTTTAGTGGTCCAGTATAAATTTGACTTCTTCAAGTCCAATTAAGTTTTAAAAAAATTCAATATTTAAGTCTCAATAATTTAATCTCACCTGTTTAAATGATTTACATCTTACAGTTGGTAGAAAAAAGAGCTAATGATTTATAACAATATTTAAAAGACTCGTTAACTACTTATGAATATGGTTTGTATTTTATGTTTATATATTTAAAATGTGAGGTAAATAATGCAGAATGATAGTTAAAAACCTCCTCCTATATACCCATAAATACCTGGTGTTCACCCCCTGTTTCACAGATCCCCTACCCTGCTATGCCTGTCCATTAAAGCACTTTGAGGGTGATAATCTCCTCATTGAATCCACTTTAAGTAATTTCACAGGCCTAGAAACCAAAATAATTTCCCCTCACAAAAGAAGAACCATATAACAGACCAAAAATGCAACAATAACAAGGGATAATCCATTTCAATGAAGTAACAACTCAAAAACTGAATATATGTGTGTTATTCTTGTAATAAACCACCTTGAAAAGGAACTAGAAATGACTCATATAATATACTTAATTCAAGGGGACCAATGTTTGAAATTAAACACTAAATATAAATTTTTTCCCATTGAAATTCCCATTTAAACATACCAATTATCACCTTTAAACCCAATCATAAACTAAAAAGAGATGTGGAGTGTGGGGTAACTGTATGCATATACATTTAAGGCACTTGCACATGTGAATCCTTGACTTATTTAGTACATTCAGGCATTTTTAAGTGAGATTTTTAATTGTGGATTCTAAACTTGAGTCTAATGGATTAGCTAGTGCATATCATTATGTCAATGTATGAGTAATGCAATTATGACACTAACTAAGAGCTTACTTCTTATTTTAGAGTGATTTCAAATAAAGTGAATATACTCTATTGAGTAATTTTTTACAAAATTACTAACCTTTTAATTTATGAAGATATGCACATGGGATAGATCCAGGCAGGATAAGGCCACTACACCTAATCCAATTCTATGATCAAAAAAATTAAATTTTCAAAGTCTTATTTTTAGACTAAAAATTAGCCAAATCAAATGCCTTAAATAAGGAAAATTGATCTGTGAAGGTGCATTTTGAATATAATTAAACTTATGGCACAAACATCCAGCTTTTAAGTGATTTAAAGTGCATTTATCAATTAATTCAATATAATAATGAAAACTCAGCTTAAAGCCACTTAATTAATTATGTAACATCAATCCCAAATTACTTAAGAACACCTTATACATATATACTGAAACTTATTTTTCTTCAAGAAAAAACTTTCAAATTACAGGAAAAAAAGGAAAATATCCCTTTGGTCATATATACAGGAATAAAATACCACTTTGCTCTGTACCAACTTCAATTTCAGATATAAGAGTTGTTACTTACCTCTTCTACATTTTGCTGCACCATCTCACTATTTCATAATGAAATTTTTTATTAACTTTTCATATTCATCAACTTATTTTCCAGAATAAATTCAATTGATGATAAAATCTTTTATTTTTTCAGAGGTTTCTAGTTGATACCTAAGTCTCATTTAGTTCAATGTAAATTTGTGCTTCACCTGAAAATCATTAAGTTGTGGAAAGAGATATTGAAATGAGGGAAAGGGAAAAGATACTAAATTGATGAATAGAGATATAAGTATCATGAAAAATTTATCACAATGATAAAATGTGATATTGAGGAAAAGAGTTTGTAAATGATGAAATTCAATATTTGAGTATAGAATTATGATGTAAAAATAGCTATTAAGATGATTAAAAATGCTAACAAATGATGAAATTTGATCTTTAAGTATAAAATTGATATGGAAAAGGTGAATATGAGATAAGGGAAAAAATTAGTGTGAATGATCAAATGTGTTATTTAAGTACAAAATAACTATTGAAAAAAGTTGAGGTGAATAAAAAGTTAGGGAATAATGAAATAAAATATTTCTGTATCAAATTGTGATGGAAAGGTAGTAAATAAGTTGAGAAAAAAGTTAGTAAATAATTGTCAGGCTGAGATCAAGTACAGAGACGTGAACTAGCTTGAATGGTCAGTTGTCTAGAATATTTTAATGGTCCTATATGAATACTGTAGTACAAATCCAATAAGTATTAAATGTAACTCAATATAAGGGTCTCAGTAACTTTAATCTCACTAATTATATATGGCTTACAATCTTATAGTTGGTTGAAAAATAGATTTAATAAGTTCAGATACTATTAAAAGACTTTTTAAGTACTATTGATATTTATTGTAATTGTATTGGTTATATTTTTAATTGGAATGATAAAGAATGTAGAAAATAAGACCAAAAAACCCCTCCTTTTATACACAATTACTCCCCCAATGACCCCTTTGATTTACCAGCTCAATAAACAGTTAATGACGCCTCATTCTAGCTAATAGAAATTTCTAGAAACAAATAGAGTGACCAGTAACATAATTAGAATGATATCACCCCCCCCCAAAATCGTGTAGTAATTAGGATAATCCATCAAAAATAAAGAATAAGCAAAAAAGAGAGTATATGCGTATTATACATTAATATAAAAGAAAAAAAAGGGAAAATTAAGACTAATTATTACTTAATAGTAAGGGGGATTAACAGTAGAAATTTTGGGGCTAATAATGACATTATACTATGTGAAATCCCCATTCAAAAATAACCAAAATCGACTGAGAAACCACCAAAAAACCCAAAAAAGGGCGTGAAATGTGGGGTAACTACATGCAGTCCTTGGAAGGCGCTTGCACAGGTAAATACTTGACTAATTTAGGCAAATTTAAGCATGTTAGTGAAATAAAGTGCCAAGAGTGAGGTTATTAATGAAATTAGTGCATATAAAGAGGGCCAATGCATTTATAATTAAGCTAGGACACTAAATAAGCGCCTGTCACCTATTTTAGTGTGTTTCACCACAGTGGGAATAGAATGTGGAGTAATTATGGTGTAAAAAAGCTAACTTTGCTAAAAATGAAGCTATTCACACGGGAAAAATGCAGGCAGTATGTGGCTAGTACACAGAAGCCATTTCTGGCATAAAAAACACCAAATTTGAAAAGTGTTATTTTTATGCATTTGAGTAGCCAAATCAATAGTCCTAATTAAGACAAATTGATCTGTCAAAGCACATTTTTAATATTATCAAATTTATAGCGCATATAGTCAGCTTTTAAGTGATTTAAAGCCATTTCTTGTTTTTTACATGAAACAATGAAAACAACAGCTTTAAGTGTACTTAAAAATTATATAGCCTTATATTTAAGGCTCTTAAGATTACCCTAACATATTCTAACTTAATATTAAGTACATAATAGATATAAAAAGTGGATATATGCGTGTATATAAGGTGTTATAATGGCATATTTTGTATATTATCATAATTTTACTTATGTATACTATTTGTGCACTCTAATTTATTGCTCCCATGTATATTCCATGTGCTTAACATAACTTATAAGTACTTTTTACTCAGTCCTGGGAATATCCAGGCTGACACTTTCCCACCCAAAAAAACAATAAAAAATGATAAGTTATACATTTTTTTTATTTTATATTATTTTTCAGGAATTCAGAAAATTCTGTAGCATTAAAGATTAATTCTTTAAAGAAATAAAAAATAACAAAATATTATGAGTACTGGTTTTTTAACCCCTCAGCTGGTTTGACAGTAATTTATTTCTGTTTAATTTTTTAAGAAGGGAGGATAGATTTGAAATTTCTTTTTCAGGTATCCATTTATCAAATTCATTTGATTTCCCCTTAAATCTTAATAAATACTCAGTTCCTTTCTATTTGGTAAGAATTTGTTTCTTGAGTATTTTTTAAATCTCTTCCTTTTCCACAATTTATTCAGGTTTCTTTTTAGGCCTTCCTCTTCTTTTTGGTAATAATTCAGGATCATTTGCATGGTAAGGTTTCAATAATGATTTAGGGGAAACTGGAGGTTTCCTATCATATGGGGCATATAATATGACTTCCACAGCATTATTACCAACCATTTTGTGTACTACAAAAGGTCCTACAAAGGGAGCCTTTAATTTAACATTACCTTGTAAGTTAAAATGTAGTGTTGAAATCAGGACTTCATCTCCTTTCTTGAATTCAAATTCTTTATGAGATTTATCCCATCTTTTCTCTTCATATTCAAATGCTTTTTGGATGAATTACTCTGCATGCTTTATACACTTATGTTGAATATGAATAAAGGATTTAGTACCAGGGTGTATATCTAACCTTGGTAATTTATTTAAATGATTTACTGGGGTATTTGGTATATATCCCAGCCAGATTTCAAATGGTTTTTTCTCTGTTAAAGAATGAGTTGTGCTATTATAAGAAAATTCAAGGCCAGGAATTAATGTTACCCAGTCATGTGTGAATTTCTCATTGTCTTTGTATTCCAATCCAAAGGCACAATATCTTCTGATCATATCTTCTAGAGTCTGTATCACTCTCTCAGCCAGCCCATCAGTTTGTGGATTGTGTGCTGTAGACAATTTTAATTGACAACCTGATACTTCCATCAAAGATGTCCAGAACTCTGAAGTAAATTTAGAGACTCTGTCAGAGATTATGGCGCTGGGGATCCCAGAAGTATTCATCATTTGATTCCACCATAGTAATGCAAAGTCTTTTGCAGATACCTCTTTATGGGTAGGGATAAATTTACACATTTTTGTTAATCTATCTACAGTTACCCAGCAAGAATTGAAGCTTTCTTTTCCTGCTAATGGCAAGCCAGTGACAAAATCCATTTTTATAATTTCCCATGGAGCTTTTGGCTGATTTATTTGTTGTAATAACCCTGCTCTCTTCCCAGTTAATTTTTTAGATTTCTGACAAGAGTCACATGTTTCAATGTATTTTTGTTCATCTTCTTTCATGTTTATCCACCAGGCTGTATTTTTAACTCTGGTTAATGTTTTTTTAAATCAAAATGACCAGCTAAGATGTCATCATTACAAGTACTCAACATTAACTCTTTCATAGAAGGTGGTATAACTATTACATTACTTAGCTTTTTTCTGTAATATATATATCCATCTTCAATTGACAGTTTACATTTTTCCAATGCATTTTTATACTTTGGAGGCAAGGTTTTAATTAATGCACTCATAGAGGCATTAGTTGGATCATTTAAAATGGTAGATAATTTAGCCAAATCTTTATCAGATGAATAATTTTCCAATATAGTTTGCATAAACTCTTCCTCTAAATCCACTATATAAATCCCAAATATATGTATAACCTCATTTTCAGCTACATAAGCTGGGTTGTCAGCATCATTTGGCAAAGGTCTTCTGGATAATAAATCCACATTAGAATGCAATTTTCCTGCTCTATGAGTGATTTTCATTCTTCCTCTGTACTCTTTTACAGCTAGTTGCCATCTAAACATGTGCCTATTAGGTGTTTTCATGTTTAGTAATGATTTTACTGCACTACAATCTGTTATTAATTCAAACTTCTGTTACTCCAGATAGTAATGAAGTTTCTCCAAGGCCCACACAATGGCTAAACATTCCAGTTGGGTGGCACCATACCTTAATTCTGTCTTTCTTAAGGTTCTGGATATATAACAGATAACTACTTCAGATAATTTTCCATTTATTATCAGTTTTTGCTGTAAGGCAGCACCTAACCCTGTGAAGCTTGCATCAGTATACAAGATGAAAGGTAAGTTAAAATCTGGTAGTCCCAATATTGGAGCTGAAATTGAACACTCCTTTAATTTATCAAAGGTTTGTTGTATTTAATTATTTCAAATTAAAGCTTCATTTTTCCTGATTAATGTTGTTAAAGGGGCTGCAATTGATTGGTAGTTTTTTATATACTGCCTACAATATCCACACATACCTAAAAAACTTTGAACATCTTTCACATTCTTAGGTATACTAATTTTTTTATTTCTACCACTTTGTTCTGGTCAACAAAAATTTGTAATCCAGATACAACATGTCCAAGTACTTTCTAGGATTGAAACCCAAACTTACATTTCTTTAATGCCATTGTCAAATTTCATCCATCTTTTGAAATACTCTTTTCAGGTGGTTTAAATGTTCATCATATTTTTTTAGAACACTATGATGTCATCAATATAAACTAAAATCCATCATTCAATCATTTCCTAATGAAAAATACTATCCATCAATTTCTGGAAGACTGAAGGGGCATTTTTTGGGCCAAAAGGCATTCTCACTTATTTATATATCCCCATGTGTGTGGATATGTGTAAGAAATTCTGAGAATTCTTTTCCACAGGAATCTGGTGGTAACCTTTGTTTCCATCCAGACAGGAAATATATTTTGCTCCTTGTAAGGTAGCATGGATAGAAGCTATCCTTGGTAGAGGGTAAATATCATCCACGGTGAATGTATTCAGAGCTCTGTAATCACCACATAATATTACCTTATCTTTTTCATAAGAGATTAAAACTTGTGAAATAACACAATAATTAGGTGTTGTGTCCACGTTTTCAACAATACCCATTTCTAACAACATTTTAATGTTGTCTTCAATGTCTTTCCTTTTTGCAGGAGAAGCTGGGTAAGGTTTCTTTTTCAAGCTGCCAGGAATATTATCCAGATCACAACTTAAAGAGATTTTCATCTCATGGTCTTTGACCAATGCTAGTTCATTTGAACCATGAACAAATGCCATAGGATAAGATTTTATCAATCTCAAAATATTGTTTTCTTCAATTTTTGAGAGTTGAGGACTGAAAGATGCTTTTTGGATTTCATTTTCCAATTCTACCACTTCAGAGGTGGTTCTTCCACCTTGCAGTTGTTCTTCTTTAGAAGCAATGGAATAAACTGAATTTTTAGAGAAAATCTTAAATTTTCTTTTCCCATTCATGCCTATAGTGAAGCAACTATTTTCAGGATCTAGTTTGATGCCAAATTCGGTCAATAAGTCATTGCCAATAATAAACCAATCACTAAAATTATTATTATCCATTACCACAAATTCACACACTGCTCTTACATATCCATTATGATATTGAAAGAAAACAGCAGTTTTGTATTTTCTAATTCGATTTAATACTGAACCAAAACCCCTCCAGTTCTTTGTCTGTACAGGTTCTAGTTTTTCCTTATACTTACTATCTAGTTTCATTAAAGTATTGATAGAAACTACACTGCCTTCAGCTCCAGTGTCAAGAATGGAATTCATTTCTTTTCCACATATAATAACAGGCGCTCCAATAGGTGTGATTTTGTAAGTATCATGAGATACATCTTTGATAATTTCAGCTTCTTCAATGGAAGTTACAGATGTATCTGTATGAGTTATTGCATCATTCAAGAACATAATATCCTGTTCTAATACATATATCTCATTTTTATCATCACTGTAAGAAATGTTACTTTTACAATCCTCACTAGATTACTCCTTTTTATCTTTGTGATTACTTTGTTAAGAATCTTGTGAGTTTTCAATAACATTTATTCTTTTCTTACAAGTATGACATTTAGCCCAAGGTTCATTACATTTGTAGCAAGTGTTATTTTCTTGTCTTTTAGGGACAAGGGGAGCTGAAGGTTTTTTCTTCTCCACTGGTAACCTATTTGTAGTAGGTTTTACTACCTCAACACTTTTATTGTAATTATTTTACCTGGTTTCATATTTTTGGTTCAATAATATTTCATTGCATATATTAATAAACCCAGAAGTATCTCTGTTGGTTTCAGTTCTAGCTACATTAATGTCTCTGACTGATATAGGCAATTTATATATTATTTTTTTCTTTCAACTCATCATAATCAATTTTTGGATCCATGGCTTTCATGATTTTTATTAAATTCATTAAAAATACCATGGGTTTATCTCCAGCATTTAGATTATATCTGGCTATCTCATACAATCTTTTTTGAGTGATTCTAAATTTTGGGCCACCAAATTGACTTTCAATTAGTGCCTTCCATTCATTCCAGGAGTAGTTATTTCCCTCACTCAATACAGATTCAAACCATAATAAGGCCAGATCTGTAAATAAAGATATAAATTTTGATGTAATTTCCTCATCAGGTAATTTGTATGAAAATTTTAAGTTATCAATTCTTTGAATGAATTGTTGCCAATCAGATTTTGAATCCCCATCAAAAGAAGGGTACTGATCTAACTTAGGCCAGTTCTTTTGGTTAATTCTTGCTTCCCTAACCTGAGGATTATTAAGTAATTCACTTACTTTAGAAAGATGATCATTTATTTCATCCTTTACTTTTTTTATATTCTCAGAGCCTATGACACTATGTTAATGTTCAATCATTGGTTTATCATCAAAGTGTTTCATAAAAACTGGCACTCTTTCCACATAAGAGGTATTATCTTTTACTTTATCAGTTTTTTTCAAAATGTTAGCTATTTCAATTTCTACTCTTTGTAAGCTATCTTTTATTACAGGTACATGAGTTAAGGTATCATTTACATTTGAAAAAGACAATTTTACATGTCCCTCTATGGTAGCCATAATATTCTGAGAATGTTTCAATTTATTTTCTAAATTTTTAATCTCACAGTTTAATATTTTTTTTTCATTGATTAATTCATTATTTGAATTCTCAATAATTTATAACCTATTGGCTGTTGCATTCAATGATTGTGTGAGGTTTAATAATACACTTTCTGTATTATTGTTTGACTCTCTAGAGAATTCTTCCAATTTTTCAATTCTTAATAATAATTTTCTAATTATTTTTGATTCCATTGGATTTTCTTTTTGAAAATATTCAATTTTTTCTGTGTCCAATTCAGAAGACTTATCATCAGGTTCAAGATCTAATTCATTTGGTTCCATTTTTATATTTGTAGCATTATCCTGGTGGTCAATAAAACTATGTACATTGTCCTCATTTAAAGACAAGTTTAACATGTTATGTTCAAATGAATAATTTTTTAAATCCTTATCAATTACATCCAATAACTCTCTATCAATTTCATTACCTATAAGTAGTTCATTGTTAGGATTATATAATTGATCCTGAGAAGATGGATGACTTACCAAGGTCTTATTCCATTTCCCCTGCCTCTTCTTTGCTTTCCCCTGTAAGTTTGACTGCTGGAGCCCTGCTGTTGAGGGTTGTTGTAGTTTTGGGCGTATAAATCCCACTTCCATTCGCTTACAGTAATTTTTTGGTCCTCCTCTTGGGCTGGAGGTGTTGCTATGGAACTGTTGGGTGCCACTGTTGGTGGTTGAGCTTTTATTTCTACTAGAGCTTTATTGACTTCTACAAAACCCTGTGCTGCTCTTTTCTCCAGATTGTTTATCTGGTCCTCTATATTTTTGACTCTTATTTTCAAGGTGTTCAGTAGAGTGGAGAGGGAGTGAATTTGTTCTTGTAAGGTATTTCTTGTTTTCTTTATTGATACCTGTTTTAACAGTTTTTCCCTTTCCTCCAGAGACATTTGTGGAGTGTTTCTGTTTGTGGGGGAATCCTGGACCTCCATTTGAATTTCCTGTAATAGGTCTTTCAGCTCTAGGTCTTAAGATATAAGGTTTTGCCTTATTACTCACAATATCATTGTTGTCACACATTTTTATGTGGAATTTAATCAAAGAATTAAAATTTGAGATCTTAAAACTTCAAAAAGGAGTTTTTATCAGTATTTATTAATACCACTAAAGACAATTTTATTGCTTACTTGTAAGTATGAAGTGAATTTATAAGTGCCAAAAGTCAAATATGCTTTTATGTGGTCACTTGATTTAACTGGTCTTCAATATGTAGCCGTGTTTTTATATTTAAAAAAGAAAATCTGTCAGTAAGATTCTTTCTAAATATTAGGGGGTGTCAGTTTTGGCAAATCCGCACTTAAATTAAGTGCGGATTTCAAACCAAATCAGCACTTACAAATCAGCACTTAAATTTTGCAAAAAAGTCACTTATTTCAAAAAAGGGTGTCAGTTATGACCTCAAATCAGCACTTTTTTCCCGTTTTTTTTCACAACCACATTTTGGCCACAAAACATCCCTTCCTTTCTTACCCCATCCCTGTCACATGTGACACACTGACCTTCCTCGCTACCTACCCATCAATCCTCGGCACACACCCCTTCCTGACATTTTCAATATTTTGACCAGGCATGTTTACATTCTTTTTTACTTATTTCTTCTACCTCTTAATCTTTTTTCTTGTTATGTGCCAGTTTCATAATGCCTCCCAGACATTCCAAATCTCAAAAGGTAACTCAAAAATCTGCTTCGTCACAAAAGTCTCCTCGTAAAGCAAGCCCTACACCTGAAAAATCAAAGGCAGGTTCAGGTCAGCTTAAAAAGGATGATTATCTCATCATAATCAACTTCCTTAAAATAAAATCAAATTTTGAAGCATGTTTTGGATGTGAAAAGTCCACTCGTATTGGACGTCCACCTTCTTCAAAGGTTAATGGCTACTTGTTGATGGCCAATGAAGTAAGGAAGAAAACAAGGGGGAGAATCGATATCAATCCTAAACAAATGAAGGAGAGATTTAAGAGTTACCATTCAAAATATAAAAAGACTCATCATGCTGTAAATAAACTGGCTTTGGTATTGACAATGATGATTTGGAGATTGGAATTACTACTGTTTCCAAAAAGCTCAATGTCATGTGTCCTTTCTATGAGGAAATGGATAATCTTTTTGGCACCCGAGTTGATGTAAACCCTTGGTTTCTACACGATACTACTAAGCATATACCCTCTGGATCCAAACCTTCCTATAATCCTCCCAACACACCTTTACTTGAAGAAGATCAATCCCCTCCACCTTCTAACCATAGTTCAGCTGAAGATGATCCCAACTATCAAGCAGAACAATTATATCGCAGAAGATCTGAATCCTCAGAGGCCCAAAATTTAAATGTATGTTTACTTTTTGTTTTTTCTTCAATTCTTCTCTGAATTTCTCTTTCTTTCTAGTCTCCTCCTACTCAAACTCAATCTCCATTAAATAATCTCAATTCTGGAAATGTGAATACCTCTTTAGAAGCTGCTTTAGAAGAACTTCCTGAAGCCTCTTGTTCAAACTCCAAACTAAAGCGTCGAGCCTCAACTTCAATGAACTTGAACCATCTATTAAAACGTGGTAATACTTCAACAAGCTCATTTGGCTCCCTTGAGGATTATTTTGAAAAAAAAGGTATAAGTAAGTTTTGTTTACTATATATCTTAATCATTAACTCATTTATTTATTTATTTCAATTTAATTTTCTCAGCGAAATCAACTATTGCAAATAATGCCCTTGACTTTGAGAAGATGAAGTTTGATCATATGCTAAGGAAAGATCAGCAAGCCTTAGATTTGGAAGAAAAAAAATTTGAGGTAGAGCAGATGGAAAGAGTAAATGACCGTCAATTTCAAAGAGAAATGGCTACTTGTGAATTGGAAAAACAAGAGAGTTTTAAAAAAAAAGATTTCATTATGGAATGTGTTAAAAATGGCCAATCTTATGAGGACATTAAAAAATTACTTGACCTTTTCAATTGATAAATTGTTTTACTAGTTAATTTAATTTTGGTAATATTTTCTTATATGCTGACTTATAAAAGGAAAAGAATATAGTACGTTATTTTTGACAAAAATTTGAATGTATAATAAAAATTTTCTATCTTTACTTTCTAGTCAATAAGTTTGCTTATCTAAATTTTTCTAAGTCATCAATTTCACATGTCAGATTTAAAAAATTGGCAATGCCCTCCCCTGCATTTTATTGAAACAAGGGGTGGGTACCACCAAATTTTTCTAAGTCATCAATTTCACATGTCAGATTTAAAAAATTGGCAATACCCTCCCCTGCATTTTATTGAAGTAAAGGGTGAAAGTCATCAAAATACAATATAATTACATAAATTAATTAATATATAAATAAGATATGTCAAGTATACTACTTTTAAAGTAATGACAATTCCTTAAGCCAAAATGCAGATCAAGTCTAGAAACTAGATTCAATGCAAAGTATTTTTTGAAGCAACTTATTTAAATAATACTTTATTAAATTAAGTTGATCAATAAAGATTGATTGACAATATTGCAATTCTTAAATACAATAATTTTATTAAAAAATTTCAGATTACATATAAAAAAAATCAGTGACTTTTTCTATTACTTACAACTGTTTTTACAGAATTGAAAACTATGTTTCAGCTAATATTTTATGGAAGTGAACTCTGTTCTTCGCCCGAAGAACAGAGTTCATCCTCCTATTTTCACACTCTGTTTAAAAAGAATAAAATGACTTACCTGGAGAGATGAGTTTAGAAAAAAGAAATATAAGTGAATGGAAGTGAACTCTGTTCTTCGCCCGAAGAACAGAGTTCATCCTCCTATTTTCACACTCTGTTTAAAAAGAATAAAATGACTTACCTGGAGAGATGAGTTGAGAAAAAAGAAATATAAGTGAATGGAAGTGAACTCTGTTCTTCGCCCGAAGAACAGAGTTCATCCTCCTATTTTCACACTCTGTTTAAAAAGAATAAAATGACTTACCTGGAGAGATGAGTTGAGAAAAAAGAAATATAAGTGAATGGAAGTGAACTCTGTTCTTCGCCCGAAGAACAGAGTTCATCCTCCTATTTTCACACTCTGTTTAAAAAGAATAAAATGACTTACCTGGAGAGATGAGTTGAGAAAAAAGAAATATAAGTGAATGGAAGTGAACTCTGTTCTTTGCCCGAAGAACAGAGTTCATCCTCCTATTTTCACACTCTGTTTGCACCAATCTCCATCCCTTTCAATTCTATCAACACATGCTTGTCTTCCCTCCCCATGCCTTTCGCTATCCTCCCAGCCCCATTGTATGCCATCCTCTTTTGATCCCCATTTCACCCCTCTCAACCTCTCGGCGGACTTGCTAGCAAGTCCGCCCCCCATATTGCATGGTGTTAATGAACGATTAGCTGCAATCGTTCAATAACTTAACGATTCGTTAACGAATCGTTAAGTGAAGGTTAAGGGGGGGTAGGAGGGATATGAGGGAGGATTTGGGGGAGTTTTGAGGGGGATAGGAGGGGGGTTTGGAGGGGGGGTTAGAGGCGGGTTTGGTGGGGATTTGGAGGGAGGATTTGGGGGATTTGGTGGGGGGTGGAGTGGAATGAGGGGAAGATATGAGGAGACCAAGAAGGGGGAGAAAGGGAGAGATGAGACCAAAGAGGGAGAAAAGGGAGGTTAGAGTGAGCCAAGGAGGGGTGAATGAGGCAGCCAAAGGGGGGAAAAGGGGGATGATTCCAAGGAGTTGATGGCAGTGATACATCGTTTGGTATAAGTGTTAACTGAACCATACCCTAAATCAAAGACATTTTCTAAACGTTTCAAAGGGGCTCCATTACCATTTGAACCCAAACGGCATAGTGTGATGGCCAATTGAATTGAAGGATGTCGTTGTTCTTTTTGAAAATTATTGTGAAATATGGGATGATCCTGAATAAGCTCAAGCAATTTAAGGAAAAATTCCTGAGAAGTCCTGAACAGCTGTCTAAAACTGGGTGTAGATAGGTTAAGAAGTGTTTGGATGGTGTACTTGGGGGTATGAAGTACTTGAGGCTTTCTGGGAAGAAGGTAACGTTTCCTGGCCATTTTTGATAAAACGACAAAATCTTCTTCTAGATCAGAATCGGAATCAGAGTCCAAGAGCAGTTCAAGCGCCATGAAAGTCATTGCTTTATGTAATTTATCACAATTTGAAAGTGAGGAAGGCATGACTCTTATATGATATGATATGAAGATGTAAGTGATGTACGATGTTTTGAGTTATGAAGTGTTATTCTGCGGAGTGCTGCGTATGAATGGGATGATGCTGACAAATCAGTGAAATGGGACTTGATGGTGAAATCAGCACTTTTGGTTGAGAAAGTGCGGATTTGAGTGAAATAAGTGACTTATTTCATTTTGAAATCCACCAGTATTGGGGCTAGTGTGTTTTGGAAATCCGCACTTATTTAAGTGCGGATTTGTAAGTGCGGATTTTCCAGAACTGACACCCCCTATTAAATGGATTTTACAAACCAATAAAAAGGGATTAAGAGTCCTGTTAAAAAAAACAATTAATCAGTTTAACTGGTTTATTATCTGCAAAGATCACAAATTTAATTGGTCTATTAACAGACTCCCACTAATAACAATTTTGTTTTAAATTAGTGGTAAAAAATTTTATCTTAAAAGATCACAAAATTAATTGGTCTACTGACAGATTCCCACTAATAACAATTATATGTTAAATTAGTGGTAAAATTGTTGATTCAATATCACAATTTTATTATATAACAGGGCTTCTTTTTCTGAAATCACTATGTAAGTGACCCCAACCTGTTGTAATTATCCAAATATTTCTATCGGGATTTTATTTACTTGTAGCATCTTTTTTTTGAATTTTTACTTGCTGGAAGATAAGCAACAGAATTCTTGAAGAAAGGCCCCCAATTGTCAGGCTGAGTTCAAGTACAGAGACGTGAACTAGCTTGAATGGTCGTTTGTCTAGAATATTTTAATGGTCCTATATGGATACTGTAGTACAAATCCAATAAGTATTAAATGTAACTCAATATAAGGGTCTCAGTAATTTTAATCTCACTAATTATATATGGCTTACAATCTTATGGTTGGTAGAAAAATAGATTTAATAAATTCAGATACTATTCAAAGACTTTATAAGTATTATTTATATTTATTGTAATTGTATTGGCTATATTTTTAATTGTAATGATAAAGAATGTAGAAAATAAGACCAAAAACCCCCTCCTTTTATACACAATTACTCCCCCAATGACCCCTTAGATTTACCAGCTCAATAAACAGTTAATGAGGCCTCATTATAGCTAATAGAAATGTCCAGAAACAAAAAGAGTGACAAGTAACATAATTAGAATGATATCACCTGCCAAAATCCTGTAGTAATAGGGATAATCCATCAAAAATAAAGAATAAGCAAAAAAGCGAGTATATGCATATTATACATTAATATAAAAGACCAAAAATGGAAAATTAAGACTAATTATTATTTAATAATAAGGGAGATTAACAGTAGAAATTTTGGGGCTAATCATGAAATTATACTACGTGAAATCTTCATTCAAAAATAACCAAAATTGACTGAGAAACCACCAAAAAACCCAAAAATGGGTGTGAGATGTGGGGCACCTACATGAAGTCCTTGGAAGGCCCTTGCACAGGAAATCCTTGAATAATTTAGGTTAATTTAAGCGTGGTAGTGAAATAAAGTGCCAAGAATGAGGTTATTGATGAAATGTGTGCATATAAAGAGGGTCAATGCATTTATAATTAAGCTAGGACACTAAATAAGCTCCTTTTGCCTATTTTAGTGTGTTTACCTACAGTGGGCGTAGAATGTGGGGTAATTATAGTTTGGAAAAGCTAACTTTGCTAAAAATGAAGCTATTCACACGGGAAAAATGCAGGTAGTATGTGGTCAGTACACAGAAGCCATTTCTGGCAAAAAAAGCACCAAATTTGAAAAGTGTTATTTTTATGCATTTGAGTAGCCAAATCAATATTCCTAATTAAGACAAATTGATCTGTAAAATTGCATATTTAATATTATTAAATTTATAGCACATATAATCAGCTTTTAAGTGATTTAAAGCGCATTTCTTGTTTTTTACATAAAACAATGAAAACAACAACATTAAGTGTACTTAAAAATCATGTAGCCTTATATTTAAGGTTCTTAAGATTACCTTAACATATTTCAACTTAATATTAAGTACATAAGACTCATAAAAAGTGGATATATGCGTGTATATAAGGTGTTATAATGGCATATTTTGTATATTATCATAATTTTACTTATGTATACTATTTGTGTCCTATAATTTATTGCTCCCGCGTATATTCCATGTTTTTAACATAACTTATAAGTACTTATTACTCAGTCCTGGGAATATCCAGGCTGACAATAATGAAATTTGATATTTGAGTATAAAATTATGATGGAAAAACTGCAAGTGAGATGAGTAAAAAGTTGGCAAATGATTAAATGTGATATATTAGTACAAAATGACAGTGAAAAAAAGGCAGGTAAGATGAATAAATGGAGGAAATTAAAAAAATAAAGTAATTGTATATTGTGGTTACTTCTGTAATTCACAATGAAAGTGACTATAAAGTGATCAAGAGATAAATAGCATGAATTCCGGTCAAATGCTGATCAAGTTCTGGAAAATTTCTGTGAGTGCTGATTGCACTCCTGACTTGAATGCAGGTCACTCCTTATTTTTCCTGGTGAGAATAGTTAAAGATTTATAAAAGGCAATAATATGATGTGAAATAAATTGTTTAAGTGGTAATAGAGTTATCCATAAAGTTACTGTGAGATAAAGAGGGAGTTCTGCCTGAGTACTGACAATTTTTCTCTCATGTGCTGCTCTTGTGATAATCAAGTACTACTTTTTTACTCCTTGTATACCCCCTGTGTGCTATCTATGTTCTACCCAAGTTCATTTTTTGTTTTTTCAAGTTAAAATCTTTTTTCTTCAATAAAAAACCTCTGAGTGGTATTTTTGATCTTTCTTTAATTTTTTTCTTTTTTTCTTCTGGTGATATCTGATAATTATCACTCATTACACCAGTTAATTTTTCAGCTATTTCCTTGAAAGATACATCAAATTTTAATTTTTATTCATCTCCATTACTTGCACTTTTGTAACACCTTGTTGAAGGTTTTTGAAAAATTGAGTTTGTCAAAAAAAAGTGGATGAAGGGTTAAGGGTTAATGGATCACTACTTGAGTTGACATTGGCACTGGACTCATTGATGGTGGAATTGATGGAGGTATAAATAAGGATCAAAGGTAGGAAATTTCTTGATTTTTTATCTCTATCTTCTACTAAAGTGAGAATTTGAGCTTTTCTCATCTAATAAATTTTTGAAAGATGGCTTAAATTGTTCTTGATAGAGAGAAAGAGATGTTTGTATCCAGTAACTTAGGATAGTTCTACTAAAAAGATTCCTTTGAGTCAAGTGATATAGAGCACTGAATTATAGTGTTGTCATATTCAAGGCTTGTTATCTATATTCAAGCCATAATAAGGGGTATCAAAGTTGAGAATCTTCCTTTCATTAAAAGCTTTTTTGCTACAAGAACAAAACTAAAGACTTAGCTTAACTATCACTAAAAAGGGTTTTTTGGTGCAGGACATGCCATATATGAAAAAAATAATCATGGCTGATTTAGTGTAAATAAAAGGAAGATTTTGAAATGACTCATTTCTAAATTTGAGGCCCTCTAATAGTACAAGATATAGTTCAATTTTATGTAGTTTCTGTGTTGCAATCATTCTCTTATATACCTTAATCTGATTTGATCATAAATTCTGTGATACCTGATTTACAATTTCCACTCTTGGTTATCTTTTGTTCAGTGAATCTTTAAGGAAGGGAAATAAGAGAGAAGGATGATAACATTGGATAGACAGGAGTTTTGGTTGGATTGGTATAAGTAGATGATGTGCTTGAGCAAACCAGATATCTATCTTATTTCAGATATAAATTTTTTGATACATATCTTGAAAATTAAATCAATAATTCATACTATTATACACTACATAAGTGGTTTCATTCTCAGTTAAATCTTAGTCCTTTTGAGTCCAATCAGTTATACTCTTACCTGACAGTAAACCAAGGTGATTGAAAAGTTGAATGATGAAGTGAATGAGCAGGCAGGTGATCAGGTGTGTGATACAAGGCTACAATGTACCGCTTTTTTTTATTTTTTATTTCTTACAATCTCACTCAACAAGGAGCATGAAGGCATATGAAGAGAACTAGGATTAGATACATATAAGGCAGGATAATGTAAGGAGAAATTAGTGCACTAAATAATGAGGCAAAGGTTGAGTAGGAGAGGGTAGGGTAAGGTTGTTAGGAAATCTCTTAGTAGAGATGAGAAATTTGGCAACATCTTTGGTGATAGGAGAAGTAGAAAGCAGGGAAGATGTATTGAAAGAAATTTTATGGAATTTGGCAGCCTCACAAAGGAGCTTGCATGCTTCTAAGTGGGTAGGACAAATGAGAAGAACATGTTCAGGGGTGTCATGGGAGTTTAGCGTGCAGAGGCAGCACACTGGAGACTCAGAGGCCTTAAAGCAATACAAGTAAAGTTTTAGGGGGGAGTGGCCCAAGAGACATTGCTCAAAGGCAGTGGAATGAGATCATGGGAGCTCTGTGAGGACTTTGAAGATCAGGAAAGGGTCAAAACGGCCCCTCAACTTCCTGAATGTACTTTGAGAGGGGGGGGAGAGGAGGAGGGGGGAGGGGGATGAAAGGAAAGTAAGGACTCAGCTTTCAGGGTCATGGGTTGAGATGAGCTTGCCAGCTTACCCACCAATTCATTTCCCTGGATGCCTGAGTGGCCAGGACACCAATGGATAATAAGTGATTGGCATGGGTTGTCTTTCAAGATTTGATTAGCCATGCACAAAATTTCATAGAGCATAGAAGCATTGGAAGTGCGTGAGACTGGGCTTGATAAAACCTTGATGATCAACTGGTTATCAGTTAGGAGGGTGAGTGAGGGGTATAGAGAGTGGAAAGGGTTTTTGAGAAAAAGCCTAAGGCCTAGGAGGATTCCACACAGCTCTGTTTCAAAAACAGAGTAGTGTTGAGGGTCCCCTAGTCTGGCCACAAATGGTAGGTGCTGGGCCAGGTCAAAAGCAGCAGCATAGGAGTCTGCTTGTGATTTAGAGCCATCAGTGTATATGAGGTAAGAGTATAGTGAGGGGGAAGAAACAAGAGAAGCAATTTCCTTGCATGCTTCCTCCTTGGATTTCCCTATGAAGGTTGAGAACATAGGGGGGGCCAGGGAGGAAGGAGTGGAGGATTTCAACTATCTAGTGCATTGAGGGGAAGAGATGATGGGAAGGGTTGAAACTTAGCTAAGGCATGTAGTTGGTGAAGATGTGTTTTTGGGGCGGAGAGGTAGATGAGGGATCTGGCTAGGCACGCCATAGGGTTGGTGAGCAATCTGGCCAAGGCCTCATTGACAGAAAGTTCCTGGTGCGATTTGCAGGTGAGTGACTGTGAATCATGAAATAGGAGAGTGACTGGGATGGAGCAGAAGCATCCTAGAGCTCTTCTGTAGGCTTTATTGTCTGCTACTTGAAGAAGTCTTGTGGTGCAGGATGCTTTCATGGGGTTGTGCCAGACAATGGCAGTGTAGTCTATTCTAGAGTGGATGAGGGAAGAGATGAGTAATTTATATTTCCTGAGTGAGATCCCCCAACCAGAAGATGCAAGTCTATGGATAGAGACAGCCGCTTGAAGGCCTTTAGCAATGCGTTTGTTCCCATTAGGAAGAAATGAGGGAGATGGGTCAATAAGAACTCCCAGCCACTTTAACAAGGGGAAAGGTTGCAAGTGATGACCATTAAAGGGGAGGGATGGGGGATGTGACAAATGTTGTTTTTGCTTGGTGAGGAGTAGCCACTTGGTCTTTGAGAAGTCAAAAACTGCAGCATGTCTGGAGCCCTATGCCACAGCTTCTGAGCCAAGTGAGGATAATGATTGCACCACCTCTTCTGGATCCTTGTTAGTAGAAAGATATACTATATCATTGATATATCCTAGTGCTAAAGAGGAACTAGAGAGAGATGGGAGGGAAAGTAGGTTGGAATTGTACAGGATATATAGGATTGGTAATAGGGGAGATCCCTGTGTGAGGCCCTTTGGGAAGAAGCACTGAGGAGACTTGTAAGAGGAGAAGGCAATACTAGTTTGCCTTCCAACTAGAGAGTTTATGATCAGCGAGGTTAAGTTGCAAGGAGTAGGGAGAGAATGAAGGGAAGATTCAAGTCTAGTGCCATTAACTGAGGGGAAAGTGCCCTTCATGTCCAGGGAAAGAGCACCAACTATGTTTCCTTTTCTCCACTAGTCTTTGGTCCATGTGGAGAAGTGGAGAAGGGCATCTGAGGTACATCTGAAAGGACGGCCCCCATAGTGCTTGTCAGGGAGGAGATAATTGTTTTCAAGGTAAAAGGATAGGTGTTGTGTAAGTAGAGCTTCAAGAAGCTTGCCCATGGTGTTCAGAAGTGCAATTGGACAGTATGCTCCAGGGACTGAGTAGTCCGGGTGTCTGGGTTTTGGAATAATGACAGTCCTGGCACATTTCCAGGGAGCAGGGTAATGACCAGTGTCCAGACATTTCTGAATAATTGAGAGAAGGATGGCAGAGACTGCCTCCAGGTTTCAATGGAGAAAAGAGTTACGGATGTTGTCAGGGCCTGGGGCTCTGCCTTTTTTGGTCTTCAGGAGAGTGGCCTTGATTTCCCATATGGAGAAGGGGGGAAGGGGGAACAAGGGAAGGAGGGGGGAGGGGGACATCAGATAGGTCACAGGGAATAGGCAAGACTGAGGTACCATCAAACAGAATTTGGGCCTTCAGTAAGTTGTCAGTAATGGGTGCTCCATGGCAATTAGAAAGAGAGGGGTTAGCACATGAGTTGGATACATGAGAGGGAGACTTAGCTGGTTTATGAAGAGATTGCGGGGTGAGGGAGGAGAGGTAGTGATGCCAATGAAGTTTTTTGAGATATTTTATTTTGGCACAGAAAATTTTTCTCACTGCAACAAATTCAGCCTTGAGGTGTGGTGCTGGGGAACGCCTGAACTTCCTTTGAGCTTGGTAGCAGGTCTTCTTGAGGGGATCCAAGATATTTGAGTTCCGCCAGGCATGGCACATCAAGCTGGGCTGCTGCAGTGGAACAAAATTTTCCATTAGTTCAATAAATTTGGAAGTGACTTGTTCAGCAGCCAAGTCAATTGAGGAGTGGGAGGGGAGGGGGACAATAGGGGTAAGAGAGGCAAGAGCAGAATGAAGAGATGACTCATCAAAAGTCTTCCAATTTCTGTAGTGTTTGTTTGGTGGGAGGGGAGGTGAGGCAAGGTGGAGGAGGGTGGAGATAGCTTTGTGGTCTGAGAGGTGAGAGTGACTGCCCTCTTGGTCCGTGACACAGCTGACAATCATGTCAGCTGCCTTACCATTAGCAAAAACCAGGTCAATCACTGAGGTGAAATTCCTAGAATTGCATTAGGTAGGGATACCTGGTTGGGAGACCAAGGTCATATCAAGGTCCAAATGGGAGTCAAGAAAAATTGATGCTTCAGGGCGATTGGAGTTATGTTTGGAGGGATCTGCCCACAGGTCGTGATGGAGATTGGAGTCAGCAAAAAGAATGATGGGAATATTGCAGTAAGGGAGAAGGGAGGTAAGAATAAATTTGGAGGTAGAAAAGGAAGATGGGGGGTTATAAAGATTAACACAGCAAAGGGGAGAAGTAGGGAGGTTGAGGGTGAGGAAACGTACTGCTTGGCTTGTCATTGGAACAAAAATTGAACATAACTTTTTGCCTAACCCGGTGAAACAGCACAGGAATTAAAACCCAAATCAAAAATGAAGTGCAAATGGCATACAAGTTAACGTTAATTTTACAGCTAATCCTGGAAAGCTTGCAGTTATCTTGCCTATTATCTCCTGCCAAAAGCATAGCTTGTCTGAACTGAACTCATGATTTCGGCAGGGGATAGGAGGTGAGACAACCGCAAGTTTTCCAGGATTAGCTGTAAATTAAAAATGTATCAACATTAAAAATTGAATAATCTTATTTTAAAAATTGAGGTGTCTAACATTTACAGCTATTTGGGAAATCCTTGCTCTTTTTTTTGCCCCTCATCCCCCGCCAAAAGCGGCCTAAACTCATGTTTTTTGGCAGGGAGTGGAAAGCAAAAACACAGCAATTTTTTTCCAAATAGCTGTATATCTAGTGGAAGACTGTTAAATCAAACAAGAAAATGGTGAGTGAAAAATAATAATAATGAGAGCGCATAGCCATTGTGGATTATGAATGACTGATCGATAAATGACCGGGGAGAGAAGGGTTAATGTCAAATTAAAGATACAGCTATTTGGAGAAACCTGTCTCTTTTTTGCCCCTTATCCCCAGCCAAAAGTGACCTGCACTCATGTTTTCGGCAGGGGATGGAAGGCAAAAACACAGCAAGCTTTTTTCAAATAGCAATAATTGTTGAAGGAAGTCATGCTAACAGTTCAAATAAAATTCATAGTCCAAGAGTTGAGCCAACATTTAAGGAGTGGTTCTTGTTTGCAAATGTGCATGAACAACATTATACACATTGATTACAGACACAACGAATCAAAGAAATGCTACGATGGCCATTTCGCCCAAACAAAATACAAAACAGCGATTGTCATGATAAATTAAAGTCCTTCTCCAATACCTTCTCCTTTTTTTTGAATATTTGTTTTCTGTATGACGTTATAAATGAAAAGATACATAACTTAAAAAATAAAATAAATAACCAAAAATGCTATTTAAAGCTTTTGAATAGATGCAAGAAAGGCGAAGTGGAAGGAGACATGGGTTGAGATGGATAAGGAAGAAGAGAAGACTTTGGAGATGAGACGGACCTGATGCAGGGAAAACATGTTAGTAAAAGAGATGAAGAAAAAAAACTGCAAGATGGTGAAGGAATGAAAAGGATACTTGATGTCCATTTTAGATTTCTCAAAAGGCTGAGAATGAGATTGCTCTACGCCTCCGCCTTGTTTAGGAGCTTTGATGAATGCAAAATACGTCGCGACTGAAATAACGCCCACGACGATGAAACCGAGCGGAAAGACGGCAGGATCCCTTAGCCAAATAAAACATAAAAAGCCACCCTGCCGATCAGCAACAACAAATGTGGAAGGAATTGCCCGATAAACAGTAACAACTAAATGCATACTTTCGCACAGCTTTGTGAAGGTGAGTCGACATTGTTTCAGAAAATGGTGAAGATCACACTCTATGGCAGCAGTCACTTGTCACTTGTCACCTGTCACCTGTCACTTCAATGCTAATCAGACTCAACTTTGACCTTCTTGTGTATTCGCCCTATGCATCACGATATGCATGGTGTCACTTAATGAAAAAAAAGGTAAGCATTTTGCCAAATTAGTAAATGTCTTACAGCTATTTGAGAAAAGCTTGCGGCTTTGTGGAAGATTGTTATTTTTCTACTTACTTGGAAAAGTACACCAACACTTTCCAGTGTTACTGTAACTCGTAAATTTCTCACTTTTGTAATATCCGGTCACATGACGTGTTCAAACTTGACCGCTAGAATCAGAATGTGACATAAAAATTGTAATAAAAAATGAATAGTTTTTGTAACATGTCAACATTTTGTTAGATTTCTTTATTTATATACTGAAAAACATGCTTACATCTCTCATTTTTGCACAGCAACACTAGTTTGTTCAAAGGAAAAATAAAACTATAAATTTTTTCACTGCCATTGAGATCTTCAGCTGAAAAATGATCATAAAAATTCACTATGGGGAGCAATTAAAAGAAAAATAATGTTAAATTTTTTGATTGCTGAAAAACATTGAAATTTATATCCTTGAACAATTGATTGTTCATGATGGGAATCTTGGTAACAGAATATACGACATATATTTTTTTCATTAGCAGTTGGATTAGATATATGGTGTGGCATATTAACATGGGTAGTGCCTTTTTTCAGTATGTTTGGGGTTCTTTTGACAGTTGGGACAATTTTGGAGATGTTAGGTGTCTTCAAAGTTGGCATTTTAAGGATAGATAGGGGGAAAGGGGGGACCAAGAGCTGTGAGATAACCTTGATGAGAAAAAAACAAAAAAAAACTTGAAAAGAAGATGAAATAGGAAACTCACCAGTGGCAGAACAAATTCTAGGATCCAGGATGTGGACAAGGAGGGCAGAAAATGGACAAGGGAGAGAAAGGGGGGAAATGGGAAAAAATCTCCCCAGTTCCACAAACCAGGCATACAGCCTGTCAACAAAATTGACAGCTCAGCTTTTGGGCCTGTCAAAATATTTTTTATTTTTTTGCAATTTTGTGTCATCCTTTTCAGATGTCCCTGTAGTCAATGTGCAATGCCAGCCTAAATGGCACCCTCATATTTTAAGGCTCCAAATATGAAAAATAATACAGAGCTATGTTAAGAAACATGTGTGCAGCTTTGTGAAAAGAACTTCAAAAAATATTATAGACTAAAAGATTGACATCTAGTAGCAAAATAACCCAATTTATTGCCATAGCTTCCTCCCTACTTAAACTTAGACTGCCTTTTCTTCACACCCCTTGTTGGGTGATATTGTAAGAGATAAAAAATAAAAATAAAAATAACCCAATTTTGGTGCAAGCTAGATCATTCATGCTGTTGTATTCCAGACTTTCTATGTAAATATTTTGAAAGTAATGGCTCAACTAGTGTCATTCCATGGGTTTAAATAGTAAACAAATATACATTAGCTGTCTAGTACACAGGTTTTTTCCCATCTAGTCTTGAGCTTGTTAGGTCTTGACTATGCCTCAGCCTAGTGTATATAGATGATGACGCCATAACAACAAGAAATTCATTTTGATTATATTCTAAAACAAAGTCTTACATTGCTGCACCAAGGGTTATGGGCTCTTGCTCTTAAAAAAAAATTCTTTTCTACTCCAAAACTATCATACAACTCAAACCAGGTCTCATCAGCCAACAATCTCTTTTGACTAAACAATTAATGTCTGGTCAACCAAACAAAACTGTCTAACTAACAATTGACCTTCTGAATCACTGTTTTTCTCTCTCCTTCTAATTTTTTTCTTTTCCTTTTTTTATTGACCTTCTGAATTTTTTTCTTCTTCATTTCTACTTTTCTCTTTTCCTTTTTTTCCTTTTATCTCTTCTTTTTCTCCATTAAAAATAATAAATAAAAATATATATCATAAGCAATTAGGTTGTTGCTCACACCAAGAATCAAAGCGTGATAGTGGCCCTATCACTCTGAAAGCAAAAATAAATAAAAATTAAAAATAAAATAAGACATAATAAAATAAAATAAAATAAAAACTTTTTTTTCTTCTCTCTTCTCTCAATACTTATTTTTCCTCCTTTTTTTTCTTTTTTCTTTTTTTGGTTATCCTTTTTTCATTTTCTCTTCCTTTCTTCTTTCCACTTCCTACAAACAAACATTCCCCCAAAGCAGCAACAAACACCACAAGACTAAATAACTCCAACCTCACACCATACTGCACCACTTCCTTATTGACAAAATCAACAGGCACTAGACAACACAGCTCCACAAGATGCAGAAACACCATAAAATGAAGAAGAAATTATGTCTGATGCTGAGGAGGCACCAAACCCCAGGGCTCTCCTTTGATCACATGAAGACTCTTATATTTGTGACAGCATTGTCAAAGCTAGAATGCTTCTCAAGTATTGGAAACACATCCTAAGGGACAATGGTTCAAACTACTGAGTATGGTACAGAGAAATTAAAGATATAATTTGCGATTTCACTGGAAAAGCTAATTTCCTTGAATGACAAGGTGCATCAAAAATATCAATAAAAGAATGCATTGGTCATGCAATTCTATTCAACTATGTGTGTCCTGAAATAAAATCCCAAATCATTGATGTTTTTCCAAGAACCACAACTTTCTGACACATCAAGAGAATCTTCAATACCATCTCTTGAGCAGCACAACTAAATGCTATAGAAAAACTTCTTGACCTGAAATACAGAGACTACAATAATCATATTGAATTGATGAGCAGATTCTGTGATTATTGTGCCAGTCTATGGGCACAAGGTCTAACAGAGAAAGACATTATTGAATGCCTGTGCTAACAGATAATTTGATATGACCTCCATTTCAGCTCAGAACTACTAAAAGAAATGGAATTGATATGTAGATCTGGAAACAAGTCAATAATAGTGGCCATACTTGACAAGATTAACTGTACAACCTGGGAACAAATGAAACATGATGAAAAACTCCAAAAACCAGTTTCAACTGCAAAAGCAAATGCTTCTTCATTGCTTGAATCTGGATATCAAGATAAACTCACATTGAACACTACTGAATCTAGTTCTACAATTGAATCTAATGCTTCTCAGAGATCTCCTAGAAACTGTTTTATATGTAACTCACTGGGACACCTACAATCTCAATTCCCCAAAAAATTGTCCAATCAACAATACAATTCCCCTTTCTTCATGCCTAACAGACAGAATAATTAAAATTCACATTATCCATTGATTGCTCCGCCATCAATCATACAAACAAATCCCTTCCTCAGCATACCAACATTCAAAATCAATCAAGCCAAAAAAAACAGTTGCACAAAAAATGGACTCCTACCAGCCAGTTTACCCTCAGAGAAAGACAAATCGTTAAAAACAATTGACACACCCTCAATCTAAATCAAGCTCTCCACAAATAGTCAAATTCAGTGATGACTCACCTGAAGCATCCTCTGCAGCATTTGCAAGAATGCAGCTTTCAGATGGTGATAAATACTCTACAAACCCCATTTTTGACACAGGTGAAACACATCACCTTTCTGGAAACATGGATGAGTTGTTGAATTTCATACCTCTTAAAACTTCCATTGCCTTGAAAGTAGCAATTAATGGCTCCTCTCCCCAAGTCACAGGTAAAGGGACAATGTAGAAAAAAAGTTCTATAATACTAAGCTATAGACACAATCCAAGATGGGTTGGTTCTCTTTTCTAAAAAACTAATTTAAAAAGAAGCACCTGCCACTCTAATTTTAAAGACAGTGTTAACATGTTTGTAAGTGTGGTGGTGGAGAAAAGAAGAGTAGGGAGAATTTTCTATAAGAGAACTTTTAAACAGGAAAGAAGTAATATATTTAAAATATAAGTAATCTACTGGCCTCTAGATCTATTCTCATCAAGTGCTAGTATTCTCAGTGACTCCCACTTTGAAGAACTCTCTCTAATACTATCCTTACTGTAGCAATAAAATAACTATACAGAGCTACTTCTGGCTATGTAAACCTGCTATGCACACAAAAAAAACATATCTATGTTTCTTTATCTTTAATATAATACTCTTATACTTACACAAATTTCTTCTAATCTAACTATTTAACACACTTTTTCAAAGAGTGAGTTCTCTTTTATATATACACTGTATGTCTAGCACCGTTTCCCTATTACTTCTTCCCCTACTGGTTTTCCTACACAATTTCAACACTAATCCAAGTTTATCAAAAAGTAATCTATCTATCTCAGTTATCTAAGTACAATAATTAGCATAATTCTGGCCCTAATAGCACTTGAAAAATTTATGCAAAGACAACTATTAGTGCCTGAAGCTTCACCTATCTGTACATACCCTATACTTCTTGAGATTCCCAACTACATAATAAGTACTGTAATTCCATCCATACTTATTATAACAACATGCACTTGCCGTGTGAGTATCCACTTATCATAAAACCCTCCATTCTAATTAAGTACCCTCCCCTATCTTGAGTCTTAATTTTCTTTTCCTGTTGTCAAGCACAGTATACTTACTTGGCTTGCTAATTGCTTTGTTCTTCTAGCACTACATTTTCCTCCTACAGGTTTCTATCACAAATGGGTGTATGTAGCTTGCATTTAAGAGCCATCACACTTATCTAAGTGTGAAACCTATACCCTTGCTTGAAGCTGTTTCCTAAATCCATACTATATCTCTAGGGCTAGCCATGGTTTCCTCAAGTACATGCCATACTTTTGTCTTATAGCCCAGTATTCACTTTCCTCTAACTTTTACTTGCCATGGCTTGTATACCCATACTGCCCCTAAAAAACTGTGCACCAAGAGTCTACTTATTCTTCACTTTTGAAGACCCCTTTGTTGCACTTCTGTAACAATCCTTCATAGCAACCCCATTGTTGCGCTTTCTGTGAACTGAGACATTTTCTGTGTTACTGTGAGATGTGTACCACAACAATTTGTTTCTATGGACTCAATGGGGAAGCTATCAGTATTAAGTCAGTATATTACTGTAAGGATGCTAGAGGTACACTGATCTCACCTGCATCACTGATAAAAAGCAGAGCCACATTCTCATGTGTAAACTTCAACAACTTCCTTATCAGTTACCAAGATATTTTGATCCTATCAGCAATGCTTATTAACATGAAACGGACACTAAAATGTCCAATAAAGAGTGATGTTAAAGGTAAAAGTTATAATGTACCTACATGTTTATTGTCAGACAATATTTTATGTGATGAAATGAAAGACACACATATTCTACAACACAAAGTTTTTAATCTTGAGATTCCTTATAAGTATCCCAAAGCAAGTAAGAGACACTGTATACTTGGCACTGACTTCTATGAGATGCAAGTCTGAGACAAGTTAGAAAGATGTGTAAGGAAAGGATGGTAAAGGGGTTACCTGATAAACTACAAGTAGGTAATATAATATGCAACTCCTTTCAAATGTGAAAATTCAGGAGACAAAGCTTCCTATAATTAACAGGTAGGAATCCAGATAGACTAGAAATAGTAAAAACTGACCTGATAGGCCCTATTGAAGTAGAATCTGTTGATAGTGGTCTCTATGCTTCAACTTTTAGGGACTTAGCCACAACATAAAGTGAATGTCATATTATCAAGAAAAAATCTGAATCAACGAAAAAATACTTTAAATTGTTAGAAGATTGGAAAGACAAACAGGAATAAAGTAAAAATCTTGAGATGTGAAAATGGTGGAGAGTTTAAAAACAGAGAAATGGACTTGTTCACCATTAACAAAGGAATCATTCACTAAATTACCCTATGCTACTATCATCAACAAAATGGTAACAATCAAAGATATAATTGTACATTTACCAAAATGGGGAGAACTATACTTTTTGATAGTAGACTAGGTAAGTTGTTCTGGAGTTTTGCTTTTAAATGGGCATCTTACCTCTTGAACAGATTACCAAACACAATCTGAAAAAAAGCACACCTTACAAAGCACCTTTCAACGTAAAACCACAACTAGACATTATCAAAAAATTTGGAAAGACAGCTTACATACATATACCAGAAGAAAAAAGAGAGAATTTAGACCTAAGAGCAAAGAAGTGCATAGTTGTGTGATTCCCAGCAGGAATGAAGGGCTGGATCTTTTGGACTCAGCAAAAAAGAAAACACTGATATCAGCATGGGCAACATTTGGTGAGGGAAAAACAGACACTAACAACAAGATGTCCATACGTTTTTTAACAAACTATTCTGAAACAAATAGAAATTGTAAGCTAAAACTTGGAAATTTAGACATAGAGGAAGAGATGTTAAAACAGGAAAGATTATTGGAAGATATTCAAAGGAACTGTGAATACTTCATACTCAAATACCAAGATTGTATTCTGAAGCTCTCAAATCATCAAGAAAAGATGAGTGGAGGCCTGAATTTCAATGAGAAATCAACAATCTTACAAATATGCAAGTTTGAAAGAGAGAATCACCACCTACTGGAGCAAAGATACTTGATGAAAAATGGGGTTTTTCAGAAAAACAAGATACTAAAACTGGGAAAACAAGATTGAAAGTTAGATACGTGGCAAAGGGATTTAAACAGGTAAAAGGTATTGACTACTAATCTACTTTTTCACCCACAGCATGCTTTACGGCACAGAGAATCATTTATTACAATTTCAGCAATATATGATTGGCCAGTACACACCTTTGATGTAAAAGTAGCTTATCTACATAGCCCAATAGATGAAAAGGAATGGGTTAAAGACCCACCAGGGTTTGAAATGAATGATTGTAAGGTTTTCAGATTACTCAAAGTGCTATATGGAACATGCCAAGCGGTAAGATGTTGGTGGCAACATTTTGGTCAACAATTAAAGAACTTAGGTTATGTGATGTCATCTTACAAAAAAAGTGTCTATTTCTTAAAAAATAGTTCCACCAACGCAACGCTATGGGTACATGTCAATTATGGTATTGTAACAGGTAACAGTGATGAAGTATTAAAATAAATTTAGAAAGATCTTAGCCAAACATTGATTATCAAATGGAAGGACAAACTAGATGCAATTTTTGGCATAAAAATCAAATGAAACAAACATGGATTCCAACTTAATCAACTTGACTTAATAAATAAAGTTTTATCAAAACATCATACAACCCAACTACCACATCATCAAATGTTACCAACAAACGTTGATCTTTCCTCAGCACCACCTAACCATAAACTAATAGATCTGAAGAACTACTTATCTATTATAGGCCCCCTCACTTACATTAAAACAGAAACTTGCCCTGATCTCAGTTTCTCTGTCAATCAACTAGCAAGGCATTCAAAATCTCTAACAGATGAACACTGGAAGGCACTAAGGCATCTACTTGGTTACTTACAATATATGTCACAAAAAAAGCTGAATTTCTATCCAAATAAATCAGTTGACAATATCAAACTAGAATTCTTCTCAGATGCTAACTGGGGCAGTGAATACTTCCAATCTATGGGGGGTATGGTAATCAACATGAAAAAATCTATCATCTTTTGGTCATCAAAAAGAATGCCTTCTGTAGCTTCTTCCAGATGTCATGCAGAATACATGGCCCTTGGAAGTGTGACCCAAATGGGTTTGTGGATTCAAAATCTATTAAACAACTTGATTGACTTTGCAGGCCCATTCCAACTCAAATGTGACAACCAGGCATCAATTAAAGTATCAAATGACAAAAGTTCCAATAAAAGGACCAGACACAGTGATTGAGAATTTTTCTTTGTAAATGAACAACTTCACAAAAAGAAAGCTACAATAACATGGGTTCCAACATCAGAACAACTAGCAGATGTTATGACAAAACAACTAAACAAACAACTACATGAAAAAGGATGTATAAATCTAGGGATTGAATGATTTATTGAATTTTTTTCTTTTTCTTTTCCCTTATAACATTACCCTATGCTTGTATATAGTCCACATACTTTAGTAGTATCAGTGTCTTGTCGAGGGGGTGGGTGTTAGGTCTCGACTACATCGCAGCCTAATGTATATAGATGATGACACTGCAACAATAAGAAATCCATCTTGATTAACTTCTAAAACAAAGTCTTACATTGCTGCGCCAATAGAGCTGAGGTCTTGGGTGTTGAAATTATTGACATCCAAGTCACAAAAGCTTGCAGAATTTTGGATGAAAAAATTAAAGCTTCACTCACAAAAAAATGATTTTCCTATTTAAAAGGGGGTAACCCCCACCTATTCCTGACCCTTTTGAATAAGCAAATCATTTTTGGGTAAGAACAACTTTGATTTTTTTTGTCCAAAATTTTGCAAGCTTTTGTGAGTTGACTGTAAAAATGATCAAAAAGGAAATAAAATAAGAAAAATACTTAATTTAAAAAAACTAAAATATAATAATAATATAGTTTTTGAACAAAGATATTGAAATATAATAATGTAAGCCGAAGGAAACATAATAGAGATTAAATAAATAAGTAAGGTGAGAAGTAAGGACACAGGGTAATTATTAGTATTTTGGTTCGGACACAGACTTGGGCGCCACTACCAATTCAATTTTTTTTTTTGGACTGCAACCTCTGTACTACCTCCCGAATTTCCATCAAAATCGGGTAACCAAGTGGTCAATTTTGCAGTGGAGCTTCAGTTAGTGTTAGATTTACTTCACTATCTCATTCCTTAGAGGTTAGAGTTAGGTTACGATTACTTTTCATTATATTTGAAGCTAGCGTTATCACTCTGGTAGCTAGTTAAGATGAAATGGCCGGATGAGACAAAAAAAATAAAGACAGTCTCCAAAACTGCCAAAAAGGTAGTTGCTTTAAGGCCTCCCTAAATAATCATCTTTGCTCATCAGCCTTTGTAAAGACAGAAAACGGCATTGTCATTTGAATTTTCAGATTCGAAGCTCTGCTGCAAAGTTGATCACTTAGTTACCAGAATTTGATGGAAATCCGGGAGGTAGTATACACGTTGCAGTTTAAAAAAAAATTGAATTGATAGTGGTGCGCAAGTCTGTGCCCAAACCAAAATATTAATAATTACCCTGTGTCCTTACTGCTCACCATAAATAAATACCCCATATTGAAACAACAAGTAAAATAAAAAACAAACAGAGAGTAGAAAAAGGAGAAGAAAGAGAAAGAGAAAAGGAGGGAAGGAAAAAAAAAACTTTGAGGGGATGCCGAGAAATGCATGGGAAAGTGGTAGAGATGGTATTATCGGTTGGAGAAAATCAGCCTGGCCATCCTGGCACTGACACGTTTGAGATATAACTCATGTAGGTAAAAAAAGCATCAGCTGGACTCTCAGCTGGCAACACTCGCAACAGAAAAAACTTACTGAAACAGCTTGGTAAATGGTTGCACAAATTTCCCCTTTGAACAAAGCATTTTCAATATAGCTGTGGAAATATTTTTTTTTTTTTTGGGGGGGGGCGGATATACCCTACAACTCTCACTAGGTGCAAATAAGGGAAAATTACCAGAAACCCCCCATCACAGGGTTTACCCCTGGTTTTAAAAGCTAGGTTTTTGTGGAGGGTGTGGAGATTTTTTGGCAGAGAAGACCAAGATATTTAAAATCAAGGTTAAATCCTGCTTAGTGGGAGGTTCTGTAATTGCCCGCAGATTACGCGCTGTGTCAGGTATTACAGCTAATCCTGGAAAGCTTGAGGTTCTCTTGCCTCTCATACCCAGCCAAAAGCATAGGTCAGCTGACTTAAATTTATGATTTTGGCTCGGGATGGGATGCAAGAGAACCGCAAGCTTTCCGGGATTAGCTGTGTATCAACTCTTTGTTTTGATTACAAGATAACAATCAATTCTTAAGTAGAATTATAGCAATTTCATTAGTCTAAAATATGAATTGATTTGACAGGTTAAACTAGAGAAGCCAGCCTATATAATGGATCAGTCTTTTATAATTAACATTATGAGATACTCAATACCAATTTTCTTGATATGAATCTTAGGGATGTTCTCCATACTCTTTACTTAGATATTACTAATTTCTCTTATTATTATTATCTTTACTTACTTCTATAATGTGGTGTGGTTATTATAAAATGGAAGATCATTTTGTGAAAAGCTGGACTAGTATATTTTATTACAGCTAAATTCAAAACGGTTGGTGCAGTTTTGCAAAAAGAATCGAAACAGTTAGACAGAATGCTTGACATTTGACAGAGAAACTGGCAAATTTTTGGTGAAGGGAGGCTAAGTTTGCTATCAAATGTCAATGGAGCTGACCAAAAGTTTTGAATTTTTTAGTAAAACTGCACCAACCGTTTCGAATATGGCTGTAGGTATATGAGATATACAAGTCCATAGAAAGAAAATAAAAACAAAAGAATTGGGTAATTGTGTTTTAAAATTTAGCAATTGATAAGAAAAAGATAGAAAAATACTATGGACTTTAACCTTATAGAAAGTGGAAGTAATTGATCCCCCCCAAAAATGGTTCAGAGCATATAGATGGAAAAAAATAGATGGTAAAAGATTTAACCCAAGTAGGGAAAAGCAAACAACAATATCCATGGAATATATTTTGTGCTATGTGAGATACTCCAACATCAATATAATTGATAAAATGGAGATTTAATCACCATGAAAAAAAGTTGGCACCTGCTAGCAGGTACCACACTCCAATTAAACTACCATAGTTCAATCAGAGATAGGAACCTGCTAGCAGGTGCCAGGTTATTTTTTCTGGTGAACGGGATTTGAAAATGTATGGAAAACTGCATCCACTTCAAGATAAGGTGACATATCATTCAAGCTATAGCAAAACCTGAAAAGCTTGCAGGTTTCTCGTCTCCGATCCCCCGCCAAAAACATGAGTTTAGGTCGTTTTTGGCAGGGAATAAATGGCAAGAAACCCGCAAGCTTTTCCAGTTTAGCTGTAAAAGATTACAGTCCGAACATGTTGTCTTATTTTGCCCAGCACACTTGGCAGTGCGCAAAGCTCTCTTTGCTGCTGCCAAGAAACATAATACTTCTCTCACTACTTCTGCTCTTCTCTCTCCCTCCCCCGTTATTAGACAAGTTGCTCAGTTTTTAGTAAACAGCAACAGATTCCCAAATAACCTTCCCCTCATACTTAATCCATAATCCTTAGTTAACTGTGTTACTGTCTAACTTTCATATCCCCTTAGCTCATTTTTCCCTGTACTTAGTGACCTAGTTATGTTGTTCCTTCATGCTCCCTGTTGAGCGAGATTGTATGATTTTTTTTTTTAAAAAAACCCCTAGAAATGGGTCTTAATGACATCTATTTCTATCCTGAAAATATGTTGATGGACTCACGACACACATGTGATTTAACTCTTGCTCCTTTCTTTTTATCAAATTCTTTTACGATAGGCTAACTTTGACCTTTGGATGCATTGAACGTAATTACCATTTTCTATGTATGTGAAATAGAAAAATTACCGAAATTGCAGTCTGATCACCATATAGTGACAGGACATTTCAGCTCCTAAAATTTGATTTGGTCTTCTATTCGACTCTCTTTTTGACAATCACTATCACGACAGCACAATTAAATATTTGTGTTAATTTATATTTTTGGTATGATATTTTATTTTTACTGCTTTCAGTTAACCCGGTGTTATGTAGGGTACTTAATATTCTTAGTGATTATTCATTATGTACATAGCTATAGTATTTAACCTATGGTGCAGCCGAAGTGTCTAACTCCGGTTCACTCCGGACGAAGCACTGACACTGCTACCATAGGTAAGTAATTCAATATTTGGTTCACTCCGGACGAAGCACTGACACTGCTACCATAGGTTATGGGCCCAGCGTTATCTGGCTAATCCCCAGGCTGCGGTAAGGTAGTTGCCTAGTCAGCTCGGTGCACGGGGGGGTGTTGTGGGTACACCTCGCACTGGTTTCCTTAGCTCAGTGGTTAGAGCAACTAACATGTCATAAGTGGTCACAGGTTCGACTCCTGTAGGGGACACTATCCTTTTCCTCCTTAATAGGTTATGGGCTGTCCCTGATTCGTTACTTGCAGTAATTGTGATCTTGTATTTTCCCGGAACTACCTGTGTGCCCCGAGCTTGTCTCTCATTAAACGTGCCTCCCCCTTGCGCCCAACTAACTCTTGGCGCATATCTCCATTTCTTCAGGCATTTAATTCATGCCTGTTGACCCAAACACATCCAACCCTTTTCAATCTCGACCCAAACTTCAAAGGGATCGTCCTCTTCTCACTAGGGAGCTTAAGAACCTAGACATTCCTCCCCATTTCTCGAAAAAAGTCTCTACACGTGACCGCAGACGATCACGTTCCTTTTCTGGATCTTTATCTCCTACCACCACATCTCCGACCAATCAGACCTCCCCTATTTCCTCCTCGAGTGGCAGTACGACTCGCCCCTTCTTTGATCCTCCTGATTCGAGTTATAATCCTCCACCCGTACCAACTCAACCTCTACCGGCTTGTACATCTCAACCTAATCTTTCTGCAATGCCTTCCCGCCCCGAACCTGAAAACCCTATTTCTGAATATAAGGGCAAAGACTGTGGTACCGTTATTGACGACATACTCTCCCAAGTCAAACATACCTCAAAACTTAAAACCGATGGTTCGAATTGGCAGACTTGGTACAAAAGCATTACACTTTTTATGCAGAGACGTGTTCGATCAACAAAGTATATGACAGATTCCAATGCCATTAGCACCGCCATCCATGCCTTTGAAGATGAAATGTGCTGGCATATCATCTACTTTACAATCGAAGAAAAGTTACAAGGATTTATTGACGTGGGAACAACGTGCTTTCATGCCTACAATGTACTATCATCCAAGTTTGAAACGGTTACTCACACGTCACGAATGTCCATGTTCAATGATCTTTTGGCCATCAGATCATCGACCTTTATTGATGTGGTCTCCCATGCTGATAATATTAAAAGCATTTTAGATGCCCTGAAAAGATCCGGTTTCAAACTTGGCTATGATGAGTTGGGCGCTATCTTTCTTCAACTCCTCCTACCACCATCCGTTTCGCATATCTCGACCGAACTCAACAAACATTTTGAATTGCGGAAGGATTTGACCCAACCCACTTTTGACGACATGCTCACGGCTCTGCAAAACACAGTTAGAAATGCCTCCATTCCATTGATTGCCCAGTCGACTGCTTTAGAAACCTCGATTAATAGTGATGATGTTTCAACGCTTGCTTTCAAAAAGGGTAAAACCGATAGCTACCGACCCAACAATAGACAACCAGACTACTCTTGCCGATTGTGCCGCTCGACAGAACATTTTTTGCAATCGTGCCCCTATAATGGAAACGGAAACGCGTTCAATTGTGAAGTCTGGACTAGACGTGAAGCTAGATTGCAGCAAGCTAAAGCAGCTTTAGGGACTATAAGACGCTCTCTACATGATAGAAAAGGGAAGCAATCATCCTCAAAAGTGAAGCTCAATGAAATCGATTCCTCGGCTCTTGATGTACTCACCACCTCGCTGAATGAGCTTGATCTAGGAAGCGACGAATGGCTCAACATTCTGGACGCTGATAATGCAAAGGGTGTTTTTGACACAGGAGCAACACATCATGTCACTGGAGATGTACGTCTTCTCACTAATTTTAGAAGGCTAGATAACCCAATATCTGTAAAAACGGCTACTGATCCTAATGCTGCTTTCATTACGGGATATGGCGATCTTACGATAAAAGGGTCCGGACAAAATCTAATTACAATTAAGAATGTTTTCTTTTGTGATAAGGCACAGTCTACCTTAATTTCCCCTGTCGATCTGCTACAAAACAATGCCTCTATTACCATTAATAACAAACATGATTTCATTGTTACAAAAAACAAAAATATTTTATTTACTGCTCCTTTGTCCCCATCTGATCGTAAATGGACTATTGATCTAGTTTACCCATGTACACTAGACATTAATTCATTTGAAATTGATTTCTTTAACTCTTTGTCATCGGCTAGCCTGCCTGCCCCTTTTGTCCCAATGCCAGCATCGACTATACCCTATCCAAAAGCGGTCCCAAATTCCATCATGGATTGGCATCGTCGACTTGGCCACACGAGCACTAGAGTTCTACAGAGAATTGCAAAATTAGGTCTATGTACCGGTGCACCTTCCACTGTTCCTCACTGTAGACTGAATTGCGATGTATGTGCTATTTCAAAAAGCAAAAGACGTAACACATGTATTGCAATGAAAAGAGATCATGACTATATGGACCTAGTTGTCTCTGATCTGGTTGGCCCAATGATTGACATCACCAATGACGGAGAAATTTACGTGGCAACATTCAGGGAATCTTTTTCTACATATGGTGAAGTATTTATTTTAAAAAGGAAATCAGATGTATTGGAGGCCTTTATTAATTTTAAGAACAGACTTGAAAATATTTCTGGCAGGCGTTTAAAAATACTTCGAACGGATAATGGAAAGGAGTACATGAATCGTAAATTTTCTGATTTCCTATCCTCTACAGGCATACTTCATGAGCATTCAATGCCATACCACCACGAGCAGAATGGAATGGCTGAACGTTTTAATGAAACCATTGGTGAAATCGCTCGCACTATTCTATTGGGCTCCAATCTTCCTCCCACCTTCTGGCCACTTGCATACTGTTGGGCATCATATGTTCATAACCGGTTGCCAAATGTACGTATAACAGATAGCACCCCGTATCAGCTAGTTTTTGGCAGGAAAGCAGATTTGTCATCAATTATGGTGTTCGGACAGTGGGCTTACGTTCATATCCCCACTGAGAAAAGGACAAGAATGCAACCTCGTGCCATGCGTTGCCGTGTGGTAGGCTTCCTAAACGGAGGTAAGGGATGGATTTTCTGGCACCCTGATACAAACTCTTTTGTACAGACAGCAATGGCCAAATTTATTCCTGAAGGTCAAGAATATGAACCTGATGAAACACTCCTATCCACCCCTCTGTGCAGCAAACAGAACTCCAAAGGTGATTTGTCATTTGTCCTCAACTCGCTTCGTTTTGGCGATTTCACTGCAGAAGATACACTTGCGGCACAAGACACAATGGTTGAATATATTTCAAATAATGCATTGGACTTATCTGACAGGCTGCCCCGCACTTTTAAACAGGCAATGAAAAGTGCCGATGCGGAACAATGGAAAATAGCATGCAATAATGAACTCAACAATATGTCAAATATGGATGTTTGGGAAGTTGTTCCGCTTCCGCCTGGTAAAGCTGTTACAGGAGCTAGATGGGTATTCTCTTTGAAGCGGGATGAGTTTGGTAAAGTTGTCAAACACAAAGCCAGGTTTGTAGCGCAGGGATTCAAGCAAATAGAGGGTATTGATTTTAATGATACGTTTGCTCCTACGGCTACCTTTGCATCTCTTCGGTTGATGCTGACTTTAGCAGCAACCTACAGCTGGCCTATTCGTACCTTCGATGTGACAGCGGCGTACTTACATAGTCCCCTGGATGAAGAAATCTACGTTAAACAACCCGAAGGTTTTGAATCAAACAACCCTCATTTTGTATGCAAACTGAAGAAGGCTCTGTACGGCACTAAGCAGGCAGCCAGGTGCTGGTGGAAACACCTGAGTGGCATTCTGTTGAAGCTTGGGTATCAATCCAGCAACCAGGATGCTAGTGTTTATGTGTTGTCGAAACCGGGCTATAAGGGTATGTTGTGGATACATGTGGATGATGGGGTGGTAGTTGGGAGTGATGAGTTGGTATTGCAGGAGTTGGAAAAGGATATAGGTGAACATTTACAGGTCAAATGGTCTGATGGTATCTCTTCCATAGTGGGTTTAGCAGTTTCCAGATGTGAATGAGGCTTTACAATCCATCAACCCGGGCTTGTGAACAAGATTCTACTTGAGCACAATGTGGCAGGTCTGACCTCTCATTCACCACTGCCAGCTGGACTTTCTTTAGTCTCTCTCCAGGACAAAACAAACGACCCGATCGACCCAATGAAATTTTTATCCATCATAGGATCTTTGTCGTACCTTGTGGCGGGATCCAGGCCAGACCTTGCCTATCCAGTTAACTACCTGGCGCGCTACTCTGCAAGACCAGGTGAACCTGAATGGCGGGCTCTTAACCATCTACTCAGGTATCTGCAGTTCACCAAGGATATGAAGTTTCATATTTTTCCTTCTATTAATAAAACACCTAAAACAGAAGTATATTGTGATGCGACATGGGGTGGCGAGTTTGCAAGAGCTACCGGTGGTCATGTCTTGCTAATCAATAACTGCTTAATTCTATGGCAGTCCAAGAGGCAAACACGAGTAGCAACAGCTTCTCTCCACTCAGAGCTTATGGCTATGTCAAATGCCACACGACAGGCTTTGTGGATGAGGAATCTTCTTCGCGAGATAGATCTTTGCCATGGGCCAACAAAACTTTTCTGTGACAACAAGGGTGCTATAGTAGCGGCCACTGATAATCCCTCTGACAAGAGATGCAGGCATGTGGATCGAGATTTTTATTTTGTTAATGAGCAGGTCCATAGAAAAGAGATTAATATTGAATGGGTGTCATCTAAAGATCAAGTAGCTGACTTGTTAACAAAAAATCTGGGCCCGAATATATGGCATGATAAACGTTGTTTGTTAGGGGTTTATTAATTTTGTTTTTTTTTTTTTCTTTTCTCTTTCTTTCTATCTTCCTTTCACTATCTTTCACTGTATACATTCACGGCATCGGTTGTAGGGAAATCACTAAGCGGGGGGGTGTTATGTAGGGTACTTAATATTCTTAGTGATTATTCATTATGTACATAGCTATAGTATTTAACCTATGGTGCAGCCGAAGTGTCTAACTCCGGTTCACTCCGGACGAAGCACTGACACTGCTACCATAGGTAAGTAATTCAATATTTGGTTCACTCCGGACGAAGCACTGACACTGCTACCATACCCGGGAGCTAAATTACATCACTATCAAACGAACCAGCTGAATAGTTATTGCCAAAAAATAGTTCACAAACATTATTGTCTGACCGCTGTCTGTATGCCTCAAAATATCAAGGCATTATTTGCACATGGTGTGCATACAGGTCCCGGAAATGGGTCTTTCTGATTATATACATACATACAGCTATACCAACAATTGTTGGTGCACAAGTTGAAGAAAATTTTCGACTTTGCACCCAATGTGACAGCCAGCTGAATTGACAATACACACTAACAATTCAGTCGGCCGTCAAAATGTAGTGCAAAGTAACAAAAAAATTTTGTCAACTTGTGCACCAACAATTACAGCTAAGTCATAAAAGCTTGCGGAATTTTTGACGAAAAAATAAAAGTTGTTCTCAACAAAAAATGATATGCTTATTCAAAAGGGTTGGGGATAGGGCGGGGGTACTTCCTTTTGAATAGGCAAATCATTTTTTCGTGGGTTAAACTTTTATTTTTTCGTCGAAAATTCCGCAAGATTTTGTGACTTGGCTGTATTGGTATACAGCCATATCGACAATGGTTGGTGCACCTATACAAAAAAAAAAAAATCAAAACATTTAGACAGAATGATTGACGTTTGACAGTAAAAGTTACAAATTTTTGGTGAATGGAAGCTAAATATCTTGTCGAATGTCCATTAATCTATCCAAAGGTTTTAGAATTTTTTGCAAAACTGCACCAACCATTTCCGATATGGCTGTAGCTGTATGTACTACAGTGGAGCAAGCACACCTGTTCATGTCTGTTATGTACATATGGTTATGAGACTTAGTGATTAGGTGTTATGTACATAGTCTAGAGTATATAACCTATGGTGCAGCCGACGCGTCTAACTCCGGTTCACTCCGGACGAAGCGCTGACACTGCTACCATAGGTTATGGGCTGTCCCTGATTCGTTACTAGCAGTAATTGTGATCTTGTATATTCCCGGAACCGATTGTGTGCCCCGAGTTAGTCCCTCGTAAAACGTGCCTCCACCTCCGGTAGCCAATTAATTCTTGCTACCGAACACCACCCACGGCCAATTAATTCTTGCCGTTTCCGTTATCCACTCTATATCCTCAACCTTCTATCAATTTCTTTTTTTTCATGCCGAATAATTCAAACAACCCTTCCGACCCATTTCAGTCTAGACCTAAAATTACTCGGGATCGACCGACACTTGCAAGAGAATTAAAGAATTTAGACATTCCCCCCCACATCTCATCACGTGATAGACGTCGTTCTAGATCGTTCTCCGGTACTATTTCCCCCGTATCCTCCTCAAGTGACAATACCGCAAAAGTTTTTTTTGAGCCATCCTCATCTCCGCCACTCTCTCGTGAACCACCGCCTCTATCTAGTGGTATGGACCATCTTACGCCTGCCGTCGATAACATGTCCCGACCCCAACCTACCAATCCCATTACCGAATACAAAGGGAAGGATTGTGGAGTTGTTATCGATGACATTCTGGCGCAAGTAAAACATACCCCTAAATTGAAAGCGGACGGTTCCAACTGGCAGACATGGTTCAAAAGCATCAGCCTTTTCATGCAAAGACGTGTGCGATCAATGAAGTACACTACTGATGTCAACGCTATTTCTAATGCTATTGGGGTTTTTGAAGACGAAATGTGCTGGCACATTATATATTTCACAGTCGAAGAGAAATTGCAGGGATTTATCGACGTTGGCACAACGTGCTACCATGCGTACAATGTCCTTTCATCCAAGTTTGAAACATCAACACACACGTCTCGAATTGCTCTCTTCAATGACCTGTTGAAAATCAAATCTTCACCTTTTGTCGACCCGATTACCCACGCAGATAGCATTAAAAATATCCTGGATGCTTTAAAGCGATCTGGTTTTCGCCTTGGCTACGATGAACTCGGTGCTATCCTCCTCCAACTGTTACTTCCACCTTCTGTCTCTCATCTGTCTCACGAGCTTAACAAACATTTTGAGCTTAGAAAAGATCTGTCACAACCGTCGTATGATGACATGCTCACTGCTCTTCAGAACACCACAAAAAACTCGGTGGTGCCATCCACGTCTATGGTGTCAACTGCACTTGATGTCTCTCTCCAAGACGATTCAGTCTCATCCTTAGCTTTCAGACGTGGTAAAACGGACAGTTACCGGCCACCGAATGCAAAACGCGACCTGTCATGCGATCTGTGCAGATCTACTGAGCACCTGATTAAGACCTGTCCATATAATGGCAATGGGAGCGCTTTCAACTCAGAGGTTTGGGCTCAACGAGAGGCACGCATACAGCAAGCCAGGGCAGCTATGAGTCGTTTCAAACGCACCATTGATGACAGAAGGAACAAGCCATCTTCTTCCAAAGTTCGACTAAACGAAATAGATTCTTCCGCGCTTGATGTCCTCACCACATCACTCAATGAACTTGATCTCGGGAGTGATGAATGGCTAACTGTTTTGGATGCAGAGGGCGCTAAAGGAATTTTTGACACTGGTGCTACGCATCATGTCACAGGAGATGTACGTCTTCTTTCTAACTTTAAGAAGTTACAAAATCCGGTATCAGTTAAAACAGCAACTGACTCGGCCGCTGCTTTTATTACCGGCCACGGGGATATGTTAGTCAGGGGGCATAACAAAAAACTAGTAACAATTAAAAATGTTTTCTTTTGCGACAAGGCAAAATCTACTTTAATATCGCCTTTTGATTTGTTACAAAATGATACATGTCTTGATCTTAACTCCTCTCATGATTTTATTGTTACTAAGAACTCAGATATTTTATTTGTTGCTCCGTTATCTTCTAATGAACGCAAATGGACCATTGACCTAGTATATCCCTGTACACTAGATGTTAATACCTTTGCAATCAACTATTTTAACTCTTTATCATCAGCTACCCTCCCTGCTCCGTCTGTGACACCATCCCCGATTTCGAACATTCCTTATCCTAAAGCTTCACCCGATTCCATTATGGACTGGCATCGTCGTCTTGGACACACCAGTACTCGAACTTTGAAACGAATAGCTAAAATGGGCTTATGTGCCAATGCCCCGTTGTTTGTTCCACATTGTAGACTGCACTGCGATATCTGTGCTGTCTCGAAGAGCAAAAGAAGAAACACTCACCAAGCAGTTAAACGTGATCATCAGATAATGGACTTAATTGTCTCAGATCTGGTAGGACCAATGCTAGACGTCACGAGTAATGGAGAGGTATATGTTGCCACTTTCAGAGAAGCCTATACCACTTATGGTGAGGTGTTTATATTGAGAAAGAAGTCGGATGTTTTTGAAGCATTCATAAATTTCAAGAATAGATTAGAAAATTTGACTGACCGCAGGCTTAAGATCCTTCGCACTGATAATGGCCGCGAATATATGAACAAAAAATTTGCAGATTTTCTATCGATCAATGGAATTGCTCACGAACACTCAATGCCATACCATCATGAACAAAATGGCATGGCCGAGCGTTTCAACGAAACTATAGGTGAAATAGCAAGAACTATTCTTCTGGCTTCAAATCTACCCCAGACATTTTGGCCTTTTGCTTACTGTTGGGCATCATACATTCATAATCGCCTGCCTAATGTACGAGTTACTAACAGCACACCATATCAACTTGTTTTTGATAGGATGGCAGACTTATCTCCCATAAAAATCTTTGGACAGTGGGCCTATGCTCATATTCCATCGGAAAAGAGGACAAGGATGGAAGTGCGAGCAATGAGGGTAAGAGTTGTTGGTTTTTTGGATGGCGGTAAAGGATGGATTTTTTGGCATCCAGACTCGAATTCTTTTGTTCAGTCGGCAATGGCAAAGTTCATCCCTGAAGGGGAAGAATGCTTGGACAATATAACAAAACCTCTTATTTCAAAAGAGCCATCGAATAAAGGTGATCTTAACTTCATACTCAACTCTTTAAAATTTGGGGATTTTACAGCGGAACAGGTCATTGCCACTCAAGACACGTTAATTGATTACATTGACAATCATTCGCTTGAACTCTCTGATCGCTTACCTCGAACATATAAGCAAGCAATGAAACGAGACGATGCTAGCAAATGGCATGCGGCATGCCAAGACGAACTGAAAAACATGTCTTCTATGAAAGTGTGGGACATAGTTCCTCTTCCTGATGGCAAAACGGTCACAGGGGCTCGGTGGGTATTCGCTTTGAAAAGAGATGAATACGGCAACATTACCAAACATAAAGCTCGGTATGTTGCCCAGGGTTTTAAACAATTGGAGGGGATTGATTTCAATGACACATTTGCGCCTACGGCAACATTTGCATCTTTGAGACTAATGCTCACTCTTGCAGCCACATATGGATGGCCGGTCAAAACATTTGATGTCACGGCGGCGTATCTCCACAGCAACATTGATGAAGAAATATATATTAAACAGCCGGATGGTTTTGAAACGGATAATCCCGATCTTGTTTGCAAACTGAATAAGGCCCTATACGGCACCAAACAAGCGGCTAGATGTTGGTGGAAACATCTAAGCGGCATCCTGGAAAACCTGGGTTATTCTGCTAGTCACCAGGATGCGAGTGTATATGTATTGTCAAGTAAGGGATCAAAAGGTATGCTGTGGATCCATGTGGACGATGGTGTTGTTGTTGGCAGTAATGATGGTATTTTACAAGCTTTGGAGCGGGATCTGGGCAAGGTTTTGAAGTTAAAATGGAACGACAATATTACATCCATTGTGGGTTTGGCGGTCTCGCGCTGTTCAAAAGGCTTTACGATTCATCAACCAGCTCTAGTCAATAAAATCCTGAATGAACATAACCCGACAGGTCTCATTTCTCATTCTCCCCTGCCAATGGGTTTAGCCTTGGTCTCTCTGAAAGAGAAGACTCATTCCCCGTCTGACCCTCTAAAATTTCTATCAATCATTGGTTCTCTTTCGTACCTGGTAGCTGGTTCGAGGCCAGATTTAGCATACCCCGTCAACTTCCTGGCACGTCATGCATCAAGACCAGGTAAAGCTGAATGGGATGCACTGAATCACCTCCTTCGCTACCTTCAATTCACAAAAAATCATAAATTTCACTTGTTTCCTCATATTACGACTATACCGTCCACTGAAGTTTTTTGTGATGCCACATGGGGCGGTGAGTTTGCCCGTGCTACTGGCGGCCATATTTTGATGATCAACAATTGTCTCATCCTTTGGCAATCAAAACGGCAGTCACGTGTAGCCACTGCTTCTTTACACTCAGAGTTGATGGCCATGTCCAATGCTACCAGGCAAGCCCTGTGGATGCGAAACCTCTTACGTGAAGTAGATCTGTGCCATGGTCCTACTCGCCTATACTGCGACAACAAGGGAGCTATTGTTGCAGCTACGGATAATCCCTCCGATAAACGGTGTAGACACGTAGACAGGGACTTTTATTTTGTGAATGAGCAGGTACATAGAAAAGAGATTAATATTGAATGGGTAGCGTCAAAGGACCAAATTGCTGATTTATTGACAAAAAACCTTGGTCCGAACATATGGAAGGAAAAAAGGAGGCTATTAGGGGTGTATGAGGGTTGATTCTGGTTTCTTTATCTCATTTCTTTCTTTTTCTTTTTCTTATTTTATCTCTATTGTCTCATTTCTTTCTCTCGCGGTAGTAGGAAAATCACTAAGAGGGGGGGTGTTATGTACATATGGTTATGAGACTTAGTGATTAGGTGTTATGTACATAGTCTAGAGTATATAACCTATGGTGCAGCCGACGCGTCTAACTCCGGTTCACTCCGGACGAAGCGCTGACACTGCTACCATAATGTCAAAGGCAAGTTGTAGTTCTGACAGATATCATATTTTGTGATCTAGTTGCAAGTTTTTTGTAGGTTGCGGCAACTGGCAACCAGAGCGTAAATAAGTCAGTAAATTTTGTATTTGGTGAGAGTGGTAATCATATTACTTTGGTAGCTTCTCAAGTAAGTTTAGCTATTCCAAGGAGAGTCTCCAACGATTGGAGATGAACTCTCTCATGTAACCTGAGCCAGCACCAACTCCATATCTGCCCTTCTAGGTCACCCCAATTTTCAAAATTCTAGCTTGACTTAATAAATTGGGTCGTTGTTGAGTTAAATTTGGATGCAGAGCCAATGTAAAAAGGCTTGCAACTCATGACCACCAGAAAAACAAAAAATTGAATTTGTTTGACAGACTTCATCATTTGACAGCAAATTTAGCTTACACACACGTAAATTGAGTAAGTTTGCTGTCAAATGTCAAAGCTCTCTGTGTAACGCCTTAAGGGAACCATCATGTGGCGATCTCCGAAGCAGGCAGAACGATGGATTCAGGAGCCAAAAAGGTGGTCCCTTGAACACGTCCTGTACATTTATAATTTTGCCAAAAAGACTGAAGCCTTCTTACATCTGCTCTATCTGCTGTTAGGTATCAGAGACAGTTAGAGGGTGTGCTTAAAATATTATTAGTAATTATTATCAGTAATTATCTGAGTGTTAATGTTGAAGTATCTTGGAATGTGGACTGAATCAATTTCGGCTTTTGATAAGCTGAAGGATGTCGATGCGTTTGGTATTTGTAGAGCCTGCTATTAATAAGTTATTTACGCGTTGGCTGATCATGGAAACGTCCCTTGTATTTTTCCATGCGAAGATGAAGGCCGAGGTTGCTAGCCACTAAACCGATCCAGAATAAGAGGGATTTTTGTTGATTGAGTCAACCCCCCACTTAAGTGAAACCAACTTACTGATAGTTTATAAAGCTGAACAACAGAGTCATCTTCACATCGTAGGAAGTTGATACTGTTGCCTCTTATTGTCGTATTGGGCGATTCGCTTGTTCACCGCAATCATTTTCAAGTACACACTATAAGTTTTTTCTCTTCTTTTCCAGTGTCTCAAAAAACCGAAGCAACTTCTCATATCATCGATACGGGTCATCTTCAAAAGCCTGTTGAGTGCGCATGCGACCAGCTTGATCGTCAGCAAAATATTGAACAGCCCATCCTACTGTACTTCTGAATCAGTGCTACTTCTGCTTGTCATAGAGTGAAACACTTTAAGGCAAGCGCTCTCTTTTTTCGGCTTTTCTTCAATTTTCAAAACATCAATTTTGACAAAATATCTTGCTTGGCGTTTTGTGCTCCCTCATAGCTTGTCATTGCGCATATAATCTATCCACAACTTAATCCAAACCAACCTTATCTATCCACAGAACCATTTGGTGTGCAGGTTATTGTTATCTACTTGTCTATTCACTTCTGGAACTTGACTGACGTTTATAAATGTCCTTACAGCGATTTCTTCAAATTTTACATCATGCCAAGCGAAGAACTTGCAGTTGATTCCAGCCCAGACAAATATAACATTGGCAACACTGATGTAGCTCATCCTGCTACCCGTGATACTGATTCAGATGGCAAATCCCAACATTATCCCTCATATGGCCACTCTATGGTTCACACTTCCGATCCACGTAGTTTTAATCCAGAACAGCAGCAGTTGGAAAAACGTATATTGCGAAAGCTTGATTATGTCATTCTCCCGTTGACGGCACTTGTCTACGTCTGTATTCTGTGAAATTTTAGAAATGTCATAGCTTGATGAGAATTCACAATTTCGCTAATACGTCTCTCAATCTACTTGTTCTCAGCTTTCCGCATATCTTGACAGAGGTTAATATTGCACAAATATTTGTACTCTTTGAATATTCGCCTCATTGATTTCTTTTCTTTTTTTTGTAATGTGGTAGGCAACCTTGGGAGCGCAAAGTTACTTGGCCTTAAAAAAGAGGTTCTTGATGATGTCGACAAAAACTACTCGATTGTACTAGCAGCGTAACTTTATCTCTTTTCACCTTTTATCTTATACATTTGTATCTTATCACTGATACTCATGGGTTTTCTTGTAGGTTCTACTTTACCTATGTCGTTCTATCAACTCCTGGTGCCTTACTGTCGAAATCTTTTGCTCCTAGCCAAGTAATTGCAACTGGCGTTTTGATATGGTCAGTAGCCGCTACTTGTATGGCGGCTTGTCAAAGTATGGGAAGCGTTGTTGTCTGCCGGCTGTTTATTGGAGTGGTAATACTTTTTTTTTCAAGTTTTGGGTTTGGATTCTTTGCATGAAAGTAATTTTTATTTTTAAATTTTTCTAAAGGGAGAAGCCATGTTCGGGCCAAGTGTTTGCTATTACTATAGTACGTGGTATAAAAAGAATGAAATTAGCCAACGCTTAGGTGAGCAAAACCAGCCTAAACGCTTACCTCAACTGAAAATTTATAGCGATAAAAAATTACAGCCATGTTTATTGGGGCCGGGGTCGTTTCAGGAGCTTTTGGAGGTATTTTGTTTTCATGTAGATTTGTTAAGTTACTTGTACATTCATATAATAATGTCATTTAGGTTTAATTGGATACGGTGTGGCTCATATCAACAGCCATATTTCAAAGTGGAGAATTTTGTAAGTCATTTTCACTCATTCTCATACACCTTCCCTTTTCTTTTCACATATTGTTCATTCCTCTTTTAATTGGGTCATTTGAAATCTAATTTAAAATATTATATTCAAAAATTGATTCATTAGATTTTTGATCGAGGGTTGCCCTAGTATACTCCTTGCCTTTGTAATCTTCCTTGTTCTTCCAAGCTCCCCTCAGCATACAAAATTATTTAATGAGGAAGAACGCAAACTTGTTCAAATCCGATTGGCCGGTGAATCATTAATTGAGGTGTGTGGTATCTATTTCAAAGTAATTTAGAAAAGTTTCAGAGTTTTGGCTTTTTTTTTTTTAAATAGAACGATCAAGGGATTAATTGGGGCGGAGTTAAGCGCGCCGCGTATGATTGGAAAACATATGTATTTTCCGTTAGTTTTTTTATAAGATTTATCCAGAATTTCACTTGAAAAAGGCTAAGAATTACAATTTTTTCAGATACTATACGGGTGCATCAATTTAACATTGGGAAGCGTAACTGGTTTTTTGCCTACCATAGTCAAGTCGTCAGTATTCATACATATCTGAGAGTTTTTTATATGCAATTGATTACGCCGTGTATTATCATCACACCGACAGATTGGGTTACAATGATGCGGCTGCACAACTCCACACAGTTCCTCCTTATGCGGTTGCCTTTGTCTTCATGACGTTTATATCGATTTATTCTGATCGAAAAAAAAGCAGAGGGTTACCTATCGCCTTTGTGTTTGTTATTTCGAGTATAGGATGGATTATAATGCTCACGGTTGAAGGCAACCAGCGTGCTAGGTATTTCGCTACATTCTGTGTGGTAATTGGTGGTGTTAGTCTTCATCTCTCTTTGTTTTTACACATGTTACACTAATTTTTTTTGCTCAATATTCATTTTATGCAAATTGAAATATCTCTAAGCAGTATGCGGCAATTCCACTTACTATAGGTTGGATCAGTAACAATACTACTACTCAAAGCCAAAGAGGAGCAAGTTTAGGGATCACAAACGCTATGTGAGGCTTTGTTCAACTACATTCAATTCTTTTTAGGTATTCACAATCTGTATGAATTATTCTTCAGTGGCCAATGCTTCGCCATATTAGCAGCTTTTCTATTTCCTCAGTCTGAAGCGCCACGCTGGACCAAAGGATGCGCGGTCAATTTATCTTTCAACATTTTGGCTCTTATTCTGGCCATTGCAATGGTTGCTTACTATCGTAACGAAAATCGTCGTCGCGATAAATCAGAAGGATTGCCTTTAAGCCCTGGTAGTTTCCAAGATGATTTTTCAAAAGCCTATGATTCAACAATAGGTAAGCAAGTGACCGTCTTGTCCTTTGAAATGAGTCAGATGACTAATATGTGTATTTTTGGATCGAATGTCAGGTTACCGATATTTTCTTTGAATATACTAAACAAAGTAAATACGTCTCGTTATTTTTCTCTATGAATATCTTGTTTGTTGATTTTTTATAAGACTGGATAATATATTTATGTCTGTCAGATATGTTTTGTGTTTCATTTTTCACATCCCTGCTGAGTGAATGTCAAAGTTTTGGAGCTCACTGACTAAAGAAAATTACTTCTTTGGGAAAGAAATTCACTTATCTAGTGTATTACCTCCTGCAGTTTGTATTTATTTTACAAAGACAAAAAATGTTGAAGAAGTGATTAGGAAGTATGCTAGTAAATAGTAAATTTAATTGAATAGCTTACAACTATTATCTCAAAAGATGGCTGAAATTCGCTTAGGGTTAAGGAAGTAGAATTGTCTGTTCGATGCTTATTTACAATTTTAAAAAAACATTGCTGGAGTAAATCTCTCAAAGAATTCAAATCTAAATTAAATCAATAGTGTTCCATACAATATTAATGCACATATGGAGTAATTTAAAAATCATAATTCGTATTTTGAAGATGTGAACTAAAGGATTTCTTTTCATATAGTAATGAATAACATTTTTATACTTAAATTGAAATTCAATTTTCAATAAAACCCCTCAAATCCTAAGGGCAATATTTCTAGCCGAGCATGATCAAAAGGTTAACTTATATAGATGATTAATCTTGCTTGGGATCCCTAGGAACTCACACTTATCTTATCTCAAAAAAGAATTTAATTATATTCTAAAACAAGTTTCAGTTCTCATAGTTCTTGAATGGATGTTAGCATGTGTATAAGAACAAGTTACACTCAAGAAGGTCAGGGATGCAGTCACAAATAAACCAGAAGTGATGGTGAAATTTATGAATCGATCAGGGTGCTGCTGCTTTGGAAATACAAGGGTTGAGTTCAAAAACAAGAAAGCAAAAGAAGAATTGAATAATTAATAATCTGTTACCATAGACATATATTGGTTAAAGAAGACCATATTATCATCAAGTAAAAGATGCAACTTTAAAAGACCAAGAAGGAGCATTTAAGTAACTTCTTCTACTCTAGTTTTTCTAGATAAATATACTTGATTTGATGCACTGGATGCTGTGGCTGAATGTATTTTTAGAAAAAGGGAGGCCTGGATGGAGAGGATTGGTAAATTTGTGTTACAAATCTATCTAACTTTGAGCCCATCATAGTCTTCTTATCCACCATGAAGCCTGAACTCATAACCATGACAGAAGCCAACCAAGAAATTCTATAGCTTGAATCTCTATTTTATGATTTAATCATTATCTTCAAAAGGTCAACATTGTACTGTGATAACCAGAGGAGTCTCAAGTTAGAAAACAGTGCATTTTATTAACACCAAACAAGACACAACACTGGCTAAAGGATATACTTTTTAATTACCAAGGTATCATACAATATGTACCCTTCTCAACAATATGAGGGTTGAAATAGGGGGCATCAATGTTCAGGGATCCACAATTAAATTATTTGCAGATAAAAATCCTTATACCCCAATTATCTTCCGCCATTATTTTTGCTAATAATTGGGTTATTAGACACTTTACATGTCAATGTTCACCTCTTATCCAACATTTTTCTACTCAATTTTTCATAACCACATCTTGGACAACTTTCTGTCATAACCACATGTTGCACAACTTTCTGCCATAACCACACCTTGGACTGCTCTCTGGATATGCCTCATTGATGTGATGAGTTTGGGATCAGGAATTAGGAAGGGAAATTGGGGTATAAGCAGTGGGATAATGCATTATCGTGAATTCCTTATCCACTAGCCCCGGGGCTAGTGGATAAGAATCTTCTGCAATTAATAATGTCTGATCCTGGGAAAAAAAATTCCTGATCCCTAATTGCAGATCCCTGAACATTGATACCCCCTAATATTTAGACAAGCCCTTATCAAACCTGCCATGATTGAATGTTCTCAACACTTATTTTTATCTTCATATTAATATCCAGCACAGAAGGGACTTGAGTTAAATAGGTTGGAATATATTAGAGGGTGTCAAACATGACCATATACACCTGGCAGACTTTAGTCTCAAGACACCATTCCAAGATGCCATCATAAATAGGGGGTATCAATGTTCAGGGATCTGCAATTAGGGATCGGGAATTTTTTTTCCCAGGATCAGACATTATTAATTGCAGAAGATCCTTATCCACTAGCCCCAGGGCTAGTGGATAAGGAATCCACGATAATGCATTATCCCACCTCTTATACCCCAATTTCCATTTCTAATTCCTGATCCCAAACTCATCACATCCATGAGGCATATCCAGAGAGTAGTCCAAGATGTGGTTATGGCAGAAAGTTGTGCAACATGTGGTTATGACAGAAAGTTGTCCAAGATGTGGTTATGAAAAATTGAGTAGAAAAATGTTGGATAAGAGGTGAACATTGACAGGTAAAGTGTCTAATAACCCAATTATTAGCAAAAATAATGGCGGAAGATAATTGGGGCATAAGGATTTTTATCCGCAAATAATTTAATTGCCGATCCCTGAACATTGATACCCCCTAATGGCTTACTTGGGGCTAGACATGTCAAGCATGAGGTCAAATAATTCTTACTCTTGTGCCATCTCCCCAACTGCATTTGGGGGTATCAAAGTTGAGGGATCCACAATTAGGAATCGGGAATTATTTTTCCCAGGATCAGACATTATTAATTGCGGAAGATTCTTATCTACTAGCCCCAGGGCTAGTGGATAAGGAATCCACAATAATGCATTATCCTGCCTCTTATACCCCAATTTCCATTCCTAATTCCTGATCCCAAACTCATCACATCCATGATGTATTTTTAAGAAAGTCACATGACTTATAATTGCTGATGCCATCCTTGAGTCTTTACTCACTCTATGCTACTTAATTTTGGTGGCAAACACTTAAAATTTTTTTCTATCTACACACCCCAGCTGCATATTTGGTGGTGAATTCCCACTTCCCTCATCACATAAGCCTTCCACCAACAACTATGAAACACCTCTCTACTAGGCAGCTACTTAACTCAAATATGAATGCTATCACTTTACTTTTAGTTCTTTACTATAAATTGGACTCTTATTTGGAAGATGCTTTAGCCTATACATCTTTTCTTTCCAAAAAGTGTTACATAAACCCAAGGGGGCCAAATCTTCATCATGATCCCCAATATAATCTCTGCTTGATTCTCAACATTCCTCAACTAAACTTCTCTCAACTATTTTGAACTTCTCCTGATTCTTTCTTCAAACTTTATCAACCCATCTCTGAACATCCTCTCTTTCATAACAATTCTCAAAATAAATAGTGTGATGCTTCTATTCAACTTTCTGTTGCACTATTTTTCTTTGGCTCAAATGGAAATGGTGCTGCTGTAAGACATTTGGATAATCTCTTTAACATAGGATATGGTATGGTGATATTATACACCAAGTGCTGTCTAATTGCTATACTTTCCCTCAAGTCTCAAAAACTTGCTTGGCCAACTCCACAACAGCAACTTGAATCCTCTCAAGTAATGCAAGCAGAACATTTCCCTGGTTGTGTAGATTTTGTTTATGGCACAACTATACCTTTGAGTCAAAAGCCTGCTCATGATGGCAACCATTATTTTGATCACAAAAAAAGGTTTCTTCAAAATGTTCTCCAATTTCACATCTTTCATTAACTAACTTTTTATCTTCTTTGTAGATACTCTATTGCCATTCAACTTGTCTGTGATGTCAACAAAAAGTTTATTGCTTTTCATAGTGGCTGCCCTGGCTCATGTCATGAATCTTCCATCTTCCAAAGAATGAGGATTTCTCAAAGTCCTTACTCAAACTTTGATAAATCTCAGTACCTCCTTGCAGACTCAGCATATGCAAGTGGAAATTACATTATACTTGCTTTCTGTGGTGCAAATTTAGAAAATTACCCCAAAACTACCTTTAATTATCACCTTTCCCAATCAAGAGTACAAATTGAAAATGCTATTGGTATTTTAAAGGGAAGATTTTCTAGCCTTTGGGAGCTCAGAATCCAATTTCAAAGGAAAATTGGAGATCAAAACTGCAAATCATTGGATCATGACTTGCATTATACTCTACAATATCCTAGCTGATTTAAAGGATGAGTGGAATGATCTTTATGAAGAAGAGGATCCTGAACCAGCACTGGCTCTCCCCTCCCTTGAATCACAAAAAATCTATTCAACCGGAATATGCTCTGTCATTATGCCAATCACCCTCCACCATTTTGACACACAACCCTTTTAACTTTTTTTTTTCATACTCTCCAAATTTCTACTTTGTATACTTTATTCACTTGGCTTGGTATTTTTGTTTTTTAAATATTCATTTTTATTTTGAATTTACGGTGAATATCTCTTTTTTGGATGGCTCATTGGTTTTCTTTCACCAGCTCAACATGAAATCACATATTTTTTCAGTGTTTATTTTATTCATTCTTCCCTCATATCCTTTTCCTCCTCTCCTCAAACATCCATTAAATATTTTGGTTGCATTTTTTTTAACTTATCTCACCAGGTAAGTCATTTTCTCATTTTTATTGATTTTTTATTTGCTAATCATGATTTTTTATTTGCTTTTTTTTTGTAAGTGCTTCATTTATTTTTTTTCAAGGTCCAACTAGTTTTTTTTTGTTTTTTTCTCTCCCTCTTTTCTCTCTTGTCCTGCTCTTTTTCCCTCCTTTCCCCCCTTTAGACACTCTTTTCCTCCCTCTAGGCCCCTTTTCTCCCTTTAGGCCACCTCTCAACTCTCTCCCCCTCCCCTCTCACCTGGCCTCCACTCTCTATGTATTAGCTAAAAAATTGCTTAGCAATTTTTTTAGTAATAAAAGATTGGTGCTGCTCCAATTTTTTTTTACTAAATTATTGGTGATTCCAATCGTTTAATAGCTAAACAAATTGCATAGCAATTTGTTAGCTTGTTAAAGGGAGGAGGGAGTATTGTGGGGTAGCCTAAAGGGGGTAAAAGGGGGGAAAGGGGGGGGAAAGTGGTTCCTAAAGGGGGGAAAAGGGGGGAGGACCTGGTGAAAAAGGGGGAGAAGAGGGAGGGGTTGTTTGAGGACACCAAAAAGAGGTAAATGAGGCAGAAAAGGAGGGGTAATATGGGAATATGTAAAAGAAAATATTTGTTATTTTTATTAACAATATTTTGTATTTTTTTTTTTTTTTTACAGAATATTATAAAAAAATTATTTTATGGTTCAAGCTGAATCAAATATAAATTTGGTGTGTTTATAACTTTGATTTTTATTTTTGGGAAAAAAATTTCAAATACAATTTTTTTTTTTGGTTTAATTTTTTGTTTATAATTTTTTTTATCATTTTTTTCAGGGACTTTAGGTGGTGTATCTAGCACCAAATAACTTACAATTTTTTTTTTGGCAAATAATTTTACTGATGTTTGTTTTTATTTTATTTTTTTTTATTTTGTTTCATTTTTTTTCAAGGAGAGTTTTAGTATTTGATTTCTTTTCAAAAAACAATTATTTGGATTAATTTTAATCAATAAAGTTCTTAAGGTTGAATAAACAAACTAAATTTTGAGAGTTTTATTTTTTTGCCATTTTTTTTTTGGTTTTTGACACAAATTATTTTTTTTCAGAGAAAAAAATGTCTATTTTGTCAGAATCACCTCTTACTTCTCAACATCATCCTCTTTATCATCTTTGCAATTTTTTTCAAATTCAAATTCATTTAAATCATCATCCAAAATATCAAAAAAATAATGATGATTAAAATCAGCAGAATAAAAGAAATTTAAAAAAGAAAATTCATTTTGATTTTTTATTTGGCCATATATCAAATATCAAGTACTATAAAACCAAAGTGGGTCAAAAAATTCTTATCCAAATGAGTTACCAGAAGATATAAAATATTTAACCAAATCAGGAGACAATGAAATTAAAGCAGTTATCAGTAACTCTTTTAAACCTCAATTTATTTATGAAAATCATTCTTTTAATGGTTCAAAAGATGAAAACTTTAATCAAATATCTGATCTCATAATAGCACTATATCAAATGGCTTTGGTTCACATACCAATAAGGAATACAAATTTGTTGGGTGGTATTATGATTGGATTTGGTTGGAGACCAGGATTTGTTAAAGGCTATTCTCTTGGTATGTCTGATAATATTTTTTATTCTTAAAATAATTTCACTCATTTTATTTCCATAGAAATCTATTATTTACTTAAAAAATTATCTAAATCTGAAAAATATGACAATTTTTTCTTATGGGAAACCTTACCTTCTTTTAATAATTTTCTTGTTTTTTGCCTCAATAAACTCTGCAATAAAGTTTTTGAAAAGAATCATCAACTTGCTACCAAAGTTGGAATAGAAAATTGGTGTGACCTGGAATGGGAAGAAATTAGCAACCAATATCTTTTATTTTTCAAATGTTTTATTATTACTCATTCAAGATTCAACAATAAGATTCATATCAATAGGAAGACACCAATTATCTTACTTTTTGAATTTTCTCATATATCAATCCAATAACTGGCCAACCAATACCATCTCCAGCTAAAATCAAAGTACATAGCTTAAATTTTCCAGACAATCAGTGCATGATTGATTTTAGTTTTGTGAAATGGTGTGATTGAAACAATTTGGAACTATTCTCAAGATCATCACGAAACAACCAAAGCTCCACCTAGCTTGGAATATTGTCAAGAGTTCACATATTTTGGATGATCTTTTCAAATCAGTCAAAAATTAATCCACTGAATAAACAAGGTAGAAAAAGAAGGTAAATTTAACAAATATAAAAAAACTTTAAGTAGATCAAAAAAGAATGGGGATGAGTAGAGTCATCAAATATTTTTTATTTTTTCATAAATTTTTTATAAATCACTCTTATATTTCAAATTCCTAAAGTAAAGTAATGGGCCAACAACCTTGTGTTGTATAAATGGTAATCATGATAACATTAAATTGTTTCATGGGGTACATCTTGCCTATACCTTTGGAAAGTCCCAAACTTAGTTTCTAGACTTGGTCAACATTTTGGCGGGAGGAATTGTCATTACTTTAAAACTAGGGAAATAGATATATCTTAGTTGTTTATTTATTAATTTATGTAATTATATTAAATTTTGGTGATTCCCACCCCTTACTTCAATAAAATTCAGGGGGGGGTATTGCCAAATTTTCAAATCTGACATGCAAAATTGATGACTTTCAAAAAAATTGGTGATACCCACCCCTTACTTTGATAAAATGCAGGGGGGGGGGGGTATTGATTGCAAAATTTTTGACATGAAATTTTTGTGATACCCATCCCTTACTTCAATAAAATGCAGAGGGGATTATTGCCAAATATTCTTATAAGACTTTCAAAAATCTTGATTTGAAAGAATTTTGGTGATACCAGTAAAATGAAGGTGGTAGTAATGCCAAATTTTCATATAAGACTTTCAAGATTCTTGACTTGAAAATTTTTTGGTGATACCCACCCCTTACTTCAAAAAAATGCAGGGGGGGGGGATTGGCAAATTTTCAAATGAGATTTGAAAATTTTATTTAAAAAGAATTTTTAAAATTAAAATAAAAAAATTCAACTAATGATGGATAGAGTAATGAAATACAGGAAATTATTGTAAAATTTTATGTACAAATAATTATGAATAGTTGAGGTATGAAAGAGATAAAAAAAAAATAGTGATTAAAAAATTTCATTACACATTCAATTTCCTCATAAGATTTATTGGCTTTAACACATTCCATTAAAAATTTTTTCTTCTTTGAATTTTTTTGAGATCATGCTTATATTTCATCTGTTCTATAAAGTTTTGATGCTTGAGTGTTTTCTCCTCTTTCTTTGACTTTTAAATACTAAGTGTTAGCTTGAATTTCTTCTCCTCAAAGTCTTGTGCCCTATCATACTTTGGTAAAGAGAGCTTGTACTCCCTCTCCTCCAAGTCTTGTGCCCTATCATCCTTCTGTAAATAGGGCTTGTACTTCCTCTCCTCCAAGTCTTGTGCCCTATCATCCCTCTTTAAAGAGAGCCTGTATTTTTTATTTTCAAAATTTAGAGTCTCTTTAGCAACTTCCACTTTTTCTAGAGTGATAAGAAATATTAACAAAAAGTAGAATAAAAGCAGAGTAAAGTATTAAGAGGTATGGTATCACTTACCAGCATCACATTTCTCCGAAAATTCTTTGATAGAAGAAAAAGGGGTTTTAAATGAAGTATCACTTTTTCTTCTTCTTTGAGAGTGGAAATTTAGACTACTTGAAGCCCTTCACTTTTTGTTCAAGGTCACATTTTCCTCCTCATCATTGTTGCTGGCTTCAGACTCATTTGATTGTTGATCCTGTGTTTGTTCTTCAGCCTTTTTAGAATAAGAAAATGTAAAAAAAGAAATTATTGGTAAGATAAAAGAAAAAAAACATACTTGAGTTAGATTGGGTTAGTTTAAATTTCCATAAGGATCTATAGAAAAGCTATCTAGATTTGTTGAATTCAGAACAGAGGAGGCTTGAGTGGAAGAAGAGGATGGAAAAATATTTGTTTTGACATCATGTTTGGATATAGAATCTTCACCATTCAAAATTTTTTCAGGATTAAAATCAGCTCGATCTCCAAAAATAGCATACATCTTTTTAAAGTAAGGAAATAAAGATTCAAGTTTATCATCTATGGATTTTATGCCCTAACTGATATCAATGTTGGTAATACCAAAACAAGTGGAAGATGAAAGAGTATTTGCCTTCTTTTATTTGGCTTGTAAATGCTTGAAGCCTTCAGAAATCTGTTTAGGTAAAAGATCAATCCTTCCCTTGGTCTTATTCCGTAATTCATTGGCCATTAGTAGATAAAAATCAACTTTTGATGCAGGGGGCTGTCATACTTTAGTTGAATTTTCAGTACCAAAACAAGAATCCTAGCTAGACTTAGTTTTCAGCCAGTTGATAAGAATGAGATAATCATCTTTTCTAATTGAATAGTCTTTGATTTCTCAGCTGAGCAGAGGAAATAAGGAGTAGTGAAATTTGAAGAACAAATTGGGGAAGGCTGCCTTTGAGAAGATCAATGATGACAGGGAATTTTAAGATAATTGAAGATGAAAAGGAGTGAAAACAAGCAGATGAGATAACAAGGTGTTCTGAATGGAGAGAATAGACAGGATGTGTCAGCCTAGGTATACCCAGGACTGAGTAATTCTTATGTTTAAAATAAGATAAATTCAATTACATTAAGCTTATTACTTAAAAATAAGGTTAAAATACTTATATATATAGTTATAATACATATATATATAATTATTACACTATTATATGACTTATAGTAGTTAAAAAACCTTATCAATAGCTTAATAATACTTATTAAGATGTTAATAAAGTCATAATATACTTATCTTAAGTGATAATAAGTAATTATAGACATAAATAAGCTTATATGTATACATAAACCTCATATTCAGTGAAATATGTAGTTATATTATGTATATTTAGGTCTATAAGTGGGTTTTAACCTTTTAATAGCCTATAACCTTTATTTCTCTACTTATTTTAGGTCATATGGACGTATTCAGTGGACTCAAAATGCCTAAAAAAGCATATACACCTATTTCAGGCGCATATATCCAGTTTGGACAACTTAATCTGCTTCCTTGGATAGATTTTCCCCGATTTATGAGTTGGGATATGATTAATGGGTTAATGTGAATTCTTGGGGATGTTATTGGGAGATTTGAAAGTTAATTTGGTTCCTTTATATGCTTTGGGTTTCATTTTATCCTCTTTGGATGAGTTATTTTACCTGTTTCTTTATGGTATCCACTTTTATCTGTTTATTCTATTTATGGTATGGGTCTGAGGTATCATTAATTGTGATGGAGGGTCCTTACTGGAGGTCTGGGTGTTGAAACTTCTTGAATTAGATGCCATGGGCAAGTGATGGGAGCTCACAGTGCTGTAATTACTGGGGATAGCACTGACATCATCTGGATTGAAGGTCTGTGCACTCCAGTGGATTTTGGTGTAAGTAAGGGAGGATTTTGACGGGTTATTAGAAATCACTTACTTACTACAACTCAAATAAACACTACAACAGAATTATTATCATATAGAAATAACTTATAAAGCATTTATAAATTGATGTTATCTTTATATAAGCTATAACTATATTTTATTATTCTATTTTACACCACTAGCATGCATAACATCCAAGGATTGTGAGTTTAAATTGAGAATAACTTTTTTATTAGTCTTCCCCTGAGGTTTCATCACCAAATGATTTATTAATAAGTAGTTGAACCATTAATATTTAATATTAAATCATACTTAAGTACTAGCATAAACTGACAATTGGGGGTCTTTCCTTAGTTATTACTTATTATTTAGTATAAGCCTTAGGACATGATTTTTACTCTAGTATATCTCAAACAAACCCATATATTTGGGTCTTCAGAATATTAGTGGGTCATCATAACTCAGTGATTGCGGAAAAGAACCCTTATAATAATTTTGCTAATTTTTTATAATAAAAATTAGGTATTTACAGTAGTAACTGTACCCAATATAAACCCAATTTCACTTGGTATTCAGTCACCAATATAAAACCCAATTAAATTGGTATTTGGTTAAAGCTTAGTAAGCCAATTATTCACCCTTATAAAGGTCTAGTTAAACTTATTATATTATTTTTAACAGATTTTTTTGAATTTTTCTAATATTTTATTTAAATAAATAAAGATATAAATTCAGGGTAAGCTCCAGTGCTTTCATTAGTAATTGTATTGCTAATATTTTTTGTCTACTAGTTACCATATTGATTTTCCCTTTTGTAGACATGGAAAATAGTTATTTAAAGACACAATGAGTGCTCCAAAGGACAATGTAAGTGAAAAACCTGCTTATAACACCAGGTCTAGAGCTAAAGAAATTGCTCCAGGACATCACCATGGAGGGTCAATCCTACCCACAAACAGAGTCTATGAGTATAGAAGAAAAGGAGGCCCTTCTAAAAAAGATAACAATCAAAAATACTTCACCTCCTCTGCAGGATAAACTGTCCCATCTGGAAAAGCAGGTTCTGAAACTGGAGGAATCAAAGTCTTTCATGCTAAAGGAGGTAGAGCAGTTGCAAAACAACTGCAAGGTGGGTTTCCAACAGATAAATCAAACTTTCGTGGAGTTAATGGTAGGGTAGACAAGCCAACAATCCCCTACCCAAGGAGAGTCACATCATTCCCAAGTAAATACCCTGGTAGAGAAATGGAAGTGGGATTGGTTCCACCAGAAATGGTCCAGTCACAATTGCAACAGGAATCCTCCCTCTCATCAGACTTCCTCAGCTCACCCCTACAAAGGAAAGCAAAAGCACCAAAAATCAGGAATTGCACAAATCCCATGGTAAGAAGATTACCCTCTCAGATTGAACACAATACTGATGATTACAATATAGGTAATGTTATTGATGTAAAATCTGTACAGAAAATTGAGGAGGACTTAAGACAATTATGTTTTGATGTAGATACACCTGATTTATCTATTGTTAATAACAACAGTACTATTTATAATAATAATACAGTTAACCCTCAGTTGCAACCACTTACTAGTGAAATGAGAAGTTCACAAAACAGTGAAATAATTGAGAAGGAAGACATAAAGTATTTTAATAATAACACAACTGTCCATAGAAGTGTTTCAGAATTATGGAATAGAATGACTGACTGTGAGGAACAGGCAATTAAGCTCACAAGTGATAAAATTTTGTTCTTGACATTGAACATTTCTCAATTGGCAACAGGAAATAAAGAATTAGAGAATGAAATTTGGCTCTAACTCTTAAGTATGATTCTTTAAGTAATAAATATAGTGAACTTTCAAACAAATTCTGTGAGTTAGAAAAGTTGTATGAAGCACATTTATTGAAAACTGAATCAAGAACAAAGTTATCTTTTGACCAGACAAATCAGAGTGTCTCTGATCTGCTACAAAGATTGACTAAAATTGAGATTTAAACTTCTAATCTACTAATGAATCAGGATAATCATAAGTATACTCAGTATAATAATAATCCTTTCATTGGCAAAAATGATTCTCAATCATTCCCCATACCACCACAAGTAAAACCATCTGGTGGTAGTGTCAAGTCTGAAAATACAAATGTAAGTCACAAATCTGTGAGAGAGGAAATACAAGACCATTTATCTGGAGTGAATGAGTTATTGAATTTACCTAAGATTAGTAAAATAAATCCAATATAAAGTACTGGCCAAAGATAGATCAGTGCCCAACTTATGATGGGGAAGCCAGCTCTGATTGGCAAGATTTTATTCAAAGAATTGACAACTTAAAATTCTCATGTAAGTTACCAGATGAAGAAATAACACCAAAATTGATCTCTTTATTTAAGGATGTTGCTTTATTATGGTTTGAAGCTGTTTTGAGTGAGGGTAAAGATTAATCTTGCGCTGAATGGAAACAAATATTTAAAAAAAAATTTGTAGGTTCTAAATTCAGGCTCACTCAGCAAAGATTATATGAGAAAACTAGGTATAATCTGTTGAATGGTGACAAAAATATGGTATTTTTAATGAATTTAAATAGAATATTAAAATCCATTGAGCCAAAAATGGGTTTTAACTTATGGAAAAATATGATAATAAATAAATTACCTATATCTGTCAGAGACATTGTTGTAGCTAGAACAATAATGGTTAATGAATACTCTGAAATTATTAATATTTGTTATGAAATATTATTAAACCATAAGTATGAAGCAAGGTACACCACTTATAAACAAAATAATGAACCTGTAAAAAATCAGAATTCAAAAATACTTCAGGAGAAGCAGAAAAAACCTACTGCACCTGTAGTACCTAAAAAGTATTTAACTAATACTTGTTATAAGTGTAATAAACCTTGGGTGAAAGGTCACAAATGTGAGAAGCATATAAATATTGTTTAAAATAAGCATGAATTTGAAAATGAAACAGAAAAAAGAAAAGATTCAAGTGATTATGACAGTAATATCTCATATAGTGATGAGAATGAAGTCTGTATGTTTGAAGATGATTTGTCCATCTTTGAAACTCCAATATTAAATATGGACTCAAATGAATGTTTAATGAATTTTAAAGATGCTGAAATCATTAAAGATATACAAGCTGATAACTTAAAAATGACACCTATCACGGTTCCAGCTATCATTTCTGGAGAAAATGTAAATATAGTATTGGACACAGGAGCTTCTGGCTCTGTTGTTTCAACAAATACATTACTGAAAATTGATAGTGAGTATAAGTCAAAGCTTGAACCACTTCAAAGAAAAAATTGGAGAGGTTTTGGATCAGTACTACACCCCATTGGTAAATACAAAGCTGCTGTTTTCTTTAAACATCAACATGGTTATGTTAGAGTAACTTGTGACTTTGTAGTAATGAATAATACTGATTTTAGTAACTGGTTTATCATTGGAAATGAAATTATGACTAAGTTTGGTGTGAAATTAGACACTGCTAATAATAATTTTAAAATTGGCATGAATGGTAAAAGAGAATTTAAAATAAATTCTTTTAACACAGTCTTACATATTGAGTCAGTAATAAGTATTCCTTGAAAAGGAAGAGAATCAAATGAGATGGAACTTCTGGAAACAGAAATTTCAAAAGCATCATTTGGAACTCAGATAAGTGAAGCTGAGAAAACATATATTTTGGACTTAAATTAAGCATTTCCAACGGCTTTTGCACATGGGACCAATGAGCTTGGTCTTGTAAAGGATCATGAGATGAAAATTAGTTTAACCTGTGATATGGATAATATTGCTGCTAGTCTTAAAAAGAAACCATACCCTGCTTCACCCATGAAGAGGAAAGACATAGAGGAAAATATTAAGATGTTATTAAAAATAAACATTCTTGAAAAGGCTGAAACTACACCAAAATATTGATTAATATCACCAGTGCTAATCTCTTATGAACAAGATAAAGCAAGACTGTGCGGTGATTATAGAGAATTAAATACATTCACAGTGGATGATATTTATCCCTTGCCAAGGATTGCCTCTATACATGCTACCCTTAAAGGTGCTAAATATATAAGTTGCCTAGATGGAAATAAAGGGTACCATCAGATTTCTGTAGAAAAGAATTCACAGAATTTTTGTTGATAACAACACATATGGGAATATATAAATATGACAGGATGCTATTTGGCCCAAAAAATGCTCCATCAGTATTTCAGAAGTTAATGGATATAACATTCCATAATGAAATGATTGTAGGATGGTTAATGGTATACATTGATTACATCATAGTGTTCTCTAAAACATATTATGAACACTTAATCCATTTAAAAAAGGTATTTCAAAAGATGGATGAAATAAAAATTACCCTTGCATTGAAAAAATGTAAATTTGGGTTTGAGTCTTTAAAAGTGCTTGGTCATATTTTATCTGGCTTACAAATATTTGTAGACCAAAATAAGGTGGCTGCAATCAAGAATATTAGAATTTGTCAAAATTTAAAGGATGTACAATCTTTTCTTGGTATGTGTTATATTATTATAGACAATATATAAAGAACTACCAATTAATTGCTGCACCATTGACCACACAGATAAAGAAATCAGAAGCTTTCATTTAAAATAATGAAAGACAACAGGCTTTTGATAAGTTGAAAGAATGTCTGATGAAAGCTCCTATCTTGGGATTACCAGATTTCTAATTGCCTTTTGTATTGTATACGGATGCAAGCTTTATTGGTCTGGGTCCTGCTTTGCATCAAAAACAACTTATTGAAGGAAAAATGTCAGAAGTAGTAATTTGCTATATTTCACATACTCTAAGAAGTAGTGAATTGAAATATGGTGCTATTCAACTTGAATTTTTGGCAGTAGTATGGGCTCTTGAGAAGCTACACTATTACCTTGATGACCAAAAATTTGAGTTAATAACTGACTTTAGTGCAGTTAAGTCACTCTTAAACATGAAAACTCCTAATAGAAATTTGTTTAGATGGCAATTAGCTGTACAAGAATACATAGGATGGATGGCTATTACACATAGAGCAGGAACCTTACACTCTAATGTAGATCTGTTATCTAGAGTACCTCTACCCAATAATGATGATAATCCTGCTTATGTTCCTGAAACAAAGATTATTAACATTTATGGCATTTATATTGTAGATCTTGAGGATAAATTTATGCAATCAATTCTTGATAATTATGCTTCAGATCCTGACTTGAGTAAACTTACTACAATATTAAATGATCCATCTAATACTTCAATGAGTGTTTTGATCAAAACATTACCAAAAAAGTATAAAGAAGCATCAAAAAAAAGAAAATTTTCCATTGATGATGGTTTTATATATTACAGGAAGAAATTAAGCAATGTAATTGTAATTCCCCCTTCAACAAAGGAGTTAATTTTAAGCATATGTCATGATTATATATAAGCAGGTCATTTTGACTTCCATAAAACATTAAACAGAGTAAAAAATACAGCTTGGTGGATTAAAATGTCTGATGATGTTCAAAAATATGTTGAGACATGTGATTCTTATCAAAAATCTAAAAGATTAATGGGCAAAAGAGCTGGTTTATTAAAACAACTTGAGCAACCAAAAGATCCATGGGAAATAGTTAACATGGACTTTGTAAAAGGTTTGCCAATAGCAGGGAATAATAGTTATAACTACTGCTGGGTAATTGTAGATAGATTTACAAAAATGTGTAAATTTATTTCTACACACAAAGAGGTTTCTGAAAAGGACTTAGCTTTTTATGGTGGACACAAATATTAAATATAGCAGGTTTCCCCAAAGCAATAGTCTCAGACAGAGATCCTAAATTTACTTCTGAGTTCTGGACATCACTTATGGATGTTTCAGGGTGTCAATTAAAACTTTTTATGGCACACCATCCACAAAATGATAGGCTATCAGAAAGAATGATACAAACTTTTGAAGATATGATAAGAAGATATTGTGATTTTGGTCTAGACTTTAAAGACAATGGCAAATTCACGCATGATTGGGTAACCCTTATCCCAGGTTTAGAATTTGCATACAATAGTACAGTACATTCTGTCACTGGCAAAAAGCCATTTGAGTTATGGTTGGGTTATGTACCTAATACCCATGCTAAAACTCTTAATAGATTACCTAGATTGGATATCCATCCAGGTACATAATCTTTTCTTCAGATGCAAGAATTATGCAGAAAACATGCTCAAGAATGTATAAATAAGGCGTTTGAGTATGAGAAGAAAAGATGGGATAAAGCCCATAAAGAACAAATGTTCAAAGAGGGTGATGAAGTCCTTATTTCTACACTACATTTCAATTTAAATGGTAATTTTAAATTGAAGAATCCATTCATTGGACCATTTTGTAGTAAAAAAGATGGTTGGTAACAATGCTGTTGAAGTTATTCTATATGCACCATATGATAGAAAACATCCAGTATTTCCTATTTCTCTTATACAACCATACCATTCTAATGATACTGCTATATTTCCAAGAAGATCAGGAAGTCATAAATAGAAACCTGGAGAAATAGTTGAAAAGGAAGAAATTGAAAAGATACTTAAAAAGAGACACCTTAATAAAGAAAAGGGAGTTGAGTATCTATTAAGATTTAAAAATAAATCAAGTGAATATGACCAGTGGATTCCAGAAAATGATATCTCTGATCTTAAAAATCTCTTGAAAAATTTAAATCCAAATAATACTGTTTAATTTAGTATATGTATCATTGAAATTTTGAAATTATTTTTCTATTCACTCCTTACTTAATAATTAAAATGTCTTAACATTTTTTTTATTGTTTTTTTTGGGTGAGGGAGTGTCAGCCTAGGTATCCTCAGAGCTGAGTAACTCTTATGTTTAAAATAAGATAACCTCAATAACCTTAAGCTTATTACTTAAAAATAAGGTTAAAATACTTATATATATAGTTATAATACATATATATATAATTATTACACTATTATATGACTTATAGTAGTTTAAAAAGCATATCAATATCTTAATAATACTTATTAAGGTGTTAATGGAGTCATAATATACTTATTATAAGTGATATTAAGTAATTATAGACATACATAAGCTTATATGTATACATAAACCTCATATTCAGTGAAATATGTAGTTATATTATGTATATTTAGGTCTATAAGTGGGTTTTATCCTCTTAATAGCCTATAACCTTTATTTTTCTGCTTATTTTAGTTAATATGGACATATCCAGTGGACTAACAACGCTTAAACAAGCATATACACCTATTTCAGGCACATATATCCAGTTTTGACAACTTAATCTGCTTCCTTGGATGGATTTTCACTGATTTATGAGTTGTGATATGATTACTGGGTTAATGTGGATGCTTGGGGAAGTTATTGGGAGCTTGGACAGTTAATTTTGTTCCTTTATATGTTTTGGGATTCATTTTATCCTCTTTGGATGAGTTATTTTACCTGTTTCTTTATGGTATCCGCTTTTATCTGTTTATTCTATTTATGGTATGGGTCTGAGGTATCATTAATTGTAATGGAGGGTCCTTAATGGAGGTCTGGGTGTTAAAACTGCTTGGAGTGGATGCCATGGGGAGGTGATGGGCCCTTATGGTGCTGTAATTGCTAGGGATAGCACTGACGTTATCTGGATTGAAGGTCTGTGCACTCCAATGGATTTTGGTATAAGTAAGGGAGGATTCTAACAGGTTATTAGACATCACTTCCTTACTACAACTGAAATAAACACTACAACACAATTATTATCATATAGAAACATATTATTAAGCATTTATAAATTGATATTATCTTTATATAAGCTTTAACTATATTTTATTATTCTATTTTCCACCACTAGCACACATAACATCCAATTATTGTGGGTTTAAATTGAGAATAACAATTTTATTAGTCTTCCCCTGAGGTTTCATCACTAAATCATTTGTTAATAAGTAGTTAGACCATTAATATTTAATATTAAATCATACATAAGTACTATCATAAATTGACAGGATGAGGTGAGAATGGGAGTGCACAGAAAGGTATAAGGCATATCCAGAGAGTAGTCAAAGATGTGGTTATGACAGAAAGTTGTCCAATATGTGGTTATGAAAAATTGAGTAGAAAAATGTTGGATAAGAGGTTAAATTTTACATGTAAAATGGCTAATAACCCAATTGTTAGAAAAAATAATTGCAGAAGATAATTAGGGTATAAGGATTTTTATCTGCAATTAATTTAATTGCAGATCAGTCAACTTTGATACCCCCCATTACCCAATCCACAGCACATCAGAACCCCTCTCCCTTAGCCCCACTTTTTTCATGTGCTCAAAACTTATGAATATTTATAAATCAACATTTATAACTCAAAATTTTTATCTTCTCATCACAGTAAGTTCATTCCTTTTGATTTATTGAGTCATCACCTTTTTACAGCTGAATTTTCCATTCTTCCCTATATCTTATCACAGGGGGAAAAATGGTGAACTAGATGTGTAGTTCAGTTTTGTGACGCTATTCCATTCCTAGGTGTGTTTTTGTGACAAACTATTGAATGTCACTTTTTGAGCCCACCTTAGTTTTTGCCTTTGGAAGAGGATTAAGGTGGTTTGATGTTGGTATGCTTGTAAGAGAAGTCAACAGGAGGTGCAAATAGAATTTTTAGATGAATCCATGAAGATGAGAGGACATGAGCCAAGGAGATGCCAGTTTCAGAAAAGAAAAAAAATAAAGCAGAGTCAAACAGGGTCACTCCACAAATCAGACCCAAAGTCATACCCTGCAACCAAAAACTGAACTAGACATCTATTTCAGGGTTTTTTCCCCCTGTGTATGATTGCTGAGATATTGACCTTAAAATTTGAGCTTTATTTTTTGCACTATTTCACTTTTTTTATGTTTCTATGTCATTGAAACACATTCATAGCACATTCTTTATGTGCTTTACATGCTCCATATTCAATTCCCCACAAATTTCAACTTTGCTCTTTATCAATCTATTTTTTCCCACCTTTCCATCAAGGTAAGTATCAATTATGCTAAAGTTTGGAGAAAATCTGGTTCAATTAAATGATAATTGAGTCAACAAAATAAGTTAGAAGAAATAAAAAATGCCGCCATAAAAAATATTAAATGCCTGGTTCAATGGAATGATAATCAAGTCAAAAAAATAAGTTAGAAGAAATAAAAGATGCTACCACACTAAAAGAAATAAGTAAAGAATAAAAGATAAAGTTTCTTAAAGACAGAGAGTAAGTAAAAAAGTTAGAAAATGAGATACATTGCAGCATAAAGAGCAAACTGACATAAATATTAAATAACTGGTTCAATGGAATGATAATCAAGTCAACAAAATAAGTTAGAAGAAATAAAAGATGCTGTCACACTAAAATAAATAAAGAGAAAAACAAAAGAAATAAATAAAGAATGAAAGATGAAGTTTTTTAAAGACAGAGATTAAGTAAAAGAGTTAGAGAAGGAGATGCTGACAGGTGAACAGAAAAATCTCCCTTTTATAATGAGCTAGGTGGTGCATACAAAAGAACCAGGACATGAAAGCAAAAAGTAAGGAGTCAATAACACTATGATATTTACACATAAAAATAAAAAATAATGATCTATGATAATGAAATGGAATTTAATAATAATCTTATACCCCCATGCTCAATGTTGTAATTCTGATAAACCTATAGCACTACAGAATTCTTTATGTTTTTGATGAGTCAAGGATTTGGTAATAAGGTCAACAATCATGTTAGAAGTTGAAACATATTATATTGTAAGTTGATCAGAATCAACCAGCTCCCTAAGCTAATTTAGTTGAATGTTGATGTGTTGAGTTCTGTGTTGATACAAAGGGTTTTAGAAAAGAGCAATTGCACCCTGTCTGTCATTGAAAATTGTAGGAGTGTCATGTTGAATATTAAGATCAGCAAACAATTGAGTGAGCCACACTACATCCTGCCCCACCCCAGACATGTCTATATATTTGGCTTCAGTTTTAGATAAAGAAACCACCTGTTTTTTTATATTTACAACCCAGAAGACCATTGGGAAGAATGATGGATCCAGAGGTAGACTTACAAGTTGGTGATGATCCCCAATCAGCATTGGCATGACTAAGGATTTGAGAATAATTAGATCCCTCTTGTCAGTGTATCTAGTATATAAGTATGCTTTAATAGCTTTATTAATGGTACTACTTCTTATTGATAAATTATTTAGTGATTAAACCTCAGGGGAAGACTAATAAAATAGTTATACTCAAATAAAACTCACAATACTTGGATTTAAATGCGTGCTAGTGGTGGAAAATAGATTAATAGAATATAGTTATAGCTTATAAAATGATTATATCAGTTTATAAAGGCTTTATAATATATTTCTAAATTATTATAATTGTATTTAAATGTTTATTTGAATTGTAGTAAGTAAGTGATGTCTAATAACCGTCAAAATCCACCCTTACTTATACCAAAATCCACTGCAGTACACAGACCTTCAATCCAGATGATGTCACTTCTATCCCCGGAAATTACAGCACTGTGAGGGCCCATTACCTCCCCATGGCGTCCACTTCAAGAAGATTCAACACCCAGACCTCCAGTAAGGACCCTCCATCACAATTAATGATACCTCAGACCCATACCATAAATAGAAAATCCAGATAAAAGCAGATACCATAAGGAAACAGGTAAAATAACTAATCCAAAAGGGATAAAATAAAACCCAAAGCATATAAAGGAAAAAAATGAAATTTCAAAGCCCCCAATAACATTCCCAAGCATCCATATTAACCCAGAAATGACCTCCCACCCCATAAATCCGTGAATATCCATCCAAGGAAGCAGATTAAGTTGTCCAAACTGAGTGAAGAAAGCAGAAAAACAAAGTTTATAGGCTATTAAGAGGCTAAAACCCATTTATAGACCTAAATATACATAATATACTGCATATTTCACTGAATATGAAATTTATGTATACTTATAAGCTTATGTATGTCAATAATTACTTAATATAACTTAAGATAAATATATTATGACTCCATTAACACCTTAAAAAGTATTATTAGGCTATAGATAAGCTATTTAAACTACTATAATTTATATAATAGTGTAATAATTATATATAAACGTAATATAATAATATATATTATTTTTAACCTTATTTTTAAGATATAAGCTTAATTTACATAAGGTTATCTTATTTTAAGTATAAGAAATACTCAGTCCTAGGGATATCTAGGCTGACACTCCCTCACCAAAAAAAAATAAAGAAAATGTTAAGACAATTTAATTAATAAGTAATGAGTGAATAGAAAAGATTTTAAATTTTCTATAATACATATACTGCATAAACAGTATTATTTTAATTTAAATTTTTTCAAGAGATTTTTAAGATCAGAGATTCCATTTTCTGGAATCCACTGGTAATATTCACTTGATTTATTTTTAAATCTTAATAGTTACTCAACTCCCTTTTCATTAGTAAGGTGTCTCTTTTTAAGTATCTTTTTAATTTCTGCCTTTTCAACTATTTCTTCAAGTTGCTGTTTATGCCTTCCTGATATTCTTGGAAATAGAGCAGTATCATTAGAATGGTATGGTTTTATAAGAGAAATAAGAAATACTGGATGTTTTTTATCATATGGTGCATATAGAATAACCTCAACAGCATTGTTACCAACCATCTTTTTAACTAAAAATGGTCGAATGAATGGATCCTTCAATTTAACATTACCGTTTAAATTGAAATGTAGTGTAGAAATAAGGACTTCATCACCCTCTTTGAACATTTGTTCTTTATGGGCTTTATCCCATCTTTTCTTCTCATACTCAAACGCCTTATTTATACATTCTTGAGCATGTTTTCTGCATAATTCTTGCATCTGAAGAAAAGATTATGTACCTGGATGGATATCCAATCTAGGTAATTTATTAAGAGTTTTGGAAGAAGTATTAGATACATAACCCAACCATAACTCAAATGGCTTTTTGCCGGCAACAGAATGTACTGTACTATTGTATGCAAATTATAAACCTGGGATAAGGGTTACCCAATCATGTGTGAGTTTGTCATTGTCTTTAAAGTCAAGACCAAAAGCACAATATCTTCTTATCATATCTTATAAAGTTTTTATCATTCTTTCTGCTATCCCATCAGTTTGTGGATGGTGTGCTGTAGAAAGTTTTAATTGACACCCTGAAACATCCATAAGTGATGTCCAGAACTCAGAAGTAAATTTAGGATCTCTGTCTGAGACTATTGCTTTGGGGAAACCTGCTATATTTAACATTTGTGTCCACCATAAAAAAGCTAAGTCCTTTGCAGAAACCTCTTTGTGTGTAGGAATAAATTTACACATTTTTGTAAATCTATCTACAATTACCCAGCAGGAGTTTTAACTCTTATGACCTGCTATTGGCAAACCTGTTACAAAGTCCATGTTAATTATTTCTCATGGAGCTTTTGGGTGCTCAATTTGTTGTAATAAACCAGCTCTTTTGCCTGTTAATCTTTTAGATTTTTGACAAGAATCACATGTCTCAACATATTTTTGAACATCATCAGACATGTTAATCCACCAAGCTGTGATTTTTACTCTGGTTAATATTTTATGGTAGTCAAAATGACCTGCTAAGATATCATCATGACATATACTTAACATTGACTCCTTCATTGAAGGGGAAATTACAATTTCATTACTTAATTTTTTCCTGTAATATATAAAACCATCCTCAATGGAAAATTTTCATTTTTCTAATGCCTCTTTATACTTATTTGTTAATGTTTTTATTAAAACATTCATTGCAGCATTAGATGGATCATTTAATATTGTAGTGAGTTTACTCAAGTCAGGGTCTGAAGCATACATGTCAAGAATTGATTGCATAAATTCATCCTCAAGATCTACAATATAAATGCCATAAATGTTAATAATCTCTGATTCAAGAACATAAGCAGGATTATCATCATTATTAGGCAGAGGTACCCTAGATACCAAATCTACATTAGAGTGTAAGGTTCCTGCTCTATGTGTAATAGTCATCCGTCCTCTGTATTCTTGTACAGCTAATTGCCATCTAAACATATGTCTATTAGGAGTTTTCATGTTTAAGAGTGACTTAACTGCACTACAGTCAGTTATTAACTGAAATTTTTGGTCATAAAGGTAATAGTGTAGCTTCTCAAGAGCCCATACTACTTCCAAAAATTCAAGTTGAGTAGCACCATATTTCAATTTATTACTTCTTAGAGTACGTGATATATAGAAAATTACTTCTTCTGAAATTTTTCCTTCAATAAGTTGTTTTTGATACAAAGCAGCACCCAGACCAATAAGACTTGCATCTGTATATAATACAAAAGGCAAATGGAAATCTGGTAATCCCAAGATAGGAGCTGTCATCAAACATCCTTTCAACTTATCAAAAGCCTGTTGTCTTTCATTATTCCAAATGAAAGCTTCTGATTTCTTTATCAGTGTGGTCAATTGTGCAGAAATTAATTGGTAGTTTTTTATATATTGTCTATAATAACCACACAATCCAAGAAAAGATTGTACATCCTTTACATTTTGAGGAATGCCAATTTTCTTTATTGCAGCCACCTTATTTAGGTCTACACATATTTGTAAGCGTGATACAATATGACCAAGCAATTTTAAAGACTCAAACCCAAATTTACATTTTTTCAATGCAAGGGTAATTTTTATTTCATCCATTTTCTGAAATACCTTCTTTAAATGGATTAAGTGTTCATCATATGTTTTAGAGAACACTATGATCTCATCAATGTATACCATTAACCATCCTTCAATCATTTCATTATGGAATGTTATATCCATTAACTTCTGAAATACTGAAGGAGCATTTTTTGGTCCAAATGGCATCCTGACATATTTATAAATTCCCATGTGTGTTGTTATCAACAAAAAGTTCTGTGAATTCTTTTCAACATGAATTTGATGGTACCCTTTATTTCCATCTTTGCAACTTATATAGTTAGCACCTTTGAGGGTAGCATTTATAGAGGCAATCCTTGGAAAGGGATAAATATCATCTACTGTAAATGTATTTAATGCTCTATAATCACCCCACAGTGTTGCTTTGTCTTGTTCATAAGAGATTAGCACTGGTGATATTACACAATATTTTGGTGTAGTTTCAACATTCTCAAGAATGTTCATTTTTAATAACATCTTAATATTAACCTCTATGTCTTTCCTCTTCATTGGTGAAGCTGGGTATGGTTTCTCTTTAAGACTAGCAGGAATATTATCCATATCACAGGTTAAACTTATTTTCATCTCATGATCTTTTACAAGGCCAAGTTCATTTGTACCATGTGAAAAAGCCATTGGAAATGCTTTAATTAAGTCCAAAATATTGTTTTTCTCAGCTTCACATATCTGAGTGCCAAAAGATGCTTTAGAAATTTCTTTTTCCAGATGTTCCATCTCATTAGATTCTCTTCCTTTGCATGGAATATTTGTTACTGACTCAATGTGTAAGACTGTGTTAAAAGAATTTATTTTAAATTTCCTTTTATCATTCATGCCAATTGTAAAATTGTTATTAGGGGGTGTCAGTTCTGGCAAATCCGCACTTACAAATCCGCACTTAAATAAGTGCGGATTTCCAAAACACACTAGCCCCAATACTGGTGGATTTCAAAATGAAATAAGTCACTTATTTCACTCAAATCCGCACTTTCTCAACCAAAAGTGCTGATTTCACCATCAAGTCCCATTTCACTGATTTGTCAGCATCATCCCATTCATACGCAGCACTCCGCAGCATAACACTTCATAACTCAAAACATCGTACATCACTTACATCTTAATATCATATCATATAAGAGTCATGCCTTCCTCACTTTCAAATCGTGATAAATTACATAAAGCAATGACTTTCATGGCGCTTGAACTGCTCTTGGACTCTGATTCCGATTCTGATCTAGAAGAAGATTTTGTCGTTTTATCAAAAATGGCCAGGAAACGTTACCTTCTTCCCAGAAAGCCTCAAGTACTTCATACCCCCAAGTACACCATCCAAACACTTCTTAACCTATCTACACCCAGTTTTAGACAGCTGTTCAGGACTTCTCAGGAATGTTTCCTTAAATTGCTTGAGCTTATTCAGGATCATCCCATATTTCACAATAATTCTCAAAAAGAACAACAACATCCTTCAATTCAATTGGCCATCACACTATGTCGTTTGGGTTCAAATGGTAATGGAGCCGCTTTGAAACGTTTAGAAAATGTCTTTGATTTAGGGTATGGTTCAGTTAACACTTATACCAAACAATGTATCACTGAAGACAGTCAAAATGCCAAATTCAACAATCATTTGGCAAAGTCAAGAGTCCGTATTGAACATTCTATTGGAATCTTGAAAGGCCGTTTTTCTAGTTTAAGGGAATTAAGAAGTCCTCTTAGAAATAAATCTGAAATGGAGGCGGTGATCAACTGGATTCTGTGTTGCACTATACTTCATAACCTACTTGCTGACCTCAAAGATCAATGGTTAGAGCTGTATGAAGATGAACAAGTTGATTCACCTCCGACTATATCCAACACTTCTATTTCTCAATCAACTAGTATAAGGGCAAAAATCCTTCCAATAACACTCCAACATTTTTCAACGCAATTTTAATTTTTTTCTCTTTCTCTTCAAATTATCAATTTGCATGTATTATTCACTGAGAATGGTAAATTTTTTTGCATATTTTTTTGGTTTTTGAATTTGCTGTTAAAGTCTTATTTTTTTTTCTCTCTGTGTTTTCTTTCATCAACTCAACATGAAATCGCATATTTTCAGCAAACACCACGCAATATAGGGGGACGACTTGCTAGCAAGTCCGCAACTTGAAGTCAGATGGAAATCAGATGGAACTCAGACTGAAGTAATACTGAACTTTCACTTGAAGTATCACACAAATAACAATGGATCTATATTGAAAACATAGTGAAAGTGTGAGGATAACTGAATGGAAGCCAGAAAAAATCATTCCATGAGTCTACTCAATGCAAAGTATTTTTTGAAACAGCTTATTAAAATAATACTTTATTAAATTAATTTTATCAATAAAAATTGATTGACAATATTGCAATTCTTAAATACAATAATTTTATTAAAAAATTTCAGATTACATATAAAAAAAATCAGTGACTTTTTCTATTACTTACAACTGTTTTTACAGAATTGAAAACTATGTTTCAGCTAATATTTTATGGAAGTGAACTCTGTTCTTTGCCCGAAGAACAGAGTTCATCCTCCTATTTTCACACTCTGTTTGCACCAATCTCCATCCCTTTCAATTCTATCAACACATGCTTGTCTTCCCTTCCCATGCCTTTCGCTATCCTCCCAGCCCCATTGTATGCCATCCTCTTTTGATCCCCATTTCACCCCTCTCAACCTCTCCCAGACCCTTTTCTTCATTTAAAATGCCTCGGAACCCTTAATCTTCCCTTCCAACTCTTTCCCAACCTTTTCGCTACCCCATACACCCTTCCAATTAAATTGAAATAAATAAATAAATAAATGAGTTAATGATTAAGATATATAGTAAACAAAACTTACTTATATCTTTTTTTTCAAAATAATCCTCAAGGGAGCCAAATGAGCTTGTTGAAGTATTACCACGTTTTAATAGATGGTTCAAGTTCATTGAAGTTGAGGCTCGACGCTTTAGTTTGGAGTTTGAACAAGAGGCTTCAGGAAGTTCTTCTAAAGCAGCTTCTAAAGAGGTATTCACATTTCCAGAATTGAGATAATTTAATGGAGATTGAGTTTGAGTAGGAGGAGACTAGAAAGAAAGAGAAATTCAGAGAAGAATTGAAGAAAAAACAAAAAGTAAACATACATTTAAATTTTGGGCCTCTGAGGATTCAGATCTTCTGCGATATAATTGTTCTGCTTGATAGTTGGGATCATCTTCAGCTGAACTATGGTTAGAAGGTGGAGGGGATTGATCTTCTTCAAGTAAAGGTGTGTTGGGAGGATTATAGGAAGGTTTGGATCCAGAAGGTATATGCTTAGTAGTATTGTGTAGAAACCAAGGGTTTACATCAACTCGGGTGCCAAAAAGATTATCCATTTCCTCATAGAAAGGACACATGACATTGAGCTTTTCGGAAACAGTAGTAATTCCAATCTCCAAATCATCATCGTCAATACCAAAGCCAGTTTCATTTACAGCATGATGAGTCTTTTTATATTTTGAATGGTAACTCTTAAATCTCTCCTTCATTTGTTTAGGATTGATATCGATTCTCCCCCTTGTTTTCTTCCTTACTTCATTGGCCATCAACAAGTAGCCATTAACCTTTGAAGAAGGTGGACGTCCAATACGAGTGGACTTTTCACATCCAAAACATGCTTCAAAATTTGATTTTATTTTAAGGAAGTTGATTATGATGAGATAATCATCCTTTTTAAGCTGACCTGAACCTGCCTTTGATTTTTCAGGTGTAGGGCTTGCTTTACGAGGAGACTTTTGTGACGAAGCAGATTTTTGAGTTACCTTTTGAGATTTGGAATGTCTGGGAGGCATTATGAAACTGGCACATAACAAGAAAAAAGATTAAAAAGTAGAAGAAATAAGTAAAAAAGAATGTAAACATGCCTGGTCAAAATATTGAAAATGTCAGGAAGGGGTGTGTGCCGAGGATTGATGGGTAGGTAGCGAGGAAGGTCAGTGTGTCACATGTTACAGGGATGGGGTAAGAAAGGAAGGGATGTTTTGTGGCCAAAATGTGGTTGTGAAAAAAAACGGGAAAAAAGTGCTGATTTGAGGCCATAACTGACACCCTTTTTTGAAATAAGTGACTTTTTTGCAAAATTTAAGTGCTGATTTGTAAGTGCTGATTTGGTTTGAAATCCGCACTTAATTTAAGTGCGGATTTGCCAGAACTGACACCCCCTATTAGCAGGGTCTAATTTCCCACCAAACTTAGTCAGAATATCATTTCCAATGATAAAACAGTTACTACAGTTAGTATTATCCATTACTACAAAGTCACAAGTTACTCTTACATAACCATGTTTATGTTTAAAGAAAACAGCAGCTTTTTATCTACCAATGGGGTGTAGTACTGATCCAAAACCTCTCCAATTTTTACTTTGAAGGGGCTCAAGCTTAGACTTATATTCACTATCAATTTTTGGTAATGTATTAGTAGAAACAACAGAACCAGCAGCTCCTGCGTCCAATACTATATTAACATTTCCACTAGAGATGATAGCTGGAAACGTGATAGGTGTCATTCTAAAGTTATCAGCTTGTATATCTTTAATGATTTCAGCATCCTCAAAATTCAATAAAGATTCATTTGAGTCCATATTTAATATTGGATTTTCAAAAATGGACAAATCATCTTCCAACATACAGACTTCATTTTCATCACTATATGAGATATTACTGTCATAATCACTTGAATCTTTACTTTTTTCAGTTTCAGTCTCAGATTCACATTGATTTTCAACAATATTTATATTATTCTCACATTTGTGACCTTTAACCCAAGGTTTGTTAAACTTATAACAAGTATTTGTCTCATACCTTTTTGGTACTACAGGTGCAGTAGGTTTTTTCTGTTTTTCCTGAAGTGTTTTTGAATTCTGATTTTTCACATGTTCAAAGTTTTGTTTATAAGTGGAATACCTTGATTTATACTTATGGTTTAATAATATTTCATTGCAAATATTAATAAAGTCAGAATATTCAGTAACATTAATTATTCTAGCTACAACAATGTCTCTGACAGATATAGGTAATTTATATATTATCTTATCTTTCCATAAGTTAAAATCCATGTTAAGCTCAATGGCTTTTAGTATTTTATTTAAATTCATTAAAAATACCATAGGTTTGTCACCATTCAATGGATTATACCTAGTTTTCTCATAAAGTCTCTTCTGAGTGAGCCTGAATTTAGAAACTCCAAATTGTTTTTCAATTAGTTGTTTCCATTCAGCCCAAGAGTAATCTTTACCCTCATTCAAAACAGCTTCAAACCATAATAAAGAAACCTCCTTAAGTAAAGAGATCAATTTTGATGTTATTTCTTCATCTGGTAACTTATATGAGAATTTCAAGTCGTCAATTCTTTGGATAAAATGTTGCCAATCAGAGCTGGCTTCCCCATCATAAGTTGGGTACTGATCTATCTTAGGCCAGTTCATCTTATTGGATTTTATTTCACTAATCTTAGGTAAATTCAATAACTCATTTACTCTTGATAAATGGTCTTGTATTTCCTCCTGTACGGATTTGTGACTTACATTTTCAGATTTGACACTACCACCAGATGGTTTTAGTTGTGGTGGTATAGGGAAGGAATGAGATTCACTTTTGCCAATGAAAGGATTATTATTATACTGAGTATACTTATGATTGTCCTGGTTCATTAGTAGATTGGCAGTTTTAATCTCAACTTTAGTCAATTTTTGTAGCAGCTCAGAGACACTTTGATTTGTCTGGGCAAAAGATAACTTACTTCTTGATTTAGTTTTCAATAAATGTGCTTCATACAATTTTTCCAACTCACAGAATTTGCTTGAAAGTTCACTATATTTATTACTCAATGAATCATATTTAAGAGTTAGAGACAAATGTTTATTCTCTAATTCTTTATTACGTGTTTCCAGTTGAGAAATTTTCAATGTTAAGGATGAAATTGTATCACTTGTGAGCTTAACTGTCTGTTCCTCACAATCAGTCATTCTATTCCACAATGCTGAAACAATTTTATGGACAGTTAAATTATTGTTAAAATACTCCATGTATTCCTTCTTGTTTCTCTCACTCTCTTGTGAACTTCTCATCTCACTAGTAGGTGGTGGCAACTGAGGATTAACTGTATTATAAATACTACTGTTGTTATTGAAAAAAGACAAGTCAGGTGTATCTACATCAAACCCTAATTTTCTTAAGTCCTCTACTATTTTCTGTACAGATTTGACATCAATAATATTACCTACATTGTAATTATCAGTATTGTGTTCAATCTGAGAGGTTAATCTACTTACCACGGGATTTGTGTGAGCCCTGATTGTTGGCGCTTCTGTTTTCCCCTGTAGGGGTGAACTGAGGAAGTCTGATGAGGAGGAGGATCCCTGTTGCAGCTGTTACTGGACCATTGTTGATGGAACCAATCCCACTTCCATTTTTCTACCAGTATTTTCTCCTGGGAGTGATGTGACCCTCCTTGGGCAGGGGGTTGCTGACTTGGCTGGCCTCCCTTTAGTTCTGCCAGTGATTGATTCATTTGTTGGAATCCTACCTTGCAATTTTTCTGCAATTGCTCTACCTCCTTGAGCATGAGAGACTTTGATTCCTCCAACTTCAGGACCTGTTTTGAAAGATAGAATAGTTGATCCTGCAGAGGAGGAGACGTCTTTTTTGTGGTAATATTTTTTAAGAGGGCATCTTTTTCCTCTATACTCATTTTCTCTGCCTGGGGGTATGACTGACTCTCCATGGTTATGTCCTGGAGCAATGTATTTATTAGCTTTAGACCTGGTATTATAAGCAGGCTTTTCACTTAAATTGTCCTGAGGAGCATTCATATTGATAAGAATAACAATATATCACATCTACAGAAAGGAAAACCTATTGTAATTAGTAGATTAAAAGTATTAGCAATGTTATTACTAATAAAAAAGCACTGGAGCTTACCATGAATTTAAATCTTCATTTATTTAAATAAAATGTAAGAAAAATTCAAAAAAATCTGTTAAACATAAAATAATAAGTTTAAATAGACCTTTATAAGGATTAATAAATAGCTTACCAATCTTTAAACAAATACCAATTTAATTGGGTTTTATATTGGTGACTAAATACCAAGTGAAATTGGGTTTATATTGGCTACAGTTACTACTGTAAATACCTAATTTTAATTATAAAAATTAGTACAATTATTATAAGGGTTCTTTTCCGCAATAACTGAGTTATGATGACCCACTAATGTGCAGAAGACCCAAATATTAGGTTTTTTTGAGCTATACTAAAGTAAAATCACGTCCCAAGGCTTATATCTAATAATCTATAATAATCAAGGAAAGACCCCCAATTGTCAGTGTATCTAGTATATAAGTATGATTTAATAGTATTTATTAGTGGTCCTACTACTTTTTGATAAATTATTTATTGATTAAACCTCAGGGAAAGACTAATAAAATAGTTATACTCAAATAAAACTCACAATACTTAGATTTAAATGTGTGCTAGTGGTGGAAAATAGATAAATAGAATATAGTTATAGCTTATATAATGGTTATATCAGTTTATAAAAGCTTTAAAATATATTTCTAAATTATAATAATTGTGCTTAAATTTTTATTTGAATTTTAGTAAGTAAGTGATGTCTAATAACCGTCAAAATCCTCCCTTACTTATACAAAATCCACTGGAGTGCACAGACCTTCAATCCAGATGATGTCACTGCTATCCCCGGAAATTACAGGACTGTGAGGGCCCATCACCTCCCCATGGCTTCCATTTCAAGCAGATTAAACACCCAGACCTTTAGTAAGGACCCTCCATCACAATTAATGATACCTCAGACCCATACCATAAATAGAAAATCCAGATAAAAGTGGATACCATAAGAAAACAGGTAAAATAACTAATCCAAAAGTGATAAAATGAAACTCAAAGAATATAAAGGAAACAAATGAGATTTCCAAGCCCCCAATAACATCCCCAAGCATCCATATTAACCCAGCAATGACCTCCCAACCCATAAATCCATGAATATCCATCCAAGGAAGCAGATTAAGTTGTCCAAACTGAGTGTATGCGCCTGAAATAGATGTCTATGCTTCTTTAGGCGTTGTGAGTCCATTGGATATGTCCATATGACATAAAATAAGCAGAAAAACAAAGGTTACAGGCTATAAAGAGGCTAAAACCCACTTATAGACCTAAATATACATAATATACTGCATATTTCACTGAATATGAGATTTATGTATACTTATAAGCTTATGTATGTCAATAATTACTTAATATCACTTAAGATAAATATATTATGACTCCATTAACACCTTAATAAGTATTATTAGGCTATGGATAAGCTATTTAAACTACTATAATCTATATAATAGTGTAATAATTATATATATATGTAATATAATAATATATATTATTTTTAACCTTATTTTTAAGATATAAGCTTAATGTACTTAAGGTTATCTTATTTTAAGTATAAGATATACTCAGTCCTAGGGATATCTAGGCTTACACCTCTAATGTCAAGCCATAATTTACTGTCTTTTAAAGAAATCTTATTACATGTTTGAAATAGTGAACATGATCATTTAAAGGTGAGTTTAGGAACTGGGATAAAATGCTGGAAGAAAAATCCAAGCCTGGACGTTTTCAGGAGACCAAGTAGTTCAGAAGACCTATTTCCCTTCTGTAATTGAATTTTCAAATAGGTTTTTCACCAGTTTGTGCAGTTAATTTAGCATTAGGTACAAAAGGAGTCAAAGAAGGTCTACAATCTGTCATATTGTATTCTTTAAGCATATTGGCTCTATATAATGGTTGAGATAGGTGAAATATTTTCTTTTCTCAATTTAAAGATAATTTCATCCCCAGAATCCAGGAAATTTTGTCTTGATCATCCATTTCAAAAAATGATTGACGACTATGTTTTATTGAGAAAATGTTTTTACCACATATGAATAGATCATCAACATGTACAAAATTATGAAAGGAGTTCTTGGTGAAGTTGTTTGAGAAAACACATAGATAAGCAGGGTTTGGTTGAAAATTAATAGAGGTTAAGAAGTCTTTCAATTTCTTGCACCAGCATCTAGGGCTTTGTTTTAGCCCATCAAGTGATTTTTCAAGTTTGAGAAATGATTTTGGTGATTGTGGTCCAACAAAAACATTTGAAAAACAGATATACACATTTTCTTCAGGCACTCTATTTAGGAAGGCAGTTTTAACATCCATTTGATATACTTCTAAGTTTTTGGTTTCTGATAGGCTTAGGAGAGTTCAAAGTGATTCCAACCTTCCCATTGGTGCAAAAGTAAAATTATAGTCAATTCTTTCAGCTTGAGCATACCCTGGAACACAAATTCTTTCCTTGTATTGAGATAAATTTCCTTCACTTTCAATTTTCTTCTTAAAGATCCAGAAAGTATCCAAAAGTTTTCTATCTTTGGGTTTAGGAACAACTCTCCAGACCCCATGTTTTTTAATACTACTTAGTTCAGATTGAATAGTATCAATCCAGTGGGATGATCCTTCACTTTTAATAGCTTGTGAATATTTTTTAGGGATGTCATTTTGAAGTAAAATGAGGTTACACATGTTATTTCTTTGTCTAGGATGGTTTATGATGTTGTTTGTACCAATACTTCTAGAGAAGTTTTTTTTGGTGCAGGAGTGTCTTTCTGTATCCAGGTGAAAGTTTTAAAAGAGTCTGGTACAGGTACAGTAGCCAGAACAGGAAGAGGTGGAGAAGGTTGAGTTAATTCAATTATTTCAAAATGATTTTCAGAGATATCAGGAAGGAGTGGAATATTTGGAAAGGCAAGAGGACAGGATTGGCTTCCAAGAGATGTTTAGCCATGGAGAAGGAATTGCCTATGAATCTGACATTGTGAGTGACAATAAATTGGTCAAGACTAGGAAAAAATATAGTATAATTGCAATGACTCTCAATATATCCTACAAAAATTTGTCATTCTACAACTGAAGCAAATTTTGAAACATGTCTTTGTTTAGGGATATTTTAGACCATTTCACAGCTGAAAGGGTGCAGCTTACCATACAGTATTTTGGCATTGGGGTCCCATAGTTCTAAAGGAGTTTTATTTTTGCTAGCTGATTATGGAGCTTAACTCAATAAGTAGTTGGTAGTATTTATTTCTTCTCCCCACTATGAGCCATCAAGGCCACATGTAGCCAACGTACCTCAGGCTTTTCCCACCAAGGTGCAATTTCCTTTTTCAGAAAAAGAGTTTTTCTGGGGAGTGTAGGGTGTAGTTGTTAATGAATCTATCCCTTTTATGGAAAACAGATTATTGAAAGTGCTGTTAACTAATTCACCACCATTGTCAGTTATAACCATTTTCACTTGCTTTTCAGATTTATTTTTGGAAAGGTTAAGAAAATATTTGAAGAGATTAAAAGATTCTGATTTTAGAGAGAGAAAATAATTGAAACAGTACCTGGACTGTCCATCCACAATCTGCAGAGAATATCATCTACCACCCCTTTAAAAATGAGACACAGGTTCACAAAGGTCCATGTGAATGACATTTAAAATTCCTTCAGGAATAGGGAATTTTTCAGAGAAGGGAGTCAATGAAATTTGGATTTGAGACAAGGAATATAGTTCAAATTAGAGAAATCTTTTCCCAGGTAAATAAGTCCAGAAGTAGTTTTATTTTGATGACCACAGGCATTATGTAGATCTATAAGGGACTTTTTAGATGAAACCAAGTTTAAATTTCCCAAGAGATTTAGAGGTAGTGAAAATAAATTTTCACACAAGGAGAATTCTAAAATAAGATTATTGTTGTTGTCAAAAATTTTGGCAACATCACCACAACCCTTTATTGAAAATTTTTGATGCAGAAGCCAAGCTTCCAAAATTAACTTAGATTGGACTTCTGGTACAAACAGGGAATTTTATATCAAGAAGAGTTTTTGATTGAATAATACAATGTGGTCTTCCAACATTGGCAGGGGCCTTTGTTGTGTTGTTTGGCGCTGTTTGTGCATGTCTTAATTGATATCTGTAGAAGAATTGGGTGTTTTTCTGGATTTATTCCGTGAATATTGGGACTGCGGGTATGTGGGTACTACCATTGGATAGCCCCGGTTTTTCTCTATATTTCATGTTTTGATAATATTTTTCATATTCTAAGTTTTAAGGGGTCATTTCCTCATTTTTCAGTTACAAAAGATAGCTGTTTAATTTTGTTTTTTGTGTTTTACGGGCTAACCTTAAGTCTTAGGGTTAAGTGCTTAGTACCATTAGATAGGGCTAATTTAGATCTATATTTCATGACTCAATGTTGTTATAGCGTAATTTTGTGTTTTAAGGGTTTTAGTAGTTGTAGTGAATTTTTCTAAGTAGATTAGGTGTTTTTATTGGTTTTCTGGCTTCAGGGAGGCCGGGCCGCTTCAGGCGGCACCTCCGACGTCGGGTGGCCCGCCTGCCTCTGTTTTAGAAGGTTGGGGAGCGCTTCTGGAGGGTTTTTATTCAATTTGGCTGGTACAGGTGCCAAATTCGTTGGTGTGCAGGGGCTCTTAGATAGTGGTCTGTGTGTACATAGTGAATAAGACAGTTTGGGGCAACTTTAATTATCATACAACCATCCGGAGGTGATATCCTTGTTCCTCACTCAGTTTTCACTGTTTTTGGCCACAATTGGCTGTGTTTATTGCAAGGTTAGTTCTTCATTTAACTCAACTTTGGCAAAAGGTTCTCTGGTACAGTCTTGCAAGCTATATCAAGTATTATTGCTGTCTCTGGTGTGGATTTGCAGCCTACATCAAGTATCTTTGCTTTCTCTGGTGTGGACATTGGTCTACATTTCAGTTCTTTGGTCTGGTAGTCTGTCTGGGGACTACTTTCTTGGCTCATCAAGCAGTCAAGTGTGTTGAAAAGGGGGCTTTAGCAAACAGGAACCAACTTACTTTAGCAAGTAAATCTCACTCTATTTTTCTAAAGGGACAGAGGATTTTCTCTCTGGTTTTTCTCCAACTCCCTTGGTCAAGGCCTATAGCTAATACTATAGGATTGTCTACAACTTCAGCTGTACCAGCTCCTTGTGTGTGAATTACTTGAACATTGGCTGTGAGAAGTGACTTGGATGAAGGTTGTAGAGTAGTGAAGAACCTTTTGTAATTTAAGAGAGAGTATGAAGTGCCATTGTCCGAAATGGCCAAGTTATTGTGAGATTTGGGGACAGATAAGGCTCTTCAATTCCTAGTCTCACATTCTTTATTTCTCTGATGATACTTATCCCTTTTTTCTGGATGAAGTTGAAAACATGTTGCCTTGGAGTGTGGGTCTAATGTATTATGTTTTCCATTAGACCATAATTTTTTGCCTTTTATATTAAAGGCCATTTTAGAAGTTTTTGGATCTGATTTTCTTTGTCTCCAGTATTTTTCAATTTCTGACAGGAATTCCTTGATGGAGGGTGTTTTCTTAGTGACCTTGATGTTTGTAAAGATAAGGTGAGACACATTTTGATAAGATTCAGGGAGTAAATGTAGAATATAGAAAGCAATGATTGTGGAGAAAAATTCTCCTGAGAAAAGCGAGAGGGAAACTTAATTTAGTAGTTTGAGCGTAGACCAAAATTCCTTGATTGAAATGGAGATGTTGGATATATTGAAATGGATGTTAAAAAGTTCTGCTATCACAATAGTGCAGTTTTTGGTCAAGGTAGAAGCATAGTGTTCATGAATATGTTCCCATAATTAAGCTGGGTTGAGTACAGACTCATCTTGAACGAATTGAGGGCTGTTTTTGGAATCCATAAAATTTTTTATCTTCATAACTGTGTGCTTTTTACAAAAGTTGAAGGTTTCAAGGGCACTTGGATTTTTTGGGGAAACAACAGATTTAAGGAGAAATCTGTTTAGGTTTTAGATTCCCAAGGCATATAACATCTGGTTCATCTAAGTAGCATAGTTCTTTTTTGAAAGAATATTGACTCCCTTTATTTTGGAGTAGTAGTTAGATTCCTTTTTTTCCCAAGTTGAAATGTTAGTGGCAGTCATTTGATGAATGATTGTGTCAAATGATGAGATTGATTTTGTAGAATCAGAGTTTTTAGGAGATGGTGACACTTTAGTAATTTAGAGGAGTTCTGGGCCCATAACCAATTATGCTAAAGGGTGGAGCAAGTATGGTTCAATGGAATGATTATCATGTAACCAAAGAAAAACAATTGAGTTGCATATAATCAAACTGATTATCTTATTGAAATAAGATAAAATGAAGAATCCCACTTTCAATAATATTAATATCTCCAATGTTAAAACAATTAATTATTCAGTAGCTAAGTACACAGAAAAAATTCATTGATGGACAATATAGGTAAACTACCCTAGTAATTATCATGATTTAAAAACAACAAAATTTAAAAACAAGTAACTTGATGTCTGAAAAATTAATTACTGAAATTCAATTAATTTCTAAATAATTTCTGTTATTTTAATGTTATTATTCTCTTATTTTTTTTTACTTTTTTTTATTATTTTTTGTGGAACCAGATTATCATTTCATTTTACTCTTTATTTTGTTTTCCTATATCTTATTTATGGCATTTATTAATTTTATTAGTCAATAATTGACAAACTCATGTCATAAAAAGTTAGAAGCTTAATTAGGGGGTATCAATGTTAAGAGACACACAATTAAATTATTTGAGGATAAAAATAATTATACCCCAATTATCTTCTGAAATTATCTTTGCTAATAATTGGGTTATTAGACCTTTTTCATGTAAATGTTCACCTCCTATCTGAAATTTGCAACCTCAATTTTTTATTACCACATCTTGGACAACTTTCTGGATGTGCCAGCCTCCCTACCTTGCTGCACACCCCCATCCTGTCTATTCATTCTATCCATTCAGAATCCCTCCCCATCTCATCTATTTGTTTCTTCTCCTTTTCATCTTCAAATATCTTGACATGCCTTGTCATCATATATCTTCTCAAAGGCAGCCTTCCCCCAGTTGTTCTTCAAATACCACTTCTCCCTCTTTCCCCACTCAGCTGAGAAATCAAAGAATTTTCAGCTAAAAAAAGATGATCACCTCATACTTATCAACTGGCTGAAAAATAAAACTAATTATGATTCTTGGTTTGGTACTGAGAATGCAACTAAGTTAGGATGGCCCCCTGCATCAAAATTCAATGGATATCTTCTAATGGCCAATGAATTATGAAATAAGACAAAGGGAAGGATTGATCTTTTGCCCAAACAGATGTCTGAATGCTTCAAGCACTATCAAGCCAAATACAAGAAAGCTAAGACTCTTTCATCTTCCACTAATTTTGTTATTACTGGCCTTGATATCAGTAAGGGCATCAAATCTATAGATGATAAACATGGCTCATTATGTCTTTACTATAAAGAGATAGATTCCATATTTGGAGAGAAAGAAACTTTTAATACTGAAAAAATTTTGGATGGAGAAGATGCTATCTCTGAACATGATGTTGAAAGAAATCTTTTTCCTTCCTCTCCCGCCACTCAAGCCTCCCCTCATTTGACTTTCAAAAATCAAGATATCTTTTCAAAAGATCCTTATAGCAATATAAATCAAACCAATCTAACTCCAGTGAGCTTTTATTTCTTGTCTAGTTGTTTTTTTTATATTTGCATCTCTTATTTTATTTCTAAAAAAGCTAATAAATGAACCCAGGATCCTCAAGCAAGCAAGTCTGAAGCTAGTATCAATGATGAATAGGAAAATTTTACCTCCAAAAAAAATCAAAGACCATCAACTACTCTGAATTTTAACAGTGAAAGAAAAAAAACAGAGATAGATTCTCCCAACCCCCCTTTTCTTCCATTGATGTTTTTTTGGAGAAACGTGATTTTGGTAAGTGATAGCATACCTCTTAATAATTTAGTGAGCTTTTCTTTTCCTTTGTTGAAAATACTTTTCCCTCTAGGTAAAGTTGAAGTTTCAAGAGATACTCTTTAATTTTCAAATCAATAATACAAGATCTCTTTGTAGAGGGATGATAGGGCACAAGACTTGAAGGATAAGAAATTCAAGCTCTCTTTGAAGAGGGAAGAGAGGGAACAAGACTTGGAGGAGAATAAATTTGAGCTTTCTTTACAGAGGGATGAGAGGGCACATGACTTGAAGGAGAAGAAATTCAAGATAGAGAAATAGGAAAAGTCTCTTGAGTACAATTTCCTATTGGATCAGATGAAACTCAAGTATCAACTTGATTATGGTTCAAAAAAGAAAGTATTCTTGATAGAATGTGTTAAAGCTAATAAATCTTTTGAGGAGATTGAATTCTTAATGAATTATTTCTTAAAGAATTCAAAATCACTTCAATAATCCCATTTGATAAACCAAAGTCCATGATAAATTTATGCTCTAGAAATTAATTTCCATTGCCTTTGGTTTGAGCTGGTGAAGGGATTGGTCTTCCAGTAATAGGATTGATATAACAGTAAGCGTATTAGAATTGGTTTTGTAAACCTGGCTCTGATTATGAAATCCTCCATAGGTGATGATAAAATTAATAGAAAAGATATAATTGTTACTGTATTCAAATCATTTCATATCAATCCAATTGTTAAGTCCAGCTTTCTTGCCCAGTTCATGATTAGATTGAAATGCACAAATATATAATTTTTTCAAGAGATTGGCCAAGAAATAATTGAGTGATCCTAAGCTTTGGAAGATAAAAACCTAGATAATCATCAGATAAGAGTTTCAGAAGCCTTATTCTCTAATTATGCAATATAAAAACTTGGAATGAATAAAGCGAAATTTGGAAAAAAAGTCTAAATTTAAAGGCCAATATCTCAGCAACCAAAGAACCAAATTCAAATTTATTTGTTGGAAATGAAAGATAGCCTTCAGGAGAATCTTCACTTAAAAGGTAATTAGATTCCAATAAATCTAACTGTAATTCTTACTCTTATTTTCAAAATTCTGCAAAAACTTAAAAAGTAATAATGGAAATGAAAACAAGAGGATTTTAATAAGTCCACTTTTATCAAGATAAGATTCTTACATATATTTAAGTATGAAGTATTCATAGAAAGAAAGAAATATCATATAGGCATGAAAAAAAGGAGAGGAAATTTACCTTGATTGAAAAGTAGGAGGAATAGAGTAAGAGCAATTGATGTTGTAGTTTGGGGGAAAATGAATATGAAGTAAGTAAAATTCATAAAGAATGTGCAATGTATGTGTTTTAATGACATGGAACTAAAAAAAGTGATATAGGGGAAAGGGGGGATGATGAACATGCCAAGGAGGAATGAAGAGTAGGATGATGGAGCTAAAAATAAAGAAAAGAGGGAGAGAAAAAGAGATTATTTTTACCATTTAAATCAAAAATAACCACTTACAAAAAAATTCAGATAAAGAAAAAGAAAAAAAAACAAAAAAAAAAAAAAAATTAAAATTAGCAAACAAAAAATCAAAAAAATGAATGAAATGACTTACCTGGATAGATGAGAGGAGAAAATAAATGAAACCAAATTGTTTGAGCAATGCTTGAGAAGAGAAGGAAAAGGATAAGAGGGGTGAATGAAAAAAAGAAACTGTAAAAAATTACACAATTGCAAAAAATATGTAATTTCATGTTGAGCTGGTGAGTGAAAACAAATGAGACATCCAAAAAAAGATATTCACCATAAATTCAAAGTAAAATTGAATATGCAAAAAAAAAACCAAACCAAGTGAATAAAGCACACAAGTTGAACATTTGGAGAGTATGAAAAAAATTAAAAAAGTTGTATCTCATAATGTTGGAGGGTGATTGTAATAATGACAGAGTGTATGCCAGTGGAATGAATGTTTTGTTATTTAAGGGAGCAAAAGCTGGTTCAGGTTCAGGATCCTCTTCTTCATAAAGATCATTGAAAAAACATATAAGCTAAAGTGACTTCCAAACCCAAGTCAGAATCAGAGTCAGCAGCTAAAGTTAAAGTGATAGCACTCATAGCTGAGAAAATCCACTTCCTAGTAAAGAGGTGCTTAATTATTGTTGGTAGAAGGCTTAGGTGATGAGTAGGAAGTGGGAATTTTCCACCAAATGAGTAGTTGGGGCATGTAGATAGAAGATTTTTGTATGTGTTTTCCACCAAATTTAAGTAGCATAGAATGAAGTGAGACATAAGGATGGCATCTGCAATTATATGTCATGTGACTTGCTGAAAAATCAATCATGTATGTGATGAGTTTGGGATTAGGAATTAAGAATGGAAATTGGGGTATAAGAGGTGGGATGATTCATTATCATAAAAACCTTATTCACTAGCCCTGGGGCTAGTGAATATTTGTCTTCCACAATTAATAATATCTGATCCCAGCATAAAAAAATTACTGATCCTTAATTGTGGATCCCTTAAAATTGATACCCCTTTTAATATATATGCTCATTTTGCTTATATCTTTCTGGAATGGGTCATATACTATTGACTTAAGACTTTTTGGTGCATTTCTCAATGTAAAATAGAAAATGAACATGGCTAAGATCAAAACATCTTAAACTAGATGGAAAAGGCATTCAAAATAATTTTAATAAGGGGAATCAAAGTTGGAAATTTGTAACTATTTAAAAGGTATTTCACAGCACAAAAAGGAAGCCACAAGCATGACATTAATTCTCAGTAAAAAGATGTTTTTGGGGGCACAAGATGGCATACCTTAAAAAATAATCATGGTTGATTTGGTGGAAAGAAGAGGTATTTTGAAATGGAAGATTTCTAACTTTGATACCCCCTAATTAAATTATAATTTATTGGTTATTTCAAATTTTAAAGAAAAAATGTTTTTATCAATTGTGATTCTACATAAAGAAACCATTAATCATGGTAAATGCTCCCTTAAATTGATTAGCAATTAGTGGATTTAAAATAATACAGTATGTTAAGGTAATTTATCAGTTTTAACTTAAATTGGCATCTACTGAAATATTTTTAACATGGTTAGATCAGTTACTGGAAAAGATAACCAAAATTTTAAAGCTTCTATTGTGTGATACCAATTGAAATCTAGTTTTCAACATATCTTATTTTCAGATGTAAATCAGGCTAGCATGTATGAAATTCACTTTTCAGAATAAATGTCTTCAGTCAAATTTTGATATATGTAATACTCTACAACCAAGGGCTAGCTTTGTGTGGGAATTATAATTTGAATTATTAATTATTATAAATAAGATACACCACAAAATATGGATAGTAGAATTTCTAGCAACTCCACAAATCCAAACCCTAACTCACAAAAGATTGAACAAAATTTGAGTCTGTGATTATGAAAATCAAGATTAAGGGTGAGAATTGAAGAAACTTGCCTTAAGAAGAACCAAAATTCATTTGAAGCTTATTTTTATGCAATTGTTCAGCATCATCTAGCTCTTAGTGAATCTTCAGAAAAAGGTACCTCACACTTAGACAAAAATTAGTCACTTTTCAGTGACCACTCAGATGTTAAGGCCAGGGGATATGATGCTAGGGCTCTAATTGCAACTAAGATTACAACTACTAGAATTACTGACACAGTAATTCCAGTGAGAAAGAAAATGAACAATAGACCAAGTTATTGTGAAATTTTTTCACTGTAGTGACTCATCTGCATGTTCCTCTCTTATACTACCTCTGGTAATAATACTTTCCCCTCCATCTTGTCTCACCACTAATTATTGGTGCATTCTTCTATCTGAATCTCTACCATAAATCACCACAAAAAAAAGCTAGCACCTGCTAGTAGGTGTTAACTTTGTTTTTCTGGTGCATGTACTACCTTAAAGCTCAACACTTGACATCATTCAGTGCTGATTGATCCTTCAGTAACAAATCAGTCACTATTATGTACAAAATCAGTAACCAGTCAGTTCATTCTCAGTAACCAGTCAGTAACTTCTCACTAACCAGTAAGTGAATTCTTAGTTATCATTCAGTGAATTCTCAGTAACAATTCAGTAAAATCTTGGTAACAAGTCAGTTTATTCTGAGTACCAAGTCAATGACTTCAGTGTAGAAATTCAGTGATTTCTGAGTAACAAGTCAGTTAATTCTAAGTAACTATTCATCCAATTTTCAATAAAAAATCTTCAATTCTCAGTAATCCATCAGTAACTTCTCAGTAACTGATCAGGCACTTCTTAGTAATCATTAAGTCACTTCTCAATAAAAATTCAGTCACTATTAAGTAACTGATCAGTCACCTCTCAGTAAAAAGTCCAAAACTTCTCAGTAAAAAGTCAGTCACATCTCAGTAACTGATCAGTCACACTCAGTAACCAGTCAGTCACTTCTCAGTAACCAGTCAGTCACTTCAGAGTAACTGATCAGTCACTTCTCAGTAACCAGTCAGTCACTTCTCAGTAACCAGTCAGTCACCTCTCAGTAAACAGTCAGTCACATCTCAGTAACTGATCAGTCACATCTCAGTAACTGATCAGTCACATCTCAGTAACTGATCAGTCACATCTCAGTAACTGATCAGTCACATCTCAGTAACTGATCAGTCACATCTCAGTAACTGATGAGTCACTTCTCAGTAAAATGTAAGTCACTTCTTAATATCCAGTATTTATCTGCTACTTAATTTCCTGTACATCATTCAATAACTGTGAATTCCATTTAGAGTCACTATTTAGTTACTTATCAGGTTCAGCTCATTTATTTCTCATTATATTAACAGTAATTTATCATCAACAACTTAGTGTATTTTTATTTATAAAATCTTTAGAGTTCCTTTAGTATTTAAAAAATCTTTGTTAAGAATCTCAGCATTATTTTATCATCATATACCACACAATGTTAGGGGGACTTTCCAGAAAGTCTGTTACTGAAATCGATTGGAATAACTCTACTTTATTTCATATTTGGTAGCAATTTAACTCTTATTTTTTGTGCTAATGAACATTTTATTTTTATTTGAGCTTGATTCATGCTATATTTTAGGAATAAATGGAAATTATCCTTATGGATCACTAACTTAACAATGTTTTTTATTATAAATTTTTTTGCATGTCATTTACCCCCCCCCTCATCCTAGATTTTTTCCTTATTTTATCTCCATTTTTTGATTTATTGTATCTTATCTCAAATTACATAATGAATTTTTTTGATTGAAAGATATTTATATTCCCTATTTTTCTTGAAGATTAAAAAGAAAGCACTACATAACTTTAAATTAAATTTGTAGTAATTAGATGTTATTATATTTCCTTAACAGAAAATCGAAAAATGCATTGAATAATTTAATTAATCATTCACCAGATTGGCATATTTTACATTTGATTAAAAGAAAAAACACAGTGGTAAAAAAGTGTGAACTGGATGTTGAGTTCAGGTTTTTGTCACAGGGAACACCTCTGGGTCATTTTTATGGAGTAACCCTGTTTAAACACAGTGAGAGTGACCCTAGTTGTTCTCACATTTTTTTATTTATTTTTCTTATGTTTTAATCACCCTCTTCTCTAATCCACAGTGAGTTTTTAACTTCATATCTGCCTTTTCTCCCCTTCTCACTCTACCTCTTGTGCCCTCTCATAGACTCCTCATTTACTTCTTCTTACTTCTTCTTCACCTACTTTCTATCTCAATTATGGTGTCCCTCTCAATTTCCATCACTGGTCAACTTTCAATTCTCCATCATCCTTTTATACATGGGCTCTAGAAAGATATACTCTTGATGGTAATCACAAATCAGTGTGGATGATGCATTTTTCCCCTATTACCTTCATTTTAAATGAAAGCTATGCTTCCTCTTAATTCTCACTACCTCATTCATCTCTCTTTTCTAACCTTCATCTCCTCTCTCTCAACACCACCTCTACCTCCACCTCCTCTTGCCACCATAGCCACCACCATCACTTCCAGCTCCACCTACACCCACACCTACACCTCCTCCTTAAGGGAGGGGGGGTGAAGCCTTTTGCCTTATATAGAGAGAAAAAAACCCATTAATAAGTCTGATAAGATATGGTTATCAGTTTTTTTAAAAAAATGACTGATATATATATTTTTAGTGATAGATGACTACTCATATTACATATTTTTATTATGACATAAACTTAAAAATTCTCTCATAAAAGCATTATAAAATGAAAGGCTGCTTCCATAATATATGTAATACATGCTATATTATGCTTTATGCCAGGCTGAGTTCAAGTAAAGATACATGAATATCTTGAATAGTAAGTTGTCTAGAAGATTTTTATGGTCCTATATGAATACTGTAGAACAAATCCAATAAGTATTAAAATATAACTCAAAATATGGGTCTCAGTAATTTTAATCTCACTAATTATATATATGGGTCACAATCTTATATTTGGTAGAAAAATAGATGCAATAATTAAGATAATATTCAAAGACTTTATAAGTACTATTGATATGTATTGTAATATTATTGGTTATATATTTGAGTTTTAATGATATATAATGTAGAAAACAAGACCAAAAACCCCCTCCCTTTATACCCAATAATTCTCCAATGAAACTCCTTTAATTTACCAGTCCTATACACAGATAATGACACCTCTCCAAAAACATAAAGAATTATCAATAACATAATTAGAATGATATAAACTGCCAAAATCCTGGAGTAATAGGGATAATCCATCAAAATAAAAGAATAAGCAAAAAAGAGATTATATGCATGTAATATCTTAAAATAAAATACTAAAAAATAGAGAATAACACTAAATATTACAAAGTATTAAGGGGGATTAACAGTTGAAATTATGGGGCTAATTATTGCAAATTACTACATGAAATACCCATCCAAAAATGATCAAAATTGGCTGAGAAACCCAAAAAAGGACATGAGATGTGGGGTAACTACATTCAGTCATTGGAAGGCACTTGCACAGGTAAATCCTTGATTAATTTAGGTGAATTTAAGTGTGGTAGTGAATTAGAGTCTCCAAGCCTGAGGTTATCGATTAAATTAGTGCATATAACAAGGTCAATGCACCTATAATTAAATTAGGGCACTAAATAAGTGCTTGTCACCTATTTTAGTGTTTTCCCCCACAATGGGCATAGAATGTGGGGTTATTATAGTGTGAAAAAAAGCTAAATTTTCTAAAAATGAAGCTATTCACACAGGAAAAATGCAGGCAGTATGTGGCCAGTACACAGAAGCCATTTCTGGCATAAAAAACACAACATTTGAAAAGTATTATTTTTATGAATTTGATTAGCCAAGTAAATAGTCCTAATTAAGGCAAATTGATCTTTCAAGGTGCATTTTTAATATTATTAAATTTATAATGCATATACTCAGCTTTTAAGTGATTTAAAGTGCATTTCTTGTTTTTCACATAAAACAATGAAAACAATAGCTTTAAGTCTACTTAAAAATTATTTAGCCTTATATTTAAGGTCCTTAGGGTTACACTAGCATATTCCAACTTAGTATTAAGTACATAAGACTAATAAAAGGTGGATATATGTGTGGATTTAAGGTGTTATAATGGCATATATTGTATTTTATCATTAATCACTACGCAATATAGGGGGTGGACTTGCTAGCAAGTCCCCAACCTGAACTCAGGCACAACTCAGATGGAACTCAGACTGAACTCATACTGAATCCATACTGAACTCTACTTGAACACCCACCTAAAACTGTTCTGCTGAGTGGTGTTCATCCCTGATTGTATGGCTTTTTTATCAATAGCTCAATGTGCACTCAATCTGTGGTGAGTTTGGGTCCAATGTTGCGGACTTTCTAGTAGATCCACCCCCCATATTGTGTGGTGTGTGTACCTTATTTATTGTTCCCATGTATACTCCATGTTTTTAACATAATATATAAGTACTTTTTACTCAGTCCTGGGAATATCCAGTCTGAAACTTTAAATTTTTAATAGTAATTTAACTTAAGTTTAAGACATCATTATTAATATAATGTAAGGATAATGATACCTTAATATATATATATATTAAAGAGTAAATGCGTTCTTATATAAAATACATACATTCTTTGCATTAAAAAATTTATTAGAAATATAGATCCTCTTGATTCAAATCTATAAATCCAAATTAATTATTTTACTATCACTGAATTATCATACTTACTATTGGTGAGTCATTTAGAAAGAGTAGGAAAAGAAGGACAAGAGAAGAAGGTATGATAGGAAATAAAGATTTAGTAGTAAATAGAATTTGAGAAATAAGGTTTAAGTGAGTTTATGGAGAGTGATACAACAAAACTTTATGAGAAATGACACAATAGTAGTTTTAAATGTTATTAAATATATTTATTTTAGTAAATTATATTTCAATGCGCGGCAATCAAGTAATATTATTAATAGACTTATGGAAACCTTAATATTATATAAAATTTAAATTAGAACGGTAGTACTAATAAAAATAATAATAATTGTATTATAGTTAAGATATGATAAAATATGCATGTAAAATCAGTGTGTCCTACCAGAGAGGTTTCCAAAGACCTTTTATAGGAAAGAGGACCTTCTGGAATGGTTCAATAGTATTTACAAAAGAGTAAGGTAATGTGAAATGATTAAAAGAATTTAATTAAAAAAATACAAAATAAGAACAATGAATTAAACCCGTGAATAAGAAATTACTTTCCCACATTAAAGTTCCAAAAAAAAATTAATTATTATAATGAATGACTACATGAGTATGAAAAAATGAGAACTATGAGAAAGGAAATCTAAAACAGGTAATACAAATAGCTGAAAAGATTTAATTAAAGCAAAAGGAATTATTTTTCTCGCCTTTTAATTCAGTATAAAGAAAATTAAATTAATCATATTAACCATTTCAAGTAATTAAATTATTAATTTAATTGAAACAACTAATTAAATTAATAAAATAACCTATTTAGAATGTGAAATACAATTTATCATATTAAATAAGTATTTTACTTAATTTAGTAATTTTAATGACACAATTAAGGGTCAAGGAAGCGCCCAATATTTGTGGATAATATTATATGATAAGTTGTATTTTAGTTTATATAAATTTTATTATTCAATTTTTAATTACATTATAAGTTGTATTTTATACTTATAATATAACCTTAAATAATGAATTTATTGATTTAGAATACATACAAAATGTGCCATGATATTATAGAATATCATATTTAATATGAAATAAAAAGTTTCTTAATATAAAACTATTTTACTTATAAAATATAATTTTATTCAATAAGATTTTTTTATTGTAACTACATAAAATGTATAGCATTATTCCCTTAAATTATTCCAGTAATTTATCATATAATTTACTGGGCTCCTGAGATAGCCTGGCTGACAGACAGACAGACAGACAGACAGACAAGGCAGATGAATATATAATCAAATCACACCTTGTCAAAAAAAAAATGGAGCTTGACATCATGAGATAGTTGAAGTGCAGATATACATACACCAGAAAAAAAAAAAAGTGGTGGCACCTGATAAGAACAGATGTCAATTCCTAAATTTGATTTGAATCAGTTCTAGCTCAGCTTTAATTCTTCTGGGAAAACTGTGCACCAAAGACTGGGCATGCTAGCTCACATGGCCTCAACTATGAGCTATTCTTGAGTCACAAGTGGGTTGAGGTGCCAGATGTTTTTTCTGTGGTGTATAATATAATGCTTTTTGACAATGATAAAATTTGATAATATGCTTTTAACAGCACTTATTTGATATGGGGAAGGATTGTAATATGGATGGCTGCACTTTTATATAAATCAGATAGCTCCTCACTCATTTGACTTGATTGCAGATGACTACTCTCTGAGCAAATTTCTCATGATTGAATTTTTCTTGTTTCCAAAAACAAAATTTTTTTGTCAAAAGTGAAATTCAAGAAAACAAAAAAAACATTGTAATGATGGTACTTGAAGGATTGAAATCAGCCATACCATAATATCTGCCTGTATGACCAAACACAAATATATAGTTTGAGATTTAGAGATGGCTTTTGTTCATTGTTGAATGGAGAATTACAATGAGTCCTATTGATGATATGCATGACCCTGAGATCAATATCTGTTTCCTTGTCTTGAGTAATCTGCGTTGTTGAGGGAGAAAATCAGAGACCATGAGAGAGAATTGAAAAGCCAACTCATCTCTAAGGATGCAATATTTCTCACAATGATGATGATGATGATGATGATGATGGATGAGTGCAAGGCAGAGTTTTTGAAATTCGAATGATATGTAAATGTTCGCAGCCAGCCCTTCTGGAAAGGACAATCTGTTTGAAAGGGATGATAGCAAATAAGTGAGGGGGATAAGTTAGAAAGGAAGCAAATGAGATGTGAATGGGGGAGAAAAAAACAAAAAGATAGCATACTTTAGCAATCAAACCACAGTGTTCCATGTTGTGGACAATGGAATGAGGGTTATTCTGACGGATAGTAACGAGATAAAAGATGCCGTTTGGACTGAGGAGATGATGCAATTGGTCCAAGACATGATTTATGAGTTGGTTACCGGATGATCCACCAGCCCAAGAAGCGGATAGAGAAGAGGAGAGAGAAGAAGATTGGGCATTGAAGAATTCATTAGAATGGGTAGGGACATAAGGAGGATTGAAGATGAGCAAGTCGATGGCATGATGGAGACGTTGAGAAAGGGGGCCAAGGAGAGAAGTGAGGATGAGGTTTGGAGTGAGGAGATTGTTGTGGAGAAAAGTGCGATGGGTAAGATGGAGGGCATGGGAGGATATATCTGTTGCAAAATGAGCTGTGGATAAAAGAGGGATAAGAAAGAGAGGGAAGAAGGTAGAAAAAGAAGACACTGCACCATGGCGAGCAGAGTTCAGGATGGAATGAAGAAAGACCGAGACGCAGCCCGAGCCAGAGCTTTTGGAAGGATATGAATATGCATATGAAGATGCATATGCATATGGATCTCACTCACCCGATTTCGCACGTGATGACGGGATTGAGTTTTTGGATGAGGTCGGCATCCTGTTCGAGGGCATCGAGAAGGAGGAAAGAGTCTTCTGCGCCAAGGCAAGGATGAAGTGAGTGTGAGTGTGAGTGTGGATGGATGGGGTGATGGCTTACCAGCAGGCTCATAGACCAGTTCCCTATCACAGACTGACAGATGGGAGAGGGAGGGTGTGGGGATGGAGATGGAGATGGGCATGGAGGGGAAGAGGATGAGGATGAGGATGAGGATGATAAAGACAAAGACAAAGAAGTGATGGGTATGCAATATGGAGAGATGGATGCATACTGGCTGTGGCCTTGGGGGTGCTTTATGCAAAGTGCTCTCTTTCAATGTCTTCCTCCACCATTTCCTCCCCTCACACTCAAGATCACAATCCACTTCCTTCTTCTTCTTCTTCTTCTTCTCCTTCTCCTTCTCCTTCTCCATCCACTTCCACTTCCACCCCAAACTTACTTTCTCTTGGACTCTCAACCTCCCTGGATCCTCACATACTTACAAATCAGCCTCTCCTCCAGCAGCTCCATGATCTCAAAAATGAAAAAGATCTCCTCCAGTCCCAGTATACCTCTCTTCTCTCAAAACTCACCTCTATGCGCGACACCTTGGGTCAACGTCTCAGTCAGGATGCTGTCAGTCTTCTTCTTTCTTCCCTCTCTTCCCTACTAACCCTCAACTGCTCTTCTAGGACGAACTCTTGCGTCGCCAACAAACTATTGATCAACTCATCTCCCAAAACAATGACCTCTCTTCCACAGTACATTCACTCAACGATGAACTTGCTTCTTCCAACCAAAAACTCAACCAATCCCTCCATCAGTTAGAGCTCTTCCAATCAAATGCTCATCTCTCACAGCGCTTGATTGCTGACGAACATTCTGAAAGTGAAGAAGCGTTGAGAGAAGTCAGGGAAGAGTGTGAACGTCTTAGAAATCAGTTGGACGATCGTAAATCTGACCTCATAGCGGAAACCATTCGGGCTGATCAAAACGACGCTCGTGTCTCTTTGCTCGAATCCGCCCTCACTACTGCAAAACGTGAAATCGAATCATTAATTGAAGCTCGTAATTATCATGCTCAAAGCGCTGCCAATCTTCAGTCCGTCCTCGATGAGTTCCAATCAGGTATCGTCTTTTTTTTTTTTTTTTTTTTTTTTTTTTTTTTTTTTTTTGGCTTGCTTCTCTCTCTCACCTTTTCTAATGCCTTTTCTTTCCATCTCTCTTTTTCCTCAAACTGTTCCAAAGCAAAGGACTCTGAAATTCGCCAATTGATGCGTGACACTCAAGGTCGTTTGCTTGAAGTCGAAAAGGAATTGGAAACCTACAAACAGCGTGCTGCTCTTGCTGAGGTCAGGTTGATTGTCCCTTGCTTTGAATTCCAATTCACTCTACTGATTCTCAATTCTCCCTTTCACCTAAAGACTCAATTAGTTAAAGCCGAATCTGAATCTGCACGGTGTCAATCTATGGCTCAAGAATTGAAAGAAAAGAAACTTTTGATCTCTAAATTAAGGCATGAAGGTAAATTATGAAATTCTTTAGAGATCAATAAATTATTTAAATAAGGTTTTTTTTTTTTTTTTTTCTTATCTAGCTGTTATTCTTAATGAACATTTAACTGAAGCATTAAGGCGTTTGCGTCGAGACACGGCAGAGTATAGCGTTGACCGGTTAGTTTTTTCTTTTTTCTTTAACGTTACATTATTAAATATCCAAAAAGAAGACGATAATGATGATGTGTCTCCTTTTTAGGCGTCTGGTCACAAACATTCTCTTATCATTCATCACTACTCCTAGAGAAGACACTAAAAGATTTGAAATGCTTTCAATCCTCGCGAGTATTCTGTCATGGAACGATGAACAGCGTGAGCAAGTTGGTTTACAACGTTCACTTGGAAAACCAAAGTCCCCTTCAAGTCTTTCTCCATCTGATTCCTTTCGCAAAACCAATTCTTCTAAAAATGATGCATTGGGCGACAATGATACGTTTACCGATCAATGGGTTTCTTTTCTATTACGGGAAGCTAACTCTGCCACATCAAATGATAATCTTTTATCTCCTTCTACCCCACAGAAAAAGCCCCCACTTCCTTATCAGTTGCATGACATTCCTCTACCGCCATCTCCTGGCTCTTCTGCCTTTTCAAATCTTTCTCTCAATCAGAACAACTCTTTCATGGAATGAATTTTCATTTACTTCTTTGATTGGGCTTTAGATAAATACCCTCTTTTTTCTTTTCTTTTTTTTTAAAAAAAAAAGAAAAAAATACAGACCTTTTTTTTTGCATTAGGAAATGTCATGTTGATATTTATTTTTCTTTGTTTTTTTAGTTATTCTATAGATTTCTTTAGTCTATTCTGTTTTTTTTTTTTTTTTTTTTTTTTTCATCCTTGATCCACTTTTTATTTATCCTACTTTGAATCGTCAGTCTAGTTTTATAAATGATTTTTTCTGTCCCCTGTTTTACATGACACTTGTCATTTTCTTTTGAATTCTTGTCCATTTTGAAATAATTTCCAGTATATTATATATAAATATATTATTAATTCATTTCTGAGATAGTTGGTCATATATTATCTTTGTTTAGATTTTTTTTTTTTGTGTTGTGTTGTGTGAGTGGGTGTTTGTGTGTTTATTTGATACAAAATAATAATACAAAAAAAGTATAAGAGGATATTTTTAATTGCAACATGGGTGTGTGTGTGTGTGAGGGTGAGGGTGAGGGTTGTTAGGTCTCGACTACGCTGCAGTACAGTATATAATTAGTGAGAGTGAGATTACGGAAATATGAGAAAATTCTATTCCGAAACAACCAAAAAGAATATCTTCTGCGCCAATAGGTTATGGGCCCCTGCGTCTAAAAAAAAAAAAAAAAAAAAAAAAAAAAAAAAAACCTCAACTCCTTAAAATCATATCATTGACTTATTGTGGACTCGTCAACCATATTTTTCTCTTCTCTCTTCTTTAGACTCAAAGCAGTCTAGTCAACTGTCCTAGTCCTATTATTTCTTACTAATGTGTCTTTCTCGTTTTTTCTTCTCATCATCCTTTTGTTCTTCTTTTCTTTCCGTTTCCTCACCTTTATTTTTTTCTCTATTTTTTCTTTTCTTTTCTTTTCTTTTCTTTTCTTTTCTCTTCTCTTCTTCACCTTTTTTTTTTTTCCTTTTGTCTTCTCTTGCAAATTTTATATCACAACAATAATAAAAATAATTAATTAATTGATAATAAAACTAAAATCCAAGTTATTTAAGATTAGGTAGGTTGTAGTTCTCGCCAAGCTACAAAGTGTGGTAGTGGCTCTACCGTTCCGAAAACAAAGGACATGAATTTTTAATAATAAATTAAAATAATAAAATAATAAAATAATAAAATAATAAAATAATAAAATAATAAAATAATAAAATAATAAAATAATAAAATAATAAAATAATATCAAACAATATCTTTTTCTTTTCCATCTTTGTTTTCTCTCTCTCTCTCTCTCTCTCTCTCTCTCTCTCTCCTTTTTTCTTTTCCCTCCCTTTTCCTATCTTCGCATCTCTTTCTATTTCTATTTCAATTCCAATTTTTTTTTCTTTCACCTTCTTTTTTCTCTATTACTTTATCGTTTACTTCCATCACTCTTACAATTATTTAATCATGCCAACAAATCAACAACCAACCCCTTAAGACTATGACACACCAATTTCAAGACCAACAATTCCCATTCCTCAATAACCTCAAGAACAAACCTGTCGGGTGGTCCTTCAAGTCTAGAAGAGTTTTCAAGGAGTTCCAAGGACCGCAACACTGGATTTCAAAAGGATTCAAAATTGGTACATATTTCTCTTATCTTTTAAAGATTTTTACTCAAATAATAATAAGAGGTAAAGGGATAATCTCTATTTTATTTAAAAGTTTAGAATTACGGCTTTAATGTAAATACTAAAATAATAATAAATAGTTTTGTATGTAGTTATAATAAAATAAGTAAGTAATTAAGGAATGTCTTGAAAAGCACAAAAGTGAGGGCCTTTAATAGGCAAAACATGAGGGAAATAAAGACACAGAATTTACACCATCTACTGTAAGAATGTGAGAAAGAAGATGACTAAAAGGAGTATATATATGACATAAGAAAAATAAATTAATTGGTACGTCAACAAGGGCATCAATTTTATTGGTAATAAAGTATGAGTTCCCTTGGACTGACACAATTAATTACAACACATTTAAGTTAATTATATTGAATTCACAGAATTCCAGATCTCTCAATGAAGCAATATAATAATTTTAAGGTTTTTTTTTATTATAATTTTATTATTAATTTTTATTCCCAATCAACTGCACTTATTGAGCACAGTGTTAGGGAGTAAAAATGTATGTGACACTTACTTAAATTAATTATTTACACTACTTAATATAATTAGTTTAGTTGGTTGTAAGTAATATATAAGTAAATGTTAAATAATTAATTATTAATAAGTATTTTAAAAAAAGGTGTGGCTTCACCTCAGTAAAATAATTAATTATTTTACCAGGTAAGTCTAGTAGCCCGGATGACAAAACCTATAACAATGATTTTATAAACAAAAAAAAGGATATTACATATGATGTAGAGGACAGACCAAACCCCAGAGCCCTCCTCAGGATACAAGAAGACTCTTACATTTGAGATAGCATTGTGAAAGCCAGAATGTTTTTAAAAGACTGGCAACACATCCTTAAGGACAATGGCTCAAACTATAGAGAATGGTATAGAGAGATAAAAGGAATCATTACAGATTTCACTGGAGAAATCAACTTCCTGGAAAGACAAGGAGCGTCTAAAACATCTATCAAAGAATGCATGAGAAGAGCAATTATGATAAATTTGGTTGGTCACAAAATGTGATTTCAAATAATAGATGTAACACCCAGTACAGCCACATTCTACCATATCAAGAGTGTCTTCAACACAGTATCAAGAGAGGCACAACAAAACACCATTGAAAAAATAATTAATCTTTGATCAAAAGATTACAGAAATCCCATTGAACTGTTGAATTGTTTCAGGGAAGCATGTGCTACACTTTGGGAACAAGGGCTAACAGAAAAAGACATATTAGGTTGTCTGTTTCAAAGAATGCTTCAGGATGACCCATGCTCTAGCATGGAAGTACTTAAAGAAATGGAGATGGTTTGAAAAAATTAAAACAAGTCATTCACTGTTGCTATTCTGAACAAGGTAATCTGCACCACTTGGGAAAGAATCAAACACAATGACAATCTGATTAAACATTCACCAGTAGCAACTGCTAATCTCTCTTCTGTTACTGACTGTTCTGACTCTGAGAAAACTACTTCTGTCAATACCACTGCCACAACTGAATCTGTTAATGTATATGAATTTAACTATGCTACTCATAGACCTTTTGGTAACTGCTTCATATGCAACTCTTCAACTCATCAACAAGCTAAGTGTCCAAAGAAAAAAATTCTTCCAACAAATTCTCAATCAGACATACTCCAATAGACAAAATAATAGCAAAATTCACTATCCTATGGTGTTTCTCTCCTCAATCATTCAACCAACAATAGTAACTACAAATAACATCCCATACATTCCTCGCAACCATCAAAATAATCAATCATCACAACAAAAACCACAAATACAAACCAAAATGGATTCATATCAACCAGTATATCCACAAAGGCAACCCAATCATCCTTCTCCAAATCAACAACAAACTAAACCACACTCAGCTCAAATAGTTGAACTAAGAAATGACTCACCAGAAGCATCTTCCACAGCTTTTTCCAAAATTAAACTATCTGAAAATAGTGATCTCTCAACAAAACCCATCTTCAACACTGGAGCCACTCACCACTTATCTGGAAATATGAATGAGTTAGTTGATTTTATAACTCTTAAAAACACTATAGCTTAAAAAGTGGAAACTAATGGTTCTACTCTGTAAATTACTGGAAAAGGGACAATCTGTTTCCTTGGACTTAATGGGGAAACTATCAAAATTAAACCAGTCTATTACTGTAAAGAAGCTTGAGGTACACTAATTTACCCTGAATCTTTAATCAAAAGTGAAGCTAACTTTTCTTGTGTAAACTTCAATGATTTCCTCATCAGCTACAAAAACATCCTGATACTCTCAGCTATGTTTATTAACAGGAAGTGAACTCTTAACCACCCAATTGAAATAGATCCTAGTACAACAACACCACATGTACTTACCAACAATAGAAATAACATAAATATTACAGATATTATTGATACTAGAGAAATAAATATTACTAAACCTGTTTGCTACAATCTCAAAATCCCATCAGTTTACCCAAAGTTCAGAAAAAGAAGTAGAGATGATGAAATTCTATATACTTTGAGTTTTCTATTGGGGCATGCAAGTCTGAGACAAATTAGGAAAATGTGTCATGACCAAATGGTATTTGGTCTACCTGTTACACTCCCACCAGGAGATATCATATGTGATTCATCTCAAATGTGCAAGAACAGAAGGAAAATCTTTCTAAAATCTACTGGTAGAGAGCCAGACAAACTAGAGATAGTCACAAAAGATTTGATAGGCACAATAGACGTAGAGTCAATAGATGGAGGCCTATATGCACTTACACTAAGAGACATTGCCACAACTTACAGCAACTGTCATATTCTTAAGAACAAATCAGATGCCACTAAATGCATAATTGACACTATAACTAGACTTGAAACACAAACCAAAAAACAAGTAAAGATATTGAGATTGGACAATGGAGGAGAATTTAACAATAAAAAAATGGATATGTTTACAGTTAATAAAGGAATAGTTCATCAAAAGTTATTACCATACTTTCATCAACAAAATGGAAACATAGAAAGCTACAACAGGACACTCACAGAAATGGGAAGAACAATATTATTTGATAGTTACCTGGGAAATTTTTTTTTGGAGTTTTGCCTTCAAATGGGCATCTTACATTTTAAACAGAATTCCTAACACTAAATGATCTACCATGACATCATACAAAGCACTATTCAATCAAAAACCACAACTTGACAACATAAGAAAATTTGGGGCAACTGCCTTTGTACATATACCTGAAGAAAAACAGAGAAAACTAGATGTAAGGGCAAGAAAGTGTGTTGTTATTGGTTTTCCAGCTGGGATTAAGGGTTGGATCTTCTGGGACCCTGTGGAAAAGAAAACAGAAAACTCAGCCTGGACAACATTTAACAACAATGCAAATGAAATAGATAATAAAATGTCAATTGACTTTTTAGTGAACTCCAGCAAACAAACCGATTTACCATCACTAATACTGGGTGATTTTAGTCATGAAGATAACATGTTAAAACAGGAAAAACTTTTAGACAACATTCAGCAAAACTGTCAGCCAGGCTATTCCAGGAGTCCAGTAAATGATATATAAATTATAAAACCTTAAAGAGTGGGTAAGACTTGTATTTAATGTATATAACTTAATATTTTATTGCATAATGAAATTATATAAGAATTTTATTATATACAAATGTTACATTAAATTTATTGGTTATATATATTTTTATATACAATTAAATTGAGCATAATATAATATATTCTACAAATAATGGCGCATTTTTATGTATTTAATAATTATAAATTTATATTTAATTAATTAAAAAACATATATTATAATTACAAGTGTAAATTTGATTTATAATATATTTAAATTAATTACTTAGATTTATATATTAACTAATACCTCTCATATGATACTAAACAATTATTAAGGACGCTTCTTTTGACCCTTAATTGTGTTAGAAAAAACAAATAAATTAATTTGGACTAAATTGAGATTAATTGCTTGTTTTGTTGCGTCAAAATTATTTTTTGTTTCACTTAAAATGTCCTCTAATCAGAATGTACCATCTGTTGGGAATTATATTTCTCATAGTTCCTATGTTTCCAATCTTGTTTAGTTATTCACTATTGTCACTTACTGATTTGGGGATTAATGGCGGGGAAATTGGATTCTTAATTGGGCTTTTAATTATTTGTTTCATGTTTTTCTCTATATTGTTATGTTTCATTTACTCTTTTGATATGTTTGTTTTATTCCTTTCTAATCATTGTATTTACTGATATAATAGCGCTTCAGAGGACCCATTGCCTATAAAAGGGCCTTGGATAATCCCCTGTAGCCTTATCACTTATTATACACTCAACAAATTAAAAACTATTTTACTACGTTTATATTTTTTTTTTATTAGTAATACAATTCTAATTAAAAGTCTATATAACAAATTAAAGGTTGCCTTAAGTCTGATAGTAACTATATTGTTTGCCGCGCAGAACTCTTACTTAAATAATAATAATATTTATAAAACCAATTTGTTGTCTCTTCTCAGCTCACTCATCGTTGCCTTCTCTCAATAAATTAAATAATTTTATTAAATTTTATTTCTTTTATTACCCATACTCCTTTCCTCCTTCTCCTCCTCTCATTTCTTCCCTCTTTTCTTATCTCTTCTAGACGACTGACCGACAACTGAGGGCCTTTCCAAACGACGACGATGATCAAAGCCTGGCGACGAACGACAAAACGCACGGACCACCTAGCAAAACGAAACTTTTGCCGCGACTGTGTTTCGAACTTGGGTTCGACATCTTAGGTTTATATAATATTAATTTTTATATTATTTTGAAGTGATTCTTCGATCACTATAGTAAGTTCACCTTTGCGCCTCTCACTCATATTACTATATTTTTATTGCAATAACAGTGATTGTGGCTTAATTGCTGATTCACTGAGTGTAAGTGTTCAATTTTTAAAAATTTTTTTTTTCCTAGTTGACCATTATAGAGTGTTAAATCCTCTTAGTCCTAGAAGAATTGACATTATTATTAATACAAATTGAATTATTAATTTAATTTTTTTTTTTATTATTAATTATTGTTAATTTTGGTTGACTTAAAAGTACATTGTGCTTAGTCCCAATATATTGCCATATTTAATATTGGTAATTAATTGGTTGAATTAACTTACTTGTTATTCCCAATTTAAACTTGCAATCCATTTTTTTTTTTTAAAAAAATTAATTTTTTAATTATTCTTTATATTGAAAATTATTTTTTCTATAATTTAATTAATTAAAAAATTTTTTTTTATTATTTGGAGCAATTATTGACTAACTTTGATTATTTTTTTTTATAAAGTACAAAGTAAAATATAAATCTTCCCACTAGTATGTCCAACGATTTGGCAGAAAAAATGGATAACATGCAAGTGGATGAGATAGAAATTGACTATGATGCTGACACTGTAAGTTCTTCTAAAGTTGGTCATAAAAAATCTTATGCTAACACAAAAAATTCACATACTGCAGGATGTGGAAATGACAGGAAATGCAAACAAACCAAACCCCCTTCCCCCAGTACCACAGAAGGAAGTAAAGCCTCTAGTGCCTCAAGAAGGTCTTCCAAAAGGCTTCAAAATAAAAAAGCTTCCTCTGCCACAACAAATCAGCAACCTATCCAGTCATATAAAAGAGTTGAAGACAGAAAATATGACGTACAAAGCAAAGGTAGACACATTGTGGGATCAGGTCCAAGAACTCAGGAACCAGATTCAGGCCCAGGCCCCTCCTCAATTGCCTCCCAATCAGCTTCAATTTCAAGCTCAACCTTCACAGCCACCCAGCTCAACCATCCAAAATCCAAATACTATGGAAGTAGAGCAATGGAAATGGGATTATCTAATGAGTCACTACCAACAGAATGTGCAACACCCTCCTCATCATCAGCCTGGCCCATCCAGAACACCCAATTTCCATCCACCTCCTCATCCCTACCAACAAAGCAGGAGAAAGAAGGCCCAAGCACAATCCCAAACCCAGTCCCAGGGGAAGTTTCCTCCTCTTCCATGGTAAGTAATTTGGTTGATAGTCACTTGGGTATGTTTTCTAATAAATCTTCTTCTGCAGGTAATATTATTGAACATGGTGAAAGAACAGTTAAACCTGTTAAAAGACAGCTTCCTGTAAGTAGTAGCCCTATTGATGTAATTAGCAAATTGTCATTTGATGAACCTTTACATTTAACTTCTACATCTTTAATTAATCCTTCTCTTGCAATTAAAAATGATTCTGTTCCCCCTGAAATCTATAACTTAATTGAAAAAACTTCTGAGGAAATATTGAAAGATACCCTTGATTTTAATATTGTGAAAGACAAACATGTGAGAGATGTGTTAATCCATGAAAATGATAGATTAAATAATTTACACTTGCAATGTAAAGTGAGTTCTTCTGTACAAGATACAGCTTATTTAAAAATCAAAGAAACCTTGAATATTGTTCTTAGTCAACAAAAACAAATAAGAAGTGACCATAGAGCTATCTCAGATAGAAATATCAGTCTGCATAAGACATTGAGTGAATTGAAACCCCTTATTGAGGAAAATTATTCATTCAAAAATGAAATAAAATCTCTACAAAATGAGTTGAAGAAACTAAAAAATGACTTCCATGCACTAAGTACCAAACACTCAGTTTCTGAGGACAGAAATGTTCTATCTCTTGCAAAAGTGAATGACCAGATGTCTGAAATTCCAAGAATAAGAAACTATGTGTCTGACCTACAGGAAAAGTTCTCAACCTTAACCATCAATAATGAATTAAATGAGATTTCTGCAAGTAAGCTGCATAAAAATAAAGGGAAAAAACCTGAACAAAGTTCATCCTTTCTTCCTCATATTTCAACCATTAAACAAACTGACAATGAGTCTGTAAAATCTTTTGCTACTAGTAAACAATCTTGTGATGGTCATGCACCAGCTGTTTCTGTAAATAATGAAATTTCTGAACACCTGGCTAAACTTCAGGAATTATTACTAATGAATAATTCAAACCAAAAAGTGGACCATCCCAGTAGTCAGAAAAATTGGCCTAAGTTAGACCAATATCCTACCTTTGATGGTGATTCTTCCTCTGATTGGCAACACTTTATCCAAAGAATTGATAATTTAAAGAGATCTTATAAACTACCTGATGAGGAAATTGTTTCTAAGCTAATTTCTTTATTTTCCAATGTAGCCTTGATGTGGTATGAATCTGTCCTCTTAGATAACAATCATTATACATGGAATGATTGGAAATCCTTGATTGAGAATCAGTTTGGTGGTTCAAAATTCAGGTTAGCTCAGCAAAGACTGTATGAGAATACTAGATATGTATCCTCCTCTGTTGAAAAGCCCATTGTTTTTCTGATGAAAATAACTAAAATCCTTAGAGCAATTGATCCAAAGATGGATTATGATATTTGGAGAGATAAAATCTTGTATAAATTACCAAATTCTCTTAGGGATTTGATTGTTGCTAGAACTGAGCATGTAAGGGAAAATTCTTCTTTCATTAATATCTGTAATGAAGTACTACTCAACCATAGATATGAACCAAAGAATTACCTTAGTAAATCTTATAATGATCAGAATAAACCTTCTATAAAGCTCCCAGAAAAATCTGGTAAACCCTCTGCCCCGGTTGCACCTAAAAAATATGCAACAAATACTTGTTATAAATGTAACAAACCGTGGCAGAAGGGTCATGTTTGTGACAAGAAAATTCATCTTGTTGAACAAAATGAAGACACTGATGAAGTTGAACTTGATGTCAATAATTCTTCCAGTGACTGTGAAAGTAATATCTCCTATGACAATGAATCTGTTAAAGATGTTTTAATGTTGGAACATGATGTCCATTATTTAAATAATATATCTGAAGATTGTGTATTGAATTTATCTTCAGTAGAAAATGCTGAGATAATTAAAGATATTACTAACAATTCTATTCCCATATCCCCTTTAAAGGCACCTGTTATCATTAATGGTAAAAATATTGATGTAGTTCTTGATTCTGGTGCTGGAGGAAGTGTAGTATCTGAAAAAGCTTTGGCTTCAGTGGATAAGGAATACTTAAGTAAATTATTGCCTATAACTTCTGAAAAATGGAGAGGGTATGGTTCTACCTTATTTCCTATTGGCAAATACAAAACCTCTGTATTCTTCAAATATAATGGTGGTTTTGTCAGAGCTATTTGTGAGTTTGTTGTCATGAAAAATGATAATTTGAGCAATTGGTTTATTATGGGAAATGATATTTTAACCATGTTTGGTGTGAAACTGGACCCAGCAAATAATTGCTTTACCTTAGGAATGAATGGGAAAAGAAAATTCAAAATTTCTTCTCCTAAACCTTCTGGGCATTTGTTGAAATCTTGTAACTCACTGACCCAATGTAAAGGTAGAACAACAACTGAAATGGATGATTTATTACATGAAATAAATACCGCTTCTTTTGGTGATCATTTGACTAATGAACAAAAGGATTCTATTGTTGCCTCTATTACCTCTTTCCCGATGGCTTTTGCTCATGGTTCTCATGTCTTGGGAATTGTTCAGGAAGAGATGAAAATTACCTTATCCTGTAATTTGAGTGATATTCCTCCTTCCCTTAAGAAAAAACCATATCCTGCTTCTCCATCAAAAAGAAAAGATATTGAAGATAATATTGAAACATTATTGAAAATGAATATCATTGAGAAAGTGAATGTCACCCCTAAATATTGTGTCATCTCCCCAGTCTTGATTTCATATGAAAAAGATAAAGCTAGATTATGTGGAGATTACAGAGCTTTAAATACTTATACTGTTGATGATATTTATCCTTTACCCAGAATTAATTCAATACATGCTACCTTGCAAGGTGCAAAATTTATTAGTTGTCTGGATGGTAATAAAGGCTATCATCAAGTTCCAGTTGAGAAAAATTCTCAAAATTTTTTGCTTATTGCTACTCATATGGGAATATATAAGTATGTTAGGATGCCATTTGGCCCTAAAAATGCTCCTTCAGTTTTCCAAAAAGTCATGGATAACACTTTCCATCAGGAAATTATTGAAGGTTGGCTCATGGTTTATATTGATGATATTATTGTTTTTTCTAAAACTTTTGATGAACATATGATTCACTTAAATAGAGTTTTCCAAAAAATGGATGAAATCAATATGACCTTATCTTTAAAAAAGTGTAAATTTGGTTTTCAATCTTTGAAAGTCCTTGGCCATGTTGTGTCAGGCTTACAAATTTGTGTAGACCATAATAAAGTTGCTGCCATTCAAAATGTGAAAGCACCAACTTCTGTAAGAGAAATCCAAAGTTTTTTAGGTATGTGTGGCTATTATAGACAATATATTAAAAATTATCAGGTCATAGCCTTGCCTCTTACAAAACTAACCAGAAAAGATGTTGCTTTTCTCTGGAATGATGACTGTCAGAAAGCTTTTCATACATTGAAAAATTGCTTAATGACAGCCCCTATATTGGCTCTCCCAGATTTTAACAAGCCATTTGTACTTTATACAGATGCTAGCTTTATTGGTCTGGGTGCTGCCCTTCACCAAAAGCAAATTATTAATGATAAATCCTCAGAGGTTGTAATTTGTTATATTTCAAGAACCTTAAGAAATAGTGAATTGAAATATGGTGCCACTCAATTGGAGTGCTTAGCAGTTGTTTGGGCTCTTGAGAAACTTCATTACTACTTGGATGACCAAAAATTTGAGTTGGTAACTGACTGTAGTGCTGTGAAATCTCTCTTAAACCTCAAAACACCTAACAGACATATGTTCAGGTGGCAACTTGCTGTTCAGGAATACAGAGGAAGGATGACTATTATCCACAGAGCTGGAAATGTTCACTCTAATGTTGATATGCTCTCCAGATTGCCTCTGCCAAATAATGACTCCAATCCTGCTTATGTACCTGAAGATGATACTGTTCATATACATGGTATATTTATAGTTGATATGGAAGAAGAGTTATTACAGTTAATACTGGATTCATATGATAAAGATTCTGACTTAAATAAATTAGTTACTATTTTGAATGATCCTAAGAATGCTTCAATTCAAGCATTAATAAAAACTCTTCCTGCAAAGTACAAAAATGCTTTAAATAAAGGAAAGTTTTCTATTGAAGATGGTTATATATATTATAGAAGGAAGCTTACCAATGTAATTGTTATTCCTCCTTCAATGAAAGAAACTATCCTCAAACTTTGTCATGATGACATATTAGCTGGACATTTTGATCTTGAAAAAACATTGATTAGAATCAAAAACACTGCATGGTGGGCTAATATGTCTGAAGACACAAAATTATATGTTGAATCTTGTGATTCCTGCCAAAAATCTAAAAGGTTAACAGGTAAGAGAGCAGGGTTATTACAACATATTGAAGCACCTAGTGCTCCCTGGCAAATCATTAATATGGATTTTGTCACTGGTCTTCCTGTTGCAGGTAAAGACAGCTTTAACTCTTGTTGGGTAATAGTTGATAGATTCACAAAAATGTGCAAATTTATTCCAACCCACAAAGATGTATCCACCAAGGAATTAGCTTTCTTATGGTGGTCTTACATGTTTAATATTATTGGTTTTCCAAAAGCCATTATCTCTGATAGGGATCCAAAATTCACTTCTGAGTTTTGGACCTCTTTGATGGATATTTGTGGTTGTGAGTTAAAATTGTCTACAGCTCACCATCCTCAGACTGATGGTCTAGCTGAAAGAATGATTCAAACTCTGGAAGATATGATTAGAAGGTATTGTGCCTTTGGTTTAGAATATAAAGATAATGACAGATTTACTCATGATTGGGTCACTCTTTTGCCTGGTCTTGAATTTGCATATAATAGCACTGTTCATTCTGTCACTGAGAAAAAGCCTTTTGAGCTTTGGTTAGGTTATGTCCCAAACACTCCTGCTCAGATTCTCAATAATAAATTACCTAAGTTGGAACTACATCCTGGTGTAAAATCTTTTATGCAAATGCAACAGCTATGCAGAAAACATGCTCAGAGTTGTATTGATAGAGCATTTGAATATGAAAAGAAAAGATGGGATAAATCCCATAAAGAATACACATTTAACAAGGGTGATGAAGTGTTGATCTCTACTGTCCATTTCAATTTACAAGGTAACCACAAATTAAAAGATCCTTTTGTAGGACCATTTGTTGTTAAAAGAATGGTTGGTAATAATGCAGTAGAAGTTGTATTGTATTCTCCATATGATAGGAAACATCCTGTCTTTCCCATTTCTTTGCTTAAACCTTATACTTCCAACAGTGACTTATTTCCAAAAAGAAGAGGAAGACCTAAAAAGAACCCTCAGGAAGTCACAGAAACAGCAGAAATTGATAAAATTCTCAATGATAGAATTATCACTTCTGAAAGTGGTACTGAATATTTATTGAGATATAAGAACAAATCATCTGAACATGATGCATGGATACCTGGCAAAGAAATTTCAAATCTGCCTGCTCTGTTGAAAAAATACAAAAAGAAAAAATCTTAGCATTTTTTTTTTTATTGTTTTTTTTAGAGTGAGGGAGTGTCAGCCAGGCTATTCCAGGAGTCCAGTAAATGATATATAAATTATAAAACCTTAAAGAGTGGGTAAGACTTGTATTTAATGTATATAACTTAATATTTTATTGCATAATGAAATTATATAAGAATTTTATTATATACAAATGTTACATTAAATTTATTGGTTATATATATTTTTATATACAATTAAATTGAGCATAATATAATATATTCTAAAAATAATGGCGCATTTTTATGTATTTAATAATTATAAATTTATATTTAATTAATTAAAAAACATATATTATAATTACAAGTGTAAATTTGATTTATAATATATTTAAATTAATTACTTAAATTTATATATTAACTAATACCTCTCATATGATACTAAACAATTATTAAGGACGCTTCTTTTGACCCTTAATTGTGTTAGAAAAAACAAATAAATTAATTTGGACTAAATTGAGATTAATTGCTTGTTTTGTTGCGTCAAAATTATTTTTTGTTTCACTTAAAATGTCCTCTAATCAGAATGTACCATCTGTTGGGAATTATATTTCTCATAGTTCCTATGTTTCCAATCTTGTTTAGTTATTCACTATTGTCACTTACTGATTTGGGGATTAATGGCGGGGAAATTGGATTCTTAATTGGGCTTTTAATTATTTGTTTCATGTTTTTCTCTATATTGTTATGTTTCATTTACTCTTTTGATATGTTTGTTTTATTCCTTTCTAATCATTGTATTTACTGATATAATAGCGCTTCAGAGGACCCATTGCCTATAAAAGGGCCTTGGATAATCCCCTGTAGCCTTATCACTTATTATACACTCAACAAATTAAAAACTATTTTACTACGTTTATATTTTTTTTTATTAGTAATACAATTCTAATTAAAAGTCTATATAACAAATTAAAGGTTGCCTTAAGTCTGATAGTAACTATATTGTTTGCCGCGCAGAACTCTTACTTAAATAATAATAATATTTATAAAACCAATTTGTTGTCTCTTCTCAGCGCTCACTCATCGTTGCCTTCTCTCAATAAATTAAATAATTTTATTAAATTTTATTTCTTTTATTACCCATACTCCTTTCCTCCTTCTCCTCCTCTCATTTCTTCCCTCTTTTCTTATCTCTTCTAGACGACTGACCGACAAAAACTGTGGTTATTTTGCTACAGAACTTCCAAAAACATACAAAGAGGCAACCAAAACGGAAGGAAAAGATGAATGGAAAGCAGCTTGTCAAAAAGAAATAAAAAACCTCTCAACCATGTGTGTTTGGTCAAGAGAGATACCTCCAACTAATGCCAGAATCCTTGAAACACGATGGCTCATTTTGGAAAAAAAAGACTTAAACACAAGTAGCACAACATTAAAAGCTAGATATGTTGCAAAAGGCTTTAAACAGGTAAAATTAATAGACTTCTCATCCACATTTGAATCAACAGCCTCATTCACAGCACAGCACATGATACTCACAATTGCAGCAATCTATGACTGGCCTGTCCATGCTATTGATGTAACAGCAGCATATTTATGCAGTCCCATAGATGAAGAGGTTTGGGTGAAGGATCCACTAGGGTTTCAAATAAACAACAGTAAAGCATACAAATTACTCAAAGCATTATATGGCACTTGTAAAGCGGAAAGATGATGGTGGAAACACTTTGTCCAGCAACTGAAAAACATTGGTTATGAAATTTCTTCTTATGATAATAGTTTCTACTTTCTAAAAAACAAAAAATACTAATGCGTTAATGTGAGTACACATTGACAATGGTATTTTCACAGGAAATATTAATGAAGTTCTGAGACAAATGGAAGAAGACTTAGGTCAAACACTTATTATCAAATGGCAAGACACACTGAACACCATTGTTGGAATAAAAATTTAAAGAAACAAATCAGGTTTTCTACTAAGCCAACAGGAGCTAATAGAAAAAATATTAACAAAACATCATCCAAACAAATTAGAACATCATCAAACTTTACAAACCAACATTGACCTTAAAAGTGCAACAGACAACCACATACCAATTGGCCCACAAAACTACCTATCAATTATAGGTTCTCTCACTTACATTACAACAGCAACTAGACCTGACCTCAGTTACTCAGTAAACCAATTAGCAAGACACTCAAAGAACCCCACAGAAGAAAATTTGAGGGCACTAAATTACTTGTTAGGATATTTACAACACACAGCAATAAAGAAACTACATCTCTATCCAGACAAAAAAACTCAACTAGTCAAATTGGATGTCTACTAGGATGCAAACTGGGGTGGGGAATATTCAAGATCAACAGGTGGAATGGTAATCAACATGCAAAGCTCTATAATCTTCTGGTCATCAAAAAGGATTCCATCACTTTCCTCTTCTACATTTCATGTGGAATACATGTCTCTAGGCAGTGCTACAAGAGTGGGATTATGGATTAAAAATTTACTGAATGATCTTATTGACTTTTCCAGTCCTTTCAATTTAATATGTGAAAATCAGGCATCCATCAAAGTTTCAAAAGACAAAGCTTCAAAAAAATGTACTAGGAATAATGATAGAGAATTCTTTTTTGTCAATGCAAAACTTCATAAAAAGAAAGCAAAAATAAAATGAATACCAGAAAAAGAACAATTAGCAGATATAATGACAAAAAAATTGAACAAACAAATACACAAAAGGAGTTGTGATAAGCTTGGAGTAAAATAATTATTTGTTTTCCCTTCCTTTTTTTTACCTTTTCTTTCACTTTATACTATCCTTTTTCTTTTGTCTGTCCTTATTAAATCATTAATGCTTTTTAAATAGTAACATAGTATGGGCACATGTGGGTGTATTGTTGAGGGGGCGGGTGTTAGATCTCAACTACGCCGCAGTACAGTATATAATTAGTGAATGTGAGATTATGAAAATATAAGAAAATTCTATTCCAAAACAGCCAAAAAGAATATTATCTGTGCCAATAAGGGAGGTGTGGGTTAATGAGTAGTTTGTAAATGACTATATATCAGAAGATGATTGTGATTATAGGGGATGGGGAAGGGAGGATGGATGGGATGGGGTGGGATGGGGCTTATTGATGTGTGATGTGGTGTGATGGTATTTGATAATAAAATTGAATTAAATTGAATGAGAGTTGAGAGTTAAGTGAAGTTAGGGGAGATTGATGGATAGGTATGAATGTATTCAGGTAGGTAAGTGCCACATAACCTGTGAAATGTGAATCATTTGAAGCAAAGAAAAGAGCTTTGATACACCTTTTCTATGGGACTAACTATGCATTTACTATTTTTTATGGACTTTGATTGTATACTAACTAACTTGATAGAAACCATTGTGAATAAAGGATTAATGGTTTTTTAGGATGAAAAGGGTTAGTGAGACTATTTTAGGATAGTTGCTATTATTTTCCCTTGTCCCCCTTGCACAGAGGAAAATAAAAAATTGGTAACAAGAAATCAGGTGCTACAACATAAGAGGGAAGACTACAGCTAGTGCTAAGATGGGGCTGACTATTATGAGAAAAAAAGTGAGATTAACTAAGACTGGCTATATTGAGTCTACCAACAGTGAGGGTTAAAAGTATGGAAGCTAAGAAGTAACTTAATTTCTATATAAGTTGTCTGATGAGAAATTCCCACACAGTGCTTGCTTTATGAAATCTCCTTATGCAACATCCCTTCTTTTCTGCCTCTCATCATGCATAGTGTCAATAATGCTTCTCCTCTTCCCCGCTCAACCCAAATTCTAACCTTCATTGCTATCATGATGATTTTCTTCACAATGGTCACCATCATGACATGGGATCATACCATATAGATTGTTCCATATTAATTTTATACTTGTTTTCATTCATGTTATTTATCACTTTTCAAAAAAATTAAAAATAAAAGAAAAATTAAAATTAAATCACACAAAATGGAGGAAAAACAAAAAAGATAAATAAAATAATGAAACAAACAAATCTTTAAAATAAAGATGTGCCAAAATCTGAAATTATGAATAATAGAGGAAGTCATGTTATTTAATACACTGTGTGTGTGTGTGTGTGTGTGTGTGTGTGTGTGTGTGTGTGTGTGTGTGTGTGTGTGTGTGTGTGTGTGTGTGTGTGTGTGTGTGTGTGTAAATTGGTTTAAAGATACAGCTAGATCAAGACTGGTTAGTGCAACTAGCACAAAAAAATCCCACTTGTACCAACCATTCTTAATCTAACTGTAATGAATTGATAAAAGTCATATACAGTTAGAACAATAACCCTTCATTACACACCAAGTAAGATATCATTGATGAAGATATCCAGCTTGAGTTGGTGATATAGTAGGGAGGGACATAAGGATAAAAAAAAATGTGTGAGAAAAATATGTGTAAGAAAAATATGTGTGAGATGAATACTTTTATTTTTATTTTTATTTTTATTTTTATTTTTATTTTTATTTTTATTTTTATTTTTATTTTTATTTTTATTTTTATTTTTATTTTTATTTTTATTTTTATTTTTATTTTTATTTTTATTTTTATTTTTATTTTTATTTTTATTTTTATTTTTATTTTTATTTTTATTTTTATTTTTATTTTTATTTTTATTTTTATTTTTATTTTTATTTTTATTTTTATTTTTATTTTTATTTTTATTTTTATTTTTATTTTTATTTTTATTTTTATTTTTATTTTTATTTTTATTTTTATTTTTATTTTTATTTTTATTTTTATTTTTATTTTTATTTTTATTTTTATTTTTATTTTTATTTTTATTTTTATTTTTATTTTTATTTTTATTTTTATTTTTATTTTTATTTTTATTTTTATTTTTATTTTTATTTTTATTTTTATTTTTATTTTTATTTTTATTTTTATTTTTATTTTTATTTTTATTTTTATTTTTATTTTTATTTTTATTTTTATTTTTATTTTTATTTTTATTTTTATTTTTATTTTTATTTTTATTTTTATTTTTATTTTTATTTTTATTTTTATTTTTATTTTTATTTTTATTTTTATTTTTATTTTTATTTTTATTTTTATTTTTATTTTTATTTTTATTTTTATTTTTATTTTTATTTTTATTTTTATTTTTATTTTTATTTTTATTTTTATTTTTATTTTTATTTTTATTTTTATTTTTATTTTTATTTTTATTTTTATTTTTATTTTTATTTTTATTTTTATTTTTATTTTTATTTTATTTATTTTTCTTATTATTACAAATGTTTTTGAAAAAAAAATTTTCTTTGTTGCAGATGATTTTTCTTACACCTACTTTTTCTTGCACTTATTTTTCTTGCACTTACTTTTCTTACACATATTTTTCTGTATTTATGTCACTCTCTAAATTATCCCTAACTTGCACATGAATATTATTATCAGTGATATCTTACTTGGTGTGTAGTGTTTGGCACTTTTGTCATTTTTTGTGCACTTTTTGTACTGATGTGGCATCTTTTTTGTTGGCTGTATCATCCAAAAAAAGCATAAACCCCCCTATTTAAGGCAAGAACAGTTCTGAGCCAGGAAAAAAAGTAGAAAAAAGGCCAAGAATTTATGGTGTTGCTGTATACATAAAAAAAGACAACTTTTCTGTGATCACAGCAGCAAGGTCCCTACTCTCCCAGCCAGGGAGACCCTGGCTGGGAGATTAACATATACAACTTACTAAGTTTGAAGTATTGTTGACTTAAAAAAATTTAGCAGTATTTTTCCATCTAAAAAGTTAGTAGTATCACACCCTCAATCAAGTTAGCAGTAAAACCAACTCATTCTCATTATTTTTCCAAGTTTGGGTTAAAATCCGATTATTTTTGTTGTTGATGTTAGTCTTGCTCTACTTAGTATATAAATACTCAGAATTATATGACAAAAATGATGTAATACAGGTTTTTTCTGGATAAAATATGTATTTAATGTTTTTCTAATTTTGTCAGTGAGGCTACTAGACTTACCCAGCAAAATAATAAATTATTTACTGGATGAAGACACACCTTATTATTTTAATTATTTAATTAAGTTAGTTACATTAAAATTACCTGTAATCAATAAACTAATTACAGAATGGTAAAATTAAATAAATAATTAAAATTAGATATAAAATGTCTCTTATATTTTATTCTCTAACACCGTGCTCATTGAACCCTGCTCATTGATAGGTTAGAAGAAATAAAATTTTATATTAAAAAATAGATTTTTAAATTAAAATAAAATTTTAAATATTCAAATAAAATTAAATATATACAAAAAATTCAAATTTCTTATTTAGAATTGACTTTTACAGTAAATATTAAATAAAGTTATGTATTTCTGACATACTCTGTAAATACATCTTTAAAATACATCTTTTTGATGCCTTCTTTTTAGAACAACTTTGTTATTTGAAATACTCCTTCTGGAATATTATTTTCTCTCTCTCTCATACTACTTTTTTTAGAATTTCATTGCTGTGGTTTGTCTCTACTTTGCCTATATAAGGCCTCTCTCTTGGTTATTTTTTATTCATTCATTTTACTTACTTATTTTTTACAACTACTTACAATCCTTTTATTACTATTTATTATTGCCTTAGTATTTACATTAAAGCATAATTCTAATCCATTAATTTTTATAATAAATCCAACTCTTTAACTTCTATTATTTGAGTAATTAATCTTTAAGATAGGAAAATACATACCTGAGTTTGAAACCCTTAAAAAACCGTTGTTGCTGCCATTGGACCTCCCTATAAAATCTTCTAGACTTGAAAGACCCCTTGACAAAAAGGCTGTGCATGGAAGAAGGATGTATAATATGAATTTAATTACTATATTTAAAAAAAATAGGTTGTAACTAGATAAATTCCCATAAAGAAAGTAAAAAACCAAAACAATTTTTTTTTTGCTGAGATTACAGAAGTGAGGTCACTACTCTTCCAGATCCAGAGAAAGCCTGTCTGGGAGAGTAAAAATAAAAAATAAAAAATAAAAAAAGTAAAAAAGCAAAAAAAAAAAAAACTTTAACTGAAATTTCTGCAATTACAGCAGTAAAGGGGTTCTCACATTATCAGAGAAAAAAATGAAAAAAGAGTGTTACTCTCAGCAAAGTTGTCACTGGTTGGGAGAATAAAAGTCAAAAATAAAAAAATAAAGTAAAACTGGGATATTTCACATATATATTTTAGATATCATTTTTCCCCTTTTTTCATTAAACCTTTTTCCTTTTTCTTCTTTTTTTTAGTTTTTGTGAGTGCCAAAAATTTTGGCTTCTCAAATTATAGAGGAAAGTTTGCACTTTCTAGCCTTGCAATTATCTTGCTTGTGCTCATTAACCCTTCTATTTTTTGTTTCTATACAGAATATGACTCTTTTAAAAGTTTTGGCTCATCTGTTCAGGTTTCCAGTAGGGTATTCTCAACCCTCAAGAAACTAAACTCATTGTGCAAGATATAGCTGGGTATGTAGATATGAGAGAACTGGAAAAACTTGATTGTCTTATTTCTCATTTGAAGGAATTTTTAGCTAAGAACTATTCTAATAATCATTTTCAATACTATTATATAAATTTTGTATATCTAAAACTAAATTGGAAGAGAATTAAAGGACAGAGGAGGAATATAGATAAATTTTCAAGAAAAAAGGAGGAAGGGGAGATAGAGGAGAATTAGTAGTTATTCTATAATTTTATGATTTTAATTTTACTTTATTGGGCAGTCAGTCATAATTGAAGAAGTGGAAAATCACAAGCAATGTAATAAAAATTAAAAAAATATTGGGACATAAAATACAAATATAATGTTTTAAGAATTTGTTAAGAAATGGGCTGGAGTAATTTGAATAATGGAAGCATGAAAACCAGTCCTTTGAGAGGCAGACGGATCATTAAAGGAAAAGGGTAGTAGAGGTTTGGGATCTTCATGTTGGTAAGAATATCTTTCATTAATTAGTCAGTTGGATGTTCTCTAAATATAAAGTCAGGTAAACTTCAGTGGTGAAGAGATGATTTGGAAGAATGTGAACTATTACATGGTAGGCCTTTTAGTTCAATAATATCAAACCCTGACTTGGTCCCAGTGTTTAATAATATGGTAGGAGAAAAGGAGTTGTCAAGAGAAATGTCTAACAAGGAGGAGACTCAAGCCCCCATCTTTTCTAGTTTTGAAGATTTAGAGTGACAAAATGGATGGATAAATATTGTAAAATGTACTATTAAAAATGATATTATTTTGCTGTAAAGATTAGCTTGGTGAAATCATTAAAATATTGTAATAATTATGATATTTTGATGTTTTGAGGTTACAACAATGAGTTCACAAAAAAATCACCAAATTTTAGAGATAAGCTCCAAGATGAAAGTTAGAGAAGTCTACAATTGATTTGAGTCACAATTCACCAAATTCATAGAATACAATATTGTGGCATGCTAGAAAGTGAGTACAGTAAAACCATTATCAAGGAAAAAAATGGGGATAATGTTGCATGAGAAGGAGAAGTGAATAGAAAGTTCAGTAAAAGGTTACAGAAAGATAAAAAAAATTCCCAACAAATGAGTGCTGGTCAACTCTGTTCATATGCAGGATGAGCAGAGTGCAAAGAAAAAAAACTCATTGCAGACCTTTTTTTAATTTCATAAAATCTCACCCAGCTAGGGGAATGAAGGGGAAAAGTCATGGGTGGTATATACAGCTTAGTGTAAGGCTGGCTAAATAGTACTTGGGAAATGAACCAGCTACTATTGAAGAGCTAACATGTGGGAGGAACATTGTTTGGAAATTTACCAGTGTTGACTAGAAATTTAGCTACTAATGGAGTGATAGGAGATGGGGAGAGAAGTTTGGATGTAGTGAAGTATATTTTATGTTTTTTTGAAGCCTTTATAAAGATGCAAGATTTCTCTAAGTGGGGGGAAAAATAAAAGGATATTTTCGTGAGTGTCTTTAAATTATGAAGGGAATAGGGGACAAAAAGGAGAGTCAGACACTTTGAAATGTATATTTAATGCCTTAGAGGAGACTGAACCATAGGATATTCTACAAACAAAGTGGAACATGCTCTGGGGAAAAAAATCAAGGTTTTGTACATGTTAAAGGGGTCAAATTTTCTCCTAATATTTTTGAGGGTATCTGCATTTGGCAGAGAGAGGAGATGAATTTTAGAGTGGGTTTTAAGGACAGATTTTAAATGAGAGATAGAGGGGGGAGGGAAGATGGTAGTGAGAAAGTACTTAGCTGATATATACATGAGATGAAAACCGTTAGCAAAAGAATTTTTTATTTCATTTCCTTTTATGTCCATGTGACCAAGGCACCAGTGGAGGGAAAGGGATATATTTGAAAAATGGGTGGGGATTTCTTGTGTGACTTTAAGGATGGAAAGGAAGATTTTAGGGCTGGAAATTGATGGAAAGAGAAACAAGAGGGATTTGATAAATGCTTGATTTTTAGTGAAGATGGTAAGAGAGTTGTAAATTTAATGCAATGGGTTATTGAGGAGAATTTGTAAGCCCAATAAGATGCCCATAATTTTTGATTCAAAAACCATGAAAATTGATGAATCTCACAATCAGGATACATAAGGGAGTTTTTTGTTGGAATTGAAGGCATCTACAAAAGTTCTATTCTGAGACTTGAAACCATAAGTGTAAATGAAATATGAGGATAGGGGAGAGGTCTGGGTGATTTCAATAACCCTTCTAAAGGCTTCTTCCTTGGTGGGGAAGATAACTCCCTTAAACAAGGGGGAAGGAAGGGGCATTCTGGAATCCATTGTTCTTAAAGGGGTGGTGCAAGGGGAAAGTGTGCATGAGGAAAGAATGTGAAGTTGGTGTGAATGGGGTGAAAAAGGGAGGGGAAGTGACCAGTGACTTGGCTAAACAGGCCATGGTATTAGACAAGGTGATTGTAAGTAATTGAACCCAGGCCCTTTTAACATCAAGGTGTAGCTGTTGCTCGCAGCTAAGGGAGCAGGAATAATGGATGAGGACACAAATTGGGGTGGAGAAGAAGCAGCCAAGTGCACATTGTATGACTTTGTTCTTCACCACTTGAAGGAGCCTTTTAATGCAAGTTTTCTTCAGATTTTGCCATAATATTGCCATTTAATCTGTGAGAGAGTGAATGAGAGATGAAATGAGAAGTATTTTCTGCTGAAGTGGGATACCCCACCCTAAAGAGGCCAGTATATGAATGAAAGAGGCCTCCTAAAGCTCTGAGGCAATCTACTTGTTTCCATTAGGTTTGAAGGACAAAATAGGGTCAATGAGGTTTCCCAGCCATTTGAGACTAGGGGATGGTTGAATTGAATTTCTGTAAAAGTGAAGGGGAGGGGAGAAGCTTTTAGAAGAGAAATCCTTTTTTCAGTAATAGCTATTTTGCTTGTGAAAAATAAAAAGTAGCTGCATGTGAAATGCCACAAGCTACTACTTCAGAACCAAGTTAGGAGAATTTTTCCAGAACCAGCTCCATATTTTCACCTGCTTCAAGGCACACAACATCATCAATTTCACCTAAGGAAAGGGAAGATGGAGAGGGGGAAGGGAGAGTAGATAGTTTATTATTATAAATGATATATAAAAGGGGGAAAGAGGGAATCCCTGTAGGAGCCCTTTGGAAAAGAAGATGGATGGAGATCTTTAGGAGAAGAAAGAAAAAATTGTGCTTCTTCCTGAAAGTGAATTGATAAGAAGGTTTATGAGTTTGTGTGGTAAAGCGAGAGACTGTAGGATGAAAGATAGTCTGGGAGTTTTTACCGAAGGGAAGGCTCCTTTGGCATCAAGGAACAAGGCCCCAGCCACTTTACCCTTTATTAATTAGTCCTTTGACCATGAGATAAGGTGGAGGAGGGCATCTGATGTACTTCTCAGAGAGAAACCACCATATTGGCTCTCTGGGAGAAGGTTTTCTGTTTCAACTAGGAAAGAAAGGTTTCTGGTTATAAGTGAATCAAGTAATTTACCCATGATGTTTATGAGAGAAATGGGGTGGTATGCACTTGGAATGGTGTAGTCAAGGTGGCTTGGTTTATGGATTATGACTTTTTTGGCCAGCTTACAAGAAGAGGGGTAGTGACCCAGATCAAGGCAAGCTTCAAAGATAGTAAGAAGAATTTTAGAGACATATATTGAGTTTCTGTGGAGGAGGGCCTGGAGCTCTTCCTTTCTTTGTTGTGAGGAGGGAAGCAGTGACTTCCTCAATAGTGAAGGGGGAGATGAGGTGGTGATGGAGGGAGGGGTATTTGTGACATTAGAGAGGTTGTGCAAGATATCTTCCACTGAGTTCCCTAAAAACAATGCCTGGGCTATTTTGTAGGTTTTTATTAAGGGGTGAGTCATCAGGTAGAGTTAATGAGGGAATAGAGCACAAATAAGAGACATGATGAGATGACTTAGCAGGTTTAGATACTGTGTGAGAGGTAAGCAAGAAAAGGCATATTTTCCGATGAAGCTTGCACTAGTATTTTATTTTTGCACAGAAAGTTCTTCTATCTGACAGAAACTCAGCTGCAATGTGCAGATCAGGGTAAGATCTATATTTATGTTGGGTCTGATAGCAAGTTTACTTGAGGGGATCCAAGATACTGTAATTTTACCACATATGAAAAAACAAGCCAGGCTGCTCCAGTGGGACAGAAACTTCCATTAGTTTGCTAAATTGGGAAGCAAAAGTTTTGGCAGCCAAATCTATTGATTATGGGAAGAGGAGACAGTGAAAAGGTAGAAGAGAGAGTGAAAAAATAGAAGAATGGAGGGAAAGCTCATAAAAAACTTTCCAGTTTTTGTGGGGTTTTCAATGTGGCTGGAGGGGAGAGGAAGAGGGGATGCAAGTGATGATTGAATTTTGGTCCAATAGGTGAGACTCAAAGTTTTTCAGCTGATGACCATATCAGTTTCCCTACAGTTTTTAAACACTAGGTCAATTACCAAAGTAATATTCTGCATGTTAAAAAAAGTTGGAGACTCCTGGTTGGGACATGAGGGACATTTCTAATTCAAAAAAAATCTGGAAAAGGAGTGGAAGAAGGGTGGTTAGTGTGGTGTTTTGTGGGGTCAGCCCATAAATTATTGTGTATGCTAGAGGCAACAAAAATGGGGTCCAGCCTTTTGGTCGAGGTTTATCCTTTCCCTTATTGGGTTTGGATTGAGTTGAGGAGGATTGATTTGATCGTGGGTGTGAAGAAGATCCCGATTTAAAATTTAGGCCTTGAGATTTGTTGGCATATTGACGATGTTGAAGTCGTCCTTGATAAACGCCGTCAAGTTCAAGGGTTCGATCCATTAAATCCGTTAAAGTAGTCATCTTCTGACCGTGAAGATTTAATTGATCCAGAATCCTCGAAGGAAGTCCTTTCTTGAAATGATACTTAAGGGCAGCATCATTCCAACCTACTTGAGTTTGAAGTGCTCTGAAGTTTGAGATATATTCAGAGGCTTTACCATTATCACTCATGCGAAGAAAATCAAGTTCAATTTCTGCATTGTCAGTTTCATTAGGGTCCCCAAACAACGTAAAAAGTTGGTCTTCGAACTTTTCCCAATTATTGATAAGTAAGTGGGTTTCTGTCAAAGAAAGCATGAGCAGATAAGGTTCGAACCATCTTGCTGCTTTCCTGGCTAGGAATGAAGAAGCGTAAACAACCTTTGATTGGTCGCTATTAAAGGCTTGAGGGTCATTATGGAACAGTAGCTTGCAGGTTTGCAAGAAGGGTCGCAATCTGTCGGGGTGATCTCCATCGAATTTGTCAGGAGATTTCATAGAAGGAGTTTTGAACTTAGATCCCTCTGAATACGTTGGATTTGAAAGGGTTTTCATGAAAAGTCTCATGAAATCTTCCAAAGAGTTAGATGGTCCAGGTTCTGAGGATTGACCAGAAGGGTGATTAGCTGGGGCTGATGGTGCCTCGTGCATTGTATCCTTTCCTTCTTCTTCATCACTAGAATCCTCAAAATCTTGTGGGATGTCTTCTACAGATTGAACTGAATGTTGCCGTTCCCTAAGGTTGAGTGGTTCCAAAGAGTGAGTGCGGGAAACAGACCTTGTGGCTGTTGGCCTGCCCCTAGCGCGAGCTCTAGTAGTAGCGCCCGTAGGAGGAGTGCATTGAACAGGTGCCATTTTAAAACTTTAAAAACACCTAAAAGGACGTAGTAGTGCAAAGAATGAGAACTACGGAGAATTAAATTATACTGTCACCGGACGACCTACGCACAAGGTTGAGGATGTTTCTGAGAGTGAGATGAGGGATTTAGAAACTTCTTTGAAGCACAGAGGAATGATTTGAGGAAGTGATTTGAAGGTCACTCGAAGTAATAGCTACAGGTTTGAGGTATGTTCGAGAAGAATTATAAGATAGTTTCAAAGGTAATCGGAATTCTTAAGATCTCATGAAGGGTTGGAAACTCAATAATCAAAGATTTAGGATTTAGAAATGATTATTGAGGAAATAAAAGAAAGATACAATAACAATGATTTAACTTAAAGATTTTACCACTATTAAATGTAAATACGTTTTATAATTTAATTCTAAGAAATATCAAACCAAATACCCAACCCTTTTATATCCTTTATTCCTCCTCGCATTGACCTCCCTCTCATTGCACCATTCCCATACCATTGACCATTACTAACATACACTTAATCCCTCTTCGCTAATATCCGTCCATGCTCAATTTACCCCTTTTTAATTAATTAACACACTTTCAATGAAAACTACTACTGTACTATTACGTTGATCCTAGCGCTGTGTGTCGCTTATTGAAAATGAGACTAAGGCACCCTATTGAGAGATTGACAAATTTAGATTTAGAGTTTAGGCTAGTGCAGTTTAATAGTAAGTACACAAAGGGGAATTGCAGTTGCTATGGAGAATTGCTTTCTGCGCTTCGAGTATAGATTTAGAACTCGATATTATTAATTTAATGAGCTGCTTTTGCCTCGAGTGTCACGTGGCGTGTGACAGTTTGAGATTCTAGGGGAGAAAAGGCATATTCCAGTGTAAAAATATCTGAAATAGTTTTTGTATTTACCATGATCTAGGAACCCTTTGTGGGTGGGTCTCTGATAGTGCTTAATAAATAGTTAAGGCATGAGACTAGGGAATGAGGGTTTGTTGCACGTTCAACTCATACTTGAAAGATGATATGTGCAGCTGGGGAGTAGGTGTCCACTGAGGAAGGGAGAGGGGCTTGAGTGGCAGATGAGAGACCAAATCCTGAAAATGGGCTAGCTGGATTGTGGATAAAGGCATTTAGAGAAGCCTATGGTAAGCAGTGAGATGGACATAGTGGGAGAGTGATGGGGACAACTCTTGGGGAGGGTGTGGGTGTGGGGACTCCTGTGAGGCTAGGGGATCTATTTGGAGAGGGAAAGAGATCAGTATTTTGCTCCCTGGATTCATCAATTGAGGTATTAGTGAGAGGGAATCTGATTTAGGGAGAAGAATATTGTCTCTTCTTTGCAGAAGGATATTTGGTACCTAGAGTGACCTAAGGTAAGACAGCTGAAGCTACTTCAAATTAGTTAAGGTAAAAGGATAGGGGTGGGGGAAGAGGTTCAAGAGGATATATTGGAGAAGAGAAGTGGGGAGAATGGGAATTCGACATGGTGACATCCAAGATAAAATCCATAGAAAAATCTTGTCCATAGGCTTGAGGAGGATGAGAAGAACAACTTGAGAATTGAGAGGGGGGAGGGGACTCATCAGCTAGAAGAGAAGTAGGGTCTGGTGGAGGAGGCTCTGTCAGATTAGGCAGAGATGCAATTGGAACATCAGGTGTGTAAATAAGCATGTGGTGGTTATGGTAAGAGTCCATGATTTCAGAACTGCATGCAGGTCCTCCCCCCCACTTTCTAATTTTTCCTGGTGTTCCCTCTTATCTCTTTCTTAATTCTAAATACAAATGACACAAAAAAATCTGATTCCAGATACAAATCCCATAAATTCTGATTCCACTAAACACCCATACTGTGATTGGGTCACATATGCTTGTAATATATATACTTAGAAAGATAATAATGAATCAATGGATAAATGAGAAATTTTTAAAGATATCTTACTCTACATCCATTTCAACAAAGCTTTGTTTTTTTAGCAAACATTTTCTACTAGTTCACCCAGCTTCTACTTTTCTTTCTATTCAAAATTACAGTTGACCACAGGTCAACTCTTCTGCAAAATTCCTGAAATTAGGCTTTTTTTAAATTTATTTTTCTTTCTCCCTCACGTGCCATCTCCCCAACAATTTTCATGACCAGCTTGGTTGGCCTGGTTCTCCCCATCCATTTCTTCCTCCTCATTCTTGCTTGCCAATCTTGCTCCTGTTTTTCAATTTTTCACCTCCCTCACTCCCACTTGGCCACCTTTCTCCATTCAATAAACAGCCAGGTCCTCTTTTTAAGAAATTCAATATGTTTTAATCATCCACTTTTTCTTTTGCTTCAATATCTTTCTTTTTCTTTCTTTTTTTCTTTTTGCTAATTTTTCTGTTTTCTGTTTTCTTTTGTTATTTCTTCTTCTTTTTTGTCTCAGTTCTTTCTCCTTTAAGTGAATCCTTAGCATTCAATGATCCTTATTAAAAACACCTGAATTACTTTAATATTCTCAAAGTATCTGTCTTGTATTCTTTTTTTCTCTGAATATCTGTTCCTTACACCTCCATAACCACACACTACAACATCAGCATCTATCAAATATTCCTTTAATTTTTATTGAATTATTTTTCAAATAATCTAGAAGAAGAGAAAATAAAATATAATTAGTGAAATAATGTTTAGATAGAAAATAAAATGATCAACTGTCAATAAAACAAAATTCACTTAAAGTAGTAAAAGATCTTTGCTCCAAAATGTTAAGTAAAGTTGAGTATAGTTGTCAGCCTGGATATTCCAAGGACTTAGTGGAAGTTACTTATAAATTATTTTAAACAAATGTAGTATACATGGGAACAATAAATAAAGGTACACAAGTTGTATACATAAGTGAAATTTATGATAAAATAAAATATATGCCATTATAACACCTTATATACATGCATATATTCATCTTTTGTAAGTTTTATGTACTTGATATTAAGTTGGAATATGTCAGGGTAATCTTAAGAGACTTAAACATAAGGCTATATAACTTTTAAGTAGACTAAAAGATTTTTTCATTCTATTATGTGAAAAACAAGAAATGTACTTTAAATCACTTAAAAGTTGAATATATGCACGATAAATTTAATAATATTAAAAGTGAGACTTGAAAGATCAATTTTTCTTAATTAGGACTATTTATTTGGCTATTTAAATGCATAAAAATAACACTTTTCAAAGTTGGTGTTTTTTATGCCAGAAATGGCTTCTGTGTACTGTCCACATACTGCCTGCATTTTTCCCATGTGAATAGCTTCATTTTTGGAAAATTTAGCTTTTTCACACTATAATTACCCCACATTATATGTCAAATATGGGAAACCAGGCTAAAATAGGTAACAGGCACTAATTTAGTGTCCTAATGTAATTATCAGTGCATTAACCTCATTATGTTCACTAATTTCATTAACATCCTCAAGATTGGAGGCATAGAGTCACTACCACACTTAAATTTCCCTAAAGTAGTCAAGGATTTACCTGTGAAATTTCCTTCCAAGGACTGCATTTAGTTACCCCACATCTCATGTCGTTTTTTGGGTTTCCCAGTGGTTTCTCAGTTAATCTCAGTCATTTTTGGATGGGGATTTCACGTAGTAATTTGGAATAATTAGCCCCTTCATTTCTACTGTTAATCCTCCTTAATATTTTTTAATATTTAGTTTTATTTTTTATTTTTTTAGTCTTTTATTTTAGGGTATTACATGCACATACTCTCTTTTTTGCTTATTCTTTTATTTTGATGGATTATCCCTATTACTCTAGGATTTTGGTGGGTGATATCATTATAATTGTGTTATTTATCATTCCTTTTTTTTGGGAAGGTTTATTAGCTAGAATGAGGTTTCATAAGCCATTTATAGGACTGGTAAATCAGGGGGATACATTGTAGAATTATTGGGTATAAAAGGAGGGGTTTTTTGTCTTATTTCCTACATTCTTTATCATTAAAATTAAAATATATAAGCAAAACAATTAAAAAATTATATAAATATTACTTTTGAAGTCTTTTAATAGTGTTTTAATTATTACATCTATTTTTCTACCAACTATAAGATTGTAACCCATTTATAATTAGTGAGATAAAAATTACTGAGACCCTTATACTGAAATAAATTTTAATACTTATGGGATTTGTACTACAGTACTCATATAGGACCATTTAAGATCTTCTAGAAAGCTGAATAATATAGCTATTCATGTTGTAGTACTTGATCTCAGCCTGAAAATTGTGGGGCTTTCCTCAAGAATTCTGTTGGTTATCTTCCAGTAAGTAAAAATTCAAAAAGAGGCTACAAGTAAATAAAATCACTATAAAAATATTTGCATAATTACAACAGGTTGGGGTCACTTATATAGCAATTTCAGAAAAAGAAGCCCTGTTATTTAATAAAATTGTGATATTGAACCAATAATTTTACCACTAATTGAACATAAAATTGTTCATAGTGGGAGTCTTTTAATAGACTATTTAGTTTTATGATCTTTTCAGATAATAAAAAATGATTAATTATTTCTTTTAACAGGACTTTTAATCCCTTTTTCTTGTTTTTTAAAATTCATTAAATATTTAAAAAGAATATTACTGACAAATTTCTTTTTTAAATATAAAAAAACAGACAAATATTGTAGGCCAGTTAAATCAAGTGACCACATAAAAGCATATTTGACTTTTGGCACTCATAAACTCACTTGAAACATACAAGTAAGAAATTAAATTGTCTTCAGTAGTGTTAAGTAATACTGAAAAAAATTCTTTTTGAAGTTTTAATAGCTCATATTTCAATTCTTTAATTTAGATTCTATGCAAAAATGTGTGACAACATTGACATTGTGAGTAATAAGGTAAAACCTTATAATTTAAGACCTCGAGCTGAAAGACCTGTTACAGGAAATTGAAATGGAGGAAGTATCTCCAAAAAACAGCAACTAGCAGCAGAAGTCTCTGAAGGAAAGGCAAAAATTTATAAAACAAGTATCAATAAAGTAAACAAATAATACATTACAAGAACAAATTCACTACCTTTCAACTCTTCTAAATACCCTAACCATAAAAGTGAACAACACTGTAAACCAGATGAAAAATTTGGAAAAAAGAGCAGCACAGTGACTTATAGAAGTCAATAAATCTCTAGTAGCACTAAAAGCTCAGCCAACAACAGTAGTATCAAACCCTTTCACAGTTGCAGAAGTAGAACCTCCAGAAAAAGATGAGAAACAAAATATTACAGTGAGAAAATGGAAATGGGACTGGTACACCCTCAACAGCAGGGTTCCAGCAGTCGCCCTTACAGGGGAAAGGCAAGGAGAGACAGGGGAGAGGGAATAAGACCTTTGTAAGTCATCCATCTTCTCAGGATAAATTACATGATACTATTAATGAGTTACTCATAGTTAATGAGATTGATAGGGATCTACTAAATATAATTGATAAATATTTAAAGGATTATTGATTTGAAAATAGCATTTTAAATCTGTCTTTAAATGATGACAATTTAAGTAGTTTAATTGATAACAAAGATAATACTAGGAATATTAAAATGGAAACAAATGAATTAAATCTTGAGTCAGATAATAATGATGAGTCTTCTGAGTTGGACATGGAAAAAATTGAATATTTCTTGAAAGAAAATCCAATGGAATCAAAAATAATAAGCAAATTATTATTAAGAATTGAAAAATTAGAAGAATTCTCTAGAGAGTCTAACAATTATACAAAAAGTGTATTATTAAACCTTACACAATCATTGAGTACTACAGCCAATAAATTAAAGGTCATTAAAAATTCAAATAATGAGATGAAAAATGAAAATAAAAAATTAACCTCTGAGATAAAGAATTTATATAGTAAATTAGAACATTCTCAGAATATAATGGCTACAATTAAGGTACAGGTAAGACTGGTTTTATCAAATGTAAAAGGTACTTTATCTCATGTACCTGTAATAAAAGATAGGTTACAAAGATTGGAAGTTGAAGTAGCTAATATTTTGAAAAATACTGACAAAATAAATGACAGAACCTCTTATGTGGAGAATGTATCACTGTATATGAAACATTAATTTGAAAAACCAATTATTGAAAAAGAAAATAGTGTCATGGGCTCTGAGAGTAAAAAATCAGTAAATGATGAAACACATGATCATCTATCAAAAGTAAGTGAATTACTAAATATTCCTCAGGTTAAGTAATTCAGAACTAACCAAAAAAACTGGCCTAAGCTAGATCAGCACCCTTCTTTTGACAGGGATTCAAAATCTGATTGGAAACAATTCATACAAAGAATTGATAACTTACAATTATCATAAAAATTACCTGATGAAGAAATTACATCAAAATTAATATCTTTTTTTACAGATGTGGCCTTATTATGGTTTAAATTTTTATTTAGTGAGGGAATTAGCTACTCCTGCATTGAATGGAAGGTACTAATTGAAAGACAATTTGGTGGCCCAAAATTTAGAATCACTCAACAAAGATTGTATGAAAAAACCAGATATAATCCAAATTCTGGGGATAAACCCATGGTATTTTTAATGTATTTAATACAAATAGTGAAAGCCATATATACATAAATGGATTATTATGAGTGTAAAGAAATAATAATATACAAATTGCCTATATCAGTCAGAGGCATTATTGTAGATAGAACTGAAACCATCAGAGATACATCTGGGTTTATTAATATATGCAATTAAATATTATTGAACCACAAATATAAAACAAGGTATAATCATTATAAGTAAAATTTTGAGGTAGTGAAACCTACTACAAATAAAATACAAGTGGAGAAGAAAAAACCTTCTGCTCCTCATGTCCATAAGAGACAAGAAAGTAACACTTGCTAAAAATTTAATGAGCCTTGAGTTAAAGGTCATACTTGCAAGAAGAGAATAAATTTTATTGAAAACTCACAAGATTCTGAACCCAGTAACTATGAAGATGAAAAGGAGGAGTCTAGTGAGAATTGTAAAAGTAGCATTTCTTACAGTGATGATGAAAATGAGATGTTTGTATTAAAACAGGATATTATGTTCCTGAATGATGCAATATCTCCCACAGATATATTATTAACTTCCATTGAGTAAGCTGAAATAAAAAATATTTAACTCATAATACTTACAAAATAACACCTATTAGAGCACCTGCTATTATATGTGGAAAAAAATGAATGCCATTCTTGACACTGGGGCTGCTGGTAGTGTAGTCTCTGTTAATAAATTAATAAAACTTCATAGTAAGTACAAAGAAAAACTGGAACCTGTACAGATAAACAACTGGGGGGGTTTTGTTTCAGTATTACGTCCAATTGGCAAATACAAAACTGCTATACTCTTTAAATATAATAATGGATATGTAAGAGCAGTATGTGAATTTGTAGTAAAGAATAATGATAACTGTAGTGATTGGTTTATTATTGGAAATGACTTATTGACCAAATTTGGCTTTAAAATAAATCCTGAAAATAGTTTCTTCACTATAGGAGTAAATGAAAAAAGAAAATTCAATTTATTCCATGGCCCCTATAGAAGAACAACTCCAAGGTGGTTAAGTTGGAAAATGAAATCCAAAAAGCCTTTTTCAGTCCTCAATTCTCAAACATTAAAGAAAACAATATTTTGAGATTGATAAAATCTAATCCTATGGCATTTGCTCCTGGTTCAAATGAACTAGGATTGATCAAAGAACATGAGATGAAAATCTCTTTTAGTTGTGATTTTGATAATATTCCTGGAATCTTAAAAAGGAAACCTTACCCAGCTTCTTCTGAAAAAAGGAAAGACATTAAAGACAACATTAAGATTTTTTTAGAAATGGGTATTGTTGAAAAATTAGACACAACAGCTTTAAGTATTGTGTTATTTCACCAGTTCTGATCTCTTATTAAAAAGATATGGCAAGATTATGCGGGTATTACAGAGCTCTAAATACATTCACTGTAGATGATATTTACCTACTACCAAGGATAGCTTCTATCCATGCTACCCTACAAGAGAAAAATATATTTCCTGCCTGGATGGAAACAATGGTTACCACCATATTCCTGTGGAAAAAATTTCTCAGAATTTCTTTCTCATAAACACACACATGAAGATATATAAATATGTGAGAATGCCTTTTGGCCCAAAAAGTTCCCCTTCAGTCTTCCAAAAATTGATGGATAGTGTTTTTCATCAGGAAATGGTTGAAGGATGGCTTTTAGTTTATATTGATGACATCATAGTGTTTTTCAAAAACATATTATAAGCATTTAAATAACCTGAGAAGATTATTTCAAAAAATTGATGAAATAAATATGAAAATTTCATTAAAGAAATATAAGTTTGGGTTTCAATCCTTGAAAGTACTTGGACATGTTGTATCTGGATTCCAATTTTTTTTACCAGAATAAAGTGGCAGCAATAAAAACCATTAATATACCTAAAAATGTGAAAGATGTTTAAAGCTTTCTAGGTATGTGTGTTTATTATAGGCAGTATATAAAAAATACCAATCTATTGCAGCCCCTTTAGCAAAATTAATCAGGAAAAATGAGGCTTTCATTTGGAATAATGAAAGAAAACATGCCTTTGATAATTAAAGGAATGTTTAATGTCAACTACATTATTGGGACTGCAAGATTTTAACCTCCCTTTTATCTTGTATACTGATGCAAGTTTTACAGAGTTAGGTGCTACTTTCCAGCAAAAACAGATAGTAAATGGTAAATTATCTGAAGTAGCTATCTTTTATATATCCAGAACCTTGAGAAAGACTGAATTAAGGTATGATTCCACCCAAATGGAAAGTTTGGCTGTTGTGGGGGCCCTGGAGAAAATTCAATACTATCTGGAAGAACAGAATTTTGAATTAATTAAAGATTGAAGTACAGTAAAATAATTACTAAACATGGGAACACCTAATAAGCACATGTTTAGATGGAAACTAGCTGTATAAGAGTACAAAGGAAGAATGAAAATAACTCAGAGAGCAGGAAAATTGCATTCTAATGTAGATTTATTATCAAAAAGTCCTTTTCCAAATGATACCAACAACCCAGCTTATATGCCTGAAAACGAGGTAATACATATATTTTGGATTTATATAGTGTATTTAGAGGAAGAATTTATGCAAAAAATATTAGAAAATTGCTCATCTGATAAATATTAGTCAAGATTATTAACCATCTTAAATGATCCAACAAATGCCTCTATGAGTGCATTAATTAAAACTTTACCTCCAAAGTGTAAAAATGCATTAAAAAAAGGTAAATTTTCAATTGAAGATGGATACATATATTAAAGGATATAACTAAGTAATGTAATAGTTATACAACCATCTATGAAAGAGTTAATGTTTATTACTTTCCATGATGAAATATCAGCTGGTCATTTTGATTTTAACAAAACATTAAATAGAGTTAAAAACACAGCCTGGTGGATAAACATGAAAGAAGATGTACAAAAATACATTGACAAATGTGACTCTTTTCAAAAATCTAAAAGATTAACTGGGAAGAGAGCTGGGTTGTTACAACAAATAGAGCAGAAAAAATCTCCATGGGAAATTATAAAAATGGACTTTGTAACTGTCTTTCAATAAGCAGGAAAAGAAAGCTTCAATTCTTGCTGGGTAATTGTGGATAAACTAATAAAAATGTGTAATCTTATTCCTACCCATAAAGAGGTATCTGCAAAAGACTTGGCATTGATATGGTGGACTCAAATGATGAATACTGCTGTGTTCCCCAAAGCCATAATCTCTGACAGAGACACTAAATTGACATCAGATTTCTGGACATCTTTGATGGAAGTATCAGATTGTCAATTGAAATTTTCTACAGCACACCATCTACAAACTGATGGGCTGGCTAGTGAATGATATAGACTCCTGAAGATATGATCAGAAGCTATTGTGCCTTTGGATTAGAATACAAAGAAAATTAAAAATTCACACATGAATGGGTAACATTAATTCCTGGCCTTGAATTTGCTTATAATAGCACAACTCATTCTTTAACAGAGAGAAAACCATTTGAACTCTGGATGGGATATGTACCAAATAACCCAGTAAATCATTTTTACAAATTACCAAGGTTAGACATACACCCTGGTACTAAATCTTTTTTTCATATGCAAAAAATGCATAGAAAGCATGCAGAGGAATGTATGCAAAAAACATATGAATATGAAAATAAAAGGTGGGATAAATCTCATAAAGAATTTGAATTAAAAAAAGGAGATGAAGTTCTGATTTCAACACTACACTTCAACTTACAAGGTAATGTTAAATTAAAATATCCTTTTGTAGGACCTTTTGTAGTCAAAAAAATAGTTAGTAATAATTCTGTGGAAGTCATATTAGGGGGTTTCATTTCTGGAAAATCCGCACTTAACTTAAGTGTGTATTTCAAACCAAATCAGCACATAAATTTTTCAAAAAAGTCACTTATTCCAAAAATGGGTGTCAGTTTTGACCTCAAATCAGCACTTCTTTCCAAATTTTTTTCACAACCACATGTTGGCCACATAATTGCTTCCTTTTCACCCCATCCTTGTCACATGTGGCACTCAGACCTCAATACTCTCATCAATCCTCAGCATACACCCCAGACTGAGATTTGAAACATTTTATTGTGAAATTTATACCAGGAATTATTTTTTTGTTCTTTTTTTATGTTTTAAACCTCCCCAAATCAGATGTGCACCTTCATCAAAGGTCAATTTCTTTCTGATGATGGCAAATGAAGCAAAAAAGGAAAATAAAAGGGAGAATCAACATTAATTCTAAGAAAATGAAGGAGAGATTCAAAATCTATCAATCAAAATATAAAAAGGCTCATTTTAATTCCACTTCCACTGGCTTTGGTATTAATGATTATGATTTGGAGAATGGAATTACTACTGTTTCCAAAAAAGCTCAATGTCATGTATCTTCTCTATGAGGAAATGGATATTCTTTTTGGCTCCCAATTTAATATTTACTTTTAATCTTATGAAAAATAGTTATATCATGAGATTCTAATAATACCATTTCTCCTTACTGGACTCTAAAATATTTCACTTTTGGAATTTCAGATGGTAAAATAATACTGACACCTGTACAAAAAACCTCATCACCAACATAATTTTATCACCTCAACACCAATTTTGCATTTCTTAATAAAGCTAAGTCAACAAAACTCTATATCTGTTTGAAAAATTTGGAAATACGCTCCCCTGCATTTTATTAAATCAAGGGGTGGGTATCACCAATTTTTTCTAAGTCATCAATTTTCAATGTCTGATCTGAAAATTTGGTAATACCCTCCCTTGCATTTTATTGAAGTAAGGGGTGAAAATCACCAAAATTTAGAATTATTACATAAATTAATAAATAAATAAATAAGATAAGTCAAATTCATTATTTTTAAAGTAATGACAATTCTTCAAGCCAAAATGTGGACCAAGTCTAGAAACTAAGTTGCGGACTTTCCACAGGTATAGGCAAGATGAACCCCATGAAACAATTTAATGTTTTAATGATTACCTTTTATACAACACAAGGTTGTTGGCTGATTACTTTAGTTTAGTAAATTTAAATATCAGATTTATTTATTGAAAATTTAAGAAAGAATAAAAAATATTTGATGACTTTACAAATCCCCAAAATTTTTTATCTATCTAAAGGTTTGTAGATTTATTAATTTTACCTTCTTTTTTTACCTTGTTTATTTTATTGGACTAACTTTTGACTGATCTGATAAGAGAAGCAAAAATGTGTGAAGGATAGACATATGAAAATGGTAAGAAAAAGAAAAAAACACACCTTGATGAAAGGGCAGAATAATAAGTAAAGAAAAAGGTAGTTTGCGAAATCTGAAAGTATAAATGCATGGTGTAAAAATTAGGGGGTATCAATGTTGAACGATCCGCAATTAAATTAATTGTGGAAAATAATCTGCATACCCCAATTATCTTCCGCAATTATTTTTTCTAATAATTGGGTTATTAGACACTTTACATGTCAATGTTCACCTCTTATCTGACATTTTTTTACTCCATTTCTCATAACCACATCTTGGACAACTTTCTGTCATAACCACATCTTGACATACTTTCTGCCATAACCACATCTTGGACTACTCTCTGGATATGGCTTCTACCTGGCTGCACACTCACATTCTCGTCCCATCCTGTCCATTCTATCCACTCAGAACCCCTCACCATCTCATCTGCTTGTTTCTGCTCCTTTTAATCTTCATTTATATTTTAACATGCCTCATTGTCCTAGATCTTCTCAAAGGCAGCCATCACCAAGTTGTTCTTCAAATCCCACTACTCCCTCTTTCCCCCGCTCAGCCGAGAAATCTAAGACCGTTCAATTAAAAAAAGATGATCATCTCATTCTTATCAACTGGCTGACAACCAAATCTAACTATGATTCTTGTTTTGGTACTGAGTATGCCACTAAAGTAGGATGGCCCCCCACATCAAAAGTTAATGGCTATCTTCTAATGGCAAATGAATTATGGAATAAGACCAAGGGAAGGATTGATATTTTGCCTAAACTGATGTCTGAACGATTCAAGCATTACCAAGCAAAATACATAAAGGCAATGGCTCTTTCATCTTCCACTGGTTTTGGGGTTACCGACAATGATATAACTAAGGGCATAAAATCCATAGACAATAAACTTGAAACTTTATGTCCTTACTTTAAAGAGATGGATGCAATTTTTGGAGAGCAAGCCGATTTTAATCCTGTAAAAATGTTGGATGGTGAAGATCCTATCTTCGAACATGATGTTGAAGCAAATCTTTTCCCATCCTCTTCCTCCACTCAAGCCTCCCCTCATTTGAATGAGACATATCTAGATAGCTTTTCTGTAGATCCTATAGGTGATTTAACCCAACCAAATCTAACTCAGGTCTGTTTTTTTTCTTTTATCTTATTTTTTCTATTTTTTATTTACTTATCATTTTCTTATTTCTTAAAAGGCTGATGAACAAACCCAGGATCCTCAATCAACTGAGTCTGAAGGTAGTGACAATGATGAGGAGGAAAATATGACCTTAAACAAGAAGTGTAGGGATTCAAGTAGTCTAAATTTCCACTTACAAAGAAGACAAAAAAGTGATACTTCATCACAAACCCCTTTTTAGTCTATGGAACAATTTTTAGAGAAACATGATGCTGGTAAGTGATACCATACCTCTTATTACTTTACTCTACTTTTCTTCCACTTTATATTAATTTTTATTATCACTCTAGAACAAGTAGAAATCACTAAAGAGACTCTAAGCTTTGAAAAGAAGAAATATGAGCTCTCTTTAAGGAGGGATGATAGGCTACAAGATTTGGAAGAGAGGAAGTACAAGCTCTTTTTACGGAAGGATGATTGGGCCCAAGATTTGGAGGAGAGGAAGTACCAGCTCTCTTTATGGAATGATGATTGGGCCCAAGATTTGGAGGAGAAGAAGTTTGAGTTAACTCTAAGTATTGAAAAATCAAAAAAAGAGGATAAAACACTCAAACATCAAAACCTATTAGAGCAGATAAAATATAAGTTTGATCATGAAGAAAATTCCAAAAAGATAGATTTCTTGATAGAATGTGTTAAAGCTAATAAATCTGTTGAGGAAATTTAACGTTTAAAGAAATTTTTGGATGACTAGTTTGTTTTATTTCTCTCACACTTCAACTGTTCATATTTATTTGTACATAAAATTTCAAATAATTTTCCTTTATTTCATTACTCTATCTATCATTACTTGAATTTTTGTATTTTAATGTTAAATATTCTTTTTTTAAATGAAATTTTCATGTCTCCTTTGAAAATTTGACGATCCCCCATTCCTGGATTTTTTTGAAGTAAGGGGTGGGTATCACAAAAATTCTTTCATGTCATGAATCTTGAAAGTCTTATATGAAAATTTGGCTTTACTACCCCCTGCATTTTACTGGTATCCCAAAAATTCTTACATGTCAAGAATTTCACAAGTCTTATAAGAAACTTTAGCAAAACCCCCCATGGATTTTATTGAAGTAAGGGACAGGTATCACCAAAAAATTTTCACCAAAATATTTACAAGTCAAAAAAATTCTATATCTGTTTTAAAAAATTGGCAATACTCTCCCCTGCATTTTATTGAAGCAAGGGGTGGGTATCACTAAAATTTTTCTAAGGCATCAATTTTACATGTCAGATTTGAAAATTTGGCAATACCCCCCCCCCCTGCATTTTATTGAAGTAAGGGGTGGAAGTCATCTAAATTTAATATTATTACATAAATTATTAAATAAATATCTAATATATATCAATTTCCCTAGTTTAAAGTAATGACAATTTCTCAAGCCAAAATGCAGACCAAGTCTAGAAACAAAAGTTTGGGACTTTCCACAGGTATAGGCAAGAGGAACCCCATGAAACAAATAAATTTTATCATGATTACCTGTTATACAACCAAAGGTCATTGGCTCATCACATTACTTGAGAAAATTGATATATAAAAATATTTATTAAACATTTATGAAAAAATATAAAATTTTCGATGACAACTCTAATCCCCATACTTTTTGGATCTAGATAAAGTTTTTTTAAATCAAATAACTTTACCTTCTTTCTTTACCTTATTGATTCTTTGAATCAACTTATGACTGATTTGAAATGAGCAACCAAAATGTGTGAAATCTTGACAGGATTCCAAACCAGGAGGTGCTTTGGTTGTTTGATGATTATCCTTAGAAGAATTCCAAATATTTTTGATGATACCATTTCCCAAACCAAAATCAATGATACACCAGTGGTCTGGAAAATATAAACCATGTCCTTTGATTTTAGCTGGAGATGGTATTGGGTGGCCAGTTATTGGATTGATATATGAGAATATACCAAAAGTAAGAAAATTGGCATCATTCCTATCAATATGAATCCTATTGTGAAATCCAGAATGAGTGATAATAACATTAGAAAATAAAAGATATTTGTGGCTGATATCTTCTCATTTGGAGTCACACCAATTGGGTATTCCAACTTTGGCTGCAAGTTCATGATTTTTTTCAAATGCTTTATTACAGAGCTTTTTGAGTTGAAAAGCAAGAAAAGAGTTAAAGGAAGGTAGAGTGTCCCATAAGCAAAAATCTTCATCTTTTTGAGCTTTAGTGATATTCTTGACCAACGAATATATGCCTATATAAATGAAATAAGTGAAATGATATTAAGAATGGAAAAAAAATTATTAGACATACCAAGAGAATATCCTTTAACAAAACCTGGTCTCCAACCAAATCCAATCATGATACCACCCAAAAAATTTGAATTCCTTATAGGTAATTGAACCAAAGCCATTTGATAAAGAGTTATGATAAGATCCGATAGTTGATTAAAAGTTTCATCTTTTACACCATCAAATGAATTAAGCCTTATAAGTATTACTGATAACTGAAACAACTCAATCAACATCAAAATTGGTTAGATATTTGATATCTTCTGGTAATTTTTTCGGATATTGATTTTTTTATCTACTTTAGTTTTATGAAAAAAAATGTTTGGGATATGATGAAAATAACCTTCACAGAGAATTTTTTTTTCAGATATCTTTTCTTCTGATGAGACTGATTATCTTTAATTTTTTTTGATGATTTAGATGATGATTTTTTTTCAGATATCTTTTCTTCTTATGAGACTGATTATCATTAAATCTTTTTGATGATTTAGAAGATGATTGTATGGAAGTTGATTTGGAAGAAGATGATAGAGATGATAATGATGAAGATGATAAAGAAGATAAAGATGAAGATAAGAGAGAAGTAAGGGGTGAATCTGAAGAAGAAGACATTTTTTTGATCTGAAAAAAAATTTAATTGTCAATAAAATTTCAACTCAATTTTTTTTAAAAAAAAATTCTCACCTAATAATAAAAAAAGCTGTTTTTTTATTTGAAAAATAAAATTGGAAAAAAAAAAACAAAAAAAAAATCAGTAAAAAATTTTCCAAAAAAATAATTTATCAAAAAAAAACCTGAGGTTTTATTTTTAAAAACAAAATAAAAGCAAAATCCTTTAAAAAAAAATTAATTCAAAAAAAAAGATTTCAGTAAAAATTAAATCAAAAAAAAATAAAAATAAAATAAAAGTGAACCTGAAGATTGGTTATTAAAAACCTTCTCACAAGATCCTGAAAAAAAAAAGAAAAAGAAAAAGAAAAAAAAAAAAAGAAAAAAAAAAAAAAAAATCAGTAAAATCAAAATCAAAAACAAAAAAATTTTTTAAATAAAAAAAAAATTCAGAAAAATTATTTACTAGAAAAATTAAAAATTAAATTATAAACCTTTTTTGATTTGTAAATAAGAGGGACAGTCCTTAACAGAAAGAATTTTTTTTTTTTCTATAATACTGCCAAAATAATTAAAAAATTAATCAAATTTATAAATAAAAATTTGTTAGTATATTTATTTGAAAGTAGGTAACCCCTCTTTATCTCACATAAATGTCCCCTTTTCCCCTCTTTTATTTATTTGAAATCCTCTTACAAATCCCTCCCTCCTTGCCTCAAAAGTCCCCTCAAATCCTCTCCTTGCCTTCCTCAAAAACCCCCTGAAACCCCCTGCTTAATTGTCTCAAAAACCCCCCCCCCCCAAATTCCCCCCCTTAGTTACCTTAAAACCCGCCCAAATTCCCCCCCTTTACCCTTCTTTATATGTCCCAACCCCCCCTATCCCCCCCCCTCTTTAGCCGCCTCAAACCCCCCCCATTCCCCTCTCTTTAGCCGCCTCAAACCCCCCCTTCCCCCTCTTCCACTCGCCTTACCCCCACCCACTCCCTTACCTCCTCCTCTACCCCCCCCCCCCTCCTTGTTAATGAACAATTGTTAACAATTGTTTGTTAAGAAAAAGGGAGGGGTAGAGGAGGAGGTAAGGGAGTGGGTGGGGGGTAAAGCGAGTAGAAGGGGGGGAAGGGGGGGTTGAGGTGGCTAAAGAGAGGGGAAGGGGGGGTTTGAGGTGGCTAAAGAGAGGGGAAGGGGGGTTTGAGGCGGCTAAAGAGAGGGGAAGGGGGGGTTGAGGGACATAAAAAGAGGGGAAGGGGGGAGTCTTGAAGCACCTAAAAAGAGGGGAAGGGGGGTGATGAGTGACCTAAAGAGGGGGGAAAGGGGGGTAAAAAGGGGGTATTGAGACAGGTAAAGGGAGGGAAAAAGGGGGGCCTTGAGGATGATAAAGAGAGGTGAAGGAGAGAAAAAAAAACAAAAAAAAAAGAGAAAAAAACAAAAAAAAATTAGTTTACCCTAGAACAAAAATAAATGAAGCACTTACAAAAAAACCAAAAAAAAAAAAATCATGATTAGCAAATAAAAAACCAAGAAAAAAGAAAAAAATGACCTACCTGGTGAGTTGAGTTGAGAAAATAAATGCAACCAAAAAAACTGAGGGATGTTTGAGGAGAGGATGAAAAGGATATGAGTGATGAATGAAAAAAAAAATTACGGACAAAATATGTGATATAAGAAAATATGTGATTTCATGTTGAGCTGGTGAAAGAAAACCAATGAGCCATCCAAAAAAAAGATATTCACCATAAATCCAAAAATAAAAATGAATATGCAACAAACCAAAATACAAAACCAAGTGAATAAAGTACACAAAGAGGACATTTGGAAAGTATGAAAACATAAAAATTAAAAATTAAAAGTGTTGCAAATTGAAATGTTTGAGAGTAATTGGCATTATAATGGAGCGTATGCCGGTTGATTGAATGATTTGTGAATCAAGGGAGGGGAGTGCCGGTGGTAGTTCAGGATCCTCTTCTTCATAAAGATTATTCCACTCATCCTTCAAATCAGCTAGAATATTGTGGAGTATTACGCAAGTCAAGATCCAATGATTTGCAGTTTTGATCTCCAATTTTTTTGAAATTGGATTCTGAGCTCCCGAAGACTAGAAAATTGTCCCTTTAAAATACCTGTAGCATGTTCAATTTGTACTCTTGATTGTGCAAGGTGATAATTAAAGGCAGTTTTGGGGTCATTTTCTGAAGTTGCACCACGGAAAGCAGGTATAATGTACTTTCCACTTGCATATGCTGAGTCTGCAAGGAGGTACTGAGATTTGTCAAAGTATGAGTCATGGGATTGAGAAATCCTCATTCTTTGGAAGATGGAAGAGTCATGACATGATCCAGGGCAGCCACTGTGAAAAGCAATAAATTTTTTATTGACATTGCATACAAGTTGAACGGCAATAGAGTATCTAGAAAGAAGATAAAAAGTTAGATTGTGAAAGATGAGAACTTGGAGAAGATTTTGAAGAAACCTTTTTTTTGTGATCAAAATAATGGTTGCCATTATGAGCAGGCTTTTGACTCAAAGGGATGGTTTTGCCATCAGCAAAACTTATACAGCCAGGGAAACCTTCAGCTTGCATTACTTGAGCGAATTCAAGTCGCTGTTCTGGAGTTGGCCAAGCAAGAGTTTGAGACTTGAGGGAAATGATAGAAATCATACAGCGCTTGGTGTATAATATCACAGTACCATATCCTATGTTAAAGAGATTATCCAAACGTCTTACGGCAGCACCATTTCCATTTGAGCCAAAGCGACATAGAGCAACAGCAAGTTGGATGGCAGGATTATGCTGTTTGTTATGAGAATTTTTATGGAAGATAGGATTTTCAGAAATGAGTTGATAAAGTTTGAAGAAAGAATTGGGAGAAGTTCTAAAAAGTTGCGTGAATTTTAAATGAGGAATTTTGAGAATGGAGGCCAGATCATATCGGGGATCATGATAAAGATTTGGCCCCTGGTGATGATGTTACTCTTTTTGGAAAGAAAACACATATAAGCTAAAGTGTCTTCCAAATCAGAGTCAGATTTCTAGTAAAGAACTAAAAGAAAAGTGATAGCATTCATTGTTGAGTGCAGTAGCTTCCTAGTAGAGTGGTTTTTCATTGTTTCCGGTGAAAGGGTTATGTGATGAGGGAAGTGGGAATTCACTGCCAAATGTGCAGTTGGGGTGTGTAGATATAAAAAAAACTTAAGTGTTCGCCACCAAAATTAAGTGGCATAGAGTGAGGAAAGACTTAAGGATGGCATCAGCAATTATGAGTCATGTGACTTTCTTGCAAATCCATCATGGATGTGATGAGTTTGTGATCAGGAATTAGGAATAGAAATTGTGGTATAAGAGGCGGGATAATGCATTATCATGGATTTCTTATCCACTAGCCCTGGGGCTAGTGGATAAGAATCTTCTGCAATTATTAATTTCTGATCCTGGGAAAAAAATTCCTGATCCCTAATTGCGGATCCCTGAACATTGATACCCCCTATTATGTTATACATTATGAAATAAAGAAATGTGACAATGGGAAAAAAGGCTCAACTTTAAAGGTCAATATCTCAGAAACCACTGAACCAAATTCTAGTTGGTTTTCTGGAAATGAAAGATAGGCTTCAGAAGTATCTTCAGCTAACAGGACAGTAGATTCAAATAAACCTATCCCTAATACTGAACCCGATTTTCAAAATTGCACAGAAACTTGAAAACTGATGATGAAAATTCCAAAAAGAGGGAGATAAAAGCCTAGATAATTAAAGGAATCTGGAAGGTTAAATTCATGATGTAAACGTTATGGTATGCATTATGAAATAAATAAAAGTGAAATTATAAAAAAAAGGCTCACTTTAAAGGTCAATACCTCAGCAACCACTGAACCAAACTCAAATTGGTATAGTGGGAATGAAAGATAGGCCTCAGAAGTATTTACAGCTAATAGAAAAGTTGATTCAAATAAACCTAACCCTAATTCTGACTCTACCTTTCAAATTTACACAAAAACATGAAAAGTTATGATGAAAAGTCCAAAAAGAGGGAGATAAAAGCCTAGAAAATAATAAGATAAGAGTTTCAGAATCCTTATTATCTAATTATGCAATATAAAAACATGAAATAAGATAAGTGAAATTTGGAAAAAAAGGCTCAACTTCAAAGGTCAAAATCTCAGCAACCACTGAACCTAATTCAAACCTGTTTGTGGGAAATGAGAGATAGGCTTCAGTAGAATCTTCAGTTAAAGGACATGTGATTTAAATAAACCTAAACCTAATTTTTTATATAAAAAATGAAGGAAAAAAGTCAAATTGGGAAAAATAGGCTCAACTTTAAAGTTCAATATCTCAGCAACCACTGAGCCAAATTAAAATCTGTCTGTGAGAAATGAAAGATAGCCTTCAGGGAAATCATTATTTAAAAGAAAATTAGATTAGAATAGATCAAAATCTTATTCTGAGTCTGATTTTCAAAACTTTACAAAAACCTGAAAAGTGATAATAAAAATGACAACATGAGGAGTTGAATAAGTCCACTTGTTATCAATACATGAGTCCTACATATACTTAAGTATGAAATTTTCATAGAAAGAATGAGATATTATATAGACATGAAAAAAAGGAGATGAAACTTACCTTGATTGAAAGGTAGGAAAAATAGAGTGAGAAAGAGTGAAGTTGGAATTTGGGGGAAATTGAATATGGAGCAAGTTAAATTCTTAAAGAATGTGCAATGTATGTGTTTCAATGACATGGAACCAAAAAAAAGTGAAATGGGAGAAAGGGGGAATAATAACCAAGCCAAGTAGGGATGAAAAAGTAGGATGATGGAGCTAAAAAAAAGAAAGAAAAGAAGGAGAGAAGGAAAAAGGTTAATTTTACTTTAAAATCAAAAAATAAACACTTAGTAATAAATTTAGATACAAAAAATTGAAAAAAATTAAAAAAACCTAATTAGCTAATATATAAGTAAAGATTCAAAAATGACTTACCTTGAGAGGTGACTTGAGAAAAAAATTGACTTCAAATTATTTGAGGGATAAAAGAGGAGAGGAGGAAATGGATATGAGTGATGAAAGAAAAAAAGGAATGACTGAAAAATTATGCAATTGCAGAAAGTATGCAATTTCATGTTGAGATGATGAATGAAATAAAGAGACTTGAAAAAAAGAGACTATAACAGAATATTCGAAATCAAAGTCAAGATGCAAATAAGAATAACCATTCTAAAGAAAAATTACTGAGAAGTCCTGAAAAACTGTCTAAAACTGGGTACAGATAGGTTAAGAAGTGTTTTGATGGTGTACTTGAGGCTTTCTTGGAAGAAGGTAATGTTCCCTGGCCATTTTTGATAAAAAAGAAAGTCTTCTTCAAGATCAGAATCAGAATTGCAATCAGAGTCTAAGAGGAATTCAAGAGCTATGAAGTCATTGCTTGATGTAGCCTATCATGATTTGAGAGTGAGGAAGGCATGGGTATAAGAATGTAAATGATGTAAAATGTTTTAAGTTATAAAGTTTTATGCTTCAGAGTTCTGTGTATGAATGGGATGATGCTGAAAAATCAGTGAAATGGGACATTATGGAAAAATCAGAACTTTTGGTTGAGAAAGTGCAGATTTGAGTTAAATAAGTGACTTATTTAATTTTGAAATCCACCAGTTTTGGAACTAGTGTGTTTTGGAAATCTGCACTTAAATAAGTGCGGATTTGGTAAAATTTAAGTGCAGAATTGTAAGTGTGGACTTTCCAGGACTGACACCCCCTATTATATGCCCCATATGATAGGAAAAGTCCAGTTTTCCCTATCTCATTATTAAAACCTCACCATGCAAATAACCCTGACTTGTTTCCAAAAAGAAGAGGAAGTCCTAAAAAGAAGGCTGTGGAGCTTGTGGAAAAAGCAGAGATTGAAAAAATACTCAAGAATAGAATTCTTACTAAAGAGAAAGGAACTGAGTATTTATTAAGATTTAGGGGAAAATCAAATGAATTTGATAAGTGGATACCTAAAAAAGTAATTTTAAATCTATCCTCCCTTCTTAAAAAATTTGAACAGAAATAAAATTCTGTTCAATCAGCTGAGAGGTTAGAAACCATTACTCATAATATTGTATTATGTTTTATTTCTTTAAAGAATTAATCTTTAATGCTACAGATTTTCTGAATACCTGAAAAATAAAAATAAAAAATGAATCACTTATCATTTTTTATTGTTTTTTTTGGGTGGAAAAGTGTCAGCCTGGATATTCCCAGGACTGAGTGGAGAGTACTTATAAATTATTTTAAACAAATTTATTATACATGGGAACAATTAATAAAGATACACAAGTTGTATACATAAGTGAAATTTATTATAAAATACAATATATGCCATAACACCTTATATACACACATATATCCCCCTTTTATAAGTCTTATTTACTTAATATCAAGTTGGAATATGCCAGGTTAATCTTAAGAACCTTAAACATAAGGTTAAATAGTTTTTAAGTAGACTTAAAGCTGTTGTTTTCATTGTTTTATGTGAAAAACAAGAGACGCACTTTAAATCACTTAAAAGTTGAATATATGTGCTATAAATTAAATAATATTAAAAATGTGCCTTGACAGATCAATTTTTCTTAATTAGGACTATTGATTTGGAGACTCAAATTCATAAAAATAACACTTTTCAAATTTGGTGTTTTTTTATGCCAGAAATGGCTTCTGTGTACTGGCCACATACTGCCTGCATTTTTCCTATGTGAATAGCTTCATTTTTTAGAAAATTTAGCTTTTTCACACTATAATTACCCCACATTATACCACCAATATGGAGAACCATGCTAAAATAGGCAACAGGCACTTATTTAGTGTCCTAATGTAATTAACAGTGCATTGAACTCATTATGTGCACTAATTTCATTAACAACCTCAAGATTGGCGCCATAAAACCACTACCACACTTAAATTTGCTTAAAGTAGTCAAGGATTTACCTGTGAAAGTGCCTGCCAAGGACTTCATTCAGTTACCCCCACATCTCAAATCCTTTTTTGGGTTTCATAGTGGTTTCTCAGTCATTTTTGGTCATTTTCGCATGTGGATTTCACATAGTGATTTGGAATAATTAGCCCCTTCATTTCTACTATTAATCCCCCTTAATATTTTGTAATATTTAGTTTTATTCTTTCTTTTTTTAGTCTTTTATTTTAGTTTATTACATGCATACACCACACAATATGGGGGGCGGACTTGCTAGCAAGTCCGCAACCTTGGACCCAAACTCACCACAGATTGAACACACATTGAGCTATTGATAAAGGAACCATACAATCAGGGATGAACACCACTCAGCAGAACAGTTTTAGGCGGGTCTTCAAGTAGAGTTCAGCATGAGTTCAGTATGAGTTCAGTCTGAGTTCCATCTGAGTTCAGGTTGAGGACTTGCTAGCAAGTCCACCCCTTATATTGCGTAGTGTGTGAGGGCCCATCACCTCCCCATGGTGTCCACTTCAAGCAGTTTCAACACCCAGACCTCCAGTAAGGACCACCCTCCATCACTATTAATAATAACACAGATCCATACCATAAATAGAAAATCCAAATAAAAGCGGATACCATAAAGAAACAGGTAAAATAAACAATCAAAAAGAGATTTAATGAAACCAAAAGCATATAAAGGAAACAAATAAAATGTCCAAGCCCCCAATAACATCCCCAAGCATCCTTATTAACCCAGAAATGTCCTTCCAACCCATAAATCTGTGAATAACCATCCAAGGAAGTAATTTTAGTTGTCCAAACTGGGTGTATGCGCCTGATATAGGTGTCTATGCTTCTGTAGGCGTTGTGAGTCCACTGATTTCATCCATATGACCTAAAATAAGCAGAAAAACAAAGGTTATAGGCTATTAAGGGGCTAAAACCCACCTATATACCTAAATATACATAATATACTGCATATTTCACTGAATATGAGATTTATGTATACATATAAGCTTATGTATGTCAATAATTACTTCATATCACTTAAGATAAGTATATTATGACTCCATTAACACCTTAATAAGTATTATTAGGCTATGGATAAGCTATTTAAACTATTATAAGTTATATAATAGAATAATAATTATATATATATATAATATAATAATATATATTATTATTTTAACTATATTTTTAAGATATAAGCTTAATTTACTTAAGGTTATCTTATTTTAAGCATAAGAAATACTCAGTCCTAAGGATATTTAGGCTGACAGGAACTCACAAAAGATAAGAGTGCTGAAATCTTTCCAAGTCAAGTTTAAAAAAGATATGATCAATGACTTTTCACATCTACCATTTAAATTAGAGCCACAATTCTCACTTCAGTCATTTCATTGCCAATTATCCATGGCATAGGTTTAGACGTTGTTGCAAAAAGATCAATCATGAAACAAGATTGAGATGGGTTTTCTTCATGTAAGTCCTACCATTGGGCTAAAAATTTTTTTTTTTTTTTTTTTTTTTTTTTGAATGATATGAAACACTCTAATTTAAAATATAACCACAAGAATTAACTTTTACCTTATGATGAAAGACATCTCAATGGGTTATCTAGCTGAAAGGAGAAAGAACTGAGACAAAAAAAAAAAAAAAAAAAAAAAAAAAAAAAAAAAGAAATAAAAAGAGAAAATAGAGAAATTAGCAAATGGAAAAAGAAAGAAAGAAATTGAAGCCAAAGAAAAGATAGATGATAAAAAAAAATAAAAAAAAAAGCTTATGTTTCTTAAAAAGAGGACCTGGCTGTTGATTGGATGGAGAAAGGTGGAAAAACTGATAAACAGGAGCAAGATTGACAAGCAAGAATGGGGAGAACCAGGCCAACCAACCCTGGTCATGACACTCATTGGGGTCAATGGCATGTGAGGGGGAAAGAAAAAAAAAAAAAAGCAATACAAAAAAATCCCTAACATCATCTGACAATTTGTAGCAAAGTCAACCTGTGACTGGTCAGTTACAAGTTTGAATAGAAAAAATTAAAAATTAAAAATTAAAAAAATAATAAATAAATAAAAAAAAAAAAAAAAATAAGAAAAAAAAAAAAAAAAAAAAGTAGAAGCCAGGTGAAAAAGTAGTTTTTTTTTTTTTTTTTTTTTTTTTTTTTTTGGCTAAAAAATGCCAAGCATTGTTGACATGGCTGTACATACTTCAATTGATAGATCCATATTTACCTGCCAACCCACCCATCCATCCAAACAACAACAAACACCTCCACCTACTCCCACACTACTAATACAATACCAAAAAAAAAAAAAAAAAAAGACAAACTAAACCTTAACCAAGCAAAAAACAAAGTAACATGGGTGGTACCCTACCCTTTCATACATGAGTTTCATTTGATGTGATGCTTTTTTCCTTTTTTCCTTTTTTATTATTATTATTTTTTTATGTTTTTTAGCATGCTGCATTGATACTTGCTGACTCCTTTCAGTTCATCTACTCCCCCCCACCCCCCTCCAAAAAAAAAAAAAAAAAAAAAAAACCCTTACAATGTTTAATGCCTCTCAACCAAAGATACACATATCTTTATATATACTCAAGAATTTTTTTCACTCATTCATTATCTGAAGGAACAATACAATGTAATGAAGATATGATATTTTTGAAAAATGTTGACCCCATACACAGCCTAAGTGATGACAGCTAGCTGCCAACATTTAAAAAGGAGAAGAAAAAAAGAAGAAAAAAGAAGAAAAGAAAAGTATAAAAAATTATATATAAACCTCCCTACAATATAGCAGGCCATACATATGAGAACAAACAACACAACGAACATGAACAGATAACGTATTCAAATGCATGAGTGGATATGGATATACTTGTGCAGAAGCAAGTGAAGTAGAAATGAAAAAAAAACTTGAGATGTTAGGAATTGTAAGTAATATACAGCCTAATAAATATACCATCATATATAGTGATTTGGAATCAAAGAGACATTATAAGTATGGAAAAAAAGCAGCCTAAATCTTAAGTATTTTCATTTCAAGCTAAAACATTATATCTTCCACTTGTGGCTGTTCCTGGGTTTCTAGACTCTGCTTCTAGTGCCTGTGTAGTGGCTTCAATCAGTATATGTTTTATTTCGCTGATTGCCCGTTGAACCTTTGATTTGTCAAAGCAGCAAGTTTTAGTTAACCAAAGCAGCACATCCAGAAAACAATTCAGCAGGTAAACTTTAACTGAAGCTATAGCATGACTCTTACCCTCCACTCTTCATTTGATTCTACCAATAAATGCAATTTGGGTGGTTCATCTGGTCCAGGCTCTTTACCCTTTTCATAAAATATGCCTGTCAAAAAAGGAATTGCAATTATTAGCAAAACTCATGATGCAGTCAACGTGACAATGATGAAATCACGTTTAAACATGAAATGCCGATGGTTTTTAGAGTCATACCTTTGTTTGTCACTGAAGCACCTGTGCTATCAACCAATTGGACCATCGTTTCTTTGTTTGTAACTTTCCAGCGAGCTTTCTAAAATTGAGAAATCGGTGCAATTAATAAAACCTTCATGATTTCAGAATAAACAATAAGTTTGTCGAAAAGACTAACCTGTGGATAGTCATTAATTGGTACAATTGCATGGAAATCGGTGGCATCTGGATCTTTAGATCGGGTACTATCGTGGGCTTGATTCTGCGCGTTCTTTTGTGCCACCATACATTTCAGTTTCGCGTTAAGCTCAGCAGCTACACTATGTGCTCTAGAGATTCCGGTAACATCCAACCTGAAAATGTAAAAATAAAAGATATGAACGGTCGCGATTGTTTAGAAATGTGATAAAACAGTCATCAAGTCATACCCTTTAGCTTGTGCAGTAGCAGTAGCAGCTTTGAGAGTAGGAGGCAAAGCAGGCGACGAAGCTGAATCTGTCGCTGGTTTATTGGAAGGCTGCGTTCGACGAGCAGTATCTGGGGCCGGGCCCCTCTTTACTTCTACATTCAACTCGGGGATCTCGACAGCAGAAGATGCCATTACACTACTACTAGCACCATTCAAGGTAGTAGATTGTGATGTTCCAAGAGGGTCGTCTTTAGTGACTTCTTCAGTGGGTTCTCCATATGCCGAGCGCTCGGCACGACTCTTGGCGTCACGGTCTTTCTCTAATCGATCTAGCCCTTTGCCTCCAAAACCAGAACCTGATGCCTGAGCTTTACCAGATTTAACCTTCTCCAAGAAAGCTAAAAACAATAGTGTAAGTTTGAAGCGCATGATCGCCTTTTAACTTTTTTTAAAAAAAAAAAAAAAAAAAAAAAAAGTAAAGTAAAGTTGAGTAGGAAAACCAACCATCAGACATAGTCTTGAGTTCTTCTGGATATTTGGCGCCACTGGCTACCAGAGCGCGAAGAAGGTCTACTGCGTAGCGCTCTTGATCAGGAGCAATAAATGTTATACATGTACCTGTATTACCAGCTCGACCAGTTCTACCAGCACGATGAACATAGTCCTCTAAGTGATTAGGAGCATCATAATTGACGACCAGCTTTAATTGCTTAACATCCAATCCCCTTGCAGCGACTGATGTAGCAATGACGATAGGTGTGACACCAGCTTTAAAATCGGCTATTACTTGATCTCTGTCAACTTGCTCTTTTCCGCCATGTAGTGATAAACACGGATACCCTTTTTTTAAAAGATCTTTAAACAAATTATCAGCAGAATCTTGACGGTCAACAAACACCAAAGTTCTTGACTCAGGATCTTCATTATAAAATCTTCCCAAGATCTCCAGTAAGCGATTGAATTTGGTGGATTCTTCACGAACTTCGACAATTTGTTCAATCTCCGCCGCAACGACCGATCGTCCGCCAACAGTGATTTCCAGAGGTCTCCTTAATATTTTCCGTGCAAGCGCTTCCATTTGCTTAGGGAAAGTAGCAGAAAATAAGACCGTCTGTCTGTCGGGTCTGATTTGATTGACGATTTTCATGACCTATACAAAGATCGGAAATTAATTCTAGCGTAAACATGATGCAGAAGATCTTTAGGCCAACCTGAGGTTCAAATCCCATGTCAAACATGCGATCAGCTTCATCGAGGACGAGATAAGTTACTCTTCGCATGTTGATAACCCTGCCTGAATTGGTCGTCAGCAGTTCGATCATTCGACCAGGGGTACAGACAATTACTTCAGCTCCCCGTTTCATATCAGCTATGTTATCTTTCAGTGGTGATCCGCCGTAAGCACAAGCAGCCTAACAAGTGCATAGTCAGTTCTTGCAAGGCTTGAATGACAGCAGGCAAAAAGATGGACAAACCCTCAAACCTAAAGCTTTTAAAAAAGGTCGACCTTCCTTGAATATTTGCGTGGCTAACTCTCGAGTCGGAGTCATTATCATCGCTATTGGGCCTTCCAATGGTTCAAGAGGTCTTTGATCTTTTACATGGCGAAATAAAGGTAGCAAAAACGCCAAAGTCTTTCCAGAACCCGTTTTGGCAACACCAATAACATCTCGACCAGACATAATGGCGGGTACAGCTTGACCTTGAATAGGTGTTGGTGCTGGATATCCCAATCCCTTAATGACTTCAAGACTATATAAATATTCTCAGATGACTGAGGTTAGTTTCTGTGAGAAGAAAAAATAAAACAAACAAAGAGTGGAAGAAAATGATTCATTCAAACCAACCACGCTGAATGCAGACCAAACCAACTCCATTTCATCACAGGTTTGGGACAGTCTTGACCACGAATTTTAATACCATCCATGGCTATCCGAATATTTTCGGCCTCTTCTTCTGACATTTCTTCCACCTCTGCTGGAGGATGATAAAATGCTTTCCTGAAAGGTTCATAATCTATTTTGCTGTGATCAACTGGTGCCAAATCTTTTTTCTTAATTTTTTTAGCTGCCAAACTAAAACAATAAAAACCATAAATTATATTTATCAAAAAAGCAATTGTTAACTACCATAGCTTACGCCAAAATATCTTCCGGTCTCAAATTGGTTTTGTCAATTTCATCTTCACTATTGATAGGCTGTTCAACCAACTCTTCTTCTGCGTCATCAAAAAAGGTTTGGCCCTGATTCAATTGCTTCATTTTTTGCCTATCGCTAGCATTGACTTTGCTAACCTCTTCTTTAACTTCCGACATATAAGCATCTAAAGGGTCAATATCTTCCTCTTCCCTATCTACCTCCATGTCATTTTTCGTTTTGCCTTTTTCTAGCGATTTGGTGGGAGGAGGATTCGGAACAGAAACAGTAGCTGCTTCTAATCGTTTTTTTCGTGATTCTTCAACCACCTGTGATAGCCTTGCCTGTGTCTGGGTGCTCTGATCAGGATCCTCACTTTCGCCGTCGACATCCATTTTAGAATCTTTTGGTTGTCCGTTTTCATCAATTTCAGGAGGATTTATTGCACCAGTTCTACGTTTATTGTAGCCACCATGCCCACCGCCTACCAAATCTTCTTCATCACTGTCATCTTCGGGAACAGCCAGCTTGAGAAGCTCATCGTCTGCATCAATAGCTTCAAACGTCAACTTTTGGATTTTTTTAGTCCCCTGGTCTTCTTCATCATTTGCACCTAATCCGCCAATTTTGTTGACACCTGGAGTAACTTCAGCAAAAGGGCTGAAAGTGGGCTTAGGGGGAAGACCTTTGATGCCCACAAGTAGAGAGTTCTTGTTTAAGGTGGCGGGTTGAGAGATGGGTGGAGGTGCGGCTCCTAATCTTGCTGAAATGGCAGCCGCTGCTAAAGCGGCTGCGGTAGCCTCATCTGACGCAAGATAAGCCGATTTCGAGGGTATTCCTTTGCCAGAATTACCGTTCAAGGAAGACAATTTAGTAGAAGGTTCAGCATGGCCAGATATCTTCACGCTTGAAGTAGAGGATGGTGGTGCAGAATTAGTTGAAGAATCCGCCTTTTTATTCTTGGCTTTCCACTGAGAAAGTCTTTGTTGCCTGATTCTTAATTTGTGCTGCTCTGGCGTTTCACCAGGCAGTCGTTCATCTGAGGAGACAATCTGTGAAGCGGAAGAAGTTTTAGGGATGCTATGATTAGGAGGTGCCTCTTGAGAGTCAGATGTTGGTAAAGCTGGTACATCAGCCGAAGAATTGGAAGCTTGAGCATCGGCATTTCGAGAGGGTGATGCGTCTGATTTACTTGGTTCAGACGATGAGTGAGAAGGCTTAGAAATCGAGAAGCCGTTAGTTGGAGGGTCGGAGGAAGGATCGAGTATGTCTTTTGTTGGAGAAAGGGTTGGTTTTTCAGAGGCCTGTTTGTGAGAGAGTTGGATGGGACGAGATTTGGAGAAATCATTTGCTGTAGGGGAAGAAACTGATGGAGCTTCCACACGGTCACTTCGGCGACGATCTTTCTTGTCTGGACGGGGATCAGGCGAGCGGCTGCGCCTGCGAGTCCAGCGATCTTTATCTTTCTCTCTACTTCGACTTCTCCTTTTTTCGGGAGAGGGCCGCCTGTCTCTATAATTTCTCCGACGATCTCTATCTCTGTCTCTCTCCTTGTCTCTATCTCTGTCACGATCCTTTTTCCTGTCCCGTTCTCTATCACGACTTCTGGATCTATCTCTTTTAGCATACCTGCGCCTTTCATCGTCGTAATCTTTAGTATCGCGACGAGACCTGAATTTGAGGTCATCTGGATCTCTATCACGATCACTACGACGGTGAGAGGGGTCATCACGCTTTGAAGACGATCTTGAAGGATTTAGATCAGGTTCACGATGAGAAGCTGATCCAGCTGTCCGGCGACGCTTTGAACTCTCATCGCGAGATGGAGAAGGCGAGCGGGAGTAGGCTGGCATCCTGCAAGGCGAGTGGCGAGAAGGCGAAAGAAAAGCGGAGGGAAGTCTGGAGGGAGGAGAGATGCATAAATCTAAGCATAATTTGCTTCAATGTCGCTGATTCTCATCAACAGATGACCATCCATCCAAGTGGTTCTACATCAATTCAAATGTAAAATGTGAAATAAAAGAACTGAAAATGAGAAGCAATTGAAATAAAATTAAGATCTGACCAGATAAATAGAGAGTGAAGAAAGAAAAAAACTCCATAGGAGGAAACATACATTCATACATCTTATAACAGCAATATATAGATAGATATAGATATATATTGCTTAAATCTCTAAGTATTTAGCAGTTAGTGACAATCACATTAATTCTAATCTCTACCACCAATACCTTTATTAGGGGGGTGTCAGTTCTGGCAAATTTGCACTTATCAAAGTGCGAATTTCCAACACTGGAACAAGTCACTTATTTCACTCAAATCCACACTTTCTCAACCAAAAGTGCTGATTTCACCATAACATACCATTTCACTGATTTGTCATCATCATCTCATTCATATGCAGCACTCTGCAGCATAACAATACACAATTCAAAGCATCATACATCATTTACATTTTTTTACCATATAACAGTCACACTTTCCCCACTCTCAAATGGTGATAAGCTACATCAAGAAATCAGTTTCATAGTTCTTGATCTCCTCCTGGTGTCTGATTATGATCTTGAAGAAGTCTTTGTTGTTTTATCTTATCAAAAATGGCCACAAAATGTTACTTTCTTCCAAGAAAGCCCCAAGTACACCATCCAAACACTTCTTAACCTATCTTTACCCAGTTTTAGACAGTTGTTCAGGACTTCTCAGGAATGTTTTCTTAACTTGGTTGAGCTTATTCAGGATCACCCTGTGATTCACAACAATTCTCAAAAACAACAATGTGATCCTTCAATTCAATTGGCTGTCTCACCTTATGTCAATTGGGCTCCAATGGTAATGGAGCATCTTTGAGACATTTGGAAAATGTCTTCTCTTTAGGGTATGGCTCAATTAATAGCTATACCAGATAATGCATCACTGCTATTCTTTCCTTATATTCTCAACTGCTTTCTTGGCCAACCAAAGAAGAGCAACTTGAATAATCTCATGTTATTCAAGCAGAGTGTTTCATGGGATGTATTGGTTTTGTTAATGGTACAACTATTCCATTAAGTCAGAAACCTATTCAAGGTGGAAACAATGACTCTTTACCAAAAAAAGAGGTAGCATTTTTTTTTTTTTTTTGGTTTAAACAGTATCAATGTTTTTTTTTTTCATTAGAAATGATAAATTCACAAGAATGTTTCATTACTTGGTCATTTTTTTTTTGTTAACAAAATGTAATCAAGTACCATGAAAATCTGGTACATTGTTGAATTCATGTTTGTAATCTAAAATGCATCCAGGTAAGCATGTAAATTTCTATATGTCTAATGTAAAATTTATATTCCTTTCAGTTTTATAAGTCTAACATACAAAAAGTTATTTTTTTCTAACTTTTTTTTCTTAAATTCTCAATGCAAAAAAAAAAAATGGCAATACCTTCCCATTGCATTTTATCCTAGTCGGGTGTCCAGTTTGCCAAATTTCAATTACAATTCATAAATCAAAAATAAACAAGTCCTTCAGAGTAAAACACAAACATAAAGTAATTAGACTTTAAGAAAATAAATGTGAATCACAAATAAATTCAAGAAAACATATCACAAATTAATGTAGACATCATACCACAGAAGCACTGTTCAATGGTCTAAAACCTCAAGTAAGTGAAGTGGATACATTACCTTTATATGCTAAATTATGACATTAAAAGAGAAAAATGACAACCTTTCTTTGACCCCTTACTTTTCAGGTAAAATTTATAAAAATTTAATACACACTTATTTTAACATAATTTCACAATGATAAACCAAAAAAATACAAGCCAAAAAGATGCCAAGAGCATACCTAAAAAAATCCAAAAATTCCCCAACAGTGCAAATGAAATCAGTAAAGTTGAGATTTTCTTCAGAATTGAAAAATGACTGTTACTAATATGCAAATTATTATGATATGGGCATTTCAGAAGTTTTTATTTGTTAAGTATGTAATATCAAAGTAAAAACATAAAATTCAACTTTAATGATAAATATCTCAGAAATCACTGGATCAATTTCAAAACTATTAGTGGGAAATGAAAGGCAGGCTTCAGAAGAATCTTCAGTTAAATGGACATGAGATTCAAATAAACCTAACCCTAATTCCAACTTTGTTTTCCAATGTTAGAAAAATTTAAAAAGTGATTGTGAAAATGACAACAAGATGGGTTAAATAAGTCCACCATTATCCAGATAAGTGTCCTATATAATAGAAAGTAAGACCCAGCTGACAAAATATTGATTCAAGTGTTGTAGAAAAAATCAGTGAAGAAGTGTCAAATACTAATCCAAATTTAATGTTCAGGTACTTGAATGTAAGCTAAAAACATATATAATAGGGGGTATCAATGTTAGAAATTTTTAATTATTTAGAAGGTGTTTCACAGCACAAAAATAAAGCTACAGAATTGAAATTATTTCTCTGTAAAAAGGTGTTTTGAGGGCACAATATGGAATATTTTAAATATTTATCATGGTTGATTTGGTGGAAAAAAGAGGTGTTTATAAATAGAAGATTTCTAACTTTGATACCCCCTAATCATCTGATAAGAGTTTCTGAAGCCTTATTCTCAAATTATATAATATCAAAGCAAAAAAAAAAGAAAGTTGTATAAAAAAAGTGTCATCCAGGCTATCTCAGAAGCTCAATAATTTATATAATAAATTACTGAAACCATATAAGGGAATAACACTATTTAATTACAATAAATTATTTTATTGAATAATAGAATTATAAATATTTTATGAATAAATAAAATAATTATTATATTTAATTTTATTATTAAAATAAGTTTTATTACATAAACAAATATTATATTCTGTAAAGACATGGTGCACTGCTATGTATTTAATATTTCTAAAAAATGATTAAATTATTTATAACATTATAAGCTTAATTATATTTAACTTATAATGGGATCACAATTAGTTTTATATAACTTAGATGTTAAAATACAACTTATCATTCAATATTATCCACAAATATTGGGTGCTTTTTTGACCCTTAATTTTGTCAATAGAATTAGTAATTAATTTAAAATACATATTTAACATATTAAATATTAAATTCTCACTTTAAATAAGTTACAATTAAATTAATTACAGAAATTAAATAAAACAATTAATTAATTTCTCTTTATAATTGAACTAAATTAATTACATAAGTTTTGTGTGAAAATAATTCTAGTTGTTTTATATTAAAACCTTTACATCTTAGTATACTACTTATTTAGGATATTTTTCTCACAATTCACATGGCCTCATACTTATTTAGTCATTCATTACTTGTTTGGGGTTTTGATACAGAAGAGTTATTAATTTTTTCACAGATTTAATTGTTGTTTCATTTTTTCCTCAATATGGATGTTTTAATTAATTTCTTTTGGTCTTTTGTTTCACATACTATTATTGTTGTGTATACATTGGAAGCGTCTCATAATGTATCCTTGCCTATAAAAGGTCTTGTAATTTCTCTCTTTTCTCTATCACTTATTATACTCATATTTTATTATATTTTTTAAATATTACACAACTTATTACTATTACTATTAGTCTTATAACTCTAATATAAATCTTAATAAAATCAAAGGTTTCTATAAGTTTATTAATAATAATAATTGATTGCCGCGCATTGAGAACTAACTTAAAAAATTATTAAATATCAATTAAATCCAATGCAGTGTCATTACTCATAAGATATCTTTGTATTACTCTCTATAAATTAAATCAACACCTACTCTTCAATTACTACCTACAAATTAAACTTCCTATTCTATATCTACGTTTATCTTCCTTTTTCCTATTCCTTCTAGACGACTCGCCAATAAAAAGGCTCAACTTTAAAGGTCAATATCTCAGCAACCACTGAACCAAATTCAAAATTGTTTGTGGGAAACAAAAGTTAGGATTAAGAAAAATCATCAGATAAAATGACATGAGATTTGAATAAACCTAACCCTAATTGCAACTTTTTTCAACATTGCATAAAAATTTGAGTAGTGATGGCAAAAATGACAACAAGAGGAGTTAAATAAGTCCACCATTATCCAGGTAAGGGTCTGACATATATTTTAGTGTGAATTATTGATAGAAAGAAAGAGATATCAGATAGGCATGAAAAAGAAAAAAAAGTTGACACTTACTGTGATGGAAAGATAGGAAAAAATAGATTGAGAAAGAGCAAAGATAAAGTTTGGGGGAAATTGAATATGGAGCAAGTGAAATGCATAAAGAATGTGCTATGAATAGTGCAAAAAAGAAGACTCAAATTTAAAGTTCAATATCTCAGCAATTACAAGATTCAGTGAAGGATAAAATATTCAGATGGATAATGGTGATGAATCAAGAAATGAAAAGGAATGAGCTTACTGTGATGAGAAAGATAAAAATTTGAGTTAGCAATGTTGACTAAGAATTTTTTTTTTTTAATTTGACAAGAAAATATTGCAAATTTCAGTTAGGGGTGTGTGACAAGGATTGATGGGTAGAGAGGGTGATCTGGGTGTGACATGTCACAGGTATGAGGTTTGGAAAGGAAGGGATTCTGTGGTCAACATGTAGTTACAAAAAAAAATTGTTAAAAAAAATGCTGATCGGAGGTCAGAACTGATATCCATTTTTGAAATAAATGAGTTTTTTGAAAAATTTAAGTGCTGATTTGGTTTAAAATCTGCACTTAAGTTAAGTGCAGATTCTCTAGAACTGACACACCCTATCAGGGGATCTCAAACATGACCAAATATGCCACAAGAAAGGTACCAAATCAACTATCTGATAATAAAATAAAACTTCACTGGAAAATTTTATTTCAACAGCATATTAGTCTCCAAACACATCTTCTTTTGCATATTAAAAGCCATCAAAGCACTTCCCTTCTTCATCATGATTGGTTGTCACTAGGGAAAGACACACCAACACCTAAGTTTTTTTTACACCTATTTCTTAAGGGCTTTTTAATACATGTGAAATAAGTAACTTAAAAGAAACTAATCAATCCCTTAATCATACATATGCTCTTAATATCAATCACTATTCCCCAACATTCCACTTTCAGTCTTCCATAAGCTTGAGATCACTGCTACTTCTTTAGCCCTTGATCTAATATCTAACTCTGATCCCAATTCTAACAGTGAACTAGTGGATTACTGCTTGTCTTATATGTCACAACATTCTGTCTAATTTGAAAGATAAATTGAAAAAGATCTATGAAGACAAAATTACCCATCTTCCTCCAACAATTGAATTTAGCAATACTTCATCATCTCAAACCAGTGAAATGCATGCTAAGATACTGACAATAAACTTTTTTAATTTTTAAGGCCTAGCTTGACTAAATTATATTTATGAATACTTTTTTTTGTAATGAATTTTTCCATTTCTCTAGGTTTATTTGTTTTGGTTCAACTCTCAGTCTTGAACTTGCATCTCTTTTTCAATTTCATAAAATTTATATGATTATGTGTCCCTATGATATATTAGCTTTTCTTTATCCATCACATGCATCACTCCTTGTTTGTTCTGGCACTTCTTATTTCATGACTATGAAGGCAAGTCAATTTCTCATTTTTTTTATTTAATTTCTGAATGAAATTGCCTTTTTTTGTCCTATATAATTAATTTTTGCTTATTTTTATGTTTTTATTTCTATTCTGCCTTATATATATATATATATATATTCCTTTTATTTCCTTTTCTTTCTTGGCCTAAATCTTTGATTTTCCTGTTTTTCCAACTTTTTAGTAGTTTTCTTGTTTTTCTTTTCAGTCATTTATGGGTTTTTTTTGTTTTTAAACTTTTTTTATTGCTTAGTTTCATTGGAATGGTTTGTAATTGATTTTGAAACTTTTTTCTGATTTTTTCATATATATATATATATATATTAAGGTTATTTTGGGCAATTTTTGAACTCTTTTTAAAGAAAAATTGTTTTAAATTGAATTAGAATTAATCAGAAATATTTTTCATTTATTTGGAAACATTTTTCCACTTTTTTTCCATTATTTTTAGACATTTATTTTATGGGTCACTTTTTTATTTGGAGGGGAGAAAGTTTTGCAACTCTTTTTGGGCTATTTTATTTAATAGTCTTGGGGCACTTGGAGCACTTTCTTAAGTATTTTTGGGACTCTTTTTCTTTCTTTTTTTTAAAAAAAATTGTGTCACTTTTTAGACACTTTTTTGGATACTGTTTCTCAAGTAGTTTTAGGAAAGTTTTATTTTAGTATTTTTTTATTTAAGTTGAGATATTTTTTTTGGCATTATTTAGATAAAAATGGCTGAACATCTGGAATTCTCTCTTCATGCAATCACCAAAAATAAAACTAAAGCTTCTCCTGGTTTAAAAAACTTGTAAAATTTTTATGCTCTTTAATTTTGGTTTGTTGCTTTCATTATAGTCTAAACTTGGTAAATCAAATCAAAGAGGTGAGAAAAGAAGGTAATGTATAAAGTAAAATTTTAGGTAAATTGTCAGCCAGGCTACTAGACTTAACTGGTAAAATAATTAATTATTTTACTGAGTTGAATCCATGCCCCTTCTTCTTACTAATAATTAATTATCTACTTAAATATTACTTACAATTAACTAGTTAAGTACAATAAGTAGTATAATTAATTAGTGTAAATAAAATGTCCATTACAATTTTACTACCTAACACCATGATCAATGGTATAAGTCAATGGGAATAGAATTTAATAATAAAATTATAATAAAAAAACTTTAAAACAATTATATTACCTCAGTGAGAGATCTAGAATTCCGTGAGAGTAATATAATTAATTAATTATTGTGTAATTAATTGTGACAGTCCAAGGAACTCAAACTTTATTGCTAATAAATTTGATGTCCTTTTTGACGTACCAGTTTATTTAACTCTTGTGTCATATATGTACTCCTTTCAGTCATTCTTTTTCTCACATGCTTACAATATATGGTGTAAATTCCGTATATTTTATTCCCTCATGTTTTGCCTATAAAAGGCCTCTTACTTTGTGCTTTTCAAAACATTCTTTATCACTTACTTTTTATTACAATTACAATACTCCAATTATTTCTATATTTTATAACCTTAGTATTTACAACAACGTAATTCTAATCTATAATTTATATTGATATCTTAAATCTATCTCTTATATTTGAGTGAATTAATCAAATTGATTTTAGAAATATGTACCTTTTTTTTTGAGAGACCTTTTAAAACCCTTAAATATCCCGTGAAAACCTCGAACCAAGCTTCTAGACCAAAAGTACCCCTTGACATAAATAATTAAGCTACATATGGGGTATAAAATAGATGATCAAGTTTTTTTGTTTTTGTTTTATGCACTCATATTTAACTAGTTATATAAGATAATATAATTACTTAAAATGATGGTCTGTATTTTCATGCTGTTTTCTAAAAGTAATCAGGAAATAATTTACTTGTTTCATGGGGCTTATGTGTACAAATTTAATATGATTTTTTTCTCATTTGATTTCATGTACCCTTATCTATTCATTTCTATCATTTTAACTTTTTTAAATATCTTATATGACTTTTTTATATATTAGATTATACAATAAAAATAAAATTCTGAAATCTAGACCCCCTACTTCAAACATACACAAGGGGGGTAGAGTACCTTTTTTCTTGACATAAAAAAATATGTAAAAAATGTGTATTGCCAGATTTATAAATGTAGACATGTGAATTTTTGTGAGTTTACTTATCTTGTGTACAAAAATTTATATGAATTATCTTTACATTAGGAAAAAAACATCCTGATTACCAGGATTCTATTCTATTGCATAAAAAACTTCTAATCTACCTGTTTTTTCATAAAATCATCATACATCTACCTTCTTTTTCTCAAAATATTAATACATCAGAATTATCTATCAAAGATTATATTCTGATTTTCAATTTCTCCTTTCTGTTCTTCTTCAAAAAAATGAGTGCCTTATTTAGTATAGAAGACCATTCTAAAAATTAATATCAGCTCTCAAAACAACACTCTATATCTTGAGAACAATGTAAAGATTTTTTGATGATTATTGTGTTAATAACACAGTGGTTTAATGAAGAGCCATAAAATTTCAAAGCTTTCAATAGAAGAATATAAAGTATCGGCGGGTCGTCTAGAAGGAGTAGGAAAAGGTAGATAAAAGAAGAGGTACAATAGGAAGATAAAGACTAATTTGTAAGTAGTATTTGAGAAGTAGATACTAATTGGATTTATGGAGAGTAATACAACAATATTTTATGAGTTAATGACACTACAGTAGATTTAAAGGATATCTAATAATTTTTTGTAAGTTATTTCTCAATGTGCGACAATCAATTATTGTTATTAATAGACTTATGGAAACCTTGAAATTATATAAGATTTATATTAGAACTGTAAGACTAATAATAATAATAATAATTTGTATGATATTTAAAAATATAATAAAATTATGAGTATAGTAAGTGATAGATAAAAAAGAGGAATTACAAGACCCTTTTATAGGAAAGGATACATTCTGAGGCGCTTCCAATGTATATACAAAAATGATAGTATGTGAAACAAAAGATTAAAAGAACTTAATTAAAACATACATGTTGAGGGAAAAATGAAACAACAAATTAAACCTCTGAATAAATTAATAACTCTCCCATATTAAAGCTCCAAACAAGTAATGAATAACTAAATAAGTATGAGGCCATGAGAATTGTGAGAAAAAATATCCTAAACAAGTATTATACTAAGATGTAAAGGTTTTAATTTAAAACAACTAGAATTATTTTCACACAAAATTTTATATAATAAATTTAGTTCAATTATAAAGAGAAATTAATTAATTGGTTTAACTACTTTCAGTAATTAATTTAATTGGAACAAATAATTAATTTAATTGTAACTTATTTAAACTGAGAATTTAATATTAATATATTAAATATGTATTTTAAATTATTTACTAATTCTATTGACACAATTAAGGGTCAAAAAAGCGCCCAATATTTATGGATACAATTATATGATGAGTTGAATTTAATATCTAAGTTATATAAAATTAATTGTAATTCCATTATAAGTTAAATTTAATTAAGCTTATAATATTATAATTAATTTAATTATTTTTTAGAAATATTAAATACATAGAAGTGCACCATGTTTTTATAGAATATAATATTAATTTATGTAATAAAACTTATTTAATAATAAAATTAAATATAGTAATTATTTATTCATAAAATATTTATAATTTTATTATTTAATAAAATAATTTATTGTAACTACATAGTGTTATTCCCTTACATGATTTCAGTAATTTTTTATATAAATTACTGTGCTCCTGAGATAGCCTGGCTGACATAAAGTGTGTTGTTGTTGAACTTAATCTTCATTCAGAAACACAATCACAGATTTGAACATGTTAGACTTATCAAGAAAAAGAGAGAGAGTTTTTAAAAGAAACTGAAATAGAACAATGACAAAATAATATTTTTAAAATGAAATATGTTAATAAGCCCATCATCAAAAGATAATTAAAAAAAATCACACACTTAAAAAGTTATGTTTGAGACAGGTGGATAACGAACTTGAGTGAGGGAGTAAGTAACAGGCTTTAAGCTTTAAGCTTTAATATATATCCAATTAGTTAAAAATATGAATATCATATATTCTGATTATGTAAAATTTTCAAGCAGTAACTTTCACATAAAACACAATATTTTGAAACCATGTAATATATATATATATATAGCCATATGCTAAATGCTTGATTCAAATTCCAAAATTTCTAAAAACTTTTTAAGGAGATCTGAAATTGACACCTGTCATCTCAGATAACTCTAACTTTTATATTTTTGACTTTTTCTGTTATTTTAATTTTTAAAAATGTCCTTCAAAACTAAATTTTTGATAATTTCTATGTATCCCCCTCCACCTCATCAACTTCCTCACATCCATTAACCCAATTCAACTCTCTCCTGTGCAGCCTTTTAACAAGTATTCTTCTTCACTCCACCTCATTCCTTTCTTATTGACTTTTACACAGCCTTTTTTGTATTTATTATAATATTGAAACTTTTAACTTTTTTTATTTAGAACTATTTTAAACACCCAAATTCAGTTAATGAGTCCTCAGCTACATACTCCATCTTACAATGAAGCTGAGGTTGAGGCTAATTATCTGCTATATTATTATTCTAACACAATTTCACACAAACTTGAAGACAACACTGATTTTGTCAGCCAGGCTATCTCAGGAGCCCAATAAATTGTTATAATAAATTATTTGAATCATTTAAAGGAATAACATTATGTATTTTATGTAGTTACAATAAAATATTTTATTGAATAATAAAATTATATAAATATTTTATGAATAAGTAAAATAATTATTATATTAATTTTATTATTAAGTAAATTTTTTATTAGGGGGTATCAATGTTCAGGGATCCGCAATTAGGGATCAGGAATTTTTTTTCCCGGGATCAGACATTATTAATTGCGGAAGATTCTTATCCACTATCCCCAGGGCTAGTGGATAAGAAATCCACAATAATGCATTATCCCGCCTCTTATACCCCAATTTCCATTCCTAATTCCTGATCCCAAACTCATCTCATCCATGATGGATTTTTAAGAAAGTCACATGACTTATAATTGCTGATGCCATCCTTAAGTATTTCCTCACTCTATGCTACTTAATTTTGGTGGCGAACACTTAAGTTTTTTTTCTATCTACACACCCCAACTGCACATTTGGCGGTGAATTCCCACTTCCCTCATCACTTAACCCTTCCACCGGCAACAATGAAACACCTCTCTACTAGGAAGCTACTTCACTCAACAATGAATGCTATCACTTTTCTTTTAGTTCTTTACTATAAATCTGACTCTGATTTGGAAGATGCTTTAGCTTATATGTGTTTTCTTTCCAAAAAGCGTTACATCATCACCAGGGGGCCAAATCTTTATCATGATCCCCGATATGATCTGGCCTCCATTCTCAACATTCCTCATTTAAACTTCACACAACTTTTTAGAACTTCTCCCGATTCTTTCTTCAAACTTTATCAACTCATCTCCGATCATCCTATCTTCCATAACACTTCTCATAACAAACAGCGTAATCCTGCCATCCAACTTGCTGTTGCTCTATGTCGCTTTGGCTCAAATGGAAATGGTGCTGCCGTAAGACGTTTGGATAATCTCTTTAACATAGGATATGGTACCGTGATATTATACACCAAGCGCTGTATGATTGCTATCCTTTCCCTCAAGTCTCAAACTCTTGCTTGGCCAACTCCAGAACAGCGACTTGAATCCTCTCAAGTAATGCAAGCTGAAGGTTTCCCTGGCTGTATAGGTTTTGTTGATGGCACAACCATCCCTTTGAGTCAAAAGCCTGCTCATGATGGCAACCATTATTTTGATCGCAAAAAAAGGTTTCTTCAAAATCTTCTCCAAGTTCTCATCTTTCACAATCTAACTTTTTATCTTCTTTCTAGATACTCTATTGCCGTTCAACTTGTATGCGATGTCAATAAAAAATTTATTTCTTTTCACAGTGGCTGCCCTGGATCATGTCATGACTCTTCCGTCTTCCAAAGAATGAGGATTTCTCAATCCCCTGAATCATACTTTGACGAATCTCAGTACCTCCTTGCAGACTCAGCATATGCAAGTGGAAAGTACATTATACCTGCTTTCCGTGGTGCAACTTCAGAAAATGACCCCAAAACTAAATTTAATTATCACCTTGCACAATCAAGAGTACAAATTGAACATGCTATAGGTATTTTAAAGGGACGATTTTCTAGTCTTCGGGAGCTCAGAATCCAATTTCAAAAAAAATTGGAGATCAAAACTGCAAATCATTGGATCTTGACTTGCGTAATACTCCACAATATTCTAGCTGATTTAAAGGATGAGTGGAATGATCTTTATGAAGAAGAGGATCCTGAACCACCACTGGCACTCCCCTCCCTTGATTCACAAATCATTCAATCAACCGGCATACGCCCCATTATAATGCCAATTACTCTTCAACATTTCTCTTCACCCTTTTAATTTTTAATTTTTATGTTTTCATACTTTCCAAATGTCCTCTTTGTGTACTTTAATCACTTGGTTTTGTATTTTGGTTTGTTGCATATTCATTTTTTTTTTTGAATTTACGGTGAATATCTTTTTTTTGGATTGCTCATTGGTTTTCTTTCACTTCCTCAACATGAAATCGCATATTTTCTTATATCGCATATTTTGTCAGTGATTTTTTTTTTCATTCATCACTCATATCCTTTTCCTATTCTCCTCAAACATCCCTCAAATATTTTGGTTGCATTTATTTTCTCAACTCAACTCACCAGGTAGGTCATTTTTTTTCTTTTTTCATGGTTTTTTATTTGCTAATCATGATTTTTTTTTTTGCTTTTTTTTTGCTTTTTTTTTGCTTTTTTTTTGCTTTTTTTTTGCTTTTTTTTTGCTTTTTTTTTGCTTTTTTTTTGCTTTTTTTTTGCTTTTTTTTTGCTTTTTTTTTTTGTTTTTTTGTTTTTTTTGTAAGTGCTTCTATTATTTTTGTTCTAGGGTAAACTAATTTTTGTTTTGCTTTTTTCTCTTTTTTATCTTTTTATTTTTTTGTTTTTTTTTCTCTCCTTCACCTCTCTTTATGATCCTCAAGGCCCCCCTTTTTCCCTCTCTTTACCTGTCTCTGACCCCCTTTTTACCCCCTTTTTAGCTGCCTCAAATCCCCCCTTTCCCCCCTCTTTAGGTCCCTCATCACCCCCTTTCCCCTCTTTTTAGGTGCTTCAATACTCCCCCTTCCCCTCTCTTTATGTCCCTCAAACCCCCCCTTCACCTCTCTTTTGGCGCCTCAAACCCCCCCTTCACCTCTCTTTACCCACATCAAACCCCCCCTTTCCCTCTCTTTAGGCGCCTCAAACACCCCCCCTTCCCCCCCTTCTACTCACTTTACCCCCCTACCTAATCATTATATCCTCCTTTAAACAGACACCACGCAATATGGGGGGCGGACTTGCTAGCAAGTCCGCAACTTGAAGTCAGATGGAAATCAGATGGAACTCAGACTGAAGTAATACTGAACTTTCACTTGAAGTATCACACAAATAATAATGGATCTATATTGAAAACATTGTGAAAGTGTGAGGATAACTGAATGGAAGCCAGAAAAAATCATTCCATGAGTCTACTCAATGCAAAGTATTTTTTGAAGCAACTTATTTAAATAATACTTTATTAAATTAAGTTTATCAATAAAAATTGATTGACAATATTGCAATTCTTAAATACAATAATTTGACTTTTTCTATTACTTACAACTGTTTTTACAGAATTGAAAACTATGTTTCAGGTAATATTTTATGGAAGTGAACTCTGTTCTTCGCCCGAAGAACAGAGTTCATCCTCCTATTTTCACACTCTGTTTGCACCAATCTCCATCGCTTTCAATATTTTATGGAAGTGAACTCTGTTCTTTGCCCGAAGAACAGAGTTCATCCTCCTATTTTCACACTCTGTTTGCACCAATCTCCATCCCTTTCAATTCTATCAACACATGCTTGTCTTCTCTCCCCATGCCTTTCGCTATCCTCCCAGCCCCATTGTATGTATAATACAGAAAATAATTGTAAAATTTATGTGCAAATAAATATGAACACATGAAGTGTGAAAGAAATAAAAGAAACTAGTCAACAAAAAATTTCATTAAACGTTCTATTTCTTCAACAGATTTGTTTGCTTTAATGCATTCGATCAAGAAATCTTTCTTTTTAGAACTTTCTTGGAGATCATGCTTATACTTCATCTGTTCGATTAAGTTTTGATGCTCGAGTGTTTTTTCCTTATTTTTGGATTTTTTCAATACTAAGAGTTAACTCAAACTTCTTCTCCTCCAAATCTTGGATCCGATCATCCTTCCGTAAGGAGAGCTCATACTTCCTCTCTTCCAAATCTTGTACTCTGTCATCCCTCCTTAAAGAGAGCTTGTATTTCTTCTTTTCAAAGCTCAGTGTCTCTTTAGCGATTTCCACTTGTTCTAGAGTGAGAATAAAAATTAACATAAAGTAGAAGAAAAGCAGAGTAAAGTAATAAGAGGTATGATATCACTTACCAGCATCACGTTTCTCTAAAAACTGTTCCATCGAAGAAAAAGGTGTTTGTGATGAAGTATCACTTTTTTGTCTTCTTTGGGAGAGGAAATTTAGACTAGTTGAAGCCCTTCTCTTTTTGTTCAACGTAGCATTTTCCTCCTCATCATTGTCACTAGCTTCAGACTCAGTTGATTGAGGATCCTGGGTTTGTTCATCAGCCTTTTAAGAAATAAGAAAAATATAAGTAAATAAAAAAATAGAATTGATAAGATAAAAGAAACAGACCTGAGTTAGATTGGGTTGGGTTAAATCGCCAATAGGATCAATAGCAAAGCTATCTAGATTTGTAGAATTTAGAAGAGGGGAGGCTTGAGTGGAGGAAGAGGATGGGAAAAGATTTGCTTTGACATCATGTTCGGAGATAGGATCTTCTCCATCCAACATGTTTACAGGATTAACATCGGCTCGCTCTCCAAAAATTGCATCCATCTCTTTAAAGTAAGGACATAAAGAATCAAGTTTATTGTCTATGGATTTTATACCCTTAGTTATATCAATGTCAGTAACCCCAAAACCAGTGGAAGATGAAAGAGCCTTTGCCTTCTTGTATTTTGCTCGATAATGCTTGAAGCGTTCAGACATCTGTTTAGGCAAAAGATCAATCCTTCCCTTGGTCTTATTGCGTAATTCATTTGCCATTAGAAGATAGCCATTAACTTTTGATGTGGGGGGCCGTCCTACTTTAGTGGCATACTCAGTACCAAAACAAGAATCATAGTTAGATTTGGTTTTCAGCCAGTTGATAAGAATGAGATGATCATCTTTTTTTAATTGAACAGTCTTTGATTTCTTGGCTGAGCGGGGAAAAGAGGAAGTAGTGGGAATTGAAGAACAACTGGGTGATAGCTGCCTTTGAGAAGATCTAGGATGACGAGGCATGTTATTATAAATGAAGATGAAAAGGAGCAGAAACAAGCAGATGAGATAGCGAGATTAAAAGGAGAAGAATCAAATAGATGAAATGGGGAGAAATTCTGAGCGGATAGAATGAACAGGATGGGATGAGAATGGAAGTGCGCAGCAAGGTAGAAGGCTGGGATATCCAGAAAGTTGTCCAAGATGTGGTTATGGAAAATTGAGTAAATAAATGTCGGATAAGAGGTGAACATTGACACGTAAAGTGTCTAATAACCCAATTATTAGCAAAAATAATTGCGGAAGATAATTGGGGTATAAGGATTATTTTCCGCAATTAATTTAATTGCGGATCAGTCAACATTGATACCCCCTATTAAATAAAAAGATATTATATTCTAAAAAATCATGGAAAATTTTTATGTATTTAATATTTCTAAATTAATATATTAATTATTAAAAATTATATAATAAGTGTAATAATAAATTTAACTTATAATATAATTACAATTTAAATAATAAAATTTATATACTAAATAAAACTTATAATATATTATTTTCCATAAATATTGGGTGCTTTTTTTGACTCTTAATTGTTTCATTAGAATTACTAAATAAATTAAAACACTTATTTAATATAATAATATTTAATTCTCACTTTAAATAAGTTATATTATTAAATTAATTATTTGTTTCAATTAAATTGATTATTAAATTACTTAAAATAGGTAAAACAATTAATTAATTTCTCTTTATATTGAATTAAAATTAAATAAATACTATTAAATCATACTTAAATACTAGATATACTGACAATTATACTCCTGTGTGTGTGTGTTAATCAAAACAGCTTTACCTCATCCACAGATTCCATCATTTAATTTTTAAACAACAACAATCACACTTCTTCCAACACATATACTCCACTAGCCTCTGATCCTGAGTTTTTGGATCATAATTCTTCAATAAAATATTATATAGAGCTTGCATATGTTGATTAGAATGATGCCAATTTGATTGATGCTAAGGACAAAATCAAGTTTACTTATTGGACACTCTTTCATAACAATACTGTTAAAAAATTGGGAGATGCTAAGTTTTCTGATGCATACACTTGGGTATATGTGAGAATTTATAAGGAAAAAGAACGAAGGCCCCTTAGACTTTTAATGGTTTATGGTTTTCACACTAGTAATTATCTGGTTGTATATTTTAAACATAAAAATACTTACCCCAAATTTTTTTCCCTTTGAATTTGTAAAAAAAACATATTTACCCTCAATTAGATATTTTCATATGAAATTATTAACATCAGATTTACACCCTCCCACCACCAATTTGTTTCTTTTGAGTTAGTAAAAACCTTATTCACTTCCAAGAAGAAATGGAAAGCTCATTATATTATTCTTGACTTGAACTTGTTGGTCAGCAAGTCATTTGCATTTAATCATTTTCTTTGAAATTCTCTTAATTGTAATAAATAGTGAATTTTTTGTTAATTTAAGACCATCAAAAGAACATTAGTTATTTTTGATTTAATTTTAGCAATCGGCCCATTAAATTTATATAGAAAACATAGTAGAACTTAATAATAACTATATTGTGTAAGAAATGTATCCAGATGCCTTAAAGAGCTTTCTCATTAAAAATTGAGTAAAAATAATTCTTATAAACTTCCTAATAGAAAACTTGTCAGCCAGGCTATTCCAGGAGTCCAGTAAATGATATATAAATTATAAAACCTTAAAGAGTGGGTAAGACTTGTATTTAATGAATATAACTTAATATTTTATTGCATAATGAAATTATATAAGAATTTTATTATATACAAGTGTTACATTAAATTTATTGGTTATATATATTTTTATATACAATTAAATTGAGCATAATATAATATATTCTACAAATAATGGCGCATTTTTATGTATTTAATAATTATAAATATATATTTAATTAATTGAAAAACATATATTATAATTACAAGTGTAAAATTGATTTATAATATATTTAAATTAATTACTTAAATTTATATATTAAATAATACCTCTCATATGATACTAAACAATAATTAATGACGCTTCTTTTGACCCTTAATTGTGTTAGAAAAAACAAATAAATTAATTTGGACTAAATTGAGATTAATTGTTTGTTTTGTTGCGTCAAATTATTTTTTGTTTCACTTAAAATGTCCTTTAATCAGAATGTACCATCTGTTTGGAATTAAATTTCTCATAGTTCCTATGTTTCCAATCTTGTTTAGTTATTCACTATTGTCACTTACTGATTTGGGAATTAATGGCGGGGAAATTGGATTCTTAATTGGGGTTTTAATTATTTGTTTCATGTTTTTCTCTATATTGTTATGTTTCATTTACTCTTTTGATATATTTGTTTTATTCCATTCTAATCATTGTATTTACAAAGATAGTAGCGCTTCAGAGGACCCATTGCCTATAAAAGGGCCTTGGATAATCCCCTGTAGCATCATCACTTATTACACACTCAACAAATTAAATAACCAATTTATTACGTTTATATTTTTTTTATTAGTAATACAAATCTAATTTAAATTCTATACAACAAATCAAAGGTTGCTTTAAGTCTGATAGTAATTAAAATTGTTTGCCGTGCAGAACCCTTACATTTAATAATATTATTGTTAATAAAATCTAAGTTTTTGTCACCTCTCAAAGTTGCTCACCATTGTTTCCCTCTCAAATAAATTAAATATATATTTTTGGTTTATTTCTTTATTTTCCCTTGTCCTCCTCCTTCTCTCCTCCTTTTTCTCCTATTTTTCTTACCTCTTCTAGACGACTGACGGACAACTGGGGACCTTTCCAAAACGACGACGACAATCGAGCCTGGCAACGAACGACAAAACGCACGGACCACCTAGCAAAATGAAACTTTTGCCGCGACTGTGTTTCGAACTTGGGTTCGACATCTTAGGTTTATATAATATTAATTTTTATATTATTTTGAAGTGATTTTTCGATCACTATAGTAAGTTCACCTTTGCGCCTCTCACTCATATTACTATATTTTTATTGCAATAACAGTGATTGTGGCTTAATTGCTGATTCACTGAGTGTAAGTGTTCAATTTTAAAAAATTTTTTTTTTCCTAGTTGACCATTATAGAGTGTTAAATCCTCTTAGTCCTAGAAGAATTGACATTATTATTAATACAAATTGAATTATTAATTTAATTTTTTTATTATTATTAATTATTGTTAATTTTGGTTGACTTAAAAGTACATTGTGCTTAGTCCCAAATATATTGCCATATTTAATATTGGTAATTAATTGGTTGAATTAACTTACTTGTTATTCCCAATTTAACCTTGCAATCCATTTTTTTTAAAAATTAATTTTTTAATTATTACTTTATATTGAAAATTATTTTTTCTATAATTTAATTAATTAAATATTTTTTTTATTATTTGGAGCAATTATTGACTAACTTTTATTATTTTTTTATAAAGTAAAAAGTAAATTATAAATCTTCCCACTAGTATGTCCAACAATTTGGCAGAAAAAATGGATAACATGCAAGTGGATGAGATAGAAATTGACTATGATGCTGACACTGTAAGTTCTTCTAAAGTTGGTCATAAAAAATCTTATGCTAACACAAAGAATTCACATACTGCAGGATGTGGAAATGACAGGAAATGCAAACAAAGCAAACCCCCTTCCCCCAGTACCACAGAAGGAAGTAAAGCCTCTAGTGCCTCAAGAAGGTCTTCCAAAAGGCTTCAAAATAAAAAAGCTTCCTCTGCCACAACAAATCAGCAACCTATCCAGTCATATAAAAGAGTTGAAGACAGAAAATATGACGTACAAAGCAAAGGTAGACACATTGTGGGATCAGGTCCAAGAACTCAGGAACCAGATTCAGGCCCAGGCCCCTCCTCAGTTGCCTCCCAATCAGCCTCAGCTTCAGGCTCAACCTTCACAGCCACCCAGCTCAACCATCCAAAATCCAAATACTATGGAAGTAGAGCAATGGAAATGGGATTATCTAATGAGTCACTACCAACAGAATGTGCAACACCCTCCTCATCATCAGCCTGGCCCATCCAGAACACCCAATTTCCATCCACCTCCTCATCCCTACCAACAAGGCAGGAGAAAGAAGGCCCAAGCACAATCCCAAACCCAGTCCCAGGGGAAGTTTCCTCCTCTGCCATGGTAAGTAATTTGGTTGATAGTCACTTGGGTATGTTTTCTAATAAATCTTCTTCTGCAGGTAATATTATTGAACATGGTGAAAGAACAGTTAAACCTGTTAAAAGACAGCTTCCTGTAACTAGTAGCCCTATTGATGTAATTAGCAAATTGTCATTTGATGAACCTTTAAATTTAACTTCTACATCTTTAATTAATCCTTCTCTTGCAATTAAAAATGATTCTGTTCCCCCTGAAATCTATACCTTAATTGAAAAAACTTCTGAGGAAATATTGAAAGATACCCTTGATTTTAATATTGTGAAAGACAAACATGTGAGAGATGTGTTAATCCATGAAAATGATAGATTAAATAATTTACACTTGCAATGTAAAGTGAGTTCTTCTGTACAAGATACAGCTTATTTAAAAATCAAAGAAACCTTGAATATTGTTCTTAGTCAACAAAAACAAATAAGAAGTGACCATAGAGCTATCTCAGATAGAAATATCAGTCTACATAAGACCTTGAGTGAATTGAAACCCCTTATTGAGGAAAATTATTCATTCAAGAATGAAATAAAATCTCTGCAAAATGAGTTTAAGAAGCTAAAAAATGATTTCCATGCACTAAGTACCAAACACTCAGTTTCTGAGGACAGAAATGTTCTATCTCTTGCAAAAGTAAATGACCAGATGTCTGAAATTCCAAGAATAAGAAACTATGTGTCTGACCTACAGGAAAAGTTCTCAACCTTAACCATCAATAATGAATTAAATGAGATTTCTGCAAATAAGCTGCATAAAAATAAAGGGAAAAAACCTGAACAAAGTTCATCCTTTCTTCCTCATATTTCAACCATTAAACAAACTGACAATGAGTCTGTAAAATCTTTTGCTACTAGCAAAAAATCTTTTGATGGTCATACACCAGCTGTTTCTGTAAATAATGAAATTTCTGAACACCTGGCTAAACTTCAGGAATTATTACTAATGAATAATTCAAACCAAAAGATGGACCATCCCAGTAGTCAGAAAAATTGGCCTAAGTTAGACCAATATCCTACCTTTGATGGTGATTCTTCCTCTGATTGGCAACACTTTATCCAAAGAATTGATAATTTAAAGAGATCTTATAAACTACCTGATGAGGAAATTGTTTCTAAGCTAATTTCTTTATTTTCCAATGTAGCCTTGATGTGGTATGAATCTGTCCTCTTAGATAACAATCATTATACATGGAATGATTGGAAATCCTTGATTGAGAATCAGTTTGGTGGTTCAAAATTCAGGTTAGCTCAGCAGAGACTGTATGAGAATACTAGATATGTATCCTCCTCTGTTGAAAAGCCCATTGTTTTTCTGATGAAAATAACTAAAATCCTTAGAGCAATTGATCCAAAGATGGATTATGATATTTGGAGAGATAAAATCTTGTATAAATTACCAAATTCTCTTAGGGATTTGATTGTTGCTAGAACTGAGCATGTAAGGGAAAATTCTTCTTTCATTAATATCTGTAATGAAGTACTACTCAACCATAGATATGAACCAAAGAATTACCTTAGTAAATCTTATAATGATCAGAATAAACCTTCTATAAAGCTCCCAGAAAAATCTGGTAAACCCTCTGCCCCAGTTGCACCTAAAAAATATGCAACAAATACTTGTTATAAATGTAACAAACCGTGGCAGAAGGGTCATGTTTGTGACAAGAAAATTCATCTTGTTGAACAAAATGAAGACACTGATGAAGTTGAACTTGATGTCAATAATTCTTCCAGTGACTGTGAAAGTAATATCTCCTATGACAATGAATCTGTTAAAGATGTTTTAATGTTGGAACATGATGTCCATTATTTAAATAATATATCTGAAGATTGTGTGTTGAATTTATCTTCAGTAGAAAATGCTGAGATAATTAAAGATATTACTAACAATTCTATTCCTATATCCCCTTTAAAGGCACCTGTTATCATTAATGGTAAAAATGTTGATGTAGTTCTTGATTCTGGTGCTGGAGGAAGTGTAGTATCTGAAAAAGCTTTGGCTTCAGTGGATAAGGAATATTTGAGTAAATTATTGCCTATAACTTCTGAAAAATGGAGAGGGTATGGTTCTACCTTATTTCCTATTGGCAAATACAAAACCTCTGTATTCTTCAAATATAATGGTGGTTTTGTCAGAGCTATTTGTGAGTTTGTTGTCATGAATAATGATAATTTGAGCAATTGGTTTATTATGGGAAATGATATTTTAACCATGTTTGGTGTGAAACTGGATCCAGCAAATAATTGCTTTACTTTAGGAATGAATGGGAAAAGAAAATTCAAAATTTCTTCTCCTAGACCTTCTGGGAATTTGTTGAAATCTTGTAACTCACTGACCCAATGTAAAGGTAGAACAACAACTGAAATGGATGATTTATTACATGAAATAAATACCGCTTCTTTTGGTGATCAGTTGACTAGTGAACAAAAGGATTCTATTGTTGCCTCTATTACCTCTTTCCCTATGGCTTTTGCTCATGGTTCTCATGTCTTGGGAATTTTTCAGGAAGAGATGAAAATTACCTTATCCTGTAATTTGGGTGATATTCCTCCTTCCCTTAAGAAAAAACCATATCCTGCTTCTCCATCAAAAAGAAAAGATATTGAAGATAATATTGAAACATTGAAAATGAATATCGTTGAGAAAGTGGATGTCACCCCCAAATATTGTGTCATCTCCCCAGTCTTGATTTCATATGAAAAAGATAAAGCTAGATTATGTGGAGATTACAGAGCTTTAAATACTTATACTGTTGATGATATTTATCCTTTACCCAGAATTAATTCAATACATGCTACCTTGCAAGGTGCAAAATTTATTAGTTGTCTGGATGGTAATAAAGGTTATCATCAAGTTCCAGTTGAGAAAAATTCTCAAAATTTTTTGCTTATTGCTACTCATATGGGAATATATAAGTATGTTAGGATGCCATTTGGCCCTAAAAATGCTCCTTCAGTTTTCCAGAAAGTCATGGATAACACTTTCCATCAAGAAATTATTGAAGGTTGGCTCATGGTTTATATTGATGATATTATTGTTTTTTCTAAAACTTTTGATGAACATATGATTCACTTGAATAGAGTTTTCCAAAAAATGGATGAAATCAATATGACCTTATCTTTAAAAAAGTGTAAATTTGGTTTTCAATCTTTGAAAGTCCTTGGCCATGTTGTGTCAGGCTTACAAATTTGTGTAGACCATAATAAAGTTGCTGCCATTCAAAATGTGAAAGCACCAACTTCTGTAAGAGAAATCCAAAGTTTTTTGGGTATGTGTGGCTATTATAGACAATATATTAAAAATTATCAGGTCATAGCCTTGCCTCTTACAAAACTAACCAGAAAAGATGTTGCTTTTCTCTGGAATAATGACTGTCAGAAAGCTTTTAATACATTGAAAAGTTGCTTAATGACAGCCCCTATATTGGCTCTTCCAGATTTTAACAAGCCATTTGTACTTTATACAGATGCTAGCTTTATTGGTCTGGGTGCTGCCCTTCACCAAAAGCAAATTATTAATGATAAATCCTCAGAGGTTGTAATTTGTTATATTTCAAGAACCTTAAGAAATAGTGAATTGAAATATGGTGCCACTCAATTGGAGTGCTTAGCAGTTGTTTGGGCTCTTGAGAAACTTCATTACTACTTGGATGACCAAAAATTTGAGTTGGCAACTGACTGTAGTGCTGTGAAATCTCTCTTAAACCTCAAAACACCTAACAGACATATGTTCAGGTGGCAACTTGCTGTTCAGGAATACAGAGGAAGGATGACTATTATCCACAGAGCTGGAAATTTTCACTCTAATGTTGATATGCTCTCCAGATTGCCTCTGCCAAATAATGACTCCAATCCTGCTTATGTACCTGAGGATGACACTGTTCATATACATGGTATATTTATAGTTGATATGGAAGAAGAGTTATTACAGTTAATACTGGATTCATATGATAAAGATTCTGACTTAAATAAATTAGTTACTATTTTGAATGATCCTAAGAATGCTTCAATTCAAGCATTAATAAAAACTCTTCCTGCAAAGTACCAAAATGCTTTAAATAAAGGAAAGTTTTCTATTGAAGATGGTTATATATATTATAGAAGGAAGCTTACCAATGTAATTGTTATTCCTCCTTCAATGAAAGAAACTATCCTCAAACTTTGTCATGATTACATATTAGCTGGTCATTTTGATCTTGAAAAAACATTGATTAGAATCAAAAACACTGCATGGTGGGCTAATATGTCTGAAGACACAAAATTATATGTTGAATCTTGTGATTCCTGCCAAAAATCTAAAAGGTTAACAGGTAAGAGAGCAGGGTTATTACAATATATTGAAGCACCTAGTGCTCCCTGGCAAATCATTAATATGGATTTTGTCACTGGTCTTCCTGTTGCAGGTAAAGACAGCTTTAACTCTTGTTGGGTAATAGTTGATAGATTCACAAAAATGTGCAAATTTATTCCAACCCACAAAGATGTATCCACCAAAGAATTAGCTTTCTTATGGTGGTCTTACATGTTTAATATTATTGGTTTTCCAAAAGCCATTATCTCTGATAGGGATCCAAAATTCACTTCTGAGTTTTGGACCTCTTTGATGGATATTTGTGGCTGTGAGTTGAAATTGTCTACAGCTCACCATCCTCAGACTGATGGTCTAGCTGAAAGAATGATTCAAACTCTGGAAGATATGATTAGAAGGTATTGTGCCTTTGGTTTAGAATATAAAGACAATGACAGATTTACTCATGATTGGGTCACTCTTTTGCCTGGTCTTGAATTTGCATATAATAGCACTGTTCATTCTGTCACTGAGAAAAAGCCTTTTGAGCTTTGGTTAGGTTATGTCCCAAACACTCCTGCTCAGATTCTCAATAATAAATTACCTAAGTTGGAACTACACCCTGGTGTAAAATCTTTTATGCAAATGCAACAGCTATGCAGAAAACATGCTCAGAGTTGTATTGATAAAGCATTTGAATATGAAAAGAAAAGATGGGATAAATCCCATAAAGAATACACATTTAACAAGGGTGATGAAGTGTTGATCTCTACTGTCCATTTCAATTTACAAGGTAACCACAAATTAAAAGATCCTTTTGTAGGACCATTTGTTGTTAAAAGAATGGTTGGTGATAATGCAGTAGAAGTTGTATTGTATTCTCCATATGATAGGAAACATCCTGTTTTTCCCATTTCTTTACTTAAACCTTATACTTCCAACAGTGACTTATTTCCAAAAAGAAGAGGAAGACCTAAGAAGAACCCTCAGGAAGTCACAGAAACAGCAGAAATTGATAAAATTCTCAATGATAGAATTATCACTTCTGAAAGAGGTACTGAATATTTATTGATATATAAGAACAAATCATCTGAACATGATGCATGGATACCTGGCAAGGAAATTTCAAATCTGCCTGCTCTGTTGAAAAAATACAAAAAGAAAAAATCTTAGCATTTTTTTTTATTGTTTTTTTTAGAGTGAGGGAGTGTCAGCCAGGCTATTCCAGGAGTCCAGTAAATGATATATAAATTATAAAACCTTAAAGAGTGGGTAAGACTTGTATTTAATGAATATAACTTAATATTTTATTGCATAATGAAATTATATAAGAATTTTATTATATACAAGTGTTACATTAAATTTATTGGTTATATATATTTTTATATACAATTAAATTGAGCATAATATAATATATTCTACAAATAATGGCGCATTTTTATGTATTTAATAATTATAAATTTATATTTAATTAATTGAAAAACATATATTATAATTACAAGTGTAAAATTGATTTATAATATATTTAAATTAATTACTTAAATTTATATATTAAATAATACCTCTCATATGATACTAAACAATAATTAATGACGCTTCTTTTGACCCTTAATTGTGTTAGAAAAAACAAATAAATTAATTTGGACTAAATTGAGATTAATTGTTTGTTTTGTTGTGTCAAATTATTTTTTGTTTCACTTAAAATGTCCTTTAATCAGAATGTACCATCTGTTTGGAATTATATTTCTCATAGTTCCTATGTTTCCAATCTTGTTTAGTTATTCACTATTGTCACTTACTGATTTGGGAATTAATGGCGGGGAAATTGGATTCTTAATTGGGGTTTTAATTATTTGTTTCATGTTTTTCTCTATATTGTTATGTTTCATTTACTCTTTTGATATATTTTTTTATTCCATTCTAATCATTGTATTTACAAAGATAGTAGCGCTTCAGAGGACCCATTGCCTATAAAAGGGCCTTGGATAATCCCCTGTAGCATCATCACTTATTACACACTCAACAAATTAAATAACCAATTTATTACGTTTATATTTTTTTTATTAGTAATACAAATCTAATTTAAATTCTATACAACAAATCAAAGGTTGCTTTAAGTCTGATAGTAATTAAAATTGTTTGCCGCGCAGAACCCTTACATTTAATAATATTATTGTTAATAAAATCTAAGTTTTTGTCACCTCTCAAAGTTGCTCACCGTTGTTTCCCTCTCAAATAAATTAAATATATATTTTTGGTTTATTTCTTTATTTTCCCTTGTCCTCCTCCTTCTCTCCTCCTTTTTCTCCTATTTTTTTTACCTCTTCTAGACGACTGACCGACAAAACTCATCTTCTGAATTTCTCACATGTTTTTCATAGCAATGAAAATTAATTTTGAGTACATTGAGTTCCTTTTATATTGGGTTCATGTCCAGGGAATAGGGAGGTAGGTACACAATCTTAGAGCCATGTTTTGCCACAAGGTCAGAAATTTGACTACCCCAATAAAATGTGGTATTTTTCATTACAAGGAAACTATTACATGCAGGATATGGCTTCATCATAGGCAGCTAGGTTACAAATCAATATTAAAATATTATCACATATAAAAAATGAACATAAATTAAACACACCACTATATATATATATTTGTTTAGATAAAATTCAAAAGGAGATCAAGTGAAAGTTTTTTCTAGTAAATTAAAAGCTACTAGACCAGAAAGAGAAACATCCAGAGTTATGTTTAATTGATGTGTTTCTCTTTCTTGAGGAATCCATCTAGTTTTTTTCTCTACCTTTCCCAACCTCTTGTACAAGAACAGTTCTCCATAGAAACTGTCAGCATGGATGTTCCCAGGACTGAGTAAGACAAGCATATAAAATATGCTAAACACAAGCATTACACATGTGTACAATAAGTGAAGTTATACAATAGGGGGTGTCAGTTCTGGCAAATCCGCACTTAAATTAAGTGCGGATTTCAAACCAAATCAGCACTTACAAATCAGCACTTAAATTTTGCAAAAAGGTCACTTATTTCAAAAAAGGGTGTCAGTTATGACCTCAAATCAGCACTTTTTTCCCGTTTTTTTCACAACCACATTTTGGCCACAAAACATCCCTTCCTTTCTTACCCCATCCCTGTCACATGTGACACACTGACCTTCCTCGCTACCTACCCATCAATCCTCGGCACACACCCCTTCCTGACATTTTCAATATTTTGACCAGGCATGTTTACATTCTTTTTTACTTATTTCTTCTACTTTTTAATCTTTTTTCTTGTTATGTGCCAGTTTCATAATGCCTCCCAGACATTCCAAATCTCAAAAGGTAACTCAAAAATCTGCTTCGTCACAAAAGTCTCCTCGTAAAGCAAGCCCTACACCTGAAAAATCAAAGGCAAGTTCAGGTCAGCTTAAAAAGGATGATTATCTCATCATAATCAACTTCCTTAAAATAAAATCAAATTTTGAAGCATGTTTTGGATGTGAAAAGTCCACTCGTATTGGACGTCCACCTTCTTCAAAGGTTAATGGCTACTTGTTGATGGCCAATGAAGTAAGAAAGAAAACAAGGGGGAGAATCGATATCAATCCTAAACAAATGAAGGAGAGATTTAAGAGTTACCATTCAAAATATAAAAAGACTCATCATGCTGTAAATGAAACTGGCTTTGGTATTGACGATGATGATTTGGAGATTGGAATTACTACTGTTTCCGAAAAGCTCAATGTCATGTGTCCTTTCTATGAGGAAATGGATAATCTTTTTGGCACCCGAGTTGATGTAAACCCTTGGTTTCTACACGATACTACTAAGCATATACCCTCTGGATCCAAACCTTCCTATAATCCTCCCAACACACCTTTACTTGAAGAAGATCAATCCCCTCCACCTTCTAACCATAGTTCAGCTGAAGATGATCCCAACTATCAAGCAGAACAATTATATCGCAGAAGATCTGAATCCTTAGAGGCCCAAAATTTAAATGTATGTTTACTTTTTGTTTTTTCTTCAATTATTCTCTGAATTTCTCTTTCTTTCTAGTCTCCTCCTACTCAAACTCAATCTCCATTAAATAATCTCAATTCTGGAAATGTGAATACCTCTTTAGAAGCTGCTTTAGAAGAACTTCCTGAAGCCTCTTGTTCAAACTCCAAACTAAAGCGTCGAGCCTCAACTTCAATGAACTTGAACCATCTATTAAAACGTGGTAATACTTCAACAAGCTCATTTGGCTCCCTTGAGGATTATTTTGAAAAAAAAGATATAAGTAAGTTTTGTTTACTATATATCTTAATCATTAACTCATTTATTTATTTATTTCAATTTAATTTTCTCAGCGAAATCAACTATTGCAAATAATGCCCTTGACTTTGAGAAGATGAAGTTTGATCATATGCTAAGGAAAGATCAGCAAGCCTTAGATTTGGAAGAAAAAAAATTTGAGGTAGAGCAGATGGAAAGAGTAAATGACCGTCAATTTCAAAGAGAAATGGCTACTTGTGAATTGGAAAAACAAGAGAGTTTTAAAAAAAAAGATTTCATTATGGAATGTGTTAAAAATGGCCAATCTTATGAGGACATTAAAAAATTACTTGACCTTTTCAATTGATAAATTGTTTTTCTAGTTAATTTAATTTTGGTAATATTTTCTTATATGCTGACTTATAAAAGGAAAAGAATATAGTACGTTATTTTTGACAAAAATTTGAATGTATAATAAAAATTTTCTATCTTTACTTTCTAGTCAATAAGTTTGCTTATCTAAATTTTTCTAAGTCATCAATTTCACATGTCAGATTTAAAAAATTGGCAATGCCCTCCCCTGCATTTTATTGAAACAAGGGGTGGGTACCACCAAATTTTTCTAAGTCATCAATTTCACATGTCAGATTTAAAAAATTGGCAATACCCTCCCCTGCATTTTATTGAAACAAGGGGTGGGTACCACCAAATTTTTCTAAGTCATCAATTTCACATGTCAGATTTAAAAAATTGGCAATACCCTCCCCTGCATTTTATTGAAGTAAAGGGTGAAAGTCATCAAAATTTAATATAATTACATAAATTAATTAATATATAAATAAGATATGTCAAGTATACTACTTTTAAAGTAATGACAATTCCTTAAGCCAAAATGCAGATCAAGTCTAGAAACTAGGTTTGGGACTTTCCAAAGGTATAGGCTAGAGGAACCCCATGAAACAAATTAATGTTATCATGATTACCATTTATACAACACAAGGTCGTGGGCCCATTACTTTAATTTCATAAATTGAAATATCATATTTATTTATTAAAAATTTATGGAAGAATATTAAATATTTGGTTATTTTTTTGTATATATTACTTGATTGAGTTACTAAGAGGGGCAATAATGCTCTAACAACATGCTCGCTGCATTAGAACTCAATCATGTAATAATACAAAAAATTTTAAAGAATTTTCTTTGATGGAAAAACAATAATTTTACATTTTCAGCTAATATTTTATGGAAGTGAACTCTGTTCTTCGCCCGAAGAACAGAGTTCATCCTCCTATTTTCACACTCTGTTTAAAAAGAATAAAATGACTTACCTGGAGAGATGAGTTGAGAAAAAAGAAATATAAGTGAATGGAAGTGAACTCTGCTCTTCGCCCGAAGAACAGAGTTCATCCTCCTATTTTCACACTCTGTTTAAAAAGAATAAAATGACTTACCTGGAGAGATGAGTTGAGAAAAAAGAAATATAAGTGAATGGAAGTGAACTCTGTTCTTCGCCCGAAGAACAGAGTTCATCCTCCTATTTTCACACTCTGTTTAAAAAGAATAAAATGACTTACCTGGAGAGATGAGTTGAGAAAAAAGAAATATAAGTGAAATTGATTGAGTGATGTAGGAAGAGAGGAGAAAACAGATATGAGTGAAGAAAAAAAAGAGAGTGACTGAAAAAATATGCGTTTGCTGAAAATATGCGATTTCATTTTTGTTGGCCAGGTGAGAAGTTGAGATTCCAAGGAGTTGATGGCAGTGATACATCGTTTGGTATAAGTGTTAACTGAACCATACCCTAAATCAAAGACATTTTCTAAACGTTTCAAAGCGGCTCCATTACCATTTGAACCCAAACGACATAGTGTGATGGCCAATTGAATTGAAGGATGTCGTTGTTCTTTTTGAGAATTATTGTGAAATATGGGATGATCCTGAATAAGCTCAAGCAATTTAAGGAAACATTCCTGAGAAGTCCTGAACAGCTGTCTAAAACTGGGTGTAGATAGGTTAAGAAGTGTTTGGATGGTGTACTTGGGGGTATGAAGTACTTGAGGCTTTCTGGGAAGAAGGTAACGTTTCGTGGCCATTTTTGATAAAAAGACAAAATCTTCTTCTAGATCAGAATCAGAATCGCAATCAGAGTCCAAGAGCAGTTCAAGAGCCATGAAAGTCATTGCTTTATGTAATTTATCACGATTTGAAAGTGAGGAAGGCATAACTCTTATATGATATGATATGAAGATGTAAGTGATGTACGATGTTTTGAGTTATGAAGTGTTATTCTGCGGAGTGCTGCGTATGAATGGGATGATGCTGACAAATCAGTGAAATGGGACTTGATGGTGAAATCAGCACTTTTGGTTGAGAAAGTGCGGATTTGAGTGAAATAAGTAACTTATTTCATTTTGAAATCCACCAGTATTGGGGCTAGTGTGTTTTGGAAATCCGCACTTATTTAAGTGCGGATTTGGTCAAATTTAAGTGCGGATTTGTAAGTGCGGATTTGCCAGAACTGACACCCCCTAATATGTATACATAAGTGAAATAAATCATTTAATACAATATATGCCATTATAATACTCTAAATACATGCATATATCCACCTTTTATAGGTCTTATGTGCTTAATATTATTTTGGAATATGTTAGGGTAATATTTAAAACCTTATAAAAACATTTACATAATTTATAAGTGGTCTTAAAGCTTTTTTTTCATTATTATAGTGAAATAATGAATAAATGCACTTTAAATCACTTAAATTTGAATATATGCACTATAAATTCAATAATATTAAAATTTCCCTTTCACAGATCAATTCTCCTCAGTTAGGACTATTTATTTGTCTACTTAAATGTATAAAAATAAAATTTCTAAAAATTGATGTTTTTATGCTAGAAATGGCTTCTGTGTACTGGCCTCATGCTGCCTGTGTTTATTCAATGTTCATAGCTTCATTAGGAGGTGTAATTTCTTGGAAATCTGCACTTATTTAAGTGTAGATTTCTGAAACAGCCTAGCCCAAACACTGGTGGATTTCAAAATGAAATAAGTCACTTATTTCACTCAAATCTTCACTTTCTCAACAAAAAGTGCTGATTTCACCATAACATCTCATTTAACTGATTTGTCAGAATCATCCCATTCACACACAGAGCCCCACAGAATAACACTTAATAACTCAAAAAATTGTACATCATTTACATTGTTATACCATATAAGAGTCATGCCTTCCTCACTCTCAATTCACAACCTCAACATGATATTGCATATTTTCAGCTACTGCATAATTTTTCAGTCATTCTTTTTTTCTTTCATCCCTTGAATCCTTTTCCTCTTCTCCTCAAACATCACTTAAAGAATTTGAAGTCTATTATTATCTCAACTCATCTCTCCAGGTAAGTCATTTTTGTATTTTATTATTTTTTTTCTTTCTTTTTTTGTCCTGTAAGTGGTTTTTTTGGTTTTCAAAGGGAGAATAATTTTCTTTCTTTATTTTTTTCCCTCCATCATCCCCCCTTCCCCCTCTCATTGGTTTCCTCATCCCCCCTTTCCCTGGTTCTTGGTGTCCTCAATGATTTTTTATGCCCACCACCTCTCCTCCACCTCATTTGCCTCTAATACCCCATCCTGGAAGCTTCTCTTCCTAGCTGGAGTATCTTTACCCTCCCCCACTTTCACCTGTCTACCACCTCTCACCTCATAAACCTCAGCCAGGCACCTTTACTGTCAGCCAGGCTATACCAGGAGCCCAGTAAATTTTATGTCAATTTACTGTAACTAAAAAAGGGCGTAAAAATTTTCTTATTATGTATATAAATTAATCTTATATTGCATAATGAAATAATATAATTATTTTATTAAATATATGTAAATATTATACTAATTTTATTATTATATAAATTACTTATACATTTAAATTAAGCATGATATATATTCTATAAATTATGGCGCATTTTTTATGTATTTAATATATACAACTTTATAATTAATTAATTATAAACATATATTATAACTATAAGTGTAAAATTGACTTATAGAGTAATTAAATTAATTAATTAAATTTATATATTAAATAAACCTTTTTCATGCATTATTAAAACAATAATATTGGGCGCTTTTTTTGACCCTTAATTGTGTAAATAAGATTAGTAAATAAATTATAACACTTATTTAATAATATTGTATTAAATTTCTCACTTTAAATTAGAAATATCATTAAATTAATTATATGTAACATTTAAATTAATTATTGAATTAATTACATATTTAAAACAATTAATTAAAATTGTTTTATACTGGATTGAATTGATTACATGGATTTTGGCATGAAAATAATTATAATTGTTTTAATTAAACCCTTTACATCCTACTGTAATATCTGTTTTGGATTCTTTTTCTCACAGTTCTTGTGTCTCAGGCTTACTTAGTTACTCACTATTCTACTTAACTGGGTTGGGAAATTATGGTTGGAATACTAGTTACTTATTCATGGGTTTAGTTAATTGTTTCATGTTTTTCTCTCAATATCTATGTTTCATTTTTATTCTTTTATATTCTTGTTTTAGCCTATTACTATTTTTTATATACTGATTTGTGGCGCTTCAGAGGTCCCCTGGTTTATAAAAGGGCCTTGGGTAATCCCCTTTAGCCCATCACTTATTATACACTCAAACTTGAATATATTTTTTAATATAATATGTTTATTATTATTTTTATTAGTATCAAAATTCTAATTTAAGTTTTATATAAATAACTTGAGGTTGCAATAAGTTTAATAATAATAATAGTGTTTACCGTGCATTGAAAATAATTCTTATATAATTAAATATACTATAATTTAATAACCCTCACTACTGTATCAAGTCCCAAGGAATCTCGTAGCCTCTCTCTCTTAGAATAATTATTTCTTTTTTATTATTATTTTATTTCTTTATCTTTTATAACCTTTTCCCTCTATTTCCTCCTCCTCTTCTCTGTTCTTTTTCCCTTTTTTTACTCCTTCTTCTAGACCACTGGCCAATATTTACCCTCCACCACCACTCCCCCCCACACTGGCCTCAGGAACCCCAGCCAGGAAGCAAAGCTTCCTGTTTGGGGTACCTAAACCTCGCCCCACCTCTCCCCTACCTCCCGATATGTGATAGTTTTAACCCCCCTCACCTCTCCCTCACCTCCCTGGCCTTGGAAACCCCATCCAGGCAGTGAAGCTGCCTGGTTGGGGTACCTTAACCTCCCCCCACCTCTCCCCCTACTTTACCTATCTATACCTTCTTCCAGCCCAAAATGCAAACAATGAGCAAGCCAGTTTCATATCTGACTGGCTAACCACATGAAAACACACACCAACAGCCACCCTCCTTAACATATAAGCAACAGCCAGCCAGGCTCACTGGCTTCCTGGCTATTTAAAAACCTGTAGTCCCCACCCTCCTTTCTAAAAATTGGACAGAAATGAAATGACCAGACCTATGCAGCCACCCCCACTTTTCCATTACCTACCCTGTCACACCCACTGCCAACTTCCTAAAAAATAACTTTACAGATATGTATCAGAACATTTATTAATTTTTGTACCCAAAAACCTATTCCTTCACCTGCTAAAAACAAAAGGAAATGGTTTATACTTCCTGGATCATAGGTGTATAATTGATTTTGGATTAGGAAATGAAATCATCAAATTGGTTTGGAACTCTTCTCACAATAATCACCAAACAACAAAATCTCCTCCAGGTTTGGGATCTTGTCACATCTTTACTCATTTTGGCTTCTCCTTCCAAACAATTCAAAAGCTAATTCATAGTATAAAAAAGGTAAAAACTTTAATTAAACTTTAGGTAGATTAAAAAAGTATGGGGATTTGTAGAGTTGCCAAATATTTTTTTATTTTTTCATAAAATTTTAATAAAAAAATCTGACATTTCAATTTAATAAATTAAAGTAATGGACCAAAAACATTTTGTTGTGTAAATAGTAATCATGACAACATTAAATTGTTTCATGGGGTTCCTCTAGCCAATAGCTGTGGAAAGTCCCAAACTTAGTTTCTAGACTTGTCTGAAATTCAGCTTGAAAAATTGCCATTACTTTAAAACTAATAAATTTGACATATCTTATTTGTTTATTTAATTTTTTATGTAATTATATTAAATTTTGGTGATTTTTACCCCTTACTTCAATAAAATGCAGGGGGAGGTATTTTCAAATTTTCAAATCTGACATGCAAAATTGATGACTTGGAAAAATTTTGGTGATACCCATCCCTTACCTCAATAAAATTCTGGGGAGGGTACTTCCAAATTCTCCAAACAGATATAGAGTTTTGTTGACTTAGCACTTTTTAGAAACACAAATTGGTGGTGAGGTGATAAAATTATATTGGTGATGATGATTTTTGCACAGGTGTCAGTATTATATTACCATCTGCAATTCCAAAAGTGTATATTTTAGAGTCAAGTAAGGACAAATGTTGTTATAAGAATCTCATGATATAAGTATTTTTGATAAGCTTAAAAGTAACTATTAAACTGGGAACCAAAACATCTCCTTCATTTGCTTAGAATCAATGTCAATTCTACCTTTTGTTTTCTTTTTTACTTCATTTGCCATCAATAAGAAGCCATTGACCTTTGATGAAGGTGGACATCTCATTTGGGTAGATTTTACACATCCAAAAAATGCATCATAATTTGATTTAATTTTGAGGAAGTTGATGATGATGAGATAATCTTCCTTTTTTGGCTGTCCAGACTATGATTTCTCTGGTGAGAGGTTTGTATTATAGGAAGACCTTTGTGATGAAGAATTTTTTGAGTTACCTTTTGAGTGTTGAAATTTCTGGGAGTGATTATGAACCTTTTATTTTGAAAGAAAGGAGATTAAGAGGTTAAAAACATAAAAAAAGAAGGAAAAAAACATTCCTTGTTAAAATTTTGCAATTAAATGTTTCAAATCTCAGTGAGGGGTGTGCCAAGGATTGATGTGAGGATAGAGGTCTTATTGTCACATGTGACAGGGACAAGGTGGGAAAGGAATGTATTATGTGGCCGAAATGTGGTTGTGAAAAAAAAATTGGGAAAAAAGTGCTGATTTGAGGTCATAACTGACACCCATTTTTGTGATAAGTGACTTTTTTTTGCAAAATTTAAGTTCTGATTTAGTTTGAAATTCACACTTAAGTTAAGTGCAGACTTTCCAGAACTGAAACCCCCTATTACTAACAAATTTAGTAATTTTCCACTAAAATTACTCCACAGTGTATTCTGCATATGTGTAAAAAAACTAAAATAGGCAAGAGGCACTTACTTAGTGTCCTAATTTCATTATTAGTTCATTGACCTCATTATATACATTAATTTCATTAATAACCTCAAGATTGGCATTCAGATTTCACTACCACACTTAAAATTACCTATTTAGTAAAGGATTTACTCATTCAAGCGCCTGCCAAGAGTCTTCATTCAGTCACCCAATATTTCATGTCTTATCTTGGGTTTCTCAATGGTTTCTCAGGCTACATTGCTCATTTTTAAATGTGGATTTCACATATAAATTTGTTACAATCAATTTTTTAATTTCTACTGTTGATCCTTCTTAATTAGAAATTATTTTTAGGTCCTTTCTTTCCTTTATTAGTCTTTTATTTTAAGAATTTGACACATATACTCTCTTTTTGGTTTATTACCTTATTTTGATAAATTAACCCATGTTTTATTGTGTTTTGTCTTGTGATATGAGTCTTCTTTTATTATTGTATTATCCCTGGGTTGATGGGAATGTGTAACTGCTTGATTTGGGCATCATTGGCAAGGTAAAGGATTTTTAATTCAAGGGGAAACCTTGGGGAATTTATGGGTATAAAAGGAGTCGGTTTTTGGGCTTTTATTCTACATTTTTTTACATCATCTTACAAAAATATAACCAAACCATTACAATACATATTCATTAGTACTTTTAAAGTCTTTTAAATATTATTAAAAATAAATTGCTCTATTTTTCTATCAAATGTAAGCTGTATACCATTCATAATTAGTGAAATTAAATTACTGAGACCATTACCTTGAACAATCTTTTAATAATTAATTGGATGTGGAGAGCACTATTCATACTAGACCATTAAAATATTCTTGAAGACTGACTAATCAAGCTATTCATGTCTCTTTACTTGAACTAAGCCTGAAGATTGGGGGCCTTTTCTCAAGGATTATGTTGTTTTATCTTCAAGTAAGTAAAAATTCAAAAAAGGCTAAAGTAAATAAAACCCCTATAAAAATATTTTGATTATTTACAAAGTTTTGGGTCAATACATATATTTATACAGCAAAAAAAAGCCCAGTTATATAAAAATTGTGATATCAAAATCAACAATTTTAATACTAATTGAATATAAATTTTTTTTAGTAAAGATCTTTCAACAGAACAATTAAATTTTTAATCTTTGCAGATAATAAAATGAATAATAAAAACTGATTAATTGATTATTTTTAACAGGAATTTTAATCATTTCTTCTTGTTTTGTCCAAGTAATTTAATATTTAAAGCAAAATTTACCAACCAAATCCTTTTTTAAATATAAAAAACTGCTACATTTGTAGACCTATTACATTCAGTGACCACATAAAAGCATATTTGGCTTTTGGAACTTACAAATTCACTTTAAAAACCTACAAGTAAGAAAATTATTGATTTAAGTAGTGTTATATGTTACTGATAAAACTCCTTCTTGAAGTTTTAAATACTTATATCTTGATTTCTTGATACATTACCTACTTGCAAGATGCTTGACAATGTTGAAAATGTGAGTAAGGAGGTTAAAACTTACAATTTAGGATCCAGTGCTAATAAACCTGCTACAGGAAATTCAAATGGAGGATCAAAGTTCTCCACCCCAATCAAACAGCAGCAACACTTCTCACATGAAAATAGAGAAAAAATAAAAACTATTAAGCAAAATATCAATAAAGAAATCAAAAAACATTTTTCAAGAGCAAATTAATTCCCTCTCACAACTTCTAAACAACTTAACAGTAAATTTATACAATATGTTGGACCAAATGAACAACCTGGAAAAGAGGGCAGCTCAGGTATTTATCGAAGTCAATCAAGCTCTGGTAAGCCTCAAGGCTCAAACTACTTCAGTAGTCAACAATCCTTTTACAAATCTACTAGTAGTAGCTCCAGCTCCAGCTCAAGAAGAAGAACAAAAAATTACAGTCAGAAAATGGAAATGGGACTGGTACACTCACAGAACTAAATCTTCCTCCTCATCAGATCTCCAGGAGTCACCCTTACAGGTAAAAGGGAAAAATAGGAAGGGGAAGTTGAATAAAACTATAGTGAGTCATCCATCTACTAATAATCAATTATATAATACTAATAATGAGTTACTCATAGGTAATGAAATTAATAAGGATGTATTGGATATGATTGATAAGGATCTTAAGGATTATTCATTTGAACATAGTATTTTTGATTTATATGTACATGATAACAATTTACATAGTTTTATTGGAAACAAGGATAATACTAAAAACATTAAAATTGAGCCAAATGAATTGAGCTTTTAGTCCAAAAATAATGATGAAAATTGTGAGTTAGATACTGATAAGATTGAATATTTTATGAAAGAAAATCCAATGGAATCAAAAATCATAAGTAAATTACTATTAAGAATTGAAAGATTTGAAGAATTCTCAAGAGAGTCTAACAATAATACAGAAAATATATTATTAAATCTTACAAAATCATTGAGTACTACTTCCAATAAACTAAAGTTCATTTAAAACTCAAATTATGGATTAACAAATGAGAATAAAAAATTAAACTCTGATACTAGGAATACATACAGTAAATTAGAAAATTCTCAGAATACAGTGGCTGCAATGGAGGGACAGGTAAAATTGTCTTTTTCAAATGTAAATGATACTTTATCACATGTACCTGTAATAAAAGATAGATTACAGAGACTAGAAAAAGAAGTAGCTAATATTTCGAAAAACACTGAAAAATTGTATGAAAGCAACTCTTATGTGGAAAATATAAAACTTCATATGAAAAACCAATGATTGAAAAATAAAATAGTGTCATGGATTCTGAGAATAAAAAAATCAGTAAAAGATGAAATACATGACCATCCATCCAAAGTAAGTGAATTACTAAATATTTCTCAGGTTAAGAAATTCAGAAATAACCAAAAGAACTTGCTTAATTTAGATCAGTACCCTTCTTTCAACAGGGAGCCAAAATCTTATTGCCAACAATTCATCCAAAGAATTGATAACTTACAATTTTCATACAAATTACCTCATGAAGAAATTAAATCAAAATTAATATCTTTATTTACAGATGTGGCCTTATTATGGTTTGATTCTGTATTGAGTGAGGGAGCTAATTACTCCTAGGCTGAATGGAAGACACTAATTAAAAGATAATTTGGTTGCCCAAAATTTAGAATCACTCAACAAAGATTTTATGAAAAAACCAGATATAGCCCAAGTACTGGGAAAAAACCAGTGGTATTTTTAATGAATTTAATAAAAATCATGAAAGCCATGGATTGAAAAATAGATTATTATGAGTGGAAAGAAAAAATAATATATAAATTGCCTATATCAGTCAGTGAAATTATTGTAGCTAGAACTTAAACTTTCAGAGATAATTCTGGATTTATTAATATATGCAATGAAATATTATTGAACCACAAATATGAGGCAAGGTATAGCTATTATAAGCAAAATTTTGATGTAGTAAAACCTACTACAAATTAGTTACAAGTGGAGAAGAAGAAACCTAATGCTCCTCTTGTCCCTAAGAAAAAAGAAAGTAATACTCTCTATAAATGTAATGAACCTTGGGTAAAAGGTCATACTTGTAATAAAAAAATAAACGTTATAGAAAACTCACAAGATTCTGAACCCAGTAATCGTGAAGATGATAAGGATGACTCTAGTGAAGATTGTAAAAGTAAAATATCTTACAGTGATGATGAAAATGAGGTACTTGTATTACAGCCAGATATTATGTTCCTGAATGATGCAATAACTCCCACAAAAGCATTTTTAACTTTTATTGAGGAAGCTGAAATAATAAAATATGTAAATAATGAAACTTACAAAATCATATCTATATGAGCAACTGTTATAATATGTGGAAAAGAATTGAATGCCATTCTTGAAACTGGGGCTGCAAGTAGTGTAGTTTCTGTTAAAACATTAATGAAACTTGATAGTAAGTATAAAGAAAAATTAAAACCTGTAAAGACAAGAAAGCTGGAAAGGTTTTGGCTCAGTATGATGTCAAATTGGAAAATAAAATACTTCTGTATTCTTTAAATGTAATAATGGATATGTAAGAGCAGTATGTGATTTCATAGTAATGGATAATAATAATTGTAGTGATTGGTTTATTATTGGAAATGATTTGTTGACCAAGTTTGGTATTAAACTAGATCCTGAAAATAGCTGCTTCACAATTGGATTAAATGGGAAAATGAAATTCAATTTATTCAATTTCTCCTATAGAAGAACAATTCCAAGGTGGAAAATCCACCTCTGAGGTGGTTAAATTGGAAAATGAAATCCAAAAAGCCTCTTTTAGTCCTCAACTCTCAAAAATTGAAGAAGAAAATATTTTGAGATTGATTAAACTTATCCTATGGAATTTTCCCATGGTTCAAAGTAGCTAGGATTGGTCAAAAACCATGAGATGAAAATCTCCCTAAGTTGGGACTTGGATAATATTCCTGGAAGATTAAAAAAGAAACCTTACCCCTCCTCCCCTAAAAAAAGGAAATACATTGAAGAAAGTATTAAGTTGTTGTTAGAAATGGGTAATGTGGAAAAAGTAGACACAACTCCTAAATATTGTGCTATATCGCCAGTTTTAATCTCTTATGAAAAAGGTAAGGTAGGATTATGTGGTGATTAAAGAGCTCTAAATAAATTCACTGTGGATGTTTTTACTCTCTCTTAAGGATAAATTCTATCCATGCTACCTTACAAGGAGCAAAATATATTTCCTGTCAAGATGGAAACAAGGGTTACCATCAGAATCCTGTGGAAAAGAATTCTCAGAATTACTTACTCATAAACACACACATGAGAATATATAAATATGTGATAATGCCTTTTGGCCCAAAGAATGCTGCTTCAGTCTTCCAAAAATTGATGGATAATGTTTTTCATCATGAAATTTTTGAAGGATGGCTCTTAGTATATATTGATGATATCATAGTCTTTTCCAAAACATATGATGAGCATTTAAATCACTTGAGAAGATTATTTCAAAAAATGAATGAAATCAACATTACCATAGCATTTAAAAAATTTAAGTTTGTGATTCAATCCTTGAAATTACTTGGACATGTTTTATCTTGCTTACAAATTTTTTCTGACCAGAACAAAGTGGAAGAAATAAGAAATATTTATATACCTAAAAACTTGAAAGATGTTCAAAGCTTTCTAGGTATATGTAAATATTATTGGCAGTATGTAAAAAAATAACAATCCATTGAATCCTCTTAAAAACATTAATCAGGAAAAATGAGGATTTTATTTTGAATAATGAAATACAACATTCCCTTGATAAGTTAAATGAATTTTTAATGTCAGCTTCAATTTTAGGACTTCCAGCTTTGAACCTCCCTTTTATCTTGTATATAGATGCAAGCTTTACGGGGTTGGGTGCTGTATTACAGCAGAAATTAATAATAAATGGTAAATTATCTGAAGTAGTAATCTGCTTTATATCTAGAACCTTAAGAATAACTGAATTAAGATAAGGCTCTACTCATCTGGAATGTTTAGCTGTTGTGTGGGCCCTGGAGAAGCTTCATTACTATCTGGAAGACCAGAAGTTTGAACTGATTACAGATTTCAGTGCAGTAAAATCATTACTAAACATGAAAACACCAAATATACACATTTTTAGATGGCAAAAAGCTGTACAAGAATACAGAGGAAGGATGAAAATCACACATAGATAAGGAACCTTGCATGCTAATGTGGACTTTTTATCTAGAAGTATTTTGCCAAATGTTACTGACAACCCAGAATATGTGCCTGAAAATGAGGTGATAAATATATTTGGGATTTATATAGTGGATTTAGATATGAAATTTATGCAAAAAATATTACAAAATTTTTCATCTGATACATATTTTTTCAAATTTTCAACCATCTTAAAGGATCCAACAAATGTTTCAATGAAAGAATTAATTAAAACTTTACCTTCAAAGTGTAAAAATGAATTGGAAAAATGTAACTTTCAATTGAAGATGGATACATACATTACAGGAAAAATCTAAGTAATGTAATGGTTATACCTCCATCTATGAAAGAGTTAATGTTAAGTACTTGAAATGATGAGATCTTAGCTGGTCATTTTGATCTTAACAAAACATTAAATAGAGTTAAAGACACATCCTGGTGGATAAGCATTAAAGAAGATGTGTAAAAATACATTGACACTTGTGACTCTTGCCAAAAATCTAAAAATTAACTGGGATAAGAGCTGGGTTGTTACAACTAATAGAGCAGCTAAAAGACCCATGGTAAATTATAAAAATAGACTTTGTGACAGGAATTCCATTAGCAGAAAACAAAAGCTTCAATTATTTCTGGACTATTGTGGATAGACTAACAAAAAATTTTAAGTTTATTTTTACCCATTAAAAGGTATCTTCAAAAGACTTGGCATTTATATGGTGGTATAAATGATGAGTATTTCTGGGTTCCCCAAGTCTATAATCTCTGATGGGGACCCAAAATTTACTTCAGAATTCTGGACATCTTTGATGGAAGTTGAGGATTTCAATTAAAAATTTCTACAGCACACCATTCACAAACTGATGGACTGGCTGAGAGAATGATACAGACTCTGGAGAATATGATCAGATTATATTGTGCCTTTGGATTTGAGTACAAAGAAAATGAGAAATTCACATGTGACTGGGTAACTTTTATTCCTGGCCTTGAATTTTCTTATAATAGCACAGCTCATTCTGTAATAGATAAAAAACCATTTGAACTCTAGCTGGGGTATGTTCCAAATAAACCAGTAAATATTTTAATCAAATTACCAAGGTTAGACATACACACTGGTACTAAATCTTTTACTCATATGCAAAAAATGTGCAGAAGGTATGCTGAGGAATTCTTTTAAAGAACTTTTGATTATAAAAAGAAAAGATGGGATAAACCCCATAAAGAATTTGAATTTGAAAAATGAGATGAAGTCCTTATTTAAACACTTAACTTTAAATTACAAGGTAATGTTAAATTAAAAGACCATCTTGTGGAACCTCTTGTAATGAAAAAAATGGCTGGTAATAAATCTGTGTAAGCCATACTATATGCCTCATATGATAGGAAACATCCAGTCTTACCTATCTCATTATTAAAACCTTACCATGCAAATGATTATGTTTTATTTCCAAAAAGACAAGAAAGGCTTAAAAAAAGCCTGAAGAGCTTGTGGAAAAAGCAGAGATTGAAAAAAATACTCAAGATAAGAATCCTTACTAAAGAGAAAGGAACTTAGTATTTGTTAAGATACAAGAGAAAATCAAGTGAATTTGATAGGTGGATACCTGAAAATGAAATTAAAAATCTGTCCTTCCTTTTTAAAAAATTTAAACAGAAATAATTTTTGTCCAACCTCCTGAGGGGTTAAAACCAGTACTCATAATATTTTCTTTTATTTTATTTCTTTACAGAATTATTCTTTAATGCTACAGATTTTTTTGAATACCTAAAAAATAAAAAATAAAAAATGTATATATTATCATTTATCTTTTTTGGATGGGAAAGTCTCAGCCTGTATATTCCAAGGACTGAATAAAATTAGCATATGAAATATACAAAAAATATGCATTATACATGGGGAAAATAAGTGAAGGTATACAATATGTATACATAAGTGAAATAAGTCAGTTAATACAATATATGCCATTATAATACTTTAAATAAACACATATATCCACCTTTTATTCATCTTATGTAGTGAATATTAGGTTGGAATATATTAAGGTAACCTTAAGAATCTTAGAAATAAGGTTATATAATTTTTAAGTGGACTTAAAGCTGTTTTTTTATTATTAGGGGGTGTCAGTTCTGGCAAATCCGCACTTAACTTAAGTGCGGATTTCAAACCAAATCAGCACTTACAAATCAGCACTTAAATTTTGCAAAAAAGTCACTTATTTCAAAAATGGGTGTCAGTTCTGACCTCAAATCAGCACTTTTTTTGTGATTTTTTTTTCAAAACCACATGTTGGCCACATCATCCCTTTCTTTCCCATACCATCCCTATCACATGTGATACACTGACCTTCCTCGCTACCTACCCATCAATCCTTGGCACACACCCCTTCCTGAAATTTTCAACATTTTGACCAGGCATGTTTACATTCTTATTTACTTATTTCTTCTACCTCTTAATCTTTTTTCTTGTTATGTGCCAGTTTCATAATGCCTCCCAGACATTCCAAATCTCAAAAGGTAACTCAAAAATCTGCTTCATCACAAAGGTCTCCTCGTAAAGCAAGCCCTACACCTTAAAAATCAAAGTCATGTTCAGGTCAGCTTAAAAAGGATGATTATCTCATCATAATCAACTTCCTTAAAATAAAATCAAATTTTGAAGCATGTTTTGGATGTGAAAAGTCTACTTGTATTGGACATCCACCTTCTTCAAAGGTTAATGGCTACTTATTGATGGCCAATGAAGTAAGGAAGAAAACAAGGGGGAGAATCAATATCAATCCTAAACAAATGAAGGAGAGATTTAAGAGTTACCAATCAAAATATATAAAGGCTCATCATGCTGCAAATGAAACTGGCTTTGGTATTGACAATGATGATTTGGAGATTGGAATTACTACTGTTTCCAAAAAGCTCAATTTCATGTGTCCTTTCTATGAGGAAATGGATAATCTTTTTGGCTCCCGAGTTGATGTAAACCCTTGTTTTCTACACAATACTACTAAGGATATACCCTCTGGATCCAAACCTTCCTATAATACTCCCGAAACACCTTTACTTGAAGGAGATCAATCCCCTCTACCTTCTAACCATAGTTCAGCTGAAGATGATCCCAACTATCAAGCAGAAAAATTATATCGCAGCAGATCTGAATCCTCAGAGGCCCAAAATTTAAATGTATGTTTACTTTTTGTTTTTCCTTCAATTCTTCTCTGAATTTTTCTTTCATTCTAGTCTCCTCCTACTCAAACTCAATCTCCATTAAATAATCTCAATTCTGGAAATGTGAATCCCACTTTAGAAGCTGCTTTAGATGAACTTCCTGAAGCCTCTTTCTCAAGCTGCAAACTAAAGCGTCGAGCCTCAACTTCAATTAACTTGAACCATCTATTAAAATGTGGTAATACTTCAACAAGCTCATTTGGCTCCCTTGAGGATTATTTTGAAAAAAAATATATAAGTAAGATTTGTTTACTATATATCTTAATCATTAACTCATTTATTTATTTATTTCAATTTAATTTTCTCAGCAAAATCAACTATTGCGAAAAATGCCCTTGAATTTGAGAAGATGAAGTTTGATCATATGCTAAGGAAAGATCAGAAAGCCTTAGATTTGAAAGAAAAAAAATTTGAGGCAGAGCAGATGGAAAGAGTAAATGACCGTCAATTTCAAAGAGAAGACTGTCAATTTCAAAGAGAAATGGCTACTTGTGAATTGGAAAAACAAGAGAGTTTTAAAAAAAGATTTCAATATGGAATGTGTAAAAAATGGCCAATCTTATGAGGACATTAAAAAATTACTTGACCTTTTCAATTGATAAATTGTTTTTCTAGTTAATTTAATTTTGTTTGATTTCTTTTTGGTAATATTTTCTTATATGCTGACTTATAAAAGGTCTTGAATATAGTACGTTATTTTTGACAAATTTTTGAAAATATCATACAATTTTTCTATCTTTACATTCAAGTCAATAAGTTTGCTTATACTTTTATTTTGACAAAAATTTGAAAATATAATAAAAATTTTCTATCTTTACTTTCAAGTCAATAAGTTTGCTTATCTAAATACTTCTAAGTCAATAAAATTCAAAATCTCTTTTGAAAATTTGGCAATACCTCCCCTTGAATTTTACTGAAACAAGGGGTGTGTACCACCAAATTTTTCTAAGTCATCAATTTCACATGTCAGATTTAAAAAATTGGCAATACCCTCCCCTGCATTTTATTGAAGTAAAGGGTGAAAGTCATCCAAATTTAATATAATTACATAAATTAATTAATATATAAATAAGATATGTCAAATTTACTACTTTTAAAGTAATGACAATTCCTCATGCCAAAATGCAGATCAAGTCTAGAAACTAGGTTTGGGACTTTCCACAGGTATAGTCTAGAGGAGCCCCATGAAACAAATTAATGTTATCATGATTACCTTTTATACAACACATGGTCGTTGGCCCATTACTTTAATTTCATAAATTGAAATATCATATTTATTTATTAAAAATTTATGGAATAATATTAAATATTTGGTGACTCTAAAAATACTCATACTTTTTAGATCTACCTAAAGAATTTTTAAATTTATTACCCTTTTCTTATTTTTTTAACTTGTTTATTTGTTGGATTAACTTTTGACTGATCTGGAAAGAGCAACCAAAATGCATGAAGTCTTGACAAGATTCAAACCTGGAGGAGCCTTTGTGGTTTGGTGATTATTGTAAGAAGAATTCCAAACTGTTTTGATGATTCCATTTCCTAATCCAAAATCGATTATACATCTATGATCTGGGAAATATAATTCATGTCCTTTAATTTTTGCAGGTGACAGAATAGGTTGTCCAGTGATAGGATTAATATATGTGAAAATTCAGGTACACCTCTACAAATTTCATAAACATTTTGAATTGAAGCAAAAATACACATGTTTATGCTGATCTTTGCTTTTAGATCAAGGTACACCTTTTCAATTTTTAAGAACAATGTGTTGAAAGGAAACAATATAGTGGTAAACCCACTCATGTGTACCCTTATCTTTGTGCGAAGATCAGGGTACACTTCTCAAAATCTCTGATACAATTTTTATCAAGGCCAATATACAACAATGTGTTGAAAGGAAACAATATAGTGGTAAACCCACTCATGTGTACCCTGATCTTCATGCGAAAATCAGGGTACACTTCTCAAAATCTCTGATACAATTTTTATCAAGGCCAATATACAATGGTGGAATCTGATGTTTGGCCGAAGATGAAGGTCCACCTCTTCAAATATCACTGAACACATGGTTGCAGGCAAAAATACCACGGTGTACCCTGATCTTCCGCCGAAGATCAGGGTACACGTCTTCAAATTTCAAGAAATATTTGAATAGGAGAAACAACATATGTACCATGATCTAATCATATGTAAAAGGGTTTTGTTAACAATGTATATTGATGTATTGAGACTGAAGGAGAGGGGATGTATCCATTCCAAGGAGAGGGTAAAGGTGGGAAAAAGCCCAGGCCAAGGGGGGATAAAGAATAGGATAAATGAGAGAAAAGAGGGAGAGAGAGAGAGAGAAAAAAAAAGTTAATTTTACCTATAAATTAAAAAAAAACCACTTACAAAAAAAAACAAAAAAAAAACAAAAAACAAAAAACAAAAAACCAAAAAACCAAAAAAAAAAAAAAAAAAAAAAAAAAATAGCAAAAAATTAAGTAAAAAAGATAAAATGACTTACCTGGAGAGATGAGTTGAGAAAAAAGAATTATAAGTGAAATTGTTTGAGTGATGTAGGAAGAGAGGAGAAAACGGATATGAGTGAAGAAAAAAAAGAGAGTGACTGAAAAAATATGCGTTTGCTGAAAATATGTGATTTCATGTTGAGTTGATGAAAGAAAACACAGAGAGATAAAAAAAAATAAGACTTTAACAGCAAATTCAAAAACCAAAAAAATATGCAAAAAAAATTACCATTCTCAGTGAATAACACATGCAAATTGATCATTTGAAGAGAATGAAAAATTAAAATTAAAATTGTGTTGAAAAATGTTGGAGTGTTATTGGAAGAATTTTTGCCCTTATACTAGTTGATTGATAAATAAAAGTGTTGGATATAGTCGGAGGTGAATCAACTTGTTCATCTTCATACAGCTCTAACCATTGATCTTTGAGGTCAGCAAGTAGGTTATGAAGTATAGTGCAACACAGAATCCAGTTGATCACCGCCTCCATTTCAGATTTATTTCTAAGAGGACTTCTTAATTTCCTTAAACTAGAAAAACGGCCTTTCAAGATTCCAATAGAATGTTCAATACGGACTCTTGACTTTGCCAAATGATTGTTGAACTTGGCATTTTGACTGTCTTTTGAAGCTGCTCCCCAAAAAGCAGGAAGTACATACTTTCCATTCACATAAGCAGAATCTGCAAGAAGATACTGATCTTCATCAAAGAATTTTTCAGGTTCATTTAATATTTGCATTCTTTGGAAGGCGTAGGAGTCATGACATGAGCCAGGATAGCCAGCAAAGAATGATATAAATTTTTTGTTTAGGTCACATATAAGCTGAACGGAAATTGAATATCTATAAAGAAGATATATTTTTTTGTGTTAGTTTCAAAGAGAATGAAAGGAGTTATAAATAATCTACCTCTTTTTACAGTCAAAGTAATTATTTCCACCTTGAGCAGGTTTCTGGCTCAAAGGAATAGTAGTACCATCAACAAAACCAATACATCCTGAGAAGCCCTCTGCTTGCATAACCTGAGATGATTCAAGTCACTCTTCTTTTGTTGGCCAGGTGAGAAGTTGAGATTCCAAGGAGTTGATGGCAGTGATACATCATTTGGTATAAGTGTTAACTGAACCATACCCTAAATTAAAGACATTTTCTAAACGTTTCAAAGCGGCTCCATTACCATTTGAACCCAAACGACATAGTGTGATGGCCAATTGAATTGAAGGATGTCGTTGTTATTTTTGAGAATTATTGTGAAATATGGGATGGTCCTGAATAAGCTCAAGCAATTTAAGGAAAAATTCCTGTGAAGTCCTGAACAGCTGTCTAAAACTGGGTGTAGATAGGTTAAGAAGTGTTTGGATGGTGTACTTGGTGGTATGAAGTACTTGAGGCTTTCTGGGAATAAGGTAACTTTTCTTGGCCATTTTTGATAAAAATACAAAATCTTCTTCTAGATCAGAATCAGAATCAGAATCAGAGTCCAACAGCAGTTCAAGAGCCATGAAAGTCATTGCTTTATGTAATTTATCATGATTTGAAAGTGAGGAAGGCAAAACTCTTATATGATATGATATGAAGATGTAAATGATGTACGATGTTTTGAGTTATGAAGTGTTATTCTGGGGAGTGCTGCGTATGAATGGGATGATGCTGAAAAATCAGTGAAATGGGACTTGATGGTGAAATCAGCACTTGTGGTTGAGAAAGTGTGGATTTGAGTGAAATAAGTGACTTTTTTCACTTTTGAAATCCACCAGTATTGGGGCTAGTGTGTTTTGGTAATCTGCACTTAGATAAGTGCGGATTTGGTCAAATTTAAGTGTGGATTTGTAAGTGCAGATTTTCCAGAACTGAAACCCCCTATTATAGTGAAATAATGAATAAATGTGCTTTAAATCAATTAAAGTTGAATATGTGCACTATAAATTTAATAATATTAAAATTGAGCTTTAACATATCATTTTTCCTTATTTAGAAATATTTATTTGAATACTTAAATATATAAAAATAACACTTTTAAAAATTTATGTTTTTTATGCTAGAAATGGCTTCTGTGTACTGGCCTTATGCTGCCTGCACTTATCCCACATGCATAGCTTCATTATTAACAAAGATATTAATTTCACACTAAAATTAACCCATAGTGTATGCTTCATATGTGTAAACATGCTAAAATAGGCAAGTGGTGCTTATTTCGTGTCATAATTTTGTTATTAGCCCATTGACCTCATGATATGCACTAATTTCATTAATAAACTCAAGATTGGTGCCCAGATTTCACTATCACACTTAAAATTTCCTAGTTAGTCAAGGATTTACCCATGCAAGTGCCTTCCAAGAGTCTGCATTCATTCACTCCACATTTCATGTTGTAGAAAGAGAGTTCTATAATACTAAGTTATAGACACAATCAAAGATGGGTTGGTTCTCCTATCAAAATTAATTTAAGAAAGAAGTGCCTTCCACCCTAGTTTTAAAAACAGTTATAAAACGTATGTAAGTGTGGTGGTGGAGAAAAGAAGAGTAGAGAGAAATTTCTATAAGAGACTTTTAAATGGAAAGAAGTAATATATTTAAAAAAAAGTATCCTACTGACAGCTAGATCTATTCTCAGTCACTTGCACTTTGAAGTTCTCTCTCTAATAATATTCCTACTTTAGTAATAAAATAACTCTACAGCGCTACTTCTGGCTATGTAAACTCACTATGCACACAAAAAAATAAAATATATTTACATCTCTTTATCTTTAATATAATACTCTTATATTTACACAATTCTTTTTTTAATCTAACTATTTCACACACTCTCCTTATCAAAGAGTGACTGTTCTTTTATATATACACTGTATATTTAGTTCCTTTTTCCTATGCTTTCTTCCCCTGCTGGATTTACTACACAAGTTCAATGCTAATCTAAGTGTATTAAATGATAATTTAAATATCTCAGTAATATAAGTACAGCATTAATATTAGTCAATTCTAATAGTGTTTGTATTATCAATACAAAACTATCTATTAGCTCTGTCGGCCAGGCTATCTCAGGAGCCCAGTAAATTTTTATAATAATTTATTGGAATCATTTAAGGGAATAACATTATGCATTTTATGTAGTTAAAATAAAATATTTTATTGAATAATAAAAATTATATATATATATTATGAATAAGTAAAATAATTATTATATTTATTTTTATTATTAAGTAAATTTTTTATTACATAAAAAATATTATATTCTATAAAATCATGGCACATTTTTATGTATTTAATATTTTTTAAAAAATTAATTATTTATAAAATTATATTATAAGTTTAATAATAAATTCAAATTATAATGTAATTACAATTTAATTAATAAAATTTATATACTAAATACAACTTATCATATATTATTATCCATAAATATTGGGCGCTTTTTTGGCCCTTAACTGTGTTAGTAAAATTACTAAATAACTTAAAACACATATTTAATATAATAATATTAAATTCTCACTTTAAATTAGTTACAATTAAATTAATTATTTGTTTTAATTAAACTAATTAATTATTTGTTTCAATTAAACTAATTACTTAATTACTTAAAATAGTTAAAACAATTAATTAATTTCTCTTTATAACTGAATTAAATTGATTACATAAATTTTGGCATGAAAATAGTTTTATTTGTTTTAATTAAACCCTTTACATCTTATTATAATACTTTTTTAGCATATTTTTTCTCACAGTTCTTGTCAGCCAGGCTATCTCAGGAGCCCAGTAATTTACATAATAAATTACTGAAATCATGTAAGGGAATAACATTATGTATTATGTAGTTACAATAATTTATTTTATTAAATAATAAAATTATATAAATATTTTATGAATAAGTAAAATAATTACTATATTTAGTTTTATTATTAAGTAAGTTTTTTATTACATAAACAAATATTATATTCTATAAATTTATGGCACATTTCTATGAATTTAATATTTCTAAAAAAATAATTAATTAATTATTATATTATAAGCTTAATAATATTTAACTTATAATGTAATTAAAAATTAATTAATATAATTTATATACTAAATACAACTTATCATATAATATTATCCATAAATATTGGGAGCTTCTTTGACCCTTAAATGTGTCACTAAAATTACTAAATAAATTAAAATACTTATTTGTATATTCTCACTCTAAATAAGTTATTTTACTAATTTTATTAAAATAACTAATTTTTTCAATTAAATTACTTGAAATAGTTAAAACAATTAATTTAATTTTCTTTATACTGAATTAAGAAGTATTATATACATTAAAGCATGAAAATAATTTTTTTTGTTTTAATTAAACCTTTTATATCTATTTGTAATACCTTTTTTGGATTTTCTTTCTCACAGTTCTCAGTTTTCACACTCATGTAGTTTTTCATTATCTTAAATTGTGTTGTTTTGGTATTTTATGGTGGGAAAATATTTCCTTATTCATGGGTTTAATTTACTGTTTAATTTTTTCTTCTTTTATACATTTCAATTAAAATTAAATTACTTGTTTTTTTTCACATTACTATAACTCTTTGTAGATATACTTGAAATGCCCCAGATGGTCCTCTTGCCTATGAAAGGGCTCTGGAAACCTCTCTGGTAATTATCACTTAGATTACAAATTTTTTATATAACTTATAATACATTATTTTTTATTCTTATTAGCATTATAATTCTAATATTGATACTCAATAATACTTCTAAGGTTTCTCTAAGTCTATTAATAATAAATTTTGATTGCTGCACAGAGAAGAAATTTCTTACTTAAAATTAAAATCTTTTACCAATAAATTAAAACTCACTGTTGTGTTACTTCTCATAAACTGTCATTGTACTTGTCTTATTTTGGTTTAATTATTTTATTATTTTTATTATCTTTATTTCTCCCTTTTGTTGCTCCCCTTTAGTTCTTTCTTTTCCTCCATTCCCTTTTCTTCTTCTTCCTCTCCTTCTTTTAGACAATCCGCCAACAATTGAGGACCTTTCCAAACAACAACAACATTTTTTGAAAAATTTCATAATGCACGGACCACCTAGCACAAAACAGAAATTTTTTTCTGCAACTGTGTTTCGAACTTGGGTTTGATCTTTTTGGTTTATAGAGGAAGGAGGAAGGAGGAAGGGGGAGGGGGTGAGTACATGTGTATTAGTGGAATTTTGACATGTGATAGTTTAAATGGTACAACAGTTTAGATTCTTTAACCCAATGTTTGAGATATCAGGTACCAAATCACCCATGTTTCATGGTGTATTCTCATAGGATTTTGGTCAAATGAAATACACTAGGCATATTAGGGGGTGTCAAACATTACCATATATGCCTGAAAGACTCAAGTCTCAAAATTCTATTACAAGAGTCAATCATAAATGGCAGTCTTGGGGTTAGACATGTCAAAAATTTTGGTCAAATACTTCCTATTCTTGCACCATAACCCCAACCACAATTCAACCCACCAATACAAACATTCCTGCAATCCACTGCACATCAGACCCTTTTGCCCCCAAGCCCACATCATCCTGGACTCTGGCTCAAATTTTTATATTCATCCAGTTCAGAAAACATATTAAAACACATTTCTGAACACCTTTTATAATGCATATCCTAATCATCATGAAATTATCTTTCCAAATACCCTCAACTCTCTTCCTCATTACATTTTTATCTGCCCTTTCATCAAGGTATGTTTTTTTCTTTTTCTTCACAGCTTCACATGTTCCTCATTTTTATTTTCAAGCCCCTTCCAACACTTACCTAAGGTGAGTGATACCTGATCCTGCTTTTTTTTAATGACTTTTTTATTTGTTTTATTTTTTTGTGTGTGTGTGTGTTGGTGGGTCATCTAGAAGAAGTAGAAGGAGGAGAAGAGAAGAGAAGGAAGAAATGAAGACTGGATAACAAAATATAAAAGGAATGAAAAGAATATAAGTAATAAAATAATTAAAACAAAAGAAAGAGTTGCAATAACAAAATTTATGACGAGTGACACAACAGTAAGGACTGGTTTATTGATAAATATTTAATCAAGTAAGTAAAGATTTCTCTGCACGGCTAAAAATTATTATTATTAATAAACTTAAAGAAACCTTAGATTACTTATTGAATATTTATACTAGATTTGTAATACTAATAAAAAATAATAATAACCTATTGTAAGATTTAAAATGTTTGTAATGTAATTGATGACTACCAAAGAGGAATTCCAAGGCACTTTTATAAGAAAGGATACCTCTGAGGCGCCTCAAATGTATATACAAGAGTATTATTAATGTGAAACAAAAGATTAAAGGAAATTAATTAAAACATACAATTTGAGGTGAAGAAGTGAAACAACAAATTAAACCTGTGAATAAGTAAATAACTTTCCCATCATTAAGTTCCAAAACAATTAATTAATATAATGAGTAACTAAATAAGTATGAGACCAAGAGACTGTCCGCGGATCATCTAGAAGAAGGAGAGGAACAAGAAGAAAAGGGAACAGAGGAAAAGGAAGAACTAAAGGGGAGTAAAAAAAGATAATAAAAATAATTAAATAATTAAACCAAAATAAGACAAGTACAATGACATTTTATGAGAAGTAGCACAACAGTGAGTTTTAATTTATTGGTAAAATATTTTGATTTTAAGTAAGAAATTTCTTCTCTGTGTGGCAATCAAAATTTATTATTAATAGACTTAGAGAAACGTTAGAATTATTATTGAGTATTAATATTAGAATTATAATGCTAATAAGAATAAAAAAATAATGTATTATAAGTTTTATAAAAAATGTGTAATGTAAGTGATAATTACCAGAGAGGTTTCCAGAGCCCTTTCATAGGCAAGAGGACCATCTGGGGCATTTCAAGTATATCTACAAAGAGTTATAGTAATGTGAAAAAAAACCTGTAATTTAATTTTAATTGAAATGTATAAAATAAGAAAAAATGAAACAGTAAATTAAACCCATGAATAAGGAAATATTTTCCCACCATAAAATACCAAAACAAATCAATTTAAGATAATAAAAAACTACAAGAGTATGAAACCTGATAATTGTGAGAAATAAAATCCAAAACAGGTATTACAAATAGATATAAAGGGTTTAATTAAAACAAAAAAAATTATTTTCATGCTTTAATGTATATAATACTTCTTAATTCACTATAAAGAAAATTAAATTAATTGTTTTAACTATTTCAAGTAATTTAATTGAAAAAATTAGTTAGTTTAATAAAATTAGGAAAATAACTTATTTAAAGTGAGAATATAAAAATAAGTATTTTAATTTATTTAGTAATTTTAGTGACACACTTAAGGGTCAAAGAAGCGCCCAATATTTATGGATAATATTATATGATAAGTTGTATTTAGTATATAAATTATATTAATTAATTTGTAATTACATTATAAGTTAAATATTATTAAGCTTCTAACATAATAATTAATTTATTATTTTTTTAGAAAGATTAAATACATAGAAATGTGCCATGATTTTATAGAATATAATATTTGTTTATGTAATAAAAAACTTACTTAATAATAAAACTAAATATAGTAATTATTTTACTTATTCATAAAATATTTATATAATTTTATTATTTAATAAAATAATTTATTGTAACTACATAATACATAATGTTTTTCCCTTACATGATTTCAGTAATTTATTATATAAATTACTGGGCTCCTGAGATAGCCTGGCTGACAAGAACTGTGAGAAAAAATATGTTAAACAAGTATTATGATAAGATGTAAAGGGTTTAATTAAAACAAATAAAATTATTTTCATGCCAAAATTTATGTAATCAATTTAATTCAGTTATAAAGAGAAATTAATTAATTGTTTTAACTATTATAAGTAATTAAATAATAAGTTTAATTGAAACAAATAATTAATTTAATTGTAACTAATTTAAAGTGAGAATTTAATATTATTATATTAAATATGTGTTTTAAGTTATTTAGTAATTTTACTGACACAGTTAAGGGCCAAAAAAGCGCCCAATATTTATGGATAATAATATATGATAAGTTGTATTTAGTATATAAATTTTCTTAATTAAATTGTAATTAAATTATAATTTAAATTTATTATTAAACTTATAATATCATTTTATAAATAATTAATTTTTTAGAAAGATTAAATACATAGAAATGTGCCATGATTTTATAGAATATAATATTTGTTTATGTAATAAAAAACTTACTTAATAATAAAACTAAATATAGTAATTATTTTACTTATTCATAAAATATTTATATAATTTTATTATTTAATAAAATAATTTATTTTAACTTCATAATACATAATGTTATTCCCTTACATGATTTCAGTAATTTATTATATATATTACTGGGCTCATGAGATAGCCTGGCTGACAAGAACTGTGAGAAAAAATATGCTAAACAAGTATTATAATAATATGTAAAGGGTTTAATTAAAACAAATAAAATTATTTTCACGCCAAAATTTATGTAATCAATTTAATTCAGTTATAAAGAGAAAATAATTAATTGTTTTAACTATTATAAGTAATTAAATATTAAGTTTAATTGAAACAAATAATTAATTTAATTGTAACTAATTTAAAGTGAGAATTTAATATTATTATATTAAATATGTGTTTTAAGTTATTTAGTAATTTTACTGACACAGTTAAGGGCCAAAAAAGCGCCCAATATTTATGGATAATAATATATGATAAGTTGTATTTAGTATATAAATTTTCTTAATTAAATTGTAATTACATTATAATTTAAATTTATTATTAAACTTATAATATCATTTTATAAATAATTAATTTTTTAGAAAGATTAAATACATAGAAATGTGCCATGATTTTATAGAATATAATATTTTTTATGTAATAAAAAATTTACTTAATAATAAAAATAAATATAATAATTATTTTACTTATTCATAAAATGTATATATAATTTTTATTATTCAATAAAATATTTTATTGTAACTACATAAAATGCATAATGTTATTCCCTTAAATGATTCCAATAAATTATTATAACAATTTACTGGGCTAGTGAAATAGCCTGGCTGAGAGAGTGTGTTTTTTGGGTGGTTTTTTTTTTTTTTTTTTCTAAATTGCTTTTGAAAACAGTCTCAAAACAATTCTAGACTATTTCTGATCTTTTTTTTTTTTTTTTTTTTTTTTTTTTTTTTTTTTTTTTTTTTTTTTTTTTTTTTTTTTGGAAAGTTTTATTTTTTTTTATTTTTTTTTTATTATTTTTTTTTTATTTTTTTTTATTTTTTTTTATTTTTTATTTTATTTTTTTATTTTTTTTTTTAGCCTTGGAAAGGTGCTGAAAGCATGCCCAAGCACCATATCTGAGCATTTTTTTTACTAACTTTTTTTTTTAATTTTTAATTTTTTTTTTTTTTTTTTCTTGGTAACCATATTATACTAGAATGATTTCTACACTGTTTCCAAGCCCTTTCTTGGTAAGATTTTTTTTTAATTTTTTCAATTTTTTTTAATATTTTTTTTTTTTTTTTTAGTCTTGGAAGCATGCTGACAGACCGCATGTCCAACCCATGTCCAAAGCATTTTTACTAACTTTTATTCTATTCTATTCTATTTTATTTTATTTTTATTTATTTTTTTATTTTTTTTTATTTTTTTTTTCCAAAATTTTTTATAAAGAAGGAAAGTAAAGTAATGCAAGAAGGTTCAAGTCAAATGGAAAGTTTCAGGGATGGAGGCTAAGTATGGAAACTAAAAGATGTGCTAAAGTTAAATGTTTATTTCTAAAATTTTAAAAAAAAAAAAACATTTACTTATTCATTCATTCATTCATTAACGACAATGATCAAGTTTAAGTAATGGGTCATTGGGCCTTGCTGCTCTATAAATGGTAATCATTTAAACAATTATTTGTTTGAATGAGTTCACACTACAATTCTATGTCAATGTATTCTTTGGCTTTGGTCACATCTGAACTCATTGGCTGGTCATTTTTTGAAGACCATTTACTTTTACTTGGTTGATTATCTTTTTTGAATGATTTATTTAGTTACATGAAATAAAAATGAAAATGAAAATTTGGTAATCCTGACTCCACTCCCCCCCCCCTCCCCTCTCCAAGAGTAAATTGCAGGGGGAAGAGTCTTGCCAATTTTTTTTTCTTTCTCATTTGGTCGGAAAAAAAAAAATTTAAATGGATATACATGATAAAAAGACACAAATATATATATATATATATATATATATATATATAAATCTCCCTTTGAAGATTAAAAATGCATGAAACATGCATTGACTTGCATGTTGAAATGAAACAAAGGAATAAACAACTCTAATCACTAAAAGTGAATAATCCAACAAAACACTCTAATGTAATCAAAGAAGAAATAAAGAAAGAACTTTAGTACTAGTAGATAATCAATCTGTATTTTCAAAGTAAGCAAGAGTGATAGGGAGAATTTTAGCACACATTCCACTGGGTTGGGATGAAGAACTGGAGGATGATTCAATAGTTGGGGGGTAGTTCAGGAATTTCATCTTCATAATGATCATTCCATTCATCCTTTAAGTGTGCAAGTAGATTATGTAGTATCAAGCATAAAATGATCCAATCAATCATAACCTTCATGTCTTTCTGGTTACAAAGAGGCCCTCCTCATTTCCCTTAGTAAATCAAATCAACCTTTCAAAATCCCAATTTCATGTTCAATCCTTACTCAAGACTTGGTAAGATGAGTGTTGAATTAAGATTTTTCACTATTTTCATCACCAGCCCCACAAAATGCTTAGATCACATATTTAGTTTAGTACCACTAGTGTAAGTAGAGTTGTTAAATTTGATAAATATAATACTTATAATTTCAATATAAACAATAAACAATATAATATATAATTATTTACAACTAACTAAAATATGTTACTCAAGTGCGTGCTTATTTATATTCTTGTTTTCTGAAATGCACATGATAGTTACAGGCTTTTCTCTTATAGCATTTCAAACTACATGCTATTACTATTCTTTCTTTTCTATACCACACTTTATATTCTCCTTTTATCTTTTTAACATTTGCTTTTCTATAATCCATAGCCTTTCGCTTATTACTTTTCTTACCTTTGAATGTGTATACGGTTGTTACCTTTTCTTTATGTGTTTCATTATTAATTAGTCTTCTACCTTTTGATTTATAGTAATCTCTAATTGCACGCCTTAAGTTAAAATGTTTATCTCTTATCTTTCCATGCCACCTTATAACTTTTACCTTTTTGTCAATTAATTTATTTATTCTTTTAACCAATATTTCTTGTCTTTCATTTATTTGTTGCAAAGCATTATGTTCGTCATTATTATTGATGTTTATTGCATCTGTTGATTGCGCCTCATTATTGTGAGATGTTGAATGGAGATGTGCTAAGTTTGCCATGGCCACATTAACAAGAGTCAGAAAGAAGATATTGATGTTCATCAATATAATTCTCACTGTTTTGAGAGATCATCATTTATTAAAAAACTGAAGAGTTATGGCAAGCACCAAGAAAGCCAGCATGAAATTCAATAAACTTCTTATTTGTATCACAAACCAATTGGAGAGCAATGGAATACCTAAAAAAAAAAAAAAAAAAAAAAAAAAAATGTAAGAGAGGATTAGTATTAGATGTAAGAATATGTAAGATATAGATAAGCACTGACTTAATTTTTTTTTTTTTTTTTCTGATTAAAATAATTATTTCCATCCTTTTGCAGGCTTTTGGTTCAAAGGGAAGGGTGTGCCATTAACAAAACCAATACATTCAAGGAATCCTTCGTTTTGCATGACCTGTGAGTTTTCCAGACTAATCTCCTTAATAAGCCATGTGAGAACTTGTGATAGAAGTGAACAGAGATGGCTTTGATGGTTCTCTTGGTGTATAAATCTACTGTTCCATGACTTATACGGAAGAGGTTCTCAAGACACATTATGGCTTCACCCTTCCCATTTGAACCAAATCAGAAAAGTGCCACTGAGATTTGTCTTGCAGGGTCCTCCCCCTCTGTGGTCAATGAGAATTGTTGTAGTAAATAGAATGATCATAAATCAAATCACATAGGTATTTAAAATCATAATAAGTAGTTTGGAAAATTGGCTGATCACTGGGTTCAGGTATTTCAGAAAGTTTGTGAAGTGTCTAGCATGGTTTGATAGCAAATAGAGATAGGATTCAGGAAGTAAGGTAGTATTTCTCAAACAGGTGACACTCATGTGTAAAAAAATAAAATAAAATAAAAAAAAAAAAAAAAAAAAAAATCAAACTCAGCATCAGAATCTGCATCCAACTCAACTAAAAGATCCAAAGCCAAGAGCATCAGTAGTTGTTGGAAGCTTATTGACAAAGTGAAGGAGTCATATTAATGTTTGGATGAAAAAAAATAAGAGTAAGAGTAATCAAGGGTGGGATAAATTAAGTTTTAGACTATGATGTTAGGGTGCCTTAAGACTTGATCCACTGTGTACTGTGTGTGTATAAATAAGCCCCTAAGGATTAGGTGAAGAAAAATTTTAAGGTATGGCCATGTGTGTACCTAATGCTGACTAATCAAGTTAAGGGGAAGATGTGCTTGAGGGACTTGGATGTACCCAACAGATGGTGTGTGTAGGGAAAAGCACACTGTTGAAGTATACCAGTTAATGGGGTATGTAATTCAAATTAAAATGACTTACTTGGTACCTTTTTTGAGGCTTGCTTGAATGGCATGTATGGTAATATTTGACACCCCCTATAATCACTACCACCCACCAATATCATCATCATCATCACGACTGCCACAAATCTCACTACTCTTACCCACACCACCTTTGGCATTCCCTTGTCTTCCACTTCCTCTTATACCTCACACTTTATACCTACACACACAAAAAAAAAAAAAAAAAAAAAACTCTTTTCAAATCAGTAACTAAAATAACCACATAAATAATTACTCATTCTTATATCATCTTATATCTACATCACAATCTTTACATGATAAATACACATTCATAGCTCCCTCCTGCATACACCATCCTTCCCCCTCAAAACAAAAATTAAAGACTAAAAAAAAAAAATTGAAAAATTAAAAAAATCATAATAATTAAAAGTCTTTATTCCTTCAAGGTTCCATCCTATCTACCAAACTTTTCAAAGTTTTTAGATATTCCAAATAACCTAAACTGTGTGAAACTTTACTACCTGTCAAAACTGATACTTTTTGAGTCAGTACTGATGAATCACGAGTTTGATGTTCTTGAAGAGGCGGGTGTTTATCATTATGACCAATACCATCACCATTTCCATCATTATCATTGCCATCACCACTAACTTTCTCTGGTCTACCCTTATCACCTTCATTTTGTTCTTTTGGTTCTTGCTTGACAGATTTTTTAAGAGGCGGCAGAGAAGCAAACCAAATCACTTCTTTCCTTTTCTGCTTCACCACCTGGTCTTCCTTTTCCTTTTCAGTATTAGTGTCTTCAACCACTTCGATTCCAAAACGATCAACTGATCAAAACAATTATGTTCAGTGGTTGGTTACCCCATTCAATTCAAGCATGAGGAATAAATATGTCAAAAAACAAAAAAATATATTATTCTGGTTAGCGTACGTCCCAACAAGTGCTACACGAAAAAAAAAAAAAAAAAACCTAGTGAATCAGGAAGAGGTTTAAACTCCTCATATTGAGCTAATTCTTCGATTTTTGTCATTCTTCTTTTTTTCCCAATCGTTCCTATATTATTTGAATTCTTTGGAAATGACAAGCTGTCATTCAAGTGTGAATTTTGAGAACCAGCATTAATAGGCAACGCAAGCGATTTAGCAGCTACAGATGCTAGAACGCCAATCCGATCATTAGATAGATTGGATCGATTAGTTGAAACTGTGTCTACACGAGAAGTAATAGGTGTAGCAGTTGATTTGGGCCCATTGGATGGTTTGTGAAGGCTACCAAGAAGGTTACTCGTCATAGGTTCTGAATCATAATACTTCACTTGATCTTTGCCTAATGATTGAAGTTTTTCTTTTTCATCAGTCGTTAAACCTTCTCCTGGCCCTGTCTCGCCTCTTAAAAAAGGTGTGCACACTCGCTGTAAATTGGACACTAGCATGGGTGTATCAAACATCTGAAAATTGTCTTCATTATCATTCCTAACATTTGCAGGAACACACTGTTATAATGAAATATATAAGAAATGATCATCAACTTTAGCTAAAATATATGAGCAAAAAAAAAAAAAAAAAAAAAAAAAAAAAAAAATTACAGATTCCCAATTTTTAATTTTTTTGAAAACTTTAACGTCTTCATTGTAGCGATGTTCGCATATATAAGTACTCATTTTTTCATTCCATGCTGGGGGTTTCGGTCGGCCTTTTACTGCCATTCCAATAAAAAAATAAAAAGGAAAAATCGGTTTAATCATCTCTATAACAGACAAGAAGGTTATATTTGGCCACATACGATACTTGGTGTAAAATAAGACGCAACACCTTTCCAATATATCTCTATAATGATAATAAACGTACACACCATTGAATTGTTAGTATATTACAGCAAGTCTTGTAGTTGTCACGGATGGAAAAAAAAAAAATAAAAATAAAAATAAAAAATAAAAAAGGAGGGAGGGGTTTACATACTCAACTGCATGATCCAAGAAATTACCGGTTTTGAAAACTTCATGCTCTAAAAATCGACGAGTTACATGATGAACAGTCTGTTCAGGTCGATAATACCAACACACATAGACCATTCTCTGGCCAGTACTAGATAGGAATGAACATGAATAAACAAATATAATGATCATCATTTTTTTTAGCCAGTGAAAACGTACTCAGCACGCTTGTAGGTATTAAAGATCTGTGCAGGAATTGGTTTAGCAGGATCGTCGGGATTGATTAAATGGACCCAATCACCAATCTTGAGTAAATCAGACTTCAACCTGATGCTGTCCAACATAATTTTATCTTTTGAACGAATCTTAACCGCTTCGTCAGTCTTTTTAAATAATCCCATTCCTGGCCCCAAAGCAACTGAAGCCAATTTTCTGCCAACAGGTATAGGCCCGGTACCAGGTCCATCAGATTTGGTTAATTCCTGATATAATCGTTGCAAGGTAAAAAAACAAGCAAGACGTTGAGGATTCTGTTGATAAGAGAAATGTTGACGGGCATCAAGAAAAACACGATGAAGATCTTGATCGAAATTAGTCAAAGAATGATAAGAATGAGTGTCAAGTTTAGTCTCGATTTCTTGCAAAGAAAATTGAGGGACCAGAAGCTCATAAAGAGTGGTGGTGGAAGTGATAGGTTGAGACTGATGATCAACGCGAGGCTGACCTACCAAGTTAGTAGGAACAGTTTCAGCCTTGAGAGCATTCAAAATGGCCAGACCTACAGCTTCGGTGCCACCGCTGATGGCAGCATGCTGAGATGGATCTCGAATCCAACCGGTTTCAGTGTCAGCGATACGATCCCTTGAATGAGATGTTTCATCTTCGAGGGTAACCGCTGGAGCAACCGACTTGCGAAGACGCTTAGAGGAAGGACGAGAACGAGAGTTAGAAGTGGGTTGACTATTGGGTAAGCCATCATCAGCGGATACGGATGAATCAGCAGACATGGACCTATCACGTTTTGCTGAAAGAGAGGTTGAGACGGTTGTAGGAGGGGGTTGTTTTTTGGGAGATGTGGGGACAGTAGATGTTGCACGAGAGGAAGAAAGAGGAGGAGGAGGAGGAGGAGGAGGTGGTGGTGGTGGTGCTGGAAGAGCAGTGACAAGTGAGGACAAGTTTGAAGGGGTTTGGGATGGCGTTTCAGGAGGAAGTGAAGGGGGGACTAAAGAAGGACGAAGTTGAGAAGGGTCGAGTTGCTTTGAATCGTCATCAGGGAACATGACATCAAACGACGGCAGACGATTTTCAGCCACATACTGAGCCCAACTTTCATCGACATGTTGCTAAAGAAAAAAGAGAAACAAAAAGGTAAACCAAGGAAGATAAATAAGAAAAAGAAAGAAAGAAAAAACAGACATCCATTTTAACAGCATCTTGCCAAGGACGACTAGATTTGTTGCAAGTGTAAGCAGCATTAGAAAAGACGAGTTTGAGGTCGACATAGAAATCTTTAGGAGTAGGATAAGCAGAAGCGAGTAATTTATCCTAAGAAAGAAGAAAATGATGAATAGAATTCAGAAGAAGAGAAAGGATGAAAAAACTGACGACGATCTGAGTGAGAGACCTGGGCTCAGGAATTCTTGGATCAGGAGGAAAGAGAGTGGATTCAAAAGGCGTGCTGATGAGTCTTCCGTTGCGCTGAAAATAAGAATAAGAATAAGAAGAATAAGAAGAATAATAAGAATAATCATCATCATCATCATCATCATCATAATCATCATAATCATCATAATCATCATCATCATCATAATAATCATAATAATAATAAGAATAATAATAAGAATCATTATCATCATCATTAATCCTTAATATTTAATATTTAATATTTTCGTATTTTGATTATTCAATATTTATTTATATTTTTAATCTTCAAAGTTACATTACATTGTGAAAATTGAAACAAGACCGAACGATCTCCAGACACGCGTCCATTTCGGCTCCCATTGTCACTTTTCATTCCGCCTCACGCGCTCTCTTCTCTTCTCTTCTCTCCCTATGCATCTCTCTCCCCTCTCTATGCATAGTAAACACTCAATAAATACATTCCTTCTCATTCATTATCAACGCTGTAAGAGCTCCGGCTGTCACTACAACTTCCACTCCAATCATCTCCCTTCACTTCCCTCTCTTCATCTCCTTCAATCTCCCCCTCTACAATATCTCGCCTCTTAGCCACCTCCAATTCTTCACACTCTCCAATCCATATCCCTCTCTTGTTTCCTCCCTCTTCTTCTTCTTGCCTTTCCGCTTCTATTTCCTTCATTTTCTCTTCTCCTATCCTTTCATGCACCTCCCGTCTATCCAAATGCTCCTCCTCCTCTTTCTTCTTAAGTGTCGTTGTCTCTTCTTGTTTAGAACCCGCCAAAATTGCATCTTCAATTTTACTTGCCTTCATCACATCATCCGAAAATGCATGTACAAAAGTTGAAGATGCCGTACAAGAAAATCTTAATCCAATAGGTAATGATAACCGTCGCTTATTATTAACTCGTTTATCTGATAATTTAGTTCGACTTAAAGGTATTCTAAATGGCTTTTCTAATTCCAAAGTTGTCAGATAATTGCCTAATTTCTTTCCTGCGTTTGGTGAGAGGCATAGTTTTCGGGTGACAAATGCTTGTCGTTCACTCCCCAATTGTTGTTGTTGTTTCTGATGTTGCTGCTGTTGTTGTTGTTGTTGTTGATAAGAATGATATTGCTGTTGATCTCGTAGAGAAAGTGTTGCAGAATCACTAGTGTGACTTAAAGTCTCCGTAACAGAAGTTCGAGGTGACGAAGAATTTAAGGCATGATTATTTGACGTTGAATCAGGTAAATGGTTAGGATAAAAAAAATCTGATCCTAAATTCATTGTTGCCCATGAATCAAACCAATGGGCTTTATTGCGATCAATATCAAATTCTAATTGAGCAACAATTGCTTTGAGTGATAAGTTCGTGTAATATAAATAATCATGATGAGGGTTAGTTTTTATTTTTATTTTTATTTTTTTTTTACTTATATTTAGAGGAAAGGTAAACGATTTCAAAATCAAAAAAGGAAAAAACTTACGAAATCCACCAAATGATGATGATAACCCCATCAATGAATGATGACCTTGATTCATGTCATGATCAAAAGCAGATCTAAATATTATTTTCCAACTTTCTTCTGTTATACGAGGTGTGAAAAAAGGTCGGTTAGATAAATGTGGTTGATGTGGTTGATGATGTTGTGATTGGAGTGAAGAACGTGAATAATCAACACTGTGACTACTTCCATTAAATCTCATCATCCCATGACCACCTCCAAACCTATCATTCACTTGACGTTTACTAACATGATGATGTTGATGATGAAAAGTTGAAAATACTGAACTCGAAGGTGAAGGTGAAGTCGTAGGTGAAAGTGAAGATGAAGATGAAGAGACAAGGGTAGGATAAGATTGAAATAATGATGATGAATCACGATGATGACGAATATGATTATTATTGGAAAGTATTAAATGTATTGTTATGCCTGTGGTAGATGGAAATCCGTATTCTCGAGATATTAAGGATAATTGTTGTGAGAGCTGGGCAAAGAAAAAAGAAGTCATATAAAGAGAAGAATAAGAAGAAGAAAAAAAAAATTAAAAAAAAAAAAAAACATAAACATAAAGTGGTTGATTAGTAATGTTAAATGAGAACAAAAATTAAATTAAAATGATAATGAGAAACAACATCATGATGATAATAGATATTGATAGAAAAAAAATAAATAAATAAAAAAAATAAAAAATAAAAAAAAATCAATTTTAACCTTAATCACTCAACAAAAACAAAAAAAAATGATCCAAAAAATAAAAAAATAAAAAATATTTAAAATTTAAAATTTAAAATAGAACCAAGAATCAAACGAACACTATTTTGTAAAGGCAATAAAACTCCTTGAGAGTATCTGACTTGAGAACTCCCACTACCAGTCTTACTTTTAACATGATTCGTTCTGGGTGGTAACCAATCAGGTGGTAAAATCAAAACTGTCCATAATAATTCCGACATTGATTTTGAAATCGATGGAGTCGGATGATGTTGAGTTGATAATCTGGTGAATGCAGTTGTAGTAGTGGTGGTGGTGGTAGACATTGGACAACTTGTTATAGAGCTAGATGGCTTGTGGTGGTTAATTGATTGTAAAGAGGGTATAGTATCGGTCGAATACGTTACTTTATGCATTTTCTTTTCTCTTCTATCTTTCATTTAATCAATCAATTAAATGAAAAATTTATATATCAAAACCAGGGAAAAAAATAAATAAATTTGGTTAGAATTTTTATATATATATATATATATATTATATAATCTGTATATTGGAAATAGTTCATGTTGAGGTTGGAAAAAAATTGGATTGAATAAATTGTAAGAAACCAGTCAGTAATTGCTATAAATTGGATACCAAGTCAAAAATATATATTTATATATATGTAAAGGGATCACAACTCACACTTTCAGTAAATGGATGTATCGAAAGAAAGATACGCAAGTCAACAAAAAGAATGGGTAAGAAGTGGAAGAAGGGATGGAAGGGAAATGATTGAGGGGAGAGGGGGATAGAGAAGGAGCAACAAGAATGATCAAAATGAAAAAAAAAAAAAAAAAAAAAAAAAAAATGTCAAGCCCCTGGGGTTAAAGAAAATGAAAATGATGTTATTCGAAGAGAATAGAAGGAATATATTTATATTTATATTTATATTTATATATATCTATATCTATATCTATATCTATTTCTATATCTATACTAATGTGGGAATGGAAATAGAGTTCGAAGGGTGGGAGTTTTTTTTTTTTTTTTTTTTTTTTTTTGTTGCTTGCTTCACTTAAACGATGAAACAGAAAAAAAAAAAAAAAAAAAAAAAAAAAAGAGGGGGTTATGGAATTTTTTTTTTTTTTTTTTTTTTTTTTTTTTTTTCTTTTCGGGGATTTGGAACTTTGGATATTCACACACACACACACACACACAGGAAAAAAAAATTTGGAAAAAAAAAAAAAAAAAATTGATAAATTGATAAATTAAAGAACTAAAAATTAAAATGGTTCCCTCAAAACTAAAAAAAACAAAAACAAAAAAACAAAACAAAACAAAATAAACAAAGGGGAAACCAGATGCAGCCAAAAGAAAAAATAAAAATAAAAAAGGTGCAGTAGGGCAATATTACGTAAAGCCTATCTATCACTCCACTATATCTTACAAAGAAAATAAGTCGGGAAAAGAGAGGGGATGGAAATAAATAAAATAAACAATAGCTCAGACAGTGAGTGTTAATCCCAATATCAATAACAAAAAATTAAAGCAATAAAAATCAACTTCAACAACAAGAAGAGTTGATTAAACTATTCTAATCGCGTCCGTCGACTAGGTACATAACAATAATCAGTTGACAAGTAGTTTTCTATTCCATCTCGCCCATGCTTTTTCTCTTTTTTACAATCAAAAACTACATTTAAAAGCAGGAAGAGAGAGGAGAATAACCTAAACGAGAAACTTCAAATGCATCCACACCAAAATGAATTTTCTGAAGAAAAAAAAAATAGATTAACTCCAAGAAAAACAAGTAATCTTTATTTATTTATTTATTTATTTTGTTTATTGGGATGGATGGATATATATAACCCGATCTGTTTTAATAGTTTGTTTCCACCGGCAATAATTTTCTTATTTATGTTTTTTTATTTTTAACTCTCTTTACTGCTTTCAGGTTTATTACCATCTGTCTGTCGAACAGGAATCGAATGCACCCTAAATTCTGCTTCGATTCGCTCCCTCGCACGTACCACCTTGCTGAGTAAGTAAAGACTGGTCCCTTCATTAGCCTTGAACATTTTCTCATATTTTTCAATAACTTCCTTCGATATTTTCTGACCTTCATCCGGCTTTAGTTTAGCAAAATCTGTTTGACGTAGGTTGAGAATCTGACATGCTTCATCAAAACCCATTCTATGATCACGAGTGATTTTACTAGTGCTATGATTCATCTCCCTTCTCTCTTGCCCGATTGTTGATCCGATGGTCGATGAATTAGGTCGGGCATCTACTCAAATTGAACAACCAGTGCCACATATCATAAATAAGCTTATAAACAAATAATAGGTGAAGCAAAAATAATGCAGATGGGATATTGTTTAATGTGATATAGCTTTCAAGCCTTTTCTCGTCAATTTAGTTTACATGAGTGTATGTACTCTCATCAGGAATTTCTTATTTATTAACCAATTTTTTTTTTAAAAAAAAAGTAACAACACTAGGGGTGCGAAATGCGGTGAGTTCACTTACTGCGTGCTGCTTGTTTATAAGCTTCCACCAACGCTTTTCCAAGGATTTGAGAGCCCACGATGACTACTTGCGATATGATCCGAGGGAGAGACTAGCCAGACGCAAGAAAGTGATCATATATCCATTTCATCATTATCCTTGTTTATCATGTACTTTTAGAATAGCTTTTTGCTTTTCCTGCAAACGACATTTGAATCGAGAAGAAATCAAAACACGTACCATGAAGACGAATCCCTTGACTTGTCCAACTTTAGTGGAAAGTGATGCGTTGAAGAGGGTGAGATGGCCGGCTGAGGAAGTAAGGATGAAGAATATAAGGAGAACATTATGTTTGAGGAGCACAATTGTTTGAAGATATTCTTATGTGTCCCCCCCCCTAAGATATGCTTAGGAGAACACCTTAAGGCTCCATACGCTCAGCAGCCGCTGGACGACTCGCCATCTGGAGGACAGTGATGGATTGTTATTGACTTTGGAGGGGGGGAAATAAATCAATCAATCATGATCTTGCCTGTGTCGATCAACATTTCTCAGCCACAACCTTCTCCCCTGCTCGTTCACGCAGCCTGCACTATCATCATCGAACTTCAAGGTGCTCTAGAGCTCAACAAGAACAACAAACTCAATCACTCGAACAACTTAGATGGATTGCGAGTTGGCTCCTTGGATCTTTCTGATAGTGTCTGTTTAACTCTTTAATATATTCACTATATATTGCTTCCATGGTGTCTTCTTTCTTATTTCATTTGCGTTTTGCTGGCATCATTGGCTTACTCATCTTCTCATTAATTTCATTTTACCCATTCCACTTCTTCTCTTTTTGATGATGACCATGATAGAAAAACCCGGTCTTGACAATCGGTAACCATCGTCTAGAAGGTAAAGCCATAGATTTGAATCCCCCACTCGCTTTATTGCGAATTCAACGTTCTTGGAAACGACCAGCCAATCAAGAATCTGAATACGATCAAAGTCGGCACGGAAGTAACCATTCGAATGATAGTTTAACAGCTGCTGGAAGACCTCCAGAAGATAAGTTGGATATTGTGACTATTGTTAGAAAGAAAATTATTTTTTCTAGTAGACCACATCCTGTTATTGAGACGACAACTGTTATCTCTAACTAATTGGTCTAGACTGCTATCGATCTTGTAATGAGCACTTGCTTTTTTTTGTTTAGAGGTGAATTGGGTTTTTATATCGTCTCACACCCAAATATCATTATTAGCTAATGATATGGATGATAGATGTTTTGGATCATCATAATGTAAATAAGATGTAAATATGGGTTGATAATAATTTTACTTCATTTATTTTGCACTTCACTTACCCCATACATATATACTTGCTGGGTCAATTTCTAGTGTAACATTTCTAAACTTTGTGATTTTGCTATCCACCACACTTCAATTTTAATATCTACTTGAAATTATGTCTCAACCTTGCCATCAAGTAATTATAAATCAGTTAACATCGTCAGATATTTAAATCCTTTTTCGTGTTGGTCATTTTAGAAGACCTTCTCTCCTTTGTAGTCCTACTACTATTTTCTCAGGTTTATTGGTTCAGCATGAGGTGAAAGGACACTGGGAGTGAAAAAAGATCCTAGTAAAAACAATTTTGAAATTTTTAATAGATTAAATAAAAAAAGAAAAACAAAGAAAAAACATGGTTGAATTTAAAGTTAGGTAAAGAAACGAAAGCACATAATTTGAAGGTAGTACTTGCATCTGCAAAAAAATACATATGTTAATATATATATTAAGAGAAGTGAGGTATACAGGTGAAAGTGATGTCTTGTGAAGTGGTGGTCATTGGGTTAATTAAAAGTCCTCTCAACTATACATCTTGGGAAGCATCAATGGGTTCCAGGATCCTATTTTTTTGGGCTACACTTGCGGTCATTTCAATTTTATTTTTTTGGTGATGATATTCATAAGTTAAGTCATTGTGCTAATGTTCACAGGAGAAAGAAAAATAGATCTTGATGACTACTTCAGCTTTTCATACCAACCTTCTCTCAGAGGAACATAAAAAAAAAAGGGGGGGGTCTCAAACATGGAAAATTTGGAAGTACAACATACAGTGCCCGGACAAATGTAAGAGGTAAATTTATGCATAATTTTTTTTTTTTTTTTTTGTCATTTTGAACCTTCTCTTTCTTGACCATCATCTCTTCTTTCCTTCTAAATTTATGTGCAAAGGTTCTCAACTTTTTGCTTTATAATCCTGTAGAGTTCATTTTATAAAATGGATCTTTTTTTTTATTTTTTTATTTTATTTTATTTTTTATGTTTTTCTTGCTGAAAAAAAATATGACCCTTTTTTTTATTTTATTTTATTTTTTAGCCATTTGCTCCAACTATGCCATCACCTCACTCCCACAAAAACCCAATTAACACCCAAAGAAAGGGCAGATAATGTTGGCCTAGCAGCTAGGTTCAACAATATCTCCCATGTTGCCAAGCATCTGCAGCTTCCTTACTCCACAGTGCATAAAATTGTGCAAAAGTATTGAAAAACCAGATTGGTCCAAAATGCACCAAAATCAGGATTCCCTTTTTTTTTATTTTTTTTTTTTTCTTACAATCTCACCCAGCTAGGGGCATGAAGGCATTGTAAACTAATAGGCTAGGTACATATAAGGAGTAATGAACATAGTGGGTAAGTTGTCTGGGCAATTAACAGAATAACAGGGGGAGCTAGGTGCCTTTGAGGACACAGATGGGGTTGCCATAGGGGGGAAAGGTGGAGGTTAATCCTTGAGGGGTTGTGGTTTGATGGGCAGGGTTTTCACTTATGTAAGAGGAGTGGAATTCTTCAGCTGACCCAAGGCAAATGACCAAGCTCAATTGTCCAGATAATGGGGGGATGGCAAAAGTGGGGTGGGTTCTCCAGCCTTCATGCATGTGTCCATCCACTGTAGGTTGCTGAGAAAGAATAGAGATATTGTTGGGAGAACAAGACATTGAAATAAGCATGAAAACAAGTGTGCTAACCATGGACAAAGGGGGTGAGGTGGAAAGGATTCAAACCTGCAACACAAAAGTCAAGGTGACTGACTAGTGGCCATCCAGGCAATGATCTAACCACACAGACCAACCATCTTGCCCCATCAGGATGCCCTTGTAAAACTTCAGCCCAGGACCTCCCCAAATTGGGTCAATACTTCAAAGGGAATCAGAAGGCAACTCTTAGTGAGATTTACACTTGCCTCAAAACCCCTATTTCTGCTTGTACTGTCTGTAAAAGAGCTCACAATTTGGGGTATTTCAACCAGGTGGCTGAAAATAAGCCTTTGATTAACATAAATCACCAGAAAAAGAAATGTGGGCACCTGATAGCAGGTGCAGATCCCTATCTTTGATTTAACTCAGTTTTAGCTCAGTGGTAATTCTTCTGGAAAGACTGCGCACTGAACAATGGTCATGCTACTTTGCATGGCATTGGATCAGAGTTACTCTTGAGTCAAAACATAATTTAGGGATTGGCACCTGCTAACAGATGCCAGGTGTTTTTTTGTGGTGAAACCAACAGAAAGAATGACTCACCTTTGAAAAAAAGGATTGCCACTGGACAGTTGACAACTGGAAGAGTATCATCTGGTCTGATGAGTCTTCTTTTGAGCTAGGGAGGATTTCTTCTCAAGTTAAGGTTTGGAGGCAAAATAATGAAAAATTCATGAAATCATGCCTCTAGCCTACTTTCCAAAGTGGATGTTCTTTGTTAATGATTCAGGGGGCCTTCTTCAATGGAACCAAAATTCCTGTTGTGATTCAATCACCAAAACAATCCTTGGAATCAAGTTTTATTCAAAATAGGGGGTCTCCAACATTACCAAACACACCTAGCATGTTTCATTTGAAAAATGCCACACAAACACACTGTGAAACATGGCTGATTTGGTACTTGGGGTCTCAAACATGGGGTCAAATACGTCCTACTTTTGTACAATTTTCTTAACCAAAATTCAGCCCACAAGTACCCACATCCTCCCAATCAGCTGTGCATCACCTTCCTTCCATCCTCACTCATATACTCCATGTCACAACTCTTCTCCCCCAGTTCATTTCAAAATCAAAATTTTCTCTTTCACACCACAGTAAGTCTATTACATTTTATTCTGTTTTTTTAGAAAATTTTCCTGCTCAAATTTCTATACTCACAACTTCTTATTTTTATACAAGGCATCACAAATATCTAAAATCTTTGTTAGTTTCTCCTTTTATTCAACAAAATTTTCTTTTCTCACTAATTTATTTGTTTAGTGTTAATTTATCATGCCCTGCCTAAAATCTACTTCTCAAAAAGTTACTCAATTGAAACTTTCTGACCTAAAGATTGTAAATAACTGACTGAAAATTAAATCTAATTTTGATGCCTGTTTTATCTGTGCAAAGTCCACTCAAGTTGGCTGTCCAGCTGTATCAAAATTGAGTGGCTTTAATCAAATGGCAGTGGATTTGAAGTCAAAAACTAAATGTAAGATGGATTTGACAACAAATCAAAAGAGGGAAAGATTCAAAAACTATCAAACAAAATACAAGTAAGCAAAGATGGATTCTTCTTCAACTGGGTTTGGAGTTAACAAAGATGATGAAAAGCATGGTATCACATCTGTTTCTGAAAAAAACTCAACTCTATGTGTCCTCTTTATGATCAAATGGACAAACTCTTTGGACAAAGGCCCAATGTCAACCCCTTGCACATGAATCAAGCTCCAAGAATTGCTGAGTCTCATATGAATAGTCAAGATTTTACTTTAGATCCTTCAATTGACTCTCAATAATTTGGAGAACCATCTGTGTATTCTGACATTGAGCTTGATGAGCCCATGGTAGTAAGACTAAACTACTTTTTCTATTATTTTTTTCTTTTTTAGTGCTGATTTACTCCCCATGTATAAACCAAACCCAAGCCTCATCAAATCTATAAATTTGTAAGGAAGTAGATGAAAAGGAAAGATTAGAAGATAAAGAATCAACCCCTCCTAGCAACATACTCAAGTAAAGAGCTTCTGCTAGTTTTGGGACAACTCAATCAACATCAAAGGCTATTTTTTCTGCTTAAGGTGAGATTTTTAATAAATACAAACAAGGTTATATTTTTTATTTTTGTTTTGACTAAAGAATTACCCTCCCCTGATATTTACCATAACAGGGAGTGGGGATCACCATTTTTTTTCTAAGTCAGAAAACAATTTATGACAAAAAAAATGGCAATACTCTCCCCTATGTTTTATTGAAGTAGGGGCATAGATTGCCCAAATTTATGTTCATTGCATAAATTAACATGTAAATAAGTCTTATAAAATAATTAAAAAACCTAAACTAATAACAATTCAAGTAAAAATGTGAGTGGAAATTATCTGTGACCAAAGTAAATGAAATCAAACACAAGTGTATACATGAGCCTCATGAGAAAACAAATTTCCTCATGATTACCATTATACCACACATGGCCTGATAGCTCATTAATTTAGGTAAGTAGAGTATCATATATGACTTGTAAAATGTTAATTTGTGAAAAAAAAAATTAAAATTTGACAACCTATATTACACCCCATACTTTTTTTTTCTACCTAATGTTTTTTGTTTTAACTCACCTTTTTCTTTTTCTTTTACCTTATCAATCCTATTGACCAGCTCCCTATTTATTTGAAAAAAACAGCCAAAGTGAGTGAATTCTTCATAGGATTCTAAGCCAGGTGGTTCTTTAGTTGTCTGGTAATTATAAAGATTAAAATACCAAATTGCTTCAATTATTCCATTTCCTGTTCTGAAGTCAATAATGCATTGGTGGTCTGGAAATTATAGACCATGGCCTTTTGTAGATGAGGAGGGTGAGGTGATAGGAAGACCAGTTTTTGGATTAATGTAAGAGAATATTCCAAATGTGAGAAAGTTGAGATTGTTTTCATCCATGTTGATTTTTTTATAAAACCCACCAAAGGTTACCATGACATCAGAAGCAAAAATATCATCATCAACAAGTTTTAGCCATTCTGCATCTGTCCAATTAGGGATTCTAAACCATTTTTCCAATTCATGATTAGATTCAAAAGCATGTTGACATAGATTCTTTGATCAATGAGCTATAAAATGGTTGAATGTAGAAAAAAAGTGTCCCAAATGTCTCCTCAAAGTGTTTCAAAATTTTTCAAAAAAGTTTCCTGAAAGTACCCTAAAACCTCCCCGAAAATTTCCAGAAAAGTGGCAAAAAGTGCCAATTTTTTTTCAAAAATCATCCAAAAAAAGTGTAAAAACAACTTAAAAACACTTTAAAATGCTTTTGAAATGTTTCCAAATGGTTTTCAAATGTTCCTGAGCTTTTAAAAATTGGTTTAGTGAAAAAATAGACCTTAAATAGCCCAAAAACACCTAGAATTCACTGAGAAATGCTTGTAAAATGTTTCTGGAAGGTTTTAACAAAAAAAATACCAAACACAGAGTAAAATCACATTAAAGTCAGTGGGAATTTCTAGGAAAACATTTACAAATTGTTTCCAAATGATTCCAAAGCAATTTAGCAAAGAAAAAGGCTAAAAAAGTGAAAATGCCTAAAAATGACCAAATAACACCAAAACATCAAAAAATCAAGAATAAAAATGATAGAGAACAAGAAAAAAAGGGGGAGTGAAAGGGAAATAAGAACAGATAAATCATCAATCAAACAAAAAAGATGATAAAAAAAGAAAACAAAAAAAAGAGACAAGAAAAAAGACATTTAAATTAGAAATTAAATTTAAATAAATGAAAAAGTGACTTACTTTGAGTGCCTTGAAGTGAGAAGTATCAGAGCCACCAATGAATGATGGAAGTTAAAGATGAAGAGAAGATGAAATATCTTAGTGAGACAGAATCTTAGAAATGTTATGCGATTTCAAGTCCTGGGAGCTGAACCAAAACAGATGAAACTGAGAAACTGGGGAATTACACAAAAAACAAAATTTTAATTCCATTAATCCAGGCCCTCAAAATGAGAAATTCTGATTTTTAGTATTTTAGCACATATAGAACTGGGTTGAGATAATCGGGTACTGTTAGATTCTATTGGTGGAGGTGGATCAGGAATCTCATCTTCATAAAGCTCATTCCATCCATCTTTTAAGTTAGAAAGAAGATTGTGGAATATAAGACAAGTGGTAATCCAGTCTACAGAAACTTTAATTTCTTTTTTGTAACAGAGTGGAGTCCTTAGCTCTTGTAGAGAAGCAAATTGGCCTTTCAGTATCACTATTTCATGCTCAATCCTAACATGAGATTTTGATAGATTAGTATTGAATCTTGATTTTTCACTTTCTTTATCACCAGTTCAAAAAAAAGCAGGGAAGAAATAAATAACATTTGAATAAGCAGATTCTTCTAAAAGATATTGATTTTTATCAAAAAAATATTGAGAATTTTAAGAAATATTCATTTTATGAAATATAGAGTAATCGTGGCAAGCACCAGAGAATCCAGCAAGAAAAGCAATAAATTTCTTGTTAATATCACAAATGAATTGAAGAGAAATTGAGTACCTAAATAAAAAGAAAAGATTAATATGATATTTTTTTGAAACTATGAAAGAAAAAAAAATCACCTTTTTTTGTGATCAAAATAGTTATTTCCATCTCTGGCAGGTTTTTGAGTCAAAGTTATGGTGGTACCATCAACAAAACCAATGCAGCCAGGAAAACCTTCTTTTTGCATCACCTGAGAGCTCTCCAACCTTTTTTTTATTGGGTCATTTCAGAATTTGAGCTTCAAGAGAAATAATTGCAGTTATGACTTGCTTTGTATAAAGGTGAACTGTTCCTTGACTATTAAAACCTAAGAAGGCGGACTACCACTAGTGCTAACACTAGCCTAAGATGGGACTGACTATGCTAAATACAGCAGTGAGGCTAACTAAAACTGACTATTTTGGGACTTCCAACAGTGAGGGAAGATTGGACTGAATATGCCAATTGGTAGTGAGACTAGAGAGTGAATGGATTACTAGATATGTTGCCCAATGAGGAGCACTCCACAGTGCTGGCCCCATATCACCCCCTTATGCAATATCCACTCTTCTGCCTCTTTACAATGCATAGCACCCATAGTACTCCTCCTCCCCACCTCTCAACCAAATCCTAACATCACCCCCTCTTTTACCCCTCCTGTCCCCTGCACTCCTTCTCAAACTCCCTCAACCTTTCCTTTGCATTAACCAAATTTTCCACCAGCTCCCAGGACCTATCTCCAGCCCAGTAAACTTTCCAATGAACCAAGTACTGAAATTTTCCCCTATACACCCTCTTAGAAACAATATTTTCCACTTCAAACTCCTCTTCATTTCCCAGCTGGATTGGTGCTGGTGGCTCTTCTGGGCATCTTGGAGTTGTAACTTCTTTCACCACACAATATGGGGGGAAGACTTGCTAGAAAGTCTGGAAACTTGGATCCAAACTCACCACAGATTGAACACACATTGAGCTATTGACAAAGGAACCATACAATCAGGGATGAACACCACTCAGCAGGACAGTTTTAGGTGGGTGTTCAAGTAGAGTTCAGTATGGGTTCAGTATGAGTTCAGTCTGAGTTCCATCTCAGTTCAGGTTGGGGACTTGATAGCAAGTCCACTCTCTATACTGCGTAGTTTTTATGCTTTTTGAGAAATAAAATGTTGAAAACTGGATGTACTTGCCTCATTGACATTGGTAGCTCTAATTTGTATGCTGAGCCATATACCTTACACTTTATCTTTAAGCGGCCTACCTTCTTGTGATTGAATTTGGAACTTGGGCCTAATGTAGAGAGGAATTGTGAGCTTGACCAAACCTTTTCACATAACTGTAGTAATTGGTGTTGGGTCTTCCCTTGATTATGATGACGCTTCATTGACTGCTTAGATAATTTGAATGCTGCCTCTAGTTCTCAACATATACTCAGTATTTTCTGCATCCACTCTTCAGCTTCTGGGACTTGTAACATGGATGGGGTACCACTTGAGAATGTTGGGTGATATCCATAGTTAGCATAGAATGGTTACATTCCTGTTGAAGCATGTGCCTGGTTGTTGTATGAGAATTCAGCTAATGGTAACAGCTGCACCCAATCATCTTGCTGATAGTTAATAAAGTGTCACAAGTATTGTTCAATTTCCTTATTCACTATTTCAGATTGCTTTTCAGTTTGCAGATGCCATTCTGTTGATAAGATGGGCTTAATGTTGAGTTGCTCATACATTGCTTTTAAAAATTTAGAGTTAAAAGTACTTCCCCTATCTGATAATATACTTTCAGGAAATCCATGTAATTTCCAGAAATGCACCACCATTAAGTCTGAAATTCCCTCTAATGTAACCTTGGTAGTGATGGGAAAAAATTGCACCATCTTGGTGCAGCAGTCAACTACTGTGAGGATAGCATTCTTTCCTTGTGACTTGGGTAACTCCACAATAAGATAATAAGAGAGTTCCTTCTATGGCTGCTTAGATATGCTTAGCAGGTTTAGTGGCATGGATGTTGGGCTGATCTTTTTCTTCTGGAAAAATTAGCATGCTGCTACCTAGCTCTGGACATATGCATTCATGGAATTCCAGTAAAAGTTGAAATTCACAAGCTCTACAGTCTTCAGAAGTTCTGGGTGTTCTGCCATGGGGGATTCATGCCTTGATTTGACCACCTGCCTCTTGAGCTCTTCATCATTTGGCACCACTATCCTCCCATTCCAATATAATGCTTCCCCTTCTAGGTGATACTCCTTTAATCCTTTCCTTACAAATACCTCTTTTAATAACAGCACCTTCATCAACTCCTGAACCCCCTCATCCTTTTCCTGCTCCCTCCTTACCCATTTCATCAAATCCTCATCCGCCAACTCTACCTCATCTAGGATTACCCCCTTATTAAGGTCCCCCTTCAATAACATATCTCCAACAGTATGTAGCTGGTCAAGTGCTGGGTTCAAGTCAGGGCATCATGATAGGGCATCAGGTTTGCCACTTTTCTTCACTGGTAGGAATGTAACAAAAAAATTAATGCTACTTAGCAATTCTGACCAGAGTGCTTGCTGGAAAGTCAACTTTTTAGTGGTCAGGAAGCTTTCCAAGCTTTTATGATCTGTGTAGATAATAACTTGTAGTCTATGAGGCCCACCTTCCAAATAGTGGTGCAAGGTGCATAATTTTTTAACTAGTGCCTATAACTCCTTACCATATATTTCATAGTTCAATTTGGCACCTAGAAGTGTTTTTGACAAATATGCTACTGGGAGAAGGACATTTTCAGCATCATATTGGGATAATACTGCACCTAGTGCAAAATCTGTGCAGTCACATTCCAGAACAAATGGCTTCAATAAGTCAAGAATTGCAAGAGTAGTGGCTGTCACAGATTGTCTTTTCAGGTAGTCAAACACATCTTGTTGGCTACCTGTCCAGATAAACTTGACTTCCTTCTTTGTGAGGTTTTGCAATGGTCAGCAAATGTGAGAGTAATTTTAAATAAAAAGGCAGTAAAAATTTGAAAAGCCTAGAAATGACTGGAGCTCCTTTACTGATGTTGGTTTTGGCCATTATGTTACTGCCTTTACTTTCTCCTGGTCAATTTTCACCCTATTCTTTGAAATGATCATACCCAGGTAGGGGATTTCACCTACTGAAAAAACACATTTCTCCCATTTTAACTATATTTGGGCCTCCCTCAAGTGCTTCAAACAGTCTTTCACCCATATCTGGTGTTCCTTCATTGATCTGGAGTAAATCAGGATGTCATCTTGGTACACCGCCACATCTATCCCTATTCTATCTTTGAAGATGCTATTGGTGAAGTGTTGAAAAGTGGAAAGAACATTACATAGACCAAATTGCACTACCAACCATTGAAAATGACCAAATTTAGTGCAGAATGCCAGTTTATGCTCATCTCCCTCTTTGAAATGTTTGTTGTGGTAACATTCCCTGAGATCTAAAGATGTGAAAATTTCTGCACCCCACAGACTTTCAATCAACTCACTAGTCAGTGGAAGGGGATATATGTTTTAACTTTCAGTGCCTTTAATCTTCTGAAATCCATACATGGTCTCAGTGACACATCCTTTTTACCTGCAAAGATTACAGGGGCTGCTCAGAGAGATTTTGATTCTCTGATGAGACTATTCTTTAGAATTTCATCAATCATCTCTTTAAGTGCTTCTGAATCCAAGTTTGACAATGGGATTATGCAGCTAAATTGAGGAGTTTTGCCTGGCATCAGATCAATGGCAAAGTCATATGGCTGATAAGGTGATAGAGTCTTGACTTCTCCCTCTCTAAAAAGTGGTAAGAGTCCCCAATAAGCTTCAGGGACAATTTCCTTGAGGCTTTTTGTTGGCTTTAAGGACTGGACCTTGGCTGAAATCTTGGCTGATATTTTCCAAGCTGTTGCATTGCATTCCAGTCCCTCTTCTTCCTCCAGTGCCCCCTCCAAGTCCTGAAACTTAGCATCAAGAGAAAGTGTCAGTTCTTGCAGAAAGCCTACTGATGATAATAAAACACCAGGAGAATTTCTGGGAGGAGCCCCTGATCCCTTCACAGGCCAGGGGAAAAATGCTTTCTCTGCGCCATCCACCTTTTCATCTTACATATTCCCTTTTCTTTGTTGCAACTTCTCCTCTTCTTGGTGCACTTTACCCCCTTTCTGCTCCTTTCCAGTTCTTTCTGTTGATTCCTCATTCCCAGCCTTCTGCTCAAAATCAAGAGGAAGTATAAGTTCTGGTGGCAAGTCAACTGATGATAAAAAACAGAAGACTCTCAGGGATGGGCCCCTGACCCCTGAGGGTACCAATACTTTAGCACCAGCATCCCCCTTCCTTCCCATCTGAACCTTCTTTTCCTTCCAATCAACTTGTGGATTATATTGGTGTAGCCATTTCATCCTCAGTAACATTTCATACTGGTATTTCAGGTTTGTTGCATATGTCCTGCACTGAGACTCCCTTCTGTCATACCAAAACCTGTGAAAAACCGTTTCTCTTCTCCTCCCCCACCTGGGGATCCATCAAACATAGTTAGATGCCTAGGGTGGTCCAATTTTTCTCTTTTCTTTTTATTTCTCTGTAAAAAATTGTTAGAAATAAAAAAGTCTGCAGCCCCACTGTCTTGTAGGGCTTGTACATTTTTTGTGGAATCCAGGGTCATTAAAGGCAAGTTTAGTATAATACAATTATCATTTAATTCAAGTGGCTCACATGCTGATAATTCTTCTACCAAATCCCCCTTATTATTTCCCTCTAATCTGCTCAAGGAGGGTACAACCTTCACTCCTGAGCGCTGTCTTTTACCTATGCCTTACTTGTTCTATCCTCCACTGCACTAATCCTGATCTTTCCCTTACATTCCCTTGCTAGATGACCACCATTTCCACATCAGAGACACAGCCCTCTACTCATACGCCTCTGGTATTCCTCATCAGATAGCCTTTTCTTCCCTCTAGCGCCACATACATTGACTGCATCAATATCTATGGAATTTGGGTCCCTGGCACTGGCCCTGCTTGACAGGGCATAGTTGCACTACTGAAAAGCGCCACTCCAACCATCCATTTGCTGATGCGTGAACTTGTTTTAAATTTGGATGGCTAGTACCATGAGATCTTGGAGGGAGTTTGAATGAGGGTGACTGATTAGGGTGTTCCTAATTTTTTGTGCAAGCCCATTTCTAAAGTGATTCATGAGTGCTCCTTCTCCCCATGTTGTAACATAGCTGGTGTGGCCCCCAAATTTGGACACATACTCAGAAACAGAGTGTTTCTGTTGCAACTGGTTGAGAGCATTCTCTGAGGATGTGGTTACATTGGGGTCACCAAATTCTAATTCAAATGCCTCCATGAGCTGATGGAAATCTGTTTCCAATTCTCCATTTCAAAGGAGTTCCTTTGTATATGGCCTCACCCAGCACACTGCCTTGTCTGTGAGATACAAGATTGTGAATTAAATTTTTGATTTCTAATCTGGGAACTGATGGCGGTTGAGAAGGACATAAAGATTTACCTGAAATTAGTACTGATCCACCCAGGACCTTGTTTTCCATCAAATATTTCTGGGACAGCAATTTTTGGGCCTTTAAAAAGTGGCACTGGTTCCATGGGCCATGCCATTGCCTCAGCTTCATTGGCATCTAGTCCTGCTTATGTGGGACAATGGTATGAGGGCCTTTCCTCTGCTATACATTCTATGAGTCTGGAATTTTTTCTCTTGCAAGAATGCCATTTGCTCTTGCATTGCAGAGAGGGTTGCTGCATCAGGTTGACCTAAGGGGCTCATTGTTCTTTGGTAGTGCGCCAATTAAGATCAGAAAAAATGTTAAGAACTAAGAAGGTGGACTACCACTATCCTAAGACAGGACTGACTATGCTGGATACAGCAGTGAGACTAACTAAGACTGACTATGTTGGGACTGCCAACAGTGAGGGAAGATGGGACTGACTATGCAAATTGGCAGTGAGACTAGAGAGTAACTTGATTATTAGATAAGTTTTCCAATGAGGAGCTCTTCACAGAGTTTTCCCCATATAACCCCCTTATGCAATATCCACTCTTCTGCCTCTTAAAAATTCATAGCGCCCATAGTGCTCCTCCTCCCCACCTCTCCACCAAATCCTAAAATTAGGGCTAACCTTCTTTCCCAGTTAACCTTGATACAATTTACTCTTCTGCTCATTAACATCCCCACTTGGATACTGTTCAGCACTTTCCTTTCCTTTGCATCCTCACAGTGCCTAGTTTATTATAAATATTCCTGTAATCCACTCTCCTTCCTTATCCATTCTATTACACTTCACCAGTTCTAATCAGCCATGACCCAATACCATACTTTACACCACACAATATGGGGGGCAGAATTGCTAGCAAGTCTGCAACCTTGGACCCAAACTCACCACAGATTGAACACACATTGAGCTATTGACAAAGGAACCATACAATCAGGGATTAACAGCACTCAGCAGAACAGTTTTAGGTGGGTGTTCAAGTAGATTTCAGTATGGGTTTAATATGAGTTCAGTCTGAGTTCCATCTGAGTTCAGGTTGGGGACTTGCTAGCCAGTCTACCCCCTATATTGCATAGTGTTACCTGGAGATCAGTCTTGTGCTTTTTTCCGCCATCACAATTTTAACTTTACTTTCTCTAAGCCTTGTGGATATGATACCTTTATACCCACTTGCAATAAATTCTTTTTCTTAAATAAGACCTGTAACTTTTCTTATGAATGTCCTACTTCTCATAATGGTTATATCCAGTTCCCTTCTGGAGATACCTCTAGCACTTGTACTATTATAGCTAGTCCCAGTAGTGCTGCTCATCCTTCTTCTGAAACTTTACCCACTGAAAGTGCGTCTCTCCCTATGTACCCTTGGCAAGAAATTTCTATCCAACCCAAGGCATAATCTCCTTTGCCTTCTGAAAAATACATTGTGTTACAGCAATGCTCTACATATGCTCCCAACACCATGAGAGTGCTCTTCCCTTCTGCGCAGCCTACAAATCTATTAGCTAGTAAGTCTACCATCCTCACTTTAACATAATCCTTCATAATTCTAATTTATTCAAAGGTTTTAACAAATCTATTTGCTTAGGATGGGTCCCCAAACCTCTCCCATTTGTGCATTTGATGCAAATCTTTTTGTGCCTTTGCCTTATATATGAAGCCATGTCATCCTCATAAAATTTTGCTCCTTCTTTTTCTGAAAATGATTTAAATGCTCATTACAATCATACTTAAATGATTGGTCAACTAATGAACAAAATCATATCCTCATCAATCCCTGGATTTCCCATGGATCCTAATAACTTTGTCATGCCTGAAGAATGAAAAGGATTCCCAGCCTGTTTCAATGGTGATTCTGATTAATTGTTATCTTCCTTCATTTCACTCTTATCAGCATTGTAACTCAAAAACTTGTAAATGGTTCCCTTTTTTAACAATGCTTAACCTCCATAATTATCATAAAGACAATCCCCAATTCTTCATAAACCATGAGCAAAGCATGTAGCACTTGCGAAACACTTGCCTTTTTCCATATACACCTTCTTAGAGAGTTAGAGAGAGCTTGCCTATGCTCCCTCTACTATCTTTAAATAACTTCAACCCCATTAATTAATATTCATTGTCAGAGATTTTTCAAGAACCCAGACACCTAAATTTGGGCACTCCATCTTCCAACCTTCTTCAGCTAAAATTACTGCCTTCTGCTAACTCCCCAGTAGCCTTCTGATTCACCCAGACAGCCGTTACTCTCTCTAGCTCATCTGTTTCTTCATTTCCCCTGATACAACGTTAATTATTCACTCCATAAAATCTACTCTAGGCACTAATGCCAACTACTTGTTCAGCCATAGTTGCTTTGCCATTGCTAGGGCCCTATCTGTCAAAGCTGTGTCATAGCCTCCTATGAGTCCCAAAAAAAAACTTAACATACTAATAATAGTTTAAACTCGTTCTGGAGAAAAAATAAATAATGTTGTTAGTTTATCCTCTTCCTGGAGGTTATTCTGGTATTTTTCCCTCATTCCAGAGTAATTCTTGCATTAATGGTTCTCCTCCTGGGTAGAATCTTTTGATCTGGTTGGCTGTTCACATTGCTTCAATTCAGTACCATCCAATTCCTCCAGTATATAAGACCTCCATTATTTTGTTTCCTGACCCTTTAAGGTCCATTCCATCTAGCTGAAAACATTTTACCCCATTGACTTTTGAGACTTGTGATATATACTAACACCAAATCTCCTGGTTTCAGTGGTTCCCTTAATCTATGCGCTAAGCGCTCATCCCAATCCTTAACAGATTTGTTCTGGATTTAAATCATTCTTTCATATTCCTTCTCCACAAACTCATCCTTCCTTTCAAGCTGTGCTACTCTTGCAAAAATTAAATCTTCAGTAGAGTGCAATTGATCCTAATCACATCCTAGAAAAGATCCAGCTTTCAAATCATTAGGCAATACTTCCCTTTGACCAAAATTAAGTTCATAAGGTGAAAAACTTGTTGTAATTTCTACAGAAATACTTTCTGCAAATAATACTAAAGGCAAATAACTTTTCCACTTTGCCCCATTAGTTCCACATAGCTTAGCTAGTGTATCTTTAATCACTTGATGCCCTTTTTCAACCATTCCTTCTGCTTCCAGATAATATGGTGTTGCAAATCAAATCTTGGCACCTATAATTTTAACTACTCCCTGGAATTCTCCTTAAAATTCAGCACCACCATCCACAGTTACCATCTTCATCACCCTGCATCTATATACCCATTACTTCTTCAAAAATTCAGATACACTACTTGCCTTAAGGTTTACTAAAGGTGTTGCTTCAACATATCCTGACAGATCATCCCTGGCTACTTCCAAGTACTTAAAGTGTCCTTCTTTAATATGAACTGCATCTAAACTAATCCTGTCAAAAATAGTGTCTTCACCCATTGTTTTTCCTTTCTCTTTAGGCTTTCTGTAACTCCTGCGCTGACACTCTGGGTAAGATTGGACCCAATCCTTGACCTCTGCTCTCATATTAGGCCACCAGAATTGCTCCTTGACTCTCCTATAAGTCTCCTCTTGACCCCTATGTCCCAAATTCTCATATAATTCTCTAAGAATTGTCTCTTTCCTTCCTCTATCCACTATAACTAGTTGTGGCATAGAAGAGCATCCTCTCCATACCTGTCCATCTTTAAAAAAATAATCTTTAGCATGCTTCCCTATCTTGCACCATATGTCTTCATCACAATTTTCTGGTTGACTATCACCTTCCAGATATTCTCTTAGCCAATCTGTTCTCTCAATTGGCTCCTTGACTAAATCCCTGTCCTCTGACAGTGTATAATTTTTGTAACTTGATGTTGATTCATTATCCTCTTTGTCTAAATCTTGAACCGCTTTTCCTGATGTTCCTCTTGTTACTACATTAGCTTCAACATCTAAATCTTGTGCATTCATCTCCTCATGATCTCTTTCATTATGAATATCTTTTTTAAACTTCCTTAGTTTAATGTCATCACAGATGCTGCCTAATAATGATGGTAGTTTAACATCTTCCTGGACTCTCTTTGGTAGTGACAATAGTTTAATGTTTTCTTGGACAAACTTTGGTAGTTTTATGTCTTTGCTGAAAACCTTATTCCTATAACTATTAAACCTTTTATAAAAATAGCCTATTCCATTTATACACTTTTTATCTTATTCAAATTCTTCTGCCTCAAAATCTTCCTCACACTACAGCCTTCTTGATAAAGAATCCAGAATTTTGAAATATTTTCCTTGTTTATGGAATAAATCAAAAGAAAATAAATTAATCTTTGCCACCCACCTAGTTATTTGCATTTCTAGTAAACTTGGACTACTGATCATTTGCACCAAAGATAGTGCATCAAACTGAAACTCACAGTAATTCCTCAAAGCATCCATTGTAACTTTTTCAAAATCTTCAACCCCACACAACTCCAACTTGGACTGTGAGTCCCTAGATTCCACCTTTGTAAAAGTCTTTGATTCATAAAGGATAGGCCTATCATTTCCTTCCTCATCCTCTTGCATTAAAACTGCACCTACTGCAGACACAATTGAATCTACTGCTAGAATAATCTCTCCAGTGCCTTGCCCATATTCTAATTTCTTTAAAAGAATATATTTCCCTAAAATTCTCTTTAACAATTTAAATGATTCTTCACATTCCTCTGTTCAATCCCATACAACATCTTTTCTTGTAAAAAGCCTTAAAGGAGAAGATAACAAGGCAAAATTGCAAATAAATTTTTTTACATATGTACAAATACCTAGAAACCCTATAACTTCCATAGTGTTTCTTGGTCTTGGACATGTAAGTACCTTTTTTTTCTGTTTTTCTGCAATAATTCTTCCCTTCCTACATACAACATGTCCAAAAATATCTAGCGCTGGAATGCAACAAGAAAATTTTTCCCCTGAGACTGTCAAACCAGCCTCCTCTATCCTAAAAAGTACTCTTTCCAGAGTAATTGCATATTCCAAAATAAACCTTCTAATATTTGGGTTCTCCTCAATAACCTCACCATCATAATATGTTTCTGGCCCTTTTGTACCTCCATAATCAATAAAGATTCCTACATGTTCTGGAATTTCATCCTGTAATATCCACATCATCTGCGCCTGATACACTGCCACTGAGTTTGTAGTGCCCTGTGGTTACCTTGTTAGCCTGAAGCACCCAATGAAGTTTAAAACATAGTCTTGGGTCTTGACAACATATCTAAAATGTGCTCATTGTATCCTTTCATTATATCTCCTAATCCATAGAATTCTCATCCTGCAAAAGATTCCAAAAATTCCTGTGGAGCTGGTGGCAATCCTGTGTCCTTAAATGTAACCTTTTTTATTTCTCTTAAATCATGAACAAACCTTAACTTTCTGTTGTTTTCCATAACATAAAATACTGGACTTGAATGACTAGACATTGACTTTTCATACATACCAGACCTTAGTCTTTCCCTGATTAGTTCTTTATATTCCTCTCTTATAGCTGCTGGTATAGGAAATGCTTTCTTCTGCCATGGCGCATGAGGTATTACTTGAAAAATATAAGGCTTCCCATAAGTGTGCTTTAACAACCCTCTTTCCTCTTCTGAAAACACAATAGATTTTTTGCTAAGAAGCATAACATGTAATAATAAATTCCTTTCCTCTTGCAACAAACAATCCTCTGGTCCAAAATTAAACATCTGAATTCTTTCTGAATTTATACTTTTAGTAGGCAGAAATTCAGGCAGAAACTTTGTTAAAGGTGTGTCATAAGGGTTCCTTGATAGCAACAGCCTCTGAAATGGTGGGTTTAAATCTGGAATGTGTACATTTACTGCTTTAACCTTAACTGCTACTGGTTTATACTTTGACACTAGACAGTACCAGCCACTGCCCTCATTACTTAATATTAGACCATTTCTAATATACCATCAAGTTGTACCTACATCATTTTTCTGTCTATTCTTTTTAATATAAGCATAAAAAAATACAAAATTAAAGAAATTTAAAAGTATAGGCACAATACACTCTATAGTAGTATTACCAAGACACCTGTAGAGTCCCACTTTATGTATCCCTGCTTAGACTGACTGATCACTATCCAGGCTCCTCTCATCTGGGGAGATAGTAATACCTAGAATGTCAGCTCCTAATGAAAATATTGGTACCTTCCTGGTGGTTTTCCATTCTCTTCCTCCTCATAAAACTCTCTTTCTTTCTCCAAAAGGTTCAATAATTTGTAAAAAGATCCATGATTTACTGAAAAAGTTAGTGATTTGACCCTTTACCAAAAGACTGAAAAATGATGAGTGTTGGATATTAGTTGTTATTTTCAGTAAAACATGCATACCAAAGCTAATTTGACCCACAAGTGTGGATGCTCTTATGAAATGACCCAAGTAACATGCAATTAGGGCATCTACCACTGTGTCTGTAAGTTGGGCCAGTATGCATAATTTACCAATAATTGATGACATTTTCATTCACTGTTGCATTATAACCCCTCATTAACTATTCATTTCTGTAAATATTGGGTACAAGTAAGTATATATACCTACAGATACTTACTTCATGTCATTAAGTTACCCCCTGCCTGCCAATTTTTTTTTTTGATTTCACATCCCACTTGCTGATTTCTTACTTGTCTACTTCCTGGTTCCTCATTTTTTCAATTTTCTTTTCAAGCCACTATACTCACTACTAATCACCAAATTTTATCCATTTTCACTGTTTTATGCTACTGGCTGCACATTCCAAGCCCCAATTACTAAAATATGCCAAGAAACCACAAGAAAAAGTTCTCTCTTAAAATACAGAGGAATTAATATACTCTTAATCTTCCATATCAAGTTATTAATTGAGCACATCAAATGACATGCATGAAAAATTAGCAGTCAAGTTTTACCTAATGACTTCCAAACTCCCAGGGCTGAATATTAACTAAATGTGGTGAGTAGTGAAAGATACTGCATAAGGTGGTTGAATATGGATATTTAATATGAATAGACCCTGGTAACATGCAATTAAATACTTATTTTTTACCATCAAAGAGGTAGATTCCCTTAGAGAATCCACACTTGTTTGGTTTTGTAACTCCTGCTTACATGCATATTACTTCTGAGTTGCACAAATTTATGATGTCATTCCACACTCATTTTTCAAAAAATTCACTATTTGCAAGTTACACAAAATATTCATCACTCATCACCACACAATATGGGGGGCAGACTTGCTAGCGAGTCTGCAACCTTGGACCCAAACTCACCACAGATTGAACACACATTGAGCTATTGATAAAGGAACCATAAAATCAGGGATGAACACCACTCAGAAGAACAGTTTTAGGTGGGTGTTCAAGTAGAGTTCAGTATGGGTTCAGTATGAGTTCAGGCTGAGTTCCATCTGAGTTCAGGTTGAGGACTTGCTAGCAAGTCCACCCCCTATATTGTGTAGTGCATGTTTCTAAGTTTATTCAATAACATCACTCCTTCCATGGAACTGATTTCTTCTATCCCTCCTTCTACCATACTCATTTTTCTACACTCAACTGTTGCATTTCCCCTGCCATTAAATTTCCTTGATGATTTATTAGACATGGAAGAAGAAGATCTACTTCTTACATATTTTTTAAATACTTATTAAAACAATAAAACATCTAATTCAACTATACTGAGACCAAAAAAAATGATAGAATAAGATTGTTACACTGGTAATGCATGCTTAGTGAAAGACTACTTTGCGAAAAACCATTTTCAATTTTGTTGGAGCTTTGAGGTGTAGACATGGTTTAGAAAGTATTATAATATAATAAAATGATAATTTTGGGTGTGATGTGATGATGTGAAGTGAGAAAAGTAAAAAAGTATTGTTGAGTAAGAGGATGATGAGTAATGTAGTGTTTGATAAGAGTGAAGTTTTAATGAATTGGAGGTGGTGAGGTGTTGCAAGGTTGAGTAAGTGAGATGAATTAATGAAAAAATGGCAGGGAAGAAAATGAGTTACAAAGATGGTTCAATAATTTGTGGAAAGATCCATGATTTACTGAAAAAATTACTGATTTTACCCTTTACCAAAAGACTGAAAATAGATGAGTGTGGAATTTTAGTGGCTATTTTCAGTAAAGTATGCATTCCAAAGCTAATTTGACCCACAAGTGTGGATGCTCTTATATACCTATTAGGGGGTATCAATGTTCAGGGATCCACAATTAGGGATCAGAAATTTTTTTTCCTGGGATCAGACATTATTAATTGTGGAAGATTCTTATCCACTAGCCCCCAGGCTAGTGGATAAGGAATCCACAATAATGCATTATTCTGCCTCTTATACCCCAATTTCTGTTCATAATTCCTGATCCCAAACTCATCACACCCATGATGGATTTTTAAGAAAGTCACATGACTTATAATTGCTGATTCCATCCTTAAGTCTTTCCTCACTCTATGATACTAAATTTTGGTGGCAAACACATAACATATTTTCTCTTCCTTCTGTGTCTCTTCACTCTATGATACTTAATTTTGGTGGTGAACACATAACATTTTTTTCTATCTAAACACCCCACCTGATCATTTGGTGGTGAATTCCCACTTCCCACTCATCACCTAAACCTTCTACTGAAAATAATGAAGCACCTCTCTACTAGGAAGAAACTTCACTCAGCTATGAATTCTATCACTTTAGTTTTAGCTTCTGACTCTGATTCTGACTCTGGTTTGGAAGATGCTTTAGCTTATATGTCTTATCTTTCCAAAAAGTGTTACATCATTCCATGGGGGCCAAATCTTTATCATGATCCCAGATATTATTTCTGCTCCATTCTCAACATTCCTCAACTAAACTTCACTCAAATATTTTGAACTTCTCCTGATTCTTTTTCAAAATTTCTCAACTCATCTCCAATCATCCTATCTACCATAATAGTTCCCATAACAAACAGCGTGATCCTGACTTTCAACTTTCTGTTGCACTATGTCACTTTGGTTCAAATGGAAATGGTGCCGCTGTAAGATGTTTAGATAATCTCTTTACCATAGGATATGGTACCGTTGTGGTACGTGCCTTGCAGGTAGCATAATTTTAGACCAATAAGCGCACGTAGTCCAGGAAGAACAAAGGAAGTTAGCGCAGTAGGAAGTGCTAAAATATAGTATGTATTTGTGTGTTTCAAAGAACAAAGGAAATGGAAGCACGGAAAAGGATTAAGGGTCTGTGCGCTCGGATTTTGTAGCGAGATGTGCCGCACAATGGGGAATTGTGTGTTATTGATTTAGGACCGTAAAGTGCTAAACAATATGGATTTGGACTTTCCAATAATTATGTGTTACGCATTAAGAAAAGAGTTATGACTTAAGGACAACTCAAGTGCATAGTATACTGTACCATGGCTAGTCGGGTAACTTACTGAAACAGGTAATAAGGAAGGCTAACTAGTTAAGTGAATTTTCAGGAATATGAACTTAGTATTAAAGAAAGGAGAGTGGGGACTCAATCACAAAACTAACCAAGAGTCAAGGCGGCTAGGATCAGTGTTAGAATGGGTCAAAACTGAAAATAGCGCTGAAACAAAAAAGAAGGTATAGTCAAAAGCACATATGTGGAGTATGAGTGAAACAAGTGAATAATAGCATTAGTAATCATAGGGTATGTTTTAGGCGCCGTAGTTGTTACAAGCAGTGTACGTAGTTTACTAATAGATTAGCTATTGTTTTACTAATATGGCGCTAGAGCCAGTGCTGAAGATCCTCTAGGGAACTGTGTCTTGAGTACTGGAAAAATATAAAAAGGAGGACTATTTGATAAAGATAGGGAGTCTTTTAGAAGAGAAGAGATATATATATATAAGTAAAATAGAATAGTGAATTAGAGATATTTTCTGAGTATTTTATCATTCGTGCGTCTGTGTGTGTATTTCATATAGCATAGTGAAAGAGCGCAACATAGAGAGAATATATAGATTTTGTAGGATTGACTATTATTAGAGTTATTTTATTGCTATAATAAGGCATATTCAAAGAGAGAGCTTCAAGAGGGAGTAGCTGTGGATATTAGCGCTTATTAAGAATAGAAATATCCAGATAGTAATACTTGTTTTCATGATCTCTAAAACTCATCTCTCGTCTTATAAACTTTCTAATCAAATATTAGTGTTACACATTATTGCGCTGTCTTTAAAAATAAGAGTGGAGGGCACTTCTTTTTAGAAATTGAAGAGGAGAACCAACCCATCTCTCATTGTGTCTACTGCTTAGTACTTTAGAACAGTCTACACCATCATATTATACACCAAGCGCTGCATGATTGCTATCCTTTCTCTCAAGTCTCAAACACTTTCTTGGCCAACTCCACAACAGCAACTTGAATCCTCTCAAGTAATTCAAGCCAAAGGTTTCCCTGGATATGTAAGTTCTGTTGATGGTACAACAATACCTTGAGTCAAAGCCTGCTCAAGATGGCAACCATTATTTTGATCGCAAAAAAGGTTTCTTCAAAATGTTCTCCAATTTCTCATCTTTCATAAACTAACTTTTTATCTTCTTTGTAGATACTATATTGCTGTTCAACTTGACTGTGATGTCAAAAAAAAGTTTATTGCTTTTCATAGTGGTTTCCCCGGCTAATTTCATGACTCTTCTGTCTTCCAAAGAATGAGGATTTCTCAAAGTCCTGACTCATACTTTGATGAATCTCAGTACCTCTTTTCAGACTCAGCATACGCAAGTGGAAAGTACATTATACCTGCTTTCCATGGTGCAAACTTAGAAAATGACCCCAAAACCACCTTTAATTATCACCTTGCCCAATCAAGAGTACGGATTGAACATGCTATTGGGATTTTAAATGGAAGATTTTCTGGTCTCCGGGAACTCAGAATCCAATTTCCAAAAAAAAAAATGGAAATAAAAACTGCAAATCATTGGATAATGACTTGTGTTGTACTCCAAAATATCCTAGCTGACTTAAAGGATGAGTGGAATGATCTTTATGAAGAAGAGGATCCTGAACCAGTGCTGGCTCTCCTGTGCCTTGAATCACAAAACATTCATTCAACTGGCATACGCTCTGTCATTATACCAATCACCCTCCACCATTTTGGCACACAACCCTTTTAATTTTTTGTTTTCATACTCTCCAAATGTCCACTTTGTATACTTTATTCACTTGGCTTGGTATTTTTTTTTGTTGCATATTAATTATTTTTTTTTGGAATTTATGGTGAATATCTCTTTTTTGGATGGCTCATTGGTTTTCTTTCACCAGCTCAACATGACATTCCATATTTTCTGAAATTGCATAATTTTTCACTTTTTCTTTTTTTTCATTCATCCCTCATACCCTTTTCCTCTTCTCCCCCAACACCCCTCAAACAATTTGGTTTCATTTATTTTCTCATCTCATCTCTCCAGGTAAGTCATTTTATTCTTTTTTTTGATTTTTTGATTACTAATTATAATTTTTCTTTAGTTTTTTTTCTTTTTTTTTTATTTTTTGTATCTAAATTTTTTTTGTAAGTGGTTATTTTTGATTTCAATGGTAAAATTAAACTTTTTTTTCTCTCCCTCTTTACTTTTTTTTTAGCTCCATCACCCTACTCTTTATCCCTCCTTGGCATGGTCATTATCCCCCCTTTCCCCTATTTGACTTTTTTTTAGGCTCCATGTCATTAAAACACATACATTTCACATTCTTTATGCATTTCACTTACTCCATTTTCAATTTCCCAACAATTAAAACATCAATCTTTCTCACTCTATTTTATTAGCTTTAACACAATACCTCAAGAAATCTTTCTTTTTTGAACCTTCTTCAAGTTGATACTTGAGTTTCATATGATCCAATAGGAAATTTTACTCAAGAGCCTTCTCCTCTTTCTTTATCTCTATTTTCATCTCCTTGATGTCATGTGCCCTCTCATCCCTCTTTAAAGAAAGCTCGAATTTCTTCTCCTCCAAGTCTTGTACCCTCCCATCCCTCTGTAAAGAAAGCTCTAATTTCTTCTCCTCCAAGTCTTGTGCCCTATCATCCCTTTGTAAAGAGAGCTCATATTGTTTCTTTTGAAAGTTGAGAGTATCTCTTGCAACTTCAAATTTACATAGAGTGAAAAGGAATATTAACAAAAGAAAAGAAAGGCTCACTTAATTATTGAGAGGTATGCTATCACTTACCAGATTCACATTTCTCCAGAAAATCATCAATGGAAGAAAAAGGGGTTTTGAAAAACTATCTCTGTTTTGCTTTATATGACTGTTGAAATTCAAAGTAGTTGATTGTCTTCCCTTTTTTTTGGAAGTAACATTTTCCTCTTCATCATTGATTCTGGGTTCAGACTCACTTGCTTGAGGATCCTGGGTTTGTTCATTAGCCTTTTTAGAAATAAAAAAATAAAACAACTAGACAAGAAAAAAAAACTTACTGGAGTGGGATCATGTTGGTTTATATCACCATAAGGATCTATGTCAGGCTGAGATCAAGTACAAGGACGTGAACTAGCTTGAATCGTCTGTGTATAGAAGATTTAAATGGTCCTGTATGAATACTGTAGTATAAATCTAACAAATAGTAAAATATAATCCAAAATATAGGTCTCAGTAATATAAATCTCACTAATTTTATATATGGCTTACAATCTTTTTAGCTGGTAGAAAAATAGATTTTAATTATTCAGATACTATTCAAAAGACTCTATAAGTGCTAATTGATATGTATTGTAATTGGTTTGGTTATATGATTTAAATTGTAATGATAAAGAATGTCAAAAACAAGACCCAAAACCTCCTCCTTTTATACACAATGAGTTCCCCAATGCATCCCTTGATTTACCAGTCCAATACACAGTTAATGACGCCTCCATCCAACTAATAGACATTTCCATCAACATCCCAAGTGACCCGTAACATAATTAAAAGAATATCAACCGCCAAAATCCTGTAATAATAGGGAAAATCCATCAAAATTAAACAATAAGTAAAAAAGAGAGTATATGTGTATTATACATCAATATAAAAGACTAAAGAGGGAAAATTAAGGTTAATAAGAGCTTAATAATAAGGGGGATTCACAGTAGAAATGATGGGGCTAATCATGACATTATACTATGTGAAATTCCCATTCAAAAATGACCAAAATTGACTGAGAAACCACCTAGAAACCCAAAAAAAGGTGTGAGATGTGGGGTAACTACATGAAGTCCTTGGAAGGCGCTTGAACGGGTAAATCCTTGACTAATTTTAGGCAAATTTAAGTGTGGTAGTGAAATAAGGCGCCAAGAGTGAGGTTATTAATGAAATTAGTGCATATAAAGAGGGTCAATGCATTATTAATTAAGCTAGGGCACTAAATAAGCGCCTGTCGCCTATTTTAGCATTTTTCCCAACAGTGGGCATAGAATGTGGGGTAATTATAGTGTGAAAAAGCTAAATTTTCTAAAAATGAAGCTATTCACAAAGGAAAAATGCAGGCAGTATGTGGCCAGTACACAGAAGCCATTTCTGGCATAAAAAACACCAAATTTGAAAAGTATTATTTTTATGCATTTAAGTAGCCAAATAAATAGTCCTAAATGAGACAAATTGAACTTTCAAAGCGCAATTTTGATATTCTTTAATTTATAGCGCATATAATCAACTTTTAAGTGATTTAAAGCGCATTTCTTGTTTTTTGCATAAAACAATGAAAATAACAGCTTTAAGTGTACTTAAAAATTATGCAGCCTTATATTTAAGGCTCTTAAGATTACCCTAACATATTCCAACTTAATATTAAGTACATAACACTTATAAAAGATGGATATATGCGTGTATATAAGGTGTTATAATGGCATTTTTTGTGTATTATCATAATTTTACTTATGTATACTGTTTGTGTACTCTAATTTATTGTTCCCATGTATAGTTCATGTGTTTAACATAACTTATAAGTACTTTTTACTCAGTCCTGGGGATATACAGGCTGACACTGGCCCACCCAAAAAAAACAATAAAAAAATGATAAGTTATACATTTTCTTTATTTATTTGTTAATTTTCAGGTATTCAGATTAATTCTGTAGCATTAAAGATTATTCTTTAAAGAAATAAAACATAATAAAATATTATGAGTACAGGTTTCTAACCCCTCAGCTGGTTGGACAGAAATTTATTTTTGTTTAAATTTATTAAGAAGGGAGGATAAATTAGAAATTTCTTTTTCAGGTATCCATTTATCAAATTCATTTGATTTCCCTTTACACCTTTATAAATACTCAGTTCCTTTTTCTTTAGTAAGGATTCTTTTCTTGAGTATTTTTTCTATCTCTGCTTTTTCCACAATTTCTTCAGTTTGCTTTTTAGGCCTTCCCCTTCTTTTTGGAAATAAGTCAGGATCATTTGCATGGTAAGGTTTCAATAATGAGATAGGGAAAACTGGATGTTTTCTATCATATGGGGCATATAATATGACTTCCACTGCATTATTACCAACCATTTTGCTTACTAAAAAAGGTCCTACAAAGGGATATTTTAATTTAACATTACCTTGTAAGTTAAAATGTAGTGTTGAAATTAAGACTTCATCTCCTTTTTTGAATTCAAATTCTTTATGAGACTTATCATACCTTTTATTTATATATTCAAAGGCTTTTTGGATGCATTCTTCCGCATGCTTTCTACACATTTGTTGCATATGAATAAAGGATTTAGTACCAGGGTGTATATCTAGCCTTGGTAATTTATTTAAATGATTTACTGGGGTATTTGGTACGCATCCCAGCCAGAGTTCAAATGGTTTCTTCTCTGTTACAGAATGAGTTGTGCTGTTATAAGCAAATTCAAGGCCAGGAATCAATGTTACCCAGTCATGTGTGAATTTCTCATTGTATTTTTATTCTAATCCAAAGGCACAATATCTTCTGATCATGTCTTCTAGATTTTGTAACATTCTCTCCGCCAGCCCATAAGTTTGTGGATGGTGTGCTGTAGACAATTTTAATTGACAACCTGATACTTCCATCAAAGATGTCCAGAACTCTGAAGTAAATAATGGGTCTCTGTCAGAGATTATGGCTTTGGGGAACCCATCAGTATTCATCATCTGAGTCCACCATAGTAATTCCAAGTCTTTTTCAGATACCTTTTTATGAGTAGGGATAAATTTACATATTTTTGTTAGTCTATCTACTATTACCCAGCGAGAATTGAAACTTTCTTTTCCTTCAAATGGCAAGCCAGTTCAAAATCCATGTTTATAATTTCCCATGGAGCTTTTGGCTGCTCTATTTGTTGTAACAACCCAGCTCTCTTCCCAGTCAATCTTTCAAATTTATGACAGGAGTCACATGTGTCAATGTATTTTTGTGCATCTTCTTTCAAGTTTATCCACCAGGCTGTATTCTTGACTCTAGTTAATGTTTTTTTAAAATCAAAATGACCAGCTAAGATATCATCATGACAAATACTCAACATTAACTCTTTCATAGAAGGTGGTATTACTATTAAATTACTTATCTTTTTTCTATAATATATGTATCCATCTTCAATTGACAGTTTACCTTTTTCCAATGCATTTCTATAATTTGGAGGCAAGGTTTTAATTAATGCACTCATGGAGGCATTAGTTGGATCATTTAGAATGGTAGATAGTTTAGTCAAATCTTTATCAGATGAATAATTTTCCAATATAGTTTGCATAAACTCTTCCTCTAAATCCACTATATAAATCCCAAATATATGTATAACCTCATTTTCAGGTACATAAGCTGGGTTTTCAGCATCATTTGGCAAAAGACTTCTGGATAATAAGTCCAAATTAGACTGAAATGTTCCTGCTCTATGAGTGATTGTCATTCTTCCTCTGTACTCCTGTACAGCTAGTTGCCATCTAAACATGTGCCTATTTGGGGTTTTCATGTTTAATAATGATTTTACTGCACTTCAATCTGTTATTAGTTCAAACTTCTGGTCTTCCAGATAGTAATGAAGTTTCTCCAAAGCCCACACCACGGCTAAACATTCTAGCTGTGTGGAACCATACCTTAATTCTGTTTTTCTTAAAGTTCTGGATATATAACAGATAACTACTTCAGATAATTTTCCGTTTATTATCTGTTTCTGCTGTAAAGCAGCACCTAAACCTATGAAGCTTGCATCACTATACAAGATTAAAGGTAGGGTGAAATCTGGCAGTCCCAATATTGGAGCTGACATTAAACATTCCTTTAATTTATTAAAGGTGTGTTGTCTTTCATTATTCCAAATGAAAGCCTCATTTTTCCTGATTAATGATATTAAAGGAGCTGCAATGGATTAGTAATTTTTAATATATTGTCTATAATATCAACACATACCCAAAAACTTTGAACCTCTTTTACATTTTTAGGTATACCAATGTTTTTAATTGCTGCCACCTTATTCTGGTCAACACAAATTTGTAATCCAGATACAACATGTCCAAGTACTTTCAAGGATTGAAATCCAAACTTACATTTCTTTAATGCAATTTTCATATTGATTTCATCCATCTTTTGAAAGACTCTTTTCAGGTGATTTAAATGTTCATCATATGTTTTTGAAAACACTATGATGTCATGAATATAGACCAAAAGTCATCCTTCAACCATTTCCTGATGAAAAACACTATCCATCAATTTTTGGAAGACTGAAGGCACATTCTTTGGGCCAAATGGCATTCTCACATACTTATATATTCCCATATGTGTGGTTATTAATAAGTAATTCTGAGAATTCTTTTCCACAGGAATCTGGTGGTAACCTTTGTTTCCATCAAGAAAGGAAATATATTTTGCTCCTTGTAAGGTAGCATGGATAGAAGCTATCCTTGGTAGAGGGTAAATATCATCTACAGTGTATGTATTCAGAGCTCTATAATCACCGCATAATCTTGCCTTATCTTTTTCATAAGAGATTAAGACTGGTGAAATAACACAATACTTAGGTGTTGTGTCTACTTTTTCAACAATACCCATTTCCAACAACATTTTTATATTATCTTCAATATCTTTCCTTTTTGCAGGAGATGCTGGGTAAGGTTTCTTTTTCAAGCTGCCAGGAATATTATCCAAATCACAACTTAAAGAGATTTTCATCTCATGGTATTTGACCAAACCTAGCTCATTTGAACCATGGGCAAATGCCATAGGATAAGATTTGATCAATCTCAAAATATTGTCTTCTTCAATTTTTGAGAGTTGAGGACTTAAAGAGGCCTTTTGGACTTCATTGTCCAATTCTACCACATCAATGGTGGTTCTTCCACCTTGAAGTTGTTCCTCTTTAGGAGAAATGGCATACACTGAATTTTCAGAACATATCTTGAATTTTCTCTTATTATTAACACCTATAGTGAAGCAACTGTTTGCAGGATCTAGTTTAATGCCTAACTTGGTCAATAAGTCATTGCCAATAATAAACCAATTACTACAACTATTATTATCCATTACAACAAATTCACACACTTCTCTTACATATCCATTATTATATTTAAAGAATACAGCAGTTTTGTATTTGCCAATTGGATTTGAAACTGAACCAAAACCCCTTCAGTTCCTTGTCTGTACAGTTTCTAGTTTTTCTTCATACTTACTATCAAGTTTCATTAATGTGTTAATAGAAACTACACTACCTGCAGCCCAAGTGTCAAGAATGGCATTCATTTCTTTTCCACATATAATAACAGGCGCTCTGATAGGTTTTATTTTGTAAGTTTCATGAGATACATCTTTAATTATTTCAGCTTCTTCAATGGAAGTTAAATATGTATCTGTATGAGGTATAGCATCATTCAGGAACATAATATCCTGTTCTAATACAAATATCTCATGTTCATCATCACTGTAAGAGATGTTACTTTTACAATCCTCACTGGATTCCACGTTCTCATCTTCATGATTACTTGTTTCATAATTTTGTGAGTTTTCAATAACATTAATTCTTTTCTTACACGTGTGACCCTTAACCCAAGGTTCATTACATTTATAACAAGTGTTATTTTCTTGTCTTTTAGGGACAAGGGGAGCTGAAGGTTTTTTATTCTCCGCTGGTAATTTAATTGTAGTAGGTTTTACTACGTCAACACTTTGTTTGTAATTATTATACTTGGTTTCATATTTGTGGTTTAATAATATTTCATTGCATATATTAATGAACCCGGAGGTATCTCTGATGGTTTCAGTTCTAGCTAAAATAATGTCTCTAACTGATATAGGCAATTTATATATTATTTTTTCTTTCCACTCATCATAATCCATATTTGGATCCATAGCTTTCATGATTTTTATTGAATTCATTAAAAAGACCATGGGTTTATCTCCAGCATTTGGATTATATCTGGCTCTTTCATACAATCTTTGTTGAGTGATTCTGAATTTTGGGCCACCAAATTGCCTTTCAATTAGTGCCTTCAATTCATTCCAGGAGTAGTTAATTCCCTCACTAAATACAGATTCAAACCATAATAAGGCCATATCTGTACATAAAGATATTAATTTTGATGTAATTTCTCCATCAGGTAATTTGTATGAAAACTTTAAGTTATCAATTCTTTGATTGAATTGTTGCCAATCAGATTTTGAATTTCTGTCAAAAGAAGGATACTGATCTAACTTAGGCCAGTTCTTTTGGTTAGTTTTTGCTTCCCTAACCTGAGGAATATTAATTAATTCACTTACTTTGGAAATATGATCATTTATTTCATCTTTTACTGATTTTATGTTCTCAGAGCCCATGACACTATGTTCATGTTCCATCATTGGTTTATCATTTGAGTGTTTCATAAAAACAGGTACTCTTTCCACATAAAAGGTGTTATCTTTTACTTTCTCAGTGTTTTTAAAAATTTTTGCTTCTTCTATTTCTACTCATTGTAGCCTATCTTTTATTACAGGTACATGAGTCAAAGTATCATTTACATTTGAAAAAGACAATTTTACACGTCCCTCTATGGTAGCCATACTATTCTGAGAGTGTTCTAATTTACTTTCCAAATTTCTAATCTCAGAGTTCAATCTTTTATTTTCATTGGTTAATTCATTATTTGAATTTTCAATAATTTTTAACCTATTGGCTGTGGTACTCAATGATTGTGTTAGTTTTAATAATACACTTTCTGTATTATTGTTGGACTCTTCAGAGAACTCTTCCAATTTTTCAATTCTCAATAATAATTTACTTATTATCTTTGATTCCATTGGATTTTCTTTTAAAAAATATTCAATTTTTTCTGTGTCTAACTCAGAAGACTCATCATCTTGTTCAATATTTAATTCATTTGGTTCCAATTTTATATTAATAGTATTATCCTGATGATCAATAAAACTATTTACATTGTCCTCATTTAAAGACAAGTTTAACATATTATTATCAAATGAATAATTCTTTAGATCCTCATCAATTATATCTAAAAATTCCTTATCAATCTCATTCCCTATAAGTAATTCATTGTTAGGTTGATAAAATTGATCATGAGAAGCTGGATGACTTACAAAGGTCTTATCCTACTTCCCCTGCCTCTCCTTGCTTTTCCCCTGTAAGGGTGACTGCTGGAGCCCTGTTAAGGAGGGTTGTTGTAATTTTGGGTGTACCAATACCACTTCCATTTTCTGACTGTAATTTTTTGATCCTCTTCTTGGACTGGAGGTGTTTCTATGTTATTGTTTGGTGCCACTGTTGGTGGTTGAGCCTTTATATTCACTAGAGCTTGGTTGACTTCTACAAAACCCTGTGCTGCCCTTTTCTCCAGATTTTTTATCTTGTCTAAAATGTTGTTGAATCTTATTGTCAGGGTGTTCAGTAGGGTAGAGAGGGAGTGAATTTGCTCTTGTGATGTGTTTTTGGTTTTCTTTATTGATACTTGTTTTAAGAGTTTTTCCCTTTTCTCCAGAGACATTGGTGGGGTTTTGTTTATGATGGGAGATTCCTATCCCTCCATTTGAATGTCCTTTAACAGGTCTTTCAGCTCTATGTCTTAAGTTATAAGGTTTTGCCTTATTACTTACAATTTCATTGTTGTCACACATATTTTACGTGGAATTTAAAAAATTGAGATTTAGATATAAAAACTTCAAAGAATGAGTTTTATCAGTATTTATCAGTACCTGAAGACAATTATAGTGCTTACTTATAGGTATGAAGTGAATTTCTAAGTGTCAAAAGTCAAATATGCTTTTAAGTGGTCACTTTATTTAACTGGTCTACAATATGTAGCCATTTATTTATATTTAAAAAAGAAAAACTGTCAGTAAGATTCTTTTTAAATATTAAATGAATATTACAAACCAATAGAAAGGGATTAAGATTCCTGTCAAAAGAAAACAATTAATCAGTTTAATTGGTTTATTATCTGCAAAGGACACAAACTTAATTGGTCTCTTGACAGACTCCCACTAATAACAATTTTTTATGTTAAATTAGTGGTAAAATTGTTGATTCAATATCACAATTTTATTATATAATAGGGCTTCTTTTTCTGAAATCACTATATAAGTGACCCCAACCTGTTGTAATTATCCAAATATTTCTATAGGGATATTATTTATGTGTAGCCTCTTTTTGAATTTTTACTTACTGGATGATAACCAACAGAATTCTTGAGGAAAAGCCCCCAATTTTCAGGCTGAGATCAAGTACAAGGTCGTGAAATAGCTTGAATAGTCTGTGTCTAGAAGATTTAAATGGTCCTGTATGAATACTGTAGTATAAATCCAACAAATAGTAAAATATAATCCAAAATAAAGGTCTCAGTAATATAAATCTCACTAATTTTATAAATGGCTTACAATCTTTTTAGCTGGTAGAAAAATAGATTTTAATTATTCAGATACTATTCAAAAGACTCTATAAGTTTTAATTGATATGTATTGTAATTGGCTTGGTTATATGATTTAAATTGTAATGATAAAGAATGTCAAAAACAAGACCCAAAACCTCCTCCTTTTATACACAATGAGTTCCCCAATGCATCCCTTGATTTACCAGTCCAATACACAGTTAATGACGCCTCCATCCAACTAATAGAAATGTATATCAACATCCCAAATGACCCATAACATAATTAGAAGATTATCAACTGCCAAAATCCTGTAATAATAGGGAAAATCCATCAAAATTAAACAATAAGTAAAAAAGAGAGTATATGTGTATTATACATCAATATAAAAGACTAAAGAGGGAAAATTAAGTTTAATAAGAGCTTAATAATAAGGGGGATTCACAGTAGAAATGATGGGGCTAATCATGAAATTATACTATGTGGAATTCCCATTCAAAAATGACCAAAATTGACTGAGAAACCACCTAGAAACCCAAAAAAAGGTGTGAGATGTGGGGTAACTACATGCAGTCCTTGGCAGGCGCTTTCACAGGTAAATCCTTGACTAATTTTAGGTAAATTTAAGTGTGGTAGTGAAATAAGGCGCCAAGAGTGAGGTTATTAATGGAATTAGTGCATATAAAGAGGGTCAATGCATTATTAATTAAGCTAGGACACTAAATAAGCGCCTGTTGCCTATTTTAGCATGTTTCCCCACAGTGGGCGTAGAATGTGGGGTAATTATAGTGTGAAAAAGCTAACTTTTCTAAAAATGAAGCTATTCACACAGGAAAAATGCAGGCAGTATGTGGCCAGTACACAGAAGCCATTTCTGGCATAAAAAACACCAAATTTGAAAAGTATTATTTTTATGCATTTAAGTAGCCAAATCAATAATCCTAAATGAGACAAATTGAACTGTCAAAGCGCAATTTTGATATTCTTTAATTTATAGCGCATATAATCAACTTTTAAGTGATTTAAAGCGCATTTCTTGTTTTTTGCATAAAACAATGAAAATAACAGCTTTAAGTGTACTCAAAAATTATGCAGCCTTATATTTAAGCTTCTTAAGATTATTCTAACATATTCCAACTTAATATTAAGTACATAAGACTTATAGAAGGTGGATATATGTGTGTATATAAGGTGTTATAATGGCATTTTTTGTGTTTTATCATAATTTTACTTATGTATACTGTTTGTGTACTCTAATTTATTGTTCCCATGTATAGTTCATGTGTTTAACATAAATTATAAGTACTTTTTACTCAGTCCTGGGGATATACAGGCTGGAAATCTATTTGAAAGCTATCTAGATTTGTTGAATATAGAGCAGGGGAGGCTTAAGTGGAGGAAGAGGATGGGAAAATATTTCTTTTGACATCATTTTTGTAGATGGCATCTTCACCATCCAACATGTTGGCAGGATTAACATCAGCTAACTCTCCAAAAATAGCATCCATCTCTTTAAAGTATGGACATAGCAAATCAAGTTTATCATCTATGGATTTTATGCCCTTACTGACATCAATGTTGGAAATACCAAAACCAGTAGAAAATGAAAGAGTCTTTGCCTTCTTGTATTTGGCTCAGTAATGCTTGAAACGTTCAGACATCTGTTTAGGCAAAAGATCAATCCTTCCCTTTGTCTTATTTTGTAATTCATTGGCCATTAGAAGATAGCCATTGACTTTTGATGCAGGGGGCCATCCTACTGTGGTTGCATTCTCAGTACCCAAACAAGAATCATAATTAGTTTTTATTTTTAGCCAGTTGATAAGTATGAGATTATCATCTTTTTTTAGTTGAACAGTCTTTTATTTCTCAGCTGAGTGGGGGGAAGAGGGAGTAATGGGATTTGAAGAACAACTGGGTGAAGGCTGCCTTTGAGAAGATCTATGATGAGGGGGCATGTTGAGATATTTGAAGATGAAAAGGAGAAGAAAAAAACAGATGAGATGGGGAGGGGTTTTGAATGGAAATGATTAGACAAGATGGGAGTGCGCAGCAAGGTAGGGAGGCTGGCACATTCAGAAAAATGTCCAAGATGTGGTTATGAAAAATTGAGGATAAAAATGTCAGATAGAGATGAACATTGACACATAAAAGGTCTAATAACCCAATTATTAGCAAAAATAATTGCGGAAGATAATTGGGGTATAATGATTTTTATCCGCAATTAATTTAATTGCAGATTGGTCAACATTGATACCCCCTATTTTTTAACAACACAGAGGTAGATGCCCTTAAGGACTTAGATCTTTATGTGATTAGTTATCAAGTATATCCACCTATGGACACATTATCATTAATTTCCCTGGTTCTATCTGGAGTCTAGCTGATGCTGTGTCAACAGGTAAGTAATGTATAGGGTTCTATCCGGAGTCTATGATGTGCACCAAGAAATCTTGATTTAGCTGTATTTTATTCAGAGTAGCATTTCTAACTTTAACCATTCACAATATGTCTGGCCACCTCTATTTAATTTTTCCTCCTTTCCACTACCCAATTATGCATCGGTTATGCCAGAAAAGTGTCTAGGGTGGCAAAAACACTTTGAGAAAGGCGAAAATGTTCATAAAAAAGTGGATTTTCATGGCGTGCCTTTAAGTTTTGGCTATATATATACAAAGGAATTCATATCCGGACCCTTCACCCTGCCAACATTTCCCTAATTTCTTTTCTTTTTCTTTTTCTTTCCTTTTTTTCCTTTTCTCAGACCGCCTATATACACTCTAATTCTTGTTAATACACTATTTGATCTGTTTATCTTGCGTAGTCTCAGAATTAAGGAGCCAATCACCAGAAAAAGAAGCTGGCACCTGCTAGCAGGTTCTTATCCCTGACTGAACTATGATAGTTCAATTGGGGGGAGGCACCTGCTAGCAGGTGCCAAAATTTTTTTCCTGGTGAATGATGCTAATGAATAAATAAATAAATATGCAAAGGAATACAAGTTATTTAGCGTGTTACTCAGTATCTTACAAGTATTACAAATTCACACAATTGATTGTTGAGAAAGGATATATCGCAAGAAAAAAAAAATCGAGCACCTGATAGCAGGTCCCAATCCCTATCTTTGATTTAACTCAGTTTCAGCTTATCTGTAACTATTCTGGAAAGACCCCACACTGAACAATGAGCACGCTAGCTTGTGCAGCATCAAAGCTGACTTACTCTTGAATCAAAGATGAATTGAGGGATTGGAACTTGCTAACAAGTGCCAGATGTTTTTTTGTGGTGTATGATATTCAAGAAGCCACAATAAGAAAAAAAAACGGAATTGAGAATTATTCTACTTGCTCCTTGTTAATAAAAAACTAATAACTGACAGCATGACTCTTGGATTACCATCACTATTATGGCCAACAGTAGTGGGAAAAAATCTTTATGACATACAGAATAGACATGAATGACTACAACTATCGCTACTACAGCCAAGTCACAAAATCTTGCGGAATTTTCGACGAAAAAATAAATGTTTCGCCCACGAAAAAATGATTTGCCTATTCAAATGGAAGTACCCCCGCTCTATCTCCAACCCTTTTGAACAGGCAAATCATTTTTTGTTGAGAACAACTTTTATTTATTCGTCAAAAATTCCGCAAGCTTTTACAGCCTTATTCGAAACGGTTGGTGCAGTTTTACTGAAAAATTCAAAACTTTTGGTCAGCTCAATTGACATTTGGCAGCAAACTTAGCCTCCCGTCACCAAAAATTTGCCAGTTTCTATGTCAAATGTCCAGCATTCTGTCTAAATGTTTCGATTCTTTTTGCAAAACTGCACCAACCGTTTCGAATTTGGCTGTATTACTTAGCTGTAGTAGCGTTATTAAAAAAAGAAAAAAAAACAATCCTACAAACACAGCTTTCAAGACGCTAAAAGGTTTTAAAAAGGTTAATGACAAGGCAGTCAATTTGATATTTGCTATGTAGCTTGATAATCTTACAGCTATATCAGGAAGGTTTCTCTTGAAAATGATCATTTTCATAAAGTTTTTGTGCTTCCTGAAAACTTTCTGACACAAGAAAATCAATGCATGCCATCCAGCCATTGGCGATAGTAAATCTTCCCGCATTCCATCCCCTCGCTATTCATTTGCTTGTGTGGGTCAATAAAATTTTGAAGAAGGGAAAAAAGATTCGAGGAAGATAAATAAGTTTCATGAAAATTTGAATTTTTGTGACAAACCTTCAAGTCTTAGCTGTATAGGATTAGCCACTCTGCGTTCCCACTCATCCGTGTGAGCTTGAAGAGTAGATATTGCAATTCTCACGGGAGCCAAAGAATCATCTGGTGCGTTTTTCTTATTGTGTGTTGTTCTACATATCTCAGGCCAATTGGTAGTATATCAGGTTTTTGCTCATTGTCGGAAATTCATTACTTGGTTTATCTTTTTTTTTAATTTCTTATCCACTCTTTCAATCCTTCAATCCATTGTCTGTTTTTACTTACTTCCATCTTTCCCCATTTCAACTTTCCTGGATCGCATCCCAAGTGGATTTAAAACTCCGATTTAAATATACATTTTTTCAACGAAATATATTTATACTTACTTTCGCTTTTCTCTCTTGCTGGGTTTTTACTTTTTTTGTCGTTATTAGATATCCTTCAAATTATTTCCATTTAAAACTTACATTTTCTGTCGTACTATCATGTTTTTCTTCACATGTTGCTTCAATGCAACTGAGCCAGAGCCTCCCTTGGAAACTCAGACAGATGAACTTCGAAATTCGGGCCTTGATAGTATTTCCACCTTGTATCCACGGCAATCTCTTCCTGAATCGCGAATAAAGTCAATGGAGGGTCGGACACCATCTAGTGATATCAATACTACTCCCCCCAGGTCCAGCTTTAATGCTTTGTCTGCTTGCAGCCTTAGCGGAAGACCTAGTCAATCTCATTCAGAGGAGAAACACTACTCATCAAGATCTTTTACCCCGACATCAATGTCAATTTCTAGCCGACGTTTATCAACCCATGCACTTAAAACTTTTCCATTTATAAATATTCAGAAAAAGTCAAGTGTTAATGTTAATGTTATTCTAGATAGCCCGTAAGTTCGAGGTTTTGTTCCCATAGCTGGATAAATTTACTCCCTTTACTAATTTTTGATATCCAATTAACAGAATTCCATCTCCACCACTAAGAAGAAAAAGAACATATTCTGACGATCCTTTTGCACCCCCTACTCCTGGAATTCAAATCGTCCGCGAATATAAACATGAGTCAACCTCTTCAAAGAATCAAGATGAATATTTAGAAAGATTCAGTATGGCTACAGATGAAAGCGAAAGAGTTGCAGAAGATTCCCGTAATTTTATGATTGAACTCCCCCCTTTACCCATACTTGACCTCAATATAGCGGCAGAAGTGTTAGGCAAGCGTCGCCAGTCTCTTTTGGAAAATAAGATAGCTTCACATTCTTCGATAAATCTCCAAAAACATCGAACTTTGCGGTCTAACCACAGCAGACGTAGAACTCGCATTCGTTCCAACAGTGCAGGTGAAATTATATCCAGTGCCGATTTAAAAATCAAGCGTCAATCTGAGGCTGAGAGTCCAGGATCTCCGCAGAGTATTTCATACCCATCTCCCTCATCGTCGACTTATCCCGAAGGCCATTTATCTCTTCAGACTGCCAGATCTTTGAGTAGCATAATTGCTTACATGGGTGAATGTCAGGATCAACTAGCCGCTTCCGGTCTATCTGATTATAGTGCTACATCTCAAGGTTTTCAATATGGTACTGGATATGCAAATAAAAAGGATGAGTACAAGAAGGGTTTGTACTCACCAATAAGGACGGATAATCAGTCTGAGCGAACAATAATTCCAACGAAGTCTTAGTCATATCTAAAGTGAAAAATAAAATCTTTTGAACCTCCTGATAATTTATTTGTCATAGTTATTTAAACCAATCACATCTTAGTTTTTCTCACATCCCTTCCTCTATTTGTCCTACTAACCCTTATATTCTAAAAATTTCACTTCGCGCAAGTTAGCAGTTTTTCTTATTTATATCTTTTTCGTCAATGTAATCGTTATTTTCTGCAAATTTCTACATATACATATTGAGGGTTAGATGCTTGGGTTAAGATCATTCCTTTTTATTTTGCGAGCGGTGCAAGGACATAGTCAAACTGTATATTCAGCGGCTTTATTCTTCGCTTGTCTTTCTAATATTATTGGCTGGGCTATCTGAATCATTATGGTCTTGTACATACGCATTTATTTGACATCCAAAATTAGAAATTTGATTTTGGATTAGATTTTGGGCACCCATTTTTATTTAATTTTTGTTTTGCGGAAGGAAGGACGGAAAAAAGCAAGGTCTAAAATTATTTATTATGTGTATTAATAAAGGAAAGGTGAAGTGCAGTTGATGATCAAAAAATTGTTTTAATTTGATAACCTTAGACATACTTAGGTCAAATGAGAATATTTCACTTGCAATCAATTATGATTTCCTAGCCGTAAAATTCTTCACATATAGTATCATGAGAAATTTTCGGGGAAATCGCTAGTAAGATCGCTCATATTTAGCCCGGTTAAAACCTGTCTGAGAAATCGAAAAAGCTCTGTTTATGAAAAAAACATACAGATACAATCTTATTTTTGCCTTTCATCACGGAGATGAGGGAAAAGAATGAGGAAGAAGGCACATTAAAGGAAAAGGTGGATGGAGGCGGAAGAAAGAGGCAAGCAAGAGCAACATGGAGCAACTGTGTGCGTGTGTGTGAAGGAGAGAGTGAGTGAGGAAGATTCAAATGGAGGGGTGGACCAGAGAGGGGGAACTGGGCGAGTTCTGACGCAGGAGGAAAAAACAGTGTACTAGACATCTAGTACAGCCAAGTCAGCAAAGCTTGGTGATTTTGCAAAAATAGTTGCTACTTTTTTCTCCCGGCTGCCACTTTTTTGTACTGTCAAATCATACCGGCTGGAGGCCAACCCAGCCGCAACTGTCCGACATTTGATGATTTTTTTTTTCTGACGTGTGATTTTCCCAACCAAGATGCCCCAATTTCACCATCGATTAATTTCTTCTTCCCCCCATTTCATTCTTGTTCTCATTCTCATTTTTTTCTTTTCTTCCAGGTATCACATCTAACTCAATTCTCGCACTGCCTCTTGACTGTCTTTTTTGGCAATTACCCTTCTCACAAGTTTTTCCCCAACCAACACAGTTGACTGTGAGTTTTTTTTTTCTTTTTTTTCATTCTTTTTTTTTCAGTTTATTTTCTAATATTTTTTGCTTGGTTTAAAGCCCAAAAATATGACAACAGATAATTTATTTCCACCCCCCATCCCCTTCCTCCTGAAAACAATGACTCTGATGAATCCTGGAATGAAGGATCTTACGGTTCCTCAGGGCAAAAAGATATTTACATGTAATCCGTTGTAATTTATACAGATTTCACATTTTTCTTACCTAAAAAAAACTATCCTAAGGACTCTAACTGACAACAATCAACTACCAATTCAACTTCTCCGAAATTTACTCAAGTTCAATCACAACCCGAAAAATTGAAATTTCTTTGGGATGTTGAAAATAATGATTTAGATGAATTTAAATATATACCAGTACAAACCATTATTGACAGTAAAAAAGATAAAGTTAACAGATAAAACCTTTGTTCAGGAGTAAATGAATCCCAATTAGTATCACGATGGATTCAGTGGCAACAATTATATCCTAGCCAACCTTTGTTCAGAAGTCAATGAATCCCAATTAGCATCACAATGGATTCAGTGGCGACAATTATATCCTAACCAACCTGTAATGCCAATAGTGAGAGGCAAAATAAAGAATATTGTATTGCTTTTAAATAAGTAATAATTCAAGATGATCGAAATGAAATAATGAGATCAATGGTAAATTAATTCTAACCTTTGTTCAGGAGTCCATGAATCCCAATTAGTATCACGATGGATTCAGTGGCGACAATTATATCCTAACCAACCTGACAACGAACAAGAAATATTAACACCACTAATATATGAACAAGCTAATACTAATAATGCAATACCTGTAATGCCAATAGTGAGAGGCAAAATAAAGAATATTGTATTGCTTTTAAATAAGTAATAATTCTAGATGATCGAAATGAAATAATGAGATTGATGGACAGACTAACAAATGGAACATAGTATATAACTAAAAGTAATGACAGCTCCATCGATCTCTTACAAAATCACTAGAGCTGTTATCAACAAGATCATTGACGAATACTCAATATGGTAGGACACGTTCTTGGCTGACCGAATGAGTGATGTGGCTTGGAATATCAATGATGAAGTAGGAAGCGTTTTTATTTCTGACAAAAGTTTGGGCTGATTATGTCCAAAAGCAGGTTGCCTCAGATGATGTTATGTGGTTTGTATCAATTCCCCATGGTGGAATATTCTCTGGAAAGAAAAATCCTTTCTTTGGATTCAAAAGAAATGTTCATCAAATTTCTTGATGTGGCTGGGAAAACACCTGATAATCATAAAATTGTTTGTTGTCTCAAACAGACAGACCCAAAGTGGGAAGCTCAGGTTAGCATTTTTTTTCACTCTTTTTTTGCATGGCTGATTATTATTCAGGATAAGACAATTTCACAAAGCCTCAGAAAAAACTCTGCTATTGAAGGGCACAATAATGAAAGTCCAGAAATTGGTATTGGTCCGGAACTACAAGCCAAACACTTGGTAATGGTCTGCTTGATCCAGGAATCCCATCCACTCTGTAAAGATTTAACAGGAAGTTCCATTGCTTATTGCTGTGTTAATCCTGTCAATATAATATGATTCCCACTACTAGTTTACTTCTATCACTTAGTTACTTAAGCATACTTAAGCATTTTTTGCTTGCACTCATATAGTAGTTATGTCCTAGTTTATCTTTAACCTAACCTGATGATACATTGCTTTATTCATTAGATTTGGATCCATTACCTGAATCTGTATCTATCTTATCTCTCTTTTATTTAATTTATTCATTCTAACAATTTATTATATTATTTTAAATTGTCAAGTCCACAGTCCCTCATCCTTTTCCTTATTTCTTACTAAGTTACTAACTTATATAAAATCATCAGGTAACTTGTAAATATGCTCTGCTACAGCAAATCCATATCCATCTTATCTCTCTTTTATTTAATTTATTCATTCCAACAATTTATTATATTATTTTAACTTTTCAAGTCCCTCTGTCCCTATCAAGTCCACCAGTCCAAGTTCTTAGTCCACAGTCCCTCTTCCTTGTCCTTATTTCTTACTAAGTTACTAACTTATAAAAAATCATCAGCCCTTCCTATTAACAGGGTTATGGGCCCAGTGATCCCCAATTACAAAACAAATCTGGCAACTCCTGATCCTATCAGCACATCTCCACCTTCATCTCCTGGGTCATCAAGTTCTTCACATTCCCATGATCTAATTTCTCTGAAATAAAAGGAATTGAAAAACTTAACAATAAAAACTACAGCTCTTGGAAAACAGATCTCAAATATGCTCTATGTCACCAGACGACCTACGCACAAGGTTGAGGATGTTCCTGTAAGTGAGATGAGGGATTTTAGAAACTTCTTTGAAGCACAGAGGAATGATTCGAGGAAATGATTCGAAAGTCACTCGAAGTAATAGCTATAGGTTCGAGGTTCAATCGAGAAGAATTATAAACTAGTTCCAAGGTAATAATAATTCTTAAAATCTCACGAAGGGTTGGAAACTCAATAATCAAAGATTTAGGATTTAGAAATGAATATTGAGAAGGTAAAAGAAAGATACAATAACAATGATTTAACTTTTAAGGATTTACCACTATTAATGTAAATACGATATTATAATTTAATTCTAAGGAATATCGAACCAAATACCCAACTCCTTTTATATCCTTTGTTCCTCCTCGCATTGACCTCCCTTCCATCGCAGCATTCCCATTCCATTGACCATTACTAACATACACTTAGACCCTCTCCACTAAATATCCATCCATGCTCAATTTACCCCTTTTAATTAATTAACAAAACTTTAATGAAAAAAAAACTACTACTATACTATTTCGTTGATCCTAGCGCTGTGCGTCGCTTATTGAAAAGGACTAAGGTACCCTATTGGGAGATTGACTAATTTAGATTTAGAGTTTAGGCTAGCGCAGTTAAATAGTAAGTACACAAAGGAAAATCGCAGTTGCTATGGAGAATTGCTTTCTGCGCTTCGAGTATAGATTTAGGACTCAATATTATTGATTTATTGAGTTAATTTCGCTTCGAGTGTCACGTGGCGCGTGACACTCTATCTGTTTGAAACTTGGATCAATTTCTTTTGGAGGAATTTCCTACCCCCACCAATCCTGAAATGCTTGCGTTCTACAAACTAAGGAAAAGGCAAACTAATACTATTATCAAAATGTTCATGGACAGGGCAAACCAACATAAATTTATACTAGACAATGACACAGTTGAACCAGCTGAATTATGGACACATATCAAAAACCATTACACTTCAAAATCTAGCCAAAATTGTTCTTATGTCATAAACAAATTATTCAAAATAAAATTTACTGAGAGCAGAATTCTTACTGAAATGGACAAGTTCAGAAGTACCATGAAACTACTTTGGGAGGTGGCAACCAATCTGTTCAAGGAGAATATACTCTCATACATCATGGCTAATTATGTGCTTAACTTGTTACCTGACTTGTATCAAACTTCTGTGACTAGTATTCTCAGCAAATACCATATCACCAATCAGCGGCCTACTGTCAGATGCATCTTTGCCAACATTGAAGCTGAGGTAATTAGACAAAAAGTTTTGAATACATCTGGGACTAATTCTCGAAGTGTCTTAGCAGTGGACGGCAAGACAAAATTTTTCTGTTCAAAAGGAAAGCACAACCCCCTTGCACCTCATTCTGAAGACTCCTGTTTTCAACTTCATCCTCAAAAGTGTGAAGAATTCCTTAAAAGGAAGAAGGAGAGAGAAAGTAAGGACAACTCATCTCAACCTAAGGCTCTATCATTATTCTCTGATGTACCGGAAAACTAGGCTATATTGGACAGTGGCACTTTGCTCTCAATCTTTAACAATCAGGACATCTTTACACAGTTTGAACCATCTAACACTGTACTCACTATGGCTAACAGAGGAGAAGTACTTGCCCCTGGACAAGGCAAAGTCACTTTCAAATCCAATTCTGGCCACCAATTCAACATTGATAATGCCTTAAATGCTCCCTCAGTCAAGGCCACACTGATCTCAGTCATGGACTTATTAAAGGACAGCTGGTATCTTCTCAATGATAAAGGGAATTTCAAGGTTAAACACATGGAAAAAACCTTAATTGACTTCTTGAAAAAAGGGTGAATAATCAGTTTTCCCATTCAAAAATTTCCAATATACAATCTGGTTGGGAGTGGACTCCCCAATTGTGATTTACTTCATCACAGCTTTGGTCATCTCAAAATCAAACTATGGAGTGTTTATTCCCGGGTTTGAATCTCTCTGAATATACTTGTAAAACTTGTGCACTAGCTAAAGCGCACATATTACCATATTCTGACTCTTTTCCAACTCCAGAATCACCACTTGATGTTATCCACATGGACTTACGCGGTCCAATCACCCCTGAATCTAAAGGATCTAAATCATACTTCTATCAAGCTGTTGATGGACACTCTCATTTTTGACATGTTATCTTCTTAAACTTAAAATCAGAAACTTTTGAAAAATATAAAGAATATGAAACCCTAGTTGAAAATCAGAAGAGTCGACACATCAAATGTGTTGTTTCTGATAACGGCAGGGAATTTACCAGAAATTCAATTACAAACCATTTTAAAAACAAAGGTATCATACATCTACGGACAGCTCCTTACTCACCTCAACAAAATACTATTTCTGAAAGGGGTAATTGTTCTATTGTTGAGAAAGCCCAATGTCTTCTAATCAAATCTGGACTCAATGCCCATTGGTGGGAAGAAGCAGTTAATAATGCCACCTACCTTTTAAATATACTCCCCTCATCATCACTTCCTAACCACAAGACTCCCTGGGAGTTATGGTATGGAAAATCCATCAATATCCCTACCAAACTGTACCCCTTTGGAAGAGATGTTGTATTTTATCAACAGAAGCATAAACACACTGGAAAATTTTATGGGCTACTTTGAGGGACATATTAATTATCATATATACTCTCCCTCCACTGACTCTATTTGAATCATGCATAACATCAAATTCCTTAATACCTTTAATCTTGCACAAAAAATCACTACGGGAAAACCCATAGACACCTTAGTATTTCCCAAAATTCAACATGTTGACACTCCATCATTTAATCAGCTAGTCAATACTATTCCTGAAATCACCATTCCCTCCAATACAAATGATGTTGATGAACATAACTCTAATATAAGTCATAATACCCCTCCTAATATGCCTACTATGAAAAACTACATTTATATTGATAAAAACATCAGACCCTCAAAAGAAATCTCTTCAGATATAGATCCTGCAAATATCCTATCATCTAAACACTGAATCAACAACATTTGCTTACTTTTCACCCTCTTTGATACTCCTAAGAAATACCACAAGGCCATCACCTCTCCTGAAAGTGATGAATGGCTAAAAGCTATACAAGCAGAATTAGGAAGTATCACTAAGAATGAAGTCTGGGAAGAATCCCCCATTACACAACATCATCACTTATTAGGAACTACCTGGACATTCAAGTGGAAAACGGATGCTGAGGGAAACATCATCAAATACAAAGCTAGATTCTGTGTTCAGGGCTTCTCACAAATAGAGGGTATTGAGTACAATGAAAATTATGCTCCCACAGGTTGAATATTCACCCTTCAATTTTTACTAGGCATTTCTGCTCATAAAGATTGGGAAATACACCAAATGGATGTAAAATTGGCATTCCTACACGGAAAACCAGATGAGGATCTCTATTTACATCATCCCAGCGGTTACTCTCCAAATAATCACAATTCCTGTCTACACCTTAAAAAATCCTTATACGGCCTGAAGCAAAGCCCTCAATGTTGGTATTGGGAACCATCAAATTTCTTCAACAATATTGGTTTTTGTCCCAGTATAGCTGATCCTTGTTTGTTCTTAAGTCAAGACTTATCCAAACCTTTCTATGTTTACATTCACGTTGATGACCTAGTCATAGCTGGTCCTTCTGTTCAGGAATTTAAGTCAAAAATATCAAATGTATTTGACATGGACAATCAGGGAGAACTCAGTTGGGTACTTGGAATGAAAGTAGTTCACAATTGAAAATCCAGAACAATACATCTCTCTCAGAAATTATATATCAAAAACATTCTGAAAGAATTCAATCACAACAAATGTTGATCTGTTTCCACCCCTCTTGTACCCAATTCTCAGTTCACTCAATGCACTTCAAAACAATTAGTACCTCTTGTCAACTATAGAAGAGCTATAGGGCTACTTAATTACTTAGTACTATGCACTCGACCAGATTTGGATTATGCTGCTAGTACCTTAGCTCAATATTTAAATGACCCCTCTGATCAAAAAATTAGTGCCTTCTTCCACATTTTGCAATATCTGAAACTCACTCAAGATCACCATCTCAGGCTGGGTAATGTAGAAAAGGCTGAACTTGGACACCTCAAAGGGTTTGCCAATTCTGATTACGATAAATCATCCAACTTAAAATCTACCTCCGGCACTCTTCTTTATCATTTGGGTCTCATTGGTTGGAAATCAGCTAAACAACAATCTGTTTCATTATCAACCTCTGAGTCTGAATACTACTCTATGAATGACTGTGGGCAGAATCTTATTTGGATGAAAGAACTATTTAAAGACTTTTCCATACCTCTGAACAATTTCATCTCTATGGTGACAACCAGGGGCAATCAACCTCACTCTAAATCCTCTCTATCAACACCACACTTGACATATAAACACTAGAATATGCTGGTTGCAAGAACAAGTCAACAACAAAGAATTCCTAATTAAATATATACCCACTGGAAGTATGACGGCTGAAATCATGACAAAGTCCCTTGCACAACCAAAAAATTTAGATTTCTTAAATCAACTTCATTAACTCCCTTTCTGTCTTGAGCACGGGGGAGTGTCAATATAATATGATTCCCACTACTAGTTTACTTCTATCACTTAGTTACTTAAGCATACTTAAGCATTTTTTTGCTTGCACTCATATAATAGTTACATCCTAGTTTATCTTTAACCTAACCTGATGATACATTGCTTTATTCATAAGATTTGGATCCATTACCTGAATCTGTATCTATCTTATCTCTCTTTTATTTAATTTATTAATTCTAAAAATTTATTATATTATTTTAACTTGTCAAGTCCCTCTGTCCCTATCAAGTCCAACAATCCAAGTCCTTAGTCCACAGTCCCTTGTCCTTGTCCTTATTTCTTACTAAGTTTCTAACTTATATAAAATCATCAGGTAACTTGTACATATGTTCTGCTACATCAAATCTGTATCTATCTTATCTCTCTTTTATTTAATTTATTCATTCTAAAAATCTATTATATTATTTTAACTTGTCAAGTCCCTCTGTCCCTATCAAGTCCACCAGTTCAAGTCCTTAGTCCACAGTCCCTCATCCTTGTCCATATTTCTTACTAAGTTACTAACTTATATAAAATCATCAGGTAAATTTCCCTCTGTGCCTATCAAGTCCACCAGTTCAAGTCTTTAGTCCACAGTCCCTCATCCTTGTCCATATTTCTTACTAAGTTACTAACTTATATAAAATCATCAGGTAACTTTCCCTCTGTGCCTATCAAGTCCACCAGTACAAGTCCTTACTCAGTCCACAGTCCCTCTTCCTTGTCCTTATTTCTTACTAAGTTACTAACTTATATAAAATCATCAGCCCTTCCTATTAACAAATCCTGTTAACCCTCAAGAACTCTTTATTGTAACACCCACTCTAGCAGAAATGTGGGCTAGATCTATTGTAAGATATTTGAATTTTTTATTTGATTTTTTCTCTACACTTATTAATGGTTTTTAAATTTTAGCATTCAAATCCTTTGGAAGTTACACATTTGGTACCTCCAAAGACTCTGTTTTTTATATTTGAGCATCGTAAACGTGGTGGGAGCACTGGAAGTTCAGTTGCAGGGGAACTTCTATCTGGTCAGGGAGCTGCAGTGTTGGAAGCTGTTGCTTCTTTATTAGGTTCTTCATTTATTACAATGAAACAAGGCTCTGCTGTTCAAGAAAAGAGACAGACCTCTAAACCACCTTCTTTTAAATGCGATGATAATGAAGGCGAAAATTTGTTGGATTTTTTTAAATTTGCAAAAGTCATTCCATGAAATGAAGATCTATTGGAAGGTTTGGACAAGTTAAATCTAATGCATTGGCCATTCTTTAAAGATTTTAATGCTCAAGAATTAGTAGATGTTTAAATTCCTGTAGCTTTTGCACATGCATGTGTGCGTAAATGCAAAAATATGGAGCACATCCTCATTTTCAAAAAAAATGTCTTAGGTAAGTAAAGCTTAAGTTGAATTTTAAAAATTTGTGTGTGCTTTCTTATTTTATTTAAATTTCTCTGCTATTTTGTATCAGATTTGATGAATAGAAAAATGTGTATGAGAATTATAAATATTTATATTAAGATCGTGTTATTAAGCAATAATTCCTGTTCCCTGAAACAAATTTCTCATCATAATTGAAGTGAATTTCACCTTTTCCCAACCAAGAATTAAATCCTCATCTTCAGGACCACCTGTCAGCTTGAAATGACGTTTTAGAGTTGACTTTAAGACAGCAAAACATTTTTCTATAGGGTTATAATCAGGGGAATAAGTAGGTAAATACACTAATTTACAACCCCTCCTTGAAAAAATCTCAGCTATTCTTCCTCCATGATGAAATTAAATCTTGCCTAGCACCAAAACACTATTTTGTTTTGGGTATGACTGCATCATTGGCATCTAAAGGCATAATAACCAAGTTATCAGTAATTTTTCCTGTTCAGAAATAAAATAAATATTAAATGTACCAAAACTCTTTCTAAGAAGAATTCAAAATGAAAACAAGTGACTATTTCTTGTTGGATCATGCAGTCAACCAAGCCAGCATGTGAGATTCCAGGTATAATGTTGAATCATGGAGTTCGTTTGACCTGAGGTATTCTTTTAGTTTGTTTGCCTTTAGTTGACCACCCAGAGTCACAAGTTGCACCTTCAATTAACATCCCACACTTGTCTTATTTAATTTATAAAAATAATTAGTAATTAGAAAAATTCAAAAAGAAAAAAAATTACGCACCCATAAACACCAAACAAGTGGGATCAATCCTTGAAATCACAGAGAAATATCTTGCTTGTTGAATATCACATTGGGCAGGATTTACTTTTTGTGTTTTCTTTTTAGTCAGATTAAGATGTTCAACCAATTTAGTTGCAATTGTTGATCTTGAGACCTCTACACAATGTTGCTCCAATAATTTTGCTTGGAGCTCATCTTGATACAAAGTGGGATCTTGTGTTACCAAGTTAAGAATAAATTTCCAATGTTCCTCATCTAGCTTGAATGGAGCCCCACGTTTAAGGTAAATATCAGGATCTTGATAAAAGCTTTTGTTCTTTTGTACAAATTCATCCACTTACACAAAGATTTTGGATGAATTTGTGTCAAATATTTCTCATTTATTTCTTTCAATGATTTGCCTTTCAAAGCATCCATTACTACCAAAATTTTTAACTTACTACTATATTTTATATATGGAATATTCCTAGAAAAAAAAAGAATGAAAAAAAGAATGAAAAAAAGAATTAAAAAAAAGAATGAAAAAAAGAATGAAAAAAAGAATGGAAAAAAAGAATGAAAAAAAGAATGAAATAAAGGAACGAAAAAAAGAAAAAAAAGAAAAGGAAACTCATCGTCAACTGTGTTGGTTGGGGAAATACTTGTGAGAAGGGTAATTTCCAAATAAGACATTCAAGAGGCAGAGCAAGAATTGAGTTAGATGTGATAACTAGAAGAAAAGAAAAAATGATGAAAAAAATGAGAATGAGAACAAGAATGAAATGGGGGGGAGAAGAAATCAATTAATGGTGAAATTGGGGCATCTTTGTTGAGAAAATCACATGTCATAAAAAAAAATGTCATCTAATTTCAGACAGTTTCTGTCTGATGTGAGAAATTTGCAGCTGGGTTGGCCTCCAGCCAGTATGATTCGACAGAACAAAAAAGTGGCAGCTGGGAGAAAAAAGTAGCAATTATTTTTGCAAAATCACCAAGCTTTGCTGACTGGGCTGTAGTATTTTGGCTTCACAAACAAATTTTGTGTATGATTCTAGTAATAACCCTAACAGAGCTGGATACATTCCTTTGTGAGAGAAAGGGAGGGGAGAAACTCAACCAAGGCAACTCCATCATCCAGACATAAATTATGGACTGAACTCAAACAAGGAACAAAAAAACTACTAGACTTCTAGTGCACTTTTTTTCTGTATGTGTGACAATTGATTTACAGAAAAATTCAAGGTGATTTCTGAACATTGAGAGTGAGAATAAGAAGAAGGGTGGGAAGTGGTGAAGAGATGTTAGTTTTGGAAAGAGGATTGGAAAAATAATTTTTTTCTGGGAATATTAGGGGGTCTTAAATATTAAAATACATTCCTAGTGGACTTCAGCCTCAAAAATTTATTCCAAGACATCGTGATAAATTGAAGACTTGGAGTAAGAGGTCTCAAACATGAGTTTGAATACTTCCTAATTTTGTGCCAAGATATGGGAATATGTGCACCAGGTGCTGACTTATAATGTTAAGGTAATGGTGTGGATGTACCCAAAAAGGGGTGTGTTGAGTTACAAACATGCTGTTCAAGTACACCTGTTCTGGGAAGGTGTCTTCAAATAAAAAAGACTTACTTTTTACCAAATTTTTGGCATGCTTGAATATCATATATGCTAATTTTTGAGACCTCCTATTCATCTAAAACCCTGCACCAGTAGAGGTAGAATTACGAGAGAGTTTTATTTCAGTAGTTTTCAGCATACAGCATGATAAACTTGTAATAAGCAGCTGAAAGATGCCTCTCATCTAAACCAGTGACATTGTGTTATAAAAACATTGGTTTTTTTATTAAGACATCCTCTCCTAGTGTTTGACTCACAAGATAAGTCAATTAATCCAAGATATTTACAACAACTCTAGTTTGTGAAAAAAGTAAGTGTGAGATAAATCATTTTTGAACATGAGAATTTTATTTTCAACAATAAATTTTAAAGAAATAGGAAAAAATAAAATAAATATATTAAATAATCATTTTTTTGAGAAAAAAAAATTTAAAAAAAATTTCCCATGGTTGAAAGATATTTTCTTACACTTATTTTTCTCACATATTTTTATTGCACATATTTTCATTAAGCATATTTTTTTTGCACATATTTTTCTTAATTTTTTTTTCTGACCTCATGCCCCTCCCTAAAATATCCCTAACTCGTGCTGGATATCCCCATCAGGGATATCTTACTTGGTGCATAGTTGAATGAATTGATTGGTATGGGATGTATCAAAGTCTGAGTTTGATTGGAAATTTATTTTTTGTGTGGGATCTACCATCATGACTAAAAATTGGGGTATTAGAACAAAATAAAGGGGCTATTTTGATTTTCTTATCCACTAGCTCTGAGGCTGGTGGTTGAGAATCTTCTTCCATTAAAATTTCTAGATCCAGGAAAAAAAAGGATTGGCACCTCCAGGAGAAAATTGTTGGGAAACAAGGCCTGGATTCACCACCATGTTTCAGTGTTTTATGTGCACAAAGAATAGGTAAATAAAAAGGACAGCTTCTTGTGAATTTATAAACAAAAGATAAGTATGAAAACCCTCATTTTTTGCAGTAGTGAGGGCTTATCGCTCTAATTCTGTAATCTCTCCTCAAGAAGAGATCCTGGATTGAAATATGTAAGCTCACTTAGAGATAATTCAAGCGGATTCTCAATTATTTTACATTTATATATATTTGGAATGTCATTATGTGTTGGATTTTTCTATATGTTTATTACCTTTGACAAATTATTTTGTTAAATTTAAAAATGTTTCAAAGGGAAAGATGGGATGTATTATGTTGGATAAAAGTTGGAAAGGGAATTTGCCTAATTTTGGTGATATTAGTGGTGGATTATTTTATGACCTCCAGAAAGAGGATGAAATTCAATTATCAAATCAAAATCAACAAAAAAATCTTAGTATAATTGATTCACAAAAAAATAATATTTGTGATGACTCAATTTCTGTCCTCCAGCATGAGGTTAAACTGCCTACTTTATTTACTGAGGATTTTATAGTGGAAAAGAGTACCAAAAGTGTTGAAAAAATTAGATGTTAAATAATTTGAAGGAAAAGGGGGTAGTTATGAAAATATTAAAAATAAAAATTATATTTCAACTTATTCTATTTTGGATTCTGAAGATGAAGAAGAAGAAAATTCTTATGAAAAATTATATAACAGTGAATCTATAATGGATCAAGTATCTTAAGTAAAAGTGGATGTTGATGCAGAAAAATATAAAAAGTTTGAAATTAAAATTAGACCAATCAATGAACTGCTTCCAGAAAAATTGAATCCTCCCTTGAGAAGAAAAACTTTATCAATAAATCTATATGAATTTCCTTTAGTCATGAACCTGCCAGAATTTTCCAAAACTTCAAGTATCACTTTTAAGAGATTGGAAGTTGTTAATTTTGGACCTGAAGATTGGCTGTCAGGTGAAGAAAAAAAGTTATTGTTGGATTTAATGGTTAAGAGGGAGAAGGACAATCATTTGTAGAGGAGGAGAGAGGTCTGTTAAAGCATTCTTATGGGGAGCCCTACAAGATTCCAGCTTTTTGTCATGAACCATGAAAACATAAACCTATTCCAATACCTGCTGCTTTAAAAGATGATAATATCGAAGTAATTAGAGAAAAAATTTGAGCTGGATTATATGAACAGTCATCATCAGGTTATTCAAGTCCAGTATTTAGTTTAAAAAAACTAATGGAAAGCTTAGGGTAGTTCATGATCTAAGGGAATTAATTTGGGTTACAATAAAAGATGCAGGAATACCACCTAGTTCAGAGGAGTTTGTATAGATGTTTTCTGGAAGAGTGTGTTATGTTTTGGGAGATATAATGGGGGGATATGATGAAAGAGAGTTTAATCTGGATTCTAGGCCTCTCAAAACTTTTGATACACCACTTGGACAATTACAGCTGAGAAGATTACCTCAAAGAGAAATAAACTCAGTTTCTGTTTATCAAGCTCAGATGTCTTGGATTCTACAAGACAAAATTTCACCATATGCTGGTATATTTATTAATGATGGTGGAATAGAAGGACCTTCAAAAGATTATGGTAATGAAATATTGAAAGAGAATACAGGGATACTAAAATTTATGTTTGAATATGATGTTATTTTAGAAAGGTTTTTGTTTAGGATTGGAGAGGCTGGTTTGACTATTTCAGGTTCCAAAATATTTTTGTTGTGTTCCAGCTTTATAAATCTTAGGTCATGTGCATGTAGAGAAGGTAGGATTATGTCAAAAAAGAAGGTGAACAGAATTTATTCCTGGCCAAGACCCAAGAATATGACCAAAGTCAGGGGGTTTTTAGGTATATGTGTTTATGTGAGAATTTATATAAAGGAATTTTCTTAATTGGCTGCTCCTTTGAGATGGTTGATTAGGAAGGATGCCGATTGGGAGGAGGGGAAGGAGTGTGAAGAGGCATTTGAGAGATATAAGAAGGTTTTTGGGGAAGATATTATCCTGCATAAGTTAGATTATGGGAAAGATTCAGGCAGAATTTATTTAGCAGTGTATTATAGTCAGATTGCTTCTGGGGCCTTTCTTTCCCAAATGTTTAAAGCTGGTAATATAAGACCAGTCAGGTATGAATCTGTTGTTTTTACTGAGGTGGAATCAAGATATTCTCAAACAAAATTGGAACTTTGTGTTGTGGCAAAAACTCTTAAGAAGCTTCATAATGTTTTATGGTGACAAGACTTTGAGTTAAAAGTGGACGTAAGATCTTTAATTCAAATGATCAATTCACCTAGCTTATCAAATGCACCCATGAATAGATGGATAGCTTTTATTCAACATTTTTCTTTTTATTTAGTGTATAAGCCTGGCAAGACGTTTACTATGCCAGATAGCTTGTCAAGAAGACCACCTACTGAAAAGGATTTTGACTCAGATGAATTTGATGAATATCTACCTGTGATAAAAGCCAGTACAAAAAGTGCTGAAACTTTCCTTACCTCCCCCATGAGGTTATACTGACCAGCTTAATTACTGTAAATAAAGATGAGGATTGCCTCCCCAATGAAGTTAAACTGGAATTATTAATAAGTGTAGACGATGAATACCTCCACCATGAGTATAAACTGGAAAATAATAAAAATATTGTGAATTATGTGTTTTGGGAGTTTAGTGAAGGTGTAGATAATTTTGGTGAAAAAGAAATTGGAGAAGTGGTGTATGAGGATGAGGATGGTGATATTGTGTGGGATAGTAGTAAGCTTATGAATGGTGTATATAATTGATTATTAGATAATTTGGCTAAAGAGAGGTTGGGTAATTGTGAGAATTTGGTTAAAAGGAGGTTGGACAAAGATGAGGTTGATGATTCTGAAAAGAGTGAAAAAGAAGAAAATTTGGTTGTTAAAATGTTGGAAGGTTAAAAGAGGAAAAATTCAAATTTCTTTATGATAAATAGGCAAAGTCGAGGACTGAAATTATTGGCTCATTCATGTGTAGGTGATTTAGGAGATAGGGAAGTGCCCATTGATATTATATTATTGGATTTTCAAGATGATGTCTGTGGACAGACAGGTTTTTATTATAAAATGTTGAAATACTTATTAATGTTAGAAAGGCCTAATAAATGTTATAATGATGAATGGATGGCTAATAAAAGGAATTAGCTGGCATTTTATCTTTCAGGAAGAAGATTAATGAGGAGGAGGTATCCAAATCCTCAAGTTGTTATAACTCAAAAGAAAGGGAAAAATTAGTTATGAAATCACTTCATAAAGATCTTAGGCATAAGAGAGTTGGTGAAACTTATAAATAAATTGCTGATAGATTTTGGTAGCCTTGTATGAAGCTTGCTGTTAAAAAATGGGTTCAGTCATGCAAATAGTTTCAAAGGAGGAGTTATTTAAGGCCAAAGGAACATGGACATGCAACCAGAGAAAACATTCTTTTTGGTAGTGTTAGTTTGGATGCTGTTCATATAAAGGAGGGTAGATATAAATATTTAATTGTAGCCAGAGATGACTTATCTGGTTGTTTAGAGGCAGTGCCTCTTATTAATTTCAATTCAAGGAATGTTGCAGATTTTTTGATAAAATAATTGGGTATATAGGTATGGAGTGATGAAGTTTGTAAAGGTTTGTGGAGGTCCTGAATTTAGGACAGAGCTTAGAGTGGCTATATCAAAAATTGGATCAAAGTTTAGGGTAGCAACCCCATATTATCCTGAAGCTGAAGGAATGGTAGAAAGAGGGCATCAAGTTATAAAGAATGCTTAAGTTAAAATGTGTGGAGCAAGTGCTGAAAATTTTAGGCACTATTTACCATTGGTTTTATTTGCTGATAGAATCACTGTCAAAAAGGACAACTGGATATTCAACATATGAACTAGTTTTTGTTATTAAAACAGTTTTACCAGTTGTTTTAGAGGCTGAATCATATCTTGGAGTAGGTTGGGACACAGTCAAAACTACTGAAGAATTACTATGTGGAAGAATGGTTCAGTTGGAAAAGACAGAAGAAATTCTGAAGAAGGCATATTCTAGGATGATGAAAATTTGAAATCAGTCAGTCAGATATTGAGATAAGAGGTTGGTTCCTATATTAAGTAAACCTTTGAAAGCTGGAGATATGGTCTTGGTGTATAATAGGAATTTGGAGAGTCGGTGGGGAAGAATGTTTGCTGATAGGTGAAATAGGCCTTACATAGTCAGAAATCAGGTATCTGGTGGCTCATATCACCATGCAATATGGGGGGAGGACTTTCTAGCAAGTCCACAACCTTTAACCCTAATTTATATATAATTTAGCACACATGGAGGCAGTTATTAAACAATCATGAAGAAATAGTGAATTTACTTTGAAAACACCTTGAAACTAATTTGAACCTTCATTGAGCCACAGTTTATTAATATTTTAATAAATATTTATACTTGAATTAGTGGATTTGTTGAAAGGATAAAAAAAATAAATGAGCCCCACTAGCAATCTAGCCTTGTGGCTTCATAAGATATTGAAAAATTGTAAAAAAAATTCATTTTTTTAATCTAATGAAACTCTCAGATAATTTGAACTATAAGAGATTTCACAAAAATTTATAGGGTATTCACCCTATGTATATATAAATAAAATATCCAATATTCTAAGAAGTTTTTCATTAAAAAATATTTATTGAATTTCTATATTTCATTAAATTTTTATCAGTAAAAAACTGAGAAATAAACACCTTTTCTCATTATATAAATCAATATTATTATTTATTTATCCATTTTTAAAAAATTTGTGGAAGTTGAAACACTCTTTAAAATAATTAACATTAAATTTAGTCAATAGAACAATTTGTAAGACTGATTTACATCCCACATTTTTATAAGTTAAAACTGGAAATGGGCCCAATTCTATTAAAAATATAACTTATCATGATATTCATTATATCAAAAGAATAAAAAATCCAATTATTATGAGAGTAAAATCTATGGTTAATAAATATTAAAAAACATTTTTGAGACATTTTTGGGATGTTTCTTGCCATTATTATTTCAAAGTCTCAAAATATATTATATAATTTTTGTGCTTACATTGTTTCAAATTGTTCCTTACAAGTACTTTCTTCCCTCAAGCTTTAAATCTCATTCTTCTTCCATCTAAAATTTTCTCCCTCTTAAATTTTATTTAAGTCTACCAAGAACTGTCACATCCCAAACCCTTATTCCCTTTTCTCCACCCCTAATCATCCCATTACACCTCTCCTCACTTATTTTTCTCCCCTTAAAACCCCATTTATTCCCCTCTTCACCACTTTCTACCACAACTTTCTTGATATCACTCATTTTGCTCCCCTTCTAGCCCCTTTTACTGTATAGGAAGAAAAGGGGGTGATTTGGAAAGCCATAGGGGTTGGATGAAAATTGGAAGGGTGGGGAATGTCTGGGGTGAAGAGTGAAAAAATGGGGTTGAAAGCAAAAGCATTTTAATTAGTTATAAAAGGAGTGGAGTGGAGTTGAGGCAAAAATAGATAGGGTAAGGTTAAAAGGGGTAGGGTAGGGTAGGGAGAGGCAAGAAAGGAGTGGTGAGGTATGAGGATGTTAGCAAAAGGGGTGGAGTTGTGTTAAAAGTGAAAATAGAGTGGAGGGGAATACTGAGGAGGGCTTAAACTTGGATTTTGGAGCTTAGAGGGTGTAGAAAATGTATCAGGAGGGCAATAAAAGGGTGGGGGGTGGTAATAGAATTAACAGAAATGACAAGGTAGAAAAATTAGTGTGGAGAGATGGGGAGGTTGTCAACTGAGGTAACAAAAATTGGAGAGTGTACTCTATTCTTCGGAAAACATCAGAGTCCACCTTCTCAATCTACAGCTCTATTCTGCCAATATAAAAAATGATTGATAATTATCTTTTATTGATATATTTGAGCTTAAACCTATAGTTTATACATCTTTATTTAATATTTTTTATTTACAATGAGCTTTAAGACTTAGAAATTAATATAATAAAATAATTGTTAAAGAAATACTACTTTTCATTTTTACACAAGAATTGACAGTATGCTTCTGATAAGTATACATGATATAAATAAATAATATAATAGGAAAATTGTAGCAAAAAGTTGAAAACTAAAACAAAACATCTAAAGAAGTTTTAAACAATTTAACTTATGTATTTTATGAGTTTATTGTAATTATTTTTAAATTTAATAGTAAAATATGTTGGTTAGATTAAAAATATCTTTGAATTAAATTAAATAATTCAGGTAAAGTTTGAAGAAAAGATCTATCTACATATATGACCATTTAGCTTCATTTCTTGTTTTTTGATTACTATATATAACTGGATAATTGACTAAAATAACTGCAAATTTAAGAAACTTTAAAAATTTATCTGCCTCAATATATTTACAATAATCAATTCAGTAACAGAAAAAAATTTCTGAGTCCTTTCTTTTACTAGTTTTATTCATTGCAATGACTATATACATTTTCAAAAAACATATTTATCATGTTTATGGTGGAACTTAGATTGAAATATCAATGCAATCCTTTTTCGAAGTGTGTTTCAAGCTAAATTAAGCCATGAAAAAATTTATACTTTTTTAGAATTTTTGTTAAGTATTTTTAAGTATAAAAATAAATATATTTTTATATCAAAATATTTTTATTAAATACTTCAAAGTTGTGATAATAAGTACAAATTAAGAATAATTTTGATAAAATATCATATTAAAAATAGTTTTAATTTGATCATATATTATTATGATATGAGTTCTTTCCATATGGCAGATTAAGAATATAACTTAAAATTAATTTTATACAACTATATTATATAAAAAAGGTATCAGCTCTTTTGCTTAGATTTGAAGTACTTCAAAAAAATTTTTTTTGCTTTAGGTACACATCATATAGAGTCTTCAGAGCATCATATTAATTATTTATACTTATATTTGTAAGTTGAAGGGAAGCCTCACAGGATAAAGTTGGTGGTTTTGTAAAAAAAATAACTAAATATCTTTTAAAACAATATATATTTCTATAAAAAGTCAATTTTTAATATTTATTTTCTGTTTTAAATATGTAATGAAGATTTGAAATAATGCTATTTGACTTAATTTTTATAACGGTATACTCATTCCAGTATTGCTTTGTGATAAGGCCGATTTCAAGAAGATTTATAAATTCTTCTGTTTAAATAAAATATCAAAGGGATTGTTTTTCATACACTTATAAATTGAATAGAAACATAATATAAGATCTACTAATCAGAATGAATATCATTATTCAAATAAATTATTGATAGATCCTGAACCATTATATATTTAATTTTAAAATTTTGTGTAAGTGCTCAGTTGTGAATTACTCCTATCAAAAATTTTATTCTAAAGACTAAAAAAGTGTACCTAAAAAGTTTTACTTAATTTATTTTTCAGCACCATAGAATTAAAATATTTTTTCTATTCATTTTAAATATGGAATAATATTATTTTTAATCAAAATATGATTGCCTTTACAGCTGCTTTGCTACATGGGCATAATCTAAAGTACCTATTGTCTCTTTTTTACAAAATAAATATCATATAATACTTTTTCAATTTGAAACTGATAGAATTATAAAAAAGTACCACTTCTACCTATTTAATTCAGTTCTTGAACAATAATACAATCAAATAATTTATCTGAAGCATATTTTTTAATGTGATAACATTTTGAAAAATATATCATCACACAATATTTGGGGGGGACTTGCTAGCAAGTCCTCAACTTGAAGTCAGATTAAGCTCAGATAGAACTTATAATGAGCTGATACTGAACTCTACTTTGAGCTCATCTTGAGCTCTCAACCAAGGATGATTGGTAATGTGCTAAAATAATAGCAATACTTTAATGAAAAATCAATAGAAAGGTAAACAAAGGGAGCTTAAGAATCTGATTGATTCACTGTATTTTTCTATAAAACTCAATTTAATGTTCATTCTGAATTGCAATTGATTTGTAAAAAGGCTAAAAATTATATTTTTTTCTAAAAGTATCACTTTTAACCTGTCTAATCATTATAATAATATTTTTTGGAAAAAATATAAAAGAAAACCAGGGGCTCTTTCTATTAAATACTCTTTTTAACCCAGAATTTGAAGATTTACTTTTTAGATTTAAACCATATCACATAACTTTTTTGATGTGTTTTTCTAATTTTTGATTATGAAAGATAATTAGTTTCAATTGAGCTGATTTATCTAAAAAAGATATTGGACTTTCAATATTAGTTTTTATATCCTAGAATACAGTCAAAACACAAATGAAAAAATAAATAAAAGATAGACATGTGTTTTCCTAATTTATTACTCAGTGAAGCACTCTCACAGATATTTTATACTAAGCACTAATAATTGAAAAAATTATTTGATAATATGTCTGAAAAGAAGTATAATTCTAATAATAGTAGATTTTAATCCAGTTTTTGTACTTTTTAAAAGCAGGAAGATGATTAAAGTTAAAACACAATTAATTTTTTCCCTTTTATCTCTTCTAGTTATTCCTCAACTGCTAAGATGTTTTTTAAGATATATTTTATAAATTTAATACATATATGATATTTTGAAACTTTTCTTGACATAGTTCATCAAAATTTCATGAGAATATTTTCAGTTGATAGAGTGAGTGATCTCATGAGTTGAAATAATTAATCAATACTCAGTGAATTGTCCATACGACAAACTAAAATTCAAACTAGATGCAAAATTTTAAAGATAAAACAAAAGAAAAGTATTAAAATATTTAAACAGTAATTTTAATACTTAAGTTTGCTTCAATGATATACTTTGAAATAATTTCTGTGTCCACCTGGGACTCAGCACAATAAATTTTGAAACATTTTCTCCTCTGAAAAAATATGATTCATGTTGAATTTTAGACTGTATTAATGTTAAAGAACTGAATTGAATATTTTAAAGATGTATTGTTTCATCATTCTATTAGTTTTTCATTTAAAACAACTATATGACATTTCTTTTATAAAAAAGACACAATACGTATTTTTGGTCATACCCATACAAAAAAATCTTGTGCTAAAGGGATCATACTTTAATTAAAAGATATATTGATTCATATTTCAAACTCATAGACACAATATTTCAATTCTATGCTGTTGAGAAAAAAATTTAAAAAAATGATGGAGGTTCAATTTTTAGTCATTAAAACAAAGTTTTTGACAGGAGTAATTCACAACTGAACATTTACATCTCAATCATAAATAAAATATATGAGTTAAGGATTTATCAACCATTTATGAGAAATATGATACTCAAGCTGATAGGTCAAAATTATATGATTTTTCTATTCAATGAGTCTATAAAATACAATCCCTTGGATATTTTATTTAAACAGAAGAATTTATGAATCTTCTCTAAGTTGGCCTTATCACAAGGATATACTATAGTGAGTATATTTTATAAACATTGATTTAAAAAGAGAATATTTTAATTCTTCAGTAAAGATTTAAAACAATAATTTAACTATAAAATTTGTCTTTTCATAAATATATGTATAGATTTACAAGATATTTATTTACTTTTTTAAAAGAAAATTCCAATTTTACCCTATGTGGCTTCCTTTTAAATTACACTTATCAAAACAAAAAAAATAATGTGCTTCTCTGGAGGATCTATATAATATTTACTTAAAACAAAAAGATTGGTTTTTTTGAAGTTGTTTGAATCTAAACAGAAGATCCAATACTTTTTTTATATATTATACTTCTATAAAATTACTTTTTATTTAGTTTATTAATCTTTCATCGAAAAAAAATAGTACAATAATATTAGAAAATCAACTTACAACCACTTTTAATAAAATATTTTATCAAAATGAACTAACATTTGTATATATCTCCAGAAATTTAAAGAATTTAATATAAAATTTACTGATATAAAAATATTCTTATTTTTATATTAAAAAATCTTCTATAAAATTTTTAAAAAGTTCAAAAATTTCTCACAAATTAAGTTAGCCTGAGTCACAGGTGGAGGAAGGATGTCATTGGAAGTTCAATCTAAGTTCCATCAAGACTAATATATATAACTTTTTAAAAATATATAAAGTTATTTTCATGAAAAAAATTTAGAAATTAAAATGACTCAAGGAGTTTACTATTTTACTGCATAGATTTTAGTGCAGATCTTGAGACAGCTTAATTTAGTAAATTGTCTTAAATTTTTAGTTTTACAAGTGTGTTTCCAGGTATTTATAATGATAAAAAACAGGGAATAAAGCTATATATGAAATATATTAAATAAATTTTGTGTAAAGCCTTTATATGAATTTTTTAATACAATTCAAATCTATTTTTTATCTCACCAAAATAATTTACTGTTAAACTTAAAGCTAAATGCATTCTACTCATAGAAGATATAAGACCGTTTTTTTGAAATATTATTGCAGTTAATTTCATTTTTTTAAATATTTTTCCAAAGTTTTTTAATTTCAGTTTTTATTAAACATATGCATAGTTATAAGAGGATTTCCATGAAATAACTTGTAAAAAATAAAAATAGTATCACATGTATAATTCATATATTTTAATACTTATTTAGCTTTATAAGTGCAGTATTTATTGAAACTAGCCAAGAAATGAATATATTTTATGTATTTAGGAGCACACATATCCAGACACCATAATTATTGCTCATTTTGTATATTAGAATAGTATGCATCTAAATCTACAGGGTGCACTCTATTTTTCGGCTGAAAGATTGAGTTCACTATGAAATTTTTGCTACTTCCTTTGACACTCTCAACCTCTCTATGTGCTTTTATCTTCCACTTCATCCCTTTAAGTTATTTTCTTACCCCTCACATTTTGTTTTCCATTGTGACACATTCACTGAACTCTTCAACCTTCACACCCCAGTTTGCATCCCTCCTCACCCCTCCCCTGTTATCACATTTCATTTTGTACTCTACTCTACTTCTTTTGCTTCCTTCTTCATCCCTTCTCACCCCTTTCTTTTGCATCCCATCTCTACCCCATCCCACCCCTTTAAATGCACAAGCTACCCTTTTAATTTGCCTTCCCCCCTACCCCACCTGTTTTTTAGAAAATCACAACTCTTTAGCTTCAAATCAACCATTTATGCTTGCTACCTGAAAATTTCTATTGCAAATCCAAACTTACCCTTTTGCTTTTTTCCCCACCCCTTTTGCTTTCCATATCACCCCTTATACTTCACATGGAGTAAAATTGATGGGAAGGAGAGCAAAAGGAGTGAGATAGGGTGAGGTGGTGAAGAGAGGGGTAAAGAGGGGATTAAAAGTGATTGGAAGGTGGGGAAATTGAGTGATGTTGGGTGAAGTGCGATAAAGAGGGGTAAAAAAGGGAGCCGAAGTGATTAGAAAAGGAGAGGACTATGGATAGTGAAGTAAGATTTAAGAGACAGAAAAAATGTCTGAGGGGGGGAGAATATGATACACATTTGAGAGTAGGGAAGTAGTGGGAGAAATATTTTTGAAAAAATATACATAAACAATATATATATATATATATATATATATAATATAGCTCTTGGAAATTTTAATGGCAAGAAACCAACCAAAAAACAATACACATTTTGTGCAATTTTTTCTAGCCATATGTTTTATTCTCATGAGAATTAAACTTTTATTTTTTTATATAATGCAGATAGTTTTAAGCTATATTTAAGTAAAATTGTACACATATACTCTTATTAATTTTAATAATATATTAGATATATACATTTTGTAAACTATAAAATCAACTCAATTTATTCTGGAGTCACTTTTAAGAGAGCTGTGTAGCTTCCCAAATACTTCAAATCTTGATAATATTTCATAATTACAATTGATAAAATGTGAAAATATAGTTATTTCTGGAAATTTTGAGAATAAAAATTTTATGAATAAGATAAATTGAATAATTTTATTTTCATGAATAATTTCTTATAATATTGGGTTATTACTGTACATATTCATAAGTAAAAAATCTTATCAAACTTGAAGAAAATATTAAAATTAAAATTATATGAGAAGTTAAATACTTTTAAAGGATGAAAAAATTTCATAATGTTTCAAAATAGCAGGCATCTGAGATCCTGGCTTGATATTGGGATTCACTTATAGTAATATTCCTTTAAAAATTCCAGTAAGTCAGTCTCAATATTTTTTGCACTTGTTATCACCTATACTTCAATAAATGTTCAAATTTTCCTCAATGTGTGTTCAAGTAGAATCCATTATCTTTTCATAATTTTTTCACCACTTCCTCATTGTGTGCTCAGATAAATATGAATTTGGGTTCAAGATTGCAGACTTGCTAGCAAGTCCACCCCCCATATTGTGTGGTGTATGGTGCTTATTACCAAGTTGACACTGAAATTATCTCACAATACAGCATTGAAGCAAAATCAAGCACTAAAATTAAGTTTTAAATTAATTTATACTACTTTTTTTTGTTATCTTTAAAGTTTTGTATCTAGCTTGAATTTCAGTTTTTCATATGAAAAATTTACTGAGTAGTGATTTGTTATTTCAACTCATGAGATTACTCTACCAAATAACCATATTTACATGAAATTTTGATGAAATATATCATGAAAAGTTCCAGAATACCATATATGTATTAAATTTAATAAATGTATATTGCAAAAATTCTTAGTAGTTAAATATTCAATAGAACAAAAAAAAGAGCAAAAATATTTTTTCTTTTAATTTTAATCATCTTCTTGCATATAAAAATGTAAAAAAATTGATTAAAATCCACTGGTATAAGAATTATACTTCTTTATAAACTTATAATAAAACAATTTATTAATTATTAGTGCTTAGTGTTCAAAAGCTATGAGAGGAGCTCATTGAAACAGAAATTAGGAAAACATATTTCTATCTTTAATTTTTTAATTATGAGTCTCTTCACAGTGTTATAGAATAAAATACTTGAGAATTTCAATGGTTCAATATGTTTTTTAAATAAATCCATTGAACTGAAAATATTTATATTGCATAATCAGAAATAATAAAAATACTAAAAAAAATCAGGTAATATGGTTTAAATTAAAAAATGAAAGCTTCAAATTCTTAGTTAAAAGGAGTAATCAATAAAAAGAACCACTGATCTAATTATATACTTTTTCAAAAAAAAAAAATCAAATCATTAGAGAGGTTAAAAGTGATAATTTTTAAATAAATAGTATAACTTTCAGTCTTTTTAATGATCAAGAGAAATTCAAAATGAAAATTAAATTTTGTTTTATGAAAAAAATTCTGTGAATGGATCAGATTCTTAATCTGCCCTTGTCATTACTTCTATAAATTATTCATTAAACTTTCACTATCATTCCAGCATAGACTCATCCATTATTGGTTAAGAGCTCAAGATGAGTTCAAATTAAAGTTCAGTATGAGTTCCATCTGTGTTCCATCTAAGTTCAAGTTGAGGACTTTCTAGCAGGTCCCCCCCAAATATTGTGTGGTGTTTGTGTTGGAAGAGTTGGATGGAGAGGTGTTAAAAAGATGTTAGCTTCTGACCAGGTGAAGCAGTTTTATCCTAGATGAACTAGACGTGCCAAAGTTGAGCTCTGAAATGAGGGTAAACTATTAATTAATAAAGAAAAGATAACTCCAAAATGAGGATATACTACCAACCATCATTTATGAGTATTTCCTCCAAAATGAGGTTAAACTACTTTACTATTGCTTAAAGAATATTGACTCCGCAAAAGATTAAAAACTAAAAATATCATCAAAAATAATGATGAATGAAAAATTTGAACGCTTAAAATTTTATGGTGAAGAATTTTGTTGGAATGTATTTATTTTGGTAGAAGTGTTCACAGGGGAACCTTCTATATTTAATACTGGAAAGCTTGGGTGTAATTGATGTGCTGGCTGCCTTATACACAATTACCACACTATGTTTGTAACTGAAGTTTCCCTTTTTCTAGTTGAATCCTGGCTTTGTTTTTGTTATATAGGTAGTCCTCTAAGACTATTAACTTGATCAACACGACTTCAACCAAATACATTCATTCAAAGCCAGACTCATAGATTTTTTTATGTTTTATTTTTTATTGAAGATTTTTTTTTAGGTTTAAATGTTATATGTTTGAATTTTATATTTTTCATTTTTAAATTTATTATAAATTAATTTGTTCTGGGATAATGATCACTGGTGGTCTCTAATCATTTTTACAAATTGGAGGGAGGCCACCCAGTGATCATTTCTATTTTTTTTATTATGATTTTCAAAATTTTTCGAAACTATTTGTTTATTTTCAATTTCTATCTTGTGTATACCACATCAAGGTGCACTTGTATGTGGGTATGATGTCAGGGTTTTGTCTCATCAAATGGCTGGGGGACATCTTTTAAAATAATTTTTTTAATTTAAATTTTCAAATTTATAATTAAATTTTTTATATATTTAATTTATTCTACTTAACAATTTTATTTCATATTTAAAAAGATATATAAAAAAATAATATTCATAATAAATATAATAAAAATAAAAATGATATAAAATAAAACAATATAAATAATTATATTAAAAAAAAGTTGTATGTTTTAGAACTATTTATATATAGTTCTTTTTATTTTCTTTAAAATTTTTTGCAGGAGCCTGAAGAGTTAAGGAAGTTTTTCTTTCAATAAAGACGGCACAGTATTGGTTTCAGGAGAGTCTCTAGTGGATCTTTTAATTTCTTCAAATTGACATTGTTGTTTAAGTTCAAGCCAAGTGGCCATTTTAAAGTTAAATTTTAGAAGTTTCTCTCTTAAAAATACTTCTGCACAATCTTTTTGCAGAAAATATTTGTAATGGGCCAAGTTTGTTTTGAAAATAGAATATAGTTGTTGAGCAACCTCATTACATTTCACCATAGTTGAAGTGGGTTTTCAATCAGGAATCTAATAAGCAGAAAGAGAATAATGAGATCAAGAAGAATATATATCAGATCATCAATAAAATTAAAGAGATAAATTTAAAGGAAGAATAAAAATCTTAATTGCTTACTAGAGTCAACTGTGTCAATCTCAAGATCTAAAGGCAGGCTGGGTAGAAAATTTTCTTCAAGAAGGGAAGAGTAGGGATTTCTAATGTTGTGATAAGAAATTGGTTTTCATATAGTTAGGAAGTCTCTTGAAGGAGCAGGGATAGGTGATTCATTAACTGTTGGAATATTTCTTTTTTTACAGCAAATTTATGGAAAACTGGGAGATCTGGGTCCCATTGAAGAAGAAAAAGAAGAAGGAGAATGGGGGCTGCTAAATTTAAATTGAGGAAGAATTGGCTCTATTATAGGAGGTGGAGAAAAAGTAGAAAGTGAAGGAGAAATATCCAGAACTAATTTAAGTGGATTCAACATTGCTTTTGAAGCAGTAGGAGTTCTAGGGATGACAGAAGAGAATCTTGATTGGAGAGATAGAGCAGCATGAAGAACTTATGGAGGTGGACCCAGAGACTCAGAGTCAGATGTAATAATCAAAAATGCTGATTATGTAAAGGGAGTAGGAATTTTAGAGGTGGATGATTTTGGAAATGGAGTAGAAGGTTTGAAATGGGAGGCAAATCTGGTGGATGGAAGAGGGAGTGAGCAATATTTGAGGCCAGAGAATTTTCTCTACTTTTCAAAGCAGTTTAAACAGGCCCTGTTGTAGGTGTATATTTTCTGATTATAAGTATAGGTGCACTCTTGATGGGTAAAGGAGCAGTAATCACTGGCTTGGTCACTAGAGGTAGTGAAGTTGGAAGGAGTCATTTTGAAAATTTTATAATAAGAATGGAAAGATAACCTGGATGGGAAAATATAGAATGGAGGAAAAAGATAGTGGCAAAAATTGGCTCAAGAAAACCAGTAGGCAGATGAAACCAATGGTATGTTTGGGTCTTCCATGACCTTAAACTGGAAAAATGTCAATCATTGGTCCCCCATGACCTTAAACTGGTAAATTACTTTCTCTTTGGTCCACCAAGACTATAAATTGGAAATTGATTAAAAGTTTGGATTTTCAAGGATATTAGGAGGGAATATCTTTCTTGTTGGATATTCAGTTCAGTTATTTTTAATTTTTTACTGGTTAATCAGTAATCAAACTGGTACTCACTCATTTGGACAACTCAGTCATTGAGGGAAACAGTGTAACCAACTTTAGTGAATGAAGTATTCATTAAATGGATTTATTTTAGGGTTAAAGAAAGATTGATATTTTAAAGGTTATTGATGAAGATTTTTAAAAGCTGAAAATAAAGGTGCCAAGAAAGTCTGTTAAAATTTAGAATTCTGATAAAATTTAGGAGTGATTTTAAAGGGCTCAAACTTTATTTGAATGTTGTGATGCTGAATCACAGAAGATGGATAGTATTTGTATTAGTGGGTCTCTTTGGTAGACTATTTAGATGAAGCTTGGAGGACCTTATGGTGAGAATGATATCAGAGTATTTGGCTAAGGGAGAAGCCTAACAAGAATGGAATAAAAGTATTTGTATCATTAGGGAGGCCCACTCTCTCATGCTGTGAAAGAAAGTAGAGACTGGTAGAGGAGAGTCTGAAGAGATTCAAACCTTTTCTCAGTAGTGGAATCATCTCAAGGCAAATACAGTTTATTAAAATTTTATTTCAAATAAGACAATTAAAAGAAGATTATAAAGGTTAAATAAACAGACAACAACAGTTATCAGAACTAAAAGAATTAAAGTATTAAATTTTAATAGAAGAGAATACAATCAAAATAAATAATCTCCTTGGAATCTTTTAACATAAATATCAAAACTTTGCATTAAAATTCTTCTCTTCATTAAATCTTCTGTATTATTAGCAGGGGTTTCTTGAAAATAAGTTAAAGATTTAAGCTTCATATCATCACAAAAATCAAGAAAGATATATCTATAAAACTTACAATAGTGATTAATTTAATCATTCTGCACCTGGCCAACATCATATGTATTGGTGATTTCAATAGCTTAGGAGAAAATTAGGAGTGGGAAGAGATAGTAGGAGGATTATTAAAATTAAAATAAAGGACTAACTTTTTGAGCCAGGAAATAGTGTTTCAGAAAAGCCAAAGGGTGATATTGGCAAAATAGCTTTATGATCTTTAGAAGGAGGAGGAAGCTCAGGGTTTGGATTTTTAGAAGAAGAATCTTTTTTGGCCTTTATGTTTTGAAGTAAGGTTGGAGTTTTGGATAGTCTCTTTTTAGGAATTGTTGGATCAGGAAGGGAAGCTGGTCTGGTATAGACATTATTTCTGGCAGGAGTAATTGTAAAATTATACTTTATTTTCTTAAGCCTGAAAAGACCACAGGCAGTTCTTCCAGAAAGACCAGGGTTTGACATCAGACAAGGTACCTTGTATTTGGTGCAAAGTTCAGATGGGATGGCAAGTTCTTTTGATGACATATTGATGATAATATGGATTATAAATTTAAGTGAAATTTTTCAGAAGTAGTTGAAGTACTTGGTTGGAGAGGATGATGGGAGGTTGAATTTGTGTTTGATCAATTATGCAAATTTTAAGAATGGGGACATTCTTCATTGGAGGGAGGATGTGGCAGCCTAAAGATTAGTACAGCACCAAGTTTTATTAAAAGTGGGCTTATTGGAGTTGAAGATTGAGATTAGAAAAGTCATTCAAATTTTATAATGGTTTATATTTAAAGGAATGACTAATTTAAAAGGGTTAAAAAGGGTTAATTTTATGAGTCACAATTAACCAATTAATTAATGGTCAGAAAATGCAAGTATAGGTCTACAAGTGTATGAAAGGTAAATGCAGGATTCTCAAGAACATTTAGGAAATTTTGGGGAATTTTTACTACTTTTCTTCTTTTTTTAATAATTTTAAAAAGTTTTTTGATTTTTTTTGATTTTTCATGATTTGCTTAACCTTGATAATTGTTTATTAGATAAATAGGGCTCTGCATACTAAAAAAATTAGATGGGGTTATAGAAGAGATGTAGTTCTATAATATTTAGTTTTTCTAGATTTTTTATTAGTGTTTTAAGTTTCTAATTGAGTCTGGAATTCTGGAAGATCTCTGTACAAACTCCAGAAATCTCTGGATAAGCTCCAGGATGCTCCGGCTGGGGAAAATGAAGCATGTGACATACTATGCATATAAATCCTCAAGACTGAAAATTACAACATCATCTAACATCTTGAATCACAACAAAAAAAATCATACAAAATTGCATATTAAAAACCATCATCAATATTTTATATAACAGATTTTAAATTGTAATACCCTTATAAATATAACACTTTTACATAACATTATATAAACATTATATAATAACTCATAAATATCAACTTATAGGGTACCATTTTAAAAGTCTCTGCATCAGGGACTTAAATTTAACAACCAAATCTAATAAAAATAAAAGCTTCACAGAGCATTATATAAAATCATTTAACTAATGTTTCTGAATACAGCTTCACTGTTGTATTTCTTTCCCTCATTATAAATAAGACAGATTCTACAACTCAATACCATTATTAACCATTAGTTATTGGAGACTTTATATCAAGTAGATTTTTTAGCTTAGTTAATTTTGAAATCTTTATTTACTTAAAGTATAAAGTTTTCTTAGGTTTATCCTACTCCCTTGGATTCTACTTAAAGCAAGGCGACTGTAAGAGTCTTTCTAAAACACTAAACCAAATTCAAAACCATTTGTTTAAAATAAAATTTAGGCTTCAGGAGAACCTTCAGTTAAAAGGACATGATATCCAAATAAACACAACCCTAATTCATAATCTTTTTTCGAAGTTTCACAAATCTCTGACAAGTGATGATGAAAATAAAACAACAGGATGTAAATAGATTCACCATCATCTAGAGAAGTGTCCTATATAGATTGGAGTATGCATTAATGATAGAAAGTGAGACCTAGTTTAAGAAAGTTGACAAAAGATTGATTTAAGTATTGTGGAGACAAGCATTGAAGAAGTGTCAAATTCTAATCCAAATCTAATGTTCAGGTACTTGAGTGAAATCTAAAGACCTAGATAGTCATCAGATAAATATTTCACAATCCCTTTTCTCTAATTATGTAATATCAAATGAAAAAATTAAAATAGTTCTAAAAAGGACTTAACTTTAGAGGTCAATATCTTAGCAACAACCAGACTTGATCCAAAACTATTTTTAGCAAATGAAAGAGAGGCTTCAGGAGAATCATCAGTTAAAGGAGCATTATATTTGAATAAACTTAACCCTAAGTCTGACTTTTTTTTCAAAATTTTACAATATCTTGAGAAGTGATAGTGAAAATGACAGTAACAAGGGTCCAATAAGTCCACCATTATTCAGAGAATTGTCCTATATATATTGGAGTATGCATTCATGATAGAAAGGAAGAGATATCATATAGGCATTAAAAAAAGAGATGGAACTAAACTTGATGGAATGGTTGGAAAATTTAGAGTGAGAAAGAGTGGAGTTGTAATTTGGGAAAAATTGATTATGGTGCAAGTGAAATGTGTAAAGAATGAGTTATGAATTTTTCAAAAAAGAAGGCTCAAGTTTTAACATCATTATCCCAGAAAACACATGATGCAGGAAAGGATGAAAAATTCAGGTGGAAAAAGGCTATGAATCAAGAAATGATAAGGAAGGAAGTATCTTTGATGAGAAACATAAAAATTCAAGTTAGAAATGTTGACAGGAAAAATTTCAAAAATGCAAAGATAAGAAAATAAAATTCTGCAAACTTTAGTGAGGGTTTTGTGCCAAGGATAGTTGCATAGAAAGGTTGAGCAAGTAATGGATGTTGTAGCCAAAAATGTTTTGCGGAAAAAAATTTTAAAAAAATTTCTGATTTGAGGTCAGAACTGACACCCATTTTTGAAATAAGTGTCTTTTTTAAAAAATTTAAGTGCTGATTTGGTTTGAAATCCACATTTAATTTAAAAGCAGATTTTCCAGGACTGGCTCCCCCTTTTTTAGAACTATTATTATTATTATTATTATTAGGGACATCTTGTGTGGAACACTCTTTTAGTTTGATTGGAGACCACCTTTTTAAATTTAGTGTCATGTAGCCCCAGAATGTCACTTCCCACCAGCTGTCATTTCTATCTAGGAATAACATAGTATGTATTATAGGTTAATGAAATGGTACTCTAAAATGATTTATACCTTGAAAGTATCTACTTTTACACATCAACATTCATATGATTTTTCACTTATACCTTTAAATAGGCATCCATGAAATTTTCATTACCTCCAACTGCTTTATATGATATTTTAGGTGAGGCTGAAAATAATTCCTGAGATTTTTCTTCCAGTCAAGGAGCAAGTTTAGTTTTTATTTGTTTCAATAAGGATAAGTTTTGCTGAGTTAATCAAGCTTCTCTAAGTTTCCTCCATTCCTGTAAATATGATTTCAAAAAGTATCATCTTCCAAGAAGTACTTGTAGAGGTACAGGAAAGTTTTTTAATTTGATTGTATATGGAGAGCAAAATCTATACATGGATTGGCTGCACAATTTATAAAAAATTACCCAGAAAGTTCTTCTGAGCCCATATTGAAAATTTTTTGGAGTAATGTAGGAATTTAAAGATTCTTAAACACATTTACTTTTCTCAGTGTTTTTTACTGTAATTTTAAGTGTCATTCTGTAATAAGATCCTAAACTCTTCAGTGGAATTTATATATACTAGCAAAAATAAATATAAAGAAATAAAATGAAAGCTTGTTTATGAGAATATCTCCCAATACGATCGCACTGATCCAGATATATCAAGCTTATGCTTCCAAGAGAGTCCTGATTGATGAGCAAAAAATCATGGTTGTAAATCTTCATCATTCTGGTGAACCACAATCTCCTACTCACTGATTTTTGTTCAAAATATCCTACTATTAATGCTCTTCCAAGTGATATTTATAATACAGGGTTTCAGTTCTGGAAAATCTGCACCTAAATTAAATGCAGATTTCAAAGTAAATCAGCACTTAACTTTTAAAAAAAAGTCACTAGTTTAGAAATGGGTGTCAGTTATGACTTCAAATAAGCATTTTTTTCTTGATTTTTTTCACAACCACATGTTTGCCAAATAATCCCTTCTTCTACTACCTTATCCATGTCACATGTTACACACTTACTTCCATCCGCTCATCAATCCTTGGCACACACCCCTCACTGAGATTTGCAAAGTTTTATTGCAAAATGTTGACCAGGCATGTTTTCCTTCTTTTTTATTTATTTCTTCAACATCTCAATCAATTTTCTTGTAACATATCTGGTTCATCATGCCTCCCAGAAAAATCCAACACTCAATTGGTAACACAAAAAAATTCTTAATCACAAAAGTCTCCTCATAAAGCAAGACCCTCACCTGAAAAAAATAAAATTCTGGACAGCTGAAAAAGGAAGATTATCTCATAATAATCAACTTCCTCAAAATTAAATCAAATTAAAATGCATGTTTTGGATATGAGAGCACCACTCATATTGGATTTCCATGTTCATCAAAGATAAATGGCTTCTTAATAATGGAAAATGAAGTAAAGAGGAAAACAAGAGGGAATATCAAAATCAATCCTAAGAAAATGAAGGAGAGTTTCAAAAGCTATCAATTAAAATATAAAAAGGCTCATTTCACTTTTACTTCCACTGGCTTTGTTATTGAAAATGATGATTTAGATATTGGAATTAATACTGTTTCTGAAAAGCTCAATATTATGTGTCCTTTCTATGAGGAAATGGGTATTCTTTTTGGTTCCTGAGTTGATGTCAACCCATGGTTTCTACACAATACTACTAAGGATACACCCTCTGGTTCTCAACCATCTAATAATCATTCCAACACACCTTTATGTAAAGGACATCAATCCCCTGCAGCTTCTAACTATAGTTCAGCTGAAGAAAACCCTGACTATCAAGCAGAACAATTATTTTGGAGCAGATCTAAGCTCTCAGAGCCCCAATTCTATGATGTATGTTTAATTTTACTTTTTTCATCAATTCTTTGCTTAATTACCATTATTTCTTTTCTAGTATCCTTCTCAAACTCAAATTTCAAAAAATAGTAAAAATTTTAGCAATGAGAATCCCACTTTGGAAGTCACTTTAGATGAGCTTCCTGAACCCCCAAGCTCAAACTCTAGACTAAAGCATTGAGGATTAACTTCAATGATCTTTAAACATATTTTAAAACCTTGAAATACTTCAGCTAGCTATATGGGATCCTTTGATGATTATTTTGAGAAATAATATAAGTATGAATGGCTCACTATATATCTTCTTCAGTAATTTATTTATTTGTTTATTTCTGTTGGATTTTCTTTTAGAAAAATATTCTATTGCAAAATATTCTTTTGATTTGAGAAGATAAATTTTGAGCATATTTGAATTAAAGATCAAAAGGTCATAGATTTGGAGGAATTTTTTTTTGCTTCAATCAAACTTTGAAAATTCCAAATTTGAGGGTGAGGAGATGGAAAGAGTTTGTCTTTCCTCAGAGAAAAAAAAAGACTGTGAATTTCAAAGTTAAATGACAAGTTGTGAATTGGAAAAGTAAGAAAATTTTAAAAAAAGAATTCATTATGGAATGTATAAAAAATGGTCAATCATATGACGAAATTAAAAAATTACTTGACTTTCTTAATTTTTTTTTTTTGTAATGTTTGGCTCATATTTGCAATGAAGTTCTTATTTTTATTGATTATATTCATTTTACTCCTCTCCATAACTTTAAATTAAATATTTGTAATGGTCATTTTTCATTTGCCATGAAAATTTCTGCATTACTGAATTCATGCATTTCCCTTCCCTACTCAATTTCAAATTGCATACTTTTCCCTATTACATAATTTTTCATTATATTATTCTCCCTCACCAGAAAAAAAACATGGGAACCTGATAGCAGGTTCCAATCCCTATCTTTGACTTAACTCAATTTCGACTTAGCTGTAATTCTTCTGGAAATACTTCTCACTGAGAAATGAGAACACTAGCTCACGCAACATCAAATCAAATTTACTCTTAAATCAAAACTGAATATGTGGATAGGCACCTGCTAGCAGGTGCCACTTGATTTTTTGTGGTACCTATGTCTAAAAAATTTGACATTCCCTTCTTTCTCAATTTCCACTATCCCATAAATCCTTTTTTGAAATTTTTTGGCCTTTTTTGGTGTTTGTTGGAAGTTTTTGGCATTTTTTGGCCTAATTGACTTTATTAGGCATTATTTGGAATTTTTGGCGCTTATTGGTGTATTTTTCAGGAGTTTTTTACTATTATTTGAAGGTGTTTTTTTAGCATTTAGAAGGAGTTTCTCTCTATTGTTTTTTAAAATTTTGGACATATTTTACAGGAGAATTCTGATATTTTTTTCAGGCTTTTTTTTGCCATATATTGCAGGTTTTTTTTTGCAGTAATTTTTGGCATATTCTTAAGGAATTTTTTAGTCTTTTTGAGATATTTTTGGCATGTTTTAAAGCCCTTTTCTGCCATACTTTATGGGAATTTTTAAGGCATTTTTTTGTATTTCTTGGCTTTATGGAATGATTTCTACTCAACTTAATGAAGATGGATACAGTTCCTCTTCATTATATTCTCTAACTTCACTCTCTTCCTCATCATTTTTCTCTCTATCCTCAGTTCCATAATCAATAAATTCAAAAAAAGATCCAAAAATTAGAAGAACCATTTGAAGGAAATAAAAATATGGTGTGAAGATTCCTTTGGTGACTTAAGCAGTATTACATTTTTATAAAATCTAGTGTTGTTAAGAAGAGAAATTATCCTAAAGATTTACCAGAAAATATCAAAGCCCTGAAAAATAATTATGGAAATCATGTTATAGCCATTGTCAGTAATGGCCTCAAACCCCAATTTATTATACAGATTTATTTTTTTAATGGAGCTCAAGATGAAAATTTTGATTGCTTTTAAGATTTTATCTCCACTTTATATCAAATGGCTTTGGTTGGGAAACCTTTAACAAATTAAAGTAAGTATAAAGGGACTATGATTGGCCTTTGATAGAGGCCAGGATATGAGAAAGGAATTTATTTTTGTATGTTTATTTATTTTTAATTAAATTTCATGATTCTCATAATTTTTTTAATTAATTATTTAGGTATATATTCTTTTCTTAGACAGATTATTTTTGAAGAAATGAAAGAATATATGAAAAGATAGAATACTTTTGGTTCTTTTAATTCTTTTTTGGTGAATATTTTGAAGAAATTATGTATTTCTGATTTTCAAACTAATAATGAACTGGTGATAATAATGGAACTACCTAGATGGTCCAATTCTGAATGGATCATTCTGGAAGAAAGTAATATCTTCACTTCTAGTTTTATCATTACTTATGGATAATTTCATAATAAGATTCACATGGACAGAAATAACTCAAATTCCTTTTCCTTTGGTCTCTTCTCTTACATCAACCATATTACAGGTTGTCCAAATCCATCTCTAAAACTAGTAAAAGGATATGGTTTATATTTTCCATATCACAAATGTATTATTGATGTTTTTTTAGGTAACAGAATTATTTAAATAGTCTGGAATTCTTCTAGCGGCAATCATCAAACAACCCCCCTGCATTGATATCATGCAATAACTTCACTCATTTTGGGTGCTCATTTCAAATAAATCTTGACTTAATAAACTGTGTAAGTAAGGTAAGAAATAAATGTTCTGTTCAAAAAAAAAGTTTAGGTAGACATAAAAAGTATGGGGTATAAGAAAAGCTGTTATCTTTCTCTTTTAGTGCTATTATTTAACATATCACAGGGGGAAAAAAGTGGCAACCAGACATTAAGTTTCCATTTTTCCCCCTGTGTATAAAAGTCATTTATCAACCCTACTTACTTGAGTTTTTAGACAATTGAGCTGTGCTTCTGTGGTATCAGGTCTAAATTAATTTGTGACATGTTTTCTTGAATTAATTTGTGATTAAAACTTATTTTCTTGAAGACTATTACTTTATCTTTGTGTATTTCTCTGAAAGAGTTTTTTATTGTTTATTTATGCAATTTAATTGAAATTTGGAAATCTGGACCCCCTACTAGGATAAAATTCAGGTTGAGATATTGCCATTTTTTTGACATGAATATTTAAGAAAAAAATCTAGAAAAATATAATTATTTCATTTTAGACTTATAAATTTGAAAGGAATATAAATTTTACATTAGGCATAGAAACTTACATGCTTACACAGAGGCATTTTATATTACAAACATGAATTCAACAATGCACCATATTTTCATGGTACCTAATTACATTTTTTTTAAATTTACTAAGTGATAAATCATTTTTTTACATAAAACATATCTGGCCAAAAAAAGAAATAGAAGGTGCCAGTTCTGGAAAACCTAAATTATTGAAAAATATCTTTGATTTACAGTATGGCTTTTTTAATGCTTATACAAAATGATGCATCACTGCTATCAACTCCTTGTAATCTCAATCTCTCGCCTGGTCAGAAAAAGAAGATTTACTTGAATCATCTCAGGTTACGCAAGTAGAGGGTTTTTCAGAATGCATTGGCTTCATTGTTGGTATTGCTATTCCTTTGATTTAGAAAACTGCTTAAGGTGGAAACAATCACTTTGAAAAAATGAGAGGTACAATTTTTTCTCCATTTTAAAGAGTACTATTACTTTTATTCACTATAAATATTTTATGTAAAAATTTTCTTGTTACTTGGTCTTGTTTTTTTAACAAAATGTTACTAGGTACCATTAAATTCTGGTACATTGTTGAACTCATGTTTATAATCTAAAATTCATCCATGTAAGCATATAAATTTCTATGTCTAATGTAAAATTTATATTCCTTTCAAATTTATAACTCTAACATACAAAAGGTTGCTTTTTTTCTACCTTTTTTTTTTAAATTCTCAATTCAAAAAAATGACAATACCTCCCTATGCATTTTATCCAAGTAGGGGTCCATATTTCAAAATTTGAATTAAAATGTATAAATCAACAATAAACAAGCCAGTCAGAGCAAGACACAAAGATAAAGTAATATACTTCAAGAGAACATGTCACAAATTAATGTAGACATGATACCACAGCAGCAGAGATTAATGGTGTAGAACCTCAAGTAAGTGAAGTGGATAAATATCTTTTACATGCTAAATTAGGACATTAAAATTGAAAAATTACAAAATTTATTTTACTCCATACTTTGCATGTCTAACTGAACTTTTATGAAGTAATGATATCTTCTTTTCTTACCTAAACTACCCTGTTGATTAAGTCTTGATTAATTTGAAAAGAACAGTCAAGATTAATGAAGTCATCACATGATTTCCAACTAGGGGGAGCTTGTGTTTTTTGATGATTGTCCCAAAAATGATAAAGAAATGTATACATTTTTGTTGATTTGAGTTGACATGATTCTATAATATACAGGAAAAAATTGAATATATTTATATAAAATTTATCAAAATAGAATACCCACTAATTTTAACATAATAGGGGGTGTCAGTTCTGGATAATCAGCACTTAAATTAAGTGTGTATTTCAAACCAAATCAGCACTTAATTTTTTGCAAAAAAGTCACTTATTTCAAAAATGGGTGTCAGTTATTACCTCAAATCAGCACTTTTTTCCCCTTTTTTTTCACAACCACATGTTGGCCACATCATCTCTTCCTTTTCCACCCCATACCTTTCACATGTGATACTCAGACCTCAATCCTCTCATCAATCATAGGCACAATTTTTGCAACAAAGTCATTTATTTTTAAAAATGGGTGTCAATTATGACCTCAAATAAGAATTTTTTTCTTGATTTATTCTTTACAACCACATGTTGGCTACAAAATCCCTCTCGCATGTGATGTTTTGACCTTCCTCTCCTCATCTGAAATCATTCATTTCTGCTCCCCCTATATTTAAAATCACATATTTTCCCTTAAAACATAATTTTTCATTCAATCACTCTCCCTATATCTAAAAAAAATAAAATTTCCTTCTTTTTCAGTTTGCACTATCTCTCAATTCTTTTTTGGTATTATTGAACTTTATTGGCCTATTTTGCAGTTGTCCTTTAGCATATTTTTCAGGAATTTTTTAAGTGTATTTTGCAGGTGTTTTTTAGGCTATTAGGAAGGCTTTTTGGAATATTTTTTTGTAATTTTTATCATATTTTGCAGATTTTTTGGCATATTTTGAAAGCATTTTTTAGTATTTTTTACAGGTGTTTTAGTGTATTTTGTGGGACTTATTTAGTGTATTTTGCAGATGTTCTTGGCATATTTTTCACGAATTTTTGGAATATTTTGTAGGAACTTTTAATAATAATTTAAGGGTTTTTTGGCATATTTTCCAGGTGTTTTTGAGAATGTTTTTGGTGTTATTTGCAGACATTTTTTGTGCATTTTTGAAGGCATTTTTTGGCTAGTTATTGGTGGTGTTTTTTGGTAGAATTATTTTCTGAAATTCTAGCCATTTTTGTGAGCATATTAGGAAGGTTTCAGTTTTGGAAAGTTTTCATCTCATTAATACACATTCATAGCACATTCTGAATGCAATTAATTTGCTCCAGATTTGAATTCCCCAAATTTCAACTTCACCCTTTCTTGCTCTTTTTTTTCCTACCTTTCCATCAAGCTAAGTGTCATCTCCTTTTTATGCCTATCTGATATCTATTTCCTTCTATCATGAATATATACTCCAATATATATAGAACATTTCTCTGGATAATGGTGGAATTATTGAACCCCTATTGTTTTCATTTTCATTATCACTTCAAAAGTTTTTATGCAATTTTGAAAAAAGAGTCAAAATTAGGTTTAGGTTTATTCATAACTGATTTCAATTTAAATTAGATTCTACTGAAGCCTGTCTTTTATTTCCTACAGACATTTTTAAATTTTAATAAGTGGTTGCTGAGATATTGAACTTTAAATTTGAGTCTATGTTTTACCCTATTTAACTTTTTTTTAACTTTTATATTACATACTTAAAAATTAAAGCTTCTTAAATGCTTATATCATAAGAATTTGCATATTAGTAACAGTTATTTTGAATTCCCAAAGAAAATCTCAAGTTTCCTGATTTCATTTGTACTCTTGGGGAATTTTTGATTTATTTTGCTACACTTTTGGAGTCTTTTTGGCTTGTATTTTTCACCTCAATAGGGGGTGTCATTTCTGGGGAATTTGCACTTACAAATATGCACTTATTTATGTGCTGATTTCTAAAACACACTAGCCCCAAAAATGGTGTATTTCAAAATGAAATAAGTCACTTATTTCACTCAAATCCACACTTTCTCAACCAAAAGTGCTGATTTCACCATAATGAAGTAAAAATAACTTACCAAGTGTCAGAGAAGGGGGGGTCAGATAACAATGTTTCAATTGGAAAAAAAATAGTGAGAACAGGATCTATGAAGCACAAAATAGGGGGTATCAAAGTTAGAAATTTGTAATTATTTAAAAGGTATTTCACAGCACAAAAAGAAAGCCACAATCATGACATTAATTCTCAGTAAAAAGATGTTTGGGGGCACAAGATGGAATACCTTAAAAAATAATCATGGTTGATTTGGTGGAAAAAAGAGGTATTTTGAAATGGAATATTTCTAACTTTGATACCCCCAAATAAAGAGGCGAATGTGTAATGAGAAGTAGGTGAGAAAGAAAAGTTCTGATTTGAGGTAAGAACTGACACCCATTTTTGAAATAAGTGACTTCTTTTCAAAATTTAAGTTCTGATTTGGTTTGAAATCCCCACTTAAGTTAAGTGCAGATTTACCAGAACTGACACCCCCTATTATGTACAATGTTTTGAGTTTTAAAGTGTTATTCTGTGGAGTGCTGTGTATGAATGGGATAACGCTGGCAAATCAGTGAAATGAGATATTATGGTGAAATCAACACTTTTGGTTGAGAAAGTGTGGATTTGAGTAAAATAAGTGAATTATTTCATTTTGAAATACATCAGTTTTGGGGCTAGTGTGTTTTAAAAATCAGCACTTAAATAAGTGCAGATTTGTAAGTGCCAATTTTCCAGAACTGACACCCTCTATTAGGGTGGAAAATACAAGCCAAAAAGACTCCAAAAGTGTAGCAAAATAAATCCAAAAATTTTCCAAGAGCACAAATGAAATCAGTAAACTTGATATTTTCTTTAAAAACTCAAAATTACTGCTACTAATATTCAAATTCTTATGATATAAGCATTTTAGAAGCTTTTTTAAGCATGTAATATAAAAGTTAAAAAAAAGTTAAATAGTGTAAAAAATAGACTCAAATTTAAAGGACAATATCTCAGCAACCACTTAAAAAAATTCAAAAATTTTTGTAGGAAATAAAAGACAGGCTTCAGGAGAATCTAATTTAAACTGAAATAAGTTATGGATAAACCTAAACCTAATTTTGACTCATTTTTTAAAAATTGCATAAAAAATTTTGAAGTGATATTGAAAATGTCTACAGTATGGGTTCAATAAGTCCACCATTACCCAGAGAAATATCCTATATAGATTGGATTATGCATTCATGATAGAAAGAAATAGATATCAGATAGGCATAAAAAAGGATATGATACTTAACTTGATGGAAAGTTATGAAAAAATAGAGTGAGAAAGGGTGAAATTAAAATTTGAGGGAATCAAATCTGGAGCAAATTAAATTCATTCAGAATGTGCTATGAATGTGTGTTAATGAGATAAAAATTTTCCAGAACTGAAACCCCCCTAATATGCTCACAAAAATGGCCAAAATTTCACTAAATAATTCTACCAAAAACTACCACCAATAACTAGACAAAAAATGCCTTCAAAAATGCCTAAAAAATGTCTGCAAATTACACCAAAAAAATTCTCAAAAACACCTGAAAAACATGCCAAAAAAGCCTTCAAAAAATGCCAAAAAACACTTAAAATATTCTTAAAAGTTCCTACAAAATATTCTAATAATTCCTGCAAAATATTCCTCAAAGATCTGCAAAATACACTTAATAAGTCCCACAAAATACAGTAAAACACCTGTAAAACACACTAAAAAATGCTCTCAAAATATGCTGAAAAATCTGCTAAAAAATCTGCTAAAACATTTTCAAAATATGATAAAAATGACTATAAAATATGCCAAAAAGCCTGCCTAATAGGCTAAAAAAACACCTGCAAAATACACTTAAAAAATGCCTGAAAAATATGCTAAAAGACAACTGCAAAATAGGCCAATAAATGTCAAAAAATACCAAGAAAGGAATTGGGGAAAAGTGCAAACCGAAAAAAAAGAAAATGTTATTTTTTTAGATATAGGGAGAGTGATTGAATGAAAAATTATGTTATAGGGGTAAATATGTTATTTTATATATGAAGGGAGGGGAAATGAATGATTTCAGATGAGGGGAGGAAGGTCAATACATCACATGTGAGAGGGTTGTTGTAGTTAACATGTGGTTGTGAAGAAAAAATCAAGAAAAAATACTTATTTGAGGTCATAATTGACACCCATTTTTAAAATAAGTGACTTTGTTGCAAAAATTTAAGTGCTGATTTGCTTTGAATTCCACACTTAAGTTAAGTACAGATTCGCCAGAACCAACACCCCCTAATGGCACACTTTAAAACAGAAAAAAATTTCTACTTCTTATTTTGGTCAAAGTGATTTTTTCCACGTTGAGAAGGTTTCTGATTCAGTGGAATAGTTGTACAGTCAACAAAACCAATACATCCCATGAGACGCTCTGCTTGAATAACCTGAGTTTTTTCAAATTGCTCTTCTTTGGTTATCAAAGAAAGAAATTGAAAACATAACAAAAGAATAGCAGTGATGCTTCATCTTGTATGGCTATTAATTGAACCATACCCTAAAGAGAAGTAATTTCTAAATATTTCAGAACAGCTCAATGATCATTGGAGCCCAAATGACATAGTGTGACAGTCAATTGAATTGAAGGATCATGTTGTTTTTGAGAATTGTTGTGAAACATGGGGTGGTCCTAAATGAGCTCAGCCAATTTAAGGAAAAATTCCTGGGAAGTCCTGAATAACTGTATACAACTAGGCAAAGATAGGTTAAGAAGCATCTGGATGGTGTACTTAGGGGTATGAAGTACTTGAGGCATTCTGTGAAGAAGGTAACATTTCCTGGCCATTTTTGATAAAAAAACAAAATCTTTAAGATCAGAATCCAAGAGGAGATCAAGAGCCAAAAAAATTATTGCTTGTTGTAGTTTATCACAATTTGAGAGCAAGGAAGGCATGATTCTTATATGGTATAAAAATGTAAATTTTGTATTATGCTTTGAGTTATGAAGTGTTATGCTGTGGAGTGCTGCATATGAATGAGATGATGATGACAAGTGAGATAGGATTTTATGGTGAAATAAGCACTTTCAGTTGAGAAAGTGCAGATTTGGGTGAAATAGGTGACTTGTTTCACTTTTGAAATCCACCGGTGTTGGGGCTAGTGTGTTTTGGAAAACCACACTTAGATAAGTGCAGATTTTCCAGAACTGACACCCCCTATTGAATACACAGGGCTGTACATTAGGAGGGCAACACCCAAGCTGTATGCAGCAGCCCCAACTTGCAATTTTCATTTCACACTAAATCACACACAGACATGGGTCACATATTCTGATTCCACATTGAATCCCACATGGAGCATGGGTCACATATGCTTGTCATTTCTTATTATATCCATTATTTCAGGATAAAGAAAAATGAAATCAGTGACAAGGTCTACAACCTAATTAAAACAACATGCACTGTTTCATATCAATTCCATGGGCTCAAGAAACAGCTATTTGGGAAAAAATTGCTCTTTTTTTTCCCCTCATCCCCCGCAAAAAGCAGTTTAAACTCATGTTTTGGTGGGGAGTGGAAGGCAAAAACACAACAAGCTTTTGCCAAATAGCGGTATATAGGGGAAATTATAATTTGCCAGGTGACATTGTAGTGATGTATAAGTTGAGCCCAGAGAATTTTTTGTTTACATTGTCAAGTTGCAAAAAATAGTCTAAAAACAGGCTTGGCATATAGAAATATAGCTGAATGAAGGAATCACATTATGATGAAAAAAATTTAGGTTTGTGTTAGGCTATAAATCCCCTATCACTCCTAAAATCCTACGCGGAATAGGATTTTGGAGTAGTATCTTACTCCAAAATCTACCAGCCCCAGGGTTATTGTATTTCTAAAATCCAATATGGGATTTTGCAAGATCCTAATATAGCCAAAGTCACAAAAGCTTGCAGAATTTTGGAGGAATAATTAAAGCATCACTCACAAAAAAATTATTAGTTCAATGGTAATGTTTCTGAAAAAAAGGGAAAAAGATAGATATCTTTATTTCTGTTGTGGTGATGCAAACTATATACACTGCTGCGGCGTAGTTGGAACCTAACACCTGCCCCTCCAACAAGACGCTCACTCCAGTATATATAAAACTATTTACAATTTGTTATAATGTTACTATAATAACTATTAGGAATATAAGAGAGAAAAAAGATGATAAAGAAATTATTAGTATTTTTATTATTTGATACCTAAGATTTCACATCCCCTGTCATGTAACTGTTTGTTTAGTTGTCTTGTCATTATATCTGCTAGTTGTTCTGATGTAGGTACCCATGATATTGTAGCTTTTCTTTTGTGTAGCTCTTCATTGACAAAAAAGAATTCCCTGTCGCTGTGTCTCGTCCTTTTATTTGAGCTCTTGTCATTTGATACCTTTATAGAAGCTTGATTATTGCATTTTAAATTGAACGGGCCTGTGAAATTAATCAAATCATTGAGCAAATTTTGAATCCATAAGCCCATTCTAGTTGCGCCTCCAAGAGCCATGTATTCTGCGTGGCATGTGGAGGAAGCAACAGATGGCATGCATTTTGAGGACCAGAATTTTAGGGAACCTTGCATGTTAATTATCATTCCTCCAGTTGATCTTGAAAATTCCTGGCCCCAGTTTGCATCTGAGTAGACATCAAGATTGATGGTATGTGAGGTTGATAGTGGATATAAGTGTAGTTTCTTTGTGGATGTATATTGTAAATAACCAAGTAAGTGTCTAAACGCTCTCCAGTGTTTGTTAGTGGGGCATTTAGAGTGTCTGGCCAATTGATTTACAGAGAAACTGAGATCAGGACAAGTTTCTGTGGTTAGATAGGTCAAGGAACCAATAATTGACAGGTAATCTCCTGGATTAATAGCTGAGTGGTTTGGTGGAGCTGAGGAAAGGTCTATATTGGTCGGCAGTGGTTGATGGTGGCATACTCCTGTTATATGATGAGTTGTTAAAATTCTATCAATCAAATTTTCTTGACTTAGTTGAAATCCTCGTTCATTCCTTTCTATTTTGATACCCACTATTGCATCCAGTGTATCTTGCCATTTGATGATGAGAGTTTGGCTTAAATCTTTTTCAAGTTGTTTCAGAACCTCATTGTTGTTGCCAGTTACAATTCCATTGTCAACATGAAGCCAAAGCATTGCCTTTGTGTTGCTATTCTTCAAAAAATAAACACTATTGTCATAGGATGACATTTCATAACCCAGGTTTTTTAGTTACTGTCCAAAATGTTGCCACCAGCAATGTGCTGCTTGACATGTGCCGTAAAGAGCTTTAAGTAATTTGAAAACTTTTCCATCTTTTCTTTAAAAGCCAGGTGGGCCCTTTACCCATACTTCTTTGTCTATGGGACTGTGTAGGTATGCTGCTGTGACGTCAAAGGAATGGACTGGCCAGTTATACATTGCTGCAATTGTGAGAATGATTCTTTGGGCTGTAAATGAGGCTGTTGGAGAAAAGGTGGAAGAGTAATCTATGCCTTTTACTTGTTTAAAACCTTTTTTCACGTATCGAGCCTTCAGTTTTGTGTTTCATGTTGATGCATCTTTCTTTTCTGCAAAAACCCATCTAGCATCCAGTATTCTGGCTCCTTCAGGTGGTTCTTTTCTCTCCCAGACCTTCATGTTTTTTAAGTTATCTATTTCTTGTTGACAAGATTTTTTCCATTCAGCACCCTTCTCAGATTGTAAGGCTTCTTTAAATGTTTTAGGTAGCTGAGTTGCAAAGTATTCACAATTTATTTGGATGTCTTCTAACAGACAATCTTGTTCAATCATTTTCTCTTCCAGATCAAAATTTCCTAGAATGAGATTGTTGTTGGTTAGAGTGTTTGCCCTGTTCATTACAAAATTGAGGGACATTTTATTTTCACTTTTTGTTTCACATTCTTTGAAGCTGGCCTACACGGATGTTAAGATTTTCTTTTCTATTGGGTCCCAAAAAATCCAGCCTTTCATACCAGCTGGATAACCTACAGTGTAACATCTTCTTGCTCGGACATCTAGCTTTTTTCTTTTCTCTTCAGGTATGTGTACATAAGCCACTTCACCAAATTTCCTAAGAATATCTATTTGCGGTTTAGTGTTGAAGAGTGCTTCATAGGGCGTAATTAAGTTTCAAATAGTGTTGGGTATTCTTTTTAGGAGATATGAAGCCCATTTGAATGCAAAAGACCAGAAGGTTTTTCCGAGACGACTTTCAAATAGTATAGTTCTTCCCATTTCTGTAAGAGTACAATTAAATCTTTCAATATTTCCATTTTGTTGATGAAAATATGGTAATGATTTTTCATGTATTATTCCATTTTTTGTTGTGAACATGTCCATCAGTTTATTGTTGAATTCTCCTCCATTGTCTGGTCTAATTATTTTAACCTTCTGATTCGTCTGTTTCTCCAATCTTGTTATGATGTTGATGACAGTATGTGTTGATTCAGATTTGTTTTTAATGATGTGACACTCACTGTATGTTGTAGCTAAATCTCTGAAGGTTAAAGCATATAAACCACCGTCAACTGATTCCTCTTCAATTGGGCCAATTAAGTCCATAGTTAGTATTTCAAGTTTGTTAACTTTTCTACCAGTTGATTCAAGAAAACATTGTCTTCTACTTTTGCACATTTTACAAGAGTCACATATAATATTTCCATTAGGCAGTTTATCAGGTAAGCCTTGAACCATTTTCTCTTTGCACATCCTTTGTGTTTGTCTCAGACTCGCATGGCCCAGTAGGCAGTGCCAAGTGTAGAGGATTTCTTCATCTTTGTTTCTTTTTCTTAATTCAGGATACTTAGTTGGGATCTCAAGACTAAATATTGATGGTTGTATAGGTAAATCATTTAATTCATTTCTTGTTTGATCAGCAAGTGATAATTTAGTAGTTACATTAGAAGATATATTTAAATTATTATGATGAATTGGACTATTAAATGTCCATCTCCTATTGATGAACATGGCTGACAGAATTGGAAGGCTGTGATAGCTGGTGAGAAAATCATTGAAGTTAACACATGAAAAGTTAGCACCACTCTTGATTAGGGATGCCGGAGAGATTAGCATACCTCTAGCATCTTCACAGTAGTATACTGGTCTAATATTGATGATTTCCCCATTGAGACCATGGAAGCGCATTGTCCCTTTGCCTGTAATGAGAGGAGAGGAACCATTAGTGGCCACTTTCAAAGCAATGGGGTCTTTCAGGGGAAGAAAATCAACCAACTCATTTAGATTACCAGAAAGATGATGAGTTGCACCTGTGTCAAAAATAGGGTTGGCTGAGTAAGCTTCATTATCTGAGAGTTGCATTCTAGCAAATGCAGCTGCAGATTCTTCTGGGGAGTCATCAGTGAGTTCTACTATTTGTGCTGAAGCAGATTTTGCTTGAGGTGGTTGTGAGGTGTTATGACGGTTTGTTTGTTGTTGAGGATAAATTGGGCAGTAAGAATCCATTTTCTGTTGTGTAGGCCTCTGATGGATGGGTAGATTTGGTTTGGGTGGATGATTGTTGGTTGTATTATAGAGGGCGGTACTACCATTGGATAGTGTGTGCTATAGCCGGCTTGCCTGTTTTGGAAAAAAGAATTGTAGTTGTTACGGTTGTTGAGGGTTCTTTTAGGACAGTTGGCTTGCAGATGACCCGATGAGTTACAGATATAGCAGTTGCCTGGAGATCTTTGAGTAGCAGCATTAGATTCATAGACATTGACAGAACCAGAGTCAGAGGGAGGTAGATTAGCAGAAACATAAGCAGAAGATTCATTTGCAGTGACAGTAGTATTAGTAGTAGTAGTATTCAGAAGTTTATCATCATGTTTAAGTCTTTCCCAAGTAGTACAGAAGATGTTGTTGAGAACTGCAACAGTAATTGACTTGTCTGACTTGCATAGCTGTTCTGTTTCTTTGAGGACTTCTGAGCTGAGTTGTGGGTTGTCTTGAATGATATGTTGGCAAAGACAGCCTAAGATATCCTTTTCACTGAGTCCTTGAGCCCATAAGCAAGCACACGCATCTCGAAACTTGTTCATCACTTCTATAGGATTATTGCATTCTTTAGAACAAAGATCGATCAGTCTCTCTATAGCATTTAGTTGGGCTGCTCTAGAAACGGTGTTGAACACACTTTTAATATGTCGAAAAGCAGTCATGTTGGTGCAACATCAATAATTTGAGATTTCATTTCCGGCCCGACAGAATTGATCAGTATTGCTTGACCTATTCGTTCTTTGATGGAGGTTTTTGAGGCCCCTTTTTGCTCCAGGAAGTTGGTTTCACCAGTGAAATCACTGATGACGCCTCGTATTTCTCCATGCCACTCGCGGAAATTCGAACCATTGTCTTTTAAGGTATGTCACCAGTCTTTTAGTAGCATCCTTGCCTTGACAATGCTGTCCCAAATATACGAGTCTTCTTGTATTCTCAGTAGCACATGCGGATTGGGTGCATCTTCCATGTCAGAAGTTGCATCTTCATCATGAATTTGGGCTTTGTTTTCATTAGTGGTATTGTCCTGAGGTGGTTGTTGTGGATAACTAGGTATTGGACAAGAGGTTGGTGTATTGTAGTCTTGAGGAGTTGGTTGTTGATTGGACGGCATCATTGAAGTAGTAAAGATAGGAAAATAGAGAGAAAAAGAAAGAAAAAAGGAAAAGAGAAAAGAGAAAAAAAAGGAAAAGAAAGGAAAAAAACGAAATAAAATAAAATAATATGAAAGAAAGAAGGAAAAAAGGAGAAAGTAGAGAAAAAGGAAGAGAAGGATAGAGAACGAGAACGGATACTGGGGTAAAGGAAAGGATATATATATTAATTTTTTTTTTATTTATCGATTATTATTTTGCTTTCGGAGAGATAGGGCCACTATCTTGCTTTGATGCTTGGCGAGAGCAACAACCTAATCGCTTATAAATTCGAATTTATTTTGGTTAAAAAAGAAGAAAGGAAAAAAGGAAAGAGAGAGCGAGAAGAGAGAAAAAAGATTTAGAAAAAGATAAATCACTAGTAAACGGAAGAAAAGGCAATTGATGAGAAAAGGAGTAAGATAAGTCACGCGTAAACCAAAAAAAAACTTTGGCAGTTGACAAAAGGCGATTGACGAGAACGATTTAAGCCCAATGAAAAAGGAAAAAAAAGGAATGGTTGATGAGACCGTTTTTAGTCAATTTAGAGGGAAAAAGGAGAGAGAAAAAAAACTAAAAACTAGGCACAAGAGCCCATAACCTATTAGTGCAACGGTAATGTTTCTGAAAAAAAGGGAAAAAGATAGATATCTTTATTGCTGTTGTGGTGACGCAAACTATATACACTGCTGCGGTGTAGTTGGAACCTAACAAAAATGAGTTGCCTATTCTAAAGGGTCGGGAGTACCCCCTTTTGAATAGGCAAATCATTTTTTAGTGAGAACAAGTTTAATTTTTTCATCAAAAATCCCGCAAGCTTTTGTGACTTGGCTGTACCGGTGTCAGATTTGCAAAGTGGGATTTGACAACTTCAATACCCCCTAATATTTCGATGCTTATAGCATTTTCCTGAAAATTTATTTCACCTTCAACTTATTTTTTGGGGGGGTTGATTTTACTGAGGCTTCTAACATGTAGAAGCTATTCTCTACTTCTATAAATAGTTGAACGTTACTGCTTGAGAGGGATGAATGACAACCACAACTGTAATCCTCATTCTTGGGAACCTTATCGAGCTCAGACGCGAACCGATGAGCAAGCATAACGCATCATTTCGATCCTATGATTGCTACAGTCTATTAAAAGAGGGATTTGGACAACTAGTCCGATCCTGATAGGTGAATCAGTACATCGCTCATCAAGACCAAACCAGTGAGTGATAGTCTGACCTGTGAGTTGCCTGCTTTCGAGGGAGAATAGAGGTTCATTAAACCAGTCAACATCTGGAAATGATCCGGAAAACTTAATTTATCCAAGATGTGAGAAGGTAAAAACTGCGCAATGTAGACGTTCACTAAATACACATCGTTACCTCGACTGAGTAATTAGTATATTCAAGTTGAGGGCAATCCTTTTTCAGTTATCAGGTGGTATCAACCTTGTCATGATTTTCATATTGCTTTTGAGTGTAGGTATTATTATTGTTTGATGTTGATAGAAGAACATTGTCGGACATTCGTCGCTAACGGAATTCCAAAGTGTCTAGGAAAATCTCTATACTTGTAAGCTGTTGCCATCTTTCTTGACGCTCTTTACTTATAGGGTGTTATACTTACAGCTTCTATTCTGCCTTTCATTCTCCACCTCTTCACTTCTACCTCTCCTTTAGTTAGTCATCAATATATTTATTCTCGGAAAAATATTTATTTTCCAAATGTTTCATTTTTACTTTTGCTTTGGCAAAGGCCAACTTAATAACTACTCAGACCCTCCAACTATTGAAAATCGATATTCCACTACTGATAGCGTACGCACTCTTTGTGCAATTCAACCGCCTGCCAACATTTTCCCCAAGTCTTCCAGTGAGCCAGTAGTTCAAGAAGTAAATCTTTCCACCCCCAAGTCCACCACTATATATCATACTTTTCGGGCTTCACATACATCACCTTCCTTGTTGTCCAGATCCGAAACGAAATTATTGGCAAGCCCCCAGACCTTCATTTCAAATCCTGAATTGGATACAGTACCGGCTCCGCGGAAATCTGATCAATTTGCTCCGAACACACTGTCGAAAAAAATATCCATTTCCTCTATACTCTTGAAACCCAAGAAGTCTTTTCTCTCTCTCAAGAACCTTCGGGATACTCCTGGGACAGCGGAACTTTGTAAAGAACCTACAGCGTGAGTTAATAGTTTCAACTTTAAGTTGAGTTTTATAACCTCCAAGCTAATAATAACTTTTGTGATGATTAGCGAACTACTAAGACAAACATCTTTTCCTGATGATCCCTTCGCCCGGCCCAGCCCCGTCCGAATAAGAGGAGTCTATCCACTATGTTTAACATAAACATAACTGTAAAGATATAAAAGAAACCGGCGATCTACTCTTAAAATTTTAGACTGGGGGAGAGTCGATGGAGGTAAAAAAATATATGTAGAATTTTTTAAAAATAATACCCTCTCTTATCTTGTTTAAGGATATACCTATAAAATTACCAATCCAGTAATAGACTCTTTAAAATAATTTTTTATCATGATAATGGAAAAATAGATAATGTTTTTAGTATAATATATGTACAACAACTACCCGAATCATCTTGCGTTCACAAATAATGAAAATTCTCAAACTTGGGAAAGTGAATTTCAGTCGAAAAATAAGAGAGAGTAGACAAAAAATATCATGGGAGTCTTGAGGATATTCCATCGTACAGCCAGGTCACAAAAGCTTGCGGAATTTTTGATGAAAAAATCAAACTTGTTCTCACCAAAAAATGATTTGCCTATTCAAAAGGGAATACCCTCGACCCTTTAGAATAGGCAACTCATTTTTTGGTGAGTGAAGCTTTAATTTTTTCGTCCAAAATTCCGCAAGCTTTTGAGACTTGGCTATATAATGACTCAGGTAAAAACGACAGGACACACTCTGTACAACGATTCATTTGATTATTGAGAAAGAAGCTCTATCAGACTTTACTGCCCATGTTCTCCCTCACTCAAGTATAAAGTTTGTTCCAACTTTACCACGGTCGTAGTTTCATGCCCTACGGACGAGAGATCCCGTGAAATAAATAAATAAATATGCTCTATGAGAGCAATAAGAAAAGACAATCTTCTTTTTTTCATGTTCCCGAAGTAAATACTTGGTGCAGCCGAGAGCATTCCTCAAGGATTTTCACCCAGCAACCTTGTGGTGAATCCTGATGGATCTGCATTAATGTCAATTGTTTTTACATTCCCCGATCCAGCCCCATTGATTTGAAGCTCCTATCCCCGCCACCCCTCTCAGCTCCCAACCCATCCATCAATTCCCATTCCCAGATCCCTCCTTGATTCCCATTCCCAGCTCCCTCCATCAATTCATACTCCACACTCTCAGAACCTGGCTCACATCCATTGGCTCTTGATAAGTGATTATTTATTTTATTTTTTCATTTTTATCTTAGTTTTTCATTTCTCTATTTTATTTTATTTTTGTTACTCAAGAATGAATGCAATTACAATGGTCTATCTCAAATACAATCCATAATTAAAATTAAAAGTGGTCATGGCTGCTTTGTAAGGTCGAACACTATCTAAAATTAATATGCAAAATGGAGCCAAAATTCACCAGAATTCACTTTCTTTTGATGGTTGAGTCAATACAAAACTACAAAAGCTGTTATCACTGACTCACATCTTTATCTGAAGCATGGCTGGTCATATGAGCTTGATGACAAGCAACAATAAATTTTGCTGCATGTGATTAAAGAAGATCCAAATTTTTATCAACTAGGATTTCAGACTGGTTTACATGAGCAACATAGTTTGAATTATCCATCATGAACTTGTTGTCTGGCTCAACATGAGTAAAAAGACATGTAAAGTTCATCCTAAGTAAGACAAGGAAAAACAAATACCATATATCTCTTTGATTGGTTCATTAAATCCTAACTGCTTGGTATTTACTGATAAGCTCTTTTGTTTTTCTTATTTTCCTCTCACTATTTTCTTCTTTTTTTATATAAGTCTGGAATTTCTGTGCATAAATGTTTATACAAAGCAATATGGACTGAGAAGGATCAACATACCCCCCAAATTCCTCACATTGGGACTGGATGCTTCTACAATATGATACCAGTGCAAACTCTATCTGTGAAGAAGAAATTTTCTGGGCACATATTGAATACTACTTTGAAAATATTTTGGTAAGTCTCAGCTTTAGTATTTTTTTAATAAACAATACTTATTCATTTCCATTTAGCTGCCATTGATAAACCCATATCCTGCACCCAATTGTGCCCTTGTAATGGACATTGCAGCAATTCATCATGGGGGAATATTGATGAAATCTTTAAGAAATTTTGGTCTTTTTTAATTTATCTTCAACAGTACTCACCTGATATGGACCCTAGAGAGAGAATTTAGCATGTTAAAAGCCAATTTAGTTAAGGATGCACATCTAACAGGGGGAGCCAATGATAATGTGACAATAGATCACCTTTTAAAGTTAATTTTTACAAAAGAATTTAAAGGCAGTGGTTACATTCAATAATAAATTTATCTTAATAATAAAAATAATATTTTTATTCCTTGAGACAAAAAGATATCTTTTCCTACACTTCTTAAGAGTGAAATGTTGTCCACAATTTGCTGCTAAAATGGATTAAGTATATGCTTAATATAATTTTCTTGTAAATTATTTTTTTTCAAAAATTATATTCCTGGAATTTGTTTATAGCTCATTCAAAAAATGTCTTTTTGTTAGGGAATCACAAAATCACACATAGTGATAAGTAGATATAGATTCATGTATCTGCATAAAAAGTGATGATAATATACAATTATAAAAATTTTTTATGTTGATATTATTTCTTTAAACATTTATAGAAATTACTTCTACTAACCCAACCTCCAAACTTAATTTCTCACCAACAATAAGTTATTATAGACCTCTTTGTATTTTTTAAGCAATTTGGAAATACTTTTGCTGTTTAAACCAGTGCATAGGCAAAAAGATCCAGGAACCCTGCATCCACCAAGTCAGCTTTTCATAATCTTGAAGGTATGATCAATTTTTCAAAACTAATTTTTTAAATCCATCTTTAATTGAAACATTTACCAAATTAACTTTTTCTGCCCTGAAGAAATATTTAATGTCAGGTTCAGTCTTGCTGTCTTATGCCTCAGAGAAAGATTGTGGTACAGTCCTAAAAGAGGTTTGTTATTATAAGTGCATAATGTTTTCATCAGAGCTATCACTAATTAGAGGTCCCTGCTTCTTTGAATTACTCTTAATCCAATTAAAAATTGAAGCTTTTGGAGGAATCAAGTAAGTTACTTCTTGTGGATTTGTACTCTTCAAAACATAAATAAATTAATATTAATTTTACTTAAGGAATAAAAAGAAAAAATATGGACCATTGCATATGCCCATGTAAGTTCCATACTATGAGTGAGCATGAAGTATTATTGAGGACTCTCAGTATTCAAAACCACATGAACAATTTTTGACTTAGTATAATACTTATTCTTTTTATAGAGATTTTAAAGCAAGTGAACCCATTCAAAGTTGCTCTTGCTCTTTCAAATGTCAAGAGGGGGAATTTGTTTGTTGATATTTTTGGTCTCAAGAAAATCATATATAGAGTTTATATTTAGGTATCAAGTAAAAAAAAATATGAATAAGTATTTTAGAACAATGAAAAAGATTAAATAATACTTTTATTTTCCAATATTTGATCTTTCTGATCTAAATATACTAAAATTTTTTGCTTTCTCAAAGAAGACATTTAAATATTTAAAAACCCCTTAAACTGATTGAAAGAATTAAGGATTTTTTACCAAAATTATAAACATTTCCAGAATTAGGGACTGGATATAAACATGAAACTAAACCACTTTTGAACCCCTTTTAAATGTTGAGCCTGATTCTTGAGTTTTCTTGGTTGTTGATTTTTTTCACTCATATGAAGCAACCTCATATCATCCCCTGTAATTTCTAAACTAATTCTAATTCCACTCTGATAGCCTAACAGGGCTTCAAAATCCATCAAAAATAGCCCACCAAGAACTGTTTTTAAAGCTCCTCTGTCCACATAAAAATGCACCCTACCAACAGATCCTCCTACACTTAATTTGACATGTTCAGCCATCACCATAAGTTTGGCCAAATGTCCACCTATACCACTTAAGTTTTTACCAGTGCCAGATTTGATTGGCAAGCCTATAATAGTTTCTTTCTCTAAAGAAATTAAGTTATTTTGAGACCCAGAACTCACCAAGGCCTTTACATCTTTACCATTTACCATAACCATTAAATACCCTAGAGAAGCAGAAAAATGAGTTTCACCTCCTCTCTAAACTTCTCCACATTTTCACAAAAATACTCCACCTCTCCTAGAGATACCCATCTCCTTTTAATATGCTTCTTCTGCTACTCTGCAAGGGCAGGACTAATTGTAAAAAATTCCCCCAAAGATAGAGGAATATAAAGTTGATTCACTCTACCCAGAGCTGTTTTCATAGCATTTGTTGACCAGATACTACTGGCCTTTCATATTGAAATTTCTTTTTAATAAACTTGGCCCTGGGAACTTCTTGAGGACCCACATTTCTATCTTCACCCCCCATAATAAAATCTTCATCAACCATAACCCTAGCTCCATCATCAGCTTCTTTCACTAAATCAGATCCATCACTGGTACTCCTTACCCCTTCCATAGGGGTAGGACCACCAAAACTTGGTCTGGGAAAAGACACTATTGGTACATCTTCCTCAGAATCAGATTCATCTTCTTCAGGCATAAACTCACCATTTGAATCAAATTTTCCATAACTGGGAAGCCCCATATCTGCCATACCCTCCTGCATTTTATAAGTTTTATCCTTGGTGTAAGGTTTCTTCTCAATCTTCTTAATTTTGGATTCACCTGTTTTTTCCCTAAGTTGGCTTTGGATTCAACTTTTAGCTTTAGTAGCAGCTGCTCTTTTGATAGCAACAACATCATAATCCCCAATCATACAGTCACCATCCACCTAAGAAGCCGTTACCAACTCTAATCCACCAAATGAAGTTGTAAAAGTGTCCTTAATGACCTCCTTTTTATTTCCCTTATCTAATTTTCCACCATCATCACCATTATTCTTTACCACCTTTAACATTTTCACCATCATCACTGGTTAATTCTTCAAATCTGGATCTTCTTTCAGCGATCCATCATGTTCCTTCTAACAAAATGGGAAGGAGCTTTCCCATCACTGGGTTTGATGAAATATCCATCAGGGAATTTATAAAAATTTCCATCAAATTTGACTCTACCAGCCTTCAAGTCCCTATCTAAAAAATAACAAGCTTCTACTTTGTGCCCCCTTCTATTACAGTAGGAGCACACCCTAGGTTCTTCATATCCACCTCTAAAATCATTTTCACCATTAAAATTACCATTAATACCACCATTGCCATTTACATTTCCATTTTCATTAGACTGCTTTCCATTTCCATTAAATCCATTATTCCTCCTCTCATAACCTATTTATTGATAAGAAGAAGAAGTGGAAAATGAAGCCACAGGCACTCTGTTGGCTTTCTGAGTTTCTTGAAAAAATATTTTGAGCTGCTTAGTTGAGTAAGATAAAGGATACATCATTTTATTATCAAAATCGCCCTCAACCTTAGTAACAGGCTGACCAAACTGAGCCTTATTTGCCTCCTGATCCTTGACCATAATATCATTATTTTCAGCCAAAACTTCACTATCCTTTCTAACATATTGAGTACAGGACTCCTGATATTTTTCCAATGCCATAATTTTTAAATAGGCCTGGATATTTTCTTTGATGAACTCTAGAGCAGGCAGTTTCTTTTCCCCATTTAGAAGATCCTTCATCAAGTTCTTCCTAGACATCTCCTCCAACACATCCATTCTGATGTCCCTACTGAAAGATGACAAAAATAATTCCTTTGCCTGATTTTAATGGCCTGTCTCCTCCACTAGAATCAAATAATCCACCACTTCATCAAACTGCCTACATAAATTTTTGAAGTGCACCATAGTTGAAACACCACCTTTAGCTTACCAATCACTGAAAATCTTCTTAGGTCCACCATAGTATACCTGACTCTACATCTATCAACCATCTCTTTTCAAAACTTCAACAAGTACCACCTTTTATAACCATCCATAGCAATGACCTCCATTTCCACCTCTCTGTCCACAATAAAGAACCTAATTTTCTTCACCATTTCAAAATGTGAAGCTTTATCAACAGCAGCAGAAGCTTCATTCTAACTTAAAAACCATTTAACTTCTTCCCCATTAGACATGGGCCCATCTGAAGATATAATCCTGACCATTGCATTTACAGGAAGAGAAACACCAGATCCAGCAGCAGAAGACATCCCTAAAGTATAAGATCAAAACTTCAAAATAAGATAAGCATCTTTTAAATAAGCCTCTTTCAGGCTAAGCAAGTCCAGATACCAAGTAAGATTGATTAATAGCTAGAAAATTGAACCCCACATTGGGTGCCACCAAAGAAGAAAGACTCTTACTTCGGTCTTCTCATATTTATGGTCTATTTCTTCATTTTTAAATGATTAAAATAATTTTTTAATGAGAAGAGCTTTTATTATTTGTATTTTTAGCTTATTATTCTTATCCTCAGTTTATTTTGTTAGTTCCTTAATTTTTTTCTGCAATATTTCATAGTTAAATTTTTAATTTTACTTTTAAGGTGTTAAATTTATTTATTTTTTGGCAGGTTAGATGCATGAGTAAATAGGAGGTAAAGAGTAATTGGTTTTGAGAAGTTTAAGATAAGGTAATTTTTATGGTGTAGAAAGACTCTTACAGTTGCCTTGCTGTAAGCAGAATCTAAGGGAGTTGAATAAACCTAAGAAAAACCTGTCCCTTTAAGTAAAAAAGATTTCAAAATTAAATAAGCTAAAGACTCCACTTGATATAAAATAACTGATAGCTAATGTTTAATAATGGTATTGAGATGTAGAATCTGTTTTATTTATAATGAGGGAAAGAAATACAACAGTGAAGCTGTATTCAGAAACATTATTTAAATGATTGTATATTATGTTCTATGAATCTTTTATTTTTATTAGATTTAGTTGTTAAATTTAAGTCCCTGATGTTGCAACCTTTAAAATGGTGGCCTATAATTTAATATTTATGAGTTATTATATAATGTTTGTAAAATGTTATGTAAAAGTATTATATTTATTAGGGTAATACAATTTATAATTTGTTATGTAAAATATTGATGATGGTTTTTAATATGCGATTTTGTATGATTTTTTTGTTTTGATTCAAGATGTTTGATGATGTTGTAGTTTTGAGTCTACGGGATTCATACACATAGTACATCTTGTGCTTCATTTTCCCCAGATGGAGAATCCCAGAGTTTGTATGGAGCTTGTACAGACTTCTTAACCCAATTAGAACCTTAAAAAACAAATGAAAAATTTAGAAAAATTAAAGATGATAGAGCTACTTCTCCTTGACAATACAATCAAATTTTAGTAGTTTGTGAAGCCCTATTCATTTAATAAAAAATCATCAAAGTTAAGTAAATCATGAAAAATTAAAAATTATCAAAAATACTTTATTAAATTATCAAAAATAAAAGAAAAGTAGTAAAAATTCTCCAAAATCTTCTAAAGGTTCTTGAGAGTCCTTAATTTAATTTCAATGCACTTTTAGACTTATACTTGCATTATCTGACCATTAATTAATTGTTTAATTTTGACTCATAAAATTAACCCTTTTTAACCCTTTTAAATAATCATTCCTTTAAATATGAATCATTATAAAATTATTTTGGCTTTTCCAATCTTATTGATCAGATCCAATCAGCCCTCTTTTAATAAGACTATGTGCCATACTAATCTTTAGGCTTCCACAGTTTTTTCTGAGATATTGAAATTTTATGTTGATTCTTTTTCTGCACTATTTTACTTTTTTTGCTTTGATATAACATACTTAACAAATAAAGCTTAAAAAATTCTCATATCATTATAATTTACATATTAGTAACAGTCATTTTTAATTTCCAAAGAGAATATCAAGCTTATTGATTTAATTTTCACTTTTGGGGCGTTCTCAGATTTATTTTGGTTCACTTTTGGTGTCTTTTTGGCTTGTATTTATTTAGTTTTATCATTGTGAGATTACATTAAGATAAGTGAGTACTCTATTTTTATAAATTTGACATGCAAATTATGGGGTAGAATAAAGGTTTTCATTTTTCTCTATTAATGTCCTAGTTTAGCATATACAAGTTATTTATCAACTTCACTTACTTGAGGGTTTAGACCATTAAGCTGTGCTTCTGTGGTATCATGTCTACATTAATTTCTAAGTTTCTTTTCTTGAATTTATTTGTGATTAAAATTTATTTTATTGAAGTCTATTAAGTTATATTTGTGTCTTGATGTAAATGACTTGTTTATTTTTTATTTATACATTTGAAGTGAAATTAAGAGATCTAGACCCCCTACTTGGATAAAATACAAGGGGAGGGATTGCCATTTTTTTTGAATTGAAAAATAAAGAAAAAAATTAAGAAAAAAGCAATTTTTTTCATGTTAGAATTATAAATTTGAAAGTAATATAAATTTTACATTTAAAATTTGGAAAATTAGATGCTTACACAGAGAAATTTTAGATTAAAAACATGAATTCAACAATGTGCCAGATTTTCATGGTACCTAATAATATTTTTAAAAAAAAACAACATTAAGTAATGAAACATTTATGCTCATGAAATATATCTGGTGAAAAAAGTAATAGGGGTTTTCAGTTCTGGAAAATCTGCACATAAGTTTGACCAAACACCCACTTATGGAAAATGTCGGCCGGTCGTCTAGAAGAAGGAGAAAAATAGAAGAAGAAGAATAAAAATAATAAGGAAAAGAGGAAAAGGAAGAAAAGGCAGTAACAACAATTAATTGACAAGACTGGACTAGGGAATTACAAGGACTTATAACGAGATATTTATGGGATGATACATGGTAAGTTTTTTATTCTCTCTGCTTAAGTAACAAATACTAATATTAAATGATCTTAAAGCAACCTTTATATGCATAATATATACTAGACTTCAAAGGCAAGAAAGTGCCATAATAAAAACTATTATAAGTATAACATTTGTAATTAATAATAAAATTAATAATAAAAATAAAGTAAGTAATAAGTGGTGAGGCTACAGGGGGTTACCCAAGGCCTTTATATAGGCAAGGGGCCCTCTGAAGCGCCACATTAATGTATATACAAACAAAAATAATATGTAACTAATTTTGAGTAAGTGTAAGGGGAAACCCATGATACAATTAACTAAGACACATGAGTAAGAGCCTAAAATCCACCAATTTAATCCCAAACAGTTACAATAAGATTATGGAGTAATTAAATAAGCTTGAGGCACATAAAAACAACTAATATAATTTAAAACATGTCTGATAACCCTTTATTTAAAAACCAATTTTAAGTGAAACATAAAAGTGAACTATTTTAACACATAAAAATAGTGTAATTAATTAATTTAGTATAAAACATGAGTGATTAATTATTTTAACTATTTTTATTAGTGTAATAACTCTTTTAATTTAAAACAAGTATTTATTTTAACAAAATCACTAATTTTTAGAATAAAACATTAATAATTTATTTAATAAAGTGTTTTAACTTGTTTAATAATTTGATGAAAGAATTATGATTCAAAAAAGCGCCCAATATTTCTGTTTAATAATATATGAAAGGTTTAATTTAATATATAAATTTAATTAATTAATTTAATTACATTATAAGTCAATTTTACACTTTTAATTATAATATATGTTTATAATTAATTAATTATTAATTTATAATTATTAAATACATAGAAATGCGCCATTATTTGTAGAATATAAAATATATTATGTTTAATTTAAATGTATAAAATTTATATAAACAATAAAATCAATATAACACTTATATGTAATAAGATATTTATATAATTTTATTATGCAATAAAATATTAATTTATATACATTAAAAATAAATTATACGCCCTCTTTCAGGTTCTATAAGGTAACACATCATTTACTGGGCTCTTGGAATAGCCTGGCTGACAGAAAATGTCTTTGATTTTGGGTATGGCTCTGTTAACACTTAAAAAAATGATACATCACTGCAATAAACTCCTTGGAATCTCAATTTATCATCCTTCCAGGAAAATAAGAGTAACTTTAATTATATCAGGTTATTTTGGCTGAAGGATTCACAGAATGTATGGGTTCTTTTGATGGTTCTGATATTCTCTAAGAGAAACCTGCTCAAGGTTGAAACAATCTGTCAGGCAGGCTGCTAGACCTACCCAGTAAAATAATTACTTATTTCCTGGGATGAAGCTACACCTTTTTATTTCTTATATTTTATTATTAATTTTATTTTATTTACTTTAAATTTACTTGTAAAATACTAACTAGTTACAAAAAAGTAAATTTAGTAAAAAATTAAAATTAATATAAATTGTCCCATATATTTTATTTTTATTTCCTAAAACTGTGCTCAATGTCAGGTTAAAAAAAACAAAAATTAAAATATTAGAATACAAATAAATATTAAAGTAAAATTTAATATTGAAAAAAAATTTAAAATAAAATAAATATATACTAAAAAATCAAATTACTTATTTAAAAATGGCATTTACACGAATTTTAAATAAATCATATTATTTTGAAATATACAGTAAATAAAACATTCTAAATACTTCTTTATAGAAAAATCTTATAATTTGAAATATTTCTTCTGGAAATTTCTTTCTCTCTCTCATACACTTGTATATCGGATTTTTACTCCAAACTTTGACTCTCTTTTGCCTATATAAGGCCTCCCTTTTCTGGTTGTTTTTGATCATCCTTTACTTACTTATTATTCTATTAAATCATTTATTAAATCAAATATTCATTAATATTAATTATTGTTTTTAGTACTTACAACAACATAATTCTAAATCATAAATTATAATAATAATTTTAAAATATTTTACCTCTTTTTAATTGACTAATTAAACTTAAAAAATAAATTCATATGTACCTTGACCTTGAAGTCTTCAAATCCACCTACCTATGCCGTTATACCTCCATCAAAATCTTCTAGACCAAAGGAATCCCCAACAATTGAGGCTCTTTCTGAATTTTTGACAGCACATCAATATCTTGAAGCCAGAAACCAAGGGACCATCAACATCAAGGAACCAGTAGAGATGGGTGGACAACAAAAACAAGGAATGTCATCAACCACCTGATTTTTTTTTTTGCTGCGACCAGGAATCAAACCACGCTCCAAATTTTAGGTTCATATATTGGCAATAGTCATATATATTTGTTGTAATTATATTGGTTACTATCTGTGGGTCACTTTGCGCATTTCATAGTTTACATATATCTTTTTACTCAGCACTCTGTAAGTGGAATTAACTTTCTCATTTTACAGGGGGAGGTGCCTGGTAAATAAAAAAAAATTTCCTAGTTGATCAAGATAGAACTATATTGTTCTTAGTCCTAGAAGTAATATAAAAATTAAATTAATTATTTTATTTTTTTGATTATTTCAGTTGACCTCTTCTCCTGATAGTTAAATTATTATCTTATTGTTTCAGTTGACAAATATTCCTGGCAGTAAAAAATATATATAATTAATTAAATTAATTATGTTTAAATTATTTCAGTTTACATTAAGTCCTGGTAATTAAATTATTTCAGTTGACATTAAGTCCTGGTAATTAAATTATTTCAGTTGATTTTAAATCCTGGTAATTAAATTTTTCAGTTGACTCTTAGTCCTGATAATTATCAACATATATATAATATATTAATAAATTATTTTATTATCTCAGTTGATTTATTTTATATCCTGGTAAGAAAATATAATTATCTCAATTTAATTAATAAAAATTGTGATTATTATTTCAGTTGACTTTTTGTCAAGATAAACGTTATATTTTCATTACTCCTGTTGATTACCAAATCCTAATAATTGATTATATACTAGAAATATTTCTTTCTTTTATTTTTATTTAAACAAAGTAAAATAATAACTGATCAAATTTTAATATTTCTTTCTCTCAGTTCAGGTTATTTACAACAATGACTGATCAAGTGCTTCTTCTGGCCGTGATGAGGAGCTAGATTTGATTGATTATGATGAAGCTTCTTCAGAAAGTTCTCCTTTGACTACAAAATGTGCTCAAATTAATCAATCACTGGAACAATCAGGATGTGGAAATGCAAGAAATAGAAATAAAGGTGGAGACAACTGCTCTGGATCAAAAGCCTTCAATAAACCCCCCAGAAGAGCTTCCAAAAGAATTCAAGATAAAAAAGATGCCCTTTCAACAGAAATTCAGCAATCTATCCACTCAAATCAAGGAGTTGAGGTCAGAGAATCTCAAACTGAGGTCAAAAGCAGAGTTTCTAGAAGAAAAAGTAAGAAACATAGAATCCTTTCTTCAAGAGAAGAGTAAACCTCCTCCTGCTTCAAAAGCCATTCCACAATTGGCCCCTCAACAACAGGAAAAGGTGGAAGTTTCAAAATGGCAACGGGAATGGCTAAGCACCCAGTGGGACTATCTACAGGCCCAACAACAATAACAACAACAACAACAGAAAGCACCTCAGCCAGGTCCTTCCAGAACCCATCAGGTCAACCCAACACCTCCTCACCCCTACCTAGGAGGAAGAAAGAGGAAAACAATCACATTCAGTTATTTCAAAAGCCATGGTAGGCCCCTTTATTGAATCTCAAGTACCTTTTCTTGTTACTAATTCAGCTCCTCCAGGTAATTCTGGAAGAGGATATGAGACTTTGAGACCAGTAGAGACTGACTGTAGTAGACAGATTGCCCAATATTCTAATGTAACTAATCCTTTGGTATTTATTGCTACTTTAATGATAAATTCTGATATGGCTATTATTAATTAAACACTTGATCCTGAATTTTATGAGAATCTGGAAAATTATTCTTTTTCCCTATTGAGAAATACTTCAGATGTAGCTAAAATTAATGATGAATATTTGAGGGATATTATTTCTAAAAAAAACATATAATGAACAACATGCAATTGAATCAGAAATTTAATAGTTTGCTAACTGAAAAAGGGTATCAAGAATTGTGTAGTGAATTAAAAAGAGCTTCTGATGATTTGTTTAACTACAAAGTAACTCATGAAAAGGAAGTTGCTTTGTGGAAAAATATCAAGAATGATTTGTCTAAACTAAAAGATACTGTGTCTATCTATTTCCAGGAGCTAGAGGAACATAAGTTGAACTAAAGAGATTAGGTGACCATTATTCATCTTTCCAAAATAAGAACCAGTTATCTTTTTCAACCATAAATGAGAGTTTATCTAGTATTCCAAGAGTAAAAGCTAGGCTAACAACCATTGAAGAGAAATTAAATTCTTTGTTACATGATCAAAAGTTTTCTGAAATTTCTTTGAAAGAACCTGTTGCACAGGATATCCCAATTGTAGCTATCCCTAGTTAATATAAAGTAAAATTAGTGCCAGAAATACCTGTAGAGATCACTGAGTTTGCATCAAAAATTGATGATGTACCTGGTTCACCTACAGAAGAATTAAAAAATGAGATTACTGCCCAGTAGGAGAAGTTACAGATCCTTCTCACTCAGAAACAAGCTTTTAATAAGGAGACTACTTCAAATCAAAAGAATTGGTCAAAACTTGACCAATACCCAACATTTGATGGTGATTCTTCCTCTGATTGGCAGCAATTTATTTTCAGGATTGATAATGTAAAAAATTCTTACAAACTCCCAGATGAGGAAATGGTGTCAAAATTAATTTCTTTATTTACCAATGTAGCCCTAATTTGGTATAAATCTTTTCTCTTAGATAAAAGTGACTACTCATGGGAAGATTGGAAAAAATTAATTAAAGCACAATTTTGTGGTTCCAAGTTTAGGTTAACTCAACAAAGGCAGTATGAAGAAGCCAGATATAGCTCTTCTTCTACTGAAAAAACTATTTAGTTCCTGATGAAACTTGTGAAAATTCTGAGGGAAATGGACCCAGATATGGAGTTTGAATTATGGAAGGACAGGATCCTCTATAAACTACTTATGTCTCTGAGAGACTTAATATTTTATAGGACTGAGTTATCAAGAGAACCTTATTCTTTTATCAATACTTGTAATGAGATCCTTTTAAATAACAAGTATGATTCTAGAAGATTCATTCCTAGAACTTCATTGGAGAAAGCCTCCAATTACCAACAAAAACCTCTTGAAAAAGTTGGTAAAACTTCTGCCCCTGTTGCACAAAAAAAATTATGCAACAAAAACTTGCTTTAAATGCAGCAAGCCTTTGCAGAAATGCCATGCTTTTGAAAAAAAGATAAATCTTGTTGAACAGACAGAGGAAAATACTGATGACACAGTTGCACTGGATGATACTTCAAGTGATTGTGCCAGCAATATTTCATATGAATCTCAACAGGAAATTTTAATTCTGGAAGAAGATATTGATTATTTAAATAATACTGATATTGAGAATGATGGTTTATCTACAGTAGAGGGTGCTGAGATCATAAGGAATCTCTAGGACAGCTCAATCATTTTTGCCCCTCTCAAGGCACCAGTCTTGATTAATGGAAATAAAATTGAGGTTGTTTTAGATTCTGGAGCTGGAGGAAGTTTAGTATCTGAAAAAGCACTTGCTTCAGTGGACCAGGATTATAAATCAAAACTTATGCCTATAATTTCTGAGAATTGGAGAGGTTATGGCTCTGTCTTGTCCCCCATTGGTAAATACAAAGCCACAGTATTTTTCAAATATAAACATGGTTTTGTAAGAGCTATATGTGATTTTGTTGTCATGAAAAATGATAAATTAAGAAGTTGATTCATTGTTGGAAATGATATTTTAATCAAATATGGCATAAAATTGGTTCCTTCAAACCAATGCTTCACAATGGGGATGAATGGGAAGAGAAAATTTAAGATTTCCTCCCCAAAAAAATTATTAACATCAGCATTGAACACATTTCATTCTGTAGTTCAATATAAAAGAAGATCTAAAAAAGAAATGCCTACCCTTGTGTCTGATATTGAAAATGCTTCTTTTGAAGAACAACTTTCTGTTGAGGAAAAAGACTCCATCATCCAATTAATAAAATCTTTTCCTATGGCCTTTGCTCATGGGTCACACAAATTAGGATTGGTAAAAGAAGAAATTAAGCTTTCATTATCTTTCCCATTAACTGAAATACCACCTAGTTTAAATAAGAAGCCTTATCCTGCTTCTCCCACAAAGAGAAAAGATATTGAAGACAATATCTCTACCCTTTTAAAAATGAATATTATTGAAAAAGTAGTTGAACAACCTAAACATTGTGTTATCTCACCTGTCCTAATTTCTTATGAGAAAGATAAAGTCATGTTATGTGGTGATTATAGATAATTAAATACATATACTGTAGATAATATCTATCCCTTACCCAGAATTAGCTGTATCCATGCTGCCTTAAAAGGTGGTAAATATATCATCTGTTTAGATGATAATACGGGATATCACCAGATACCTGTTGAGAAGAATTCACAGATTTTTCTAATGATTTCTACTCATATGGGTATTTATAAGTATATTAGGATGCCATTTGGCCCCAAGAATTCCCCTTCAGTTTTTAAAAAAGTTATGGATAACACATTCCATCAAGAAATAATTGAAGGATGGCTAATGGTTTACATTAATGATATCATCATATTCTCCAAGACATATGAAGATCACTTTAACCAACTATGTAAAGTGTTCCATAAAATGGATGATATCAATATGACACTTTCTTTGAAAAAATTCAAATTTGATTTTCATTCTTTGAAAGTGCTTGGTCATGTTGCCTCAGCATTACAGGTATGTGTTAACCAGAACAAAGTGGCAGCAATACAACAATAAAAATCTCCTACAATAGTTAGAGAGCTCCAAATTTTTTTGGGAATGTGTGGATTTTATAGAAAATATATGAAAAATTATCAAGTCAAAGCATTACCCCTCACCCAATTAACTAGGAAAGATATTGCCTTTGTCTGGAACAGTGAAAGGCAAAAAGCTTTTGACACTATGAAACATTGTTTGATGTCAGCACCAATTCTTTCTTTGCCTGACTTTAATCAACCATTTGTTTTATACACTGATGCCAGTTTTATTGGTGTTGGTGCTTCTCTCCATCAAAAACAAGTTATGAATGATATAGTATCAGAAGTAGTAATTTGTTATATTTCAAGAACCTTGATAAATAGTGAATTGAAGTATGGCGCCACTCAAATGGAGTGTTTAGCAGTAGTGTTGGCTCTAGAGAAGCTACATTATTACCTGTATGACCAGAAATTTAAACTTATCACTAAATGAAGTGCATTTACATCCCTCTTAAACTTGAAAACACCTAACAGACATATGTTCAGATGGCATCTAGCTGTTCAAGAATACAGAGGATGGATGAAAATAATTCAGAGGGATGGTATTATTCACTCAAATGTGGATATGTTATCAAGGTTACCTTTACCAAATGATGACTCAAATTCTGCATATTTTCCTGAATATGAGATAGTTCAAATTCATGGAATATATGTGGTTGATATGGAGGAAGAGCTATTACAGCTTATATTAGACTCATATTATAAGGAAACTGACTTAAAAAAGTTATGTTCCATATTAAATGATCCAAAGAATGCTTCAATAAAAGCATTAAATAAAGCCCTTCCACCAAAGTACCAGAAGGCTTTGGAAAAAGGTAAATTTTCAATCAATGAAGGCTACCTCTATTATAGGATAAAGTTGAGTAATGTTATTGTTATTCCTCCTTCTATGAAAGAGATCATCTTGAAGATTTTTCATGATGACATATTGGCTGGACATTTTGATCTTGAGAAAATAATGATCAGAATTAAGAACACTGCTTGGTGGGTTAATATGTCTGAAGACACCAAACTATATTTTGAATCCTGTGATTCTTTCCAAAAATAAAAAAGATTGACTGGTAAAGAACTGGATTGATGCAACATATTGAAACTCCTGATGCACCATGGCAAATAATAAACATGGACTTTGTGAGAGGATTACCCATTTCTGGGAAAGACAGTTATAACTCTTGCTGGGTTATTGTGGACAGATTCACAAAAAAATTTAAATTTATCCCTACCCACAAGGATGTTTCCACTAAATAATTAGCTTTCTTGTGGTGGTCTAAAATTTTTAATACTGCTGGGTTTCCTAAGGCCATAATCTCTGACAGAGACCCTAAATTTACTTCTGAATTTTGGATGTCTCTAATGGATGTTTGTGGTTGTCATCTGAAACTTTCTACTGCCCATCACCCCCAAACTGATGGATTAGCTGAAAGAATGATTCAGACCTTGAAGGACATGATAAGAAGGTATTGTTCCTTTGGCCTTGAGTACAAAGACAATGACAGATTCACTCATGATTGGGTTACCTTACTTCCTGGATTGGAATTTGCTTTTAATAGCACTCTTCATTCTGTTACGCAGAAAAAGCCTTTTGAGCTCTGGCTTGGATATGTTCCAAATACTCCTGCCCAAATTATCAATAATAAGATACCTAAATTGGATTTATATCCTGGTGTAAAATCTTTTCATCAAATGAAACAACTTTGCAAAAGTCATTCTCAAAAATGTATTGAAAAATCTTTTGAATATGAGAAGAAGAGATGCGACAAATCCCATAAAGAATACACCTTTAAAAAGGGTGATGAAGTACAGATCTCTAAAGTCCACTTCAATTTACAAGGTAATAAAAAATTGAAAGACCCATTTGTAGGTCCATTTTTAGTCAGAAGAATGATTGGTGATAATGCAGTTGAAGTTATCTTGTATTCTTCATATGACAGAAAACATCCTATTTTTCGAAAATCTCTTTTGAAACTTTACACATCCAATAGTGATTTATTTCCCAAAGGGAGGGGAAGACCAAAGAAGAGCCCTAATGAAATCACTGAGACAGCAGTAATTGATAAGATTCTAAATTAAATAATAGTTACTACTGATAAAGGTACTGAATACTTATTGAGATTCAAGAATAAATCTTCTGAATATGATTCTTGGATACCTGGGAAGGAAATATATAATCTTCCTACTCTGCTAAAGAAATATAAAAAGAAAAAATCATAGCATTTTTATTATTATTGTTTTTTTAGAGTGAGGGAGTGTCAGACAGGCTACTAGACTTACCCAGTAAAATAATTAATTATTTCCTGGGATGAAGCCACACCTTTTTATTTCTTATATATTATTATTAATTTTATTATATTTACTTTAAATTTACTTGTAATAAATTAACTAGTTACAAAAAAGTAAATTTAGTAAAAAATTAAAATTAAAATTAATTGTCCCATATATTTTATTTTTATTTCCTAACACCGTGCTCAATGTCAGGTTAAACAAAATTAAAATTAAAATATTAAAATACAAGTAAATATTAAAGTAAAATTTAATATTGAAAAAAAAATTAAAAAAATAAATAAATATATACAAAAAAATCAAATTACTTATTTAAAAATGAAATTTACAGGAGTTTTAAATAAATCAAATTATTTTGACATATACAGTAAATACAACATTCTAAATCCTTCTTTATAGAACAATCTTATAATTTGAAATATATCTTCTGGAAATTTCTTTCTCTCTCTCATACACTATTATATACGATTTTTACTCTGTACTTTGACTCTCTTTTGCCTATATAAGGCCTCCCTTTTCTGGTTGTTTTTGATCATCCTTTACTTATTATTTTATTAAATCATTTATTAAATCAAATATTTATTAATATTAATTATTGTTTTTAGTACTTACAACAATGTAATTCTAAATCATAAATTATAATAATAATTATAAAATATTTTATCTCTTTTTAATTGAGTAATTAAACTAAAAAGATAAATTCATATTTACCTTGACCTTGAAGTCTTCAAATCCACCTTCCTACGCCATTATACCTCCATCAAAATCTTTTATACCAATAGGAATCCCCAACACAATCATTTTTCCCAAAGTAAGAGGTAGCATTTATTTTTCTGTTTTAAAGAGTTACATTGCTTTTATTCAACTTAAATATTTCATGTAAATAAATACTTCATTACCTGTTCTTGTTTTTTAATAAAATGCTATACGGTACCATGAAAATCTGGTACATTGTTTAATTCATGTTTGTAATCTAAAATGCATCCATTTAAGAATGTAAATTTCTATATTAATAATGCAAAACTTATATTCCTTTTAATTTTATAAGTCTAACTTTCAAAAAATTGCTTTTCCTCTAATTTTTTCTTTTATTATAGAGTTAAAAAAATTCATTACCTCCCCTTGCATTTAATCCAATTAGGGGTTCTGGATTACCAAATTTCAACCAAAATGTATACATAAACCATAAAAAAGTAATTCAGAGCAAGAAAAAAAAGATAAAGTAATAGAATTTAATAAAATAAATTTGAATAACAAATGAATTCAAGTAAATATGCCACAAATTAATGTAGACAAAGTACCACAGCAGCACAGCTTGATGGTCTAGAAACTCAAGTAAGTGAAATTGATAAATAACTGCTTTATTCTACATTATGACTGAGAAAGATAAAAATTTGAGTCAGAAATTTTCAGAAGAAAATTTAAAAATTTAAAAATGACAAATAAGAATGCTACAAATTTTAGTGAGGGGTGTGTGCCAAGAATAGTGGTGTAGAGAGGGTGATCTTTGTGAGAAATTTCACAGGAATGAGGTGAGAAAGGAAGGGATGTTGTGGCCAAGATGTGGTTGTGAAAAAATATCATGAAGAAGTGCTGATTTGAGGCCAGAACTGACACCCATTTTTGAAATAAGTGATTTTTGTAAAAAATTTAAGTGCTAATTTTGTTTTAAATAGGAACTTAATAATAAAGTTCTTATTTTGTTTTAAATCTTCACTTACAAATCAAGAGCTGATTTGGTTTGAAATCCACACTTACAAATCAGCACTCACTTATTTCAAAAATTGGTGCCAGTTCTGACCTCAAATCAGCATTTTTTAATAATTTTTTTCACAACCACATGTTGGACATAACATCTCTTCCTTGCTCTCCTCATCCCTGTGACATGTCACACACACAAAACCATCTCTATGCAATTAACCTTGGCACACACCCCTCACTAAAATTTGTAGCATTTTATTTTCTTATTTTCTCATGTTTAAAATTTTCTTCTGAATTTCTATTCTTCAATGCCTCTCTGGATTGCTGATATATTGAACTTAAAATTCAAGAATTTATTTTTTCATTAATTCATTTTTTATTTCCATGTAATTGGCACACATCCATAGCACATTCTTTATGAATTTCACTTGCTCCATATCCGATTCCCCCAAAATTTCAACTTTGCTCTTTCTCAATCTATTATTTCCTACCTTTCCATCAAGCTAAGTGACAACTAATTTTTCTTTTTAATGACTATCTTATATCTCTGTATTTTTATAAATAATGAGCTTTCAAATATGTTTAAACTCTTATCTGGATAATGGTGGACTTATTTAAATCCTCTTGTTTTCAGTTTCACTATGACTTTTAAAATTTTTGTACAGGTTTGATAAGAAAAGTCATAATTAGGGTTAGGTTTAATAAAATCTAATGACCTTTTATTTTAAACCTCTTTAGAGGCCTAAATTTTATCTCCCACAATTTTTTTTGAATTTGGTCCAGTGGTTGCTGAGATGTTGACCTTTGAAGTTGAGCCTTTTTTTTACCCAATTCCACGATTATTTTTTGAAGTCATATATTTAGAGAAGAGGACTTCTAATTTTTTTACTGATAACTATCTAGGCATTTAGCTTTCATTCAAGTACCAGAAATATACATTTTGATAAGTATTTGAAGCTTATTCATTGATTTTCTCTACATTACTTGAATCAATCTTTTGTCATATTTTGTCAAATGGGTCTCATTTTATATAATGAATTCATACTCCAATTTTTTAGGACACTTTTCTTGATAATTTTGAGCCTAATGAGCCCCTTTTGTTATCATTCTCAATATGAATTCTCAGATTTTTATGAATTTTTTAAAAAAAAGAGTCTGAATTAGGGTTATGTTTATTCAAATTTTATTTCTTTGTATATGAAGATTCTCCTGAAGCATGCTGTTAATTTCACACTAAAAGTTTTGAATTTGGTTCAGTGTTTCTGAGATATTGGCCTTTAAATTTGAGCTTTTGTTTTCCCAATTTCACTTTTGTTTATTTCATAATGCATTTCATTCATAACACATATCACAATTCTTTCATTATGCAAATCTCGTTCCGGATTCACTTAACTATCTTTGTCTTTACTTATTTTTTTGCCCTTTCATCAAGGTGTGTTTTTATATTTTTCTTACTATTTTTGTAATTTTCTCATTCTTATCATCTTTTATCTCTTTGACCCTCATGCTTTATATTATCATTTGTACTTTTTTCATTCTTTTCTATCCTTAGTTTGTCCACCCTTAGTAAAAATTTTCTTTTTTTTCTTACTTTATTTTCTCTTATTTCACTTTGGCTCCCTCTAATCTTTATTTCAGGTAAGAATTTACTAATCTTACTTTTTTTACTCACTTTTACTTACTTTTCTTATGGATTGCTTTGGAAACAGTGCCAGGACATTTCCTGCCTGTTTCAAAGCATTTTTGGTATTTTTTTTGGGGGGGCTTGGAAATGCTTTTTTAATGCTTCTTTAATTTTTCAGAGGTGTTTAATAACTTTTCTTTTTTTTCCTTTTTTTTTACAAATAATTTTGGAAATGGTGCCAGGAAATTCCTGCCTGTTTCTGAGTGTTTTTGGTAATTTTGTTTATCATTTTTTGGACTCAGAAATGTTTTGAAAATGTTTCCAAAATGGTTCTAAGGTATTTACTGACTTTTTTTTCCTTTTTTCCTTTTTTTTCTACAAATTACATTGAAAACTGGGCCAGGATGTTTCTTGCCTGTTTCCAAGCATTTTTGGTATGTTTTTGTTTTTTTGGCCTCCAAAATACCTTTGAAATGATTCTGAGAAGTTTCAAAGGTGTTCAATAACTATTTTAAATTATTTTTTATTTTTATTTTTACAAATTGCTTTGAAAAAAGTTCCAGGAAGTTTCCTGCCTGTTTACAAGTATTTTTGGTATGTTTCTTTATTTTCATATTGCTTTGGAAAAAAGTTCCATTATTTTCCCTGCTTGTTATTGAGCCTTTTTGGTATTATTATTATTATTATTTTGAGCCTCAGAAATGCTTTGGAAAAGCTTCTGAGGTGCTTACTAGCTTTTTTTTCCTTTTTTTTATGAAAGGCTCAATGAAAATTAAATAATCTGGGAGGGAAGCTAAGTATTATAAATAAAGGATTTCCAAAGATTTATTTTAAATTCTTAATTTTATGGTTAATTGGTCATTTAAGGAAATCATCAGCTTTAAGTTATGGGCCATTGGGCCTTGCTGCTGTATAAAGGTAATCATTCAAATAATTAATTGATATTTTGAGCTCAAAATGAAATTCAATGTCAAATTTATTATTTATATTTGGTCACATCAGAAATCATTGGCAGGTAGTATTTTGAATGCCATTACTTTTAGTTTTTTACTATCTTTTTTAACTGGTTTACTTATTAATTAATGTAGTAAATATTAAAATTTGGTAATCCTGACACCCGCCCATAGTAAATTGCAGGCGATGGTAATGCCTTATTTTTATTTGATATTTTGTGATTTGGTTTAAAAATATTTTTAAATGCATATTTATATACCAAAAAATTGTTAAAATGTAAAGATAAACAGATTAAAAGAAATTATTTAACAACAGCCTTTCTTTTACGATTATACATACATGCTTCATAAATTTACTTTCATGCCAAAAAGACTTGCATTTTTAAATTTAACTTCTTCTAGAAAATAATGGTACAAATGAATAAACAGCTCTAATCACTATAAGTTTACAATACAAAAAACACCCAAATAAAGAGTTTTAAATTCATAAGATGGTAAAAACAACCACAAGTTTGAAATATAAAAAGGTAGCTCTTTTGCTCAAAAAAATGTATTTCTTTCTACCAAAATTCAAACATTTCACATAGTCCTTTATAGTTTCACTATATGATGTCTATACCAACATTATCATCTACTCAGGGAAAGTACAGTAAAAAAAAGAATATAGAAATTTTTAATGATGTACAAAAGAATATAAGAGATATTTTGAAATAATTTCATAAGGATATCAAAAAAGAAATCAAAAAATAATTTGAGTAATAGTAGATAATCAAGCTTTTTCTGAAAAATAAGTAAGAGTGATAGGAAGAATTTCAGCACACATTCCACCAGGTTAAGATGAAGGGCTGAAGAATAATTCAATAGGGGTTCTCAAGCCTTACCAAATATTCTGTGGTACACATCTTGAAGTAAAGCATAAAATTTCTCAGTTAGCAGCAAGCACAACTATGGGCTTTCTATGAAGTATGGTTATGGAAGCACAACAATGGGGTCTACAAAAGCGCAGAGAAAGTAGACTTTCTATGCACAGTTTTTTATTGTGTACTATGGATATAAGATCCGCGGCAAGTAAAGGATACAGGAATGTTCATACAGGACTATAAGACATGAAGTATATGGTATGTACTTGAGGAAGCCACCACTAGTGCTAGAGACATAGTATGGATTTAGGAAGAAGCATCAAGAAAGGGTATGAGTTTCACACTCAGATAGATGAAAATGCTCTTAAAAAGTAAGCCAAAAACACCCATCATTGATAGAAAAAGTAGGAAAAGGCAGCACTAGATGAAAAAGTTGTTATTGAGCAGTTTAGTATGCAGTATTTGATAACAATAAAAGAAAAAGTAACATTCAAGAAAGGGAGGGGTACTTACTAAGTGAAAAGGGTTTCAAAATTAGTGATTACTCACATGGAAAGCATGGGTTGTTATAATATGTATGGAAGGTGGTACAGTGCTTATTTTGTAGTTAGGAATATCAAGAAGTATAGGTTATGTACAGAAAGGTGGAGCATCAGGAACTAATAGTTATTCTTGCATAAATGCTTCAAGTGCTATTAGGAAAAAAAGACTTACACTAATAATTGTACATAGATTATTGAGATATGCTGTTACTGTTTTATATTCTTGTATTAGAACTAAAATTATGTAGGAAAAACAGTAGGTAAAAGAAGAATAGGGGAAGGGCTCTGAAAATACAAGGTATAAAAGAAAACTCACTTTTAAAAAGGGAAGGGGTGTAAAAAAGGTGAGAGGAATTTTTATGGAAAATTAATTATTAGAGAAAATTGATAGATAGAGATAAAATATATGTAGATATATTTAATTTTTTGTGCATAGCTGTGTAGAAAATCCTATATTGCTAGCGATAGGCCTTGACCAAGAGAGTTAGAGAAAAAACAGAGAGAGAATCCCCTGTCTCTTTGGAAAAATAAAGTGAGATTTACCAGCTAAATTAAATTGAGACTTGTTTGCTAAAACCCCTTTTCAACACACTTGACTTCTTGATCATCCAGGAAAGTAGTCACCAGAGAGACTACCAGACCAAAGAACTTAAATGTAGACCAACATCCACACCAGAGAAAGCAATGATACTTGATGTAGGTTGCAACACCACACCAGAGACAGCAATAATACTTGATATAGCTTGCAAGAAAGTACCAGAGAAAACAGTGACAAGCGTTGAGGTCAACTAAGAACTAACCTTTTCATGACCCAGACAAAGATGCCACAAACACACACAAAAGAGTAAAGCACATAGATCCCAGGTATACCAGATGGTTGATGATAAGCTAGAATGTCCTTAAACTTGCTTAACTATCTCACACACAGACCACCCTGGCTTTTTCCCAGCCAAATCCAACTCTCTCACCTCTCTACATGCACAAAAATGCCTCTAGGGGCTCCCATGTATGCAGGTGGGTGGGCTGCCTGACATAGGGACAGCTGCTTAGAGGCAATGGCCACTTTTAGGCCTTTAAACACCCAAAAACACCCTCAAACAACAAAACAACAGTAACCACACATAAAAACAAGCTACTCACACTTAAAACATGCCAAAATGATGAGAAAAGAAAGGACATTAAGCTGAGACACAATAAGTGACTCTAGCTTAAGCCTTCAAAAACACAACTAAAAATCTAAAAAATAAAAAAAGACCAATAAAAAACACCATAACCCCAACTATACTCTAAATACCAAATACCTCCAAATAGGCACTCTAAAGGCCTACCCAGCTTTGGAACACCACAGTGGGTGTACATACCAGAAGTAGCACCATGGAGTTATTTTATTGCTACAGTAAGGATAGTATTAGATAGAGTGCTTCAGAGAGGGAGTGACTGAGAATAGATCTATCCAACAGATAAATTAATTTTTTATAAATATATTTACCTTTTTCTTTAAAAAGATCTCTAAGTAATTCTAATCTTTCTTTCTCTACACATATAACCACACTTACAATAAGTGATTTCACTGTCTTTTTTTTAGAGTGGTGGGTGCTTCTTTTTAGTTTTAGAAAGGAGATCCAACCCATCTTTAATTTTTCTATAGCTTAGTATTATAGAACTTTCATTCTACAAAACCACATAAACACACCACAAAAAAGGTACTAAACCCAGAATCAAAAAATGAAATAAACCTGCCATGGACAAGGGTATTTCAACAGTGAATTTTACCCCAAACACTTCTTCTTTTTGTTCAAACAAGTCATCAAAAAACTTACCTTCTTTATCATAATTAGACAGAACTAGGTACAGAGACACCAAAACCTAGATTTTTTTAACCTAATTCTTAAGGTTTTATTCATACAAATAAGGTATTTGACTTACCTGAACTTAATCAATACCTTAATAATTAACTTTCCCTTAATCTTCATCACTTTCAACTAAAATAACATACCAATTTCAGTCTGAAATCAACTTAAGATCACTGCTACAGATCTAGCTCTTGATCTAATGGTTAATTCTGATACTTATTTCAATTCTGTACTAACCCCACCAATACAATCTAGCAGTACTTCATCATCTCAAACCAGTGCTATGAATTCTAAAGCACTACCAATCACCATTTCTCATTTTGATGGACTAGCTTAACTAGTTTACAATTTTGTGAAATAAAATTCCCCAGTTTCCCAGTTTCATTCATTTTGGTTCAGCTCCCAGACTTGAAATCACATAACATTTTCAATTGCATAACATTTCTAAGATTCAGTCTCAATAAGATATTTAATCTTCTTTTCATCTCTTACTTCCATCACTCATTTTTGGCTCTAATACTTCTCACCTCACAGCTGTCAAGGTATATCACTTTCTCATTTTTTGTAATATAATTGCTGATTTTCATGTATTTTTTGTCTCATTTTTGTGTTCTTTTTTTCATCATTTTTTTAATAACTGATTAATCTGTGTTTTTTTTCCTTTTTTCTTAGTTCTTCATCTTTTTTATTCTTGATTTACTGACTTTTTGGTTTTTCTTGGTGTTTTTTGGCCACTTTTAGGTTTTTTCTCATTTTTGGCCTTTTTTAGCTAAGTCACTTCAGAATCATTTGGAAACCATTCAGAAATACATTCTGAGGATTTCCCAGCTTTTTGAAGTGTTTTAAGCAATTTTTGGTCTTTTTTTCTTCTAAAACAATTTGGAAACATTTTCCAAGCATTTCTCAGTGATTTTTTTTGGTGACTTTTGGCTGTTTTAGGTCCTTTTTTCACCAAAACTATTTAGAATCATTTAGAAATATTCAGAAAGGATTCATAAACTTTTTGAAAGCATCTTTAAGTTATTTTTAGGCGTTTTTTGGCACTTTTACAGAGTTTTTTAGGCACTGTTTTGGAACTTTTTATCACTTTTCTAGTAAATTTAGGACACTTTTTTTGGTGATTTTCACAGCACTTTTTGGGAAATTTGGGGGAACTTTTTTGGGAACTATAGGGTCACTTTTTTTTGTAACTTTTTGGCACATATCTGGGAATATTTGGGGAATTTTTTTGGAGACTTTTGGATGATTTTTTTGGAAACTTTTTTCAACTCTTCTGGAAGGTTTTTTTTTAATTTTTTTTAGGTACTTCTTTAAATATTTCAGGTATTGTTTATCCAATTTTTTTATTTTTTTTATTTAAATTGATTTTATTAGCATTTTTTAGATAAAAATGACTGAAAATCTAGTGTTAGTCAACCAGATTCATGAGGCAAGAAACAAAGATAATGTAAAAAAAAACATTAGGTAGCCAAGAAAATTATGGGGTCTAATATAGGTTTTCAAGTTTTTTACTTATTTCATAAATAATCATTTAAAAATTCATATATGATACTCTACTTAATTAAATTAATTAGCTTCCAGGATGTGTGTTGTATGACAGAAATCATGGGGACATTTTTTTTACTCATGAGGTTCATGTATACACTTGTGTTTGATTTCTTTGAAGTTTTTAACAGATGGTTTCCACTCACATTTTTACTTTAATTGTCATTATTTTAGGCCTTTTAATTATCTTATAAGACTTGTTTACATGCTAATTTATGGAATGAACTTAAAATTTGGCAATCTGAACCCCTACTTCAATAAAACACAGGGGATGGTATTGCCAGTTTTTTTTTTTTTTTTTAAATTGGTGATCCCCACCCCCTTTTATGGTAAATAGCATGGAATGGTATTGTCAAAAAAAAAAATTTTTGACATGTATTTTTTTGACTTAGAAAAAATTTGGAGATCTACACCCAGAAAGAAATCTGATGATGAAGATAGTATTTGAGAAGAAATGTAAGAGAGTGATAAATCAAAGACAAAAGACAAATTCATAAACTTAATTTATAGAAAGATTGAAAGTATGATGGTGTGAGTAGGGTCTAGATTATTAGATATCAGTAGTTTATCTAGAAAAAAAATGTTGGACAGTTTAAATTTTAAGTTTTTCATTGTCCTCTCTTTGAATTCCAACTTTATCCCTCTCTAAATCTAAACAATCAATCTCAATTTCTAAAAATGTTTTATCCTTTGACTGTGAATGAATCCAAAAACTAGCAGAAGCCCTTTTCTAGAGTCTTTTTCTTGGAGGGGTTGATTCTTTATCATCTAACCTTTTATCATCAATTACTTCCTTGAAAATTTCTTGATTTGATGAGACTTACTTCTGATTAATACATGGGAAATAAATAAGCATTACAAAAGAAAAAATAATAACAAAAGTAGTTTAAGCTTATTACTGTGGGATCATCAAGCTCAATGTCAGAATATGCAGTTGGTTCTTCAAATTTAGGAGAGTCAATAAAAGTATCTAAAGAAAAGTCTTTATTATTTGTGTGAGATCCAGCAAGATTTGGACCATCATTATATTTATTATGCCTTAGATAGAAATAAGAAGTTGTGAGGATAGAAATTTGAGCAGGAAAATTTGATAAAGAAAGGAATAAGAAGAAATTGCCTTTCTGTAGTTTGAAGGGGAAAAATCTGATTTGTAAAAGAACTGGGAGAGAAGAGATGTGAGGAGGAGTATATGGGTTAGGATAGAAGAAAGGCAATGTGCAGCTGATTGTGAAGATGTGGATATTGGTGGTCTGAATTTCTATTGAGAAAATTGTACAAAAGAAGGACATATATGAACCCATTTTTGAGAACCCAAGTACCAAATGAGCCATGTTTCATGGCATGTTTGTGTGGATTTTTTCAAATGAAACATTCTGGGCCTGTTTGGTAAGGTTTGAGACCCCCTAATAGCTGGGGGTGGTTCAGTAATTTTATCTTCATAAAGATTGATCCACTAATCCTTTAATTTTACAAGGAGATTATGGCATATCAAGCATGAAATGATCCAATTAATAGTAATGTTCTTTCTTTCTTGTTATATAAAGAACTCCTCATTTCCCTTAGTGAAGCAAATGAACCTTTCAAAAATCCAAATGCATTCTTAATCCTTACTTTAGACTTGGAAAGATGAGTGTTGAATCAGGATTTTTCACTAGTCTCATCACCAGCCCCATGTAATGCTGGGATCACATATGTACCACTAGTGTAAGAAGAGTCTACAAGAAGATATTGAATTTCATCAACATATTTCTCTGGCTGTTGAGAAATAATCATATGTAGAAAATCTGAAGAGTCATGGCAAGAACCAGGAAATTCAGCATGAAATATGATTAACTTCATATTTATATTGCAAAACAATTGGAGAGTAATAGAATACCTGAGAAAAGCAAAAGTAAGAGAGTATTTTTAATAGAATTGAAAACATGTAATATATCTTTGAGATCAAGGGCCAGAGCATGAGATGTTGTCTGAAGCTGTTGAAATTGGAGTATGACTCTTGAGGGGGCCTTAAGACTTAATGCACAGTGTATTGTGTGTGTATAAATAAGCCCTTAAGGATTAAGTAAAGGAAAATATTATAGAATGAGCATGTGTGTATCTAATTCTGACTAATCAAGCTAAGGGTAAGAAGTGCTTCAAAGGCTTGGATGTAACCAACAGATGGTGTTTTAAAGGAAAAACACACTGTTGAAATATACCCCTTACTCACTGGTGTACATCAAATTAAAATGATTTACTTGGTACCCTTTTGGGGATGTGCTTGAATGGTGTATGTGCTAATATTTGAGACCCCCTAATGTTTATGATAGATTTTCAAACCAGAAAATAACTTTTAAATAGGGTTGATCTCTAGGAAATGGGAAGGAAGATGAATAAATTAGCATTAAAACTTACAAAATATTTTATAAATGTAACTTGCATGTTTGGAGACAGAATTTGACATTGTTAATATGCTGTCATGTCCTGAATAAGGGGGACTTCATTGGCAGTTGGACAGGCTCAATTATCTGTTAAAATTATAAGATCATCCAGAAGTAAAAATAAAAATAAAATACTTGATTAGAATATATCCAAAATAAAACTCAAAATGAGCATGACATATTATTTCTGTTTTTTATTTTAAAATCAATGAGACCAGATAATAAGAAAGTGGGAAAGATATTGATTAAATAGGGGGCCTCAAACATTACCAAACATACCTAGCATGTTTCATTTAAAAAATGCCACACAAACACACCATGAACCATGGCTGATTTGGTACTTGGGGTCTCAGACATGGGGTCAAATATGTCCTACTATTGTAAAATTTTCTTAACCACAACTCAACCCACAAGTACCCACATCCTACCAATAAGCTAGGCATTGCCTTTCTTCCATCCTCACCCATATACTCCATCTCACAACTCTTCTCCCCCAGTTCACTTCCAAATCAAATATTTCTCTTTCACACCACAGTAAGTCTATTAAATTTTATTCTGTTTTTTTTTAAATTTTCCTGCTCAAATTTCTGTACTCACAACCTCTTATTTTTATACAAGGCATCATAAATTTATAAAATCTTTGTTAGTGTCTCCTTTTCTTCAACAAAATTTTCTTTTTTTCACTAATTTCTTTGTTTAGTGTTAATTTATCATGCCTTGCACAAAATCTACTTCTTAAAAATTTACTCAATTGAAATTGTCTGAACTTCATATTGTAATTAACTGGCTGAAAACAAAGTCTAATTTTAATGCCTGTTTTGGCTGTGCAAAGTCCACTTAAGTTGGTCATCCACCCGCATCAAAATTGAGTGGCTTTAATCAAATGGTAGTGGAGTTAAAATCAAAAACTAAAGTTAAGATGGATATGAAAACAATGAAAATGAGGGAAAGATTCAAAAAATATCAAACAAAATACAAGAAAAGATGGCTTCTTCTTCAACTGGGTTTGGAGTTACAAAAGTTTATGAAAAGCATGGAATCACATCTGTTTCTGAAAAACTCAACTCTATGCGTCCTCTTTATGATCAAATGGACAAACTCTTTGGACAAAGGCCTGATTTCAACCCCTTGCACATGAAACAAGGCCCAAGAATTGCTGAGTCTAATACAAATAGTCAAGATTTTCCTTTAGGTCCTTCACTTGACTCTCCAGAATTTAGAGAACCATCTGTGTATTCTGACATTGGGATTGATGAGCCCTTGGTAGTAAGACTAAACTACTTTTGCTATTATTTTTTCTTTTGTAGTGCTGATTTACTCCCCATGTATAAACCAGACCCAAGCCTTATCAAATATAGAAATTTTTAAGGAGATATCTGGCAATGAATGATTAGATGATAAAGAATTACCCCCTCCTAGCAACAGACTCATGAAAAGAGCTTCTGCTAGTTTTGGGAAAACTCAATCAACATCAAAGGCTGTTTTTTTGGCTTATGAGGAGATTGTTAATAAATGCAAACAAGGTTATATTTTTTACTTTTGTTTTGATTAAAGAATTTTACTTAATTTATTTCTCTTACTCTTAAAATTTAATCTTGTTTCAGAAAAAGAACAAGTGCGAATTTAAATCATGAAGTTGGAGTCTCATGAAAAAACTGCAGAATGTCAGCTACTTTTTGAAGAAAAGAAGTGGTTTCATTCACAATCAAAGGAAGAATTTTTTTTTTTTAGAAATTGGGAAAGATTGTTTAGATTTGGAGAGGGAGAAGGTTTGGATTCAAAGAGCGGATGATGAAAAATTCAAAAATAATCAATTTAAATTGGAAAATGCCAAAATTCAGTTACAGGCTGATGAATTAAAAATGAAACAAACTCAATGCTGAAAAATCAAGAAAACAAGCTTATTTACTTGTCTATGTTAATTCAAATAAGTAAAATGCTCAAATTGAAGAGTTTCTTTCTTTACTTAGTTAAAATAAATTAAATATTAATACATTTCTCTCTGAATTTCTTCTTTAATATCAACATGAAACTCTTCCAACAATTCATGTATCTCCTTCCTCAGATTTTTAAACTCTTCAACATTTTTTTTTCTTACTTAACTACTTATATCTAATAATCTAGATCCTACTCTGTCAATCATATTTTCTATTTTCTCATCAATTATGTTTAAGAATTTTTCTTTTGTCTTGTATTTATCTCTTTCTTTTATTTGTTCCCAAGACTATCATGATGCACAGATTCTTTTCTTTTCCTTTTTTTACCATTTAATTATTTCTAAGTCAAAAAAATTTATTTCAAATGTTTTTTTTTTGGAAATACCCTCCCCTGTTATTTACCATATCAGGGGGTGGGGATCACCAAGTTTTTTCTAAGTCAGAAAAACATTTATGACAAAAAAAATGGCAATACCCTTCCCTGTGTTCTATTGAAGTAGGGGCATTGATTGCCAAAATTTATGTTTATTGTATAAATTAACATGAAAACAAGTCTTATAAGATAATTAAAAAAACCTAAATTAATGACAATTCAAGTAAAAATGTGAGTGGAAATTGTCTGTGACCAAATTCAATGAAATCAAACACAAATGTATACATGAGCCTCATGAGAAAAATAAATTTCCTCATGATTACCATCATACAACACACAGCCTGATGGCTCATCAATTCAGGAAGTAGAGTATCATATAGAACTTGTAAAATTTTAATTTTTGAAAAAAAAATTAAAATTTGACAACCTATATTACACCCCATACTTTTTTTCTACCTAATGTTTTTTGTTTTACCTCACTATTTTTTCTTACCTTATCAATCCTATTGACCAGCTCCCTATTGATTTGAAAATAATATCAGAATTGTGTGAACTCTTCACAGGATTCTAAGCCAGATGGTTCTTTAGTTCTCTAGTGATTATGAAGATTCAAATACCAAATTGCTTCAATTATTCCATTTCCTGTTCCAAAGTCAATAATGCATCAATGGTCAGGAAAGTATTGACCATGGCTTTTTGTAGATGAGGAGGGTGAGGAGATAGGAAGACCAGTTTTTGGATTAATGTATGAGAATATTCCAAATGTGAGAGAGTTGAGATTGTTTTCATCCATGTGAATTTTGTTATAGAAACCACCAAAGGTTGCCATGACATTAGAAGCAAAAATATCATCATCAACAAGTTTTAGCCATTCTGCATCTGTCCAATTAGGGATTCTAAACTGTTTTTCCAATTCATGATTAGATTCAAAAGCATGTTGACATAGATTTTTTAATCAATGAGCTAAAAAATGGTTGAATGTTGACAAGGAGTCGCATTTTTTTAAATCTTGTTTCATTTCTTTGGAAGTAAGATCTCTTAGTAAAGAATAAATACCTGTAGACAGAATAATGAATTTTTTTTATATTCATTCATCTATAAATAAGCTTACCAAGTGAAAAACCTTTATCATATCCTGGTCTCCAACCAATACCATACATGAAACCTCCAAGAATATTTTTTTTGATAAAGGTTGACAAGCTAAGGCCTTTTGATACAAAGTCAATATAAGATCTGATAAATTTTGAAATATTTCATTTGTATTTTCTTCAAATGAGTGAACCTCAAAAATAAAGTGAAGTTTGAAAGAATTAGAAACAACAGCAATTTTTTTTTTTTTTTTCAGTCTTATCTTCTTCATTGTTACTTGACTTTAATTTTTTATTGGTTATTGGCTCAGGAAAAAAAATTTGAATTTTCAGGAAGTTTTTTTGGATAACTTTTTTTTTTTTTGGAAGAATCTAGTTTTGAAGTAACCAAAGCCAGTTGAACTGCCAATAAATTTGGAAAAAAAATTGTTTTTCTCTTATTTAATTTTGACTTTGACTAGGTTTTGAAAGAGATGATATTGAAGAAAGTGAAGAAAGAGAAGATGAAGATATTGAAGTAAGTGAAGTAAGGGATGAGTTTGAGGAAGACATTTCTTTATTTTTAGATGAGTCTAGATTCTCAGTCATTTTTTCCAAAAAAAAAAAAAAAAGAAAAGAAAAAGAAAAATATCAATCTAATAGAAAAAAATAAACATAATTGGATGAAACATACCTAAAATGCTCTCCTCAAACTACCTGAAAGAAATAGTCCCAAACATTTCCAAAAAAAGAGCCCCAAAAGTTTCCAAAAAAGAGTCCCAAAAGTACTCAAAAAGTTCTCTAAAAGTTTCCAAAAAAAAAGTGTCCTGAAAGTCCCCTAAAACCTCCTCAAAAATTTCCAGAAAAGTGCCAAAAGGATTCCAGAAAAGTGGCAAGAAGTGCCAAAAAAAAGTTGTGAAAATTGTCCAAAAAAATGCCAAAATGACTTTAAAACTCTTTAAAATGCTTTTAAAATGTTTTTGAATGGGTTCCAATGATTTCTGAGAATTTACAAATTGACTTAGTGAAAAAATAGACCCAAAATAGTCCAAAAACACCTAAATTTCACTGAGATATGCTTGGGAAATGTTTCTGGAAGGTTTTAACAAAATAAAATACCAAAAAAAGGCCAAGAACACCTCAAAGTAAGTAGAAATTGCTCAGAAAATGTTTCCAAATTGTTTCCAAATGATTCTGAAGTGATTTAGAAAAGAAAAAGGCCAAAAAAAGTGAAAATGCCTAAAAATGACAAAAAAAACAACAAAAAGTTAATAAATCAAGAATAAAAATGATAGAGAACAAGAAAAAAAGGAAAAAAAATGGGGGGAAAGGGAAATAAGAACAGATAAATCAGCAATAAAAATAAAAAAGATGATAAAAAAAGAAACAAAAAAAACAGAAATGAAAAAAGACATTTGAATTAGCAATTAAATTAAAAAAAATGAGAAAGTGACTTACTTTGAGTGCTGTGAAGTGAGAAGTATCAGAGTCAACAATGAATGATGGAAGTTAGAGATGAAGAGAAGATGAAATACCTTAGTGAGACAGAATCTTAGAAATGTTATGCGATTTCAAGTCCTGGGAGCTGAACCAAAACAGATGAAACTGAGAAACTGGGGAATTACACAAAAAACAAAATTTTAATTCCATTAATCCAGGCCCTCAAAATGAGAAATTCTGATTTTTAGTATTTTAGCACATATAGAACTGGGTTGAGATGATGAAGTACTGTTAGATTCTATTGGTGGAGGTGGATTAGGAATCTCATCTTCATAAAGCTCATTCCATCCATCTTTTAAGTTAGCAAGAAGATTGTGGAATATAAGACAAGCAGTAATCCAGTCTACTGCAACCTGATCTTGAATTATTCAAGTAAACTTAGAAATCCAGAAAAAGTTGTACAAAACATCGTTGGCAAAAACATCAAGGTGATATTAAGGTTGGTGTCATATGGAAGGTGTTCTAGGAAATAAGTAGTGGTTCTCCAACATGTCTCACATGAAAGCCAAGTCATGTTCTGCATCAGAATTGGCATCAGAATTAACCATTAGATCAAGAGCTACAGCTGCAGAAGTGATCTCAAGTTGTTGGTGGACTGAAAGTGGCATGTTATGTTAGTGAACAGTGGTAAAGATTAAGGGTAAGTGTATGATTATGGGATTGATTAAGTTCTGGTAAGTCATATACCTTGCTCATATGAATAAGCCCTTCAGGATTAGGGGAAAAAAATCTAGGTGTTGGCCCTTTTGTATTTAGTGCTGACTAATCATGATGATGAAGGGAAAGTGGTTTGATGACTTGTTTGACCCAAAAGAAGATGTGTTTGGGGACAAATACGCTGTTGAAATCCACCTGTCCAGGGAAGGTGTATTTCATTTTTTGATGGTGGGTTTGGTGCTATTTTTGTGGCGTGTTTATGTGGGGTATTTGGGAATGTTTGAGACCCCCTATTATTATTTTCAATTTTCACCCAAGATTATTCCTGTGATTGACTTTGAACCAACTCCCACACCCAAACAAGATATCCTGGCAATTCAGCAAAAAAGAAAAGGAAAAAGAGAATGGTCATCATCCATCTTACATGATAGCCAATAAATGATAAGATAAATGAGACAAAGGCTTAGATTGCAGCAAAAAAACAGGCAGGTTTTCAAACAAGTTGACTGTGCCTCCCTGGACCGTTGAAGATTGAAAGTTGGACTCGGCGCGTGTTCGTCTTCGCAGTCGTGGCGGAATAATTTATTAGTTATCATTCTTCAATCCTTTCAACTTTTTATTTTATTTCTTTTTATTTCTTTCATCTTTCCCTTCAAAATGCCTTCCAATGATCTCGCCGTCAGTCTTATCCACCATCCACGCTCCCTCATCATCTCCTCTGCTTCCCATGCCCTCCTGCTGCGTCCCACTCCGCTGAATCACAATCGTCCCGTCTTAGTCATCGAGTTCCTTCCCCTTTCTGAACTCGATCTTTCTCATTCTATCATCTTGGCCTCATCTATTCGTGGTTGTTTGGGTTTCATCGAAATAAACCATGGTACCCCTTCTTTCTTTTCCTTTCTTCATACTTAAATGTCTCATTCATGTCTTTCCGCTCTACAGATATCTTTATTGCCGTCGTTACCCGCATAGCTCCCATCGCTTCTGTACTCTCCAATCACTCCCTCAGCAGAATTTTGGATGTCGAGTTTTTTTGTCTTACATCGGACCTTTTTGATCCTCCCAGCTCGGGCTCCGCTGTTTATTCTGAAGACTTGAATTCGCCCGTCCCAATCTCATCATCTGATGGGTTTCCTTCTTACAATTCTTCTTCAACTCATCCATCTATTTACGAACATCCTGCTTCTGGAATCAAAAAGATTTTATCAAATGGACATTTCTATTTTTCTAATCGGTTCGATCTCTCTTCACGAGCAGAAGTCAGAGCTCAACAACAAGATGCACCAGACGATTGCTCTGTTACTGGATATAACAGCCTTTTTTTGTGGAACACCTTTCTATTGGACCCTTTACTAGGATTTCGAGATGGTTTACCTGATCGCGCCCGTGCTATATTAGATAGACAAGGCTTCTTGGTTTTTGCAATCCAAGGCTATGTTAGTTTTCATCACTTTACTCTTCCTGGCCTTTCGCCAGCGGATCTGCCCATCAACGTAGCTATGTCTCTCATTTCACGGATGAGCTGCAAGCGGGCCGGAACTAGATTTAACACCCGTGGCATTGATGACGATGGAAACGTGGCCAATTTTTGTGAAACTGAGTTACTCGTCAAAATCACTCTCCCGCCTGTCATTGATTTATTGGATGATGCTGAGTCTGATGCAGAAAAGTCGTTCCAGTTGTACTCGTTTGTCCAGCTTAGAGGATCAGTACCCGTCTTCTTTGAACAATCTGGGACGGGCGTGCAAAATGTCATTGGGGGCTTAAGTGGTCAGGGACATCCTATCCATCTTACCCGTAGTCCAGCTGCCACACAACCAGCTTTTGACCGGCATGTGGAGCATTTATTGGATTCATATTCTAGGGTTCAAATCCTTAACCTGTTGGGAAGTCGTGAAGGCGAGAGACAGCTGAGCAAAGCCTATGCTGATCGGTTATCCGTTCTTAAGAGCTCATATAAGGAAGAATTTACTCCAACTGTACAGCAATCTGGTGTACCCTTTCCCAAAACAGAAATGATTGGCATGACACATTTTGATTTTCATTCCAAGATTCGCAATGGCGGCCTAGAGAGTGTTCACATCCATTTAGGTCGTGATAGTGATATTTCTGCCAAGTTGAATCAGTTTGGATACTATCTTGCTCAGTATTCTGATTCCATTGATCGCCCTGTCAATGTGGTGTCACATCAAAAAGGTGTATTTCGAGTGAACTGTGTCGATTGGTAAGGCCTTTTTTATTTTTTATTTTTTTATCATATCTTTTCTGTCCAGCAATGTGTATTTGGTTCTAGGATTACTAAATTCATTACCATTACACAACTAAGTATAGCTTAGACCGTACCAATGGCAAGTTTTATTTTTTATTTCTTTATCTCTTCTCCAAAGATCTTTTATACACCTTCGAATCTATTCTCAGTTTTTGTTTTTTTATATATTTTTTTCAATTTTCCTTTTCTTTGTGCTACAGTTGTTCAAGGTAGTTTATCACGAATGATTTTAGAAAAGTTCTTGCAAGAATTTCATCCTCATCTTGTGAAAACGGATTTCATAGTAAGACCTTTATATTATTACCTTGATACGTTGTATTTTCACTGCTGACCGATTTCCATGTGCTTGGTTTTTGGGTTTAATTCTCAGTGGAAGTGCCACGGAACTTTATGGGCGGATGTGAGTTTCAAGTATCAATTTCGGCAATATGTGATATTAATCAACTTCTTCATGTAAATGTTCCCATTTATGATATATATCTACATGTTTCTCGATAAGAATAGAACGGAAACGCATTATCTCAAATATATGCCGGAACTGGTGCTCTTCATACTGAATTTACTCGAGGTGGAAAACACACTTGGGCAGGTAACCTTTTTTGTTTTTTACAGTTAAACACTTCCTCTTATTTATACTTGTGGTTTGTTGTTTGGATATATTCCTCGCAACAAAAAATCACACTATGCTCAACAGGTATATTTTCTAATGCTACAAAATCTGTCGAAAGGATGATTGTTTCAAACTTTACCGATAAATCCAAACAGGCAAATATTGATCTATTACTGGTTAGTAGCTCATCTTCAACATATGTTAAGCCCTGTGTACATTCAAAGCTTGATATTAATTTCATTTTCAAATGTTCATACATAGGGTAACATCTTTTTACAAAGGCCCGTCGAGGTATTTGACCCAATTAATGAAGCAGTACAGACAATTGTAAACTCCCGCAAGTCTGAGTACTCCTCAGTTAAACTAGCTTCAGTGTGGGTTGGCACGTATAATGTAAATGGTCATCCGGCTACTCCCGAAGATTTGATTAAATGGCTATGTCCAATCCCTGGTAAATAAGTCCTACATTCACAAAACATATTTCCTTGTTCCTCAACCTTACTTCTTCTGCTCTATAGGACACGAGGCAGATATTATGGCAGTTTGTTTACAGGAAATCGTCCGTTTATCGCCTCAGCAAATTATGGTAACTGATCCTGACAAAAAGTGAGCTTTCATATAATATTCAACAAAAACCTATTTTTTATTGTTCCAATAAACAAACAAATGGTGAAATCATCAACTCAATGCTCTTAATATGCTCAGGCGACGATGGGAAACACAAATCGCTCAAGTGCTTGATGGCAGAGCCGACAAGAAGTCCAATTACGTTTTACTGCGTTCAGATCAGTTGGTGAGAGCTGATTTTCATACATTTTGTACACTTCTCATACGTCGCTGAAATATCATTATACTATCGCGCTTTCAAAGGTGGGGACGGCACTAATGATTTTTGTAAAAGATGAAATGATCCATCATATTAGAGCTGTAGAAGCGACGACAATAAAGGTATGTTTCAGGGTTAAGATTAATTTTAGGTTCCGGCTATTAACTTGCTTCATTGCTTTCTTCCATGTTTACCTTTCAAAGACTGGCCTCAAAGGCATGGCTGGAAATAAAGGAGCTGTTGCCATCCGATTTCAGTATTATGATAGTTCTTTTTGCTTTCTCACTGCTCATTTTGCTGCGGGCCATGCAAATGTGGAGGAAAGAAATCAGGATTATCACACGATTGCTAATGGACTCCATTTTCTCAAAGGGAAAAAGATATCAGGCCATGAGTTTAGTAAATGCACCCTGTGCTGTCGATCGCTCTTATGCTGATATTTCTTTGTCTTTCCCAACAAATATCTGCCACATTAGCAACGTAATTTGGGCTGGTGACTTCAACTATCGAATATCATTAGGTAATGAATATGTCAGGACAGCTATTTCTAATGAAGATCTTGATTCTTTACTAGCAGCTGATCAGGTACGCAAATGAGAAATTTCATTCAAGGGGTTCAGACTTAAATGAAGTAGTGATATAGATATACTTGCCCTATTCCCCTACTTCATACTTTTTTGTAGCTACGAGCCTACATGGATAATCAAAGTGTGTTTGCGAACTATATTGAAGGTCCAATCACATTTCTTCCAACCTATAAGTTTGATGTGGGTACTGAACGTGAGTTTGATACCAAATGTTACTTTGTTTTTGAAAAGATTGTAATTTATTTTTATTATTATTAAATGCAGGTTACGATACATCTGAAAAGTTTAGGATTCCTGCCTGGACAGGTAGGCTAGAAGCGATTGGCTTCATGTATTTGCCTCAAGCTTACTGACTGATCCTATTGAAACGTGTTTTTCTAGATAGAATTTTATATTTAGGCGATGACGTGGGTATTTGTGTCAATTTGTCATACTTCTTTCAATGTTACTTACTGTTATGCATCATTTCTTAAACAGCTTGATCTTAACATCTATTGTAGCGTCCCTCTTAAGTTTTCCGACCATCAGCCAATTTATGCTATGTTGCGCAGCAAAACCCGGATAGTCGATGAGACAAAGAGAGAAACCATCAGGCAAGAAGCTTTGGGGAAAGTTAGAACCAACGGAATGGCTATCGCTGAGCGTCCTCGACTGTTGGCGACGTCTTGTAGGGCTACTGACTCAGTTTTATTTTGATTTTTTCATTACAACGACCTGCCTGAGTATGACCATAACTCACAATGTTAATTAAGATGCTTTTTTTTTTTTTTTAAGTCTCCAAATTTCAAGTAGAAAATGAATTGAATGGATTAAAATCTAAACAGCCAAATGGAGTAAATGAGGATTGGTGGGATGCTCAGGGTAAAAAATATCTTCCTATAGTTATCTGACTTGCATTTTTGAGCGGCTAACACCAATCTTTTTTTTTTTTTTTTCTTTTTTTTTTTTTTTTTTACTCCCATAGAAAAACGTTTAGATGCGCCTCAAGGAACTAAGGATCCTGGCAAAATTGCCAATGAATTATTTGAATTGACCTCCGATGCCTTTAAGTTTGCATCTGTTGTATCCGAAGCGACTTCTTCATCTGTCGCCAGTGCGAGTAGCTCAAGATCATTCTCAAGTGGCACACCCTCGCATCTATTAACTCCAGATGCTGGGAGTCCAATAAGTTCTTTACAGCGTTCTGTCCCCCTAGACAAACCCATTCACCCGCCCGCAGTGCCAGCGCGACCTAAATTGCCCACACGGGCTTCTCACTCCAATTTAGAAACTATAAAAAAACTAGCTGTTCCACCGCCACCGCCACCACCCCTTCGTCCAAGAAGTGTTCTAAACCCAAATGGTGTAGACCGTATCTATAGATCAGTTTCGATGGGATCTTCACGAGAAATTAGGCTGGGAGGGTCGTTTGGCCAAAGCGCAACACCAGCATCTCAAGCTCCGAAGCTTCCTGCGCGGCAACCTTCTCGTAACGCAAATGAAAATGTGATACATTCCAAGATACTTAATGAATTTAACTCTCAACCAACTCATGTTGAGCGGCCTAGATCTGTCCCGCCGCCTCTTCCGCCCAAACCTAAAGTCAAACCCGAATTGAAGCCTAAACCCAAGGTGGTAAAACCAAATGATCCTTCCTTGTAGCAATTTATTTTTCGTACCTTTTGGTATATCATTGATAATTTAAGTATATTGTTGTCGATTGGTTCTTCAAATTGGTTCATATCTTTTGGTTATTTTCTATTGCATTATAACTGTTGTAGTTTTTGATGTTGGTTGTCTCTATGATTTTATTTTCGTGTGGCGGCCTTTACCAGAAGTATTATTTTTAATCTAGATGAAATGAAATCATAAGTCATCAGGTGTATAAAAAGACAGATGATTCCGTTTCCCTTGTATTCTACATATTTTTTTTTTCTAATTCTTTTAGTTGTAGTTATTTTTATTTCTTGGTATTTATTCATGTGTGATGAACATTTCCAGAAAAAAAATATTTTTATTACTTGGAAAAGATTAAATAATTAATTATATTATTGTACAACGAAGTGTGTACCAAATTATCATATTATGAATGAGAACAGAAAGAGTTTATGTCTTGTTATGGTGAAATATAAAGTTTTTTTACATTTTTTTATTTTATTTTTTTTGAGCGAGAGAGAGATTGATTGAAAGGATGTTGGAAAATTATGCTCATTCCTTTCACCCCACTGTACATACATATACATCAAGACATTCTTCTAGTCTCATCATATTATTACCTCCTCTGTTGTGGTGAGTGTTTCTTTTGCCTTTTGCCTTTCTTTCTTTCTTTCTTTCTTTTTTTTTTTTTTTTTTTTTTTTTTTTTTTTTTTTTTTTTTGGAATTATTCTTTACACTTTTATTTATTTATATAACGTCTTCTCTTTTAGTGTCAGCCAGTAACTTATTTAACATAGTTAGACTGATCTGATTTAAATTATTACTCAATATTAAATTAATTAAAATATTATAAATTTAATATTTTTAAATTCTTTAAGTAATATATTGTGTAAACAATATTAACTATATAAAAATTAATGTTATAGTCTTGAAGTTGCTTTTACTTATGCAAACATTTTTTATTTATTTAATTAAAATTTTATTTCATTTTTCTAAACTTAATTGGATTAATAAATTAAATACAAATAAAGTAATCAAAACCTATGTCAAAGTTGTAGATCTAAGTCCATGAAATGACTGGGACTCGGACCTTGCTTGAAGTCGGGGCTAGAGGGGGACCAGGGAGAGCAAGGAAAAAGGCTTTGGTCTTTCCTTGTAACTTTGAGGTATAATTTAACTGTGTAATTTTTTAAACTTAAACTTAAATTATCTTATTTTATTAAAACTTACCTTAATCTTTTATTTTATCATCTCAATTTATTTTAAAATTTTTTTATAGTACAACTTTAATTTAGTTAGCAATGATTTGGTTGACTTCAACAAAATTCACATGGTATTATAATTTTTTTATAAAAGGTGTTCCCTTTTTGTAGTTTAAGATCATCTTTTAATATTATTACCTCAAATTCATATATAAATATAATATACATTAAAATAAACAATCATATACAAATAAATTATTTATCTACTTTGAGTAAATTATTTGAATTATAACTTGTTCAGCTTAAAGAAAAGAAATAATATATTTATAATGAATTACAAATCTAGTATCCCCAGTCAACAATTTCATCTCATTTTCACTTTATTATTTTAAAATCTACCATATTTATCACCATCACCTACTATACAAGCCAACAATTGGGGGTGTTTGCAAATTTCAAACAACAAAAAATCATATCTCGAGGACGGGATAAACTTACGCGGTCAATATAACATATTCCAAAGGGTCAATGACAATTGGATTGGACTTTTGTATCTTGGGTTGAAAGATTGGAATACCATATTTAATAATAAAATAGTAAATCAAAAAAAACATCAAAATTAAAGTTAGTGAAAAACAACAAACATCAATTTCACTTAACTACCTAGTTTATGGTTGCCAAGTTGAAAATCAAAATTGGTCCCAGGAGAGGCTCAAAATGGGGATTATTGCTTTTGGAATATATACTACAAAATAGTTGTGCTTTTAAGGTCTACTATAGTAGTGAGTAATTTATATATATTGTTGTCATTATTTCAACCTTTACATTGAAAGAGTAATTTTAGTATCTAGAATTACTGACACCTTATTTTTTATTTGAAATTCATAAATATATATATATATTTTATTATATATATATATTAATATTAGAATTTTAATATTGATATATATAAATAATGTTTTATTGAATATATATAATAATTTAAATAAAATTTATTTATTTTTCAGAATTTAATATTTCATTGATTATTGTACTGAATTTTTCAGGTCTATTAAGACAGTGAGAGATAACACTGAAATCAAATTATTTTGTGAGTAAATTTTTATTAATTGAAAAGTTATATTTCAAACTGAAATAATTCTTTTTAGAATTCAATTTTTTTTAATAAATTAATCTCTCTATAACAATGGATGCTGATAAAGAAATTATTGTAAGTTCTAGAGTTAGTATTTCTGATTTTAAGAATATTACTCAAAGAAAAATATAATACAGGATATAGTCATGCAGGAGGCCAAACCCTTAGAGCAACACAACTCTCCAAAGATAGTGGAAAAACTACCACCAGGACTGAAAAAAAAAAATGACAGATCAGGAGAAAATCAGAAATCTCTGCTGAGTGGTAAACAATGACAAGCAGGAGTGGATGAAGCTCAAATCCAAGGTGGAAATGATGGAGGAAAAAACTCACAAAAATTACCAATTAATGGGAGATATTTTTCACCAACCAGAACAATCAGGCTCCAAGCAGACTATCAAATCACTCTACCCATCTAGAAGATTCCCAGATCTCAGACATGGTAACAGTGGAAAATTGGAAGTGGGACTGGATAAACTCAAACTGGGACAGGATGCAGACCAGAATCAGGTAAGTCAAAACCAGCATACCCAGGCAGGTCCTTTAAGGCCTCCTCCTATACCAATGAGCCATCACCATCCCTACAAGGGAAAGAAAAATAAAAGAGGAAATATGCCTCTAAAACCCTGGTAAGCACTCCTCCAGATAAATTAATTGGTTCAAATCACCACACAATATAGGGGGAGGACTTGCTAGCGAGTCCGCAACCTTGGACCCAAACTCACCACAGATTGAACACACATTGAGCTATTGACAAAGGAACCATACAATCAGGGATGAACACCACTCAGCAGAACAGTTTTAGGTGGGTGTTAAAGTAGAGTTCAGTATGGGTTTAATATGAGTCCAGTCTGAGTTCCATCTGAGTTCCATCTGAGTTCAGGTTGGGGACTTGCTAGCAAGTCCACCCCCTATATTGCGTAGTGAATACTGATAAAATTTACTTTGGTTAAAGTGATATTAATGAGGAAAAAATCAAAGATGATAGACAATCATCTGAACATCCTATTTTTACTACTTTTGATGATGGTTTCTCTTTATATTTTAATAATCATGTTGCTGCATTATCATATGAAGATTCTAGTATTGAAGTTAAAAGTCCGGAGGAAATATCAAAAATCATTGGTGATGCTTATGATAAACTTGAGAGCAATACATTAGATGTAAGTTGGATTATCAACCATAGAATGAATAATATGGTTCAAAACTTTGATAAAAGATTTAATAAATTAGAAATTTCTCATGAGTTGAATATTGAAATTACTGACAATGTTATAAAAATTCTAAGGAATAAAATCTATAAAAAATGAAAGAAACTGTTGCTGAAATGAATAAACAATTCATTCTTTGTAAAATTGAAAATCAGTCTTTAAAAGATAAGGTTTTAAATATTAACAAAGAAATAAATTCTATAAAAATAAAAATGGCTTCTTTAACTGAAACATTACAAATGAATGAACAAAGAAACACTTTATAAACTCATAATATGAAAGAGAAATTATCTGAAATCCCAATGAAGAGAGAACAATTATTGAGATTAGAAGAAAATAATGTAAATTTGTCTTATAAATTGACTAAGATGAAAAATAAAAATATTCAAAATAAGTCTTTAAAATGGAAACTAAGGGAAACAAAATTTGATAATGTTTCACTATGCAATATAGGGGGTGGACTTGCTAGCAAGTCCTCCACCTGAACTGAGATGGAACTCAGATGGAACTCAGACTGAACTTGTCAGCCAGGCTATACCAGGAGCCCAGTAAATGTTATGTCAATTTACTGGAACCAAAAGAGGGCATAAAAATATGCTTATTATGTATATAAATTAATATTATATTGCATAATGAAATGATATAAGTATTTTATTAAATATATATAAAATAAGTATTATATTAATTTCATTATTATATAAATTATATATACATTTAAATTAAGCATAATAAATTTTATATTCTATAAATTATGGCGCATTTATATGTATTTAATAAATATAAATAAATAATTAATTAATTATAAACATATATTATAATTATATGTATAAAATTAACTTATAATGTAATTAAATTAATTAATTAAATTTATATATCAAATAAACCTTACATATTTTATTAAACAATAATATTGGGCGCTTTTTTGATTCCTAATTGTGACATCAAAGTATTAAAAAAGTTAAAACACTTATTTAAATATATTATTAATGTTTTATTTTAAAAATTAGTAATCTTGTTATAATAAGTATTTGTTTTAAATTAAATTTATTATTACACTACTAAAAGTAATTAAAATAATTAATTATTCATGTTTTATACTAAATTAATTGATTACATTATTTTTGATGTGTTAAAATAAGTTATTTTTCATGTTTCAGTTAAATTGGTTATTATTTAAAAAACATTATAAGACATGTTTCAAATTAATTAACTTATTTTTATGTGTCTCAAACTTATTTAATTACTCACTAAATTTATGGTAATTGTTTGGGTTTAAATTGGTGGATATTTGGGCTCTAACTCATGGGTTTTAGTTAATGGTGTCATATTTTCCCTTACACTTACTCAAAATCAGCTATTTGTTATTATATTTTTGTTATTGTTTGTATATACTTTATTCTGACGCTTCAGGGGGCCTCTTGCCTATATACAGGCCTTGGGAAACCCCCTTTAGCCTCACCATTTAACCATTTCTTTTTAATATATTACATTTATTATTATTTCTATTAGTACTACAATTCTAATCTAAATTCTATATAAATATCTAAGGTTGAAATAGGTCTATTAATAATAACAGTGTTTTCCGCACAGAGATAGTAATACTTATTTTAAATAAATATATTATAATTTAATAAGCCTCACCGTTGTGTCAAATCCCAAGAAATTCTTGTCGCCTTCTTTTCTCTAAAATAATTATATTAATTTATTACTTCATTTCCCTACCTTCTAAACCTTTTACTATTTTTCCTCCTCCTCCTCTCTGTTCTTTCCATTTTCTTCTCCTTCTTCTAGACGTCTGGCCAGTAATTGGGAGCCTTTCCAAACGACAACAACAAAACACCATCTTGCAACGAACAACATTGTGTAAGGACCATCCAAGCCAAAAAGAAATTTTTTTGCTGCTGCTGTGTTTTGAACTTGGGTTTGAACTTTTAGGTTTTTAATATATTAAATAATATATAATTTTGGAGTGATTCCTCAATCACTGTAGTAAGTTAACCTTTGCACCTCTCACTTATATTATTAAATTTTTATTGCAATAACAGTGATTGTGGTTTAATTGCTGATTAACTGAGTGTAAGTGTTCAAATTTTTATTAATTTTTTTATTCCTAGTTGACCATAATAGAGTTATTGTCGGCCGGTCGTCTAGAAGAAGGAGAAAAATAGAAGAAGGAATGAGAGGAGGAGAAGGAGGAAAGGAGTATGGGTAATAAAAGAAATAAAATTTAATAAAATTATTTAATTTATTGAGAGAAAACAACGATGAGTGAGCTGAGAAGAGACAACAAATTGGTTTTATAAATATTATTATTTTTTAAGTAAGAGTTCTGCGCGGCAACCAATATAATTACTATCAGACTTAAAGCAACCTTTAAACTGTTATATAAAATTTTAATTAGAATTTTATTACTAATAAAAAGAATATAAACGTAATATAAAAATTGTATTTAAATTGTTGAGTGTATAATAAGTGATCAGGCTACAGGGGATTATCCAAGGCCCTTTTATAGGCAATGGGTCCTCTGAAGCGCTACTATATCAGTAAATACAATGATTAGAAAGGAATAAAACAAATATATCAAAAGAGTAAATGAAACATAACAATATAGAGAAAAACATGAAACAATTAATTAAAAACCCAATTAAGAATCCAATTTCCCCGCCATTAATCCCCAAATCAGTAAGTGACAATAGTAAATAACTAAACAAGATTGGAAACATAGGAACTATGAGAAATATAATTCCCAACAGATGGTACATTCTGATTAGAGGACATTTTAAGTGAAACAAAAAATAATTTGACGCAACAAAACAAGCAATTAATCTCAATTTAGTCCAAATTAATTTATTTGTTTTTTCTAACACAATTAAGGGCCAAAAGAAGCGTCCTTAATAATTGTTTAGTATCATATGAGAGGTATTAGTTAATATATAAATTTAAGTAATTAATTTAAATATATTATAAATCAAATTTACACTTGTAATTATAATATATGTTTTTTAATTAATTAAATATAAATTTATAATTATTAAATACATAAAAATGCGCCATTATTTGTAGAATATATTATATTATGCTCAATTTAATTGTATATAAAAATATATATAACCAATAAATTTAATGTAACATTTGTATATAATAAAATTCTTATATAATTTCATTATGTAATAAAATATTAAGTTATATTCATTAAATACAAGTCTTACTCACTCTTTAAGGTTTTATAATTTATATATCATTTACTGGACTCCTGGAATAGCCTGGCTGACACTCCCTCACTCTAAAAAAAACAATAAAAAAATGCTAAGATTTTTTCTTTTTGTATTTTTTCAACAGAGCAGGCAGATTTGAAATTTCTTTGCCAGGTATCCATGCATCATGTTCAGATGATTTGTTCTTATATCTCAATAAATATTCAGTACCTCTTTCAGAAGTGATAATTCTATCATTGAGAATTTTATCAATTTCTGCTGTTTCTGTGACTTCCTGAGGGTTTTTCTTAGGTCTTCCTCTTCTTTTTGGAAATAAGTCACTGTTGGAAGTATAAGGCTTAAGCAAAGAAATGGGAAAGACAGGATGTTTCCTATCATATGGAGAATACAATACAACTTCTACTGCATTATCACCAACCATTCTTTTAACAACAAATGGTCCTACAAAAGGATCTTTTAATTTGTGGTTACCTTGTAAATTGAAATGGACAGTAGAGATCAACACTTCATCACCCTTGTTAAATGTGTATTCTTTATGGGATTTATCCCATCTTTTCTTTTCATATTCAAATTCTTTATCAATACAATTCTGAGCATGTTTTCTACATAGCTGTTGCATTTGCATAAAAGATTTTACACCAGGGTGTAGTTCCAACTTAGGTAATTTATTATTGAGAATCTGAGCAGGAGTGTTTGGGACATAACCTAACCAAAGCTCAAAAGGCTTTTTCTCAGTGACAGAATGAACAGTGCTATTATATGCAAATTCAAGACCAGGCAAAAGAGTGACCCAATCATGAGTAAATCTGTCATTGTCTTTATATTCTAAACCAAAGGCACAATACCTTCTAATCATATCTTCCAGAGTTTGAATCATTTTTTCAGCTAGACCATCAGTCTGAGGATGGTGAGCTGTAGACAATTTTAACTCACAGCCACAAATATCCATCAAAGAGGTCCAAAACTCAGAAGTGAATTTTGGATCCCTATCAGAGATAATGGCTTTTGGAAAACCAATAATATTAAACATGTAAGACCACCATAAGAAAGCTAATTCTTTGGTGGATACATCTTTGTGGGTTGGAATAAATTTGCACATTTTTGTGAATCTATCAACTATTACCCAACAAGAGTTAAAGCTGTCTTTACCTGCAACAGGAAGACCAGTGACAAAATCCATATTAATGATTTGCCAGGGAGCACTAGGTGCCTCAATATGTTGTAATAACCCTGCTCTCTTACCTGTTAACCTTTTAGATTTTTGGCAGGAATCACAAGATTCAACATATAATTTTGTGTCTTCAGACATATTAGCCCACCATGCAGTGTTTTTGATTCTAATGAAAGTTTTTTCAAGATCAAAATGACCAGCTAATATGTCATCATGACAAAGTTTGAGGATAGTTTCTTTCATTGAAGGAGGAATAACAATTACATTGGTAAGCTTCCTTCTATAATAAATATAACCATCTTCAATAGAAAACTTTCCTTTATTTAAAGCACTTTGGTATTTTGCAGGAAGAGTTTTTATTAATGCTTGAATTGAAGCATTCTTAGGATCATTCAAAATAGTAACTAATTTATTTAAGTCAGAATCTTTATCATATGAATCCAGTATTAACTGTAATAACTCTTCTTCCATATCAACTATAAATATACCATGTATATGAACAGTGTCATCCTCAGGTACATAAGCAGGATTGGAGTCATTATTTGGCAGAGGCAATCTGGAGAGCATATCAACATTAGAGTGAACATTTCCAGCTCTGTGGATAATAGTCATCCTTCCTCTGTATTCCTGAACTGCAAGTTGCCACCTGAACATATGTCTGTTAGGTGTTTTGAGGTTTAAGAGAGATTTCACAGCACTACAGTCAGTTACCAACTCAAATTTTTGGTCATCCAAGTAGTAATGAAGTTTTTCAAGAGCCCAAACAACTGCTAAGCACTCCAATTGAGTGGCACCATATTTCAATTCACTATTTCTTAAGGTTCTTGAAATATAACAAATTACAACCTCTGAGGATTTATCATTAATAATTTGCTTTTGGTGAAGGGCAGCACCCAGACCAATAAAGCTAGCATCTGTATAAAGTACAAATGGCTTGTTAAAATCTGGGAGAGCCAATATAGGGGCTGTCATTAAGCAATTTTTCAATGTATTAAAAGCTTTCTGACAGTCATCATTCCAGAGAAAAGCAACATCTTTTCTGGTTAGTTTTGTAAGAGGCAAGGCTATGACCTGATAATTTTTAATATATTGTCTATAATAGCCACACATACCTAAAAAACTTTGGATTTCTCTTACAGAAGTTGGTGCTTTAACATTTTGAATGGCAGCAACTTTATTATGGTCTACACAAATTTGTAAGCCTGACACAACATGGCCAAGGACTTTCAAAGATTGAAAACCAAATTTACACTTTTTTAAAGATAAGGTCATATTGATTTCATCCATTTTTTGGAAAACTCTATTTAAGTGAATCATATGTTCATCAAAAGTTTTAGAAAAAACAATAATATCATCAATATAAACCATGAGCCAACCTTCAATAATTTCTTGATGGAAAGTGTTATCCATGACTTTTTGGAAAACTGAAGGAGCATTTTTAGGGCCAAATGGCATCCTAACATACTTATATATTCCCATATGAGTAGCAATAAGCAAAAAATTTTGAGAATTTTTCTCAACTGGAACTTGATGATAACCTTTATTACCATCCAGACAACTAATAAATTTTGCACCTTGCAAGGTAGCATGTATTGAATTAATTCTGGGTAAAGGATAAATATCATCAACAGTATAAGTATTTAAAGCTCTGTAATCCCCACATAATCTAGCTTTATCTTTTTCATATGAAATTAAGACTGGGGAGATGACACAATATTTGGGGGTGACATCCACTTTCTCAATGATATTCATTTTCAATAATGTTTCAATATTATCTTCAATATCTTTTCTTTTTGATGGAGAAGCAGGATATGGTTTTTTCTTAAGGGAAGGAGGAATATCACTCAAATTACAGGATAAGGTAATTTTCATCTCTTCCTGAACAATTCCCAAGACATGAGAACCATGAGAAAAAGCCATAGGGAAAGAGGTAATAGAGGCAACAATAGAATCCTTTTGTTCATTAGTCAAATGATCACCAAAAGAAGCGGTATTTATTTCATGTAATAAATCATCCATTTCAGTTGTTGTTCTACCTTTACATTGGGTCAGTGAGTTACAAGATTTCAACAAATGCCCAGAAGGTTTAGGAGAAGAAATTTTGAATTTTCTTTTCCCATTCATTCCTAAGGTAAAGCAATTATTTGCTGGGTCTAGTTTCACACCAAACATGGTTAAAATATCATTTCCCATAATAAACCAATTGCTCAAATTATCATTTTTCATGACAACAAACTCACAAATAGCTCTGACAAAACCACCATTATATTTGAAGAATACAGAGGTTTTGTATTTGCCAATAGGAAATAAGGTAGAACCATACCCTCTCCATTTTTCAGAAGTTATAGGCAATAATTTACTCAAATATTCCTTATCCACTGAAGCCAAAGCTTTTTCAGATACTACACTTCCTCCAGCACCAGAATCAAGAACTACATCAACATTTTTACCATTAATGATAACAGGTGCCTTTAAAGGGGATATAGGAATAGAATTGTTAGTAATATCTTTAATTATCTCAGCATTTTCTACTGAAGATAAATTCAATACACAATCTTCAGATATATTATTTAAATAATGGACATCATGTTCCAACATTAAAACATCTTTAACAGATTCATTGTCATAGGAGATATTACTTTCACAGTCACTGGAAGAATTATTGACATCAAGTTCAATTTCATCAGTGTCTTCATTTTGTTCAACAAGATGAATTTTCTTGTCACAAACATGACCCTTCTGCCACGGTTTGTTACATTTATAACAAGTATTTGTTGCATATTTTTTAGGTGCAACTGGGGCAGAGGGTTTACCAGATTTTTCTGGGAGCTTTATAGAAGGTTTATTCTGATCATTATAAGATTTACTAAGGTAATTTTTTGGTTCATATCTATGGTTGAGTAGTACCTCATTACAGATATTAATGAAAGAAGAATTTTCCCTTACATGCTCAGTTCTAGCAACAATCAAATCCCTAAGAGAATTTGGTAATTTATACAAGATTTTATCTCTCCAAATATCATAATCCATCTTTGGATCAATTGCTCTAAGGATTTTAGTTATTTTCATCAGAAAAACAATGGGCTTTTCAACAGAGGAGGATACATATCTAGTATTCTCATACAGTCTTTGCTGAGCTAACCTGAATTTTGAACCACCAAATTGATTCTCAATCAAGGATTTCCAATCATTCCATGTATAATGATTGTTATCTAAGAGGACAGATTCATACCACATCAAGGCTACATTGGAAAATAAAGAAATTAGCTTAGAAACAATCTCCTCATCAGGTAGTTTATAAGATCTCTTTAAATTATCAATTCTTTGGATAAAGTGTTGCCAATCAGAGGAAGAATCACCATCAAAGGTAGGATATTGGTCTAACTTAGGCCAATTTTTCTGACTACTGGGATGGTCCACTTTTTGGTTTGAATTATTCATTAGTAATAATTCCTGAAGTTTAGCCAGGTGTTCAGAAATTTCATTATTTACAGAAACAGCTGGTGCATGACCATCACAAGATTGTTTGCTAGTAGCAAAAGATTTTACAGACTCATTGTCAGTTTGTTTAATGGTTGAAATATGAGGAAGAAAGGATGAACTTTGTTCAGGTTTTTTCCCTTTATTTTTATGCAGCTTACTGACAGAAATCTCATTTAATTCATTATTGATGGTTAAGGTTGAGAACTTTTCCTGTAGGTCAGACACATAGTTTCTTATTCTTGGAATTTCAGACATCTGGTCATTCACTTTTGCAAGAGATAGAACATTTCTGTCCTCAGAAACTGAGTGTTTGGTACTTAGTGCATGGAAGTCATTTTTTAGTTTCTTCAACTCATTTTGTAGAGATTTTATTTCATTTTTAAATGAATAATTTTCCTCAATAAGGGGTTTCAATTCACTCAATGTCTTATGCAGACTGATATTTCTATCTGAGATAGCTCTATGGTCACTTCTTATTCGTTTTTGTTGACTAAGAACAATATTCAAGGTTTCTTTGATTTTTAAATAAGCTGTATCTTGTACAGAAGAACTCACTTTACATTGCAAGTGTAAATTATTTAATCTATCATTTTCATGGATTAACACATCTCTCACATGTTTGTCTTTCACAATATTAAAATCAAGGGTATCTTTCAATATTTCCTCAGAAGTTTTTTCAATTAAGGTATAGATTTCAGGGGGAACAGAATCATTTTTAATTGCAAGAGAAGGATTAATTAAAGATGTAGAAGTTAAATGTAAAGGTTCATCAAATGACAATTTGCTAATTACATCAATAGGGCTACTAGTTACAGGAAGCTGTCTTTTAACAGGTTTAACTGTTCTTTCACCATGTTCAATAATATTACCTGCAGAAGAAGATTTATTAGAAAACATACCCAAGTGACTATCAACCAAATTACTTACCATGGCAGAGGAGGAAACTTCCCCTGGGACTGGGTTTGGGATTGTGCTTGGGTTTTCTTTCTCCTGCCTTGTTGGTAGGGATGAGGAGGTGGATGGAAATTGGGTGTTCTGGATGGGCCAGGCTGATGATGAGGAGGGTGTTGCACATTCTGTTGGTAGTGACTCATTAGATAATCCCATTTCCATTGCTCTACTTCCATAGTATTTGGATTTTGGATGGTTGAGCTGGGTGGCTGTGAAGGTTGAGCCTGAAATTGAAGCTGATTGGGAGGCAATTGAGGAGGGGCCTGGGCCTGAATCTGGTTCCTGAGTTCTTGGACCTGATCCCACAATGTGTCTACCTTTGCTTTGTACGTCATATTTTCTGTCTTCAACTCTTTTATATGACTGGATAGGTTGCTGATTTGTTGTGGCAGAGGAAGCTTTTTTATTTTGAAGCCTTTTGGAAGACCTTCTTGAGGCACTAGAGGCTTTACTTCCTTCTGTGGTACTGGGGGAAGGGGGTTTGGTTTGTTTGCATTTCCTGTCATTTCCACATCCTGCAGTATGTGAATTCTTTGTGTTAACATAAGATTTTTTATGACCAACTTTAGAAGAACTTACAGTGTCAGCATCATAGTCAATTTCTATTTCATCCACTTGCATGTTATCCATTTTTTCTGTCAAATTGTTGGACATATTAGTGGGAAGATTAATATTTTACTTTGTACTTTATAAAAAATAATCAAAGTTAGTCAATAATTGCTCCAAATAATATAAAAAAAATTTTTTTAATTAATTAAATTATAGAAAAAATAACTTTCAATATAAAGTAATAATTAAAAAATTAATTTTTTAAAAAAAAAATGGATTGCAAGTTTAAATTGGGAATAACAAGTTAGTTAATTCAACCAATTAATTACCAATATTAAATATGGCAATATATTGGGACTAAGCACAATGTACTTTTAAGTCAACCAAAATTAACAATAATTAATTAATAAAAAAAAATTAAATTAATAATTCAATTTGTATTAATAATAATGTCAATTCTTCTAGGACTAAGAGGATTTAACACTCTATAATGGTCAACTAGGAAAAAAAAAATTTTAAAAATTGAACACTTACACTCAGTGAATCAGCAATTAAGCCACAATCACTGTTATTGCAATAAAAATATAGTAATATGAGTGAGAGGCGCAAAGGTGAACTTACTATAGTGATCGAAAAATCACTTCAAAATAATATAAAAATTAATATTATATAAACCTAAGATGTCGAACCCAAGTTTGAAACACAGTCGCGGCAAAAGTTTTGTTTTGCTAGGTGGTCTGTGCGTTTTGTCGTTCGTTTCCAGGCTTCGATTGCGTCGTCGTTTGGAAAGGCCCTCAGTTGTCGGCCGGTCGTCTAGAAGAAGGAGAAAAAGAGAAGAAGGAATGAGAGGAGGAGAAGGAGGAAAGGAGTATGGGTAATAAAAGAAATAAAATTTAATAAAATTATTTAATTTATTGAGAGAAAACAACGATGAGTGAGCTGAGAAGAGACAACAAATTGGTTTTATAAATATTATTATTTTTTAAGTAAGAGTTCTGCGCGGCAACCAATATAATTACTATCAGACTTAAAGCAACCTTTAAACTGTTATATAAAATTTTAATTAGAATTTTATTACTAATAAAAAGAATATAAACGTAATATAAAAATTGTATTTAAATTGTTGAGTGTATAATAAGTGATCAGGCTACAGGGGATTATCCAAGGCCCTTTTATAGGCAATGGGTCCTCTGAAGCGCTACTATATCAGTAAATACAATGATTAGAAAGGAATAAAACAAATATATCAAAAGAGTAAATGAAACATAACAATATAGAGAAAAACATGAAACAATTAATTAAAAACCCAATTAAGAATCCAATTTCCCCGCCATTAATCCCCAAATCAGTAAGTGACAATAGTAAATAACTAAACAAGATTGGAAACATAGGAACTATGAGAAATATAATTCCCAACAGATGGTACATTCTGATTAGAGGACATTTTAAGTGAAACAAAAAATAATTTGACGCAACAAAACAAGCAATTAATCTCAATTTAGTCCAAATTAATTTATTTGTTTTTTCTAACACAATTAAGGGTCAAAAGAAGCGTCCTTAATAATTGTTTAGTATCATATGAGAGGTATTAGTTAATATATAAATTTAAGTAATTAATTTAAATATATTATAAATCGAATTTACACTTGTAATTATAATATATGTTTTTTAATTAATTAAATATAAATTTATAATTATTAAATACATAAAAATGCGCCATTATTTGTAGAATATATTATATTATGCTCAATTTAATTGTATATAAAAATATATATAACCAATAAATTTAATGTAACATTTGTATATAATAAAATTCTTATATAATTTCATTATGTAATAAAATATTAAGTTATATTCATTAAATACAAGTCTTACTCACTCTTTAAGGTTTTATAATTTATATATCATTTACTGGACTCCTGGAATAGCCTGGCTGACAGTTATACTCTTAGTCCTAGAAGATCATTAAAATTTTAATAAATTAATAAATTAATTTTTTTAAAAATATTTTTTGATTTATTGGTTGACCATAATAGTACTCAGTGCTTAGTCCCAATATTGCCGATATATTTTTTGGTATTAATTATTTTTGGCTGACTTATTAAACCTTTGTTGGTTGGTCCCATTATAATTATTGGTATTTCTTAATAAAAAATTTTAATTACATATATTTTTTATTACATTCTTTTTTAATTATTTGATTTTTGAATAATAATTTAAATTATTTTTTTTGTTAAAAAATCATTTAATTATATTTTATTTTGAAAATACAAATTTTCATCATTAAAATCATTTTGATTCTTTTTTCACAGTTTTAATGTCCAGTAGTTTGGCTAACAGCATGGATAACTTACATGTGGATGAAATTGAAGTCGATGTTGACACTGAATTTGTAGGTTCTTCTAAATTGACTTACAAAAATTATTCAGCTGAAAAAAAACCTTCAGGACGTGGAAATGGAAGGAGAAGTGCTGAACCCCCCTCACCAAACACCTCTGAAAGAAGCAAAAACTCTGATAAATCAGGAAAATCTACTAAAGGGTATAAAAATAAAAAAGATACCTCTGACACAACAAGTAAACAACCTTTCCAGTCACATAAAAGAACTGAAGGCAGAAAGTATGAAATACAAGGCAAGAGTAGACACACTCTGGCAACAGATTCAGGAGTTATTAAATTACAAACAGGATCAACCTCCTCCTTTCCCAGCTTCTCAGCCCCAGCCTCAACCTCAGCCCCATCAGGCACCCAGCTCCTTCACTCAAAACCAAAACACTCTGCAGGTGGAGCAGTGGAAATGGGATTACTTGATGAACCATTACCAACAGAATGTTCAGAAACCAACAGCTCAAAACCCTGGCCCATCCATGACACCAACCTACCATCCATCTCCTTAGCCCCATCCTTATCAGGGAGGCAGAAGAAAGAAGGCACAGGGGAAGTTTCCTCCCTTGCCATGGTAAGTAATTTGTTTGATAAAGATGTTGGTATGTATAATAACAAATTTTCTTCCACAGGTAATATTGTGGATCCTGGTAAAAGAACAGTTAAACCCTTAAAAAGACAACTTCCTTTAATGAGTAGCCCCAATGATGTAATTAGAAAATTATCATTTGATTAACCTTTACATTTGACTTCTACTTCTTTAATTAATCCTTCTATTTAAATTAAGAATGATTCTGTTTCCCCTTAAGTCTATACCTTAATTGAGAAAACTTCTGAAGAAATATTGAAAGATACACTTGATTTTAATGTTGTGAAAGACAAACATTTGAGAGATGTGTTAATACATGAGAGTGATAGATTGAATAATTTGCACTTGCATTGTAAAGTGAGTTCTTCTGTACAAGATACAAAATATTTTAAAATCAAAGAAACCTTGAATATTTTTCTTAGCCAACAAAACAAAGAAGGAGTGACCATAGAGCTATCTCAGATAAGAATATCAATCTGCATAAAACCTTGAGTGAATTGAAACCCCTTATTGTGTAAAATTATTCATTAAAAGGTGAAATTAAATCTCTACACAATGAGTTAAAAAAGCTAAAAAATGATTTACATGCACTAAGTACCAAACACACAGTTTTTGAGGACAGAAATTTTTTATCCCTTGCAAAAATGAATGACCAGATGTCTGAAATTCCAAGGATAAGAAACTATGTGTCTGACCTGCAGGAAAAATTTTCAGCCTTAACCATCAAACATTATGGTGTATATGAGAGTGCTTCCCATAAGCTGCATAAGAATAAGGGAAAGGAAACTGAACAGAGCAGCTTTTTTCTTCCCCATATTCCAGCCATTAATCAAACTGACAATGAGTCTGTAAAATATTTTGCTACTAGCAAAAAATCTTTTAATGGTCATGAAGCAGCTGTTTCTGTAAATAATGAAATCTCTGAACACCTGGCTGAACTTAAGGAATTATTAATGTTAAATAATTCAAACCAAAAGATGGACCATCCAAGTAGCCAGAAAAATTGGCCCAAACTGAATCAATATCCCACTTTTGATGGTGACTCTTCATCTGACTGGCAACACTTTGTTCAAAGAATTCATAATCTGAAAAACTCTTATAAATTGCCAGATGAGGAAATTGTCTCTAAATTAATTTCTTTATTTTCCAATGTTGCTTTAATGTTATATGAATCTGTCTTACTGGACAATCAACATTATACTTGGAAAGAATGGAAAACCTTTATTGAAAATCAATTTGGTGGTTCCAAATTCAGGCTTGCCCAGCAGAGATTATATGAGAATTCTAAATATGCATCCTCTTCTCCTGAGAAACCTACTGTTTTCCTTATGAAAATTACAAAAATTCTTAGAGCTATGGATCCTAAAATGGATTATGATATTTGGAGAGTTAAAAATCTCTATATATTACCAAATTCTCTGAGAGATTTGATTGTGTCAAGGACTGAGCATGTGAGAGAGAATTCTTCCTTTATTAATATCTGTAATGAAGTCCTACTAATTATATATATGAACCAAGGAATTATCCTGTTAAATCTTATCATGACCAACAAAAGCCCTCCATAAAACTTCCAGAAAAAACTGGTAGACCCTCTGCCCCAGTTGCTCCAAAGAAATATGCTACTAATACATGTTTTAAATGTAACAAACCATGGCAAAAAGGACATATTTGTGACAAGAAAATTCATCTTGCAGAACAAAATGAGGAATATGAAAATACTCAAGCTGATCTTGATGATTCCTCCAGTGACTGTAATAGCAATATCATTTATGAACATTAGTCTTCTCAGGAGGTTCTGGTTTTATAAAAGGATATCCAATATTTAGATAATTGGTCTGATAATTGTGATTTTGACTTATCTTCTGTAGAAAATGCTTAAGTAATTAGGGATATTACTGACAGTTCCATTTTAATATCAACTTTGAGGGAACCAGTTATCATTAATGGTAAAAATGTTGAGGTTATTCTTGACTCTGGTGCTGGAGGAAGTGTAGTGTCTGAGAAAGAACTTGTTGCTGTAGATAAGGATTATCAATTCAAATTATTACCTATAACATCTGAAAAATGGAAAGGTTATAGTTCTGTTTTATGTCCCATTGGCAAATACAAAACCACTGTATTCTTTAAATATAATTGTGGTTTTGTCAGAGCTATTTGTGAATTTGTTGTGATATAAAATGACAATTTGAGCAATTGTTTTATCATGGGAAATGATATTTTAACCATTTTTGGCATTAAATTGGATCCTGAAAATAATTTTTTTACTTTGGGAATGAATGGGAAAAGAAAATTTAAAATTTCTTCTTCTAAAAAGCATTCTTCACCCTTATTAAAATCTTGTCATTCTTTGATCCAATTTAAAGGTAGAAAAACAGAGGAAATGAATGTATTATTGTCTGAAATTGAAACAGCTTCATTTGGTGATCAATTAACTGATGACCAAAAAGATTCAATAGTAGCCTTAATCACATCTTTCACAATGGCTTTTGCTCATGGTTCCCATGTGTTAGGCTTGGTTAAAGATGAAATAAAAATTTTTCTATCCTGAAATTTGGATGTTATACCTCCTAGCCTAAAGAAAAAACCTTACCCTGCTTCTCCCACAAAGAGAAAAGCTATAGAAGATAATATCTCCTCTTTATTGAATATGAATATTATTGAAAAAGTAGATGTTACACCAAAATATTATGTCATCTCTCCAGTTTTAATCTCTTATGAAAGAGATAAAGATAGACTTTGTGGAGATTATGGAGCATTAAATACTTATACTGTGGATGATATTTCCCATTACCCAGAATTAGCTCTATACATGCTACCTTGCAAGGTGCAAAATTCATAAGCTGTCTGGATGGGAATAAAGGTTATCATCAAATACCTGTTGAACAGTCTTCCCAAGATTTTTTGCTAATTGCAACCCATATGGGAATTTACAAATATGTAAGGATGCCTTTTGGCCCTAAAAATGCCCCTTCAGTATTCTAAAGAGTAATAGATAAGACATTTCATCAAGAAATAATTGAAGGTTGGTTAATGGTTTATATTGATGACATCATAGTTTTTTCTAAAAATTTTGATGAACATTAACAACACTTGAATAAAGTCTTCCAGAAAATGGATGAAATTAACATGACTTTATCCTTAAAAAAGTGAATATTTGGGTTTCCATCCTTAAAAGTCCTGGGTCATGTTGTGTCTGGCTTACAGATCTGTGTAGACCAAGGAAAAGTTGCTGCTATCCAAAATGTGTCAGCACAAACTTCTGTAAAAGAAATACAGAGTTTTTTGGGAATGTGTGGCTACTATAGACAATACATATAAAATTATCAAGTCATAGCCTTACCACTTACCAAACTAACAAGAAAAGATGTAGCTTATATATAGAATGGGGACAGTCAAAGAGCTTTTGAGACATTAAAAAGATGTTTAATGACAGCACCAATCCTTTCCCTTCCAGATTTTAATAAGCCTTTTGTTCTTTTTACAGATGCAAGTTTTATTGGACTTGGAGCTGCTCTTCATCAAAAACAAATTATTAATGAAAAAGTTTCAGAAGTAGTAATTTGTTATATTTCAAGAACCTTAAGAAAAAGTGAATTGAAATATGGTGCCACTCAATTAGAGTGCTTAGCAGTTGTATGGGCTTTAGAAAAGCTTCATTATTATTTAGATGATAAAAAGTTTGAATTAGTTACTGATTGCAGTGCTGTAAAATCCCTCTTAAACTTGAAAACACAAAATAGACATATGTTTAGATGGCAACTAGCAGTTCAAGAATACAGAGGTAGAATGAATATTATTCACAGGGCTGGAAATTTTCATTCAAATGTTGATATGTTGTCCAGATTACTTCTTCCAAATGATGTATCAAATCCATCCTATGTGCCTGAAGATGATACAGCACATATATATGGTATATACATTGTTGATATGGAAGATGAACTGTTACAATTAATTCTGTATTCATATGATCAAGATTCTGATTTGAATAAATTGGTTACAATCTTGAATGATCCAAAGAATGCTTCTATCCAAGCATTGATAAAAACTCTTCTTCCAAAGTACCAGAGTGCTTTAAGTAAAGGAAAGTTTTCCATTGAAGATGGCTTATATTTACTACAGGAGAAAACTGACCAATGTCATTGTTATTCCTCCTTCCATGAAAGATACCATCTTAATACTATGTTATGATGACATATTAGTAGGACATTTAGATCTTGGAAAAACCATTATCAGAATTAAAAACACTAATTGGTGGGCTAATATTTCTGAAGACACTAAATTGTATGTTGAACCTTGTAATTCTTGTAAAAAATCTAAAATATTGACAGGTAAAAGAGCAGGATTTTTACAAAATATTGAAGCACCTGATTCTCCTTGGCAAATAATTAACATGGATTTTGTCACTTGTCTTCCTGTAGCAGGTAAAGACAGTTATAACTCTTGGTGGTTAATAGTGGATAGATTCACCAAAATGTGCAAATTTATTCCCACCCACAAAGATTTATCCACAAAGGAATTAGCTTTCTTATGGTGGACTTACATTTTTAATATTGTTGGATTTCCAAAAGCCATTATCTCTGATAGAGATCCAAAATTTACATCTGAGTTTTGGAACTCTTTGATGGATATTTGTGGCTGTGAGTTAAAATTGTCTAAATCTCATCATCCTCAGACTGATGGTCTAGCTGAAAGAATGATTCAAACTATAGAAGATATGATTAGAAGGTATTGTGCCTTTGGATTAGAATATAAAGGCAATGACAGATTTACTTATGACTGGGTCACTCTATTGTCTGGTCTTGAATTTACATATAATAGGACTGTTCATTCTGTCACTGAGAAAAAGCCTTTTGAGCTTTGGTTAGGTTATGTCCAAAACACTCCTGCTCAAACTCTCAATAATAAATTACCTAAGTTGGAGCTACACCCTGGTGTAAAATCTTTTATGCAAATGCAACATCTATGCAGAAAACATGCTCAAAACTGTATTAATAAAGCATTTGAATATGAAAATAAGAGATGGGATAAATCCCATAAAGAATACACATTTAACAAGGGTGATGAAGTGTTGATATCTACTGTCCATTTCAATCTACAAGGTAACAACAAATTAAAAGATCCTTTTTGTGGGACCATTTGTTGTTAAAATAATGGTTGGAGATAATGCAGTAGAAGTTGTATTTTATTCTACATATGATAGGAAGCATCCTATTTTTCCCATTTCTTTGCTTAAACCTTATACTTCCAGCTGTGACTTATTTCCCAAAAGAAGGGGAAGACCTAAGAAAAACCCTCAGGAAATCATAGCAACTGCAGAAATTGATAAAACTCTCAATGATAGAATTATCACTTCTGAAAGAGGTACTGAATATTTATTGAGATATAAGAACAAATCATCTGAACATGATGCATGGATACCTGGAAAAGAAATTTCAAATCTTCCTACTCTGTTAAAAAAGTATAAAAAGAAAAAATCTTAGCATTTTTTTTATTGTTTTTTTTAGAGTAAGGAAGTGTCAGCCAGTCTATACCAGGAGTCCAGTAAATTTTATGACAATTTACTGGAACCAAAAAAGGGCATAAAAATATTCTTATCATGTATATAAATTAATATTATATTGCATAATGAAATGATATATGTCAGCCTGTATATCTCCAGGACTGAGTAAAAAGTAACTATAAGTTATGTTAAACACATGAACTATACATGGGAATAATAAATGAGAGTACACAAATAGTATACATAAGTAAAATTATGATAATACACAAAAAATGCCATTATAACACCTTATATACACGCATATATCCACCTTTTATAGGTCTTATGTACTTAATATTAAGTTGGAGTATGTTAGGGTAATCTTAAGAACCTTAAGTATAAGGCTACATAATTTTTAAGTACACTTAAAGCTGTTATATTCATTGTTTTATGCAAAAAACAAGAAATGCGCTTTATTTCACTTAAAAGTTGACTATATGCGCTATAAAATTGAGAATATCAAAATTGCGCTTTGACAGATCAATTGGGCTCATTTAGAACTATTGATTTGGCTATTTAAATGCATAAAAATAACACTTTTCAAATTTGGTGTTTTTTATGCCAGAAATGGCTTCTGTGTACTGGCCACATACTGCCTGCTTTTTTCCCGTGTGAATAGCTTCATTTTTAGAAAATTTAGCTTTTTCACACTATAATTACCCCACATTCTACGCCCACTGTGGGGAAACACACTAAAATAGGCGACAGGCGCTTATTTAGTGTCCTAGCTTAATTAATAATGCATTGACCCTGTTTATATGCACTAATTTCATTAATAACCTCACTCTTGGCACTTTATTTCATCACCACGCTTAAATTCGCCTAATTTTAGTCAAGGATTTACCCGTGCAAGCGCCTGCCAAGAACTGCATGTAGTTACCCCACATCTCACGCTCTTTTTTAAGTTTTTGGGTGGTTTCTCAGTCAATTTTGGTTATTTTTGAATGGGAATTTCAGGTAGTATAATGTCAGGATTAGCCCCATTATTTCTACAGTCAATCCCCCTTATTATTAAGCTATTATTAACCTTAAAAAAGTCTCCTTTAGTCCTTAATATTATTGTTTTATACGCATATACTCTCTTTTTGTCTTTTTCTTTAATTTTGATGGATTTCCCTTATTATTTCAGGATTTTTGCGGTTATTACTCTTCTAATTATGTCATGGGTTACTGGGAATGTTGATGGGCATGTTTATTAGTTGTTTAGAGGCGTCATTAACTGTGTATTGGGTGGTACATCAAGGGAATCATTGGGGAACTTAGTGTGTATAAAAGGAGGAGGTTTTTGGGTTGTATTTCTTCATTCTTTATCATTACAATTAACCAATATAACCAAACCAATTACAATACATATCAATTAGTACTTTTATAAGACTTTTGAATAGTATCTGAATTTATATAATCTATTTTTCTACCAACTATAAAGATTGTAAGCCATATATAAGAATAGTGAGAATTTTATTACTGAGACCTTTATATTTGATTATATTTTACAACTTAGTGGATTAGAACTACAGTATTCATATAGGACCATTAAAATCTTCTAGACAACTGACTATTCAAGCTAGTTCACGTCCTTGTACTTGACCTTAGCCTGACAATATATGTATTTTATTAAATATATATAAAATAAGTATTATATTAATTTCATTATTATATAAATTATATATAAATTTAAATTAAGCATAATAAATGTTATATTCTATAAATTATGGCGCATTTATATGTATTTAATAAATATAAATAAATAATTAACTAATTATAAACATATATTATAATTATAAATATAAAATTAACTTATAATGTAATTAAATTAATTAATTAAATTTATATTAAATAAAACCATACATATGTTATTAAACAATAATATTAGGCTCTTTTTGATTCCTAATTGTGAAATCATAGTATTAAACAAGTTAAAACACTTATTTAAATATATTATTAATGTTTTGTTCTAAAAATTAGTAATCTTGTTATAATAAGTATTTGTTTTAAAATTAAATTTATTATTACACTAACAAAAGTAATTAAAATAATTATTTATTTATGTTTTATACTAAATTAATTAATTACATTATTTTTGACGTGTTAAAATAAGTTATTTTTCATGTTTCAGTTAAATTGGTTATTATTTAAAAAACATTATAAGACATGTTTCAAATTAATTAAATAATTTTTATGTGTCTCAAACTTATTTAAATACTCACTAAATTTATGGTAATTTTTTGGGTTTAAATTGGTTGATATTTGGGCTCTAACTCATGTGTTTTAGTTAATGGTGTCATATTTCCCCTTACACTTACTCAAAATCAGCTATTTGTTATTATATTTTTATTATTGTTTGTATATACTTAATTCTGATGCTTCAGAGGGCCCCTTGCCTATATAAAGGCCTTGGGTAACCCCCTGTAGCCTCACCATTTAACCATATATTTTTAATATATTACATTTATTATTATTTTTAGTAGTACTACAATTCTAATCTAAATTCTATATAAATATCTAAGTTTGCAATAGGTCTATTAATAATAACAGTGTTTGCCATGCAGATATAGTAATACTTATTTTAAATAAATATATTATAATTTAATAAGCCTCACCGTTGTGTCAAATCCCAAGAAGCTCTCATTGAAATCTTTTCTCTAAAATAATTATATTAATTTATTACTTCATTTCCCTACCTTCTAAACCTTTTCCTATTTTTCCTCCTCCTCCTCTCTGTTCTTTCCATTTTCTTCACCTTCTTCAAGACGTCGGGCCAATAGAGCTAATACTGAAACCAAACTGAACTCTACTTGGACACCCACCTAAAACTGTTCTTCTGAGTGGTGTTCACTCCTAATTGTATGGTTCCTTTATCAATAGCTCAATGTGTGTTCAATCTGTGGTGAGTTTGGGTCCAAGGTTGTGAACTGGCTAGCAAGTCCGCCCCCCATATTGTGTGGTGTTTCAGAAACAAAAAAATACCAGAGGAGCTTCCTCAAAGCTCTTTAAAGGAAGAATTATCTTGATATATTGAGAAGATTTAAGAATTATTAAATAATGATAAAACCAATAAAAAATCTGACTTCACTCTTCATCAGAAGAATTGGCCAAAACTGGCTCAATATCCAACTTTTGATGGTGATGGCTGCTTCAGAATAACAACATTTTATTTAAAGAATTGATAATTTAAAATCATCATACAGATTAAAAGATGAAGAAATTACTTCAAAACTAATTTTTTTATTTAGCAATGTTGCATTGATGTGCTATGAATCAGTTCTAATGGATAACATAGAATACTCATGGGATGAATGGAAAAACCTAATTTAAAACAATTTGGTGGTTAAAAATATAGATTAGCCCAATTGAAATTATATGAAGAAAGTAAATATTATTAAAATTCTTATGAAAAATCTACAGTTTTTATAATGAAGCTAACAAAAATACTGAAAGACATGGATCCAAAAATTGATTTTGTATTATGGAAGGAAAGAATATTGTTTAAGCTGAAAAATAATTGAGAGACTTAGTTTTAGCCAGGTCTGAAAATAATTTAAAAGCTTCTACTTTTATTAATATCTGTAATGATGTTTTATTAAACCACAAATATGAAACAAAGAATTGTGTAGAAAAGTATAATAATCAAAATGATAACCAAAAATCTGGAAGTAAGAACCCTGTTAAATTGGTTAAAGTCTCTGCCCCAATTGCTTTTAAAAACTATAATAGGGGGTATCAATGTTCAGGGATCTGAAATTAGGGATCAGGAATTTTTTTTTCCGGAATCAGAAATTATTAATTGCGTAAGATTCTTATTCACTAGCCCTGGGGCTAGTGGATAAGGAATCCACAATAATGCATTATCCCGCCTCTTATACCCAAATTTCCATTCCTAATTCCTGATCCCAAACTCATCTCATCCATGATGGATTTGCAAGAAAGTCACATGACTCATAATTTCTGATGCCATCCGTAAGTCTTTCCTCACTCTATGCTACTTAATTTTGGTGGCAAACACTTAAGTTTTTTTTTAATCTACACACCCCAACTGCACATTTGGCGGTGAATTCCCACTTCCCTCATCACTTAACCCTTCCACCGGCAACAATGAAACACCTCTCTACTAGAAAGCTACTTCACAAAACAATGAATGCTATCACTTTTCTTTTAAATCTTTACTATAAATCTGACTCTGATTTGGAAGATGCTTTAGCTTATATTTTTTTTCTTTCCAAAAAGAGTTACAACATCACCAGGGGGCCAAATCTTTATCATGATCCCTGATATGATCTGGCCTCCATTCGCAACATTCCTCATTTAAACTTCACACAACTTTTTAGAACTTCTCCCGATTCTTTCTTCAAACTTTATCAACTCATTTCTGAACATCCTATCTTCCATAACAATTCTAATAACAAACAGCGTAATCCTTCCATCCAGCTTGCTGTTGCTCTATGTCGCTTTGGCTCAAATGGAAATGGTGCTGCGGTAAGACGTTTGAATAATCTCTTTAACATAGGATATGGTACCGTGATATTATACACCAAGCGCTGTATGATTGCTATCCTTTCCCTCAAGTCTCAAACTCTTGCTTGGCCAACTCCAGAACAGCGACTTGAATCCTCTCAAGTAATGCAAGCTGAAGGTTTCACTGGCTGTATAGGTTTTGTTGATGGCACAACCATCCCTTTGAGTCAAAAGCCTGCTCATGATGGCAACCATTATTTTGATCGCAAAAAAAGGTTTCTTCAAAATCTTCTCCAAGTTCTCATCTTTCACAATCTAACTTTTTATCTTCTTTCTAGATACTCTATTGCTGTTCAACTTGTATGCGATGTCAATAAAAATTTATTGCTTTTCACAGTGGCTGCCCTGGATCATGTCATGACTCTTCCGTCTTCCAAAGAATGAGGATTTCTCAATCCCCTGACTCATACTTTGACGAATCTCAGTACCTCCTTGAAGACTCAGCATATGCAAGTGGAAAGTACATTATACCTGCTTTCCGTGGTGCAACTTCAGAAAATGACCCCAAAACTGCCTTTAATTGTCACCTTGCACAATCAAGAGTATGAATTGAACATGCTATAGGTATTTTAAAGGGACAATTTTCTAGTCTTTGGGAGCTCAGAATCCAATTTCAAAAAAAATTGGAGATCAAAACTGCAAATCATTGGATCTTGACTTGCGTAATACTCCACAATATTCTAGCTGATTTAAAGGATGAGTGGAATTATCTTTATGAAGAAGAGGATCCTGAGCCACCACTGGCACTCCCCTCCCTTGATTCACAAATCATTCAATCAACCGGCATACGCCCCATTATAATGCCAATTACTCTCCAACATTTCTCTTCACCCTTTTTGATTTTTAATTTTTATGTTTTCATACTTTCCAAATGTCCTCTTTGTGTACTTTAATCACTTGGTTTTGTATTTTGGTTTGTTGCACATTCATTTTTTTTTTTGAATTTATGGTGAATATCTTTTTTTTGGATGGCTCATTGGTTTTCTTTCACCTCCTCAACATGAAATCACATATTTTCTTATATCACATATTTTGTCAGTGATTTTTTTTTTCATTCATCACTCATATCCTTTTCATCCTCTCCTTAAACATCCCTCAAATATTTTGGTTGCATTTATTTTCTCAACTCAACTCAACAGGTAGGTCATTTTTTTTCTTTTTTCTTGGTTTTTTATTTGCTAATCATGATTTTTTTTTTTGCTTTTTTTTTGTTTTTTTTGTTTTTTTTGTAAGTGCTTCATTTATTTTTGTTCTAGGGTAAACTAATTTTTGTTTTGTTTTTTTCTCTTTTTTCTCTTTTTTTTTGTTTTTTTTCTCTCCTTCACCTCTCTTTATCATCCTCAAGGCCCCCCTTTTTCCCTCTCTTTACCTGTCTCAAGACCCCCTTTTTACCCCCTTTTTAGCTGCCTCAAATCCCCCTTTCCCCCCTCTTTAGGTCCCTCATCACCCCCCTTCTCCTCTTTTTAGGTGCTTCAATACTCTCCCCTTCCCCTCTCTTTATGTCCCTCAAACCCCCCCTTCACCTCTCTTTTGCCGCCTCAAACCCCCCCTTCACCTCTCTTTCCCTCTCTTTAGGCGCCTCAAACACCCCCCCTTCCCCCCCTAACTACTCCCTTACCTCCTCCTCTACCCCCCCTCCTTCTTAATGAAAGATCGTTACCGATTGTTCTGGGCCCTGCGGCTGACGATCGTATTACCGGACTCATCAACCACTCTCAGATGGCAGCCTCGCCCCAGTTGTCAGTGCATGACAGTCAGTGGTTTGGATTGGCCCTTTTAGATGGTTGGTTTTGCCATTTGTAGGGTGATCACTAGTCATTTAACTCTCTTTTATTCCTCTTTTCCTTCCAGCCATTCCCCCCACCGTCCAGTCTCCTGCTTCAACTCACTCCTCTTTCTCTGCCAATTCTCATCCCACTCCTTCTTCCTGTCATCTCACCCAGTCTCCCAGCTCTCCCAATGCTAAAAGTATCCAGGTCACTCAGGCTCACGATGGTGACAAATTTTTCCCTGCTGTCCGTCGTTCTTTGGCTTTCCTTCTCTTTTCTCTTTCCCAAGCTGAACTTGGGCCCTTCTTTTGTTTTGCTTCCAGACTGCTAATCAACATCCTCCTCCACACTCAATCTCTTCCAATCGCTTCAGAGTTGGGCTTAGTGCTGACCGCAATTAAAAGTGTTGTTGAACAATGGAAGATGCCCATTCGTTTGTCTACAGCTTTGGCCATCAGCATGGTCAAGGCTACTTTGCCGTCTTTGATGGTCATGCCGGAAAGCATGCCGCTGAGTGGTGTGGAAAATGGTTTCACAAAGTATACACACTCCCTTTATTTAGAATCTCCCTTCCGTTGAAACACTCTTCTTCCTTGGCTTATTTCACTTCTTTTTTATTTAGTATCTTCTCGATGAAATCATCAAGGCCCCTCGGTCAACCCCTGTCCCTGATTTGCTCAACTCTACTTTTCATATCGTGGACACCAAGCTTTCTCAACTAGCGGCCAAAGATGGAACTCATTCTGGATGCACAGTTGTGACCGCTTTTCTGCGGCTAGAAAACGAATTGGGCGAGCCCATTGCTCCGTGTGGTGCTGGCGTTGCCAAAAGCGCAAACTCGCGTGTCGAGATGGCTTCCGAGAATATCGAACATGCAGCTCAGGAAGAGCGTGACGCAATGAGTGTGGCTGTCCAGGGAAGCAAGAAAGCGGCCGAGTAGCGCGAAAAGTTTCTTCAATCCTCCTCTGCTGAGCCTCCTGGTGCAAAACAAAAAATCATGCGGACTCTTTATACCGCCAACATTGGTGACGCTAGAGCGGTTTTATGGTAGCTAGCTTTCCGCATTTTCATTTTGTGTGTCAGACATTTCAAGTAACAAGGTTTACTGATTTTTCCACTTTTGGCACTCCTCTCTTTTGGATGTTTATCCTGTCTGATGCTTTCTTTAGGGAGGTTTGAGGCGGCTAAAGAGAGGTGAAGGGAGGTGGTTGGGAGATATAAAGAAGGGTACAGGGGGGGGGATTAAGATAACTAAGGGAGGGGATTTGGGGGGGAATTTCGGGGGGTTTTGAGGAAATTAAGCAGGGGTATTCAGGGGGTTTTTGAGGCAGGAAAGGAGAGGATTTGAGGGGACTATTGAGGCAAGGAGGGAGGGATTTTTAAGGGGATTTCACATAAATAAAGGAGTTGAATAGGGGAAAATTATGGAAGATAAAGAGGGGTTACCTACTTTCAAATAAATATACTAACAAATTTTTTTTTCTAAATTTGATTAATTTTTTAATTTTTTTGGCTGGCAGTATTATAGAAATAAAAAAAAATTTCTTTCTGTTAAGGACTGTCCCTCTTATTTCCAAATCCAAAAAGGTTTTTAAATTAAAAATTAATTTTTCTAGTAAATAATTTTTCGGTTTTTTTTTTATTTTAATAATTTTTTTGTTTTTGATTTTGATTTCACTGAATTTTTTTTTTTTTTTTAAGGATCTTGCAAGAAGGTTTTTAATAACCAATCTTCAGGTTCACTTTTTTATTTTTTTTTATTTTTTTTTAATTTAATTTTTACTGAAATTTTCTTTTTTGAATGAATTTAATTATTAATTTTTTTTTCAATAGGATTTTGCTTTTATTGTGTTTTTTAAAATAAAACCTCAGGTTTTTATTTATAAATTTTTTTTTTGAAAAATTTTTACTGATTTTTTGGTTTTTTTTTTCAATTTTATTTTGAAAATAAAAAAACAGCTTTTTTTATTATTAGGTAGGAATTTTTTTTAAAAAAAAAATTGAGTTGAAATTTTATTGACAATTAATTTTTTTTTCAGATCAAAAAAATGTCTTCTTCTTCTGATTCACCCCTTACTTCTCTCTTATCTTCATCTTTATCTTCTTTATCATCTTCATCTTTATCATCTCTATCATCTTCTTTGAAATCAACTCTATCATCTTCTTTGAAATCAACTTCCATACAATCATCTTCTAAATAATCAAAAAAATTAATGATAATCAGTCTCATGAGAAGAAAAGATATTTAAAAAAAAAGATTCTCTGCGAAAGTTATTTTTGTCATATCCCAAACATTTTTTTTTATAAAACTAATGTAGATAAAAAAATTCAATATCCGAAAAAATTCCCAGAAGATATCAAATATCTAACAGAATTTGGAGATGATCGAGTTGTTGCAGTTATCAGCAATACTTTTAAGCCTCAATTCATTTTGGAAGCTCATTCATTCGATGGTGTAAACGATGAAGCTTTTAATCAACTATCCGATCTTATCATAACTCTTTATCAAATGGCTTTGGTTTGGTTACCTATAAGGAATAAGAATTTGTTGGGTGGTATCATGATTGGTTTTGGTTGGAGACCTGGTTTTGTCAAAGGATATTCTCTTGGTATGTCTAATAATTTTTGTTCCATTCTTAATATCATTTCACTTATTTCAATTATATAGGCATATATTCATTGCTCAAGAATATCACTAAAGCACAAAAAGATGAAGATTTTCGCTTATGGGACACTCTACCTTCTTTTAATTCTTTTCTTGCTCTTCGACTCAAAAATCTCTGTAATAAGGCATTTGAAAAAAATCATGAACTTGCAACCAAAGTTGGAATACCGAATTGGTGTGACTCCAAATGGGAAGATATCAGCCACAAAAATCTTTTATTTTCTAATGTTATTATCACTCATTCTGGATTTCACAATAAAATTCACACCGACACCAATGACGCCAATTTTCTTACTTTTGGTATATTCTCATATATCAAACCGATTACTGGGCAACCAATACCATCTCCAGCAAAAATCAAAGGACATGGTTTATATTTTCCAGACCACCAGTGCATCATTGATTTTGGTTTGGGAAATGGTATCATCAAAACTATTTGGAATTCTTCTAAGGATAATCATCAAACGACCAAAGCTCCTCCTGGTTTGGAATCCTGTCAAGATTTCACTCATTTCGGTTGTTCTTTTCAAATAAGTCAAAAGTTGATTCAAAGAATCAACAAGGTAAAGAAAGAAGGTAAAGTTAATCAATTTAAAAAAACTTTATCTAGATCCAAAAAGTATGGGGATTAGAGTTGTCATCAAAAATTTTATATTTTTTCATAACTTTTTAATAAATATTTTTTATATATCAATTTCCTCAACTAAAGTAATGGGCCAAAGACCTTGTGTTGTATAACAGGTAATCATGATAACATTTATTTGTTTCATGGGGTTCCTCTTGCCTATACCTGTGGAAAGTCCCAAACTTTTGTTTCTTGACTTGGTCTGCATTTTGGCTTGAGGAATTGTCATTACTTTAAACTAGGGAAATTGATATATATTAGATATTTATTTAATAATTTATGTAATTATATTAAATTTAGATGACTTCCACCCCTTACTTCAATAAAATTCAGGGGGGGGTATTGCCAAATTTTCAAATCTGACATGTGAAATTGATGACTTAAAAAAATTTTGGTGATATCCACCCCTTGCTTCAATAAAATGCAGGGGAGAGTATTGGCAATTTTTTTAAACAGATATATAATTTTTTTGACTTGTAAATATTTTGCTGAAATATTTTTGGTGATACCCGTCCCTTACTTCAATAAAATCCATGGGGGGTTTTGCCAAAATTTCTTATAAGACTTGTGAAATTCTTGACATGTAAGAATTTTTGGGATACCGGTAAAATGCAGGGGGTAGTAAAGCCAAATTTTCATATAAGACTTTCAAGATTCATGACATGAAAGAATTTTTGTGATACCCACCCCTTAATTCAAAAAAATCCAGGGGTGGGGGATTGTCAAATTTTCAAAGGAGACTTGAAAATTTTATTTAAAAAAAGAATATTTAAAATTAAAATACGATATTTCAAGAAATACAGAAAATAATTGTAAAATTTATGTACAAATAAATATGAACACATGAAGTGTGAAAGAAATAAAAGAAACTAGTCAACAAAAAATTTCATTAATTGTTCTATTTCTTCAACAGATTTTTTTGCTTTAATGCATTCGATCAAGAAATCATTCTTTTTAGAACTTTCTTGAAGATCATGCTTATACTTCATCTGTTCTATTAAGTTTTGATGCTCGAGTGTTTTTTCCTCTTTTTTGGATTTTTCAATACTAAGAGTTAACTCAAACTTCTTCTCCTCCAAATCTTGGACCCAATCATCCTTCTGTAAGGAGAGCTCATACTTCCTCTCTTCCAAATCTTGTACTCTGTCATCCCTCCTTAAAGAGAGCTTGTATTTCTTCTTTTCAAAGCTTAGAGTCTCTTTAGCAATTTCCACTTGCTCTAGAGTGAGAATAAAAATTAACATAAAGTAGAAGAAAAGCAGAGTAAAGTAATAAGAGGTATGATATCACTTACCAGCATCACGTTTCTCTAAAAACTGTTCGATCGAAGAAAAAGGTGTTTGTGATGAAGTATCACTTTTTCGTCTTCTTTGGGAGAGGAAATTTAGACTACTTGAAGCCCTTCGCTTTTTGTTCAACGTAGCATTTTCCTCCTCATCATTGTCACTAGCTTTAGACTCAGTTGATTGAGGATCCTGGGTTTGTTCATCAGCCTTTTAAGAAATAAGAAAAATATAAGTAAATAAAAAATAGAATTGATAAGATAAAAGAAAAAAGAAACAGACCTGAGTTAGATTTGGTTGGGTTTAATCACCTATAGGATCTACAGAAAAGCTATCTAGATATGACTCATTCAGATGAGGGGAGGCTTGAGTGGAGGAAGAGGATGGGAAAAGATTTGCTTCGACATCATGTTCAGAGATAGGATCTTCACCATCCAACATGTTTACAGGATTAACATCGGCTCGCTCTCCAAAAATTGCATCCATCTCTTTAAAGTAAGGACATAAAGAATCAAGTTTATCGTCTATGGATTTTATGCCCTTAGTTATATTGTTGTCTGTAATCCCAAAACCAGTGGAAGATGAAAGAGCTATGCCTTCTTGTATTTTGCTTGGTAATGCTTGAAGTGTTCAGACATCTTTTTAGGCAAAAGATCAATCCTTCCCTTGCTCTTATTGCGTAATTCATTTGCCATTAGAAGATAGCCATTAACTTTTGATGCGGGGGGCCATCCTACTTTAGTGGCATACTCAGTACCAAAACAAGAATCATAGTTAGATTTGGTTTTCAGCCAGTTGATAAGAATGAGATGGTCATCTTTTTTTAATTGAATGGTCTTTGATTTCTTGGCTAAGCAGGGGAAAGTGGGAGTAGTGGGATTTGAATAACAACTTGGTGATGGCTGCCTTTGAGAAGATCTAGGATGACAAGGCATGTTAAAATATAAATGAAGATGAAAAGGAGCAGAAACAAGCAGATGAGATGGTGAGGGGTTCTGAGTGGATAGAATGGACAGGATGGGACGAGAATGTGAGTGTTCAGCAAGGTAGAAGCCATATCTAGAGAGTAGTCCAAGATGTGGTTATGGCAGAAAGTAGGTCAAGATGTGGTTATGACAGAAGGTTGTCCAAGATGTGATTTTGGAAAATTGAGTAAAAAAATGTCGGATAAGAGGTGAACATTGACACGTAAAGTGTCTAATAACCCAATTATTAGCAAAAATAATTGCGGAAGATAATTGGGGTATAAGGATTTTTATCTGCAATTAATTTAATTGCGGATCCCTGAGCATTGATACCCCCTAATACAAATACTTGTGTAAAATGTGGAAAAAAATGGCAAAAAAGTCATGTTTGTGATAAAAAGATAAATTTTGTATAACAAACTGAACCAGAAGATATGGAAGAATTAGATTATTCCTCAGAAATTGAAAGTGATATTTCTTATAATCAAGAAAAAAGTGTTTTTATGTTAGAAGAAGATATCCAATTTTTTAATAATGAATTCCCATTATTGGAAAGGATCTTGTTTAATGTTGTGGATGCTAAAGTCATAAAGGATCTCACTTATAATGGTATAATCATTACTCCTATTATAGTTCTTGTTTTAATGAATGGTGTAAACACTGAAGTTATTTTGGATTCAGGGGCTGGATGAAGTGTTGTTTCTTTGTTTGTCAGCTTTAAGTAATATTGATAATGATTATAGTGGTAAACTAGAAACTGTTTCTTGAGGAAATTGGAGAGGATATGGTTCAATCCTAAAACCTGTAGGAAAATATTATGCTTTATTTTTCTTTAATTATACTCCTGTGTATGTTAGAGAAGTTTGTACATTTACTGTAATGAAAAATGATAATTTGTGTAACTGGTTTATTATGGAAAATGATATTCTAACAAAATATGGAATAAAATTGAATGCAGAAAATAAATTCTTAACTATGGGAAATAATGGTAAAAAAAATCTAAAGTATTATCTGCTTTACCAAAACGTTTACCTCTTGTAAATGCATGTCACAATTTAATTCAATGAAAAAGAAGAAATTCTGAAGAAATAAGTGCTCTTCAAATAGAAATTAATAAATCTTCTTTTGAAGAAAAAATGAATGAATTAGAAAAAGAAAAAATTATAGACCTAAAAAAATTTTTTCCAATGGATTTTGCACATGGGAGTCATGAGTTAGGACTTGTTGAAAATTAAATGAAACTAAAACTAACATGTGATTTGGAAGAAATCCCACCTAGCCTTAAAAAGAAGCCTTATCCTACTTCTCCTACAAAAAGAAAGATATTGAAGATAAAATTAAAGCTCTTTTAAATATGAACATAATTGAAAAAGTACATGTTACTCCAAAGTATTGTGTAATTTCACCAGTGCTAATATCTTATGAAAAAGATAAAGCTAGACTGTGTGCAGTTTACAGAGCTTTAAATAGCTATACAGTTGATGATATTTATCCTTTAACAAGAATAAATTCTATACATGAAACTTTACAAGGAGAAAAGAATATCAGCTGTCTAGATATAAAAAAGGTTATCATCAAATTACTGTTGAAAAGCCATCACAAAATTTCTTTTGATTGCTACTCATATGGGAATTTATAAATATATAAGGATTCCTTTTGGTCCAAAAAATGCACCTTCAGGGGTTCAAAAAGTTATGGATAACACATTCCATCAGGAAATAATAGAAAGGTGGGTAATGGTATATATTAATGATATCATTATTTTATCAAAAGATTTTGATGAAAATATTCTACACCTCACTAAAGTCTTCCAGAAAATGGATAATATTAATATAACTCTGCCTCTTAAAAAATGAAAATTTGGTTCTTATTCTTTAAAAGTTCTGGGACATGTTGTGTCAGGTCTACAAATTTGTGTGTATCAAAAAAAAGTAGCAGCCATCCAAAATTTTGGTGTACCTACTTCTGTTAAACAAATTCAATCCTTTCTAGGTATTTGTGGCTACAATAGAAAGTAAATAAAAAATTACCAAATAATTGCTGCACCTTTAACGAATCTAGTGAAGGAAGATGTTTTATTTATCTGGAATGATGAAAGACAAAAAGCTTTTGAAGCATTTAAAAAATTTTTAATTTCAGCATCTATTTTAAAATTACCTGATGTTACAAAACATTTTTCATTATATACAGATTCAAGTTTTATAGGATTAGGAGCTGCACTTCATCAAAAACAAGTGGTGAAAGAGAAAATGTCAGAAGTGGTTATATGCTATATTTCAAGAACCTTGAGACCAAGTGAATTGAAATATGGTGCAACTCAATGGGAGTGTCTAGCAGAAGTATGGGCTTTTAAAAAACTGCATTAATATTTAGGACACCAAAAATTTGATTTAATCACTGATTTTAATGCTGTAAAATCATTATTAAATATGGAAACACCAAACAGACATATGATTAGGTGGAAGCTTTCAGCTCAAGAATAAAGAGGAAGAATGACTATTCTTCATAGAGCTGGTTTACTACACTCTAGTGTTGATATTTTATCAGTACTTCCTTTGCCAAATGATGACTCTAATCCTGCTTATGTACCTGAAGAAAATATTTTTTATATTTTTGGAGTATACATAGTAGATATGGAGGAAGAATCAATGAAAACTATTTTTGAATCATATAAAGATGATGAAAATTTAAAGAAATCATCAATTATCCTTAATGATCCAAAAAATGCATCAATCCAACCTTTGATAAAAAATTTATCAGTAAAATATAAAAAGGCTTTGGAAAAAGGAAAATTTTCTTTAGAATATGACTTCATATATTTCAGAAGAAAACTTAGTAATTTAATAGTTATATCCTCATCAATGAAAGGAGTTATTCTTAAATTATGTCATGATAAAATATTAGAAGGACATTTTGAACTGGAAAAGACCATCATCAGATTAAAAAATACTTTTTTGTGGGATACTATGTCAGAGGATGCAAAAAAATATGTTGAATCTTGTGATTCACCCCAAAAATCTAAAAAATTGACTGGCAGAAGAGAAAGATTAATGCAACAAATTGAAGGTCCAAATTCACCATGGAAAATAATAAACATGGATTTTGTAACAGGCCTTCCAACAGATGGTAAAAATAACTTTAATTCCTTTTGAGTAATAGTAGATAGATTTACAAAAACATGTAAATTTATCCCTACCCACAAAGATGTTTCTACTAAGGAATTAGCTTTTATACGGTGGACTAGTATGTTTAATACAGTTGGATCTCCAAAAGCTATAATATCTGATAGAGACCCAACATTTACATAAACATTTTGGACTTTCTTAATGGACATTTGTGGTTGTGATTTAAAATTTTCAACAGCACATCATCCACAGACTGATAGATTGGCTTAAAGGTTGATAAAAACCTAAGAAGACATGATTAGGAGTTATTGTGCTTTTGGTTTGGAATTTAAGGATAATGATAGATATACTCATGATTGGGTAACACTCCCCCGGTGTTAAGTTTTTTATAGCAGTACTGTTAGTCTAGTAACTGAAAAAAGACCTTTAGAGTTATGGATAGGATATGAACCAAGAACTCCAAGCTCTTTGATAAGTAAAATATTACCCAGGTTAGATATACATTCTGGTTCTAAGTCTTTTCTTCATATGCAACAATTATGCAGAAATCATGCACAAAAATGTATTGAGAATGCATACCAATTTGAGAAGAAAAGATGGGACAAATCCCATAAAGAAGAAGAAGAACTTTATATTTCTACAGTAAATCTCAACTTAAAAGGTAACAATAAATTAAAAGATCCATTTATTGGTCAATTTGTTGTAAAAAAGATTATTGGTAATAATGCTGTTGAAGTTTTATTATGTTCTCTATATGATAGAAAAAATCCAGTATTTCTAATATTGTAAAAAAAGCATTATATTTCAAATATTCCTGATTTACTTCCAATGAGAAGTGGAAGACCAAAATTGAAACCTTTGGAAATAAATGAGAATTCTGAAATTCAAAAAATCCTTAATGAAATGAATTATACTAGATTATACTAGAGAAAGGTGAACTGAGTATTTATTAAGATATAAAGGAAAGCCCACTTAATTTTAAAAAATGGATTCCTGTTAAATAAATCTCCAATTTGAAAATTCTATTAAATTAATATTAGAAAAAAAATCTAAACTATATATATATATAAATATATATATATCTAGGGTGAGGGAGTGTCAGAGAGTAACTTATTTAAAATAGTTAAGCTGATCTGAATAGAATTAATAATCAATATAATATTAATTAAAATATTATGAATTTAATATTTTAAATTCTCTAAGTATTATATTGTGTAAAAATTATTAACTATACTGAAATTGATGTTATAGTCTTTAAGTTGTTTTTACTTGTGCAAAAATTATTTGTTTATTTAATTAAAATTTAATTTAATTTCTCTAAACTTAACTGAAATAAAAAATTAAGTACAAATAAAGTAATAAAAACCTACATAAAAGTTTTATATCTGAGTCCATGTAATCACTGAGACTCAGACCTTGCTTAAAGTCAGCTAGAGGAGAGCCAGGGAGAGCAAGAAAAGAGGCTTTGGTATTTTCTTGCAGCTTTAAGTGATAATTTAACTGGGTAATTTATGAAACTTAAACTTAAATTATCTTATTTTATTTAATCTTAAATTAATATTTTAATTTAACTTCTCAATTTATTTTAAATTTAATTTATATTACAACTTTAAATTATTTATTAATGATTTTGTTGAATTGAACAAATTTCATGTTGTATTATAGTTTTTCTATAAACGGTGTCCCATTTATGTTATTTAAGAGCATTGTTTTCTATTATTACATCAAATTCATACATAAATATAATATACAATAAAACAAAAAATAATATACTAATAAATTATCTATCTATTTTGAGTAAATTATTTGAATTATAAACTGTTCAACAAAATGAAAAGAAAAAAGAAAAATATTAATTTAAAAATATAGTATTCTCAGTCCACAATTTCATCTCATTTTCACCTTATTATTTCAAACGTTAATGTATTTGTCACCATCACCTACCATACAGGCCAACAATTAGTATACTCATCATCCTTCCTTCTTTTATTTTTAATTTTTAATTAAACATTTAATTTTTTTTTTTTGATTTTAAATTTTAAATTTTTGTGTGAGAATTTTATTGGTAATTTGAGTGGCAAGTGAAAGTTTCCTTGAGTGGGAATTAATAAATTTTGTATTTCTTGTACATGAGTAAACTGAACTAAAGTGGGAATTTATATACTCATTATTTTAGTAAAATGTATTATATTCTAGTATTGAATAAAGTTCATGTGTATTTACTTCTTATTTCTTTTTCTAGAATTTTTCTGCATTTAATTATCTGAAATATTTTTCCTTCTTTTTTATCTATGTATTGGTGTTATTTTGTCTATAAAAGGGGCTTGGATTGGAAGTAGAATGGGTACCTTTTTTAATAATTTAAAACATCTTTATTAGGGGGTGTCAAAGTTAGAAATCATCCATTTGACAATACCTTTTTTTTCAACCAAATCAACCATGATTATTTTTTAAAATATGCCATGTTGTGCCCCAAAAACACCTTTTAACTAAGGATTAATGTCAAGTTTGTGGCTTACTTTTTGTGTTGTGAAATACATTTTAAATAATTACACATTTCTAACTTTGATACCCCCTATTATCTTCACTACCCTTATTAGTTTTATTAAATTATTTTTACTATATGAAAATTATATTTGTTCATTAAATTGTTGAAGTAATTTATCTCCAATTGGTATTATTGTGAGATTCAATCTTAATTATTTCTTTATTTTGCCATTTTGTCTCAATCATAGGTCAAGAATATTGCATTTTTACCTCACCTCTAGACTAAACCTAATATTTTACATGTTGATTTCTACCTCTTATCTGACATTTTTATCCTCAATTTTTTTAGAACCACATCTTGAACAACTTTCTGGATGGGCCAGCCTCCCTATCTACCTGCTGTGCACTCCCATCCTGCCTATTTCATTCATTAATTCAGATTCCTCCCCATCTCACCTTCTCATTTATTCTTATTTTCATTCTAAAATATCTTAACATGCCTCATTGTCACATATCTTCTCAAAAAAGCCCTTTTCTCATTTGATCTTCTAATTCAACTACTCCATCTTTCCCTCAATCAGATAAGAAATCAAAGACCATTCAACCAAAAAAAGATGATCACCTCATAATTTTTAACTGGATAAAAACTAAAACTAATTATAATTCTTTTTTTCTAACTTAGAATGAAACTAAAGTAGAACACCCCTACATCTAAAGCTAATGGCTATCTTCTAATAGCCAAAAAACTAAAAAATAAGACAAAGGGAAGGATTAATTGTTTTCCAAAACAGATGTCTGAATGTTTCAAGCACTATGAAGCAAAATACAAAAATGCTAAGAATATTTCATCTTCCCCTGTTTTTGGTATTGATGACATTGATATTAGATTATAAACCTGATTATTTATGTTCTTACAATAAAGAGATGGATTCTATATTTGGAGAGGGAGCTGATGTTAACCCACAAGCATGTTGGATGGAGAAGATGCTCTCTCTGATTGTGATACTGAGAGAAGTATTTTTGAATACTCTTCCTCAACTTAAGCCTCCCCAATTTTTAATTCAACCAATCAAGATATCTTTTCTATATATCCTTATGGTTATATAAACTAACCCAATCTAACTTCAATGATTTTTTTCTTGTATCTAGTTTATTTCTTTCTCTTTTATATAACTCTCTTTTTCTTGTTTCTAAAAAGTCTGATGAACAAATTCAGAATCCACAGTCAAGTGAGTCTGAAGCTAGCAAAAATGATGATGATGAAAACAATATACTGTGTTCCTCCAACAAAAAGCAAAGACCTTCAACTAATATCAATTTAAGAAGTAAAAGAAAATGTAAAACAGATTGTAATTCTCAAACCCCTATTTCTTCTGTTGAAGATTTTTTAGAGAAACATAATGCTGGTAAGTGATAGGATACCTGTTAAATTTTTACTCTACTTTTATTTTATTTTTTGTTAATATTTCCCAAAACTCTAGGTAAAGTTGAAGTTATATGAGAGACTCTTAACTTCCAAAAGCAAAAATATACCTTTCTTCATGGAGGGCTGATAGAGCACAAGACGTTGAGAAGAGGAAATATGCAGGGAACAAGACTTGGAGGAGAAAAAATACTAGCTTACTCTAAGTATTGAGAAAAAAATGAAAGAGGAGAAACATCTTGAATTAAATTTCCTGTTGGATCAGATGAAACTTAAGTATCAACTAGAAGATATTTCCAAAAATTTTTTTTCATGATAGAATGTGTTGAAGTTAAAAAATATATATTAGGGGGTATCAATATTAGGGGATCCACAATTAGGGATCAGAAATTTTATACAATCGCAGATACCATCCTTATGTCTCACTTCACTCAAAGACACTTAATTTTGGTAGCAAAAACTTAAGATTTTTTCTATATCTACACACCTCCCCTACTCATTTGGTGGCCAAATTTCGGTTCCCTCTTCAACTAAACCTTCTCCAACACCAATGAAGCACCTCTCTACTAGGAAGCAACTTCACTCAGCTATGAATTCTATCACTTTAACATTAGCTGCTGACTCTGATTCTGACTCTGGTTTGGAAGACACTTTAGCTTATATGTCTTATCTTTCCAAAAAAGTGTTACATCATTCCATGGGGGCCAAATATTTATTATGATCCCAGATATGATCTTGCCTCAATTCTTGAAGTTACCCATTTAAACTTTACACAAATTTTTTAAACTTCTCCTGGTTCTTTTTTCAAACTTTCTCAACCCATTTCCAATCATCCTATCTTCCATAATAACTCACATAATAAAGAGTGTAGTCCTACCTTTCAACTTTCTGTTGCACCATGTTGATTTGGTTCAAATGGAAATGGTGCTACTGTAAGAAGTTTAGACAAATGCTTTAAAATAGGATATGGTACTGTCATATTAGAAACCAAGTGCTGTATGATTTCTATCCTTTCTCTCAAGTGTCAAACCCTTGCTTGGCAAACTCCACAGAAGCAAAATAAATCCTTACAAGTAATGCAAGTTGAAGGTTTCTCTGGCTGTGTAGTTTTTTTGATGGTACAACTATACCTTTGAGTCAAAAGCCTGCTCATGATGGAAACCATTATTTTGATCACAAAAAAAGGTTTCTTCAAACGGTTCTCAAATTTCTCTTCAAGAACTAACCTTCTATCTTCTTCCTAGATAATCTATTGTTGTTCCACTTGTGAGTGATATCAATAAAAAGTTTATTGCTTTTAATAGTGGTTTCTCTGGTTCATGTAATAGCTCTTCTGTGTTGCATAGAATGAAGATTTCTCAAAATACTGACCATTACTTTGAAAAATCTCATTACCTCCTTGCAGACTCAGCAAATGCAAGTGGAGAATACATTATACCTGCTTTCCAAAGTGCAACTTTAGAAAATGACTCAAAAACATCTTTTAATTATCATCTTGCACAATCAAGAGTAAAAATTGAACATGCTATTGGGATTTTAAAGGGAAGATTCTCTAGTATCTGGGAACTCAGAATCCAATTTCAAAAAAAATGGAAATAAAAACTGCAAATCATTGAATAATGACTTGCGTTATACTCCATAATATCCTAGCTGATTTGAAGGATGAGTGGTATAATCTTTATAAAGAAGAAGATCCTGAATCTGAACCAGCTCTCTCCCCTTGAATCAAAAAACTTAATTTCCACTTGGATACGCTCTATCATTGTGCCAATCTCACTCCATCATTTCTCAGAACAACTCCTTCAAATTTTTTAATATATTTCATTGTTTTTTTATTTCACACCTCATATCCTTTTCCTCCTCTCCTCTTGTATCCCTCAATCTATATGTATTTAGGTTTCCCATTCTGATAAAATTAAATTTATTTTTCTAATGATATACATGCCTTTTGATAATAATAATAATAATTATCAATTTCTGAACAACCAGTATTATCCAATAATTTTTTTGGGAAAGCTATCATGTAAGTATTCTAGCTTTTCTTTCTCTTTGATTTTTATATAATCAGACATTACAACATCTTGTATAAGAATTTTTAATGTTTTACTAGATTTTGATAGTCTTTTACTGATTTGAATTGAATAATCTAGTCTTGTAAAGTTACCAAACTCTTTTACAGGAGTAGTTTGATGATAAAGTTTGTTAGAAGGCCAAGTAACAACCCATAAACCATCACACTTCTTCAACTCCACCATATTCTTGAGCTCAGGAAAGATAAAGTGGCCTCCATGGTGTCTAGGTGTGCTATCCTTCCTAGAATCTTCATCCAAAAGTTCATCTAAAGTTGTTGGCCACCAAACACCCTGCCTAAAATCACTGACATCCCAATCTTTTGTGTGGGACATTGGAGAATCCCCCAGAAGTCCAAGTTAAGTTATCTCCAAAAGAATTAACACCATTATAGAAAGGAATATCTATTTCAGTCACCAGTTTCAGAGAGTTATGATAGTACTTTGAATCAAGATGCTTAAATAAAAAGGTGTAAAAGGAAAATATGAATTCTAAAGTCTCCTGTACTTTTTCATCATCTATTTTTAAATTTATATAAAGACCTGGAGATTTAATAAGTATAATAAAGTTTAAATTTTTTTAAAAATTAATAAATTTACTTACCGATGTCAAATATATGTTGAGTAGCAGCTTTTTCCCCAGAAGCATACATATTACCCTCACCACCTCCTTTTTTATGAGCAGAATTAGTCTTTATTTTATGCCTCAAAATTCTTAGGTATTCACAACATTTCCTGGGATCTTCTAAAATCCACAAGCTCTTCAATTCTTCAGGTTGAAAGGACTTCACAATCACTGGATGAATTTCATGATTAGAAGGTTGAATTGCAAAAGGTTTTGGTGAGACATGAGCTATGCAATAGGTTCCAGTGTTGTAAGAGTCAGAGAATGCAGGGATAGGGCCATGAGATGTAACATCCTCCTCAAATGGATAATTTTGGTACCAAACCTCTTCAAAATCAGTTCCCACCTCATTGTTCCAGGCCTCCCCCTCCCTTCTGAAATAAGAGCTCTTATTTAGACATTCATTTCCTCTTCTTGTCATATTAAATCTGCTTTAAAAAAATAAAATCTAACAAACATCTTCCAAAAATTTATTTTTGTCGGTGGGGGGGGCTAAAACTAATAAGCTCCACTCATATCCAAATACAGACTTGAAGGAAGCACATTTGTTCTATTAATTAAAATGGTAAAGGGCTTACATTATAAAATCTGAAAGTTTTGAGAATGGAATTATATGAAAGCTTTAAGCTTAAAAGGTAAATATTCTCTCCCAACACTAAGGGGCTATTTATTTAATTGTTAAATCTGAGTCCAGTCTTTTTTGGTGCCAATGTATTAATTTTTTATTTTAAATTTTTTTTGTGCTCTCTCCAAGCCATGAAGAACATGTCTGTGAGAGAACTAATTTTAAAATCTTTTTTAATACATCAATGTTACTGTGAGTGTTTTTTTTACTTTTTTTAAAAAAGATTTTATTTGAGATCTCCCAGCCAGGAAGAACCTGGCTTGGAGAGAACCAGATTCACTGCAACTAGGAGTGACTTCAGTCTTTTGTTAAAGTAAGTGTTTTTTTATACTATTTTTTTATCTTTTATTTTTTATCTCTCAGCCAGGTTCTTCCTGGCTGGGAGAGAACCAAATTCGCTGCTAGTTGAAGCAACTTTGGTCTTTTGTTTAATGTGAGTGTTTTTTATTTTATTTTATATTTTATATTTTTTAACTTTTTTTGGTTCTCTCCCAGCCAGGCTCTTCCTGGCTGGGTGAAAACCAAAGTTGCTGCTAATTGCAGAGACTAGGGTCTTTTATTTAACATGAGTGTTTTTTGTTTTATTTTATTTTATTTTAAATTTTTTTAGTTTTCTCCCAGCCAGGTTCTTCCTCTCTGGGATGGAACCAAAGTTGCTGCAACTAGAAGCGACTTCAGTCATTTATTTAAGGTGAGTAAAAGTTCTAATTTTTTTTGTTCTCTCAATTTTTATGGTGCAAATTTAATTTACTCCTAAAATAGTAACAGCAGCACATTGTTATGGTGTTAGCATACTATTTTGTCACCGGACGGCCTACGCACAAGGTGGAGGATGTTCCTGCAAGTGACATGAAAGTTTTAGATACTTCTTTGAAGCACAGAGGGATGGTTCAAGGAAGTGATTCGAATATGACTTGAAGGAAGAACTACTACTTCGAGTTACGTTCGAGAAGGATTCTAATATAATTGAAAGGTAATATTAAAATTCTCAAGATCTCACGAAGGGTTGGAAACTCAACAATCAAGGATTTAGGATTTAGAAATGATTATTGAGAAAATAACGAAAGATATAATAATAATGATTTCACTTTAGAGTTTTACCACTATTAACTATAAATACGTTTTATAATTTAATTCTAAGGAACATTGAACCAAAAACCCAACCCTTTTTATATCCTTTACTCCTCCTTGCATTGACCTCATACCCATCCACTATTCCGCACACCACAAACCATTTAAAATATATCGGTTACACCTGGACCCTCCTCACTAACATCGGTTAACCCCTTAATCCTTAACTAACCATTCTGTCTATGCTCACTACCCCTTAATAACCCACAGACATTTCATAAACCTTTTAATGTACTATTATATTGATTATTACGCTGTGCGTTGCTTATTGAGAAAAAGACTAAGACACACTTTTGAGAAATTGACTAATTTAGATTTAGAGTTTAGACTAGCGCGGTTGAATAGCGAGTACAAAAAGGAAAGTCGCAGTTGCTATGGAAAATTGCTTTCTGCTCTTTGAGTATGGATTTGAGCCCCCTTGTTATTGATTTAATGAGCTGCTTTTGCCTCGAGTGTCACATGGCGTGTGACAGATGCCCGGGTATAAGAACGCAAGCTCCGTTGAGCGTAAGACATATTTCCCACACTAATTTTCCTTCCTCTTTATTTAATTATTATTATTATTATTTTTAACTCACTATGACGGATTTCCCTACACCGACTCCCATGCCTCCACACCCTAAAGCGGATGGGGGTGTTGTTACCCGACAATTTTTGAAGACTTGCACGGCCTGCAAGTCAATGGAGTATTTTTGCATGAAGAGCACGGCAACACGAGGGCCTTTCCAGAAATGTGAGTTTTGCCGATGGAGAAGGGTGGCGTGTGAGGCCTTAGCAAAGAATGCCGACATTGAGAGTCAGTTTACTAAGACAAAGTATTGGGTGATCCCCAAAACAAAGGAAGTAGTCGAGGACATTTGGGATGTGTCCATTGGGGACAATCAATTGGTGGGGGAAAATGAGGAGGATGTTGAGGATGATGTGAAAACCTGGGTGACTAGGGCTGCAAACAAGAGGCGGGTTGTCAAAGAGGAAGTCAACAAATTGGTTGAGGAGGAAGAAGAAATTCCCATCTCGAGGAAAACCCCGAAAAAACAACAGGTGGTAATTGAAGATGACAAAGAGGAAAGGGAGGTGGCAGAGAAGGTCACTCCTAAATTATTTTTGGAGGTTGACCCAATCTTTGAAGTAAGTTCACTTTTTTTATAATTCATAAATTTAATAACTGATGATCCTGTTTTAGAATTCAGACGCCATCATCGAAGTCCCTATGACGGTGTGGTAGCCTAAAGTTTAGTATGGCACCTAAGTATGTAAATTGAGTTATTACGGCGTGCAAGATTGGCATTATTATTTTTTATAAAAGGGTTTTATTTAATTTATTTGAGTTTTAAATATCAAGAAATTGGTCACGAGCGAATGCCTACACAAAACAATTTATTTTACGGAGAAAACTTATTTTTACGGTCTGAAAAGCTTATAAGTATCAAGTCGAGTCACTCAAGAACCTTGGGAAATTTTCCCAGAATTTTTACTATTTTTCTTATATTTTTAAATGAATTTTAAAGTTTTATAGAAATATTTACGTTTTCAGAAATTACTTAACTTCGATGAATTTTCACGGGGTAATTAGAGCTGCGCAGACTACGAAAATTAGTTTTGTATGTAAAGGGGAAGTAGCTCTATTATGTGTAATTTTTCTAGATTTTTTATTATAGTTTTAAGGTTCTAATTGAGTCCGGAAGTCCGGACGGACTCCGTACGGACTCCGCACGGGCTCCAGATTGACTCTGGAAGAGCTCTGGAGGGGAAAACTTAGGCACATGACTAGGAATACTTAAGCACCTCTCAAACTCGAAATTGAGAGGGGGGACACAATATACAGCTTAATCATTAACCACCACGGTCTCATTTTTTATTACTCAACAAATTAAATAAATTGTAATACCCTTATAACTTTATATTTTATATATAACATTTTATAAATACTATTCAACAATTTAAATCACACTTCATACAGGGTATCTTTAGAAAGGTCTTCATCACTGGGACTTGATTATTGCTGTCTCATAAAAATTTAAATTATTATAAAAACATAAAAGTCAATCTTTTCAGATCTTTCACTGGTACACCTTAATTGTTGTTATCAGTATTTCTTTCTCAACAGTCACTTTCATCAAATCTCAATAAGCGTTAAATATTTTAGAGTTTCATTATTTTTTATCAATAAGATCCAAGTAGACTGGTTAGCTTAGTGATTTAGAATTCCCATTTTGTTATTTTTATTGGAAGGACGGGGGTTTCAGCTAAATCCACACATCTCCTCCGGATTCTGCTTACAGCAAGGCAACTGTAAGAGTTTACCTTACCATAGTTGCCGCCCAACGTGGGGTTCGATTTCTCTAGCTTTCTTTAAAGACTTACTTGGATCAAGAACGTTCTTAGCCTGCAAGAGGCTTATTTTCTGGAACTCTAATTGGATTTTTGTTATTGGCCTGCAAGAGGCTTGTTATTTTATCAATTTTTAACGCTTTTCATTACTTATTGGGATGTCTTCTTCTGCTGTTGCTTCTGGATCTTCTAACCCTCTTACTCCCTCAGTTAGAATTGTTTCTTGGGATGGCCCAAAGTTTGATGGGGAGGAGGTTAAATGGTTCATTAGCAGGTATGAAGCTGCTGCTGCTGTTGATGGTGCTTCTCATGTGGATATGGTGAAGCAAGTTAGGTTTTTTATTGCTGATAGGGAGGTGGAAAAAGAGGTTATTGCTATGCAGGCATTCAAGGACAAGGATTGGGTTAAGCTTTCTAAAGCTATGGTTGATAGATGGGGTGTTAGCTTTACTATGATGGACCTCAATAAAATTGTTGGAGACTGGCAAGCAAAAGGTGGAGTTTCTTCTATGGCTGAATTCAAAAAGCTCTGTGTTCAGTTTGATGAAGTGGTGGAATATCTCATACTGGTGGACGAGTTAGTGCATGAGAACCAGGCAAAAGATTTGTTTTGGTCAGCATGCAGTAGGGATATTCGTATGGACGTCTTGAAAGATCTTTCAAGAAAAGATTTGATGAAGGAACTGCCTAATGGTGAGCAGAAACTGCCGGCTCTGGAGGTTATCAAGGACAACATTCAAGACCATCTAAAGTTATTGGCGTTGGACAAATATCAAGAGTCATGCACTCAATATGTTAGCAAGGTCAGCGAAGTTTTGGCAGAAAATAACAATATTATGGTCAAAGCCCAGGAGGCCAAGAAGGCACAAATGGGATTACCTGCTGCTAAAGTGGAGGGCAATGTAGATAATAAGATGGTTGATCATTTGGCTGATTTAACTAAACAGTTAAAAATATTTGTTCAAGAAACCCAGGAGGCCAATAAGGCCCCAATCGCTTCTTCGTCAACGTCAACTTCTTATCAGTCCAGAGGTTATGAACGTCGAAATTATAATGGCAATAACAACGGTAACCGCTTCCCAGGCAATGGGAGAAATGGTGGGAATGGTGGTAGTAATTATAGAGGTGGCTATGATGAGCCAAAGGTGTGCTCCTATTGTAATAGGAGAGGGCACAGAGCAACAGTTTGTTTTGCTCTTGATAAGGATATGGATGCTGGGCAAGTTTTATTTGATGGTAAAGTTTATAAATTTCCTGATGGTTCGTTCATCAAGCCCAGTGATGGACAGTCTCCTTCAGATTTGGTCAGAAGAAGTTTAACGGCTGAAAGGAGAGCCAGATTTGAAGAGGTGACGGATGAAGATGTTAATGCCAAGAGTGGCAAAAATGGTAATGGTAATGGTGGTAAAGCTGACAAGGGAAAGGAGAAAGAGGTCAGTAAAGCCACATTTTCTACTTCTTTTGGTGGTTTAGAGCTGGCGACGGTTGCCCAGGTGGAGGGTAGCTGTATGGCTGGCGAATACGATGTTAATGCTGCTAGAAGAGCAGCTGCTACTAAGGCGAAAAGTAGCATTCAGAGCCAATTGAGGGCTAATCCTGGCAAGGCCAATAACAAAGTGAACCCTTACTCTAAGGACAAGAATTCTAGTTCTCAAACTGCCGCCAACAAATTGAACCCCTACTCTAAGGACGAATTATATAAGATGCAGAAGGGGATTGCTGATATGGGGCCCCCTAGTTATGGCAAGTTTGATTTAAATGGTGAGCCTATGCCAGAGGATGATTTGGATTCTGAGGAGGACTTACCGTTGGCGTCTCTACCCAGACCAAGTTTTAGCGGTCCCATCCCAATGGAGGGAGTAAGAAGGACTAGCAATGGATCAGGATTAGTGCAAGAAGCTGGTGACGGAGTTAGGGTTATAGAAAGTGAAGATGGTATAATGGGGGGTGAAGATGGCTCGGTTGGACCTCAAGAGGTACCCAGGGCCAAGGTTGTTAAATCAAAGGTCCAGTATGAGCGGCCAGTAGTTTCTGGTCAAGCTAATGCGATGTATGCAGTTTTGAATAGGGTGAATCAACTTCAGATTCCCTTATCTTTGGGGGAGTTATTTACGATTAGTCCGGCGCTTGCTGAAAAGCAAAAGAAGCATTTGACGAGGCGTCGGGTTTCCACTGGAGAGGTGGAATATATTTGTGAAAATGCTGAAAAGTTTGGGGAAGATGTAGATACACATTTTTCCGCTCCCCTGGGTTACCTGGTGGTAACTCTTAATGGTAAAGAAGTTAAGGCCTTGGTCGATTCAGGGTCTCAAATTAATTTAATTTCATTGGAGCAAGAGACGAGTATAGGCTTGCCAATTAAAAGTGGAACTGGGGGAAACCTCGGAGGCATCGGAGGGCATGCAACAGAGCTGATGGGCACAGCTGAGCATGTCAGGTTAGGCATTGGTGGATCTGTTTGTAAGGTTCACTTTTATGTGGCCAGAGGAGCAGTCAAAACTGTTCTTGGTGGTCCTTTTTTGATGGATTTTGAGGCCAGGATAGGGTATCAAGCTGGCATGGGGATTAGTTTGGAGATCACTGGTGAAGATATGCGGAGGTTACATATGCGGTTAGCGCCTCCTGGAGATGAAGGTTGGGAAACACGGCCAGGGATTACTACTCTGTGCCAGTGTTGTGTTCGCACCAAGAAGCGGCATATAAAACGGACGGCTTCTGGTGAATTATGTTTGTTGGAAAGGGATGAAGGCCCTCATTTTTTGGGGTAGCAGGGGCTGATCCTTCTAATGTTGTAATCTCTCCTCAGGATGAGATCCCGGATTGCAATAGGTCAGCTCACTTGGAGATAATTCAAGTGGATTCTCAATTATTTTCTGTTAATATTACTTTGGAGTGCAAATACGTTATGGACTTTTCTATATGTTTATTGGATTTACCATGTTTTTCTATAAAATTTAAAAACGGTGAAAAAGGCAAAATGGGCCAAATTAGTTTGGATAAAGGTTGGAAGGGTATGTTTTATGACCTCCAGCAAGAGGTTAAACTGCAAGTATCTCCTTCTATTTTGGACCTCCAGCAAGAGGGTAAACTGCGAAAATCTCATCAAAATATGATTAAAAATCTCAGTATAAGTAAAACACAAAAAAATAACTTATGTGAAAATGTTATTCCGGACCTCCAGCAAGAGGTTAAACTGCAAGTATCTCCTTCTATTATGGACCTCCAGCAAGAGGTTAAACTGCAAGTATCTCCTTCTATTTTGGACCTCCAGCAAGAGGGTAAACTGCGAAAATCTCATCAAAATACGATTAAAAATCTCAGTATAAGTAAAACACAAAAAAATAACTTATGTGAAAATGTTATTCCGGACCTCCAGCAAGAGGTTAAACTGCAATTATCTCCTTCTATTATGGACCTCCAGCAAGAGGGTAAACTGCGAAAATCTTATCAAAACCCGATTAAAAATCTCGGTATAATTAAAACACAAAAAAATAATTTTTGTGAAAATTTGTTTCCAGACCTCCAGCAAGAGGTTAAACTGCAATTATCTCCTTCTATTTTGGGCCTCCAGCAAGAGGGTAAACTGCAAAAATCACATCAAAATCCAATAAAAAATCTCAGTATAATTAAAACACAAAAAAATAATTTTTGTGAAAATTCAATTCCGGTCCTCCAGCAAGAGGTTAAACTGCCGACTTTCTTTACGGGTGATTTACTGTTGGATAAGGGAAGCAAAGGTGTTGGAAAATCTGTTTATAAATTAGACGAGGGAAAGGAAAAAAGGGTAAAATTTAAAAATGAAATAAAATATTTTTCTAATTTTTTTTATTCCGATTCTGGCGATGAAGAAGATTCATTTGATGAAATATGTAATGGCAATACAAAAGTAAATGTTTTACCTCAAGTTTATTTAGATGTGGACGCAGCCAAATATAAGAAGGTAGCAAATAAAGTTCGACCTATTAATGAACCGCTACCTGCTGAATTAAATCCACCTTTGAGAAGACCAAGGTTATCAAGAAATCCTTATGAAAGTCCCTTGGTAAAGAATCGGCCTGAATTTTCTGAGACGTCAAGAATCACTTTTGAGAGACTGGGTGTTGTTAATTTTGGACCTGATGGTTGGTTGTCTAGAGAAGAGAAGAAGTTGTTGTTGAATGTGATGGTCAAGCGAGAGAAGGCCATTGCTTTTGTAGAAGAGGAGAGGGGTGTGTTGAAGCATTCCTATGGGGAACCTTACAAGATTCCTGTGGTATGTCATGAACCGTGGCAGCAGAAACCGATTCCTATTCGGGCTGCATTAAAAGAAGCCTATATTGAAGTTGTCAGAGAACGGATACGCACTGGACTGTATGAGCAATCAACGTCAAGTTATTCTAGTCCGGTATTTTGTATCAAGAAACCGAATGGCAAGCTTAGAGTTGTCCATGATCTTAGGGAATCAAATAGGGTTACAATAAAGGATGCTGGGATACCGCCTAGTGCTGAAGAGTTTGTTGAAGCGTTTGCAGGGAGAGTGTGTTATGGTTTGGGAGATATTATGGGTGGATATGATGAGAGAGAGTTACATCCAGACTCAAGGCCTCTCACTACATTCGATACGCCACTTGGACGTTTACAGTTAACAAGCATACCTTAAGGAGCAACAAATTCGGTTGCAGTTTATCAAGCTCAGATGGCTTGGATCCTTCAAGACAAAATTCCACAATATGCTGGAATCTTTATAGATGATGGAGGAATTAAGGGACCAACAACCGACTATGATAACAAGGTGTTGGAAGAGAATCCCGGGATACGCAAATTCATTTGGGATTTTGCAATTACATTAGAAAGAATCTTGTTTCGAATTGAAGAGGCTGGTTTAACTATTTCAGGTTCAAAATTTTCATGTTGTGTGCCAGCCTTAGAAATATTAGGCCATGTGGTATGTAGAGAGGGTAGGATTATGTCCAAGAAGAAAGTTAACAAAATTCAGTCCTGGCCAAGACCCAAGAATACAACTGAAGTTAGAGGGTTTTTAGGCATTTGTGTATATGTTAGAATGTTTATCAAGGACTTTTCTTCATTGGCAGCTCCATTGAGACGGTTAACGAGAAAGGATGCAGACTGGGAGTGGGATGAAGAGTGTGAGAAGGCGTTTGTGAAGTTGAAGGAGGTTGTGGGGAAGGATTTAGTCCTGCACAAGTTGGATTATGGAAAAGATGCTGGTAGAATTTATTTAGCAGTTGATTCAAGTCAGGTTTCAGCTGGGGCGGTTTTGTCTCAGATGGATAAAGCTGGTTACATCAGGCCAGTTAGGTATGAATCTGTAGTATTTACTGAGGTCGAATCAAGATATTCTCAACCAAAATTGGAATTATGTGGTGTGGCGAAAATACTGAAGAAACTTCAGCATATTTTGTGGGGGCAACATTTTGAGTTGCAAGTGGATGCGAAATCGTTAATCCAGATGATTAATTCCCCAAGTTTACCGAATGCACCCATGATGAGATGGGTAGCTTTTATTCAACATTTTTTGTTCGATTTAGTTCATAAGCCTGGCAAGACTTTTACTATGCCAGATGGTTTATCAAGGAGACCACCCACTGAAGAGGATTCAGACTCAGAAGAGTTTGATGAAGATATACCTATTATCAAAGCCAGCACTAAAGGAGCTGAAGACTTTCCATACCTCCCCCATGAGGTTAAACTGGCAGGACTATTGTGTTTAGATTATGGTAATAATGACCTCCACCAAGAGGATAAACTGGAAAATAGTTTTTATTTTAATAGGGGGTGTAAGTTCTGGCAAATCCGCACTTAAATTAAGTGCGGATTTCAAACCAAATCAGCACTTACAAATCAGCACTTAAATTTTGCAAAAAAGTCACTTATTTCAAAAAAGGGTGTCAGTTATGACCTCAAATCAGCACTTTTTTCCCATTTTTTTTTCACAACCACATGTTGGCCACAAAACATCCCTTTCTTTCTTACCCCATCCCTGTCACATGTGACACACTGACCTTCCTCGCTACCTACACATCAATCCTCGGCACACACCCCTTCCTGACATTTTCATCATTTTGACCAGGCATGTTTACATTTTTTTTTACTTATTTCTTCTACTTTTTAATCTTTTTTCTTGTTATGTGCCAGTTTCATAATGCCTTCCAGACATTCCAAATCTCAAAAGGTAACTCAAAAATCTGCTTCGTCACAAAAGTCTCCTCGTAAAGCAAGGATTACATAAAAAAAAAATCAGTGACTTTTTCTATTACTTACAACTGTTTTTACAGAATTTAAAACTATGTTTCAGCTAATATTTTATGGAAGTGAACTCTGTTCTTCGCCCGAAGAACAGAGTTCATCCTCCTATTTTCACACTCTGTTTGCACCAATCTCCATCCCTTTCAATTCTATCAACACATGCTTGTCTTCCCTCCCCATGCCTTTCGCTATCCTCCCAGCCCCATTGTATGCCATCCTCTTTTGATCCCCATTTCACCCCTCTCAACCTCTCCCAGACCCTTTTCTTCATTTAAAATGCCTCGGAACCCTTAATCTTCCCTTCCAACTCTTTCCCAACCTTTGAGTGACTGAAAAAATATGTGTTTGCTGAAAATATGCGATTTCATGTTGAGTTGATGAAAGAAAACACAGAGAGAAAAAAAAATAAGACTTTAACAGCAAATTCAAAAACCAAAAAAATATGCAAAAAAATTTTCCATTCTCAGTGAATAATACATGCAAATTGATAATTTGAAGAGAAAGAGAAAAAAATTAAAATTGCGTTGAAAAATGTTGGAGTGTTATTGGAAGGATTTTCGCCCTTATACTAGTTGATTGAGAAATAGAAGTGTTGGATATAGTCGGAGGTGAATCAACTTGTTCATCTTCATACAGCTCTAACCATTGATCTTTGAGGTCAGCAAGTAGGTTATGAAGTATAGTGCAACACAGAATCCAGTTGATCACCGCCTCCATTTCAGATTTATTTCTAAGAGGACTTCTTAATTCCCTTAAACTAGAAAAACGGCCTTTCAAGATTCCAATAGAATGTTCAATACGGACTCTTGACTTTGCCAAATGATTGTTGAATTTGGCATTTTGACTGTCTTCTGAAGCTGCTCCCCGAAAAGCAGGAAGTACATACTTTCCATTCACATAAGCAGAATCTGCAAGAAGATACTGATTTTCATCAAAGAATTTTTCAGGTTCATTTGAAATATGCATTCTTTGGAAGACGTAGGAGTCATGACATGAGCCAGGATAGCCAGCGAAGAATGATATAAATTTTTTGTTTATGTCACATATAAGCTGAACGTTAATTGAATATCTATAAAGAAGATATATTTGTTTGTGTTAGTTTCAAGGAGGATGAAAGGAGTTAAAAATAATCTACCTCTTTTTACGGTCAAAGTAATTGTTTCCACCTTGACCAGGTTTCTGGCTCAAAGGAATAGTAGTACCATCAACAAAACCAATACATCCTGGAAAGCCCTCTGCTTGCATAACCTGAGATGATTCAAGTCGCTCTTCTTTTGTTGTCCAGGTGAGAAGTTGAGATTCCAAGGAGTTGATGGCAGTGATACATCGTTTGGTATAAGTGTTAACTGAACCATACCCTAAATCAAAGACATTTTCTAAACGTTTCAAAGCGGCTCCATTACCATTTGAACCCAAACGACATAGTGTGATGGCCAATTGAATTGAAGGATGTCGTTGTTCTTTTTGAGAATTATTGTGAAATATGGGATGATCCTGAATAAGCTCAAGCAATTTAAGGAAACATTCCTGAGAAGTCCTGAACAGCTGTCTAAAACTGGGTGTAGATAGGTTAAGAAGTGTTTGGATGGTGTACTTGGGGGTATGAAGTACTTGAGGCTTTCTGGGAAGAAGGTAACGTTTCCTGGCCATTTTTGATAAAACGACAAAATCTTCTTCTAGATCAGAATCGGAATCAGAGTCCAAGAGCAGTTCAAGCGCCATGAAAGTCATTGCTTTATGTAATTTATCATGATTTGAAAGTGAGGAAGGCATGACTCTTATATGATATGATATGAAGATGTAAGTGATGTACGATGTTTTGAGTTATGAAGTGTTATTCTGCGGAGTGCTGCGTATGAATGGGATGATGCTGACAAATCAGTGAAATGGGACTTGATGGTGAAATCAGCACTTTTGGTTGAGAAAGTGCGGATTTGAGTGAAATAAGTGACTTATTTCATTTTGAAATCCACCAGTATTGGGGCTAGTGTGTTTTGGAAATCCGCACTTATTTAAGTGCGGATTTGGTCAAATTTAAGTGCGGATTTTTAAGTGCGGACTTGCCAGAACTGACACCCCCTAATAAAGGTGTTGGAAAAGGTGTAGATAAATTCGGTAGAAAGGAGGTAGAAGAAGATGTGGTGTATGTAGAGGAAGATGGATTGGTAGTGTGGGATAGTAGTAAATTAAGGAATGGTGTATATGTTGGAGAATTAGAGAATTTAAATAAAAAGGTGGATAAAGAGAAAGAGGTATTTACAAATACGGTTTACGAAGGATCCAAAGGTTCAGAAGAAAAACGACGACATAGCTCGATTAAAGATTTATTTAGGGGTCAACGATTATTGGCTCATTCATGTGCAGATGATATTGGTGATAGAGAAGTCCCTATTGATGTTATATTAATCGATTTTCAAGATGAAGTCTGGGGTCAGACTGGTTTTTATTTTTTGTTAGTCAAATATTTGTTGACTTTAGAGAGGCCAGAAGATTGTGAAGACGATGAATGGGTGGCTATCAAGAGGAAGTCATCTACATTTTATTTATCTGGTCGACTTTTAATGAGGAGAAGGTATCCAAATCCTCAAGTAGCTATAACTCAACAGAAGGGGCAAGAATTAGTTTTGAAATCACTGCATGAAGATCTCGGGCATAGAGGCATTGGAGAAACTTTTAGAAGAATTTCTGATCGATTTTGGTGGCCTGGCATGAAGATGGCTGTTAAACAGTGGGTTCAGTCATGCGAAGAATGTCAAAGACGAAGTTATTTAAGGCCAAAAGAACCTGGACGCGCGACCGGTGAATATACGCTCTTTGGAAGAGTTAGTTTAGATGCCGTTCATATAAAAGAGGGACGGTATAAATATTTAATTGTGGCCAGAGATGATTTATCTGGTTGGATAGAGGCAGCGCCTCTTATTAATTTAACTGCCAAAAATGTGGCAGAATTTTTTTTGAATAATTGGGTATATAGGTATGGGGTGATGAAGTTGGTGACGGTAGATGGAGGTCCTGAATTTGGGACAGAGTTTAAAGAGGCCGTATTGAAAGTTGGATCAAAGGTTAGGGTAGCAACCCCATATTATCCTGAAGCTGAAGGCATGGTTGAAAGAGGGCATCAAGTTATTAAGGATGCTTTAGTTAAAATGTGTGGGACAAGTGCCAAAAAGTGGAGGCACTATTTACCTTTAGTTTTATTTGCTGATCGAATCACTGCCAAAAGGACGACCGGATTTTCACCTTATGAACTTGTTTTTGGACAGAAAGCAGTTTTACCAGTTGATTTAGAAGCTGAATCATATCTTGGAGTTGACTGGGACACGGTCAAAACTACTGAAGAATTATTGTGTGCAAGAATGATGCAGCTAGAAAAGAAAGAAGAATATTTAGAAAAGGCATATTCGCGGATGATGAAGATCCGAAATCAATCAGTTAGATATTGGGATGAGCAGTTGGCACATCGATTAAGGAAACCTTTGAACCCAGGTGAAATGGTCCTGGTGTATAATAGGAGTTTGGAAAGTCAGTGGGGAAAGATGTTTGCAGATAGGTGGAATGGACCGTATAAAATCAAGGAGCAAGTTTCCGGCGGTTCATATGTTTTAGAAGAGTTGGATGGAGTTGTATTGAAGAAGAGGGTAGCAGCCGATAAAGTGAAACGGTTCTATCCTAGAGGCACCAGGAGTGCCAAAGTCTAACTCCGAAATGAGGATAAACTACAATTTTAATGACTTTTACTAAATTTATACCTCCGCAACGAGGATAAACTATGATATCTACGAAATTTTATGGATTCCTCCGCAACAAGTATAAACTATCTTCTTATTTTTATCAAAAATACTTTACTATCGTTACACTGCATATGGGCGATGAAACTGTGATGAAACATAACGAAATGCAAGAAAACCTTCATTGAAAATTTTCAAAATTTAAAATTCTTAAAATATGGGTGAAGATAGTGTTGGAAAATTTTTAAAATTTATTGGAAGAAGTGTTCGCAGGGGAACCTTCTTAATTTAATATTGGCAAGTGTGGGGGTAATTGATGGGCTGGCTGCTCTATACACAATTACCCCATAATGTTCGTTTCCAAAATTTTCCCTGTTTCTAGTTGAATCCTGGCTTTGTCTTTTAATTTTAGGAAGTCCACTAAGACTATAAACTGGAACAAATCAAGAGACACCGCTCTCAACGCAGGATTCAAGATTCTTTTTATTTTATTTTGTTTTTGATTTTTTTATGTTAGATTGTGATTTCTTTTCTTTAATATATATTATGAATTATTGTAAAGGTGATGCTCACTGGTGGTCTCTAATCATTTTTATAAATTGGAGGGAGCCCACCCAGTGATCATCATTATAAAAATTATCTTCTAAAAACTTTCATTTATTTTCTTTTCTTTTCAATTTCTCAAAATTGTGTAACCACATCAAGTTGCACTTGGATGTGGGTATGATGTCAAGGGTATGGCTCATCAAATGGCTGGGGGGCATCTTTTAAAATTTTATTTTAAAATTTTTTTATTACTTTTTTTATCTTTCTTTTCACATTCGTTTATCTTTCTTTAAAAATTAAATTTTAAATTTTATTTCAAAACCATCCTTTCTAAAATATTTTATTTTAAATTAAAAACAAAATTTAAAATAATAAAAAAATAAAAATAAAAATAAAAAAATAAAAAAAAATAAAAAAATAAATAAAAAAAATAAAATAAAAATAAATAAATAAATAAATAAAAATAAAATAATAAAAAAAAAAAATTAATTAATTAAATTAAAATTATTATTATATTTCTTAGTTTTATTTTTCAGTCTACATTCTTTTTAGTTTTATTCATTTATTTTAGACAGGAAACAGGGTCTAGGGGAGCTCAAAACCTATGGGATTTTACTTCAAGATATCTGTTAGTCCTCCAAGACTTTAAACTGGCTTCTGTTCAAGACTTTCCTTAAGGTTTTATACAAATTTTATATTGGAGCTGTTAGTCCTCCAAGACTTTAAACTGGCTAATTTTTAAGACTCTCATAAAAGATTTTATATTGGAGCTGTTAGTCCTTCAAGACTTTAAACTGAATTTGAAGGATGATCAAGATTTTATGGATATTTTCGGAGACGGATTTCTTTTATATAAATCAAATGTTAGGTCCACCAAGACCTTAAACTGGACTATTATCAAATTTTAGGTCCACCAAGACCCTAAACTGGACTATTATCAAGTTGTTTGGTCCACCATGACTTTAAACTGGTAGTTCATTCATTGTTTAGTCCACTATGACTTTAAACTGGAAAATTAATATCTGCAGGATAATTCAACATTCATTGGTCCACTATGGCCTTATACTGGATTACTTGTCGATCAAATGTTTGGTCCACTATGACATTAAACTGGATTATCAAATTTATTCAATCTTTGGTCAAGCCTAGGCCTTACTTAGGAATATATCAAGTTATTTATGCACCTAAACGATCTTTGGTCCACCAAGACCATAAACTGGCAATCGATTATATGTTTGGTCCACCAAGACTATAAACTGGAATGTCAATCTTGTTTGGATAACTAAATTCAATCTTTTAATTTATCACTGTCCACTATGACTCTAAACTGGTTATTCAATTATTTCTGGAATTGGGTGCTGATAAGCTTTAGGAGGTTAAAATTTTAGGTGGTGATGATGCTAATGAAAGCATAATGGTTAATTAGGTGAAATTTGTGGCGCTTTAACATGGTCTAAAGTTGAAATTATTATTGGAAGCCTGGCAAAAGTATTTTATGGGTTTTCTGTATAGCAAAGTTTGAAAATTGTGATGAAGGAATCAGAAGTTAGGATGGTAGTTGGATTTTAGGGAATGATTTTTTTTAGTGCCTCAGTGTTAGGCTATTTTTGGTGTGAAGCTTGGAGGACCTTATGGCGAGATTGGAATCATAGAATTCGGCTCAGTGGGGGGCCCTTTGAGGTTGGAATCAGGAGTATTTGGCTCATAGGAAGATCCACTCTCTCAATGCTGTGACAAGAAGGAAGACTGGTATATGGGAGTCTGAAGGGATTCAAACCTTGCTCTCAGTAGTGGAATCATCACAAGATTTATATTATTTTATTTTATGTTATATCAAGCCAGAGAAGAAGAAACAACGTTTTTATTATAAAGAATTAAAAGAAGACCAGCTAAAACAAATTTATCAAATTATTTTATTAGAAAAGATAATTCTTTTGGAATTGCTCAACCACTTATGCAAAGTTATAAGAATGGGAACATTCTCAATTGGAGGGAGGATGTGGTAGCCTAAAGTTTAGTATGGCACCTAACTATGTAAATTGAGTTATTACGGCGTGCAAGATTGGCATTATTATTTTTTATAAAAGGATTTTATTTAATTTATTTGAGTTTTAAATATGAAGAAATTGGTCACGAGCAAATGCCTACACAAAACAATTTATTTTACAGTCTGAAAAATTTATAAGTATCAAGTCGAGTCACTCAAGAACCTTGGGAAACTTTCCCAGAATTTTTACTATTTTTCTTATATTTTTAAATGAATTTTAAAGTTTTATAGAAATATTTACGTTTTCAGAAATTACTTAACTTCTATGAATTTTCACGGGGTAATTAGAGCTGCACAGACTACGAAAATTAGTTTGGTATGTAAAGGGGAAGTAGCTCTATTATTTGTAATTTTTCTAGATTTTTTATTATAGTTTTAAGGTTCTAATTGAGTCTGGAAGTCCGTACGGACTCCGTTCCGGCTCCGGATTGACTCTGGAAGAGCTCTGGAGGGGAAAACTTAGGCACGTGACTAGGAATACTTAAGCGCCTCTCAAACTCGAAATTGAGAGGGGGGACACAATATACAGCTTAATCATTAACCACCATGGTCTCATTTTTTATTACTCAACAAATTAAATAAATTGTAATACCCTTATAACTTTATATTTTATATATAACATTTTAGAAATACTATTCAACAATTTAAATCACATTTCATACAGGGTATCTTTAGAAAGGTCTTCATCACTGGGACTTGATTATTGCTGTCTCATAAAAATTTAAATTATTATAAAAACATAAAAGTCAATCTTTTCAGATCTTTCACTGGTACACCTTAATTGTTGTTATCAGTATTTCTTTCTCAAAAGTCACTTTCATTAAATCTCAATAAGCATTAAATATTTTAGAGTTTCATTATTTTTTATCAATCAGATCCAAGTAGACTGGTTAGCTTAGTGATTTAGAATTCCCATTTTGTTATTTTTATTTGAAGGACGGGGTTTTCAGCTAAATCCACACATCTCCTCCAGATTCTGCTTACAGCAAGGCGACTGTAAGAGTTTACCTTACCATAACGGGAGCTTCAAATGTAGAAGAAACCCTTGTGGAACCCACTGCTGTGGAAGTGGAAGTGTTGGTGGAGGATAGGTTACCAACTGTTACCTCGAGGGAGGAAAACAAAGAAACCCTCGATCAAGTATGGTCAAAGAAGCCTCGTCAGATTTGACAAGAAAAATTTATTGAAGACTTGAGCAGCAAGATTGATAAAATTGTCGATGCTGCTTCCTTCGACGTAGCCGAGGAGCTACTGGAACTTGGGGAATTGATTCCGGTAGGAGAGGGAGAGAATTTTGAAAAATGTAGAAAGGAGATAAGGGAAGTATTGGAGAAGATGAAGGGATTGGTTCGGGAGAAGATAAAAGAGAAAATTTAAAAGGAGAAGAGAAAAGAAGAAAAAAGGAATGTAGAAACAATTTGTATTTAGTTATTTTATTTAATTGTTTATTTAGAATTTTAATATATTTATAAGATTTGAATGAGAGAAGAAAGAAGAAGAAAAGAGAAAAAAAAAAGTTGATTGAAAAATTTGTTGTGAAGAAAATTTAATGAAAAGAAAAAAAAATTTGTTATTTAAGTTTTTTAATTGAAGATTTGAGGGATTTTAGTTATTTGGAAAAAGAAAGAAAAGAAAAAGAAGAAATAAAAATTTAAAGAGGATTTTGAAAGAAAGAAGTAATTTGTTTCAAAGAATTTTAAAGAGTGATTTAGAAGTTAAATTGAAGTTCGAGAAAGATGGTCGTGTAATGTTTGTGAAGAATTTTGATAGTTCGAGGAAGAGAAAATTTTAAAGAAAGAATGTATATAGAAAATTGAGAAGGGAAAAGAGAAAGAAGTAATTTTTTTTTTTTAAAAAAAGATTTTAATTTTATTTGTTTTTATTTTATTTTAATTTTAATTTAATTAATTTGATTTTATTTTAATTTAATTTTAATTTAATTTATTTTAATTTTAATTTTATTTATTATTATTATTATTTTTTTTAAAAAAAAAAGTTGAAAAAATTTTGAAAAGAAAAAGAATAAAGAAGAAAAAAAAATTAAAAGAATTTTTTAGAGTTAAGGATGTTTTAGATTTTAAAAGGAAAAAAAAGAAAAGAGAAAAAGAAAAAAAGAAGAAAAGGAGAAAGAAAAAAGTAAAAGAGTGTTTTAAGGTTTTAGTTTTAAAGGTTATTTAAGATGAAAAGATTTTAGGAGTTCAGGGGCGTTAGAAACATTGATGGCTGGTTCCCAGGATGTTTTGTCTGAGTCATCGAGGAAGCCTTCCCATTCCACGAGGTATTGAAGTTTCCCCTTGCGCATTCTTGAATCAAGGATATGGCTTACTTCCCACTCTAGATGGTCTTTTACTTTGACCGGTTCCGGAGGAGGTTGGTTCTTGCCTGGGTATGTTTCTCGAGCCAGTTCCAGGAGAGATACATGGAAAACAGGGTGAATAGCCTGCTATTTAGGAGGTAGCTTGAGTTGAAATGCAGTTTTAGAGACTTCAGAGTCGATTTCAAATGGCCCCAAGCGTTTCTCAGCCAGTTTCTTTGATGGTCCAGTCGTTCGAATGTTCCACCCGTCAAGCCATACCTTGTCGCCTGGTTTAAAAGAAGGAGCAGTTTGTCGATGTTTGTCGGCCTGTTCCTTGTACCTTCGAACAGCTAATTCCGAATTTGATTAAAGTTCCTCTTGGAGTCGTGATATGGTTGGAAGATAATGTTTCGCAGGATGATTAGTTCCTACATGGATTGAATTGAATTGAGGATGTCTTCCATAAACAGTTTCGAAAGGAGATTGTTGTGTCGAAGAATGAGTCGAGTTATTATAAGCAAATTTGGCCAATGGTAACCATGTGGTCCCATCGTCTTGTTGGTAACTGACATACATTTGAAGGTATTGTTCGAGGATTTGGTTGACCCTTTCTGTTTACCCATCAGTTTCAGGATGATAGGCTGTGGAGAGGTTCCTCGTGATATTGAGTTGTCAACACAGTTGAGTCCAGAATGTGGATACAAACAATGAGCCTCTATCTGAAATAATATCATTAGGTAAGCCTTGTTTGGAAAATACATATTCTAGAAACAATTTTGACAAATCTTCTGCAGTAGCAGTAGTAGTGGTTTTAATGAAAATAGACATTTTTGAAAATCTATCTACTATTACTAATATAGCATCAAAATTATTAGAAAGAGGAAGTTGAGAAATAAAATCCATTGATAAAGATTCCCAAGGTTTAGAGGGAATAGGAAGTGGTTGAAGCAACCCATACTTCCGGTGACAGGGAGCCTTACTCCTATTACATTCGTAACTAGCTTTTATATAGGCCTTGATTTCCCTGGTCATACTTGGCCAGAAGAAATCCCTCGCTATTAACTGGTAGGTTTTATCAACCCCAAAATGACCAGCTAAAGGAGAATTATGTCGACTATTGATAATCCATAATTTTATCTCATTGTTGTCAGGTATGACTACTCTACCTTCGAAGACTAATAGACCTGATTCAATACTAAATCTTTTAGCCCCTTGCTTTGAGAGTATTTTGTCTTTTAACCCTAAACAATAATCGTCCTTCGACTGAGCTTCGAGGATGTTGGATAGTGGATTTTGAAACAATTGAATTGTCATTGAATTAAGTTGATGAGTTGTTAACATTGATTTGTTGAAGATTGATTTCACATTTGCTGGATTTTTGTCAGCAAATGCGTCCCCCCGCTGTGGGTAAACATCGTCCTGATGTGACAAGATATCTAGGAAAATGCAGTTCTTACCTGGGCGATAGGAAATAGAAAAAGGAAATTCAGACCGAAATCAAGCCCACCTGGCTTGACGCCTGGTTAACACTTTGGAAGACATAAAGTATTTCAAAGCATTATGGTCTGTTAAAATTTGAAATGGACTATCTAACTGAGAAGAAAAGAGCGCCATTTTTTAAGACAATGAATGATAGCTAAAAGCTCTTTGTCATGAATTTCATAATTTAATTCAGCTGAAATGAGTTTGTGTGACTCAAAAGTAACAGGATGAAACAGTTTTGTTTCCGGATTCAATTGAGAAATGACCCCTGCGATAGCATAATCGCTCGCATCCGTCTTGACTATTGTCGAAGCAGTAGGATCAAAGTGTTGAAGAATCGGAGCTGTGGTGAACGCCGTCTTCAATGCTTCGAATTCCTTTCGTGCTGTAGAAGTAAAAACAAAAGGAATATCTTTTCTAAGAAGAGAAGTAAGATTGGAAATAGCTTTAGAGTAATCTTTAATAAATCTTCTATAGAAATTTTCAAAACCTAAAAATCCCTGGAGGGATTTAACGGATTTGGGCTCAGGCCATTCCAGGACCTTTTGAACTTTTTTGTCGTCCATGACTAAACCATCAGTGGATAATGTAAAACCCAAAAAATCAATAGATTTAAGATGGAATTCGCATTTATTATGCTTGGCATAGAGACCGTGATCTCGAAGTTGATTTAGAACCTGTCGAACATGATGAGTGTGTTCATCTAGTGTCTTCGAGAAAATTAAAATATCATCTAAATAGACGACAACAAATTGTTCGACAACATCTTGAAAGATGTCATTGACAAAAGTTTGAAAAGTAGATGGTGCGTTACACAATCCAAAAGGCATAACTAAATATTCAAAACTAACAAATCTAGTGCGCATTGCAGTCAGTGGTTCATGACCTTCTGCAATGCAAATAAGATTGTAAGCGCCTCTAAGATCAATTTTAGAAAAGAAATCAGCACCATTAAAAAGGGTAAGAAGCAATGACATAGGAGGAACAGGATATGCATTCTTCTTAGTGATTGTGTTTAGCTTTCTATAGTCAACACACAACCTAAGACTACCATCCTTCTTTTTTACAAAGAGGACAGGGGAGCCGGTTGGAGATTTACTGGCTCTGATGAAACCTTTGGCTACATTCTCTGCAATGTAGTCTCGAAGAACTTGAGATTTGTCCTTCGACAAGGAATAGACAGGACCTGCAGGAGGTACTGGACCTATTAACTCTATCTGATGGTCGTAGGGTCGTTGAGGTGGTAACTTATCGGCCTTGCAGATTGAAAAAACATTGAGGAAATCATGATAGATTTCTGGTAGAGTCAATTTAATGGCTTCAACGTTGATTTGGTTGTCCTCATCATCTTCGAGAGAATCTGTTGAGGGAAGACCAGAATTGAGAGAGCATAATTCGATTACTTCGAGGCAATTTAAATCCTCTTTGAGTGAAGTCATCGAGCTAGAAGGGTTAGCCGATTGCTCATTTAAAGAAAGATCAGATTTTTGCAAGTCATCTTGAAGAGATTTTTCCTCTAGCAGGACATTGTCTGGAAGGTTGTTTAATTCCCTATTGACATGCATTGAAGAATCAGAAATATACTTAGTCCATGGGGTGATCAATCCCCGTGTCCAATCAATTTCAGGATTCCAATGCGTTAAAAATTAATGGCCAAGAATGGTATCGTCCATCCTTGGGGTGTCCAAGACTGATAATTCCCACTCGAAGGGGGGAAAATTTGGAAAGTTGAAAGCCCATAAAACTTTCTTACTGACCCAATATTTGGGTTGCTCTGATTTGACCAAATAAATTGGAGTTCGATCAATATCTGTAAATGTCAGCTGTAACTTCTTGGCAAAAGATAAACTGACAAAAGAAATTGAAGCTCCAGAGTCTATAAGACAACTGAAGGGGATATCGTCCTTAAAAAGAATGAATCTCAAGTGATTTAAGGCAACTCCAGTCCTTAAGACATGGAGGTTCTGTGCGCTGGGAGAGATAAGATAGTTTTCTTTGCACACAAGTAAACTATCTACTAGTTTTTTGATTTCGGACTAGTACCTTCTCTTTCCTTCAATTTTACACAATCTTCCAGCTTGTGCTTACCCCCACAATACATACATAACCCATTATCTGCTCGCCTCTTCCTCTCAGCTTCTTTAAGTTCCCCTTTAGGATCCAGTACTTTGCTGATATCACCTGGGGTCGAGCTTTTCGGTCGAGGTTTGTCCTTTCCCTTGTTGGGTTTGGATTGAGTCGAGGAGGATTGAGTTGTTTGTGGGTGAGAAGAAGGTCCTGACTTAAAATTTAGGTCTTGAGATTTGTTGGCGTATTGACAATGTTGCAGTCGTCCTTGGTAAACGCCGTCGAGCTTGAGGGTTCAATCCATTAAATCTGTTAAAGTAGTCATCTTCTGACCGTGAAGATTTAACTGATCCAGAATCCTCGAAGGAAGTCCTTTTTTGAAATGATACTTAAGGGCAGCATCACTCCAACCTACTCGAGTTTGAAGCACTCTGAAGTTCAAGATATATTCAGAGGCTTTCCCATTATCACTCATGCAAAGAAAATCAAGTTCAATTTCTGCGTTGTCAGTTTCATTAGGGTCACCAAACAACTTGAAGAGTTGGTCTTCGAACTTTTCCCAGTTATTAATAAGTAAGTGGGTTTCAGTTGAAGAGAGCATGAGGAGATAAGGTTCGAACCATCTTGCTGCTTTTCCGGCCAGAAATGAAGAAGCATAAACAACCTTTGGTCAGTCGTTATTGAAGGTTCGAGGGTCATTATGGAACAGGAGCTTGCAGGTTTGCAAGAAGGGTCACAATCTGTCTGGATGTTCTCCATCAAATTTATCAGGAGATTTCATAGAAGGAGTTTTGAATTTAGATCCCTCTGAAGACATTGAATTTGAAAGGGTCTTCATGAAAAGTCTCATGAAATCTTCCAGAGAATTGGATGGTCCAGGTTCTGAAGGTTGACCAGAAGGGTGATTAGCAGGGGCGGATGGTGCCTCGTGCATTGTATCCTCTCATTCTTCATCATCACTAGAATCATCAAAATCTTGTGGGATGTCTTCTACAGATTGTACTGAATGTTGCCGTTCCCTAAGGTTGAGTGGCTCCAAGGAGTGAGTGCAAGAAACAGGCCTAGTGGCTGTTGGCCTGCCTCTGGCGCGAGCTCTAGTAGTAGCGCCTGTAGGAGGAGTGCTTTGAACAGGTGCCATTTTAAGAATTTAGAGAAAACACCTGAAAAGGGACGTAGTAGTGCAAAGAATGAGAACTAAGGAGAATTAAATTATACTGTCACCGGACGACCTACGCACAAGGTCAAGGATGTTCCTGCAAGTGAGATGAAAGGTTTAGATACTTCTTCGAAGCACAGAGGGATGGTTCGAGGAAGTGATTTGAATATGACTCGAAGGAAGAACTATTACTTCAAGTTACATTCGAGAAGGATTCTAATATAATTGAAAGGTAATATTAAAATTCTCAAGATCTCACGAAGGGTTGGAAACTCAACAATCAAGGATTTAGGATTTAGAAATGATTGTTGAGAAAATAAAGAAAGATATAATAATAATGATTTCACTTTAGAGTTTTACCACTATTAACTATAAATACGTTTTATAATTTAATTCTAAGGAACATTGAACTGAAAACCCAACCCTTTTTATATCCTTTACTCCTCCTCGCATTGACCTCATACCCATCCACTATTCCGCACACCACAAAACATTTAAAATATATCCGTTACACCTGGACCCTCCTCACTAACATCGGTTAACCCCTTAATCCTTAACTAACCATTCCGTCTATGCTCACTACCCCTTAATAACCCACAGACATTTCATAAACCTTTTAATGTACTACTATATTGATTATTACGCTGTGCTTCGCTTATTGAGAAAAAGACTAAGACACACTATTGAGAAATTGACTAATTTAGATTTAGAGTTTAGACTAGCACGGTTGAATAGCGAGTACACAAAGGAAAGTCGCAGTTGCTATGGAAAATTGCTTTCTGTGCTTTGATTATGGATTTGAGCCCCCTTGTTATTGATTTAATGAGCTTCTTTTGCCTCGAGTGTCACGTGGCGCGTGACATATTTACTTTGCTAGTCTCTCATCAGTATATAGTGTAGCCTCCAAGTGCACTGGAGATCTTTTCCTGGTTCTGCAAGGCATCATTCTCTACACACATATCAAGAAAAATTGGAAAGTGTTGATCAAGATCCAACCAAAATAACCCAAACTCACAAAGAAATAGTAGCAGTGGTAAAAGTGTTAGTATTGGAAGTCATACATCAAAAATCTATTCTACCCAAACTTGAACCTTTAGATAAGTTTACATTTTTTTAAGCAATTTATTCCAGTTTTTTTTCCTTTTTTTTAAAAAAAATGTGAGAACTCCTTATAAATAATGATCAAGGAGTATAAAGAATGATAGTAGTCAATTATTTGAGTCAATTCCTCTATGATAAAAAGCCTTTATTAAGATAAAAATCAGTATTCTATGCTCTGTATATCCAATAAAGCCTGTATGCTGTGACTACCTTCAATTGAATGTCAAGTCTAAAGGTTTTAAAATATATGTAACTTTATAGTTACTCCAGTACACCTTCATACTGGAATAAATCAGAAAAAATATTATTACTGGGAACAAACCTTTATTCAATTATTTGGAATCACAAAGAAGAGTGGTATCAAGAATTTGAACAATTTTATTGGAATGTATTCAATAGGATTCATGAAATTGAAAAGTTCAAAGTGGTAAGAAATGGTGAGATATGTGAAGAGGAGGAGTATTTATTGTTTTTTAGGTTTGATTAAGATTTATACTAGTTAACATTCATTTCCACAAAATTATAAACAAGTGAAATGGAAAATATAACAAAAAAACTAGTAATCAATCAAAAATTTTCATTAAGCATTTGATTTCCTCAACAGAATTACTAGCTTTAAAACATTCTATCAAGAAAACTTTCTTTATGGAACCATCTTCAAGTTGATACTTGAGTTTCATCTGATTAAATAGGAAATTTTTCTTGAGAGCCTTCTCCTCTTTACTGATCTCAAATTTCTTCTTCTTCAAGTCATGTGCCCTCTCATCCCTCTGTAAAGAAATCTCAAATTTCTTCTCCTCCAAGTCTTGTACTCTCTCATCCCTCTGTAAAGAAAGCTTGAGTTTCTTCTCCTCCAAGTCTTGTGCCCTATAGTCCCTGTGTAAAGAGAGCTTGTATAGTTGATTTTGAAAGTTAAGAGTATCTCTTGAAACTTCAACTTTACCTAGAGTGAAAAGCAATATTAATAAAATAAAAGAAAATCTCACTTAATTATTAAGAGGTATGCTATCAGTTACCAGATTCACTTTTCTCCAAAAAATCATCAATGGATGATAAAGGGGTTTGGGGAAAAATATCTCTGTTTTTTTTCTTTGACTGTTGAAATTCAGAGTAGTTGATGATCTTTGCTTTTTTTTAGGTAAAACTTTCGTCTTCATAATCAATTCTTGCTTTAGACTTGCTTGATTGTGGCTCCTGGGCTTGTTCATTTGCCTTTTTAGAAATAAGAAATAGAGACGTAAATAAAAATAAAAAATCAACTGCAAAAGAAATAAAATCTCACTTGAGTGAGATCAGGTTGATTTATATCAACATAAGGATCTATTGAAAAGATATCTTGATTTGTGGAAGTCAAATGAAGGGAGGCTTGAGTAGAAGAGGAAGGAAAAAGATTTATTTTGACATCATGTTTGGAGATATCATCTTCATTTAGCATGTTTGCAGGATTAACATCTGCTTTCTCTCTAAATATTGAATCTATCTCTTTAAAGTAAGGACATAAAGAGTTAAGTTTATTGTTTATAGAATTGATTCCCTTAGTGAAATCAAGATTGGTAATACCAAATCCAGTGGAAGTTGAAAGAGTCTTAGCCTTCTTGTACTTGGCTTGATAGTGCTAAAAGCATTCAGACATCTGTTTAGGCAAAAGATCAATCCTTCCATTTGTCTTATTTCTTTATTCAAAAGCCATTAGTAGATAACCATTAACTTTTGATGCAGGGGGATGTACTATTTTAGTTGTATTTTTAGTACCAAAACAAGAATCATAGTTAGATTTGGTTTTCAGCCAGTTGATAAGAATGAGATGATAATCTTTTTTTAGTTGAACCGTCTTTGATTTCTCAGCTGAGCAGGAGAAAAAGGTAGTAGTGGGATTTTAAGAAAAACAGGGAGAAGCCTGCCTTTGAGAAGATCTATGACAACAAGACATGTTTAGATATTTGAAGATGAATAGAAGAAGAAACAAACAGAGGAGATGGGGAGGGGTGATGAATGGATAGAATGAATAGAAAGGATGTGGTTATTACAGAAAGCAGTGCAAGATGTGATTATGACATAATTTGTCCAAGGTGTTGTAATGAAAAATTGAGGATAAAAATGTTGGACAGAGGTAAAAATTGACATGCAAAAGGTCTAATAACCCAATTATTAACAAAAATAATTGCAGAAGATAATTGGGGTTTAAAAATTTTCATCTGCAATTAATTTAATTGAGGATCAGTCAACATTGATACCCCCTATTGATAAAATCTAACACTTAATGAAATTTCAATTGTTCTTAATTTTATGTATATGAAAGTATTATATGATTTTTTCAAAGTTCATTGCTCTATCCATCATCATTGGAATAGAGTATCAAGAAATGTGACATATTCATTTTTAAATGGTACCAATTGCAAATTTGACACACTGTTTTTTACTTCTTTGTGGTTTAATATAAAATTTTTAAAATAACAACTAAGGTCAATAAATTTGCATTTCTATATAGAGATAACTCAAAAAAAATTTATATCAGTTTTGAAAATGTGGCAATAAACTCCCCTGAATTTTATAGAAGTAATGTGTGGGTATCACTTAAGTTCATTTAAATCAATAATTTTGCATGTCAGATTTGAAAATTTGGCAGTACCCTCCCCTGTATTTTTTTAATTAAGGGGTGCAAGTCACAAAAATTTAATATAAATATATAAATAAATAAATAAATAAATAAAATATTTCAATTTTACTAGTTCTAGAAAAAATGAGGATAAATCTGGAAAATAAGTTTGAAACTTTTCACAGGTATAGGCTAGAGGAGACTCATGAAACAAGTTAATGTTGTCATGATTACTGTTTATGGAAGACAAAGTTTTTGGCTCATTAATTGGATTTATTAAAATAGAATATCAGATTTTTTTATTTAAAATTTATAAAAGAATCACTACACAATATAGGGGGTGGGCTTGCTAGCAAGTCCTCAACCTGAACTCAGATGGAACTCATACTGAACTCATGCTGAACCCATACTGAACTCTACTTGAAAACCCACTTAAAAATGTTCTGATTAGTGGTGTTCATCCCTGATTTTATTTTTCTTTTATCAATAGCTCAATGTGTGTTCAATCTGTGGTGAGTTTGGGTCCAAGGTTGTGGACTTGCTAGCAAGTCCGCCCACCATATTGTGTGGTGAATAATAAATATTCTGTGACTCTACAAATCCAAATAATTTCTTGATCTACCTAAAAAATTTTTAATCAATTAATTTTACCTTCTTTTTTTACATTTTTGATTCATTGAATTAACTTTTGAATTATCTGAAAAGAGAAGCCAAAATGGGTGAAGGGTTAGAAATATAGAAATGGTAAGAAAACAATAAAATGCACCTTGATGAAAGGGCCAAATAATAACTAAAGTGAAAGGTAGTTTCAGGAATCTGGAAGCATATATTCATGATTAAAAATTTATGAAATACATTATTAAATAAAAAAAATTAGAATTGCATAAAAAAAGGGCTTGAATTTAAAGGCAAATATCTCAGAAACAACTGAAACAAATTAGAATCTGTTTCTGGAAAATGAAATATGGTTTCCAGGAGAATCTTAAATTAAAATTAATTGAGATTCAATTAAACCTAACCCTAATTCTAACTCATTCTTTACTTATTGCATAAAAACTTTAAAAGTGATGATGAAAATGCCAACAAGAGGGAGCTAAAAGTCTAGATGATTGTCAGCCTGGATATTCCCAGGAATGAGTAAAAAATGCTTATAAATTATGTTAAATACATGTATTACATATGGAGACAATGAGTAAAGGTATACAAGATGTATACATAAGTGAAATTAATAATTTAATACAATATATGCGATTATAATACCTTATATACATGCATATATCCACATTTTATAGGTTTTATGTACTTAATATTAAGTTTTAATATGTTGGAGTAATATTAAAAACCTTAAAAAAAGGTTACATAATTTTTAAGTAAAATTAAAGCTGTTTTTCATTATTTTATGGAAAAAATAAGAAATTCACTTTAAATCACTTACAAATTAAATATATGTGCTATAAATTTAAAAACATCAAAAATGTGCCTTGACAGCTCAATTTTTCTCAATTAGAACTTTTGATTTGGCTGCTCAAATGTAAAAAAAAACAATTTTCTAATTCAACATTTTTTATGCCAGAAATGGCTTCTGTATACTGGCCACATAGTGCCTGCATTTGTCCCATGTGAATAGTTTCATTTTTAGAAAATTTAGAAATTTCACATTATAACTACCCCGAATTGTACACCCTATATGTGGAAAGTCACTAAAATAAGGGACAGGTGCTTATTTAGTGTCCTAATTTCATTAATAACCTCAAAATTGGCACCTACAATTCACTACCAGAATTAAAATTGCATATATATTCAAGTATTTACCCATGCAAGTGCCTTCCAAGAGTCTGCATTCAGCTAACTCACATTTCACATCTTATTTTGAGTTTCTAAATGGTTACTCATGCAATATTGGTCATATTTAGATGGGAATTTTACATATTTAGTTGGAATAATTCTCCCTTTAATTTCTACTTTTTATCCCCCTTAATTATGTGCTATGTTTAGTAATTTTCTTAGCTTTTTAGTCTTCTATTTTAAGGTATTAGACACAAATACTCTCATTGTGGTTTATTCTTTTATTTTGATAGATTAACCCTATTATTTCAGGATTTTAGCATGTGATATTATTCTTCTTGTGTTTTTTGTTACTACTTAGGTTGATGGGAATGTGTACTTTCTAGGTTGAGGAATCATTGGCTGTGTAAAGGATTGGAAAACCAGGGGAAAATTTTGGGTTATAATTGGGTATAAAAGGAGGGGGTTTTTTGGTCTTGTTTTCTGCATTCTTTATCATTAAAATTAAAACATATAAGCAACACAATCATAGTGAATTTCATTAGTACTATAAAAAGTCTTTGAATAGTTTTTGAATTATTACCTCTATTTGTATACCAACTGTAAACTCTAAACCATATATCATTAGTGAGATTAAGTTATTGAAACCCATATATTGAGTTATATTTTACTAATTATTGGATTTTTACTATATTATTCATATAGAAAGATTAAAATCTTCTAGAAAAATGACTAATCAACCTATTCACATCTCTTTACTTGAGCTCATTCTGACAATAATAATCAGATAAGATTTTTAGAAGCCTTATACTTTAATTATGTTATATAAAAACATTAAATAAATAAAAGTAAAATTGGGGAAAAAGGTTTAACTTTAAAGGTAAATATCTCAGAAACAAATTAACTAAATACAAATCCATTTGCAGGAATTTAAAGGTAGGCTTCAGGAAAATTTTTAGTTAAAAGGACATGTGATTCAAATAAAACTAACACTTATTTGTAATATAAAAACATGATATAAATAAAAGTGAAATAAGGGAAAAAATAACTCACCTTCAAAGGTATATATATCAGGAATTACTGGACTAAATATAAATCTGTTTATGAAAGTGAGATTGTCACTGGACGACCTACGCACAAGGTCAAGGATGTTCCTGAAAGTGAGATGAGGGATTTAGAAACTTCTTCGAAGCACAGAGGAATGATTCGAGGAAGTGATTCGAAGGTCACTTGAAGTAAGAGCTACAGGTTCGAGGTATGTTCAAGAAGAATTATAAGATAGTTTCAAAGGTAATAGGAATTCTTAAGATCTCACGAAGGGTTGGAAACTCAATAATCAAAGGTTTAGGATTTAGAAATGATTTATTGAGAAAATAAAAGAAAGATACAATAACAATGATTTAACTTAAAGATTTTACCACTATTAAATGTAAATACATTTTATAATTTCATTCTAAGGAATATCGAACCAAATACCCAACCCTTTTATATCCTTTATTCCTCCTCGCATTGACCTCCCTTTCATCACACCATTCCCATACCATTGACCATTACTAACATACACTTAATCCCTCTTTGCTAATATCCATCCATGCTCAATTTACCCCTTTTAAATTAATTAACAAACTTTCAATGAAAACTACTACTGTACTATTACATTGAACCTAGCGCTGTGCGTCACTTATTGAAAATGAGACTAAGGCACCCTATTGAGAGATTGACTAATTTAGATTTAGAGTTTAGGCTAGCGCAGTTAAATAGTAAGTACACAAAGGGGAATCACAGTTGCTATGGGGAATTGCTTTCTGCGCTTTGAGTATAGATTTAGAACTTGATATTATTGATTTAATGAGCTGCTTTTGCCTCGAGTGTCACGTGGCGTGTGACAGAGATATAGGATTCATTACAATCTTCAAATAAAAAAATGAAACTCTAATAAACCTAACCCTAATTAAAACTCATAATTTTAAAATTACACAGAAACTTTAAAAGTGATAATGAAAATGACAACAAGAGGAGTTGAATAGGTTAACCATTATCCAAATGAGAGTCTTACATACATTTAAGTGTGGAATTTTTATACAAAGAAAAATATATCAGATAGGCATAAAAACAAAGATGAAACCTACCTTGATTGAAAGGGAAGAAAAAATAGATTGAGAAAGAATGAAGTTGAAATTTTGGGGAAATTGAAGATGAAGAAAGTAAAATACATGAAGAAAGTTCAATGCATTAGTTTTAATGAAATTGAAACAAAAACAGTGAAAGGGGTGAAAGGAGGCAAAATGAAAATGCCAAGAAGGGATTGAGAGTAGGATGATGGAGAGAAAAAAAAGAAAGAAAAGAGGGAGAGAAAATAAAGCTAATTTTACTTTTAAAATCAAAATCAAAACCACTTACAAAAAAAATGAGATGCAAAAAAGAAAATAACAGAAAAAAAATTAATAATTAGCAAACATAAAATAAGAGAAAAAAAAGACTTACCTGGTGAGATGAGTTAAGAAAAAAAAATTGATTTTAAGATAAATGAAGGATGCAAGTGGAGGGGGGGAAATGTATATGGGTGATGAAAATGAAGAATTAATGAAAAATTATGCAATTGCAGAAAATATGTGATTTCATGTTGAGTTTATGAATGAAAAAAAAGACTTGAAAAAGGATAATTTAACAGGAAATTAAAGATCAAAGTTAACATGAAAAAGAATTAGCATTTCAAGAGATTGAGCAAAGATTGTATCTGGGATCATGAACAAAATTTTTCACCCTTTGGCTTATGTAAATTGTTTTTTAAAGAATCAAATTAAAAGCTAAATTGTCATCAAAATCAGAGACAGAATCAGAGTCATAAATTAAAGCTAAAGCAAGAGCATTCATAGTTGATACAAGTTTTTTCCTAGTAGATAAATGCTCAATTGTTGTTAGTAGAAGGTTTAGGTGATGAGGGAAGTAGAAATTTTCCACTGAATGAGCAGGGGGGGGGGGGGTTTGTAGATAGAAAAAATATCTTAAGATTTCACCACCAAATTTATGTGGCCTAGATTAAAGAGAGACATAAGGATGGCATTCAAAATTATGTCTAATGTGACTTTCTTACAAATAAATAACAGATGAGATGAGTTTGGGATCAAGAATTAAGAATTTAAATCTGGGTATAAAGTCATAATAATTCATTATAATTCATTTCCAATACACTAGCTCTTGGGCTAGTGGATAAGAATCATCTGCAATTAATAATGTTTGATCAAGGAAAAAAAATTTATGATCCCTAATTTCAGATACTTTAACATTGATCCCTCCTATTATTATTATTATTATTAGGGGGTATAAATGTTAAGGGATCCAAAATCATGGATGAGGAATTTTTTCTCTGGGATCAAACATTATTAATTGTGGAAGACTTTTACCCACTAGCCCCAGAGCTAGTGGATAAGGATTGCAAAATAATGCATTATCCCACCTCTTAAACCCCAATTACAATTCCTAATTACTGATCCCAAACTCATCACATCCATAATTGACTTGTCAGAAAGTCACATGACATATAATTGAGGATGCCATACTTATGTCTCTCTCACTCTATGCTACTTAATTCTGGTGGCAAATAAAAAGAATTTTTTTCTATCTACACACTTCACCTACTCATTTGGTGGCAAATTCACACTTCACACTTCCCACTTATCACCTAAACCTTCTACTGACAACCTTTTCTACAAACAATAATAAAGCATCTCTCTACTAGAAAGAAACTTCACTCAGCTATGAATGCTATCACTTTAAATTTAGCTTCTGACTCTGATTCTGACTCTGGTTTAGAAGACTCTTTAGCTTATATGTCTTGTCTTTCCAAAAAGTGCTACATCATCCCAAGGGGGAAAAATCATTATCATGATCCCAGATATGATCTTGCCTAAATTCTTGAAATTCCTCATTTAAACTTCACAAAACTTTTTCAAATGTCTCCTGATTTTTTTTTCAAAATTTCTCAAATTATCTCTGATCATCCTATCTTCAATAAAAGTTCCCATAAAAACAGAATAATCCTTCCTTTCTACTTACTGTCACTCTATTTGGCTTTGGTTCAAATGGAAATGGTGCTTCTGTAAGAAATTTAGATAATCTCTTTACCATAGGATATGGTTCTGTCATATTATACTCCCAGAGCTGTATGATTTCTATCCTAGCTCTCAATTTTCAAAAACTTGCTTGGTTAGCTCCACAACAGTGACACAAATACTCTCAAGTAATGCAAGCTGAAAAATTCCCTGGCTGTGTAGGTTTTTCAGATGGTACAACTATACTGTTGGGCCCAAATACTGCTCATTATTCCAACCATTATTCTGATTGCAAAAAAAAGGTTTCTTCATATGTTCTCCAATTTCTCATTGTTCATGAACTAAATTTTTATCCACTTTATAGATACTATATTGCTTTTCAACTTGGGTATAATTTCAATAAAAAGTTTATTGCTTTTGACAGTGGATTCCCTGGATAATCTCATGACTCTCCTGTCTTCCAAAGCAAGAGAATTTCTCAAAATCCTGACTCATACTTTGAAAAATCTCAGTACCTTCTTGAAGACTCAGCATATGCAAGTGTAAGGTAAATTATACCTGCTTTCCAAGGTGCAAATTTAAAAAATAACCCCAAAACCACCTTTAATTATCACCTTGAAAAATAAAGAGTACAAATTTAACATGCTATTGGTATTTTAAATGGAAGACTTTATAGTCTCTGGGAACTCAGAATCCAATTTCAAAAAAAATTGGAAATCAAAACTTTAAATCCTTAGATAATGACTTGTGTTATACTCCACAATATCCTAGCTGATTTAAAGGATGAGCGGAATGATCTTTATGAAGATGAGGATACCAGACCTGCACCAGCTCTCCCCTCCCTTGAATCACAAAACATTTTTTCCACTGGCATACACTCTGTCATTATTTCAATCAACCTCCAAAATTTTGAAACAAAACCCTTTTAACTTATTTTTCATACTCTTCAAATTTTCAACTTTTGTACTTCATTCACTTGGTTTGGGGTTTTTGTTTTTTGTTTTTTGCATACTCATTTTTATTTTGAATTTATGGTGAATTTCTTTTTTTTGGATGTCTCATTTGTTTTCATTCACCAGCTCAACATGAAATCACATGTTTTCTAGCATAATTTTATACTGTTTATTTTTTTCATTAATCCCTCATATCCTTTTACTCCTCTCTGAAAAAATCCCATGAAAAATTTGGTTCATTTATTTTTTCATCTCATCTCTCCAGGAAAGTCATTTTATTCATTTTTTTTTTTGATTTTTTGATTTCTAATTATTTTTAAAAAAATCCATTTTTTTTTGTAAGTGGTTCTTTTTTTTGTTTCCAAGGTTAAATTAGCTCTTTTTTTGTTGTTTCTCACCCTCTTTTCTCTTTTTTTACTCTCCATAATCCCCTCTTTATCACTCTTTGGCCTGGTCATTATCCCACTTACCCCCCTCCTTGGTATCCTCATTCCCCCTATCCCCCCTCCTTGGCCTCCTCAATACCCCCCTTTCCCCCTTTGGTTTTCTCAACACCCCCTTTCTCCCCTCTTAGGTGTCTTCAAGATTCCCCCTTCCTTTCCCCCCATTAGGCTACCTCAGCTGCCCCCCTTTCCCCCTTTAATCTCCTGTAAACCCTCCCTCCCCACCTATCCCCCCTTCCCCCTCTTTTCTTCCACCCCTCCTTCCCTCCACCCTCCATTCATTACTTAACAAATTTCTAACAATTTTTTAAGTAATGAAGGGAGGGGGGAGGGTTTTCAGGAGACCAAAGGGGGAAAAAGGAGCATGTCTGAGCACACCTAAGGGGACAAAAGGTGGGGGGGGGGGGTAGCAGAAATCAAAGGGGAAAAAAGGGGGATGTGGAAGACAACCAAGGGGGGATATAGGGGGTTTTGAGGACACCAAAGGGAACCAGAGGGGGTTTCAAGGATGCCAAAGGTGGCAAAAGGGGGGGTTGAGGACACCAAAAAGGGGACAATAGGGGGGATATTGTGGACATCAAAAAGAAGAAATTGGGGGATTAAGGTAAAAAGAAATGCAAAAATAATTATTAATTTTTGTTTCATAATTTTTTGTTATTTTTTCATTTTTTATATTTCAAAAAAATAGATTTAAAAATATCATCAAAATGTCTGGAATAATGTCAAAGTCCTCATCACCCTCATCACTCTCATCATCTTCCAAACCTTTGTCAGAAGTGAAGGCTAAAATTTCTAATTAGAGGGGAAAATATTATCAAAAACAAAATTAAATTCAAAAGATACATCTTTTTAAAGCCTTCTTTGGTTCTTTGGAAAATATGTCTTACTTCAAAACTAGAATATGTAAAAAAAATGATTATCCCAATTCATTATCAGAAAAAATCAAGTACTTATATCCTAGTGGGAAGGAAATTATGAATGGGGTTATTATCAATGTATATAAACCTCAATTTTTTTTACTGGTTCATTTTTTCAATGGTTTACAAGATGAAGTGTATAATAAATTATCAGGTGTCATCACTACTGTATATAAGATGGTATTAGTTTAACAAAAATTTCAAAATCAAAATAAGAGTGGAGGAATTATGATAGGAAATTGATAGAGACCTGGCTATGAAAAATTTGCCTTACTTTTAAAGTCTTTATTTTCATAAATTCTCAAGTAAACCTTTTTTCTTATTTCTCTCTTCAGATATTTATTCTTTACTCCAACATCTCAGTGATTAAGAAATGAAGGATGATTTATAAAGATGGAAAAGCTTAGGATCATTCAATTTTTTCTTGGCCAATTCCTTGAAGAAATTATGTATTGGGAATTTAAAACTAATCATAAACTGGCCAAGAATTCTTGAATTCCCAATTGGATGGATATGGAATGGGTTGAGCTCAGTAATAATTATATCTTTTCTTCTAATTTTATAATCTCCTATGGAGGATTATAAAACCAGATACATGTGGACAAAACCAATTCTAATATGCTTAATTTTGAGCTTTTCTGTTATATCCATCCTATTACTGGAAGAAAAATTACCCCAGCTCAAATCAAAAGAAATGGAATTTACTTTCTGGATCATAAATGTATCATAGAATTTAGTTTAGGATATGGGATTATTGAAGAGATTTGGAATTCTTCAAGAGATAATCATCAAACTACTAAGGCACCTCCTAGATTGGAATCTTGAAAAAAGTTAACTAATTTTGGATTTCCCTTTCAGATCAATAATAATTTGAAGAAATGGGTAAGTAAAGTAAGAGGTGAAGGGTCAATGGCTACTAAAACATTAAGGAGGGGTTCTAAATATGGTAATTAAAGGATTTTTAAAAAAATTATTTTTTTACATTAAATTTTTAACTTATCAGTTATTAAAGATAATCAATCAACTTTAAGTAATGTACCATTGGGCCTTTGTGTTGTATAAAGATGTTCATACAAACATATAATTGTATTGAATGAGTGAGTTTATAATACCATTCTTGTCATACTTTTTTGACTTTGGTCATATTTGAAATCATTGGCAGTTAGTAATTGGGATTCCATTCATTTTACTTGGTTAATTATCTTTTTTGTTTCATTTACTTAATTATTTAAGAAATTAAAATTAAAATTTGGTAATTCTCACCCCCTCCAGGAGTAAATTGCAGCAGGAGGGGGGTATTGCCAAATTTTGAAATAAGATGTGTAAAATTTATGACTTGAAATTTTTTTGATAATATCCATCTCTTACTTCAATAAAATTAAAGGGTGAGGTATTTCAAAATTTGGTGATACCCACCCCTTATTTCAATGAAATTCAGGGGTGGGGTATTGCAAAATTTTCAAATCAGAGTTGCAAAATTCTTTCAAGTCAAGAATTTTATTTGAAAAAGATTTTTCTAAATTAAAATATGAATATTCAACTAATGATGGATAGAGTAATTAAATGGATGAATTTATGAAAAACTTTCATGTAAAAATAATTATGAACAAAATAAAAAAAACTAGTCATCAAACATTTTCAATAAGCATTCAATTTCCTCAGCAGATTTATTAGCTTTAATGCATTCTATCAAGAAAACTTTCTTTTTTGAACCATCTTCAAGTTGATACTTGAGTTTTATCTTATCCAATAGGAAATTTTTCATGAAAGCCTTCCCCTCTTTCTTTATCTCAAATTTTGTCTCCTCCAAGTCATGTGCCCTCACATCCCTCTATAAAGAAAGCTTGAATTTCTTCTTGAGAAAAATGAAAAAAAAATTGTAAAAAAATGAGAAGAAATGAATAAAAAATTGTAGAAAATATTTGAAAAAAATGAGAAAAAATGAAAAAAATCAAAAAAAACTATTAATTTGAAAAAAATGAGAAGAAATGAAAAATATGAAAAAAATAAAAGAAAACAGAAGAAACTAAAAAAATTGGAAAATGAAAATGAAAAAATAAGAGAAATGAAAAAAAAATTATAAAAACAATGTAAAAAATTAAAACAATGAGAAAAATGAGAAGAAATGAAAAAATGAATAATGAAAAATTAAAAATTAAAAAAAGGAAAAAGACAAAAGACAAAAGAAAAAAGGATAAATGATAAACAATAGATGAAAATGAAAATGAAAATAATAATCAAAATCATAATCAAAATCAAAATTTGAATTTAAATGGAAATGATAATGAATGATTGTTTTTATGAAAATCTGAACCCAAGATTAAGCATAATTTTATGTGATCTCATCTTAATCTGATTATGAGCATCATCAAAATGAACCACAGTTGAGCCCCAAATTGAAGAAAAAGAGATGGTTAATGAACAAGAAATATGCCTTATTCATTATTCAATATCCAATAGGGAATGTGTTGGGCTGAGTTCAAGTACAAAGAGGTGAATAGCTTGAATATTCAGTTTTCTAGAAGATTTTTAATGCTCCTATATTAATACTGTAGGACAAATCCAGTAAGTATTAAAATAAAACTCAATATAAGGGTCTCAGTAATTTTATCTCACTAATGATAAATGGTTTTCAATTTATAGTTGGTAGAAAAATAGATATAAAAATCCAAACACTATTTAAAGACTTTAAAAGTACTAATGAAAATGTATTGTAATTGTAATGGTTATATGGTTTTATTGTAATGTTAAATAATGTAGAAAATAAGCCCCAAAACCTCCTCCTTTTTACCCATGAAGTCCCCAATAATTCCCTTTAATTTAACGATCCTCTACACATCCAATGAAGACTCCAGTCAGAAGTGTAACACACTCCCATCAAACTAAGGATCAACCAGTAACAAAAGAAGAATAATATCACATGCCAAAATATAAAATTAATAAGCATTAATCCATCAAAAATAGATTAATAACCAAAATGAGAGTATATTCATGTAATTCTAAAAATAAAAGACTAAATAAGGAATTAAAGGTACTAAATATAACCCATTATTAAGAGGGATGAACATTAGAAACTAAGGGGCTAATTATTCCAAATTACTACTTGAAATCCCCATCCAAATCTGACCAATATTGACTGATAAACCACTGAGAAACCCAAAATAAGACATGAAATGTGGGGTAACTGAATGCAGTCTCTTGACAGGCTCTTGCGCCAGTAAATCCTTGACTAAATAGACAATTTTAAGAGTGGTAGTGAATTATAGTCACCAAGCTTGAGGTTATTAATGAAATCAGTGCATATAATGAGGTCAATGCACTAATAATTTAATTAGGACACTAAATAAGTGCCTGTTGCTTATTCTAGCATGTTTTCCCATAGTGGGAATACAATGTGGGGTAATTATAGTGTGAAATTTCTAACTTTTCTAAAAATGAAGCTATTCATGTGGGAGAAATGCAGGCAGTATGTGGCCAGTTCACAGAAGCCATTTCTGACATAAAAAAAATTAAATTTGAAAAGTGTTATTTTTATGCATTTGGAGAGCCATATCAATATTTCTGATTAAGAAAATTTGATTGGTCAAGGAAAATTCTCAATATTGTTAAATTTATATAGCATATATTCATCTTTTAAGTGATTTAAAGTGCATGTCTTATTTTTTCCATAAAATAATGAAAACAACACCTTTAAGTCTACTTAAAAGTTATGTAGTCTTATTTTTAAGGCTCTTAAGATTAACTTAATGTATTGCAACTCAATATTAAGTACATAAGACTTATAAAAGGTTGATATATGCATTTATATAAGGTATTATAATGGCATATATTGTATTTAATCATTAATTTCACTTATGTATACATCTTGCATACCTTTATTTATTGTTCCCATGTGTACTACATGTTCTCAAAATAATTCAAAAGCAATTTTTACTCAGTACTGGGAATATTCAGGCTTAAAGAATGTCAAACATGGCAAATGTGGAAACACATTAAACTCATTTCTAGTAAAAAAATAGGAATCCATCTATATTAGGTCATAAAAAGAAGGATATTTATTGGTAAAAATCATTATGATTGAAGTTTTATAAGCTAATTTTTTGGATTTAAAAAAACAAAACTCTCCAATGGCTGAGTTTCAATAATGGAGACCTCCTAATGTTATTTCATTCTGAAAACTAAACATGGATGCACAAATCATATTCAATGTACATGCATGATGTATACATGATATGCATTCCATTAGGATATAGATCATATATTTCATATGAATCCACAATGCATATTAAATATTGAAAAATGATAAGCTTGTGCTCAATGTGGGGTCAAGTGGGGTTCAAGCCAAGTCCAATCTGATACTAAATGTAGCACAAAAATAATTTACCAGATGTGTATAAGATGTCATTCACTTAGACATTGGGTAGTGACACAGTGGAATTTAAACAGAGATGATTTCTTGTAGCTCACTACCATATTTCCTGTGGTTAGTGAAATTTATTTATTTATTTTATAGACTATTGATTATTAGTAACTTTTTATATTGGTTAAAATTTTTGGAACTATAGGTTTTAATTATGGAATTAAATTTTAGTATCATTAATTACTTGATTTTTTTTTACATTTTTATAAGAAATATTTGCTAATTTAATTTAATTTTAAACTTTTTAGTTTTTAAAATATAAAAATTCATAAAAAAATTAATAAAAGAGGGAAATTGAGGAAGGATAAGTTAAAAATTCAGGAGAAGAAGTATTGGGAGGGGAGTGTCTAGATTTTTTTTATTCTAATTTGTAAAGAGTAATTTTTCTAGTTTTGATGATTTAAAATTAAAGATGAATTTACTTGATATTTAATAATCAGTGAGGAGAAAGTAAAAGTTGAATTCATGAAATTTTTTGGAATGTTAGCGAGTGAATAATAATCAAGTCAAGTTTCACAAAGAAAGAAAATAAATAGCTAAGAGTTTTTTATTTTTTGTATTTATTTGAGGAAAAATAAACATGGAGAGGAAAGAGAAAGTTGTTGTATAATAATAAGTCTCAAACATGACAAATCAGCCATTTAAAAAACCCAATTTTTTCAAGAAATATAATAGGGAATAAAATTCCATTTATGGTGTTTTTTGATACTTAGAAAAATTTATTTTGATGACTAAATATGCAGGAGATACCAATTTTATATCACTTAAAATTAATTTAATATATTTCAAAATTTGTCATGTTTGAGACCCCCTAATATTATTACTTAACTGATATAAAATTTTTTTCTAAAATTTATCAAGATAAAGTAAAGTTATTAATTATTTAAGATTGACTCTTAAATGAAATTTCATAAAAAAAACATTTTTCACAAAAAAATATTTATGTGTTTTTTTCAACTTTTTTTCCCCACTGATACAAAAAACATCAGTTTAGGAGACTAACATTTACTTTCTTTTTTTTTGGTGGTGAAGAGTGGATAAGAAAACTGATTTTTTATAAATAATAAAATATCTTTAGTCATTAATTTGAAGATTGATTGATCATCTCAGGTACATATTAAGTACTTCTATTCCCACAAAGCTTTTGAATATCTCACATTTCCATGATTATATCATGAATTTATTCAACACTACTTGAATCTGTTTGTTGGGAGAATGAGATTTAAGATCAATAAAAGCCTTTTTTGTATTATTAAAAGTATCAATATGTTTTTACAAAAAAATACCATTTTAAGACTCTTTATATAATATATACTTTCATGTATGAGATATAATCACTTCTCTTTCTGGTATATAGTGTTTTCATGTTGAGTCTTCAAAAATAAAGTGGAACTCATATCAATTGGGTTTCATGCCTAGATCAAAGATTCTCACTGAATGATATGGACTCTTACCTGCTATTAGATAATATTCCACATTGTCTCTATTAATTTTATGTAAGATATAAATATGACATTTAAATCAACCATAATTAATATTATCCCCTAGCCACCTTATTTTAAGAATCCTTGAAATAGCCCTAGTAGTCAAAAGAGAAAGTTTTGATGCAGGATTTCTAAATATAACCTTGAGTCCAAATTTTCTTCAATGATACCGTTGAAATGTTTCATAGTCTTTCTTTTAGAAACAGAGATAAATGAAGAAAATTTAGGATAAAATAATATTGAAGAAGTGAAAATCAAAGGGGAATAGAAAGGCTGAGAATGAAAAACTACTTGAGTCCTGAATGAACCCAAAGTAAAAATAGAAAAAAAAGAAATTTTTTTGGATAGAAATAGATAAGTGCATGTATAATTAGTGGATAGTTTTCATTCTAACTTTCTTAGGAGTAATTGTAATTTTTCTATATCATGTAGTTTGTCAAATGGTTTTATGGGGTTTTAAAAATGCTCCAGAAGGTTTATGGCAGAGTTTTATCAAGTCAGTTATTTTTTTTCTCACCCTCAAGTTGAAAAGGCATAAGAATAGTGGAGGATTTTGTACTTTTATATGACCTCAAATTTATCTCATCCTCAATAATACAAAATTCTGTTTGGTTTTTACTCAATGTGAGTTGTAGAAAGTTTATTATTATTACTATTATGTTGATGATGAAACTATTTTTAAATGATAAATCCTTCAAGTAAACCAAATCACTTAAATTTTTTATAAGCTCAATCTCCCTTTTCCTACTTCTTTGCAATAAGTCATTGAGATTAGTTTTCTTCTCAACAAGTTTTCCCACCTAATTAATTCTACTTTGAGTGTTTCAGCATTTAAAAACACTATATATTTCAGCCAGAGGTCATAATTAATTACAATAAAAACTTAAGACTTTCCAGTTATGTTGAATATTTTCTCTTACTGATTATCACACCTAGTAAAATCTAACTTGATTCATACAAAATAGGGGCTGTCAGACATGGAAAATGCAGAAACACACTTAATTAATTTATATTCACAAAAAATAGGAATCCCATATATATCAGGTCATCAAAAGAAGGAAATTTAACAGTTAAAATCAATATGTTTAAAATTTTATAAATTATTTTTTTGATTGAGAAAATTGAGATTTTCAAATGGCTTATTTGCAATGTTTGACACCCCCTAACTAACATTTTGAAAAATATTCTGGAGTGGGAATGAAAAAGTAAAAATTTGACATATAAGATTGAAATGAGTATAAAAAATGTGGTGGTAATAAAAGGTACTCACATTAGCAGTATTTATGAATAACTACTTCTAAAATTTTATTTAACCATAACTTGTATGCTCACCACAGAAAATTTGGCAGTGAACTGCTAGCAATCCCCTCTCTTTGAACTCCAGAGTGTCTCTTATTATTCCAGGGTTGTTCTAACTCAATAACAATATATAAAACTGTATTGGAAGTACATTTATTCTCAGATTAATTATAGACAGAATATCAACTTATTCCAAGTTATGCACAAGTTGATCCCCCAGAACTTGATTTTGGTCCTCTGTTGAGCACAATTTGAGCAAAAATTGATTAAACCTAAGCTTATGCAAATATAATAATTCAGGATACTTTCTCTATGAAATTTGATAATAAAATAAAATATTGATGAATTTATATAAAAAATAATTATTATGTAAGATATTAAATTATAAATTTAGCAACAATAGGAGGGCACTTAATAGAACTTAATTATACTATGTGACACCTTAATACTTTATAACACAGTTTGAAACATTTAAAACAAAATGTGTCATTACAGGGAATGAAATTGCTTGGAAAGACACTTTCAAAATTAATACTGACCATAATACACAAATATGAAAGCTTGGCATCTATCCAATAAAAGATTTTCCTTCTGATAAATGAATTTTTCTCAGTTACTACCTGTTAAAAAGTGTCCTTGTGAGGTTTGTATGAACTTAAGGGGGATAATTTGGCCACATCAAACTACTTCTATTTCCATGATTGAGAAAAATATCATCCTCATATCCATCTAAAGAATTGATCTCATCTGACTGTAGCTGATCAAAGGGGTCCACCACAAGTTTAGCCAAACTTTTGGTGAACGCTTTTTTGATGGATAGTGACTCACCGGTGCTTTCCAAAATTCTCCACCTGAAATTAGGCTAAACTTCAGGAGGATAAATTTATTATGAATACCAAATTAACTGAAGAATACTTCTGGCCTAGCTACTCTGCATCATAAAAGTGTCTAACTAAGGTTTAGCCATAATTCAGGTAAAAACTTTTGGAAAGGCACAGTCTGATGGGTTTAATATCTCTATATGGCAATAAGTATGAGTTTTTTACCAACATGGAACTAGAATTAATTTAATATGGCCAAAGTGTCAACCTGAAGTTTGGCCAAAATACAGGTGGAAAGTTTTATGAGGATTACTTGATGAAATGAAGAAGACTTGCAATTACTTTCCATCATAAAATTTTCAAACTTAAGTTTATCAGAAATTTTAGTTTTTTTTTTGCGAGATCCAGTCATATGGGATCAACTCTCTATATGGAAATGAGAATCAATTTTTAGTCAATCATGGCATTAGAAGTAATTTGATATGGAAAAACCTTCCACCTGATTTTTGGCCAAAAATAAGTTGGAAATGTTTATGAGGAATACTAGATTAACTAAAGAAGACTTGCACCCGACTACTCTCCATCATAAAAGTGTCCACAGGAAGAATTGTCAAACTTGTGGTTGACACCTTTGGCCTGGTCTGGCCATATAGGATCAATTCTGCATATGGAAATAAGGATGTAATTTGGTCAATCATGGTACTAGAAGTAATTTGATATAGACAAAGTGTCCAACTCAATATTGGAACAAAATAAGTTGAAAACTTCATTTAGTTTTTCAAAAAATCAAATTAAGTACAATTTTATTCCTGATTTGTGCCCATTTCATCCAACACCTCTTCAGAGCCTTGAAAGTAGGCATTTTGCTTGAGTTTTTAATTTCATATAAAATCCCTTTTATTCAACATATTTCTTTTTATCCCTTTTTTTCTATAAGATATCAATTAATTCTATGTAAAACTAATTATTTTCATAATTTTTTACCTGTCTTTAATAAAATTATTAAAGGTGTAACATAACCCTGAAAGCATTTGGCACATGATTTTTTGCTATACTAATAAAAATAATAATATTCTGGTGCCAAAAAATTGATCAAATGATAAAATATTAATAAAACAGAAAGATTAAATACCAGTGGATATGTTTTAAAAAAATACCAGTTGCACTGAAGAAGACCTGCACCTTAGATACTCACCAACAAAAAAGTGTCCAGCACCAGTTTGGCCAAACTTGTGCTGCACACTTTTGGTCAGGTGCAGTCAGATGAGATCAATTCTCTCTATGGCCATGAAAAAAGTTATTTGATAAAAAACTTCACTAGAAGTAGTTTTATATAGCCAAATTTTCCACCTAGAGTTCATCCAAACCACAGGTGCACAATTTTATATCTTTAAAAAAAAGTAAATTTAGTACAATTTATCCCTGATGGATCTCATTTTCTTCCACACCTCTACTGGCATTTGATATTAGGAATATTACTTGGATTTCTTTTTTCATATTTGATCCCTTAAATTAAATTTTTTATTCCTCATATTTCTTTTGGATATCAATTAATAATTTTTAAAATAAATTATTTTCATATTTTAATACATTTATTTAATAATATTATAAATGGTGTAACATCACCTGGTATGCATTTGGCATACGAGTTTTTTCTATACTTATAAAATTAATAATATAATGTTGAACAAAAATTAATCAAATGATATTTATGAGTGAGGCACAAAGATAAAATACCAGTAGACATGTTTGTAAGAAATACCAGATGAACTGAAGAAAAATTCTACCCCAGCTAGTCTCCATCATAAAAGTGTCCAGCACAAGTTTGGCCAAACTTGTGCTGGACACTTTTGGTCAGGTGCATTCAGACAGGAGCAATTCTCTATATGGAAATGAAGATAAATTTTTGATAAATAAATAAACTAGAAGTAGTTTAATATGGAAAATTTTTAATCCTGAAGTTTTGGTAAAGCTCAAGTGGATTTTTTTTTATTTTTACAAAAAAGAAAATTTAGTGCAAGTTTAGCCCTGATTGTGCTTATTTTATTCAACATCTCTTTTTTCCGTTTAAGGCAGGAATTTAAGTTGGATTTCTATTTTCATCTTTAATTTCTTTTATTTTACTTTTTCCCAAAATTTTGCTTTTGGATAGAAGTTTATTTTTTGTAAAATTAATCATGTTCATATTTTTTTTACCTGTATTTAATAATATTATAAAAGGTGTGAAATCACCTGGTATTCATTTGGCACACAAATTTTTGCTATACTGATAATATTAATGATATAATGGTGACAAAAAATTAATCAATTGATAAATATGAGTGAGGCACAAAGATTGAATAACAGTCGACATGTTTATAAGAAATTCCAGATGATTTAAAATGACTTGCACCCTGGCTACTCTCCATCATAAAAGGGTCCAGCACGAGTTTGGCTAAACTTGTGCTGCACACTTTTGCTTGCATTCCTTCAGATGCAATTAATTCTGTTTATGGAAATGAGACTGAATGATCACTCCATCATTGCACTAAAAGTAGTTTTATATTGACAAATTGTCCCTCTGAAGTTTTTCAAACCCTAAGGTAGACAATTTTATACTTTGCTAAAAAGTAAATTTTATCCATGTTAATCTATGATGGTGCTTATTATTTTGGAAGCCTCTACTGGCTCATGAAAGCAGAAATTATACTTAATATCTTTATTTCATGTTTGATCTCTTTAATTTTAATTTTACCCTTTTATTTATCCTTTAGCTTATAAATATAAATTTTACTTTTGTAAAAATGATAATTTTCACATTTTTTTGCATTTATTATATATTAGGGGGTATCAATGTTCAGGGATCTGCAATTAATTTAATTGCGGATAAAAATCCTTATACCCCAATTATCTTCCACAATTATTTTTGCTAATAATTGGGTTATTAGACATTTTACATGTCAATAATCACCTCTTATCCAACATTTTTCTACTCAATTTCTCATAGCCACATCTTGGACAACTTTCTGTCATAACCACATGTTGCACAATTTTCTGCCATAACCACATCTTGGAGTACTCTCTGGATATGCCTCATAGATGTGATGAGTTTGGGATCAGGAATTAGGAATGAAAATTCGGGTATAAGAGGCAGGATAATGCATTATTGTGGGTTCCTTATCCACTAGCCCCGGGGCTAGTGGATAAGAATCTTCCGCAATTAATAATGTCTGATCCCGGGAAAAAAAATTCCTGATCCCTAATTTCAGATCCCTGAACATTGATACCCCCTAATATGTTTAAAGTTTTAAAATCACCCAGTGTACATTCAGTGCACATGTTTTTGCTATAGTAAAAATATTAATAATATAATGGTGACTAAAAATTAATCAAATGATAATTATGAATGACACAGAAAGATCAAATACCCATAGACATTTTTATAAGGAATACAAGATTAACTGAAGAAGACTTGCATCCTAGCTACTATCCATCATAAAGGTGTCCAGCACAAGTTTTGCTGAGCTTGTGCTGGACACTTTTGGTGGCATGCAGTCATATGGGATAAGTTTACTCAATGAAAGTTAAAATGAGCTTTTGCTCAATAATTGAACAAGAAGTAGTTTTATACTGCTATACTATCCTCCCGATTTTTTGAAAAAACTCAGGTGGACACTTTTATTAATTTAAAAAAAATGAAAATTTATTCAAAATCTAGAACTGGCAGTGCAAATTTGGTCTGAAAACTCAAATTATCTTTGATGGCAGAAATTTTATTTGAATGTTTAATTTCATATTTAATCACTTTTATTTTACTTTTTTATTCCTCTTTTTGCTTTCAAATATCAATTTATTTATTGTAAAATTAATACTTATCATATTTTTTAACTTTTATTTAATAAGATTATTAAAGATGTAGCATCTCCCGGTATGCATTTGGCTTACAAGTTTTTTCAATACTAATAACATTAATAGTATAATGGTGAAAAACAATCAATCAAATGATAAATATGAATGACACAGAAAGATAATATACAACTGGATTTGTTTATAAGGAATACCTGCACCCTAGATACTCACGATCATTAAAGTGTCCAGCATAAGTTCGTCCAAACTTGTGCTGGAAACTTTTGGTTGCATGCAGTCAGCTGGGATAAATTTACTCTATGGAAATGAAGATGAATTTTTTCTCAATCATTGCACAATAAGTAGTTTGACATTTCCAAAATGTCCTCCTGATAATTTTTCAAACATCATCAGGACACTTTCTTTTGTTAAAAAAAAAGAAAATATAGTCCAAGTTTAGCCCTGGTGGTGCACATATAATCTAACACCTCTACTTGTTATTTATAGTTGGAATTTTCCTTAGATTTTTTTTTCTTATTTTATCCCTTTTCTTTTACTTTTTTATGGATCATATTGCTTTTGGATATCAATTTTTAATTTGTAAAATAAATAATTTTCATACTCTTATAACTTTATCTAATAATATATGATTAAAGGTGGAACACCAACTGGTATACATTTTTCACACAAGTTATTACTATAGTAATAATGTTAATTATATAATGATGACAGAAAATTAATCAAATGGAAAATTTAAATGACACAGAAAGATCAGATACCAGTGGAAAGTTTTATAAGAAATCCCATTTTAGTTTAAGAAGAATTGCTGTATGCCTACTCTCAATTATGAAAGTGTCCAGCACAAGTTTGGCCAAACTTGTGCTGGACACTTTTGGTTGCATGAATTCAGATGAGATAAAATCTCTCTATGGCAATGAAAATGATATTTCACTTACTTATTGTAATAAAAAATGTTTAATATTGTAAAATTGTCCCCTGGAAGTCTGTCCAAACCTCAGGTCAAAATTTGTTAGCTATACATAAAAGTAAATTTAGACCAAGTTTTGACCTAGGGGTCCCCAAATGTCCCAACACCACTTCTGACTCTTGAAAGTAAAAATTTTACTTGAATTTTTTATTTTGTATTTGATCTCATTGATTTTCATTTTATTTTTCTATTACTCTTTTTAATTTTAAATATCAAGTTATTTTTTTAAAAACTAAACATATTCATATTTTTTTAACTTTATATAATAATATTATTAAAGGTGTAACATCACCAATTTTGCATTTGGAATGCAGGTTTTTGCTATACTAAAAACATTAATAATATATAACGTGACAAAAAATTAATTATAAGACAAATATGAATGACAAAAAAAGATAAAAACCAATAGAAATGTGAAAAAAGAAAAACTAATTTACTGAGGAACACTTCCACCCTAGTTACCCTCCATCATAAATGTGTCCAGCACAAGTTCAGCCAAACTTGTGCTGGACAATTTTGGTCAGGTGCAGTCAGATGGGATCAATTCTCTCTGTGGAAATGAAATTTAAAAAATTGCTAAATAATTACATTAGAAGTAGTTTGGTATTTCTGAATTATCCACCTTAAGTTTTTCCACACCTCAGGTGAAAATTTTTTTATCTTTAAAAAAAATTAAATTTTGTCCAATTTAGCCCTGATGAAACCCATTTGTTTCAACAACTCTACTGGCCCTTGATAGCAGGAATTTTCCTTGAATTTTTCTTTTTCATATTTTATTTATTTTACTTTAATTTTTTATCACTCATTTTACATTTCGATATTAATTTATAATTTTGGAAAAAAAATCATTTTCATATTTTTTTAACATTTTTTAATAATATTAAAAAAGGTGTAATATAAAATGGCATGAATTTGGTGCACAAGTTTTTTCTATACTGATAAAATTAATAATATTCTAGTGACAAGAAATTAATAAGATAATAAAATATGAATAACACAGCAAGATCAAATACCAGTGGACATGTTTTAAAAAAATACAAGTAGTACTGAAGAAGACCTGCACCCCAGATACTCACCATGAAAAAAGTGTCCGTCACAAGTTTGGCCGAACTTGTGCTGGACACTTTTGGTCAGGTGCAGTCAGGTGGGATCAATTCTCTCTATGGCAATGAAAAAATTATTTGATAAAAACCTTCACTAGATGTAATTTGATATAGCTGAATTTTCCACCTAGAGTTCATCCAAACCACAGGTACACAATTTTTTATCTTTAAAAATCAGTCAATTTAGTAAAATTTATCCCTGATAACTCTCATTTGCTTCAACATCTCTACTGGCCTTTGATATTAGGAGTAATACTTGGATTTTATTTTTTATACTTGATCCCTTCAATTTAATTTTTTATTCCTCATATTGGTTTTGAATATCAATTAATAATTTAAAAAAAAATTACTTTCATATTTTTATAGATTTATTTTATAATATTATAAATGGTGTAACATCACCTGGTATGCATTTGGCACACAAGTTTTCTCTATACTTATAAAATTAATAATATAATGTTGACCAAAAATTAATCAAACAATATTTATGAGTGAGGCACAAAGATAAAATACCAGTAGACATGTTTGTAAGAAATACCAGATGAACTAAAGAAAAATTCTACCCTAGCTAGTCTCCATCATAAAAGTGTCCAGCACAAGTTCCGCCAAACTTGTGATGGACACTTTTGGTCAGGTGCAGTCAGATGGGAGCAATTCTCCCTATGGAAATGAAGATAAATTTTTGATAAATAAATAAACTAGAAGTAATTTGATATGGAAAATTTTTCATCCTGAAGTTTTGGTAAAGCTCAAGTGGATTTTTTTTATTTTAAAAAAAAGAAAATTTAGTGCAAGTTTAGCCCTGATTGTGCTTATTTGATTCAACATCTCTTTTTTCTGTTTATGGCAGGAATTTAACTTGGATTTTTATTTTCATTTTTTATTTATTTTTTTTTTACTTTTTTCTCTCATATTGCTTTTGGACAGAAGTTTATTTTTTGTAAAACAAATCATTTTCATATTTTTTTACCTGTATTTAATAATATTATAAAATTTGTAACATCACCTGGTATGCATTTGGCACACAAGTTTTTGCTATACTAATAAAATTAATAATATAATTGTGATAAAATATTAATCGGATGATTTATATGAGTGATACAGACTGATCAAATACCAGTAGAAATGTTTTTGAAAAGTACAAGATGAAAAAACTGAAGAAAAATTCCACCCAAGCTACTCTCCATCATTAAAGTGTCCAGAATAAGTTTGGCCAAACTTGTGCTGGACACTTTTTGTAAGCCAGTTGTCTAGAAGAAGGAAAAGAAGATGGAGAAAATAGAGAGGAGGAGAAAAAATAGGAAAAAGGTTGAGGGAAATGAAAAGTTAAATAAAAATAATTATTTTAAAAAAATAAGGCAACAAAAATTCCTTGGGTTTGACACAACGGTGAGTCTTATTAAATTATAATATATTTATTGAAAATAAGTATTACTATTTCTGCTTGGCAAACACTTTTATTACTAATAGACTTATTGCAACCTTAGATATTTATTTAGAATTTAGATTATAATTATAGTACTAATAAAAATAATGATAAATGTATTATATTTAAAAAATACCTTTAAATGGTGAGTGTATAATCAGTGATGCGTTAAAGGGGATTACATGTCACCGGACGACCTACGCACAAGGTCAAGGGAGTTCCTGGAAATGAGATGGAGAGATGAGTTTAGAAACTTTGTTGAGGAACAGAGGAAATGTTCGAGGAAGTGACTCGAAGATGACTCGAAGGAAGAGCTACTGCTTCAAGATATGTTCAAGGAGAATTCTAATATAAGTTAAAGGTAATATTAAAATTCTTAAAATCTCACAAAGGGTTGGAAACTCAATAATCAAAGGTTTTAGGATTTAGAAATGATTACTGAGAAAATAAGGAAAAATACAATAATAATGATTTAACTAAAGCTTTACCACTTTTAACTATATATACGTTCTATAATTTCTTCTAAAGAATGTTGAACCAAAAACCCAACCCCTTTTATATCCTTTACTCCTCCTCGCATTGACCTCATACCCATCCACTATTCCACACACCACAGACCATTAAAATACACCTGTTACACCTGGACCCTCTTCACTAACATCTGTTAACCCCTAAATCCTCCACTAACCATTCCGTCCATTCTCACTACCCCTTTTTAATAATTCACAGACATTTAATAAACCTTTTAGTGTACTATTACATTGACTATTTCACTGTGCGTCGCTTATTGAGGAAAAGACTGAGACACACTATTGAGAGATTGACTAATTTAAATCTAGAGCTCTAGGCTAGTGTGGTTGAATAGTGAGTAAACCAAGGAAAGTCGCAGTTGCTATGGATAATTGCTTTCTGTGCTTTGAGTATGGATTTATACCTCTGTATTATTGATTTAATGAGCTGCTTTTACCTTGAGTGTCACATGGCGCATGACAGATGCCTGGGTATAAAAAAAGCAAGCTCCGTTGAGAGTGAGACATACTTCCCACACTAGTTTCCCTTCCCTTCTATTTTAATTACTTTATATTTTACTACGATGGATTATCCTACCACAACTCCCACGCCTCCACACCCTAAAGTGGATGGGGGAATCGTTACCCGGCTCTATTCCCAAGCATGTACGGCTTGTGAATCCATGGAATACTTCTGTGTGGAAAGCACAGCTACTCAAGGTCCTCGCCAGAAATTCAAGTTTTGGCAGTGGAGACGGGTGATGTGCGATGTGTTAGCAAAAAATTCGGATATCAAACAAAGGTTTACCAAGACTAAATATTGGGTAATACCAAAGACAAAGGAAGTGGTTGAAGAAATATTGGATGTGTCGATTGGGGATGACCAATCAGAAGCAGCTGAGGAGGAAGTCGAGGATAATACGACGTCCTGGGTAACTCAAGCCATGGGTAAACAAAGGGTAGAAGAGGAGGTGGATGAGTTGGTGGAGGAAGATGAGGAGGAAGTTCTTATTCTGAGACGGATGCCAAAAAAGCGACGGGTGGTCATTGAGGATGACAAAGAGGAGAAAGAAGTGGCGGTGGAGGTTACTCCAAAATTATTCTTAGAGACTGACCCCATATTCGAAGGAAGTCCATTCTTCTGTTGTTTTTAGAAATTGTGTTACTGATGATCTTATTTAGAATCCAGATATCATCGCAGAAGTTCCAAATGTGGAAGCTTCACCGTTGCCCCCAGTTGAGGCAAATAAACCAGTGGTTGATTTTAGGGAGGATATCAAAGAGACTCTCGACCAGGTATGGTCGAAGAAACCTCAACAAGGTCGACAGACCAGGTTTATTGAAGATTTAAGAGGTGAAGTCAATAAGATTGTCGATGATGCTTCCTTCGACGTGGCAAAAGAACTACTGGAAATTGGGGAAGTGGTACCAGTAGGAGAGGAAGAGGTTTTTGAAAAATGTAGGAAGGAGATAAGGGTGATTTTGGAGAAGATGAAGATATTGGTTTGAGAGAAAATAAAGGAAAAAATTTAAAATGGAAGGAGAAGAAAAAAAAAGAAAAAGAAAAGTAGAAAAAATTTGTATATATTTATTTTATTTTGTTGTTTTAATTTTAAAATTTTATTTTTATATGATTTTGAGAGAAAAAAGAAAAGAAAGAAAAAATTTAAATAAGATTTTGTTTTAAATTTTGAAATAAGAATTTTTAATGAAAGAAGAAAATAAAAAAATTTTAATTGAAAGAGTTTTAGTTTAAATTTTGAAAGAAAAACTTATGTAGGAAAAAGAAATAGTTGATTGAAAAAATTTTATTGGGAATGTAAATTTAATGAAAGAAAAAATTGTTATTTATGAAAGTTTATTTATCAAAGTTTTGAGGAATTTTAGTTATTTTTAAAAAAGAAAGAAATAAATGAAGAGAAGAAATAAATTTTAAAAGAATTTAAAAGAAAGAAGTAATTTTTCGAAGAAATTTTTAAAAAAGATATTTAGAGGTTGAAGTGAAATTTGAGAAAGATTGTCCTGTTGCATTTGTGAAAAATTTTGATAGTTCAAGGAAAAAAATTTTTTAAGTAAAGAATGTATGTAGAAAATTTTAAAAGAAAAGAAAAGAAAATTTAAAGAAATTTTAGAAGGTTTTATGAATTTTTTATTTATTTTGTTTTAATTTTTAATTTTAATTTTATTTTACTTTAATTTAATTTTTTATTTTTATTTTAATTTAATTTAAATTTTTTTTTTTAAATTTAAATTTAATTTAATTTTAATTTAATTTTATTTATTTTAAAGAATGTTGAAAAACTTTTGGAAGAAAAAAAAGAAGAATGAAGAAAACAAAACAAAGAATATGGAAATTTTAGAGATAGAGATGTTTTAGATTTTAAAGAGAAGAAGGAAAAAAAGAAAAAAAAAAAAGAGAGTTTTAAGGTTTTGGTTTTAAAGGATATTTAAGATGAAAAGATTTTAGAAGTTCAAGGGCGTTAGAAACATTGATGGCTGGCTCCCAGGATGTTTTGTCTGAATCATTGAGGAAGCCTTCCCATTCCAAGAGGTATTGAAGTTTCCACTTGCGTATTCTTGAATCAAGGATACGGCTTACTTCCCACTCTAGATGGTCTTCTACTTTGACTGGTTCCAGAGGAGGTTGGTTCTTGCCCGGGTATGTTTCTCGAGCCAGTTCCAGGAGAGATACATGGAAAACAGGGTGAATAGCCTGCCATTTAGGAGGTAGCTTGAGTTGAAATGCAGTTTTAGAGACTTCAGAGTTGATTTTGAATGGCCCCAAGCATTTTTCAGCCAGTTTCTTTGATGGTCGAGTCGTTCAAATTTTTCATGCGTCAAGCCATACTTTGTCGCCTGGTTTAAAAGAAGGAGCAGATTGTCAATGTTTGTTGGCCTGTTCCTTGTATCTTCGAGTCGCTAGTTCCAAATTTGATTTAAGTTCCTTTTGTAGTCGTGATATGGTTTGAAGATAATGTTCCGCAGGATGATTAGTTCCTAAATGGATTGAGTCGAATTGAGGATGTCTTCCATAAACAGTTTCAAAATGAGATTGTCGTGTCAAAGAATGAGTTGAGTTATTATAAGCGAATTCTGCCAATGGTAATCATGCGGTCCAATCGTCTTGTTGGTAACTGACATGCATTCAAAAGTATTGTTCGAGGATTCGGTTGACCCTTTCCATTTGCCCATTGGTTTCAGGGTGATAGGCTGTAAAGAGATTCCTCGTGATATTGAGTTGTTGACACAGTTTATTCCAGAATGTGGATACAAACAATGAACCTCTATCTGAAATAATATCATTAGGTAAGCCATGTTTGGAAAATACATGTTCTAGAAACAATTTTGAAAAATCTTCTGCTGTATCAGTAGTAGTGGTTCTAATAAAAATAGACATCTTTGAAAATATATCTACTATTACTAATATAGCATCAAAATTATTAGAAAGAGGAAGTTGAGAAATAAAATCCATCAATAAAGATTCCCAAGGTTTAGAGGGAATAGGAAGCGGTTGAAGCAACCCATGCTTCCGGTGAAGGGGAGCCTTATTCCTATTCCATTCATAACAAGATTTTATATAGGCCTTGATTTCTCTAGTCATTCCTGGCCAGAAGAAATCCCTCGCTATTAACTGGTAGGTTTTATCAACCCCAAAATGACCAGCTAATGGAGAATCATGTCGACTATTGAAAATCCCTAATTTTATTTCATTGTTGTTGGGTATGACTACTCTACCTTCGAAAACTAATAGACCTGATTCAATACTAAATCTTTTGGCACCTTGCTTTGAGAGTATTTTGTCTTTTAACCCTAAACAATAGTTGTCCTTCGACTGAGCTTCGAGGATGTTTGATAATGGATTTTGAAACGATTGAATTGTCATCAAATTAAGTTGATGAGTCGTTAACATTGATTTGTTGAAAATTGATTTCACATTTGCTGGGTTCTTGTCAGAAAATGTGTCCCCCCGCTGTGGGTAAATGTCATCCCAATGTGACAAGATATCTGGGACAATGCAGTTCTTACCTGGGAGATAGGAAATAGAAAAAGGAAATTCAGACAGAAATTCAGCCCACCTGGCTTGACGCCTGGTTAACACTTTGGAAGACATGAAGTATTTTAAAGCATTATGGTCTGTTAAAATTTAAAAAGGACTATCTAGGCTGAGAAGAAAAGAGCGCCTCTTAATTTAAGTATAAGAAATACTCAGTCCTAGGGATATCTGGGCTGACAGGTAATGTGGCAGATTTTTTAATGAAAAATTGGGTGTATAGGTATGGAGTTGATAAGTTGGTATTGGTTGATGAAGGTCCTGAATTTGGGACAGAGTTTAGATTGGCTATATAGAAAGTTAGATCAAAGTTTAGGTTAGCGACCCCATATTATCCCAAAGCTATCCCAAAGCTGAAGGAATGGTAGAAAGAGGACATCAGGTTATAAGTGATGCTTTAGTTAAAATATGTGGAGCAAGTGCTGAAAAATGGAGGCACTATTTACCATTAGTTTTATTTTCTGACAGAATCAATTCTAAAAGGAGAACTAGATATTCACCATAAAAACTAGTTTTTGTAAAGAAAGCAGTTTTGCAAGTTAATCTAGAGGCCAAATCATATCTTGGAGGAGACTGGGACACAGTCAAAGCTACTAAAGAATTACTATGTGCAAGAATGATTCAGATAGAATAGAAAGAAGAAACAATAGAAAAGGCATATTTGAAAATGTTGAATATTTGAAATCAGCCAGTTATATATTTGTATAAGATGTTGGCTCACAGATTAAGGAAACTATTGAAATTTGGAGATATGGTCTTGGTGTATAATAGGAGTTTGGAGAGTCAGTGGGGAAGAATGTTTGTGGATAGGTGGAATGGACCATACACAGTTAGAGATAAAGTATCTGGTGGTTCATATGTATTAGAGGAGCTGGATAGAGTTGTTTTGAGATATAGGGTAGCTTCTGAGCAGGTCAAGCAGTTCTATCCTAGAGGCACTAGGTTTCCCAAAGTCCAACTCTAAAATGAGGATAAACTACTAACTATTGTTACAAAGTATAACTCCGAAATGAGGATAAACTACTCACCATTGATGTAAGCATATTCCTCCAACATGAGAATAAACTACTTTACTATTTCTTAAAGAATATTTACTCTGCAAGAGAGTATAAACTAAAACTATAATTAAAATTATAGATCATTTAATTTGAATTTTTAAAAGTTTATGGTGAAGAATTATGTAGGAATGTAATTATTTTTTGTAGAAGTGTTCACAGGGGAACCTCTAAATTTATTATTGGCAAGTTTGGGGATAATTTATAAGCTTGATGCTATATACACAATTACCCCATAATGTTAATTACCATAATTTCCCTGTTTCAAGTTTTTAAAAACCTGGTTTGTTTTTGTTATATAGGAAATCTACTAAGACTATAAACTGGATCAAAATGATGTCAAGTGACTACTTTCATTTGAAGCCATATTGAAGGATTTTTTTATATTTAATTTTTGATTTATGAAATTTATGTTTGAATTTTTTCATATTAGAATTTTATTTTATTTTGTTTTCATTTCAAAATTATTAAAATTTAATTATTTCATAGATAATGATCACTTGTGGTCTCCAATTATTTTACAAATTGGAGGGAGCCCACCCAGTGATCATTTCTATTTTTTAAATATGTTTTTCAAAATTTTCAAAAATAATTTTTGTTTATTTTCAATTCCTTCTCATGTATCCCATATCAAAATGTACTTGGATGTGGGTATGGTGTCAGGGGTATGGCTCATTGAATGTGTCAATGGATTACTTTTGGTCTAGAAGATTTAACAGCAGTCCAATGGCAGTGGAAAGGTGGGAATCTCAATATTTCAAAAAGGTACATATTTTTTATCTTTATAAGTTTAATACTCAATGAAAAGGTAAAGGATAATCATTATTATTACTTTGAAAACTTATAAATTTGTTGTAGAAAGAATCTTACAGTCACCTTGCTGTAAGCAGAATACAAAGGAGTTGGATAAACCAAAGAAAACCCTGTACTTCTAAATAAAATGAGGGCTGCATAATTAACTAGGCTAACTAGTCTACTTGGATCAATAAATAATATATGAAACTCTGATTTATAAACCCTTGTTGAGATGAGAAACAACAGCTGTTGGAAAAGAAATACTGGATTACAACAATAAAGGTGTACCAGTGAAAAGATCTGAAAAGATTGACTTATATGTTTTTATGAAGAATTTATTTTAAATAAATAAAAATAAAAAAAAGTCCCTGAAGTTGAGAACTTTTCAAAGATACCCTATAAGTTAATATTTTATTTTAATTGGTGTTTTTTTTTAATATTGTTAATTATTAAAAAACCCCTTATTATCAAAACTAAAAAGACAAAAACATGTAGAAGAATAAGATTCTCTTCCTCTATCTGATTCTACTGCTCCAGACCTTTCCAACAATACCCTACATGCATAGGATCTACAATAAACTATTGATCTAGTAAGCATAATAAATTTCTAACCAAATTTTGCAACAATAGCCAAATTTTAACCCAATGACCAGACTTTCCCATTGTGAGAAAATTTTGCCACAATGAGCTAATTTTGAAAGATTGGGCTAATTTTTCCAGATTGAGCTAAATTTGCCACAGTGAGATAATTTTGCCACCATGACAGATTTTTTCCAGTACACTTTGCTTTTGCACTGGAAAATCACCAGAGCAAACTGGAGTGCACTGGAGCACTGGAGCTCAGTGGCCATTCCATAAGCACACCATATCCATCAATAATACCAAAAGACACTAAGTCAAGTAAAACACTAACAAAAAGGAAAATATGATAAAAAACCATCAAGGAATAAAAGATAGAGAAAAATCTGGGCTATCCAATGATAATAATCACCTTCCAAAATTCCAAATATCCAGCCTAATAATCTAGAAAATTGCTACTAATCTTCCAAAAATAAACCCAAAAGAGACGCAGAAAATACCTAAAAGATAGAGAATCACCCCAAAAATCCAATGAAACCATTACCAAATCCATAAAACTATCAAATCAAAATAAAAATACTATCATATAACCATTCCAAAATGCCACAAATTAATCCAAAAATATCCATAATGACCAAATTAACACCTGGTAACACCATAATTTCCTTTCAACCATTATTCAATCAAATTTTCACCTAAGTGGCATACCCAGATGTGGAATTCCACAACGTAGTTGTAACTACTAAGGTAGTAATAGTATTAATTTATGTGTGTTATATAAATATAATAAATTTGTAAGGTGAGAATGGAATGATGAAAAACAACCAAAATGGGAGGCCTTATATAGGCAAAAAGGAGAGAAACCACAGAGCTGAAATTCTATATACAGAATCATGAGCAAAGGAAGATTCCAGAATAAGATATTACAAATATTAAGAATGTTATATAAAGAATTTGTCAATAAAATGTAATTCCTGTATATACCAATTATTTGATTTATTTTAATGTTTTCTTTAAATGTCATTTTTTAAAAATAATATAATTTGAATTTGAATTTTTGTATTAATATATTATTTTTCATTCCTGACCTGTCATGAGGAAGGTGTTGGGGAATAAAAGTATGGGGGAAATTAATTTTTTAAATATTTACTTAATTTACTTATTATAATTAGTTAAATTATTTCAAGTAAATTATTTAAGTAAATATAATATAATAGTTAAAATAAGAATTTAAGGGCATGGCTTCATCCCAGTAAATAGTTAATTACTTTCCTGGGTGAGTCTAATTGCCTGGCTGACAGAATGGCTGGGGGGCATCTTTCATATACTTAATTTTAATATCAAAATTTCAGAACATCTTTAAAAAAAAATTTTATTTAATTTTAATTTTTTAATTTAGAATTATATATTTTCTATTTAAAAGTTTTCTAATTTTCAATTTCATTTAAAAAGAAAAGAAAAATATAGAAAAAAAAGAAAAAAAAAGAGAAATAATAATAATAATAATAATAATAATTATAATAAATATAAATAGTAGGGTGTTTTCTTAATAAGATAAATTACCAATAATTATTCATTATTTGTTGTAAAAATATTTTATTGGCCTAGTTTTTATTTCCTTTATAGCTCACTTGCTGACAGAAATATTTCTGTTTGTAAATTCATGTACAACTAAGCACAAAAGTTGATTGAGAATATAATTATTCAAAAATTATTTCTTCTTTTGGGTAGAGAAATCTTGGGAATGAGGAATAATGGGCACTCCAAGAAATTGTTTCACATTAAAGTTATTTTTTTATTTTTTTACATAAAAGCAGTCTCTTGTTCAACTCTAGTCTTTTTCAAAGCTTGTTTTTTGAAAACCTCAAAATTGGTATTAGTAACCTCCCAGACAAAAGACAAATTCCCTGGTGCAGATAAAAATTTTTTTAGTAGATTAAAAGGTTCATTCTTATTTTTTTTTTCTCTTAAAAAAAGTCAGTTTTTTTCCTGAAGTATATTAAAAAATCAATATTAATTTCTATACAGTAAGGTATGCCAACATGCCTATTTGAAAAATATCATTTATCCACTCAGCATCTCAATCAAAACACAAAAAAGATGACTTAAACTTAAAAAAAACAGTGCAAAAGGGCAGCTCATCCTGGACTTGACATCAAGAGGAAGAAAGAATTAAACAAATGGATAACATCATTAACAAGAAGTTAAAGGTGATTATGTGGCAATGTAGGATTAACAGAAAACATAATACATCAATAAAAGCAAAAAATAACATGACAATAAAAATAAAAATAGAGTAAGAACTAAAAAATAGAACAAAAGTAGTCAATGAAAGTAAATTTAAGTTATTGGTATTAGCAAGAAAAAGGAAGAATAAGCAGAAAGCATGTAATATCAGAAAAGTAATAACTAAATGTGTCAATGGAGAATATTGTATTTTAGAGCTTCAGGAAGAAAAAATATTAAATAGTTTTCTTAAATGTCTCAGGAAAAAGTAATTAATTATCATGCGCATTTCAAAGTAATTGAATATAATTAGGACACACTTTGAAGTGTGCAATGAGTAGTTGTTTTAATTAGTGTTATAAAATTTATTAATGTTATATATAATATATTTTGTTTGAAAATAATCATTTTAAGAAGGTAAGTCTTCATAGTTTGGGTTTTCTACAGAGTGATTAAAGTTTGAAATGCTATGGTGTCCAAAGGAATAGTTGTCATTTATTTTGAGTGAGTCAGAAGCCGCAAACTCATTAAAAATGACTATTTGGAAAGAATTTTATGGAAACTTGAATCAAAAGGGGTAAAAGCTAATGATTGATTATAAAATTAAGTAAAAAATAAGAATAATGTATAATTTGAGGGGAAAGTTCCTTGAGGAGTAGGTTGTGAAGGTGTTGGACAAGGCTTTAAAGGAGAGGGGGAGGAAAGCTGATTATTGATTAAAAAATCAGATTTATTACAAAAAAAACAAAGAGAACCCACAGGGAGGAAACTTTAAATCTTGGGGGGAAGTGGGAAGCTGGCTAGTGAGACCTGGCTGTGAAAGTGTGACCAGATTTTAGACTTTTAACTCAAACTCAGAAATATGTTATTAATGTTGAATTTTTCACGCTTTTCATGTTAATTTTTTTTTTTTGCAAGTTGCACCATGTTTTGTGAATATAACTTTACTAAGTTTCTTTCTATATGAAAAGGAATATTTAAGTAGGAAATAAATCACCTTTTTATGAAGCATAAGTTTTGTGCTTACTGCTTCAGTTTTTCCTTCAATATAATAGAATATTTGTTATTTGAACTATTAATAAAGAAACCCAAATCTGCTTCTATTGTGCTCTCCTTAAAATTTATTATCTTTTAATTTTTTTTAAATTCTTAATGCCTCAAACCTGAAGATATATACTTTCCAGGCTAGAAACACAAGTACTGACCTCTAGACAAACCCTGAAAGTAAACATTTTTTTATTTTTTACAATCTCACCCAATGAGGGGCATGAAGGATAGAAAATTTAATTTACATACTTATTAAAGGAAACAACTAGTATTAGTGTACGTAAATGTAATGTAAAACTATTTTTTAGGAAATATTGAGAAAAAGAGATATCATTGGGGAATCTACCAGAAGAAAGAAGGAATTTGGAAATTAAGTGGGCTATTAGGAAGGGAAAAAGGAGGTCAGAGGTATTAATTGGGATTTTGTGATTTTTTTTCTGGTTCCATTAGTGATCTGTGTTGGATTATGTGTGAGGGACATAAGAGGAGGAAATTTTCAATGGTTTTGTTTACTGATCATGAACATAGGTGGGAATGAGAGGAGTCTGAAGCTTTGAATCTATAGAGGTAGTATTTTAAGGGCAAGTGAATTGACCAGCATTGAATAAAAGCAGTGGCTTGTGCTCTAGGCAGGAAATTAAGAATTTTATACATTCCAGATGGGCCAAATTTCCCTCCCAATTTCCTTAAGGAGTCAGTGTTCAGAGGGGTAAGAAGTAAATATCTAGCATATAAAACCATGGAAAATGAGGAGGGGACCTGCATACAGTTTGATAGTATGCAATTTTTCTCAATCAGCATGTGAAAAGCAAATGACCAGAAATTGACCAGCACTCTTTCTCTATCTTTCTGTAACTACTTATCTACCTTAAATAAAATTTACAAAATTTCCTTCACATCAAATTATTACCTTTTTTCAATCAGTAACTATTTTTTTTAAATCATCATCATCCAAGAATCTTTCACCACATATCATTATCACTTTCAAAAAGTTTAGTGACTTTTGGTAATTTTCTACACATCATATTTTTTTCTTTCATCAACTTGGAAACTTTTAATAACTTCTCACTTATCTCAATTGCCACTTCTCAGTATACCCTTTCATGAGTTTGGGAAATTTTTATCTATATCAATATCTCGTTTCATTATTTCAGTAAGGTTTCACTATCTCAATATCTCTTTTCATCAACTTGATGATTCTTGATAGCTTTTCACTCATCTCAATTAATCATTCTCATTATCTTCTTTAATCAGTTCAGTAACATTTCACTATCCCAATATCTCTTTTCATCAAATTTCTGATGTTTGATAGATTTTTACTAATCTCAATTATTAATTCTAATTATCTTTTTTCATCAGTTCAGTAAAATTTCATTATCTCCTTTTATCAACTTGGTGACTTCTGATTTATTTTCACTCATCTCACTTATTACTTCTTTTTATCAAGTTGGTGAACTTTGATAGCTTTTCACTCATCTCACCCAATAATCCTGAATATCTCATTTTGTTAGCTTAGTAATGTTTCACTATACTGCTGTCTACTTTTGTTAAATCAGTAAATTTTGGTAAATTTTTCACTAATCTCACTTTCCACTGTCACATTTACTTATTTTCCTCATTTGATCACTTAATAAATTTTTACTCACAACTTTCCATGTTACTAACATAAGTTTCATACTGAAATATTTGTACCAAATTTAAAAAATTCTTAATTATTTCTAAAACTATAAAAAATATCTTTATCTCAATTAAAACATCTCAATATATTATTGTAGTTATAGAAGTATGACATGTGCCAGTTATTTTACAATATAAATCCTTGGATCACAGGTATGATCAGGGGCAAAAAAAGATAGCAAATTGGAACATTATGAGAGAAGTATATATTGAGATAAAATGTGGGAAGAGTTACAAATAAATTTTTTATATGAAATTAGCGTAGGCACTAGGAGAAGCAAGAATGTCTTTGTTTTTTTGTATAGTAGAATATGAATGTGTCTTTATTTGTAATTTTCAATGTTTATTTTTTTAAAATAATATTACTGATTCAAAAAAAGATCTTTATTTTCCCTTCAATTTATCTTGGTAGTAACTTTATATTTCAATATATATGTGTTATTTCATTTGTGAAAACAGAAATGGGGACAAGTACTATTTTTAAACTCAACACTGTCATTAAGAAAAACAAAAAAATGAACTTAAAGGCAATATTTAAGTGATATTAATAATATTATCAATATCTATTGGATGCCCCATTTTTAGAAGTTGTTTTTCTACTTCTTTAAGTGTCTCCAAATAACCAGAGGAATAAAAGTCTTCTGGTAAATTTCAAGGAAATTTTTCTTCTCTATATCTTTCTCTGAAATCAACACCTCCCTTCCTTCCAATAATGAATGTCTTTGATATTTTAAGTGATGATGAGACATGATGATCTTCATACCTCTCATCCAGTTTTTGGAAAAGTTTTTTCAATAATTCTAAATTCCAAAACAGTGGAAGCTTTTTATAAACTCCATGACTTCCTATTTCAGTCTCTGACGCACACTCAATATGTTTAAACACTAGTGCAAAATTGGAACTGATGGGATACTTCTTCAGAATCTTGGTATTTAGATAGGAAATCTATGTAGAAATAGAATCACTAATTAGTCTTTTTACTAAAAATACTTCCTATCCCCCAAACTGTTTTCTGGATCCTTGATTTGGCCTTTTTCTCCTCTTTCCTCCCAATATATACTGGGTTGCACTGGCCAAGTCTTAGTCTTTATTTCTGAAAAACAAACCACCTATGAATTACACCTATTTTATCTGAATATGATTCATCACCCTCCCATATTGGGTATGCTGAAAACTGACCCATATGATATGCATAGTAATAATTCTTGATAATATACCTAAAAGGGAATAAGTATTTATTAGGTTTAAATACTGGGAAAGTTTCATACCTTACTTAGAAAAAACTTGGTTCCAATTACTCTCCCATGGATGATTCCATGAAAAAGTGAAGCCAGGGAGCTTATTAGGTTTAAATAATGGGAAAGTTTTATAACTTAGATAACATTTGGTTCAAATGACTCTCCCATGGATGATTTCATGAAAAAGTGTAACCAGGGAGCTTTCCCTACTCAGGATCAGAGATGAAAGCAGAATGAAAAATTATTGGGAGGCTTTCAGAGATTTGTTGGGTTGTGGTACAAGGAAACATTATTGCACTGTTGCATGGTCTGTTTGAAAGATTATGACATATTTCTATTTTCTCTTCACTTGGAAGCTGTTTCCATTTGGTAGAGTCCTCAGACATACAGAGGATTTTACAAAAAAAGCATATACTTAACAACAAAAGGCAGACAGGAGGTGAAGAAGTATTTCAGATAACTGTCTGTAAAGATAGAAATGGCTTTGGGGAGCCTTAAACCCTTGAATACAGTAATTATTGCTCATATTTGGAAAAAAGGGGATGATTTAGACTTGAGAAATCAGTGGTATTATCGGCCAGTCATCTATAAGAAGGAGGAAAAAGATAAAGAATGGAGATGATGAGTGTATAATAAGTGATGCCTTGAAAGGGGATTACCCAAGGCCCTTTTATAGACCAAGGGACCATCTGAAGCGCCACAAATCAGTAAATACAAAATATTAATAAGATAAAACAAGAATATAAAAGAGTAGAAATGAAACATGGATATTAAGAGAAAAAATATGAAACAATTAATTAAAACCCGTGAGTAATTAACCATTTTCCCACCATGACTTCCAAAAACACTTAATTAAAATAATTAGTAACCAAGTAAGTCTGAAACATGAGAACAATGAGTAAAATAATCCAAAACAGACATTATAGTGACATGTAAAGGGTTTAAGTAAAACAAATAAAATTATTTTCACGCCAAAAATTCATATAATAGGGGGTGTCAGTTCTGGCAAATCCGCACTTAAATTAAGTGCGGATTTCAAACCAAATCAGCACTTACAAATCAGCACTTAAATTTTGCAAAAAAGTCACTTATTTCAAAAAAGGGTGTCAGTTATGACCTCAAATCAGCACTTTTTTCCCGTTTTTTTTCACAACCACATTTTGGCCACAAAACATCCCTTCGTTTCTTACCCCATCCCTGTCACATGTGACACACTGACCTTCCTCGCTACCTACCCATCAATCCTCGGCACACACCCCTTCCTGACATTTTCAATATTTTGACCAGGCATGTTTACATTCTTTTTTACTTATTTCTTCTACTTTTTAATCTTTTTTCTTGTTATGTGCCAGTTTCATAATGCCTCCCAGACATTCCAAATCTCAAAAGGTAACTCAAAAATCTGCTTCGTCACAAAAGTCTCCTCGTAAAGCAAGGATTACATAGAAAAAAACTCAGTGACTTTTTCTATTACTTACAACTGTTTTTACAGAATTGAAAACTATGTTTCAGCTAATATTTTATGGAAGTGAACTCTGTTCTTCGCCCGAAGAACAGAGTTCATCCTCCTATTTTCACATTCTGTTTGCACCAATCTCCATCCCTTTCAATTCTATCAACACATGCTTGTCTTCCCTCCCCATGCCTTTCGCTATCCTCCCAGCCCCATTGTATGCCATCCTCTTTTGATCCCCATTTCACCCCTCTCAACCTCTCCCAGACCCTTTTCTTCATTTAAAATGCCTTGGAACCCTTAATCTTCCCTTCCAACTCTTTCCCAATCTTTTCGCTACCCCATACACCCTTCCTCACCCCTCTCTCCAGCCTTAGTCCCAAACCGAACAGAGTTCACTTCCATTCACTTATATTTCTTTTTTCTCAACTCATCTCTCCAGGTAAGTCATTTTATTCTTTTTAAACAGAGTGTGAAAATAGGAGGATGAACTCTGTTCTTCAGGCGAAGAACAGAGTTCACTTCCATTCACTTATATTTCTTTTTTCTCAACTCATCTCTCCAGGTAAGTCATTTTATTCTTTTTAAACAGAGTGTGAAAATAGGAGGATGAACTCTGTTCTTCGGGCGAAGAACAGAGTTCACTTCCATTCACTTATATTTCTTTTTTCTCAACTCATCTCTCCAGGTAAGTCATTTTATTCTTTTTAAACAGAGTGTGAAAATAGGAGGATGAACTCTGTTCTTCGGGTGAAGAACAGAGTTCACTTCCATAAAATATTAGCTGAAACATAGTTTTCAATTCTGTAAAAACAGTTGTAAGTAATAGAAAAAGTCACTGATTTTTTTTATATGTAATCTGAAATTTTTTAATAAAATTATTGTATTTAAGAATTGCAATATTGTCAATCAATTTTTATTGATCAAATTAATTTAATAAAGTATTATTTTAATAAGCTGTTTCAAAAAATACTTTGCATTGAGTAGACTCATGGAATGAATTTTTCTGGCTTCCATTCAGTTATCCTCACACTTTCACTATGTTTTCAATATAGATCCATTGTTATTTGTGTGATACTTCAAGTGAAAGTTCAGTATTACTTCAGTCTGAGTTCCATCTGATTTCCATCTGACTTCAAGTTGCGGACTTGCTAGCAAGTCCTCCCCCTATATTGCGTGGTGTTTGCTGAAAATATACGATTTCATGTTGAGTTGATAAAAGAAAACACAGAGAGAAAAAAAATAAGACTTTAACAGCAAATTCAAAAACCAAAAAAATATGCAAAAAAATTTACCATTCTCAGTGAATAATACATGCAAATTGATAATTTGAAGAGAAAGAGAAAAAAATTAAAATTGCGTTGAAAAATGTTGGAGTGTTATTGGAAGGATTTTCGCCCTTATACTAGTTGATTGAGAAATAGAAGTGTTGGATATAGTCGGAGGTGAATCAACTTGTTCATCTTCATACAGCTCTAACCATTGATCTTTGAGGTCAGCAAGTAGGTTATGAAGTATAGTGCAACACAGAATCCAGTTGATCACCGCCTCCATTTCAGATTTATTTCTAAGAGGACTTCTTAATTCCCTTAAACTAGAAAAACGGCCTTTCAAGATTCCAATAGAATGTTCAATACGGACTCTTGACTTTGCCAAATGATTGTTGAATTTGGCATTTTGACTGTCTTCTGAAGCTGCTCCCCAAAAAGCAGGAAGTACATACTTTCCATTCACATAAGCAGAATCTGCAAGAAGATACTGATTTTCATCAAAGAATTTTTCAGGTTCATTTGAAATATGCATTCTTTGGAAGACGTAGGAGTCATGACATGAGCCAGGATAGCCAGCGAAGAATGATATAAATTTTTTGTTTATGTCACATATAAGCTGAACGTTAATTGAATATCTATAAAGAAGATATATTTGTTTGTGTTAGTTTCAAGGAGGATGAAAGGAGTTAAAAATAATCTACCTCTTTTTACGGTCAAAGTAATTGTTTCCACCTTGACCAGGTTTCTGGCTCAAAGGAATAGTAGTACCATCAACAAAACCAATACATCCTGGAAAGCCCTCTGCTTGCATAACCTGAGATGATTCAAGTCGCTCTTCTTTTGTTGGCCAGGTGAGAAGTTGAGATTCCAAGGAGTTGATGGCAGTGATACATCGTTTGGTATAAGTGTTAACTGAACCATACCCTAAATCAAAGACATTTTCTAAACGTTTCAAAGCGGCTCCATTACCATTTGAACCCAAACGACATAGTGTGATGGCCAATTGAATTGAAGGATGTCGTTGTTCTTTTTGAGAATTATTGTGAAATATGGGATGATCCTGAATAAGCTCAAGCAATTTAAGGAAACATTCCTGAGAAGTCCTGAACAGCTGTCTAAAACTGGGTGTAGATAGGTTAAGAAGTGTTTGGATGGTGTACTTGTGGGTATGAAGTACTTGAGGCTTTCTGGGAAGAAGGTAACGTTTCCTGGCCATTTTTGATAAAACGACAAAATCTTCTTCTAGATCAGAATCGGAATCAGAGTCCAAGAGCAGTTCAAGCGCCATGAAAGTCATTGCTTTATGTAATTTATCACGATTTGAAAGTGAGGAAGGCATGACTCTTATATGATATGATATGAAGATGTAAGTGATGTACGATGTTTTGAGTTATGAAGTGTTATTCTGCGGAGTGCTGCGTATGAATGGGATGATGCTGACAAATCAGTGAAATGGGACTTGATGGTGAAATCAGCACATTTGGTTGAGAAAGTGCGGATTTGAGTGAAATAAGTGACTTATTTCATTTTGAAATCCACCAGTATTGGGGCTAGTGTGTTTTGGAAATCCGCACTTATTTAAGTGCGGATTTGGTCAAATTTAAGTGCGGATTTGTAAGTGCGGATTTGCCAGAACTGACACCCCCTAATAAATTCAATCCAGTTTAAAGCAATTTTAATTAATTGTTTTGACTATGTAATTAATTCAATAATTAGTTTAAATGAAGGATATAATTAATTTAATGATATTTGTAATTTAAATTGGGGATTTTAATACTATTTTATTAAATAAGTGTTACAATTTATTTAATAATTTTTTCCTGACACAATTAAGGGTCAAAAGAAGTTCCCAATATTATTGTTTATTAATATATGAAGTTTTATTTAATATATAAATTTAATTACATTATAAGTCAATTTTACATATATAATTATAATATATGTTTGTAATTAATTAATTATTAATTTATAATAATTAAATACATAAAAATGCGCCATTATTTGTAGAATATAAAATATATTATGCTTAATTTAAATGTATAAAAAATTTTTATAACAATAAAATTAATATAACACTTATATTTAATAAGATACTTATATAATATTATTATGCAATAAAATATTAATTTATATACATAAAATACAATTCTTACGCCCTCTTTCAGGTCCAATAAATTAACATATAATTTACTGGGCTCCTGGTATAGCCTGGCTGACAGGTATCAGGATATTCTGTTGTAAACTTTCAATGATTATATGTACATAAACCTTCTTCATCCTATGTATTTTAATACTTATTTATAATAGTATATAATATTTAGGTTTCCCATCCTTCCAAAATAGTCTCACTAACTTCAATCCAATTAATCTCATATTTGTATACTGAAAAAAAAATTCAAGGTGATGTAATGCATTTTCAAGTCTTTTTGAAGTCTGTTACTAAAACAAAATCTTTACATGCTTTATTTATTAGAAATTCCAAGTTATTTCCATTTTACTTGTGAGTGTGAAGAGCTTCAGTGTGGATCCAAATTAAATATGGCACCAAGTGGAAAAAAATTCTGGGAAAGGTCTTCAAATCATCAAGAACTTATTCAGACACATAACAGAAAATCAGTAGCAACAAAAAAAATTTTTTAGTCAAATGTAAAGCAATCAAGAAAGGTATTTAGTTCTATCACTCAATATTATTCTCTTCAATAAATTTAATGATCTTTTTCCATAACAAAAATATTATCATCTCTCCCCTATTTGACTATTTCAGGGTCAGAGGTAGATAGATACACTCGAAATGTCATTCATAAAATTGAAATTCTCCATTTAGTTGAAGGCTTACCCACAAAAGCATGAAATAAGTTCTTGTATGATGAAATAAAAAGTTGGAACTTTTGGAAAACATAACTCATGTTGATTACAGAAAGCTTACCCAAGCTATACCTTAATTTAAGGAAGGTGTATTTTCAAGATTGAATGTAAACACTCCTTTGTATTTAAAAACTTGCCGTCCAAAGTGTTTTTCACCATACAATTATTGTCTAAAAATCTATCCCCTTATTACTGTTTGTCATCAACCGTTCTATTCATGTACTATAAATTTATCTATGATAGTTGGCAGGAGAAAAAAACTAACCCAAATTAAATATTGCATTGCATTTCCCTTCAATTATCAAGAAATTTGGAACACCATTTTACACAGAAACATGGGAACTAGAGAAGATCAGTGGACTACTGTCTGAAATCTTAAAAAATTATGATCCAGGTATATTTTCTCAGTCATTATATCTCTCAGAAGCTTGTGAATAAGTGTTAATTGGTATTTCTTTGACTGATAAAATCCCACTCACGTTTCTTAAGATCTGGAACATGAGGACCAAACTCCTTCAAATCAATAGGACAGAAAATTTTCCCAACAAAGAGACTGTCACACAGAAAAAAAGTAGCCTAAATTTATTTCACCTTGATGATCTACTCTATCAGAAGTGATTGAAAACAAGGTCTTAATGAATAAAAATCTCATCACAATAAACATTAAAAAATTGTGTTAATTTCTTTTCTAATTTTTAGTTACATGGAAAAACTTTCACAAATTTAGAAAGTAACAATGCCAACTCAATCATAGAGTTTTATTATGGGAAAGATTAATTTTTTGGTGAGATAATAACTATATTTGAAAATTTACAAAAAAAAGGTGATTTGTGGGTAATTTTAAGCCCATTCAAGGAGCTAAAACACACAGACTTATTTTTATATCCTTATGAATCTATGAGGCAATTCAACTTCTGTGTTTTTAGAAGTTCTAAATATGCACAGGATGTAATCAGTGCAGATGATCTGGTTGGGAATTCTGCTATCTTGTCACATGATAGAGGCACTTTTGGAACTTAGGAAAAAAAAGTCAATTGTTGTCCTATGAACAATTGTAAGTGACATTAAAAAATTTTCTTTGAAAACTGAATCTTGATTTTTTAAAAATCAACGCACAGGACTGGTAATGGCTCATTAGCCAATTATTAAAGCTTATACTGACCAGAAATTACCACATAATTTCCTTCTATTTTATATTGAATTTCATATTTTTACACACTAGTCATATATGATTTGAATTCTGTAATCAAGGTGCTTTACTCAGTCTTTTTTCAAATATCCCTTTTCAATTTTTGCATCATTAAATAAATCTAGCTTATGAGAGCTAATTTTAAAGTATCTTCACAATCCTATCAACACTATGTTGTTACCAATAGAATGATAAAGACAGTTTATTTTATGGAAAATTTTATTTGTTTTATAAACTAAGAGTAAATTTAATTAGTTTATTGTTTTTATAAACTAAGAGGAAAATAAGACTAATAAGCTAATCATACTTAAAATTATATCAATTTTTATTTACAATTTGGTCAGTGTTTTTATCTTTTAAAATGGAGTACAAGAATGACAATGAGAATAAAATTCCCACCACTCCTGAAAATTTTGATGAGGAACCAACATTATTGCAAAGAACTGAGCCTGATCTGGAATGGGTTGATGATCTTCTCAGAAGAATGGATTTGGAGGCTCAATCCCCTACCCCTACACCATCAACCTCTCATATTTTTTCACTTTTAGTAATGTGAGTTCTCAACAAAGTTATTGATAAAAAAAAATTCTGTTTTTAGGTTTTCCAAATCCCAACATTTTAATTAAAAAAATTGAGCACATCTGTCTGATATTTCCCAAACAAGAAATTTGAAACTTCAAGAAAGGATTGGAAGGTCATAAATTAAGACAAATGTTTCTGATAAATTTCACCCTGCAATTTGTCTTCATGTTCACCACTTCTTAAAATTTTGTTGCGGAGGTCCTCAATCTTCAAGAAATTATCCATCCCCACCAAGCATGGAAGAAATAAATGTACAAAGTAGCTTCTCTCAAGATAAGCAGTATAACTTGTTCCAGAATATATCTCCAGCTATATAAAAGGCTTCTGTATCAGAAGAGCAGAATATTCTAGAGAGGAGAGTAATTCTGGTGTTTTAAGAGAAATATAAGGTAAGAGCTTTCACACCATCACTCAATGTTTTAGGAATACTTAGTGGACCCCCAGTCTTTATGATAGTAAAGAAGAGAGTTGAAATTTCTTTGGAGCTAAATATCATCCCAAACCTCAATTTTGAGTGGAAGGAAAAAGTTTTTACAGCATCTCCTTTGAATCAAGTAATATCAAGCATTATTTCTGAAGTTGGTATTTCTTGTCTGAGGGTGAAAAGTCATTTTGAATCTGGAAGCCTTGGAATAATCAATGATGTAATTGAGGTCTGGATTACTAACAAAGGAAAAGAAATTATAACAGAACTTAGTAGCACTAAAGAAGCTAGCACTGAAAAAAAACTCTTCAGAATCAAAAGGCTGCAATGAATCTTCAGAAAACTATAGTATGCATTACTAAAAAAGCTCTCTTTTTATTTTTTGTAACTCATCTTCTTATTTTTCAGATTACAGTTTCACAATTTCAGATGGCTAATAAATACTGGAAAGATCAGACTCAATTTTTTGACTTTATCAAAAATAATTGATGCTTATCTGACAGAGAAGAAAGGGAAAAGGGAAGTGATGGATCTAAGTGAGTTAACCCAGGTTGGAGAGAGCCTCTACTATCTTATGATTTTCAAGCACTTGATTATCTTTTCTGTATATTAGCACCTAATATAAAAACTCAATTGTTATTAAACAAGTTAATGCACTTATCAGAAACAAAGGTTACTGAATTTGAAGGAATTTTAGGTGTCTCATGTGAACTGACACTGAAATGCTAATGAAAAATTTTCTGTATTAATCTCTCAATAGCAGAAAAGGAAGATCTCAAGGTGGATTATTAAGATCTGGATTCAGAGTTAATAGTGGGAAACTTGGATGGGTTAATTGGAAAAAAAAATTTTTTTGTTCTGATTCTTTAAATTTAAATATCATTCTGTTTTTTCAAAAAAAAATATTCTCATTTATTATAATTTTCTGTACCTCAATTTTTTGCCTTAAATGAAAACAAGTTAACAAATTTTTAAATCTATATGTCCCAAATGTATACACTATTATATAATTTGGTTTTATCTTAAGTGCTTTTTCAGAAACCATAAAGGATTCTTTCACTGACACTTTTAAGAAATCAATTGTTTCAATTTGCTTAACTGCTTTTTCTTGAACTTTTCCATATTCAATTTCAGGCATTGCCACATCCAAAACACTGACAGTTTTGTAAAATAAAAAATAAATAAAAAAGCCATTCCCACTCTGTAAAATAAAATTTCATGTTAACTGACCTTGAAAATACTTAAAGCCAGATCAATCCAATATTATATTCCTGGAAATAATATGAAGTGGACATTCAAGGATATCTTACCTGCATCTTTTTTTTTTTAGGGGTGGGAGTAAAAGTGGGTATATTTATTCACAAATCAACAAGTGTATTTTATTCCCAGTAAAATGATTTTGTTTTATTTAATATAAATTCTTTTTTTTAAAAATATATTGCATTAAAGTATATTATATTGTATTGTATTTTCATATCTTTTATTTTGATTTATCTTATATTTTTTATTTTTAGTTTATTTTGCTTCTCTTTTTTTTTTCTGTTTAGTTTTATTTTATTTTATTATATTTTAGCAAAGTCACTTAAAAAGGAACCTTGGTGACTTCCAGGAAGGTAACTCCTGATTGGGAGTACTAACAAACCAAAAAAAAGGAAACAAAGTCGCACCCAGCCAGGAATTACCTGGCTAGGAATAAATAATGATAAAAAAAAGAAGAAGAAATATAAGTTGCTGCAAAGAGTGCAGCAACTTTGGTTCCCCCCCTGGCTGGGAGTAAAAAATTACAAAAATAAAATAAAAATAAAAAAAATTGTGAAAAAAAGCTACCAAAGTCACTTAAAAGAGTGCAGAAACTTTTTTGTCTCTCAGCAGACAGTGCCTGGCTGGGAGCAGTATCTCAGAAGACAGAAAAAAAGCAAAAAAAATAGAAACAATGTCACTGCAAATGCAGAAACCATGTTTTCCTACCTGCCTGGCTGGGAGAATTGCATGCATTCCAAAATAAAAGAAGGGGAAGAAGGGGATGTTACTGCTAGAGCAGTGATGAGAGAAAAAGTCAAATTTTGAAAAAAAGAATACATCAGATTTTTTTTACCACTGGCTGGGTGAGAAATGTGAGAGTGAAAAAAAATCAGATGTGCATTTTCATCACTAAATTTTAGGAAGACTTTTTCTGATTTCCCCCAACATTTCTCCTCCTAGTAGTAATATTTCTTATGAGTGAAAAATAATTTTGGTTACTTAAACCATGGAGGAAAGTTGGCACAAGCTGGCTTTGACATTAGCATCTCTGGTACTAGTTACACTGGCTAAATTTTGAAATTTTTGATTAACCTTCTTATAACCAGATGTTTCATCAAAAATGGCCTTCACAAAGTAGTGCTTTGAACAACCAAAAAAGGGTGAAAAATCATTAAAAAATGGTGAATGAATAGAAAGAAAATTCATCTTCTCATTTTTTTATATAAAATTTAGAAATTTTTTAATCTTGTTTTTAATCCTCATTTATTACTTATCATTCATATTATCATTTTTAATAGGGGGTATCAATGTTCAGGGATCCACAATTAAATTAATTGCATATAAAAATTCTTATACCCCAGTTATCTTCTGCAATTATTTTTGCTAATAATTGGGTTATTAGACCCTTTACATGTCATGTTTCACCTCTTATTGACATTTTTCTACTCAATTTTTCATAACCACATCTTGGACAACTTTCTGTCATAACCACATGCTTCACAACTTTCTTCCATAACTACATCTTGGAATACTCTCTGGATATGGCTTGTACCTTGCTTCCCATTCCCATTCTCATCCCATCCTGTTCATTCTATCCGCTCAGAATTTCACCCCATTTCATCTATTTGATTCTGCTCCTTTTCATCTCACTCTCTCATCTGCTTGTTTCTACTCCTTTTCATCTCGCTATCTCATCTTCTTGTTTCTGCTCCTTTTCATATTTAATTATATTAACATGGCTCATCATCATAGATCTTCTCAAAGGCAACCATCACCCAGTTTTTGTTCAAGTCTCACTACTCCCTCTTTCCCCCACTCTGCTGAGAAATCCAAAACCGTTCAACTAAAAAAAGATTATCATCTCATTCTTATCAACTGGCTAAAATTAAAAACTAATTAAGATTCTTGTTTAGGAACTGAGAATGCAACTAAAGTAGGACAGCCCCCTGCATAAAAAGTCAATGGCTATTTTCTAATGGCAAATGAATTAAGAAATAAGACTAAGGGAAGAATAAATATTTTACCAAAACAGATGTATGAGCGCTTCAAGCATTATTGATCCAAATACAAGAAGGCAAAGACTCTTTCATCTTCTACTGGTTTTGGTATTACTAACCTTGATATCAGTAAGGGAATCAAATCCATAGACAATAAACTTAATTCTTTAAGTCCTTAATTTAAACAGATGGATTCTGTTTTTGGAGAGCAAGCTGATGTTAATCCTGAAAACATGTTGGATGGTGAAGATTCTATCTTCAAACATGATGTCAAAATAAATCTTTTTCATTCTTCTTCTACTCAAGCCTCCCCTCATTTAACTTCCACAAATCAAGATATCTTTTCAAATGATCCTTATGGAGATATAAACCAGCCTGATCTAACTCAAGTACGTTTTTTTTTCTTTTATCTTACCAATTCTTTTTTTATTTTCATTTTCTTAGTTCTAAAGAGGCTGAAGAACAAATTCAGGAACCACAATCAACTGAGTCAGAAGCCAGCGACAATGATGAGGAGGAAAATGTGACCTTGAACAAAAAGCAAATGGCTTCAAGTATTCTAAATTTCCACTCTCAAAAAATAAGAAAAAGTGATCCTTCATCTCAAACCCCTTTTTCTTCTATCGAAGAACTTTTGGAGAAATGTGATGCTGGTAAGTGATACCAAACCTCTTAATAATTTACTCTTGTTTTCTTCTACTTTATGTTAATATTTCTTATCACTCTTGAACAAGTTGAAATTGCTAAAGAGACTCTAAACTTTGAAAAGAAAAAATGCAAGCTCTCTTTAAGAAGGTATGACAAAGCACATGATTTGGAAGAGAAGAAGTTTGAACTCTCTTTACGGAAGGATGATAGGACACAAGTCTTGGAGGAGAGGAAGTATGAACTCTCTTTATGGAAGGATGATAGGGCACAAGAATTGGAGGAGAAGAAATTTGAGTAATCTCTAAGTATTGAAAAATCAAATAAAGAGGAGAAAACACTTGAGCATCAAAACCTCATTGAAAAGATGAAATATAAGCTTGATTGTGAAGAAAATTCCAAAAAGAAAGATTTCTTGATAGAATGTGTTAAAGCTACTAAATCTGTTAATGAAATTGAATGTTTAAAGAAATTGTTTGATGACTAGTTTGTTTTATTTCTCTCACACTTCAACTGTTCATATTAAATTTACATAAAATCATTTCTTAATTTCGTGTATTTTTTACTCTATCCATCATTAGTTGAATTTTCATGTTTTAATATTATAAATTCTCTTTTAAATAAAATTATCAAGAATTTTTAATGTTAAAAATTCTTTTTTATTTAAAATTTTCAAGTCACATTTAAAATTTTCCTAATCCCCCCCCTGCATTTGATTGAACTAAGGGGCTGGCATCACAAAATTTCTTTCAATTAAAGAATTTTGCAAGTCTTATATAAAATGTTGGCAATACTCCCCCCTGAATTTTATTGAAGTAAGGGATTGGTATCACCAAAATTTCAAGTCAATTTTTTTTTGTAAGTCTCATATAAAAATTTGGCAATACCCTCCCCTGCATTTTATTGAAGCAAGGGGTGGTTATCAACAAAATTTTCCTAATTCATCAATTTCACATGTCAGATTTGAAAATTTGGAAATACCCCCCCCCTGTATATTATTGAATTAAGGAAAGGGTATTATTGAATCTTCAAGTCAATTTTTTTAAATTCTGATATGAAAATTTGGCAATACCCCCCAACCTGCAATTTATTGAATTAAGGAAAGGGTATCATCAAATTTTCAAGTCAATTTTTTTTTTAATTCTGATATGAAAATTTGGCAATACGCCCCCCCCTGCAATTCATTGAATCAAAGAAATAAAATGGAAGAAAAATTTAAAATTGAAAATTTCTACAGCCAATTATTTTCACCAGTCCCAATCAAGTTTTCCTATTTTATATAATAGCCAGTAGAATGACCTAAGGCCAGATGCACCATTATATAAAAACAGTTATCTATCTTGATGTAAATTTAAAAAATATTTGGAAGAGACAAATCCAAAATTATATGAAAAAAGTTAAAATTGAAAATTTCTACAACCAATTATTTTAACCAGTCCCAATCAAGTTTTAGGGGCTATAAAAGTTAGAAATCTTCCATTTCAAAATAACTCCTTTTTCCACCAAATCAACTGTGATTATTTTTTTAAATATTACATATTGAACCCTTAAAGCAACTTTTTACTGAGAGTTAATGTCAAGGTTTTGGCTTTATTTTTGTGTTGTGAAATACCTTTTAAATAATTACAAATCTCTAACTCTGATACCCCCTATTTTGTATAATAGCCAGTAAAATGACCTAAGGCCAGATGCACCATTATATAAAAACAGTAATCTATCTTGGTGTAGCTTTAAAAAATAACTGGAAATGACAAATCCAAAATTAAATGAAAAAAATTAAAATTGAAAATGAAAATTTCTACAACCAATTATTTTCACTGGTCCCAATCAAGTTTTCCTATTTTAAATAGTAGCCAGTAGAATGACCTAAGGCCAGATGCACCATTATATAAAAACAGTAATCTATCTTGATGTAACTTTAAAAAATTATTGGAAGAGACAAAGCCAAAATTAGATGAAAAAAAATTAAAAAGGATAAATAAAATTGATAAAGAGGAAAATAAAAACGGAAATTTAAAAAAAATAAAAAAGATAAAAATTAAAAAAAAAACTAAAAATTTTATAAAAGAGAAAAGAAAAGAAAAAAAATATTGGAAAAAAATATTTAATGATAGAAAAAATATAATATTTTAGTTGAAATACTTGACAGATCTACTAAGAACAATTTTTTTATCTAATTTTGTTTTTTTGATTATTAATTCGATTAATAAGACCTTCATTTATTTGGAATGAACAGCCAAAAGGGGTAAATTCTTGACAAGAAACTAAAGTTGGAGGTACTTTAGTTGTTTGATGCCGATGTTGAGATGTATTCCATATAGCCTCAACTATTCCATTGGCACTACCAAAATCAATAATACATTTATGGTCAGGAAAATAAAGGCCATGTCCCTCATCAGAAGAGGGTGATTGAATAGGAACACCAGTCTCTGGATTAATATAAGAGAAAATTAAAAATTTTAGACAGCTCTTATCATGTTTATCTAGATGAAAATTGTTGTAGAATCATTTATAAGTGATGATAACATTAGAACAAAAAACATAAGCATTTATTGCTTCTTCCCATTCAGGATAAGACCAATTTGGTAAACCAGATTCTAAAGCAAGTTGATGGTTTTTTTGAAAATCTTGCAAACATTATTTTTTAAATTGATTTTCCAAGGAAATATTAAATGATCCTAAAGAATTCCATTGTTTCAGATCTTCTTCCATTTGCTCTGGTTTCAAATTTTTCAATAAAGAATAAATTCCTGGAATATATGACAAAATTAAAAATTACTTATAATAAAAAAATATTTACATAAAAAAACTCCTTGATCATATCCTGTTTTCCAACCAAAACCTTTCATGACACCAGAAATCAGATTTTTATTTGATAAGGGTTGTCAAACCTAAGCCATTTGATAGAGAGTAGAAATTAAATCAGACAGCTGGCAAACAACTTCATCCTTTTTACCATTAAATGAATGAACTTCTAAGATAAATTGAGCCTTGTATCTGTTATTGACAACAGCAACAATGAGATCTATACCTCCTTCTGTAACGTTTCTGATGTTTTTGTAAAAAAAAAATTTCTTAACATTTGATATTGAAGTCTTATAAAATTTTAGATCATCCAAATTTCCAAAGAATGTTTTGCAAAATATCTTCATCCTAATCAATTTTTTATTTTGATAAATTTTTTTTTTGAATTGCTTGATTCTTTATCTGGTTCCATGATTTTCTGCTTTTTATTTTCTGGTAAGGAAAGCTCAGATTAATTGGGAGAATGAATAGAATTGAAGGACAGTGAGGAGATAGAAGAAGTAAAGATAAAGAAGAAGAAGTTGAATATATTTGATGATTATTCTTGGAGCTTTCAAGATTTGAAGACTAGGAAGAAAGAGAGGATAAAGATGATTCAGAAGAAATTGATGATAATTAAGATGAGCAGGTTAAATTTTCCATAGTAACTTCCTGGAAAAAAAATTATAAAACAAAAAAAAAAAAAAAAAAAAAAATTAAAAAAACCCCTCAACAATAAAAAATTATCAGTAAAATAATTGAAAAGAAAAAAATTGTTAAAAAAAAACAAAAAAAATTGCAAAAAAATCAGTAATAATTTTTGAAAAAAATAAAAATTGAAAATAAAAACCTGAATTATGATTGAAATACCAGGGAAAACAAAATCACCCAAAAAAGAGTAAATAAAAAAAATTAAAATAAATTCAGTAAATTTAATTGAAAAAAAAGAAAATAAATAAATAAATAAAAATTACTTACTTGCTATTGGAAATACCTCTTGATGTCATTCAATCCAATTTATTAAAATATAATTAAAAGAAATTGAATTCAGTAAATTTCAGAATAATTAATTATTTTCAAAAAAAGAATAATTAATTATTTTCAAAAAAAGAATAATTAATTATTTACAAAAACAAATGCAAAAATAAATTATCTGATTTATTTTTGAAACAGGAGGAAATGTCCAGAAACTAAGGGGAAAAAACCTGTTAAAAAAATTAAAAAGCAGAGATTAGTCCTTTTTTTGCTTCAAAATGCCCCTTAAAAAGTTCCCCCCTTTACCCCCTCAATCCCCCCCTTTAACCCTTCTTTCCCCCCCTTTACCCCCCTTTAACCTCTCCTTACCCACCTCAATCCCCCCTTTAGTCCCCCTTTACCCTTCTTTTACCCCCCCTTTACCCCTTCTTTACCCCACTTTACCCCCCTTTAACCCCTCCTTACCCACCTCAAACCCCCCTTTAGTGCCCCTTTACCCCTTCTTTACCCCCACTTTACCCCCCCTTTAACCTCTCCTTACCCGGCTCAACCCCCCCCCTTCACCCCCTTAAGCCCCCCCTTTACCCCTTCAGACCGGCCTCAACCCCCCCCTCCCCTACACTAAACTTATCGAATTGGTAATGATTCAATAAGTTAGTGAAAAGTTAACAGCAATCATTCACTAACTTATCAAATCAATAGAAATTCAATAAATTAATGAACAATTTCTGTTAATTGTTGATTCACTTATAAAATAAATAGCAATTTGATAAGTAGGTGCTGGGGGAGGGTGTGGAGGGGTGTGAGGGGGTAAAGGGAGGGGCTTGAGGGGGCCAAGGAGGCAGTAAAGGGGGGTGAAGGGGGGGTTGAGGTGGGAAAGGAGGGGGGAAAGGGGGGATTGAGGTGGGCAAGAAGGGATTAAAAGGGGAAGTTGAGGTGGGAAAGGATGGGAGAAAGGGGGGTAAAGGGGGGACTTGAGGTGGCCAAGAAGGAGAGAAAGGAGGGTATGGATGCAGACAAGGAGGGGGAAAAGAGGGATGATGGGAGTTGAAAAAAAAGATAAAACAAAAAAAACAAAATTAGTCTAATCTTGAAAACCAAAAAAAAGCACTTACGGGACAAAAAAAAAAGAGAAAAAAAAGCAAAAAAAAATCATGATTAGCAAATAAAAAAACAACAAAAATGAAAAAATGACTTACCAGTTGAGTTGATTTGAGAAAATAAAAGCAAAAAAAAATATATGAGGGATGTTTGAGGAGATGATGAAAAGGATACATGTGATGAATGAAAATAAACAGTGACAAAATATGCAATTTCATGTTGAGCTGGTGAAAGAAAACCAATAAGCCATCCAAAAAAATGATATTCACCGTAAATTCAAAAAAAATGAATATGAAACAAACAAAAATACCAAACAAGTGAATAAAGTACACAAAGTGGACATTTGGAGAGCACCAAAATAAAATTTTAAAAGTGTTGTGAAGTGAAATGGTGGAGAGTAATAGGCATAATTACAGATCATATGCCAGTTGATTAAATGTTTTGTCATTTAAGGAAGGGGAGAATTGGAGCTGGTTCAGGATCTTCTTCTTCATAAATATCATTCCACTCATCCTTTAAATCAGCTAGGATATTGTGGAGTATAACGCAAGTCATGATCCAATGATTTGCAGTTTTGATCTCCAATTTTTTTTTGAAATTGGATTCTAAGCTCCCAAAGACTAGAAAATTGTCCCTTTAAAATACCTATAGCGTGTTCAATCTGTACTCTTCATTGGGCAAGGTGATAATAAAATTTAGTTTTGGGGTCATTTTCTAAACTTGCACTATGGAAAGCAGGTATAATGTACTTCCCACTTGCATATGCTTAGTCTGCAAGAGGTACTGAGATTTGTCAAAGTATGAGTCTGGGGTTTGAGAGATCCTCATTCTTTGGAAGATGGAAGAGTCATGACATGATCCAGGGCAGCCACTGTGAAAAGCAATAATTTTTTTATTGACATCACATATAAGTTGAATGGAAATAGAGTATCTAGAAGGAAGATAAAAAGTTAGTTCATGAATGATGAAAAATTGGAGAAGATTTTGAATAAACATTTTTTTGCAATCAAAATAATGGTTCCCATCATGAGCAGGATTTTGAATCAAAGGTATAGTTGTGCCATCAACAAAACCTAAACAGCCAGGGAAAACTTTAGCTTGCATCACTTGAGAGGATTCAAGTTGCTGTTCTGGAGTTGGCCAAGAAAGTGTTTGAGACTTTAGGGAAAGGATAGAAATCATACAGCTGTCACGCGCCACGTGACACTCAAGGCGAAAGCAGCTCATTAAATAAATAATATCGAGTCCTAAATCTATACTCAAAGCGCAGAAAGCAATTCTCCATAGCAACTGCAATTTTCCTTTGTGTACTTACTATTTAACTGCGCTAGCCTAAACTCTAAATCTAAATTAGTCAATCTCCCAATAGGGTGCCTTTCAGCCTAAATATCCTTAGGACTGAGTATTTCTTATGCTTAAAATAAGATAACCTTAAGTAAATTAAGCTTATATCTTAAAAATAAGGTTAAAATAATAATATATATTATTTTATTATATATATATATAATTATTATTCTATTATATAATTTATAATAGTTTAAATAGCTTATCCATGGCCTAATAATACTTATTAAGGTGTTAATGGAGTCATAATATACTTATCTTAAGTGATTTGAAGTAATTATTGACATACATAAGCTTATATGTATACATAAATCTCATATTCAGTGAAATATGCAGTATATTATGTATATTTAGGTATATAAGTGGGTTTTAGCCCCTTAATAGCCTATAACCTTTGTTTTTCTGCTTATTTTAGGTCATATGGACGAAATCAGTGGACTCACAACGCCTAAAGAAGCATAGACACCTATATCAGGCGCATACACCCAGTTGGACAACTAAAATTACTTCCTTGGATGGTTATTCACGGATTTATGGGTTGGAAAGATGTTTTTGGGTTAATGTGGATGCTTGGGGATGTTATTGGGGGCTTGGACATTTTATTTGTTTCCTTTATATGCTTTTAGTTTCATTAAATCTCTTTTTGATCATTTATTTTACCTGTTTCTTTATGGTATCCGCTTTTATCTGGGTTTTCTATTTATGGTATGACTCTGTGTTATTATTAATAGTGATGGAGGGTCCTTACTGGAGGTCTGAGTGTTGAAACTGCTTGAAGTGGAAGCCATGGGGAGGTGATGGGCCCTCACAGTGCTGTAATTGCCGGGGATAGCAGTGACATCATCTGGATTGAAGGTCTGTGCACTCCAGTGGATTTGGGTATAAGTAAGGAGGGATTTTGACGGTTTATTATCATCATTCAATTACTACACTTCAAACAAACACTACAATACAATTATTAGTATTCAGAAATATATTATAAAGCCCTTATAAATTGATATTATCTTTATAATAGCTATAACTATATTTTATTCTTCTATTTTCCACCACTAGCACGCATTTAAATCCAAGTATTGTGAGTTTTATTTGAGTATAACTATTCTATTAGTCTTCCCCTGAGGTTTAATCACTAAATCATTTATTAATACGTAGTAGGACCATAAAATAACACTATTATATCATACTTATATACTAGACTATACTGACAATTGGGGGTCTTTCCTTATATTTTACTTATTATTTAGTATAAGCCTTGGGACGTGATTTTTACCTTAGTACAACTCAAAATTAACCAAATATTTGGGTCTGCTGCATATTAGTGGGTCATCATAGCTCATTGATTGCGGAAAAGAACCCTTATAATAATTGTACTAATTTTATATCATAAAAATTAGATATTTACAGTAGTAACTGTACCCAATATAAACCCAATTTCACTTGGTATTTGGACACCAATATAACACCCAATTAAATTGGTATTTGGCTAAAGCTTGGTAAGCTAATTATTCACCCTTATAGAGGTCTAGTTAAACTTATTATTATATTTTTAACAGATTTTTTCGAATTTTTCTTATATTTTATTTAAATAAATAAAGATATAAATTCAGGGTAAGCTCCATTGCTTTTTTATTAGTAATATAATTACTAATATCTTTTGTCTACTAATTCCATAGATTTTTTTCTTTTGTAGACGTAAAATATTGTTATTCTGAACAATATGAGTGCTCCTCAGGATAGTGTAAGTGAACAGCCTGCTTATAATACCAGGTCTAAAGCTAATAAAAACTTTCCAGGACATCACCATGGAGGGACAACAGTACCCCCAGCCAGAAAGCATGAGTATAGAGGAAAAGGACGCCCTCTTAAAAAAGATAACTATCAAAAAGACATCTCCTCCTCTTCAGGATCAACTGTCCCACCTGGCCAAACAGGTTCTGAAGTTGGAGGAATCAAAATCTCTCATGTTCAAAGAAGTAGAGCAGTTGCAAAACAATTGCAAGGTAGGATTTCAGCAGATGAATCAGGCAATGGCAGAATTAAAGGGAGGCCAGCCCAGTCAATCAAATCAGCAACCCCCTATCCAAGGAGGGTCCACTCACTCCCAGGAGAAAATCCTGGTAGACAAATGGAAATGGGACTGGTTTCACCAACAGTGGACAAGTCACAGTTGCAACAGGGATCCACCCCCTCATCTGACTTCCTCAGCTCACCCTTACAAGGGAAAAAAGCGCCAAAAATCAGGACTGGCAACCATCCCTTGGTAAGTAACTTACCCTCTCAGATTAGACATAATACTGATAATTACAATATAGGTAATTCTATTGATGTTAAATCTGTACAAAAAATAGAGGAGGATTTAAGAAATTTAGGTTTTAGAGTAGATACACCTGACTTGTCTTTTGTCCATAATAACAGTACTATATACAATGATAATACAGTTAATCCTCAGTTGCAACCACCTACTAGTGAGATGAGAAGTTCACAGGAGAGTGAGAGAATTGAGAAGGAGGACATGGAATATTTTAACAATAATCCAACTGTCCATAGAATTGTTTCAGCATTGTGGAATAGAATGACTGATTGTGAGGAACAGACAGTTAAGCTCACTAGTGATAGAATTTCATCCTTAACATTGAACATTTCTCAATTAGCAACACGTAATAAAGAATTAGAGAAAGAACATTTGTCTCTAACTCTTAAATATGATTCATTGAGTAATAAATATAATGACCTTTCAAACAAATTTTGTGAGTTAGAAAAATTATATGAAACACATTTATTAAAAACTGAATCAAGAACAAAGTTATCTTTTGCACAGACAAATCAAAGTGTCTCTGAGCTGCTACAAAGATTAACTAAAGTTGAGATTGAAACTGCCAATCTACTGATGAACCAGGATAATCATAAGTATAATCAATATAATAATAATCCTTTCATTGGCAAAAGTGAATCTCATTCCTTCCCTGTACCACCACAATTAAAACCATCTGGTGGTAGTGTCAAATCTGAAAATGTAAGTCACAAATCCGTGCAGGAAGAAATACAAGACCATTTATCAAAAGTGAATGAGTTGTTGAATTTACCTAAGATTAGTGAGATAAAATCCAATCAGAAGAACTGGCCTAAAATAGATCAGTACCCAACTTATGATGGGGAAGCCAGCTCTGATTGGCAACATTTTATTCAAAGAATTGACAACTTGAAATTCTCATATAAGTTACCAGATGAAGAGATAACATCAAAATTAATTTCTTTATTTAAGGATGTTGCTTTATTATGGTTTGAAGCTGTCTTAAGTGAGGGTAGAGACTACTCTTGGGCTGAATGGAAACAACTTATTGAAAAACAATTTGGAGGTTCTAAATTCAGGCTTACTCAGCAAAGACTGTATGAGAAGACTAGGTATAATCCGTTGAATGGTGACAAACCTATGGTATTTTTAATGAATTTAAACAAAATATTAAAAGCCATTGAGCCTCATATGGATTTTAACTTATGGAAAGATAAGATAATATACAAATTACCTATATCTGTCAGAGACATTGTTGTAGCTAGAACATTAAATGTTACTGAATATTCTGACTTTATTAATATTTGCAATGAAATATTATTAAACCATAAGTATGAATCAAGGTATTCCACTTATAAGCAAAATGTTGAACCTGTAAAAACTCAGAATTCAAAAATACTTCAGGAGAAGCAGAAAAAACCTACTGCACCTGTAGTACCTAAAAAGTATGAAACAAATACTTGTTATAAGGGTAACAAACCTTGGGTCAAAGGTCACAAATGTGAGAAAAACATAAATATTGTTGAAAATCAACGTGAATCTGAAACTGAAACTGAAAAAAGTAAAGAATCAAGTGATTATGACAGCAATATCTCATATAGTGATGAAAATGAAGTCTGTATGTTGGAAGATGATTTGTCCATCTTTGAAAATCCAATATTAAATATGGACTCAAATGAATCTTTAATGAATTTTGAGGATGCTGAAATCATTAAGGATATACAAGCTGATAACTTTAGAATGACACCTATCACGGTTCCAGCTATCATTTCTGGTGAAAATGTTAATATAGTATTGGACACAGGAGCTTCTGGTTCAGTTGTTTCCACTAATACATTACAGAAAATTGATAGTGAATATAAGTTTAAGCTTGAACCACTTCAAAATAAAAATTGGAGAGGTTTTGGATCAGTACTACACCCCATTGGTAAATACAAAGCTTCTGTTTTCTTTAAACACCAACTTGGTTATGTAAGGGTAACTTGTGACTTTGTAGTAATGGATAATACAAATTGTAGTAACTGTTTTATCATTGGAAATGATATTCTGACTAAATTTGGTGTAAAATTAGACCCTGCTAATAACAATTTTACAATTGGCATGAATGGTAAAAGGAAATTTAAAATAAATTCTTTTAACACTGTCTTACACATTGAGTCAGTAACAAATTCCCCGTCTAAAGGAAGAGAATCCAATGAGTTGGAACTTCTGGAAACAGAAATTTCAAAAGCATCATTTGGCACTCAGATAAGTGAAACTGAGAAAGATAATATTTTGGAATTAATTAAAGCTTTTCCAATGGCTTTTGCACATGGTACAAATGAACTTGGCCTTGTAAAAGAACATGAAATGAAAATTAGTTTAACCTGTGATATGGATAATATTCCTGCTAGTCTTAAAAAGAAACCATACCCTGCTTCACCAATGAAGAGGAAAGACATAGAGGATAATATTAAGATGTTATTAAAAATGAACATTCTTGAGAAGGTTGAAACTACACCAAAATATTGTGTAATATCACCAGTGCTGATTTCTTATGAACAAGATAAAGCAAGACTGTGCGGTGATTATAGAGCATTAAATACATTTACAGTAGATGATATTTATCCCTTGCCAAGGATTGCCTCTATACATTCTACCCTTAAAGGTGCTAAATATATAAGTTGCCTAGATGGAAATAAAGGGTACCATCAAATTCCTGTTGAAAAGAATTCACAGAACTTTTTGTTGATAACAACACACATGGGAATTTATAAGTATGTCAGAATGCCATTTGGACCAAAAAATGCTCCATCAGTATTTCAGAAGTTAATGGATATAACATTCCAAAATGAAATGATTGAGGGATGGTTAATGGTATACATTGATGACATCATAGTGTTCTCTAAAACTTTTGATGAACACTTAATCCATTTAAGGAAAGTATTTCAGAAAATGGATGAAATAAAAATGACCCTTGCATTGAAAAAATGCAAATTTGGGTTTGAATCTTTAAAAGTGCTTTGTCATATTGTATCTGGCTTACAAATATGTGTAGACCAAAATAAAGTGGCTGCAATAAAGAATATTGGCATTCCTCAAAATGTGAAGGATGTACAATCTTTTCTTGGAATGTGTGGTTATTATAGACAATATATAAAAAACTACCAATCAATTGCTGCACCACTGACCACACTGATAAAGAAATCAGAAGCTTTCATTTGGAATAATGAAAGACAACAAGCTTTTAATAAGTTGAAAGAATGTTTAATGACAGCTCCTATCTTGGGATTACCAGATTTCCAATTACCTTTTGTATTATATACAGATGCAAGTTTTATTGGACTGGGTGCTGCTTTGCATCAAAAACAACTTATTGAAGGTAAAATGTCAGAAGTAGTAATCTGCTATATTTCACGTACTCTGAGAAGTGGTGAATTGAAATATGGTGCTACTCAACTTGAATGTTTGGCAGTAGTATCACTACGCAATATAGGGGGTGGACTTGCTAGCAAGTCCTCAACCTGAACTCAGATGGAACTCAGATGGAACTCAGACTGAACTCATACTGAACCCATACTGAACTCTACTTGAACACCACCTAAAACTGTTCTTCTGAGTGGTGTTCATTCCTGATTGTATGGCTCCTTTATCAATAGCTCAATGTGTGTTCAATCTATGGTGAGTTTGGGTCCAAGGTTGCGGACTTGCTAGCAAGTCCGCCCCCCATATTGTGTGGTGTATGGGCTCTTGAAAAGCTACATTATTACCTTGAAGACCAAAAATTTGAGTTAATAACTGACTGTAGTGCAGTTAAGTCACTCTTAAACATGAAAACTCCTAATAGACACATGTTTAGATGGCAATTAGCTGTACAAGAATACAGAGAACGGATGACTACTACACATAGAGCAGGAACCTTGCACTCTAATGTAGATCTGTTATCTAGAGTACCTCTGCCTAATAATGATGATAATCCTGCTTATGTTCCTGAGTCAGAGATTATTAACATTTATGGCATTTATATTGTAGATCTTGAGGATGAATTTATGCAATCAATTCTTGATAATTATAATTCAGATCCTGACTTAAGTAAATTAACTACAATATTAAATGATCCATCTAATGCTTCAATGAATGTTTTAATAAAAACATCACCAAATAAGTATAAAGAGGCATTAGAGAAAGGAAAATTTTCCATTGAGGATGGTTTTATATATTACAGGAAAAAATTAAGTAATGTAATTGTAATTCCCCCTTCAATGAAGGAGTTAATGTTAAGTATATGTCATGATGATATATTAGCAGGTCATTTTGACTACCATAAAACATTAACCAGAGTAAAAAACACAGCTTGGTGGATTAACATGTCTGAGGATGTTCAGAAATATGTTAAAACATGTGATTCTTGTCAAAAATCTAAAAGATTAACAGGAAAAAGAGCTGGTTTATTACAACAAATTGAGCAACCAAAAGCTCCATGGGAAATCATTAACATGGACTTTGTAACAGGTTTGCCAATAGCAGGGCATAAGAGTTATAACTCCTGCTGGGTAATTGTAGATAGATTTACAAAGATGTGTAAATTTATTCCTACCCACAAAGAGGTTTCTGCAAAGGACTTAGCTTTTTTATGGTGGACACAAATGTTAAATACAGCAGGTTTCCCCAAAGCAATAGTTTCTGACAGAGATCCTAAATTTACTTCTGAGTTCTGGACGTCACTTATGGATGTTTCAGGGTGTCAATTAAAACTTTCTACAGCACACCATCCACAAACTGATGGGCTAGCAGAAAGAATGATACAAACCTTAGAAGATATGATAAGAAGATACTGTGCTTTTGGTCTTAATTTTAAAGACAATGACAAATTCACGCATGATTGGGTAACCCTTATCCCAGGTTTAGAATTTGCATATAATAGTACAGTACATTCTGTCACTGGCAAAAAGCCATTTGAGTTATGGTTGGGTTATGTACCTAATACCCCTGCTAAAACTCTTAATAAGTTACCTAGATTGAATATTCATCCAGGTACTAAATCTTTTCTTCAGATGCAGGAATTATGCAGAAAACATGCTCAAGAATGTATAAATAAGGCTTTTGAGTATGAAAAGAAAAGATGGGATAAAGCCCATAAAGAACAAATGTTCAAAGAGGGTGATGAAGTCCTTATTTCAACGCTACATTTCAATTTAAATGGTAATGTTAAATTGAAGGATCCATTCATTGGACCATTTGTAGTTAAAAAGATGGTTGGTAATAATGCTGTTGAGGTTATTCTATATGCACCTTATGATAGAAAACATCCAGTATTTCCTATTTCTCTTATAAAACCATACCATTCTAATGATACTGCTCTCTTTCCAAGAAGATCAGGAAGGCATAAACAGCAACCTGAAGAAATAGTGGAAAAAGCAGAAATTGAAAAGATACTTAAAAAGAGACACCTTACTAAAGAAAAGGGAGTTGAGTATCTATTAAGATTTAAAAATAAATCAAGTGAATATGACCAGTGGATTCCAGAAAATGAAATCTCTGATCTTAATAATCTCTTGAAAAAATTTAAATCTAAATAATACTGTTCATTCAGTATATGTATTATAAAAATTTATTTTTTTTATTATTTCATTCCTTAAGATTAATTTAAATGTCTTAACATTTTTTTTATTGTTTTTTTTGGGGTGAGGGAGTGTCAGCCTAAATATCCTTAGGACTGAGTATTTCTTATGCTTAAAATAAGATAACCTTAAGTAAATTAAGCTTATATCTTAAAAATAAGGTTTAAATAATAATATATATTATTTTATTATATATATATATAATTATTTTTCTATTATATAATTTATAATAGTTTAAATAGCTTATCCATGGCCTAATAATACTTATTAAGGTGTTAATGGAGTCATAATATACTTATCTTAAGTGATTTGAAGTAATTATTGACATACATAAGCTTATATGTATACATAAATCTCATATTCAGTGAAATATGCAGTATATTATGTATATTTAGGTATATAAGTGGGTTTTAGCCCCTTAATAGCCTATAACCTTTGTTTTTCTGCTTATTTTAGGTCATATGGACGAAATCAGTGGACTCACAACGCCTAAAGAAGCATAGACACCTATATCAGGCGCATACACCCAGTTGGACAACTAAAATTACTTCCTTGGATGGTTATTCACGGATTTATGGGTTGGAAAGATGTTTTTGGGTTAATGTGGATGCTTGGGGATGTTATTGGGGGCTTGGACATTTTATTTGTTTCCTTTATATGCTTTTAGTTTCATTAAATCTCTTTTTGATCATTTATTTTACCTGTTTCTTTATGGTATCCGCTTTTATCTGGGTTTTCTATTTATGGTATGACTCTGTGTTATTATTAATAGTGATGGAGGGTCCTTACTGGAGGTCTGAGTGTTGAAACTGCTTGAAGTGGACGCCATGGGGAGGTGATGGGCCCTCACAGTGCTGTAATTGCCGGGGATAGCAGTGACATCATCTGGATTGAAGGTCTGTGCACTCCAGTGGATTTGGGTATAAGTAAGGAGGGATTTTGACGGTTTATTATCATCATTCAATTACTACACTTCAAACAAACACTACAATACAATTATTAGTATTCAGAAATATATTATAAAGCCCTTATAAATTGATATTATCTTTATAATAGCTATAACTATATTTTATTCTTCTATTTTCCACCAATAGCACGCATTTAAATCCAAGTATTGTGAGTTTTATTTGAGTATAACTATTCTATTAGTCTTCACCTGAGGTTTAATCACTAAATCATTTATTAATAAGTAGTAGGACCATAAAATAACACTATTATATCATACTTATATACTAGACTATACTGACAGTGCCTTAGTCCTTTTCAATAAGCAACGCACAGCGCTAGGTTCAACGAAATAGTACAGTAGTAGTTTTCATTAAAGTTTTGTTAATTAATTAAAAAGGGGTAAATTGAGCATGGACGGATATTTAGCGAAGAGGGTCTAAGTGTATGTTAGTAATGGTCAATGGAATGGGAATGGTGCGATGGAAGGGAGGTCAATGTGAGGAGGAACAAAGGATATAAAAGGTGTTGGGTATTTGGTTTGATATTTCCTTAGAATTAAATTATAAAATCGTATTTACATTAATAGTGGCAAACCTTTAAAAGTTAAAATCATTGTTATTGTATCTTTCTTTTACTTTCTCAATATTCATTTCTAAATCCTAAATATTTGATTATTGAGTTTCCAACCCTTCGTGAGATCTTAAGAATTCCTATTACCTTTGAAACTAGTTTATAATTCTTCTCGAACAAACCTCGAATCTTTAGCTCTTACTTTGAGTGATCTTCGAACCATTTCCTCGAATCATTCCTCTGTGCTTCGAAGAAAGTTTTAAATCCCTCATCTCACTTTCAGGAACATCCTCGACCTTGTGCGTAGGTCGTCCGGTGACAGTATAATTTAATTCTCCGTAGTTCTCATTCTTTGCACTACTACGTCCTTTTTAGGTGTTTTAAAATTTTAAATGGCACCTGTTCAACGCACTCCTCCTATGGGCGCTACTACTAGAGCTCGCGCTAGAGGCAGGCCAACAGCCACAAGGTCTGTTTCCCGCACTCACTCTTTGGAACCACTCGACCTTAGGGAATGGCAACATTCAGTTCAATCTGTAGAAGACATCCCACAAGATTTTGAGGATTCTAGTGATGAAGAAGAAGGAGAGGATACAATGCACGAGGCACCATCCGCCCCTGCCAATCACCCTTCTGGCCAATCCTCAGAACCTGGACCATCTAACTCTCTGGAAGATTTCATGAGACTTTTTATGAAAACCCTTTCAAATCCAAAGTCTTCAGAGGGATCTTAGTTCAAAACTCCTTCTATGAAATCTCCTGACAAATTTGACGGAGATCACCCCGACAGATTGCGAACCTTCTTGCAAACCTGCAAGCTACTGTTCCATAATGACCCTCGAACCTTTAACAGCGACCGATCAAAGGTTGTTTACGCTTCTTCATTCCTAGCCGGGAAAGCAGCAAGATGGTTCAAACCTTATCTACTCATGCTTTCTTCGACAGAAACACACTTACTTATCAATAATTGGGAAAAGTTTGAAGACCAACTTATTACGTTGTTTGGGGATCCTAATGAAACAGACAACGCGGAAATTGAACTTGATTTTCTTCGCATGAGTGATAATGGTAAAGCCTCTGAATATATCTCAAACTTCAGAGCACTTCAAACTCGAGTAGGTTGGAATGATACTGCCCTTAAGTATCATTTCAAGAAAGGACTTCCTTCGAGGATTCTAGATCAATTAAGTCTTCACGGTCAGAAGATGACTACTTTAACGGATTTAATGGATTGAACCCTCGAACTTGACGGCGTTTATCAAGGACAACTTCAACATCGTCAATATGCCAACAAATCTCAAGGCCTAAATTTTAAAATGGGACCTTCTTCACACCCACGACCAAATCAATCCTCCTCGACTCAATCCAAACCCAATAAGGGAAAGGATAAACCTTGACCAAAAGGCTCGACCCCAGGCGATATCAGCAAAGTACTGGATCCTAAAGGGGAACTTAAAGAAGCTGAGAGGAAGAGACGAGCAGATAATGGGTTATGTATGTATTGTGGGGGTAAGCACAAGTTGGCAGACTGTGTAAAATTGAAGGAAATAGAAGGTACTAGTTCGAAGTCAAAAAACTAGTAGATAGTTTACTTGTGTGCAAAGCAAACTATCTTATCTCTCCCAGTGCACAGAACCTCCATGTCTTAAGGACTGGAGTTGCCTTAAACAGCTCGAGATTCATTATTTTTAAGGAGGATATCCCTTTCAGTTGTCTTATAGACTCTGGAGCTTAAATTTCTTTTGTTAGTTTATCATTTGCGGAGAAGCTTCAACTAACATTTACAGATATCGATCGAACTCCAATCTATTTGGTCAAATCAGAGGAACCCAAATATTGGGTAAGTAAGAAATTTTTATGGGTTTTCAACTTTCCGAACTTTCCCCCCTTCGAGTGGGAATTATCAGTCTTGGACGCCCCAAGAATGGACGATACCATTCTTGGCCATGACTTTTTAACGCATTGGAACCCTGAAATTGATTGGACTAAGGGATTGATCACCCCATGATCTAAGTATATTTCTGATTCTTCAATGCAGGTCAATAGGGAGTTACCCGCCTGACAACGTCCTGCTAGACGACAAGTCTCTGCCAGATGACTTGCAAGCATCTGATCCTTCTCTAAATGAGCAATTGGCTAACCCTTCTAGCTCAATGACTTCACTCGAAGAGGATTTAAATTGCCTTGAAGTAATCAAATTCTGCTCTCTCAATACAGGTATCCCCTCGACAGATTCTCTCAAAGATGAAGAGGACGACCAAATAAACGTTGAAGCCATTAAATCAATTCTACTGGAGATCTACTACGATTTCCTCGATGTTTTCTCAATCCGCAAGGCCAATAAGTTACCACCTCATTGACCCTACAACCATCAAATAGAGTTAATAGGCCCAGTACCTCCGGAAGGTCCTGTCTATTCTTTATCGAAGGAAGAATCTCAAGTTCTTCGAGACTACATTGCAGAGAATGTAGCCAAAGGTTTCATCAGAGCCAGTAAATCTCCAACCGGCTCCCCTGTCCTCTTTATAAAAAAGAAGGAAGGTAGTCTTAGGTTGTGTGTTGACTATAGAAAGCTCAACACAGTCACGAAGAAGAATGAATATCCTGTTCCTCCTATGTCATTACTTCTTACCCTTTTCAATGGTGCTAATTTTTTTTCTAAAATTGATCTTAGAGGCGCTTACAATCTGATTCACATTGCAGAAGGTCATGAACCACTGACTGCAATGCGCACTAGATTTGGTAGTTTTGAATATTTAGTTATGCCTTTTGGATTATGTAACGCACCTTCAACTTTTCAAACTTTTGTTAATGATATCTTTCAAGATGTTGTTGAACAATTTGTAGTCGTCTATTTAGATGATATTTTAATATTCTCGAAAACACTAGATGAACATATTCATCATGTTCGACAGGTCCTAAATCATCTTCGAGATCATGGTCTCTACGCCAAGCATAATAAATGCGAATTCCACCTCAAATCAATTGATTTTTTGGGTTTTATGTTGTCCACTGACATTTTAGTCATGGATGACAAAAAAGTCCAGAAAATCCTGGAATGGCCTGAGCCCAAAAACATTAAATCACTCCAAGGATTTATGGGTTTTGCAAACTTCTATAGAAGATTTATTAAATATTACTCTAAAACTATTTCCAATCTTACTTCTCTTCTTAGAAAAGACATTCCTTTTGTTTTTACTTCTACAGCACAAAAGGAATTCGAAGCACTAAAAACGGCGTTCACCACAGCCCCAATTCTTCGACATTTTGATCCTTCTGCCTCGACAATAGTTGAGACAGATGCGAGCGATTATGCTATTGCAGGGGTCATCTCCCAATTAAATCCTGAAACAAATTTGTTTTATCCTGTTGCTTTTGAGTCATGCAAACTCATAGCGGCAGAATTAAATTATGAAATTCATGACAAAGAGCTTTTAGCTATTATCCATTGTCTTAAAAAATGGAGTTCTTTTCTTCTCAGCCTAGATAGTCCTTTTCAAATCTTAACAGATCATAATGCTTTGAAATACTTCATGTCTTCTAAAGTGTTAAGCAGGCGTCAAGCCAGGTGGGCTGAATTTTTGTCTGAATTTTCTTTCTCTGTTTCCTATTGCCCAGGAAAAAACTGCATTGTCCCAGATATCTTGTCACGTTGGGACGATGTTTACCCACAGCGGGGGGACTCATTTTCTGACAAGAACCCAGCAAATGTGCAATCAATCTTCAACGAATCAATGTTAACGACTCATCAACTTAATTCGATGACAATTCAATCTTTTCGAAATCCACTATCCAATATCCTCGAAGCTCAGTCAAAGGACGAATATTGCTTAGGGTTAAAAGACAAAATACTCTCGAAGCAAGGGGCCAAAAGATTTAGTATTGAATCAGGTCTATTAGTCTTCAAAGGTAGAGTAGTCATACCCGACAACAATGAGATAAAATTATGGATTTTCAACAGTCGACATGATTCTCCATTAGCTGGTCATTTTGGGGTTGATAAAACCTACCAGTTAATAGCGAGGGATTTCTTCTGGCCAGGTATGACCAGGGAAATCAAGGCCTATATAAAAGCTTGTTACAAATGTAATAGGAATAAGGCTCCCTGTCACCGGAAGCATGGGTTGCTTCAACCACTTCCTATTCCCTCTAAACCTTGGGAATCTTTATCGATGGATTTCATTTCTCAACTTCCTATGTCTAATGATTTTGATGCTATAGTAGTAATAGTAGATAGATTTTCAAAAATGTCTATTTTCATTAAAACCACTACTACTGCTACAGCAGAAGATTTGTCAAAATTGTTTCTAGAATACGTATTTTCTAAACACGGCTTACAAAATGATATTATTTCAAATAGAGGCTCATTGTTTGTATCCACATTCTGGACCCAACTGTGTCGACAACTCAATATCACGAGGAACCTCTTCACGGCCTATCACCCTGAAACCGATGGTCAAACAGAAAGAGTTAACCAAATCCTCGAACAATATCTTCGAATGTATGTCAGTTACCAACAAGACAATTGGACCACATGGTTACCATTGGCCAAATTTGCTTATAATAACTCGACTCATTCTTTGACAGGACAATCTCCCTTTGAAACCATTTATGGACGACATTCTCGATTCAACTCAATCCATGTAGGAACTAATCATCCTGCGGAACATTATCTTCGAACTATATCTCGACTCCAAGAAGAACTTAAAACAAATTTGGAATCAGTGATTCGAAGATACAAGGAACAGGCCGACAAACATTGACAATCTGCTCCTTCCTTTAAACCAGGCGACAAAGTATGGCTCGACGCACGAAACATTCGAACAACAAGACCATCAAAGAAACTGGCTGAAAAGTGCTTGGGACCATTCGAAATCGACTCTGAAGTCTCTAAAACTGCATTTCGACTCAAGTTACCTCCTAAATGGCAGGCGATTCACCCTGTTTTCCATGTATCTCTCCTGGAACTGGCTCGAGAAATATACCCGGGCAAGAACCAACCCCCTCCGGAACCGGTCGAAGTAGAAGATCATCTAGAGTGGGAAGTAAGCCGTATCCTTGATTCAAGAATAGGCAAGGGGAAACTTCAATACCTCGTGGAATGGGAAGGCTTCCTCAATGACTCAGACAAAACATCCTGGGAACCAGCCATCAATGTTTCTAACGCCCCTGAACTCCTAAAATCTTTTCATCTTAAATACCCTTTAAAACCAAAACCTTAAAATTTCTTTATTTTAAATTTTCTTTTTTCTCTCTTTTTTTTCTTTCTTCTCCTTCTATAAAATTTCCTCAAAAACCAACAAAAATAAAATCAAAATTAAAATTAAATAAAATAAAATAAAATAAATATAAATAATAAAATAAAATAAAACAACATAAAATAAATAGAATAAAACATAAATAAAATAAAATAAAAAAAACTCTTAAATCTCTCTAAATATTTTCTTTCTTCTCTCTTTCAATTCTCTAAATACATTTTTTTCTTAAATTTAAAATTCTCTTTTAAAATATTCTTTCCTAAAATTTATTCTCGCTTTAAAACTTTCTTTCCTTCGAATCATCAAACCTTGTACAACACGACCATTTCCTTGAACTTAACTTCAACCTCTAAAAATCTCCCTATAATAATTCTTCTTTTCAAATTCTCTTAAATTCTAAATTCTGTGTTTCTGTTTCTTTTCTTCTTTCTTCTTCCTCTCTTTTCAACAAAAATTAAAAAAAAAAAAATCAATCAACAACTTTTCGCAAATAACAAATTCTTCTTTCATTAAATCCTCAATTTAACAAACTCATCTCAATCACAAAACCGTTCCTTTTTTTTCTCTTTTCTTACATAAAATTTTCCTTTTAAAACATTAAAACTTCCTTCAATTAAACAACCTTTTTTCTTTAAATTTCTTCTTTCAAATTCTAAAATTTTTTATTTTAAACTTCTTCTTTCTTCTTCTCTCTCTCCCAAATCTTATAAAATTAATAATATTCACCTACAATAAAAAAATAAAATAAAATAATATAAAACTAAAATACAAATTTTTTTTTTCTACTTCTTTACATCTCTTTTTCATTTCAAATCTTTTCTTTTAATTTCTCTCGAAACAATCTTTTCATTTTCTCCAAAACTACCCTTATCTCCTTCCTGCATTTCTCAAATACCTCCTCCTCTCCTATCGGAACCACCTCTCCAATCTCCAAGAGCTCCTCTGCCACGTCAAAGGAAGCAGCGTCAATAATTGTGTCAACCTCCCCACATAATTCTTCCGCGAACCTTACTCGTCGACCTTGACGAGGTTTTTTTGACCACACCTGGTCCAGGGTGTCTTCAGGTTCTTCAACTACTTCCGTGACCGGAGGGTTTGCCTCAGTTGGTATAACCGGCGCAGGCTCCCCAATCGGCTCTTCAAGGGTATTCGATGTCTAAACATAACTCATCAGTAACTTCATCCTTAAAGAATAACAATTAAAACTTACCTCAAAGATGGGGTCAGGCTCTAAAAATAACCTTGGCGCCACTTCGACCTCTGCCTCTCTCTCCTTCTCGTCGTCTTCGATGACCACCCGTCGTTTCTTGGGTGCCCGCCCTGGAACAGGGACTTCATCTTCATCTTCCTCCACCAACTCGTCGACCTCTTCCTCGACACCTCGCTTCGAACTCGTGGCCTGGGTTACCCAGTTTGAGATCTCGTTATTTAATTCCTTATCATTTTCCCCCACCAATTGTTCATCTTCAATCGAGACATCCCAAATGTCTTCGACCACCTCTTTGGTTTTAGGGATTACCCAAAACTTGGTCTTAGTAAATTGCTTTTTGATCTCTGCGTTCTTCGTCAACGCATCGCACACCACTCGTCGCCAACGGCAAAACTCACATTTCTGGAAAGGGCCTCGAGTCGCCGTACTTTCGACACAGAAATACTCCATGCTTTCACAAGCCGTTCAAGTTTGTGAAAACTTTCGCGTGATCATTCCCTCATCCGCTTTAGGGTGTGGAGGTGTAGGTGTGGGAGTGGGGCAGTTCATTATAAAAAAAGAGAAATTAATAAGTGAGGAAAAAATTATTAGGAGAAGGTAAACTAGTGTGGGAAGATGGCTCAAGCTCAATGGAGTTTGCAATTATTATACCCAGGCATCTTTCACGCGCTAGGTGACACTCAAGGCGAAAGAAGCTCATTAAATCAATAATATCGAGTCCTAAATCTATACTCAAAGCGCAGAAAGCAATTCTCCATAGCAACTGCGATTTTCCTTTGTGTACTTACTATTTAACTGCGCTAGCCTAAACTTTAAATCTAAATTAGTCAATCTCCCAATAGGGTGCCTTAGTCCTTTTCAATAAGCAACGCACAGCGCTAGGTTCAACGAAATAGTACAGTAGTAGTTTTCATTAAAGTTTTGTTAATTAATTAAAAAGGGGTAAATTGAGCATGGACGGATATTTAGCGAAGAGGGTCTAAGTGTATGTTAGTAATGGTCAATGGAATGGGAATGGTGCGATGGAAGGGAGGTCAATGCGAGGAGGAACAAAGGATATAAAAGGGGTTGGGTATTTGGTTCGATATTTCCTTAGAATTAAATTATAAAATCGTATTTACATTAATAGTGGCAAACCTTTAAAAGTTAAAATCATTGTTATTGTATCTTTCTTTTAATTTCTCAATATTCATTTCTAAATCCTAAATCTTTGATTATTGAGTTTCCAACCCTTTGTGAGATCTTAAGAATTCCTATTACCTTTGAAACTAGTTTATAATTCTTCTCGAACGAACCTCGAATCTGTAGCTCTTACTTCGAGTGATCTTCGAACCATTTCCTCGAATCATTCCTCTGTGCTTCGAAGAAAGTTTTAAATCCCTCATCTCACTCTCAGGAACATCCTCGACCTTGTGCGTAGGTCGTCCGGTGACAACAGCGCTTGGTGTATAGTATCACCATACCATATCCTATGTTAAGTAGATTATCCCAACATCATACAGCAGCACCATTTCCATTTGAGCCAAATAAACATAGTGCAACAGCAAGTTGAATGGCAGGATTACACTGTTTGTTATGGGAATTGTTATGAAAGATAGGATGTTCAGAGATGATTTGATAAAGTTTGAAGAAAGAATCAGGAGAAGTTATAAAAAATTGAGGAATGTTGAGAATGGAGCCGAGATAATATTGTAGATCATGATAAAGATTTTTCCCCCTGACAATGAGGTAACACATTTTGGGAAGAAAACACAAATAGACTAAAGCATCTTCGAAATCAGAGTCAGATTTATAGTAGAGAGCTAAAAGTAAATTGATAGCATTCATAGTGGGGTGAAGTAGCTGTCTAGTAGAGAGGTGCTTCATTTTTTTTGGTAGTATAGGTTGTTGATAGAAGGTTTAGGTGATGAGTGGGAAGTGGGAATTCACCGCTAAATGTCCAGTTGGGGTGTGTAGATAGAAAAAAAACTTAAGTGTTCACCACCAAATTTAAGTAGCATAGAGTGAGGAGAGACTTAAGGATGGCATCAGCAAATTTAAGTCATGTGACTTTTTTAAAAATCCATCATAGATTTGATGAGTTTGCGATCAGTAATTAGGAATAGAAATTGGGAAATAAAAGGCGGAATAATGCATTGTCGTGGATTCCTTATCCACTAGCCTCAGGTCTAGTGGATAAGAATCTTCCACAATTAATAATGTCTGATACCAGGAAAAAAAAATTCCTGGTCCCTAATTGCAGATCCCTGAACATTGATACCCCCTAATAATGCCATGATATATCTCTTTTGAATTTTTTACATAATATTTTATTATTTTTTAATTTTAATTTAGTAAAATTTTAAATTCACAATTTTTATTTTTTCTGAAATTAATTATTTTTCACCTAATGAAATTTTATATTTATTTTTAATTTGTGGTTTAAACATCTTCTGAAATCATTTAATAATTTTTTTTTAAAACCTTAAATAAATAATTTTTAAATTTTTAAATACTATTAAAAATTTATTTATTTCCTGATTTTTTGAAATTATTATACCCACTGAAATATAATTTTTTTTATTATTGGTTAAAAAATTATCTGAATTTTTTCATAATTTATTTTGATAAACTTTTTTATTCTGAAGTTATTTTTTACTACTATTATTTATTTCTGTTCACTGAATTATATATTTATTATAATTCCTCATCACAAATTTATCTGGATTTTTATTTGAAAATTATCTGGATATTTAATTTTTACTGTTCAACAAATGATAAATTTTTTCATTTACTAATTATTTATTTACATGAAATATTGTTTTTTTATTCTTGGATACAAAATTGTTTGAATTTTTATATTTGAATTTATATAAATAACTAATATTTTACTTATTTACTGTTATTTAGAAAATTATAAATATTTTATTTTACTCTTTAACAAAATATTATCTGAATAATTTTTTTAATTCTCTATTTTCAAATATTTCAGTAATTTAATTTCAAAAATTTTCTGATATTTTATATGAAATACTGAAAATTTTCTCATTTTTTTAATTTTCTTTATTTCTATTTCAATGAGAAAATCATTTTTCTTTAGTCCAATCCCCCCAATGGCCATTTAAAAAGAATAAAAATGGGAGTCATAACCGCTATGCAATTTCTGCTCAAAATGGTCGGGAAAAGGCTAGGGACATAGGGTGCAGTAGTATGAATATCTATTATTGGGCACCTGAATATTTGAGGGGTGTAGAGTGTAGAGGTGGACCAATCAACAATCCATTACTTATCAATCTTCAAACTAAATGGCTTATGTGAGCAATGGAGTCTAATACCAAATCAGACCAGAGACAACTTTCCTCGATTTGGATAGTCAATACATGCTCCCTTTCATGTTTGATATTACTCTTTGGATGAGTTGAGAAGTATTTGAAAATTAGAAGAGGTTATATTTTGTTGTATATACTTTTAATCTCTGGAGAATCCAATTACAATCAACAAGTTCAACAATGATTGTGGTGGTCATTGAAAAATAAATGGGGCAAATAAGGGAGTGGGATATAGCCATGTTCTTGGTTTTAGTATTATTTTTTCATATTTTTTATCACTGTTTTCTAATAAGTTTATTAACAAATTTTTAATTTCATTCATTCAAATTTTAAGGATTCTATGAAAAAAATAATCATTTTACTGAGAAATTGAAGGATACTTATGAGTTTATTTGTAAGACATATGCTTTCTTTTTCAAGAAAATTTCTTCAAAGCTCTATGATCAAGCATTAAATTTCTGTAATGATCTAGGCCGTCCCCCTCATCATGACTAGGAGGACTTTGTTTCCACAATAACCTGGAAAAATGATGCTTTCAGTAACAATCCACATCAAGATAAAGATGTTAATGAACTAGTTTTTGGAGGTTGGATACAAACAACAAAATTTGGGGAACTTTTTGAAGAAGAATGGAACTTGAATAATCTGAGGCAGAGTGGAGGAAATTTTTTGTTTCCAGAAATTGGCAAGATTTGGGTAGCAGTGTGGCCCTCCAATACTATACTGCATTATACTAGTTTCAGCTCTGAATATGGATCATTGGTTCAGGTTTCCAAAAGGGTATGCTCAACCCTCATAAACCTAAAACTAATTGTCTCTGATATAGCTAGATAAATGGATATGGGTAATATGGAAAAAATTGTTTGTCTTATTCATCATTTATACAATCTTTTATGTAAGGATGGTTCTAATAAATATTTTCAACACTACTTTGAAAAATCTACTATATCTAAAACTAAATTGGTGGAGAAGGAAAAGGGGAAGGGAAAGAAGGAAGATAAATTAAAGGGAAAAAGAAAGAAGGGGATATAGACAAGAATTACTTGTCAATTTTCAATCTAGAAGTTTTTAATAAAATTTTTAAAATTTAAATTATCTGAATAAATTAAAGAAGGTAAACAAATTTTAAGCCATAGCTTCAAGCAAATGTTTCAGTCAGTAAACCAAGGAAAAGTTTGTAAAACTGGAAAGTGAGATGAGTGAAAATTTATGGAAGTTTATCAAGCTGATGTAGGGAGATTTCAAAAATTAATGAGTGTGTTAAGAGAAAAGCTATCAAAAATCACTTATATGGTAAAAAGAGATATGTTGATCATGAAACATTACACAAATGGTGTTAAAAGATATTGAGAAGTGATGAGTGTGATGAGTGAGAAGCTTTCAAAAGACACTGAGATATTCAAAGGAGAAGTTTAAATATTTTAAAATTACAGAGCTGATGAAAGGGGATATTGAGAAGCAATGAGTGATCCAAGAAAACAGCTAACAAAAGTCACTTACTTGATGGAAAGAGATAATGAGATTAGTAAGGATTTAAAAAAGGCTAAAAAACTGTTGAAAAAAGATAATGATACAGAGGTGGAGAAATTTACTTGAATGATGATGGTTTGAGAGAAATAGTTACTGATTGAAAAATGGTAATAATTTGATGTGACAAAAATGGTGTAAGTTGTAATGAAGTTGGGTAAGTAGTTACTTAAAGATAAAAAAAGAGTGCTGGTCAAGTGCTGTTCAAGTGCTGATTGAGTTCTGGGTGAGTGCTTTTCAATTACTGCCCAAGTGCTGGTTGTACTCCAGACCTGCATGCAGGTCCCCACCTCATTTTTCCTGGTGTGATTTTATTGTTGTTTTTAAGAATAAGACAGATGGAGGAGCAGACTAGAGGTGGAGAAAGGAATTAGCTTATTTGGCTATGGAATGAGTCCCATTATCCAGAGAGTTATCTATCTCATTTACTAAGATGCCCATACAACCAGGGCACCATTGGATGGTGAGATCCAGGGATGAGTGATGTTTTAGTAGCTTGTGTTTTATGAAAATTATGGATATTAGGATGGTGTAATTATAGGTGTAGGAAGATGTTGAAGTGAGAGAGTTTATTACAGCTTGGTTTTCTGTGAATCTTGTGAGGGAGTCATATATTTGGGGGAGCAGATTATTATGAAACATCATGAGCCCCAATAAGACACCAATTATCTCTGATTCAAAACATGAAAATTGAGATGGGTGTCCAAGCTGGGTTAAATAGGGGAGTTGTTGATGGGGGTCAAAAGCCCAGAAAATGTGCCATCTTTGGATTTGGACCCATCTGTGTACATAAAGTATGATTATAAAGAGGTTTGTAGTGTGGAATCTGAGATTTTGAATATTTCTTCTTCTTTTAATGAGGCAATGATCTCTTGAACAGTGGTGGGAACAAAGAAGGGAGGAGGAGGGGGAGCCTGTAGTCTAGGCTCCCTAGGGGGAAGGTTTTTGGGAAGATGTGGTTCATGGTGAGTTGGTGCAGTTGATGTAGGTGTAATTTGGGAATGGAGGATTTAATTAGATATTTTTCCAATCAGGCCATGGGGGTGGACTCTGGAATAGTGAGGAGGTGTTCCCAGGTCTTGTTGAATATTAGTTCAAGGCACTGTGTGTGTTTCAGTGATTGAGAATCATATAGTAGGATGCAGTTTGGGGTGGATTGAAAGCATCCTAGCACTCACCTTATGGCCTTGTTGTCCATCACTTGGAGAAGTCTCATAGTTTGAGTGTTCTTCTTTGGTTTTTGCCACACTATTGTGGCATAATCAGTGCATGAGTGGATAAGCAATGAGATGAGTGTCATATATTGTTTTAGTGGAATGCCACAGCCTGAGGAGTCTAGGTGGTGAATTCCAGAGGCTGATTGTAAGCCTGTGGAAATAAGCTTGTTTGCATTGGTTTTAAATGAAGGGGTTGGATCAATTAGGGTACCCAGACATTTGAGGGTGGGAAAGGTGGGGATGAGCTTCTCATCAAATTTAAGGGATAATGGGGCTTTAAGGAGAGAATGACATTTAGTGAGAAATAAAAATTTTGTTTTTGAAAAATAAAAAATGGAAGCGTTTTTAGTACCTCAGGCATCTGCTTTGGAGCCTAGTTGAGATAATTTATTCAGCACCTTACTCTGATCTTGGTCTGAAGGTAAGTATATAATGTTGTCTGTATAGGATAGTGTTAGGGAGAAAGGAGAGAGGGATGGGAGGGTGAGAAGGTTGGAATTATAGATAATGTATAGAATGGGGGAGTCTTTGGGGTGGAAGGTGGAAGGAGATTTGTATGTGGAGAAGGAAATGCTGGTTCATCTTCCTGTACATAAGTTGGTGATGAGTTTGGTAGGGAAGGGAGGAAAGTTGAGGATGGTGTATAGGCATGTGATGTTGAGTGAGGGAAAGAGACCTTTATGTTGAGGGACAGAGAACCTATAACCTTACCTTTCTTTCACTGATCTTAAGTCAAGTTGGTGAGATGGAGGAGGGTGTCAGATGTGCTTCTGAACTGTCAGCCACCATAGTGAGTTTCAGGGAGAAGGTTCCCCGATTACACTATAAAAGCTAGCCATTTGTTCAGTAAAGAATCAAGGAATTTACCCATGGTGTTTAATAATGCAATAGGCAACAGGCACTGGGGGCTGTGTAGTCAGGGTGAGCCAGCTTGGGGATGATGTCCATTCTGGCCTCTTTCCATGGGGCTGGGTTGTGGCATTGATTGAGGCAGGCCTGGAAGATGGGGAGGTAAATATGGAATTTTGCTTCAGGGTTTCAGTGGAGGAGGGCATTGGGGATGCCATCTGGCTCTGGTGCCCTTCTCTTCTTTGTTCTGAGAAGTGCAGTTTTGACTTCTTCAAAGTTGAAGGGGGTAGATGGGGTGGTGAGAGGAGGAGGGAAGGCATGATGTCAGAAAGGTCACACTGAATCTGTGCAACTCAGCTTCCAGTGAAAAGCATTTGGGCCTTTAGCAGGTTGTCTAGAATCAGGTATCCATCAGAGTGGGTCAATGATGGGTTGGAGCAGGTGTTAGATACATGAGAGGATGACTTAGATGGTTTGAACAGGGATTGAGGGGTGAGGGAAGAAAGGTATGTTTACCAATGAAGTTTCTTTAAGTATTTTATTTTGGCGCGGAAAGTTCTCGTTGCTGACAGGAACTCGGCTGCGACGTGAGGGGCTGGGGAAGTCCTGAATTTACGTTGAGACTGGTCTGACAATATACTTAACAACCCCTGTGTGCAATACAGCAAAAACATAAATGCTTGATCTTTTTGACAAAATTTTTTATTACTTTTTTGTCTGGCTCTGTACTTTTCTGGCTCTAAGTAGGGGATTTTAGGCTTATTTAGGTGAAACATCCAACATAAAAGATGCCGCGCCAGTACAAAAAGTGCACAAAAAAATGACAAAAGGGCCAAGAGTTATCATTCATGCTGTATACGCAGACATAAAATACATTATTTACTCAATTAGTGCGTAAATAAATATTGACTAGACAATTCTCCTTCCTTGGTTCTCCTCCCACTAGCGTTTGAGTACCACCTTACGGAGACTATAGAATCCCTGGTTTCCCAAAAATACCAAAAAAAGATCAATGAAAAGAGTTAGATTAAAATCTAAAACTTTTTTTCACTATTATAGAGCCATTAGTGACTGTTTTTCCTGGATATAAGAGAGAGGTCTGTATATACTGATTTAGAGAAATCCCGTAAAAGACGTTAAATGGTCAAAACTGAACCGGAGGTAAAAATCTTTTATATTCATTACTTGGTTTACTTCTAAATTGAAAAAGGTTTGTGCAGCTTTTCAAAAAATTTCTCAATATACCCAGCCTTTTTGGCGGGCAACAGGCTAGCGAGATGAAATAATGAGTGAAAATGCTGGGTAAGTTAGGCAAAACTGTGGAAACCTGCACCAACCATTTTCAATGTAGCTGTATGTATAGAACAAAGATAAGTTCCATGGTTTACGCTTCCGTGTCTACCTGACACTGTGAATGAAATGTGTGTTTTAATTTGATTGATCAGAGAGTTAAATTTGATTGCATCCATGAAACCTTACCACAAGGATTAACTGCTCAAATCTTAATTTTCTTGGGTTATATTCAACAATTAGTAAAAGGCCGGGTTTCCGGAAATAAAACGTTTGAAAATTACCTTTGATCATGACGTTATGAACTATATGATGTCATATGTTGGAGACATCCGTAATGATTTAATCTTTAGCATACTCATTTATTTTTTTGTCTTGTGGGAGTAGCTATACCATGATTCATTTAGGGATGTAATGTGATTATCAACAGTAAAAATTTCTGCGATATGTTTTGACAATTTACATATGAATAATGCTTTGCTGCTGAGAGACAATTACTAGCCGCTGGTAATTACACTTTTAAAAATACGTCATACATCTAACAGAGTCAATTGTCCCTTGTCCATACTTGAGTAGACAAACTTATTTTTAATAGTTTTGGGCTACAACTTTGGGTTGGTTAAGGGAAGTAGTATTGATGGGCGGATTACCAAGTAATGAAATCGATATGGTATGTATTTGAATAGTCGAGTCAAGAAAAGCAGGCTCTACCCGGGCTTGGAAATTTCCTCCATAAAATAATATGACATCATTTCAATCTATTTAAGTTTAATAATCCTTCAGTTTTGTTGGTTTTTTAAAGAGTTTTTTCCACTTCGAACAGTTACCAAAATGATTACGCTAGCTTTGATGAAGACAAAAAGTGAGGGAAAGCTGCGCCGACCTTTATAGAAAGAAAAAATGATGGTAAAGAGAATGAATGGAACATGCTGGTAATCAAATGAGAAAAAGACAGCTGAAAACATGATAAATAAATTCAAAGACAATACTTAAAATTGATGAGGTGAGTATGTCATGAAATGGTGGAGGTGATTTTAATAATATCGGGGAATACCGATTGTCAAACTGGAGAAGGAGGAGATTGGCCGATTTGGTTTGTTGTCGTCAGTGTCTATCGTAAATAAAATATGCTCAACAGTTGCTCTGGGAATTTCAAGCCAATGATTTCCATATTTTGTCAAAAGAACAGAGACAAAAAGGTGAAACCGATAGAGATGGAAACTAAACAAATTCCGAAACAACAGGTCTTGGGCAGTTGATGAAAGCGAACTTACGGACCTTGTGGGTAACCAAGTAGGAGCTAGATTGATCGTATTCAGGGTCTAGATGGACGGACGTGCTCAAGTGTTTTGTGCCTGATGAAAAGACGCTTTGTCTGGTTGTAGCCTTGAGATGTAAAAGTAATTTTTTTTTTTTTAGATTTGTAAAGCTTCCCCGATCAAGAAAGTTCCTGCTTATCGCAAGCTGTCGTGGCCCTTTTAAGCAAGAGTGATTGCCTATAAAAACTTGTCTGTTTTCTGGCCCTTCTGTTGTGCCCATCAATTGCTTGCTTCACTGCAGATTGTGGCGGAAATAAGTGTTACCAAATTAAAACCTCCTTTGAACCTGCTTTTATATTCATTCATCCATCATGTCTGCTGTTGCCAATGTTGCTAAACGGTAATGCTCGCCACTCTTATAATCATAAATTAAGATTGTTCTTAGCTGACTTTTCTGTCTATCACATTGATTTTTACAGCTCTGGTTCACTTTTACCCTTGGGTGCTATAATTGGCACTACTGTCCTTACAGCGGGCTATTGGGGTGGATCACTTATCCCTGTAAACTCTCATTTACCCTATCTGTTGCCTCTCTTTTTTATTATTTTCTGACATAAGTATGTTTCCAGTCTCGTGGTCGCCCCGCTGAAAAGGCTTTTGCTCCCATTCAACATCCATGGGAGGATGCTGAGATAAATAATGCTCTTAACAAGGTAAGAGATTCATCGCGCTTTGTTGCTAAAGCTAACATTTGGTGGGGTTTATCGCGATAGGACCGTGTTGCGCGTTACAAGTACTTATATAAAGACCAAAAAACTGGAGAAGTTAAAGCGGCTCCGTCCGCTATTTCTACTGGAGTTTTTCCTGTGAGCAGTCCTTCGTTTGCTTGTTTTTTGATATTCAGGAAATCATATATTTACTTTTTTTTTCCTTCTTGGCGTTGCGAATTTCACTACTGTCATAGGTAAAAACTTCACCAAAACAACTCATGGCTCGTTATCCAAACGAAAGATTTGACGGGGACGAGTGAGTTTTAAAAAAAATTGGATTTAAAAATGTTGAGTTGTCATTAAAAGTAGACAAACATTTTAAGAAAAAAGAAGAAGAAGAAATAGGGGATTTAGTTGATATTGTATTATGTGTATTAGTAGAATTTTTTGTTGTGGTTGTGATGGAAAACTAACATATGTACCACGACAAGTTGTATGATGTATGAATGAATAAATAACAAGGGTTTATTGCCCTTCAATATTCTGCTCATGATTCCTTCTTTTGGGTGTATATTTTAATCATTAGATGCAAATTTTCAGTAAAGAGTCATGAACGGAGCGGGCTGAATTGTGTTTTCTAACATGTAATACGCACACAAAATTTAATGAACGACAAAAAATGGAAAAATGGAAAAAGAAAAGGACTCTAGACATATTCCAAAATACCTATTTCTTCCAACAAATCAAACATGAGGTGAAATACTTCCTACATTTGCGCCATTTCCCCAACCACAATTCAGCACACCAATCCACTGCACACCAGATCCCTTATTTTTTATTTATCATCTCCTAGATTTATTGTGCTCCTTTTTTTTTGGTGTGGTGCATCCTTTTTCTCTTTTCATACTGTGTCCTACCTTGCTACTTTTCTTTTTTTTTCTTCTTAACTGACATTTTTTCTTTATCATCTCCTGAATATCTTTTTATTCTTTTTTTTTGAGGAGCATCCTTTTTCTCTTCTCTTTCTGTGCTCCATCTTACTAACCCAACCTTCAAGCCCTCCAATTCTTCCCTCATCATCACTTTTCTTTATCTTCCTCCTCATTTTTTCCCTTCCTCCCTTTTTCCATCTGTCTCTCTCTCTCCCCGTACTCCCCTTTCCTCTTGCTTCCACCCCTCCCCTTCACTCTTGCCTCTATCCCCTATTCTCCCCTCCCCTTCCCTCTCCTTTCTATCCCCCTTCCCCTTTCCTCTCCTCCCCATGGAATTTAATAGAAAAAAATGTAAATAAGACAAAATTAAAAAAAACTTTAAATTACAAAAATCAATGAGAATTATTGGTTTTCTGTGCACAGAACCCAATCATTTAGTTTATGTTTTATATGTGAAATATTAAACGATTATTTTATAAGTAAGATGTAGAATTAATCAATAAAATTGATGTTTTGAATGATAGTTGAATATTTACTGATTGAATTAATAGTCTGCTTCAGAAAGAGATTTTATTTGTAGAAAACTGTAAAGACATGTTGTTTGAATTTCTTCGAATGTATCTCATCATTTTTTGCTTAGTTTTACTTTAAATTATTATTCTTTTGATTTGCTTTAGAGAGATGTAGAAGGGAGAGGGAAGGGGATGGATGTAAGAGGAAAGGGGATGGAAGGGGAGGGGGAGGGTATGGTTGGGGATAGAGGGAATAGGGAAGGAAAAGGGAGGGTAGGGTAGGGGAAAGAGGCAGAGGGAAAGAATGGGGAGGGTAGGGTAGGGTAGGGGAAAGAGGCAATAGTGAAGGGGAGGGGAGGAAACAAAATAAAAAGTTGGACTAAGCAGTGATTAAGAGGTGGTGGAAGATAATCTACAGGAAAAAGAGGGGGGGGGAATAGGTTTGTGACTTTGAGGAGGGGAAGATAAAAGTTAACAAAGACTCAGGCCAGAGGGGGGGGCAAGTTCAGAGGTGGTGAGTAGCAATGTAAAATTATTGTGAGTAGTGAGATCAACCAGAGTCACTCCATGGTATAGACTTGAGTGATGACAAGAAATAAAAACCAGTATATAAAATATCACTATATGTCTAGTACACAGGCTTTTCCCCTCGTGTACTGTGCATGTAAAAATGAGCCCCTAAGGATTAGGTGAAGAAAAAGTTTAAGGTATAGGTGGGTGTGTACCTAGTGCCGACTAATCAAGGTAAGGGTGTGGGGCTCTTTAAAGGCTTGGATGTACCCAATGGATGGTGTGTTAAGTGACAAACACACTATTGAGGTATACCACTTGTTCAAAGATGTACTTCAAATTAAAATGACTTACTTGGTACCTTTTTTGGGGTGTGCTTGAATGGTGTATAAGGTAATGTTTTAAACCCCCTATTGTGCCCCAAAAACATCTTTTTGCTAATAATTAATGCCTGTTATGGGTTTTTCATAGTTAAGTACTTAGCTAGACTCCCATCATTTACACAGTTTAGTCTCTGGCCCCTTTGGGGTGCTTTCCCTGGCTCAGAAATATATCATTCTTTAAAGGTTATTGGCCTTTCCACTTGTGGAGAGCAATGTGTGGAGCCCAGTTTGCTGGGTTGAAGCCATTTATTTTTTCTCAATGTAATCTTCCTTTTGTCTATGGTTGGCTGTGTGCCTTGGTTTGCAATTGGATCTTAAAATTTTGGTTTTTCACTATGGAGTCTAATATGCTCAATCTCATCTCATTTTCAATTCTCTTTCCTGTTGTTCTCATATTTTGGCTTACTCTTCTCAGATTTCTGCATTTTTTCCTCTCATCTTTCTTGCTGGTTTCCTTTGGCACATTTCTCAGTTTTCTTTTTTTCTTAATCTCATTTGGAAAATCTCCTGTACTGTTTCTCAGCCTGGGAGCCTAATCTGCTTTCCAGTCTCAATTTTCATTCTTTTTGATAATCTTCTACTTGCTTTTGGGCCTAATCAGCTTGTCTGCATAAAATCTCTCTCTAATACTCATGGAGACTTCAGCTGCTTGTCTTATCATTTCTCTCTGAAATGGAATGTCCTGACTGCTCAATTCTCTAAAATATACAATCCACCTGAAAAGCGATTCAAGCCTATATTTTATTTCTGTTCCATAACTCAGATGCTAAAAGTGATTTATCCATATGTAACTAATATGATTTCACCTCATTTCTCCTTCCATTGCATCACATGGGTTTTATATCAGTCAATCTAGTACTACTTTTTATATTCTTTTTTATCTTTTTTATCTTTTTATCTTCCTTTCTCATTTTAATTTTTTTGTTATATTTTTCTTTATTGTTATGTTTTCTTTCTGACACTAGATGATGTTCTTCTAATTGGATGGGAGGATGTGTTTTAGGAAATTTATGTAACTTCCTATTGTCACTCTTTACTGGTATGTTAAAATTTTGAAGGAAGGTTAATTTTTGGTCTAATGATATTAAATTCAATCACTCTCTAATATTAGCTACATTTACTTGCTAATAAATGATTTATAGTTGAAGGATGATTTTTATCTAGAAAAGTGACGAGGGGGGTATTATGGTTTCACCATAGCTATGTACTTATCTAGACTCCCATCATGCATATAGTCTAGACTCCAGCCCCTTTAGAGAACTTTACCTGGCTCTGAAAGGTATCATTCTCTACAACATCACATTTGTGGATTAATTTATTTCTTGTGAAATAACTTTTAAATAATTCCATATTTCTAATTTTGATCCTCCCTAATAGGGGGTGTCAAAGTTAGAAATTAGACAGTTCAAAATGCTTGTTTTTTCCATCAAATCAGACATAATTATTTTTTCATATATAGCATTTTTTGCCCCCAAGAAACCTCTTTACTGATAATAAAAGGTAAGTTTGTGGCTGTATTTTTGTGGTGTGAAATTACTTTTAAATAATTTCAGATTTTTAACTTTGATACCCCCTAATATGTCAACAGAGAGGTTTAGTTTCACCATAAAAAATGTGGACATCATATAGCAAGTTCATATCCTTATCTTTGAATTAACCTTTATTAAAAAACTCTGCAAAGCTCACACATTTTATATATTTACAGATTCTGGAAATTGTCCTTTCATATATTCTGCATATTTTATCTTTCATCATTTATCTCCAGCAACAACCATATCAACAATGAAAACATTTGGACCTATTTTTTCAATTCCTTAACATCCTGGGTACTTTTTTAAGAAAAAATAAACTTATTTATTTCTTTATCATATTTTTATATGCTCTCAAAAATCAAGCCTTTTCTCTCTTTATTTTTGATGTTTCAGGACTCTTAGGGCTCAAATGAAGGAGGTGGGCCTCAAAACAAAAGAATTTCTAGCTACTATGTGACACCATTAAACAAAAAAAACCTTTTTTTGATGAATATTGATGAAATTCTATCCCAATATTCTCTTTTTTCTCCTAATCCCATGGTAGGTGCCCAGCCAAAAATGCACTTGTGAATTCAAATTTGACACTTCTACTGGACCCACCCACCAGTGACCCCCTCCAAAAAAATCAATTTTTTTCTTCAATTTAAGTTTATTCTACAACTTTTTTGTAGTTAGTTTCTATACCTCCTAGGATATCATTTGCTGGTATGAACATTTCATAGAGGTCTTTTAAAGCCAAGTTTATTTTTCTATCTAAAGATTCAAATTGATAGAAAAAGTACATTGCTTCATTATTTAAAATTCATATTTGAGTTCTATTGATTTAATTCTACAAGAATAAGACTATTTAATGTTTTATGCATTCCATAAAGACTCTAAAATGACACATATGAGGACTTATCTCAAGGATCTGTATGCTAAGCACATCAATTTGTAGGGAAAGAATAAAGTATTAATTTGTATTGAATAATAAACTAATCTATAGATTAGAACCTACTAGCAAATATTAGGTATTTTTTGTGGTAGAGCTTGGAGAAACAGATATTGGTAAAAACTAAAAACTCATTTTGAGTAGCATACTCACAACTGAATTTCTCAAATGGAGAAAGATAAATTTATATATGAGTAACTGTGTCAGCCTAGATATCCCTAGGACTGAGTATTTCTTATACTTAAAATAAGATAACCTTAAGCACATTAAGCTTATATCTTAAAAATAAGGTTAAAACAATAATATATATGATTATATTACATATATATACAATTATTACTCTATTATATAAATTATAGTAGATTAAATAGCTTATCCATAGCCTAATAATACTTATTAAGGTGTTAATGGAGTCATAATATATTTATCTTAAGTGATATTAAGTTATTATTGACATACATAAGCCTATATGTATACATAAATCTCATATTCAGTAAAATATGCAGTATATTATGTATATTTAGGTATATAAGTGGGTTTTAGCCTCTCAATAGCCTATAACCTTTGTTTTTCAGCTTCTTTTAGGTCATATGGACGTATCCAGTGGACTCACAACACCTACAGAAGCATAAACATCTATTTCAGGCGCATACACTCAGTCTGGACAACTTAATCTGCTTCCTTGGATGGATATTCACGGATTTATTGGTTGGGAGGTCATTTCTGGGTTAATATGGATTCTTGGGGATGTTATTGGGGGCTTGGAAATTTCATTTTTTTCCTTTATATGCTTTGGGTTTCATTATATTCTCTTTGGATGAGTTATTTTACCTGTTTCTTTATGGTATCCGCTTTTATCTGGATTTTCTATTTATGGTATGGGTCTGTGTTATAATTAATTGTGATTGAGGGTCCTTACTGGAGGTCTGGGTGTTGAATCTGCTTGAAGTGGACGCCATGGGGAGGTGATGGGCCCTCAAAGTGCTGTAGTTTCCGGGGATAGCAGTGACATCATCTTTATTGAAGGTCTGTGCACTCCAGTGGATTTTGGTATAAGTAAGGGAGGATTTTGGCAGTTATTAGAAATTACTTACTCAATACAATTCAAATAAACATTATAACACAATTATTATTATTCAGAAATATATTATAAAGACTTTATAAATTGATATTATCTTTATATAAGCTATAACTATATTATATTCATCTATTTTCCACCACTAGCACACATTTAAATCAAAGTATTGTGAGTTTTATTTGAGTATAACTATTTTATTAGTCTTCCCCTGAGGTTTAATCACTAAATAATTTATTAAAAAGTAGTAGTACCATTAATAAATACTATTAAATCATACTTAAATACTAGATACACTGACAATTGGGGGTCTTTCCTTAATTTTTACTTATTATTTAGTATAAGCCTTGGGACGTGATTTTTACTTTAGTATAGCTCAAAATAACCAAATATTTTGGTCTGCTGAATATTAGTGGGTCATAATAGCTCAGTGATTGCGGAAAATAACCCTTATAATAATTGTACTAATTTTTTATAATAAAAATTAGGTATTTACAGTAGTAACTGTACCCAATATAAACTCAATTTCACTTGGTATTTGGTCACCAATATAACATCCAATTAAATTGGTATTTGGTTAAAGCTTGGTAAGCTATTAATTAACCCTTATTAAGGTCTAGTTAAACTTATTGTTTTATTTTTAACAGATTTTTTCGAATTTTTATTACATTTTATTTAAATATATAAAGATTTAAATTCAGGATAAGCTCCAGTGCTTTTTATTAGTAATAAAATTGCTAATACTTTTAATCTACTAATTCCAATAGGTTTTCCTTTTTGTATATGTGATATATTGTTATTTTTATCAATATTAGTGCTCCCCAGGACAATGTAAGTGAAAAGCCTGCTTATAATACCAGGTCAAAAGCTAGCAATAACATTGTTCCAGGACATAGCCATGGAGGGTCAGTCATACCCCCGGGAAGAGCAAATGAGCATAGATGAAAAAGATGCCCTCTTAAAAAAGATTACCATATAAAAGATGTCTCCTCCTCTTCAGGATCAACTATCCCATCTGGCAAAACAGGTATTGAAGTTGGAGGAATCAAAGTCCCTCAAGCTCAAGGAGGTAGAGCAATTACAGAACAATTGCAAGGTAGGATTTCAGCAGATGAACCAATCATTGGCAGAGCTAAAGGGAGGACAGCCAAGTCAGCAACCCCCTACCCCAAGAGTGTCACATCACTCCCAGGAGAAAATACTGGTAGACAAATGGAAGTGGGATTGGTTCCATCAACAATGGTCCAGTCACAACTGCAACAAGGATCCTCCTCCTCATCAGACTTCCTCAGTTCACCCCTACAAGGGAAAACAAAGGCACCAAAAATCAGGGCTCACAAAAATCCCGTGGTAAGTAGATTAACCTCTCAGATTGAACACAATACTGATAATTACAATGTAGGTAATATTATTGATGTCAAATCTGTGCAGAAAATAGAGGAGGACTTAAGAAAATTAGGTTTTAATGTTGATACACCTGACTTGTCTTTTGTCAATAATAACACTAGTATTTATAATAAAGTTAATCCTCAGTTGCCACCACTTACTAGTGAGATGAGAAGTTCACAAGAGAGTGAGAGAGTTGAGAAGGAAGACTTGGAGTATTTTAATAATAATCCAACTGTCCATAGATTTGTTTCAGCATTTTGGAATAGAATGACTGATTGTGAGGAACAGACAGTTAAGCTCACAAGTGATACAATTTCATCCTTAACATTAAATATTTCTCAACTGGCAACAAGTAAAAAAGAATTAGAGAATAAACATTTGTCTCTAACTCTTAAATATGATTCATTGAGTAATGAATATAATGTACTTTCAAACAAATTCTGTGAGTTGGAAAAATTGTATGAAACACATTTATTGAAAACTGAATCAAGAACTAAGTTATCTTTTTCCCAGACAAATCAAAGTGTCTCTGAGCTGCTACAAAGATTAACTAAAGTTGAGTTTGAAACTTCCAATCTACTAATGAACCAGGATATTCATAAGTATACTCAGTATAATAATAATCCTTTCATTGGCAAAAGTGAATCTCATTCCTTCCCTATACCACCACAACTAAAATCATCTGGTGGTAGTGTCAAATCTGAAAATGTAAGTTACAAATCCGTACAAGAGGAAATACAAGACCATTTATCAAGAGTAAATGAGTTGTTGAATTTACCTAAGATTAGTGAAATAAAATCCAATCAGAAGAACTGGCCTAAGATATATCAGTACCCAACTTATGATGGGGAAGCCAGCTCTGATTGGCAACATTTTATCCAATGAATTGACAACTTAAAATTCTCATATAAGTTACCAGATGAATAAATAACATCAAAATTGATCTCTTTATTTAATTATGTTGCTTTATTATGGTTTGAAGCTGTTTTGAATGAGGGTAAAGATTACTCTTGGGCTGAATGGAAAAAAATAATTGAAAAACAATTTGGAGGTTCTAAATTCAGACTCACTCAGCAGAGACTTTATGAGAAAACTAGGTATAATCTGTTAAATGGTGACAAACTTATGGTATTTTTAATGAATTTAAATAAAATATTAAAGGCCATTGAGCCTCACATGGATTTTAACTTATGGAAAGATAAGATAATATATAAATTACCTATATCTGTCAGAGACATTGTTGTAGCTAGAAGAATTAATGTTAATGAATATTCTTACTTTATTAATATTTGCAATGAAATATCACTAAACCATAAGTATGAAGCAAGGTATTCCACTTATAAACAAAATATTTAACCTGTGAAAAATCAGAATTCAAAAACACTTCAGGAGAAGCAGAAAAAACCTACTGCACCTGTAGTACCGAAAAAGATAGAGACAAATACTTGTTATAAGTGTAAAAAACCTTGGGTTAAAGGTCACAAATGTGAGAAGAATATAAATATTGTTGAAAATCAACATGAATCTGAAATTGAAACAGAGAAAAGTAAAGATTCAAGTGATTATGACAGTAATATCTCATATAGTGATGAAAATGAAGTCTGTATGTTGGAAGATGATTTGTCCATCTTTGACAATCCAATATTAAATATGGACTCAAATGAATTTTTAATGAATTTTGAGGATGCTGAAATCATTAAAGATATACAAGCTGATAACTTTAGAATGACACCTATCATGGTTCCAGCTATCATTTCTGGTGAAAATGTTAATATAGTATTGGACACAGAAACTGCTACTAGTGTTGTTTCTACTAATACATTGCAGAAAATTGATAGTGAATATAAGTCTAAGCTTGAACCCCTTCAAAGTAAAAATTGGAAAAGTTTTGAATCAGTACTACATCCCATTGGTAGATACAAAGCTGCTGTTTTCTTTAAACATCAACATGGTTATGTAAGAGTAACTTGTGACTTTGTAGTAATGGATAATACTAACTGTAGTAACTGTTTTATCATTGGAAATGATATTCTGACTAAGTTTGGTGTGAAATTAGACCCTTCTAATAATAATTTTACAATTGGTATGCATGGTAAAAGTAAATTCAAAAAAAATTCTTTTAACACAGTCTTACACATTGAGTCAGTAACAATTATTCCGTGCAAAGGAAGAGAATCCAATGAGATGGAACTTCTTGAAACAGAAATTTCAAAAGCATCATTTGGCACTCAGATAAGTAAAGCTGAGAAAAATAATATTTTGGACTCAATTAAAGCATTTCCAATGGCTTTTGCACATGGTACAAATGAACTTGGCCTTGTAAAAGATCATGAAATGAAGATTAGTTTAACCTGTGATATGGATAATATTCCTGCTAGTCTTAAAAAGAAACCATACCCTGCTTTACCAATGAAGAAGAAAGACATAGAGGATAATATTAAAATGTTATTAAAAATGAACATTCTTGAAAAAGCTGAAACTACACCAAAATATTGTGTAATATCACCAGTGCTAGTTTCTTATGAAAAAGATAAAGCAAGACTGTTCAGTGATTATAGAGCATTAAATACATTTACAGTAGATGATATTTATCCCTTGCCAAGGATTGCCTCTATACATGCTACCCTTAAAGGTGTAAGCATATAAGTTGCTTAGATAGAAATAAAGGGTACCATCAAATTCCTGTTGAAAATAATTCACAGAACTTTTTTTTGATAACAACACACATGGGAACTTATAAATATGTCAGGATGCCATTTGGACCAAAAAATGCTCCATCAGTATTTCAGAAGTTAGTGGATATAACATTCCATAATGAAATGATTTAGGGATGGTTAATGGTATACATTGATGACAACATAGTGTTCTCTAAGACTTATGATGAACACTTAATCCATTTAAAGAAGGTACTTCAAAAAATGGATGAAATAAAAATGACCCTTGCATTGAAAAAATGTAAATTTGGGTTTGAATCTTTAAAAGTGCTTGGATATATTGTATCTGGCTTACAAATATGTGTAGACTAAAATAAAGTGGCTGCAATAAAGAATATTGGCATTCCTCAAAATTTAAAGGATGTACAATCTTTTCTTGGTATGTGTGGTTATTATAGACAATATATAAAAAACTACCAATTAATTGCTGCACCATTGACCACACTGATAAAGAAATCAGAAGCTTTAATTTGGAATAATGAAAGACAACAGGCTTTGGATAATTTGAAAGAATGTTTAATGACAGCTCCTATTTTGGGACTACCAGATTTCCAATTGCCTTTTGTATTATATACAGATGCAAGTTTTATTGGACTGGGTGCTGCTTTGCATCAAAAACAACTTATTGAAGGAAAAATGTCAGAAGTAGTAATTTGTTATATTTCACGTACTCTAAGAAGTAGTGAATTGAAATATGGTTCTACTCAACTTGAATATTTGGCAGTAGTATGGGCTCTTGAGAAGCTACATTATTACTTTGAAGACCAAAAATTTGAGTTATTAACTGAATGTAGTGCAGTTAAGTCACTCTTAAACATGAAAACTCCTAATAGACACATGTTTAGATGGCAATTAGCTGTACAAGAATACAGAGGACAGATGACTATTACACATAGAGCAGGAACCTTACACTCTAATTGTCAGCCAGGCTACTAGACTTACCCAGTGAAATAATTAATTATTTACTGGATGAAGCCGCACCTTATAATTTTAATTATTTAATTAATTAGTTACATTAAAATTACTTATAATAAATTAACTAATTACAGAATGATAAAATTAAATAAATAATTAAAATTAAATATAAATTTGTCCCTTATATTTTTTCTCTAACACCGTGCTTATTTGACAGATTGGAAGAAATAAAGAATTATATTAAAAAATAGATTTTAAATTAAATTAAGATTTTAATATTCAAATAATATTAAATATATACAAAAAATTCAAATTTCTTATCTAGAATTGACTTCTACAGTAAATATTAAATAAATTGATGTATTTCTGACATACTCTGTAAATACATCTTTTTGACGCCTTCTTTTTAGAACAACTTTATTATTTGAAAATACTCCTTCTGGAATATTCTTTTTCTCTCTCTCATACTACTATCTTCATAATTTGATTGCCGTGCCTTGTCCCTCCTTTGCCTATATAAGGCCTCTCTTTTTGTTGTTTTTTAATCATTCCATTACTACATTATTTTATTACAACAACAACCAATCAATGCTTATTCTTTTATTCTATATCATTAGTACTTACAATATCGTAACTCTAATCTATAATTTATATCAATATTTTAATCCTACCTCTTTTAATTGAGTAAAATAATCATCCTTGATTTAAGAAATACGTACCAAATTGTTGAGAAACCATTTTAACCCTTAAAATCCTCCTAAACTTCATACCAAATCTTCTAGACCAAAAGCGTACCTTGACACTAATGTAGATTTGTTATCTAGAGTACCTCTGCCTAATAATGATGATAATCCTGCTTATGTTCCTGAATCAGAGATTATTAACATTTATGGCATTAATATTGTAGATCTTGAGGATGAATTTATGCAATTAATTCTTGATATGTATGCTTCAGATCCTGACTTGAGTAAACTCACTACAATATTAAAAGATCCATCTAATGCTTCAATAAATGTTTTAGTAAAAACATTACCAAATAAGTATAAAGAGGCATTAGAAAAAGGAAAATTTTTCATTGAGTATGGTTTTATATATTACAGGAAAAAATTAAGTAATGTAATTGTAATTTCCCCTTCAATGAAGGAGTTAATGTTAAGTATATGTCATGATGATTTATTAGAAGGTCATTTTGAATACCATAAAACATTAACCAGAGTAAAAAACACAGCTTGGTGGATTAACATGTCTGAGGATGTTCAAAAATATGTTGAGACATGTGATTCTTGCCAAAAATCTAAAAGATTAACAAGAAAAAGAGCTGGTTTATTACAACAAATAGAGCAACTAAAAGCTACATGGGAAATAATCAACATGGAATTTGTAACAGGTTTGCCAATAGCAGGGCATAAGAGTTATAACTCTTGCTGGGTAATTGTATATAGATTTACAAAGATGTGTAAATTTATTCCTACCCACAAAGAGGTTTCTTCAAAGGACTTATTATAGAAGTTTTCCCCAAAGAAATAGTTCCTGACAGAGATCCAAAATTTACTACTGAACTCTGGACATCACTTATGGATGTTTCAGGGTGTCAATTGAAATTTCTACAGCACACCATCCACAAACTGATGAGCTAGCAGAAAGAATGATACAAACTTTAGAAATTATGATAAGAAGATATTGTGATTTTGGTCTTAAATTTAAAGACAATGGCAAATTCAAGCATGATTGGGTAACCCTTATCCCAGGTTTATAATTTTCATACAATAGTACAGTACATTCTGTCACTGGCAAAAAGCCATTTGAGTTATGGTTGGGTTATGTACCTAATACCTCTGCTAAAACTCTTAATAAATTACCTAGATTGGATATCCCTCCAGGTACTAAATCATTTCTTCAGATGCAAGAATTATGCAGAAAACATGCTCAAGAATGTATAAATAAGGTGTTTGTGTATGAGAAGAAAAGATGGGATAAAGCCCATAAAGAACAAATGTTCAAAGAGGGTGATGAAGTCCTTATTTCAACACTACATTTCAATTTAAATGGTAATGTTAAATTGAAGGATCAATTCATTGGACCATTTTTAGTTAAAAAGATGGTTGGTAAAAATGCTGTTGAGGTTATTCTATATGCACCTTATGATAGAAAACATCCAGTATTTCCTATTTCTCTTATAAAACCATACCATTCTAATGATACTGCTCTATTTCCAAGAAGATCAGGAAGGCATAAACAGCAACCTGAAGAAATAGTTGAAAAGGCAGAAATTGAAAAGATACTTAAAAAGAGACACCTTACTAAAGAAAAGGGAGTTTAGTATCTATTAAGATTTAAAAATAAATCAAGTGAATATGACAAGTGGATTCCAGAAAATTAAATCTCTGATCTTAAGAATCTCTTGAAAAAATTTAAATCAAAACAATACTGTTTATTCAGTATATGAATTATAGAAAATTTAAAAAATTTTCTATTCACTCCTTACTTTTAATTAAAATGTCTTAACATTTTTTTTATTGTTTTTTTTTTGGGTGAGGGAGTGTCAGCCTAGATATCCCTAGGACTGAGTATTTCTTATACTTAAAATAAGATAGCCTTAAGCACATTAAGCTTATATCTTAAAAATAAGGTTAAAACAATAATATATATGATTATATTACATATTTATATAATTATTAATATATTATATATATTATAGTAGTTTAAATAGCTTATCCATAGCCCAAAAATACTTATTAAGGTGTTAATATATTCATAATATACTTATCTTAAGTGATATTAAGGAATTATTGACATACATAAGCTTATATGTATATATAAATCTCATATTCAGTGAAATATGCAGTATATTATGTATATTTAGGTATATAAGTGGGTTTTAGCCTCTTAATAGCCTATACCCTTTGTTTTTCGGCTTATTTTAAGTCATTTGGAGGTATTCAGTGGACTCACAATGCCTACAGAAGCATGAAAATCTATTTCAGGCGCATACACTCAGTCTGGACAACTTAATCTGCTTCCTTGGATGGGTATTCATGGATTTATGGGTTGGGAGGTCATTGCTGGGTTAATATGGATGCTTGGGGATGTTATTGGGGGTTTGGAAGTTTTGTTTGTTTCCTTTATATGCTTTGGGTCTCATTATATTCTCTTTGGATGAGTTATTTTACCTGTTTCTTTATGGTATCTGCTTTTATCTGGATTTTCTATTTATGGTGTGGGTCTGTGTTATCATTAATTGTGATGGAGGGTCCTTACTGGAGGTCTGGGTTTTGAATCTGCTTGAAGTGGACTCCATGTGGAGGTGATGGGCCCTCATAGTGCTGTAATTGCTGGGGATAGCAGTGACATCATCTGGATTGAAGGTCTGTGCACTCCAGTGGATTTTGGTGTAAGTAAGGGAGGATTTTGGCGGTTATTAGACATCACTTAATTACTAAAATTTAAATAAACATTATAACACAATTATTATTATTCAGAAATATATTATAAAGCCTTTATAAATTGATATTATCTTTATATAAGCTATAAATATAATATATTCATCTATTTTCCACCACTAGCACACATTTAAATCCAAATATTGTGAGTTTTATTTGAGTATAACTATTTTATTAGTCTTCCCCTGAGTTTTAATCACTAAATCATTTATTAAAAAGTATTAGGACCATTAATAAATACTATTAAATCATACTTAAATACTAGATACACTGACAAACTGACTATAAGTTGAATTGAATTTTTAAAAGAAAAATCTGGAAGATCAAATGAGAATGTGAAATATCTTTCATATGGCTAAACCCTAGCTTTTTAAATAGTGATCACCTAACTTGAAAGTACACCTGCATTTCATACAGTAGTTGATGCCATCTTCAAAGAAAAATTCAATTGATTTCTCAAGTGTTTTTTTCACAGTTCCTTCTCTATTTTTTTAAATTTATTTTAGCTTACTAGAATACATGCAAATAGTTATTAAACGTTGACTCACCCTCAAATCAAGTCTACAGTACAGGTAAAATTATGTAAATGTTTGAAACATGACCAATTCTGTTTGCAAGTCTAAAGTGCATCCCACAGGCTGAAAAAAGTGGCAACAAGAAATCACCTGAGAAGCTTATTGGTGCAAAAAAGGCTTTCTTTTATAATTACTCAGTTTATTTGATAATGAGAAACATTTAACTAAAACTTAATGCAAATTAAAACAAGATAATTTAAAAAATACATTGAAAAATAAAATCAAAGCTAAGAAAATAAAATAAAAATAGACTAAAAAAATTAATCTGAAAAAATTGGGCTAGATGTAAATAAAATTTAATTATATTGAGACAAATAAAGTGTTAATAGCTATCCAGAAACAAATCTGAAATATTCATTACTCATTTTACTTATTATCTATTTTCTTTATTTTAATGAATTTCATATTTATTTTATTGCTTTAATATCATTTTTTATCTTTTTCTAAATTACAAAAACTAAATGATTAATCTACTTTTTCTTATTAAATTGATAAATTTTTTGGTACCTTCTTCTTGAAAAATATTTTGGTATGTGATCTATGATGTAGACTGGAAGGAAGACTGAGAAAAGTTTTTTCAAAATTCTGAAACTTAGAAAGTTTAAGTAAGAAAAAATAAAGCAAAATCTAAAAAAAAGAAAGAAAAAATTAATAAAAAAACATGTGAGTACTTGAGAAAAAAAGAAAAAAGATAAAAGAAGCCTTAGAGTATGCAATCATGCTTTCCAATGAGGTTCTCCCTTTTAAATACTATAAATACATGAAATACAATCTCATTTTATCAAATCTCAAATTCCTTGCAATAAGTTTCTTATGGAAAGAAAACCAGGAATTTATGACAATCTGAATCAAATGCAAAATGAATTCAGAAATCTTTTTTTCTTTTAAGAAAATTGTTTTTGGATATTTTATCTTTTCTCCTCTCTTTAAAGAGTAATTTTTCAGATTGTGCTTTAAAAATTTATCTATCTGATGCTGTAGTGATATTTGGTAAATCCTTGAATTTTCAATAATGGAAAAGGAAGAAAAAATGTGTGAAAGAGAGAATATTAGCATCTACTCATGGTACACTCAGAAATTTAAATTTTTGACACAATTATTGAGACCTGATTTATGTTTAGGACACCCAAAAAAATTTTCTTTCAAAATATATACAATACACCCATTTCATAAAACTGTTTCAAAAACATGGAGCATTTATCAAATATAAAGCATGAGAGAAGTTCAAAGAGCAAGTTGTGTGATGAAAACTAAAAGAGAATTTCAAGATTATGTGAAATAATTTAGCTGAAAATATGATTACATATTTTATCCCCCAATTATATAGGGTGAATTTCATAAGAACATTTAAAATCCCCTTAGAGAGGTCTTACACTAGTAGTTTTTTGTAATATGGATAGGATATAAGTCAGAATACAAGAATAATTGGAATGATACCTCACTCTAGTGGGAAGTCATTGTTAAAAATTCTCAAACTGTTACTTGGGAAAGATGTCCCAAGAGTTTTAAATTGCTTTCTGAATCTCAGAATATGCTTAGGTTGATGGAGCCTTTGAAAATTCAAGTTGAGTGACTTAAACCAACTCTTATTTGGGTTAAAATCAAGAGAATGTGCTAAGTATTCAATATTCTGAAGGTTCATCACAGACTCAAAGTATATGGATAATTTATAGTTTAAGACAAGAAATTATTCTCCATAAAAAAATTCTTTGTTCCACTTTGGCAAGCCACAGAATAAGGGAATAAAAGTAGACATTATAGATGAAAACTTTGATTTTTAGAGTTTTGAATGAAGGAAGAATAGTATAACCTGAGTTTTATAAAAGAATATTTTCTAAAAAATTATTTTTTATATATCCACCCTTGAAGTCATTCTTCCATATAATTCCTTTTTTTAAATTTTAAACTGAAACTTAAATCAATATCTTGATCCTTACTTGAAAATTTCAACTTCCAGGGCCATTTTTCCAAAGTTAGTTCTTGAAAGGGTAAGAGAAAATAATAAAGGTATAAAAGTTTAAAGATAGGTTTTTTTAAGGTAAAAGAATAACAATAATGTACCAAGAGAGAAATATGGAAAAAAATGTTAATTTTTAAGATATTTAATTAAAGATATGACAAGACAAACATATTTTTATAATTTATAGTTTTTTTCAACCCCTCAGTATTCAACTCCATAATTAATTACCTCTAGATTGTGATGTATTTATTATGAGCTGCCTAAATATAACATCAATGATATTAAAAAAGCAAAAACATTAAAGAAATCACTTATTTTACCTTTTTTTCAAATGTGTGGCTTCACCACAGACATCAAATTCATCACACATACAATGTGGAATTGATAACAAAAAATCTTACAAAATATAAGAAAGAAGTGCATTAAATTTTCATTATAATTTTTTGATGATTTTAGTTTTTAATTAGGGATTTAAAACTCTTGTAATTTTTTTTTCATTAACTTACAAAAGTTTTTTAGATGCCTATCAGAAAATTCAACACTCAAAAGGAAAGTTAAAAACATACTTCACCACAAAATTATCCCCATAAACAAAGCTCCTCAATGGATCAATCAAAGTATGGACATCTATAAATGGAAGATTACCTAATCATTATTCATTTTCTAAAAAAAATCTTATTAAAATTCATGTTTTGGATGCTGAAATTTCACTTTTATTGATCATCCACCTTTTTACAACATCAATGGCTTCTTTTTTGATGGAAAATAAATTTAAGGAGAAGATAAAAGGAAGGATCAACATCAATGCTAAGAAAATAAAGTAAAGATTCAAAAAATATCAATAAAAATATAAAAAAGGAACAATTTCCTGCTTCTTTTACTCAATTTGGTTTTGATGATGAGGATTTGGAGCTTGGAATACCTAATTTTTCAAATAATTTGAATGAAATGTGTGCATTTCACAAGGAGATAAATATAATTTTTGGTACCAAGTTGATGTTAAACTATGGTTTTAACATGATTTTAGTAAAATAACTATAATATATCCTCGCAATCCCTGTTGGATTTTAAATCTTTATATCAGATATGCAATAATCCTTCCAAAATACTTGCAACTGGTTTTTTCTCTTGATATCAACCATTTGTTAATCCTCCTGACACACCTGAAACTCACATAATTCAATACCATAAAATTTTAAGTCATATATCAGCTGAACATGATCCACACTATCAAGTATGAAATTTCATGAAGAGCACATCTGAGTTAATAGAGCCCCACAATTTTGATGAATGTTTACTTTGTTGTGAAAACAGCACTTTTGGTTAATAAAGTTCCAATCAAAGTCAAATAAGTGAATATTTGATTTTTGAAACACCAGTTTTGAAAATCGTGTGTTTTGAAGATATGCACTTGGATAAGTGTGGATTTTTAAGTGAAATTTACAGGACCTGACACCCCCTAATGGTAATCCATCTTACTTGACTTGATAAATATATATATTCTTTTATTCTAATTAACTTACAAAATTACTTCCTTTTTTTAAAGAATCTGAGATCTTATTAGATGTTCTAACATCTTCATCACTGATCTTAGAAGTGATGTTTTATTGATCATATGTTTGATTTTCATTCAATTTTCATATGTTTTTGATACCTTAAAAATCTATTTTTTTCAATTATAGACTCTTCATATCTATTATCAAGTAATATGAAGCTTTAAGATTATTTTGATGTATATTGTTGGTCACAAATTCTCTAGTACACATCTTGCAGTAATTGAGAAATTGGCTCGTTTTGCAGCAAGCAAAACAAGAGGTTGCTATGAAGGATTTTTACAAGAGCAAAAAAAAGGGGTTTTTGAAAGTTCAGAGAGAGTAGATTCTTTGCCCTTGGTCCTTTTAGTTAAATATGGATATATGTGTCAAAGAAAGTTGAAGATGGAGGAAAGTGCATACAAGACTATATGATATAAGCACTTTATGTATTTTTGACTATCACAAATAGCACTGAGAGCATATTATAGGTTAAGGAATTAGCATTGATTGATGTTACAGGTTTCGGCCTGTATATCCCCAGGACTGAGTAAAAAGTACTTATAAGTTATGTTAAACACATGAAATATAAATGGGAATAATAATTAAGAGTACACAAACAGTATACATAAGTATAATTATGATAATATACAAAATATGCCATTATAACACCTTATATACATGCATATATCCACCTTTTATAAGTCTTATGTACTTAATATTAAGTTGGAATATGTTAGGGTAATCTTAAGAATCTTAAGTATAAGGCTACATAATTTTTATGTACACTTAAAGCTGTTATTTTCACTCTTTTATGTAAAAAACAAGAAATGCGCTTTATTTCACTTAAAAGTTGACTATATGTGCTATAAATTTGAGAATTTCAAAAATGCGCTTTGACAGATCAATTATTCTCATTTAGGACTATTTATTTGGCTATTTAAATGCATAAAAATAACAATCTTCAAATTTGGTGGTTTTTATGCCAGAAATGGCTTCTGTGTTCTGGCCACATACTGCCTGCTTTTTTCCCGTGTGAATAGCTTCATTTTTAGAAAAGTTAGCTTTTTCACACTATAATGACCCCACATTCTACGCCCACTGTGGAGAAACACACTAAAATAGGCAACAGGCGCTTATTTAGTGTCCTAGCTTAATTAATAATGCATTGACCCTGTTTATATGCACTAATTTCATTAATAACCTCACTCTTGGCGTCTTAATTCATCACCACACTTAAATTCGCCTAATTATAGTCAAGGATTTACCCGTGCAAGCGCCTGCCAAGGACTGCATGTAGTTACCCCACATCTCACACTCTTTTTTGAGTTTTTGGGTGGTTTCTCAGTCAATATTGGTTATTTTTGGATGGGAATTTCATGTAGTATAATGTCAGGATTAGCCCCTTCATTTCTACAGTTAATCTCACTTATTATTATAAAGCTATTATTAACCTTAAAAAGTCTCCTTTAGTCTTTTATATTATTGTTTTATACGCATATACTCTCTTTTTGTCTTTTTCTTTAATTTTGATGGATTTCTCTTATTATTTCAGGATTTTGACGGTTTTTATTTGTCTAATTATGTCATGGGTTACTAGGAATGCTCATAGGCAGGTCTAGTAGTTGTTTTGAGGCGTCATTAACTGTGTATTGGATGGTACATTAAGGAAATCATTGGGGAATTCAGTGTGTATAAAAGGAGGAGTATTTTGGGTCTTGTTTCTTCATTCTTTATCATTTACAATTTAACCAATATAACCAAATTAATTACAATACATATCAATTAGTACTTTTATAAGACTTTTGAATAGTATCTGAATTATAAAATCTATTTTTCTACCAACTACAAAGATTGTAAGCCATATATAAAAATAGTGAGAATTATATTACTGAGACCATTAATTTTGATTATATTTTACTACTTATTGGATTTATTCTACAGTATTCATATAGGACCATTTAAATCTTCTAGACAACTGATCATTCAAGCTAGTTCACGTCTTGTACTTGACCTCAGCCTGACAATTGGGGGCCTTTACTCAAGAATTCTGTTATATTCCAGTAAGTAAAAAATTTTTTCAAAGAAGGTACATGTAAATAAAATCCCTATATGAATATTTGGATAATTACAACAGGTTGGGGTCACTTATATAGTGATTTCAGAAAATTAAGGCCTGTTATATAATAAAATTGTGATATTGAATCAACAATTTTACCACTAATTTAACATATAATTGTTATTAGTGGGTCTGCCAATGGACCAATGAAATTTGAGATATTTTCAGATAAAATTTTTACCACTTATTTAACATATAATTGTTCTTAGTGGGAGTCTGTCAGTAGGCCAATTAAATTTGTGATCTTTGCAGATGATAACCAATTAAACTGATTAATTGTTTTCTTTTTACAGGACTCTTAATCTCTTTTCTATTGGTTTGTAAAATTTATTTATATTAGAAAAAGAATCTTACTGACAGTTTATTTTTTTGATATAAAAAAAAGGCTAAATATTGTAGACCAGTTAAATAAAGTGACCACATAAAAGTATATTTGAATTTTGGAACTTTTAAATTCACTTCATACCTATAAGTAAGCAATATAATTGTCTTCAGGTATTGATAAATACTGATAAAACTCCTTTTTGAAGTTTTTCATATCTAAACTTTCAATTATTTAAATTCAACGTAAACATGTGTGACAACAATGATATTGTAAGAAATAAGGCAAAACCTTATAACTTAAGAACTAGAGCTGATAGACCTGTTACAGGACATTCAAATGGAGGGTCAAGAATCACCAATAATAAACAACACCCCACCAATGTCCCTGGAGGAAAGGGAAAAACTCTTAAAACAAGTGTCAATAAAGAAGTCCAAAAACACGTTGCAAGAGCAAATTCATTCCCTCTCAACCCTACTGAATACCCTAACAATAAGAGTAAACAATATGGTATACCAAATCAAAAATCTGGAGAAAAGGGCGGCACAGGGCTTTATAGAAGTCAACCAGGCTCTAGTGGATATAAGGTCTCATCTACAAACAGTGGCACCAAATACCACAGCAACACCTCCAGCCCCAGAAGAGGACCAAAAAATAACATTCAGAAAATGGAAGTGGGATTGTTATGCCCAAAACTACAACAACCCTCCTCAACAGGGATCCAGCAGTCACCCTTACAGGGGAAAGGCAAGGAGAGGCAGGGGAAGTGGGATAAGACCTTGGTGAGTCATCCAACTTCTTATGATCAATTTTATCAACCTAACAATGAATTACTTATAGGTAATGAGATTGATAAGGAAATATTGGATATGTATGATAATAATTTAAAAGATTATTCATTAAAAAAAAATATGTTAAACTTGTCTTTGCACAAAGACAATGTAGATAGTTTTATTGATCACCAGGATAATTCTATTAATATAAAATTGGAATCAAATGATGAGTCTTCTGAGTTGGACACAGAAAAAATAGAATATTTTTTAAAAGAAGATCCAATGGAATCAAAAATAATAAGTAAATTATTATTGAGAATTGAAAAATTGGAAGAGTTCTCAAAAGAGTCAAACAATAATACAGAAAAGGTATTATTACAGCTAACACAATCATTGAGTGCAACAGCCAATAGATTAAAAATTATTGAAAATTCAAATAATGAATTAATCAATGAGAATAAAGGCTTGAAATCTGATATTAGAAATTTAGAAAATAAATTAGAACACTCTCAGAATACTATGGCTACCATTGAGGGACAAGTTAAATTATCTTTTTCAAATGTAAATGAAACTCTAAATCATGTACCTGTAATACAGGATAGGTTACAAAGAGTGGAAATAGAAGTAGCAAAAATGTTGAAAAATACTGAAAGAATAAAAGATAACACTTCTTATGTAGCAAGAGTACCTGTTTTCATGAAACATGCAAATGAAAAACCAATGATGGAACATGAACATAGTATCATGGGCTCTTAGAATAATAAGTCAGTAAAAGATGCAATAAATGATCATCTTTCTAAAGTAAGTGAATTACTCAATATTCCTCAGGTTAGGGAAGCAAAAACTAGCCAAAAGAACTAGCCTAAGTTAGATCAGTACCCTTCTTTTGATGGGGATTCAAAATCTGATTGGCCAAAATTCATACAAAGAATTGATAACTTAAAATTTTCATACAAATTACTTGATGAAGAAATTACTTCAAAGTTAATATCTTTTTTTACAGATGTGGCCTTATTATGTTTTGAATCTTTATTTAGTGAGGGAATTAATTACTCCTGGAATGAATGGAAGGCACTAATTGAAAGGCAATTTGGTGGCCCAAAATTTAGAATCACTCAACAAAGATTGTATGAAAAGGCCAGATATAATCCAAATTCTGGAGATAAACCAATGGTATTTTTAATGAATTTAATAAAAATCATGAAATCCATGGATCCAAAAATGGATTATGAAGAGTGGGAAGAAAAGATAATATACAAATTGCCTATATCAGTTAGAGACATTATTGTAGCTAGAACTGAAACCATCAGAGATACCTCTGGGTTCATTAATATATGCAATGAGATATTATTAAACCACAAATATGAAACCAAGTATAAAAATTACAGAAAGAGTGTTGACGTGGTAAAACTTACTACAAGTAAATTACCAGTGGAGAAGAAAAAACCTTCAGCTCCCCTTGTCCCTAAAAGACAAGAGAATAACACTTGTTATAAATGTTATGAACCTTGGGTTAAGGGTCACATGTGTAAGAAAAGAATTAATGTTATTGAAACCTCACAGAATTCTGAACCAAGTAATCATGAAGATGAGAATGTGGAATCCAGTGAGGATTGCAAAAGTAACATATCTTACAGTGATGATGAAAATGAGATATTTGTATTAGAACAGGATATAATGTTCCTGAATGATGCTATACCTCATACAGACACATCTTTAACTTCCATTGAGGAAGCTGAAATAATTAAAGATTTAACTCATGATACTTACAAAATAACACCTATCAGAGCACCTGTTATTATATTTGGAAAAGAAATGAATGACATTCTTGAAACTGGGGCTGCAGGTAGTGTAGTTTCTATTAATACATTAATGAAACTTTACAGTAAGTATAAGGAAAAACTAGAACCTGTTCGAACAAAGAACTGGAGAGGTTTTGGATCAGTATTAAATCCAATTGGAAAATACAAAACTGCTGTGTTCTTTAAATATAACAATGGATATGTTAGAGCAGTATGTGAATTTGTAATAATGGATAATAAAAATTGTAGTGATTAGTTTATTATTGGCAATGACTTATTGACAAAATTTGGCATTAAACAAGATCCTGCAAACAGTTGCTTCACTATAGGCATGAATGGTAAGAGAAAATTTAAAATATGTTCTGAAAACTCAGTATATACCATTTCTCCTAGAAAATAACAACTGCAAGGTGGAAGAACCACCACTGAAATGGTTGAATTGGATAATGAAATCCAAAAGGCCTCTTTCAGTCCTCAACTCTCAAAAATTGAAGAAGAAAATATTTTGAGATTGATTAAATCATATCCTATGGCATTTGCTCATGGTTCAAATGAACTAGGATTGGTCAAAGACCATGAGATGAAAATCTCTTTAAGTTGTGATTTGGATAATATTCCTGGCAGCTTGAAAAAGAAACCTTACCCAGCTTCTCCTGCAAAAAGGAAAGATATTGAAGACAACATAAAAATGTTGTTAGAAATGGGTATTGTTGAAAAAGTAGACACAACACCTAAGTATTGTGTTATTTCACCAGTATTAATCTCTTATGAAAAAGATAAGGCAAGATTATGCGGTGATTATAGAGCTCTGAATACATACACAGTAGATGATATTTACCCTCTACCAAGGATAGCTTCTATCCATGCTACTTTACAAGGAGCAAAATATATTTCCTGTCTGGATGGAAACAAAGGTTACCACCAGATTCCTGTGGAAAGAAATTCTAAGAATTACTTATTAATAACCACACATATGGGTATATATAAGTATGTGAGAATGCCATTTGGCCCAAAGAATGAGCCTTCAGTCTTCCAAAAATTGATGGATAGTTTTTTTCATCAGGAAATGGTTGAAGGATTGCTATTGTTCTATATTGATGACATCATAGTGTTTTCAAAAACATATGATGAACATTTAAATCACCTGAAAAGAGTCTTTCAAAGGATGGATGAAATTAATATGACAATTGCATTAAAGAAATGTAAACTTGGATTTCAATCCTTGAAAGTACTTGGTCATGTTGTATCTGGATTACAAATTTGTGTTGACCAGAATAAGGTGGCAGCAATTAAAAGCATTGGTATACCTAAAAATGTAAAAGAGGTTCAAAGTTTTTTAGGTATGTGTGGATATTATAGACAATATATAAAAAATTACCAATCCATTGCAGCTCCTTTAACAACATTAATCAGGAAAAATTAGGCTTTCATTTGGAATAATGAAAGACAACATGCATTTAATAAATTAAAGGAATTTTTAATGTCAGCTCCAATATTGGGACTGCCAGATTTCACCCTACCTTTTATCTTGTACACTGATGCAAGCTTCATAGGTTTAGGTGCTGCTTTACAGCAGAAACAGATAATAAATGGAAAATTATCTGAAGTAGTTATCTGTTATATATCCAGAACCTTAAGAAAAACAGAACTAAGGTATGGTGCCACACAACTAGAATGTTTAGCCGTGGTATGGGCTTTGGAGAAACTTCATTACTATCTGGAAGACCAGAAGTTTGAACTTATAACAGATTGCAGTGCAGTAAAATCATTACTAAACATGAAAACCCCTAATAGGCACATGTTTAGATGGCAACTAGCTGTACAAGAGTACAGAGGAATAATGACAATCACTCATAGAGCAGGAAAATTGCATTCTAATGTGTATTTATTATCCAGAAGTCCTTTGCCAAATGATGCTGACAACCCAGCTTATGTACCTGAAAATGAGGGTATACATATATTTGGGATTCATATAGTGGACTTAGAGGAAGAATTTATGCAAACTATATTGGAAAATTATTCATCTGATAAAGATTTGACTAAACTATCTACCATTCTAAATGATCCAACAAATGCCTCCATGAGTGCATTGATTAAAACCTTACATCCAAAGTATAGAAATGCGTTGGAAAAAGGTAAACTGTCAATTGAAGATGGATATATATATTACAGGAAAAAGCTAAGTAATGTAATAGTAATACCACCTTCTATGAAAGAGTTAATGTTAAGTACTTGTCATGATGACATCTTAGCTGGTCATTTTGATTTTAACAAAACATTAACTAGAGTTAAAAACACAGCCTGGTGGATAAACATGAAAGAAGATGTACAAAAATACATTAAAACATGTGACTCTTGTCAGAAATCTAAAAGATTAACTGGGAAGAGAGCTGGGTTGTTACAACAAATAGAGCAGCCAAGTGCTCCATGGGAAATGATAAACATGGATTTTGTAACTGGCTTGCCATTAGCAGGAAAAGAAAGTTTCAATTCTTTCTGGGTAATAGTAGATAGATTAAAAAAATGTGTAAATTTATCCCTACCCATAAAGAGGTATCTTCAAAAGAATTGGCATTATTATGGTGGACTCAGATGATGAATACTGCTGGGTTCCCTAAAGCCATAATCTCTGACAGAGACCCTAAATTTACTTCAGAGTTCTGGACATCTTTGATGGAAGTATCAGGTTGTCAATTAAAACTGTCTACAGCACACCATCCACAAACTGATGGGCTGGCTGAGAGAATGATACAAACTCTAGAAGAAGTGATCAGAAGATATTGTGCCTTTGGATTAGAATACAAAGACAATGAGAAATTCACACATGACTGGGTAACATTAATTCCTGGCCTTGAATTTGCTTATAACAGCAAAACTCATTCTGTAACAGAGAAGAAACCATTTGAACTCTGGCTGGGATACGTACCAAATACCCCAGTAAATCATTTAAATAAATTACCAAGGTTAGATATACACCCTGGTACTAAATCCTTTATTCATATGCAACAAATGTGTAGGAAGCATGCAGAAGAATGCATCCAAAAAGCATTTGAATATGAAAAGAAAAGGTGGGACAAATCTCATAAAGAATTTGAATTCAAAAAGGGAGATGAAGTCCTTATATCAACACTACATTTTAACTTACAAGGTAATGTTAAATTAAAGGATCCCTTTGTAGGACCTTTTGTAGTAAGTAAAATGGTTGGTAATAATGCAGTGGAAGTCATATTATATGCTCCATATGATAGGAAACATCCAATTTTCCCTATCTCATTATTAAAACCTTACCATGCAAATGATCCTGACTTATTTCCAAAAAGAAGGGGAAGGCCTAAAAAGCAACCTGAAGAAATTGTGGAAAAAGCAGAGATTGAAAAAATACTCAAGAAAAGAATCCTTACTAAAGAAAAAGGAACTGATTATTTACTAAGATTTAAAGGGAAATCAAATGAATTTGATAAATGGATACCTGAAAAAGAAATTTCTAATTTATCCACCCTTCTTAAAAAATTTAAACAGAAATAAATTTCTGTTCAACCAGCTGAGAGGTTAAAAACCCAGTACTCATAATATTTTATTATGTATTATTTCTTTAAAGTATAATCTTTAATGCTACAGAATTAATCTGAATACCTGAAAATTACAAATAAATAAATAAAATGTATAACTTATCATTTTTTTTATTGATTTTTTTGGGTGGGCTAGTGTCATCCTGTATATCCCCAGGACTGAGTAAAAAGTACTTATAAGTTATGTTAAACACATGAACTATACATGGGAATAATAATTAAGAGTACACAAACAGTATACATAAGTAAAATTATGATAATATACAAAATATGCGATTATAACACCTTATATACACGCATATATCCACCTTTTATAAGTCTTATGTACTTAATATTAAGTTGGAATAAGTTAGGGTAATCTTACAAACCTTAAGTATAAGGCTACATAATTTTTATGTACACTTAAAGCTTTTATTTTCACTATTTTATGTAAAAAACAAGAAATGTGCTTTATTTCACTTAAAAGTTGACCATATGCGCTATAAATTTGAGAATATCAAAAATGCGCTTTGACAGATCAATTATTCTCATTTAGGACTATTGATTTGGCTATTTAAATGCATAAAAATAACACTTTTAAAAGTTTGTGTTTTTTATGCCAGAAATGGCTTCTGTGTACTGGCCACATACTGCCTGCTTTTTTCCCGTGTGAATAGCTTCATTTTTAGAAAAGTTAGCTTTTTCACATTATAATTACCCCAAATTCTACGCCCACTGTGGGGAAACACACTGAAATAGGCGACAGGCGCTTATTTAGTGTCCTAGCTTAATTAATAATGCATTGACCCTGTTTATATGCACTAATTTCATTAATAACCTCAATCTTGGCATCTTAATTCATCACCACTCTTAAATTCGCCTAATTTTAGTCAAGGATTTACCCGTGCAAGCACCTGCCAAGGACTGCATGTAGTTATCCCACATCTCACGCTCTTTTTTGAGTTTTTGGGTGGTTTCTCAGTCAATATTGGTTATTTTTGGATGGGAATTTCATGTAGTATAATGTCAGGATTAGCCCCTCCATTTCTACAGTTAATCCCCCTTATTACTAAGCTATTATTAACCTTAAAAAGTCTCCTTTAGTCTTTTATATTATTGTTTTATACACATATACTCTCTTTTTGTCCTTTTCTTTAATTTTGATGGATTTCTCTTATTATTTCAGGATTTTGACGGTTGTTATTTGTCTAATTATGTCATGGGTTACTAGGAATGCTCATAGGCAGGTCTATTAGTTGTTTTGAGGCGTCATTAACTGTGTATTGAATGGTACATTAAGGAAATCATTGGGGAATTCAGTGTGTATAAAAGGAGGAGTATTTTGGGTCTTGTTTCTTCATTCTTTATCATTTACAATTTAACCAATATAACCAAATTAATTACAATACATATCAATTAGTACTTTTATAAGACTTTTGAATAGTATCTGAATTATAAAATCTATTTTTCTACCAACTACAAAGATTGTAAGCCATATATAAAAATAGTGAGAATTATATTACTGAGACCATTAATTTTGATTATATTTTACTACTTATTGGATTTATTCTACAGTATTCATATAGGACCATTTAAATCTTCTAGACAACTGATCATTCAAGCTAGTTCACATCCTTGTACATGACCTCAGCCTGACAACAGGTCTCACCCGAGGATAAGTTTGAAAGCACATAAGGTGGTTCCACAGGTTTCTGTCACTGTTAGCTATGAGCTTCACAAATAATAGTCAAGAACATCACTAAAACTAAGAGGATTGATGGTCAAGCATACATGCATTTCTTAAGGAAAAAGAAGAAAAATTAAGATGCTAAACAAAATAGGAGCTCTTAATAAACACCAAGGGATCCACAAAAGATGGATAGTGTAATAAAAAGCACACATTTTGTAGTAAGTATAGAAGGAAGCACAGTGTTTACTATATAATTAAGGATCTCAGGAAAAGTAGGGTATGTAAGGTTTATTATTGTGTAGGGCACTAATAGTATGATTTTAAATGAAAACTTAGGCACTATTAGATAGATACAGGCTTATGCAGGTGTTGCACCTAGAATACTGAGATAATTAGTTTACTGTTTGATGTACTAATATTAGCACTGAAATTGTGAAAGGGAGCCAGAAGGGAAAGGAAGCATTGGATGAAGGGCACTGATCATATAGGATATATATTAAAGAGAACAAAATCTTTAATGGAAAATAGAAAAGTAGAAAAGTAGAAATAGAAAAGAAATATAAGTGAAATACAATTTTATTATTTTGTGTGCATAACAGGTGTAAAGAGCCAAGTGATAGTGCTCTAGAGTTATTTTATTACTGCAGTAAGGATAGTATTAGATAGAGAGCTTCAAGTGGGAGTAGCTAAGAGTACTAGTGCTTACTGTGAAAAGACCTAGGCAGTAAGAAACACCAATTTTTTCTTTACTTATATCTTCTAAATATTCTCTTCAATTACTATATTAATTATAAGGTCTCTTCTATTTCTAACCACACTATACAAATTATTTCACTGTCTTTAAATATTAGAGTGGATGGTGCTTCTTTTTATCATTTTTATTATTTATAAATGAGAACCAACCCATCTACTTCTGTTTCTATAGCTTAGTATTATAGAGCTTTAATTTTTCTACAATTGGTGTCCCAAAAGTGAAATAATTGTAGGTGTTTTTTGTTTTAAAGTTATTTTTTTCAGGGTTTCTTCAGCAGATGTAATCAAGGCAGCACTTCAAGGGAAGATTAACAGGGTCTTAAATAGGTTGATCAGAAAGTGGTTATCAAATTATAGCATAGAGCTGTATTAAAGAATAGAGGTAGTTATTGATCCAACAGAAAATACCTTGAGAGTTACTCAAGAAAGGGTTAAATTTCCTAATTTAACAGCATCACTTCCTTATAGGGTGTTGAAAGTAATTAGACCTAAAAATGATGAAAGCTTGCACTTTCAAAAGTATCAATACCAAGAAATTCTTAAGAAGTTTTGAACAAGTGGTGGAAGTTCATGAGGCTATAGAAAATGATATGGTACATAAAGTATTTTTTTGTAGAAAAGAAGTGTAAAAACAACCTAGAGGATTTTGAGGATCATGAAACTTGACACTGGACAAAGTTGAAGTTTCAGATATTAAAAAAGTGACCTAAATTTATGGAGGAGACTAGTTTCACAATTCAGAATTGGGATTCCCTAGTAAACAAGGCTGGAGCTGAAGGGGGTATTTGTGATTCCAAATATTTTAAAAATTTAGAGAAGAGTTTGATCAGATAGTTGAATATTTGGCCAGTAATAAATATTTAAGTGATTTTAGCCCACCATTACCTTGTTTTTGTGAGGAGTTAGCACCTGAAGTAGAGGACTGGGAAAAGAAGCACCTAGACAACAAAGGGAAGTTGGTTGAGAAGCTGTATGGAAACTATCGTTATCCTGTATTAGAGGAAGTAGAAAAGGTAGTAGAGGCCAAAATGAATTTGTGAAAAGTTGAGTGCAGGGAAGCAAGAGTCTAATTGAGAGAAGAAGAGGCAGTAATGATGTCAGTAAAAGAGGGTTCAAATTCTTTAGCCTTTACACCAAAAGAAAAAACTTCATATAATGATTTAGAATCAGTAATTTCAAAAATCAAAAAACTTGAGAAAAAGGTAATCAAGGATGATAAAGCAATGGAGTATTACAAGCCTAAATACTCTCTTAAGACATTGTGTTCTACTAGTATGGTTTGCTGATATTTTAATAAAGAAGGACACATTAGTATGCAGTGTAATGAAATTCAAAAAGACAAATAGAATTGAGTGGTTTATGAGGGTGGTACAAATCTAAATTTCAATAAGAATTGAGGGATGTGGGAAAAGTTCATTGATCATGTAAATAAGAAATCTATAGAAGTCCATTTTACTAAAGGAATATGATAAGGATGCTTCTAGAAAAGAGGAAGCTACTAAAGCAAAGAGTAGTATTCAGTCTCAGCTCAGGCCTAAATTTGGAAAGGTGGAACCAAAAAAGGTGTAGAAGAAAAATTATTCTAGAGGAGAAATTTATATGATGCAGAAGGATTTGGCTGATATGGGGCTTCTTAGTTTTGATGCTTCAGATTTAAATGGTGAGCCAATGGCAGTGGCTGATGATCATGATTCTGAAGAGGATGAACCCTTTTTGTCCCTTCAAAAACCAATTTTTATTAGTACTACTCTAATGAAGGGATTTAGGAGGACCAGTGATGGATCTGGTTTGGGTAAATTTTTCAGTGAAAGAGTGGATGTTATAAATTCTGAAGATGGAAAAATGGCTGTTGATTATGGAAATGTAGGTCCTCAAGAGGAATTTAAGAGAAAGGTTTTTAAATAAAAGGTTTGGCATGAAAGGTCAGTTGTGGAAGATCAAGGGAATGCGTTTGATGTTTTGGGTAGGGTGAGTAAACATCAGATTTCTCTATCTTTGGGTGAATTATTCACTATTAGTCTGGACTTTGAAGAGAAGAAAAAGAAGCATCTTACAAGGAGAAGAGTTTCAGTTGGAGAACTGGAATATATGTGGAAAAAATTGGAAAAATTTGGTAGTGAGGAGGAAACTCATTTTTGTGCCCCTTTGGGCTATTTTTTCGTAACTCTAAATGGCAAAGACGTAAAATCTTTAGTGTACTCTGGGTCCCAAATTAATTTTACTTATTTGGAACAGGAAACAGGTATTTGTTTTCCAATCAAGACAAGTATGGGTGGAAATACTATAGTTAATTGTGGTCATGCTACTGAGCTGATGAGTACAACAGAGAGTGTCAAATTACGTGTTAGGGAACCTGGTAAAGTAAATTTTTATGTGGCCAGAGGGGCTGTAAAGATGGTTCTTAGTGGTCCTTTTTTGATTTATTTTGAATCCAATACTGGTTGTAAGTATGGAATGTTTTTTTGTTTGGATATTTCTGGTGATTAAATGAGAATACCACATATACAGTTGGCACCCTTTCTTAGACTCTCCTTTTTTGGGATTGGGAGGGCTGATCACTCTAATGTTGTAATATCTCCTCAAGGAGAATCACAGATTGCAGTAGGTCAGATCACCTGGAGATACTATAAGTGTATTCTCAATTATTTTATGTTGATATATATTTAATCTTAAAATAAATTATGTTCTTTTCAACTTGCCTCACTATGTTTTCAAGTTTTTTAATTTCTTTAATGAATGGTTCAAATGGAAAGATGGGATGTATTGCGTTGGCTAAAAATTGAAATGAAAAACTGGCAAAAAGTGTGGATAATTAGGATATTATTAGTGGAGGAATTTTGGCCCTCCATAATGTGAATAAACTGCAATTAAGGTGAGAAAATAAAAATAAAAATCTTAGTATAAATAATTCATAAAAAAATTCCTTTTTTGATAAATATAAAGTTTCTGATTCTGTTCTCCAGAAGGAGGTTAAGCTACAAAATGTTTTTACTGGGAATTTTATGGAAGAAATTATTGCTATTGCTGATGGAGGTTTTGATGTAAAATTAGATAAAAATATTATTGATTCTTTTAAAAAAGAAAATGATAAAAATTTATTTCAACTAATTTTTCTAATGATTCTGGTAATGTTTAGAACTCTGATAAAGATTATTTTGATGGTGATTTATGAGGAGATCTTATTCCTCAAGTCAATGTGGATGTTGAAGCAGAATAATATAAGAATGTATCCAATAAAGTCAAGGCAATTGATGAACTTCTACAAGCTGAATTGAACACACCATTGAAGAGGCCATTTTTATCAAAAGATTCATATGATTGTCCTTTATTTAAGAATCTGTCTGAATTTTCTGAAATATCAAGAAGAAATTTTGATAGAGTTAATGTTTTAAATTTTGGACCTGAACATTTGTTTTCAGGTGAAGAGACAAAGATTTTTTTAGTTGTGATGGTAAGAGGGGAAAAAGTAATGGTTTTTGTAGAAGAAGAGAGATGTTTGTTAAAGCATTCTTGTGGCTAGCCTTACAATATTGCTATTTTACGTCATTAAATTTGGCAGCAAGGTCAAGTTTTAAATTTCTGAAGATTTAAAATAAGATTATATTGAAGTTATTAGAGAATGAATTTTTATTGGATTATATTAACAGTATTTTCAAGTTATTCTAGTCCAGTTTTCTGCATCAAGAAATCTAATGGAAAGCTCAAGGTAGTTCATGATATTAGTGATTTAAAAAGGGATACAATAAAAGATGCTGCTACACTGCCTAGTGCAAAATAGTTTACAGAAGCATTTTCTGGGAGAGTGTGTTATGGATTAGTTGATAATATGGGGGGATATGATGAGAGAGAATTGAATCAAGATTCTAGACCTCTCACTACTTTTGATACTACACTTGGACAATTTTAATTAACAAGATTAAATCAAGGTGCAACATATTAAGTTGCTATTTGTCAGGCTCAGATGGCTTGGATTCTTAAGTGTTGGAGGAGAATCTAGGGATTAGACAATTTATCTGGGAGTATCAACACACAATATGGGGGCGGACTTGCTAGCAAGTCCGCAGCTTTGGACCCAAACTCACCATAGATTGAACACAAATTGAGCTATTGATAAAGGAACCATACAATCAGGGATTAACACCACTCAGCAGAACAGTTTTAGGTGGGTGCTCAAGTAGATTTCAGTATGGGTTCAGTATGAGTTCAGTATGAGTTCCATCTGAGTTAAGGTTGAGGACTTTAAAGCAAGTCCACCCCCTATATTGCGTAGTGTATGCTATTACTTGGATGATGTATATATTATTGCAGAAAAAAGGGTTTAGAGAAGTAGAGGTGTATTATGATTAAGAGGATGTAGTTATGTGGGAAAGTGGCAGGTTGGAGAAACATGTATATTTTGGAGAGTTAAATTTAATTAAAGAGATGTTGGATGGTTCTGAAGAAGATGATGAAAAATCTTATTTAGTAAGTAAGAAAATTCAAGGAAGAGAACTTATGGCTCACTCAAGTCTATGTTAAGTAGGTGATACAGAAGTGCCCATTGATGTGGTTGTGATGGAATTTAAAGATGAAGTCAGGCACCAGACAGGTTTTTATTATATAATGGTGAATTATTTTTTAACTTTGGAAAGGCCAGAGGATTGTGATGATAATGATTGAGTGGTAATAAAAAGGAAGACCCTTAACTTTTATTTATCTGAAATAAAGTTAATTAAGAGAAGGTATCCAACTCCATAAGTTGTTATTACTAAGAGAAAAGGGCAAGAGTTGATTATGAAATCACTACATAAAGACCTTGGGCATAGAGGCATTGGTGAAGCTTGTAGAAGAATTTCTGATAGATTTTGGTGGCCTGGTATGAAAATGGAAGTTAAACAGTGAGCTAAGTCATGTGAAGAATTTCAAAGGAGAGTTTATTTAAGACCTAAAGAACCTGACATGAAACCTGAGAAATCATATTTTTTGTAGGGTCAGTTTGTATGCTTTTCATATTTAAAAGGTAATATATAAATATTTAATTGATGCTAAAGATGACGTATCTGTTTGAGTTGAGATAGAGCCTCTTATAAATTTGAATTTCAAAAATGTGGTAAAATATTTTATGAAAGATTGGTTGTATAGATATGGTTTTGTGAAGCTTGTAACTGTTTTTGGAGGGCCTGAATTTTGGCCCAAATTTAGAGAAGCTATATTGAAATATAGATCAAAGTTTAGGGTAGCAACCTCTTATTATCCTGAAGCTGGAGGATTTGTAGAAAAAGGGAATCAAGTTCTTAGGGGGTTTCAAAAATTACTATATATGCCTAGCAGTCTGGAAAGAAAGTTCTATAATACTAAGCTATAGACAAAATCTGAGATGGCTTGGTTCTCCTTTCTAAAACTAATTTAATAAGAAGCACCAGACAGTCTAATATTTAAATAAAGTGGAAGCACATATTTTAAGTTTGGTTATATATATTTGGGGAAGAAAGTAAAATGAGTTTATAAAGATATTTTTAAAGAAAAGAGATAATATATTTAATATAATTAATCTATCGGTTAGCTAGATCTATTCTCAGTATGCACTAGTATTATCAATCACTCCCTCTTGAAGTGCTCTATCTAATACTATCCTTACTGTAGCAACAAAATAACTCTACTGCTCTACTTCTGGTATGCACACTGTTGTGTAAAAAAATATAATATATCTATAATTTCTTTTATATGTATAATATATCTACTTCACTTTTCAATTTTTTCACCACCCCTCTTTTTAAGAGTGAGTTCTCTTTTATATAAATTGTATGTCTAGTGCCCTTCTCCTATGCCTCCTTCCCCTACTGGTTCTCCTACACAAGATCAGTGCTACTACAAGAATATCAAACAGTAACCAAGTATATCAATAATCAAAGTACATATGTTAGCATTAAACCTGGTTCTAATAGCGCTTGAAAAAATTCTGTAAAATAACTATTAGCAACTGATGCTTTATGTCAGCCAGGCTGCTAGACTTACCCAGTAAAATAATTAATTATTAACTGGATGAAGCAAAACCTTATTATTTTAATTATTTGATTATAAATTAGTTATATTAAAATTACCTACAACAAATTAACTAATTACAGAATGTAAAATTAATGAATAATTAAAATTAAATATAAAAATGTCCCTTATATTTTTATTCTCTAACACTGTGCTCATTGACAGGTTGAAAGAAATAAAAAATATATTCTAAAATTAAAATAAACTTTTAATATTCAAATAAAAATAAATATATACAAAATATACAAATTTCTTATTTAGAGTTGACCTTTACGGTAAATATTAATTAAATTAATGTATTCCTGACATACTCTGTAAATACATCTTTTTGACGCCTTCTTTTTAGAACAACTTTATTATTTGAAAATATTACTTCTGGCATATTCCTTTTTTCTCTCTCTTATGCTACTGTTTTTAGAATTTTATTGTCATGCTTTGTCCCTCCTTTGCCTATATAAGGCCTCTCTTTTGGTTGTTTTTCAACATTCCATTACTGACTTATTTATTAAAACTACTTAAAATATTTATTACTATCTATTACTGCTTTAGTATTTACATTCACGTAACTCTAATCCATTAATTATAATAAAAATTAAATTGTTTATCTCTTTCTATTGAGTAAATATTTGTGAAGATAAGGAAATACGTACCCCAAGTTTGAAATCCACAAATCCCTTTGTTACTGCTATTGAACCACCGTGAAAAACCTTCTAGACTTGAAAGACCCCTTGACACTTTACCTTTCCATACATACCCTATACTTATTGAGATTACTAACTATATAATAATTACTTTACCACCTTTCATACCTATAATAACAGCCCCTGCTTGCCGTGTGTGTATCTACCAATTGTGAAACCCTTCATGCTAAGTAAGTACTCCTCCTTCAAGTCTTACTTCTTTTTATTTTATTTTTTGAGAGCCGCTATCAACCTACTCATCCTTCTAGTGCTAATTTTCCCTATCTAAGTTTTTACCACTGCTGTGAATTTTTAGCTTACATCTAAAGACCATCACATATCTCTAAGTGTGAAACTCATACCCTTGCTTATTTCTGCATACCCCTTGTTCTATACTATTCTTCTAACACTGGTTGTGGCTTCTTCAAATACATATTATAGTCTTGCCTTATAGTATATTATACAGTTATCTTTATCTCTGATTGATGCTGCTTGTATATCCATACTTCCCCTTAAAAAAATTGTGTGTGGAGAGTCTACTTTTCCTGTGCCTTTTAAGACCCTTTAGTCGTGCTTTTGTAACCTTCCTTCTTTTCAACCCTGTTGTTGTGCTTTGTGAGAACTGAGTCATTTCTGCACTTGTGAGACTTTTGCTGCATCCTTGTGAGATGTGTAATCCAGTCTCCCTCTATTTTCAACTGTCGCCACACTATAGCACATGTTTGTTTTGCCATGGGGCACAACAGTTACAAGACAATTGTTTTTTGCACTTAAGACCCACCTAAGAAATTTAAGTGCCAAAATTAATTTCTACTTAACCGTTGTGTAATCATTGCACCATTGTTTCACCCACAGAGAAAACAAGTATTTATTGTAGTGCCAGACGCTATAAAACCAGGTGCATATTTTGCACTTTTTCCTCATTCCTCATTCTTCTCTTCTTCTACTTTCTAGTTTCACTTCTTCTCTTTACTAGTTTCCCTTCTCTTCTTCAACAATCTTCTTTATTATGAATACCAACAACAAAATTGTCAATGCTATCCATCAGTTTGTTGACACTCAAAAATCTATTGTAACCATGGCTCCTGCCGTCAGAACTACTCTTGCTGGAGCCAAGCATTTCCAATGCTGTACTGAGAACAGCATAACTCCTTTTTACTTCTTGAAAGCTCTCCATGGTAACGGTCTTTTCAATGTAAGTTTCTTCTCTTCTCTTTCCTTCTTTATTATTTGGTGCTGATTCTATTACCCTTTTTTATTTTTAGTCATGCAACTTCTGTAAAAGTCACAGGAAGAAATTCAGTTTCAATGGTCCACCCAGTGTGGTCTTCCAAAATTGTCAGAGGCCTTTGTTGGGCTTTTTGGCGCTGTTTTGGTATGTCTTAATTGACATTGGTTGAATAATTGGGTGTTTTTCTGGTTTTATTCAATGAATATTGGGACTATGGGTATGTGGGTACTACCATTGGATAGCCCTGGTTTTTTTCTATATTTTATGTTTTCATGACATTTTTCATATTCTAAGTTTTAAGGGGTCATTTCCTCATTTTTAATTTCTAAAAGATAGTTGTTTAATTTTGTTTTTTGTGTTTTATGGGCTAACCTTAAGTCTTAGGGTTAAGTTCTTAGTACCATTAAGTAGAGCTGATTTGGCTCTATATTTTATGTCCCAATGTTGTTATAGCTTAATTTTGTGTTTTAAGGGTTTTAGTAGTCATGGTGGATTTTTCTAAGTATTTTAGGCTTTATTGGAGGCTTTTGGTGGTTTTCTGGCTTCAGGGAGGTCTGGCCGTTTCTAGGCAGGCCACCCACCTTGGTTATAGAAGTCTGGGGAGCACTTCTAGAGGGTTTTATTCAATTTGGCTGCCAAAAGCGCCAAATTTATTGCTGTGCATGGGCTTTTTAGATGGTGGTCTGTGTACATACTGAATAAGACATTTTGAGGCAACTTTAATTATCATACAACCATGCTGTGTAGGTAGACTCTTACAGTTGCCTTTCTGTAAGCAGAATACAAAGGCATTGGATAAACCGTAGAAAACCCTGTCCTTCTAAGTAAAATTAGGGTTACTCAAATACCTAAGCTTACTAGTCTATTTGAATTGATTTAAAATATAGATGAAAATCTAATTTTATGAAAGCTTATTGAGATTTAGAAGTAGCAGATGTTGGAAAAGAAATACTGATGACAACAATTAAGGTGTACCAGTGAAAGATCTGAAAAGATAGACTTATATATTTTTATAAAGATTTTATTTTAATGAGTTAACAATAAAAACAAGTCCCTGAGATGGTGACCTTTCCAATGATACCCTATATGTGATGAAAATATAATTGTTGTATTGTATTTCAACAGTGTTATGAAAAATATGAATGTTATAAGGGTATTATAATTTTATTTTATTTTGTTGAGAAATGAAAAATATGAATGTGGCTGTTAATTATATTCAAAAAAGACGCCTATTATTGAAACTAAAAAGACAAAAACCTGTAGAAGACTAAGATTCCCCCCTTTCTATCTGATTCTCCTACTCCTGACCTTTCCAACAATACCCTACATGCATAGGATCTACAATAAACTATTGATCTAACAAGCATAATAAACTCTAACCAAATTTTGCCAAAATAGCCAAACTTTTCTGCAGTGACCAAACTTTGCACTGGTGATCAGACTTTTCTACAGTGACCAAACTTTGCACTGGTGATCAGACTTTTCTACAGTGACCAAACTTTACCACAGTGCCCAGACTTTTCTGCAGTGACCAAACTTTGCCACAGTGCCCAGACTTTTCTGCAGTGACCAAACTTTGCCACAGTGAGCTCTTTTTGCCATAATGAGCCAATTTTGCCAGAGTGAGCTAAATTTGCCAAAGTCACCACAGGAAATCTAGGGGTGAATTGCTAGCAATCCCCTCTCCTGAAATTTAAAGTGTCCCTTAATTATGCCAGGTTTATGAATACTTTATAAACAAAAGTAAATTAGAGTTAGATTTACATTTATTCTCAGATTGGTTCAAAAATGAACCTCAACTGATCTCAAGTTATGCATAATTTGATCAACTATAACAATGATTTTATCCTTCATTGAGCACACATTGAGCACACATTGATCCAACATAAGCTTTTGAATATACAATATTTTTATCAATTTAGAGGAAGAAAATTATTCTTTAACATACCTAATCATTACTTTGCATTCAAAAGATAAACCATAAAATTATGAAAGTAAATTTAATTTACAATAATAATATCTTTTACTACATAATTGTAACAATAAATAAATTTAGCAAATTTTTTGATCACAAATATTAATAACTATAGGAATTAAAATAACTAATGCCATTCCTATTTTCAAAATTTAAAAAGATTATAGTCACTTCTCACTTCTCATCTGTTAAGTCTTTGAAAAACTAAATTTTGTATAATTTTTTAAGTTTTACCAAAAATATAAGACCTACAGGCTATTGAAAATAAAATCTTCAGTTACTCAACTAAAAGAAATATTTATATTTAAATAAAAATAAAAATAGTCCTTAAAGTGTATAACATGAAAGGTTTTTATGGAAATTAATATGCAAGTTTTCCTTCTTAAATATTTAATGCTTATATAAATCACTTTCCCAAGTTTTGGTATGAGTACATGTGAAATAGTAACTGCATTTAAAAGTGGAAACCAATATAATGACAAAAATATTTACAAAATTTATTTCAATTTAATATTTATCTGTAAAAAATTTTGAAAGTAATATTTTATTCATCTTCTTAAGGATCTCTTCCTCCTCCTCTACCCATCTACTTTTTAATAGGGGGTCTCAAACTTGAACAAATATGCCTGGTGGATTTCATTTGAAAACCACCACATAAACACACCATGAAACATGGCTGATTTGGTACATGAGATTATAAACATGGGGTCAAATATGTCCTACTTTAGTGAAAATTTTCCAACCACAGCACAGGCAACCAATCTAAAGATCCTCCCGATTCACCACACATCACATCTTTCCCAACCCACTTTTTTGAAACAAATTTTTACACATGGTGCCCCAGTAAATTTTGAGCTTTTCATTACTTTCTTTATCAACAATTCCTGAACAAATTTATATCCTCAAAACTCAGTCATCATGCCAAGAACACTACAAAATTTTCAACACAACGCTTTTAAATCCTTTTTTCATGCTCTCAAAATGATCAAGTTGCATGTACTTTCCACTTGGTTTTGTTTTATTTTTGCATATTAACTTTTATTTTGAATTTTCACTGAAAGCATAATTCTTCCCTTCCTGATTCATTTTGGTTAATCATCTCAACATGAAGTTGGATATTTCAGAAATTGCATAATTTTTCATTTTTTCTGTTTTTCAATGATCTTTCATATCCTTTTATTCATCTTCTCTCACTTCCTTAACACTTCTTCTATTTTTTTATCCATCACTTCCTGAACTTCTATCTGGTCCTTTTACATCTTTGAAGACATCTCATCAGGTAAGTCATCCTCCCACCATATTTTTTTCAATTTTAACTGAAGTTCTTTTTCAGAATTTTTTTTTTTTTTCTATTTCTTTTTTTGTTTTCTCAAATCACATTTCCACTTTTAAGAAGGTTCTACAGAAGCCTAGCTCTCATATCCACCAAGCAACATCTGATTTGGCTCACTGGTTAATGAGATATTTATTATTTACTTGGCTCAAACTTCCATCAACTTTATTTTAATCTTCTCAAGTAGGTCTTACTCTGGAACAAATATAATACTTAAAAATAACATAGGTAGCTAAAATAGATCTTTTTAGACCATTGATAATACCTGACTTTAATTTTTATAACCCTTTTTTGATTTTCTTTTAAGTCAAAAATAAAAGGTCAGAAATAGGGTTAGGGTTTTTTAAACGACATATCCTTTTGTTGGAAGAATCTCAAGAATCATTTATTTTATTTCCAGCAAATGGTGTTGAATTTGGTCTAGTGGTTGCTGAGATAACTTCTTCCAAAGTTGAATCTTGTTTTATAGACTAATTTACATTTTTTAAGTTCAATGTTGCATAATATGCATATAGGGCTTATGCAATCTATTTCAAATAATACTTCAAGATTTTGGCTCTGATTTGATCAGCTAAATATCAGTTTTGGATGAGTCCTTCCTATTTTGTAATTTTTTTATGAGGATGAATATTAACATTTGATGAATTTTAGCTCATTCAAATCCCACATTATTTTGATTACAGGTTCTCTATAGGCATGAATTTCATTTCCATAAAGCATAATCAATTTTGGCTCAGAAATTTCTGAGATATCTACTTTTAAAGTTGAGTCTTTTTATGTAAACTAATTTAAATTTTTGAATTTTGATATTCTGTAATATGCATGTTTTTTCTGATACTTTTCATTGTACCACTCCCAAGGTATGTCGATTCCTCAACTGTTTTTTATCATTTGTTTCCTCAATTTTTCTTCTTTATAAATCATTTTTTCCCTGATTTGTTGATGTTTTGGATTTTTTTCAGGAGATGGTATCATCAAATCTATTTGGAACTCTTCTCAGCATAATCATCAATCAAAAATCCAAGAGATAATCATCAAACTACCAAGGAAACTCCTGGTTTGATATCTTGTAAAAAAAAATTTCTCATTTTTTCAGAATCTTGTGAAGCACTTACTCATTTTTGTTTTTCATTCCAGATCAAACAAAGTCTGATAAACCAGGTAAGTAAAGCAAGGGGAAAGGGCCCTACTTATAGTAAATCTTTAAGGAGGGGTTCCAAATAGGGTAATTAGAAGATTTTCCATTTTTTTATTTTTATTTCATAAATTTTTAAATTATCAATTATTAAATATAATCAATCAAATAAAACGTTTGTGCAATTAAGCCTTGCTGCTGTATAAATTTGTTCATTTAATTATTTATTTGTATTGAATGGATGAATTGTCAATACATTGCTTGTCATATGATTTATTTGGCTTTGGTCACATCTGAAATCATTAGCAGGTGGAATTGTGAATCCCATTACTTTTACTTGGCTGATTATATTTTTTTATTGATTTATATAAGAATTTATGAAATTAAAATGAAAATTTGGTAATCTTTACCCCCTCCCACAGTAAGTTGCAGGGGGAGGTATTGTAAATTTTTTTTTCTTACATAAATATTTTTTCTGACATGAAAAAAAATGGCAATCTCCACCCCCTGCCACAGTAAAATTCAGGATGAGGTATTGCCATTTTTTTTTCAGACATAAAAAATTTTTTTGACATGAAAAAAATGGCAATCACCACCCCCTAATATAGTGAAATTCAGGGGAGGGTATTGCCAAATTTCTAGATTTAGAAAAATAAAGTTTGTTAATTTATGTATCTTGTGCATAAGTGTTGATTAATGAAGCTGTTGAAAAACCATATTTAACCAAATTATTAATAGAAATCCAGAATGAATTTTAGTCAAGTAGATATGGAGAAAAACATTACTTATAATTTAAATACAAAACATTTAATTAACTGGTATCCTAAAAAATAGCAAGAGTAGAAGCATGCAATGTATATAAGAGAGATTCAAAGCATTTTTTTACAATCAAAATATTTATTTCCATCTCTGATCTGGAAGAGGTTTTCAAGATGGGTAAATGTGCCACCATTTCAATTTGAACTAAAATGACAAAGTGCAACACATATTTGAATAGGAGGATCTCTTTATGAACAACAAGAATCATTTCTGAAAATTGAGTGATATTTTATCAGTTCAACTGAGAAATCGAGGCAAGGTTGTGCAAAATATCTGTTTAAAGCTAATTTAAGGAATGCTTTAAAGAACCTCAAGGTTAAATTGTGGTTGGTGTTGTATGGAAAGTGTTCTGGAATATAAGTAGTGATTCTTCAGCATGTCACACATGTAAGCCAAGTCAATTTCAGCATTGGAGTTGGTATCTGAGTTAACCAATAGATCCAGGGCTAGAGTGGTAGCAGTTATTTCTAGTTTAAAATGGACTGAAAGAGGAATTTTAGTGAATGGTGATTAAGACTAAGGGTGAGTGTATAATGAAGTGGCTGCTTAAGTGGTGGGAAGTCATGTTTTTCACATGTTGAATAATAAGCCCTTAAGAATTAGGCGGAAAAGAATCTAAAGAGATGGCTTGTCTGTACCTATTGCTGACTAATCAAGATGAAGGAGAAAAGTGTTTTGATGGCTTTTTTTACCAAAAGAAGGTTTGTTTGAGGCAAAACACACCATCAAAATACACCTGTCCATGGCAGGTGTATTTCATTTTCTGATGGTGTGTTTGGTACTTTTTTTGTGGTGTGTTTATGTGGTGTAATTGGTCAAGTTTGAGATGCCCTAATGTACTCCATCCCATCTAATTTTCATAGATAATCTCTATTGTTCTAGAACTCTCCTTATCAGCAATGGCCAATTTTATTTTTGAGCCATTAATCCCTTCATCAATCCTTTACCACTCATAATTCTTAATATATCAAAGAATATGCTTTTTTTATTTCATATAATGTTTTTTTCAAGCTTTCAAATGTCAGATAACACTACCAGAAAGATGAAGCCTAGCTTGTAGTAATTTATATTTACATTAAAAAGAAAAGAACCTGAGCCACAGGAAGTGGCTCGGCATTGAAATATAAAAAAAAAATTGCTGCCAGCTTTAAGCTGGCAGCGTTTAATAAAAAATAAAAAAAAAATTGGCCAAAGCCACTTTTAGTGGCTTTGGCCAGTTTTATAATACAGCTTGCAGGTAGTTTAAAACTGCCTGCAAGATTGTGAGTTTAAAAGCGAGCGAAGTTGCATGCAGCAACTTCGCTTGCTTTTTTTTTATATTATTGACTTTCAGCCAGTAATAAACTGGCTGCAAGTCTTTTTTTAAAGCAACCAAAGTCGCTACAAGTGACTTTGGTTTCAAACTGATTTTCGCATCTCCCAGCCAGATAACACTGGCTGGGAGGTTTGATGGTGAGATTTGAGAAGCCAATGTTGCTTAAAGTAACATTGGCTACTATAAAAATAAACTACCAGTCAGGGCGAGCCTGGCTGGTTTGAATTAATAAGAAATAAGATTAAAGTTGATATACATTTAAATTTGCGCTACTCTTTTACATGCCATTTGCCATTAGTTTTTTGACAGTGTGAAATGTATATGTGCATAATAAAAAATCAAAGCCAAAAAAAAAGGTACTGGATATTTTTAAATGCCAAAACTTATATGCCCAGTTTTAAAATGTTTGAAATATAAGAATAAGGATTTTGTGTGTAGATTGTTTTTCAGAAATGCATACTTTCTTGTTAACTCTTTTGTAGCCAAATGTCAACTTAGTGGCAAAAAAAATAATAAGTGATAAAAAATTGGTCCATAACATCTGAAGGTTAGTTTTCCAACCTTATGTGAACAAATAATATCGATAAGTGGATTGATTTCGTAAAATAAGTGAATGTAAATATTAATTGCATCCGTGTGAAACTATCCGAGGCTTTGGTTCCTCGAATTATACTTTGTGAAACCCTATAAAAATAAGCTGTAAAAACAATATGTAAGTTTTAATTAAAAGCATGTGAAAATGTTTAGTCATCATTTGTACAATATATTGCTGTGTAAAAACCTGTTGCATATACGCCTTATGCAAGTCACTGAATGCCATGCAACCGGCTTCAGTAACTTGCATGTTTCTATACGCATAACTGTAAGCAAATTTTCATCCGAGTGGCAAATTTTCTACTTCTCTCCTTCAACTTAGAAGAGACAGGTTATTATAATTATTGGCTTTCCATCTGTTTCACTTAAGAGTTTTTTATTCTGGTTTATCCCTTATACTTGTTTCTTAAGTAAAAATATTAATTTCACTTTAAATATAAGTACAACTTTTAGGGAATCCATTTTTCTCAATCATTAGGTTTGCCACCAAAGTAACTTGTTTACAGATTACTAACTTAAATTTTTAGTATTTTACTCTCCTTTTTAATCTTTTTAAAAAACATTAGAACTGATGATTGTTTTTAACTCTTGGCAGCTTGATCTCTAACTTGTCATAGTATCATCAAAAAGCTAATTTTTGGTTAGCATCCAAATTTTATTTTGGTTTTTCTTTCTCTTTTTATTTTTTTCATTAAATAAAAATGATACTTATTTTTCTACAATAATCTATTCCTAAAAATTATAATTAACAGATTAGTTGTCCATTTATCAATCAATCAACTCCTACCAAAAGATTTTTTTTAAATTTCAAGTAAGAATATCTTTTTTTCACTATTTCATTTTTAAAATTTTTATTATTCTCAATCATTATATTTTAAATAATTAAATAAAATAAAATATCATAGTATCCACATGTGTATGTGATCAATTTTTTTCTACATATCAATAATTTATTGTATTGGCCTCCTGTAATTCTATTAATGGTAGAGGTATAGTTGATTCTTGTTTAAGGAAACTATACCTTTCAACATTATAAATTATGGATATCTGGCGGTTTGATATATTATTGATATATGGAGAAAAATTAAATAAAGCATCAACAGATACTTATGTATTATTGCTGTATTTATCATAATAATTGGGCATTGGATTTAAGCTTCACATTTAATTGTTTATGTTTAGGGTATAGTTGAATCTTGTGTGCCAAATGCATACGGCAGAATACTATACTTGTAAGCAATAAAATGAAGCTTTAATTCGAAATACTTGATTAATATTTTAAATGCAGCTAATACTGATGTTTTCTACATGCATGTTGGATATGATTTTTTATTTAATATTAAGAATATAATGATTATTTTTGGAGGCCTTATTTTTAACCATTGCATTATTTTGCACTTTTTTATTTATTTTTGAATTAAATTAATTTCTTATTTACTACACTACAAGATGCAGGCTTCACAAAGTTTGTTTATAAAGAAAAATCACCACCGAGGAAAAAAATCAAACAACAAACATGTGAAAAACATCGAGAATGCATTACTTATGGTTGAAAATTATGGTGTTGAGACAGATGGAAAGAGGGCAAAATATTTTTCTAGGAGTTTTGTAAAAAATTTAGTTGATCCAGAACGGTATTTGATGTCAAATTCTAGCTGTTATATTTTCCATCCGATCCGCTCCTCAATTCCAAGTGTTATAGTGAAAACATTTTCTATTGAAGATCTCATTTGATTAAACATGCTTGAAGCAACAATTCAGTGCATCAAAGACTTTTCTTATTGTGAACATCAAGTTTTGCAAAATAAAGCTCATAAAAATGGTGGTGGATTTGGTAATATGTTTGCTGGTGGTCGGTGTTTAAATAGGAAAAAGTCTCTATTAATTCGTAAGTATTATATAGTTTTATTTATGAATAGTTTTAATCTATTATTATTTTAATTACTTTTTTAGGTAAATATGCTACTAAGCCCTTAGATTTGGCAGAGTATGTTTGTTGCATGAAGCGAATAGAGTTATTCTTTAAATTTTTTTATCAAAATATATCTAATGTTAAGTATCAAGAAGCAGTAAAACTCTGTCAAAAGCTTGGGATTCCTGGGTTTGGAGAAAATTTTAACAATGAAGAAATTGAACCATTTGCTGGCAATGTTACTTGGACAACAGGCTCAAATGGAAACGGGTTTTCGAATAGTTCTCACTGTGACTCAGACCGTAGCGAGTATACATTTGGACTTTTCATACCTAAAGACACTGAGAAAAATTCTCTTCATCAATCTTATGACTCAAATCAACCACGTCAAAAAGGCAGAGAGCTTCATTTTCCTGAAATAGCTTGCAAAGTAGACATGGAGGCCACTAATGGCATCACAGCGATTCTATGGCCAGCAAACCTTCTTAAACATTTCACTTCACGATGTTATGAAATTGGTGGATTCACTCACCTTGGCTCTTCTATTCAAGTTAGTACAAGACTTTTCAATACATTTAAAAAACTCCAAGAGTTTGAAATAGATATTTCTGAGTACTTAAATATAAATGAAGAGTTAGAAAGATGTAATTTTCTTATGATGAAACTTTCTAAGTACAATGAAAAGACTGATTTAACAAAAAAAAAGAAAGTTAGTGAATCACTATATATTTAATGCTACTAAAGATATTGAAAAATTAAATACAGAAAATGATTCTGATATACATGTTAATGAAAAAAGTAAAAGACCATTAAGTAGTGATAGGTAAAAATGTGATTTTATTGTACAGGTGTAGTTTTAGTTTAGTGGTAGAATGATATATTTACACACATGTCTATAAAAACTTTTTATGAAGCTGATGATTATGTATAATCAGGTGAAAAACCTAAAACAATAAAAGTATCAAAAAAAATGCACCACGCAATATTTGGGGGGGACTTGCTAGCAAGTCCTCAACTTGAATTCAGATGGAATTCAGACTGAACTCAGACTGAACTCAGACTGAACTTTACTTTGAACTCATCTTGGGCTCTTAACCAAACATGGATGAGTCTGTGCTTGAGTAATAGTGAAAGTTTAATAAATAATTTATAGAAATAATAACAAGGGAAGATTAATAATCTGATCCATTCACAGAATTTTTTTCACAAAACTCATTTCCATTTTCATTTTGAATTTCACCTGATCACTTAAAAGACTGAAAATTATACTATTTATTTCAAAAACATCACTTTTAACCTCTCTAATTATTTTATTCTATTTTTTTTGAAAAAATATAAAATAATATCAGTGGTTCTCTTTAATGATAACTCCTTTTAACCAAGAATTTGAAGCTTTTATTTTTTAATTTAAACCATATTACCTGATATTTTTTTTTTGTATTTTTATTATTTCTTATTATGCAATATAATTATTTTAAACTCAATGGAATTATTTAATAAAAATATTGAACCATAAAAATTCTCAAGTTTCTATTCTAGAATACTGTGAAAAGACTCATAATTAAGAAAAATAAAAGATAGAAATATGTTTTCATAATTTCTGTTTCAATGAAGTTCTCTAATATCTTCTTTACACTTAGCACTAATAATTGATAAATTGTTTAATTATATGTCTAGAAAGAAGTATAATTCTTATACAAGTGAATTTTAATCCAGTTTTTTCCATTTTTGTATGCAAGAAGATGATTAAAATTAAAAGGAAATATCTTTTTGCTCTTTTTTTTTCTATCGAATATTCAACTACTAAGAATTTTCACAATATTAATTTATTCAATGTAATACACATATGATTTTCTGGAACTCTTCATGATGTATTTCATCAAAATTCAATGTAAATATGGTTATTTGGTAGAGTAATCTCATGAGTTGAAATAATTAATCACTACTTAGTGAATTTTTCATATGAAAGACTGAAATTCAAGCTAGATGTAAAAATTTAAAGATAATTAAAACAAAGTAGTATAAATTTATTTAAACTTTAATTTTAGTACTTGATTTTGCTTCAATGCTGTATTGTGGGATAATTTCAGTGTCAACCTGGGAATAAGCACCATATAATTTGAAAAGTGATCTCATGTTAAAAAATGTGCTTCAGGTAGATATTTTGATTGTATTATTGTTCAAGAACTGAATTAAATAGGTAAAAGTGGTAATTTTTCATAATTCTATCAGTTTCAAATTAAAAAACTATTATATGATATTCATTTTGTAAAAAAGACACAATAGGTAATTTAGATTATACCCATGTAGAAAAGCAGCTGTAAAGGCAATCATCTTTTTATTAAAAATAATATTATTCCATGTTTTAAATGAAAAGAAAAAATATTTCAATTCTATGGTTTTGAAAAATAAATTAAATGAAACATTTCAGGTACGCTTTTTTAGTCATTAGAATCAAAGTTTTGATAGGAGTAATTCACAACTGAACACTTACACGCAATTGTAAAATTATATATATGGGTTCAAGATTTATCAATGATTTATTGGAATTATGATATTTATGCTGATTGGTAGATCTTATATGATGTTTCTATTCAGTTTCTAAGTGTATGAAAAACAATCCCTTTGATATTTTATTTAAACAGAAGAATTTAAAAATTTTCTTGAAATTGGCCTTATCACAAAGCAATACTGGAATGGTTATATTGTTATAAAAATTAATTTAAATAGCAATATTTCAAATCTTCATAACAGATTTTAAACTAAACATAAATATTAAAATTTGACTTTTTATAAAAATATATATTGATTTAAAAGATATTTACTTATTTTTTTTTTTACAAAATGACCAATTTTATCCTGTGAGGCTTCCATTCAACTTAAATGTGTAAGTCTAAAAAATTAATATGATGCTCTGAATACTCTATATAATGTGTACCTAAGGCAAAAATAATGTTTTTTTGAAGTACTTTAAATCTAAGCAGAAGAGCTGATATCTTTTTTATGTAATATAGTTGTATAAAATTGATTTTTAGGTAGTTTTGTAATACGTAATATGGAAAGAAATCATATCATAATAATATATAATCAACTTAAAACTTTTTTTAATATAATATTATCTAATAATAATTCTTAATATGTACTTATTTTTAGAACTTCAAAGTGTTTAATAAAAATATTTTGATATAAAAATATAATTATTTTTATATTTAAAAGTAATTAATAAAACTTCTAAAAAAGTATAAATTTTTTCATGGCTTAAATTATTATGAACCACACTTGGAAACAAGATTGCATTGAGAGTTCAATCTAAGTTCCACCAAAAACATGATAAATAATTTTTTTGAAAATGTATATAGTCATTGAAATAAAAAAAAATTAGTAAAAGAAAGGACTCAGATATTTTATTCTGTTACTGAATAGATTATCATAAATATATTGAGGTAGATAACTTATTGAATTTTTTTTAATTTGCAGTTATTACAGTCAATTATCCAGTTATATATAGCAATCACAAAACAAGAAATAAGCCTAAATGGTTATATATGTGGATAAATCTTTTCCTCAACCTTTACCCTAATTATTTAATTTAATTCAAAGCTATTTTTAATCTAACCAACATATTTTACTATTACATTTAAAAATAAATACAATAAACTCAAAAAATACATAAGTTCAATAGTTTAAAATTTCTTTAAATGTTTTATTCTAGTTTTTAACTTTTTGCTACAATTTTCCTATTATATTATTTATTTATATCATGTATAGTTATCAAAAGAATTCTGTGAATTATTGTGTAAAAAAGCAAAATAGTATTTCATTATCAATTATTTTACTATATTACTTTCTTAGTCTTAAAGTGCATTGTAAATCAAAAATATAAAATAAAGACGTATAAACTATAGGTTTAAGTTAAAAAATATCAATAAAAAATAATTATCAATCATTTTCCATATCGGCAGAATAGAGCTGTAGATTGAGGGGGTGGACTCTGATGTTCGCCCGAAGAACAAAGTTCACACTCCATTTTTCACTACCTCAATGGACAACCTCTCAATCTCTCCACACAAATTTTTCTGCTTTTTCATTTCTGTTAATTCTATTACCACTCACCACCCTTTTATTGCCCTCCTGATACATTTGCTACACCCTTTAAGCTTCAAAATCTATGTTTAAGCCCTCCTCACTACTCCCCTCCACTCTATTTTCACTTTTAACACAACTACACCCCTTTTGCAACCTCTCGCTCACCTCCCATTCCCCTCACTCACCCCACTCACCTCCATTAGCCCTCACCAGCCTTTCTCTCACATTCTAAAACTATTACTCACCTCCCCAGTTTATTGTCCACATCCCCCAGCTCTCGCTTACCTCCCCTAGCCCTTTCTCACCTTCCCAATCTTTCCAGCCCTTCACTCACCTCTTCCAGCCTCCCCCAGTCCCTTACTTTGGCTGGAGATGTGAGCGAGGTGCTGTAAAGACTAAGGAAGGCTGGGAGAAGTGAGTGAGAGGCTTTTATTACCTCCCACAGACTTTCAAAGCCCCTCGCTCACCTCCCCCAGCTTCCCAAGTCCCTTAATTTGGCTGGAGATGTGAACGAGGTGCTGTAAAGACTAAGTAGGGCTGTGAGTAGTAGGTGAGAGGCTTTTATCAACTCTCCTAGCCCTTTAAGGACCCTTGCTCACCTTTTCCAGCCTTCCCGAAGTGGGTTAGGGGATTTTATAACCTCTCCCAGCCCTGTAAAGCCCCTCTCTCACCTTCCCCAGCCTTCCCCAGTTCCTTTATTTTTCTGGGGGAGGTGAGCGATGAGATTGAAGAGGTGAAAAAAGTGTTGGGGAGGCATGCAAGGGCTTGGGAAGTAGCCAACATTTTATAAACTTGAGAATAATTAATATGTATAAATTAGAAATAACAAGGAATAAAATTTTGAGGAATTATAACCCATTCCAAGTGGTAAATAATGTAACTAAATACATATTTCAGAATTTGAGTTGCTTGTGTTTACTAAAAAAATGTGGCCAATTGTTGAAAAAGGAAGATTTTTGTAGGGAAGAAACATGAAAAATGAAAAAAATACAAAGTAAAATAAAACTAAATAATGACAGTGGGCTGGGAAAGGTGAGTGAGGGTCTGGGGGAGGTGTGAGAAATGAAGAGAAGAGAAGGGAGAGGGGGGGAAGGAGAGGAGAGTTGTTTTCTCACTGTGAAGGAAAGGAATAGGGAAAATGGGTAAGTAGATGGCAAGTTTAGAAATGAGATAAGGGGGTAGGATAGGAAGTCAGATTGAAGATAAGGGAGAATTAGGGGAGGGAGGCATCAGATGGAAGTCCCACTTGTAATTCTACCAGGAATCAATTCAGGAAGCAAAAAAAAGCACTAGACATCTAGTGCACACTTTTTTCCTGCTGTGAATATTTTTTGAACTATTAATCAACTGTGGTTCAATGAAGGTTCAAATCAGTTTCAAGGTGTTTTCAAAGTAAATTCAATATTTCTTCATGATTTTTTCATCACCACCTCAATGTGTGCTGAAAAAGATATGAATTAGGGTTCAAGGTTGCGGACTTGCTAGCAAGTCCGCCCCCCATATTGCGTGGTGATGGATGTAAAAATTGAAAAACCATATTACAATAAAAAATTAACATTGCTACAAGTAAAATAAAATATAATAAAATATAATATAAGAAACAAAATATAGCTTTGTAACTTGCTTAATTATTGCAAATGGAAACTAAAAATAAACAATATCTTACAAATTCTTCCTAAAAGATCATATGCATCAACATAAATAGATCTGTACTATTAATATTATTTTTAAAAATATTAAAAATTTGCTAATTTTTGCAATAAGTTTTTACTTATTAATAAATAAAGTAAAACCATGTATTATTTTATTTTTATTTAAGTAAAAATAAAAATAAAAAATAAATTAAAGGAAAATTAAATATTAATTTTTTTCTTTGAGTCATTCATTATTTGCTTTCATATCTAACTTGAATTAATTTAGTGGAATTACTCAATCTTAAATATACTGAAATTTGTACACTAGTGTGACTTGTGATTTTATTTTTTGATAAATTGAATATTTTTCATCATATAATTATATTTTATTGAAGCATATAACTGCAAAAGTAGAATTGAAATAATCAATAAAAGTAAATGAGATATATTGAGAATAATGAATCTATCAATCAATTTAGATCTCCAATAAAAATTAATTCTAATTTTAAAAATTGCCTTGTAGAAGAGGAATATTTAATTAATATGAATTTAAATTTCCTTGTAGATCTTGACTTAGCCTTTATCATCTATCTTTAATTAAGGTTCAGAGTTCAAAAAGCTGAATTATATGATGATATTTCTATATATCTAATTGAATTTTTTTTTAAAATTCATAAAACAAGGTATGTAAAATAGAACCTACTACTTCATTTTTAAGTAAATTTTATTATATTATAATAAAATATTAATAATTATGAAAGGGCTTTTACTTTTGTGAGAGAGTGGACCTCAATATATTTAAAGATAAATATAACGCAATCAAATTGAAATTTATTTTGAAGTGTTTGAATATTTATTCATTGAATTAATTTTTAGAGTTTGGGATGAATATTTCTTTTTTCTTGGAGTTGAATGAATCTTAAAATCCTAGAAAAAGATTGTAGATATATTTTTTTTGACCTTGTTCTATTCAGGTAGATGTAAGTAGAATTTGATTCATATGAAATTCTACTTGAAAAATAATATTTCAATAACTTATTATTGACATTTAAGGATGAACAAGAAGGATGGAAATCTAAAAAGGGTTTGTTTTAATATTTATAGAAATAATATTTTTAAGTTCTTAATAAGGAGTACTCTAGTTGCTTTCTTTTATTTTTTTGCTTTCATAGAAAGAATTAAATATCTTTTTTACCAAATTATTGAACAAAATTTGGTATCTATACATGAATCTGTAAGTGTAAAAAATAATCAATATAAAATATGAATCAAAATACAGCAAGCTAAATTATAGATCATCAAAAAGTAGAGTAAATTTTATTTTTCAAAATAATTGACACTGATAAAAAGATATTTTTTAAATTTAACTAGTTTTTCAAAGACACTTTAATATGATTTCATACCAATATGATGGCTTCTCATTATTTAAATGTCTAGATATTATTTTATCATGGTACATATATATGTTACTATTATTAAATGAATTGAATATTATTTCCAGGAGTTTTTCATAGAGAATACTTAGTATAATTAAGATAATTATGCACCTAGAAATTATAGAAATTAGATTAAGAAAAGTCTACTTAAGAAAAAGCTTTGATGAATTGTGAGCAAAAATTCATTACACTTAATATTTTTAACTTTTTAACATGCTGAAAAGAATTGATAGAAAACTGTTTCAATTTTTTGTAATAATTATCTTAAAATTTGTGACAAATGCTAAGATGTATTGCCATCTTAAAGAAATATATAGTGTTATGAAAAAATGACTTATAATGTATTCTTAATTTTTCTTCAAATTTTTGATCCATCATGATTTTGAGTTATGATTATTGCAATAATATTTACTGAATAGCAAAAAGGTGTAAGAAATTTATACAATAATATTTATTGATAGTTTAAGCATCTTTATTCAGATTCGGTAATAAATCTCACATAAATAAATAATTTGAGTTACACAAAAAAATGTAGCAATAGGATAAAGTATATATTTACATGAATTAGGATTATGTATTAATTATGTCAACAATAGAGAAAAATGAAGAATTAGGCTTAATAAGATTCCAATAATCAAGAAAATCAGCTTACATTGCTTTAGCAATATGGCTCATGGTGGGAGTATTAAAATTAAGTGGCATAGGCCCAGAATTATCTATTAAGGGTTTGATAATATTAAAGATATAAAAATTAAGGTTTTTCCAGATTTTTTCACCGCCCAGATTATTATTATCACAGTATTTTCTAAGGAGGCCGAGTTGTGTTATGAATTCTAAGCAGTCTGAAGCTGACACAAGCCGGTGGTCCTGTGAGGAAAGAAATAATCCACAAACACCATCAACCAAGTAAAAAGTAAATGATTGATATTTATGGTGTGCATATTCTTAATTCATCTTCTGAATAGAATCATTATGAGACTCATTAAATTGCTGCATATCTGTTGTTTTTTTTTATTCCTCAAACGTTGTTGTTTCTTGCTTTCAGCTTGAGTTATATTTGCAGCAGCCTCTCTAGATTTTAAAATAATTATTGAAATTATGATGTTGATTATTATGTTTCTAAATTGGCATAGGGGAGTGATTAAAAAATTTGCAGCAATTAACTGTGATGTTGAGCTTTCGAATGTATCGGGAACTTTGCTTTTCAGATGTGTAAGGCGGGCTAGAATATGTAGGGCACGTTCAATAGGACAATCTGGATTGAAGTTGGATTCTTCAGCAGGAAGGGTAAACTCTTGAGAAGCAAGATAAAGAGATGATGCGACGAGGGATGCCCAAAAAGAACGCTGGTGAGCAGTTGGGCTAACTAGTCTTGATAGCATGCGTATCATCAATGATTCAGGGTGATCAGTCTTCTTAAACGGAGAAAGATTATTTGAGTTTGGTTCTTCAGAGTTACAAAAATTTTCCAAATTTTCAAAGTTCAAATTATTGACCACCCAGATCTGTGAAGTGTCAACATTAAGAAAATCCAAAGCTAAAAAAATAACAACAATTAGTTATCATAAAATAAATTATCCAACTTCAATTAAGTGATACATACAGAGTTCATTAATTTTTGTAAGCATTTCGTCATGAGCAGATTTCATCCATAGAAAATTGAATTTGTGCAAAATTTCGTGTGGCTTTTCAAGAGAAGCAGACAAACGGATTTCAAATAACTGATCGATTTCTGGCCATGCCCTAAGTACCTTTTGACCATTGATTCTACCTTAAAAAATCAATGAATTTTAGCTATTTGCTTCTGTAATTTTGAGTTTCCAATCATTGTTGGAGTATAAGGAAGGGAGTTATTAGAAATTTTTATTGATGATGATAGAGAACGTAGGATTTGGGGAATTTCAATTTTAGATTTTGAAGATATGGAAACTATAAGCTGTTTCTTTGAACTTGAAGTATTTTTTTGTGGCTGGCTAGGTGGATTGATTTCTTCATTCGGTGTTTTCTCAACCTCATCAGCAGAAGTAGCTTCATCATCTTTTTGAGTTAGAGAAGCTTCATATTTTGAAACTTCATCATCATCTTCTTCTTCTACTTCTTCTTCATTAGAGCAAGATTCACTATTAGTTGACGCCTTGGAGTGATTGTCGTTTTTAGAGCTGGATTAAAAGATAAGAAAAAGACAAGAGATAATAAATAAGAAAATAAACAATTTGGAGATAGCTTTAAACACTAATATAAAATTGATTGCTATATTACTCATGAAAGAAATAACATACCCTTTTGACACATTTTGGCTAGTTTGTTAGGATTTTTGAGATGCTGAGTAAGAGGAATCCTTGGCAGGAGGAGTTTTAATAGCACTGACAAAACTAGAGCCCCTAGAAAGTCTCATTCTTTTTGAACGCTGAAGAATAGTCTTATCTCCCCCTCAAGATGTTGATGCATAGCCTTCAGTGTCAGGTATTTCATTATCATCATCATCTTTGATGATAATGACATCATCAGGAGGAATGATACCTTTTTCATAAGCTGAATTTGAATAAGTTTTAAAGAAATAGTGTCCATAATTTATTGTTCTGAGTTTAAAGAATTTAATATAAAATAATTACTTACATTTTTCTAGGTCATCAATGTATTCAAGCACATTGTTGTAGGCATTCGAAATATAAGATGGCAAAGGCTTCTGGCTAAGAGTTGACAGTAGTTCTTCAGTTTTGCCTTTAGAAAACTCAAGTATCTTGCCATATTGAGATCGGGTAATTTCAGTCCTTTCATTGGCAAGAGAAGGGGGGTTTGGAGACATGCCTAGAGGTGGTTGTTTCTTGAGTTTGAAGGATTCGAATCAAGGATGCTGATGAGATTTTGTCAAATAACTACTTGGTGCTAATATATCAAATATATTAATGGAAAAGAAAAGTTAGTCTAAGAAGATATAAGAGATAAAGCAATAGATCTTACATAAAGGAGGTGTCTGTTTATAACGAGGCATTTTAATGACTTATTACTTGAAAAAAATAAAAAATTCTTATATCAAGATAATAAAGAGATAAAAAATATATATTGCTATTTGTATTTTCAAGCTGTACTAACACAGATAAATGTGATAACCAAAAGATAATAGTAGTAAAATTGAGAGAAATAAACAAATTGAGAAATGTGGTACTAAACAAGAGGGTTTATATATTACCAGAAGCAGGTTTTTGATAGGGGTTCTTTTACAATGGCATCAAGCTAGCGAGCATATTGTAAAATAGTCTGATGATAATAATGGGGTTAATAGTAAAAGGGAAGTAACTAGACATAAACATTGGGAACTTAAAAGGATTACAAACAAAGAAAATGTCCAATTTACAATTTGATAATCACAAAGGGTAAATAGTTGAGAATATAGGTTTAACTAATTTAAATATTTAAATTAATTTTTAAATATCGACATCATGCAATATGACAAAGGGATCTATTATTGGAAATTTCGGCATCTTTATGTGTTATAAAAAATAAGGGACAAAAACAAAGGAAAAAGATAATTTAAAAAAAGGGGATAAAGAAAGATAACACTAAATAGTATTATATAAAATTATTAAAAAAAATTAATTTATTCTATGATAGGAGCTTGTTTGGGCTGCGCTGACACCCCGTGGCACAAACCTAGTCTAAACTTAGTTAAAGTTAAATTGATATAATAAATTGGAAATAGAAACACTTAATAATCTTAGCATATGAATAAAGTATAAAATTATTTGAAATTATTGCCATATAAAATCCAATAACCAACTACCAAAGTCACAATTTTTTTAAAGTAGTTTACAGATTTGTACAAGGTTACGTACTGTAAACATCATTCAATAGTAATTGATGAACACTTTCCACTGAGATAACTAAGTTGAAAAAGAAAATAGATAATGGATATATGTTTCTAACATGAGCTATTATTGAATAGGAACAGTCAAAAAAAATATAGCAGGATTAATCAGGGTTTTTTTTACATTGATGTAAAGCTTGGTTGATAAAATAGTAAAAACCTTTAAATCAGGACTAAAAAAATAATCAAATCAAAGAGGAATATTAGAAATAGGTGTTATAAAAATTATAACCAATATCTTAGAAATATTGAGGGAAATAAATTACTGGTAATCGCAAAAAATATTGTACTCTTTTACCTTAAAATGGAAATATCAACTACTCATAATATACTCAAAACAACTACCAATAGCTAAAGGTTTCCCTTTTTACCAAAAGACCATGGTAAGGAATATGTAGACAATTGAATACATCAAACTGTTTTTAGTAAAGTGTCCAGAACAATTTCGGCCGAACTTGTGCTGGACACTTTTATAAGGAAAACCTCACTTCTCCTAAAAAAACATGCACCTTACCGACTTCAAATTGGAAAAGTGTCCAGCATAAGTTCAGCCAATCTTGTGCTGGACACTTTGGCCAAGACCAGTGACTAAAAATTGCAAGGAAAAACAAAAATCAATAGGCTATAAAAGGAAGTTAATTTATGGCATCAAATTTTTTTTTGGTAAAAGTGTCCAGCACAAGTTCAGCCGAACTTATGCTGGACACTTCTATGAGGAACACCTCACTTCTCTTAAAAAACATGCACCTTACCAAATTCAAATTGTAAAAGTGTCCAGCACAAGTTCGGCCAAACTTATGCTGGACACTTTGGCCAAGACCAGTGACTAAAAATTGCTAGGAAACCAAAAATAAATAGGCTATAAAAGGAAGTTAATTGATGGCATCAATTTTTTTTTTGGTAAATGTGTCCAGCACAAGTTCAGCCAAGCTTATGCTGGACACTTTTCCAATTTGAAGTTGGTGAGGTGTATGTTTTTTTAAGAGAAGTGAGGTGTTCCTCATAAAAGTGTCCAGCACAAGTTCGGCCGAACTTGTGATGGACACTTTTACCAAAAAAAAAAATGATGCTATCAAATATGTTCATGTTATAGCCTAATTTTTTTTATTTCCTTGAAGTAATAATTTACTGTCCATGACCAAAGTGTCCAGCACAAGTTCGGCCGAACTTATGCTGGACACTTTTATAATTTGAAGTTGGTAAGGTGCATGTTTTTTTAAGAGAAGTGAGGTTTTCCTTATAAAAGTGTCCAGCACAAGTTCGGCCGAACTTGTGCTGGACACTTTTACCAAAAAAAAAATAGATGCCATCAATTAACTTCCTTTTATAGCCTATTGATTTTTGGTTTTCCTTGCAATTTTTAGTCACTGGTCTTGGCCAAAGTGTCCAGCACAAGTTCGGCCGAACTTATGCTGGACCCTTTTCCAATTTGAAGTTGGTAAGGTGCATGTTTTTTTAGGAGAAGTGAGGATTTCCTTATAAAAGTGTCCAGCATAAGTTCGGCCGAACTTATGCTGGACACTTTGGTCATGGACAGTAACTTATTACTTCAAGGAAATTAATAAAAATTAGGCTATAACATGAACATATTTGATGGCATCTATTTTTTTTTTGGTAAAAGTGTCCAGCACAAGTTCGGCCGAACTTGTGATGGACACTTTTATGAGTAACACCTCACTTTTCTAAAAAAAAACATACACCTCCCCAACTTCAAATTATAAAAGTGTCCAGCATAAGTTCAGCCAAACTTGTGCTGGACACTTTGACCAAGACCAGTGAATAAAAATTGCAAGGAAAACAAAAAATCAATTGGCTATAAAAGGAAGTTAATTGATGGCATCAAATTGTTTTTTGGTAAAAGTGTCCAGCACAAGTTCGGCCGAACTTGTGCTGGACACTTTTATAAGGAAAACCTCACTTCTCTTAAAAAAACATGCACCTTACCAACTTCAAATTATAAAATTGTCCAGCATAAGTTTGGCCGAACTTGTGCTGGACACTTTGGTCATGGACAGTAACTTATTACTTCAAGGAAATAAAAAGAAAATTAGGCTATAACATGAACATATTTGATAGCATCATTTTTTTTTTTGGTAAAAGTGTCCATCACAATTTCGGCCGAATTTGTGCTGGGCACTTTTATGAGGAACACCTCACTTCTCTTAAAAAAACATACACCTCACCAACTTCAAATTGGAAAAGTGTCCAGCATAGGTTTGGCCGAACTTGTGATGGACACTTTTACCAAAAAAAAAAAAATGATGCTATCAAATATGTTGATGTTATAGCCTAATTTTTTTTAATTTCCTTGAAGTAATAAGTTACTGTCCATGACCAAAGTGTCCAGCACAAGTTCGGCCGAACTTGTACTGGACACATAGCACAATACTTAAATTCTACTGAAGTATGTTTATCAATTACATGTTATTAAAGCCTCTTTTATTTTTTTAAGGCATGAAAACCAAATATAAATTGATAATTTTTTGGTTTTTAATGATTAATAATTTTCAATTATTGTTGCGAAAAGTGAAGTTTAAAAATAAAAATTTCTTAAGATCCTTGTGTAAACAAATTTCCATCGTTTGAATGCTTTAATTTTTTGTATATATTTAGTTTATTAACTATGGTAATGGATTTTTGAGTGCCTTTAATGATCTTTCTTTTTTGGTGAGGGAAGGTTTTCACTTTCATTTTTTTTTTCACATGTGCATTTTTATACTAATCATTGGTGGCGTTTAGCCAATAAAAAAGCAATTATAATTATTGAAAAACAGGTATTTTAAATTGAAATTTAGAATCTAATTCTATTCTTGCTTTAGGCTTTAATTTGATCTTGTCTTAAGTATCTGAGAAGAGATTCAATTTAAATTATTTTAAGTTCATTTATTGTGCATAAAAAGATTTCACATTTATTTAATTAAAACGTTTATCATGTCTTAAAGTTTTACAAAAATATATATATGTTTTTCTATGCTCAATAATTTTAAAATCTTTAATTCTTTTGCTCTCGTTTATCTTATACATCAATTGGAATTTTTTATAAGAAAGAATAATAATGTTATATTTAAAAAATGATTACTATCACTCTATATACATGGTTACCAGTTGGGTAAAAAATTTAAGGTTCTGCTGCTCGATCTAGTGCTTCATTAACTTTGGCAAAATCTATATCTTCTCAAACATCAAGTAACTCCCTCTCATTAAACGACAAATTTGCTAAATATCCAGGTGAATAGCAGTTTTTTGGCAGAAATTTGGGCACATTCAAGATACCATCTGTTGAAGCTGTCTTTTTAGTTGAGCGATCATAAAGTTTCTTCATTGAAGCCTTTTCAACATTTGAATGGGCCGTCTTTTTAGTCAAGTTGTCCATTTTATCTAAAATTTCATCGAGTTTTGTATTTCTCCATCCAGGAACTACTCGTTTAGGACGACTCTCTTCTGGATCGGGTGGGGCTTCTTCTAAATCAGAAATGAGACTTGTATCATGAAAAAGTGCTACAAAGCCTGGCTGATCAAAGCACTTTTTTCTTGCAATGTCGTAGCGGTTTTTTGAAATCTAAAATCAAATCAAATTAGTAATAGACTTTCTTTAATTATTATGCTTTGAATAAATACCTTTGTTTGATAACGCTTTATCTGTGCTCTTGATCTCTTTTCCTTTCTACTTGCCTCAATCACCTCACAGTTTTGACCAGCCACCTTTCGAATCTCCTTTCCCTTGTTGACCACCCATTGCTTGACGATGATTGGTGTAAACCTGATTTTTGCTGAATCAATATTTTTCAATATTGAGAGCCACTTAGTACAATGGTCTGATACTACACTCCCCATTACTTGATTCCATAGTGACTCAGAAAAATTTTGACAGTTCCAATCAAAAGCGAGTCGACAAAATCCTTTCTCTTGAAGCTCTTGTTCCAAATGCTGTTTTACAGAGATCGGTACAGCAGCTCCTCCCTTTAGTCCTCGGGGCTCAGGTGTTGAAATAAAAGTTGGTAGATGAATTTTGGAACGTAAAAATATAGCAATATTTGTTAAAATAAATTGACAATCAGCAGCTGAAGTTGCCTGCGGTGCTTTTTGAACCTGTTTTAATACTGTTTCAATCGTCAATAGCTTGTAATCATGCCAATTTTTCCAATCTCTATGTTCTTCATTTGTTGGGCCTATAGGAAACTCAGATACATTAATGGGTCCACCAAGACAGAACTTCAAAAAGTGATAGATATTTCGGTTAATAGAATCTGAGCTCCTTGGTACATCACACCTCGTAACTATGCTTCTAACCATTTGCAAGTTTCGGTCATTTTGAAGTGACTCAGCATCAAGTATTCTGCGCTGATCATTAGCTCAAATTATAAGAGAGGGATTAACTGCAAATTTTTGAAAATAAAAATTGGTAAACCTATTTTAAAACATAAAAGCATGTTGAAAAAGTTTACTCACCAGGTCCACTGGTACTGGCGGCTGGGTTAGTAGAAGTGGATCCCCCACCGCTTCCAAGAAACTGATTCAAAAACATACTAGCCCAATCATTACCTACACTTTCTGCTTCCTGCTGAAAATTACCAGGTGCGGATCGACCATCTGTATTTGTGATATTAAAAGAGCAATCAGTTGATCAAATTTGGTGATCTGATGAAGACTGAGGAGGAGGTTAGGGTTTACCTGGATTTTCACTCGGTCTTTCAGGGGGAGCAGGACCCGATGGAGGCATTCTAGGATTTTGAGGGGGAGGATTATTTTGCACTCCAACATTACTTTCTAGTGGAGGATCAACCTGCATGGCATCACCAGTATTAGACATTCTGTGCTTTATAAAAAAAATTATTAACTTTCAGAATATAGACAAGATAATATTAAAGAGAAATTAGTTATACATTTTAATTGTGAGTTTAATGAATAAAATATTCAAGCAAAAAAATTAGTTGAAAACTCAGTTTTATTGGCTTGAAAAATATGGTCGTTAGATTTTTCAACCCTGGTTCTGAACTATTTATACTATTTTTAAAGTACAGGTAGACTTTGTATAGTACATTGAATTCCTTTTAGTTGAAATTACATTTACAATAAAATGTCACTCATTAATAGCAGGGTTTCTAAACCGTAAAGAATGCCCTTGTTATTGTTTTCTTAAACATTTAGGCAACATCTCAAAAAGTTTTATTTATTAATCTTGCATCTAGCTGTTCCAAAGATCTATTAAAAACTTTCCAAATCCTCCAAATTCTTACCAATCCTAAATAATTTCAACCATATTAACGAAAATAAAATGTCCATGTTGTTTAATTTTTTACTTACTAGTGTCTGAAGTCCAACAGCAGTGATAACATCGTACTTTATTCAAAACATTCCCCTTTGGTGCTGTAAAGTGGCGGCATGTCCAATAATTGAATCTTGATTTATCACAATTTGTGTCACTTTTTCTACTCTTACTAAATGGAAATGCACTTGTGGAAATGCCTCATAAGGATCCTTTTTTGTATCTTCTGGTATAAGCTCTTTAAATGGACTAACGATTAGATAGACTTTTTCATTATCATCCTTTGAACTAAAAAGCTGATCAATATGCCCAAACTGACTATCTTTTCCAAAGTAGAATTCAATGGTAGAATTCCCAGGATTCTGTTCATGAGTTTTATAATGCTTTCCATGGACCAATATGCTTGCTATATTTTCAACTACCCTGTCTCCTACCTTCTCTGATGGTAACAAAGCCCGTTTAGATGTCTCTTTTCTTAAGTGTGCCCTTACCCATTTTGTAAATAATTCCTCAGTTAAATGGAAATGTCTTTTTTTTGTATTGTACTCAATTTTTTTAATATTAGATCCATACTGAGCATCATCTTCAGCTTCACCTAGTTCCAATACCCTAGACTTCCGATGCCAGTGCTTGAGCATGGTCCGTGGTATTTCTTCTATGTTCAATAAAAATAAATTAGCTCATTTGCATTTTTAAGCGCCCAAATACCAAACTAAATACCTGGATGATGATTGTTTGGAATTTCCGATAATATACCATTAACTCTTTCAGCAGCCCAAGTAGCCGTACCTATGGGTGGACCAAAACGTTTAATCATTTCTGGAAAATGTTGAGTGAAATGAAGATTTGGCTTAAAGCTGATATTTTTCCAACCTTCTTCCAAGCAGTTACGATACTCCAATAGCAGTTGTTTTAATTCATCAACTTCATCGGCAGACACATTTTTTAAAGTCAAAAAGTTGGTAATTGAACTTAAAGTGGTGAGTGATTTGAGAAGATAATATTCTCTAGGTTTGTGGTCTGACATCACGGATGTCTCGGCTTGATTTAATTTTTCTACCCAAAGGGGGATAAGTGACAAAGGAAAGTAAACAGTATAAAGTAAATGCCACTCCGCAGCTTTGAGGGAACCTGACTTTTTAGATCCTACTTGTTTTGGCACTCGTGAAATCCAGGAAGGTTTTTTTGTTTGCTCTATCACATTCCACACTGCCTCTAGCTCAGTGGCTGACAATCGTGGATTCTTAGTTCTTTCACTTTTTTTCTCTTTGCCCCTCTTTTTATCTTCCTTACTTCTAATAGTCTCAACGGATGAATTAGATCTTTCACTTTCGGATATACTGATACTTTTTGCCTTAAGTTATAGGTTGAATTTCGACTTCCACTTTCAGAAGCATGTTCGGAGCCAAACTCTAAGTTTTGAAAGTGATGTTCAGAGCTTGATGACTTTGTCCGGCTGTTTGATCCTTCCGATTCAGCTCCTCCACTATCCAATCTAAGATATGTTTGTGACCGTCTCATTGTACTTGTATATCGTAGTCTTTTTTGCCGTCCCACTGGTTCAATATTATCGGCATCAGTGCTGATTAAGCTGCTTCTACTTTCTTTATATTGCTTATTTAGAAATATATCAGAACGTGAATCATCATCTTCTCTTCTTACATGCCAATTTTTTTCCTTTGTCAGCTTTTTTTCTAGGTCGATTGCGGCATTTTGTATTAGATAAAAAGTTAGACTGAGATCTTTAAGATTTCCAAGCATGTGTGAATGCATCAAGTCAATTGAGCAATATTCCGTAGGTTGCCAATATACAAGGTTATTTAGCTCCCTCCATCGAACCCCATGACTCCTAACAATAGATACCCGCTCCCAATGTGACTGGCACTTTTTCCACTTCTCTGCCCAGTGCATATGATCCTCATGAGTACGTAAGGAAAATTTTTTGACTTGATGCTCACCGATTTCATCTTTTGAAATATGACAGACAGAGCAGAACTTAGTGGCTGAGTGACTTGCAAAACCAGCAATCTTTCGCATCGCTGGAATGTCTCCTATTAAAGAGAATAATGCAGCCCTTATTTTTCGGCCCTGTGGATAGTGAGGTGTTTTTTCAATAAATATGCCATCCCATAGAGTCTTTAGTTCATTGACAAGAGGCTTCAGAAGATGATTTATTTGTTCACTTGTTGGCTCAGTTGGACCGGGAATAATAGCATACAAAAATAGATTTTCAGTTTTGTATCGATCTTCTGTAGGCAAGTTCATACACACCAACAAGATATTACCCACAGATTTCTGATGACCTCCAATACGATTGCCACCCTGCCTAAACCAGTCAACATATAAAATAAACATTAAATTACCTCGTGTTTTTGTATATCCATCGACACTTCTATTTCGAGTCGTAGAAATATCTGGAAAAGTTTTCCATACAAAACCATCATATACATCTTTCATGACATCCCTTTCCATGTTTTCTAGAAAATCATTTTTTTTTCTCAATAAGCGTCTCGAATTTGATTAGTTTAAACTTTCCTGAAAGCCATTCAACCAAACTGTTGTGATGAAATGTTTTATGAGGATGGTAGATTGCTTCTTCTTGTTTGTACTTAGCCAAATACAAATTTTCATCACAATTGACAGTTTCTTCTCTCTGTCCTAAATCTTTCAAATAGCGCTTTGAGGATGAATAAAAAGGTTGAGTACAAGATAAGATTGATGGTTGGTGTTTGGGGATATACTCATAAAGAGCAAAGCACTTAGCACAGCATGTCTTGGTGACAAATAATGGATTGAGTTGCAATCGACTAAAAACTGTCTCTATAGAAAGGGGAATCAGACTGATGATTCTGCTAGCATCTAGTTTGCCTATGTCACTAAGAAGTTTGAGTTTGTTGACTTCATCATGCAAAAATTCAGCACAACCTTCTTTGCTTAAATGATGGATAAGAGAAATTTTCGCTGCTTGCCACATTATCTTTTGGCTATAAGGCTCTTCCGAATTCAAATTGTTTGACCGTGGTAGAGATTGAATTGTTTCCAAAAAAGGCTGCCCCTAAGCAAAGAAAAAAAATAGAGATCAATTGAAACATAATTTCTCTTTATTTACCAAATATTGATGTCTTACAAGATCTGGGATGTTGGATCCTAAGTTAGGTGAAGCGCTGGATGTACCAACCATCTGTGCTTTGCGATTTCTTTCCTCTTCATGTTTGGAGTATGACTGAGATGTTTTGAAAGCTACACCAACTTCAAAGCTTCCCAATGAGGTCTGATGCTTTCTTGATGAACATCCAAGCTCTTCACATTTACAAGCGCAAAAAAAAGGTGGCATTTTAAGACTTCTGGATATAAGAAATATGTTACTGGATGGTAGCAATTGAACAAACTATTTATTTATTGTGAAGCACTTACTAAAATAAGCTAATTTTTACGTCTCAAGAAGTTTATCAACAAGTTGGTTACCATGGATTTCTTTGAATGTTTTTTTCATGCAGATCAACCATGCATTAAGTAGGTATCCATACTGTGCATCAGAAAAATGTTTCAGACTCGCTACATTTTACAATGTTGCATACATGTTTATCAAACAGCTTATTTTTCACAAAGCATAATACTATAAGAGAATACAAATTGATTGCATTTTTAAATATAGGAGAAACTATGATATAACTTGAATCAAAATAATACCATTTAATTTATAATAATAAAGTTATTTAAGTGTTGCCGTTTTTTTTTTCTGCAATCACCTGAATTAATAAAATTCTGCCAAGTAACAGAAAGGTTTTCACTAATAATCACTATAAGATATAAAAAAATTTATAATATTTATTTTTCACAATATAGAACTACAGTCTGAAAAATAAATATTTTTTCAACAAAATATATTATTTTAAAATTTTCAAATCTAAGAGGTCATCAAAGTAAAGCTTCCAGAATCCATAAAACAGAATTTTTACATTAAGTTGCTAATTCCAAACTCTGAAAAATTGGTATGGATTCTGAGTAATCTTGGTAAATATAATATATACATACTAATAAGGTGTTAATCTTAATTTTTAAAATAAGTTTGTCAGCACAATCAACAAGCTCAAATAAGGTCATTATTTGCATTAAAATATTATCAAAATAAGTTGGAAAATCAAAATGATTCTGCATTATATTTTTACCCGTTTATCATGCAATAATTTTCTATTACAGCTGAGTTATTTCCTTTAGAATTAATTATGAACATACATAGATATCCATATTTTATAGAGAAATATATTCATGAGAAAGCTCATCTGTCCGTCCACTAAACTCTTCATTATTAACTATTTTCAAAATAAAAAATTTATTATAGTAGTGTTTTTGTTGCCATATCCTTTCAAAATTTTATATTTTTGTTCATTTTGCTTTTCATAACGTATATGATGAGCTCTAGTTGTTCTTATTTTCCTCAGGGAAAAATACCTACTAATACCCGTGTACTAAATAAAAGATTCAATGAGATACTCCCTCGATAAACTTCTCATTTTTGCAGGTCTATTTACAATTTCTGTCGTGTGCTTTTGAATATTTCACCTCAGTCTAATGAATGGTAGCTGAACCCCACCGAAGAACAACTACATAGGTTTTCATTGTTCAATATAAGCTCTCTCAACATTGATATTAATTTGCCATATCCTGAACGAAATTACCGTGTTTCTGAACAAATCCCTGCTATATTCCACAATCCTTTTATACACTTTCTTCTTCAATGCAACTTTCCTGGAAAAAAGTTTGCTTGGAATCTTGATTGGTTTCACGAGTGGAATCAAGTTTTGGCAAAAATTATCATTAAGCACTGGGATAAAGCTTTGGAAAATAATTATTTGGTTTCTTATTCAATGGACTCTACTCATATTTCCTACCTAAATCAAATGGGTGTTCTTTACCACTGATTTATAGGTTATGCTGATAAATTACGACTTGGAAAAGATTCTGATAGTTTCCGTGAAATAGTTAAAATAAGAAAGTATAAAAATAAAATAAAAAAGAAAGTAAGAACTAATATTTTTATCTTTTTTTTTACACAAGCTTATATAAATTTGACAATCTTTTTCAGAATTCTTTTAACCAAACTCACCTTCTTAAACAACTTCCAAGTGATGAAACCTATGAGAATCTTTTCAAAAACGTCAAATGTTGCTCAGACACCAAAATTGATGATGAAGGTTCTTTTAAGCGGATTTTTTGCCATGGAGATCTGAAGAATTCTCAAGACTTGCACGAAATCTCGACCAGAAACACTTTCAAATCCGAGAATCTTCCTCTTATTCAGGAGAAATACTTAAGAACTTGGCATTATATGATAGATTAAATTTGGTATCCTCAATTGAGACTCACTTTAATTCTTTTCCAGTCCCCAGGGGTTTGCCAAGTGACTGCTATTCTTTATTATATCTCGCTTCTCTTAATCCTCAACAATTAAGACTTCCTAATTGTCAAGCCCCAATAAACATTTCCTACATACTTGAACAAATTTCAAATTCTAATGTGAGTTATTGATGAATTCCCTAATCAATAATCTAGCAGACTCATATTCCTCGTTTCCAATGTTTGGGACACTTAACCTTAAAAAATTAGAACAGATAAATATTTTTAGCTATGATGCAACTTTATATAAAGAAAATTTCACATACATTGATAGCTCAATCTTTTTTCTTTGTATCTTATAAATGCTGAATTCAATACTTCTGCTTACAAAATACTTGAGTACATGAACTTCATTTTGTTGGCCCATTCTATACAGACGATCAAGTGCTTGCTGTTCAACTGCTGGATTCCAATTAGGCTCCTGTTTCAATATTTCAAACAAATTCTCTTTTCAACCTTTTCTATTTCAATATAAGACTCTTTGACTTACCATTATATATAGATTTTGTGCACACCTCAAGTCTATTCCAACTCCTTCAGCCTTGATTGTACCAAGAAAAACTTGACATCTTTCATCATTTTTGAATTTTTCCACATTTTCATCCCTTTTTTTCATGCTCAACTTTCCTACAAGCTCTGTGTAGCTAATTCCATGGTCATCTAAAGCCTTTTTTATACTGTTTCATTGGATAGAATATTGAAATGTTGTTTAAGCTAAAAATAAGTTATTGAGATAATTAATAGAATTCCTTACATTTCCAAAAAGTCTGCATATTCTGAAAATATAACAGCCTTGGGACAAATTATCCCCCATTCTCCCCTTAAGAAAATTTCTAAATGACTGATTAGATGTATAATCTTTGCTTAATATTTCCATGTGAAAGGAAATGTTGGAGGTTGATCTGGGTTTTCGTAGACAGGGTGGTTACAAAATTGCCGTAAAATTGACAGTTCTCGGAGAAACTCAGCTGAGTCCCAAGGGAGGTTGGTGTTTCGAGAAGGCCCATAATACTCAGAAAAACGTTCTTGAAGCTTTGTAAGTTTTGAGTGCCAAGGTTCTGATAATTCTACAGATATTCCTTGCTCAATTTTTTGAGGAAGTGATAAGATTGCTTCTTTTGTCCTCCGCAGGCATATGACATTCATGAGAGTATTTATCAATTTTATTGAGCTAGAGCTTCCTCTGTTTAAGCCATTCATAAGAAAATTAATCCACAACCAGTTTTCTTGCCATCTTTCAATTCTGAGGAATGATATAAGGCTTTGAAGATTAGTTGTCCGGTTCTGAAGTGGTGTCCCTGTCAAGCATAGTCGATACTCAGCCTCCAAGGCCAATATATTCTGATTCTTGTGTGACTGGGGATTCTTGATTAAACTTTTAAATTATGTTAAACATTTCATCAGCTTTTATAATATTATGTTCAAAATTATTAGTAATTCAAATGAATGCTTACTGAGCCTCATCTAAAACTATTCTGTACCAAATGAGTTTATGAGTTACTGGCGGAATAGGTTGAGGAGTTTTCTTTGAAGAAGATGGACTTGCTGTCTCATAGGTAGTTAAAACAACTAGTTGGTTCTGAAGCTCCTCAAAATTAATTTTCTTTGAATCCTTCCCATAAAGAACCTTGAAAGGTAGTGCATTATCTTCAAAGTGAATTCTTATTTCATTGACCCAGTTTAATAATGTTGCAAGTGGGCAAATGATGAGAGTTGCTGATGTCCTATCTTTCTCTTGTCCACCACCCAAGAGTTGGAATTGTCTGGCTTCACTTTGAGTTGCAGTAATTAGGCCAAGAGTTGAGAGGGTCTTTCCCAAGCCCATATCATCAGCTAGAATTAAACCAATTCCTGCAGAGGATAACTTTTCTTCAAGAAATTGTTCATAATAATTATTAAAACCCACTCTCAGCCAGCTGTTTTCTGCATGCCTCCACAGGTTTTCTAACTTTTCGGATAAGTTATTTTCATTGTCTATCATAAAATTGATAGCTTGAATCTGATGCGTTTTCAGAGCTGTTTTCATACCACGTATAGATAGATTTGCCATTTGATTATCCCTTGTCCCAGAAATTTTAGAAGCTGTGTGAATACAAGAATGAGGAATATTGAATAAGATGGTTGGATTGTAGTGTGGAATTGGTGTCAAATCAATTTGAGCATTTAGAAATACTTCTTTAGCCTGAATAATAAAATCAGTCAAACAAAAAAGGAGGCCACAAATTCTATACTGCCTGTTTAATAGTAGAACCAAGTAAGAGCAAAAATAATAAGGTATTTGGGGATTTAAAGCCCTTTCCTCAGTTAAAATTTGAGATCCAGATCCAATTTCTCCAAGTAGTTGTCCAATTTGGCTGCTCTGTTTGTTAGAAAGATCACCAATAGGTTTTGCTTCTCCTTCTTTGAATAATCCAAAAACATGAACTAAAGATCTTCCTTGTTGCATAATAACTGGAGTGGATACTTCATCAAATACAGATCTTTCTTTTGGAAAAATAGGTTTAAAATTTAAAGAGAATTGTCCAATGCATCTTAAATTTGACATTTTAATTAAATGAATTTTATGGTGATGGTGGTAGTTTAAAGAAAGAGAGGGTGAGAGCAAAGTTTTGAAAGAGAATAAAGTAGAGAATATATATAATATTGGATGAATATTCAAAATTGAATTTTTCATGTATGTTAATAATTAATGTTGACTCACATTTTAATAATAACTAAATACAGATAAATAATTAAAAAAAGTGCATTATTTTAGAGCCTAAGTTTTGTGCCAATATATTAAAATTAGTTTCTTTAATATGTAAATTTTTTAAAAAATACATTACTATTTTTTCCCCTTATAAAATATATATATATTTTTTCTCCTACATTAAATTTTTTGAACATTGTCTTATAATTTTTTATTCCAAGGAACAATGAGAAATTTCTATTGATAAGGGCTCAATATCAACTTTTGTCTAGAAAATTTAAAATTATGTGCAAATATTTTTACAGAGTTATATTTTTATTAATAAAGTTTTTAAAAAGGACTTAAATAGTATTCTTTTTTATATATTTGCGGAAATAAAATTGATAATTGAAATTATATTCCAGACCTAGTATACTATGTGTCATTTAATATATTTCTACTTATATCAAACCTGACCTCCCAACATTAAATGGATCTATATATAAAATTGAATATTATGGTATGTTAAGTGTTGTGGCTCAACCATTGCTCAAATTTGTTCCAACTGATGCTCAACTTAAATCCAAAGCTCTGCTCAAGAAGGGATAAATCAAGGCTCAATTTAGGGCCAACTTTTTTTTCAAAATTTTTTCATATAATTTAAAAACAGTTTCCTAATTCTTTCAAAACATTTCCCCAACAATTTCCCAACCTCCTGAAAGTTTCAAAAAGAGGGAACTGCTAGCAGTTCACCCCCTGATTTCCTGTGGTGAGTGAGTTAATTTTTTCACCATGACCAAACTTGGCCACAATGACAGAATTTTTCCAGTACACTTTGCTTTTGCACTGGAAAATCACTGGAGCACACCGGAGCGCACCAGAAAAAAATTGGCCATTCCAAGAGCACACTTCATTCACCAAAAATAAAAATCCATAAAACCATCAAATCACAAAAGAAATACCACATATAACCATTCCAAAACACCAAAAATCAACCCAAAAAAATCCAGTTAACTCCCTTCAACCAAATTAACACCTGGTAACACCATGATCTTCTTTGAACCAAGTTCCAATCAAATTCTCACCTAAGTGCCCTAGCCAGATTTGGAATGCCACACCGGAGGTAATATCATTGTTCTCACTCAGTTTTCACTGTTTTTTGGCCACAATTGGCTGTGTTTGTTGAAATTTTAGTTCTTCATTTAACTCAACTTTGGAAACTGGTTTCTCTGGTGTAGCTTTGCAACCTGCTACAATCATTATTTCTGTTTTCTGTGCAACAAGTGCACAGTGTTTTGTTTTTATGGTGCGTATCTTTCTGCATTTCAGGTTTCTGGTTCTTTGTTTCTCAGTGGTCTTCTATTGGCTACTGTCTTTACTTGTTAAGCAGTCAAGAAGTGCGATGGAAGGGGTATAGTAACAATCTCTAATTTTCTGTATCAAATAAATCTCACCTGGTATTTTCTCAAAGGGACAGGGGTTTTTCACTCCAGTTTTACTCCAGCTTCTTGGTCAAGGCCCATAGCTAGTACTATAGGATTTTCTACACTGGCATTACTACTCCTGCCACCGCCACTGTTGATCCTAATTCTTTGACATCAAACTCAATGAGTAAGCTGGCTATAAAGATCCCTGCTCCCACAACTCCTACTCCTGCTCGGAAAAGATTAAAGAAAGAACCCCCAAAAACTCTACTCACCATTTTCTCTTCTCTGAAGAGTCAATCCACACTGAAAGTTTCTCTTTTTTTAATAATACCTTCTTTTCTTTTACTGAAATGCTTACCTCCTCTTCATATAAGGTCCCTCATACTCCATACTCCATACACTTCAACACCTCCAACTCCACACATTGAAATTATTATCCTGGGTCTCAAAGAAGACACATTCTGGGCTTCCACTCCTGGATCCATCTTCTCACCCACCAGGCCTAAAAAAGAGGCTACTCTACCCCCTTCCAATTTAGACAATTTGTTTGCAACTGTGGAGAACTTTTTAAACAAATTCAAGGAAAAAGCTCCTCACATCAATATCCCTTTCCCTCAATATTGGCAAGTCCTTAATTGAGTTTTTGTTGACCCTTACTATTTGATAATCAAACAAGTCAATACTTCCTTTGATGCAGTCTTTAACTATCTTAAAAATACTCCTGCCCTCAAAAAGCAAGATATAAAAAATTGTGTCGCCCCTAGTCAAAACTTGAATTTAACTTATGATAATATTTATAACAAATGGGAGTATGCCTTCCTTGATAGGTGCTTAAGTAAGTCCCATCCTTCTCATCATCTTTTCCTACAATACCAACTTTTTTTCAAATTCTCACTTTTTCAGCTTCTTTCCTTTTGTTTCTCTAACTTTCCAATTTTTATTAAGCTCTAAAAAAAGGTTGTACCTAGTGAATTATTATTTTTCTGGGAATAATAATAAAAAATTTATTTCCCCCAAAAAAAACTTCTTTTGCCAAATATTTCTCATTATTATTCTGTGAGAGTGAGAGAATCCCATTAGTTCTTAGGGAAAATAAAATTTCTCCTTCAAAATTTTCTTTGACTTCTTCTGGAATAACCCTGAGACAATAAAAAGTTTCCCAACATAACTTAATTTGTTAGTGCCTCATCTTTTTCAACCTATTATTCTTGAAGTAAGTTCAGATCTTCCCAAGATATTGTGCTCCTTAGCGCTAACCTTCTTTCCCTATTAACCTCAATACACTTTACTCTTCTGCTGACTAGTGTCCTGATTTTATACTATTCAGCACTTGCCTTTCCTTTGCGTCCTCACTGGGTCTGATTTATTATAAATAGGCCTGTAATCCACTCTCCTTCCTTATCCAATCCATTACACTTCACAAGTTCTAATTAGCCATGACCCTATACCTTACTTTACCTAGAGATCTGTCTTGCTCTTTTCGCCGCCAGCACAATTTTAAATGTACTTTCTCTAATCCTTGTGGTTATTCTTCCTTTAGACCTGCTTGCAATAAATGCTTCAGGTTTCATAAGACTTTTAGTTTTTCTTATGAATTTCCTAATTCTCTTAATGGCTATATCCAGCTCCCTTATGGAGATATCTCTAGCGCTCCTTCTAAAATAGCTAGTCCCAGTAGTATTACTCATCCTTCCTTTGAAAATTTATGGACTGACAGAATATCTCTCCCTACGTACCCTCAACCAGAAATCTCTATTCAACTCAAGGCAGAATCCCCTTTGCCTTCTGAAAAAAATGTTGTGTTACAGCCATCTTCTTCACATGCTCTCAACACTGTGAGAGCGCTTTCCCCTTCTGTGTGGCTTAAAAATCTGTTAGCTAGTAGGTCCATAACCCTTACTTTCACATAATCCTTTCTAATTTTTATTTCTTTGAAGGTTTTATTGAATAAAATTGCTTAGTATGGGTCCCTAGGCCTCTCCCATTTGTGCATTTGACGTGAAACTTTTTGCACCTTTGCCTTATATATGACGCCATTTCATCCTCATACAAATGTGCTCCTGAAATCTTCAAAAATGAGTTAAATTCCTGTTACCATCATATTTAAATGATTTAAAAAATATTGAACTAAATCAGTTCCTCATCAATCCATGGTTTTCCTGTGGATCCTAATAACTTCATCTTTCCTAAAGAATGGAAAAGATTCCCTGCCAGTTTCAATGGTGATTCTGATTAATAATTATCTTCCTTCATTTCCCTCTGATTATCATTGTAACTCAAGTGCTTTTACATATTTTTCTTCTTTAACTATGCTTAATCTCCTTAATCATCATAAAACAAACAATTCCCAATTATTCATAAATCATGACCAAAGTGTGTAGCACTTGTGACACACTTGCCCTTACCATATACATCTTCTTAGAGAGTCAGAGAGTACTTGACTATTCTCCCTCTACTATCTTTAAATAACTTTAACCCCATTATTTAACCTTCATTATCAGAGATCTTTCAAGAACCCAGATTCCTAGATTGGGCACTCCATCTTCCAACTTTCTTTAGCTAAAGTTACTGCCTTCTGCTAATTCTCCAGTAGCCTTCTGATTTTACCAGAAAGCCATTCCTCTATTTAGCTCATTTGCTTATTCATATCACCTTGTACAACATTACTTCTTCACTCTATACAATCTACTCTAGGAGCTAATGCCAATTACTTGTTCAGCCATAGTTGCTTTGCCATCACTAGCACTCTATCAATCACAGCTGTGTCATAGCCTCCTATGAGTCCCAAAAAAAACTTTAACATACTAATAATAGTTTAAACTCTATCTGGAGAAAGCTTAAATAATGTTGTTAGTTTATCCTCTTCCCAGAGGATATTGTGGTAGCTTTCCCTCATTACAAAGGTTATTCTTGTGTTACTGGTACCCCTCTTGGGTAGAATCTTTTAATCTGATTGGCTGACACATGTCACTTCCTTAAATACCATACAACTCCTCCAGTAAGTAAGACCCTCCAGTTATTTGTTTTCTGATCCTATAAGGACTGTTCCATCTGTCTGAAAACTGTTTACCCCATTAAATTTTGAGACTTCTATTGTATACTAATACTTAATCCCTTGGTTTTAATGATTCCCTTAATCTGTGAACTAAGTGCTCATCCCAATATTTTACTGATTTATCCCTAATATGAATCATTCTTTCATATGCCTTTTTGAAAAACTCATCCTTCCTTTCAAGCTGTGCTACTCTTGCTAAAATTAAATCTTCAGTCAAGCACACTTGATCCCAATCACATCCTAGAAAAGATTCAGCTTCCAGATCAATTAGTAATACAGCCCTTTAAGAAAACATAAGTCCACAAGGTGAAAAAACTATTTTCCTTTTTACTGAAATTCTATCTGCAAACAATACTAAAGAAAAATAACTTTTCCAATTTTCCCAATTAGTTCCAAATAGCTTAACTAATGTATCTTTAATCACTTGATGTCCTCTCTCAATCATAACTTCCGCCTCTGCATAATACGGCATTGAAACTAGAATCTTGGCACCAATTCCTTTAACTACTTCTTGGAATTCTCCAGAAAATTTAGCGCCACCATCTAAATTTACCATTTTCATCTCTCCATATCTATACACCCATTACTTTTTTAAAGACTCAGCGACATTAATTTCCTCAAGTTTTACCAAAGGCACTTCTTGCAACTATCCTGAAAGATCATTCCTGGCCAAAACCAAGTACTTTAATGGACCTTCTTTAATATTAACTGCATCTTATCTAATCCTGTAAAAATAGTGTCTTCAACCGTTACCTTTCCTTTCTCTTTAGGCTTTCTGTATTTTCTACACTGACATTCTGGGCAAGATTGGACCCAATCCTTGACCTCTGCTCTCATATTTGGCCACCAGAATTTCTCCTTGACTCTTCTATAAGTTTCATCTTGACCCCTATGTCCCAAATTTTATGTAATTATCTAATATTCTTTTCTTTTCTGCCTCTATCCAATATAACTAATTGTGGCATAGAAGAGCACTTCCTCCACACCCGTTCATCTATAATAAAATAATTTTTAGCACACTTCCATATCTTATGCCATGTATCTTCATTGAAATTTTCTGGCTGACAATCACTTTCCAGATAAGCTATCAGCCAATCTGTTTGCTCAATTGGCTCCTTGACTGAATCCCCATCCCCTGACAGTCTATAATTTTGATAACTTGATGTCGATCCATTATCCTCTTTGTCTAATTCCTGAGCCACTTTTCCTGAATTTTCTCTTTTTACTAAATTATCTTTGACATCTGACTCTTGCCCATTCATTTCCTCATGATTGCTTTCCGTAAATTCTCTTAGTTTAATGGCATTTCAGATACTGACTAAAAATGATGGTGATAGTTTAACAACTTCCTTGATGCTGGTCATTTTTTTTACGTCTTTGCCGATGACCATTGGTAGTTTCACATCTTCACATATTTTCCTTTTTTATAAACATTAAAAATTTTGCAACAATAGTCTATCCCATTTATCCACCTTTTATATTGTTCAAATTCTTCTGCCTCAGAGTCCTTTTGACACAATGGCCTTCTTTACAACAGATCTGGCATTGTGAATAATTTTCCTCTTTTATTGACTAAATCAAAATAAATTAAATTAATCTGCACCATCCATCTAGTCATTGGTGCGTCTGGTAAACTTGGACTACTGATAATTTTCACCAAAGATACCACATCAACCTGCAACTCAAAGTGTTGCCCCCAAAGCATCCATTGTAAATTCTTCAAAATCTTTTCAACCCCACAAAACTAAAGCTTGGACTGTGAACACCAAGACTCTACCTTTTTAAAAGTCTTTGACTCATAAAGGACAGGCCTAAAATTTCCTTCCTTGTCCTCTTGCATTAAAACTGTGCCTATTGCAGAAACACTTGAATCTACCACTAGAGTAATATTTCCAAAGCCTTGTCCATATTTCAATTTCTATAAAAGAATATCTTTCAATACAATTCTTTTTAATAACTCAAATTATTCTTCACATTCCTCTTTCTGATCCCATACAACATCTTTTCTTGACAAGTGGCATAATGGAGAAGATAACAAGGCAAAATCACAAATAATTTTTTTTAAATATCTACAAATACTTAAAAAACCCCTAACTTCCATAGTGTTTCTTAGTCTTGGCCATGTAAATACCTTGTTTTTCTGTTTTTTCAGGAATGGTTCTTCCTTCCTACATACAACATGACCAACAATATCTAGCGCTGGCAGGCAACAAGAAAATCTTGACCCTGAGACTGTCAAAAGAGCCTCTTCTATCCTAAAAAGTACCCTTTCAAGAGTAATAGCATATTCCCAAATAAAACTTCTAATATTTGGGTTCTCCTCTAGAACCTCCCCATAATAATCAGTCACTAGCCCTTTTATACTGCCTTTGTCAATAAATATTCATACATGTTTGGGAGCTTCCTCCTGTAATATCCACATCATCTTCTCCTTATACAATTCCACTGAGTTCATAGTGCCCTGCAGTAACCTTGTTAACCTAAAGCTCCCCAATGGAGTTTCAAACATAGTCATGGGTCTTTAAAACATCTCTAACTTGCACTCATTTTATCCTCCCATTATATCTCTTAATACATAGTATTCTTGTGCTGAAAAAGATTCCACAAACTCTTGTGTATTTAGCCGCAATCCTGGGTTCTTGACTGGAACCTTTTTCATCTCTCTTAAATAATGAACCACCATCAACTTGCCATTATAGTTGACAACAAAAAATACTGGACTTGAGTAACTAGACATTAACTTTTTATACAAACCAGGCCTTAATCTTTCCCTAGTTAATTCCATATATTCTTCTCTTATTTCCACTGGTGTAGGAAATGCTTTCTACTTCTACTGTTCATGAGGTATAACTGTAAAAATATAAGGTTTCCCATAATAGTGCTTCAATAATCCCCTTTCCTCTTCTGAAAATGCAATAGATATCTCCCTATGTACTATAACGTATAAAAATAAATTCTTTTCTCCCAGGAGGGTTCAAATCCAGAATTGGTATATTTACTGGTTTAACTTATACTACTACTGATTTATACTTTGACTTTTGACAGAACCAGCTGCTGTCTCCATTCCTTAATATTATAAATTTTCTAATATAAATTCAAGCTGTACCTACATTGTGTTTTTTTTCTTTCTTTTTAATATAAGCAAAACAAAATACAAAACTAAATAAATTGAAAATTCTAGGCACAATACACTATAAAGTACTATTACCATGACACCTATGAAGTCCCACTTTAATTATCCCTGCTTGGACTGACTGATAAATATATGTGATCCTCTCATCTTGGAAGATAGCGATACCTAAGATTCCAGCCCCTAATGAAAAGATTAGAGCCTCCCTGGTGATAGCCTATTACCTTCATCCTCATAAAACTCTCTTTCTTTCTCTAAATTCACATATCAAACATACTTAGTTTCCCAGCCATCATCTTTAGGTGCTTCTAAGACTTGTGTCACCAGATTACCATTGTCACCCATAATCCTAATTCCTATAGTTTTATTCAAAAAATATTTTATTGCTTCTGAATAATCCATCAAAAATGGTGTTCCTAAAACTGGTTTGACAACTACCATAGGAGCATAAAAGTGTAAGTCTCCAGATTCTCCTGCAACCCTTGTTTTGACATATTCAGCTACCCCTGTAACCAGTAACCTACCACCACCAATACCTGCAATGGTTCCCTCACCCTCTTTAACTAGAAGACCTAAATCCAATTCATTTTCCCATGAAGCTAAATTGATCTGAGAGCCAGTATCTACCAGCACTCTTATCTGCTTTCCATTGATTGTAACCATTGAATGCCCTAATGGTCCTGCATAGTGTGGTACCTTTTTGTAATCCTACAAATGGTTGAAATGAATGTTCCACCATATCATATTCAACACAATTAGAAACTCTTTTCTTCCTACATTTATCTACCATTCCATTTGCTACCTCTGGGACTACTACTTTTAGCACCCCCAATTGAGCTGAAGCTGTTGTCTTTAAACATTGTGCAACCAAATCTTCAGAAGCCTTTGGAAAATCAGAATGAACTGGACGCTGAATCCACCATTTTGGTTAAGTTGCCTTTGCACCAGCTTTTGCTGTACTTGGCGGATTCTTTGCAGTATTATGTCTAGCTCCAGGCATTCCTTCCACTGGTATTGCTCTCTACTGAAATATCTCTGGATCCTCCGATGGTTGGTCTTTGATCCTATGATCCATATAATAATCCATTCCATTCCCAAATTAATCTTCCATCTCCACATCCTCAAGTGGTACTAGCGTATTTTACCTTTTAGTATACCCTACTTCCTCAATTTCTTCAGGATTTTGTCACTGGACGACCTACCCACCAGGTCCAGGGTGTTCCTGGAAGTGAGATGGAGGGAGGAGTTTAGAAACTTCTTTGAAGCACAGAGGTAATGTTTGCAGAAGTGATTTGAAGATAACTTGAAGGAAGAGCTACTGCTTCAAGATATGTTTGATAAGAATTCTAATATAATTTAAAGGTAATATTAACATTTTTAAGATCTCACAAAGGGTTGGAAACTCAATAATCAAAGATTTAAGTTTTAGAAATGATTACTGAGAAAAATAAGGAAAGATACAATAATAATGATTTAACCTGAAGCTTTCCCACTATTAGCTATATATACTTTTTATAATTTAATTCTAAAGAAATATTGAACCACAATCCAACCCCTTTTATATCCATTACTCCTCCTCGCATTAACCTCATACCCATCAATCATTCCGCACACCACAGAACTCCAAAATACACCCATTACACCTGGACCCTCCTCACTAACATCCGTTAACCCTTTAATCTTCCACTAACCATCCTGTCCATGCTCGCTACCCCTGTTAATAACCCACAGATACTTAATAAACCTTTTAGAAGAATATTACATTAACTATTGCACTGTGTGTTGCTTATTGAGGAAAAGACTAAAACACACTATTGAGAGATTGACTAATTTAGATTTAAAGTTTAAACTAGCGCGGTTGAATAGTGAGTACACAAAGGAAAGTTGCAGTTGCTATGTATAATTGTTTTCTACGCTTTGAGTATGGATTTAGAGATCTGTATTATTGATTTAATGAGCTTCTTTTGCCTTGAGTGTCACATGGCGCGTGACAGATGCCCGGGTATAAAATGCAAGCTCCGTTGAGTGTGAGACATATTCTTTCCACACTACTTTCTCTTAACTCTTTTTTTTAATAATTTTCTATTTATTATGTTGACTTGTCCTACCCCAACTCCCATGCCTCCACACCCCAAAGCGGATGGTGGAATCATTACCTGGCAATACTTCCAAGCCTGCACGGCCTGAGAATTGATGGAATATTTTTGCGTCAAAAGCACGGCTACAAGAGGTCCTGGCCTGAAATGCAAGTTTTGCCGCTGGAGACGGGTGACGTGTGATGCCCTATCAAAAAACGCAGACATCGAATGAAGTTTTACCAAAACTAAATACTGGGTAATCCCAAAGACCAAAGAAGTGGTCAAAGACATCTGTGATGTGTCGGTCGGTGGAAGAGGTTGAGGAGGAGGTCAAGGATACCATGACAGCCTGGGTAACCCAGGCCACAGGTAAAAGACAAGGGGTGGAAGAGGAGGTAGATGAATTGGTTGAAGAAGATGAGGATGAAGTCCCCATCTCGAGGCGGTCGCCCAAGAATCTACGTACGGTCATCAAAGATGATGAAGAGGAGAAGGAAGTGACAGTGGAGGTCACCCCGAGGTTATTTTTAGAGGCTGACCCGTTTTTCAAAGTAAGTCTGCTTTTTTTTATTTCAAAAATTTTGTTACTGATGACCGTATGTTTTTAGGATTCAGATGTCATTGCAGAAGCTCTAATTGTGGAAGCTGCGCCATAGCTGCCAATTTAGGCAAGTCAACTGGCGGTTGATTTGAGGGAGGATAACAAGGAAAACCTTGACCAGGTATGGTCAAAGATACCTCGGCAGGGTAGAAGAGCTCAATGCATCAAAAATTTAAGTGATGATATTGACAAGATTGTTGATGCCGTCTCCTTCAATGTTTCAGAAGAATTACTGGAGATTGGAGAAGTGGTACCAGTAGGAGAGGAGGAGGTATTTGAGAAATGCAGGAAGGAAATAAGGGTGGTTTTGAAAAAAATGAAGAAATTGGTTTGGGAAAAATACAGGAGAATATTTGAAATGGAAAGAAAAAAAAGAAAGGAAGGAAAAAAGAAAAAATAGAAAGCAATTTGTGTATTTTTTTTATTTTGTTGATTTAATTGAAATTTTACTATATATTTTATAATATTTTGAAAAAGAAAAAGAAAAAGGAAAAAAGAAAAGAAAAAAAAGAATGTTTGAGGAAATTTTAGTTTAAGTTTGAAAAAGAAAAAATTTAAGTAAGAAGAGAAAAAAATAGTTGATTGAAACAATTTCTTTTGAAATGAAAATTTAATGAGAGAAAAATTTGTTATTCGTGAAAGTTTATTTATAGAATTTTTTGAGGAATTTGTTATTTGAAAAGAAAGAAAAAAATATAGTTTTAAAAAAAGAATTTGAAAGAAAGAAATAATTTGTTCAAAGAATTTTAAAAGAGAGATTTAAAGGTTGAAGTGAATTTTGAGAAAGATTGTCGTATTGAGTTCATGAAAAATTTTGATAGTTCAAAGAAAAGGAAAAAAGGGAAAAGAAGAAAAGTTTGAAAGGAGAAAAGAAAGAAAATTAAAAGAATTATTGATTTTTAAGATTTTTATTTTAATGAATTTCAAGACTTTATTTTTTATTATTTTATTTTTTTAATTTTAACCTTTTAATTTAATTTAATTTATTTATTTTTAAAGAAGGTTGAAAAAAGCTTTTGAAGAGAAGAAAAAAGAAAAGAGAAAACAGAGTAAGGATTTTTAGAAGAGAAGAAGTTTTAGAATTTTAAGAAAAGAAATGAAATGAGAAAGAAAAGAGAAAAGATAAGAGAAAAATAAAAGAGAGTTCTAAGGTTTTGGTTTTAAAGGATATTAAAGATGAAAAGATTTTAGGAGTTCAGGGGTGTTAGAAATATTGATGGCTGGTTCCCAGGATGTTTTTTCTGAGTCATCGAGGAAGACTTCCCATTCCACAAGGTATTGAAGTTTCCCCTTGAACATTCTTGAATCAAGGATACGACTTACTTCCCACTCTAGATGGTCTTCTACTTCGACCGGTTCCAGAGGAGGTTGGTTCCTGCCTGGGTATGTTTCTTGAGCCAGTTCCAGGAGAGATACATGGAAAACAGGGTAAATAGCCTGCCATTTAAGAGGTAGTTTGAGTCAAAATGCAGTTTTAGAGACTTTGGAGTTGATTTCGAATGGTCCCAAGTGCCTTTTGGCCAGTTTCTTTGATGTTTGAGTTGTATAAATGTTTAGTGCGTCGAGCCATACTTTGATGCCTGGTTTAAAGGAAGGAGCAGATTGTCAATGCTTCTTGGCCTATTCCTTGTACCTTTGAATCACTAATTCCAAGTTTGATTTAAGTTCTTCTTGAAATCGTGATATTGTTCGAAGATAATGTTCTGCAGGATGACTAGTTCCTACATGGATTGAGTTGAATCAAGGATGTCTTTCATAAACTTTTTCAAAAGGAGATTGTCGTGTCAAAGAATGAGTCAAGTTATTATAAGAAAATTTGACCAATGGTAACCATGTGGTCCAATCGTCTTGTTGGTAACTGACATACATTCAAAGGTATTGTTCAAGGATTTGGTTGAACCTTTCCGTTTTCCCATCAGTTTCAGGATGATAAGCCGTGGAGAGATTCCTCGTGATATTGAGTTGTTGAAACAATTGAGTCCAGAATGTGGATACAAACAATGAGCCTCTATCTGAAATAATATTGTTAGGTAAGCCATGTTTGGAAAATACATATTCTAGAAACAATTTTGACAAATATTCTGCTGTAGCAGTAGTAGTGGTTTTAATTAAAACAGACATTTTTGAAAATCTATCTACTATTACTAATATAGCATCAAAATTATTAGAAAGCGGAAGTTGAGAAATAAAATCCATAGATAAAGTTTCCCAAGGTTTAGAGGGAATAGGAAGTGGTTGAAGCAACCCATGCTTCCAGTGACGGGGAGCCTTATTCCTATTACATTTGTAACAAGATCTTATATAGGCCTGGATTTCTCTGGTCATTCCTTGCCAGAAGAAATTCTTTGCTATTAACTGGTAGGTTTTATCAACCCCAAAATGACCAGCTAATGGAGAATCATGTTGACTATTGAAAATACATAATTTTATTTCATTATTGTCGGGTGTGACTACTCTACCTTCTAAAACTAATAGACCTGATTCAATACTAAATCTTTTGGCCCCTTTCTTCGAGAGTATTTTGTCTTTTATCCCTAAACAATAATTGTCCTTCAACTGAGCTTCAAGGATGTTGGATAGTGGATTTTGAAAAGATTGATTTGTTATTGAGTTATGTTGATGAGTCGTTAACATTGATTCGTTGAAAATTGATTTCACATTTGCTGGGTTTTTGTCAGCAAATGTGTCCCCCCGCTGTGGGTAAACATCGTCCTGAAATGACAGGATATCTGGGACAATGCAGTTCTTACCTGGGCAATAGGAAATAGAAAAAGGAAATTCAGACAAAAATTCAGCCCACCTGGCTTGACGCCTGGTTAGCACTTTGGAAGACATAAAGTATTTTAAAGCATTATGATCAGTCAGGTTTTGAAAAAGACTATCTAGGCTGAGAAGAAAAGAGCGCTATTTTTTAAGACAATAAATAATTGCTAAAAGCTCCTTGTCATGAATTTCATAATTTAATTCTCCCGCAATGAGTTTGTGTGACTCAAAAGCAACAGGATGAAACAATTTTGTTTCAGGATTGAATTGAGAAATGACCCCTGCAATAGCATAATTGCTAGCTTCTGTCTCGACTATTGTCAAAGCAGAAGGATCAAAGTGTTGAATAATTGGAGCTGTGGTAAAAGCAAGCTTCAATGCTTCAAAATCCTTTTGTTCTGTAGAAGTAAAAACAAAAGGAATACCTTTTTTTAAGAAGAGAAGTAAGATTGGAAATAGTTTTAGAGTAATCTTTAATAAATCTTCTATAGAAATTGGCAAATCCCAAAAATCCTTGGAGGGATTTAACGGTTTTGGGCTCAGGCCATTCCAGGATTTTTTGGACCTTTTTGTTGTCCATGACTAAACCATCAGCGGACAACGTAAAACCCAAAAAAACAATAGACTTAAGATGGAATTGGCATTTATTGTGCTTGGCTTAGAGACCGTGATCTCGAAGGCAATTTAGAACCTGTCAAACATGATGAATATGTTCATCTAGTGTCTTCAAGAAAATTAAAATATTGTCTAAGTAGACGACAACAAATTTTTTGACAACACCTTGAAAGATGTCATTAACAAAAGTTTGAAAAGTAGATGGTGCGTTACATAATCCAAAAGGTATTACTAAATATTCAAAACTTCCGAATCTAGTGCGCATTGCAGTCAGTGGTCCATGACCATCTGCAATGGGAATAAGATTATAAGTGCCTCTAAGATCAATTTTAGAAATGAAATTAGCACTATTAAAAAGGGTAAGAAGCAATGACATAGGAGGAACTGGATATGCATTCTTCTTTGTAACTGTGTTGACCTTTCTATAGTCAACAAATAACCTAAGGCTACCGTCTTTTTTCTTTACAAAAAGAACAGGGGGGCCGTTTGCAGATTTACTGGCTCTGATGTGACCTTTGGCTACATTCTCTGCAATGTAGTCTCAAAGAACTTGAGATTTGTCCTTTGATAAAGAATAGACAGGACCTGCCGGAGTAACTGGACCTATTAACTCTATTTAATGGTCGTAGGGTCAATGAGGTGGTAACTTATTGGCCTTGCAGATTGAGAAAACATCAAGGAAATTGTGATAGATTTCTGGTAGAGTGGATTTAATGGCTTAAATGTTGATTTGGTCATCCTCATCATCTTTGAGAGAATCTGTCAAGGGAAGACCAGAATTGAGAGAGCATAATTTGACTACTTTGAGGGAATTTGATTCCTCTTTGAGTGAAGTGATCAAGATAGAAGGGTTAGCCGATTGCTCATTTAGAAAAAGATCAGATGCTTGCAAGTCATCTGGCAGAGATTTGTTCTCTAGCAGGACATTTTCAAGCAGGTTGTTTAACTCCATATTGACATGCATTGAAGAATCAGAAATATACTTAGTGCGTGGGGTGATCAATCCCCGTGACCAATCAATTTCATGGTTCCAATGCATTAAAAAGTCATGGCCAAGGATGGTATCTTCCCTTCTTGGGGTGTCCAAGACTGATAATTCACACTTGAAGGGGGGAAATTCAGAAAGTTGAAAACCCATAAAACTTTCTTACTTACCCAATATCTGGGTTCCTCTGATTTGACCAAATAAATTGGAGTTTGATCAATATCTGTGAATGTCAGCTTTAACTTCTCAGAAAAAGATAAACTCTTAAAAGAAATTGAAGCTCCAGAGTCTATAAGACAACTGAGGGGGGTATCCTCCTTGAAAAGAATGAATCTCAAGCGGTTTAAGAAACTCCAGTCGTTAAGAAATGGAGGTTCTGTGCACTGGGAGAGATAAGATAGTTTGCTTTGCACGCAAGTTAACTATCTACTAGTTTTTTGACCTTGAACTAGTACCTTCACTTTCCTTCAACTTTACACAATCTTCTAGCTTGTGCTTACCCCCAAAATACATACATAGACCATTATCTGCTTGTCTGTTCTTCTTAGCTTCTTTAAGTTCCCCTTTTTTATCCAGTACCTTATTGATATTTCCTGGGGTCAAGCCTTTTGGTTAAGGTTTGTCCTTTCCATTATTGGGTTTGGATTGAGTTGTCCGTGGGTGTGAAGAAGGTCCTGATTTAAAATTTAGGCCTTGAGATTTGTTGGCGTATCAACAATTTTGTAGTTGTCCTTGGTAAATGCCGTTGAGTTTGAGGGTTTGATCCAGTAAATCCGTTAAAGTATTCATCTTCTGACCATGAAGACTTAATTGATCCAGAATCCTCGAAGGAAGTCCCTTTTTGAAATGATACTTGAGGGCAGCATCATTCCAGCCTACTCGAGTTTGAAGTTCTCTGAAGTTTGAGATATTTTCAGAGGCTTTACCATTATCACTCATTCCAAGGAAATCAAGTTCAATTTTTGCATTGTCAGTTTAATTTGGGTCACCGAACAATGTAAAGAGTTGGTCTTCAAACTTCTCCCAGTTATTAATGAGTAAATGGGCTTCTGTCGAAGAGAGCATGAGAAGATAAGGTTCAAACCACCTTGATGCTTTTACAGCTAGGAATGAAGAAGCGTAAACAACCTTTGATTGGTCTTTATTGAAGGTTCAAGGGTATTCCTGGAAGTGAGATTGAGAGAGTAGTTTAGAAATTTCTTCGAAGCACAGAGGAAATGTTCGAGGAAGTGATTCAAAGATGACTCAAAGGAAGAGCTACTGCTTCGAGATATTTTTGATAACATTTCTAATATAATTTAAAGTTAATATTAATATTCTTAAGAAATCACAAAGGGTTGGAAACTCAATAATCAAATATTTAAGATTTAGAAATGATTACTTGAGAAAAATAAGGAAAGATACAATAATAATGATTTAACCTGAAGCCTCACCACTATTAACTGTATATATGTTTTATAAATAAATTCTAAAGGAATATTGAACCAAAATCCAACCCCTTTGATATCCATTACTTCTCCTTGCATTGACCTCATACCCATCCATTATTCCACACACCACAGACCTCCAAAATACACCCGTTACACCTGGACCCTCCTCACTAACATCCGTTAACCCTTTTATCCTACACTAACCATCCCACCCATGCTCACTACCTCTTTTAATAACCCACAGATACTTAATAAACATTTTAGAGGACTATTACATTAACTATTGCGCTGTGTGTTGCTTATTGAGGAAAAGACTAAAACACACTATTGAGAGATTGACTAATTTAGATTTAAATCTTAGACTAGCGCGGTTGAATAGTGAGTACACAAAGGAAAGTCGCAGTTGCTATGTAGAATTGTTTTCTGAGCTTTGAGTATGGATTCAGACCTCTGTATTATTGATTTAATGAGCTGCTTTTTCCTTGAGTTTCATGTGGCGCATGACAACAGTACAGCACAAATGACTTCAAAATCAACTATTTTTGCATTTTTGTCTTCAGGATCCTTTCCCTTACTAGTCTTTACTTCCATAGATTTCATGTAAATATGATCAATGAATTTAGCTTGAATCCCTTAATCCTTATCCATAGCAAGATTTGTGCTATCATCTAAAATTAGCGCTGTACCATCTTTTAAAACAACCTTGTCTTCTCTATCTTTCTGAAGTGCATTACATCTTATTCTTGTATTGCCTTCTTTACTCCAGTAATAACATACCATAAAAGAAAACTGCTATGGTTGAGGAGTAAATATAGGCTTGGGTTTAGCCACTTTAATTAACTTCTTTTAAAATTCCTCAATCCTAGTGATCACTGAACTTGAATACTGTGATATTGTCTTGGCTTTTGGGGTTGGCATTGAAGAAAATGATCTAGTACTAGACAAAACCTCTATCACCTCTACATCCTCTAAAAAAACCCTAGCTTCTCAGAGCTCTACATGACACAAATTCATTTCAGCTTCCACTTCTGTTTCCAATGGCTTAAATTCTGGGTACTTAAAATCCCCATTCTTCTTCCTAACCAATTTTCCTTCATTATCAAGGCTTCTCTCTTCCCAATCTTTGACCTCAGGCTCTAATGCCTCACAAAAGCAAGTTAATGATGCACTAGTGCCACTAAAATACTTGTTACTGACCAAATAATCTACTACCTGATCAAGCTCTTGTCAAAAGTTTTTAAAATATTTAGGGTCTCTGATACCCCCTTTTTATTTAACTTTACTAACCAAAATATCTATGTCCTTAATTGTATACCTTGTTTCCTCAGTAACCCTAGGCCATCATTTTAGCATTTGCCCTTTCAGCACCATCCAATCTTGTTTCTTGTGACCATTAAGTTCCTCAAGATTTTCCTATCATTCATTAGAAACAAAAAACAACACTTGGCGCACCATATCGTAAACTAATGCTCCATGAACTTCCACCACTTGTTTAACCTCATCAAAAACTTTTGAGTGTTGATTCCTGTAAATTGCAAGCTTTCATCCATGCATCTAATTTTTTTCAAAACCCTAGATATTAACAACGCTAAGGAGTTAAGCTATTTTGCCCTCTCCTGAGTGACTTTAGAAGTAGTAGCTGTAGGTTCCATTCTACATTTATCTACTAACAAATAAAAAAACAAATAAGCACTAAAAGATTATACTAACTATATTCTCTAATACAGCCCTACACAATCACCTGATAATGTCTAGATCCATTTTTGTAGACCCTACAACTCCTCCTCAAAGCACTGGCTTGATTAAGTACTCTTTGAAAAATCTCTGAAAAACCAAGAAATAACTGTACTTAAAATCTGGCTGCCACATTTGTGAAACTAATTGTGGAAATAAAGCTCTATAATACTAAGCTATAGACAAAATTGGAGATGGGTTTGTTTTACTATCTAAAACTAATTTAAAAAGAAGAGCCTTCCACTATAATATTTAAAGACAGTGGAAGCATGTATTGTAAGTGCCATTATATATTTCTGGGGATGAAAGTAGAATGAATTTATAAATATTATTTTAAAGAAAAGAGATAATATATTTTAATATAAGTAATCTATCTCTTGGCTAGATCTATTCTCAGTCACTCCCTCTTGAAGTGCTCTATCTAATACTATCCTTACTGTAGAAATAAAATAAATCTACAGAAATACTTCTGGTATTCACACTGTTGTATCCCTCTTTTTAAGAGTGAGCTCGCTTTTATATAACTTGTATGTCTAGTTCCCTTCATTTATTCTTCCTTCCCCTAATGGCTCTCCTACACAAGATCATTTCCACTACAAGAATATCAAATGTTAACTTGGTATCTCAATAATATAAGTACATTTGTTAGCATTAAACCTGGTTCTAATAGCGCTAGAAAAAATTCTGTAAAACTACCATTAGCACCTGATGCTTTACCGTTCTGTACATACCCTATACTTCTTGAGACTACTAGCTACATAATAAGTACTGTACTGCCTTTCATACCTATTATAAAATCCCCCACTTTCTGTGTGATTATCCACTAATTTTGAAACCCTTTAGGCTAAGAAAGTAAGCCTCCTTCAAGTTTTACTAATTTTTCTTCTGTTTTTTGAGAGCTGCTTATCAACCCACTTGTCCTTCTATTGCTACTTTTACCTATATAAGTTTCTACCACTGCTGTGCATTTGTAGCTAACATCTAAAAGACCATCACATATCTCTAAGTGTGAAATTCATACCCTTGCTTATTGCTGCATACCTCTCAATCCATACTACGCTTATAGCACTAGTTGTGGCTTCCTCAAGTACATATTATAGTCTTGCCTTATAGTCCGTCATACAATTTACTTTATCTCTGATTGCCGCTGCTTGTATATACATAGTGGCCCCTAAAAAAAGTGTGCGCAGAGAGTCTACTTTTCCTGCGCTTTTGAATACCCCTTAGTTGCATTTTTGTAACCATCTTTCTTAGAAAACCCATTTTTGAGCTTTGTGGGAGCTGAGTCATTGCCCTGCTCTTGAGACTTTTGCTGCATCCTTGGGAGATGTGTACCACAGATGACTTCAGTCTCAAAACACCATTCCAAGATGTTATCATAAATGGTAGACTTGTGGCTAGAAATGTGAAAAATTTATTCAAATACTTAATCAAATACTTCCTAGTTTCACCCTATAACCCCAGCCACAATTCAGCCCACCAATACACTCTTACATGCAATCCACTGTACATCAGACCCCTTTTCCCCCAACCCCACATCATCCTGGACTACTCCTGAAAGTATATTTTAATCCATTCCAGAAAACATTTCAAAACACATTTCTAAATGAGCTTCATAATTCATATCCTAATCGTCATGCAATTCTCCCTCCAGATTTCCCCAATTCTCTTCCTCTTTACATCTTTTTCTGCCCTTTCATCAAGGTAAGTTTTTTCATTTTCTTCAAAGCTTCACATGTTTCTAATTTTTCCCTTAAAGCCCCTTCCAACACTTACATAAGGTGAGTGGTATCTGATCCTGCTTTTCTTTTTACTGAATTTTTTTTCATTATTTCCTTTTTTGGGGTTTTTTTTTGCCAAATTGCTTTGGAAAAAGTCCCGGAACAATTCTAGATTGTTTCCAAGTGTTTTGGTAATTATTTTTTAGCCTTTTTGATGTGCTGGAAGCATTCCCAGCACATTTTTGAGAGTTTTTATTAACTTATTTTTTATATTAAAAATCAATTCAGAAACAGTACCAGAACATTTCTAGACTGTTTCTGTTGGCAGGTTATCAAGAAGAAGAGGGAAAAAATATACCAAAAAGAGAAAAAGAAGAATAACTGACACAACTAAATACAAGGATTTTTAAGGAGACTAAGGATTTTAAAGACATCTATTGGAGGTGAGGATTTGAATTCAACAATAAGTAAGTTTTATTTCTCTATACTAACACAACAAAGTATAACGCTTGAAACGCTCTTAGAGCAACCTTGTATATAGTTGTATTTCTAAATTTTAATTTGTTAAGCACGGTAATAAAATTTATAGAAAAGAAACTTATATTTGCAACAAAAATGTATATTGTAATGTGTAAGGCAATGTAAGTAATGTGTACTACAAGGTGAGAAAACAAAGTCTTTATATAGTCAAATGAAGCCCTCTGAGACGTTAATAATTTTATATAAAAAATAAAGAAAAGAAAAAAATTTAAGATTAAGTGAAACAGATAAAATGAGGTTGCTATGGTACTAATTACAAAAACAGAAATAAAAGACCCATTTTATCTACCCCTATAATCCTGTAACAGTGTAATGTATTTGTATAGGATACTTCATTGATATAAAACAGGGAGTTTGTAGCTATAGTAATACTAAACCCATTACATTTGTTGTTATTTTATTAAAAATCTAATTTTATGTAAAACATAAAAATTATACTATGTTTGAAGTAAAAATTGTTACATAATTAGTTAATATAGTTTAAAAAAATGTTTATTAGGTAAGTAAACTAATTGTACTAACATAATAGTTATTGTAATTAAACAAGTAAGTATTTTAATAAAATCATTTTATTAAGATAAAACATTTATATTTTAAATAAAGTTTTTTTGTTTAGTTTATTTATTTATTGTCTCAATTTTGAGGGATATGATTGTTCAATAAATTTTTATTCTAAAGTATTATGTCTATTGTTTAATATATGCAATTAATTAATTAATTAATTACATTATTAGTTTATGTTATTACTTATAATTATGATGTGAGATTGTAATTAATTAATTATTAATTTATAATCATTTATTTCATAAAAATGTTCTAGTATTTTTATAGAATATAATATTTTTATGTTTATTTAAATGTATATACAATTTATATAATAATAAAATCAATATAAAATTTTATTAAAAAATGTTGCTATATAATTTTATTTTGATATAATATTTAATTTGTATATAAACTTTAAATACAATTTTTATCTTGTTCAAAATTATGTAATTTAGCATAAGATTTTACTAGACTCTTAGTATATCCTGGCTGACAGTTTCCAAGCATTTTTGGTAAGTTTTTTTTTCTGGTCTGATGGAAGCAAATTAGAACTCTTCACAAGACAACCATCAAACAACTGAAGCTCCTCCTAGGTACGAATCTTGTGAAAAGTTTACTCATTTTGGTTTCTCATTTCAGATCAACCAAAATTTGATAAAGAGGGTAAGTAAAGTGAAGAAAGAAGGTTTAATGAATAGTAAAGCTTCAGGAAGGGAGGCTAAGTATGGTAAATAAAGGATTTACAAGGATTAATTTTTATTTCTGAACTTTATAATTAATTATCCCTTAAAGATTATAATCAACTTTTGTAATAGGCCATTGGGCCTTGCTGCTGTATAAAGGGAATTATTCAAAAAATAAATTGATTGAATGAGTTCACAATATAATTCCATTTCAATGTAATCTTTAGCTTTGGTCACATCTGAACTCATTGGCTGGTATTATTCTAAATAAAATTACTTTAACTTGGTTGATTATCTTTTTTGAAAGATTTATTTATTCATTTATGAAATAAAAAATGAAAATTTGGCAATCCTGAACCCCTCCCAGAGTAAATTGCAGAAGAGGGTATTGCCAGTTTTATTTCTTTTTGATTTGGTAGGGGAGGATATTGCGTTTTTTTCTTTGTGATTTGGTTGAAATATTTTTTAAATGTATATACACAATTAAAAGACAAAAAATCTCCTATTTAATATTAAAAATGCATGAAAGATGCATTTACTTGCATGTTAAGCAGAACATATGTAATCCAAAAAACACCCAAATAAATAGGTCTCAATCCTCAAGATGGTACAAACAAACAAAAAACTTTAAAATAAAAAGATTAACAGAAATATGAGTGTGTAATATATAAATGGTAGTTCCTTCCCCCAAAAAATCATAGTAGCTTTCTAGAAAAATTCAAAGATTTCATCTTGTCCTTTCTAGAAAAATTCAAAAATCTTACCTAGTCCTTTATAGCTTCTAAATTTCCTGTCTAATCTCCTTAGTGGGCCATGTGTTGAGTTGTGATTGAAGTTAACAGATTGCTTTGATGGTTCTTTTGGTGTATAAATCTAATTTTTCTTGACTCATACTGAAGAGGTTCTCAAGACAAGTTATGGAAGCACCATTCTCATTTGAACCAAATTATAAAAGTGCAACAGAGATTTGTATTTCAGGATCCTTCTATGGGAAATGAGAATATTTGTGTTAAATAGAATGATCATGAATTAAATCTTGGAGGTATTTAAAATGATGATAAGTAGTTTGGAAAATTTGCTGAGAACTGGGTTCAGGTAATTTAGAAAGTTTTTGAAGTGTATATTGTGGTTGATGGAAAATGGATGAGATTAGGGAAGTAAGGTAGTGATTCTCTAACAGGTGATTCATATAAAAAAATCAGCATCAGAATCTAAATCAGAATCAACAAAAATATCAAGGGCTAGAGCATGAGTAGTTTTTTGAAGCTTTTGACAAGGTGATGGAGTCATGTTGCTTTTTGAGGAAAAAAATAAGAGCAAGAGTAATCAAGGTTGGGAGGAAATAATGGTTGGATTATGATGTTATGGGGCCTAAAATTTTATGAAAATTTTACTGTGTGTGTATAAAAAAGCCCGTATTGAATAGGTGAAAAAAATTTTAAGGTATGGGCATGTGTGTACCAAATTCTGACTAATCAAGTTGAGGGGAAGAAGTGCTTGAGAGGCTTGGATGTACCCAACAGATGTCATGTGAAGGGAAAAGAATTATGTTGAAGTATTCCAGTTAATGAGGTATGTAATTTGAATTAAAATAACTTATTTGGTACCTTTTTGGAGGTTTTCTTGAATGGCATATATGGTAATGTTTGACACCCCCTATTAAGGTTTTTTTGGTTTAAATGTGTGGAGCTATTACAGAAAAATAAAGGCACTTTTCAACTTTAATTTTATTTTCTGACAGAATCACTTCCAAGGGGAGTACTGGTTATTTTCCATAAAAATTAGGTTTTGGTTAAAAGTCAGATTAAACAGTTGATCTATAAGCTGAATCTTATCTTGGATTTAATTGGGATTACAACAAAACTACTGAAGATTTTCTTTGTGCTAGAATTATTCAATTAGAAAATAAAAAATAATATTCTAGGATGATTGAGATTAGAAATAAGTCTGTCAGATATCAGGATAAGCATTTGGCTCATAGAAAAAGGAAACCTTTGAAAGCTGGAGATATTATTTTGGTTTATAATAGAATTTTGTAAGTCTGTGGGGAAAGATGTTTTTTAATTGGTGTTATGGACCATAAAATTCTAAAGAGCAGGTATCTGGTGTTTCATATGTTTTGGAAAATTTGGTTAGTGTTGTGTCAAAGAAGAGAATAGTGTAAAAACAAGTCAAATGGCTCTATCCTAGGGAAACTTGGAATGCTTAAATCTAACTCCAAAATGAGGATAAACTAACTACTTTTTTTATGAAAATTTGATTGTTTAATTCTTTTCTCAAAATATTTTTATTTTAAAAAATTGAGTTGGATTATGTTTATTTGTTTGAAGTGTTCACAGGGGAACCTTCTGGGTATATCATTGGAAAGTTGAGTGGAAATTTATGGGCTGGCTAATCTATAAAAAATTACCCAAAAATGTTTTTTTCTGTAGTTTTTGATTTTCTAGTTGATTCCTGGCTTTGTTCCTGTGATGTTGGTAGTCATCTATGATTATGAACTGGGAAATTACCACATCAAACCAAAATCATTCTTTTGAAATCATGATTCAAGATTTTTGTTTTAAAATTATTTATGTTTATTTTTTTTATATTTTTTAAAATTTTCATTTTATTTTATTGCAAAAATTTTAATTTTTTAATTGTTCAGTGATAATGCTTACTGGTGGTCTCTAATCACTTTTGAAAATTGGAGGAGCAAACAAAGTGATCATTTTTCTGTTTATATTCTGTTTTAAATATTTTAAATTTCTTTTCATGTTACTTCTCTTATTTCATATTTATAAAAAATCAAAATATATAATAATAATAATAATAATAATAATAATAATAATAATAATAATAATAATAATAAAAGGCGGTATCAAACTTAGAAATTTGTAATTCTTTAAAAGGTATTTCACAACATAAAAAGAAAGCCACAAGCTCAAAATTAACTCTCACAAAAAAGGTATTTTGGAAGCACAATATGGCATATTTTAAAAAATAATCATGGTTTATTTGGTGGAGAAAAAAGGTATTTTGAAATGAAACATTTCTAACTTTTATACCCCCAATAATAATAATAATAATAATAATAATAATAATAATAATAATAATAATGATAATAATAATAATAATAATAATAATAATAATAATAATAATAATAATAATAATATTAATAATAATAATAATAATAATAATAATAATAATAAAAGTAACAATAATAATAATAATAATAATAATAATAATAATAATAATAATAATAATAATAATAATAATAATAATAATAATAATAATAATAATAATAATAATAATAATAATAATAATAATAATAATAATAATAATAATAATAATAATAATAATAATAATAATAATAATAATAATAATAATAATAATAATAATAATAATAATAATAATAATAATAATAATAATAATAATAATAATAATAATAATAATAATAATAATAATAATAATAATAATAATAATAATAATAATAATAATAATAATAGGGGGTATCAATGTTCAGGGATCTGAAATTAAATTAATTGCGGAAAATAATGTTCATACCCCAATTATCTTCCACAATTATTTTTGCTAATAATTGGGTTATTAGAAACTTTATGTATCAATGTTCACCTCTTATCCAACATTTCTTTACTCAATTTTTCATAGCACATCTTGGACAGCTTTCTGTCATAATCACATCTTGACCAACATTCTGCCATAACCACATATTGGACTACTCTCTTTATATGTCTTCTACCTTGCTGTGCACTCCCATTCTCATCCCATCCTGTTCATTCTATCTGCTCATAACCCCTCACCATCTCATCTGCTTGTTTCTGCTCCTTTTCATCTTCATTTTTATTTTAACATGCCTTGTCATCCTAGATCTTCACAAAGGCAGCCATAACCCAGTTGTTCTTCAAATCTCACTACTCCCTATTTCTTCAGCTCAGTAAAGAAATATAAGACTGTTCAATTAAAAAAAATGATCATCTCATTCTTATAAACTTTCTCAAAACCAAATCTAAGTATGATTCTTGTTTTGGTACTGAGTATTCAACTAAAGTAGGACGGCCCCTAGCATCAAAAGTTACTGGCTATCTTCTAATGGCAAATGAATTACGGAATAAGACCAAGGGAAGGATTGATCTTTTGCTTAAACAGATGTCAGACTGCTTCAATAATTACTGAGCCAAATACAAGAAGGCAAAGTCTCTTTCAACTTCCACTGGTTTTGGGGTTACCGACATCAATATAACTAAGGGTATCAAATCCATAGACAATAAACTTGAATCTATATGTCCTTACTTTAAAGAGATGGATTCAATTTTTGGAGAGCGAGAGGATTTTAATCCTGTAAACATGTTGGATGGAGAAGATCCTATCTCCAAACATGATGTTGAAGCAAATCTTTCCCATCCTCTTCCTCCACTCAAGCCTCCCCTCATTTGAATGAGACAAATTTAGATATCTTTTCTGTAGATCCTATTGGTGATTTAACCCAACCAAATCTAACTCAGGTCTGTTTCTTTTTTCTTTTATCTTATCAATTCTATTTTTTTATTTACTTATGTTTTTCTTATTTCTTAAAAGGCTGAAGAACAAACCCAGGATCCTCAATCAACTGAGTCTGAAGGTAGTTACAATGATGAGGAGGAAAATATTACCTTGAACAAGAAGTGTAGGGCTTCAAGTAGTCTAAATTTCCACTCCCAAAGAAGGAGAAAATACTTCATCACAAACCCCTTTTTTGTCTATGGAACAATTTTTAGAGAAATATGATGCTGGTAAGTGATACCATACCTCTTGTTACTTTACTCTGCTTTTCTTCTACTTTATATTAATTTTTATTATCACTCTAGAACTAATGGAAATTGCTAAAGAGACTCTAAGCTTTGAAAAGAAGAAATATGAGCTCTCTTTAAGGAGGGATGATAGGGTACAAGATTTGGAAGAGAGGAAGTATGAGCTCTCTTTACAGAAGGATGATCAGGCCCAAGATTTGGAGGAGAGCAAGTACAAGCTCTCTTTATGGAAAGATGATCGGACCCAAGATTTGGAGAAGAAGAAGTTTGAGTAAACTCTAAGTATTGAAAAATCAATAAAGAGGAAAAAAAACTCAAACATCAAAACCTATTAGAGCTTATGAAATATAAGTTTGATCATGAAAAAAATTCCAAAAAGAAAGATTTCTTGATAAAATGTGTTAAAGCTAATAAATCTGTTGAGGAAATTGAACATTTAAAGAAATTTTTGGATGACTAGTTTGCTTTATTTCTCTCACACTTCAACTGTTCATATTTATTTGTACATAAAATTTACAATAATTTCATGTATTTCATTACTCTATCAATCATTAATTTAATTTTTGTATTTCAATGTTAAATATTATTTTTTTAAATAAAATTTTCATGTCTCCTTTGAAAACTTGACAATCCCCACCACTGGATTTTTTTGAAGTAAGGGGTGGGTATAACCAAAATTCTTTCATGTCATGAATCTTGAAAGTCTTATATGAAACTTTGCCTTTACTACCTCCTGCATTTTACTGGTATCCCCAAAATTCTTACACATCAAGAATTTCACAAGTCTTATAAATAATTTTGGAAATACCCCCCCTGGATTTTATTGAAGTAAGGGATGGGTATCACCAAAATATTTACAAGGCAAAAATTTTACATGTTACATTTGAAAATTTGGCAATACCCCCCTCTACATTTTATTGAAGAAAGGGGTGGGTATCACCAAAATTTTTACAAGTCTTCAATTTTGAATGTCAGATTTGAAAATTTGGCAATACCCCCCCTGCATTTTATTGAAGTAAGGGGTGGAAGTCATCTAAATTTAATATAATTACATAAATTATTAAATAAATATCTAATATATATCAATTTCCCTAGTTTAAAGTAATGACAATTCCTCAAGCCAAAATGCAGATCAAATATAGAAACAATAGTTTGGGACTTTACAAAGGTATAGACTAGAAGAAACCCATGAAAAAAATAAATGTTATCATGATTACCTGTTATACAACCAAAGTTTGTTGGCTCATCACTTTAGTTGAGCAAATTGATATATAAAAAATATTTATTAGAGATGGTATTGGTTGGCCTGTTATCGGATTGATATATGAGAATATACCAAAAGTAAGAAAATTGGCATCATTCCTATCAATATGAATCCTATTGTGGAATCCAGAATGAGTGATAATAACATTAGAAAATAAAATATATTCTTGGCTGATATCTTCCCGTTTGGAGTCACACCAATTCAGTATTCCAACTTTGGTTGTAAGTTCATGATTTTTTTCAAATGCTTTATTACAGAGCTTTTTGAGTCAAAGAGCAAGAAAAGAGTTAAAGGAAGGTAGAGTGTCCCATAAGTGAAAATCTTCATCTTTTTGAGTTTTAGTGATATTCTTGACCAATGAATATATGCCTATATAAATGAAATAAGTGAAATGATATTAAGAATGGAAATAAATTATTAGACATACCAAGAGAATATCCTTTAACAAAACCTGGTCTCCAATCAAATCCAATCATGATACCACCCAAAAAATTCATATTCCTTATAGGTAATGGAACCAAAGCCATTTGATAAAGAGTTATGATAAGATCCGATAGTTGATTAAAAGTTTTATCTTTTACACCATCAAATGAATGAAATTCCAAAATGAATTTAGCCTTATAAGTATTACTGATAACTGCAACAACTCAATCATCACCAAAATCGGTTAGATATTTGATATCTTCTGGTAATTTTTTTGGATATTGATTTTTTTATCTACTTTAGTTTTATGAAAAAAAAATGTTTGGGATATGACAAAAATAACTTTCACAGAGAAATTTTTTTTTTCAGATATCTTTTCTTCTGTTGAGACTGATTATCTTTAATTTTTTTGATTATTTAGATGATGAATTTTTTTTTTCAGATATCTTTTCTCCTGATGAGACTGATTATCTTTAATTTTTTTTTGATGATTTAGAAGAAGAATTTTTTTTTTCAGATATCTTTTATTCTGATGAGACTGATTAACATTAATTTTTTTTGATGATTTAGAAGATGATTGTATTGAAGATGATTTTGAAGAAGATGATAGAGATAATAAAGATGAAGATGATAAAGAGGCTAAAGATGAAGATGATATAGAAGTAAGGGGTTAATCTGAGGAAGAAGACATTTTTTGATCTGAAAAAAATTTAAATGTCAAAAAAAAATTCAACACATTTTTTTAAAGAAAAACTTAGCTAATAATATCTTTTAAAATAAAATTTAAAGCAAAATCCTTTTAAATAAAATTAAAAAAATTTTTTAACACAAAAAAAAATATAATAATTTTCAGTAAAAATTTTTTCAAAAAAAAAATTCAAAAGAAAACCAGAAGTTTGGTTATAAAAAACCTTCACAGAATATCCTGACAAAAAAATTAAAAAAAAAATTAATTAAAAAATAAAAAAATCAGTAAAAGAAGAATCAAAACGAATAAACTAAAAAAATATTAAATTCATTAAAATTATTTGGAAGAAAAATTAAAAATTAAAATCTAAACCTTTTTTGTTTTCTAATTTACAGGGAAAGACCTTAAAAGAATGTAAAAGATTTTTTTTCTCTTTAATTCTGCCAAAAAAAAAAAATTACAAAAAACAAATTTTTAGTATGTTTTTTAGATAGTAGGTAACCCCTCTTCAACTCCCATATAATTCCACTTTCCCCCCCTTTATTTCTCTGAAATCCCCCATAAAATCCCTCCCTACTCGCCTCAAAACCCCCCTCAAATCCTCTCCTTGCCTGCCTCAAAATCCCCCCTAATCCCCCCAAACTCCCCTCCTTTGCCCCTCTTTATATGTCCCAAACCCACCCCTTCCCCCCCCCCCCCCTGTTTAGCCGCCTCAAAGCCCCCCTTTTATGTCCCCTCCCCCCTTCCACTCCCCTTTAACCACCTTTAGCCCCCCCCTCCTTCTTAACAAACTATTGTTACGGACTGTTTGTAAAGAAGGAGGGGGGGGGGGGGGTAGAGGCGGATTAAGGGAAGGGGGGATTTGAGGCGGCTAAAGAGAAGAGAAGGGAAAAGGGTTGAGGCACCTAAAGAGAGGGGAAGGGGGGGTCATGAGGCACCTAAAGAGGGGGGAAAGGGGGATTTGTGACAGGTAAAGAGGGTGGAATAAGGACGACTTGAGGAAGGTAAAGAGAGGGGAGAAGTAGTGACTTGAGGCAGGTAAAGAGAGAGGAAAAGGGGTGAAATGAGGCAGCTAAAGAGGGTGAAGGAGAGAAAAAAAAGAAAAAAAAAGAGAAAAAAGAGAAAAAAAAATTAGTCTAACCTTCAAAATAAAAAAAAGGACTTACAAAAAAAACTAAAAAAACTAAAAAAAAACAAAAAAAACAAAAAAAAAGCAAAAAAAATAATTCATAATTAGCAAATAAAAAACAAGAAAAAAGAAAAAAAAGACTTACCTGGTGAGATGAGTTGAGAAAATAAAAGTAACCAAAATATTTGAGTGATGTTTGAGGAGAGGATGAAAAGGATATGAGTGATGAATGAAAATAAAAAATCACTGACAAAATATGCAATTTCATGTTTGGCTGGTGAAAGAAAACCAATTTGTCATCCAAAAAAAAGATATTCACCATAAATTCAAAAAAAAAATGAATATGTAACAAACCAAAATACCAAACCAAGTGAATAAAGTACACACAGAGGACATTTGGAGAGTACAAAAAAATAATTTAAAAGGGTGGTGAAGAGAAATGTTGGAGAGTAATAAGCATAATGACAGAGCGTATGCCGGTTGAATGAATGTTTTGTGATTCAAGGGAGGGGAGAGCTGGTGCTGGTTCAGGATCCTCTTCTTCATAAAGAACATTCCACTCACCCTTTAAATCAGCTAGGATATTGTGGAGTATAATGCAAGTCAAGATCCAATGATTTGCAGTTTTGATCTCCAATTTTTTTTGAAATTGGATTCTGGGCTCCCGAAGACTAGAAAATTGTCCCTTTAAAATACCTATAGCATGTTTAATTTGTACTCTTGATTGGGCAAGGTGATAATTAAAGGCAGTTTTGCGGTCACTTTCTAAACTTGTACCATGGAAAGCAGGTATAATGTACTTTCCACTTGCATATGCTGAGTCTGCAAGGAGGTACTGAGATTTTTCAAAGTATGAGTCAGGGGTTTGAGAGATCCTCATTCTTTGGAAGACAGAAGAGTCATGACATGAGCTAGGGCAGCCACTATGAAAAGCAATAAATTTTTTATTGACATTGCATACAAGTTGAACAGCAATAGAGTATCTAGAAAGAAGATAAAAAGTTAGTTTATGAAGGATGAGAAATTGGAGAAGATTTTGAAGAAACCTTTTTTTGCAATCAAAATAATGGTTGCCATCATGAGCAGGCTTTTGACTCCAAGGTATAGTTGTGCCATCAACAAATCCTACATAGCCAGGGAAACCTTCAGCTTGCATTACCTGAGAGGATTCAAGTGGCTGTTCTGGAGTTGGCAAAGCAAGTGTTTGAGACTTGAGGGAAAGGATAGCAATCATACAGCTCTTGGTGTATAATATCACAGTACCATATCCTATGTTAAAGAGATTATCCAAATGTCTTACAGAAGCACCTTTTCCATTTGAGCCAAAGCAACATAGTGCAACAGCAATTTGGATGGCAGGATTATGCTGTTTGTTATGGGAATTGTTATGAAAGATAGGATGATCAGATATGAGTTAAATAATTTTGAAGAAAGAGTTGGGAGAAGTTCTAAAAAGTTGGGTGAAGTATAAATGAGGAATGTTTAGAATGGAGGCCAGATCATATTGGGGATCATGATAAAGATTTGGCCCCCTGGTGATGATGTAACACTTTTTGGAAAGAAAACACATATAAGCTAAAGTATCTTCCAAATCAGAGTCAGATTTATAGTAAAGAGCTAAAAGCAAATTAATAGCATTCATTGTTGAGTGAAGTAGCTTCCTAGTAGAGAGGTGTTTCATTGTTGCCGGTGGAAGGGTTATGTGATGAGGGAAGTGGGAATTCACAACCAAATGTGCAGTTGGGGTGTGTAGATAGAAAAAAACTTAAGTTTTTGCCACCAAAATTAAGTAGCATAGAGTGAGAAAAGACTTAAGGATGGCAACAGCAATTATGAGTCATGTGACTTTCTTGCAAAACCATCATGGATGAGATGAGTTTGGGATCAGGAATTAGGAATGGAAATTGGGGTATAAGAGGCGGGTTAATGCATTATCCACCCTGGGGCTAGTGGATAAGAATCTTCCGCAATTAATAATGTCTGATCCCAGGAAAAAAAATCCTAGTGTATAAGAATCTTCCACAATTAATAATGTCTGATCCCTAATTGTGGATCCCTGAACATTGATACCCCCTAATAATAATAATAATAATAATAATAGGGGGTGTCAGTTCTGGCAAATCCGCACTTAATTTAAGTGAGGATTTCAAACCAAATCCGCACTTAACTTAAGTGCAGATTTCAAACCAAATCAGCACTTACAAATCAGCACTTAAATTTTGCAAAAAAGTCACTTATTTCAAAAATGGGTGTCAGTTCTGACCTCAAATTAGCACTTTTTTCATGATTTTTTTTCAAAACCACATGTTGGACACATCATCCCTTTCTTTCCCATACCATCCCTATCACATGTGATACACTGAACTTCCTCGCTACCTACCCATGAATCCTTAGCACACACCCCTTCCTGACATTTTCAACATTTTGACCAGGCATGTTGACATTCTTTTTTACTTATTTCTTCTACCTCTTAATCTTTTTTCTTGTTATGTGCCAGTTTTATAATGCCTCCCAGACATTCCAAATCTCAAAAGGTAACTCAAAAATCTGCTTTGTCACAAAAGTCTCCTCGTAAAGCAAGCCCTACACCTGAAAATCAAAGTCAGGTTCAGGTCAGCTTGAAAAGGATGAATATCTCATCATAATCAACTTCCTTAAAATAAAATCAAATTTTGAAGCATGTTTTGGATGTGAAAAGTCCACTTGTATTGGACGTCCACCTTCTTCAAAGGTTAATGGCTACTTATTGATGGCCAATGAAGTAAGGAAGAAAACAAGAGGGAGAATCGATATCAATCCCAAACAAATGAAGGAGAGATTTAAGAGTTACCTATCAAAATATAAAAAGGCTCATCATGCTGCAAATGAAACTGGCTTTGGTATTGACGATGATGATTTGGAGATTGGAATTACTACTGTGTCTGAAAAGCTTAATGTCATGTGTCCTTTCTATGAGGAAATGGATAATCTTTTTGGCTCCCGAGTTGATATAAACCCTTGGTTTCTACACAATACTACTAAGGATATACCCTCTGGATCTCAACCATCAATTAATCCTCCTGAAATACCTATACATCAACAGGATCAATCCCCTCCACCTTCTAACCCTAGTTCAGCAGAAGATGATCCCTACTATCAAGCAGAACAATTGTATTGCAGCAGATCTGAATCCTCAGAGGCCCAAAATTTAAATGTATGTTTACTTTTTGTTTTTTCTTCAATTCTTCTCTGAATTTCTCTTTCATTCTAGTCTCCTCCTACTCAAACTCAATCTCCATTAAATAATCTCAATTCTGGAAATGTGAATCCCACTTTAGAAGCTGCTTTAGATGAACCTCCTGAAGCCTCTTGTTCAAACTCCAAACTAAAGCGTCAATCCTCAACTTGAATGAACTTGAACCATCTATTAAAATGTGGTATTACTTCAACAAGCTCATTTGGATCCCTTGAGGATTATTTTGAACAAAAAGATATAAGTAAGATTCATTTACTATATATCTTAATCATTAACTCATTTATTTATTTATTTCAATTTAATTTTCTCAGCAAAATCAACTATTGCGAAAAATGCCCTTGACTTTGAGAAGATAAAGTTTGATCATATGCTAAGGAAAGATCAGCAAGCCTTATCTTTGGAAGAAAAAAATTTGAGGCAGAGCAGATGGAAAGAGTAAATGACCGTCAATTTCAAAGAGAAATGGCTACTTTTGAATTGGAAAAACAAAAGAGTTTTAAAAAAAAGATTTCATTATGGAATGTGTAAAAAATGGCCAATCTTATGAGGACATTAAAAAATTACTTGACGTTTTCAATTGATAAATTGTTTTTCTAGTTAATTTGATTTTGTTTGATTTCTTTTTGGTAATATTTTCTTATATGCTGACTTATAAAAGGTCTTGAATATAGTACATTATTTTGAAAAATATTTGAAAATATCATACAATTTTTCTATCTTTACATTCAAGTCAATAAGTTTGCTTATACTTTTATTTTGACAAAAATTTGAAATTATAATAAAAATTTTCTATCTTTACTTTCAATTCAATCAGTTTGCTTATCTAAATACTTCTAAGTCAATAAAATTCAATATCTCTTTTGAAAATTTGACAATACCCTCCCCTGCATTTTATTGAAACAAGGGGTGGGTACCACCAAATTTTTCTAAGTAATCAATTTCACATGTCATATTTAAAAAATTGGCAATACCCTTCCCTGAATTTTATTGAATTAAAGGGTGAAAGTCATCAAAATTTAATATAATTACATAATTTAATTAATATATAAATAAGATATGTCAAATTTACTACTTTTAAAGTAATGACAATTCCTCATGCCAAAATGCAGATCAAGTATAGAAACTAGGTTTGGGACTTTCCACAGGTATAGGATAGAGGAACCCCATGAAACAAATTAATGTTATCATGATTACCTTTTATACAACACAAGGTTGTTGGCCCATTACTTTAATTTCATAAACTGAAATATCATATTTATTTATTAAAAATTTATGGAAGAATATTAAATATTGGGTGACTCTACAAATCCCCATACTTTTTAGATCTACCTAAAAAATTTTTAAATTTATTACCTTTTTCTTCTTTTTTTAACTTGTTTATTTGTTGGATTAACTTTTGACTGATCTAGAAAGAGCAATCAAAATGCGTGAAGTCTTGACAAGATTCCAAACCTGGAGGAGCCTTTGTGGTTTGGTGATTATTGTATGAAGAATTCCAAACTGTTTTGATGATTCCATTTCTTAATCCAAAATTGATTATACATCTATTATCCGGGAAATATAATCCATGTCCTTTAATTTTTGCAGGTGACGGAATAGGTTGTCCAGTGATAGGATTAATATATGTGAAAATTCCATAAGTGAGGTAATTGGCATCATTTGAGTTGGTGTGAATTTGGTTATGAAATCCAGAATAAGTGATTATAACATTTGAAAACATTAGATAATCACTGCTAATATCTTCCCATTCAGAGTCGCACCAATTTGGTATTCCAAGTCTTGTAGCAACTTCATGATTTGTTTCAAAAGCTTTATTACAGAGTTTTTTAAGTCAAAGAGCAAGAAATGAATTAAATGAAGGTAAAGTACTCCATTTTTGAAAATCATTATCTAATTCAGCTTTAGATAAAGATCTGAGTAATGAATATATGCCTATTTGAATTAAATTCAGTAAAATGATATTAAAAAATCCAGAAAAAATTTTAAAGATACCAAGAGAAAAACCTTTATCAAATCCTGGTCTCCATCAAATACCAATCATGATTCCACCCAAAAAATTCTTATTCCTTAAAGGTAAGCAAACCAAATCCATTTGATAGAGTGTTATTATGAGATCGCAGAGCTTATTAAATGATTCATCTTTTAAACCATTAAAAGAATGGTTTTCATAAATAAATTGAGGTTTGAAAGTATTATTAATAACAGCTTTGACTTCATCACCTCCAGTTTCAGTTAAATAATGTATATTTTCAGGTAATGTTTTTGGATATTGTTTTTTTTCAACTTTAGTTTTATAGTACTTGATATTTGAAATATGGCCAAATATTTGATCCAAGTGAATTTTTTTTTTAAATTTCTTTTATTTCAATACTGTTCATTTTTTGTCAATGTTTTAGATGATGATTAAAAAGAAGTTGAATTTGAAGATGATAATAAAGTTAAAGAAGATGAGAGTGAGGTAAGTGGTGAATCTGAAGTTAATGACATGTATTTTTCTACTTAAAAATTTGTTACTTTTCAAACACCCAAAATTATACATTAAAAAAAACTCACTTAATTTAAATTAAAAAAATAAAAATCCTCAAAAGACTAATAAGAATTTTTTATTTCACTTGAACTTGATGAATATTTTTCTCTAAAATTAAAAAAATTTAAAAAAAAATTCAAAAAACTGTGAAATATTTTTTATCACTTCCCCATTCCCCTAAATTCCCCGCTCCAAACCCCTCTCCCACCTCCCCAAAACCCTTGTAAAAACCCCCCCTCCAACCTATTCACATCCCCTTTTAAACCCCTCCAAACCCCCTTTCAAACCCGCCTTCAATCTGCCCCAAACCCCCCTCCAAACCCCCCTCCAAACCCCCCTCCAAACCCCCCTCCAAACCCCCCTCCAAACTCTCCCAATCACCCCCTCCAACCCCCCTTTCAAACCCCCCTTCAATCCATTCCTAACCCCCCCCCTATCCCCCCTCATATCCCCCTCAAAACCCCCCCAATCCCCCCCTCAAAACCCCCCTACCCCCCCCCCCCCCCTCAATGCTACTTAACAATTTGCTAACAAATCGTTAAAGACCTTTAAGGGGGTGCAGAGGGGTTTGAGGGGGATAGGAGGGGGGGTTTGGAAGGGGGGTTGGAGGGGGTGATTTGGAGAGTTTGGAGGGGGTTTTGGAGGGGATTTGGAGAGGGGATTCAGGGGATTGGGAGGGGGGTTGGAGAGGAATGAGGGGAGGAAATGAGGGCACCAACAAGGGGGAGGAAGGGAGAGATGAGACCAAAGAGGGAGAAAAGGGAGGTTAGAGTGAGCCAAGGAGGGGGAAATAAGGCAGCCAAAGGGGGGAAAGGGGGATGTATCCATTCCAAGGAGAGGGTAAAGGTGGGAAAAAGCCAAGGCCAAGGGGAGATAAAGAATAGGACAAATGAGAGAAAAGAGGGGGAGAGAGAGAGAAAGAAAAAAAAGGTTAATATTACCTATAAATTTAAAAAAAACCACTTACAAAAAAAAAAAAAAAAAAAAAAAAAAAAAAAAAAACCAAAAAAAAAAAAATTAGCAAAAAATTAAGTAAAAAAGATAAAATGACTTACCTGGAGAGATGAGTTGAGAAAAAAGAAATATAAGTGAAATTGTTTGAGTGATTTAGGAAGAGAGGAAAATGGATATGAGTGAAGAAAAAAAAGAGAGTGACTGAAAAAATATGTGATTTCATGTTTAGTTGATGAAAGAAAACACAGAGAGATAAAAAAAATAATACTTTAACAGCAAATTCAAAAACCAAAAAAATATGCAAAAAAAATTACCATTCTCAGTGAATAACACATGCAAATTGATCATTTGAAGAGAATGAAAAAAAAAAAAATTGCGTTGAAAAATGTTGGAGTGTTATTGGAAGAAATTTTGCCCTTATACTAGTTGATTGAGAAAAAAAAGTGTTGGATATAGTCGGAGGTGAATCAGCTTGTTAATCTTCATACAGCTCTAACCATTGATCTTTGAGGTCAGAAAGTAGGTTATGAAGTATAGTGCAACACAGACTCCAGTTGATCACTGCCTCTATTTCAGATTTATTTCTAAGAGGACTTCTTAATTCCCTTAAACTAGAAAAACAGCCTTTCGAGATTCCAATAGAATGTTCAATACGGACTCTTGACTTTGCCAAATGATTGTTGAACTTGGCTTTTTGACTGTCTTCTGAAGCTGCTCCCCAAAAAGCAGGAAGTACATACTTTCCATTCACATAAGCAGTATCTGCAAGAAGATACTGATCTTCATCAAAGAATTTTTCAGGTTCATTTGAAATTTGCATTCTTTGGAAGACGTAGGAGTCATGACATGAGCCAGGATAGCCAGCGAAGAATGATATAAATTTTTTGTTTAGGTCACATATAAGCTGAGCAGAAATTGAATATCTATAAAGAAGATATATTTGTTTGTGTTAATTTCAAAGAGAATGAGAGGAGTTAAAAATAATCTACCTCTTTTTACGGTCAAAGTAACTGTTTCCACCTTGAGAAGGTTTCTGGCTCAAAGGAATAGTAGTACCATCAACAAAACTAATACATCCTGGGAAGCCCTCTGCTTGCATAACCTGAGATAATTCAAGTCGCTCTTCTTTTTTTGGCCAGGTGAGAAGTTGAGATTCCAAGGAGTTGATGGCAGTGATACATTGTTTGGTATAAGTGTTAACTGAACCATACCCTAAATCAAAGACATTTTCTAAACGTTTCAAAGCGGCTCCATTACCATTTGAACCCAAACAACATAGTGTGATGGCCAATTGAATTAAAGGATGTCTTTATTCTTTTTGAGAATTATTGTGAAATATGGGATGATCCTGAATAAGCTCAAGCAATTTAAGGAAAAATTCCTGAGAAGTCCTGAACAGCTGTCTAAAACTGGGTGTAGATAGGTTAAGAAGTGCTTTGATGGTGTACTTGGGGGTATGAAATACTTGAGGCTCTTTGTGAAGAAGGTAACGTTTCGTGGCCATTTTTGATAAAAATACAAAATCTTCTTCTAGATCAGAATCAGAATCGGAATCAGAGTCCAAGAGCAGTTCAATAGCCATGAAAGTCATTGCTTTATGTAATTTATCACAATTTGAAAGTGAGGAAGGCATAACTCTTATATGATATGATATGAAGATGTAAATGATGTACGATGTTTTGAGTTATGAATTGTTATGCTGCGGAGCTCTACGTATGAATGGGATGATGCTGACAAATCAGTTAAATGGAACTTGATAGTGAAATCAGCACTTTTGGTTGAGAAAGTGCGGATTTGAGTGAAATAAGTGACTTATTTCATTTTGAAATCCACCAGTGCTGGGGCTAGTGTGTTTCGGAAATCCGCACTTAAATAAGTGCGGATTTGCCAGAACTGACACCCCCTAATAATAATAATAATAATAATAATAATAATAATAATAATAATAATAATAGGGGGTATCAATGTTGACCAATCCGCAATTAAATTAATTGTGGATAAAAATCCTTATACCCTGATTATTTTCTGCAATTATAATTTCTAATAATTTGGTTATTAGACATTTTATGTGTCAAAGTTATCCTCTATCTGGAACTTTTGTCCTCAATTTTTCATAACCACATCTTGGAAAACTTTCTGGATATCCCAGCCTCCCTACCTTGCTGTACACTCCAACCCTTATCCAATCCTGTCTATTCCTACTATCTGTTCAGATCCCTCCCCATCTGATATGCTCATTTCTGCTTCTTTTCATCATCAAATATCTTAACATGCCTATTTATCCCATATCTTCTCAAATGTAGCCTTATCCCACTTTTTCTTAAAATCAAAATACTTTCTCTTTCCTCAGCTCAGATAGGAATTAAAAAACCATTCAACTAAAAAATTCACAAATCAAACGTGCTTCCTTCAAGTATGTATGGGGGTTTAAGTGGGGTTTATTAGTTTGTAGCCCCCCCAAAAAGAAAAATAATTCTTAATCATTGACCCTTTTTCTTTTGTACCCTGGGATCAACCCTTTCTCCAATCTATCCTTTCCACAGCAACATCCGAACCACCCAAAACAACCCAAACTTCCCTAATTTCTAATCTCATCAGTTCTTTCTCTCCACTTGATTCAATCTGCTATTTAGATTGATCTCTTTTACCTAACCTCATAGTTTCTGCAGCTGCTTATGGTCCTCTCACTAACTCAATAACCCAGTTTCAAGTTGGAGTTGCAGAAGACCACTCCAACTTTGAGGCAGAATTATTAGGGGTTTTTCTTGCTCTACATTTAATCCCAACATTGGTTAGAGTGAACCAAAAAAAATTTGAGTGTTGCAATTGACTTAGAAAAATCTTCAAGTGGTGGAAGTGAGTCAGAAAAATCTCAAAGTGGTGAGAGTGAATTGGACAAAATTTTGAGTGTTGCAATTGACTTGGAAAAATCTCCAAGTGTTGAGAGTTACTCAGACAAATTTTTGAGTTTTGAAATTGACTTATGCAAATTTAAAAGTGGTGCAAGTGACTCTGACCAATTTTTGAGTGAGTAATTTAGATAAAAATTTTATTTTAGGGCTTAAGAATAAAAATCTAGGTGTGTTATGCTCCAGAAAGACCTAATGTCAGGACCTGTTATTTGAAACCATGTGAATTTCTGAAAAATCAATCATTGATGTGATGAGTTTGTGATTGGTAATTAAGAATAGAAATTGGGGTATAAGAAGTGTTATAATGTATTATTATGCATTCCTTATCCACTAGCCCTTGAGGTAGTGGATAAGAGTCTTCCACAATAAATAATGTTGGATCTTGGAAAAAAAATTCATGATCCCTATTTTCAGATCCCTTTAATTGATACCCCCTAATAATAATAATAAATTAAATTGAATAATAAAGCTAAAAATAATAATAAAATAATTAGTTTACTTTAATTTTTCATGTTTCAAATTTATGCTATCCAGTCCAGCTAGCTGAATGAAGAAGATTCAAGAAAAATAAAAGAAGAAAGAACAGTAAGTAAGCTTGTCCTTTGAAGCAGAAGCAGGTTTTGATGAATATTTTAGATCAATCTTTTAAAAGGCTTCATAAAATTTAAATTGACATTCATGTGGACATTCAAGCCATCTGGCTAGCTCAAAGTGGTCTCTTAAAACTTTTTCTCATAAATAAACTTCAGAAAGTTCTCTGGGAGGAAAGAAAATATATTTAGTTAAAGGTTTGTTGAAGATGGCATAAATTTGTCTACCAACTTAGTGGAAGGTTACCTTATGAGTTTGTGGAGCCATATTGCGAAGCTGATAATCTAATTTTTAAAGTTAAGAAGCAGATGGGCCTAAAGAAGAAACATTGGGAATATAAAAATTAGTTAAGTAAAGAAGAATTACTCAATAAAGAGATATACCATAATCAACACTGTCAAAGTTAAAATTTATAGGCTGACTTGGTTAAAATTGTTCCTCTAGGAAGTAGGTGTAGGGATTTTTTATATTAGGAAGTAGGAGAATTTTAGGGACAAATCAGTAGTCAGAGGAAGCTGAAGAGAGTTTTTGAGGAGTAGTAGATGTTGATATTTTCTGATAGAAGATTTGGAGATAGAACATCTGGGCTTACAAGATGAATGACAATAAGAAGACAATGATTTGTGAGAAAAACTTGTCTGGATACTTGGAATAGAAATAAGTGGGGCTGGTTGATGATACAGACTAAGAGAACGGAAAGAAGGAGAAGGTTTAATGCAGGATTGATAAAAGGGGACATTATCATAGCTTTAGGAGAAGTTGAAACATTAGATGAAAGAGTAGAATGATTTGGTGTCAGCCTAGATTGAACTGATTGAGAAGCCAGGTTTAAAGTGCAAGATCTATGGTCCACAATATCAGAATCAGAGGGGATATTTAGATATGAAGAAGGAGTGAAATGAGCTGGATCTTTGGAAGAAGAATTTTTAAGAGGTGGAGTTGTATTTTGTTGAGTAGGATTGGTGTATGAAGCATAGCTGGAAGCTGGGATTGACAAAGATCCATATTGGAGACCAGTTCACTTTCTTTTCTTTCTCTAGAAAGTTGTACTAGCCCTGTTTTAGGTATGTCTTTTAAGATTGAAGTTGAATACACATTATTTGTGGGTGAAAGAACAGTAGTGGAAAGCTTAATATTGAACTGAAATAAATTCTTAAGGATTCATATTGGAAATGAAGATGGATAGGGAACTGGATGAAAATTAAAGGTGTGAAAAAGGACTGTGAAAACTTCGGGTCTCTAGGACAGCTCTAGAAATGAATATCAATTAAATGTTTGATACACCATGACCTTAAACTGGAATATTCTATATATTTGGTTGACCAAGACAATAAACTTGAAATTGAATCTCCATTTGGTCAATTAAACTTGGAAACTCAATTCAATCCTTTACTTTATCACTGTCCACCAATACTCTAATCTGGTTACTCAGTCATTTTTAGATTATGGTGTATGCTGAACTTTAGGATAAGAATGGACTTGAACTTTAGGATGGACTTATTCTAGATGGAACTCAAAAAGGATTATATGATGAAATTTATGGCGCTAAATATATTTTTGGAAAAGGATGAAAATCTCTGACAATTGTGTTATTTTAGAATGATTAAAAAAGGGCTGATAATTTGTTTGAAATTTATGATGAAGGATCTTTTGAAGGTGGACTAGGTAGTTGGAATTTTAGTGTGCCTTAGGTAAGGCTATATTGGAGAAATATTTGAGGACCTTATGGCAGGAATTGAATTGTGTTATTCAGCTCAGTAAATGTGAAGCCTACTCTCTCATTCTGTTCCAACAAAGAGACTGGTAGTGGAGTCTGGAGGGATTCAAACCTCATTCTCAGTAGTAAAATCATCACAAAAGAAAATAAGGATTTATTTCAGTTGGGTTTTGATAAATTTGGAAAGAAAATAAAGTTTATGGGTAACAGGAAAGTGAATCATCCAGAAACACATGTATTAAAGCACTAAAGAATCAAAATTAAAATAGGAGAAGGATTACTAAAGTAGATAATTCTTCTGAAAATTTTCAACTTCTGCATAAAAAATTTGCATTAAAACCCTTCTCTTCATAATATCCTCATTATTATTTGCTTGAGTATCTTGAAAATATGTTTAACATTTCTTTTTAAATCAATAGTAAAAGCTAGGAAAAGATATCTATGATATTTGAGGTAGTTGTCAACATAATTGGTTTTGAACTACCCATCATAATCTGTGTTTGTTATCTCAACAAATTAGAAGAAAAAGAAGATAAAGAATGAATGGAATAGTATGATGGTTAAAAATTGAAATGAAGGACAAAATTTTAGATCCAGGAAAAAAGGTTTCAAAAAAACTGAAAGGAGGAACTGGCATGCTGAAATTAGGATCTTAAGAAGGATGGGGTAGCTCAGAATCAGGATTAGGATTTTTAGATGATGATTATTTTTTGGTGTTAACTCTTCTGAAGAAAATCATAATTTTAGGTAGTCTTTTCTTTAAAATTTTTGAATCAGGTAGTGCAGCTGGTCCAGTATATATGCTTTCCCTTAAAGAACTATTAGCCTAATGCATTTTAGTCTTTTCAGCCTTCAAATATTATAATTAGTACATCCAGGGAGGTTAGGATTGGACATAAGGAAGGAAACTTAATATTTGTATCATAATTTACAAGGAATGGCCAAGTCTTTCAGGATAGTGATGAAAATCTGAAAATTTAATTTAGACTCTGGAGAGTAAAATTTGGTAATTGAAGGAGTATAGTAAATAGCTATGAAATGGGGATCTAAAGGTGGTGGTAGAAGGTGAAGTGAAATTAATATGTGATCAATAAGATATGAAAATTAAAGATTGGGGATATTATACATTGGAGGGAGGATGTGGAAGTCTAAAGTTTATTAGGGAGCTAATATGGTAAGGAAAACTTCTGAAAATACCCATTATTTAATTTAATGAGCTTAATTGAAGTTTCTAATAATTTGAATATGAAGAAAATTGGTTATATAAAGCATAAAAGGTGGTTATAAAAATTCTCATATTAAACCAATTCTTTTATGGTCAGATTTATTCTCTATGGGGTCAAAAGGGTGTGGAAAAAAAAGAACAGATGCTCATGAAACTTCTAGAATTATTTTTGGATTTCTCCTGATTTTCCTTGTATCTTTTAATAATTATATTTAGATATTTTAAGAATTTTTTATTATCAGAATGTACTTAAATTTTTTGATTTATAGTTCACTGAATATGGCTGTGTGGGGGACAAAAATGCTGCAAGTACTTAAGAAGATATTTGTCTATCATCCTGAATTCTTATATAGGTTTTAGAGTATTTTCAAGATTTCGATTGATTCCAGAAGTCCAGACAAGATCCAAAATGCATCTGGAAAGTGAAATGAGATCATGTGACTACTATAAACATAGATTTGGCTGTAGACACATGTGTAGAGGATGGAAAATCATCAGAAATGGTCAATAAAAACTAATAATAAATAAAAATGATAATTATAGCTTAATACAACATATATAAAAGTACCAATATAGTTTCAAGATTTTATTAATTATAACAAATGTTTTACATAACACTTTACAAAGATATACTTTTATGGTACCACTAGAAAGCTATAAACCTCAGGGATTCAAATTCTACATTATTTATATTAAAAAAACTTTTTGAAAACATATAATTACAACAATTTGAATAAACTTTCACAGGTACAACTTTTTGCTGCTTTCACAATATTTTCTGAAGAACACAGATTCTAAAATTTGAAGAGCATAAAAAAAACTGGTCAAGAAGTCTTTCAAATATCAAGTAGATATTTTAGCTTGGATTATTGAGAAATATTCTTTTACTTAAGGGGACAGGGTTTTGTTAGGTTTATCCAAATCCCTTGTATTCTTCTTATGGTAAAACTACTGCAAGAGTCTCTTCTATAACAACTTTATATCTCCCATCTCCTATTGCCCATCTCCCACCAAACTCTTCACACACACCATCCCCTCTACCCTCAAATCAAACAAAAAAAACCTCCCCCCTAAATACCACCAATACCTTACAATCTAATATCACCTATCATTCATCACCCATCACCCATCACCCTCTTTATACATACATAAAAACCCCTCTTCAAATTGAAACCCCAAAACATCTACCAACAACTTAATCCCTGCTATCACCTATCACCTATCACCTACCACCCATCACCCACCACCCTCTCCATCTATACACACACACAAACCAGCTCTTCCCCCAACCCTAGAAACTCCCCCTAAACCAAGTAACACAAAAAAATCTCTTTTCACCCAATGCCTTACAATCCCCTATCACCTACCACCCATTATACTCCCTTCATAAATACATACATACACATACAAAAGCCCCCATCTACCCCCTTCCATTAAAAAAACAAAAAAAGCATTAATACCTCAAAATCTACTAACACCCATCATACTATTTTCACACATAGATAGACACACACCAACCTCCTACCTATCCCCTTCCAAAAAAAATAATAGAAGAAAGAAAAGAAACCTCTCATAATTAAATCAACAACACCTCACAATCACTTATAACTTACCACCTATCATACTTTCTTAATACATACATACTTACACACCAACTGCCTCCCCCCCAATATATATATATATATACCCACAAAAAAAGCACTAAAATCTCACAATCTCATATAACCAACCACTTATCATATTCTCTACATACATACATACAAGAACACTAACCCCCTCCCCTCAAAAAAACGAAAAAAAAGAAAAAACCCCATGAGAAAACCACCAAACCCTCCCAGTCTTCTATCACTTGCCACCCATCATACTCTTTTCATACAAACATACACCCACACACTGAATACCTTCTCTTTCTCCTCCTCCCCCCCCCCCTAATAAAAAATAAGAAAATAATTTCCCCTCAAAAAAACCACCAACACCTATCAATCTCCTATAACCCACCCATCACCCATGATATCCTCTTCATACATACACACACAAACATACACACACACCCTTCTCCTCCTTCCCCCCCCCCCACCCAAAAAAAAGGAATGAAAAAAAACTCCCCCAAAAAAACCCCCAACACTTCATATTGTCGTATCATGCATCCAGAACTTATCAAAATCCCTTCATATATATATGCATGCATGCACAGAAATCCCATTTCCCCCCCCCCTAAAAAGTAAAAAAACAAAGAAAAACACCAAAAAAAATAATCAACATCACTCAATCTTCTATAACCCATCATACTCTCTACATTCATACATACATACACACTAGACCCCTCCCCATCTCCCCGCCCACCACAAAGAAAAAATAACCAGCTACAGGAGGAAAATAACAAAAATTAGATATACCTTTGCCACTAATTTCACCTGGTGAAACCTTCAAAATTTCTTATATACTATCACCCACCAACCATCAAACTTTCTTTATTCATACATACACATAAACCAACCCTCTCCTCCTCCCCCTCTCCCCCCAAGAAATAATAATTATAATAATAAAACACAAAAATACACCAACACGCACAATCTCCTATCACCCAGAACCTATCATACCCTCTTCATACATACATTGTCAAGAAGGTACTGTTTTCTAGAAGTATTTCAAGGGTTCCAACAGAAATGATAGGTGTAGGAAGGCTCAAGATCTCAAAATTATGTATGTATTTATTTCTTTATAAGATATTACTCAAATAAAAGGTAAAAAGACTTCTTATTATTATTTTCAAACCTTTGAAATATGCAGATATAAATACTAAGATAATAAATAGTAGTAATAGGGGGTATCAAAGTTAGAAAGTTGTAAATATTTAAAAGCTATTTCACAGCACAAAAAAAAGGCACAAGCATGACATTAATTCTCAGTAAAAGAATGTTTTGGGGGCACAAGATGGCATACCTTAAAAATAATCATGGGTGATTTGGTGGAAAAAAGAGGTATTTTTAAATGGAAGATTTCTAACTTTGATACCCCCTAATATTTTAATATTTTGTATATAAAATATAATTGCGAAGTAAGTAAGAATGGAATGAAAGAAAATAGCCAAAATTAAAGCCCTTATATAGGAAAAAAGGAGATAAAATTTAAAATAAAAATTCTATATACATGAGAATGGAAGGAAGAAAAATTCAAATATTAAAGTTGTTCTATAAAGATTTTACCCATATACTGTATTTAACTGTATATGTCCATTTTATTAAATTTATTTTATTTTTCTGTAAATATCAAAGTAAGAATAAAATAGTTTGGATTTAATATTAAGTATTAATACAATCTTATTTCACCTCTAAAATGTCATGAGGACTTTGTCAAGGGATAAAAATGAGGGACATTAAATTTAAATAATTACTTTAATTTTACTTATTTTAATTAGTTAAATTATTATAAGTAAATAACAAAGTAAGTATAATTGATAAAATTAGAAATTAAGGCGTAACACTATCCTAGTAAATAATTAATTATTTACTCAGTAAGTCTAGTAGCCAGGCTGACACTCTCTCACTCTAAAAAAACAATAAAAAAAAGCTATGATTTTTATTTTTATTTTTCTTTACTAGAGCAGGAAGGTTAGATATCTATTTCCCAGGTATCCAAGAATCATATTCAGAAGATAAATTCTTGAATCTCAATAAGTATTCAGTACCTTATTCAGCAGTGATTATTCTGTCATTTGGAATCTTATCAATTTCTGCTGTTTCAGTGATTACAATAGGGGTCTTATTTGGTCTTCCCCTCCTTTTGGGAAATAAATCACTGTTAAATGTGAAAGGTCTCAGAAGAGATATTGGAAAAACAGGATGTTTTTTGTCATTTGGATAATACAGGATAACTTCAACTGCATTATCACCAACCATTCTTCTGACAACAAATGGACCTAAAAATGGGTCTTTCAATTCATTATCAACTTGTAAATTGAAGCCCACTGTCACCACGGAATATTTGGGGGGACTTGCTAGCAAGTCCTCAACTTGAATATAGATGGAACACAGATGGAACTCAGACTGAACCTTCAATGAACTGATACTGAACTTTACTTTGAACTCATATTGAGCTCTTAACCAAGGATGAATGATACTTTCTGAAATAATATTGAGAGTTTAATGAAAAATTAATAAAAATACAAAGTTGGGGAGCTTAAGAATCTGATAAATCCACAGTATTTTTTAATAAAACACAACTTAATTCTAATTTTGAATCTCACTTTATCAGTAAAAAGACTGAAAATAATAGTACATATTAAAAAGTTATTACTTCTAAGTTTTCTAATGAGTTAATTAACTTTTTGAGAAAAAATATAAAATTATATATGTGGCTCTTTTTGTTGAAAACTCTTTTTGGCCCAAAATTTGAAGATTTGGTTTTTAATTTTAATCCATATTTCCTGATTCTTTATTTCATATATTTTTATATTTTTTTTTCATTCAATTTAATTATTTTCAATTCATTTGAGTTGTCAAAAAAATAGTGAACCATCAAATCTCTTATATTTTTACTTCTAGAATACCATTAAACCACATATAACTAAACAAAAATAATTATCATTGTGTTTTCTCAATCTCTGACTAAATGAAGTACTCTTATAAATTCTTTATACTCAACACCAATATTTGAGAAATTATTTGATTATAATTCTGTAAAAAAGTATATCTGTTATAATAGTACATTTTAATCCCACTTTTATAATAATCAAATGCAATTCAATGATTAAAATCAAAAAAAAAATTATTTTTGAACTTTTATTTGTTCTGTTTATTCCTCAAATATTAAGTAGTTTTGCAATAAGAATTTAGTTAACATAATAAATATATGAGATTCCAGAACTTTTCATGATTTAGATCATTAAAATTCTATGAAAATATTGTCATTTGGTGAGTGATTTCATGAGTTAAAATAATGAATCACTACTCAATGAATTTTCAATATGAAAAACTGAAATTCAAACTAGGAGTAAAATTTTAAAGATAAAATACAACAAAAAAGCATAAAATTCATTAAATTTAATATTAATGCTTAAGTGTGCTTCCATTCTATATGGTGAGATAATTGCTTTGTCCACCTAGGAATAAGAACCATAGATTTTCAAAAGTGGTCTCATGTCAAAAAATGTGGTTCAGGTCAAATTTCAGAGTAAATTATTGTGCAAGAACTGAACTTAATAGGTAGAAGTGGTAATTTTTCATCATTATATTAGTTTCTCATTGAATAACTACCATACTATGACTATTATGTAAAAAAGACACAAAAGGTATTTTGAGTTATACTCATATAAAAATGCTAGTTTTAAAGTGATTATATTTTAATTATAATTTATAATGATGCATATTTTAAATGAATAGACAGAATATTTAATTTCTATTTTGTTGATGAACAAATTAAATAAAAAGTTTCAGGTTTCTTTGTTAGTCTTTGGAAAAAAGTTTTTGAGAGGATTAATACACAACTGAACATTTACACATACTTCTTAAATAGAATATATGAGTTAACAATTTATCAATCATTTATTAGAAAAATTATATTCACACTGATAGGTAAAAATTATATTATTCTGCTATTAAATTTCTAATTCTTTAAAGTAAAATCCCTTTGAAATTATATGTAAGCAGAAGATTTTATAAATCTTCTTGTAATTTGCCTTATAAATAAGAAATACAAGAATGAATATATTTAATAAAATGTTTTTGGATAGAGAATATTTCAACTCATCAGTACACATTTAAAAAAGAAACTTAAAGCTTAAATTTGAGTTTTTTCAACAATATATACTTATTTGAAATATATTTATTTAAATTTTTAAAAAGATACCATTTTTACCCTATGAGATTTCTTACCCTATGAGATTTCCCTTTAAATTTCACATGAAAATCAAGAAAAAAATGTTTTTTTGAGTTAGTATGTAGCTAAAAAGAAGATCTGATACCTTTTTTATATGTTATAGTTGTATTAAAATAATTTTTAGTTACCTTCTTAATCTTTAATGAAGAAAAAAAATTATTTCATAATATTAGAAAATCAACATCCAAATATTTATAATAAAAAATTTCTCCGAAATGATTCATCATTTGTATATGTTTCCAGAAATTTAAAGTATTTAATATAAATCATTTTGAGATAATAATATACTTATGTTTACATTTAAATATATTTGATAAAAAATTTAAAAAATTATAAAGTTTCTCACAGTTTTACTTAGCTTGAACAACAGTCCAAAACAGGATCTCATTGTGAGTTCAATCTAAGTTGCACCAAAATTAAGATATGTTATTTTTGGAAAATGTAGATAGTCATTGAAATGAAAAATCTTTTGTAAAAAATTGACTCAAAAAGTTATTTCTTTTATTTAATAGATTATAGAAAATATTTTGAGGAAGCTAAAATTCTCATTTTATTAAATTTTTGTTTATCATGACTAAATATTATTTCATGTACAGTAATCATAGAACATAAAATAAAGCAAAAGGTTTACTATATATATCAATGTGTTTCATTTTAAATATTTATTTAAATTTTATTTTTTAATTTAAAAATATTATACATCTCACTAAAATTGTTCTGAACTAAATTTAAAGCTCTATACATTCATCTAATAAAAGAAAAAAATTGCATTAGCTCAAAATTTAAATAGAGGCTTTTTTACTTTTTCCAACTTGTTTCAAATGTTTACCCATCCTATTGGTTTCCTATTGTATGTAAATTCTTAATAAACATTCTGTAAAAGACTTTGTAAAAAATCAAAATAATATTTAATGGCTAGTTTTTAGACTCCTGTAGATCTTCAGTCTCAATTTTTGGTACTTATTACAAACATTGAATAAACCAATAGCTTGTATGAGTTGAGGGGTATGAATAGTAATGAACCACTTTTACATGTTGTTTTTGATTGTGGAAAATGAGTGCTGAAATCAGACAGGGTGAACTCTGTTCTTTGGCCGAAAGATAGAGTCCACATTCAGTTTTTTTCCACCTCATTTCACATCCTTTTGATCTCTATACATTCCTTTCTCTGCCTTTGTATTCCTTCTAACTTCATTCCCATATCTCTTCTTTTGATAAACATCCCAAGGCATTTACAGTAGTATCAAACTTTCATGAGTAAGTTTCCACACTCCTCACAACTCCCCTCCCCTCCCCTTTTAATTTTCACCCCACAACACTACTCTCACTTCCCTCCTCATCTATACTCAACCCTTTCTCACTCCTTCCTACCCCACCCCACCTCTTTCACCTCCCACCTCGAACTTTTCTTTCCACCATTTACCCCACCAAGCCCTTTTTAAGATATCCTAAACATCTCGCTTCCAAATCCAACCTTCTTCTTCCCCATACCAACCATTTAACCTTGAAATCATCTTGATCCTTTTGCTTCTCACCCAACCTCTTTGGCTTGTTAATTCACCCCTTTTTTCAATATAGAGGAAGAGGGGTGAGAAGGAGATCAGTTAATTTTATTCATAAAGATATGAGATATATAAGGATGAATAAGGGATCAAAAGGGGTGATATGTGTAACAAATTGATTTAGGTGAAGTGAGGTGGTAGGGAGAGGGGTGGAGAAGGAGGATACAAGGGGTGGTGAGGGGAGAGGACTGGGGAGAGTAGTACTAAATTTAAGAGAGTGAAAGAATGTGTGAGGGGAACCATATTTGAAGCACAAAAGAGGGAGGAAGTATTAGGAAGAATAATTTTTAAAGAGAATAAATAATATACACATATAATAACATATAGAGATTTGAAAATGAAATGGCACAAAACAAAAAAAACTTATAACTATTGTGTAAAACTTTTTAGCCATATATTTTATTCTTGTTGAAATTTGATGAATATTTTTTTTTCTATAATGAAGGTAATGGTAAATTATTTTTTTTTAAAAATAGTGACAATAAAATATTTTTAAGTCTAAATTTATGGTATAAATATTAATTTTTTGAATTGTACAATTAACTAAAGTATTTTTACCATCAATTTTGAACTTTATGTAGCTTCTACTAATAATTTAAAGCTTGAGAAATACTTAAGAATATATACTTGTACAATGAGAGCAAATATATACTTCAGGAAATTTTTACTAATAAAATTTTGATGAAAAGTATCTTATTGATAATTTTTTTTCTTGAATAACTTTTTATAGTATTGGGAGATTCCTTTATAAATTGATTAGTAAAAAATCTTTTAAAAGCATGCAAAGTGGATTTAGTTCAATTTATACAACAATTTTTATATTTTTAAACAAAAAACAAAAAACATGTTTTTTCACAATCTTATTAATGTGCCCACTTTTTTTTGGTAGTGGGGTTCACTTACTTAAATATTCCTACAAAAATTCTAGTAAATCAAGCATCAAGATTTGTTTTTCTAATGATCAACTGTGCTTCACTAAATGTTTGAATTAATTTCAAGTTGTGTTCAAATTAAAATCAATATTTCCTCATGATTTTTTCAACACCACCTCAATGTGTGCTCAATTAGATATGAATTTGGGTTCAAGGTTGCAGACTTGCTAGCAAGTCCTCCTCCCATATTGTGTGGTGTGTAGAAATCAGTATTTCATCACCCTTCTTAGAAGTGTATTACTTTTGGAATTTTTCCCACCTCTTCTTCTCATATTCAAAAGATTTTTCAATACATTTTTGAGAATGGCTTCTGCAAAGCTGTTGCACTTTAAGAAAAAAATTTACACCAGGATGTAAATCCAATTTAGCTATTTTATTTTTGAGAACTTGGGCAGGAATATTTGGCATATATTCAAGCCAGAGCTCAAAAGGCTTTCTCTGAGTGACATAATGAACAGTGCTATTATAAGCAAATTCTAAACCAGGAAGTAAGGTGACCCAATAATCAGTCAACCTGTCATTGTCTTTGTACTCAAGGGAAAAGGCACAATACCTTCTTCTCATGTCCTCTAAAGTCTGAATCATTCTTTCAGCTAATCTATCAGTCTGGGGGTGATGGGCAGTAGAAGGTTTCAGATCACAACCACAAACATCCATCAGAAAGATCCAGAATTCTGAAGTAAATTTAGGGTCTCTGTCAGAGATTATGGCCTCTGGAAAACCGGCGGTATTAAACATATGAGACCACCACAAGATGGCTAATTCTTTAGTGGAAAAATCCTTGTGATTAGGATGAATTTACATATTTTTGCAGATCTTTCCACAATAAGCCAGCAAGATTTATAGCTGTCCTTTCAAAAAATGCGCAATCTTTTTACAAAGTCCATGATTATAATCTACCATGGTGCATCAGGAGATTAAATATGTTGCAATAATCAAGCTCTTTTTCCAGTTAATCTTTTTGATTTCTGGAAAGAATCACAGGATTCAAAATATAGTTTGGTGTCTTCAGACATATTAGTCCACCAATCAGTGCTCTTACTTCTGATCATTTTTTTTTCAAGATCAAAATGTCTTGCCAATATGTCATTTTGAGAAATTTTTAATAATTATTTCTTTCATAGAAGGATGAATAACAATAAAGTTACTTAACTTTCTTCTATAATAGAGGTATCCTTCATCTATTGAAAATTTACCTTTTCCTAAAGCAATCTGGTACATTGGTGGAAGGTAATTAATTAATTCTTGTATTGAGGCATTCTTTGGATCATTTAATATAGTGCACAGCTTTTATAAGTCAGTGTCTTTATCATATGAATCCAGACTAAGCTGTAATATCTCTTCCTCCATATCAACCAAATATATTCCATGAATGTGAACTATTTCATCCTCAGGATCATATTCAGTATTAGAGTCATCATTTGGCAAAGGTAACCTTGAAAGCATATCCACATTTGAGTGACCAATACCAGCCTTATGAATTATTGTCATCCTTCCTCTGTATTCTTGAACAGCTAACTGCCATATAAATATATGTCTGTTAGGTGTCTTCAAGTTCAAGAGGAATTTCACTGCACTGAAGTCAGTGAAAAGTTCAAATTTCTGGTCATCCAGATAATAATTCAGCTTCTCTAGAGCCCACACCACTTCTAAACACTCCAGTAGAGTGGAACCATATTACAATTCACTATTTCTCAAATTTCTTGAAATATAACAAATTACTACTTCTGATGCTTTGTCATTCATAACTTGTTTTTGGTGGAGAGCAGCACCAAGGCAAATAATACTGACATCAGTTTATAAAACAAATGGTTGATTAAATTCAGGAAAAGAAAGAATTGGTGCTGAAATCAAACAGTGTTTCATAGTGTCAAAAGCTCTTTGTCTTTCACTGTTCCAGACAGAAGCAACATCTTTCCTAGTTGATTGGGTTAGAGGTGATGCAATGACCTTATAATTTTTAATATATTTTCTATAGTATCCACACATTCCCAAGAAACTTTGGAGCTCTCTAACTGTAGTAGGAGCTTTTACCTGTTGTATGGCTGCCACTTTGTTCTGGTCAACTCATATCTGTAACCCTGAGACAAAACGACCAAGCATTTCAAAGAATGAAACCCAAATTTGCTTTTTTCAAAGCAAGTGTCATATTTATCTCATCCATCTTATGGAACACTATACACAGGTGGATAAGGTGGTCCTCAAATTTCTTGGAGAATATGACAATATCATCAATATAAAGCATTATCCATCCTTCAATTATTTCTTGATGGAATGTGTTATCCATAACTTTCTGAAAGACAGAAGGGGCATTTCTTGGGCCAAATTGCATCCTAATATACTTATATATACCCATATGAGTAGCGATCATTAGAGAATTCTGTGAATTTTTCTCAACAGGTACCTGGTGATATCCCTTATTACCATCTAAACAGCTGATATATTTAGCACCTTGTAAGGTAGCATAGATGGAGATAATTCTGGGTAAAGGATACATATTGATCTACAGTATAATTATTTAATGCTCTATAATTACCAAATAATCCAGCTTTATCTTCCTCATAAGAAGTTAGGACAGGTGAGATAAAACAATGTTTTGGTGTTTCAACTACCTTTTCAATAATATTCATTTTAAAAATGGTAGATATATTGTCTTCAATATCTTTTCTCTTTGTGGGAGAAGATGAATAATGCTTCTTCTTTAAAATAGGTGGTATTTCAGTTAATGGGCAAGATAATGAAAGCTTCATTTCTTCTTTTACCAATCCTAATTCATGTGACCCATGAGCAAAGGCCATAGGAAAATATTTTATTAACTGAATTATGGAATCTTTTTCATCACCAGAAAGCTGTTCTCCAAAAGAAGCTGTGTCAATTCAAGACAATAGGTCAGAAATTTCTTTTGTAGATCTTCCTTTATATTGAACCACAGAATTACACGTGTTCAATCCTGGTGTTAATAACTTTCTGGGGGTAGAAATTTAAAATCTTCTCTTCCCATTCAACCCTGTTGTGAATCATTGGTTTGAGGGATCCAATTTAATGCCATATTTGGTTAAAATTTCATTTCCCACAATGAACCAATTACTTAAGTTATCATTTTTCCCAACTAAAAAGTCACACATAGTTCAATAAAAGCCATGGTTATATTTAAAAAATAATGTAGCTTTGTATTTACCAATGGGGGACAAAAAAGAGCCATAAACTCTCCAATTCTCAGATGTTATAGGCATAAGTTTTGATTTATAATCCTGATCCACTGAGGTAAGTGCTTTTTCAGATACAACACTTCCTTCAGCTCCAGAATCCAAAACAAGCTCAATATTCTTTTTATTAATCAAGACTGGTGCCTGGAGAGGGGCAATAATTATTGAGCTTTCTTCAAGATTTCTTATTATTTCTGCATCTTCCACTGTAGATAAGTCATAAATCTCAATGTCAATATTGTTTTAATAATGAATATCTTCTTCCAGAATCAAGATTTCCTGGTGAGATTCATAATAAATGTGGCTAGCACAATCACTTGAAGTATCATCCAGTGCAACTGTGTGATCAGCAGGTCCCTCTTTTTTTCAACAAGTTTTACTATCTTTTCACAAACATTGCCTTTCTGCCAATTCTTGCTGCATTTAAAGCAAGTGTTTGTTGCATACTTTTTAGGTGCAATAGTGGCAGAAGGTTTACCAAATTTTTCAGGAAGTTTTTGTTGGTAATTGGAGGTCTTCTCCAATTAAGGTCTAGGAGTGAGACCTCTAGAATAATACTTGTTATTTAAAAGGATCTCACTTCAAATTTTAATAAAAGAAGAAGGTTCCCTTGAGATTTCTGCCCTAGAAACTACTAAGTCTCTCAGAGACATAGGCAATTTATAAAGGATCCTGTTCTTCCATAATTCAGAGTCCATTTTTGGATCTATTGCTCTCAGGAACTGCACTAGTTTCATTAGGAACTCAATAGGCTTTCCAGTAGAAGATGATCTATATTTAGCTTCCTCATACTGCCTTTGTTGAGCTAACCTAAACTTTGAACCACCAAACTGTTCTTTGATCAATTTCTTCCAGTCCTCCCAGGGGTAGTCATTTTTATATGAAAGGACAGATTCATACCACATCAGGGAAAAATTGTAAAATAAAGAAAACAATTTTGACAAAATTTCTTCATCTGGAAGTTTATAAGAATTCTTATGGTTATCAATTCTGCAAATAAAAAGCTTCCAATCAGAGGAAGAGTCACCATCAAATGTTGGGTATTGGTCAAGTTTGGGCCAAAAAATTTGATTTGAGGCAATCTCCTTGTTAAATTCTTGTTTCTCTGTAAGAAGAAGTTGTAATTTCTCTAACTGAGCAGTAATCTCATTGTTTAACCCTTCTGTAGATGAACAGGGTGCATCATCAATTTTTGATTGAAACTCAGGAATTTCTACAGGAATTTCTTGCACTAATATTACTTCTGATGAGCTTGTCTCAGGTAAAATTGGAGTAGCTTGTGCAAAAGGTTCTTTTAAAGATGTGGCAGAATATTTTTGGTCAAGTAACAATGAGTTCAACTGTTCTTCAATGTTTTTTAGCTTAGTTTTCACTCTTGGAATACTGGATAATGTCTCATTGATAGTTGCAAAATACAATTGATTCTTGTTTTTCAGAGATGAATAATGGTCACTAAGTCTTTTCAAGTCCAAATTATGTCCTTCTAGTTCCTGGAAACAGATAGACACAGATCCTTTTAACTTGGACAAATAATTTTTGAAATTTTACCACAAAGCAACTTTCTTTTCATGAGTTACTTTGTAACAATACAAGTCATCAGAGACTCTCTGAAACTCTCTTCTCACTGCTTGGTAACCTTTTTCAGTTAAAAACCTATTGAATTTTTGAGTCAATTGTAGGTCTTTCATTATTTGATTTGTTTCAGTAATAATATCTTTCAAATATTTTTCATTAATAGTAGCTACATCAGGAGCATTTCTCAATAGAGAGACACAGTAATTTTCCAGAGTCTCATATACTTCAGGATCAATTTTCCATCTATAACAGCCATATCAGGGTTTATCATTGAAGTAGCAATTAATACTAAAGGAGTAGTTACATCAGAATATTGATTAATATGCCTACTAGAGACAGCCTCTATTGGTCTCAAGGTATCATCTCCCATTCCAGAATTACCAGAAGGAACTGAATCAGTAATAAGAAAGGGAACTTGAGATTCAATGGAGGGCTTTACCATGGTTTTGGAAAGACTTTGAAGTGATTTTTTTTCTTCTTTTTCTTCCTTGGTAAGGGTGAGGAGGGGTTGGGTTGAATTGTTGGGGTCTGGAGAGACCTGTTTGGGGAGCTTGTTGCATTTTTTGAGCTTAGAGGGAGTACCACTGAGTGTTGAGACAGTCCCACTGCCATTTGACACTTCTACCTTTTCCTGTTGATGAGGAGGCAACTGTGGAGGGGGTTTTGCTGCTTTTGGATGTCTCCTTTACTCTTGGAGAAACGTCTCTACACTTTTTTCTTTTCTTCTATCAACTCTACCTTTGTTTTTATCCTGAGGTTCTCTGATTTAAACTCCTTGATGTGAGTTGACAGGTTATTTACTTGCTGCTGCAAGGGCTTCTTTTTTATCTTTAAACCTTTGGGAAGCTCTTCTGGGGGGATCACTTGGGGCTTTGAGCCCAGAGGAGTCTTCTCTATTTTTATCTCTACCTCCTGCATTTCTACATCCTGTTTGGTCCAAAAATTGATTAATTTGAGCAAGTTTAGCAGTCAGAGGAGAACTTAAAGAAGTCTCATCATAATCTACCAAGTTCAAAATCCTTTTCACAGGTAGTAGGAGCACTTAAATCAGCCAATTTTTGTATTACTTGAGCTGATAGAAAAAGGAAAAATTAATATTTAATCAGTTTTTATATAATTTGTTGAAAAAAAATTAAAAGATAAAATGAAAACATTTTAAGTATATGATCAATTACCAGGACTATTAATCAACTGAAATAATGAAAATATAATGCTTATCAGGACAAAAAATCAACTGAAATAATTATTAAAATTTTTAATAAATCAAGTTAACTTAGATATTGATATTTAATTACCAGGGTTTAAAGAATCAACTGAAGTAGTAAAATAATTATTTATTAGGATAAGGAGTCAAGTGGAATAATTAACACAATTCTTAATCAAATAATAATTTATATATTGATATAATTGCCAGGATTATATGTAAACTGAAATAATTTAATATAATTTTTAATCAATTAATTAATTTATATATTATTATTTTAATACCAGGACTAATTTTCAACTGAAGTAATAAAATTATATTTCAATTATCAGGACAAAATGTCAACTGAAATAATCAAAAAAAATTTAATATAGTTTATTAATGTAATTATATTACTTCTACTAAAAATAAAAAAATTGTTCTATCTTGGTCAAATAGGGAAAGAAAAATATTTTGTATGCCAGACACTCCTGTAATTTGAGCAATTTAATGCCAACCACAGAGTGCTGAGTAAAAAGATAGGATAGTAACTGCTATAGTTACTACAAATATATAGGACAATTATGCCTATATAAAACTCAAATTTGGGGCAAGGATTGATTCCCAGTTGTGGAGAAAAAAGCTAAGTCATGTGCCTTTTGATTTTTTTCATTTGTTGTTTGTCCCAAAATCACTATGGTTGTTGGAGTCAATGGTCCCACAGTCACCAGTGTCAAGGTATTGATGCGTCAACAAAAATTTGGATAGGCTTCCAATTTTCCAGAAGGTCCTGTTTTCTAGAAGTATTTCCAGAAGTCCAATAGCAGTGATAGGTGTACGAAGGCTCAAGATCTTAAAAATATGTACATATTTATTTCTTTATAAGATATTTCTCAAATAAAAGGTAAAAAGACTTATTATTGTTATTTTCAAACCTTAGAAATACACAGATGTAGATGCTAAGATAATAAATATTAGTAAAAGTGTGATTTGTTGTATATAAAATATAATTGTGTAGTAACTAAGAATGGAATGAAAGAAAATAGCTAAAATGAGAGCCCTTTAAAGGCAAAAAGGAGAGAAAACACAGAATCGAAATTCTATATACATGAGAATGGAAGAAAGAATGATTCAATTATTAGACAATTTGAATATTAATGTTGTTCTAAAAAATGTACCCATATACTGTATTTAACTGTATATGTCCATTTTCTTTTATTAATTTTATTTTTCTGTAAATGTCAAAGTAAGAATAAAATAATTTGGATTGAATATTAAGTATTGATATAATTTAATTTTACCTCTAAACTGTCATGAGAACGTTTTCAAGGGATAAAAATGAGGGACATTAAAGTTAAATAATTACTTTGATTTAACTTATTTTAACTAGTTACAATATTATAGTTAAATTGCAAAGTAAGTATAACTAATAAAATAAGAAATAACGGTGTGGCTCTATCCTAGTATATAACTAATTTTTACTGGGTAAGTCTAGTATCCTAGCTGACATACATACACATACAAATAGCAACACCCTCATCTTCCTTCCCCCACTAGAAAAACCCCCAAACAGAACCACCAAAACTGTCAGCCTGTATATCTCCAGGACTGAGTAAAAAGTACTTATAAGTTATGTTAAACACATGAACTATACATGGGAATAATAAATAAGAGTACACAAATAGTATACATAAGTAAAATTATGATAATACACAAAAAAATGCCATTATAACACCTTATATACACGCATATATCCACCTTTTATAGGTCTTATGTACTTAATATTAAGTTGGGATATGTTAGGGTAATCTTAAGAACCTTAAGTATAAGGCTGCATAATTTTTAAGTACACTTAAAGCTGTTATATTCATTGTTTTATGCAAAAAACAAGAAATGCGCTTTATTTCACTTAAAAGTTGACTATATGCGCTATAAAATTGAGAATATCAAAATTGCGCTTTGACAGATCAATTGGGCTCATTTAGAACTATTGATTTGGCTATTTAAATGCATAAAAATAACACTTTTCAAATTTGGTGTTTTTTATGCCAGAAATGGCTTCTGTGTACTGGCCACATACTGCCTGCTTTTTTTCCCGTGTGAATAGCTTCATTTTTAGCAAAGTTAGCTTTTTTCACACTATAATTACCCCACATTCTACGCCCACTGTGGGGAAACACACTAAAATAGGCGACAGGCGCTTATTTAGTGTCCTAGCTTAATTAATAATGCATTGACCCTGTTTATATGCACTAATTTCATTAATAACCTCACTCTTGGCACTTTATTTCATCACCACGCTTAAATTCGCCTAATTTTAGTCAAGGATTTACCCGTGCAAGCGCCTGCCAAGAACTGCATGTAGTTACCCCACATCTCACGCTCTTTTTTAAGTTTTTGGGTGGTTTCTCAGTCAATTTTGGTTATTTTTGAATGGGAATTTCACGTAGTATAATGTCAGGATTAGCCCCATTATTTCTACAGTCAATCCCCCTGATTATTAAGCTATTATTAACCTTAAAAAGTCTCCTTTAGTCTTTAATATTATTGTTTTATACGCATATACTCTCTTTTTGTCTTTTCCTTTAATTTTGATGGATTTCCCTTATTATTTCAGGATTTTGGCGGTTATTACTCTTCTAATTATGTCATGGGTCATTGGGAATGTTGATGGGAATGTCTATTAGTTGTTTAGAGGCGTGATTAACTGTGTATTGGGTGGTACATCAAGGGAATCATTAGGGAACTCAGTGTGTATAAAAGGAGGAGGTTTTTGGGTTGTATTTATTCATTCTTTATCATTTACAATTAACCAATATAACCAAACAAATTACAATACATATCAATTAGTACTTTTATAAGACTTTTGAATAGTATCTGAATTATAAAATCTATTTTTCTACCAACTACAAAGATTGTAAGCCATATATAAAACTAGTGAGAATTATATTACTGAGACCTTTGAATTTTGATTATATTTTACTACTTATTGGATTTATACTACAGTATTCATATAGGACCATTTAAATCTTCTAGACAACTGACCATTCAAGCTAGTTCACGTCCTTGTACTTGACCTTAGCCTGACAATTGGGGACCTTTCCTCAAGAATTCTGTTATAATCCTGGTAAGTGAAATTTTCAAGAGAAGGTGCACGTAAATAATATCCCTATAAAAATATTTGGATAATTACAACAGGTTGGGGTCACTTATATAGTGATTTTAGAAAAAGAAGCCCTGTTATATTATAAAATTGTGATATTGAATCAACAATTTTACCACTAATTTAACTTATAATTGTTATTAGTGGGTCTGTTAATAGACCAATTAAATTTGAGATCTTTGCAGATAAAATTTTTACCACTAATTTAACATATAATTGTTCTTAGTGGGAGTCTGTCAATAGACCAATTAAATTTGTGATCTTTGCAGATGATAACCAATTAAACTGATTAATTGTTTTCTTTTAACAGGACTCTTAATCTTCTCTTTTATTGGTTTGTAAAATTCATTAAATATTTAGAAAGAATCATACTGACAGTTGTTTTCTTTTGAATATAAAAACACGGCTACATATTGTAGACCAGTTAAATCAAGTGACCACATAAAAGCATATTTGACTTTTGGCACTTAAATATTCACTTCATACCAATAAGTAAGCAAGAAAATTGTCTTCAGTGGTATTGATAAATACTGATAAAACTCCTTTTTGAAGTTTTCATATCTAAACTTTCAATTCTTTAAATTCCACGTAAAAATGTGTGACAACAATGACATTGTAAGTAATAAGGTAAAACCTTATAACTTAAGACCTAGAGCTGAAAGACCTGTTACAGGACATTCAAATGGAGGGCCAGGACTCTCCCATAATAAACAACACTCCGTCAATGTCTCTGGAGGAAAGGGAAAAGCTTCTAAAGCAGGTTTCAATAAAGAAATCAAAAAATACATTACAAGAACAAGTTCACTCCCTATCCACCCTAATGAACACCTTGACAGTAAGAGTCAACAATATAGTGGACCAGATCAACAATCTGGAAAAGAGAGCAGCTCAAGGTTTCATAGAAGTCAACCAAGCTCTAGTGGACATAAAGACTCAACCACCAACAGTAGCAACCAACAATTCCATAGCAACACCTCCAGCCCAAGAGGAGGACCAAAAAATTACAGTAAGCAAATGGAAATGGGATTGGTACGCCCAAAACTACAACAATCCTCAACAGCAGGGCTCCAGCAGTCACCCTTACAGGGGAAAGGCAAGGAGAGGCAGAGGAAGTGGGATAAGACCTTGGTAAGTCATCCAACTTCTTATGATCAATTATATCAACCTGACAATAAATTACTTATAGGTAATGAAATTGATAAGGAAATATTGGATATTATTGATAAGGATTTAAAGGATTATTCATTTGAACAGAATATTTTAAACTTGTCTTTACATGAGGACAATGTAAATAGTTTTATGGATCACCAGGAAAATACTATTAATATAAAAATTGAACCAAATGAATTAAATCTTGACCCTGAAAATGAGTCTTCTGAATTGGACACGGAAAAAATAGAATATTTTTTAAAAGAGAATCCAATGGAATCAAAAATAATAAGTAAATTATTATTGAGAATTGAAAAATTGGAAGAGTTTTCAAAAGAGTCAGACATTAATACAGAAAATGTATTATTGCAGCTAACACAATCATTGAGTACCACAGCCAATAGATTAAAAATTATTGAAAATTCAAATAATGAATTAATCAATGAGAATAAAAGATTAAAATCTGAGATTAGAAATTTAGAAAGTAAATTAGAACACTCTCAGAATATTATGGCTACCATAGAGGGACGTGTAAAATTGTCTTTTTCAAATGTAAATGATACTTTGACTCAAGTACCTGTAATAAAAGATAGGTTACAAAGGGTAGAAATTGAAGTAGCTAACATTTTGAAAAATACTGAAACAATAAAGGATAAGACCTCTTATGTAGAAAGAGTACCAGGTTTTATGAAACACTCTGAGGATAAACCAATGATAGAACATGAACATAGTGTCATAGGCTCTGAGAATATAAAATCAGTAAAAGATGAAATAAATGATCATCTTTCTAAAGTAAGTGAATTACTCAATATTCCTCAGGTTAGGGAAGCAAAAACTAGCCAAAAGAACTGGCCTAAGTTAGATCAGTACCCTTCTTTTGACGGGGATTCAAAATCTGATTGGCAACAATTCATACAAAGAATTGATAACTTAAAATTTTCATACAAATTACCTGATGAAGAAATTACTTCAAAGTTAATATCTTTATTTACAGATGTGGCCTTATTATGGTTTGAATCTGTATTGAGTGAGGGAATTAATTACTCCTGGAATGAATGGAAGGCACTAATTGAAAGGCAATTTGGTGGCCCAAAATTTAGAATCACTCAACAAAGACTGTATGAAAGGGCCAGATATAATCCAAATGCTGGAGATAAACCCATGGTCTTCTTAATGAATTTAATAAAAATCATGAAAGCTATGGATCCAAAAATGGATTATGAAGAGTGGAAAGAAAAAATAATATACAAGTTGCCTATATCAGTTAGAGACATTATTGTAGCTAGAACTGAAACTGTCAGAGACACCTCTGGATTCATCAATATATGCAATGAGATATTATTAAACCACAAATATGAAACCAAGTATAGTAATTACAGACAAAGTGTTGAAGTGGTAAAACCTACTACAAGTAAGTTACCAGTGGAAAAGAAAAAACCTTCAGCTCCCCTTGTCCCTAAGAGACAAGAAAATAACACTTGTTACAAATGTAATGAACCTTGGGTTAAAGGTCACACGTGTAAGAAAAGAATAAATGTTATTGAAACCTCACAAAATTCTGAACCTAGTAATCATGAAGATGAGAATGTGGAATCCAGTGAGGATTGCAAGAGTAACATATCTTACAGTGATGATGAAAATGAGATATTTGTATTAGAACAGGATATAATGTTCCTGAATGATGCTATACCTCATACAGACACATCTTTAACTTCCATAGAGGAAGCTGAAATAATTAAAGATGTATCTCATGATACTTACAAAATAACACCTATCAGAGCACCTGTTATCATATGTGGAAAAGAAATGAATGCCATTCTTGACACTGGGGCTGCAGGTAGTGTAGTTTCACTTAATGCATTAATGAAACTTGATAGTAAGTACCAGGAAAAACTAGAACCTGTTCAGACAAAGAACTGGAGGGGTTTTGGTTCAGTATTAAATCCAATTGGCAAATACAAAACTGCTGTATTCTTTAAATATAATAATGGATATGTTAGAGCAGTTTGTGAATTTGTAGTAATGGATAATAATAATTGTAGTGATTGGTTTATTATTGGCAATGATTTATTGACAAAATTTGGCATTAAACTAGATCCTGCAAACAGTTGTTTCACCATAGGGGTGAATGGTAAAAGGAAATTCAAAATATGTTCTGAAAATTCAATAAATGCCATTTCTCCTAGAGAAGAACAACTGCAAGGTGGAAGAACCACCAATGAAGTGGGTGAATTGGAAAATGAAATCCAAAAGGCCTCTTTCAGTCCTCAACTCTCAAATATTGAACAAGAAGATATTTTGAGATTGATTAAATCATATCCTATGGCATTTGCTCATGGCTCAAATGAACTAGGATTGGTCAAAAACCATGAGATGAAAATCTCTTTAAGCTGTGATCTGGATAATATTCCTGGCAGCTTAAAAAAAGAAACCTTACCCAGCATCTCCTGCAAAAAGGAAAGATATTGAAGACAATATAAAACTGTTGTTAGAAATGGGTATTGTTGAAAAAGTGGACACAACACCTAAGTATTGTGTCATTTCACCAGTATTAATCTCTTATGAAAAAGATAAGGCAAGATTATGTGGTGATTATAGAGCTCTGAATACATATACAGTAGATGATATTTACCCTCTACCAAGGATAGCTTCTATCCATGCTACCTTACAAGGAGCAAAATATATTTCCTGTCTGGATGGGAACAAGGGTTACCACCAGATTCCTGTGGAAAGAGATTCTCAAAATTACTTATTAATAACCACACATATGGGTATTTATAAGTATGTGAGAATGCCATTTGGCCCAAAGAATGCCCCTTCAGTCTTCCAAAAATTGATGGATAGTGTTTTTCATCAGGAAATGGTTGAAGGATGGCTATTGGTCTATATTGATGACATCATAGTGTTTTCAAAAACATATGATGAACATTTAAATCACCTGAAAAGAGTCTTTCAAAAAATGGATGAAATTAATATGACTATTGCATTAAAGAAATGTAAGTTTGGATTTCAATCCTTGAAAGTACTTGGACATGTTGTATCTGGATTACAAATTTGTGTTGACCAGAATAAAGTGGCAGCAATTAAAAACATTGGGATACCTAAAAATGTAAAAGAGGTTCAAAGTTTTTTAGGTATGTGTGGATATTATAGACAATATATTAAAAATTACCAATCCATTGCAGCCCCTTTAACAACATTAATCAGGAAGAATGAAGCTTTCATTTGGAATAATGAAAGACAGCACGCCTTTAACAAATTAAAGGAATGTTTGATGTCAGCTCCAATATTGGGACTGCCAGATTTCACCCTACCTTTTATCTTGTACACTGATGCAAGTTTCATAGGTTTGGGTGCTGCTTTACAGCAAAAACAGATAATAAATGGAAAATTATCTGAAGTAGTTATCTGTTATATATCCAGAACCTTAAGAAAGACAGAACTAAGGTATGGTGCCACACAGCTAGAATGTTTAGCCGTGGTGTGGGCTTTGGAGAAACTTCATTACTATCTGGAAGACCAGAAGTTTGAACTTATAACAGATTGCAGTGCAGTAAAATCATTACTAAACATGAAAACACCTAATAGGCACATGTTTAGATGGCAACTAGCTGTACAAGAGTACAGAGGAAGAATGACAATTACTCACAGAGCAGGAACATTGCATTCAAATGTGGATTTATTATCAAAAAGTCCTTTGCCAAATGATGCTGACAACCCAGCTTATGTACCTGAAAATGAGGTTATACATATATTTGGGATTTATATAGTGGATTTAGAAGAAGAGTTTATGCAAACTATATTGGAAAATTATTCATCTGATAAAGATTTGTCTAAACTATCTACCATTCTTAATGATCCAACAAATGCCTCCATGAGTGCATTAATTAAAACCTTGCCTCCAAAGTATAAAAATGCGTTGGAAAAAGGTAAACTATCAATTGAAGATGGATATATATATTACAGGAAAAAGTTAAGCAATGTAATAGTAATACCACCTTCTATGAAAGAGTTAATGTTGAGTACTTGTCATGATGACATCTTAGCTGGTCATTTTGACTTTAACAAAACATTAACCAGAGTTAAAAATACAGCCTGGTGGATAAACATGAAAGAGGATGTACAAAAATACATTGAAACATGTGACTCTTGTCAGAAATCTAAAAGATTAACTGGGAAGAGAGCTGGGTTGTTACAACAAATAGAGCAGCCAAAAGCTCCATGGGAAATTATAAACATGGATTTTGTAACTGGCTTGCCATTAGCAGGAAAAGAAAGTTTCAATTCTTGCTGGGTAATAGTGGATAGATTAACAAAAATGTGTAAGTTTATCCCTACCCATAAAGAGGTATCTGCAAAAGACTTGGCATTACTATGGTGGACTCAGATGATGAATACTGCTGGGTTCCCCAAAGCCATAATCTCTGACAGAGACCCTAAATTTACTTCAGAGTTCTGGACATCTTTGATGGAAGTATCAGGTTGTCAATTAAAATTGTCTACAGCACACCATCCACAAACTGATGGGCTGGCTGAGAGGATGATACAAACTCTTGAAGACATGATCAGAAGATATTGTGCCTTTGGATTAGAATACAAAGACAATGAGAAATTCACACATGACTGGGTAACATTAATTCCTGGCCTTGAATTTGCTTATAACAGCACAACTCATTCTGTAACAGAGAAGAAACCATTTGAACTCTGGCTGGGATATGTACCAAATACCCCAGTAAATCTTTTAAATAAGCTACCAAGGTTGGATATACACCCTGGCACTAAATCCTTTATTCATATGCAACAAATGTGTAGAAAGCATGCAGAAGAATGCATCCAAAAAGCATTTGAATATGAAAAGAAAAGGTGGGACAAATCTCATAAAGAATTTGAATTTAAAAAGGGAGATGAAGTCCTCATATCAACACTACATTTTAACTTACAAGGTAATGTTAAATTAAAGGATCCCTTTGTAGGACCTTTTGCAGTAAATAAAATGGTTGGGAATAATGCAGTGGAAGTCATATTATATGCTCCATATGATAGGAAACATCCAGTTTTCCCTATCTCATTATTGAAACCTTACCATGCAAATGATCCTGACTTATTTCCAAAAAGAAGGGGAAGGCCTAAAAAGCAACCTGAAGAAATTGTGGAAAAAGTAGAGATTGAAAAAATACTCAAGAAAAGAATCCTTACTAAAGAAAAAGGAACTGAGTATTTACTAAGATTTAAAGGGAAATCAAATGAATTTGATAAATGGATACCTGAAAAAGAAATTTCTAATTTATCCACCCTTCTTAAAAAATTTAAACAGAAATAAATTTCTGTTCAACCAGCTGAGGGGTTAAAAAACCAGTACTCATAATATTTTATTATGTTTTATTTCTTTAAAGTTGAATCTTTAATGCTACAGATTTATTCTGAATACCTGAAAATTACAAATTAAATAAAATAAAATGTATAACTTATCATTTTTTTTATTGTTTTTTTTGGGTGGGCGAGTGTCAGCCTGTATATCTCCAGGACTGAGTAAAAAGTACTTATAAGTTATGTTAAACACATGAACTATACATGGGAATAATAAATAAGAGTACACAAATAGTATACATAAGTAAAATTATGATAATACACAAAAAAATGCCATTATAACACCTTATATACACGCATATATCCACCTTTTATAGGTCTTATGTACTTAATATTAAGTTGGGATATGTTAGGGTAATCTTAAGAACCTTAAGTATAAGGCTGCATAATTTTTAAGTACACTTAAAGCTGTTATATTCATTGTTTTATGCAAAAAACAAGAAATGCGCTTTATTTCACTTAAAAGTTGACTATATGCGCTATAAAATTGAGAATATCAAAATTGCGCTTTGACAGATCAATTGGGCTCATTTAGAACTATTGATTTGGCTATTTAAATGCATAAAAATAACACTTTTCAAATTTGGTGTTTTTTATGCCAGAAATGGCTTCTGTGTACTGGCCACATACTGCCTGCTTTTTTCCCGTGTGAATAGCTTCATTTTTAGCAAAGTTAGCTTTTTCACACTATAATTACCCCACATTCTACGCCCACTGTGGGGAAACACACTAAAATAGGCGACAGGCGCTTATTTAGTGTCCTAGCTTAATTAATAATGCATTGACCCTGTTTATATGCACTAATTTCATTAATAACCTCACTCTTGGCACTTTATTTCATCACCACGCTTAAATTCGCCTAATTTTAGTCAAGGATTTACCCGTGCAAGCGCCTGCCAAGAACTGCATGTAGTTACCCCACATCTCACGCTCTTTTTTAAGTTTTTGGGTGGTTTCTCAGTCAATTTTGGTTATTTTTGAATGGGAATTTCACGTAGTATAATGTCAGGATTAGCCCCATTATTTCTACAGTCAATCCCCCTGATTATTAAGCTATTATTAACCTTAAAAAGTCTCCTTTAGTCTTTAATATTATTGTTTTATACGCATATACTCTCTTTTTGTCTTTTCCTTTAATTTTGATGGATTTCCCTTATTATTTCAGGATTTTGGCGGTTATTACTCTTCTAATTATGTCATGGGTCATTGGGAATGTTGATGGGAATGTCTATTAGTTGTTTAGAGGCGTGATTAACTGTGTATTGGGTGGTACATCAAGGGAATCATTAGGGAACTCAGTGTGTATAAAAGGAGGAGGTTTTTGGGTTGTATTTATTCATTCTTTATCATTTACAATTAACCAATATAACCAAACAAATTACAATACATATCAATTAGTACTTTTATAAGACTTTTGAATAGTATCTGAATTATAAAATCTATTTTTCTACCAACTACAAAGATTGTAAGCCATATATAAAACTAGTGAGAATTATATTACTGAGACCTTTGAATTTTGATTATATTTTACTACTTATTGGATTTATACCACAGTATTCATATAGGACCATTTAAATCTTCTAGACAACTGACCATTCAAGCTAGTTCACGTCCTTGTACTTGACCTTAGCCTGACAAAAACCTCACAACCTCCTATCTGCAACAGCTAATAATACTTTCTTTATAAATATATACCCACACACTAACCCCCTCCCCCCCAACAAAAATAAAATAAAATAAAATAAAACCCCCAAAAAAGCCACCCACACCTTACAATATCCTATCACCCATCCACCAATCATCATACTCTCTTAATAAATATATACACACACACCAACTGTCAACCTGTATATCCCCAGGACTGAGTAAAAAGAACTTATAAGTTATGTTAAACACATGAACTATACATGGGAATAATAATTAAGAGTACACAAACAGTATACATAAGTAAAATTATAATAATATACAAAATATGCCATTATAACACCTTATATACATGCATATATCCACCTTTTATAAGTCTTATGTACTTAATATTAGGTTGGAATATGTAAGGGTAATATTAAGAACCTTAAGTATAAGGCTACATAATTTTTATGTACACTTAAAGCTGTTATTTTCACTATTTTATGCAAAAAACAAGAAATGCGCTTTATTTCACTTAAAAGTTGACTATATGTGCTATAAATTTGAGAATATCAAAAATGCGCTTTTACAGATCAATTTTTCTCATTTAGGACTATTGATTTGGCTATTTAAATGCATGAAAATAACACTTTTCAAATTTGGTGTTTTTTATGCCAGAAATGGCTTCTGTGTACTGGCCACATACTGCCTGCTTTTTTCCTGTGTGAATAGCTTCATTTTTAGCAAAGTTAGCTTTTTCACACTATAATTACCCCACATTCTACGCCCACTGTGGGGAAACACACTAAAATAGGCGACAGGTGCTTATTTAGTGTCCTAGCTTAATTAATAATGCATTGACCCTGTTTATATGCACTAATTTCATTAATAACCTCATTCTTGGCGTCGTAATTCATCACCACGCTTAAATTCGCCTAATTTTAGTCAAGGATTTACCCGTGCAAGCGCCTTCCAAGGACTGCATGTAGTTACCCCACATCTCACACTCTTTTTTGAGATTTTGGGTGGTTTCTCAGTCAATATTGGTTATTTTTGGATGGGAATTTCACGTAGTATAATGTCAGGATTAGCACCTCCATTTCTACAGTTAATCTCCCTTATTATTAAGCTATTATTAACGTTAAAAAGTCTCCTTTAGTCTTTTATATCATTGTCTTATACGCATATACTCTCTTTTTGTCTTTTTCTTTAATTTTGATGGATTTCCCTTATTATTTCAGGATTTTGACCGTTGTTATTTGTCTAATTATGTCATGGGTTACTAGGAATGTTCATAGGCAGGTCTATTAGTTGTTTTGAGGCGTCATTAACTGTGTATTGGATGGTACATTAAGGAAATAATTGGTGAATTCAGTGTGTATAAAAGGAGGAGGTTTTTGGGTCTTGTTTCTTCATTCTTTATCATTTACAATTTAACCAATATAACCAAATTAATTACAATACATATCAATTAGTACTTTTATAAGACTTTTGAATAGTATCTAAATTATAAAATCTATTTTTCTACCAACTACAAAGATTGTAAGCCATATATAAAAACAGTAAGAATTATATTACTGAGACCTTTAATTTTGATTATATTTTACTACTTATTGGATTTATTCTACAGTATTCATATAGGACCATTTAAATCTTCTAGACAACTGATCATTCAAGCTAGTTCACGTCCTTGTACTTGACCTCAGCCTGACAATTGGGGACCTTTCTTCAAGAATCTGTTATAATCCAGTAAGTAAAAAAAATTCTTAAAGAAGATACATGTAAATAAAATCCCTATAGAAATATTTGGATAATTACAACAGGTTGGGGTCACTTATATAGTGATTTCAGAAAAAGAAGCCCTTTTATATAATAAAATTGTGATATTGAATCAACAATTTTACCACTAATTTAACATATAATTGTTATTAGTGGGTCTGTCAATAGACCAATTAAATTTGAGATCTTTGCAGATAAAATTTTTACCACTAATTTAACATATAATTGTTCTTAGTGGGAGTCTGTCAGTAGACCAATTAAATTTGTGATTTTTTCAGATGATAACCAATTAAACTGATTAATTGTTTTCTTCTTACAGGACTCTTAATCCCTTTTCTATTGGTTTGTAAAATGTTTTTATATTAGAAAAAGAATCTTACTGACAGTTGTTTTTTTTAATATAAAAACACAGCTACATATTGTAGACCAGTTAAATCAAGTGACCACATAAAAGCATATTTGACTTTTGGCACTTTTAAATTCACTTCATACCTATAATTAAGCAATATAATTGTCTTCAGGTATTGATAAATACTGATAAAACTCCTTTTTGAAGTTTTTCATATCTATACTTTCAATTCTTTAAATTCAATGTAAACATGTGTGACAACAATGATATTGTAAGTAATAAGGCAAAACCTTATAGCTTAAGAAATAGAGCTGAAAGACCTGTTACAGGACATTCAAATGGAGGGTCAAGAATCACCAATAATAAACAACACCCCACCAATGTCCCTGGAGGAAAGGGAAAAACTCTTAAAACAAGTGTCAATAAAGAAGTCCAAAAACACGTTGCAAGAGAAAATTCATTCCCTCTCAACCCTTCTGAATACCCTAAAAATAAGAGTAAACAATATGGTAGACCAGATAAACAATCTTGAGAATAGGGATGCACAGGGCTTTATAGAAGTCAACCAGGCTCTAGTGGATATAAGGTCTCATCCACAAACAGTTGCACGAAATACCACAGCAACACCTCCAGCCCCAGAAGAGGACCAAAAAATAACAGTCAGCAAATGGAAGTGGGATTGGTATGCTCAAAACTACAACAACCCTCCTCAACAGGGATCCAGCAGTCACCCTTACAGGGGAAAGGCAAGGAGAGGCAGGGGATGTGGGATAAGACCTTGGTGAGTCATCCAACTTCTTATGATCAATTGTATCAACCTAAAAATGAATTACTTATAGGTAATGAGATTGATAAGGAAATATTGGATATGATTGATAATGATTTAAAAGATTATTCATTTGAAAAAAATATGTTAAACTTGTCTTTGCACAAAGACAATGTAGATAGTTTTATTGATCACCAGGATAATTCTATTAATTTAAAATTGGAATCAAATGATGAGTCTTCTGAGTTGGACACAGAAAAAATAGAATATTTTTTAAAAGAAGATCTAATGGAATCAAAAATAATAAGTAAATTATTATTGAGAATTGAAAAATTGGAAGAGTTCTCGAAAGAGTCAAACAATAATACAGAAAAGGTATTATTACAGCTAACACAATCATTGAGTGCAACAGCCAATAGATTAAAAATTATTGAAAATTCAAATAATGAATTAATCAATGAGAATAAAGGCTTGAAATCTGAGATTAGAAATTTAGAAAATAAATTAGAACACTCTCAGAATATTATGGCTACCATTGAGGGATGTGTTAAATTATCTTTTTCAAATGTAAATGGCACTCTAACTCATGTACCTGTAATACAGGATAGGTTACAAAGAGTGGAAATAGAAGTAGCAAAAATGTTGAAAAATACTGAAAGAATAAAAGATAACACTTCTTATGTAGCAAGAGTACCTGTTTTCATGAAACATGCAAATGAAACACCAATGATGGAACATGAACATAGTATCATGGGCTCTGAGAATAATAAGTCAGTAAAAGATGAAATAAATGATCATCTTTCTAAAGTAAGTGAATTACTCAATATTCCTCAGGTTAGGGAGGCAAAAACTAGCCAAAAGAGCTGGCCTAAGTTAGATCAGTACCCTTCTTTTGACGGGGATTCAAAATCTGATTGGCAACAATTCATACAAAGAATTGATAACTTAAAATTTTCATACAAATTACCTGATGAAGAAATTACTTCAAAGTTAATATCTTCATTTACAGATGTGGCCTTATTATGGTTTGAATCTGTATTGAGTGAGGGAATTATTTACTCCTGGAATGAATGGAAGGCACTAATTGAAAGGCAATTTGGTGGCCCAAAATTTAGAATCACTCAACAAAGATTGTATGAAAAGGCCAGATATAATCCAAATGCTGGAGATAAACCAATGGTATTTTTAATGATTTAATAAAAGTCATGAAAGCCATGGATCCAAAAATGGATTATGAAGAGTGGAAAGAAAAGATAATATACAATTTTCCTATATCAGTTAGAGACATTATTGTAGCTAGAACGGAAACCATCAGAGATACCTCTGGGTTCATTAATATATGCAATGAGATATTATTAAACCACAAATATGAAACCAAGTATAACAATTACAGACAAAGTGTTGAAGTGGTAAAACCTACTACAAGTAAATTACCAATGGAGAAGAAAAAACCTTCAGCTACCCTTGTCCCTAAAAGACAAGAGAATAACACTTGTTATAAATGTAATGAACCTTGGGTTAAGGGTCACACGTTGTGGTCTTCCAACATTGGCAGGGGCCTTTGTTGTGTGATTTGGCGCTGTTTGTGCATGTCTTAATTGACATCTGTTAAGGAATTGGGTATTTTTCTGGTTTTATTCCGTGGATATTGGGCCTGCGGATATGTGGGTACTATCATTGGATAGCCCTGGTTTTTCTCTATATTTTATGTCTTGAAGACATTTTTCATATTCTGAGTTTTAAGGGGTCATTTCCTCATTTTTCATTTAAAAAAGATTGCTGTTTAATTTTGTTTTTTGTGTTTTACGGGCTAACCTTAAGTCATAGGGTTAAGTGCTTAGTACCATTGGATAGAGCTAATTTTTCTCTATATTTCATGTCACAATGTTGTTATAGTGAAATTCCGTGTTTTAAAGGTTTTAGTAGTTGTAGCTAATTTTTCTAAGTAGATTAGTGGTTTTTATTGGTTTTCTGGCTTCAGGGAGGCTGGGCCGCTTCAGGCGGCATCTCTGACCTCGGGCGGCCCGCCCGCCTCTGTTTTAGGAAGTTGGGGAGCGCTTCAGGAGGGTTTTTTATGCAATTTGGCAGGTACAGGCGCCAGATTGGTGGGTGCGCATGGGCTCTTAGTTAGTTGTCTGTGTGTACATAGTGAATAAGACAGTTTGGGGCAACCTTAATCATCATACAACCATCCGGAGGTGATATCATTGTTCCTCACTCAGTTTTCACTGTTTTCTGGCCACAATTGGCTGTGTTTGTTGCAAGTGAGTTCTTCATTTAACTTAACTTTGGCAACTGTTTTCTCTGTTATAGTCTTGCAAGCTATAGCAAGTATTATTGCTGTCTCTGGTGTGGACTTTGTTCTACATTTCAGTTCTTTGGTCTGGTAGTCTATCTGGTGACTACTTTCTTGGCTCATCAAGCAGTCAAGTGTGTTAAACAGGAGCTTTAGCAAAACAGGAACCAACTTACTTTAGCAAGTAAATCTCACTCTATTTTTCTAAAGGGACAGGGGATTTTCTCTCTGGTTTTTCTCCAACTCCCTTGGTCAAGGCCTATAGCTAGTACTATAGGATTGTCTACAACATGTAAGAAAAGAATAAATGTTATTGAAACCTCACAGAATTCTGAACCAAGTAATTATGAAGATGAGAATGTGGAGTCCAGTGAGGATTGCAAAAGTAACATATCTTAAAGTGATGATGAAAAAGAGATATTTGTATTAGAACAGGATATAATGTTCCTGAAGGATGCTATACCTCATACAGACACATCTTTAACTTCCATTGAGGAAGCTGAAATAATTAAGGATGTAACTCATGATACTTACAAAATAACACCTATCAGAGCACCTGTTATTATATGTGGAAAATAAATGAATGCCATTCTTGACGCTGGGGCTGCAGGTAGTGTAGTTTCTATTAATACATTAATGAAACTTGACAGTAAGTATAAGGAAAAACTAGAACCTGTTGGAACAAAGAACTGGAGAGGTTTTGGTTCAGTATTAAATCCAATTGGAAAATACAAAACTGCTGTGTTCTTTAAATATAATAATGGATATGTTAGAGCAGTATGTGAATTTGTAGTAATGGATAATAAAAATTGTAGTGATTGGTTTATTATTGGCAATGACTTATTGACAAAATTTGGCTTTAAACTAGATCCTTTAAACAGTTGCTTCACTATAGGTGTGAATGGTAAGAGAAAATTTAAAATATGTTCTGAAAACTCAGTATATACCATTTCTCCTAGAAAAGAACAACCGCAAGGTGGAAGAACCACCACTGAAATGGTTGAATTGGATAATGAAATCCAAAAGGCCTCTTTCAGTCCTCAACTCTCAAAAATTGAAGAAGAAAATATTTTGAGATTGATTAAATCATATCCTATGGCATTTGCTCATGGTTCAAATGAACTAGGATTGGTCAAAGACCATGAGATGAAAATCTCTTTAAGTTGTGATTTGGATAATATTCCTGGCAGCTTGAAAAAGAAACCTTACCCAGCTTCTCCTGCAAAAAGGAAAGATATTGAAGACAACATAAAAATGTTGTTAGAAATGGGTATTGTTGAAAAAGTAGACACAACACCTAAGTATTGTGTTATTTCACCAGTATTAATCTCTTATGAAAAAGATAAGGCAAGATTATGCGGTGATTAGAGAGCTCTGAATACATACACAGTAGATGATATTTACCCTCTACCAAGGATAGCTTCTATCCATGCTACTTTACAAGGAGCAAAACATATTTCCTGTCTGGATGGAAACAAAGGTTACCACCAGATTCCTGTGGAAAGAAATTCTCAGAATTACTTATTAATAACCACACATATGGGTATATATAAGTATGTGATAATGCCATTTGGCCCAAAGAATGCGCCTTCAGTCTTCCAAAAATTGATGGATAGTGTTTTTCATCAGGAAATGGTTGAAAGATGGCTATTGGTCTATATTGATGACATCATAGTGTTTTAAAAAACATATGATGAAAATTTAAATCACCTGAAAAGAGTTTTTCAAAGGATGGATGAAATTAATATGACAATTGCATTAAAGAAATGTAAATTTGGATTTCAATCTTTGAAAGTACTTGGTCATGTTGTATCTGGATTAAAAATTTGTGTTGACCAGAATAAGGTGGCAGCAATTAAAAACATTGGTATACCTAAAAATGTAAAAGAGGTTCAAAGTTTTTTAGGAATGTGTGGATATTATAGACAATATATAAAAAATTACCAATCCATTGCAGCTCCTTTAACAACATTAATCAGGAAAAATGAGGCTTTCATTTGGAATAATGAAAGACAACATGTCTTTAATAAATTAAAGGAATGTTTAATGTCAGCTCCAATATTGGGCCTGCCAGATTTCACCCAACCTTTTATGTTGTACACTGATGCAAGCTTCATAGGTTTAGGTGCTGCTTTACAGCAGAAACAGATAATAAATGGAAAATTATCTGAAGTAGTTATCTGTTATATATCCAGAACCTTAAGAAAAACAGAATTAAGGTATGGTGCCACACAACTAGAATGTTTAGCCATGGAATGGGCTTGGTGAAACTTCATTACTATCTGGAAGACCAGAAGTTTGAACTTATAACAGATTGCAGTGCAGTAAAATCATTACTAAACATGAAAACCCCTAATAGGCACATGTTTAGATGGCAACTAGCTGTACAAGAGTACAGAGGAAGAATGAAAATCACTCATAAAGCAGGAAAATTGAATTCTAATGTGGTCCAAAAAATGCCTCCATGAGTGCATTGATTAAAACCTTACCTCCAAAGTATAGAAATGCGTTGGAATAAGGTAAACTGTCAATTGAAGATGGATATATATATTACAGGAAAAAGATAAATAATGTAATAGTAATACCACCTTCTATGACAGAGTTAATGTTAAGTACTTGTCATGATGACATCTTAGCTGGTCATTTTGATTTTAACAAAACATTAACTAGAGTTAAAAACACAGCCTGGTGGATAAACATGAAAGAAGATGTACAAAAATACATTGAAACATGTGACTCTTGTCAGAAATCCAAAAGATTAACTGGGAAGAGAGCTGGGTTGTTACAACAAATAGAGCAGCCAAAAGCTCCATGGGAAATAATAAACATGTATTTTGTAACTGGATTGCCATTAGCAGGAAAAGAAAGTTTCAATTCTTGCTGGGTAATAGTAGATAGATTAACAAAAATGTGTAAATTTATCCCTACCCATAAAGAGGTATCTGCAAAAGACTTGGCATTATTATGGTGGACTCAGATGATGAATACTGCTGGGTTCCCTAAAGCCATAATCTCTGACATAGACCCTAAATTTATATCAGAGTTCTGGACATCTTTGATGGAAGTATCAGGTTGTCAATTTAAACTGTCTACAGTACACCATCCACAAACTGATGGGCTGGCTGAGAGAATGATACAAACTCTAGAAGAAATGATCAGAAGATATTGTGCCTTTGGATTAGAATACAAAGACAATGAGAAATTCACACATGACTGGGTAACATTAATTCCTGGCCTTGAATTTCCTTATAACAGCACAACTCATTCTGTAACAGAGAAGAAACCATTTGAACTCTGGCTGGGATACGTACCAAATACCCCAGTAAATCATTTAAATAAATTACAAAGGTTAGATATACACCCTGGTACTAAATCCTTTATTCATATGCAACAAATATGTAGGAAGCATGCAGAAGAATGCATCCAAAAAGCATTTGAATATGAAAAGAAAAGGTGGGACAAATCTCATAAAGAATTGGAATTCAAAAAGGGAGATGAAGTCCTTATATCAACACTACATTTTAACTTACAAGGTAATGTTAAATTAAAGGATCCCTTTGTAGGAACTTTTGTAGTAAGTAAAATTGTTGGTAATAATGCAGTGGAAGTCATATTATATGCTCCATATGATAGGAAACATCCAGTTTTCCCTATCTCATTATTAAAACCTTACTATGCAAATGATCCTGACTTATTTCCAAAAAGAAGGGGAAGGCCTAAAAAGCAACCTGAAGAAATTGTGGAAAAAGCAAAGATTGAAAAAATACTCAAGAAAAGAATCCTTACTAAAGAAAAAGGAACTGAGTATTTACTAAGATTTAAAGGGAAATCAAATGAATTTGATAAATGGATTCCTGAAAGAGAAATTTCTGATTTATCCACCCTTCTTAAAAAATTTAAACAGAAATAAATTTCTGTTCAACCAGCTGAGAGTTTAAAAAACCAGTACTCATAATATTTTATTATGTTTTATTTCTTTAAAGTACAATCTTTAATGCTACAAAATTAATCTGAATACCTGAAAATTACAAATAAATAAATAAAATGTATAACTTATCATTTTTTATTGTTTTTTTTGGGTGGGCGACTGTCAGCATGTAGATCCCCAGGACTGAGTAAAAAGTACTTATAATATATGTTAAACACATGAACTATAAATGGGAATAATAATTAAGAGTACACAAACAGTATACATAAGTAAAATTATGATAATATACAAAATATGCCATTGTAACACCTTATATACACGCATATATCCATCTTTTATAAGTCTTATGTACTTAATATTAGGTTGGAATATGTTAGGGTAATATTAAGAACCTTAAGTATAAGGCTACATAATTTTTATGTACACTTAAAGCTGTTATTTTCACTATTTTATGCAAAAAACAAGAAATGCGCTTTATTTCACTTAAACATTGACTAAATGCGCTATAAATTTGAGAATATCAAAAATGCGCTTTTACAGATCAATTTGTCTCATTTAGGACTATTGATTTGGCTATTTATATGCATAAAAATAACACTTTTCAAATTTGGTGTTTTTTATGCCAGAAATGGCTTCTGTGTACTGGCCACATACTGCCTGCTTTTTTCCTGTGTGAATAGCTTCATTTTTAGCAAAGTTAGCTTTTTCACACTATAATTACCCCACATTCTACGCCCACTGTGGGGAAACACACTAAAATAGGTGACAGGTGCTTATTTAGTGTCCTAGCTTAATTAATAATGCATTGACCCTGTTTATATGCACTAATTTCATTAATAACCTCATTCTTGGCGTCTTAATTCATCACCACGCTTAAATTCGCCTAATTTTAGTCAAGGATTTACCCGTGCAAGCGCCTGCCAAGGACTGCATGTAGTTACCCCACATCTCACACTCTTTTTTGAGATTTTGGGTGGTTTCTCAGTCAATATTGGTTATTTTTGGATGGGAATTTCACGTAGTATAATGTCAGGATTAGCACCTCCATTTCTACAGTTAATCTCCCTTAATATTAAGCTATTATTAACGTTAAAAAGTCTCCTTTAGTCTTTTATATTATTGTCTTATACGCATATACTCTCTTTTTGTCTTTTTCTTTAATTTTGATGGATTTCCCTTATTATTTCAGGATTTTGACCGTTGTTATTTGTCTAATTATGTCATGATTTACTAGGAATGTTCATAGGCAGGTCTATTAGTTGTTTTGAGGCGTCATTAACTGTGTATTGGATGGTACATTAAGGAAATAATTGGTGAATTCAGTGTGTATAAAAGGAGGAGGTTTTTGGGTCTTGTTTCTTCATTCTTTATCATTTACAATTTAACCAATATAACCAAATTAATTACAATACATATCAATTAGTACTTTTATAAGACTTTTGAATAGTATCTAAATTATAAAATCTATTTTTCTACCAACTACAAAGATTGTAAGCCATATATAAAAACAGTAAGAATTATATTACTGAGACCTTTAATTTTGATTATATTTTACTACTTATTGGATTTATTCTACAGTATTCATATAGGACCATTTAAATATTCTAGACAACTGATCATTCAAGCTAGCTCACGTCCTTGTACTTGACCTCAGCCTGACACCAACCCTCTCCACCTTCCTCTTCTCCCCCCAAAAAATAAGAAAATAATCCTACAAAAAACCACCAAAACCTCACAATCTCCTATTGCCCACCACCCATCATACTCTCTTAACTTATAAATATAAATATACACACTAACCCTGTCTCTCTCTCCTTAAAAAAGAAAAAAGAAAACCCCTGAAAAAAAGTCCACCAACACCTAACAATCTCCGATCACCTAAAACCCATCATATTCTCTTCATACATACATAACCACACACTAACACCCACCTCCACCTCCTCCTTCTCCTCCTACCTTAAAAAAAACAAAAAAAAACCCAAAAAACTACCAACACCTCACAATTTCATATAATCCACCACCCAACATACTCTCTTTGTACATACTTACACAAAAACACACTAACCTCTACTCCTTCCTCCTCCTATCACTCAAAAAAAAAACCCACAAGAAGACCACCAACACCTCTCAAACTCTTATTACCCATCCACCACACATCATACTTTCCCAATACATATATACACACACACTTACCCACTCCTCCTCCACTCACCTAAAAAAAATAAGAAGAAAACCCCATTAAAACAACACCCACACCTGTCACGCGCCACGTGACACTTGAGGCAAAAAGCAGCTCATTAAATCAATAATATCGAGTTCTAAATCTATACTCAAAGCGCAGAAAGCAATTCCCCATAGCAACTGCGATTCCCCTTTGTGTACTTACTATTTAACTGCGCTAGCCTAAACTCTAAATCTAAATTAGTCAATCTCTCAATAGGGTGCCTTAGTCTCATTTTCAATAAGCGACGCACAGCGCTAGGATCAACAAAATAGTACAGTAGTAGTTTTCATTGAAAGTTTGTTAATTAATTTAAAAGGGGTAAATTGAGCATGGACGGATATTAGCGAAGAGGGATTAAGTGTATGTTAGTAATGGTCAATGGTATGGGAATGATGTGATGAAAGGGAGGTCAATGCAAGGAGGAATAAAGGATATAAAAGGGTTGGGTATTTGGTTCGATATTCCTTAGAATTAAATTATAAAACGTATTTACATTTAATAGTGGTAAAATATTTAAGTTAAATCATTGTTATTGTATCTTTCTTTTATTTTCTCAATAATCATTTCTAAATCCTAAACCTTTGATTATTGAGTTTCCAACCCTTTGTGAGATCTTAAGAATTTCTATTACATTTGAAACTATTTTATAATTCTTCTCGAACATACCTCGAACCTGTAGCTCTTACTTCGAGTGACCTTCAAATCACTTCCTCGAATCATTCCTCTGTGCTTCGAAGAAGTTTCTAAATCCCTCATCTCACTTTCAGGAACATCCTCGACCTTGTGCGTAGGTCGTCCGGTGACAACACCTCACAATTCAATATTACCCACCACCCATCATACTCTCTTCATACATATATACTTACAGAAAAACCAACCCTCTCCTCCTCCTTCTCCCACCCCAAAAAAAAGGAACAGAAAATAATAAAAATTAAGATTAAGATTAAGATTAAAATTAAAATTAAAATTAAAATTAAAATTAAAATTAAAATTAAAATTAAAATTAAAATTAAAATTAAAATTAAAATTAAAATTAAAATTAAAATTAAAATTAAAATTAAAATTAAAATTAAAATTAAAATTAAAATTAAAATTAAAATTAAAATTAAAATTAAAATTAAAATTAAAATTAAAATTAAAATTAAAATTAAAATTAAAATTAAAATTAAAATTAAAATTAAAATTAAAATTAAAATTAAAATTAAAATTAAAATTAAAATTAAAATTAAAATTAAAATTAAAATTAAAATTAAAATTAAAATTAAAATTAAAATTAAAATTAAAATTAAAATTAAAATTAAAATTAAAATTAAAATTAAAATTAAAATTAAAATTAAAATTAAAATTAAAATTAAAATTAAAATTAAAATTAAAATTAAAATTAAAATTAAAATTAAAATTAAAATTAAAATTAAAATTAAAATTAAAATTAAAATTAAAATTAAAATTAAAATTAAAATTAAAATTAAAATTAAAATTAAAATTAAAATTAAAATTAAAATTAAAATTAAAATTAAAATTAAAATTAAAATTAAAATTAAAATTAAAATTAAAATTAAAATTAAAATTAAAATTAAAATTAAAATTAAAATTAAAATTAAAATTAAAATTAAAATTAAAATTAAAATTAAAATTAAAATTAAAATTAAAATTAAAATTAAAATTAAAATTAAAATTAAAATTAAAATTAAAATTAAAATTAAAATTAAAATTAAAATTAAAATTAAAATTAAAATTAAAATTAAAATTAAAATTAAAATTAAAATTAAAATTAAAATTAAAATTAAAATTAAAATTTAAATTAAAATAAAAATAAAATAAAGAAGGAAAAAAGAGAAAAAAAGCCTTCAAAAAAACCACTAACACCTCACAGTATCCTTTCACCCAGACACCACACATTAAACTCACTTCATACATTTATACACACACACACAGAAATCTCCCCCTCTCCCCCCCTTCAAAAAAAATAAAAATAAATAAATAAAGATAAAAAATATAAAAAATATTTATAATACCCACAAAAAAAATCACCAAAACCACTCAATCTTCTATAACCCATCATAATCTCTTCATTTATACATACACACACACTAGCACCCCCACTCACCACAAAGAAAAATTAACCAGCTACTGGAGGAAAATAACTGAAATCAGATATAAAGTTGCCACTTATTTATCCTGGTGAACTCTTCACCATCTCTTATCTACTACTCCCCACCACCCACCAAACTCTCTTCAAACATGCATATACACAAACCAACCACCACCTCCTCCTTACCTCCACAAAAGAAATAAAAATAAAATAATAATTAAAAATCTAAAAAAACAATCAAAACAATCAAAACCTCAAAATCTCCTATCCTCCTTCACCCATCATACTCTCTTCATACATAAACCCCACAATATTTGGGGTGGATTTGCTAGCAAGTCCTCAACTTGAACTTAGATTGAACTCAGATGGAATTCAGCCTCAAATCATTCTGAGAAAGAACTGGATTGGGATTGACTGTCATCTTTAATTCTTTTAAAAATTCAATTGAATATTTTCTAATAGTTACTGAGAGTGAAATGAAATCATTTCAGCAATTTTTTTTAAAAAAAAGTAAATTATTATCACACTTGTTAATTCAAGTTTTTCAAATTATATTTCAAGATGGGGCTAGAAACCTGCTTAAAATTTTTATTTTAAGAAGTTTTTATTGTATTTTAATTTAAAATTTATGTATAATTGAAAAATTTTCATCATGATGATTAACCATCTGATATTTAATAAAATATTTTACAAGATTTTTTCACTCTATGATTTTTGGAAAAGGCATATACATATTTGATTTTTTAGATCTATTTTATGATATTTTAAGAATACACAACACTATTTTAGATATAAGAAATGTGAAATTTGATATATGTGTGAAAACCTATACTTGGTATGTAAATCCAAATCAATAATGCATATAAATTATGAAAGTGATAATTAATATTCATGATTAAAATAAATAAGTATAAGCATATTGATATGGAATATGATTATGTGTATTAATGTCAGACAGGCTATCTCAGGAGCCCAGTAATTTATATAATAAACTACTGAAATCATGTAAGGGAATAAAGTTATGTATTATTTAGTTACAATAAATTATTTTATCAAATAATAAAACTATAAATATTTTATGAATAAGTAAATTTTTTACTATATTCAATTTTATTATTAAATAATTTTTTATTACATAAACAAGTATTATATTCTATAAAAACATTGCACATTTCTATGTATTTAATATTTCTATAAAATTAATAAATTAATTATTATATTATTAGCTTAAAAATATTTAACTTATAATGTAATTACAAATAAATTAATATAATTTATATATTAAATCCAACTCATCATATACTATTATCTATAAATATTGGTTGCTTCTTTGACCCTTAATTGTGTCAGTAAAATTACTAAATAACTTAAAACTCATATTTAATATAGTAATATTAAATTCTCACTTTAAATTGGTTACTATTAAATTAATTATTTGTTTCAATTAAATTAGTTATTAAATTACTAAGATAGTTAAAAAAATTAATTAAATTCTCTTGATAACTGAATTAAATTTATTCCATAAATTTTGGCCTGAAATTAATTTTATTGTCTTAATTAAACCCTTTTCATCTTATTATAATATTTGTTTAGAATATTTTTTCTGATAGTTCTCATGGTCATACTCATTTAGTTACTCATTATATTAATTACTTGTTTGGGACTTTATGGTGGGAAAATTATTTACTTATTCACGGATTTAATTTGTTGTTTCAATTTTTCCATCAATTTGTATGTTTTAAATAATTTCTTTTGTTTCACACTATTATTTCTTTTGTATATACAATTGAGGCGCTTCAGAGGTATCCTTGCCTATAAAAGGGCCTTCGTATTCCCCTTTGGCAGGTATCACTTACATTACAAATATCTTAAATCTTACAATACATTATTATTATTATTATTTTATTAGTATCACAAATCTAGTATAAGTAATCAATAAATAATATAAGTTTACTTTAAATTTGTTAATGGTAATATTTGTTAGTGGAGCAGAGAAATCTCTACTTACTTAATTTAATATTCTTTAATAAATCAGTCATTACTGTTGTGTCATTCCTCATAAATTGTTGTTGCATCTCTCTCATTTTGTTTTAATTATTTTATAAATTTATTTATTTCATTTTCTCTTCCTATTGTTGCTCTCTCTTTATTTCTCCCTTTTTCTCCATTCTATTTCATCTTGTTTCATCCTTCTTCTAGACAACCTGCGGAAAATTAACAATGCATATGCATATGAAAAGTTAGATTGAATATGAATTATATAAATCATATTCAATATGCATATGAAAATTTTTATTGAATAAAAATATTCATATTCTAATTTAGTATTATTTTTTTTACATATTATATAATTTGATTTGATTCAATATGTTATAGTTTACTCAATATATGTTTATTATATTTTATTTTATTTTACTGCTTTTTATTATATTGTTTTTGTTTCATACATTTCTTAATATCTTATAATAGGGTGTATCAATGTTCAGGGATCCGCAATTAAATTAATTGCAGATAAAAATCCTTATACCCCAATTATCTTCTGCAATCATTTTTGCTAATTATTGGGTCATTAGACACTTTATGTGTCAATTTTCACCTCTTATCCGAAATTTTTCTACTTAATTCTTCATAACCACATCTTGGACAACCTTCTGTCATAACCACATGTTGTGCAACTTTCTGCCACAGCCATATCTTGGACTACTCTCTGGATATGCCTCATGGATGTGATGAGTTTTTGATCAGGAATTAGGAATGGAAATTGGGGTATAAGAAATCTTATATATTTATTATATATTAATCTCATCTCATTTTTTTGTATTTGATGAATGCTTTTCTAGAACCAGACAACAGAATTCATGTGGAAAAAAGGCTCACAAGATCTGATGTATGTCCATCAATCACAGCTCACATGCATAAAATTGGGTGGTAAACTCTGATGTTGGGTCAAAAAACAGAATTCATGTCAAGGGGTTTTTTATTTCTAGAAGGTTTTTAAAAGCAGTCCAACAGCAGTAACAGTGGAACTTTAGGATTTCAAAGTGAAGAGTACGTTTTTATATCTTTTTATTTGTTTTACTCAAATATAAGAGGTAAGAAGTTTTATTATTATTATAAATTAATGGGATAGAACTACAAGAATGTAATTACCAAAACCAATAATAAATAGCAATAAGTATCTAAATGGAATAAATGTTTGTTATATGTAAGTAAGTAATGGATGCTCAAAAACAACTAAAAAGAGAGGCCTTATATAGGCAAAGGAGAGACAAAGCACAGCAATAAAATTCCAAAAACAGCTGTATGAGAGAGAGAAAAAAGAATATTCCAGAAGGAATATTTTCAAATAATAAATTTTTTCTAAAAAGAAGGCATCAAAAAGGTGTATTTACAGAATATGACAAGAATAAATTAATTTATTTAATATTTACTGTAAAGGTCAATTTTAAATAAGAAATTTGAATTTTTTGTATATATTTATTTTTATTTGAGTATTGAATTTTTATTTTAATTTAAAATTTGTTTTAATATAAATTTTTATTTCTTTCAACGTTGTGGTGATCCAAACCTGGGTAGGCCTTTGGAGTGCATATTTGGAGGTATTTGGTATGTAGGGTGTTATTGGGTTATGGTGTTATTAGTGGTTTTTTTCATCTTTAGGTGATATTTAGTAGTGTTTATGGAGGCTTAAGCTAGGGTCACTTATTATGTCTCAGCTTAATGTCCTTTCTTTTCTCTTCATTTTGGTATCCCTTATGGGTGGTTACCTTGCTTTATAGGGTAGCTATGGTGTTGTTATTGGTATTTATCGGATGTTTATTGCTTAGTGGTGCTTATGTAGGCTTAATCTAGGGTCACTTATTATGTCTCAGCTTACTATCCTTCATTTTCTTTTCATTTTGGTATGTCTTATGTGTGTTTATCTTGTTTATTAGTGAAGTTATGGGTTTTTATGGGTTGTATGGGTGTTTTAGGGCCTAGAAGCGGCCCGCCCACCCCTAAGCCGCCTGCCCACCCCTAAGCGGAGCCTCCTCCAAGAGGCCTGGCCTACTGGGCACTGGGGAGGCGCTAAAATGCACTTTTATGCATGAAAAAGGCTGGGAAAGCTGGAGCTGGCTTTGCTACGTGGTTCTAGGGTGGTCTGTGCACTGGCTGTATGATGCGTGTGTGGGAAGATTTTTAGGGAATCATCTTATCTCTTTACTCATCGCCTCTCTCCTCCTCATTGTCTCATTGGCTTGTGTTTTGTTGGAATATATTACTGTTCATTTCAACTCTTTCTGGTAGTCTGTCTGGGACTATTATCTTCACTTTTAAAGGGGTCAAGAGTGTTTAATTAGAGGGTCTAGCAAACAGATCTCCAATTTGCTGCAACAGGTAAATCTGACTTTTTTTTCTAAAGGGAAAGGGGTTATTGCTTTCTGGTTTTTCTCCAACTCCCTTGGTCAAGGCCTATAGCTAGTACTATAGGATTGTCTACAATGTGTCATTGAGCACGGTGTTAGAAAATAAAAATAAAAATATAAGGGACATTTTAATATTTAATTTTAATTATTCATTAACTTTATCATTTTGTAATTAGTTAATTTATTATAGGTAATTTTAATGTAAATAAATTATAATTAAAATAATAAGGCATGGCTTCATCCATTAAATAATTAATTATTTTACTGGGTAAGTCTAGCAGGCTGGCTGACACTCCCTCACTCTAAAAAAACAATAAAAAAAATGCTATGATTTTTTCTTTTTATATTTCTTTAGCAGATTAGGAAGATTAGATATCTCCTTCCCAGGTATCCAAGAATCATATTCTGAAGAATAATTCTTGAATCTCAATAAGTATTATGTACCTTTTCAGCAGTAACTATTCTGTCATTTAGAATCTTATCAATTTCTGCTGTCTCGGTGAATTCATTAGGGGTCTTTTTTGGTCTTCCCCTCCTTTTGGGAAATAAATCACTATTTGATGTGTAAGGTTTCAAAAGAGATATTGGAAAAACAGGATGTTTTCTGTCATATGGAGAATACAAAATAACTTCAACTGTATTATCACCAACCATTCTTCTGACAACAAATGGACCTACAAATGGGTCTTTTATTTTGTTGTTACCTTGTAAATTGAAGTGTACTATAGAAATCAGTACTTCATCATTCGTTTTAAAAGTGTATTCTTTATGGGATTTGTCCTATCTCTTCTTCTCATATTCAAAGGATTTTTCAATACATTTTTGAGAATGACTTCAGCTAAGTTTTTGCATTTAAAGCAAGTATTTGTTGCATACTTTTTGGGTGCAACAGGGGCAGAACGTTTACCAACCTTTTCCACAGGTTTTTGTTGGTAACTGGAGGTTTTCTCCAATGAAGTTCTAGAAATGAATCTTCTAGCCTCATACTTTTTTTAAGAAGGATTTCATTACAAGTATTAATGAAAGAAGAAGGTTCCCTTGAGAACTCAGTCCTTGCAACTATTAAGTCTCTCAGAGACATAGTTAATTTATAGAGGATCCTGTCCTTCCATACCTCAAACTCCATCTCTGGGTCCATTGCACTTAAGATTTTCACAAGTCAAGAAAACAATAGGTTTTTCAGTAAAAGAGCTATATCTGGCTTCTTCATATTGACTTTGTTTAGCTAATCTCAACTTGGAACCACCAAATTGTGCTTTAATTAATTTTTTCCAATATTCCCATGAGTAGTCATTTTTATCCAAGAGAACAGATTCATACCACATTAGGGCTACATTGGTAAATAAAGAAATTAATTTTGAAACAATTTCCTCATCTGGGATTTTTTAAGAATTTTTTAGATTATCAATTCTGCAAATGAACTGTTGCCAATCAGAGGAAGAGTCACCATCAAATGTTGGATACTGGTCAAGTTTTGGCTAATTTATTTAATTTGAAGTAGTCTCCTTGTTACAAGCTTGTTTCTGAGTGAGAAGGAGCTTTAACCTCTCCAATTGGGCAGTAATTTCATTGTTTAATCTTTCTGTGGATGATCCAGGTACATCATCAATTTTTTATGGAAACTTAGTGATATCAACAGGTATTTCTGGAACTAATTTTTCTTTGGATTAACTAGGAACAGGTAAAATTGAGGTATCCTGCTCAACAGGTTCTTTCAAAGAAATGTCAGAAAACTTTTGATTATATAACAATTAATTCAATTTCTCCTCAATGGTTGTTAACCTAGTCTTTACTCTTGGAATACTAGATAAATTCTCATTGATGTTTGCAAAAGATAATTGATTTTTATTTTGTAAAGATGAATAATGGTTACTCAATCTTTCTAGGTTCAACTTATGTCCCTCTAGCTCCTGGAAACAGATGGACACAGTATCTTTAAATTTAGACAAATCATTCTTGATATTTTGCCATAAAACAACTTTCTTTTCATGAGTTACTTTGTAATGAAACAAATCATCAGAAACTCTCTGTAACTCACTCCTCAATGCTTGATAACGCTTTTCAGTTAACAAACTATTATATTTATGAGTTAATTGCATGTTATTCATTATATGATTTTCTTTAGCAATAATATCTCTCAAATATTCAACATTATTAATGGCTACATCTGGAGTTTTTCTCAATAGTGAAACAGAATAACTTTCCAGATTCTCATAAAACTCAGGATCAAGTGTCTCATCAATAATAGCCATATCCGGATTTATCATTGAAGTAGCAATTAAAACCAAAGGATTAGATACATTAGAATATTGAGCAATTTTTCTACTGTTCTCAGCCTCTACTGGTCTCACAGTCTCATCTCCTCTTCCAGAATTACCTGAAGGAACTGAATCAGTTACAAGAAATGGTACTTGAGATTCAATAGAGGGGCTTACCATGGCTTGGGAAAGACTTGAATGTGGTTATTTGTTCTCCTTCTTCCTCCTTGGTAGGGATGAGGAGGTGTTGGGTTGAACTGATTTGTTCTTAAAGGACCTGCTTGAGGTACTTGTTGCTGTTGCTGTTGGGACAGATAATCCCACTGGGTGTTCAGCCAATCCCACTGCCACTTTAAGACCTTCACCTTTTCTTGTTGCTGGGGGGCCAGTTGTGGAAGGGCTTTTGGAGGACAAGGTTTCTTCCTCTCTTGAAGAAAAGACTCTATGTTTCTTACCTTGACTTCTAGACAGTCTATTCTTGACCACAGCTTGAGGTTTCTGACCTCAACTCCTTGATGTGAGTGGAGAGATTTTTTACTTGCTGGTTTAAGGGCATCTTTTTTATCTTGAAGCCTTTGTGAAGCTCTTCTGGGGGGGTTGATAGAAGGCTTTTGTTCCTGAGCAGTTGTATCCACTAATATTTCTATCTCCTGCATTTCTACATCCTTATTGGTCCAGTAATTGATTAATGAGAGCCAGTTTTGTATTCAAAGGAGAACTTACAGAAGAAGCTTTATCATAATCAATTAAATCTAGCTCCTCATCTTGGCCAGAAGATGCACCTTGATCAGTCATAGTTGTAATTAACCTGAACTGAGAGAAAGAAATATTTAATCAGTTATTATTTTTAATTTATTCAAAGAAAAATAAGGAGAAAAAATTATATTATATAAGTAATTATCAGGACCTTGTAATCAACTGGAATAATTAAAATATAATTTTTTATCAGGACAAAAAATCAACTGAAATAATAATCACAATTTTATTAATTTTAAGGTAATTTTATAACCAGGATTTAAAATAAATCAACTGAAGTAATAAAATAATTTAATAATTAGTAATATTTTGATAATCATCAGGACTAGAAGTCAACCGAAAAATAATTTAATTACCAGGACTTATTGTCAACTGAAATAATTTAATTACCAGGACTTATTGTCATTAGAAATAATTTTAATTAACAGGACTTATTGTCAACTGAAATAAATTTAAATACCAGGACTTAATGTCAACTGAAATAATTTGATATAATTTATTTAATTAATTTGTAACATTATTAATTCACTCCCAGGACAATTTGTCAACTGAAACAATAATATAAATTTCTAATTATCAGGATTGAAGTCAACTGGAATAATTAAAAAACAATAATATAATTAATTTAAATTTTATATCACTTCTAGGACTAAGAACAATATATTTCTATCTTTGTAAACTGGGAAAAAAATTATTTTGCCAGACACCTCCCCCTGTAAAATGAGCAAGTTAATGCCACTTTACAGAGTGCAGAGTAACAAAAGATGTACATGTGCAATGAAATGTGTATAATGACCCACAAATATTACTCAATAATTACCACAAATATATATGACTATTTTCAATATATGAACCTAATTTTTGGAGCTTTTTTTGATTCCCGGTTGCAGAAAAAAAGTAAGTCACGTGGCTGATGATGTTTGTTGTATTCGTCGTATACTTGTCTTATTGGAACCTTGTTGTCAATGGTCCCTTGGTTGCCGGCTTCAAGATATTAATGTGCCATTGATTATTTGAAAAGTGCCTCAATCATCAAGGGGTCTTTTATGTCCAGAAGGTTTTTAACAGCAGTCCAATGGCGTTAACAGTGGAAATTTAGGATTTCAAAGTGTAGAGAACGTTTTTATATCTTTTTATTTGTTTTACTCAAATATAAGATGTAAGAAGTTTTATTATTATTATAAATTAATGAGATATAACTACAAGAATGTAATTACCAAAACCAATAATAAATAGCAATAAGTATTTAAATGGAATAAATGTTTGTTAAATGTAAGTAAGTAATGGATGCTCAAAAACAACCAAAAAGAGAGGCCTTTTATAGGCAAAGGAGAGAAAAAGCACGGCAATAAAATTCTAAAAAAAGTAGTATGAGAAAGATAAAAAAGAATATTCCAGAAGGAATATTTTCAAATAATAAAGTTTTTCTAAAAAGAAGGTGTCAAGAAGGTTTATTTACAGAATATGATAGGAATAAATTAATTTACTTAATATTTACTAAAAAGTTCAATTCTAAATTAGAAATTTGAATTTTTTAACTATATTTATTTTTATTTGAATATTGAATTTTTATTTTAATTTAAAATTTATTTTAATATAAATTTTTATTTCTTTCAACCTTTCATTGAGCACGGTGTTAGAAAATAAAAATAAAAATATAAGGGTTATTTTAATATTTAATTTTAATTATTCATTAACTTTACAATTTTGTAATTAGTTAATTTATTATAGGTAATTTTAATGTAAATAAATTATACTTTAAATAATTAAAATAATAAGGCTTGGCTTCATCCAGTAAATAATTAATTATTTTACTGGGTAAGTCTAGCAGCCTGGCTGACAATTCACATGCATAAAATTGGCTTTTGAAATCTTTTTTTCAAAAATACATCAGTTTTCCTGGAAATTTTATGCATGTGAACCCTTTTTTTTGGACAAACATCAGAGTTTACAAGCCAATTTTTATCATGTGAGCTCTGATGTTTGGTGGAAATTAAGAGTTTTCCATCCAAAATTTTTCATGTGAACTCTGATATATGGCCATAGATCAGTATTTGTGTGTATAATTGAAGGTAAAATAATTAAATGTGTTAAATTAAGGTCCAATTTAATTTAATGAGATACAGTAAAATAGAATAAAAAAGTGTAGAATAGAACTAAAAAAATTGAAACAGAACAAGATTAAAAATAATATAATATTATAATATAAAGTAAAATATAATTAAAGTAATAAGAATTAGTTAAAATAAATAAAATAAAATAAATATGATATTTTTCAAAGTGGTACACAAAAATAAAGAAAAGTTTTCATTTTATTTTGAAAACTACTAAAAACAATTTCTATTTTTCAGACATGAGATTATTTCAATGTAGGTGAATTAAAAAAAGATAATTCAATGTAATAAAATATATTTTTTTTATGAAACTGAAAGCTTGAAAATTTATCTACAAAGTAATTTTATTTTAAATTAAATATTATTTTGTGAAAAATGCTATGATGAATCACATCTTATTTTAATAAAATGCAAGTGTATTGAATTATATTCATTGCTTTCATATAATTATGTAGTGAGATTTTTAACTTTCCCATTACATCATATAAAATTTTTTCCATTGAAGAAACTGTTTTCAATAATTTAAATATTAAAAATATGCTTAAAGTTCAACTTTTGTTGAGAAATTCTCATGTCTAAAATGAAATTGGAAGTTCAATCTGAAATCAATCACTTTCTCATTTTGTGTAATTTAATTTCTGATTGACATGTATTTTTTTGGTGTCTTTTTTTTCTTTCTTTTATCATATTTTTTGTATTACTAACTGATTTATTTGTTCTTTTTTCCTTTTCTTCCCTTATCTTTTGGTTCTCCATCTTTTTTTAATCTTTATTTTCTTTATTTTTGGTGTATTTTTGATGTTATTTGGACATTTTTAGGTTTTTCTCTATTTTGGAATTTTTTTTGCTAAATTGCTTCATGATCATTTAGAAAATTTTTGGAAATTTTATATGAGAATATTTCACTTGTTTTCAGGTATTTTGGGTAATTTTTGATCTTTTTTCTGCTTAAAAATATTGGAAACTTTTTCTGAGCATTTCCCAGTTAGTTTTATGTGTTTTTTTTGGCTGTCTTGAGTCCACTTTTAACTAAAACCATTTTTAATTATTCAGAATCATTCAGAAACAATTTTTAATGTTTTGAAAAAATTTCTAAAGTGAATTTTAGGGGTTTTTTGGCACTCTTCTTGAGTTTTTTGGGAACTTATTCTTGGAACTTTTTGCCACTTTACTAAGGGCTTTGGGAGATTTTTAGGGGACTTTTGAGGCACTTTTAGAACACTCTATTGAGAATTTTTGGGACATTTTTTGGGAGCTTTTGGGGAATTCTTTGTGGTACTTTTTGGCACATTTCTGGGAATTTTTGTGTTAATATTTGTGTTGATAGGCAAGGTGGAGGAGGGCAATGGGCGCTATGCATTGTAATAGATAGGAGAAAGGGATATTTCATAAGGGGGTTTTATTTGGCAAGCGCTGTGTGGAGTTCCTCATCAGACAACTTATATAGTAATGCAGTTACTTCTTAGTCTTGTAAGGTTGTAACCCACACTGTTGGTAGCCTTAACATAGTCAGTGTAGTTAGTCTTACTTCTGTATTGGCATATTCAGTCCTGTCTTAGGCTATCAGTGCCATAGTGGTTGTCCTCCCTCTTAAGTCTTATAATTTTGTCTGTTCAATAACTGGAATACCAAAAAAGAATCATGAATCCTTCATGTCAACCTGATGCAGCACTCCTTGCTTCAATGCAAGAGCAGATGTAACACTTTCAAGAAAAAAAAACTAGACTAATGAAATGTCTAGAGGAGGAAAAGCACTCATATTGCTGCCTCACTGAAGTGGATTTGGATTCTGCTGAAGCTGAAGCACATTTACCACCTGTAAAAGGCCCAAATATTGTGGTCCCAGAAATGTTTAATAGAAAGAAAGGTCCCCAGGTAGATTAGTATGCATTGCAGGTAAACCTCTATGTCCTTATGAATGGTCATAAATTCCCAGGTGAACAATCAAAAATTGGGTTAGAAATATTTTACCTCACATAGGATCCACACTGGGAAAGTCCATACACCAAAGAGCTCCTTGAAAGTGCCAAGTCAGAAACAACCTCTTTCCAGTTCATGGTGGCATTAAAATTACCCTTTCATGAACCTGGTATGGGCACAACCTCAGAAAATTTCATTAATCAGTTAGGGTAGAATCACTTGGCTTCTTATTCTGTGTCAGAACTCTTGGGACTTTCCAGTTATGTTACAAAATGGGGTGAAGGAGTACCTATGTTTCACTTCAGTAATGAGCTCTCACAAAGAATCAGGAATGCCCTAATCAGTCATCCTTGTTCAAACTCCCTCCAAGTGCTCATGTAGCTGTCTATTCAAACTGATAAAAAGCTTACACATCAATGCATGGATGGTGGGAGTGGTACTTATTGCTGGCACAGCTATGCCTCATCAAGTGGGTCTAGTACTCAAGACCCAAATACCATTTATATTGACTCATCAAATGCACAAGGTACTAGTGGCTGGAAAAGTCTTTCAGATGAAGAATATCAAAGGCATATAAACAAAGGTTGTGTCTTAGGTGTGGATGTAGTGGTCACTTGGAAAGGGAGTGTGGAGGGAAAATCAGTGTTAGTGAAGTGGAAAATAGTGCATAAAAGACACAGGTAAAAGAAATATCTCTGGAGTCAAGTTTGTGGCCTCCTTTAGTGGCTTAGAAGGAGAGGATAAGTTATATTTAGTAGAATTATTTTCAGTGTATAAGTCACTTGAAGTAAATGATAATTATATTACACTGAACTTGCCTTTAATGACCCTTGACACCACAAAAAATTATTAAGCCCTTCTGGAGTGTGGGGCCACAGCCTGTTTTATTTATAATAAGTTTTTAAAGAGGACTTAAATGAAAAAAGAAAAAATGGACAACCAAAGGCATCTAATTATGTTTGATGGATTTTGTGGTGGGGGAGGAGAAGTAAGAGAAAAGTTTTTTTACAGATTCTGATGCAATGGAAGAGAGTCTGAGTGAAAGGAATATGCAACAAACCTGAAAGACTAGTATGACATGGCTGCACCAGTACAACCAGCACATTAACTGGAAGAAAAAAAGGTTCAAATAGGAAGGAGAGGGAACTCTGGTGCTAAAGTACTGGCCCACTGGCCCCTTAAGAGGTCAGGGACCCTTGATGGTGAGTCTTCTGATATTTTGGTATCATCAGTGGACTTGTCACCAGAACTGATGCTTTCTTTTGGTTCTAAGCTTCAGGCTGGGGATGGGTAACCTGAAGGGCTCTCCAGAAAGGACCAGAGAGGGGATGAAGTGTGTTAAGATGAGGATAAGGTGCAATAAAGATGGGGAAAGGAAGAATATGGAAAGGTGGATGGCACATATATATCATTGGCCCCCTGGCCCCTTCAGGGGCAGGGTACCCTCCTGGAGAGTCTCCTGGTTTTAATTATCATCAGTAGACTTTCCAAAAGATCTAAAACTTTCTCTTGATTCTAATTTTCAGGACCTTGAGGGGGCTCTAGGAAAAGAGGATGAACTGTAATTCAATGAAACAGCATCCAATGTATTCTCAAAGATTTCAAAGAATCTCCAGTCTTCAAAGCCAAAAAAATCCTCAAGTAAATGGTCACTGAAGATTATTTTAATTTCTTAAAAAAATTTAAAGACAGAAGAGTTAATACTATTCCACCTCTCCAACCATAAGACTTTGCCATTGATCCTTTCTAGACACAACTCCTCAATCTAGCTGTAAAATCCCATTGTCAACCTTTTAATCAACTGCATCAAAAGAGATAATTAATGAAAATTTAAAAAATGGTTTCATCAGAGAATCAAAATTTTGCTGGGAAGCACCTGTAATATTTTCAGGTAAAAAGGATAGATCACTGTGGCCATTTATGGATTCCAGAAGGTTAAATTCACTAATGTCTAAGAAGAGATACAGCCTTCCAATTACTAGTGAATTGATATGAATTATTAAGGGTTGAGGGATATCACATCCCTAGATCTTAGGACAGGTTACATCAACATATGTGTGAATGAAGGAGACAAACACAAACTGGCATTCTGCACTCAATTTAGTCACTTTGAATGGTTAATAATTCCATTTGTTCCATGTAACACATCTTCCAATTTCCAAAATTTTACCAATATCATATTCAGAGATAGAATAGGGATAGAGGTGACAGGGTATCTAGAAGGAATCTTGATTTACTCAAACTAAATTGAGGAACATAGGATATGTGTGAAGGATTGTATGCAGTGTTTGAGGGAAGTGAAGTATGGTTAAAATAGGAAAAAAATTTCTTCTTAGTAAGTGAAATTCCCTATCTGAGATGATCATTTCAAAGGATGGAGTGCATATGAACCAGAAGAAATTAAAGACAGTAAGATAGTGGCAAACAACATTGTCAGTGATAGAGCTTCAGTTATTTTTAGGCTTTTAAAATTTTTACTGCTGTTTTATTTAAATTTACTTCCACATTTTCCAGCCACTTCACAACCTTACAAAGAAGGAAGCTAAATTCATGAGGACAAGTAGCCAACAAGATGCACTTGACTACCTGAAAAGACAGTTTGTGTCAGTGTGTGCTAGTATTTAAGTATCATTTAATAGTAAATATTAATGGTCCTACTACTTATTGATAAATGATTTAGTGATTAAACCTTAGGGGAAGACTAATAAACTAGTTAGTCTCAATATAAACTCACAATACCTGGATTTTTATGCATGCTAGTGGTGGAAAATAGAATAATAAAATATAGTTATAGCTTATATAGAGATAATATCAATTTATAAATGCTTTATATTATTTATATATGATAATAATTGTTTTATAATTTTTATTTGAAGTGTAGTAATTAAGTTATGTCCAATAACCCATCAAATCCTCCCTTACTTATACCAAAATCCACTGGAGTGCACAGACCTTCAATCCAGATGATGTCACTGCTATCCCCAGCAATTACAGAACTGTGAGAGCCCATCACCTCCCCATAGTGTCCACTTCAAGTAGTTTCAACACCCAGACCTCCAGTAAGGACCCTACATTGTAATTAATGATACCACAGACCCATACCATAAATGGAATAAACAGATAAAAGCGGATACCATAGAGAAACAGGTAAAATAGCTCATCCAAAGAGTATACAATGAGACCCAAAGCATATAAGGAACCAATTTGACTTTCAAAGCCCCCAAAAACATCCCCAAGCATCCATATTAACCCAGTAATCATGTCCCAACCCATAAATCCGTGAAAATCCATCCAAGGAAGCAGATTAAGTTGTCCAAACTGGATATATGCGCCTGAAAAAGGTGTATATGCTTGTGTAGGCATTGTGAGTTCACTGAATACGTCCATATGACTTAAAATAAGCAGAAAAATTAAGGTTATAGGTTATTTATAGGTTAAAACCCACTTATACACCTAAATATACATAATATAACTACATATTTCACTGAATATGAAGTTTATGTATACATATAAGCTTATGTATGTCTATAATTACTTAATATAACTTAAGATAAGTATATTATGACTCCATTAACACCTTAATAAGTATTATTAGGCTATGGATAAGCTATTTAAACTACTATAAGTCATATAATAGTGTGATAATTATATATATATGTATTATAAACATATATATATATATTATAAACATATATATATGTATTATAAACATATATATAAGTATTTTAACCTTATTTTTAAGTAATAAGCTTAATTTAATTAAGGTTATCTTATTTTAAACATAAAAATTACTCAGTCGTGGAGATACCTAGGCAGACAATTTGTGACAGCCCCTATTCTTGGGATCCCAGACTTAATAATTCCATTTTTCCTAGAATGTGACTTCTCAGAATTTGTACTAGGTGCAGTATTATCCCAATATGATACCAAAAATATTTTACACCCAGTAGCATATTTATCATGTACACTTCTAGGTGCTGAATTTAACTATAAGATATATGATAAGGATCTATTGTAACTATTAGAGGATTTATGCACCTGGAACCCCTATTTAGAAGGAGAACCACACCATTTACAAGTTATTATTTACACAGATCACAAAAACTTGGAACCCTTCCTGACCACTAAATAGTTTAATTGCCATCAAGAACACTAAACAGAGCTACTAAGCAGCATTAAGTTTTTTGTTTGATTCAAGCAAGAGAAGAAAATTTGAAAACCTGATGCACTATCACAAATTCCTGACTTATTCCCAGAACTAAACCAGCTGCATAATGTTGGTGAAACCTTATTAAAGGAGGATCTTGAGGGGAGTTAATCCTAGATGAGGTGGAATTTTTGGATGAGGATTTGATAAAATGGTAAAGGAGGGGGCAGTAAAAGAATGAGGGAGTACAGGAGTTGGTTAAAGCACTAGTATCTAAGGAGGTATTGGTAAAGAAGAGATAAGAAGAGTATCACTTTGAAAGAGAAGATAGTGTGCCAAAAAATGAGGAGCTAAAGAGGCAGGTGGTCAAGTCAAGGAAGAACTCCCCAATATCAGGGAGGGAGGGACCACTGAAGATTGTAGAACTGGTAAATTAAAAATTTTATTGGAAGTCTATGAAGGCATATGTTCAGCACTATGTATTAGCATGTGTGTCAGCCTAGATATCTCCAGGATAGAGTAATTCTTATGTTTAAAATAAGATAAACTTAATTACATTAAGCTTATTACGTAAAAAAAAGTTTAAAATACTTATATATATAGTTATCATACATATATATATAATTATTACACTATTATATGACTTACATTAGTTTAAATAGCTTATCTATAGCCTAATAATACTTTTTTAGGTGTTAATGGAATCATAATATACTTATCTTAAGTGATATTAAGTAATTATAGACATACATAAGCTTATATGTATACATAAACCTCATATTCAGTGAAATATGTAGTTATATTATGTATATTTAGGTCTATAAATGGGTTTTAACCTCTTAATAGCCTATAACCTTTATTTTTCTGCTTATTTTAGGTCATATGGACGTATCCAGTGGGCTCACAATGCCTAAGCCGCATATACACATATTTCAGGTGCATATATCCAGTTTGGACAACTTAATCTGCTTCCTTTGATGGATTTTCACGTATTTATGAGTTGTGATATGATTACTGGGTTAATATGGATGCTTGGGGATGTTATTGGGAGCTTTTAAAGTTAATTTGGTTCCTTTATATGCTTTGTGTTTCATTTTATCCTCTTTGGATGAGTTATTTTACCTGTTTCTTTATGGTATCCACTTTTATCTGTTTATTCCATTTATGGTATGGGTCTGTGGTATCATTAATTGTGATGGAGGGTCCTTACTGGAGGTCTGGGTGTTGAAACTTCTTGAAGTGGAAGCCATGTGGAGGTTATGGGCCCTCACAGTTCTTTAATTTCTGGGGATAGCAGTGACATCATCTGGATTGAAGGTCTGTTCATCCCAGTGAATTTTGGTATAAGTAAGGGAGGATTTTGACGGGTTATTAGACATCACTTACTTACTACGATTCAAATAAACATTATAAAACAATTATTATTACTCAGAAATATATTTTAAAGCCTTTATAAATTGATATTATCTTTATATAAGCTATAACTATATTATATTCATCTATTTTCTACCACTAGCACGCATTTAAATCCAAATATTGTGAGTTTTAATTGAGTATAGCTATTTTAATAGTCTTCCCCTGAGGTTTAATCACTAAATCATTTATTAAAAAGTAGTAGGAACGTTAATCAATACTATTAAAACATACTTAAATACTAGATACACTGACAATTGGGGGTCTTTCCTTAGTTTTTACTTATTATTTAGTATAAGCCTTAGGGCATGATTTTTACTCTAGTATATCTCAAACAAACCAAATATTTGAGTCTGCAGCACATTAGTGGGTCATTATAGCTCAGTGATTGCGTAAAAGAGCCCTTATAATAATTTTAATAATTTTTTATAATAAAAATTAGGTATTTACAGTAGTAACTGTACCCAATATAAACCCAATTTCACTTGGTATTTGGTCACCAATATAACACCCAATTAAATTGGTGTTTGGTTAAAGCTTGGTAAGCTAATCATTCACCCTTATAAAGGTCTAATTAAACTTATTATTTTTTTAACAGATTTTTTCAAATTTTTCTTTTATTTTATTTAAATAAATAAAGATATAAACTCAGGGTAAGCTCCAGTGCTTTTATTGGTAATTTTATTGCTAATATTTTTTGTCTAATAATTACCATATAGGTTTTCCCTTTTGTAGATGTGTAAAATAGTTATTTAAAGACACAATGAGTGCTCCACAGAACAATGCAAGTGAAAAACCTGCTTATAACACCAGGTCTAAAGCTAAAAACATTGCTCCAGGACATCACCATGGAGGGTCAATCCTACCTACAACCAGAGTCTATGAGTATAAAAGAAAAGGATGCCTTTCTAAAAAAGATATCAATCAAAAAGACTTCCCCTCCTCTGCAGGATCAACTTTCCCATCTGGTAAAGCAGGTTCTGAAACTGGAGGAATCAAAGTCTTTCATGTTAAAGGGGGTAGAGCAGTTGCAAAACAACTGCAAGGTGGGTTTCCAACAGATGAATCAAACCTTGGCAGAGTTTAAGGTAGGGCAGCCAAGCCAAAAACCCCCTACCCAAGGAGATTCACATCATTCCCAGGAAAAAATCCAGGTAGAGAAATGGAAGTGGGATTGGTTCCACCAGCAATTGTCCAGTCACAATCGCAACAGGGATCCTCCCTCTCATCAGACTTCCTCAGCTCACCCCTACAAAGGAAAGCAAAAGCGCCAAAAATAAGGGCTTGCACAAATCCCATGGTAAGTAGATTACCCTCTCAGATTGAACACAATACTGATGATTATAATATAGGTAATGTTATTGATGTAAAATCTGTACAGAAAATTGAGGAGGACTTAAGACAATTAGGTTTTGATGTAGATACACCTGATTTATCTTTTGTTAATAACAACAGTACTATTTATGATAATAATATAGTTAACCCTCAGTTGCCACCACTTACTAGTGAGATGAGAAGTTCACAAAACAGTGAAAAAATTTAGAAGGAAGACATGGAGTATTTTAATAATAACCCAACTGTCCATAGAGTTGTTTCAGCATTATGGAATAGAATGACTGACTGTGAGGAACAGACAATTAAGCTCACAATTGATACAGTTTTGTCCTTGAAATTGAACATTTCTCAACTGGAAACAAGAAATAAAGAATTAGAGAATGAACACCTGGCTCTAACTCTTAATTATGATTCTTTGAGTAATAAATATAGTGAGCTTTCAAAAAAATTATGTGAGTTAGAAAAATTGTATGAAGCACATTTATTAAAAACTGAATCAAGAACTAAGTTATCTTTTGCACAAACAAATCAGAGTGTCTCTGATCTGTTACAAAGATTAACTAAAGTTGAGATTGAAACTGCTAATCTACTAATGAATCAGGATAATCATAAGTATACTCAGTATAATAATAATCCTTTCATTGGCAAAAATAAATCTCAATCATTCCCCATACCACCACAAGTAAAACCATCTGGTGGTAGTGTCAAGTCTGAAAATACAAATATAAGTAACAAATCTGTGCAAGAGGAAATACAAGACCATTTATCTAGAGTGAATGAGTTATTAATTTTACCTAAGATTAGTGAAATAAAATCCAATCAAAAGAACTGGCCAAAGATTGATCATACCCAACTTATAATGGGGAAGCCGGCTCTTATTGGCAACATTTTATTCAAAGAATTGAAAACTTAAAATTCTCATATAAGTTACCAGATGAAGAAATAACATCAAAATTGATCTCTTTATTTAAGGATGTTGCTTTATTATGGTTTGAAGCTGTTTTGAGTGAGGGTAAAGACTACTCTTGGGCTGAATGAAAACAACTAATTGAAAAAAATTTTGGAGGTTCTAATTTCAGGCTCACTCAGCAAAGATTATATGAGAAAACTAGGTATAATCTGTTGAATGGTGACAAACATATGGTATTTTTACTGAATTTAAATAAAATATTAAAAGCCATTGAGCCAAACATGGATTTCAACTTTTGGAAAGATAAGATAATATATAAATTACCTATATCTGTCAGAGACATTGTTGTAGCTAAAAAAATAATTGTTAATGAATATTCTTAATTTATTAATATTTTTAATGAAATATTATTAAACCATAAGTATGAAGGAAGGTACACCACTTATAAACAAAATAATGAAACTGTGAAAAAACAGAATTCAAAAACACTTCAGGAGAAGCAGAAAAAACTTACTGCACCTGTAATACCTAAAAAGTATGAAACTAATACTTGTTATAAGTGTAATAAACCTTGGGTAAAAGGTCACATATGTGAAAAGAATATAAATATTGTTGAAAATCAGCATGAATCTGAAAATGAAACAGAAAAAAGTAAAGATTCAAGTGATTATGACAGTAATATCTCATATGGTGATGAGAATGAAGTCTGTATATTGGAAGATGATTTGTCCATCTTTGAAACTCCAATATTAAATATGGACTCAAATGAATCTTTAATGAATTTTGAGAATGCTGAAATCATTAAGGATATACAAGCTGATAACTTAAAAATGAAACCTATCATGGTTCCAGCTATCATTTCTGGAGAAAATGTAAATATAGTATTGGACACAGGAGCTGCTGGTTTTGTTGTTTCAACAAATACATTTCAGAAAATTGATTCTGAGTATAAGTCAAATCTTGAACCCCTTCAATGTATAAATTGGACAGGTTTTGGATCAGTACTACACCCCATTGGTAAATACAAAGCTGCTTTTTTCTTTAAACATCATCATGGTTATTTTAGATTAACTTGTGACTTTTTAGTAATGGATAATAATATTTGTAGTAACTGTTTTATCATTGGTAATGAAGTTCTGACTAAGTTTGGTGTGAAATTAGACCCTTCTAATAATAATTTTACAATTGGCATGAATGGTAAAAGAAAATTTAAAATAAATTCTTTTAACACAGTCTTGCACATTGAGTCAGTAATAAGTATTTCTTGCAAAGGAAGAGAATCCAATGAGATGGAACTTCTGGAAACAGAAATTTCAAAAGCATGATTTGGCACTCAGATAAGTAAAGATGAGAAAAAAAATATTTTGCACTTAATTAAAACATTTACAATGGCTTTTGCACATGGGACCAATGAACTTGGCCTTGTAAAGGATCATGAGATGAAAGTTAGTTTAACCTGTGATATGGATAATATTCCTGCCAGTCTTAAAAAGAAACCATACTGTGTTTCACCAATAAAGAGGAAAGACATAGAGGAAAATATTAAGATTTTATTAAAAATGAACATTCTTGAAAAGGTTGAAACTAAACCAAAATATTGTGTAATATCAACAGTGCTAATTTCTTATGAACAAGATAAAGCAAGACTGTGCAGTGATTATAGAGCATTAAATACATTCACAGTGGATGATATTTATCCCTTTCCAAGGATTGCCTCTATAAATGCTACCCTTAAAGGTGCTAAGTATATAAGTTGCCTAGATTGAAAGAAAGGGTATCATCAGATTCCTGTAGAAAAGAATTCACAGAACTTTTTGTTGATAACAACACATATGGGAATATATAAATATGTCAGCATGCCATTTGGACCAAAAAATCACTCCTTCAGTATTTTAGAAGTTAATGGATATAACATTCCATACTTAAATGATTGAAGGATTATTAATGGTATACATTGATGACATTATAGTGTTCTCTAAGACATATGATGAGCACTTAGTCCATTTAAGGAAGTTATTTCAGAAAATAGATGAAATAAAAATGACCCTTGCATTGAATAAATGAAAAATTGGGTTTGAGTCTTTAAAAGTGCTTCGTAATATTGTATCTGGCTTGCAAATATGTGTAGACCAAAATAAGGTGGCTGCAATCAAGAATATTGGAATTCCTCAAAATGTAAAGGACGTTCAATCTTTTCTTGGTATGTGTGGTTATTATAGACAATATATAAAGAACTACCAATTAATTTCTGCACCATTGACCACACTGATAAAGAAATCAAAAGCTTTCATTTGGAATAATGAAAGACAACCGGCTTTAAATAAGTTGAAAGAATGTTTGATGACAGCTCCTATCTTGGGATTACCAGAATTCCAATTGCCTTTTTTATTGTATACAGATGCAAGCTTAATTGGTTTGGGTGCTGCTTTGCATCTAAAACAACTTATTGAAGGAAAAATGTCAGAAGTAGTAATTTGCTGTATTTCACATACTCTAAGAAGTAGTGAATTGAAATATAGTGCTACTCAACTTGAATTTTCGGTAGTAGTATGGGCTCTTGAGAAGCTAAATTTTTACCTTGAAGACCAAAAATTTGAGTTAATAACTGACTGTAGTGCAGTTAAGTCACTCTTAAACATGAAAACTCCTAATAGACATATGTTTAGATTGCAATTAGCTGTAAAAGGATACGGAGGATGGATGACTATTACACATAGAGCAGGAACCTTACACTCTAATGTAGATCTGTTATCTAGAGTACCTCTACCCAATAATGATGATAATTCTGCTTATGTTCCTGAAACAGAGATTATTAACATTTATGGCATTTTTATTGTAGATCTTGAGGATGAATTTATGCAATCAATTCTTGATAATTATGCTTCAGATCCTGACTTAAGTAAACTTACTACAAAAATAAATGATCCATCTAATGCTTCAATGAGTGTTTTAATAAAAACATTACCACAAAAGTATAAAGAGGCATAAGAAAAAGGAAAATTTTCCATTGAGGATGGTTTTATATATTACAGGAAGAAATTAAGCAATGTAATTGTAATTCCCCCTTCAATGAAAGAGTTAATGTTAAGCATATGTCATGATGATTTATTAGCAGGTCATTTTGACTTCTATAAAACATTAACTAGAGTTAAAAATACAGCTTGGTGGATTAAAATGTCTGATGATGTTCAAAAATATGTTGAGACATGTGATTCTTGTCAAAAATCTTAAAGATTAACAGGCAAAAGAGCTGGTTATTACAACAACTTGAGCAGCCAAAAGCTCCATGGGAAATAGTTAACATGGACTTTGTAACAGGTCTTCCAATAGCAGGGCATAAGAGTTATAACTCCTGCTGGGTAATTGAAGATAGATTTAAAAAAATGTGTAAATTTATTCCTACCCACAAAGAGGTTTCTGCAAAGGACCTAGCTTTTTTATGGTGGACACAAATGTTAAATATAGCAGGTTTCCCCAAAGCAATAGGCTCAGACAGAGATCCTAAATTTACTTCTGAGTTCTGGACATCACTTTTGGATGTTTCAGGGTGTCAATTAAAACTTTCTAAAGCACACCATCCACAAACTGATGGGCTAGCAGAAAGAATGATACAAACTTTAGAAGATATGATAATAAGATATTGTGCTTTTGGTCTTGAATTTAAAGACAATGACAAATTCAGGCATGATTGGGTAGCCCTTATCCCAGGTTTAGAATTTGCATACAATAGTACAGTACATTCTGTCACTGGCAAAAAGCCATTTGAGTTATTGTTGGTTTATGTACCTAATACCCCTGCTAAAGCTCTTAATAAATTACCTAGATTGGATATCCATCCAGGTACAAAATCCTTTCTTCACATGCAAGAATTATGCAGAAAGCATGCTCAAGAATGTATAAATAAGGCATTTGAGTATGAAAAGAAAAGATGGGATAAAGCCCATAAAGAAAAAAATTTCAAAGAGGGTGACAAAGTCCTTATTTCTACACTAAATTTCAATTTAAATGGTAATGTTAAATTGAAGGATCCATTCATTGGACCATTTGTGGTAAAAAAGATGGTTGGTAACAATTCTGTTGAAGTTATTCTATATGCACCATATGATAGAAAACATCCAGTATTTCCTATTTCTCTTATAAAACTATACCATTCTAACGATACTGCACTATTTTCAAGAAGATCAGGAAGGCATAAACAGCAACCTGAAGAAATAGTTGAAAAGGCAGAAATTGAAAAGATACTTAAAAAGAGACACCTTACTAAAGAAAAGGGAGTTGAGTATCTATTAAGGTTTAAAAATAAATCAAGTGAATATGACAAGTGGATTCCAGAGAATGAAATCTCTGATCTTAAAAATCTCTTGATAGAATTTAAATCCAAATAATACTTTTTAATTCAGTATATGTATCATAGAAATTTTAAAGTTATTTTTCTATTCACTCCTTACTTATTAACTAAAATGTCTTAAAATTTTTTATTATTTTTTTGGGTGAGGGAGGGTCATCTTAGGTATCTCCAGGACTGAGTAATTCTTATGTTTAAACTAATATAACCTTAATTACATTAAGCTTATTACTTAAAAATAAGTTTAAAATACTTATATATATAGTTATCATACATATGTATATATAATTATTACACTATTATATGACTTATAGTAGTTTAAATATCTTATCCATAGCCTAATAGTACTTATTGAGATGTTTATGTATTCATAATATACTTATCTTAAGTGATATTAAGTAATTATAGACATACATAAGCTTATATGTATACATAAACCTCATATTCAGTGAAATATGTAGTTATATTATTTATATTTAGGTCTATAAGTGGGTTTTAACCTCTTAATAGCCTATAACCTTTATTTTTCTGCTTATTTTAGGTCATATGGACGTATCCAGTGGGCTCACAACGCCTAACACGCATATACACCTATTTCAGGCACATATATCCAGTTTGGACAACTTAATCTGCTTCCTTGGATGGATTTTCATTAATTTATGAGTTGCAATATGATTACTGGGTTAATGTGGATGCTTGGAGATGTTATTGGGATCTTGGACAGTTAATTTGGCTCCTTTATATACTTTGTGTTTCATTTTACCCTCTTTGGATGAGTTATTTTACCTGTTTCTCTATGGTATCTGCTTTTATCTGTTTATTCCATTTATGGTATGGGTCTATGGTATCATTAATTGTGATGGAGGGTCCTTACTGGAGGCCTGGGTGTTGAAACTTCTTGAAGTGGAAGCCATGTGGAGGTTATGGGCCCTCACAGTTCTTTAATTTCTGGGGATAGCAGTGACATCATCTGGATTGAAGGTCTGTTCATCCCAGTGAATTTTGGTATAAGTAAGGGAGGATTTTGACGGGTTATTAGACATCACTTACTTACTAAAAATCAAATAAAAACTACAAAACAATTATTATCATATATAAATATATTTCAAAGTATTTATAAATTGATATTATCTTTATATAAGCTATAACTATATTTTATTATTCTATTTTCCACCACTAGCACACGTAACATCCAAATATTGTGAGTTTAAATTGAGAATAACTATTTAATTGGTCTTCTCCTAAGGTTTAATCACTAAATCATTTATTAATAAGTAGTAGGACCATTAATATTTACTATTAAATCATACTTATATACTAGTATAAACTGAAAATGTGACTCTTTTCAGAGGAACTTATTTAGCCCAACATTTATGTCACTTACCCCTTTAGGAATACCCAAGAAGACATGGAAGGAACTCTCTTATTATCTTATAGGGGAGTTACACAAGTCACAAAGAAAGAATCATATCTTCACAGCAGTTGACCACTGCACCAAGATGGAAATTTTTTCCCCACCACTACAAAGATTACATCAGAAGGTCTTTCAGACTTAATGGTGGCACATTTCTGTAAGCTACATGTATTCTCAGAGAGTATAGTATCAGATAGGGGAGTTACTATTAACTCTAAGTTGTTGAAGGCAATGTATGAGCAACTAAACATTAAGCTAAAAATTAAGCCCATTTTTTCAACAGAATAGAATTGGTAGACTGATGGGCAATCTGAGATAATGAAGAATAAAATTGAACAATACTTACAACACTTCATTAACTATCAGAAAGATGATTGGGTGAAGCTTCTACCATTGGTTGAAGTCCCATACAATAATAAGAAACATGCTTCAACAGACATTTCATCTTTCTACTCCAACTATTTATACAAACCAACATTCTTGATTGGTACCCCATAAATGTTTCAAATCTCAGAAGATGAAGAGTGGATTCAGAGAATATTTTTCATATTTCAAAAGTTAGAAGCAGTACTCAAATTATCTCAAAATTTATTTAAGTGCCATCATAATCAAAGAAAAACCTGGAAGCAGGCACTACAGGTAGGTGACAAGGTTTGGCTAAGCTCACAATCCCTTTCCACACTATTCCCCAAGTGCCAAGTTATATCACAAGAAGGTAGGCCTGTTAAATATAAAGTGGAAAATATCTGACTCAGAATACAAATTGGAACTACAAATTTCAATGATACAAGTGCACCCAGCATTCAATATCTCATTACTTACAAAGTACCAGGAAGATACAATACCAGGGCACCCAGAAGAACCACCAGCGCCAGTTTATGTAGGAAATGAAGAGGAGTTTAAAGTGGAAAAGATTATCTTTAAGCCAGTTTACAGGGGTATGGTTCAGTATTTTGTGATCTGGAAAGGTTATGGAGTAGGATCAAGATCTTGGGAACTGGTAGAAAACTTAGATAATTCTAAGGGAAAGTTGTAGGGTTTTGAGAAAGAATGTAGAGGGCAGGAGGGGTGAAAGAGGGGATAATATTAGGGTTTGGGTTGAGATGTGAGGAGGAGGGCTTTGGGAGCTATGCATTGTAATAGATGGGATGAAGGGATAGTGCATAAGATGGTTTTATGGGGAAAGCACTTTGGGGAGCTCCTCATTGGACAACTTATATATTAATCAAGTTACTTCTTAGTCTTCAAAGGTTGTAACCCTCACTGTTGGTAGCCCCAACATAGTCAGTCTAGTTATTCTCACTGCTGTATCAGCATAGTAATTCCTGTCTTAGGTTATCTTCAGCACAATAGTAGTAGTCTTCACTCTTAGGTCTTAAAATTTTAGGGACTTTCTAGGAGACTTCTGGATACTTTTTTTAGAAATTTCTGAAACTTTTCTAGAAGCTATCTTTAATTTTCTTGGTGACTTCTTGAACTACTTCAGGTTTTATTTTTCAATTTTATATATTTAAATTGATTTTTTTTGCATTTTTTAGATAAAAATGACTGAAAATCTAGAGTTGGGCAACCAGATTTATAAGGTAGGAAACAAAGGTAATGTAAAAAATAAAACATTAGGTAGCCAGAAAAAATTATGGGGTCTAATATAGGCTGTCAAGTTCTATTTTTACTTCATGCATTAAAATTTAAAAATTCATATATGATACTCTACTCACTTAAATTAATGAACCATCAGGTTGTGTGTTGTATGAAGGAAATCATGGGACATTTTTTTTCCTAATGAGGTCAAGGTATGCACTTGTGTTTGATTTCATTGACTTTGGTCACAGATGATTTCCACTCACACTTTTACTTGAATTGTCATTAACTTAGGTTTTTTAATTATCATATATGATTTTTTTGCTTGTTAATTTATGGAATGAACTTAAAATTTGGCAATCTAGGCCTCTAATTCAATAAAACACAGGGGAGGGTATCCCATTTTTTTTCAAAATATTTTTTGACTTTTTAAAGAAATTAGTGATCCCCACCCCCTGCTATAGCAAATAGCATGGGAGGGTATTTCCAAAAATAAATTTTTAACATAAATTTATTTTGGCTTAGAAATAATTTGGTGATCTTCACCCAGAAAAGAATCTGGAAATGAAGACAGTATTTGAGAACAAATTTAAGAAAGTCATAATTCAAAGACAAATAAAAAATTCATAAACATAATTTATAGAAAGATTGAATGTATGATTGAGGGATTTGGAACTAGATTATTATATATCAGTAGTTTAGTTAAAAAAATGATGAACTGTTTAAATTTTAAATTTTTCATTTTCCTCTCTTTGAATTCTAACCTTATCACTCTTTAAATTTAAAGGAACTATCTCAATTTCTAAAATGTTTCATCCTATGATTTTGAATGAAGCCACAAACTAGCAGAAGCCCTTTTCTTGGCCTTTTTTCTAGTAAAAGCTTATTCTTTATCATCTAACCTTTTATCATCAGTTATTTCCTTGAAAATTTCTCAATTTTTTGAGCCTGGTTTTTGTCAATACATGGGGAGTAAATAGGCAATACAAAAGAGAAAACAATAACAAAAGTAATTTAAGCTTACTACCTTGAGCTCATCAGGCTCAATTTTAGAATACACAGTTGGTTCTTCAAATTCAGAATTCAAGAAAAGGATCTAAAGTAATTTCTTGATTATTTGTATGAAATTCAGTTAGTTTTTGACCTAGATTATTTTTATTATGCCCAAAATAAAAATAAAAAGATTCAAGTATTTAAATTTAAACTGGAAAAGTTGATAAAGAATTTAATAAAAAGTAATAGACCTGCTGTGTTGTGAATGAGAAGAATATGCTTTGCAAAAGAGCTGAGAGAGAAGAGATGTTAGGTGGATTATATGGGTTAGGATGGAATGAAAGAAATTTGTAGTTGATTGGGAAGATGTGAGTATTTGTGGGCTGAATTGAGGTTGAGAAAATTGTACAAAAGTAGCACATTTTTGACCCCATTTTTGAGACCCCAAGTACCAAATCAGCCATGTTTCATGGTGTTTTTGTGTGGTGTCTTTTTAAATAAAACTATCAGCCTGGATATCCCCAGGACTGATTAAAAAGTACTTATAAATTATTTTAAACACATGTAATATACATGGGAACAATAAATAAAAGTACACAAGCAGTATACATAAGTAAAAATTATGATAAAATACAATATATGCCATTATAATACCTTATATACACGCATATATACACCTTTTATAAGTCTTATGTACTTAATATTAAGCTGGAATATGCTAGGACAATCTAAATAACTTTAAATATAAGGCTATATAATTTTTAAGTAGACTTAAAGCTGTTTTTTTCATTGTTTTATGTGAAAAACTAGAAAATGCGCTTTTAATCACCTAAAAGTTGACTATATGCACTATAAATTTAATAATATTATAAATGACCCTTGGAATACCAATTTTTCTTAATTAGGATTATTTATTTGGCTACTCAAATGCATAAAAATAACACTTTTCAAATTTGGTGTTTTTTATGCCAGAAATGGCTTCTGTGTACTGGCCACATACTGCCTGCATTTTTCCCATGTGAATATCTTCATTTTAAGCAAAGTTAGCTTTTAAACACTATAGTTACCCTACATTCTATTCCCACTGTGGGGAAACTTGCTAAAATTGGTGATAGGCGCTTTTTTTAGTGTCCTAGTTTAATTATAAATGCATTGACCCTTATTATATGCACTAATTTCAATAATAACCTCAAGCTTGGATATTTAATTCACTACCACGCTTAAATTTGCCTAAATTAGTCAAGTATTTGCCCATTCCAGCGCCTGCAAAGGACTGCATGTAGTTACCCCACATCTCATTCCCTTTTTTGGGTTTTTAAGTGGTTTCTCAGTCAATATGGGTTATTTTTGAATGTGGATTTCATGTATTTCATTGAAATAATTAGCCTCATAATTTCTACTGTTAATCCCCCTTAATATTGTGTAATATTTATTCTTATTATTTCCCTTTTTAATTTTTTATTTTAAGGTGTTACATGCATACACTCTCTTTTTTTGCTTATTCTTTATTTTTGATGGATTATTCCTATTACTACAGGACTTTGGTGGGTGATATTGTTCTAATTATGTTATTTGTCATTCTTTATGCTTTTGGACAGGTGCATTATCTAGAATGAGGCTTCATTATCTTTTTATAGGAATGGTTAATCAAGGGGTTCTTTGGAGACTTATTGGGTTATAAAAGGAGAGGGTTTATGGTTTTGTTTTCTACATGCTTTATCATTAAAATCAAAATATATAACCAATACAATTATAATACATATCAATAGTACTTATAAAGTCTTTGAATATTATCTGAATAATTACATCTATTTTTCAACCAACAATAATATTTTAAGCTATATATAATTAGTGAGATTTGAATTACTGAGACCCTTATATTGACTTATATTTTAATACTTATTGGATTTTTACTACATTATTTATATAGGACCATTAAAATCTTCTAGAAAACTGCCTATTCAAGCTATTTCAAGTCTCTGTACTTGATCTCAGCCTGAAAGAAACACTCCAGGCAGGTTTTGTAAGGTTTGAGACCCCCTATTGAGTTTGGCTCAAGAAATTAATTTAAAGAAAAATTACCTCTTTTTTTAAAAAATATTTAATTCTTTTAGACTCTTACTTTTTTGGGTGATTTCTGAAATAGATATGGTTTTATGTATTATATTTGGTCTTTAATAAAATTTTGAATCTTTTTTGGATTACATATTAACTATTATTAATTAAAATAATAAATTATACAAATTAAAAATTAAAAAGAATGAATATCATAAAAATACATTATATTAATCCATGAAATTTTTTTTCCTTCTTTTTTTATTCTGCTTCCTTTTTTTCAGGCTGAGTTCAAGTACAGAGACATGAATAGCTTGATTAGTCAATTTTCTAGATGACTTTAATGGTCCAGTATGAATTGAGTTGTCCAAATCCAATTAATTATTAAAATAATATTCAATAGAGGGTCTCAAAAATTACCAAACATGCCTAGTGTGTTTCATTTGAAAAACGTCACACAAAGACACCATGAAACATGGCTAATTTGGTACTTGGAGTCACAAACATGGGGTCAAATACATTCTACTTTTGTACAATTTTCTTAACCAAATCTCAGCCCATAAGTACCCATATTCTCCCAATCAGCTTCCTGTCACCTTCCTCCCATCCTCATCCATATACTCCTCATCACAACTCTTCTCCTCCAGTTCATTTCCAAATCAAATTTTTCTCTTTCACACCACAGTAAGTCTATTACATTTAATTCAGTTTTTTTGAAAATTTTCCTGCTCAAATTTATATACTCACAACTTCTTATATTTTTACAAGGCATCATTAATATATAAAATCTTTTTTAGTTTCTCCTTTTCTTTATCAAAATTTTCTTTTTTCACTAATTTCTTTGTTTAGTGTTAATTTACCATTCCCCACCCAAAATCTACTTCTCAAAAATCTACTCAATTGAAACTTTCTGACCTTCAGATTGTAATTAACTGTCTGAAAACAAAATGTAATTCTGATGTTTGTTTTGGCTGTGCAAATTCCACTCAAGCTTGATGTTCACCTGCATCAAAGTTGAGTGGATTTTATCAAATGGCAGTGGAGTTAAATCACAAACTAAAGGTAAGATGGATTTGACAACAAATCAAATGAGGGAAAGACTCAAAAACTATCAAAAAAATACAAGAAAGCAAAGATGGCTTCTTCTTCAACTGGGTTTGGAGTTACCAAAGATGATGAAAAGCATGGAATCACATCTGTTTCTGAAAATCTCAACTCTATGTGTCCTCTTTATTATCAAATGGACAAACTCTTTAGAAAAAGGCCTGATTTCAACCTCTTGCACATGAATCAAGGCCCAAGAATACCTGAGTCTCATAAAAATAGTCAATATCTTCCTTTAGATCCTTCACTTGCCTCTCCAGAATTTGGAGAACCATCTGCGTATTCTTAAATTTAGCTTGATGAGCCCATGGCAGTAAGACTAAACTACTTTTGATATTATTTTTTCTTTTGTAGTGCTGATTTACTTTCCATATATAAGCCAGTCCCAAGCCTCATCAAATCTAGAAATTTTTAAGTAGATGAAAATGAAAGATTGGATGATAATGAATTAACCCCTCCTAGCAGCAGACTCAAATAAAGAGCTTCTTCTAGTTTTGAGAAAACTCAATCAACATCAAAGGCTGGTTATTCTGCTTATGGGGATATTTTTAATAAACACCAACAAGGTTATATTTTTTACATTTGTTTTGACTAAAGAATTTCTCTTAATTTATTTCTCTTGCTCTTAAAAGTTAAACTTGTTTCAAAAAAAGTGAAAGCACAAATTGAAATTATAAAATTGGAGACTCATGAAAAAACTACAGAGCTTCAACTACTTATAGAGGAAAAGAAGTGGTTTCATTCACAAAAAAAGGAATAATTTTTTTAGAAATTGAGAAAGATTGTTTAGATTTGGAGAGGAAGAAGGTAAGGATTCAAAGAGAGGATGATGAAAAATTCAAAATAAATCAATTTCAATTGGAAAACACCAAAATTCAGTTACAAGAAGATAAATTTAAAATGAAGTAACTTGATGCTGAAAAATCAAGAAATCGAGCTTTTTTACTTGCCTGTGTTAATGAAGATAAGTCAAATTCTGATATTAAAGAGTTGCTTTCTTTACTTAGTTAAAATTATGTAAATATTAATACATTTCTTTCTTAATTTCTTCTTGAATATTAACATAAAATTCTTCCAAAAATTCACATATCTCCTTCCTTAGATTTTTAAACTCTTCAAAATGTTTTTGTCTAACTAAACTACTTATATCTAATAATCTAGATCCTACTCTGTCAATCATACTTTCTATTTTTTCATCAATTAAGTTTAAGAATTTTTCTTTTGTCTTGGACTTATTACTTTGTTTTATTTGTTCCCATATACTATCATCATCCACAGATTCTTTTCTTTTGCTTTTTTTGACCACCAAATTATTTCTAAGTCAAAAAAATTTATGTCAAACATTTTTTATTGGAAATACACTCCCCTTCTATTTTACAGAGCAGGGGGTGGGGATCACCATTTTTTTCTAAGTCAGAAAAACATTTAATACAAAAAAAATGGCAATACACTCCCCTGTTTTTTATTGAAGTAGGGGCATAGATTGCCAAAATTTATTTTCATTGCATAAATTAACATGTCAACAAGTCTTATAAGATAATTAACAGACTTGAACTAATGACAATTCAAGTAAAAATGTGATTGGAAATATTCTGTGACCAAATTCAATGAAATCAAACACAAATTTATACATGAAACTTGTGCGAAAAACATATTTCCTCATGATTACCATTATACAACACATGGCCTGATGGCTCATTAATCACCACGGGAAATCTGGGGGTGAACTGCTAGCAGTTCCCTCTTTTTGAAACTATTAGGAATTTGTCAGGAAACTGTTGGGAAACCATCCTGAAACTGTCAGAAAGATGTTTTTAAATCTGATGAAAAAACATTGAAAAAATAAACTGTCACAGATTGAATCCAGAACAATCCCTCCTTGAGCAGAGCTTAAGAACCACATTGAACATCAGTTAATCTCAGGTTTGGCAAAAGGTTGAACAACATCACTTAGCATACCTTAATATTCAAATATTAAACTTGAATATATGTTGCGTGTTTGATATAGATGCATATGCATTTGAATTTGCATGGTGGATACTTATTGCATGCTAAAAATTGATGTGAATTGCCTATCCAAAGTGTATGCATAATGACTATGAAGAATAAATATGCATAAAAAATATGCATAAAAAATATGCATAGTGATTATGCATAAAAAATATGCATATTGAATATGCATAAAAATATGCATAAAAATATGCATTAAAAATATGCATATTGAATATGCAAAAAAAAGGTGCATATACGTATATGAATAAAATATATTAATATGCATATAAATCTTTATAATGAATATGCATAATGATTGAAAAATGCAAAAAAAATGATGCTTAACAAGTATATTTTATGCATAAATAGAAATATGCAATATGAATTCATATTGCATACAGATAACACTGGCAAACCATTTTGACCAAAACTCATACTAAATTTTCATTCTGGACTAAAGGTGTGAGGGAAGGAAGAAAAACAGTCCGACGTTAGAAAAATGCTACATGCACTCATTTTGTAGCAGAGCAAATGAGAAGTGCTGAATTATGGTTGGTGCCCATAATTTAGTATGATATCATAATTTTACTTAATTGTTTTCAATATTGAAAAGACTTTAGGTCGGTTGGTATGGATCTAGCTGTGCCAGGGTCTAATCTAATTATTTTAACAATCTCTTAATAATTAACGGGCTTTAATACAAAAACAGGTTGTATTTTTTGTGGGATATTGGATATGATAAGGTCTTTTTTAAAAAAAACTTATATTGTTTAAAAATATTCCTGAATCAGATGTGGGATAATCACTACAAAAAATTGTAGTACTGTGGGCAATAAAATATATGCACAAGCAGTAAAGAAAGGACCAAGTGAACCCTTTTTGTGCAGTGGGAATCATTAGAGTGGAATTGTGGATGAAAAATATAATTCATTATTACCATTTTATTTAATCAAAAAATTTATAATATTAAAAAGAACTATTGATTAATTGGTATTTGACCTTTGTGCCTCACTCATATTTATCATTTGATTGATTTTTGTCACCATTATGTTATTAATATTATAAGTATAGCAAAAACTCATGTGCCAAATGCATACCGGGTGATGTTACACCTTTTATAATATTATTAAATAAAGGTAAAAAAAATATGAAAATGATTTGTTTTACAAAAATTAAATTGATATCCAAAAGCAATATGAGGGATAAAAAGGTAAAATTAAAGGGATCAAATATGAAATAAAAAATTAAAGTGAAATTCCTCCCATCAAGAGCAAGTAAACATGATGGGGTGAACGCCCACCAGTGGCACTAAACTTGGACTATAATTTCTTTTTTGTAAAAATAAAAAAAAATCCACTGGAGCTTTACCAAAACTTCAGGATGAAAATTTTGCCATATCAAACAACTTCTAGTGCAATTATTGAAGAAAAATTCATCTTCATTGCAATAGAGAGAATTGATCACATCAGACTGCATGTGACCAAAAGTGTCCTGCACAAGTTCGGCCGAACTTGTGCAGGACACTTTTATGATGGAGGTTTGCTAGGGTGGAATTTTTCTTCAGTTCATCTGGTATTTCTTATAAACATGTCCACTGGTATTTGATCTTTGTGCCTCACTCATATTTATCATTTGATTGATTTTTTGTCACCATTATGTTTTAATATTATAAGTATAGCAAAAACTCGTGTGCCAAATGCATACCGGGTGATGTTACAACTTTTATAATATTATTAAATAAAGGTAAAAAAATATGAAAATGATTTGTTTTACAAAAAATAAATTGATATCCAAAAGCAATATGAGGGATAAAAAGGTAAAATTAAAGGAATCAAATATGAAATAAAAAATTAAAATAAATATACTGCCATCAAGAGCAAGTAGACATGTTGGGGCAAATGTCCACCAGTGAGGCTAAACTTGGACTATAATTGCTTTTTTGAAAAACAAAAAAGTGCCAATCTGAGGTTTAAAAAAACTTCAACATAACCATTTAGCCATATCAAACAACTTCTAGTTCAATGATTGAGAGAGAGTTGATCACACCAGACTGCATGTGACAAAAAGTGTCCAGCACAAGTTTGGCCAAACTTGTGCTGGACACATTTATGACGGAGAGTAGCTAGGGTAGAATTTTTCTTCAGTTAATCTTGTATTTCTTATAAACATGTCCATTGGTACTTGATCTTTGTGCCTCACTCATATATATCATTTGATTAATTTATTGTCACCATTATATTATTAATATTATAAGTATAGCAAAAACTCGTGTGCCAAATGCATACCGGGTGATTTTACACCTTTTATAATATTATTAAATAAAGGTAAAAAAATATGAAAATGATTTGTTTTAGAAAAAATAAATTGATATACAAAAGCAATATGAGGGATAAAAAGGTAAAATTAATCTCAAAGAGATCAATTATGAAAAACAAAATACTAGTAAAATTCTTGCTCTCAAGAGCCAGTAGAAGTGTTGAAAAAAATGGGAGCCATCAGGGCTAAATTGTAATAAGTGACCTTTTTTTTAAAGATAAAAAATTATACACCTGAGGTTGGGAAGAACAACAGGTGGATGATTCAGCTAAACAAAACTGCTTGTAGTGAAGTTTAATAAAAAAATATTTTTTTGTTGCCATATAGAGAATTGATCCCATCTGACTGCACGTGACTAAAAGTGTCCAGCACAAGTTCGGCTGAACTTGTGCTGGACACTTTTATGATGGAGAGTAGCTTGGGTGGAAATTTTCTTCAGTTTGTTCATCTTGTATTTCTCATAAACATGTCTACTGGTATTTGATCAGTCTGTATCTTTCATATTTATCATCCGATTAATATTTTATCACCATTATATTATTAATGTTATTAGTATAGCAAAGACTTGTGTGCCAAATGCATACCATGTGAAGTTATAAATTCAATAATTTTTCAAAATAGATGTAAATAAATATGGAAAGGAATAGTTTTACAAAAATTAAATTGAAATTTAAAAGCAAAAAGAGGAATAAAAGAGTAAAATAAAAGTCAAAGAGTTAAAATATGAAAAAAATACTGGTAAAATTCCTGCTATCAAGAGCCAGTAGAGGTGTTAAAGCAAATGGGAGCCATCAGGGCTTAATTGTAATAAGCGAACTTTTCTTTAAATATAAAAAATTATACACCTGATATTGGGCAGAACAGCAGGTGGATGATTCAGCTAAACCAAACTACTTCTAGTGAAATTTGATAAAAAAATTTTTTTGTTGCCATACAGATAATTGTTCCCATCTGACTGCACATGACCAAAAGTGTCCAGCACAAGTTCGGCCGAACTTGTGCTGGACACTTCTATGATGGAGAGCGGCTGGGGTAGAATTTTTCTTCAGTTCATCTGGTATTTCTTACAAACATGTCTACTGGTATTTTATCTTTGTGCCTCACTCATACATATTGTTTGATTAATTTTTTGTCTTAATTATATTATTAATTATATAAGTATAGCGAAAAATCGTGTGCCAAATGAATACTGAGTGATGTTACACATTTTATAATATTATTAAAAAAATGTATAAAAATATTAAAATAATTTATTTTAAAATTTATTAATTGATATCCAAGAGCAATATGAGGAATAAAAAATTAATTTAAAGTGATCAAATATGAAAAAAGAAATCCAAGTATTATTGCTAATATCAAAGGCCAGTAGAGATGTTGAAGCAAATGAGAGCCGTCAGGGATAAATTGTACTTAATTGATTGTTTTTAAAAGATAAAAAATTGTGTACCTGTGGTTTGGATGAACTCTAGGTGGATAATTCAGCTATATCAAACTACATCTAGTGAAGTTTCTTATCAAATAATTTTTTTCATTTCCATAGAGAGAATTGATCCCATCTGACTGCACCTGACCAAAAGTGTCCAGCACAAGTTTGGCCGAACTTGTGCTGGACACTTTTATGATGTAGAGTAGCTAGGGTGCAGGTATTCTTCAGTGCAACTGTTATTTTTTTAAAACATTTCAAATGGTATTTGATCTTTCTGTGTTATTCATATTTTATTATCTGATTAATTTTTTGTCATTAGAATTTTATTAATTTTATTAGTACAGAAAAAACTTGTGCGCCAAATGCATGCCATGTTATATTACACCTTTTATAATATTATTAAAAAATGTTAAAAAAATATGAAAATTATTTCTTTTCCAAAATTATAAATTAATATCCAAATGTAACATGAGTGATAAAAAAGTAAAGTAAAAGAGATCAAATATGAAAAAGAAAAATTCAAGAAAAATTCCTGCCTTCAAGAGCCAGTAGAGGTGTTGAAACAAATGGGTGCCATCAGGGCTAAATTTGAAAAAATTTAATTTTTTTAAAGATAAAAAATTTTTCACCTGAGGTTTGGAATAACTCAAGGTGGATAATTCAGCCATACCAAACTACTTCTAATGTAATTATTTAGAATTTTTTTTAATTTAATTTCCACAGAGAGAATTGATCCCATCTGACTGCACCTGAACAAAAGTGTCCAGCACAAGTTCAGCCGAACTTGTGCTGGACACTTTTATGATGGAGAGTAGCTAGGGTGGAAGTGTTTCTCAGTACATCAGTTTTTTATTTTTCACATTTCTATTGGGTTTTTAACTTTTTTTATCATTCATATTTATCTTATAATTAATTTTTTTTAACCATATATATTATTAATGTTTCTAGTATAGCAAAAACCTGCATGCCAAATGCAAAATTGGTGATGTTACAACTTTAATAATATTATTATATAAAGTTAAAAAAATATGAATATGTTTAGTTTTTAAAAAAATAAATTGATATTTAAAATTAAAAATAGTAATAGAAAAGTAAAATGAAAATAAATGGGATCAAATACGAAATAAAAAATACAAGTAAAATTTTTACTATCAAGAGCCAGAAGTGGTGTTGGGACAGTTGGGGACCCCTAGGTCAAGACTTGGTCTAAACTTACTTTTATGTATAGCTAACAAATTTTGAACTGAGTTTTGGACAGACATCCAAGGGAAAATTTTACAATATTAAACATTCTTTACTTCAATAATTGAGTGAAATATCATTTTTTATTGCCATAGAGAGAATTTATCTCATATGACTTCATGCAACCAAAAGTGTCCAGCACAAGTTTGGCCGAACTTGTGCTGGACACTTTTATAATTGAGAGTAGGCATACAGAAAATCTTCTTAAACTCAAAAGGGATTTCTTATAAACATTTCCACTGGAATTTGATCTTTCTGTGTCATTTAAATTTACCATTTGATTAATTTTTTGTCATCATTATATTGTTAACATTATTACTATAGTAATAACTTGTGTGAAAAATGCATACCAGGTGGTTTTCCACCTTTAATCATATATTATTAAATAATGGTATAAGAGTATGAAAATTATTTATTTTAAAAATTAAAAATTGATATCCAAAGCAATATGAGCAATAAAAAAGTAAAATAAAAGGGATAAAATAAGAAAAAAAATCTAAGGAAAATTCCCACTATCAATAACAAGTAGAGGTGTTAGATCAAATGTGCACCACCAGGGCTAAGCTTGCACTATATTTTCTTTTTTGTTAAACCAAAGAAAGTGTCCTGATGAGTTTTGAAAATTCATCAGCAGGAAATTTTCGAAATATCAAAATACTTATTGTGCAATGATTGAGCAAAATGTCATTTTCATTTCCATAGAGTAAATTTATCCCATCTGACTGCATGCAGCCAAAAGTGTTCAGCACAATTTCAGCCGAACTTATGCTGGACACTTTTATGATGGTGAGTATCTAGGGTGCAGGTCTTCTTCAGTTCATCAGGTATTCCTTATAAACAAATCCACTTGTATATGATCTTTCTGTGTCATTCATATTTATCATTTGATTCATTGTTTTTCACCATTATAATATTAATGTTATTAGTATTGAAAAAATTTGTAAGCCAAATGAATACTGGGAGATGCTACATCTTTCATAATCTTATTAAATAAAAGTAAAAAAAATATGAAAATTATTAGTTTTACAATAAATAAATTGATATTTGAAAGCAAAAACAGGAATAAAAAAGTAAAATAAAAGTGATTAAATATGAAATTAAACATTCAAATAAAATTTCTGCCATCAAAGAAAATTTGAGTTTTCAGACCAAAATTGCACCACCAGTTCTAGATTTGGAATATATTTTCATTTTTTTAAAATTAATAAAAGTGTCCACCTGAGGTTTTCAAAAATATCAGGAAGATGGTATAGCAGTATAAAACTACTTCTTGTGCAATGATTGAGCAAAAATTCATTTTAACTTCCATTGAGTAAATTTATCCCATCTGACTGCGTGCAACCAAAAGTGTCCACCACAAGCTCAGCTGAACTTGTGCTGGACACTTTTATGATGGAGAGTAGCTAGGGTGCAAGTCTTCTTCAGTTAATCTTATATTCATTTTAAAAATGTCTATGGGTATTTGATCTTTCTGTGTCATCCATATTTATTATTTAATTATTTTTTAGTCACCATTATATTATTAATGTTTTTAGTATAGCAAAATAATGTGTAATGAATGTACACTGGATGATTTTACAACTTTAATAATATAATACAATAAATATAAAAAATGTGAAAGTTATCAGTTTTACCAAAATAAAATTAATATTTAAAAGCTAAAGGATAAATAAAAGGGTAAGATTAAAATTAAAGAGATCAAACATTAAATAAAGATATTAAGTATAATTTCTGCTATCATGAGCCAGTAGAGGCTTCAGAAAAAATGGGCACCATCATAGATTAACATGGATCAAATTTACTTTTTACCAAAGAAAAAATTGTCTACCTTAGGTTTGGAAAAACTTCCAGGGGACAATTTGTCTATGTAAAACTACTTTCAGTGAAATGATGGAGTGATAATTCAGTCTCATTTCCATAAAAAGAATTTATTGCGTCTGATGGCATGCAACCAAAAGTGTCCAGCACAAGTTCGGCCAAACTTGTGCTGGACACTTTTATGATGGAGGTTAGCTAGGGTGGAATTTTTCTTCAGTTCATCTGGTATTTCTTATAAACATGTCCACTGGTATTTGATCTTTGTGCCTCACTCATATTTATCATTTAATTGATTTTTTGTCACCATTATGTTTTAATATTATAAGTATAGCAAAAAATTGTGTGCCAAATGAATACTGGGTGATGTTACAGCTTTTATAATATTATTAAATAAAGGTAAAAAAATATGAAAATGATTTATTTTACAAAAAATAAACTTCTATCCAAAAGCAATATGAGAGGAATAAAGTAAAATAAAAGAAATCAAAGATAAAAATTAAAATCCAAGTTAAATTCCTGCCATAAACAGAAAAAAGAGATGTTGAATTAAATTAGAACAATCAGGGCTAAACTTGCACTAAATTTTCTTTTTTGTAAAAATAAAAAAAAATCCACTTGAGCTTTACCAAAGCTTCAGCATGAAAATTTTGCCATATCAAACTACTTCTAGTGTAATTTTTTATCAAAAATTTATCTTCATTTCCATAGAGAGAATTGCTCCCATCTGACTGCACCTGACCATAAGTGTCCAGCACAAGTTCGGCCGAACTTGTGCTGGATACTTTTTTAATGTAGAGTAGCTAGGGTAGAATTTTTCTTCAGTTCACCTAGTATTTCTTACAAACATGTCTACTGGTATTTTATATTTGTTCCTCACTCATTAATATCATTTGATTAATTTTTGGTCGCCATTATATTATTAATTTTATAAGTATAGAAAAAACTCATGTGCCAAATGCATACCAGGTGATTTTATGCCATTTATAATATTATTAAATAAATGTATAAAAATATTAAAATAATTTATTATAAAAAATATTAATTGATATCCAAAAGCAATATTAGGAATAAAAAATTAATTTATAGGGATCAAATATGAAAAAAGAAATCCAAGTAATATTCCTACTATCAAAGGCCAGTAGAGGTGTTGAAGCAAATGAGAGCCATCAGGGATAAATTGTACTAAATTGACTTTTTTTCAAAGATAAAAAATTGTGCACCTGTGGTTTGGATGAAATCTAGGTAGAAAATTTGGCTATGTAAAACTACTTCTAGTGAAGTTTTTTATCCAAAAATTTTTTTTCATTGCCATAACGAGAATTGATCTCATATGACTGCAACTGACCAAAAGTGTCCAGCACAAGTTCGGCCGAACTTGTGCTGGACACTTTTTTGATGGTCAGTATCTAGGGTGCAGCTCTTCTTCAGTGCAACTGGTATTTTTTTAAAACATATCCACTGGTATTTGATCTTTCTGTTTTATTAATATATTATCATTTGATCAATTTTTTGTTACCAGTATATTATTATTTTTATTAGTATAGCAAAAAAACATGTGCCAAATGCTTACAGGGTGATGTTAAACCTTTAATAATTCTATTAAATACAGGTAAAAAATTATGAAAATGATTTTTTTACATAAAATTAATTGATATCTAAAAGAAAAAAAGGGATAAAAAGAAATAGGTTGAATAATAGGGATTTTATATGAAATTCAAAATTCAAGCTAAATGCCTACTTTCAAGGCTCAGAAGAGGTGTTGGATAAAATGGGCATAATCAGGAATAAAATTGTACTTAATTTGATTTTTTGAAAAACTAAATGAAGTTTTCAACTGATTTTTTTCCAATATTTAGTTGGACACTTTATCTATATCAAATTACTTCTAGTACCATGATTGACCAAATTAAATCCTCATTTCCATATGCAGAATTGATCCCATATGGCTGGACCAGGCCAAAGGTGTCAACCACAAGTTTGAGAATTCTTCTGGTGGACACTTTTATGATGGACAGTAGTAGGGTGCAAGTCTTCTTTAGTTAATCTAGTATTCCTCATAAACATTTCCAACTTATTTTTGGCCAAAAATCAGGTGGAAAGTTTTTCCATATAAAATTACTTCTAATGCCATGATTGACTAAAAATTGATTCTCATTGCCATATAGAGAGTTGATCCCATATGACTGGATCTGGAAAAAGTGTCACCACAATTTTTGATAAACTTAAGTTTGAAAATTTTATGATGGAAAGTAATTGCAAGTCTTCTTCATTTCATCAAGTAATCCTCATAAAACTTTCCACCTGTATTTTGGCCAAACTTCAGGTGGACACTTTGGCCATATTAAATTAATTCTAGCTCCATGTTGATAAAAAACTGATACTTATTGCCATATATAGATATTAAACCCATCAGACTGTGCCTTTCCAAAAGTGTCTACCTGAATTATGGCTAAACCTCAGTTGGACACTTTTATGATGCAGAGTAGCTAGGGCAAAAGTATTCTTCAGTTAATTTGGTATTCATAATAAATTTATCCTCCTGAAGTTTATCCTAACTTGAGGTGGACAATTTCGCAAAGCACCAGTTAGTCACTATCCATCAAAAAAGTGTTCACCAAAATTTTGGCTAAACTTGTGGTGGACCCCTTTGATCAGCCACAGTCAGATGAGATCAACTCTTTAGATGGGAATGAGGATGATGTTTTGGTCAATCATGGAAATAGAAGTAGTGTGATGTGGCCAAATTACCCCCCTGAAGGTCAGACAAACCACAGAAGGACACTTTTTAGCAGGTAGTAACTGAGAAAAATCAATTTATCAGAAGGAAAATCTTTTATTGGATAGATGCCAGGGTTTCATACTTGTGTATTATGGTCAGTATTAATTTTGAAAGAGTCTGTCCAAGCAATTTCATTGCCCATTATGACTCATTTTGTTTTAAATGTTTCAAACTGCGTGATACAGTATTAAGGTGTCACATAGTATAATTAAGTTCTATTACGTGCCCTCCTATGATGCCTAAATTTATAATTTAATATCTTACATAATAATTTTTTTTATATAATTTCATCAATATTTTTTTTATTATCAAATTTAATAGAGCAAGTATCCTGAATTATTATATATGCATAAGCTTAGGTTAGATCAATTTGTGCTCAATTTGTTCTCATCAGAGGACCAAAATCAAGTTCTGGAGGATCAACTTGTGCATAATTAGGAATCAGTTGATATTCTGTCTATAATCAATCTGAGAATAAATGTAAATCTAACTCTAATTTACTTATGTTTATAAAGTATTCATAAACCTGGCATAAATAAGGGACACTCTAAATTTCAAGAGAGGGGATTGCTAGCAATTCACCCCTAGATTTCCCGTGGTGAATTTAGGTTAGTAGAGTATCATGTATGACTTGTAAAATTTTAATTAGTGAAATAAAATAAAAGGTGAAAACCTATATTATGTCCCATTCTTAATCAAAACTGGATAAAACTTATGTATAAAGCTCTCCTCAAGGTACCTGAATAAAAATGTCCCAAAAAATGTCAAAAAAGAGTCCCAAACATTCAACAAAAGAATACCAAAAGTTGCCAAAAAAAATAGTCCCAAAATTACCCAAAAAGTGTTCCAAAAGTTTTCAAAAAAGTAACCCTAAAGTCTCCTAAAATTGTTTCAGAATTTTTGAAAAACATTCCTGAAAGTCCCCTAAATCCTCCCCAAAAATTGCCTAAAAAGTGCCAAAAGAATTCCAGAAAAGTGGCAAAAAGTGACAAAAAAAAGTTCCAAAAATCATCCAAAGAAGTGCTAATACACCTTTAAATCACTTTTAAATTCTTTTAAAATGTTTCTCAATTGTTTACAAGCATTTCTGAATTGATTTAGTAAAAAAATAGACCTAAAGTAGCCCAAAAACACCTAAAATTCACTGAGTGATGCTTTGAAAATGTTTCTGGAAGGTTTTAACAAAATAAAATGCCAAAAACAGGCCAAAAAAACCTCAAAATAAGGATAAATTGATCAGAAAAATTTTCCAATTTGTTTTCAAATGATTCAGAAGTAATTTAGCAAAGAAAAAGGCCAAAAAAGTGAAAATGCCTAAAAATGACCAAAAACCACCTAAAAGTCAAGAAATCCAGAATAAAAATGATAAAGAGCAAGAGAAACTGGAGAAAAATGGGGGGAAAAGGAAATAAGAACAGAAAAATCAGCAATAAAAATAAAAAAGATGAAAAAGAAAGAAACAAAAAAAACAGAAAAGAAAAAAGACATTTCAATTACCAATTAAATTAAAAAAAATGAGAAAGTGACTTACTTTGAGTGCTGTGAAGTGAGAAGTATCAGAGCCAACAATGAATGATGGAAGTTAGAGATGAAGAGAAGATGAAATACCTTAGTGAGACAGAATCTTATAAATTTTATGTGTTTGCAAATGTTATGCGATTTCAAGTCTGGGAGCTGAACCAAAAAAAATGAACCTGAGAAACTGGGGAATTTCTTTGGCAAAAATAATCACACAAAAAACAAGATTGTAAATCAGTTAAGCTAGGCCCTCAAAATCAGATAGTGTGATTGGTAGTATTTTAGGATGAATAGAACTGGGTTGAGATGATGAAGTACTTTTAGATTCTATTTGTGGAGGTGGATCAGGAATCTCATCTTCATAAATCTCATTCCATCCATCTTTTAAGTTAGCAAGAAGTTTGTGGAATATAAGACAAGCAGTAATCCAGCCTACAGAAACCTGATCTTGAATTATTTAATTAAACTAAGAAAGCCAGGAAAAGCTGTACAAAACATCTGTTGAAAGCAAGCTTCAGGAATGTTGGCAAAAAACATCAAGGTGATATTGGAAGGTGTTCTAGGAAATAATTAGTGGTTCCCCAAAATGTAACACATGATATCCAATTCAATTTCTGAATCAGAATTGGTATCAGAGTTAACCATTAGATCAAGAGCTACAGCTGCAGCAGTGATCTCAATTTGATGGCAGACTGAAAGTGGAATGTTACATTAGTGATAAGTGGTAAATATTAAGGGGAAGTGTATGATTATGGGATTAATTAAGCTCTTTAAATTTATATACCTTGCTCATATGAATAAGCCCTTAAGGATTAGGTGAAAAAAATCTAGGTGTTGTCACTTTTGCACTTAGTGTTGGCCTCTTTGTACCTAGTGCTTACTAATCATGATTATGAAAGGTGGTTTTTTGATGACTTGTTTAACCCAAAAGAATACATGTATGAGGAAAAATATTCTGTTGAAATACACCTGTCAATGACAGGTGTATTTCATTTTTTGATGGTGCATTTGGTACCTTTTTTGTGGCATGTTTATGTGGCATATTTGGTAATGTTTGAGACCCCTTAATATAATGGTCTCAGTAATTGAATCTCACTTATTATATATGGTATAAATCATACAGTTGGTAGAAAAATATAACTTATATTTTAAAACTATATTTAAAAGACTTTAACAGTACTAAAAATATTTTTTGTTATCTTTTGCTTATATGTTTAAAAGTTGATCTAAGAAGAATGTAGAATAAAGCCTAAAAACCTCTTTCTTATATACCCATAAGTCCCTGGTGTCCACCCCTTGTTTCCCAAACCCATTAAACACCCTGAAAGCACCCTATTTTCCACTTTAAGAAGCTTAACAGGCCTTAGTAACCAAAGGATTTTTTTATCACAAAAGAAGAACCATTTCACAGCCAAAAATACAAGAATAACACAGGATAATCCATCAAAATATAGAAAAAACCAAAAACAACATATATGCATGTTATTCCTTGAATAAAACACTGAAAGAGGAAAAAACCCCAGAAGTAACTTCTAAATAAGCAAGATCATCATTTGAAATTGAAACACTACTTATAATAACTTTCCTCATGAAAATCCCATTTAAAATAACCAATGATAGCCTTAAACCCCATTGACAAACCAAAAACAGGCATGAAATGTGGTGTGACAGAATTCAGAGTCTTAGAAGGTGTTTTCACAGGTGAATATTGGGATAATTAGACAATTTTAAGAATTTTTTTAATTCTGAGTGCTAATCTTATGCTTAATAATTTAATTAGTGCATATAATGAGGTCAATGCACTATTAAAGAAATTAGGACACTAAATAAGCATCTCTTGCTTATTTTAGCATGATTAAACATATAGAGAATACACTTTGGGGGTAATTTAGAGTTAAATTACTAACTTTTTTATTAATGAAGCTATGCATGTTGGATAAATGCAGTCAGCATAAGGCCAGTACACATAAGCCATTTCTAGCATAATAAATCATCAATTTTTAGAAGTCTTATTTTAAGACATTTAAGTTGCAAAAAAAATTTCTGAATAGGAAAAATTGATTTGTCAAAGCACAATTTAAATAAAATTAAATTTTTACTGCATATATCCAGCTTTTAAGTGATTTAAAGCAAATTTATTAATGATTTCACTATAAGAATGAAAAAACAACTTTAAGACCACTTAAAAATTATTTAACCATATTACTAAGGTACTTAATATTCCCTAACATATTCTAACCTAATATTAAGTACATAAGGCCTATAAAAGGTGGGTATATGCATGTAATTAAGGTATTCTAATAGTATATACTTTAGTATATGCCTTATTTCATTTATGTATACATATTGTATACACTCAATTATTGTTTCCATGTCTAATATATGTGCCTAGCATGTTTTATAAGCTTATTTTACTGAGTCCTGGGAATATCCAGGCTGAACCTTTTTAAATATTAGTAAATATTTTATTCCAAAATCTTATTATTTTCTCAAAATCTTTTCTAATCATGACTAAATCTTGAATGAATTATTGAAAGATTCAAATTTTATTGAACCAAATCAAAATATAAAACACTAAATTTTTGCAAGTACCACCACTAAAAAGTTAATTGAAAGTTCTAATCATTTGGAATTTTCCCTTTAAATTTTTGGTGTTAAATAGAATGAGTTGTTAGTAAAAATAAAATATTCAAAATTTCAAGTTTGAAAATTTTTAAAGAAAATTTAAATTAATTTTTATCTTTGATTATATTTATAAGAAGAAAAAAAATTTACTTTTTAGAATGAAGGGGATACCAAAAAATCTAACTATATTAAAAAAAATTGTATCAAAAACTTTATTTCAATTTTTATTTCTTTTTTTTATTTGTTGTTAATAAAATACTCAGAATTTATCAATTATGTATAACTCATCCTGAAATTTTAATTTAAAAGAATTATTCATTAAAAATTAAGATTCAAAAAAATTGAAATGCTTGATATATAATTATCTTTTGCACATTTATTTTTTAGGAGGTATACTACACCATTTGAGGTAGATATTTTTTTTGTTAAGAAATATTTTGAATTTTTTTGAATTTTACAAGATATTAAGGTATTTCCTGTGAAATCCAATGAAAATCTATCACCATGAGTACCAGTAAAAATATTTTTTTAATATTTTTTTACATAAAAATCTTATAAATAACATTTTTTTATTTAAAATAATTTAAACCTGAACATAAATTTCTTCTTCTTCTGCTTCCTGAAACATATAGCTCATTAAATACAACCAGAATTGAATCAATATTATTTAAAGATTATTTATAATTTTTTATATTTCTTTTTTTTGTATGCATTTGTGTATAATTACAAATACATCACCCTAGTTTCTCATTATTTCTAATGATGATAATAAAAATAAAAAAGACAAGTAAATCACTCTTTCTTTACCACTCACTCACTCAACTAAAAAAATGTTAACTTTTTTTTTGAAATAAAAAAAGAAAAAAACTACAAAATCGTTTCACTGTGTCAAAAACAAATTTATTATTTCATTGTTTTTTTTCCCTTTCCTTTTCTATTTATAATTTTAATTTTTTTATTTAGATTTTTTAATTTCATTTTTTATTCATAATTTATTTTTTACTTAATTTTTTTATCTATTATTCTTTCTATTTTAATTTTTAATCTAAATTATTAATTTTTTTAAAATTTAATTTATTATTAATTTTTTACTTTTACTTTTATTTCTTATATTTTTATATTTATTATACTTTAAATTTATTTTCAACTTTTAATTATATAATTTATATATTTTAATTAATTATTTTTGTTTATTTATTTTTAATTTTTTAAATTTTTATTTTTATCTTTTATTACATTATTATTTATTATTTATTTATTTTATATTGTATATTATTTGATATTAATTTTTTATTTATTTTTATTTTATTAAATATAATTTTTTGGACTTTAATTTTAATTTAATTTTAATTCTTGTTTATTTTCATTTTTTATTTATTTTATTTAATAAGTTTTACTTTTAGCTTTAATTTTTTATTTTATTAAATTTTTCATAAAGTATAATTTTATTTATCTATTTTTACTTTTATTTTACTTTTTTCATTTTTAAATTTTTAATTTAATTTAATTCATATATTGTTTTATTTTTGTTTTTCATTATACTTATTTCTTATATTTCTTTATTTACTTTTTATTTATTAACTTATTTACTTATACTTTTATTAATTAATTTATATTTTACTTATTTATTTTGCATTCTTTTTTTATTATTATTTTATTTAATTATTTAATTTTATTTTTATTTTTATTTGCATTTTTATTTATATTTTTATTAATATTTTTTATTTTATTTTGTATTTTATTTTTTATTTTTTTGAGTACTTGATTTTTTTTATTTTTTTAGTTTTAATTTTTCATTTATTTATTTATTTATTTATTTATTTATTTATTTTTTCTAATTATAATTTTTATTTATTTATTGATTTTTTTATATTTATTTTTTTTATTTTTTTTTATTTTATTTTTTTATTTTGTTTATTTTTTATTTTATTTCTGTCAGCCAGGCTATCTCAGGAGTCCAGTAATTTATATAATAAATTACTGTAAAGGAATAACTTTATGTAAATATAAAAAATTATTTAAAATAAAATTATAAATGTTTTGTGAATGAAATAAAATATTATACTTAATTTTATTATTAAATAAATTGTATTACATAAACAAATATAATATTCTATAATATCATGGCGTGATTTATATGTATAAATAAATTATTTAAAATTATATTATAAGTGTAAATTTAACTTACACAGTAATTACAATTTTAATAATAACATTTATATAAAACTCAATACAACCTATCATATAATAATATTCATCAATATTTGGCGCTTCTGTGACCATTAATTTTGTCACCAATATTACTAAATTAATTTAATATGATTAAATTCAAATTCTGATGTTAAAAAGTTCCTGTATTAACTTAATTAGTTGTTCAATTAATTTAATAATTAATTTACTTGAAATAGTTAAATTACTATTTCTTATACTGAGTTAAGATTATTTAAAAGCGTAAAAATAATTCCTTTTATTTTAATTATACTTTTCTAGCTATTGGTATTCCTTCTTTAGATTTCTTTCTCACAGTTCTCATATTTTTATACTCACGTAGTTAATTGTTATATTAATTCTATTCTTTTTTAGAGATTATTAATGGGAAAATTACTTGTTTATTCATGGATTTATTTTTTATGTTTTTAAATTAGATTCTTTTAAATTAATTGTTTCACATTATTTTACCTTTTTATATATACTATTGGAAAGCTCCAGAATGTCCTCCTGCCTATAAAAAGGCTCTATAATTCCCTCTGGTAGCTCATCACTTACTATACACTCACTCATCATATTTCAAATATATTTCTTTATTTACTATTTTTATTAGTTCATTACATCTAATTTAAATACTATATAAATTATTATAGGTTGCCTTAAGATTTGTAATACTATTATTGAACTGACGCGCTTTTGAATATTTTTTATCATTTATAATATTTGCAATTTAATTATATACTTACAACTTTGTCACATCTCAACTATATTGTCGTCTTATTCTCATAAATTACATCTATTTTATTTTATTTTACATCATTACCTTATTATTCCCATCCTATTTTCTATTATTCTTACTAGTATCTTCAATCTTCTAGACACCCCAGCTGATAATTGAGGGCCTTTCCAAATGACGACGACACCTTTTGACAAACGACAAAGCACACGGACCACCCAAGCCAAAAAGTAAAACTTTTTCCGCGACCGTTTTTCAAACTTGAGTTCAATAGTTTAGGTTTATATTACATTAAATTATATATTATTTTGAAGTGATTTTACGATCACTATAGTAAGTTCACCTTTGCACCTCTCACTCATAGTACTATATTTTTACTGCAATAACAGTGTTTGTGGCTTAATTGCTGACTCACTGAGTGTAAGTTTTCATTATATTAAATTTTTCTTTCCTAGTTGACCATAAAAGAGTAAAACTCTTAGTCCTAGAAGACAATAAATATTTAATAAATTATTAAATTAACTTTATTATTATTTTTTGAATATTGGTTGACCATAATAGTACTCAGTACTTAGTCCCAATTTTACCATTGAATTAATTTTGGTATTAATTATTTTGGTTGACTTCTTAAACCTTATTGGTTGGTCCCATTTTAATTGTTATTAATTCTTAATAATTGTTATTTCATTTATTTGTATTACATTTTATTTTATAATTAATTTTTTTTAATAAAAAATCATTTTTAAATCCAATTTATTATATTTTATTTTGAATTAACAATTTATATCTGAATTAATTTTGATTCTCCTTTTTCACAGTCTTAAAGGTCCAGTAGTTTGGCTAAAAGCTTGGATAACTTACATGTGGATGAGAATGAAGTGGATGTTGACACTGAATCTGTAGGTTCTCCCAAAGTATCTTACAAAAATAATTCAGCTGACAAAAGACCTTCAGGACGTAGAAATGTCAGGAGAAGTGACAAACCCCTCTCACCTAACAGCTCTGAAGGAAGTAAAACCTCAGGTACATAAGGACAATCCACTCAGAGGTATAAAAATAAAAAAGATTACTCTAGCACAACAGGTAAACAATCTGTCAAGCCATATAAAGGAACTGAGAGCAGAAAGCATGAAGTACAAGGCAAAGGTAGACACACTTTGGCAGCAGATTCAGGAGCTTTTAAATCCCAAACAAAGTCAACCTCCTCATTTCCCAGCTTCCCAACCTCAGCCTCAACCTCAGGCCAGTCAGGCATCCAGCTCCCTCAACCAAAACCAAGGCATTCTGCAAGTGGAACAATGGAAATGGGATTACTTAATGACCCGAATGTACAACAACCAGCTCAAAACCCTGGCCCATCCAGGACACCAAACTACAATCCATCTCTTCAGCACCATCCTTATCAGGGGGGCAGAAAAAAGAAGGCACAGGGGAAGTTTCCTCCCTTGCCATGGTAAGTAATTTGTTTGATAAGCATGTTGGTATATATAATAACAAACCTTCTTCAGGTAATAATGTGGACCCTGAAAGAACAGTTAAACCTTTGAAGAGACAACTTCCTTTAATAAGTAGCCCCATTGATGTAATTAGTAAATTATCATTTGATGAACCTTTACATTTGACTTCTACTTCTTTAATTAACCTTTCTCTTGCAATCAAGAATGATTTTGTTTCCCCTGAAGTTTACACCTTACTTGAGAAAACTTCTGAAGAAATATTGAAAGACACTCTTGATTTTAATGTTTTGAAAGATAAACATTTAAGAGATTTGTTAATACATGAGAGTGATAGATTAAATAATTTGCATTTACATTGTAAAGTAAGTTCTTCTGTTCAAGACACTGCTTATTTCAAATTGAAAGACACATTAAATAATGTCCTGGCTCAACAAAAGTCTATTAAAGCTGACCAAAAATCACTCTCATATAAATATAGTCACTTACGCCAAACTGTTGATAATCTAAAAGATGATAATACTACTTTAAAGAATGAAAATATGCTTTTTCACAGTGAATTAAGAAAATTGAAAATTGATTCTCAGAATTTGAGTAATAAATGCTCTGTAGATGAGGACAGAAATGTTTTATCTATTTCTAGGATTGATGATCAACTATCTTACATTCCTGATTTGAGAAATAAATTATCTGACCTAGAGAAACAATTCTCTGCACTACAAACTGTCCAGGCTACTCATTATCATGAATTAAAAAATAATTCTAGAACTGCTTTTAGTCTTAATAATAAACAGCCTGAACAGAGTAGTTCTTCTCTCCCTTTTAATGTACAAATTTTACCAGCTGAAATTCATTCTGAAAATCTAGTGCATCAAACAGAAAGAAATTTAATACTCACCATGAGCCAGATGCCTCTGTGAATAATGAAATATCTGAACACCTTTCAAGACTTCAGGAACTGATAACTTTGAATAATTCAAACCATAGGATGGAACATTCCAGTAGCCAGAAAATTGGCCTAAGTTGGATCAATATCCTACCTTTGATGGTGATTCTTCATCTGATTGGCAACACTTTATACAAAGGATTGATAATTTAAAGAGATCTTATAAACTACCTGATGAGGAAATTGTTTCTAAGCTAATTTTTTTATTTTCCAATGTAGCTTTGTTGTGGTATGAATCTGCTCTATTGGATAATAACCATTATACATGGAATGAGTGGAAATCCTTGATTGAGAATCAATTTGGTGGTTCAAAATTTAGGTTGGCTCAGCAAAGACTGTATGAGAATACTAGATATATATCCTCCTCTGTTGAAAAACCCATCATTTTTCTGATGAAAGTAACAAAGATCCTGAGAGCAATTGATCCAAAGATGGATTATGATATTTGGAGAGATAAAATTTTGTATAAATTGCCAAATTTTCTTAGAGATTTAATTGTAGCTAGAACTGAGCATGTGAGGGAACATTCTTCTTTCATTAATATTTGTAATGATGTATTACTCAACCATAGATATGAACCTAAGAATTACCTTAGTAAACCTTATAATGATCAGAATAAACCCTCTACCAAGCTCCCAGAAAAATCTGGTAGACCCTCTGCCCCAGTTGCACCTAAAAAATATGCAACAAATACTTGTTATAATTGTAACAAACCATGGCAAAAGGGTCATGTTTATGACAAGAAAATTAATCTTGTTGAACACAATGAGGACACTGATGAAGTTGAAATGAATGTCAATTATTCTTCTAGTGACTGTGAAAGTAATATCTCCTATGACAATGAATCCAGTAAAGATGTTTTCATGTTGAAATAGGATGTCCATTATTTAGATAATATATCTGAAGAATGTGTATTGGATTTATCTTCAGTAGAAAATGCTGAGATAATTAAAGATATTACTAACAATTCTATAGCCATATCCCCTTTGAAAGCACCTGTTATCATTAATGGTAAAAATGTTGATGTAGTTCTTGATTCTGGTGCTGGAGGAAGTGTAGTGTCTGAAAAAGCTTTAGCTTCAGTAGACAAGGATTATCTGAATAAATTATTACCTATAACTTCTGAAAAATGGAGAGGGTATGGTTCTACCTTAATTCCTATTGGCAAATACAAAACCTCTGTATTTTTCAAATATAATGGTGGTTTTTTCAGTGCTGTTTTTGAGTTTGTGGTTATGAGAAATGATAATTTGAGTAATTGGTTCATTATGGGAAATGATATTTTGACCATGTTTGGTGTGAAATTGGACCCAGCAAATAATTTCTTCACCCTGGGATTGAATGGCAAAAGAAAATTCAAAATTTCCTCCCCTAGAAAACCTTCTGTGCATCTGTTAAAGTCTTGTAACTCACTAATACAGTTTAAAGGCAGACCAACAATTGAGATGGATGATTTATTAAATGAAATAAATACTGCTTCATTTTTTGATCATTTAACTAGTGAAGAAAAGGATTCTATTATTGCCTCAATTACTTCTTTCCCTATGGCTTTTACTCATGGTTCTCATCTCTTAGGAAGTGTTCAGGAAGAAATTAAAATTACCTTATCCTGTAACTTGAATGATATTCCTCCTACTCTTAGGAAAAAACCATATCCTGCTTCTCCAACAAAAAGGAAGGATATTGAAGATAATGTTGCGAGATTATTAAGAATGAACATCATTGAAAAAGTGGATGTCACCCCCCAATATTGTGTCATCTCCCCAGTCTTGATTTCTTATGAAAAGGATAAAGCTAGATTATGCAGAGATTACAGGGCATTAAACACTTATACTGTTGATGATATTTATCCATTACCCAGAATTACTTCAATTCATGCTACCTTGAAAGGTGCTAAATTTATTAGTTGTCTGGATGGTAACAAAGGGTATCATCAAGTCCCAGTTGAGAAAAACTCTCAGAATGTTTTGCTTATTGCTACTCATATGGGAATATATAAGTATATTAGAATGCCATTTGGCCCCAAAAATGCCCCTTCAGTTTTCCAAAAAGTCATGGATAACACTTTCCATCAGGAAATCATTGAAGGATGGCTCATGGTGTATATTGATGATATCATAGTTTTTTCTAAAACTTTTGATGAACATATGGTTCACTTGAATAGAGTTTTTCAAAAAATGGATGAAATTAATATGACCTTGTCCTTAAAAAAGTGTAAATTTGGTTTTCAATCTTTGAAAGTCCTTGGCCATGTTGTGTCAGGCTTACAAATTTGTGTAGACCAAAACAAAGTTGCTGCAATTCAAAATGTGAAAGCACCAACTTCTGTAAGAGAAATCCAAAGTTTTTTGGGTATGTGTGGCTATTACAGGCAATATATTAGAAATTATCAAGTTATAGCCTTACCTCTTACAAAACTCACTAGGAAAGATGTTGCATTCATCTGGAATAGTGACTGTCAAAAAGCTTTTGATACTTTAAAAAGTTGCTTAATGACAACCCCTATCTTAGCTCTTCCTGACTTTAACAAACCATTTGTCTTGTATACATATGCTAGTTTTATTGGTCTAGGTGCTGCCTTACACCAGAAACAAATTATTAATGATAAAACCTCAGAAGTTGTAATTTGTTATATTTCAAGAACCTTAAGAAATAGTGAATTGAAATATGGTGCCACTAAATTAGAGTGCTTGGCAGTTGTTTGGGCTCTTGAGAAACTTCATTACTATCTAGATGACCAAAAGTTTGAATTGGTAACTGACTGTAGTGCGGTAAAGTCCCTCTTAAACCTGAAAACACCTAATAGACATATGTTCAGGTGGCAACTTGCTGTTCAAGAATAAATAGGACGGATGACAATTATCCATAGAGCTGGAAATGTTCACTCCAATGTTGAAATGTTGTCCAGACTGCCTCTGCCAAATAATGACTCCAATCCTGCTTATGTGCCTGAAGATGATACTGTTCATATCCATGGTATATTTATAGTTGATATGGAAGAAGAGTTATTACAATTAATACTGGATTCATATGATAAAGATTCTGATTTAAATAAATTAGTTACTATCTTAAATGATCCTAAGAATGCTTCAATTCAAGCATTTATTAAAACTCTTCCTTCAAAATATCAAAGTGCTTTGATGAAAGGAAAGTTTTCTATGGAAGATGGTTATATCTATTATAGAAGAAAGCTGACATATGTAATTGTAATTGCCCCTTCTATGAAAGAAACTATACTCAAACTTTGTCATGATGACATATTAGCTGGTCATTTTGATCTAGAAAAAACTTTGATTAGAATCAAAAACACTGCTTGGTGGGCTAATATGTCTGAGGATACAAAATTATATGTTGAATCTTGTGATTCTTACCAAAAATCTAAAAGGTTGACATGTAAGAGAGCAGGTTTACTACAACATATTGAAGCACCTAATGCTCCTTGGAAAATAATTAACATGTATTTTGTCACTGGCCTTCCTGTAGCAGGTAAAGACAATTAAAACTCTTGTTGGGTGATAGTAGATAGATTCACAAAAATGTGTAAATTTATTACAACCCACAAAGATGTATCCAAAAAAGAATTAGCTTTCTTATGGTGGTCTTCCATGTTTAATATTATTGGATTCCCAAAAGCCATTATCTCTGATAGAGATCCAAAATTTACTTCTGATTTTTGGACCTCTTTAATGGATATTTGTGGCTGTGAGTTAAAGTAATCTACAGCTCATCATCCTCAGATGGATGGTCTAGCTGAAAGGATGATTCAAACTCTGGAAGATATGATTAGAAGGTATTGTGCCTTTGGTTTAGAATATAAAGACAATGACAGATTTATACATGACTGGGTCACTCTTTTGCCTGGTCTTGAATTTGCATATAATAGTACTGTTCATTCTGTCACTGAGAAAAAGCCTTTTGAGATTTGGTTAGGTTATGTCCCAAATACTCCTGCTTAAATTCTCAATAATAAATTACCTAAGTTGGAACTACATCCTGGTGTAAAATCTTTTATGCAAATGCAACAGCTATGCAGAAAACATGCTCAAAGCTGTATTGATAAAGCGTTTGAATAGGAAAAGAAAAGATGGGATAAATCCCATAAGGAATACACATTTAACAAGGGTGATGAAGTGTTTATATCTACTTTCCATTTCAATTTACAAGGTAACAACAAATTAAAAGATCCTTTTGTAGGACCATTTGTTGTTAAAAGAATGGTTGGTGATAATGCAGTAGAAGTAGTATTGTATTCTCCATATGATGGAAAACATCCTCTTTTTCCCATTTCTTTGATTAAACCTTATACTTCCAACAGTGACTTATTTCCCAAAAGAAGGGGAAGACCTAAGAAAAACCCTCCGGAAGTCACAGAAACTGCAGAAATTGATTAAATTCTCAATGATAGAATTATCACTTCTAAAAGAGGTATTGAATATTTATTGAGATATAAAAACAAGTTATCTGAACATGATGCATGGATACCTGGAAAGGAAATTTCAAATCTTTCTACTCTGTTAAAAAAGTATAAAAAGAAAAAATCTTAACATTTTTTTATTGTTTTTTTAGAGTGAGGGAGTGTCAGCCAGGCTATCTCAGGAGTCCAGTAATTTATATAGTAAATTACTGTAAAGGAATAACTTTATGTAAATATAAAAAATTATTTAAAATAAAATTATAAATGTTTTGTGAATGAAATAAAATATTATACTTAATTTTATTATTAAATAAATTGTATTACATAAACAAATATAATATTCTATAATATCATGGCGTGATTTATATGTATAAATAAATTATTTAAAATTATATTATAAGTGTAAATTTAATTTACACAGTAATTACAATTTTAATCATATCATTTATATAAAACTCAATACAAACTATCATATAATAATATTCATCAATATTTGGCGCTTCTGTGACCATTAATTTTGTCACCAATACTACTAAATTAATTTAATATGATTAAATTCAAATTCTCATGTTAAAAATTTCCTGTATTAACTTAATTAGTTGTTCAATTAATTTAATAATTAATTTACTTGAAATATTTAAATTACTATTGCTTATACTGAGTTAAGATTATTTAAAAGCGTAAAAATAATTCCTTTTATTTTAATTATACTCTTTTAGCTATTGGTATTCCTTCTTTAGATTTTTTTCTCACAGTTCTCATATTTTTATACTCATGTAGTTAATTGTTATATTAATTCTATTCTTTTTTAGAGATTATTAATGGGAAAATTACTTGTTTATTCACGGATTTATTTTTTAGGTTTTTAAATTAGATTCTTTTAAATTAATTGTTTCACATTATTTTACCTTTTTGTATATACTATTGGAACGCTCCAGAATGTCCTCCTGCCTATAAAAAGGCTCTATAATTCCCTCTGGTAGCTCATCACTTACTATACACTCACTCATCATATTTCAAATATATTTCTTTATTTACTATTTTTATTAGTTCATTACATCTAATTTAAATACTATATAAATTATTATAGGTTGCCTTAAGATTTATAATACTATTACTGAACTGACGCGCTTTTGAATATTTATTATCATTTATAATATTTTCAATTTAATTATATACTTACAACTTTATCACATCTGAACTATATTGTCATCTTACTCTCTTAAATTACATCTATTTTATTTTATTTTACATCATTACCTTATTATTCCCATCCTATTTTCTATTATTCCTACTAGTATCTTCAATCTTCTAGACACCCCAGCTGATAATTTCTATATTTTCATTTTTGCTTTTCATTTTTTTTTCTTTTTTTATAATTTCTTTTTTATTTTTTTTTATTTTTTTATTTTTTTATTCTCTATTTTTTATATTTATTTTTAAATTTTTAAATTTTTGTTTTTATTTCTTTTCCTATTTTTTTCTTTTCATTATTATTTATTTATTTTTAAATATATATATTTATTATTTATCTATTTTTTTTTTTGATTTTTATTTTTATATTTATAATTTATTTTATAATTTATATTATATTTTTATTTATTTATTTTTTATATATTTTATATATTTTACTTTTTATTTTTATTTAATCTATATATATATATTGTATATTATATTTTTACTACATTTCTTCATTTCTTATTGTTTTTTTGATATTTTATTTTATTTTATTTTTAATTTTTATTTCATTTTTGGTTTTTATTTTTATTTTTTTTATTATTTATATATTTATTTTAATTTATTGTTTCTTTTAAATTTTTTTTATTTTTTTATACTTTATTTTATTTATTTATTTATTTATCTTTTTTTTTTGTATTTTTTTTATTATTATTTTCTATATTATTTATTTATTATTTATTTTAATTTTTTATCTTGTTTTTTTTCATCTTTATTTAATTTTATTTATTTATTTTATTTTTTTATTTATTTTATTCATTCTTTTTATATATATATATATTTTTTATAATTAATTTATTATTTTTTTGATTTTTGATATTTTACTTTTTATTTTATTTATTTATTTATTTTTCTTTTCATTTATTTTTTTATATCATTTTTTTTAAGTTTATTTCTTTTTTTTTATTTCTTTTTCTTTTTTTTCATTTTTTTCATTTTTCATTTTTTTCATTTTTAATTTTTTTAAAAAATAATTTTAATTTTAAATTTTTAAATTTTTTTGTTTTTTTTTGTGATTATTTTTTTTATATATTTTGTTTTTTTTTAATTTTTTTAAATTTATTTTATATACTCATTTTTATTTTTTAATCTTTTTATATTTTTATATATATATATATTTTTTTCTTTACTGTATTTATTTGTTTGTATTTATATTTATTTTACTTAATTTATATTTTTTATAATATTATTTTAATAATATTTTTTATTTTTTATATTTTGATTTTTATATTTAATTTTTTTATTATTTTATATATTTTCAATTTTATAATTTAAATTTTATTTATTTATTTATTTTTAGTTTATTTTATTTTATTTATTTTGGTTTTATTTTTTATTTTTTATGTTAAATCTTATATTTTTATTTTTCATTAAACTTTATTTTAATATTTTTTTATTTTTTATTCTTATTTTTATTTTATTTATTTATTTTTTTTATATATATTTATTTTTAATATTTTGATAGTTATTTATTTATTTATTTATATTTATATTTATCTTTTATTTGTTTTTTTATTATTTTATTTAGGTTTTTTCTTTTTTTTTCTTTTTTGATTGTTTATTTTATTTTGTATTTATTTTATATTTAATTTAATTTAATTAATAAATTTATTCTTTTCTATTTTATTTTATTTTATTGTTTACTTATTGTTTATTTTTTTCATTTATATTTTTTTTTGTTTTACTTTTTTTTTATTTTCATTTTAATTATTTTATTTTGATTTTGATTTTTATATTAGTTTTTATTTTATTTATCTTTTTCTTTTTTTATTTATTTATATATATTTTATTTTTTTTATTTGATATATTTTTTCATTTTTTATATTTATTAATATTATCTTATCTATTGCTTTTAATTTATTTAATTTATTTTTTTTATTTTTTATTCATAATTTATATATATATATATATATTATTTATATATTTTTAATCAGTGTTTTTTCATTTTTTTTCTATTATTTATTTTATTTCTTATTTTACTTTATTTTATTTTATCTTTTATTTCATTTAATTTTTTTTTAAATTTGTTTTAATTTTTTATATTTTTTTTTGTTTTTTTATTTTTTATTTATTAATTATTATTTTTTATTCATTTGTTTTTTTTTGTTTTTTTATATTAATTTTATTATTTTTTATATATTTTTATTCTTTTTAATTTAATTTATTTATTTCTTTTTATCCTTTTACTTTTTTTTTATTTTATTTTATTTATTTTTATTTTCTTTATTTTAATTTTGTTTTTTATTTTTTTATTTTTATTTTTTATTTTTTTTGTCATATTATTTTTTTATTCTTATTTTTTATTAATTTTATTTTGTTTATTTTTTTATTTATTAATTTTTATTTACATCTTCTTATTTGTTTTTTTATTTGTTTATTCACATTTATATATATATATTTGATTGTTTATTTGTTTTTTTTCTTAATTTTTTATATTTTTTATTTAGTTTTTTTTTTATATATATATATATTTTAATTTTTTTATTTTATATATATATATTTTATTTATTTATTTAATTATATTTATTTTATTTATTTATTTATTTTTTCTTTATTTATTATATTTATTTTTTTCATTTTTTATTTTTAATCTATTTTTATTTATTTTTATTTATGTTTATTTTTATTTTATTCATTTTTTTATTGTTATTTTACTTATTTATTTTTTATTTATTTAATTTAATTTAATTTAATTTATTCCATTCAATTTCTTTATTTTTTTATTTATTTTTATTTATATTTTTTTATATTTATATTTATTTCTTTTTATTTTTACTTTTATTTATTTATATTTTTTATATTTGTATTATTTTTTATTTTTTATTTTTTAAAATATTTTATTTATTTTTTTCTGCACCACAAATATATATGTATATATATATATATATATATTCAAATCATATTTTTATGGATGAATCCCTTCATTTTTTTCCTATTCTATCTACAAAAAATTTTGTTTTACTTTATTTTTACCTTTTTCAGATCACATCACATCACATCACATCACATCACATCACATCACATCACATCACATCACATCACATCACATCACATCACATCACATCACATCACATCACATCACATCACATCACATCACATCACATCAAACCACATCACACTCTATCACCATAATTAATATTACAAAAATAAAAACCAACTTCAATAACCCAGTATTATATATAATCCTACTTTACTTTCTCAATAACTTCAACATAGATCCTTTGTTTCTAAAAAAAAGAAAAAAATTAATTTTAATTTCACTTAATTATTTTTTTTAGTTTTTAGTTTTTAATGATTTATTTCCATATGTATGCATAAAAATCTATTCATATATATATATATATATAAGATTTATAAGATTTATAAGATATATAAGATATATGTATTGAAAAGTAATTCTCATGATGTGACTGTTAGGATTTGGTTGAGAGGTGGGGAGGAGGAGTGCTATGGGCACTATGCATTGTAAGGAGGAGGAAGAGTGGATATTGCATAAGGGGGTTATATAGGGCCAGCGCTGTGGATTCCTCCTCACTGGACAACTTATATAGTAATCCAGCTACTCTCTAGTCTCACTGAAATTCAGCATAGTCAGTCCTGTCTTCCCTCACTGTTGGCAATCCCAATGTAGTGAGTCTTAGTTATTCTCACTTCTGTATCCAGAATAGACAGTCCCATCTTAGGCTAGTGGTAGAGCTAGTGGTAGTCTACCTTCTTAGGTCTTAACAATTTGTCCAATCTTAATTGGTGCACTGCCAAAGAACAGTGAACCCCTCAGGTCAGCCTGATGCAGAAACCCTTGCTGAAATGCAAGAGAAATGGGACACTTGCAAGAACAAATGCCAGACTCATGGAATGTCTAGCAGAGGAAAGGCCCTCATAACTCAGCCCCACAGTAGCAAAAATGGAAGCTGCTAAAGCTGAAGCACAGGAATGTCCCACAACAACAGTGCTGCTTATTAAAGGCCCAAAGATTGTTGTCAAAGCAATCTTTGATTGAATGCAAGGTCCCCTGGAAAATCAGTAGGAATTGCAGGTAAATATTTATGTCCTGCTTAAAATACATCAGTTCTCAGATGAGCAATCAAAAATTGGATTTGAAATCTTTTAGGTTACTGTCAAGGGGTCCTAATGGTCTAGAATATTTTATGGTGCTCCAAACGGTGGTGAAGGTGGATAACTCAAGGATTTCAATCAAGGTATGTAGATTTTTTATCTTATATGATTTATTACTCAATAAAAAGGTATGAAGGATTTATTACTATTACTTTGTGATTTCAGATTTACAATATTGTGAATACTAGAGCAAAAGAGATAGTAATAAAAATGATATTTGATTGTTTAATAATAAAATTGTAAATAGTAAGGATTGAATAAATCAGCACAAAAAGGAAGGCTTTTTATAGGAAAAAAGGAGAGAGAGCACACAGAGTTAACAAGCCTACATACAGGAGTTTGAGAGGAAAACTTATCCAAAATAAGAAATTGCAAATAACAAAAGTGTTCCATAAAGATGTGTCAATAAAATATATTTTACTGTATATATCAAATTATTTGATATATTTTTAAGCTTACTTTAAATGTCACACTTAGTATAAAATCATTTGAATTAAATTTTTGTATTAATAGAATTTTAACTTTTTAAATAAAAGTATTTTGAATTCTTAAAAGTTAGTATTAATAAATTTTTATTTCTCTTCCAACCTGTCATTGAGCATGGTGTTAGGGAATAAAAATATGAGGGACATTATTATTAATTTTAAATATTTACTAAACTTACTTATTTTAATTAGTTAATTTATTACAAGAAATAATAAATTAAATATAATATAACTAATAATAAAATAAGAATTAAAAAAAGTGTGGCTTCATCCCAGTAAATATTTAATTACTTTACTGGGTAAGTCTAGTAGCCTGGCTGACACTCACAGACAAGGTGGTGCTCTGGGAAAGGCCATATACAAAGGAACTCCTTGGAAATGGCAAGTTGGCAACAGATTTCTTTCATTTCATGGAGGCATTTGAATTAGCATTTGGTGACCCCAATGTTTCTAGAACCTCAGATCATGCTCCCAACCAGTTTCAACAGAAAGACTCTTTTACTGAGTAAGTGTCTGAATTCTGGGGCCACATCAGCTATGTTACAACATGGGGAGAAGGAGCACTCATGTTTCACTTTAGAAATGGGCTCTCACAAAAAATCAGGAATACCCTAATCAGTCACCCTCATCCAACCTCTCTCCAATGGCTTATGGAACTAGTCATCCAAATTAATAACAATGTCATGCATCAGAAAATGGATGGTTGGAGTGGTGCTTGTCAGTGGTGCAGCTATGCCCCTTCAAGAAGGGCCAGTGCCAGGGACCCAAATTCCATGGACATTGATGCAGTCAATGCACACAGCACTAGTGGGAAGAAAAGACCATCTGATGAGGAATACCAAAGGTGCATGAGAAAAGTTCTGTGCCTCTAATTTGGGAGTGATGGTCATCTGGTAAGGGAGTGTAGGGGAAAAATAAGGTTTAGTGAGGTTTAGGATAGCACAGGTAAGGCGCAGGTAAAAGACAGTGCTCAGGAGTGAAGGTTGTGCCCTCTGCAAGTGGATTAGAGGGAAAGAATAAAGGGGACTTTCTAGAAGAATTATCAGTGTGTAAGCCACTTGAAGTAAATGATAATCACATTATACTAAACTTGCCTTTAATGACCCTTGATGCCACAACAAAGGTACAAGCCCTACTTGACTGTAGGGACACAGACTGTTTTATTTCTAACAAGTTTTTACAGAGAAATAAAATGAAAAAAAGGAAAATTGGACCACCCTAGGTGTTTAATTATGTTTGACAGGTCCCCAGGTGGGGGAGGAGAAGTAAGAGAAAAGGATTTTTTCAGGTTTTGGTGTGATGGAAGGGAGTCGCAGTGCAGGGCATATGCGACAAACCTGAACGACCAGTATGAAATGGCTACACCATTATAACCCACAAATTGATTGGAAGTAAAAGAAGGTTTAGATGGGAAGGAAAGGGGATTCCAGCGCTAAAGTATCAGCCTCCTGGACCCCTCAGGGGTCAGGGGCCCATCCCAGAAATTCTTCTGATGTTTTGTTATCATCATTTGACTTTATAACATAACTGATGCTTCCTCTTGATTTTAAGAAGTAGGCTGGGGATGGTGCACCAACAGGAAGCACTGGGGAGGAGCAGAAAGGGGGTAGATTGTACCAAGAAGAGGAGAAGGCACAACAAAGAAAAGGGAAGATGGACCTCACAGAGAAAGAATTTGTCCCCTGGCCTCTGAAGGGGTCAGGGGCCCTACCTGGAAAGTCTCCTAGTGTTTCATTATCATCATTAGACTTGCCACAAGAACTGAAACTTTCTCTTGTTGCTAAGTTTCAGGACTTGGAGGGGGAACTGGAGGAAGAAGAGGTGCTTGAATTCAATGCAACAGCTTGTATCATATTTTCTAAGATTGCAGACAAGGTTCAGTCCTCAAATCAAACAAGAAGCCTCAAGGAAATGGTCCGTGAAGCCTACTAGGAATTCTTATCACTGTTTAAAGATGGAAGAATAAAAACCCTGCCACCTCACCAACCATACCACTTTACCATTGATCTGATGCCAGGCACAACTCCTCAATTTAGCCATATAATCCCATTTTCAACCTTTGAGTCAACAGCTCTAAAGTAGATGATTGATGAAAATCTAAAGAATGGTTTCATCAGAGAATCAAAATCTTCCTGGGCAGCCCATGTGATTTTCACAGGTAAAAAGGATGGGTCACTGAGACCATGTGTAGATTTCAGAAGATTAAAGGCACTGACAGTTAAAAACAGATATCCCCTTCCACTGACTAGTGAGTTGATTGACAGTCTAAAGCGTGCAGAATTTTTTTGCATCCCTAGATCTCAGGGAAGGTTACCACAACATACATGTGAAATAAGGAGATGAACATAAACTGGTATTCTGCACTAAATTTGGTCATTTTTGAATGGTTTTTAATTCCATTTGGCCCATGTAATGCACCTTCCACTTTTCAAAACTTCACCAATAGCATCTTCAGAGATAGAATAGGGATAGATGTGGTGGTGTACCTAGATGATATCCTGATTTACTCCAGATACATGGAGGAACACCAGATATATGTGAAAGACTGTTTTCAGCACTTGAGAGAAACCCAAGTATGGTTAAAACTGGAAAAAAATGTGTCTTTTCAGTAGGTAAAATCCCCTACCTGGTTATGATCATTTCAAAGAATAGGGTGAAAATGGATCTGGAGAAAGTAAAGGCAGTAACAGAATGGCCAACACCAACATCAGTCAAGGTGCAGATTTTTTTGGAATGGGTAAGGAGGTAGCAAGAAAAGGATGAGAGGGTTCAGCAGTTGGTGAAGGCGCTGTTATCAAGAAGAGGTATTGGTAAGGAAAGGATTGGAGGAGTATCACCTAAAAGTGGAAGCACTATATTAGAATGGGATGGATAGTGGTTCCAAATGATGAAGAGATCAAGAGGCATGTTTTCAAATTAAGGCATGACTCCCCCATGGCAGGTCACCCAGGACTGCTGAAGACTGTGAAGCTTTTGAATTTCAACTTTTACTGGAATTCCATGAAGGCATATGTCCAGCACAATGTAGAAGCATGCGACTCTTTCCAGAAGAACAAGATCAGCCCAACAATCATGCTGCTAGCCCTGTTAAGCATATCCAAGCAGCCGTTGAAGGAACTCTCTTATGATCTTATAGTGGAGTTACCCAAGTCACAAGGAAAGAATGCTATCCTCACAGTAGTTGACCACTGAACCAAGATGGGGCACTTTGTTCCCACCACTACCAAGGCTACATCAGAGGGAATTTCAAAATTAATGGTTGCACATGTCTGTAAATTACATGGATTGCCTGAAAGTATAGTATCAGATAGGTGAAGTACTTTTAAATCTAAATTGTTAGAAGGAATGTATGAGAAACTGAACATTAAGCCCATCTTATCAACAGCATGGAATTGGAAAACTGATGGGAAATCTGAGATAGTGAATAAGGCAATTGAAACATATTTGAGCCATTTCATTAACTATCAGCAAGATGACTAGGTGCAGATGTTACCACTGACAGAATTCTCATATAATAACCAGACACATACTTCAACAGGCATTTCACCCTTTTACACCAACTATGGATACCACCCAACATTCTCCATTGGCACTCCATCCACATTACAAGTCCCAGAAGCAGAAGAGCGTATCCAAAGAATATTGAGTATATGTCAAAAAGTAAAAGTGGCTCTCAAGTTATCTCAACAATCAATGAAGCATCATCAAAATCAAGTTAAGGACCCAGCATTGTGTGCTGCAAATAGGTGAAAAGGTTTGATTAAGCTCATGTCTCCTTTCCAGATTGTGTCCCAGTGCTAAATTAGATCATAAGAAAGTGGGGCCATTCAAAGTCAAACGCAGGGTATCTGACTCAGCTTATGTATGAACTGGAACTACCAATCTCAATGAGGCAAGTACATCCAGTTTTCAACATTTCATTTCTCACAAAGCATAAAGAAGATACAATTTCAGGATGCCCAGAAGAGCCACCAGCACCAATCCAGGTGGGAAATGAAGAGGATTTTGAGGTGGAAAAGGTTGTTTCTAAGAGGGTGTATAGGGGAAAGGCTATGGGGTTGGAGGTAGGTCCTGGGAACTAGTGGAAAATTTGGTGAATGCAAAGGAAAGGTTGAAAGAGTTTGAGAAGGAGAGCAGGGGACAGGAGGGGTAAAAGAGGGGTAATGTTAGGATTTGGGTTGAGAGGCAAGGAGGAGGAGCACTTTGGACGCTATGCATTGTAAAGAGGCGGAAGAGTGGATATTGCATAATGGGGTTATATGGGGCAAGCACTGTGGAGCACTCCTCATTCAACAACTTATATAGTAATCCAATTACTCTCTAGTCTCACTGCTAACTTAGCATAGTCTGTCCCATTTCAAGGATAGAGTCAGTGCTAGTAGTAGCCTGCCTTCTCAGGTCATAACAAACTGGCTATGCTGATACAGCAGTGAAACTAAGAGGTAACTGGATTACTATATAAATTGTCCAATGAGGAGTGCTCCACAGCACTTGTCCCATATAAACCTTTTATCCAATACCCACTCTTCTGTCTCTTTATAATGCATAGCACCCATAGCACTTCTCCTCTTCACCTCTCAACCCAAATCCTAACATTAACACAACTTCAAGAAAAAAAAAAGGGGGGGTTGATAATGAACATCCAGAAAACAAAATCAAACAAGATGACACTGTTATGATCCAAGTTCAAAGGTGATAAAGAGGGAACACTAAGGGCACTCTATACATTAAACTATTCAAAAGCAAATAATATTTTACAAGTGAGTTTCATGGGACAAGTACAATAGAGGTTACTCCTCATCAGATAACTTATTTAGTAATCCAATGACCTCTTAGCTTTCCTTCCATTCATGAACTATTACCCTCACTATCACCCCCCCACTTCACAACATAATCTGCCCAAGTTAATCTCACTACCTAATCATTATAATCATTCCCATCTTAAAACTAACATCAGAACTATCATGACATTCACCCTCTCCATAAGTCCTAACACATACACCCAAAAAAAAAAAAAATCATTTCTCATTTAAACTTAACCCATTTCATCATACTAATCTTACCTCAAACAACTTTCCCTCTAGTAAGATTTTTTTTGAAAAAAAAAAAAAGAAAAAAAAAACATCATAGGATATCACTACAAATTCAATATGAATCAACATTCAAATCTTATCTTCCAGAAGGATTCAAAAGGGAAGTTTCAGCTTTTTTTTCACTTTTTGTTTCAACACTAACTTAATTTGTGCTACATTTAATATGAATTAGGGGTTTCAAGGTCATGGACTTGCTAGCAGGTCCACCACCCCCCATATTGAATGGGGTGATACATACACAACCACTAAGCCCCTCCCCTTCCTTCTCTCCCCCCCCCCCTCCCCAAAAAATAAATAAATGAATAAATGAAAAAATAAATTCCATAATAAAGCAATAAACCCAACCACCGCCACCTCTCAAGTGCAATAAACTTAAACCACTCACACCAATCAATCAATCATGCAACATGTCAAATAAGTAAGAGCAAAATGGGATGGATAGATTAACCTATTCAAGGTGAGAAAAAAAAACAGAAACCTGATATATATATAAATATATATATATATACCAAACTGACAAACTAGTAAAAAAAAGAGAGAAAGAAAGAAAATAGAAACCTAAATATGTGTATATACTGTACTAAACTAATAAACCAAGTCAAAAAAAAAAAAACAAAAAAAAACAAAAAAAAAGTCAATATAAAAGTATACATAATATGAAACAAAAAGTTGTAGTCACACAAAGAATGTGAGTGAGTGATAGAAGGGGAAAGTGAAAGTGAGAAAAAATCAGGATTAAAATGGTTCCTAATTTTTTATAATCTGCATTAATTATTCTTTGTTCTTTTATATACATATATATATATATATATATATATATATATTCTTTTCTAATCTTATTTATTTGTTTCTTTTCAAGGAAAAAATTGTGAGGGAATGGGAGTGAAAGTAAAGTAGAGTAGAGTAAATTGATACTAAAGTGAAAGTAAAGTGAAAAAAAAATTAAAATGTTTATTTCAACTTATGTAAATCCAGTTCTCTTACTATTTACACACATTAAAAATAAAAACAAATTTAATCAGCTACTACTTCACTTTAAATTTTATCAATTTATTTTTTCTTTTTAGTAGGGCAAATCTGGGAGGCCCTCCCCACCATGTATGCCCTAGTGTTGATCCAAAAAGAAAAATGATAATAGTAAAAGTAAAACACATACCACAAAAAAATGAGTATGAACCCTAGAAGCATAATGAACTTCCATTTCCTCCATTTTGAAAGCATTCAATTCTTCCTATAAGCCATTTGTAAAAACGCAAGTAAATGAATAAATAAGGTTCCCATTTTTATTTTAATTACGTGTACATAATTCATTTTTTTTTTTTTTTTTTTTTTTTTTTGTACAACAAATGAATGTAAAAATTTGACCAGATGATTAAGAATATGTTAATTGATTGATTAACCAATATCCTTACCAAATGCATATACAGCTCTCGATAAAGCATAATAAACCTCACACACCTTAATTCTCTGAGCCAACGTAGGAGTTAACCGATTACACGTAGCAGGTTCACCTCTCCGATCATAAACAGCAGGTGGCCAAGTCGTGTGGATCGAGAGATTCTGAGCAAACGTTGCCCTCCTATTAACCAGTGGTAAAGAATGTTGATTTCGAATAAGAAATGGAGAAGAATTGGAAGTAGAGGTGGAAGTAAGAGTAGCGGAGGAAGATGGATTGATCATAGATCCGGCAGGTAAAACTGGGGCAGAATTATTTAAAGCAGGATGATTATAAACATTGCACTGAATAGATTTATCTGGAGAAGAAGAAGTGTTAGGATGATAAGATGCTTGTGAATTGGAAGGTAAAAGACCGTCTAGTTGAGCTTCAGATGGAATAACAGATAAAGCAGATGTAGTCATGCTACTTGAATTTCCAGATTGAAAATGGAGACTAGATAATTGTTGATTGATACCATCAACTGAACTGGAACGATCACGAGTTGAATGAAATCCAGGAGGCCTTGGAATTAGAAAATCATCTTGAGAAAAGTTTTTAGCATCTATATATGTAAATGTATTTATATAGAAAAGATTTTTGGATTGATGGATAAGTGTGAAAGATTAATATAATATATAAGAAGAATGACGGTGGTATTTTATAATACTCCAACTTACTCTTAAGGATTCCTTTTTTAGGTATAGCCTCTCTTGATGGAGTGGGTCTCAATTGATGAGAACGATATCCACACAAGGAAGCCGCGTCGTAATCGTCCAACTCACCATTTTCATCATCATGAGTGGAAGGGGACCCTAACTCTTCGATTCTTGAATTAGGATCAGGTTGATTGACGCTTATTCCACCACGCAACGTATGTTCATCCCATTCATCATTTTCATCATCAGATTGATCATCTGTTTGAGGATTTGAACCGGTATTGGAATGGGACAAAGTAGATGAAGGTATGACAGCTGAAGCAGAAGAACCAGGTAAGCTATCAGGGAAAGGTCTATCCCAACCCACATCACGGGCAGTTGCACTAGTGAAGGAAGGTATAGAAAATCCCCATTTACGACTTTTGCGACTACTTTTGACTTTTTCTTTTTCTTTTTCAATCATTTTCTTCCTAGCTTCGGCGGCAGCGGCTTTACTTGATTTTGAAAGAGACGAATTTGAAACAGCAGGTTCAGGATGAGTAGAAGAAGAAGAAGAGGAAGAAGAGGAAGAAGAAGGTGGTGGTGGTGGTAAAAGAAAATCAGTAGAGGATCCACCAGATGAATCTGTAGGAAACTTCTGAGACTTGGAAGAGGTGGTGAGGGTTGAATTAGATTTTGAACCGCTAGAAGAATGGCCAGTATAATTGGTTGTAATACCACTACTACCACTACTACTACTACTACTAACACCACCACCACCACCAGCACCAGCACCAGCACCAGCAGCAGCAGCTGCAGCTGCTGCTGCTGCTGCTTCTTGGGCTGCATACTGTTGCTTTTGTTTCTGAATAAAAGCAGCAGCTGGCGTCATGCCCCGATACTCGCCTGAAGTTCGATCGATTTCTGCAGTCACTTGAGCCACACAAGTTTCGGCCATATTCTTGTGTCGCAAAGAAGGATTTTCATTTGACCCAGAAGGGCCGTCGGGGTCTTTCTTGTCTTTGAACATTTTAGTGAGCCCCATCACACTATTTCTTCGAGCCGTTTTTCCCAAGGTGCCCAATTTACGAATCATGACAGAGGCAGAAGAAACAGTTGAAGAAATGGATAAATTGTCAGTAGAAGAATTAGCTTTGGAATGAAGTAACCCGAATCTTCTTCCAGATGATGAGCCTGAGACTTTGACACCATGAACAGATGCCGAAGAGCTTTTGAGTTTCTCATTTGTTTTACTAGATACAGGAGCCAAACCGATCGTGCCGAGGGAAAAATTGGAAGAAGAAGCCGTTGGGGAGTCGAGAAGAGGTTGATCTTTTGATGGATCATTATGATTGTTGTTGGGATGACTACTACTAGATTGTGACATCATTCCTTCGCTCATAGCTCCCATACTTAATGCACGACGTAGTTTATTACCTAAACTCTTTTTAGTTGTCTTTTTCATGTTCAATTCAGCCCCACTACCACCACCACGGCTACCACTACCAGGAGAAGAGGTAGCCAAGGGGGATGGGTTGTTCAAAGTTTTTTGACCAGGAGAATCGAGAGGGGTGTGAAGAGGAGATTTTTGATTGCTGGTGGTGGTGGTGGTGGGGGGACCTGTGGTTGGAACTGAAGCGGTGCTATCGACACTTGTACCAGGAGTAGATCTATGACCAAGTTTGTTACGATCGGCCAAATCTGAAGTGCCCTCCGAAGGACTCTCTTCATCGTCCTCGTCCTCGTCATCATCTGCACGGATATCGATACAAGAGGTGAGACGATCAGATTTGGAACGAGATTGAGCAAGAGGACTAGATTTTCGGACAGGTTGTTGGAGTAAGGGAGGAGTGATGAGAGGGAGTTGAATAGATTGAGGTGGCTGAAGAAGCGAAGAGTGCATGTGATTAACAAGAAAAAAGAGAGAGATGAAGAAATATGAAAACAAAAAACCAAAAGGAAGAGATGAAACAAACGGGATTGCTGATAGCAGGAGTGGAAGACTGAGATTCGGTTCGAATGCGAAGGGTGCTTCCACCAGAGCTGATGACGGAATTTCTCTTTGAATAATCGGATTTAAGACTATCGTTTCGACTACGAGTATGAGGAGGAGAGGAAGAAGGAGAGGAGTGAGGAAGATTGAGGGAAGAAGAGGAGGTGTTATTTGAGAGAGAGTGGGGATAGAAGAGTGGAGGATGGGGACGATCAGGGGAGGGAGGAGGGGAGAAGGAAAGCATTGGAAGATACTGGTGGGGAGAGTGAGGGTCAGGAGTGGGGGTGGAAGTGTGAGTGGACATTGAAGAAGAAGAAGAAGAAGAAGAAGAAGAAGAAAAAGAGATTATATTATATATGATATATGATATATTATATATTATATATTATATTGATGTATTATATATGATATATGTTATATGTTATATGATATATTATATATTTTATATTATATATGATATATGATATATGATATATGATATATGATATATGATATATTTTATATGTTATATAATATATTCTATTACATATTATATTTTATATTCTTTTACAGTGATTTTACTCCTTTCACTTGCTCAACGCAAGGGGCACTCCATCCCTCCCTCGGCTCATCTTCCGCTCTACCGCCACACTCACGCAGATGTCCTGCTCACCGTCAATCTAAGATCCTCATCTTCATCTATTTGTACTACTCATTCCGCTTTGCTTTTCTCTATCTTTCATCTCTAGCAGTCTTTGTCTTCTTTCCGGTAACTCTCTCTCTATATATATCTATAGTCTTAATGGTTTATAAAATGTTTTTGAATAACATAAGATGATCCAACACAACACAAATGAATAGTAAGTCCAATCTCAACTTGTTAATGTTAACATTATTCATGGAATGGATAAACTAATAATTAAATTAAAGTGCAATAAGAATAAATAAATCAAAATAATGAAATATAAATAAGATTTAATCAAAATAATTTAAAAATTAAAATTAAAATCAATCTTTGATTAAACCAAGATATAAAATTAAAGTTTTCATAAAGAAATAATTTATCAAATTTAATTTATCCCTTCAAGTCTCAGAGAAAAACTAAAACTCTCTCTCTCTCTCTCTCTCTCTCTCTCTCTTGCGCTCCCTGGCCCTCCCTCTAGCTGACTTCAAGCAAGGTCTGAGCTCCAGTAAATACAATGAACTTAGATCTACAACTTTGCCACAAATGTTATTCATTTTTAACTCAATTAATCAACTAAAATTAATACAAGGTATCAACCTTAGCAGATCCACAATGAAATTAAAATTTCATTGCAAAAAAAAAAAAAAAAACATCCTTATACCCCAAATATCTTTTGTAATTAATTTTTGAAAAATTAATTAGGGTTATGAGATATTTTAGGTGTCAATGTTCACCTCTTATCTGACAAAAAAATAAAAATAAAAAAATAAAAAAATTCCCTCAATTTATTCATAACCACATCTTGGACAACTTTCTGGATGTGCTAGCCTCCCTACCTTGCTGCTGCACACTCCCATCGTGTCTATTCATTCTATTCATTCAGATACCTCTCCATCTCATCTGCTCATTTCTGCTCCTTTTCATGATCAAATATCTTAACATGCCTCATTGTCACATATCTTCTCAAAGGTAGCCTTCTTCCTCTTGTTCTTCAATTCCAATTACTCCCTCTTTCCCTTCACACACACACACCCCCCTCAGCTAAGAAATCAGAGACCATTCAGCTAAAAAAAAAAAAAAAAAAAAGGTAGATCACCTCATATGTATCAACTGGCTAAAAACCAAAACCAATTATGATTCTTGTTTTTGGTACTGAGAATGCAACTAAAATAGGAAGGTCCCCCTGCATCAAACATCAATGGATATCTTCTAATGGCCAATGAATTAAGAAGTAAGACAAAGGGAAGGATTGATCTTTTTCCAAAACAGGTGTCTGAAGGCTTCAAGTACTATTGAGCCAAATACAAGAAGGCCAAGACTTTTTCATCTTCCACTGGTTTTGATATGACTGATCTTGATATCAGTAAGGGCATTAAATATATAGATAATAAACTTGTTTCTTTAAGTCCTTACTATAAAGAGATGGATTTCATATTTGGAGAGCAAGCTGATTTGAATCCTGAATACATGTTGCATGGAGAAGATTCTATCTCTGAACATGATTTCAAGAGAAATCTTTTAATATCCTCTTCCTCCACTCAACCCTCCCCTCTGTTAAAATTAAAACAAATCAAGATATCTTTTCTATAGATCATTATGGTGATATAAACTAACCCAATCTAACTTCTGTTAGTTTTTTTTTCTTGTATCTAATCAATTTATATATGTTTTATTTACTTCTCTTTTTTCTTTTTCTTGTTTCTAAAAAAGGTGATGAACCAACCCAGGTGCCATAATCAAGCAACTTTGAAGCTAGAAACAATGATGATGATGATGATGATGATGATGAAAATATACCCAATTCCTCCAATAAAAAAGCAAAGACCTTCAACTACTTTAAATTTCATCACTCAAAGAAAACAAAAAAACAAAAAAAATAAAAAAAATATAGATGGTACTTCTCACAACCCCCATTTCTTTTCTCAAAGTATTTTCTAAAGAGACATGATACTGGTAAGTGATAGGATACCTCTAACTAAGTTAATCAATTATTATTTTTTTTGCTTTGTTTTTGGTTAATATTTCTTAAAATTATAGGTAAAGTTGAAGTTACATGAGAGACTTTTAACTTTCAAAAAGCAACGATTTCACCTCCTTTTTTTTATACTATGGAGGCGTGATAGGGAAGAAGACTTGGAGAAGAAAAGAATTTAAGCTATTGATAAGTATGGAAAAAAAAAATAAAAGAAAGAGTAGGAAGTTCTTAAGTATACAATTTTATATTGCATCAGATCAAGATCAAGTATCAACTTGATCATGATTCCAAAAAAATAAAATAAAATAAAATAAAAATAAAAAAGCGTTCATGATAGGTTATATTAAAGCTTATAAATCTATTGACAAAATTGAACACTTCCTGAAAATGTTGGATTGATGACTAGATTTTTATTTTTATTTTTATTTTTTTTGCAAATTTCATTACTCTATCTAACATCAGTTGAATACCTTATCAAAGAAATCTAATAAATTCATTTTTTAAATTGGTTCCCATCACAAAATGTGAAACACACACACACACACACACACACATATAGGAGAAAAACCCCATTAACTAGATGCCTAGTTGTTTTTTATGTCCCTTTTTGAACCCTAGTTGTGATTCTGTTTGATACCTTGGAGTGACCCTGTCCAAGACACTTCCACTTTTTCTTACTTCCCTCACATTCACCCCTTCCCTTTCCTGTGCTCATCTTTGATGAGTTTTCTTTCTCTACTAGAATCCTCACTCATCACACTGATTCTTTAATGGCTCCTACTCCCCTTCCATTTATGGTCAGTCATTTTTTTATTTGCTTTCATCTTTCCTTTTATCACCTCCATCTGCAGGAAGATAAACCCAAGCACTTTAAGTCTAATCTTTTTTACATTCATGGTTTAGTCCCTTTTTTTTAATCTTTTCTTTGTAAATTAACACAATTTTCTGATCCTGTCCTTTTCTTGTGTTGCCACTAATTCTACCACAGCTAAAATTGGCATTGCTCCCCTCCCTTCAGTTTCAATAAAACTCCTTTTCCTCAAATACACCTTGATCTCCACCTCACCCCTTCACCTCTACTTGATAACCAACCCCTCAAATTCAACTCTCTTACCACCCATTTATCTCCAATAGACACCCCAATCCTAAAAATTATCTTGCTCTTTGTCCCTTCATCTCCACTGGGTACCCCAGCACACCCCTTCACCTCTACTTGACGACCAACCCCTTAAACCCACCTTGCTTACCTCCCATTTATCTCCAGTAGACACCAAAACACACCTTTTCAACTAAAATTGATTTCCCAAGCATCACCTTCACCTTTCTCTCTTCCCCTGCACCTATACTAGAAGAACCATCCCTCTCCTACACCTCAAACTGACACCCCATCACCCAAAATTAGCTGGCCACCCTCTCCAAAACCTCCAACAAAAACCCCCCCTGGGGTGTCTACTGGAGATGAATGGGAGGCAAGCAAGGTGGGTTTAAGGGGTTGTTCATCAAGTAGAGGTGAAGGGGTGTGCTGGGGTACCCAGTGGAGATGAAGGGACAAAAAGCGAGATAATTTTGAGGATTGGGGTATCTATTGGAGATAAATGGGAGGTAAGAGAGTTGAATTTGAGGGGTTGGGTATCAAGTAGAGGTGAAGGGGTGAGGTGGGGATCAAGGTGGATTTGAGGAAAAGGAGTTTTATTGAAGCTGAAGGGAGGGGAGAATTGCCAATTTTAGCTGTGGTGGAATTAGTGGCAACACACAAAAAGGATAGGATCAGAAAATTATGTTAATTTACAAAGAAAAGATTAAAAAAAAGGGACTAAACCATGAATGTAAAAAAGATTAGACTTACAGTGCTTGGGTTTATCTTCCTACAGATGGAGGTGATAAAGGGAAAGATGAAAAAATATAAAAAATGACTGACCATAAATGGAAGGGAAGTAGGAGCCATTAGAGAATCAGTGGGATGAGTGAAGATTCTGGTAGAGAAAACAAACTCAACAAAGATGAGCACAGAAAAGGTAGGGGGTAAATTGGGGAACAAAAAAAAGCAAATGTGAGGGAAGCAGGATAAAAATTGGAAGTGGCTCAGACAGATTTATTACCAGAATCAGACACAGAGTCACAACCAGAACCCAAAAAAAAAACAACTAGACACCCTGTTCATGGTTATTTTCTCCTGTGACACTCACATTTTTTTTTTTCTTTTTCTTCTTCTTTGTCTTTTTATATCATTTTTTTTTTCAAATTTTAAACTCAAGTCAATAAATTTGAATTTCTGAATAGAGCTAAGTTTCAGGATTTGGGTCAAGAGGTGAGGAGGAGGAGAAGGAGTGCTATGGGTGCAATACACTGTAATAGGTGGGAAAGAGGGATATCACATAAGGGGGTTTTATGGGGCAAGAACTGTGGGGAACTCATTGGAAAACTTATTTAGTGATTCAGTTACTTCTTAGTCTCCCATAGTTGTAAACCTCACTTTTGGAAGTCCCAAAATAGTCAGTCTTAGTTAGTCTCACTACTTTCTTCAGCATAATCAGTCCCATTTTTATTAGTAGTAGTCTGCCCTCTTAGGTCTTAACACTAAGTCAATGAAATTCTATATTTTTTTTGAAAATTTGACAATATTCCACCCCCCCCTGCCCTGAATTTTATTGAAGTAAGGGGTGGGTATCACCAAAATTTATTGAAATTAACAATTCTGCTTGTCTGATTTGAAAATTTGGCAATACCCTCCCCTGAATTTTATTGAAGTCAGGGGTGCAAGTCACAAAAATTTATTATAACTACATAAATTAATAAGTAAATAACTAAGATATGTCAATTTTATTAGTTTTAAAGTAATGAAAGTTCCTCTAGCCAAAATGTAGATCAAATCTAGAAAAAGATGGTCGGGACTTTCCACAAACTAAAAGAGAATCAATGGCATTTCGTGCTCCTTTCCACCCAATCATTTGACCTTTCATTCAAGAAATCTATTATTTATTGGCTTGAGACATTTCAGACAACTTCTTTTTTCCTCCAACAGGTCAACATCAACAGTCTTTACATCAAAAAAAGTTTTTTTAAATGTCTTAAGCTGATAAATTATAGATTTCTTGACTGACAAGTCAAATGATCAGATGGAAAAAAGCACAAAACACCATTTATGCTCTTGTGGTGACAGGTATATGCTAGAGGAACCCCATCAAACAAATTAATGTTGTCATAATTACCTGTTATACAACACAAGGTTTTTGGCCCATTACTTTAGTTTAGTAAATCAAAATATCAGATTTATTTCTTAAAAATTTATAAAAGAATAATAAATATTTGGTGAATTTACTAATCCTCATACTTTTTTGATCTACTTCAAGTTTTTTTTTCTAATTCATTTCCTTTACCTTGTTTATTCATTGAATTAGCTTTTGACTTTTTTGTAAAGAGCACCCAAAATGTGTGAAGTCTTCACAAGATTTTAAACCTGGAGGAGAATTTTTTGTTTGGTGATTATCATGAGAAGAGTTTTAAGCAGATTTGATGATTCCATTTCCCAATCAAAAAAGTTAATAAAACACTTATGATCTAGGAAATTTAAGCCATAAAATTTGATTTTAGAAGGTGAACATATAGGTTTTCTAGAAATAGAATCAATTTGTGAGAAAAATCTAAATATAAGATAATTTGCACTGTTTGTGTCAGCCAGGCTACTCGACTCACCCAGTAAAATAATTAATTATTTCCTTGGATGAAGCCACACCTTTTTTATTTTCAATTTATTAATTTTATTTTATTTACTTTAAATTTACTTGTTATAAACTAATTACAAAGAAGTAAAATTAGCAAATAATTAAAATTAATATTATTTGTCCCTTATAATTTATTTCCTAACACTGTGCTGAATGACAGGTTGAGAGAAATAAATATTATTATTAAAATAAAATTTAAATATAAAAATTAAAATAACTATATGCAAGAAATTCAAATTACCTATTTAAAAATGACACTTACAGTTATTTTTAAATAAACCAATTTATTTCTGATGTATACAGTAAATACATATTTTTAACACTTTCTTTCTAGGACAACCTTATTATTTGAAAATATTTTTCTGGAATATTCTTTTTCTTCTTTCATACTCCTGTATATATGATATTTTTCCTCCATGCTTTGCCTCTCTTTTGCCTATATCAGGCCTCCCTTTTCTGGTTGTTTTGATTCATCCCTTACTTACTTATTTTATTAAATCATTTAAATCAAAATATTTATTAATATTATTTATTATTTCAGTACTTACAACATTGTAGCTCTAAATTATAAGCTATAATAAATCTACCTCTTTAAATTTGAGTAAACAAAATAAAAGAAAACATATGTACCTTTGACTTTGAACACCCCAAAATTCCACCTACCACCGCTGTTGGACTTCTGTTAAAATCTTCTAGACATCAGGACCCTTTGACACTTGAGGACTATTCTGAATTTTCAACAGCGCATTGATATCTTGAAGCCGATGACCAAGGGACCATCAACGACAAGGTACCAGTAGGACAAGTAGACAAGAAAAACAACAAAAATCATAAACCACATGACTTATTTTTTGCTATGACTGGGAATAAAACCGCGCTCCAAAATTTAGGTTCATATATTGGCAATAGTCATATATATTTTTGTTAATTATATTGATTACTATTTGGGGGTCATTTTGCACATTTCATTGTACACGTTGTGGTGATCCTAACCTGGGTAGGCCTTTGGAGTGCATATTTTGGGGTATTTGGTATGTAGGATGTTATTGGGTTTATGGTGTTATTAGTGGATTTTTTCATATTTAGGAGATAATTAGTAGTGTTTATGGAGGCTTAAGCTAGGGTCACTTATTATGTCTCAGCTTAATGTCCTTTCTTTTCTCTTCATTTTGGTATCCCATATGGGTGGTTACCTTGTTTTATAGGGTAGTTATGGTGTTATTATTGGTATTTATCGGATGTTTATTTCTTAGTGGTGCTTATGAAGGCTTAAGCTAGGGTCACTTATTATGTCTCAGCTTATTGTCCTTTATTTTCTTTTCATTTTGGTATGTATTATGTGTGTTTATTTTGTTTATTAGTGAAGTTATGGGTTTTTATGGGTTGTATGGGTGTTTTAGGGCCTAGAAGCGGCCAGCCCGCCCCCAAGCGACCTGCCTGCCCCTAAGCGGAGCCTCCTCCAAGCGGCCTGGCCGCCTGGGCACTGGGGAGGCGCTAAAATGCACTTTTATGCATGAAAAAGGCTGGGAAAGCTGGATTTTGGCTGGGGAATCGGTCAGGGTGGTCTGTGCACTGGCTGTATGATGCGTGTGTGGGAAGATTTTTAGGCAATCATCTTATCTCTTTACTCATCGCCTCTCTGTTCCTCACTGTCTCATTGGCTGGTTTTTTGTTGGAATATATTACTGTTCATTTCAACTCTTTCTGGCAGTCTATCTGGGACTATTATCTTCACTTTTAAAGAGGTCAAGAGTGTTTAATTAGAGGGTCTAGCAAACAGATCTCCAATTTGCTGCAACAGGTCAATCTCACTTATTTTTCTAAAGGGACAGGGGATTTTCTTTCTGGTTTTTCTCCAACTCCCTTGGTCAAGGCCCATAGCTAGTACTATAGGATTGTCTACAACGTATATATTTTTTACTCAGAACTCTGTAAGTGGCATGAACTTGCTCATTTTACAGGGGGAGGTGGATGGTAAATAAAATATTTTTTTTCCTAGTTGACCAAGATAGAACTATATTGTTATTATTACTAGAAGTAATATTAAAATTTAAATTAATTATTTTATATTATTTCTTTTTAGTTATTTCAGTTGACATCTTTCCTGATAATTAAAATTTTATTATTTTTTCACTTGAAAAATTGTCCTGACAGTAATTTATTAATATTTAAAATTAATTGAATTAATAATATTAAAATTATTTCAGTTGACAATAAGTCCTGATAATTAAATTATTTCATTTGAAATTAAGTCCTGGTAATTAAAATTATTTTCGGTTGACATTAAGTCCTGGTAATTTAATTATTTCAGTTGACATTAAGTCCTGGTAATTAAATTATATTCAGTTGACATTAAGTCCTGGTAATTAAATTCTTCAGTTGAATTCTAGTCCTGATAATTATCAACATATACATTGCTAATTATTAAATTATTTTATTACTTCAGTTGATTTATTTCAAATCCTGGTTATAAAATTATCTTAAATTGATTAATAAATATTTTTTGATTATTATTTCAGTTTATTTTTTGTCCTGGAAAACAATATATTTTAATTATTCCACTTGATTAAAAAATCCTGATAATTACTTATATAATAGAAATTTTTCTTATTTATTTTTCTTTAAAATAAAGTAAAAACAATAACTAATTTTAATATTTTTTTTTCTCTCAGTTCAGTTTAATTACAACTATGACTGATAAAGGTGCTTCTGCTGGCCGTGATGAGGAACTGAATTTAACTGATTATGATGAAGCTTCTTCTGTAAGTTCTCCTTTGACTACAAAACTGGCTCAAATTAATCAATTACTGGACCAATCAGGATGTGGAAATGCAGGAGATGGAAATATTAGTAGAGACAACTGCTCAAGATCAAAAGCCTTCTATCAACCCACCATAAGTGCTTCCCAAAGGCTTCAAAATAAAAAAGATGCCCTTGAATCAGCAAGTCAAAAATCTCTCCACTCACATCAAGGAGTTGAGGTCAGAAAACCTCAAGCTGAGGTCAAGAATAGACTCTCTAGAAGACAAGTTAAGAAAAATAGAGTTCTTCCTTCAAGAGAAGAGGAAACCTCCTCCTCCCCCTAGAGCCCTTACACAATTGGCCCCCCAGAAACAGGAAAAGGTGGAAGTCTCAAAGTGGCAGTGAGATTGGCTGAACACCCAGTGGGATTATCTGTTCCAACAACAACAGCGACAAGTACCTCAGGCAGGTACTTCAAGAACCAATCAGTTCAGCCCCACACCTTCTCACCCCTATCAAGGAGGAAGAAAGAGAAAAAACAATCACATTCAATTCTCGCCCAAGCCATGTTAATCCCCTCTATTGAATCTCAAGTACCATTTTTTGTTACTGATTCAGTTCCTTCAAGTAATTCTGGAAGAGGGGATGAGAGTGTGAGACCAGTGGAGGCTGAGAGTAGTAGACAGATTGCTCAATATTCTAATGTATCTAATCCTTTGGTTTTTATTGCTACTTCAATGATAAATCTGGATATGGCTATTATTTATGAAACACTTGATCCTGAGTTTTATGAGAATCTTGAAAGTTATTCTGTTTCCCTATTGAGAAATACTCCAGATGTAGCTAAAATTAATCATGAATATTTGAGGGATATTATTGCTAAAAAAATCATATAATGAACAACATGAAATTGACTCAGAAATATAATAGTTTGTTAACTGAACAGGGTTATCAAGCATTGAAGAGTGAGTTACAGAGAGTTTCTGAAGATTTGTTTCATTACAAAGTAACTCATGAAAAGAAAGTTTCTTTATGGAAAAATATCAAGAATGATTTGTCTAAATTAAAAGATACTGTGTCCATCTGTTTCCAGGAGCTAGAAGGGAATAAGATGAACTTAGAAAGATTGAGTGACCATTATTCATCTTTCCAAAATAAAAACCAGTTATCTCTTGCAACCATCAATGAGAATTTATCTAGTATTCCAAGAGTGAAAACTAGATTAACAACCATTGAAGAGAAATTGGGATCTTTGTTACCTGATCAAAAATTTTCTGACATTTCTTTGAAAAAGCCTGTTGTGCAGGATACCTGTTGGCCGGTCATCTAGAAGGAGGAGAAAAAAGGAGGAGGAAATAAAAGGAACTAGGGGAAGGTAATACAATAGATAATTGATAAGAATTTAGGTTTAAAAAGTATAAGAAAATTAGAGTGAAAAAACAAAGAAATGCAACAACAAAATTTTGAGGAGTGATATAACGGGAGGTTCAATTTATAATATTTAAATTTTGTAAGTTATATATCAGTGTGCAGCTCACAATTAGTATTATTAATAGACTTAGAGCAGCCTTTAGTTATTTATATAAAATTTAAATTAGAGTTGTAATACAAATAAAAATAGTAATTAATGTATTATATTAAACATATGTCCAAGTTTGAGTGTATAATAAGTGGTGAGGCTACAGGGGGTTAACCAAGGCCTTTATATAGGCAAGGGGCCCTCTGAAGCGTCATAATAAAGTATATACAAAGAATAATAAAAATATAATAACAAATAACTGATTTTAAGTAAGTGTAAGGGGAAATATGACACCATTAACTAAAACACATGAGTTAGAGCCCAAATATCCACCAATTTAAACCCAAAAAGTTACCATAAAATTAGTGAGTAGTTAAATAAGTTTGAGAGACATAAAAATAATTGAATTAATTTAAAACATGTCTTATAATCTTTTAAATAATAACCAATTTAACTGAAACATGAAAAATAACTTATTTTAACACGTGAAAAATCTTGTAAATAATTAATTTAGTATAAAACATGAATAATTAATTATTTTAATTACTTTTATTAGTGTAATAATTAATTTAATTTAAAAAAAATACTTATTATAAAAAATTTACTAATTTTAAGAATAAAACATTAATAATATCTTTAAATAAGTGTTTTAACTTGTTTAATACTTTGATGAAACAATTAGGAATCAAAAAAGCGCCCAATATTATTGTTTAATAGCATATGTAAGGTTTTATTAAATATATAAATTCAATTAATTAATTTAATTACATTATAAGTTAATTTTATACTTATAATTATAATATATGTTTATAATTAATTAATTATTAATTTATATTTATTAAATACTTAAAAATTTGCCATAATATATAGAATATAACATTTAATATGCTTAATTTAAATGTATATATAATTTATATAATAATGAAATTAATATAATACCTATTTTATTTATATTTAATATAATACTTATATCATTTCATTATGCAATATAATATTAATTTAATACATAATAAGCATATTTTTATGCACTCTTTTGGTTCCAGTAAATTTACATAACATTTACTGGGCTCCTGCTATAGCCTGGCTGAAAATACCCCAATTTTACCTGTTCCTACTTCATCCAAAGTAAAATTAGTGCCAGAAATGCCTGTTAATACCACTGAGTCTCCATCAATACTTGATGATGTACCTGAATCATCCACAGAAAGATTAAACAATGAGATTACTTCTCAATTGGAGAAGTTACAGCTCCTTCTCACTCAGAAACAAGCTTGTAATAAGAAGACTACTTCAAATCAAATGAATTTTCCAAAACTTGACCAGTATCCAACATTTGATGGTGACTCTTCCTTTGATTGACAGCAGTTCATTTGCAGGATTGATAATATAAAAAATTCTTAAAAGCTCCCAGATGAGGAAATTGTGTCAAATTAATTTCTTTATTTACCAATGTAGCCCTAATGTGGTATGAATCTTTTATCTTGGATAAAAATTACTACTCATGGGAAGATTGGAAAAAAGTAATTAAAGCACAATTTGGTGGTTCCAAGTTTAGGTTAGCTCAACAAAGGCAGTATGAAGAAACCAGATATAGCTCTTCTACTAAAAAACCTATTGAGTTCTTGATGAAACTTGTGAAAATTATGAGGGAAATGGACCCAGATATGGAGTTTGATTTATGGAAGGACAGGATCCTCTATAAATTACCTATGTCTCTGAGAGACTTAATAGTGGCTAGGATTGAGTTCTCCAGAAAACTTTCTTCCTTAATGAATACTTGTAATGAGATCCTTCTAAACAACAAGTATGATGCTAGAAGATTCATTCCTAAAACCTCTTTGGAGAAACCCTCCACTTACCAACAGAAACCTCTGGAAAAGGTTGGTAAACCTTCTGCCCCTGTTGCACCTAAAAAGTATGCAACAAACACTTACTTCAAGTGCAACAAGCCTTGGCAGAAAGGCCATGTTTGTGACAAGAGGATAAATATCTTTGAACAAACTGAGGAGCATTCTGATGACACAATAGCACTGGATGATACTTCAAGTGATTGTGCCAGAAATATTTCATATGAATCTCAACAAGGAATCTTAATGCTGGAAGAAGATATTCATTATTTAAATACTATTGATATTGATAATAATTATTTATCTACAGTTGAGGATGCTGAGATCATAAGGAACATTGAGGATAGCTCAATTGTTATTGCCCCTCTCAAAGCACCAGTCTTGATCAATGGAACCAGCATTGAAGTTGTTCTGGATTCTGGAGCTGGAGGAAGTGTAGTATCTGAAAAAGCACTTGCTTCAGTGGATCAAGACTATAAATCAAAACTTATGCCTATCATTTCTGAAAATTGGTGAGGTTATGTCTCTGTTTTGTCCCCCATTGGTAAATACAAAACCACAGTGTTTTTTAAATATAACCATGGTTTTGTAAGAGCTGTTTGTGATTTTGTTGTCATTAAGAAATGATAGCTTAAGCAGTTGGTTTATTATAGGAAATGATATTTTAACCAAGTATGGCATAAAATTGGATCCTTCAAACCAATGTTTCACAATGGGGATGAATGGGAAGAGAAAATTTAGGATTTCCTCCCCATAAAAAATTAATAAAACCAGAATTGAACACATGTAATTCTGTGGTTCAATAAAAAGGAATATCTACAAAAGAAATTCATGCCATTATGTCTGAAATTGACAATGCTTCTTTTGGAGAACAAATTTCTGGTGAGGATAAAGATTCCATCATTAAATTGATAAAATCTTTTCCTATGGCCTTTGCTCATGGTTCACATGAACTAGGATTAGTTAAAGAAGAGATGAAAATTTCATTATCTTTTCCATTAACTGACATACCACCTAGTCTATAGAAGAAGCCTTATCCTGCTTCTCCTACAAAGAGAAAAGATATTGAAGACAATATCTCTACCCTTTTAAAAATGAATATTATTGAAAAGGTAGTTGAAACACCTAAATATTGTGTTATCTCACCTGTCCTAATTTCTTATGAGAAAGATAAAGCCAGGTTATGTGGTGATTATAGAGCATTAAATACTTTTACTGTTGATGAAATCTATACTTTACCTAGAGCTAGCTCAATACATGCTACCTTACAAGGTGCTAAATATATCAGCTGTCTGGATGGTAACAAGGAATATCACCAGGTACCTGTTGAGAAGAATTCCCAGAATTTTCTGATGATTGCTACTCATATGGGTATTTATAAGTATGTAAGGATGCCATTTGGCCCTAAAAATTCCCATTCAGTTTTTCAAAAAGTTATGGATAACACATTCCATCAAGAGATAATTGAAGGATGGCTGATGGTTTATATTGATGATATCATTATATTCTTAAAAACATTTGAGGGCAATCTGAACCACCTGTGTAAAGTGTTCCACAAAATGGATGAAATAAATATCACACTTGCCTTGAAGAAATGTAAATTTGGTTTTCATTCCTTAAAGTGCTTGGTCATGTTGTTTCAGGGTTACAGATATGTGTTGACCAAAACAAAGTGGCAGCCATACAACAGGTGAAGGCTCCTACCACAGTTAGAGATCTCCAGAGTTTTTTAGGAATGTGTCAATACTATAGACAGTATATTTAAAATTATCAAGTCATAGCATTACCCCTTACCCAATTGACTAGGAAAGATGTTGCTTTTGTCTGGAATAGTGAAAGACAAAGAGCTTTTGACACTATGAAACATTGTTTGATGTCAGCACCAATTCTTGCTTTACCTGACTTTAATCAACCATTTGTTTTATACACTGATGCCAGTTTTATTGGTCTTGGTGCTCCCCTCCATCAGAAACAAGTGATGAATGATAAATTATCAGAAGTAGTAATTTGTTATATTTCAAGAACCTTGAGAAATAATGAATTTAAATATAATGCCACTCAACTAGAGTGTTAAGCAGTAGTGTGTGCTCTAGAGAAGCTACATTATTACCTGGATGAGCATAAATTTGAGCTTGTCACTGACTGCAGTGAAGTTAAATCCCTCTTAAACTCGAAAACACCTAATAGACATATGTTCAGATGGCAGCTAGCTGTCCAAGAATACAGAGGGAGAATGACAATAATTCATAGAGCTGGTATTGTTCACTCAAATTTGGATATGTCATCAAGGTTACCTTTGCCAAATGATGACTCAAATCCTGCATATGATCCTGATGATGAAACTATTCATATTTATGGGATATATGTGGCTGATATGGAGGAAGAGCTATTACAGCTTATTCTGGATTCATATGATAAGGACACTGACTTAAAAAAGTTATGTACCATATTAAATGATCCAAAGAATGCTTCAATACAAGCATTAATTAAAACCCTTCCACCAAAGTACCAGAAGGATTTGGAAAAAGGTAAATTTTCAATTGATGAAGGATATATATATTATAGAAGAAAGTTGAGTAATGTTATTGTTATTCCTTCTTCTATGAAATAGATCATCTTGAAAATTTGTCATGATGACATATTGGCTGGACATTTTGATCTTGAAAAAACAATGATCAGAATTAAAAAAGCTGCTTGGTGGGTTAATATGTCTGAAGACACCAAACTATATGTTGAATCCTGTGATTCTTGCCAAAAATCAAAAAGATTGACTGGTAAGAGAGCTGGATTAATGCAACATTTTGAACCTCCTGATGCACCATGGCAGATAATAAACATGGATTTTGTAACAGGGTTACCCATTTCTGGAAAAGACAGTTATAACTCTTGTTGGGTTATTGTGGACAGATTCACAAAAATGTGTAAATTTATCCCTACTCACAAGGATGTTTCCACTAAAGAATTAGCTTTCTTATGTTGGTCTCATATGTTTAATACTGCTGTTTTTCTTAAAGCCATAATCTCTGACAGAGACCCTAAATTTACTTCTGAATTCTGGATGTCTCTGATGGATGTTTGTGGTTGTGATCTGAAAGTTTCTACTGCCCATCACCCTCAGACTAATGGATTAGCTGAAATAATGATTCAGACTTTAGAGGACATGATAAGAAGGTATTGTGCATTTGGCCTTGAGTATAAAGACAATGACAGACTCACTCATGATTGGGTTACCTTACTTCCTGGGTTGGAATTTACTTATAATAGCACTGTTCATTCTGTTACTCAAAGAAAGCCTTTTGAGCTCTGGCTTGGATATGTTCCAAATACTCCAGCCCAAATTCTCAAAAATAAAATACCTAAATTGGATTTACATCCTGGTGTAAAATCTTTTCTTCAAATGCAACAACTATGCAGAAATCATGCTCAAAAATGTATTGAAAAATCATTTGAATATGAGAAGAAAAGATGGGACAAATCCCATAAAGAATACACTTTTAAAAAGGGTGATGAAGTGTTGATTTCTACAGTCCACTTCAACTTACAAGGTAATAACAAATTAAAAGATCCATTTGTTGGTCCTTTTGTTGTCAGAAGAATGATTGGAGATAATGCAGTTGAAGTTATTCTGTATTCCCCATATGACAGAAAACATCCTGTTTTTCCAATATCTCTTTTGAAACCTTACACATCCAATAGTGATTTATTTCCAAAAAGGAGGGGTAGACCAAAGAAAACCCCAAATGAAATCACTGAGACAGCAGAAATTGAAAAAATTTTAAATGACAGAATAGTCACTGCTGAGAAAGGTACAGAATACTTATTGAGATTCAAGAATAAATCATCTGAATATGATTCTTGGATACCTGGGAAGGAGATATCTAATCTTCCTACTCTACTAAAAAAGTATAAAAAGAAAAAATCATAGCATTTTTTTATTATTATTGTTTTTTTTAGAGTGAGGGAGTGTCAGCCAGGCTACTAGACTTACCCAGTGAAATAATTAATTATTTACTGGATGAAGCCGCACCCTATCATTTTTAATTATCATTTAATTATCATTTAGTTACATTAAAATTAGTTATAATAAATTAACTAATTACAAAATTTTAAAATTAAATTAATTAATTAAATAAATAATTAAAATTAAAATTATAATTTTGTCCCTTATATTTTTCTCTAACACCGTGCTCATTTGACAGGTTGGGAAAAAATAAAATTTTATATTAAAAAATAAATACAAAGATAAAATAAGATTTAAATATTCAAATAATATTAAATATATACAAAAAAATCAAATTTCTTATTTAGGATTGACTTTTACAGTAAATATTAAAAATATTGATGTATTTCTGACATACTCTGTAAATACATCTTTTTGACGCCTTCTTTTTAGAATAACTTTATTATTTGAAATACTCTTTCTGGAATGTTCTTTTTCTCTCTCTTTTCCTACTGTTTTTAGAATTTGTTTTCCGTGCTTTGTCTCTCCTTTGCCTATAAAAGGCCTCTCTTTTTGTTGTCTTTTGATCATTCTATCTTACCAAACCATTTTATTACAACTATTAATCAAATAAACACTTATTCTTATATTCTATATCATTAGTATTTACAATAGCGTAATTCTAATTTATACTTTATATTAATATTTTAATCCTACCTCTTTTATTGAGTAAAAACATTCATCTTTGAATTAAGAAATACGTACAAAATTGTTGAGAATCCATTTAAGCCTTTTAAATCCTCGTAGAACTACGTACCAAATCTTCTAGACTAAAAGTGTACCTTGACAAATAGACTCTCTAGAAGACAAGTTAAGAAAAATAGAGTTCTTCCTTCAAGAGAAGAGGAAACCTCCTCCTCCCCCTAGAGCCCTTACACAATTGGCCCCCCAGAAACAGGAAAAGGTGGAAGTCTCAAAGTGGCAGTGAGATTGGCTGAACACCCAGTGGGATTATCTGTTCCAACAACAACAGCGACAAGTACGTCAGGCAGGTACTTCAAGAACCAATCAGTTCAGCCCCACACCTTCTCACCCCTATCAAGGAGGAAGAAAGAGAAAAAACAATCACATTCAATTCTCGCCCAAGCCATGTTAATCCCCTCTATTGAATCTCAAGTACCATTTTTTGTTACTGATTCAGTTCCTTCAAGTAATTCTGGAAGAGGGGATGAGAGTGTGAGACCAGTGGAGGCTGAGAGTAGTAGACAGATTGCTCAATATTCTAATGTATCTAATCCTTTGTTTTTTATTGCTACTTCAATGATAAATCTGGATATGGCTATTATTTATGAAACACTTGATCCTGAGTTTTATGAGAATCTTGAAATTTATTCTGTTTCCCTATTGAGAAATACTCCAGATGTAGCTAAAATTAATCATGAATATTTGAGGGATATTATTGCTAAAAAAATCATATAATGAGCAACATGAAATTGACTCAGAAATATAATAGTTTGTTAACTGAACAGGGTTATCAAGCATTGAAGAGTGAGTTACAGAGAGTTTCTGAAGATTTGTTTCATTACAAAGTAACTCATGAAAAGAAAGTTTCTTTATGGAAAAATATCAAGAATGATTTGTCTAAATTAAAAGATACTGTGTCCATCTGTTTCCAGGAGCTAGAAGGGCATAAGATGAACTTAGAAAGATTGAGTGACCATTATTCATCTTTCCAAAATAAAAACCAGTTATCTCTTGCAACCATCAATGAGAATTTATCTAGTATTCCAAGAGTGAAAACTAGATTAACAACCATTGAAGAGAAATTGGGATCTTTGTTACCTGATCAAAAATTTTCTGACATTTCTTTGAAAAAGCCTGTTGTGCAGGATACCTGTTGGCCGGTCATCTAGAAGGAGGAGAAAAAAGGAGGAGGAAATAAAAGGAACTAGGGGAAGGTAATACAATAGATAATTGATAAGAATTTAGGTTTAAAAAGTATAAGAAAATTAGAGTGAAAAAACAAAGAAATGCAACAACAAAATTTTGAGGAGTGATATAATGGGAGGTTCAATTTATAATATTTAAATTTTGTAAGTTATATATCAGTGTGCAGCTCACAATTAGTATTATTAATAGACTTAGAGCAGCCTTTAGTTATTTATATAAAATTTAAATTAGAGTTGTAATACAAATAAAAATAGTAATTAATGTATTATATTAAAAATATGTCCAAGTTTGAGTGTATAATAAGTGGTGAGGCTACAGGGGGTTAACCAAGGCCTTTATATAGGCAAGGGGCCCTCTGAAGCGTCATAATAAAGTATATACAAAGAATAATAAAAATATAATAACAAATAACTGATTTTAAGTAAGTGTAAGGGGAAATATGACACCATTAACTAAAACACATGAGTTAGAGCGCAAATATCCACCAATTTAAACCCAAAAAGTTACCATAAAATTAGTGAGTAGTTAAATAAGTTTGAGAGACATAAAAATAATTAAATTAATTTAAAACATGTCTTATAATCTTTTAAATAATAACCAATTTAACTGAAACATGAAAAATAACTTATTTTAACACGTAAAAAATCTTGTAAATAATTAATTTAGTATAAAACGTGAATAATTAATTATTTTAATTACTTTTATTAGTGTAATATTTAATTTAATTTAAAAAAATACTTATTATAAAAAATTTACTAATTTTAAGAATAAAACATTAATAATATCTTTAAATAAGTGTTTTAACTTGTTTAATACTTTGATGAAACAATTAGGAATCAAAAAAGCGCCCAATATTATTGTTTAATAGCATATGTAAGGTTTTATTAAATATATAAATTTAATTAATTAATTTAATTACATTATAAGTTAATTTTATACTTATAATTATAATATATGTTTATAATTAATTAATTATTAATTTATATTTATTAAATACTTAAAAATTTGCCATAATTTATAGAATATAACATTTAATATGCTTAATTTAAATGTATATATAATTTATATAATAATGAAATTAATATAATACCTATTTTATTTATATTTAATATAATACTTATATCATTTCATTATGCAATATAATATTAATTTAATACATAATAAGCATATTTTTATGCACTCTTTTGGTTCCAGTAAATTTACATAACATTTACTTGGCTCCTGCTATAGCCTGGCTGAAAATACCCCAATTTTACCTGTTCCTACTTCATCCAAAGTAAAATTAGTGCCAGAAATGCCTGTTAATACCACTGAGTCTCCATCAATACTTGATGATGTACCTGTATCATCCACAGAAAGATTAAACAATGAGATTACTTCCCAATTGGAGAAGTTACAGCTCCTTCTCACTCAGAAACAAGCTTGTAATAAGAAGACTACTTCAAATAAAATGAATTTTCCAAAACTTGACCAGTATCCAACATTTGATGGTGACTCTTCCTTTGATTGACAGCAGTTCATTTGCAGGATTGATAATATAAAAAATTCTTAAAAACTCCCAGATGAGGAAATTGTGTCAAATTAATTTCTTTATTTACCAATGTAGCCCTAATGTGGTATGAATCTTTTATCTTGGATAAAAATTACTACTCATGGGAAGATTGGAAAAAATTAATTAAAGCACAATTTGGTGGTTCCAAGTTTAGGTTAGCACAACAAAGGCAGTATGAAGAAACCAGATATAGCTCTTCTACTAAAAAACCTATTGAGTTCTTGATGAAACTTGTGAAAATTATGAGGGAAATGGACCCAGATATGGAGTTTGATTTATGGAAGGACAGGATCCTCTATAAATTACCTATGTCTCTGAGAGACTTAATAGTGGCTAGGAATGAGTTCTCCAGAAAACCTTCTTCCTTCATTAATACTTGTAATGAGATCCTTCTAAACAACAAGTATGATGCTAGAAGATTCATTCCTAGAACCTCTTTGGAGAAACCCTCCACTTACCAACAGAAACCTCTGGAAAAGGTTGGTAAACCTTCTGCCCCTGTTGCACCTAAAAAGTATGCAACAAACACTTACTTCAAGTGCAACAAGCCTTGGTAGAAAGGCCATGTTTGTGACAAGAAGATAAATCTTGTTGAACAAACTGAGGAGCATGCTGATGACACAATAGCACTGGATGATATTTCAAGTGATTGTGCCAGAAATATTTCATATGAATCTCAACAAGAAATCTTAATTCTGGAAGAAGATATTCATTATTTAAATACTATTGATATTGATAATAATAATTTATCTACAGTTGAGGATGCTGAGATCATAAGAAACATTGAGGATAGCACAATTGTTATTGCCCCTCTCAAAGCACCAGTCTTGATCAATGGAACCAGCATTGAAGTTGTTCTGGATTCTGGAGCTGGAGGAAGTGTAGTATCTGAAAAAGCACTTGCTTTAGTGGATCAAGACTATAAATCAAAACTTATGCCTATCATTTCTGAAAATTGGTGAGGTTATGTCTCTGTTTTGTCCCCCATTGGTAAATACAAAACCACAGTGTTTTTTAAATATAACCATGTTTTTGTAAGAGCTGTTTGTGATTTTGTTGTCATGAAGAAATAATAACTTAAGCAGTTGGTTTATTATAGGAAATGATATTTTAACCAAGTATGGCATAAAATTGGATCCTTCAAACCAATGTTTCACAATGGGGATGAATGGGAAGAGAAAATTTAGGATTTCCTCCCCATAAAAAATTAATAAAACCAGAATTGAACACATGTAATTCTGTGGTTCAATAAAAAGGAATATCTACAAAAGAAATTCATGCCATTATGTCTGAAATTGACAATGCTTCTTTTGGAGAACAAATTTCTGGTGAGGATAAAGATTCCATCATTAAATTGATAAAATCTTTTCCTATGGCCTTTGCTCATGGTTCACATGAACTATGATTAGTTAAAGAAGAGATGAAAATTTCATTATCTTTTCTATTAACTGACATACCACCTAGTCTAAAGAAGAAGCCTTATCCTGCTTCTCCCACAAAGAGAAAAGATATTGAAGACAATATCTCTACCCTTTTAAAAATGAATATTATTGAAAAGGTAGTTGAAACACCTAAATATTGTGTTATCTCACCTGTCCTAATTTCTTATGAGAAAGATAAAGCCAGGTTATGTGGTGATTATAGAGCATTAAATACTTTTACTGTTGATGAAATCTATACTTTACCTAGAGCTAGCTCAATACATGCTACCTTACAAGGTGCTAAATATATCAGCTGTCTGGATGGTAACAAGGAATATCACCAGGTACCTGTTGAGAAGAATTCCCAGAATTTTCTGATGATTGCTACTCATATGGGTATTTATAAGTATGTAAGGATGCCATTTGGCCCTAAAAATTCCCATTCAGTTTTTCAAAAAGTTATGGATAACACATTCCATCAAGAGATAATTGAAGGATGGCTGATGGTTTATATTGATGATATCATTATATTCTTAAAAACATTTGAGGGCAATCTGAACCACCTGTGTAAAGTATTCCACAAAATGGATGAAATAAATATGACACTTGCCTTGAAGAAATGTAAATTTGGTTTTCATTCCTTAAAGTGCTTGGTCATGTTGTTTCAGGGTTACAGATATGTGTTGACCAAAACAAAGTGGCAGCCATACAACAGGTGAAGGCTCCTACCACAGTTAGAGATCTCCAGAGTTTTTTAGGAATGTGTCGATACTATAGACAGTATATTTAAAATTATCAAGTCATAGCATTACCCCTTACCCAATTGACTAGGAAAGATGTTGCTTTTGTCTGGAATAGTGAAAGACAAAGAGCTTTTGACACTATGAAACATTGTTTGATGTCAGCACCAATTCTTGCTTTACCTGACTTTAATCAACCATTTGTTTTATACACTGATGCCAGTTTTATTGGTCTTGGTGCTCCCCTTCATCAGAAACAAGTGATGAATGATAAAGTATCAGAAGTAGTAATTTGTTATATTTCAAGAACCTTGAGAAATAATGAATTTAAATATAATGCCACTCAACTAGAGTTTTAAGCAGTAGTGTGTGCTCTAGAGAAGCTACATTATTACCTGGATGAGCATAAATTTGAGCTTGTCACTGACTGCAGTGCAGTTGAATCCCTCTTAAACTCGAAAACACCTAATAGACATATGTTCAGATGGCAGCTAGCTGTCCAAGAATACAGAGGGAGAATGACAATAATTCATAGAGCTGGTATTGTTCACTCAAATTTGGATATGTCATCAAGGTTACCTTTGCCAAATGATGACTCAAATCCTGCATATGATCCTGATGATGAAACTATTCATATTTATGGGATATATGTGGCTGATATGGAGGAAGAGCTATTACAGCTTATTCTGGATTCATATGATAAGGACACTGACTTAAAAAAGTTATGTACCATATTAAATGATCCAAAGAATGCTTCAATACAAGCATTAATTAAAACCCTTCCACCAAAGTACCAGAAGGATTTGGAAAAAGGTAAATTTTCAATTGATGAAGGATATATATATTATAGAAGAAAGTTGAGTAATGTTATTGTTATTCCTTCTTCTATGAAATAGATCATCTTGAAAATTTGTCATGATGACATATTGGCTGGACATTTTGATCTTGAAAAAACAATGATCAGAATTAAAAAAGCTGCTTGGTGGGTTAATATGTCTGAAGACACCAAACTATATGTTGAATCCTGTGATTCTTGCAAAAATCAAAAAGATTGACTGGTAAGAGAGCTGGATTAATGCAACATTTTGAACCTCCTGATGCACCATGGCAGATAATAAACATGGATTTTGTAACAGGGTTACCCATTTCTGGAAAAGACAGTTATAACTCTTGTTGGGTTATTGTGGACAGATTCACAAAAATGTGTAAATTTATCCCTACTCACAAGGATGTTTCCACTAAAGAATTAGCTTTCTTATGTTGGTCTCATATGTTTAATACTTCTGTTTTTCTTAAAGCCATAATCTCTGACAGAGACCCTAAATTTACTTCTGAATTCTGGATGTCTCTGATGGATGTTTGTGGTTGTGATCTGAAAGTTTCTACTGCCCATCACCCTCAGACTGATGGATTAGCTGAAATAATGATTCAGACTTTAGAGGACATGATAAGAAGGTATTGTGCATTTGGCCTTGAGTATAAAGACAATGACAGACTCACTCATGATTGGGTTACCTTACTTCCTGGGTTGGAATTTACTTATAATAGCACTGTTCATTCTGTTACTCAAAGAAAGCCTTTTGAGCTCTGGCTTGGATATGTTCCAAATACTCCAGCCCAAATTCTCAATAATAAAATACCTAAATTGGATTTACATCCTGGTGTAAAATCTTTTCTTCAAATGCAACAGCTTTGCAGAAGTCATGCTCATAAATTTATTGAAAAATCCTTTGAATATGAGAAAAAGAGATGGGACAAATCCCATAAAGAATACACTTTTAAAAAGGGTGATGAAGGGTTGATTTCTACAGTTCACTTAAATTTACAAGGTAATAACAAATTGAAAGACCCATCTGTTGGTCCATTTGTTTTCAGAAGAATGGTTGGTGATAATGCAGTTGAAGTTATTTTTTATTCTCCATATGACCGAAAACATCCTGTTTTTCCAATATCTCTTTTGAAACCTTACACATCCAATAGTGATTTATTTCTAAAAAGGATGGGAAGACCAAAAAAGACCCCTAATGAAATCACTGAGACAGCAGAAATTGATAAGATTCTAAATGACAGAATAGTTACTGCTGAAAAAGGTACAGAATCCTTATTGAGATTCAAGAATAAATCTTCTGAATATGATTCTTGGATACCTGGGAAGGAGATATCTAATCTTCCTACTCTGCTAAAGAAATATAAAAAGAAAAAATCATAGAATTTATTATTATTATTATTTTAGAATGAGGGAGTGTCAGCCAGGCTGCTAGACTTACCCAGTAAAATAATTAATTAATTCCTTGGATGAAGCCACACCTTTTTTATTTACTTTAAATTTACTTGTAATAAACTAATTACAAAGAAGTAAAACTAGTAAATAATTAAACTTAATATTATTTGTCCTTTATATTTTATTTTATAACACCGTGCTGAATGACAGGTTGAGAGAAACAAATATTAATATTAAAATAAAATTTAATATTAATATAAAATTTAAATATAAGAATTAAAATAATTATATACAAGAAATTCAAATTACCTATTTAAAAATGAAACTTGCAGTAATTTTTAAATAAACCAATTTATTTCTGACATATACAGTAAATACATATTTTAAACACTTTCTTTCTAGAAAAACCTTATTATTTGAAAATATTTTTCTAGAATATTCTTCTTCTTCTTTCATACTCCTGTATATATTATATTTTTCCTCCGTTCTTTGTCTCTCTTTTGCCTATATAAGGCCTCCCTTTTCTGGTTGTTTTGATTCATCCCTTACTTACTTATTTTACTAAATCATTTAAATCAAAATATTTATTAATATTATTTATTATTTCAGTACTTACAACATATTAGTTCTACATTATAGGTTATAATAATAATTATAATAATTCTACCTCTTTAAATTTGAGTAAAAAAAATAAAATAAAACATACGTACCTTTGCCTTTGAACACCCCAAAATTCCACCTACCACCACTTTTGGACTTCTGTTAAAATCTTCTAGACATCAGGACCCTTCAACTGTTTGTCTCCATGTGTATTTTTTTATGAAAACTAGAATGAGTGATGATAAAATTTGAAAATAAAAGATATTTTTTGCTAATTTCATCCTATTCTGTGTCACACCAATTCAGTATTCCTACTCTTTTTGTAAGTTCATGATTCAAAAATCATTATCTTTCTCAGCTTTTGAATAATATTTAAGCAAAGAATAGATGCCTATAGAATTAAAATGAGTAATATGTTTTTAAACATGAAACAAAAATTAATACTCTTACCAAGAGAATATACTTTAATAAAAGCTTATCTCCATCTAAAACCAATCATGATATCATCAAATATATTTTTATTTTGAATTGGTAAGAAAACCAATAACATCTGATATAGTGCTGAGATGATATTGAATAGTTTATTAAAAGTTTCATCTTTTACAACATCAAGTGAAAGATCTTCTTAAATCAATTGTGGCTTAAAATAATTAATCATAACTACTTTAACTTCATCATCTCCTAATTCAGTCAGAAATTTAATATCTTCATGTAACTTATTTGGATAATTGTTTTTTTCTCACTTTTAGTTTTAAATTACTTGATGTTTTATATATGGCCAGACAAACTATCCAGGTGATTTTTTTTAAATATCTATTTTTGATTTTGATTTTCAAAATTTATTATAAAAGATTTAGATGATGATTGAAATGATGTAGAGATTTCAAAATGTTTATTAGAAAGATAAAGATGAAGATAGAGGTGTAAGTTTTAAATAAGAAGAAACAGACTTTATTTTTTCTAAAAAAAATTTTTTACTTGTCAAAAGTGGGAATCTGGAAGAAAAAAATGCATGAAGAAAGTGTTATGATATCCATCATGAAATAAATAAAAGTGAAATTGGGACAAAAAGGCTCAAATTTAAATTTCCATATCTCAGTAACCACTGAACCAAATTCAAAACCATTCACCACAGGAAATTTGGGGGTGAACTGCTAGCAGTTTTCCCTCTTTGAACTCAATGTTGACCATATTTTATGCCACATATTGGACCCACCATAAACACCACATTGAGAAAAAATTATAAGAACCACAGGGGAAAAAAATGGTTAACTAATTGTCTAGTTCAGTTTTGTGACCCTATTCTATTCCTAGATGCATTTTTGTGACAAACCATTGTATTTCAATTTTTGAGCCCACCTTATTTTTTTGTCTTTGGAAGAGGATTTAAGTGGTGTGGTGTGGGTATGCTTGAAAGAGAAGGGAAGAGGAGGTGAAAATAGAATTTTCAGATGAATCCATGATGATAAGAGGACATGAGCCAAGGAGATGGAAAATTGGGAAAAGCAAAAAAAAAATAAGGTGCAGTTAGACAGGGTCACACCAAAAGTCAGACCCAGAGTTGTACCCTGAAACCAAAAAAAACTGAACTAGACATCTAGTTTAGGGGGTTTTTCCCCTGAGCACATTTAGTCTGAGATTTTCCCTTGATTGAAGCCCAGTGTGTCCTAAATTGAGCACAACTTGATCCCTCATTGCACACAGATTGATGTCACATGCCACATGACAATCGAGGCAAAAGCAGCTCATTAAATCAATAAAACAGAGGTCTAAATCCATACTCGAAGCGCAGAAAGAAATTCTACATAGCAACTGCGACTTTCCTTTGTGTACTCACTATTCAACTGCGCTAGTCTAAACTCTAAATCTAAATAAGTCAATCTCTCAATAGTGTGTCTTAGTCTTTTTCTCAATAAGCGACACACAGCGCAATAGTCAATGTAATAGTCCGCTAAAAAGGTTTATTAAAGTATCTGTGGGTTATTAAAAAGGGGTAGTGAGCATGGATGGAATGGTTAGTGGAGGATTAAAGGATTAACGGATGTTAGTGAGGAGGGTCCAGGTGTAACGGGTGTAATTTTGGTGGTCTGTGGTGTTCGGAATGATGAATGGGTATGAGGTCAATGCAAGGAGGAGTAAAGTATATAAAAGGGGTTGGATTTTGGTTTGACATTCTTTAGAATTAAATTATAAAACATATATATAGTTAATAGTGGTAAAGCTTCAGGTTAAATCATTATTATTTTATCTTTCCTTATTTTCTCATTAATCATTTCTCAATCCTTAATCTTTGATTATTGAGTTTCCAACCCTTTTTGAGATCTTAAAGAATATTAATATTACCTTTAAATTATATTAGAATTATTCTTGAACATATCTCAAAGCAGTAGTTCTTCCTTTGAGTCATCTTTGAATCCTTTCCTCGAACATTTCCTCTGTGCTTTGAAGAAGTTTCTAAACTACTTGCCTCATCTCACTTCCAGGAACACCCTCAACCTTGTGCGTAGGTTGTCCGGTGACAATTGAGCACAGATTGGTCTAACATAAGCATTATCCATGTGCACACAATATTCATTATTCATGCTTAGTCAATATTCAAAATTCATCCATGTTCAGCATCTATTATGCATGTATATTCAATATAAATTATTCATGCATTATGCATTAAGAATTAGAATGCATAATGAATATTTCATATTCCATAGTACATATTTCATACTGCATAATTTGTAATACATGGTTCAAATTTCATAATGCATAATGCATATTTTGTATTCAACATTTCATTATTCATTATTCATATTGAATATTGCATATTGAATAAGCTATATTGCATATTTCTTATAGATGAATAATACATATGAAACATGAAATATTCATGCATATGAAATCTATAATTTAACCTAGCATTGAGAAAAGTAAAAAATAAGTCATGTGACTTTTAATTTTGAAAAGGGATAAGACAAATGATAATTTTCAGCTTTACTAAATTAGCTTTAGCTTTTGTCATATAATTAGAAAATATGGCATGAAGATTTATATTGAAAAAATCTTATCTCTTGTGAGAAATTCTTTATCAAGTTGAAAAAAAAATTCAACTATTAACATTATCTATGTAACTTCACATATGGTTGACTTTATGTGAAAAATGAATATCCTCAGTATTTTACTTATTTATTCTCTATCATATTTTTATTCTCAGATAAAAGCTTTTGAGGAAAAAATGTATAAGAGATATTTATATTTTATCATGTCTGAGTGCCTCAAATTCAATGTGTAGAATTGTGTTGAATATTCATTTAATGTATTTGATTCAAGTTTTGGGGTTGAATGCAAAATGAAATTTCCAACTGGTATGCAAAAAAGTTGTAATGCAATATGAAATGAATATTGCATATGAAAGCAGTATCAAACTAAACTTTCAATTTCACTGATGGATTTTTATACTTGACTAGTAGTATGGGCAATGGAAGCAGTGGTCAAGCAACAAAAAAATTTTTTGTACACTCATTTTTGAACAGAGGGTATTATAAGTGCAAAATTATGGAAGGTGCCCATAATTTGTTATTATTCCTTAATTTCATAGTATAATTTTCATTAGGGAAAATGTCTTTTGGTTGGCAAGTATGTGATCTAGCTGTGCCAGAGTCTGTTCTCAATATTAATTTTACTCTTTAAAATTATTGAATATTTTTGAATATGAGGATTTGGTTATGTTGCTATTTCATTTTATCTCTATATTGTAGCCATTGAATTACAAAAATACCTGATCAATTTTCATTCTAGTTAGGAAAAAATGTAGTGATTCTAGTTGATCACTTTTATTATAATGAAGGTTGGATTAATTTTTATATTGTCTTATGACTGAAAATTGTCATTCACAGATTTTCCAGTCACTAACTCATTAAATATTTTTGATGATTGATAATATTTAAGAGTGGTACTCTAAACTTAAATTTTGATTGTGGATTTTTTTGTTACTGAAAACACTTTATATATTTTTTAATCATGTAATGATCAGTTAACCAATGGTATGAACATTGGTAAAAAATATGTGTTGTGATTTGATTTTATATTTACATTTTATGGAAGGATATATTCTAAACTCAGTGGACCATAGCATAGAGTTAATTTGGTCAAAAAAATATATGGTGCCGATAATGGTTCTTTCATGTGCAGGTAGTAGGAAAAAATACACCAATTTTTGGTGATGAATATGTTGGCATTATCAAGTCTTGTCAGTGAGCGGCAGATTCTTTGGGTAACTAGAACAGGGAAAAAAAAAGATGAACTAGACTTCAAGTTCAGTTTCGGGACCTTATTCCATTCATGTGTGCATTTCTGTGACAAAAAATGAAATTTCAATTTTTGGGTCTAGGGAATGACTCTAGAAGTAACCGTTTCTGAGCCCTTGATTCTTTCGTTTTTATGAGGTTAACATCCCCCTTGTTCATTTATCTTCCTTCTACTTAATCTTCATGAGTGATTTGTTCTTTTATTTTTTTGCTTTTATCATGAATTCTTGTTTTCACTCTCTTCATTAGATAAATTTTTTAGTCTGTTATACTCAATTTTATTTTTCTCTTTTTCTTTCTCTTATTACCTTCTTTCTCATGCTATTTTGTCTCTGTCTCACACTCTTCACATTTTTTTAAAGCTTCCTCAGTTCACAATTGAGGATTTAGGTAGGTAGCAATTACTGTAAGTTTCATGAATTGCAAAAAATGAATTGATATAAAAAAATCTATTTTTTTATATTAAAAAACTACTTAATACCTGTGCTGGTGTATATATTTATATATATATATACATTAAGAAGAAAACATATTCTGTGCTGTATAACTATGATTATAAGGATGATAGTTCAATGATAGTAAAATAATTAGTTTGCACTTAGAGAATTGAATCAAGAGGATCTATCTTCCTACTACATTTTTCAATGTAAAAAATAAATGTATTTTATATAAGAACACCTCTACTTTTTAATATATATTTATATACATTAAGATATCATTATCCTTACATTATATTAATAATGATGTCTTAAACTTAAGATTACTTACTATTAAATACTTAAAGCATAATATATCATGTGTTAAACATGTCATTAAAGTAGATTTTCATTTTTTAAAGCTTTTCTGAGAGACTTTTTATGTTGATATTATTATAAATATGTGTAAAGAGTAGTCATCTATCACTAAAAATATATAAATCAGTCATTTTTAAAAAAAACCCTTACTGTATCCTATCAGATTATTATGGGTTTTTGGCTCTCTATATATGAAAAAGGCCTCACCTTACCCTTAAAGAGGAGGTTCAGGTATAGGTAAAGGTGGAGCTGCTGGTAGTGGTGGTGGTGGGAGGAGGAGGAGGAGGAGGAGGAGGAGGAGGAGGAGGAGGAAGAGGAGGAGGAGGAGGAGGAGGAGGAGGAGGAGGAGGAGGAGGAGGAGGAGGAGGAGGAGGAGGAGGAGGAGGAGGAGGAGGAGGAGGAGGAGGAGGAGGAGGAGGAGGAGGAGGAGGAGGAGGAGGAGGAGGAGGAGGAAGAGGAGGTGAAGGTGGTAGTGGTGGTGGTGTTTTCAAGAGTAGGAAGAGGTGGTGGTTGAAAGAAGAAGTGGATGTGGTGGTGGGATGAGGAAGAGGAGTTGGTGGTCATGAGAGGAGAAGGAGGTGGTGGAGGAGGTGGTAGTGGCGGTGACAAGGGGAGGGAGAGGAGGAGGAGGAGAAAGAGGAGGAGGAGGAGGTGGTGGTGGTGGTGGAGGTGGTGGAGGTGGTGGCAATATGGTGATGGTGGAGGTGGTTCTGGAGGCTGTAAGATGAGGAGGAGGTGATGGTGTAGTTGGTGTTAGTGGTGAGAGGAGGAGGTCATGGTGGTGGTGGTGAGAGGAGGAGGAGGTGGTGGTGGTGAGAGGAAGAGGAGGTGGTGGTGGTGGAAAGAGGAGGAAAATGTGGAGGTGATGGTGGAAGTGAGTGGGGTGGTGAGAGGAGATGGATGAGGTGGTGTTGAGAGTAGGGAAATGGAGGTTAGAAAGGAGAGATATATGAGGTGCCATAGCTTTCATCTAAAATGAAGGTAATAGGGTAAACATGAATCATCCATGCTGCTTTCTGATTATCGCTAAGTAGACTACTTTCTAGAACCCATGCATAAAAGTGTGATGGATAATTGAAATTTTGCCAGTGATGGATATATAGAGGGACACCAGAATTGAGATAGAAAGCAGGTTTAGGAGTAAGCAAGAAAAATTAAATGAGGAGTGTATGAGAGGGTGTGAGAAGAAGAGTGAGAAGGGGAGTAAAGGCAGATATGAAGTTAAAAATTTACTGTGGATTAGAGAAGAGGGGGAGAAGGCACCATTAGGGGATTCCAACATCAGAAAAACAAAAATCAATGTGAGCACAACCAGGGTCACTCTGAATGTCTTAAGACATGGCTACTCCATAAAACAGACCCAGAAGTGTGCTCTGTGACCAAAAAATGAACTTGAAATCTAGTTAAGGGTTTTTTCCCCCTGTGTAATAAAATAAATGATACTTCCAAAAACTTCACATTAACAATAATGCCCTATGGTTGATATACTTATATGTGACTTAAAATCAAAAATATGAAAGTATGCTGATTTCAAGTTATTTTTACACCCATTTTTTTAAGAAACATAACTATGTATAAAAAAAAAGCATTAGAAATTTGGTGTAAAATTTTTCACCCTGTGTTTTTATTTTTATATAAATATTAATTGCTACAAAAATTATTACTGAAGAAACTTTTGTCTCATAAAATATAGTGTATACTGGTTAACAAGTAACTTGTCAAACCCTGCAACTCTTATTTATTGAATTATAGAAGGAATGTAAATGATGGTAAAAAACCTTTTTACTAATGTGACACATGCAGTACAAACATAATTTTAATCGGTTTCAATTTATAAATAATTTGGTTTTTGTAAATAAAAAATCAAGAATATTTATTTGTATGTCCTGCCTATATTTATGCTAGTGTATATATTGATCAATCATTCTTTTTTTTTTGGAAAATATTAAATAAATTACTTATATGAAGAAAATTTGAGCATTATTTTTCTACTAGTTCTTGGCTTTTCCTTAGTCATATTCATGAGAAATTTCAGATATAATATTTTCCACATATGTATAGGATAATATTTTTATTTTCAAATAATAATTTAATACTGTTTTCTTTACCATTTTATTATAAATTATTGTAGTATTGTTGAATCTTGTGTTCCAAATGCATCTGAAAGAATTCTATACCTTTTAATTATAGTAATTAAAGGATATTTGGAAGCTCATTATATTTATAATAGGGGGTATCAATGTTCAGGGATCGGCAATTAAGGATCAGGAATTTTTTTTTCCCAGGATCAGACATTATTAATTGCAGAATATTCTTATGCACTAGACCTGGGGCTAGTGGATAAGGAATCCGCAATAATGCATTATCCTGCCTCTTATACCCTGATTTCCATTCCTGATTCCTGATCCCAAACTCATCACATCCATGATAGATTTTTAAGAAAGTCACATGACTTATAATTGCTGATGCCATCCTTAAGTCTCTCCTCACTCAATGATACTTAATTTTTGTTGTTGAACACTTAATTTTTTTATATCTAAACACCCAAACTGCACATTTGGTGGTGAATTCCCACTTCCAACTTCCCACTCATCACCTAAACCTTCTACTAACAACAATGAAGCACCTCTCTAATTGAAAGCTACTTCACTCCACTATGAATGCTATTACTTTAATTTTAGTTCTCTACTATAAATCTGACTCTGATTTGGAAGATGCTTTAGCCTATTTGTGTTTTCTTTCCAAAAAGCATTACCTCATTACCAGGAGGCCAAATCTTTATCATGATCCCCGATATGATCTCCGCTCCATTCTCAACATTCCTCAACTAAACATCACTCAACTATATAGAACTTCTCTCAATTCTTTCTTCAAACTATATCAACTCATCTCTGAACATCCTATCTTTCATAACAACTCCCATAACAAACAGCGTAATCCTGCCATTCAACTTGCTGTCGCACTATGTTTCTTTGGCTGAAGTGGAAATGGTGCTGCTGTAAGATGTTTGGATAATCTATTTAACATAGGATATAGTATGGTGATATTATACGCCAAGTGCTTTATGATTGCTATCCTTTCCCTCAAGTCTCAAACACTTGAATGGCCAACTCCAGAACAGCCACTTGAATCTTCTCAAGTAATTCAAGCCAAAGGTTTCCCTGGCTGTGTAGTTTTTGTTGATGTCACAACTATACCTTTTAGTAAAAAACCTGCTCATGATGGGAACCATTATTTTGATTGCAAAAAAAGGTTTATTCAAAATTATCTCCAATTTCTCATCATTCATGAACTAACTTTTTATCTTCCTTCTAGATACTCTATTGCCGTTCAACTTGTATGTGATTTCAATAAAAAATTTATTTATTTTCACAGCGGCTGCCCTGGATCATGTCATGAATCTTCTGTCTTCCAAAGAATGACACTTTCTCAAACCCCAGACTCATACTCTGACAAATCTCAGTACCTCCTTTCAGACTCAGCATATGCAAGTGGAAAGTACATTATACCTGCTTTCCATGGTGAAACCTTAAAAAATGACCCCAAAACCACCTTTAACTATCACCTTGCCCAATCAAGAGTACAGATTGAACATGCTATTGGGATTTTAAAGGGAAGATTTTTTAGTCTCCAGGAACTCAGAATCCAATTTCAAAAAAATGGAAATCAAAACTGCAAATCATTGGATAATGACTTGCATTATACTCCACAATATCCTAGCTGATTTAAAGGATGAGTTGAATGATATTTATGAAGAATAGGATCCTGAACCAGTGCCAGATCTCCTTTCCCTTGAATCACAAAACATTCATTCAACCGGCATACGCTCTGTCATTATGCCAATCACCCTCCACCATTTTGGCACAAAACCCTTTTAATTTTTTGTCTTCATACTCTCCAAATGTCCACTTTGTATACTTTATTCACTTGGCTTGGTATTTTTGTTTGTTGCATATTCATTTTTTTTTGGAATTTATGGTGAATATCTCTTTTTTTGGATGGCTCATTGGTTTTCTTTCATCAGCTCAACATGACATTGCATATTTTTTGAAGTTGCATAATTTTTCACTGTTTCTTTTTTTCATTCATCCCAAATATCATTTTCCTCTTCTCCTCCAACATCCCTCAAAAATTTGGTTTCATTTATTTTGTCATCTCATCTCTCCAGTTAAGTAATTTTATTCTTTTCTTCATTTTTTGATTACTAATTATAATTTTTTTTTGTTTTTTTTCTGTTTTTTTTATTTTTTTTATCTAAATTTTTCTGTAAGTGGTTATTTTTGATTTAAATGGTAAAATTAACCTTTTTTTCTCTCCCTCTATACTTTCTTTTTTAGCTCCATCACCCTACTCTTCATCTCTCCTTGGCATGGTCATTATCCCCCCTTTCCCCTATTTCACTTATTTTGGCTCCATTTCATTAAAACACATACATTGCACATTTTTCATACATTTCACTTACTCCACATTCAATTTCCCCACAATTCCAACATCAATCTTTCTCACTCTATTTTTCCTACTTTTCAATCAAGGTAAGTTTCATCTCCTTTTTTTCATGCCCATATGATAATTCATTCCTTTTATGAAAATTTCTTACTTAAATATATGTATGACTCTTATCTGGATAACAGTTAAACTATTAAACTCCTTTTGTTCTCATCTTCATTACCACTTTTCAAGTTTTTGTAAAATTTTGAAAATCAGACTTGGAATTAGGGTTAGATTTATTCAAATATAATGTTCTTTATACTGAAGATTCTCCTGAAGGCTACCTTTCATTTCCAACAAACAGATTTGAATTTGGCTCAGTGGTTGCTGAGATATTGACCGTTAAAGTTAAGCCTTTTTTCCCAATTAAAATTTTTATTTCATTTTTTTATGTAAAAAATTAGGTTTAGGTTTATTTAAATCACATTTCCTTTAACTGAAGATTTAACTAAAGCCTATCTCTCATTTTCTACAAACAGGTTTGAATTAGGTTCAGTGGTTGCTGAGATTTTGACCTTTGAAGTTGAGCCTTTTTTTCCAAATTTCACTTATCTTATTTCACATTTTTATATTGCATAGATAGAGGATAAGGATTCTGAAACTCTTATCTGATTATTATCTAGGATTTTGTCTCCCTCTTTTTGGACTTCTCATAACCACTGTTAAAGTTTTTGTGCAAACTTGAAAAGTAGAGTCAGAATTAGGGTTAGGTTTATTTGAATCAACTGTGCTTTTAGCTAAAGATACTTTAAGGTTAAATAAACAAACTGAATTTTGTGAGTTTTATTTTTTTGGTTTTTGACACAAATTTTTTTTTGTTCAGAGAAAAAAATGTCTATTTCATCAGAATCACCTCTTACTTCTCTATCATCATCCTCTTTATCATCTTTATCATCATTTTAAAATTCAACTTCATTTCAATCATCATCCAAAATATCAAAAAAAAAATAATGATTATCAAAGTCAGAAGAATAAAAGAAAATTAAAAAAAAATTCATTTGAATTTATTATTTGTCCATATATCAAATATTGTGTACTATAAAACTAAAGTGGATTGAAAAAAATCTTATCCAAAAGAGTTACCAGAAGATTTAAAATACTGAATTAAATCAGGAGACAATGAAATCAAAGCTGTTATCAGTAATTCTTTTAAACCTCAATTTATTTTTTAAAATAATTCTTTTAATGGCTCAAAAGATGAATATTTTAATCAACTATCTGATCTTATCATAGCTCTATATCAAATGGCTTTGGTTTGCTTATCAATAAGGAATAAATATTTGTTGGGTGGTATTATGATTGGATTTGGTTGGAGACCAGGATTTGTTAAAGGCTATTCTTTTGGTATGTCTAATAATATATTTTCATTATTAAAATTATGTCACTCATTTTACTTCCATAGGCATCTATTCTTTACTTAAAAATTTATCAAAAGCCAAAAAAGATGAATATTTTTGCTTATGGGACACCTTACCATCTTTCAATACTTTTCTTGCTCTTTGTCTTAAAAAACTCTGCAAAAAAGCATTAAAAAATAATCATGAAGTTGCTACAAAATTTGGAATACTGAATTGGTGTAACACCAAATGGGAAGAAATTAGCAACAAATATCTTTTATTTTCAAATGTTATTATTACTCATTAAGGATTCCACAATAAGATTCATATCAATAGGAATGACACCAATTTTCTTACTTTGGAATATTCTCATATATCAATCCAATAACTAGCCAACCAATACCATCTCCAGCTAAAATCAAAGGACATGGTTTATATTTTTCAGGCCAAAAGTGAATCATTGATTTTGGTTTGGGAAATGGAATGATCAAAACAATTTGGAACTCTTCTCAGGATCATCACCAAACAACCAAAGCTCCACCTGGTTTGGAATCTTGTCAAGAGTTTACTCATTTTGGATGTTCTTTCCAAATTAGTCAAAATTTTATTCATAGAATCAACAAGGTAAAAAAAGAAGGTAAATTTAATAGATTTATAAAAACTTTATCTAGAACCAAAAAGTATGAGGATTAGAGGTGTCATCAAAAATTTAATATTTTTTCATAAATTTTTAATAAATATCTCTTAAATTTCAATTCACTCAACTAAAGTAATTGGCCAATGACCTTGTGTTTTATAAACGGTAAGCATCACAACATTTATTTGTTTTATGGGGTTACTCTAGCCTATACCTGTAGAAAGTCCCAAACTTTTGTTTCTAGATTTGATCTGCATTTTGGCTAGAGGAGTTGTCATAAATTCAAAACTAGAGGAATTGATATATATTAGTTGTTTATATATTAATTTATGTAATTATATTAAATTTTAATGACTCCCACCCCTTACTTCAATAAAATGCAGGGGGGGGGGGTATTGTCAAATTTTCAAATCTGACATTCAAAATTGAAGACTAGTAAAAATTTAGGTGATACCAACCCCTTGCTTCAATAAAATGTAGGGGGGGGGGTATCTCCAAATTTCCAAATGTAACATGTAAAATTTTTGACTTGTAAATATTTTGGAGATTTATAAAATTTAGGTGATACCCAACCCTTACTTCAATAAAATGCAGGGAGGGTATTGCAAAATTTTCATATCAGATTTGTAAAATTTATCTTAAAATTTTGGTGATACCCGTCCCTAACTACAAGCAGGGGGGAGATTTGCCAAATTTTAATAAGACATTCAAAATTCTTAACTTGAAAACTCTTTGGTGATAACCAACCCTTACTTCAAAAAAAAGCAGGGGGAGGGATCAGCAAATTTTCAAATAAGACTTAAAATTTAATTTAAAAAAGAAATTTTAACATTAAAATATGAAAATTCAACTAAAGATGGATAGAGTACAGAAATACAGGAAATTTTTGTATAATTTTATGTACAAATAAATATTAACAGTTGAAGTGTGAAGGAACTAAAACAAACTAGTTATCAAAAAATTTCATCAACAGTTTTATTGGCTTTAACACATTCTATCAAGAAATCATTCTTTTTAGAATTTTCTTTGAGATTATGCTTACACTTCATCTGTTCCATTAAGTTTTTATGCTCAAGCATTTTTTCCTCTTTTTTGAGTTTTCAATACTTAGAGTAAACTTGAACTTCTTCTCCTCCAAGTCTTGGGCCTGATCATCCTTCTGTAAAGAGAGCTCGTACTTCCTCTCTTCCAAATCATGTGCTCTGTCATCCCTCCTTAAAGAGAGCTCTTATTTTTTCTTTTCAAATTTTAGAGTCTCTGTAGAAATTTCAACTTGTTCTAGAGTGATAAGAAATATTAACATAAAGTAGAAGAAAAGCAGAGTAAAGTATTAAGAGGTATGGTATCACTTATCAGCATCACATTTCTCCAAAAATTCTTCCATTGAAGAAAAAGGGATTTGTGATGAAGTATCACTTTTTTGTCTTCTTTGGGAGTGGAAATTTAGACTAGTTGAAGCCCTTTTCTTTTTTTGGATTTAGTTGGTACATTAATGTCCTCCTAATCATTGTCACAAGCTTCAGACTCAGATGATGGTGGGTCCTGGGTTTGTTTGTTATCCTTTTTAGAAATAAGAAAAGATAAGTAAATAAAAAAAATAATTGGTAAGATAGAAGAAAAAAAACATACCTGAGTTGGATTGGGTTGGTTTATATCACCATAAGGATCTGTGGAAAGGATATCTAGATTTTTTGAATTTAAAACAGGGGAGGCTTGAGTGGAGGAAGAGGATGGGAAAATATTTGTTTCAAAATCATGTTCAGAGATAGAATATTCTCCATCCAGCATGTTTTCAGGATTAAAATTGGCTCACTCTCCAAAAACAGCATCCATTTCTTTAAAGTAAGGACATAAAGAATCAAGTTTATTGTCTATGGATTTGATGCCCTTTCTGATATTGAGGTCAGTAATACCATAGCTAGTAGAAGATGAAGGAGTCTTTGGCTTCTTGTACTTGGCTCAATAATGCTTGAAGTGTTCAGACATCTGTTTTGGTAAAAGATCTATCCTTCCCTTAGTCTTATTCCGTAATTCATTGGCCATTAGAAGATAACCATTATATTTGATGCAGGTAGCTTTCCTACTTTAGTCACATACTCAGTACCAAAACAAGAATCATAGTTAGATTTAGTTTTTAGCCAATTGATAAGAATGAGATGATCATCTTTTTTTAGTTAAACTGTTTTGGATTTCTCAGCAGAGCGGGGGAAAGAGGGAGTGGTGGGATTTAAAGAACAACTGGTTGATGGCTGCCTTTGAGAAGATCTACAATGACAAGGCATGTTAAGATAATTAAAGATGAAAAGAAGCAGAAACAAGCATATGAGATAGTGAGATGAAAAGTAGCAGAAAAAAGCAGATGAGAGAGTGAGATGAAAAGGAGCAGAATCAAATAGATGAAATGGGGAGAAATTCTGAGCAGATAGAATTAACAGTATGGGATGAGAATGGGAGTGTGCAGAAAGGTAGAAGGCATATCCAGAGAGTATTCCAAGATGTGGTTATGGCAGAAAGTTGTGCAACATGTGGTTATGACAGAAAGTTGTCCAAGATGTGGTTATAAAATATTGAGTAGAAAAATGTCAGATAAGAGGTGAACATTTATGCGTAAAGTGTCTAATGACCCAATTATTAGCAAAAATAATTGCAGAAGATAATTGGGGTATAAGGATTTTTATCTTCAATTAATTTAATTGAAGATCCCTAAACATTGATACCCCCTAGTATGTTTAGACAATTTTCATTTTTGCATTTGATATATTACTGTGGCTTAATGATATATATTAATTAATAACTATTTTCTGGAATATACTTTACATTATATTATTAATTTTTGAGGTTGTTTTATTTAATTTTCAAAATGTATCAGTTAGAATTTTTTACCTTTAATAATAATAATTTAATTAAAAATTTTTTATTATATACAAGATTAGATACTGTTTAAGAAGATTGTGTAAGATTTTCTAACGCTCATGGTACTTTATTTTTTGGTTAATCATAAAAGTGAATGTGTCACAGACTTGTTCAAAGGTGTTCACTTGAATGACAGTCTGATGTTGAGAAGGAAATTCTTATAATGCATTAAATATACACTGTTATAAATATAATAACTAAATGATATGAATTATGAAAGTGTGCTTCTAAACATTGGACCATCCTTCAAGTGGACACCTTTGACCAAGTCTGTAACACCATTACTTTTATTTTCAGCTAATTTTTAAGCACCAAGGCTAGTAAAGGAGCACATTTCATACTCAGTACCTAAAATGTCCACCTGAAAAATGGTCCATTTCTCAGAAGGACACATTTATAATTTAAAAATATACACTGATTACATATAATACCTAGATGATGTGCATTATAAAAGTTTCCTTCTCAATAACAGACTTTCCTTCAAGTGGACCCTTTTGAAAAATTCTGGTGTACTCAAGTTTTTGTGTTTAAGCAGAAAAAAAATATGGCAATTAGAGAAGTTCATTCCATCTGGTTAAAATTACACAAAGTGTCCACCTGAATTACAGTCTTTAGCTGAGATGGACACTTTTATAATGCATATCATCTAGGTATTATATGTATAGCTGAGTATCTTTTATGTATTGTAAAATTGTCCTTCTCAGAAATCAACCATAATTTAGGTGGAAAATTTAATTACTGTATAAGAGCAGCAGGAGCTTCTAAAATTTTCATGATAATTTATTTTTGGTTAACCAGAGAATTTAAGATACCCTAGACTTTTTCAAAAGTGTTAACTTGAAGAACAGTCAGATTCTTAGAAGGACACTTTTTTAAGGAATATCATCTAGATATTATATGTAACCAGTGTATATTTTATGAATTTTAATTTTTTTTCTCAATGTATGACTATCCTTCAGGTGGACACTTTAGGCACTATATATAAAATGAGTTCTTTTTCTAAGTTTGGTAGTTTAGAATTGATTAACCATAAAAGTGAAGGTTTTCAGACTTTTTCAAGATTTTCCACTTGAAAGACACTTTTTTAGTGCATATAATCTACACATTATATGTTTTACATTGTATCTTTTAAGAATCATAAAATTTTTGTTCTCAGAAACAGACACCAGTAAAAAGCCATGTGCACCTGATAGCAGGTGCCAATATTTATCTTTGACATAACTCAATTTCAGCTCAGCTGTAATTCTTCTGGAAAGAATGTGCACTGAACAATGAGCACACTAGCTCATGCAACATCAAATCAAATTTACTCTTAAATCAAAACTGATTTTAGGTATAGGCACCTGCCAGCAGGTGCCACTTGATTTTTTGCAGTGAGACTGACCTTCAAGTAGACACTTTTGGCTGAGTCTGTGACATCTTTACTTTTATTGATGCCAAAATTCAAGTACCAAGGCTGCCAAAAGAGCTCATGTTACACAAGGTACATATGTTTACACATTAATAATGTTACACTACTGAGAAAGAAAATGTGAATAATTGATTCAAGATATGTTACACAAATCTACAGCCTTCCTGGTATTCATTTTAAAATTATTCCCTTGTCCAATTAAAATTGCTCCATGGAAAAATTGGTGCCATTAGTAGATACACAACATCAGCTCTTGATATGCAAATTCTTACTACAATTAGGTTATTTTTACATTGGAGGCACCTGTAAGTTAATTTAAGTGTCATATTTAAAGTGGCTGTTGTTAAGAAGGTCACTTTGATAATGAATACAACCCATGATTAAATTAGATATGTACCTTAGAGACTTATATTATATGGTAAAATCAATTCAGTCCTAGAAGGGTATTTGCTAGCAGTCCACCCCCAAATTTCCTGTGGTGATTTATGGGAGATGTAAGATATTCTTCAGGAAAATCTTCATTTAAAAGAGCATTAGATTTGAATAAACCTTACCCTAATTCCAACTCCATTTTTCAAAAATACACAAAAACTTAAAAAAGTGATAAATAAAATGACAACAACAGGAGCTTCATAAGTCCACCCTTATCCGGATAAGAGTCCTACAAATATTTTAGGGTGAGATTTTAATAGAAAGAAAGAGATATCAGATACACATGAAAAAAATGAGATGAAACTTACCTTGATGGAAAGGTAGGAATAAATAGAGTGAGAAAGAGTGAAGTTGGAATTTGGGGGAAATCAAATATGGAGCAAGTGAAATGCACAAAGAATGTGCAATGAATGTGTTTAAATGACATTGAAACAAAAAAAAGTGAAATGGGGGAAAGGGGGGATAATGACCATGCCAAGGAGGGATAAAGAGTAGGATGGTGGAGAGGAAAAATGAAAGAAAAGAAGGAGAGAGAAAAAAGTTAATTTTACCTTAAAAAACCAAAATTAAAACCACTTAAAAAATGAGATAAAGAAAGAATAAAACAGAAAAAAATCATTAATTAGCAACCATAGAAATAAAAAGGTCAACAATGACTTACCTGGAGAGATGAGTTTAGAAAACAATTGAATTCAAGTTAAATGAGGAATGAAAAAGGAGAAGAGGAAATTAATATTAGGGATGAATGAAAAATTATTTTATTTCAGAAAATTTTCAATTTCATGTTAGGTTGATGAAGGAAAGCAAAAAGACTTGAAAAAAAGAGACTTTAACAGCAAATTAAAAATCAAAGTCAATATTCAAAAAGAAAATAACTATTCTAAGTGAATAAAAAACACAACTTGATCATTTGGAGAATATTAAAAAAAAATAAATGGGTTGTGTTAATATTTTTGGAGTGTGATTGGTATAATGATAGAGAATATCCCAATGGAAAGTAAGTTTTATGAATCAAGGGGGGAGAGAAGGTATGGTTTCAGGATCCTCTTCTTCATAAATATTATACCGCTCATCCTTCAAATCAGCTAGGATATTATGGAGTATTATGCAAATCATCAATCAATGATTTTCAGTTTTGATGTCCAATTTTTTTTGAAATTGTGTTCTGAGCTCCCAGAGACTAAAAAATCATGCCTTTAAAATTGAAAAACATGTTTTATTCATACTTTTAATTTTTCAAGGTGATAATTGAAGGTTTTTTGAGGGTCATTTTCTGATTTTGCACCTTTCGAAGCAGGTACAATGTAATTTTCACTTGCATATGCTGAGTATGCAAGGGGGTACTGAGATTTGTCAAAGTATGATTCAGGATTTTGAGAAATTCTCATTCTTTAGAACACAGGAGAGTCATGACATTAGCCAGGGAGACACTATACAAACCAATAAACTTTTTATTGAAATTACACAAAAGTTAAATGGCAATAGAGTATCTAGAAGTAGGATAAAATTTTAGTTTATGAAAAATGAGAAATTGGACGACATTTTGATAAAATATATTTTTCAAATTAAAATAATTCTTGCCATCATGAGCAAGCTTTTGAATAAATGGTATAGTTTTACCATAAAAATAAACCAACACAGCCATCAAAACCTTCAGCTTTCATCACTCAAAAGAGGATTTAAGTTGCTGTTGTGTAGCTGGCCAAGCAAGTGTTTGAGACTTGAATGAAAGGACGGCAATCATACAGCACTTTTTGTATAATACCACAGTACCATAGGATATGGTACTGTGGTATTATAAAAATTTATTAAAGAAGCACCATTTACATTTGATCCAATGAAAAATAGTACAAAAGTAAGCTGAATGGAAGGATTATTCTGTTTATTATGAGAATATTTATGAAAGATAGTGTTATCACAGATTAGTTAATAAAGTTTGATAAAGGAATTAGGAGAATGGAGTGAATATTCTATCTAGTATCATGAAAAAGATTTGGCCCCCTTTGGTTGATGTAACACTTTTTGTAAAGAATATACATATAAGCTAAAGTGTTTTCCAAATCAGATCCTGAATCAGAGTCAGAAATTAATAATAAAGCAGGTTTCTTCCTAGTAGAGAGGTGCATCATTGTTGTTGGTAAGAGGTTTAGGTAATTAGGGAAGAGGAAATTTTCCACCAAAGTGAAGTGGCCTAGAGTGAAGAGTGACATAAGGATGGCATCAGCAATTATATGTCATGTGACTTGCTTAATAATCAATCATGGATTTGATGAGTTTGGGAAAAGGAATTAGGAATAGAATTGGGGTATAAGAGGTTCGATAATGCATTATAATTCATTCTTTATCCATTAGCCCTTGGGTTAGTGGATAAGATTCTTCTACAATTAATAATGTCTTATCCCAGTAAAAAAATTCTTGATCTCTAATTGTGGATCTCTTAACATTGATAACCCCTATTCTTTTATCAGAAATATAATTATTACTTGAGAATAAGAGAATAAAAATAGCCCATTTATTTAATTCTAAACCCCAAATTTTATTTCATAATGATAGATCCAACACAAAAAAAAAATGTCTGATAAAAGTCAAAATTTTGATACATCCCATACCAAGTAACCCATTTATTGTCACAAAAAAAGAAAAAAAATATAGAAAAAAATAATTATTGTGTCTCATTTTTTATCCACTCTAAAGTTGATAGTGTATTAGGGTACTTTGATACCCCCTAATAGATAATAAAAATGAGAAAATTAAAAAAATTAGAAAAACACTAATTTTGAACCATTATCTGATCATATCTTTCAACTTTGATGTAAAATTTTTGTTATACATCATCTCATGATAAGTGTTAAAACACTTTACAAGTCTGAGAGTTTAAAGATATATATGAAAAATGTCCTTCCTATTATCTCAAAAAAAAAAATTGAATGTTTTGATTTTTCTAATTTTATTATCAAAAGTTAGAATTACTAGCTTTTGAGTTGTAAAAAATGAATGTAACCAAGCACACTGAATGTACCAGAAGGTGAATTTGGGTATGGATCTGTTGATAAATGAGAAACCTGATAGTGATCTGTTGATAATTTTGTGTTGGGGGATTGAACCAATGATGATAATAAACTGGGGGATGTAACCAGTGAAAATAATAAACCAGGGAATGTATCTGGTTATGAGAGCTAAAGGTGAAAAAGTCTAAGAATTCTCAATGAGGAAACAAAGCCACACAGTCTACTCATCTTAATGAGGCACAGGCTGCAAAGTCTACCTGGAAAATGATGGAGTCAAGGAAATTCAAAGTTAGCTTTTACAATGTGGGAAAAAAGTAACCCAAATTTAGAATAATATGATTTGGGTTGGAAGCAAATTATCTTAGGCTGATGATAATTAGGAGAAAATGGGGATAGAAAAAAGAATGTGTGTCACAATCTATGTATACTCTTAACTACCATCAGTATAGATTTAAAATTAATGCAGGTTTAAATAATGTTAATGTGATTATGTTCTCAGAAATATGTATTTTTATGTATCCATATATATAAATGTTGCTGAATGAGTGTCACATAATGACATTTTTAGATGCTCTATTGATAAAAGAATAATAATGATAAGATAGACAAGCTTTCCAAAGGATACAATTGAAAAAATATTTTAAAAGCGGAAAGGAATAAGATATGTGAAATTCATAGGACCTTCCAATTCCTGTTAAAGTCAGAGATCCTAAAATTCACTTTTTCAAAAATAAAGTACCAATTACTTACAAGTTTTTTTCAGTATATTTAGATTATGTATTTCACTTAATGAATTTATAAATTTGAATTAGAAATTGAAATTATTTAATTGTGCCAAAAAAAAATATAAAAGCTTTCACCTGATAGTATATTCCTATCCCTGACTAAACTCTGGTAGTTCAATTTGGGAGAAGCCCCTGAAAGTAGGTGCCAAAATTTTTTATGGTGTAAGTTTTTGCAAAAAAGGTGGTTCTATATTTTTTTTCATTCCAAAATACTTGTGAATATATTAAGTGGTTTCAAAAATTATCATATACACATTTTAAGAGCAAAAAATTGATACCAAGTAAGTCATTTTTATTTGAAGTACATCTGCTGAGAACATGTGTACTTGAAAAGTTTTCCTGTAGATAAGCATTCCTTTTTGGGGTACATCTATACCATTAACACACTCCATCACCTAATCATGATTATTCAGCACCTGGTATACACATGCCCATATTTTGCACAAACGTACAAGTTATTCAACCTTATTTTTGAGACCCATAGCCTCAGGTGTTCCATTTATCATGGTTTCTTGGAATGGATTTTTGAGACTGAATTCCTCCAGGATTGTATGTTAATGATTGAGACTCCCTAATTTAAACTCACAATTCACCTTCCTAATTTTTTACAGCAAGTATTTTCTCTTTAATATTATACTTTTTTTTGCAGAAAACATTTCTTTTTCCTTACTTCTGTCTAAAAAGATAAATTATTACATGCCAATGTTATATGAAAGCATAAATAAATTAGTTGTAGTGCTTAAATGAATAATACTAGGGTTTTTTGGGAAAAATTATCTTTCTTGACCCACATTGAGTTCAGTTTGGAGTCAATTGGAATATATTTGAAGTATGGTTAAAAGCTTATTTTTTCTTTGAATTTATTTTGATTAAATTTGCTCAAATTAGATATAATAGAGGGTCTCAAAAATCGCCAAACATGTAGTAAAAACACACCAAAATTTTTTTTCAAATCCATCATCTAAAAATGAAGTACACCTGTTCAGGGCAGGAGTATTGTGAAAGCGTGTTTCCCCTTAAAATACCTTCCTTTGGGTCAAAAAATCAAAAAAAAACTTCCCTTCTTAATCATGATTAGTCAGCACAAGTAACAAAAATGTCATCATCTTACACCACAGGAGAATCAATTATGTTTTGTGATTTTCGCCACCCAGTCATTTGAACTGTAAGACAAAAACTCTATCATTGATTCACTTGAGACATTTCAAACAACTTTTAATTTAACTCTGAAAGTTCAACAGTTTTTTTCATCTTGAGTTTTTCTTTTTTTTCAATTTATACTGTTTTACCATAACATAAACACCTCTCCTAAACAAAAATAAAATTGGTATATCAAGTGGAAAAATACTTGTTACCACAATCTAAAATCACAGGTGTTTTTTACAAGTTGTTTTCTTCATTCTCTTTTTGGTTCTTATACCAACAATATCATGTATCTATTATTTGTAAATACTTCCTGGCACAAGTGCAGGCTGGATATTTGATTTTTCTTTAAATTTAATCCTGATAAGACTAAAAAATAGTGTTTTAAATGAAAAAGAAACATTAAAATAATTTATTTTCCAAGAAAAAAAGTCTTAAATGTTTTTTATTGTGTACTCAGAGAAGAGCTATCAAATGTAATTTGCTGGAGAAAAAATACAAGTTGAATAGTATATAGAAGGGAGAAAAATGAAAAATAATACATGAAGTATTGTTAGGACCTAATAGTGTGGACTATTACTAGAACTGATGCTAGCCTAAGACAGGAATGACTATTCTGATACAGCAGTTAGAGTAAGAAGTAACTGGATCACTATATAACCAATGAGGAGCATCCCACAGTGCTTTCCTCATAAAACCCCCTTATTAAATATCCCTTTCTTCTGCTGTAGAAATAATATTACAGTCACCTTTCTGTAAGCAGAATCCAAGGGAATTGAATAAACAGAAGAAAAACCTGTCCTTTTAAGTAAAATGTGAACTCAAAATTAGCTAATCTAAAGCTTCTACTTAATATTAAAAGATCAGTTTTCCAGTTAAAGTAACAGTTTTTAGATGCAAAATTGGTGTTCTTTATGTTAGCTGAAGGAAATACAACAGTAAATTTGTACTCAGAAAAGTTATGTAAATTATTGACTATATATGTTTTTATAAAGTTTACATTTTAGCAAAAAGAAATTAAAATTGAGTCCCTGAAGTTGAGAACTTTACAATGATACCCTATAAGTGTATATTTATGAATTCTTGAGTAAAATTTATAATGTGTTATATAAAATTGTTATTTTAATAAGTGTATTACAAATTATGAAATGTTATGTAAAAGAATGATGGTTGTTGTTAAAATGTGTTATTGTTGATTGTTGGATAGGTGAATTGTTATATAAGATAGATTTTGCTTGCTGTCTCCACTACTTTTGAGTCTACAGGCTTTATATGCAGAGTTTAGTCACATTCCCTACTTTCCCAATCTGGAGAATCCCAGAGCTCATCCAGAGCATTCTGGAGCTTGTACAGACTTCCAGACTCATTTAAAACCTTAAAACCTTAATAAAAGAGCTAAAAAATTACAGATGATAGATATACTTCCCATCTACATTCCTAACAAGTTTTTGTAGTCTGTGCAGCCCTATTAATCAAATTAATAATCATCAAAGTTAAGTAAACTATGAAAAATCAAAAAACATCAAAAATACTTTATAAAATTACTAAAAATATAAGAAAAATAGTAAAAATTCCCAAAAGAATTTTAAAGGTTCTTGAGACTCCAGACTTTCAAACCTATACTTGCACTTCTTGGAATCTATATAATTGTTTAATCTTGACTCATATAATTGACTCATTTTAGCAATAAAAATATCCATTATTTAAAAATAAAATCATATAAAATTAGATTGGCCTTTCCAATCTTTAAAATTACCATTCTAAATCCATCTAAAAATATTTCTGAGTTCCATAATAAACTTTAGACTTTCACAATGCATTACAGAACCTATCCACTTAAAGACATATCAGAGACCAATTTAAGAGAAAAATTTTTGAGGGACCAATTTAAAATCTCCCAATTTCTTCAAAACCATCTAATTCATCAAATGGAAGCAGCATAAAACACTCCAATCCAGGTTCTCCAAAATCACCAAACCAAGTTCCTTCTCCATAAATAAGCTTCCTAAATTTGAATTTCATTTTCTTGATGATTCTTCTAACCTGGGTTAATCCTAGAAAATATAAAAATATAAAACAGAAAACAAAAACAATCTAAATATATTTACTATTATTATTTATTTAATTATTTTTATTTTAATTGTTTTTTTTTCTAATTTATTATTATTATTATTTATTTATTTGTTTGTTTATTTATGATTATTTGAAAACTAAATTAAAATATAAAATAAAATTTGGTTTAAATAAAAAAATTATAATCAATTTGAAATTTGAAATGAAATTTTTAATCAAAACTATTTTGAGAAATTATTTTTTTTATAAAAAATTAAATTAAAATATTTCCCCCTGCCATTTAATGAGCTGAACCCCTGAATTTATACCCACATCAAAGTGCACCTTGATGTGGGATACACAAGAAAGAAGTTTAAAATAAAACATTATTAATTTGAAAAATTTGAAAAACATGATTAACAAAATAGAGAAATGATCACTGGGTGGGCTCTCTCCAATTTGTAAAAATAATTGGAGACCACCAGTGAGAATTACCCCCTGCATAAATTAATTCTAATAAAATTTAAAATGGAAAATATAATAAAATTCTAAAATAAAAATTTTAAAAATAAAATCAAAAAAAAGCATAAAAATAAAATCTTGAATCAGGATTTCAAATGAGTGTGATTGTTTTGAAATTTATAGTCTTAGGGGACTACCTATATGACAAAAACAAAGCCAGGACTTAACTAGAAACAGGGAGACTTTTGTAACAAAAATTGTGGGAGTAATTGTGTATGAAGCATCCAGCCCATCAATTACCCCCAAACTTTCCAATATTTAATTTAGAAGGTTCCCCTGTGAAAACTCCTACTAAAAAAAATTACATTCCTACATAAATCTTCACCATAAAATTTTTACATTATATTTAACAATTGATTTCCTCATAATGATGATGGGTAGTTTATCCTCATTCTGGAGGCATCTTCATATCAATAATTAGTGGTTAATTTTTATTTTAGATTTAATCTTTGGCACTCCTGGTGCCCCTAGGATAGAACTGCTTCACCTGATGGGCTGCTACCCTCTTCTTTAAGACTACACCAGCCAACTCTTCCAAAACATATGATCTGCCAGACATCATTTATTGGCAGGTTGTCTAGAAGAAGGAGAAGAAGAAGAAAAGAAGAGGAGGAAGGAGAAGAGGGAAATAAAGAAGGGATAATAAAGGGTAGAAATAAATAAAATGACTAATAAAAGAGAGGAAGGTGCAACAAAAATCTGTGAGAAATGGAACAACAGTGAGTTATTGGTTTATTGGTGATTATTTAATCAAGTAAAGACTTCTCTGCGCAGCTAAAAAATATTATTACTAATAAACTTAAAGCAGCCTTAAAGTATTTATTGAGTATTTATATTAGATTTGTAAAACTAATAAAACTAATAAAGTATTGAAAGATTTATAATATTTTTAATGTAAGTGATGGATTCCAAAAGGGAATTCCAAGGCCTTTTTATAGGCAAGAAAACCTCTGAAGCACTCCAATTGTATATACAAAAATTTTTTTAGAGTGAAACAAAAAATATTAAAAGAAATTAATTATACAATTTAAGAGAAAAATTGAAACAACAAATTAAACCCGTGAATAAGTAAATAACTTTCCCACCATAGAATCCCAAAACAAGTAACTAATAATATGAGTAACTGAATGAGTATAAGACCAGTAGAAATGTGAGAAAAAATATACTAAACAAGTATTATAATACAATGTAAAGGGTTTAGTTAAAACAAATAAAATTATTTTCACACCAAAAGTTATGTAATCAATTTTAATCAGTTATAAAGAGAAATTAATTAATTTTTTTAACCATATTAGTAATTTAATAACTGATTTAATTGAAATAAATAATTAATTTAATCATATTACTAATTTAAAGTGAGAATTTAAATATTATTATATTAAATAATTGTTTTGAGTTATTTAGTAATTTTATTGACACAATTAAGGGTCAAAAAAGCGCCCAATATTTATAGATAATAATATATGATAAATTTTATTTAGTATATAATTTTTTTTAATTAATTTGTAATTACATTATAAGTTAAATAGTATTAAACTTATAATATAATAATTTATTTATTAATTTTTAGAAAAATTAAATATATAAAAATGTGCCATGATTTTATAGAATATAATATTTTTTTAATAAAAAATTTACTTAATAAGAAAAATAAATATAATATTTATTTTACTTATTCATAAAATATTTATATAATTTTATTATTCAATAAAATATTTTATTGTAACTACATAAAATACATAATGTTATTCCCTATAATGATCCCAATGAATTATTATAACAATTTACTGGGCTCCTGAGATAGCCTGGCTGACACTCCCTCACTCTGAAAAAAACAATAAAAAAATGCTAAGATTTTTTCTTTTTATACTTTTTCAATAGAGTAGGAAGATTAGACATTTCTTTTCCAGGTATCCATGCATCATGTTCAGATGATTTGTTTTTATATCTCAATAAATATTCAATACCTCTTTAATAAGTGATGATTCTATCATTGAGAATTTTATCAATTTATGCAGTTTCTGTGACTTCTTAAGGGTTTTTCTTAGGTCTTCCCCTTCTTTTGGGAAATAAGTCACTGTTGGAAGTATAAGGTTTTAGCAAGGAAATGGGGAAAACAGGATGTTTCCTATCATATGGAAAATATAATACAACTTCTACCAAACTATCTCCAACCATTTTTTAACAACAAATGGTCCCACAAAAGGATCTTTTAATTTTTTATTGCCTTGTAAACTGAAATGGACAGTAGATATCAACACTTCATCACCCTTTTTAAATGTGTGTTCTTTATGGGATTTATTTCATCTTTTTTTTCATACTCAAATGCCTTATCAATACAGCTTTGAGCATGTTTTTTGAATAGCTGTTGCATTTGCATAAAAGACTTTACACCAGGGTGTAGTTCCAACTTAGGTAATTTATTATTGAGAATTTGAGCAGGAGTATTTGGGATGTAACTTAACCAAAGCTCAAAAGGCTTTTTCTCAGTGACAGAATGAGCAGTGCTATTATAAGAGAATTCAAGACCTGGAAATATAGTAACCCAGTCATGAGTAAATCTTTCATTGTCTTTATATTCTAATCCAAAGGCACAATACCTTCTAATCATATCTTCCAGAGTTTGAATCATTCTTTCAGCTAGACCATCAGTCTGAGTATGGTGAGCTGTAGATAATTTTAACTCACAGCCACAAATATCCATCAAAGACATACAAGATTCAGATGTAAATTTTGGGTCTCCATCAGAGATAATGGCTTTTGGAAATCCAAAAATATAAAACATGTATGACAACCATAAGAAGGCTAATTCTTTTTTGGATACATCTTTGTGGGCGGGAATAAACTTGCACATTTTGGTGAATCTATCCACTATTACCCAACAAGAGTTATAACTTTCTTTACCTGCTACAGGAGGACCAGTGACAAAATCCATGTTAATGATTTGCCAAGGAGAATCAGGGGCTTCTATATGTTGCAACAATCCTTCTATTTTACCTGTCAATCTTTTAGATTTTTGACAAGAATCACAAGATTCAACATATAATTTAGTGTCCTGAGACATATTAGCACACCAAGAAGTGTTTTTAATTCTGATTATGGTTTTCTCAAGATCAAAATGTTCTGCTCATATGTAATTATGACAAAGTTTTAAGATGGTTTCTTTCATGGAAGGAGGAATAAAAATGACATTTGTAAATTTTCTCCTGTAATAAATATAACCATCTTCAATAGAAAACTTTACTTTATTCAAAGCATTTTGGTACTTTGGAGGAAGATTTTTTATCAATTCTTGAATAGAAGCATTCTTTGGATCATTCAAGATTGTAACTAATTTATTTAAATCAGAATCTTTATCATATGAATCCAGAATTAATTGCAATAGTTCCTCTTCCATATCAAAAATTTATATACCATGTATATGGATGGTATCATCTTCAGGTACATAAGCTGGATTGGATACATCATTTGGAAGAGTTAATCTAGACAACATATCAACATTTGAAAGAAAATTTCCAGCCCTTTGAATTATAGTCATTCTACCTCTATATTCTTGAACAGCAAGTTGCCACATAAACATATGTCTATTTGGTGTTTTCAAGTTCAAGAGGGATTTCACAGCACTGCAGTCAGTAACTAATTTAAAGTTTTAATCATATAGATAATAATGAAGCTTTTATAAAGCCCATACAACTGCTAAGCACTTTAATTGAGTGGAACCATACTTCAATTCACTTTCTCCCAAGGTTCTTGAAATTTAACAAATTACTATTTCTAAAATTTTTTTATTAACAATTTGTTTCTGGTGTAGAGAAGAACCAAGTCTAATAAAACTTTAATCTGTGTAGAGATTAAAAGGCTTATTAAAATCTGGAAGTGCAAAGATTGGAGCTGAAATTAAACATTTCTTTAATGTATCAAAAGCTTTTTGAATATTCTCATTCCATATGTAAGCCACATCCTTTCTAGTCAATTTGGTAAGTGGTAGGGCTATGACTTGATAATTTTTAATGTATTGTCAATAGTAGTCACACATTCCCAAAAAATCTTTGTATTTCCCTTACAGAATTCGGTGCTTTCAAATTTTGAATATCAGCAACTTTTCCTTGGTCTACACATATTTGTAAGCCAGAAACTACATGACCTAGGACTCTCAGGGATTGAAAACCAAATTTACACTTTTTTAAGGATAGAGTCATGTTAATTTCATCCATTTTCTGGAAGACTCTACCTAAGTGTTGGATATGTTCATCAAAAGTTTTAGAAAAAACTATGACTTCATCAATATAAACCATTAACCATCCTTCAATTATTTCCTGATGAAATGTATTATCCATTACTTTTTGGAATACTGAAGGGGAATTTTTAGGGCCAAAAGGCATCCTAAAATATTTATATATTCCCATATGTGTTACAATTAGCAAAAAATATTGGGAAGCTTTTCAACAGGTATTTGATGATAACCTTTATTACCATACAGACAGCTTATGAATTTTCTACCTTGAAAGGTAGCATGTATAGAGCTAAATCTGGGTAAAGGGTAAATATCATCCACAGTATAGGTATTCAATGCTCTATAATCTCCACAAAGTCTAGCTTTATCTTTCACATAGGAGATCAAAACTCAAGAGATGACACAATATTTGGGTGTAACACCTACCTTTTCAATAATATTCATACTTACTAAAGTTGAGATATTATCTTCAATATCTTTCCTCTTTATGGGAGAAGCAGGATAAGGTTTTCTCTTTAGGCTAGAAGGTATTTCATTCAAATTACAGGATAAAGAAATTTTCATTTCATCTTTAACCAATCCTAACACATGGGAGCCATGAGCAAAAGCCATAGGGAAAGATTTAATCAATGCAACTATTGAATCTTTTTGAACATTATTCAATTGATAACCATGTGAAGCTGTGTTAATTTCAGAAAAAAATACATCCATTTCCTCTGTTTTTCTACCTTTACATTGGATCAAAGAAGGACAAGATTTTAATAAGGGTGCAGAATGCTTTTTGGCGGAATAAATTTTAAATTTTCTTTTTCCATTCATGCCCAAGGTAAAGAAATTGTTTTCAGGATCCAATTTAATGCCAAACATGGTTGTAATTTCATTTCCCATGATAAACCAATTGCTTAAATTATCATTTTTCATCACAACAAATTCACAAATAGCTCTGACAAAACCACCATTATATTTAAAGAACACAGTGGTCTTGTATTTTCCAATGGGAAATAAAACAGAACCATAACCTTTCCATTTTTCAGATGTTAATGGTAAAAATTTGCATTGATAATCTTTATCCACAGAAGCTAGTGCTTTCTCAGACACTACACTTCCTCCAGCATTGGAGTCAAGAATAACCTCAACATTTTTACTATCTTTGATAACTGGTGCTCTCAAAGGTGATATTAAAATGGTACTGTCATTAATATCTCTAATTATTTCAGAATTTCTACAGAAGACAAGTCAATATCACAATTTTCAGACCAATTATCTAAATATTGGATATCCTTTTCTAAAACTAGAACTTATTGAGAAGAACCATGGTCATAAGAGATATTGCTATTAAAGTCACTTGAGGAATAATCAAGGTCAGCTTGAGTATTTTCAGATTCCTCAGTTTTTCCAACAAGATGAATTTTCTTGTCACAAATATTTCCTTTCTGCCATGGTTTGTAACATTTTAAACAAGTGTTTGTTGCATATTTCTTTGTTGCAACTGGGGCCAAGGGTCTACCAGTTTTTTCTGAAAGTTTTGTGGGAAGCTCTTGCTGTTCATGATAAGATTTTAAAGGAATTTTTCCTTGGTTCATATCTATGATTTAGTAGAACTTCATTACAGATATTAATAAAGGAAGAATTATCTCTTACATGCTCAGTCCTTGCCACAATCAAATCTCTCAGAGAATTTGGCAATTTATAGAGAATCTTATCTCTCCAAATATCATAATCCATTTTTGGATCCATGGCTCTAAGAATGTTTGTAATTTTCATAAGGAAAACAATAGGTTTTCAGGAGATGAGGACACATATTTAATAGTCTCATATAATCTCTGCTGGGCAAGTCTGAATTTGGAACCACCAAATTGATTTTCAATCAATGTTTCCCAATCTTTCCAAGTATAATGTTGATTGTCCTATAAGACAGATTTATACCACATTAAAGCTACATTGGAAAATAAGGAAATTAATTTAGAAGCAATATCTTCATCTGGAAATTTATAGGAATTTTTCAGATTATCAATTCTCTGGACAAAGTGTTGCCAGTCAGATGAAGAGTCACTATCAAAGGTGGGATACTGATCCAGTTGGGCCAATTTTTCTGGCTACTGGGATGGTCCATCTTTTGATTAGAATAATTTAAAAATAATAATTCTTGAAGTTTAGCCAGGTGTTCAGAAATTTCATTATTTACAGAAACAGCTGGTTCATGACCATTAAAATTTTTTTTGCTAGCAGCAAAAGATTTCACAGACTCACTTTCAGCTTTTTTAATGGCTGAAATATGGGGAAGAAAAGAGATTCTTTGTTCAGGCCCCTTTCCTTTATTTTTATGCATCTTATGGTGAGCATTTTCATCTACACCATAACTATTTACAGTTAAGGCTGAGAATTTTTCCTGTAATTCAGACAAATAACTTCTTATCCTTGGAATTTCAGACATCTGGTCATTTTTTTTGCAAGGGATAAAACATTTCTGTCCTCAAAAACTGTGTGTTTGTTACTCAGAGCTTGGAAATCATTTTTTATTTTTTTCAACTCATTGTGTAGAGACTTAATTTCAATTTTCAATGAATAATTCTCTTCAATAAGGGGTTTTAACTCACTCAAAGTTCTATGCAGATGAATATTTTTATCTGAGATAGCTCTATGATAACTTCTTATTTATTTTTGTTGACTTAGAACAATATTCAAAGTTTCTTTGATTTTAAAATAGGCTGTATCTTGCACAGAAGAGCTCAATTTACAATTTTAGTGCAAATTATTCAATCTATCACTCTCATGTACTAATTCATCTCTCAAATTTTTGTCTTTTACAACATTAAAATCAAGTGTATCCTTCAATATATCCTCAGAAGTTTTCTCAAGCAAGTTATACACTTCAGGGGAAACAGAATCATTTTTAATTTCAAGAGAAGGATTTATTAAAGAAGTAGAAGTTAAATGAAAAGTTTCATCAAATGAAAATTTACTAATTACATCATTAGGGCTACTCATTAAAGGAATTTGTCTCTTTATGGGTTTAACAGTTCTTTCACCATTATCCACAAGATTACCTGTGGGGGAAGATTTATTATGATACATACCAAAATGTTTATTAAACAAATTACTTACCATGGCAAGGGAGGAAATTTCACCTGTGCCTTCTTTCTTCTGCCTCCCTGATAAGGATGGGCCTGAGGAGGTTGATGGTAGGTTTGTGTCCTGGATGGTCCAGGGTGTTGAGCTGCTGGCTGCTGTACATTCTTCTGGTAATGGCTCATCAGGTATTCCCATTTCCACTGTTCCACTTGTAGAGTGTTTTGAATTTAATTGAAAGAGCTGGGTGTCTGATGGGGCTGAGGTTGAGGCTGAGGCTGAGTGGTTGGGAAAATAGGAGGCTGAACCTGCTTGTGATTTAAGAGCTCCTTCATCTGTTGCCAGAGTGTGTCTACTCTTGCCTTTTACTTCATTCTTTCTACCTTCAGTTCTTTTATATTGCTGTACAAATGGTTTTTTTTCTGCGTCAGAGGAATCTCTTTTATTTTTATACCCTTCAGAGGATTTTCCTGATTGATCTGAGGCTTTACTTCTTTCAGAGTAATTTGGTGAGGGTGGTTTGCCATTCCTCCTGATATTTCTATGTCCTGAAGAATATAAAGGTTTTTTGTCAGCTGAAGAATTCTTGTAAGTTAATTTTGAAGATCCTACAGATTCATTATCAACATCCACATCAATCTCATCAACATGAAGATTATCCATGCTGCTTGCCAAGCTACTGGAAATAAAAACTGTGAAAAAAAAATCAATTAGATTTAATTAATGATTTATATTTATATTTTTCAAAATAAAACTTTTCAAATTATTCTAAAAAGTAAAAATATAAATTTTATTCAGTTTATAATTAATAAATAAAAATGTAATACAAAAAATATGTAATTACAAATTATATTATTAAGAATTAAACAGAAAATATTTTGGGATCAACCAAAAAAGTTTTATGAAGTCAACCAAAAATAATTAATACCAAAAAATATATTTGTAATATTGGGGCTAAGCACTGAGTACTATTATGGTCAACCACTAATATCAAAATTTTAATAAACAAATTTATTTAATAATTCTTTAAAAAAATAATGATCTCCTAGGACTAAGAGAATAACTCTATTATGGTCAACTAGGGAAAAAAAATTATTTTTAAAAAGATTGATCACTTACACTCAATGACTCATAAAAATAGCCAAGGCACTGTTATTGCAATAAGAATTTAATAATATAGTTGATAGGTGCAAAGGTTTACTTACTATAGTAATCAATAAATCACCTTAAAATATATATAAATTAACATATTATAAAACCAAAAGGTCGCACCCAAGTTCAAGACATGGTCGTGGCAAAAAATATGTCTATTTGCACTAGGTAGTCTGTGTGTTGTGTTGTTTGTCAAAAAGTGTTGACGTCATTTGGAAAGGCCTCCAATTATTGGACAGTCGTCTAGAAGAAGGAGAAGAAGAAGAGGAAAAGAAGAGGAGGAAGGAGAAGAGGGAAATAAAGAAGGGATAATAAAGGGTAGAAAGAAATAAAATAACTAATAAAAGAAAGGAAGGTGCAACAGTGAGTTATTGGTTTATTGGTAATTATTTAATCAAGTAAGTAAAGACTTCTCTGAAAAGCTAACAATTATTATCACTAATAGACTTAAAGCAACCTTAAATTATTTATTGAGTATTTATATTATATTTGTAACACTAATAAAACCAATAAAGTATTGAAAGATTTATAATATTTGTAATGTAAGTGATGGATTCCAAAGGGGAATTCCAAGGCCCTTTTATAGGAAAGGAAACCTCTGAAGTGCTCCAATTTTATATACAAAAATTGTTTTAGTGTGAAGCAAAAAATATTAAAAGAAATTAATTATACAATTTAAGAAAAAAATTGAAACAACAAATTAAACCCGTGAATAAGTAAATAATTTTCCCACCATAAAATCCCAAAACAAGTAACTAATAATATAAGTAACTAGATGAGTATAAGACCATGAGAGCTGTTAAAAAAAATATCATAAACAAGTATTATAATAAGAAGTAAAGGGTTTAATTAAAACAAATAAAATTATTTTCATACCAAAAGTTATGTAATCAATTTTAATCAGTTATAAAGAGAAATTAATTAATTTTTTTAACCATATTAGTAATTTAATAACTGATTTAATTGAAATAAATAATTAATTTAATCATATTACTAATTTAAAGTGAGAATTTAAATATTATTATATTAAATAATTGTTTTGAGTTATTTAGTAATTTTATTGACACAATTAAGGGTCAAAAAAGCGCCCAATATTTATGGATAATAATATATGATAAATTGTATTTAGTATATAATTTTTTTAATTAATTTGTAATTACTTTATAAGTTAAATATTATTAAACTTATAATATAATAATTAATTTATTAATTTTTAGAAATATTAAATACATAAAAATGAACCATGATGTTATAGAATATAATATTTTTTATTACATAAAAAATTTACTTAATAAGAAAAATAAATATAATAATTATTTTACTTATTCATAGAATATTTATATAATTTTATTCCTATAAATGATCCCAATAAATTATTATAACAATTTACTGGGCTCCTGAGATAGCCTGGCTGACATCTTTTCACTGACTTTATATGGCGCATCCAAACTATCTGAAAACATCTTCCCCTACTAACTTTCCAAACTCCTATTATACACCAACACCATATCTCCAGCTTTCAAAGGTTTCCTCCTCCTATGGTCCAATCTCTTATTGCTATATTTAACGGACTGACTTTGGATCTTTATCATCCTAGAATATGCCTTCTCTAAAGTTTGTTCTTTCTTCTCTAGCTGTACTATTCTTGCACATAATAAATCTTAAGTAGTTTTAATGGTATCCCAATATACTCCAATATATGATTCAGACTCTAAATGAACTGGTAAAACTTTTTTTTGTCCAAAAAATATCTTGTAAGGTTAATCTCCAGTTGTACTTTTTGAAGTGATTCTGTCAGCAAATAAAACTAATGGTAAATAGTGCCTCCACTTTTCAACACTTGTCCCACACATTTTAAACATGCATTCTAAATATCTTGATTCCCTCTCTTATGTATTTAGCACCTTTGAGGGTAGCATGTATAGAGGCAATCCTTGGCTAGGGGTAAATATCATCTACTGTAAATGTATTTAATGCTCTATAATCACTGCACAGTCTTGCTTTATCTTGTTCATAAGAAATTAGCACTGGTGATATTACACAATATTTAGGTGTAGTTTCAAATTTTTCAAGAATGTTCATTTTTAATAACATCTTAATATTATCCTCTATGTATTTCCTCTTCATTAGAGAAGCAGGGTATGGTTTATTTTAAAACTAGCAGGAATATTATCCATATCACAGGTTAAACTAATTTTCATCTCATGATCTTTTACAAGGCCAAGTTCATTGGTCCCATGTGCAAAAGCCATTGTAAATGCTTTAATTAAGTCCAAATTATTTATTTTCTCATTTTCACTTATCTGAGTGCCAAATGATGCTTTTTAAATTTCTTTTTCCATAAGTTCCATCTCATTGGATTCTCTTCCTTTGCAAGGAATATCTATGAATGACTCAATGTTTAAAACTGTGTTAAAAGAATTTATTTTAAATTTTCTTTTACCATTCATGCCAATTGTAAAATTATTATTAGCAGGGTCTACTTTCACACCAAACTTAGTCAGAATGTCATTTCCAATAATAAAACAGCTACTACAATTAGTATTATCCATTACTACAAAGTCACAAGCTACTCTAACATAAGCATGTTGATGTTTAAAGAAAACATCAGCTTTGTATCTACCAATGGGGTGTAGTACTGATCCAAAACCTCTCTAACTTTTACTTTGAAGGTGTTCAAGCTTTGACTTGTAATCACTATCAATGTTCTGTAATATATTTGCAGAAACAACAGAGCCTGAAGCTCTTGTGTCCAATACTATATTTACATTTTCTCCAGAAATCATTGCAGGAACTGGGATAGGTATCATTTTTAAGTTACCAGCTTGTATGTCCTTGATGATTTCAGAATCCTCAAAATTCATTAAAGATTCATTTGATTCCATACTTAATATTGGATTTTAAAAGATGGTCAAATGATCTTCCAACATACAGACTTAATTTTCATCACTATATGAGATATTACTTTCATAATCACTTGAATCTTTACTTTTTTCTGTTTCATTTTCAGATTCTTGCTGATTTTAAACAATATTTATGTTTTTCTCACATTTGTGACCTTTAACCCAAGGCTTATTAAACTTTTAACAAGTATTAGTCTCATACTTTTTAGGTACTACAGGTGCAGTAGGTTTTTTCTACTTTTCCTGAAGTGTTTTTAACTTCTGATTTTTCACAGGTTCATTATTTTGTTTATAAGTGGTGTACCTTGCTTCATACTTATGGTTTAATAATATTTTATTACAAACATTAATAAATTCAGAGTATTCATTAACCATTATTATTCTAGCTACAACAATGTCTCTGACAGATATAGGTAATTTATATATTATTTTATATTTCCATAAGTTAAAATCCATATTTGGCTCAATGGCTTTCAATATTTTATTTAAATTCATTAAAAATACCATTGGTTTGTCACCATTCAACAGATTATACCTTGTTTTCTCATATAATCTTTGCTGAGTTAGTCTGAATTTAGAACCTCAAAATTGTTTTTCAATTAGGTGTTTCCATTCAGCTCAAGAGTAATCCTTACCCCCACTTAATACAGCTTCAAACCATAATAAAGAAACATCCTTAAAAAAAATTAGCTTTGATATTATTTATTCATCTGGTAACTTAAATGAGAATTTTAAATTGTCAATTCTTTGAATAAAATGCTTCCAATCAGAGCTGGCTTTCCCATCATAAGTTGGGTACTGATCAATATTTGGCCAGCTCTTCTGATTGGATTTAATCTCACTAATTTTAGGTAAATTCAATAACTCATTTATTTTGGATAAATGGACTTTTGTTTCCTCTTGCACTGATTTGTGACTTACATTTGTCTTCTCAGACTTGACACTTCCACCAGATGGTTTTACTTGTGGTGGCATTGGAAATGATTGAGATTCATTTTTTCAAATGAAAGGATTATTATTATACTGTGTATACTTATGATTATCCTGATTCATTAGTAGATTTTCAGTTTCAATCTCAACCTTATTTAATCTTTGTAACAAATCACAGACACTTTTATTTGTTTGAGCAAAAGATAACTTTGTTCTTGATTCATATTTTAATAAATTTGCTTCATACAATTTCTGTAATTCACAGAAATTTTTTGAAAGGTCACTATATTTATTACTTGAAAAATCATTTTTAAGAGTTAGAGCCAACTTTTCTTTCTCTAATTCTTTATTTATTGTTGTCAATTGAGAAATACTCAATTTCAAGGACAAAATTGTTTCACTGGTGAGTTTAACTGTTTGTTCCTCACACTCAGTCATTCTATTCCATTATTCTGAAACAATTCTATGGACAGTTGGATTATTATTAAAATACTCCACATCTTCCTTCTCTTATTCTTCACTATTTTTTGAAGCTCTCAACTCACTAATAAGTGGTGGCATCTGAGGGTTAACTGTATTATTATTGTAAATAGTACAATTTTTATTAAAAAAATATAAATTGGGTGTAACTACATCAAAACCTAATTGTCTTAAGTCCTCCTCAATTTTCTGAACAGATTTTACATAAATAACATTACCTACATTATAATAATTAGTATTGTGTTCAATCTGAGAGAGTAATCTACTTACTCAGGGATAGGAGCAAGCCCTGACTTTTGGCTTTTGCTTTCCTTTGTAAGGGTGAGATGAGGTTGTCTGATGAGGGGGTGAATCTGTCACCGGACGACCTACGCACAAGGTCGAGGATGTTCCTGAAAGTGAGATGAGGGATTTAGAAACTTCTTCGAAGCACAGAGGAATGATTCGAGGAAATTATTTGAAGGTCACTCGAAGTAATAGCTATAGGTTCGAGGTTTGTTCGAGAAGAATTATAAACTAGTTCCAAGGTAATAATAATTCTTAAAATCTCACGAAGGGTTGGAAACTCAATAGTCAAAGATTTAGGATTTAGAAATGAATATTGAGAAGGTAAAAGAAAGATACAATAACAATGTTTTAACTTTTAAGGTTTTTCCACTATTAATGTAAATACGATATTATAATTTAATTCTAAGGAATATCGAACCAAATACCCAACTCCTTTTATATCCTTTGTTCCTCCTCGCATTGACCTCCCTTCCATCGCAGTATGCCCATTCCATTGACCATTACTAACATACACTTAGACCCTCTTCACTAAATATCCGTCCATGCTCAATATACCCCTTTTTAATTAATTAACAAAACTTTAATGAAAAAACTACTACTGTACTATTTCGTTGATCCTAGCACTGTGCGTCGCTTATTGAAAAGGACTAAGGTACCCTATTGGGAGATTGACTAATTTAGATTTAGAGTTTAGCCTAGCGCAGTTAAATAGTAAGTACACAAAGGAAAAATCGCAGTTGCTATGGAGAATTGCTTTCTGCGCTTCGAGTATAGATGTAGGACTCGATATTATTTATTTATTGAGTTAATTTCGCCTTGAGTGTCATGTGGCGCGTGACAGAATCCCTGTTGAAATTGTGGCTTGCCCACTGCTTATGGAACCAATCTCACTTCCATTTCTCCACCAAGAACTTGCCCTGAGACTGACCTGATCCTCCTTTGGTAGGGGGTTGCTGATTTGGCTGCACTCCCTTAAACTCTGCCAAATTTTGGTTCATTTTCTGGAATCCTATCCTGCAGTTGTTTTGCACCTGTTCTACCTCCTTTAGTATGGAAGATCTGGACTCCTCCAATTTCAGAACCTTTTTTCCAGACAGGAAAGTTTATCCTGAAGAGGAGGTGATGTCTTTTTAATAGTTATATTTTTTAACTTGGTGTCCTTTTCCTCTACATTCATAGCCTCTGGCTGTGGGTAGGATTGGACTTCCATAGTGATATCCTGGAACAGTGTTTTTAGCTTTAGACCTGGTCTTAAAAGCAGGTTTATCACTTACATTGTCCTGTGGAGAACTCATTATGACTTAAATAACTTATTCTTTATGTATACAAGAGAAAAAATCTGTCTGGTAATTAGTAGACAAAAAATATTAGTAATATAAATACTAATAAAAGCACTGGAGCTTACTCTGAATCTATATCTTTATTTATTTAAATAAAATATAAGAAAAATTTGAAAAAATCTGTTGAAAATTATATAATAAGTTTTTAATAGACCTTTATAAGGGTGAATAATTAGCTTACCAAGCTTTAAAAAAATACCAATTTAATTGGGTGTTATATTGGTGATAAAATACCAAGTAAAATTGGGCTTATATTGGGTACAGTTACTACTGTAAATACCTAATTCTTATTTATAAAAAATTAGTACAATTATTATAAGGGTTCTTTTCCTCAATAACTGAGTTATTATGACCCACTAATTTGTTTTAGACCGAAATATTTTGTTTTTATGAGATATAATAGAGTAATAATCATGTCCTAAGGTTTATACTAAATAATAAGTAATAATTTAGGAAAGACCACCAATTGTCAGTGTATGCTAGTATCTAAGTATGATTTAATAGTAAATATTAGTGGTACTACTACTTATTAATAAATTATTTAGTGATTAAATCTCAGGGGAAGACTAATAAAATATTTATTCTCAATTTAAACTCACAATACTTGGATTTTATGCGTGCTAGTGGTGGAAAATAGAATAGTAAAATATAGTTATTGCTTATATAAAGATAATATCAATTTATAAATGCTTTATAATGTATTTCTATAGGATAATGATTGTTTTATAATGTTTTTTGCTGTGTAGTAAGTAAGTGATGTCTATAACCCGCCAAAATCCTCCCTTACTTATACCAAAATCCACTGGAGTGCACAGACCTTCAATCCAGATGATGTCACTTCTCTCCCTGGAAATTGCAGCACTGTGAGGGCCCATCAACTCCCCATGGATTCCACTTCAAGAAGTTTCAACACTCAGACCTACAGTAAGGACCCTCCACACAATTAATGATATCATAGACCCATACCATAAATAGAATAAACAGATAAAAGTGGATACCATAAAGAAACAATTAAAATAACTCATCCAAAGAGTATATAATAAGACTCAAAGAATATAAAGAAGCCAATTTAACTTTCCAGGCCCCCAATAACATCCCCAAGCATTGATATTAACCCAGTAATGATATCTCAACCCATAAATCTGTGAAAATCCATCAAAGGAAGCAGATTAAGTTGTCCAAACTGGATTTATGCGCCTGAAAAAGGTGTATATGCTTGTTTAGGTGTTGTGAGCTCACTTAATACTTCCATATGACTTAAAATAAACAGAAAAATAAAGTTTATAGCCTATATATAGGTTAAAACCCACTTATACACCTAAATATACATAATATAACTACATATTTCACTGAATATGAGGTTTATGTATACATATAAGCTTATGTATGTCTATAATTACTTAATATCACTTAAGATAAGTATATTATGACTCCATTAAAGCCTTAATAAGTATTATAAGGCTAAGGATAAGCTATTTAAACTACTATAAGTCAAATAATAGTGTAATAATTATATATATATATGTATTATAGCCTTAATTTTAACTTATGAGCTTAATTTAATTAAGGTTATCTTATTTTAAACATAATAATTACTCAGCCCTGGAGATACCTAGACTGACAAGTTGTTTTTCCAGGTTTTTTTGGCCCTAAATAGCTTTTTCTTTGACATTCATCACGTGACTGAACCCATTGTTTTAAAGCCAACTTCATTCCAAGCCACCAAAATCTATCAGCAATTCATCTATAGGATTCTTCAATAATTTGATGTCCAATATCCTGATTCAGTGATTTGATAACCAATTCTTACCATTTTTTCTGAGTAAAAACACCTTGAGGATTTGGATACCTCCTTTTAATCAGCCTCCTACCAGATAAATAAAATTCTTGTGAATTTCTCTTGATAGCCACCCAATAATCTTTATCACAATTATCTGGCCTTTCCAGAGCTAACAAATATTTAATCCACTTTAAATAAAATCTTGTATTTTCTCAGACTTCATCTATAAATTCTGACAACACCACATCAATGGGCACTTCCCTATCACCAAAGTTATTTGCAAATTAATGAGCTAAATATTTTAATCCTTGATTTTTCCTACTTATCATATAAAATCATAAGTTATCCACCTCTGAACCTTCCAACCATATTTTCCCCAAAATTTCTTCAACATCTTTAGCAGCCCTTTCAGCACTAACCACTTCTTCTTCATCCAACCTCCTTTAACCAAATTTACACAATCACCCAACCTCTCTTCAAAAAATTTTTTTAATAATCTAAAGTATACACCATTCACCAATTTACTACTATCCCACACAATTTTACCATCCTTATCATAATTCACCACTTCATCTCCAACCTCTTTTTTTCTGAATTTATCTAGACCATCATCAAACTCCCTAAGCACATCATTTTTCACACTTATACAACCAACCAGTTTATCCTCATGGAGGAGATCATTGTTGTTATTTATAAATATTGAGCCAGCCAGTTTAACCTCATGGGGGAGGTAAGCAAATTATTCAGAAACTTTTATGCCTGCCATGATAACAGTTGTATCTTCATCAATTTCTTCTGATTCAGATTCCTCTTCAGTAGGTGGTCTTCTTGATAATCCATCTGTAATAGTGAACACTTTCCCAGGCTTAAAAACTAAATTAAAAGAAAAATGTTGAATAAAAGCTACCCATCTTTTCATGGGTCAATTTGGTAAACTTGGAGAATTAATCATTTGAATTAATGATTAGGCATCAAATTGAAGTTTGAAATGTTGTTCCCATACAGCATTTTGAAATTTCTTCATAATTTTTGCAACTACACAGAGTTCTAATTTTGTTTGAGAATATCTTGATTCCACCCCAGTAAAAACCACAGAGTTATTCCTGACTGGTCTGATGTAACCAGCTTTATCCATCTGGGACAAGACTGCGCAAGCAGAAATTTGACTTAAGTCCATAGCCAAATAAATCTTAACTTATACTTTACCATAATCTAATTTATGGAGCACAATATCTTCTCCAACCACCTTCTTCAACTTCACAAATGCCTCTTCACATTCATCATCTTACTACCAATCAGAATACTTCCTAGTAAACTGTCTCAAAGGATCTTCAAATGAAGAAAAGTCCTTGATGAACATTCTAACATATACACATATGCCTAAAAAACCTCTATTTTTTTTTGTATTTTTGGGTCTTGGCCAGGACTGAATTTTATTAACCTTTTTCTTCAACATAATCCTACCCTCTATACATATCACATGGCCTAGAGTTTTCAAAGCTGGAATGCAACAAGAAAACCTTGAACAAAAAATAGTTGAACCAGTCTCCTCAATCCTAAACAAAATCCTCTCCAGAAGAAAAGTATATTCCTAACTGGGTTTTTGTATCCCTGGATTCTCCTCCAACACTGCATTATCATAATATGTTGAAGGACTTTTAATTTGGCCATCATTAATAAATATACCAGAATATTGAAGATTTTCATCTTGAAGAATCCAAGCAATCTGAGCCTGATAAATTTTAACCAAATTTGTTGCAACTTGAGGTAATCTTGTCAATTTTAATCATCCAAGTGGAGTACCAAAATTTGTGAGAGGCCCAGAATTAGGACATAATTCTCACTCATAATATCCCCCATACAATATCCTAACTCATATCACACTATACTAGAAAACACTTCTACAAACTCCTCTTCACTAGGAGGTATACCAGCATGTTTTAGGGTGGCCTTATTTAATTCCCTGAGATCACGCACTACCCTGAGCTTGCCATTAGGTTTCTTGATACAGAAAACTTTACTTAGGTAACTTGATGAGGACTGCTCATATAATCCAGTTTGAGTTTTTTCTCTAATGACTTCAATATAATCATCTTTTAAAGCTGCAGGAATCAGAATTGGCTTTTGCTGCCCTTGTTTGTGACAGACAACTGAAATCTTGTAAGGCTCCCTATGAGAATGATTCAGAAAAACTCTCTCCTTTTCTACAAAAACAATAGCCTTCTCGCTTTTTACCATCGCATCCAACAACAACTTCCTCTATCTGCCTGACAACCAATCTTCAGGTCCAAAATTAACAATGCCCAGTCTATCAAAAGTAATTCTTGATGTTTCATAATATTTGGGTGGATTCTTGACTAAAAAGACAGTCATACAGATCTCTTGATAAATTTAGCCTCTTCAAAGTTGTGTTTATTTCAGCTGGTAGTGGTTCATTAATTGGTCTGACCTTATTAGCTACCTTTTTATATTTTGCTGTGTTGAAATCCACTTTAAATTGAGGAATAAGATCTCTTATAGATCCACCATTAAATAATTCACAATAAGAACTTTCTTCATTATCAGAATCAGAAACAAAATAAGTTGAAAAAAAATTTATTATTAATTTTAAGATTTTTATCCCCTTTTCCTTCATCTAATTTTACATCTAATTTTCCATCACCATATCCACCATTTTCCTCCACAAAATCCCCAGTAAAAAAGTTTGCAGTTTACCCTCTTTCTGAAGGACAGAAATAGAATATTCACAAATCACCACACAATATTTGGGGGGACTTGCTAGCAATTCCTCAACTTGAAGTCAGATGGATCTCAGATGGAACTCAGACTGAACATTGATAGAACTCTTACTGAAATTTGCTTGAAAACCAAATTGAACTATTTTACAAACTTAGCTGAATCTTTTGTGGTATCATAATGAAAGTTAAATGAACTCATCTCAAATTTTGAATGAAAAAGGTTTCAGTAATCATTCCAAACACTGTACACCTTAAGCACATAATTTTGACTCAGTATTTTAAATTATAGTTCAAGATGGAGCTGAAAACTCATTTCAAACTTTCAATTTTTCAAGCAATATTTTTACTCTAATTTATTAATTATTTAAATTAGATTGAAACATATCAAAAATCATATTTGAATATTTAATATTGTTTGAAAAAAATTACCAGAATTTTCAAAACTACGCATTACAAAGAACTATTATAAATTGAATTTTTTTTGATTCACTTTTTGATATTTTTTAGTCATGTAACATTATTTTGAGTCAAAAAAAGTGAAATTGAATATTCACTTGCAGAATGGTATTCATTATGTAAATGTAAAATGATAATTCATATATATAATGAAAATAATTTTGAATATTCATCCAAAAAAATATGCATAAAAAATTTGTATTGAATATGCATATGAAAATTCATATTGAATATTCATATGTAAAATCATATTGCATATTGCATATGTAAAATCATATTGCATATTGCATATGTAAAATCATATTGCATATTGCATATTCAATATCATATTAAATATTTATATGCAATGAAATAATGAATATGCATAAAAAATTAAATTGCATATAAATATTAAAATTTATATTGAATAAAATATTTAAAAAAATTAAGTATAAATTGATTTTATGTTATATTATGTAATTTTTAAAATTGATTTTATTTTATTATATTTTAATACACTCATTTTATTTAATTCATGACCTCGAATGAAATCAATTTAAATTGTATTGTATTGAGTTGTATTCAGTTATGTATTATATAATTCTATTTTATTTTATTGCACTTGATTACATTCCTTTTCAAAATATATAATAATGTTTTATTTTGTTTTATCTCATTTTATACCATTTGTATTTATCTTTTTTAATTCTAGATATTATACTGATCTATCTGTCTTTTTTATATTCAATTACATTATAATAAGTCTTAATTTCATTTAATTCACTTTATTACATTTGATGGATGTTATTGTATAGCCATGTAGAAAGATTAATTTGGTTAAAATTGGCTAGTGAACTCTGATGTATGGCCTTAGATCAGAGTTCACAGGCAAAAAATTGGATGTGGTACTCTGATGTAGGGCAGTAGATCAAAGTACACATGCATAAAAATGGTGGGTGAACTCTGATGTAAAGCTGTAGATCAGAGGTCAAATGCATAAAAATGGATGTGGTACTCTGATGTACGGCCATAGATCAGAGTACACATGCATAAAAATGGTTGGTGAACTCTGATTTAAAGCTGTAGATCAGAGGTCACATGCATGAAATTGGGTTGCAAACTCTGATCTATGGGTTTATATCAGAGTTCACCAGCTCATTTTGAGAATTCAAAGACTGTTATTTGCACATGTAATATTAACTTTTGAAACAAAATAAGATAAAAAAAATTAAATTTATATGTAAGGGAATAAAATATACTAAAATAAAACAAAACAAAATTAAATTAAATAGAATAATAGTAAGTGAAGTGAAAAGAAATATAATATTATATAATACAGTATTATATAGTATGATAAAATAAAATAAAGAAAAATCAGATCAAATAAAATAAAATGAAGTAAAGTAAATATTTTTTTAAAAGGCATAATAATAATTTAAAAAAATATTTAACTCATTAAGAAACATTATCAAAAAAAATAATGTTTTTAATGAGATAGGTTTCTTCAATGTAGTTGAAAGAATATAGATATACCCATGCATTAAATATAAACTTTGGACAGACATTGAAGCCTGATAAGCTGTTTATCAATATATATAGGGGTAAATAAAATACTTCATCATGAATAGGGCTCTTATAGCTCTCATTTAAAAAATGAATACAAATGAGCTTAATAGGTCTTTTTATTCTCAGATACCTATGTACTTAAATCTAAAGCTATTAATTTACAGCATATACCATTTTATTCATTGTTAAAAAAAATTTTAAATTCAAAGACATTAAATATGTTTAATGTTTAAGTTAATTTGAAGAATTCTCAGGATGAGATTTGCATTGGGAATTAAAATCAGAGAGCCATCAAGACTGAGATTAACCTTGTGATAAGATATTAAAAAATTTATAAAGATATGATTCTATTAGCTAAATATTTTTGAAAAAAAAACTACTTAGGTAATAGAAGGATGAAAGTAAAACAATATATTTAAAAATATATTTGAATTTTTTGAGAATAAATTGAATTAATTTTTTGTAGATGATTATATAAAAATTAAAAGTTGAAGCTCAAATTTAAAACATGTAAAAAGGTCTTGTATGAAATTTCAAGTGCAATTGTATGGAGATCAGGAACAACATCTGTAACTGACAATCAGCACACTATAGGAGATTAAAATTCAATAACTTCATCACAAAACTCATGTTTAAATATGTGGAATAAAATTTAATTATTGATTTTATTTAATGTAAATTCCTTCTTCTAATTGTTACTAAATATCTTTGAGATTTTTGAGTTTTATTTTAGGTTTTTTTTCTCAAAATATTTGTTAGATAATAAAATTTGGCTGATTTTTCAAAGATATGTATAATTATTATTGTCAAAAAATGAAATTATTGGAAAAAAAGGAATGTATTACTATTTATTGATTAATTTCAATATTTCATTGCTTTTTTTTATTTCAATTTTATTATTGATATAAGTAGTAAAAACTTATGTATCTTGAATTACTGAAGATCCATACAAAGCCTTAAACTAGAATTTAATTTCAGTTAAACTTAAAATGGAGGTCTCCACTTTAGTATAACAGGGTGAAGAATTTAAGGCCATAATTAAGTGTTCATGTGATTGAAATAAAGCTACTTCTGTAGTAAGAAATATAAGATGAATGTGAATTCTGATGTTTGGTGATACAATAGCACTCACCCTCTTATTTTTAAAAACTCTTATTTCAATTTTTTTCAACCACGTTTTCTAATTTTCTCACTCTTACTAGCACCTTTATATGTGATCATATTTTCTCAACAAATCTTTTTCTACCTTCCTTTCACCTTTCACTATTCTCTACTCCTTTTTCTTTCACTCCCTATGCCACAAATCTTAACCTGTTTCTTGACCCATAAAATTTCTCCTTACTACTTCCAATACCCTTCAATCAGCAATCAAACCCATTCTGATCCCTTTTTCTCTCTTCTATTATATTTATGGCCACATTAAACCCATTTTAATTCCCTCTCTAGCCCTTTTTATCAACCCATATTTTCAATTTTCATCATCACTCTTTGCCTTTTTCTACACTTAACCTCTCATCAACCCCTTTTCATTTCCTTGTCAAAAAAATCCTCTGGGTTTCTATGAGCTATAACAGGCATAAAGGTCTGGAGAAGTAATATATAGGGATGGAAAGAAGTGGAAAGGTGTAGGGATGCTTTTAAAGTGTCAGAGAGAGTTTTATAGTAGAAAAAAGGGTTTAAAATCATGGAAATAATTGCGTTTAGAGAAAAGAAAAGAAATTTTTAACAGGGGAATAATATTGAAGATAATTATATATGTAAGACAGAAGGTAGGAATGGAGAGGTAAGTAATAGTGTTCTACGAAATAAAATAATAATAAAACATGAGAAATATGTTATATAGCATGGAAAAAGGAATGGAATCAACTCAAAAAAAACAAATAGAAATCAAACAAGCTATTTTTATATCATTCATTCCAACAACATTTCATTTTATGTCTTTCTTTTTTCATATTTTGAAGATAAAGGGTTAATATATTGTAAAAAATACTATTACATACATATCTATTTTATTTATTGAATAGAAAACAGAATAGATATTTATATTAGAGAATACTTTTATCACCAAAGAATTATTCACTTCATTTTTATAAGTGTTTTACATTTTTCAGATATTTTAAATATTAATGATGGATAATAAAATCTTTTTGAATAATTAGAATTAAATTTTTGTTTCAAATTCTTACTGGGGAAATTTAATGGAAGATATTAATTCCCAAAATATTTTCCTGAATGATTTACTATAGTGCCTTATAATTTCATCATATATTAACAATTAAGTAAAATCACTTGAACATTTAATATCACTTTTGTTTCAATTTAAATTGGGGTGTGTCAAGTTTTACATACAAAAAAGTATAAAATTATTTTAAACATTTTGTAGCTTTCCAGACTGGCTTAGCTTTGGGGAGGGTTGATTTCAACATACCATTATAAAATTGTGTTTTTAATTCTTCAAAATTGTTTCAAAAAATTTTCACATGTCTTCAATAAATAATCAAACTAGCTTCATCAGAGGTTCTATGTATTTTCACACTTTATTCCTTATTGTTTCATCACTACCACAATGTGTGCTCAATTAGATATGAATTTAATTTCAAGGTTTCAGACTTGCTAGCAAGTCTGCCCTCATATTGCATGGTGAATATTATTTTTTTGTGAATTAATTATACTAAGATTTTTTTTGTTTATTTTGTTGAGTTAATTATAGTTTATCCTCTTACTGGATGCCAGAAAATATACCCCCAGAAACCACATTACTAAAATCCACCATTTTAACCAGATTTCCATTACAATTTTTATCCAACACTATGCATCCCATCTTTCCTCTTGACACATTTTTAAAATTGATAGAAAAATTTGATAAGAATAAGAAACAAATATAAAAATCTAACACATAATGATACTCCAATGAATTATCAACAGAGAATAATTGAGAATCCACTTGAATTATCTCCTAGTGAGCTGGCCTATTACAATCGGGGATCTTTTCTTGAGGATAGATTTCAACATTAGAGAAATAAGCCCTACTTACCCAAAAAATGAGGGTTTCCATTACCATCATTTTTAATTAATTCACTAGAAGATGACCTTTTTATTTGCTTCTTTTTTGGTGCAAAAAAACCCTCACACATATTTTTAATCACAGGCCTAGTCTCCCAACCTTCATCTCCTGGAGATGCCAACCGCATAAGAGGCCTTCTTATATCTTCTCCTTTAATCTCCAAACTTATACCCTAAACATATTGATAACCAATCTTGGCTTAAAAATCCATCCAAAAAAGACCACCAAGAACTAGTTTTACAGCTCCTCTGGCCACATAAAAGTGCACCTTTTCAATAAATAAACCTACACATAATTTAACATGTTCTGTTGTTTTTATTAGCTCAGTAGCATGACCTACAATACCTCTAAGATTACCACCAGTATCAGTATTGAAAAGAAAGCATATTATTGTAGCTTTCTCCAAAAAATTAATTTACTTTTAGACCCAGGCTCCACAAGGGCATTTACCTCTTTACCATTAATAGTCACCATTTAATACCCCAGAAGAGTAGAAAAATGAGTTTCCACCTCCTCACCAAACTTGTCCATTTTTTCATACATACATTCTACCTCTCTAGCTGCTACCTGTCTCCTTGTCAGATGCTTCTTTTAATTCTCTGAAAGTACAGGACTAATTGTAAACAATTATCCTAAAGATAATTGAATCTACAGTTAATTCACTCAACCTGAAACAATACTCATGAAATTTTCTTGACCAGCCACTACTGGACTTTCATACTGAACTTTAGGTTTATCCACCTTGGCCCTGGGCGCCTCTTGGGGACCCACATTGCTATCTTCACCAACCATTTCAACATCTTCAGAATCCATAACCATAGCTCCATTGCCTACTACTTTCACTAATCCAGATCCATCACTGGCCCTCCTCACTCCCTCCATTGAAGTGGGACCACTAAAAATTGATCTGTGGAGAGATTCCAAATGTACATCCTCCTCAGAATCTAAATATTTATCCACAGGCATAGGTTCACTTTAATATCCAAAGAGCCAAATCTAGGAGGCTCCATATAATACATCCCCTTCTGAAACCTATAAATTTCATCTTTGAAAAAACTTTTCTTCTCCACCTTTTTTGGTTCCCCCTTGCCTTGTATAGCCCTAAGTTGGCTCTGAATTCTACTCTTTGCTTTAGTAGCAGCTGCCCTTCTAGCAGCATCCACATTATATTTTCATTCCATACAGTTACCATCCACTCTAGCAACCAAACACAGCTTCAATGCACAAAAAGAAGTATTAGATAGGCCTTACTGACCTCCTTCTCTTTTCCCTTATCACTTTTTCTACCTTCATTACCACCATCATTTTCCACACCTTTGCCATTATCATCATCATTATCATGAGGTAACTCTTTAAAACTGGCCCTCTTTTCACCCATCATATTCATCCAAACCAAATCTGAGGGAGCCTACATTTTGCTGGGTTTGATAAAAGATCCATCAGTAAATTTGTAGACTTTTCCATCAATTCAGACTCTACCAGCATGCAAGTCCCTATCCAAATAAAAAAAATCACCAGCTCTGTGCCCCCTTGTATTAAAATAAGAGCACACACTGGATCTTCCATAACTAACTCTAAAACAATTCCCACCATTACCAGAGAATTGATTGTTGTTCCCAATAAAACTATAATTTCTCAACACATAACCCCTAGACTGATAAGAAGAAGTAAAAGAGGACACAAAAGGGGCCTTATTGACCTTCTGGGTCTCATGAAAAAAATTTTAAGCTGCTTTGTTAAGTCATCCAACTTATCTGCCATCCAATTATCCACCTTTACCTCAACTTTAGCAACTAGCTGTTCCATCTCAGCCTTCTCGTTGTCTTGAGCTTTCATCATAATGTCATTATTTTCAGCCATCACTTCACTAATATTTCTGAAATATTGGGTACAAGATTCTTGATAGTTGTCTAATGCCATAATTTTGAGTTAGGACTCCACATTTTTTTTGATAATCTCCAGGTCAGATAGTTTCTTCTCTCCATTAGCAGCAGTCTTTTTCAGACATTTCCTAGATAACTCCTTTAGCACATCCATCCTAATACCCCTACTAAATGCATACCAAAAGATATCCTTAGCCTGATTTTCATGAGTAATTTCATCCACCAGTACCAGATATTCCACCACTTCATTGAACTTCTCAAGGAGTTTCTTGTAATCCACCAAAGAAGCAACACCACCATTTGCCTGCTAGACACTAACTATCTTGTTCAGTTCCACCATAGAATACCTAAAACCACATCTTTCCATCATCTCTTTTGAAAACATAATCCAATCCCACTTTTTATATTCATCTTTTCATGCACCATGTAACACTCAAAGCAAAATTCAATCTTTTAATCCATAAATCAGTACAAAAATCCATACTCAAAGCACAGAAAGCAAAATCTACCTAGTAACTTCTTTTCCCATTCTTTATCTTGATTTGAAAGTGCTAGCAACTGTGATATCTAAACCTTAAATCTAAATTAGTAAATCATCTGCTTATACTTTTTAACTTTAAGCAAATTTGTGATGTATTTGTGCTTGGATCAATAGTATAGTTTTAATATTGGGTTATTGTGTTTTTAAGGGTAATTATAGGTCTGTAAGTAGGAATAGGAGTAAGTATAAAGGATCTGTTGGCTATAATGAAGGGTCAGACATAAATTAAGGGTGGTTTATCAAAGGGGTCAATGTGAGGTGGAGTTGTCTATATAATTGGGGGGATTTGGCTCAACATTCCTTAGAATTAAATTATAATATCATTGTGATAGTAGTTAAATTTATATAAAGCTATTATTGTTTCCTACCTTTCTTAATAATCCATTTCTGTTCAAAATTTAAATCTCGTACATCTCTTTTGATTATTAAGTTTCAACCCTTTGTGAGATTCCTTGAATTTTAGTGTTACTCTACCATACATTATTATTCATCTCAAACTTACCTTGAAGCAAGTAATTTATCTTTGAAAAATATTCAAACCACTTCTTCAAAGCATTCCTTTGTGCTTCCAAGGAGTTTTCAATCATCTTTTACAATCTCACTTACCCATGAACACCCTCAACCTTGTGCATAGGTCACCTGGTGACACATCCATAGCAATGACCTCCTTTTCCACCTCTCTGTCCACAATAAAAAACCAAATTTGCTTTACCATGTCCACATGAGAAGCACCATCAACAGAAGCAGAAGCTTTATACCTGATGAGAAGCCATTTAGCTTCCTCCCCATTAAACTTGGGCCCATTGCAAGTTTTAATCCTAACAGATTCCATAGCAGAATTACCAGCACCAGAAACACCAGATCCAGAAGCAGAAGACATCCCAAAATTAAAATATCAAAACATTGAAAAAATATGTTTGTATATATAAGCCTCTTGAAGTCTATATGATTTCAGATATCAAGTGAGTTTTTTTATAAGCTAAATAATTTGAACTCCAAATTGGGTGCCACCAATGTAGAAAGACTCTTACAGTTGCCTTGCTGTAAGCAGATTCCAAGGGAGTTGGATAAACCAAAGAAAACACTATCACTTTATGTAAAATATGAGTTCAAAATGATCTAAGCTAAAGCATATACTTGATATAAAGTGACAAGTTGAACAATTGATATTAACAGTTTAAAGATTCTATATCTGTGTTTTTTATTTTAGGAGAAAGAAATACCACAATAAAGTTGCACTAAGAAAATTTATCTAAATGAAAGGCTTATATGTTTTTATGAAGTTACTATTTTAATAAAAAGATGCTAAAATTAAGTCCCTGATACTGAGAGCTTTCAAATGATACCCTACTAGTATATATATAAGAGCTGGTGAGTAAAATTTATGAAGTGTTATATAAAAATGCTATATTTATAAGAGTATTACAAAATATAAAATGTTATGTAAATATGATGATGGTTGGTGGTTATTATGAGTTATTGATTTTTTATTTTAATTTAAATATCTCTACTAATTTTGAATACACAGCCTTCATATGCATAGTCAAGTCATGTGCCCCCTTTTTCCCTCCAGAGTCCATTTGGAGCTTATCTAGAGTATCCTGGAGATTGTATGGACTCCAGACCTAACTAGAGCCTTAAATACTTAATAAAAATCTAGAAAATTTAAAGATGATAGAGCTACATCTGAAGAGCCTTCCATTAAAGTTTGGTAGCTAGCCTAACCATATTCACTGAGCTAAAAATCATTAAAGTTAAGTAAAATATCAAAAATGAAAAATAATCAAAAATACTTTATAAACTTATTAAAAATATAAGAAAAATTATAAAATTCTTAAATAAGTTCTGAAGGTTTTAAATACTCCTGAACTTCATTTCCATGCATTTTTTAACCTAAATTTACAGCTCCTTACTGTTAAATAAATTTTTCATCTTGAATCAATTATTTGACCCATTTTCACAATAAAACTATCCATTCTTTTGTAAAAAAGATTAAGAATTAGATTTGCCTTTCAAATATTCATAATAATTATCCCAATTTAATTTAAAGTATTTTAAGTTCTGTACTAAACTTTAGATGGCTACATGGCTTAATACAATGCATAGCACCCAAAGTGCTCCTCCTCCTTGCCTCTCAAACCAAATCCTAAAATTACCCACTTTTTACCCCTCCTGCCCCTGCACTCCTTCTCAATAGCGTTATCTAAGTTCCCTACTGGCTCCCAAGATCTATCTTCTACTCCAAATTCTTTTCAGTGCACCTGCTTAGCAATAATATTTTCTACCTCAAACTCTTCTTCATTTTCAACATTGACTGGTGCCAGTGGTTCTTTTGGGAGCCCTGTTATTGTTTCTTCTTGGTGCTTTGTGAGTAAGGTGATATTGAACACTGGGTGCACTTTTCTCATTGAAATTAGTAGTTTCAATTCATATGCTGAGTCAGAAATTCTGTGCTTGAACTTAAACAGTCTCACCTTCTTGTGATCTAACTTGGTGCTTGGGTGCAATCTAGAAAGACATTGTGAGCTTAGCCAAACCTTGTCACCTACCTGTAGCACCAAATTTTAAGCCTTTCCTTGATCATGATGGTGCTTCATTGAGTTCTGGGATAGACTGAGAGCTGATTCTAATTCCTGCCATATACTAAGTATTTTCTGAATTTTTTCTTCAGTTTCTGGAACTTGAAATGTTAACGGGGTACCAATTGAGAATGTTAGGTGGTATCCATAGTTGGAATAGAAAGTTGAAATTTCATTTGCCACATGTGAATGGTTTTTGTATGAGAGTTTATCTAATGGTAGAAGTTAAACCCTTGCAGATAGTTAATGAAATGGCCCAGGTATTGTTCAATTTCCTTGTTCACTATCTCTTATTGCCCATAAGTCTGTGGATGTCATGTTATTGACAAAATGGGTTGACCTTTAGTTTCTCATAAATTTCCTTCAACAACTTAAAGTTGAAAGTACTTCCCCGGTCTGATACTATACTTTCAGCTAATCTATGTAGTCTCCAGACATATGCCACCATTAAGTCTGCAATACCCTATGATGTAGCCTTTGTAGTAGTGAGGTTAAAATTTGCCATCTAATTGCAGTGGTCAACAACTGTGAGGATATCATTATTTCATTTTGACTTGGGTAACTATACCATTAGTTAGAAAGAGAGCTCCTTCCATGGCTGCTTAGGTATAGTTAATGGGTTTAGAAGCAAGGCTTTCGGGATAACCTTGTTCCTCTGGTAAGATTTGAATTCTGCTAAATAGTGTTGGACATAAGCCTTCATGGACTTCCAGAAAGAGTTGCAATTCACCAGCCCCACCATCTTTAGCGGTCCTGGGTGTCCTTCAATTGGGGAATCATACCTTGATTTGAACAGCTGTATTTTTAGCTCTTTATCATTTGGAGCCACTATCTTCCCTAACTAGTTTGAATAATTTCTTATCATATAACTCATAGTTTAATTCAGTGCCTAACAGTGTACGTTGTAGAAAGACTCTTACATTCACCTTGCTGTAAGAAGGATCCAAGGGAGTTGGATAAACTGAAGAAAAACCTGTCCCTTTAAGTAAATAAAGAGTTCCCAATTATATAAGCTATAATCTCTACTTGAAAATAAATAACCAATAAACTATTTGTTATTAATGGTGTTGAGATGTAGAATCTGTGTTATTTATAATGAGGTTGAGATATACAACAATGAAGCTGTATTTAGAAAAGTTATATAAATGATTGAATAATATGTTTTTATGAAGATTTTATTTTTATGAGATCTAGTTGTTTGAATCAAGTCCCTGGTGATGAGACATTTAAAGTTTCAGCCTATAATTTAATATTTATAATGATGATTGAATTTAATATATAGTTATGTAAAAGTGTTATGTTTATAAGGGTATTAAAATTTTATAATTTATTATATAATTTTATTGATTGTTGTGGTTGATTGTTATGTGATGATTGTTGTTTGTTAGATGGATGGATGTCCCTATCTAATTTCAAGTCTACAGGCTTTATATGCATAGTATGTCATGTCACCTAATTTCCCTTACTGGAGCATTCTGGAGCTCTTCCAGAGCTCATCCAGAGATCTACGGAGTTTGTATGGAGCTTGTACAAACTTCTAGACTCAGTTAGAACCTTTAAAATATTATCATAAAATCTAGAAAATATACAGATGATAGAGATACTTCTCCTTTATATTCCATTCTAATTTTAGTAGCTTGCGCAGCCCTATTCACCTAGTAAAAAATCGTCAAAGCCAAGAAAATTATGAAAAATCAAAAATACTTTATAAAATTATTAAAAATAGTAGAAAAATAGTAAAAATTCCAGAAAAATTCCCAAGGGCTCTTGAGACTCCTGAATTTAATTTCATGATTTTTTTAAACCCATAATTGCATTTCCTGCCTTGTAATTATTTTTTAAATATTGGCCCGTAAAATAAACCCTTTTTAACCACTTTTAATACTTAATTTATCTAATATAACCATTTTAAAATTAGATTTGCCTTTCCAATATCAACAATAATTCACCAAAAATCCATTTTCTATAACTGTAAGTGCCATACTAAACTTTTGATTACCACACCATGATCTATTTTTCTTCCATATCCAAATCCATTTGCCATAAAATCTAAGTAGACATGACTCAATACAGTACTTTACCTAGAGATCAATCTTGTGCCTTCTTCTGTTGAAACAATTTTAATTTTACTTTCTCTAATCCTTTTGGTTATGCTGCCTTTAGACCTGCTTGTGACAATTGTTTTGGATTTCTTAAGACTTGTAAGTTTTCCTATTATCATCTTTCATCTCCTAATAAATATGTACAATTCCCTCCTGGAGATACATCTAGTGCACCTACTATACTAGCTAGTCCTATTAGCACTACTTATCCTTCAAAGGAAACTTTAACCATTGATAGTGCATCTCTTACTGCTTATATTAAAGAGAAATCTCTATCCATACCAAAGCCTAATAATCTACGTCTTTTGAGAAAGAGGTTGCAATGCAATCATCTTCCATATATTTACCAAACACTGTGAGAGTACTTTCTCCCTTTGCGCGTCCTTAAAATCTACTCACAAGTAAGTAAATCATTTTTTTAAAGTTTAAACTACCTATTCCTAATTTCATTTTCTTCAAAGGCTTTAGTGAATCTGTCTCCTTAGGATGGGTTCCCAAACCTCTTCAATTCTTTCATTCAATGTGAATCTTTTTGTGCCTCCACCTCATCTATGATGCTATTCTATTATCATACAATTTTTCTCTGTATTTTTCAGAAAACAAATTAAATGCCTGCTATCATCATACAAATATTATTGGTCAACTAATGAATGAAATTAGTTCTAAATCAATCCCTGTTTTTCCCACAGAAACCAATAACTTCATCATGCCCAACAAATGGAAAGGATTTTCTGCCAGTTTCAATGGTGAATCTGATTAATCATCATCTTCCTTAATTTCCTTCTGAAAAGCACCATTACTTAAACATTTTTACATACTCCCCTTTTAAACTATTCTTCCTTTCATAAAAATTATCATAAAAAAATTTTAAAATTCATAAAAAATCATGAGCAAAGCACATAGCACTTTGCAATGCACTTTCCCCTTATCTTGTAGAAAAAATCTCAGAGAGGGCTTACCTGTGCTCCCTCTACTATCTTTAAACAACTTTTGACCTTTTAATAACCATTATTGTTTGAGATTTTTCATGAATTCAGATGCCTAAATTTGGCACTCCATCTGACAATCTTCTTCAGCTAAAGTTACATGCCTTCTGCTAAGGCTACAGTAGCTTTCTGATTTTCCCATACAGCCTTTCCTCTATCCAGTTTATCCGCTTCTTCATATCCCCTCTAACAATGATAACTCTTCAATCTATAAAATCTACTTTGAGTGCTAATGCCAACTTCTTATTCAGCCATAGTCACTTCACCATTGCTAGCACTCTATCCATTACAGCTGTGTAGTAGCCTCACATGAGTCCCATAATAATAAAAATTTTATCATAATTATGATAGTTTAAACTCTTTCTGGAGTAATGTAAATAATTTTTTTAGTTTATCCTCTTCCTGGAGGTAACTCTGGTATTTTCCCATCATGCAGGAGGTAATTCTTGTATTACTGGCACCCCTCTTTGGTAGAATATTTTGATCTGATTTATTGCTACTTGTTTCTTCCATTTAGTACCATCCAATTCCTATAGTAATTTGGTTCCTAATTCTATAAAGGCCATTCCATTCATACGCAAACATTTCCCCCATTGGCCTTCCAGACATCTGCTATATACTAAAACTAGATCCCCTGAGTTTAATGTCTTCCTTATTCTATGTGCTAAATTCTCATCCCAATATTTTACTGACTTGTCCTGGATTCACATTATTCTTTCATATGCCTTTTCCAAAAACTCATCCTTCCTTTCAAGCTTTGATACCCTCTCCAGAATTAAATCCTCATTAAAGCACACTTGATCCAAATCACACCCTAGAAAAGATCCAGCTTCCAGATCAATAGATGATATAGCCCTTTTACCAAAAATGAGTTCATAAGTTGAAAATTCTGTTGTTATTTTCACTGAAATCCTATCTTCAAATAAAACTAATGGCAAATAATGTTTTCATTTTTCCCTATTAGTTCCACATGACTTAACTAGCACATCTTGGATTATGTCAGTGTGTTCTAGTATCTAAGTATGATTTAATAGTAAAGATTAATGTTCCTAATACTTATTGTTAAATGATTTAGTGATTAAACCTCTGGGAAAGACTAATAAAATAGTTATTCTTCATATAAACGCACAATACTTGGATTTTTATGCATGCTAGTGGTGGAAAATAGATAAATAAGATATAGTTATAGCTTATATAAAGATAATATCAATTCATAGATGCTTTATAATATATTTATATATAATAATAGTTGTGTTTTAGAGTTTCTTTAATGTGTAGTAAGTAAGTGATGTCTAATAACCCGTCAAATACTCCCTTACTTATACCAAAATCCACTGGAGTGCACAGACCTTCAATCCACATGATGTCACTGCTATCCCTGGAAATTACAGCACTGTGAGGGCCCATCACCTCCCCATGGTTTCTACTTCAAGAAGTTTTGACACCCAGACCTCCAGTAAGGACCCTCCATCACAATCAATGATACCACCAACCCATACCATAAATAGAATAAAAAGATAAAAGTGGATACCATAAAGAAACAGGTAAAATAACTCATCCAAAGAGTATATAATGAAACCCAAAGCATATAAAGGAACCAAATTAACTTTCCAAGCCCCCAATAACATCCCCAAGCATCCATATTAACCCAGTAATGATATCTCAACCCATAAATCTGTGAAAATCCATCAAAGGAAGCAGATTAAGTTGTCCAAACTGGATATATGCACTTGAAAAAGGTGTATATGCTTTTGTAGGTGTTGTGAGTCCACTGAATACGTCCATATGACCTAATATAAGCATAAAAATAAAGTTTATAGGCTATTAAGAGGTTAAAACCCACTAATAGACCTAAATATACATAATATAACTACATATTTCACTGAATATGAGGTTGATGTATACATATAAGCTTATTTATGTCTATAATTACTTAATATCACTTAATATAAGTATATTATGACTCCATTAACATCTTAATAAGTATTATTAGGCTATGGATAGACTATTTAAACTACCATAAGTCATATACTAGTGTAATAATTATATATATATGTATTATAACTGTATATATAGGTATTATAACATTAATTTTAAGTTGCAAGCTTAATGTAATTAAGGTTATCTTATTTTAAAAATAAGAATCACTCAGTCCTGGGGATACCTAGGCTTACAGATTACTTGATTCCCTTTCTCAATCATTCCTTCCACCTTTGTATAATATGGCTTTTCAACTTGAATCTTGGCACTGATGCTTTTTACTACCTCCTGGAATTATCCTGCAAATTCAGCACGACCATCCACTGTCAGAATTTTCATCACTCCATGCCTATATACCCATTCTTTATTCAAAAATTCAGCTAGATTACTTGTCTTGAGGTTTACTAAAGTTTCTGCTTTGACCCATCCTGAATGATCACACCTCACTACTACCAAGTATTTAAAGCATCATTCTTTTATATGAACTGTGTCTGAGCTAATCCATCCAAAAATATTATCTTCACCTGTTTTCTTACCTTTCTCTTTTGGCTTTCTGAAACTCCTGTACTGACATTCTGGACAAGACTTGACCCAATATTTTTCGTTGTCTTTCATATTAGCCCACCAAAGTCTCTCCTTGACTCTGCAATAAGTTTCATCTTGACCCCTATGTCCTAAATTTTCATGTAATTCCCTAAGAATCTTCTCTTTTCTTTCCTTAGTTCAAATAACCAACTGTGGAGATGAAGAAGGATCCTTAAATACCTTCTATTTTTAATAAAATAATTTTTAGTGCACATCTCAATCTTGTGCCACTTACTTTCATAACAATAATCTGGTTGACCAATCCATTCCAGATATAACCTTAAATATTCTGCTTCCTCATAAGCAGAAACTCCATCTTCTAAATTTCTGTCCTATAAAGTTAAATTAATTTCTTGAATACTCATTGAGTCATCCTCATCATCTGAATCTTCAAACCTTTCATTTGATGCTCTTATTGTCACTAAATTACCTTCAGCATTTATTTCTTGCACTTTCTTTTCCCTTAGGTTCTTATGATTATCTCTATAATAGACATCTACCTTAAATTCTCTTAGTCTATTGTCATTTCAGAGTAAAACCTCATATTTATTTTTTAGTTTAACGTCATCAAAAACGTCTTCCACATACTCTTTTACATCCTTTAGTTTAATTTTGTTCAGGACACCTGTCATTAGTTTTGTGACTTTTCAGAAATCCCATGATAGTTCAACTTCTTCCTGGACGTCCCCTGATAGTTTAAAATCTTCCTGGACACCATTCCTATAATTGCTAACCCTCTGATAATAATAATCTAGCCCATTTATCCACTTTTTATCTTCTTCAAATTTCTCTGCCTCAGAATCTTCTTCACACAATGGCCTCCTAGATAGATAATCTGGAATGGTGAGAGATTTTTCCAGGATTATGAGCTAAATCAAAAGAAAATAAATTAATATGTGTCACCCATCTATTCAAAGGTGCATCTGGTGAGCTTGGACTACCAATCATCTGCACTAGTGATAGCGCATCAACCTCCAACTTAAAATGTTTCCCCCAAAGCATCCACTGCAACTTCTTCAGGATCTTTGCAACTCCGCATAGCTACAGTGTAGACTGTGAGTGCCTAGAAACTACCTTTGTAAAATTCTTTGATTCATAAAGAACAGGCCTATCATTAACTTCCTCATCCTCTTGCATTAAAATTGTGCCTACTTCAGACACACTTGAATCCACTTCTAGAGTAATCTTTCCAGTGCCTGGCCCATATTCCATTTTTAAGAGAATATCTTTTCCTACAATTCTCTTCAAAATTTGAATTATTCTTCAGATTCCTCTTTTCAATCCCATACAACATCTTTTTTTATCAAATGACCTAATGGAGAAAATAACAAGGCAAAATCACAAATAAACATTCTTACATATGTACAAATACCAAAAAACCCTCTAACTTCTGTAGTGTTTCTTGGTCCTGGCAACATAAGTACTGTCAGACAGTAATTTAATTAACATAGTAAAACTGGTCTGATTAAATTTATTACTCAATTACTTATTTACTTAATTATTTAAATATTATAAGTTTAATATTTCAAAGTCTTTAAGTATCATATTGTGTAACTATATTTAATAAATATCTTACAAATTATTTTGTATTCTTGAAGTTATTTATTTTATTTACCAAAACATTTTTCATTTAATTAAAATTTTATTTCAGTTTATAAAATTAATTGAATTAATAAATTAAAAACTATGGAAAAGTTGTAGATCTAAGTCCACATAATTACTGAGACTCAGACCTAGCTTGAAGTCAGCTACAGGGGGGCCAGGGAGAGCAAGAAAAAAGCCTTTAGTATTTTCTTGGAACTTTAAGGGAGAATAATTTACTTAAATTTTAATTTTATTAAACTTAAATTTATAATGTTTCATTTAATTAAATTCAATTTATTTTATTAAACTTAAATTTAATCATTTAATTTATCTTCTCAATTCATCTTAAACTACTTTTATATTAAATTTTATGTTATTTATCAATGATTTTGTTGACTTCAAAAAAATTCACATTGTATTACTTTTTCCTGTAAAAGGGGTTTCTTTTTGTTATTTTAAATCATCAATCTTTTTAATAAAATATATATCTTCATTTCTTATCATTAAAATAAACTAAATACAAATATTATTTATTTTATAACTGATTTACCAAAATACTGTTTAATGTGAAATTAATACTTAAGATTTTATTTAAATTAAAGTATTAGGGGGTTTCAGTTCTGGCAATTCTGAACTTAACTTAATTGAAGATTTCAAAGCAAATCAGCACTTAAATTTTTCAAAAAAGTCACTTATTTAAAGAATGTGTGTCAGTTATGACCTCAAATCAGCACTCTTTTCCCAATTTTTTTTTCACAGCCACATGTTGGCCACATCATCCCTTCCTTTACCACCCTGTCCCTTTCACAAGTGACACCCAGACCTCTATACCCTCATTAATCCTTGGCACACACTCCTCACTGAGATTTGAAACATTTTATTGCAACAATTTAACCAGGCAAGTTTTTTTCCTTCTTTTTTTATGTTTTTAATGTTTTAATCTCTTTTCTTGTAACATACCAGCTTCATAATGCCTCCCAAAAAATTCAACACTCATAATTCAACACAAAAAAATGCTACATCACAAAGATCTTACCCTAATGCAAGCCCCTCACCTAACAAATCAAAGTCTGAACTGCTAAAAAAGGAAGATTATCTCATCATCATCAACTTCTTAAAAATTAAATCAAATTATTAATTATTTTTTGGATGTGAGAAGTCCACACAAATTTTATTTCCACCTTCATCAAAGTTCAATTGTTTCTTGTTGATGGAAAATTATGTAAAAAAGAAAACAAAAGGGAGAATTGACATCAATCCTAAGAAAATGAAGGAGATGTTCAAAATTTATCAATACAAATATAAAAAGGCTTGTTTGGCTTCCACTTCCACTGGCCTTGGTATTGATGATGATGATTTGGAGATTGTAATTACTAATGTTTTGGAAAATCTCACTGTTTTGTGTCCACTCTATGAGGAAATGGATAATCTTTTTGGTTCCCGATTTGATTTTAACCCCTGGTTTATACATAAAACTATTAAGGATCTACCCTCTGGTTCTCAAAAATCAAATAATCCTCCTGACACACCTGTACTTCAACAAAATCAATCCCCTCCAGCTACTAATCATAACTCAGCTGAAGATGATCCTGACTATACATCAGAACAATTATTTTGGAGTAGATCTGAGTCCTCAGATTCCCAAAATTTTAATGCATTTTTGCCTTCTCATTCTTCTTCAATTCTTTGTAAAATTTCTCATTCTTTCTTTTCTAGTCTCCTCCTACTCAAACTCAAATTTTCAAAAATATTAATGATTCTGGAAATGACAGTCCTGCAGTACAAGCTGCTTTAGATGAACTTCTTGAACCCTCTTGATTAAAATCGAAACTAAAGCATCAGGCCTCAACTTCAATGAGCTTCGACATCTTTTAAAATTAAGTAATATTTCAATGAGATCTTTGTCCTCCCTTGACAATTATTTTGAGAAAAAAGATATAAGTAAGATTTGATCACTATATACCTTCTTCAAAAACCTATTTATTTATTTTTTGTATTAAATTTTCCCAGAAAAATCCCCTATTGTAAAAAATGCCCTTGACTGTGAGAAGATGAATTTGATCATATGCTAATGAAAGATCAACAGGCCTTAGATTTTGATGAAAAAAATTACTTCAATCAAACTTTGAAAAGGTTAAATTTGAGGCAGAGAAGATGAAAACAGCTCATCTTTTCTTGGGGAAAGCAAAAGACTATGATTTTCAAAGAGAATTGGATAGTCATTAATTGGAAAAACAAGAAAGTTTTTAAAAAAAAGAATTCATTACAGAATGTATAAAAAATGGCCAATCTTATGAGGACATTAAAAAATTACTTGACTTTTTTAATTGATTAATTGTTCATTTTTAATGGTTTTGTGATTACTTAAATAATTACTTTTAATCTTATCAAAAATATTTATATCATGAGATTCTGATAACACCATTTGTCCATACTGGAATCTATAATTTTGCACTTTATAATTCCAGATGGTAAAATAATACTGACACCTGTGCAAAAATCATCATCACCAAAATAATTCTATCACATCCCCAACAATTTGAATTTATAAATAAAACTAAGTCAATAAAACTCTATATCTTTTTGAAAATTTTGGCAATACTCTCCCCTGCATTTTATTGAAGCAAGGGGTGGGTATCACCAAATTTTTCTATGTCAGATTTGAAAATTTGGCAATACCCTCCCCTGAATTTTATTGAATTAAGGGGTGAAAATCACCAAAATTTAATTTGATTCCATAAATTATTAAGTTAATAAATAAGATATATCAAATTAAATAGTTTTAAAGTAGTGACACTTTGTCAAGCCAAAATGCAGATCAATTCTAGAAACTAAGTTTGAGAAATTCCACAGGTATAGCCTAGATTAACCCTATGAAAAAATTTAATTTTATCATGATTACCGTTTATACAACACAAGTTTGTTGGCTCATTAGTTTATTTTAGCAAATCAAAATACCAGATTTATTTATTAAAAATTTATGAAAGAAGAAAAAATATTTTATGACTTTACAATTCCCTATACTTTTTTGATCTTCCTAAAGTTTTATTTAATTTATTACTTTTACCTTCTTTTTTTACATTATTTATCTTTTGGATTAGCTTTTGACTTATTTGGAAGGAGAAGCCAAAATGAGTAAAGTAATGACAAGATTCCAAACCTGGAGGAGTTTTTGTTGTTTAGTGATTATTGTAAGAAGAGTTTCAAACTGATTTGATGATTCCATTTCCTAACCCAAAAATTATTATACACCTATGATCCAGGAAATATAAACCATTTCCTTTGACTTTAGCAGGTGAAGGAATAGGTTATCCAGTAATAGGATTTATATAAAGAAGATCCCCAAAGTAAAATAATTGGCATCAATTTAATCAGTGTTTATCTTGTTATGAAATCCTGAATGAGTAAGTATATCATTAAAAAACAATAGATACTCATTTATAATCTTTTCCCATTCAAAATCAAGCTAATTTGGTGCTCCCACAATTGTTTCAAGTTTGTTATTTTTTAAAAAAGCTTTATTACAGAGTTTTCTAAGTCAAAGAGCAAAAAAAAATTAAAGGAAGATAAAATATTCCATTTTTAAAAATCATCATCTATTTCCCATTTAGATAAATTTTTGAGCAAAGAAAATATGCCTATAGAATTAAAATGAGTGAACTATATTAATAATTAAACAATATAAATTATTAGACTTACCAAGAGAATAACCTTTAATAAATCCTGGTCTCCATCCAAACCCACTCATGATACCACCAAATAAATTCTTATTCATTATTGGTAAGTAAACCAAAGCTATTTGATATAGTGTCCTAATTAGTGCAGATAGTTTAATAAAGGATTCATCTTTAACTCCATCAAATGAATTAGTTTCATAAAAAAAATTGAATTTTAAAAGTATTACTCATTATAGCCTTAACCTCATCACCTCCTAATTCAGTTAAATATTTTATTTCTTCAGGTAAATTCTTACAATATTTATTTTTTATTGACTTTAGTTTTATAATGCTTGATGTTTGATATATGGCCAAATAAAATATTCAAGTATATTTTTTATTATTCTTTTATTTTTATAAGATCAATCATCATTTTTTATGTTTGAAGTTATTGAAGAAGATTGAAATTAGTACAAATTGAAGATGATGATAAAGATGAGGATAGAGGTGTAAGGCTTGAATCAAAAGAACCTGAATTTAATTTGACAACTTTTCTGAAACTTTTTTTGATGATTGAAATGAAGTAGATTTAGAAGAAGAAGACAAAGGAGATGAAGATGAAGACAGAGGTGTAAGGCTTGAATCAGAAGAAACAGACATTTTTTTTTCTGAAAAAAGTTTTTACTAGTCAAAAAAACATCAATTTTTTTTTTAAATTAAATAAAAACTCACACAATTTTAACTATAAGACCTTATATATTTTCTTATTAATTTACTTGAATTTGAGGAATTTTTTTCTGGTTAATTCTGCACAAAAAAAATAAAAAAATAAAAAAATAAAAAAATAAAAAAATAAAAAAATAAAAAACAAGATAAATGTTAAAAGAAGTTGTAAAGCTTTTCTGTCAATTTTTAATGGCTCCCTCATTGGTCCCTGTAAAATTTTTCTGTCAATTCTTAATTACTCCCTCATTGGTCCCCTCTCTCCCCTTGTAAAACTTCTCCAAATCCCACTCCAAACTGCCACCAACCCCCCCCCCCAAAAAAACTCACCAAAACACCCTCAATCTCCTCTCAATCCCCCCAACTCTCTTCAAAACCCCTACTAAACCCCCTTGAACCCCCCCTCAATCCCCCCCTAGACCCACTTAACCTCCCCCCCCCCCTGGCCCCCCTCATATCTCCCTCGAATACCCACTCACCCCCCCCAGCTACTCCTTTGTTAACAAAAAATTAGGAGGGGGGTAAGGGGGGATTTGGAGGGTGTTTGAGGGGGGTTTGAAGTGGGTGTAGGGGGGTTTGAGGGGGTTATATGGGGGGTTTGAGGATTTTTTGAGGGAGTTATAAGGAGGATGAAAGGGGGGTTAGAGGTGGTTGTAGGGGGGGAGGTGGGGGGTTAAAGGCAGCCAAGGAGGAAGTAAAGTGGGGGTTAGAGGCAGCCAAAGAGAAGAGAAAGGAGAAAGGTGGGAATGAGGATACCAAGGAGGGAGGAAAGGTGGGATAATGACAAAGCCAAGGAGAGATAAAAGGGAATAATAGAGAATAAAAAATAAGAAAAGAGGGAGAGAAAGAACAAAAAAAGAATTAATTTAACCTTGAAAACTAGAAAAAGAACCACTTACAAAAATAAAACAGAAGGCAGAAGGCAGAAAACAAAAAAAAATTATAATGAGAAATCAAAAATCAAAAAATGAATAAAATGACTTACCTGGAGAGATGAGATGAGAAAATAAATGAAACCAAATTGTTTGAGGGATTTTTGAGGAAAAGAGGGAAAGGATATAAGGTATGAATGAAAAAAAGAATGACTGAAAATTATGCAATAGCTGAAAATATGCAATTTCATGTTGAAGTGGTGACCAAAAACAAAAGAGACAGGGAAAAAAATACTTTCACTGAAAATTCAAAATAAAAGTCAAGATTCAAAAATAAAATTACAAAAGCAAGATAATAATACACACAACTTGATCATTTGAAGAGAATGAAAGAAAACTAAAAGGGGTTTTTTGAGGAAATTTGGAGTATTTTTGGTATAATGATGAACAGTATCCCAGTGGGAAGTATGATTAATAGTAGATAAAAATGAAATGAATTTTGCAATAATTTAAGAAAAAATCACTAAATAGGGGTTTTCAGTTCTGGAGAATCTGCACTTAAATTTAGACAAATCTGCACTTATTTAAGTGTGAATTTCTGAAACACACTAGCCTGAACACCAGTGGATTTCAAAATTTAATAAGTCACTTATTTCACTCAAATCCTCACTTTCTCAACCAAAAGTGCTGATTTCACCATAAAATCCCATTTCACTGATTCTTCAGCATCATTTCATTCATACACAGCACTCTGCAGCATAACACTATATAACTCAAAAAATTGTACATCATTTACAATTTTATAGCATATAAGAGTCATGCCTTCCTCACTCTCTAGTTCTGATAAGCTAATCAAGCAATGACTTTCATAGCTCTTGATCTCCTCTTGGACTCTGATTATGATTCTGATTCTGATCTTGAAGAAGATTTTCTTTTTTTATTAAAAATGGCCAGGAAACATTACCTTCTTCCAAGAAAGCCTCAAGTACTTCATATCCCCAAGTATACCATCAAAACACTTCTTAGCCTATCTGTACCCATTTTAGACAGTTTTTAAGGACTTCTCACAAATGTTTCCTTAGAATGTTTATTCTTATTTACACATTGACTTTGATTTTTAATTTTCTGTTATAGTCTTATTTTTCAAGTCTCTTTGATTTCCTTCATCAACTCAACATGAAATTGCATACTTTCTGCAATTGCATAATTTTTCAGTCATTATTTTTTTCCATCACTTATATACATATCCTCCTCTCCTCTTTCATCCCTCAAATAAGTTGAATTCAATTGTTTTCTCCACTCATATCTCCAAGAAATTCATTTTTTTCCTTTTACTTATATGTTTTCTAATTATAATTTTTCTTTGTTTTTTTTCTGTTTTTTTTCTTTTTTGTATCTAATTTTTTTTGTAAGTGTTTTTTGATTTTCAAGGTAAAATTAACCTTTTTTCTTCTCTCTCTCATTTCTTTCTTTTTTTAGCTCCATCATCCTATTCTTCATCCCTCCTTGGCTTGGTCATTATTACCCCTTTCCCCTATTTCACTTTTTTTTGGTTCCATGTCATTGAAACACATACATTGAACATTCTTTAAGCGTTTAACTTTCTCCATATACAATTTCTCCCAAATCCCAACTTCACTCTTTCTCTCTCTATTTTTTCTACCTTTCAATCAAGGAAAGTTTCATCTCCTTTTTTTCATGTCTATATGATATCTCATTCTTTCTATGAAAATTTAATACTTAAATATATGTAGGACTCATATCTGGATAACAGTGGAATTATTCAACTCCTAATGTTGTCATTTTTATTATCACTTTTTAAGTTTTTGTAAAATTTTGAAAATCAGATTCAAAATTAGGGTTAGGTTTATTTGAATAAAATTTCCTTTTAGCTGAAAATTCTTATGAAGGCTATCTTTAATTTCTCACAAAAAGATTTGAATTTGGTTCAGTGGTTTCTGAGATATTGAACTTTTAAATTGAACCTTTTTTTCATGTTTTTATATAACAAATTAGGGTTAGGTTTATTTTAATCACATGAACTATAGCTGAAGATTCTCCTGAAGCCTATCTCTCATTTACAGCAAACCAATTTGAATTTGGTTCAGTGGTTGATAAGATATTGACCTTTAAAGTTGAGCCTTTTTTTCCCAATTTCACATTTATTAATTTCATAATGCATATCATAACTTTTATATCATGCATTTATCCTTCCAGATTCCTATGATTATCTATGCTTTTATCTCCCTCATGTTGGAAGTTTTATGATCACTTTTCAAGTTTTTGTGAAATTTTGAAAATCAGAGTCAGTATTAGATTTAGTTTTATTTGAATCTACTTTCCTGTTAGCTGAAGATACTTCTGAAGCCTATCTTTCATTTACAGCAAACATATTTAAATTTGGTTAAGTGGTTTCTGAGATATTGAACTTTAAATTTGAGCTTTTTTTTCCAATTTCACATTTATTTATTTCATAATTCATATCATAAAGTTTACATCATGCATTTATCCTTCCAGATTCCTCAAAACCTTTCTCTTTAATTATTATTCTTCTCTTTCATCAAGGTGAATTTTTTTATTTTTCTTATCATTTTCATATGTCTAACCCTCCACTCATTTTGGATGCTCTTATCAGATCAGTCAAAAGTTAGTCCAATGAATCCACAAGGTAAAAAAAGAAGGTAAAAACTTCTATGTAGATAAAAAAAGTTTGGGGATTTTTAAAGTCATTGAATATTTTTCATTCTTTCATAAATTTTTAATAAATAAATCAGATATTTCAATTTACCAACCTAAAGTAATGAGCCAACAACCTTGTGTTGTATAAATGGCAATCATGATAAAATTATATTGTTTCATGGGGTTCATCTCACCTATACCTGTGGAATGTCCCAAACTTAGTTTCTAGAATTGGTCTGCATTTTGGCTTGAGGAATTTTCATTACTTTAAAACTAGTAAATTTGATACATCTTATTTACTAATTTATTAATTTATAGAATTATATTAAATTTTGGTGATTTTTTCCCCTTACTTCAATAAAATGCAGGGGAGGGTATTTCCAAATTTTCAAATCTGACATGGAAAATCATTGACTTGGAAAAATTTGGTGATACCCACCCCTTTCTTTAATAAAATTCAGGGGAGGTTATTGTAAAATTTTTAAAACAGATATAGAACTGGGTTGACTTAGCTTTATTTATAAACGCAAATTGATGGTGAGTTGATAAAATTATGTTGGTGATGAGGATTTTTGCACAGGTGTCAGTATTATTTTACCATCTGAAATGAAAAAGTGTGACATTTTATAATCCAGTTAGGAAAAATGGTGTTATCAGAGTCTCATGATATAACTATTTTAGATAAGATTAAAAGTAACCATTAAATTAGGAAGCAAAAAAAATATCCATTTCCTCATAGAGAAGACTTATGACATTGAGATTTTTGGAAACAGTAGTAATTCCATTCTCTAAATCATAATCATCAATACCAAATCCAGTGGAAAAGGATGAGAAAGGAGCCTTTTTATATTCTGATTTATATCTTTTGAGCCTCTCCTTCATTTGCTTAGGATTGATGTTGATTCTCCCTTTTTTTTTCTTTTTTACTTCATTTTCCATCAACAAAAATCTGTTGACTTTTGATGAAGGTGGACATCTGATTTGGGGACTTTGAAAAAAAAATAAAGAAAGAAAAAAACATGCCTGATAAAAATTTCACAATAAGATGTTTCAAATCTCAGAGAGGGGTGTGTGATAAGGATTGATGAGAGGATTGTTGTCTTGGTGTCACATATTACAGGGATGGGGTGGGCAAGAAAGCAATGATGTGGCCAACATGTGGTTGTGAAAAAAAAATTGGAAAAAAGTGCTTATTTGAGGTCATAACTGACACTCATTTTGGAAATAAGTGACTTTATTTCAAAATTTAAGGGCTGATTTGGTTTGAAATCTGAACTTAATTCAAGTACAGATTTTCTTGAACTGACACCCCCTATTTGATGCAGAGGAGATTGAAAGAGCTCATCTACACTCTAGGAAAACAAAATACCATGATTTTCAAAGAGATATGGAAAGTTGTGATTTGGAAAATCAAGAAAATTAAAAAAAATATTTTATTATGGAATGTATAAAAAATTTCCAATCTTATGAGGACATTAAAAAATTACTTGAATTCATTAATTTTTTAATTGTTTTTTGGGTTAATGGTTGGGGAATGACTTTGATAGTTACTTTTAATCTTATCAAAAATAGTTAAATCATGAGATTCTGATAACACCATTTTTCCTTTCTGGACTATAAAATATGGCACCTTAGGAATTTCAGATGGTGAAATAATACTTTCACATGTTCAAAAATCCTCATTACCTCCTTGCTACCATCTTAATTTCTATCCCTTCACTATCCTCATCACCAAAATACTTTTATTGCCTCACCACAAATTTGAATTTCTAAATAGAGCTAATTTAACAAAACTCTATATCTGTTTGGAAAATTTGGCAATACTTTCCCCTTCATTTTATTGGGGTAAGGGGTGGGTATCACCAAAAATTTGCAAGTCATAAAGTTTAAATGTCATATTTGTAAATTTGGAAATACCCTCCCCTTCATTTTATTGAAGTAAGGGGTGAAAGTCACCAAAATTTAATATAATCACATAAATCAATTAATAAATAAATAAGATAAGTTAAATTTACTAGTTTTAAAGTAATGTCAATTTCTCACACCAAAATTCAGATCAAGTCTCAAAACTAATTTTAGTAATTTCAACAGATATAGGCTAGATGAAGCCCATGATTCAATTTAATTTTCTCATTATTACTGTTTATACAACACAAAGGTCATTGGCCCATTAATTTAGTTTATTAAATTGGAATATCAGAATAATTTATTCAAAATATATGAAAGAGTAATAAATATTTGGTGACTCCACAGATCCCTATACTTTTTTGATCTCCCTAAATTTTAATTAAATTTATTAATTTTACCTTCTTTTTTTACCTTGTTGATTTTTGGATTAACTTTTGACTGATCTGATAAAAGCAGCCAAAATGAGTAAAGGGTTAGAAATATGAAAATTGTAAGAAAAAGAAATAAACACACATTGATGAAATTGCAGAATAATAAGTAAAGATAAAGTAGTTGGAGGAATCTGGAATTAAAATTCTTGATGTAAAAATCATGATATGCATTATGAAATAAAGAAAAGTGAAATTGGGAAAAAAGGCTCCACTTTAAAGGTCAATATCTCAACAACAACTGAACCAAATTCAAACCTTTTTATGGTAAATAAATGATAGGCTTCAGGAGAATCTTGAGCTAAAATTATATGTGATTTAAATAAATCTAAGCCTAATTTTTTATATAAAAACATAAAATCAAAAAATCAAATTTTTAATAGGATCAAATTTAAGAGTCATTATCTCAGAAATAAAATGAAACAAATTCAAATCTGTTTGTGGAAAATTAAATATAGCCTTCAGAATTTTCTTGAGTTAGAATTGTATTAGATTTGAGTATATTTAACCCTAATTCTATCTCTGATACTCAAAATTTTACAAAACCTAGAGAAGTGATAATGAGAATGACAACATAAGGAGTTGAAAAAATACACTTTTATCCAGATAAGAGTCCTACATATATTTATGTATGAAGTTTTCATAAAAAAAAGGGAAAGTCATATAGACATGCAAAAACAAGATGAAACTTACCTTTATTGAAAGGTAGGAAAATATAGAATGAGAAAGATTAAAGTTGGACTTTAGGGGAAATTGGATATGGAGCAAGTGAAATTCTTAAAGAAAGTGTAATTTATGTGTTTCAATTAAATGGAACAAAAAAAAATGTGAAATAGGGAAAGGGGGATAAAAACCATACCAAGGAGGGACAAAGAGTAGGATGATGGAGCTATAAAAAAAGAAAGAAAAGAAGGAGAGAGAAAAAAATGTTAATTTTACCTTGTAAATCAAAAAAACACTAACAAAAAAAATTTGCATACAAAAAATAAAAATAAAACAGAAAAAAAAAACAAAGAAAAATTATAATTAGAAAACATATAAGTTAAAATGACAAAATGAGTTGCTTGAAGAGATAAGTGGAGAAAAAAATTGACTTCAACTTCTTTGAGGGATGAAAGAGGAGAGGAGGAAATGAATATAAGTGATGAAAGAAAAAAAGAATGACTGAAGAATTATGAAATTGCAGAAAATATGTGATTTCATGTTGAGTTGATGAAAGAAAATAAATAGACTTGAAAGAGAGAGACTATAACATAAAATTCAATATAAAATTCAATATGCAAAAAAATAACCATTCTAATAAAAAATCCCTGAGAGGTCCTGAAAACTGTCTTAAACTGGGTACAGATAGATTAAGAAGTGTTTGTATGGCTTACTTGGGGGTATGAAGTACTTGAGGCTTTCTTGGAAGTAGGTAATGTTTCCTTGCCATTTTTGATAAAAAAATGAAATCTTCATTAAGATCAGAATCTGAATTACAATCAAATTCTAAGAGGAGATCAAGAGCTATGAAGGTCATTGCTTGATGTTGCTTATCATCATTTGAGAGTGAGGAAGTCATGACTTTTATATGGTATAAAAATGTAAATGATGTACAATGTTATGATTTATGAAGTTTTATTCTGTTAAGTGCTGCATATGAATGAGATGATGCTGAAAAATAAGTGAAAGAGGCTGTATGGTGAAACAAGCACTTTTGTTTGAGAAAGTGCAGATATGAGTGAAATAAGTGACTTATTTCACTTTTGAAATCCACAGTGTTGGGGCTAGTGTGCTTCATAAATCCACACTTAGATAAGTGCAGATTTTCCAGAACTGACACCCTCTAATAAGGGATATTAATGTCTGTAATCTGCAATTAGAAAATAATATTGTTTTTCATGACTAACCCCACAAGAAAATCAACATAGCTTTTTTCTATACACCACCCAAACATTTCATATGTTGGTTGATATTGTGGTCATTTTTCATCTTTTTTGGTGAAAAGTGAAGGTAATTGAAACCGAAAGGTGAAATTTTCAGTTGAAGTGTAATATATATTGTTTTCAAATTTACTGTGGTGTAAATCAGTCATTATTATTTTTTATATATGAAATTTGTTGCATAAAAGTTCTTTCCCATTTTTTCCTGATAAGAAAATTCAATTTTTTAGCTGTATCTTTGAAGAAAGAAATTTATTTTCAATGGATGACAGATATCTAAATTTGACACCTCTTACTATGAGACAATCCTTGATAGGGTGTTTCAGAGTTGGAAAGTAATATTTATTTAAGTTTCTATTCTGAAAATCTCACTAGCCCCAAGATTTATGTATTTCACTATTGAAAATAGCCTAAAATTCTTATTGATTTCACTACTTCTTTTCAAGAAAATTTTGTTTTATTATCTATAAAAATACCCAATAGGGGTGTATCAACATTAAGGGATCTGAAATTATGGATCAGGAATTTTTTTCCCTTGATTAGACATTATTAATTCCAGAGAGTTATTATCCACTAGCTTAAGCTCTAGTGGATAAGTAATGTATAATAATGAATTATCCTACCTTCTATATCCCAATTTCAAATCCTAATTCCTGATTCCAAGCTCATCACATCCATAACTGATTTGTAATAAAGTAAAATGACATATAATTGCAGATTGCATCCTTATGTCTCTCTTCACTCAAGGACACTTAATTTTGGTGGCAAAAACTTAATATTTTTTTTCTATTTACACCCCCCCCCCTTCTCATTTGGTGGAAAAATAATTCTTCCTTCATCACCTGAACCTTTTACCAACAACAATGAAGCACCTCTCTACTAGGCAGAAACTTTGATCAACTATTAATTATATCATGTTAATTTAATTTCTAACTCTGATTCAGTCTCTGATTTGAAAAACACTTTATCTTATATTTAGATTCTTTCCAAAAAGTGTTACCAAAACCAAAGGGGGCCAAATCTCAATCATGATCCTGTATACAATCTTCACTCAATCACTTGTAATGGTTAATCTTTTTTTTGCATATTGACTTTGATTTTAAATTTGCTTTTAAAGTCTTTTTTTCAATTCTTTTTGTTTTTCTTCATCAAATCAACATGAAATCACATATTTTCTGCAATCAAATAACTTTTCATTCATAATTTTTTTCTTTCATCTTTTGCATCCTTTTCCTCCTCTCCTCTTGCATTTCTCATTTGAGTTGAATTCAATTGTTTTCTCAACTTATCTCTCCAGGTAACTTGACTTCTTCCTTTCTCTGTTTATATTTTCTAAATATTATTATTATTATTTTTTCTTTTTTCTTCTTTTTTTATCTCTTGTTTTTTTTGTAGGTGGTTTTGATTTTGATTTTCAAGGTAAAATTAACTTTTTTCTCTCTCCCGTGTTTCTTTCTTTTTTTGACTCCATCATCATACTCTTTATCCCTTCTTGGAATGGTCATTATCATCCATTTCACTTTTTTTTATTTCCATTTCATTGAAATATATTCATTGTAAATTCTTCATGAATTTCACTTTCTCCATATTCAATTTCCCCAAAATTCCAACTTCACTCTTTCTCACTTTTTTTTCCTACCTTTCCATCAAGGTAGGTTTCATCTCCTTTTTCTCCATGCTTATCTGATATCTCTTTATTTCTATGAAATTTTCACACTTAAATATATATAGGACTCTTATCTGTATAATGATGGACTTATTCAACTCCTATTGTTGTCATTTTCATTATCACTTTTCAAGTTTTTGTGCAAATTTGAAAAAAAGAGTCATAATTTGGGTTAGGTTTATTTTAATCTAATTTCCTTTTAAATAAAGATTCTCCTTGAGCCTATCATTATTTACTAAAAACATATTTAAATTAGGCTCAGTGGTCTCCAAGATATTGATCTTTCAAAATAAGCTCTTGTTTCCGAATTTCACTTTTATTTTTTTCAAGATTTTATATTAAAAATTATGGTTAAGTCTATTTAAATCTAATGTCCTTTTACTTAAAGATTCTGTAGAAGCCTGTCTTTTATTTTCCACAAATTTATTTGAATTTGGTTCAGTGGTTTTTCAGATATTAACCTTCAAATTTGAGCCTTTTTTTCCCATTTCAATTTTATTAATTTCATATTTTTATATTACAATATTAGATAATATGGCTTCTGGAACTCTTATCTGATGATTATCTAGGCTTTTAGCTCCCTCTTGTCGGAATTCTCATCATGAATTTTTAAGGTTTTTTGTAATTTTGAAAAATGAACTGGAATTAAGTTTAGGCTTATTTAAATCTTATTTACTTTTAATTGAAGATTCTCCTGAAGCCTATATTTTATTTCCCACAAAGAGTTCTCAATTTGGTTTAGAAGTTTCTGAGATATTGACCTTTATAGTTCAGAATTTGCTTCCCAATTTTACTATTATTTATTTCATCTTTTAATATTAGAAATTAGTGTTAAGTTTATTTGAATAAAATGTCCTTTAAATTGAAGATTCTCCTGAAGCCTATCTTTCATTCCCCACAAATGGATATGAATTTGGTTCAGTGGTTTCTGAGATATTAACCTTTAAATCTGTTCCTTTTTTCCTAATTTCAATTTCATTTATTTCATGTTTTTAAATATACATAATTAGATAATAAAGCTTCTGAAACTCATATCCAAAGATTCACTAAGATTTTAGCTCCCTCTTGTTGGAATTTTCATCATAAATTTTCAAGTTTTTGTCCAATTTTTAAAAAATGAGTTGGAATAAAAGTTATATTTAATTAAATCTCATATCCTTTTGAGTAAAGATTCTCCTGAAGCCAATATTTCCCCACCCACAAATGGTTTTTGATTTGGTTCAGTGGTTGATGAGATATTCACCTTTGAAGTTGAGCGTTATTTTTGCCCAATTTCCCTTTTCTTTATTTCATAATGCATATAATAATGCATATAATAACAATTTCATCATTCATTTATTCTTCCAGATGTCTCAAACTACCTTTCTCTTTACTTATTATTCTTAATTTTCAGTAAGGTGTGTTTCTTCTTTTTCTTACCATTTTTATAGGTCTAACCCTCCACTCATTTTGGATGCTCTTTTCAGATAATTCAAAATTTGATTTAAAAAATTTACAAGGTAAAAAAATAAAGTAAAAGTCAGAAATTAAAAAAACTTTAGTTATATCAAAAAATATGGGGATTTGTGAAGTCATCAAATATTTAATATTCTTTCATAATTTTTTATAAATAAATCTTATATTTCAATTTACTAAACTGAAGTAATGGGCCAATGACCTTTTTTTGTATAAATGGTAATAGTGATAACATTAAATTTTTTCATTGGGTTTATTTAGCCTATACTTGTGGAAAGTCCCAAAATTCTGTTTCTAGACTTGATTTGCATTTTGGCCTGAGGAATTGTCATTACTTTAAATTTAGAAAATTGGCATGCATTAGTTATTTATTCAATAATTTATGTAATTATATTAAATATTGGTGAATTTCTCCCCTTAATTAAATAAAATTCGGGGGAAGTTATTTCCAAATTTTAAAGTCTGACAAGCAAAATTGATGACTTGGAAAAATTTTGGTGATACCCACCTCTTACTTCAATAAAATTCAGGGGAGGGTATTGCCAAATTTTTAAAACAGATATATATTTTTTTGTGGATTAGATCTATTTAGAAATGCAAATTTTTGGTGAGGTGATAAAAGTATTTTGTTAATAAGGATGGTGGTAAGTAGGTGATGAGGATTTCTGTACAGGTGTCAGTATTATTTCACCATCTGAAATTACAAAAGTGTGATATTTTATAGTCAAATAAGAATGATTTTTTTTAGCCAAATCTGATGATATAACTATTTTTGACAATATCAAAAGTAACAACTGATGTCATTCCCCAACGATTACCCAAAAAAAATTTATTAATTAAAAAATTCAAGTAATTCTTTAATGACTTCATTATAATTAGCCATTTTTTATCCATTCCGTAATGAGTTTTTTTTTTAATTTTCTTGCTTTTCTAATTTACAACTAGCCATTTCTTTCTAAAGTTTATGTTTATATGTTTTCTCTGAGAAAATATGAACTCCTTCTATCTCCTCTGCATCAAATCTTGCCTTTTCAAAATTTGATTGAGGCAAAAATAAATTTTCCTCCAACTATAAGGCATGTTTATCTTTCATTAGCATATGATCAGCCTCTATCTTCTCAAAGTCAAGGGTATTTATTGCAATAGAAGATTTTTCTCAGAAAATCGAATATAATAAATAAATATATATGTTATTGAATAAGATATGTAGTGACCAATTCTTACTTATATTTTTTTCCCAAAATAATCATCAAGGGAGCCCAAAGAGCTGGTTTAAGTATTAACACATTTTATAAAAGGGTTCAAGTTCATTGAAGTTGAGGCTTGACGCTTTAGTTTGGAGTGTGAGCTTGAGGGTTTGAGAAGTAAATCTAAATAAGCTTTCAAAGTGGTATTCTCATTGCTGAAATCATTAATATTTTTTTTTGAAATTTGAGTTTTTAGTAGGAGGAGAATAGAAAAGAACAAATGAGAATTTTAGTGAAGAATTTATGAAAAAAGAAAAAGTAAAAATATATTAAAATACTGGGGCTCTGAGGACTCAGATCTTTTGTGATATATTTTTTCTGCTTGATAGTCAGGATAATCTTCAGCTGAAATATGGTTAGAATCTGGAGAGGATTGATGTTGTTGAGGTACAGGTGTGTCAGGAGGAGTTTTGGATAGTTGAGATCCAGAAGGTATATCCTTAGTAGTATTGTGTAGAAACCAAGGGTTGACATCAACTTCGGAGCCAAAATGAATATCCATTTTCTTGTAGAAAAGACACATGACATTGAGATTTTCAGAAACAGTAGTAATTTCATTCTAAAAATCATCATTAATAACAAAGCCAGTGGAAGTGGCAGAAAAATGAGACTTTTATTTTTGAACCTCTCCTTCTTTTTCTAAGGAATGATGTCAATTCTCCCTTTTGTTTTCTTTTTTACTTCATTTTCCATTAACAAAAAGTAATTGACCTTTGATGAAGGTGGATGTTCAATGTGGGCGGACTTCTCACATCCAAAACATGCATCATAGTTTGATTTAATTTTGAGGAAGTTGAAGATGATGAGATAATCTTCCTTTTTTACCTATTAAGACTTTTATTTCTCAGGTGAGGGGCTTGCTTTATGAGGAGACTTTTTTGGGGAAGAATTATTTTGAGTTACCTTTTGAGTGTTGGATTTTCTGGGAAGCATTATGAAACTGGTACATCACAAGAAAAGAGATTAAGAGGTTGAAGAAATAAGCAAAAAAGAAGGGAAACATGCCTGGTCAAAATGTTTCAATAAAATGTTGCAAATTCAAGTGAAGGGTGAGTGCCAAGGATTGATGGGTAGGGAGGGAGGTCAGTGTGTCACATGTGACTGGAATGGGGTGAGCAATGAAGGGATGTTGTGGCCAACATATAGTTGTGAAAAAAGTGCTGATTTGAGGTCATTACTGACACCCATTTTTGAAATAAGCAACTTTTTTTCAAAATTAAAGTGCTGATTTGCTTTGAAATCCACACTTAAGTTAAGTGTGGATTTGCCAGAACTGAGACACCCTTTTTTGAAAACTACAATGGCACCAAACCTGGTATATTTCAAAATTGAATTCACATGCTGTTCTGATTCTCAAAACACTCTTTTTTTCACAAGAAAATTTTGCTTCATTAGGGGGTGTCAGTTCTGGCAAATCCGCACTTAAATTAAGTGCGGATTTCAAACCAAATCAGCACTTACAAATCAGCACTTAGATTTTGCAAAAAAGTCACTTATTTCAAAAAAGGGTGTCAGTTATGACCTCAAATCAGCACTTTTTTCCCGTTTTTTTTCACAACCACATTTTGGCCACAAAACATCCCTTCCTTTCTTACCCCATCCCTGTCACATGTGACACACTGACCTTCCTCGCTACCTACCCATCAATCCTCGGCACACACCCCTTCCTGACATTTTCAATATTTTGACCAGGCATGTTTACATTCTTTTTTACTTATTTCTTCTACTTTTTAATCTTTTTTCTTGTTATGTGCCAGTTTCATAATGCCTCCCAGACATTCCAAATCTCAAAAGGTAACTCAAAAATCTGCTTCGTCACAAAAGTCTCCTCGTAAAGCAAGGATTACATAGAAAAAAAATCAGTGACTTTTTCTATTACTTACAACTGTTTTTACAGAATTGAAAACTATGTTTCAGCTAATATTTTATGGAAGTGAACTCTGTTCTTCGCCTGAAGAACAGAGTTCATCCTCCTATTTTCACATTCTGTTTGCACCAATCTCCAACATTTTCAATATTTTGACCAGGCATGTTTACATTCTTTTTTACTTATTTCTTCTACTTTTTAATCTTTTTTCTTGTTATGTGCCAGTTTCATAATGCCTCCCAGACATTCCAAATCTCAAAGGGTAACTCAAAAATCTGCTTCGTCACAAAAGTCTCCTCGTAAAGCAAGGATTACATATAAAAAAAATCAGTGACTTTCTCTATTACTTACAACTGTTTTTACAGAATTGAAAACTATGTTTCAGCTAATATTTTATGGAAGTGAACTCTGTTCTTCGCCCGAAGAACAGAGTTCATCCTCCTATTTTCACATTCTGTTTGCACCAATCTCCATCCCTTTCAATTCTATCAACACATGCTTGTCTTCCCTCCCCATGCCTTTCGCTATCCTCCCAGCCCCATTGTATGCCATCCTCTTTTAAAGGTAATTCAAAAATCTGCTTCGTCACAAAAGTCTCCTCATAAAGCAAGGATTACATATAAAAAAAATCAGTGACTTTTTCTATTACTTACAACTGTTTTTACAGAATTGAAAACTATGTTTCAGCTAATATTTTATGGAAGTGAACTCTGTTCTTCGCCCGAAGAACAGAGTTCATCCTCCTATTTTCACACTCTGTTTGCACCAATCTCCATCCCTTTCAATTCTATCAACACATGCTTGTCTTCCCTCCCCATGCCTTTTGCTATCCTCCCAGCCCCATTGTATGCCATCCTCTTTTGATCCCCATTTCACCCCTCTCAACCTCTCCCAGACCCTTTTCTTCATTTAAAATGCCTCGGAACCCTTAATCTTCCCTTCCAACTCTTTCCCAACCTTTGAGTGACTGAAAAAATATGCGTTTGCTGAAAATATGCGATTTCATGTTGAGTTGATGAAAGAAAACACAGAGAGAAAAAAAAATAAGACTTTAACAGCAAATTCAAAAACCAAAAAAATATGCAAAAAAATTTACCATTCTCAGTGAATAATACATGCAAATTGATAATTTGAAGAGAAAGAGAAAAAAATTAAAATTGCGTTGAAAAATGTTGGAGTGTTATTGGAAGGATTTTCGCCCTTATACTAGTTGATTGAGAAATAGAAGTGTTGGATATAGTCGGAGGTGAATCAACTTGTTCATCTTCATACAGCTCTAACCATTGATCTTTGAGGTCAGCAAGTAGGTTATGAAGTATAGTGCAACACAGAATCCAGTTGATCACCGCCTCCATTTCAGATTTATTTCTAAGAGGACTTCTTAATTCCCTTAAACTAGAAAAACGGCCTTTCAAGATTCCAATAGAATGTTCAATACGGACTCTTGACTTTGCCAAATGATTGTTGAATTTGGCATTTTGACTGTCTTCTGAAGCTGCTCCCCGAAAAGCAGGAAGTACATACTTTCCATTCACATAAGCAGAATCTGCAAGAAGATACTGATTTTCATCAAAGAATTTTTCAGGTTCATTTGAAATATGCATTCTTTGGAAGACGTAGGAGTCATGACATGAGCCAGGATAGCCAGCAAAGAATGATATAAATTTTTTGTTTACGTCACATATAAGCTGAACGTTAATTGAATATCTATAAAGAAGATATATTTGTTTGTGTTAGTTTCAAGGAGGATGAAAGGAGTTAAAAATAATCTACCTCTTTTTACGGTCAAAGTAATTGTTTCCACCTTGAGCAGGTTTCTGGCTCAAAGGAATAGTAGTACCATCAACAAAACCAATACATCCTGGAAAGCCCTCTGCTTGCATAACCTGAGATGATTCAAGTCGCTCTTCTTTTGTTGGCCAGGTGAGAAGTTGAGATTCCAAGGAGTTGATGGCAGTGATACATCGTTTGGTATAAGTGTTAACTGAACCATACCCTAAATCAAAGACATTTTCTAAACGTTTCAAAGCGGCTCCATTACCATTTGAACCCAAACGACATAGTGTGATGGCCAATTGAATTGAAGGATGTTGTTGTTCTTTTTGAGAATTATTGTGAAATATGGGATGATCCTGAATAAGCTCAAGCAATTTAAGGAAACATTCCTGAGAAGTCCTGAACAGCCATCTAAAACTGGGTGTAGATAGTTTAAGAAGTGTTTGGATGGTGTACTTGGGGGTATGAAGTACTTGAGGCTTTCTGGGAAGAAGGTAACGTTTCCTGGCCATTTTTGATAAAACGACAAAATCTTCTTCTAGATCAGAATCGGAATCAGAGTCCAAGAGCAGTTCAAGCGCCATGAAAGTCATTGCTTTATGTAATTTATCACGATTTGAAAGTGAGGAAGGCATGACTCTTATATGATATGATATGAAGATGTAAGTGATGTACGATGTTTTGAGTTATGAAGTGTTATTCTGCGGAGTGCTGCGTATGAATGGGATGATGCTGACAAATCAGTGAAATGGGACTTGATGGTGAAATCAGCACTTTTGGTTGAGAAAGTGCGGATTTGAGTGAAATAAGTGACTTATTTCATTTTGAAATCCACCAGTATTGGGGCTAGTGTGTTTTGGAAATCCGCACTTATTTAAGTGCGGATTTGGTCAAATTTAAGTGCGGATTTGTAAGTGTGGATTTGCCAGAACTGACACCCCCTATTATCTTTAAAATAGCTCAATTATTTCAAAAACTGGAAGTCAGTATGTAATGGCTGTTTTGCTAACTTTGATTCCCCCCCTAATATATGAATTACCCAGTGAATGGAACTTTATTTATAGCTATTGTATGTCAGGTTACCACTATTATATTAGCACAAGCACAAGAGTTGCGTCTTGGATTGTCATTCAGATTGGAAAATTTTTTTTTTCAAGCTTAGACAACATTCAATCCTACAAAAAAAGTAAAAACATCAAAAAAAAAAATTGATCAAAAAAAGTTCAAACCAGTACCACCCATGTAGACCTATGTATTAGAGTTATGAAGAAGAAGAAAAAAAAACTAAACCAACATCATAATAGTTAAAGTCTACCATTTCATATGCATCAAAAGAAGAAAGAAAGAAAGAAAGAAAGAAAGAAGAAAGAAAGAAGAAAGAAAGAAGAAAGAAAGAAAAAAAAAAGAAAAAAAGAAAGAAAGAAAAAAGAAAAAAAAAAGAAAAAAAAAGAAAAAAAGAGAAAAAAAAAGAAAAAAAAAGAGAGAAAAAAAAGAGAGAAAAAAAAGAGAGAAAATGTGATGTATGTATCTTGATGTTCTTTGGAAAGAAATGCAATAATTACATCGGAAAAAAAAAATAGGTGCAAAGGTTTATTTGCTTGTGAAGATGAAGAGTGCAAAAAAAGGGGATAACGTCTCTCTCATCATTTTCAAAACTATTCTTCTAAAATAAAAAATAAAAATAAAAAAACTAGCAGGGAATGAAGCAAAGAAAGAATTTAGTATCAACGTGTGCACAATGTGAATAAGAGAAAAGGACAATTGGAATTAGTGCCATAGGGGTTGTAGTGAGCTAACCTTTTTTTTCAATTCTTTTACTAATGAACAAGCCCCATCAAAAAGCTGTGTCAATTATAAGACACGTGTCGCTCACTCCGTCAGAGCGTATTATCTGAGAAGCAAACATGTGATTCATTCTATTCATAGCCTTTTACTCTAGGATATTACACAGCATAATACTATACTCAAAGTCCTGCCAAGAAACAGAAAAACTAGAAAAAAAAAAAAGGAGGGAAACAAAGTTAGAAAGAAGAACTAGTAGAGACTTGTTTTTAAAAAAAATATTTTTAAAGTCAAAAAATCTAAGATATATCTTCCCTTACTGCTGCATGAAGAAAGATGATGGTAGACTGAAAGCTTGATCTAACTAATTTGGTTGTGTAAATATATAGGACCAATTCCAAAAACGCTTGCGCTTTTCACAAAAAAATAAAAAAACCTCTACCGCCCGTCAAAATGTGCTTGGATGTGCAAAGTCAGCTGACATGCCAGCCCATTATGGCAGGAGAAGAGTGGGTATTTTTTTTCGAAAACCCGCAAGCGTTTTGGACTTCGCAGTATGATTTTACAATACATATTATAACTTGGATCGTCACCTGATGTTGACGTTCCAGTTTGAATTTTTATCAATTTTTCTCTCATTGTCACATTTTTTCTTGTTCGTTGGATTGTACCAGAAGAAACAAGGGAATACAAAAAGATGGTGATCCCAAGAGAAAAAAAAATTAAACATGAGTAAGAACAGCTTGGACAGGTAACTGGGTGATAAAAATAATTCTTCACTTCGTTTCAGCCAATTACAAAACAGGATGAGAGGGGAAAAAAATAATTTTCAATCAATATCCTGATGTGAAACTTGAAAAAAAGGAGGGATGTCTTCTTTGATTTTATGCTTATGGATGGATGGATGGATCGGTCGATTGATTGAATAATTCTAAAATCAAATTAGCACACTCCATTGAGTCGGCTGAAATATATCTAGGATCTATCAGCACGGAATTTTGTTTTTATATCTTGTGTAAGTCTTGAGATCGTAACTACATTCCAAGGGGATGACAAAATTACAGTAACATATTTACGTACCGTGTAGAAGGGATCGTTGTACATGAGATAATGATACAAATGACCAATGTTCCAATACCCTGGTAACTTCAGATTATTGCCATCATCCTAGCAGTCAGAACACTATAATGCATGAGTTTATTTGGCTTATGAGAGAATCTTCATGGTCATCTTGCATAGCTTGGATTTATTAATAAGCACTTTATTCTTACTTAATGATCTGACTTTCACTCATTTTCTTCTCTCGATCGAAATATGATACATGCATACAATTACGGGAGGTTAAACATTCTAATTTTTGGTTGACGAGAAAAAAAAAATCTGACAAAAGTACATACAAGTGAAAGGTAAAACACTAATTGTTTGAGGAGACGAGTACACTTGAAACCACAAAAAACTGATGGAAATTGGGGTTAAAGCAGACTACAAAAAAAGGAAAAAAAAGAGAAGTAGAAGATGTGTTAAACATACATAGGTATGCTAATACACCACAATATTCGAGCCCAAATGTGACTGAGTGTTGTTCCTGGATCTGTATGAGGGCATTTGTGGATTATCTACTTTTTGCCAAAGGGCGTGGCGCGACTCAAGTGGGATTGATATTATTTTCAATGTGGTTTGTGCAGCTAGTGCGATGATAGAGTTCTATCTTTATCATGCACTGAGCGCGCTACAAGAACAAATTGCGGATATGGTAGACAAGATCTAGAATCGCCTTTGCAGAATTGGTTTCGGATTTATTTTTGTTTTTGTTATTGTTATTGGTTATTCTTTTTTTTTTTTTTTGTTTGCATATGTAATCGTATCATTTGTTTTTGTCGCTACAATATTCTCTGTGCGAAACCGGGTGGGCTCTTCAAATTGATCGAATAATGCACCTTTACTTAGAGGGATAAATAAAGCTACTTCCGACGAACCGAACGCCCTTCTCTTATAATTTTTGCATCTCGCTTATATGCGGGTGCGTAGACGCTAATATAAAAAAAAAGAGAGAAAAATTGATTACCCTTTTTTTGTTTAAAAAATGTTTATTTTTGCGGTTTTTTTTCCGCTTCTTGTTGAACTTGGGACCTTTTTGTCCTTTCTCCCTGAACTTGGTATGTCTGCCCTGTGCCCTAATTATTCATTAACAAACTCTTTTACCACCCAAGTTAAAGAAACAAAAAGACTCAAGATATGGACAATTTGCTTTTATTTTTGTATGTATGTTGTGTATACAGCTATTTTTAAACGTCCTTGGCCACAAGCATTGATCAGCTGACGTATACTTTTGATAATGTGAGAGGATGGGAAACAAGAAAAACGCAAACGTTTTAAAAATAAGTGTAGTTACTATTGAAGATGAACATGATTTCTTTGCGGTTGTTATTATAATGTAGTATTATGGGATGTTAATGAGGTTGAAGAAGTGATCTTGGGATGAATTTGAAGCCATAAAAAATTTTAGCTGTTACTAAATTCATTTGAACAGTCAGTTCTTTTATTTTAGGAGCCCATACCATACATCCGGACTCGGGCATCTTTTTTTATCATTATTATTATTATTAACATAATTATTATTTTTGTTTTTCGCACAACAATTAGACGTAGTAAAATTATGACAAACATGCATTTCATCTATTATAACTGGACCTTCTCCTTCATCATTAAATTTTTTAATTTTTATGTACTTTTGTTTGTTCATGGTTTTCTTCTTTCTGTGTTTCACTTTTCATCTATTTCTCCTCCTCCTCCTTGTCTTTCCTTTAAGATACTAGATACCATTAGTATAGAAACATCTCCCTATGTTGCATTCTCTTAAATGTTTTTTTTGGGAGATTTGTTTTCAGTAATACCTTTTTTGAGTCATCAGACATTTTCTTCTTCCTGCACTACAATTTTTTTTTTTACAATAACCGTTTCATCACCGCTTCAGGTTTTTTTTTTTCCTCTTTTACCCTTCTATCTTATTCTTTTCGATTCATTTTCCCATTTTTTTTTCCTTCTTCATTGCTTCTCTTGTTACCTTTTCATATTCTATTTCTTTCTTTCCTTATTTTTTTTTTTAGTTTTATCTTAGTTTTAGTCTTGGATCTAGTTATAATTCTATTCTTTAGTCTTTTTTTTCAAAAGTTCAATTTTTAATATTGGGACTAGTAGTATTGGCACTGACATTGAGCATTTAAACAAGGTCGTCGTTGATCAACTTGGCGGGGTGTCATTTTCTCAAACAGATGCAGACAATCACATCGTAATTAATTAAATTGAGAAAGCATTTATCACCCATCTTCTTGACTCACCAACTTCTTCCCTGCCCCCTTCCTGCCCCCCCCCCCCCCCCCCACACACACACACACACACTTCCCTCTTCTGCTGTAAACACATTGAGACCGCTCTCTTTCTTTTTTTTTCTATTTCGTTATTGTGTTCAGGTCACCTGGCGACAAATCAAGTCCGAGTGGAAAAATAAAAATAATATCAACACGATCTTCTTTGCACTTTTTTTTTTTTTTTTTTTTTTTTTTTTCTTGTTCTTGTTTTTGCTTAATTTTTTAAGTGTTGATCAGGTTACGGATTGATATTATCACGATCTGGTGTTGGTTATCAATCTATCCAATCTACCCAACAACCTATCACACTATTTAACCTATTGATCAATCAGTCTATTCATCTATTAATCTATCAGTCTAACAAGTTGTTAATCTATTAATCTATCCATCCATTCATCTATCAATCTATCTATCCCCCTTGTCGTCAATTGCCATTCACTGTCATTTCCCCACCTTTTTATCTTTTTCCACCCCTCCCCCGCTTTCACATTTTGAGCAACAGTATTAAGATTATTAATACATCATAGGTGAGTGAATGCGTGCGGAGATAACTGAGTGAGTAAGTCTCTTTAATCATTTACACTTTAAACATTCCAAAAAGGGTATAAAAAAAAAAGGTTTAAAACCGAGAATAACTAGAATACAAAGGTCAAGGAGAAGAAAGAAAGACTATGTCACTCTTCTCTTGACTATCCTCTGCTTATTTCTTGTGGAGATGAAATGAGATGGGATGGGATTGATCTCAGTCAACCCAAACCCTAAACACCATATCACTCAGAATCTATTTTTCTACCTGAGAGAAGCTAGTTAATTAGCAGCTAGAGTCCTCTAGAGTATTAAAGTGTCAACTAAAAAAACTAAACTAACCAAGTTTTGTTTTTATTTCTATATTTGTATAACTAACTCTATGTCGCCACAATGTTTATTTTGATCAATAATTTATTGGAAATGAATGCACGTTACGTTATTGGTGTTGTATCTTCCCGGTCTATTCGTTCCCTCTCTTCATCATCCCCCTATTCTTGTTGTGGGGTACACCTCGCACTGGTTTCCTTAGCTCAGTGGTTAGAGCAACTAACATGTCATAAGTGGTCACAGGTTCGACTCCTGTAGGGGACACTATCCTTTTCCTCCATAATAGGTTATGGGCCCAGCGTTATCTGGCTAATCCCCAGGCTGCGGTAAGGTAGTTGCCTAGTCAGCTCGGTGCACGGGGGGGTGTTGTGGGGTACACCTCGCACTGGTTTCCTTAGCTCAGTGGTTAGAGCAACTAACATGTCATAAGTGGTCACAGGTTCGACTCCTGTAGGGGACACTATCCTTTTCCTCCATAATAATTCTCCCCCACACACAAAGTATAATAGATAATAATATTGCCTCAAATTGAGTGAGTTCCATTGCTTCTCGATCCGGTTCACCTGACACATACACACATACCCACACCCGCACACACACACTCACACTCTTCATTTACCTCAACTTTGGGTCCAGCCAGTGTCTTCGTTAAGTGTCTATGAAGTGAGAACATTTTTCCCTGTGTCTGGCCTTTTTTTAAAAAAAACTTATTGCTTTTTTTTTTTTTTCTTTTTTTTTTTTTTTTTTTTTTTTTTTTTTTTTTTTTTTACTTCATCTTCCTCTTATTCCGCTTTTGTGTCTTCTTGTCCTTGTCGTTCACTCTATTTTTTCTTTCCTAATTTTTCTTTTTCTTTGTTTTTCTTTTTTGCTGCTGCTGCGACCACATTCCTCTTGATTTGCCAGATTTTTTTTTTTCTAATCACACTTGATTTCTTGCGTTTCTGTTTGTTTTTGATTTCATTTATTTACATAACTCAACTCTGCACCTGGCTAATTATAATATAATATATATATTTACATACGTACATACACATACATATATATATATATAATATAAATATTATTTATATATATATATCCATACATCTTTAAATCAATATATCGTCCTAACTTGATATTCTGCGCTTTGCTTTCCTCCAAAAATCCACCGCCTTGCTGGTTTTTCTTCTTATAGCACCTCACCATTTCTTCGACGTGATACCTAGACCTCCCACAACCTATTGTCGTTCAACACCGTAAGCCAACGCCACACTTTCAACTTGACTCTACATTTTTTTATTTTTCGACTCCAAGATGATTACTTCGATGTCACGATTGGATCGCATAGATACTAATGAGTCAGTTGGAGGTGGTAGAGAAAAAGAGAAGATGATTGTTCAAGTGAGATAAAACGTTTTATGTTCTTCTTTCTTTTGATGATCAATTCTTTGGCTTGGTTATCTGTTTCTTCTATCCTTTCATTTTTCTTTCCCTCTTTCACTCTTTCTTCATTTCGATTCATTTTTCCTTTCTATAAGAATGAACAATGACAAAAGAGATTAAAAAGAGTTGCCGTGGAGTGCATCACCTCGCCAGTCGACGCAATGAAATATGAGAAGCAAAGACATGAATGATCATATAGCCACCAAGATGAATATCTTTCCTCTTGGCCATGAAACAGACACCATCAGATGACAGGCTACATGGTGAAAAAGGATGATCTGCAAGCCCCCCACCATCGCCTGTCAGGAGTGGGAAGAGCGGATCAGCAACCCAAAACGAAAAGCAGAGGACATGATGAGAAAAGCGTATCTATCAGTCCCAGTGGCCATCATCCAGATGAACTCAGATGAGGTCCTGAGCTATCGTGCTTGCCACCAAGCAGAACACCACCAGGAGAGTGGCAGTGGCAGACAGATTTCTAATAGTGTTGAACTATCAGGAATTGTGTAGATAGGAGGTGCAGCTGGACTGGACGTCTGCTGGCATGCTGCCCCATGATATTCTGGGTTGGCAAATGGGTGGGGATGCTGGTGAAGCAGTAATCCTGGTGTTTCTATCCGTCGTAGTGGATGTAGTATTTGATCTCCGGAGTCGATTACCTTATTTGATTGGAGTGAAGTCTATTAATATATTACACTACACTACACTACACTACACTACACTACACTACATTACATTACATTACAGTATATTTATTATTACACTATTATTTATATTATTTATTATTTATCACTACATTCTATACTTTATATTTGTATCACACCACATTACTCATCCTATTTCATTTATTGTCTTTCTCTTCTCACTGTCGTCCATCGTTGGGATCCTTACTCTCTTCTTTTGCAGCCGTCTCTGTCTACTGGAAATTCCCTCACTGCCTCCGTCGCCCTCTCCGCCACCGCCACTGACTTCTCACCCTCCGACTGGGCACACGTGAGTCTCATCCTTTTTATTTCTATTAATCCATAGAAGACATCTTGATCTCTTTTGTGTATCTGTCAGTCTCTTCCCAAATCTCCTTCCTCCTTTCCCCACGAAAACCATTCCTCTGATCAGATCCCCCCTCTGTCTTCTTCTTCCTCTTCCAATTCGTCTGTTGCTACTCTTCTCGCCCCAAAAGCCCCTCCTAATCTTGATCGCTTGATCTGTCTGCCCATTGAAGAAGGCCGCAAATCTTTTCCAACCTCCAGTCCACGTTCATCTCTCTCTTCAAATCCACTTCATACCCCTCCAGACTTTATTCCTTTCTCGTCTTCCGTCAACTTCCAGTCTCGATCCCATTCTCTCCATATTCCTCCCGCCCTCCAGTCTCGTGATCACAAGGTTCCTGTCCGCAAAACTAGCTTTCAAGCTTCTGTCGAAGATCCTTGCATTAGAGCTATTTGGGACGATCCTCCTTCAACCGCTTCTCAAAACTCAACGTTTCTTGGCCCTCCTACCCCTGTTCAAGCACAGCCTAAACAACCCCTATATACTGACCTCTCATCAGACTCCACCAGCACCTACTCACCCGCCGAAGCCATCTTTCGCTTATTCGAACCCGCTGACGAAAACTGCATCGGTTCATCAACTGGCTCTTTTCCTAATCATTTTTCCCCTACCTCAGTAGCTTGTAGTCCCAAATCTTCTTCATCTTTTGGCTGTGTATTCTTTCCTCAACCTTGTCCCTCCCGACCTAATATCACTTCTCCAGGTATTTTTACTTTGTCGTCTGTGCCTAAAAGCCCTCTGGGGAAGTTAGACAGAACCGTCCCAGATATGTCCCAGGAAACTAGCCATGTTTGTACCTCCCGCCAATTGGCTACCAGATTTCCTATTCTCCGAGTATCTTTTCTCTCGATTAATATATGTCTTGTATTTTTCATCCTGCAGCTCACAGCACGTTTTGCCGAACACACTTCCAGCGTTGGTCCTGCTTCTCCTGGCCAAGCTAAAGCAAGTTTAATCAAACCATCCAATGGGTTTGAACTTGGTAGACTTTCCCTCTCTGCGACTCATTCTAAAACGTTTCAACCCTCTTCCTTACCTGTCCCGCAGAATCGGCATCGTCCCATCAACATTTGGGCTAGACCCTTTGATTCTACTTCGGATTATGATCCTTCTTCGCCGTTGACGGGTGGCGGTTTTTTGAGTGCTAGGACTGCTGGTTCCCCTAACAGTCTTATGGATCCCTCTTCTTCATGTAGCCCTGTACTAGAGCGGTTTGGCTCAAATCTCAGTCCTGCTAGTCCAGCTACTTCGTTACCCGCTTCGTTTTATCATTCTTGGCCCCAGGTTGATGATAGTTTAGATCGTGTTGGTAGATCCGATGTCCGGGATATATCCAACTTCTGTGGCGCTAGGGAACCAAGTATGAGCAGTCTAAGGAGCCCTAGTAGTTGCAGTGTTCGAAGTGGTATTGGAATCAGTAACATGAGTCCATTTGCTGGTACTTGCCTTTTGCCTCCTGCTGGAACGTTGGGAAATAAGACGGCTCCTACTCATGCCAACCCTTCCTCAACTGCCGGATCAAGACTACGTGATAGTAGTTTGGGTCCCATTGGTTCAGGCCGTACTTCCATACGTGAGGGTTGGATTAAGGGTGGTGGTGGAGGCCTAATCAATGATTTGGATGAAAATGATGAGTTTTCTGCTCCAAAGAGTGGTGCTACCAGTAGAAGACATAGCGTTTCGGCTTTTACAGGTCGTGCTTCGCTTGGCTTTGACTTCAACTCTTTAAGAACAAACCGCAATGAAAATGGGTTATTTGTTTTAAATCCTTCAAATGACAGAAAAGTCATGTCTAACGGAATGTTTAGTAGTGGAGCTTCAGCCTGGACGGATGATGATCTTTCATCTGACCTCAAATCACTCAGCTTGAATCTTCAAGTTCATGCAGCTGGTCAGCAGAACACTGATAACAATAATGGGCTGAGGAATAATACTGGTGGTAGCCATGTCTTTCCCCTCGCCCCCAACAACTCATCTACACTTCCTTCTCGTCACATTCCTTGGGCTTTATCGCCATCTCAAAATATATTTCCCGTACTACAAAGGAAACCTTCTTTTAGTGCTGGTGATCCTTTTAGTGCTTCAGCTCAAGCTGCTCGCTTTTTTGTTAATCAAGCCAATCAAAATCAAGTATTTTCCCAGAATTCGCAACCGCCTATTGTTGCAATGAATGGTAACAATCCATCAGGGGAACAAACCACCAATCTATCTACCGTTGGCTCATTTATCCCCTTTCAGCCGATGCAAGTTCATCGTAAAGCTTCAGCTAGTGAGATTAGTATGGTTAGTCAAGTTCCCGATTCTTCAAATTATGATTCTTCAAATTATGGCACCGTCAATCCTTTACACCACCATAATCATAATTCAGTTGCCTTTGGACCTCATCCAGTAGGCTCTCAAGCTGGTTAGTATAAAGCGTCCGTTGCTGATATAGTGTTTTAAAAATGACTGACTTTTTTCTTCTTCTGTTCTGAAATCAAGATGCCAATGAAGTAGGTGAATTAGGAAAAGGCATGCCGTTGCACCAAATTTCAATATCCTGTCCATTATATATCGTGGAATTCAAAGCTGGGCGTACAGACTTATTTTATCTTACAGAATCTTACCCCGCTTCTTCAATCAGGAAAGGTGATTTTGTCATTGTTGAAGCTGATCGAGGGAAAGATTTAGGCAAGGTTTTACATGATCAAATATCTGTTGAGGAAGTTAAAATTTTTCAAAAGCGTCAAGTTGAACTAGCGTGTAATCAATTAGCTTCTCAGCAGAATAACGTGATTGTGTCACCTAATAAGAATACCGTCAGTTCAAATTCTACTAATGGCCCTGGAGTCAATGCGGGGATACCTGGAAATTCTGTTTCCATGACTTCAGTCGCAAAGGAGGTGCGGGTTTTATTCAAACATGACTAAAAATTCAAAGAATTTGAATACATGTTTTTTTGATTATTGAGCTGACGGAAATTCGGCGCACTTATTATTTACTTTTTTTTGGTTGGAAACATGCAATCTATGTCTGCTGGTTCACATAGATTCATCCCAAGAAAATTTATGGTAAAGCAACGCAAGCCGAGACCCAATCTTTAATTGCCAAAGCACAAGACGAAGCTAAAGCATTGGCTCTTTGCCGAAGCAAAGCTTTACAGCGAGGTCTCCAAATGGAAATCACAGCTGCTGAATGGCAATGGGACAGACGAAAGTTGACGTTTTTCTTTATTGCTGATAAACGTATCGATTTCCGTGATTTGGTGAAAGATTTGTTCCGGACTTGGAAAACTAGAATCTGGTATATATTTCTTTTTTCGTTTTATTCAACTGTTTATGTTTTTTTTTTGTTTTTTTTTTTAAAAAAAACTGTTGAATTTATTTTTTTGTGTTGTTTTCATTATCAGGATGTGCTCCATCAATCCTTGAGAGGGCTCTAGACTCTCGTTGCCCGGTCCATAACCTTCATAACGTCATTGATTCTAACAAAAGATATATTTATAAACATACTTTGAAGAGTTTTTACTTGACAAGTCACCTGTTGGGCTGAAATGTCGTTTGGTAAAGATTGTTGAATGGTGATGAAAAGCTACATAATATCATCAAATAAATCGCACTGATACACAAATTGAACTTGCATTAAATAATGGCAACAAGTCAATTTTATTCACCCGGATCGATTTTTTTTGTTGGTCGATCTTTCTGACTCATATAGATTACTTTTTGGCTCCTTATATATATATCACTTTGTCGTATAGTATCCTTAGCATTGTTCTCGATTAATCTTCAAGCTCCCTTATCTTTAATATAGTGTTCCAAATGATCTGTATAGAGCCTAATTAAACTTTTCTCATTATTAATTATCTTTTTTTTCATTTGTACTTACACCATTGACTCTGTTTTGCCCTTTTTCTTTTCTGTTTTTGTCTTTTTATTTTAACCCATTATATCACTATTTTCCTTAGCGTATGATCATTAAATCAACATTTTTTTCATCTCATTATAAGTGTTTTGTTGTTGAAATATCCATAGAACTTCCCCTCTGCCTGCTTTAGAGATCTTATTTCATGCTTTTAGTCTTTTATTTACGCTACATTCTTATGTGATATATATCAATATATCTATATGAATATATAAAGTAATCATAGTTGGTAGTTAAGTGAATTTAGCCCCCTTTTTTTGTATGTCTTAAAGAATTTACGCTCTCCCGCTCCGCCCATTTAAACTATATATGCTTTTGTTCCCATATGCCCATGATTTATCTTCTTTCTGTTTTTATTATCTATGATTTCTTTTATCATTTTTTTCTTACTATATATGCCCCTATCTCTTTCTCTCTTTTTTATTTATTTTTGTGTGTATGTGTATGTGTATGCGTGTGTGAAGTGGCTGGAAAACAAAAAGCCTTCATAGGTGAAAAAACATAGATTGATAGAGATGGATGGTTGGGGTGGTGGAGGTAAAGAGATGGATAGTGGGAGAGGGTGGGTTATGATATGGTTATCTTGGTTATCTTTCTTTTCTTTTCTTTTTTTTTTTTTTTTTTTTTTTTTGGGGGGGGGGGGAGTGATGTTTGTGTGCCTTTGTCTATGTAAGAATGTGTTGATGAATGTTTGTGTTTGTGTGTGTATTTGTTTGTGTGTTAAGAGGGTTATTTATTTTATTTTATTTTGTGAGGGAGATATGATATGATGTTTATTGGGTTTTGGGTTTTTTGTGGTGTGTGATGTTATATATATATATATATTGATTTTGGGTAGTTGGGTTTTTCTTTTTTTTTTTTTTCTTTTTTGAATGATAATACAAGGAAGTCTGGTAAAAAAAAACATGAAAAAAAACAATGGAAGTAGGGAAGAAGAAGAAGAAGAATGTAAAGGTGGAGGGTGATGAATGTAAAGGTGGAGGGGTGATGCAGGTGAAGGTAAAGGTCAAGGTGATGAAGATATAGTAAGTTGGAAGGTGGGTTAAGTTGAAAAATGAGAAATGAGTGGTTGGTGTTTAATTTATAACGTAAGATTGAAAGGAAAGGAATGGATTGATGTCAAGTATTAGAAAACTTGAAAATTTTGGGAGGAATAAATAAATGGTTTGTTAGACAGTAATAGAAAAAGAAAGAAATTAGGAAAGAAAAAAAATAAATAATAAAAAAAACAGGGGGAAGGGGGAAGGGGGAAGGAGAACAATGGGAGGATAGATATATATATATATATAAAGTGATAGATGAAAAAAGAAAGGAGAGAGAGAGAGAGAGAGAGAGAGAGAAAAAGAAAAAAAAGAAAAAAAGGTGAGAAAAAAATGTAAAAAAAAAAAAAAAAAAAAAAAAAAAAAAAAAAAAAAAAAAAAAAAAAAAAAAAAGTGAGAGAATTGGAGAAAAAAAGTGAAAAAAAAAAAAAAAAAAAAAAAAAGGGGGGAAAAATGGAGAAAAAAAAAAAAAATGTCAGACTGAGTTCAAGTACAAAGACGTGAATAGCTTGGTTAGTCAGTTGTCTAGAAGATTTAAATGGTCCAGTATGAACAGTGTTGTCCAAATTTCAATTAAGTATTAAAATATAATCCAATAAAATGGTCTCACTAATTTAATCTCACTTAATATAAATGGTATACAGCTTACAGTTGGTAGAAAAATAGAACTAATGATTTAAAACAGTATTTAAAAGACTTTAACAGTATCAATGAATATGTATTGTAATTGATATGTTATATGTTTAAAATGTGATGTAAAGAATGTAGAATAATAGCCCAAAAACCTCCTCCATATATACCCATAAATCCCCAATGTTCCCCCTTGTTTTTCCAGTCCTCTTCACAGTTAATGATACCTCACACTAGAAATTCCACATGCCCATCAACTCAAGGACTTTCACATCACAAAAAAAAAAAAAAAAGAATCATATCACATGCAAAAATACAAGAATAACATGGTTTAATCCATCAAAATATAGTAATAGCCCAAAAAGAGAGTATATGTGTGAAATTCTTAAAATAAAAGACTAAATAAGGAAATAAAAGGACATAAAGATAATGTATAATTAAGGAAGATCAACAGTAGAAATGAAGACACTAATTATAACAATTTTCTGTGTGAAGTTCCCATTTAAAAATAACCAATATAGCCTAAGAGCCCATTCAGAAACCCAGAAGAGGATGTGAAATGTGGGGTAGCTGAATGCAGAGTCTTGGAAGGCGCCTACATGGGTAAATACTTGACTAAATAGTATTGGATCAGGGATGCAACAATTCAAGTTTAAGACTCTTTATGATCTATTTCTCAGTCATCACAGAGTTTATACGCATAAGTATGCCATACATTAGAGTGCTTAACACCAACCCCTTGACAAGACACTGACAGGTGTATACATGAAGAAGAATTCATTGTATAGAAACAAGGATAAAAGAGGAAAAATAATAATAATTATATTTTGGTGGTATAAGTCTTTATATCCTTTTTTTATATATTTCATTTTAATTTAATTTGTTATTTTTTCATTATACCATTATTCTATAAATTTTTAATTACTTATGATTTATTTTTTTGTATTATTTATGATAGAAAAAATGAGAGCAAAAAAGGGAGAAAGGAAATTAAATAAAAAAATTTTAAGCTTTGATGCTGAGTTTCTGAAGCATATTGTTGTGATAAGTGGTGTTTAGGGGTTTATTCATGATGCCTGAAACCTTTATTTCAGAGGGAACCCATGTTAAAGTAGCCTTTTTTTTATATAGTTTGTTCACATAGTAGTAGTCTCATTCCATGCTCTGAGTTCTCTTGTTTGAAGCTTCATTTGAGGCAGATTTGGTTGATTCCTCATTGTTGCAATACAGGTCTGCTGTTTTGTTCAAATTCATGATGTCAAAGAGTAATTTTTTAATCCACATGCCTGTTTTGGTCACTGTTGCCAATGCCATTAGTTCTGCCTGACATGTTGCTGTAGCAACAAATGAAAGAAATTGGGATGACCATCTGATAGGAAAATTGTCCTGAAGGATTACATTTCCACCTGTTGATCATGAATGTTCACCACCTCAGTCTGAATTTCTTTAGCATTTGAGTGATATAGGTTCAAGAACATTGCTGTTTGGGTGGATGTTCAGTGTGAGATGTTTTGTTCCTTTCACATAGCATTGAAGGTGTTTGAGTCCTTCCCAGTGTTCTCTTGTTGGAAATTTAGAGAACCTAGAGAGGAAACTGACACTAAATGCAATATCCAGATGTCTACCACTAGCCATGTAGCTTAGAGAGCCACTGGCCAATAGGTAGAATGTAGGGTTTATAGGAGCAGAATTATCATTTTACACTTTTAGTGAACATGAAGGTGGAAGTGGTGTAGGCTTTGTTTCATTTTCAGGGTAAATTTTATCTAATATTTTGTTTATTAAAGCTGTCTGAATAAGTTTGAAACCTTGACTTCCACATTTGATTGAGAGGCCTACTATAAAGTCAAGGGAAGATTTCTATTTTATGGTGATTTCATTTTGTAGGAGGGTTTGATGTGTTTTTAGGTGGTTAATGTGATTGGCTGCTACCAGACTGTCATCTACATGAACCCATATGAAAATTTTCATGTGGTTTTTTGTAAATAATGGACACTGGAATTGTATGTTGAAACTTGATATCCCAAAGTGTTTAATTTTCATGAGAGATGTTACCACCAGTATCTGTTAGAATTGACGCAATGACTTTTCCTCCCTTTTTGTCTTCTCACCTTTTGTCACTTAGTAATTACACTCCTATTAGCAATTCCTGCATAACTGTCCCTTTTATTTACACCCATCACTAAAATGTTTAGTAATAGCTTTTTCTGCTAGATCACGCATTTGAGCGTATCTACTTCTCTCTGCTTACCACATTAATTAGAAATTAATCAACCCACTACATGTAACTAATCATCGCACCTGCAGTAGTCATTGGTCTCTTGAGGTTAAATAGGGTCTATCGACTACTATCTTTCCTCAGTTAACCAACGACTCCTGCAGGTGTGTATTTCTTATCTTTCTCTCCTCCTTCCCGTTATTTACTATCCTCTATCTCATGATCCTTAGGTATTTACTGCTTCGTACTCCCTTGAGCTCATCCACCTGCTTACTTGGGATTACTATTGCTGCCCTAAGTCCTTGTCTTACAGATTATGAGACCGGTTGTCTACATTACTTTATTCCAGTCAATTGTTTTTCACTATCTCTACTCAATCATGCAGACCTCCGACGTAAACCTTACTGGTGTTCCCGTCCTAGACAAGGACAACTATCAACTGTGGGAATTCCGAATGGAGAGCATATTCATGCAACAAAACCTCTATGATATTGTCATCAACAACGCTAAAACTCCCTCTGAGTCTGACCCAGATCACTCTCCGTTTAAATTACGCAAACAAAAAGCGACTGGCCTCATGACCCAGTTCATGAACCCTTACCATCTCAGACTTTTTGTGACCGTTGCAAATAAAAATGACCCTCACCAACTATGGTCTGATCTTGAGTCCCATTATAAATCCTCAAGTGAAAATAACCAAATGCGAGTCTTTCAAAAATTTGCCCTAGTCTCCTACCCAGGAGACATTAATAAATATATTGAACTCATAAAAAACATCGAAGCCGAATTAGTCGCCGTTAAAATTGAATTAAAGGAACACTTACTAGCCTCATACTTCCTTTATCGACTCCCCAAGGAATTCTCTTCACTTCGAGATGCTCTTCTCCATAATGCCCAAGCTCGAAAAGAATCCATCACAGTAAAAACCCTCATTGATGCTCTCGACAACCACAATTTGGAAAAAGTCATAACCGAGAATGACCAGCCTAAAGCTTTTCAAACCACCGAAAAACAAAACTACGAAATCTGTACTGGTGGTAAGCACAACCCCAAAACCAAACATCAGGAGTCCGAATGTTTTCAATTACATCCTCACCTAAGAAACAAAAGACCCGAAACCGCCAAAGCCAATATAGCTGTCGAAACAACACCGACTCCCCTTGACTTATCATCAGTCCAACCGACAATCTCTAAATGCCTCTCAATTTTCGCTAGTGTCCCCAACAACATTTTTGTCTTGGACAGCGGTGCTACGCAACACATGTTCAATTCCATTGAACACTTCTGCTCATTTACCCCCTCTAAATCATCTGTCGCATTCGGGGACGAAAGTACTGTACCCTCAGAAGGATTCGGAACAGTTATCCTCGGGTCACACAACCAGCGAACTCCCCTGGAAAACTGCCTCCTTGTACCTTCTCTAAAACTAAACCTCATTAGTCTCGGTGCACTACGAAAAAGACTCAAAAGCATGGAACTCACCATCAATGGAAACGACTTCTCTCTCATCACAAAGTCTGGATTCAGACTGAGAGGAGTGTTTGAGGATGATTTACTTGTTCTCAAAGACGTTTTCACTGGTGAGTCTCCCTCTGCTAATGTTTCTTTTCTTTCAGTTGCTAACTCCTCTGCCATTTGGCATAACAGACTAGGACACCCGGGAAAAACCGTAATGGACTATCTGCGGACTCATCAGCAGATCAAACCTTCTGACTCTACTGATCCATTCTGTGAAAGCTGTGTCGAAGCAAAACATCACTCCTTACCATTTCCCGGCTCCCTTCCTAAGGCATCAAGACCTCTTGAATATATCCACTCCGACTTAAGCGGAAAGATCTTTCCCCCGTCCCTTGGAGGTAGTCTCTATTACTTTCAATTAACTGACTACTTTACGTCATATCGTTTCATTTATATCCTTAAAAATAAGAGTGATACTTTCCAAACATTCCTACATTTCAAGAAAACTATTGAATTAGCACTAAATAAAAAAATTTGTCACTTAGTCAATGATGGTGGAGGGGAATATTGCAATAAAGAGTTTAAAAATTATCTGATGAGTGAGGGAATACAAATGCATATTACCGCTCCATATACTCCTAAACAGAACCCTGTAGCTGAACGCGCTAACCGAACCACTACAGAGAAAGCCAAAGCATTATTATTTCATGCCAACCTACCCCCGGAACTCTGGGCAGAAGCTGTAACCACAGCTGTATACTTGTACAATCACACTCCCACTAAAACTCAACACATGAAGTCACCTTTTGAGCAATTGTATGGAACTCCCCCTAAACTTACTCACCTTCGAACCTTTGGATGTAGCGCTTATGCACTCATTCCAAAAAAATTGCGCAAAGGTAAATTTGACTCATCTTCACACCTGTATATCCTTGTGGGCTACGATGAGACACTGAGTTCCTACCGGCTACTTGACCCTAAAACCCATAACATCTCATATTCTCATGACGTTGTCTTCAATGAGGAAGAATTCCCTTATCTAAAAATCCGGCAGTCAACTGTTACGAATCAGCTTTTTCCTTTTCCTCCCCTAACAGAAGACAACCTCCTAACCACCGGGTTACCTCATGACTCCCCTGAACCTGACAGTAACGATGAGGCATCAATGTCAAACCCATCACCAGATGCTCCATCAGATGGGATCTCATCCAACTCAACTCCCAACTCCGAGTCTGAGGATGATGAAGAGGTTTTGGAACTCATTAGACCTAAGCGCATTCCAGTATGTGACAGGTTCACCCATGTTCCTGATGATGTTCCCCCGTCGCAGGAAATCTCCTCTGACATTAACCCAAATAACATCCTAAATTATCCTCGCACTCGCCGACCCCCTGACAGGTCACTCCTATCCACGACAACTCCACTTGCCGCTGAAGTACCCATACCTAGGAACTTCAATGAGGCAATCACTGGACTCGAGTCAGATGCCTGGTCCAATGCAATTAAGACCGAGTTAGAGAACATGGATACCCACTGTGTCTGGGAAGTTATAGAGAAGCCCACTGCAGTCAAAACCATTGGCGCGAAATGGGTCTTTACTGTCAAAGAAACCGAAGATGGAGGTATCGCGAAATTCAAGGCCCATTTATGTGCCCAAGGGTTCTTACAACAAGAAGGGATTGATTACTTCGAGACTTTTGCTCCAACTGGCCGGCTCACCACCTTTCGCATCCTCCTAGCTCTTGCCATCCAAAATAACTATAGTATGGAGCATATGGATGTAAAGGGGGCCTTTCTTCATGGGACGTTAGAGGAAGACGTGTATATGAGAATACCCTCTGGTGTTGCAACACCTTCCTCGATCACCAACCCAATACTAAAATTGCGGAAATCCATCTATGGTCTCAAGCAGTCACCCCAATGTTGGTCAAAAGAAATCAACAACTTTTTCTCTGCCATCGATATGTTTCCCTCTAGTGCCAATCCTTGCTTATTTTTCTCAAAAAACACTGATAATCCTGTATTTGTTTACCTCCATGTGGACGATCTGGCTGTATTTGGTAAAGATCTAACCCAATTCAAAGGTAAAATCAAAGAAAGATTCAACATGGAATTTCTCGGCCCCCTCTCCTACTTCCTAGGTATGAAAATCACACATGACAGTCAACAAAGGACCATCAGCCTCTCTCAACCCTCATACATTGTAAATCTACTCAAATAATACAATATGGCCTCTTGCAAATCAGTGGCAACACCACTTCTTCCTCATGATCATCTTATCCCGGCTACTCCAGCAGAGATCCAAAATTTCAACAACCTCAAAATCAATTATCGACGAGCCATTGGGTCCCTCAATTACCTGGTACAATGTACTAGACCAGATCTGGCCTTCTCAGTGAGTCAACTATCCCAGCACCTCGAACAACCCGGGATCCCTCATTGGATAGCTTTCAAACACGTTCTTCGGTACCTAGCTGGAAGCAAAGATCTCTCTCTTACCTACTCACAACTGGACTCATCCCTCCATCCTCAAGGTCATTTCTCATGGTCAAATCCTACTGGTTTTGCCGACGCAGATTGGGCTGGATGTCCCAGTACCTGTAGATCCACCACAGGATATCTTTTCCTCCTAAACGGTGGTGCCATTTCATGGCAATCCAGAAAACAACCTACTGTTGCACTCTCTTCTTCAGAAGCTGAATATCGTTCTTGTACTACTGCTGGACAAGAAGCCATTTGGCTCAAACATCTCTTCGAATCAATCAATATTCCAATCTCTTGCCCTCTGACCTTGTATGGAGATAACCAAGGCGCCATAGCACTCTCTCAAAATCCCATATTTCAAGCAAGAACAAAACACATCGAAGTACAATACCACTGGATTCGGGAACAAGTTCTACTTGGTAATATCGAAATTCCGTATACTCCGACCTCCTCAATGCTTGCCGACTGCCTCACGAAATCTACTCCAGGAAAAACCCTTACGACATTCATCAACTCTTGTGGATTACTGCTTCCCAAATCACAAGACAGGAGGGTGTTAGAATTGACACAATGACTTTTCCTCCCTTTTTGTCTTCTCACCTTTTGTCACTTAGTAATTACACTCCTATTAGCAATTCCTGCATAACTGTCCCTTGTATTTACACCCATCACGAAAATGTTTAGTAATAGCTTTTTCTGCTAGATCACGCATTTGAGCGTATCTACTTCTCTCTGCTTACCACATTAATTAGAAATTAATCAACCCACTACATGTAACTAATCATCGCACCTGCAGTAGTCATTGGTCTCTTGAGGTTAAATAGGGTCTATCGACTACTATCTTTCCTCAGTTAACCAACGACTCCTGCAGGTGTGTATTTCTTATCTTTCTCTCCTCCTTCCCGTTATTTACTATCCTCTATCTCATGATCCTTAGGTATTTACTGCTTCGTACTCCCTTGAGCTCACCCACCTGCTTACTTGGGATTACTATTGCTGCCCTAAGGTATTTACTGCTTCGTACTCCCTTGAGCTCATCCACCTGCTTACTTGGGATTACTATTGCTGCCCTAAGTCCTTGTCTTACAGTATCATGCTGCTTGGAATGTACCATATAATACTTTTTTAAGTAATAGTGTCAGCCTGTATATCTCCAGGACTGAGTAAAAAGTACTTATAAGTTATTTTAAACACATGAAATATACATGGGAATAATAATTAAGAGTACACAAAACAGTATACATAAGTAAAATTATGATAATATACAAAATATGCCATTATAACACCTTATATACACGCATATATCCACCTTTTATAATCCTTATGTACTTAATATTAAGTTGGAATATGTTAGGGTATTCTTAAGAATCTTAAGTATAAGGCTACATAATTTTTAAGTACACTTAAAGCTGTTATTTTCACTGTTTTATGCAAAAAACAAGAAATGCGCTTTATTTCACTCAAAAGTTGACTATATGCGCCATAAATTTGAGAATATCAAAAATGCGCTTTGACAGATCAATTTGTCTCATTTAGGAATATTTATTTGGCTATTTAAATGCATAAAAATAACACTTTTCAAATTTGGTGTTTTTTATGCCAGAAATGGCTTCTGTGTACTGGCCACATACTGCCTGCTTTTTTCCTGTGTGAATAGCTTCATTTTTAGCAAAGTTAGCTTTTTCACACTAAAATTACCCCACATTCTATGCCAACTGTGGGGAAACACACTAAAATAGGCGACAGGCGCTTATTTAGTGTCCTAGCTTAATTAATAATGCATTGACCTTGTTTATATGCACTAATTTCATTAATAAACTTACTCTTGGCGTCTTCTTTCATCACCATGCTTAATTTTGCCTAAATTTAGTCAACGATTTACCCGTGCAAGCGCCTGCCAAGGACTGCATGTAGTTACCCCACATCTCATGCTCTTTTTTGAGTTTTTGGGTGGTTTCTCAGTCAAAATTGGGTATTTTTGAATGGGAATTTCACATAGTATAATGTCAGGATTAGCCCCATTGTTTCTACATTGGATCTCCCTTATTTTTAAGCTATTATTAACTTCAAAAATTTCCTCTTTAGTCTTTTATATTAGTGTTTAATACGCATATACTCTCTTTTTATCTTATTCTTTAATTTTTGATGGATTTCCCTTATTATTTCATGATTTTGACCGTTGTTATTTGTCTAATTATGTCATGGGTTACTAGGAATGTTCATAGGCAGGTCTATTAGTTGTTTTGAGGCGTCATTAACTGTGTATTGGATGGTACATTAAGGAAATCATTGGTGAATTAAGTGTTTATAAACGGAGGAGGTTTTTGGGTCTTGTTTCTTCATTCTTTATCATTACAATTTAACCAATATAACCAAATTAATTACAATACATATCAATTAGTAATTTTATAAGACTTTTGAATAGTATCTGAATTATAAAATCTATTTTTCTACCAACTAAAAATATTGTAAGCCATATATAAAAATAGTGAGAATTATATTACTGAGACCTTTAATTTTGATTATATTTTACTACTTGTTGGATTTAAACTACAGTATTCATATAGGACCATTAAAATATTCTAGACATCTGATCATTTAAGCTAGTTTACGTCTTTGTACTTGACCTCAGCCTGACAAATAGTGCCTTGCAATCATTATTTTCAAAACCAGGTGGGTCTCTAATGTAAATTTCTTCTTTGATTGGACTATGGAGGTAGGCTACCATGATGTCAAAAGAATGCACATGCAAATTATTGAAAGAAGCCAGAGTAAGGATTATTTATTGAGAGGTAAATTTGGCTTTAGGAGCAAAATTTTTGTGGTAATAACTGTTGTGGATCTGTTTAAAACCTTTTTCCATGTATCTGGATTTCCATTTCAGTATTTTTACATTGAAATTGTGTTTCTCAGAAAATACCCAGAGTGCATCCATGATTCTGGTGTGTGATTGTAAAGTAGTTTGCATCCAAACACCCATTCTTTTCATGTTTTTCATCCCTTCAATGCATGCATCATGCCATTTTTTTGCATTGGACTGCCTCATTGCCTCCTTGTAGGATTTTGGTGCAGTAGAGGCAAGGAAAAAAGAGGCATGTTCAATAGAGTTGATCAATTCCTCTTGTTTGTCAATTAATACTACATTTCTGAAATCTCTTAGGTTGTGAATTGTTATGTTGGATACATCAAAAGGATATATCAAATTATTAAGGGACATTTTGTTTTAACTTGCATAGGAATGGAATCAAAGGCTTCCCATTCAGAAGCTATTATTTTTCTTTTCTCTAAATTCCAGAATAGCCACCCTTTCAATGCTTGTGGAAAGCCATCCAAAATACATTTTTCAGCTTGTGAATCCAAATTTAGTCTCTTTTTCTTGGGGAGATGAAAATAAGCAATTGAGCCAAATTGTCTGAAGATTTTAGCTATTAGTGCATGTCCATTCTTTGCTTCAAATGGAGTCATGTTGGCGCATACAGTGTTTGGGAGGCAATTCTGCACATAAGAGTCCCATTGGTAAGAAAAATACCAGAGAAATTTTGGAATAAAACTATCTAGAAAGACTTTTATACCCATATCTGATACTGAACTATTTTTGTGTTCAATTTTTCCATTTTTTTGTGACTGTATGGTAAGGAGAGTTTGTGGATGATGCCTTTAGAAATGAAGAAAGCAGTAAGAATTTGGTTGACAAATTCTCCTCCATTTTCTGACTGGAAACATTCAACACTCACACTAGTCTGATTTTCAAGTCTAGTTATTTTGTCATTGATGATAGCTGTGGTTTCATTTTTTATTAAGATGTGACATTTGTTGTATGATGTGGCACAGTCCTTGATAGTGTGAGCCCATAGAACACCTTCAAAAGTAGATTCTTCTAGTAGTCCTATGAGGTTGGTTGTAATCAGGTCAAGTTTCTCTAAAGTACCAGTGTGAGTGGACAAGTCAGAGGATCGGGCACTTTTAGAAAATTTGAATATTTCACAATGTATTTTTCTCATTGGTATATTTAATGGAAACAATTTTGCCATTCCAGATGAGATGAGTTTCCTAATTTGGTGTAAGCTGGTATGGCTAAAAAGGTGATGATAATAGTACATTAGTGTGTAATTTTTAGAGCTGGCTAGTGTATCAATGGTTGGAGTGGTGTAGAAAGAGAGTTCTATAATACTAAGCTATAGACAAAATACAAGATAGGTTGGCTCTTCTATCAAAAACTAATTTAAGAAAGAAGTGCCTTCCACTCTAATTTAAAAAAGACATTTATAAAACATATGTGTGTGTGGTGGTGGAGAAAAGAAGAGTAGAGAGTTTTTTTTATATAAAACTTTTGAAAGAAAAGAAGTAATATATTTAGAATATAAGTAATTCACTGATGGCTATATCTAATCTCAGTCACTCCCAATTTGAAGCTCTTTCTCTAACACTATCTTCACTTAAGTAATAAAATAACTCTACAGTGCTAATTCTGGTTATGTACACCTGCTATGCTCACAAAAATGAAATATATCTACATTTCTTTGTTTTATATATAATACTCTTATATTTAAACAATTATTTTCTAGTCTAACTATTTTTACACACTCCCCTCTATAAAAGAGTGATTACTCATTTATATGTACACTGTATGTCTAGCACTCTTCCCTATGCTTTCTTCTCCTACTGGATTTCTTACACAGGTTCAACACTAATCTAAGTGTATCAAATGGTAATATAACTATCTCAGTAGTTTAAGTACAGTGTTAGTATCATTTCATTCTAATAGTGTTTGCATTATCATGAAAAAATAAACTATTAGCACCTTACACTACAATTCCTGAGATCTTTGTCTTCATAATAAGTACTGTACCACCTTCCATAATTATTATGGGAATGTGTGCTGCCATATGAGTATCAACTAATTGTGAAACCCTCCACACTAAGTAAGTACCCACCCCTTTCTAGAGTTTTTCTTTTATTTTCTTTTATTTTCAAGCACTTCATACTTAACTTGCTCTTCTAGCACCAAATTTAAGCATCTCTATAGGTTTCTATCATCAATGGGTATTTGAAGCTCACTTTTAAGAGCTTTTACTTTTATATAAGGGTGAAACTTATACCCTTGCTTAATTATGCTTCCTAATTCAATACTATGTCTCTAGTGCTAGCCAAAATTTCCTCAAGTACATACCATGCTCTTTTTCTATAGTCTGGTATACACTTCCCACTAAGTTTTTTCTTGCTATGGCCTATATTTCCATACTGCACTAAAAACTGTGCATAGAGAGTAAAATTTTCTGTGTTTCTGAAAACCCCTTTTTTGTGCTTTCTGAAAACTGTTACATTTATGCATTACTGAAAGATGTGTACCACATAAGTTTCAAAATAGGGGACAGTTTGGTCTATTTCAGAGAAGTTAAAATTAGGAAATGGCTACTTGGGAGTTTTTGTAGGCTGGGTTGTTGTTTTTTTGATGATTCATTTTTTTTAGAAGGTGGTAATGTTTTGAGGAAAGGGGAAAAGCCACTGTTGGGAAGTGAAGGTTGCTTTTAATACATGTATACCTGCAGGGAAGATATATATGTTGTTGTAAAAAAACACCCAATAAGGGCACTGCCTCTGATCAGTGCTGAAGGAGAGATTAGGGTATGGGATGTGTTCTCACAGAAATATACACTATTAATGTTAATAGTCTCCCCACCCAGTCCAGAAAAACATAGGGTTTAATTCTCTGTAATGAAATTTTGGATGTTGTTAGTTTCCACTTGAAGAGGTATGGGATCTGTAAGGGTTGTAAAATTTACTAACTAATTTATTTAAATAGTCAGATGGTGGGGTTCTCCAGTTTCAAAAACTGGCAGTGGTTGATTTGGAGGAGGTTCACTTTCTGAGATGGTGAGGTTTTTGAAGTCAGTGGCTGCTAATTCATGCTGATCTCATATCTCCATTATGTTTTTCTGTTGTGGTTCAACTTTCAATTGTTGATTTGTTTGAAGGCATTTTAGGTAGGTGTGTTGGTAGGAATCCATGTTTCTTTTCTGATTTTGTGGGTTGATAGGATAAAAATGTTAAGAGGAAGAATTCTGCTGATGTGCTGGTTGAACATATTGTGAGGTAAGAGCTGGATAATTTATTAAGGAGTATTGAGCTCTGAATTGTGATGGTTCCAGTTCTGGAGGAGCTGTAAGATTTCTTTTTTGTTTTTGATGTAGGCATCTATTCTGTAAGTGACCAGGACTATTGAAGTTCCAGAAATGGTAGGAGTTAAAGGCATCAGCAAAGATTTTTTTGTTCACATAACTTTCATTGTTTTCCATGGTTTAAGAGGCATTTTCAGAGATGGAAGTGTTGGATTACAAAATTTTCTTGGTTATTTTGGTGTCTGTTTCACACATTTGTGAGAATTCCGGCCATTCCAGTTGATTTTAGAGTCAAATTAGTTTTTTGCAACAAGTTTTTAGATTCCCAATGGAATTCAGCTTTTATACCTGATTGAAAATCAATAGTGTATTGTTGGGCCATCAAAAAGATTGATTCTTCAGTAAATATAAAACGTGCTTCCTTGATACTTTCAAAAAGTTTATGCATTTGAGTCATAAGTTTGGTAGGATCTGAAAAATTGTTTAGTTTCAGGGAGTAGATATGGTGATAGAGAGTCAGTTGTGCTGTTTGTGAGTTGGCACTAAAGAGCTCTTTGAGGTATAGAAAAAAAATTTTAAAGGTCTTTTAGAAATGATTTGATAAAAAAGTTCTTTGAACTTGGAGTTTATGTGTATGATTTTTCCTAGTGTTTCTTTTGAAGTAAAATTGGTAGTTCATCTTTGTATATAGAAGTCCCCATCATATAGATGATCAAGTAAGACAAATTGCAGCTCATTATAGCATTTAAATTAGTAACTTCCATCTAATTTCAAAAAATGAGGGCAGTCTTTTAATTCCACATTGATGTGAGTAAGAGATACAGCAGTTGTTTTTTGTTCTCCTCCTTCCTCAAGTACATGAACTTCTGATTGGTATCCTCCCATTTTTTCATCATCATCAGAATCATCAGATTCATCTGGTGCAGAGGGGAAGTTTTTGGTATTTTGGATGTTGGATGGCAATGGAGATAGCATGTGTGGTGGTTGCCTAGGGGTAGCTCATTTTTGCGTTGGTGCATTTGGTGGAACCTGTCAGCCAGGCTGCTAGAATCACCCAGTAAAATATTTAATTATTTACTGGATGAAGCCATGCCTTATTATTTTAATTTTATTAATTATAATTTATTTACATTAAATTTACCTATAACAAATTAACTAATTACAAAATGGTAAAGTTAGTGAATAATTATAATTAATATTAAAATGTACCTTATATTTATATTTTCTAACACCATGCTCAATGACAGGTTAAAAGAAATAGAAATTAATATTAAAATAAAATAAAAATTTAAATAGAATAAAATATCTAAAAAAAATTCAAATTACTTATTTAAAATTGACATTTACAGTAAATTTTAAATACATTAATTTATTTCTGTCATATACAGTAAATACACATTTCTGACACCTTTTTAGAACAACTTTATTATTTGAAAATACTCCTTCTGGAATATTCTTTTCTCTCTCTCTCATACTACTGTTTTTAGAATTTTATTGCCGTGCTTTGTCTCTCCTTTGCCCATATAAGGCCTCTCTTTTGATTGTTTTTCATCATTCCATTATTTACTTATATTACCAAATATTTACTATTTATTATTGTTTTAGTATTTACATTCATGTACTTCTAACAAATTAATTATAATAATAATTTTATATCTCACCTCTTTAATTTGAGTAAATAATGATAAGGATTGGAGAAATACGTACCCCAAACTTGAGATCCAAAATTCCCCTTGTCAACGCCGTTAAACCGCCATAAAAAAACTTCTAGACTTGAAAGACCCCTTGAAAACTGAGGCCCTTTCTGAATAGTTGACGGCGCATTGATATCTTGAAGCCGGTGACTGAGGGACCATTGAGCACAAGGTGCCAATAGGACAAGTATATGACAAAGACAACAAATCTCATCAGCCACGTGACTTATTTTTTGCTGCAACCGGGAATCAAACCGCACTCCAAAACTTAAGCTTATATATTGACTATAGTCACATATATTAGTGGTAATTATATTGATTACTATTCGTGGGTCACTTTGCACTCCTCATACTCTACGTATTTCCTTTTACTCAGCAATCTGTAAGTTGCATTAATTTGCTCATTTTACAGGGGGAGATGTCTGTTAATTTGGAATTTTTTATTTTTTTTTTTCCTAGTTGACAAAGATAGAACTATAGTGTTCTTATTCTTAGAAGTAATATAAAATATTTTATTATTATTATATTATATTATTTTTTTTTCTCAGTTGACTTTGTCCTGATAAATTAAAATAATATTGTTGTTCCAGTTGACAAATTGTCCTGAAAATAAAATATTAAAATTAATAAAAATAAATTGTATTAAAATTATTTGAGTTGACATCAACTCCTGGTAATTAAATATCCTTCAGTTGATTTTAATCCTGATAATTATCAAAATTTAATTTATTGATTAAAAAATTAATTTTGTTTCTTCAGTTGATTTCTTTTAATCCTGGTTATAAAGTTATTTTGAATTAATAAAAACTGTGATTATTATTTCAATTGATTTTTGTCCTGAAGATTTTTAAATTTTTTTTCCCTTATTTTTCTTATAAAAGGCAAATATAAAACTAATACATCTTAATATTTCCTTCCCTCAGTTCAAGTTAAATTTAAAAAATGACTGATCAAGGTGTTTCTGCTACCCGTGAAGAGGAATTGGATCTGATTGATTATGATGAAGCTACTTCTGTAAGTTCTCCCTTGACTACAAAGTGGCTCAAACTAATCAATTATTGGACCAATCAGGATGTGGAAATGGAAAAGGTGGAAATACTAGTGGAGAAAAATGCTCAGGAACAAAAGCCTTCCATCAACCCCCTAGAAGGACTTCCCAAAGGCTTAAAAATAAAAAAAATACCTTTAACTCAGCAAATAAAGAATCTCTCCACCCACATAAAGGAACTGAGGACAGAGAATTTAAGACTGAGAGAAAGAACAGACTCACTAGAAGAAAAGGTAAGAAAAATAGATGCCTTTCTTCAAGAGAAGAGGAGACCTCCTCCCCCCAGGGATCTTCCACAATTAGCTTCCCAGAAACTAGAAAAGGTGGAAGTATCAAAGTGGCAGTGGGATTATCTGTCTCAACACCAGCAGCCTCAAATGCCTCAGGCAGGTCTGTCAAGACCCAGTCAATTCAACCCCACACATCCTCACCCTTATCAAGGAAGCAGAAAAAGAAAAAACAATATTCAGATCTTACCCAAACCTTGGTAAGCCCCTCTATTGAATCTCAAGTACCATTTCTTGTTGCTGATTCAGTTCCTTCAGGAAATTCTGGAAGAGGAGATGAGACTGTGAAACCAGTAGAAGCTGATAAGAGTAGACAAATCACTCAATATTCTAATGTATCTAATCCTTTAGTTTTAATTTCTACTTCAATGATAAATCCTGATATGGCTATTATTGATGAAACACTTGAGCCTGAGTTTTATGAGAATCTGGAAATTTACTCTGTTTCTTTATTGAGGAACACTCCAGATCTAGAAAAAATTAATGATGAATATTTGAGAGATATTATTGCTAAACAAAATCATATCATGAACAACATGCAATTAACTCAGAAATATAATAGTTTCTTAACTGAACAGGGTTATCAAGCATTAAGGAGTGAGTTACAGAGAGTTTCTGATGATTTGTTTCATTTCAAATTAACTCATGAAAAGAAAGTTGCTTTATGGCAAAATATCAAAAATGATTTGTCTAAAATACAAGATACTGTGTCTATCTGTTTCCAGGGGTTAGAGGTAGATAAGATGAACCAGAAAAGATTGAGTGATCATTATTCAACTTTTCAAAATAAAAACCAGTTATCTTTTGCAACAATCAATGAGAGTTTATCTAGTCTTCCAAGAGTGAAAACCAGACTAACAACCATTGAAGAGAAATTAAACTCATTGTTTAATGATAAAAAATATTCTGAAATTTCTTTGAAAGAACATATGGTACAGGATTCTCCAAGGTTACGTTTTGCTAGTTCATCTAAAGTAAGATTAGATTCAGAAATTCCTGTTTATACCACTGAGTTTCCATCAAAAATTGATGATGCACCAGGATCTTCAACAGAAGGATTAAACAATGAGATTACTGCAAAATTGGAGAAGTTACAGCTTCTTCTTACTCAGAAATAAGCTAATACTAAGGAGACTCCTTAAAATTAAAAGAATTGGGCAAAACTTGACCAGTATCCAACATTTGAAGGTGATTCTTCTTCTGATTGGCAGCAATTCATTTGCAGAATTGATAACTTGAAAAATTCTTACAAACTACCAGATGAGAAAATTGTGTCTAAGTTAATTTCTCTATTTACAAATGTAGCCCTAATGTGGTATGAATCTGTTCTATTGGATAGGAATGACTACTCATGGGAAGATTGGAATAATTTAATTAAAGCACAATTTGGTGGCTCCAAGTTTAGGATGGCTCAACAAAGGCAGTATTAGGAGACTAGATATAGCTCTTCTACTGATAAACCTATTGAGTTCTTAATGAAAATTGTAAAAATATTGAGCGCAATGGACCCAAATATGGAGTTTGAGTTATGGAAGGACAGGATCCTTTATAAATTACCAATGTCTTTGAGAGACTTGATAGTGGCTAGGACTGAGTTCTCCAGAGAAACCACTTCTTTCATTAATACTTGCAATGAGATCCTTCTAAAAAACAAGTATGATGCCAGAAGATTCATTCCTACAACCCCTTTGGAGAAACCCTCCACTTACCAACAGAAGCCTCTGGAAAAGGTTGGTAAACCTTCTGCCCCTGTTGCACCTAAAAAGTATGCAACAAACACTTGCTTCAAGTGAAACAAGCCTTGGAAGAAAGGCCATGTTTGTGACAAGAAGATAAATCTTGTTTAACAAACTGAGGAGCATTCTGATGACACAATAGCACTGGATGATACTTCAAGTGATTGTGCCAGCAATATTTCATATGAATCTCAACAAGAAATCTTGATGCTGGAAGAAGATATTCATTATTTAAATACTATTGATATTGATAATAATGATTTATCTACAGTTGAGGATGCTGAGATCATAAGGAACATTGAGGATAGCTCAATTGTTATTGCCCCTCTCAAAGCACCAGTCTTGATCAATGAAACCAGCATTGAAGTTGTTCTGGATTCTGGAGCTGGAGGAAGTGTAGTATCTGAAAAAGCACATGCTTCAGTGGATCAAGACTATAAATCTAAACTGTTGCCTATCATTTCTGAAAATTGGAGAGGGTATGGCTCTGTTTTGTCCCCCATTGGTAAATACAAAGCCACAGTGTTTTTTAAATATAACCATGGTTTTGTAAGAGCTATTTGTGATTTTGTTGTCATGAAAAATGATAACTTAAGCAGTTGGTTTATTATAGGAAATGATATTTTAACCAAGTATGGCATAAAATTGGATCCTTCAAACCAATGTTTCACAATGGGGATGAATGGGAAGAGAAAATTTAAGATTTCCTCCCCCCAAAAAATTGTTAAAACCAGAATTGAACACATGTAATTATGTGGTTCAATATAAAGGGAGATCTGCAAAAGAAATGCATGCCCTTATGTCTGAAATTGACAATGCTTCTTTTGGAGAACAACTTTCTGGTGAGGATAAAGATTCAATCATTAAATTGATAAAATATTTTCCTATGGCCTTTGCTCATGGATCACATGAACTAGGATTAGTTAAAGAAGAAATGAAACTTTAATTATCTTGTCCATTAACTGACATACCACCTAGTCTAAAGAAGAAGCCTTATCTTGCTTCTACCACAAAGAGAAAAGATATTGAAGACAATATCTCTACCCTTTTGAAAATGAATATTATTGAAAAGGTAGTTGAAACACCTAAATATTGTGTTATCTCACCTGTCCTAATTTCTTATGAGAAAGATAAAGCCAGGTTATGTGGTGATTATAGAGCATTACATACTTATACTGTTGATGATATCTATCATTTACCTAGAATTAGCTCTATACATGCTGCCTTACAAGGTGCTAAATATATCAGCTATCTGGATGGTAACAAGTGGTATCACCAGGTACCTGTTGAGAAGAATTTCCAGAATTTTCTGATGATTGCTACTCATATGGGTATTTATAAGTATATTAGGATGCCATTTGGCCCTAAAAATGCCCCTTCAGTTTTTCAAAAAGTTATGGATAACACATTCCATCAAGAGATAATTGAAGGATGGCTGATGGTTTATATTGATGATATCATTATATTCTCAAAAACATTTGAGGACCATCTTAACCACCTGTGTAAAGTATTCCAGAAAATGGATGAAATAAATATGACACTTGCTTTGAAGAAATGTAAATTTGGGTTTCATTCTTTAAAAGTACTTGCTCATGTTGTTTCAGGGTTGCAGATATGTGTTGACCAATACAAAGTGGCAGCCATACAACAGGTGAAGGCTCCTACCACAGTTAGAAAGCTCCAGAGTTTTTTGGGAATGTGTGGATACTATAGACAGTATATTAGAAATTACCAAGTCATAGCCTTACCCCTTACCCAATTTACTAGAAAGGATGTTGCTTTTGTCTGGAATAGTGAAAGACAGAGAGCGTTTGACACTATAAAACACTGTTTGATGTCAGCACCAACTCTTGCTTTACCTGACTTTAATCAACCATTTGTTTTGTACACTGATGCCAGTTTTATTGGTCTTAGTGCTGCCCTCCATCAAAAACAAGTGATGAATGATAAAGTATCAGAAGTAGTAATTTGTTATATTTCAAGAACCTTGAGAAATAGTGAATTGAAATATGGTTCCACTCAGCTTGAATGTTTAGTTGTAGTGTGGGCTCTAAAAAATTTACATTATTAACTGGATGACCAGAAATTTGAACTTGTCACTGACTGCAGTGCAGTTAAACCCCTTTTAACCTTGAAAACACCTAACAGACATATGTTCAGATGGCAGTTAGCTGTTCAGGAATACAGAGGGTGAATGATAATTATTCATAGGGCTGGTATTTTTCACTCAAATGTGGATATGTTATCTAGGTTACCTTTACCAAATGATGACTCTAATCCTGCTTATGATCCTGAGGATGAAATTATTCATCTTCATGGGATATATGTGGTTGATATGGAGGAAGAGCCATTACAGCTTATTTTGGATTCATATGATAAGGACACTGACTTAAAAAAGTTATGCACCATATTAAATGATACAAAGAATGCTTCAATGCAAGCATTAATTAAAACCCTTCCAAGAAAGTACCAGAAGGCTTTGGAGAAAGGTAAATTTTCAATTGATGAAGGATATCTATATTATAGAAGAAAGTTGAGTAATGTCATTGTTATTCCTCCTTCTATGAAAGAAATAATCTTTAAAATTTGTCATGATGACATATTAGCTGGAAATTTTGATCTTGAAAAAACAATGATCAGAATTAAAAACACTGCTTGGTGGGTTCATATGTCTGAAGACACCAAATTATATGTTGAATCTTGTGATTCTTGCCAAAAATCAAAAAGATTAACTGGTAAGAGAGCTAGATTAATGCAACATATTGAACCTCCTGATGCACCATAGCAGATAATAAACATGGATTTTGTAACAGGATTACCCATTTCTGGAAAGGACAGTTATAACTCTTGTTGGGTTATTGTGGACAGATTCACAAAAATGTGTAAATTTATCCCTACTCACAAGGATGTTTCCACTAAAGAATTAGCTTTCTTATGTTGGTCTCATATGTTTAATACTGCTGTTTTTCTTAAAGCCATAATCTCTGACAGAGACCCTAAATTTACTTCTGAATTCTGGATGTCTCTGATGGATGTTTGTGGTTGTTATCTGAAAGTTTCTACTGCCCATCACCCTCAGACTGATGGATTAGCTGAAATAATGATTCAGACTTTAGAGGACATGATAAGAAGGTATTGTGCATTTGGCCTTGAGTATAAAGACAATGACAGATTCATTCATGATTGGGTTACCTTACTTCCTGGGCTGGAATTTTCTTATAATACCACTGTTCATTCTGTTACTCAAAGAAAGCCTTTTGAGCTCTGGCTTGGATATGCTCCAAATACTCCTGCCCAAATTCTCAATAATGAAATACCTAAATTGGATTTACATCCTGGTGTAAAATCTTTTCTTCAAATGCAACAACTTTGCAGAAGTCATGCTCAAAAATGTGTTAAAAAATCCTTGGAATATGAGAAGAAGAGATGGGACAAATCCCATAAAGAATACACTTTTAAAAAGGGTGATGAAGTGTTGATTTCTACAGTCCACTTCAAGGTAAAAGGTAATAACAAATTGAAAGAACCATTTGTTGGCCCATTTGTTGTCAGAAGAATGGTTGGTAATAATGCAGTTGAAGTTATTTTGTATTCTCCATATGACAGAAAACATTCCATTTTTCCAATATCTCTTTTGAAACCTTACACATTTAATAGTGATTTTATTCCCAAAAGGAGGGGAAGACCAAAAAAGACCCCTAATGAAATCACTGAGACAGAAGAAATTGAAAAAATTCTAAATGACAGAATAGTTACTGCTGAAAAAGGTACAGAATACTTATTGAGTTTCAAGAATAAATCTTCTGAATATGATTCTTGGATACCTGGGAAGGAGATATCTAATCTTCCTACTCTGCTAAAGAAATATAAAAAGAAAAAATCATAGCATTTTTTTTATTGTTTTTTTAGAGTGAGGGAGTGTCAGCCAGGCTGCTAGACTCACCCAGTAACATAATTAATTATTTACTGGATGAAGCCACGCCTTATTAATTATAATCTATTTACATTAAATTTACATATAACAAATTAACTAATTACAAAATGGTAAAGTTAGTGAATAATTAAAATTAACATTAAAATGTCCCTTATATTTCTATTTTCTAAAACCATGCTCAATGACAGGTTAAAAGAAATAGAAATTAATATTAAAATAAAATAAAAATTTAAATAAAATAAACTATCTACAAAAAATTCAAATTACTTATTTAAAATTGACATTTACAGTAAATTTTAAGTACATTAATTTATTTCTGTCATATACATTAAATAAACATTTCTGACACCTTTTAAGAAAAACTTTATTATTTGAAAATACTCCTTCTGGAATATTCTTTTGTCTCCCTCTCATACTACTGTTTTTAGAATTTTATTGCTGTGCTTTTTCTCTCCTTTGCCTATATAAGGCCTCTCTTTTGATTGTTTTTCATCATTCCATTATTTACTTATATTACCAAATATTTACTATACTTAAAAGATCTATTACTATTTATAATTGTTTTAGTATTTAAATTCACGTACTTCTAACGCTTTAATTATAATAATAATTTTATATCTCACCTCTTTCATTTGAGTAAATAATCATAAGGATAAGAGAAATACATACCCCAAACTTGAGATCTAAAAATCCCCTTGTCAATGCCGTTGGATGGCCATAAAAAACCTTCTACACTTGAAAGAACCCTTGACAGAACCCAAGGCACAAAAGGGTTTGGAGTTGCCATCTGGTTATAAGTGTTTTTGTTGAATTATCAATTATTAATTATTAAATTTAAATTTTAAATTTTAAATTCTAAATTTAATTTTTTGTTATTTTTTATTTTTTATCATTTATCATTTATCATTTATCATTTATTATTTATTATTTATTATTTATTATTTATTATTTATTATTTATTATTTATTATTTATTATTTATTATTTATTATTTATTATTTATTATTTATAATTTATAATTTATAATTTATAATTTATAATTTATAATTTATTATTTATTATTTATTATTTATTATTTATTATTTATTATTTATTATTTATTATTTATTATTTATTATTTATTATTTATTATTTATTATTTATTATTTATTATTTATTATTTATTATTTATTATTTATTATTTGTTATTTATTATTTATTTTTTGTTTTTGAATTTTAAATTTTAAATTTTAAATTTCATATGTTTATTTGTATTTGTATTTTTTATTTTTATTATTATTTTTTGTAAGAAAAACCACTCAAAGGTAAAATGTGGGTGTCTTAGTCAAACTGAGGTAGTTCCTTGTAAGAGGAAAAATTTGGGGGTCCATGTATCACAAAGCAGGAAAAGGTAGAAACAAATAGAAGAATAGATGAAATGTAAAATGAAATAGAAAGAAGAGAGAAAAAAAGTTATTGCTTGTGGATCTTCTGTCTAATTGAGCTTATTGTTGCTAACAAAGCTTTTGACCAATGGAAACTGATTGTATGAGTGAGGCATTTTTTATCAAAGAAAACTGACTGTGGTTATAAAATGAGGTGCCAAAGGAGACTGGCTGGTTAATGAGATGTTTAGTTAGAAGTGTTTAAAGGCCCATAACCTATTGGGTCAGGGATGCACCAATTTAAGAGTAAGATTCTCAATGATCATTTTCTCAGTTATCACAGAATTTATTTACATAATGATGCAACACAGTAGAGTGCAAAACAAATAGGTTAGTTTATGTGTGGATGTGAAAGCTGGGTTCTAGTCTTGAGTTTATTAATGAAATTAGTGCATATAATGTGGTCAATGCACTAATAATGCAATTAGGACACTAAATAAGCATCTCTTGCTTATTTTAGCTTGATTAAACATATAGAGCATACACTGTGGGGGTAATTTAGTGTTAAAGCACCAAATTTCTTAATAAAGAAGCTATGCATGTGGGATAAATGCAGGCAGCATAAGGCCAGTACACATAAGTCATTTTTAGCATAAAAAATCATTAATTTTTAAAACTGTTTTTTAAGACATTTAAGTAGCCAAATCAATTGTGCTGTAAAGAGAAAATTGATCTTCCAAAGTGCAATTTAATTATAATTAAATATAAAAGAATATATCCAACTTTTAACTGATTTAAAGTGTATTTATTAATTATTTAACTTTAATAATGAAAAAATAACTTTAAGACTACTTAAAATTTATGTAACCTTATTTATGAGGTACTTAAGATTACCCAAAAATATTCCAACTTAGTATCAAGCACATAAGACCTATAAAAAGTGGATATATGAGTGTATTTAAGGTATTCTAATGGCATATACTGTATTAAGTGACTTATTTCACTTATATATATATATATTGTATACAATTACTTATTGTCCCCATTTGTAATACATGTGTTTAGCATATTTTATATGCTTATTTTCCTTATTCCCGAAAATATTCTGGCTAAAAAAATATAAGAAAATAGTGAAAAAAGAAAGATAAAAAAAGAGGAGAAAAAAGAAGAAAAGGAGAGAAAAATAGGAAATAGTGAGAATAAATGTGGAAAGTGGGAGGAAAATTTAGAAAAAAAGAGGAGAAAATTGAGAGAAATTGATTAGAAAAAATTTAGAATGTGGAATAAAGAAGAAAAGGTGAGAAAAACAGGAAAATATGGGTAAAAATGGAGAAAAAGGGAGAAAAAATTAGAAAATGGAGAAAAATGGAGAAAAAGTGAAGAAAGAAGTGTGTGAAATTGAGGAAAAAAATAGGAAAAAAGGAGGAAAAAAGAAGGAAAAATGGAGGAGAAAGTGAGAAAAATGGAGAAAATAGGAGAAAATTAAGAAAAAAGTGAGATAAGAAATAGAAAAAATGAGAGAAGTGAGGAAAAATGGGGAAAATGGCAAAAAATGGAAAAATTGTGAAAAAATGTGAAAAGATGTGAAATAATTTGAAGAAATGTGAAGAAATGTGAAAAAATATGGAAAAATGTGAAAAATGTGAAGATATGGGAAATTATGTAAAGAAATGTAAAAATATGTAAAGAAATGTTGTGGTCTTCCAACATTGGTGGAGCCCTTTATTGTTCTATTTGGTGTTGTTTTGATATGTCTTAAATGGCATTGTTTGATGATTGGGTGTTTTTCAGAAATTATTTGGCAGATATTGGGACTTTGGGGATGTGGCTACTACCATTGGATAGCCCCGGTTTTTCTCTATATTTTATGTCTTTTTGGCATTTTTCTGATTTTAAGTATTAAAGGGATTATTTCTCATTTTTCATTTAAAAAGATAGCTGTTTAATTTTGTTTTTTGTGTTTTACAGGCTAACCTTAAGTCTTAGGGTTAAGTGCTTAGTACCATTAGAATGAGCTAATTTTTCTCTACATTTTGTGTCCCAATGTTGTTATAGCCTAATTATGTGTTTTAAAGGTTTTAGTAGTTGTAGTAAATTTTTCTAAGTATTTTGGGTATTTTTGGAGGTTTTTGGAGGTTTTCTGGCTTCAAGGTGGTCCGGCCGCCTCAGGCGGGCCTCCTGACGTCAGGAAGACCACCCGCCTTGGTGCTAGAAGGCTGGGAAGCGTTTCTAGAGGGGTTTTATGCAATTTGGCACTCAAGAACGCCAAATTTGTTGTTGTGCATGGGCTTTTAGATTGTGGTCTGTGTGTACATTGTGAATAAGACAGTTTGGGGCAACTTTAATTATCATACAACCATCCAGAGGTGATATCCTTGTTCCTCACTCAGTTTTCACTGTTTTTTAGCCACAATTGGCTGTGTTTGTTGCAAGGTGATTTCTTCATTTAACTTAACTTGGCAACTGGTTTCTCTGGTATAGTCTAGCAAGCTATATCAAGTATTATTGATGTCTCTGGTGTGGATTTGCAACCTACATCAAGTATCATTGCTTTCTCTGGTGTGGACATTGGTCTACATTTCAGTTCTTTGGTTTGGTAGTCTGTCTGGAGACTACTTTCTTGGCTGATCAGGCAGTCAAGTGTGTTGGAAAAGGGGCTTTAGCAACAGGAACCAATTTACTGTAGCAGGTAAATCTCACTTTATTTTTCTAAAGGGACCGGGGATTTTCTCTCTGTGTTTTCTCCAACTCCCTTGGTCAAGGCCTATAGCTAGTACTATAGGATTGTCTGCAATGTGAAAAAATGAGAGAAATGGGAAAAATAGAGAAAAATACAGGTAAAAAAGAGAAAAATAGAGAAAAAAGAGAATAGAGAACAAGAACAAAGAAGAAAAAATTATGAAGTAAGGGGAAAAAGTCAGAAAAAGTCAGAAAAAGTGAGAAATAATGGGAAAAACTGTCAGTCAGGTGTTAAGTACAATGACAGAAAACCATAGAAGATTATTGCTTGTTACTTAACTTATTTAGTGCCCAAACATATGTCTAAGAATAATAACTCAGCTTTTAATAATAGAATAGGGGGTGTCAGTTCTGGAAAATCTGCACTTATTTAAGTTTGGATTTTTCCAAACACACTAGCCTCAACACTGGTGGATTTCAAAATGAAATAAGTCACTTATTTCACTCATATCCGCAATTTCTCAACAAAAAGTAATAATTTCACCATAACATCTCATTTCACTGATTTTTCAGGATCATCCCATTCATGCACAGCACTCTGCAGCATAAAATTTTATAACTCAAACCATTGCACATCATTTACAATTTTATACCATATAAGAGTCATGCCTTCCTCACTATCAAATCATGATAAATTGCATATTTTCAGCTATCACATACTTTTTCAGTCATTATTTTTTATTTCATCCCTCATATTCTTTTCCTCCTCTCCTCAAACATACATCAAAAAATTTGAAGTATATTTTTTTCTCAACTCATCTCTCCAGGTAAGTCATTTTTTCATTTTTATTTGTAGATTTGCTCATTCTTATTTTTTTTCTTTCTTTTTTTGTCCTATGAGTGATTTTTTGGTTTTTAAGGTTGGAATAATTTTTTTTCTTTCTTTTTCCCTCCATCATCCCCCATTCTTGGTGTCCTCAAATTATTTTTTACACCCTCCCACGTCACTAGCCTTAGAAACCCTAGCCAGACAGCTTTGCTGCCTAGCTGAAGTACCTTAACCCCCCAGCCTCACCACCACATCTGTCAGGCTGAGATCAAGTACAGAGACGTGAAATAGCTTGAATTGTCAGTTTTCTAGAATATTTTAATGGTCCTATATGAATACTGTATTACAAATCCAATAAGTATTAAAATATAACTCAATATAAGGGTCTCAGTAATATTAATCTCACTAATTATAAATGGGTTACAATCTTATAGTTGGGAGAAAAATAGATGTAATAATTCAGATAATATTCAAAGACTTTATAAGTGCTATTTCTACATATTGTATTTGTATTGGTTATATCTTTGATTTTAATGATAAAGAAAGTAGAAAACAAGACCCAAAACCCCCTCCTTTTATACCAAATAGCTCCTTCAATGAACCCTTTGATTTAACATCTCTACACACAGCTAATGACACCTCATTCCAAAAGCATAAAGAGTGACCAGTAACATAATTAGAATGATATCACCCTCCAAAATCCTGTAGTAATAGGGATAATCCATCAAAAAAAGAATAAGCAAAAAAATAGAGTGTATGCATGTAATACATTAGAATAAAAAAATAAAAAGGGAAAAATAAGACTAATTATTACTCAATATTAAGGGGGACTAACAGTAGAAATGATGGGGCTAATAATGACATTAAACTATGTGAAATCCCCATTCAAAAATAACAAATATTGACTGAGAAACCACTTAAAAACCCAAAAAAGGGCATGAGATGTGGGGTAACTACATGCAGTCCTTGGCAGGCAATTGCACAGCTAAATCCTTAACTAATTCAGGAGAATTTAAGTGTGGTAGTGAATGAAAGGGCCAAGCTTGAGGTTATTAATGAAATTAGTGCATATAATAAGGTCAATGCACCTATAATTAAATTAGGACACTAAATAAGCACCTGTCACCTATTTTAGCATGTTTTCCCACAGTGGGCCTAGATTTTGGGGTAATTATAGTGTGAAAAAGCTAACTTTTCTTAAAATGAAGTTATTCAAATGGGAGAAATACAGGCAGTATGTGGTCAGTACACAGAAGCCATTTCTGGCATAAAAAAACCAAATTTAAAAAGTGTTATTTTTATGAATTTGAGTAGCAAAATCAATAGCTCCAATTATTACAAATTGATCTGTCAAAGCACATTTTTAATATTATTAAATTTATAGCGCATATAGTCAACTTTTAGATGATTTAAAGCGCATTTATTGGTTTTCACATAAAACAATGACAACAACAGCTTTAAGTCTACTTAAAAATTATGTAGCCTTATATTTAAGGTTCTTAAGATTACCCTAACATATTCCAAACTAGTATTAAGTAGATAAGACCTATAAAAGGTGGATATATGCATGTATAAGGTGTTATAATGGCATCTATTGTATTTTATCATAATTTTTACTTATGTATACAACTTGTGTACTTCAATTTATTGTTCCCATGTATAGCCCATGTGTTTAATATAGCTTATAAGTATTTTTTAATCAGTCCTGGGGATATCTAGGCTGACACTCTCCCACCCAAAAAAAACAATAAAAAATGATAAGTTATACACTTTTTTTATTTTATTTTTATTTTTCAGGTATTCAGAAAATTCTGTAACATTAAAGATTAATTCATTAAAGAAATAAAACATAGTATAATATTATGAGTACTGGTTTTAACCCCTCAGCTTATTTAAAAGAAATTTATTTATGTTTAAATGTTTTAAGAAGGGAGGATAGATTTGAAATTTCTTTTTCAGGTATCGATTTATCAAATTCATTTGATTTCCCCTTAAATATTAATAGATACTCAGTTCCTTTCTTTTTAGTAAGGATTCTTTTCTTGAATATTTTTTCAATACATGCTTTTTCCACAATTTCTTCAGGTTGCTTTTTAGGCCTTCCTCTTCTTTTTGGAAATAAGTCAGGATCATTTGCATGGTAAGGTTTTAATAATGAGATAGGGAAAACTGGATGTTTCCTATAATATGGGGCATATAATATGACTTCCACAGAAGTATTACCAACCATTTTGCTGACTAAAAAAGGTCCTAAAAAGGGATATTTTAAGCTAAAATTACCTTGTAAGTTAATATGTAGTGTTTAAATTAGGGCTTCATCTCCTTTTTTGAATTCAAATTCTTTATGAGATTTATCCCACCTTTTCTTTTCATATTTGAATTCTCTTTGGATGCATTCTTCTGCATGCTTTCTACACATTTGTTGCATAGTAGCAGGGTGTATATCTAATTTTGGTAATTTATTTCAATTATTTACTGGGTTATTTGGTACATATCCTAGCCAGAGTTCAAATGGTTTTTTCCCTGTTACAGAATGAGTTGTTCTATTATAAGCAAATTTAAGGCCAGGAATTAGTGTTACCCAGTCATGTGTGACTTTCTCATTGTCATTTTATTCTAATCCAAAGGTAAAATATCTTCTGATCATGTATTCCAGAGTCTGTATCATTCTCTCAGCTAGCCCATCAGTTTGTGGATGGTGTGCTGTAGACAATTTCAATTGACAACCTGATACTTCCATCAAAGATGTTCAGAACTCTGAAGTAAATTTAGAGTCTCTGTCAGAGAGTATGGCTTTGGGGAACCCAGAAGTATTCATCATTTGAGTCCACAATAGTAATTCCAAGTCTTTTGCAGATAACTCTTTATAGGTAGGGATAAATTTACACATTTTTGTTAGTCTATCCACAATTACCCAGCAAGAATTGAAACTTTCTTTTCCTGCTAATGGAAAGCCAGTAAAAAAATCCATGTTTATAATTTCCCATGGAGCTTTTGGCTTCTCTATTTGGTGTAACAACCAAGCTCTCTTCCCAGTTAATCTTTTAAATTTCTGACAAGAGTCACATGTTTCTATGTATTCTTGTACATCTTCTTTCTTGTAAATCCACCAGGCTGTATTTTTAACTCTAGTTAATGTTTTTTTAAAATCAAAATGACCAGCTAAGATGTTGTCATGAAAATTACTTAACATTAACTCTTTCATAGAAGGTGGTATAACTGTTACATTACTTAGCTTTTTTCTGTAATATATGTATTCATCTTCAATTGACAGTTTACCTTTTTCCAATGCAGTTTTATACTTTGGAGGTAAGGTTTTAATTAATGCACTCATAGAGGCATTAGTTGGATCATTTAAAATGGTAGATAATTTAGACAAATATTTATCAGATGAATAATTTTCTAATATAGTTTGCATAAATTATTCCTCTAAATCCACCATAGATCCCAAATATATTTAATTAATCATTTTCAGGTACATAAGCTGGGTTGTCAGTATCATTTGGCAAAGAGCTTCTGGATAACAAACCCACATTAGAATGCAGTTTTTCTGCTCTATGAGTGATTGTCATTCTTCCTCTTTACTCTTGTACAGCTAGTTGCCATCTAAACATGCGCCTATCAGGTGTTTTCATGTTTAGTAATGATTTTACTGCACTGAAATCTGTTATTAATTCAAATTCCTGGTCTTCCAGATAGTAATGAAGTTTTTCCAGGACCCACACAATGGCTAAACATTCCAGTTGGGTGGCACCATAACTTAATTCTGTCTTTCTTAAGGATCTGGGTATATAACAGATAACTACTTCAGATAATTTACCATTTATTATCTGTTTTTTCTGTAAATAATCACCTAACCCTGTGAAGCTTGCATTAGTATACAAGATAAAAGGGAGGTTAAAATCTGGCAGTCCCAATATTGGAGCTGACATTAAACATTCCTTTAATTTATCAAAGGCATGTTGTCTTTCATTATTCCAAATGAAAGATACATTTTTCCTGATTAATATTGTTAAAGGGGCTGAAATTGATTGGTAGTTCTTTATATACTGCCTATAATATCCACACATACCTAAAAAACTTTGAAAATCTTTCACATTCTTAGGTATAATAATGTTATTTATTGCTGCCACTTTATTCTGGCCAACACAAATTTAAAATCCAGATACAACATGTCCAAGTTCTTTCAAGAGTTGAAACCCAAGCTTACATTTCTTTAATGCAATTTTCATATTAATTTCATCCATATTTTGAAATACTCTTTTCAGGTGATTTAAATTTTCATCATATGCTTTTGAAAACACTATGTTATCATCAATATAAACTAAAAGCCATCCTTCAACCATTTTCTGATGAAAAACACTATCCATCAATTTTTGGAAGACTGAAGGGGAATTCTTCGGGCCAAAAGGCATTATCATATATTTATATATTCCCATGTGTGTGGTTATGATTAAGTAATTCTGAGAGTTCTTTTCCACAAAAATCTTATGGAAACCTTTGTTTCCATCCAGACAGGAAATATATTTTGCTCCTTGTAAGGTAGCATGGATAAAGCTATTCTTGGGAGAGGTTAAATATCCACAGTGAATGTATTTAGAGTTCTTTAATCACCACATAATCTTGCATTATCTTTTTCATAAGAGATTAAAACTGGTGAAATAACACAATACTTAGGAGTTGTGTATACTTTTCAATAATACCCATTTCTAGTAAAATCTTAATGTTGTCTTCAATATCTTTCCTTTTTTCAGGAGAATCTGGGTAAGGTTTTTTTAAGCTTCCAGTAATATTATCCATAACACAACTTAAGGAAATTTTTATCTCATGGTTATTTACCAATCCTAGTTGATTTGAACCATGAGAAAATGACATAGGATAAGATTTTATTAATCTCAAGATATTTTCTTCTTCAATATTTGAGAGTTGAGGACTAAAAGAGGCTTTTTGGATATCATTTTCCAATTCAACCACTTCAGAGATGGGTCTTCCACCTTGGAGTTGTTCTTATTTAGGAGAAATGGAATAAATTCAATTTTCAGAACAAATCTTGAATTCTCTTTTTCCATTTACTCCAATTGAGAAGCAACTATTTTCAGGATCTAGTTTAATGCCAAATTTGGTCAATAATTCATTTCCAATAATAAACCAATTACTAAAAACTCACATACTGCTCTTACATATCCATTGTAATATTTAAAGAATACAGAAGTTTTGTATTTTCCAATTGGACATAATACCAAACCCAAACTCTCCAGTTCATTGTCTTTACAGGTTCCAGTTTTCTTTGTACTTACTATCAAGTTTCATCAATGTGTTAACAGAAACTACACTACCTGAAGTGCTAGTTTCAAGAATGGCATTCATTTACTTTCCCAATATTTTAAAAAGTGCTCTAATAGGTGTAACTTTGTAAGTATCATAATTCACATCTTTTATTATTTCAGCTTCCTCAATGGAGGTTAAATATGCCTCTGTGGGAGCTATTGCATCATTCAGGAACATAATATCCTGTTCTAATACAAATATCTCATTTTTATCATCATGGTAAAAAATGTTACTTTTACAATCTTCACTAGACTCATCCTTTTCATCTTCAAGATTACTGGGCTCAGAATCTTGTTAGTTCTCAAAAAAGATATTTCTCTTCTTACAAGTATGACCTTTTACCCAAGGTTCAATACATTTGTAGCAAGTGTTACTTTCTTGTTTCTTAGGAAAAAGGAGCAGCAGGTTTTTTATTCTCCACTGGTAACTTATTTGTAGTAGGTTTTACTACCTCAACATTTCTCTTATAATGTTTATAACTTGTCTCATATTTGTGGTTCAATAATATTTCATTGCATATGTTGATAAATCCAGAATTATCTCTGATGTTTTCAGTTCTAGCTACAATAATGTCTCTGAATGAGATAGGCAATTTATATATTATTTTTCTTTTCACCCATAATAATTAATTTTTGGATCTATGGTGTTCATTATTTTTATCAAATTCATTAAAAATACCATTGGTTTATCCCCAGTACTTAGATTATATCTGGTTTTATCATACAATCTTTGTTGAATGACTCTAAATTTTTTCCCACCAAATTTTCTTTCAATTAGTGCCTTCTATTTAACCCAGGAGTAATTAGTTCCCTCACACAATACAGATTCAAACCATAATAAGGCCACATCTGTAGATAAAGGTATTAATTTTGATGTAATTTATTCATCAGTTAATTTGTATGAAAATTGTAAGTTATTAATTATTTGTATGAATTGTTGACAATCAGATTTTGAATTCACATAAAAAGAAGGGTACTGATATAGCTTAGGCCATTTCTTTTGTATATTTCTGACTTCCTTAACCTGATAAATATTTATTAATTCACTTACTTTGGATAGATGATCATGTATTTCATCTTTTAATTATTTTTTACTCTCAGATTCCATGACTACATTTTCTTTTTCAGTCATTGGTTGGTCATATGAATGTTTCATATGAAGTGGTATATTCTCCACATAAGAGGTTTTTTCATTTATTTTGTGTGTATTTTTCAAAATATTAGCTACTTCTATTTCTAATCTCTGTGATCTATCTTTTATTACAGGTAAATTTTATAAATTATTATTTAACTCTTAAAAAGGTAGTATTTCCCATCCCTCAATTTTAGCCATAATATTCTGAGAATTTTCTAATTTTCTGTATAAATTTTTGATCTTGGAGTTTAATTATTCATTTTTATTGGTTGATTCATTATTTGAATTTTTAATGACCTTTAATTTATTGGCAGTAGTACTCAATGATTTTGTAAGGTTTAATAATACACTTTCTGTACTATTGTTAGACTCTCTAGAGAAATCTTCAAATTTTTCAATTAGTAATAATAATTAATTTATGAATTTTTATTCCATTGTACTTTCTTTCAAGAAATATTCAATTTTATCCATGTCCAACTCAGAAGACTTATAATTATTATTGGACTCAAGATTCAATTCATTTGGTTCAAATTTAATGTTCCTAGTCTTATCCTTGTTTTCAAAAAAACTATGTACATTGTTATCATTTAAAGATAAATCTAAAATACTATTTTCAAATGAGTAATCCTTATGATCCTTATCAATTTCATTACCTATGAGTAATTCATTATTGGTATTATATAATTGATAATTAGAAGATGGATGACTTACTAAGGTCTTATTCCACTTCCTGTCCTCTCTTTCCATTTCCCCTTTAAAGGTGACTGCTTGAACTCTGATGAGGTGGATGGTTGTAGTTTTGAGAGTACCAGTCCCATTTCCATTTTCTTACTATAATCTTTTGGTCCTCTTCTTGATTTGGAGCTGAAGGTACTTCTGGCAGAATCATGGAAGAGATGTTGACTACTCTGGTAGGTTGAGCTCTGAGGCCTACCTGTGCTTGATTTACTTCTATGAATCCTTGAGCTGATCTCTTTTCCATATTGCTCATCTGGTCAAAAATGTTTTTGACTTTCACTTTTAGGCTGTTTAGAAGTGATGACAGGGAATGAATTTGCTCATGTAAAGTGTTTCTTGACTTCTTTATTGTGATTTGGTTTAATAGCCTTTCCTTTTCTTCTATAGTCATTTGAGGAGTGTTGCTGTTTTTTGGAGATTTTTGTTCCTCAATTTGAATATCCTTTAACAGGTTTATTAGCTCTAGTTCTTAAATTATAAGACTTTACCTGATTACTTACAATTTCAACACTTTCACACATGCTGCAAGTAGAATTTAACTAAAAAATTTAGATATAAGTATTAAAACTTCAAAAAGAGTTTTATCAGTATGATATAGCACTACTTAAATCAATTAATTTCTCACTTTTAGTTTTAAGCCAATTTATAAGTGCCAAAGGTCAAATATGCTTTTATGCGGTCACTTAATTCAAGAGGTCTACAAAATATAGCTGTGTTTTTATATTTAAAAAAGAATTTGTCAGTAATATTCTTTTTAAATGTTAAATGAGTAGTACAGACTAAGAAATAAAAGGATCCAAATTCCTGTTAAAAATAATCAATTAATTAGTTTTTTCTATTTGGTCTATTATCTGCAAAGATTACAAATTTAATTGGTCTATTGAAAGATCTTTACTAAGAACAATTTATGATCAATAAGCAGTAAAATTTTTGATTTAATATCACAATTTTATTATATAACTGCTATTCTTTTTCTGAAATCACTATATGAAGTGAAACCAGGCCTTTTTAATTGAACTAACTATTTCTATAGGGATTTTATTTACTTGTAACTTTTATTTTTATTTTTACTTACTGAAATATAACCAACAGAATTCTTGAGGAAAGGTCCCCAATTTTCAGGCTGAGTTCAAGTACAGAGACATTAATGGCTTGATTAGTCAATTGTCTAGAATATTTTAATGGCCCTATAAGAATAATGTAGTACAGATCCAATAAGTATTAAAATATAACTCAATATAAGTGTCTCAGTAATTTAATCTTACTAATGATAAATGGTTTACAATTTATAATTGGTAGAAAAATAGATATAATAATTCAAACACTATTCAAAGACCTTATAATGTACTAATGAAATGTATTATAATTTTAATGGTTATATGGTTTAATTGTGATAATGAAGAATGTAGAATATAAGCCCAAAAACCTCCTCCTTTTATACTCATGAGGTCCCCAATGTTCCCCCTTGATTGACCAATCCTCTACATGGCCAATGACACCTAAAATTATCATTTACACATGCCCATCAATCTAAAGAACAACCAGTAATAAAAGAAGAATCACATCACATGCCAAAATACATAAATAACAAGTGTTACTTCATCAAAAATAGAGTAATGGCCATAATGAGAGTATATGCATGTAATTCTTTAAATAAATGACTAAATAAGGAAGAAAGTTACTAAATACAAAACATAATTAAGGGGAATCAACAGTATAAATGAAAGAGCTAATTATTTCAAACTGATATGTGAAATCCCCATCCAAATATGACCAATATTGACTGAGAAACCATTGAGAAACCCAAAAAAAGATGTGAAATGTGGGGTAGCTGAATTCAGTCTCTTAGAAGGTGCTTGTGTGGGTAAATCCTTGACTAAATGGAAAATTTTAAGTATGGTAGTGAGTTATAGATGCCAATCTTGAGGTTATTAATGAAATTAGTGCATATAATGAGGTCAATGCACTAATAATAAAACTAGGACACTAAATAAGTGCCCATTGCTTATTTTAGCATGGTTCCCCGTAGTGGGTGTACAATGTGGGGTAATTATAGTGTGAAATTTCCAACTTTGCTAAAAATGAAGCTATTCATGTGGGACAAATGCAGGCAGTACATGGCCAGTACACAGAAGCTGTTTCTGGCATAAAAAACATTAAATTTGAAAAGTGTTATTTTTATGCATTTAAATAGCCAAGTAAATAGTTCTAATTAACTCAAATTGATCTGTCAAGGCGCATTTTTAATATTATTAAATTTATAGTGCATATCACCAAACAATATGGGGGGCATACTTACTAGCAAGTCCACAACCTTGGACCCAAACTCACCACAGATTGAACACACATTGAGCTATTGATAAAGGAACCATACAATCAGGAATTAAAACCACTCAGAAGAACATTTTTAGGTGGGTGTTCAAGTAGAGTTCAGTTTGGGTTCAGTATGAGTTCAGTCTGAGTTCCATCTGAGTTCCATCTAAGTTCAGGTTGAGGACTTGCTAGCAAGTCCACCCCCTATATTGCGTAGTGTATGTTCAACTTTTAAGTGATTTAAGGTGCATTTTTTATTTTTTCCATAAAAAATGAAAAAAACAGCTTTAGGTCTACTTAAAAATTATTTAACCTTATTTTTAGCATTCTTAATTTTACCCTAAAATATTCCAGCTTAATATAAAGTACATAGTTCTTATAAAAGGTGGATGTATACATGTAGATAAGGTATTATAATGGCATATATTTTATTTAATTATTAATTTCACCTATGTATACATCTTGTGTACCTTTATTTACTGTCCCCATGTGTAATAAATGTGTTTAACACAATTTATGAGAAGTTTTTACTCACTCCTGGGAATATCCAGGATGAAATTTTTTTAATAGGGGGTATCAATGTTCATGGATCTGCAATTAAATTAATTGCAGATAGAAATCCTTATACTCCAATTATCTTCCACAATCAATTTTGCTAATAATTGGGTTATTAGACACTTTACGTGTCAATGTTCACCTCTTATCCAAAATTTTTTACTCAATTTTTCATAACCACATCTTGGAAAACTTTCTGTCATAACCACATGTTGCACAACTTTCTGCCATAACCACATCTTGGACTAATCTCTGGATTGTTATGTACTTGGAAATATGTGTACTTAGCTATCACATGTTTCATGTATATAGACTGTAGTTTGCACAGTTGACTAACTCTGATTCTTCTTGGAGTTCTGCCACTGATGCATTCTTACAGGTTATGGGACCCTTTAGCACTCTTCATTAAACAAGTTAGTGTAACTGCTGAGATTTGAATCATGTCTGATACACCGTCAGACATAAAAAACCTCTATTTGTCTATACACCAATTAGATTCTCACCTCTACAATTTATTGCCTATACACCAAGTAGTCTGCCACTCTGAAACATTCTATGCCTCATACCTGTTCTCAAGGAGCCACTGATTTTCTTCCAGGAGGCACTCTGACACCTATCCCTTGTAAAACTGCTTCTCCAACACCCCTCCCTATCAATCCCCTATGGCCTCCCAAACCTCATTCCACTCTTCTTTGACCTCTTCCATGCCCACCCCTGTACCTCTTACTCTGGAGGAAATCCAATGTTTCTGGAAAGAACTTAATGGCATTGCTAAAGCCACAACTGGCATGTCAAAATTTCTGGCCAACGGTTCCAACTGGCAAGACTGGGACTGGCAAATAAAGATTGTCATGACAAATTATGTTGGCTCACCCTCCTACGCTACTGAAGATGTCACACATTAGGGCAATGATTTCATTGATTTTCTAGCCTAGAATATCATCTTCAACACCATTGACATTTCTCTTCAGCCTCTCCTATCTTCTGAGAGTACCTGCCGCATTGCATGCCTCACTCTCTTCAAAAAATTTAATTGTGCAATGCACACCTCACAATTATCTTCCTTCAAAGAACTTCTCTCTATCCCACTTCAACCTTTTATCTCCGTCACCAAAAACTGCAAAAAGGTTAAAGAAACTATTGACAATATAATTTGTACTGGCTTCACTTTCACCAACTCCTCCTTCAAAGCAATCATGGGCCAGGTTCTTCTTCCTTTGTCCCAAGTGGAATGATCAGATGATGTCAGAAGGGCCATTGAATTAAAGGGGTCATCACTCACCTTGTCATCCAATGATTACCTTATAGAGATGATGAACGTGGGAACAAACCTTTCTTTGATCAAGCAGGCAGGTAACTCACCTAATGTTTCCAGTGTCTCCATAAATGCCTTCAGACCCCGCAATGACCAAAAACGACCCATCGACTCTTACTGTCCCTCTAATGCACAACACCACTTTCATGATTGTGGCTCTTTCAAGCATATATATTCAGACTGCCCGTATAATCTCCAATCTTCTTTCTATTGTCCCATGCTGAAACTTTATTACAATTTGAACCAGAAGATCTCTGAACTGGGCAAACTACCCAAATTTTCACAAGATAATACAGGAAAGATCAGAGTTAATATGGCAGATACCAATGGACAATTCATTGAGGTTGATACAAACTCTATAGAAGCCCTATCCACAGCAATTAGTCAGCTTGACTTAAAAAGTTTCAAATGGCAAAAAGAGATATTGGAATCTGGCTCAGAAGCCATCATTGATTCTGGGGAAACTCACCATGTTACAGGAGATGTGAGTATGCTGCCTAATTTTCAACCCATCACTCCTCATATTCCAGTAAAGGTGGCGATTAATGGTCCTCCATCATTTATCATGTGTACTGGCAATGTTAAACTTGTAGGAATAGATTTTGTTGTCATCCTAAAGAATGTTTTCTATTTCCCACAAGCAAGAACAACTTTAATATCTTTATTTGAACTAGTTAAATCTGGAATGATTTTTTCCATGTCTCCAGATAAAGAGATTTTACTTACTCATGATAATACAAACAAATTATTTGGACGTATAGATTTAACTGGTAGACGATGGGCTGTAAATACTATAAAATGTGACAATCCTGCTTCCTTTTTAAATACAAGTTCAATTCCCTCCTACTCTGTCACTTGCGCTCCTGAATCATTTGACATGTTTAATCTTTTCATTGATGATGTTAATTCAGCCAACATCCACAGACAATATGCCGCTCCTGGTTCCCTTTTAGACTGGCATAGAAAATTAGGACACACTAGTGATAAAGTTCTCCAAAAATTGATCAAATTGAACCTTGGTCTAAGATTACCTACTGAATTCCCTATAGGAAAGATTGGATGTGCAGATTGCAGAATTGCTAAAAGTGTTTGTAAAAAAACTGCACAGCAATAAATCATTCCTGAATCACTTCTGTTGCTTGTTTTTGGATATCTCATAGGTCCCATCAAAGACACAACTGTTAATGGTGGTTTCAAATGGGAAGCATTATTTAGGGATTCATTCTCTACATATGGTGAGGTATTCTTATTAAAAAATATGAGTGATGCCATAACTTCTTTTAAAACTTTCCATGATTGGCTCACGACAGTTACTTGGAAAAAGTTACTTGTACTCCAAGCTGATGGGGGAGATCTACACAGAAATGCTATGAAATCTTATCTTGCATCCATTTGAGCCTTCCATGAAGTCACGATTCCCTATCATGCTGAAAAGAATGGCACTGCAGAATGCTTTAATTGCACAGTAGGTGATATAGCCAGAGCATCACTATTGGCAAGTGGATTACCCAAATGTTTTTGGGGATCAGCATACAAATAGGCTTCATTTGTGCCCAATAGGATTCCAAACAAAAAAGTCACCAAGTATAACCCATTGAAAATTGTTTGTGGCACCCGCACAAATCTCCACAACATGCATACTTTTGGTGAAACTTCTTTTGTTCATGTTCACAAAGAGGTTCGGACAAAACTGGACAACAGGGCGCTTGAATGTAAAGTTGTGGGTTATTCTTTGAATAATTTTGGGTGGTTACTTTGGCATGAGGAGTCAGGACATTTTTTTGAGTCAGCTATGGCAATTTTCCTTACCACTGATCCTAAAAGCACTTCCCTATCTCAAAAATCATCTGTGAATCCCACAACTATTCAACCATCAAAAGGATCTTTAAGCTCAATTCTCAACTCCATAATACTTGGGTATTTCACTGCTGAGAAGACTGTTGATTCAAAAGATCAGAAAATTGAGGACATCCAGATGGCTACAGCCAGATTTCCCATCCCTGTTCCCAACACATATCTACAGTCAATGCACTCAAATGAAGCAGATAAATGGAGAACTGCCTGTAATTATGAAATGAATAGCATGTCACGTTTGAAAGTCTGGTCAGCCATCCCTCTTCCGCTGGGAGCTGTCTCACTCAAAGGAAAATGGGTGTTTACCATTAAACACATGCAGAAAAACTCACCTCTAAAATTCAAGGCCTGGTATGTAGCCAAAGGATTTAAACAGTGTGATGGAATTGATTACAAAGATACCTTTTCCCCCACTGCCATTTTTGCCTCCCAATGCATCCTACTCACGTTGGCCGCAATGTATGGCTGGAAAGTGAATTCCTTTGATGTAACGGCTGCTTACTTACACAGTAACATTGAAGAAGACCTAAGGCTTGAAACTCCTCCGGGTATGTCTCTTACTGCTCCAAATAATGTCCTAAAACTTCACAAAGAACTTTATGGTACAAAACAAGCAGCACGCTTCTGGTGGCTACATATTTCTGAACAACTCAAATCTATTGGTTTCTATGCAAGCCAATATGACTCTAGCCTTTACATTCTCAAAGACAAAACTTCTACTGGGATTGTATGGCTACACATTGATGATGGCATTGTTACAGGAAATTGCAATGATGTTTTGAATAAATTGGAACAGGGTTTAAGTGGAGGATTGGAGGTGAAATGGTCATATGGATTGGAAGGTATTGTAGGGATGAATGTAAAACGTGTAAATAGAGGTTTTGAGATGGACTGTCATTGACTGATAGACAAAATTCTAGCTGATCATAATCCCAGAGGTTTTAAAAGCAAAACACCTCTACCAGTAGACATCAAAATAGAATCTGCTAAAGAAGATGATTAAGGCATTAATTCAAATAAATACCTTTCCATTATTGGTAGTTTAAATTACATAGCCATTTTCACTTGTCCTTATCTCTCTTTTGCAGTTGATTTTTTAGCCATATTCTTTTCAAAACCTTTGGATTCTCACTTGAACATCCTCTCACACTTACTCAGGTACTTACAAGCTACCAAACTTTCAAAACTCTGTCAATACCCCAATTCTCTATCTAAACCTACCCTATCAACATACTCTGATGCATAATGGGGTGATGAATATTTGCGCACAACCAGTGGACATGTTATCTACCTTAAAGGTTGCCCAATTTTGTGGTCCTCCAAACGCCAAGCCACAGCAGCAGACTCAACCTGTTTGGCAGAATGTATTGCTATGTTCTTGGAAACTAGAGGCTCAATCTGGATAAGAAACCTGTTAACAGATATCTGCAGTAAAATTGATAGTGTATCTATAAAGTGTGACAATGAAAGTGCTGTGTTTTTGGCAAAATACAACCCATCTAACAAGAAAACGTGTCATTCTGATAGATATTTTTTTCTTGTCAATGAACAATTGTATAAAAAGGATATTGTGTTATATTGGGTTCCTAGTGATGAGATGTATGCAGATGTCATGCGCCATGTGACACTCAAGGCAAAAGCAGCTCATTAAATCAATAATACAGAGGTCTAAATCCATACTCAAAGCGCAAAAAGAAATTCTTCATAGCAACTGCAACTTTACTTTGTGTACTCACTATTCAACCGCGCTAGTCTAAACTCTAAATCTAAATTAGTCAATCTCTCAATAGTGTGTGTTAGTCTTTTCCTCAATAAGCGACGCACAGCGCAATAGTCAATGTAATAGTCCACTAAAAGGTTTATTAAGCATCTGTGGATTATTAAAAGGGGTAGTGAGCATGGATGAAATGGTTAGTGGAGGACTAAAGGGTTGACAGATGTTAGTGAGGAGGGTCCAGGTGTAACGGGTGTATTTTTAATGGTCTGTGGTGTGCGGAATAATGGATGGGTATGAGGTCAATGTGAGGAGTAGTAAAGGGTATAAAAGGGGTTGGGTTTTGGTTCGACATTCTTTAGAATTAAATTATAAAATGTATATATAGTTAATAGTAGTAAAAGCTTCAGGTTAAATCATTATTATTGTATCTTTCCTTATTTACTCAGTAATCATTTATAAATCCTAAACTTTTGATTATTGAGTTTTCAACCCTTTGTGAGATCTTAAGAATAATAATAGAGGGATCTAAATTCAAAACTCCTTCCATCAAATCTCCTGATATATTTGATGGAGAACATCCAGACAGAGTGCTCCCTTTATTGAAAACCTGCAAGCTCCTGTTTCATAACGACCAGTAGAAGGTTGTTTATTCTTCTTCATTCCTAGCCAGAAAAGAAGCAAGATGGTTAGAACCTTATCCTCTCATTCTCTCTTCAACAGAAACCAACTTACTTATTAATAACTGGGAAAAGTTTGAAGACCAACTCTTTACATTGTTTGGTGACCCTAATGAAACTGAAAACACAGAAATTGAACTTGATATCCTTTACATAAGTGATAAAGGTAAAGCCTCTGAATATATCTTGAACTTCAGAGCGCTTCAAACTTGAGTAGTTTGGAATGATGCTGCCCTCAAGTATCATTTAAAAAAGGGACTTCCTTTGAGGATTCTGTATCAATTAAATCTTCATGGTCAGAAGATGACTAATTTAACGGATTTAATGGATCAAAACCTTGAACTACACAGCATTTACCAAGGAAAATTACAACATCGTTGATACGCCAACAAATCTCAAGGCCTAAATTTTAAATCGGGACCTCCTTCACACCCATGAACATTCAATCCTCCTTGACTCAGTCCAAACCCAATAAGGGAAAGGACAAACCTTGACCAAAAGGCTCAATCCCAGGCAATATCAGTAAAGTACTGGATCCAAAAGGGGAACTTAAAGAAGCTGAGAGGAAGTGGCGAGCAGAAAATGGGTTATGTATGTATTGTGGGGGTAAGCACAAGATAGAAGATTGTGTGAAGTTGAAGGAAAGAGAAGGTACTAGTTCAAGGTCAAAAAACTAGTAGATAGTTTACTTGTGTGCAAAGCAAACTATATTATCTCTCCCATTTCACAGAAACTCCATGTCTTAAGGACTGGAGTCGCCTTAAACCGCTTGAGATTCATTCTTTTCAAGGAGGATACCCACTTCAGTTGTCTTATAGACTCTGAAGCTTCAATTTCTTTTGTCAGTTTATCTTTCTCCGAGAATTTAAGGCTGACATTCACAGATATTGATCAAACTCCAATATGTTTGGTTGAATCAGAGGAACCCAAATATTGGGTAAGTAAGAAAGTTTTGTGGGTTTTCAACTTTCCGAATTTTCCCCCCTTCAAGTGAGAATTGTCAGTCTTGGACACCCCAAGAACGGACAATACCATCCTTGGCCATGACATTTTAACGCATTGGAATCCTGAAATTGATTGGTCATGGGGATTGATCACCCCACACACTAAGTATATTTCTGATTCTTCAATGCAGGTCAATAGGGAGTTAAACAACCTACCTGACAATGTCCTGCTAGAGGACAAATCTCTGCCAGATGACTTGCAAGCATCTTATCTTTCTCTAAATGAGCAATCAGCTAACCCTTCTAGCTCGATCACTTCACTTAAAGAGGATTTAAATTGCCTTGAAGTAGTTGAATTATGCTATCTCAATTCTGGTCTTCCCTTGACAGATTCTCTCGAAGATGATGAGGACAACCAAATCAACTCTACCAGAAATCTATCATGATTTCCTTGATGTTTTCTCAATCTGCAAGGCCGATAAGTTTCCATCTCATTGACCCTGAGACCATTAAATAGAGTTAATAGGTCCAGCACCTCTGGCAGGTCCTGTCTATTCTTTGTTGAAGGAGGAATCTCAAGTTCTTTTAGACTACATTTCAGAGAATGTAGCCAAAGGTTTCATCAGATCTAGTTGATCTACAACCGGCTCCCCTGCTCTTTTTCTAAAGAAAAAAGACGGTAGTCTTAGGTTGTGTTTTGACTATAGAAAGCTCAACACAGTCACTAAGAAGAATGCATATCCTGTTCCTCCTATTTCATTGCTTCTTACCCTTTTCAATGGTGCTAATTTCTTTTCTAAAATTAATCTTAGAGGCGCTTACAATCTTATTTGGATTGCGGAAGGTCATGAACCACTGACTGCAATGCACACTAGATTTGGTAGTTTTGAATATTTAGTTATGCCTTTTGGATTGTGTAACGCACCATCGACTTTTCAAACCTTTTTCAATGACATCTTTCAAGATGTTGTCGAACAATTTGTTGTTGTCTACTTAGACGATATTTTAATTTTCTCAAAGACACTGGATGAACATATTCATCATGTTTGACAAGTTCTAAATCAACTTCGAGATCACGGTCTCTACGCCAAGCACAATAAATGCGAATTCCACCTTAAATCAATCACTTTTTTGGGTTTTACGTTATCCACTGATGGTTTAGTCATGGACAACAAAAAGGTCCAAAACGTCCTGGAATAGCCTGAGCCCAAAACCGTTAAATCCCTCCAAGGATTTTTGGGTTTTGCAAATTTCTATAGAAGCTTTATTAAAGATTACTCAAAAACTATTTCCAATATTACTTCTCTTCTTAGAAAAAATATTCCTTTTGTTTTTACTTCTACAGCACGAGAGGAATTCAAAGCATTGAAGACTGCATTTACCACAGCTCCAATTCTTCGACATTTTGATCCTTCTGCTTCAACAATAGTGGAGACAGATGCAAGCAATTATGCTATTGCAGGGGTCATTTCTCAATTAAACCCTAAAACAAAATTGTTTCACCCTGTTGCTTTTGAGTCACGTAAACTCATTGCAGCAGAATTAAATTTTTAAATTCATGACAAAGAGATTTTAGCTATTATCCATTGTCTTAAAAAATGGCGCTCTTTTCTTCTCAGCCTAGATAGTCCTTTTCAAATTTTAACAGACCATAATGCTTTGAAATACTTCATGTCATCCAAAGTGTTAACCAGGCGTCAAGCCAGGTGGGCTGAATTTTTGTCTGAATTTCCTTTTTCTATTTCCTATCGCCCAGGTAAGAACTGCATTGTCCCAGATATCCTGTCATGTCGGGACAACGTTTACCCACAGCGGGGGGACAAATTTGCTGACAAGAACCCAGAAAATGTGAAATCAATCTTCAACGAATCAATGTTAACGACTCATCAACTTAATTCGATGACAATTCAATCTTTTCAAAATCCACTATCCAACATCCTTGAAGCTCAGTCGAAGGACAATTATTTTTTAGGGATAAAAGACAAAATACTCTCAAAGCAAGGGGCCAAAAGATTTAGTGTTGAATTAGGTCTATTAGTTTTTGAAGGTAGAGTAGTCATACCCAACAATAATAAAATAAAATTATGGATTTTTAATAGTTGACATGATTCTCCATTAGCTGGTCATTTTGGGGTTGATATAACCTACCAGTTAATTGCAAGGGATTTCTTCTGGCCAGGAATGACCAAAGAAATCAAGGCCTATATAAGATCTTGCTATGAATGTAATAGGAATAAGGCTCCCCGTCACCAGAAGCATGGTTTGCTTCAACCGCTTCCTATTCCCTCTAAACCTTGGGAATCTTTATCGATGGATTTTTTATCTCAACTTCCTCTCTCTAATAATTTTGATGCTATATTAGTAATAGTAGATAGATTTTCAAATATGTCTATTTTCATTAAAACCACTACTACTGCTACAGAAGAAGATTTTTCAAAATTGTTTCTAGAATATGTATTTTCCAAACATAGCTTACCTAATGATATTGTTTTAGATAGAGGCTCATTGTTTGTATCCACATTCTGGACTCAATTGTGTCGACAACTCAATATCACAATGAATCTCTCCACGGCCTATCATCCTGAAACCAATGGGCAAACGGAAAGGGTCAATCAAATCCTTGAACAATACCTTCGAATGTATGTCAGTTACCAACAAGACAATTGGACCACATGGTTACCATTGGCCCAATTTGCTTATAATAACTTGACTCATTCTTCGACACGACAATCTCCCTTCAAAACCATTTATGGACGACATCCTCAATTCAACTCAATTCATGTAGGAACTAATCATCCTGCGGAACATTATCTTCGAACTATATCACGACTCCAAGATGAACTTAAAACAAATTTGGAATTAGCAATTCGAAGGTACAAGGAACAGGACAACAAACATCGACAATCTGCTCCTTCTTTTAAACCAGGCAACAAAGTATGGCTCGATGCACGAAACATTCGAACGACTTGACCATCAAAGAAGCTGGCTGAAAAACACTTGGGACCATTTGAAATTGACTCTGAAGTCTCTAAAACTGCATTTCAACTCAAAATACCTCATTAATGGCAGGCTATTCACCCTGTTTTCCATGCATCTCTCCTGGAACTGGCTCGAGAAATATACCCAGGCAGGAACCAACCTCCTCCAGAACCGGTCGAAGTAGAAGACCATCTATAGTTGGAAGTAAGCCTTATCCTTGATTCAAGAATGCGCAAGGGGAAACTTCAATACCTCATGGAATGGGAAGGCTTCCTCAATGACTCAGAAAAAACATCCTGGGAACCAGCCATCAATGTTTCTAACGCCCCTGAACTCTTAAAATCTTTTCATCTTAAATATCCTTTAAAACCAAAACCTTAGAACTCTCTTTTTTTTTTCTCTTATTTCTCTTTTCTTTTCTTTTCTTAAAAAATTTTTCTAAAAACTTCTTCTCTTCTAAAATCCTTACTCTGTTTTTTTCTCTTTTCTTCTTTTTCTTCTCAAAAGCTTTTTTTCTCTTTTCAACCTTCTTTAAAGAATAAATAAATAAATAAATTAAATAAATAAAATAAAATAAAATAAACTAAAAAAATAAATTAAATTAAAAGTTAAAATTAAAAAAAATTAAATAAAAATTAAATAAAATAAAAGAATAAAGATAAAATCTTAAAATTCATTATATTAAAATCTTAAAAATCAATAAATTCTTTTAAATTTTTTTTTCTCTTTTCAAAAACTTTTCTTCTTTTTCTTCCAACTATCAAAATTTTTCACAAACTCAATAAGAAAATCTTTCTCAAACTTCACTTCAACCTTTAAATCTCTCTTTTAAAAATTCTTCAAACAAATTACTTCTTCTTTCAAAAATATTTTTTCTTCTTTCTTTTCAAATAACCAAAATTCCTAAAACTTCAATAAATAAACTTTCACAAATAACAATTTTTCCTTTCATTAAATTTTCACTTCAAACAAAATTGTTTCAATCAACTATTTCTTTTTCTTACTTAAATTTTTTCTTTTCAAAACTTAAAAACTAAAATTCCTTCAATTAAACATTCTTTCTTTTCTTCTTTCATTCAAATTTCCCTCTTTCAAAATTTAAAACAAAATTTTATTCAAATCTTTTCTTTCTTTTTTTCTTTTCTTTTCTCAAAATCTTATAATATATATATCAATATTTTCAATTAAATCAACAAAATAAAACAAATAAATAAATAAATACACAAATTGCTTTCTACTTTTTTTTCTTCCCTCTTTCTCTCTTTCTTTTCCTTTTCTTTCCTTTATTTTCTCTCGAACCAATCTCTTCATTTTTTCCAAAACCACTCTTATTTCCTTCCTGCATTTCTCAGAAACCTCCTCCTCTCCTACCGGTACCTTTTCCCCAACTTCCAGTAATTCTTCGGCCACGTTGAAGGAGGCAGCATCAACAATCTTATCAACTTCACCACTTAAATTTTTATGAATTGAGTTTGTTGACCTTGGCGAGGTTTCTTTGACCATACCTGGTCAAGAGTCTCTTTGTTGTCCTCCCTCGAATCAACCACTGGTTGATTTGTCTCAACTGGCAGCAATGGTGCAGCTTCCACAATCGGAACTTCCGTGATGACATCTGAATCCTAAAAACAATATCATCAGTAACAAAATTTTTAAAAATAACAGAAGAACGGACTTACTTTGAATAATGGGTCAGTTTCTAAGAATAATTTTGGGGTGACTTCCACCGCCACTTCTTTCTCCTCTTTGTCATCCTCAATGACCATCCGCCGCTTCTTTGGTGTCTGTCTCGAGATGGGGAATTCATCCTCATCCTCTTCAACTAATTCATCTACCTCTTCTTCGACCCCTTGTTTCTTACTTGTGGCCTGGGTTACCCAGGTTGCCACGGTATCTTAAACTTCCTCCTCAGTCTCTCCCACCGACTGATCATCCCCAATTGATACGTCCCAAATATCTCCGACCACCTCTTTGGTTTTTGGTATTACCCAATATTTGGTTTTTGTAAATCGATGCTTGATGTCTGCATTTTTAGACAAGGCATCACACGCCACCTGTCTCCAGTGGCAAAATTCGCATTTCTGGCGAGGACCTTGTGTTGCCGTGCTTTCAACGCAGAAGTAATCCATCAACTCCCAGGCCGTGCAGGCTTGGGAATACTGCCGGGTAATGATTCCACCATCCGCTTTGGGTTGTGGAGGCATGGGAGTTGGGGTAGGACAATTCAACATAATAAATTATAAATTAATTAAAGTAAGAAGGGAGGGAAAGTAGTGTGGGAAGTATGTCTCACGCTCAACGGAGCTCGCGTTTTTATACCCGGGCATCTGTCACGCGCCACGTGTCACTTGAGGCAAAAGCAGCTCATTAAATCAATAATACAGAGGTCTAAATCCATACTCAAAGCGCAGAAAGCAATTCTACATAGCAACTGCAACTTTCCTTTGTGTACTCACTATTCAACCGCGCTATTCTAAACTCTAAATCTAAATTAGTCAATCTCTCAATAGTGTGTGTTAGTCTTTTCCTCAATAAGTGACGCTCAGCGCAATAGTCAATGTAATAGTCCGCTAAAAGGTTTATTAAGCATCTTGGATTATTAAAAGGGGTAGTGAGCATGGACGGAATGGTTAGTGGAAGATTTAAGGGTTGATGGATGTTAGTGAGGAGGGTCCAGGTGTAATGGGTGTATTTTTAATGGTCTGTGGCATGCGTAATAATGGATGGGTATGAGGTCAACGCAAGGAGGAGTAAAGGGTATAAAAGGGGTTGGGTTTTGGTTCAAAATTCTTTAGAATTAAATTATAAAACATATATATAGTTAATAGTAGTAAAAGCTTCAGGTTAAATCATTATTATTGTATCTTTCCTTATTTTCTCAGTAATCATTTCAAAATCCTAAATCTTTGATTATTGAGTTTCCAACCTTTTGTGAGATCTTAAGAATAATAATATTGCCTTAAAATTATATTAGAATTCTTATCAAACATATCTTGAATCAGTAGCTCTTCCTTTGAGTAATCTTTGAATCACTTCCTCAAACATTTCCTCTGTGCTTCAAAGAAGTTCCTAAACTACTCTCCTTATCTCACTTCCAGGAACACCCTCGACCTTGTGTGTAGGTCGTCCGGTGACAGCAGATATACTGACAAAGAATTTGGGTCCTGACCTCACTGCTGATTAAAGGAATTAACTAGGGGTTACACTACGCAATATAGGGGGTGGACTTGCTAGCAAGTCCCCAACCTGAACTCAGGCACAACTCAGATGGAACTCAGACTGAACTCATACTGAACTCATATTGAACTCTACTTGAAGACCCACCTAAAACTGTTCTGCTGAGTGGTGTTTATCCCTGATTGTATGGTTCCTTTGTCAATAGCTCAATGTGTGTTCAATCTGTGGTGAACTTGAGTCCAAGGTTGCGGACTTGCTAACAAGTCCGCCCCCCATATTGTGTGGTGTTACTTAATTTTTTTCTATCTTCCTTTGTCCTTTTCTTCTCAATCTTGTTTTTTCATTACATGTTGATAGTCAAGTAGGGGCTGTTATGTACTTAGACATATGTGTACTTAGCTATCACGTGTTTCATGTATATAAACTGTAGTTTGGCCAGTTGACTAACTCCGATTCTTCCTGGATTTCTGCCACTGACACATTCTTACAGGTAAAAGCAATTAATATGATTATTCTCTGAGTTCTTCCACTGAAGCATTCTTACATGGATATGCCTTCTACCTTGCTGCGCACTCCCATTCTCATCCCATCCTGTTCATTCTATCTGCTCAGAATCTCTCCCCCTTTGATCTATTTGATTCTGCTCCTTTTCATCTCAATCTTTCATCTGCTTGTTTCTGCTCCTTTTCATCTTTAATTATCTTAACATGCCTTTTTGTCATAGATCTTCTCAAAGGAAGCCATCACCCAGTTGTTCTTCAAATCCCAATACTCCCTCTTTCCCCCGCTCTGCTGAGAAATCCAAAACCGTTCAACTAAAAAATAATGATCATCTCATTCTTATCAACTGGCTAGAAACTAAATCTAACTATGATTCTTGTTTTGGTACTGAGTATGCAACTAAAGTAGGATGGCCCCTGCATCAAAATTTAATGGTTATCTTCTAATGGCCAACAAATTACAGAAAAAGACTAAGGGAAGGATAGATCTTTTACCAAAACAGATTTCTGAGCGCTTCAAGAATTATTGAGCCAAGTACAAGAAGGCAAAGACTCTTTCATCTTCTACTGGTTTTGGTATTACTGACCTCAATATAAGAAAGGGCATTAAATCCATAGATGATAAACCTGATTCTTTATGTCTTTACTTTAAAGAGATGGATTCTATTTTTGGAGAGAGAGCCAATGTTAATCCTGCAAACATGTTGGATGGAGAAGATCCTATCTCCAAACATGATGTCAAAACAAATCATTTCCCATCCTCTTTGTCCACTCAAGCCTCCCCTGTTTAAAATTCAAAAAATCTAGATATCCTTTCTACAGATCCCTATGGTGATATAAACCAACCTAATCTAACTCAGGTATGTTTTTTTTCTTCTATCTTTCCAATTATTTTTTTTATTTACTTATCTTTTCTTATTTCTAAAAAGGATGACAAACAAACACAGGACCCACCATCATCTGAACCTGAGGCTAGCAACAATGATGAGGAGGACATTAATGTACCAACCACATCCAAAAAAAAGCAAAGGGCTTCAACTAGTCTAAATTTCCACTCCCAAAGAAGACAAAAAAGTGATACTTCATCACAAACCCCTTTTTCTTCTATGGAAGAATTTTTGGAGAAACGTGATGCTGGTAAGTGATACCATACCTCTTAATACTTTACTCTGCTTTCCTTCTACTTTATTTTAATATTTCTTATCACTCTAAAACAAGTTGAAAAGTCTACAGAGACTCTAAACTTTGAAAAGAAAAAATAAGAGCTCTCTTTAAGGAGGTATGACAGAGCACATGATTTGGAAGAGAGGAAGTACTAGCTCTTTTTAAGGAAGGATGATTGGGCACAAGACTTGTAGGAGAAGAATTTCACGTTTACTCTAAGTATTGAAAAATTAAAAAACAAGGAAAAAAACGCTTGGGCATTAAAACTTAATGAAACAGATGAAGTATAAGTATCATCTTGAAGAAAATTCTAAAAAGAATTATTTCTTGATAGAATGTGTTAAAGCCAATAAAACTGTTGATTAAATTGAATGTTTGATGAAATTTTTTGATAAATAGTTTGTTTTAGTTCCTTCACACTTCAACTGTTCATATTTATTTGTACATAAAATTTTACAAAAATTTTCTGTATTCCTGTACTCTATCCATCTTTAGTTGAATTTTCATATTTTAATGTTAAAAATTCTTTTTTAAATTAAATTTTCAAGTCTCATTTGAAAATTTGCCCATTCTCCCCCTGCTTTTTTTTGAAGTAAGGGTTGGTTATCACCAAAATTCTTTCAAGTTAAGAATTTGAATGTCTTATGAACTTTTGGAAAATCCCCCTCCTGCTTGTAGTTAGGGACGGGTATCACCAAAATTTCAAGACAAATTTTGCAATACCCCCCCTGCATTTTATTGAAGTAAGGGTTGGGTATCACCAAAATTTTTATAAATCACCAAAATATTTACAAGGTAAAAATTTTAAATGTTACATTTAAAAAGTTGGCAATACCCCCCTCCCCTACATTTTATTGAAGTAAGGGGTTGGTATCACCTAAATTTTTACAAATCTTCAATTTTGAATGTCAGATTTGAAAATTTTGCAATACCCCTCCCTGAATTTTATTGAAGTAAGGGGTGGAAGTCATCAAAATTTAATATATAACCAACTAATATATATCAATTCCCCTAGTTTTAAAGTAATTACAATTCCTCTAGCCGAAATTCAGATCAAATCTAGAAACAAAAGTTTGGGACTTTCCACAGGTATAGGCTAGAGGAACCCCATGAAACAAATAAATGTTGTCATGATTACCGTTTATACAACACAAGGTCGTTGGCCCATTACTTTAGGTGAGGAAATTGAAATATAAGGCATATTTATTAAAAATTTATGAAAAAATATTAAATTTTTGATGACACCACTAATCCCCATATTTTTTGGATCTAGATAACGTTTTTTTAAATCTATTAACTTTACCTTCTTTTTTTACCTTGTTGATTCTTTGAATCAAATTTTGACTAATTTGGAAAGAACATCCAAAATGAGTAAACTCTTGACAAGATTCCAAACCAGGTGGAGCTTTGGTTGTTTGGTGATGATCCTGAGAAGAGTTCCAAATTGTTTTGATCCCACCATTTCCCAAACCAAAATCAATGATGCACTTGTGGTCTGGAAAATATAAACCATGTCCTTTTATTTTAACTCAGATGGTATTGGTTGGCCAGTTATTAGATTGATATATGAGAATATTCCAAAAGTAAGAAAATTGGTGTCATTCCTATTGATATGAATCTTATTTTGGAATCCTGAATGAGTGATAATAAAATTTGAAAATAAAAGATATTTTATGCTAATTTCTTCCCACTTGGTGTCACGCCAATTCAGTATTCCAACTTTTGTAGCAACTTCATGATTTTTTTCAAATGCTTTATTGCAGAGTTTTTTAAGATGAAGAGCAAGAAAAGTATTAAAAGATGGTAAGGTGTCCCATAAGCGAAGATCTTCATCTTTTTTGGCTTTAGATAAATTTTAAAGTAAAGAATAGATGCCTATGGAAATAAAATGAGTGACATAATTTTAAGAATGAAAATATATTATTAGACATACCAAGAGAATAGCCTTTAACAAATCCTGGTCTCCAACCAAATCCAATCATAATACCACCCAACAAATTTGTATTCCTTATTGGTAAGCAAAACAAAGCCATTTGATATAGAGTTATGATAAGATTGGATAGTTGATTAAAAGAATTATTTTCATAAATAGATTGAGGTTTAAAAGAATTACTGATAACAGCTTTGATTTCATTTTCTCCTGATTTGGTTAAGTATTTTAAATCTTCTGGTAACTCTTTTGGATGAGATTTTTTTCGATCCACCTTAGTTTTATAGTACACAATATTTGATATATGTCCAAATAAGCAATTCAAATGAATTTTCTTTTTTAATTTTCTTTTATTCTGCTGAATTTGATCATCATTATTTTTTTTGATATTTTGGATGATGATTGAAATGAAGTTGAATTTCTATATGATGATAAAGATGATAAAGAGGATGATGATAGAGAAGTAAGAGGTGATTCTGATGAAATAGACATTTTTTTCTGAACAAAAAAAAATTTGTGTCAAAAACCAAAAAAAAAATAAATTGGAAAATAAATAAAACTCACAAAATTTAGTTTGTTTATTTAACCTTAAAGTATCTTCAGCTAAAAGGACAATTGATTCAAATAAACCTAACCCTAATTCTGACTCTACCTTTCAAGTTTTCACAAAAACTTTAACAGTGGTGATGAGAAGTCCAAAAAGAGGGAGACAAAAGCCTAGATAATAATCAGATAAGAGTTTCAGAATCCTTATCCTCTAATTATGCAATATAAAAATGTGAAATAAGATAAGTGAAATTTGGAAAAAAAAGGCTCAACTTCAAAGGTCAAAATCTCAGCAACCACTGAACCTAATTCAAACTGTTTGTGCAAAATGAGAGATAGGCTTTAGTAGAATCTTCAGCTAAATGACATGTGACTTAAATAAACCTAAACCTAATTTTATACATAAAATGAAATTAAAATTTAAGTTGGGAAAAAAAGGCTCAACTCTAACGGTCAATATCTCAGCAACCCCTGAACCAAATTCAAATCTGTTTGTAGGGAATTTAAAAGCAGCCTTCAGGAGACTCTTCAGTAAAAAGAGGATTAGATTTGAACAAACCTAATACTAATTCCAAGTCTGATTTTCAAAATTTTACAAAAACTTGAAAAGTGGTAATTAAGATGAGAACAAAAGGAGTTTAATAAGTTCACTGTTATCCAGATAAGAGTCATACATATATTTAAGTATTAAATTTTCATAAAAAGAATGAGATATCATATAGGTATGAAAAAAGGAGATGAAACTTACCTTGATTGAAAAGTAGGAAAAATAGAGTGAGAAAGATTGATGTTGGAATTGTGGGGAAATTGAATATGGAGTAAGTGAAATGCATAAATAATGTGCAATTTATGTGTTTTAATAAAATGGAGCCAAAAAAAAGTGAAATAGGGGAAAGGGGGGATAATGGCCATTCCAAGGAGGGATGAAGAGTAGGGTGATGGAGCTAAAAAAATAAAGTAAAGAGTGAGAGAAAAATAAGGCTAATTTTACCACTGAAATCAAAAATAACAACTTACAAAAAAACTTAGATACAAAAAATAAAGAAAAACAGAAAAAAAAACAAAAAAATATAATTATTAATCAAAAAATCAAAAAAAGAATGAAATGACTTACCTGGAGAGATGAGATGACAAAATAAATAAAACCAAATTGTTTGAGGGATGTTGGAGGCAAAGATGAAAAGGATATGAGGGATGAATGAAAAAACAAACAGTGAAAAATTATGCAATTTTAGAAAATATGCAATGTTATGTTGAGCTGGTGAAAGAAAACCAATGAGCCATCCAAAAAAGATATATTCACCATAAATTCCAAAAAAAATGAATATGCAACAAACAAAAATACCAAGTCAAGTGAATAAAGTATACAAAGTGGAAATTTGGAGAGTATGAAAACAAAACATTTAAAGGGTTTTGTGCCTAAATGGTGGAGGGTGATTGGCATAATGACAGAGCATATGCCGGTTGAATGAATGTTTTGTGATTCAAGGGACGGGAGAGCCAGCACTGGTTCAGGATCCTTTCTTCAAAAAGATCATTCCACTCATCCTTTAAATCAGCTAGGATATTTTGGAGTATAATGCAAGTTATTATCCAATTATTTGCAGTTTTAATTTCCATTTTTTTTTTGAAATTGGATTCTGAGTTCACGGAGACTATAGAATCTTCTCATTAAAATCCCAATAGCATGTTCAATCTGTAGTCTTTATTGGGCAAGGTAATAATTAAAGGTGGTTTTGGGGTCATTTTCTAAGGTTGCACCACAGAAATCAGGTATAATGTACTTTCCACTTGCACATGCTGAGTCTGCAAGGAGGTACTGAGATTTGTCAAAGTATGAGTCTGGAGTTTGAGAAATCCTCATTATTTGGAAGACAGAAGAGTCATGAAATGATCCAGGGAAGCCACTGTGAAAAGTAATAAATTTTTTATTAACATCACATATAAGTTGAACGGCAATAGAGTATCTAGAAGGAAGATAAAAAGTTAGTTCATGAATGATGAGAAATTGGAGAAGATTTTGAATAAACTTTTTTTGCAATCAAAATAATGGTTCCCATCATTAGCAGGCTTTTGACTCAAAGGTATAGTTGTGCCATCAACAAAACCTACACAGGCAGGGAAACCTTTGGCTTGAATTACTTGAGAGGATTCAAGTTGCTGTTCTGGAGTTGGCCAAGCGAGTGTCTGAGACTTGAGGGAAAGGATAGAAATCATACAGTGCTTGGTGTATAATATCACTGTACCATATCCTATGTTAAATAGATTATTGAAACATCTTTCAGCAGCACCATTTCCATTTGATCCAAAGCAACATAGTGCAACAGCAAGTTGAATGGCAGGATTATGCTGTTTGTTGTGGGAATTGTTATGAAAGATAGGATGTTCAGAGATGATTTGATAAAGTTTGAAGAAAGAATTGTGAGAATTTCCAAATAGTTTAGTGAATTTTAGTTGGGGAATTTTGAGAATGGAGCAGAGATCATATTAGGGATCATGATAAATATTTGGCCCCCTGGCAATGAGGTAACATTTTTTGGAAAGAAAACACAAATAGGCTAAAGCATTTTCCAAATCAGAGTCAGATTTATAGTAGAGAACTAAAAGTAAAGTGATAGCATTCATAGTGGAGTGAAGTAACTGTCTAGTAGAGAGGTGCTTCATTGTTTTTGGTAGTATAGGTTGTTGGTAGAAGGTTTAGGTGATGAGTGGGAAGTTGGAATTCACTGCCAAATGTGCAGTTGGGGTGTGTAGATAAAAAAAAACTTAAGTGTTTGTCACCAAAACTAAGTAGCATAGAGTGAGGAGAGACTTAAGGATGGCATCAGCAATTATAAGTTATGTGACTTTCTTAAAAATCCATCATGGATGTGATGAGTTTGGGATCAGGAATTAGGAATAGAAATTGGGGTATAAGAGGCGGGATAATGCATTATCATGGATTCTTTATCCACTAGCCCCATGGCTAGTGGATAAGAATCTTCCACAATTAATAATGTCTGATCCCAGGAAAAAAATTCCTGATCCTTAATTGCGGATCCCTGAACATTGATACCCCCTAATGTTATGATAACACATTCTGCATTTCATAAAAAGATTCATACTGATTCATATGATGCAAATTATTTTACTTTGGGGATCTTCTATTTTATCTTCCTATTACTGGACAAACTATTCCTTTTCCAGCTAAAATAAAAGTTTATGGGTTATACTTTTCAGATCATAGCTCTATAATTGATTTTGGATTAGGAAATGGAGTCATCAAAACTATTTGGAACTCTTCTAAGGATAATCACCAAACAACAAAAGCTCCCCCAGGTTTGGAATCTAGTCACAACTTTACTCATTGTGGCTGCTTCTTCCAAATAAGTCAAAAACTAATCCAACAAATCAACAAGGTAAAAATAGAAGGTAAAAGTAATAAACTAAAAAATACTTTAGGTAGATCCAAAATGTATGGGGATTTGTAAAGTCATCAAATATATATTATTCTTTCATAAATTTTTAATAAATAAATCTTATATTTCAGTTTACTAACCTAAAGTAATGTGCCAATGAACTTGTGTTGCATAAATGGTAGTCATGAAAACATTAATTTGTTTCACAGGGTTCCTCTAGCCTATACCTGTGGACAGTCCCAAACTTACTTTCTTGCCTTGATCTGCATTTTGTCTTGAGGTATTTTCATTATTTTAAAACTAGTAAATTTTACATATCTTATTTATTTATTTATTAATTTAAGTAATTATATTAAAATTTGGTGATTTGTACCCCTTATTTCAATATAATGCAGGGGATGGTATTGCCAGATCTTCAAATCTGAAATGTGAAATTGATGACTTAGAAAAATTTTGGTGATACCCACACCTTGCTTCAATAAAATTCATGGGGGGTATTTCCAAAATTTTAAAACAGACATAGAATTTTGTTGACTTAGCTGTATTTAGAAAAGAAAATTTATTGAATTGAATGTAAAGTACAAATTTTTTGAAAAATAGTGCATCAAATTTTGCCATTGGGACCATTTAAAATTGATTTGTTACATTTCTTGATATGTTATTCAACTGATGATGGATAGAGCTGTGAAATACAGGAAGTTATAAAATACTTTCATGTACAAAAAGTTATAAACAAATGAAATGGGAAAGAAAACAAAAAAACTAGTAATCAATCAAAAAATTTCATTAAATTTTTAATTTCATTAATAGATTTATTAGCTTTAACACATTCTATCATGAAACATTTCTTTTTGGAATCATCTTCAAGTTGATACTTGAGTTTCATTGTATCCAATAGGAAATTGTAATTGAGAGCTTTCTCCTCTTTCTTTGCTTTTTCAATACTTAGATTTAGCTCAAATATATTCTCCTCCAAGTATTTTTCCTTATCATACATCTGTAAAGAGAACTCATATTTCCTCTCCCCCAAGTCTTGTGCCCTATCATCCCTCTGTAAAGAGATTTCATCTTGTTGCTTTCGAAATTTAAGAGTCACTTGTGCAGCTTTGACTTTACCTAAAGTTTTATGAAATATTAACAAAAAATAAAATAAAAGCAGACTAATCTCTCAAGTGGTATCCTGTCACTTACCAGCATCATGTTTCTTTAAAAAATCTCCAATAGAAGAAATTGAGGTTTGAGAAGTACTACCTCTTTTTTTTCTTTGACTGCTGAAGTCAATAGTAGTTGAAGGTTTTTGCTTTTTGTTGGAGGGATTTGGTATATTGTTGTCATCATCATCATTGTTGCTAGCTTCAGAGTTGTTTGATTGTGACTCCTGTTTTTTTCATTGTCCTTTTTAGAAATAAGAGAAAGTGATGTAAATAAAAAAAATTGACTAGATACAAGAAAATAACTCACTGGAGTTATATTGGGTTGGTTCATATTACCATAAGGATCTGTAGAAAAGATATCTTGATTTGTTGAATTAAAAAGAGTTGAGGCTTTATTGGAAGAAGAGGTTTCAAAAAGATTTCTCTCAATATCATGTTTGGAGAAAGAATCTTCTCCATACAATATGTTTGTAGGATTAACATCAGCTCTCTCTCCAAAAGTAGCATCCACCTCTTTGAAGTAAGGACATAAAGAGTCAATTTATCATCTATAGATTTAATTCCTTTACTGATATCAACATCAGTTATACCAAAACCAGTGGAAGATGAAAGAGTCTTAGCCTTCTTGTATTTGGCTCAATAGTTCTTGAAGCGCTAAGACATCTGCTACGGAAATAGATCTCTTCTTCCCTTGGTCTTATTATGTAATTCATTAGCCATTAGAAGATAGCCATTAACTTTTGATGTGTGGGGCATCCTACTTTAGTTTTATTCTCAGTGCCAAAACAAGAATTATAATTAGTTTTAGTTTTTAGCCAGTTAATCAGTATAAGGTGATCATCTTTTTTTAGTTGAATTGTCTATGACTTCTCAGCTGAGAGGGGGAAAGAGGGAGTAGTGAGATTTGAAGAACAATTTGGGGAAGGCTGCCTTTGAGAAGATGTATGATGATGGGGCATGTTAAGATAATTGAAGATTAAAAGGAGAAAAAACAAGCAGATGTAATAGTGAGGTGTTCTGAGTGGAGAGAATAGACAGGGCAAGATGAGAATGGGAGTGCGCAGAAATGTAGAAGGCATATCCAGAGAGTAGTCAAAGATGTGGTTATGAATGAAAGTAGGCCAAGATGTCATTATGACAGAAAGTTGTCCAATATGTGGTTATGAAAGATTGAGTAGAAAAATGTTGGATAAGAGGTCAAATTTGACATGTAAAATGTCTAGTAACCCAATTATTAGCAAAAATAATTGCAGAAGATTATTGGGGTATAAGGATTTTTATCTGCAATTAATTTAATTGCAGATCGGTCATATTTGATACCCCCTAATGAGTATACAGGATGAGAGTGTGCAGAAAGTTAGGAAGCCTGGGATATCCAGAAATTTGTCCAAGATGCGGTTATGAAAAATTGAGGATAAAAATGTCAGATAAGAGGTGAGCATTGACATGTAAAATGTCTAATATCCCAGTTATTTTCAAAAAAAATTGCAGAACATAATTGGGGTATAAGGATTTTTGTCCAAAATTAATTTAAATATGGATCTGCTAACGTTTATACCCCCTCATATGCAGACCAAAGCTAATTTAAACCACAAGTGTGGATGCTCTTAGGCAGAAAAATGGAACTAGGAACCAGTTTTCATGACATAGACTTAGATATAAGTACATACTTGACTACATAACAAGTGTATATTTATTTTTTATTTATTTATTCCATACAATCTCACCCAACAGGGGGCATGAAGGAGAAACACAGACACATAAGATGGTAAATACAAAGTAGGGTTAGACCAAAGATAATGTGGAGGCACAAATGGCAATTTAAAATGTAACACTTAAAAAAAGGATTGCTGAGTTAAAGAAAGCTTGTTAGGGAATCTACAAGTATCAACTAAAAATTTTGCCACAGCCACCATGGCAGGGGAGCTAGACAAGAGGGCTGTAGTAGTAAAGGGTACTTATTATGTTTTTCTACTTCTTTCATAAGTGAGCAACAGATATCTGAGTGAGCAGGGAAAAAGAGTAAAAGATGTTCAGGCATGTCTCTTCCCTAAAAGAGCAAAGTAGACAGAGGGGAGATTCAACAGCCTTGAATTGAAAGAGATAATTCTTTAGAGGGGAGTGAAAGGAACGACATTGAGAAAAGGTGGTTACCTGTGCCCTTGGGAGCATAGAAAGGGATTTAAAAATTTTTGATGGTTCATATTTTCCTTTGAGTCTCCTAGGAACCTCTTGAGGTGGAGGGGAAGAGGGAAGAAATGAGTGATGCGTTTTCAATAATTATTTTAAAGATGAGACAGATGGGGAGGGAGGAGTAAAAGAAAAGAAGGACTCAGCAAATGGGGAAAGGGGGCGCCAACCAGAGGCCAAGGTATCAACCAGCTCATTTCCCGATATGCCTAAGTGGCCAGGATACCATTTCAATTTTAGTTTAAGTGAGGGATTGTGTTCATGAATTAGGCTAACTGTGTCTGAAATAGCAAACAGTACAGAATAATTTGTGGAAGGTGAAGACAGTGAGGTTAATTTCCTAAAAACAGCTTGATTATCTGTAAGGATGGTGAGGGATGGAAGGATGCTGCGGAAAGGGTTAGCTAAAAAGAGGCAGAGACCTAACAAAATTCCCACCAATTCAGCTTCAAAAACTGAAAAGAGGGAAGCATCACTAATTCGGGAAGCCATAGGGAGAGGGAGGCCAGGATTGAAAGCTGCAGAAAAGACGCCTTCTCTTGATCTTGAGCCATCAGTATAAATGAAATAAGAAGGTAAGTGGTGAGAGGAAAAGGATTCAAACAACTGCTCAAGGGAAGCTTCCTTAGTTGGGGCAATAAGTTTCTCAAATAGGGGAGAAGCCCAAGGTAGGAATGATGCTAAGGTTTGCATGTCCACGCTGTTGAGCAGAATGGTTGGGGGAAAAAGTCATGTTGATGATAAAAGATGGAGAGAGTGTTGATGTATCTTGGGTGGGACAGGGTGGAGGATTGACTTTGCTAAACGTGCCATTGGGTTAGAGTCAGGAATTGTCGGCCAGTTGTCTAAAAGAAGGTAAGAAAGGGAGAAGGAAAAGAGGAGGAAAAGAAAATAGGTAAGAAAAGGTTATAGAATTAAAAGAAATAAAATAATAATTTATTTAAAGTGAGGCAACGACGACTTATTTGAGGGATGACACAAAATGAGGTTTTATTTAATAACAATATTATTTAAAGTAAAGGTTCTGCATGGCAAACACTATAATTACTATCAGACTTAAAGCAACCTGTAAATAGTTGTATAAAATTTAAATTAGAATTTTAATGCTAATAAAAATAATAATAAAACATATTATATTGACAGTTTGTTCAGAGTTGGTTTGTATAGTAAGTGATGAGGCTACAGGGGATTATCCAAGGCCTTTTTAAAGGCAATGGGTCCTCTGAAGCGCCACTACATTTGTAAATACAAGAATCATAATAAGATGAAACAAGAAAATAAAAGAATAAGTGAAACATAACAATTTTGAGAAAAATATGAAACAAATAATTAAAACCCCAAATAAGAACCAAATTTTCCCACAACTAATTACCAAATCAGTAAGTAAAAATAGTTAGTAACTAAACAAGCCTGAGACATAGGACCTATGAGAAAAAATAATTCAAAACAGATGGTACAGTCTGCTTTAAGGGTTTTTTAAGTGAAACAAGTAAAAATATTTTGACGCAACAAAATATGTAATCAATTTTAATTTAGTATAAAGAAATTAATTAATTGTTCCAACTATGTAATTAAATAATTAATTTAAATGAAACAATTAATTAATTTATTACTAAATTAAGTTGAGAATTTTTAATATTATTTTATAAAATAAGTATTACAATTTATTTAATTTTTATTGACACAATTAAGGGTCCAAAAAACAGCGGCAATAATTATGGATAATAGTATATGAAAAAAATATATTTTAATAATTAAATTTAATTAATTAAAGTAATTACAATATAAGATAAACACTTGAATATAATTATCTTATAAGTTTTTAATTAATTAATTTATAATTATTAAATAAACAATGTGCCCTTTGTTATGGAATATAATTCAATGCTTTTAAATTATCTTATAATAAAATTAAAATAATATTTACTTTATTTATATAAATAAAATATTAATATAAATTTATTATGTAATTTAATATTAATTTTAAATTCATACTCTGCAATTATTATGTCTTTATTTAATTCCAATAAATTGTATGTTCATTTACTGGGCTCCTGGGACAGCCTGGCTGACACTCCCTCACTCCAAAAAAAACAATAAAAAAAATGCTATGATTTTTTCTTTTTATACTTTTTTAATAGAGTAGGAAGGTTTGCAATTTCTTTACCAGGTATCCATGCATCATATTCAGATGACTTATTTTTAAATCTCAATAAATACTCAGTACCTCTTTCAGAAGTGATAATTCTATCATTGATAATGTTATCAATTTCTGCAGTTTCTGAGACTTCCTGAGGGTTTTTCTTAGGTCTACCTCTTCTTTTTGGAAATAAGTCACTGTTGGAAGTATAAGGTTTTAACAGGGAAATGGGGAAAACAGGATGTTTTCTATCATATGGAGAGTATAACACAACTTCAACTGCATTATTTCCAATCATTTTTTTCACAACAAAAGGACCCACAAAAGGATCTTTTAATTTGTTGTTACCCTGTAAACTGAAGTGGACAGTAGATATCAACACTTCATCACCTTCTTTAAATGTGTGTTCTTTATGGGATTTATCCCATCTCTTCTTCTCATATTCAAATGCTTTATCAATACAAGATTGAGCATGTTTTCTGCACAGTTGTTGCATTTGAACAAAAGATTTGACACCAGGGTGTAATTCCAATTTAGGCAATTTACTATTGAGTATTTGAGCAGGAGTATGAGGAACATAACCTAGCCAAAGTTCAAAAGGTTTCTTTTGAGTAACAGAGTGAACAGTGCTATTATAAGCAAATTCAAGACCAGGTAATAAGGTGACCCAGTCATGAGTAAATCTGTCATTGTCTCTATATTCCAATCTAAAGGCACAATACCTTCTAATCATATCCTCTAGAGTTTGAATCATTCTTTCAGCTAGACCATCAGTTTGGGGATGGTGAGCAGTAGATAATTTTAATTCACAACCACATATATCCATTAGAGACATCCATAATTCAGATGTAAATTTTGGATCTCCGTCAGATATAATGGCTCTAGGGAATCCAACTATATTGAACATATTACACCACCATAAGAAAGCCAAGTCTTTGGTGGAGACATATTTATGGGTGGGAACAAATTTGCTCATTTTAGTAAATCTATCCACTATTACCCAACAAGAGTTATAATTTTCTTTACCTGCAATAGGAAGACCAGTGACAAAATCCATATTAATGATTTGCCAGGGAGCATCAGGTGCTTCAATATGCTGTAATAACCCTGCTCTCTTACCAGTCAATCTTTTGGATTTCTGGCATGAATCACAAGATTCAACGTATAATTTTGCATCTTCAGACATATTAGCCCACCCAGAAGTGTTTTTGAGTCTAATCAGTGTTTTCTCCAGATCAAAATGACCAGCTAATATGTCATCATGACAAAGTTTGAGGATAATTTCTTTCATAGAAGGAGAAATTACAATCACATTAGTAAGCTTTCTTCTATAATAAATATATCCATCTTCAATAGAAAACTTTCCCTTAAATAAAGCATTCTGATATTTAGCAGGAAGAGTTTTAATCAATGCCTGAATAGAAGCATTTTTAGGATCATTCAAGATAGTAACTAATTTATTTAAATCAGAATCCTTATCATATGAATCCAAAATTAATTGTAATAACTCCTCTTCCATATCAACTATAAATATACCATGTATATGAACAGTATCATCTTCAGGTACATAGGCAGGATTTGAGTCATTATTTGGCAGAGGCAATCTGGACAGCATATCAAAATTGGAGTGAACATTTCCAGCCCTACTGATAATTGTCATCCGTCCTCTGTATTCTTGAACAGCAAGTTGACACCTGAACATATGTCTGTTAGGTGTTTTCAGGTTTAAAAGGGACTTTACAGCACTACAGTCAGTTACCAATTCAAACCTTTTGTCATCTAGATAGTAATGAAGTTTCTCAAGAGCCCAAACAACTGCTAAGCACTCTAATTGAGTGGCACCATATTTCAATTCACTATTTCTCAAGGTTCTTGAAATATAACAAATTACAACCTCTGAGGATTTATCATTTATAATTTGTTTCTGGTGAAGGGCAGCACCCAGACCAACAAAGCTAGAATCTGTGTATAGTACAAAAGGTTTGTTGAAATCTGGAAGAGCCAATATAGGGGCTGTCATTAAGCAACTTTTTAATGTATCAAAAGCTTTTTGACAGTCATTATTCCAGAGAAAGGCAACATCTTTTCTGGTCAGTTTTGTAAGAGGCAAGGCTATGACCTGATAATTTTTAATATATTGTCTATAATAGCCACACATACCCAAAAAACTTTGGATTTCTCTTACAGAAGTTGGTGCTTTCACATTTTGAATTGCAGCAACTTTGTTTTGGTCTACACAAATTTGTAAGCCTGACACAACATGGCCAAGGACTTTCAAGGATTGAAAACCAAATTTACACTTTTTTAAGGACAAGGTCATATTGATGTCATCCATTTTTTGGAAAACTCTATTTAAGTGAATCATATGTTCATCAAAAGTTTTAGAAAAAATTATAATGTCATCAATATAAACCATGAGCCATCCTTCAATTATTTCTTGATGGAAAGTGTTATCCATGACTTTTTGAAAAACTGAAGGAGCATTTTTAGGGCCAAATGGCATCCTAACATACTTATATATTCCCATATGAGTAGCAATAAGCAAAAAGCTTTGAGAATTTTTCTCAACTGGAACTTGATGATATCCTTTATTACCATCCAGACAACTAATATATTTTTCACCTTGCAAGGTAGCATGTATTGAATTAATCCTGGGTAAAGGATAAATATCATCAACAGTATAAGTGTTTAATGCTCTGTAATCACCACATAATCTAGCCTTATCTTTTTCATTAGAAATCAAGACTGGGGAGATGACACAATATTTGGGGGTGACATCCACTTTCTCAATGATATTCATTTTCAATAGTGTGTCAATATTATCTTCAATATCCTTTCTTTTTGTTGGAGAAGCAGAATATGGTTTTTTCTTAAGACTAGGAGGGATATCACTCAAGTTACAGGATAAGGTAATTTTCATTTCTTCCTGAACAATTCCTAAGACATGAGAACCATGAGCACAAGCCATAGGGAAAGAGGTAATTAAGGCAATAATAGAATCCTTTTGTTCACTAGTTAACTGATCACCAAAAGAAGAAGTATTTATTTCATTTAATAAATCATCCATTTCAATTGTTGTTCTGCCTTTACACTGGATTAGTGAGTTACAAGACTTTAACAGATGCCCAGAAGGTTTTTTAGAGGAGGAAATTTTGAATTTCCTTTTGCCATTCAATCCCAAGGTGAAACAATTATTTGCTGGGTCCAATTTCACACCAAACATGGTTAAAATATCATTACCCTTAATAAACCAATTGCTTAAATTATCATTTTTCATGACAACAAATTCACAAATATCTCTGACAAAACCACCATTATATTTGAAGAATACAGAGGTTTTGTATTTGCCAATAGGAATTAAGGTAGAACCATACCCTCTCCATTTTTCAGAAGTTATAGGTAATAATTTACTCAAATAATCCTTATCTACTGAATCTAAAGCCTTTTCAGAGACTACACTTCCTCCAGAACCAGAGTCAAGAACTACATCAACATTTTTACCATTAATGATAACAGGTGCTTTCAAGGGGGATATGGCTACAGAATTGTTAGTAATATCTTTAATTATTTCAGCTTTTTCCACTGAAGATAAATCCAATACACATTCTTCAGATATATTATCTAAATAATGGACATCCTGTTCTAACATTAAAACATCTTTAACAGAGTCATTGCCATAGGAGATATTACTTTCACAATCACTAGAAGAATTATTAAAATCAATTTCAGCTTCATCAGTTTCTTCATTTTGTTCAACAAGATGAATTTTCTTGTCACAAACATGACCCTTTTGCCATGGTTTGTTACATTTATAACAAGTATTTTTTGCATATTTTTAGGTGCAACTGGGGCAGAGGGTTTACCAGATTTTTCTGGGAGCTTTGAAGAAGGTTTATTCTGATCATTATAAAATTTACCAAGGTAATTCTTTGGTTCATATCTATGGTTAAGTAGTACCTCATTACAGATATTAATGAAAGAAGAATTTTCCCTTACATGCTCAGTTCTAGCCACAATCAAATCTCTATAAGAATCTGGTAATTTATACAAGATTTTATCTCTCCAAATATCATAATCCATCTTTGGATCAATTTCTCTTAGGATTTTTGTTACTTTCATAAGAAAAACAATGGGCTTTTCAACAGAGGAGGATACATATCTAGTATTCTCATACAGTCTTTGCTGAGCTAACCTGAATTTTGAACCACCAAACTGATTCTCAATCAAGGATTTCCAATCATTCCATGTATAATGATTGTTATCTAAAAGAACAGATTCATACCACATCAAGGCTACATTGGAAAATAAAGAAATTAGCTTAGAAACAATTTCCTCATCAGGTAGTTTATAAGATCTCTTTAAATTATCAATTCTTTGGATAAAGTGTTGCCAATCAGAGGAAGAATCACCATCAAAGGTAGGATATTGGTCCAACTTAGGCCAATTTTTCTGACTACCAGGATGGTCCATTTTTTGGTTTGAATTATTCTTCAGTAATAATTCCTGAAGTTTAGCCAGGTGTTCAGAAATTTCATTATTTACAGAAACAGCTGGTGCATGACCATCACAAGATTTTTTGCTAGTAGCAAAAGATTTTACAGAATCATTGTCAGTTTGTTTAATGGTTGAAATATGAGGAAGAAAGGAGGAACTCTGCTCAGGTTCTTTTTCTTTATTTTTATGCAGCTTATGGAAAGCATTCTCATTCATACCATTATTGATGGTTAAGGTTGAGAATTTTTCCTGCAGTTCAGACAAATAGTTTCTTATCCTTGGAATTTCAGACATCTGGTCATTTACTTTTGCAAGAGATAGAACATTTCTATCCTCAGAAACTGTGTGTTTGGCACTTAGTGCATGGAAATCATTCTTTAGCTTTTTAAACTCATTTTGTAGAGATTTTATTTCACTTTTTAATGAATAATTTTCTTCAATAAGGGGTTTCAATTCACTCAAGGTCTTATGTAGATTGATATTTTTATCTGAGATAGCTCTATGGTCACTCCTTATTTGTTTTTGTTGGCTAAGAACAATATTCAAGGTTTCTTTGATTTTAAAATAAGCTGTATCCTGTACAGAAGAACTTACTTTACATTGCAAGTGCAAATTATTTAATCTATCATTCTCATGGATTAACACATCTCTCAAATGTTTGTCTTTTACAACATTAAAATCAAGGTTATCTTTCAATATTTATTCAGAAGTTTTCTCAATTAAGTTATAGACTTCAGGGGAAACAGAATCATTCTTAATTGCAAGAGAAGGATTAATTAAAGAAGTAGAAGTTAAATGTAAAGGTTCATCAAATGACAATTTGCTAATTACATTAATAGGGCTACTAGTTACAGGAAGCTGTCTTTTAACAGTTTTAACTGTTCTTTTACCATGTTCAATAATATTACCTGCAGAAGAAGTCTTATTAGAAAACATTCCCAAGTGACTATCAACCAAATTACTTACCATGGCAGAGGAGGAAACTTCCCCTGAGAGTGAGTTTGGGATTGTGCTTGGGCCTTCTTTCTCCTGCCTTGTTGGTAAGGATGAGGAGGAGGATGGAAATCGGGTGTTCTGGATGGGCCAGGCTGATGAGGAGGAGGATGTTGCACATTCTGCTGGTAGTGACTCATTAGATAATCTCATTTCCATTTCTCTACTTCCATAGTACTTTGATTTTGGATGGAGGATCTGGGGGGCTGTGAAGGTTGAGCCTGAAACTGAGGCTGATTGGGAGGCAACTGAGGAGGGGCCTGGGCCTGATTTTGGTTCCTGAGTTCCTGAACTTTATCCCACAAGGTGTCTAATTTTGCCTTGTATTTCATGTTTTCTGTCTTCAGTTCTTTGATGTGACTGGACAGATTGCTGATTTGTTGGGGCAGAGGAAGCTTTTTTATTTTGAATCCTTTTGGAAGACCTTCTTGAGGTACTGGAGGTTTTACTTCCTTCTGTTGTGCTGGGGGAAGGGGGTTTGATTTGTTTACTTATCCTGTCATTTTCACATCCTGAATTATGTGAATTTTTCTTGTTAGCATAAGATTTTTTATGTTCAACTTTAGAAGAACTCACAGTATCAGCATCATAATCAATTTCAATTTCATCCACTTGCATGTTATCCATTTTCTTAGCCAAACTGTTGGACATAATAGTGGGAAGATTAATTAATTTCTAAAAAAAAATTAATAAAATTCAGTTAATAATTTGCTCCAAATATGAAAAGATTTTTTATTAATTAAATTATAAAAAAAAAATTTTTAATATAAAGTAATATTTATAAAAAATAATTAATAAAATGGACTGCAAAGGAAAATTGGGAATAAACAATTAAGTTATTTTCAACCAATTAATTAAATTACCAAAATTAAATATGGCAATATATGGGACTAAGTACAAAGTACTATTTAAGTCAACCAAAATTAAACAAAAATTAATAATAAAAAAATATTAATTTAATAATTCAATTTTTATTAATAATAATGTTAATTTCTTCTAGGACTAAGAGGAATTAAACACTCTATAATGGTCAACTAGGATAAAAAAAATTAATAAATGAACACTTACACTCAGTGAATCAGCAATTAAACCACAATCACTGTTATTGCAGTAAAAATATAGTAATATGAGTGAGAGGTGCAAAGGTTAACTTACAATAGTGATCGGAAAATCACTTTAAAATAATAGATGAATTAATTTAATATAAACCTTAATGATCGAACCCAAGTTCGAAACACGGTCGCGGCAAAAGTTTCTTTTTTGCTGGGTGGTCCGTGCGCTATGTCGTTTGTCGCAAGTATCGATCGTCGTCGTCGTTAGGAAAGGCTCCTACTTGTCGGCCAGTCGTCTAGAAGAAGGTAAGAAAGGGAGAAGGAAAAGAGGAGGAAAAGAAAATAGGCAAGAAAAGTTTATAGAATTAAAAGAAATAAAATAATAATTTATTTAAAGTGAGGCAACGATGACTTATTTGAGGGATGACACAAAATGAGGTTTTATTTAATAACAATATTATTTAAAGTAAGGGTTCTGCGCGGCAAACACTATAATTACTATCAGACTTAAAGAAACCTGTAAATAGTTATATAAAATTAAAATTAGAATTTTAATGCTAATAAAAATAATAATAAAATGTATTATATTGACAGTTTGTTCAGAGTTGGTTTGTATAGTAAGTGATGAGGCTACAGGGGATTATCCAAGGCCTTTTTATAGGTAATGGGTCCTCTGAAGCGCCACTAAATTTGTAAATACAAGAATCATAATAAGATGAAACAAGAAAATAAAAGAATAAGTGAAACATAACAATTTTGAGAAAAATATGAAACAAATAATTAAAACCCCAAATAAGAACCAAATTTTCCCACAACTAATTACCAAATCAGTAAGTAAAAATAGTGAGTAACTAAACAAGCCTGAGACATAGGACCTATGAGAAAAAATAATTCAAAACAGATGGTACAGTCTGCTTTAAGGGTTTTTTAAGTGAAACAAGTAAAAATATTTTGACACAACAAAATATGTAATCAATTTTAATTTAGTATAAAGAAATTAATTAATTGTTCCAACTATGTAATTAAATAATTAATTTAAATGAAACAAGTAATTAATTTATTACTAAATTAAGTTGAGAATTTTTAATATTATTTTATAAAATAAGTATTATAATTTATTTAATTTTTTATTGACACAATTAAGGGTCCAAAAAACAGCGGCAATAATTATGGATAATAGTATATGAAAAAAAATATATTTTAATAATTAAATTTAATTAATTAAAGTAATTACAATATAAGATAAACACTTGAATATAATTATCTTATAAGTTTTTAATTAATTAATTTATAATTATTAAATAAAAAATGTGCCCTTTTTTATGGAATATAATTCAATGCTTTTAAATTACCTTATAATAAAATTAAAATAATATTTACTTTATTTATATAAATAAAATATTAATATAAATTTATTATGTAATATAATATTAATTTTAAATGCATACTCTGCAATTATTATGTCTTTATTTAATTCCAATAAATTGTATGTTCATTTACTGGGCTCCTGGGACAGCCTGGCTGACAGGAATGGTGAGTAGTCTTGCCCATGCCTTGCATACAACATTGTCCAAATGTTGTTTACATGAGAGGGAAGCTGAGTCATGTAGGAGGATGTACACTGGAGTGGAGAAAAAAAATCCAAGTGCTCTTCTGATAGCCCTGTTTTCAACAACTCTTAGATTTCTTGAGGTGCAAGAAATAGTTTTGGGATTGTGCCAAACAATAGCAGCTTAGTCTGTTCTTGAATGAATAAATGAGTTAATGAGAAGTTTGTACTGATGAAGAGGAATACCCCAGCCAGATGAAGCAAGTCAATGTAGAGCTGTGGTGGCTTTAAGCCCTTTAGCAACTAGCTTAGTGCCATTGGGTTTGAAAGTAACCATTGAATTCAGTTCCATACCCAACCACCTGATTGATGGAGCTGGCTTAAGAGAGTGGCCATCAAAGATTAGTAAGGGGGGAGATTTTGAAAGTGGGAGTCATTTTGTCAGTAATAACCACTTAGTTTTAGACACATCAAAAACAGCCACATGAAATTGACCCCATCCTAGTGCCTCTTCACCTATTTGAGCTAGCGTATTAATGACTTTCTCAGGGTCTTTGTCAGCAGAAAGGAAAATGATGTCATCAATATATTCAATTTCCAAGCAAGACCTCAAGATGGAAGGAAGAGTGAGTAAATTAGAATTATATATTATATATAAGAGAGGAGATAAGGGGGGAACTTATGGAAGGCCTTTAGGAAATAAAGTGTGAGGTGATTCATAAGAGGAAAATGAGATATTGGTGCTGCAACTCTCTAAGGAATTAGTAATAAGATATACTAAGTCCCTAGGTAGTGGGAGAGAAAGTAGAGTGCAGTGGAGCCTCTGTGTGTTGAAAGATGGAAAATCTCCTTTGAAATCTAGGGAAAGAGCCCCAAAAACCTTACCTAGACTCCACTGGTCCTTGGTCCAAATAGTGAGGTGAAGTAGGGCATCAGACGTGCTTCTCAGGGGACAACCACCATAATGATTTTCAGGGAGAAGATTGCCTAATTCCATGTAGAAGTACAAATGAGTGGTAAGCATAGAATCTAACAATATGCCCATAGTTTTGAGGAGCGCAATAGGGCCGAAAGCACTGGGGAAAGAGTAATTGGGGCAGCCTGGTTTGGGGATGATAGCCATTTTGGCATGTTTCCAAATTTTAGGGTAGTGTCCCATGTTCAGGCATTGCTGAGATAGAGATAATAGAATATTAGAAATTTCCTGGGGATTACAATGAAGAAATGAATCAGGGATTTCATCAGGGCCTGGATCTCTGACTTTTTTGGTCTTGAGTAAGGTGGTTATAAGTTCATTTTCAGTGAAGGGAGGAGAATGAGGAATGTGATTGGGGAAAAGAGTTGGAGAGTCTTTAAAATCACAGGGAATTGAGGTGATTGATGTTCCTTCAAAAAATATAGAGGCCTTAAAAAGTTTATCATTAATTATGGCCCCTTCTTCATCTGTAAGAGGTGGGTTAGATTGCAGGTCAGAGGGGAGCAAAAGGTACTTAGCAGGCTTGTAGAGGGTGAGGGGAGTGAGAGAAGAGAGGAAATTTTGCCAGTGAAATTTTCAAAGGAATTTTATTTTGGATCCAAACAGTTTGCGGGATGACAGAAACTTAGCTGTGTTGTGAGGAGTAGGGGAGGAGTGCATTTTTTTCTGGGCTCTGTAACAGGCCTTCTTGAGGGGATCCAAGATTTCTCTGTTCCACCATACATGACACAAAAATCCAGGCTGCTGCAGCGGGAAAAAATGTTCCATTAGTTTGATAAAAAGGTAAGTGATATGTTTGGAAGCCTGAACTATGTCAGAAGGGGAGGGGGAATAGAGGAGAGCAAAGAAGAAATAGAACACTCATCAAAAATTTTCAGGTTGCAAAAAGGTTTGTGCATATTTGGGAGGGGAGAAAGAAAGAAACGAGTAATAATTTATTGATGATTAGAAAGATGTAAAGAAGATCTTTTAATGTATGTAATGCAGCTAATCATTAAACTCAGTGCCAAACTGTTTGCAAACACAAGGTCAATTACCGAAGTAAAATTCCTTGTATTGAAAAATGTTGGAACACCCTGTTGAGAGATTAATTTCAAGTTCAAGTCATTGATGGAGTCTAAGAAGGGAGTTGCTTCTGGATGATTTTAGAAGTGTTTGTTGGAATTGGGCCACAAGTCATGATGAATTTTAGAGTCAGTGAAAAGGAAAGTAGTGATATTAACAAAAGGGGAGAGAGAAGGAAAAATATGTTGTGTAATTGAACAGGTTTGAGACGGATTATAAACATTAACAAATAACAGAGGTGAAGGGTTGTTATTGATGTGAAGGAGCATGAGATCTAAGGAAAGAGATGGGAGTGAAGTAAAAAGAGGAAGAGGAAGTTTTTTTTATACAAAAGCAGCATCTGAGGAGTGAAAGGTGAGGAGTGGGAGAAAAGAACAGGGGAATGACAAGGTGCCAGCCTTGCACAGGCGCAGGAGAAAAATGGCCTGGTGAAAGAAAAGGCTCTTTCACAGAAAGGATGTTGTAGGATGGAGCTGTGGCATCATTAAAAAGAGCAATGACAATTTAATTGAAAAACAGTAAAAGGAAACTTAGGCAATTTATTAGGCTTCTCTATCATAATGGTTTATGGAGGGGGGAAGAAGGCAAGTGCAGGAGGTGAAAAATGAGGGGTGGGGCAGGATCAGTAAGAAGAGCTTGAAGAGAAGTTTGAGCTGTCTTCACTGGGTGATCATGAGGTAGAGCATTGATACATCTGAAGCACACAGGTGATGAAATCTTTTCTTTTTTTGAATGACTTGGAGCTATGATGGCCAGCACTATTAGAACACCTGGGGGGAAGGACACAGTAGATATATAAGTGTCCCTTACTCCAAAACTTGAAGCAGGTGCTACATTTGTGATTGAAAGCCTCAGTAAGGAAAACCTGACCTTCAATATATAAGGGAAAGGGAGGAGAAGGAGAGGATAAAGTGTTAGCAATATATTTATCAAGTGGGTGAAGAACAGCAGAGGAATGGGTTTTCCCCGCCCTTGCTTCAGGCCTTCTTAAACAGGTGATGCAATATAAAGACTTGAGGGTATCAGGATTATCACTGATCAAGGTTTCAATGTCGGTTTGACTATCAAAATCATAATAAGTCAGAGCTCCATGGACCACCACTGAGTACATTAGAGTTTTGTAGATGAGGCCTTGAGGAATCCATGATTGCCACGCACTGGTGAGAGAATTTAGGTTGCCTGAGGTAGCAAAAACGATTTTAAAATCATTATATTTGTGCCAAATGATACCACGGATGAAAATGACAGAATAAGAAGCACTTTTAATAATATTTCTGGTTTTAATTTTGTTGTTAATCATGGTGAGGAGTTTTGAGTTTGATACATCCGTGGGGACTGGAGAAGAAGGGTTGGACTGCTTGATAGTAAAGTGAGGGAGGCCTTGTGGAGGTTGAGTGCGCATTGCAGGGGAAGGGGAAGCAGAGGAGACAGCTTGGGAAAAGGAAGGGCAAGATGAGGGGACATTTTTTGAGGGAGGAGGAGTGAGTGCAGAGGGGGAATGCAGGTGAGGAGTTTGTTTATCTTATTGGTGAGAGAAGAAATATATGGGGGCAGAGCATTAGGTGATACTTGGTGGAAGTCGGTTTGACTGGCCTGGTGGGGAATGGCTGCAGAGAGGGCCTTGATATTAGACATAAAAGCCTTGTGTACCATGACTTTTGTGCCCTTGCGTGGTGGTTCCTTGATAGTGTCCAACAGGTTTGTGAGGTAGGTGGACAGGGCAACTGCATTGGTAGCTTGAGAGATACTCACAAGTCGGACTACTCTAGCGGCGGGGGATTCTGGATTGACTGATGATGGAAGGGGGGCACAAGGAGCAGCAGTCAGACCAAAATCCACAAATGGGTTGGTGGTGCTGTGGCAAGAATTGTTGAGTGTTTGTGGTTGAGAGGCAGGAGGAAGGTCCTGTGTAGCAGCAGAGGGATCAAAAAAGAGCTTGGGGTGAGTAGCTCTTGCTTCATCCAAGGAGCCAGGGGGGTCATCTCTAGGGGGCGTATAAGGGGAAGAGGGAGATGAAAACCTGCAACTTTTGGGATGGTGAGCAGTTTGGGGGAAGGAGGGGGGTTCAGGTGTACATGTGTCTTGAGCCACGGGAGGAATGGAGTTTGGCAGAGGCTGGGATTCCGGATCCAGACAGAGGGCGGTAAGAGCAGCAGCGTGTCTGACATGTCTGGCATGTCAACAAGCATAAGATCATTGTTCTGGTCAGAATCCATGCTTGAGGGGCTTGGATGTACCCAATAAGTGAACAAGTGTATATAAGCTAGCAGACCTTACTGAGTAATAGATAGTGAATCAAACACCAAATGTCCATCACAATACCAGTGAAATGAGGGTGTGAGATATAGTCATGTTTAAAATATACATCTTCAAAAAACAATTGAAATGTTGTTGAGTATTATTGTTATGTTAATAGTTTACTCCACTAAAAAAGTCCACTCAAAGTAGCAAAATACTTGTCCAACTGTCACCGGACAACCTATGAACAAGGTTGAGGATGATCCCAAAGTAAGTGATATGAAAGGATGAGGGAAATTACAACTTTGAAGCACAGAGGATTACTTTGAGGAAGTGATTTGAAGATAGAACTGAGTAACCAAGAATGGCTCCTAATAATCTTTGAGGAATAATTAATGTATAATGTAAGGACACTAACAATTATTGTGAATCTCACAAAGGGTTTCAACTTAATAATCAAAGGGAAGATTTAAGTATTTAGGATTCAATAAAATTGATTATTAAGAGAGAAAAGGACAAATATAATAATAGCCTAATAAGAATTTAACTACTATCACAAATATATTTTATAATTTAATTCTAGCGAACATCAAACCAAAGTAACTCCCTTTAAATATCCTATTCCTCCTCGCACTGACCCATTAATTACCCAGCCACCATATACTCACAGACCCATTTAATCCACCGGAGTTCTCAATTACCAATTAATCTAACCTTATAACCCTTCTTTCCCATTCCTATTTCCCAGACCTCCTAATTACCCTCAAACCCACAATTACCCCTTTTGAAGATTGCCTTGTCCTTAGTGCTAGACTGCACATAAATTGCTTAAGTTTGAAAAGTGTAAGCATCTTTATTTTTTAAGATAATTTTAAAGTTTGAATAGCATGACTAATTCGAGAACACAATAGAAGGTAATTGTTCCAAGATTACTATTTGTTATGGTAGACGTTAGGTTTAGTTAGGTTACACGGCAAGTCATGTATATAGTGAGCCGGTACCCACTAGACTGTTCCTCATTCCTACCGGAGAGTGGAACAGGCTAGAGTTACTTACCCGTGGGTTTTGGGTACCGGCACAATAGGTTAGTAGTTTTCTGATAAGCAATAAATACATTTATTCCTACCGGAGAGTGGAACAGGCTAGAGTTACTTACCCGTGGGTTTTGGGTACCGGCACAATACTATTTGCGTATTGCTAGGAGTTAGGCTTGAATAGTGGTGTAATTGAGGTACCTTTGCTTTGAGTGTCACGTGGCGCGTGACACCAACATGTCAATTTTATGGGCAAAAAATAAATATTTTTAAATCAATTCTTTTCTTTTTTAAGTACAGCCAAATTCGAAACAGTTGGTGCAGTTTTGCAAAAAGAATCAAAACACTTAGACAGAATGCTTGACATTTGACAGAGAAACTGGCAAATTTTTGGTGAAGGGAGGCAAAGGTTGCTGTCAAATATCAATTGAGCTGACCAAAAGTTTAGATGTTTTTAGTAAAACTGCACCAACCGTTTCGAATATGGCTGTATGACTTTTTATTTCATCCCAACTTTTTTAATGGTGCTCATCCCATTTTGCTACCATCACTAGTTTTTAAGTTCAAATTTGGAATTTTTAATGAAATTTACTTCCATGAAAAGAATAGTCAATAATCTATATTTTTGATATGATATTAGAAGGCATCAAAGTTAGAAATCTTCCAATTTAAATATCTCTTTTTTCCACCAAATCAAACATGATTAGTTTTTCATATATGGCCTATTGTGCCTCAAAAACACCCTTTTACCGAGAAATATTGTCGGCTCTGTAGCTTTATTTTTGTGTCATCAAACACTTTTTAAATAATTAAAAATTTCAAACTTCGATACCCCCTATTATGAGTCTAGAGCTCAAAATTGATCATCTTGAAAAGTTTCAGGTTATTTCAGTGCTGATTTTAAGGTTAACCAGGTGTTCGAAAAATCATAAGGACTTATTGCAGGTGGGGGAGGGGGGGGGGGGGACTGGATATTTATTATTTTGTGTGGAATCGACTGTTATGACTGAAAATTGTGGTATTAGAACGAAATAAAGGGGATATTTTTTTTTTCTTATCTACTATCACAGGGTCTATTGGATAAGAATTTTGCGCCATTCATCATGTCGGATCCGGGCAAAAAAAAAAAAAAGAAAAAAAGAAAAGAAAAGAAAAAAAAAAAAGAAAAAAAAAGGGCGGATCCCTCATGGCAGAAGCGAGAACTTTGATACTCCCTATTGGGTTGCCTAACATTTAGTGTAAACTTATTTTTGTCTTTTGATTCATGTACACAGGAAGGTCAGAAAAAGAAAAGAAAATCCGAAATTATGAATATACTGCTTATCAATTATATATTTTTTTGTATTATGTTTAAAATTTTACCGTTTCAAATTGACCCATTCTCATAACTGCAGTGTAACATGTTGAGTTATGTGAGAATAGCTTATGAAAATTGAGGTAAAGAAAAACTTATTTCCGGGCACTGTATACATACAGCTATTTGACAAAAGTTTGCTGTGTTTTTGCCTTTCACTCCCCGCCAAAAATATGAGTTTAAGCCGCTTTTGGCGGGGGATGGATGAGGGGTAAAAGAAGGTTTTTCCAAATATGTATGTACATAGATATTGTTGTGGGTACACCTCGCACTGGTTTCCTTAGCTCAGTGGTTAGAGCAACTAACATGTCATAAGTGGTCACAGGTTCAACTCCTGTAGGGGACACTATCCTTTTCCTCCTTAATACATATACATACAGCATTTTAGAATCACATTTTTTTTTTTCGGTTTTTCGTATCAAATTTGATTTATATGATGTATTACTGCTTAAAATTTCGAATTTTTTGTTGATAAAATTAGATTATATTTTGGTATAAAAGGCATTTAATTTAGAGATATATACAACAGGGTAACAGTGTCCTTAATAAACTGGTGAAGTGAGGGAGGGACATATTAGTAATTTGTGGCATTACAGATATATATGTATCTATATATTGGTGTCCACTCGTTGACATGATATGATAAAGATGGATTCATTGGTATATTTAGAAAGGATGATTGAATGAGCATACAGTTTACAAGATGAATTGAAAATAGGATAAGGATTGAAAGGATGAAGGATTTGAATTTGATTTTGGATCAAGTTTCAGTGGATATGATAGATTGAGACCAAAAAAGGCAAGGGGGAGTAAGAGGTTGACGTCATGAATGAGGACAGTTGAATGATGGAGATGAGGTTTCTAGGAAGCGACGACAAAGCCAAGAAAAGGCCAAGAAGGGTATGATGTGTGTGGATGAGAGGATGGTTAATTTAGATATGGGAGAGTAGGTAGGGAAGGAGAAGAGAACATAAGAGATTTCCACATGATACAGGAAGTGGAAGAGACGTGAGCGTCGGTTGGGCGGCGGAGTGAGGAGGGGTGGAGATGGGGATGGTTGGAATGACGAATAAGATTGTTTTGGATTGAGTTTTGATGGGGTTTTGTCTTGTTTTGTCTCGTTTTAACTTGTTTTGTCTTGTTTTGTCTCGTTTTGTTTGGTTTGCTCTTGACCGCCCGCTTTTTTTCCCCTTTCCTTCCATCCATCCATCCATCCATCCATCCATCCATCCATCCATCCATCCATCCATCCATCCATCCATCCATCCATCCATCCATCCATCCATCCATCCATCCATCCATCCATCCATCCATGGCCATCCATCGTCACGATCATCTCTCCATTTCTGATCCTCCCTTCACTCTTCTCTATCCTGAATTGCCTTCTGATCACAACAATGACCAAACGGCTATCGCTCTCCTCCTTCCTCTCCTGATCTTGCTCTCCACTCTCCTCTTCCTTCTCTTGCTTTTCCTCATCTTCCTCATCTTTTTAAAACGAAGACGCTCTTCCTCATGGTTCCTTCATTCTAACCATTCCTTTCGTTCTCGTAGAATAAGACTCTCCGATGATGATAGTCCTCTCGACTTGAGTAGAACCGATGCTGATGGATGGCTTACTCGTGCTCATGGCAGTCTGGAAGTTGCTGAACAACGATGGCTGGAGCGTTGCAATGAAAACACAAGACTCGGTTATCTTAGAGCCAAAGGTTTTTCCCTTCTCTCTCTCTCTCTTTTTTTTCCCTATCATACTCACTCACTCTCCATCCATTTTCAGGTTGGCAGGACCAATATCCTCCTAATTCTCTTCCCACAGATATCACCCTTTCTCAGTTTCTTTCCATTCAAGAAAAGGGCGTTTCTGCTTGGGCTTTCGAACCCGATTATGACTCCAATCCTTCTCTCCCTGTCTTTGTCCAATCTCGTACAGAAATCACCTTTTTGGCCGACGGCGTAGGCATGTCAAGTAGAGAAGGCGGTGGGGTCTGCGTTCAGAGCAACTTGCCCCTTCCCAAACTCAACGAGGTTTACTATTGGGAGTGCAAAATGTTTGAGAAACCTGTATCGACCGAAATTGCCATTGGTTTGGCCACCAAGCCTTATCCTAGCTTTCGTTTACCCGGGTGGAACAAACTGTCGATTGGCTACTTTGCCAGTGACGGATTCAAATCCCACAATTATCCTTTCACCGCCACCTCTTACGGGCCTCCGCTCAAGCAAGGCGACGTCCTTGGTATCGGATACCGGCCCCGAACAGGCTCCGTCTTTTTCACCAGAAACGGCAAAAAGCTTGACGACGCCTACGTAGGCCTCAACCGCTTCAATGTCTTCCCCACCATTGGCGCCAATGGGCCAGCAATGGTCCATGTCAATCTAGGTCAGGCTGGCTTTGTCTTCATCGAAGCCAATGTCAAAAAGTGGGGTCTCGCTCCTATGTCAGGAACTTTGGCTCCCCCTCCTGCTTATGGCCATCAAAATGGAAGCATCTTGTTGGCCAGCGCTGTGCAATCCACCCCTCAATCTCAAGAATATGACCATCAGCCATATTCCTTTTTCAATCATCATCAATCCCAACAACCGCAACAATATTATCCTCATCCCAGCCCTCACTCCATCGACATCCCATCATCCATTCCTCATTCCTCTGACACCTCATCAATCTTTCATTCTGGCTTCCATGTTCCAGCTCCTAGTCCTGGATCTTCCCCTAATTCTTCTTCGTCTTCTGCTTCTTCTGCCTCAACAGCTCATCCTTCATCCATTATCATTAATACCACCGTAAGCAGTTTACCACCCACCTCCTCTCAACCTCCACGGCCAAGTTTAGCTCGCCAACATTCTGGTTCAAGTTCTTCCAGTGAAGGAACTGAGTCTTCAGGCGGTACAGTCGTCGGGAAAACATATCAACATTGCTCTCAAGATTCTGAGTTTGATCTGCCACATAATCCTGTTAGCTTTTTTTATATTCGAATATCTCTTTTTCCTTAGTATTATCCTAATCTTTCTCATTTTTCATTCCTGTCAGCCTACCCCGAGACCTCTTGATATCTCCTTAGAGGAACTCAATAGTCGTCGTGCCCATGCCTCACAGGCTCAGAGTGTTCAACTTGCGAGTCATCAGCGCCTGCCTTCATCAGTCCAGCCACACTCTTCATCACTACATCAATCTCATTCAATTTCAAACCCTCCAGCCCGCCCCTCTGCTGCTTCAGCCTTAATGGCCAATACTAGTCATCCATCAGCATTACATTCCCCGCTCTCAAATCCTTCTGATAATCGAAGTACTGATGATGCAAGCCCTCCCAACTATGCTCCAATTGACCCTTACAAGTGTTAGTATTTCTCTTCTTCTTCTTTCTCTTTTTCTTTTTATTTATTTATTTTATTTTTGTTGATGGCTATCATGAAATGATATGATATACATACATTCATCTGCATTTTATACGTTGACTAATCTAATTTCTATTTCACCTTTCTTCTCTGTTTTTTCTTCTTTGAACAATGCTTTATAGATGCTGCTGGCGTTGCTGAAGTAATGCTGGCAGATCAATTTCCAGGACTAATGTCTGGAAACGCTAGTTCAAGTCAATCTTCTCCCCCCTTTCATTCTATGATAACTGCCCAATCTTTGATGTCGCAAAACAATCCTACCGGTGCTCGACAAGCATCTGGCCGATCTCATGCCCGGGCAATTGAAAATCAAGAAGAAGAACGCTCTGGTGGAGGATGGCTTCAGAGTCTCATTCCCAGCTTTTCGGGATCACGTCAAAGCCGTGGTTCGAATCCAAATTATTAGTCTTTCATTTCTTTTTCCTAATATCTTCTCTTCCTTTTCCTCCTCTTCCTCTTTCTTCAAGTTGGAGCTAAAAATGCTGAATGTTCATCAAAACTGTTACTTGTTTTCTCTTTCTACTGTGTTCTAAATTGGGTGCAAAAACGTTCAACAGATCATGTTATTTGTATGTGTATCTGCCTTTATATGGGCTGGGTAGTGACCATCATATGTGCACTATGCAGAAAGCTGCGTGTGTCTGGGTTGTCTGTTTGTCATTGTTTCCCTTTCCTGTGTTCAGTATATATGTATGTGTGTTCAATGGCTAGCGAGCCAAATCATTTTCCTTCCCGTTAAGTTTTTATTATCTACATACAGGGAGGGTTTGGTATTCTGTTTTTTTTTTCCCATTGTTTATACAAAAAGAGTTTGCGTATTATCTGTCCTCCAAACGTTTATTTCCTTGCATGTTTTGATAGTTTTTGGTCTGCTACATGTATATACAACAATAGCTCCTTTTCTTTATGGTTGTATTGCGTGCTCATGTCATCCAAGTCAAAATAAAATCTTCCTTTCCCTTTTCTATTCTCTCTCTCTCTCTCACACACATTTGATATACTGTTATAACGTTTTTTTCCTAATTTTGTATTTGTAAGATTAGCAACTCAACCCCAGTTTTTTTTCTAACTTTTTCATTTGTTAGATTTTTGACATTCTTTTTTTCTTTTTTCTTTTTTGATTTTTAATGTTTTTTGTTTTGGAAGGTGGCTTGTTTTTTTATTACTTGGTTGGTTGGTTGCTTTTTATGGGTGTGTGTGTGTGTGTGGCTTTGGTGTCCTGTTTGTTTTTTAAAAAACAAACAAACAAGAGAATGGACAGTTGGAAGGTTGGGGAGTAGGGTGGAGGGGAAGGAAGGAGGAAAAAGAAATAAGGAGGAGGAAGGAAAAAGAATGTTTGCTGATGCTTATGTTATAGACTAGAGTTTAAAGTAGTCAATGTAGTCATCATCTTTTTTTTTTTTTTTTTTTTTTTTTTTGTGGGTGTATGTGTATGTGCAGCTGGTTGTGATATGTGGTTAGGTATTGGTGGGTAGCTGGAAGTTGGAACTTTTTTATTTCTTTTTTTTATTAAATTTTTTATAATTCTTTTTTTTTTTTTTTTTTTTTTTTTTTTTGTGGGGTGAGATGGACTCTATTTTTTAATTATTATTATTTAAAAAAATTGTTAAACATGGAGGAAGAGGAGTGGGGGAGAGGAGGGGAGAGGGGGAAGAATGGGAGAAGATATCAGTAAATAGAGGAAATAATTTGGTTTTTTTTTTTTTTGGATGATAACAAGAATATGGGGATTTGAGTTGTGAGGAAATTCATGATTGGAGAGAGAATGTGGCATATTAACATTGATAGTGCCCTTTTTTTGCATATTTGGCTTTGTTTTGGTAGTTGGGTTGACTGGTTTTATTGGTGTTTTTGTCATTTTTGGGTTCTCAAAAATGTTGCAAGGATTTAAGTCTTGATAGGGTCTATTGGATAGCCCTACTTTTTTTTTTTTTTTTTTTGATGAATCTTGGTAAATTTTTCTCTTATTTCTCTCTTACATATGAGTAGTGTTATTAGGGGTTTTCTGGGGTTTTAATGTTTTCAAAACATATATATATATATTATTATTATTATCTGTGCTTAGTAGAGGCTTACATGTGCTACGGGTCATCTGTTGGGGCAGGTGGGCTACCTGCTTTAGTTTTAGAAAGCTGGGGAAGTAATTTTCAGGGTTGTTTTTCCTTTTTTTTAATGCAGAATAGCTGTTTCAGTGTGTAGAGTTTAGAAAACTGTATGTACAGATGCGTGGGAGTATAGGGAAGCATGTAGGGGTAACTTTATCCACCAACTCATCTGTTGGTACCTTTTACTTCTAGTTTCTTTGTCTCATTTTTGCGGCCATATTGGTCAAATGTTTTGAGGGCAAGGTTAGTTCTTCGGTGATCTCAACTCTTGTAACAGTTGTGTCTGGTGTAGCTTTGTGTCAGCCAGTGACTTATTTAAGATATGTAAACTGGACTGATTAAACTTGTTACTCAATAATTATTTACTTAATTGTTGAAAATATTAAAATATTATATATTTAGTATTTTAATTCCATTAAGTAATTTATTATTTTATTAAATTATTATTAAAATTATTTAAAATATTATATATTTAATAATTTTCTTTCTTTAAGTAATTTATATTATTTTGTTTTATTTATTTTATTTCATTAACTTAGATTGATTTGTATTTTCATCATTGTATTTCAGTTAAAATAGAATAAAATTATGGCCAAGTTGTAGATCTAAGCACACTGTATTTACTGGGGCTCAGACCTTGCTTGAAGTTGGCTAGGGGGAGGACCAGGGAGAGAAAGAGGGGTCTTTAGTTTTTCTCTGAGACTTCAAGGGTTATATTAAATTTAATAAATCATTTGTTTATTAAAACTGTGATTTTTAAACCATGGTTAAATAAAAATTTTCTTTTTGGTTGTTTTTATTAAATTTTTATTCATATTCATTTAACTCTAATATTCTTTTCAAGGTGGAATTAAACTCTCTCAATTACTTTATTAAACTTTGTTTAATTTTCATTTATTTATTCTTATTATAATTTAATTTTATTATTGGTTTTATCAATGATTTATGTTTACTTCAACAGATTCACATTGTATTTACTCTTTAGAATAAAAGGGTGTTTATTCACTACACAATATAAGGGTTGGACTTGCTAGAGAGTCCCCAACCTGAACTCAGATGGAGCTCAGATAGAACTCAGACTGAACTCATACTGAACCCACACTGAACTCTACTTGAACACCCACCTAAAACTGTTCTACTGAGTGGTGTTCTTCCCTGATTGTATGATTCCTTTGTCAATAGCTCAATGTGTGTTCAATCTGTGGTGAGTTTGGGTCCAAGGTTTCGGACTTGCTAGCAAGTCTGCCCCCCATATTGTGTGGTGATTGTTGTTTTTTTTGAGCCATCTTATTTTTAACATTTATTTTATAATTCATTTTATTTTAAACCATTTCATTAACCAATGAATTATTTTATTTATGCATTAAATAGCCTTATGTTTGGTTGATGAATAAATAAATCTATTATCAACTGTTCAATGGGAGAACTATAAGATTTTTTTAAAAAAAAACACTATTAAATAATTATATGCCAAATTATTTCTATTTCTAGTCTATTAACTGTAAAAAAATCATTATAATCCTTTAAAACTACCCTATCTTCTGTACAAGCCAACACTTTGTGACCTGCATTGAGTATCATTACTTTTTTTTTGTGCAATCAAGGCACTATTAAGTGTGTGTTTTTCTATGGTGTGGATTTTACTTTGCATTTCAGGTGTTATTGGTTTTCAGTGTTATAATAAGTGGCTACTTTCTTCACTTGTGAGGAAGTAAAGAAACTTGTTAAAAGGGGAACATTGTAACAGTTCTCTAATTTGATTCAGAAAATTAATCTTACCTGGGTTTTTATAAAGGGACAATCGGTTTTCTCTTCAGTTTTTATCCAACCACATTGGTCAAGTACTATAGGATAGTCTAAAATGTAAAATGCTGCCCTATGAAAAAGTTTTATTCATTTTTTGAAAATCTGGGTTGACCTTGAAATCATTTCTCAAATGACCTGAAATTTTTTTCATTATGATCTATCTATTCTGGGCTCTATCTAGCTTGACTCACACACATATATATATATAATGCAGGCACCATTGTATGCTGTTTTGATTTCAAGTGGTGGTCATGTCCCATGAAATGATATGTGACATGGTAAGAGAGCCCCAATGTCATATTTTATTATGAGATATGATGTCATGTTGTGCATGCAGGACATTTACACGTGAAATGAAAACATGATATCATTTACCCCCCCCCCCCCCCAATATCACAAGAAAATCAATGACATGTTTTTATGTCAAGTGGAATTGTCCCACAAAGAAACATGATGTCACATTTTGCATGCAGGACATACAGGGTGTGAAAATGATAACTGGTAGGCAAGCTGTTTTTTTGTACCTCAGACCACCCTCAGAGTAAACTCAGTAGCAACTCCAGTGGCCCTTACTTCAAGAAATGTGGTGGTACCATAATACAAGGAGTCCAATTGAGACACTTCATGAAGAAATTCATCTTGTAAGCTGAATCAACAGCAAAAAATATATTTTTGACTGTCAGAAAAGAGTATAATATTTCCTAAATAAAATTAAATATCAGAATAATAGGCATTAGCTATAATTTTTAATGAAAAAATTCAGACAGTATTTGAAAAATCATTACCAAAACTATTTTGAACCATAGTTTTTGAAAGATGTCCTACAATTTATTTATCAGTGATAACTAAATTTTTTAACCATCTATCATAACACTAAAAAACAATAAATCCAGATTTCAAAAAATGGTTTTCAAATTTATCCTCCACAATGTCACATAAGCTAACTAAAATGAAGTTTTGGTCTGGGAGTGTGATTGACTTCCACATTTTTAAGATCACTTCTACCTTCTTTCCAGTAGATAGTTTTATTTCAAAATTATCATTCCCCTTGTTCTCAGAGTATAATGAGAAACCTTTACCTCCAGAATCAAGATTTTTATATAACTAATTTCAGCTTTCAAAAATTTTTATGAGCTAGCACAGAAGGAAAAAATTCTGAAACAGACTTCTGGTTCACTTTTGTGACACTATTCCATACCAAGGTGCATTTCAGGGAAATACCATGGAATGACCCTGGTTGAGCCCAGGGCATGACCCTAGCAGTTACTTCTCCCAAGATTCCTTTGCTTTAGTTTTTATGTCATTATCATCTCCCTTTCTTTCCACTTCTAAACCCCATATGTTCATCCTCCTTTCCTTTCTACACACATTCACCAGAAAAAAAACATGGGCACCTGATATCAGGTGCCAATCCCTATCTTTGATTTAACTCAATTTCAGCTCAGATGTACTTCTTTGGGGAAAGAATGCAAACTAGCTTGTGCAATATCAAATCAAATTTACTCTTAAATCAAGAGTGAATATAGGGATAGGCACCTGCTAGCAGGTGCCATCTAGTTTTTTGTGGTGATTCTTTGTCTCTTGTTTCTTCAATTTTTCACCCCTCTACTTTTGACTCCTTCACCAAACCTTTTCTCTATACTTCATGTTAGGTTTACCTCTACCCTACTTTTTCCATCTATTTTATTTTTTAATCCTTTCTTGTTTTCTATTTCTTATTTATTTAATTCAATCCTGACCCCTCAGATTATCTTTCTGTGTTGATATTGAATTTCTTCTCATTCTCTCTTCCAATTCACTGTTAGTTCTCCTACCTCACCGTTCCTATTTATCTCACTATACTCCCCTAGTGTTTTTTATATTCATACTCATGTTCTCAGGTATTTAAATGCAATAAAGTAGGGAAATTACTTAATTTACTTCCTAAATAATCAATAAATTTCAAAATTTATATCAGAGTAGGTATTTAAATCACTTTTATAGCAAAAATGACTTAAATAATAAAGAAAAATGTAGAAAACTAAATAACAACTCAATTAAAAAAATTCTAAAATACTAAAGAAAAAACCATTCAACCAATTCAAAATTAAAGTTAAGAAAGCTTACTGATGGATCACCAATGAACTATAAAGCTAAATAATTAGAAAGAAACTCCAAAAATAAGTAATAAAGTAATTACAGTGTAACTAAGTAACAAAGCAAAAAAATCAGATAAATAAGACTTATATTCAAGCAAATAAAAAAGTTTAAGGTAAATAGAAAACTAAATGATGGTTTAAAAATAGTGAGATTTTTTTTAATTTTTTTACAACACTACACAGCTAGGGGCATAGATGATGTATTCAGTATATAAACAATTTTTTGAGCTAAAATTTCCAAAAAATTCTTAATGAAATAGATTTTTGTGATAAATTTTGTAGATTATGGGTAGGGATTAAGTTTGAAAATTTCTGTGAGTCAATAATAAAATTGGTGAAAAATTTAGTTAAATTGGAAAGAGTGAGTGAGCTAGAAAGATTAAGTGTGATTTTACATTTCTGGGAAATTCTCAGAGGGTAATTTGGTGCTGGAGTGGGTGCTGGTGGAAAAAGAGAAATATGATATGTTCACTTGTTCCTCAGGAGTTTTTGGAGCATGTGGAACAGTTGGGGGAGTCAATAAAGTTGATTCAATGCAAATATAAATTGAGGGAGAGGAATATGTTTTGAGCTTGAGCCAGGGTATTGACTTGGGGTTTAGAAAGGATGGTGTGGTTTTACATTCTATGAGTGGGGCATAAGGAATTTGGCCACAGTGTGTTACTTTCAGGGAGGAGCTGGAAATCATTGAGTTTCTGGTATGGAATTTTATGCAGCATTTTAGAGATATTATGGAGTGTAGGATGGCTTTTTTCATGGTCTTATGGAAGAAGCTAGCTAAAGGGTGGGATCCCTAGACTAAAAAGTCAGAAATTCTTTTCCCAAAGATACCCATGTGTCTTGGGCACTATTTTAGGGTAGTTTCAAAGGAGGTTAGATTAGAAATGGTATCTATAATCTGGTTGACTATAGTTGAGCTAGCTTGAGAGTATGAGGCTTCTAGAGTGTATATGATTGCTTGACTGTCTGTACAGATGACTAGAAAGGTGGAAAACAAGAGTTGATAAATTGAGAGGGTCATCTGAAGACCTAAAAAAATTCCACCTTATTTGGCTTTGTAGAAGGATAAAATAATATATGATTCTAATAACAAGATACAAAGCGTTTTCAAGCTAGGTTCAAAGGCTGGTGTGGATTTCCCCAGAAGGGAGACAGGACCATTGCTAGAAATGGGCAGGGTTTAGGGCAGGATCAGGTACAGGATAAAGATGATGATAAATACTGCATTTTCTTTTGTGCTATCTATGATGTGTGAAGAGGGGGGGGGGAAGGCATGGAGCTCTTTAAGGCACAGATCTGTAAATTTTTTGGTGGGAAAAAAAGGGAAAGTGGGCTAAGTTTCAGAATGTGGCTTGATGGAATTCTATGGGCTGATGATGGAGTGGGAGAAGAAAGATTGATTGATTTTGCTAGTGATACAATGGGGTTAGATAATTAATCAGAGAGGACTCTTTTTGTTTCTTTGAGAATGGTAATAAGACATTGAATGACTGGAAAAAATGTTGTATTGTGTGTTAGAGATTGGATGAGTACAGACTTGAAGCATCCTGGGCTTGAAAAATGGACAGAATTTCTAGGACTTATTATTTTTAGGTGGTCTATGATTGTTTGATGAGGAAATACTGGACTTCTATGACATATTATGCTCTAATGTGGGAGAGAGATGTAATAATATGTATCAGAAAATTTGTGTTTTTGCCATCCTGTCTTTATTTCTTAAAAAAAGTATCATAAGTGTGCAAGTAAAACATTTCATATAGATGTGAACTGAGGGGTGGTCCTACAAAAAAAATGGATTATCCAGGAAAGTTAATACTCCAAAAAAAAAGAAAAAAAGAAAAAAAAACTTTCTAACCATCTGAAACACAAATCAATGGTGAACTTTGATTATCATTTCATGTGATGGATGTGAGTTAAAGTATGTCAGCTTGAACTTCCATTAACTGATAAGAAATAGTGAGATGGGATAATAAACTTCTTGTATTTTGTCAATAGTGTTAGTATAGTATTTAAATTGATTCCATGTAAAACATTTAATGGTTTTTATTGATTTGACATTTTTATTAAGATCATTAAAGTAATCCAACCCCAAACTCACAGAAGAAATTCAAGTTGGGTGCTGATACTGACATAAAAAAGAATAATAGAAAGATGAGGGAGAGAAGCAAGTAAATTAAGAAAGGATAAGAGAAAATTAGAAATAGTAAGGCTGTACAGGCCAGGTGGAAATGAAAAGAGGCAGGTGGAAGGTGCCCCAGAGGTGTGAGAAACAAGGCAAGTAGGAAAGTAAAGGAGAGTGAGAGTGAAAGATAATGAAAATAAGAGGCAGGGACAGAAAAAGAGGGAAAGAATATGAAGAAATAATGAAAAAAACACATTTACTAAGTGAAAATAATAAAATTGAACAACCAGAAGAGGGTACCAGAGAAAATGCATAGAGAAAGAGTAACAAATATAAAAAGAAAGCAATCATGAAAAATGAGGTGAATGAAAATAGGTGCATGGGGTTTAAAAGTGGAAAGGAAGAGAGATGATAATGACAGAAAAACAAAAAAAAAGGGATCTTGGAAAAAGCAATTACTAGATTCATTCCCTGGGCTTAAAAAGTGTCACTCACAGAATCACACCCATAAATTAAACCTGAAACCAAAAACTGAACCAGATGCCTGGTTTAACACTTTTTCCCCCTGTGTAGGTGATTGATCTTTTTCAAAAAATTAGTGATATATTTCTTTGAATACATCTTGTTCACATATTAAATGCATTAACTATAATCTTCACCAAACATTTGAAATGATTTTGAAGTATTTTAGCTTTTATCTAAACCAAAGACCTTTTTCATTTTATTATCAAAGTAATTATCACTCCTCTCCATAAGAGATTGTAGCTGGCCAGTTAAGGAGAATTTTTCTTATGATTGTTTAGACCATTTCACCTAAACATGGTAAAAAATACTTGGAGTTAACTAGTGTAAGTATATATGTATAAACACACTTTCTTCTTGTTATTTGAAATTTATTTCAAAATTCCATTTATATGATCATGAGCTCAAACTTCAATTGATATTTCTGGTCCAAACTATTTGAGAACTTTGGGAAAATGTTGGGCCAAGTCAAAATTTGGTTTGATGTCAAAGTTGGGCCAAAATTCCTTAAGACACTTCATATATTCTTTCAATCAGTCTTGATAAGATGAAGTTTGATCTTTATTTATTTCTAAGGAGGTCAAGAGGTTGATTATTTATACCAAAAGAAAAATAAATTTCATCAATTTATTTTCTTGGATTTCAGAAATTTCAATAATCCAAACTGGAATCAAAGCAGCCACATAAATTTTCTTTACAGAACAAGCCATTCTTCTGTCTTGAGATTTGTACCAATCTCCCCAACATTGTGTGTATCATATGTCAGCCAAACAGGGAGTATTGTATTCTCAATAAAGTTTGAAAAATTATCAGCTTGCTTTGTCAAAGAGATAAATTGGTAGTGTAATAAACTGGAAATGTGGCTGATTTTGAGCTAATTTTAGGTCTAAAAGAGACGGAAGAAACTTGAAATGCATTATCAGAAAAAGGTGGATCAAAGACATTCATATTAAATTATAAATCAATCAAGCTTACCAGAGCCTCTAAAATTTGAGCTTGACTTATTTTTATCTGGACTGAGGTCAACCTGACTTCTGGAAATTTTTGAAGATGAAGTTATTTTATGATTCAATTTTGGATGCTCATGACCTTTTTCTTTATGTGATTGTTTTTTCTTTTTGCCTCTATTGAGTGGTTGAGTAATCACTTAAACAGAACTTATTTTTACATCTTTTCTTGAGACTTGAGAAGAAGGATCTGGGGTGAATGACAAGGACTTTGATATTTTTTTTATTAAAAATTTAAATAAAAAATTATTATCATAGGAGCTAAAAAATGAGAGGTAAATTGATTGAGAAGAAGAAGGGTAAAAATTTTAAAATCCACATTTTGAAGAGTGTGTTCATCAGACATATTTAACTGAAGATATGTTTTGATAAAGTCTTTGGCCATTCCAATAGGTAAGCTGTGCATTAACTTAATTATGGTAAATGAAACAGGTTTTCAATATCAAAGCTCAAGTAGGGAAGAGTATTGAGCATCTTCACTATCCATTTTTTTTACTATATTGAGCACTTGAAGCATTTTTCCACTAAAACAAGAGCAGGGAATATTAGAAATATAGCTGGAAAATACAGAAATTTTTGGACAGCAGGAAGGTTGCCTATCAATGGATATGTTTCAGCATGTATCAACCAGATTTCAGGGTGAAAAAATATCTTTTAAAAAACAAATCCTTTCAAAAACTGTTGAAGTTCTTCTAAAATTCATGTAATAGCATTATTAAACTGATACAAACTTGGCTCATTGGGCCCAGGTGTGATTACTCCCAAGAAGACATGTTGCTTTTTATATTGTAAATGAGGCAGAAGATTTAGACAAATCATAATAATTGAAAAAAATGACACTTGATTATGACCACCAATTATTTTCCTAAAAGGATCAGAACAATTAAAATAAAAACTGAAAAAAAGATTTCCACTTATAAATGTAAAATAATCTCCTCTGAAATATTTGAAATCCATCCATACTGAACCATTCAAAACATCACACATTTTTCTTTGAGTATGTTGTGTTCTTCTAAGTGAAGCATGTAGATCATCCTCAAAGTGGTGGAGAAGTAGGAGATGAGAAATCCAAGATATTAGATACTGTGTTTTAAGTTTATGGACTGGGACTGAGGATATAGCATGATAAACTATCTCCTTGAATAAGGGGTGGCCACATCTAACCAAATCTTTAACCTTGGGGGGTGTGGCATTGAGCAAAATCTGACCACAGTGAGTTTGATCATATTTTTACTCTTTAACCAGCAAAGAAGGTTTATGAAAGATATTGGGATGACAGAGTAATTTTTTTAGAGGTGCATAGATATTATGTTGCTTGAGAACTGTGGATATTCTGAAAGGACAATATTTTGAATCTCATTTAAATTTCCTAGAATTTGGAAAAAGATTAGAGATTAGATAAATACTAAAAAATTCTTCTTTGATACATGTAGTAACTTGCTTGTGAGATAGTTTTTGCACCAGAAATCTGTGAGAAATTTCAATAAGGACAGAAAAAATTAACAGTGATAAATGGGAGTGTAATAGAGGAGTAAATTTGGAGGTGTTGATTGGTGAGATATTTAGATTCAAGGATATTTATTTTTTAAAAAATTAGTTATTCAAATAATTTGAGAATTTGACTTAGCATGAAAAGCCTTATCAGCCAGCATATACTACAGGCTTGACTAGTAAAAATAAGATTATTTGAGGTATAAAATCATAAATTGGTAGAATAATTGAAGTTCTGACTCTTTCTGAAGTAGAAGGAAATATTTTATGTGAAGTGAGTCATGAGGGGCTTCAGGATTCAAAAAAGAGGAAACACAGGGGAAAAAAATAGTGAACTAGCTGTCTGGTTCTGTTATATGACCCTATTTCATTCCTAAGTGAATTTTTGTGACAAAACAATGAATGCCAAGTTTTTAGTTCATCTTATTTTTTGCTGTGGAAGAGGAGGTGAAAGAGCTCTTGGAGGGGGGTTACAAAGTTTAAGAAGTGGGTTAAAAAGATGAGGGGTGAAAAAATGAATGAAACTCTAAAAAAAGAGAGTAATAGAGTATTTGAATAAATCAATGAAGATTAGAGGACATGAGTGAAGGAGATATCAATTTCAGAAAAGCAAAAAATAAGATAGGTTCAAAAAGGGTCACTCCACAAATCAGACACGGAGTCATACCCTGAAGCAAAAAACTGAACCATATACCTAGTTCAGGGCTGTTCCTCCCTGTGTAATGAGGAATATGATATGATGATATATTTCTCTTGGTTGAATTATCTGAAATCCTTGATTTTCATCTGGAGTTTCTAGCCAATCCCTTGGTAAAATAACCACTATTCTTAACACATATTTTCCCTCTTCTGATGAATAATAAGCTTTGAAAGCTCTAGAGGGTTTCCTCAAGGGAGAAAATATCCTAAAGGAAGAAAAAATGGGGGATGAAGTTCAAAACCTTTCTGATTCTCATTCCCAACATTAAACTTCTAACTCTCAACTGAGCTGTTCTTCTTTAGCTTTTATTTTTAAAGAGGATTGAAAGGTCTTTTTATGTGCAAGGATGATATTAGAAAGGAAAGGATACCACTCTATGCTGAATTTTTAGATATAACTAACTGGTTTAAAGGCTTCCATAAAAAACAGGTGTCAGTCAAATGGCTAAGAACTCAACAATCTATTAGGGGGTATCAAAGTTAAAAGTCTATAATTTTTTAAAAGGTATTTCATAGCACAAAAATAAATCAATAAAATTGTCATTCATTATCAGTAGAAAATTTTTTTGGGGGTAGGATATTCCATATTTAAAAAAATAATCATGACTGATTTGGTAGAAAAAAAAGAGATTTTTAAATGGTACATTTCTAACTTTGATACCACCTATTTTTAATGTTTTTTTTATTTTCTAGGTACTAGAAACGTTTTTTTCTTCTCTTTATATCTCAGTAAAAGATATATCTTCAGCTATTCTTGTTGATTTATTAGAAAAATGACAAATGGATGCTAAAGATCAGTGTATTTCATGGATTAGAAAGAGTGGGAAAAATTTTCAGCCTCCTGAAATAAACTTTTAATTACACCATTTTCTCATGACTTATTTTCCAAACAAAGAAATGATAGTATATTTTTAAGCTTTTCTGCAAAATAAAAAAATATTAGTTAGCTTAATCCACATACTTATGAGAGGATGAACAAATGGCACACAATGAGTATTAAGATGAATGCACCTTTAAAAATTTGGAAAATAAAAGTAAAATAGTCTTCAAATATAGTGTCAGCCTGTATATCCCCAGGACTGAGTAAAAAGTACTTATAAATTATGTTAAACACATGGACTATACATGTGAACAAGAAATAAAGGTACAAAAATTGTATACATAAGTGAAAATAATGATAAAATATAATATATGCCATTATAACACCTTATATACATGCATATATCAACCTTTTATAAGTCTTATGTACTTATTATCATGTTGGAATATGCTAGTGTAATCATAAGAGCCTTAAAAATAAGGATGCATAAATTTTAAGTAGACTTAAAGCTTTTGTTTTAATTGTTTTATGTGAAAAACAAGATATGTGCTTTAAATCACTTAAAAGTTGAATATATGTGCTACAAATTTAATAATATTAAAAATACGCCTTTACAGATCAATTTATCTTAATTAGGACTAATGATTCAGCTACTAAAATGCATACAAATAAAACTTTTAAAAGTTGGTGTTTTTTATGCCAGAAATGGCTTCTGTGTACTGGCCACATAATGCCTGAATTTTACCCAAGTGAATAGCTTCATTTTTAGCAAAGTTAGCATTTTTACACTATAATTACCCACATTATTTGCCCACTGTGGGGAAAAACACTAAAATAGGTGACAGGTGCTTATTTAGTGTCCTAATTTAATTATAGGTGCATTGACCTTATTATATGCACTAATTTTATTAATAACATCAAGCTTGGTGCCTTTAATTCACTACCAAAATTAATTTGCCTGAATTAGTGAAGGATATAACCGTTCAAGCGCCTTCCAAGGAATGCATATAGTTACCCCACATCTCATGTCCTTTTTTGGGTTTCTAAGTGGTTTCTCAGTCAATATTGGTTATTTTTGAATGGGGATTTCACGTAGTATAATGTCATGATTAGCCCCATCATTTCTACTATTAATCCCCCTTAATATGAAGTAATAAACAGTCTTAATTTTCCCTTATATTCTTTTATTTTAAGATATTACATGCATATACTCTCTTTTTTGCTTATTTATTTATTTTGATGAATTATCCCTATTACTTCAGGATTTTGGAAGTTGATATCATTCTAATTATGTTATTTTTCATTCTTTATACTGTTGGACAGGTGCATTATCTAGAATGAGGCTTCATTAGCTTTCTATAGGACTGGTAAATCAAGGGGTTCATGGGAGACTTATTGGGTTATTAAAGGAGAGGGGTTTTGGTCTTGTTTTCTACATTCTTTATTATTACAATCAAATTATATAACCAAAAAAATTACAATAAATATCAATATAAATTATAAAGTCTTTTAGAAGTATCTGAGCTATTACATTTATTTTTCTACCAACTATAAGATTGTAACCCATATATATAATTAGTGAGTTTCAAATTACTGAGATCCTTATATTGAGTTATATTTTAATACTTATTGGATTTGTACTACAGTATTCATATAGGACTATAAAAATCTTCTAGAAAACTGAATATTCAAGCTATTTCACATCTTTGTACTTGAACTCAGCCTGACACATAGTTTTAAGTTCATTTCAAGCTTCACAAGCTTCTAATCATAAAACTCTCCTTGAGATTTATTTATTTTCTTTTTTTTAAATTGCATAAAATAAATTGAATCCATAAATTTTCAATACTTTCATTTAATTATTTCCTATAATTCTAAAGTATTCCTATTTGAAATCTTAATACTTAATAAGGAATATAAAATATTTTTAGTACCAATTCACTGCATTGGTATATCAATATTAATCACACTCTTCTAAATTTACCACAAAGTTCAGTTATTACTAGAAATTTGGATAAAGCTCAATCATACCTTTTGTAATCACAAATTTCTTTTAAGGATTGTATTAATCACTGATGGTAAGTATTTTCATTTCTTTTTATTCAAATATTGTGTTGATAGCAAATCAGATGCTGGAGGTGGTTCTAATGGCTCATAAACTCATAAATATTCTCCCTCACTCTCTTCAATTGGTTCAGTACAGCCACCTCAAGAGAAGTTATCCATAACACCTTATGAGCCACCTTCACAGGATCAAACTCAGCCTCCTCCAGGAGAGTGCAGAATTCATCCCCCTGAACCAGTTACTGTCTTCCATTTTTTCAATAAATCTAATTAAATCTTTTGAGAATCATCCAAGATGAATAAAAAACCATTATTTTATTGTGTAAGGTATGTTTTTTATTAAATAGGCATTTTCTTAACTTTCAAAATCACTAAAATAATTTTTTTTTGGTTAGAACCTTAGAAAAGGAGCTTTGAAGATTTCCTTAAGGAAAAATCAGTAAAAAATGATGGTAATTTTTTTTATCGGAGAATTTTCTACAAACTTTAAAATATTTTACAATAGAAACATAAGTATTGGAGCCAAATTTAGCATCAGTACCATAAATTAAAGTCCAAGAAAAATAGAACTGAAATTAATTTGAAAAACAAGCATCTTCTTTAACAAATAATGTTTCTATTCCTTCAGCCTCTTCTCCTTCAGGTTTCTCTGTTACTATGCTCTCACAATTACCTTTAGCAATAGATCCAAGTATAAAAAAACTTCAATCAAATCCCATTAAAAATCTAATTCAAAAATCTCAGAATTCACATTCAATGATGCAGAAGAATATTAATTCCATTTCTAATGAGATATTTCAAGGATTGAATTTCTCTCTGAAAAGGATAAAAATAAATTCAGAGACTCAAAAACTTTTATCTGAATCAAGAATACAAAATATTTTTCAACTCCTGCCTTCATGCTTCATCCTGAACAACATATCAATCTCAAATTGAAACATCAAGCTGAAGCTCAATTAGCCCAAAATAGAGTATCATGCTTTTATTATTACTTGAATTTTAGTGAAAAATCTGTTTGGAACTTGAAAATTCTTAATCAAAAGTCTCTAGATGGAGGGTATGTTATAATGGAAAGGCTCCCAGAATTTTCAAATTTCAGAAGAAACTTTGAGTGATGAATCTTTCTTAAGAATACTTCAAAGATAGATATCTTGGAATTCAAAATATTTCAAGAATAAATTCAAACATAAACTATATTATTCAGCTCTTCAAAAAAAAGAAAAAAAGCTATGAAAAATATCAAGCACAAGAATGCTAAAATGAGAAGAGAGGCAAGTACTTTCATCTTTTAATCTCTTGAACAAGATCAATTATTAAATTTTAGGTTCCATAGTTTCACACTTGAAAAATTAAAACAGAATTATCATTTTTTATCCCTGAAAATGCTGGCCCATTTAAACATGTTGATATTCATTCCAATACCAAACAAGACCCTACTGGGAAAAGGTGTTAAACGATGATTCCTTGGAGAAGCACAGGTATTTTTTGCTGTTTTAAAGCACTTTATGAAGGTTGGGTTAATACAGAAATAACAAAATTAAAATTATCTAAGGCTAGGTGAAACTTTAGAGCTATGATTGACTGTCCATTGATGGTTTTTTCACAGCCATAAAAACTTCAAGATAATAAGCCTGTTTCAGGGCTCTGTAACTGTCCTGTAAAATATGTTCTTGATGATAGAACTCTACCAGCCAATATTTTGAAGGCTTATGTTCATCAGGAATATTTTAATAATCTGAGTGGTTTTGAAATGTAAAATATAGATTCAACAACTGATTCATATTTTGATGAGTTGGATCAACTGATAGAATATTATTTCTGTAAATAAAAAGATTCATTAACCCCCCAAGAAATTATCACATTTATGTATTAAGAAAAAATGATTACCTTATTTTTGATCTATTCCAATGTTTTCTGATCTGGGATATAATAAAATACATGATTTTTATTTATTTTTTTATATTCTCTTTTGAATAATAATATAAAATACAAGCATAACTGTTATATTGTTTTGTAATAACAAGAGAATTGGTTATAAAATACATTTCTCAATTTGATGTAATATGAAGATTTCTCAAGTTACCATTAGGATCATCCTTTGGCTCATTTTTTTCCATGTAAGCTGATGGTTTATTATTTAATTTATTTATGTATATATATACTTTATAATGATGGAAATATACAGGTTTTTTGGTGCTTTTATTAATTTGAAAGTGTTTTTGAATTTTTTTTCTAGATATATTGCTTTTTAATTATTATTTATTCAAGTTCAGATTTTAAGTAATGTTTTTTTGTAAATGTTTTATTAAATCTCTAGCTTAAAAAATATAATTTTTTAATTTTAATTCTCTTCATAATTTTCCCTCTTGAATTGGTGAACATCACTCCATTATGCTCTATATATTAAATTTGCTCCTTTGTGAAATTTTGTTAAATACATCTGCATAATTATTACTTTTACTTTAATAGCTATGAACATAGATTATTGAAATGGTTCATAGATTGAATACTTTTAATAATTTAGTATTGAAGTAAAAACTGATAAAAGGCTTATTTTCATCATAAATATTGATATGTACTTACTTTACATTCTGAAAACCCTTAGAAAATTTCTATTTCTTTTATAGCACAATTTTCATATATTATAAGACAATGCCTTGATTTTAATCATATTTTGTTGAAATTTTATAATTTTTATTTCTGAAAATTGCAATAACTAATTTAGATTTCAATTATATAAGTTTAAAAAAATACAAGCATAAAATAATATTCAAAAATTAATTTTTTCTTGCTGGTTTATTTAATTTTTTATTATAAAAATTATGAATATTTTGAATCATGGCAAAAGGAATTTGAATTCAATAATTGACATAGAAATCAATATTTGATTCTTTAATGAAAAAGAAATATGTCTTAAGAAAGACATTACTTTTCTTAAAAAAGACAAAGATAATAAAAAAGATAAAAAAATACTATTCTAAAGGAAAGTTTGTTTTAATTAGAGTTTAAATCTTTTAATTATTTAATAAAAAATAATATTTAATGAAAATAATGAATAATTTGGATGAAAGGAGAATATAAATTCATATAAATGAAAATATATTAGCTATAAATATATAAATATATAAAGAAATATATAAAGAATGATAATGTGAAGAAAGTACTTTTTATAAGTTTCACCAGGACTAAATTTCAATAAGTGCAAAAATAAATAGAAATTTAATAGAATGAAAGGATGGTTGAGTAATAATGATTAAATAAAAAGTAATATAGAATAGGGGAAGATAGAAGTATGTAGGAGAGGAGGGGAAAAAATAACATCCTACTATCTATATTAGGGGGTATCAACATTAGTGAATCCACAATTAAATTAATTTTCAATAAAAATCCTTATACCCCAATTATCTTCTGCAATTATAATTGGGGTATTAGAAATTTTGCATGTCAATTTTCACCTCTATCTGAAATTTTTCACCTCAATTTTTCATAACCACATCTTTTACAACATTTTTGATATCCCAGGCTCCCTACCTTGCTGCCCACTCCCACCCTCATCCCATCCTGTCTATTCCTTCTATCCATTCAGATCCCTCCCCTTCTCATTTGCTACGTTTTACTCCTTTTCATCATCAAATATCCTAACATGCCTTGCTTTAACATATCTTCTCAAACACAGCCCTCTTCTGCTTCTTCTTCAAATCCAACTACTCTCTCCTTCCACTGATCAGCTAAGAAATAAAAAAAATCAACTAAAAAAAGATGATCACCTCATACTTATAAACTGAATAAAAACTAAAGCTAATTATGATGTTTTCTTTGGTACTGAGAATGTAACTAAAGACAGTGATTTGTGTATAGTAAAATGGTACCTTACCCTATGGTAAAGAGATTTTCCAAATTTCTTATAGCAGCACCATTTCCATTAGACCCAAAGAAACATGGTGCAACAGCAAGTTAAATGGCAGGATCACGCTGTTTATTACAAGAACTTTTATGAAAGATAGTGTGATCAGAGATGAGTTGATAAAGTTTGATGAAGGAACCCAGAGAAGTTCAAAATAGTTGTGTGAAGTTTAAAGGGGGATTTCTGAGAATTGAGTGGATAATGTATCTGGGATTGTGAGCATGATTTTGCTCCCTTTGGTTGATGTAATATTTTTTAGATAGTATAGAAATATAAGCTAAAGTGTTTTTCAAATAATAGTCAGAATTAGAGTCAGTGATTAAAGCAAAAGCAATGGCATTCATAGTTGACTTAAGTTGCTTCCTAGTAGAGAGGTGCTTCATTTTTGCAGGTATAAGGTTTAGATTATGCAAGAAGTGGGAATTTTGACACCAAATGAGTAGGGGGTGTGTAGATAAAAAATGTTAAGCTTTCACCACAAGGATTAAGTCACCTATAATGAAGAGTGACATAAGGAAGGCATACACAATTATTTGTCATGTGAATTCCTTACAAATCAATCATGGATGTGATGAGTTTGGGATCAGGAATTAGGAATAGAAATTGGGGTATAAGAGGGAGATTAATGCATGATCATGGATTTCTTATCCACTAGCTCAAAGACTAGTGGTTAAGAATCATCTGCAATTAAAAATTTCAGATCCAGAGAAAAAACTCCTGATCCCTAATTGTGAATATGCTAACATTGATACCCCCTAATGTTTAAAAGTCTCATGAAGGTATTAGAAAATATGATTTTAACTAATTAATATTTCTAATGATAAAAAACATACACATGGTAGAAAACCAGTATAATGATTAAAAGTCTCATAAAGGCTTTAGAAAATATGAATTTAACTGATTAATAATTTATTATAAAAAGATGCACAAAGAAATTTATAATAATAGCTAAAAACATCCTACTTACATACACATAAATCTCTTCATCTTACTGCTAATACATAATTGTGTTCACTTCAGGAAGCTTAACAGGCCAAGAATCCAAATTACCTTCCCCTCACAAAAGAAGAAACAAAAACACACCAAAATACACCAACATAAAAGGATAATCCATAAAAATAAAAAATACCCCAAAAACAGCATATATACATTCCAATCTTTACAGAACCTGTTAAGAGTGAAAGAAATTGAATGAAATAGAATACCTCATTAAAGAAGATTAAAAATAGAAATAAAAACATCAAATATAATTATTTTATATCATAAAATTTCCAGTCACAAATACCCAATAGGGGGTAGTAGTTCTCAAAAATCTGCATTTAACTTAAGTTCATATTTCAAACCAAACAAGAACATGAAAATAAACACTTAAATTTTACAAAAAAGTGACTTATTTCAACAATAGGGGGTATCAAAGTTAGAAATCTCCCATTTTAAAATACCTCTTTTTTCTACCAAATCAACCATGATTAGTGTTTCATATATGGCATATTGTCCTCCAAAAACACCTCTTTACTGTGAAATAATGTCAAATCTGTAACTTTATTTTTGTGTTGCTAAATACCTCATAAATAATTACAAATTTTTAACTTTGATACCCCCTAATGGGTATATTTTCAGACCTCAAATCATTTGTTTTTCAATTTTTTTTCACAGCATATTGGTCCCATCTAAAAATTTCTTCCTTGATATTTCACTCAAATGTTTGCCTATAATACTCTTTTAAAGATATAAGAAGATATATACAGTTATTCTGAATATAAAGAGCTACTCAAACTAAAAATTAATATTAATTTAAAAAATTTATAGTCATTCAAACTAATAAGTGTTTCTCAAAAATAATTACCATATCTCACTTAATTTTTTAGTAAAACTCATTTTTTCAAGATATAGAAAAGTTAAGATGATTAATCTAAATCTACTGAGATATTCAGACTTAAAATCAAAGGGTAATTTACAGAGTTATATACATTTTAATATAACATGTGTTTTTTTACTAATAAGTGACATATCCCACTCAAATGTTTAGCTAGAATCATTATTTTATAATATTAAAATATTAATATGATGATTAAAAATATAATGGGCTATTCAAACTTTAAGTTTAATTTAAAATGAAAAATTTATATTTATTTTTTAATTTAACATGTTTTTCACTAATAAGTGCCATATCTTAATCAAATTTTTAGCTACAATCATTTTTTCAATATATTAGATGATTAATGTGATGACTCCAAATATAATAAGCTTTTCATACTTAAAATAAAAGTAAAATACAAGTGAGTCAAAGGGAATTTGTGCCAATGAGATGGGGGAATATTTTCTAGTAAGTTAGTTCATTGTAAAACCAGCACTTTTGGTTGAGAAAGTGCGGATTTGAGTGAAATAAGTGACTTTTTTCACTTTTGAAATCCACCAGTATTGGGGCTAGTGTGTTTCGGAAATCCGCACTTTGATAAGTGCGGATTTGGTTGAATTTAAGTGTGGATTCGTAAGTGCAGATTTGCCAGAACTGACACCCCCTATTATAGTGACATGTAAAGGGTTTAAGTAAAACAAATAGAATTATTTTCATGCCAAAAATTCATGTAATCAATTCAATCCAGTTTAAAGAAACATTAATTAATTGTTTTAACTATGTAATTAATTCAATAATTAGTTTAAATGAAACATATAATTAATTTGATGATATTTTTAATTTAAAGTTGGGATTTTAATACTATGTTATTAAATAAGTGTTATAATTTATTTAATAATTTTTCTGACACAATTAAGGGTTAAAAAGTGCCCAATATTATTGTTTAATAATATATGAAAATTTTTATTTAATATATAAATTTAATTAATTAATTTAATTACATTATAAGTCAATTTTACACATATAATTATAATATATATTTGTAATTAATTAATTATTAATTTATAATTATTAAATAAATAAAAATGCGCCATTATTTGTAGAATATAAAATAAAGTATGCTTAATTTAAATGTATAAATAATTTATATAAAAATAAAATTAATATAACACTTATATTTAAAAAGAATACTTATATAATTTTATTATGCAATAAAATATAAATTTATATACTTCAAATGCAATTCTTACGCCCTCTTTCAGGTCCGATAAATCAAAATATCATTTACTGGGCTCCTGGTATAGCCTGGCTGAAAATCTTTTTTATCATCTTCTTCAATTTCTACTTGAATTCAATCTTATTCTAAACCTTCAAAAATAAAAAATGATGATCAATCTTATCAAAATAAAAGAATTAGAAAAAAAATATACTTGAATATTTTATTTGGGCATATATCAAACATCAAGTATTATAAAACTAAAGTTGATAAAAAAATAAATACCCCAAGAATTTACCTGAAGATATCAAATATCTAACCAAATTTGGAGGTGATAAAGTTAAAGCTGTAATCATTAATACTTTTAAACCTCAATTTATTTACAAAAATTATTCATTCAATGAACTTAAAGATGAATTCTTTATTCAACTATCTGATCTCATTACAACAGTATATCAAAGGACTTTGGTTTGCTTACCAATAAAGAATAAGAATTTTCTTGGTGGTATCATGATTGGTTTTAGATGGAGACCAGGATATATTAAAGGATATTCTCTTGGTAAGTATAATAATTTTTATTGATAAATTCTTAATATAGTAGTTCACTCATTTTAATTCTATAGGAATCTGTTCTTTTCTCAGTAATTTATCTAAAGCAGAAATTGATAATGAGTTTCAGATTTGGGACTTTTTACCTTCCTTTAATTCTTTTCTTGCTCTTTAACTTAATAAATTCTGTAGTAAAGCTTTTGAAAAAAATCACAAACTTGAAACCCAAGTTGGAATTCCAAATTAGTGTAAATCAGAATGGGAAGAGATTAGAAATGAGTATCCTACTGTTTTCTAATTTTATAATTACCCATTCTGGATTTCATAAACAAATACATACTGATTTGAATGATGAAAATTATCTTACTTTGGGGGTCTTCTCTTATATCAATCTTATAACTGGAAAACATATTCATTCACCTGCTTAAATCAAAGGACATGTTCTATATTTCCCTGATCAAAGGTGTATAATCAGTTTTGGATTAGGAAATGGAATCATCAAATCAATTTGGAACTCTTTTCATGATAATCACCAAAAAAAAAATCTCTTCCAGGTTAAGAATCTTTTTATGAATTTACTCATTTTGGCTGCTCATTCCAAATAAGTTAAAAGCTAATCCAAAGGATAAATAAGGTATAAAAGAAGGTAAAAGTAATAAATTAAATAAAACTTTAGGTAGATCAAAAGAGGATGGGGATTTGTAAAGTCATTGAATATTTTTTATTCTTTAATAAATATTTAATAAATAAATCTTATATTTCAATTTAATAAACAAAATTAATGAGCCAATGAACTTGGGTTGTATAAATGGCAATCATGATAACATTAAATTGTTTCATGGGGTTCATCTTGCCTATACCTGTGGACAGTCCCAAACTTAGTTTCTAGACTTGGTCCACATTTTGGTGGGAGGAATTTCCATTACTTTAAAACTATTGAATTTGATTTATCTTATTTATTAATTTAATAATTTATGGAATTATATTAAAATTTGGTGATTTCCACCCCTTACTTCAATAAAATGCAGGGTATTGCCAAATTTTCAAATCTGACATGGTAAATTGATGACTTAGAAAAAGGTGTGTTGGGAGGATTATTGGCTTGTTGAGATCCAGAGGGCATATCCTTAGTAGTATTGTGTATAAACCAAGGATTAAAATCAACTCAGGGTCCAAAAATATTATCCATTTCCTCATAGAAAGGATACATGACATTTAGCTTTTTGAAAAAGTAGTAATTCCAATCTCCAAGTCATCATAATAAATACCAAAGCCAGTGGAAGTGGAAGAAAAGTGAGCCTTTCTATATTTGGATTGATAACTTTTGAACCTCTGCTTCATTTGCTTCTTATTGATGTTGATTCTCCCTTTTGTTTTATTTTTAACTTCATTTTCCATTAAAAAGAAGCCATTTACCTTTGATGAAGGTAGATGTCCAATTTTGGTGGAATTCTCACATCCAAAACACACATCATAATTTGATTTAATTTTGAGGATTTGATGATGATTAGATAATCTTCCATGTTAAGATTTCCAGAATTTGATTTCTCCCATGAGGGGCTTGCATTACAGGAAGACCTTTGTGATGTAGAGTTTTTTTGAGTTGCCTTGTGAATGTTGGATTTTCTGGGAGGCATTATGAAACTGGTATGTTACAAGAAAAGAGGTTAAGAGGTTGAAAATATATAAAAAAAGGAAAACACAACTGGTTAAAATTTTGAAATAAATTGTTTCAAATCTCAGTGAGGAGTGTGCCAAGGATTGATGAGGGGATGGAGGTCTTCCTGTTATATGTGACAGGGATGGGGTGGGTAAGGAAGAGATGATGTGGCTAAAATGTGGTTGTAAAAAAAAATTGGGAAAAAAGTGCTGATTTGAAGTCATAACTGACACCCATTATTGAAATAAGTGATTTTTTGCAAACTTAAAGTGCTTTTTTGCCTTGAAATCTGAACTTAAGTTAAGTGGGGACTCTTCAGAGCTGACACCCCCTATTATAAAAGTTGTACATACATTTAAACAAAAAATAAAAATATTATATTCTATAAAAATCTTGGCACATTTTTATGTACTTAATAGTTATAGATTAAAAATTAGTTAATTACAAGTCAACAGTATAATTATAAGTAATAACATCAACTTATAATTTAATTAATTAATTACTTAAATATATATATTAAATCAAAGAAATAATACTTCACAATCAATAATTATTGAGCAGTGCTTTTACTCATAATGGGGTTAATAAAAAAATTAAAACAATTAAACACTTTATTTCAAATATAAATGTTTTATTTTAATAAAATGATTTAATTAAGATACTTACTTGTTTAAATACAATAAATATTATACTAGTACAATTAATTTAACTTAATTAATAAATATTGTTTTAAACTATATTAGCTAAGTATATAAAAAATTGTACATCACAAATAGTATAATTGTTATGTTTCACAAAAGATTGGGTTTTAAAAAATATAAAATAAGTGTAACATGTTTTGTAATTACTATAGTTACATTTTTTCTGTTGTATACCAAATAAGTATCCTACTTAAGCTATTATATTTTTAAAGGGTTTAAAGGGTGGATAAATTAATTTTTTATATTCTGTTTTAGTAAATAGTTACATAGCAACCTTATTTTATTGTTACACCTCTTTTTCATTTACTTCCTTTCTTTTACTTTGTATATAAATTTAATGATGTCTCAGAAGGCCTCATTTGCCTATATAAAGGCTTTGGTTTCTCACCTTGTAGTATGCATTACTTACATTACCTTACAATTTATAAAATAGCAATTTTGGTACATATTTACATATTTTTCTATCAATTCTATTACAGTGTTGTTAAATACTATTAAAATTAAGAACTATTTCTAGATACAAGGTTGCTTTAAGAGAGTTTTAATTGCTAAATTTTTTTTGTTAAAGCAGGGAGGAAAATTTATAACTTACTTGAATTAAATAAAATCCTTATGTAAAAAAGTTGTTACAGATCCTTATTTTTTTCTTAGTTGTTGTTGATATCCTTTTATTTTCCTCTTTTTTTCCTCTCATTTAATCTTCTTTTTCTTTTTCTTCTGTACCTTTTCTTTCTTCTTCTAGACAACCTGTCAACAATTGTGCTATACTTCTCAACTTTGTAGCTTAACTCATATATCAATAGTTAGAGTTGTATGAAGATGATTAATTTAACCTAACCTCCACTTTATCCAAAACTTCTATTTTTCAAACTTTCAGCATAAGTGTTGAAATTTTTCCAATAACATAAGCACATTTTTCAAATTATTTTGAATTTGATCTTGAAACATCTGCTATTTGATTATTTTACTTGGTCATATTTTTCATTAAGAAAAATTAATCTAGCACCATGAAAAACTGATACATTGTTGAATTTATTTTTTTGATCTAAAATATATTCATGTAAGAACACTAATTTGTTTATGTCCAATGTAAATTTACATTTCTGAGAAACATAATCTTTTGGATCTCTTTTTTTATACCACTTCAAAAATAATGATATGATTTTATTCTAATTTTTTAATATATTCAATAGACATTTAGATCAATAAAATGAAGTAATGATAAAATTTCAGTTTTTTTTTATATTTTGAAAATCTTGCAGGCCCCCAGTTTCTGGATGGAGAAGTAAATATCAGAGAGATATAGGTTACTATGAGTAAATATCTAGACAAAAAAGAAGTATATCATGAAAAGAACAAAAGATTAATCAAAAAACTGATAAAGAAAGAAGAAAAAGAAAGTTGAGTTAAATGGAAGGGGGTTTCCATATGCAACTTAATTCTGCAGGTTTAAAAGCATTATGTCTTATTTCATAAGATGAATTTTGAAGCCATAAATAGATAAGTTTATTAGAAAATAATTCTATGCGTATTTTGATAGTTATTTAATTTCTTCTCTTGCATTCAGAGGTGTTATTTGGAGGAAAAAAGGTGGTATTGAGCTTATTTCTGTTTTAAGAAAGAGAAGTGAGCTACCTGTATGAATAAAAATTTCTGAAAATTTATTTCCATTAGCTGTACATTTGTTTCAATATTAAAGAATAAAATATCATAAATTTATTTTTTTCTAATTTTTTCTAAAATTATTAAGCCAAAAAAAGGCAATAGCTCCCCCTGATTTATATCCTAGCAGGGGTTCCAGATTTCCAAATCTCAATTAAAGCTCATAAATTAATGATAAAAAACTCATTAAAAGAAAGAACCAAAAGATAAACTAATTAGACTTCAAGAAATAAATGTGAATAACACAAATAAATTCAAAAAATATGCAACAAACTAATGTAGTCATGATACCACAGTGGAATGGCTCAAAAGTCTAAAAATTTAAGTAAGTGAAGTGGTTAAATGAGTCATATACATTAAATAAGGAATTGAGAGAGAAAAATGGAATTTTTTTCTAAACCCCATATTTTGAAGCTCTACCAAAAGAATTAAAAGTAATAGAATTTTCTTTTCTTACTATACTTACCTGACTTATTAAAGAGTTGGTTATGGAATTGGGAAACCAGTAAAAGGTTTAATATGAGAAAAGAGAACAAAAGTAAGGGAAATTGAAATGTAAATATCTATTTTTGTTGTTATTTTGAGTATTAATTATTCCATAATATTCTGAGAAATAAATGTATTACTTGATTAATAAATTTATAAAAACAGAATACTTACTTATTTTAATGAAATCCCAATATGAAAGCCCAGATAATTTTCAAACCACCAAAAATATTCAAGACAAAAAGTCCACAAAAGTGAACCAAAAACAAAGAATTTTTTTATTCAAACAACTTCCAAAAGACCATAAAAATGGGCTCCAAAATGAGTGTAGAAAAGTGTAAAAACAAGCATAAAAACAAAAAAAAGAGGAAAAGATTCTAAAAAAACATAAATATAAGTGCAAATGAATGTGAAAGAAAGCATATAAAAAGGCAAAAAAAAACTAAAGAAAAAGTGCAAAAACAAGTGTAAAAAGTAAAAAATCTGTTAAAATGATTGAAATAATATATACATATATTACTTATAAAATATGGAAGGTAATGTTTAAAATGAATTAAAAAAATCATTAATTCAAAACATGGCTCTCTAATTATATTCTAATACATTGAAATGTGCATGATATTCTATGTCATTTCTCTTATGATATTTCAGAAAGAAGTTTACTAAATTTTCCTCCTTCACTTTCAATTTAAGGTTATAATCTTTTATCCTCTTAGCTATTACTTTTTAAATTTTTAAATGTTTTTAAATTTTAATGTAAAAGCTGGAGCATTTACCTTGTCATTAAATGAATGCTTATAAGTCAAATCTGTGTTACTTTTCTTATCATAATCCTCAATTGCTGCTCTCAATGTATTATTATTTCTTTTAATCTTTCTGTGCCATCTGAAACTTTTTACTTTACTATCAATTATAAAATTAATTATTTTGATTCTTCTCTCTTCTTTTTGTTGGTCCCATTGTGGATTATTTGTTAATTTTTTAGTATTGAACTAATTTGACTCTTCCAAAACCTTGTTGTTGTATTCATTGTTGATTTGAGATTATGAGTAGACATAAAATAGGCTTTCCACCATAATATTAACACACACCCTTCTGCTAAGTGTCTCATGATTATCTATTCAAATATTTTTAATGAACTTATGATTTTTTATTTGACACAATTTTCTAGTGAATATATCCGCAATCATGTCAAGGGGTGCTTTTAGTCTAGAAAATTTTTCAATGGTCCAATGGCAGTGATAAGTGAAGGAAGACTCAAGATTTCAAGATAGGCACATATTTATTTCTTTATACATTATTACTCAATGAAAAGTTAAAAAAGATTATTATTATTATTACTTTAAAGACTTAAAAATACTCAGATGTAAATACTAAGGTAGTAAAAGTAGTAATAGATTGGGTTTGTGTATATAAAATATATTTGTAAAGTAAGAATGGAATGGAAAAGAACAGCTAGATTGAAAGGCCTTACACCATGAAAAAACAACCAACACCTACTAGCAGGTGCCAACCCCTCAATCTATTTGTGATTCAAGCATAGCTCAGATTTGATACCGCACAAGCTGGCATCCTCAGTGTTTAGTGCACAGTCTTCTCAGAAGAATTACAGCTGAGTTAAAACAGAATTAAATCAAAGATAGGAATTTGAACCTTCTATCATCTGCCTACATTTTTTTCCTGGTGTTATATAGGCAAAAAAGAGAGAAACTATGGAACCACAAGTCTACATACATGGATATCAGAGAGAGAACATTCCCATAGAAATTTATAATATTAAAGTGTATTCTATAAAGAATGGTCTCATATACAGATTTTATCTGTATATGTCAATTTTAATATAAATTATTTGCTTTATTTAAGTTTTCTGTATTTGTCAAAGTAAAATATAAATATTTGATCTTGATATGTAGTATTTTTATAGTTTAGTCTACTTTTCAGCTGTCATGAGGAGGCTGTCAAGGAATAAAAAATATGAGGGAACAATAGAATTATATCTTTACTTAATTTTACTTATTAATTAGTTAAAATTGTATAATTAATTTATAAAGTAAGTATAACTAATTAAAATGAGAGGTAAAGGTGTAGCTCTACTCTAGTAAATAATTAATTATTTACTGGGTAAGTCTTGTAGCCTGGCTGACACTCCCTCACTCTAAAAAAATAATAATAAAAATGATATAATTTTTTCTTTTTATATTTCTTTAATAGAGAAGGAAGTTTAGATAACTCTTTCTCAGGAATCCAAGAATCATAGTCAGAAGATTTATTCTTGAATCTCAATAAGTATTCAGTACCTTTTTCAGCAGTGCCAATTCTTTCATTTAGAATCTTATCAATTTCTGCTGTCTCAGTGATTTCATTAGGGGTTCTCTTTGGTCTTCCCCTCCTTTTTGGAAATAAATCACTATTAGATGTGTAAGGTTTCAAAAGAGATATTTGAAAAACAGGATGTTTCCTGTCATATGGTGAATACAGGATAACTTCAACTGAATTATCACCAAAAATTCTCCTGACAACAAATGGACCTACAAATGGGTCTTTAAATTTGTTATTACCTTGTAAATTGAAGTGTACTGTAGAAATAAGTACTTCATCACCCTTCTTAAAAGTTCATTCTTTATAGGATTTGTCCCACCTCTTCTTCTCATATTCAAAAGATTTTTCAATACATTTTTGAGCATGGCTTCTGTAAAGTTGTTGAATTTTAAGAAAAGATTTTACATCAGGATAAAAATAGAATTCAGGTATTTTATTATTGAGATTTTGGGCAGGAGTATTTGGAACATATCCAAGCCAGAGCTCAAAAGTCTTTCTCTGAGTAACAGAATGAACAGTGCTATAATAAGCAAATTCAAAACCAGGATGTAAGGTGACCCAATCAGGAGTGAACCTGTCATTGTCTTTATACTCAAAGCCAAAGGCACAATGCCTTCTTATCATGTCCTCTAAACTCTGAATCATCCTTTCAGCTAATCCATCAGTTTGAGGATGATGGGCAGTAGAAAGCTTCAGATCACAACCACAAAAATCTATCAGAGACATCCAAAATTCAGAAATAAATTTAGGGTCTCTGTCAGAGATTATGGCCTTTGGGAAACCAGAAGTAGTAACCATATGAGACCACCACAAGAAGTCTAATTCTTTAGTGGAATTATCTTTGTAAGTAGAGATGAATTTACACATTTTTGTAAATCTGTCCACAATAACCCAGAAAGAGCTATAACTGTCTTTCCCAGAAATGGGTAATCCTGGTACAAAGTCCATTTTTATAATTTTCCATGGTGCATCAGGAGATTCAATATGTTGCATCAATCCAGCTCTTTTACCTGTTAATCTCTTTAAATTCTGGCAAGAATCACAGGATTCAACATATAGTTTGGTGTCTTCAGAAATATTAGCCCACCAAGCAGTGTTCTTAATTCTAATCATTGTTTTTTCAAGATCAAATTGCCCTTCCAATATGTCATCATGACAAATTTTTAAGATTATCTCTTTCATAGAAGGAGGAATAACAATAACATTACTCAAATTTCTTCTATAATAGAGATAGCCTTAATCAATTGAAAATTTACCTTTTTCCAAAGCATTTTGGTACTTTGGTGGAAGGGTTTTAATTAATGCTTTTATTGAAGCGTTCTTTGGATCATTTAATATAGTACACAGCTTTTTTAAGTCAGTGTCTTTATCATATGAATCCAGAATAAGCTCTTATAGCTCTTCCTCCATATCAACCACATATATCCCATTAATGTGAGCTATTTTATCCTCAGGATTATATGCAGGATTAGATTCATCATTTGGAAAAGGTAACATTAATAAAATACCCACATTTGAGTGAAGAATACCAGCCCTATAAATTATTGTCATTCTTCCCCTGTATTCCTGAACATCCAAATGCCATCTGAACATGTGTCTGTTAGGAGTTTTATATTTAAGAGGGACTTTAATGCACTTCAGTTGGTAAAAAGTTCAAATTTTTGGTTATCCAGATAATAATGTAGTTTCTCCAGAGCCCACACAACTGCCAAACACTCAAGTTGAGTGGAACCATATTTCAATTCACTATTTCTCTAGGTTCTTGAAATATAACACATTAATAATTCTGATACTTTGTCATTCATAACTTATTTTTGGAGGAGAGAAGCACCAAGGCCAATATAACTGGCATCAGTGTATAAAAAAATGGTTGAGTAAAGTCAGGCAAGGCAAGAATGGGTGCTGACATCAAACAATGTTTCATAGTGTCAAAAGTTCTTTTTCTTTCACTTTTCTAGACACAAGCAACATATTTCCTAGTTAATTGGGTGTGGGGTAATGCTATGACTTGATAATTTTTAATATATTGTCTATAGTATCCACACATTCCCAAAAAAATTTGGAGCTCTCTAACTGTAGTAGAAACTTTTACCTGTTGTATTTCTGCCACATTTTTCTGGTCAACACATATATTTAATCCTAAGACAACATGACAAAGCACTTTTAAATAATGAGAACCAAACTTGCATTTTTTCAAAGCAAGTATCATATTTATCTCATCCATTTTATGCAACACTTTACATAGGTGGATAAGGTGATCTTCAAATGTCTTGGAGAATATGATAATATCATCAATGTAAACCATTAGCCATCCTTCAATTATTTCTTGATGGAATGTGTTATCCATAACTTTTTGAAAAACTGAAGGGGCATTATTGGGGCCAAATGGCATCCTAATATACCTATAAATACCCATACGAGTAGCAATCATTGGAAAATTCTGTGAATTATTCTCAACAAGTACCTGGTGATATCCCTTATTACCATCTAAACAGCTGATATATTTAGCACCTTGTAAGGTAGCATGGATAGAGCTAATTTTGGGTAAGGGATAGATATCATCTACAGTATTAGTATTTAATTCTCTATAATCACCACATAAAACCTAGCTTTATCTTCCTCATGAGAAATTAGGACAGGTGAGATAACACAATGTTTAGGTGTCTCAACTAACTTTTCAATAATATTCATTTTTAAAAGGGTAGAGATATTGTCTTCAATATCTTTTCTCTTTGTGGGGGAAGCAGGATGAGGATTTTTTTTAACTAGGTGGTATTTCAGTTAATAGGCAAGATAATGAAAGAATCATTTCTTCTTTTACCAATCTTAATTCATGTGACCCATGAGCAAAGGCCATAAGAAAAGACTTTATCAACTGAATGATGGAATCTTTTTCCTCACCAGAAATTTGTTCTCCAAAAGAAGTTGTGTCAATCTCAGACAGAAGGGAAGGAATTTCTTTTTTAGTTTCTCTCTATATTGAACAAAAGAATGACATGTTTTCAATCGTGGTGTTAATAATTTTTTTGGGGAAGAAATTTTCAATTTTATCTTCCCATTCAACCCCATGGTGAAGCATTGGTTTGAGGGATCAAGCTTAATGCCATATTTGGTTAATATATCATTTCCCGCAATGAACCAGTTGCTTAAGTTATCATTTCTCATAACTAAAAAATCACACATAGCTCTTACAAAGCCATGGTTATATTTGAAAAATACAGTAGTTTTGTATTTACCAATGGAAACAAAACAGATCCATAACCTCTCCAATTTTCAGTAGTTACAGGCATAATTTTTGATTTATAATCCTTATCAACTGAAGCAAGTGCTTTTTCTTATAAAACACTTCCTCCAGCTTCAGAATATAAAACAACCTCAATGTTATTTCCATTAATCAAGACTGGTGCCTTGAGAGGGGTAATAATAATTGAGGTGTCCTCAAGATTTCTTATTATTTCAGCATCTTCAACTGTGGAAAAATAATTGTTAACAATGTCAATATTATTTAAATATTGAATATCTTCCTCCAGCATCAAGATTTCCTGGTTAGACTCATAAGAAAGGTTGCTGGCACAATCCCTTAAAGTATCATCTAGTGAAACTGTGTCATCAGCAGGCTCATCTGTTTGTTCAACAAGATTTATCTTCTTGTCACAAAAATGGCCTTTCTGAAAAGGCTTGCTGAATTTAAAGTAAGTTTTTTTGGCATATTTTTTAGGTGCAACAGGGGAAGAAGGTTTACCAACTTTTTCAGGAAGTTTTTGTTGGTAGTTAAAGGGCTTCTCCACTGAAGGTCTTGGAAAGAACTTCCTATATTCATACATGTTATTTAAAAGAACTTCATTACAAGTATTAATAAAGGAATAAGGATCCCTTGAGAATTAAGTTCTTGGGAAAATTAAGTATCTTAAAGACATTGACAATTTATAAAGGATCCTGTCCTTCCAGAGTTAATAATCCATCTTTGGATCCTTTTCTCTCAAGATTTCTACTAGCTTCATCAGGAAATAAATAGATTTTTCTGTAGAGGATGAGCTATATCTAGACATCTCATACTGCCTTTTCTGGGATAAACTGAATTTTGAACCACCGAATTGTGCTTTAATTAATTTTTTCCAATCCTCCCAAGAGTAATCATTATTATCCAAGAGGACAGATACATACCACATGAGGGCAAAATTGGAAAACAAATAAATTAATTTAGACACAATTTCTTCATCTGGTAGTTTATAAGAGTTCTTAAGATTATCAATTCTACAGATGAATTGCTGCCAGTCAGAGGAAGAATCAACATTGAATTTTGGGTATTGGTCAAGTTTGGGTCAATTTTTCTGATTTTAAGTAATTTCCTTCTGTTTTAATTGTTTCTGTGTAAGAAGAAGTTGAAATTTCTCTAAGTGAGCTGTAATCTCATCATTTAACACATTTGAAGATGGAAAGGGTGCATCATCAATTTTTTATAGAAACTCAGAACTATCTACAGATTTCTCTTGCACTAATTCTTCTCTAGAGGAGCTTGCTTTGCGTACATGTGGAGTAGCCTGTGAAAAAATTTCCTTCCCAGAAGTGACAGAGTATTTTTGGTCAAATAACAATGAATTCAATTGTTCCTCAATTTCTGTTAACCTAGTTTTCATCCTTGGAATACTAGTTAATGTTTCATTGATGGTTGCAAAAGAAAAGTGATGCTTATTTTACAGAGATGAATAATGGTCATTTAATTTTTTTCAAATTTAATTTCTGACCTCCTAGTTCAAGGAAAAAGATAGAAATAGTCTCTTGAACTTTGGATAAATCATTATTAATATTTTGCCACAAAGCAGATTTCTTTTCATATTTTACTTTGTACCTTAAAAATTCTTCAGATACCCTATTCAACTCACCTTTCAATGCTTTGTAACCTTGTTCAGTTAACAAGCTATTAAATTTTTGGGTTAATTGTAAGTTATTAATTATCTGATTTTGTTTTGTGATTATTTTTCTCAAATATTGATCATTAATATTTGCTTTATCAGTAGAATTTCTCAGGAGAGAGACAGAGTAATTTTCAAGAGTCTCATAAACTTCAGGATCAATTGATTCATCTATAAAAGGAATCTCTGGATTTATCATTAAAGTAGCAATTAAAACTAAAGGAGTATTTACATGACTAGAACATTTATTACCTTTTCTGCTAGAACTAGCTTCTCCTGGTCTCAAAGTGTTATCTACCATCCCAGAGTTACCTGACAGAACTGAATCAGTAATAAGAAAAGGAACTTGAGATTCAATGGAAGGCCTTACCATGGTTTTGGCATTATTTGAATATAATTTTTTTTCTTTCTTCTGCCTCTTTGGTAAGGGTGAGGAGTGGTGGGATTGAAATGTTGGGGCCTGGAGGATCCTGCTTGAGGAGCCTGTTGCATTTGTTGATCTTGAAGGGTGTCCCATTGGGTGTTAAGCCATTCCAATTGCCATTTTGTCACTTCCACTTTTTCTTGTTGTTGAGGAGCCAACTATGGAGGGGGTTTTACTACTTGTGGATGTTTCTTCTTTTTTTGAAGAAACGTTTCCATGCTTCTTACTTTTTCTTCTAGCAAATCTACCCTTGCCTTTAGTTTTTAGGTTCTCTGACTTCAACTCCTTGATGTGAGTTTAAAGGTTGTTTACCTGTTGCTGAACTGGAATATTTTTTATTTTGAAGCCTTTTGGAAGCTCTTTTAGGGGGAGTACCTGGGACTTGGAGTCCAGGGGAGGATTTTCCTTCTTGATTTCCACATCCTGCCTTCCAACATCCTGTTTGGTTTACTAATTGATTAATTTGAGAAAATTTTGTAGTCAAAGGATAGCTTACAGAATTTGAATAATAATCAATAAGATACAATTCCTCTTCATGGGTGGTAGAAAGATTTAATTCAACCATTGTTTGTATAACTTGAGCTGAGAGAAATAAAAAATATTAATATTTTGTCAGTTATTATTCTTTTTTGTTTAAAAAAAACAAAGAGATAAAATAAAAATATTTAATTTTTATTATCAATTACCAGGACTACTGATAAACTGAAATAATGAAAACATATCAATTATCAGGACCAAAAATCAACTGAAATAATTAATTAATAAAAAAATTAAATCATTTAATTTACTAAGATATTGTTTTTATTTATTACCAGGATTTTTAAAAAATCGAATGAAATAACAATAACATATAAATTATCAGGACCAAAAATCAACTGAAATAATTAATACAATTCTTAACCAAATAACTAATTTATATATTGTATATTTTTTTATTACCAGGACTAAATTTCAACTGAAAAAACTTTTTAAAATAATTTTTAATCAATTAATTAATTTATATATTGTTATTATATTAATCACCAGGAGTTATTTTCAACTGAAATAATAAAATAATATTTTAATTGTCAGGACAATTTGTCAACTGAAATAATTAAATAAAATAATTTTTTAATTAAATAAATTAAATTATATTACTTCTAGGAATAAGGACAATGTTGCTCAATCTTGGTCAAATAGGAAAAAAATATTATACACCTGACACCTCCCCCTATAATTTGAGCAATTTAATTCAAACTACAGAGTTATGAGTAAAAAAGATATACATATATAATGAAATATGCAGAGTGAGACCTACAGATAATAAATTCTATAGTCACTACAAATATATAGGACAATTATGCTTATATAAACCTTAAATTTGGGGTGAGGTTTGAATCCCAGTTGCAGCAAAAAAGTTAGTCATGTGCCTTTGACATTTGATGTTTGTTGTTATTCCAAAAATTTGCTATAGGTACTCAGTCACCAGCATCAAGATAACAATGGGTCAACAAATATTTGGAAATGCCCTCAGTTGTAAAGGGGTGATTTTGGTCTAGTAGGTTTTTCAATGGTCCAAAATCGGTGATAGGTGAAGGAAGAATCAAGATTTCAAGATAGGTAAATATTTATTTCTTTATATATTATTACTCAATGAAAAAGTAAAAAATATTATTATTATTATTACTTCAACAACTTAGAAATAAGCAGATGTAAATAATTTGGTAGTAAAAGTATTGATAGATTGGGTTTGTGTATATAAAATATATTTGTAAATTAAGAATGGAATGAAAAAGAACAGCTAGATTGAGAGGCCTTATATAGGAAAAAAGGAGATAAACTATGGAACCACAAGTCTACATACATGGATATCATAGAGAGAACATTCCTATAGAAATTTATAAGATTAAAGTGTATTCTATAAAGAATGGTCTCATATAAAGATTTTATCTGTATATGTCAATTTTAATTTAAATTATTTGATTTATTTAAGTTTTCTGTATATGTCAAAGTAAAATAGAAATATTTGATCTTAATATGTAGTATTTTTATAGTTTAATCTGCTTTTCAGCTGTCATGAGGACGCTTTCAAGGAATAAAAAATATGAGGAAACAATAGAATTATATCTTTACTTAATTTTACTTATTGATTATTTAAAATTGTATAAGTAATTTATAAAGTAAGTATAACTAATTAAAATGAGAAGTAAAGGTGTAGCTCTACTCTAGTAAATAATTAATTATTTACTGTGTAAGTCTTGTAGCCTGGCTGACAAACTATTTTACTGGCTGGAATGTATTAAATAAAAATCTCTTTATTTTGTATTAAATTAATTATATAATTGTAGTGAGTTTCAATGTGTTTAGTTCTGGAATGAAAAACTGGATTATTTCCCTTCTTTATCGCACTCTGATTTTCAGACTCAATGATAGTTGGTCTGTTGATTTCCCTACTTAATTTAACAAATATTTTTTGCCTTTAGACAACTTCCTGCCCTGCTTCTAAGTGAGCCTTGAATTCAGATTTTGATGATGATGTGCTTATGAACCCAAGCTTTTTGCTTTTACAAGACATAGCCACATTATAAAATATGAAAATATTCCTGCTAGTTTATTTCTATTTTTTGTTTTCTGTCCATCCTGAGTCCACATATTCCCTGTACTCCTCTTTATCATCTATGTAATATATTCCCCAGTCTTGTGTTTCTTTCAAATATATTAAACCCCATTTAAAAGCTTCCCAGTGATTAAAGTTAGGATTTTCTAAGAACTGGAATAATATTCAAACACTATAAAATATTTCAGGTCTATTACAGTGATAGAGATGATTAAAGGGCCCTATAGCTGATATATAGTCTCTCCCTTTATAAATTTTTTATGTTTCTCATTTGTCAAAAATTAAATTTATTCAATTTATTTAATTTGTGTTCCAGTTGTCTTAAAGTTCTCAATATCATAATCCTGAAATAAATTTTTAAAATAATATTCTTGTGAGAGAAATATATTCTGTCATTCTAATATTATTACCTTGATTTCTAGTAAATGCTTTTCCATTCAAAGATCTTTTGTTTTAAAAACATTTTTTCATTTCTGAAATTATTTTATCACTATTTAGTACTACTAGTTCTAATCAATTCACCTAGGAAAAGACAAGAACTCCATCAGTATGGGTAAACAGGTATATTTCTGCATCAAAAATTCAGCATTCATTTTTAGTAAACCAGTCAGCCATGGTTAAATACCATCCACATGGTACCTTTTTTAGTCCATAAAATGTCTTTCTTAATTTTATTACATATTTCTCTGGCTTATTTATCAAGTCTTCTATATATTGTTATTATATATATGTTTTCTGTTTTTTCTCTTGTAAAAACTAACTAAAAAATTTGGGTATGCTAATGAAAACTGCTTCTTATTCATTCAGATTTGAGTTTAAGTATTCTGTGAAACAATTGGCTTAATGTTTTTTTTTCTTGCTATAGAAAAATTATGTAGAAAGCACATAGTTCTCAGCCTTCAAGTAGGAGAGGTCTCTTCAAATTAAACTATTTCTTTCTGTTTGAAACCTCTTGCCACAAATCTGTATTTATATTTTTGAAACTTTCTGTAAGAATTGGATTTTTTTTAATACCCATCTAGTGGAGATAGTTTTTTTTTTGGTTTTATGATTTTCCTCTTTTGGAATTATTTAATATACTTCATTCTCAATTATTGAGTCAAACTCATAAAACATATCTTTCTTCCAACTATTCAACTCTTAAGATTTCTTAGCTTTGTTGTAACTTTTGGGAATCATCACATTTTCTCTCACAAAGGTTTCCTTCTCAAATGCCTCAAGATTAATTTCATTTCTTTCATTTTAATCAATATTTATGAGTGAATCACCTTTTTTTGCTTTGTGAGTTTAAGATTCACCATAACTCTCTACTTCTTTCTTAGTTCTAGTTTATTTTCTAATTACTTCTTGACTTTCTTTAGGCTCTTCTACTGTTTCAGTGAGTTTCTCTTTATATTTTTCATCAGACTCTACAGGATTAATATGGCTGGATTCAAACTTAACTGTTTCCTTCTCTATTCTTTATATATCTCTTTCTCTAATTATTGTTCCTTTTTTTAATCCCACAATTGGCAGGTGTTGTTTCATCCTTTATCCTTTCCTTTCATTATTCCTTTTCTACATCTAGGGTCTAATTTTACTATTTTCTGATAAATATGAGCACAATAAATAACTTCTATTCCAAATTCCATAATTTTTGTAGCTAAAGGATATTTCTTTCAGAATCTTTTGAATGGTTCTCATTTTCTAGTTTTATTGTAAAATATAGCTAGAATTTTCATTGCTTTGGCTCACAAGAACTTGGGTAGCTTATGTTCTAATATTTTAATCCTTGAATTTTCTATTATGATTCTAATCATGTTTTTGGCTATTCCATTATTTTGTGGCATATTGGGTGGTGTACCTATATGTCTGATTTCTTAGTTTTGTAGCCACTTTAAGAAGCTACCACTCAGAAACTCTCCCCCCACATCACTGATAATTCTCTTGATGTTATATCTTTTTTAAATTTTTATTAATTTTCTAACTCATCTTATTTCTCTTCTTCCTTCCACTTGTATTTCAGTGTTCCAATCCATAAATAACCAGTCTCTGTGTTTACAGCAATTAGCACAAACCTCAATTTTCCTAACAAGATGGGTGTCATTGAACCCATGATTTCAACTGATATTTTTTTTCTTGATCAATAAGTTCTATCTTCTATTATTTTAAAAGGCTTTCTTGCTATCAAACCTAGCTTAGATGTTTCACAAGTGGTGCGATATCTGGGTTGGCCTAATCTTTTATGTTCTTCAATTGAGCTATGGGATTTCAAATTTTTTCTTTAAAGGCTCAATAATGTTAGGTTATTTTTAATCTCACTATACATTACTTCTTTATTAATGACAAAAAATTTGAATTTCTTATCTTTTCTCATAACTACTTGGGAACCTTTCTTCTAAAGTGGGGCTTGTGAGACTAGGTGATAGGAAAAATCTGAGATGTAAAAAAAATTTGCATACTATTTTTCTATTTATAGGACTATGTATATCAGCCGGTTGTCTAGAAGAAGCAGGAAAGGAGGAAGAAGATGATGAAGATGAAGGAAAAATGAAAAATTGATGTATAACAACAATTACTGAGAAGGAAGACTGGGACTGGTATACCACTCTTAGTCTGGGGTATATTATCTTTAATAAAGTAATTAAATAACTTCTCTCTTCCAATAAAAAAATTATAAATATTAAACAATCTTAAAAAACCTTAATATTATATTTATTTTTAATTTTTAGAGGGAAAAGCACCACAATAAAAAATAAAGATATATATATTTATAACTAATAATAGTTGATTTATAATGTAGGTAATGTAAGTGATTGGGCCACAGGAAATTACCCAATGTCTTTATATAGGAAAAGGGTCCTCTGAAACACCACAAAAACGTATATAAAATGTGAGAGTAAGATAAAAAAAAATAAAATAAGTCTAACAAAAATATTAAAATTGAAACTGAAAGAGTTAAGTAAAAACATGAGTAAGAGACCATTTTATCCACCAATTTAAAACCAAAAATTGTAGTAAAATTAAGTGAGACATTAAATTACTTTAAAACAGAAGAATTTCAATTATTTCAATTTAAAACAGGTTTTATAATTATTTAAATAATAATGAGTTTAAGTAAAACATAAAAATTATACTATTTTGATGTAAAAAATTAATGTAATTTAATAATTTAGAATAAAACATGAGTAAGTAATAAAGTTAAAAAAATTTATTATTATAATAGTTATTTTAAGTCAAATAAGTAATTATTTTAATAAAATTATTAATTTTTAGAGTAAAACAGTAATATTTTATTAAATAAAGTGTTTCAACTTGTTTAATACTTTTATGACACAATTTTGAGTCAAAAAAGCACCCAATATTGATGGATTATAAGATATTAGGTGTATTAACTAATATATATAATTAATTACTTAATTAATTACATTATAATTTAATTTTATTACTTATAATTAAAATATAAACATTCAATTATTTATTTATTTATTTATAGTTATTAAGAGCATAAAAAAGCACCCATATTTGATAGAATATAATTTATTAAATGCTTATTTAATTATGTATACAGTTTATATAGTAATAAAATTTATATAACCCTGATTTTAATTATATTATTATAAGTTTGTCATATAATATTATTATTCAATATAATATTAATTTGTATATACAATATGGATTTTTTTTGCTCTATTTCATGTTCAATAAAATAAAAAAACATTTTCTGGAATCCTGATATAGCCTGTCTGAAAATATAACACTGCTTTTCCCTTCTCCTTAATATTGACACAGCTACAAAACTCACCAATTTTTAAAATCCCTTGGTAATCTTGGAAAAAACAAAGTGTTCTTCTTGGTTCCACATATTGTCCAAAGCCTCAAAATCTAATAAGTACTAATTACTTAAATTAAGACAAATATTAGCTTCAACTATACTGGCATATGAAAACATAGTAACTTATTTATTAATAAAAAAACCACAAAGTTGTCCTTATCATAATTTTCACCTGGACCTCCTCCATACAGAAATTCTTCTTTTCTTTATCCAAAGATATCTTTCTCATAATCTGCTTCCAGTATTTTTCCACTGTAAAATTTTTCCCCATAATCTGATATTTCTATCAATCTTTTCCCTATGACTTCCATAACTTTTACCTCTTCTTCTCTTTATTTCCCTTCTGAAACATTGGAATTTATAGGTGTATTGTACCTTCACTTTGTCCACAGTATTTGACATTCTCTTTCTGAGTGTTCCATGATCCCAAAACTATAAAATTTAATTTTTCTTTTTCACCAATTAGATACATTAATTACAAAATTTTCTTCCATCTTTTTGGAGAATTTATTATTGTATTTCTCTAGGTGATATAGGATATCTTCAAGGCCAATAATTTCCTCTCCTTACACTATAACATGGATTAAGAACTAGGATTCTTTAAAGAGCTTGTGGAGAGCTTTTTGGGCCAACACATCTTTTTCTATTTTTAGACTGGTTAGTTCAATTTTACTATTGAATTTTTATGACCTGAGAAGGATGACTACTACTAGTGCTGACACTAGCCTTTAAACAGGACTGACTATGCTAACACAGCAGTGAGACTAGCTAGATTGACCATGTTGGGGTTGAAAAAAGTGAGGGAAGACAGGACTGACTATGCTAAGTTAGAAGTGAGAATAGAAAGTGATTGTATTACTATATAAGCTGTTCATTGGGGAGTGCTCCACAGTTCTTGCCCCATATAACTCCCTTATGAAATACCCACTATTCTGCTTCTTTACAATGAATAGGGCCCAAAGCGCTCCTCCTCCCCACCTCTCAACCAAATCATAAAATTACCCTCTCTTTTTCCCCTCCTGCTCCCTGCACTCCTTCTCAAACTCCCTCAACTTTACCTTAGAATTCACCAAATTTTGCACAGGTTCCCAAGATCTATCTCCAACCCCATAGCTCTTCCAATGCACTAAGTACTGAACCTTTTCCCTGTACACCCTTATAGAAACAACCTTTTTCACCTTAAATTCCTCTTTTTTTCCCACCTGGATTGGCACTGGTGTATTTTCTGGGAATCCAGGAATTGTATCCTCTTTGTGCTCCGTGATCAATGAAATGAAAACTGGATGTACTTGCCTCATTGAGATTGGTAACTCCAGTTCATAAGCTGAGTCAGATACCTTGTGCTTGACTTTGAATGGCCCCACTTTCTTGTGATCTAATTTAGCGCTGGGGCCCAATGTGGAAATGAAATGTGAGCTTAGCCAAACCTTGTCACCTACCTGTAGTGTGTGATGTTGAGTCTTCGCTTGATAATGATGATGCTTCACCGCTTGCTGGGATAACTTGAGTGGTTCCTCTAATTCTTGAAGTATACTCAGTATTTTCTGAATCTGCTCTTCAGATTCTGGGACTTGTAATGTGGATGGGATACAAATTGAGAATTTTGGGTTATATCCATAGTTAGCATAGAAGGGGACATTCCTGTTGAAACATATAGTCAGTTGTTGTATGAAAATTCAGCTTATGGTAGAAGCTGCACCCAATCATCTTGCTGATAGTTGTTGAAATGATGCAAGTATTTTTCAAATGCCTTTTTCACTATCTTGGATTTTCCATCAGTCTAGGGGTGCCATACTGTTGAAAATATGGGCTTAATATTCAGTTGTTCAAAAATTGCTTTCAACAACAAAGAGTTAAAGGTACTTCCCGTATCTGATATAATGCCATCAGGAAAGCCATGCAACTTTCACACTTGTGCCACAATTAGGTCTGAAATACCTTCTGATGTGACCTTGGTAGTGGTTTGAATGAAGTGCACCATCTTATTGCAGTAGTCAACTACTGTGAGAATAGTGTTCTTCCTTTGATAATTTGGTAACTCCACTATTAGATCATAGGAGAGCTCCTTCCATGGCTGCTTGGAAATTTTTAGCAGGGTAAATGGTGTTTTTTTTGGAATAACCTTGTTTCTCTGGCAAGAGTCACATGCTGCTTCATATTTCTGGATGTACATCTTCATGGATTTCCAATAAAAGTTACCCCTCACCAGCTTGACCCTCTTCAAGAGTTGTGGGTTTCTTGCCATTGGAGAGTCATGTCTTGACTTGACCACTTGCCTCCTGAGCTCTTTGTTATTTGGAACCACAATTCTAAAATTTCAATACTGCACCTCTTATTCCAAGTGATACTCCTCCAAAAACTTCCTTACCAACACCTCCTTTGACAGTAGCACCCTCACCAGCTCCTGCACTTCCTAATCTTCCCCCTTTCCCTTTTTTATCAAATCCACCAAATAAAAATCCCCCAGTTCTGCCTTTCCAAGGATTACCCCCTCTTCAATATCCCTCTTCAACAAAGTAGCTCCAAAAGTGTGCAGTTGGTCAGGTGCTGGGCGCAAATCAGGGTGCCAAGATAATGCATTAGGTTTAACACTCTTTATTCCTGGAAGAAACTGAACAACCAAATCAATAATACTTAATAACTCAGCCCAATGCTCTTGTCATTGTTTCAGATTTTTTGTTGTCAGAAGATTTTCCAAGTTTTTGTGGTCTGTATAGATAATAACTTGCAAACAGAGAGGTCCTCCTTCCAAATAATGGCACCAGGTCCTTACTGCTTCTACTAAGGCCAGTGACTCCTTGTCATAGATTTCATAGTTTAATTCAGCACCTAGTAGTGTGTGTGACAGATATGCTACTGGGTGTAACACATTTTCAGCACTATGCTGAAATAATACAGTGTGTTAGGCAAAATCTGAACAATCACATTCTAGAACAAATGGTTTCAGTAAATCTGGGAAAGAAAAGATCGGATCTGAAACAAATTGCTTTTTTAACTGGTCAAAAGCTTTTTGTTGGCTATCTGTCAATATAAACTCTGCCTCTTTTCTTGTAAGATCATGAAGTGGTCTGAAAATATGTGAATAATTTTCAATGAAGTGCTAGTAAGAATTGGCAAAGCCCAGAAATGATTGAAGTTCTTTCAAAAATTTTGGTCTTGGCCATTCCATCACAGCTTTCAACTCTTCATGATCCATCCTTACCTTATCTTTGGAGATGATCATGCCTAGGTATGGATTTTCCTTTTCTGAGAAGATACATTTTTATGGTTTTTTACCCAACCTGTGCATCCCTCAAGCGCTGCAGGCAGTTCTTCACTCACACTTGATGTTCTTTCATTTATCTGGAGTAAATAAGAATATCATCCAGGTTTACTGCTACATTCCTCCCTACCCTATCCCTAAAGATGCTATTGGTAAAGTGCTGGAAGGTGGCTGGAGTGTTACATGGACAAAAGGGAATTACCAACTATTCAAAATGACCAGACTTAGTGCAGAATGACAGATTGTGCTCATCTCCTTCATTCACATGTATATTGTGGTATCCTGCCCTGAGATCTGGGGATGTAAAGATCTCTGCACCTTGCAAGCTTTCAATAAGCTCAAATTTTAATGGAAGGGGGTACCTATTCTTGACTGTCAATGCAATTAACCTCTTGAAATACATGCATGGTCTCAGTGAGCCATCCTTTTTCCATAAAATATTACTGGTTCTTCCCAAGAAGATTTTGACTCTCTGATGAAACCATTTTTTAGAATTTCATCAATCATCTCCTTCTGTGCTGTTGATTCTAGGATTGACAGTGGAATTATGCCGCTAAACTGAGGTGTTGTTCCTGGAAATAGATCAATAACAAAACCAAATTGTTGGTGACGTGGATGAGTGTTGACCCCTCTGGCTTCAAGCATTGGCAGGAACTCCCAATAGCCTTCAGGGACCATTTTTTTGAGGATTTTTGTCAGATTTAAGGACTGAACCTTAGCTTAAATCTTGGAAGATATGTTCCAAACTGTTGTGCCACATTCCAGTTCCTCCTCCTCCTCCTCCAGCTCCCCCTTCAAGCCCTGAAACTAAGCATCCAGAGAAAGTGTCATTTCTTGCGGCAAGTCTATTGATGATAATAGAACACCAGGAGACTCACCAGGAGGGGCCAGGGGAGAAATTATTTCTCTGCTCCATCCACCATTTTATCTTCTACCTTTCCTCATCTTTGTTGTGCCTTCTCCTTTTCTTGGTGTGCTTCATTTCCTTTCTGGCCCTCTTTGGCGCTCCCTGTTGATGAACCATCCCCAGCCTGCTTCTTAGAATCAATAAAAAGCATCAGTTCTGGTGACAAGTCTACTGATGATAACAAAACATTAGGAGACTTTCTGGGATGGGCTCCTGACCCCTGAAGGGGCCAGGGGGCTAGTACTTTAGTGCCAGGAATCCCTTGCCTTCCCATAGGAACCTTCTTCTCCTTCCAATCTATTTGAGGGTTATATTGGTCCAGCCAAGTCATACCCAGTAACATGTTGTACTGGCCCTTCAGGTTTTTTGCATATTACTTGCACTGAGATTCCCTTCCATCACAAAAGAACCTGCAAAAAACTTTCTCTATTACTTCTCCTCCCACACCTGGGGATCCTTCAAACATAATTAGACACCTATGGTGGTCCAATTTTTCTTTCTTCTTTTTATTTCTAAGTAAGAACTTTTGAAAAATAAAACAGTCTGTAGTCCCATAATCCATTAAGGCTTGTAAATTTGTTGTGGCATCAAGGGTTGTTAAAGTTAAGTTCAGTATAATATGGTTATCATTCACTTCCATTGGCTTACATGCTGATAACTACTTTACAAAATATACCTCAACCTTTCCTTCTAACCTTCTCGAGGAGGGCACAACATTCACTCACAAGCACTGTCTTTTACCTTCACCTTTCCTGCACTATCCTCCACTTCACTAACCCTTATTTTTCCTCTGCACTACCTTGCAAGATAACCACTGCTTCCACACCTGAGGAACAGTCCTTTGCTAATGCACCTCTGATATTCATGATCTGATAACATTTTCCTCCCACTAGTTCCACATGAATTTTTCTGCATAAATATTCATTGCATTTGGATCCCTGGCACTGGCCCCACTTGATGAGGCATATCTGCACCACAGATGAGTGCCACTCCAACCATCCGTTTGTTGATGTGTAAGCTTGTTGTCAACTTGGATGGCCAGTTCCATGAGTTCTTGGAGGGAGTTTGGAAAAGGGTGACTTATTAGGGCATTTATTATTTTTGATAAGAGCCCATTCCTGAAGTGAAAAATGAGTTCCCCTTCTTTTCATGTTGTGATGTAGCTGGTTTGACCCCAATATTCCAAAACATACTCAGTGACCAACTTTCTTTGTTGCAAGTGATTGAGAGCATGCTCTGAGGTTGTGGCCACATCTGGGTTTCCAAATTCTAGTTCAATAGCTGCCATTAACTGACAAAAGGTTGTCTCTTCCTGAGAGTTTTTGAGGAGCTCCTTGGTGTATGGCCTTTCTCAGTGTGCCGCCTCATCTGTGAGGTATGATATTTCTAACCCAATTTTTGCTCACTTGTCTGGGAACTGATTTCCATTGAGCAGGACATAGAGTTTTACCTAAAACACATACTGATCTGCCCAAGGACATCATTTTTCATTGAAGATTTCTGGGACTGAAATATTTGGAGGTTTGAAAAGTGGCACTGGTGTGGGGGGTGACACCTGTTCTTTGGCTTCAGCTTTGGCAGGGTCCAATTCTGCTTCAGTGGGGCCATGATATGAAGGTTCTGCCTCTGCTAGGTGCTCCATAAGCCTAGATTTCTGTTCCTGAAGGTATGCCATCTGCTCTTGCATTTCAGAAAGGAGTGCTGAATCAGGTTGGCCTGTGGGGTTTATTCTTCTTTAGTAGTGTGCCAAATGAGATCAGACAGAATTTTATGAATTGAGAAGTCAGACTACTACTAGCGCTGATTCAAGCCTTTAAAAAGGACTGACTATGCTGATAAAGAAGTGAGACTAACTAGACTGACTATGTTGGGGTCACCAAAAGTGAGGGAAGACGGGACTGACTATGCTAAGTTATAAGTGATTCTAGAGAGTAATTAGATTACTATATGGGTTTTCCAATGAGGAGTGCTCCACAGAGCTTTCCCCATATAATTCCCTTATGCAATACCTACTCTTCTTCCTTTTTAAAATGCATAGCCCCCATAGCGCTCCTCCTCCCCACCTCTCAACTAAATCCCAACATGACTATTCTTACTTCTTCTAAAAACTGTTCCACATTGATGAACTCTTTTGAAAATTATTTTTAAGGCCATAAACTGTCCTTGGACATCTCCTGTGGTGTATTTTCCTGTAAGAAGCTCCCACACCTTCAACCCATTACTTTTATTTTCTCTATACAATTCATTTGTGATGATTTCAATATTGTTTTTATTGAGACTACAGGCTGTAAGAAATTCTTTTAAAATAATTTTGTTTCACTAATTAAACATTAAGGGCTGTTATTACTGGTGCTATTGGTAGTTTCCATTGGCTGTCTGATTATATAAACAAGAGCTACTGGGTGGTACTTATAATGTATTGAAAATAATTGAAATAATATATATATATATTGCTAGTAAAGTATGAACAATAGTATATAAAATGAATTAAAAACTAATTAATTCAAAAAATGGATCTCTACTTATATTCTAATACACTAAAATGTGTATGATATTCTATGTCTTTTCTCTTATGACATTCCAGAAATCAGTTTATCACTTTTTCCTCCATTTCTTCCCATTTAATTTTATCACATTTAGCTCTCTTACCAATTACTTTTCACATGATTTGAGCTTTAAATTTACTTAGGGACAATTATCTGTTGAAACCTGGATCTTATATGAAAACAACTTAGATTTCTAATTATAGGAATTCTGTCAGCCTAAATATCCTTAGGACTGAGTATTTCTTATGCTTAAAATAAGATAACCTTAACTAGATTAAGCTTATATCTTAAAAATAAGGTTAAAATAATAATATATATTATTTTATTATATATATATATAATTATTATTCTATTATATAACTTATAATAGTTTAAATAGCTTATCCATGGCCTAATAATACATATTAAGGTGTTAATGGAGTCATAATATACTTATCTTAAGTGATATGAAGTAATTATTGACATACATAAGCTTATATGTATACATAAATCTCATATTCAGTGAAATATGCAGTATATTATGTATATTTAGGTATATAAGTGGGTTTTAGCCCCTTAATAGCCTATAACCTTTGTTTTTCTGCTTATTTTAGGTCATATGGACGAAATCAGTGGACTCACAACGCCTACAGAAGCATAGACACCTATATCAGGCGCATACACCCAGTTTGGACAACTAAAATTACTTCCTTGGATGGTTATTCACGGATTTATGGGTTGGAAAGATGTTTTTGGGTTAATGTGGATGCTTGGGGATGTTATTGGGGGCTTGGACATTTTATTTGTTTCCTTTATATGCTTTTAGTTTCATTAAATCTCTTTTTGATCATTTATTTTACCTGTTTCTTTATGGTATCCGCTTTTATCTGGGTTTTCTATTTATGGTATGACTCTGTGTTATTATTAATAGTGATGGAGGGTCCTTACTGGAGGTCTGGGTGTTGAAACTGCTTGAAGTGGACGCCATGGGGAGGTGATGGGCCCTCACAGTGCTGTAATTGCCGGGGATAGCAGTGACATCATCTGGATTGAAGGTCTGTGCACTCCAGTGGATTTGGGTATAAGTAAGGAGGGATTTTGACAGTTTATTATCATCATTCAATTACTACACTTCAAAAAAACACTACAATACAATTATTAGCATCAGAAATATATTATAAATCCCTTATAAATTGATATTATCTTTATAAAAGCTATAACTATATTTTATTCTTCTATTTTCCACCACTAGCACGCATTTAAATCTAAGTATTGTGAGTTTTATTTGAGTATAACTATTCTATTAGTCTTCCCCTGAGGTTTAATCACTAAATCATTTATTAATAAGTAGTAGGACCATAAAATAACACTATTATATCATACTTACATACTAGACTATACTGACAAATTCCATATAAATTATACAACATTTGGCCATGCACAACCTACTATGTTTTCACCCATGTATAGTATACAACCTATGTCATTAGCTGTATTTTTTCCTTAGATAATTTAGCAGTATCACTCCCTCAATCAAGTTAGCAGTATCACTTTATCATTCTCTTTATTCCTCAAAGTTAGGGCTAGAGTGTCATCATTTTCATTGTAAACATTTGTGTTAGGGTTGGGGCACATATATGGTTTCATATGACACAAATTATGTAATAAAGTTTTTCATTGAATAAAATATGTATTTTTCATACAGATATTTAGGAGAACCTTGCTCTTTATTTTCTCCTCATTCCCTTCTAAAAGCAGCTTAAACTCATGTTTTTAGTGGGGAATGGAAGGCAAAAACAAAACAAGCTTTTCCCAAATAGAAGTATGTATAATAGGCTGTTGCCAGGCTATAATATGCAGGTATTTACTAAATTTAGAAGTTTATCTGGATACTGGGTAAAAATATGCAGGTAATTGCAATAATTAGAAGTTTAGGTTGTTTTCAGATAACCTCCCTTGTTTATCTTTTTATGTTTGAATATAAAAGCTTCCTTGACAAGGACAACTACCAACTGTGGTCTTTTTGCATGGAAAGCTTGTTCATGCAACAAAATCTTTAAAATGTAGTAATTTACAGAACCTCACCCCCTCCAGAGTTCAACCCTAATTTCAAGCCATTCTGGCTTTGTAAGCAAATAGCCTCTGGCTACATTACCTAGTTCATGAAACTGTATCATCTTCAAGCATTTTTCACCCCTGAAAATTAAAATGACCCCCATAAGCTTTGGGAAAGACTATCCAGCCACTATAATTCATCAAGTGATGCTAACAAGATGCATGATTTCCAAAAATTTTCCTTGATAACTTACCCAGGGGATATTCCAAAATACATTGAACTTATCAAAACAATTAAATCAGAGCTAGGTGCTGTATAACTTGAGCTCAAAGAACACCTGCTTGAATCTTACTTTCTATACCATCTCTCAAACAGATTCAACTCATTCCTAGAATTATTACTTCATAATGCTCAAGTAAGAAAGGAGACAATAAATCTTGAAAATCTAATTTAAGAGCTTGACAAATTCATTCTTGAACATACTATCACCCAAAAAGAGCAGCCCAACGCCCTTAAAATCACCAAAAAGAAATCTTACAAGATCTGCAGAGGAAGAAAGCACAACTCAAAGACCAAACACAATGAAAAACATTGTTTTCAACTTCATCCTCACCTGCAAAGCAAGAAAATGGACACCTTCAAAGAAAATCTTGCTATACACTTGTCCCAAATTCAGCCCTCAAAACCAAAATGCTTCTCAACTTTTTCTGCCCTCACTGAGGATACTTTAATTCTGCACAGAAGCACCATTAAACACATGTTTAGTTCTATGGACCATTTCTGTTTTCTTAACAATTTCCAATAAACTGTTGCCTTTGGTGTTGACTCTACAGCACTCTCTGAAGGAAGTGTCTCAGTCATCCTAGCTTTTGACAACCAACAAATAATCCTCAAAAATTTCCTATTTTTCCCAACCTTAAAAATCAACCTCATTAGCTTGGGCACTTTGAGAAGGAAACATAGTGGTATGGAACTGACTATTAATGGGAATATATTTCTCCTAAATACTAACTCTGGATTCAGATTAGTGGGAGAGTTTGTGAAAAATTTATTTGTTCTCAAAAATGTCTTCACCAGTAAGTCTTCCTCTAATAATGATTCTCTTCTTTCTTTTGCTAACAGCTTGTCTACCTGGCATAAAAAACTAAGTCACCCAGGAATACCTGTAATGGATCACCTTCTTTTTCAAGCTAATCTTCCTCCAGAACTATGGGCTGAGGCTGTCACTACATCTGTGTATCTCTACAATAGAGCCCCAACTAAAATCCAACAAATGGTATCTCCTAATGAGAAATGGTTTGTTTATTCCCCTTATCTCTCCCACCTACAGACTTCTGGGTGCAGTGCCTACTCATTAATCCTAAAAAAACTTTTAAAAGGGAAATTCAATTCCTCTTCTCACAACTTAATGTTAGTTAGATATGACAAAAAGTTAAGCTCTTATAGGCTTGTTAATCCCTCCATTCATTCTATTTCATACTCACATGATTTAATACTTAATGAAGATGAATTACCTTACCTAAAACTAAGGCAGGCAAATACTACCAATTCCCTTTCTCTGTTTCCTTTACTAAATGAAGAATGTCCTAATATCATGACTACAGAAAAATCCCAAGAAGAATCAGATGAATATCCTAATCAACCTTTTCCTGTCTCTCCCCCACAAGAATCTTTTACTCCTGATCAAGAGCCCTCTGAACCTGAAGACAATGAAGATGAAGAAATTCTACCTCTAATATAACAAAAAAACATCACGATTTCTGAAATATTCACATATGTTTCTACTGACCAGCCTCCTCCTGAATAAATAAACTCCAACAACATTATCAATGAGCCACATCAGATACATCCCCCAAATCAACTTCACCACACTAAATCTGTACCTTTAGCCTCATCAGTTCCGATTCCCCCCACTTATCAACTTGCAGTCTCTGGGAAGGATGCTGAAGCATGGTCTGAAGCCATAAACACTGAAATAGAGAATATTTGAAAACACCAAGTCTGGGATGTTGTGAAAAAACCCATTAGCACCAAACCTATTTGTACAAAATGGGTATTCACTGTAAAAGAAAATGAACTTGCAGGGATCTCCAAATTTAAAGCCCAATTATGTGCCCAAGGGTATCATCAAAAAGAAGGCATTGATAACTTTGAAACCTATTCTCCCACACAATGCCTCACCACCTTCAAAGCTCTCTTGGCACTTGCAACACAACATCAGTACCAAATGGAACACATGTATGTCAGTGGTACATTCCTCAACAGCTCATTAGAGGAAGATGTTTATCTGAAAATACCCCCAGGTGTAAAATAACTGAAAACATGAGAAATCCAACCTCAAAACTCAAATGCTCAATCTATAGTCTGAAACAGTCCCCACACTGCTGGTCAAAAAAAATCAAAAACTTCTTTCATTCAGTAAACCTCTCACCCTCACCATCAGATCCTTGCCTATTCACCTCAGATGACAAAAATAATCCACTATTTGTGTATCTTCATGTGGATGATCTGGACATGTTTATGAAATACCTAACCACCTTCAAACAACAAATCAGCACCAGGTTCAACATGGAATTCCTAGGACCTCTCAAATACTTTCTTGGAATAAAAATTGTTAATAACCCATATTCTAACTCAGTCCATTTATCCCAACCAACCTACATATTGAACTTCCTAAAGGAATACCACATGTCAACCTGTAAAACAATGGCTACACCCCTAATTTCTCACAACTAATTACTTCCCGCCACTCCAATTGAGATTGAACACTTCTACAATCTAAGCATCAATTTCTGTAGTGCCATTGGATCTCTCAATTACTTAGGCCAATGCTCTTGGCCAGACCTTGCCTTTTCAGTCAGCCAATTGTCACAACACTTGAAGAATCCCAGTATCACTCACTGGATTTCCTTCAAGCACATCCTCTGCTACTTAGTGGGCACAATATATTTAGCTCTTAAATTCTCAAGGCCTGTCAAGCAACAACAACCCCTAGGCCACCACTCATGGTCCTTACCCACAGGGTACATTGACACTGACTGGGCCGGTTGTCCCAGCACTGGCAGATCCACAACAGGGTACATTTTCTTCTTCAACAGAGGGGCCATTTCATGGAAGTCAAAGAAGCAACACACAGTTTCTCTCTCTTCCTCAGAAGTGGAGTATAGACCATGTGCCTCTGCTGGACAAGAAGCTATTTGGCTCATTTCACTCTTTGGATCACTGAATTTTCCCATTGCTCCTCCAATTACAATCTTTGGTGACAATCAAGGCGCCATTTCTCTCACACAAAACCCCATCTTCTAAGCCCGCATAAAACATATTAAGGTACAATACCACTGGATTTGGGAGCAAGTCTGTCACCAGACAGCCTACACATAAGGTCAAGGGTGTTTCTGAGTAAGTGAGATTGGAAAAGATTATTGAGGACTCCTTTGAAGCACAGAGGAATACTTTGAGAGAGTGGTTCAAAGATAAGTCAAAGATAAATTAAAACTTCTTTGAGATAAGTTCAAGGTGAATAATAATGTAATTCACAGTAACACTAAATATTCAGGTTAATCTCACAAAGGGTTGGAGCTTAACAATCAAAAAAGGATTTAAGGAGTTTTAAGAATTTGAAATGAAATTGATTATTAAGAAAGTTAGGAAACAATAATAGCTTTACATGAATTTAACTACTATCACAACAATATTATAATTTAATTCTGAGTAATGTCAAACCAAATCCACCCAATTATATAGAAAACTCCATCTTGCATTGACCCCTTTAATAAACCACCCTTAATTTATCACTGAACCTCCAATATAGCCCACAGATCTTTTAACCTTAATCCTATTCCTACTCACAGACCTTTACTTACCCTCAGACACAAAGTAGCCCAACATTGAAAATATATCATTGCTCCTAGCACTAATACATTGCACATTTGCTTAAGGTTGAAAAGTATTAGCAGATGATAGACTAATTTAGATTTAAGGTTTAGATAGTGCGGTCAAATTGAGGCTCACAAAGAGAAAATCAGTTGCTATGTAGATGTGGCTTTCTGTGCTTCAAATATGAATTTGTGTACTGATTAATGGATTAAAAGATTGACTTTTGCTTCAAGTGTCACATGGTGCATGACAAAGTCCTGGCAGGAAAAATAAAAATCCCCTACACTCCTACTACCTCAATGTTAGCCAAGTCCCTTACCAAGTTGACTCCTGGTAAAGTGCTATCCTCTTTCTTAAAGTCTTGTGGTCTCCTCCCCATAGACTCATAAGAAAAGAGGGTGTCAGATTGAAAGACTTGACCCACACCTTTTTTTAATCACTTGAACAAAAGCTGAGCATCACATCAATCACTTTATCTTTTGCTTTAGTCTCCTATTTCATTAAATATATGTGTATTTACACCTAGCATAGATCCTCTACCACTTGTATTTACTCCTGCTTAGTATTAAACGTGATTCTATTGTGTATTTACCTGCAGCAGAAACTAGAACAGTAACTAGATAAAAGGAGAGACTGTATCATCACTATTCCTCAGTTAACTGTGACTGCTGCCGGCAATGTCTTTCTTTTTATATAGATATATTTTTATTCATTTTTCATACTTCATACACTTATCTCTTCTAGGTGACTTGATCTGATTCCTTGAGCTTGCTCTGCGCTATTGCTTACTAGGATTTCTGAATCCTCCTAAAAGGTACTTTACTTCACCAACTACTTATCATATTATACTATGAATGTTGTGTCCCACTTGAAATTCATTTAGTTAAATTTTTTCCGCTGCAGGTGACTTGATCTGATTCCTTAAGCTCGCTCTGCGCTATTGCTTACTTGGATTTCTGAATCCTCCTAAAAGACGATCCCCTCTTATAGGTTTGCAACGCGGAAGCTTTTCCAGTTTAGCAGTAAATACTATCTTTGTAGTTACTGATCTCTATTATCTTGTGCTCATTTCTCTGCTTCTCGTTCTGTTGTGATTATCTTTTTTATAGGGTTGTTTCAACATTTATTAGTAAGAATAAAAGGCTTAGCTGATTGTGAGGTTGAACACCTATAAAGGTTTGCTTCTATATTTATTCGTAAGACTAAGACGCTTAGCTGATTATGAGGTTGAACAACTATAAAGATTCAGGGGGGGCGGGAAGAAGGTGCTATGGACAAAAAATGGCAACTTATGAGAAAAACATAGTAAATACATGTTTATAAAAATTCACTTCATTTTCTAGCTTACAAAACAGGACTCAGACACTAATGAAACTCTTAAAACTACATGAATTTCAATGCATCACAATTAAAAAAATAAAAAAAGAATAATAAATTTTTTCTGATCTTGAAAATTGGACACCAGTAATAATGTCTAGAATCAAACAAAAAAAGTGAAAACAAAATATGTTTTTGTTAGTTGAAAGCAAAATTCAGATGCGAGTTTATTTTTGATACTAACATAATAAAAAAATGGTTCTTGCTGTAATCTTTTGAATATTTCAAATTTCCTGCTAGGTATTATAAGCTCAACGGCCCATGCCTTTAAGCATCTTTTTCAGGAAGCCACCCCCTTTCGGATGAGGTTTTGCTTCTGCAGAACCTTGAGAAATTGCAACAATTACCAGAAAGGCGGATACAATTCGGATAGTGAAAAAACGCATTGTGTTGGTGATAGAAGCTCAAAAATTATAAATATATGAATTGATATGGAGGAAAGATTGATCAAATATTCAAAATATAAAAATCAAGAGCTAGTTAGAAAGAGCACGGATCACAGATCACACTATACAGTTGATTAATTGTTGAAACGATATGATGAGAGATAGTTTTGGAAATGACCTCAATTGATGTCTCTTTATATAGCCGAAATTCCTCTATCTCGATTTTAATTTTAAAAGAAAATAGATCATGTGGACATTATTTTGTAAAAAATGTGTGATGATGTTGTTTCATGAAGGGCGCGTTTGATCCTTGATCTCTGTCATTAAGGCATAAACCCTAGCAGTGTGCGATGAGAAAACCATTCGCGCTTTGAACCAACAGTTGGCTAAAAATGAGTATCACAACACCCTTACACGTTACTATCGCCCAGCTTCGTGTGCCTCCATATTTCATATTTCATATTTCTATTTATTTATTATCTTACGATCTCACCCAACAAAAGGCATGAAAGAAAGGGACATAGACTAATATACCTCCATATACCTTGGAGCCGTTTATGAAATCCTCCTTTGCACCTCTACCCTCTTTTCCCCTTCTTCCATCATCTCCTTAGTTGCTTTCTTTTTAGCCCAAACTCATAGATTCCTCAACAATTGGCCATTTCTCCAACTGTAACCACATCGTCGCTTCATAAAATTGCCTTGATCCTTCCTTTTTGTTTGCCCCTCCCCACGTGTACATTCATGCATGTACTTTTACTGCTTTGCCTTCATGCCCCTCTACTGGGTGATGTTGTACGAAAATTAAAAAAAAGAAAAATACCATGGGGCCTTTCCGCTTTCCTCTAAGATACCCCGGAGCAAGCCTTCCTATCCTGTCCCTCTGACAAAGTCACCCGAGCGGTCCTTAATAAAGCAGAAAAACTACACAAACTCCCTCACTACTTCTGCTTTCTTATTGTCCTCACCTATCAATGCTCAAGTGGAATCCTTTTTAATTAATTCTTGTAAATTTCCTAGAGACTAAACACGCACATGTTAATGATTATTTTTATATCTTGTCGATTGCCTTGCTTCTTTTCCTCAAATATCTTACGCATCCCATGTATGTAACTCTAGCTTTGATACTCGTTACTTCATGCCCCCAGATGGGTGGGAATGCAAGATAAGATACGTAAAAATACAGAATATTATCGTTTTAAATTTTTTATTTGGAACGCGCTATCCTTTTTACTTTATGTTTCTTGTTTAATTAGGCTACAGTCAGTTTGCAATTAATTGGCACAAGCACAGCAAGACCAAAGGTCAAGAAACCTTGAAATAGTATGATGTGAAGTGAGACTTTTTCCGCTGTGGGGATGGGTTTGGTTTTCTTTAATCCTGTATGTCATCATGTGGTGATGGAAGTCGTTGGACTCCAAAAAGTGGAAATAAGGACATATACTGCGGACAAAACTGTGTCACGTTTACATCTCGGGTGGCAATGTCCCGCAATGAGACGTGACATGGTGTGAGAGCCCATGTCACGCATAAGTTACGTGACATGAAATCACGCAACTGTCTCGTAGTGCATACGCCATGCACACACTGCACGGCTCAATTACACCCCCATACTATGGTAGCAGTGTCAGCGCTTTGTCCGGAGTGAGCCGGAGTTAGACGCGCCAGCCGCACCACAGACTATATACACATTATGTACTTAACAATCACTAAGCTATTACTATACTACACGTAACACCCCCCCCTCTTAGTAATTTCCCTAAAACCAACCATAACCAACATAGCTCAGAAGAAAAAATAATAAAATATAATATAAAAATAACTAGAAAACCCCCAATAAATATCTCTTCTCCTTCCATACATTTGGTCACAAATTCTTTGTCAACAAATCTGCCACCTGATCCTTGGTTGAAACCCATTTAATGTCTATTTCACACCAAAGAACTTGCTCATTCACAAAATAGAAATCTCTGTCAACATGTCTACAATGCTTGTCCAAAGGGTGATCTGTAGCTGCAAGAATGGCACCTTTGTTGTCACAATAAAGAGTTGCTGGTCCATGGCATAAATTCACTTCACACAGAAGGTTTCTTATCCACAGAGCCTGATGAGTTGCATTTGATATTGCCATCAATTCTGAGTGAAGCAAAGCAGTAGTTACTCTTGATTGACATTTTGATTGCCACAAGATGAGACAGTTGTTGATCTGAAGAACATGACCACCTGTAGCTCTAGCAAATTCACCACCCCAAGTAGCATCACAATAAACTTCTGTTGAGGGATTGATGTTTATTTTTGGGAAGAGACAAAATTTCATGTCTCTGGTGAACTGCAGATATCTCAGCAAATGATTAAGCACATCCCATTCAGCTTTACCTGGTCTTGATGCATAACATGCCAAGAATGTTGACAGGATATGCCAAATCAGGCCTTGATCTGGCTAACAGGTATGACAAAGAACCAATGATAGACAAAAAATTGATAGGTTCAAGTGGAGGGTTAGTTTTTTCTTTTACCAACACTAATGAAAGACCCATTGGCAAAGGTGAGTGCAAAGTAAGAATTGCTGCATTGTGTTCAATGAGAATTTGATGACAAGGGCTGGTTGGTGAATAGTAAAACCCTTGAAGAATTGTGAAACAGCTAGACCAACAATAGAAGAGATACCATCAGACCATTTTACCTTTAAACTACTCCCCATATCCATTTCCAACTCTCTCAAAACCACATCACTACTCCCCACCACCACACCATCATCCACATGAATTCATAGCATCCCTTTGGAACCAACTTTTGCTAGCGTGTATACACTTGCATCCTGATTGCTTGACTTGTATCCCAAATTTTCTAGAATTTTACTGAGATGTTTCCACCAGCACCTGGCTGCTTACTTAATACCATATAGAGCTTTCTTAAACTTGCAGACATGAGTTGGATTAATAGACTCAAAACCTTCAGGCTGCTTGACATAGATTTCTTCTTCAAGATCACTATGAAGATAAGCTGCAGTGACATCAAAAGTCTTGACCAGCTGGTTGTAGGTAGCTGCTAGAGTGAGAATTAAACACAGGGATGCAAAAGTAGCCATGGGAGCAAAATTATTATTGAAATCAGTGCCTTCAATTTATTTGAAACCCTGAGCCACATAGCATACCTTGTGCTTGATGATCTTTCCAAACTCATCTCTTTTGAGAGCCAAAACCCACCTAGTACCAGTGACAGTTTTTCCAGGAGGAAGAGGTACAATATCTCATACATTCATTCTAGACTTTTTGTCTAATTCTTGAAGACAAGTTGATTTCCATGCACCTGCATCTGGTTGCTTCATTGTCTGCCTGAAGGTTTGAGGCAGGCAATCAGAAAGTTCACAAAATGAAATCAACTATAACATCTTGAGCCACAATAGTTTCTTCTGCTGTGAATTCACCAAATTTCAGTTGATTTAAAATGAATGATAAATCATCTTTAGATTGAAATTCTGAAGGATATGATAATGTGAGTGCTCTGGTATTTTCCTCTTCTCCTTCAGAGATGGATTTTTTCATGGCTGACTGAACAAAAGAATTAGACTCTGGATGCCAAAAAATACAATCTTTACCACCATCTATAAAAGCAATAACTCTGCCATGCATTGTCTGGACCTCCATTCTTGTCCTCTTTTCAGTTGGAATATGGACATATGCCAATTTAACAAAAATTTTGATAGGTGACAAGTCTGCTTTTTTTTGAAAATGATTTGATATGGTGTACTATTGGTAACTTTCACATTTGTTAATTAATGGTGGATATAAGATTCCCAACAAAAAGCAAATGTCCAAAAGCTTGGAGTAAGGTTTGACACAAGAAGGATGGTCCTAGAAATTTCATTAATAGTTTTGTTGAAATTTCAAGCCATTCTGTTCTGGTCATGATGATAAGGCATGGAGTGTTCATGGAGGATGCCATGTTGTGAGAGGTATTCAGAAAATTTCTTGTTCATGTATCCTTTGCCTTTGTCAGTTCAGAGGATTTTGAGACAGTGGTTGGTGAGATTTTCTAACCTAGTCTTGAAATCAATGAATGCTTCAAAAACATCTGATCTTTTCTTTAGAACAAATACCTCTCCATAAGCTGAAAAAGATTCTCTGAAGGTTGAAACATAACTTTTACCCTTATCTGTGACATCATCCGTGGGCCCTAATAAATCAGAAACCACTAGATCCATGAGCTCATGTGAACACTTGGATGCCATGCACATATTTTTTCTTTTGCTTTTAAAGACTGCATGAATATCACCAGGTAATTTTCATGAAGGAAAAAAAGATGGTGCATTGGTGAAAAGACCTTTTTGGGCAATCCTTTGTAGAACTCTGGTGGTAGTGTGGCCAAGACAACAATGCCAATCCATTATTGAGTCAGGAAATACTGTGGGATTAGGTATTTTTGAATGGGTTGAGGGAACAAGAGGGGAATGAAGGGTAGCAGATGATAAAGATTTAAAAGAATTCATTTCAAAAATATTGGTCTCTAGATCACAAAGATAAACCAGATCAACCATCCATTTTTTCCCAGAAGAAGATTTAAGAGTAAGAAATAATATTTTTTTGTTTTTTGAAATAATATAATCATGATTTTTCTCTAAGGAAAGAAAAATTCCTTTATCTAAAAGATCAAAAGGAGAAATAAGAGTAGACTTAGCTTTGTTTCCATAAAATACACCCCTGATGGTAAATAATTCTCCTCCACACCATTTAATGAAAACATTTCCATGACCCATAATGAAAGTAGTAGCATAATCAGTTGATTTTTTTACTGGAATAGAAGTTTTCAAACTTTTGAAGCAAGAGAGAAGATGTACATCACCAGTGACATGATATGTGGCACCAAAGTCAAAAAGACCTTGACTATCTTTGTTATCTTGCTATTCTGTCTGACTATCAGTACCAAAATCCAGTTCCTTCAGTGTGGTAGTGAGAACATCTAGTGCTTTAAAGCTGATTTTTCTTAAATGGGGTTTTGAGGAATTTTGATCTGGCTGTTTTCCTTTTCTGTTGTTCAGTGATTTGCGAATGATATTCATGGCCTCTTTATTATCACAAAAAAAAGCTTCACATTGGACCCAAACTGCAACATTGAAACTCTTACTGTTGGGATCATAAGGAAATTTCTGTTGGTAATGTTCAGTGGACTTGAAGTAGAAACAGGAATAATAAGGTTTTTAATTTTCAGGGCTGTAACTGTCCATTTTTTCCTTCCTGAAAGCTAATGATGATAATGAATCAGGATTCTTTGACAGTTCAAAAGCAGTGGAGATTTCAGAAGAAGTTGAGGATGTAAAGTTGCACTAATTGAAAAAAGAATTTTGAAGAACATTCATTATTTCATCAAATGAAGGTTGAGAGATGTCTTTTTATAATTCAAAATGGCAATTTGCCTCAGTGGCAAGATGATTGACTGAAAATGGTAGTAGAATTTAGGTGAAAGCCACTGCCATTTTGTTGAAACCAAAAACAAAACCTGAGTGTAGAACTTCCTCTAATTGAATTAACTTTTTTGCTATTGTAGAAAGACTCTTACACTTGCCTTGCTGTAAGCAGGATCCAAGTGAATTTGATAAACCAAAGAAAAACCTGTCCCTTTAAGTAAATAAAGAGCTAAAAATTATTTAAGCAATAGCCTCTACTTGATAAGAAATAAAAAATAAACTATTTGTTATTAACGGTGTTGAGATGTAGAATCAGTTTTCTTTATAATGAGGTAGAAAAACACAACAGTGAAGCTGTATTTAGAAAAGTTATATAAATGATTGAATTATATATTTTTATGAGATTTAGTTGTTAAAATCTGATCCCTGGTGATGAGACCTTCAAAATGGTACCCTATGACTAAGTATTAATGATGATGAGTGAATTTAATAAATTGTTATACAAAAGTGTTATATTTATAAGGGTATTAAAATTTTATAATTTGTTATGAGAAATGATAATAAATATTATAATATGCATTTTTTATTAGTTGTTGTATTATTGTTAAAAAATGATGTTCTCTCATTTTTAATTTAGAGTCTACAGGATTTATATGTATAGTATGTCATGTGCCCTACTTTCCCTAGCTTTAGAATTCCAGAGCTTGTCCAGAGATCTCTAGAGTTTGTATGGAGCTTCTCTGGACTTACGGACTCAATTAGAACCTTTGAAATATTAATTAAAAATCTATAAAAATTACAGATTATAGATCTACTTTTCTTTTATATTCCATTCTAATTTTAGTATCCTGCACAGCCCTATTCACCTAGTAAGAAACTATTAAAGTTAAGCAAATTATGAAAAATACTCTATAAAATTATTAAAAATAGTAGAAAAATAGTAAAAATTCCAGAAAAAATTCCCAAAGGTTCTTGAGACTTCTGAATTTAATTTACATATACATTTTGACCTATACTTGAATTTCTGGCCTGGTAACTATTTGTTAATTCTTGACCCGTAAATCAACCCTTTTAAACCACTTTCAATACTTAATTTATTTAATGTAACCATTTTAAAATTAGACTCGCCTTTCCAATCTCAAAAATAATTTACCAAAAAACCTTTTAATAAATTTGAGTGCCATACTAAACCTTTGACTACCACATCCTCCCTCCAATGAAGAATATCCTCATTCTTTAAATTTGCATAATTGATTGAACATTTATTTATCCTCTCTTCATGCTCTTCAAACCATTTGCCTTAACTATCCCTGAAAAATTTAAACTTTTATTATAAAATAAATATCACCATCAAAGGACCTCTCTGTCTCATGTGAACTTTAGGCCAAATACCAGTTTCCTTGTCTAATTTCTAACCCTGGTCTTCCTGGAAAAACTGCCTGTGATCTTTTAAGGATTAAGAAAATCAAGTATAATTGTCCAATTATACCTTCCATAACTAAAATCTATACTGGACCAGATGCTCTTCTTGATCCTACTGTTTCTAAAAAGAGATCATCAAAAATTCTCACCTTCTTTTGTAATATAAAAGCTAATACATCTTCTTCTTCTAAAAATCCCAATCCTGAGCTTCCTCTTCCATCTCAAGATCCCAATTCTATTATTCTAGTTTCTATATTCAGTTTGGAAGAAAAATTATTTCCTGGCTCAAAACGTCAGTCTTTTAATTTAATTTAATAATTATCCTACTGATTCCAAATCCATCTACTGTCTCTTCCAACTCCTAAGCTATTGAAATTACCAATACAGATGATTTTGGACAGGTGCATAATGATTACATAAATCATTATCCTAAATTTGATAGATATCTCTTTATTGACTTTTGTGATGACATGAAGGATAAATTTTTAACTTATTTTCAGGAAAATCCTGCTAATAATACTGAAGATTTAATGAAGAGAAGAATTTTGATGCAAAGCTTTGATGATGATATTGAATGATTCCAAAGAGATTATTTATTTTGATTGTTTTCTCTTCTTTAAAATTTTAATACTTTTATTCTTTAATTTATTTAGCTCTGATGATCATTATTGTCTGGTTGATTTTAATTCTTTAAATTTGTCATATATTTTAAAATAAAAATTATAAACTGTATTTGCCTTGTGATGATTCCACTACTGAGAGCAAGGTTTGAATCCCTTCAGAATCTCCTCTACCAGTCTCCATCGCTCTTCACAGAATGAGAGAGAGGGCCTCTCTAATGAGCCAAATAATTTTGATCTCATTCCCATTGGGCTTCCCCCTGAGCCAAATACTATGATTACATTCTTTCCATAAGGTCTTCCAAGCTTCCATCTTAATAGTCTACCAAAAAGACCCACTTAATCCAAATCATATCAATCTTCTATGATTCAGCATCACATCATTCAAATACTTTTCTAATCCTTTAAATCACTTCTGGCTTTATCTTAAATCATAATTTGACAGACATTTTAGTATCTATATTTTTGACTTTTAACAATTTTCATCAATAACCTTTAAAATCTCCATATTTCTTTAATCTTAAATAACTTCTTTTAATGACATCTCTGTTGCCTAAAGTTAGTTGCACTATTTTCATAAATAACTGAGTTGTCAAAATGAGTGAGTACCATTTTTAGTACTGATGAACCAGTGATAAATTAAAATAACTGAATTGAATATCCCACTTGATTAAAATTTCCACCTAATATCCTTGAGATTCAAGCTTTAAGTCAATTTCCAGTTTATAGTCTTGGTGGGCAAAGTGAAAGTAATTTGAAAGTTTAGTGTCATAGGGGACCAATGATTGACATTTTTCCGATGGTTTCCAGTTTAAAGTCTTAGTGGACCAAAACATATAGTTCATTTCCAGTTTTAGCTCATAGTTGACCAACAATTGTGTCGATTTTACGTTTTTTAAATTTTCTTCTTTAATATACAGTTTTAAGTCTTGATATACTAACAGACTCAAAAAATTAAAACAAAAGTCATGAAATATTCTTGAAAATCAGCCAGTTTAAAGTCTTTTAGGACTAACAGCATATCTTGAGATAGAATCCAACAGATATCATACTCCATTAAACCCTGTTCCCTAAAAAAATTGTAATAAAGTATATAAAAGAGATACAATTAAAATTATAAAGAAAATCAAAAATTAAAAATTTATTATTATTATTTTTCTTCTCTTTTTTCTATATGAACAAGTTAAATTGTAATTCAAAATTAAAAATTTATATAAAATAATGTCCTAAAATTTGAAAATTAAAATTTAATATATATAAAGATGGCCCCCAGCCATTTGATGAGCTGTGCCCCTGACATCATAGCCACATCCAAGTGCACCTTGATGTGGGATACACAAGAAAAGAAATTGAAAATAAACATGAATGATTTTTAAAAAATTTGAAATCATAATAACAAAAATTGAAAAGATCACTGGGTGGGCTCCCTCCAATTTGTAAAAATGATTGGAGACCACCAGTGATCAATATCTCTGAATAATTAAATTTTAATAATTTTAAAAAAATGAAATGAAAATAAATTTCATAAATCAAAAATAAAACATAAAGAAAATTCTTGAATCTGGCTTCAAATGAGTGTAATTGTTTTAACATAATTTTAATCCAGTTTATAGACTTAGTAGACTTCCTATATATATAAAAAAAAGCCAGTATTTAACTAGAAACAGGGAAACTATGGTAAGGAACATTGTGGGGTAATTGTGTATAGAGAAACTAGCCCATCAATTACCCCCAAACTTGCCAATATTAAATTTAGAAGGTTCCCCTGTGAAAGATCCTAACATAAATAATTACAGTCCAACATAATTCTTCACCACAAACTTTTATCATTTGAATCTAATGATTGATAATTTTAACAATAGTTTTAGTTTATACTCTCTTTCAGAGTAAATACTCTTTCAACATTGATAAAGTAGTTTATCCTCATTTTGGAGGATATCTTCATAAACAATGTTAGGAAGTTTATCCTAATTATGGAGTTATTCCTTGTAATGATAGTTGGTAGTTTATCATTTTTTTTGGAGTTACACTTTGGCACACCTAGTTCCCCTAGAATAGATCCGCTTAAATTTATCAGCAGCTACTCTCTTCTTTAAAACAACTCCATCCAACTCTTCTAACACATATGAACCACCAGATACTTGTTCTCTAACTCTTTATGGTCCATTCCACCTATCTGCAAACATAATTCTCCACTGACTTTTCAAACACCTATTATACACCAAGACCATATCTTCAGTTTTTAAAGGATTCCTTAACCTATTAGCCAACCTCTTATCCTAATATCTGACTGACTGATTCCTAATATTCATCATTTTTGAATATGCCTTTTCTAGAGTTTCTTCTTTATTTTCTAACTGAACCAATCTTGCACATAATAATTCTTCAGTAGTTTTGACCATGTCACAATCTACTACAAGATAAGATTCAGTCTCTAAATCAACTGGTAAAACTGCTTTCTGTCCAAAAACTACTTTTTATGGTGAATATCCAGTTTTACTTTTGGCAATGATTCTGTCAGCAAATAAAACTAATGGTTACATGAATGAGCAAATAACCTTAAACCTTAACTTTGCCTTTTATCATAAAAGATTTTTGCAACTTCCATTTTTGAACCTTCCAACCTTTTAGCAACTATATTTTCTTCTTTCCCTTTTTTACCATTTTCAGCATCAAAATCTAATTCATCCAACCTCCTTTTCACCAAATTTTTAACACCTGACCTCTCTTTAACTGAATTTTCTAAAACTTCAACATATACATTATTCACCAAATTTTTATTATCCCACATTATTTCACCATCCTCATCCATATACACAAAATCTCAGACCTCTTTTTTACCAAATTTTCTACACCATCATCAAGCTTCACAAGCACATAATTTACCATATTTTTACTATTTTCCAGTTATTCCTCTTGGTTGAAGTATTCATCATCTTCATTCAAAGATATTCATCCTACAGTTTAACCTCATGGGGGAGGTAAGGAAAGTCTTCAGAACCTTCTGTACTGGCCTTGATCACAGATATATCTTCATCTAATTCCTCTGATTCAGAATCCTCTTCAGTAGGTGGTCTTCTTGATAAGCCATTGGGCATAGTAAACATCTTACCAGCATTGTGAACTAAATAAAAAGAAAAATGCTGAATAAATGCTACCCATCTTGTCATTGGCCCATTTGGTAAAACGGGGTAATTGATCATTTGAATCAAAGATTTTGCATCAACTTGAAATTTGAAGTGTTGCCCCCATAAAATATTTTGAAGTTTTTTTAAGATTTTTGCAACACCACAACATTCTAATTTCAGTTGAGAATATCTTGATTCCAACCCAGTAAAAATCACAGACTCATACCTGACTGGGGTGGTCTTCCAACATTGGCAAAGGCCTTTGTTGGGTTGTTTGGTGCTGTTTGTGTATGTATTAATTGACATTGGTCAAGGAATTAGAAATTCTTTTTTATATTTATTTAGTAAAAATTAAGACTATGGGTATGTGGGTACTACCATTAGATAGCCCTTATTTTTCTCTATATTTTATGTGTTGATGAAATTTTTCATATTCCAAGTTTTAAGGGGTCATTTTCCCATTTTTCATTTCTAAAAGATAGCTGTTTAATTTTGTTTTTTGTGTTTTACGGGTTAACCTTATATCTTAGGGTTAAGTGCTTAGTACCATTAAGAAGAGCTAATTTGGCTCTATATTTTATGTCCCAATGTTGTCTAGCTAAATTTTGTGTTTTAAGGGTTTTAGTAGTCATGGTGGATTTTTCTAAGTATTTGGGGTGTTTTTAGATGTTTTTAGTGGTTTTTTGGCTTCAGGGAGGTCCCCCTGCCTCTAGGCAGGCCGCCTGACATTAGGAGGACCACCCGCCTCAGTTTTAGAAGGCTGGGGAGCGTTTCTAGAGGGTTTTTATTCAATTTGGCTGTTAAAGGCGCCAAATTAGTTGCTGTGCATGGATTCTAGATATGTGGTCTGTTTGTACATACTAAATAAGACAGTTTGGGGCAACTTGAATTATCATACAACCATCTGGTAGTTATATCATTTTTTCTCACTCAGATTTCACTGTTTTTTGGCCACAATTGGCTGTGTTTGTTGCAAGTTTAGTTCTTCATTTAACTTAGCTTTGGCAACTGATTTCTCTGCTGTAGCTTTGCAACCTACATCAAGTATTTTTGCTGTGTTTTTTCAACAAGTACACTGTGTCTTTGGTTTCTGGTGTGGATTTCTCTGAATTTCAGATTTTCAGGTTCTTTGGTTTTAAGTGGTCTGCTATTGGCTACTGTTTTGACTTGTAAAGAAGTCAAGGAGTTGTTTGGAAGGGGGAATTGTAACAGTCTCTAATTTTCTGTAGCAAATTAATCTCACCTGGTATCGGCCAGTCGTCTAGAAGAAGAAGAAGAAGAGGAAGGAAAGAAGAGGAGGAAGGAGAAGAGAGAAATAAAGAAGGAGTAATGAAAGATAGAAAGTAATAAAAGAATAAGAGAAATAAAATAACTAATAAAAAGGAAAGAAGTTGTAACAATAATTGTGATTAATGGCACAACAATAACTATTGGTTTATTGGAAATTATTTATCATGTAAGTATTTGAATTTCTGCTTAAATATCAATTATGATTTACTAATAAACTTAAAGCAAACTATAGTAATTTATTTAATATTTTTATTAGACTTGTAACATCAAAAAATAGTAATAAAGTATTTAAATTAATGTAAGTATTGTAATGCAAGTGATTAATACCAAAGGGGGATTCCAAGACCCTTTTATAGAAAAGGATACCTCTGAGGAGCCTCAAATGTATATACAAAAATAATACTAATGTGAGACAAAAGATTAAAGGAAATTAATTAAAACATACAAATTAAGAGAAAAAATTGAAACAATAAATTAAATCTGTGAATAAGTAACTATTTTTCCCACCATAAGGTTCCACAACAAGTAATTAATATAATGAGTGACTACATGATTATGAAACCTGAGAGCTGTTAGAAAAAAAATCCTAAACAGGTATAACAAAAAGATGTAAAGGGTTTGATTAAAACAAATAAATGTATTTTCACACCAAAATGTATGTAATCAATTTTAATTCAGTATAAAGAGAAATTAATTAATTGTTTTAACTATTTTAAGTAATTTAATAATTAGTTTAATTGAATCAAATAATTTATTTAATAATATAACTAATTTAAAGTGAAAATTTAATATTATTATATTAAATAAGTGTTTTTAAGTTATTTAGTAATTTTACTGAAACAATTAAGGGTCAAAAAAGCGCACAATATTTATGGATAATTATATATGATAAGTTGTATTTAGTATATAAATTTTGCAAATTAAATTGTAATTACATAATAAGTTAAATTTATTATTAAACTTATAATATAATTTTATAAATAATTAATTTATTAATTTAGAAATATTAAATACATAAAAATGAGCCATGATTCTATAGAATATAATATTTTTTATGTAATAAAAAATTTACTTAATAGTAAAAAAAATATAATAATTATTTTACTTATTCATAAAATATTTATATAATTTTATTATTTAATAAAATATTTTATTGTAACTACACAAAATACATAATGTTATTCGCTTAAATGATTCCAAAAAATTATTATAACAATTTACTGGGCTCCTGAGATAGCCTGGCTGACATCTAGTTTTTCTCAAAGAGATTGGGGTTTTTCTCTCCAGTTTTACTCCAACTCCCTTGGTCAAGGCCTATAGCTAGTACTATAGGATTGTCTACACCAGTTTTATACAACCAGCTTTATCCATTTGAGCAAAACCACCCCAGAAGCAATCTGACTTGAATCCACTGCTTAATAAATCTGGCATGCATCCTTCCCATAATCTAACTTGTGCAGGATAATATCTTGTCCAACTGTTTATTTAATCTAATAAATGCCTTTTCACACTCTTCATCCCACTCCCAATCCGAATTCTTCCTAGTCAACTGTCTCAAAAGAGTGACCAATGAAGAAAAGTCCTTAATAAACAGTCTAACATAAACACATTCCTAAAAAACCTCTGACTTTCCTCATATTCTTGGGTCTTGGCCAGGAATGAATTTTATTTACTCTCTTCTTTGACATAATCCTACCCCCTCTACATACCACATGATCTAAGATTTCGGAAGCTGGCACACAAAAAGAAAATTTGGAACCTGAAATTGTTAAACCAGCCTTTTCTATGCTAAACAAAATCCTCTCTGAAAATTTCAGCATACTCCTAGATACATTTTTGTATTCCTGGATTATCTTTCAATACTTCTTTACCATAATCTGTTGAAAGTCCTTTTATTCCACCTTCATCAATAAATATTCCAGCATATTGTGGAATTTTGTGTTGTAGAATCCATGCCATCTGAGCTTGATAAAAATCAACTGAATTTGTTGCACCTTGAGGTAATCTGGTCAATTGTAATCATCCAAGTAGAGTATCAAAAGTTGTGAGTGGTCTTGAGTGCAGATGCAACTCTCTTTCATCATATCCCACCATTATATCTCCTAAACCATAACACACTCTCCTTGCAAAAATTTCTACAAACTCTTCTGCACTAGGTGGTATTCCTGTATCTTTTATTGTAACCCTGTTTAGTTTTCTTAAATCATGAACTACCCTAATCTTTCCATTAGGTTTTTTAATAAAGAATACTGGACTTGAATAACTTGATAATGATTCTTCATATAATCCAGTTCAAATTCTTTCTCTAATGACCTCAATATAATCTTCTTTTAAAGCAGAAGGTATTGGAATCAGTTTCTGTTTCCATGGTTCATGGAAAACCACTGGAATCTTGTAGGGATCCCCATAAGAATGCTTCAACACACCTCTCTCCTCCTCTAAAAATGCAATGGCCTTTTCCCTCTTAACCATTACATCCAACAACAACCTTTTTTCTTCACCTTAAATCCATCCTTCAGGTCCAAAATTAACAATCTTTAATCTCTTGGCAGTGATTCTGGAAGTTTCAGAAAATTCAGGCAGATTATTGACTGAAGGAAAGTCATATGGATCTCTTGATAATTTTGGTCTTCTCAAAGATGGATTTGATTCAGCTGGAAAAGGTTCATTAATTGGCCTAATTTAATTTGCTACCTTTTTATATTTTGCTGCGCCAACATCCACTTATACTTGAGATTCTTGATCCATTATAGCCTTTCCATTATATAATTTTTCATAACAATTTTCTTTATTTTCAGAAGCAGAATCAGAAATAGAGTAAGTTAAAACATAATTTTGATTTTCAAAAAATTTATTTTTATCACCACGACCCCCTTTTCTTTCATCTAAATTATCACATAATTTTCTAAAACCTTTTTCCCTTTTATCTTCCATCACAAACTCACCCATAAATAAAGTTGACAGTTTAACTTCTTTCTGGAGGAAATAAACAGAATCATCAAAAATATTTTTTTTTGTGATTTAACTATACTAAGATTTTATTTGTTGATTTTGATAAGATAATTGCAGTTTATGCTCATGCTGGAAGTCCAAATTAAGCAGTTAATCCTCATTATGGAGGCCGTAAAATAATACACCACTAATATCACAATAATTAACCAAATTCCCTTTCCAATTTTTATCCAACATAATATATCCCATCTTTCCCTTTGAACCATTTTTAAATTTTGTAGAATAATTCAATAAAGATAAAAAACATATAAAAAAACCCAACACATAATGAAATTCCAAAGAAATATCAACAGAAATTAATTGAGAATTCACTTGAATTATCTCCAAGTGAGCTTACATATTGTGATCCAGGATCTGTTCTTGAGGAGAGATTGCAAAATTAGAGTAATCAGCCCTTACTACCACAAAAAATGAGGATACTCATACTTATCTTTTTCAATTAATTCACCATAAGCTTCCTTTTTATTTGCCTCTTCTTGGTGCAAGAACAACACTTACACACTGTGGTGATACCAGGTCTTGTTTTTCAGTCATTATCTCCTGGAGGTACAAATCATAAGTGAAGCCTTCTCATATTGTCACCAGTAATATCTAAAATAATGCCAATAACACTCTGGTAACCTATCCTTGCTTCAAAGTCCATCAAAAAGGGGCCCACCAAGAACCATTTTTACTGATCCTCTGGCAACATAAAAGTGCACTCTTCCAACAGATCCACCAATACATAAATTGACATGCTCTGCTATTCCCATAAGTTCAGTAGCATGCCCACCTATGCCTCTTATATTACCACCAGTACAAGTTTTAATTGGAAAGCCTATAATAGTTTCTTTCTCTAAAGAAATCAAATTAATTTGTGACCCAGAATCCACTAGGGCCTTCACCTCTTTTCCATTCAATAACACCATTAAATACCCTTAAGGAGCAGAAAAATGAGTTTCCACTTCCTCTCCAAACTTTTCAACATTTTCACATATATACTCTAATTCTCCAACTGATACCCTTCTCCTTGTCAGATTCTTGTTTTGCTTCTCTGAAAGGGCAGGACTAATCATAAATAATTCACACAAAGATAAAGGAATCATGAGTTGATTCACTCTACCCAAAACCATCTCCATAGGATTTTCTTGACCAGATACTACTGGCCTTTCATATTGAACTTTATTTTTAGAAAACTTGGCCCTGGAAACCTCTTGAGGACCCACATTGCCAATTTCACCCTCCATTATAACATCTTCATGAACCATAACCCTAGCTCCATCACCAGCTTCTTTCACCAATCAAGATCCATAACTGGTTCTCCTTACCCCTTCCATAGGAGTAGGACCAGCAAAACTTGTTCTGGGAAGAGATGTTTTTGGCACATCTTCCTGAGAATCAGATTCTTCATCCAAAGGCATTGGCTCATGGTTTAAATCAAATTTTCCATAACTTGGAGGTCCCATACCTGCCATTTTCTTCTGCATTTTATAAAATTTGTCCTTGGTGAAAGGTATCTTTTCAATCTTTTTAATTTAAGACTTGCCAGGTTTAGCCCTAAGTTTGCTGTGAATGCTATTTTTAGCTTTAGTAGAAACTGATTTTCTAGTAGCATAAACATCATATTCACAAATCATACATTTTCCATCAACCCTAGCAACTTTTCCCAACTCTAATCCACCATATGAGTTTGTAAAAGTGGCCTGAATTACCTCCTTCTCTTTAACCTTATCTAATTTTCCACCATGATTACCACCGTTCCTGATTCTACCTTTAGTATTATTGTTATCATCACCAGTTAATTCTTCAAATTTTGATCTCCTTTCAGCCATTGAATTCCTCCTAACTAAATCCGAGGGTGCTTTCCCATCACTGGGTTTGATGAAAGATCCATCAGTGAGCTTATAAATCTTTCCATCAAATTATACTCTACCAGCCTGAAAGTCCCTATCCAAAAAATAACAATCTACTGCTTTATTCCCCCTCCTATTAAAATAGGAGCACACCTTAGGTTTTTGATAACCACCTCTATAACTGTTTCCACCATTCCCATTACCATCACTACCACTATTACTATTTCCATTAAAATGGTTACCATTTCCATTAAAGCCATAGTTACTCCTCTAAAATCCCTAGATTGATAAGAAAAAGGAGTCAAAAATGCTCTGTTGGCCTTCTGAGTTTCTTGAAAGAATATTTTGAGCTTCTTAGTTAAGTCAGCTAAAGGATCCACCATTTTATTATCAACATCCCCCTCAACTTTAGCAACAGGATGGCCCAACAGTGCCTTCTTTTCCTCTTGATCCTTGACCATAATATCATTATTTTTGACCAAAACTTCACTAAAAATTCTAATATATTGAGTATAAGATTCCTCATACTTGTACAAAGCCAATAATTATAGATATGCCTGAATACTATCATTTATGACCTCTAAATCTGGTAGTTTCTGCTCTCCATTTGGAATTTTATTCATCTTGTTGTTCCTAGACAGTTCTTCGAAACCTCCATTCTAATCTACCTACTAAATGCTGACCAAAACAAATCCTTTGCGTGATTCTCATGGCCAATCTCCTCCATCAGAATCAGATAATCCACCAATTCAGTAAACTGCCTACATAGCTTCTTGAAGCCCACCATATTAGAAACACCTCATTTAGCATTCCATTAACTGAAAATTCTGTTGAGGTCCACCATATTTTACCTGACTCCCCATCTATCAACCATACTATTTGAGAATTTTAACCAGTCCCATTTCTTATAACCTTCCATCTCAATATCTTCCAATTCCACCTCTCTATCAAAAATAGATAACCTAACCTGCTTAACCATGTCCAAATGTGAAGCTCCATCAACAGAAGCAGAAGTTCATATTGATTTAAAAGCCATTTAAATTCTTCCCCATTAAACTTTGGCCCATCCCAAGAAAAAATCTTAACCAAAGCTCCAACAAGAAGAGAAAAACCAGATCCAGAAGCAGAAGACATCGCAAAGATATCTAAGATAAAACCATTAAAATATAATAAGATTTTATAAAATAAGCCTATTTCAGGCTAAGATAGTCCAGATATCAAGCAATATTGATTGAAAACAAGAAAATATGAACCCCATGTTGGGCGCCACCAATGTAGAAAGACTCTTACAGTTGCCTTGCTGTAAGAAGAATCCAAGGGAGTTGGATAAACAAAAGAAAAACCTGTCCCTTTAAGTAAATAAAGAGCTCAAAATTATCTAAGATATAGCCTCTACCTGACAAGAAATAACCAGTAAACTATTTTTTATTAACAGTGTAGAGATGTAGAATTAGTGTTCTTTATAATGAGGTAGAAAACACAACAGTGAAGCTGTATTTAGAAAAGTTATATAAATTATTGAATAATATATTTTTATGAGATTTAGCTGTTAAAATCTGATACCTGGTGATGAGAACTTTAAAATGGTACCCTATAAGTTAATATTAATGATGATGAGTGAATTTAATATATTGTTATGTAAAGGTGTTATATTTATAAGGGTATTACAATTTTATAATTTGCTATAAGAAATAATAATAAATGTTATAATATGCATTGTTGTTATTGGTTGTTGTATGATGGTTAAGATATAATGTTCTCTCCTTTCTAATTTCGAGTCTATAGGCTTTATATGTATAGTATGTCACATTCCCTACTTTCCCTAACTGGAGCACTCCAGAGCTTGTTCAGACTTCTGGACTCATTAGAACCTTTAAAATATTAATCAAAAATATAAAAAATAACAGATGATAGATCTAATTTTACTTTAAATTCCATTCTATATTTTGTAGCCTGCGCAGCCCTATTCATCTAGTAAATATTTATCAAAGTTAAGTAAATTATGAAAAATCAAAAATAATTGAAAATACTTCATATAATTATTAAAAATAGTAGAAAAATAGTAAAAATTCCAGAAAGAATTCCCAAAGGTTCTTGATACTCCTGAATTTGATTTCAATAAACTTTTAGACCTATACTTGGATTTCCAGCCTGGTAATTATTTGTTAAATCTTGAACCAAAAATCAACACTTTTTAACCACTTTTAATACTTACTTTATTTAATATAACCATTTTAAAATTAGATTGGCCTTTCCAGTCTCAAAAATCATTTACCAAAAAACCTTCATAATGAACTTGAGTGCCATACTAAATGTTTGACTACCACACCGTAGTCCATGACATTTGTGAAAGGCAAGGTTTTGATGTTTAGAAGGTCATTTAAAAGTGACATGCAAGTAGTGTGAGTTGCTTTTTCAAGCTTGAAACTTATGATAGAAAAAGCTTTATAACATGTAATGCCAAAATTAATGAAACCTTGAAGTTTTCTTTAAGTGTATAGTGGAGGATATTCCAGCTCATCTCATCTTGAAATGTTGAAATTGAATCATGAACAGCATTAGGATCCCTAGTGCTTTTAATTGTATGTACATGTCAGTTTAAAAATAGATACAATTTTAAAGCCATGTTTTTAAATTAGATCCATCAGATTTTAATTTCTCCATTTTTTTGTCTTATGAATGACATCCTCTACAATATTGCTAAAATTGTTACCCTTGTACAAGGATAAAGGGATTTTTTCATCATTTGAAGACATAGATGTGTCAGATAGAGAATCAGTAGAATTTGGGGTGGCATTATGTTTATGGCAAGGGTTAGAGTAGCATGAGTGTTTGGATGATGTCTTTGCATGAGAACTGGAAGATCTAGGGTTTGGAGTGGCTATACAAGAGTTTTGAAAAGTGAAATTTGAATGCTGAGGAGAGAGCAAAGTTGGTGGAAGATTAAAAATAGGTGAAGAAAAAAGGGCACTGTGTTTTGAGGAGATAATGACAGGGGAGATACTTGATGAGAAGTAATGTTGCTTCCTGAAGATGATATAGGCCAAGATGCTGAGCCAGAGAAGTACCAAGAGCAGTGTGGTACACATCTTGCAGTAACACAGTAAATGTCTCAGTTAGTAGGAAGCGCAACAAAGGGGTTGCCAGGTAGGATGGTTATGGAAGCACAAGAAAGGGGTCTTCAAAGAGCGCAGAGAGAATAAAATCTCTGCACACAGTTTTTTTTGTGTACTATAGATTTTTGAGCTGCAGCAAGAAGAAGGTTAGGGGAAAGTACATAATGGACTATAGAACAAAAAAATAGGGTATGTACTTGCAAGAGTCATGGGAAGCACTAGACACATAATATGTACTTATGAAGTAGCAACAAGCAATGGCATAAAAATCAAGCTTAGATAAGAGCAATGTCTTTTAGATGAGGCTGTTTCTGCCCATGGAGATGAAAAACATGTCAAGGAAAGAAGGTAGTGCTAGGAAGAGGAGTGGGTTGATAAGCAGCTTTTAAAAAAAAGTAGTAAGAAAGAAGGGTAATGAATTAGCGCAAAGGGTTTCACAATTAGTGAATACTCATATGGCAAGTGTGGGTTATTACAATAGGTATGGAAGGCGGTAAAGTACCTATTATTTAGTCAGGTATCTCAAGAAGCATAGGGTATGTGCTAATAGTTGTACTTGCACAAATGTTTCAGGTGCTATTCAAACCAAAACACATGCTAAGAAATATAAGTAGATCATTGAGATACTTAGTTACCATTTGATATTCTTTTATTAGCGTTGAGCTTGTATAGTAAAACCCATAGGGAAAGGAAACATAGGAAAGGGGTTCTGAACATACAAATGTATAAAAGAGTGCTCACTTTTAAATAAAGGAGGGGAGTTTAGAAAAAAAATATATAAAAGTAGATACTTTTTAAGAAATAAAAAGAGAAATAGATATATTTTACTTTTTTGTACATTTCAGGTGTGCATACCAGAACTAGCGCTGTAGAGTTATTTTATTACTACAGTAAGGATAGTATTAGATAGAGCTCTTCAAGAGGGAGTGACTAATAATACTAGAGATTTTTGAGAATATATCTATCCAACAGCTTGATTGCTTATATTAAATTATATTTCCCTTTTCTTTAAAATATCTCTACAAATTTATCCTACTTTCTCATCCATAAAAAATAGATAACCACACTGACAATACATGCTTTCACTGTCTATAAATGTTAGAGTGGCAGGCGCTTATTTTTTAAAATTTGTTTTAGAAAGAAGAACCAACCCATCTCAGATTGTGTCTATAGCTTAGTATTATAGAACTCTTTCTTTCTACAATTGGTGTCCCAACAGTGGCAGCCAGAGTGTAAGAACAGTTATTATTTTTTTTTCAGGGTTTTGTCAAAAAGGAGGTAATAAATCTGGAGCTTCAGAGGAAGAATCTTAGGATCTACAACAAGTGGATAAAGCCTTTATCAGAGGATGGCATAGGGCTTTATTAAATGAACATAGTTGGTATAAATTTTTATTTTTTTGAAAAGGTAGTATGGAACCTACAGAAACTACCTCTAAAGTTATTCAGGAGAGGGAAGATTGCCTAACTCCACAGCTTCAATAAGGCCTTGGATTTTTAAAATTATTATGATCAGGGATGAAAGCTTGAAATTTACAAGAATCAACACTCAAAATTTTATGAGGAGGTTTGAGTAAGTGGTAGAAGTACATGGAGCATCAGATTATGATTTGGTGTTTCAGGTGTTATTTTTTGTTGCAAATGAATGTAAAGATGGCCTAGAGGAGCTGGATGGTCACAAGAAATGCGATTGGATGGTGTTAAAAGTGCAAAATTTAAAAAGATGGCCTTAACTTACTGAGGAAACAAGGTATACAATAAAAGAACTGGATGTCATGGTAAATAAGGCAAAAGATAAAGGGGGTATTAGAGACCCTAAAGATTTTAAAATTTTCAACATGAATTTGAACAGGTAGTAGACTATTTGGTCAGTAACAAAGAATTTAGTGATATTAGTGTGTTTTTACCTTTGTTTTTGTGAGGCACTAGCACCTGAGGTTTAAGATTGGGAAAAGAAACACCTTGATAACAAAGGAAAATTGGTTAGAAAGAAGAATGGGGATTATAAGTATTCAGGGTTAGAAGAAGTGGAAATGGCTGTAGAAGCAGAAATGAAGTTGCCTCGGGTAGAGCGCCAAGCAGCTAGGTTTTCTCTAGAGGATGCAGAGGTGATAGGGGTTTTACCTAGTACTGGATAACCTTCCTCTGTCTCAAATCCAAAATCTAAGGCAACTCCTCAGGATTCAGATTCCATGATGGATAGAATTGAAGAGTAGTAGAAGAAGTTGAGTGAAGCAGCTAAACCTAAACCTAGATTTACTCCTCAACCTTTGCGGTTTTCTTCAATGGTATGTTATTACTGTAATAAAGAAGGTCATACAAGGACGAGGTTTAATGTGCTTCAAAAAGACAAGGAAGATAAAGTTGTTTTTGAAGAGGGTACAGCACTAATTTTAGAAGACAGCACAAAACTTGTGATGGATTAGTATTGAGGGATGCAAGCCAAAGTCATCTATAATATTAACAAAAAGGCAATGGAACTAAAGACTAGTCAGGACAAGGAGTCTGTAGATAAAAACCCAAAGTAATTCAATTTCGCAGTAACCTATGCAGTATTGGACTTAAAGGTTAAAGAAGGAGAGGCTTCAGGACCACTCACTACAGTGCTGTTGGAGATTTTTGCAGAAAAGCATAAGAAGATGGCTCCTCCAACTTTTAGTAGGACAAGAATGGATGGTGCCAAGTATGCAAATCCAGAGGACATTGAGGAGGTAGGATATACTACAAGTGAAAATACACCAGTACCACCTGGGGATGTGGGAAATGAAGATGAATCTGAAAATAAAATGGATAACGACATGGATAAGCATATTGAAGAACAACTTATAGAGGAGCCAGAGTTAGTTCAGCAAAGAGCAGTACTGGCAGATAGAATGCCTGGAGAAAAGCATAATACTCCAAAGAATCTGCCAGGTAGGGCCAGAGCTGGAGCAAAGGTGACTTAACCAAAATGGAGGATGAAGCACCCAGTTCATGCAGAACATCCTAAGGCAGCTGAAGAATTAATTTCAGAATGTCTTAAGACAACAGTTTCAGTTCCATTGGGGGTGTTAACGGCAGTAGCTCCAGATGTAGAAAATGGTGTAGTAGAAAAATGCATAAAGCAAAGAGATGTGAATTGTGTTGAGTATGATTTGGCAGAACACTCATTTAAACCAGTCGTGGGAATATTGAGGGCCATTATGGTACTTAATGGCTACAATTAATGGGAAGCAGATCAGAGCGCTAGTAGATACTGGTTCTCAGATTTATGTATTTTCTGTTAGGATTTGCATTGAGAGGTGAGGAGGTGGAGCACTATGGGCACTATGCATTGTGGAAGACAGAATAAGGGATACTGCATAAAGGGGTTATATGGGGAAAGCGCTTTGGAGTACTTCCCATTGGACAACCTATATAGTAATCCAATTACTCTCTAGTCTCACTGCTGTATTAGTATAGTCAGTCACATCTTCCCTCACTGTTGGCAACCCCAACATAGTCAGTCTAGTTAGTATCACTGCTGTATTAAAATAGTCAGTCCCATCTTCCCTCACCGTTGGAAACCCCAACATAGTCAGTCTAGTTAGTCTCACAGCTGTATTAGCATAGTCATTTCCATTTAAAGGCTAGAGCCAGTGCTAGTATTAGTTGGCCTTCTCAGGTCATAAAATTTTTTCCAATCACATTTGGAACACTACTAAAGAAGAATGGACCCCCCAGGCCAACCCAATGCAGAACTTCTTGCTGTAATGCAAGAGCAGATTGCATGCCTGCAGGAACAGAATTCTAGGATTATGGACCACCTAGTGGAGGCAGAACCCTCATACCAAGGCCCCACTGAAGCAGAATTGGATGCTGCCAAAGCTGAATCCAAAGCACAGGTGCCACCCCACACACCAGCACCACTTTTCAAAGGCCCAAAGATTGCTGTCCCAGAATTCTTTGATGGAAAACAAGGTCCCCAGGCAGATAAGTATGTGTCACAGGTAAAACTCTATGTCCTGCTCAATGGACATCAGTTCCCAGCCAAGAGAGCAAAATTGGTTTGAAATATCATACCTCACAGATGAGGCGGCATGCTGGGTAAGGCCATACACCAAGGAGCTCCTCAAAAACTCTCAAGAAGCAACAACCATCTGTCAGTTCATGGAGGCTTTTGAAATAGCCTTTCAAACCCAGATGTGGCCACAACCTCAGAGCATGCGCTCAATCATTTGTGACAAAGAAAAATTGGTCACTGAGTATGTGTCAGAATTCCATGGCCATTCCAGCTACATCAAAACATGGGGTGAAGGGGCACTCATGTTTAACTTCAGGAATGGGCTCTCATCAAAAATAAGAAATGCCCTAATCAGTCACCCTTGCCCAACCTCCCTCCAAGCACTCATGGAACTGGCCATCAAAGTTGACAATGAGTTTATGCATCAACAAAAAGATGGTTAGAGAGGTGCTTGTCTGTGGTGCAGCTATGCCTCATCAAGTGGGTCCAGTGACAGGGACCCAAATGCCATGGAAATTAATACTGTCAACATATGTGGCGCTAATAGGAGGAAAAGTATATTTGACTAGGAATACCAGAGGCATATTAGTAGAGGGCTGTGCCTCATATTTAGAAATGGTTTTCATCTTGAAAAGGAGTGTAAGAGGAAGATCAGGGTTAGTGAGGTGGAGGTTAGTGCAGGTAGGGCTCACATAAAAGACAGCGCTCAGGAGTGAATGTTGTGCCCTCCTTGAGCAGAATAGAGGGAAGGAATAAAGGGGATCTTGTAGAATAATTATCAGTGCATAAGCCACTTGAAGTAAATGATATTCACATTATACTAAACTTGCCTTTAATTACCCTTGATGCCACAACAAATGTACAAGCCCTAATGGACTGTGGAGCCACAGACCGTATTAATTCAAACACATTTTTAGAGAGAAATAAAAGTTAAAGTAAAAAATTCGACTAGCCTAGGTGTCTAATTATTTTTGAAAGATCTGCAGGTGGGGGAGGAGAAGTAAGAGAAAAGGTTTTCTGCAGGTTTTGGTGTGACAGGAAAGAGTTGCAGTTCAGGGCATGTGTGACAAACCTGAAGGACAAGTATGACATGGCTGGACCAATACTAGCTACACATTGGCTGGAAGGAAAAGATTGCTCAGTTGGGAAGGAAAGGGGACTCTGGCGCTAAAGTATTAGCCCCCTGGCCCCTTCAGGGGTCAGGGGCCCATCCCAGCAAGTCTTCAGATGTTTTGTTATCATCAGTAGACTTTCCACCAGAACTGATGCTTCCTCTTTATTCTAAGAAGCATTCTGGGGATAGGCCACAAATGGGGAGTGACAAAGAGAGCGGGAGGAGAGATTAAGTGCACCAAGAAGAGGAGAAAGTGCAAAAAAGATGGGGGAAAGCAGGAGATGTAAGGTGGATGGTGCAGAGAAAGAATTTATCCCCTGGCCCCTCCCGGTGAGTGTCCTGGTGTTTTATTATCATCAGTAGACTTTCCACATAAACTGAAACTTTCTGTTGATACTAAGTTTCAGGACTTGGAGGGGGAGCTGGAGGAAGAGGAACAATTGGAATGTGACAAAACAGCATGGAATATACCTTCCAAGAATTCAGCCAATTTCCAGTCCTTGAAGCCAAATAAATCCTCAAGAAGATGGTTCCCAAAGCTTATTGGGAGTATTTACCACTGTTTGAAGATGGAAAATTCAAGACCCTTCCACCTCATTGACCATACAAATTTACAATTCATCTGATGCCAGGTGAAACCCCTCAATTTAGTCACATAATACCACTATCAATATTAGAGTCTACAGTGCTAAAGGAGATGATTGATAAAAATCTGAAGAATGGTTTTATAAGAAAATAAAAATCTCCCTGCCCCCCCTGTGATATTTTCAGGAAAAAAGATTGGTCATTAAGACCTTGTATGGATATCAGAAGGTTGAATGCACTGACATTAAAGAACAGATATCCCCTTCCTTTAACTAGTGAGCTAATTGATAGACTCCAAGGTGCAGAGATCTTCACCTCCCTAGATCTTAGAGCAGGTTGCCACAACATATTTGTGAAACAAGGTGATGAAAAAAAACTGGCATTCTGCACTAAATTTGGTCATTTTGAATGGTTGGTAATGCTACTTTGTCCATGTAATGCACCTGCCACTTTGAAGAACTTCACAAACCGCATCTTCAGAGATAGAATAGGGATAGATGTGGTGGTGTACTTAGATGACATCTTAATTTACTCCAGATCAATGGAAGAACACCAGATACATGTTAAGGGCTATTTTCAGCGCTTGAGGGAGGGCCCAAGTATGGTTAGAATTGGAGAAATGTGTCTTCTCAGTGAGTGAAATCCCCTACCTGGGTATGATAATTTCAAAGAATAGAATGAAAATGGAGAAAGAGAAAGTAAAGGCAGTAACAGAATGGTTGACACCAGTATCAGTAAAAGAGATCCAGTCATTCATAGGCTTTGCAAAGTTTTACTGCTGTTTTATTCAAAATTACTCCCACATTTGCTGAACATTGCACAACTTCACAAAGAAGAAAGATATGTTTATCTGGACAGGTAGCCAGAAAGATACGTTTGACTACCTGAAAAGACAATTTATGAAAGCCCCCACTCTTGTGATTTAAAGCACATTTCTTGTTTTTAACATAAAATGATGAAAATAACAGCTTTAGCTCTACTTAAAAATTATGTAGCCTTAAGTTTAAGGTTCTTAAGATTACCCTGACATATTCTAACATAATATTAAGTACATAAGACTTATAAAAGGTGGATATATGCGTGTATATAAGGTATTATAATGGCATATATTGTATTTTAACATTAATTTCACTTATGTATACAGCTTATGTACCTTTATTTATTGTTCCCATGTATAGTACATGTCTTTAACATAACTTATAAGTAATTTTCACTCAGTCCTGGGAGTATCCAGGCTGATACACTGAGTCTAACTCTAGTTGGCCAACAGAATTTGTGTCCTGAAGTACATATACAGTGTGCACCTAGTCAGCACCTTTGATAAACTCACAAAAATTGTTTTACAGACTTAAAATTATTCTTGAAAGGTAAAGTAAGTATCACCAATACTTTTTTTCACAGAAAATCTTCAAAATTTGTAAATTTTTAACATGCTAGATCTCAATAATAAAATTCATAATATGTGAAAAGATATGTATCAGGAATTTATGAATAATCCAGAGCTTTTGTAGTATATAGCACATTCTAATTACTACTATAGGTGTCCAATAATCTAGGATAAAATTTAATGAAGCTATCAAACATTGAAAAAGATGGTTTTACAAGTGGTTGAATCAGGTCCTTGAAGATTATTATTCTTAAACCTTCCTCAAATTACCAATTTTTCTTTATCTCACAAATTCATCAGCATTTTTAAACAGCACAAAATCTTGTATTCTTATTTTTTTGTCACTTCATTTATTATTTTGTTAATTTTTATCTTCGCTTGTATGAAAATTGTTTGATCTAGAACTTAGAATGGTTTGGCTTATTTTTTCACACTATGGCATGTATTTTAATAGGTGGTGCAAGCCCACTTGTCTTTAAGATCAATGAAACTATCATTGTTGATGTTTTCCTTCTCCTCATGATGAATAAGCAAGTATCTTGACTCAGATAGAAATCAGACTGGAAACGTGAAATATCTCTGAGTAGAACTCTGTTTAATCTTTACTGACTTTAGACCAAAATTTTCTGAGATATTAATGATTGCTTACTGTGAATCAGATTAGCAATTACTGATAATGTGATCAAAACTCACTCAAGATTGGATCAGCTATGACTGAGAATTTGACAAACACTGAATAAGCATTAGATCATCACTGATTGAGCATTGGATCAGCTATGACTGAGAACTGGAGTGGACATAGCTAAGTGTTGTATCAGAATTTACTGAGCTTTGTCTCAGATATGAATGAGCATTGTATCAGCTATGACTAATAATTGGATCAGCTATGAATGACAATTGGCTAATAAATGACTTATTATTGGTTCAGAAAGGACTGCACCTTGTCTCAGAAATTAATGAGCATTTTTTCATCTATGAAAGAGAGTAGGCTCAGCTATGACTGATAATTGGATAATAAATGACTTAGTATTAGCTCAGAAATCACTGAGAACTGTCTCAGAGATTAATGAGAATTGTCTCAGAAATCACTGAGAATTTTCTTATCAATGTGTGAGATTTTTCCCAGTGCCTACTGTGAGTTTTCTTATATATCACTGAGAATTGTCTCAAAAATTACTAAAAATTAGCCCAGAAACGACTGAGAATTATCTCAGAAATGACTTAAAATTAGCTCAGAAATGATTGAAAACCATCTGAGAACTGACTGGGAATAGTTGCAGAAATCACTAATCAAAGACTTAAGCTTGACACATATGTAACTTCAATTAAGTTTTGATTCATCTTTGTGTATTTTAAGTAAGTTTTGACCCTTACTATCAATTTTTTTATTAATACCTCAACTTGTGTTTCACTTGTGGGTTACTAAGAGTTCAAGGTTGCTAAATTTCTAGCAATTTAAACTTCCATATTTTGTGGTGAATGAAATTTGTGCTATTATAAAACTAATATAAAGACTGTGAATTCAGATTGTGATTTAAATAATTGTAAAAAATTTAGTTATGTGTTTTTTATGTGCTAAAATAAAATCTCCAGTACCACTTTCTATCCACTGTATGCATTACACAAACCTATAAAATGCACATATAGCAGTATTACTTGAATGAACTAATTTTATGTGTTTAAATATTTTCATATCACCAGAAAAAAAATGTGATTACCTGATAGCAGGTTCCAATAACTATCTTTGATTTAATTTATTTTTGGATCAGCTGTAATTCTTTATAGAGGAATTCACACTGAAAACTAAAAATTCCATCTCACATGGCATCAAATATGAGTTATTCTTGAATCAAAAATGAATTGAAGGAATTTTATCTGCTGTCAGGCTCCAGATTTTTTTATGGTGTATGTATTATTCATATTTTGAATTTAATCATGGTGCATATTCACTAAGCTTTGTGAAACCCTAGGCTGGTAATAAAATTTAATCAAAATACCCATAAAATAATGTGACTAACAAAAAGAACCCAGAAATTAAGCTGAAAAACTAAAATGAAAAATGAAAATAACTCATGAAAAAAATTAATGCATAATTTCAAAAATTGAGTGGTATTAAAATACTTCTTTCCACCACTTAGGCTATACCCTTACTCTTTCCCAGATCAGAAATTATTAGTGGCAGAATATTCATACCTAATAGATCCTGGACTAGTGGATAATAAAATAAAAAAATTATTTCTTTAATTCTAATACCCTAATTTTCAGTAATAATAGGGGGTATCAATGTTTACTGATCTGAAAATAAATTAATTTCAAATAAAAATCCTTATACCCAGATTATTTTCTACAATTTTTTTTGCTAATAATTGGGTTATTAGACATTTTACAAGTCAAATTTAACTTCTATCTGACGTTTTAATCCTTAATTTCTCATAACCACATCTTGGACAATTTTTTGAATATCCCAGCCTCCCTACCTTACTTTTCACTCCCATCCTGTCATTCTATCCATTTAGAAATGCTCTCCATCTCATCTGTTTGTTTCTTCTACTTTTCATCTTCAAATATCTTAACATGCCTCATTTTCATAGATCTTCTCAAAGGAAGCCTTCCCTGACATGTTCTTTAAATATAACTAGCTATAAAATCAAAGACCATTCAACTAAAAAAAGATGATCACCTAATGATTATCAACTGGCTAAAAACTAAAAATAATTATGATTCTTTTTTTGGTACTGAGAATGCAACTAAATTAGCAAGGCCCCCCACATCAAAGTCAATGGATATTTTTATGGCCCATGAATTACAAAATAAGACAAAGGGAAGGATTGATCTTTTGTATAAAAAGATTTCTGAACACTTCAAGCACTATTGAGCCAAATACAAGAAGTCTAAGACTTTCTCATCTTCAACTGGTCTTGGTATTACTGACCTTTATATCAGTAAGGGCATCAAAGCTATAGATGATAAACTTGATTATTTATTTCCTTACTATAAAGAGATGGATTCCATACTTGGAAAGCAAGCCAATGTTAATCCCAGAAACATCTTGGATGTTGACAATGATATCTCCAAAAAACTTGTTCCTTCCTCTTCTACTCAAGCCTCCCCTCATTTAACTTCCACCAATCAAGATATAATCTTAATATATCCTCTGATGTTTAAGAAACCATAAGGATATGCCTGATCAAAATCAATAATTGTTATGAACAACTTAAAAAATGAAAAGTGAACTTTAATGTTTGGGAAAACATCAAGGTTCACTTGATCAAAATTAAGAATTGATATCAATACATTGAAAAAATGCAAAGTACACTCTTACTTTTGGAAAAAATCTGGGTTTCCCTGATTAAAATAAAGAATTCTTATGAAAAACTTGAAAAAATTAAAAGTAAACTATGATATTTGGAAGAACATCAGGGTTCACTTGATCACAATTAAGAATATATATGAATACAACAGAAATGGCAAATTGAACCCTGAAGTTTGGGGGAACATCAAGCTTCACATGATAAAAATAAAGAATGTTTATGAATACATTGAAAAAATACTAAGTGAACTCTGATTTTTGGGTGAAAATCATGGTTATCTTTTTCAAAATCAAGCATTGATATGAATACATTGAAAAAATGAAAAGTTAACTCTGATGTTTGGGCAAGCATCAGGGTTTCCCTGATCAAAATTAAGCATTGTAATGAACAAATTAAAAAAATACAAAGTGAACTCTGCTGTTTAGGAGAAAATAAGGGTTCACTTGATAAAAATAAAGCATTGATATAAACAAATCAAAAAAAGACAAAGTGAACTCTGATTTTTGTGCAAACATCAAGGATCACATGATTAAAAATAGGCATTTCTATAAATAAATTAAAAAAAATAAAAAGTTAACTCTGATGTTTGAGCAAACATCAATGTTCTCATTATTAAAATCAGGAATTTATATAAATGAATTGAAAAAATGCAAAGTGAACTCTTATTTTCATGCAAAAATAAGGGTTTGCTAGATCAAAATCAAGCATTGATAAGAATACATTGTAAAAATTCAAATTAAATTTTCAGCCTAGGTACCCTCAGGACTGAGTATTTCTTATTTTTAAAATAAGATAGCCTTAATTTCATTAAGCTTATAAGTTAAAATTATGTTTATAATGACTATATATATGGCTATTATGCTTATATATATATTTATTACACTATTATATGACTTAAAGGAACTTAAATAACTTATCTATAGCCTCATAATACTTATTAAGGTGCTAATTTAGTCATAATAATCTTTTCTGAAGTGATATTAAGTAATTATAGATATACATAAGCTTATATGTATGCATAAACATCATATTCAGTAAAATATGTAGTTATATTATGTATATACGGATCTACGTACAGTTTTTACCCTCTCAATATCCTGTAAGCGTTATTTTCATGCTTATTTTAGGTTATATGAACATATTCAATGGACTTACCACACCTACACAAGCATATACACCTCTTTCAGGCACATATATCCAGTTTAGACAACTTAATCTGCTTCCTTTAATGGATTTTCAAAGATTTATGGGTTGGAATATGATTAATGGGTTAATGTGGATGCTTAAAATTGTTATTGGGGAATTGGACAGTTGATTTGGTTCCTTTATATACTTTGGGTTTCATTTTATTTTTTTGGAAGAGTTATTTTACCTGTTTTCCTTATGGTATCTGCTTTTTTCTGTTTTATCTATTTATGGTATGGGTGTATGATATCATTAATTGTGATGGAGGCCCCTTACTGGAGTTCTTGGTGTTGACACTTCTTGAAGTGGATGTAATGGGGAGGTGATGAGCCATCACAGTGCTTTAATTTCCAGGGATAGAAGTGACATCATCTGGATTGAATGTCTGTGAACTCCAGTGGATTTTGGTATAAGTAAAGGAGAATTTGTCAGGTTATTGGACATCACTTACTTACTAAACATCAAATAAACATTATTATAAAATTATTATCATATAAATATATATTTTAAAGCCTTCATAAGTTGATATAATCTTTGTATTAGCTATAACTATATTTTATTAGCCAATTTTCCACCACTAGTTGGCACCAATCCAAATACTGTGAGTTAAGAATTGAGTATAAGAGTTCTATTAGTCTTTCCCTGAGGTTTAAACCATAAATAATTTGATATTAAGTAGTAGGACCATTAATATTTACTATTAAATTATAATTAAGTTCTAGCATTTAATAACATGAACTCTGATGCTCAAGCAAAGATCAGGTTTTAACTAATCAAAATCAAGAATTTTTATGAAAAACTTAAAAAAATGCTTAGTGAACTCTGATGTTTCGAAGAACTTCAGGATTCACTTGATGAAAATCAAGCATTGATATTAATACATCAAAAAAAGACAAAGTTAGCTCTGATTTTGGGTTGAAAATCAGGGTTCACATGACTAAAATCAGGCATTGATATAAATAAATAGAAAAAATGCAAAGTAAACTCGGATGTTTGGATGAGCATCAGGTCTTTCCTGATCAAAATTTAGAATTGCTATGAACAAATTGAAAAAATGCAAAGTCAACTCTGATTTTTGAAAGAAGTTAAGGGTTCACTTGATCAAAAACATCCATTGATATTAATACAGCAAAAAAAAGACAAAGTGAAATCTGATTTTGGGGTTAATTTCATGGATTGCATGATGAAAATCAATTAATTATTTAAATAAATTGAAAAAATGCAACATTAACTCTGTTGTTCTGTCTATCTGAGTTCAAGTACAGAGACATGAATAGCTTGATTAGTCAGTTGTATAGAAGATTTTAATGGTCCAGTATGAATATTGTTTTTCCAATCCAATTAAGTAATCAAATATAATTCAATGTATTGGTCTCAGTTATTTAATCTCACTAATTATCAATTATATACAGCTTACAGTTTGTAGAAAAAAAGAACTAATGATTCAAAAACTTATGTAAAAGACTTTAACAGTACCAATAAGTATGTATTGTAATGGTTTGGTTTTATATTTTGAAAGGGGATATAAAATAATGTAGAATATAAGTTCAAAACCTCCTCCTTTTATACCCGTAAATTCCTCAACATTCCCCCTTGAATTACTAATCCTTTACATGGCCAATGACATCCCAATCTAGCAGTTTCACATGCCTAGAAACCCAAGGATCAACCAATAACAAAAATAGAATCATATCACATGCCAAATTTAAGAAATACCAGGGGCTAATCCATCAAAATAAAGATATAAATTAGAACAACTTAAAACATTTAAAAAAGAGTTATTTTCATTGGTTTATCATGATTTTATTTTTTGATATTTACAAAATTTTGGTCCCTTGATATTCCAAATATACTTTTATTAAAATTAAGTGAAGTCCACATCCAAATCTTATTTGATAGTAATAGACATAGATGAATGAGTTGAATATTAAGAAAAAAGGGAGGTAAAATTTTTTTATGAAAATCTACTAAATAGGAATGCACTTCTCTATGAGAACTTAATAAATACTAATTAAGACACTTAAAAATAATTGTGAATCATAATTACACATAAAACTATAAAAAATGTGTGATATATTCTGATTAAATCCATATAATGACCTTTAGTAATAATACAGGCACCTTAAAATAAATGAGCATGTAAACTGTCTTTATAATGGATTATAAAAAATAATAATATGTACAGAATGTTCAAAGATAAACTTGAAAACTATTCTTCTATATGAATACCAACTGAAATAATTTCAGACAACACCAAAAATAAAGGTTAAAGATTCTAAAATCTTTACCACCTTCTACTTTGCTTCAACACAAACCATTATAAATTAAGGTATCCATATAGCTTTCAAGATTTAAACAATTTCTATTATTTTTATTATTTTTAATTTTATGATTTTTTTGAAATTTTTTGTTTTTATGATTTATAAAGTTTTTTAAATTTTGATAATCTTTGTGATATTTATAAATTTCAATAATCATTATGATATTTTTCTTTTAATAGATTTGTTTTTTTTATGTTTTAATGATCTTCTTAATTTTTTTACTGATTTTTTTTTAATTTTTTTTAATATTTTATTAACTTTGATTATTTTAATTATTAAAATTTCTTTGATTGTTTTGATTGTTTTTATTTTATTGATTTTATTGCTTTTTATGAATTTTATGAATTTTATGATGTTTTTGATGTTTTTGATTTTTATAATTTTATAATTTTTATGATTTATGTCAGCCTGTATATCTCCAGGACTGAGTAAAAAGTAATTATAAGTTATGTTAAACACATGAACTATACATGGGAATAATAAATAAGAGTACACAAATAGTATACATAAGTAAAATTATGATAATACACAAAAAATGCCATTATAACACCTTATATACACGCATATATCCACCTTTTATAGGTCTTATGTACTTAATATTAAGTTGGAATATGTTAGGGTAATCTTAAGAACCTTAAGTATAAGGCTACATAATTTTTAAGTACACTTAAAGCTGTTATATTCATTGTTTTATGCAAAAAACAAGAAATGCGCTTTATTTCACTTAAAAGTTGACTATATGCGCTATAAAATTGAGAATATCAAAATTGAGCTTTGACAGATCAATTGGGCTCATTTAGAACTATTGATTTGGATATTTAAATGCATAAAAATAACACTTTTCAAATTTGGTGTTTTTTATGCCAGAAATGGCTTCTGTGTACTGGCCACATACTGCCTGCTTTTTTCCCGTGTGAATAGCTTCATTTTTAGCAAAGTTAGCCTTTTCACACTATAATTACCCCACATTCTACGCCCACTGTGGGGAAACACACTAAAATAGGCGACAGGTGCTTATTTAGTGTCCTAGCTTAATTAATAATGCATTGACCTTGTTTATATGCACTAATTTCATTAATAACCTCACTCTTGGCACTTTATTTCATCACCACGCTTAAATTCTCCTAATTATAGTCAAAGATTTACCCGTGCAAGTGCCTGCCAAGAGCTGCATGTAGTTACCCCACATCTCACGCTCTTTTTTAAGTTTTTGGGTGGTTTCTCAGTCAATTTTGGTTATTTTTGAATGGGAATTTCACGTAGTATAATGTCAGGATTAGCCCCATTATTTCTACAGTAAATCCCCCTTATTATTAAGCTATTATTAGCCTTAAAAAGTCTCCTTTAGTCTTTAATATTATTGTTTTATACGCATATACTCTCTTTTTGTCTTTTTCTTTAATTTTGATGAATTTCCCTTATTATTACAGGATTTTGGCGGTTGTTACTCTTCTAATTATGTCATGGGTTACTGGGAATGTTGATGGGCATGTCTATTAGTTGTTTAGAGGCGTCATTAACTGTGTATTGGGTGGTACATCAAGGGAATCATTGGGGAACTCAGTGTGTATAAAAGGAGGGGGTTTTTGGGTTGTGTTTCTTCATTCTTTATCATTACAATTTAACCAATATAACCAAATAAATTACAATACATATCAATTAGTACTTTTATAAGACTTTTGAATAGTATCTGAATTAAATAATCTATTTTTCTACCAACTACAAAGATTGTAAGCCATATATAAGAATAGTGAGAATCATATTACTGAGACCTTTATATTTGATTATATTTTACAACTTAGTGGATTAAAACTACAGTATTCATATAGGAACATTAAAATCTTCTAGACAACTGACTATTCAAGCTATTTCACGTCCTTGTACTTGACCTTAGCCTGACAATTGGGGACCTTTCCTCAAGAATTCTGTTCTAATACAGTAAGTGACATTTTCAAAGAAGGTACACGTAAATAATATCCCTATAGAAATATTTGGATAATTACAACAGGTTGGGGTCACTTATATAGTGATTTCAGAAAAAGAAGCCCTGTTATATAATAAAATTGTGATATTGAATCATCAATTTTACCACTAATTTAACATATAATTGTTCTTAGTGGGAGTCTGTCAATAGACCAATTAAATTTGTGATCTTTGCAGATAATAACCAATTAAACTGATTAATTGTTTTCTTTTTACAGGACTCTTAATCCATTTTTATTGGTTTGTAAAATTCATTTAATATTTGGAAAGAATCTTACTAACAAATTTTCTTTTTTAAATATAAATACACGGCTACATATTGTAGACCAGTTAAATCAAGTGACCACATAAATACATATTTGACTTTTGGCACTTAAAGATTCACTTAATACCAATAAGTAAGCAATAAAATTGTCTTCAGTGGTATTAATAAATACTGATTAAACTCCTTTTTGAAGTTTTTCAAATCTAAACTTTCGATTCTCTAAAAATTCCACGTAAAAATGTGTGACAACAATGACATTGTAAGTAATAAGGCAAAACCTTATAACTTAAGAACTAGAGCTGAAAGACCTGTTACAGGACATCCAAATGGAGGGTCAAGAATCACCAGTAACAATAAACAACACCCCACCAATGTCCATGGAGGAAAAGGAAAAGCTCTTAAAACAAATGTCAATAAAGAAGTCCAAAAACACCTTACAAGAGCAAATTCACTCCCTCTCAACCCTACTGAATACACTAACAATAAGAGTAAACAATATGTTAGACCAGATCAACAATCTGGAGAAAAGGGCGGCACAGGGCTTTATAGAAGTCAACCAGGCTCTAGTGGATATAAGGTCTCATCAACAACCAGTGGCACCAAATACCACAGCAACACCTCCAGTCCCAGAAGAGGACCAAAAGATAACTGTAAGCAAATGGAAGTGGGATTGGTATGCCCAAAACTACAACAGTCCTCCTCAACAGGGATCCAGCAGTCACCCTTACAGGGGAAAGCCAAGGAGAGGCAGGGGAAATGGAATAAGACCGTGGTAAGTCATCCATCTTCTCAAGATCAATTATATAATCCTAACAATGATTTACTTATAGGTAATGAAATTGATAGAGAGTTATTGGATATAATTGATAAGGATTTAAAAAATTATTCATTTGAAAATAACATGTTAGACTTGTCATTAAATGAAGACAATGTACATAGTTTTATTGACCACCAGGAAAATACTATTAATATAAAAATGGAATCAAATGAATTAAAAATTGACCCTGATGATAAATCTTCTGAATCGGAAACAGACAAAATTGAATATTTTCTAAAAGAAAATCCAATGGAATCAAAAATAATTAGTAAATTATTATTAAGAATTGAAAAATTGGAAGAATTCTCTAGAGAGTCCAACAATAATACGGAAAGTGTATTATTAAACATCGCACAATCATTGAGTTCAACAGCCAATGAGTTAAAAGTTATTGAGAATTCAAATAATGAATTGATCAATGAAAACAAAAGATTAAATTCTGAGATTAAAAATTTAGAAATTAAATTAGAACATTCTCAGAATATTATGGCCACCATAGAGGGACGTGTAAAATTGTCTTTTTCAAATGTAAATGATAAATTAACTCATGTACCTGTGATAAAAGATAGGTTACAAAGAGTAGAAATTGAAGTAGCTAACATTTTGAAAAATACTGAAACAATAAAGGATAATACCTCTTATGTAGGAAGAGTACCAGTTTTTATGAAACACTCTGATGATAAACCAATGATGGAACATGAACATAGTGTCATGGGCTCTGAGAATATAAAATCAGTAAAAGATGAAATAAATGATCATCTTTCTAAAGTAAGTGAATTACTCAATATTCCTCAGGTTAGGGAAGCAAAAACTAGCCAAAAGAACTGGCCTAAGTTAGATCAGTACCCTTCTTTTGACGGGGATTCAAAATCTGATTGGCAACAATTCATAGAAAGAATTGATAACTTAAAATTTTCATACAAACTACCTGATGAAGAAATTACTTCAAAGTTAATATCTCTATTTACAGATGTGGCCTTATTATTGTTTGAATCTGTATTAAGTGAGGGAATCAATTACTCCTGGAATGAATGGAAGGCACTAATTGAAAGGCAATTTGGTGGCCCAAAATTTAGAATCACTCAACAAAGATTGTATGAAAGGGCCAGATATAATCCAAATGCTGGAGATAAACCCATGGTCTTCTTAATGAATTTAATAAAAATCATGAAAGCTATGGATCCAAAAATGGATTATGAAGAGTGTAAAGAAAAAATAATATACAAGTTGCCTATATCAGTTAGAGACATTATTGTAGCTAGAACTGAAACTATCAGAGACACCTCTGGATTCATTAATATATGCAATGAGATATTATTAAACCACAAGTATGAAACCAAGTATAGTAATTACAGACAAAGTGTTGACGTTGTAAAACCTACTACAAGTAAGTTACCAGTGGAAAAGAAAAAACCTTCAGCTCCCCTTGTCCCTAAGAGACAAGAAAATAACACTTGTTACAAATGTAATGAACCTTGGGTTAAGGGTCACACGTGTAAGAAGAGAATAAATGTTATTGAAACCTCACAGAATTCTGAACCTAGTAATCATGAAGATGAGAACGTGGAATCTAGTGAGGATTGCAAAAGTAACATATATTACAGTGATGATGAAAATGAGATATTTGTATTAGAACAGGATATAATGTTCCTGAATGATGCTATACCTCATACAGACACATCTTTAACTTCCATAGAGGAAGCTGAAATAATTAAAGATGTATCTCATGACACTTACAAAATAACACCTATCAGAGCACCTATTATCATATGTGGAAAAGAAATGAATGCCATTCTTGACACTGGGGCTGCAGGTAGTGTAGTTTCACTTAATGCATTAATGAAACTTGATAGTAAGTACCAGGAAAAACTAGAACCTGTTCAGACAAGGAACTGGAGGGGTTTTGGTTCAGTATTAAATCCAATTGAAAAATACAAAACTGCTGTATTCTTTAAATATAATAATGGATATGTTAGAGCAGTTTGTGAATTTGTAGTAATGGATAATAATAATTGTAGTGATTGGTTTATTATTGGCAATGATTTATTGACAAAATTTGGCATTAAACTAGATCCTGCAAACAGATGTTTCACCATAGGCGTGAATGGTAAAAGAAAATTCAAAATATGTTCTGAAAATTCAGTATATGCCATTTCTCCTAGAGAAGAACAACTGCAAGGTGGAAGAACCACCAATGAAGTGGGTGAATTAGAAAATGAAATCCAAAAGGCCTCTTTCAGTCCTCAACTCTCAAAAATTGAAGAAGATAATATTTTGAGATTGATTAAATCATATCCTATGGCATTTGCTCATGGCTCAAATGAACTAGGATTGGTCAAAGACCATGAGATGAAAATCTCTCTAATCTGTGATCTGGATAATATTCCTGGAAGCTTAAAAAAAGAAACCTTACCCAGCATCTCCTGAAAAAAGGAAAGATATTGAAGACAATATAAAATTGTTGTTGGAAAGGGGTATTGTTAAAAAAGTGGACACAACACCTAAGTATTGTGTCATTTCACCAGTATTAATCTCTTATAAAAAAGATAAGGCAAGATTATGCGGTGATTATAGAGCTCTGAATACATACACAGTAGATGATATTTACCCTCTACCAAGGATAGCTTCTATCCATGCTACCTTACAAGGAGCAAAATATATTTCCTGTCTGGATGGGAACAAGGGTTACCACCAGATTCCTGTGGAAATAAATTCTCAAAATTACTTATTGATAACCACACATATGGGTATATATAAGTATGTGAGAATGCCATTTGGCCCAAAGAATGCCCCTTCAGTCTTCCAAAAATTGATGGATAGTGTCTTTCATCAGGAAATGGTTGAAGGATGGCTATTGGTCTATATTGATGACATCATAGTGTTTTCAAAAACATATGATGAACATTTAAATCACCTGAAAAGAGTCTTTCAAAAAATGGATGAAATTAATATGACTATTGCATTAAAGAAATGTAAGTTTGGATTTCAATCCTTGAAAGTACTTGGACATGTTGTATCTGGATTACAAATTTGTGTTGACCAGAATAAGGTGGCAGCAATTAAAAACATTGGGATACCTAAAAATGTAAAAGAGGTTCAAAGTTTTTTGGGTATGTGTGGATATTATAGACAATATATTAAAAATTACCAATCCATTGAAGCCCCTTTAACAACATTAATCAGGAAGAATGAAGCTTTCATTTGGAATAATGAAAGACAACACGCCTTTAATAAATTAAAGAATGTTTAATGTCAGCTCCAATATTGGGACTGCCAGATTTCACCCTACCTTTTATCTTGTACACTGATGCAAGTTTCATAGGTTTGGGTGCTGCTTTACAGCAGAAACAGATAATAAATGGAAAATTATCTGAAGTAGTTATCTGTTATATATCCAGAACCTTAAGAAAAACAGAATTAAGGTATGGTGCCACACAGCTAGAATGTTTAGCCGTGGTGTGGGCTTTGGAGAAACTTCATTACTATCTGGAAGACCAGAAGTTTGAACTTATAACAGATTGCAGTGCAGTAAAATCATTACTAAACATGAAAACACCTAATAGGTACATGTTTAGATGGCAACTAGCTGTACAAGAGTACAGAGGAAGAATGACAATCACTCACAGAGCAGGAACATTGCATTCAAATGTGGATTTATTATCCAGAAGTCCTTTGCCAAATGATGCTGACAACCCAGCTTATGTACCTGAAAATGAGGTTATACATATATTTGGGATTTATAGAGTGGATTTAGAAGAAGAGTTTATGCAAACTATATTGGAAAATTATTCATCTGATAAAGCTTTGTCTAAACTATCTACCATTCTTAATGATCCAACAAATGCCTCCATGAGTGCATTAATTAAAACCTTGCCTCCAAAGTATAAAAATGCGTTGGAAAAAGGTAAACTATCAATTGAAGATGGATATATATATTACAGGAAAAAGTTAAGCAATGTAATAGTAATACCACCTTCTATGAAAGAGTTAATGTTGAGTACTTGTCATGATGACATCTTAGCTGGTCATTTTGACTTTAACAAAACATTAACCAGAGTTAAAAATACAGCCTGGTGGATAAACATGAAAGAGGATGTACAGAAATACATTGAAACATGTGACTCTTGTCAGAAATCTAAGAGATTAACTGGGAAGAGAGCTGGGTTGTTACAACAAATAGAGCAGCCAAAAGCTCCATGGGAAATTATTAACATGGATTTTGTAACTGGCTTGCCATTAGCAGGAAAAGAAAGTTTCAATTCTTGCTGGGTAATAGTGGATAGATTAACAAAAATGTGTAAGTTTATCCCTACCCATAAGGAGGTATCTGCTAAAGACTTGGCGTTACTATGGTGGACTCAGATGATGAATACTGCTGGGTTCCCCAAAGCCATAATCTCTGACAGAGATCCTAAATTTACTTCAGAGTTCTGGACATCTTTGATGGAAGTATCAGATTGTCAATTAAAATTGTCTACAGCACACCATACACAAACTGATGGGCTGGCTGAGAGGATGATACAAACTCTAGAAGACATGATCAGAAGATATTGTGCCTTTGGATTAGAATACAAAGACAATGAGAAATTCACACATGACTGGGTAACATTAATTCCTGGCCTTGAATTTTCTTATAACAGCACAACTCATTCTGTAACAGAGAAGAAACCATTTGAACTCTGGCTGGGATACGTACCAAATACCCCAGTAAATCATTTAAATAAACTACCAAGGTTGGATATACAACCTGGCACTAAATCCTTTGTTAATATGCAACAAATGTGTAGAAAGTATGCAGGAGAATGCATCCAAAAAGCATTTGAATATGAAAAGAAAAAGTGGGACAAATCTCATAAAGAATTTGAATTTAAAGAGGGAGATGAAGTCCTCATATCAACACTACATTTTAACTTACAAGGTAATGTTAAATTAAAAGATCCCTTTGTAGGACCTTTTGTAGTAAATAAAATGGTTGGGAATAATGCAGTGGAACTCATATTATATGCTCCATATGATAGGAAACATCCAGTTTTCCCTATCTCATTATTGAAACCTTACCATGCAAATGATCCTGACTTATTTCCAAAGAGAAGGGTAAGGCCTAAAAAGCAACCTGAAGAAATTGTGGAAAAAGAAGAGATTGAAAAAATACTCAAGAAAAGAATCCTTACTAAAGAAAAAGGAACTGAGTATTTACTAAGATTTAAAGGGAAATCAAATGAATTTGATAAATGGATACCTGAAAAAGGAATTTCTAATTTATCCACCCTTCTTAAAAAATTTAAACAGAAATAAATTTCTGTTCAACCAGCTGAGGGGTTAAAAACTAGTACTCATAATATTTTATTATGTTTTATTTCTTTAAAGTTTAATCTTTAATGCTACAGATTTATTCTGAATACCTGAAAATTACAAATTAATAAAATAAAATGTATAACTTATCATTTTTTTTATTGTTTTTTTTGGGTGGGCGAGTGTCAGCCTGTATATCTCCAGGACTGAGTAAAAAGTAATTATAAGTTATGTTAAACACATGAACTATACATGGGAATAATAAATAAGAGTACACAAATAGTATACATAAGTAAAATTATGATAATACACAAAAAATGCCATTATAACACCTTATATACACGCATATATCCACCTTTTATAGGTCTTATGTACTTAATATTAAGTTGGAATATGTTAGGGTAATCTTAAGAACCTTAAGTATAAGGCTACATAGTTTTTAAGTACACTTAAAGCTGTTATATTCATTGTTTTATGCAAAAAACAAGAAATGCGCTTTATTTCACTGAAAAGTTGACTATATGCGCTATAAAATTGAGAATATCAAAATTGCGCTTTGACAGATCAATTGGGCTCATTTAGAACTATTGATTTGTATATTTAAATGCATAAAAATAACACTTTTCAAATTTGGTGTTTTTTATGCCAGAAATGGCTTCTGTGTACTGGCCACATACTGCCTGCTTTTTTCCCGTGTGAATAGCTTCATTTTTAGCAAAGTTAGCCTTTTCACACTATAATTACCCCACATTCTACGCCCACTGTGGGGAAACACACTAAAATATGCGACAGGCGCTTATTTAGTGTCCTAGCTTAATTAATAATGCATTGACCTTGTTTATATGCACTAATTTCATTAATAACCTCACTCTTGGCACTTTATTTCATCACCACGCTTAAATTCTCCTAATTTTAGTCAAGGATTTACCCGTGCAAGTGCCTGCCAAGAACTGCATGTAGTTACCCCACATCTCACGCTCTTTTTTAAGTTTTTGGGTGGTTTCTCAGTCAATTTTGGTTATTTTTGAATGGGAATTTCACGTAGTATAATGTCAGGATTAGCCCCATTATTTCTACAGTAAATCCCCCTTATTATTAAGCTATTATTAATCTTAAAAAGTCTCCTTTAGTCTTTAATATTATTGTTTTATACGCATATACTCTCTTTTTGTCTTTTTCTTTAATTTTGATGAATTTCCCTTATTATTACAGGATTTTGGCGGTTGTTACTCTTCTAATTATGTCATGGGTTACTGGGAATGTTGATGGGCATGTCTATAAGTTGTTTAGAGGCGTCATTAACTGTGTATTGGGTGGTACATCAAGGGAATCATTGGGGAACTCAGTGTGTATAAAAGGAGGGGGTTTTTGGGTTGTGTTTCTTCATTCTTTATCATTACAATTTAACCAATATAACCAAATAAATTACAATACATATCAATTAGTACTTTTATAAGACTTTTGAATAGTATCTGAATTAAATAATCTATTTTTCTACCAACTACAAAGATTGTAAGCCATATATAAGAATAGTGAGAATTATATTACTGAGACCTTTATATTTGATTATATTTTACAACTTAGTGGATTAAAACTACAGTATTCATATAGGACCATTAAAATCTTCTAGACAACTGACTATTCAAGCTAGTTCGCGTCCTTGTACTTGACCTTAGCCTGACAATTTTTATGATTTTTATGGTTTTTATGATTTTATGATTTTTATGATTCTTATAATTTTTATTATTATTATGATTTTTCAATTCATATGATTTTCATAATTTAAAAAAAAAAATTGAATTTGATTTTTATTATTTTTATTATTTTTTTTATAATTTTATAATTTTTTTAATTTCATGATTTTTTTTAATTTTTTTGAATTTTATGTATTTGATGTAGATAATAATTTTCATGATTTTTATAATTTTTTATTCAATTTTCTTTATACTTATTTAAAATTTGTTTTTTGATATTGATTGGTTTTCTTTGAGTTAGTACATTTTTTTGAATACATCTAGAGGGATACAGTTGGATATTCAATATCATGTCGCATATTTCATAGATGTGTTGGGCAAGAGAAATGTACATTTGCCCTATTAAATTTTCACTTTTGAGTGTGACATGGGGGGAAAAAATGATGTAAAATCTAATCATTGATGATTTTTCAGTGAGTGACTTGGTTGATGTGAGTTTCTCCCATTTGTCATTGAACATGTAAATCTTAAATGCAGCAAACAATTGGTTTCTTAACATAAATGATTATCTCATTTTTTGTTATAGAAAACAGCCTTTATTTTGCCAAACACTCGAGGGAATACAGTTTTTGTGTTAAAGAATTTTTAGCTGAGCATGACATAGTTCAGTTTCTGCTGCACTCCATTCATTTAACAAAGTATACTGGGGAATGTTCAAATCTTATGAACCAGAACTATTTGTGAAATTTTACATTTCCAATAATCATGAAGCTTATGGTGTGTTAGTCTATTGTTTTTAAGCATATGCCTTTCTATTATTTTTGATGTATATGTTTTTTGATTTTTATTTTCTTACCAAAGGTGGATTTAGGAATATGTGGAAAAGAGATGAAAATCATTCAAGATAAAGAGAAGTATGGTGTAGAGCAAAAAAGCAATGATAGAAAGAGGTAAGATTGATAAAGGATGTTGAAGTAAGAAGGTGAAAGACAGAGGCAGTCTAAGGGGAGAGAGAAGGAGTGAGAGTAGGATATTAGGGAAGTCAGGAAGAGGAGAAGGGAGTACAGAAAGATTAAAGTTGAAATAAACTTGCCATGGATGAGAGAAGAGGTGGGAAAGGCACCAAAAGAAGGTTTCTAACATTGGAAAACAAAAAAAATGTGAGCACAAACTTTCCTGCTCTATCTTCCACTTCACTAACCCTTATTTTCCCTCTACACTCCCTTGCCAAGTGACCACAACTTCCGCAACTTAGAAAAAAACCTTTGCTCATACAACTTTAGTATTCATCATCTGAAAGCCTTCTCCTTCTACCAGCACCTTGTACATTTGCTGCATTGATATCCATGGCATTTGAATTCAGAGTACTAGGGACACTTGATGGGGAATAGTTGGGCCAGTGACATGCACCACTCCTACCATCCATGTGCTGATGTGTATACTTTTTATCAATTTGAATAGCCAGCTCCATGAGAGCTTTGAGAAAGGTTTGAGGAGGGTGACTGATTAAGGCATTCCTGAAGTGAAAAATGAGTTCTCCTTCTCCCCATGTTGTGACATAGCTGGTGTGGCCCTGTAATTCTGAAATGTACTTGGACATTGAATGTTTTTTACATAATTGATTTAATGCGTGCTCTGAGGTTGTGGTAACATCAGGAGAACCAGATTATAGCTCAAAAACTTCCATGAACTGGAGAAAAGTTGTTCCCAACTTAGCATTTTCAAGAAGTTTTTTGTATATGGCCTTTCCAGCATTCTGCCTCCTCTGTGAGGTAATATATTGCAAATACAATTTTTTATTGCTCATCTGGGAGCTGATGACTATTGAGCAGGAAAAAAAGGTTTTCCTGCAGTGTATAATATTCATTCCACATGTATTACTTTCCACAAAATATTTATGTAACTGAAATCTTTGGGCCATTGACAGGTGGTACCTGTGCTTCAATCTCAGCAGCATCTAACTCCACATTGGTGAGGCTTTGATGTGAGAGTTTTTTCTATGCTAGACTCTCCATGAGTCTGAAATTTTATTCTTGCAAGTAAGCCACCTGCTCTTTCATTGAAGTAAGGAGTGCTGCATCAGTTTGGCCTGAGGGGCTCATTATTTTTCCTGTAGTGCACCAGTTATAGAATGGACAAAATAGTAAGACCTAAGAGAGAAGACTACTACTAGCACTGACACTAACCTAAGATGGTACTGAATATTCTGATACAGCAGTGAGACTAACTAGACTGAATATGTTGGGGCTATCAAAAGGGAGGTTTACAACTTTGGGAGACTAAGAAGTAACTGGATTACTATAGAAGTTGTCAAATGAGGAACACCCCTCAGTTTATGAAATTTTCCACTCTCCTGCCTATTTCAATGCATAGTACCCATAGTGCTCCTGCTATTTGCCTCTCATCTTTAATCTTAACAACTAGAGAATTGTGATTATGATGATTGGGTGGCTATGAAAAGGAAGTCACCAAAATTTTATTTATCTGGTAGATTGTTAATGAAGAGGAGGTATAAAATTCCTCATATTGTTATTACTCAGAGAAAAGGGAAAGATTTGGCTTTAAATTCAATAAATGTAGATCTTGGGCATAGAGCAATAGTTGAAATGTATAGGAGGATTGCTGATAGATTTTGGTGGCCTGGAATAAATATGGTTGTTAAACAGTGGGTTAAGACATGTGAAGAATTTTAAAAAGAATCTGTGTCAGACTATATATCCCCAAGACTGAGTAAAGATTACTTATAAGTTATGTTAAACACAAGGACTATAAATGGGAACAATAAATTAAAGTACACAAGTTGTATACATAAGTAAAAATTATGGTAAAATTCAATGTATGCCATTATAAAACCTTATATACACACATATATCCACCTTTTATAAGTATTATGTACTTAACAATAAGTTTTAATATGTTAGGGAAATCTTAAGAACCTTAAATATAAGGGTAAATAAATTTTATGTAGACTTAAAGCTGTTGTTTTCATTGTTTTATGTGAAAACCAATAAATGTGCTTTAAATCACTTAAAAGTTGACTATATGCGCTAAAAATTTAATAATATTAAAAATGCGCTTTGGCAGATCAATTTTTTTTAATTATAACTATTGATTTGGCTACTCAAATGCATAAAAATAACACTTTTAAAATTTGGTGTTTTTATGCCAGAAATGGCTTCTATGTACTGGCCACATTTTGCCTGCATTTTTCCTGTGTGAATAACTTCATTTTTAGCAAAGTTGGCTTTTTAACACCATAATTACCCCACATTCTACGCCCACTGTGGGGAAACACGCTATTATATGCAACAGGCGCTGTGGTCTTACAACATTGGCAGAGGCCTTTGTTGGGTTATTTGGTGCTGTTTGTGTATGTCTTAATTGACATTGGTCAAAGGATTAGGTGTTGTTTTAGGTTTTATTCAGTGAATATTGGGACTATGGGTATGTGGGTACTACTGTCAGCCAGGCTGTACCAGGAACCCAGTAAATGTTATGTTAATTTATTGGACCTGAAAGAGGGCGTAAAAATATGCATGTCATGTAGATTAATTAATATTTTATTGCATATTAAAAATATATAAGTATCTTATTAAATATAAGTAAAATAAGTATTATATTGATTTTGTTATTATATAGATTATTTATACCTTTAAATTAAGCATGATATATTTTATATTCTATGGTGCAATTTTATGTATTTAATAAATATAAATTAATAATTAATTAATTATAAACATATATTATAGTTATAAGTGTAAAATTAACTTATAATGTAATTAAATTAATTAATTAAATTTATATATTAAATAAAGCCTTACATATCTTATTAAACAATAATATTGGGAGCTTTTTTGACCTTTAATTGTGTCAGTAAAATTATTAAATAAATTAAAACACTTATTTAATAAGACGGTATTCAAATTCTCACTTTAAATTAGAAATAACATTAAATTAATTATTTGTTTCATTGAAACTAGTTATTGAATTAATTAAATATTTAAAACAATTAATTAAATTTTCTTTATACTGGATTAAATTTATTACATGAATTTTTGCCTGAAAATAATTTTATTTGTTTTAATTAAACCCTTTACATCTCACTGTAATACCTGTTTTGGATTATTTTACTCACAGTTCTTATGTTTCAGACTTACTTAGTTACTGATTATTTTAATTAATTGTTTTGGTAACTTATGGTGGGAAAATTGGTTACTTACTCACGGGTTTAGTTTATTGTTTCATCTTTTTCTGTTAATTTCTATGTTTTAATTATATTCTCTTTTCTTCTTGTTTCACATTTTTATTATTTTGTATATACATTATTATGGCCCTTTAGAGATCTCCTTGCCTATAAAAAGGCCATGGAAGTCCCCTTTAGCTGCCATCACTTACATTACTTATACAATTTTATATACTTTTATTATTATTTTTTTGTGATGCTAAAAGTCCTATAAAAATATTTTATAAATAGAATAAGGTTTCTTTAAGTATATTAGTAGTTGTAGTTGATATTTAAGCAGAATTAAAAGATACTTACTTTATCATAATACCTTTTTTAAACCATTAACTTTGTCTTGTCAATAGTCCCAAAAGTTGTTGTTGCACTCCCCTTAAATACTCCCTATATTCTTTCTTTTACTTCTTTTTTTTTTTTATTATTCTCTTTAAGTTTTTTTTCCTTTCTTCTTCCTCCTCCTTTTCTTTCCTCTTCTTATCCCTCTGCTAGACAACTGGCCGACAACTACCATTAGATAGCCCCAGTTTTTCTCTATATTTTATGTCTTTTAGACATCTTTCATATTCTAAGTTTTAATGGGTCATTTCCTCCTTTTTCATTTCTAAAAGATAGCTGTTTAATTTTGTTTTTTGTGTCTTACAGGCTATTCTTAAGTCTTAGGGTTAAATGCTTAGTACCATTAAGTAGAGCTAACTTGGCTCTATATTTCATGTTCAATGTTGTCATAGCTTAATTTTGTGTGTTAAGGGTTTTGGTAGTCATGGTGGATTTTTCTACATATTTTGGGCTTTATTAGATATTTTTGGTGGTTTTTGGGCTTCAGAGAGGTCTTCCCACCTCTATGAAGGCTGCCTGACGTCAGGCGGACCGCCTGGCTCGGTTATAGAAGGCTGGGGAGCATTTCTAGGGGGTTTTATTCAATTTGGCTGTCAAAAGTTCCAAAATTAGTTGCTGTGCATAAATTTTTGGAGGGCTGGTCTGTTAATAGATACATACAGGAAAAGAAGACAGTTTGGGAAACTTTAATTATCATAAAATCATCTGGTAGTTATATCATTTCTTCTCACTCAGTTTTCACTGTTTTTTGGCCAAAATTGGGTGTGTTTGTTGCAAGGTTAGTTCTTCATTTAACTCAACTTTTGCAACTGGTTTCTCTGTTGTAGCTTTGCAACCTGCATCAAGTATTATTGCTGTTTTCTGTGCAACAAGTGCACAGTGTTTTGGTTTTCTGGTGTGGATCTTTCTGCATTTCAGGTTCTCTTCAGTCTGTGGTCTATCTAGGCTACTTTTTGACTTTTTATGCAGTCAAGAAGTTGTTAGAAGGGGTATAGTAACAGTCTCTAATTTTCTGTAGCAAATTAATATAACCTGGTTTTTCTTAAAGGGACAGGGGTTCTTCTCTCCAGTTTTACTCCAACTCCCTTGGTCAAGGCCTATAGCTAGCACTATATAATTGTCTACATTTCTGGCACCCAACGTGGTGTGAGGATTTGTTAGCTTTTTAAATTTTCAGTTACTTTTGGACTCTCTTCTGTGGTTGGAGATTGTTTTTCTGGAATTTATTGGACCATGGCTTCTGGACCCTCTTTCTCTAGTGGTGGTAGTGGAACTTTTTGCGCTGCTGAGGATGGTGATTCTCCTGTTTCTGTTAGGCCTTCTGTCAGGATCAAGTCCTGGAAGAGGCCTATGTTAATGGTAGAGGTTGTGAAGTTGTTTCTGGAGCTTTTTGAGGATTCTGGAAACGTGGATGGTGCTTCTCACCTGGAAATGGTGAAGCAAGTCATCTTATACATTTGTGACAGGGCTCTGGTGAAGGAGGTTGCTGCTATGAAGGGTTATAAGAGGAAAGATTGGAAAACTTTGTGTTTGCAGATGACAGACAGGTGGGGATCCAGATATTCAATGGTAGATCCAAAGATGATTGAAAGTGAATGGAAATCTTATGGAGGGGTGGACAACCTCCATACTTATAAGAAGTTTCTGGCTCAGTTAGAGCCAGTGGTCAATTATTTGGTGGATATGCAAGAGTTGGAGAGTACTGACTCTGTGAGGGATATTTTCTGAACTGCTCTGGCCAGTAATATCAGAATTGATGTGCTGAAAAAATTGGCAAGGAAAGATAAGATGAAGATTCTTCCTAATGGGAATCAGAAGTTGCGATCTCTTTCTGTGGTGAAGGAGTTTGTGGAGGGTCATCTAAAACTGTTGGCAGTGGATTCTTGCCATGAAGCTAGCACCAAGTATGTTAGCAAGGTCATTGAAGCTTTTGCTGAAGATGTGGAGAAATCTAGGAGGAATTAAAGTGTGAACAAGTAAAAGGCTCCTGAAAAGCCTAAAGAGGTTGATCCAGTAGTGGAGAAGTTGGCTGATCTGACAAAACAGCTACATATTTTTTTTCAGGAGGCTCAGAAGGCCAATAAGGTTCCTTTTCAGCCTAGAGATTTTGATAGGAGGGCTTGTAGGAGTGATCATTGGGTCTTCTCTTATTGCAGAAGGAAGGGCCACAAGTCCAATGATTGTTGGGAACTGAATAGGGATGTGTCTGATGGGAAGGTGGAATTTGATGGGAAAATGTTCAAGTTCCCAGATGGTTCTTTTGTGAAGCCTAATGATGGTCAGGCTACAGTGGACTTGGTGAGTAGGAGACATAATGTCAGCTCAAGGAGGTCAAGGTTTGAAGAGTTGCCTTATGAGGCTTCTTCTTCTGGTAAGGGTGGATATTATGGAAAGGGCAAGGGAAAGGAGGCTAATTAGGTCTCATTTTCATCTTCCTTTGGTGGATTGGAGTTGTACTCTTGTTGTGGAAAGTCAAGTGGGGAATGCTTGGCTGGTGCTTATGATGTGGAAGCAGGAAATGTGGGAAGGCCTAAGAGCAGTTCTCAGGCCCACCTAAAGCCTAAGGCTTCAAAGTTGGATCCTAAGCTGAGTGCAGCTAGGAAGAAATACAGCAAGGAGAAGCTGTGTAAAATTCAGAAGGGTATAGCTGATATGGGCCCCCCTAGTTTTGGAGCATTGGACATGAATGATGAGCCAATGCCTATGGATGTTGATTCTGACTCTGAGGAGGATGTCCCTTTGGCTTCATTGCCAAAGCCTGCTGGAGTTAGAGGGTTTGGTAAGGGATCTGGTTTGGTTCCTGTTGATGGTAAATCTGTAGGTGGTTCTGGTCCTCAAGAATCTTCTAGGACCAAGGTAATGAAGCAAAGGGCTCACTTTGAGAGGCCAGTGGTTTCTGGCCAAGTAAATATTATGGACTCTGTCCTGGAAAGGATGAATCAGGGTCAGGTTTTCCTTATTTATGGGGAGTTGTATCCTATCAGTCCTGGGTTGGCTGATAGACAGAAAAATTTGTTGACCAGGAGAAGAGTTTCTTCTAGGGAGGTAGAATACATTTGTGATTCTGCTAAAAAATTTGGTGAGGCTTTGGAAACTCATTTTTCTGAACCTCTGGGTTATGTCAATGTCACTCTGAATAGCTGGGAGGCTAGGGCATTGGTGGATTCAGGTTCTCAGATTAACCTTATTTCTTTGCTTGAGGCAACTAATCTGGGCCTCCCAATCAAAAAAGGTATTGGTGGAAAATTGAGAGGGATTGGTTGCCATGTCACTGAATTGGTTGGATTATCTGGGTTTTTGAAGTTAGATGTTGGAGGAGCTTCAGGGAAGATTCATTTTTATATTGCCAAAGGAACAGTAAAAGCTGTTTTGGGTGGGCCATTCTTGATGGATTTTCTAGCAAGAATCAGCTATCAATTTGATTTGGGAATCAGTTTGAAGTTGACTGGTGAAGATGAAAGGACACTTCACATGAGGTTATCATCTCCTGGAGAGGATGGTTGGGAGACCAGGCCTGGTTTGTCTTCAATGTGCCAGTGCATGGACTGTTGTAGGAGAAGAAGAGAAGTGGGTCCTGCCTCTGGATTTTTTGGAGTGCTGCTCAGGCTCTAGTGGAAGTCTGTCTTTTTTAGAGTGATGAGGGCTGATCAACCTAGTGCTACAACCTCTCCCCAAGATGAGTAAACACCAGGTTGTAGTAGGTCAGATCCCTTGGAGATACACCAAGTGTATTTTCAACCTTCTCTTTTTAATTTTTCTATTCTCTGAAAGTATTCTTCAATTTTTCACCAAGTATCTGTTCTCTCTCAAGATTCTCAATTATTTTTAATTCAAGTTCAAATAAGAAGATTGGTTATATATCTTTATTGAAAGATATACAGAAAAGCTGTGGAGTGGTGAGATTGGGGTCTAAAAGTAAGTCATCCCAATTGTGAACTGCTAGGGTTTCTTCTAAACCTTTCAAAAACATTACCTTGGCCATGCCTGTGAGCATTGGGGAAACCCCTGGTTATTTCTGTAGGTTAGGAGAAAACTCAAGAAAAGAAAATAAAAATTTCAAGATAACTGAAGAAAATTAAGAAAAAAATCTAAAGATAATTAAAATGAAGACAACACAGGGTGAAAAATAATACAACTTGTAGGCAAGTTGTTTTTTAGTGATCTCATAGTAACCCATGAAGTAATCCTTGAGGGACCTTTTTGAGGGGTATAGGAGTAGAAATCCATCAAGATATTTTGGAAACACTTGTAGATTTCTTTGCTACCATGCCCTTCCAAAAGCATGATTCAAGGAAATATGACATACACTTTATTTAATATTCAATATGCATAAAAAATGCATATTAAATATAGATGAAGAATGTATATTGAATATGAATAATATATGTAAAAAATTTGCATATGAAAATGCAAAAAATATGCATATGCATATGTAAAATGAAAGATGAAAAATATGCATATGCATATTAAAAATAAGAAATATGTATATGCATATGCAAAATTCAAAAAATATTTTATGCAATATGGTTAAAATATTCATATGCAATATGCATAATATACAGGTATTGAATATGAAGTTTTATTTGGTCATGAATATGACTGTCAAACCAAAATCACAATTGCCCTCATGAATTTTTACACTTGACTGGTAGTATGGGGAATAAAATATAAGGTCAAGCAGTAAAAAATACTGTGTGCATTCATTTTTGGGTAGTGGAAATCAGAAGTGCGGAATTGTGGTTGGTGCCCATAATTTAATATGATTCTTTAATATTGAAGAAGTATTTGTAATATTGAAAATGACTTATGGTTGGTTGGTATTTGATCTAGATGTACCATGGTCATTTCTCAGTATTGTCATTAATCCTTAATATTATTGAATGATTTTCAATATTGACATTTCATTTCGGTTGCTTTTGAATTTGGCTCTATTTTAAAACTGTCCAGCTAACTTTATACTTGACTTGCATTAATGCTATTCAAGTATAAATTAAGTAATTAAAATTTTAAACTTGTATTATGAGTACATCTTGGGTGCAGTTATATCAAGATCATCATCACTCAAATAAAGTACTTGATTATATATCATGAAGACTGAGTTATTAAATTATTTTCAATGTTGATTAAGGCTTTAGGTCATATTTTCAAGGACTTGTTGGCTGGTTGGGTTCTGTCTCCATTTTAAAACATCATATATTTGATAATAATGAGATGATTATATATACAGTGCTCTGAACACTGTGTCTCAAGTATATGATGAATTTCATGTAATAAATTTTTTTCCTCTATCTTACTCACAATAATCTTGAAATGTTGTGTTCTAATGCATTGGTTAACTCTGCAAATAGGCAAATCTTTTTTTCCTCTATAGCACTTGCTAATTCACAGTGCCATGCCCTCTTTAAGGATGATATTCCTTTTGAAGGACACAGAAATTTTGACACTATGCAGAAACCAGAGTTAAAAAACAGTGGGATGATTTTGTAATTAATTTGGTTTACATAATTTATGATTAGATATTCTAAAACCTGAAATATGCTACCCAAGTACAAGTGAATTCAGTAAAATAAAGTATGTGGGTTGAATTATTTTTAAATAATTCCATCATGTAATGTAGCCCTTCAAAAATTGGAAAGGAAATTATATGTGCAAACCTGTTAAAATTCTTTCTGTTTCCCCTCTGTAGCCCTTTTTTGGCCCCCAGGGGTGCCCCACTCAGTCCCCCCTTTTTTACTCACAAGGGCCTTTATAGTTAATTTCATGTATGTCTTTTGTGTTCCCATTTTCCTCAAATAGCTCCTTGTGGGTGATACTCAGCCATTTTTTCTCACCCTATATATCCTGAGCTTTATTGCACTCTCATGACTCCAGCCCAATACCCCATGCTTCTGTAGGATACTCCCAATATTCTCATTTGCCATAATCACCTCCTTTTGCAGCCTTTTCTTTCAGGGTAGGTGCCAGAAAAGACACTGCCTCTTTTCAGCACGTGACCTAGTGTATTTCTCCCCTGCACCCTTGGGTTAAATGAATCTAATGTTGCTACGAATTTTGATCCATTTAAACCATAACTTCATGCCTCCAATTTCAGGTCACGTGCTGAAAAGACGCAGCCTCTTTTCAGCACATGGCCCTGATAATGGGGGTGTTAAGAAATGGGTCAAATAGATCACAAGTCAAGCAACTTGTTTTCTATCTGACACAAGGGTTCCTGGGAGCTAGCACCAGGTCACATGCTGAAAAGACGCAGTGTCTTTTCAGCATGTAACTTGAGAGTGAGGCTGTAAGGAATAGGGTCAAGTAGATCACAAGTGAAGCAACTTGTTATTCATCTCACACAAGGGTGCATGTGAGAAAGTACAAGGTCACACGCTGAAAAAAACAGCGTCTTTTCAGCACATGAACTGGTACTGGCTCTCATTACATCTTATTGTTTTTTTACTTCTTATATACATATATATATATATATCCTACTCTCCCCTCCTCTTGCTTCCCTTGTCTTACTTCATGCACATCAGTTTTTCATTCTCTTTTCTTCCCATATTTTAAATCATCACCTAATAAAAAAAGGAAGTAAATGTAAAAGATGGTTTGAAGTTTCAATCAATTATCATAAAACTAAACTTATAAGAAAAGGTAAAAAATGAAAAAAATAATCTTAGAAATTTTAAACTCCCAATTGATTATGTTGATACAACTGATAAAAATTGATTAAAGGAAAAAAATAGACAAATAAGAAAAGTAAAGAAGAAAAAGAAGAAAAAACATAGAGAATTTTAAACAGCAAGTTAATTATTCTGTAACATTCAAAAAACAAAATGATAATGAAATATCTACAGTAGTTAAAACTGCCATTTTTTTTAAAAAAAGAATTAAAGAATCAAAAAATCAAAAAATCAAAAAATTAAAAAATTAAAAATATCTAGGTTAGTCTAAATTTCCAAATAATTGCTTTTAAATTCAAGAAATTAAAAAATTAAAAAAATTAAAATATTTAGCTAAGCTATAACTGGGTATTTTTCTTTGGGGCTTGTGTTTCAAAAGGGGAGTCACAGTGCATGAATGCAGAGTTAAATATAAAAGCATATTTAGATTAATAAGAAATAGTCTCAGCTCAATATTATGGGAGTAAAGAGTTGGAAGATTGATGGAGCAGGAAAACATGATTGATCAGTTAGGCTGGCAGAAGTGATTGGAAGTGGTTGGATTCAAGAAAATGGTCCTACCCTTGTCTGGAACACCAAAATAAGGTCCAATACTGGTAAGGTCCTTTTTACTTTGTGTAAAAATAAATTTTGAGAATGATTTTAGTAATTTTCAAACTCCTTGAGGGACTACTGGAGTTACTACTGAAGTTTCCCTGGGGGTAGTCAGAGGGACAAAAAATGACTTACCTACAAATTGTATTATATTTCACCCTGTGCAAGAAAAATTTTTGTGAAGATCACCAAGATCAATTTTAGGGCCTCCAGCATGAGGTTAAACTGCACAAAATTTTGAAGAAAGAAGATCATCAAGATCAATTTTTGAGCCTCCAGAATGAGGATAAACTGCACAAGTTTAGAAGATGTGATTCAGCAGATGAATCAATATTTGAAGATTTAGAAGATTGAAGTGAAGATGAAGATGTGGAATTGCGGAAAAGCTTTGGAGTGGTGAGATTGAGGAATAAAAGTAAGTCCACCCAATTTTTCACCACTAGGGTTTCTTCTACACCTTTCAAAAACATTACCTTGGCCACACATGTGAGAAATGGGGAAACCCTTGGTTTTTGTTCAAGGTCTGGTGGTGAAGATTTCCTGAAGATCCCTCAAGTTGATGGTGGAGCTGAAAAATATAAGAAGTTAGCTCAGAATATTAGGCCTGTCAATGAGCCTATTCCTGTGTGTTTGAATCCTTGTTTGAAGATACCTCCTTTGTAAAGAGATCCGTACTGTATTCCTCTGGTGAAGAATCCTCCTGATTTTGTAGAGACAGCTAGGGTGACTGTGGAAAGGTTGAAACTTGTTAATTTTGGTCCTGATGGGTGGTTGTCTGATGAGAAAAAGACCTTGATGTTGAATGTTATTATTCTGAGGGAGAAGGCTGTGGCATCTTTTGAAGAGGAAAGGGGTGTGTTGAAACACTCTTTTGTGGAGCCTTACTTGATTCCTGTGGTTTGTCACGCACCTTGGCAAATCAAACCTATTCCAATTCTAGCTGCTATCAGGTATGATTTTGTAGAGATTATTAGAAGGAGAAAACGGAGAGAAGGGAAAGAGCTAATATAAAGAGTAAAGAAATAAAAAAATAATAAAAAGATTATTATTCTGAGATAGAGAGAGGGGACAAAATTCCTTGGAATTTGACACAACGGTTAGGCTTATTAAATTATAATATATTTATTTAAAATAAGTATTACTTTCTCTGTGTGGCAAACACTATTATTACTATTAGACTTATTTCAACCTGTAGTTATTTATATAAAATTTAAATTAGAATTGTAATACTAATAAAAATAATGATAAACGTATTATATTAAGAAAATATATTCAAGTTTGATTGTATAGTAAGTGATAGAGCTACAGGAGGTTTCCCAAGGCCCTTATATAGGCAAGGGGCCCTCTGAAGTGCCACAAGAAAATATATCCTATAAAAATAAGATAAGAAATAATTAATATTTAAAATTAAGTGTACCAAATCTGTAAGTGAAAAATATAAAACAATTAATTAAAAAATAAGTAAGAGCCCAAAAAATCCACCAATTTAACCCCAAACAAATCTTTAATATAAGTGAGTAATTAAATAAGATTGAAAAACTTGAAGTATTAACTAATTCAATTTATAACATGTCAGCCAGGCTACTAGACTTACCCAGTAAAATAATTGATTATCTTACTGAGGTAAAGCCAAGCCTTTTAAATCCTTATTAATAATTAATTATTTATTAAACTACTTATGTATTACTTACAACTAACTAGCTAAGTACACTAAGTAATATAGATAATTAATAAAAATAAGTACTTGTCCCATACATATTTTAATCCCTAACACCGTGCTCAATAATACAGATGAGAGGGAATAAAAATAGTATTAAAATATAATAAAATCTAAAAAAATTCAAATTCCTTCATTAAGAAATTTAAATTTCCATCGAATCTACATTTTAAAAGCAAATATTTTGTACTAAATGTGACAATCAAGAGAACTCAAGTTTTATTTCAAATATAATTGATATCTTCCTTGACGTACCATTTAGTATAGCTTTCATTATTTCACATACTCTCTTTATTTAAGTTTTTTCTTCTCACACCCTTGTACTAGGAGATGTTAATTCCGTGTTTTATTTTCTCACATTTTGCCTATAAAAGGCCCTTCTTTTTGGTACTTTGGATTCATTCCTTACTTACTTACCAATTTTTATAACAAATCAGTTAAAACAAATTTATTACTATTCTTTATAACATTAGTAGTTACAATACCGTAATTCTCAAAATATAAATTATAATAATATTTAAAATCACCTCTTATAAGATGAGTAAAATAATCAAATAGATTAAGAAATATGTACCTTGCTTTTGAGAGTCCATTAAACCCCTTAGGAACCTCGTATAATCTTCGGCTAAATCTTCTAGACCAAAAGTCCCCTTGACATAACACGTTTGATAATAGCCCATTTTAAGTGAGACATAAAAATTAAAATATTTTAATATAATAATTAGTGTAATTAATTAAGTAAGTCTGAAACATAAGATATTAATTAATATAACCCATTTTATTAGTGTAAGAATTAAATTAGGTTAAAACAATTTGTTAATTTAATATTATTTCTAAATTTTAGAATACAACATTAGTAATTAATTAAATAAAATATTTTGACCAATTTAATACCTTAATGACATAATTATGAGTCAAAAAAGCGCTCAATATTCATAATTCATATGATATAAAAGTTTTATTTTAATACTTTAATTTAATTTATTTATTTAATTATATTATAAGTTAATATTTTGATTTTTTAACTATAATATATTTATTAAATTAATTAATAATTTCTAAGTATTAAATACATGAAAAATGCGCCACCATTTTATAGAATATAAAGTATTTAATGAGTTTTAGTTGTATCTATAATTTATTTAATAATAAATTTAATATAACCCTTATTTTAGTTATATTATAATACAATTGTTATATAATTTTATTATGCAATATAATATTAATTTATATACATAAAATGCATAATTTTTCGCCCTCATTAAGCTCCAATAGATTAACATACAATTTACTGGGCTCCTGGTATAGCCTGGCTGACACTCCCTCAATCTAAAAAAAATAATAAAAAAAATGCTAAGATTTTTTCTTTTTCTACTTTTTTAACAGAGTAGTAAGATTTGAAATCTCCTTGCCAGGTATCCATGCATCATGTTCAGATGATTTGTTCTTATATCTCAATAAATATTCAGTACCTCTTTCAGAAGTGATAATTCTATCATTGAGAATTTTATCAATTTCTGCAGTTTCTGTGACTTCCTGAGGGTTTCTCTTAGGTCTTCCCCTCCTTTTGTGAAATAAGTCACTGTTGGTAATATAAGGCTTAAGTAAAGAAATGGGAAAAACAGGATGTTTCCTATCATATGGAGAATACAATACAACTTCTACTGCATTATCTCCAACCATTCTTTTAACAACAAATGGTCCTACAAAAGGATCTTTTAATTTGTTGTTACCTTGTAAATTGAAATGGAAAGTAGATATCAACACTTCATCACCCTTTTTAAATGTGTATTCTTTATGGGATTTATCCCATCTTTTATTTTCATATTCAAATGCTTTATCAATACATCTTTGAGAATGTTTTCCGCATAGCTGTTGCATTTTCATAAATGATTTTACACCAGGGTGTAGTTCCAACTTGGGTAATTTATTATTGAGAATCTGAGCAGGAGTTTTTGGGACATAACCTAACCAAAGCTCAAAAGGCTTTTTCTCAGTGAAAGAATGAACAGTGCTCAAGACCAGGCAATAGAGTGACCCAGTCATGAGTAAATCTGTCATTGTCTTTATATTCTAATCCAAATGCACAATACCTTTTAATCATATCTTCCAGAGTTTGAATCATTCTCTCAGCTAGACCATCAGTCTCAGGATGGTGAGCTGTAGACAACTTTAACTCACAGCCGCAAATATCCATCAAAGAGGACCAAAACTCAGAAGTAAATCTTGGATCTCTATCAGAGATAATGGCTTTTAGAAATCCAATAATATTAAACATGTAAGTCCACCATAAGAAAGCCAAATCCTTTGTGGATACATCTTTGTGGGTGGGAATAAACTTGCACATTTTTGTGAATCTCTCTACTATTACCCAACAAGAGTTATAACTGTCTTTACCTGCTACAGGAAGACCAGTGACAAAATCCATGTTAATGATTTTCCAAGGAGCATCAGGTGCTTCAATATGTTGTAATAACCCTGCTATTTTACCTTTCAACCTTTTAGATTTCTGGCAGGAACCACAAGATTCAACATATAATTTTGTATCTTCAGAAATATTAGCCCACCAAGCAGTGTTTTTGATTCTAATCAATGTTTTTTCAAGATCAAATGTCACGCGCCATGTGACACTCAAAGCAAAAGTAGCTCATTAAATCAATACTAAAGGGTTCAAATCCATACTCGAAGCACAGAAAAGCAACTCTCCATAGCAACTGCGACTTTCCTTTGTGTACTCGCTATTTAATCGCGCTAGCCTAAAACTCTAAATCTAAATTAGTCGATCTCTCAATAGTGTGTCTTAGTCTTTTTCCCAATAAGCGACGCACAGCACAATAGTTAATATAATAGTATATTAAAATGTTTATGAAATGTCTGTGGGTATTAAGGGGTAGTGAGCATGCACGGAATGGTTAGTGAAGGATTAAGGGGTTAACAGATGATAGTGAGGAGGGTCCAGGTGTAATGGATATATTTTAAATGGGTTATGGTGTGCGGAATGGTGGATGAGTATGAGGTCAATGCAAGGAGGAGTAGAGGATATAAAAGGGACTGGGTTTTCGGTTTGATATTCCTTAGAATTTAATTAAAAAACGTATTTATAGTTAATGGTGATAAAACTCTAAAGTGAAAATCATTATTATTGTATCTTTCTTTATTTTCTCAATAATCATATCTAAATCCTAAATCTTTGATTTTTGAGTTTTCCAACCCTTCGTGAGATCTTAAGAATTTTTAATATTATCGTTCAATTATATTAGAATCCTTCTCGAACATAACTCGAAGCAGTAGTTCTTCCTTCGAGTCATCTTCGAACCACTTCCTCAAACTATTCCTCTGTGCTTCGAAGAAGTATCTGAACTTTTTATCTCACTTGCAGGAACATCCTCGACCTTGTGCGTAGGTCGTCCGGTGACAGTATAATTTAATTCTCCGTAGTTCTCATTCTTTGCACTATTACGTCCCTTTTCAGGTGTTTTCTCTAAATTCTTAAAATGGCACCTGTTCAACGCACTCCTCCTACAGGCGCTACTACTAGAGCTCCCACCAGAGGCAGGCCAACAGCCACTAGGCCAGTTTCCCGTACTCACTCCTTGGAGCCACTCGACCTTAGGGAACGGCAAAATTCAGTCCAATTGGTAGAAGACATCCCACAAGACTTCGATGATTCTAGTGATGATGAAGAAGGAGAAGATACAATGCACGAGGCACCATCCACCCCTGCTAATCACCCTTCTGGTCAACATTCAGAACCTGGACCATCTAATTCTCTGGAAGAATTCATGAGACTTTTCATGAAGAACCTTTCAAATTCAACGTCTTCAGAGGGATCTAAATTCAAAACTCCTTCTATGAAATCTCCTGATAAATTCGATGGAGAACATCCAGACAGATTGCGACCCTTCCTGCAAACCTGCAAGCTCCTGTTCCATAATGATCCTCGAACCTTCAATAACGACCAATCAAAAGTTGTTTATGCTTCTTCATTCCTTGCTGGAAAAGCAGCAAGATGGTTCAAACCTTATTTTCTCATGCTCTCTTCAACCAAAACCCACTTACTTATTAATAACTGGGAAAAGTTCGAAGACCAACTCTTCATGTTGTTTGGTGACCCTAATGAAACTGACAACGCTGAAATTGAACTTGATTTCCTTCGCATGAGTGATAATGGGAAAGCCTCTGAATATATCTCGAACTTCAGAGCGCTTCAAACTCGAGTAGGTTGGAATGATGCTGCCCTTAAGTATCATTTCAAAAAAGGACTTTCTTTGAGGATTCTGGATCAGTTAAATCTTCACGGTCAGAAGATGACTACTTTAACAGATTTAATGGATTGAACCCTTGAACTTGACGGCGTTTACCAAGGACGACTTCACCATCGTCAATACGCCAACAAATCTCAAGGCTTAAATTTCAAATTGGGACCTTCTTCCCACCCATGAACAACTCAATCCTCCTCGACTCAATCCAAACCTATTAAGGGAAAGGACAAACCTCGAACGAAAAGCTCGACCCCAGGCAATATCAGTAAAGTACTGGATCCTAAAGGGGAAGTTAAGGAAGCTGAGAGGAAGAGACGAACAGATAATGGGTTATGTATGTATTGTGGGGGTAAGCACAAGCTGGAAGATTGTATAAAGTTGAAGGAAAGAGAAGGTACTAGTTCAAAGCCAAAAAACTAGTAGATAGTTTACTTGTGTGCAAAGCAAACTATCTTATATCTCCCAGTGCACAGAACCTCCATGTCTTAAGGACTGGAGTTGCCTTAAACCGCTTGAGATTCATTCTTTTTAAGGAGGATATCCCCTTCAGTTGTCTTATAGACTCTGGAGCTTCAATTTCTTTTGTCAGTTCATCTTTTGCCGAGAAGTTACAGCTGACATTTACAGATATTGATTGAACTCCAATTTATTTGGTCGAATCAGAGGAACCCAAATATTGGGTCAGTAAGAAAGTTTTATGGGTTTTCAACTTTCCAAATTTTCCCCCCTTCAAGTGGGAACTTACAGTCTTGGACGCCCCAAGAATGGACAATACCATTCTTGGCCATGACTTTTTAACGCATTGGAATCCTGAAATTGAATGGACACGGGGATTGATCACCCCACGGACTAAGTATATTTCTAATTCTTCAATGCATGACAATAGGGAGTTAAACAACCCGCCTGACAATGTCCTGCTAGAGGACAAAACTCTGCCAGATGACTTGCAAGCATCTGATCTTTCTTTAAATGAGCAATTGGCTCACCCTTCTAGCTCGATGACTTCACTCGAAGAGGATTTAAATTGCCTCGAAGTAATTGAATTATGCTCTCTCAATTCTGGTCTTCCCTCAACATTTTCTCTCAAAGATGATGAGGACGCCCAAATCGACGTTGAAGCCATTAAATCGACTCCACCAGAAATCTATCATGATTTCCTCGATGTTTTTTCAATCCGCAAGGCCGATAAGGTACCACCTCATTGACCCTACGACCATCAGATAGAGTTAATAGGTCCAGTACCTCCGGCAGGTCCTGTCTATTCTTTGTCAAAGGACAAATTTCAAGTTCTTTGAGACTACATTGCAGAGAATGTAGCCAAAGGTTTCATCAAAGCCAGTAAATCTCCAACCGGCTCCCCTTTCCTCTTTGCAAAAAAGAAGGATGGTAGTCTTAGGTTGTGTGTTGACTATAGAAAGCTCAACACAGTCACTAAGAAGAATGCATATCCTGTTCCTCCTATGTCATTGCTTCTTATCCTTTTTCATGGTGCTAATTTCTTTTCTAAAATTGATCTTAGAGGCGCTTACAATCTTATTCGCATTGCGGAAGGTCATGAACCACTGACTGCAATGCGCACTAGATTTGGTAGTTTTGAATATTTAGTTATGCCTTTTGGATTGTGTAACGCACCATCTACTTTTCAAACTTTTGTCAATGACATCTTTCAAGATGTTGTCAAACAATTTGTTGTCGTCTATTTAGATGATATTTTAATTTTCTCGAAAACACTGGATGAACATATTCATCATGTTCGACAGGTTTTAAATCGACTTCGAGATCATGGACTCTACGCCAAGCATAATAAATGCGAATTCCATCTTAAATCTATTTATTTTTTGGGTTTTACATTATCCACTGATGGTTTAGTCATGGAAAACAAAAAAGTTCAAAAGTTCCTGGAATGGCCTGAGCCCAAATCCGTTAAATCCCTCCAAGGATTTTTGGGTTTTGCAAATTTCTATAGAAGATTTATTAAAGATTACTCTAAAACTATTTTCAATCTTACTTCTCTTCTTAGAAAAGATATTCCTTTTGTTTTTACTTCTACAGCACGAAAGGAATTCGAAGCATTGAAGACGGCGTTCACCACAGCTCCAATTCTTCGACACTTTGATCCTACTGCTTCGACAATAGTTGAGACAGATGCGAGCGATTATGCTATTGCAGGGGTCATTTCTCAATTAAATCCGGAAACAAAACTGTTTCATCCTGTTGCTTTTGAGTCACGCAAACTCTTTGCAGCAGAGTTAAATTATGAAATTCATGACAAAGAGCTTTTAGCTATTATTCACTGTCTTAAAAAATGGCGCTCTTTTCTGCTCAGCCTAGATAGTCCTTTTCAAATTTTAACAGACCATAATGCTTTGAAATACTTTATGTCTTCCAAAGTGTCAACCAGGCGTCAAGCCAGGTGGGCTGAATTTCTGTCTGAATTTCCCTTTTCTATTTCCTATCGCCCAGGTAAGAACTGCATTGTCCCAGATATCTTGTCACGTCGGGACGACGTTTACCCACAGCGGGGGGACCCATTTGATGACAAAAATCCAGCAAATGTGAAATCAATCTTCAACGAATAAATGTTAACAACTCATCAACTTAATTCGATGACAATTCAATCGTTTCAAAATCCACTATCCAACATCCTCGAAGCTCAGTTGAAGGACACTTATTGTTTAGGGTTAAAAGACAAAATACTCTCGAAGCAAGGGGCCAAAAGATTTAGTATTGAATCAGGTCTATTAGTCTTCAAAGGTAGAGTAGTCATACCCGACAACAATGAGATAAAATTATGGATTTTCAACAGTCGACATGATTCTCCATTAGCTGGTCATTTTGGTGTTGATAAAACCTACCAGTTAATAGCAAGGGATTTTTTCTGGCCAGGTATGACCAGGGAAATCAAGGCCTATATAAAAGCTTGTTACGAATGTAATAGGAATAAGACTCCCCGTCACCGGAAGTATGGGTTGCTTCAACCACTTCCTATTCCCTCTAAACCTTGGGAATATTTATCGATGGATTTTATTTCTCAACTTCCTCTTTCTAATCATTTTGATGCTATATTAGTAATAGTAGATAGATTCTCAAAAATGTCTATTTTCATTAAAACCACTACTACTGCTACTGCAGAAGATCTGTCAAAATTGTTTCTAGAATATGCATTTTCCAAACACAGCTTACCTAATGATATTATTTCAGATAGAGGCTCATTGTTTGTATCCACATTCTGGACTCAACTGTGTCGACAACTCAATATCACGAGGAACCTCTCCACAGCCTATCATCCCAAAACCGATGGGTAAACAGAAAGGGTCAACCAAATCCTCGAACAATACCTTCGAATGTATGTCAGTTACCAACAAGACGATTGGACCACATGGCTACCATTGGCCAAATTTGCTTATAATAACTCGACTCATTCTTCGACACAACAATCTCCTTTTGAATCTGTTTATGGAAGACATCCTCGATTCAATTCAATCCATGTAGGAACTAATCATCCTGCGGAACATTATCTTCGAACCATATCATGACTCCAAGAGGAACTTAAATCAAATCTAGAATTAGCGGTTCGAAGGTACAAGGAACAGGCTGACAAACATCGACAAACTGCTCCTCCCTTTAAACCAGGTGACAAAGTATGGCTTGACGCATGTAATATTTGAACAACTCGACCATCAAAGAAACTGGCTGAAAAACGCTTGGGGCCATTCAAAATTGACTCTGAAGTCTTTAAAACTGCATTTCGATTCAAGCTACCTCCTAAATGGCAGGCTATTCACCCTGTTTTTCACGTATCTCTCCTGGAACTGGCTTGAGAAACATACCCGGGCAAGAACCAACCTCCTCCGGAACCGGTCGAAGTAGAAGACCATCTAGAGTGGGAAGTAAGCCGTATCCTTGATTCAAGAATGCGCAAGGGGAAACTTCAATACCTCGTGGAATGGGAAGGCTTCCTCGATGACTCAGACAAAACATCCTGGGAACCAGCCATCAATGTTTCTAACGCCCCTGAACTCCTAAAATCTTTTCATCTTAAATACCTGTTAAAACCAAAACCTTAAAACTCTCTTTTCTTTTCTCTGTTTTTTTCCCTTCTTTCTTTTAAAATCTAAAACATTTTTTTTTCTAAAAAAAATTCTTTTGTTTTCTTCTTATTCTTCCTCTTTTCAAAATGTTTCAATCTTCTTTTAAAATAAAATAAAATTGAATTAAATTAAAAAAAATAAAATAAATAAAATAAAAATAAAAAACCAAATTGAAATAAAGTAAAAAGAAAACAAATAAAATATAATAAAAAAAAATTTGTTTCTCAATTTTCTATATACATTTTTTCTTTAAAATTTTATTTTCCTCGAACTATCAAAATTCTTCACGAACATTACACGACCATCTTTTTTGAACTTCACTTTAATTTCTAAATCACCTTTTTTAAAATTCTTCAAAATCCTCTTAGAAATTTTACTTCGTCTCTTCTTTTTCATTCTTTTCTTTCTTTTCTTTTTTCAAATAACTAAAATCCTTCAAATCTTCAATTAAAAAACTTAAATAACAATTTTTTCCTAAAATATCTCAATCAATTATTTCTTTCTTATTTCTTTCTTCTTACTTAATTCTTTTCTTTTGGACTTTAAAACTAAAACTCCTTCAATCAAATATTTTTTTCTCTCATTTAAACTTCTTCTTTCAAAATCTTAAAACAAATTTAAAATCTTTTTTCTGTCTTTTCCTTCTTTCTCTCAAAATCTCATATAAAAAATAAAATAAAATAACAAAGTAAAATAATTAAAATACAAATTTTTTTTACATTCTTTTTTTTTCTTTCTTTTATCTTTTATCTTCTCCCAAACCAATCCCTTCATCTTCTCCAAAATTTCCCTTATCTCCTTTCTACATTTCTCAAAATTCTCCCCCTCTCCTACCGGAATCAACTCCCCAAGCTGAAGTAACTCCTCGGCTATGTCGAAGGAAGCGGCATCAATAATGTTATCAATCTCGCCGCTGAATTCTTCAATATATTTCGTTCGTCAAATCTGAAGAGGTTTCTTCGACCAAACTTGATCGAGGGTTTTTTCGTTTTCCTCCCTCGAGGTAACAGTTGGTATTCTATCCTCCACTTCCATTTCCACCGCAATGGGTCCCACAAGGGTCGCTTCCACATTTGAAGTTTCTGTCGTAGGGGCCTCGATGATGACATCTGAACTCTAAAAAAAAAAAAAAAGAAAAAACAGAATCATCAGTAATTAAATTTATAAACTATAACAGAGTGAACTTACTTCGAAGATTGGGTCAGGCTCCAAAAATAATCTAGGAGTGACCTTCTCTGCCACCTCCCTTTCCTCTTCATCATCTTCAATGACCACCCGTCGTTTTTTTGGGGTTTTCCTCGAGATGGGAATTTCCTCCTCTTCTTCGACCAATTCATCAACCTCCTCCTCGAGGACCCCCCTCTTGTTCCCAGCCCTAGCCACCCAGATGTTCACATCATCTTTGACTTCTTCCTCATTCTCTCCCACCGATTGATTGTCCCCAATGGACACATCCCAGATGTCCTCAACTACTTCCTTCGTTTTAGGGATCACCCAATACTTCGTCTTAGTAAACCAACTCTCAATGTCGGCATTCTTCGCTAAGGCTTCACACGCCACTCTTCTCCATCGGCAAAACTCGCACTTCTGGAGAGGCCCTCGCGTCGCCGTACTCTCCATGCAGAAATACTCCATCGACTCGCAAGCTGTGCAAGCCTTCAAAAATTGCTGTGTGACAACACCCCCATCCGCTTTAGGGTGTGGAGGCGTGGGAGTCGGTGTAGGTAAATCCGTCATAATTAATTAAAGTAATAAAAAAATAGTAATTAAATAAAGAGGAAGGGAAATTAGTGTGGGAAATATGTTTTACACTCAACGGAGCTCGCGTTCTTATACCCGGGCATCTGTCACATGCCACGTGACACTCAAGGCAAAAGTAGCTCATTAAATCAATACTAAAGGGTTCAAATCCATACTTGAAGCGCAGAAAAGTAACTCTCCATAGCAACTGCGACTTTCCTTTGTGTACTCGCTATTTAATCACGCTAGCCTAAAACTCTAAATCTAAATTAGTCAATCTCTCAATAGTGTGTCTTAGTCTTTTTCCCAATAAGCAACACACAGCGCAATAGTTAATATAATAGTACATTAAAATGTTTATGAAATGTCTGTGGGTATTAAGGGGTAGTGAGCATGGACGGAATGGTTAGTGAAGGATTAAGGGGTTAACAGATGATAGTGAGGAGGGTCCAGGTGTAACGGATATATTTTAAATGGGTTATGGTGTGCGGAATGGTGGATGAGTATGAGGTCGATGCGAGGAGGAGTAGAGGATATAAAAGGGACTGGGTTTTCGGTTTGATATTCCTTAGAATTTAATTAAAAAACGTATTTATAGTTAATGGTGATAAAACTCTAAAGTGAAAATCATTATTATTGTATCTTTCTTTATTTTCTCAATAATCATATCTAAATCCTAAATCTTTGATTGTTGAGTTTTCCAACCCTTTGTGAGATCTTAAGAATTTTTAATATTATCATTCAATTATATTAGAATCCTTCTCGAACATAACTCGAAGCAGTAGTTCTTCCTTCAAGTCATCTTCGAACCACTTCCTCAAACTATTCCTCTGTGCTTCGAAGAGGTATCTGAACCTTTTATCTCACTTGCAGGAACATCCTCGACCTTGTGCATAGGTCATCCGGTGACATCAAAATGACCAGCTAATATATCATCATGACAAAGTTTGAGGATAATTTCTTTCATAGAAGAATGAATTACAATTACATTAGTAGGCTTTCTTCTATAATATATATAACCATCTTCAATAGAAAACTTTCCTTTAATCAAAGCATTTTGATACTTTGCAGGAAGAGTTTTAATCAATGCTTGAATTGAAGCATTCTTAGGATCATTTAAGATAGTAACTAATTTATTTAAATCAGAATCTTTATCATATGAATCCAGAATTAATTTTTATAACTCTTCTTCCATATCAACTATTAATATACCATGGATATGAACAGTATCATCTTCAGGTACATAAGCAGGATTGGAGTCATTATTTGGCAGAGGCAATCTGGAGAGCATATCAACATTGGAGTGAACATTTCCAGCCCTATGGATAATTTTCATTCTTCCTCTGTACTCTTGAACAGCAAGTTTCCACCTAAACATTTGTCTATTAGGTGTTTTTAGGTTTAAGAGGGACTTCACAGCACTACAGTCAGTTACCAGTTCAAAATTTTGGTCATCCAGGTAGTAATGAAGCTTCTCAAGAGCCCAAAAAACTGCTAAGCACTCTAATTTAGTGGCACCATATTTCAATTCACTATTTCTTAAGGTTCTTGAAATATAACAAGTTACAACCTCTGAGGATTTATTGTTAATAATTTGTTTCTGGTGAAGGGCAGCACCCAGACCAACAAAGCTAGCATCTGTATACATGACAAAAGGTTTGTTGAAATCTGGAAGAGCTAAGATAGGGGCTGTCATTAAGCAACATTTTAATGCATCAAAAGCTTTTTGACAATCAATATTCCAGATGAAAACAACATCTTTCCTAGTTAGTTTGGTAAGAGGCAAGGCTATGACCTGATAATTTTTAATATATTGTCTATAATAGTCACACATACCCAAAAAACTTTAGATTTCTTGTATGCAAGTTGGTGCCTTCACATTTTGAATTGCAGAAACTTTGTTGTGGTCTACACAAATTTGTAGGCCTGACACAAAATGGCCAAGGACTTTCAAAGATTGAAAACCAAATTTACACTTTTTCAAGGACAAGTTCATATTGATTTCATCCATTTTCTGAAAAACTCTATTTAAGTGAACCATATGTTCATCGAAAGTTTTAGAAAAAACAATGATATCATCAATATACACCATAAGCCATCCTTCAATTATTTTCTGACGGAAAGTGTTATCCATAACTTTTTGGAAAACTGAAGGTGCATTTTTAGGGCAAAATGGCATTCTAACATACTTATATATTCCCATATGAGTAGCAATAAGCAAAAAAAAGTTTGAGATTTTTTCTCAACTGGAACTTGATGATACCCTTTATTACCATCCAGACAACTAATAAATTTTGCACCTTGCAAGGTAGCATGTATTGAATTAATTTTAGGTAAAGGATAAATATCATCAACAGTATAAGTGTTTAATGCTCTGTAATCTCCACATAATCTAGCCTTATCCTTTTCATAAGAAATCAAGACTGGGGAGATGACACAATATTTGGGGGTGACATCCACTTTCTCAATGATATTCATTTTCAATAATAAGGCAATATTATCTTCAATATCTTTTCTTTTTGTTAGAGAAGCAGGATATGGCTTTTTCTTAAGACTAGGAGGAATATCACTCAAGTTACAGGATAAGTTAATTTTCATTTCTTCCTGAACACTTCCTAAGACATGAGAACCATGAGCAAAAGCCATAGGGAAAGAGGTAATTGAGGCAATAATAGAATCCTTTTGTTCACTAGTCAACTGATCACCAAAAGAAGCAGTATTTATTTCATTTAATAAATCATCCATTTCAATTGTTGTTCTGCCTTTACACTGGATCAGTGAGTTACAAGACTTTAACAGATGCCCAGAAGGTTTTCTAGGGGAGGAAATTTTGAATTTTCTTTTGCCATTCAATCCCAAGGTGAAGCAATTATTTGCTGGGTCCAATTTCACACCAAACATGGTCAAAATATCATTACCCATAATAAACCAATTGCTTAAATTATCATTTTTCATGACAACAAATTCACAAATAGCTCTGACAAAACCACCATTATATTTGAAGAATACAGAGGTTTTGTATTTGCCAATAGGAATTAAGTTAGAACCATACCCTCTCCATTTTTCAGAAGTTATAGGTAATAATTTACTCAAATAATCCTTATCTACTGAAGCTAAAGCTCTTTCAGACACTACACTTCCTCCAGCACCAGAGTAAAGAACTACATCGACATTTTTACCATTAATGATAACAGGTGCTTTCAAAGGGGATATGGCTATAGAATTGTTAGTAATATCTTTAATTATTTGAGCATTTTCCACTGAAGATAAATCCAATACACATTCTTCAGATATATTATCTAAATAATGGAAATCCTGTTCCAACATTAATACATCTTTAACAGAGTCATTGTCATAGGAGATATTACTTTCACAGTCACTAGATGAATTATTGACATCAATTTCAGCCTCATCAGTGTCTTCATTTTGTTGAAAAAGATGAATTTTCTTGTCACAGACATGACCCTTTTGCCATGGTTTGTTACATTTATAAAAAGTATTTGTTGCATATTTTTTAGGTGCTACTGGGGAAGAGGGTTTACCAGATTTTTCTGGGGGCTTTGTAGAGGGTTTATTTTGATCATGATAAGATTTTCCAAGGTAATTCTTTTGTTCATATCTATTGTTGAGCAGTACCTCATTACAGATATCAATGAAAGAAGAATGTTCCCTCGCATGCTCGGTTCCAGCTACAATTAAATCTCTACAAGAATTTGGTAATTTATACAAGATTTTATCTCTCCAAATATCATAATCCATCTTTGGATCAATGGCTCTCAAGATTTTTTTTACCTTCATAAGAAAAACAATGGGTTTTTCAACAGAGGAGGATACATATCTAGTATTCTAATACAGTCTTTGCTGAGCCAACCTGAATTTTGAACCACCAAACTGATTCTCAATTAAGGATTTCCAATCATTCCATGTATAATGGATGTTATCTAATAGAACAGATTCATACTACATCAAGGCTACATTGGAAAAAAAAGAAATTAGCTTAGAAACAATTTCCTCATCAGGTAGTTTATAAGATCTCTTTAAATTATCAATTCTTTGGATAAAGTGTTGCCAATAAGATAAAGAATCACCATCAAAGGTAGGATATTGGTCCAATTTAGGCCAATTTTTCTGACTACTGGGATGGTCCATTCTTTGGTTTGAATTATTTATCATTAATAATTGGTGAAGTTTAGCCAGGTGTTCAGAAATTTCATTATTTACAGAAACAGCTGGTACATGACCATCACAAGATTTTTTTCTAGTAGCAAAAGATTTTACAGCCTCATTGTCAGTTTGTTTACTGGCTGAAATATGAGGAAGAAAAGAGGAGCTCTGTTCAGGTTCTTTTCCTTTATTGTTATGCAGCTTATGGGCAGCATTCTCATTTATACCATAATTATTGATGGTTAAGGTTGAAAAATTTTCCTGAAGGTCAGACACATAGTTTCTTATCCTTGGAATTTCAGACATCTGGTCATTTACTTTTGCAAAGGATAAAAAATTTCTGTCCTCAGAAACTGTGTGTTTGGCACTTAGTGCATGGAAATCATTTTTTAGTTTTTTAAACTCATTTTGTAGAGATTTAATTTCACCTTATAATGAATAATTTTCCTCAATAAGGGTTTTCAATTCACTCAAGTTTTTATTCAGATTGATATTATTATCTGAGATATATCTATGGTCAGTCCTTATTTGTTTTTGTTGGCTAAAAAAATATTCAAGGTTTCTTTGATTTTAAAATAAGCTGTATCTTGTACAGAAGAACTTATTTTACAAGGCAAGTGAAAATTATCTAATCTATCACTCTCATGTATTAACACATCTCTTAAATTTTTGTCCTTCACAACATTAAAATCAAGGGTATCTTTCCATATTTCTTCAGAAGTTTTCTCAATTAAAGTATAGACTTCAGGGGAAACAGAATCATTCTTAATTGAAAGAGAAGGATTAATTAAAGAAGTAGAAGTCAAGTGTAAAGGTTCATCAAATGATAATTTTCTAATTACATCATTGGGGCTACTAATTAAAGGAAGTTGTCTTTTTAAGGGTTTAACTGTTCTTTCACCAGGATCCACAATATTACCTGAAGAATATTTGTTATCATACATACCATCATGTTTAAAAAAAATTTACTCACCATGGCAAGGGAGGAAACTTCCCCTGTGCCTTCTTTCTTCTGCCTCACTAATAAGGATGGGGCTGAGGAGATGGATGGTAGGTTGGTGTCCTGGATGGGCCAGGGTGTTGAGCTGTTGGTTGCTGAACATTCTGTTGGTAATGGCTCATTAAGTAATCCCATTTCCACTGCTCCACCTGCAGAGTGCTTTGATTTTGTGTAAAGGAGCTGGGTACTTGATTGGGCTGAGGTTGAGGCTGAGGCTGGGAGGCTGGCAAATGAGGAGTTTGAACCTGTTTGGGATTTATTAATTCCTGCATCTGCTGCCAGAGTGTGTCTGCTCTTGCCTTGTACTTCATACTTTCTGCTCTCAGTTCTTTGATGTGACTGGGCAGGTTGTTTACTTGTTGAGTCAGTGGTATCTTTTTATTTTTATACCTTTGAGTTGATTTTTCTGATTTATTAGAGGTTTTACTTCTTTCAGAGGTGTTTGGTGAGGGGGGTTTGCCACTTCTTCTGCCATTTCCACGTCCTGAAGGTTTTTTGTCAGCTGAATAATTTTTGTAAGTTAATTTAGAAGAACCTACAGATTAAGTTTCACCATCCACTTCAATCTCATCCACATGTAAGTTATCCATGCTATTAGCCAAACTACTGGACATTTAAACTGTGAAAAAAGAATAAAAATTATTTTAATGATTCAAATTGTTAATTTCAAAATAAAATATAAATTATTGAATTTTTAACAAAACAAAAAAAAAATTAAATTTTTATCAAAAATCAATTAATTAATTAAAAAAATATAATACAAATTAATGTAATTACAATTATTTTTATTAAGAAATAACAATAATTAAAATGGGACCAACCAACAAAGTTTTATAAGTCAACCAAAATAATTAATACCAAAATTAATATATTGGCAATATTGGGACTAAGTACTGAGTACTATTATGGTCAACCAATAAACAAAAAATAATAATAAAATTAATTTAATAATTTATTAAAATTTATTTGTCTTCTAGGACTAAGATTTTTACTCTATTATAGTCAACCAGGAAAAAAAATTAAAAAAATAATGAACACTTACACTCAGTGAATCAGCAATTAGGCCACAAACACTGTTATTGCAGTAAAAATATAATAATATGAGTGAGAGGTGCAAAGGTTAACTTACTATAGTGATCGTAAAATCACTTCAAAATAATATATGATTTAATTTAATATAAACTTAAATGATTGAGCCCAAGTTCGAAACACGGTTGCAGAAAAAATTTACTTTTTGGTTGGGTGGTCCGTGCGCTATGTCGTTCATCGCAAGTATAGTAGTCGTTGTCGTCGTTTGGAAAGGCACCCAATTATTGGCCGGATGTTGAGAAGAGGAAGAAGAAAAGGGAAGAATGGCAAGGAGGAGGAGAAGATAGGGGAAGGAATAAAATAATAATAAATAGTTTAAATTATTCTAAGAGAAAAAACAACCAGGACTCCTTGGGACTTGACACAATACTGAGTGTTATTAGATTATAAAATATATATTTTAAATAAGAATTATTTTAATGCACGGTAAACACTGTTATTATTACTAGACTTATTGCAACCTTTAGTTATGTATGTAAAATTTAAATTAGATTTATAATACTAATAAAAATAATAATAAATGTATTATATTTAAAAAATATATTCAATATTGAGTGTATAATAAATGATGCAGCTACAGGGGATTATCCAAAGCCTTTTATAGGCAAAGGACCCTCTGAGGCGTCACAAATGAGTACTTACAAAAGAGTAATAAAATGAAACAAGAATATAAAAGAATAGAACTAAACATAGAGATTGAGAGAAAAACATGAGACAATAAACTAAACCCGTGAGAAAGTAACCAATTTTCCCACCATAACTTCCCAAGACAATTAATTAAAATAATTAGTAACCAAGTAAGTCTGGAACATGAGAAAAGTGAGTAAAATAACCCAAAACAGTTATTACAGTGAGATGTAAAGGATTTAATTAAAAAAAATTAGAATTATTTTCACGCCAAGATCCATGTAATCAATTCCATCCAGTATAAAGCAATTTTAATTAATTGTTTTAACTATGTAATTAATTCAATAATTAGCTTAAATGAAACCTATAATTAATTTAATGATATTTCTAATTTTAAAGTGAGAATTTTATTACCATGTTATTAAATAAGTTTTATAATTTATTTAATAATTTTACTAACACAATTAAGGGTCAAAAAAGTTCCCAATATTATTGTTGAATAATGTATGAAAAATTTTTATTTAATAAATAAATTTAATTAATTAATTTAATTACATTTTAAGTCAATTTTACACTTATAGTTATAATATATGTTTATAATTAATTAATTATAAATTTGTATATATTAAATACATATAAAATGAGCCATAATTTATAGAATATATATCATGCTTAATTTAAATGTATAAATAATTTATATAATAATAAAATTAATATAATATTTATATATATTTAATAAAATAATTATATCATTTCATTATGCAATATAAGATTAATTTATATACATAATAAGAAAATTTTTATGCCCTCTTTTAGTTACAGTAAATTGACATAAAATCTACTGGGCTCCTGGTATAGCCTGGCTGACAGGTGGTCTCCCATCATTTTTACTTATTGGAGGGAGCCCACCCAGTGATCATTTCCTTGGACTGGACCTTCTATAGAGCTGGACTTTTTATTTTAATTCTTTGATTTTTGTTGCTATGGTTATGTTAGATAGAAGTTTTAGATTATTTTATTTTTTCTCTTTTTTCTTTTAATTTTTATGGGGTTTATTAGGATATAAAGAGGTAAAAAAATCACAAAAATAAATATCATATGGTGTCACCACATCAGGGACATCTGGATGTGGGGAAGCATTGGTGGGGAAAGGCTCATCAACTGGCCGGGTAATGCTATTTTCTTTTTTAGCTCTATTTCTTTTTTTATTATTTTCTTTAATTTCAATTTATTTAATTTTATCTTTATATTATTATTCTTAATTTATTTTTATCTCAATTCATTTAAAACTATTTAAAGGTGTATCCACATCAAGGTGCACTTGGATGTGGGTAAGGTATCAGGGGATCAGCTCATCAATTGGCTTTAAGATACCATTTGTAATTATTATTTATTTTATCTTATATTATTCATTTTATTTTATTTTCTCAGCTCTCATATTTTTTGAGGAAATTTTTTTTAATTGTTTTCAAGTCTGTTTTAGTATAGTAGTTGTTTAAGTGGTAATCTGTGTAGTTAAAAAATAAAAAAAATAAAAAATAAAATAAAAACAAAAATAAAAATAAAAATAAAAATAAAAATAAAAATAAAAATAAAAATAAAAATAAAAATAAAAATAAAAATAAAAATAAAAATAAAAATAAAAATAAAAATAAAAATAAAAATAAAAATAAAAATAAAAATAAAAATAAAAATAAAAATAAAAATAAAAATAAAAATAAAAATAAAAATAAAAATAAAAATAAAAATAAAAATAAAAATAAAAATAAATATAAATATAAATATAAATATAAATATAAAAATAAAAATAAAAATAAAAATAAAAATAAAAATAAAAATAAAAATAAAAATAAAAAAAAAATAAAAATAAAAATAAAAATAAAAATAAAAATAAAAATAAAAATAAAAATAAAAATAAAAATAAAAATAAAAATAAAAATAAAAATAAAAATAAAAATAAAAATAAAAATAAAAATAAAAATAAAAATAAAAATAAAAATAAAAATAAAAATAAAAATAAAAATAAAAATAAAAATAAAAATAAAAATAAAAATAAAAATAAAAATTAAAATAAAAATTAAAATTAAAATAAAAATTAAAATTAAAATTAAAATTAAAATTAAAATTAAAATTAAAATTAAAATTAAAATTAAAATAAAATTAAAATAAAAATAAAAATAAAAATAAAAGTAAAAATTAAAATTAAAATTAAAATAAAAATTAAAATTAAAATTAAAATTAAAATTAAAATTAAAATTAAAATTAAAATTAAAATTAAAATTAAAATTAAAATTAAAATTAAAATTAAAATTAAAATTAAAATTAAAATTAAAATTAAAATTAAAATTAAAATTAAAATTAAAATTAAAATTAAAATTAAAATTAAAATTAAAATTAAAATTAAAATTAAAATTAAAATTAAAATTAAAATTAAAATTAAAATTAAAATTAAAATTAAAATTAAAATTAAAATTAAAATTAAAATTAAAATTAAAATTAAAATTAAAATTAAAATTAAAATTAAAATTAAAATTAAAATTAAAATTAAAATTAAAATTAAAATTAAAATTAAAATTAAAATTAAAATTAAAATTAAAATTAAAATTAAAATTAAAATTAAAATTAAAATTAAAATTAAAATTAAAATAAAAATAAAAATAATAATAATAATAATAAAAATTTTATATATATATTTGCTAATTATTATTGTTTCTCTATTTATAAATTCATATTATTTTACTTTTTTTACAATTAATGTCTGGAAGAAGAAGCTTCTGGAAGTTGGTCAAGATTATGTTGGTGTCTTTGCTACTTGTTGGGATTGGAGGAGGCATTTTGTTCCTTGTGTTGTAGTCTTCTGGAGAGAGTGTAGGGATTTTAATGGTTAGGAACTGAATCTGAAGCTAATTTTTGCGTAGAAGAAGAAGAGGCTGGGATGGAGTGTTGGAAGGTGTGCTTAATTATCCTGGAAATCTTCCAATGTTTGTCAAGAAGTTGTTTTCTCAGGTTCTTCTCATATTCATTTAATGGCCCATGAAAAGAAAAGGCCTTAAGCATGTTTGAGCAAATCATACTTAGGTGTTGCTTCATATCCGCATCATTCAGTGTCAATGTGGTTTCCCAAGGTTGATCAATCCCAATAGTAGCTTCAGGAGGCAGGGTACCAACTGAACAGAAGAATTGGATCAGTAATTGTTTTCTGTTGAATAAATTGGATCAATTATTTTGGAACTTACAGATTTTAAGCTCATCAAGTTTTTAAGCGTCTGGAATTTTGACTGTTTAAGGGTTTTGAATGGAGGTAGTAGGAGGATCAACCAGGTAGAGGTTTGGATTCTCTTGGTCATCCTCTAAATGTTGTTGAGAATATGAACTAGGATGAGGATATTCTTCTGGCCTTGTTGGAGCAGCAGAGCAGTTGTTGTTGTTGTTGATAGTTTTGCTTGGTTCAGTTTGGTTGGGTACTGGTGGTGGAGTGCCAGGGTTATTATAGGATGGAGTTGGAGAAGGTGACCTGGAAGCTGATTGGTCTTTTCTGGATGAAGTTCTGGAAGCAATTTAACTGTCAGGTGAATAATTGGCTGTAAGAGAAGAGGTGTAGTTGCTTCTTCTTGGTTGAGAGGGAGATTTTTGTCTGGGAGCAATGTTTGGTGCTCTGGTGTCTTCTTGAGACCCTCTTACAGGTCTTCTAGAAGTTTTAGAATTTTTGACATTTTTGGACACAGGAAATTATGAGTGCATTACTCTGGGAGCACTAGGAGGATGTTGTGTGGAGGTATTGGTGTTTATTGGGGGAATTTGGCTTTTCTCTGGCTGAATTTGAAGGTTTTGAGCCTTATTTCTGCTTCCTAGCAAGGAAGGTGTTCCTCCTGGAGGCGGTCGAGCAGCCTGGGAGCTGATTTTGAATCTGTTTGAGCTAAATTTGCAGAGATAAAGGCTGTTTCTTGAGAGGATAAAGCAAGTCTTTTAGAGAGTGTTTTGGGAACTGATTGCCGTGATCTTCTGGATGGAGCTAATGATAACAAGGAAGAAGCAGGACCAAGTTCTGGGGATCTAGTAGGGGATCTGGAGATGTATTTATGTGAAGGTGAAGGTGGTGGTATAGGATGATTGGGGTCTCTTTCACATATTTTATTTTGGAATCACATGAAACACAGGCCCTGTTGTAGAGTTTGGCCTCAGGGGTTGGAAGAGTGAAAGTGCAAGGTCTGCACATGTGGATGCACTTTTTGCAAGCATAGTCTTTGGGAGTAGTGAAGCAAGGAAGGTCTGATGGGTCAAAGTCAGGAGATCCAGCCATGATCTTTGATGAGACAAAATTGAAGATAAAAGAGATAAGGAGAAAATTTTTATTATTGATGGGTATATGATGAAGAGAAAGTGGAAGTTAAGTAGGTTGGGTGCAGATTATTGTGCATGAAATTGGTTCTGTCTTTTTATGCAAAGTTTGGGGAGTCTGTCAAGAATTTAAACTGTACACTGTGGGCAGTCCATCAAGACTTTAAACTGAAAAATGGTATAGTCCCCCAAGACTATAAACTGAGGATGTTTGTATGGTTAAGTCCTTCAGGACTAAAAACTGATAATGTGGTGTTGGTGTGATTCTGGAAGAGGGAATCCAAAGGGGGAGTCTCTGAATTTAATTAAGGCAAATGTGGGGGTAACTGATGAGATGGCTGCTATTTAGAACAGTTAACCCAGAATTTTAGTTTATTTCTTTGGTTTGATCTCTGGTTCTGTCTTTATGATTTAGGTTTTGAGTCCCCCAAGACTATAAAATGAGGGCTGTTAGTCCCCCAAGACTTAAAAATAAGGATGAGTCCCCCAAGACTGTAAGCTGAGGGATTTCTTTTGATTGGCTACATTTAGCAACTCTGGAGAGTGGTCAAGAATTTTTATCTCTAAGTCAAAATTTCAATCAAGAGTCAAGTGTCAGAAGAGAATCAAGAGATGAAGAAAAGTGTTCAGCATTAGCCTTGAACTGGTGGATGAGATGTTTTGTTTTATCAAGGTCCTGTGGATTTCTAGCAGGAGTGTATTGGAAATAGCTTAGTAGAAGGTGTTTTTTTTCAGAGGAGTGGTGTTGGAACTTGGCCTCAATGGTGGGCAAGTGGTTAGGTGTTGGTGGTTCAATGGATCCTACATTGTCATCATCACTGTCAGATGATGGAGGAGCTGAGAAGTCATCAGTTTTAAAAGCAGAAGGAAGTAATAAAAGTTTTTTCCATCAGATGGACAAAGAATGGTGGTATTGGTTGCTGTAGTGGTGTTGGCACTCTTTTTTGAAGGGTGTAGTTTGTTGACTAATCTGGGTATCAGGATGGATGGCCTGGATTTTTTGGTGCTTGTAGAAGATGGACCAGGTTGAGTTGGAGGTGAATCTGTTGTAGATGATAATGAACCAGGCCTGTAGCAAGTCTTTTTTCTGGATTGGCAGACATCACAGGAGTTTATGTATGGATGAGCTGGTGGTGTGATGGCGCAGATTAGATTATTGTCAATGCAGTATTGGAAAGGGCCCGTTTCAGAGGCATATTTTGAAAGAAAGCTGAACATGGTGGATCTGATGAAAGAGAATGTGGAAATTCTCAATTGGAGGGAGGATGTGGTCTTCCAACATTGGCAGAGGCCTTTCTTGGGTTATTTAGTGCTGTTTGTGTATGTCTTAATTGACATTGGTCAAAGGATTAGGTGTTGTTTTGGGTTTTACTCAGTAAATGTTGGAAATATGGGTATGTGGGTACTACCATTGGATAGTTCCGGTTTTTCTCTATATTTTATGTCTTGTTGACATTTTTCATATTCTAAGTTTTAAGGGGTCATTTCCTCATTTTTCATTTCTAAAAGATAGCTGTTTTCTTTTTTTTGTGTTTTACAGTGTGGTCTTCCAACATTGGCAGGGGCCTTTGTTGTGTTGTTTGGCACTGTTTATGCATGTCTTAATTGGCATCTGTTGAGGAATTGGGTGTTTTTCTGGTTTTATTCCGTGAATATTGGGACTGCAAGTATTTGGGTACTATCATTGGATAGCCCCGGTTTTTCTCTATATTTCATGTCTTGATAATATTTTTCATATTCTAAGTTTTAAGGGGTCATTTCCTCATTTTTCATTTACAAAAGATAGCTGTTAAATTTTGTTTTTTGTTTTACGGGCTAACCTTAAGTCTTAGGGTTAAGTTCTTAGTACCATTAGACAGGGCTAATTTAGATCTATATTTCATGTCTCAATGTTGTTATAGCGTAATTTTGTGTTTTAAGGGTTTTAGTAGTTGTAGTGAATTTTTCTAAGTAGATTAGGTGTTTTTATTGGTTTGCTGGCTTCAGGGAGGCCGGGCCACTTCAGGCAGCCCCTCCGACATCGGGCGGCCCGCCCGCCTCTGTTTTAGAAGGTTGGGGAGCGTTTCTGGAGGGTTTTTATTCAATTTGGCTGGTACAGGTGCCAAATTTGTTGGTGTGCATGGGCTCTTAGATAGTGGTCTGTGTTTAAATAGTGAATAAGACAGTTTGGGACAACTTTAATTATCATACAACCATCCAGAGGTGATATCCTTGTTCCTCACTCAGTTTTCACTGTTTTTTGGCCACAATTGGCTGTGTTTGTTGCAAGGTTAGTTCTTCATTTAACTCAACTTTGGCAACAGGTTCTCTGGTATAGTCTTGCAAGCTATATCAAGTATTATTGCTGTCTCTGGTGTGGATTTGCAGCCTACATCAAGTATCTTTGCTTTCTCTGGTGTGGACATTGGTCTACATTTCAGTTCTTTGGTCTGGTAGTCTGTCTGGGGACTACTTTCTTGGCTCATCAAGCAGTCAAGTGTGTTGAAAAAGGGGCTTTAGCAAACAGGAACCAACTTACTTTAGCAAGTAAATCTCACTCTATTTTTCTAAAGGGACAGGGGATTTTCTCTCTGGTTTTTCTCCAACTCCCTTGTTCAAGGCCTATAGCTAGTACTATAGGATTGTCTACAACGGTATAACCCTTGTGTAACTGCATCAAAAGCATTTTTCTTGTTTAAATTGGACAAATGATACTGTTTTCTTCATTTTTCAGTAAGCTCCTGCCTGTCATATGAATTTTCTTCCAAGATGATTTGGCCTGTAGATAGATGAAAGTTTTGTGTTGGCTCAGGAAGTCCGTATTCAGATAAAGATTGAACTTGTTTATTGAGAAAGAAGGTTAAGTGCTTAGTACCATTAAGTAGAGCTAATTTGGTTCTATATTTCATGTCACAATGTTTTCATAGCTTAATTTTGTGTTTTAAGGGTTTTAGTAGTCATGGCGTATTTTTTTAAGTATTTTGGGCTTTATTAGATGTTTTTGTTGGTTTTTGGGCTTCAGGAAGGACCACCTGCCTCTGTTATAGAAGGCTGGGGAGTGTTTCTAGAGGGATTTTATTCAATTTTGCTGTCAAAAGTGTCAAAATTAGTTGCTGTGAAAAGATATTTAGAGGGGTGGTCTGTGCATTGATACATACAGCAAAAGAAGACAGTTTGGGCAACTTTAATTATCATAAAATCATCTGGTAGTTATATCATTTCTTCTCACTCAGTTTTCACTGTTTTTCAGCCACAATTGGCTGTGTTTGTTTCAAGGTTAGTTCTTCATTTAACTCAACTTTGGCAACTGGTTTCTCTGTTGTAGCTTTGCAACCTGCGTCAAGTATTATTTCTGTTTTCTGTGCAACAGGTTCACAGTGTTTTGGTTTTCTGGTGTGGATCTTTCTACATTTCAGGTTCTCTTTGGTCTGTGGTCTATCTAGGCTACTTTCTTGACTTGTTAAGAAGGCAAGAAGTTGTTAGAAGAGGTATAGTGACAGTCTCTAATTTGCTGTAGCAAATTAATCTCACCTGGTTTTTCTCAAAGGAACAGGGGTTTTTTTCTCCAGTTTTACTCCAACTCCCTTGAACAAGGCCTATAGCTAGTACTATAGGATTTTTAAAGCACTTTTTTAATGTCCTAATTTACTTATAGGTGCATTGACATTATTATATGCACTAATTTCACTAATAACCTCAAGCTTGGAGCTTTAATTCACCAACACACTTAAATTTGCCTAAATTAGTCAAGGATTTACTTGTGCAAGTGCCTTCCAAGGACTGCATGTAGTTACCCCACATCTAACACCCTTTTTTGGGGTTTTAAGTGGTTTTTCAGTCAATATTGGTTATTTTTGAATGGGGATTTCATGTAGTTTAATGTCATGATTAGCTTCCTCATTTCTACTGTTAATCCCTGTTAATATTGAGTAATAATTAGTCTTTTTTTCCCCTTTTAGTCTTTCATTTTAATTTATTACATGCACACACTCTCTTTTTTGCTTAGTCTGTATTTTTGATGGATTATCCCTATTACTACAGGATTTTGGCAGGTAATATCATTCTAATTGCATTACTGGTCACTCTTTATGTTGTTTGAAAGGTCTATTAGCTGGAATGAGGTGTCATTAGCCTTGTGTAGAGCTGGTAAATCAAGGGGTTCATTGTAGAAGTTATTGGGTATAAAAAGAGGGGTTTTTGGTCTTGTTTTTGACATTCTTTCTATTTACAATCAAATATATAACAAATACAATAACTATACATATCAATAGCACTTATAAGCTCTTTGAATAGTATCTGAATTTTTACATTTTTTTTCTACCAACTATAAGATTGTAACCCATTTATAAATAGTGATATAAAATTTACTGAGACCCTTATATTGAATTTTACTTTAATACTTATTGGATTTGTACTACAGTATTCATATATGACCATTAAAATCTTCTAGAAAACTGATAATTCAAGATATTTCATGTATCTGTACTTGATCTCAGCCTGAAAAGCTGGTTAAGGTCAAAGGAACCTGGACATGCAAACTGTGAAAAAACTCTTTTTGGTACGGTTAGTTTTGATGCTGTTTATATAAAGGAGGGTATATATAAATATTTAATTGTAGCCAGAGATGATTTATATGAATTATTCGAGTCAGTGCCTATTATTAATTTGAATTCAAAAAACATTGTAGACTTTGTGATGAAAGATTGGGGATATAGATATGGTGTGATGAATTTGGTAGCAGTTGATGGAGAGCCTGAATTTGGGGCCAAGTTTAGGGAAGCCATATCAAGAGTTGGATCAAAGGTTAGGGTAGAAATTCCTTATTATCTTGAAGTTTAAGGAGTTGTAAAAAGATGATATTGAGTCATTAATGATTCTTTTGTTAAAATGTGTGGTAGATGTGCAGAAAAATGGAGGCAATATTTACCATTAGTTTAATTTGCTTACAGAATCACTGCCAAAAGTACAACTGGATATTGATATTACAAACTATTTTTTTGTTCAAAAATCCATTCTATCAGTTGATCTAGAAGCTGAATAATATCTTGGAGTAGATTGGTATAATTTCAAGACTACTGAAAAACTATTATGTGCAAGAATGATGCAGCTAGAAAAAAAAAGAAGAATACTTAAAGAAGGAATAATCTAGGATGATCAATATCTGATATCAGTCTTTTAGATATTGGGATAAGTGGTTAGTTCATATATTAAGGAAACCTTTGACAACTAGGGATATGGTGTTGGTGTGTAAGAGAAGTCTATAAAGTCAGTGGGGGAAGATTTTTTCAGATAGGTGGAATGGGCCATATAAAGTAAGAGAGAATGTGTCTGAACATTCATATGTTTTAGAAGAGTTTTATTGAGTGTTTTTGAAAAGGAGGTTAGCAGCTGATCAAGTAAAGCGGCTCTATCCAAGAGGCACCAGGAGTGCTGAAGCCTAACACTGAAATGAGGATAAACTACCCACTGCCTTTTTGAAAAGTCAATTTTTAATTTTATTGTTAAAATTTTTTATGGTGAAAACTTGAGTTGGATATTATTATTGGTAGAATTTTTCACAGGGAAACCTTATAAATTAAAAATAGAAAAGTTTGGGGTAATTTATTGGTTGGCTTCTCTATACACAATTACCCTACAATGTTTGTTTCAAAAGTTTTTCTGGTTCTAATTGAATCCTTGCTTTTTTCTTGCTACATAGGTAGTCCTCTAAGACTTTAAAACAAAAATCCATGATGATGACTAATTACACACATTTGAATTCAGGATTCAAGTTTTTTTTTTTTTTTTTAAATTTTATGTTTTGTATTTTATATTGTTTTATTTTTTTTCTGTTTTATTTTAAATTTTTTATTATTAGATATTTTTTAGGGTAGGTACTCACTGGTGATCTCCAATAATTTTTACAAATTTGAGGGAGCCCACCCAGTGATCATTTTTCTGATTGATTTAAGTTTTTCAATATTTTAAATTTTTTATTTTCCTTTCTCAAACTTTTTTATCACACATCAAGGTGCACTTGGATGTGGGTATGGTTTCAGAGGTACGACTCATCTGATGGCTAGGGGCATCTTTTAAAAAAAAAATTATTCTCAAAATTTTAAATTCTCTTTTCATGTTAACTTTTCTAATTTTATAATTTACATAAAATAAAATAAAAAAAGAAAAGAAAAAATACACAAATAGTTAAAATAATAATAAATAATTAGTTTTTTTTTTAGTTTTTAGTTAGTTTAATTTCTCATGTTTAAAGATTATTTATCCATTTCAGCTAGCTGAATGAAGAAAATTCAAGAAAAAAAAAGAAGAAAGAAAAATTATGGAAGTTTATCTTTTAAAGAGGAAGTTTTATTAGAAGATCATCTTGGATTCATTTTGTAAAAGATTTTGGCAAAATTTATTTGATGGTCATGTTGAAGTTTCATCCAATAAGAGATTTTATTTTTATGTGTTAAAATGTTTTCTCTTGTGGCCACTTCATCCTTATCTTTTGGAGGGAAAAACTGAAAATATGTTAAAATGTTGTTGAAAGAATTGAAGTGACAAGTATCAATATGATGGCAAGTGACAACTGGGAATTGAGGAGCCATCTCTGAAAATTTATATGCCAATTTATGATTCTCAAGAAGAGAATAACCTGAAGAAATCAAATCAATAAATGATTAGCAAAATTAATAAATGTTGAATTCACATGATTCAATAAGTTGACTGGGAATAAATTCTTTTTGGAAAAATTAAAAAAAGGGGTTTTGGAATTTCTGGTAAGAGGAGTGGCTTGGTGATTTGAGAGAAGTGGGTATCTTTGGAGTTAGAAGGAGAAGTTGGTGAGCTTTTTCTGATAGAGTATTTGTAAATGGAAGATCTGGGCTTATAAGGAGAATGGAAATAAGAATACCTTTACTTTTAAGGAAGACTTGAATGGCTACTTCAAATAGAAATAGGTGGAGCTGGTTGATGAAAAGGACTAGGGGAAGGTAAAGAAGGAGGAGGAGATGTTTATAATTTAGGATGAATAAAAGGTAACCTTCTCATGGCTTTAGGAGCAGTTTTAATATTAGGTGGAGGAGTAGAAGGATTAGGTGCCAGCCTAGATTGAAGTGAAAGAAATAATTGTTTTAAGTGGAAGGTCTAGGGTTCAGAGTATCAGAATTAGAGGGTTTATTCAGGTAAGCTGAAGGTGTGAAAGGAGCAGGATTTTTTGATAAAGAGGTATTAGTAGGAGGAGTTGACTACTTTGGAGTAGGATTGGAGTAGGAAGCATAGCTGGTAGCTTGGATAGGAAAAGATCCATATTGGATACCAGTGTACTTTCTTTTCATCTCATAGAAAGTGGAGCAGCCCCTGTTGTAGGTATTTTTTCTTGGTTTAAAGGTGAACACACATTCCCTATGTTTGAAAGAACAGTAATGGAAGGCATGATCAACAACAGCAAAAAATTTGGGTGGAGACATGTTGATAGGTTGAAGATTAGGATGGATAGGGCCCTGGATTAGAATTAAAAGTGAGAAAAAGAACTGTGGCAAAATTAGGGTCTCAAGTAAAACTCTAGGGAAGAATGGATTAATCAAATATTTGGTCCACTATTACCATGAAATGATAAATTAACAGAAGCCTGGTCCCCCATGACCTTTAAACTGGAATAATCTATTCGTTTGGTCCACCAAGACATTAAACTAGAAATTTCAATCTTCATTTGGTCAATTAAACTGGGAAACTTAATTCAATCTTTTAATTCATCACTTTTCATCAAGACTCTAAACTGGTTACTGAGTCATTTGTGAAATATAGTTATTTTTGAATAATGGTGTATGCTAAACTTTAAGATAGGGATGGACTCCAGTTTTTGTGATGGAATGATGTTAGATGGAAGTTAAAATGGGAGTATATGATGAAATTAATGTGCTAAATAAATTATGGGTAAATATGAAATGCTCTGAAAGTTATGTTATTTAAAATGGTTTAAAGGGTTTGATGTTTTTTTTGAAATTTGTGGTGAAGGATCTTTTTGATGGTGAATTAGGTAGTTGAAATTGTATTGTGCCTCCTGTTAGGCTATATTGGAGGATTCTTGGAGGACCTAGTGGTGTGAATTTAATCATGATTTTCAGCTCAGTAGTTGTCGAGCCTACTCTTTCATGCTGTGCCAGAAAGATACTAGTAGAGGAATCTGGAAGGATTCAAACCTCATTCTAGTAGATGGAATCATCACAAAAGCAAATATGGTTTATTAGAGATGGGTTTTAATAAATTCAGAAAAGAATTATAGGATCAATAAGACAAAATTTTTTAAAGCACTACCAAATCAAGTTATCCAAAGCATTATAAAGAATCAAGAGAAAGAAGAATAATGAATATTGTATTGATCAGATATGCAAAATAAAGAATGGGGACATTCTTCATTGGAGGGAGGATGTGGTAGTCTAAAGTTTAGTATGGCACTCAAATTGTATGTAAAATTTTGGGAGACACTCATTTAGTAATTTCCTGAGCTTAATTGGACTTAAATACAATTTTATTGTGAAGAGAAACAGTTATTTAAAAGTATAAAAGGTGGTTATAAGTTGCTCAGATTAAAACATTTACTTTATATTCAAGCATATTTTAAATAGAGTCAAAATTTTATGAAAAATTAATTATGGATTCTCAAGAACCTTCTTCAATTTTCCTGTATCTTTCTCAATTTTTCTATTATTTTTAATAATTTTATTTAATGATTTAAAGAATTTTTGATTTGCAAATTTCACTTAACTTTAATGATTTTTAGTTTGGTGAGTAGGGCTGCACAGGCTACAAAAAATAATGGAAAGTGTTAAGAAGATGTGTTGTTATCTTGCTGAATTTTTATAGATTTTTTAGAGTATATTTTATATTTCATTTGAGTCTGGAAGTCCAAATGAGCTCTGTGGAGATCCATGGAGATCTTGACAAGCTCCAAGACACATCTAGGATGGGAAATGGGGTCATGTAACTGCTGTATGCATATATTTGACTGTAGACTCAAATTTAGAGCATAGAAAAAAATCAGAATTTGACAACTAACAACTAATCATGCATAATTTTAACCATTATAACTTAATATTACATATATAACAGTACCCTTATATATTCAACAATGTTAGTAATTTAACAGATATTTTACACAGCACTTCATAATGATATACTTGTAAGGTACTATTAGAAAGTTTTTAACCTAAAGATCTCAAATTTAACATTATTCTCATAAAAAAAACCTTATAAAAATATATATTACAATAATTTAAGTAAATTTTCACTGGTACAATTTTTTGTTGTTGTCACGCGCCACATGACACTCAAGGCAAAAGTAGCTCATCAAATCAATAATACAGAGGTCTAAATCCATACTCAAAGCGCAGAAAGCAATTCTACATAGCAACTGCGACTTTCCTTTGTGTCATCACTATTCAACCGCGCTAGTCTAAACTCTAAATCTAAATTAGTCAATCTCTCAATAGTGTGTCTCAGTCTTTTCCTCAATAAGCAACGCACAGCGCAATAGTCAATGTAATGGCGCACTAAAAGGTTTATTTAATGTCTGTGATTTATTAAAAGTTGTAGTGAGCATGGACGGAATGGATAGTGGAGGATTAAAGGGTTAACAGATGTTAGTGAGAAGGGTCCAGGTGTAACGGGTGTATTTTTTAATGATCTGTGGTGTGCGGGATAGTGGATGGGTATGAGGTCAATGTGAGGAGGAGTAAAGGATATAAAAGGGGTTGAGTTTTTGGTTGGACATTCCTCAGAATTAAATTATAAAACTTATATATAGTTAATAGTGGTGAAGCTTTAGGTTAAATCATTATTATTGTATCTTTCCTTATTTTCTCAGTAATCATTTCTAAATCCTAAATCTTTGATTATTGAGTTTCCAAACCTTTGTGAGATTTTAAGAAATTTAATATTAACTTTAAATTATATTAGAATTCTCCTCAAACATATCTCGAAGCAGAAGCTCTTCCTTTGAGTCATCTTTGAATCACTTCCTCGAACATTTCCTCTGTGTCTCAACAAAGTTTCTTAACTCCTTTCTCCATCTCACTTCCAGGAACACCCTCGACCTTGTGCGTAGATCGTCCAGTGACAGTATAATTTAATTCTCTGTAGTTCTCATTCTTTGCACTACTACGTCCCTTTTCAGGTGTTTTTTCTCTAAATTCTTAAAATGGCACCTGTTCAACACACTCCTCCTACGGGCGCTACTACAAGAGCTCCCGCCAGAGGCAGGCCAACAGCCACATGGCCTGTTTCCCGCACTCACTCCTTGGAGCCACTTGACCTAATGGAACGGCAACATTCAGTCCAATCTGTAGAAGACATCCCAAAAGATTTTGATGACTCTAGTGATAATGAAGAAGGAGAGGATACAATGCACAAGGCACCATCCTCCTCTGCTACTCACCCTTCTGTTCAAACTTTGGAACCTGGACCATCTAATTCTCTGGAAGATTTCATGAGACTTTTCATGAAGACCCTTTCAAATTCAACGTCTTCAGAGGGATCTAAATTCAAAACTCCTTCCATGAAATCTCCTGATAAATTCGATGGAGAACATCCAGACAGATTGCGGCCCTTCTTGCAAATCTGCAAGCTCCTGTTCCATAACGACCCTTGAACCTTCAATAACGACCAATCGAAGGTTGTTTATGCTTCTTCATTCCTAGACAGAAAAGAAGAAAGATGGTTCGAACCTTATCTTCTCATGCTCTCTTTGAAAGAAACCCACTTACTTATTAATAACTGGGAAAAGTACGAAGACCAACTCTTCACGTTGTTCGGTGACCCTAACAAAACTGACAACACAGAAATTGAACTTGATTTTCTTCGCATGAGTGATAATGGTAAAGCCTCTGAATATATCTTGAACTTCAGAGCACTTCAAACTCGAGTAGGTTGGAATGATTCTGCCCTCAAGTATCATTTCAAAAAAGGACTTCCTTCAAGGATTCTGGATCAGTAAAATCTTCACAGTCAGAAGATGACTACTTTAACGGATTTAATGGTTCAAACCCTCAAACTCGACGGCGTTTACCAAGGACTACTTCAACATTTTTGATACACCAACAAATCTCAAGGCCTAAATTTTAAATCGGGACCTTCTTCACACCCACAGACAACTCAATCCAAACCCAATAAAGGAAAGGACAAACCTCGACCAAAAGGCTCGACCCCAGGTGATATCAGTAAAGTACTGGATCCTAAAGGAAAACTTAAAGAAGCCGAGACAAAGAGGCAAGCAGATAATGGGTTATGTATGTATTGTGGGGGTAAGCACAAGCTAGAAGATTTTGTGAAGTTGAAGGAAAGAGAAGGTGCTAGTTCAAGGTCAAAAAACTAGTAGATAGTTTACTTGTGTGCAAAGCAAACTATCTTATCTCGCCCAGTGCACAGAACCTCCATGTCTTAAGGTCTGGAGTTGCCTTAAACCGCTTGAGATTCATTCTTTTTAAGGAGGATACCCCCTTCAGTTGTCTTATAGACTCTGGAGCTTCAATTTCTTTTGTTAGTTTATCTTTTTCCAAGAAGTTAAAACTAACATTTACAGATATCGATCGAATTCCAATTTACTTGATTGAATCAGAGGAACCCAAATATTGGGTAAGTAAGAAAGTTTCATGGGTTTTCAACTTTCCAAACTTCCCCCCCTTCGAGTGGGAATTATCAGTCTTGGACGCCCCAAGAATGGACAATACCATCCTTGGCCATGACTTTTTAACGCATTGGAATCCTGAAATTGATTGGTCACGGGGATTGATCACCCCACGTACTAAGTATATTTCTAATTCTTCAATGAAGGTCAATAGGGAGTTAAACAACCCGCCTGAAAACGTCCTGCTAGAGGACAAATCTCTGCCAGATGACTTGCAAGCATCTGATCTTTCTCTAAATGAGCAATTGGCTAACTCTTCTAGCTCGATGACTTCACTTGAAGAGGATTTAAATTGCCTTGAAGTAATCAAATTATGCTCTCTCAATTCCGGTCTTCCCTTGACAGATTCTCTCAAAGATGATGAGGACAACCAAATTGATGTTGAAGCCATTAAATCAACTCTACCGGAAATCTATTATTATTTCCTTGATGTTTTCTCAATCTGAAAGGCCAATAAGTTACCACCTCATCGACCCTACGACCATCAAATAGAGTTAATAAGTCCTGTCTATTCTTTGTCGAAGGACGAATCTCAAGTTCTTTGAGACTAAATTGCAGAGAATGTAGCCAAAAGTTTCATCAGAGCCAGTAAATCTCCAACCTGCTCCCCTGTTCTTTTTGTAAAGAAAAAAGACGGTAGTCTTAGGTTGTGTGTTGACTATAGAAAGCTCAACACAGTCACTAAGATGAATGCATATCCTGTTCCTCCTATTTCATTGCTTCCTACCCTTTTCAATGGTGCTAATTTCTTTTCTAAAATTGATCTTAGAGGCGCTTACAATCTTATTCGCATTGCGGAAGGTCATGAACCACTGACTGCAATGCACACTAGATTTGGTAGTTTTGAATATTTAGTTATGCCTTTTGGATTGTGTAACGCACCATCAACTTTTCAAACCTTTTTCAATGACATCTTTCAAGATGTTTTCAAAAAATTTGTTGTCGTCTATTTAGATGATATTTTAATTTTCTCGAAGACGCTGGATGAACATATTCATCATGTTTGACAGGTTCTAAATCAACTTCGAGATCACGGTCTCTACGCCAAGCACAATAAATGCAAATTCCACCTTAAATCAACCGATTTTTTGGGTTTTACATTATCCACTGATGGTTTAGTCATGGACAACAAAAAGGTCCAAAAAGTCCTGCAATGGCCTGAGCCCAAAACCGTTAAATCCCTCCAAGGATTTTTGGGTTTTGCAAATTTCTATAGAAGATTTATTAAAGATTACTCTAAAACTATTTCCAATCTTACTTCTCTTCTTAGAAAAGATATTCCTTTTTTTTTACTTCTACAGCACGAAAGGAATTCTAAGCTTTGAAGACTGCATTTACCACAGCTCCAATTCTTCAACACTTTAATCCTTCTGCTTTGACAATAGTTGAGACAGATGCGAGCGATTATGCTATTGCAGGGGTCATTTCTCAATTAAATCTGGAAACAAAACTGTTTAATCCTGTTGCTTTTGAGTCACGCAAACTCTTTTCAGAAGAGTTAAATTATGAAATTCATGACAAAGAGCTTTTAGCTATTATTCACTGTCTTAAAAAATGGCGCTCTTTTCTGCTCAGCCTAGATAGTCCTTTTCAAATTTTAACAGACCATAATGCTTTGAAATACTTTATGTCTTCCAAAGTGTTAACCAGGCGTCAAGCCTGGTGGGCTGAATTTCTGTCTTAATTTCCTTTTTCTATTTCCTATTGCCCAGGTAAGAACTGAATTGTCCCAGATATCTTTTCACATCGGGACAACGTTTACCCACAGTGGGGGGATGCATTTGCTGACAAGAACCCAGCAAATGTGAAATCAATTTTCAACGAATCAACGTTAACGACTCATCAACTTAATTTGATGACAATTCAATCGTTTCAAAATCCACTATCCAACATCCTCAAAGCTCAGTAAAAGGACAACTATTGTTTAGGGTTAAAAGACAAAATACTCTCAAAGAAAGGGGCCAAAAGATTTAGTATGGAATCAGGTCTATTAGTTTTTTAAGGTAGAGTAGTCATACCCAACAACAATGAAATAAAATTATGGATTTTCAATAGTCGACATGATTCTCCATTAGCTGGTCATTTTGGGGTTGATAAAACCTACCAGTTAATAGCGAGGGATTTCTTCTGGCCAGGAATGACCAGAGAAATCAAGGCCTATATAAGAGCTTGTTACGAATTTAATAGGAATAAGGCTCCCTGTCACCGGAAGCATGGGTTGCTTCAACCGCTTCCTATTCCCTCTAAACCTTGGGAATCTTTATCAATGGATTTTATCTCTCAACTTCCTCTTTCTAATAATTTTGATGCTATATTAGTAATAGTAGATAGATTTTCAAAGATGTCTATTTTTATTAAAACCACTACTACTGCTACAGCAAAAGATTTGTCAAAATTGTTTCTAGAACATTTATTTTCCAAACATGGCTTACCTAATGATATTATTTCAGATAGAGGCTCATTGTTTGTATCCACATTCTGGACTCAACTGTTTCGACAACTCAATATCACGAGGAATCTCTCCACGGCCTATCATCCTGAAAACGATGGGAAAATGGAAAGGGTCAACCAAATCATCGAACAATACCTTTGAATGTATGTCAGTTACCAACAAGACGATTGGACCACATGGTTACCATTGGCCAAATTTTCTTATAATAACTTGACTCATTCTTCAACAAAAAAATCTCCTTTTGAAACTGTTTATGGAAGACATCCTCAATTCAACTCAATCCATGTAGGAACTAGTCATCCTGCGGAAAATTATCTTTGAACCATATCACAACTCCAAGAAGAACTTAAATCAAACTTGGAATTAGCAATTTGAAGGTACAAGAAACAGGCCGACAAACATTGACAATCTGCTCCTTCTTTTAAACCAGGCGAAAAAGTATGGCTTGATGCACGAAACATTTGAACGACTCGAACATCAAAGAAACTAGCTGAAAAGCGCTTGGGACCATTCGAAATAGACTCTGAAGTCTCTAAAACTGCATTTTGACTCAAGCTACCTCCTAAATGGCAGGCTATTCACCCTGTTTTTCACGTATCTCTCCTGGAACTGGCTTGAGAAACATACCCGGGCAAGAACCAACCTCCTCTGGAACCGGTCAAAGTAGAAGACCATTTAGAGTGGGAAGTAAGCCGTATCCTTTATTCAAGAATGCGAAAAGGGAAACTTCAATACCTCGTGGAATGGGAAGGCTTCCTCGATGATTCAGACAAAACATCCTGGGAACCAGCCATCAATGTTTCTAATGCCCCTGAACTCCTAAAATCTTTTCATCTTAAATATCCTTTAAAACAAAAAGCTTAAACCTCTCTTTTTTTCCTTCTTTCTTTTGAAATCTAAAACATCTCTACCTCTAAAATTTCCGTATTTTTTGTTTTCTTTTCTTCTTTCTTCTTTTTTTTCTTTCAAAAGTTTTTCAACCTTCTTTTTAATAAATTAAATTAAAATAAAATAAAATAAAATAAAATTTAAAACAAAATAAATAAAAAATTCATAAAACCTTCTATAATTTCTTTAAAATTTCTTTTCTTTTCAAATTTTCTACCTACATTCTTTCCTTAAAAAATTATTTTCCTCGAACTATCAAAATTTTTCACAAATGCAACACAACAATCCTTCTCAAATTTCACTTCAACCTCTAAATCTCTCTTTTAAAATTTCTTCAAACAATTACTTCTTTCTTTCAAATTCTTTTTTTTTTAAATTATTTCTTCTCTTCTTTTTCTTTTTTCTTTTCAAATAACTAAAATTCCTCAAAACTTCAATAAATAAACTTTCATAAATAAAAAATTTTTTTCATTAAATTTTCATTTCCAATAAAATTATTTCAATCAACTATTTCTTTTTTCCTACTTAATTTTTTTTTCTTTTCAAAATTTAAACTAAAACTCCTTCAATTAAATATTCTTTCTTTTCTTCTTTCAAAATTTAAAACAAAATTTTATTTAAATTTTTTCTTTCTTTTTTTTTCTTCTTTTTTTTTCTCTCTCAAAATCTTATAAAATAAATATTAAAAATTTTAAATTAAAACAACAAAAATAAAATAAATAAAATGAAAATTGTTTCTACTTTTCTTTTCCTCTTTCTTTCTTTTCCTTTCTCCTTCCATTTTAAATATTCTCCTTTATTTTCTCTTGAACCAATCCCTTCATCTTCTCCAAAATCACCCTTATCTCCTTTCTACATTTTTCAAAAACCTCCTCCTCTCCTGCCAGTACCACTTCCCCAATTTCCAGTAGTTCTTTGGCCACGTCAAAGGAAGCAGCATCGATAATCTTATCAACTTCACCGTTTAAATCTTCAATAAACCTAGCTTTTTGACCCTGGCAAGGTTTCTTTGACCATACCTGGTCAAGAGTTTCTTCATTATCCTCCTTTGAGGCAATCACTGGTAACTGTTCTTCAATAGGGATCAACGGCGCCACTTCCACAGCAGTGGTTTCCACAATAGGAGCTCCCACACTCAAGGCTTCTACTATAGGGGCTTCCGCAATGACATCTAAATTCTAAATCATATGGTCATCAGTAAAATTTTTTCTTTGGAAAATAAAATTAAAGTAAAATAAAATAAAATCAAACTTACTTTGAACATCGGATCAGCCTCTAGAAATAAATTTGATGCGACTCCCACTGCCACTTCCTTTTATTCCTTGTCATCTTCGATGACCATTCACCGCTTTTTCGGTGTCCGCCTTGAAATGGGGACTTCCTCCTCATCTTCCTCCACCAACTCATCCACCTCCTCTTCTACCCTTTGTTTACCCATGGCTGGAGTTACCCAGGACGCTGTATTTTCCTTGACTTCCTCCTCAGCTGCTTCTGATTTGTCATCCCCAATCGACACGTCCCATATGTCTTCAACCACTTCTTTTGTCTTCGGTATCACCCAATATTTAGTTTTGGTAAACCTTCTTTGGATGTCCAAATTTTTTGCTAAAACATTGCACACCACCCGTCACCATCGGCAAAACTCGCATTTCTGGCAAGGACCTCGAGTAGCTGTGCTTTCCACACAGAAGTATTCCATTGATTCACAAGCCGTGCATGCTTGGGAATACTGTCGAGTAAGGAGCGTACCATCCGCTTTGGGGTGAGGAGGCATGGGAGCTGGAGTAGGACAAGTTGACATAATAATAATAAATAGATAAACAAGAGTTAAATAAAGGGAGACTAGTGTGGTAAGTATATGTCTCACGCTCAACGGAGCTTGCATTTTTATACCCGGGCATCTGTCACGCTCCACGTGACACTCGAGGCAAAAGTAGCTCATCAAATCAATAATACAGAGGTCTAAATCCATACTCAAAGTGCAGAAAGCAATTCTACATAGCAACTGCAACTTTCCTTTGTCTACTCACTATTCAACCGCACTAGTCTAAACTCTAAATCTAAATTAGTCAATCTCTCAATAGTGTGTCTTAGTCTTTTCCTCAATAAGCGACGCACAGCGCAATAGTCAATGTAATGGTGCACTAAAAGGTTTATTAAATGTATGTGAATTATTAAAAGGTGTAGTGAGCATGGACGGAATGGATAGTGGAGGATTAAAGGGTTAACGGATGTTAGTGAGGAGAGTCCAGGTGTAATGGATGTATTTTTTAATGATCTGTGGTGTGCGGGATAGTGGATGGGTATGAGGTCAATGTGAGGAGGAGTAAAGGATATAAAAGGGGTTGAGTTTTTTGTTTGACATTCCTTAGAATTAAATTATAAAATATATATATAGTTAATAGTGGTAAAGCTTTAGTTTAAATCATTATTATTGTTTCTTTGCTTATTTTCTCAGTAATCATTTCTAAAAACCTAAATCTTTGATTATTGAGTTTCCAACCCTTCGTGAGATTTTAAGAAATTTAATATTACCTTTAAATTATATTAGAATTCTCCTCAAACATATCTTGAAGCAGTAGCTCTTCCTTCAAGTCATCTTTGAATCACTTCCTCGAACATTTCCTCTGTGTCTCGACGAAGTTTCTAAACTCCTTTCTCCATCTCACTTCCAGGAACACCCTCAAACTTGTGCGTAGATTGTCCGGTGACAGTTGTATTCCATTATATTTTTTGAAGAATACAGATTCTAACATCTTAAAAGCCTCAAAAACAACTGATCAAAAAGTCTTTTTCATATCAAGTAGACCTTTTAGTTTAGATTTTTGAGAAATCTTATTTTACTTAAAGTGACAGGTTTTTCTTAGTTTTATCCTACTCCCTTGGGTTCTTCTTACAGCAAGGTGACTACAAGAGTCTTTTTACACCATAAGTTTGATGAAGTAGCTTATGTCCACATTCCTAAAGAAAAGCACCATAAAATCAATGTAAAAGCCAAAAGATGCTACATGATAGAATACCCAGCTGGTATGAAAGGATGGCTATTCTGGGATCCCATCAAAAAGAAAGTTTTTTCATCAGCTTGGGCAAACTTTAAAGATGGCCTAACCACCAACCCAGACAAAATTTCAATATACTTCCTCATAAATAATTCTGATACCAAAGATTGTGCAACAAAAATTAAGCAACTAGGAAATTTTGAGGAAGAAGAGCTGCTTATAGCACAAGACAAGACTGTCTCCTCCATTGTTGAAAACTGCAGATTCTTTGTGACATAAGTGCCCAAATCATACAAAGAGGAATCCAAATTGACTCAGAGAATTGAATGGCAGGAAGCCTGCAAAAATGAAATTAATAATCTAACAGACTTGAAGGTCTGGGTAAGAGAAACACCCCCAGAAGTATCACACATCCTTGATGCAAAATGGGTTTTCACAGAAAAGAAGTATAAAATTAGCAGAAAACACAAACTAAAAGCGTGGTACATTGCCAAGGGTTTCAAACAAATAAAAGGTATAGATTATTCCTCTATATTTTCCCCAACCACTTCCTTCACAGCACAAAGGATCATTCTAATCATAGCAGCAAGTAACAAATGGCCAATAAACCCTTTTGATGTGACAACAACGTATCTGCATAGCCCCATAGACAAAGTCGTGTGGGTAAGAGATCTGCCTGGCTTTAAACAAAATGATGGTAGAGTATATAGACTTAAAAAAGCACTATATGGAACATGTCAAGCGTCCAGATGTTGGTGGAAACACTTCATCAAACAACTAAAATCAATAGGATACAAAATGTCATGTTTTGACAACAGAATCTATTTTTTAAAGAACTGCACAACAAATGCTATGATCTGGGTGCACGTAAAATGATGGCCTAGTGACTGGCAACAATACTGATACCCTCAAGAAATTAGAGCAAGATCTGCGCCAAACATTAACAATCAAATGGCAGGAGGGACTAGATGCAGTAGTTGGCTTTAAAATTGAAAGAGATGCCAACAGCTTTATACTAAGCTAACCAGAATTCATATCAAAAATTCTCAACAGACACTACCCCACTGACCTACCACATCATCAACCATTGACATCTAATATCGACTTATCCACCTCCTCTAAAGAACACTCCCCAATTAAACCAACAGATAATTTATCAATAATAGGAGCACTAAGCTATGTTGCAACGGCCACCCACCCAGATATCAGCTTCACAGTCAACCAGCTTGCAAGACACGCCAAGAATCCAAACAATGAACACTGGCACACACTAAACCATCTTCTGGGATACAACCTACATACAAAAAGCAAGAGGCTACACCTTTATCCAAACCAGAAAGAAGATCCAAATCTGACGGTATTCTCAGATGCAAACTGGGGCAGAGAATACTCACAATCAACAAGTGGGATGACTATGTTTCTATTTGATAGAATATAGACACTATTAGTATTAAGACTTAGAGAAATATGGACGATAGGACAAAAAGAGGACTCGGACTAAGGATCTGATGAGGGACAAAGTAAATTACCTGATAGAATATAGACACTATTAGTATTAGGACTTAGAGAAATATGGATGATAGGACAAAAAGAGGACTCAGACTAAGGATCTGATGAGGGACAAAGTCTTAAGAATAGATAGAAATGGTGAGGAACGTTAATAAATGATTTAAATATTAAAATAATAATTGGGATGGAAAGAATGGATAGCATTGCAGTTGTAGAGCACACGTACAAATTACCTGATAGAATATAGACACTATTAGTATTAGGACTTAGAGAAATATGGACGATAGGACAAAAAGAGGACTCGGACTAAGGATCTGATGAGGGACAAAGTCTTAAGAATAGATAGAAATGGTGAGGAACATTAATAAATGATTTAAATATTAAAATAATAATTGGGATGGAAAGAATGGATGAGAAACCGAATAGTGGTTCATCATCCATATATAATGCTGCTCTATAACTAGATTAGGTTAGGGCAAAGAAACTGATATAGATGGTATAGATATAATAGTATAAATATGCTAGAAAGCGAGTATAAAAAAGATATAAATATAAAAATATATGTATATGTATAAGTAAGCGGAAAGTTAACATAGTATTAATTGATAGAAATATGCTTAAACTTTGACACCCCCTTGTGCTCAAGACGGCAATGGATTTAAGTGCAAGGATTTCAGAAATTCATGATGTTTAGGATGAGCTAAAGATTTAGTAAGAATGTTGGAAATCATTGTTCCAGTAGGAGTATAATTTATAGTGAATTCATTGTTGATGACTTGCTCACGCAACCAGCATACTCTTGTGTTAATATGTCGGGTTGTATGTTGATAGAGGGGATTAAGTGCAAGATTAATAGCACCTTGGTTTTTTCCCATGAGACAAACGTTAACTAATTTGATGTTAAAATCATTGAAGAGCTCTTTAGTCCAAAGATGATCTTGACCGCAGTCAGTCATAGAATAATATGCGGACTCAGAGGTGGAAAGAGAGACAGATTGTTGTTTAGATGAGCGCCAACTGATGGGACCCAGATGAAAAACAACAGTCCCGGAGGTAGATTTTGAATCTGTACTTTTGTTGTAATCAGAGTCAGCGTATCCAGTCAAGAAACCTAGAGAGCTGTTTTGTACATTTCCCAGAGTTAGGCAGTATTCTTTGGTGAATTGTAAGTACCTTAAAATGTGGAAGAAGGCCGTGATTTGCTGGTCTGAGGGGTCATTAAGATACTGGGCAAGAGAACTGGTAGCAAATGCTAAGTCAGGCCAAGTGCAGAGGACGAGATAGTTGAGCAAAACAATGGCTTGTCAATAATTGGTTTGATTAGTGAGTTGAGGGGAATCACACTTAGTAAATTGTGAGTTTGGAACTAATGGTGTAGTAACAGCCCGACAGTCGTGATGTTGAAATTCCTGAAGTAGCTTCTTAATATATAATTGTTGGGATAGTTGAATTGTTTTTCTAGATCTATCTCGAGTCACTTTCATACCCAGAACCCATTGAAGCTCCCCTTGGTCATCCATATCAAAAACTTCAGAAATTTTATCTTTGAATTGTTGTACTGAGGGACCACCAATGATTAAGTTGTTGACATGAATGAAGACGTAACAAGGATTTTCAGGAGAGTTGTTGAGGAATAGGCAGGGATCAGATTTACTAGGTTTGAAACCAATGGTGATAAAGAATGCGGATAATTTTTGATACCAGCACCGAGGACTTTGCTTAAAACCATAGAGTGACTTTTTTAGGTGTAGACAGTGATCATTATTTTTGGGTTTATATCCATTTGGGAATCTGAGATATAGTTTTTTATCTGGTTCACCATGTAGAAATGCAGATTTAACATCCATTTGATGGATTTCCCAGTCCTTTTAAGCAGCAACCCCAAGCATGAAACAAAGAGTGGCCAGTCGACCGGTAGGAGCATAAGTTTTGTTATATTCTATACCCTCTATCTGAGAGAATCCCTGTACACACAATCAAGCTTTATATTTGATAATGTCGCCTTCTGAATCGGTTTTCTTTTTAAATGTCCAAGTAGTACCAAGTAGATGTTTGTGATCGGGCAGTGGAGTTTCCTCCCAAACTTCATGTTTATTGATTCTGGAGAGTTCAGATTCTATTTCTTTTAGCCATTCGTTGCTTTTTCTGGAGTTTAGGGCTTTGTAATAGTTATTAGGCGTATCCAGGGGGGATACAATTAAATTAATTGGATTACCTCTGCGATTGGTTTTGAGTATGTTAGAGGGATTTATTTTGGAAGATATTTCGTTAGCTGGTTGAATATTTTCATCTATATAGGTATAATGTTTAGATGGCATAGTTGAAGGATTAGCGGTTGATGATTCATTAGATGATCCCGAGGGAGAGTCTTCTTCAGGTGAATTTGATTGATTGGATTGTTTGGTATGATTGACTGAGGGTAGTGTGAAGTAATTCATATCAGGAAAAACAAGGGTATTGATAGGTTCCCCTTTTGAAATAGATTGAGCTAGGTTAAAAGTATTTAAAAATTTTATGTTATGGGTAATGTGAATTTTGTCAGTGGAAGATGAATAAATTCGATAATTAGCATGCCCCTCACAATAACCTAGAAAAATTCCTTCTTCCCCACTTTTTTCAAATTTTTCATTTCATTGATGTTTCTGCTGGTAGTAGATGATATCCGAGCCAAAAGGAAGAAGCTTTTGAGGAGCTTTAACTCTTTTACTGTGCCATAATTCCCAGGGTTTTGCTTGATTTTTAAGAGCAGAAGTGGGTAATATATTAAGTAAGAAAGTGGCAGTATTTACTGCTTCTGCCCACCAATAAGAGTCAAGCCCGGATTCAATAAGAAGAAATCAAGCCTTTTCAACGATAGATCTATTTCCTCGTTCAGCTATGGGGTTTTGGTGAGGTTAATAAGGAGCCGTGCACAGATGAATGATACCTCTGCTCTTTAGGTGATTTTTGAAGGAATGACTGGTAAATTCGCCTCCGTTATCAGAGACTATGCATTTAATTTTGCGACCCAGCTGAATTTCGACAAGGCATTGATATTCTTGGAACTTCTCAAACGTTTGGGATTTGAGATCTAAGAAATAGACAAACCAATATCTAGAGTGACTATCAACGATTTGAAGAAAGTAGGATTTTTCACCTTTAGATTCAGGAGTGATCGGACTGCACAGGTCCATGTTAATGACATCCAAGGGAAATTCAGGAGTGGGAAAAGTGCCAGAATAAGGTAAAATATGTGATTTAGCAAGGGCACAAGTTTTACATGCAAAATTAGAAAAATTCAAACCTGGAAATAAAAGTTCCATGGTTTGATTACTGGGATGTCCATAATTATGATGGAGGATATTGAGATCGTTAGTGATTGGTTGTTAAGTGATACTGCAAATAGGGAATTGGTGTAGAGGAAAGCTGATTATTTGTCCTTTAGTAAAGCACTCAATGAGTGTTTTGTCATTATTCATAACTTTGAACACTCCATTATTGTTAAGAAGACTCCAGCCGTTAAGTAGGAGATCAATCGCAGAGATGAGAGTAATTTTGATCAAGGGAACATAGAGTGCTTGATCTATTTTGAAATGATGGCTGGATGATGAGTTAAAAGAAATATTGCCTTTTCCAAGGGAAAATACTTCTTCCCCATTGGCCAACAAAAGAGAGATTTTAGCAGGTTTGAATTGTGTAAATATTGATTGATTATTGAAGATAGAAAATGAGGCGCCACTGTCCAAGATGGCATAGTTGTCAGGTAATTCGGAGAAAACAGATAATACTTTGTGTTGATTTTCATTATCTTTTGATTCCTTGTCCTTTTTCCATTTAAGAAATTCTTCACATTTTTCAGGGTGAAGATAAAAACAATTGGCTTCGGAGTGTGGAGCCAAAGGGTTGTGTTTTCCTTTTGAACAAAAATGTTTTGCTTTAGAGTCCATAGCAAAAAAAGTCCCAGAAGTAGTTCCAGATGAGTTTAATACTTTCTGCTGAGTGTGTTCAGCTTCGATATCAGCAAATATGCTTTCAATGGTGGGTCTTTGGTTGTTAATATCATATTTGCTTAAGATAATTGTAGTGACGGTTTGATAAGAGTCAGGTAGAAGATTAAGAACATAATTTGCCATTATGTATGACAAAATATTTTCCTTAAATAAGTCAGGAGCCACATCACAGAGTAACTTGATGGTACTTCTAAACTCGTCCATTGAAGATAGAAGGTTACTTTCAGTAAATTTAATTTTAAATAATTTATTTATGACGTAAGAGCAATTTTGACTTGACTTGGAGGCATAATGATTTTTAATCCTAGTCCATAATTCGGCGGGTTCCACAGTGTCGTCATCAAGGATGAATTTATGTTGATTAGCTCTGTCCATGAACATCTTAATGATTGTGTTTGTTTGCCATTTCCTCATTTTAAAGATAGACAAAAGTTCAGGATCTGTGGGTGTTGGACAGTCTTCCTCTAAAAATTGATCTAAGTTTTGTACTGTTAAGGCATATTTAAGATTGGTTTTCCAAGTGCTAAAATTTTTATCATTGAGCTTTTCAATTCCTTTAATTTCAGAAAAATTGGAGTTATCTTGGAGGAATGAAAAATCAGGCACACAGGGTGATGTGTTTTCGGCCATCACAGTACATATAGATTGAGCAGAGGATTGTGGTGATGACGCTGAAGTATTGATAGAATCAGGTGTTGCCAGGTTTATTTAAGTAGCTGGGGCGCTGGGCCCATAACCCTGATAGAATAGAGACACTATTAGTATTAGAACTTAGAGAAATATGGACGATAGGACAAAAAGAGGACTCGGACTAAGGATCTGATGAGGGACAAAGTAAATTACCTGATAGAATATAGATACTATTAGTATTAGGACTTAGAGAAATATGGACAATAGGACAAAAAGAGGACTCGGACTAAGGATCTGATGAGGGACAAAGTCTTAAGAATAGATAGAAATGGTGAGGAACATTAATAAATGATTTAAATATTAAAATAATAATTGGGATGGAAAGAATGGATGAGAAACCGAATAGTGGTTCATCATCCATATATAATGCTGCTCTATAACTAGATTAGGTTAGGGCAAAGAAACTGATATAGATGGTATAGATATAATAGTATAAATATGCTAGAAAGCGAGTATAAAAAAAAGATATAAATATATAAATATATGTATATGTATAAGTTAGCGGAAAGTTAACATAGTAGTAATTGATAGAAATATGCTTAAACATTGACACTATTTAATGCGCTGATCTTCTGGCAATCAAAAAGGATGCCATCAGTAGCTACATCTACATGTCACGCCGAATATATGGCCTTGGGATCTGCAACACGAATGGGACTATGGATACAAAATCTACTTATCAACTTAATAGACTTCAACAAACCATTTTTGATCAGGTGCGACAATCAGGCCTTTATAAAAGTATCGACAGACGAAACATCAAATAAAAGAACCCGACACAGCGACCGTGAATTGTACTTCATAAATGAAAAACTACACAAGAAGAGGGCACTTTTAGAGTGGGTACCAACAATATCACAAAAGGCGGATATCATGGCTAAACCTCTCAACAAACAATGTCATGACAGGGAAAGTAAAGCCATTGACCTGTTTAAATTCTTTTCGGTTATCCATTTATTTTCTCTATTTTACCAAAACAATCTGTAATACATAAATATGAACAAAAACATTTGCGTAGTTTTTTCTTCTCTCTATTCTATCTATTTCTTTCATATCTTAATTCAGTAGCTCTGCGTCTTATCGAGGGGGCGGGTGTTAGGTCTCGACTACGTCGCAGTCTCATATTGTATGTGATGTAACACATGAGCCAGTAATAAAAACAAGAAGTATAATTATAATCATCCATTTGCTCGCCAATAGAACCTGTGTAGGACTAGTGAAGTGACAATTTCATATAATTTCACGTGGCTTATTGACGAATCATTGATACAAATGTTTATTCTTGACATATTTCTATTTGAACTATTTCCAACCGGCAATAGAGCATGATTTGGTGTATAAAACCAATATATTGAATTTATAATGAGCAATAACTAAAGTTAGGTTTATGTACATGGGATGCGTAAGATACTTGAGGAAAAGGAGCAAGGCAATCGACAAGATAAAAAATAATCATTAACATGTGCGTGTTTAGTCTCTAGGAAATTTACAAGAATTAATTAAAAAGGATTCCACTTGAGCATTGATAGGTGAGGACAATAAGAGGGTATCTTAGAGGAAAGCGGAAAGGCCCCATGGTATTTTTCTTTTTTTTAATTTTCGTACAACATCACCCAGTAGAGGGGCATGAAGGCAAAGCAGTAAAAGTACATGCATGAATGTACACGTGGGGAGGGGCAAACAAAAAGGAAGGATCAAGGCAATTTTATGAAGCGACGATGTGGTTACAGTTGGAGAAATGGCCAATTGTTGAGGAATCTATGAGTTTGGGCTAAAAAGAAAGCAACTAAGGAGATGATGGAAGAAGGGGAAAAGAGGGTAGAGGTGCAAAGGAGGATTTCATAAACGGCTCCAAGGTATATGGAGGTATATTAGTCTATGTCCCTTTCTTTCATGCCTTTTGTTGGGTGAGATCGTAAGATAATAAATAAATAGAAATATGAAATATGGAGGCACACGAAGCTGGGCGATAGTAACGTGTAAGGGTGTTGTGATACTCATTTTTAGCCAACTGTTGGTTCAAAGCGCGAATGGTTTTCTCATCGCACACTGCTAGGGTTTATGCCTTAATGACAGAGATCAAGGATCAAACGCGCCCTTCATGAAACAACATCATCACACATTTTTTACAAAATAATGTCCACATGATCTATTTTCTTTTAAAATTAAAATCGAGATAGAGGAATTTCGGCTATATAAAGAGACATCAATTGAGGTCATTTCCAAAACTATCTCTCATCATATCGTTTCAACAATTAATCAACTGTATAGTGTGATCTGTGATCCGTGCTCTTTCTAACTAGCTCTTGATTTTTATATTTTGAATATTTGATCAATCTTTCCTCCATATCAATTCATATATTTATAATTTTTGAGCTTCTATCACCAACACAATGCGTTTTTTCACTATCCGAATTGTATCCGCCTTTCTGGTAATTGTTGCAATTTCTCAAGGTTCTGCAGAAGCAAAACCTCATCCGAAAGGGGGTGGCTTCCTGAAAAAGATGCTTAAAGGCATGGGCCGTTGAGCTTATAATACCTAGCAGGAAATTTGAAATATTCAAAAGATTACAGCAAGAACCATTTTTTTATTATGTTAGTATCAAAAATAAACTCGCATCTGAATTTTGCTTTCAACTAACAAAAACATATTTTGTTTTCACTTTTTTTGTTTGATTCTAGACATTATTACTGTTGTCCGATTTTCAAGATCTGAAAAAATTCATTCTTCTTTTTTTTATTTTTTTATTGTGATGCATCGAAATACATGTAGTTTTAAGAGTTTCATTAGTGTCTGAGTCCTGTTTTGTAAGCTAGAAAATGAAGTAAATTTTTATAAACATTTATTTACTATATTTTTCTCACAAGTTGTCATTTTTTGTCCATTGCACCTTCTTCCTGTCCCCCCCCCCCCCCCCCCCCCCCCCGAATCTTTATAGTTGTTCAACCTCACAATCAGCTAAGCGTCTTAGTCTTACGAATAAATGTAGAAGCAATCCTTTATAGGTGTTCAACCTCAGAATCAGCTAACCCTTTTAATCTTACTAAAAAATGTTGAAACTGTTAAACTCCAACCGTTATTCTTAGTATTTAGTTATAAAGCATTATTAGTTTAGCCTATTTTACATTTACTAGCTTTCGTACAATCTAGACTTTTCTATGGGGATTATTCTATTCAGCCTACATTCTCACATACTCTTCAACATCTAACTATTAGTTAAATACATATCAATCTGTAAACTACTATATATGGATTCCATGCTTATTTATATTTTGGCATCCATTTTTCTCCCTCCTAATAGGGGGTATCAATGTTCAGGGATCCGCAATTAGGGATCAGGAATTTTTTTTCCGGGATCAGACATTATTAATTGCAGAAGATTCTTATCCATTAGCCTTGGGGCTAGTGGATAAGGAATCCATGATAATGCATTATCCTGCCTCTTATACCCCAATTTCCATTCCTAATTCCTGATCCCAAACTCATCTCATCCATGATGGATTTGCAAGAAAGTCACATGACTCATAATCGCTGATGCCATCCTAAAGTCTTTCCTCACTCTATGCTACTTAATTTTGGTGGCAAACACTTAAGTTTTTTTTCTATCTGCACACCCCAACTGCACATTTGGCGGTGAATTCCCACTTCCCTCATCACATAACCCTTCCACCGGCAACAATGAAACACCTCTCTACTAGGAAGCTACTTCACTCAACAATGAATGCTACTACTTTTCTTTTAGTTCTTTACTATAAATCTGACTCTGATTTGGAAGATGATTTAGCTTATATGTGTTTTCTTTCCAAAAGGTGTTACATCATCACCAGGGGGCCAAATCTTTATCATGATCCCCAATATAATCTGGCCTCCATTCTCAACATTCCTCATTTAAACTTCACCCAACTTTTTAGAACTTCTCCCAATTCTTTCTTCAAACTTTATCAACTCATCTCCGATCATCCTATCTTTCATAAAAATTCCCATAACAAACAGCGTAATCCTGCCATCCAACTTGCTGTTGCACTATGTTGCTTTGGCTCAAATGGAAACGGTGCTGCTGTAAGATGTTTGGATAATCTCTTTAACATAGGATATGGTACCATGATATTATACACCAAGAACTGTATGATTTCTGTCTTTTCCCTCAACTCTAAAACACTTGGTTGGCCAACTCCAGAACAGCGACTTGAATCCTCTCAAGTAATGCAAGCGGAAGGTTTCCCTGGCTGTGTAGGATTTGTTGATGGCACAACTATACCTTTGAGTCAAAATCTGCTCATGATGGCAACCATTATTTTGATTGCAAAAAAAGGTTTCTTCAAAATCTTCTCCAATTTCTCATCCTTCATAAACTAACTTTTTATCTTCTTTCTAGATACTCTATTGCCATTCAACTTGTATGCAATGTCAATAAAAAATTTATTGCTTTTCATAGTGGCTGCCCTGGCTCATGTCATGACTCTTCCATCTTCCAAAGAATGAGGATTTCTCAAACCCCTGACTCATACTTTGACAAATCTTAGTACCTCCTTGCAGACTCAACATATGCAAGTGGAAAGTACATTATACCTGCTTTCCGTGGTGCAAGTTTAGAAAGTGACCCCAAAACTGCCTTTAATTATCACCTTGCCCAATCAAGAGTACAAATTGAACATGCTATAGGTATTTTAAAGGGACAATTTTCTAGTCTTTGGGAGCTCAGAATCCAATTTCAAAAAAAATTGGAGATCAAAACTGCAAATCATTGGATCATGACTTGCATTATACTCCACAATATCCTAGCTGATTTAAATGATGAGTGGAATGATCTTTATGAAGAAGAGGATCCTGAACCAGCACCAGCTCTCCCCTCCCTTGAATCACAAAACATTCATTCAACCGGCATACGCTCTGTCATTATGCCTATTACTCTCCAACATTTCTCTTCACCACCCTTTTAAATTATTTTTTTGTACTCTCCAAATGTCCTCTTTCTGTACTTTATTCACTTGGTTTGGTGTTTTGGTTTGTTGCATATTCATTTTTTTTTGGAATTTATGGTGAATATCTTTTTTTTGGATGGCTCATTGGTTTTCTTTCACCAGCTCAACATGAAATCACATATTTTGTCAGTGATTTTTTTTTCATTCATCACTCATATCCTTTTCATCCTCTCCTCAAACATCACTCAAATATTTTCTTTACTTTTATTTTCTCAACTCATCTCACTAGGTAAGTCTTTTTTTTTCTTTTTTCTTGTTTTTTATTTGCTAATCATGAATTTTTTTATTTTTCTTTTTTTTGTTTTTTTTTTGTTTTTTTTGTAAATCCTTTTTTTTATTTTCAAGGTTAGACTAATTTTTTTTTCTCTTTTTTCCCTTTTTTTTTCTTTTTTTTTCTCTCCTTCACCCTCTTTAGCTGCCTCATTTCACCCCTTTTCCTCTCTCTTTACCTGCCTCAAGTCACTCCTTCTCCCCTCTCCTTACCTTCCTCAAGTCTTCCTTATTTCACCCTCCTTGCCTGTCCCAAATCCCCCCTTTCCCCCCTCTTTAGGTGCCTCATGAACCCCCCTTCCCCTCTCTTTAGACGCCTCATCACCCCCATTCCCCTCTCTTTAGGTGCCTCAACTCTCCCCCCTTCTCCTCTCTTCAACCGTCTCAAAACCCCCCTTCCCCCATTTTAGGTCCCCTCCCCCACTTCCACTCCCCTTTAGCCACCTCAACCCCCCCCCTCCTTCTTAACAAAAAATCGCTAACAATTGTTTGTTAAGTAAAAAAATTGATAGTGATTCGTTTACTTAACAAAAAATTGTTAGCAATAATTTGTTAAGGAGGAAAAGGGGCTAGAGGAGGCTTAAGGGGAGTGGAAGGGGGGTTTGAAGCAGCTAAAGAGGGGGGGAAAGGGGGGGTTTGGAACATTTAAAGAGAGGCGAGGGGGGATTTTGCGGGGATTTGTGGCAATTAAGGAGGGGGTTTCAGGGGGATTTTGAGACAGGCAAGGAGGGGATTTGAGGGTGGTTTTGAGGCAAGGAGGGAGGGATTTTAGAGGTGATTTCAGAGAAATAAAGGGGGGGAAAGGGGACTGTTATGGAAGTTAAAGAGGGGTTACCTATTTTTTAAAAAACATACTAAAATGTAACTTTTTTTTTTTGGCAGAATTTTAGAAAAAAAAAACTTTTACATTCTGTTAAGGTCTTTCCCTGTAAATTACAAAACAAAAAAGGTTTAGATTTTTATTCTTAATTTTTCTTACAAATAATTTTACTGAATTAATTTTTTTTTTAATTATTTGTTTTGATTTTCCTTTTACTGATTTTTATTTATTTATTTATTTTTAAATTATTTTGACAGGATTTTCTGTGAAGGTTTTTTATAACCAAACTTCAGGTTTTCTTTTGTATTTTTTTTTGAAATAATTTTTACTGAAAATTATTAAATTTTTTTTCTAATTTTTTTAAAAGGATATTGCTTTAAATTTTATTTTAAAAGAAATTATTACATGAGTTTTTTTTTAAAAAATATGTGTTGAATTTTATTTTTTAAATTTAAATTTTTTTCAGATCAAAAAAATGTCTTTTTCTTCAGATTCACCCCTTACTTCTCTATCATCTTCATCTTTATCCTCTTTATCCTCTTCATCTTTATCATCTCTATCATCTTCTTCAAAATCAACTTCAATACAATCATCTTATAAAACATCAAAAAAAAATTAATGATAATCAGTCTCATCAGAATAAATGATATCTCAAAAAAAAAATTCTTCTAAATCATCCAAAAAAATTAAAGATAATCAGTCTTATAAGAAGAAAAAATTTCTGAAAAAAAAATTCATCATCTAAATCATCAAAAAAAATTAAAGATAATCAGTCTCATCAGAAGAAAAGATATCTGAAAAAAAAAATTCTCTGTGGAAGTTTTTTTCATCATATCCCAAACATTTTTTTTCATAAAACTAAAGTAGATAAAAAATATCAATATCTGAAAAAATTACCAGAAGATATCAAATATCTAACCAAATTTGGAGATGATTGAGTTGTTGCAGTTATCAGTAATACTTATAAGGCTCAATTCATTTTGAAAGTTCATTCATTTGATGGTGTAAAAGATGAATCTTTTAATCAACTATCGGATCTTATCATAACTCTTTATCAAATGGCTTTGGTTCGATTACGTATAAGGAATACGAATTTGTTGGGTTGTATCATGATTGGATTTGGTTGGAGACCAGGTTTTGTTAAAGGATATTCTCTTGGTATGTCTTATAATTTTTTTTCCATTCTTAATATCATTTCACTTATTTCATTTATATAGGCATATATTCATTGCTCAAGAATATCACTAAAGCTCAAAAAGATGAAGATTTTTGCTTATGGGACACTCTACCTTCCTTTAACTCTTTTCTTGCTCTTCGACTCAAAAAGCTCTGTAATAAAGCATTTGAAAAAAATCATGAACTTGCAACCAGAGTTGGAATACCGAATTGGTGTGACTCCAAATGGGAAGACATCACCCACAAATATCTTTTATTTTCTAATGTTATTATCACTCATTCTGGATTCCATAATAGGATTCATATTGATAGTAATGATGCAAATTTTCTTACTTTTGGTATATTCTCATATATCAATCCAATAACTGGCCAACCAATACCATCTCCAGCTAAAATCAAAGGACATGGTTTATATTTTCCAGACCACTGGTGCATCATTGATTTTGGTTTGGGAAATGGTATCATTGAAACTATTTGGAATTCTTCTAAGGATAATCATCAAACAACCAAAGCTCCTCCTGGTTTGGAATCCTGTCAAGATTTCACACATTTTGGTTGCTCATTTCAAATCAGTCATAAGTTGATTCAAAGAATCAACAAGGTAAAGAAAGAAGGTAAAGTTAATCAATTTAAAAAAACTATATCTAGATCCAAAAAGTATGGGGATTAGAGTTGTCATCAAAAATTTTATATTTTTCGTAAATTTTAAATAAATATTTTTTATGTATCAATTTCCTCAACTAAAGTAATGGGCCCACGACCTTGTGTTGTATAAATGGTAATCATCATAACATTTATTTGTTTCATGGGGTTCCTCTAGCCTATACTTGTGGAAAGTCCCAAACTTTTGTTTCTAGATTTGATCTGCATTTTGGCTTGAGGAATTGTCATTACTTTAAACTAGGGAAATTGATATATATTAGATATAAATTTGATAATTTATGTAATTATATTAAATTTAGATGACTTCCACCCCTTACTTTAAAAAAATTCAGGGGGGGTATTGCCAAATTTTCAAATCTGACATGTGAAATTGATGACTTAGAAAAATTTTGGTGATACCCACCCCTTGCTTCAACAAAATGCAGGGGAGAGTTGTCGGTCAGTCGTCTAGAAGAAGGTAAGAGAAATAGGAGAAAAGGAGGAGAGAAGGAGGAGGACAAGGGAAAATAAAAGAAATAAATTACTATAATATATTTAATTTATTTAAGAGGGAAACAACGGCGAGCAACTTTGAGAGATGACAAAAACTTAGAATTTATTAATAATAATACTATTTAATGTAAGGGTTCTGCACGGCAAACACTTTAATTACTATCAGACTTAAAGCAACCTTTAATTTGTTATATAGACTTTTAATTAGAATTGTATTACTAATAAAAAAATATAAACATAGTAAAATAGTATTTAATTTGTTGAGTGTATAATAAGTGATGAGGCTACAGGGGATTATCCAAGGCCCTTTTATAGGCAATGGGTCCTCTGAAGCGCCACTATATTTGTAAATACAATGATTAGAATAGAATAAAACAAATATATCAAAGAGTAAATGAAACATAACAATGTAGAGAAAAATATGAAACAAATAATTAAAACCCCAATTAAGAATCCAATTTTTCCGCCATTAATTCCCAAATCAGTAAGTAAAAATAGTGAATAACTAAACAAGATTGGAACATAGGAACTATGAGAAAAATAATTCCAAACAGATGGTACAGTCTGATTAAAGGATATTTTAAGTGAAACAAAAAATACTTTGACGCAACAAAACATGTAATTAATCTCAATTTAGTATAAATTAATTAATTAGTTTTTTCTGACACAATTAAGGGTCAAAAGAAGCGTCATTAATTATTGTTTAGTATTATATGAAAGTTGTTATTTAATATATAAATTTAAATAATTAATTTAAATATATTATAAGTCAATTTTACACTTATAATTATAATATATGTTTTTCAATTAATTAAATATAAATTTATAATTATTAAGTACATAAAAATGCGCCATTATTTGTAGAATATATTATATTATGTTCAATTTAACTGTATATAAAAATTTATATAACCAATAAATTTAATGTAACACTTGTATATAATAAAATACTTATATAATTTTATTATGCAATAAAATATTAAGTTATATTCATTAAATACAATTCTTACCCACTCTTTCAGGTTTTATAAGTTACATATCATTTACTGGACTCCTGGAATAGCCTGGCTGATAAGAGTATTGCCAATTTTTTAAAACAGATATAGAATTTTTTTGACTTGTAAATATTTTGGTGAAAATTTTTTGGTGATACCCATCCCTTACTTCAATAAAATCCATGGAGGGTTTTTCCAAAATTTCTTATAAGACTTGTGAAATTCTTGACATGTAAGAATTTTGGGGATACCGGTAAAATGCAGGGGGTAGTAAAGCCAAATTTTCATATAAGACTTTCAAGATTCATGACATGAAAGAATTTCAGTGATACCCACCCCTTACTTCAAAAAAATCTAGGGGTGGGGGATTGTCAAATTTTCAAAAGAGACATGAAAATTTTATTTAAAAAAAGAATATTTAACATTAAAATACAAAAATTCAAGTAATGATTGATAGAGTAATGAAATACAGGAAATAATTGTAAATTTTACATACAAATAAATATGAACAGTTGAAGTGTGAGAGAAGTAAAAAAAACTAGTCATCCAAAAATTTCTTTAAACGTTCAATTTCCTCAACAGATTTATTATCTTTAACACATTCTATCAAGAAAACCTTCTTTTTGGAATTTTCTTCATGATCAAAATTATATTTCCTCTGCTCTAATAGGTTTTGATGTTCGAGTGTTTTCTCCCCTTTTTTGATTTTTCAATACTTAGAGTTAACTCAAAATTCTTCTCCTTCAAATCTTGGGCCGGACCATCCTTCCGTAAAGAGAGCTTGTACTTCCTCTCCTTCAAATCTTGGGCCTGATCATCCTTCCATAAAGAGAGCTTGTACTTCCTCTCCTCCAAATATTGGGCCCGATAATCCTTCCGTAAAGAGAGCTCGTACTTCCTCTCTTCCAAATATTGTAGCCTATCATCCCTCCTTAAAGAGAGCTCGTATTTCTTCTTTTCAAAGCTTAGAGTCTCTTTAGTGATTTCCACTTGTTCTAGAGTGATAATAAAAATTAATATAAAGTAGAAGAAAAGCAGAGTAAAGTAATAAGAGGTATGGTATCACTTACCAGCATCATGTTTCTCTAAAAATTGTTCCATAGACAAAAAAGGGGTTTGTGATGAAGTATTGCTTTTTCGTCTTCTTTGGGAGTGGAAATTTAGACTAAATGAAGCCCTACGCTTATTGTTCAAGGTCATATTTTCCTCCTTATCATTTTCACTACCTTCAGACTCAGTTGATTGAGGATCCTGGGTTTTTTCGTCAGCCCTTTAAGAAATAAGAAAAAGATAAGTAAATAAAAAATAGAATTGATAAGATAAAAGAAAAAATAAACAGACCTGAGTTAGATTTGTTTGTATTAAATCACCAATAGGATCTACAGAAAAGCTATCTAAATTTGTCTCATTCAAATGACTGGAGGCATGAGTGGAGGAAGGGGATGGGACAAAATTTGCTTCAACATCATGTTTGGAGATAGGATCTTCTCCATCCAACATGTTTACAGGATTAAAATTGGCTTGCTCTCCAAAAATTGCATCCATCTCTTTAAATTAAGGACATAAAGATTCAAGTTTATTGTCTATAGATTTGATACCCTTAGTTATATTGATGTTGGTAACTCCAAAAGCAGTGGAAGAAAAGAGCCTTTGCCTTCTTGTATTTGGCTCAGTAATGCTTGAAGCGTTCAGAAATCTGTTTAGGCAAAAGATCAATCCTTCCCTTGGTCTTATTCTGTAATTAATTTGTAATTAGAAGATAGCCATTAAATTTTGATGATGGGGGCCGTCCTACTTTAGTGGCATACTCAGTACCAAAACAAGAATCATAGTTAGATTTGGTTTTCAGCCAGTTGATAAGAATGAGATGTTCATCTTTTTTTAATTGAACGGTCTTTGATTTCTCGGCTGAGCGGGGGAAAGAGGAAGTAGTGGGAATTGAAGAACAACTGGGTGATGGCTGCCTTTGAGAAGATCTAGGATGACGAGGCATGTTATTATAAATGAAGATGAAAAGGAGAAGAAACAAGCAGATGAGATAGTGAGGGGTTCTGAGCGGATAGAATGAACAGGATGGGTTGAGAATGGGAGTGCGCAGCAAGGTAGAAGGCATATCCAGAGAGTAGTCCAAGATGTGGTTATGGCAGAATGTAGGTCAAAATTTGGTTATGACAGAAAGCTGTCCAAGATGTGGCTATGAAAAATTGAGTAAAAAAATGTCGGATATGAGGTGAACATTGACACGTAAAGTGTCTAATAACCCAATTATTAGCAAAAATAATTGCAGAAGATAATTGGGGTATGAAGATTATTTTCTGCAATTAATTTAATTGTGGATCTGTAAACATTGATACCCCCTAATTTGTCTTGCTCTTCCTTCCTCCTCACTCACTATTTTCTTCATAGATTTTCTTTATTTATCTTTATTTCTTTGTCTCTGTCCACTTGTCCACTGGTCCTTCTCAAGTTTTCCATCGTCCACTGCCAAGCTATCTAATTGTTCACTGAATTAACTAACTTAATAACTTTTATCTTATCAGGTATACTTGTATTTCAGCTCTTCCCTGCAATGAATCCATTTTTCTCCCTCCTAATTTGTCTCACTTGTCCTTCCTTCTTGCTCACTATTTTCTTCATAGCTTTTCTTTATTTATCTTTATTTCTTTGTCTCTATCCACTTGTCGACTGGTCCTTCCCAAGTTGTCCATTGTCCACTGTCCACTTATCTAATTTTCCACTGAATTAACTAACTTAATAACTTTTATCTTACCAGGGTTATGGACCCAGAGCCCCTGTCTTCTAAATAAATCTGGCTACCCTGGAATCTGTAAATACAGCTCCCTCATTGCCATCAAGTAGTTCCTCTGACAGAACAACATTACCTACCATGTCTTCCTCCAATAGTGCTCCCCCAAACTTCTCCTATCTCTAAGATAGTTCTTCATATTCCAAAATCAAGGGAATCAATAAACTAAATGACAAAAACTATAGCACTTGGAAAAAAACATTAAATATGCACTTACTGTTCAAAATCTTGATGAATTCCTTATTGAAGACACTCCCATACCCACGGACCCTGATCTGTTAAATATATTTAATCTTCAAAAAAGACAAAAAAATACAATCATTAAAATGTATATGGACTAAACCAATCAAGAAATGTTTGTACTGGATGATGACTTAGTCAAACCTGCACAATTATGGACCCAGATCAAAGATCACTATGCCTCCAAATCCACTCAGAATTGCTTATACAGTTGAAAATCAAGTTTACCAAAAGTACTTTGTTGGGGGCCATGAATGAGTTCTGAAGTACCATGAGACTATTTAGAGAAGTGGTGCCTGATCTTTTCAAGGAAAATATTCTCTCTTAAATCATGGGTAATTACATTCTCAATTTATTACCGGACTCAAATTAAACTTCTGCAACAGTTATCCTCAGAAAATACAATATTACCAATCAGTGGCCAACAATTAAAAATATATTTTTAGATATTGAGCCTGAAATTACCAGGAGGAAAGCTCCTAACAGTACTTCTGGCAATGCTCTGGCTGTGGAAGCCAGAGCTAAACAACTATGCTTGAAGGGTAAGCATAAAATCAGGTTCAGTTCACATAGTGAATTGAATCAATTCAGTATGTGAACTGAACCCAAAATCTGGTTGCAATTTTTCCCCCTGTTAATCATGAAAACATTAATTTTTTTCATTGGGTTACTCTAGCCTATACCTGTGGAAAGTTCCAAACTTAGTTTCTAGACTTGATCTGAATTTTGGCTTGAGGAATTTTCATTGTTTTAAAACCAGTAAATTTGACTTATCTTATTTATTTATTTATGTAATTATCTTAAATTTTGGTCACTTTCACTCCTTAATTAAATAAAATTCAAGAAAGGGTATTGCCAAATTTTAAAATCTGACATGAAAAATTGTAGACTTGGAAAATTTTTTGGTGATACCCACCCCTCACCTCAATAAAATTCAGGGGAGGTTATTGCCAAATTTTCCAAACATATATAGAGTTTTTTTGACTTAGCTTTATTTAGAAATGCAAATTGGTGGTGAGTTGATAAAATTATGATAGTGATGATGATCTTTGCACAGGTGTTAGTATTATTTTACCATCTGGAATTCCAAAACTGCAATATTTTACATTCCAGTAAAAAAAATGGTGTTATCAGAATCTCATGATATAACTATTTTTTATACAATTAAAAGTAACCATTAAATCATTCCCCAACCACTAGCCAAAAAATCAATTTAAAAATTAAAAAAGTCAAGTAATTTTTTAATTTCTTTTTAAGATTGGGAATTTTTTACACATTCCATTACAAATTATATTTGTTAAACTTTCTTGATTTTCCAAATCACAACTTTCCATTTCTCTTTGAAAATAATGGTCTTTTGTTTTCTTGGAGAAAATATGAGCTCTTTTAATCTCTTCTGCATTGAATCTGGTCTTTTCAAAATTCAATAGAAGCAAAAAAACTCATTCCTCTAAATCTAAGGTCTGCTGATCTTTCATTAGCATATGATCAAACTTCATCTTCTCAACCTCAAGGGCATTTTTTGTGATTGAGGATTTTTCTGAGAAATTTGAATAGAAAAATAATAATTATGTTATTGAAGAGGATATATAATTACCAAATCTTACTTATATATTTTTTCTCAAAATAATAATCAAGGGAGATCAAAGAGCTGCTTGAATTATTACCATGTTTTAAAAGATGGTTCAGGTTCATTAAAGTTGTGGCTTTATGCTTTAGTTTAGAGTTTGAGCTAGAGGGTTCAGGAATTTCATTTAACGCAGCTTCCAAAGTAGGATTCTAATTGTCAGAATCATTAATATTTTTTAAAATATGATTTTGAGTAAGAGGAGACTAGAAAGGAACAAATGTGAAATTTAGAAAAAAAAAATTATGTAAAAAGAAAAATTAAAAATACATCAAAGATTTGGGGCTATGAGGACTCAGATCTACTCATAAACAATTGTTCTGTTTGAAAGTCAGGATCATCTTAAGGTGAACTATGGTTAGAAGCTGAAGGTAATTGATGTTGTTGAAGTAAAGGTGTGTTGGGAGGATTATTAAATGGTTGAGAGCCAGAAGGAATATCCTGGGTAGTATTGTGTAAAAACCAAGTGTTGACATCAACTCAGGAACCAAAAAGAATATACATATTCTCATAGAAAATACACATGAAATTGAGCTTTTAGGAAACAGTAGTAATTTTATTATCCAAAACATCATCATCGATACCAAAGCAAGTGGAAGTGAAAGCAAAATGAGCCATTTATTATTTTTTATTAATAACTTTTGAACCTCTCCTTCATTTTCTTATGATTGATGTTAATCCTCCCTTTTGTTTTACTCTTTACTTCATTTTCCATTAACAAGAAGACATTGACCTTTGATATAGGTGGATTTTCAATTTAGGTGGACTTCTCACATTTAAAACATGCATCATGATTTGATTTAATTTTGAGGAATTTGATGATGATGAGATAATCTTCCTTTTTTAGCTTTCCAGACTTTGATTTCTCAGGTGAGGGGCTCACATTATGTAAAGATCTTTGTGATGAAGCATTTTTTGAGTTGCCTTTTAAGTGTTGTATTTTCTATGAGAAATTATGAAAGTGGTATGTTACAAGAAAAGTGATTACAAGGTTTAAAACATAAAGAAAACAAGGGAAAAACATGCCTGATGAAAATTTCACCATAAAAATTTACAAATATTAGTGAGGGGTGTGTTCCAAGAGTTGATGAGGGGATGGAGGTCAGGGTGTCACATTTGACAGAGACATGGTGGGAAAGGAAGGGATGATGTGGCCAACATGTGGTTGTAAGAAAAAAATCAGGAAAAAAGTTCTGATTTATAGTCATAACTGACACCCATTTTGGTAATTAGTGACTTTTTTTGCAAAATTTAAGTACTTGTTTGCCTTGAGATCTGCACTTGAGTTAAGTGCATATTTTCCAGGCCTGACACCCCCTAATATCTACCAAAAAGTTTATTCTCCATGATTATCATTAACCATTTAGATTATTTCAGGTATTGAAAAATAATGTTTTAAAATTCAGAAGTTGGGTAGTCTTCCCAAGCTAGGAACAATGCTTGTTGCATCCCTTTAATGCTTTTAGGTTGATATTTTTCTTACACTTTACAGTGTTGAGCTTTGGTGGACATCAAGAATGGAGAGCAGCTTCAATTTCTCCAGTCTCCTTGAGACTGTTAAGCAAGGTGAAGAAACTTAAGTGAGATAGATATATCTTCTGATTTGGAACCTCTCCTTTAAACAGGCCAATAATTTTCCATCACAAGTTCTGTAAAAGCTGTGTATTTCTTGCCCCATCACCTGACATCTATGAAGAGATTGGACAATAAGACAACTAATATTAATATAGACATATAAAAATGAGTTAAAAGGATAAAAAATACATCACCATAAAAACAATATTTTTGATGAAGGGAGGTGGCAGTGGTGGTGTTAATTTTGGCCCAGAAGTTGTGGGTGATATGCAAGTTTCAAAAATTAAATTTGGTCCCAGACTTATTAGAGGGAACTGTACATCCTGGAAAAAGTCCTTAAAAGAAAATAAATTAAATTGGCTTTATTAATCATTTCAAGACAGAATTCCTAGTTTTTACTGGTGAGCTTTTAATTTAATTTTTTTTTTAATTCTAATTTATCTACTGCAGATGAAGTAGGTATATAAAAGTATATTGTGCCACAAAAGCATGGATGGGCCAGGAAATTCAAGCACACCAGATTTTTAGAGTGTTCTCATGCAAAACACCATTATAATTTTATTCTAAAAATTTCTTTTAAAGTTTTTATTTCAAATATAATTCAAGAAGAAAAAGTGGCCTGATTTGATTTGAATACTTTCTTGAAAATATAATGGTAAGTGAATAGTTTTATTGATGCAATAACTACTACAATAATATGTATTTTCCAAAGAAAACTTCAAGTACCTTTCATTAATCCATTTTCTGGATTTTAAAGTGTTTTTTTCATTGATAATGCAGAAATTGATCAAAAAGGAAGAATAAGGGAGATAGTTGAGAATCCTGCATGTGTACTCTTATATTTTCCCTCTTATTCTCCTAATTTTTGTTAAGGTGGAAAATAATACTGTCCAATATGGGGGTCAAACCCATGACCACCTAATACATGCTGGCTGCTCTACCACTGAGCTAATAAGATCAACACATGTGAGGTGCATCCATCACATCCCCCATTCCAGTACCCTAACTCCAGGTTGCCATAGAACTGGGCCCACAACCTGTTAAGGTGGAAAAGGATACTGTCCAATATGGGGGTCTAACCTGTGACCACCTAATATGTCATGCCTGAGTCACTGTAAGAGGTATAAATAAGAGTTATCAGCAGCACTAAGGTCTTAATAGAGCTAAACCAAGGTTAGGTATAATATTATACTATAAAATCCCACACTATTTATAACTTTGATTATATGTTATAAACCAGGTACTGTTTATATAATAATATAAATCACTAAATCTAGTGTTATAACACTATTTAAATACTGTGTATAGCTATTCCCATGTCTGTTTATATACAATATAAACCAGGTTCCAAACTAAAGTATATGAATAAGTTACCAGGACTAGTAAGCTATTAATTCAATATATTAATAAAATATAGTACTTATTCTTCTGAAATTCTTACTTATAATACTCAAAAAGTTGGGAACCAGGAATAAAATATCAATATTTATAATCTACTGAAAAATAGAGCTTACCTATTTAAGATACAATATCAATAATATAATATTTAATTTATATTAAATGATAAGGGGGAAATAATAATAAATATATTACCCTATGCAGTGGACCTCACTCAATATAGCTGTAATTATATTTAAGACTAGAGAGACTACAACAGTAGTAACTTCAATAATACTAAAAGTATCAGGTTTAAGTTGTGGTAAAAGAAGATGGTGATTTCTAGGGGAAATTGCCACCTTATATCTTTTTGCATTCATACTATTTACATTTATTTAATTCTCTGTGTTTAAATCATCCCTGCATTTAATTTATCTTTACTCCTGACTCTTGTTCTGCTTGCATTCATATTCCTTCATTTATTACTGCATCTTTTTCTACCTGCATGCTATCCCTGCTTCTTGAATCTTTATCTACCTGCATTTTTTTCTAGTTTCCTGCATCTTTATCTTCCTTCTTCTGTTCTTGCATCTGCATTTTCATCTACCTGCATGCTTTTCCAGTTTACTGAATCTTTTATCCACCTGCATCTATCCCTGCATCTGCATCTATCCCTGAATCTGCATCTATCCCTGAATCTGCATCTATTCCTGCATCTGCATCTATTCCTGCATCTGCATCTATCCCTGTCTCTGCATCTATCCCTGAATCTGCATCTTTACCTCCCTGCATGCTTCTTGCTAATCTTCCTGCATTTCAATTTCTGTATTCCTCCCTGCATCTATCTTTTACTCCTGTATAATTATTTATTTATATTATTTATTTTATTCTTTTCTTGTATTGGTTAATTTATTCCTTACTTTACTATTTGATCTTTACTATTTTGTCAGCTATTCTACTGTTCCTAGCTGAAATAATACATTCTGGCTGCTCTACCTCTGAAATAGTCAGATCAATACATGTGAGGTGCATCCATCACAATTTTAACCCCTTTAAAAAAATTTGCACTTTGAAATATAAATTACACTATTTAAAGGCTTTGAAAAGGGGACATGATCATTATGATACTATTCAGAGTTTTTTACATTTATTTTATACTTACTCTTTGACTCAAAAATTATCCCAAGAAAGTAGTAATAAGGCAGAATTTACAATACCTATCAGCCAGGACCTCACTTGAGAGGAATATGTTGATATTGTGGAAGCAGTAAAAAATGCACTACAAGCCTATGGCCTATTTTTTTAATACCATACCTGTCAGTCAGTTTCTTGTCTTCTCTTATACTAAATGATGTAATGAAGACAGGACTAATGAATAAAGCTACATGAACTATGGCTGAGCTGTGACTTAACACAACATGTTACTATCATTATTCCAACATAAGGCTTACTCATGGGTTTGAGTTGATTTGGCATGAAATTGGTGGATTACAAAAATCCATGAATCACCAATGAGAACACCATACATCCCTTCTACATAGAATAAATAGCTACCTATTATGTTTATCTTCTTTTCTGTTTTTACTGTTTTTTATACTTGTCATTTCCTTTCAGTTGGATTTACTTATACTTTTAAAAGCTTCAAATAAGACTGAAATGCCTTGAAATCATTTTCCTAAGTGCTCTAGATATAGCACAGATGCATTATTTATTAATTTTATAGGATTTCTGTTTTGGAAATACCATTCTGTAATATTAGAACAGAGTAGTGGTAGATCAGTGTAGTATGAGCAAGACAAGGTTTGACTATGTGCAGCTCCAGATATTGCTTGTCACAATATACAAAGCCAGTGCTCAAATGAACATTGGCTGGGGTCCTAAATTGATCAAGACCTGTTTTTTTCTAACAAGTCCAGTCCTCAATTGAATACAGACCACTTGTAAACTGAATGTGGCCAATTATCCAGTACAACAAGGCTGCTCCTACAATAGAGTGGCCAAGTGAGATTTTTCTCCTTTTATCCAACAGATATTTTTATAACATAATGTATCATGAAGATTCTATTTTACTCAAAAAAATATTAAATAAGTTAAGTCTCTCACGAAATTGTTGCAGTGATTAGTGCTCATTTTACTCCATGCCTGATAAAATTTCTAATTAGCTGTCTTTTTTCATTTTTCAGCTGGGTTTGAAGGCCCATCAGATCTAATTTTACCAAAAGTGTCTAATCCACAAACTTGAGTTTTTTTCTTCTTTGATTTGATATGCTTTTCTTGAAAAGCGTTTGAAATTTTGTTTATTTCTTTTTCAATACTATCTGCTTCTTGGGCAACTTGTTGAGAAGCTTCAGAAGCAACATCAAAATAGGGGGTCTCAAACATGGTTAATGTTGAAATACAGTAAATTCATTTCTAGCCATGAAAAAATAGGAATCCCCTCCATATTAAGTCATCAAAAGAATGATTTTCAACATTAAAAAATATCATAATTGAGATTTTATTAACTTTTTTTTGATTGAGAAAAATGATATTTTCTAAAGGCTTATTTGCTATGTTTGAGAGCTCCTAATGGCTTAAGTAAGTATAAAATGTGACTGTATGAATTTCCAGGGGAACTAAATACAACAAAAATATGCATTGACCACCTGACTTGATGTCCAGTCTGGCACTGTTTGATGAAGGTACATGTTCAATTAAAATTCACTTCAAAAAATCAACTAGCACAAGGCTGGTCATCAAGCAGACAAGGCTGCTGGTCTTGATTCATTTGAACACCAACCTTGTTTACCATGAAATGTAATATATATGGAATACTCACTATGGCTATTTACATGCATTGAATTGACTCAGTAGCAACAAGTATCACCACAGGCAAAATGGTGTCATGTTTTCACTTCAGGTTTTAATTTCCTGCATGCAAAATATGACTACATGTATGGCTTTAAAGCATGAAAACTGATCTCACACATCATTTTTTATTTTTTATTTATTTTATACAATCTCACCCAAAGAGGGGCATGAAGGATAGGGAGACTAAGTAAGTGTATTTACAAGTTAAGAGGGAGGCAAGAAAAAGACTATAAGGGCAATAGAAAAGATGACAAAAGGGTTTTATTTTGGGAGGGGAATATTTTTGGGGAATCTGCCAGAAGATATAAGAAATTTAGCAACAAATGAGGAGACAGGTGAGGCTGAGAGGAGATTGGAAGTATTAAAAGGTACTTTGTGGTTTTGAGAAGCCTTTAAGAGGGTGCGTCTGTGCTCTGAGTCAGAGGGCTAAAAGGGTAAAACATGTTCTGGCATATCAAGTGCTGACATAGAGCAGAGGGTGAAGAGTGGGGAAGGGGAAGCTTTAAAGCAATAAAGATAGTGTTTAAGGGGTGAGTGACCAGATTAGCACTGAATAAAGGCAGTAGCAAGAGCTCTGGGGAGATCAACCAGCATTTTATAAATGCCAAACAGATCAAATCTCCCTCTGAGTTTTTTGATGTCACTTGGGCTGGGGGGTAAGAGAGAGGGATTTAGCATGTGATTTTAGAACTTTTTTCAAGTATGAGATGGAGGGGGGAGGGATTTTAAAGGATAAAAAGGACATAGCTTGTTTAGAAAGATGGTGAGATCTATTGGCAAGGGAGTCTGCAATTTCATTGCCTTTGATACCCATATGACCAGGACACCACTGAATATTGAAAGACATATGGGGGAATTGAGCCTTCAAAAGGTGGGTACAAGAGAGGATGGCTAATAGGATGAAGGCATTGGAGGTTTATTGGGATTGGGAGGAGAGAGCTTTGAAAACAGATTGGTTATCTGTGAGAATGGTGAGGGAGGAATAGAATTGATGCAGTGGGTTATGAAGAAAAATGCAAAGCCCCAAAAAGATGCCTATTGATTCTGATTCAAAAACCAAGAATATTGGTGGGTCTCCTAGTTGAGCAACAAAAGGGACCTGCTGGTGTGGGTCAAACGCTGCCACATAGATGCCCTCACTTGAAAATGAACCATAAGTATAGATGAAGTAAGATGTTGAGGGGGATTGCAGTGCAGTAAAGGTGATGTTAGAGAGTGAATTTTCTTTTGATGGGTCAATGACACCCTGGAATACTGGGGGAAGAAAAGGAGGGAGGGGAGTAGGAAGTTGGTGGTCCATGTTTCCCAAAGGGATAGTGGCAGGTAAAAGATTAAAAGAGGACATAAGGTGAAGTTGGTGAGGATGTTATTTTGGGAGAGAGGAGTTCATCTGGGATTTTGAACATCTGGCCATGGGATTCGATGATGGAATTGTGAGAAGCCAAGCCCAAGCTCTATTGACAGAAATATCCAAGTGTTGTTTGTAGGTAAGTGAGTTAGAATCTTGAAGAAGGATTCAAGTTGGGGTGGACAGGAAACAGCCTAAAGCATGTCTGATTGTTTTTTTGTCAACAACTTGGAGGAGTCATGTTGTTTGGGTTGGCTTTTTAGGGTTATGCCATACAATTACAGCATAATCAGTATGTGAGTGGATGAGGGCAGTAATGAGAGTTTTGTATTGATGGAGTGGGATAATCCATCATGAGGAAGCTAGATGATGGATGGAAGAGGAAGCCTGTAAACCCAAGGCAATCAGTTTATTGCTGTTGGGCCTAAAGGATGAGTTGGGATCAAAGAGGCTTCCCAGCCATTTCAGGCTTGAGGAGGGTTTCAAGATCTTCCCAGCAAAATGAAGAGTGAGAGGAGCCTTAAGAAGATAGGGATGCTTGGTCAGTAAAACCCATTTAGTCTTAGAAAGATCAAAATTGGCTGTGTGGTTGATACCCCATGTGACTTCATCTGAGCCAATCTGAGCAAGTTTCTTGAGCACGTTGGTATGATCTGTGTCAGCAGCTAGGTAAACTACATCATCAATGTATCCCCAATCTAGAGATAAGTGGGAGAGGGAGGGGAGGTTAAGGAGTTTAGCATTATAGATTATGTACAAAATAGGAGGAAGAGGGGATCCCTGTGCAAGTCCCTTAGGGTAAAAGATTTCTGGGGAGTCATATGAAGAGAAAGCAATGCTAGTTCTTCTATTTTTGAGTGAGTTGACAATGAGGTTGACTAAGTTTCTGTGAAGGGGGAGAGAATGAAGGATCAATGCTAATTTGGGAATTATTACAGAGGGGAAAGCCCCCTTAACATCTAATGATAGTGCTCCTACAACTTTACCTTTCCTCCATTGGTGTTCAGTCCAGGTGGAAAGGTGGAGGAGCACATAAGAGGTGCTTTTGAAAGGGTGGCCTCCATAGTGATTTTCAGGGAGGAGTTTTCTAGATTTGACTAGAAAGGATAGATGTTTGGTCAGAAGAGCATCAAGAAGCTTATTCATGGTGTTGAGTAAAGCAATGGGATGGTAAGAATTTGGGACTGAGTAATCTGGGTGGCCAGGTTTTGGGATGATAATGGTTATTGCCTCCTTCCATGGGCTTTGATAGTGGCCTAGGTTGAGGCATGCTTGAAAAATTGGAAGGAGGATTTTGGAGATGGCCATGGCCATGGGGTGGATATGGAGGAAAGAGTTAGGGAGGCTATCTGGTCCTGGCACCCTAACTTTTTTGGTTATTAGCAAGGCAGAAGAAATTTCATCAGAGGTGAAGGGGGGAAAAGGGGGAAAAGGGGGGAGGGGGAGGAAGGGAGGTGTCAGAGAGGGGGAATTGAATTGAGGAAACTGAGGTTCCTTCAAACAGAATTCAAGCTTTTTAGAGATTATCAGAGAGAGGGACTCTGTGCTCATCAGCTAGGGGGGGTTAGTGTGGTTATCAGAGATGTGATGGGAGAACTTAGCAGGTTTAAATAAGGATTGAGGGGTGAGGGTGGAAAGGTAATTTTGCCAGTGTTTCTTACGCAAGTATTTAATTTTTGCACAGAAAGTTCTCCTTGCTGAGAGAAACTTGGCTGCAACATGAGGGGTAGGGGAGGACCTATATTTTCTTTGTGTCTTATAGCAAGATTCCTTGAGGGGATCTAAGATGTCATTATTCTACCATGTGTAATACAGACAGCCGGGCTGCTGCAGCAGGAAAAAACTTTACATTAGTTTGGTAAATTGGGAAGTAACAAGCTCTGCAGCCTTATCAATAGAGGAAGGAGAGGAAAGGGGGGAGGAAGACGTAGGAAGAGAAGTGAGAGGAGATCAAAGAAAGAAGACTCATCAAAACCGTTTTAATTACAGTAGGGCTTTTGACAAGTGGAAGGAGGGGATGGGGAGGAGATGAGGGTTTCAATTAATTTTTGATCAGAAATGTGAGATTTGAAACCTTCCACATCTGTTTTTCAGCTGATGAGCAATGCTGAGGCCTTATGGTTTGCAAAAACAAGGTCAATTACCAAGGTAAAAATCCTTGAATTGTAAAACATAGGGATCCCAGGTTGTGACACCAACAACATATCAAGATTGGAAAGGGCATCTAGGAATGGGGAAGATTTTGGATGATTAGTATGATGTTTATTGGGATCAGCCCATAGGTCATGATGTAAGTTGGAGTCAGCAAAAAAGATACAGGGAAGGTAACAGAAAGGAGAAAGTGAGGGGGAAATGAATTGTGTAGTAGAGAAGGAGGTGGGGGGACTGTACAAATTGGCACAAAAAATAGGTGCAGGGGAAAAATTGATAAGGAGGGAAAGATCAAGCAAAGGGCTAAGGATTGAGTGAAGAAGGAGGATGGGAAGTCTCTTATTGCATAAAAACAGCACCTGATTGGAGAGGGGGGAGGGGAAGGGGGGAGTAGAGGGAGGGGGAATTAAATGCCAAGCTTTAGAAGTGGCTGGTGAGTGGTGATCAGGAGAAAAAAACAGTTCCTGAAAACCAAGATATCAAAAGTGTCAGTGTTAGGGTCATTAAAAATAAAATGGAAGACATAAAAGGATTGATGGCAGTTGAGTTGGAAGAAAGAAAGGGAGGGCAAGCTCCTGGGAAACTGAGAAGGGTTGACACTCATGGGGACTTGTTGAGTGGGCAGCTTGGGTTGTGGGGGAGGTGGAAGATTGGGGGGCTGTTTTGGGATTTTCAAGGAGAGAGAGGAGGGAGGTGGTTGAGATCTTGAGGGGTGATTGCATGGTAGTGCATCTACACATTGGAAACAGACAGGGGAGGGTAATTTTTGAGACTTGCAAATCTTGGAGCTGTGGTGACCAGCACAGTTGAAGCAGTGTGGTGGAAGTGAGCAGTGGATGGAGAGATTTCCTCTACCCCAACACTGGAAGCAGATGCTTCTTTCCCAGTTGACTGCTTCTGTGTGTCAAACTTGGCCTTCAACAATAAGTGGGCAAGAGGGGAGTAGAGAAGTGAGGGAGTTTGCATCATCTTAGTCAAAGAGACGGAGGACTACTGAGGAATGATTTTTGCCTGCCCTAGCCTCTGGGCATCTGAACCAATAGATGCAATAAAGTGACTTGAGGGTGTCAGGGTAGTCTTCAATAATTGAGTTGATGCATACTTGGCTGTTCAGATTGTAACAAGTAGGGACTCCATGAGCAACAACTGGAAATGTTAGGGGCTTGTACATCATCCCCTAAGGGATCCATTCTTGCTAGGAATTGACAAGAAGAAGAAGGTCTGCTTTGGATGCAACAATGATCTTGAGGTCATTAGACTTATGTTGGATGACACCTTTGACTTTAATGGGGGAGTTAGACTTTGGGTTGGAAATCTTCTTTGTTGCAATGCAATTGTTGATAAATGAGAGAAGTTTGGGGTTGGGGAACTCTTTGAGGACAGGGGAGGCAGGTTCAGATTGTTTTATATTAAAGGAGGGGAGGCTGGTGCGGATTTGGGGTGAGTGAGGAGGTTGTTGGGGGGGTTGGAGACCAGAAGCAGTGGCCTGGGCAAATGAGGGGTGGGGAGGGGCTGAGGGATTGTTAGGAGGGTGAGGGACTTGGGAGGAGGTGCTGCCTTCAGGAGGAAGGGGCATGAGGATTTTGTTTAGTTTGGTGTCAATTGACTTGGCAAGAGAAGGAGGCAAAGTCATAGTCTCTTGATGGAAAGATGAGTGGGACACAAGAGGGGCTAATGCAGCAGCCAATGCCTGAATATCAGAGACTGTTGCCGTGTGGATTGTGATTTGGGAGCCCTTCCTGGGAGGGTCTCAGATAGTGCCTAGAAGATTATTGTGGCATGAGACAAGGGCATGAGGGTTGTTTGCATGCTCCATACCAACAAGCCTAACAATTTGAGCAGCAGGGGAGTTGGAGTCCACTGAGGAAGGGAGAGGGTCTTGAGGGGCAGAGGAGAGGCCAAACCCAGAGAATGGGTTATCTGGGTTGTGTATAGTGTCATTCAGGGAGGCTGGAGGAGCAGGGCCACCTGAAGTGGGTCTTAAGGGGAGGGGGATAGGGTTGATTCTTGGGGGGAGGGTAGGGGTAGTGCTTCCATCTGAGGGCACAGAGGAAACGGAGTCGGGGAAGAGTTCTGGTTGTAATCTCCTAGCTTCCTCAATCAAGTCCTGGGACAGGAGGGGGTGCCTCATAGAGGAGGAGGAATAACAGCATTTTTTGGCAGCTGGATATTTGGTGGGACCAGGAAGAGGAGGGGGAAGCCTGAAAGACAGTTTCAGGGTTAAAGAGCAGAAAAGGGAGAGGGGGAGAGAGGGAGAGGTCACCTGGATCATGAGGAGGGAGGGGGGGCACGTGTTTTTCGTTCACGAGCGGCGACGCGTGCATTTGCACATCATGGTTGGAGTCAAGATCCATGCGAGAGTCACGCATCATGTCAGCATGTTGCTTGTATGGGGGCGTAATTGAGACATGCAGTGTGTGCATGGTGTATGCACTGCGCGACAGTTGCGTGATTTCATGTCACGTTTCATTGCGGGACATTGCCACCCGAGGTGTAAACATGACACAGTTTTGTCCGCAGTGTATGTCCTTATGTCCACTTTTTGGAGTCCAACGACTTCCATCACCACATGATGACATACACTACAATAAATGTTCGTTTCGTCTTGGGGCGCAACAATGGCGCAACGATTACGCAACAGTTATGTAACAATTACTTCTAGCACTTAAAGGTCTTAGGTGGGTCTTATGTGCGAAAAACAATTGTTTCTCAACTGCTGCACAACTGCTGCGTAATTGTTGCGCCCCATGACGAAACAAACATGTGCTGTAGTGATACAGGATTGAAGGAAACCAAACCCATCCCCACGGCAGAAAAAGTCTCACTTCACATCATACTATTTCAAGGTTTCTTGACCTTTGGTCTTGCTGTGCTTGTCCCAATTAATTGCAAACTGACTGTAGTCTAATTAAGCAAGAAACACAAAGTTGAAAGGATAGCGCGTTCCAAATAAAAAATTTAAAACGATAATATTCTGTATTTTTACGTATCTTATCTTGCATCCCACCCATCTGGGGGCATGAAGTAACGAGTATCAAAGCTAGAGTTACATACATGGGATGCGTAAGATATTTGAGGAAAAGAAGCAAGGCAATCGACAAGATATAAAAATAATCATTAACATGTGCGTGTTTAGTCTCTAGGAAATTTACAAGAATTAATTAAAAAGGATTCCACTTGAGCATTGATAGGTGAGGACAATAAGAAAGCAGAAGTAGTGAGGGAGTTTGTGTAGTTTTTCTGCTTTATTAAGGACCGCTCGGGTGACTGTGTCAGAGGGACAGGATAGGAAGGCTTGCTCCGGGGTATCTTAGAGGAAAGCGGAAAGGCCCCATGGTATCTTTCTTTTTTTTAATTTTCGTACAACATCACCCAGTAGAGGGGCATGAAGGCAAAGCAGTAAAAGTACATGCATGAATGTACACGTGGGGAGGGGCAAACAAAAAGGAAGAATCAAGGCAATTTTATGAAGCGACGATGTGGTTACAGTTGGAGAAATGGCCAATTGTTGAGGAATCTATGAGTTTGGGCTAAAAAGAAAGCAACTAAGGAGATGATGGAAGAAGGGGAAAAGAGGGTAGAGGTGCAAAGGAGGATTTCATAAACGGCTCCAAGGTATATGGAGGTATATTAGTCTATGTCCCTTTCTTTCATGCCTTTTGTTGGGTGAGATCGTAAGATAATAAATAAATAGAAATATGAAATATGGAGGCACACGAAGCTGGGCGATAGTAACGTGTAAGGGTGTTGTGATACTCATTTTTAGCCAACTGTTGGTTCAAAGCGCGAATGGTTTTCTCATCGCACACTGCTAGGGTTTATGCCTTAATGACAGAGATCAAGGATCAAACGCGCCCTTCATGAAACAACATCATCACACATTTTTTACAAAATAATGTCCACATGATCTATTTTCTTTTAAAATTAAAATCGAGATAAAGGAATTTCGGCTATATAAAGAGACATCAATTGAGGTCATTTCCAAAACTATCTCTCATCATATCGTTTCAACAATTAATCAACTGTATAGTGTGATCTGTGATCCGTGCTCTTTCTAACTAGCTCTTGATTTTTATATTTTGAATATTTGATCAATCTTTCCTCCATATCAATTCATATATTTATAATTTTTGAGCTTCTATCACCAACACAATGCGTTTTTTCACTATCCGAATTGTATCCGCCTTTCTGGTAATTGTTGCGATTTCTCAAGGTTCTGCAGAAGCAAAACCTCATCCGAAAGGGGGTGGCTTCCTGAAAAAGATGCTTAAAGGCATGGGCCGTTGAGCTTATAATACCTAGCAGGAAATTTGAAATATTCAAAAGATTACAGCAAGAACCATTTTTTTATTATGTTAGTATCAAAAATAAACTCGCATCTGAATTTTGCTTTCAACTAACAAAAACATATTTTGTTTTCACTTTTTTTGTTTGATTCTAGACATTATTAGTGGTGTCCAATTTTCAAGATCAGAAAAAATTTATTATTCTTTTTTTATTTTTTTAATTGTGATGCATTGAAATTCATGTAGTTTTAAGAGTTTCATTAGTGTCTGAGTCCTGTTTTGTAAGCTAGAAAATGAAGTGAATTTTTATAAACATGTATTTACTATATTTTTCTCATAAGTTGCCATTTTTTGTCCATAGCACCTTCTTCCCGCCCCCCCTGAATCTTTATAGTTGTTCAACCTCATAATCAGCTAAGCGTCTTAGTCTTACGAATAAATATAGAAGCAAACCTTTATAGGTGTTCAACCTCACAATCAGCTAAGCCTTTTAGTCTTACTAATAAATGTTGAAACAACCCTATAAAAAAGATAATCACAACAGAACGAGAAGCAGAGAAATGAGCACAAGATAATAGAGATCAGTAACTACAAAGATAGTATTTACTGCTAAACTGGAAAAGCTTCCGCGTTGCAAACCTATAAGAGGGGATCGTCTTTTAGGAGGATTCAGAAATCCAAGTAAGCAATAGCGCAGAGCGAGCTTAAGGAATCAGATCAAGTCACCTGCAGCGGAAAAAATTTAACTAAATGAATTTCAAGTGGGACACAACATTCATAGTATAATATGATAAGTAGTTGGTGAAGTAAAGTACCTTTTAGGAGGATTCAGAAATCCTAGTAAGCAATAGCGCAGAGCAAGCTCAAGGAATCAGATCAAGTCACCTAGAAGAGATAAGTGTATGAAGTATGAAAAAATGAATAAAAATATATCTATATAAAAAGAAAGACATTGCCGGCAGCAGTCACAGTTAACTGAGGAATAGTGATGATACAGTCTCTCCTTTTATCTAGTTACTGTTCTAGTTTCTGCTGCAGGTAAATACACAATAGAATCACGTTTAATACTAAGCAGGAGTAAATACAAGTGGTAGAGGATCTATGCTAGGTGTAAATACACATATATTTAATGAAATAGGAGACTAAAGCAAAAGATAAAGTGATTGATGTGATGCTCAGCTTTTGTTCAAGTGATTAAAAAAAGGTGTGGGTCAAGTCTTTCAATCTGACACCCTCTTTTCTTATGAGTCTATGGGGAGGAGACCACAAGACTTTAAGAAAGAGGATAGCACTTTACCAGGAGTCAACTTGGTAAGGGACTTGGCTAACATTGAGGTAGTAGGAGTGTAGGGGATTTTTATTTTTCCTGCCAGGACTTTGTCATGCACCATGTGACACTTGAAGCAAAAATCAATCTTTTAATCCATTAATCAGTACACAAATTCATATTTGAAGCACAGAAAGCAACATCTACATAGCAACTGATTTTCTCTTTGTGAGCCTCAATTTGACCGCACTATCTAAACCTTAAATCTAAATTAGTCTATCATCTGCTAATACTTTTCAACCTTAAGCAAATGTGCAATGTATTAGTGCTAGGAGCAATGATATATTTTCAATGTTGGGCTACTTTGTGTCTGAGGGTAAGTAAAGGTCTGTGAGTAGGAATAGGATTAAGGTTAAAAGATCTGTGGGCTATATTGGAGGTTCAGTGATAAATTAAGGGTGGTTTATTAAAGGGGTCAATGCAAGATGGAGTTTTCTATATAATTGGGTGGATTTGGTTTGACATTACTCAGAATTAAATTATAATATTGTTGTGATAGTAGTTAAATTCATGTAAAGCTATTATTGATTCCTAACTTTCTTAATAATCAATTTCATTTCAAATTCTTAAAACTCCTTAAATCCTTTTTTGATTGTTAAGCTCCAACCCTTTGTGAGATTAACCTGAATATTTAGTGTTACTGTGAATTACATTATTATTCACCTTGAACTTATCTCAAAGAAGTTTTAATTTATCTTTGACTTATCTTTGAACCACTCTCTCAAAGTATTCCTCTGTGCTTCAAAGGAGTCCTCAATAATCTTTTCCAATCTCACTTACTCAGAAACACCCTTGACCTTATGTGTAGGCTGTCTGGTGACAGACTTGCTCCCAAATCCAGTGGTATTGTACCTTAATATGTTTTATGCGGGCTTAGAAGATGGGGTTTTGTGTGAGAGAAATGGCGCCTTGATTGTCACCAAAGATTGTAATTGGAGGAGCAATGGGAAAATTCAGTGATCCAAAGAGTGAAATGAGCCAAATAGCTTCTTGTCCAGCAGAGGCACATGGTCTATACTCCACTTCTGAGGAAGAGAGAGAAACTGTGTGTTGCTTCTTTGACTTCCATGAAATGGCCCCTCTGTTGAAGAAGAAAATGTACCCTGTTGTGGATCTGCCAGTGCTGGGACAACCAGCCCAGTCAGTGTCAATGTACCCTGTGGGTAAGGACCATGAGTGGTGGCCTAGGGGTTGTTGTTGCTTGACAGGCCTTGAGAATTTAAGAGCTAAATATATTGTGCCCACTAAGTAGCAGAGGATATGCTTGAAGGAAATCCAGTGAGTGATACTGGGATTCTTCAAGTGTTGTGACAATTGGCTGACTGAAAAGGCAAGGTCTGGCCAAGAGCATTGGCCTAAGTAATTGAGAGATCCAATGGCACTACAGAAATTGATGCTTAGATTGTAGAAGTGTTCAATCTCAATTGGAGTGGCGGGAAGTAATTAGTTGTGAGAAATTAGGGGTGTAGCCATTGTTTTACAGGTTGACATGTGGTATTCCTTTAGGAAGTTCAATATGTAGGTTGGTTGGGATAAATGGACTGAGTTAGAATATGGGTTATTAACAATTTTTATTCCAAGAAAGTATTTGAGAGGTCCTAGGAATTCCATGTTGAACCTGGTGCTGATTTGTTGTTTGAAGGTGGTTAGGTATTTCATAAACATGGCCAGATCATCCACATGAAGATACACAAATAGTGGATTATTTTTGTCATCTGAGGTGAATAGGCAAGGATCTGATGGTGAGGGTGAGAGGTTTACTGAATGAAAGAAGTTTTTGATTTTTTTTGACCAGCAGTGTGGGGACTGTTTCAGACTATAGATTGAGCATTTGAGTTTTGAGGTTGGATTTCTCATGTTTTCAGTTATTTTACACCTGGGGGTATTTTCAGATAAACATCTTCCTCTAATGAGCTGTTGAGGAATGTACCACTAACATACATGTGTTCCATTTGGTACTGATGTTGTGTTGCAAGTGCCAAGAGAGCTCTGAAGGTGGTGAGGCATTGTGTGGGAGAATAGGTTTCAAAGTTATCAATGCCTTCTTTTTGATGGAACCCTTGGGCACATAATTGGGATTTAAATTTGGAGATCCCTGCAAGTTTATTTTCTTTTACAGTGAATACCCATTTTGTACAAATAGGTTTGGTGCTAATGGGTTTTTTCACAACATCCCAGACTTGGTGTTTTCAAATATTCTCTATTTCAGTGTTTATGGCTTCAGACCATGCTTCAGCATCCTTCCCAGAGACTGCAAGTTGATAAGTGGGGGGAATCGGAACTGATGAGGCTAAAGGTACAGATTTAGTGTGGTGAAGTTGATTTGGGGGATGTATCTGATGTGGCTCATTGATAATGTTGTTGGAGTTTATTTATTCAGGAGGAGGCTGGCCAGTAGAAATATATGTGAATATTTCAGAAATCATGATGTTTTTTTGTTATATTAGAGGTAGAATTTCTTCATCTTCATTGTCTTCAGGTTCAGAGGGCTCTTGATCAGGAGTAAAAGATTCTTGTGGGGGAGAGACAGGAAAAGGTTGATTAGGATATTCATCTGATTCTTCTTGGGATTTTTCTGTAGTCATGATATTAGGACATTCTTCATTTAGTAAAGGAAACAGAAAAAGGGAATTGGTAGTATTTGCCTGCCTTAGTTTTAGGTAAGGTAATTCATCTTCATTAAGTATTAAATCATGTGAGTATGAAATAGAATGAATGGAGGGATTAACAAGCCTATAAGAGCTTAACTTTTTGTCATATCTAACTAACATTAAGTTGTGAGAAGAGGAATTGAATTTCCCTTTTAAAAGTTTTTTTAGGATTAATGAGTAGGCACTGCACCCAGAAGTCTGTAGGTGGGAGAGATAAGGGGAATAAACAAACCATTTCTCATTATGAGATACCATTTGTTGGATTTTAGTTGGGGCTCTATTGTAGAGATACACAGATGTAGTGACAGCCTCAGCCCATAGTTCTGGAGGAAGATTAGCTTGAAAAAGAAGGTGATCCATTACAGGTATTCCTGGGTGACTTAGTTTTTTATGCCAGGTAGACAAGCTGTTAGCAAAAGAAAGAAGAGAATCATTATTAGAGGAAGACTTACTGGTGAAGACATTTTTGAGAACAAATAAATTTTTCACAAACTCTCCCACTAATCTGAATACAGAGTTAGTATTTAGGAGAAATATATTCCCATTAATAGTCAGTTCCATACCACTATGTTTCCTTCTCAAAGCGCCCAAGCTAATGAGGTTGATTTTTAAGGTTGGGAAAAATAGGAAATTTTTGAGGATTATTTGTTGGTTGTCAAAAGCTAGGATGACTGAGCCACTTCCTTCAGAGAGTGCTGTAGAGTCAACACCAAAGGCAACAGTTTATTGGAAATTGTTAAGAAAACAGAAATGGTCCATAGAACTAAACATGTGTTTAATGGTGCTTCTGTGCAGAATTAAAGTATCCTCAGTGAGGGCAGAAAAAGTTGAGAAGCATTTTGGTTTTGAGGGCTGAATTTGGGACAAGTGTATAGCAAGATTTTCTTTGAAGGTGTCCATTTTCTTGCTTTGCAGGTGAGGATGAAGTTGAAAACAATGTTTTTCATTGTGTTTGGTCTTTGAGTTGTGTTTTCTTCCTCTGCAGATCTTGTAAGATTTCTTTTTGGTGATTTTAAGGGCCTTGGGCTTCTCTTTTTGGGTGATAGTATGTTCAAGAATGAATTTGTCAAGCTCTTAAATTAGATTTTCAAAATTTATTGTCTCCTTTCTTACTTGAGCATTATGAAGTAATAATTCTAGGAATGAGTTGAATCTGTTTGAGAGATGGTATAGAAAGTAAGATTCAAGCAGGTGTTCTTTGAGCTCAAGTTATACAGCACCTAGCTCTGATTTAATTGTTTTGATAAGTTCAATGTATTTTGGAATATCCCCTGGGTAAGTTACCAAGGAAAATTTTTGGAAATCATGCATCTTGTTAGCATCACTTGATGAATTATAGTGGCTGGATAGTCTTTCCCAAAGCTTATGGGGGTCATTTTAATTTTCAGGGGTGAAAAATACTTGAAGATGATACAGTTTCATGAACTAGGTAATGTAGCCAGAGGCTATTTGCTTACAAAGCCAGAATGGCTTGAAATCAGGGTTGAACTCTGGAGGGGGTGAGGTGCTGTAAATTACTACATTTTAAAGATTTTGTTGCATGAACAAGCTTTCCATGCAAAAAGACCACAGTTGGTAGTTTTCCTTGTCAAGGATTGGGCTTCCTGACAGATTGAAGTTTGAGGCTTGCATGATTCAGTGGATGTAATAAATTACTACATTCAGTATTACTGTAAAGATAAAGCCTAATTTCATAATCTATAGAAGGGGCACACCTTTTAAGAGGATTCAAAATTCAAGTAAGCAATAGCACAGAGCAAGCTCAAGGAATCATATCAAGTGACCTGCAGTAGAAAACAGTTTAATAAATGAATTTCAAGTGGGAAAAAAACTTTATAGTATAATATGATAAGTAGTTTGTGAAGTAAACTCCCTGCTCATTTTAAATTCTCTTAACAGCCTCCCCAGAATACAAGCAACTTCTTTCATACAGTGTCGTTCAGGGCATTCCCCCTTCAAACATTATTTACTCTGCTTAAAAGTTGGCTGACTCTCTTGTTGTACTCTCTTTTCATCCAACTCTTTTGAGACTCCTTAACAAATTTTATTATTCTGTAAAGCACATACAACTTCTTGCAAAGCTCATTTTTCAGCTGTAAAGATACATAAGATCTCTTTTACTACTACTGTCTTACTTTCTCCCTCTCCTATCATCTCATAAGTCACTCTTTTTTAATTAACACCCAAAGATTCCCTAATATTCTCTCTGTCTCACAATAACACACTATTAGTCCCTTTACACTGCTCTACTACCACCTTATCTATAAGCCAATATCCTTTTGTAACTAGCACTTGTCTGTATACCACTTCCTTCATGCCCTAGTAGGATGAGATTTTATGATATATAAAAAAAAGGCAAGAAGTAAGGACAAAGTTTAATTATTAGTATTTTTTTTGGGAACAGGCTTGGGCTCCACTATCAATTAAATTTATTTTGGATTGAAATCTCTGTGCTACCTTTTGAATTCCCATCAAAATTGGGTATCCAGGTGGTAAATTTTGTAGTGTAGATTTGGTTAGTTTTAGATTTCTTTCACTATCTCATTTCTTATAGGTAAGAGTTAGTTTACAATTACATTTCATTATCTTTGAAGTTAGTGATATCACTCTGGTAGCTAATTAAGATGAAATGGCCATATGAGACCAAAACAAATAAAGACAATCTTTAAAACTTCCCAAAAGGTGGATTCTTTAAGGCCTCTCTAAATAATCATCTTTGCTCATCAGCCTGTGTAATTACAGAAATAAGAATTTTCATTTAAATTTTCAGATTCAAAGCTCCACTGAAAAGTTGATCACTTAGTTACCAGATTATGATAGAAATCTGGGAGGTAGTATAGGTGTTGCAGTTCAAAAAAATTGATTTGTTAGTGGGGAAAAAGCCTGTGCCCAAACAAAAATATTAATAATTACCCTGTGTCCTTACTTCTCACCAAAAAAAATCTAGAAATTCTAACCATTGTTTTCCCTCCCCCCCAACAAAAGTGCGTCAACCAGTCATGTGACTAGCTACATCTGCTGATTGGATATGCAATTAAGCAACCCAACAATTTTCTGCCACCTCCTTCCCCAACCCCTTGTTTATCCCTCTTCCCACCTCAGTTTTTTATATTTTCAGCTTCTCCTTCCTACCTTGATTTGATTTTTTCATTTCTTAAGGTGAGCCATTCTTTTTGTAAGTCTTTCCTTTTTTCACTTTTTTCACTGTTTTTCCTGCTATTTTTGACCCGCATACTATAAGATGTAATTTTTTCCTTCTTTATTAATGTGATTGGTTTTTTTATAGTTTAATTTTAATTTTTTTTAGTTATGGTATTTCACAAATATAAAACTTCTTTATAAATCAAAGCTGTAAACCATACTTTGAAAGACATGTTACTCCATCAGATTAATGAATTACATTTCTCAAACATAAATGATGACTCTCTTTATTTATGGATGAAACTTGATAAAAACATCCAAGCTGTTGTGGTAGATCCTATAAATTTTTTTCAATGTGGATACCCACTTCCACTGGATTATGAGAAATACAAATTTATAAATTAGGTGCTTGATTATTAACCCAACATATTTTTTTTTACTAAACTAAAGGATGATTTGCTTCAGTTAAATGGTATCAATATAAGTATTTCAATTTTACAAGATGAACTCCGCAAACAACTGAATTTATCAAAGAAGGCAACTCAAAATTTACAGTGGCCTCTAACAAGTCTGAGACTGGTATTTTTTAAAGAGTATCACTATGCAATATAGGGAGTGGACTTACTAGCAAGTCCTTAGCCTGAACTGAGATGGAACTCAGATAGAACTCAGACTGAACTCATACTGAACACAAACTGAACTCTACTTGAAAACCCACCTAAAACTGCTCTGCTGAGTGGTGTTCATTCCTGATTGTATGATTCTTTTATCAATAGCTCAATGTGTGTTCAATCTGTGGTGTTTTTGGGTCCAAGGTTTCAGACTCGCTAGCAAGTCCACCCCCCATATTTTGTGGTGTATTCTCTCAATAAATATCAAAAAATGTTTCTCATTTGTATTTTGGTGTGGAAGCATGTTTCAATTGGATATAACATATTATAAATACAAAAAAATGATAGTAACATAAAAAAATTTTAAATCAAAATAGAAAATTTTTCAGCTACCAGAAATAATTATTTTACCCAGATTAAATATGTACCAATAGATTGCTGAGACATTACAGAATGTCTCCCCAAAATGAATTTGAAAATAATTTTTGAAAAAAAAAATCAAAAACAGTGCGCCTCCCCCATGCCTACTAATATCTACCAATTTGTTGATTCTCCATGATTATCAATAACCATTTGGATTTTTTCAGGTATTGAACAAATTAGGTCTTTTAATTCAGAAGTTGGGTAGTCTTCCCAAGCTAGGGGCAATTCTTATTGTATCTCTTGGATTTTTTAGGTTGATTTTTTTCTTACACTTTACACTGTTGAGTTTTGGTGGGAATCCAGAATGGAGCTGCTTCAAATTTACCAGTCTCCTTGAAACTGTAAAGAAAGGTAAACAAACCTGAGTGAGATAGATATATCTTCTGATTTTGAACCTCTCCTTAAAACAGACCAATATTTTGCCTTTGCACTTCCTGAAAAATCTGTGTATTTCTTGCCCCATTTCTTGACATCTATGACAAGATTGGAAAAAAAGACAACTAATAATAATAGATATATATAAGATTGAGTTTAAAGGATAAAAAATACATCACCATAAAAAATATTTTTGATTAAGGAGGGGGAAGAGGTGGTGTGAATTTCAGCCCAGAAGATGTGGGTGATATGTAAATTTCAAAAATTAAATTTGGTCCCAGACTTATTAGAGGGCACTTTACATCCTGGAAAAATTCCTTAAAAGAAAATAAATTATATTGGCTTTATTAGCAATTTCAAGCCAGAATTACTAGTTTTTACTGGTGAGCTTTTAATTTACTTTTGTTTTTTAATTCTAATTTCTCTACTTCAAAGGAAGTAGGGATATCAAAAAATATTGTGCCACAAAATTGGCTAAGAAAGTCAAGCACACCAGATTTTTCAAGAGGGCTCATGCAAAAAACCATTATAATTTAATTCTGAAAAATTCTTTTATAGGTTTGATTTCAAAAATGATTCAAGAAGAAAAAGTGGCCTGATTTGATTTTGAATACTTTCTGGAAGATATATTGGTAAGTGAATAGTTTTATTGGTTCAATGACCACTACAATAATATGTATTTTCCAAAAACAACTTCAGGTACCTTCCATGAATTTTTTTCCTGGCCTTTTAAGTGTCTTTCTCATTGATAATTCAGAAATTGATCAAAATGGAAGAATAAGGGAGATTTTTGGGAATCAAGCATGTGTACTCTTATATTTTCACTCTTATTCTCCTGATTTTCACCCTATTTAAAAACTTTTTTCACTTTGAAATATAAATTAAACTGTTTAAAGGCTTTGAAAGGGGGACATAATGATTTTAATACAATTCATAATTTTTTACATTTAGTTTTTACTTACTCTTTGACTAAAATATTATCCCAAGCAAGTAGTTACATACCATAAGATTTTATATAAGTTCTTTTACAATTTTAAACAAAAACATGATATATAATGGTGAGCTCAATTAAGATAACCCAACCTTAAGAAGTACACCACATTTTTCTGGATTAGGCAAGTGAATTGAACCAATAATGTTAAATTTATCCCAATTATTATATCTACACCACTAATACCTGATTTTGAATTCCAAGTGAACTACTCATTGTAAAATTTCCTGATTTAGATGCGTTTTAAGTTGATATGAATAAATTTTCATTAATAAGTTTAACTCATTGGTGATCATGAATAATTTACTGTCTCTCCACTTAAACTGAGGAATATTATTGAAAGGTATTCCACTTCCACCCATATATCAAGGCTTTCAACTTTAGAAAGATAAATGTGTAATTAACTCATGTATTGAGGAACTAAGCCTTAGATTATTATTAGGTTTTCCATAGGAAACTTCCACTGATGCCTCTCTAGCAGCTGTAGCAATTAATAAGTGGTTTTGTATTTAAAATAGAATAAATATCATACCATAGCTTTTTAAAATATTAAATTTGATTTCATACATATAATATTTATAATTAGTGATATCAATTTGATTCCAGTAAGTTGAGCATCCTTGTCAGTACCTCTTACTTGGAAATAAAGAGAAAGTAGATGAATGGGGAGGTTTTTATTCAAAAAATATTATCAAAGAAAATTTATTTGTATCAACTTAAGAAAATACAAGTTAGGAAAGTTTTAAGTGAGGAGTTTACTTGCCTTGTAAACCAGATATGGGTGGTATGGACATCAGAATTGAGAAAATTAATATTAAACCACAAAATATTTGGGGGGGACTTACTAGAAAGTCCTCAACTTGAACTTTGATGGAGCTCAGATGGAACTTATAGTGAGCTGATACTGAGATCTACTTTGAGCTCATCTTGAGCTCTTAAACAAGCATGTATGATTGTGTTTGGAATCATAGAGAGAGTTTAATAAGAAATTGATTGAAATACAAATAAAAGGGAGCTTAAGAACCTGATTGATTCACAGTATTTTTTGATAAAACAAAATTCATTTTTCATTTTTGAATTTCAATTAATCAGTAAAAAGAGTGAGAATTATATTATTTATTACCAAAGTATCACTTTCCACATGTCTAATAAGTTTATTGATTTTTTTTAAAAAAATAAAAAAAAAATCAATGGCTCTTTTTATTGAAAACTACTTTTAGCACAGAGTCTGAGGCTTCAATTATTGAATTTAAAACATATCACCTAATTTTTTTGATCTATGTTTATAATCTTTGATTATGCAAGATAACTAGCTTCAAATGAATCAATTTATCTAAAAAGATGTTGAAGCATCAAGATTCATTATTTTTATATCCTAGAATACTTTAAAATCACACATAACTAAACAAATAAAAAGAAGGCAATGTGATTTCTGAATTAATTACTCAAATAAGTACCCTCACATCTTTTTTATACTAAGAACTAATATTTATAAAATTATTTGATTATATGTCTGAAAGAAGTATAATTCTTATAATAGTAGACTTAAATCAAGTTTTTGAGCTTTATCAGTTTGAGAAGATGATAGAAATTAAAAGGAAATTATTATTTTTTCTCATTTTAGACTTGTTTATTCCTCAAATTAAAAAGGTTTGTAATATACATTTAGTAAAAGCAATAAATATATGAGATTTTGAAAATTTTCTTGATGTAGTTCATCATCATTCCTGTCAAGCAAAGCTCAAGTACAGAGATATGAATAGCTTGAAATAGTCAGTTTTATAGAATATTTTAATGCTACTAGATTAATGCTGTAGTTAAAATCCAATAAGTATTAACATATCACTTAATAGGGGGTGTCAGTTCTGGCAAATCCGCACTTAACTTAAGTGCGGATTTCAAACCAAATCAGTACTTACAAATCAGCACTTAAATTTTGCAAAAAAGTCACTTATTTAAAAAATGGGTGTCAGTTATGACCTCAAATCAGCACTTTTTTCCCGTTTTTTTTCACAACAACATGTTGGCCACAAAACATCCCTTCCTTTCTTACCCCATCCCTGTCACATGTGACACACTGACCTTCCTCGCTACCTACCCATCAATCCTTGGCACACACCCCTTCCTAAAATTTTCAACATTTTATTACAGTTCACAATTGACATCTGCCAATCTATATCTGCATCCCAAAATTCATTATTCAATCTTACTCCATACAGGGCTACTTCTGGAGCCTGCTTTACTAAGTCCATTGACACAACTCTTGCAAAATCATATTCACACTTTTGGGGAAGGGTGCTGAAGTAAGCAATATTTCTATTCATCGTAGAATAATTTTCATTATTCTCTCTACAAATCTCATGCTCATAGTATGGAGGAATGGTAGCCAAGTTATTAAAATTTCTATATGGCATGGAAAGATTTTATAGAATCTCCTTACAAAAATTATTGAGTTCCGTCATTAACAAGTCAATTCCTCCACCTAGTCCTGTTTTAAATGGATGAAATTCATGAAAGTCTTCTCCATATTGTCGACCACTGTGACCCAGATACTCAGTCGAGGATTCAAAGATATCAGTATGTCTCATGGTACTTGTGCTAGGTTGTTCACTGTTGTAGATGTAATGAAATTCTCTTTCCATTGGCTTAGACTCTATAAATATTGAAAAGATGCATGTGTGAAATGCTAAAATGCATAAAAGAAAATAGCCTTTGTAAATTGAAATAACTTTTTTTTAATAAAAAGAAGGAACAATGAAAATTCAGATATATGAAATAGTATTTTCTGAATTTTTGTAAGAATCTTGTAATATAATATTTCCAAAATTAACCAAGACACTTGAGTTATGCGTTCTCTAAGTTCTACTGATCGAGACGTCATGGGAAAGAATGATGATACTTGATACCAAAGCATAGTCTATAGCTATAATTGCAAAGATTCTTCAAAGGTGCCCATTTTCTTGAGGTAATTTTAGCCTGCTTGAAGCTTTTTGACATAAAGGCATCAATGTTTTCTGTACAGACTTTCACAAGGAAAATTTTCTTATCACCTGCTGACAGGTCCCTCTTTTTTAATCATTACTAATAGATTACCTAAAAATATACCTCTTACTCACACCACGTGCAAACTGCAGAGCATTTTGAAATTTCATCACCTGGAGTATTTGTCTGGGACGCAAAATCTTACTTAGGGATCAATTGAAGCATCACCTGGATATCACAAGTCCTCCTTACTTTCTGGAAATTTAGCTCTCCAACAACTGTAGGTAAGTGGGATGACAAGTTGGCAGGCAATAAGACTTTTTATGAGGGATGAATTTAAATGGGAGGGGAAATTTTCATGAATCTAAAAAAGGATTGAAGTGGGATTCAGAACGCCAGTGGAATCTTGCAGGTGATGAATTTTCCGAATCCTCTACAGTTTGCAGGTGGTGTCAGTTGTCATACCATCTAGAGCCTGTTGAATTCCCGATTGTTTCCTTTCCCTTTGATTTTTTGCCCAAATGTTTTACCTACTTTACATATTTATGTCCATTCCTTCATGCCCCATGTTGGGTGAGATTGTAAGAAATAAAAATAAGTAAATAAAAACTGATGAGAGATTGACAGAAGGGAAAGCTGGGTAGGGTTTAATTGAAGGAAGGAAGTATGATGAGGATGTTTTAGGATATTTGAAGGCAGATTATTGTGGATGAGGGATAAGTGAGAATTATAGAGAGGAAGAGAAGAGATGAGATGAGATAAGAGATGAGATAAGATAAGATAAGATAAGAGAGAGAGGGAGGGAGAGGGAGGGGGGGTAAATTACAAATTGAGGGAAGGATAAACAAAGATTGATGAGATCAAGATGAAGAAGAGGATTGGGAAGATGGAAGAGAGGAGAGGGAGGAAGATAGAGATGATGATGAGAGTGACACGTATCAGTGAAATAGGACTTTATGGTGAAATCAGCACTTTTGGTTAAGAAAGTGTGGATTTGAGTGAAATAAGTGACTTATTTCATTTTGAAATCCACCAGTATTGAGGCTAGTGTGTTTCAGAAATCCGCACTTATTTAAGTGCGGATTTGCCAGAACTGACACCCCCTAATATAAGGGTTTCAGTAATTTTAATCTCACTAATTATAAATGGTTTACAATCTTATAGTTGGTAGAAAAATAGAGAATATAGTTCTAACACTATTAATAGACTTTAACATTACTAATGAAATATATTGTAATTGTAATGGATATATTTTTTAATTGTAATGATAAAGAATGTGGAAAATAAGACCAAAAACCCTTTTATTTTATACCCAATAATTCTCCCTTGATTTACCAGTCCTATAAACAGCCAATGATGCCACATTCTAGCTGATACAACTTTCCTCAACATGAGGAATAACCTATAAAACAATTAGAATGATATCACCTGCTAAAATCCTGCAGTAATAGAGATAATCCATCAAAATAAAAGAATAAGAAAAAAAGAGAGTTTATGTATGTAATACCTTAAAATAAAAGACCAAAAAGAGAAATAATAACACTAAATATTACAGAATATTAAGGGGAATCAAAAGTAGAAATGATGGGGCTAAGAATGACAATATACTATGTGATATCCCCATCCAAAAATGACCAATATTGGCTGAGAAACCACTGACAAACCCAAAAAAGGGAAAGAGATATGGGGTAGCTACAAGCAGTCCTTGGAAGGCCCTTTCACGGGTAAATCCTTGACTAATTTAGGCAAATTTAAGTGTGCTAGTGAATTAAAGGCCCCAAGATTTAGGTTATTAATGAAATTAGTGCATATAATGAGGTCAATGCACTTATAATTAAATTAGCACCCTAATAAGTGCCTGTTGCTTATTTTAGCATGTTTTTCCGCAGTGGGAATATAATTTGGGGGAATTATAGTGTGAAAAAGATAAATTTTTTAAAAATGAAGCTATTAACACAGTAAAAATGCAAACACTATGTGGCCAGTACACAGAAGCCATTTCTGGCATAAAAAACACCAAATTTGAAAAGTGTTATTTTTATGCATTTGAATAGCCAAATAAATATTCCTAATTAAGAAAAATTGATCTTTCAAAGCACATTTTTAATAATTGGGGGTGTAAATGTTCAGGGATCTGAAATTAGGGATCAGGATTTTTTTTCTTAGGATCAGACATTATTAATTGTGGAAGATTCTTATGTACTAGCCCCAGGGCTAGTGGATAAGGAATCCACAATAATGCATTATCCCACCTCTTATACCCCAATTTCCATTCCTAATTCTTGATTCAAAACTCATCACATCCATGATAGATTTTTAAGAAAGTCACATGACTTATAATTGCTGATGCCATCCTTAAGTCTTTCCTCACTCTATCCGAGAGTAAAATAAAGGACAACTTGTAGGCAAGTTGTCTTTTTGTCCCTCAGACTAACCCAAGAGTAACCTCAGTATTAGCTCCAGTGGTTCTATTTTTTGGAAGAATGGTTGCCTCATGAATTAAGGATCAAAAGTTTTATCATCTATGCATCAATTTTCCTTGAAAAAAATAAAGCAGGAGTTGGTATGAGTCAAGAATTTTACAGTAAAAAATATATGAATACCAGATCTCTTTAAAAAAAGACATATTTATCTTATTTCTTATTTTATATACTTTTGGAATAATTTCCTCAATTTATTCACTTGTATTATATATTTTATTCAATTTTTAAAATTTATTAAGCTTTTATTTTAATTTCTGCTGATTATTAAAATCATTTCTTAATTTTCTATTAATATTCAGAATTTTTAGAATTTTTAGCATTGTTAGATTTTCTTAGATTTTTTTTACCTTTAAATAATTTCTATGAATTTTTTGGAATTTAATAGCACTTCATTTAACTTTTTTAAATATTTTTGAATTTTAGGAATTTTTTTTGATCAAATTGCATTTTTTTGGATTTTTTTTAAATTTTTTGAAGTTTTCTGTATTTGTTAGATTTTTTTAGTATTTTTTGAATTTTTTTTAATCTATTTTGAATTTTTTGAATTTTTTTTGACTTTTTTTTGACTTTTTTTGAATTTTTTTGAATTTTTTTTTAGATTTTTATAAAATTTTTTATACTTTTTTTGAGATTTTCTGATTTTTTTTTGGTGTTTTTTGAATTTTTTTGAATTTTTTTTATGTTTCTTTTGATGTTTTTGGTTTTTTTGCATTTTTTTGAATTTTTTCTCACTGTTTTTGTCAGCCAGGCTGTACCAGGAGCCCAGTAAAACTTATGTTAAGTTATTGGACCTGAAAGAGGGAGAAAATCTATGCTTTTTATGTATATAAATTAATATTATATTGCATAATAAAATTAAGTACAAATTACCTTATTAAATAAAATTAAAATAAGGGTTATATTTATTTTATTATTTTATTAATTATATGCTATTAAAATAAACATAAATTATATTATATTCTATAAAAAATTAAGCGCATTTTTATGTATTTAAATAATTATAAAATAATAATTAATTAATTATAATATTATATTATACTTATAAGGCAAAATGTTGACTTATAATAATATTAATTAATTATTAGACCGTTATAATAATTTATACATTATTATCCCTGATTTTTGGGCGCTTCTGTGGCTCAAAATTATGTAATTAAATTTATTAAACCATTTAAACTAATTACATTCTCATATTTTAATCTAAAATAATTACTTATATTAATTGTATGAATTAAACTAGTAATATATTACATTCCACTTTAAAATAGTACTGCATAATACTTATTTTAAATTACATTAGTTATTTTTTATATGTCTTGTACTTATTTATGCGTAATATCCAGGGGGAATTAATACTGGTGAAATATTGGCTACTGCATTTTAACAATTTAGTACATTTTTTGATTTCTCACCCCTTACATTTACTCATAAATTATAGTATTTACTTTTGTGGCGCTTCAGAGGGCCCCTTGGCTATATAAGGGCTTTGGGAACCCCCATCAGCTGCATCACTTACATTATTACACTTTATTTACACTTATACATTTTTATACACATATTGATTCCTTTTCTTTTAACTAGTAATACATTTAGTTGAAATAAAATAAATAAATAATATATACAAAATCTTAAGGTTGCGGTAAGAACATTAAACTATAATATTTGACTGCTGCGCATTGAAACTAGAATACTTACATTACAATAATATTAAAACTACTCACTTTATATATTAAACCTTTTCCCTTGTTTGCGTCCTTCCCTCTTTTCCTACTTTCCATTCTTTGTCTTCTTGTGTTTCTTTCTTCTTTTTCTTCTTTCCTTCTTCCACCTTCTAGACAACCGCGCCGATACTTGAGGGCCTTTCCAAACGACGAATCGAATCTTGACGACCATTTTGGACGAATGTCAAAACGCATAGACCACTTGCGCAAAAAGGTGAACTTTTTCTGCTACCATGAATTGAACCGGGGAACTAAATATAAGGTTTATATATTTTTAAAAGTCCTATATATTGTAAGTGATTTAACAATCACTACTGTAAGTCAATCTCTGCCACTTTCAACTATTATACAAGATTTTTTATTGCAATAACAGTGTTTTTGGCTTAATTGCTGAAACACTGAGTGTAAGTGATCATAATTTATTTTTTTTATTCCTAGTTGACCATAATAGAGTATATCTCTTAGTCCTAGAAGCTATTTATTTTATTTAAATTATTTAATTAATTATCTTAAATATTTGGTATTATTGGTTGACCAAAATAGTATTTTATACTTAGTCCCAATAAATATTATTAATTATTTTTGGTTGAAAATAATAATAATCAGTGTATTTAGTCCCAAATTTAATTCTATTATTGATTATTGTTTTATAACATAAATAATAATCTTTAAATTTAAATTTTTATTGTTTTAATAAATTTGAAATAATAAATTAAAGTTTGATTATTTTAAAATAATACTTTTTCTTTATTGTTTTTAGGATTTAAAATAATAAATAATTTTATTATTACTTTGAGAAATTTTTTTTCTAATAATAATAAATTTTTTATTGTTGATAAATTCAAAATAATAATAAATAAACCTTATTGTTTAAAGATTTTGAAATTTTAAATAAATTTTATTATCCAAATCGATTGAAATAATAAATTATTAAATTAAATCAATTTTATTTTTATTATTATTGTTGTGATTTCAAAATTAAACAGTATAATAAAGAACAATAATTAATTACCTTTTGAATCAGTGATTTTATATTAACCACTTGATTTTTTTTATCCCACAGATAAAACATGTCTTCCAAATTGAGTGAAACCATGGAAAATTTGAATGTGGATGAAATTGAAATTGATTATGATGCTGATACTGCGAGTTCTTCTAAAGTTGCACATAAAAAATCTTATGCTAACAAGAAAAATTCACATAATTCAGGATGTGGAAATGATAGGAGAAGTAAACAAATCAAACCCCCTTCCCCCAGCACAACAGAAGGAAGTAAAACCTCCAGTACCTCAAGAAGGTCTTCCAAAAGGCTTCAAAATAAAAAACTTCCTCTGTCCCAGCAAATCAGAAATCTGCCCAGTCACATCAAAGAACTGAAGACAGAAAACATGAAATACAAGGCAAAAGTAGACACCTTGTGGGATCAAGTTCAGGAACTCAGGACCCAAAATCAGGCCCAGGCCCCTCCTCAGTTGCCTCCCAGTCAGCCTCAGTTTCAGGCTCAACCTTCTCAGCCCCCCAGCTCCTTCACCCAAAATCAAAACACTCTACAAGTGGAACAGTGGAAATGGGATTACTTGATGAGCCATTACCAACAGAATGTTCAGCAGCCAGCAACTCAACACCCTGACCCACACAGGACACAAACCTCCAATCCTACTCCTCAGCCCCATCCTTATCAGGGAGGCAGAAGAAAGAAGGCACAGGGGAAGTTTCCTCCTCTACCATGGTAAGTGATTTGGTTGATAAACGTTTTGGTATTTATACTAATAAGAATTCTTCTACAGGTAATCTTATTGACTATGGTGAAAGAACAGTTAAGCCTATTAAAATACAACTTCCTGTAATTAGTAGCCCTAATGATGTTCTAAGCAAACTTTCTTTTGATGAACCATTACATTTGACCTCTACTTCTTTAGTTAATCCTTCTCTTGCAATTAAAAATGATTCTGTTGCTCCTGAAATTTATGTTTTACTTGAGAAAACTTCTGAAGAAATATTGAAAGACTCTCCTGATTTTAATGTTATCAAAGATAAAATTTTAAGAGATTTATTAAAACATGAGAATGATAGATTAAATAATTTACATTTACACTGCAAAGTGAGTTCTTCTGTCCAAGACACAGCTTATTTCAAATTGAAAGATACTTTAAATACCGTCCTTTCTCAGCAAAAGTCTATTATAAATGATCACAGATCACTCTCTGATAAAAATAATCATCTTAATAAACTTATCAATGATATGAAGCCACTTATGGATGAAAATACTTCCTTGAAAAATGACAATAAGCTTCTGCACAGTGAATTAAGAAAATTGAAAATTGATTTCCAGAATTTGAGTAATAAATTCTCAGTAGAAGAGGACAGAGATGTTCTATCTATTGCTAAAATTAATGATCAACTATCTTATATCCCTGAATTAAGGAATAAATTATCTGATCTTGAGAAAAAGGTTTCTACATTACAAGCTATTCATGATGACAATTGTGATGAGTTAAGAAATAATACTAAACTTTCTGTTAATTATAAAAATAAACAGCCTGAACAGGGTGTTTCTTCTCTCACTTGTAATGCCCCAATTAAACCAGTTGATAACTTGTCTGAGAAGTCTGGTGCTTCAAACAAAAAGTATTTTGATACTCACAATGAGCCATCTGCCTCTGTCAGTAATGAAATATCTGAAAACCTTTCAAGACTTCAAGAATTAATTACCTTGAATAATTCAAACCATAAGGCTGACCACCCTAGCAGTAATAAAAACTGGCCGAAACTGGACCAATACCCTACATTTGATGGTGATTCTTCATCTGATTGGCAACACTTTATCCAAAGAATTGATAATTTGAAGAAGTCATATAAATTACCAGATGAAGAAATTGTTTCTAAGTTAATTTCTTTATTCTCCAATGTAGCCTTAATGTGGTATGAATCTGTTTTATTGGATGATATCCATTATACATGGAATGAATGGAAAACCTTGATTGAGAATCAGTTTGGTGGTTCAAAATTTAGATTGGCTCAACAGAGATTGTATGAGAACTCTAAATATATCTCTTCCTCTGTTGATAAACCAATTGTTTTTCTTATGAAAGTAACAAAAATCCTGAGAGCTATTGATACAAAAATGAATTATGATATTTGGAGAGATAAAATTCTTTATAAATTACCAAATTCTCTAAGAGATTTAATTGTGGCTAGAACTGAGCATGTAAGAGAACATTCTTCTTTTATTAATATCTGTAATGAAGTATTATTTAACCATAGATATGAACCAAAGAATTATCCTATGAAATCTTATCATGATCAGAGTAAGCCCTCTACCAGACCACCAGAAAAACCTGGTAAACCCTCTGCCCCAGTTGCACCCAAAAAATATGCAACTAATACTTGTTTTAAATGTAACAAACCTTGGCAGAAGGGCCATGTGTGTGACAAGAAAATTCATCTTGTTGAACAAACTGCAGACACTGAGGATGCTGATGTTGATCTCAATGATTCTTCCATTGACTGTGACAGTAATATCTCCTATGAAAATGACTCCCTTAAAGATGTCTTAATGTTGGAACAAGATGTGCAGTATTTAGACAATATTTCTGAGGAGTGTAATTTAGATTTATCTTCAGTAGAAAATGCTGAAATCATTAAAGATATTACTGACAGCTCTATATCCATATCCCCTTTGAAGGCACCAGTTATCATTAATGGTAAAAATGTTGAGGTTGTTCTTGACTCTGGTGCTGGAGGAAGTGTGGTGTCTGAAAAGGCACTGGCTTCAGTGGATAAAGATTATATGGATAAATTATTACCTATGACATGTGAAAAATGGAGAGGTTATGGCTCTATTTTGTGTCCCATTGGCAAATACAAAGTCACTGTATTCTTCAAATATAATGGTGGTTTTGTCAGAGCTGTTTGTGAATTTGTTGTCATGAGAAATGATAATTTGAGCAATTGGTTTATTATGGGTAATGACATTCTGACCATGTTTGGTGTAAAATTGGACCCTGCCAATAATTGATTCACATTGGGATTGAATGGCAAAAGGAAATTCAAAAATTCTTCCCCTAGAAGATCTTCTGCATATTTTTTAAAGTCTTGTAACTCATTAATTCAATGTACAGGTAGACCAACAAATGAAATGGATAGTTTATTAACTGAAATAAATACTGCTTCTTTTGGTGATCAATTAACTAGTGAGCAGAAGTATTCTATAATTGCCTCAATTACCTCTTTTCCTATGGCTTTTGCTCATGGTTCACATGTCCAAGGAGTTTTTAAGGATGAAATGAAAATTAATTTATCCTGTAACTTGAGTGATATTCCTCATAGTCTTAAGAAAAAACCATCTTCTGCTTCTCCAACAAAAAGAAAGGATATTGAAGATAATATTTCTACCTTATTAAAAATGAATATAATTGAGAAAGTGGATGTCACCCCAAAATATTGTGTCATATCCCCAGTCTTGATTTCTTATGAAAAAGATAAGGCTAGATTATGTGGAGATTACAGAGCATTAAAAACTTATACTGTGGATGATATTTATCCTTTGCCCAGAATTAATTCAATTCATGCTACCTTACAGGGTGCAAAATTTATTAGTTGTCTGGATGGCAATAAAGGTTATCATCAAATTCCTGTTGAGAAAAATTCACAGAATTTTTTACTAATTGCTACTCATATGGGAATAAGTAAGTATGTTAGGATGCCATTTGGCCCTAAAAATGCTCCTTCAGTTTTTCAAAAAGTCATGGATAACACTTTCCATCAAGAAATAATTGAAGGATGGCTCATGGTTTATATTGATGACATTATAATTTTTTCTAAAACTTTTGATGAACATATGATACACTTAAATAGAGTTTTCCAAAAAATGGATGAAATCAATATGACCTTGTCCTTAAAAAAGTGTTAATTTGGTTTTCAATCCTTGAACATCCTTGGCCATGTTGTGTCAGGCTTACAAATTTGTGTAGACTAAAACAAAGTTTCTTCCATTCAAAATGTGAAAGCACCAACTTCTGTAAGAGAAATACAAAGTTTTTTGGGTATGTGTGGCTATTATAGACAATATATTAAAAATTATCAGGTCATAGCCTTGCCTCTTACAAAACTGACCAGAAAAGATGTTGCCTTTCTCTGGAATAATGACTGTCAAAAATCTTTTGATACATTAAAAAGTTGCTTAATGACAGCCCCTATATTGGCTCTTCCAGACTTCAACAAACCTTTTGTCCTATACACAGATGCTAGCTTTGTTGGTCTGGGTGCTGCCCTTCACCAAAAACAAATTGTTAATGATAAATCCTCAGAGGTTGTAATTTGTTATATTTCAAGAACCTTAAGAAATAGTGAATTGAAATATGGTGCCACTCAATTAGAGTGCTTAGCAGTTGTTTGGGCTCTTGAAAAACTTCATTACTACCTAGACGACCAGAAGTTTGAACTGGTAACTGACTGTAGTGCTGCGAAGTCCCTCTTAAACCTGAAGACACCAAATAGACATATGTTTAGGTGGCAACTGGCTGTTCAAGAGTACAGGGGAAGAATGACAATTATCCATAGAGCTGGAAATGTTCACTCCAATGTTGATATGCTGTCAAGACTACCCCTACCTAATAATGACTCCAATCCTGCCTATGTCCCTGAGGATGATAACATTCACATTTATGGTATATATATTGTGGACATGGAGGAAAAATTGTTGCAATTAATTCTGGATTCATATGAAAAAGATTATGATTTGAATAAATTGGTTACTATCTTGAATGATCCAAAGAATGCTTCAATTCAAGCATTAATAAAAATTCTCCCACCAAAGTACCAAACTTCTTTGACTAAAGGAAAGTTTTCAATTGATGATGGTTATATTTATTACAGGAGAAAACTTAATAATGTAATTGTTATTTCTCCTTTAATGAAAGAAATCATCTTAAAATTATGTCATGATGACATATTAGCTGGTCATTTTGATCTAGAAAAAACTATGGTCAGGATTAAAAACACTGCATGGTGGGCTAATATGTCTGAAGACACAAAATTATATGTTGAATCTTGTGATTCTTGCCAAAAATCTAAAAGATTGACTGGTAAAAGAGCAGGATTAATGCAACATATTGAAGCACCTGATGCTCCTTGGAAAATCATTAATATGGATTTTGTCACTGGTCTTCCTGTAGCAGGGAAAGACAGTTATAATTCTTGCTGGGTTATAGTGGGCAGATTCACTAAAATGTGTAAATTCATTCCTACCCACAAAGATGTTTCCACCAAAGATTTAGCCTTTTTGTGGTGGTCACATATGTTTAATATTGTTGGATTTCCAAAAGCCATCATATCTGATAGAGACCCAAAGTTTAATTCTGAATTTTGGATGTCTTTGATGGATATATGTGGTTGTTAGTTGAAATTATCCACTGCCCACCATCCTCAAACTGATGGACTGGCTGAAAGGATGATTCAAACCTTGGAAGATATGATTAGAAGGTATTGTGCCTTTGGATTAGAATATAAAGACAATGACAGATTTACACATGACTGGGTAACCTTACTTCCAGGTCTTGAATTTGCTTATAATAGCACTGTTCATTCTGTCACTGAGAAAAAGCCTTTTGAGCTATGGATAGGTTATGTTCCAAGTACTCCTGCTCAAATAATCAATAACAAATTACCAAAGTTGGAATTACATCCTGGTGTGAAGTCTTTTCTACAAATGCAGAAACTGTGCAGAAAACATGCCCAAAGTTGTATTGATAAAGCATTTGAATATGAGAAAAAGAGATGGGATAAATCCCATAAAGAGCACACTTTTAAAAAAGGGTGATGAAGTTCTAATAACTACAGTTCACTTCAATTTACAAGGCAATAACAAATTAAAGGATCCATTAGTAGGACCATTTGTTGTTAAAAGAATGGTGGTAGATAATGCAGTAGAAGTTATATTGTATTCTCCTTATGACAGAAAACATCCTGTTTTTCCCATTTCCCTCCTTAAACCTTATACTTCCAACAGTGACTTATTTCCTAAGAGAAGGGGAAGACCCAAGAAAAATCCTCAGGAAGTCACAGAAATTGCAGAAATTGATAAAATTCTTAATGACAGAGTTATCACCTCTGAAAAAGGTATTGAATATTTATTGAGATATAAAAATAAATCATCTGAGCATGATAAATGTATACCTGGAAAAGAGATTTATAACCTTTCCACTCTATTAAAAAAGTATAAAAAGAAAAAATCTTAGCATTTTTTTTGTTGTTTTTTTTAGAGTGAGGGAGTGTCAGCCAGGCTGTACCAGGAGCCCAGTAAAACTTATGTTAAGTTTTTGGACCTGAAAGAGGGCGAAAATTTATGCTTTTTATGTATATAAATTAATATTATATTGCATAATAAAATTAAGTACAAATTACCTTATTAAATAAAATTAAAATAAGGGTTATATTTATTTTATTATTTTATTAATTATATAGTATTAAAATAAACATAAATTATATTATATTCTATAAAAAATTGGGCGCATTTTTGTGTATTTAAATAATTATAAAATAATAATTAATTGATTATAATATTATATTATACTTATAAGGCAAAATGTTGACTTATAATAATATTAATTAATTATTAGACCGTTATAATAATTTATACATTATTATCCCTGATTTTTGGGCGCTTCTGTGGCTCAAAATTATGTAATTAAATTTATTAAACCATTTAAACTAATTACATTCTCATATTTTAATCTAAAATAATTACTTATATCACTACAAAATATAGGGGGTGGACTTGCTAGCTAGTCCCCAACCTGAACTCAGACAGAACTCAGATGGAACTCAGACTGAACTCATACTGAACTCATACTGAACTCTACATGAACACCCACCTAAAACTGTTCTACTGAGTGGTGTTCATCCCTGATTGTATGGTTCCTTTGTCAATAGCTCAATGTGTGTTCAATCTGTGGTGAGTTTGGCTCCAAGGTTGCGGACTCGCTAGCAAGTCCGCCCCCCATATTGTGTGGTGTATTAATTGTATGAATTAAACTAGTAATATATTACATTCCACTTTAAAATAGTACTGCATAATACTTATTTTAAATTACATTAGTTATTTTTTATATGTCTTGTACTTATTTATGCGTAATATCCAGGGGGAATTAATACTGGTGAAATATTGGCTACTGCATTTTAACAATTTAGTACATTTTTTTGATTTCTCACCCCTTACATTTACTCATAAATTATAGTATTTAATTTTGTGGCGCTTCAGAGGGCCCCTTGGCTATATAAGGGCTTTGGGAACCCCCATCAGCTGCATCACTTACATTATTACACTTTATTTACACTTATACATTTTTATACACGTATTGATTCCTTTTCTTTTAACTAGTAATACATTTAGTTGAAATAAAATAAATAAATAATATATACAAAATCTTAAGGTTGCGGTAAGAACATTAAACTATAATATTTGACTGCTGCGCATTGAAACTAGAATACTTACATTACAATAATATTAAAACTACTCACTTTATATATTAAACCTTTTCCATTGTTTGCGTCCTTCCCTCTTTTCCTACTTTCCATTCTTTTTCTTCTTGTGTTTCTTTCTCCTTTTTCTTCTTTCCTTCTTCCACCTTCTAGACGACCGCACCAATACTACTAGACTTATCCAGTAAAAAAATTAATTATTTACTGAGATGAAGCCACACCATTTAATTCTTATTATTAATTATATTATTTTTACTTATGTATTACTTGCAATACACTAACTAATTACAATAAGTGAATTTAGTAAATATTTAAATTAATAATAATGTCCTTTATATTTTTATTCCCTAACACCGTGCTCAATAACAGGTTGAAAGAGAAATAAAAAAATTAATTCAAAATCTTAAAAATTCAAATTACTTTATTTTAAATGCTTGAAATTCTATTTTAAATTCAAATTAATTTGTACCAAGTGTGACATCTAAAGTGAACTCTAAACTATATCAAATAATGTGATATCTTTTATTGACACATTATTTTAGCACACTATTGTTACTTGCACATTCTTATTTTTGTAATAATTTTCTCTTACACTCCCTTATGGATACTTGTTTACTCTGTGTATTTTCTCTATCCTTTTTGCCTATAAAGAACCTCCTCTTTTGTGCTGTTTGATTCATTACTTAACTTAACAATTTTATTAAAACACTTTAAAATAAAATCATTACTATTATTTGTCTTTTAGTATTTACATTATTGTGATTCTAAATTATAAATGATAATAATAAATATATTATTACCTCTTCTATTGAGTAAAAGTAAAATCATAAGATAAATTATACGTACTTGACTTGAGAATTCCAAATCTATTGCCCAATACTGTAAATTGCCACTGAAAATCTTCTGGACCAAAAGGAGTTCCCCAGTAGTTTTAATGCTTGAATTGAAGTTGAACTCACATGCCAAAAAGACGCAGTGTCTTTTCTAGCATATGAATTGAATTGTGATTGAAGTCATGTGCCAAAAAGACACTGTGTATTTTAAAGCACAAGGCTGCAACCCGATTCCTCAGTGCAAGTTGTTAGATGGACCTCAAGAAATAAAATTCTTTGAAAATTTGTGGTCCATCTTGCAACTTTCACTAGAGAAATTGGAATCAAGTCATGTGCTTGAAAAGATGCTGTGTCTTTTTGGCATATGATTTGATTCCTATTCAAGCATTAAAAAAATCAAAAAAAAATCAAAACAATGCCAATAAAAAATATTAGGGGGTATCAATGTTCAGGGATCCGCAATTAGGGATCAGGAATTTTTTTTTCCAGGATCAGACATTATTAATTGCGGAAGATTCTTATCCACTAGCCCCGGGGCTAGTGGATAAAGAATCCACAATAATGCATTATCCCGCCTCTTATACCCCAATTTCCATTCCTAATTCCTGATCCCAAACTCATCTCATCCATGATTGATTTGCAAGAAAGTCACATGACTCATAATTGCTGATGCCATCCTTAAGTCTTTCCTCACTCTATGCTACTTAATTTTGGTGGCAAACACTTAAGTTTTTTTTCTATCTACACACCCCAACTTCACATTTGGCGGTGAATTCCCACTTCCCTCATCACATAACCCTTCCACCAGCAACAATGAAACACCTCTCTACTAGGAAGCTACTTCACTCAACAATGAATGCTATCACTTTTCTTTTAGTTCTTTACTATAAATGTGACTCTGATTTGGAAGATGCTTTAGCTTATATGTGTTTTCTTTCCAAAAAGTGTTACATCATCACCAGGGGGCCAAATCTTTATCATGATCCCCGATATGATCTGGCCTCCATTCTCAACATTCCTCATTTAAACTTCACACAACTTTTTAGAAATTCTCCCGATTCTTTCTTCAACCTTTATCAACTCATCTCCAATCATCCTATCTTCCATAACAATTCTCATAACAAACAGCGTAATCCTGCCATCCAACTTTCTGTTGCTCTATGTCGCTTTGGCTCAAATGGAAATGGTGCTGCCGTAAGACGTTTTGATAATCTCTTTAACATAGGATATGGTACCGTGATATTATACACCTAGGGCTGTATGATTGCTATCCTTTCCCTCAAGTCTCAAAATCTTGCTTGGCCAACTCCAGAACAGCGACTTGAATCCTCTCAAGTAATGCAAGCTGAAGGTTTCCCTGGCTGTATAGGATTTGTTGATGGCACAACCATCCCTTTGAGTCAAAAGCCTGCTCATGATTGCAACCATTATTTTGATCGCAAAAAAAGGTTTCTTCAAAATCTCCTCCAAGTTCTCATCTTTCACAATCTAACTTTTTATCTTCTTTCTAGATACTCTATTGCCATTCAACTTGTATGCGATGTCAATAAAAAATTTATTGCTTTTCACAGTGGCTTCCCTGAATCGTGTCATGATTCTTCCATCTCCCAAAGAATGAGGATTTCTCAATCCCCTGACTCATACTTTGACAAATCTCAGTACCTCCTTGCAGACTCAGCATATGCAAGTGGAAAGTACATTATACCTGCTTTCCGTGGTGCAAATTCAGAAAATGACCCCAAAACTAAATTTAATTATCACCTTGCACAATCAAGAGTACGAATTGAACATTCTATAGGTATTTTAAAGGTAGTCTTCGGGAGCTCAGAATCCAATTTCAAAAAAAATTGGAGATCAAAACTGCAAATCATTGGATCTTGACTTGCGTATTACTCCACAATATTCTAGCTGATTTAAATGATGAGTTGAATGATCTTTATGAAGAAGAGGATCCTGAACCACCACTGGAACTCCCCTCCCTTGATTCACAAATCATTCAATCAACTGGCATACGCCCCATTATAATGCCAATTACTCTCCAACATTTCTCTTCACCCTTTTAATTTTTAATTTTTATGTTTTCATACTTTCCAAATGTCCTCTTTGTGTACTTTAATCACTTGGTTTTGTATTTTGGTTTGTTGCATATTCATTTTTTTTTTTTGAATTTACGGTGAATATCTTTTTTTTGGATGGCTCATTGGTTTTCTTTCACCTCCTCAACATGAAATCGCATATTTTCTTATATCGCATATTTTGTCAGTGATTTTTTTTTCATTTATCACTCATATCCTTTTCATCCTCTCCTCAAACATCCCTCAAATATTTTGCTTGCATTTATTTTCTCAACTCAACTCACCAGGTAGGTCATTTTTTTTCTTTTTTCTTGGTTTTTTATTTGCTAATCATGATTTTTTTTTTTGCTTTTTTTTGTTTTTTTTGTTTTTTTTTGTAAGTGCTTCATTTATTTTTGTTCTAGGGTAAACCAATTTTTGTTTTGTTTTTTTCTCTTTTTTCTCTTTTTTTTTGTATTTTTTTCTCTCCTTCACCTCTCTTTATCATCCTCAAGGCCCCCCTTTTTCCCTCTCTTTACCTGTCTCAAGACCCCCTTTTTACCCCCTTTTTAGCTGCCTCAAATCCCCCTTTCCCCCCTCTTTAGGTCCCTCATCACCCCCCTTCCCCTCTTTTTAGGTGCTTCAATACACCCCCCTTCCCCTCTCTTTATGTCCCTCAAACCCCCCCCTTTACCTCTCTTTTGCTGCCTCAATCCCCCCCTTCACCTCTCTTTAACCACCTCAAACCCCCCTTTCCCTCTCTTTAGGCGCCTCAAACACCCTCCCTTCCCCCCCTACCCAATCCTTACATCCTCCTCTACCCCCCCCTGATTATTAACGAACGATCTGTAATGATCGTTCGTTAACAAGGAGGTGGGGGGGGGGGGGTAGAGAAGGTGGTAACGGATTGGGAGGGGGGGAGAAAAGATGTTGAGGGGGGGGGGGAAGGGGGGGTTTGAGGTGCCTAAGGAGAGTGGAATGGTAGGGGTTTGAGGCGCCTAAGGAGAGGGGAATGGGGGGGGGGTTTGAGGTGCCTAAGGAGAGGGGAATGGGGGGGGGGGTTTGAGGTGCCTAAGGAGAGGGGAATGGGGGGGGGGTTTGAGGCAGCTAAAGAGGGGGGGATAGAGGGTGATGGGGCATATTAAGAAGGGTAAAGGGGGGGGGATTTGGGGGGATTTGAGGCAGCTAAAAAGGCGGGAAAAAAGTGGGTATTGAGACAATTAAGCAGGGCATTTCAGTGGGATTTTGAGGCAGGCAAGGAGAGCATTTGAGGGGACTTTTGAGGCAAGGAGGGAGGGATTTGTAAGGGCATTTCAAATAAATAAAGGAGGGGAAAAGGGGATATTTATGGGAGATAAAGACGGGTTACCAACTTTCAAATAAATATACTAACAAATTTTTGTTTGTAATTTTGATTAATATTTTAATTTTTTTGGCAGTAATATAGAAAAAAAAAAATTCTTTCTGATAAGGACTGTCCCTCTTATTTACAAAACAAAAAAGGTTTATAATTTTATTTTTAATTTTTCTATAATTAATTTTTGTGATTTTGTTTTTATTTAAATAATTTTTTTATTTTTTATTTATATTTTACTTATTTTATTTTATTTTATTTTTTTTCAGGATCTTGTGAGAAGGTTTTTAATAACCAATCTTCAGGTTCACTTTAAATTTTATATATATATTTTTTTTTTGATTTAATTTTTACTGAAATTTTTTTTTTTGGATAAATTTTTTTTTTAAAGGATTTTGCTTTTATTTTGTTTTTAAAAATAAAACCTCAGGTTTTTTTTTGATAAATTATTTTTTTGGAAAATATTTTACTCATTTTTTTTTTTTTGTTTTTTGTTTTTTGTTTTTTCTATTTTATTTTTTAAATAAAAAACAGTTTTTTTTATTTGAAAAATAAGGTGAGAATTTTTTTTTAAAAAAATTGAGTGGAAATTTTATTGACATTTAATTTTTTTTAAAAAAAATTGAGTGGAAATTTTATTGACATTTAATTTTTTTTCAGATCAAAAAAATGTCTTCTTCTTCAGATTCATCCCTTACTTCTCTCTCATCTTCATCTTTATCTTCTTTACCATCTTCATGTTTATCATCACTATCATCTTCTTCAAAATCAACATCCATACAATCCTTTTCTAAATCATCAAAAACAAATTTATCTTCTTTATCATCTTCATCTTTATCATAACTATCATCTTCTTCAAAATCAACATCCATACAATCATCTTCTAAATCATCAAAAATAAATTTATCTTCTTTATCATCTTCATCTTTATCATCTCTATCATCTTCTTCGAAATCAACTTCCATACAATCATCTTCTAAATCATCAAAAAAATAATGATAATCAGTCTCATAAGAAGAAAAGATATCTGAAAAAAAAAATTCTTCATCTAAATCATCAAAAAAATTTAAAGATAATCAGTCTCATCAGAAGAAAATATATCTGAAAAAAAAATATACAACATTTCAGAAGAAAAGATATCTGAAAAAACATTATTCATCATCTAAATCATCAAGAAAAATTAAAGATAATCAGTCTCATCAGAAGAAAAGATATCTGAAAAAAAAAATTCTCTGTGAAAGTTATTTTTGTCATATCCCAAAAATTTTATTTCATAAAACTAAAGTAGATAAAAAATTTAAATATCCGAAAAAATTACCAAAAGATATCAAATATCTAACCGAAATTGGTGATGATCGAGTGGTTGCAGTTATCAGTAATACATATAAGGCTCAATTCATTTTGGAAGTTCATTAATTTGATGGTGTAAAAGATGAAACTTTTAATCAACTATTGGATCTTATCATTACTCTTTATCAAATGGCTTTGGTTTGATTACCTATAAGGAATACAAATTTGTTGGGTGGTATCATGATTGGATTTGGTTGGAGACCAGGTTTTTTTAAAGGATATTCTCTTGGTATGTCTAATAATTTTTTTTCCATTCTTAATATCATTTCACTTATTTCATTTATATAGGCATATATTCCTTGGTCAAGAATATCACTAAAGCAAAAAAAGATGAAGATTTTCGCTTATGGGACACTCTACCTTCCTTTAATTCTTTTCTTGCTCTTCGACTCAAAAAGCTCTGTAATAAGGCATTTGAAAAAAATCATGAACTTGCAACCAAAGTTGGAATACCGAATTGGTGTGACTCCAAATGGGAAGATATCAGCCACAAATATCTTTTTTTTTCTAATGTTATTATCACTCATTCTGGATTTCACAATAGGATTCATATTGATAGGAATGATGCCAATTTTCTTACTTTTGGAATATTCTCATATATCAATCCGATAACTGGCCACCCAATACCGTCTCCAGCTAAAATCAAAGGACATGGTTTATATTTTCCAGACCACCGGTGAATCATTGATTTTGGTTTGGGAAATGGTATCATCGAAACTATTTGGAATTCTTCTCAGGATAATCATCAAACGACCAAAGCTCCTCCTGGTTTGGAATCCTGTCAAGATTTTACACATTTTGGTTGCTCATTTCAAATCATTAATAAGTTGATACAAAGAATCAATAAGGTAAAGAAAAAAGGTAAAGTTATTCGATTTAAAAAAACTTTATCTAGATCCAAAAAGTATGGGGGTTAGAGTTGTCATTGAAAATTTTATATTTTTTCATAAATTTTTAATAAATATGTTTTATATATCAATTTTGTCAAGTAATGTGATGAGTCAACAGCCTTTGGTTGTATAACAGGTAATCATGATAACATTTATTTGTTTGATTTGTGAGGTTCCTCCTGCCTATACCTGTAGAAAGTCCTAAACTTTTGTTTCTAGACTTGGTCTGCATTTTGGCTTGAGGAATTGTCATAACTATAAACTAGGGAAATTGATATATATTAGATATTTATTTAATAATTTATGTAATTATATTAAATTTAGATGACTTCCACCCCTTACTTCAATAAAATGCAGGGGGGGGGGGGTATTGCCAAATTTTCAAATCTGACATGTGAAATTGATGACTTAGAAAAATTTTGGTGATACCCACCCCTTGCTTCAATAAAATGCAGGGGAGAGTATTGCCAATTTTTTAAAACAGATATAGAATTTTTTTGACTTGTAAATATTTTGGTGATACCCATCCGTTACTTCAATAAAATTCATGGGGGGTTTTGCCAAAATTTCTTATAAGACTTGTGAAATTCTTGACATGTAAGAATTTTTGGGATACCAGTAAAATGCAGGAGGTAGTAAAGCCAAATTTTCATATAAGACTTTCAAGATTCATGATATGAAAGAATTTTTGTGATACCCACCCCTTACTTCAAAAAATTCCAGGGGTGGGGGATCGTCAAATTTTCAAAGGAGACATGAAAATTTTATTTAAAAAAAGTGGGAGAGTAATGAAATAAAGGAAATTATTGGAAATTTTATGTACAAATAAATATGAACAGTTGAAGTGTGAGAGAAATAAAACAAACTAGTCATCCAACAATTTCTTTAAACGTTCAATTTCCTCAACAGATTTATTAGCTTTAACACATTCTATCAATAAAACTTTCTTTTTGCAATTTTCTTCATGATCAAACTTATATTTCATCTGCTCTAATAGGTTTTGATGTTCAAGTGTTTTCTCCTCTTTTTTTGATTTTTCAATACTTAGAGTTAACTCAAACTTCTTCTCCTCCAAATCTTGGGCCCGATCATCCTTCCGTAAAGAGAGCTCGTACTTCCTCTCTTCCAAATCTTGTAGCCTATCATCCCTCCTTAAAGAGAGCTCATATTTTTGCTTTTCAAACTTTAGAGTCTCTTTAGCAGCTTCCACTTGTTCTAGAGTGACAAGAAATGTTAACAATAAGTAGAAGAAAAGCAGAGTAAAGTTTAAATAGTTATGATATCACTTACCAGCATCACATTTCTCTAAAAACTGATCCATCAAAGAAAAAGGGGTTTGTGATGAAGTATCACTTTTTCATCTTCTTTGTAAGTGGAAATTTAGACTACTTGAAGCCCTACGCTTCTTGTTCAAGGTCATATTTTCCTCCTCATCATTGTCACTAGCTTCAGACTCAGTTGATTGTGGGTCCTGGGCTTTTTCATCAGCCTTTTAAGAAATAAGAAAATATAAGTAAATAAAAAAAAGTATTGATAAGATAAAAGAAAAAAAACAGACCTTAGTTAGATTGGGTTGGGTTAAATAGCCAATAGGATCAATAGCAAAGCTATCTAGATTTGTAGAATTTAGAAGAGGGGAGGCTTGAGTGGAGGAAGAGGATGGGAAAAGATTTGCTTCCACATCATGTTCAGAGATAGGATCTTCACCATCCAACATGTTTACAGGATTAACATCGGCTCGCTCTCGAAGAATTGCATTGATCTCTTTGAAGTAAGGACATAAAGTTTTAAGTTTATTGTCTATGGATTTTATGCCCTTAGTTATATCATTGTTGGTAACCCCAAAACCAGTGGAAGATGAAAGAGCCTTTGCCTTCTTGTATTTTGCTCAGTAATGCTTGAATCGTTCAGACATCTGTTTAGGCAAAAGATCAATCCTTCCCTTGGTCTTATTCCGTAATTCATTTGCCATTAGAAGATAGCCATTAACTTTTTATGCGGGGGGCCGTCCTACTTTAGTGGCATACTCAGTACCAAAACAAGAATCATAGTTAGATTTGGTTTTCAGCCAGTTGATAAGAATGAGATGTTCATCTTTTTTTAATTGAACGGTCTTTGATTTCTCGGCTGAGCGGGGGAAAGAGGAAGTAGTGGGAATTGAAGAACAACTGGGTGATGGCTGCCTTTGAGAAGATCTAGGATGACGAGGCATGTTATTATAAATGAAGATGAAAAGGAGCAGAAACAAGCAGATGAGATAGCTAGATGAAAAGGAGCAGAATCAAATAGATGAAATGGGGAGAAATTCTGAGCGGATAGAATGAACAGGATGGGATGAGAATGGAAGTGTGCAGCAAGGTAGAAGGCTGGGATATCCAGAAAGTTGTCCAAGATGTGGTTATGAAATATTGAGGATAAAAATGTCAAATAAGAGGTGAACATTGACACGTAAAGTGTCTAATAACCCAATTATTAGCAAAAGTAATTGCGGATCGGTCAACATTGATACCCCCTATTAGGTCCAAAAAATTCCCCAAAAAATTGAAAAAATTCACAAAAAACTCAAAAAAATTCACAAGATCACAAAATAATTTAAAAGACATTAAAAATCTTATTTTTTTAGAAAAGAATTACAAAAAATTCCAAAAATTTCAACAAAATTATAAAATTTATAAAAAGTGGCTAAACATTAATAATATTTTTTTTAAAAAAAATGTTACATCAAAAGAAGGCACACAGAATCCATTTTTTTAAGACATGAAATTTTGAAGAATGATAAAAAATTTATGAAAACTATAGGCTATAGTAACTTTTTCTCCAAAATAACTTCTTTATATAATTCTTATTGAATAATGAGAAAGTATGTTATTCATAAATTAAAAATGAAAAAATATGATTATGGGGTATCATGGGAAGGAAAAGAGCAACAATGAGTGCTAAGTATGATAAAAAAATTTATTTCATGAGCAAATCAAGATAGTCAAAACTGTAGGAAGGATTTCAGTTTCTTTTGATTAAACTTAGACATTTTTAATAAGACTAAGTTGACACATTTTCAGCCCTTTCTTAGCCCCAGGTTGGGCCTGGTGGGGGCCCCAGGGGGTGAAAAAAGGGCTAAAAGATTTTACACAGGATAGAAAAGAGTCAAAATGTAAGTATTTATGGAGCTAGACAAAAGTTTCCCCTTTTTTTGTTATTATTTTTATTTTATTTTATTTTTATTTAAAAAAAATGCTTTTGTAGTGTTTTAATCTACATTGTTTAAAATCACACTTTCATAAACTAAACATGTGTTTGATTATTCATGGTGACTTTGCAATAGGGTAACATGATATATTTCATAAAAAAGTATTTCTGGGATGTCAAAAGAATTGGAAAAAAAATTTGAGACTTTAAAAAAAATTGTTAATTTCATTTAAATCTATTAGTATTTAAATTATTTCATTCAATCATATAAAGTTTATGTCTTCAACTTCTGGTACATCATGGATAAAAATCTTTCTAATTTAAATGGGATAAATGGATTTCTTTAGATAATGTAAAATATTAATACTTTTGTGCTAAAAGAAACCAAAATTTTATTGAAAATATTTTTGAATAAGAGTTTGTAACTATTCAGGCTGAATGAAGTAGCACCTTTAATTTCACCTCTGGAAGAACACTTTTTGATGTTAATTGTGGATGAAATTTTTTTCATCCTGAAAAAATACATTGACATATATATAACAGATATGAAAATTTATTCAAATTTTTAAATATGTTTTGCTTTTGATATATTATTTACACTTAGTTTTTTTTATGAGAAAAAAAATTGGCACCTTCTAGAAGGTCCATATTATTTCATGAAGTATATAAGTTCAGTTGGGGGGAGACACCTTCTAGCATGTGAGATAGCTTATTTTAGATGAATATTTTTATGTATACAGAAAATTTGATCCCAATTATGTTATTCATTAAAAAAATTCATGTGTGTGAAAAATAGTTCCAAAAAATTTACCTGACTTTGTTCTTCAGTAATGTAAATTTGATTGGTCTTATAAATATGAAGATGTTTCTTTCCTTTGAAATTTCAAATTTGCAGAACCTTTTTTAATTTCAATGGATGTGCAACTTATAGACATATTTTTTATGGAATATTAAATAAATTAGTCCAAAATATTAAAAATTTTCATGGATTAGTGAAAACACATTTATCTATGCACATTTCTACTAGCTTCAATTATATAAAAATTATAGAACCTAGACAACATTTTGATGATGTAAGGTTTTATTAAAATTATAAAATATATTCCTATAATTATTTGGTAAATTTCATATTCCTCATGTATTGCAGCACTGATTTTTGGCTGAATAGGGTTTCAAAAATCAACCTGACTTTTAATAAAGTCTTTTCTTATTCTTCAAGAAAATTAAGAACATTTCTACTCATAAAGCTATATACATAAATGATGCTTTACCATTTTGGTATGTTTATTCAAATTTATTCTTCCAATAAGTATCTATCAATATTCAAAGATTAAAAGAAGAATAGCTTATGATGAAAAATGATATGAGTGAGGAGGGTTATTAAATGTAAATTTATCTTCCAAATAAAATTAGCCATTCAAACAAGCAATTAGTCACACCTTTGGAATTAGGCAAAAATACTATTTAAAATTTTCCAAGGTTTTTGCTTTAAATGAGGTATTTGAGTATTGTGATGTGCTTACCATTTGAAATCTCTGTTGAAAGAGTCACTAGTTAATCATATTTTCAAATTATTCAAAATCAATTTTGCAAACTTTATCTGTACAAAGCTCAAATACTAAAAATAGGGTTCTTTGAAGGTTACTTTATAGATTAATCTATGATTGCTCAAAAACAACTTGCCTACCAGTTGTCTTTCATTTCACCCTGTGTATGATACTTAATTTTGGTGGTGAAATCATAACATTTTTTCTCATCCATATGTGTCTTGTCACTCTATGATACTTAATTTTTGTTGCAAACACATGAATTTTTTTTCTATCTACACACCCAACCTACTCATTTGGTGGAAAATTATCACTCCCCACTCATCACCTAAACCTTCTACCAACAACCTTTTCTACCAAAAATAATGAAGCACAACTCTACTAGGAAGCAAATTCACACAGCTATGAATGATATCACTTTAGTTTTAGCCACTGACTCTGATTCTGACTCTAGTTTGGAAGACACTTTAGCATATATGTCTTATCTTTCAAAAAGTGGTACATCATACAAAGGGGGAAAAATCTTTATCATGATCCCAGATAGATCTCCGCTCCATTCTCATCATTCCTCAACTAAACTTCCCTCAACTATTTCTGACTTCTCCTGATTCTTTTTTCAAACTTTCTCAACTCATCTCCAATCATCCTATCTTCCATGATAATTCCCATAAGAAACAGTGTGATCCTTCCATTCAAACTACTGTTGCACTATGTTGCTTTGTTTCAAATGAAAATGGTGCTTCTGTTAGATTTTTAGATAAACTATTTACAACAGGATATGGTACCATCATATTATACACCAAGAACTGCATGATTGCTATCTTTTCTCTCAAGTCTCAAACACTTGCTTGGCCAACTCCACAACAGCAACTTGAATCCTCTCAAGTAATGCATGCTAAAGGTTTCCCTGGATGTTTAAGTTTTGTTGATGGTACAACTATACCTTTGAGTCAAAAGCCTTCTCATGATGGAAACTATTATTTTTATCGCAAAAAAAGGTTTCTTCAAAATGTTCTCCAATTTCATATATTTCATAAACTAACTTTTTATCTTCTTTGTAGATACTCTATTTCCATTCAAATTTTCTGTGACCTCAACAAAAAGCTTATTGCTTTTCATAATGGCTACCACGGCTCATTTCATGACTCTTCTGCCTTCCAAAGAATGAGGATTTCTCAGAGTCCTGACTCATACTTTGAAAAATCTCAGTACCTCCTTGCAGACTCAGCATATGCAAGTTTAAAGTACATTATACCTTCTTTCTGTGGCGCAACTTTAGAAAATGACCCCAAAAACACCTTTAATTATCACCTTTCCCAATCAAGAGTATGGATTGAACATGCTATTGGGATTTTAAAGGGAAGATTTTCTAGTCTCTGGGAACTCAGAATCAAATTTCAAAAAAATGTAAATAAAAACTACAAATCATCGGATAATGACTTGCTTTATACTCCACAATATCCTAGTTGATTTAAAGAATGAGAGGAATGATCTTTATGAAGAAGAGGATCTCAAACCTTTTCCAGCTCTCCCCTCCCTTGAATCACAAAACATTCATTCAACAGGCATACTCTCTGTCATTATTCCAATCACCCTCCACCATTTTGACACACAACCCTTTTAATTTTTTGAATTCATACTCTCCAAATGTCTACTTTGTATACTTTATTCACTTGTCTTTGTATTTTTGTTTGTTGCATATTCATTTTTATTATGAATTTATGATTAATATCTTGTTTTTGGATGGCTCATTGGTTTTCTTTCACCAGCTCAACACGAAATCGCATATTTTCTAAAATCACATATTTTTTTAGTGTTTCTTTTTCATTCTTCACTCATATTTTTTTCCTCCTCTCCTCAAAAGTTCCTCAAATATTTTGGCTTTTTTTTTTGACTCATCTCACCAGGTAAGTCATTTTTTTCATTTTTATTGAATATTAATTTACTAATCATGTTTTATTTTTATTTTTTTTATATTTTGTAAGTGCTTCAATTATTTTTGTTCAAGGTTAAACTAATTTTTTTCTCTCCCTCTTTTCTCTCTAGTCCTCTTTTCCCCCTTCTTGACTGCCTCAATACCCCTTTCCCCCCTTTTATCTCCTTTAGGCTTTATTTTTTTGCCCTCTTTAGGCCCCGTATACCCCTCTTTACTCCCTTTTCCCCCATCAGGCCTCCTCACCCCTCTCCCATACCTCATTCCCCTATCCCCTTCACTGACTCCCCCTACCCCTTATTACTTTCCCCCCTCTCCCCCCTCATTCCCCCCATTTTCCTTGGCTCCTCCCCCCTTTTATCCATAAACAAATTGCTTAGCAATTTGTTTAGGTATATAAATATTGGGTGAAGGGAAGGAAAGAGGGGAGGGGGGAGAAGGGGGAAAGGAATAAGGGGTAGGGGGATGAGGGGGGGAAGTGGTAGAGGGGAGAGAGGGATGAGAGGGGGTGAAAGAGGTGAGGCGGCCTAAAGGGGGAAAAAGGCGCCTCAAGGGGGGAAAAGGGAGGAGGAACTAGTGAAAAAGGGGGGTAAGGGGATTTTGAGGAGATCAAGAAGGGGGAGGGGGGTTTGAGGACACCAAAAAGAGGGAAATGAGGCAGAAATGGAGGGGTAATATGGGAGTTTGTAATAGATAATTTTTATTATTTTAATTAACATTATTTTGAATTTTTTTGTTTATTTTTTACAGAATATTATAAAAAGAATTTTTTTTTTATGGTTCAAGCTGAATCAAAAATAAATTTGGTGTGTTTATAATATATATTTTTTGGGACACTTTTTTAGAGACTTTTGGAACAATTTTTGGGCACTTTAGGGACTCTTTTTTGGTAACTTTTAGGGCTCTTTCATTGAGCTTTTGGGACTCTTTTTTGGAAATTTTTGAGACTCTTTCTTTCAGGTAGTTTGAGGAAAGCTTTTTAGGTAAGTTTCATCCAAATTTGTTTGATTTTTTTTTAGATTGATATTTCTCTTTTTTTTAAAAAAAATGACTGAGAATCTAGACTCATCTAAAAATAAAGAAATGTCTTCCTCAAACACATCCCTTTAGTCACTTACCTCAATATCTTCATCTTCTCTTTCTTCACTTTCCTCAATATCATCTCTTTCACAACCTGGTCGCAGTAGAAATTACATAAGAGAAAAAAAATTTGTTCCAAATTTATTGGCAGTTCAACTGGCTTCAGTTACTTCAAAACTAGATTCTTCCAAAAAAAAGTTATCTGAAAAAACTACCTGAAAATATAAAATTTTTTCCTGAGCATATAACCAATAAAAAAATTAAAGTCAACTAACAATGAAGAAGATAAAACTGGAAATAAATAAAATAGCTGTTGTTTCTAATTCTTTCAAACCTCAATTTATTTTTGAGATTCACTCATTTGAATAAAATACAAATGGAAAAAGTTTCAAAATTTATCAGATCTTATATTGACTTTGTATCAAATGGCCTTAGCTCTTCAACCTTTATCAAACAAAAATATTCTTAGAGGCTTCATGTGTGGTATGGGTTGGATACCAGGATATGACAAAGGTTTATCACTTGGTAAGCTTATTTATAGATGAATGAATATAAAAAAGTTTATTATTCTTTACTCCAAGATCTTACTGCCCAAGAAATGAAAGAAGCTATAAAAAAATGGGACTCTTTGTTAACATTCAACCATTTTTTTAGCTCATCAATTAAAGAATATATTTCAATATGCTTTTGAATCTAATCATGAAGTTGAAAAATGGTTTAGAATCCCTAATTGGACAGATAAAGAATGGCTAAAACTTGATGATGATGATATTTTTGCTTCTAATGTCACGTTAACCTTTGGTGGTTTTTATAACAAAATTCACATGGATAAAAATAATCTCAAATCACTCACATTTGGAAAATTCTCATACATTAATCAAAAAACTGATATTTATATCCCCTCACCCTCCTCATCTACAAAAAGCCATTGTCTATAATTTACAGACCATCAATGCATTATTTATTTTGGAAAAGGAAATGAAATAATTTCAGCAATTTGGTATTCAAATATTCACAATCACCAGACAACTAAAGCACCACCTGGATCAGAATCCTGTCAGCCTGTATATCTCCAGGACTGAGTAAAAAGTACTTATAAGTTATGTTAAACACATGAACTATACATGGGAATAATAATTAAGAGTACACAAACAGTATACATAAGTAAAATTATGATAATATACAAAATATGCCATTATAACATCTTATATACACACATATATCCACCTTTTATAAGTCTTATGTCAGTATATTCTAGTATATAAGTATGATATAATAGTGTTTATTTATGGTCCTACTACTTATTGATAAATGATTTAGTGATTAAACCTCAGGGGAAGACTAATAAAATAGTTATACTCAAATAAAACTCACAATACTTGGATTTAAATGCGTGCTAGTGGTGGAAAATAGATGAATAAAATATAGTTATAGCTTATATAAAGATAAAATCAATTTATAGTGGCTTTAAAATATATTTCTAAAGGTTAATAATTGTATAGTAGTGTTTGTTGAAGTTGTAGTAATTGAATGATGATAAATAACCGTCAAAATCCCTCCTTACTTATACCCAAATCCACTGGAGTGCACAGACCTTCAATCCAGATGATGTCACTGCTACCCCGGGCAATTACAGCACTGTGAGGGCCCATCACCTCCCCATGTCGTCCACTTCAAGAAGTTTCAACACCCAGACCTCCAGTAAGGACCCTCCATCACTATTAATAATAACACTGATCCATACCATAAATAGAAAACCCAGATAAAAGCGGATACCATAAAGAAACAGGTAAAATAAACAATCAAAAAGAGATTTAATGAAACTAAAAGCATATAAAGGAAAAAAATAAAATTTCCAAGCCCCCAATAACATCCCCAAGCATCCACATTAACCCAGAAACATCCTTCCAACCCATAAATCCGTGAATAACCATCCAAGGAAGTAATTTTAGTTGTCCAAACTGGGTGTATGCGCCTGATATAGGTGTCTATGCTTCTGTAGGCATTGTGAGTCCACTGATTTCGTCCATATGACCTAAAATAAGCAGAAAAACAAAGGTTATAGGCTATTAAGGGGCTAAAATCCACTTATATACCTAAATATACATAATATACTGCATATTTCACTGAATATGAGATTTATGTATACATATAAGCTTATGTATGTCAATAATTACTTCATATCACTTAATATAAGTATATTATGACTCCATTAACACCTTAATAAATATTATTAGGCCATGGATAATCTATTTAAACTATTATAAGTTATATAATAGAATAATAATTATATATATATATAATAAAATAATATATATTATTATTTTAACCTTATTTTTAAGATATAAGCTTAATCTACTTAAGGTTATCATATTTTAAGCATAAGAAATACTCAGTCCTAAGGATATTTAGGCTGACACTCCCTCACCCCAAAAAAACAATAAAAAAAATGTTAAGACATTTTAATTAAAACTAAGGAGTGAAATAATAAAATAAAAAAAATAAAAAATAATTTTTATAATACATATACTGAATGAACAGTATTATTTAGATTTAAATTTCTTCAAGAGATTTTTAAGATCAGAGATTTCATTTTCTGGAATCCACTGGTAATATTCACTTGATTTATTTTTAAATCTTAATAGATACTCAACTCCCTTTTCTTTAGTAAGGTGTCTCTTTTTAAGTATCTTTTCAATTTCTGCCTTTTCAACTATTTCTTCAGGTTGCTGTTTATGCCTTCCTGATCTTCTTGGAAATAGAGAAGTATCATTAGAATGGTATGGTTTTATAAGAGAAATAGGAAATACTGGATGTTTTCTATCATATGGTGCATATAGAATAACCTCAACAGCATTATTACCAACCATCTTTTTAACTACAAATGGTCCAATGAATGGATCCTTCAATTTAAAATTACCATTTAAATTGAAATGTAGTGTTGAAATAAGGACTTCATCACCCTCTTTGAACATTTGTTCTTTATGGGCTTTATCCCATCTTTTCTTTTCATACTCAAAAGCCTTATTTATACATTCTTGAGCATGTTTTCTGCATAATTCCTGCATCTGAAGAAAAGATTTAGTACCTGGATGGATATGCAATCTAGGTAACTTATTAAGAGTTTTAGCAGGGGTATTAGGTACATAACCCAACCATAACTCAAATGGCTTTTTTCCAGTGACAGAATGTACTGTACTATTATATACAAATTCTAAACCTGGGATGAGGGTTACCCAATCATGCATGAATTTTTCATTGTCTTTAAAATTAAGACCAAAAGCACAGTATCTTCTTATCATATCTTCTAAGGTTTGTATCATTTATTCTGCTAGCCCATCAGTTTGTGGATGGTGTGCTGTAGAAAGTTTTAATTGACACCCTGAAACATCCATAAGTGACGTCCAGAACTCAGAAGTAAATTTAGGATCTCTGTCAGAAACTATTGCTTTGGGGAAACCTGCTGTATTTAACATTTGTGTCCACCATAAAAAAGCTAAGTCCTTTGCAGAAACCTCTTTGTGGGTAGGAATAAATTTACACATCTTTGTAAATCTATCTACAATTACCCATCAGGAGTTATAACTCTTATGCCCTGCTATTGGCAAACCTGTTACAAAGTCCATGTTAATGATTTACCATGGAGCTTTTGGTTTCTCAATTTGTTGTAATAAACCAGCTCTTTTTCCTGATAATCTTTTAGATTTTTGACAAGAATCACATGTTTCAACATATTTCTGAACATCCTCAGACATGTTAATCTACCAAGCTGTGTTTTTTACTCTGGTTAATGTTTTATGGTAGTCAAAATGACCTGCTAATATATCATCATGACATATACTTAACATTAACTCCTTCATTGAAGGGGGAATTACAATTACATTACTTAATTTTTTCCTGTAATATATAAAACCATCCTCAATGGAAAATTTTCCTTTTTCTAATGCCTCTTTATACTTAATTGGTAATGTTTTTATTAAAACATTCATTGAAGCATTAAATGGATCATTTAATATTGTAGTTAATTTACTCATGTCAGGATCTGAATTATAATTATCAAGAATTGATTGCATAAACTCATCCTCAAGATCTACAATATAAATGCCATAAATGTTAATAATCTCTGACTCAGGAACATAAGCAGGATTATCATCATTATTAGGCAGAGGTACTCTAGATAACAGATCTACATTAGAGTGCAAGGTTCCTGCTCTATGTGTAATAGTCATCCAGCCTCTATATTCTTGTACAGCTAATTGCCATCTAAACATGTGTCTATTAGGAGTTTTCATGTTTAAGAGTGACTTAACTGCACTACAGTCAGTTATTAACTCAAATTTTTGGTCTTCAAGGTAATAATGTAGCTTCTCAAGAGCCCATACTACTGCCAAACATTCAAGTTGAGTAGCACCATATTTCAATTCACCACTTCTCAGAGTACGTGAAATATAGCAGATTACTACTTCTGACATTTTTCCTTCAATAAGTTGTTTTTGATGCAAAGCAGCACCCAGTCCAATAAAACTTGCATCTGTATATAATACAAAAGGTAATTGGAAATCTGGTAAACCCAAGATAGGAGCTGTCATTAAAAATTCTTTCAACTTATCAAAAGCTTGTTGTCTTTCATTATTCCAAATGAAAGCTTCTGATTTCTTTATCAGTGTGGTCAGTGGTGCAGCAATTGATTGGTAGTTTTTTATATATTGCCTATAATAACCACACATTCCAAGAAAAGATTGTACATCCTTTACATTTTGAGGAATGACAATATTCTTTATTGCAGCTACTTTATTTTGGTCTACAAATATTTGTAAGCCAGATACAATATGACCAAGCACTTTTAAAGATTCAAACCCAAATTTACATTTTTTCAATGCAAGGGTCATTTTTATTTCATCCATTTTCTGAAATACTGTCCTTTAATGGATTAAGTGTTCATCAAAAGTTTTAGAGAACACTATGATGTCATCAATGTATACCATTAAACATCCCTCAATCATTTAATTATGGAATGTTATATCCATTAACTTTTGAAATACTGATGGAGCATTTTTTGGTCCAAATGGCATTCTGACATACTTATAAACTCCCATGTGTGTTGTTATCAAAAAAAAGTTCTGTGAATTCTTTTCAACAGGAATTTGATGGTACCCTTTATTTCCATCTAGGAAACTTATATATTTAGCACCTTTAAGGTTAGCATGTATAGAGGCAATCCTTGGCAAGGGATAAATATCATCTACTGTAAATGTATTTAATGCTCTATAATCACCGCACAGTCTTGCTTTATCTTGTTCATAAGAAATTAGCACTGGTGATATTACACAATATTTTGGTGTAGTTTCAACCTTCTCAAGAATGTTCATTTTTAATAACATCTTGATATTATCCTCTATGTCTTTCCTCTTCATTGGTGAAGCAGGGTATGGTTTCTTTTTAAGACTAGCAGGAATATTATCCATATCACAGGTTAAACTAATCTTCATTTCATGATCTTTTACAAGGCCAAGTTCATTTGTACCATGTGCAAAAGCCATTGGAAAAGCTTTAATTAATTCCAAAATATTATCTTTCTCAGTTTGACTTATCTGAGTGCCAAATGATGCTTTTGAAATTTCTGTTTCCAGAAGTTCCATCTCATTGGATTCTCTTCCTTTACACGGGGAATTTGTTACTGACTCAATGTGTAAGACTGTGTTAAAAGAATTTATTTTAAATTTCCTCTTACCATTCATGCCAATTGTAAAATTTTTATTAGCAGGGTCTAATTTGACACCAAATTTAGTCAGAATATCATTTCCAATGATAAAACAGTTACTACAGTTAGTATTATCCATTACTACAAAGTCACAAGTTACCCTTACATAACCATGTTGGTGTTTAAAGAAAACAGCAGCTTTGTATTTAGCAATGGGGTGTAGCACTGATCCAAAACCTCTCCAATTTTAATTTTGAAGTGGTTCAAGCTTAAACTTATATTCACTATCAATTTTCTGTAACGTATTAGTGGAAACAACAGAACCAGCAGCTCCTGTGTCCAGTACTATATTAACATTTTCACCAGAAATGATAGCTGGAACCGTGATAGGTGTCATTCTAAAGTTATCAGCTTGTATATCCTTAATGATTTCAGCATCCTCAAAATTCATTAAAGATTCATTTGAGTCCATATTTAATATTGGATTTTCAAAGATGGAAAAATCATCTTCCAACATACAGACTTCATTTTCATCACTATATGAGATATTTCTGTCATAATCACTTGATTCTTTACTTTTTTCAGTTTCAGTTTCAGATTCACGTTGATTTTCAACAATATTTATGTTTTTCTCACATTTGTGACCTTTGACCCAAGGTTTGTTACACTTATAACAAGTATTTGTTTCATACTTCTTAGGTACTACAGGTGCAGTAGGTTTTTTCTGCTTCTCCTGAAGTGTTTTTGAATTCTGAGTTTTTACAGGTTCAACATTTTGTTTACAAGTGGAATACCTTGATTCATACTTATGGTTTAATAATATTTCATTGCAAATATTAATAAAGTCAGAATATTCAGTAACATTTAATGTTCTAGCTACAACAATGTCTCTGACAGATATAGGTAATTTATATATTATCTTATCTTTCCATAAGTTAAAATCCATATGAGGCTTAATGGCTTTTAATATTTTGTTTAAATTCATTAAGAATACCATAGGTTTGTCACCATTCAACGGATTATACCTAGTCTTCTCATAAAGTCTCTGCTGAGTAAGCCTGAATTTAGAACCTCCAAATTTTTTTTCAATAAGTTGTTTCCATTCAGCCCAAGAGTAGTCTCTACCCTCACCTAAGACAGCTTCAAACCACAATAAAGCAACATCCTTAAATAAAGAAATTAATTTTGATGTTATTTCTTCATCTGGTAACTTATATGAGAATTTCAAGTTTTCAATTCTTTGAATAAAATGTTGCCAATCAGAGCTGGCTTCAACATCATAAGTTGGGTACTGATCTATCTTAGGCCAGTTTTTCTGATTGGATTTTATCTCACTAATCTTAGGTAAATTCAACAACTCATTCACTTTTGATAAATGGTCATGTATTTCCTCCTGCACGGATTTGTGACTTACATTTTCAGATTTGACACTACCACCAGATGGTTTTAATTGTGGTGGTATAGGGAAGGAATGAGATTCACTTTTGCCAATGAAAGGATTATTATTATATTGATTATACTTATGATTATCCTGGTTCATTAGTAGATTGGCAGTTTCAATCTAAACTTTAGTTAATCTTTGTAGCAACTCAGAGACACTTTGATTTGTCTGGGCAAAAGATAACTTTGTTCTTGATTCAGTTTTTAATAAATGTGTTTCATAAAATTTTTCTAACTCACAGAATTTGTTTGAAATGTCATTATATTTATTACTCAATGAATCATATTTAAGAGTTAGAGACAAATGTTCTTTCTCTAATTCTTTGTTACGTGTTGCTAATTGAGAAATGTTTAATGTCAAGGATGAAATTGTATCACTAGTGAGCTTAACTATCTGTTCCTCACAATCAGTCATTCTATTCCACAATGCTGAAACAATTCTATGGACAGTTGGATTATTGTTAAAATATTCCATGTCTTCCTTTTCAATTCTCTCACTCTCCTGTGAACTTCTCATCTCACTAGTAGGTGGTTGCAACTGAGGGTTAACTGTATTATCATTGTAAATAGTACTGTTATTGTGGACAAAAGACAAGTCAGGTGTATGTACTCTAAAACCTAAATTTCTTTAATCCTCCTCTATTTTTTGCACAGATTTAACATCAATAGAATTACCTATATTGTAATTATCAGTATTATGTTCAATCTGAGAAGGTAATCTACTTACCAAGGGATGGTTTCCAGTCCTGATTTTTGGCGCTTTTTTCCTTTGTAAGGGTGAGCTGAGGAAGTCAGATGAGGTGGTGGATCCCTGTTGCAACTGTGGCTTGTCCACTGTTGATGAAACCAGTCCCATTTCCATTTGTCTACCAGGATTTTCTCCTGGGAGTGAGTTGACCCGCCTTGGATAGGGGGTTGCTGATTTGACTGACTGGGCTGGCCTCCCTTTAATTCTGCCAATGCCTGATTCATCTGCTGAAACCCTACCTTGCAATTGTTTTGCAACTGCTCTACCTCTTTGAACATGAGTGATTTTGATTCCTCCAACTTCAGAACCTGTTTGGCCAGGTGGGACAGTTGATCCTGAAGAGGAGGAGACGTCTTTTTTATAGTTATCTTTTTTAAGAGGGCCTCCTTTTCCTCTATACTCATGCTTTCTGCCTGGAGGTACTGTTGACCCTCCATGGTGATGTCCTGGAAAGTTTTTGTTAGCTTTAGACCTGGTATTATAAGCAGGCTTTTCACTTACACTGTCCTGGGGAGCACTTATATTGTTAAGAATGACAATATTTTATGTCTACAAAAGGAAAAAACTCTATGGAATTAGTAGACAAAAGATAATAGCAATTATATTACTAATAAAAAAGCAATGGAGCTTACCCTGAATTTATATCTTTATTTATTTAAATAAAATGTTAGAAAAATTCAAAAAAATCTGTTAAAAATATAATACTAAGTTTAACTAGACCTCTATAAGGGTGAATAAGTAGCTTACCAAGCTTTAACCAAATACCAATTTAATTGGGTGTTATATTGGTGTCCAAATACCAAGTGAAATTGGGTTATATTGGGTACAGTTACTACTGTAAATATCTAATTTTTATGATAAAAAATTAGTACAATTATTTTAAGGATTCTTTTCAGAAATCAATGAGTGATGATGACCCACTAATATGCAGCAGACCCAAATATTTGGTTATTTTGAGCTGTACTAAGGTAAAAATCACGTCCCAAGGTTTAAACTAAATAATAAGTAAAATATTAGGAAAGACCCCCAATTGTCAGTATATTCTAGTATATAAGTATGATATAATAGTGTTTATTTATGGTCCTACTTATTATTGATAAATGATTTAGTGATTAAACCTCAGGGGAAGACTAATAAAATAGTTATACTCAAATAAAACTCACAATACTTGGATTTAAATGCGTGCTAGTGGTGGAAAATAGATGAATAAAATATAGTTATAGCTTATATAAAGATAAAATCAATTTATAGTGGCTTTAAAATATATTTCTAAAGGTTAATAATTGTATAGTAGTGTTTGTTGGAGTTGTAGTAATTGAATGATGATAAATAACCGTCAAAATCCCTCCTTACTTATACCCAAATCCACTGGAGTGCACAGACCTTCAATCCAGATGATGTCACTGCTATCCCCCGCAATTACAGCACTGTGAGGGCCCATCACCTCCCCATGGCGTCCACTTCAAGAAGTTTCAACACCCAGACCTCCAGTAAGGACCCTCCATCACTATTAATAATAACACTGATCCATACCATAAATAGAAAACCCAGATAAAAGCGGATACCATAAAGAAACAGGTAAAATAAACAATCAAAAAGAGATTTAATGAAACTAAAAGCATATAAAGGAAAAAAATAAAATGTCCAAGCCCCCAATAACATCCCCAAGCATCCACATTAACCCAGAAACATCCTTCCAACCCATAAATCCGTGAATAACCATCCAAGGAAGTAATTTTAGTTGTCCAAACTGGGTGTATGCACCTGATATAGGTGTCTATGATTCTGTAGGCATTGTGAGTCCACTGATTTTGTCCATATGACCTAAAATAAGCAGAAAAACAAAGGTTATAGGCTATTAAGGGGCTAAAATCCACTTATATACCTAAATATACATAATATACTGCATATTTCACTGAATATGAGATTTATGTATACATATAAGCTTATGTATGTCAATAATTACTTCATATCACTTAAGATAAGTATATTATGACTCCATTAACACCTCAATAAATATTATTAGGCCATGGATAATCTATTTAAACTATTATAAGTTATATAATAGAATAATAATTATATATATATATAATAAAATAATATATATTATTATTTTAACCTTATTTTTAAGATATAATCTTAATCTACTTAAGGTTATCATATTTTAAGCATAAGAAATACTCAGTCCTAAGGATATTTAGGCTGACATCTTATGTACTTAATATTAAGTTGGAATATGTTAGGGTAATCTAAAGAACCTTAAGTATAAGGCTACATAATTTTTAAGTACACTTAAAGCTGTTATTTTCACTGTTTTAAGCAAAAAACAAGAAATGCGCTTTATTTCACTTAAAAGTTGACTATATGCGCCATAAATTTGAGAGTATCAAAAATGCGCTTTGAAAGATCAATTTGTCCCATTTAGGACTATTGCTTTGGCTATTTAAATGCATAAAAATAACACTTTTCAAATTTGGTGTTTTTTATGCCAGAAATGGCTTCTGTGTACTGGTCACATACTGCCTGCTTTTTTCCTGTGTGAATAGCTTCATTATTAGCAAAGTTAGCTTTTTCACACTATAATTACCCCACATTCTACGTCCACTGTGGGGAAACACACTAAAATAGGCAACAGGCACTTATTTAGTGTCCTAGCTAAATTAATAATACATTGACCTTATTTATATGCACTAATTTCATTAATAACCTCACTCTTGGCGCCTTTTTTCACTACCATGCTCAAATTCCCCTAAATTTAGTCAAGGATTTGCCCGTGCAAGCACCTGCCAAGGACTGCATGTAGTTACCCCACATCTCACGCTCTTTTTTGAGTTTTTGGGTGGTTTCTCAGTCAATATTGGGTATTTTTGAATGGGAATTTCACGTAGTATAATGTCAGGATTAGCCCCATTTTTTCTACAGTGAATCTCCCTTATTATTAAGCTATTATTAAACTTAAAAATTTCCTCTTTAGTCTTTTATATTATTTTTTAATACGCATATACTCTCTTTTTATCTTATTCTTTAATTTTTGATGGATTTTCCTTATTAATACAGGATTTTGACGGTTGTTACTCTTCTAATCATGTCATAGGTTACTGGGAATGTTGATTGGCATGTCCATTAGTGGTTTGGAGGCGTCATTAACTGTGTATTGGGTGGTACATCAAGGGAATCATTGGGGAACTCAGTGTGTATAAAAATAGGAGGTTTTTGGGTCTTGTTTCTACATTCTTTATCATTACAATTTAACAAATATAACCAAATAAATTACAATACATATCAATTAGTACTTTTCTAAGACTTTTGAACAGTATGTGAATTATAAAATCTATTTTTCTACCAACTACAAAGATTGTAAGCCATATATAAAAAAAGTGAGAATTATATTACTGAGACCTTTATTTTGATTATATTTTACTATTTTTTGGATTTATACTACAGTATTCATATAGGACCATTAAAATCTTCTAGACAACTGACCATTCAAGTTAGTTCACGTCTTTGTACTTGACCTCAGCCTGACAAATCCTGTGAAGAGCTCACACATTCTGGATGTTCATTTCAAATCAATAGGGAGCTGGTCAATAGGATTGTACTTTATTATGATGCTTCAGAGGGCCCCTAGCCTATATAAAGGCCCTTGGTAACCCCCTTTAGCCTCACCAATTATTATACACTCAAACTTGAACATATTTTTAATATAATACATTTATCACTATTTTTATTAGTATTAAAAAACTTATTTAAATCTTATATAAATAACTAAAGGTTGCTCTAAGTATTTTAATAGTAATAAATGTGAACCCACACTGATATATAACTTACAAAGTTTAAATATTATAAATTGAACCTCCTGTTGTGTCACTCATGAAATTTTTGTTGTTGCATTTCTTTATTTTCTCACTCTAACTTTCATACACTTTTAAATCTAAATTTTTATAAATTGTTGATTTTTCTTTACCTTGCCCCTAGTTCCTTTTATTTCCTTCTCTTTTTTCCTCCTCCTTCTTGACAACTGGCCAACACTCTCCAGCCACCTACACCACAAAGAAAACAGTTCTACCTCCAATGCAAACAAAAAGCAAAAACACCACCATAATCCGGACCAACCATTGGAGGTTTCTTCTTCCAGACATTAAAATAAAAAAACAAAATTAATAATTTACTAAATAGAGAGAATAATAATAATTAGCAGATGTATATAAAAAAATTATTTTATTTATTTATTTTTATTTTTATTTTTATTTTTATTTTTATTTTTATTTTTATTTTTATTTTTATTTTTATTTTTATTTTTATTTTTATTTTTATTTTTATTTTTATTTTTATTTTTATTTTTATTTTTATTTTTATTTTTATTTTTATTTTTATTTTTATTTTTATTTTTATTTTTATTTTTATTTTTATTTTTATTTTTATTTTTATTTTTATTTTTATTTTTATTTTTATTTTTATTTTTATTTTTATTTTTATTTTTATTTTTATTTTTATTTTTATTTTTATTTTTATTTTTATTTTTATTTTTATTTTTATTTTTATTTTTATTTTTATTTTTATTTTTATTTTTATTTTTATTTTTATTTTTATTTTTATTTTTATTTTTATTTTTATTTTTATTTTTATTTTTATTTTTATTTTTATTTTTATTTTTATTTTTATTTTTATTTTTATTTTTATTTTTATTTTTATTTTTATTTTTATTTTTATTTTTATTTTTATTTTTATTTTTATTTTTATTTTTATTTTTATTTTTATTTTTATTTTTATTTTTATTTTTATTTTTATTTTTATTTTTATTTTTATTTTTATTTTTATTTTTATTTTTATTTTTATTTTTATTTTTATTTTTATTTTTATTTTTATTTTTATTTTTATTTTTATTTTTATTTTTATTTTTATTTTTATTTTTATTTTTATTTTTATTTTTATTTTTATTTTTATTTTTATTTTTATTTTTATTTTTATTTTTATTTTTATTTTTATTATTATTATTATTATTATTTTTATTTTTATTTTTATTTTTATTTTTATTTTTATTTTTATTTTAAATTACTAACATTCTAAAAAAACGGTATCCCCCAGCCAATTGATGAGCTAATCCACTGATACCTTACCCACATCCAAGTGCACCTTGATGTGGATAGACCTTTTAATAATTTTTAAATGCATTGAGATAAAAAATAAATTAAGAAAATTAATATCAAAAAAGAAAAGATGAAATAAATAGAAATCAATGAAAATAATAAAAAATGAGATAGAAATAAAGAAAGAAAATAGAATTGCCTGGATAATTGATGAGTCTTTCTCCACCAATGCTTGCCCACATCCAGATGACCCTGATGTGGTGACACCATATAATACAATTTGTTTTTTTCTGCTTTTATATCCTAATAACCCCCATAAAAATTAAAAGAATAAAAGAGAAAAAAGAGAATAATCTAAAAGTACTATCTAACACAACCATAGTGTCAGCCAGGCTATCTCAGGAGCCCAGTAAATTATATGATAAATTACTGGAATAAATTAGGGGTATAATGATATACATTTTATTTAGTTACAATAAAAAATCTTATTGAATAAAGTTATAATTTATAAGTAAAATAGTTTTATATTAAGAAACTTTTTATTACATATAAAATATTATATTCTATAATATCATAGCACATTTTGTATGTATTCTAAATAAAGAAATAAATTATTTAAGGTTATATTATAAGTATAAAATAAAACTTATAATGTAATTAAAAATTTAATATTAAAATTTATATAAACTAAAATACAACATATCATTAAATATTATCCACAAATATTGGGCGCTTCCTGTCACCGGATGACCTACGCACAAGGTCTAGGGTGTTCCTGGAAATCGAGATGGAGGAAGGAGTTTAGAGAATTCTTTGTAGTACAGAGGAAATATTCAAGGAAGTGATTCAAAGATGAGTCAAAGGAAAAGCTACTTCTTCGAGATATGTTCAATAAGAATCTTAATATAATTTAAAGATAATATTAATATTCTTAGGATCTCACAATGGGTTGGAAACTCAATAATTCAAGATTTAAGTTTTTAGAAAAGATTTCTGAGATAATAAAGAAATGTACAATAATAATGATTTAACCTGAAGCTTTACCACTATTAACTATATATAATTTTTATAATTTAATTCTAAAGAATTTCAAACCAAAATCCCATCTCTTTTATATCCACTACTCCTCCTCGCATTGAACTCATGCCCATCCATCATTCCGCACACCACAGACTTCCGAAAAAAACCCGTATCACCTGGACCCTCCTCACTAACATCCGTAAACCCCTTGACCCTCCACTAACCATCACGTCCATGCTCACAACCCTGTTAATATCCTACAGACACACAATAAACCTTTAACGGAATATTGCATTGGCCGTTGTGCTGTGCGTTGCCTATTGAAGAAAAAGACTGAAGACACTATTGAGAGATTAACTAATTTAGATTTAAAGTTTTAGATTAGTGCGGTTGAATAGTGATTACACAAAGGAAAGTTGCAGTTGCTATGTAGAATTGCTTCTGCACTTCAAACATGGATTTAGACCTTGTTATTTTTGATTTAATGAGCTGCTTTTGCCTTGAGTGTCATCTGGCGCATGACAGATGCCCGGGTAAAAGACGCAAGCTTCATTGATCGAGAGAACACATTCTTCCCACACTATAATTTTCCTTTACTTCTTCTTAAAAATTTTTTATTATGTGTAGCTGCCCGACTCCCGTTGTAGACTGTTCTAAAGTACTAAGCAGTAGACACAATGCGAGATGGGTTGGTTCTCCTTTCTAATTTATAAAAAGAAGTACCTGCCACTCTTATTTTTAAAGACAGTGTAATAATGTGTGACACTAATATTTGACTAGAAAGTTTATAAGTTGAGATGAGTTAAAGATAAGGAAAAACAAGTATTACTATCTGGATATTTCTATTCTTAACAAGCGCTATTATCCACAGCTACTCCCTCTTGAAACCCTCTCTTTGAATATGCCTTATTATAGTAATAAAATATCTCTAATAATAGTTAATCCCACTGAATCTATATATTCTCTCTATGTTGCGCTCTTTCACTATACTATATCAAATACACACACAGACGCACAAACTCTAAAAGACTCAGAAATACCTTTTAATATTTTCTCAAACAATTAATCACAAAAAGATCTAATATCTTATACTGGGTACTATGACTATAGCTACACGTATATCTCTATATTGATTTTCCTATGATCTGCTTTTTAAAATGACAACTAATGCAGTTTTTCTTATTTTATTAACTAAATAGATAGATCAACCAGTCCTCCCTCTTTGTCCCTACCTAATAGTCCTCCTTTTATATTCTTCCAGCACTCAAGACACAGTTCCCTAATGGATCTCCAGCGCTGACTCTAGAGCCACATTAGTAAAACAATAACTAATTTATTAGTATGCTACTTACACTGCTTACAACAACTACAGCGCCTAAATCAGACCCTATAATTACTAACACTAGTACTAACTTGTTTCACTGATTCTCCACATATGCACTTTTAACTATACCTTGTTTTTTTTCAGCGCTAGTTCCAGGTTTGACTTATCCTAACGCTGCGTCTAGTTGCCTTAACTCTTGGGTAGTTTTACGATTGAGTTCCCACTCTCTTTGCTTTAATACTAGGTTTGTAGTTCTGAAAGCTCGCTTTACTAGTTAGCCTTCTTCATTACTTGTCTCAGTAAGTTTCCCAACTGGCCGCGGTACAGCATACCATGCACTTGAGTCGTCCTTAATCCATGACTTTCTTCTTAATGCGTAACACATACTTTTTTTGGAAGGCCCAAATCCATATTGTTTAGCACGTAATAGTCCTAAGTTAATAATACACAATTCCCTATTGTGCGGCACATCTTGCTGCAAAATCTGAGCGCACAGACCCTTAAACTTTTTCAGCGCTTCCATTTCCTTTGTTCCTTGAAACACACAAATACATATTATATTTTTACATTTCCTGCTGCGCTAACTCCCCTTTGTTCTTCCTGGACTACGCGCGCTGATTGGTCTAAAATCACGCTTCCTGTGAGGCGCGTACCACATCCTCCCTCTACTTGCGACTGTCCCCAGGAGCCCATAAATACCCTGCTTCTCGCAGCGTTTTCTTCCTCCATCTTCTATCCTTTTCCTTCATCATCTTCTTCTTCTCTTTTCTTATTTACTTTATTATTTTTATCCTTCACTATGAATACTAGAAGAACCCCTCCTAACGCTGAAAATACCGCCAACATTGTGCATGCTATTTGACAGTTTGTGCGCACTCAGCGCCCTACTGCTTCCCCAACAACGCCCATAACCACACTGATGGGTGGGACGAGATGCACTTGTTGCATCGAAAATGGCATAACTCCATGTCATTTTTCAAAAGCCCGCCGTGGCAATACTTTCTTCACTGTAAGTTTTCTTCATTCTCCTTCCCATTTGTTACTAACCTTTTTATTTTTATTTTATTCCTAGTCATGCGATTACTGCAAGCAACGCAAGAAGAAATGCAGTAACGATGGGCCACCCACTGTCGCGCGCCTGGACCCAAATGCTTCTACAACAAATATGATGAGTCAAATGACCATCAAGCGCTCGGCGCCTGGTCCTGCTACCCCTCCTGGCAACAAACGAGCCAAGGTTGGCTACCGCAAGCCTACTCTCAGTAGCGTTGCTTCTGTCCCTACATCTCTTTTCTCGGAGGAAAGTACAGTAAGTTTCTTTATCTTACTTCTTCCCTTTCCAACGCTAACATTCTCTCTTTCCCCTTTTTTTTTATGTAGAATGCACCAGGTACTCCTTACGCTGAAACACCTCTGCCTCCTATCACTCCATTATTCCTTCCTAACTTGGAAGAAGATCCCGCCTGGGATACGATGCCTACTCCTGATCCTACTCCTCGTTCGCCCACTCCTGACTGGATTGATATGCAGCCGGTCTTCAATACCGTCACTCCGGTCAAATGGCCAACCGAGAACTTTCCGGTGGTAGATGACGATGAGCCTGCCATGGCTCAAAACTGGGAATTTGCAGAACAAATCGCCTGCGCTCCTTACGATGTGACCATGCGTTGTATGAATAACATGATTGGGGCCGTCAAAACATTCCTCGAGGAGGTTCCGGTTTATACTCGCACCGAGTATAATAAACAAAAACAACTAATAGCTGCCTTGCAACGAAACATGCAAGAAGCTGTTAACAATTGGGCTTTCTGCGTCCCAATCTTTGATGAAGCAGAATACTAAAAAAAAAATTTCTTTTGTATTTATTCCTTGTAATGTATATAGCCTTGTAAAAAAATGTATTATTTATTTATTTATTTTTATTATTATTTTCACTTAACTTTCCTGTGAGAACTCTACAACCGCGAGATGAGTTGCCCCAAAAAAATATCATCCTTTCTTTAAGCAGCGCACCCTTCTACTAAGTGCCTATGAAAGATGAAACCACAAATAAAAAAATAACAACTTGAGATTGTTTCTACAGCAATTACTTCTCCTGCATCATTTATGTATGCGCTTTCTTTCAATCTTTAAACCTTTGCAATACATGCCTTTCCCTTAATTGTAACAATTCATCTTTCCTTGGGTTTTTCATTATGAGAAACGCTTCTTACTAGCTTCTTAGAAACCATCCAGCGCTCAAGTCAGACTGGCGCAACTGATGACTTCTTTATAATGCTATTGTTAACCTATAAATAGCCCTTCTAATAACCTGAATTTCCTCTATCCTAACATCATGACTCAATATCGCACAGTTCCCAGAGATCAAGCTTGCTCATTTTGCAAATGCCGTAACTTTAACTGTACATTTTCTAGACCTCGGAGGTATGCCTCTTTTAGACCTGCCTGTGATAATTGCTTTAGATACCAAAAAACTTGCAATACCTCCCTTAACCAGAATACTCTTCAGCCTACTGGTTATATTCGCTTTCCACCTAGCTCTACTAGTAGCGCTCCCATAATTACCACCACTAGTCCCACTATTTCCACTAATAATAATAATGTTCCTTATGAGTAGCCATCACTTCCTAGTTTTCCCAGGCGCAAAATATCCATACAGCCTAGCGCTACACTTTCTCCCCCTCCAAGTTCCAGTGCTTCCATGCGCTCAGGCTCCCCTACAGCTGCTCCTGACACGGTTACCATTACTTCACCGTCAGCGCGCCCACAAAACTTATTAGCAAGTAAGTATCCTTTACTATACTTATGCTCTTCTTGCTTACTAACTTCCTGTCAGGCTTTAATGAATCCATCTCCTTGGGATGGGTTCCCATTCCTTTACCCTTTGTCCATTACATGCAAATGTTTTCCAGACTTCGTCTTATATATGACGCTATGTCCCTATCCTACAATAACGCACCAGATTTTTCTGATGCTGAACTTGAAGCTCGCTATACTCATATAGAAATGATAGGTCAACTAATGAACAAAATCAGCTCAACGACTATTCTTGGATTCCCTGCCGATCCTTGTCACTTCGTCATGCATGAAGACTGGAAAGGATATCCTATTAGCTTTCATCCTGATACTGAATAGACCACTAGCACTTTTCCTTATGAGTCTCCTCTGTCCATCCTCACTGTGCATAGTCTTCATATATTTTTCATTCTATGCCTTCAAATAATCTTTTTAGACATGGAACTATTTTATTACACCTGTCTTCCATACTTTTAGAGCACCTAACTTTGCTCCCTCTACTTTCTTTAAGAAACTGTAAACCCTAAAAAAAAATCATAAATAAGCCTTTATATCATAAAACTTTACCACCTTTACTGCAATACAGCAATATACCATGTAAAATAAGAATTGAACTGTAGAGTGCCCCATCTATAAATTGCTATTCCACTCCTGGTTAGTTAACCCATTGGCTAAATTCCCAGTGTCTTTTGCGTTTACATGGTACACATCTCCTTCAATCCAATTACCTATTTGGTCATGTCCCCTCTAATGATGGAAATATATAAGATTTCATTTTACTCTACGCCCTCATCTAAGTGCTTATGCCAGTTGCCTGTTCAGCCATAGTCTGCCTAACTTCCAGTTAGCGCCCTCTATCCGTCACAACTGTGTTGAAGCCTCCTGTGAGTCCTCTTAGAAAAACCAAACTTAACATAACTTGTTAGTTTAACCTCTTCCCGGAGGTATTATTCTGGTAGTTTTTCCTCATTCCGGAGGTTATCTTGTATCACTGGAACACCCGGTGGGTAGAATCTTTTGATCTGATCTGCAGCCACACGCCGCTTCCACTCAGTACCATCTAATTCCTCCAGTAAGTAGGACCCTCCAGTTATCTGCTTTCTTATCCTATAAGGACCATTCCATCTGTCAGAAAACATCTTCCCCCATTGGCTTTCTAAACTTCTATTATAAACCAAAACCAAATCTCCTGGGTTCAATGGCTTTCTTAACCTATGCACTAAGCGCTCATCCCAATAATTAACTGACTTGTCCCGGATCTGCATCATTCTTTCATACGCTCGTTCCACAAACTCGTCTTTTCTTTCAAGTTGCGCTACTCTTGCTAGAATTAGATCTTCAGTTGAGCGCACTTGATCCCAATCACATCCTATGAAAGATCCAGCCTCCAGATCAATAGGTAATACTGCCCTTTGACCAAACATAAGCTCGAACGGCGAAAACCCTGTTGTCCTTTTAACTGAAATCGTGTCTGCAAACGAAACTAATGGCAAGTAGTTCTTCAACTTGGCCCCATTATTTCCACATAACTTAACTAGCGCATCTTTTATAACTTGATGCCCTCTTTCTACCATTCCCTCTGCTTCAGGATAATATGGTGTTGCAACTCGTAACTTTGCGCCAATACCTTTTACTACTTCTTGGAATTCTCCCGCAAATTCAGTGCCACCATCTACGGTTACCATCTTCATTACCCCATACCTATAAATCAATTCTTTCTTCAAAAACACGGCCACATTACTTGCCTTGAGGTTTACCAACGGCGCTGCTTCAACCCATCCTGATAGATCATCCCTGGCTACTACCAAGTATTTAAAGCGTCCTTCTTTTATATGGACTGCATCTAAACTAACCCTACCAAAAACAGTATCCTCGCCCGTTGCTCTCCCTTTTTCTTTCGGCTTTCTGTAACTTCTGCGCTGGCATTCAGGACAAGATTTAACCCAATCTCTTACTTCATTTTTCATGTTGGGCCACCAGAATCTTTCCCTAACTCTGCGATGAGTCTCATCTTGACCTCTATGTCCTAAATTCTCGTGTAACTCCCTGAGTATATTCTCCTTCCCTTCCCTAGTTTGAATAACTAACTGAGGAGACAAAGCTTGATTCTTCCATAACTTCCCATTTTTAATAAAATAGCCTTTAGCGTGCTTTTTAATATTGCGCCAAACCTTGTTATCGCAAAAATCTGGTTGACTATTACCTTCCAAATATAACTTTAACAACTCTACTCCCTCATCTGTAGATGCATTGTCTTCTAAATACTCCCCCTCTTCGAGTTGAGTACTACTATCCTGACTTCCCTTTGAAGTATCTTCATCATCTGACTCCTCCACTTCCTTGCCTTGCGCACTCCTTGTCGCTACATTAGCTTCAGTGTTCCCTAAATCCAGTTGCAGTTCAACCTTGCTATAAACATCCTTTACATTGTCAGCATTTAATTTTATGTCTTTTCAGACATTCCACGTTACTAGTTTATTGTCATCACAGACAATACTTCCCACTAGTTTATGGTCTTCGCGGACATTCTTGCCTGATAGTTTATCGTCGTTGCGGACGTTCTTGCCAAATTTTGTATAGCAATAATCTATCCCATTTACCCATCTCATTTCTTCTTCAAATTCTTCCGCTTCCGAGTCTTCTTCACACAACGGTCTTCTCGACAGTGCATCTGGCATAGTGAAAAATTTCCCTGGATTATGGACTAAATCAAAAGAAAACAAATTAATCTGCGCTACCCACCTCGTCATGGGCTCATCTGGTAAACTCGGGCTACTAATCATTTGCACCAACGATAGCGCATCAACCTGCAGCTCAAAATGCTGCCCCCAAAGCATCCATTGTAGCTTTTTAAGAATCTTTGCTACTCCACATAACTCCAGCTTAGACTGGGAGTACCTAGACTCCACTTTGGTAAAAGTCTTGGACTCGTAAAGGACAGGTCTATCATTACCTTCTTTGTCCTCCTGCATCAAAACTGCGCCCACCGCAGACACACTAGAATCCACCGCTAGAGTAATTTTTCCAGCTCCTGGTCCATACTCCAATTTCTTCAAAAGAATATATTATCCTACAATCCTCTTTAACAACTCGAATGACTCCTCACATTCCTCTGTTCAATCCCATACAACATCCTTTCTTGTTAAGCGCCGTAAAGGCGAAGACAGCAAAGCAAAATCTTGAATAAACATTCTTACATATGTACAAATGCCTAAAAACCCTCTAACTTCCTTAGTATTTCTTGGTCTTGGCCATGTAAGTACCTTATTCCTCTGTTTTTCAGCAACGATTCTCCCTTCCTTGCATACCACATGTCCCACTATATCTAGCACTGGAACACAACAGGCAAATTCAGACCCAGAAATTGTTAATCCTGCTTCCTCTATCCTAAATAGCACTCTTTCCAGGGTAATCGCATATTCCCAAATAAACTTTCTAATATACGGATTTTCTTTTAACACTTCCCCTTTGTAATCACTGGCTGGTCCTTTTATACCGCCATCATCAATGAAAATTACCACATGTTCTGGAATTTCATCCTGCAATATCCACATCATCTGTGCTTGATATACCACCACAGAATTTGTTGCGCCTTGCGGTAACCTTGTCAACCTAAAGTGCCCTAGTGGTGTTTCAAACGTCGTCATGGGTCTGGAAGATTTGTCCAACTTGCGCTCATTGTATCCTCCCATAATATCACCTAACACGTAACATGCACGCCCCGCAAAAGATTCCACAAATTCTTCTAGCATTGGTGGCATCCCTGCATCCTTTATTGTAACCTTGTTCATCTCCCTAAGATCATGAACAACCTTTAATTTACCATTATGTTTGACCACACAAAACACTGGACTTGAATAACTAGACATAGACTGTTCATACAAGCCGGACTTTAACCTTCCCCTAATTAATTCCGTATACTCTTCTCTTATAGTCGCGGGTATTGGAAAAGCCTTCTTTTGCCACGGCACATGAGGTATAACTGGAACAATATAAGTTTTACCATAAGAGTGTTTTAACAAACCTCTTTCCTCTTCTGAAAATGCAATAGCCTTTTCCCTAAGAACCATAACATGTAATAATAACTTCTTTTCTTCCTGCGATAACCAGCCCTCTGGTCCAAAATCCACCATCTGAAACCTTTCCATCGTAATCTTACTGGTGAACGCAAAATCAGGGGGAAACTTTGTTAAAGGTGTATCATAAGGATTTCTAGATAGCGCCGGCCTCTGCAAAGGAGGATTCAAATCAGGCATCGCTATATTCACTGGTTTAACATTAACAGCTACTGGTTTATACTTAGATGAAAAACAGTCCTTACTGCTTCCTTCATTAATTAAAATAAAACCCTTTCTAATATAACTACGGGTTACACCTAAATCCTGTTTTTGTCTTTTCTTTTTAATATAAGTATAACAATATCCAAAATTAAAGAAATTAAAAAGCTTAGGTATAATACATTCTACATTAGTATTCCCAAGACACCTATGAAGTACCGCTTTACGTATCCCTCCTTGTTGGACTGACTGGTCACTATCTGGGTTCCTCTCATCCTGGGAGATAGTAACACCTAAAATGCCAGTCCCTAATGAGAATGTTGGCGCCTTCCTGGCGGTCGCCCTATCTCCTCATCTGAGACTTCCTCATAAAACTCTCTTTCTTTATCTAACCGCGCAGCTCCAGAGTACTTAGTTTCCCAGCCACCATCCTTGGGCGCTACTAAGACTGCTGTTACTGGAACACCGTCATCACCCATAATCCTTATTCCTATAGTCTTATTTAAACAATAATCTATAGTCGCCAAATAATCCATTAAAAATGGTGTGCCTAAAACTGGTTTAACTACACCCATTGGAACATAAAAATGTATATCTCTTGTTGCTCCCGCAACTCTAGTGCATACATACTCTGCTACACCTATAACAGGTATCCTACCTCCCCCGATTCCTGCGACAGTGCCTTCGCCGTCTTTTACAGGAAGACCTAATTCCACTGCGTCATCCACTGATACCACATTGATTTGTGAACCCGTATCCACTAACGCTTTAATTTGATTACCATTTACCGTAATAGTTAAATACCCTAAGGGTCCTGCGTAATGTGGCGCCCTAGGTAATCCAACAACTGGCTGAAATGACTGTTCCTCCATATCAAACTCAGCGCAATTAGAAATCCTTTGCTTTCTGCACTTTTCCACAATTCCATTTTCTACATCTGGCGCTACTGCAGTCAGCATCCCCAATGGAACAGAAACTGTAGTCTTCAAACATTCCGCAACTAAATCCTCGGCAGCTTTAGGAAAATCAGAATGAACCGGGCGCTGCATTCTCTATTTTGGCTGAGTTGCCTTGGTACCAGCTTTTGCTCTTCCAGGTGGGTTCTTTGGAGTATTATGCTTTGCTCCTGGCATTCCTTCAGCAGGTACCGCTCTTTGCTGTACTACCTCTGGCTCCTCCAACATTGCTGTCTGTTCTACTTCCTGGTGATCCACGCCATAACCTCCAGAGTCCATACCATCCATTTCAACATCCTTGATAGGCGCAGGTGTATTTTCTCTAGTAGTATACCCTACTTCCTCCATATCATCTGGATTTGCATACCTAGTGCCAGCCCTTCTTGGCCTAATAATTGTAGGTGGGGCCATTTTCTTATGCTTTGCCACGAACATCTCCAATTGTGCTGCAGTAAGTGGCGCTGCAACCACTCCTTCTTTTACTTTAAAATCTAACACCGCACAAGTAACTGCAAAATTAACCGACTTCGCATCCTTGCTTTTCTCCTTATTTTCCGGCTCTTTGCCCTTGCTTGACCTGCTTTCCATAGACTTTTTATTAATATGATCAATGACCATGGCTCGCATCCCTTGATCTTTGTCTTTAATCAACTTGGTACCATCTTCCAACATAAGCGTAGTCCCATCCTCGTAAACTACCTTTTCTTCTTTATCCTTTTGAAGCGCATTACATCTCATCCTTGTATGCCCCTCTTTATTACAATAATAGCACACCATAGCGGAAAAACGCGAAGTTTGAGGAGAACTCTTGGGCCTAAACAATTCTTTCGCTTTTGCCGCTTCAACTATCTTCTTCTCCAACTCACCTATTCTTGCCATGACTGAATCTGGATCCTTAGAGAGAATTTTAACTTTAGGAGAGGAAATCTGAGAAGGTGATCGTATGCCTGGCGCATCTTCCTCCATATCCTCATTATCCAGAGCCACCCTTTCTGCACGTCGCTCAACTCGATGCAACTTCATTTCAGCTTCCACTGCCATTTCCACTTCTTCTAATCCGGGATACTTGTAATTTCCGTCCCTCTTTTTAACCAGCTTTCCTTCATTATCCAAGCAGCCCAATCTTCAACTTCTGGCGCTAACGCTTCACAAAACCAGGGTAACGACGCATTAAAATCACTAAAATCTTCGTTACTAACTAAATATTCTGCTATCCGATCAAAGTCTTCCCTAAAACTTTTAAATTCCTTGGGGTCCTGAAAACCTCCTCTAGCCTTGACCCTATTTACCAAAATATCCAGGTCCTTCATTGTATTTCTAGTTTCCTTGGTAACTTTTGGCCATCTCTTGAGCATTTGTTCTGTTAGCCCTGACCAATTTTTCTCATCATGCCCTTTTAGATCCTCTAAATTGTCTTTGCATTCATCAGATACAAAGAATAGTACTTGTCGTACCATATCATATTTGGTTGCTCCATCAACTTCCACTGCTTGTTCAAACCTGCGTAAAAACTTTTTGGTATTAATTCCCGCAAAGCGCAAGCTTTCATCTTTACGCCTAATAATTGTGGTTACCATTTTTGGAAACAATGTCAAAGAATTGGGTGATTTAACCCTCTCCTGACATCCCCTAGATGTAGTCGCAGTAGGATCCATTCCCGAAATATCAAATCAAAGCAAAGATCACAAAGAAAAAAAACACGCTTGGTAATTAAACCTGACTGTTTTCACAATACAGCCCTACGCTATCCTCTGATAACGGCTATTGATCCACTTGTTGTAGACCCTACGACTCTTCCGCTGAAGCGCCAGCTTGATTACGTCCTCTTGAAGAAACCCTAAAAAACCAAACAATCTAATCAAAAATACTAGTTACAATTATGCCACTGTTGGGACACCAATTGTAGACTGTTCTAAAGCACTAAGCAGTAGACACAATGCGAGATGGGTTGGTTCTCCTTTCTAATTTATAAAAAGAAGTGCCTGCCACTCTTATTTTTAAAGACAGTGTAATAATGTGTAACACTAATATTTGACTAGAAAGTTTATAAGTTGAGATGAGTTAAAGATAAGGAAAAACAAGTATTACTATCTGGATATTTCTATTCTTAACAAGCGCTATTATCCACAGCTACTCCCTCTTGAAACCCTCTCTTTGAATATGCCTTATTATAGTAATAAAATATCTCTAATAATAGTTAATCCCACTGAATCTATATATTCTCTCTATGTTGCGCTCTTTCACTATACTATATCAAATACACACACAGATGCACAAACTCTAAAAGACTCAGAAATACCTTTTAATATTTTCTCAAACAATTCATCACAAAAAGATCTAATATCTTATACTGGGTACTATGACTATAGCTACACGTATATCTCTATATTGATTTTCCTATGATCTGCTTTTTAAAATGACAACTAATGCAATTTTTCTTATTTTATTAACTAAATAGATAGATCAACCAGTCCTCCCTCTTTGTCCCTACCTAATAGTCCTCCTTTTATATTCTTCCAGCGCTCAAGACACAGTTCCCTAATGGATCTAGCGCTGACTCTAGAGCCACATTAGTAAAACAATAACTAATTTATTAGTATGCTACTTACACTGCTTACAACAACTACAGCGCCTAAATCAGACCCTATAATTACTAACACTAGTACTAACTCGTTTCACTGATTCTCCACATATGCGCTTTTAACTATACCTTGTTTTGTTTCAGCGCTAGTTCCAGGTTTGACTTATCCTAACGCTGCGTCTAGTTGCCTTAACTCTTGGGTAGTCTTACGATTGAGTTCCCACTCTCTTTGCTTTAATACTAGGTTTGTAGTTCTGACAACTCGCTTTACTAGTTAGCCTTCTTCATTACTTGTCTCAGTAAGTTTCCCAACTGGCCGCGGTACAGCATACCATGCACTTGAGTCATCCTTAATCCATGACTTTCTTCTTAATGCGTAACACATACTTTTTTTGGAAGGCCCAAATCCATATTGTTTAGCACGTAATAGTCCTAAGTTAATAATACACAATTCCCTATTGTGCGGCACATCTTGCTGCAAAATCCGAGTGCACAGACCCTTAATCTTTTTCCGCGCTTCCATTTCCTTTGTTCCTTGAAACACACAAATACATATTATATTTTTACATTTCCTGCTGCGCTAACTCCCCTTTGTTCTTCCTGGACTACACGCGCTGATTGGTCTAAAATCACGCTTCCTGCGAGGCACGTACCACACCTTTCCCATGCCTCCACACCCCAAAGCTGAGGGGTGTATTGTTACTCACCAATATACCCATGCTTGAACGGCTTGTGCATTGATGGAGTATTTCTGTGTTGAAAGCACGGCCACATGAGGAGCTCCCCGGAAATGCAAATTTTGTCGCTGGAGATGGATGACCTGTGATGCCCTTACAAAAAACGGGTATATTGAGAGGAGGCTTACAGGGACTAAGTACTTGGTGATCCCTACGACCAAAGAGGTGGTCCAAGATATTTGGGACGTACAGGTCAGGGATGATTGATCAGTGGAAGAAGAAGAAAACGAGGTCAAAGATACCGTGGTGACTTGGGTAGCCCAGGCCACAGGTCGAAAACGAGGGGTGGAAGAAGAGGATGAGGTTACCATATCAAACCGTCCTCCAAAAAAACGACAGATGATCATTGAGGATGATGATGAGGAGAAGGGAGTGACAATAGAGGTCACTCTGAAGCTGTTTTTAGAAGCGGATCCTGTTTTAGAGGTGAGTTTCACCTTTTTCTTGTCTCAAGTTTTTTAGTTTACACTGATGACTATATGTTATAATTTTAGAATTCAGATGTCGTTGAAGAAGCTCTGATTGTGGAGGCTGTTCCATCACTGCCAGTTGAGGCCAGTCAACCGGCAGTTGATTCAAAGGAGGAGGATGAGGAAACCCTTGACCAGGTGTGGTCAAAGAAGCCTTGGCAGGGTCGACAAATTGGATTCATCAAAAACTCATATGACGAGATCAACAATATTGTCGATGCCTCCTCCTTCAATGTCGAAGAAGAGTTACTTGAAATTGGTGAGGTAATACCGGTAGGAGAGGAGGAGGTATTTGAAAAATGCAGAAAGGAAATAAGGGTGGTTTTGGAGAAAATGAAGAAATTGGTTTGGGAGAAAATGCAGGAGAAGATTTGAAAAGGGTAGAGAAAAAAGAAAAGAGAGAAGGAAAAGAGAAAGAGAAAAAAAAGTAGAAAGCAAATGTAAATTGTGTATTTATTTATTCTATTGGTTTTGTTGTTTTAGTTGAAATTTTATTATATGTTTTGTGAGATTTTGAAAGAGAAAGAGAGACAAAAAGAAAAAAAATATTTGAATAAAAATTTTGTTTTAAATTTTGAAAGAAGAAAAGAAAGAATATTTAACTGAGGAAATTTTAGTTAAAGTTTTTGAAAAGAAAAAAAAATAGTTGATTGAAAATTTTGGTTATATGTTTTTAAATGAAAATTTAATGAGAAAAAATAAAAGGAAAAATGATATTTTTGAAATTTATTTGAGGTTATTTTGAAGTTTTGAGAAAGTTTGTAGTATTGAGTTTGTGAAAAATTTTGATAGTTTGAAGAAAAAGAAATAAGGAAATAAAAATTGTATTTTAAAAAGAAGAAAAAGTTTGAAAGAAGAAAAGAAAGAAAATTAAAGGAATTATTTATTTTTAAGATTTTATTATATTGAATTGTTTTAGTCTTTGTTTTTTGTTATTTTCTTCTTTTAATTTTAATTTGATTTGATTTTATTTCATTTTGTTTTATTTATTTTTAAAAAAGGTTGAAAAAACTTTTTTGAAAGAGAAGAAGAAAAAAGAAACAGAGTAAAGATTTTTAGAAGAGAAGAAGTTTTTAGAATTTTAAGACAAGAAAAGAAAAGAAAAGAAAAGAAAAGAGAAGAAAAACAAAAATAAAAGAGAGTTTTAAGGTTTTGGTTTTAAAGGATATTTAAGATGAAAAGATTTTACGAGTTCAGGGACGTTAGAAACATTGATGGCTGGTTCCCAGGATGTTTTGTCTGAGTCATTGAGGAAGCCTTCCCATTTCACGAGGTATTGAAGCTTCCCTTTGCACATTCTTGAATCAAGAATATGGCTTACTTACCACTCTAGATGGTCTTCTACTTTGACTGGTTCCTGCCCAGGTATGTTTCTTGAGCCAGTTCCAGGAGAGATACGTGGAAAACAGGGTGAATAGCTTGCCATTTAGGAGGTAGCTTGAGTCGAAATGCAGTTTTAGAGACTTCGGAGTCGATTTAAAATGGTTCCAAGCAATTTTCAGCCAGTTTCTTAGATGGTCAAGTCATTTGAATGTTTCGTGTGTTGAGCCATACTTTTTTGCCTGGTTTAAAGGAAGGAGGAGATTGTCGATACTTGTCGGCCTGTTCCTTGTACCTTTGAATTGCTAATTCCAAGTTTGATTTAAGTTCTTCTTGGAGTTGTGATATGGTTCAAAGATAATGTTCCGCAGGATGACTAGTTCCTACATGGATTGAGTTTAATTGAGGATGTCTTCCATAAACAGTTTCAAAAGGAGATTGTCGTGTCGAAGAATGAGTCGAGTTATTATAAGCAAATTCGGCCAATGGTAACCATGTGGTCCAATCTTCTTCCTGGTAACTGACATAAATTTGGAGGTATTGATTGAGGATTTGATTGACCCTCTCCGTTTGCCCATCGGTTTCAGGATGATAGGCTGTGGAGAGATTCCTCGTGATATTGAGTTGTCCACACAATTGAGTCCAGAATGTGGATACAAACAATGAGCCTCTATATGAAATAATATCATTAGGTAAGCCATGCTTGGAAAATACTTGTTCTAGAAACAATTTTGACAAATCTTCTGCTGTAGCAGTAGTAGTGGTGTTTATGAAAATAGACATTTTTGAAAATCTATCTACTATTACTAACATAGTATCAAAATTATTAGAAAGAGGAAGTTGAAAAATAAAATCCATTGATAAAGATTCCCAAGGTTTAGAGGGAATAGGAAGTGGTTGAAGCAACCCATTCTTCCTGTGACGGGGAGCCTTATTCCTATTACATTCATAACAAGATCTTATATAGGCTTTGATCTCTCTGGTCATTCCTAGCCAGAAGAAACTCCTTGCTATTAACTGGTAGGTTTTATCAACACCAAAATGACCAGCTAATCGAGAATCATGTCGACTATTGAACATCAATAATTTTATTTCATTGTTGTTGGGTATAACTACTCTACCTTCAAAGACTAATAGACCTGATTCAATACTAAATATTTTGGACCCTTTCTTCAAGAGTATTTTGTCTTTTAACCCTAAACAATAATTGTCCTTTGACTGAGCTTTGAGGATGTTGGATAGTGGATTTTGAAAAGATTAAATTGTCATTGAATTGAGTTTATGAGTTGTTAACATTTATTTGTTGAAGATTGATTTCACATTTGCTGGGTTCTTGTCAGCAAATGCGTCCCCCCGCTGTGGTTAAACGTCATCCCGAAGTGACAGGATATCTCAGACAATACAGTTCTTACCTGGGCAGTAGGAAATAGAAAAAGGGAATTCAGACAGTAATTCAGCCCACCTGGCCTGACACCTGGTTAACACTTTGGAAGAAATAAAGTATTTCAAAGCATTATAGTCAGTCAGGATCTGAAAAGGACTATCTAGGCTGAGAAAAAAAAGAGCGCCATTTTTTAAGATAATGAATTATAGCTAATAGCTCTTTGTCATAAATTTCATAATTTAATTCTGACACAATGAGTTTTCAGGACTCAAAAGCAACAGGACCAAACAATTTTTTTTCAGGATTGAATTGAGAGATGACCCCTGCAACAGAATAATTGCTAGCTTCTGTCTCAACTATTGTCAAAGCAGAAGGATCAAAATGACAAAGAATTGGAGCTGTGGTGAACGCAGTCTTCAATGCTTTGAATTCCTTTTGTGCTGTAGAAGTAAAAACAAAAGGAATATCTTTTCTAAGAAGAGAAGAAAGATTGGAAATAGTTTTAGAGTAATCTTTGATGAATCTTCTATAGAAATTGGCAAAACCCGAAAATCCTTGGAGGGATTTAAAAGTTTTTGGCTCAGGCCATTCCAGGACTTTTTGGACCTTTTTGTCATCCATGACTAAACCATCAGTGGACAACGTAAACCCCAAAAAATCAATAGATTTAAGATGGAATTTGCATTTATTGTGCTTGGCGTAGAGACCGTGATCCCAAAGGCGATTAAGAACCTGTCAAACATGATGAATATGTTCATTGAGTGTCTACGAGAAAATAAGAATATCGTCTAAATAGACAACAACAAATTGTTTAAAAACATTTTGAAAGATTTCATTAACAAAAGTTTGAAAAGTAGATGGTGCATTACACAATCTAAAAGGCAAGACTAAATATTCAAAACTACCAAATCTAGTGTGCATTGCAGTCAGTGGTTCATGACCTTCCGCAATGCAAATAATATTATAAGAGCCTCTAAGATCAATTTTATAAAAGAAATTAGCACCAGTAAAAAGGGTAAGAAGAAATGACATAGGGGTAGCAGGATGTGCATTCTTCTTAGTGACTGTGTTGAGCTTTCTATAGTCAACACACAAACTAAGGCTACCATCATTTTTCTTTACAAAAAGAACAGGGGAGCTGGTTGGAGATTTACTGGCTCTGATGAAACCTTTGGCTACATTCTCTGCAATGTAGTCTCGAAGAACTTGAGATTCATCCTTTGAAAAAGAATAGACAGGACCTGCCAGAGGTACTGGACCTATTAACCCTATTTGATGGTCGTAGGGTCGGTGAGGTGGTAACTTATTGGCCTTGCGGATTGAGAAAATATCAAGGAAATTGCGATAGATTTCCGGTATAGTTGATTTGGTTGTCCTCATCTTCTTTGAGAGAATATGTTGAGGGAAGACCAGAATTGAGAGAGCATAATTCGACTACTTTGAGGCAATTTAAATCCTCTTTAAGGAAGTTATCAAGCTAGAAGGGTTAGCCAATTGCTCATTTAGAGAAAGATCAGATGCTTGCAAGTAATCTGGCAGAGATTTGTCCCCTAACAGGACATTTTTTAGGTGGGTTGTTTAACTCCCTATTGACCTGCATTGAAGAATCAGAAATATACTTAGCCTGTGGGATGATCAATCCCCGTGACCAATCAATTTCAGTATTCCAATGCGTTAAAAATTCATGGCCAAGAATGGTATCATCCATTCTTGGGTGTCCAAGACTGATAATTCCCACTCAAAGGGGGGGAAATTTGGAAAGTTGAAAACCCATACAACTTTCTTCCTTACCCAATATTTGGGTTCCTCTGAGTCGACCAAATAAAATGGAGTTTGGTAGATATCTGTGAATGCCAGATTTAAATTCTCGGAAAAAGATAAACTGACAAAAGAAATTGAAGCTCCAGAGTCTATAAGACAACTGAAGTGGGTATCTTCCTTAAAAAGAATGAATCTCAAGCGGTTTAAGGCAACTACAGTCCTTAAGACATGGAGGTTCTGTGCACTGGGAGAGATAAGATAGTTTGATTTTCACACAAGTAAACTATCTACTAGTTTTTTGACCTTGAACTAGTACCTTCTCTTTCCTTCAACTTCACACAATCTTCTAGCTTGTGCTTACCCCCACAATACATACATAGCCCATTATCTGCTCGTCTCTTCCTCTCAGCTTCTTTAAGTTCCCTTTTTGGGTCCAATACCTTACTGATATTGCCTGGTGTCAAGCCTTTTGGTCAAGGTTTGTCCTTTCCCTTATTGGGTTTGGATTGAGTTGGCCGTGGGTGTGAAGAAGGTCCCAATTTAAAATTTAGGGCCTGAGATTTGTTGGCATATCGACAATGTTGTAGTCGTCCTTGGTAAACGCCATCGAGTTCGGGGGTTCAATCCATTAAATCCGTTAAGGTAGTCATCTTCTGACCATGAAGATTTAATTGATCCAAAATCCTCAAAGGAAGTCCCTTTTTGAAATGATACTTGAGGGCAGCATCATTCCAGCCTACTCAAGTTTGGAGCACTCTGAAGTTTGAGATATATTCAGAGGCTTTACCATTATCACTCATGCGGAGGAAATTAAGTTCAATTTACACATTGTAAGTTTCATTAGGGTCACCAAACAACATAAAGAGTTGGTCTTCAAACTTTTCCCAATTATTGATAAGTAAGTGGGTTTCTGTCAAAGAGATCATGAGAAGATAAGGTTTGAACCATCTGGCTGCTTTTCTGGCTAAGAATGAAGAAGCGTAAACAACCTTTGATCGGTCATTATTGAAGGTTAGAGGGTCATTATTGAACAGGAGCTTGCAGGTTTGCAAAAAGGGCACAATCTGTCTGGGTGTTCTCCATCAAATTTTTCAGGAGATTTCATTGAAGGAGTTTTAAATTTTGATCCCTCCAAAGACATTGGATTTGAAAGTGTTTTCATGAAAAGTCTCATGAAGTCTTCTAAAGAATTAGATGGTCCAGGTTCAGAAGGTTGACCAGAAGGGTGAGTAACAGGGGCAGATGGTGCATCATGCACTGTATCCTCTCCTTCTGCTTCATCACTAGAATCATCAAAATCCTGGGGGATGTCTTCCACAGATTGAACTGAGTGTTACCTTTCCCTAATGTTGGGAGGTTCCAGAGGGTGAGTGCCGGAAACAGGCCATGTGGCTGTTGGCCTGCCTCTGGCGGAAGCCCTAGTAGTAGCACCCATAGGAGGAGTGCTTTGAACAGGTGCCAATTTAAAAAAATTTAGAACACCTGAGAAAGGATGTAGTAGTGCAAAAGAATGAGAACTACGGAGAATTAAATTATACTGTCACTGGACGACCTACGCACAAAGTCAAGGGTGTTCCTGGAAAGTGAGATGGAGGAAGGAGTTTAGAGACTTCAAAAAGTACAGAGGAAATATTCAAGGAAGTGATTCGAAGATGAGTTGAAGGAAAAGCTACTTCTTTGAGATATTTTCAATAAGAATCTTAATATAATTTAAAGATAATATTAATATTCTTAGGATCTCACAAAGTGTTGGAAACTCAATAATCAAAGATTTAGGTTTTTAGAAACAATTACTGAGAAAATAAGGAAATGTACAATAATAACGATTTAACCTGAAGCTTTACCACTATTAACTATATATATGTTTTATAATTTAATTCTAAAGAATGTCAAACAAAAATCCCATCCCTTTTATGTCCATTACTCCTCCTTGCATTGACCTCATGCCCTTCCATCATTCCGCACACCACAGACTTCTGAAAAACACCTGTTACACCTGGACCCTCCTCACTAACATCTGTTAACCCCTAAACCCTCCACTAACCATCCCGTCCATGCTCACAACCCTTTTAATAATCCACAGACACACAATAAACCTTTAATGGAATATTGCATTGGCCGTTGCATTGTGTGTCGCCTATAGAAGAAAAAGACTGAAGACAATGTTGAGTGATTAACTAATTTAGATTTAAAGTTTTAGATTAGTGCGGTTGAATAGTGAGTACACAAAGGAAAGTTGCAGTTTCTATGTAGAATCGCTTCTGCGCTTTGAACATGGATTTAGACCTTGTTATCATTGATTTAATGAGCTGCTTTTGCCTTGAGTGTCACGTGGTGCGTGACACTTCCTTGACCCTTAATTGTGTCATTAAAATTAGTAAATTAAGTAAAATACTCATTTAATATGATAAATTTTATTTCTCATTCTAAATAGGTTATTTTATTAATTTAATTAGTTGTTTCAATTAAATTAATAATTTAATTACTTGAAATGGTTAATATGATTAATTTAATTTTGTTTATACTGAATTAAAAGGCGTGAAAATATTTCCTTTTGTTTTAATTAAACCTTTTCAGCTATTTGTATTACCTATTTTAGATTTCCTTTCCCATGGTTCTTAGTTTTCATATTCACATAGTCATTCATTATATTTGTTTAGGACTGTATGGTGGGAATAGTTATTTCTTATTCACGGGTTCACTTTTTTGATTTAATTTTTCTTCTTCTTTTGTATGTTTCAATTAAATTAAAATACATGTTCTTTTTATATTACTATAATCCATGTAACTAGAATTTAGATGCTTGAGAAGGTCTTCTTGCCTATAAAAGAGCCTTGGAAACCTCTCTAGTAATCATCACTTATTACACTCATACTTTATTATATTTTTTAAATATCATACAAATTATTATTTTTATAAGTCTTACAGTTCTAATATAAATCTTATATAATTTCAAGGTTGCCATAAGTCTATTAATAACAATAATTGATTGCTGCGCATTGAGATATAGCTTATTAAAAATATTATATATTATTTAAATCTACTGTAGTGTCATTACTCATAAAGTGTTGTTGTATTAATCTCCATTAACTCAATTAAATTTCATCTCTCATTTATGATTACAATACTTTTCTTTATTTTCCTCTTCTATTTCCTCTTTTATCCCTCTTTTCTTTCATCTTCTAGACAACTCACCAATACATAGACACAAAAATTAAAGAAATAAAAAGAAAAATTCCAGCTCCTAGAAAGTCCAGTCCAAGGAAATGATCACTGGGTGGGCTCCCTCCAATAAGTAAAAATGATGGGAGACCACCAGTGATCCACCAACAATCCAAATAGACTAAAGAAGCCAGTCCCAAACCAGTTTAAAGTCATAGTGGACTTGAAACATGAATAACAAAAAGCAGAACTAGGATTCAACTAGGACAAACAAAATACTTTATACAGACATTATGGGGTAACTGTTTTATAGAGCAGCCAGCTCACCAGTTATCCCCACACTTGTCAAAATAAAATCTAGATGCCCCCCCTGGGTACCTTCTAACAAATACACAACATCCAACACCATAAACCAAGAAGTTTGAGCTACTTGAACTTCCCAGCCAGTGCCAGGATTTTTTCTTTCTTTCTTTCTTTCTTTCTTTCTTTCTTTCTTTTTCTTTTTCTTTTTCTTTTTCTTTTTCTTTTTCTTTTTCTTTTTCTTTTTCTTTTTCTTTTTCTTTTTCTTTTTCTTTTTCTTTTTCTTTTTCTTTTTCTTTTTCTTTTTCTTTTTGAGTGGGAACCAAAAAAGACAACTTAGTGAAGGAAATATAGTAAATATCTATATATGGAACATCAGTTTATTTGCCAACTCATTACAAAATATAGTATGTAGGCACCAACAGAAACCTTAAAACTATATGAATTTCGATGCATAACAATGTAAAAGAAAATATAACAAATTTTTTCTACCCTTGAAGGTTGGACACAACAAACAATGCCTAGGAACAATTCAATAATAATAAAATAGCAAGATTCTGTTGTTAGCTGAAAGCGAAAGTCAGAAGTAACTTTGTTTTCGACACATACATACATAAAAAATGGTTCTTAGGGCAATCGTTAAAATATTGCAGATTTATAGTTAGGTATTCTAACCTCCACCGCCCATGCCACCGCCCATGCCACTAGACTTCATTTTCTTGGGGCCACCCCCGCTAGCACCTGAAGGATGAGGTTTTGCTTCTGTAGAGCCTTGAGAGATTGCAACAATTACCAGAAAGGTGGATATTATTTGGATGGTGAAAGAACGCATTGTGCTGGTGATAGGAGCTCAAAAATTAAAAATATATGAGTTGATGTGGTGATAAGATTGGCGAAATATTCAAAATGTAGAAATCAAGATATACTTAGAGAGAGTATGGATCACAGATCACGCTATACAGTTGACTAGTTGTTGAAACGAGATGAAGATACTGTTGGAAATGACCTCAATTGATGTCTCTTTATATAGCCGAAATTCCTTTATCTCGATTTTAATTTTAAAAGAAAATAGATCATGTGGACATTATTTTGTAAAAAATGTGTGATGATGTTGTTTCATGAAGGGCGCGTTTGATCCTTGATCTCTGTCATTAAGGCATAAACCCTAGCAGTGTGCGATGAGAAAACCATTCGCGCTTTGAACCAACAGTTGGCTAAAAATGAGTATCACAACACCCTTACACGTTACTATCGCCCAGCTTCGTGTGCCTCCATATTTCATATTTCATATTTCTATTTATTTATTATCTTACGATCTCACCCAACAAAAGGCATGAAAGAAAGGGACATAGACTAATATACCTCCATATACCTTGGAGCCGTTTATGAAATCCTCCTTTGCACCTCTACCCTCTTTTCCCCTTCTTCCATCATCTCCTTAGTTGCTTTCTTTTTAGCCCAAACTCATAGATTCCTCAACAATTGGCCATTTCTCCAACTGTAACCACATCGTCGCTTCATAAAATTGCCTTGATTCTTCCTTTTTGTTTGCCCCTCCCCACGTGTACATTCATGCATGTACTTTTACTGCTTTGCCTTCATGCCCCTCTACTGGGTGATGTTGTACGAAAATTAAAAAAAAGAAAGATACCATGGGGCCTTTCCGCTTTCCTCTAAGATACCCCGGAGCAAGCCTTCCTATCCTGTCCCTCTGACACAGTCACCCGAGCGGTCCTTAATAAAGCAGAAAAACTACACAAACTCCCTCACTACTTCTTCTATCTTCTTGTCATCATCTATGAATGCTCAAGTAGGGCATCCTCTGAGACAAATGTTTGCTTTCTTATGAGGCGCAACAATGACGCAACGATTACGCAACACTTGAGTAACAATTGTTTTTTGCACTTGAGGGTGTTAAATGGGTCTTGAGCGCAAAAAATAATTGTTTCGTAACTGTTACATCATTGTTGCGCCGCATGGTGAAACAAACATGTGCTGTAGTGATAGGTGAAGTTGAGGGCGAGCTTGACCGCGAACCATCACCTTCCTCTGATCATCTGACTGAATTCTCCTCGCCACATTCTTGTTATCCTTTCACTCTCTTCTTTACTGTTTCTATGAGCGCTGGCTCAAAAACCCCCTTCTTTGCCATTGTGAGATAGTCAGATGAACCTCCAGATCTCCACCCTCAAGGTCCGACTAAACCCAGATACCTTCCCCAAGACAACCACATTGAATTCCCCTTATGAGACATACCAACTGACACCCTCTGAATACGCTTCTGCTCCTGTTTCTCTCACCTTCATATTATCTCAAGGCTCATACCCATACACACAATCTTTTGTGAACTGCAGCCAAAAAGAATGCAACAGAAAATAAATCCACTCTCTCATGTATAAAAAACAACAGAAGACTGTCAAAGATCCTGAGCTCAATAGTGCAAGAGCCCTAGCGTCCTCCTTGACTCCCAACATGGACTCTTCCCTTCCCCTCTAGCATTCTTCCTGCGCTGTTAATTCCATCTTCTCACTTTTATCCTTCCTCAACATCTTCTCCTCTCCCCTTTGACATACCCCCTGTCCTTTCAAATTTGTCTTCCCCCCCTCATTCCCTCTCCACTCATTCTTCACCTAACACAGGGGAAAAAAAAGTAGGACTTACAGTCAAGTTGTTTTTGGAACTGTCACCGGACAACCTACGCACAAGGTCGAGGATGTTCCTGAAAGTGAGATGAGGGATTTAGAAACTTCTTCGAAGCACAGAGGAATGATTCGAGGAAATGATTCGAAGGTCACTTGAAGTAAGAGCTACATGTTCGAGGTTCATTTGAGAAGAATTATAGACTAGTTTCAGAGGTAATAGTAATTCTTAAAATCTCACGAAGGGTTGGAAACTCAATAATCAAAAATTTAGGATTTAGAAATGAATATTGAGAAAATAAGAGAAAGATACAATAACAATGATTTTAACTTTAAAGATTTACCACTATTAATGTAAATACGATTTTATAATTTAATTCTATGGAATATCGAACCAAATACCCAACCCCTTTTATATCCTTTGTTCCTCCTCGCATTGACCTCCCTTTAATCGCACCATTCCCATTCCATTGACCATTACTAACATACACTTAGACCTTCTTCGCTAAATATCCGTCCATGCTCAATTTACCCCTTTTCAATTAATTAACAAAACTTTAATGAAAAAACTACTACTGTACTATTTTGTTGAACCTAGCACTGCGCGTTGCTTATTGAAAAGGACTAATGTACCCTATTGGGAGATTGACTAATTTAGATTTAGAGTTTAGGCTAGCGCAGTTAAATAGTAAGTACACAAAGGAAAATCGCAGTTGCTATGGAGAATTGCTTTCTGCGCTTCGAGTATAGAATTAGGACTCGATATTATTGATTTAATGAGTTGATTTCGCCTCGAGTGTCACGTGGCGCGTGACAGATGCCCGGGTATAAAAATTGCGAACTCCGTTGAGCTTGAGCCATCTTCCCACACTAGTTTCCCTTTTTCTAATAAATTTTTCCCTTACTTCTTAATTGCTTATTTTTATAATGAACTGTCCCACTCCCACACCTACGCCTCCACACCCTAAAGCGGATGGGGGAATGATCACACGACAGTTTTCGCAGACTTGCACGGCTTGTGAAAGCATGGAGTATTTCTGTGTCAAAAGTACGGCAACCCGAGGCCCTCGCCAGAAATGTGAGTTTTGCCGTTGGCAGCGAGTGGCATGCGATGCGTTGACGAAGAACGCGGAAATCGAAAAGCGGTTTACCAAGACTAAGTTCTGGGTAATTCCTAAAACCAAAGAGGTGGTCGAAGACATTTGGGATGTCTCGATCGAAGATGAACAATCGGTGGGGGAAAATGATAAGGAATTAAACAATGAGATCTCAACCTAGGTAACCCAGGCCACGAGTTCGAAGCGAGGTGTTGAGGAAGAGGTCAACGAGTTGGTGGAGGAGGATGAAGATGAAGTCCCTGTTCCAGGGCGGGCACCCAAGAAACGACGGGTGGTCATCAAGGATGATGAGGAAGAGAGAGAGGTAGAGGTCAAAGTGGTGCCAAGGTTATTTCTAGAGCCTGACCCCATCTTCGAGGTAAGTTTTATTTGTTTATTTTAGGGATGAAGTTACTGATGAGTTTTTTGTTTTAGACATTGAATAACCTTGAAGAGCCAATTGCGGAGCCTGCGTCGGTTATACCAACTGAGGCAAACCCTCCGGCCATGGAAGTAATTGAAGAACCTGAAGACACCCTGGACCAGGTGTGGTCGAAGAAACCTCGTCAAGGTCGATGAGTAAGGTTCATGGAAGAATTATGTGGGGAGGTCGACACCATTATCGACGCGGCTTCCTTCGATGTGGCAGAGGAGCTCTTGGAGATGGGAGAGGTGGTTCCGGTAGGAGAGGAGGAGGTATTTGAGAAATGCAGGAAGGAGATAAGGGTAGTTTTGGAGAAAATGAAAAGATTGGTTCGAGAGAAATTAAAAGAAAAGATTTGAAATGAAAAGGAAATGTAAAGAAGTAGAAGAATTTGTATTTTAGTTTTATTTTATTTTATTTTGTTATTAATTTTATAAGATTTGAGAGAGAGAGAAAAAGAAAAAAAAAAGAAGTTTAAAATAAAAAATTTTAGAATTTGAAAGAAGAAATTTAAAGAAAGAAAAAAGGTTGTTTAATTGAAGGAAGTTTTAATGTTTTTTTTTTTTTTTTTTTTTTTTTGATTTTAAGAAATTTTAGTTGAAAAGAGAGGAGGAAGAAAGAAAAGAAAAAAAAAAAAACAGAATTTAGAATTTAAGAGAATTTAAAAAGAAGAATTATTTGTTTCGAAGAATTATTATAGGGAGATTTAGAGGTTGAAGTTAAGTTCGAGGAAATGGTCGTGTCATACAAGATTTGATGATTCTAAGGAAAGAAAGTTTTTTAAAGAGAAAATAAATTTGTGGAAGAGAAATTTTTTGAAGAGAATTCAAGAAAAGAATGTATTTAAAGAATTGAAAAAGAAAAGAAAGAAAATATTTAGAGAGATTTAAGAGTTTTTTTATTTTATTTTATTATTTATGTTTATTCTATTTATTTTATTATTTTTTTTATTATTTTTTTTTTATTTTATTATTTATTTTACTTTATTTTATTTTATTTTATTTTATTTTATTTTAGTTTTAATTTTGATTTTATTTTTAGTTGGTTTTGGAGGAAATTTATAGAAGGAGAAGAAAGAAGAAAAAAAAAAAGAAGAGAGAAAAAAGAAAACAAGGCTAAGAAATTTAAGAGGTGTTTTAGATTTTAAAGAAAGAAAGAAAAAGAAAAGAAAATTTTAAATAAAGAAATTTTAAGGTTTTGGTTTTAAAGGATATTTCAAATGAAAAGATTTTAGGAGTTCAGGAGCGTTAGAAACATTGATGGCTGGTTCCCAGGATGTTTTGTCTGAGTCATTGAGGAAGCCTTCCCATTCCATGAGGTATTGAAGTTTCCCCTTGCGTATTCTTGAATCAAGGATACGACTTACTTCCCACTCTAGATGATCTTCTACTTCGACCGGTTCCGGAGGGGGTTGGTTCTTGCCCAGGTATATTTCTCGAGCCAGTTCCAGGAGAGATACATGGAAAACAGGGTGAATCGCCTGCCATTTAGGAGGTAAATTGAGTCAAAATGCAGTTTTAGAGACTTCAGAGTCGATCTCGAATGGTCCCAAGTGCTTTTCAGCCAGTTTCTTTGATGGTCTTGTTGTTCGAATGTTTTGTGCGTCGAGCCATACTTTGTCACCTGGTTTAAAAGAAGGAGCAGATTGTCGATGTTTGTCGGCCTGTTCCGTGTATCTTCGAATCGCTTATTCCAAATTTGTTTTAAGTTCTTCTTGGAGTCGTGATATAGTTCGAAGATAATGTTCTGCAGGATGATTAGTTCCTACATGGATTGAGTTGAATCGAGGATGTCGTCCATAAATAGTTTCGAAGGGAGATTGTCGTGTCGAAGAATGAGTCGAGTTATTATAAGCAAATTCGGCCAATAATAACCATGTGGTCCAATCGTCTTGTTGGTAACTGACATACATTCGAAGATATTGTTCGAGGATTTGGTTAACTCTTTCTGTTTGACCATCAGTTTCAGGGTGATAGGCCGTGGAGAGATTCCTCGTGATATTGAGTTGTCGACACAGTTGGGTCCAGAATGTGGATACAAACAATGAGCCTCTATCCGAAATAATATCATTCAGTAAGCCGTGTTTAGAAAATACATATTCTAGAAACAATTTTGACAAATCTTCTGCTGTAGCAGTAGTAGTGGTTTTAATAAAAATAGACATTTTTGAAAATCTATCTACTATTATTAATATAGCATCAAAATCATTAGAAATAGGAAGTTGAGAAATAAAATCCATCGATAAAGATTCCCAAGGTTTAGAGGGAATAGGAAGTGGTTGAAGCAAACCATGCTTCCGGTGACGGGGAGCCTTATTCCTATTACATTCGTAACAAGCTTTTATATAGGCCTTGATTTCCCTGGTCATACCTGGCCAGAAGAAATCCCTCGCTATTAACTGGTAGGTTTTATCAACTCCAAAATGACCAGCTAATGGAGAATCATGTCGACTGTTGAAAATCCATAATTTTATCTCATTGTTGTCGGGTATGACTACTCTACCTTTGAAGACTAATAGACCTGATTCAATACTAAATCTTTTGGCCCCTTGCTTCAAGAGTATTTTGTCTTTTAACCCTAAACAATAATTGTCCTTTGACTGAGCTTTGAGGATGTTGGATAGTGGATTTCGAAAAGATTGAATTGTCATCGAATTAAGTTGATGAGTCGTTAACATTGATTCTTTGAAGATTGATTGCACATTTGCTGGGTTCTTGTCAGCAAATGTGTCCCCCCGCTGTGGGTAAACGTCGTCCCGATGTGACAAGATATCTGGGACAATGCAGTTTTTTCCTGGGCGATAGGAAATAGAGAAAGAAAATTCAGACAAAAATTCAGCCCACCTGGCTTGACGCCTGGTTAACACTTTAGAAGACATGAAGTATTTAAAAGCATTATGATCTGTTAAGATTTGAAAAGGACTATCTAGGCTGAGAAGAAAAGAACGCCATTTTTTAAGACAATGGATAATAGCTAAAAGCTCTTTGTCATGAATTTCATAATTTAATTCTGCGGCTATGAGTTTGCGTGACTCAAAAGCAACAGGATGAAACAAATTTGTTTCAGGATTTAATTGGGAGATGACCCCTGCAATAGCATAATTGCTTGCATCTGTCTCAACTATTGTCGAGGCAGAAGGATCAAAATGTCAAAGAATTGGGGCTGTGGTGAACGCCGTTTTTAGTGCTTCGAATTCCTTTTGTGCTGTAGAAGTAAAAACAAAAGGAATATCTTTTCTAAGAAGAGAAGTAAGATTGGAAATAGTTTTAGAGTAATCTTTAATAAATCTTCTATAGAAGTTTGCAAAACCCAAAAATCCTTGGAGTGATTTAATGTTTTTGGGCTCAGACCATTCCAGGATTTTCTGGACTTTCTTGTCATCCATGACTAAACCATCAGTGGACAACGTAAAACCCAAAAAATCAATTGATTTGAGGTGGAATTCGCATTTATTATGCTTGGCGTAGAGACCATGATCTCGAAGACGATTTAGGACCTGTTGAACATGATGATTATGTTCATCCAGTGTTTTCGAGAATATTAAAATATAATCTAAATAGACGACTACAAATTGTTCAACAACATCTTGAAAGATATCATTAACAAAAGTTTGAAAATTTGAAGATGCGTTACATAATCCAAAAGGCATAACTAAATATTCAAAACTACCAAATCTAGTGCGCATTGCAGTCAGTGATTCATGAACTTCCGCAGTGCGAATAAGATTGTAAGCGCCTCTAAGATCAATTTTAGAAAAGAAATTAGCACCATTGAAAAGGGTAAGAAGTAATGACATAGGAGGAACGGGATATGCATTCTTCTTCGTGACTGTGTTGAGCTTTCTATAGTCAACACACAACCTAAGACTACCGTCCTTCTTTTTTACAAAGAGGACAGGGGAGCCGGTTGGAGATTTACTGGCTCTGATGAAACCTTTGGCTACATTTTCTGCAATGTAGTCTCGAAGAACTTGAGATTCGTCCTTCGATAAAGAATAGACAGGACCTGCTGGAGGTACTGGGCCTATTAACTCTATTTGATGATCGTAGGGTCGATGAGGTGGTAACTTATCGGCCTTACGGATTGAGAAAACATCGAGGAAATCATGGTAGATTTCAGGTAGAGTTGATTTAATGGTTTCAACGTTGATTTGGTCATCCTCTTCATCTTCGAGAGAATCTGTCGAGGGGATACCTGTATTGAGAGAGCAGAATTCGATTACTTAGAGGCAATTTAAATCCTCTTCAAGTGAAGTCATCGAGCTAGAAGGGTTAGCCAATTGCTCATTTAAAGAAGGATCAGATGCTTGCAAGTCATCTGGCAGAGACTTGTCCTCTAGCAGGACGTTGTCAGGCGGGTTGTTTAACTCCCTATTGACCTGCATTGAAGAATCAGAAATATACTTAGAGCGTGGGGTGATCAATCCCCTAGTCCAATTGATTTCGGGATTCCAATGCGTTAAAAAGTCATGGCCAAGAATGGTATCGTCCATCCTTTGGGCGTCCAAGACTGATAATTCCCACTCGAAGGGGGGAAAGTTCGGAAAGTTGAAAACCCATAAAACTTTCTTACTTACCCAATATTTGGGTTCCTCTGATTCGACCAAATAGATTGGAGTTTGATCGATATCTGTAAATGTTAGTTAAAGCTTCTCGGCAAAAGATAAACTAACAAAAGAAATTGAAGATCCAGAGTCTATAAGACAACTGAAGGGGATATCCTCCTTAAAAAGAATGAATCTCAAGCGGTTTAAGGCAACTCCAGTCCTTAAGACATGGAGGTTCTGTGCACTGGGAGAGATAAGATAGTTTGCTTTGCACACAAGTAAACTATCTACTAGTTTTTTGACTTCGAGCTAGTACCTTCTCTTTCCTTCAACTTTACACAGTCTTCCAACTTGTGCTTACCCCCACAATACATACATAACCCATTATCTGCTCGTCTTTTCCTCTCAGCTTCTTTAAGTTCCCCTTTAGGATCCAGTACTTTGCTGATATTGCCTGGGGTCGAGCCTTTTGGTCGAGGTTTATCCTTTCCCTTATTGAGTTTGGATTGAGTCGAGGAGGATTGATTTGGTCGTGGGTGTGAAAAAGGTCCCGATTTATAATTTAGGCCTTGAGATTTGTTGGCATATTGACAATGTTGAAGTCATCCTTGATAAACGCCATCAAGTTCGAGGGTTTGATCCATTAAATCCGTTAAAGTAGTCATCTTCTGACCGTGAAGATTTAATTGATCTAGAATCCTTGAAGGAAGCCCTTTCTTGAAATGATACTTAAGGGCAGCATCATTCCAACCTACTCGAGTTTTAAGTGCTCTGAAGTTCGAGATATATTCAGAGGCTTTACTATTATCACTCATGCGAAGAAAATCAAGTTCAATTTCGGCGTTGTCCATTTCATTAGGGTCCCCAAACAGCGTAAAAAGTTGGTCTTTGAACTTTTCCCAATTATTGATAAGTAAGTGGGTTTCTGTCAAAGAAAGCATGAGTAGATAAGGTTCGAACCATCTTGCTGCTTTCCCGGCTAGGAATGAAGAAGCGTAAACAACCTTTGATCGGTCGCTGTTAAAGGTTCAAGGGTCATTATGGAACAGTAGCTTGCAGGTTTGCAAGAAGGGTCGCAATCTGTCGGGGTGATCTCCGTCGAATTTGTCAGGAGATTTCATAGAAGGAGTTTTGAACTTAGATCCCTCTGAAGACGTTGGATTTGAGAGGGTTTTCATGAAAAGTCTCATGAAATCTTCCAGAGAGTTAGATGGTCCAGGTTCTGAGGATTGGCCAGCAGGGTGATTGGCAGGGGCAGATGGTGCCTCGTGCATTGTATCCTCTCCTTCTTCTTTGTCACTAGAATCCTCAAAATCTTGTGGGATGTCTTCTACAGATTGAACTGAATGTTGCCGTTCCCTAAGGTCGAGTGGTTTCAAAGAGTGAGTGTGAGAAACAGACCTTGTGGCTGTTGGCCTGCCTCTAGCGCGAGCTCTAGTAGTAGCGCCCGTAGGAGGAGTGCGTTGAACAGGTGCCATTTAAAATTTTTAGAAACACCTAAAAAGGAGGTAGTAGTGCAAAGAATGAGAACTACGGAGAATTAAATTATACTGTCACCGGACGACCTACGCACAAGGTTGAGGATGTTCCTGAAAGTGAGATGAGGGATTTAGAAACTTCTTCGAAGCACAGAGGAATGATTCGAGGAAATGATTCGAAGGTCACTAGAAGTAAGAGCTACAGGTTCGAGGTTCGTTCGAGAAGAATTATAGACTAGTTTCAGAGGTAATAGTAATTCTTAAAATCTCACGAAGGGTTGGAAACTCAATAATCAAAAATTTAGGATTTAGAAATGAATATTGAGAAAATAAGAGAAAGATACAATAACAATGATTTTAACTTTAAAGATTTACCACTATTAATGTAAATACGTTTTATAATTTAATTCTAAGGAATATCAAACCAAATACCCAACCCCTTTTATATCCTTTGTTCCTCCTTGCATTGACCTCCCTTCCATCCCACCATTCCCATTCCATTGACCATTTCTAACATACACTTAGACCTTCTTCGCTAAATATCCGTCCATTCTCAATTTACCCCTTTTTAATTAATTAACGAAACTTTAATGAAAAAACTACTACTGTACTATTTTGTTGAATCTAGCGCTGCGCGTCGCTTATTGGAAAGGACTAATGTACCCTATCGGGAGATTGACTAATTTAGATTTAGAGTTTAGGCTAGCACAGTTAAATAGTAAGTACACAAAGGAAAATCGCAGTTGCTATGGAGAATTGCTTTCTGCGCTTCGAGTATAGATTTAGGACTCGATATTATTGATTTAATGAGTTGATTTCGCCTCGAGTGTCACGTGGCGCGTGACAGGAACCCTCTAACTAACTTGCATGTAACTTCTGTCTAACTGTCAGCCAGGCTATTCCAGGAGTCCAGTAAATGATATGTAACTTATAAGACCTGAAAGAGGGGGCAAGAATTGTATTTAATGTGTATAAATTAATATTTTATTGCATAATAAAATTATATAAGTATTTTATTACATATAAGTGTTATATTAATTTTATTGGTTATATAAATTTTTTATACATTTAAATTTAACATAATATATTATATTCTACAAATAATGGCGCATTTTTTATGTATTTAATAATTATAAATTTATATTTAATTAATTAAAAACATATATTATAATTATAAGTGTAAAATTTACTTATAATATAATTAAATTAAATAATTATATTTATATATTAAATATCATTTCTTATAATATTAAACAATAAAAAATGACGCTTTTTTTGACCTATAATTGTGTCAGGAAAAACTAATTAATACTGAATTGAAATAAATTACATATTTGTTGCGTCAGAATATTTTTTGTTTCACTTAAAAATCCTTAAATCAGACTGTACCATCTGTTTTGAATGATTTTTCTCATAGTTACTATGTTCCAGGCTTGTTTAGTTATTCACTATTTTTACTTACTGATTTGGGAATTAATGGCGGGAAAATTGGATTCTTAATTGGGGTTTTTAATTATTTGTTTCATATTTTTCTCTACATTGTTATGTTTCACTTACTCTTTGATATACTTGTTTTATCCTATTATAATTATTGTATTTACAAATATAGTGGCGCTTCAGAGGACCCATTGCCTATAAAGGGCCTTGGATAATCCCCTGTAGCCTCATCACTTATTACACACTCAACAATTTAAAGATAAATTTATTACGCTTATTATTATTTTTATTAGTATTAAATTCTAATTAAAAATGCTAAATAACAATTTAAAGGTTGCCTTAAGTCTGATAGTAATTATAGTGTTTGCCACGCAGAACTCTTACTTAAATAATATTAATATTAATAAAACCAATTTGTTGTCACCTCTCAAATCACTCGTCGTTGATTTCTCTCAAATAAATTAAATAATTTCATTTGTTTTTATTTCTTTTATATCTAAATTACTATTTCCTTCTTGTCCTCCTCTCTTTTCTTCCCTCTTCTCTTATCTCTTCTAGAAGACTGACTGACACTAACTTTTTTATGTAAAATAGCAAGTTGGCACTGTGAATCAGGTCATCCAAATTTAATCTCACACATATCACTCATCATAAATATCAGTATCACTAGTAAGTGTTTGTTAGATTATTTTAAAAAAATGGTGTATAAAAATAAGATGACTTGATCATCAAACTAAAAGGAGTAAGCCAAATTATGTAATGAAATTCTTAAAATAATTGAAAAGCACTTGGAATAATTTTATTTGAGGAATGCGCCAAAATAAACTCATCAGGGATGAAGTAAATTTTTGGTAATCTATATTAATGATTAAATAAAGTAAATGTATTTTTTACAAATTTTCCATAAATTTTATGATCCAATATAACATATAGCTTGGCTAAAAAATATTTTTAACCAGTGTTCTATTTAAATTAATGCATCTAATGTCTACTTCAACCTTATTTATATAAATTAAGTTGATAAATTTATTCTTATCCAATTAATTTTGTAAGTGTTTTAAAAATTTTTAGAAATCCATGAATGAAAATTTGGCATCAACAATTTATTCTAAAAAGATATAATATAAGATACATTTTTAATTCTTTCATAAAAAATAGATTCTGATATTTTTTTAATCAAATGAGGTTCACATATGAAAGAAATTCTATGTAGTATATTGATTGATTTATATTCATATTTTGATCTATTTTTTACCAATACTAAAGTAAATGTTTCATTTAATTTAACTTTTTTCTGTTATTACCATCATTATCTTTATTACTAAAGTTATTATTTTCTATAAAGAGTAAGATTTACATTTTCCCATTACTGCAATATAAAGAATTGATTATTGTTGTTGTTGTTATGGCTTATCATACATTTATGAGTATCATTCATTTGATCAATATTCTTATTATTTATCAATGAGATTTTTATTGTTCTTATGTTGTATCTTAATCTTATTTTTTGAAATAAGTAGCTCAAATTTATATTTCTCTACACTCTTATATATATATATATATATATATATATATTGGCTAGGGCAAGAGATAAATGTTCATAAAGAGCACTAAATTGTGCTAGGATCATTAATTACACATTCCTAAGTTCAAATATGTAAACTCAAGAATAGAACATGCTACTGCTATCTACCCCAGTAGCTGGAGTTGATTTGGGCCTGAATTGTATTTTTAATTTTGAAAATAAGTGCTTGCATAGAGTAGAGTAACATCAAAAACACAAGTTACTTTCTTGGGTGGTTAACTCAGGTAAATTGGAAATTATTAATGCTATGCAGTTTTTTGAATTATCATCAACTTCTTGTTTTAATTCTTCAAATATTAAAAATATATGATTTCCAACAGAAAAAATTCAATAAGATTAATTTCTAAATAATTTTCATGCTATAATGGAGAAAATAAAATATTCTATTTTTCTGCCTCTCTATTAGATATTCCAATTATGGGCTTCCAAGTTGCCCATTGAAAAGTTCCAAGCTGCACTCCTTAACCTAATTGATGCTCAAACATTACTTTAAAATATTTTTTCATACCTTATAACTCCCCATTTTTTTTTCATAAAAAAGTTTCTGTTATAATTACAAAAACTTCTTTAATCAATACTATTAATATTTTTACATTTAGTATAATAATCACCAGGAAAAATTAGGGGGTGACATGCACAGAAAACTGGAATGTGATCAGAACTCAAACAGAAATTTTCAAGCACTTGATCAACATTTGACCAAGATTTTACTAGAATTAACAATTCTCTCTCAGTAATATTTTTGATTCTTTCATTTTGACTACACAAGCAACTGAAATATATCATTTCAATTAACTTTACATTTTCATCATTTATTCATCCTTATTTCACTACACAATATAGGGGGTGGACTTTCTAGCAAGTCCCCAACCTGAACTCAGATTGAACTCAGACTGAACTCATAATGAACCCATACTGAACTCTACTTGAACACCCACCTAAAGCTGTTCTTCTCAGTGGTGTTCATCCCTGATTTTATGGCTCCTTTGTCAATAGCTCAATGTGTATTCAATCTGTGGTAAGTTTGGGTCCAAGGTTCTAACTTGCTAGAAAGTCCGCCCCCCATATTGTGTGGTGTTTCCCTTTCAGAACTATCATTTTATACTTATATATCAAATTTCATCATTTTACAACTTTTTACTTACAACAATTGCTATTTTTCCATCATATTTTTGTACTTGAATATCACATTTAATTATTCACTTACTTTTTTCCTGGTAAAATTTTCTACTTTTCCATATGATTTCAATACTTTCTAACAATTTATTCATCTATCTTGCACTTTTTAAAATCATTATTTCTTACTTGAATGACATATTTTATCATTGACCAAATTTTTCCTCAACTCATATGCCCCTTTTCCTACTCAAACACCAGATTTCATCACTTTGTACCTTTTTCATCATACCATTTTCTACTTTTCCATCACATTTCATTTTTTGCTAACTTTTTATTCACCTGCCTTGACTTTTTTTCAATCATTATTTTGTACTTAAATAAAATTTTTTATTTTTTTCTAAAATTTTTTCTCATCTCACATGCACCTTTTAAATATCAATTTCATAATAAAATCTCAAATTCTATAGTTTACTAAGATTTTTATTCATCTCAACTGCTATATTTTTCATAATAATTTTATTACTTGCTAACTTTGTTCATTATGCCATTTTCATCTTTTCTGTCACATTTCAATATTTTCTAATTTTTATTCACCTTACTTGCCCTCTTTTAATCATTTCTTTTACTAAAATAAAAAATTTGAGAATTAATTAAAATTATTCTCACATTATATGTCCCTTTTCTGTATCAATTTAATACTAAAATATCATATTTGATCATCTACTAACTTTTTTTCTCCCTCTCACTTACTATTTTTCCATTGTAAATTTAAATTAGTCATCTCATCTCATCATTTGCTAGTTTTTTGTAATACAATTTTTTATTCTTCCATTAAAATTTACTGCTAAAATATCACATTTGATCATTAACTAACTTTTTTTTTCACCAAACTTACTTTTGTCAATCAATATTTTGTACTTATATAACACATTTAATCATTTTTTTACTTTTTTATCATCTCATATGCCCTTTGGCCATATCAATTCCATACTAAAATATCACATTCAATCACTCACTAACATATTTCTCATCTCACATTCTCTTTCTCCATCATTATTTTATATTCAAATATCAGACTTCTTTATTTTTTTAGCTATTTTATGGCATGTGAGATGAAAATATAGCTAGCAAAACAGGAAATCTGAAATTTGAGTATAAAATAATGATGTAGAAAAGGCTTGTGAGATGAGAAAAAATGTTAGTAAATTATTGAATGTTATACTTTAGTACGAAATTGATATGGAAAAAGGGCTTATGAGATGATAAAAAATGATCAAATTTAATATTTAACTACAAAATTTTGATTGAAAAAGGTAATTTAGGTGAAGAAAAAGTTTGAGAATGATGAAATGTGATATTTCAGAATTAAATTGTGATGGAGAATTGAAAAATAGTAAAGTAAAAATTTTAGAAAATGATGAAATGTGATATTTGGGTATAAAGTTATGATAGAAAAAAAAGCAAGGAGATGATAAAAAATGTTATAATAGGATGGAATGTGATATTTTAGGATAAAATTGATATTTCAAAGAGCATATGAGATGATAAAAAATTTATCAAATGATCAAATATGTTATTTAAGTACAAAATAATGATTTAAAAAAAGGAAATATAGGTGAATATTATTTTAGTGGATATTTAATATTTATGGAAAAGTGGAAAATAGTGTGAAGAAAAAATTTATCAAGTTATTAAATAGGGGGTCTCAAACCTTGCCAAATATGCTACATAAACATTCCAAAAAAAGTTACCAAACCCACCATCAAAAGATGAAATACACCTGCCCTTGTCAGGTTTATTTAGAAAATTTATTTTCACCAAACTTTTGGGTAAAACAAGTCATCAAAACACTTCACTTCTTCATCATGATTAGTCAGCACTAGGCACAAAAGCTCACCATGAAATATTTGGGGGGGACTTGCTAGCAAGTACTCAACTTGAAGTCAGATGGAGCTCAGATGCAACTCACACTTAACTTTGATAGAACCCTTACTGAACTGTGCTTGAAAACTAACTTGAAATATTGTACAAAACTATCTGAATCTTTTGTGGTATCATAATGAAATTGAAATGAACTCATATTAAATTTTGAATGAAAAGAGTTTCAGTAATCATTCCAAACACTGTGCACTTTAAGTACATAATTTTGACTCAGTATTTTAAATTATAGTTTAAGACTGAGCTGAAAACTCATTAAAAACATTCAATTTTTCATGTGATATTTTTACTGTAATGTATTACTTAATTAAAATAGATTGAAAAAGATTAAAAATCATATTTAAATACTTAATATTGTTTGAAAAAAATTACCAGAATTTTCAAAACTACACATATCAGGGAACTATTATAAATTGAATTTTTTTGATACACTTTTTATATTTTTCAGTCATGCAACACTATTTTGAGTCAGGAAAAGTGAAATTGAATATTCACTTGCTTAGTGGTATTCAGTATGTAAATGTAAATTTATAATTCATATATATAATGAAAATGATTTTAAATATTCATCCAAAAAAATATGCATAAAAATTTATACTAAAAATGCATATGAAAATGCAGATTGAAAATGCATATGAATAATCATATTGAATATTCACATATAGTATCATATTGAATATGCACATGCAAAATTCATATTGAATATTTATAAGTAATTAAATAATGAATATGCATACAAAAAATTAAATTGTGTATAAATATTAAAATTTATATTGAATAAAATATTTAAAAAAAATTCAGTATAAATTGATCTTATGTTATATTATGTACCTTTTTAAATTGATTTTTCTTATTTTAGTTTATTATATTTTAATACACTCATTTTATTTTAATTCATTACCTGAAATTAAAATAAATCAAGTTGTATTGTATTTAATTATATTGAGTTGTATTTGGTTATGTATCACCATGCAATATTTTGGGGTGACTTGCTAGTAAGTCCTCAAATTGAACTTAGATGGAACTCATATGGAGCTCAGACTGAAATTACAACGAACTGATACTGAGCTTTACTTTGAACTCATCTTGAGCTCTTAACCAATAATGGATGAGTCTGTGCTGGAATAATAGTAAAAGTTTAATGAATAAGTTATAGAAATAATGACAAGGGCAGATTAAGAATCTGATCCATTCACAGAATTTTTTTCATAAAACACAATTTAATTTTCATTTTGAATTACACTTGATCATTAAAAGACTGAAAATTATACTTTTTGTTGAAAAAGCATCACTTTTGAGCGCTCTAATGATTTAATTAGTTTTTTTTTGAAAAAATATATAATAAGATCAGTGGTTCTTTTTATTGATAAATCCTTTTAACCAAGAATTTGAAGCTTTCATTTTTTAATTTAAACCATATTACCTGATTTATTTGTATTTTTATTATTTCTGATTATGCAATATAAATATTATCAGTTCAATGGATTCATTTAACAAGCATATTGAACCATCAAAATTCTCAAGTATTTTATTCTATAGTACTGTGAAAAGACTCATAATTAAAAAAATAAAAAATAGCAATATTTTTTCCTAATTTCTGTTTCAATGAAGTCCTCTCATAGCTTATTTACACTAAGAATTAATTATTAATAAATTGTTTTATTATAAGTTTAGAAATAAGTATAATTCCTATACCAGTGTATTTTAATCAATTTTTTTACATTTTTATATGCAAGAAGATAATTAAAATTAAAAGAAAAAATATTTTTACTCTTTTTTTTTGTTTTGGTAATATTCAACTAAGAAAAATTTTTTGCAATATACATTTATTCAATGTAATACATATATGATATTCTGGAACTTTTTATGATTTATTTCATCAAAAGTGCATGTAAATATGTTTATTTGGTAGAGTAATCTCATGAGTTGAAATAATAAATTACTACTCAGTAAATTTTTTATATGGAAAACGGAAATTCAAGCTAGATGTAAAACTTTAAAGATAATAATAAAAGTCTTATAAATTTATTTAAACTTTAATTTTAGTGCTTGATGTTTATTCAATGCTGTATTGTGGGATAATTTCAGTGTCACTTTGGGAAGAAGCACCATATATTTTAAAAAATGTTATCACTTTAAAAAATGTGTTTCAGATAAAATTTTTGATTGTATAATTTTTAAAGAACAGAATTAAATAGGTAGAAGTGGTCTTTCTACATGATTCTATCAGTTTCAAGTTGAAAAACTATTATATGATATTTATTTTGAAAAAACGACACAATAGGTACTTTAGATAATGCCCATGTAGCAAAGCAGCTGTAAAGGCAATCATATTTTGATTAAAAATGATATTATTCCATATTTAAAATGAACAGAAAGAATTATTTAAATTCTATGTTTCTGAAAAATAACTTAAGTGAAATTTTTCAGGTACACTTTTTTAGTCTTTAGAATAAAAGTTTTGATAGGAGTAATTCACAACTGAAAACTTACACACAATTCTAAAATTAAATATATGGGTTCAGGATCTATGAATGACTTATTGGAATAATGATATTCATGCTGATTTATAGATCTTATATGATTTTTCTATTCAATTTCTAAGTGTATGAAAAACAATCCCTTTTATATTTTATTTAAACAGAAGAATTTTTAAATCTTCTTGAAATTTGCCTTATCACAAAGAAATACTGGAATGAGTATATTTTTAGAAAAATTTATTTAAAAAGAATTATTGTAAATCATCATTACATATTTAAAACAGAAAATAAAGATTAAAATGTGACTTTTTATAGAAATATATATTGATTTATAAAATATTTACTTATTTTTTTTTTTACAAAACCAACAATTTTATCCTGTGAGGCTTCACTTCAACTTAAAAATATAAGTCTTAAAATTAATATGATGCTCTGAAGACTCTATATGATGTATACCTAAAGCAAAAAAAAATTATTTTGAAGTACTTCAAATCTAAGCAAAAGAGCTGATACCTTTTATATATAATATACTTGTATAAAATTAATTTTAAGTTATTTTCCTAATCTTTCATATGGAAAGAACTCATGTCATAAAAATATATAGTCAACTTAAAACTATTTATAATATGATATTTTATCAAAATGATTCTTAATTTTTACTTATTTTCATAACTTCAAAGTATTTAATAAATATATTTTGATATAAAAATATAATTATTTTTATATTTAAAAACACTTTATAAAACTTCTAAAAGAGTAATAATTTTGTTCATGGCTTAACTTAGCTTTAATTACACTTGGAAACAGGACTGCATTGAGAGTTCAATCTAAGTTCCACCAAAAACATAATAAATAATTTTTTGAAAACATATAGAGTCATTTCAATAAATAAAACTAGTAAAATAAAGGACTTAGAAATTTCTTTCTATTACTGAATAGATTATTATAAATATATTGAGGCAGATAAATTATTAAAGTTTCTTGAATTTGCATTTATTACAGTCAATTATCCAGTTATACATAGTAATCACAAAACAAGAAATGAAGCTAAATGGTTATATATGTAGATCAATCTTTTCTTCAAACTTTACTTGAATTATTTAATTTAATTCAAATATGTTTTTAATCTAAAAACATATCTTACTATTACATTTAAAAATAAATACAATAAAATCATAAAATACATTAGTTCAATTGCTTAAAATCTCTTTAATGTTTTGTTTTAGTTTTCAACTTTTTGCTACAATTTTCATATTATATTATTTATTTATATCATGTATACTTATCAGAAGCACAATGTAAATTCTTGTTTAAAAAAGCAAAATAGTATTTTGTTACCAATTTTTTTATTATATTACTTTCTTAGTATTAATGTGAATTGTAAATAAAAGATATTAAATAAAGATGTATAAAATATAGGTCTAAATTCAAAAATATCAATAAAAGATAATTATCAATCATTTTTGATATTGGAAGAATAGAGCTGTAGATGGAGGGGGTGGACTCTGGTGCTTGCCTGAAGAATAGAGTATACTCTCCATTTTTTGCTACTTCAATTGAAAACCTCACAATCTCTCCACACAATTTTTTCTACCCTGTCATTTCTGTTAATTCTATTACTACCCCCACCCTTTAATTACCCTCCTGATACGTTTGCTACACCCTCTAAGCTTCAAAATCCAAGTTTAAGCCCTCCTCACTATTCCCCTCCAGTCTACTTTCATTTTTAACACAACTCCACCCCTTTTGCTACCATCCTCATCCATCACTACTCCTTTCTTGCCTCTCCCTACCTTATCCCACCCCTTTCAACCTTGCCCTATCTATTTTTGCCTCAACTCCACCCCACTCCTTTTATAACTAATTAAATTGCTTTTGTTTCAACTCCCATTTTTTCACCCTTCACCCCACCCCAATTCACCCATTCAATTTTCATCCAAACCCTATGGCTTTCCATATCACCCCCTTTTCCGCCTATAGAGTAAAAGGGGCTAGAAGGGGAGAAAAAGAAGTGATATCAAGAAATTTGGGGTGAAAAGTGGTGAAAAGGGGAATAAATAGTTTTTTAAGGGGAGCAAAATAAGTGAGGAGGGGTGTAATGGGATGATTATGGGTTGAGAAGGGGGAATAAGGGTTTTGGATGGGACAGTTCTTGGTAGACTTAAATAAAATGCAAGAGGGAGAAGAATGAGATTTGAAGTTTGAGGGAGGAAACTACTTGTAAGGAACATTTTGAAACAATGTAAGCACAAAAACTCTATAATATATTTTGAGACTTCGAATTCATAATGGCATGAAACATCACAAAAAAAACTCAAAAATATTTTTCAATATTTATTAAACATAGATTTTCTTCTCATAAAAATTAGATTTTTTATTCTTTTGATATAATGAAGATCATGATAAGTTATATTTTTTAATAGAATTGAGCCCATTTCATGTTATAACTTATATAAATATGAGATGTAAATTAATCTTACAAATTGTTCTATTGAATAAATTTAATGTTAAATTATTTTAAAGAGTGTTTTAGCTTCTACAAATTTTTTGAAAATGGATAAATAAATAATAATAATAATTCATATAATGAAAGAAGGTGTTTACTTCTCAATTATTTACTGATAAAAATTTAATGAAATATAGAAATTCAATAAATATTTTTTAATGAATAATTTATTAGAATATTGGATGTTTTATCTATATATTGATAGGCTGAGTAACCTATAAATTTTTCTGAAATCTCTTATAATTGAAAGTGTCTGAAACTTTCATTAGATTCAAAAAATGAAAAAAATTTACAATTTTTCAACAACTTATGAAGCCACAAGGCTATATTGATAGTGGAACTAATTTATCTTTTTATCCCTTCAAAAAATCCTCTAATTCAAGTATAAATATTTTTTTAGCTATTAATCAACTGTGGTTCAATGAAGGTTCAAATTATTTTCAAGGTTTTTTCAAAGTAAACTCACTATTTCTTCAAGATTGTTTCATCACTGCCTCAATGTGTGCTCAATTTGATATAAATTAGGGTTCAATGTTGCAGACTTACTAGAAAGTCTGCCCCCCATATTGTGTGGTGTATTATATAATTTTATTTTATTTTATTAGAATTTTATTATATTTTATAACACCTTATTACATTCCATTTCAAAATATATAATAATGATTTATTTTGTTTTATCTCATTTGAAACCATCTTTATTTATCTTTTTTTAATTCTAGCTATTATACTCATCTATCTGTCTTTTTCATATTCAATTAAATTATAATAAGTCTTAATTTCATTTAATTAATTTTATTAGATTTGATGAATTCTGTAGTATTGGCATGTAGAAGCATCAAGTTGGTTAAAATATGCTTTTGAACTCTGATGTATGGCCATAGATCAGAGTTTAAAGGCAAAAAATTGGATGTGGTACTCTGATGTACAGCTGTAGATCAGAGTCCACATGCATAAAAATGCTTGGTGAACTCCTATGTAAAGCTGTAGATAAGAGTTCATATGCTCAAAATTAGATTTGGTACTCTGATCTATGGCCATAAATCAGAGTACCACATGCATGAAATTGGGTTGTGAACTCTGATCTATGTGTTTACATCAGAGTTCACCAGCTCATTTTGAGAATTCAAAGACTGCTATTTGCACATGTAATATCACATTTTGAAGTAAAATAAGATAAGATAACAAAAATTAAATTAAGATGTAAGGTAATAAAATATAACAAAATAAAACAAAAGAAAAATTAAATTAACTTAACTTAAATATAATAATAGTAAGTGATATAAAAAGAAGTAAAATATAATATAATACAGAATTATTTATTGATAGAATAATTTAAAGCAAAATTGGATCAAATAAAATAAAGTGAACTAAATTAAATATTTTTTTAACAGGCATCATAAAAATGAAAGAAAATTTATAACTCATTAAGAAAAATTATCACAAAAAATAACTTTTTCATGAGATAGGTTTTTAAAATGCAGTTGAAAGTATACAGATATACCAATGCATTAGAATAAAAACTTAAGACAGAACTTGAATCCTGATGATCTTTTTATCAATATATATAAGGGTAAATAAAATACTTATTCATGAATAGGGCTCATAAATCTCTCATTTGAAAAAAACTGAATACAAATGAGTTTAAGAGGTCTCTTTATTACTAGATATTTATGTACTTAAATTAAAAGCTGATCATATACACCATATTCCAGCTTATTCATTCTTAAAACTTTCAAAAAAACTTCAAAGATATTAAATATGTTCAAGGTTTATGTTAATTTGAAGAATGCTCAGGATGAGATTTGCATTGGTTCAATCAGAGATCCATAAACACTGAGATTAACCATGTGATAAGATATTAAAGAATTTATAAAGATATGATTCTGTTAACTAAATGTTTTTGAAAAAAAAATTTTTACTTAAGAAATAGAAGAGTGAGCATTAAAACAATATATTTAAAAAATGTATTTGTGTTTATTGAAAATAAATTGATTTTATTCTTTGTAGATGGTTATATAAAAAATATAAGTTGATGTTCAAATTTAAAACTTGTAAAAAGGTCCTGTATGAAATTTTAAGTGAAATTGTATGGAGATTGGAAACAACATCTGTAACTGAAAATAAGCACAATATAGGAGATTTAAATTCAATAACTTCATCCCATAACTCATGTTCAAATATGTGGAATAATATATAATTATAGATTTTATTTAATGTAAATTCCTCCTTCTAATTGTTACTAAATATCTTTGAGTTTTTTGAGTTTTTTTTAAGTTTTTTTCTCAAAATATTTTATAGATAATAAAATTTGACATATTTTTCAAAGATATGTATAATTATTATCCTCATAAAATAAAATTATTGGAAAGAGGGAATGCTTTACTATGTATTGATTAAGTTCAATCTTTCATTACTTTTGATATTTTAAATTTTATTATTGATATAAGTAGTAAAAAATTATGTATCTTGAATTAATGAAGATCTATACAAAATCTTAAACTAGAATTTAAATTCAAATAAATTTAAAATTGAGATCTCCACTTTAATCTAACAGGGTGAAGAGTTAAGGCCATTATTCAGTATTCATATGATTGAAATAAAGCTGCATCTGTATTAAGAAATATAAGATGAAGGTTAATTCTGATGTTTGGTGATACAATAGAATCCACCCTCTTATTTTTAAAAAATATTATTTCAATTTTTATAAACCACTTTTACTAATTTTTTCACTCTTACAAGAAACTTTATATGTGATCATTTTTTCTCAAAGAAATTTTTTCTTCCTTCCTTTAACCTTTCACTTTTACCTCCTCCTTTTTCTTTCACTCCCTATCCCACAAATCTTAACCTTTTTCTTGTCCCATAAAATTTCTCCACACTCCTTTAAATGCCTTTCAATCAACAATCAAGCCCATTCTGATCCCCTTTTCTCTCCTAAATTATAGTTACGGCCTCTTAAACCCATTTTACTTCCCTCTCTACCACTTTTTTCAGCCCATATCTCCAATTTTTATCATCACCCTTTACCTTTCTCTACACTCACTCTCTCATAAATCCCTTTTCATTTCCTTCTCAAAAATATCCTCTTGGTTACTATGAGCTATAACAGTCATAAAGGTCTGGGAAAAAAATAAATAGGGATGATTTTAAAGGGTCAGAGAGCATTTGATAGCAGAAGAAAGGGTTTAAAATAATGGAAAAAATTGTGTTGAGAGAAAAGAAAAGAAATTTTTAACAGGGAAATAATATTGAAGATAATTTTTTATGTAAGACAGAAGGTAGGAATGGAGAGGTAATTAATAGTGTTCTATAAATTAAAATAATAATAAAACATGAGAAATATGTTATATAGAATGGAAACAGGGATGGAATAAACTCAAAAAAACAAATATAAATCAAACAAACCACTTTTATACTATTCATTCTAATAAGATTTCATTTTATGTCTTTCTTTCTTAATATTTTGAGGATAAAGGGTTAATATATTGTAAAAAATACTATTAGGTGCATATATTTTTTATTTATTGAATATAAAACAGATTAGATAATTATATTAGAGCTTATTTTATCATAAAAGTACTATTCTCTTTATTTTTATAAGTGTTTTACATTTTTCAGATATTTTAAGTATTAATAATGGTTAATAAAATATTTTTGAATAATTAGAATTTAACTTATGTTTCAAATTATTATTGGGTAAATTTGATAGAAGATATTGATTCCCAAAATATTTTTCTTAAATGATTTACTATAGTGCCTTATAATTTTACAATATATTAACAATTAAGTAAAATCATTTGAAAATTTAAGATCACCTTTATCACAATTTATTTTGGGGTATTTCTAGTTTTACATACAAAAAAGTATAAAATTATTTTAAAAATTTTGTAGCTTTTCATACTGGCTTAGCTGTGGGGAGGGCTGATTTCAACATACCATTACAAAATTGTGTTTTTAATTCTTCAACATTGTTTCAAAAAATGTTCACATGTACTTCAAAAAATAATCAAGCTATCTCCATCAGAGATTCAATGTATTTTAACTCTTTATTCCTTATTGTTTTATCACTACCTCAATGTGTGCTCACTTAGATATGAATTTAGGTTCAAGGTTGTGGACTTGCTAGCAGGTCTGCCCCCCATATTGCATAGTGACTCCACCACCTAGATTTTTTTCACCCATTCTATAAGAGCTTATTTATAAGATTGAGGTATGTGACTTACTAGCACTTGATCACTACCTTAATCATACACTTACCCTTAATCTTAATCACTTTTAACTAACATAAAATTCTACTTTCAGTCAGCCATAAACTTAAGGTAACTACTACAGATCTAGCTCTTGATCTAATGGTTAATTTTAATACCAATTTAATGCTGAACTACCCCAATCAATGGAATCTAACAGTACTTAATAATCTCTAACCAGTGCTATGAAAGCTAAAATACCACAAATGAAACTTTCTGATTTTGAAGGCTTAGCTTAACTAATTAACAATTTTGTGCAATGAAATTCCCCAGCCTCCCAGTTTCACAGTTACATTGATATTGGTTCAGCTCCCAAACTTTAAATCTCAAATAATTTATAAGATTAAGTATCACTAAGAAATCTCATCTTCTCTTCATTATTCACTTCTATCACTCATTTTTTGTCCTTATACTTCTCACTTCACATCTCTCAAGGTAAGTCACTTTCCCCTTTTTTGTGATTTGATTGCTGATTGAAATGTCTTTTTTTGTCTCTTTTTTTTGTTATTTTTTATCATTTTTTAATAACTGATTGATCTGTCCTTTTCTCCTTTTTTCTTGGTTCTCAATCTTTTTTATTCTTGATTTCTTGATTTTTTAGTGTTTTTTTGGTAATCTTTAGGATTTTTATCTTTTTTTGGCCATTTTTTGCTAAATGCTTCAGAATCATTCAGAAACAATTAAGAAATGTTTTCTGAGAATTTTACACTTCTTTTTTGGGTTTTCCAGGAAAGTTTTGGTCTTTTTTCTGCCAAATCAGTTCAGAAATGTCATCAAATAATTTCTCAGTGATTTTTAAGTGTTCTTATTTGGCTATTATGGGTCTTTTTTCACTAAAATAATTGAGAATTGATTAGAATTTTTTTGAAAGCATTTAAAAGTGATTTTCAAGGCATAAATTTTTGATGCTTTGCTGATTTTTCTGGTTACTTTTTTTTAGAATTCTTCACCAATTTTTGTGGAACTTTTGAAACAATATTTTGGGGCCCTTTGGGGAGCTTTTGAGTAAATTTTGAGCAAATTTTTGAAGAAAATTTGTGGCACATTTCTGGGAGCTTTTGAGGATTTTTGTGGGGACTTCTGAATGCTTTTTTTGAATTTTTTTTTTAAATTTTCTGGAATTTTCAATAACTTTTTTGGGGACTTCTTGAACTATTTCAGGTATTTTTGATTTAATTTTATTGTTTTTTTCATTTATAAAAATTTTATTTACATTTTTGAGATATAAATGACTAAAGAACTATAGTAGGTCAGCTGGATTCATAAGGTAAGAAAAAAATGAAATGTAAAATAAAAACAATAGGTAGCCAAAAAAAGTATGAGGTCCAATATAGGTTCTCAAGTTTTATTTCAACTTCATGAATTAATATTTTACATTTCATATGTGATACTATCATTACTTAAATTCATGAGCCATCTGATTATGGGTTGTATAATGTAAATCATGGGGACATTTTTTTTCTTCATGATGTTCATGTACACACTTGTGTTTGATTTCATTAAATCTGTTCACAGATAATTCCCACTAACATTTTAACTTAAATTGTCATTAATTTATGTTTTTTAATAATCTAATATGACTTGTTTACATTTTAATTTAAGCAATAAACTAAAATTTTGGCAATCTATGCCCCTACTTCAATAAAACACAGGTGAAGGAATTGTAAATTTTTTTTCTGTAAAAATAATTTTTTGACTTAGAAAGAAAAATGGTGATCCCCATCCCCTGCTATGTTATATAGAAGGGGAGGGTATTTCCAAAAAACTTGTTCAGACATAAATTTTTTTTGACTTAGAAAATATTTGGAGATATGTGCCAGAAAATAATCTGGATATGAAGATAGTATTTGAGAACAAATTTAAGAGAGTGGTACATCAAACACAAATGACCAATTCATAAAAATATTTGATAGAAAGATTGAAAGTATGATGGAGGGTGTAGGATCTAGATTATCAGATATCAGTAGTTTAGTGAGACAAAAATTTTTTGAAAAGTGTACATTTTAAATTTTTTATCTTTCTCTCTTTGAATTCCAACCTTATCTATTTCTACTTCTACACAATATATCTCAATTTCAAAAAAAATGTCATCCTTTTGTTATGAATGAATCCACAAACAGATATAAGACCTTTGCATGATTCTGTTTCTAGGAGGGGTTTATTTTTTATCTTCTAAAATTTTATTGTCAGTTACTTCCTTGAAAATTCTTATTTTGATGAGCCTTGGTTCTGGTTAATACATGGGAAGTAAATAAGAAATAAAAATGATGATATGATAAAAAAATTAGTTTAAGCTTACTACTATGGGCTCATCAAGCTTGATTTCAGAATTTGAAGTTGGTGCTTTAAAATCTGAAGAGTAAAGCAAAGGATCTAAAGGAAATTGTTGAATATTTGTATGTGATTCTAAAATTTTTGGACCTTGATTATGTTCATGATGCCTTAGAGAAAAAAAAAATTTCAAGGATAGAAATTTGATCAGGAAAATTTGATAAATAAATGAATAAAAAGTAATAGACATACTGTGGTGTGAAGAAGAAAAATCTAGTTTGGAAAAGAATTGGGAAAGAAGAGATGTGAGTTGGAGTGTACCAGTTAAGGTGGAAAGAAGGCAATTAGCAGTTTATTGGGAAGATTTCAGTATTGGTGGGTGGGAATTTGGTTGAGAAAATTGTGCAAAAGTAGGACATATTTCACCCCATGTTTGGACCACAAGTACCAAATCATCCATGTTTCATGGTGTGTTTATGTGGTGTTTTTCAAACAAAAATTATTATTGGTATATTTGGTAAGGTTTGAGACCCCTTTATATGATTTAAAAATAGCAAGGGATATGATAATTATTTTTGAAAATCATTAAACTTGATTTTTGAGTATAATATTGATATGACAGAAGGGCATATGAGATGAGAAAAAAGGTAGAAAACAATAAATTATTCTATTTGAGCACAAAATAATGATTTGAAAAAGGCAAGTAAGTTTAATAACAAGTTATCAAATATTGAAACTTGATAGAAAAGTTTAAAATGGTATAAAGAAAAAATTTAGAAAATAATGAAATGTAATATTTGAGTATAAACATTGTGGAAACCTAAAGATTATTATGGCACTAAGAATTATTTAAAGAGGGTTTCAAGAGATGTCATAAAGACTGGGGGAGGCCAATTAATTTTATTGAGACAGAATTAATATTTCAAAGTGGAATAAAAAGGGTTAATTTTACAAGTCAAGATTTAACAATTATTTTACAGACAAAAACTGCAAGTATTGTTCTAAAGGTGTATGTAAAAAAAAATTCCAGAGTCTCAAGAACCTTTGTAAGTTTTTGGGGAAGTTTTAATATTTTTCTACTATTTTTAATAATTTTATTAATTATTTTTGATTATTATTGTTTTTTATAATTTACTTGACTTTGATAATTTTTAATTAGATGAATATGGCTATACAGGCTACAAAAATTAGTTTCAATGGAAGAGGGCAAGTAGCTCTATCATCTTTAATTTTTCTAGATTTTGTATAAAGGTTTTAAGGAACTAATTGAGTCTGGAAGTCCATAAAAGCTCTCAAATTCTCCGTACAAGCTCTGTGCAACCTCCGGTGATCTCCTGATGGGCTCCAGGATTCTCCGGCTGGAAAAAGTATGACACATGGAATACTGTGAATATAAAGCCTTCAGAATCAAAATTAGACAATATCAGAGAATATTAAATACCTTTCTTTCATCAGCAATCACTGTGTTTATTCATCATCAAAAAATATTTACATAACATTATATAATTTATAATACTATTTAAATATAACACTTTTACATAGCATATTATAAATTTTACTCAACAACTCATAAATATACACTTATAGGGTATCATTATAAAGGTCTCAATGTCAAGGACTTGATTTTAGTAACTGTTTTCAATAAAAATAAAAGCTTCATAAAAATATAATATTCAATCATTTAAATGACTTTTTTTAGTGCAGCTTCATTGTTGTATATATTTCTCACACTATTACTACAAAATATAGGGGGTGGTCTTTCTAGAAAGTCTCCAACCTGAACTATTATGAAACTCAGATGAAATTCAGATTGAACTCAGACTGAACTCATACTGAACCCATACTGAAATTTACTTGAGCACCTACCTATAACTGTTCTTCTGAGTGGTGCTCATCCCTGATTGTATAGCTCCTTTTTAGATAGCTCAATGTGGGTTCAATCTGTGATGAGTTTGGGTCCAAGGTTGCGGACTCACTAGCCAGTCTGCCCCCTATATTGTGTAGTGTATTAAGAAAACTGTTTCTAGATCTTTAAATTTCTAATAACAAATAGTTAGCTGGTCATTTATTATCAAGTAGAGGTTTTAGCTTAGTTAATTGTGAACTATTAACTTACTTAAAGGAAAGGGTTTTCTTCTATTTATCCAACTCCCTTAGATTCTGCTTACAGAAAGGCAACTGTAAGATTCTTTCTACATTGGTGGCACCTTATGTGGGGCTTGAATTCTCTAGCTTTTACTTGATCTTATTTGGTATCTGGAAACGCTTAGCCTGCAAGAGGCTTAATTAAGGAACACTTATATTCTTTTAAAAAAATTTATTTTATATCTCTGGGATGTCCTCTTCTGGTGGATCTGGTGTTTCTCTTCCTGTCAATTCTTTGGTCAGGATTGTACTTGGTATGGGCCCAAGTTTAATGGGGAAGAAGTTAAATGTGTTCTAAATTGGTATGAAGCTGCTGCTGCTGTTGATGGGGCTTTTCATTTGGATTTGGTGAAGCAAGTCAGATTTTTTATTGTGGACAGAGAGGTGGAATTGTAGGTCATTGCTATGGAGGGTTATAAAAAGTGGGACTGGTTGAAATCGTCCAAGGAGATGGTTGATAGATGGGGTGTTAGGTATACTATGGGGGACCTCAACAAGATTTTCAGTGATTGGAAAGCTAAAGTTGGTGTCTCTAAGATGGTTGAAATCATAAGGTTATGTAGGCAGTTTGATGAAGTGGTGGAGGAAATTGGCCATGAAAATAGGGCAAAGGATTTTTTTTGGTCAGCCTTTAGTAGGGATATTAGGATGGATTTTTTGAAGCAACTATCTAGGAAGAACAAGATGAAGGATCTGCCAGATCTGCCTGCTCTAGAGGTCATCAAGGAAAATATCCAGGTGTATCTAAAACTCATTGCTCTGAAAAAGTATCAAGAATCCTGCACTTAATATGTTAGCAAGATCAGTGAATTTTTGGCCAAAAATAATGATATTATGGTCAAGGCTCAAGAGGGAAAGAAGGCTCAGATGGGTCAGCCTGTTGCTAAGATTTAGGGGAATGTGGATAATAAAATGGTGGATAAGTTGAATGAACTACATAAGCAGCTTAAAATATTTGTGCAGGAAACTCAAAAGGCCAATAGGGCGCCTGTGGTCTCAACATCAAATTCTTCTTCATATCAATCAAGCGTTTATTAGAGGAGAAACTTTGGCTTTAATGGCAATGTAAATGATGGTAGAGATTGAAATGGTAATGGTGGGTATGATTTTAGAGGTGTTTATGGGGAGCCTAGAGTGTTCTCCTAGTGTAATAGGAGGGGGAACAGGGCTGAAGATTGTTTTTATTTAGATAAGGATATGCAGGCTGGCAGGTTCAATTTTGATGGTAATGTTTATAAATTTACAGATGGTTCTTTTATTAAAAATAGTGGTGGAGAAACTAAATTGAATTTAGTTAGGATGAATCAGATGACTGAAAGAAGAGCAATATTTGAAGAATTAACTGGTGATGAAGATGATGAACTTAGAGGTGGCCTAAAAATGGTAGCAATGATGCTGTTAAAGTAGATAAAGGTAAAGAAAAGGAGGTCAGTAAGGCCACTTTTACAACTTCTTTTGGTGGATTAGAGTTGGGAACAGTTGAAAAGGTAGATGGTAGTTTTATGATTGGGGATTATGATGTGGATGCTGCCTGGAGAGAAGCTGCTACTAAGGCTAAGAGTAGCATAGAAAATCAACTTAAAGTAAAACCAGGAAGGGCTGAAGTTAAAAATATTGCAAATAAATCTTACACCAAGGACAAATTTTATTGGATTCAAAAGGGGATGGTGGATATGGGGCCTCTCAGCTTGGGAAAATATGATTTGAATGGAGAGCCAATTCCTGAAGAAGATGAATCAGATTCTGAGGAGGACATTGTAGACAATCCTATAGTACTAGCTATAGGCCTTGACCAAGGGAGTTGGAGTAAAACTGGAGAGAAAAACCCCTGTCCCTTTGAAAAATACCAGGTGAGATTTATTTGCTACAGCAAAGTAGAGACTGTTACTATACCCCTTCCAACACTCTTCTTGACTGCTTAACAAGTCAAGACAGTAGCCAATAGCAGACCACTGAGAACCAAAGAACCAGAAACCTGAAATGCAGAAAGATCCACACCAGAAAAACAAAACACTGTGCACTTTTTGCACAGAAAACAGCAGTAATACTTGATGCAGGTTGCAAAGCCACACCAGAGAAACCAGTTGCCAAAGTTTAGTTACATGAAGAACTAACCTTGCAACAAACACAGCCAATTGTGGCCAAAAAACAGTGAAAACTGAGTGAGAACAATGATATCACCTCTAGATGGTTGTATGATAATTAAAGTTGCCCCAAACTGTCTTATTCAGTAAGTACACACAGACCACCCTCCAAAAAATCCATGCACAGAAACGAATTTGGCATTTTTGGCAGCCAAATTGAATAAAAACCCTCTAGAGGCGCTCCCCAGCCTTCTAAAATTGAGGCCGGCAGGCTGCCTGACGCAGGGGGCCTGCCTAGAAGTGGCCAGACCTCCCTGAAGTCAGAAAACCACCAAAAACCTCCAATAAAGACCAAAATACTTAGAAAAATCCACCACAACTACGAAAACCCTTAAAACACAAAATTAAGCTATGACAACATTGAGACTTAAAATATAGAGCCAAATTAGCTCTGCTTAATGGTACTAAGCACTTAACCCTAAGACTTAAGGTTAGCTTGTAAAACACGAAAAACAAAATTAAACAGCTATCTTTTAGAAATGAAAAATGAGCAAATGACCCCTTAAAGCTTAGAATATGAAAAATTTCATCCAGACATAAAATATAGAGAAAACCAGGGGCTATCCAATAAAAGTACCCACATACCCATGTCCCAATATTCACTGAATAAAACCAGAAAAACACCCATTTATTCAACCAATGTCAATTAAGACATACCAAAACAGGGCCAAAAAGACCAACAAAAGCCTCTGTCAATGTTGGAAGACCACAACATACAATTAGCGTCTCTTCCCAGACCAAGTTTTAGTGGCCCTACTCCTATGAAAGGGGAAAGGAGGACCAGTGATGGATCTGGATTAGTGAAAGAAGCTGGTGATGGATCTAGAAGTATAGTAGATGAAGATGTTATTATGGGGGATGAATATGGCAATGTGGGTCTTCAAGAGGTGTCCAGGGACAAGGTTATTAAGAATAAGGTTCAATATGAAATACCAGTAGTATCTGGTCAAGAAGATTCTATGGATGTGGTTTTAGGTAGGGTAAATCAACTTCAGATTCCTCTATATGTGGGTGAGTTATTTACAATCAGTCTGGCCCTTTCAGAGAATCAAAAGAAGCATCTGAAAAGGAGAAGGGTATTTGTTGGAGAGGTGGATTATATATGTGAAAATACTGAAAAGTTTGGAGAGGAGGTGAAAACTCATTTTTCTGTTCCTCTAGGGTATTTAATGGTGATGTTAAATGGGAAAGAGGTGAAGGCCCTGGTGGATTCTAGGTCACATATTAATTTAATTTCTTTAGAGTAAGAAACTATAATAGGCTTCCCAATTAAATATGGTGCTGGTGGTAATTTAAGAGGAATAATTGGGAATGCTACTGAACTTATGGGAACAACAGAGCATGTCAAGCTATGTATTGGTGGATATTTTGGTAGAGTGCACTTTTATATTGCCAGTGGATCTGTCTAAACAGTTCTTGGTGGGCCATTTTTGATGGAATCTGAAGCTAGGATAGGTTACCAAAGTGGAATGCAAATTAGTTTAGAGATTACTGGCGATAATAAGAGAAGCCTTCATTTAAGGTTGTCACCTCCAGGAGATGATGTCTGGGAGACTAGGCCTGGCTTTACCACTATACGTCAGGGTTGTTTATGAACCAAGAAAAGGCAAGTTAAAAGGTAAGCTTCTGGTGAATTTATTAAAAAATATAAGTATGAAGACCCCCATTTTTGCAGTAGTTTAGTTTGATTTCTCTAATGTTTCAATCTCTCCCCATGAAGAGATCCCAGATTGCAATAGGTCATCTCACTTGGAGATAATTCAAGTGGATTCTCAATTATTTTCTGTTGATATTTCATTGGAATGTCATTATGTGTTACATTTTTCTATATGTTTATCATCATTGTCAATTTTTTTTATTAGTTTTAAAAAGGGTATAAAAATAAAAATGGGATATAGTGTATTGGATAAAAGTTGGAATGGAAATTTGAAAAGAAGTAGGGGTAGTAGTAGTGGATTATTTTATGGCCTCCAGAAAGAGGATAAACTGAAATTAACTCATCAAAATCAATTTAAAAATCTTAGTATAATTAATTTTAAAAAAATAAATATTTGTGATGATTCTATTTCTGTCCTCCAGAAAGAGGTTAAACTTCCAACTTTATATACTGGGGGTTTTGTGGTGGGAAAAGGTAGAAATGGTGTTGGAAAATTTGATGATAAATTAGATGAAGGAATAGGGGGTAAAAATTTAATAAAAATTAAAAACTATATTTCATCTTATTTTGTTTCTTATTCTGATGATGATGAAAGTTCTGTTAAAAATTTTTCTTTTGGTGGATCAAGAAGAGATCAAATTCTTCAAGTCAAAGTGGACTTAGATGCAGCTAAATATAAGAAGGTAGCCAATAAGTTCAGGCCAATTTAAAAAACTCTACCTGCTAAATTTAATCCAACTTTAAAGAAGCCAAAATTATCCAGAGTTCCTTATGACTTTCCTTTAGTCAAGAATCTGTCTGAATTTTCTGAAACTTCTAGAATCACTTTTGAGAGATTGGGTGTTGTGAACTTTGGACCTGAAGATTGGTTGTCAGGAAAAAAAAGAAGTTAATGTTGGATGTGATGGTTAAGAGGGAGAAGGCTGTAGAATTTGTTGAGCAGGAGAGAGGTGTGCTAAAGAATTCTAATTGGGAGCCTTACAACCTTCCTGTTTCCTTTCATTAACAATGGCAACAAAAACCAATTCCTATACCTGCCGCTTTAAAAGATGGTTATATAGAGTTTTTTATAGATAAAATTCAAACTGGGTTATATAAACAGTCTTCATTAAGTTATTCAAGTCCATTTCTCTATATCAAGAAACCTAATTTCAAGCTCAAGGGAGTTCACAATCTTAGGGAATTAAAAATCATTACAATAAGAGATGCTGTAGTACCACCTAGTGCAGAGAAGGTTGTGGAAGCGTTTTCTGAAAGAGTATGTTATGGTTTGGGAGATATTATGGGGGATTATTATGAGAGAGAATTACATCCTTACTGTAGGGCTCTCACTACTTTTGATACTCCACTAAGCTTGTTACAATTGAAAATATTACCTCAAATGGCAAAAAATTTGGTTTCTGTTTATCAAGCTCAGATGACTTGGATTATTTAAGATGAAATTCCAAAATATGCTGTTATATATATTGATGATGGTGGAATTGAAGGTCCTTAAACATATGATGATAATGAGGCATTGAAGGAGAATCCAGGGATACAAAAATTTATCTGGGAATATGCTGTTGTTTTAGAGAGGATTTTTTTAGGATTGAAAAGGCTGATTTAACTATTTCTGGATCGAAATTTTCTTTTTGTGTTCCAGATTTGAAAATTTTAGGTCATTTGGTATATAGAGAGGGTGGGATTATGTTGAAGAAGAAAGTAAATAGAGTTCAGTCCTGGCCAAGACCCAAGACTATGACCAAAGTCAGAGGGTTTTTAAGTGTATGTGCTTATGTTAGAATTTTAATCAAGGAAATCTCTTCATTGGCTGCTCCATTGAGAAGGTTGACTAGGAAGGATGTCAGCCAGGCTATTCCAGGAGTCCAGTAAATAATATATAACTTATAAAACCTGAAAGAGTGGGTAAGAATTGTATTTAATGAATATAACTTAATATTTTATTGCATAATGAAATTATATAAGTATTTTATTATATACAAGTGTTACATTAAATTTATTGGTTATATAAATTTTTATATACAGTTAAATTGAACATAATATAATATAATATATTCTACAAATAATGGCGCATTTTTATGTATTTAATAATTATAAATTTATATTTAATTAATTGAAAAAACATATATTATAATTATAAGTGTAAAATTGACTTATAATATATTTAAATTAATTATTTAAATTTATATATTAAATAACACCTCTCATATAATACTAAACAATAATTAATGATGCTTCTTTTGACCCTTAATTGTGTTAGAAAAAACAAATAAATTAATTTATACTAAATTGAGATTAATTACATGTTTTGTTGCGTCAAAGTATTTTTTGTTTCACTTAAAATATCCTTTAATCAGGCTGTACCATCTGTTTGGAATTATTTTTCTCATAGTTCCTATGTTCCAATCTTGTTTAGTTATTCACTATTTTCACTTACTGATTTGGGAATTAATGGTGGGGAAATTGGATTCTTAATTGGGGTTTTAATTAATTGTTTCATGTTTTTCTCTATATTGTTATGTTTCATTTAATCTTTGATATATTTGTTTTATTCTATTCTAATCATTGTATTTACAAATATAGTAGCGCTTCAGAGGACCCATTGCCTATAAAAGGGCCTTGGATAATCCCCTGAAGCCTCATCACTTATTAAACACTCAACAAATTAAATAACTATTTTATTACGTTTATATTTTTTTTATTAGTAATACAAATCTAATTAAAAGTCTATATAACAAATTAAAGGTTGCTTTAAGTCTGATAGTAATTAAAAGTGTTTGCCGCGCAGAACCCTTACATTAAATAATATTATTATTAATAAATACCAAGCTTTTGTCATCTCTCAAAGTTGCTCACCGTTGTTTTCCCTCTTAAATAAAATTAAAAAATACTATTACAAATTATACCTCTTATTTTCCTTGTCCTCCTCCTTCTCTTCTCCTTTTTTACTATTTTTCTTACCTTCTTCTAGACCACTGACCGACAACTGGGGGCCTTTCCAAACGACAACGACGATCAAGCCTGGTGACAAACGACAAAACGCACGGATCACCTAGCAAAAACAAAACTTTTGCCGCGACTGTGTTTCGAACTTGGGTTCGACATCTTAGGTTTATATTATATTAATTTTTATATTATTTTGAAGTGATTTTTCAATCACTATAGTAAGTTCACCTTTGCGCCTCTCACTCATATTACTATATTTTTATTGCAATAACAGTGATTGTGGCTTAATTGCTGATTCACTGAGTGTAAGTGTTCAATTTTTAAATTTTTTTTTTTCTAGTTGACCATTATAGAGTGTTAAATCCTCTTAGTCCTAGAAGAATTGACATTTTTTATTAATACAAATTGAATTATTAATTTAATTTTTTTTATTATTAATTATTGTTAATTTTGGTTGACTTAAAAGTACATTGTGCTTAGTCCCAAATATATTGCCATATTTAATATTGGTAATTAATTGGTTGAATTAACTTGATTGTTATTCCCAATTTAACCTTGCAATCCATTTTTTTTAAAAAAAATTAATTTTTTCTTATTACTTTATATTGAAAATTATTTTTTCTATAATTTAATTAATAAATTTTTTTTTATTTGGAGCAATTATTGACTAACCTTTATTATTTTTTTAATAAACAATAAGTAAATTAAAATCTTCCCACTAGTATGTCCAACAATTTGGCAGAAAAAATGGATAACATGCAAGTGGATGAAATAGAAATTGACTATGATGCTGACACTGTAAGTTCTTCTAAAGTTGGTCATAAAAAATCTTATACTAACACAAAGAATTCACATATTGCAGGATGTGGAAATGACAGGAAATTCAAACAAACCAAACCCCCTTCCCCCAGTACCACAGAAGGAAGTAAAGCCTCTAGTGCCTCAAGAAGGTCTTCCAAAAGGCTTCAAAATAAAAAAGCTTCCTCTGCCACAACAAATCAGCAACCTATTCAGTCATATAAAAGAGTTGAAGACAGAAAATATGACGTACAAAGCAAAGGTAGACACATTGTGGGATCAGGTCCAAGAACTCAGGAACCAGATTCAGGCCCAGGCCCCTCCTCAGTTGCCTCCCAATCAGCCTCAGTTTCAGGCTCAACCTTCACAGCCACCCAGCTCAACCATCCAAAATCCAAATACTATGGAAGTAGAGCAATGGAAATGGGATTATCTAATGAGTCACTACCAACAGAATGTGCAACACCCTCCTCATCATCAGCCTGGCCCATCCAGAACACCCAATTTCCATCCACCTCCTCATCCCTACCAACAAGGCAGGAGAAAGAAGGCCCAAGCACAATCCCAAACCCAGTCTCAGCGGAAGTTTCCTCCTCTGCCATGGTAAGTAATTTGGTTGATAGTCACTTGGGTATGTTTTCTAATAAATCTTCTTCTGCAGGTAATATTATTGAACATGGTGAAAGAACAGTTAAACCTGTTAAAAGACAGCTTCCTGTAACTAGTAGCTCTATTGATGTAATTAGAAAATTGTCATTTGATGAACCTTTACATTTAACTTCTAAATCTTTAATTAATCCCTCTCTTGCAATTAAAAATGATTCTGTTCCCCCTGAAATCTATACCTTAATTGAAAAAACTTCTGAGGAAATATTGAAAGATACCCTTGATTTTAATATTGTGAAAGACAAACATGTGAGAGATGTGTTAATCCATGAAAATGATAGATTAAATAATTTACACTTGCAATGTAAAGTGAGTTCTTCTGTACAAGATACAGCTTATTTAAAAATCAAAGAAACCTTAAATATTGTTCTTAGTCAACAAAAACAAATAAGAAGTGACCATAGAGCTATCTCAGATAGAAATATCAGTCTAAATAAGACCTTGAGTGAATTGAAACCCCTTATTGAGGAAAATTATTCATTCAAGAATGAAATAAAATCTCTGCAAAATGAGTTTAAGAAGCTAAAAAATGATTTCCATGCACTAAGTACCAAACACTCAGTTTCTGAGGACAGAAATGTTCTATCTCTTGCAAAATTAAATGACCAGATGTCTGAAATTCCAAGAATAAGAAACTATGTGTCTGACCTACAGGAAAAGTTCTCAACCTTAACCATCAATAATGAATTAAATGAGATTTCTGTAAATAAGCTGCATAAAAATAAAGGGAAAAAACCTGAGCATGGTTCATCCTTTCTTCCTCATATTTCATCCATTAAACAAACTGACAATGAGTCTGTAAAATCTTTTGCTACTAGCAAAAAATCTTGTGATGGTCATGCACCAGCTGTTTCTGTAAATAATGAAATTTCTGAACACCTGGCTAAACTTCAGGAATTGTTAATAATGAATAATTCAAACCAAAAATTGGACCATCCCAGTAGTCAGAAAAATTAGCCTAAGTTAGACCAATATCCTACCTTTGATGGTGATTCTTCCTCTGATTGGCAACACTTTATCCAAAGAATTGATAATTTAAAGAGATCTTATAAACTACCTGATGAGGAAATTGTTTCTAAGCTAATTTCTTTATTTTCCAATGTAGCCTTGATGTGGTATGAATCTGTCCTCTTAGATAACAATCATTATACATGGAATGATTGGAAATCCTTGATTGAGAATCAGTTTGGTGGTTCAAAATTCAGGTTAGCTCAGCAGAGACTGTATGAGAATACTAGATATGTATCCTCCTCTGTTGAAAAGCCCATTGTTTTTCTGATGAAAATAACTAAAATCCTTAGAGCAATTGATCCAAAGTTGGATTATGATATTTGGAGAGATAAAATCTTGTATAAATTACCAAATTCTCTAAGGGATTTGATTGTTGCTAGAACTGAGCATGTAAGAGAAAATTCTTCTTTCATTAATATCTGTAATGAAGTACTACTCAACCATAGATATGAACCAAAGAATTACCTTAGTAAATCTTATAATGATCAGAATAAACCTTCTATAAAGCTCCCAGAAAAATCTGGTAAACCCTCTGCCCCAGTTGCACCTAAAAAATATGCAACAAATACTTGTTATAAATGTAACAAACCGTGGCAGAAGGGTCATGTTTGTGACAAGAAAATTCATCTTGTTGAACAAAATGAAGACACTGATGAAGTTGAACTTGATGTCAGTAATTCTTCCAGTGACTGTGAAAGTAATATCTCCTATGACAATGAATCTATTAAAGATGTTTTAATGTTGGAACATGATGTCCATTATTTAAATAATATATCTGAAGATTGTGTATTGAATTTATCTTCAGTAGAAAATGCTGAGATAATTAAAGATATTACTAACAATTCTATTCCTATATCCCCTTTAAAGGCACCTGTTATCATTAATGGTAAAAATGTTGATGTAGTTCTTGATTCTGGTGCTGGAGGAAGTGTAGTATCTGAAAAAGCTTTGGCTTCAGTGGATAAGGAATATTTGAGTAAATTATTACCTATAACTTCTGAGAAATGGAGAGGGTATGGTTCTACCTTATTTCCTATTGGCAAATACAAAACCTCTGTATTCTTCAAATATAATGGTGGTTTTGTCAGAGCTATTTGTGAGTTTGTTGTCATGAAAAATGATAATTTGAGCAATTGGTTTATTTTGGGAAATGATATTTTAACCATGTTTGGTGTGAAACTGGACCCAGCAAATAATTGCTTTACCTTAGGAATGAATGGGAAAAGGAAATTCAAAATTTCCTCTCCTAGAACTTCTGGGCATTTGTTGAAATCTTGTAACTCACTGATCCAGTGTAAAGATAGAACAACAACTGAATTGGATGATTTATTACATGAAATAAATACCGCTTCTTTTGGTGATCAGTTGACTAGTGAACAAAAGGATTATATTGTTGCCTCTATTACCTCTTTCCCTATGGCTTTTGCTCATGGTTCTCATGTCTTGGGAATTGTTCAGGAAGAGATGAAAATTACCTTATCCTGTAATTTGAATGATATTCCTCCTTCCCTTAAGAAATAACCATATCCTGATTCTCCATCAAAGAGAAAAGATATTGAAGATAATATTGAAACATTATTGAAAATGAATATCATTGAGAAAGTGGATGTCACCCCCAAATATTGTGTCATCTCCTCATTCTTGATTTCTTATGAAAAAGATAAAGCTAGATTATGTGGAGATTACAGAGCTTTAAATACTTATACTGTTGATGATATTTATCCTTTACCCAGAATTAATTCAATACATGCTACCTTGCAAGGTGCAAAATTTATTAGTTGTCTGGATGGTAATAAAGGTTATCATCAAGTTCCAGTTGAGAAAAATTCTCAAAAATTTTTGCTCATTGCTACTCATATGGGAATATATAAGTATGTTAGGATGCCATTTGGCCCTAAAAATGCTCCTTCAGTTTTCCAGAAAGTCATGGATAACACTTTCCATCAAGAAATTATTGAAGGTTGGCTCATGGTTTATATTGATGATATTATTGTTTTTTCTAAAACTTTTGATGAACATATGATTCACTTGAATAGAGATTTCCAAAAAATGGTTGAAATCAATATGACCTTATCTTTAAAAAAGTGTAAATTGGGCTTTCAATCTTTGAAAGTCCTTGGCCATGTTGTGTCAGGCTTACAAATTTGTGTAGACCATAATAAAGTTGCTGCCATTCAAAATGTGAAAGCACCAACTTCTGTAAGAGAAATCCAAAGTTTTTTGGGTATGTGTGGCTATTATAGACAATATATTAAAAATTATCAGGTCATAGCCTTGCCTCTTACAAAACTGACCAGAAAAGATGTTGCTTTTCTCTGGAATAATGACTGTCAGAAAGCTTTTGATACATTAAAAACTTGCTTAATAACAGCCCCTATATTGGCTCTTCCAGATTTTAACAAGCCATTTGTCCTTTATACAGATGCTAGCTTTATTGGTCTGGGTGCTGCCCTTCACCAAAAGCAAATTATTAATGATAAATCCTCAGAGGTTGTAATTTGTTATATTTCAAGAACCTTAAGAAATAGTGAATTGAAATATGGTGCCACTCAATTGGAGTTCTTAGAAGTTGTTTGGGCTCTTGAGAAACTTCATTACTACTTGGATGACCAAAAATTTGAGTTGGTAACTGACTGTAGTGCTGTGAAATCTCTCTTAAACCTCAAGACACCTAACAGACATATGTTCAGGTGGCAACTTACTGTTCAAGAATACAGAGGAAGGATGACTATTATCCATAGAGCTGGAAATGTTCACTTTAATGTTGATATGCTCCCCAGATTGCCTCTTCCAAATAATGACTCCAATCCTGCTTATGTACCTGAAGATGATACTGTTCATATACATGGTATATTTATAGTTGATATGGAAAAAGAGTTATTACAGTTAATACTGGATTCATATGATAAAGATTCTGATTTAAATAAATTAGTTACTATTTTGAATGATCCTAAGAATGCTTCAATTCAAGCATTAATAAAAACTCTTCCTGCAAAGTACCAAAATGCTTTAAATAAAGGAAAGTTTTCTATTGAAGATGGTTATATATATTATAGAAGGAAGCTTACCAATGTAATTGTTATTCCTCCTTCAATGAAATAAACTATCCTCAAACTTTGTCATGATGACATATTAGCTGGTCATTTTGATCTTGAAAAAACATTGATTAGAATCAAAAACACTGCATGGTGGGCTAATATGTCTGAAGACACAAAATTATATGTTGAATCTTGTGATTCCTGCCAAAAATCTAAAAGGTTAACAGGTAAGAGAGCAGGGTTATTACAACATATTGAGGCACCTAGTGCTCCGTGGCAAATCATTAATATGGATTTTGTCACTGGTCTTCCTGTTGCAGGTAAAGACAGCTTTAACTCTTGTTGGGTAATAGCTGATAGATTCACAAAAATGTGCAAATTTATTCCAACCCACAAAGATGTATCCACCAAAGAATTAGCTTTCTTATGGTGGTCTTACATGTTTAATATTATTGGTTTTCCAAAAGCCATTATCTCTGATAGGGATCCAAAATTCACTTCTGAGTTTTGGACCTCTTTGATGGATATTTGTGGCTGTGAGTTAAAATTGTCTACAGCTCACCATCCTCAGACTGATGGTCTAGCTGAGAGAATGATTCAAACTCTGGAAGATATGATTAGAAGGTATTGTGCCTTTGGTTTAGAATATAAAGACAATGACAGATTTACTCATGATTGGGTCACTCTTTTGCCTGGTCTTGAATTTGCATATAATAGCACTGTTCATTCTGTCACTGAGAAAAAGCCTTTTGAGCTTTGGTTAGGTTATTTCCCAAACACTCCTTCTCAGATTCTCAATAATAAATTACCTAAGTTGGAACTACACCCTGGTGTAAAATATTTTATGCAAATGCAACAGCTATGCAGAAAACATGCTCAGAGTTGTATTGATAAAGCATTTGAATATGAAAAGAAAAGATGGGATAAATCCCATAAAGAATACACATTTAACAAGGGTGATGAAGTGTTGATCTCTACTGTCCATTTCAATTTACAAGGTAACCACAAATTAAAAGATCCTTTTGTAGGACCATTTATTGTTAAAAGAATGGTTGGTGATAATGCAGTAGAAGTTGTATTGTATTCTCCATATGATAGGAAACATCCTGTCTTTCCCATTTCTTTGCTTAAACCTTATACTTCCAACAGTGACTTATTTCCAAAAAGAAGAGGAAGACCTAAGAAGAACCCTCAGGAAGTCACAGAAACAGAAGAAATTGATAAAATTCTCAATGATAGAATTATCACTTCTGAGAGAGGTACTGAATATTTATTGAGATATAAGAACAAATCATCTGAACATGATGCACGGATACCTGGCAAGGAAATTTCAAATCTGCCTGCTCTGTTGAAAAAATACAAAAAGAAAAAATCTTAGCATTTTTTTTTATTGTTTTTTTAGAGTGAGGGAGTGTCAGCCAGGCTATTCCAGGAGTCCAGTAAATGATATATAACTTATAAAACCTGAAAGAGTGGGTAAGAATTGTATTTAATGAATATAACTTAATATTTTATTGCATAATGAAATTATATAAGTATTTTATTATATACAAGTGTTACATTAAATTTATTGGTTATATAAATTTTTATATACAGTTAAATTGAAAATAATATAATATAATATATTCTACAAATAATGGCGCATTTTTATGTATTTAATAATTATAAATTTATATTTAATTAATTGAAAAAACATATATTATAATTATAAGTGTAAAATTGACTTATAATATATTTAAATTAATTATTTAAATTTATATATTAAATAACACCTCTCATATAATACTAAACAATAATTAATGATGCTTCTTTTGACCCTTAATTGTGTTAGAAAAAACAAATAAATTAATTTATACTAAATTGAGATTAATTACATGTTTTGTTGCGTCAAAGTATTTTTTGTTTCACTTAAAATATCCTTTAATCAGGCTGTACCATCTGTTTGGAATTATTTTTCTCATAGTTCCTATGTTCCAATCTTGTTTAGTTATTCACTATTTTCACTTACTGATTTGGGAATTAATGGCGGGGAAATTGGATTCTTAATTGGGGGTTTAATTAATTGTTTCATGTTTTTCTCTATATTGTTATGTTTCATTTACTCTTTGATATATTGGTTTATTCTATTCTAATCATTGTATTTAAAAATATAGTAGCGCTTCAGAGGACCCATTGCCTATAAAAGGGCCTTGGATAATCCCCTGTAGCCTCATCACTTATTAAACACTCAACAAATTAAATAACTATTTTATTACGTTTATATTTTTTTTATTAGTAATACAAATCTAATTAAAAGTCTATATAACAAATTAAAGGTTGCTTTAAGTCTGATAGTAATTAAAAGTGTTTGCCGCGCAGAACCCTTACATTAAATAATATTATTATTAATAAATACCAAGCTTTTGTCATCTCTCAAAGTTGCTCACCGTTGTTTTCCCTCTTAAATAAAATTAAAAAATACTATTACAAATTATACCTCTTATTTTCCTTGTCCTCCTCCTTCTCTTCTCCTTTTTTCCTATTTTTCTTACCTTCTTCTAGATGACTGACCGACAAAGGATGCTAAAAGGGAGGGGGATAAAGAATGTGCAGTGGTGTTTTTGAAGTTGAAGAAGTTTGTTGGGGAGGATATTGTCCTGCATAAGTTAGATTATGGAAAAGATGCAGGAAGGATTTACTTAGAAATTTACTCTAGTCAGATTTATTCTGGGGATTTTTTGTCCAAAATGAATAAAGCTGGCTATATTAGACTATTCAGGTATGAATATGTGGTTTTACAGTGGTGGAATCAAGATTTTCTGAGCTAAAACTTGAACTCTGTGGAGTGGCAAAAATTTTAAAGAAGCTTCAAAATGTTTTATAAGGACAACACTTAAAATTACAAGTGGACGCAAAATATATAATACAAATGATTAACTCCCCAAGTTTACTGAATGCACCCATTAGCAGATGAGTAGCTTTTACACAACCTTTTTCTTTTAATTTAGTTCACAAGCCTGGAAAGATGTTCACTATTCCAGTTGGCTTATTAAGAAGACCACCTACTGAAGAGGATTTTGACTAAGAAGAATTTGACAAAGATATACCTATAATCAAAGCCAGCACAAAAGGTTCTGAAGACTTTCTTTACCTCCCCCATGAGGTTAAACTGGCTGGCTTAATAAGTGTAGTAACAAAGACCTCCACCATGAGGATAGACTAGATAATTTTAAAAACTTGGTAAATGATCTACTTTGGGAGTTTGAAATTGTTGTAGATAATTTTGCTAAAAAAGAGGTTGCAGATGTTTTGATATATTATGATGAGGATGGTGAAGTTTTTTGGGATAGTAGATGATTGGTTAATGGTGTATATGTTGGATTTTTAGAAAATTTGGTTAAAGAGAGGTTGTGTGTTTTTGAAAATTTGGTTAAAACAAGGTTGGACAAAGATGAGGGTGATGATGCTGAAAAGGGTGAAAAAGTGAAAGAGGAAAATTTGGTTATAAAAAGTTTGGAAGTTTCAAAAGTGGAAAATTCAAAAATCTTTTATGATAAAAGGCAAAGTCAAGGTTTAAAGTTATTTCCTCATTCATGTGCAGGTGATTTTTGTGATAGGGAAGTGCCCATAGATGTGATATTAATGGAATTTTAAGATGAAGTCTGGGGTCAGACAGTTTTATATTTTAATATGGTTAAATATTTATTAACTTTAGAAAGGCCAGATAATTGTGAAAATGATGAATGGGTGGCTATCAAAAGGTAGTAACCAGCATTTTATCTATCAGGAAGAAGATTTATGAGGAGTCAGTATCCAAATCCTCAAGTAGTTATTACTCAGAGAAAGGGCAAGAGTAGCTTATGAAATCACTGAATGAAGATCTTGGGCACAGAGGAGTTGGTAAAACTTATAGAGAAATATCTTATAGATTATGGTGGCTTAGTATGAAGCTGACTTTTAAAAAATGGGTTCAGTCATGTGAAGAATGTCAAAGAGAATTTATTTAAGGCCAAAAGAACCTGGACATGGAACTGGTGAAAATACTCTTTTTGGTAGGGTTAGTTTGGATGCTGTTTATTTTAAGGAGGGAGGATATAAATATTTGATTTTAGCCAGAGATAATTTATCTGGTTGGGTAGAAGCAGAACCTCTTATTAATTTGAACTCCAGGAATTTGGAAGATTTTTTGATGAAAAATTGGGTATATAGGTATGGAGTGATGAAGTTGGTAACTGTTGATGGAGGTCCTGAATTTGGGACAGAGTTTAGGGAGGCTATATCAAAAGTTGTATAAAAGGTTAGGGTAGCAATCCCATATTATTCAGAAGCTGAAGGAATTGTAGAAAGAGTGCATCAAGTTGTTAAGGATGCTTTGGTTAAAATGTGTGGATCAAGTGCTGAAATGTGGAGGCACCATTTACCATTAGTTTTATTTTCTGAAAGAATAACTGCCAAAAGGAAGACTAGATATTCACCTTTAAAACTTGTTTTTGGAAAGAAAGAAGGTCTACTAGTTGATATAGATTCTGAATCATATCTTGGAGAAGATTGGGATGCAGTCAAAACTACTGAAGAATTAGTATGTGCAAGAATGTTCAGTTAGAAAAGAAAGAAGAAAATTTAAAAATGGAATATTCAAAATTGATAAAAATTTGAAATCAGGAAGTAAGATATTGGGATAATTGGTTGGCTCATAGAGTAAGGAAACCTTTGAAAACTGGAGATTTGGTTTTGGTTTATAATAGGAGTTTTGAGGGTCAGTGGGGGAAAATTTTTGCTGATAGGTGGAATGAACCATACATAGTAAAGGAACAAGTTTCTGGAAGTTCATATAATTTAAAGGAGTTGGATGGTGTGGAGTTAAAAAAGAGGGTAGCTGTTGACCAAGTTAAGCAGTTTTATCCTAGGGGCACCAGAAGTGCCAAAGATTAACTCCAAAATGAGGATAAACTACCTACTATTGTGTCATAAGATTTACTCCACAATGAGTATAAACTCACAACTATCATTTAAAATATTATCATTGAATTGAAATGTTAAAAATTTATGTTGAAGAGTTGTGTTGGAAAGTAATTATTTTTTTTAGTAGAAGTGTTCACAGGGGAACCTTCTGAATTAAATATTGGCAAGTTTGGGGGTAATTGATGGGCTGTCTTCTCTATACAAAATTACCCCAAACTTTTTGTTACCATAGTCTCACTGTTTCAATTTAAATCCTGACTTTGTTTTTGTTTTATAGTTAGTCCTCTAAGACAATAAATTGGATTACTATAATACTATCATTAATACGCTTGTTTGAAGCAGGATTCAAGATCTTTTTTATGTTTTATTTTTATTTTTGTTTTTGTTGTTGAATTTTTTTAATGTTTGAATTTTGTGTCAATTTTATTTTAAATTTTCTAAAATTAGTTTTTATAGGGATAATGATCACTTTTAGTCTCCAATCATATTTACAAATTGGAGAGAGCCCACCCAGTGATCATTTCTCAACTTTTGTTTATTATGTTTTTCAAGAAAAAAAATAATAATTTAAATCATTTAAAATTATTTTCAATTTCTTTTTAATAATAAAACCCACAATCAAGGTGCACTTTGATGTGGGTATTATTTCAAGGGAAAGAGTCATCAACTGGCAGGGGGGAGTCTTTAAGATTTTTAATTTAAATCTTCAAATTTTACAAAACTTTTATATTATTACAATTTTTTAAATTTAAATTTTTTAGGATATTATTTATTATAAGTTTCAAATTTTTTATTTTTCATAAAAATAAATTGTTTACTCAAAAAAAATTAATCAAAAAATAAATTAAAAAAAAAATTACAATAAATAAATAAATTACTAATAATAAAAGTAGTAGTGTAAATATTTTATGATTTTATATATAGCTTTTTTTAGTTTCTTTTAAAATTTTATACAGGAGCCTGAAGAATCAAGGAAGTTGTTTTCTTGAAGAAGAAGACACAGTAAATGTTTCTGGAGAAGATCTAGTAAATCTTCTAATCTCTTCAAATTGTCAAAACTGTTTATGGTCCAACCAAGTTGCCATTTTAAAGTGAAATTTTATAACTCTCTCTCTGGGAAACACTTCTGCAGAATCTTTAGGAGGATATTCCTTACAATAGGACAAGTTAATTTTGAAGACGGAATACAGTATGGGCAACCTCATTACATTTTACTATAGCAGAAGAGGGTTCTGGATCTGGAATAAAATAAGCAGATTTATAGTAGTGAGATCCAAAATAATCTAGATCAGGTCATCAACAAAAAGACAATAATAATTTAAGAAGAATGAAAATTATAATTACTTACTAGAGTCAACTGTATCTATATTGAGATCTAAAGGAAGACTAGGAAGAAATTTTTCTTCAAGTAGAGAGGAGTAAGAATTTTTGATGTTGTAATAGGAAGGTGGTTTTTGGAATGTTAGGAAATCTCTTGGAGGAGATATAAATGGGTAGTCCTTTAAATGTTGGAATATTTTTTTTCTTAAGGCTTATGGTGGGAGGACTAGGAGATCTGGGTCTTTTTGAAGGAGAAAAGGAAGAAGGACAATGGGGGCTACTGAATTCAGGATGAAGTGGTATTGGCTCTGTAACAGGAGGAGAAGAGATAGTAGTAGGAGAAGTAGAAAGATCCAGTACTAGGTTAGAAATAGGAGGAGTTAGCATAGCCTTGGGGGCAGTTAGAGCTCTAGGGATGGCAGAAGAAAGTCTTGAAGTAAGGGATGGATCAGCTGGGGGAGAAGTTGATGGAGTTTGAAACAGATGTTCAGAGTCAGAAGGGATATTCAAAAAGGCTGAAGGTGTGAATGGAGTAGGAAATTTAGAGGTGGATTATTTTGGTGAATGAGTAGATGGTTTGCAATGGGAGGAAAAACTGGTATCAGGAAGAGGAAGAGAGCTATATTTAAGAACAGAGCATTTCTCTTTTTCTCATAGCAGTTGAAGAAGGCCCTATTATAGGTGTGTCTCTTCAGGTTATAAGTATAGATGCATTCTTGGTGGATAAAAGAACATTAGTCACAAGCTTGGTCCTTAGCTGCAGTGAAGTTGAAAGGAGTCATCTTGAAAAGTTAAAAATTAGGATGGATAGGAGAATAGGGAATGGAGAAAAAGATGGTGGCAGAAATTAGGCTCAAGGACAATAGCAGGTAGTTGGAATTGATGGAATTTCTGGGTCCCCCATAACCTTTAACTGGAATAAGCTATAGGGTTGGTCCACTATGACCTTTAACTGGAAATTACTTTCTCTTTGGTCTACCAAGACTTTAAACAGGTATATCTTTCTTTAAAAGGAAAATTTATGTGGGTTTTGTAGAAGGAATTCTGCCAAGACTATAAACTAGCAATTGATCAAAATTTTGGTTCCTAAAGGGTTTAAGAAGTGAATTTTAATCTAGGAGGATATTCAATCCATTAATTTTAACTTATCACTAGTTCATCAGTACTCAAACTGATATTCATTAATTGGAAAACTCATTCATTGATGGATATTGGGAAACTAACTTTAGGAAATGAAAGTGTCAAATGGTTAAATTTAATTTATGATTAAAAAAAGGTGGATATGTTTAAAAAGGTTAAAGATGAAGATTTTAAAGACTAGAAATAAAGGTGCAATACAATTCTGGGAAAGTATGAAAATTCAGATAATTTATGAAGTGTTTTAAAGGGTTGGAAATATATTTGAGCCTTGTGATGCTGAATCATTGAAGATGGATAGGAGTTGGATTATTAGTGGGTCTCATTGGTAGACTATTTAGGTGGAAGCTTGGAGGACCTTATTTTAAGAATGAAATAATAGTATTCAGCTCAGTGGGAATCCCAGTGAGAAGGGAGTCAAGTATTTGGCTCAAAGGGAATGGAATTAAGTATTCCGCTCAGTGAGAATAGAATCAAAATATTTAGCTCAGTGAGAATGGAATCAAAGTATTTGGCTCAATAGGAATGGAATCAAAGTATTTGGCTCATTTAGAAGGCCTTCTCTATCATGTTGTGAAAAATAAGACACTTGTGGAGGGGAGTCTGAAGGGATTCAAACCTTGCTCTTAGTAGTGGAATAATCACAAGGAAAATAAGGTTAAATCAAGTTTATTTTATTAAAATCAGACAGAAAAAGTTTTAAAAGATAACCAGACCACAAAACTTTTATTGCGCACTAAAGATATAATTTTATAAAGAGGACAATAAACAGTTAGAATAAATAATATCTTTGAAATCTTTCAACATCAGTATCAAATTTTTGCATTAGGATTTTTCTCTTCATCAAATATTCAGTATTTTCTGCAGGAGTTTCCTGAAAATACATTCAAAATTTTCTTATCATTTCATCACAATACTCTAGAAAGAGATATCTATGAAACTCAGGATAGTGATTAATATTATCTTTCTACACCTGGCCAACATTATCTGTATTGGTGATTTCAACATCTTAGGAGAAGGTAAAGAATTGTAGATAGATGTAGATTAGCAGGAGGATTATTAGAGTTTAAATAAGGACTAACCTTTAGACCCACGAAAAAGGGATTAAAAAAAACTAAAAGGTGAAACTGGCATTATAGGGTTAGGATCCTGAGAAGGAGGAAGTAGCTCAGGGTTAAACTTCTTGGAAGAGGAAACAGTTTTGGCTTTAATATTTCAAAAGAAGGTGAAAATTTTAGATAGTCTCTTTTAATGAATTGTAAGATCAGGAAGGGTAGCTGGTCCAGTATAGACGTTAGTTCTAGAGGGAATAATTGGTCTGATACATTTGACTTTTTTAAGCATGAAAAGATCACAGGCAGTCCTTCCAGGGAGACCAGGGTTTGAAATTAGACAGGGTAACTGGTATATGGCATAGAGTTTTCTTGAGATGGAAAGGTCTTTTAATGAAATTTTGAAGATGATGATGAATGATAGATAAAGTGAAAAAATTTCAGGAGTGGATTGGAAAAGTAGTTGGTTTAAGAGGATGAAGAGAAGATGAAAATGTGATCAAACAAATATACAAAATTTAAAGAATGAGGGCATTCCTCATTGAAGGGAGGATGTGGAAACCTAAAGATTAGTACGACACTAAGAAATATTTAAAGAGAGTTTTGGGAGAAGCCAATTAATTCTATTCAGTCAGGAATAATATTTAAAAGTGAAATAAAAAGGGTTAATTATACAAGTCAAGATTTAAAAATTATTTGACAGGTAAAAACTGCATGTATAGGTCTAAAGGTGTATGGAAAATAACTTAGGGAGTCTAAAGAACATTTGGAAATTTTTGGGGAATTCTTACTATTTTTCTACTTTTTTTAAAAATTTTATAAAGTATTTTTTATTATTATTGATTTTTTATTATTTCCTTAACTGTGAAGACTTTTAAAAGATAAATAGGGCTGCGCAGGCTACAAAACTTAGTTTTGATCAAAGAGGGGAAGTAGCTCTATCATTGTTAATCTTTCTAGATATTTTATAAATTTTTTAAGGAACTAATTGAGTCTGGAAGTTCATATGAGCTCCAATATGCTCCATACAAGCTCTGTGAAACCTCCGGTGATCTCTGGATGGGCTCCAGGATGCTCCAGCTGGACAAAGTACAACACATGACATACTTTGCATAAAAAGCCTGAAGACTCAAAGTTAGAAAGTATCAGAGAACATTGCATACATCTTTTTCATCAACAATCACTGTGTTTATTCATCATCCACAAATATTTACATAAAATTATATAATTTGTAATACCCTTTTAAATATAAAACTTTTACATAACATATTATAAATGTTACTCAAAAACTCAGAAATATATTGTTATAGGGTATCATTATAAAGGTCTCAACATCAGGGACTTTATTTTAAAAACTTTTTTTAATAAAAATGAAAGCTTCATAAAAATATAATATTCAATAGTTTAAATAACTTTACTTAGTACAGCTTCACTGTTGTATTTCTTTCTCACACTATTAGGAACACTGATTTTAGATCTTCAAATTTCTAGTAACAAATATTTAACTGGTCATTTATTATAAAGTAAAGGTTTTAGCTTAGTTAATTATGAACTCTTTATTTACTTAAAGGGACAGGGTTTTCTTTTGTTTTTCCAACTCCCTTGGATTCTGATTACAGCAAGGCAACTGTAATAGTCTTTCTACTATGTTTGATGAAAAATAGCAAGAGAGATTATTTAAAGACTTTTAATTAATGAAATATGATATTTTGGCACAAAATGATAATAGAAGGGATGCTTTTAGGACACATTGGAACACTTAATAGAAAGTGTTAGGCACACTCTAGTTATTCTATTTTTAGAATTCTTCAATTCAAATTCCAAGTATTTACATACATGTCATTTCAATATTTTATACTATGTGACAATATCCCTTATAATTATACATTATGTTCACCCATTAATACATACAGTGTGAAAATTAGATATTATTAAAAAATAAGTTAAAAAATACCCGTGAACACGTAAATGAAGTGTGAAGGTTATATATTACTAACAAATAGAAAAATAATGGTATTCTACCTCTAAATTTGAAGAATAATGCAAATGATCAAGTGGGACTGCTAAATTTATTATGAAAATGATACTGCTTCATTACTTAAGAAAATGCTACTTCTAACTTACTTAAAAAATGATACTGCTTACATTTTTGAGAAAAATATACTGCTAACTTAATTGAGAAAATTATACTCCTAATTTACTTGAGAAAATGCTACTGCTAACTCTCTTGAGCAAATGATGCTGCCAAAGTACTTGAGCAAATGCTACTTCTAACTTAATTGAACAAATGATACCTCTAACTTGATTTTTTTTATTCTCTAGTAATATCTTACTTGCACATTCTATGTATTGATGGGTCTGTTTTTTTCTTACATTTGTATAGGGTGTTGTCATATAGTGTCAAAAGTTTAAAATTTCATGAGTATTTACTTGAAATTTGAATTGAAAAAACCCAGAAATGACATCCCCATAGGGCGCATAACACTTTTTATTAAGTGTTCTGGTGTGTCATAATAACATCCCTAATAGAAAAATAATGATTAAGAACAGTAAATAGTTAGAAAATTATGAAATGTAATATTTTAATGTAAAATTGTGTTGAAAGTTTTTCAAGTAAAACTTATGAATAATGTTAAATTTTATAAATGTTAAGAATTGTTAAAAAAAATTCATAAAAATAATTAAGAGAGAAACAAGTTAATTAAAGTTCTACTGGATGGTACATAAAAGTTTTCCAATGTTTCCTGATTGAATTCTTGTCAATCACTGGTAAAACTCTGGTCATATGCTGTATGAACTTTTTTCAATGATAAAAATTCACTGCAGAATTGCATGCCTGCCCACCCTCATTTTTCCTGTTGATTATTTGTCACTGAATAGGGATGTTTCTGAGGAAAAAATGAATTTGGATTCGTAGCTTTTTAATTTCCCAGATGGATCTATTCTTAAGCCTAGTGAGAGGAAGACTCCTATGGACTTTGTAAGGATGAGGCTAAAATCTAATTCTAGGAGGTCAAGGCTTGAAGGCCTACCTATAAAGACACTTTCTTCTGGTAAAGGTGGGGAAGATATTAAGGGAAAAGGGAAGAAGTCTAAGCAGGTCTCATTCAAATATTATTTTGGGAATTTTGAATTTTTTTGTGTGAAATATAGTCAAGTGAATAATTATTGGCTGGCTTTTATAAAATGAAAGATAAAAAGGTGGCAAAAGCATAAATGTAGTTTTCAGCCTAAATCAAAGCCTATGGCTTTTAAAGGTGATCCTAAGGTGATTCCATCTAGGTGGAGGTACAGAAAATAGTAACTGTACAATATGTAGAAGTGAATTGCAGGTATGTGCCTTCCTAGTTTTACTGCATTAGATTTAAATTGTGAGCCAATGCCCATGGATGTTGATTCTGACTCTATGTAGTAAGTCTCCTTGGCCTCATTTTTCAGGCCTGATGCATTTGGAGATGCTGTTGAAGGATCTGCTTTGGTTCCTTTTTCTGGTATATCTGTGGATATACCTGTTTTTGGTCATTGAAAATCTTCAAGGACCAATGTGTTGAATATAAGGGCTCAATTTGAGAATCCATCTGTTTCTTTTAAATCTATTGTGATGGACTCTGTGTCGGAGAGAATAAATAAAGTTGAGTTCTCCCTCACTAATGGGAAATTGGTTGTTGTCAGTCCTGGTCTAGCTGATAGGTAGAAAAATTTGTTTTTCAGGAGAAGTGTGTCTTCTGATGAGGTGGAATATGTGTGTAATTACTCTGAGGGATTGTGAGAGATTTTGAAACCCCCTTTTTCTTCCCCTTTGGGCTATTTCAATATAACCCTGGATGGCAGGGAAGCTATGGTATTGGTGAATTTATGTTCTCAAATCAACCCAATATCATTTTATGAGGCTTCTCACCAAGACCTCCCCATCAAGTCAGGAATTTGAAGAAAATTGAGGGAAATTAGTGGTCATTTCACTGAAGCAGTGGGTACTGTTGAATTTGTGAAATTGGATGTTGGTGTAACCTCAGGTAAGGTTCATTTTTATATTTTCAAGGGGGAATTTAAAGCTGTGTTGTCTGGGCCATCCTTGATGGATTTTAAAGAGAGAATTAGTTATAAGTTTGATGTTAGTATCAGTTTGGTGTTGACTGGTGAAGATGAAAGGAGGATTCACCTGAGTTTATCCACCACAGGAAATTTTGGGGTGAACTGCTAGCAGTTCTCCCTCTTTGAATCCAATTTTGACCCTATTTAATGCCACATATTGAGCCCACCATAAATACCACATTGATAAAAAATTATAATCACATTTAGTCTGAGATTTCCCCTTGATTGAAGCCCAGTGTGTCCTAACTTGAGCACAAGTTGATCCAACTAAACTCTAATTTGATACATCATTGAGCACACATTGAGCATAGATTGGTCTAACATAAACATTTTTTATGTGTACTCAATATGCATTATTCATGCATAGTCAATATTCAAAACTCATACATATTCAGTATCTATTATGCATGCATATTGAATAATTCATACTGCATATTACATGTTTCATATTTCATATTACATATAACATATTGCATATTGCATATTCTATGTAGCATAATTTACAATGGATATTGCATATTGTATATTAAATACATATAATTATATTCTTGATATTGCATATTTTAATATTCATATTGCTTTTTTCAAAATGCATAATGCATAATGCATGTTGTATTTCTCATGTTAACTATTGCATATTTCATATTGCATATAGATGCACAATATATATGCAACATGAAATCTTACTGCATATGCAATCTAAAATTTAATCTAATATTAAAAAAAGTAAAAAATAAATCATGTGACATTTAATTTTGAAAAGGGATAAAAGAAATGATAATTTTCAGCTTTTATACAGTAGCTTTAGCTTTTGTGATATAATTAGAAAATATGACATAGAGAACTATATTAAAAAAAACCATATCTTTGGTGAAAAATTCTTCATCAAGTTGAAAAAAATAAATCTCAACTAATAGCATTATCTATGTAACTTCACATATGGTGGAATTAATTTAAAATATGAATATCCTTAGTATTTTTTTTATTTATTCTCCATCTTAGTTTTATTCTCATCCTAGAGCTTATTAGGAAAAAATTATGTAAGAGATATTTATATTTTATCATGTTTGAGTGCCTCAAACTCAATGTGTAGAATTGTGTTGAATATACATTTGTTGTACTTAATTTTAGTTTTGGGGGTTCAATGCAAAATGGGATTTCCAACTGGGATGCAAAGAAGTTGAAATTCAATAAGAAATGAATATTGTATAATTAACAGTGGCATTCTAAACTTGTAATTTCACCAATTGATTTTCATACTTGACTAGTAGTATGGGCAACGGAAGCAGTGGTCAAGCAACAACAAAAAATATTTTTGCACTCATTTTTGAACAGAGGGTATTTTAAGTGCATAATTATGGAGGGCTCCCATAATTTATTATTATTCTGTAATTTTATAGGATACTTTTCACTATTGAAAACGACTTTTGGTTGGCTTGTATGTAATCTAGCTGTTCCAGAGTTAATTCTCCATTTTAATGTTACTCTTTAAAATTATTGAATATTTTTGCATATGAAGATTTGATTATGTTGTGATTTGTTGTTGGCTCTACATTAGGGGGTATCAATGTTGACCGATCCGTAATTATATTAATTGCGGAAAATAATCTGCATACTCCAATTATCTTCCGCAATTATTTTTGCTAATAATTGGGTTATTAGACACTTTATGTGTCAATGTTCACCTCTTATCCAACATTTTTATACTCAATATTTGATAACCACATCTTGGACAACTTTCTGTCATAATCACATCTTGACCTACTTTCTGCCATACCACATCTTGGACTACTCTCTGTATATGTCTTCTACCTTGCTGCACACTCACATTCTGATCCCATCCTGTCAATTCTATCTGCTCAGAACCCCTCACCATCTCATCTGCTTGTTTATGCTCCTTTTCATCTTCATTTCAATTTTAACATGCCTCGTCATCCTAGATCTTCTCAAAGGAAGCCATCACCCAGTTGTTCTTCAAATCCCACTACTCCCTCTTTCCCCCGCTCAGAAGAGAAATCTAAGACTGTTCAATTAAAAAAAGATGATCATCTCATTCTTATCAACTGGCTGAAAACCAAATCTAACTATGATTCTTGTTTTGGTACTGAGTATTCAACTAAAGTAGGACTGCCCCCAGCATCAAAAGTTATTGGCTATCTTTTAATGGCAAACGAATTATGGAATAAGATTAAGGGAAGGATTGATCTTTTGCCTAAACAGATGTCTGAACACTTCAAGCATTACCGAGCCAAATACAAGAAGGCAAAGGCTCTTTCATCTTCCACTGGTTTTAAGGTTACTGACATTGATATAACTAAGGGTATCAAATCCATAGACAATAAACTTGAATCTTTATATCCTTACTTTAAAGAGATGGATGCAATTTTTGGAGAGAGAGCCGATGTTAATCCTGTAAACATGTTGGATGGAGAAGATCCTATCTCCGAACATGATGTTGAAGCAAATATTTTCCCATGCTCTTCCTCCACTCAAGCCTCCCCACATTTGAATGAGTTAAATCTAGATATCTTTTCTGTAGATCCTATTGGTGATTTAACCCAACCAGATCTAACTCAGGTCTGTTTCTTTTTTCTTTTATCTTATCATTTCTATTTTTTATTTACTTATCTTTTTCTTATTTCTTAAAAGGCTGACAAACAAACCCAGGATCCTCAATCAACTGAGTCTGAAGGTAGTGACAATGATGAGGAGGAAAATATGATTTTGAACAAGAAGCGTAGGGCTTCATGTAGTCTAAATTACCACTCACAAAGAAGAAGAAAAAGTGATACTTCATCACAAACCCCTTTTTCGTCAATGTCACCAGAGGACCTACGCACAAAGGTCAAGGGTTTTCCTTAAAGTGAGATGGAGGGAGGAGTATAGAACCTTCTTTGATGCACAGAGGAAATGTTTGAGGAAGTAATTCGAAGATGAATTGAAGGAAGAGCTACTTCTTCAAGATATGTTCGAGAAGGATTCTAATAGAATTTAAAGGTAATATTAAAATTCTTAAAATCTCACGAGGGTTGGAAACTCAATAATCAAAATATTTAGGATTTAGAAATGATTATACCAAAAACCCAACCCCTTTTATATTCTTTACTCCTCCTCGCATTGAACTCATACCCATCCACTATTCCGCACACCACAGACCATTAAAATACACCCGTTACACCTGGACCCTCCTCACTAACATCCGTTAACCCTCTAATCCTCCGCTATACATTCCGTCCATGCTCACTACCCCTTTTAATAATTCACAGACATTTAATTAACCTTTTAGTGCACCATTACATTGACTATTGCGCTGTGCATCGCTTATTGAAAAAAAGACTGAGACACACTATTGAGAGATTGACTAATTTGGATTTAGAGCTTAGACTAGCGCGGTTGAATAGTGAGTACACAAAGGAAGTCGCAGTTGCTATGGAGAATTGCTTTCTGCGCTTTGAGTATGGATTTAGGCCTCTGTATTATTGATTTAATGAGCTGCTTTTGCCTCGAGTGTCACGTGGCGCGTGACAGTCTATGGAAAATTTTTTAGAGAAACATGATGCTGGTAAGTGATACCATACCTCTTATTACTTTACTCTACTTTTATTCTACTTTATATTAATTTTTATTACCACTCTAGAACAAGTAAAAATTTCTAAAGAGACTCTAAGCTTTGAAAAGAAGAAATACGAGCTCTCTTTAAGGAGGGATGATAGGATACAAGATTTGGAAGAGAGGAAGTACAAGCTCTCTTTACGGAAGGATGATCGGGCCCAATATTCGGAGGAGAGGAAGTACAAGCTCTCTTTACGGAAGGATGGTGGGGACCAAGATTTGGAGGAGAAGAAGTTTGAGTTAACTCTAAGTATTGAAAAATTAAAAAAAGAGGAGAAAACACTTGAACATCAAAACCTATTAGAGCAGATGAAATATAAGTTTGATCATGAAGAAAATTCTAAAAATAAAGATTTCTTGATAGAATGTGTTAAAGCTAATAAATCTATTGAGGAAATTGAACATTTAAAGAAATTGTTGGATGACTAGTTTGTTTTATTTCTCTCACACTTCAACTGTTCATATTTATTTGTACATAAAATTTACAATTATTTCCTGTATTTCATTACTCTATCAATCATTACTTGAATTTTCGTATTTTAATGTTAGATATTATTTTTTTAAATAAAATTTTCATGTCTCCTTTGAAAATTTGACAATCCCCACCCCTGGATTTTTTTGAAGTAAGGGGTGGGTATCACCAAAATTCTTTCATGTCATGAATCTTGAAATTCTTATATGAAAATTTAGCTTTACTACCCCCTGCATTTTACTGGTATCCCTAAAATTCTTACATGTCAAGAATTTCACAAGTCTTATAAGAAATTTTGGCGAAACCCCCCATGTATTTTATTGAAGTAAGGGACGGGTATCACCAAAAAAATTTCACCAAAATATTTACAAGTCAAAAAAATTCTATATCTGTTTAAAAAAATTGGCAATACTCTCCCCTGCATTTTATTGAAGCAAGGGGTGGGTATCACCAAAATTTTTCTAAGTCATCAATTTCACATGTCAGATTTGAAAATTTGGCAATACCCCCCCCCCCCCTGCATTTTATTGAAGTAAGGTGTGGAAGTCTTCTAAATTAAATATTATTACATAAATTATTAAATAAATATCTAATATATATCAATTTCCCTAGTTTAAAGTACTGACAATTCCTCAAGCCAAAATGCAGATCAAATCTTGAAACAAAAGTTTGGGACTTTCCACAGGTATAGGCTAGAGGAACCCCATGAAACAAATAAATTTTATCATGATTACCTGTTATACAACCAAAGGTCATTGGCTCATCACTTTACTTGAGAAAATTGATATATAAAAAATATTTATTAAAAATTTATGAAAAAATTTAAAAATTTTGATGACAACTATAATCTCCATGCTTTTTGGATCTAGATAAAGTTATTTTAAAACGATTAAATTTACCTTCTTTCTTTACCTTTTTGATTCCTTGAGTCAACTTATGACTGATTTGAAATGAGCAACCAAAATGTGTTAAATCTTGTCAGGATTCCAAACCAGGAGGAGCTTTGGTTGTTTGATGATTATCCTTAGAAGAATTCCAAATAGTTTCGATGATACCATTGCCCAAACTAAAATCAATGATGCACTGGTGGTCTGGAAAATATAAACCATGTCCTTTGATTTTAGCTGGAGATGGTATTGGTTGGCCAGTTATTGGATTGATATATGAGAATATACCAAAAGTAAGAAAATTGGCATCATTCCTATCAATATGAAACCTATTGTGGAATCCAGAATGAGTGAGAATAACATTAGAAAATAAAAGATATTTGTGGCTGATATCTTCCTATTTGGAGTCACACCAATTTGGTATTCCAACTTTGGTTGCAAGTTCATGATTTTTTTCAAATGCTTTATTACAGAGCTTTTTGAGTCGAAGAGCAAGAAAAGAGTTTAAGGAAGGTAGAGTGTTCCATAAGTGAAAATCTTCATCTTTTTGAGCTTTATTGATATTCTTGACCAATGAATATATTCCTATATAAATGAAATAAGTGAAATGATATTAATAATGGAAAAAAATTATTAGACATACCAAGAGAATATCCTTTAACAAAACCTGGTCTCCAACCAAATCCAATCATGATACCACCCAACAAATTTGTATTCCTTATAGGTAATTGAACCAAAGCCATTTTATAAAGAGCTATGATAATATCTGATATTTGATTAAAAGACTCAGCTTTTACACCATCAAATGAATGAACTTCCAAAATGATTTGAGCCTTATAAGTATTACTGATAACTGAAACAACTCGATCATCACCAAATTTGGTTAGATATTTGATATCTTCTGGTAATTTTTTTGGATATTGATTTTTTTATCTACTTTAGTTTTATGAAAAAAAACGTTTGGGATATGACCAAAATAACTTTCACAGAGAACTTTTTTTTTCAGATATCTTTTCTTCTGATAAAACTGATTATCTTTAATTTTTTTTGATTATTTAGATGATGAATTTTTTTTTTCAGATATCTTTTCTTCTGATGAGACTGATTATATTTAATTTTTTTGGATGATTTAGAAGAAGAATTTTTTTTTTCAGATATCTTTTATTCTGATGAGACTGATTATCATTAATTTTTTTTTATGATTTATAAGATGATTGTATTGAAGTTGATTTTGAAGAAGATGATAGAGATGATAAAGATGAAGATGATAAAGAGGATAAAGATGAAGATGATAGAGAAGTAAGGGGTGAATCTGAAATAGAAGACATTTATTTGATCTGAAAAACATTTATATGTCAAAAAAAAATTCAACACATTTTTTTTTAAAAAAACTCACGTAACAATATCTTTTAAAATAAAATATAAAGCAATATCCTTTAAAAAAATAAAAAAAAATTTAAAAATTTTCAGTAAAAATTATTTCAAAAAAAAAAAATTCAAAAGAAAACCTGAAGTTTCGTTATAAAAAACCTTCACAGAAAATCCTGTCAAAATAATAAAAAATAAAAATAAAAATAAAAAATAAAAAATCTGTAAAAGAAAAATCAGAACAAATAAAATTAAAAAAAAAATTAATTCAGTAAAATTATTTGTAAGAAAAATTAAAAATTAATATCTAAACCTTTTTTGTTTTGTAATTTTCAGGGAAAGACCTTAACAGAATGTAATAGTTTTTTTTTTCTAAAATTCTGCCAAAAAAAAAAATAAAAAAAATCTACATTTTAGTATGTTTTTTTAAAAAATAGGTAACCCCTCTTTAACTCCCATAACAGTTCCCTTTCCCCCATTTCTTACTCTGAAATTAACTCTAAAATCCCTCCCTCCTTGCCTCAAAATCACCCTCAAATCCCCTCCTTGCCTGTCTCAAAATCCCCCCTTTCCCCCCTCCTTAATTGTCACAAAACCACCCGAAACTCCCCCCCTTAGTTACCTTAAAGCCCCCCCATTTCACCCCTCCTTATATGCCCCAAACCCCCCCTCTTTATCCGCTAAAGATCATTCCACTAATCCTTTAAATCAGCTAGGATATTGTGGAGTATAATGCAAGTCATGATCCAATGATTTGCAGTTTTGATCTCCAATTTTTTTTGAAATTGGATTCTGAGCTCCCAAAGACTAGAAAATAGTCCCTTTAAAATACCTATAGTATGTTCAATTCATACTCTTGATTGGGAAAGGTGATAATTAAAGGCAGTTTTGGGGTCACTTTCTAAACTTGCACCACGGAAAGCAGGTATAATGTACTTTCCACTTGCATATGCTGAGTCTGCAAGGAGGTACTGAGATTTGTCAAAGTATGAGTCAGGGGTTTGAAAAATCCTCATTCTTTGGAAGACGGAAGAGTAATGACATGAGCCAGGGCAGCCACTATGAAAAGAAATAAATTTTTTATTGAAATTGCATACAAGTTGAATGGCAATAGAGTATCTAGAAAGAAGATAAAAAGTTAGTTTATGAAGGATGAGAAATTGGAGAAGATTTTGAAGAAACCTTTTTTTGTGATCAAAATAATGGTTGCCATCATGAGCAGGCTTTTGACTCAAAGGTATAGTTGTGCCATCAACAAATCCTACACAGCCAGGGAAACCTTCAGCTTGCATTACTTGAGAGGATTCAAAACGCTGTTCTGGAGTTGGCCAAGCCAGTGTTTGAGACTTGAGGGAAAGGATAGTAATCATACAGCACTTGGTGTATAATATCACAGTAACATATCCTATGTTAAAGAGATTATCCAAACGTCTTACAGCAGCACCGTTTCTATTTGAGCCAAAGTGACATAGTGCAACAGAAAGTTGGATTGCAGGATTAAGCTGTTTGTTATGGGAATTGTTATGAAAGATAGGATGATCGGAGATGAGTTGATAAAGTTTGAAGAAAGAATTGGGATATGTTCTAAAAAGTTGGGTGAAGTTTAAATGAGGAATGTTGAGAATGGAGGCCAGATCATATCGGGGATCATGATAAAGATTTGGCCCCCTGGTGATGATGTAATGCTTTTTGAAAAAAAACACATATAAGCTAAAGCATCTTCAAAATCAGAGTCAGATTTATAGTAAAGAACTAAAATAAAAGTAATATCATTCATTGTTGAGTGAAGTAGCTTCCTAGTAGAGAGGTGTTTCATTGTTGCCAGTGGAAGGGTTATGTGATGAGGGAATTGGGAATTCACCTCCAAATGTACAGTTGGGGTGTGTAGATAGAAAAAAAACTTAAGTGTTCTCCACCAAAATTAAGTAGCATAGAGTGAGGAAAGACTTAAGGATGGCATCAGCAATTATGAGTCATGTGACTTTCTTGCAAATCCATCATGGATGAGATGAGTTTGGGATCAGGAATTAGGAATGGTAATTGGGGTATAAGAGGCGGGATAATGCATTATCGTGGATTCCTTATCCACTAGCCCCAGGGCTAGTGGATAAGAATCTTCCGCAATTAATAATGTCTGATCCCAGAAAAATAAATTCCTGATCCCTAATTGCAGATCCCTGAACATTGATACCCCCTATTATGTCAATTGAATTACTAAAATACCTGATTTAATTTAATTCTTGTCAGGAAAAAATGTAATGATGGTAGTTAATTACTTTTATTATAAGTGAAGGTTGGATTAATTTTTGTATTACTTCATGACTTAAAATTTTTGTTCACAAATTTTTCAATCACTAACTCATTAAATAATATTGATGATAGATAATATTTATGACTGGTACTCTAAAGCAAATTTTGGCTTGTGTATTTTGTTCTCAATGAAAACACTTTACATTTTTTAAGCATGTAAAGATCAGTTAACCAACTTTCAGAACCCTGGTAAAAGATATGTTTTGTGTTTTGACTTCTTCTTTTAATTTTATTGTAGGATTTATTTTTAACTCAGTGGACCATGGCATAGAGTTAACTATGCCAAAAAAATATGTAGGGTACTAATAATATTTCTTTCATTAGTTGGTAGTGGGAAAAAAATAAACAAATTTTTAGCAATTAATATGTTGGTATTATCAAGTCTTGTCAGTGAGAGGTACTTTATTTTGAAAGCTAGTATAATATATGATACTTACTTAATCTGCATATCCACTATAATACCTTTTGGTTGATATGCTTATATGTGATTTAAAATTAAAATTTTTAAGAATTCTGATATAAAGTAAATTTTAAAACCCATTTTTAAAGAGAAATAACTATGTATATAAAAAATTTCTAGACAAGTGGTGTAAAATTTTTCACCCTATGTTTTTATATTTATATAAATATTTATTTCTAGAAAAAGTATGAGTCAAATAATTTTTTGACACATCAAGTATGGTGTAGACTGTTTAACAAGACATTTTTTCAACTCTTTGATTCTTGGTTATGTGATTTCAGAAAGAAATTAAATTACAGCCAGAATAAATTGTGTGCTAATGTGTCAAATGGGGCATATACACAATTGTAATGGGTTTCAATTTACATATCAGTAGGTTTTTGGAAATGAAAAAAACAAGTATGTTAATTTTTATGTCCCACAAATAATGAAGAAAGGTTTTTTTTTGGTTAACCATTCCATTTGTTAATTTTAAAAATTTAAATAAATTATAAATGTGAAGAAAATTTGAGCACTATTTTTCTACAAGTCCTTGGCTTTTCCTAAATCATATTCATATTAATGGTCCAAGTGAAGAACATTCAGATATCATAGTTTTCACATATATATAGGATAATATTTTTCTTTTCAAATAGAAATTTGAGGAATTTTTACTTTCCATTTTATTATAAATGACTGAGGTATAGTTGGATCTTGTGTGTCAATTGCATCCTGCAGAATGCTATAATTTTGATCATAATAATTAAAGTATATTTGGAAGTTCATTATATTTATAATTTTTATAAAAAAATTTATTCTTTCCTTTGATATATTCCTGTGGCTTAATAATATATTTTAAATATTCATTTTGTTTTGTAATATGCTTTCCATTATATTATTAATGTTTGAGGTAGTTATTTTTAATTTTAAAAATGCATCAGGTAGATTTTTTTATCTTTAATAATAATAATTTAATTAAATTTATTGTTCAAATACAGGATTAATATTTTAAGTCATGTAAAAAGAAAACCTTTTATCTGGCTAGAAATGGTGTAAAATGTCCTTCTGAGCATTGCGAAATTCTGAGGAAGACATTCTTGAGAGGCATATAAGTGAGGGTAGAGTCGGTAAAATATAGGTAGTTGATATCATAAAAATTTCCTTATCAGGGATGGAGCATTGCTCAGATTGAAACTTTAGATACTGTATAAGAAGATGGAAAAAGCTTTTCTAATTTTTAAATTATTTGACTTTTGGTTAATCATCAACTTGAAGGTGTCATAGACTTGGTCAAAGATGTCCTCATGAAAAATGGTCCAATGTTGAAAATGACATTTTTATAATGCATTAAACGCCACACAATATGGGGGTAAGACTTTCTAGAAATTCTGCAAAGTTGAGCCCAGATTCTAACCCAATTGAGCACATATTGAGGTAGTGATGAAAAAATCATGAAGAAATAGCAAGTTTACTTTGAACACGACTTGAAATCAAACTAAAAAATTATTTAAGCACAGTTAATCATTAGCAAAATAAATCTTGAGGCTTTAATTACAGAAACTTTTGTAGGAATATTGAAATAAGTGAACCCTCCTAAAAAAAATTGGGCACATTTTTAAGATCACAGAAAAAAAAATTTCTTTTTAATTTCAGAATAATAAATTTCTCATATAAATTAAACTAAAAAACCTTTTACATGAATTTACAGAATTTTTTTACCAATCAATTTATAGAGTAATTATTAAATACTATCAAAAGTTATCCAAGTGAAAACATTAATTAAATTGCTATTTTTCATCAAAAATTTATCAGTAAAACCTTAAAGAAGTATATATTTCATCTCACTATATAAAAATATATTCTTAAATATTTTTCAAGCTTTTAAATATTTGTGGAAAATATATTAATCTCAAAATTGAAGTTATAAATAACTTAGTTCATTGTAAAGAACCCTGACAAAAGGTGAAGTCCAAATTCATTTATTTATTACTCATAAAACTTTTATTCAAATTCTATAAAACTTTGATATATGATAGAATAGAGACTCTAGAATAAGAATATAATAGTAAAAAAATGAAAATAAATAGTTTCTCCATATAGATTTACAGCTTTCTTGTGGCTTAATTTTTCAAGTCAGTCAGGAAACATCTAAAAAATGTGAAAAAAATATCATTAGATATTTTGGATAGAATAATAAAAATTTTCACCAAACAGAATTTGAAAATAATAAAAACTCAAAGTGAAAAAAAATTTTTTGTTTTCAGTCACCATGGGGTGGTTCCACCATATGCCTTGACAACAAACTCCATTTGAGATGGTATTGATGCCACTAAACTTTCTAGAAAACTATCAGGAAAGCTCTCTCAAGCCATCTTGATTGCAATCTTTATCTGGTTGATATTTTATGGCTGATAATACTCTTGAATGGTAGTTTTGAGTTTATGCCATACTTTTTCTATAGGGTTCAAATCCAGAGATTGAGAAGGCCAATTTTCCATTTTATGAATTTTTTCTTATGATCTATAGTTTTTACAATGAAGAGATGTGTTAATTGGAGAATTATCTTCCATTAAGATGAGTTAGAAAGTTGGATCAATCTTAGCAAGAAAAGCGAGAAGGTATCTGTGTAAAAATTCAGAAAAAAATCAGTTGATTTCCATTGGTTTTGCCAAAGAAATGTGAGAGGTGCTTTTATAGTAGTAAAAAAAGCACCCCAGAATATAACTGATGTGCCTCCACTTCTAAAAGTTGGTTGAATCATCTCCTCCTGAAATTTTTGACCATTCTTTCTCCACACTAATGTTTTTTGACTACTTTCAAATCTCAAAACTTGATTCATCTGAGAAAAGAACCCTTTTCTAATCATTCACAGTCCAGCTTAAGTGATCCTTAGAAAATGCAAGTCTATTTTGCTTGTGAGTTTTGTTTAAGTATGGTTTTTCAGCAGCAACTCAGAAGTGTAATCCAAGTTCATGTGCATGTCTTTGGACAGTTCAGAAAGAAATATTAGCAGACAGTGAGTCAGTTATTTCAGCTAATCTTGCTTTTGGATTGGTTTTTAGCACACCTACAAGCTGCTGAAGATCTCTGTTAGTCATTTTCAAGGGGCAGCCCTTTGGTTTTTAAGTTTGGACTGTGCCCCTCAGATGGTATCTTGACATAATGGAAGATACAGATGTTTGAGGAATTTCTAATAAATATCCTACATTTCCAGTAGATATTCCCTTTCTCACTAACCGGACAACTATAGCTTTTTCTTCAGTTGTATAGTACTTTTTTGCATATTTCTTGCTCACCATCTAAACAAATTTCAGGAAAGAAAAACAAATTCATTTGAGAAGTTTAAAATGCAAAAAAAGGAAGATAACAAATAAAAAGAAACTTACTATTGAAGAAAGAAGGGTTCTAAATTAAAATACAAAAAAAATAATGGTGGAGATGATTATTGTTGTGCTGAATTAAACTGGAAAAAATGGGGAAAGTTAAAAACAACCTCCAATATTGGACTCAACCTTTTGTCACCCCACTGTACAATTAAAAAAATTAATGCTTATACCATTCTTTTAGAAGTAAATTATTGTATTGTCACTAAATTTTTGAAAAAAAAAATACCATTATCTTAATTTTAGCAAGAGAACAAGTGTATAATTTTGACAAGAATAAAATACATGGCTAAAAAATGTATCACAATATTTATAAGTTTTTTTTTTGGTTTCATATCATTTTTTTTTCAATGCCCTATAATTTATTTATGTATCTATTATTTATTCTCTTTAAAAATTATTCTTTTGAATAATTTGCTCCACTCCCTTGTGCCTTTCATACCATTCCCTTCTCACCTTTTCTCACTCGCTTAAATGTAGTGCTACTCTCCCCAGTCCTCTCTCCTCACCACCCCTTGTATCCCCCTTCTCTACCCCTCTCCCTCCCACAACATCTCACTAGCTCCTTTTGTTCCACCTATTAACCCTTTTTCTCTCCTTTCCACCATACTCTACCAGATATCAATCCTAATAACTTTAATTGCTCTCCTTCTCACCCCTTTTCTTAAATAGGGACAAAAAGGGGTTAATTTTTAAGAAAAAGAGGTGGGTTGAATAGAAAAAGGAGCAATATGATTTTAAAGGTAAATGGCTGGGATGAGAAGAAAAAATGGTGGATTTGGAAGCAAGAGTGTTGGAATGTTTTCAAAAAATTGTGGTGGGTTGAAGGGTGGAATGATAGGTTGAGATGGGAGAGAAAAGAGTTGGGGAGGGGTAGGGGGAGTGAGAAAGAGATGTGTATAGATGAGGAGGGAAGAAAAAGTAGTCAGGTGGGGTGAAAAGTGAAAGGGGAGGAGAGGGGAGGGGTAAGGAGTATGGCAACTTACTCTGGAATGTTTGATATGTCAGTAACTGACTTAGGATAGTTATCAAAAGGGGAGATGTGGTAATGAAGTCAGAAGGGACTCAAATGCAGGCAAAAGCATGTAAAAAGCTGAAATGGATGTGAAATGAGGTAGAAAAAATTGAAGGTGGACTCTATCTTTAAGCCAAACAACAGAGTTTACCGTGTCTGTTTTCACTGCTCATTTTCCACTATCAAAAAAAAATGTAAAAGTGGTTTACTTATATTAGTACCACTCAATCCATACAAGATAATGGTTAATTTGATGTTTGTGATAAATACTGAAAATTAAGACTGAAGAATTACAGGAATGAAATAATTAGCAATTGAATACTATTTTGTTTTTTAACAAAGTCTTTTACAGAATTATTCTTGAAAAATATACTTCTTATAGAGAACCAATAAAGTAGGTCAGCTTTTGAAACAATTAGGGAAACGTAAAAACCTCCATAGTAAAATTTTGAAATAACACTCTTTTTTTTATTAAATAAATGTATTTAGCTTTTACTTTGGCTTTTAATTTGTTTTATGAGATGTGTAATAGCTTTATATTAAATTATAGAATTTAAACAAATTTTGAACATGAAATACAATGATTTATTTAAAATTTCATTTTATTTCAAGTTCTATTATTGCTAGAAATACCAGAATAATTACCTGTAATACCTAAAAATTCAATAAAGAGAAATATTTTAGCTTGACCGATTTCTTTACTGTAATATATTAAGTAACAGAACATAATTATTGAGTACTTTCATTTACTAAAATTTTTTCATTGCCATGACTATATGCATTTTCAATAAATTATATATCTTAATTTTGGTGGAACTTAGTTTGAACTCACAATGAGATCCTGTTTCCAAATGTTTTTCAAGCTAAGCTAAACTGTGAGAGAATTTAGAACTTTTTAAGATTTCTATTATATATTTTTAAATTTAAACATAAGTATATTCTTATATCAAAAATATTTATATTAATTACTTTGAGTTTCTTTGAATAGAAACTAATGATGATTCATTTTGAGAGAATATTTTATTGAAAATAGCTATATGTTGATTTTCTAAAATTATGATATGACTCTTTTATCTATGTCACAGATTAAGAAACTAACTGAAAAATAATTTTTTACAACTATAATATATAAAAAAATATCAGATCTTCTGGTTAAATTTAAAAAACTTCAAAAAAACACTTTATTCATTTTAAGTACAAATTATAATGATCCTTCAGAGCCTCAAATTATTTTATCTGATTTATATGTGAAATTTAAAGGGAAGCCTGATAAGATAAAAATGGTAGTTTTTTAAAATATATATATATATATTTTTCTTTCAAATCAATATATATTTATATAAAAACTCATATTTTAATATTATTTTTCTGTTTTATATATGTACTGAAGAGTTGAAATATCCTCTATTTAGATAAACTTTTATACCAATATACTCATTCTAATATTATTTTTTGGTAATGCCAATCAAAAGAAGATCTATAATTTATTATTTATAAATTAAATTTCAATGCAATCGTATTGCATAGGCTTTGAAATTTAATAGCAGAATCTAATTTTTTACCTATCAGTATGAATATAATATTTCTAATAAATCATTTATAAATACTTAACCCATATATTTTATTCAAGAGCTATGTGTAAATTTTCAGTTTTGAATTACTTCTGTCAAAATTTTCATTTTTAACACTAAAAAATTGAACCTGCACCTTTTCACTTAAATTATTTATCAACACACTAGAATTGAAATATTTTATCTATTCATTTAAATTATGTAAAAAAACTTACTTACATTAAAATATGACCCTTTAATTCTAGCTTCTCTATATGAGTATGACTAAAAAAAACTATTGTGTCTTTTTTACAAAATAATTATCATATAGTAATTTTTCAATGAGGAGCTAATCGAATGATGAAAAAATACCGCACATACCTATTGAGTTAAGTTATTTCAATATGTAGTTGTCTAAAATTACACCTGAAGCACATTTTTTCACATGAGAACACTTTTAAAAATCAATGGTTCTTATTCCTAGGTGCACACAGAAATTATCCCACCATATAGTGTGGAAGCAAACTTAGCATCAAAATTAAAGTTTAAAGAAATTCATACTGTTTTGTAATTTTTTAACTTTAAAATCATATATCTTGTTTGAATTCTGGTTTTTCATATGAATTATTCTGTCGGCCAGTCGTCTAGAAGAAGGAAAGAAAGGGAAAAGAAGAAGAGGAGGAAAGAAAAATAGGAAAGTAAAGGGTTATAAGAAATAAAAGAAATAAGATAAAAAATGATTTAATTTGTTCAAAGAGGAGCAACAATGATTTATTTGAGAGCTGACACCAAAAAATAAGGCTTATTAAATGACAATATTTATTTAGAGTAAGGATTATTTTCTCTGCGCGGAAAACACTATTATTACTATCAGACTTAAAGCAACCTGTAATTAGTTATACAAAATTTTAAATTAGAATTTTAATACTAATAAAAATAATATAAACATAATATATTAAAAATATGTTCAAGTTTTTATTGTATAGTAAGTGATGTAGTTACAGGGGATTATCCAAAGCCTTTTATAGGCAAGGTATCCTCTGAAGTGCCAAAATAAGTAATTAAAAAAGAGTAATAAAGTGAAACAAGAATATAAAAGAATTTAACTAAGACATAGATATTGAGAGAACACATGAAACAATAAACTAAATCCGTGAGTAAGTAATCAATTTTCCCACCATAAGTTCCCAAAACAATTAATTAAAATAATTAGTAATTAAGTAAGCTTGAAACATAAGAACAGTGAGTAAATTAACCCAAAACAGATATTACAGTGAGATATAAAGGGTTTAATTAAAACAAATAGAATGATTTTCATGCAAAAATCTATGTAATTAATCTAATCCAGTATAATGCAAATTTAATTAATTGTTTTAGCTAAGTAATTAAATTCAATAACTAATTTAAATGAAACAAATAAATAATTTAATGATATTTCCCATTTAAAGTGAGAATTTTAATACCATCTTATTAAATAAGTGTTTTAGTTTATTTAATAATTTTACTGACACAATTAAGGGTCAAAAAAAGCGCCCAATATTATTGGTTTATAAGATATGTATGGTTTTAATTAATATATAATTTTATTTAATTAATTTAATTATATTATAAGCTCATTTTACATTTATAATTATAATATATGTTTATAACTAATTAATTATGAATTTATATTTATTAAATACATAAAAATGCGCCATAATTTATAGAATATAAAATATATAATGCTTTATTTAAATGTATAAATAATTTATACAATAATAAAATTAATATAATATTTATTTTATATATTTAATAAAATAATTATATCATTTCATTATGCAATATAATATTAATTTATATACATAATAAGTATATTTTTAAGCTCTCTTTTAGATTCAGTAAATTGGCATAAAATTTACTGGGCTCCTGGTATAGCCTGGTTGACACTCCCTCACTCTAAAAAAAACAAAAAAAAAATGCTAAGATTTTTTCTTTTTATACTTCTTTAAAAGAGTAGGAGGATTTGAAATTTCTTTTTCAGGTATCCACACATCATGTTCAGATAATTTGTTCTTATATCTCAATAAATATTCAGTACCTCTTTCAGAAGTGATAATTCTATCATTGAGAATTTTATCAATTTCTTCAGTTTCTGTGACTTCCTGAGGGATTTTCTTAGGTCTTCCCCTTCTTTTGGGAAATAAGTCACTGTTGGAAGTATAAGGCTTAATCAAAGAAATGGGAAAAACAGGATGTTTCCTATCATATGGAGAATACAATGCAACTTCTACTGCATTATCTCCAACCATTCTTTTAACAACAAATGGTCCTACAAAAGGATCTTTTAATTTGTTGTTACCTTGTAAATTGAAATGGACAGTAGAGATCAACACTTCATCACCCTTGTTAAATGTGTATTACTTATAGGATTTATCCCATATTTTGTTATCATATTCAAATGCTTTATCAATACAGCTTTGGGCATGTTTTCTGCATAGCTGTTGCATTTTCATGAAAGATTTTACACCAGGGTGTAGTTCCAACTTAGGTAAATTATTATTTAGAATCTAAGCAGGAGTATTTGGGACATAACCTAACCAAAGCTCAAAAGGCTTTTTCTCAGTGACAGAATGAACAGTGCTATTATATGCAAATTCAAGACCAGGAAATAGAGTGACCCAATCATGAGTAAATCTGTCATTGTCTTTATATTCTAAACCAAAGGCACAATACCTTCTAATCATATCTTCCAGAGTTTGAATTATTCTCTCAGCTAGACCATCATTCTGAGGATGGTGAGCTGTAGACAATCTTAACTCACAGCCACAAATATCCATCTAAGAGGTCCAAAACTCAGAAGTAAATTTTGGTTCTCTATAAGAGATAATGGCTTTTGAAAAACCAATAATATTAAACATGTAAGACCATCATAAGAAAGCTAATTCTTTTGTGGATACATCTTTGTGGGTTGGAATAAATTTGCACATTTTTGTGAATCTATCTACTATTACCCAACAATAGTTAAAGCTGTCTTTACCTGCAACAGGAAGACTAGTGACAAAATACATGTTAATTATTTACCAAGGAGCATTAGGTGCTTCAATATGTTGTAATAACCCTGCTCTTTTACCTGTCAACCTTGTGGATTTTTGGAAGGAATCACAAGATTCAACATATAATTTTGTGTCTTCAGACATATTAGCCCACCAAGCAGTGTTTTTGATTCTAATCAATGTTTTTTCAAGATCAAAATGACCAGACATTATGTCATAATGACAAAGTTTGAGGATATTTTCTTTCATAGAAGGAGGAATTACAATTACATTAGTAAGCTTTCTTCTATAATATATATAAAAATCTTCAATGGATAACTTTCCTTTACTCAAAGCATTTTGATACTTTGCAGGAAGTGTTTTTATCAATGCTTGAATTGAAGCATTCTTAGGATCATTTAAGATAGTAACCAATTTATTTAAATCAGAATCCTTATCATATGAATCCAGTATTAATTGCAATAACACTTCTTCCAGATCAACTATAAATATACCATGGATATGAACAATATCATCTTCAGGTACATAAGCAGGATTTGAGTCATTATTTGGCAGAGTCAATCTGGACAGCATATCAACATTTGAGTGAACATTTCCATCCCTATGAATAATTGTCATCTGTCTTCTGTATTCTTGAACAGCAAGTTGCCACCTGAACATATGTCTATTAGGTGTTTTCAGGCTTAAGAGGGACTTCACAGCACTACAGTCAGTTACCAATTCAAACTTTTGTTCATCTAGATAGTAATGAAGCTTCTCAAGAGCCCAAACAACTGCTAAGCACTCTAATTGAGTGGCACCATATTTCAATTCACTATTTCTCAAGGTTTTTGAAATATAACAAATTACAACCTCTGAGGATTTATCATTAATAAGTTGTTTCTGGTGAAGGGAAGCACCCAGACCAACAAAGCTAGCATCTGTACACAGGACAAATGGTTTGTTAAAATCTGGAAGAGCTAAGATAGGGGCTGTCATTAAGCAACATTTTAATCCATCAAAAGCTTTTTGACAGTCAATATTCCAGATGAATGCAACATCTTTCCTAGTAAGTTTGGTAAGAGGAAAAGCTATGACTTGATAAATTTTTAATATAATGTCTATAATAGCCACACATACCCAAAAAACTTTGGATTTCTCTTACATAAGTTGGTGCCTTCACATTTTGAATCACAGCAACTTTGTTGTGGTCTACACCAATTTGTAGGCCTGACACAACATGGCCAAGGACTTTCAAAGATTGAAAACCAAATTTACACTTTTTCAAGGACAAGGTCATATTGATTTCATCCGTTTTTTGGAAAACCCTATTTAAATGAACCATATATTCATCAAAAGTTTTAGAAAAAACTATGATATCATCAATATACAACATGAGCCATCCCTCAATCATTTCCTGATGGAAAGTGTTATCCATGACTTTTTGAAAAACTGAAGGGGCATTTTTAGGGCCAAATGGCATTCTAACATACTTATATATTCCCATATGAGTAGCGATAAGTAAACAATTTTGAGAATTTTTCTCAACAAGAACTTGATGATACCCTTTATTTCCATCCAGAAAACTAATAAATTTTGCACCTTACAAGGTAGCATGTATTGAATTAATTCTGGGAAAAGGATAAATATCATCAACAGTATAAGTGTTTAATGCTCTGTAATCTCCACATAACCTAGCCTTATCTTTTTCATAAGAAATTAAGACTGGGGAGATGACACAATATTTAAGGGTGACATCCACTTTCTCAATGATATTCATTTTTAATAATGTGGCAATATTATCTTCAATATCCTTCCTTTTTGTTGGAGAAGCAGGATATGGTTTTTTCCTAAGAGTAGGAGGAATATCATTCAAGTTGCACTACACAATATAGGGGGTGGACTTGCTAGCAAGTCCTCAACCTGAACTCAGATGGAACTCGGACTGAACTCTACTTGAACACCCACCTAAAACTGTTCTTCTGAGTGGTGTTCATCCCTGATTGTATGGTTCCTTTATCAATAGCTCAATGTGTGTTCAATCTGTGGTGAGTTTGGGTCCAAGGTTGCGGACTTGCTAGCAAGTCCGCCCCCCATATTGTGTAGTGTTACAGGATAAGGTAATTTTCATTTCTTCCTGAACACTTCCTAAGACATGAGAACCATGAGCAAAAGCAATAGGGAAAGAAGTAATTGAGGCAATAATAGAATCCTTTTGTTCACTAGTTAACTGATCACCAAAGAAGCAGTATTTATTTCATTTAATAAATTATCCATTTCAGTTGTTGTTCTGCATTTACACTGGATCAGTGAGTTACAAGACTTTAACAGACGCCCAGAAGGTTTTCTAGAGGAGGAAATTTTGAATTTTCTTTTGCTATTCATTCCCAAGGTGAAGCAATTATTTGCTGGATCCAATTTCACACCAAACATGGTTAAAATATCATTACCCATAATAAACCAATTGCTTAAATTATCATTTTTCATGACAACAAATTCACAAATAGCCCTGACAAAACCACCATTATATTTGAAGAATATAGAGGTTTTGTATTTGCCAATAGTAATTAAGGTAGAACCATACCCTCTCCATTTTTCAGAAGTTATAGGTAATAATTTACCCAAATAATCCTTATCTACTGAAGCTAAAGCTTTTTCAGACACTACACTTCCTCCAGCACCAGAGTCAAGAACTACATCAACATTTTTACCATTTATGATAACAGGTTCCTTCAAAGGGGATATGGCTATAGAAGTTTTAGTAATATCTTTAATTATTTCAGCATTTTTCACTGAAGATAAATCCAATACACATTCTTCAGATATATTATCTAAATAATGAACATCCTGTTCTAACATTAAAACATCTTTAACAGAGTCACTTTCATAGGAAATATTACTTTCACAGTCACTAGAAGAATTATTGACATCAATTTCAGCTTCATCAGTGTCTTCATTTTGTTCAACAAGATGAATTTTCTGGTCACAAACATGACCCTTTTGCCATGGTTTGTTAAATTTATAACAAGTATTTGTTGCATATTTTTCAGGTGCAACTGGGGTAGAGGGTTTACCAGATTTTTCTGGAGGATTTGTAGAGGGTTTATTAAGATCATAATAAGATTTACCAAGGTAATTCTTTGGTTCATATCTATGGTTGAGTAGTACCTCATTACAGATATTAATGAAAGAAGAATTTTCCCTTACATGCTCAGTTCTAGCTACAATTAAATCTCCAAGAGAATTTGGTAATTTATACAAGATTTTATCTCTCCAAATATCATAATCCATCTTTGGATCAATTGCTCTCAGGATTTTTGTTACTTTCATAAGAAAAACAATAGGTTTTTTAACAGAAGAGGATACATATCTAGTATTCTCATAAAGTCTTTGATGAGCCAACCTGAATTTTTAACCACAAAACTGATTCTCAATCAAGGATTTCCAATCATTCCATGTATAATGATTGTTATAAAAAAGAAAAGATTCATACCACATCAAGGCTACATAGGAAAATAAAGAAATTAGCTTAGAAACAATTTCCTCATCAGGTAGTTTATAAAATCTCTTTAAATTATCAATTCTTTGGATAAAGTGTTGCCAATCAGAAGAAGAATCACCATCAAAGGTAGGATATTGGTCCAATTTAGGCCAATTTTTCTGACTACTGGGATGGTCCATATTTTGCTTTGAATTATTCATCATTAATAATTCCTGTAGTTTAGCCAGGTGTTTGTAAATTTCATTATTTACAGAAACAGCTGGTACATGACCATCACAAGATTTTTTGCTAGTAGAAAAAGATTTTACAGACTCATTTTCAGCTTGTTTAATGGCTTAAATATGAGGAAGAAAAGAGCAACTCTGTTCAGGTTCTTTTTCTTTATTTTTATGCAGCTTATGGGCAGAATTCTCATTTATACCATAATTATTGATGGTTAAGGTTGAAAATTTTTCCTGCAGGTCAGAGACATAGTTTCTTATCCTTGGAATTTCAGACATCTGTTCATTTATTTTTGCAAGATATAAAACATTTCTGTCCTCAAAAACTGTGTGTTTGGCACTCAGTGCATGTTAATCATTTTTTAGCTTTTTAAACTCAATTTGTAGAGATTTTATTTCACTTTTCAATGAAAAATTTTCCTCAATGAGGGGTTTCAATTCAGTCAAGGATTTATGTAGATTGATATTTTTATCTGAGATAGCTCTATGGTCACTCCTTATATGTTTTTGTTGGCTAAGAACAATATTCAAGGTTTCTTTGATTTTAAAATAAGCTGTATCTTGTACAGAAGAAATTACTTTACAATGCAAGTGCAAATTATTTAATCTATCACTCTCATGTATTAACACATCTCTTAAATGTTTGTCTTTCACAACATTAAAATCAAGGGTATCTCTCAATATTTCCTCAGAAGTTTTCTAAATTAAATTATAGACCTCAGGGAAACAGAATCATTCTTAATTGCGAGAGAAGGATTAATTAAAGAAGTAGAAGTCAAATGTAAAGGTTCATCAAATGATAATTTGCTAATTACATCATTGGGGCTACTCATTAAAGGAAGTTGTCTTTTTGAAGGTTTAACTGTTCTTTCACCAGAATCCACAATATTACCTGAAGAAGCTTTGTTATTATACATACCAACATGTTTATCAAACAAATTACTCACCATGGTAAGGGAGGAAACTTCCCCTGTGCCTTCTTTCTTCTGCCTCCCTGATAAGGATGGGGCTGAGGAGATGGATGGTAGGTTTGTGTCCTGGGTGGGCCAGGGTGTTGAGCTGGTTGTTGAACATTCTGCTGGTAATGGCTCATCAAGTAATCCCATTTCCACTGTTCCACTTGCAGAGTGCTTTGATTTTGTGTGAAGGAGCTGGGTACCTGATTGGGCTGAGGTTGAGGCTGAGGCTGAGAGGCTGGGAAATATGAGGAGTTTGAGCCTGTTTGGGATTTAACAATTCCTGCATCTGCTGCCAGAGTGTGTCTACCCTTGCCTTGTACTTCATGCTTTCTGCCTTCAGTTCTTTGATGTGACTGGACAGATTGTTTACTTGTTGGGTTAGAGGTATCTTTTTTATTTTTATACCTTTGAGTTGATTGTCCTGATTTATTAAAGGTTTTACTTCTTTCAGAGGTGTTTGGTGAGGGGGGTTTTCCACTACTCTTGCCATATCCATGTCCTGAAGGTTTTTTGTCAGCTGAATCATTTCTGTAAGTTAATTTAGAAGAACCTACAGATTAAGTGTCATTATCCACTTCAATCTCATCCACATGTAAGTTATCCATTCTGCTAGCCAAACTATTGGACATTTAAACTGTTAAAATAGAATCAAAAAAAATTTTAATGATTCAAATTGTTATTTCAAAATAAAATTTATTGAATTTTAACAAAAAAAAATAATTAATTTTTATCAAAAATCAATTAATTAACCAAAAAGTAATACAAACAAATGTAATTACAATTATTTATTAAGAAATAATCAGTAATTAAAATGGGACCAACCAATAAAGGTTTTATAAGTCAACAAAAATAATTAATACCAAAAATTAATATGATGGTAAAATTGGGACTAAGTACTGAGTACTATTATGGTCAATCAATATACAAAAAATAATAATAAAATCAATTTATTAATTTATTAATTATTAATTGTCTTCTAGGACTAAGAGTTTTACTCTATTATGGTCAACTAGGAAAAAAAAAATTTAAAAATAATGAACACTTACACTCAGTGAATCACCAATTAAGCCACAAACACTGTTATTTCAGTAAAAATATAATAATATGAGTGAGAGGTGCAAAGGTTAAATTACTATAGTGATTGTAAAATCACTTCAAAATAATATATGAATCAATTTAATATAAACCTAATAGATCGAACCCAAGTTCGAAACACGGTCCCGGCAAAAGTTTATTTTTGCTGGGTGGCCGTGCATTATGTCATTCGTTGCAAGTATTGGTATCGTCGTTGTCGTTTGGAAAGGCCCCCACTTGTTGGCCAGCCGTCTAGAAGAAGGAAAGAAAGGGAAAAGAAGAAGAGGAGGAAAGAAAAATAGGAAAGAAAAGGGTTATAAGAAACAAAAGAAATAAGATAACAAAATGATTTAATTTATTTAAAGAGGAGAAACAAAAATTTATTTGAGAGCTGACACAAAAAAATAAGGCTTATTAAATGACAATATTTATTTAGAGTAAGGATTATTTTCTCCGCGCGGAAAACACTATTATTACTATCAGACTTAAAGCAACCTGTAATTAGTTATATAAAATTTTAAATTAGAATTTTAATACTAATAAAAATAATATAAACGTAATGTATTAAAAATATGTTCAAGTTTTTATTGTATAGTAAGTGATGTAGCTACAGGGGATTATCCAAAGCCTTTTATAGGCAAGGGATCCTCTGAAGTGCCAAAATAAGTAATTAAAAAAGAGTAATAAAGTGAAACAAGAATATAAAAGAATTTAACTAAGACATAGATATTGAGAGAACACATGAAACAATAAACTAAATCCGTGAGTAAGTAATCAATTTTCCCACCATAAGTTCCCAAAACAATTATTAAAATAATTAGTAACTAAGTAAGCTTGAAACATAAGAACAGTGAGTAAAATAACCCAAAACAGATATTACAGTGAGATATAAAGGGTTTAATTAAAACAAATAGAATGATTTTCACACAAAAATCTATGTAATTAATTTAATCCAGTATAATGCAAATTTAATTAATTGTTTTAAATAAGTAATTAAATTCAATAACTAATTTAAATGAAACAAATAAATAATTTAATGATATTTCCCATTTAAAGTGAGAATTTTAATACCATCTTATTAAATAAGTGTTTTAGTTTATTTAATAATTTTACTGACACAATTAAGGGTCAAAAAAAGCACCCAATATTGTTGGTTTATAAGATATGTATGGTTTTAATTAATATATAATTTTATTTAATTAATTTAATTATATTATAAGCTCATTTTACACTTATAATTATAATATATGTTTATAACTAATTAATTATGAATTTATTTTTATTAAATACATAAAAATGCGCCATAATTCATAGAATATAAAATATATCATGCTTAATTTAAATGTATAAATAATTTATACAATAATAAAATTAATATAATATTTATTGTATATATTTAATAAAATAATTATATCATTTCATTATGCAATATAATATTAATTTATATACATAATAAGCATATTTTTACGCTCTCTTTTAGATCCAGTAAATTGGCATAAAATTTACTGGGCTCTTGGTATAGCCTGGTTGACAGATTCACTGAGTAGTGATTAATTGTTTCACCTTGTCAAGGGGTCTTTTGGGTCTAGAAGTTTATTCGAGGTTTTCAAGGGATATTTAGGGGTTTAAAGGTCTCTCAACAAAAAGGTACATATTTCTAAAAATCAATTTGATTAATTTACTCAAATATAAGAGGTAGATTTAAGATATCAATATAAATTATAGATTAGAATTACGCTGTTTTAAAGACTAAAGTTATAAATTATAGAAATAAATTGTAGTGTTGTAATTGGTATAATAAAGTAAGTGATAAAAGAATGATTTGAAAAGCACCAAGTAAGAGGCCTTTTATAGGCAAAACATGAGTGAATAAAATATACGGAATTTATACCATATGTTGTAAGCATGTGAGAAAAAGAATGACTGAAAGGAGTACATATATGACACAAGAGTTAAATAAACTGGTACGTCAACAAAGACATCAAATTTATTAGCAATAAAGTTTGAGTTCCTTGGACTGTCAAAATTAATTACACAATAATTAATTAATTATATTACTTTCACAGGATTCCAGATCTCTCACTGAGGTAATATAATTGTTTTAAAGTTTTTTTATTATAATTTTATTATTAAATTCTATTCCCATTGACTTATACCATTGAGCACGGTGTTAGGGAGTAAAATTGTAAGGGAAATTTTATTTACACTAATTAATTATACTAATTATTGTACTTAACTAGTTAATTGTAAGTACTACTTAAGTAGATAATTAATTATTAGTAAGAAGAAGGGGTGTGGCTTCAACTCAGTAAAATAATTAATTATTTTACCGGTTAAGTCTAGTAGCCTGGCTGACACACCTCATGAGATAACCCTAGAAACTTACAATATTTTTAAAAGTTCTTCATGAAATACATCATGAAATCTTCCAGAATCTCATATATGTATTAATTTTACCAAATGCTTTTTAAAAAACAGCTTAGTAGTAGAGGAATATCCAGAAAAAAAAAGAGTGCAAAAATTAAATTCATTTTAATTTTAATCATCTTCTTGCATTATTAAATTTCAAAAGCTGGGTTAAAATTTAATATTATAAGAATTATACTTCTTTCCAGACATATAATCAAATGATCTCTCAAATATTAGCTGTTAGTGTGAAAAATCTGTGAGAATACAGAATTGAGTCAGAGATTAGGAAAGTACATTGTTATATTTTATTTGTTTAATTCTGTGTTTTTTTACTGTATTCTAGAAGAAATTTTTTTTAGAATTTTGATGGCTTAAAATGTTTTCTAGATAAATTAATAGAATTTAAAATACTTATAATGCATAATCAAAAAATGGAAAATTAAATCAAAGAATGAATCAGGACATATGGCTTAAACTAAAAAACTAAAGCTCCAAATTTTCCATTAAATGGATTTTTCAAAATAAAGAGTCACTGATTTTATTATATATTTTTTCTGAAAAAATTCTTAAAATCATCAGAAAGGTTAAAAGCAATATTTTAGAAATAAATTTTTTAATTTTCAGTCTTTCTACTGATCAATTGCAACTCAAAACTAAAATTAAACTGTGTTTTATAAAAAAATAGTGTGAATTGATAAGATTCTTATACTACCCTTGTTTGAGTCTCTATTAACTTTTCATTAAGCTCTCAATATTATATCAGTTCCAAATCCTTCCTCCTTGTTTAAGAGCTTAAGAGGAGCTCAAAGTAAAGTTCAGTGCCAGATCATTATAATTTCGGTCTGAGTTCCATCTAAGTTCCATCTGACTTCAAGTTGAGTACTTTCTAGCAAGTCCTGCCCAAATATTGTGTGGTGAAAGATACACTGGTATTTGTATGATAACAAAATGATATGCATTATATAAGTGTCCTTCTAAATTTTGGACCATCCTTTAAGTGGAAATTTTTGACCAAGTCTGAGACACCAATATTTTTATGGTAAGCCAATTTCTAAGTACCAAAAATATTATAAGAGCTTATTTCATACCCAGTAACTAAATTTTCCACCTGAAGGACAGTCTGTTTCTGTGAGGGACACTTTTAAAGTTTTCAAAAAATACACTGATTACATAAAATACCTAGATGATGTCCATTATAAAGGTTTCCTTCTCAATTACAGACCATCCTTCACATGGAAAATTTTTAGAAAGTCTAGTGCACTTATATTTTATGGTTAAATAAAAAAAAGTGTGGCCATTAGAGTAGTTCATTCTATCTGGTTATACATTACCCAGAGTGTCCATCTGAGAAACAGTCCATTGCTGAGAAAGACACTTTTATAATGCATATCATCTAGGTATCATATGTATATCTGTGTATATTTTATGCATTAAAAAAGTGTCCTTCTCAGAAATGGACTGTCCTTCAGTTGGAAACTTTAGATACTGTGTAAGAGCAACTTAATTTTTTCTAATTTCCATGATATTTGGTTCTTGGTTAACCATAAAATTGAAGTAACATCAAAAATTTTACAATTGCTAACTTGAAGGCTACTCAGATTATGACAAGTAAACTTTTATAATATGTTTGGTCTAGATATCAAATGTGACCTCTGTATATTTTTTTCATTTTAATTTTTTTTCATCAATGTCTGACCATCTTTCAGGTGGACACATTTGGCACTGTATATGAAATGAGCCATTTAACCAGCTTTGGTAATAAATAATTTACCAGCCATAAAAGTCAATTTTTCCAGAATTTTCCAATTTTTTCCACTTGAAGTACTTTCTGTAACTGAGAAAAACAAAATTATGATTTTTATCATATACATATTATAAGTGTAAAATTTTATCTTTTAAGCATTAAAAAAGTTTTCCTCTCAGTAAAAGACTTTTCTTAAAGTGGAAACTTTTAACCAAGTCTGTGACACCTTAAATTTGATGGGTACCAATATTCAAGTAACAAAGCTATTGGAAGAGCTCATGTCAAAAAAGATGAGTAAGTGTCCACCTGAATAATTTTATACTACTGAGAATGAATCTTTTTATAATTGATTCAAGATATGTTACAAAAATTTACAGCCTGACTTGTCCTCAATTTGAAAATATTCCACTGTCCAATTAGCATTTCTCTTCTGAAAATTTTCTGGAATTACAAGATGCACCACATGGGCTCTTGACATGAAAATTCTTACTTAAATTGAGTTATCCTTATTTTGGAGGTGCATATAAGTGACTTGTGGTGCCATATCTAATGTGGCTTATACTAAAGAGGTCACACTAATAATGAATAATATCCATGATTGAATTAGATATGTACCTTAGAGACTTAAATAATATGGTACATTAAATCTTTTCTCAAACTTGGTTAAAATTATTCTTAAAGAAAAATTGATACTCTTCTCAAACTGACCTCAAGTTAGGGTAAACTTTTTTTCAATCTATAACCTGTTTATTTTCACTCTGTTTTAATATAACTCTTCAACAGTCTCCTAACATAGACACAACTATTTCACAACCATTTCAAAGGCGGGGGTGAACTTCTAGAATTTCACCCCTCAATTTCTTGTTGTGATCACCACCATGAGAGGATCTTTGTTAGTCTAGGCCTAGATTTAAATTTATGTTCCAGTGTTTATATTTTTCAAGAGAAGAAGGAAACTTATTTTTGCCTGTTATTTTGAAGTGTGGATAAAGCTCCAGTAGGATTCTGTCTTTTTTATAGTGATTTGAACTGGCCAACCTAGTGATACAACCTATCCCCAAGATGTGGAGTTCCTAGGTTGTATTAGGTCAGCTCACTTGGAGATATATCAAGTGGACTTTCAACCTTTTTTTAATGTGTTTTTTCTCTGAAATTATTCTTCAAGTTTTTATCAAGTTTCTGCTCTCTCTCTCAAGATTCTCTATTTTTATATTCAAGCTCAAGAATGAAGATTGATTACATATCTTTAGTGAAAAATATTTGGAGTGGCGAAATTGGGGTGTAAAAGTTATTGCTCTAAATTGTGCACCCCTAGCTTTTCTCTTACACATTTGAAAAAAATTGCCTTAGCCTCATATGTCAGAATGGGGGAATCCCTTGGTTACTTTTGTAGGGAAGATGAAACCTGAAGAAAAAAAGAAAAGAAATATCAAGATAATTCAAGAAAATAAAGAAAAAATTTGAAGATAATGAAGAAATAAAATGAAAAATATTCTCTACAAATTCTCAAGATAATCTTTTAGGCCTAAATTATAAGGTTAAACTGAAAATTTTTAGTGGACTTGATTCTGAAGATGAGTCAAGATTCAAAGAATTTGAAGTTTCTAGTGAGCATGGATATAAGGATTTAATGAAAAGCTTTGGAGTGGTGAGATTGGGGTGTACAATTAATTTCTCCCAATTGTGCACTTCTAGGGTTTCTTCTCTCCTTTCAAAATCATTAAATTGGCTGCACACAAGAGAGTTGGGGAAACACTTGGTTTTTGTTCCTGGTTTGCTGCTGAAGATTTTATGAAGATTCCTCAAGTTGAAGGTGGAGCTAAAAAATACAAGATTGTAGCTCAGAAGATTAGGCCTATAAATGAGCCTTTTCCATTTGGACTGAATAATATTTAAAGATTAATCCTTATTCAAGAGATCCTAATTTCTCTGCCTTTGTGAAGAATCCACCTTATTTTTTGGAAACTGCTAGAGTGACTGTAGAGAGATTAAATATTGTTAATTTTTTTCCTGATAGGTGGTTGTTAGAGGAGGAAAAAATTGTTTTTGTATGTTATTATGTTGAGGGAGAATCAGTTTTACTTTTTGGGGAGGAAAGTGGTGTGTTTAAAAATTCTTATGAAAAACCTTACTTGATTCATGTGGTGTGCCATGAAATATGGAAAATCAAACTTATTCCAATTCCAGAAGCTATTGGGGATGATTTTGTGGATATTTCTAGTGAAAGAGTTAGTGTTAATTTTAATGAAAAGTCAGCATCTACTTATCTTAGTTTTTTTTTCTGTCTGAAGAATTAGAATGGAAAGAAAAGAGCTCTCCATGATCTCAGGGCTTTTAATAGGGCTGCTATCAAGGATTATTAGATACCACCAAGTTCAGAGGATATTGTGGAAATGTTTTCTGGAAGATTTTGTTGTGTTTTGGGGTATATTGTGGGTATTTATGATTAGAGGAGACTTCATGTAGACTTAAGACCTCTCATATCTTTTGAGAATCCTTTGGTATTATTTCAGCTTGCTACATTACATCTAGTAGAAAAAATATTTAGTGAGCATTTATCAAGAACATTTGGCTTAAATTTTACAGTATGAGGTCCCCAATCATGCTATTTTTATATGGTGGGATTATAGATCCATCTACTTATGATGGTAATGTGTTATTAAAGGAAAACATTAGTATACAGAGTTTTGTCTGAGAGTGCACAATAGCTCTAGAGAGATTAATATTTATTAGAATCAAAGAAGCTGTGTTGACTATCTCTGGCTCAAATCATTTTTTTGTTTCTGAATTGGAGATTTTGTGGCATTTAGTGTGTAATGAGGGAAGGATAATTGCAACAAAGAAGAGTAACAAAACTCAGTCATGGCCAAGACATAAAAATACTATTAAAGCCAGAGGATTTTTGGGTGCATGTGTGTGTGCCAGTATTTTCTTTAAATATTCCTTCTTTTTGGGCTCACATTTAAGGAAGTTGAAAAAAAGGATGATATGGATTATACTGAAGAGTGTAAAGAGACTATTCAGAGGTTAAGAAAGTTTTTTGGTGAAGATATTGTGATTTAAAAATTAGACTATGTTGTTGGTGCTAATAAAATGTATTTGTCAGTGTACTCAAGTTATTTTTCTACTGGTGATTCCTTGTCTAAAGAGGATAATCATGGAAGTATTAGCCAAGTAAGGTATTAATCTGTGTTATATAATGAGGAGTGATATCTGTATATTCATCCTAAGTTGGAGTTGTGTAGTGTAGAAAAAATCTTAAAGAAACTACAAACTGTGCTTTGGGGGAAGAAATTTAAGCTTCAGGTGGATGGATTTTTTTTCAGATTATTGATACACCCAGTCTTTCAAGTGCTCTGATTACTAGGTGGGTGGCATTTATTCAAAAAATTTCTATTGAACTTGTACATAAACCAGAAAAAACTTTTAATATGCTTGATAGATTATTAAAGAGGACCATCAGATGAAGATTCTGATTCTGAAGATCTTGATGAGATTGTTCCAGTAATAAGGGGCAGTGAAAAGTGTTCTGAAGATTTTCTTCTCCTCGCCCAAGAGGCTGAAATTGATGGTTTTAATCTTGATTCTGGTGATCAGGATGTCTTTTGTTGATGAAGATGGAACTGTTGTTTGGGATGGTAAAAATTGTTAAATGAATTTTTCTGGTGAACTTGATTCTATGATAGCTCAATGGAAGGAGGAGTATTGAAATAAAATAAGATATTTGTGTCCTAGTTGATTGTTGTATTGGCTCATGTGCATGCTGGTAGTTTTGGTGATAGGTTTGTACACCTGGATCTTATTTTTTTGAATTTTAAAGATGTAATATGGTGTAATTCTGGGTTGTATTTTTTTCCAGTGTAATATCAGATGATTTTATAGAGGCCAGATTATTTTGATAATTTAAATTAGTTCAAAAAAAAATAAAGAGCCCTAAGTTATATGTTTCTGGTAGAAAATTGATGAGGCGGATATGCCCTAATCCACAGGTAGTAGTGACCAAAAAAATGGTCAAGTGGTTGTGCTGAATTCTCTGAATCATGATCTTGGTCATAGAGGCTTTTGGACGCTTATAGAAGAGTAGTATACAGATTGGGGAAGTCTTTTGTAAAGTTTGATGTGCAGGGTCAAGTGAAATATTGTGAATAATGTCAAGATGAATTCACTTGAAACCTAAAGATTTTATTTATCCTAATGGTGAAACAACTTTTTTTGGAAGATTCAGCTTGGATACTGTCAATATTTAGCAGGGCAGGTATAAATATTTGAATGGTTCCATGCATAATTTATCTGGTTGGGTTAAGAAAGTGCCACTGGTTCATTTGATTTTCATGAATGTGGAAGAGTTTTTTTTTAATTTCTTGAGGGTAACTGGTCACAAAAATCAATCTACTATAATTTTATGTGTATAAATTAAAATGATATATTGTACTCAAAAATTGTATAATATTGATGTAATGAATTTTAATGACATTTTTCATCTTAAAATGATGTTATATAAAAATAAATTGATTTCATAAAATTAGTTTTTACCTTTCAATTATGTCTTTACTTGTAATACCTTTTATCCATATACTTTCATCATGCTATTAGATTTTTTTTGAAAGATAAAACTTTCTGAAAGAATGGAAAATAATGACTTCTCTCAAATAGACTCTTCACTAATTTTTGATTTCTCAGGCTGGAATCTGTTTGAAATATTCAATGCATTCAATGAGGAAATAAAATAATGTAAATTTAGTCAAAAAACTTGGAGAAAGAATCATATATAAGAAGGAATTATGGCAAAGAAATTAAAATTCTCACATTTCCAACATCCAAAACTACTTTTAATTTGAAAAGTTCTTCAAAATACCTAAGATGATCACATTGAAAAATTCAAGACAAAAAATTGTGTATTCCTGTTTTATTTTAGGCTTCATTATGGGATATATACCTGGTTTCTTGAATATTGTGATAAGTTAGCTGAAAGAAGATATTAAGTGTTACAATGTAATGTGAAAGGTAGAAAAAAACAACATTCCTTTGTTACCATGAAAAAAAAAGAAATTTAGAGGGAATTATTTGAGATAATCTTTCTTCTATTTTGTAATGGGGTAGAAGCCAATATATTTCCTGTTTGCTTGTGGTTTGGGTTCTAGCTTCTCATGGAGGTTACAGGGATATTTGGGTAAGCATGGCCTAAATATAATATGATGTGGTCTCAATAGTTACAGTTTTGCTTTCCTCATGGAGTTTTTTGATGTCAAATTAATTATTTTAATTGGAAATAATCAGTTCATTACTCTATTTCCATTTCTTTCAGAATGGTTAGTTTACCTTCTTTGAGCTATGTGTTTGAAAATACAAAAAATATAAGTCCTCAGGTATTTTTTTTGTGGAAAATGATGAAGAGTGATACTTGAGAATACTATTAATATGGAAAATTTGAAAGTGATGAAATGTAATATTTTAGTGTGCAATTATAATTCAAAATTTGCAAGTGAGAAGAGATAATATTATTTAATGATTAAGTGTGATATTTGAGTATAAAATAGAGATAGAAAAGTGGGAAATGCACCACATAAAAACACCTTAAACCTGCTAAAAGGTTCTAATTCCTCAATCCTTTTTTTATTTGAAAATAACTAATATTTAATGAAACTCAAGAAGCATTCTCAGTTCTCAGTGCGTGGACTTCTCAGAAGAACTATAGCTGATTTAGAACTGAATCAAATAAAAGATTCTTTTGGCACTTGCTATTAGGTTCCCAAATTTTTATTTCTGGTGATTGGATGAGAAAAATTATAAAAAATAATGTAAGTGAGAATTTAGTGCAATATGATGATTGAAAAGGGACAATTGAGATGTGCAAGAATTTATTGGATGATCAAATGTGATATTATTTTATAAAATTCATATGGAAAAGCACACAATAGATGAGAAAAAAGTGAGAAAATGATGAAATCTTATATGTAAGTATAAAATTATGTTATACAAGTAATGATGAATAAATGTAATAAGTTTTCAAATTATGAAAGGTGATATATTAATATAAATTTAACATGGTGAAGGGATAAGTGAGAAGAGTTAAATGTTAGCAAGTGATTAAATCTGATATCTGAATATAAAATTGTGATGAAAAGCTGTTAAGTGAGACTCATGAATTATTTTAAGCTTTATTAATGTGAAAAATATTGATCATCATGTATTAAATCATGACGTGGCTAAGAATTTAAAAATATTATATGAAGTAAAAGAAAAATTTACTGAATAAGGTCTGGTCAAATTCTGGTTACACTTCTACCCATTCTTGTCATTCCACCCAGTGCACAAATGTGTATGACCTGAATAATGGTTGTTTATCAATTAGATAAATAATTTTTTTAAAATAAAAGGGGACTTAAAGACTTTGTACTCTCACTTCATTTAAGAACATTTTTTTACCTAATTCTTACACAACCATTATGAATTTTCTATTCCATGTAACATAACAAAAATGGTTGGAAGTTTAAAGTTCTGGATGGACTCTGATAAAAGAAAAAAACTCATTTTAGACTTTGAACAAAAGCCACTCATGTGTTTTTCTGGTGGCTCTTGTGGAATTAAGGCTTTTAGATAGTATGCATGTCAATATGATGATATTTTTTGGGTTTAAACCCACAAATGGGGTATTTTTGTTTTGAAAACCAAAAAATTAGATATTTTTTATAAAGGTAATTCTTGAAAATACTTCTGAAAGAAATAAATATTTGATGCAATGATTGAAATAAATTTATTGTAAAGAGTGAATAATAATTTTTTTACATAGTGGTTGTGTAACAACCTTTAAAGAAAATCTTATTTGAAAAATGGCTAAAAACTTGGTAGAAACATGCACCAAGTAAGATATCCCTGATAGCAATATTGTCAGTAAGATATTAAGTATAAAGAAAAAAAATACTTATCAGAATTTTTCCATTATAAATTACTTATCTAGTGTTCTAAAATATGACCTAAAGCTTAATTCACCATTAAAATCAATACTTTGACATACTAAAAATACTAAAATAACCTCAGTATTCTTTGAGTGGGAATCACTATCAAAATATTGGTTGACAAGGAAAAAAATTCCTTGAGTGAAAATTAAAAAATTGATTATTTATTTCAAATGAGAAATAGCTCTGCAGTGGGAATTTACATTTTCAGTATTTCACAACAATGGGAATATTTCTTGGGCGGGAATCAAGAGGATAAAGGGTTTAATGACATGAGAATATTATTCTAGTATGATCTTGAACTTTTTTACAAAATTATTCTTTTCTAACCCTTTTTCTGTATTCAGTTATTTTAAAAAAAAATTTTTTTTGTTAGTTTATCTTACTTCTTGGTAGAAATGTTTCTATGTTCAAGTCCATGGTTTTGTCTATAAAAGCAGATAGAAAAAGAGGGGAAGTAATCAGATTTTATTATCTTTTTACTATACTCAATATTATTTCATCACTATCATTTAGAGCTCTCATTTATATATTTTATCTTTAGAATTTAATAGAAGTACTAAATTGCTACTATAGTTGTTAAATATTTTTAATTATATTTTTTGTCAGGAAGAATATATTCATTCAGGGTTAGTCCACATTTCATCTCTAGTTACCATGATTATTGGGGGTACTTCCTGACCATAACATAACCATTGACTGGATCCTTCACCAATAATAGGAACCTTTGCTTCCAATTTTAACTTCTTAATAGAATTGTTTTTGCCTTTGGAGCTTCACCATCAATTGCAGATTTGGTGGAAATTTTTTGGCTGATTGGAACTTATTCCAGGGCCATTATTATTATTATTTTGGGCCTTCTTATCAAGTGCAAAGAAAAAAATCTTGTTTTTTTATTGACAGGGATTTCATTTTTTTTAAAATGAAATTTTTATACGTAAAAATGTTATAGTAAGTTTTTTTAATTATATCTAATAATGTGTATTTAAAGAAATAGAAGGTAGTCTATGTACCTCCTTTTTTTCTTTAAAACTGTCACACTCCATGTGACACTCAAAGAAAAAGTCAATATTTTAATCCATAAATCAGTACAGAAAGCAACATCTACATAACAACTGCTTTTATCCTTTTTGTGTCTCAATTCGACTGTTCTAGCAGCCACACTATTAAAAACCTTATATCTTAATTAGTCAATAATATTCTTACACTTTTTAATCTTAAGTGAATGTGCAAGGTTTGATAATATATATTCAAATGTTGGGTTATTGTGCTTCTGAGGGTAATCAAATGTCTGTGAGTAGAAATTGGAGTAAGGTTAAAGGATCTGTCGGTTAAATTGGAGGGTCAGTGATAAATTAAGGGGGGTTTATTAAAGTTTTAAATGCAAGGTGGAGTTGTGTCAGCCTAGGTATCCCCAGGACTGAGTAATTCTTATGTTTAAAATAAGATAACCTTAATTACATTACAATTATAACTTAAAATAAGGTTAAAATACTTATATATATGGTGCTAATTGTCAATTTTAGTTACTTTATAGCATAAATATATATAGATATATATATATATCAAACCTAGATAGTATTAATCATTCAATTTGATAAATTCAAATTAATTAATTTTTCACCTTACTTTATGATAGATTAGCATTTTATATGGCTGCTGGTATCTTCTCATACCAGCATCCATCTTTCTCTTTTATATCTTAATTCATTTTATCTTGTAGTTAAAATACTAACTCACATTTATCTTATTACTTAAATTTTTGTCCCACTGTCCATTTCTATCCATTATCTTTATTCTTCCTTGAGTCCTAAATTTACCTGTTGCCTCTGCTTAACAGTTAATCATGTATGTATGCTCTACAACAGCTCAGCATCCACCTTTCTCTTTTACATCTTAATTCATTTTATCTTGTAGTCAAAATGCTAACCCACATTTATCTTATTACTTAAAGCTTTATCCCACTGTCCATTTCTGTCCATTATCTTTATTCTTCCTTGAGTCCTCAATTCACCTGTCACCTCTGCTTAACAGGTAATTATATTTGCCCCACTGTCCATTTCTGTCCATTATCTTTATTCTTCCTTGAGTCCTCAATTTACCTGTTGCCTCTTCTTAACAGGTAATCATCTTTGTCCCACTGTCCATTCCTGTCCATTATCTTTATTCTTCCTTGAGTCCTAAATTTACCTTTTGCCTCTGCTTAACAGGGCTATGGGCCCAGTGCCCCTGCTTCTCTAATATATCCTGGCAACTCCACAATCTACAAACACTGCTTCATCATCTACCTCTTCCACAAATTCTGCACATACTTCTATGGCTAAATCATCTACACCAGGTCCAAAATTCTCTTATCTTCAAGGAAAAACTAACTTCTCAGAGATTAAGGGAATCAAAAAACTAAATGACAAAAACTATAGCATGTGGAAAACTGATCTTAGATATGCTCTCACGGTCAGAAATCTTGACCAATTTCTTATTGAAAAATGCCTTGTACCAACAGATCCAGATCTCCTTTCAATATTTAAAATAAGAAAGCGGCAAACAAACACTATTATTAAGATGTTCATGGACTGGGCTAATCAACACAAATTTATACTAGATGATGAAGCAGTAGAACCGGCACAATTATGGACTCGAATAAAGGATCATTATGTGTCAAAATCAAGTCAAAATTGCTCCTACATGGTTAAAAAGTTGTTTAAAACCAAATTTCTTGAAAGAAAAATACTTGGTGCAATGGACAAATTCAGAAGTACCTTCAAGTTACTAATAGATGTGGCTCCAGATTTATTTAAATAAAATATTTTGTCATATATAATGGCAAATTATGTTCTTAATCTCTTACCAAAATCATATCAAACTGCTGCAATAATAATACTTAGTAATTACAATATTACCAATCAACAGCCCACAATTGAAAGCATTTTTGCTGATATAGAGGCTGAGGTTACTCAGTAAAAAGTAATTAACACATCTTCCAATGCTTCTGGGACAATTTTAACTATGGACACTAAAACTAGAATCTTCTTTTTGAAAGTGAAGCATAATCCTTTAGCTCCACACTCAGAAGACTCTTGCTTTCATTTACATCACAAAAAGCATGAAGAATATTTAAAACAAAAAAAGGACGAAGAAACTAAGGAAAATTATAATCAACACAAATTTTTATCTGTTTTCTCTGATATTCCTTAAAATCATGCAATCCTTGAAAGTGGAGGTTCCTTTTCAATATTTAATGATTGCAATCTTTTTAAACAGTTTAAGCCCACAAAAATAGCACTATCTCTGGAAAATGTGGAAAAGGTACATGCCCTTGGACAAGGCACTGTTACCTTTAACTCATCTTCCAGCCATGAATTTAGCATTGATAATGCCTTATATGCACCCTCCATCAAGGTCACTCTTGTATCTGCGATGGATCTCATCCTCAATGGCCAATATCTAATCAAGGACAACGGAACATTCAAGATTTTAAATGACAAAAATAATCTTATTGAGTGTTACACTAAAGGCCAAATAATCAGTTTTCCTTTTCACAAATACTCTATATACAATATCGCTTCCTCTTTATCAGCTATATAAAATAATCAAGAATTATTAAATTATAACTTTGGTCACCCTAATAATCACATAATGGGATCGCTCTTTCCAGGTGTGAATTTCTCTGAATTCATTTGTAAAACATGCACTCAACCTAAATCTCATATCTTATCCTATTTGGGCCCCTTTCAAACACCTGAATCTCCTCTGGATGTGATACACATGGATTTATGTGGACCAATTACTCCAGATTCTAAGGGTGGGAAGAATTATTTCTTCCAAATTCTGGATGGCCATTCTTGCTATTGACATACATATTTCCTTGATCTTAAATCTGAAACCTTTGAAAAACTCAAAGAATATAAAAAATCAGTCAAAAACCAGCAGGAGTGCAAAATAAAATGCATTGTTTCAGATATTGGTGGTGAATTTACTAGTGATACTGTTAAAAATCAATTAAAAGAAAAATGATTCCTAAATCTACACACTTCTCCTTATTCCCCCCAACAAAAACCCATCGCAGAACAAGAAAAACGCTCAATTGTTGAAAAAGATAGATTCCAACTGATTGAATCAGGACTTGACTCTTATTGGTGGGCTGAGGCAGTCAATACTGCTACCTTTTTACTTAATATCTTACCATCCTCATCACTCAAAAACCATAAGTTGTCCTGGGAACTTTGGCATAAAGATACAGTTAAACTCCCTAGAAATCTACATCCTTTTGGATATGATATTTTCTACTTTCAAAAAAAACATAACCAAGACGGCAAATTTGATGAAAGTGGCAAAGAAGGTATATTCCTGGGTTATTGTGAAGGGCATATCAAATTTTGCATTTATTCCCTTAAATCTGAAAAAATAAATATCTTACATGATGTTAAATTTTTAAATACTTTTAATTTAGCCAAAAAATAACCAAAGGTGAGCCTATCAGTACTCTAATTTTTCCTCAGCTGGCATACATATCTACCCCAACTTTCAATGAAAATTTAAATGACTCAACTTCTGATCATTTTGAAAATATCAAAGATCCTCCGATTCCAGATACTCAAAATGAGGAAGAAAACACCTCAAACTCTTACACCTCCAAGAATTATACTTAAATGGATAAAGACTCTCACCCTATTAATGAAATAACCTCTGATATAGACACTTCCAACATTCTCACCACCAATTGTAGAGGCAAACTAATCTTTATGATTGTCACTCCATACAACACTCCTAAAAACTATTATGAGGCTATCAATTCTCCAGATAGAAATGAATGTTTAAAGGTGATCCAAACTGAACTTGATAGTATTGCTAAACATAAGGTTTGGGAAGAAACTACAATACCAGATCACAACCATCTTCTTGGAACCACATGGACCTTCAAAAGAAAAACAGATTCAGACACCATGCAATATGGGGGGCGGACTTGCTAGCAATTTTTCAACCTTGAACCATAATTCATATCTTTTTGAGCCCACATTGAATTAGTGATGAAACCGCCAAGAAAAAATATTGACACCACGCAATATGGGGGGCGGACTCTCTAGCAAGTCCACAACCTTGAGCCCTAATTCATATCTTTTTCAGAACACATTGAGGTGGTGATAAAAAAATCATGAAGAAATATTGAATTTACTTTGAAAACACCTTGAAACTGATTTGAACCTTCATTGAACCACAGTTGATTAATAGTTCAAAAAATATTCACAGCAGGAAAAAAATGTGCACTAGAGGTCTAGCGCTTTTTTTGCTTACTGAAATAATTCCTGGTAGAATTCCAAGTGGGACTTCCATCTGATACCTTCCTCCCCTGATTCTCCCTTATCTTCAATCTGCCTTCCTATCCTACCCCCTTTATCTCATTGCTAACCTTGCCATCTACTTATCCTTTCTACCCTATCCCTTCCTTTCACAGTGAGAAAACAACTTTCCTCTCTTTTCACCCCTCTCCCTTCTCTTCTCCTTATTTCTCACACCTCCCCCAGAACCTCACTCACTTTTCCCAGCCCACTGTTATTATTTAGTTTTATTTTACTTTGTATTTTTTGTTTTTTCATGTTTCTTCCCTACAAATATCTTCCTTTCTCAACACTTGGCTACATTTTTTTGGTAAACACAAGCAACTCAAATTCTGAAATATGTATTTAGTTACTTTATTTACCACTTGGAATGGTTTATAATTCCTCAAGATTTTATTTTTTGTTATTTCTAATTTATACATATTAATTATTCTCAAGTTTATCAAAAGTTGGCTACTTTCCAAGCCCTTGCATGCCTCCCCAGAACTTTTTTTACCTCTCTGATCTCATTTCTCACCTCACCCGGAAAAATTGAGGGACTGGGGAATGCTGGAGAAGGTGAGAGAGGGGCTTTACAGGGCTGGTAGATGTTATAAAAGCCCCTAATCTGCTCCAGGAAGGCTGGCAAAGGTGAGAGAGGGTCTTTAAATGGCTAGGAAAGGTGATAAAAGCCTCTCAACTACTACTCCCAGCCATACTTAGTCTTTAAAGAACCTCACTCACATCTCCCGCCAAATTAAGAGACTGGTGAGGCTGGGGGAAGTGATAAAAGCCTCTCACCCACTTCTCCCAGCCCTCCTTAGTCTTTAAAGCACCTCGCTCACATTGCCAGTCAAAGTAAGGGACTGGGGGAGGCTGGGGGAGGTGAGTGAAGGGCTGGAAAGGTCTTGGGAAGGTGAGAAAGGGCTAGGGGAGGTAAGCAAGAGCTGGGGGATGTGGACAATAGACTAGGGAGATGAGTAATATTTTGAGAATGTGAGAGAAAGGCTTATGAGGGCTAATGGAGGTGATTCGGGTGATTGAGGGGAATGGGAGGTGAGCAAGAGGTTTCAAAAGGGGTGGAGTTTTGTTAAAAGTGAAAATAGAGTGGAGGTGAGTAGTGATGAGGGCTTAAACTTAGATTTTGAAGCTTAACGGCTGTAGCAAATGTACTAGGAGGGCAATAAAAGGGTGAGGAGTGGTAATAGAATTAAAAGAAATGACAAGGCAGAAAAAAATGTGTGGAGAGATTGAGAGGTTGTCCATTTAGGTAGTGAAAAATAGAGAGCGAACTTTGTTCTTTGGGAGAACATCAGAGTCCACCCCCTCAATCTACAGCTCTATTCTGCCAATATGGAAAATGATTGATAATTATTTCTTATTGATATTTTTGAACTTAAACCTATAGTTTATACGTCTTTATTTTATATTTTTGATTTACAATGCACTTTAAGACTAAGAAAGAAATATAGTAAAATAATTGGCAATGAAATACTATTTTGCTTTTTTACACAAAAATTCACAGAATGCTTCTGATACCTATACATGATATAAATAAATAATATAATAAGAAAATTGTAGAAAAAAAATTAAAACTAGAACAAAAAATTTAAAGAAATTTTAAACTATTGAACTTATGTATTTTATGAGTTTATTGTATTTATTTTTAAATGTAATAGTAAAATATGTTTGTTATATTTCATAATCAGAAAGAATAAAAATACAAAAACAAAATCAGGTAATATGGTGTAAATTACAAAATAAAAGCTTCAAATTCTTGGTTAAAAGGAGCTATCATTAAAAAGAACCACTGATCTTATTTTATATTTTTTCAAAAAAAAAATAGAATAAAATCATTAGAGAGGTTAAAAGTGATGTTTTTGAAATAAACAGTATAATTTTCAGTATTTTTAATGATCAAGTGAAATTCAAAATGAAAATGATTTTGATTTTGATAAAAAAAATTTTGTGAATGGATAAGATTATTAATCTTCCCTTCTCATTATTTTTATAATTTATTTGTTAAAATTTCACTATTATTCCAGCACAGACTCATCCATTCTTGGTTAAGAGCTCAAGATGAGTTCAAAGTAAAGTTCAGCCTGAGTCAAGTCTGAGTTCAGTCTGAGTACAGTCTGAGTTCCATCTGACTTCAAGTTGAGGACTTTCTAGCAAGTCCCCCTCAAATATTGCATGGTGGGACATTCTGGTGAACTCAATATGAATACCACTTGAACATTTAATGAAGCATAGGTAATAATACTTTGAACAAATCTTGAGATATGAAGAATGAGATTTTTTATAGAAATTTTAATACGGTGCAGACCACACTCAAATTAATCTGAAAAATACATATTTTAAACTATTTAAGCAGCTTCTTTGCAATTTAAAAAATAGAAAACCAATGTATAGATCCAGCAAGATACCATCTGACATTATTATATAAGTTTCTTTGGCCAGAAATACATGGAGAAAATACAATTTGAAATATGTCAATTTGTTCATAAAAGGTTATTTTGTGCATTTATATTATTTATTGTATTATTTTCAAGAATTGAGAAAATTATATACTTATTTTATGACTAGATAATATTGAATATTATAAATCATTAAAATATCTAAAGAAGGTGCAAAAATCTTAAAAATGATGTTACAAAGAGTTTACTTAGACATATAATTTTCAAATTCAATTTAAATACTATATTTCATTGTATATAAGAATTGTAATATTGTCAATTGATTTTTATTGATCAACTTAATTTAATAAAGTATTATTTAAATAAGTCTCTTCAAAAAATACTGTGCATTGAGTAGACTCATGGAACAATTTTTTCTGGCTTCCATTCAGTTATCATCACACTTTCACTATATATTCAATATATATCCATTATTATTTGTGTGAAACTTCAAGTGAAAGTTGAGTATTACTTCAATCTGAGTTCCATCTGAATTCCATCCGACTTCAAGTTGAGGACTTTCTAGAAAGTCCGCCCCAAATATTGCGTGGTGAGAAGGTAACATTATTAAGTATAAAGCTAGACTGTGTGTTCAAGGAATCTCACAAATAGAAGGTATTGAATACAATGACACTTATGCTGCCACAAGACGTCTATCCACTCTTTTCTTAATCCTTGGTGTCTCTGCTTTCAAAGACTGGGAAATTCATCAAATGGATGTCAAATCAGCCTTTTTACTTGGTGAACCCAATGAAGATCTTTATCTCAAATTTCCATGTGGTTATATTCCCCCAAATACAAATTCTTGTCTTTATCTCAAAAAATCATTATATGGACTTAAGCAAAGTCCACACTGTTGGTATCTCAGACTCTCCTCTTTCTTCAAAGATATAGGTTTTTGACCAAGTAACACTGATCCCTGTTTATTTCTCAGTGAAGATCCTTCCAATCCATGCTACATTTTTATTCATGTTGATGACATTATCATTGGTGGTCCATCAATTCAAAACTTCAAAGATAAAATATCTAAGGTATTTGATATGGATGATCAAGGGGAATTATCTTGGGTTCTTGGTATGAAAGTTACATGAAATAGAAGTCTCAAAACAATTAGTTTATCTCAATCACTCTATATAAATAAACTGTTATTGGAATTCAATCGCTAAAATTTTCAATTGGTGTCTACTCCCCTTGTTCCAAATACTTAAATTATTTCTGGTGAATCCATCAAACTCACTAATCATTTCAACTATCAAAAGGCCATCAGTCTACTCAATTATCTAGTCTTATGCTCTGGTCCTGATTTGGCATTTGCCCCCAGTTCCCTTGCTCAATTTATTAATAATCACACTTTTGAGCAAATTATTTCTTTCTTTCATATATTAAGATATCTTCAACTCACTAAAAATTATTTTCTAACTTTAGGCAACGTTAAAAGCAGCAAACTTGGTAACTTAACAGGCTTTTCTGGCTCTGATTATAATAAGTCCACCGACTCAAAATCCACATCTGATACCCTTATTTTTCACCTTGGTCTCATTAACTGGCAATCTTCTAGGCAAAAATCAGTTGCTTTATCCACCTCCAAGTCAGAATATTATTCTATGACTTGGTGCGGTCAAGATTTTCTTTGGACCAAGGAACTCTTTAACAACTTTTCAATTCCATTAAAATTTTCAATACTTAAAGGTAATAAACAAGGGGCCATTAATCTAACCTTGAACCCCCTCTATAGGCATATGACTCGTCATATTAATACAAGAATATTCTGTCTACGTGAACAAGTCAAAAATGGCAAATTCAAAAAAGAATAGGTTCCCACCACCAATATGGTGGCCAATATTCTCAACTAGTCACTCTCTTGTCTAAAACATCATAGTTTTCTAGAATGCTTCAATATTTTACCCTTTCTGTCTTGAGCACAGGAGGGTGTCAAAGTTAGTTACTTTATAGAATAAATATATATAGATATACATATATATATCAAACCTAGATAGAATTTATCATTTGATTCAATAAATTCAAATTACTTAATTTTTAACCTAACTTAATGATAGATTAGTGGTTTGTATGGCTTCTGGTATCTTCTCATACCTGCATCCATCTTTCTCTTTTATATATTAATTCATTTTATCTCTTAGTTAAAATACTAACTCACATTTATCTTATTACTTAAATCTTTGTCCCACTGTCCATTTCTGTCCATTATCATTATTCTTCCTTGAGTCCTAAATTCACCTGTTTCCTCTTCTTAACAGTTAATCATGTATGTATGCTCTACAACAGCTCAGTATCCGTCTTTCTCTTTTTTATCTTTATTCATTTTATCTCGTAGTTAAAATACTAACTGAAATTTATCATATTACTTAAAGCTTTGTCCCACTGTCCATTTCTGTCCATTATCTTTATTCTTGCTTGAGTCTCAAATTTACCTGTCTCCTATGCTTAGAAGGTAATAATATTTGTCCCACGTTCCATTTCTTTCCATTATCTTTATTCTTCCTTGAGTCCTAAACTTACCTGTTGCCTCTGCTTCACAATAATACATATATATATAATTATTACACTATTATATTACTTATAGTAGTTTAAATAGCTTATCCATAGCCTAAAAATACTTATTTTGGTCTTAATGGAGTTATAATATACTTATCTTAAGTGATATTATGCTATTATAGACATACATAAGCTTATCTGTATACATAAACCTCATATTCAGTGAAATATGTAGTTATATTATGTATATTTAGGTCTATAAGTGGGTTTTAACCTCTTAATAGCCTATAAACTTAATTTTTCTGCTTATTTTAGGTCATATGGACGTAATCAGTGGACTCGCAACGTCTACACAAGCATATACACCTTTTCAGGCGCATATATCCAGTTTGGACAACTTAATCTGCTTCCTTTGATGGATTTTCACGTATTTATGGGTTGGGATATCGTTAATGGGTTAATATGGATGCTTGGGGATGTTATTGGGGGATTTTACAGTTAATTTGGTTCCTTTTAATGTTTTTTTCATTATATACTCTTTGGATGAGTTATTTTACCTGTTTCTTTATGGTATCCACTTTTATCTGTTTATTCTATTTATGGTATGGTCTGTGGTATCATTAATTGTGATGGAGGGTCCTTAATGGAGGTCTGGGTGTTGAAACTGCTTTAAGTGGAATCCATGGGGAGGTGATAGGCCTTCACAGTGCTGTAATTGTGGGGGATAGCAGTGATATCATCTGGATTGAAGGTCTGTGTACTCCAGTGGATTTTGGTATAAGTAAAGGAGGGTTTGACAGGTTATTAGACATCAATTACTTACTACACTCCAAATAAAAATTATATAAAAATTATTATCATAAATAAATATATTATAAAGCAGTTAAAAATTGATATTATCTTTATATAAGCTATAACTAGATTTTATTAATCTATTTTCCACCACTAGCACACATAAAAATCCAAGTATTGTGAGTTTATATTGTGAATAACTATTTTATTAGTCTTCCCCTGAGGTTTAATAACTAAATCATTTATTAATAAGTAGCAGGACTATTAATATTTACTATTAAATCATACTTAGATACTAGCACACGCTGACAATGGGGGGTCTTTCCTTAATTATTACTTATTATTTAGTATAAGCCTTAGGACATGGTTTTCACTCTAGTATATATCATAAACGCCAAATCTTTTGGTCTGAAGCACATTAAAGGGTCATCATAGCTCACTAAATGGGGAAAAGAATCCTTATGATAATTGTACTAATTTTTTATAATAAAAATTAGGTATTTACAGTAGTAACTGTACCCAATATAAACCCAATTTCACTTGGTGTTTGGACACCAATATAACACCCAATTAAATTGGTATTTGGTTAAATCTTGGTAATCTAATTATTCACCCTTATTAAGGTCTAGTTAAACTTATTATTTTATTTTTAACAGATCTTTTTTAATTTTTCTGATATTTTATTTAGAAAATAAAGATATAAATTCAGGGTGAGCTCCAGTGCTTTCATTAGTAATTGTATTGCTAATAAATTTTCTCTACTAATTACCATATAGGTTTTCTCTTTGGTAGATGTGAAGAATTTTTATTTAAAGATATAATGAGTGCTCCACAAGACAATGTAAGTGATAAACCTGCTTATAACACCAGGTCTAAAGCTAAAAACATTGTTCCAGGACATCACTATGGAGGGCAAATCCTACCCACAGCCAGAATCAATGAGCATAGAGGAAAAGGAAGCCCTTCTAAAAAATAATAATAAAAATACTTCACCTACTCTTCAGGATCAACTGTCCTATTTGGCCTAACAGGTTCTGAAACTAGAGGAGTCAAGATCTACCATGCTAAAGGAGGTAGAGCAGCTGCAAAACAGCTGAAAGGTGGGATTTCAGCAAATGAATCAAACTTTGGCGGAGTTGAAGGTAGGGCAGCCAAGCCAACAACCACCTACCCAAGGAGGGTCACATTAGTCCCAAGAAAAGATCTTGGTAGAGAAATGGAAGTGGGATTGGTTCCATCAGCAGTGGTACAGCCATAATTGCAACAGGGATCCACCCCCTCATCAGACTGCCTCAGCTCATTCCTATAAACGAAAGCAAAAGCACCAAAAGTCAGGGCTTACTTCTATCACGTGGTAAGTAGATTACCCTCTCAGATTGAGCACAATACTAATGATTACAATATAGTTAATGTTATTGATGTGAAATCTGTACAGAAAATTGAGGAGGACTTAAGACAATTAGGTTTTGATGTAGATACACCTGATTTATCTTTTGTTAATAACAACAGTAATATTTATAATAATAATACAGTTAACCCTCACTTGTCACCACTTATTAGTGAGATTATAAGCTCACAAAATAGTGAAAAAATTGAGAAGGAAGACATGGAGTATTTTAATAATAACCCAACTGTCCATAGAATTGTTTCAGCATTATGGAATATAATGACTGAGTGTGAGGAACAGACAATTAAGCTCACAAGTGATACAATTTTGTCCTTGAAATTAAATATTTCTCAATTGTAAACAAGAATTAAAGAATTAGAGAATGAACACTTGTCTCTAACTCTTAAATATGATTCTTTAAGTAATAAATATAGTGAACTTTTAAACAAATTCTGTGAGTTAGAAAAGTTGTATGAAGCACATTTATTAAAATATGAATCAAGAACAAAGTTATCTTTTGCAAAAATAAATCAGAGTGTATCTGATCTGTTAAAAAGATTAACTAAAGTTGATATTGAAACTTCTAATCTACTAATGAATAAGGATAAACATAATTATACACAGTATAATAATATTCCTTTCTTTGCAAAAATGAATCTCAATCATTTCCAACGCCACCACAAGTAAAACTATCTGGTGGAAGTGTCAAGTCTGAGAAGACAAATGTAAGTCAAAAATCTGTGCAAGAGGAAATACAAGACCATTTATCCAGAATGAATGAGTTATTGAATTTGCCTAAGATTAGTGAGACTAAATCCAATCAGAAGAACTGGCCAAAGATTGATCAGTACCCAACTTATGATGAGAAAGCCAGCTCTGATTGGCAGAATTTTATTCAAAGAATTGCCAACTTAAAATTCTCATATATTTTACCAGATAAAGAAATAAAATCAAAATTGATCTCTTTATATAAAGATGTTGCTTTATTATGGTTTGAAGCTGTGTTAAGTGAGGGTAAAGATTACTCTTGAGCTGAATGGAAGAACCTTATTGAAAAACAATTTGGAGGTTCTAAATTCAGACTAACTCAGCAAAGATTATATGAGAAAACTAGGTATAATCTTTTGAATGGTGACAAACCTATGGTATTTTTGATGAATTTAAATAAAATATTAAAAGCCATTGAGCCAAACATGGATTTTTACTTATGGAAAGATAAAATAATATATAAATTACCCATATCTGTCAGAGACATTGTTGTAGCTAGAACAATATAGATACTAAGCCTTTGGGCCAAGCCTCTGGAACTGGTTCAAATCCTTCATTGAAATATTTCATGAAATTATTAGTGAAATCAATTTCTAATCCTTATTTTTTGGAGAGATCTAAATTTAAAACTCCCTTGCTGAGATCCCTGGGTTAATTCTATGGAGAACATCCTGAAATATTGAGACCTCTTTTGAAAAACTGAAAATTATAAGGGGGTAACAATGTTTACTAATCTGCAATTAAATTAATTTCAGATAAAAATCATTATGCCCCAATTATCTTCCAATATTATTTTTGCTAATAATTGGATTATCAGACCTTTTATGGGTCAATTTTCGAATCTATCTGAAAATTTTATTCTCAATATTTCATAACCAAATCTTGGACAAATCTCTGGATGTGGCAGCCTCCCTACCTTTCTATGAGCTCTCATCCTGTCTATTGATTCTATTTGTTTAGAACTCCTTTTGATCTCATTTTTTTTTCTCCTTTTCATCTACAAATATCTTAACATGCCTTGTCGTCATAGATCTTCTCAAAGGCGACCTTCCCCCAGTTTTTCTTCAAATCCTTATTACTCCCTCTTCCCCCGCTCAGATGAAAAATCAAAGACCATTCAACTAAAAAATGATGATCATCTCATACTTATCAACTGGTTGAAAATTAAAAATAATTATGATTCTTTTTCTGGTACTGAGAATGCAACTGATAAAGGGTGGCCCCCTGCATCAAAAGTAGATGAATATCTTTTAATGGCCAATGAATTACAAAATAAGACAATGAGAAGGATTGATCTCTTTCCTAAACATATTTCTAAACATTTCAAGAAGTATCTAGCCAAATACTAAAAGGCTAAGACTCTTTCATCTTCCACTTGTTTTGGTATGAAATTAAACACTTAATGAAAATGTTTGATGACTAGTTTTTTTCTTTTGTACATATTTCTTTCCAAATTTTCAAAACAGCTTGTAGAAAGTGATAGATAGGCTTCAGGAGAGTCTTCTGTTGAAAGGACATGTGAGACAAATAAACCTAACAAAGTTTTGTAATTTAAAAACATGAAATTAAAAAAAGTGTAATTGAGAAAAAAAGGCCAATTTTAAAGGTCAATATCTCAGAAACCACTGAACAAAATTCAAATCTTTTTATGAGAAGTAAAATATAGGCTTCAGGATAATTTTAAGCTAAAGGACATGTTATTTACATAAACCTGACCCTAATTTGTTGCATAAAAACATAAATTTAAAAAATTTAAATTGAGAAAAAAAGGCTCAACTTTAAAGGTCAATATCGCAGCAACAACATAACCAAATTCAAATCTGTTTTTTGGAATTCAAAGGTAGACTTTAAAAGTTTCTTTAATTAAAATTATATTATATTCAAATAGAACTGACCCTAATTACGAGTCTTATTTTCAAATTTTTAAAAAAACTTGAAAAATGGTAATGGAGATGAGAACAAGAGGAGTTTAATAAGTTCACTGCTATCCAGATAAGAGTCATATATATTTAAGTATTAAATTTTTATAGATGAAAAAAGATATCATATAGGCATGAAAAAAGGAGATGAAACTTACCTTGATTGAAAAGTAGAAAAAATAGAGTGAGAAAGATTGATGTTGGAATTTGGGGGAAATTGAATATGGAGTAAGTGAAACGCATAAATAATGTGAAATATATGTGTTTTAATGGCATGGAACCAAAAAAAAGTGAAATAGGTGAAAGAAGGGATAATGACCATTCCAAGGAAGGATGAAGAGTAGGGTGATGAAGCTAAAAAAGGAAGAAAAGAAGGAGAGAAAAGAAAGGTTAATTTTGACATTAAAATCAAAAATAACCACTTACAAAAAAAATTGATACAAAAAAGAAAAGAAAAAAACAGAAAAAAAAAATTATAATTAGCAATCAAAAAATCAAAAAATGAATAAAATGTCTTACCAGGAGAGATGAGATGAGAAAATAAATGAAACCAAATAGTTTGAGAGATGTTAGAGGAGAAAAGAAAAAGGATATGAGGGATGAATGAAAAAAGAAACAGTTAAAAATTATGCAATTGCATAAAATATGCAATTTCATGTTGAGCTGGTAAATGAAAACAAATGAGACATCCAAAAAAGACAAATCCACCACAAATTCAAAATAAAAATGAATATGAAAAAAACTAAAACAGTAAACCAAGTGAATAAAGCACAGAAGTTGAACATTTGGAGAGTATGAAAAAAATCACAAAGTTTTTTTTTTAAAAATGTTGGAGTGTGGCTGGAACAACGACAAAGCATATGCTGGTGGAAATGATGTTTTGTGATTCAAGGGAGGGGATATATGGTGCAGTTCTGGGATCCTCTTATTCATAAAGATCCTTGAAAAGACATTTAAGATACAGTGTCTTCCAAACCCAAGTCAGAATCAGAGTCATCAGCTAAATTTAAGGTGATAGCATTCATAGATGAGTGAATTTTCTTCCTAGTAGAGAGGTGCTTCATTATTTTTAGTTGAAAAGGTTGTTGGTAAAGGGTTTAGGTGATGAGTGGGAAGTGGGAATTCACCACCAAACAAGCAGATGGGGTGTGTAGATATAAAAAAATGTTATTTTTTTACCACAAAAATTAAGTATCATAGAGTGAAGAGACACATAAAGATGAGATGAAATGTTATGTGTTTGCCACCAAAATTAAGTAGCATAGAGTGAGGAAAGACTTAAGGATGGAATCAGCAATTATAAGTCATGTGACTTTCTTAAAAATCCATCATGGATGTGATGAGTTTGGGATCAGGAATTAGGAATGGAAAATGGGGTATAAGAGGCAGGATAATGCATTATTGTGGATTCCATATCCACTAGCCCTGGGGCTAGTGGATAAGAATTTTCTGCAATTAATAATTTTTAATCTGGGAAAGAAAATCCCTGATCTCTAATTGTGGATCCCTGAACATTGATAACCCCTATCGTTCCACAATGACCCTTTAACCTTTAAAACAGTTTGCTCCAAGGTAATTTATGCTTCATCATTCTTATCTGGAAAAGCATCGCACCAGTTTGAACCATATTCTCTCATGCTTTATTTTACAGAACCTTATTTTCTCATTAATAATTGGGAAAAATTTGAAGATCAACTCTTTACATTATTTGGTGACCCTATTGAAACCAATAACGTAGAAATCAAATTAGATTTCCTTTGCATGATCAATAATGGGAAATCTTCTTAATATATCTTAAACTTCAGGGCTCTAATAGCTTGAGTATGCTGGAATGATGCAGCCTTAAAATATCATTACCAAAAGGGACTTCCTACAAGGATTCTTGACCAACTAAATCTTCATGGTCAAAAAATGACAACTTTAAGAGACCTAATGGATAGGACCATCTAACTTGATGGTGTTCATCAGGGCTGTCTTCAAGAAAGGTGTTATGCCAATAAATCTCATTGTTCAAACTTCAAATCTGGAGCTTCTTCAAATCATCCTTGACCCACTCAATCATCATCTTGAACAAAACCCAATCAAAAAGGTAAAGACAAAGCTCAATGCAAAAGCTCAACCCCAGGCAATATCAGTAAGTTATTGGATCCAAATGGGTAATTAAAGGAAACTGAGAGGAAAAGAAGAGCAGATAATGGTTGTTTGTTTATTGTGGGGGTAAACACAAGTAGGATGAATGTGTTAAATTAAAGGATAGAGAAGGTAACGGTTCCAAGTCAAAAAACTAGTGAATAGCTTATTTGTGTGCAAAGCAAACTATTTTATATCTCCCAGTGCACTGAACCTCCATTTCCTAAGGGCTGGAGCTTCCCTTAAATATTTTAAACTAATTCTTTTTAAGGAGGATATTCCCTTCAGTTGTCTTATTGACTCTGGAGCTTCAATTTCATTTATTACTTTATCTTTTGCTGAAAAAATTAAGCTAGAATTTGTAGAAGTCAACCAAATTCCAATTTATCTGGTCAAATCAGAGAAAACTGAATATTGGTTTAGTAAGAAAGTTTTATGGGTTTTTAACTTTTCAAATTTTCCCTCCTTTTTGTGGTAATTGAAAGTCTTGGATTCCCCAAGGATGGACAACACCATTCTTGGCCATGAATTTTTACAGTGTTGGAATCCAGAAATTGATTTGTCACAGGGATTAATCACAACTCTTTTTAAGTATATTTCTGATTCATCAATGCATTTCAATAGGAATTTAAACAAACCTAATGAACAAGTCCTCCTAGATGACAATTCTTTGCCAGATTTATTTCAAGCATCTGATCTTTCTTTAAATAAGCACTTGGATAACCAATCTAGCTCAATCACTTTAATCAGAGAGGATTTCAATAGCCTCAAAGTAATTGATTTTTGCTCTTTAAATACCATTCTACTCTTGACAGACTTTTTCAAAGATGAAGAGGATGACCAAATCAATATTGAAGCCATTAAATCAACTCTACCTGAAGTTTACCACTACATCATCAATGTTTTTTCAATACATAAGGTCAACAAACTAACACCTGTTCAACCCTTGAACCTTTAGATAGTGTTAATAGGTCCATTACCATTGGCAGGTCTTGTCTATTCTTTTTCCAAGGACAAATCTCGAGTCCCTTGAGACTAACTTGCAGAGAATGTAGCAAAAGGTTTCATTCAAGCCAGTAAATCTCCAACCAGTTCTCTAGTTCTTTTTTAAGAGAAAAGATGGAAGTCTTAGGTTATGTGTTGAGTATAGAAAACTCAATGCAGTGGCTACAAATAATACTTATCCAGTTCCTCCTTTGTCATTACTTCTTACTTTGTTTAGTAATGCTAATTTATTTTCTAAAATTAATCTCATAGGTACTTACAATCTTATATGTATTGCAGAAAGTCATGAACCTTTAACTGCAATCCATACCAGCTTTGGTAGTTTTGAATATTTAGTAATTCCCATTGGATTGTGTAACGCACCATTAAAATTTCAAAAAAAATTCAAAAATATCTTTCAAAATATTTTTGAACTTTTTTTTTTACCTAGATGAAATTTCAGTCTTTTTGAAGACCCTTGAAGAACATATCTGACATGTCAAAATGGTTCTTAGTTGACTACCAGAACAAGGTCTCTACACCAAGAACACTAAATGAAAATTCCACCTAAAATCTATTTACTTTTTGGTTTTTAAATTGTCTACTCATGTACTAGTCATGGATGATAAAAATGTTAGAAAATTTTTGCAATGTTCAGAGCCAACAACACTAAAAAACTTACAGGGATTTTTGAGTTTTGTTAATTTCTATAGAAGATTTATTTAATATTACTCTAAAACTTTTACAAATATTACTTCTCTTCTTAAATAGATACTCCTATTCTCTTTACAGAAATAGTGAAAAAAGAATTCGGGGCATTTAAAACTGTTTTCACCACAGCTCCAATTCCTTGACATTTTTATCCTACTGCCTTAACAATAGTTGAGAAAGATGTTATCAATTACACTATAGCAGGCATAATATCCCAATCAAATCATGAAACAAAATTGATTTGCCCTGTTGTTTTTGAATCATGCAAATTGATTTCAGAAGAATCAAACTATGAAATTCATGATAAAGAGTTATTAGCTATTATTCATTGTCTTAATAAATGGTGTTCTTTTCTTCTCACTCTAAATAGTTCTTTTCAAATCCTAACTGGTCATAATGCTTTGAAATACTTCATTTCTTCCAAAGTACTAACTAGACATCAGGATAGGTGGGCTGTTACTTATATTAATTTTATTTCACTATTGCCTAACTCCAGGGAAAAAATTGTGTAGTTCCAGATATTTTATCACATGGGGAAAACATTTATCTGCAGCGGGGGGAGGAATTTTTTGACAAGAATCCAGCAAATGTGAAATCAATTTTTAACAAATCAATCTTAACAACTCATCAACTTAGTTTTATGAAAACAAAATCAATTCAAAATCTACTATCCAACATTCAAGAAGCTCAATCAAAGGATGATTATTGTTCGGGTATTTAAGACAAAATACTCTCCAAGAAAGGGGCCAAAAGATTCAGTATTGAATCAGGTCTATAAGTCTTCAAAAGTAGAGTGGTAATATCTAAGAATAAGGATATAAATTTATGGATTTCTTAATAGTAGACATGATTCTCCATTAGCTGATAATTTTGGTGTTGATAAAACTTACCAGTTAATAGCCAGGGATATTCCCTTGCCAGGAATGACCAGGGAAATCAATACCTATATTAAATCCTGTTATGAATGTAATAGTAATAAGGTACCTTGACACAGGATGTATGGGTTCATTCAGCCACTTCTAACTCCCTCTAAACCATGGGAGTCAATTTTTATTGATTTCATTTATCAATTACCTCCACAAGATGACTTTTATGCTATATTAGTCATAGTTGATAGATTTTCTAAAATGTCTTTTTTTGTTAAAACTATTACTAGTGAAACTGAATAAGATTTAGCTAAATTATTTCTAGAATTTGTATTTTTCAAACATGGCTTACCTACTGATATTATGTAAGATAAAGGATCCCTGTTTTTTTCTACTTTCTGGACTCAACTTTTTCAACAATTAAACATTGCAAGGAGTCTTTCTACCACCTATCATCCTGAAACTGTTGGACAAACCAAATGAATCAACCAAAGCAACAAAAAATATCTTTGAATGTATGTCAATTACCAACAAGACAATTGGACCACATGGTTACCATTGGCCAAATTTGCTTAAAACAACTCAAGACATTCTTTGACAAAACAATCTATGAATGAAATCCTTTATTCAATCCAATTCATGCAGGAATTGATCATCCTGATTAATACTATCTTTAAACAATTTCATGACTTCAAGGTAAAATCCAATCTAACCTTGAGGTGGAAAATTGAAGATATAAGGAACAGGCCAAAATTCATTGTCAATCTGCTCCACTTTTTAAACCATTTGATAAATTATGGCTCTACTCTAAAAATATTTGTACAAATTTACCATCTAAGAAACTATCTGAAAAGAGTCTGGGTCCATTTGAAAACAAAGCTGAAATCTCTAAAAATACATTTTGAATCAAGTTACCTTTAAAATCTCAATCAATTCATCCTGTTTTTCACATATCTTTTCTGGAACTCACTCAAGAAATATACTTGGGAAAGAACCAACCCCCTCCAGAACCGGTCAAAGTAGAAGATCATATAGAGTGGGAATTAAGTTGGATTCTTGATTCAAGAAGGCATAATGGGAAGCTTCAATACCTCGTGGAATGGGAGGGCTACCTCAATGACTTGAATAAAACATCTTGGGAACCAGCCATTAATGTTTCAAAAGCTCCTTAACTCTTAAAATATTTTCAATTAAGATATCCTTAAAAACCTAAACTTTAAACTTAAATTTCTTCCCTTAAATATTTTACATTAGAGCAAATTCCTAATTTTCTTATAAATTTTCTTTTTCTCTTTTTTTTCTTCTTTTTCTTTCTAAAAATTTTAAATAATTAAAAAAAATTAAACTTAGAATAAACATGATTAATAATTAAAATAAAAATAAAAATAAAAATTTAAAATAAAATAAAAATTAACTAAAATATATATATATATAAAATAATTAAATTAAATTAAATAAAAAACAAATAAAAGTTTCTTTTCTTTCTCTCTCTACATTTTTACACCAAATTACTTTTTCGTCTCTTTTCAATTATATTATTTTTTATCAATCTCAATTTAATTTCTCAATTCCACTACTTCCCTTTACAATTAAAAAATTTTCCTTTCTTTTATTTTTTTACTCTCTTATTCTACCTAAAAAATTCTCAATTTTTCATTATATCCATGAAAAAATTCAAATCATCTTATGCCTCAACTAAATTAAAACCAAAAATCTTTTTCTTTCTAAAATTACTTCTCTTTTCTTCACTTAAATTCTATCTAAACCTGAATTTTTACTTTTCTCTTCTTTCTATCTCAACTAATAAAATTAAAAATTATTAAAAATAATAAATCTAAAACTTTGAAATATAATAAATTCAAATAAAATAAAACTAAAATTTCCTTCTTTCTTAAAATGTGATTTTCTTTTTTTTTCCAAATAAATACATTTCAATAGAAATAAGAACGACAAAATTTAACAAATATTCAAGATAAAACTATATACATTTTTTTTCATTTTTCATTTTCTTTCTATTTCATTATCTTCTCTTCTATTTTTCTTCAAATAAAATCTTTCATTTTCTTTCCCACTTTCTAAATCTCTTTTTTACCTTTCTCAAAAACTGCTTCCTCCTCAGCTGAAACCACCTCTCCAACATCCAATAACTCCTTGGATACATGATACAAAGCGGCATTAACAATCCCTTCGATTTTGTCCCAAAGTTTTTTGACAAAATTGTTTTGAAGATCCTGTCAAGGCTTCTTAGACAAAACCTGGTCTAATTAAAACTCCTCATTCAAAGCATTAATTGTAGGTTCAGTGAGTGTAACCCTTGAGGTACTTGCTTTGACTGGTTGCTCAATTTTGGGTTGAGCTTCAATGACCGTATCCACCTCTGGTTCAATAGGTAATTCATCATTTATTTCTGCCTCCTAAAAATAAGAATCATTTATCTATTAAGTCAAAAAAAATTTTAAAAATTTAAAAATTACTTACTTCAAACTCAGGATCTTCTCCAATAAATAAACTTATCTTAGAGGATTTTACTACCTCCACTGCCTCATCTTCCTCATCTTTGACAATCAGTAAATGTTGCTTTGTGGTAGGATCTACATCTACTATGGGATAAAACCCATTTTTTACTAATTTGTCAACCTCATCCTCAGGATCCACTTGTTTCTCCCTATGATTAAGACTGGCTACCCAACCTGATATTTCCTTCCTCTCCTCCTGATTTAGAGCATCCTTCACACCATCCACCACCAAATAATTATTGAAAGGCACCTTTCAGATGTCCTCAATAATGGACTGATTCTTAGTAATTGACCAAAATTTTGTCAAAGTAAATTTTCCCTTGACTATTGAATTCCTCTCTAATGCATTACATGCTACTCAGTGCCATAAAAAATCTTGAACTTCTTGCAAGGACCTGATGATTCTGTGCTTTTGATCCAAAATAAATACATAGTTATACACAACATGAAAGTTATCTTGACTTGGAGTGTGGTTATCCCAAAGTCAGTGCAGGGATGTGGAGGAATGGGAGTCAGATCATGATGTTCAGTCATGATAAAAGATATCAAAGTATTACTATTTTGTCTACAAGAACCTATTAAAATAATTTTCAAGAAAAGATAAACAAGGAGATAATGCTAATGAAGAGTTCTCATGCCCAACAGAGCTCACATTTTATACCCGGGCATCTGTCACACACCATGTGACACTTGAAGCAAAAGTCAATATTTTAATCCATAAATCAGTACAGAAATCCATACTCTAAGCTCAGAAAGAAACATCTACATAGCAACTGCTTATATCCTTTGGGTGTCTCAGTTTGACTGCACTAGAGACCATGCTATGCAAATCTTAAATCTAAATTAGTCAATCATATGCTTATACTTTTTAATCTTAAGTGAATGTGCAAGGGCTGATAATATATATTCAAATTTTGTGTTAGTTGTGTCTGAGGGTAATCAAAGGTCTGTGAGTAGAAATAGGAGTAAGATTAAAATATCTGTGGGTTATATTGGAGGGTCAGTTATAAATTAAGGTCAGTTTATTAAAGGGTTAAATGGAAGGTGCAGTTTTCTATACAATTGGGTGGATTTTTTCCAACCTTCCTTAGAGTTAAATTATAATATCATTATGATAGTAGTTAAATTTATATAAGGCTATTATTGTTTCCTAACTTTCTTAATAATCAATTTATTTTTAAACTCTTAAACTTATAAATCCTTTTTTATTATTAAGTTCCAACCCTTTGTGAGATTAACCTGAATTTTTATAGTTACTGTAAATTATATTTTTATTCACCTAAACCTTATCTTGAAGCAGTAGTATATTATCTTCAACTTATCTTCAAACCACTCCCCTGAAGTATTCCTCTGTGCTTCAAAGAAGTTTCCAATCATCTTTCCAAATCTCAGTTACTCAAGAACACCCTTGACCTTGTTCTCAGGCTTTCCAGTGACAGAAACACAATAACAAACTTTCAAAACTTTAGAGTAGCTTGTCTTATTACAAGCTACCAAGATCAAATTAGTAACTAGTAATTTCTACATTGGTAAGTATTCTATTAAATATAAGTAGAGCCATGATGAAATATTATAGATCTATTGGTTAGATCCTATCTTATATTGGTGACTAATAATAATAATACTATTATTATCATAGTATTATAATAGAATATTTTGTTGGTTTTTTCTATTAGTAATTCCATTATATTGTTATATTACAACTAAAAAAGAATTCAAGTTATTAAAATAATAATGTTGTGCTCTATTTGTTTCCAGAAAAATTAGAAACACCTTATATTAGTATTATTTAAATAATCAAATACACTATTAAATAAAAAGAATTTAATAATCTAGGAGAGTTCATTTGTTATGGCATAATAAAATAATAATATCATTATCTGATAACAGTTTATCATTTTTTTTGTTTCTAAAATCAATATAATTTTTGAACCTAGAAAAATTAATAAAATTTATTTTTTATTATAAGAAAAAATTAAAGACAATAAAAATTAATAATTTTAGAAAAAAATTGACACCTTAGAGTATAAATAAGTATTTATATTCTAAATTATTTTTCATATAATTCATTAAATTAATAAAATTTTGGTTCTTTTATTCTTATTTTAAAATAAAACAGAAATAAAGTCTTATAAAATATAAAAAAAAATTCCTCATTGATGACAATTAAGATTGGTTCAAAATTTTGGATCTTTTGGTTGAAACATTGGAGTAAAAGATAAAAAATTAGATAAAGTATAATGAGGGACACAGAGGGACTACTGGGGACTGGATACTATTAGACTGAGGACTTAGAAGAAGAAAGAGACTGGATATTAAATGATAGGTGAGTAAGAGTGGAAAACAAATGAGATGGGGAAAACAACTAGGGTCTATAAACCACTCTTATAACTACTGGAAAAATTCTTTCATGTCTCAGTAACAGCCAAATAGATATAGAGCCTAAGTCCTAGACTTGATGGGTATGGAAAATTTTAAATGAAGATATATTAGTTATTGATAAGTAAAGCAGAGACTAATATTTGGAAAATTAACTTAATTGATATAGTTTTAACTAATTATACACTGAGTAATTAATTAGAGATACTAGAAACTATTCTAACAAATGAAACAGAGAGATGATGAACTGATACTAAACTGAAAATAATTGTAATCTACACTCAACAGGTATACTAAACATCGGTAAGTTGTTTGGAACTATTATAGATTTTTTCTTTCACAGGTAAAACCTAACCATATAAATTAATTGCAGTATCTAACTAGTAATTAATTTTTTCAAATTCAGTGAGGAAAATGGTAAGTAGTGAAATTAAAATATATTATGATGAGGCATCAGTAAGTTCAACCTCAAAAGAAATGCATTAATTTTTTTCTGAAAATATTTTTCCAGGATATTGTGATAGAGGATGAACTGGATCTTCTAAATGTGAAAGTTGAATCAACAACCCAACAAATGGAAAAGATGCAAGACATCTCATCACTGCAGAAAGTAATATATCACAAACCACTTTACTCAAAAGAAGAGATTCCAAAAGGTTTAAAGATAAATAAACTTCCTGTAGAAGCTCAAATGTCTAACATATCCCACCAGATGAAACCTCAGATAGGGGATATGGGAAGAGTGTCAAAGTTAAAAGAAAGGCTATTAAATTTAGAAAAAAGGTAACAGGATATATTTCAGAAACAGATAAAAAATATTTTTCCTACTTTTCCTCCACCTCAGCCCCAAAGTAAACTAGAGCATCATTAGCAACCTCCTCCTGAATCTCAAGAAGAAATTGTAGTACCGAAATGGAAATGGGAATGGTACCAAAATAACTGGCAGAACAGCCAGCCACAAGAAGGTCAATCAAGACCTATACCAACCTGTTCAGCTTCCTTACCCTTACCACAAAAAGAGGAAGGGAAAGCCTCTGGCTCCTCAGAGACCTAGTTATGTGCTGCTAATTTTTATATTAGTTCAAATCTCACTAATAATTATCCACCCTTAGGTAAATGAATTCTTATTAATGTTACCACTATTAAGCCTGTAGATAATAATCATGATATGATTTTATTTGATCCTGAAGATATACTTAAAAAATTTTCTCTTGAATATAATACAAGTTTGTCTTCATCTTCTGAAATAAATCCTTATATTAATGAATTAAGAAAGAGCATGTTAAAAGATGAGTTATTTAAATTACTTGTGACAATTTCAGTTAGAATTTTGAAAAATTCTCCTTATTTGAAAAAATATAAAGATGCTGAGGTAGTGAGAGTAATGAAAGATTTAATTAATAAATTCAATAATTTGGAGTTAAACTTTATTGTCTCTTTTAGAGCTCATGATAAAGTTGATATTCATTTACAATACAATTGTGATGAATCAGAAGAATTAATTATTAAGCTGAGGAAAGAAAATAGATGACTGAGAAAAAAAAATTCACATTTGACTAGTTTTTCTTCTGAACTCCTGTCAAAAATAATAAATTTGACAACTTTATCTAAGGATTTAAAGCATAAAGTAACAAATTTAAGTAATTTATATAGTGATTTACAACCTTGGTTAGCTGAAGATTTGATCCAAGAAAACTTCACATTAAAAAATAAGAGTGATTTTTGTAAAGCTGGACTAAAAGCATTGAATGATGAAATGGATAAAAAAATTTCCAAAAATAAATTATCATTAGAAACTTTAAATAAAAAAGTTGCTTAAATTCCTACTTTAAGAGAAAAATTGAAATTAATGGAAGAATCTTTGATAAAGAAAAGGTTTGAAAAGATTTTTACACCTTCAGTACATGAACCTTTTTCTGACCCATTTTCATAGAATATTCCACCAAAGATTGTGAAGAATGATCCAAAAATTAGTACTCTTAAACAAAAGGAAAGATGATTAAGTCCTGAAAATTTACATTTTTGGGAAATAAGTCCCATATATTCCATGATAAATTTTCTGAGAAACTTTCTAAACTCCAGGAAATTCTCAGTATGGAGAAATCCCAACACAAATCTGATAGTTATTTTCATCAAAAGAATCATCCAAAGGTGGAAAGATTTCGAAATTGTGATGGAGATCCTGTTTTAGATTTGCAACATTTTATTCAGAGAATCAATAATTTAAAAAAATTATAAATTACCTAATGAAAAAATTAACTCTAAATTTATTTTTTTAATTAAGAATTTTAATCAAATTTGGTATGAGTCTGATCTATTTGATGGAGAAGATCATAGCTGGAATAAATCTAAATCTTTGATTAAAGCAAAATTTTGAGAATCTACCTTTAGATTAGCTCAACAAAGATTGTGTGAAAACTGTAGATATTCCTCCCCTGAAAACCCAATTGCTTTCTTGATGAAATTAACATGATATTAGGAGCAGTTGAACCAAAAATAGATTATGATATATGGAGAGAGAGAATTCTTTATGAATTACCGAATTCCTTGAGGTACCTATTCAATTCTAAAATGGAAGCTATGAGGGAAGATTCCTATCTCATTTACAGATGTAATAAGATATTAATGAATAACAGGATTCAGTCCAGTACAAACCCTCTAACAAATAATGATTCATTTAAAACTGCAGAAAAAACACCTCTTGTAGAGAAGCCAGGTAAACCCTCTTCCCAATAGCTCCTAGAAAATACAACAGTAACACTTGTGTGAAATTTGGGATGCCCTGGAAGAAAGGACATGTTTTTGAGAAGAGAATAAATGTTATTGAACAAAAAAAATGAGGCAGACAATGAAAAAAATCAAGTGGCTTCTACTAGTAGGTTCCTATCCCTATTTTCAGTTTTGATTTTAAGAGTAAATTTGATTTGATGTTGCACAAGCTAGTGTTCTTATTTTTCAGTGTTCAGTCTTTCCAGAAGAATTACATCTGAGCTAAATTTGAGTTAATTCAAAGATAGGGATGGGCACCTGCTATCAGGTTCCCATGTTTTTTTTTCTGGTGAGAGGATGATCACCAGACTCCCCCATCTGAGGATTCTTCTAGTGACTGTGAAAGCAATATATCATACAGTGAAAAAATTTACCATGAAGTGTATATGTACACATTAACTAGGATTAGTTTCAGATTAGGATATGAAACTTACTTTAACTTGTGATTTAGATGAGATTCCACCAAGCTTAAAAAAGAAACCTTATCCTGAATCTCCTTCTAAAAAAAATAATTTTGAAGATAACATCTCCACCTTTCTAAAAATGAATATCAATGAAAATGTTGATGTAAATCACAAATATTGTGTCATAACACTTTTTCTGATATCTTATGAAAAAGACATAGAAAGATTTTGTGGGAATTATAGAGCCCTAAATACTCATACAGTTGATGATATTTATCCTTTACCCAGGATTAACTCAATAGATGCTACAATACTAGGATAAAATTAAATAAGTTTTCTAAATGGAAAGAAAGGGCACCTCCAATTACCTGTTGAAAGTAAGTCTCAAAAAAAAAATGCTACACACATGGGTGATTTCAAATATATTAGAATGCCTTTTGGCCCTAAAAATTTTCCATCCATATTTCAGAAAGTGATGGATAATACATTGCGCCAGGAAATAATAGAAGGATGGATGATGTTGTATATTTATGGTATCAGTATTTTTTCTAAAAACTTTTAAGATCAATTTTATCACCTGAGTAAAGTATTTCAGAAAATGCAAGAAATAAATATGACTCTTTCTTTGAATAAATGTAAGTTTGGTTTTCAATTTTTGAAAGTATTAAGCCGTGTTGTGTCAGGCTTAAAAATATGTGCTGACTAGGACAAAGTTGCTTCTCTACAACATTTACATGTGTCTACTAATTTAAAGGAGGTACCAAATTTTCTGGGTATGTGTGGCTATTATAGACAATATATTAAGAATTATCAAGTATTGGTTGAATCTTGCTCACATTTAGTCAGTAAGGAACAATCTTTTATCTGGAATAATGAAAGAAAAAGATTCTTTGATACCTTAAAAGAATTCTTGGACTCTTCTTTTATACTATTAATACCAGATTTTAATCAACCATTGGGTTTATATACTGATGTCTGCTTCATTGGACTAGGTGCTGCACTCCACCAGAAACAGGTCATCAGTAATAAAATTTCTGAGGAAGTAATTTTCTATCTTTCAAGAGCCTTGAGAATAATTTAAATGAAATATGGGGCCAAAAATCTGGAATACTTTGCAGTTGTGTGGGATTTGGATAAAATACACTATTACCTGCAAGACCAATTTTTGAATTGGTAACTGATTTCGGTGAATTTAAATCATTATTAAAAATTGAAATCACACTTAGGCACATTTTTAGATGAAAACTGGTAGTACAAGAATATAGAGGAAGAATAAAAATCATCCATAGATCAGGAAACATTCATTCCAATTTACATATGTTTTTCATATTGCCTCTTCAAAACAATGGTTCTAATCCTGCATATTTACCAGAAGAGGACATTACACATATCTTTAGTGTATACATTGTAGCTATAGAGGAAGAACTTATTCAAGTAATACTAGATTCATATGAAGAGAATGTTGAGATAAAAAATTTTTTAAAAATTCTTAGTGACCCCAAAAATTCATCTATAAAACCTTTGATAAAAACACTTCTTGAAAAATACCAAAGTGATTTATCATAAGGAAAGTTCTCCATTGAAGATGGTTTTATTTATTAAACAGGTAAACTTAGTAATATTATATTCATTTCTCCTTCCATGAAAGAAATAATTTTGAAATTGTGTCATGATGAAATATTAGTGGGACACTTTGATCTGAAAGGGACACTGATAAGAGTGAAGAATACAGCATGATGGATTAATATGTCTGATGATGCAAATTCTTATGTTGAATCCTGTGATTCTTTGAAGAAATGCAAGAGAGTTACTGGTAAGAGAGCTGGATTAATGCAACAGAATGAGAAACCAAACACACCATGGAAAATTATTAACATGAAATTTGCTACTGGTTTACTCACAGAAGGAAAGGAAATTTTTGATTTCTGTTGGGTTATTATAGAAATATTTACAAAAAATTTTAAATTCATTCCTACTCATAAAGAGGTTTCCAAAAAAGAATTGACTTTTTTATGGTGGTTAAATATGTTTAACACTGCAGGTTTTATAAAATTCATTATCTCAAATAGGCATTGGGAATTCAATTCTGAATTTTGGATGTCATTGATGCATGTTTGTAGTTGTGAATTGACATTGTCAACAGCTCACCACTCTCAAACTGATGGACTGGCTGTGAGAATGACTAAAACACTGGAAGAAACAATCAGGAGATACTATGCTTTTGGTTTTAAATTCAAGGACAAGGAGATATTCACTAATTTTAGGGTCAGTTTATTACCTGTTCTTGAATGTGCCTAAAACAGTACTACTCATTCAGTCACTGAAAGAAACCTTTTAAGTTCTGGATTGGTTATGTAAAAAAATTTCCTTCCCATTTACTTGATAATAATATGTCTAATATTCATCCCCATCCTGGTGCTCAATCTTTTCATTAAATGCAACAATCATTAAGGAAACATGCAAGCAATTTTATTAAAAAGTCTTTTGAATATGAAAAGAAGATATGTTATGAATACCATAAAGATAGCACATTTAATGAAGGAGATGAAGTATTGATATCTACAGTACAGTTTAATTTAAAAGGTAAAAATATTCTGAAAGACCCTTTCATTGGTCCATTTATTGTTAAAATAATGATAAGAAATAATACCATAAAAGTACTATTATATGCACCTTATCATAGGATACATCCTGTATTCTCAATATCTTTAATAAAGCCTTATAAATCAAATGATAATTTATTACTAAAAATAAGAGGAAGACAAAAAAATACTCATTTGTAAATAAATTATAATGCTGAGATTTTTAAAATTCTAAAATAAATAATTATCACTAAAAAAAGGGTGCTAAATATCTATTAATGTATAGGGATAAATCCACTGAATATGAAAAATGAGTACCTGAAAAGGAGATAACTAACCTTACCACCATTTTGAAAAAATTTAATTATTAAAAATTTTAGCATTTTATTTATTTATTTTTTTAGTGTGAGGAAGTGTCAGCCAGGTGTTAAGTGTAAAGACAAAATAACTTATCAAACTTTTGTCATCATAAATTACTTATGTACAACTCAAAAATATGACTTAAAATTAAACTCACCATTAGGGGGTATCAAAGTTAGAAATATTTTATTTTCATAATTCCTTTTTTCCCACTAAATCAACCATGATTATTTTTTAAATTATGGTATACTGTGACTTAAAAACACCTTTTTACAGCAAATTAATTTCAAGTTTGTGGCTTCTGTTTTGAGTTTTAAAATACCTTTTAAATATTTACAAATTTCTAACTTTAATACCCCCTATTAAAACCAATGCTTTGATGCACTCAAAATACTAAAATAACCTCAGTATTATTTGATTGAAAATGACTATCAAAATATTTGTTAACATGGGAATGGTTCCTTTTGTGGAAATTAAAACATTGAAGTATTTATGCAACATGAGAAATAGACCTAGAGTGGGAATTCACATTTTCAGTATTTCATGACAATGGGAATATTTCTTGTGTGGGAATCATGAGCATACAGATTTTAATGACATGAGAATATTATTTCTGTATAATCTAACATTCATTTACAAACTTATTCTTTTCTAAACATTTTTCTGTATTCAGTTATTTGAAATATTTTTTTCTTTTTTCTTGTTTGTTATTCTTAGTTTTTGGCAGAGATAATTCTATGTTCAATTCCATGGTTTTTTCTATAAAAGGGGATAGGATAAGAAGGGAAGGAATCATCTTTTATTATCTTTTTACTATATTCCATGCTATTACATTACTATCACTTATAATTCTTAGTTATATTATATCTTAAGATTTTAATAGAAGGACTTAATTGCTACTATAGTCATTAAATCTTTGTAATTATATTTTTATAAGTAATAAATCTATTTATTCAGGGTTAATCCTTGTTCCATACCTCTAGTCACCCTTCTAGATATCTTTTCACAAGTTGAGGATATTTCAGGGAGGTACATAAGGTCAGAAAAGTAAATTTAGGAAAATTAATCGTAAGAAAGATAAGTGCAAGTAAAATCAGTGTAAGAAAAAATGTTTTTGCAGCCATGAGAATTTTTTTTTCAAAAAAATAGCAAAAAAAGAAATAAAAAAATCTTTTTTTAAGAAAAATAAATAATAAAATAAAAATTACCATGGTTGAAAAATATGTTTCTAAAATTTATTTTTCTCAAACTTTTTTTTTCACACTTAATTTTCTTTCCTTATGTCCTTTCCTAGAATATCCCCATTAGGGGGTATCAAAGTACCTGCTTCTACCCTTATGGGTCTATTCTTTTTTTTCTGGTTAAGACATTATTAATGGCAGAAAATTCTTTTTCACTAGCTCCTGGGCTAGTGGATAAGAAAATCAAAATAACCTATTTATTTTGTTCTAATTCCCTAATTTTAAGTCAAAATGGCAGTTCTCACACAAAAAATAAAAGTCCAAATAAACTTAAACTTTGGTAAATTTCACACCAATATTCTCATTCTTTGTCAAATAAATGACAGAAAACAATTAGATTATTTCATTATTTATCTTTCATTAACTTAATAGTCAAATTGAGTACTTTGATATCCCCTATTATGGATATTTTACTTGATGTGTAGTGTAGGCCACTGTAAAAGATTATGTCAATTTATTTTACCAGAAAATATTTTTTTTCCTAATTTTTTTTGAATGTGAATATGTATTGTGCCATTACCCAAAACACTGGTAACTGATTATACACTTGCTATGAAACCTAACATAAACTAACTTTCACCATAACACCCCCCACACTGCAAGTGCCCATCACCCAATATAAGAAAAAGGAAAATGAAAATGAAAATAAAGAAACCTGCAGAAAAAAATTGAAACATGAAGGCTAAGAATATTAGAAACACAGAAATCACATAAGGTTTTTCTAATATTAATTGGCCCTAGAGGCTTGGTTAACCCATCAGCTGTTTTTTCTATAGCTCTGATCCACTTTAGTATAATTTATTCATTGTAAATTATCTGGTTTAGAAAATAAAAATCTCTCTTACAATTCCTAGTCTCTTTATTTGATGTTTTATAATTGCTGTTTTCAACAGTTGTCTGATTATCACAATACAAAATAACAGGACCCTTAAAATTAATAAAATAAATTGAAAAATTATATATCCAGAGCCTATGTTTTACCCCAAAAGACAAATCCATATATTCAGAAGTAGAATTTGAGGGTGCTACAATACAGTGACATCTTGAGCTCCAAGAAATTGGAACACCTATAGCCTTGATGACATACCCATGTGCACTCCTTTCATGCTCACCACCTCAACTTGCATAAGAAAAAACTTCAATCAAAACTTCCTTGTCACAATTAGGGAGTAGTTTCAAAGAAATCTTGGAAGTTTGCATCACATATCTCACTAGATGATGAAGAGCTCCTCATTGTTTATTTTTGGGTTATCTGGAAAATCTAGCTAAATAGTTGATGGAAAATAATATGCCTGGCCATGTTCCTTGAGCCAGATAAACAATAGACACTATGATTGACAGGAGGGCTGTTCTTGTGTTACAACTTAAGTTGAACTTTATATGGTAAAGGAGAAGTTTCTTTTTGGTTAGTCAGATTGTGTTCTTGGATGATTTTTTTGGCTAGAGCATATTGAAATAAAATGAAACTTCTAGTTGATCTTTCAAACTTAAGTCCAAAAATTTGATCAAAACTTTCTTGCCATTTAGTTTCAACACATGTACCTAAATCTACTTTAGGATTATTTAAGGTGTGTAGAGATAAAGATGTAAACATACAATCATCAGCATGTAACTACACCACATATTTATCAAACTCTTTTGTCAAAATATACACTGAAAATTTAAGCATAGAATGGAAATAACCTAGTTTTTGCAGTTTTCTGGAGATTTATTTCTTCCAGAAATGTACTGCTCATTTTGTACTGTACAATGACTTATTTATTTTATAAACCTTCACTTCCTGTGAGAAAGTATAACTTTCAGGCTGATCAAAGAAAATATCTTCATCTATAGACACATTTAAATAAGCATATACCACTTGAAAGAGTTTAGGTTCCAGATAAGAAAAGCTGCTAGAGTAAAAATAAGTCACAGAGATGTGAAAGCTGTAGTCAGGGAAAAAGCCTCCTCAAAAAATTTTCCATACTCTTTTAAGAAAAATTTTGAGCTACAAAGTGGGCTTTGCATTTGGTAGGTAAGTTGTTTTTTGCATTATTTTTGAGCTATAGGACCCATCTTCCCCCCCCCATAACTGGAGTTCCTACAGGCCTATCAACCAGTGTACAAACATTTCTTTCATCAAAATGTTTTAGCTCTTTTTCATAAGCTTCTTTCCACAGGCTAGAGTCATTCTACTTCAGAGTAATTTGAATAGATCTTTAAGGCTGTGTAAAAATCTCAGCACATTTTTTTTTGGATAGTAAATGCAAGATTTTCTTGTTCTTCAATCATTTCATCAATTGAGGTTTTACCCAAATTCATAGTTTTAAAAACAAATTCAAGTGAACCCTTACAACTATCCATTTTAACAGGATTATTGGGATAGAGAGGTGAGTTATCTATTTAAGGAAAAATGGCCACCACTGATTGGATAACAATCTTCCTGGAAAGATCCTAAAATAACCAATCCTTACCTTCATCAACATAACTAATAGAAAAAACACTTGGTTTCATGGTCACCTATTTTCTGTCTGTTTTTTTAGAAACATGCACATAAGAAACATCACCAAAAATTTTTATAAGGTTCATTTGACATTTGACCCCAAATAAAGCTTCATATAGAGCTTTACTACCTGTTATCAAATTTGGTAGATGATTATGAAGTTAAGCCTCTCCGAGAAAATCTGCACCCCAAAACTGCTTACTGAGTTTGCTTTCAAATAGTACCAATCTTATAATATCAGAGACAGTCCTATTAAAGCATTCAGCTAAGCTGGTTTTGAAATAGAGGTACAGCATGAAGTATTCAAAGATTATTCTTTATTTTTCAAGAAGATTCATAAAATTCAAGTTAATGTACTTGGTGCCACTATCAGAACAGAAAACTTCAGCCCTGTAAGAAATTTTTTTAATTTTGACAAGAATCTGTACAAAACACTCACAAGTTTCTGATTTGCTTTGAATAATCTCACTTAGCAAGTAGGAAGTGAATGCATCCCTGATTGAGACGAGACACAAAATGCCATGGAAGACCTCAACTTCAAACAGACCTAGTACCTCAGAAACTACTAATTGAACAGCTCCCAGAAGGTGTTTTGTAGACAATAGTGAGCCAGAATTTAAACTCTTTGTAACCTTGCAGGTTTCACAACTTATTTCATCATCAAGAAGCAAGGAAATTAATATAAGACCAGCTCCAGAGGAAATTGATTTCTGTATCACCTAAAGACTCACATGGAAAAGTGCACCATGCCAATGCATGAGGAGATTTTTTTTCAGGGATGGAAAAGATTTATTGTGATTTGGGAGATCAAGAGTAAGAGGTGGTTTGGTAGGAGGAATTTAAAATTAAAGAGGTGTAACTTGAGCAGCATTACAATCACAATGTTTTGAAAACTCTACATATCATTTACAATGATTAGTGAAGTAGGAAGGAAGTAAAAATTTCTCTTGTTTGAAATGTAAATGTTTTTTAGTTAGCAAAATTTTATTTAGCGCCTTGTTTCAATAAGAAAAAGGCAGAGATTCAAGTTCCAAGTGCTACTGGACAGTAAAAAACTCTAAAAATATAATATCCCTTCCATTGACACTCTTTAATAGAATCAATCCTATTTCTGTGAGTCACACTGGCTCAGGTGTTTCTGTTACAGAAATTAATGTAATAGTACTCATTAATTCTTGGAATTCCACAAACAAAGCATGAACACCACTTACATTCTCAGTTGCACCTGTGTCAAATAGGCCAGAGGCACCATCTGGTGTTCAGAAGGTTGATTTAACAGCAAGGGCTGTTAGCAGTGATTCTTCCACAGGACTATCATAACAAGATAGATCTGTGAATCTTTCTTGGACTTTAGGGTTAGGTCCTCCCTATGGTTTTGCTTGAGGATTTGCAGGAGGTTTTGACAGATAGACAGGATAGTAAGAGTCCTTCTGAGCAGGAAGAGCTGAAAGTTTCTGGTTCTGAAGATGCAAAAATAATGGACCATATTCCAGACATGAATCAAAATGTACATGAAAGCTGAAAATGTTGCTTTATCCAGTTCAAGGTTTTGTCTGAAACATTGGGGATGGGTTACTTTGACAGTAAGGAAGAGGGAAAGACACCTTCAAGTGATTTGTATTTCCACACCTGAAAAATTCTAAACCTCAATAGCTTACCCAAGCAGCATCTGTTTTAAACAATTCTTCAATATCTGGATCCAGAATGCCAGGGAAAAAGGAAGGGATGGGTTCTGCATTGAAAGAGGTTGGCTCCAAAAAATATTTTTAAATCTGCATATTTTTTTGCTTGATAAGGTTTCTTACAAGAGCTTCAACATCTCTTGAATTCACTGGAGCAGGATCATTATTGAGTCATTTATTTATCAGGCTAATCATAGAGATAGAAAACAAGTAAAAAGGCTTGATGGAAGCTATAAAGTAGGCAGTCAGTTGGTGATCATTACCACCCTTATATCCTTTTCAGATCATGTTTTCATATGTGAAGCAGATTTCCCCAAAGTTACCAGTTATATCTGAAGAAGAAGGATTGAAAACAGTGGAAGGGAGTTGAATTAATCCGGAAATTACCAAGCCACATGGGACAGTTTTTATTTATAAATCAGAAAGCAATAAGCATCAAATTCTGGAAAAATACACATGATAGCCTCTTTATGAGTGTCTGACACTGAGTTCAGAACAATCTCAAAAGCCAGTTTATCTATAATTTTATCAAAAATTTCTTTGGGTATAGGACTAGCCAGGTACTTCTAATTGTGAAGGATGGTACTAAGGGTCCATTCAATGTATAATTTACAAATATCAAAATTAGTGCTATCTCCTGACAGGATATAATTTTTCTTGAGGAAAATTTGAGTTTATTTAACAGTTTTATAAAGCAGAAAAACCTGAAGAATTTCATTCATAAGATCCAGTTGTCCTGTAAGAACTAAGAGGGTGTATCACTGGGAAGGTGGGGTGGAATATCCCAAGACTTTTCTGTCACCAGACAACCTACAAACAAGATTAAGGATGATCCTAAAGTAAGTGAGATAAAAGGATGAGGGAAATCAAAACTTCAAAGCCCAGAGGATTACTTCAAGGAAGTGATTCAAAGATAGAACTGAGTAACTAAGAATGGGTCCTAATAATCTTCAAGGAGTAATTAATGTATAATGTAAGGACACTAACTATTATAGTAAATCTCATGAAGGGTTTCAACTTAATAATCAAAGGGAAGATTTATTTATTTAGTATTTAATAAAATTTATTATTAAGAAAGAAATGGACAAATATAACAATAGTCTAATAAGAGTTTGACTACTATCACAAACATATTTTATAATTTAATTCTAGAGAAAGTCAAACCAAAGTAACCCCCCCTAAATATCCTATCCCTCCTTGCACTGATCCATTAATTACCCAGCCATCATATACCCACAGACCCATTTGATCCACTGAAATTCTCATAAATCATCTAAATTCATATCCCTTCTATCCTGTTCCTTCTATCACAGACCTCCTAATTTACCCTCAGACCCACAATTTACCCCTTATGAAGATTGCCTCATCCTTATCACAAGACTGTGTGTACATTTCTAAAGTTTGAAAAGTGTAAGTGTCTTTATTTTTCAAGATAATTTCAAAGTTTGAATAGCACAACTAATTTGAGATCACACTAGAAGGTGATTGTCCCAAGATTGCTTTTTGCGTATTGCTAGGAGCTAGGCTTAATTAGTGGTGTAATTGAGATACTTTCGCTTTGAGTGTCACGTGGCACATGAAAGATGCCCAGGTATAAGTCAAGAGCTCTGTTGAGTGTGGGAACACTTCATTACATAAAATTTTACTATCACCTTCTTCCATTTCCTATTTTTTAAACTTCATCTATTTAATTTTTAATGCCTGTACATACCAACCCAACCCCTACTCCTCCTCACCCTTGAGCTGATGCGGGGCTCCCCACTTAGCACTTTAAGACGTCCTGTATGGCCTGTGTGGCCATGGACTTATTTTGTGTGGAGAGTTTGGTGTCTTGAGGTTCTCACAAGAAGTGGGAGTTTTGTCAATTGTCTCAAGTGACATGTAACGCTGAGCCATTCACCACTACAAAGTTTTGGTCAATCTCCGACTTGAAGGCCCTTGTCAAAGACATATGGGACATGCCTACTACAAGAAATTTGGCAGTGGATGAATCAGAGAGACTTTGTCAGGAGGAGAGGATGGAGATAACTGATTGGGCTACAGATGTAGCCTTAGGGAAGCAAAGGATGATAGAGGACAAAGTGGACAAGGGTGTTACAGGTGCTGCAGAGAAAGTAGGGGGAGAAGCTTCCATGTTGAAGAGAAGATGATTAATCATTGAGGAAGATGATGAAGAGGAAGTAGAGGTGGTGGAGAGAAAACCATTGCTCCTCATGGTTGACCCTGAATTTGGGGAAGTTTTTTTAATTTAATTTTTTATTAATTCAATGGTAACTGATCTTTTTTTTTGTATATAGTTTTTTAATCTTGAATATTTTTTTATATTGTGGTTTGTTTTACTTTTTAGGTTTATTATGTAAATAGAAGAAAATAAAGAGAAAAGAAAAATTTGTGTTTTAAGAAAGAAAAGTTCAAGAGAAGAAAAGAGAAAAGAATTATTTAAAGAAAGAAAATTTAGAGAAAAGAAAATAAAGGAAATTTAGAATTTAAAAGAAATTTGATTTGAGATTGATTGTTGAAGAAAGTTGTGTTGATGGTTTGATTTTTGAGGAAAACAGAAGAGAAATGAGAATAAAAAGAGTTTGAATGTTGAAAAGAAAAAAGAAAGAAAAGAATTTTGGAAAAGAACATGATAACATAATATTCAAATGAATTTTAGAAGAAAGTAAAAAGAGAAAATGAATTTATTTAATAAATGTTTTTCTTATTTTGTAATTTTACTTTATTTTATTTTTTATTTTGTTTTATTTATTTTTATTTTATTTTTATTTTAAAAGTTTTAAATTTAGTTTGAAGAAATATACAGAAATTAGAAATTGAAAAGAATAGATAAAAGAATTTAAGATTTAAATGATTGTGAAGTTTCAAGTTTTTAGTTGAAAGATATGATGAAGATTTTAAGATTTAATATTTTTTTAAAAAAAAGAAGAGAGAAGAAAACAAACAGAGAAAGAAAGAAAAAATGAAAGAATTCAAGGTTAAGGTTTTGAAGGATATTTTAAATGAAAAGATTTGATAAGTTCAGGAGCATTAGAAAGGTTAATGGCTGGTTCCTAGGATGTTTTATTAGTATCATCAAGGATGCCTTTCCTTTACACAAGGTATTGAAGCTTCCCTTTGTGACTTCTTGAATCAAGAATCCAGCTTAGTTCCCACTCTAGATGATCTTCTACTTCAACCAGTTCTGGAGGAGTATGGTTCTTGCCCGTGTATATTTCTTGAGACAGTTCCAAGAGAGATACGTGAAAAATAGGATAAATTGATTGCCACTTTGGAGGTAGCTTGAGTCAAAATGCATTTTTATGAGGTTTCAGCATCAATTTCAAATGGACCCAAGTGCTTCTCAGATATTTCCTAGATGGTTGAGTTTTTTGAATATTTTTTGCATCAAGCCATACTTTATTGCCTGGTTTAAAGAGTGGAGCAGCTTTTAGATGTTTGTTGGCCTGTTACTTATACCTTTGATTTGCCGCTTCCAGGTTAGATTGAAGTTTCCCTTGAAGTTGTGAAATTTTTTGAAGATAATGTTCAGCAGGATGATTCATTCCTACATGAATAAGATTGAATCAAGGATGTCTTCCATAGATAGTTTTGAAGGGAGATTGTTTTGTCAAAGAATATGTCAAGTTATTATAATAAAATTTGGCCAATGGTAACCATGTGGTCCAATCTTCTTGTTGATCATTAACATACATTTGAAGATATTTTTGAGGATTTGATTGACTCTTTCCACTTCCCCATTGGTTTCAGGGTGATAAGCAGTAGAATTATTCCTTGTAATATTTTATTGTTGACATAATTGAGTCCATAAAGTAGAAACAAACAATGAACCTCTATCTGAAATTATATCATTGGGTAATCCATTTTTAGAAAATATGTGTTCTAGAAATAATTTTGCTAAATCCTCTGCTGTTGCAGTATTAATTGTTTTAATAGAAATAGTCATTTTAGAAAATCTATCAACTATAGCTAGTATACTATCAAAATTATCTTATGGAGGTTATTAAGAAATGAAATACATGGAAATTGGTTCCCAAGGTTTAAAGTAAATTGGAAGTTGTTGAAGAAACTCATACTTCTTATCTTGAGGTACCTTGTTCCTATTACATTCATAACAGGCTTTAATATAGGCCTTGATTTATATAGTCATTCATGGCCAGAAGAAATCCCATGCTATTAACTGGTAGGTTTTATCAACCCAAAAATGACCAGCTAATGGAGAATCATGACCACTATTGAAAATCCATAATTTTATATCCTTATCATTGGGGGTAACTACTCTGCCTTCAAAGACTAATAGACCTGATTCAATACTGAATCTTTTGGCCCCTTGCCTTGAGAGTGTTTTTTCTTTTACCCTCACACAATAATCATCTTTTGATAAAGCTTCTTGAATGTTGGATAGTGGATTTTGAATTGTTTGAATTGACATTGTATTGAGCTGATGAGTCATTTACATTTATTTGTTTAAAATTGATTTGAAATTCTTTGGGTTCTTGTTAGTGAATGCCTCCCCCTGCTCTGGGTAAATGAAGTCTTGATGTGACAATATTTCAGGGACTACACAATTTTTTCCAGGATAATAGGTAATAGTGAAAGTAAATTCAGATAAGAACTTAACCCCATCTGGCTTGACGTCACATCAAGACTTTGGAAGACGTAAAGTATTTTAGAGAATTATGATCTGTTAAAATTTGAAAAGAACTATTAAGGATGAGAAGAAAAGAACACCATTTTTTAAGACAATGAATAATAGCAAGTAACTCTTTATCATGAATTTGATAGTTTAGCTCTTCTGCAAGAAATTTGAATGATTCAAACACAACAAAATGAAACAATTTTGTTTCAGGATCTAATTGGGATATAAATCCTGAAATGGCATAATCACTAGCATCTGTCTCAATGATTGTTGAAGCAGAAGGGTCAAAATGTCAAAGAATTGGAGCTGTGGTGAAAGCAGACTTCAATGCTTCGAATTCCTTTCACACTGTATCAGTGAAAACAAAGGGAATATCTTTTCTGAAAATAGAAGTGAGATTTGTAATAGTTTTAGAGTAATCTTTAATAAATCTTCTATAGATATTTTCAAAACCTAAAAAACCTTTTAATAATTTTACAGATTTTGGCTCCAGCCATTCCAATATTTTTTTAACTTTTCTTTCATCCATGACAAGGCTGTCAGTGGATAATGTAAAACCCAAAAAGTCAATAGACTTTAGGTGGAATTTTTAATTAGTGTGCTTGGTGTAGAGACCATTCTCTCAAAAAAGATTGAGAACCTGTTGGACATATTCAATATGCTCTCTGAGGGTCTTTGAGAAAATTAAAATATCATTTAAATAGATGACAAAAAAAATTTCAACAACATCATGAAAGATATCATTGAAAAATTTTTGAAAAGTTGAGGGTGCGTTAAATAACCCAAAAGGCATAACTAAATATTCAAAACTTCAAAACTAGTGCACATTTCTGTTAAAGGCTCATGGCCTACAGTAATACGTATAAGGTTGTAAGCACCTCTTAAATCAATTTTAGAGAGGAAATTATCACCAGTAAACAAAGTAAGGGGTCAAGACATAGGAGGAACTGGATATGCGTTCTTCTTAGTCACTGTGTTGAGTTTTTTATAATCAATGCACAACATAAGACTTCCATCTTTTTTTAACAAAAAGAACTGGAGAGCCGGTTGGGGATTTACTGGATCAAATGAAACCTTTTTCTACATTCTCTGCAATGTAATCTCAATGAACTTGGGACTCATTCTTCAATAGGGAGTATACAAGACCTGCCAAAGATACTGGACCTACTAACTCTATTGGATGATTGTAGGGTTGATGTGGTGGTAGCTTGTCCGCCTTACTGACTGAAAATACATCAATGAAGTCATGATAAACTTCTGGTAGATTAAATTTAATGGCTTAAATATTGACTTGGTAATCCTCTTCATCCTCAACAAAGTCTGTTGAGGGTAGACCTGAGTTTAGAGAGCAAGGATCATTTACTTTGAGGCTGTTGAAAACCTCATTGAGTGAAGTAACTGAGCTAGAAAAGTTAGCTAAATTCTCATTTAGAGAAAAATTAGATGGTTTCAAATCATCTGGAAGAGATATGTCCCCTATCAGGACAGGGTCAGACGGGTTGTTTAACTCCCTGTTGAACTGCATTGAAGAATCAGAAATATACTTAGAGCAAGATGTGATCAATCCCTCTGACCAATTAATTTCAGGATTCCAATGCATTAAAAAGTCATGGCCAAGAATGGTATTGTCCATCCTTGGGGAGTCCAAGACTGTTAATTACTACTCAAAGGAGGGAAAATTTGAAATTTGAAAACCCACAAAACTTTCTTACTAACCCAATAATTGGGTTCCTCTGATTTGACCAAATAAATTGGAATTTGATTGGTATCTACAAATATTAGCTTATGCTTTTTGGCAAAAGATAAACTGATAAATGAAATTGAAGCTCCAGAGTCAATGAGACAACTGGAGGGTATATCCTCCTAAAAAAGAATAAATCTCAAATGGTTAATTTCAACTCCAGTCCTTAAGACATGGAGGTTCTGTGCACTGGGAGAAATAAAATAGTTTTATTTGCACACAATTAAACTATCTTCTAGTTTTTTGAATTTTAAATTTCACCTTCCCTTTACTTTGATTTTTCACAATCTTCCAACTTGTTTTTACCTCCACAATACAAACATAACCTATTACTTGTCTGTCTTTTCCTTTCAGCTTCCTTTAATTGTCCATTTGAATCTAATACTTGACTGATATCACTAGGAGTCAAGATTTTGGGTTTAGACTTTTCCTTTCCCTTATGACTGGGTTTGTATTGAGTTGATTGGGTTGGTTTGAAATGATTGTTTGAAGGAGGCCCAGATTTGAAGTTTTAACCATGAGATTTTTGTGTGTGATGCCTTTGTTGAAGTTGTCCTTGATGTGTGCCATTGAGTTCAAGGTTCCTATCTATTAAGTCCTTCAGACTCTCCATTTTATGCCTGTGAAGATTAAATTGATCCAGAATCATTGAAGGGAGTCCCTTTTTGAAATGATATTTAAGAGCAGCATCATTCTAAGTAACTCAAGTTTTCAAAGCCCTGAAGTTTAAGATGTACTCAGACGCTTTACCATTATTTCTCATTCAAAGGAAATCAAGTTCAATCTCCCCCTTGCCAGTTTCATTAGGGTCACCAAACAACATTAAAAGTTGGTCCTTGAATTTTTCCAAATTATTAATGAGTAAGTTAGGTTTTTTTAAGGAAAGCATGAGCAGATAGTGTCCAAACCACCATTACGCCTTTCCTGATATATAAGAAGAGTTATAAATGACCTTGGAACAATCCATAAAAAAGGTTTGAGGGTCATTGTGGAATAGTAGCTTGCATGTTTTCAAGAAGGGATGCAATATGTCAGGATGTTCTCAATCAAATTTGTCTTGTGATTTCATAAAAGAATTTTTGAATTTAGATCCTTCATATGAGGCAGGATTAGTGTGGGTTTTAACCAGGAGCTTCATGAACTCCTCCAATGAAGCATTTGGGCTAGAATTTGAAGATTGGCCTGAAGGCCTGGTAGCTGGGGCTGATGGTGCCTTGTGCATGGTGTCCTCCCCTTCATCTTCTTTTCTGGAGCCCTTAAAATCCTGAGGAATTTCCTCTACAGATTAAATTGAATTTTTGCGCTCCCTTACATCAAGCAGTTCAAGGGAGTGAGTGCGAGAAACAGGACATAATGAGGTTGGCCTATCCTTAGTGCAAGCTCTAGTATTAGCATCCATGGGAGGAGGAGTGTTTTGAACAGGCACAATATTTAGATTTAAAACCAAAAAATCATAGTAATACAAAGAATGTGAACTACAGAGAATTAAATTATACTGTCACTGGACCATATACGCACAAGGTTGAGGATGATCCTAAAGTAAGTGAGATAAAAGGATGAGTAAAATTACAAATTTGAAGCACAGAAGATTACTTCAAGGAAGTGATTCAAAGATAGAAGTGAGTAACTAAGAATGGGTTCTAATAATCTTCAAGGAATAATTAATGTATAATTTAAGGACACTAACTATTATGGTAAATCTCATGAAGGGTTGCAGCTTAATAATCAAAGGGAAGATTTAGGTATTTAGGATTTAATAAAATTGATTATTAAGAAAGAAATGGACAAATATAACAATAGTCTAATAAGAGTTTCACTACTCTCACAAACATATTTTATAATTTAATTCTAGAGAAAGTCAAAACATATTTACCCCCTTTAGATATGCTATCCCTCTTTGCACTGACCCATTAATTACCCAGCCACGATATACTCACAGACCCATTTAATCCACCGGAATTCCCATCAATCATCTAACATTATATCCCTTCTATCCTTTTCCTTCTATGACAGACCTCCTAATTTACCCTCAGATTCACAATTGCCCCTTTTGAAGATTTCCTCATCCTTAGTGCTAGACTGCGCGTACATTGCCTAAGTTTGAAAAGAGTAAGTGTCTTCATTTTTCAAGATAATTTTAAAAATTGAATAGTGCCACTAATTTGATAATAAAATAGAATTTAATTGCTTTAAGATTTCTTTTTTAGTATTGCTAGAAGTCAGGCTTGAATAGTGGTGTAATTAAGGTACTTTTGCTTTTGTGTCATGCGGAGTGTGACATTACCCTTGGAGTTGGAGGTTGTGGGGTTTCTGTTGAAAAGGATGAAGTATTGGAAATTTTTTGGAAAGATTCAAATGATTGTTTAGATTGAGATTTGGTATTCACCATATGGGAGAGGATGGAAATTAAATTGAGGAATCAGGAAAGAAAATAAAAAATAATAACAAGAAGATACAGATGGTGAATGATACTGGTCTATATACCCATAACCTTTTGTGCCTTTATCCAAAATCCTGGTAACTTCTTATCCTGGCCTTTTCCTCTCTCTTGTAGGAATTAGTAAAGGCCAGGTGGGTTGTGGAACACTAAATACATACACCTTCTTTGAAGCCTAACATAACCTAACTTTTACCATAATACTATGTTTCAGTCTTTCATTTCAATAGTGCTAGTCTCATTTTGCTAAAGCAACTAGTTTCTCAGCTTAATTTTCAACTTTTTTTTTCAAAATTTAATGCCATAAAAAATTCAATTTTTTATTTTCATGTTTTGATGTTAAATTATGAAACTAAGAATATTAATTTATCATATTAAAAAGTTTCATTTCACTTGTGTGATTATTTGAGGATTTCAAAACATTTGAAAATGACTAAAATAAATTGCCTCCCACTATACATCTAAAATACATTGAAGACAAGTTTGGAAAGCAAAAACATAAGGATTAATACATAATAGGGGGTATCAAATTTGACCAATCCTCAATTAAATTAATTGTGGATAAAAATACTTATACCCAAATTATCTTCCACCATTACTTTTGCTAATAATTGGGTTATTAGACATTTTACATGTCAAATTTTACCTCTTATCCAACATTTTTCTACTCAATTTTTCATAGCCACATATCAGACAACTTTCTGTTGTAACCACATCTTGGCTTACTTTCATTCATAACCACATCTTTGACTTCTCTTTGGATATGCCTTGTACCTTTCTGCGCACTCACATTCTCATCTCATCCTTTCTATTCTCTCCATTCAGAACACCTCGCTATATCATCTGCTTGTTTTTTCTCCTTTTCATCTTCAGTTATCTTAACATGCCCTGTCATCATAGATCTTCTCAAAGTCAGCCCTCCCCCATTTTTTCTTCAAATTTCACTAATCCTTCTTTCCCCCACTCAGCCCAGAAAAAAAACTGTTCAATTAAAAAAAGATGATTATCTCATTCTTATCAACTGGCTGAAAACTAAATCTAACAATGATTTTTTGTTTTGGTACTGAAAATGCAACTAAAGTAGGATGGCCTCGTGCATCAAAGGTTAATGGTTATCTACTAATGGCCAATGAATTATGGAATAAGAACAAGTGAACAATAGATATTTTACCTAAACAGATGTCTGAACCTTTCAAGCATTACCAATCCAAATACAAGAAGGCAAAGACTCTTTCATCTTCCACTGGTTTTGGTATTACTGACATTGATATCAGTAAGGGCATAAAATCCATAGATGGAAAACTTGAATCTTTATCTCCTTAATTTAAAGATATGAATGCTATTTTTGAGAGCAAGCTGATTTTAATCCTGTAAACATGTTGGATTTTGAAGATGCTATCTCTGAACATGATTTCAAACCAAATTGCTTCTCATCCTCTTCCTCCACTCAATACTCCACTGTTCTAAATCAAACAAATCTAGATAGCTTCTCTATAGATCCTTATGGCAATTTAAAACAACCCAATCTAACTCTAGTATGTTTTTTTTCTTTTATCCTACCGATTCTTTATTTTATTTACATTTTCTTATTTCTAAAAAGGCTGAAGAATAAATGCAGGAGCCACAAGCAACTGATTTTAAAGCCAGAAACAATGATGAGGAGGAAAATGTGGCCTTGAAAAAAAAGCTAAGGGAATTAAGTAGTCTAAATTTCCACTCTCAAAGAAAAAGAATTGATACTTCATCTCAAACCCCTTTTTCTTCTATCAAAGAATTTTTGAAGAAATGTAATGCTAGTGAGTGATACCATACCTCTTAATACTTTACTCTGTTTTTCTTCTACTTTTTGTTAATATTTCTTATCACTCTAGAACAAGTGGAAGTTGCTAAAGAGATCCTAAAGTTTGAAATGAAAAAATACAAGCTCTCTTTAAGGAGGGATGATAGGGCACAAGAATTGGAGGAGAGGAATCATGAGCTCTCTTTACAGGAGTATGATAGGGCACAAGACTTGGAGGAGAGGAAGTAAGAGCTCTCTTTACAGAAGGATGATAGAGCAAAAAACTTGGAGGAGAGGAAATATGAGCTCTCTTTACGGAAGGATGATAGGGATCAAGACTTGGAGGAGAAAAAATTTGAGCTAACTCTTAGTATTGAAAAATCAAAGAAAGAGGAGAAAACGCTTGAGCATAAAAACTTGATGGAACAGATGAAATTTAAGCATGATCTTGAAGAAAATTAAAAGAAGAAAAAAATTTTAATGGAATGTGTTAAAGCCAATAAATCTTATGAGTTAATTGAATGTCTAATAAACAATTTTAATGACTATTGTGTTTTATTTCTTTAATACTTCAACTATTCATAATTATTTGTACATAAAATTTAACAATAATTTCCTGTATTTTTTTACTCTATCAATCATTAGTTGAAGTTTTGTATTTTAATTTTTAAACTTCATTTTTGAATAAATTTTTAAAGTCTTATTTGAAAATTTGCTGATTCCCCCCCCCTCTGAATTTTCTTGAAATAAGGGGTGGGTATCACCAAACTTCTTTCAAGTCAAGAATTTTGCAAGTCTGATATGAAAATTTGGCAATACCCCCCCCCCTGAATTTTACTGAAGTAAGGGATGGGTATCACCAAAATGTTTACAATTCAAAAATTTTACATTTCAGATTTTAAAATTTGGCATTAACCCCCCCCCCTGCAATTTATTGAATCAAGGGGTGGGTGTCACCAAAATTTTTACAAGTCATCAATTTTGCATGTCAGATATGAAAATTTGGCATTATCCCCCCCCCCCTGAATTTTATTGAAGTAAGGGGTGGGAATCATTAAAATTTAATATAATTACATAAATTAATATATAAACAACTAATATATATCAATTTCCCTAGTTTTAAATTAATGAAAATTCCTCTAGCCAAAATGTGGATAAATCTAGAAACAAATGTTTGGGACTTTCCACAAGTGTAGGCAGAGGAGACTCATGAAACAAATAAATGTTGTCATGATTCCCATTTATACAACACAAGGTTGTTGGCCCATTACTTTACTTTAGGAACTTGAAATATAAGAGTTATTTATAGAAAATTTATGAAAAAATAAAAAATATTTGATGACTCTACTCATCCCCATACTTTTCTGATCTACATAAAGTTGTTTTATATCTGTTAAATTCACCTTCTTTTTTTTACCTTGTTTATTTGGTGGATTAATTTTTGACTGATTTGAAATGAATGTCTGAAATGTGTGAACTATTGACAAGATTCTAAGCCAGGTGGAGCTTTGGTTGTTTGGTGATGAAAATTAGAAGAGCTCCAAATTGTTTAAATCACACCATTTCCATAACCAAACTCACTGATGCACTTATGGTCTGGAAAATATAAGCCATTTCTTTTGATTTTAGCTGGAGATGGTATTGGTTTGCCAGTTATTGGATTGGTGTATGAGAAAATTTCAAAAGTAAGATAATTGGCATCATTCCTATTGATATGAATATTGTTATGAAATCCCAAATAAGTAATAATAACATTTGAAAATAAAAGATATAGGTTGCTAATGGATATCCAATTGGAGTCACACCAATTTGGTATTCCAACTTTGGTAGCAATTTAATGATTCTTTTAGAAAGCTTTATTGCAGAGTTTTTTGAGGCAAAGAGCAAGAAAAGTATTAAAAGTAGGTAAGGTTTCAGCCTAGGTATCTCCAGGACTGAGTAATTCTTATGTTTAAAATAAGATAACCTTAATTACATTAAGCTTATTATTCAAAAATAAGGTTAAAATACTTATATTAAGGATTATAATACATATATATATAATTATCACACTATTAAATGACTTATAGTAGTTTAAATAGCTTATCTATAGCCTAATATTACTTATTAAGATGTTAATGTAGTCATAATATACTTATCTTAAGTGATATTAAGTAATTATAGACATACATAAACCTCATATTCAGTGATATATGTAGTTATATTATGTATATTTAGGTCTATAAGTGGGTTTTAACCTCTTAATAGCCTATAACCTTTATTTTTCTGCTTATTTTAGGTCATATGGACGTATTCAGTCGACTCACAACACCTACACAAGCATATACACCTATTTCAGGTGCATATTTTCAGTTTGGACAGCTTAATCTGCTTCCTTGGATGGATTTTCACAGATTTATGGGTTGGGATATGATTACTGGGTTAATATGGATGCTTGGGGATGTTTTTGGGGGCTTGGACATTTAATTTGGTTCCTTTATATGGTTTGGGTTTCATTTTATCCTCTTTGGATGAGTTATTTTATCTGTTTCTTTATGGTATCCGCTTTTATCAGTCTATTCTATTTATGGTATGGGTCTGTGGTATCATTAATTGAGATTGAGGGTCCCTACAGGAAGTCTGGGTGTTGAAAATGCTTGAAGTGGAAGCCATGGGGAGGTGATGGTCCCTCACAGTGCTGTAATTGCCAGGGATAGCAGTGACATCATCTAGATTGAAGGTCTGTGCACTCCAGTGGATTTTGGTATAAGTAAGGGAGGATTTTGATGGTTTATAGACATCACTTACTTACTAAAACTCATATAAACACTAAAAAACAGTTATTATCATATAGAAATATATCATAAAGCCTTTATAAATTGATCTTATCTTTATATAAGCTATAACTATATTTTATTAGTCTATTTTCCACCACTAGCACGCATAAGATCCAAGTATTTTGAGTTTAATTGAGAATAAATATTTTATCAGTCTTCCCCTGAGTTTTACTTACTAAATCATTTATTAATAAGTAGTTTGACCATTAATATTTACTATTAAATCATACTTATATACTAGCCCAAACTGACATAAGGTGTCCCATAAGCGAAAATTGTCATCTTTTTCAGCTTTAGATAATTTTTTAAGTAAAGAATAGATGACTATGTAAATAAAATGAGTGACATGATTTTAAGAATGAAAAATATATTATCAGACATACCCAGAGAATAGCCTTTTAAAAATCCTGGTCTCCAACCAAATCCAATCATAATACCACCCAACAAATTTGTATTCCTTATTGGTAAGCATATAAAAGCCATTTGATATAGTGTTATTATGAAATTGGATAGTTTATTAAAGGTTTCATCTTTTAAACCATTAAAAGAATGATTTTTTTAAATAAGTTGAGGTTTAAAAGAATCACTGATAACTGCTATAATTTTATCATCTCCAGATTTTTTGTTAAATATTTTAAATCTTCTGGAACTCATTTGGATAAGAAATTTTTTAAACCACTTTAGTTTTATAGTACACAATATTTGATATATGGCCAAATAAGCAATCCAAATAATTTTTCTTTTTTACATTTCTTTTATTCTGCTGACTTTGTTTATCATTTTTTTTAATATTTTGGATGATGATTGAAATGAAGTTGAATTCAAAGAAGATGATAAAGAGGATAAAGCAGATGATGATAGAGACGTAAGAGGTGATTGTGACAAAATATACATTTTTTTCTCTAAACAAAAAAAATTGTGTCAAAAACCCAAAAAAAAAATGGAAAATAAATAAAACTCACAAAATTTAGTTTGTTTATTCAACCTTGAGAATTTTTTTGATCAAAATTAATCCAAATACTTTTTTTTGAAAAGAAATTAAATAATTAAACTGTCCTTGAAAAAAAATTGAAACAAAAAAAAGAGTAACCAAAAAATAAGAATAAAAACAAACATCATTAAAACTATTTTCCAAAAGAATGAATTTCAAAGCTATGCGGTGTTAGTTATACCACCTAAAGTCCTTGAAAAATAATAATTAAAAAAATTATAATCAAAAATCTAAACCAAAAAAAAAGGTATCAGAAAAATTATTCCCAAAAAAAAAAAAATCATAAACACACCAAATTTATTTTTGAATCAGCTTGAGCCATAAAAAGTTTTTTTATAATATTCTGTAAAAAAAAATAATAATAATAATAATAATGTTAATAAAAGTAATAAAAATTTTCTTTTACATACTCCCATATTAACCCTCTTTGTCTGCCTCATTAACTTCCTTTTGATGTCTTCAAACCCCCCCCTCTCACTTCTTGATCTCCTCAAAACCCCCTTACCCCCCTTTAGGCACCTCTTTCCCCCCCCTTAACCCCCTTTTACCTCTTTTAGGCTTCCTAACAACACTCCCCCCCCCTTATCCCCTCCCCCTTCCCCCCTCTCTGCTCCCCTCATCCCCTCCACCACTTCCCCTCCCCTTATCCCTTTCCCCTCCCCTCCCTACCCCCTCCCCTCTCACCTTGCCTCCTCCCCCCTTCAACTAACTATCAAATTGCTAAATGAACTGCATAGAATTTTTTTAGCTAAGAATTGGAGGGTGGAGGAAAAGGTGAGAATGGAGGGAGGAGGGTAAGAAGTTGGGGAGGGGATGAGGGGAGGGGATGAGGGGAGGGGATGAGGGGAGGGGATGAGGGGAGGGGATGAGGGGAGGGGATGAGGGGAGGGGATGAGGGGAGGGGATGAGGGGAGGGGGAAGTTGTTGAGGGGATGAGGGGAGGGGTGAGTGTTGTGAGGCAGCCTAAAGGGGATAAAAGGGGGAAAAGGGGGTGCCTAAAGGGAGGAAAAATAATGACTAAGGGAGATAAAAGGGGGGGAAAGGTGAGAAATGAGGGGTGAGGAAGAGAATAAGGGGGAAAAGGGGGGATTGAGGCAGTCAAGAAGGGGGAAACGAGGTAAAAAGAGTAGGACAAGAGAGAAAATAGGGAGAGAAAAAACAAAAAGAATTAGTTTAACCTTGAAAAAAAAATGAAGTACTTAAAAAAAAAAAGAAAAAAAACAAGAAACAATAAAAAGAAAAAAAATCATGATTAGAATATAAAAAATCAACAAAAATGAAAAAATGACTTACCTGGTGAGATGAGTTAAAAAAAATTCAACCAAAATCTTTGAGGGATGTTTGAGGAGTGGAGGAAAAGAATATGAGTGAAGAATAAAAAAAAAGAAATACTGAAAAAATATGCAATTTCATGTTGAGCTGGTTAAAGAAAACCAATGAGCCATCCAAAAGCGAGATATTCACTGTAAATTCAAAAAAAAATGAATATGCAACAAAAAAAAATACCAAACCAAATGAAAAAACAAGGAAGTTGAAAATTGGAAGAGTACCAAAAAATAATTTAAAATGGTGGTGAAGAGAAATGTTAGAGAGTAATTGGCATAATGACAGAGTGTATGCCAGTTGAATGAATGTTTTGTGATTCAAGAGAGGGGAAATTCAGTGCTGGTTCAGGATCCTCTTCTTTATAAATATCATTTCACTCATCCTTTAAATCAGCTAGGATATTGTGGAGTATAACGCAAGTCATGATCCAATGATTTGCAGTTTTGATCTCCAATTGTTTTTGAAATTGGATTCTGAGCTCTTCTAGACTAGAAAATCATCCCTTAAAAATACCTATAGTGTGTTCAATCTGTACTCTTGATTGGGAAAGGTGATAATTAAATTTAGTTTTGGGGTCATTTTCTAGGGTTGCACCACGGAAAGCAGGTATAATTTACTTCCCACTTGCATATGCTGAGTCTGCAATAAGGTACTGAGATTTGTCAAAGTATGAGTCTGGGTTTTGAGAAATCTTCATTCTTTGGAAGACGGAAAAGTCATGTCATGATCCAGGGCAGCCACTATGAAAAGAAAATATTTTTTATTGACATCACATATAATTTGAACAGCAATAGAGTATCTAGAAGGAAGATAAAAAGTTAGTTCATGAATGATGAGAAATTGGAGAAGATTTTGAAGAAACCTTTTTTTGAAATCAAAATAATGGTTGCCATCATGAGCAGGCTTTTGGTTCAAAAGTATAGTTGTACCATCAAAAAAACCTACACAGCCAGTGTCAGCCAGGCTACTAGACTTACCCAGTGAAATAAGTAATTATTTACTGGATGAAGCCGCACCTTATCATCTTTAATTATTATTTAATTATCATTTAGTTACATTAAAATTAGTTATAAATTAACTAGTTACAGAATGTTAAAATTAAATTAATTAATTAAATAAATAAGTAAAATTAAAATTATTTTGTCCCTTATATTTTTCTCTAACACCGTGCTCAATTGACAGGTTGGGAAAAATAAAACTTTATATTTAAAAAAATAAAATACAAAGATAAAATAAGATTTAAATATTCAAATAATATTAAATATATACAAAAAAATCAAATTTCTTATTTGGGATTGACATTTACAGTAAATATTAAAAATATTGATGTATTTCTGACATACTCTGTAAATACATCTTTTTGACGCCTTCTTTTTGGAATAACTTTATTATTTGAAATACTCTTTCTGGAATGTTCTTTTTCTCTCTCTTTTCCTACTGTTTTTAGAATTTGATTTCGGTGCTTTGTCTCTCCTTTGCCTATAAAAGGCCTCTCTTTTTGTTGTCTTTTGATCATTCTATCTTACCAACCCATTTTATTACAACAATAACCAATAAAAAACTTATTCTTATATTCTATATCATTAGTATTTACAATAGCGTAATTCTAATTTATAAATTATATTAATATTTTAATCCTACCTCTTTTTATTGAGTAAAACAATCATTTTTGAATTAAGAAATACGTACAAATTTGTTGAGAATCCATTTAAGCCTTTTAAATCCTCGTAGAACTTCGTACCCAAACTTCTAGACTAAAAGTGTACCTTGACAATTGGGGGCCTTTCCGAAATATCGACGGCGCAACGTTACTGGAGGCGTAATCGAGAGGACCATCGGCGTAGAAGCACCTGTAAAGGACGAGTGGAGGCAAGAAAACGACAAACGTCATACGTCACGTAATAAAAGTTTTTGCTGCGAACGGGAATCAAACCGCGCTCCAAAACTTAAGTTCATATACTGACTAAAGATCGTATATATCGTGGTAATTATTGTGATTACTATTTGTGGGTTACTCTTCACTCTTCATTTGCTACGTATTTCCTTTTACTCAGCACTCTGTAAGTGGCATTAATTTGCTCATTTTGCAGGGGGAGGTGTCTGGTAATTGAAATTTATTTTTATTATTATATTTTTTTTTATTTTTCCTGGTTGACCATAATAGAGCAATAACTGTTCTTAGTCCCAGAGGTAATAAAATAATTATATATTAATATTAATTATTATCATTTTTCAGTTGACAATTGTCCTGATTAATTTGAATTTTTATTGTTCCAGTTGACAAACTGTCCTGACAATAATATTTTTATTAAATAAAATAATTATTATAAATTTTCAGTTGACATTTGTCCTGATTAATTAATTGTTCCAGTTGAAAAATTGTCCTGACAATTATATTTTTTTTTAATAAATAATTAACATTTCATTACTTCAGTTGACTTTGAGTCCTGGTAATCCAATAAATCTTTTTAAGTAATAAAATTCATATTTAAATTACTTCAGTTGACATTAAGTCCTGGTAGTTAATTAATCAGTTAAAATAATTTTTATTAATAAAGATTCATATTTGATTATTTCAGTTGACAATAAATCCTGGTAATAAATTAGTTGATTTAAATCCTGAAAATAAAAATTAATAGAAATTCTAATTTATTTCTACAGTTGATTGCATTATCCTGGTTTTAAATTTTTTTTTATTAATTTTATTTAAGTTGATTTTTATCCTAAAAAGATTTTTTTTTATTTTTATTTTATTTCTGTTAAATAAAAATTAAAAATAAAGACTAATTAATTTTTTGTCTCTTTTCCTTCATTTCAGTAGAATCTTAAAATGACTGATCAAAGTGGTTTTACTGCACGTGAAGAAGAACTAGACTTAATTGATTATGATGAGCCTACTTCTGTAAGTTCTCCTTTAACAAGAAGAATTTCTCAAACTAATAAATCCTTGCCCCAAACAGGATGTGGAAATGGAAGAAGTAGAAATCCTAGTGGACAATACTCAGGATCAGAAACCCAGGACAAACCCACCAGAAGAGCTTCCAAGAGGCTTCAAGATAAAAAAGATGCTGTTGTCCCAGCAGATAAAGAATCTGTCAACCCACATAAAGGAGTTAAAGACAGACAGCTTAAAACTAAAGGTAAGGGTAGATGCCTTGGAAGAAAGGGAGAAAAGAATAAATACTTCTCTCCAAGAGAAAAGGAAACCTCTTCCTCCCAGGGATCAACAACAATTGGCTCCCCAATCCCAAGAGATGGTGGAAGTGTCCAAGTGGCAGTGGGACTGGCTGAACACACAGTGGGACTACTTAGCTCAAAATCAGCATCAATTACCTCAGGTAGGTCCATCAAGGCCCACCCAGGCAAACCCCACTCCTCCCCACCCTTATCAAGGAGGAAAAAGAAGAAGGAAGCCCAATATGGTGATACCCAGCAAACCCTGGTACGTCCCTCTATTGATTCTCAAGTACCTTTTCTTGTGGCTGACTCTGTTCCTTCAGGTAAATATGGAAGGCAGGATGAAACCTTGAGACCTATAGAGGCTGGGAATAGTAGACAGTTATCTCATGTATCCAATCCATTACTTTTAATTGCTACCTCAATGATTAATCCTGATATGGCTGTGATTGATGAAACTCTTGACCTTGAGTTCTATGAGAGTCTGGAAAGTTACTCAGTTTCCTTATTGAGAAACACTCCAGATGTAGCAAGAATTAATGATGAGCACTTGAGAGATATTATTGCCAAGCAAAATCATATAATGAACAATATGCAATTGACTCAGAGATATAATAGTTTGTTAACTGATCAGGGTTATCAAGCATTAAAAAGTGAAGCACAGAGAGTCTCTGATGAATTGTCTCATTACAAAGCAACCCATGAAAAGAAAATTGCTTTATGGCAAAATATAAAAAATGATTTGTCTAAACTAAAAGATACTGTATCTGCCTGTTGCCAGGAGGTAGAAATAGATAAGATAAATCTGAAAAGATTGAGTGACCATTCGTCATCTTTTCAACATAAAAACCAATTATCTTTTGCAACTGTCAATGAAAGTTTATCTAGTCTTCCAAGAATGAAAACAAGACTAACAACCATTGAAGAAACATTGAACTCATTTTTAAATGACCAAAAATATTCTGACAATTCTGTGAAGGAACATATAGTGCAGGATTCTCAACCAGTACCTGTGGCTAGTTCATCTAAAATAAAAATTGATCCAGAAATACCTGTTGATAACACTGAGTTTCCATCAAAAACTGATGATGCACCAGGATCTGCAACAGAAGGATTAAACAATGAGATTTCAGCACAATTAGAGAAATTACAGCTGCTTCTTACTCAGAAACAAGCTAGTACTAAGGAGACTCCTTCAAATCAAAAGAATTGGCCAAAACTTGACCAGTACCCAACATTTGATGGTGCTTCTTCCTCTGATTGGCAACAATTTATTTGCAGAATTGATAATTTAAAAAATTCTTAAAAACTCCCAGATGAGGAAATTGTGTCCAAATTAATTTCTTTGTTCACTGATGTTGCCCTGATGTGGTATGAATCTGTTCTCCTGGATGGGAATGACTACTCATGGGAGGATTGGAAGAAATTAATTAAAGCACAATTTGGTGGCTCCAAGTTCAGAATGGCTCAACAAAGGCAGTATGAGGAAACTAGGTATAGCTCTTCTACTGATAAACCTATTGAGTTTTTAATGAAACTTGTAAAAATCTTAAGGGCAATGGACCCAAATATGGAGTTTGATTTATGGAAGGACAGGATCCTCTATAAATTACCAATGTCTCTGAGAGACTTGATTGTGGCTAGGACTGAGTTCTCCAAAGAACCCTCTTCTTTCATTAATACTTGCAATGAGATACTTCTAAACAATAAGTATGATGCAAGAAGATTCATTCCTAGGACCCCTTTGGAGAAACCCTCCACTTACCAACAAAAACCTCTGGAAAAGGTTGGTAAACCTTCTGCCCCTGTTGCACCAAAGAAGTATGCAACAAACACTTGCTTCAAGTGCAAAAAGCCTTGGCAGAAAGGCCATGTTTGTGACAAGAAGATAAATCTTGTGGAACAAACAGAGGAGCATGCTGATGACACAGTGGCACTGGATGATACATCAAGTGATTGTGCCAGCAATATTTCATATGAATCTCAACAAGAAATCTTGATGCTGGAAGAAGATATTCATTATTTAAATACTATTGACATTGATAATAATGATTTATCTACAGTTGAGGATGCTGAGATCATAAAGAACATTGAGGATAACTCAATTGTTATTGCCCCTCTTAAGGCACCAGTCTTGATTAATGGAACCAGCATTGAAGTTGTTCTGGATTCTGGAGCTGGAGGAAGTGTAGTATCTGAAAGAGCACTTGCCTCAGTAGATCAAGACTATAAATCTAAACTGTTGCCTATCATTTCTGAAAATTGGAGAGGGTATGGCTCTGTTTTGTCCCCCATTGGTAAATACAAAGCCACAGTGTTTTTTAAATATAACCATGGTTTTGTAAGAGCTATTTGTGATTTTGTTGTCATGAAAAATGATAACTTGAGCAATTGGTTTATTGTAGGGAATGATATTTTAACCAAGTATGGAATAAAATTGGATCCTTCAAACCAATGTTTCACAATGGGGTTGAATGGGAAGAGAAAATTTAAAATTTCCTCCCCTAAAAAATTATTAAAACCAGAATTGAACACATGTAATTCTGTGGTTCAATGTAAAGGAAGATCTACAAAGGAAATGCATGCCCTTATGTCTGAAATTGACAATGCCTCTTTTGGAGAACAAATTTCTGGTGAGGATAAAGATTCCATCATTAACTTGATAAAATCTTTTCCTATGGCCTTTGCTCATGGGTCACATGAACTGGGATTAGTTAAAGAGGAAATGAAACTTTCATTTTCTTGCCCATTAACTGATATACCACCTAGTTTAAAGAAGAAGCCTTATCCTGCTTCTCCCACAAAGAGAAAAGATATTGAAGATAACATCTCTACCCTTTTAAAAATGAATATTATTGAAAAGGTAGTTGAAACACCTAAATATTGTGTTATCTCACCTGTCCTAATTTCTTATGAGAAAGATAAAGCCAGGTTATGTGGTGATTATAGAGCACTAAATACTTATACTGTTGATTATATCTATCCTTTACCTAGAATCAGCTCTATACATGCTACTTTACAGGGTGCTAAATATATCAGCTGTTTGGATGGTAATAAGGGATATCACCAGGTACCTGTTGAGAAAAATTCTCAGAACTTTCTGATGATTGTCACTCATATGGGTATTTATAAGTATATTAGGATGCCATTTGGCCCTAAAAATGCCCCTTCTGTTTTCCAAAAAGTAATGGATAACACATTCCATCAAGAGATAATTGAAGGTTGGCTGATGGTTTATATTGATGATATCATTATATTCTCAAAAACATTTGAGGACCATCTTAAACACCTGTGTAAAGTATTCCAGAAAATGGATGAAATAAATATGACACTTGCTTTGAAGAAATGTAAATTTGGTTTCCATTCTTTAAAAGTTCTTGGTCATGTTGTTTCAGGCTTACAGATATGTGTTGACCAGAACAAAGTGGCAGCCATACAACAGGTGAAAGCTCCTACAACAGTAAGAGAGCTCCAAAGTTTTTTGGGAATGTGTGGATACTATAGACAGTATATTAAAAATTACCAAGTCATAGCTTTACCCCTTACCCAATTAACTAGAAAGGATGTTGCTTTTGTCTGGAATAGTGAAAGACAAAGAGCCTTTGACACTATGAAACACTGTTTGATGTCAGCACCAATTCTTGCTTTACCTGACTTTGATCAACCATTTGTTTTGTACACTGATGCCAGTTTCATTGGTCTTGGTGCTGCCCTCCATCAAAAACAAGTGATAAATGATAAAGTTTCAGAAGTAGTAATTTGTTATATTTCAAGAACCTTGAGAAATAGTGAATTGAAATATGGTGCTACTCAATTAGAGTGTTTAGCTGTAGTATGGGCTCTAGAAAAGCTTCATTATTACCTAGATGACCAGAAATTTGAACTTGTCACTGACTGCAGTGCAGTTAAATCCCTTTTAAACTTGAAAACACCTAATAGACATATGTTTAGATGGCAGTTGGCTGTTCAAGAGTACAGAGGGAGAATGACAATTATTCACAGAGCTGGTATTGGTCACTCAAATGTGGATATGTTATCAAGGTTACCCTTACCAAATGATGACTCAAATCCTGCTTATGATCCTGAGGATGAAATTATCCATATCCATGGGATATATGTGGTTGATATGGAGGAAGAGCTATTACAGCTTATTCTGGAATCATATGATAAGGACACTGACTTGAAAAAGTTATGCACCATATTAAATGATCCAAAGAATGCTTCAATACAAGCATTAATTAAAACCCTTCCACCAAAGTACCAAAAAGGTTTGGAAAAAGGAAAATTTTCAATTGATGAAGGGTATCTATATTATAGAAGAAAGTTGAGTAATGTTATTGTTATTCCTCCTTCTATGAAAGAAATCATCTTGAAAATTTGTCATGATGACATATTAGCTGGACATTTTGATCTTAACAAAACAATGATCAGAATTAAGAACACTGCTTGGTGGGCTAATATGTCTGAGGACACAAAATTATATGTTGAATCCTGTGATTCATGCCAAAAATCAAAAAGATTAACTGGTAAAAGAGCAGGATTAATGCAACATATTGAACCTCCTGATGCCCCATGGCAAATAATAAACATGGATTTTGTAACAGGATTACCTATTGCTGGTAAAGACAGTTATAACTCTTGTTGGGTTATTGTGGACAGATTCACAAAAATGTGTAAATTTATCCCTACCCACAAGGATGTTTCCACTAAAGAATTAGCTTTCTTATGGTGGTCTCATATGTTTAATACTGCTGGTTTTCCTAAAGCCATAATCTCTGACAGAGACCCTAAATTTACTTCTGAATTTTGGATGTCTCTGATGGATGTTTGTGGTTGTGATCTGAAACTTTCTACTGCCAATCACCCTCAGACTGATGGTTTAGCTGAAAGAATGATTCAGACTTTAGAGGACATGATAAGAAGATATTGTGCCTTTGGCCTTGAGTATAAAGATAATGACAGATTCACTCATGATTGGGTTACCTTACTTCCTGGGTTAGAATTTGCTTATAATAGCACTGTTCATTCTGTTACTCAAAGAAAGCCTTTTGAGCTCTGGCTTGGATATGTTCCTAATACTCCTGCCCAAATTCTCAATAACAAAATACCTAAATTGGATATACATCCTGGTGTAAAATCTTTTCTTCAAATGCAACAACTATGCAGAAATCATGCTCAAAAATGTATTGAAAAATCATTTGAATATGAGAAGAAAAGATGGGACAAATCCCATAAAGAATACACTTTTAAAAAGGGTGATGAAGTGTTGATTTCTACAGTCCACTTCAACTTACAAGGTAATAACAAATTAAAAGATCCATTTGTTGGTCCTTTTGTTGTCAGAAGAATGATTGGAGATAATGCAGTTGAAGTTATTCTGTATTCCCCATATGACAGAAAACATCCTGTTTTTCCAATATCTCTTTTGAAACCTTACACATCCAATAGTGATTTATTTCCAAGAAGGAGGGGTAGACCAAAGAAAACCCCAAATGAAATCACTGAGACAGCAGAAATTGAAAAAATATTAAATGACAGAATAGTCACTGCTGAGAAAGGTACAGAATACTTATTGAGATTCAAGAATAAATCATCTGAATATGATTCTTGGATACCTGGGAAGGAGATATCTAATCTTCCTACTCTACTAAAAAAGTATAAGAAGAAAAAATCATAGCATTTTTTTATTTTTTTTTTAGAGTAAGGGAGTGTCAGCCAGGCTACTAGACTTACCCAGTGAAATAAGTAATTATTTACTGGATGAAGCCACACCTTATCATCTTTAATTATTATTTAATTATCATTTAGTTACATTAAAATTAGTTATAAATTAACTAGTTACAGAATGTTAAAATTAAATTAATTAATTAAATAAATAAGTAAAATTAAAATTATTTTGTCCCTTATATTTTTCTCTAACACCGTGCTCAATTGACAGGTTGGGAAAAATAAAACTTTATATTTAAAAAAATAAAATACAAAGATAAAATAAGATTTAAATATTCAAATAATATTAAATATATACAAAAAAATCAAATTTCTTATTTGGGATTGACATTTACAGTAAATATTAAAAATATTGATGTATTTCTGACATACTCTGTAAATACATCTTTTTGACGCCTTCTTTTTGGAATAACTTTATTATTTGAAATACTCTTTCTGGAATGTTCTTTTTCTCTCTCTTTTCCTACTGTTTTTAGAATTTGATTTCCGTGCTTTGTCTCTCCTTTGCCTATAAAAGGCCTCTCTTTTTGTTGTCTTTTGATCATTCTATCTTACCAACCCATTTTATTACAACAATAACCAATAAAAAACTTATTCTTATATTCTATATCATTAGTATTTACAATAGCGTAATTCTAATTTATAAATTATATTAATATTTTAATCCTACCTCTTTTTATTGAGTAAAACAATCATTTTTGAATTAAGAAATACGTACAAATTTGTTGAGAATCCATTTAAGCCTTTTAAATCCTCGTAGAACTTCGTACCCAAACTTCTAGACTAAAAGTGTACCTTGACAGCCAGGGAAACCTTCAGCTTGCATTACTTGAGAGGATTCAGGTCGCTGTTGTGGAGTTGGCCAAGCAAGTGTTTGATACTTCAGGGAAAGGATAGAAATCATACAGTGCTTGGTGTATAATATAACTGTACCATTACCTATGTTAAAGAGATTATTCAAATGTCTTACAGCAGCACCATTTCCATTTGAGCCAAGGCAACATAGTGCAACAGAAATTTGAATAGCGCGTTCACACTGTTTATTTTGAGAATTTTTATGAAAGATAGGATTTTCGGAGATGAATTTAATAAAGTTTGAAGAAAGAATTGGGAGAAGTCTGAAATAGTTGAGGAATGTTGAGAATGGAGCAGAGATCATATCTGGGATCATGATGAAGATTTGGCCCCCTTGGGTTTATGTAACTCTTTTTTGAAGGAAAAGACATATAGGCTAAAGCATCTTCCAAATCAGATTCAGATTTATAATGAAGAACTAAAAGTAAAGCAATAGCATTCCTAGTTGAGTGAAGTAGCTGCCTAGTAGAGAGGTGTTTCATAGTTGTCAGTGGAAGGCTTATGTGATGAGAGAAGTGGGAATTCACCGCCAAATGTGCAGTTGGGGTGTTTAGATAGAGAAAAATTTAAGTGTTTGCCACCAAAATTAAGTAGCTTAGAGTGAGGAAAGACTTAAGGATGGCATCAGAAATTATAAGTCATGTGACTTTCTTAAAAATCCATCATGGATGTGATGGGTTTGGGATCAGGAATTAGGAATGGAAATTGGGGTATAAGAGGCAGGATAATGTGTTATTGTGGATTCCATATCCACTAGCCCTGGGGCTAGTGGATTGGAATCTTCTGCAATTAATAATGTCTGATCCCAGTAAAAAAAATTCCTGATCCCTAATTACAGATCCCTCAACTTTGATACCCCCTAATTTGAATGAAAAAATTGATGAAACTTTTCTAATAGAGGGTCTCAAACATGGAAAATGCTGAAATACATTAAATTCATTTTAAGCCATGAAAAAATGGATATCCCCTCCATGTTAAGTCATTGGAAGATATGTTTTAAGGAGTAAAAAACACCTTAATGGAATTTTATTACCTATTATTTTGCTTTAAAAAATTGGGTTTTTGTAATAGCTGATTTGTCATGTTTGAGACAATCTAATTTTAGAGTATGGCTGTTGTGTATGGTGTGTCTTACCAGCTTTTCCCAAAGTATTATTGAGAGCGTGACAGGTATCTCCCGCTTCTGCAGATACATGTCCCAAAGTTGAAGTTAAAGTTGCCAAAGCTCACCAACATTTATTGAAGTAGCTATATATAATAATAGATTACAAAAACCTATTTGCACATTTTTGAAAATAATTGGGTCAAACCCTTACTGTCCTCAACTGACTTCACATAGAATTCCATGTAGAGCACGGGTCCCGCTATGCTAGTGTTTATGATAAAATAACCAAACCATGTAGTCGGTTGTTCTACCTTGTCAATCATATATGATATTATGGTTGATCCTGCCTAGTTGGTTTTTCAGTGAGCTTTCAAGTTGAGTAGTCAACTTGGCTTGGGATCGCCAGTCTTTTTTTTTTTTTTTTTTTTTTTTTTTTTTTTTTTCTTGACAACGGTAGCTGTGGGGAAAAAATAGATGAACAAGACAATAAAAAATTACCGTGTAAAATTGGACAAGAATAGAAAAGAAAAAGGTTCTTATTTAAACGATGAGTTTCAGTGACATATCGTATTTTTTGCCGGATTTTTAAAGTAAACTACTTTCATATCAGTAAAAAGTGAAAAAGTGAGGAAAGATGGCATAGTAAACAACGGATTGGATTGGATAATATGATTCATGACGTAATTTTTACTTTCTAACATATAGTTCTAATTGTAAAATCTTCCTAGTTGTCTCTAAAACTGCCCAGGCAAGCCATACTGAAGATTTAGGCTCCTTGATTGATATTGAACGTACAGCGCAAAAATGCTGATAACAGCAAGAACAATAAAAACTCGAAATACATACATTAGGGGGTATCAAAGTTAGAAATCTTCCATATTAAAATACCCCTTTTTTCCACCAACCCAACCATGATTAGCTTCTCATATATGGCATATTGTGCCCCAAAAACACCTTTTTACTGAGAAATAATGTCAACTCTGTAACTTTATTTTTGTGTCATTAAATACGTTTTAAATAATTAAAAATGTCTAACTTTGATACCCCCTATTTATCCTGCAGATATGCAAAATGAGTGGCATCTCAGATTAACGACTAGAAACTTTCTTCAAGAAGATATTGAAGTACAATCATATATGAGAAAAGAAAAGTGGACCAGTTAAGAAAACAAGAACATCCAGTTGAATAAATAAATTTTATTTGTGGGGTAACCATAGAGCTAGTTGGGGAAAATTGGGTATCATTTTTCGGTTGTTTATCATGAATAGTGATGAGCAATACAAACATATTGGAAACAGTTAGTACAGTTTTTCCAGAAAAAATCGAAACATTTAGACAGAAAGATTGAAATTTGACACCGGAACTGAAAAAATTGTTATGAATGAAGGCTAAATTTACTATTAAGTGTTAAATGGCCTGTTCAACAGTTTTGAGCCTTTTTGCAAAACTACACCAACCGTTTCCAATATGGTTGCATTCTTTTCAGTGAACAAGCTGTGTGGAGCGTAACTAGTAAGTTCATTAACCTTGTTTTTATTTGCAAGTCAAACCCAATGCTTTTCCATAATATTAAAAAGCGATGTATGTACATATGTGCATAAACATACCAGTACCCTTTTATTTAACGAAATGGTTCAAGAGCGTTAATTCAAATCATAATTTTGAGTACAAGTTTCATGTAAATTTCTTTTTGTCTTCATCTTTCATTTTTGGGGGAATGTGTGGAGTTGTGTCTTAAGTTAAAAGGTAGTTCGTTTGAGGTGATATAGGATTCAAGTTCATCATTTAAAACACGCATATATAAAGAACCAGAGTAGCTATATTAGTGCCAATTAAGAAGTGCGGATCTTTAGAAGCTCAAATTTATAGCTATGATTTCTTATGAACTGCCCCGCCAATACATACATACATCATAGTATGCACATGGAAAATGATTAACCAGCCTAGGAAAGGAAAATTATTCGGTAATCAACGTGCACAGGCCGTGAGGGTTTCACAGAAAAGCTATAAGGGAAAATCTTTTATTCTTCAATGCGTACACACTGGTGACAAAAAGAGTCTGTCGGCTCTAAAATGAAATTTAAAGATCTATATATAGTTTGTGAATATATTTGTAAACTAGATACATATACATATATGTATCTAGTAGCGTGATGTACAATTTAATTAAATGATTTTCTCCAGCAGCAGGACGTGCAACAACAACACACAAAGTGCCAGCAGCAAGAAGAATTGAAGTATGACAATAAAGGGGGGGGGAGGTAGATGGAGTGTGAAAGGAAGATTGAGTGAGCAAAAAGATGTGGCAATAATGAAGTCTGAAAACCTCACACATGAGTGGGGAAAGGGAAAGATGTATGGCGCTGATTTGTTTATCGATAGTCGACAATCGGTAGATTGTCCAATAATCAGATTATCAAATGAGTGAGTGAGAAATAAATTACCATCCCCTAGTAGCGAATCAAGTAGCCACTCAGTCGATGAAGTAGCAAAATCACGAAGTCAACAAATCAAGTCTCATATACCAATTCAGCAAATCGCTACAAGTCGATTGAAGTAAAAAAATTACAGGTTGACTGATTTTGCGCCAATCCGCAGACCAAGGAGAAGGAAAAATAAACCAGAAAAGGAAGCGGTCAGATAGTTTTTCGCTGGATAGTTTGTATAATAAAATATCCCCCACTGTCAGCTTTGTCCCCATCCCAACGCCATCTACAAATATTAGCCTCTGTGAAAGAGAGTTTACAGGCCTGCACTCAGCGTTGCCAGCTATTGGGTGCACTTTTCTGCCTGCTGGCTGCAACAACTACCCAAGCTCTGGTTCAGCATAAAGGCAGCGGGTGAGGCTTTAAGCACTACCAACGTATTTGATCCTGTAAGGCTAACAGTCTTGTGGGCGTTTTAAGGCACTATAATTATTATTACAGTTATCATCAAGATTGTGGCCGCTGGGAAAGCTTCAGCATACAAGTTTGAACTATTTTTCCTTCTGTTTTTACCTTGAATTAATTATCAAGTAATCCGATAAATACCCTTCTATAATTTGGATCTATTCCGCCGACACTATTTTACTCAAGGCATTTAATATACCCTCCCTTCTTCTTCAAGTAATACATCTAGGGACGTATCAATACTTGGAACCTTGATTTTTTACTTAAAGGTTGCTCGAGTAACGAGGAAATGTCTCAACTATCGACTTCAGGATCACCTTCGTCGCCGGTATCTTCGGTTGCGGCTCTTTCTCAATCTTCAGGGGTAGGGGATCTGCCCCCCAACGCTTCCACGGGGCGAGCAGGGTCAACTACTACTACTAATATAACCTCTTTATATAATGCTAATGCACCATCGACAAACCATTCGCACAAGCGCTATTCTCATCCTCCTCTTCAGCTTGCCATTCCTCCTAATAATCCACAATTCAACTCTATTCCTGAAGAAATGTTCTTGGATGGTGATCGTCTCAATCCCTGCCCTGATGAATCCAACTCCTTTCCTGGCCGTCCTCCTGGCCTTCATCCCCTGAGTATTCCTCGTCCATTGACTGCTAATCAAAAAATGTGGGTTTTATAAACACAACTTTGCCAGTTTTTCTTTTATAACATTGCTTTGCAAACTGTTTGTCAACTTTTTTTTCTTCTTCTTCTTCTGTGGTCCTGCTCCAAAATAAATATTTTAGATATATCATCTTAATGCAAATGCTTGGCGCGGCACTCATTGACGGTGGAGGTTAGTTTCATTAAATGTCTGAGGTTTTACTTTCTTTGGCTAATTCCTAAACGGCTACAAACTGATTAATTGGTTTGCTCTCTGTGGGCAGCCAACTTCGGCATTGGTTGCGCTATGTATCTGAATGCAAGTACAGTTCGCATATGGCCATTAACTCGTAAGGAAGATAATTATTAGGAATAATTTTGGCTGGTTGACTTGATATTGCCTTTAAATCATCTAACTCATTTGTGGTTGCTTTTTTTTCTGTTTATCAATCTGTAGAAAATACTGTAGCTGGCGATATGGCTGTGACAATTTTTATTCAAGGAATTTTGACCTTTTGTATTGCAAGTGGAATGGTCCATGTTGATCTTCGCAAAAATAAGATTGCAGCTTTTCCTTATCCATGGCCCGATACTTCGTGGGGTACCTTGGAAAAGAAAGATCCTGAGCAAGCTAAGTCCGTCATAGGTAAGGTTTGGAGGCGATTTAATAATGATCAAGGATTCACTAGAGGGCTACATTTCTTTTCTGGAAGCGATGTCAATGACATTTTTGATTTCAGTCAACCAAAAAAAGTGTTGCTCCGACGTCTTGCATGGTCTGTCTGGAAAGGAAGTGTCCTTTCAGTGCTCTACTTCATTTTGGTGTGGCCAATTTCCATTGCCATTGTTGCACGTCAGTTCACACGACTACAGATTTCTATAATGACATTGGATCATTCTCTTGAGTAGTTTTACTGGTAAGCTGATATTGGTTTGTTCCGCCTCATGTAGCCATTTGGCAAGATGAACAACTTGCTGGTACATTTATTGCACCACTCATCAAAGCTGTCTATGGCGCTGTTTTTGGCCTTTTGATGAATCCTGTTTGTGCTATGATTGCTATGGGATCAGAAGACTCGGTTCGGCACCATCGAGCTGAAATGCAAAGAAAACGATTTGAGAACCCCCTTTCAACCGCTATGGGTACTACTGCAGCTGAAAGAGTTTCAGTGATCACCGAATCCAATAGGGGTTTGGATATGATTGAAAGAGGAGATGATTTATCTAGTACCTTGGGTACCCCAATATCCCAGGTCCGAAATTCTATTGTTTTGGGCCGGAATGGCTCTCAGATGCGTCCATCTGCATTAAATCGCAATCTTTCAAACCCTTCAAAATATCCAAACTCAGGCCTTCCTGATTCTAGAGCCAATTTGGATAACTTGCGTCGCTCTCTTGATGTAGCAAATAATCCGCCACTTCCTACTGTCACCTTTCGAAGTGATTTGGCTCGTCCAGGGGGGGCTGGTCCTGATTTGGCATGGCGTTCTGCTGACGTGTATCGAAGAAGATCTTTGGATTATCACTCAGCGAATCGGCGAACAATCTTGGCCAATCTACAACCCCCCATGTCTGCTCATATCAGTCGTAGTGCAAGTTTGGGCTGTGCTGGCAGACGTGGAGGTGGAGAACATGTTCTGTCAAGGCCCCAAAGTGAATTTCATCCATTTACATCTGGTCAATCACATGAAGAACCTATAAGTATTCCATCAAGGGCTAGGAGGTTTATGCACTTGCGGACATTGGAAGAATCAAATACAGTTGATAACTCATCTCCTCAATCACCTTGTAATGAAGAAACTTAATCTGTGTGCAGAAACTCGATACTGGAATCCTTCGCTACACAAATATATACACGTATATTGATGGGCGCATATCAGTTTTACCTTGAAATTGTATTCAGTTTGATTCTGGTGCAAAAAGCTTCAAATTTTAGATTCATTATTTATTAATTATTCATCTATAGTAGTCAGTAACATTATAATACGTTTTAGGATTTCTCGGAAACAATAATAACTCTTATCAACTTCAGTCACGTTCAAATCGGGAGTCATTGAAAGTGAACTCTTGCAAGTCTGAAAACAAATCTATCCATACATTTTATTTATTTATATATCTGTATATATTTTTAATTTCAGGCCCAATCTATTTATTCATAGCTTTCCTTCTATTTCGAACTGCAACATTGTGTCATATTTATCTTTCGCAACTATCACCACATTGAAGGTGGCTCATGCGTGAAGAAGGACAATTCTTGTTTTTGGTTTTTTGGAACATCTTTGGAAAGCACATTCTTGTCCATTTTTACTTTTTCAGAAGAATTATGATTTTAATTGGACCATTCGGAACCCTCAATCAATACCCTTCGTTTTTATCTTAGTGTCATGATTTTAGTATGTAAGATAGCTCATTCAATGCTGATTTTTTTATTTTTTTATTTTTTATTTTTACGTTCTCATTGGATTTTGCATGCGACCACTTGGTTGTGCGTACGCATGTATGTTTTTAGATATTGCTTTTATAGGCTTGTGTCCAATTGCTTTTCTCATTGCTTATTGATATGAGTTTTGTGTAATACTACTAGACCACCACCGATTAGGTTGATTGTTTTTGGGAATAGTCATTCATTTTTAGCATATAAATTTATCTTGAGCTTGAAATTAAAAATAAAAAGCATTCCAAGAGGAAGTTAGAGTTACATACCTTAATTGAGGCTTAGGATTAGTTGAGAGAGTGAAATAAGTAAGATAATAAGTTCAGGGAAGAGGAGGAGTGGAAATTGGGTGAGGATGAGTAGCGGATGTAAGATGAGGAGAGCAAAAGAAAAAAGATTGGGAGTGGAGTGGGAATTGTTTGGTCAGTAATGTCTTCCCAATTCATTGGATTACCCATCAGTGTCGAATTATCCAACGGTTCGTTGGTTTTTTTGATTTTTCTTATCTTCCTCATCCTCCACTCATTTCCATCATCGTGCTCTTCTTGAATACCAGGAACCGTCGTCGAAGGTCTCGTTCGTCATATCGATCAATCAACCGGAAAACTACATCTAAGCCAACGTATTATTCTTTCTCCTTTTCTCGTCTTCTTTTTTCTTCCATCTTAAGAATGTTCTATTCTATCTCTCACAGCTTTCATTCGTCGCTTTGATGGCTCTCTTTCCGCTCTCGAAGACAATTTCGTCGTCGATAAAGACTCTGTCAAAGATCTCACTCTCTTGGGTTTATCTCCCGTCGCTGGATTCAGTCACACTCCCTCACCATCCTATTCGTCTCCTGAGGTCTTTATTTCTCTTTTTTTTTTTTCTTGTTTTTTCTATCCACCCTTCTATCCCACTCTAAACTTATCTTCACCTTCGTTCCCATCTTGTCAATCATCACCTCCTTTTAGCACCAATACCCTTCTTCTCCGTCTAAAATAGGCCCGAAAATACAGCCTGATTTGTCTGACTCAACGTCGGTCCTTCACTCAACCACCACTACTACCACCACCCTTCCTTTGGAACATGGATCCCCTTCGCCTGGCTATAATATCGATTCTTCTCCCTCAAAGCGGGGTAAAGGTAGAAGAAAACCTAAAGGTCCCAAACGTTATATTGATGGTCATCGCCAAGTAGCTGAAATAACTCTCAACTCATTCCCCAACGGTTCCTCAATAAAGGAGGATGAATCTGTTCCACATCATATCTTGGAATCTTCCAACTCTCCTTCTGATGATTCTCACACCCAAGCCAATGGCATGTCTGACTTTACACAAGATTTTGACTTTCAAGCTGGTCTTCAAGCGTTTGATAAAGCCAAGGTAGGTTGTTTTTTTTTGGTTTGTATGCAAATCGTTGATGATCTAGCAACTTATTTTAGTTTTGATGACTTCTTCCATATCTGTGTTATCTTTGATAGATTTGGGCTGAAATCGCTTCATCTGATGCCACTGATCCTTCGCATCGGCTAGTGGCATTTAACCGAAAACCTCAACAGCAAAAGAGTAACTTGGGCCCAACTGAAATGGTCCTTACAAAACGCGAGCAAGCTGCCAATGGTGCGGCTGTATCTCATACCGTTGCCCAACACAATCATTCTCCTCAATCGAAATTGGGGTCTGGTAAATCGATATTATCGTCTGATGGCTTTTGGATCTATCCTGTTACTCTCAATCGTTTAAACAAAGCTACCCATAAAGCTTCTTCGGTTACAGGTCCTAACCTCATCCAACGTGTTGAAAGTGCTGGTCGAGCAATTGCTGAATACACTATCCGATTACTCAAAATCTCTAAAAAAAATCTTACCAATTGTTCAGTCAGTGTAATTGCCCGGCCCAGTACTAAAGGGTGTTATGCTGTTAGAGCAGCTACCATGCTTTATAATAAAGGTCTTCAAGTTGAATTATTAATTTTAAAAGATGGGCAGATGGTTAGCTTCATTTCTCCTCTCCCCCTCCACCTTTTTTTAAAAAAAAAAAAGATGAAGAAAAACCTTCTTAGAACACTGCTTCAAATATTTTTACTTATGAGACGGCTTACTTTTTGACACTTGATAGACTCAGCCATTCACTTTTCAGTTACAATTGTTTACTTCTGCAGGTGGAGTGTTAACCCCTCAGATTGATGGTTGGTCTTAAGCTCTTTACATGTACAGCAGTTTGATGAGTGATACTTCAAGATCTCCAAAACTGATTTCGCTTTGACTGTTTTTTAGAATTAAATAACAACCCTGATCTTATTATTGAGGCATTGTATGACAATACTTGCCACGTTCCTGAAACTCGACAGGATCCCAAAGTAATAAAGTACACCTCTAACGCACCTACTCTCAGTATCGACTTGCCTAGTGGTGTTAATTACAACACGGGTTAGTGGTGTTCCAAGCCAATACTGATCTCAATTTGACCTTTTTTTTGTATATAATTTGATTTGGTTTTCTTCTCTTTTTTAATCTACAAACAGGTGAACCCCTTTTGTCAAACTCACTGGTTCCCGTCACGAAACATATAATTTGCTTAGCTGCGTTGCCTCTTGGTTTACTTGAATATTCCAAAGCGCCAGCAGAGATATGTTTGGCCGACATCACATTACCCAAAACGTGCTGGAGCAATGATCCGGAAGCTTCCCTTCCCTCGGTTTGGGGCGAGGAATTCTACACTACTGTCAATATTCAGAAAAGGTCCAAAGCCAACCCTTTATAGTGGAAATCCTGTCTGATTATCTTGTCAAAAAAAGAAAAAAAAAAAAAAAATCAATTTTTCACTTTCTGTATCGGTACTATTAGGCTTATCATATGATAGGTCGCTTCTTACGCTCATTCATTTGAAGGATCTTCGACGCCGTTCTTTTCCTTCTTTCCTTATCCATTCTATTATTAAATGATTTAAACCTATCTTTGTCAACCACAAAATATTGGTATGTGTCAAGCTCTCATTTCTTGTCCCAATGATATTGTTCAATTAATATGAACACTCTTTTATTCAAACTTAAAATACTTACTAGCAAGATCAATTTTGGGTTTTCTTCTCAAATATTAATCATTATCTGAAGATTTAGTGAACTAAAGTATTTTACACATGCAAATTTTGGTTATATTTTGATCTCAATATTGTGTCTGTGTTTTTAAATATTTTCTTTTCCTTTGAAAAATGATATTCTTTCTCTGTATGTTTCATACAAGGTTTGACATTTCTTTTTGATATTTTACTCTCAGTTTGGAACTTTTCATCCTTTTTATTCTTTTTGGTGTTATAGCTTGATTCTTGACATGTGGGTGATGGTTGATGATTGCTTGTGGTGGTGAAGCTTCTTTATATATAATCATCCACTATGGTACAACCAGAGTTTTGTGTTGTCTTTGACCATTTGTAGGTGTTACTGTCACTTCCTGATACATATAGGTATCACTTCATTTGGTGCCATTGTTATTATATATATAGATAGATAGATAGATACTAAATCTAATTGATTGCACTTTTATATAATGTGTTCTGAATATGGACAGAATAAGATATTTACTTGATAGGTGGGGGGTTATTCTTGAATGTTTGAATTGTAGGTAGATATTGTAGGTTTTTTTACAAGTAAATTTTGAGAATTTTTTCTTCCTAATTATTAATATGATTTCTTGAGAGCATTTACCCCTGTGTTTGTAAATTATAAGCAGCAAAATGAATATTGCTGCAACATTGGTTAATGAATTGACTGAAATCACCACTGCATGCACCCTCATTTACTACTGGCACAGTAAAGTGAAATTTTGACCATTGTTTCCAACACATATTCAGTAAACACCTGCTCATTTAATTTGTGCATGACATGGGGCTTTGCTTCATGTCATGTTTTGTTGTGTGACATTGACACCCTCATTGCAAATGTGACACAATTTTGCCCCTGGTGTTTGTTATCTACTGACATGGTGTACTTTAAATTGGTATCTGGGTGGTGGGAGATTGTCAGGCTAAGTTCAAGTACAGAGATGTGAATAGCTTGATTAGTCAGTTGTCTAGAAGATTTTAATGTTCCAGTATGAATAGTGTTGTCCAAATCAAATTAAGTATTAAAATATAATTCAATATAATGGTCTCAGTCTGTCACGCGCCACGTGACACTCGAGGCGAAATTAACTCAATAAATCAATAATATCAAGTCCTAAATCTATACTCAAAGCGCAGAAAGCCATTCTCCATAGCAACTGCGATTTTCCTTTGTGTACTTACTATTTTAACTGCGCTAGCCTAAACTCTAAATCTAAATTAGTCAATCTCCCAATAGGGTACCTTAGTCCTTTTTAATAAGCAACGCACAGCGCTAGGATCAACGAAATAGTATAGTAGTAGTTTTTTTCATCAAAGTTTTGTTAATTAATTAAAAGGAGTAAATTGAGCATGGACGGATATTTAGTGGAGAGGGTCTAAGTGTATGTTAGTAATGGTCAATGGAATGGGAATGCTGCAATGGAAGGGAGGTCAATGCGAGGAGGAACAAAGGATATAAAAGGAGTTGGGTATTTTGGTTCGATATTCCTTAGAATTAAATTATAATATCGTATTTACATTAATAGTGGTAAGTCCTTAAAAGTTAAATCATTGTTATTGTATCTTTCTTTTACTTTCTCAATATTCATTTCTAAATCCTAAATCTTTGATTATTGAGTTTCCAACCCTTTGTGAGATTTTAAGAATTATTATTACCTTGGAACTAGTTTATAATTCTTCTCGAACAAACCTCGAACCTATAGCTATTACTTCGAGTAACCTTCGAATCATTTCCTCGAATCATTCCTCTGTGCTTCGAAGAAGTTTCTAAAATCCCTCATCTCACTTACAGGAACATCCTCCACCTTGTGCGTAGGTCGTCCGGTGACAGTATAATTTAATTCTCCGTAGTTCTCATTCTTTGCACTACTACGTCTTTTTAGGTGCTTCCAAAATTTTAAATGGCACCTGTTCAACGCACTCCTCCTATGGGCGCTACTACTAGAGCTCGCGCTAGAGGCAGGCCAACAGCCACAAGGTCTGTTTCTCGCACTCACTCTTTGGAACCACTCGACCTTAGGGAACGGCAACATTCAGTTCAATCTGTAGAAGACATTCCACAAGATTTTGAGGATTCTAGTGATGAAGAAGAAGGAGAGGATACAATGCATGAGGCACCATCCGCCCCTGCCAATCACCCTTCTGGCCAATCCTCAGAACCGGGACCATCTAACTCTCTGGAAGATTTCATGAGACTTTTTATGAAAACCCTTTCAAATCCAACGTCTTCAGAGGGATCTAAGTTCAAAACTCCTTCTATGAAATCTCCTGACAAATTCGACGGAGATCACCCCAACAGATTGCGACCCTTCTTGCAAACCTGCAAGCTACTGTTCCATAATGACCCTCGAACCTTTAACAGCGACCGATCAAAGGTTGTTTACGCTTCTTCATTCCTAGCTGGGAAAGCAGCAAGATGGTTCGAACCTTATCTACTCATGCTTTCTTTGACAGAAACCCACTTACTTATCAATAATTGGGAAAAGTTTGAAGACCAACTTTTTACGTTGTTTGGGGACCCTAATGAAACGGACAACGCAGAAATTGAACTTGATTTTCTTCGCATGAGTGATAATGGTAAAGCCTCTGAATATATCTCGAACTTCAGAGCACTTCAAACTCGAGTAGGTTGGAATGATGCTGCCCTTAAGTATCATTTCAGGAAAGGACTTCCTTCGAGGATTCTGGATCAATTAAATCTTCACGGTCAGAAGATGACTACTTTAACGGATTTAATGGATCGAACCCTCGAACTTGACGGCGTTTATCAAGGACGACTTCAACATCGTCAATATGCCATCAAATCTCAAGGCCTAAATTTTAAATCGGGACCTTCTTCACACCCACGACCAAATCAATCCTCCTTGACTCAATCCAAACCCAATAAGGGAAAGGATAAACCTCGACCAAAAGGCTCGACCCCAGGCGATATCAGCAAAGTACTGGATCCTAAAGGGGAACTTAAAGAAGCTGAGAGGAAGAGAAGAGCAGATAATGGGTTATGTATGTATTGTGGGGGTAAGCACAAGTTGGAAGACTGTGTAAAGTTGAAGGAAAGAGAAGGTACTAGTTCGAAGTCAAAAAACTAGTAGATAGTTTACTTGTGTGGAAAGCAAACTATCTTATCTCTCCCAGTGCACAGAACCTCCATGTCTTAAGGACTGGAGTTGCCTTAAATTGCTTGAGATTCATTCTTTTTAAGGAGGATATCCCCTTCAGTTGTCTTATAGACTCTGGAGCTTCAATTTCTTTTGTCAGTTTATCTTTTGTCAAGAAGTTACAGCTGAAATTTACAGATATCGATTGAACTCCCATTTACTTGGACGAATCAGAGGAACCCAAATATTTGGCCAGTAAGAAAGTTTTATGGGTTTTCAACTTTCCAAACTTTCCCCCCTTTGAGTGGGAATTATCAGTCTTGGACGCCCCAAGGATGGACGATACCATTCTTGGCCATGACTTTTTAACGCATTGGAATCCCGAAATTGATTGGACTAGGGGATTGATCACCCCACGCACTAAGTATATTTCTAATTCTTCAATGCAGGTCAATAGGGATTTAAACAACCCCCCTGACAATGTCCTGCTAGAGGACAAATCTCTGCCAGATGACTTGCAAGCATCTGATCTTTCTCTAAATGAGCAATTGGCTAACCCTTCTAGCTCGATGACTTCACTCGAAGAGGATTTAAATTGCCTCAAAGTAATCGAATTATGCTCTCTCAATACAGGTATCACCTCGACAGATTCTCTCGAAGATGAAGAGGACAACCAAATAAACGTTGAAGCCATCAAATCAACTCTACCGGAAATCTACCACGATTTCCTCGATGTTTTCTCAATCCGCAAGGCCGATAAGTTACCACCTCATCGACCCTACAACCATCAAATAGAGTTAATAGGCCCAGTACCTCCGGCAGGTCCTGTCTATTCTTTATCGAAGGACGAATCTCAAGTTCTTTGAGACTACATTGCAGAGAATGTAGCCAAAGGTTTCATCAGAGCCAGTAAATCTCCAACCGGCTCCCCAGTCCTCTTTGTAAAAAAGAAGGACGGTAGTCTTAGGTTGTGTGTTGACTATAGAAAGCTCAACACAGTCACAAAGAAGAATGCATATCCTGTTCCTCCTATGTCATTACTTCTTACCCTTTTCAATGGTGCTAATTTCTTTTCTAAAATTGATCTTAGAGGCGCTTACAATCTTATTCACATTGCGGAAGGTCATGAACCACTGACTGCAATGCGCACTAGATTTGGTAGTTTTGAATATTTAGTTATGCCTTTTGGATTATGTAACGCACCTTCAACTTTTCAAACTTTTGTTAATGATATCTTTCAAGATGTTGTTGAACAATTTGTAGTCGTCTATTTAGATGATATTTTAATATTCTTGAAAACACTGGATGAACATATTCATCATGTTCGACAGGTCCTAAATCGTCTTCGAGATCATGGTCTCTATGCCAAGCATAATAAATGCGAATTCCACCTCAAATCAATTGATTTTTTGGGTTTTACGTTGTCCACTGACGGTTTAGTCATGGATGACAAAAAAGTCCAGAAAATCCTGGAATGGCCTGAGCCCAAAAACATTAAATCACTCCAAGGATTTTTGGGTTTTGCAAACTTCTATAGAAGATTTATTAAAGATTACTCTAAAACTATTTCCAATCTTACTTCTCTTCTTAGAAAAGATATTCCTTTTGTTTTTACTTCTACAGCACGAAAGGAATTCGAAGCACTAAAAACGGCGTTCACCACAGCCCCAATTCTTCGACATTTTGATCCTTCGGCCTCGACAATAGTTGAGACAGATGCGAGCGATTATGCTATTGCAGGGGTCATCTCCCAATTAAATCCTGAAACAAATTTGTTTCATCCTGTTGCTTTTGAGTCACGCAAACTCATAGCCGCGGAATTAAATTATGAAATTCATGACAAAGAGCTTTTAGCTATTATCCATTGTCTTAAAAAATGGTGTTCTTTTCTTCTCAGACTAGATAGTCCTTTTCAAATTTTAACAGATCATAATGCTTTGAAATACTTCATGTCTTCTAAAGTGTTAACCAGGCGTCAAGCCAGGTGGGCTGAATTTTTGTCTGAATTTTCTTTCTCTATTTCCTATCTCCCAGGAAAAAACTGCATTGTCCCAGATATCTTGTCTCGTCAGGACAACGTTTACCCACAACGGGGGGACGCATTTGCTGACAAGAACCCAGCAAATGTGCAATCAATCTTCAACGAATCAATGTTAACGACTCATCAACTTAATTCGATGACAATTCAATCTTTTCGAAATCCACTATCCAACATCCTCGAAGCTCAGTCGAAGGACGATTATTGTTTAGGGTTAAAAGACAAAATACTCTCGAAGCAAGGGGCCAAAAGATTTAGTATTGAATCAGGTCTATTAGTCTTCGAAAGTAGAGTAGTCATACCCAACAACAATGAGATAAAATTATGGATCTTCAACAGTCGACATGATTCTCCGTTAGCTGGTCATTTTGGGGTTGATAAAACCTACCAGTTAATAGCGAGGGATTTCTTCTGGCCAGGTATGACCAAGGAAATCAAGGCCTATATAAAAGCTTGTTACGAATGTAATAGGAATAAGGCTCCCCGTCACCGGAAGCATGGGTTGCTTCAACCACTTCCTATTCCCTCTAAACCTTGGGAATCTTTATCGATGGATTTCATTTCTCAACTTCCTATTTCTAATGATTTTGATGCTATATTAGTAATAGTAGATAGATTTTCAAAAATGTCTATTTTTATTAAAACCACTACTACTGCTACTGCAGAAGATCTGTCAAAATTGTTTCTAGAATATGCATTTTCCAAACATGGCTTACCTAATGATATTATTTCAGATAGAGGCTCATTGTTTGTATCAACATTCTGGACTCAACTGTGTTGACAACTCAATATCACGAGGAATCTCTCCACGGCCTATCATCCTGAAAACGATGGGAAAATGGAAAGGGTCAACCAAATCATCAAACAATACCTTTGAATGTATGTCAGTTACCAACAAGACGATTGGACCACATGGCTACCATTGGCCGAATTTGCTTATAATAACTCGACTCATTCTTCGACACGACAATCTCCCTTCGAAACCATTTATGGACGACATCCTCGATTCAACTCAATTCATGTAGGAACTAATCATCCTGCGGAACATTATCTTCAAACTATATCACGACTCCAAGAAGAACTTAAAACAAATTTGGAATCAGCGATTCGAAGATACAAGGAACAGGCCGACAAACATCGACAATCTGCTCCTTCCTTTAAACCAGGCGACAAAGTATGGCTTGATGCACGAAACATTCGAACAACAAGACCATCAAAGAAACTGGCTGAAAAGCGCTTGGGACCATTTGAAATCGACTCTGAAGTCTCTAAAACTGCATTTCGACTCAAGTTACCTCCTAAATGGCAGGCGATTCACCCTGTTTTCCATGTATCTCTCCTGGAACTGGCTCGAGAAATATACCCGGGCAAGAACCAACCCCCTCCGGAACCGGTCAAAGTAGAAGATCATCTAGAGTGGGAAGTAAGTCGTATCCTTGATTCAAGAATATGCAAGGGGAAACTTCAATACCTCATGGAATGGGAAGGCTTCCTCAATGACTCAGACAAAACATCCTGGGAACCAGCCATCAATGTTTCTAACGCTCCTGAACTCCTAAAATCTTTTCATTCGAAATATCTTTTAGAACCAAAACCTTAAAATTTCTTTATTTAAAATTTTCTTTTCTTTTTCTTTCTTTCTTTAAAATCTAAAACACCTCTTAAATTTCTTAGCCTTGTTTTCTTTTTTCTCTCTTCTTTTTTCTTTCTTCTCCTTCTATAAATTTCCTCCAAAACCAACTAAAAATAAAATCAAAAATAAAATTAAATACAATAAAATAAAATCAAAATTAAAATCAAATAAAATTAAATTAAATTAAATAAAATAAAATAAAATAAAATAAAATAAAATAGGATAAACATAAATAATAAAATAAAATAAAAAAACTCATAAATCTCTCTAAATATTTTCTTTCTTTTCTTCTTCAATTCTTTAAATACATTCTTTTCTTAAATTTAAAATTCTCTTCAAAAAATTTCTCTTTCAAAAAATTTATTCTCTCTTTTAAAGACTTTCTTTCCTTCGAATCATCAAATCCTGTATGGCACGACCATTTCCTCGAACTTAACTTCAACCCCTGAATCTCCCTATAATAATTCTTCGAAACAAATAAATCTTCTTTTCAAACTCTCTTAAATTCTACACTTTGTTTTTTTCTTTTCTTTCTCCTCTCTTTTCAACTAAAATTTCTTAAAAAAAAAATAAAATAAAATAAAATAAAATAAAATTTTAAAAATCCTCAATTTAACAAACTCATCTCAATCACAAAACCGTTTCTTTTTTTTTTCTCCCTCTTTTCTTACATAAAAATTTTCCTTTTTAAAACACTAAAACTTCCTTCAATTAAAACAACCTTTTTTTTTTCTTTCTTTAAAATTCCTCTTTCAAATAAAAAAATTTTAGAATTTGAAACTTCTTTTTTTCTTTTTTTTTTCTTTTCTTTTTCTCTCTCTCTCAAATCTTATAAAATTAACAACATTCACCTACAATAAAAAAAAAATAATACTAATAATAAATAAAATAAAAATAAAATAAAATTAAAATACAATTTTTTTTCTCTACTTCTTTACATCTCCTTTTCTTTTCAAATCTTTTCTTTTAACTTCTCTCGAACCAATCTTTTCATTTTCTCCAAAACTACCCTTATCTCCTTCCTGCATTTATCAAATACCTCCTCCTCTCCTACCGGAACCACCTCTCCAATCTCCAAGAGCTCCTCCGCCACGTCGAAGGAAGCAGCGTCAATAATAGCGTCGACCTCCCCACATAGTTCTTCCGCGAACCTTACTTGTCGACCTTGACGAGGTTTCTTCGACCACACCTGGTCCAGGGTGTCTTCGGGCTCTTCAACTACTTCCGTGGCTGGAGGGTTTGCCTCAGTTGGTATAACCGGCGCAGGCTCCGCAATCGGCTCTTCCAGGTTATTTGATGTCTAAAACAAGACTTATCAGTAACTTCATCCTTGAAATAAAACAATTAAAACTTACCTCGAAGATGGGATCAGGCTCCAGAAATAACCTGGGCGCCACTACGACTTCTGCCTCTCTCTCTTCCTCATCGTCCTCAATGACCACCCGTCGTTTCTTGGGTGCCCGCCCTGGAACAGGGACTTCATCTTCATCCTCCTCCACCAATTCGTTGACCTCTTCCTTGACACCTCGCTTAGAACTCGTGGCCTGGGTTACCCAGGTTGAGATCTTGTTGTTCATCTACTTATCATTTTCCCCCACCGATTGTTCATCTTCGATCGAGACATCCCAAATGTCTTCAACCACCTCTTTGGTCTTCTGAACTACCCAAAATTTTGTTTTTGTAAATCGTTTTTTGATTTCCGCGTTCTTCGTCAACGCATCGCACGCCACTCGCTGCCAACGGCAAAACTCGCATTTCTGGCGAGGGCCTCGAGTCGCCGTACTTTCGACACAGAAATATTCCATGCTTTCACAAGCCGTGCAAGTCTGTGAAAACTGTCGTGTGATTATTCCCCCATCCGCTTTAGGGTGTGGAGGCGTGGGTGTGGGAGTAGGGCAGTTCATTATAAAATAAATAATTGAGAGATGAGGGAAAAAGTATTAGACAAGGGAAATTAGTGTGGGAAGATGGTTCAAGCTCAACGGAGTTCGCGTTTTTTATACCCGGGCATCTGTCACGCGCCACGTGACACTCGAGGCGAAATTAACTCAATAAATCAATAATATCAAGTCCTAAATCTATACTTGAAGCGCAGAAAGCAATTCTCCATAGCAACTGTGATTTTCCTTTGTGTACTTACTATTTTAACTGCGCTAGCCTAAACTCTAAATCTAAATTAGTCAATCTCCCAATAGGGTACCTTAGTCCTTTTTAATAAGCGACGCACAGCGCTAGGATCAACGAAATAGTATAGTAGTAGTTTTTTTCATCAAAGTTTTGTTAATTAATTAAAAGGAGTAAATTGAGCATGGACAGATATTTAGTGGAGAGGGTCTAAGTGTATGTTAGTAATGGTCAATGGAATGGGAATGCTGCGATGGAAGGGAGGTCAATGCGAGGAGGAACAAAGGATATAAAAGGAGTTGGGTATTTTGGTTCGATATTCCTTAGAATTAAATTATAATATCGTATTTACATTAATAGTGGTAAATCCTTAAAAGTTAAATCATTGTTATTGTATCTTTCTTTTACTTTCTCAATATTCATTTCTAAATCCTAAATCTTTGATTATTGAGTTTCCAACCCTTTGTGAGATTTTAAGAATTATTATTACCTTGGAACTAGTTTATAATTCTTCTCGAACAAACCTCGAACCTATAGCTATTACTTCGAGTAACCTTCGAATCATTTCCTCGAATCATTCCTCTGTGCTTCGAAGAAGTTTCTAAAGTCCCTCATCTCACTTACAGGAACATCCTCGACCTTGTGCGTAGGTCGTCCGGTGACACAGTCATTTAATCTCACTTATTATAAATGGTATACAGATTACATGTTGCTAGAAAAATAGAGATAATGATTTAAAATGATATTTAAAAGACTTTAACCATAATAATGCATATGTATTGTAATTGATGTGTAATATGTTTAAAAGGTGATGTAAAGAATTTAGAATAATAGCCCATAAACCTACTCCTTATATACCCATAAATCCCCAATGTCCCACCTTTTTTTTTCCCAGTCTTCTTCACAGCTAATGATACCTCATACTAGCAATTAAACATGCCCATTTCATATCAAGTAGAGGCTATATCTTAGATAATTGTGAACTCTTTATTAACTTAAAGGGACAGTTTTTTCTTCAGTTTATCCAACTCCCTTGGATTCTGCTTACAGCAAGGCAACTGTAAGAGTCTTTTTACAACACTTCTTACTAATACCATCAAGTAGACTACTTGCTAGAACCCATGTATAAAAGTGTGATGTAGAATTGAAAGTTGGCCAGTGAGGGATGTAGAGAGGGAAACCATAATTGAGATAGAAAGCAGGTATGGGAGGAAGCAAGAAATATTTAATGAGGAGTGTTTGAGAGGGTATGAGAGGTGGAGTGAGAAGGGTAGGAAAGGAAGATATGAGGTTAAAGATTTACTGTGGATGAGAGAAGTGGGTGAAAAGAGGCCAGGAGGAGGGATTCCAACATCAGAAAAAAATAAAAAAAATCTGAGAACAACCAGGGTTACTCCATAAAACAGACCCAGAAGTGTGCCCTGTGACAAAAACTGAACTTGAACTCTAGTTCAGCTTTCCCCCCCCCCAGTAATATATCTGTCAAAAAAAAAAAAAAAAAAATCCTTTTTTCAACTTCTCAACATCTCTTAGAATCTTGATTCTTTGGGCTTTCATGGTGGAGTATGCAACCAACTTTTTCCTCAAGAATATTGAAGGCTAAAAACAAACTTATTTTTCTGTTTATAGTCCTTCAATTTTTTTTTTCTAAAACCAATTGTTTGAAATATTCACTGACTGAATATTTTTTTAATTTCCAACTGGTCTTGAAGGCTCTTTAGATTTATTTGAATCAGAGGTCTTTAATCAACAAGAATAATTTTTTTTTCTTCCTTAAATTCTTGATGTTTGTATCAAAAAGCTTTTGATAGTTGATTAATTTAATTCTCAACACTATCCACCTATAAGGAGATGTCAGTTCTGTAAAAAAAGCACTTATCTAAGTGGGGATTTCTTAAAGACACTAGCCCCAACACTGGTGGATTTCAAAAGTGAAATAAGTCACTTATTTCACTCAAATACACACTTTCTCAACCAAAAGTGCTGATTTCACCATAAATTCCCATTTCACTGATGTTTCAGCATAACCCCATTCATACACAGCACTCTGCGGTATAACACTTAATAACTCAAAAAATTGTACAACATTTACATTTTTATACCATATAAGAGTCAAACCTTCCAAACTCTCAAATTTTGATAAGCTACATTGAGAAATGAATTTCATAGCTCTTGATCTCCTCTTGGACTCTCATTAAAATTCGGATGCTGATCTTGAAGAAGATTTTAATTTTTTATCAAAAATGGCCAAGGAATGTTACATTCTTCCAAGAAAGCCTCAAGTACTTCATTCCCCCAAATGCACCATCCAAACACTTCTTAACCTACCTGTACCTAGTTTTAGAGAGTTTTTCAGGATTTCTCAGGAATTTTCCCTTAAATTTCTTGAGCATATTCACAACCACCTCATGTTTCACAATAATTCTCAAAAAACACAACATGATCCTTCAATTCAATTGGCCATCAAACTATGTAGTTTGGGTTACAATGGTAATGGAGCTGCCTTGAAATGTTTGTAAAATATCTTTGATTTAGTGTATGGCTCTGTTAACACTTATAAAAAATGATGCATCACTGCTCTCAACTCCCTGGATTATAAAATTCTCACCTGGCCAGCTAAAGAAGAACAGCTTTAGTCACCTCATGTTATGCAAGCAGAGTGATTCCAAGGATGTATTGGTTTTTTTGATGGTACTACTATTTGTCAAAACTTGTAGTTTTTCTCTCATGTTTGTTTTTATTCTAATTCAGCACGTATCTTTCTGACATGACTTATTCAATGATACATGTGATAATTATTATGTTTCTTTTGTGTCATGACATTCTGTGTGATTTCTTTTACAAATTGAAATGTGCTATACAATCTTATCCCTTGATATCTTTAAGCCATTTTGTCACATATATTGAGAGTTATTGATCAGTTCTGTTTTTCCTATCTCTGTTATTTTTGCTCAAAGATATCTGTTACCTTAAAGGTTAGATTCTAATATTATTTTTTTCCAATCTGTTATTCAAAGTGATCTTTCTTTTCTATCATGATCTCAGGTACTTTACAGAGATCAATCATTAGGAGAGATTTGTGGAAGTTAACTAATAGGGCAGTTGTTTATTTATAAAAAGGTTTATTATTATTCATCCAATTATGATCTCTGTTATTTTCACTCAAAGATATCCGTTACCTTATAGGTACTTTACAGAGATCAATCATTAGCAGAGATTTGGGGCTGTTAACCAATAGGGTGGTTGTTTATTTATAAAAAGATATCAGGGCTTTTCACTATTCCTTTGAGCCAGAAACCTACTGAATGTGGAAAAAACTTCTTTGACCATAAAAAGAGGTAGATTATTTTTAATTCCATTCTTTATTTTTCATACTAAAAAAAGCAACTATATCTTCTCTGTAGATATTTGATTTGGGTTCAGCTTATATGTGAAATCAACAAAAAAATTATAAATTTCTTTGCTGGCTATCCTGGATAATGTCATGATTTCTATGTCTTTCAAGGAATGTATAAGCTAACTTATTTTTTTGGTCAAAGTAATTGTTTCCACGTTGATCAGGTTTCTGACTCAAATGAATAGTAGTGCCATAAACAAAACTAATACATCCTGGGAAAACCTCTGCTTGCATGACCTGAGATGTTTCAAGTTACTCTTTGTTTTTTGGCCAGGTGAGAGGTTGAGATTCCAAGGAGTTGATAGTAGTGATGCATTGTTTTGTATAAGTGTTAACAGAACCATATCATAAATCACAGACATTTTCCAATAATTATAACACAGCTCCATTACAATTGGAACCCAACCAGCATAGTGTGATGACCAATTGAATTGAAGGATCATGTTGTTATTTTTGAGAATGATTGTGAAACACAGGGTGATCCTGAAGAAGCTCAACCAATAAAAAGAAAAACTCCTAGGAAGTACTGAATATCTGTCTAGAACTGGGTGCAGATAAGTTTAGGAGTTTTTGAAAGATGTACTTAGGGATTTCTTGGAAGAAGGTAATGTTTCCTGGCCATTTTTGTTAAAAAAACCAAACCAGAATCATGATCAGAGTTCAAGATCAGATAAAGGGCTATGAAATTAATTGCTTGATGTAATTTATTATGATTTGGAAGTGAGGAAGGCATGACCCTTATATGGTATAAAAATGTAAATGGTGTAAAATTTTTTGAGCTATAAATTGTTACACTGTGGAGTGCTTTGTATGAATAGGATGATTCTGACAAATGAGTGAAATGGAACTGTATGGTGAAATCAGCACTTTTCACCAGAGAAACACCACAGGCACCTGATAGCAGGTGCCATTCCCTATCCTTGATTTAACTAAATTTAAGCAAAGCTTTAATTCTTCTGGAAGGAATTCACACTTAAAAATGAGCACACTAGCTTTTACAACATTAAATCAAATTTACTCATAAATCAAACCTGAATATAGGGATAGGCACCTGCTAGCAAGTTCCACTTCATTTTTTGTAGTGTTTGGTTGAGAAAGTGTGCATTTGAGTGAAATAAGAGACTTATTTTGCTTTTGAAATACACCAGTGTTGGGGCTAGTGAATTTCAGAAATCTGAACTTAGATAATTGCAGATTTTTAAGTGTGGACTTAACAGAACTGAAACCCCTTAATATATATATTTTTCTCTTATGGATTATTATTCAGATTGGCATGCTCTGAAATTTAATGAAGCTGATGTTGAATTCACCAATGCACCAATTAAGATATCTCTAATGGGGATCATCATTCATTGTGAAACATCAACATGGATAGTGCTTTTGTTCTGCATATTTGGTGGTATTTTGGTATTTATATTAAATGGGGATTGCATGTGAGTATTGGTGAAATGATTTTCATTTTATTAGTGTTTTTGGGAATTTTCAAGTGTTCAAAGGTATTGCATGATTAAGAACTGATAGGTTTTATTTGATAGCCCTCCTTTTTCCATGAATTTCAGTAATATTTTTATATTTTTATTCCATGTATTTTGCTGTCTCTAGTGAAACCTGTTCACTATAGTTGTGCATTTTCTCTGGTGTAGATTCTACTCTGCATTTTATGTATTTTTTTAGTGGTCTGTCAAGTGGCTGTTGTCTTGACTTGTTAGCCAGTCAAGAAGTGTTAAGAGTGCAAGAAAAATAAGTGTAAAAAAAAATTGTGAGAAAAATAAGTGTTAATAAAAATATTTTTTTAACCATGAGAATTCTTATTCTATTATATATTTTTCTTAAAAAAAATTTTTTTTCCTTACTTTCTTTTCTTTTTTTCTTAGTTAATTTTTTACTATTTTTCTTTAAAAAAAAAATCCTCACAGTTGCAAAATTTTTTTCTTACACTTATTTTTCTTGCACTTATTTTTCTTACAATTATTTTTCTTACCTTATGTCCCTTCATGAAACATCCCCACCAGTGATATCTTACTTGGTGCATAGGGATATGCTGTGATACATGAAAATGAAGTTGTTTAAAAAATCATGATGATCAATATGTATTTCACAAAGATAGTTTTAAATAACACTAAATCTAAAGTAGATTGCAAAATGAAAAAAAATATATGTTAAGGAAAAGAGTGGGACAGTTATTTTATTTTAGTTTAATATTTGATATTGAATCCAGAAATATTTTAAATTACATTTTTATTATTCATTGTGCCTATAAATGAGCTATTTATTTGTCTTTAATAGAATGTTTAAATTATTTCTTCTTAATAATTCAATGTATTGAAATTTATAATGTATTAAAAGTACATTTTATTATAGTGTAAGTTTTAACCGATTTAAATGAAATCTTATAGCTCTTAAGGATCTTCCTATTTAATTTAAAAATTTTCTTAACTGGGATTGTCAGCCAGGCTATACCAGGAGCCCAGTAAATGATATGTTAACTTATTGTACCTGAAAGAGGGCATAAAAAATTGCATTTGATGTATATAAATTAATATTTTATTGCATAATTAAATTATATAAGTATCTTATTAAATATAAGTGTTATTTAATTTTATTTTTATATAAATTATTTATACATTTAAATTAAGAATAATATATTTTATATTCTACAAATAATGGCGCATTTTTATGTATTTAATAATTATAAATTAATATTTAATTAATTACAAACATATATTATAATTATATGTGTAAAATTGACTTATAATGTAATTAATTTAATTATTTAAATTTATATATTAAATAAAACCTTTCATATATTATTAAACAATAATATTGGGCGCTTTTTTGACCCTTAATTGTGTCAGAAAAATTATTAAATAAATTATAATACTTATTTAATAACATAGTATTTAAATCCCCACTTTAAATTACAAATATCATTAAATTAGTTATTTGTTTCATTTAAGCTAGTTATTGAATTAATTACATAGTTAAAACAATTAATTAAAATTGCTTTATACTGGATTGAATTGATTACATGGATTTTTGCGTGAAAATAATTCTATTTGTTTTAATTAAACCCTTTACATCTCACTGTAATATCTGTTTTGGGTTATTTTACTCACTGTTCTTATGTTTCAGACTTACTTAGTTACTGATTATTTTAACTAATTGTTTAGGGAACTTATGGTGGGAAAATTGGTTACTTATTCACGGGTTTAGTTTATTGTTTCATGTTTTTCTCTCAATCTCTATGTTTTAGTTCTATTCTTTTTTATTCTTGTTTCATTTTATTACCATTTTGTAATTACTCTCTTGTGGCGCTTCAGAGGGTCCTTTGCCTATAAAAGGCTTTGGATAATCCACTGTAGCTGCATCATTATTTACACTCTAACAAATTTTATTACATTTATTATCTTTTATATTAGTCCTCTCAATCTAATTTAAAAAGAATATAAGTAATTAAAGGTTGCCTTAAGTCTTATAATAACAATAGTTGTCTGTCACGCATTGAAAATAACTACTATTTAAATAAATATATTATAATTTAAAATCCTTACAGCAGTATCAAGACCCCAGAAAACATTGTCACATTCTCATTAAAATCCTTAAATTGTTTCTTCTATTTTCTGTTATACACCTTTTCCTCCTCTCTGTTTTTCTCTTCTCTTCCTCCTTCTTCTAGACAACCGACCATTAATTGAGAGCCTCTCCAAATGACAACAACAAATTGATACTTGCAACGAACGACGAAGCTCACGGACCACCCAAACCAAAAAATAAAATTTTTGCCGTGACCATGTTTTGAACTTGGGTTCAATTGTTTTTGTTTATATTATTTGGAAGTGATTTTACAATTACTATAGTAAGTTCACCTTTGCACCTCTCACTCATATTATTAAATTTTTACTGCAATAACAGTGTTTGTGGCCTAATTGCTGATTCACTGAGTGTAATTTTTCTTTAAATTAAATTTTTTATTTATTTTTCCTAGTTGACCATAATAGAGTAAGACTCTTAGTCCTAGAAGGCAATTGATTTTTAATAAATTATTGAATTAATTTAATGAAAATTTTTTTGTTTATTGGTTGACCATAATAGTACTCAGTACTTAGTCCCAATATTGCCAATATATTATTTTTGGTATTAATTATTTTGGTTGACTTATAAAACCTTTTTTGGTTGGTCCCATTTTAATTATTGTTAATTCTAAGTAAAAAATTGTAATTACATTTATTTGTATTACATTTTTTGTTAATGAATTGATTTTTGATAAAAATTTAAAATTTTTTTTTGTTTTGTTAAAAATTCAATAAATTATATTTTATTTTGAAAATAGCAATTTGAATCATTAAAATAATTTTGATTCTTTTTTCACAGTTTAAATGTCCAGTAGTTTGGCTAACAGCATGGATAACTTACATGTGGATGAAATTGAAGTGGATGTTGACACTGAATCTGTAGGTTCTTCTAAATTAACTTACAAAAATTATTCAGCTGACAAAAAACCTTCAGGACGTGGAAATGGTAGGGGAAGTGGCAAACCCCCTCACCAAACACCTCTGAAAGAAGTAAAACCTCTAATAAATCAGGACAATCCACTCAAAGGTATAAAAATAAAAAAGATACCTCTAACTCAACAAGTAAACAATCTGTCCAGTCACATCAAAGAACTGAAGACAGAAAGCATGAAGTACAAGGCAAGGGTAGACACACTCTGGCAGCAGATGCATAAGTTATTAAATCCCAAACAGGCTCAACCTCCTCATTTCCCAGCCTCCCAGCCTCAGCCTCAACCTCAGACCAATCAGGCACCCAGCTCCCTCACCCAAAATCAAAGTACTCTGCAAGTGGAGCAGTGGCAATGGGATTACTTGATGACCCATTACCAACAGAATGTTCAGCAACAAACAGCTCAACACCCTGGCCCATCCAGGACACCAACATACAATCCATCTCCTTAGCCCTATCCTCATCAGGGAGGCAGAAGAAAGAAAGCACAGGGGAAGTTTCCTCCCTTGCCATGGTAAGTAATTTGTTTGATAAACATGTTGGTATGTATAATAACAAATCTTCTTCAGGTAATATTGTGGATCCTGGTGAAAGAGCAGTTAAACCCTTAAAAAGACAACTTCCTTTAATAAGTAGCCCCAATGATGTAATTAGCAAATTATCATTTGATGATCCTTTACATTTGACTTCTACTTCTTTAATTAACCCTTCTCTTTTAATTAAGAATGATTCTGTTTCCCCTGAAGTCTATACTTTAATTGAGAAAACTTCTGAAGAAATATTGAAAGATACACTTGATTTTAATGTTGTGAAAGACAAACATTTGAGAGATATGTTAATACATGAGAGTGATAGATTAAATAATTTGCATTTACATTGCAAAGTGAGTTCTTCTGTTCAAGACACTGCTTATTTCAAATTGAAAGACACATTAAATAATTTCTTTGCTCAAAAAAAGTCAATTAAATCTGATCATAGATCACTTTCAGATAAATATAATCATCTACGCAAAATTATTGATGATCTAATAGATGAAAATACTTCTTTAAAGAATGACAATATGCTTCTGCATAGTGAATTAAGAAAATTGAAAATTGATTCTCAGAATTTGAGTAATAAATGCTCTATAGATGAGGACAGAAATGTTCTATCTATTTCTAGGATTAATGATCAACTATCTTATATTCCTGATTTGAGAAATAAATTGTCTGATCTTGAGAAACTATTTTCTGCATTAAAGGCTGTCCAGACTACTCATTATCATGAGTTAAAAAATACTGCTCAAACTGCTGTTAATCATAAAAATAAACAGCCTGAACAGAGTAGTTCTTCTCTCCCTTGTAATGTACCAATATTTTCAGCTGAAATTTATTCTGAAAAATCTGTTACATCAAACAGAAATAATTTAAATGCTCACAATGAGCCAGCTACCTCTGTGAATAATGAAATATCTAAACACCTTTCAAGACTTCAAGAATTGATAACCTTGAATAATTCAAACCATAGGATGGAACATCCCAGTAGCCGGAAAAATTGGCCCAAGTTGGACCAATATCCTACCTTTGATGGTGATTTTCATCTGATTGGCAACACTTTATACAAAGAATTGATAATTTAAAGAGATCTTATAAACTACCTGATGAGGAAATTGTTTCTAAGCTAATTTCTTTATTTTCCAATGTAGCTTTGATGTGGTATGAATCTGTTCAATTAGATAACAACCATTATACATGGAATGATTGGAAATCCTTGATTGAGAATTGATTTGGTGGTTCAAAATTCAGGTTGGCTCAGCAAAGACTGTATGAGAATACTAGATATGTATCCTCCTCTGTTGAAAACCCCATTTTTTTTCTTATGAAAGTAGCAAAAATCCTGAGAGTAGTTGATCAAAAGATGGATTATGATATTTTGAGAGATAAAATCTTGTATAAATTACCAACTTCTCTTAGAGATTTAATTGTAGCTAGAACTGAGCATGTGAGGGAACATTCTTCTTTCCTTAACATCTCTAATGAGGTACTGCTCAACCATAGATATGAACCAAAAATTACCTTGGTAAATCTTATCATGATCAAAATAAACCATCTACAAAGCCCCCAGAAAAATATAGTAAAACCTCTTCCCCAGTTGCACCTAAAAAATATGCAACCAATAATTTTTATAAATGTAACAAACCATGGCAAAAGGGTCATGTTTCTGACAATAAAATTCATCTTGTGGAACAAAATGAAGACACTGATGAGGCTGAAATTGATGTCAATAATTCTTCTAGTGACTGTGAAAGTAATATCTCCTATGACAATGACTCTTTTAAAGATGTTTTAATGTTGGAACAGGATGTCCATTATTTAGATAATATATCTGAAGAATGTGTATTGGATTTATCTTCAGTGGAAAATTCTGAAATAATTAAAGATATTACTAACAATTCTATAGCCATATCCCCTTTGAAAGCAACTTTTATCATTAATGGTAAAAATGTTGATGTAGTTCTTGACTCTGGTGCTGGAGGAAGTGTAGTGTCTGAAAGAGCTTTAGCTTCAGTAGATAAGGATTATTTGAGTAAATTATTACCTATAACTTCTGAAAAATGGAGAGGGTATGGTTCTACTTTAAGTCCTATTGGCAAATACAAAACCTCTGTATTCTTCAAATATAATGGTGGTTTTGTCAGAGCTATTTGTGAATTTGGTGTCATGAAAAATGATAATTTAAGCAATTGGTTTATTATTGGTAATGATATTTTGACCATGTTTGGTGTGAAATTGGACCCAGCTAATAATTGCTTCACCTTGGGATTGAATGGCAAAAGGAAATTCAAAATTTCCTCCCCTAGAAAACCTTCTGGGCATCTGTTAAAGTCTTGTAACTCACTGATCCAGTGTAAAGGCAGACCAACAATTGAAATTGATAATTTATTAGATGAAATAAATACTGCTTCTTTTGGTGATCAGTTAACTAGTGAACAAAAGTATTCTTTAATTTCCTCAGTTACCTCTTTCTCTATGGCTTTTGCTTGTGGCTCTCATGTCTTAGGAAGTGTTCAGGAAGAAATGAAAATTACCTTATCCTGTAACTTGAGTGATATTCCTCCTAGTCTTAAGAAAAACCATATCCTGCTTCTCCAACAAAAAGAAAGGATATTGAAGATAATATTTGCGCATTATTAAAAATGAATATCATTGAGAAAGTGGATGTCACCCCCAAATATTGTGTCATCTCCCCAGTCTTGATTTCTTATGAAAAGGATAAGGCTAGATTATGTGGAGATTACAGAGCACTAAACACTTATACTGTTGATGATATTTATCCTTTACCCAGAATTAATTCAATACATGCTACCTTGCAAGGTGCAAAATTTATTAGTTGTCTGGATGGTAATAAAGGGTATCATCAAGTTCCAGTTGAGAAAAATTCTCAGAATTTTTTGCTTATTGCTACTCATATGGGAATATATAAGTATGTGAGAATGCCATTTGGCCCTAAAAATTCCCCTTCAGTTTTCCAGAAAGTCATGGATAACACTTTCCATCAGGAAATAATTGAAGGATGGCTCATGGTGTATATTGATGATATCATAGTTTTTTCTAAAACTTTTGATAAACATATGATTCACTTAAATAGAGTTTTTCAAAAAATGGATGAAATCAATATGACATTGTCTTTGAATAAGTGTAAATTTAGCTTTCAATCTTTGAAAGTCCTTGGCCATGTTGTGTCAGGCCTACAAATTTGTGTAGACCACAACAAAGTTGCTGCAATTCAAAATGTAAAGGAACCAACTTCTGTAAGAGAAATCCAAAGTTTTTTGGGTATGTGTGGCTATTATAGACAATATATTAAAAATTATCAGGTCATAGCCTTGCCTCTTACCAAACTAACTAGGAAAGATGTTGCATTCATCTGGAATATTGACTGTCAAAAAGCTTTTGATGCATTAAAATGTTGTTTAATGACAGCCCCTATCTTAGCTCTTCCAGATTTAAACAAACCTTTTGTCCTGTATACAGATGCTAGCTTTGTTGGTCTGGTTGCTGCCCTTCACCAGAAACAAATTATTAATGATCAATCCTCAGAGGTTGTAATTTGTTATATTTCAAGAACCTTGAGAAATAGTGAATTGAAATATGGTGCTACTCAATTAGAATGCTAAGCAGTTGTTTGGGCTCTTGAGAAGGTTCATTACTATCTAGATGACCAAAAGTATGAATTGGTAACTGACTGTAGTGCTGTGAAGTCCCTCTTAAACCTGAAAACACCTAATAGACATATTTTCAGGTGGAAACTTGCTCTTCAAGAATACAGAGGAAGGATGTAAATTATCCATAGGGCTGGAAATGTCACTCCAATGTTGATATGCTGTCCAGATTTCCTCTTCCAAATAATGCCTCTAATCCTGCTTATGTACCTGAAGATGATACTGTTCATATCGATGGTATATTTATAGTTGATATGGAAGAAGAGTTATTACAATTAATACTGGATTCATATGATAAGGATTCTGATTTAAATAAATTAGTTACTATCTTAAATGATCCTAAGAATGCTTCAATTCAAGCATTTATTAAAACTTATCGTGAAAAGTATCAAAATGCTTTGATTAAAGTAAAGTTTTCTATTGAAGATGGTTATATATATTATAGAAGAAAGCTTACTAACATAATTTTAATTCCTCCTTCTATGAAAGAAACTATCCTCAAACTTTGTCATGATGACATATTAGCTGGTCATTTTGATCTTGAAAAAACATTGATTAGAATCAAAAACACTGCTTGGTAGGCTAATATGTCTGAAGATACAAAATTATATGTTGAATCTTGTGATTCCTGCCAGAAATCTAAAAGGTTAACAGGTAAAAGAGCAGGGTTATTACAAAGTATTGAAGCACCTAATGCTCCTTGGAAAATAATTAACATGGATTTTGTCACTGGTCTTCCTGTAGCAGGTAAAGACAGTTATAACTCTTGTTGGGTAATAGTAGATAGATTCACAAGAATGTGCAAATTTATTCCTACCCACAAAGATGTATCCACAAAATAATTAGCTTTCTTATGGTGGTCTTACATGTTTAATATTATTGGTTTTCCAAAAGCCATTATCTCTGATAGAGATCCAAAATTTACTTCTGAGTTTTGGACCTCTTAGATGGATATTTGTGGCTGTGAGTTAAAGTTGTCTACAGCTCACCATACTCAGACTGATGGTCTAGCTGAAAGAATGATTCAAACTCTGGAAGATATGATTAGAAGGTATTGTGCCTTTGGATTAGAAAATAAAGACAATGACAGATTTACTCATGACTGAGTCACTCTATTTCCTGGTCTTGAATTTGCATAAGATAGCACTGTTCATTCTGTCACTGAGAAAAAGCCTTTATGAGCTTTGGTTAGGTTATGTCCCACATACTCCTGCTCAAATTCTCAATAATAAATTACCTAAGTTGGAACTACATCCTGGTGTAAAATATTTTATGCAAATGCAACAGCTATGCAGAAAACATGCTCAAAGCTGTATTGATAAAGCATTTGAATATGAAAAGAAAAGATGGGATAAATCCCATAAAGAATACACATTTAACAAGGGTGATGAAGTGTTAATATCTACTGTCCATTTCAATGTACAAGGTAACAACAAATTAAAAGATCCTTTTGTAGGACCATTTGGTGTTAAAAGAATGGTTGGAGATAATGCAGTAGAAGCTGTATTGTATTCTCCATATGATAGGAAACATCCTGTTTTTCCCATTTCTTCGCTTAAGCCTTATACTTCCAACAGTGACTTATTTCCCAAAAGAAGGGGAAGACCTAAGAAAAACCCTCAGGAAGTCACAGAAACTGCAGAAATTGATAAAATTCTCAATGATAGAATTATCACTTCTGAAAGAGGTACTGAATATTTATTGAGATATAAGAATAAATTATCTGAACATGATGCATGGATACCTGGCAAGGAGATTTCAAATCTTCCTACTCTGTTAAAAAAATACAAAAAGAAAAAATCTTAGCATTTTTATTATTGTTTTTTTAGAGTGAGGGAGTGTCAGCCAGGCTATACCAGAAGCCCAGTAAATTATATGTTGATTTATTGGACCTGAAAGAGGGCGTAAGAATTGCATTTGATTTATATAAATTAATATTTTATTGCATAATAAAATTATATAAGTATCTTATTAAATATAAGTGTTATATTAATTTTATTGTTATATAAATTATTTATACATTTAAATTAAGCATAATATATTTTATATTCTACAAATAATGGCACATTTTTATGTATTAAATAATTATAAATTAATAATTAATTAATTACAAACTTATATTATAATTATATGTGTAAAATTGACTTATAATGTAATTAAATTAATTAATTAAAGTTATATACTAAATAAAACTTTTCATACATTATTAAAAAATAATATTGGGAGCTTTTTTGGCCCTTAATTGTGTCAGGAAAATTATTAAATAAATTTTAACGCTTATTTAATAACATATTATTAAAATCCCCACTTTAAATTAGAAATATCATTAAATTAATTATATGTTTCATTTAAACTAATTATTGAATTAATTATATAGTTAAAACAATTAATTAAAATTGCTTTAAACTGGATTGAATTGATTACATGGATTTTTGGTGTGAAAATAATTCTATTTGTTTTACTTAAACCCTTTACATATCATTGTAATGTCTGTTTTGGATTATTTTACTCACTGTTCTCATGTTTCAGACTTACTTGGTTACTCATTATTCTAATTAAGTGTTTTGGGAACTAATGGTGGGAAAATTAGTTACTTACTCACGGGTTTAGTTGATTTTCTCATGTTTTTCTCTCAGTCTCCATGTTTTAGTTCTATTATTTTAAATGTCTTGTTTCATTTTATTCCTTTTTTTAATTACTATATTGTGACGCTTCAGAGAGTCCTTTGCCTATAAAAGGCTTTGGATTATCCCCTGTAGCTGCATCATTATTTACACTCAAATCAGTTCTATTTTATTACATTTATTATATCTTTATTAATATTAGTAATCTAAATTAAAAAGTATATAAATATTCCTAGGTTGCCTTAAGTCTAATAATACTTATAGTTGATTGCCGCGCATTGAAAATAATTACTAGTTAAATAAGTATATTATAATTTAAAAACCCTTACCATTGTGTCAAGTCCCCAAGCAATCTCATCACCTTCTCTTTTAAAATACATATATTATTTGATTACTTTACCCCTTTATATTACCTTGTCTTCCTCCTCTCTATTTTCCTTCTTCTTCTTCTCCTTCTAGATGACCGGCCGACAGTTACCTTATAGGTGCCTTACAGAGATCAATCATTAGGAGAGATTTGGGGCTGTTAACTAATAGGGTGGTTGTTTATTTATAAAAAGATATCAGAGCTTTTCACTATTCTTTGAGCCAGAAACCTACTGAATGTGGAAAAAATTACTTTGACCATAAAAAGAGGTAGATTATTTTTTAATTCCATTCATTATTTTTCATACTAACAAAAGTAACTATATCTTCTCTGTAGATATTTGATTTGGGTTCAGCTTATATGTGAAATAAATACAAAAAATATTACTTTCTTTTCTGGCTATTCTGGATAATGTCATGATTCCTATGTCTTTCAAGGAATGTATAAGCTACCTTATTTTTTTGGTCAAAGTAATTGTTTCCACGTTGATCAGGTTTCTGACTCAAAGGAATAGTAGTGCCATAAACAAAACTAATACATCCTGGGAAACCCTCTGCTTTGCATGACCTGAGATGTTTCAAGTTACTCTTTGTTTTTTGGCCAGGTGAGAGTTTGAGATTCCAAGGAGTTGATAGTAGTGATGCATTGTTTTGTATAAGTGTTAACAGAACCATATCATAAATCAAAGACATTTTCCAATAATTATAACGCAGCTCCATTACAATTGGAACCCAACCAGCATAGTGTGATGACCAATTGAATTGAAGGATCATGTTGTTATTTTTGAGAATGATTGTGAAACACAGGGTGATCCTGAAGAAGCTCAACCAATCAAAGGAAAAATTCCTAGGAAGTACTAAATATCTGTCTAGACTGGGTGCAGATAAGTTTAGGAGTTTTTGAAAGATGTACTTAGGGCTTTCTTGGAAGAAGGTAATGTTTCCTAGCCATTTTTGTTAAATAAACCAAATCAGAATCACAATAAGAGTCCAAGAGCAGATAAAGGGCTATAAAATTCATTGCTTGATGTAATTTATTATGATTTGGGAGTGAGGAAGGCATGACCCTTATATGGTATAAAGATTTAAATGGTGTAAAAATTTTTGAGCTATAAGTTGTTACACTGTGTAGTGCTGTGGATGAATAGGATGATTCTGAGAAATGAGTGAAATGGAACTGTATGGTGAAATCAGCACTTTTCACCAGAGAAACACCATGGGCACCTGATAGCAGGTGCCAATCCCTATCCTTGATTTAACTCAATTTAATCACAGCTTTAATTCTTCTTGAAGGAATGCACACTGAAAAATGAGAACACTAGCTTGTACAACATCAAATTAAATTTACTCATAAGTCAAAACTGAATATAAGGATAGGCACCTGCTAGCAAGTGCCACTTGATTTTTTGTAGTGTTTGGTTGAGAAAGTGTGCATTTGAGTGAAATAAGAGACTTATTTTGCTTTTGAAATACACCAGTGTTGGGGCTAGTGCATTTCAGAAATCTGAACTTAGATAATTGCAGATTTGTAAGTGTGGATTTGACAGAACTAACACCCCTTAATATATATATTTTTCTCTTATGGATTATTATTCAGATTGGCATGCTCTGAAATTTAATGAAGCTGATGTTGAATTCACCATGCACCAAGTAAGATATCTCTAACAGGGATATTCATTCATTGTGAAACATCAACATGGATAGTGCTTTTGTTCTGCATATTTGGTGGTATTTTGGTAGTTATATTAAATGGGGATTGTTTGTGAGTATTGGTGATATTATTTGCATTTTGTTAGGGTTTTTGGGAATTTTCAAGTGTTCAAAGGTATTGCATGATTAAGAACTGATAGGTTTTATTTGATAGCCCTCCTACTTCAATGAATTTCAGTAATATTTTTATATTTTTATTCCATGCATTTTTCTGTCTTTAGTGCAACCTGTTCACTATAGTTGTGCATTTTCTCTGGTGTAGATTCTACTCTGCATTTTATGTATTTTTTTTAGTAGTCTGTTAAGTGGCTGTTGTCTTGACTTGTTAGCCAATCAAGAAGTGTTAAGAGTGCAAGAAAAATAAGTGTAAAAAAAAGATTGTGAGAAAAATAAGTGTTAGAAAAATATTTTTCAACCATGAGAGTTTTTATTCTATTATATATTTTTCTTAAATAATTTTTTTTTCTTTCTTTTCTTTTTTTCTTAGTTGATTTTTTACTATTTTTCTTTAAAAAAAATTCTCACAGTTGCAATTTTTTTTTCTTACACTTATTTTTCTTGCACTTATTTTTCTTACAATTGTTTTTCTTACCTTATGTCCCTTCATGAAACATCCCCACCAGCGATATTTTACTTGGTGCATAGGGATATGCTGTGATACAGGAAAATTAAGTTGTTTAAAAAATCATGATGATCAATATGTATTTCAAAAAGATAGTTTTAAATAACACTAAATCTAAATTAGATTGCAAAATGAAAAAACTTATGTTAAGGAAAAGAGTGGGACAGGTATTTTATTTCAGTTTAATATTTGATAATGAATCCAGAAATATTTTAAATTACTTTCTTATCATTCTTTGTGCCTATAAATGAGCTATTTATTTGTCTTTAATAGAATGTTGAAATTATTTCTTCTTAATAATTCAATGTATTGAAATTTGTAATGTATTAAAAGTAAATTTGACTATTGTGTAAGTTTTAACAGATTTAAATGAAATCTTATAGCTCTTGAGGATCTTCCTATTAAATTTAAAAAAAACTTAAGTGGGATAAACTGGGTTTCAATGAAGTACTAAATTTGATAATGAAAAATAAAATTATACTCAATCAATTATCAGTAATTGTTTTCAAAAAAAATTTATAGAAAAAAATAAAGTATGGATTGACTGGAAATTAACAGCTTAAAAATGTTGCAACCAGTGTGATTTACATCAATGAATATGAACCCCCCCCCCCCAGTTTTCTGTAGTCTTATATACATTATAAAGTAGAATTTCTATTTCAATAAACTTAACTACATTAGGGAGTCTCAACAATGTTAAATATGCCATTAGAAAATCATATTTTTTCCATTAAATTATTATCTAATTGAATTTCAATTATGATATATGTTACTCCTAAGAATTCTTCTTTTGATGACTTAATATGGAGGGTATTCCTATTTTTTATGACTAAAAATTGATGTTACGTACTCAACTATTCCACAGTACCCTAACCAAGCATGTATATAGTCTTTATGCACTAAATCAATATGGGTGTGGAATATAAGATTATTATTATCCAAACCACCAGCCCAATGCTCTATCTATAATAAAAATGAATTTAATGTATTTCAAAATTCGACATGTTTCAGACCTATTATAAATATTTCTCTCATGCTATAGTACTGTTGACTTCTTCCTTTGTGTCCGAAGAACAATTGCAATACTTTTTCCAGTTGTCTGTCATGTCTTTTGAAGATATTGAATATTGTATATTTAGAAAATCTAAAGCTTGCTTGGCGGCTTTTTGCTTTGATAAGTCGGTGGAATATGGGTTCACATTTTGACCAATTATTTGACCGTGCAAGGTCAAAGTGCAGTGCCTCAGCCCAGTCACCTTTTTTTCGCCATTTTTGCCTACAACGGTATGTGAGACATATTTTCTACTCAAAAAAAGAATAAAAAATCTATGTCAGCCTTTAACCATATTGTTATTTCTCAACTCATAAAAGATAATGCAAGATGGTGGAGATTTTCGAAAGGAAAAGCAAATCATATCTAAATTAATCAAATTATACTGCCAAGATCTGTCATGTATTTGTACCCAACAAGAGGACTTTCTAATTAGTGTTCCAATATAATTGAAGAAACATGATAGTAGCTATCACTGGCAAATTTTTGATGAATAAATACAGCCAACATTTATTTAATCTTTAACATTAAATATCAAGAAGTTAAAAATAGTAGATTAAAGGAACAAGTGATTTACGTGATCAATCTAAAAAAGTGGGCTTTGGAAAAATCTTTTAGCAAAAGATCAAAGAAATAGCAAACTACATAGATTTTTAATTTACCAGTATAACAAGAACACAGAATTATAATGATGCTCAATTTTTAGCTTATACTTTCAAAGCTTAAAGAGTAATACTTTTTTGCTCTTTAAAAATCCCATGAAAATAAAAAAAATCAGTAGTGAGACTACTTGCCTGTCTATTTTCAGCTGCTTGCACTTGTACAAATCTCTTGTTTCATAGAGGGTCTTCAAGGGACTTTTCAGAATGTCAAAAGTGATGCAAGACGCAACATCCTCGTATATAATATCAAGTGTTTGATATGCCATTTCCAAACTAAGTTTAGAATCTATAAATACGGCACCAACAATTGCTTCCAAAACAGATTTTAACATCTTAGGAGGATGAAAAAGATGAAAAACATTGCTCGGATCTTCAAAAAAGCTGGCGACGTCCGGGAACTCCATAATTTCAATAATAGCCGTTTTCAAATCTTCTATGAATTCAGATGAATCGCTAACAATGAAGCGATGTAATTCCAGTTTTCGGATAGCAAGGAAACCTAAACTATTATTATGCGCCAGGATATTTCTCAGACTTGATAGCTGACCGGCAGTCAGTTTATTAAAAGATCGATAAATTTTCTCTGTAATCCATAACCGCAATATTGAGTTCCCTAACCATGATTCTTTTCTAAAAACCTGTGGCGTAAAATCCTCTCCGCTATTATGCATCAATGCTACTGACAATAAGGCTGGGTTTTGAAACGAATACCTAATTTTTGACTGTATCTCAACCGATTTCGGCGTATCTTTATAGTGAGCCGTTTCAATTGAACCTAAGAACGGTGCTTGTGTTCTTTCAGTCCATACCGCTGCGCCACCAAAGCAAAGGTTGAGTGAGGTGCCGATTTGTAATGCAGTTGAAATGCCACCAGATAAATAGCCGGCTCCGATCAAAGATTCCACAATGTCTTGCAAGCGGTTGCTTGGCACCCTTTTGCTCAATTCAATAGTTTTCATGACACCATCATAATTTTCTTCTGACCCTTTAAAATAATATTGAAGAAAGCGTTGATGTAATATATAACTTTGTAAGCCAAAATCAAAACACTTTGTCCTCAAGAATGCATTACCAACTGATTGACATTTCATGTTATTCCACTCGTTTATCGTTTTCTCCGGGTAGGCTAAATATATGTAAACTGAAGTAGCAAGGTCCAGAAAAGAATCACCCACGGTTTCCAAGGTTTGAAAACTCCACTCCAGGCCTGAATTAGGTAGAGTAAGTGCCTTGATTGCCAATAAGGTTGAGGTCTTATTTGCTTTCAATTGTCTTAAAGCTGAAGTAGCTTGCACACCATCATACATTTGTCGCTGAATAGATGGCAAGAAAGAAAAAATTCGCCATGTTGAGAGTGGGACTGAACTGGCGATGCAAACTGAGATGGGCAGAAACGACAGCACATCCTCTTTTTGCATGGAAGGAAATCTATTCAAGTTATTGTGGATTGGTAAAACAGGGTGTACATGGATGATAGGTGAATCAGACATCTCTTTTTCAATTTTGAGCACCTTTTCCAAGAAATCGCCCACAGTTTTAGATTGGATCTTTTCTTCTTGAAGTGTTGGACTGTAAATTTTTTCTGGAATATTATCTGATGTTGATTCATGATTGAGATCTATCTTTGAAGTTGCCTTCAACACCCGATAAGTTAAATGGCTAAGTGGTGCAATGATATAAGGTAAATGAAGAGCTTCTTCAATGCTTTCAATCCGTCTTTGATAATTTTCAACTAAATGCCAATCGATTTCCAGAGAATCACCAATCAAAGGAGCGAGTAAGCATATCAGCTCCCCAGTATAAGGATTTTTATTCAACGCGGCTTGTAATCCAAACAATGTAAACCGACATAACCGCGAAAGATTATTACTAGCGATCTCAGGTGTCCAATAAAGCTCTTTGGCAATGTCTATCTGAATAGGCAGCATTTTACTTTCCTGGAAATGATCCCAAAGGAAGAGTCCGTCCGGTAAGTTAAGTTTTTTCCCACATATGAATCCAATTGAGCATGGTTTAAGTTCACCAAGATCGAAAGATAACTTGTGCAGATGTAGTGGTTTATTTTGAAGTTGCCCAAATGGATTAGGAGAAGATATTTCTACCCAAGCTGGTATGTGGTCAGAAGTCCATGTTCGTCCATACGCATCAATGCTTTCATGCGCGCTTGATCCTTTGATGAGTAAGATATGTCCATACAGGAAACTTGCTGCACTAAGGGCTCTACAAGCCTTGAACACAATCTTCATCATGGCTTTCTTCATTGACTTAGTCTCTCTTCAACATCTTTGCTTCCCAAAGGTTAGTTATGAAAATGCTGGATCAGACAACAGATGTTACTTGCTTGGCCGAACCATTTCTCACATGCCACCTGTCAACAGACCAATGTCCTTACCTGCTTCATCCAGTCAAGCTCCGAGCTTTTTTGAAGTATGACACCTTGTCGTATTTGTTTCTCACTGTCCGAAACAATACAGCTATACAGCGATAACAAAATCTCTTGGTGATTTTGCACAAAAAAAAAAATTGCCCCAAAAAATTTTTTTGGCGAAAAAAAAGCAATTTATTGCTTATGGTGCAGATTATTATTATTGTTTTCCCACATGGGTCTTGCCCTCTGGCCCTTGCCACTTTCTCCCCCAATCATCTCATTTTTTTCTCCCTTTTGTTTTCTCCAAAATCCTCATATTTTTTGCTTCCCATCTGTTTTTTCTCTTCTTTCTCTTCTCTTTTTCATCAGTCTGGTCTTTTATGATTGGTAAGTGTTTTCTGTTCTTTATATTTTTATTGATATTTGACGTCTTTTTTATTTCTTTTAATTGGTTTTTTTTTGGCAGCAAATTATTTCTTAGCCCCTCCCCCTCCCACTGCCAAGTGTTGTCCTTTTTCTTCAGCCTTATTATTTTTTGTAACCTGTAAGTTTTTTTTATCAAAATTTTTCTCTTTGTATTAATTTGATTTTTTTAGTGTTGTATTTTAGTAAAAATCATGTTCCACTTGTACAACTTAAATGCTAATCCCCCCCCGTTTGTGACAACTATGACAATATCTACTCACTTGCAACTCTGCCGCTGAACTCAAACATTAGCTGCTCTAATCTCACAAAGCTAAACACCTACAAATCATACAACTTATCTTCCCAAGATTCTTCTGGGCCCCCACCACAAAGCACATTTACTCAATTAGAAAGTAAAGAAGATACTGATGAAGTCAGATGGGTTAAAATATCTATTCAGTTTTTCCTGTACATTACGAAAACAGATCCTCTAGACACTTCAGCTACTCCCCCCCCCCAAAAAAAAAATGGGAAAGAACCTCTTCCCAACACTGGGAAGATGGTTTCAGATCCTGATTGGCTCAGTTTACGTTAGGAAGTTGAAAATTCCAATTTAGATATGTTTAAGAGAAATGTTTTGGTGATTATAAATGACCAGCAAAATGAAACTTTCAGTAAATTTGCAGAAACTCTAGAAGATAAAGGTAAACTCACTTGGCAAGTCATGATTCCACATGGAAGATTTTTTGCCACAAGCAACAAGCAACAGTTGGATTCAAAAAGTACTTTTCAAAAGTTTTTAAAAGCCACAGAAAACACTCATGAATCTTGAAAAATTATTTGCCAATTGGTGAACACAGATTCTAAAGCCATTGCTCATGTAAGTTTTTTATTTGTCCTTTTTTTCTTAATTTTTTATGATTAGATGATTTTTTGTACAATAATAAAGCAAGAAGAGATTTATGAGGATTTACACTTGTCTATATCTGGAAAGAAGAATAATGTAATTACAAATAATGAATCTCCTCAAACTTCAGCTGTGCTCAAGAAAACTCTTCACATTAAAAGACTAAAATTGATTCTCAAAGCACATGGGCCTCATGAAGACCTTACTGGATCGCCTGAAGGGCATGTTTGTGTTAATCCAGAAAAATCCTTTGAGTTTTTTGAAATAACTCCCTTAAAAGCCAAAGTCTGGGCAAGAGCTATGGTATAAAGTTTTACGCCATGCATGTAATTTTTATTTCTAAAGTTATTTTTCATTTGATTTGAATTTTTAGAAATCAAACCCAAATGAAGTTACCCACCTTTTTCTTCCAAAACCACCACTCTTTACTTACAAAAGTAACAAGAGCTCATCTGCAGAAGCTGCTTCTTCCATTTCACATATGCAATATACTGGGGGAAATTCTCAAGGCCCAGATTCTTATATAGCAAATCAAACTTCAGTTGGGATGAATAATACAAACATTTCTGTCCCACTATCTCAAAATATTACCTGGCATGCAGAATTACCATTAACAAATAATGAAGAAGAAGATTCTGACAATGAGAAAACTGTTGAAGATTTTTTGTTTACTCTCATATTGACAAAAAGAATTCCCAAATAAATCAAGCATTTGAAACTTTGGGTGTGACTCATTGGACTTTTCTCAAGTATTTAAATGCAGAAGACTTAATGAAAGCTGGAATGCCTCTAGCTCCTGCAAAATCAATTTCTACTTTGTTAAAAAGGTTTATATCAAGTCCCAAACTCCATAAGAATATTTAATTTTACTTATAAATTAGGGGGTATCAATGTTCAGGGATCTGCAATTAGGGATCAGAAATTTTTTTTCCCAGGATCAGACATTATTAATCGCGGAAGATTCTTATCCACTGACCCCAGGGCTAGTGGATAAGGAATCCACAATAATGCATTATCCCGCCTCTTATACCCCAACTTCTTTTCCTAATTTCTGATCCCAAAGTCATCACATCCATGATTGATTTGTAAGCAAGTCTCATCACATATAATTGCAGATTCAATCCTTATATGTCTCTCCACTCTATGATACTTAATTTTGGTGGCAAACACATAACATTTTTCTCTATCTACATACCCCATCTGCTCATTTGGTGGAAAATTCTCACTTCCCACTCATCACCTAAACCTTCTACCAATAACCTTTTCTACTGACAATATTGAAGCACCTCTCTACTAGAAAGCAACTTCACACAGCTATGAATGCTATTACATTAGTTTTAGCCACTGACTCTGACTCTGACTCTGGGTTGGAAGACACTTTAGCTTATATGTCTTTTCAATGATCTTTATGAAGAAGAGGATCCCAGACCTGCACCAGCTCTCCCCTCCCTTGAATCATAAAATATACTTTCCACCAGCATACGCTCTGTCATTATGCCAACCACCCTTCAGCATTTTGAAAAATAACCCTTTTATTTTTTTTCATACTCTCCAAATGTTCAACTTCTGTGCTTTATTCACTTGGTTTGGTGTTTTTGTTTTTTGCATATTCATATTTATTTTGAATTAACACTGAATGCCTCTTTTTTGGATGTCTCATTTGTTTTCATTCACCAGCTCAACATGAAATTCCATATTTTCTGCAATTGCATAATTTTTCACTGTTTCTTTTTTTCATTCATCCCTCATATCCTTTTCCTCTTCTCCTCCAACATCCCTCAAACAATTTGGTTTCATTTATTTTCTCATCTCATCTTTCCAGGTATGTCATTTTATTCTTTTTCTAATTTTTTGATTTCTAATTATAATCTTTTTTGTTTTTTTTTCTGTTTTTTTATTTTTTGTATCTAAATTTTTTTTGTAAGTGGTTATTTTTGATTTCAATGATAAAATTAACCTTTTTTTCTGTCCCTCTTTACTTTCTTTTTTAGCTCCATCACCCTACTCTTCATCCTTTTTTGGCATGGTCATTATCCCCCCTTTCCCCTATTTCACTTTTTTCTGGCTCCATGTCATTAAAACACATACATTGCACATTCTTTATGCATTTCACTTACTGGATATTCAATTTCTCCCAAATTCCAACATCAATCTTTCTCACTCTATTTTTCCTACTTTTCAACCAAGGTAAGTTTCATCTCCTTTTTTCATCCCTATATGACATTTCATTCCTTCTATGAAAATTTCATACTTAAATATATGTATAACTCTTATCTGGATAACGGTAAACTTATTTAACTCCTCTTGTTCTCATCTCCATTACCTCTTTTCAAGTTTTTGTAAAATTTTGAAAATAAGACTCAGAATTAGGGTTAGGTTTATTCAAATCTATTATCCTTTTAACTGAAGGTTCTTCTGAAGGCAACCTTTCATTTCCCACATACAGATATGAGTTTGATTGAGTTGTTGCTAAGATATTGACTGTTAAAGTTGAGCCTTTTTTTCCCAATTTAAAATTTTTTATTTCATGTTTTTATGTAACAAGTTAGAGTTATTTTTATTTAAATCACTTGTCCTTTAATTGAAGATTCTCCTGAAGCCTATCTTTCATTTCCAATAAACGGATTTTAATTTGGTTCATTTGTTGCTGAGATATTGACCTATAAAGTTGAGCCTTTTTTTACAAGTATCACATAATTTATTTCATGTTTTTATATTGCATAATTAAAGAATAAGGCATCTGAAACTCTTATCTGATGATTATCTAGGATTTTATCTCCCAAAGCTTCACATCACTCAATTATTTCTTGACCAATTGCTTGACAAAATTACATTCTGGTTCTTATAACAAGATTTATACCAATAAGAATGATGCCAATTATCTTACTTTGGGGATTTTCTCTTATATTAATGCTATTTCTGGACCACCTATTCCTTCCCCAGCTAAAATAAAAGGTCATGGGTTATACTTTCTGGATCACGACTGTATAATAAATTTTAGATTGAGAACTGGAATCATCAAAACTATTTGGAACTCTTCTCAGGATCATCACCAAATGACCAAAGATCCACCTGGCTTGGAATCTTGTCAAGAGTTCACACATTTGGGATATTCTTTTCAAATCAGTAAAACCTTAATCCACCAAATAAAAAAAGGTAAATTTAACAGATATAAAAAAAATTTATGTAGATAAAAAAAGTATGGGGATGAGTAGAGTCATCAAATATTTTTTATTTTTTCATAAATATTTTATAAATAACTCTTATATTTCAAATTTGGGCCAACAAACCTGTGTTGTATAAACGGTAGTCATGACAACATTTATTTGTTTAATGAGGTTCCTCAGCCTACACTTGTGGAAAGTCCCAAACATTTGTTTCTAGATGTATCTGCATTTTGGCTAGAGGAATTTCAATTACTTTAAAACTAAGGGAATTGATATATATTAGTTTTTTTTATATTAATTTATGTAATTATATTAAATTTTGGTGATTATCACCTCTTACTTCAATAAAATGCAGGGGAGGGTATTTCAAAATTTTCAAATCTGGCATGTGAAATTGATGAATTTGAAAAATTTTGGTGAAACCCTCCCCTTGCTTCAATAAAATGCAGGGGAGGGTATTTCCAATTTTTTAAAACAGATATAGAGTTTTTTTGACTTAGCTGTATTTAGAAAAGTAAATTCAATGATTTGAATGTAAAGATGAAAAAATGTATGAGTTTTTCAAATTTTTGCAAAAAAAATCATCTAGAATCAAGACCTTTAAAAAGTCAGCAAATATGAAATTAACACCAAAAAGAAATAAAACAAAATTTATTTAACCAAACAAACAAATAATCTAAAATGTTGCAATAAAATGTTTCACATCTCAGTGAGGAGTTTCAGCCAAGGATTGATTATTAGCTTTAATACATTCTATCAAGAAAACTTTCTAAACAAAATAAAAAAAACTAGTTATCAAACATTTTCATTAAGTTTTCAATTTCCTCAATAGATTGATTAGCTTTAACAAATTCTCTCAAGAAATCTTTCCTTTATGAACCATCTTCAAGTTGATACCTGAGTTTCATTTGATCCAATAGGAAATTTTACTCATGAGCCTTCTCCTCTCTCTTTATCTCCAATTTCTTCACCTCCAATTCATATGACATCTCATCCCTCTTTAAAGAAAGCTCAAATTTATTCACCTCCAAGTCTTTCACCCTCCCATCCCCCTGTAAAGAAAGCTTGAGTTTCTTCTCCTCCAGATCTTGTTCCCTATCATCCCTTTGTAAAGAGAGCTGGTATTGTTTCTTTTGAAAGTTGAGAGTATCTCTTGCAACTTCAACTTTACCTAGAGTGAAAAGGAATATTAACAAAAGAAAAGAAAAGCTCACTTAATTATTAAGAGGTATGCTAACACTTACCAGATTCATGTTTCTCTAGAAAATCATCAATGGAAGAAAAAGGGGTTTGGGAAATACTATCTCTGTTTTGCTTTCTATGACTTTTGAAATTCAAAGTCGTTGATGGTCTTTATTTTTTTTGGAGGTAACATGTTCCTCTTCATCATTGATGCTAGCTTCAGACTCACTTGCTTGAGGATCCTGTGTTTGTTCATTAGCCTTTTTAGAAATAAAAAAATTAAACAACTAGACAAGAAATAAAAACTTAATGGAGTGGGATCACATTGGTTTATATCACCATAAGGATCTATTGGAAAGCTATCTAGATTTTTTGAATTTAGAACAGGGGAGGCTTGAGTGGAGGAAGAGGATGGGAGAAGATTTGTTTCAACATCATGTTCTGAGATACCATCTTTACTATCCAACATGTTGGCAGGATTAACATCAGCTAACTCTCCAAAAATAGCATTTGTCTCTTTAAAGTATGGACATAGAGATTCAATTTTATCATCTATGTATTTTATGCCCTTACTGATATCAATTTCAGTAATACCAAAACCAGTAGAAAATGAAAGTGTCTTTGACTTCTTGTGTTTTCCTTGGTAATGCTTGAAACGTTCAGACATTGGTAATTCTTGAAGCGTTCAGAAATCTGTTTAGGTAAAAGATCAATCCTTCCTTTTATCTTATTTCATAATACATTGGCCATTAGAAGAGAGCCATTGAATTTTTATGCAGGGGGCCATCCTAATTTAGTTGCATTCTCAGTACCAAAACAAGAATCATTATTAGTTTTTATTTTTAGCCAGTTGATAAGTATGGGGTGATCATCTTTTTTTAGGTGTATAGTCTTTGATTTCTCAGGTGAGTGGGGGAAAGAGGGAGTAATAGGAGTGATGAACAACCAGAAAAAGCCTGCCTTTGAGAAGATCTATGACTATAAGGCATGTTGAGATATTTGAAGATGGAAAGTAGAAGAAAAAATTAGATGAAATGGGGAGTGGTTCTGAGCAGATAGAATGAATATACAGGATGGGAGTGCCCAGCAAGGCAGGAAGCCTGGGATACCCAGAAAGTTTTTGAAGATGTGGTTATGAAAAATTGAGGATAAAAATTTTAGATAGAGGTGAAAATTGACATGTAAAAGGTCTAATAACCCATTTATTAGCAAAAATAATTGTGGAAGATAATCAGGGTATAATAATTTTTATCCAAAATTAATTTAATTGCGAATCAGTTAACATTGATACCCCCTATTAAGAATACATGCCACCTAAATATTTAAATAATAAACACTAGAATACATGCCATATAAATATTTAAAGAATATGAGAATACATGCTTCATATATTTCTAAAGAATGCATGCTATTAAATAAAGATATGTTGAAAAATAAACACTTGATAAAAAATTTATTGTACATTAAAGAGATTTTTATGAAATTTGTATGTTCCAACTCTACTAAGTAGGTAATGTAAGTTAAATGTTCCAACAAGACATTTTGACTGAGAGAAAAAGTCAAATTTTATTTTTATTGACAGAAATTGTGTGCCACATGAATATTCTCTATTATAAGCTAATTTTATAAATCATTTCTCATCAGGAGGTTTAATATTTAAATTTATAGGATACATGTCTGAAAAAGTCAATGTTTTCAAATATACAATCACATTTTATCTATATACTCACAGCCATAGAACAGTTGTTTACAAAAATTTTGTTTAAATACAATCTTAGCACTATCTTAAATAATATCAGCATCCTCTTCCCCACCTGTTAAAGTTGCAAAGCCTTGTATGTGACTTTTCAAAATGGCAAAACCTTTCTCTATTGAATTAAAGTGTGGGGAACATGGAAGCAAGTATAGGAGCTGAAAGCCCCTATTTTCAACTATTTCTGTCGGCCGGTCGTCTAGAAGAAAGGTGGAAAAGGTAATTGGAAAAAAGGTAAAAGGGGAAATAAAAAGGAAATGAAATAAAAAATAAGAAATATATAATTTTAATAATAAAAATTTAAAGACTTTTAACAAAAATGGATGGGGATCAATGTGGTTAATAAAGTAAGTACTGTTTTATTCACTCTGTTCAATTATCAACTTTTAATACTAAAGTATTCATATCACAATCTTTAATATTTTATTTTATTACTTAAATAGGCGGAAGCGCAGTTTAAATAGGTGTAAAAAAAAAGGAATTTTATAGTGTAATTAAAAATATGTTTGAGTAGTAAGTGATGATCATAAATGAAATAACACAAGGCCTTTTATAGGCAAAGGGACCAATGAGGCGCTACCACTGAGTAAATACAAAGTAATAATAGGATGAAACAAAAATATAAAAGAAAATAATTGAAACATAACAATGGAGAGAAAAAGATGAAACAAGTAATTAATATCCCAATTAAGAAAACAATTTTCACGCCACCATTTTCAAAATCATTTAAGTAATATAGTGAGTAATTAAACAACTCTGAGACATGAGAACCATGTGAAAAAGTAATCAAATTAAGTATAACAATATTTTTTATAGATTTAAGTGAAGCAAATGGAATGTTTTGATGCAACAAAATATTGTAATAAATTTTAGTGTTAGTCTGTAGAAAATTAATAAATTGTTTTGACTATGTAATAACTAGTTGAAACAAGTAATTAATTTTTCTACTCAACCAAATTTAGAATTTTAAATTTATTATAATAATTATTATAATGCATTTAATATTCATCACAAATAAGGGTCAAAAACAATGTCAATAATTATGGATAATTTTGAATATGAAAAGGGTTCAATTATATATTTAAATTTAAAAATTATTTTAATTACAATATAAGATAATTTAATAAGATATAATTATATTATCAACATATAATTAATTAATTATTCATTAAATACACATAACACCTCTTTATATGGAATATAATAATTATTTTAATGTATACTTAATTTATATGATAATAAAATTAGTATAAAATTTATTTTAATTATAAAATAATATTTTAATATAATTTATTATGTAATATAAATTTAATGTATATACATAAGCTGCAATTATTATGTCATTTATTAACTCCAATAAAATTGTATGTTTATTACTTGGCTCCTGGGACAGCCTGGCTGACAATTTCATTTATTCTTCCATTTCAGTGTATAGATGAATTATCCATGATAAGTACACTAGATGGTCCAGGATAGGGATTCATCATTGGTAGCTTATAAAATTCTAAATTAAAAAATGTAAGAAAAAAATATAAAGAAGGGAAATAAATGTGATAGGACTAACCAATATTCTTTCCAAATAGTACTCACAGTCATGGCCACATATTGTGCTGTCTTGAACAAGAATTGCAACTAGAACTGAGAGAGATAAGGAAGGAATGACATTGAAGCAAATTTTTATGTTTCTTGTGGAACTTGGGGTGTTTGTTTGCAAACAGTTGCCTATCCTTGATTATAGGCAAGACCTTAAGCCGTAAGACCACAATCATCTGCAGAATGGTGGCATAAAAAGATTTGAATCTTCACTAAAAGGAAACTAAACCACTTAGCAGTAAAAACAAGGTGCTAAGCATCATATTTTTCCACCTGAGAGATATATTTTCTTTGTTTTATTGGATCTTGAGCTACTGATTTTCTCATGTTAAGACAGAGATGGAGTTTCTTTGCAATTGTAGAAAATGATACATTAACATGGTGAGTTTCAAATAATGACTGCTGAAGTTCCACTTGGATAATGACAGGTTTGGTGTGAATAATTTCTAAAATAAACTCCCATTATTCATCATTTAAGTTCAAGTGTCAGCCATGCTTTTGGTATGTGCTAGGATAGCACACTACTTCTTGTATTTCTATATACAGTTTTAACCAACTGGAGAGAGAATATGGACTAACAGCTGACCCAAAATCTTCATTTATTTCTAATAAACCCCTCCCACATAAATAAGCCATCACAAATTTAACTTTGAAAGATTTCTCATAATTATAAAACACCATCAGATACTTGAGACTATAAATAAGTAAAAAAACATCTAATTAAAGCTAGAAGTGATGAAAAAAAACTTAAAGGTTGCAGAATATAATAATTCTGAAGAAAAAGGACAACACTTGGCAGTGTGAGGGGGAGGGGCTAAGAAAAATTTTCTGCCAAAAAAAAACCCAATAAAAAGAAATAAAAAAGGTGTCAAATATCAATGAAAAAGTAAAGAACAGAAAACACTTACAAATTGTAAAAGACCAGACTGATGAAAAAGAGAAGAGAAAGAAGAGAAAAAACAGATGGGAAGCAAAAAATATGAGGATTTTGAAGAAAAAAAAGGGAGAAAAAAATGAGATGATTGGGGGAGAAAGTTGCAAGGGCCAGAGGGCAAGACCCATGTGGGAAAACAACAATAATAATCTGCACCATAAGTGATAAATTGCTTTTTTTGAAAAATAATTTTTTGAGGAAATTTTTTTTTGTGCAAAATCACCAAGAGATTTTGTTATTGCTGTATCAAGACAGTTTGGTGCACTTTTGCAAAAAATTACAGTGCATCCAAGTCACAACTTTTTGCAGCATTTTGGATTAAAAATTTAAGCTTCACTCACCAAAAAATGATTTTCCTATTTAAAAGGGGTTACCCCAACCTATCCTCAACCCATTTTAATAGGCAAATATTCTGAGCTGTTATCCTGCAACAACCCAGATTTCTTAATATAGTAAAAATATAAAAATTAAGGAGGCTCAAATCATACACAAAATACACTACAAATAAAGTAAGATATCCTGGATTGGGATATCCAGTGTGAGTTGGGGATATTTTAGAGGGGTACATAAGGTCAGAAAAATCAATATAAGAAAAGTTAGTGTAAGAATACAGCTAAGTGCCAAAAGCTTGTGGTTTTTTTGATCAAAAAAAATTTCCAACTTTTTTAGACTTCAACATGACAATTTCTGACAGCTCTGCTACCTGTTTTCAAATGCCATCCCATCCCTCTATTCTGGAATCTTCCTCCCACCTTGGTTTGCCCATCCCCCAGATTCTGGATTCCTAGCTTTATTTCTTTCTTGCTTTCTTGCTTTCTTGCTTTCTTGCTTTCTTGCTTTCTTGCTTTCTTGCTTTCTTGCTTTCTTGCTTTCTTGCTTTCTTGCTTTCTTGCTTTCTTGCTTTCTTGCTTTCTTGCTTTCTTGCTTTCTTGCTTTCTTGCTTTCTTGCTTTCTTGCTTTCTTGCTTTCTTGCTTTCTTGCTTTCTTGCTTTCTTGCTTTCTTGCTTTCTTGCTTTCTTGCTTTCTTGCTTTCTTGCTTTCTTGCTTTCTTGCTTTCTTGCTTTCTTGCTTTCTTGCTTTCTTGCTTTCTTGCTTTCTTGCTTTCTTGCTTTCTTGCTTTCTTGCTTTCTTGCTTTCTTGCTTTCTTGCTTTCTTGCTTTCTTGCTTTCTTGCTTTCTTGCTTTCTTGCTTTCTTGCTTTCTTGCTTTCTTGCTTTCTTGCTTTCTTGCTTTCTTGCTTTCTTGCTTTCTTGCTTTCTTGCTTTCTTGCTTTCTTGCTTTCTTGCTTTCTTGCTTTCTTGCTTTCTTGCTTTCTTGCTTTCTTGCTTTCTTGCTTTCTTGCTTTCTTGCTTTCTTGCTTTCTTGCTTTCTTGCTTTCTTGCTTTCTTGCTTTCTTGCTTTCTTGCTTTCTTGCTTTCTTGCTTTCTTGCTTTCTTGCTTTCTTGCTTTCTTGCTTTCTTGCTTTCTTGCTTTCTTGCTTTCTTGCTTTCTTGCTTTCTTGCTTTCTTGCTTTCTTTCTTTTTTGCTTTCATGCTTTTGTGCTTTCATGCTTTCTTACTTTCTTACTTTCATGCTTTCATGCTTTCATGCTTTCTTTCTTTCTTTCTTTCTTTCTTGCTCTCTTTCTTTCTGGCTTTCTTGCCTTCTCACCTCCTTTCTTCCTCACATATCCCATTTCTTGCTCCCTGTTTTCCCACTTTTTACTGTTTCATTCTTTCCCCTCTTCCTGTGTTATTCTTTCTCTATTTCTTGTTTCCTTCTTTCCCTTTTTCTTCATTTCATTTTTTCATTTTTTCTTTATTTTTGTCTCTCCATTATCTATTTTTCTGTTTTTTGGACTTCTATTCTTCTATCTATTTTCAGAATTTTTTTTTACTTACATCATTTTATTTTGCTAAATTTTTTTGTTTTAATTTTTTTACTTCTTTTTATCATTTTTATCATTTTTCTCATTTTGTGTTTTCCCTTACTTGATTTTATTTTATTTTTATTTCAAGCAAGGAATATTTTTCATCAAATATGAGCCAAGCTTCAAATTCCAGGCAGTAATAGACACTCTAAAAGGCAAAAGTATGGAAAAAATAAACAATATGTACAGCTATAGCATAAGTGAAGACTCCATAGCTTGTTGGATTTGACTTCATAAAACTAATAAGGCTGTAGTTGCAAACTGTAAAATATACCTTTGGTGTGGGCTAAACCTGATTTTGGATGGTAAAAAGGACAGTTTCTTGAAGGGACCCTCCACACTTATACTGATTATTATGTTGCAGATATTCAGAAAGCTCTCTATGATATCTATCAAGTGAAAGTCTCTTTAACAATGTTGAAAAGAGAAATTCACTATTGTCTTCTATATTCAAAAAAAACTCTCAAAGAGTTAATCCATTACAATGCCCCACAAAACAACTACAATCTATTAGATACATTGCTAAATTTGAAACAAGCTAAATGGTGTTTTGTGATGAGTGTTTTACTATGAATTTTTTTGTTATTTAATCTCTTTTTAAATTGAATTTTTTTTATTATTATAAATTTTTTGTCAGATGAATCAGGTATTACCTGTGGGGGTTTTATGCACATTCAATGATGGGCTCGAATTGGTATTATAACACCACAAGTTCTGCTCCCTTGTTCAAAATACCATTTGAATATTCTAGCTTATGCTTCTCTCAAAGGTTTGGTTGAATTCATGTTACAACCAGAGACAATAATGCATTTTGATTTTGAGTTTTATCTTGAACATATTTTAGTAAGCAAAAACATTTTTTTTAAATACAATATATTAGGGTTTTTCAGTTCTGTAAAATCTGCACTTAACTTAAGTGCATGTTTCATGCCAAATCAGCACTTAAATTTTGCAAAAAAGTCACTTATTTTTAAAATGGGTGTCAGTTATGACCTCAAATCAGAACTTTTTTCCAGATTTTTTTTCACAACCACATGTTGGCCACATCATCCATTCCTTTCTCACCCCAATCCTGTCACATGTGACACCCTGACCTCCATCCCCTCATCATTCCTCAGTACACACCACTTTTTGATATTTGAAACGTTTTATTGCAACATTTTAACCAGGCATGTTTCTTTCCTTGTTTTTCTATGTTTTCAGCCTCTTAATATCTTTTCTTTTAACATACCAGTTTCATAATGCCTCCCAAAAAATCCAACACTCAAAAGGCAACTAAAAGAATTCTTCATCACAAAGGTCTTCCCATAATGCAAGCCCCTCACCTAAGGAATCAAAATTTGGAAATCTAAAAAAGGAAGATTATCATATCATCATCAACATCCTCAAAATTAAATCAAATTATGATGCATGTTTTGAATGTGAAAAAACCACCTGATTTGGATGTTCACCTTTATTAAGGTAAATGGCTTCTTGTTGCTGGAAAATGAAGTAAAAAAGAACAAAAAGGGAGAATCAACATCAATCCTAGGTAAATGAAGGAGAGGTTAATAATTTATCAATTGAAATATATTAAGACTCATTTGGCTTCCACTTCCACTGGCTTTGGTATTGATGATGATGATTTGGAGAATGGAATTACTACTGTTTCCAAAAAGCTCAATGTCATGTGTCCTCTCTATGAGGAAATAGATATTCTTTTTGGCACCTTATTTAATACTTAGTTGTAATCTTATCAAAAAATTTATATCATGAGATTCTGATATCACCATTTGTCTTTACTGGACTATAAAATATCACACTTTTTGAATTTCAGATGGTAAAATAATACTGACACCTGTGCAGAAATCCTCATCACTAACATACTTTTATCACCTCACCACCAATTTGCATTTCTAAATAGAGCTATTTCAAAAAGATTTTATTTCTGTTTGAAAAATTTGGCAATACCCTCCCCTGAATTTTATTGAGGTAAGGGGTGGGTATCATCAAAAATTCTCAAGTCATCAATTTTGCATGTCTGATTCAAAACTTTGGCAATACCCTCTCCTTCATTTCATTGAAGTAAGGGTTTCAAGTCCCCAAAATTAAATATAATTACATAAATCAATGAATAAATAAATAACATTAGTCAAATTTACTAGTTTTAAAGTAATGAAAATTTCTCAAGCCAAAATACTGATCAAGTCTAAAAACTAAGTTTGGGACTTTTCAAAAGTATAGGCTAGAGGAAACCCATGAAAAGAATTAATTTTTCATGATTACTGTTTATACAAACGATTTTCATTGGCCCATTACTTTAGTTTATTAATTTGAAATATAAGATTTATTTATTAAAAATTTATGAAAGAATAATAAATATTTGATGACTTTACAAATACAAATACTTTTTTGGTCCACCTAAAGTTTTATAAAAATTTATTATTTTTAAATTATTTTTTTTTATTTTGTTGATTTGTTGGACCAACTTTTGACTGATCTGATAAAAGCAGCCAAAATTAGTGAAGGCCTAGACATATGAAGATGGTAAGAAAAATAAAAAAACACACCTTGATGAAATGGCAGAATAATAAGTATAGAGAAAGGTATTTTTACAAATCTGGAAGAATAAATGAATGATGTAAACATTGTGATATGCATTATGAAATAAATAAAATTGTAATTGGGAGAAAAAGTCATAACTTTAAAAGTCAATATCTCATCAACCACAGAACTAAATTGAAATATGTTTGAAGGATATGAAAGATAGGCTTCAAAAGAATCTTCAGCTAAAAGGACAGTAAATTAATATTAACTTAACCCTATTTATAAATTTGCTTTTCAAAATTTCATAAAAACTTGAAAACTGATGATGAAAATTCCAGCAAGAGGGATATAAAAGCCTAGATAAACATCAGATATGAGTTTCAGAATCCTTATTCTCTAATTATGCAATATACACCGCACAATACGGGGGGTGGACTTGTTAGCAAGTCCGCAACCTTGGACTCAAATTCACCACAGATTGAACACACATTGAGCTATTGATAAAGGAACCATACAATCAGGGATGAACACCACCCAGCAGAACAGTTTTAGGTGGGTCTTCAAGTAGAGTTCAGTATGAGTATATTATGAGTTCAGTCTGAGTTCCATCTGAGTTCTGTCTGAGTTCAGATTGGGGACTTGCTAGCAAGTCCTCCCCCTATATTGCGTAGTGATAAAAGTATGAAATAAATTAAGTGAAAGTTGGAAAAAAAGGCTCAACTTTAAAAGTCTAAATCTCAGCAACCACTGAACCAAATTCAAACCCATTTGTGGTAAATAAAAGATAGGCTTCAGAAAATTCTTCAGTTAAAGGATATGTTTTTTAAATAAATCTAACCCTAATTTGTTATATAAAATCATGAAATAAAAAAAGTCAAATTGGGAAAAAAAGACTCAACTTTTAAGTTCAATATCTCAGCAACCACTCAACCAAATTCAAATCTATTTGTGGGTAATGAAAGATAGCCTTCAGGAGAAAATTTATTCAAAAGTAAATTATATTTGAATAAATATAACCCTAAATCTGACTCTTATTTTCAAAATTTTAAAAAAAATTGAAAAGTGATAATGAAAAGGACAATATGAGGAGTTGAATAAGTTCACTGTTATCAAGACAAGAGTCTTACATATATTTAAGTATTCAATCTTCATAGAAAGAAAGAGATATCATATAGAAATCAAAAAAGGAGATGAAACTTAACCTTATTGAAAGGTAGGAAAAATAGAGTGGGAAAGATTGAAGTTGGAATTTTGGGAGATTAAATATGGAGAAAGTGAGATGCTCAAAGGATGTGCAACTTATGTGTTTCAATGAAATGGAACCAAAAAAAAGTGAAAAAGTGAAAAGGGGGAATAATGACCATGCCAAGGAGGGATGAAGAGTTGGTTGATGGAGCTAAAAAAGAAAGAAAAGAGGGAGAGAAGAAAAAAGATTAATTTTACCTTTAAAATCAAAAAATAAACACTTACTAAAAATATTTAGATACAAAAAGAAATAAAAACAGAAAAAAAATTATAATTAGCGAATATACAAGTAAAAATGAAAAAATGAATTGCCTGGAGAGATGAGTTGGGAAAACAATTGACTTCAAATTTTTTGAGGGATGGAAGAGAAGAGGAGGAAATGGATATGAGTGATTAAAAATAAAAAGAATTACTGAAAAATTATGTGACTGCAGAAAATATGCAATTTCATGTTGCATTAATGAAGGAAAACAAAGGGACTTGAGGAAAAGGGAATATAACAGAAAATTCAAAATCAAATTCAATATGCAAAAAATAACCATTCTAAGGAAAAAATTCTGAGAAGTCCTGATAAAATGTCTAAAAATGGGCACAGATAGGTTAAGAAATGTTTGAATGGTGTACTTGGGGGTATAAAGTAATTGAGGCTTTTTTGGAAGAAGTAAACATTTCCTGGCCACTTTTGATAAAAAAGAAAATATTATGTAAGATTGGAATTAGAATTTCAATCAGAGTTCAAGAGAAGATCAAGAGATGTGCAAGTAATTTCTTGATGTAGCTTATCATTATTTGAGAGCAAGGAAGGCATGGCTCTTATATGGTATAAAATGTAAATGTTGTACAATTTTTTGAGTTATAAAGTTTTATACTGCAGAGTGCTGTGTATGAATGGGATTATGCTGAAAGATCTGTTAAATGAGACATTATGGTGAAATAAGCACTTTTTTTTGAGAAAGTGCTGATTTGAGTGAAATAAGTGACTTATTTCATTTTGAAATCCACCAGTGTTGGGGCTTGTGTGTTTTGGAGATCCACACTTAAATAAGTGTGGATTTGGTCAAATTTTAGTGTGTATTTTCCAGAACTGACACCTCCTAATGTATTGTTTTGTATAGCTATAAATTTAGCCATACCTTAATGAGAAGGCATTTTACAATAATTTCAAGGAAGCTGTATTGCCATTATAGCCCAAATGAAATAGTGTGACAGCCAATTGAATTGAAGGATCACATTTTTGTTTTTGAGAATAGCTGTTAAAAACAGGGTGATCTTTAATAAGTTCAACAAATTTAAGTGAAAACTCCTGAGAAGTCTTGAATAGCTTTCAGAAACTAAGCACAGATAGGTTAAGAAGTTTTTGGATGGTGTACTAGGGGTTATGAAGTAATTTTGGCTTTCTGGGAAGAAGGTAAAGTTTACTGGCCATTTTTTTAACTAAAAAACAAAATATTCTTCAAGATCAGAATCAGAGTCCAAGATGAAATCAAAATCTATAAAAGTAATTTCTTGATTCAAATTATCATGATTTTAGAGTGAGGATGGCATGACTCTTATATGATATGAGAAAAAAAAATTTATAAAATGTTGTGATTTATAGAGTTTTAAGATGTGGAGTGCTATATATGAATGCAATGATTCTAAAAAATTAGCAAAATGGGACTTGATGATGAAACCTGCACTTTTGGTTGATAAAATACAAAATTGGGTAAAATAAGAGACTTATTTCACTTTTGAAATACACCAGTGTTGGGGCTAGTATAATTCCAAAATGCACACTTAGATAAATGCATATTTATAGGTGATGATTAGCCAGGGTTGACACCCCCTATAGAATAAATCAAAGTTTTTTTTTTCAAAAAAAACAAAACAGAAAGGCTACATTGGATGAGGAATATTCATGATGAATAATGTCTCATTCTCAGCATCAGGGGGAACCAATTATAGAATGATGTTTTAATTTAAAAATATATATCCAATAATTTTGAAGCACATATTATCAAAAAAGATAAAACATAAATGTATTAGATGATATGGATGTTTGTGTATATGGTGGAAAATTATGAGCTGTAATTTCTGGAGATGTATTTTGTCTCATTTCAGGAGAGAAAGTCACAAAATAGAGTTCAGGAAGAATGAAGTGGAGGTGGAACAATATCAGAAAATTGGTGAATTGAAAGAATGAATCTCAAATGACAACATAGTGCAAAAGTAGCAGGAGGGAGGCAGGGAATGGGTCGATGTGTACTTCAAAACCAGTCAAAATAAAAAAAAGACATAAAGTGAAAAAAGCAAAAATTAAACACAAAAGAGGCCTAAAATACATAACATTAAGACCATAAAGAGAGAATAGAGCTTCATAATTTTCAATAATTCAACTTGTATTAATCATTTTCTAATCTTATCAAAAATAGAAAAAGTGATGAGTGGAGAAAAAAAGGCAAAATTAATGCAAAAAATTTGAATTAATGGGAAACTTTAATGGATGATTGTACAGTGGGTAGTAAGAAATCCTTGCATATCTCACTTTTGGCTTGATAAAAATTTTCAATACATTCACAAATGTGTGTTATAGTCAATTGTAACCTTCTGATTCAGAATTAAGTCAAAAATATGAAATAACAGACACTTTTTTCATAATTTATACTTTTGTAAAATAAATTTGTGAAAGCTTTTCAAAAAATTTATTTTGAGAGAAAGAATATTATCATGGGATAGCCAGACTAGTGTATAATCATGATTCCAAAAAAATTGGAAATAAAATAAGAATAAAAAGTTGATTTTTTTGGTGAGGGTCACCAGCAGGTGGATCCACCAACAATCAATGAATTGAATCCTCTAAAAGCTTTCTGGGATGTTTTTCAATTCTTTCTCTTATTATTGAATCATTTACTCTTTGTTTCTTGAGTGATGATTCTTATGAACTTTTACCTTCAACAAGTGCCTCAAGTTCTCAATCAGTTTTATAGTGGGGGACTGAGGTGGCAAGTCCTCAATTATTTAAAGATTGATAGATGCTTAAAAATTATGTAATAATTTGGCCTTGTAGATAGGAGCATAGTCCTCTTTTAAGATTAGTTTATTGTGTTGATAATACATTTCTATAAAGGGTAGCATGTTGTAAAAGTAAACATTTTCAATAAAATCAACAGAAGTGTGTTGCTTAGGAAGTAAAACTGTTAAAGTAAGGTGTTTTGCAATGAACAATTTACTTCAAAGAATAAATGAAGTTCAGCCACTTCAAAAGCTTAGTTGAAGACAACTTTCATGATATTTTTCAGATTTTTTTTGCCATAGAAAAATGCAATTTTCTGGTTTCACTATCTTAAAAGAGGATTCATTTGACCAAGTAAATTTTTTAAAGTCAGATAAAGTCCAGCTGGTATGCTGCTGTGAAAATTTAAGACAATTTTGGAAATGGATAGGATTAAGGTAAGGCTTTGTAAGGGCAACACAGCTTTGAAATACAAGGTGATGTGAATTTGATAATTAAGATGGTGAAGATAACCTGAATAGGAGGATAGAAAATGGAGAAAAGGGATAGTGGAAAAATTTGGACTCTAGGACAGTGGTAGGCAGTTGGAATAGATGGAATGTTTGGCTCTCTGTGACCTTAAATTGGAAAGTCAGCATTCTTTAGTCCATTATGATCCTAAACTAGAAATCACTTCCTTTTTGGCCCACCAAGACTTTAAACTGGCAATTCATTCTTTATATGAACAATTTATGTAGGGATTTGAAGAGGGGTAGTCCACCAAGACTTTAAACTGGAAATCGATTAAAATTTTTGTTTCTTAAGGTTTTCAATTGAGAATGCTTTTCTAGTTGGACAATCCATTCAGTAATAATTAATTTATCACTGGTTCATCTGTACTCATACTGATACTCACTCATTTGGATAACTCACCCATTGATGGATATGTTACAACTAACTTTAGGGAATTGAGATGTCAAAATGGATCTATTATATTTTATTTTTAAAGAACTGTTGAAATTTTGAAAGTTTATTGGTAGAGATTGTAAAGACTGGAAATAAAGGTGCTAAGAAAGTCTGGCAAATATGAAAAATTCTGAAATTTTTTTTGAAGTGGTTTAAAGGATGGAAAATTATTTGAATTTTGTGATGCTGAATCTTTTGAAGTTGGAAAGGAGCTGAATTATTAGTGGGCCTCTTTGGTAGACTATTTAGGTGGAAGCTTGGAGGACCTTATGGAGAGTATGGAATCAAAGTATTCAGCTCAGTGGATAGCACACTCTCTCATGCTGTGAAAAAGTAGAGATTGTTAGAGGGGAGTCTGAAGGGATTCAAAAATTTTTATCAGTAGTAGAATCTTCACAAGGTAAATATGGTTTATTTCAAGTTTATCAAATTAAATTCAGACAGAAAATTTAAATCAACCAGACATCATACTTATCAGCACTAAAGAATGAAATTTTAAAGAGGAGAAGAACAGTCAAAACAAATTACACTCTATGGAATCCTTCTAAATCAGTGTCTGAAATTTAAATTAGTAACCTTCTCTTCATAATGTCTTCATTTTGAAGGGGATGAATAGAAGATGAATATGTGTCCAATCAAATATGCAAATTTAAGAATGAGGACATTCTTCATAGGAGGAAGGATGTGGCAGTCTAAAGATTAGTATGGCACCCAGGATTATTTTTAGAGGATTAGGGTGGTTATTTTAGAAATAGGGTAAGCCCAGTAAACTTAAAAATATTTTTATTAATAAAAGAATAGATTTTTTAGTTGCATAAATGGGTTAAATATACAAGTCAAGAAAGATCAATTATATAACAGTAATGGGGTGCAAGTATAGGTCTAAAAATGCATGGAAATTAAAGCTGAGAATCTCAAGAACTATTAAAATTTTTATTTAGAATTTTTACTATTTTTCTTATATTTTTATTAATTTTATAAAGTATTTTTGATTATTTCTGATTTTTGATAATTCACGTAACTTTAACAATTGTTAGCTCAGTGAATAGGGTTTCACGGGCTACCAAAATTTAATGGGAGGTTCACCAGATGTAACCCTATCATCATTAATTTTTTTAAATTATTTATTGAGATTTTAATGTTCCAATGGAGTCTAGAGGCCTGTAAAATCTTCATACAACCTTAGGTATTCCCCGGATGAGCTCCGGGATGCTCCGGCAGGAAAAGTAGGGCACATGACTTAGCTATGCATATAAGGGCTGCTTAATCAAAATTAAAATAATCACAAAACTTAATAAGAAAACAAAATAATAATAAAAAAAACAACTACCATTTTCATTCTACATAGCATTTTATATATTTGTAATACCCTTATAAATATAACACTTTTACATAACATTTCATAAACTTTATATAAAAACTCAAAAATATATAAATATAGGGTACAATTGTAAAGATCTCATCCTAAGAGACTGTATTTTAAAATATGTTTACAAAAAAAGCTTTTTAAAAACATAAATATTCAATCATTTATAAAACTTTTCTATGTACAACTTTACTGTTGTATTTCTTTTCCTCATTATAAAGAACACCAATTCTACATCTAAAAACTTTTAATAACAAGTAGCCAACTGGCCTTTTTCTTTATCAAGTAGAAAATTTAGCTCATCTAATTAAGAACTTTTATTTTACTCAAAGGGACAGGGTTTTCCTTGGTTTATCCAACTCCCTTGGATTTTGCTTACAGAAAGGCAACTGTAAGATTCTTTCTACACTGGTGCATGCTCTTACACCACAAACAAATAATAGATGCTTTATAAAATTATATGGTACTAGATATAGGCCTTGACCAAGGGAGTTGGAGAAAAAGTTGAGAGAAAAACCCCTGTCCCTTTGAGAAACACCTGGTGAGATTAATTTCCTGCAACAAATTAGAGACTGTTACAATAACCCTTCCAGCACACTTCTTGACTTCTTATCATGTCAAGATAGTAGCTAATAGCTAATCACTGAGAAACAAAGAACAAAAACCTGATATTCAGAGAAAATCCACACCTGAAACTAGAGAGACAGTGCACTTGTTGCACAGAAAACAGAAATAATACTTGATGCAGGTTGCAAAAATGCACCAGAGAAACCAGTTTCCAAAGTTGAGTTAAATGAAGAACTAACCTTGAAAAAAATACAGCCAATTGTGGCCAAAAAACAGTGAAAACTATGTGAGAAACAGTGATCTAACTAACAGATAGTTGTATGATAAATAGTTTCCCCAAACTGCTTTATTCAGTATTTACATACAGACCATCTCTCATCTTCCCAATTCTCTCTTTGCCACTTCTCAAATGCATAAAGATTAATTCCCAAGCTCTTCCCCCACCTTCCAAATGAATATGTCGGCCCACATGCAGCTCTTCTTCTGTGGGCACCCACTATTGAGCCAAAATACCCCAATTTACCTTGAAAAAGCACAGTACACTACCCAAAACCTTAAAAACAAAAAATTAAGAAAAAATAATAATGAGACATGAATTATATAGCCAAATTAGGTCTATCCAATGGTACTAATAGCTTAACTATAATACTTAAGTTTAGACCAAAAAACACAAAACAAAATTAAACAGTTATAGTAAAATATGAAAAATGAGAAAAAGAAGCCTTAAAACTTAGAATGTGAAAAATGTCATAAAGACATGAAATATAGAGAAAACATAGGGCTATTCAATGGTAATAGCCACATACCAATATTTAATATATTCAGCCTATAAAATCAGAAAAAAAAATAGTTCACAATTGAATGTCAATTAAGACATTCACAAACAGCTCCAAACAACACAACAAAGGCCCCTGACAATGATGGAAGACCACATCCTCTCTCCAATAAGGAATTTTCAAATTATTTTCTTAACCACAACTACCATGTTTAAACTTCTTCCAAAATCTGTCTCTGAAATGGGTCCTTTCCAATACTGTATTTACAATAATCTTATCTGCATCATAACAGCACCAGCTCATCCATACAGAACCTTTTTCGATGCCTGCCAATTCAGAAAGAAGACTTTCTACAGACCTGGTCCCCTATCTTCTTCAACAGCTTCACCTCCAACTGAACCTGGACCATCTTCCACCAGTACCAAAATATCCAGGCCTTACATTCTGATACCCAAATTAATCAACAAAATAAACCCATCCAAAAGGAGTGCTACCACAATGAACACTACCAGTCTCACCATACCTGGTCCTTCTTATGGTAAATAAAAATATTTCAAATGCTCTTTATATGGATCTTAATACTGATGGCTTTCCAGCTAGCTCCATCTCTGATATTGATGATGAAAATGTAGGAACCATTGAACCAGCAGCTCCAAATCGTTTACCAAATATCAAAACCAGGTTCTGAAAACATTCTACTCAACACAAAAATCTTCCATTTGACTATTTAAAATTTACTCCTGTTATAGATACACAGGAAATTAAGAAAAGGAAAAAACTCATCCAAACTTTCAAAGCTAATTCTAAACATTTTGTTTCATCTTTTGATTTTCTTCTGTAATTAATTCTTGGCTGAACGTTTGATTTAAACATGAAAAGTTTACCACTTTTCTAGACTTTCTGAATGTAGGCAACATATAGAAATTCCTCAGTTTACAGTCTTTTGGGACTCAAAAACCCTCAGTTTATAGTCTTGGGAGACTCAAAAACCTAAATCATTAAGACAGAACCAGAGATCAATCCATTAAAGACTCAGAGAAACAAGCTAACCTTCTGGGGTAACTGTTCTACAGAGCAGACAGCTCATCAGTTACCCCCAAAATTTCCTCAACTAAATTCAGATACTCCCCCTTTTGATTCCCTTTTACAAATTGTCCCAACACATTATCTGTTTTTATTCCTGAAGGACTCCTCCATTGCGAAAATTGTCAGTTTATAGTCTTGGGGAATATCTTACAGTTTCAGCTTAAAGTTTTCATGGACTTTCCACCATTGTTCAGTTTAAAGTATAAATAGAGTTTATACCATTCTTCTTGCATATTTGCATTTCTACACTGTTATGTGTCTTTTCAATATCATTTTTTGTTTGTTCAATTTCAATTTCAATCTTCTTCTATTTCTTGTTTCTCTCTTTTTCCAGTCTTTAAATTTAATTATGCCTTCCACAGAACTCCCCTGCTTTGTTTCTCCTAAAGATTATGCCTAAAAACTGTTCATTCAGATGAAAAGACCCTGCAACTTTACTGCTTAAACTCTGGCTGCCACCTTTTACTACAAAGCCTGTGATCCTTGACATGCTAGAAAAAGCAAATATGACAGGGATTCACAAATTCTTCTTCCTCCTCCATCACCATCTCATAAATATATCTCCAGATCCCCAACCAGATCCCCAGATTATTGACCTCCATCATCCTCACTTTCATCTGCTCCATTCATAAGATCCAAAATATCTAATCATAAAAATATAGATTTAGATAATTCCAACTCAGCTTCAAACACCAATACTATTCCACAAAATTCTTCAACTACCACTTCTCCCAGTTTCTTGGACAGACTTCAAGGTGGTGCTTCTCCTCAGAGAAGATCCCCACCGGTGAAGGTTTAAACCTCAATGGGTATTTCTTCATCTGAAAATTTATCTGTGTCCACATGCTCATCTGCATCTGCATCCACATCACAACTTGCACCTTCTGTCCAGAGCTATGCGAAAAAAATCAACCAATAATCATAGAAAAACAACCAGAAAATCAGGCCAAATTAACAACAACCACAGATAAAAACTAACTATAGTTCCCCAACAAAAAATTAGCAGAGCACAAAATACTTCTCCAAGGCCAAAATCCCCTCTCTATACCAGAAGAAGAAATTTTAACTCTCCCCTACAAGCCAATTATTCATCTGACAGTTCTTTCTCTTATAAAACTTAAATCAAAGGCCAACATTCTCCTTCCCATTCACCTTCACCTGACCCATCTTTCCACAATACTGGCACACCACAGCCTATGCACACATTAGATCCTTTGAATATCCACAACACAGCAAGCCATTCAAAAATAATAAAAATCCCACTAATTCAAATGGTCCTCAAAACCAGCCTGAAACCATCTACAGTCACCCTAGCACACCACAACCTGCGCACACATCAAATTCATTATCACATTGTCAACAAGATGCACTTCAAAGAACATAAGAACTCCGCCAATCCCACCAATAGACAAAAATTTCAACATAATTCCAACCACCAACTAGAAGCTTCCTCCTCCAGAAATTAGTTTCTTGAAAGTTTCTTCTGATATTCTATTCTTCCTATCTATAATAATATTAATTTAAAAATTTGAACTAAAAAAATAAAAAATAATAAAATAAGATAAAATGAAATAAAATAAAAGAATAATTAAGCAAAAAAATCTTCTTTTTTTTAATGATAACTATTATTAAATTACTACACTTAAATACTAAAATAAAAAAACATTGAAATAAAATAGAATTTTAATGCCCCAATTTTCTAAGAAAGTGAAAACATAAAAAAATAAAAAATTTGGGAATAAATAAAATAAATACAAATGATATTCTCCAGACAATTGATGAGCTGATCCCCTGATACCTTACCCACACCCAAGTTAAACTTGATGTGGATAAAACATAAATAATTTTTTAATAGTTTGAGATAAAATAAAATAGAATAAAAGAAATAATGAAATGATAATAATTAAAATTATAAGAATTAAAATGATGATAAATAACATAAATAAGTAAAATAAAATAAGAAAATAACATTTCCAGGCCAATTGATGAACCATTCCCCACCAATGTTTGCCAACATCCAGGTGATCCTGATGTAGTGACACCATATAATTTAATTTTTATGATTTTTACACCTTTTCCCAAACCAACCCCATAAAAAAATTAAAAGAAAATAATCTAGAACCAGTATTATAATCCATAAAAGTAAAAAAAGTAAAAGAAAAACCAAGTTCAGTCCAAAGAAAAGATTACTGGGTGGGCTCCCTCTAATAAGAAAAATGATGGAAGACCACCAGTGATCCACCACCAATTCAAAGAAACAAAAGATTAAGTAGCCAGCCTAAGCCAATTTAAATTTATAGAGGACTGTAGCCTGAATCAAAAGAACAACACAAGAATTAAACTAGAAAAATTAAAGACTTGAAACAGACATTCTGGGGTAACTTTTCTACAGAGCAGCCAGCTCATCAGTTACCCCCAAACTTTTCAAAATAAAATCTAGATGCCACCCCTGGGTACCTTCCAACAAAAAAACACAACATCCTACACAAAAGTCCACACTGTGAAAAGACAAGCAATTGAAGACCAAAGAGAATCTGGTTTAAAGTCATGGAGGACTGAAAACCTGTGAAAAGAAACCAATACTAGGGTTCAACCAAATTAGGAGAAAGGGTTGGAAACAGACAATCTAGGGTAACTGTTAATAGAGCATCCAGCCCATCAGTTACCCCTATACTTTCCAAGATAAAATTTAGAAGCCCCACCCATGGGTAACTTCTAAAAAATGTTGCACTACAACAACAAAAACCTAAATAAAATCAAAAGAATGTTCCATAGCTAATCCTCATTGTAGAGTCAGTCTTCAAAACCTCTAGTGCCTCTAGGATAAAATTTTTTCACTTGGTCTACAGCCAATCTTTTCTTTAAGAATTCACCATATAAGTCTTCCAAAACATAAGAGCCTCCAGAAACCTGAGATCTGACTCTGTAGGGTCCATTCCACATGTCAGAAAACATTTTTCCCCACTGACTCTCAAAAATTATATTATAAACCAACACCAAACAGACAGTCTTTAAGGGACTCCTGAGTCTATTAGCCAACTTCTTGACCCAATATCTGACTGATTGATTTATAATTTTCATCATTCTTAAGTATGCCTTCTCTTGACATTCCTCTTTACATTATAACTGTTGCATCCTGGAAAAGAGAAAATCTTTTGTTTAATTCACTTTATCCCAATTGATTCAAAGATAAAAAACTTCTTCCAGGTCCACTGGTTAGACTGCTTTTTGTCCAAACATTAACTCATATGGAGAAGAGCCAGTTTTCCTCTTATCAGTGACTCTATCAGAAAATAACACCATGGGTAAATAATGACTCCACTTTTCAGCACTATCTCCACAAATCTTCACCAAAGTGTTCTTGATAACCTTATATCCTCTTTCAACCAAGTCTTCAGCTTCAGCATGATTAGGTGTAGCCACTCTGACCTTTGAGCCAATGCTAACAACAGTTTCTTTAAATTCAGCACCAAACTCTGGTCCACCATCAACAGTTACCAACTTCATCAATCCATATGTATACACCAATTCATTCTTCAAAACTTTTGCCACATTTTTAGCAGTCAAATTAACCATAGGTAGTGCCTCAACCCAACCATACAAATAATACCTGCAAATAATCAAATATTTATACCTGCCCTCATTAATATGGAAAGAATCCAGACTTACTCTTCTAACCACAGTTGATTCACCAGTAGCATGGCCAACCTCTTTTGGTTTCAAGGGGCTTCTTCTTTGAAATTCTTCATAAGATTGAACCCAAACCTGCACAGCCAACTTCATACCAGGCCATTAAAAACTGTCTTCTACTCTTCTATAAGTCTCTCCAAAACCTCTATGACAAAGATTTTCATTCAAAGACTTCAACACCACTTCTTGACCCTTTTTCTTAGTAACCACTACCTGAGGATTTGGGTGCCTCCTCCTTATCAAACTTTTTCCTGAAATATAAAACCCAGGACTTTTATTTTTGATTTCCAACATAGTTTCATCATCAGAACTATCTGGCCTCTCCAAGGTCAACAGATATTCCACCAAAATCAAATAAAACCCAGACTGGCCACAGGTCTCATCTTTAAAGTCTAAAAACACAACATCTAAGGATAGAACCTTGTGGTCAAAATCACCAGTATGAAAATGAGCCATTTGACCAGCCCAACCAGGACATCAATCTTCAAATTTTGGCATATCATTCTTTTTCCACTGAATTTTCAGAGAATTCAGTTCCTCAAAAAAACACCATTTTTCAAATTTGTGCCATCCCAAACAAAAGCCCCATCTTCATCAACAAAAGCATCTTGATCACCAGAATAAAAATCAGATCCAGCCAGTTAAACCTCTCAGGGGAGGGAAGAAAAATATTTAGCATATTTTTTGTTGGCCCTAACCACTGGAACATTTTCATCAAAATTTTCAGAATCAGAATCTTCATCTGTTGGTGGCCTCTTTTATAATCCATCAGGCATAGAAAAAGATTTTCCTGGTCTGTGTACCAGGTCAGATGAAATTTTTTTAATAAATGCCACCCAACTAGTCATTGGCACATTAGGAAGACTAGGAATATTAATCATCTGAACCAAAGATTTAGCATCCACCTGCAGCTTAACATTCTGCCCCCACAAAACAGTCTGTAGCGTCTTCAAAATTTTTGCTACACCACACAACTCCAATTTAGGTTTAGAATACCTAGATTCCACCTCATTAAACATCACTGACTCATCCCTTACTAGCCTTAAAATCCCCTTTTCATCTTCTTGAAAAAAGACAGCATCAGCAACAATATAACTTGATTCCACTTCCAGGTAAATTTTCTCAGAACAAACACCATAATTCAATTTGTGAAGCACAATATCTTCACCAACAGCTTTTTTCAACTTCTGAAAAGACTCTTCACACTCTTCAGTCCATTCCTAATCTGCATTGTTTCTGGTTGAAATCCTCAAAGGTGAATCCAACAAAGAGAAATCCTTAATTAAAATCCTGACATACATGCACACCCCTAAAAAACCCCTGATTTCAGTAGTATTTTTAGGTCTTGGCCATGACTAAATTTTATTAATTTTTTTCTTTGCCATTATCTTTCCCTCATTGCACACAAAATAAATCCATCCTCTTCAATGCTAAACAATACTCTCTCTAGAGTCATTGTATACTCCCAAACAGACGTCCTTTTACCAGGGTTTTCCTTTAAAACCTCATTAACATAATCAGTAGTTGGAAATTTAATTCAACCATCATCAATAAAAATACATGCAAGAGTAGGGACCTAATCCTGTAAAATCTAAGCTATAATTTCTTGAAAAACTGCCACTGAATTAGTTGTTCTTTGAGGTAGTCTTGTGAGTTGAAATCTTCCCAAAGGAGTCTAAAAATTTGTGAGAGGCCTAGAATCCACATTGAGTTCCCTCTCAAAATAACCACCAATAATATCACCCAAACCATAACACACCCTTCCAGAAAAAGCTTCCACAAAATCCTCTGAGCTTGGTGGCATCCCAGAATCTTTTATTGTGACTCTATTCAAAGCTCTGAGATCTTGAAAACCCCTCAACTTGCCATTTTTCTTCTTCACACAAAAAACAGGACTAGAATAACTAGATGTTGACTGTTCATATAACCCAGTCCTGATTCTTTCCCTAACAATCTCCACAAAATTATCCCTGATAGCAGCTGGAATTGGAATTGGTTTTATTTTCCAAGGTTCATGGCACATCACAGAAATCAACTAAGGTTCCCCATTAAAATGTTCAAACACACCCCTTTCCTCCTCCACAAATGCCACAGCTTTTTCCCTCAACAAAATCACATTCAACAATAACTTCTTCTCTTCCTCCAATAAAAAACTATCAGGACCAAAATTAACTGCCTTCAACCTTTCCACAGTCATCCTAGCAGTTTCCACAAAATCAGGATTATTCTTCACCAGAGGAGTACAGTATGGATTCTTTATAAAGGAGGTCTCTTCAAAGGAGGATTTAAGCCAAATTTCATAGGCTCATTGAAAGGCCTAATCTTCTGAGCTTCCTTCTTGTATTTTTCTGCTCCACATTCAACTTGAGGTATCTTCAGGAACTCTTCATCACCATACCTGGAACATAAACCATGTGTTTCCCCATTTCTCAAATGTGTGCCCGAGGTAATGTTTTTAAAAGGTGTAGAAGAAACCCTAGCAGTGCACAATTGGGAGGACTTACTTTTATTTGCCACCCTCACCACTCCAAAACTTTTCCTCAAAGTAAAATCTTCATCTTCACTTCCATCTTCTAAATCTTCGAATCTTGATTCATCATTAGAACCACATCTTCTAAAATTGTGCAGTTTAACCTCATGCTGGAGGCCCAAAAATTTATCTTTCTAATCTTCAAAAAAAAAAATTTATCTTCTTTCTTAACTATCTTTGGATTTTTGTCTTGATTTTCTTGAATTATCTTTAGATTTTTTTTTTCTTGAGTTTTCTTCAGACCTACAAAAATAACCTGGGGTTTCCCCAATGCTCACAGGTGTGGCCAAGGTAATTTTTTTGAAAAGTGTAGAAGATACCCTAGCAGTGCACATTTGGGAGGACTTTTTTGTAGACCCAAATCTTGCACTCCTCAGCTTTTCCTCGTATCTTTCAATAAAGATATGTAACCAATCTTCTTTATAGTACTTGAGTAAAAACTAAATGAAAAACTTGAGAGAGAGAAGGGAATTGATAAAAAACTTGATGAGTACTTGCAGAGAAGAAAAAAATTAAAAACAGAAACTTGAAAATCCATTTGGTATATCTCCAAGGTAGCTTACCTACTACAACCTGGGATTTCCCCATCTTGGGGAGAGGTTTAAGCACTAGGGTAATAAGCCCTCAGAACTTTAAAAAAGACAGACTCCTACTAGAGCCTGAGCCACACTCCAAAAATACAGAGGAAGCACCAAATTCTTTTCTTTTTCTGTAACAATCCATACACTGGCACATAGCTGCTAAACCAGGTCTAGTTTCCCATCCCTCCTCACCAGGAGATGAAAACCTCATATGGAGTCTCCTTTTATCATCACCAGTAAAATACAGACTGACTCCAACATCAAATAGATAACCAATTCTTTCCTGAAAATGCATCAAGAATGGCCCACCCAAAACAGCTTTTACTTCTCTCTTGGAAATATAAAGTTGAACCTTTCCAGTGGCTCCACCAACATCCAACTTAACAAACTCAGAAGTCCCCACCAATCAGTGACATGACCTCCTATCCCTCTTAAATTCCCCCCAATCCCTGTCTTTATGGGGAGGTCCAACTGGGTAGCCTCATACAATGAAATAAGGTTTACTTGAGAACCCTAATCAACTAATGCCCTAGCCTCCCTGCTATTAAGGGTGACATTGAAAAAACCCAAAGGAGCAGAAAAATGAGTATATATCCTCTCACCAAACTTTTCAGAAGAATCATATATGTATTCCAATTCCCCAAAAGATCCCTTCTCCTGGTCAAAAAATTCTTTTGTCTATCAGCCAATCCAGGACTGATAGCATAAAAATCCACATAAGTGAGGGAAACCTGATTTTGATTCATTCTTTCCAAAACAGAGTCCATAAAATTATTCTGACCAGAAAAAACTGGCCTCTCAAAATGAGCCCTGGGTTTATCCACCTTGTTACTAGATTATTCATGAGGACCAGGGCCACAGGGCCACCAACACATTTCCCATTAACAGAAACCAAATTGGATCCCTCTCCAGAACCTCTAACTACAGCAGGATTTGGAAATGAAGCCAAAGAGACAACTTCCTCAGATTCATAATCCACCTTTATTGGAATTGGATCCCCATTCAAGTCCAATGCACCAAAAATAGGGGGGCCCATATCTGCCATACCCTTCTGCATCTTATTCTGCTCCTCTTTGCTGTAATTCCTCTTAACTGCAATCAGCTTAGGATCCACCTTGGAATCCTTAGGCTTTGGTTGAGCCTGAGCACTACTCTTTGGCCTTCCCACCTTTCCAGATTCAACATCATAGACACCAGCTAAAAACTCTCCACTAGACTTTTCACCACAAGAATACAGCTGCAAATCACCAAAAGATGAAGTAAATGAGACCCTTTTGTCCTCCTTTCCTTTTCCTTTTCCATCATCACCCCTTTTACCAGAAGAAGATACCTCATTTAGTAACTCTTCAAACCTTGGCTACCTTGAGCCATTGTGTCTTCAACTCATTAAATACACAGGAGCCTGACCATCACTTGGCTTCACAAAAGATTCATCTGGGAGCTTAACCACTTTCCCTTCAGAGACATCTCTGTTCAATGCCCAAAAACCATTGGATTTGTGGCCCTTCCTGCTACAGTATGAGAAAACCCAAGGATCATTCCTACCACCAGATCTCCTTTCAATATCCCTAGGGTGAGAAGGAGCCTTATTTGGCCTTCTAAGCCTCCTGAGAAAAAATATGTAGCTGTTTTGTCAGATCAGAAAACTGCTCCACCACTAAGTCTACCTCATTAGCTTTCTCAGGGGCTTTCCCCTTACTTCCAAACTCCATTTTCTTCCTTGAATCCTCTACATCCTCAGAAAAGGCTTCACTAACTTTGCTAACATACTTGGTGTCAGCTTCCTGGAAGGTGTCCAATTCCTAAAAATTATAGGTGGGCCTCCATAAGTTTCTTGACCACAGAAAGAGCAGGTAGCTTCTGATTACTATTAGGAAGGAGCTTTATTTTACCCTTTCTTTCAAACACCTTTAACACATCAATCCTAACCTTACTATCCAAAGAAGACCAAAATTTATACCTAGCAGAGTCTGTACTCTCCATACCCTGCATATCCACCAAAAAATCCACCACTGGCTCCAACTGAGCCAATAAACTCCTATGAGAGTGTAAATTTTCCACTCCTCCATATGATTTCCATTCACTAGCAATCATATTCAAACTCACAATAGAGTACCTAGAACCCCACCTATCTATCATCTGAAGACACAACTTCTTCAAATCCTTCCTTCTATAACCCTCTATAGAAGCAACCTCCTTCACCAAAGCCATTTCACAAATATAGAAAATGACTTGCTTCACCATGTCCAAGTGAGAAGCCACATCCACATTCCCAGAAGCCTCAAATAACTCCAAAAACAACTTTAAATCCTCCCCCATAAAAATTGGCCCCTTAGAAGACTTAATCCTGAAAGAGGGCCTAACAGAAAAGGAGGAATAACATCCTCAGAAGGACCAGATCCACCACTACCACCACTAGAGAAAGAGGGTCCAGAAGCCATGGGTCCAACAGGTTCCAGAAATCCAAATTCTAAATAACAAAATTTGAAATACACAAAAGGTCCACACAAGAACGGAGTTCAATAGTAACAAAAATTCTAAAAGCTAGCAAATCCTCAACACCACATCAGAGGCCAGAAATTTAGAAAATCCTATAGTAATATCTATTGGCCTAACCCAAGTGAGTTGGAGAATAACCTGAGAGAAAAACCCCTGTCCCTTTGAGAAATACCAGGTGAGATTTATTTGCTACAGCAAATTAGAGACTGTCACAACACACCTTCAAACACACTTCTTGACTGCTTAACAAGCCATTACAGTAGCTAATAGCAGACTACAGACCAAAACAGAAACTTAAATGCAGAAAAATACACACCCAAAACCAGAAAACCCAATGAACTTGTTGCACAGAAAACAGCTAAAATACTTGATGCAGGTTGCAAAGCTACACCAGAGAAACCAGTTTCCAAAGTTGAGTTAAATGAAGAGCTAACCTTGAAAGAGAAAAGCAAATTTTGGCTAAAAAAAAGTGAGAACTGAGTGAGAAACAGTGAACTAATTACCAGATGGTTCTATTATAAATAGAGTTTCTACAAACTGTATTATTCAGTATGTATACACAGACCACCTCTAAACTGCCCGATTCCCACTTTACCACTTCAAAAATGCAAGAAAAAAACCATGCCCAAGTGCTTCCTGAAACTTCCAAATGAATATTTGGGCCCACATGCCGCTTAGCTTCATGAAGGTGCCCTCTTCTGAGCCGAAATATCTCAATTTATGTTTAAAAAAAACAGGAAACTACCAAAAACCTTTAAAACACAAAATTAAGTAAAAATAACATTGAGACATGAATTATAAATACCAATTAGGTCTATCCAGTTTTACTAAGCACTTACCTATATGAATTGAGATTAGCCCAAAAAACACAAAAAACAAAATCAAACAGTTATAATAAAATATGAAAAATAAGAAAAAGAAGCCTTAAAACTTATAATATTAAAAATGTCATCAAAACATGAATAATTGAGAAAAACCAGGCTATCTAATGTTAAGAGCTACATAACAATAGTCCAAATATTCAGCCCATAGTTCACAATTAAATTTCAATCACCACACAATATGGAAGGTGGACTTGCTAGCAAGTCTGCAGCCTTGAACCCAAATTTATATGAAATTTAGTAAAAACTTAGGTAGTGATGAAACAATAATGGTTAAATAGTGACTTTACTTTAAAAACACTTTGAAGCTATTTTGAACATTTATTGAAGAACAGAAAATCATTGTTACCAATAATCTTGAGGCTTGAACTACACAAATTTTTGATGGAATATTGAAAAAATTGAACCCCACTATCCAGACAGGCTGTAACATGCAAAATATATTAAGAAAATCATTCTTATAAGATAATTAAATTCTCATATGAATTGAACTAAGAAGCATTTTGAATATTTTTTTAATCTTTTTTTGCTATAATTATATTTAGAAGTTATCTAATATTATAAAAAATTATCCAAGTAAAAAACATTGAATTGATGATGTTAATCAAATTTTTATCAGTACAATTTTTCAAAAATATATATTAGTTCTTATTGTATGAATAGATATTCTTGAAGATTTTTCAAGCTTGAAAATATTTGTGGGATATGCAGAGCTCTTTAATATGAATTTAAAACAGATTCAGTTAAATTTATAATCTATAAAATATATCATTATACATAATTCACAATTAATTAAAATATATGGGTACTATTTTTTGAAAAAATTAACTTACCATTATTTTCATCATATCAAAAAAGTAAGTGTCAAACATTTATGGGAATAATAAATATGTCTATTAAAAATTGGGAAACACTTATAGGTTTCCTTTTTGTTTTCACACCATTTCACTTTCTATTCCACTTAATTTAGTATATATTTATAGTTTTTTTCTCAAGATTATTCTTCTCATTGCTTTCATTTCTGCTCTTTTGCATACCATGCTCCTACCCTCTAGAGCCCCTTCCCTCTTTAAAATCCATATTTACTCTCTCCATTCCTCTCCCCTCCCCTACCCTTGTGCCCCCTCTCTCCACCTCTCTCCATCCTAACTCTCACCACCTTGTGTTTTTTACTTCCATCTTACCAATTTTGATACCCTCTTCTCCCCTCCCCATCCCATCTCACTAAACCTCACTTTTTCATCTCTCCTTTCCACCTGCTTTACTCAATAGGGAGAAAAAAGAGTTATTTAGAAATCAAAAGGGGTGGGTCAGGCTAAAAAGGCTTGATTGTGGTGGGGAAGAGATGGCTTGGGTGTGGAGTAAAAAAAGTGCATATGCAAGCAAGAGGAATGGGATGGGATACAAAAGGGGTATTATGGTGTTTAGGAGTTAATACAAAGGTTAGAAACAAGGAAATAGTGATGTTTTGAGGTAGAAAGGCATTTGAAAGGGGCTAGGAAGGATGAGGAGGAAAGAAAAAGGGGTTGGGTGGGGTGAAAAGTGAATGGGGAGGGGAGGGGTGAGGAGCATTATAAAAGAGTAAGGGAGGTGTGGATAGTGCAGCAAGATTATAAGGATGGTTTTTGGAAGGGGACAGGTGAAAAAGAAGCAAGAGGTGAGGAAAGGTAAAAAGTGTGTCAAAGGAGGCAGCAAAAATCTGAAGGTGGACTCTATTCTTTGGTGTAACAACAGAGTCCACCCTGTCAATTTTCAGAACTTTTGTTCTATCTTATAAAATAATCAATATCTCTACTGTCTTGCTATATGTACACCTGCATCCACAAAAAATACAGCTTTCTTGGCTGATGGGATTAAAGACTTCAATTTAAGACAGAATATTTATTAATATACAGATATTAGCAAAAAAATAATATTTCACTTTCTTGAAAATAATTTTACAAAATTCTTCTGATTACTACAAATTAGATAGAAAAAAATTAGGAATTTTTTTATTAAAATTTGAAAAAATGAACATAAAATATGTTAAAATTTTCAATTAATTCTCTTATTGATTTTATGAGATGAATGCATTTGAATTTAAACTTAATTATTGATTCTTTTGATGAGACTAAAAAAATATTTGAATGAAATTATTGTATCTAAATATATATTTAAAAAAATACATTTGAATTTTTCAACTCTTTGGTTGATACTTTTTATTATTAATATACATACATAAATGAGTACCTGTAATAACTATGAATTTATGAAAATAAAATATATAAGATTGCTTAACATATATACCATTATAAATTCAGCAAAATAATAAACCATTTGAGTCCTTTATTTCACTACACTATTTTAATTTAAATGACTATACAAGTTTTTACATCAATATATAACTTATTATTTATTAAAATTAAATTGAACTACCAATGAGATCTTCTGTACAACTGTGTTTAAAGCATAGTTAAACTATGAGAAAGAATTTTAATTTAAAAAAAATTTATATTGGATTTTCTAATTTAAAAATTAAGTGTATTTTTATATCAAAAAGTTATAAATCTAAAAATTTTCAGTTCCAAAAATAAATAGAGGTGATTTATCATTTTGAAAAAATATTATATATAAATTATTTTTAATTATATTTTCTATTATTATGATATGACTTTTTTTTTCTGTATGATAGGTTATGAAAATTAATAAGATTAAGACTTACAAATTATAAGATTTATAAAAGGTAGCAGATCTTCTGTTTAATTTAAAAAAAATATAATGATAGAATTTTTTTTATATACAAATTATTTATGTGCTTCTTATTATCTTTTTTATGGATTTATATATATAAGCTCAATTGAAGCCTAAAAATATAACCTGGGTAATTTTTAATAAAAGGAAATAAATATAATTAAATAAATTGATATTATTATACAAGAAAATTATAAGCCTAATTTTTTTTAAATAGATACTGAAAAGATGAAAGATTCTCTTTTTAAATAAATTTTCATAAATATAAATTAGTTGTTGGAAGGTTATCTAGAAGGAGAATAAGGAGAAGGAAGATAGAGAGGAGGAAGACAAGATAATATAAAGAGGTAAAGTAATCAAAAAAATATATGTATTTTAAAAGAAAAGGCAACGCGATTTCTTGGGGACTTGACACAATGGTAAGGGTTATAAATTATAATATAATTATTTAACTAGTAATTACTTTCAATGCACAGCCATCAATAATAATTATTATTAGACTTAAGGCAACCTAGGAATATTTATATACTTTTTAATTTAGATTACTAATATTAATAAAGGTATAATAAATTTAATAAAATAGAGTTGAGTTGAGTGTAAAATAATGATCCAGCTACAGGGGATAGTCCAAAGCCTTTTATAGTCAAAGGACCCTCTGAAGCGTCACAATGTGGTAAGTACAAAAAAGGAATACAATGAAACTAGACATTAAAAGAATAGAACTAGAACATGGAGACTGAGAGAAAAACATGAAACAGTCTACTAAACCTGTGAGTAAGTAACTAATTTTCCCACCATAATTTCCAAAAAACACTTAATTAAAATAATTAGTAACCAAGTAAATTTGAAACATGAGAACAGTGAGTAAAATAATCCAAAACAGACATGATAGTGACATGTAAAAGGTTTAAGTAAAACAAATAGAATTATTTTCACACAAAAAATTCATGTAATCAATTCAATCCAGTTTAAAGCAATTTTTAATTAATTTTTCTAACTATTTAATTAATTCAATAATTAGTTTAAATGAAACATATAATTAATTTAATGATATTTGTAATCTAAAGTGGGGATTTTAATACTATGTTATTAAATAAGTGTTAAAATTTATTTGATAATTTTTCTGACACAATTAAGGGTCAAAAAAGCGCCCGATGTTATTGTTTAATAATATATGAAAAGTTTTATTTAATAAATAAATTTAATTAATTAATTTAATTACATTATAAGTCAATGTTACACATATAACTATAATATATGTTTGTAATTAATTAATTATTAATTTATAATTATTAAATACATAAAAACGCGCCATTATTTGTAGAATATAAAATATATTATGCTTAATTTAAATGTATAAATAATTTATATAACAATAAAATTAATATAACACTTATATTTAATAAGATACTTATATAATTTTATTATGCAATAAAATATTAATTTATATACATCAAATGCAATTCTTACGCCCTCTTTCAGGTCCAATAAATCAACATATCATTTACTGGGCTCCTGGTATAGCCTGGCTGACACTCCCTCACTCTAAAAAAAATAATAAAAAAAATGCTAAGATTTTTTCTTTTTGTACTTTTTTAACAGAGTAGGAAGATTTGAAATCTCCTTTTCAGGTATCCATGCATCATGTTCAGATGATTTGTTCTTATATCTCAATAAATATTCAGTACCTCTATCAGAAGTGATAATTCTATCATTGAGAATTTTATCAATTTCTGCAGTTTCTGTGACTTCCTGAGGGTCTTTCTTAGGTCTTCCCCTTCTTTTGGGAAATAAGTCACTGTTGGAAGTATAAGGCTTAAGCGAAGAAATGGGAAAAACATGATGTTTTGTATCATATAGAGAATACAATACAACTTCTACTGCATTATCTCCAACCATTCTTTTAACAAAAAATGGTCCTACAAAAGGATCTTTTAATTTGTTGTTACCTTGTAAATTGAAATGGACAGTAGATATCATCACTTCATCACCCTTGCTAAATGTGTATTCTTTATGGGATTTATCCCATTTTTTCTATTCATATTCAAATGCTTTATCAATACAGCTTTTAGCATGTTGTCTGCATAGCTGTTGCATTTTCATTAAAGATTTCACACCAGGGTGTAGTTCCAACTTAGGTAATTTATTATTGAGAATCTGAGCAGGAGTGTTTGGGACATAACCTAACCAAAGCTCAAAAGGCATTTTCTCAGTGACAGAATGAACAGTGATATTATATGCAAATTAAAGACCAGGCAATAGAGTGACCCAGTCATGAGTAAATCTGTCATTGTCTTTATATTCTAATCTAAAGGCACAATACCTTCTAATCATATCTTACAGAGTTTGAATAATTCTCTCAGCTAGACCATCAGTATGAGGATGGTGAGCTGTAGACAACTTTAACTCACAGCCACAAATATCCATCAAAGAGGTCCAAAACTCAGAAGTAAATTTTGGATCTCTATCATAGGTAATGGCTTTTGGAAAACCAATAATATTAAACATGTAAGACCAACATAAGAAAGCTAATTCTTTTTGTGGATACATCTTTGTGTGTAGGAATAAATTTGCACATTTTTGTGAATCTATCTACTATTACCCAACAAGAGTTATAACTGTCTTTACCTGCTACAGGAAGACCAGTGACAAAATCCATGTTAATTATTTGCCAAGGAGCATCAGGTGCTTCAATATGTTGTAATAACCCTGCTCTTTTACCTGTCAAACTTTTAGATTTTTGGCAGGAATCACAAGATTCAACATATAATTTTGTTTCTTCAGACATATTAGCCCACCAAGCAGTATTTTTGATTCTAATCAATGTTTTTCAAGATCAAAATGACCAGCTAATATGTCATCATGACAAAGTTTTACAATAATTTCTTTCATAGAAGGAGGAATGAAAATTACATTAGTAAGCTTTCTTCTATTATATATATAACCTTCTTCAATAGAAAACTTTCTTTAATCAAAGCATTTTGATACTTTGCAGGAAGAGTTTTAATCAATTCTTGAATTGAAGCATTCTTAGGATCATTTAAGATAGTAACTAATTTAAATTTAAATCAGAATCCTTATCATATGAATCCAGTATTAATTGTAATAACTCTTCTTCCATATCAACTATAAATATACCATGGATATGAACAGTATCATCTTCAGGTACATAAGCAGGATTGGAGTCATTATTTGGCAGAGGCAATCTGGACAGCATATCAACATTGGAGTGAACATTTCCAGCCCTATGGATAATTGTCATCCGTGCTCTGTATTCTTGAACAGCAAGTTGCCACCTGAACATATGTCTATTAGGTGTTTTCAGGTTTAAGAGGGACTTCACAGCACTACAGTCAGTTACAAATTCAAACTTTTGGTCATCTAGATAGTAATAAAGCTTCTCAAGAGCCCAAACAACTGCTAATCACTCTAATTGAGTGGCACCATATTTCAATTCACTATTTCTCAAGGTTCTTGAAATATAACAAATTACAACCTCTGATGATTTATCATTGATAATTTGTTTCTGGTGGAGGGCAGCACCCAGACCAGCAAATATAGCATCTGTATACAGGACAAATGGTTTGTTAAAATCTGGAAGAGCTAAGATAGGGGCTGTCATTAAGCAAGATTATAATGTATCAAAAGCTTTTCTACAGTAGATATTCCAGATGAATGCAACATCTTTCCTAGTTAGTTTGGTAAGAGACAAGGCTATAACCTGATAATTTTCAATATATTGTCTATAATAGCCACACATACCCAAAAAACTTTGGATTTCTCTTACAGAAGTTGGTGCTTTCACATTTTGAATTGCAGCAACTTTGTTGTGGTCTACACAAATTTGTAGGCCTGACACAACATGGCCAAGGACTTTCAAAGATTGAAAACCAAATTTACAATTTTTCAAGGACAAGGTCATATTGATTTCATCCATTTTTTGGAAAACCCTATTTAAATGAACCATATGTTCATCAAAATTTTTAGAAAAAACTATGATATCATCAATATACACCATGAGACATCCCTCAATTATTTCCTGATGGAAAGTGTTATCCATGACTTTTTGTAAAACTGAAGGGGAATTTTTAGGGCCAAATGGCATTCTAACATACTTATAAATTCCCATATGAGTAGCAATAAGCAAAATTTTTTGAGAATTTTTCTCAACTGGAACTTGATGATACCCTTTATTACCATCCAGACAACTAATAAATTTTGAACCTTGCAAGGTAGCATGTATTGAATAAATTCTGGGTAAAGGATAAATATCATCAACAGTATAAGTGTTTAATGCTCTGTAATCTCCACATAATCTAGCCTTATCTTTTTCATAATAAATTAAGACTGGGTAGATGACACAATATTTGGGGGTGACATCCACTTTCTCAATGATATTCATTTTTAATAATGTGGGAATATTATCTTTAATATCCTTTCTTTTTGTTGGAGAAGCAGGATATGGTTTTTCTTAAGACTAGGAGGAATATCACTCAAGTTACAGGACAAGGTAATTTTCATTTCTTCCTGGACACTTCCTAAGACATGAGAACCATGAGCAAAAACCATAGGGAAAGAGGTCATTGAGGCAATAATAGAATCCTTTTGTTCACTAGTTAACTGATCACCAAAAGAAGCAGTTTTTATTTCATTTAATAAATCATCCATTTCAATTTTTGTTCTGCCTTTACACTGGATCAGTGAGTTACAAGACTTTAACAGATGCCCAGAAGGTTTTCTAGGGGAGGAAATTTTGAATTTTCTTTCGCCATTCAATCCCAAGGTGAAGAAATTATTTTCTGGGTCCAATTTCACACCAAACATGGTTAAAATATCATTACCCATAATAAACCAATTGCTTAAATTATCTTTTTTCACAACAAAAAATTTACAAATAGATCTGACAAAACCACCATTATATTTGAAGAATACAGAGGTTTTGTATTTTCCAATAGGACTTAAAGTAGAACCATACCCTCTCCATTTTTCAGAAGTTATAGGTAATAATTTACTCAAATAATCCTTATTTACTGAAGCTAAAGCTCTTTCAGACACTACACTTCCTCCAGCACCAGAGTCAAGAAATACATCAACATTTTTACCATTAATGATAAAAGTTGCTTTCAAAGGGGATATGGCTATAGAATTGTTAGTAATATCTTTAATTATTTCAGAATTTTCCACTGAAGATAAATCCAATACACATTCTTCAGATATATTATCTAAATAATGCACATCCTGTTCCAACATTAAAACATCTTTAACAGAGTCATTGTCATAGGAGATATTACTTTCACAGTCACTAGAAGAATTATTGACATCAATTTCAGCTTCATCAGTGTCTTCATTTTTTTCAACAAGATGAATTTTCTTGTCACAAACATGACCCTTTTGCCATGATTTGTTACTTTTATAACAAGTATTTGTTGCATATTTTTTAGGTGCAACTGGGATAGAGGGTTTACCTGGTTTTTCTGGGGGCTTTGTAGAGGGTTTATTTTGATCATGATAAGATCTTTGAGGGTAATTCTTTGGTTCATATCTATGGTTGAGCAGTACTTCATTACATATATTAATGAAAGAAGAATTTTCCCTTACATGCTCAGTTCTAGCTACAATTAAATTTCTAAGAGAATTTGGTAATTTATACAAGATTTTATTTCTCCAAATATCATAATTCATCTTTGGATCAACTTCTCTTAGGATTTTTGTTACTTACATAAGAAAAACAATGGGTTTTTCAACAGAGGAGGATACATATATAGTATTCTCATACAGTCTTTGCTGAGCCAACCTGAATTTTGAACCACCAAATTGATTCTCAGTCAAGGATTTCCAATCATTCCATGTATAATGGTTGTTATCTAATAGAACAGATTCATACCACATCAAGGCTACATTGGAAAATAAAGAAATTAGCTTAGAAACAATTTCCTTATCAGGTATTTTATAAGATCTCTTTAAATTATCAATTCTTTGGATAAAGTGTTGCCAATCAGATGAAGAATCACCATCAAAGGTAGGATATTGATCCAAATTAGGCGTATTTTTCTGTCTACTGGGATGTTCCATCCTATGGTTTGATGTATTCAAGGTTATCAATTCTTGAAGTCTTGAAAGGTGTTCAGATATTTCATTATTCACAGAGGTAGCTGGCTCATTGTGAGCATTTAAATTATTTCTGTTTGATGTAACAGATTTCTCAGAATGAATTTCAGCTGGTAAAATTGGTACATTACAAGGGAGAGAAGAACCACTCTGTTCAGGCTGTTTACTATTATGATTAACAGCAGGATGAACAATATTTCTTGACTCATGATAATGAGTAGCTTGGACAGCCTGTAATGTAGAAAATAGTTTCTCAAGATCAGATAATTTATTTCTCAAATCAAGAATACAAGATAGTTGATCATTAATCCTAGAAATAGATAGAGCATTTATGTCCTCATCTATACAGCATTTATTACACAAATTCTGAGAATAAATTTTCAATTTTCTTAATTCACTATGCAGAAGCATATTTTCATTCTTCAAAGTAGTGTTTTGATCTTTTAGATCATCAATAATTTTGCGTAGATGATTATATTTATCTGAAAGTGATCTATGATCAGATTTAATAGACTTTTGTTGATCAAGGACATTATTAATTGTGTCTTTCAATTTAAAATAAGCAGTGTCTTGAACAGAAGAACTCACTTTTCAATGTAAATGCAAATTATTTAATCTATCACTCTCATGTATTAACATATCTCTCAAATGTTTATCTTTCACAACATTAAAATCAAGTGTATCTTTCAATATTTCTTCAGAAGTTTTCTCAATTAAAGTATAGACTTCAGGGGAAACAGAATCATTCTTAATTGAAAGAGAAGGGTTAATTAAAGAAGTAGAAGTCAAATGTAAAGGTTCATCAAATGATAATTTGCTAATTACATCATTGGGGCTACTTATTAAAGGAAGTTGTCTTTTTAAGGGTTTAACTGTTCTTTCACCAGGATCCACAATATCACCTGAAGAAGATTTGTTATTATAAATACCAACATGTTTATCAAACGATTTATTCACCATGGCAAGGGAGGAAACTTCCCCTGTGCCTTCTTTCTTCTGCCTCCCTGATAAGGATGGGGCTGAGGAGATGGATAGTAGGTTGGTGTCCTGGATGGGCCAGGGTGTTGAGCTGTTGGTTGCTGAACATTCTGTTGGTAATGTCTCATCAAGTAATCCAATTTCCACTGCTCCACCTGCAGAGTGCTTTGATTTTAAGTGAAGAAGCTGGGTACCTGATTGGGGTGAGGTTGAGGCTGAGGCTGGGAGGCTGGGAAATGAGGAGGTTGAGCCTGTTTGGGATTTAATAGCTCCTTCATCTGCTGCCAGAGTGTGTCTACCCTTGCCTTGTACTTCATGCTTTCTGTATTCAGTTCTTTGATGTGACTGGACAGATTGTTTACTTGTTGGGTTAGAGGTATCTTTTTTATTTTTATACCTTTGAGTGGATTGTCCTGATTTATTAGAGGTTTTACTTCTTTCAGAGGTGTTTGGTGAGGGGGGTTTGCCACTTCTCCTGCCATTTCCACATGCTGAAGGTTTTTTGTCAGCTGAATAATTTTTTAAAGTTAATTTAGAAGAACCTACAGACTCAGTGTCAACATCCACTTTAATCTCATCCACATGTAAGTTATCCATGTAGTTAGCCAAACTACTGGAAATTTACACTGTGAAAATAGAATCAAAATTATTTAATGATTCAAATTGTTATTTCAAAATAAAATATAATTTATTGAATTTTTAACAAAACAAAAAAAATTTAAATTTTTATCAAAAATCAATTAATTTACAAGAAATTTAATACAAATAAATGTAATTACAATTATTTATTAAGAATTAACAATAATTAAAATGGGACTAACCAACAAAGGGTTTATAAGTCAACCTAAATAATTAATACCAAAACTTAATATAATGGTAATATTAGGACTAAGTACTGAGTACTATTATGGTCAACCAATAAACAAAAAAGATTTAATAAAATTAATTAAATAATTTATTAAAAATTAATTGTCTTCTAGGACTAAGAGTGTTACTCTATTATGGTCAAATAGGAAAATAATAATAAAAAATTTAATATAAAGAAAACTTACACTCAGTGAATCAGCAATTAAGCCACAAACACTGTTATTGCAGTAAAAATATAATAATAGGGGGTATCAATGTTCAGGGATCTGCAATTAGGGATCAGGAATTTTTTTTTCCGGGATCAGACATTATTAATTGTGGAAGATTCTTATCCACTAGCCCCATTTTTCTTATTAAATATCTGTCAATAGACCAATTAAATTTATAATCTTTGCAGATAATAAGCCAAATAATAAAAACTGATTAGTTGATTCTTTTTAACAGAACTTTTAATCCTTTTTTCTTTGTTTGTAAACTTATTTAATATCTAAAAAAATTACTGAAAAATTTCTTTTTTAAATATAAAACATGGCTACATTTTGTAGACCTATTATATTAAGTGCCCACATAAATGATACTTGATTTTTGACACCTATAAATGCACTGTAAAAGCCTACAGGTAAGCAATTAATTGACTTCAGTAGTGTTATATATTACTGATAAAACTTCTTCTTGAAGTTTTCAAACACTTATATCTTAATTTATTGATACATTGCCAACTTGCAAGATGCTTGAAAATGTTGAAAATGTGAGTAAGGAGATTAAACCTTACAATTCAAGACCCAGAGCTGATAGACGTGTTACAGGACATTCAAATGGAGAATCAAAGACCTCCAACCCATTCAAAAGCAGCAACACTCCTAAAATGACAATAGAAGAAAAGGAAAGATTATTAAAAAAAATATCATTAAAGAAATCAAAAAAACATGTTGCAAGAGAAAATTCATTCCCTCTCACAATTACTTGACAACTTAACAGTAAAGGTCAAAAATATGGTGGAAAAAATGGGCAACCTAGAGAAGAGGCACTACAGGAAATCTAGGGGTGAATTGCTAACAATCCCCTCTCTTGAAATTTAGAGTTTCACTTAATTATGCCAGGTTTATGAATACTTTATAAACATAAGTAAATTAGAGTTAGATTTACATTTATTCTCAGATTGGTCCAAAAATGAACCTCAATTGATCTCAAGTTATGCATAAGTTGATCAACTATAACCATAATTTTATCCTTCATTGAGCACAAATTGAGCACACATTGATCCAACATAAGCTTTTGAATGTGCAATATTATTTTCAATTTAGAGGAAGAAAATTATTTCTTAAAATACCTAATCATCACTTTGCATTCAAAAGATAAACCATAAATTTATGAAAGTAAATTTAATTTACAATAATAATATCTTTTACTACATAATTTTAACAATAGATAAATTTAGAAAAATTTTTGATCACAAATATTAATAGCTATAGGGATTGAAATATCTAATGCCATTCCTATTTTCAAATTTTAAAAAGATTATAGTCACTTCTCACTTCTAATCTATTAAGTCTTTGCAAAACTAAATTTTGTATAATTTTTTAAATTTTACCAAAAATATAAGACCTACAGGCTATTGAAAATAAAATCTTCAGTTACTCAACTAAAAGAAATATTTATATTTAAATAAAAATAAAAATAGTCCTTAAAGTGTTTAATTTGGATGGCTGTTATGGAAATGAATATGAAAGTTTTCCAATTTAAATATTTAATGCTTATATAAATCACTTTCCCAAGTTTTGGTATGAATACATGTGAAATAGTAACTGCATTTAAAAGTGGAAACCAATATAATGACAAAAATATTTACAAAATTTATTTCAATTTAATATTTATCCATTTAAAATTTTGAAAGCAAAATTTTATTCATCTTCTTAAGGATCTCTTCCTCCTCCTCTACCCATCTAATTTTTAATAGAGGGTCTCAAACTTGAACAAATATGCCTGGTGGATTTCATTTGAAAACCACCACATAAACACACCATGAAACATGGCTGATTTGGTACATGAGATCGTAAACATGGGGTCAAATATGTCCTACTTTAGTGAAAATTTTCCAACCACAGCACAGCCAACCAATCTACAGATCCTCCCAATTCACCACACATCACATCTTTCCCCTCCCACTTTTTTGATACAAATTTTTACACATGGTGCCCCAGTAAATTTTGAGCTTTTCATTACTTTATTTATCAAAAATTCCTGAACAAATTTATATCCTCAAAACTTAGTCATCATGCCAAGAACACTACAAAATATTCATTACAACCCTTTTAAATCCTTTTTTCATGCTCTTAAAATGATCAAGTTGCATGCACTTTCCACTTGGGTTTGTTTTATTTTTGCATATTGACTATTATTTTGAATTTTCACTGAAAGCATAATTTTTCCCCTCCTGATTAATTTTGGTTAATCATCTCAACATAAAGTTGGATATTTCAGAAATTACATAATTTTTCATTCTTTCTGTTTTTAAATGATACCTAATATCCTTTTATTCATCTTCTCTCACTTCCTTAACTCTTCTTCTATTTCTTTTATCCATAACTTCCTGAACTTCTATCTGGTCCTTTTACATCTTTGAAGACATTTCATCAGGTAAGTCATCCTCCCACCATCTTTTTTTCAATTTTAACTGATGTTCTTTTTCTTTTTCTAAATTTGTTTTTGTTTTTGTTATTGTTTCTATTTCTTTTTTTGTTTTCTCAAATCACATTTCCACTTTTAAGAAGGTTCTACAGAAGCCTAGCTCTCATATCCACCATGCAAAATCTGATTTGGCTCACTGGTTTTTGAGATATTTATCATCCACTTGGCTCAAACTTCCATCAACTTTATTTTAATCTTCTTAAGTAGGTCTTACTCTGGAACAAATATAATACTTATAAAAAATATAGGTAGCTAAAATAGATCTTTTTAGACCATTGATAATACCTGGCTTTCATTTTTTTAACCCTTTTTTGATTTTCTTTTAAGTCAAAAATAAAAGGTCAGAAATAGGGTTAGGGTTTTTTAAATGACATATCCTTTTTTTGGAAGAATATCCAGAATCATGTATTTTATTTCCAGCAAATGTTGTTGAGCTTGGTGCAGTGGTTGCTGAGATAACTGCTTCCAAAGTTGAATCTTGTTTCATGGACTAATTTACATTTTTTAAGTTCAATGTTGCATAATATTCATATAGGGCTTATACAATCTATTTCAAATAATACTTCAGGCTTTTGGCTCTGATTTGATCAGCTAAATATCAGTTTGGGATGAGTCCATCCAATTTTGTAATTTTATTTTATGAGGATGAATATTAACATTTGCTAGATTTTGGCTCATTTAAATCTCACATTTTTTTGATTACAGGTTCTCTATAGGCATGAATTTCATTTCCAGAAAGCATAATCAATTTTCGCTCAGAAATTTTTGAGATATCTACTTTTAAAGTTGAGTCTTTTTAAGTAAACTAATTTACATTTTTTAATTTTGATATTCCATAATATGCATGTTTTTTCTGATACTTTTCATTGTACCACTCCCAAGGTATGTCTATTCCTCAACTGTTTTTTATCATTTGTTTCCTCAATTTTTCTTCTTTATAAATCATTTTTTTCCCTGATTTGTTGATGTTTTGGATTTTTTTCAGGAGATGGCATCATCAAATCTTTTTGGAACTCTTCTCAGCATAATCATCAATCAAAAAACCAAGAGATAATCATCAAACTACCAAGGAAACTCCTGGTTTGATATCTTGTAAAAAGGTTTCTCATTTTTTTGGAATCTTGTGAAACACTTACTCATTTTGGTTTTTCATTCCAGATCAACCAAAGTCTGATAGACCAGGTAAGTAAAGCAAGGGGGAAGGGCCCTATTTATAGTAAATCTTTAGGGAGGGGTTCCTAATAGGGTAATTAGAAGATTTTCATTTTTTTTATTTTTATTTCATAAATTTTTAAAATATCAATTATTAAATATAATCAATCAAATAAATCTTTTGTACAATTGAGACTTGCTTCTGTATAAATTTGTTCATTTAATTATTTATTTGTATTGAATGGATGAATTTTAATACATTGCTTGTCATATGATTTATTTGGCTTTGGTCACATCTGAAATCATTAGCAGGTGGAATTGTGAATCCCATTACTTTTACTTGGCTGATTATATTTTTTTACTGATTTATTTAAGAATTTATGAAATTAAAATGAAAATTTGGTAATCTTTACCCCCTCCCACTGTAAATTGCAGGGGGAGGTATTGTGATTTTTTTTCTTACATAAATATTTTTTTAACATGAAAAAAAAGGCAATCTCCACCCCCTCCCACAGTAAAATTCAGGATGAGGTATTGCCATTTTTTTTCAGACATAAAAAATTTTTTTGACATGAAAAAAATGGAAATCACCATCCCCTAATATAGTGAAACGCAGGGGAGGGTATTGCTGAATTTCTAGATTTAGAAAAATAGAATTTTTTAATTTATCTATCTTGTGCACAAGGGTTGGTTAATGAAGCTGTTGAAAAACCATATTTAACCAATTTATTAATGGAAATCCAGAATGAATTTTAGTCATGTAGATATGGAGAAAAACATTACTTATAATTTAAATACAAAACATTTAATCAACTTGAATCCTAAAAAATAGAAAGAGTAGACACATGCAATGTATATAAGAGAGATTCAAAGCATTTTTTTTACAATCAAAATATTTATTTCCATATCTGATCTGGAAGAGGCTTTCAAGATGGTTAAATGTGCCACCATTTAAATTTGAACTAAAATGACAAAGTGCAACACAGATTTGAATAGGAGGATCTCTTTATGGACAACAAGAATCATTTCTGAAAATTGAGTGATCTTTTATCAGTTCAAGTAACTGAGAAATCCAGGCAAGGTTGTGCCAAATATCTGTTTAAAGCTAATTTCAGGAATGCTTTAAAAACATAAAGGTTAAATTTTGGTTGGTGTTGTATGGAAAGTGTTCTGGAATATAAGTAGTGATTATTCAGCATGTCACACATGTAAGCCAAGTTAATTTCAGCATTGGAGTTGGTATCTGAGTTAACCAATAGATCCAGGGCTAGAGTGGCAGCAGTTATTTCTAGTTTGCAATGGACTTAAAGAGGAATTTTAGTGAATGGTGATGAAGACTAAGGGTGAGTGTATGATAAAGTGGCTGCTTAAGTGATGGGAAGTCACGTTTTTCACATGTTGAATAATAAGCCCTTAAGAATTAGTTGAAAAAGAATCTAAGGAGATGGCTTGTCTGTACCTAGTACTGACTAATCAAGATGATGAGAGAAGTGTTTTGATGGCTTTTTCTTTCCAAAAGAAGGTGTGTTTGAGGTCAAACACACCATCAAAATACACCTGTCTAGGGCAGGTGTATTTTATTTTCTGATGGGGTGTTTGGTAATTTATTATGGCGTGTTTATGTGGAATATTTGATCAATTTTGAGACCCCCTAATTTACTCCATTCCATCTCATTTTCATAGAAAATATCTATTGTTTTAGAACTCTCCTTATCAGCAATGGCCCATTTTATTTTTAAGCTATTAATCCCTTCATCAATCCTCTACCTCATAATTCATAATGTATCAAAGAATATGCATTTTATATTTCCTCTAAAATTTTTTACAAGATTTCAAATGTCAGATAACACTACAAGCCAGGGGGAGCCTGGCTGGTAATAATTTGAAAAAACAAAAAAAAAATAACCTGAGCCACTTCCTGTGGCTTGGGATTGGAAAATAAAAAAATAAAAAAATTGCTGCCAGCTTTAAGCTGGCAGTGTTTAATAAAAATGAAAAAAATGACCAAATCCACTAAAAGTGGCTTTGGTAATTTTTATAATACATCTTTCAGGAAGTTTAAAACTGCCTGAAAGATGTTGTGTTTAAAAGCAAGCAAAGTTGCATGCAGAAACTTTGCTTGCTTTTTTTTTATATATTAATGACTTGCAGCAGGTATAAAACTGGCTGCAAGTCTTTTTTTAAAGCAACCAAAGTCACTTGTGGAGACTTTGGTTGCAATAATATTTTATTCATCTCCCAGGCAGATAACACTGGCTGGGAGGTTTTAAGGTGATTGAGCAGCCAATGTTGCTTTAAGCAACATTGGCTGCTTAAAAAATTTACCACCAGCCAGGGAGAGCCTGGCTGGTAATTATTTAAAATAAATTTTTAAAAAAATAACCCAAGCCACAGGAAGTGGCTTGGGATAGAAAAAAAAAATTTGCTGCCAGCTTTAAGCGGGCAGAGTTTAATAAAAAAAATAAGAAAAAAAATGACCAAAGCCACTAAAAGTGGCTTTGGCCAATTTTATAATACATCTTGCAAGCAGTTTAAAACTGCCTGCAAGATGTTGTGTTTAAAAGCAAAAAAAGTTGCATCTAGAAACTTTGCTTGCTTTTTTTTTATATTAATGACTTGCAGCCAGTATAAAACTGGCTGCAAGAATTTTTTAAAGTAACCAAAGTTGCTTATAGCAACTTTGGTTGAAATAATTTTTTTTTCATCTCCCAGCCAGATAACACTTGCTGGGAGGTTTTAAGGTGATCAAGCAGCCAATGTTGCTTGAAGCAACATTGGCTGCTTAAAAAATTTACTACAAGCCAGGGGGAGCCTGGCTGGTAATAATTTAAAAAAAAGTAAAAAAAAACCCCCGAGCCACAGGAAGTGGCACGGAATTGATAAAAAAATAATAAATAAATTGCTGCAAGCTTTAAGCTGGAAGCGTTTTAAAAAAATTAAAAAAAAATCCCAAAGCCACTTTTAGTGGCTTTGGTCATTTTTATAATACATCTTGCAGGCAGTTTTAAACTTCCTGAAAGAAGTTGGGTTTAAAAGTGAGCGAAGTTGCATGCAGAAGCCTTGCTTGCTTTTTTTTATATATTAATGACTTTCAGCCAGTATAAAACTGGCTGCAAGTCCTTTTTTAAAAAGTCGCTTGTAGCAACTTTGGTTGAAATAATATTTTACTCATTGCCCAGTCATATAACACTGGCTGGGAGGTTTTAAGGTGATTAAGAAGCCAATGTTGCTTTAAGCAACATTAGCTGCTTAAAAAATTTACTACCAGCCAGGGGGAGCCTGGCTTGTAATAATTTAAAAAAAGTAAAAAAAAAGAGCCCGAGCCACAGGAAGTGGCTTGGAATTGAAAAAAAAATAATAAATAAATTTCTGCCAGCTTTAAGCTGGCAGCGTTTAAAAAAATTAAAAAAAAGAACAAAGCCACTAAAAGTGGCTTTGGTCAAATTTATAATACATCTTTCAGGAAGTTTAAAACTGCCTGCAAGATGTTGTGTTTAAAAGCAAGCGAAGTTTCATGCAGCAACTTTGGTTGCAAACTTTTTTTTCATCTCCCAGTCAGATAACACTGGCTGGGAGGTTTTAATGTGAGATTTGAGCAGCCAATGTTGCTTTAAGCAACATTGGCTACTATAAAGAATAAACCACCAGCTATGTTCTTCAGGCTGGATTTAATTAATAAGAAATAATCTGAGAGTTGAGATATTGAAATTTTCCCTACTCTTTTAAGTGCCATTCGGCATTAATTTTTTGACAGTGTGAAATGTAAATGTGCATAATAAAAAATTAAAGCTAGAAAAAGTGGTATTGGATATTTTTAAATTCCAAAACATATATACCCAGTTTTAACAAGTTTAAAATATCAAAATACTGATTTTGTGTGCATATTTTTTTTCAGAAATATATGCTTGGTTGTTAACACTTTTGTAGCCAAATTTCAACTTAGTGGCAACAAAATTAATAAGTGATAAAAATTTGTCTATATCAGCTGAGTGTAAGTTTTCCCACCTTATGTGAAAAAATGATATGGATAAGTGGATTAAATTTGAAAGATAAGTGAAAATAATTATTAATTGCATCTGTGTGAATCAATCAGAGGCTTTGCTTCCTTGAATTATACGTCGTGAAACCCTATAAAAATAAGCTGTAAAAACAATATGTAAGTTTTAATTAAAAGCATGTGAGAATGTTTTTTCATCATTTGTACAATATATTTCTGTGTAAAAACCTGTTGCATATACACCTTATGAAAGTCACTGCATGCCATGCAACCGGCTTCAGTAATTTGCGTGTTTCAATATGCATAACTGTAAGCAACTTTTCATCCAAGTGGCAAATTTTCTACTTCTCTCCTTCCACTTACAAGAGACAGGTTATTAAAATAATTAGCTTTCCATCTGTTTTACTTAAGAGTTTTCTATTTTGGTTTGGTCCTTATACTTGTTTCTTAGGTAAAAATATTAATTTCACTTTAAATATATGTTCAACTTTTAGGGAATCAATTTTTCTCTATCATTAGGTTTGCCAACAAAGTAACTTATTTACAGATTACTAACTTGTATTGTTGGTCTTTTACTCTCCTTGTAAATCGCTTTAAAAATAAAAAAATGGAACTAATGATTGTTTTTAACTCTTGGCAGCTTGATCTCTAACTTGTCATAGTATAATCAAAAAGCTAATTTTTGGTTTGCATCCAAATTTTATATTGGTTTGTCTTTCTCTTTTCATTTTTTTCATTCAATAAAAATAATACTTATTTTTCTACAATAATCTACTCCTAAAAATTTAAATCAACAGATTAGTTGTCCATTTATCGATCAATCAACTTCTACCAAAGGACTTTTTTAAAATTTCAAATAAGAATATCTTTTTTTCACTATCTCATTTTTAAAGTTTTTATTATTCTCAATCATTATATATTAAATAATAAAATAAAATAAAATATCATAGTATCCACATGTGTATGGGATCAATTTTTTTCTACATATCAATAATTTATTGTATTGGCCTCCTGTGATTCTATTAATGGTAGAGGTATAGTTGATTCTTGTTTAAGGAAACTATACCTTTCAACATTATAAATTTTGGATATCTGTCAGTTTGATATATTATTGATATATAGAGAAAAATTAAATAAAGAATCAACACATACTTATGTATTATTGCTGTATTTATTGTAATAATTGGGCTTTGGATTTAAGCTTCACATTTAATTGTTTATGTTTAGGGTATAGTTGAATCTTGTGTGCCCAACGCATACAGCAGAATACTATACTTGTAAGAAATAAAATGAAGCTTTAATTCCAAATACTTGATTAATATTTTAAATGCAGCTAATACTCATGTTTTCTACATGCACGTTGTATATGATTTTTTATTTATTATTAAGAATATATAATGATTATTTTTGGAGGTGTTAATTTTAACAATTGCATTCTTTTTCACTTTTTTTTATTTATTTTTGAATTAAATTAATTTCTTATCCATTACACTACAAGATGCAGGCTCCACAAATTTTGTTTATAAAGAAAAATCACCGCTGACGAAAAAAATCAAACAACAAGTGTGCAAAAAACATCAAGAATGCATTACTTATTGTTGAAAATTACAGTATTGAGACAGATTTAAAGAGGGCAAAATATTTTCCTAGGAGTTTTGTAAAAAATTTAGTTAATCCAGAACAGTATTTTACTTCAAATTATAGCTGTTATTTTTTTCATCCAATCCGCTCCTCAATTCCAAGTGTTATAGTGAAAACATTTTCTATTGAAGATCTCATTTGATTAAACATGATTGAAGCAACAATTCAGTGCATCAAAGACTTTTCGTATTTTGAACATGGAGTTTTACAAAATAAAGCTCATAAAAATGGTGGTGGATTTGGTAATATGTTTGTTTGTGGTCGGTGTTTAGATTGGAAAAAGTCTCTATTAATTTGTAAGTATTATATAGTTTTATTTATGAATAGTTTTAATTTATTATTATTTTAATTACTTTTATAGGTAAATATGCTTCTAAGCCCTTAGATTTGGCAGAGTATGATTTTTGCATGAAGCAAATAGAGTTATTCTTTAAATTTTTTTATCAAAATATATCTAATGTTAAGTATCGAGAAGCAGTAAAACTCTGTCAAAAGCTTGGGATTCCTGGGTTTGGAGAAAATGTTGATGATCAAGAAATTGAACCATTTTCTGGAAATGTTACTTGGACAACAGGCTCAAATTGAAATGGGTTTTTGAATAGTCCTCACTGTGACTCGGACCGTAGCAAGTATACATTTGGATTTTTCATGCCTAAAGACACTGAGAAAAATTCTCTTCATCAATCTTAAGACTCAAATCAACAATGTCAAAAAGGTAGAGAGCTTCATTCTCCTGAAATAGCTTGCAAAGTAGACATGGAGGCCACTAATGGCATCACAGCGATTCTATGGCCAGCAAACCTTCTTAATCATTTCACTTCACAATTTTATGAAATCGGTGGATTCACTCAAATTGGCTCTTCTATTCAAGTTAGTACAAGACTTTTCAATACATTTAAAAACTTTTTCCAAATTATTGAATGAAATTTGATATCTATACATGAATCTGTAAGTGTAAAAAATAATTAATATAAAATATGAATCAAAATACAGCAAGCTAAATTATAGATCATCAAAATGTAGAGTAAATATTGTTTTTAAAAATAATTGACCCTGATAAAAAGATATTTTTTAAATTTAACTAGTTTTTCAAAGACACTTTAATATGATTTCATACCAATATGATGGCTTCTCATTATTTAAATGTCTAGATATTATTTTATCATGGTACATATATATGTTACTATTATTAAATGAATTGAAAATTATTTCCAGGAGTTTTTCATAGAGAATACTTAGTATAATTAAGATAATTATGCACCTAGAAATTTGAGAAATTACATTAAGAAAATTCTACTTAAGAAAAAGCTTTGATGAATTGTGAGCAAAAATTCATTACACTTAATATTTTTTACTTTTTAACATGCTGAAAAGAATTGATAGAAAAATGTTTCAATTTTTTGTAATAATTATCTTAAAATTTGTGACAAATGCTAAGATGTATTGCCATCTTAAAGAAATATATAGTGTTATGAGAAGAATGACTTATAATGTATTCTTAACTTTTTTCAAATTTTTGATCCATCATGATTTTGAGTTATGATTATTGCAATAATATCTACTGAATAAAAAAAAGGGTCAAGAAATTTATACAATAATATTTTTTGATAGTTTAAGCATCTTTTTTCAGATTCGGTAATAAATCTCACATAAATAAATAATTTGAGTTACACAAAAAAATGTAGCGATAGGATAAAGTATATATTTACATGAAGTAGGATTATGTATCAATTACGTCAACAATAGAGAAAAATGAAGAATTCGGCTTAATAAGATTCCAATAATCAAGAAATTCAGCTGCCATTGCTTTAGCAATATGGCTCATGGTGGGAGTATTAAAATTAAGTGGCATAGGCCCAGAATTATCTATTAAGGATTTTATAATATTAAAGATATAAAAATTAAGGTTTTTCCAGATTTTTTCTCCACCTGGATTATTATTATCACAGTATTTTCTAAGGAGGCCCAGTTGTGTTATGAATTCTAAACAGTCTGAAGCTGACACAAGCCAGTGGTCCTGTGAGGAAAGAAATAATTCACGAACACCATCAACTAAGTAAAAAGTAAATGATTGATATTTATTGTGTGCATATTCTTGATTCATCTTCTGAATTGAATCATTATGAGACTCATCAAATTGCTGCATATCTGTTGTTTTTTTTATTCCTTGAACATTGTTGTTTCTTGCTTTCAGCTTGAGTTATATTTGCAGCAGCTTCTCTATATTTTAAAATAATTATTGAAATCATGACATCAATTATTATGTTTCTAAATTGGCACAGGGGAGTGATTGAAAATTTGCAGCAATTAAATGTGATGTTGAGCTTTCAAAAGTATTGGTAACTTTGCTTTTCAGATGTGTAAGGCGGGCTAGAATATGTAGGGCACGTTCAATAGGACAATCTGGATTGAAGTCGTATTCTTCAGCAGGAAGGGTAAACTCTTGAGAAGCAAGATAAAGAAATGATGCAACAAGGGATGCCCAAAAAGAACGCTGGTGAGCACTTGGGCTAACTAGTCTTGATAGAATGTGTATCATTGATGATTCAGGGTGATCTGTCTTCTTAAAAGAAGAAAGATTAATTGAGTTTGGTTCTTCAGAGTTACAAAAATTTTCCAAATTTTCAAAGTTCAAATTATTGACCACCCAGATCTGCGAAGTGTCAAAATTAAGAAAATCCAAAGCTAAAAAAATAACAAAACAATTATTTATCATAAAATAAATTAACCAACTTCAAGTAAGTGATACATACAGATTTCATTAATTTTTGTAAGAATTTTGTCATGAGCAGATTTCATCCATAGAAAATTGAATTTGTGCCAAATTTTGTGTGGCTTTTCAAGAGAAGCAGACAAACGGTGTAGACTGTTCTAGAGTACTAATCAGTAGACACAATGAAAGATGGGTTGGTTCTCCTCTTTAATTTCTAAAAAGAAGCGCCTGCCACTCTTATTTTTAAAGACAGCGCAATAATGTGTAACACTAATATTTGATTAGAAAATTTATAAGTTGAGAGATGAGTTTTAAAGATCAGGAAAAAAAGTATTACTATCTGGATATTTCTATTCTTAACAAGTGCTTATATCCACAGCTACTCCCTCTTGAAGCGCTCTCTTTGAATATGCCTTATTATAGCAATAAAATAACTCTAATAATAGTCAATTCTACTAAATCTATATATTCTTTCTATGTTGCGCTCTTTTCACCATACTATATAAAATACACACCCAGATGGACGAATGATAAAAGACTCAGAAAATATCTCTAATTCTTTTATTTTATTCCTCTTATATTCTACTTACAAAAAGACTCCCCTATCTCTATCAAATAGTCCTCCTTTTATATTTTTCCAGTACTCAAGACACAGTTCCCTAGTGGATCTCCAGCGCTGGCTCTAGCGCCACATTAGTAAAACAATAACTAATCTATTAGTAAACTACGTACACTGCTTGTAGAAACTACAGTGCCTAAAAATACCCTATGATTACTAACACTAGTATTAAATTGTTTCACTCATACTCCACATATGTGCTTTTGACTATACCTTTGTTATATTTCAGCACTACTTTCAGGTTTGACCCATTCTAACGCTGATCCTAGTCACCTTGACTCTTGGGTAGTTTTGTGATTGAGTCCCCAAGCTCCTTTCTTTAATACTAAGTTCATAGCTCTGAAAATTCACTTAACTAGTTAGCCTCCTTTATTACCTGTTTCAGTAAGTTTACCCAACTAGCTGCGGTGCAGTATACTATGCACTTGAGTCGTCCTTAAGCCATAACTCCTTCCTTAATGTGTAACACATAGTTATTGGAAAGTACAAATCCATATTTCTTAGCACTTTAAAGTCCTAAATAAATAACACACAATTCCCCATTGTGAAGCACATCTCGCTGCAAAATCCGAGCGCACCGACCCTTAACCCTTTTCAGCACTTCCATTTCCTTTGTTCTTTGAAACACACAAATACATATTATATTTTAGCACTACCTACTGCGCTAACTCCCTTTGTCCTTCATGGACTACTCACGCTGATTGGTCTAAAATTATGCTACCTGCAAGGCACATACCACAACGGATTTCAAATAACTGATTGATTTCTGGCCATGCCCTAAGTACCATTTAACCATTGATTCTACCTTCAAAAAATCAATGAATTTCAGCTATTTGCTTCTGTAATATTAAGTTTTCAATCATTGTTGGAGTATAAGGAAAGGAGTTATTAGTAATTTTTATCGATGATGATAGAGACTGTAGGATTTTCGGAATTTTAATTTTATATTTTGAAGATATGGAAACTATAAGCTGTTTCTTTGAACTTGAAGTATTTTTTTGTGGCTGGCTAGGTGGATCAATTTCTTCATTGGGTGTTTTCTCAACCTCATCAGCAGAAGTAGCTTTATCATCTTTTTGAGTTAGAAAAGCTTCATATTTTGAAACTTCATCTTCATCATCTTCTTCTACTTCTTCTTCATTAGAGCAAGATTTGCTATTAGTTGATGCTTTGGAGTGATTGTCATTTTTAGAGCTGGATTAAAAGATAAGAAAAAGACAAGAAATAATAAATAAGAAAGCAAACAATTTGGAGATAGCTTTAAACACTAATATAAAATTGATTTCTATATTACTCATGAAAGAAATGACATACCCTTTCGACACATTTTGGCTAGTTTTGTTTAGATTTTTAAGATGTTGAGTAAGAGGAATCCTTGGCAGGAGGAGTTTTAGTAGCACTGACAAAACTAGAGCCCCTAGAAAGTCTCATTCTTTTTGAACGTCGAAGAATAGTCTTATCTACCCCTTGAGATGTTGATGCATAGCCTTCAGCTTCATGTATTTCATTATCATCATCATCTTTGATGATAATGACATCATCAGGAGGAATGATACCTTTTTCATAAGCTGAATTTGAATAAGTTTTAAAGAAAAAGGGTCAATAATCTATCCTTCTTAGTTTAAAGAATTTAATATAAAATAATTACTTACATCTTTCTAGGTCATCTATGTATTCAAGCACATTGTTTTAGGCATTCAAAATATAAGATGGCAAAGACTTCTTGCTAAGAGTTGACAGTAGCTCTTCAGTTTTGCCTTTAGCAAATTCAAGTATCTTTCCATATTGAGATCGGGTAATTTCAGTCCTTTCGTTGGCAAGAGAAGGGGGGTTTGGAGACATGCCTAGAGGTGGTTGTTTCTTGAGTTTGAAGGATTTGAATCGAGGATGCTGATGAGATTTTGTCAAATAAATACTTGGTGCTAATATATCAAATATATTAATGGAAAAGAAAAGTTAGTCTAATAAGGCATAAGAGATAAAGCCATAGATCTTACATAAAGGAGGTGTCTGTTTATCACAATGCATTTTAATGACTTATTACTTGAATAAAATAAAAAATTCATACATCAAGGTAATAAAGAGATAAAAAATATATATTATTATTTGTATTTTCAAGATGTACTAACACAGATAAATGTGATAACCAAAAGATAATAGTAGTAAAATTGATAGAAATAAATGAATTGAGAAATTTGGTACAAAACAAGAGGGTTTATATATTACCAGAAGCAGGTTTTTGATAGGGGTTTTTTTACAATGGAATCAAGCTAGAAAGCATATTGGAAAATAGTCTGATGATTATAATGGGGTAAATAGTAAAAGGGAAGTAACTAGACATAAACATTGGGGGCTTTAAAGTATGACAAATAAAGAAGATGTCCAATTTACAATTTGAAAATCGCAAAGGGTAAATAGTTGAGAATGTGAATTTAACTAATTTAAATATTTAAATTAATTAGTAAATATCAACATCATGCAATATGACAAAGGGATCTATTATTGGAAATTTTGGCATCTTTATGTGTTATAAAAAATATGGGACAAAAACAAAGGAAAAAGATAATTTAAAAAAAGGGGATAAAAAAAGTTAACACTAAATAGTATTATATAAAATTATTAAAAAAAATTAATTTATTCTATGATAGGAGCTCGTTTGGGCTGGGCTGACACCCCCTGGCACAAACCTAGTCTAAACTTAGTTAAAGTTAAATTTATACAATAAATCAGAAATAGAAACACTTAAGAATCTTAACATATGAATAAAGTATAAAAATATTTGAAATTATTGCCATATAAAATCCAATAAAAAAGTACCAAAGTCACAATTTTTTAAAATTATTTTACAGATTTGTACAAGTTTATGTACTGTAAACATTATTCAATAGTAATTGATGAACATTTTCCACTGAGATAACTAAGCTGAAAAAGAAAATAGATAATTTATATATGTTTCTTAATTGAGCTATTATTGAATAGGAACAGTCAAAAAAAATATAGCAGGATTAATCAGGGTATTATTTACATTTATGTAAAGCTTGGGTGAAAAAATAGTAAAAACCTTTAAATCAGGACTTAAAAAAAATCCAATCAAAGATGAATATTAGGAATAGGTTTTATAAAAATTATAACAAATATATTAGAAATATTGAGAAAAATAAATTACTAGTAATTGCAAAAAATATTGTACTCTTTTACCTTAAAATGAATATATCAAATACTCATAATATACTCAAAATAACTTCCAATAGCTAAAGGTTTCCCTCTTTACTAATAGACAATGGTAAGGAATATGTAGACAATTGATTCCATCAAACTGTTTTGAGTAAAGTGTCCAGCACAAGTTTGGCCAAACTTGTGCTGGACAGGTTTATGAGGAAAACCTCACTTCTCTTGAAAAAACATGCACCTTACCAACTTCAAATTAGAAAAGTGTCCAGCATAAGTTTGGCAGAACTTGTGCTGGACACTTTGGTCATGGACAATAACTTGTTACTTCAAGGAAATTAAATAAAAATTGGCTATAACATGAAGATATTTGTTGGCATCAAATTATTTTTTTGGTAAATGTGTCCAGCACAAGTTCAGCCAAACTTGTGCTGGACACTTTTATGAGGAACACCTCACTTCTCTTAAAAAAACAAGCACCTTACCAAATTCAAATTGGAAAAGTGTCAAGCAAAAGTTCAGCCAAACTTATGCTGGACACTTTGGCCAAGACTAGTGACTAAAAATTGCAAGGAAAACTAAAAATCAATAGGCTATAAAAGGAATTTAATTGATGGCATCAATATTTTTTTTGGTAAAAGTGTCCAGCACAAGTTTGGCCGAACTTATGCTGGACACTTTGGCTAAGACCAGTGACTAAAAATTGCAAGGAAAACCAAAAAGTAATAGGCTATAAAAGGAAGTTAATTGATGGCATCAAATTTTTTTTTGGTAAAAGTGTCCAGCACAAGTTTGGCCAAACATATGCTGGACACCTTTCCAATTTGAAGTTGGTAAGGTGCATGTTTTTTTAAGAGAAGTGATGTGTTCCTCATAAAAGTGTCCAGCACAAGTTTGGCCGAACTTTTGCTGGACACTTTTACCAAAAAAAAAAATTGATGCCATCAAATATCTTCATTTTCTAGCCTAATTTTATTTAATTTCCTTGAAGTAATAAGTTACTTTCCATGAGCAAAGTGTGCAGCACAAGTTTGGCCGAACTTGTGCTGGACACTTTAATAAGAAACACCTCACTTCTCTTAAAAAAACATGCACCTTACCAACTTCAAATTTGAAAAGTGTCCAGCATAAGTTCGGCCGAACTTGTGCTGGACACTTTTACCAAAAAAAAAAATAGATGCCATCAAATATCTTCATGTTATACCCTAATTTTATTTAATTTCCTTGAAGTAATAAGTTACTGTCCATGACCAAAGTGTCCAGCACAAGCTTGGCCAAACTTGTGCTGGACACTTTTATAAGGAAAACCTCACTTCTCTTAAAAAAACATGCACCTTACCAGCTTTGAATTAGAAAAGTTTCCAGCATAAGTTCGGCTGAACTTGTTCTGGACACTTTGGTCATGGACAGTAACTTATTACTTCAAGAAAATTTAAATAAAAATAGGCTATAACATGAAGATATTTGATGACATCTATTTTTTTCTTTGGTAAAAGTGTCCAGCACAGGTTCGGCGGAACTTGTGCTGGACACTTTTATGAGGAACACCTCACATCTCTTAAAAAAACATACACCTTACAAACTTCAAATTATAAAAGTGTCCAGCATAAGTTCGGACGAACTTGTGCTGGACATATTTACCAAAAAACTATTTGATGCCATCAATTATCTTAATTATATGGGCTATTTTTTTAGTTTTCCTTGCAATTTTTAGTCACTGGTGTTGGCAAAAGTGTCCAGCACAAGTTCAGCCCAGCTTATGCTGGACACTTTTCCAATTTGAAGTTGATAAGGTGCATGTTTTTTTAAGAGAAGTGAGGTTTTCCTTATAAAAGTGTCCAGAATAAGTTCGGCCAAACTTGTGCTGGACACTTTGGTCATGGACAGTAACTTATTACTTCAAGGAAATTAAATAAAATTAGGCTATAACATGAAGATATTTGATGGCATCAATTTTTTTTTTTTGGTAAAAGTTTCCAAAACAAGTTTGGCCAAACTTGTGCTGGACACTTTTACGAGGGACATCTCACTTCTCTTAAAAAAACATGCACCTTACCAACTTCAGATTAGAAAAGTGTCCCGAATAAGTCCGGCCAAACTTGTGCTGGACATATTTACCAAAAAACAATTTGATTCTATCAATTATCTTAATTATATGGGCCATTTTTTTTGGTTTTCCTTGAAATTATTAGTCACTGGTTGTCACCGGATGACCTACGCACAAGTTTGAGGGTTTTCCTGGAAGTGAGATGGAGGAGGAGTTTTGAAACTTTGTTGAGGCACAGAGGATATGTTTGAGGAAGTGATTCAAAGATTACTCGAAGGAAGAGCTACTGCTTCGAGATATGTTCGAGGAGAATTCTAATATAGGTTAAAGGTAATATTAAAATTCTTAGAATCTCACGAAGGGTTGGAAACTCAATAATCAAAGATTTAGGATTTAGAAATGATTACAGAGAAAATAAGGAAAATACAATAATAATGATTTAACTTAAAGCTTTTACCACTATTAACTATAAATACGTTTTATAATTTAATTCTAAAGAATGTCCAACCAAAAACCCAACCCCTTTTATATCCTTTACTCCTCCTCGCATTGACCTCATACCCATCCACTGTTCTGCACATCACAGACCAGTAAAATAGACCCGTTACACCTGGACCCTCCTCACTAACATCCGCTAACCCCTTAGTCCCCCACTAACCATTCCGTCCATCCTCACTACCCCTTTTAATAATTCACAGATATTTAATAAAACTTTTAGTGCACCATTACATTGACTATTGCGCTGTGCGTCGCTTATTGAAGAAAATACTGAGACACACTATTGAGAGATTGACTAATTTGGATTTAGAGTTTAGACTAGCGCGGTTGAATAGCGAGTACACAAAGGAAAGTTGCAGTTGCTATGGAGAATTGCTTTCTGCGCTTTGAGTATGGATTTAAACCTCTTATTATTGATTTAATGAGCTGCTTTTGCCTCGAGTGTCGCGTGGCGCGTGACACTGGTCTTGGCCAAAGTGCCCAGCACAAGTTCGGCCAAACTTTTACTGGACACATAGCACAATACTTAAATTCTACTGAAGTATGTTTATCAATTACATGTTATTAAAGCCTCTTTTATTTTTTAAGGCATGAAAACCAAATATAAATTGATGATTTTTGGTTTTTAATAATTAATAATTTTCAATTATTGTTGCAATAAGTGAAGTTTAAAAAAAAAATTCTTAAGATCCTTGTGAAAATGAATTCTCATTGGTTGAATGCTTTAATTTTTTGTATATATTTTGTTTATTAACTATGGTAATGGATTATTGAGTGCCTTTAATGATGTTTCTTTTTTGGTGAGGGATGGTGTTCACTTTCATAAATTTTTTCACATGTGCATTTCTATACTAATCATTGGTGGCGTTTAGCCAATAAAAAGCAATTAAAATTATTGAAAAACAGGTATTTTAAATTGAAATTTAGAGTCTAATTCTATTCTAATTTTAGGCTTTAATTTGATCTTGTCGTAAGTATCTGAGAAGAGATTCAATTTAATTTATTTCAAGTTCATATATTGTGCATAAAAAAATTTCACATTTATTTAATCAAAACAATTATCATGTCTTAAATTTTTACAAAAATATATATCTGTTTTTCTATCCTCAATAATATTATAATTGTTAATTCTTTTACTCTCTTTTATCTTATACATCAATTGGAATTTTTTATAAGAAAGAATAATAATGTTATATTTAAAAAATGATTACTATCACTCTATATACATGGTTACCAGTGGGGTAAAGAATTTAAGGTGCTGCTGCTCAATCTAGTGCTTCATTAACTTTCGGGAAATATATATCTTCTTGTACCTCAAGTAACTCCCTCTTATTAACCGACAAATTTGCTAAATATCCAGGTGAATAGCAGTTTTTTGGCAGAAATTTGGGCACATTCAGGATATCATCTGTTGAAGCTGTCTTTTTAGTTGAACAATCATAAATTTTCTTCATTGAAGCCATTTCAACATTTGAATGAGCCCTCTTTTTAGTCAAGTTGTCCATTTTATCTAAAATTTCATCAAGTTTTGGATTTCTCCATCCAGGAACTACTCTTTTAGGACGATTCTCTTCTGGATTGAGTGGGGCTTCTTCTAAATCAGACATGAGACTTGTATCATGAAAAAGTGCTACAAAGCCTGGCTGATCAAAGCACTTTTTTCTTGCCATGTTGTAGCATTTTTTTGAAATCTAAAATCAAATAAAATTAGTAATAGACTTTCTTTAGTTATTATGCTTTGAATAAATACCTTTGTTTGATAATGCTTTATCTGTGCTCTTGATCTCTTTTCCTTTCTACTTGCCTCAATCACCTCACTGTTTTGAACAGCCACCTTTTGAATTTCCTTTCCCTTGTTGACAACCCATTGCATGACAATGATTGGTGTAAGCCTGAGTTTTGCTGAATCAATATTTTTCAATGTTGAGAGTCAGTTAGTAAAATGGTCTGATACTACACTCCCCATTACTTGATTCCATAGTGACTCAGAAAAATTTTGACAGTTCCAATCAAAATCGAGTCGACAAAATCCTTTCACTTGAAGCTCTCATTCCAAATTTTGTTTTACAGATATCAGTACAGCAGCTTCTCCGTTTAGTCCTTGGGGTTCAGGTGTTGAAATAAAATTTGGTAGATGAATTTTGGAACGTAAGAATATAGCAGTATTTGTTAAAATAAATTGACAATTGTGGTGCGTTTTGAACCTGTTTTAATGCTGTTTCAATTGTCAATAGCTTGTAATCATGCCAATTTTTCCAATCTTTAAGTTCTTCATTTTTTAGGCCTTTAGGAAACTCAGATACATTAATGGGTCTACCAAGACAGAACCTAAAAAGGTGATAGATATTTCGGTTAATAGAATCTGATCTCCTTGGTACATCACACCTCGTAACTATGCTTCTAACCATTCACAAGTTTTGGTCATTTTTAAGTGACTCAGCATCAAGTATTCTGTGCTGATCAGTAGCTCGAATTATAAGAGAGGTATTAACTGAAAATTTTTGAAAATAAAAATTAGTGAACCTATTTTAAAACATAAAAGCATGTTGAAAAAGTTTACTCATCAGGTCCACTGGTACTGGCTGCTGGGTTAGAAGAAGTGGATCCCCCACTGCTTCCAAGAAACTGATTCAACAACATACTAGCCCAATCATTACCTACACTTTCTGCTTGCTGCTGAAAATTACCAGGTGCGGATTGACCATCTGTATTTGTGATATTAGAAGAGCAATCAGTTGATCAAATTTGGGGATCTGATGAAAACTGAGGAGGAGGTTAGGGTTTACCTGGATTTTCACTAGGTCTTTCGGGGAGAGCAGGACCCAATGGAGGCATTCTAGGATTTTGAGGGGGAGGATTATTTTGCCCTCCAACATTACTTGCTAATGGAGGATCAACCTGCATGGCATCACCAGTATTAGACATTATGTGCTTTATAAAAAATAAAACAAAAATTATTAACTTTCAGAATATAGACAAGATAATATTAATGAGAAATTAGTTATACATTTTAATTGTGAGTTTAATGAATAAAATATTCAAGAGAAAAAATTAGTGGAAAACTCGGTTTTATTGGCTTGAAAAATATGGTTCTTAGATTTTTCAACCCTGGTTCTGAACTATTTATAATATTTTTCTAGTATAGGTAGACTTTGTATAGTACATTGAATTCCTTTTAGTTAGAATTACATTTACAATAAAATGTCACTCATTAATAGCAGGGTTTCTAAACTGTAAAAAATGCCCTTGTTATTGTTTGCTTAAACATTTAGTCAAAATCTAAAAAAGTTTTATTTATTAATCTTGCATCTAGCTGTTCCAAAGATCTATTACAAACTTTCCAAATCCTCCAAATTCTTACCAATCCTAAATAACTTCAACCATATTAATGAAAATAAAATGTACATTTTGTTTAATTTTTTACTTACTAGTGTCTGAAGTCCACAGCAGTGATAACATTGTACTTTATTCCAAACATTCCCCTTTGTTGCTGTAAAGTGGCAGCATGTCCAATAATTGAATCTTGATTCATCACAATTTTTGTTGCTTTTTCTACTCTTACTAAATGGCAATGCACTTGTGGAAATGCCTCATAGGGATCCTTTTTTGTATCTTCTGGTATAAGCTCTTTAAATGGACTAACGATTAGATAGACTTTTTCATTATCGTCCTTTGAACTAAAAAGCTGATCAATATGCCCAAACTGACTATCTTTTCCAAAGTAGAATTCAATGGTAGAATTCCCAGGATTCTGGTAATGAGTTTTATAATGCTTTCCATGGACCAATATGCTTGCTATATTTTCAACTACCAAGTCTCCTACCTTCTCTGATGGTAACAAAGCCTGTTTAGATGTCTCTTTTCTGAAGCGCGCCCTTACCCATTTTGTAAATAATGCCTCAGTTAAATGGAAATGTCTGTTTTTTGTATCGAGCTCAATTTTTTTAATATTAGATCCATACTGAGCATCATCTTCAGCTTCACCTAGTTCCAATACCCTAGACTTCCGATGCCAGTGCTTGAGCATGGTCCGTGATATTTCTTCTATGTTCAATAAAAAAAATTAGCTCATTTGCATTTTTAAGCACCCAATTACCAAACTAAATACCTGGATGATGATTGTTTGGAATTTCCAATAATATACCATTAACTCTTTCAGCAGCCCAAGTAGCCATACCTACGGGTGGACCAAAACATTTAATCATTTCTGGAAAATGTTGAGTGAAATGAAGATTTGGCTTAAAGCTGATATTTCTCCAACCTTCTTCCAAGCAGTTACAATACTCAAATAACAGTTGTTTTAATTCATAAACTTCATCGGCAGACACATTTTTTTAAGTCAAAAATTTGGTAATTGAACTTAAAGTGGTGAGTGATTTGAGAAGATAATATTCTCTAGGTTTGTGGTCTGATATCACAGATGTCTTGGCTTGATTTAATTTTTCTACCCAAAGGGGGATAAGTGACCAAGGAAAGTAAACAGTATAAAGTACATGCCACTCTGCAGCTTTGAGAGAACCTAACTTTTTAGATCCTACTTGTTTTGGCACTCGTGAAATCCTGGAAGGTTTTTTTGTTTGCTCAATCACATTCCACACTGCCTCTAGCTCAGTGGCTGACAATTGTGGTTTTCTAGTTCTTTTGCTTCCTTTCTCTTTGCCCTTCTTTTTATCTTCCTTACTTCTAATAGTCTCAAAGGATGAATTAGATATTTCACTTTTAAATATACTAATACTTTTTTGCCGTAAGTTATAGGTCAAATTTCCACTTCCACTTTCAGAAGCATGTTCAGAGCCAAACTCTAAGGTTTGAAAATGATGTTCAGAACTTGATGACTTTGTCCGGCTGTTTGATCCTCCCAATTCAGCTCCTCCACTATCCATTCTAAGATATGTTTGTGACCATCTCGTTATACTTGTATATCATAGTCTTTTATGCCGTCCCACTGGTTCAAAATTATCAGCATCAGTGCTGATTAAGCTGCTTCTACGTTTTTTATATTGCTTATTTAGAAATATATCAGAACGTGCATCATCATCGTCTCTTTTTACATGCCAATTTTTTTCCTTTGTCAGCTTTTTTTCTAGGTTGATTGCGGCATTTCGTATTAGATAAAAAGTTAGACTGTGATCTTTAAGATTTCCAAGCATGTGTGAATGCATCAAGTCAATTGAGAAAGATTCCGTAGGATGCCAATATACAAGGTTATTCAGCTCTCTCCATCGAACCCCATGACTCCTAACAATAGATACCTGCTCCCAATGTGACTGACACTTTTTCCACTTCTCTTCCCAGTGCATATGATCCTCATGAGTACATAATGAAAATTGGTTGACTTGATGCTCACCAATTTCATCTTTTGAAATATGACAGACAGAGAAGAACTTAGTGGCTGAGTGACTTGCAAAACCAGCAATCTTTTTCATCACTGGAATGTCTCCTATTAAAGAGAATAATGCAGCCCTTATTTTTTGGCCTTGTGGATAGTGAGGTTTTTTTTCAATAAATATGCCATCCCATAGAGTCTTTAGTTCATCGACAAGAGGCTTCAGAAGATGATTTATTTGTTCACTTGTTGACTCAGTTGGACTGGGAATAATAGCATACAAAAATAGATTTTTGGTTTGGTATCGATCTTCTGTAGGAAAGTTCATACACACCAACAAGATATTACCCACAGATTTCCAATGACCTCCAATATGATTTCCACCAGACCTAAACCAGTCAACATATAAAATAAACATTAAATTACCTTGTGTTTTTGTATATCCATTGACACTTCTATTTCTAGTCTTAGAAAAATCTGGAAAATTTTTCCATACAAAACCATCATATACATCTTTCATGACATCCCTTTCCATGTTTTCTAGAAAATCATTTTTTTTCTCAATCAGCATCTTGAATTTGATTAATTTAAGCTTTCCTGAAGGCCATTCAACCAAACTGTTGTGATTAAATGATTTTCGAGGATGGTATATTGCTTCTTCTTGTTTGTACTTAGCCAAATACAAACTTTCATCACAATCGACAGTTTCTTCTCTCTCTCCTAAATCTTTAAATAGCGCTTTGAGGATGAATAAAAAGGTTGAGTACAAGATAAGATCGATGGTTGGTGTTTGGGGATATACTCATAAAGAGAAAAGCACTTAGCACAGCATGTCTTGGTGACAAATAATGGATTGAGTTGCAATTGACTAAAAACTGTCTCTATAGAAAGGGGAATCAGGCTGATGATTCTGCTAGCATCTAGTTTACCTACATCACTAAGAAGTTTGAGTTTGTTGACTTCATCATGCAAAAATTCAGCACAACCTTCTTTGCTTAAATGATGGATAAGAGAAAGTTTTGCTGCTTGCCACATTATCTTTTGGCTATAAAGCTCTTCCAAATTCAAATTGTTTGACTGTGGTAGAGATTGAATTGATTCCAAAACAGGCTGCCCCTAAGCAAAGAAAAAAATAGGGATTAATTGAAACATAATTTCTCTTTATTTACCAAATATTTATGTCTTACAAGATTTTGGATGTTGGATCCTAAGTTAGATGAAGCCCTGGATGTACCAACCATCTTTTCTTTGTGATTTCTTTCCTCTTCATGTTTGGAGTATGACTGAGATGTTTTGAAAGCTACACCAACTTCAAAGCTTCCCATTGAGGTCTGATGCTTTCTTGATGAACATATAAGCTCTTCACATTTACAAACGTGAAAAAATGGAGGCATTTAAAGACTTCTGGAAATAAGAAATATGTTACTGGATGGTAGAAATTGAAAAAACTATTTATTTATTGTAAAGCACTTTCAAAAATAAGCTAATTTTTACGTCTCAAGAAGTTTATCAACAAGTTGGTTACCATGGATTTCTTTGAATGTTAGTTTCATGCAGATCAACCATGCATTAAGTAGGTATCCATACTGTGCATCAGCAAGATCTTTCAGACTCGCTACATTTTACAATGTTGCATACATGTTTATCAAACAGCTTATTTTGCACAAAGTATAATACTATAAGAGAATACAAATTGATTGCATTTTTAAATATAGGAGAAACTATGATATAACTTGAATCAAAATAATACCATTTAATATATAATAATAATGTTATTTAAGTGTTGCCATTTTTTTTTCTACAATCACCTGCATTAATAGAATTCTGCCAAGTAACAGAAAGGTTTTCACTAATAATCACTATAAGATATAAAAAAATTTATAATATTTATTTTTCACAATATAGAATTACAGTCTGAAAAATAAATATTTTTTCAACAAAATATATTATTTTAAAATTTTCAAATCTAAGAGGTCATCAAAGTAAAGCTTCCAGAATCCAAAAAACAGAATTTTTACATTAATTTTCTTATTCCAAAATACGAAAAATTGGTATGGTTTCCGAGTAATCTTGGTAAATAAACTATATACATACTAATAAGGTTTTAATATAAATTTTTAAAATAAGTTTGTCAGCACAATCAACAAGCTCAAATAAGGTCATTATTTGCATTAAAATATTATCAAAATAAGTTGGAAAATCAAAATGATTCTGCATTATATTTTTACCTGTTTATCATGCAATAATTTTCTATTACAGCTGAGTTATTTCCTTTGGAATTTATTATGAACATACATAGATATCCATATTTTATAGAGAAAGATATTCATGAGAAAGCTCATCTGTCCGTCCACTCAACTCTTCATTATTAATTATTTTCAAAATAAAAAATTTATTATAGTAGTGTTTTTGTTGCCATATCCTTTCAAAATTTTATATTTTTGTTCATTTTGCTTTTCATAACGTATATGATGAGCTCTAGTTGTTCTTATTTTCCTCAGTGAAAATACCTACTAATACCCGTGTACTTAATAAAAGATTCAATGGGATACTCCCTTGATCAACTTCTCATTTTTGCATGTCTATTTACAATTTCTGTCATTGTGGTCTTCCAACACTGGCAGGGGCTTTGTTGTGTTTTTTGTTGCTGTTTGTGCATGTCTTAATTGACATCTGTTGAAGAATTGGGTATTTTTCTAATATTATTCCGTGGATATTGGGTCTTCCGGTATGTGGGTACTATCATTGGATAGCCCCGGTTTTTCTATATATTTCATGTCTTGATAATAATTTACATATTCTAAGATTTAAGGGTTCAATTCCTCATTCTTCAGCTTCAAAAGATAGCTGTTTAATTTTTTTTTTTTGTGTTTTACGGGCTAATCTTAAGTCTTAGGGTTAAGTACTTAGTACCATTGGATAGGGCTAATTTAGCTCTATATTTCATGTCTGAGTGTTGTTATAGTGAAATTCAGTGTTTTAAAGGTTTTAGTAGTTGTAGCTAATTTTTCTAAGTAGATTAGGTTTTTTTTATTGGTTTTCTGGATTCAGGGAGGCCGGGCCGCTTCAGGCGGCACCTCCAACGTTGGGCGGCCCGCCCGCCTCTGTTTTAGAAGGTTGGGGAGCGCTTCTGGAGGGTTTTTATTCAATTTGGCTGGTACAGGTGCCAAGTTTGTTGGTGCGCATGGGCTCTTAGATAGTGGTCTGTGTGTACATAGTGAATAAGACAGTTTGGGGCAACTTTAATTATCATAAAACCATCCAGAGGTGATATCCTTGCTCCTCACTCAGTTTTCACTGTTTTTTTGCCACAATTGGCTGTGTTTGTTGCAAGGTTAGTTCTTCATTTAACTCAACTTTGGCAACAGGTTCTCTGGTATAGTCTTGCAAGCTATATCAAGTATTATTGCTGTCTCTGGTGTGGATTTTCAGCTTACATCAAGTATCTTTGCTGTCTCTGGTGTGGATTTGCAGCCTACATCAAGTATCTTTGCTTTCTCTGGTGTGGACATTGGTCTACATTTCAGTTCTTTGGTCTGGTAGTCTGTCTGGGGACTACTTTCTTGGCTCATCAAGCAGTCAAGTTTGTTGAAAAAGGGGCTTTAGAAAACAGGAACCAACTTACTTTAGCAAGTAAATCTCACTCTATTTTTCTAAAGGGACAGGGGATTTTCTATCTGGTTTTTCTCCAACTCCCTTGGTCAAGGCCTATAGCTAGTACTATAGGATTTTCTACATCATGTGCTTTTGAATATTTCACCTCAGTCTAATGAATAAAAGCTGAACCCCAACAAAGAACAACTACATGGGTTTTCATTGTTCAATATAAGCTCTCTCAACATTGATATTAATTTGCCATATCCTGAACAAAATTACCGTGTTTCTTAACAAATCCCTGCTATATTCCACAATGCTTTTATCCACTTTCTTCATCAATGCAACTTTCCTGGAAAAAAGTTTTCTTGGAATCTTGATTTGTTTCACAAGTGGAATCAAGTTTTGGCAAAAATTATCATTAAGCAGTGGGATAAAGCTTTGGAAAATAATTATTTGGTTTCTTATTTAATGGACTCTACTCATATTTCCTACCTAAATCAAATGGGTGTTCTTCACCACTAGTTTATTGGTTATGCTGATAAATTACAACTTGGAAAAGATTCTGATAGTTTCCGTGAAATAGTTAAAATAAGAAAGTATAAATATAAAATAAAAAAGAAAGTAAGAGCTAATATTTTTATCTTATTTTTTTACACAAGCTTATATAAATTTGACAATATTTTTCAGAATTCTTTTAACCAAACTCACCTTCTTAAACAACTTCCAAGTGGTGAAAACTATGAGAATCTTTTCAAAAACGTCAAATGTTGCTCAGACACCAAAATTGATGATGAATGTTCTTTTAAGCGTATTTTATTGTCATGGAGATCTGAAGAATTCTCAAGACTTGCACAAAATCTGGACCAGAAACACATTCAAATCCAAGAAAATTCCCCTTATTAAGGAGAAATACTTAAGAACTTGGCATTATATGATAGATTAAATTTGGTATCCTCAATTGAGACTCAATTTAATTCTTTTCCAGTCCCCAGGGGTTCGCTAAGTAAATGCTATTCTTCATTATATCTCGCTTCTCTTAATCCTGGACAATTAAGACTTTTTAATTGTCAAGCCCCAATAAACATTTCCTACATACTTGAAAAAATTTCAAATTCTAATGTGAGTTATTGATGAATTCCCTAATCAATAATCTAGAAGACTCATATTCCTTGTTTCCAATTTTTGGGACACTTAACCTTAAAAAATTAGAACAGATAAATATTTTTAGCTATGATGCAACTTTATATAAAGAAAATTTCACATACATTTATAGCTCAATCTTTTTTCTTTGTATCTTATAAATGCTGAATTCAATACTTCTGCTTACAAAATACTTGAGTACATGAACTTCATTTTGTCGGCCCATTCTATACAGACAATCAACTGCTGGATTCCAATTAGGCTCCTGTTTCAATATTTTAAACAAATTCTCTTTTCAACCTTTTTTATTTCAATATAAGACTCTTTGACTTACCATTATATATAAATTTTGTGCACACCTCAATTCTATTCCAACTCCTGCAGCCTTGATTGTACCAAGCAAAACTTGACATCTTTCATCATTTTTGAATTTGTCCAGATTTTCATCCCTTTTTTTCATGCTCAACTTTTCTACAAGCTCTGTGTAGCTAATTCCATGGTCATCTAAAGCCTTTTTTATACTGTTTCAATGGATTGAATATTGAAATTTTGTTTAAGCTAAAAATAAGTTATTGAGATAATTAATAGAATTCCTTACATTTCCAAAAAGTCCGCATATTCTGAAAATATAACAGCCTTGGGACAAATTATCACCCTTTCTCCCCTTAAGAAAATTTCTAAATGACTGATTAGATGTAAAATCTTTTCTGAATGTTTCCATGTGAAAGGAAATGTTGGAGGTTGATCTGGGTTTTTGTAGACAGGGTGGTTACAAAATTGCCATAAAATTGACAGTTCTTGGAGAAACTCAGCTGAGTCCCAAGGGAGGTTGGTATTTCGAGAAGGCCCATAATACTCAGAAAAATGTTCTTGAAGCTTTGTAAGTTTTGAGTGCCAAGGCTCTGATAATTCTACAGATATTCCTTGCTCAATTTTTCAAGGAAGTGATAAGATTGCTTCTTTAGTCCTCTGCAGGCATATGACATTCATGAGAGTATTTATTGATTTTATTGAGCTAAAGCTTCCTCTGTTTAAGCCACCCATAAGAAAATTAATCCTCAACTAGTTTTCTTGCCATCTTTTGATTCTGAGGAATGATATAAGGCTTTGAAGATCAGTTGTCCAGTTCTGAAGTGGTGTCCCTGTCAAGAATAGTCAATACTCAGCCTCCAAGGCCGATATATTCTGATTCTTGTGCGACTGTGAATTCTTGATTAAACTTTTAAATTATGTTAAACATTTCATCAGCTTTTATAATATTATGTTCAAAATTTTTAGTAATTCAAATGAATGCTTACTGAGCCTCATCTAAAAATATTCTGTACCAAATGAGTTTATGAGTTACTGGCGGAATAGGTTGAGGAGTTTTCTTTGAAGAAGATGGACTTGCTGTCTCATAGGTAGTCAAAACAACTAGTTGGTTCTGAAGCTCCTCAAAATTAATTTTCTTTGAATCCTTCCCATAAAGAACCTTGAAAGGTAGTGCATTATCTTCAAAGTGAATTCTTATTTCATTGACCCAGTTTGATAATGTTGCAAGTGGGCAAATGATGAGAGTTGCTGATGTCCTATCTTTCTCTTGTCCACCACCCAAGAGTTGGAATCGTCTGGCTTCACTTTGAGTTTCAGTAATTAGTCCAAGAGTTGAGAGGGTCTTTCCCAAGTCCATATCATCAGCTAGAATTGAACCGATTCCTGCAGAGGATAACTCTTCTTCAAGAAATTGTTCATAATAATTATTAAAACCTACTCTCAGACAGCTGTTGTCTGCATGCCTCCACAGGTTTTCTAACTTTTCGGATAAGTTATTTTCATTTTCTATCATAAAATTGATAGCTTGAATCTGATGCGTTATCAGAGTTGTTTTCATACCACGTATAGATAGATTATCCATTTGATTATTCCTTGTCCCAGAAATTTCAGGAGTTGTGTGAATACAAGAATGAGGAATATTGAAGAAGACGGTTGGATTGTAGTGTGGAATCGGTGTCAAATCAATTTGAGCATTTAGAAATACTTCTTTAGCCTGACTAATAAAATCAGTCAAACAAACAAGGAGGCCACAAATTCTATACTGCCTGTTTAAAAGTAGAACCAAGTAAGAGCAAAAATAATAAGGTATTTGGGGATTTAAAGCCCTTTCCTCAGTTAAAATTTGAGATCCAGATCCAATTTCTCCAAGTAGTTGTCCAATTTGGCTGCTCTTTTTGTTAAAAAGATCCCCAATAGGTTTTGCTTCTCCTTCTTTGAATAATCCAAAAACATGAACTAAAGATCTTCCTTATTGCATAATAACTGGAGTGGATACTTCATCAAATACAGATCTTTATTTTGGAAAAATAGGTTTAAAATTTAAAGAGAATTGTCCAATGCATCTTAAATTTGACATTTTAATTAAATGAATTTTATGTTGATGGTGGTAGTTTAAAGAAAGAGAGGGTGAGAGTAAAGTTTTGAAAGAGAATAAAGTAGAGAATATATATAATATTGGATGAATATTCAAAATTGAATTTTTCATGTATGTTAATAATTAATGTTGACTCACATTTTAATAATAACTAAATACAGATAAATAATCAAAAAAGTGCATTATTTTAGAGCCTAAGTTTTGTGCCAATATATTAAAATTAGTTTCTTTAATAGTGTAAATTTTTAAAAAAATACATTACTATTTTTTCCCCTTATAAAATATATATATATATTTTTTCTCCTACATTAAATTTTTTGAACATTGTCTTATAATTTTTTATTCCAAGGAACAATTAAAAATTTCTATTCATAAGGGCTCAATATCAACTTTTGTCTAGAAAATTTAAAATTATGTGAAAATATTTTTACAGAGTTATATTTTTATTAATAAAATTTTTAAAAAGGACTTAAATAGTATTTATTTTTATATATTTGCAGAAATAAAATTGATAATTGAAATAATATTCCAGACCTAGTATACTATGTTTCATTTAAGATATTTCTACTAATATCAAACCTGACCTCCCAACATTAAATGGATCTATATATAAAATTGAATATTATGGTATGTTAAGTGTTGTGGCTCAAACATTGCTCAAGTTTGTTCCAACTGATGCTCAACTTAAATCCATAGCTCTGCTCAAGAAGGGATAAATTGAGGCTCAATTTAGGGCCAACTTTTTTTTCAAAATTTTTTCATATAACTTAAACACAGTTTCCTAATACTTTCAAAACATTTCCCCAACGATTTCCCAAACTCTTCCTGAAAGTTTCAAAAAGAGGGAACTGCTAGCAGTTCACCCCCTGATTTCCCATGGTGAGGGTACCTCAAGGGTTTATAGAAATGAATCAAGCTTTGGTTAGCCTCAAGGCTCAGCCTACTTCAGTAGTCAAAAACTTCTCTAAAGCTCCACCAGAAGTAGCTCTATCTCCAGCTCAAGAAGAGGAACAAGAAATCACAGTCAGAAAATGGAAATTGGACTTGTATTCACAGAACTAAAATCACCTACCTTATCAGAATTTTAGCAGTCACCCTTAAAAGGGAAAGAGAAAGAGAGGAATGGAAGTGGAATAAGACCATTTTGAGTCATTTATCCACTAATCAATTATATAATACTAATAAATAATTTTTTCATATGTAATAAAATAAATAAAGATGTTTTAGATATAATTGATAAGGATATTAAGGATGCTTCATTTGAAAATAGTATTTTAGACTTATCTTTACATGATAGCACTGTACATAGTTTTATTGGAAACAAGGATAATACTTAAAACATTAAAATTAAGCAAAATGAATTGAACTTTGAGTCCAACAATAATGATGAACCTTCTGAGTTAGACACTGATAAGATTGAATATTTCATAAAGAAAAAAAGTTGTAATAAAAATCATAAGTAATTATTATTAAGAATCAAAATATTTGAAGAATTCTCAAGAGAGTGCAACTAATACAAAAAATGTATTATTGAGTCTTACAAAATAATTGAGTACCACTTCCAATAAACTAAAGGTCATTGAAAATTTAAATATTTAATTCACCAATGAAAATAAAAAATTAAACTCTAAGATTATAAAATTGTACATTAAATTAGAACATGCTTAAAATATAATGGCCACAATTGAGATACAGGTAAAATTGTATTTTTCAAATGTAAATGATACTTTATCAAATTTACCTGTAATAAAAGATAGATTACAGAGATTAGAATTAGAAGTAGCTAATATTTTGAAAAATACTGACAAAATTAATGAAAACATCTCTTATGTAGAGAACATGCCACTTCATATGAAACAGTCAAATGAAAAACAAATGATTGAAAAAGAAAATAGTGTTATAGACTCTGAGAGTAAAAAATCAGTAAAAGATTGAATACATGATAATCTATCCAAAGTAAGTAAATTATTTAATATTCCTCAGGTTAAGGAAGTCAGAACTAACTAAAAGAACTGGCCTAACTTAGATCAGTTCCCATCTTTTGACAGTGATTCAAAATTTGATTGGGAACAATTCACCCAAAGAATTTATAACTTACCATTTTCATACAAATTACCTGATAAATAAATTACATCAAAATTAATATCTTTATTTATAGATGTGGCCTTATTATAATTTGAATATTCTCTGAGTGAGGGAATTTATTACTCCTGGGTTGAATGGAAGGCACTAATTGAAATACAATTTAGTGTCCCAAAATTTAGAATCACTCAACAAAGATTGTATGAAAAAACAAGATATAACCCAAGTACTGGGGAAAAACTAATGGTATTTTTATTGAATTTGATAAAAATAATAAAATCCATTGATTCAAAAATGGATTATGTAGAGTGGAAAGAGAAAATAATATATAAATTGCTTATATCAATCAGAGACATTATTGTAGCTAGAACCAAATCCATCAAAGGTAATTCTTGATTTATTAATATATGCTATGTAATATTATTGAGCCACAAATATGAGACAGGGTATAATTATTTTATGAAAAATATTAAGGTAGTAAATCCTACTAAAAATAAGTTACCAGTTGAAAAAAAACCTTCTTCTCCCCTTGTTCCTAAGAGACAAGAAAGTAATACTTGCTATAAATATAATGAGACTTGGGTAAAAGGTCATACTTGTAAGAAAAAAATAAATGTTATTGAAAACTCACAAGAATATGAAACTAGTAATAATGAAGACGAAAAAGATGATTCTAGTGAAGATTTTAGAAGTAAATTATCTTACAGTGATGATGAAAATGAGGTATTTGTATTAGAACAGGATATTATGTTCCTGAATGATGCAATATCTCCCACAGATGCATCTTTAACTTCCATTGAGGAAGCTTAAATAGTAAAGGATGTAAATCATGATACTTGAAAAATAAAGCCTATTAGAGCACCTGTCATAATATGTGGAAAAGAAATTAATGCCATTTTTGACACTGGGGCTGAAGGAAGTGTAGTTTCTGTTGACATATTAATTAAACTTGGTAGTAATTATATAGAAAAATTGGAACCTGTACAGACAAATAACTGTAAAGGTTGTGGTTAAGTATTTTTTCCAATTGGAAGATACATGACTGCTGTATTTTTTAAATATAATAATGAATATGTAAGTGAAGTATGTGAATTTGTAGTAATTGATAATAATTATTGTAGGAATTGGTTTATTATTGACAATGATTGATTGACCAAATTTGGTATTAAACTAGATCCTGCAAATAGTTGCTTCACAATTGGAGTAAATGGAAAGTTAAACTTCAAGATTTTTTTTGAAAATTTGATTTATTCCATTTCTCCTAAAGAAGAATAATTCCAAGGTGGAAGATCCACCTCTGAAGTGATTGAATTGTAAAATGAGATCTAAAAAGTCTTTTTTAGCCCTCAGCTATCAAAAATTGAAGAAGACAATATTTTGATATTTATAAAATTATATCCTATGGCACTTTCCCATGGTTCAAATGAACTAGGGTTGATAAAAGACCATGAGATGAAAATCTCCTTAAGTTGTGAATTGGATAATATTCATGGAAGCTTAAAAAAGAAACCTTACACAGCTTCCCCTGCAAAAAGGAAAGACATTCAAGAGAATATTAAGATGTTTTTAGAAATGGGTAATGTAGAAAAAGTAAATACAGCTCCTAAATATTGTGTTATATCACCATTTTTAATCTCTTATGAAAAAGATAAGGTAAGATTATGTGGTGATTATAGAGCTCTAAATACATTCACTGTGGATGATATTTCCCTTCTCCCAAGGATAGATTCTATCCATGCTACCTTACAAAGAACAAAATAAATTTCCTGTATAGATGGAAGCAAAGGTTACCATCAGAGTCCTGTGAAAAGGAATTCTCAGAGTTGCTTACTTATAAACACACACATGGGAATATATAAATAAGTTACAATGCCTTTTGGCCTAAAAAATGCCCCTTCAGTCTTCCAAAAATTGATGGAGGGTGTTTTTCATCAGGAATTTGTTGAAGGATGGCTCTTAATATATATTTATAGCATAATAGTGTTTTCAAAAAAATATGATGAACATTTAAATCAACTGAGAAGAGGAATTCAAAAAATGGATGTAATAAACATGACAATACCATTAAAAAAATGTAAGTTTGGGTTTCAATCCTTGAAATTACTTGGAAATGTTGTATCTGTATCAAAAATTTGTGTTGACCAGAATAAAGTGAAAGCATTAAAAATATTGATATACCTAAAAATGTGAAATATGTTCAAAGCTTTCCAGGTATGTGTGGATATTTTAGGCAGTATATAAAAAACTACCAATTCATTTCAGCCTTTTTAACAACATTAATCAAGAAAAATTAGGCTTTCATTTGGAGTAATGAAATACAACATGCCTTTGATATATTTAAGGAATGTTTAATTTCAGCTCTAATATTAGGACTTCCAGATTTTAACCTCCCTTCTATCTTTTATACTTATTTAAGCTTTAAAGAGTTAGGTTCTGCTTTACAGAAGAAACAGATAATAAATGGTAAATTATCTGAAGTATGTATCTTTTATATATGTAGAGCCTTGAGAAAAACTGAATTAAGGTATGGTGCTACTCAAATGGAATTTTTGGACATTGTGTGGGCCCTGGAGAAATTTCATTACTATCTGGAAGACCAGAAGTTTGAACTAAATACAGATTTCAGTGCAGTAAGATCATTATTAAACATGAAAAAACCAAATAGAGACATGTTTAGATGGAAACTAGCTGTACAAGAATACAGAGGAAGGATGAAAATCACACATAGAGAAGGAACCTTTCATTCAAACTCGAATTAGTTATCTAGAAGTACTTTTCCAAATGATACTTAAAACAATGAATATGTGTCTGAAAATGAGTTAATACATATATTTGGGATTTATATAGTGGATTTAAAGGAGGAATTTACGCAAAAAATATTAGAAAATTCTTTATCTGATAAAGATTTGTCTTAATTATAAAACATCTTAAACGTTCCAACAAATGCATCAATGAGTGCATTAATTAAAACTTTACCTCCAAAGTACAAAAGTGCATTGGAAAAAGGTAAATTGTCAATTGAGGACAGATACATATATTACAGGAAAAATCTATTTAATGTAATAGATATAGCTCCATCTATGAAAGAGCTAATGTTAATTAATTGCCATGATGACATCTTAGCTGGTCATTTTGATTCTAAAAAAAATTAACTAGAGTTAAAAACACAGCCTGGTGAATAAACATGAAGGAAGATAAACAAAAATATGTTGACACATGTGACTCTTGTCAAAAATCTAAAAGATTAACTGGGAAGAGAGCTGGGTTGTAACAACAAATATAGAAGCCAAAACCCCCACAGGAAATTATAAACATGGACTTTGTGACTGGCTTGCCATTAGCAGGAAAAGAAAGCTTCAATTCCTTCTGGGTAATTGTGGATAGACTAACCAAAATGTGTTGCTTTGTTCCTACCTATAAAGAGGTATATGCAAAAGACTTGGCATTGATATGGTGTACTCAAATGATGAACACTTCTGGGTTCCCCAAAGCTATAATATCTGATAGAGACCCAAAATTTACTTCAGAATTCTGGAAACCTATGATGGAAGTATCAGGATGCCAATTGAAATTGTCTACAGCACACCATACACAAACTGATGGGCAAGCTCTGAGATTGACACAGACTCTGGAGGATATGATCAGAAGATATTGTGCCCTTGTTTTAGAATACAAAGACAATGAGAAATTCACACATGACTGGGTAACTTTGGCTCCTGGAATTGAATTCGCTTATAATAGCACAACTCATTCTGTAACAGAGAAAAAACAATTTGAACTCTGGCTGGGGTATGTTCCAAATACACCATCAAATCATTTAAACAATTTACTAAGGTTAGACATACACCCTGGTACTAAATAATTTATTTATGTGCAGAAAATGTGTAGAAATAATGCAGAAGAATGCATCCAAAAAGATTTTGAGTATGAAAAGCAAAGATGGGATACATCCCATAAAGATTTGAATTTAAAAAAGGATATGAAGTCCTTATTTCAACACTACATTTTAACTTACAAGGTAATGATAAATTGAAAGATATTCTTGTGAGACCCTTTTAGTCAGCAAAATAGTTGGTAATAATGCTGTGGAATTCATTCTAAATGCCGCATATGATAGGAATTATCCTGCTTTCACTACCTCATTATTAAAACCTTACCATACAATTGATCCTGTATTATTTTCAAAAAGAAGAGGAAGGTCTAAAAAAACATCCTGAAGAGCTGATGGAAAAAGCAGAAATTGAAAAAATACTCTACAAAATAGTCCTTAAGAAAAAGAAAGGAGCTGATAATTTATTAAGGTACAAGGGAAAATCAAGTGAATTTGATAGGTAGATACCTGAAAGTGAAATTCCAAATCTGTCCTCCCTTCTTAAAGAAACTAAAACATTAAGAATTTTCTGTTCAAATTTCTGAGATATAAAAGCCACTACAAATAATATCTTCTTATTTTATTATTTCTTTAAAAAATTATTCTTTAATGCTACAGATGTTTATGAATACCTAAAAAGAAAAATAATAAAATGTATACCTTATTGTTTTTTTTGGGTGAGAAATTTTCAGCCTGGATCTCCCCAGGACTGAGTAGAAAATGTATATAAATTATGATAGACTCATGTATTACACATAGGGAAAATATGTGAAAGTATAAAATATGTATACATAAGTGAAATAAGTCAGTTAATACAATATATGCCTTTATAATACTTTAAATACACATATATATCCACCTTTTGTAGGTCTTATGTACTTAAAACTAGGTTGGAATATTTTTAGGTAATCTTAAGAAGCTTAGAAATAAGTTTACATAATCTTTAATTAGACTTAAAGCTGTTGTTTTCATTATTATATTTAAATAATGAATAAATATGCTTTAAACCACTTAAAAGTTGAATATATGTGCTATAAATTTTATATAATTAAATTGGGCTTTGACAGATAAATTTGTCTGACTTAGGATTATTTATTTGGCCACTTAAATGTATAAGAATAACACTTTTCAAAATTGATGTTTTTATTCTAGAAATGGCTTCTGTGTACTGGCCTCATGCTCCCTGAATTTATCCCACATGCATAGCTTCATTATTAACAAAGTTAGTGATTTACCCCTATAATTACCCCACATTTTATTCTCCATATGTGTAAAAATGCTAAAATAAGCGAGAGACACTTATTTAGTGTCCTAACCTCATTATTAGTGCATTGACCTCATTATATGTACTAATTACATTAATAACCTCAGGATTGGCTTCCATATTTCACTACCAACCTTAAAATTGCCTATTTATTCAAGGATTTACCCATGCAAGCGCCTGCAAAGAGTCTGAATTCAGTAACCCCACATTTCATGTCTTATTTTGGGTTTCTGAGGCTATATTGATCATTTTTAGATGAGGATTTCAGGTATAAATTTGTAATAATTAAGACCTTAATTTCTACTGTTAATTTTCCTTAGTTGGACATTATATTTAGGGATTTTTTTTCCTTATTTTGTCTTTTATTATAAGAATTGCATGCATATAACTCTCATTTTGGTTATTACTCTATTTTGATGGATTAACCCTGTTATTTTTGTATTTTCACATGTGATATGATTCCTCTTTTGTTATTGGTTGATCCTTGGGTCTATGGGAATGTGTAATTGTTAGTTTGGGGAATCATTGGCTGTGTAGAGGATTGGTAAATCAAGGGGGAACATTGGGGAATTCATGGGTATAAAAGGAGGAGGTTCTGGGCTTATATTCTACATTCTTTCACATCACCTTACAAATATATAGCCAAACCAATACCATACATACTCATGAGTACTTTTAAAGTCTTTTAAATATTTTTTAAACCATTAGGGGGTATCAATGCTCAGGAAATCACAATCAGGGATCAGGATTTTTTTTCTCCTGGATCTGACATTATTAATTGTGGGAGATTCTTATCTACTTGCTCTTGGGCTATCGGATAAGTAATGCACAATAATACATTGTCCCAATTCTCATACCCCAATTTCTATTCCTTATTTATGAGCCTAACCTCATCACATCCATGATTAATTTGTTGGAAAGTAAAATGGTTTAAATCATAGATCCTGACATTAGGTCTTTCTGGAGCATAACTGTCAGGCAGGCTATATTAAGAGTCTAGTAGAACCTTATGTTAAATTTCATGAACATAAATAAGAGATAAAATGCATTTAACTTTTTTATAAAAAATTAAATGTTATTTAAAATAAAATTATATAACAATATTTTTAATATAATTAAGATAATTTTTCTATTAAATTTTATTATTAATTCTATATACATTTAAATAAGCATAACAAAAAATATTCTATTCTATAAAATTGGAACATTTTTTATGAGTTTAATGTTTACTAATTAATTAATTACAAAAATATATTATAAATTTACATTATAATATAATTAAATAATTAATCAAAAATATATTAAACAATGAAGATTATATGTCACATACAAAGATTATTAGTACTCCTTTTACTTGAATTGGGTCAATAAGATAATTAAAGCAATTAAAAACACTTTATTTAAATATAAATGTTTTTATTTTAATAACTTAGTAAATTTTATTAAAATACTTACTTGATTAATTATAATAATTATCATACTAGTACATATAGTTTACTTACTTAATAAATATTGTTTTAGACTTTATTAATTAACTATATAACATTATGTATGTCACAAATAGTATAATTCTTATGATTCAACAAAATTGGATTTTAATAAAATAACAAATTTTGTAACATGTTTAGTATTACAATAGTTATAAACCCCCTGCTTTATATCACTGAAGTATCTTATGTAACTACATTACACTTTTACAGGGCTCAAGGGGTGGATATAATGGGTCTTTTATTTATGTTTTTGTAATTAGTACCATAGCAACCTCATTTTATTTTTTTTCTTTCTTTTATTTTGTATATACACTTAGTAAAATCTCAGAGGACCTAATTTACCTATATAAAGGCTTTAATTTCCAACCTTGTAGTCCGCACTACTTACATTACCTTAAAATGTACAATTTACCTATTTTTGTTACAAATATACATTTCTTTCTTACATTTTTATTACTGTGAGTAGTATACTAAAATTTAAGAATAAATCTATATAAAAATTAACTTTAAGAGTGGTTTATTGTGTTATTTTTTTGTTATAGTCAGAGAAAGAAAGTTACTTGATTTAAATAAACCCTTTACATCCAATAGTTGTAATTAAAGTCCTTATCTTCTTTAATAGTTGGAGTTTTTTTTTTCTTCTTGTTTTTCTCTTGTTTCCTATTCTTCTTCTTTTGTTGTTGTATTTTTTTTTCTTCTTCTACATGACCTGCTAACAATAACACACCTAGATTTCTCTTCTTAATCCCTAAAATAAAATTTTTATCTGCACACCTCACTCAAAGATTGGTCAGAGTCACTTGCACCACTTGTCAGCCTAGGGGAACCCAGGACTGAAATTTTTTATTTTAAAATAAGATAACCTTAATTGAATTAAGCTCATAAGTTGAAATTAAGGTTATAATACTTATATATATGGTTATGATGCTTATATATATAATTATTACACTATTATATGACTTATAGTAGTTTAAATAGCTTATCCATAGCCCTATAATACTTATTAAGGTCTTTAATGAAGTCATAATATACTTATCTTAAGCAATATTAAGTAATTATAGACATATATAGGCTTATATGTATACATAGACCTCGTATTCAGTGAAATTTGTATTTATATTATGTATATATAAGTCTATAAGTTAGTTTAAGCCTCTAAATAGCCTATAAACTTTATTTTGTTGCTTATTTTAGGTCATATGGATGTTGTAGACAATCCTATAGTACTAGCTATAGGCCTTGACCAAGGGAGTTGGAGAAAACCCAGAGAGATAAACCCCTTTCCCTTTAGAAAAATACAAGTGAGACTTACTTTCTAGTTAAATTGAGTCTTTTTTGATAAAGCTTCTTTCCAACACACCTGACTGCTTTATGAGCCAAGAAAGTAGTCCCCAGACAGACCAACACACCAAAGAACTGAAATGTAGACCAATGGCCACACCAGAGAAAGAAATGATACTTGTTGTAGGCTTAAAATCCACACCAGAGACAGAAATAATACTTAATATAGCTTACAAGACTATACCAGAGAAACAGTGACAAGAGTTGAGGTCAAGTAAAAACTAACCTTTTCACAACCCAGCCAAAAAAACACAAAAAATGAAGCCAGAGATCCAGATATCTCAGATGGTAGATGATCTCTTCTAAATTTCTTTTTAATATCCCCTACACAGACCTGCTAACCAGATCCCAGCTTGATCCAGCTCTCCAGGATATCTAAATGCATAAAATAGTCTCTAGAGACTTTCCTCCTCACAGGTGGGCAGGATGCCTTTCAGTGTGTGCTAGTACTAAGTATGATTTAATAGTAAATATTGATGGTCCTACTACTTATTGTTAAACAATTTAGCGATTAAACCTCAGTGGAGGACTAATAAAATAGTTGTTCTCAATATAAACTCACAATACTTGGATTTTTATGCATGCTAGTGGTGTAAAGTAGATAAATAAAATATAGCAATAGCTTATATAAATATAAAATCAATTTATAAATGCTTTATAATATATTTATATATGATAATAATTTTTAATAGTGTTTATTTGATGTTTATTAAGTAAGTGATGTCCAATAACCCGTCATATCCTCCCTCACTTACACCAAAATCCACTGGAGTGCACAGACCTTCAATCCAGATGATGTCACTGCTATTTCCAGAAATTACAGAACTGTGAGGGCCCATCACCTCTCCATGGCGTTCACTACAAGCACTTTAAACACCCAGACCTCCAGTAAGGACCCTCCATCACAATTAATGATACCACAGACCCATACCATAAATAGAATAAACAGATAAAAGCGGATACCATAAAGAAACAGGTAAAATAACTCATCCAAAGAGTATATAATAAAACCCAGAGCATATAAAGGAACCAAATTAACTGTCCGAGCCCCCAATAACATCATCAAGCATTCACATTAATCCAGTAATAATATCCCAACCCATAAATCTGTGAAAATCTATCAAAGGAAGCAGATTAAGTTGTCCAAACTGGATAAATTCACTTGAAAAAGGTGTATATGCTTGTGTAGGTGTTGTGAGTCCACTGAATATGTCCATATGACTTAAAATAAATAGAAAAATAAAGGTTATAGGCTATTAAGAGGTTAAAAACCACTTATAGACCTAAATATACATAATATAACTATATATTTCACTGAATATGAGGTTTATGTATACATATAAGCTTATTTATGTCTATAATTACTAAATATAACTCAAGATAAGTATATTATGACTTCATTAACAACTTAATGAGTATTATTAAGCTATGGATAAGCTACTTAAACCACTATAAGTCATATAATAGTGTAATAATTATATATATATGAAATTTAACCATATATATAAGTATTTGAACCTTACTTTTAAGTTATAAGCTTAATGTAATTAAGTTTATCTTATTTTAGACATAAGAATTTCTCAGTCCTAGGGATACCTAGGCTGACACTTCCCATCTTAGGCAAGGCTGTGTTGAGGTGGGCTGGCTGCCTGTAGGCAGGAAGCTGCTTCTAGGCCTGAAAATGCCCAAAAACAACCAAACAACCTCTAAAACCACAAAACAACACAACTACTCATAGAAAGTAGCTAATCAAACATAAAACACACCAAAATGATGAGAAAAGAAAGTAAAATATGCTGAGACATAATAAGCAACCCTAAATTAAGCCTACAAAAATACAACTAAACACCTAAATAATAACAAAACACCAAAACTAAGCACTATTACCCCAACTAAACCCTACATACCAAATACCCCCAAATACACCTACCAAAGGCCTACCCAGATTTGGAAAACCAAAAAATATTTATTGGATTCACAATGTCTACACAAGAATATACACCTTTTTCAGGCGCATATATCCAGTTTGGACAACTTAATGCGCTTCCTTTGATGGATTTTCACAGATTTATGGGTTGTGATATAGTTACTGGGTTAATATGGATACTTGGGGATTTTATTGGGGCTTGGAAGTTCAATTTTGTTCCTTTATATTCTTTGTGTTTCATTCTATACTCTTTGGATGAGTTATTTTACCTGTTTCTTAATGGTATCTGCTTTTAATTGTTTTCTCTATTTATGGTATGGGTTTATAATATTATTAATTGTGATGGAGGGTCCTTACTTGAGGTCAGGGTGTTGAAACTGCTTTAAGTGGAAGCCATGTGGAGGTTATGGGCCCTCACAGTGCTGTAATTGCCAGATATAGCAGTGACATCATCTGGATTGAAGGTCTGTGTACTCCAGTGGATTTTGGTATAAGTAAGGGAGGATTTGAGGGGTCATTAGACATCACTTACTTACTAGAACTCAAAAAAACATTATATAACAATTATTATCATATGCAAATATTTTTAAAGCCCAGATAAACTGATATTATCTATATATTAGCTATAACTATATTTTATTAGCCTATTTTCCACCACTAGCAAGCACTAAAATCCAAGTATTGTGAGTTAATATTGTAAATAACTATTTTATTAGTCTTCCCCTGTGTTTTAGTCACTAAATTATTTAACAATAAGTAGTTCAACCATAAGTATTTACTATTATATCATACTTAAACACCAGCATATACTGACAATTAGGGCTAGTGGGATCAACTGTCCCATATGGAAAAAAAGGTTCTGAAACTGGAGGAGTCAAAAAAATTTATAATTAAGGAAGTAGAAAAGGTGGAAGACAACTGGGGGATAGGATTCCAGCCACTAAACCAAACTTTAGCAGAGCTGAAGGGAGTACAGCCAAACCAGCACCCCCCTATACAAGAAGGATTAGGTAAGTTCCAGGATAAGATCCTGTTGGAGAAATGGAAGTGGGATTGGTTACTTCAGCAGTGGAAAAGCATCAATTGAAGCATGGATCCACCCCCTCATCAGAAAACTTCAACTCACCCTTACAAGCCAAAGCAAAAGCTCCAAAAATAAGGGCTTGCTCCTATTGCTTGGTAAGTAGCTTTCCTTCTCATATTGCACATAATACTGATGATTACATTGCAGGTAATATAATCAATTTGAAATCTATCCAGAAAATTGAGGAGGACTTGAGACAATTGGGTTTTGATGTAGATACACCTGTTTTATCTTTTAATTATAACAATAGTACTATTTACAATAATAATACAGTTGAACCTCAAATTCCCCCATTTATAATGAGTTGAGAGCTTCACAAAATAGTGAAGAAAGTGAGAAGGAAGATGTTGGGTATTTTAATGATAATCCAACTGTCCATAGAGTTGTTTCAGCATTATAGAAGAGAATGACTGTGTTTGAGGATCAGACAATTAAGCTCACAAATGATCAATTTCATTCTTTACATTGAGTATTTCTCAAATTAAAACAAGAAATAAATAATTAGAGAATGAACACTTGGCTCTAACTCTTAAATATGATTCCTTAATTAATATATATAGTGACATTTCAAAAAAAAATCTGTGAGTTAGAAAAATTGTATGAAGCACATTTATTAAGGTATTAATCAAGAACAAAGTTATCTTTTGCTCAAAAAAATCAAAGTGTCTCCGATCTGTTACAATAATTAACTAAGGTTGAGATTGAAACTGCCAATCTACTGATGAATCAGGATAGTCATAAGTATACACAGTATAATAATAATCCTTTCATTTTCAAAAATGAATCTCAAACATTCCCATTCCCACCACAAGTAAAACCATTTGGTGGAAGTGTCAAGTCTGAGAAAACAAATGTAAGTCACAAATCTTTTGATATACATTCATTGCAGGTAACCTATCTAGTCAAACAATCAGCTTGTGTAGCACAGGAAGAAGAAAGAGGAATCATAATGTAGTAGATAGCGCTATTAGAAATATGTAAATATGGTCTTAAAATAACAAAGGGAAAGAGAAGAGCGGAAGAGGATTTAGGGTCTGTGCCCTCATATTCTGCAGCAAGATGTGCCACACAAAGGGAATTGTGTGTTATCAACTTAGGAGTGCAAGCGCTGAACATTATGGATTTGTATTTTCCAAAAATTGTGTGTTATGGGTTAAGGAAGGCCTCAAGTACATAGTATACTGCACAGCGGCTAGTGTGGTAGCTTACTGAAACAGGTAATGTAGTTTGCAGAGGCTAACTAGTTAATTGAATTATCAGGGCTATGGAATTAGTAATGAAGCAAGGAGTATGAGGACTTGATCACAAAACTACCCAAGAGTTGAAGATACAAGGATCAGTCCTGAAAGGTGTCAACGTGGGAAGTAGCGCTGAAAAAATGCAAAGGTACAGTCATAAGTGTGCATGAGGAATATGAGTGAAACAAGTTAATACTAGTATTAGTAATCATAGGGTATGTTTAGGTGCTGTAGTTGTTACAAGTGGTGTATTCAATTTACTTATGGATTAGTTATTGTTTTACTAATGTGGTACTAGAGAAAGCACTGGAGATCCACTAGGGAACTGTTTCTGGAACACTGAAAAATATAAGAAGGAAAGGCTATCTAATAGGAGGAGAGTAGATGCTTTTAGATAGGAAAAGTATTATTTGAATCAGTCAATAGATTACAAACATCAGAGCTTCATATTATATACTTTGAAATATATTGTGATATATAGCAATTTGTCTATTTTGTTCTTACTCTGATAACAGTAAGAGATTTGATTTTTCTGTGATTAAGTATTTAAGAGCATATTGGAGTATTCTGAGTCTTTTAGAGTTTGTGCATCTGTGTGTGTATTTCATATAGTATAGTGAAAAAGTGCAACACAGAGAGAATATATAGATTCAGTAGGATAAACTATTATTAGAGTTATTTTATTGCTATAATAAGGCATATTCAAGGAGAGTGCTTCAGAAGGGAGTAGCTGTGGATACTAGTACTTATTAAGAATAGAAATATCCAGATAGTAATATTTGTTTTTCCTTATACTTTAAACACATCTATCAACTGATAAACTATCTAGTCAGATAAAAGTGTTACACATTATTGCACTGTCATAAAATAAGAGTGGCAGGCACTTTTATTAGAAATTGAAAAGAAGAACCAAACCATCTTTCATTGTGTCTACTTTTTAGTACTTTAGAACTTTCTACAATTGGTGTTCCATTAGTGGCATAATTTTAACTAGTGTTTTGATTAGATTGTTTGGTTTTCAGGGTTTTGTCAAGAGGGTGTATTCAAGCTGGCACTTCAGTGGAAGAGTTGTAGGGTCTACAACAAGTGGATCAATAGCCGTTATCAGATGATAGAATAGGGCTGTATTATGGATATAGTTGGATTGAATTATCTAGTGTGAGTTTATTTTTGTGGATTTTGTTTCAATTTTTATTTTGAAGATGTAACCTACTGAGACTACATCTAGGGGATGTCAGGAGAGGGTTGAATTTCCCAATACAACAGTGTAGTTGCCACAGAGGGTAACTACAATTATTAGGTGTAAAGATTAAAGCTTGCGTTTTGTGTGTATTAATACCAAGAAGCTCTTACTTAGGTTTGAACAGGCAGCTGAAGTTCATGGAGCAACCAAATATGATATGGTGCGCCAAGTATTGCTCTTTGTATCAAACAAGTGCAAGGATTATCTGGAGGATCTAAAGGGTCACAAAGAGCGTGATTGGTCAGTGCTAAAGGAAAAGATGCTTAAGAGATGGCTGAAGATTACTGAGGAAACTAGGTACATGAATAAGAATCTGGGTGTCTTGGTAAAGAAGGCCTAAGCTGGAGGGGTGTTTGAGACCCTAAGGAATTTAAAAGTTTCAGGGAAGAGTTTGATCAAATGGTCAATTATTTGGTCAGTAATGAAGATTTTAGTGATAATAATGCATCTTTACCTTGGTTTTGTGAAGCTTTAGCACCAGAAGTGGAAGAATTGGTGAAGAGGAGCTTGGACAACAAAGAAAGTTAGTCCAGAAGAGGTAAAGTAATTATAAGTATCCTGGATTAGAGGATGTAGAGACAGCAGTGGAAGCTGAAATGAAGTTGTGTTGAATTGAGCCTCACACAGTTAGAGCTACTTTGGATAATGAGGGAGTGGATGAGGATGCGTCTGATGTTTGATTGTCTCCTCAGGTGTTGTCTCCTAAAGCTTAAGTTTTTACTAAAGAGCCAGATTCTGTTATGGCTAGGATTGAAAAATTGGAGAAGAAAATAATTGAAGCAGCAAAAGAGAAGGAGGTGTATAGGCCCAAGATTTCTTCCCAACCTTTGCGTTTTGCTACTATGATATTTAACTATTGTAATAAAGAAGGGTATACTAGGATGAGGTGTAATGCGCTTCAAAAGGATAAAAAGGAGAGGGTAGTTTACAAAGATGGAACTACACTTATGTTGGAAATTGGGACTAGGCTTGTTAAAGACAAGGATTGAGGGATGCAAGCCATAGTCATAGATTATATTAATAAGAAGTCTATGGAGGGAAATTCAAGAAAGGGCTAGAGGCCTGAAGCTAAAGAGAAAGGAAAGGATGTGAAATCAGTTAATTTTGCAGTTACTTGCGCAGTTTTGGATTTTAAAGTGAAAGAAGGAGCATTTTCAGAGCCACTTACTGCAGCACATTTGGAGATTTTTGCAGCAAAGCACAAAAAAATGGCCCCAACAACAATTAGTAGGCCAAGAAGAGCTGGTGCTAGGTATGCAAATCCAGAGGATATGGAGGAAGTAGTTTATACTACTAGAGAAAATACACCTGCACCTATGGAAGATGCAGAAATGCATGGTATGGAACATGGTGGGTATGGTGTGGATTATCAGGTAGAAGAGCAACCGGTGGTGATGAAGGAGCTAGAGGTAGTACAGCAAAGGGCGGTACCTGCTGAAGGAATGCCAGGAGTAAGGCATAATACTCCAAAGAACCCACCTGGAAGAGAAAAATCTGGTGCAAAGGGAACACAACCTAAATCAAAAATGCAGTTCCCAGTTCACTCTGATTTTCCTAAGGCAGCTGAGGATTTAGTTGCACAATGTTTAAAAACTACGGTTTCAGTTCCATTGGGGGTACTGACAGCAGTAGCACCAGATGTAGCAAATGGAGTTTTGTATAAGTGCAGGAAGCAAAGGATTGCTAATTGTGCTGAATTTGATTTAGGAGAGCAGTCATTTCAGCCAGTTGTTGGATTGCCTAGGGCACCACATTATGCAGGTCACTTTGGATCTTTGACAATTACTGTAAATGGTAAGCAGATTAGAGCGTTATTGGATACAGGTTTACAAATCAATGTGGTTTCAGTGGATGATGATGTGGAGATGAGTCTTCCTGTAAAAGACGGTGATGGCACTGTCTCAGGAATTGGTGGGGGTAGGCTGCCTGTTATAGGTGTAGCAGAGTATGTACGCACTAGAGTTGCGGGAGCAAAGAGAGATATTCATTTTTATGTGCCATTGAGTGTAGTTAAACCAGTTTTAGGCACCCCATTTTTAATGAATTATTCTGCAACTATTGATTATTGTTTGAATAAGACTATTGGAATAAGAATTATGGGTGATGATGGTATTCCAGTGATAGCAGTCTTAGTAGCACCTAAGGATGATGGCTGGGAAACTAAGTACTATGGAGCTGCAAGATTGGAGAAATAAAGAGATATTTATGAGGAAGTCTCAGATGATGAGATTGGGATACTGCTAGGAAGGCGCCAAAATTTTCATTAGGGAGTGAAATTTTAAGTGTTACTATCTCCCAGAATGAAAGGAACCTGAATAGTGACCAGTCAGTCCAAAAAGAGGGGATACGTAAAGTGGTAATTCATAGGTGTCTTGGTAATACCATGGTAGAACGTATTATACCTAGGCTTTTTGATTTCTTTGGTTATGGATTTTGTTATTATTATATTAAAAAGAAAAGACAAAAGCTGGATTTAGGTACAACCTGTAGTTATATTAGAAGGGGTTTGATTTTAAGTAATGAAGGAAGCAGCAAGCGCTGTTTTGCATCAAAGTATAAAACAATAATTGTACCGATGCCGGATCTGAATCCTCCTTTTCAGAGGCAGGTGCTGTCTAGGAATCCTTATGATACTCATTTAACAAAGTTTCAGCCTGAATTTACGCCTACTGGTAGAATCACAGTGTAGAGGCCTCAGATGGTTAATTTTGGACCAGAGGATTGGCTATCTCAGGAAGAAAAGAAGTTGTTTTTACATGTTATGGTTCTTAGGGAGAAGGCTATTACCTTTTCTGAAGAGGAAAGAGGTTTTTTGAAACACTTTTATGGTTAATCTTACATTGTTCCAGCTATAACTCATGCGCTGTGGCAGAAGAAGGCTTTTCCAATACCAGTGGCTATAAGAGAAGACTATACGAAATTAGTTAGGGAAAGGTTAAGTTCTGGATTGTATGAACAGTCTATGTCTAGTTATTCAAGTCCAGTGTTTTGTGTTGTTAAGAACTGTGGTAAATTAAGGGTTGTTCATAATCTTAGGGAGATGAACAAGGTCATGGTAAAGGATGCAGGAATGCTACCAACACCAGAAGAAATTGTAGATTCTTTTGCAGGACACACATGTTATGTATTAGGTGATTTTATAGGAGGATACAATGAGCATGAATTGGATGAATCATCCAGGCCCATGACTACCTTTGAAACACCACTGGGATATTTCAGGTTTACAAGGTTACCGCAAGGTGCAACAAATTCTGTGGCGGTATACCAAGCACAGATGATGTGGATACTACAGGATGAAACTCCAGAGCATGTGGGAATTTTCATTGATGATGGCGGTATTAAAGGACCAGCCAGTGACTATTATAGGGAAGTGTTAGAAGAGAATCTGTATATTAGAAGGTTTGTTTGGGAATATGAAGTTACCCTGGAGAGAGTGCTATTTAGGATAGAGGAGGCAAGATTAACGATCTCTGGATCCAACTTTGTTTTTGGTTTTTAGCGCTAGATATTGTGGGACATGTTGTATGCAAGGAAGGGAGGATAATTTCTGAAAAGTAGAAGAATAAGGTGCCTATATGGACGAGACCAAGAAATACTATGGAAGTTAGAGGGTTTTTAGGCATTTGTACATATGTAAGAATGTTTATTCAAGATTTTGCTTTGCTGTGTTCACTTTTAAGGCGCTTAACAAGGAAAAATGTTTTATGGGATTGGATGGAGGAATGCAAAGAGTCATTCAAGTTATTAAAAAGGATTGTAGGAAAAGATTGGAATATTGACCTGGCGCTGGGAAAATAACTCTAGCGGTAGATTCTAGTGTGTATTCAGTAGGCGCAGTTTTGATGCAGGAGGATGAGGAAGGTAATGACAGACCTGTCCTTTACAAATCTAAGACTTTTACTAAATTTGAGTCTAGGTACTCTCAGTCTAAACAGGAGTTATGCAGAGTAGCAAAAATGCTTAAGAAGCTACAGTTGATGCTTTGGGGGCAACATTTTGAGTTTCAGGTTGATGCGCTATTCTTGGAGAAAATGATTAGTAGCCCGAGTTTTCCAGATGCGTCCATGACTAGGTGGATGGCGCAGATTAATTTATTTTCTTTTGACTTAGTGCATAAGCCAGGGAAGTCTTTCATGATGCCAGATTCATTATCCAGAAGGCTGTTTTGTGAAGAAGACTCAAAATCCAAGGAATTCAAAGAAGATAAAATATGGGTAAGCGGAATAGATTATTGTTATGAAGGATTTGATAGACGTTTCTGCAAAGACAATAAACTAGTAACGTTACAGGGCATCTGAGAAGACAAAAAACTAGATGATTATGACACAAAGGATTTTAGTAGAAAAGTTAGTCTGAAACTGGATTTAGGGAACACTGAAGTTAATTTAGCAACAAGGAGTGTGCTAGACAAAACAGCAGAAGAATCAGATGAAGAAGATGACTCAAGGGGAAGTCAAGATAGTAATACTCATCCAGAGAATGGGGAGTGTTCTGAATATTATGCATCTGCTGATGAGGAAGCATAATTGTTAAGGTTATATCTGGAAGGTAGTAGTTGACCAGATTTTTGTGATGAAAAGGTTTGGGGAAATATTGAGAAGCGCGCTAAAATTTATTTTATTAAAGATGGTAATTTATGTAGGGATCAGTCTTTGTTTTATCAGTTAGTCATTCAAATTAGGGAAAGTAAGGAGAAAATACTAATGGAGTTGCGTGAGAATTTAGGTCATAGAGGTCAAGATGAGACGTATCGCAGAGTCAGGGAAAGATTCTGGTGGCCCCATATGAAGAACAAGGTAAGAGATTGGTTTAAATCTTGCCTTGAATGACAGCAAAGAAGTTACAGAAATCAAAAAGAGAATGGTAGAGAAATGGGAAAAGATACTGTTTTTGGTAGGATCAGTTTAGATGCAGTTCATATAAATTAAGGGTGCTTTAAATACTTGGTAGTAGCCAGGGATGATCTATCAGGATGTTTCAAAGCAGCGCCGTTGGTAAAACTTAAGGCGAGTAATGTAGCTGAGTTCTTAAAGAGAGAATAGATTTATAGGTATGGGGTAATGAAAATGGTAACTGTGGATGGAGGTGCTGAATTTTCTGGAGAATTCCAAGATGTAGTCAAAGATATAGGCACTAAGCTACAAGTTGCAACACCATATTATCCTGAAGCAGAAGGAATGGTAGAAAAATGGCATCAAGTTATAAAGGATGTGTTGGTTAAGTTATATGGAAATAATGGTGAAAAGTTGAAGTACTACTTGCCATTAGTTTTGTTTGCAGATAGGATTTCAGTTAAAAGGACAACTGGGTTTTCACCATATGAACTTATGATTGTTCAAAGAGCGGAACTAACTATTGATCTAGAGGTTGGATCTTTTCTAGAATGCAATTGGGATCAAGTACTCTTGACTGAAGATTTAGTTTTAGCAAGGGTAGCGCAAATTGAATGTAAAGATGAGTTTGTGGAGAAGGCATATGATAGAATGATGAAGATCCGTGACGAATAAGTTAAATATTGTGATGAGAGTTTAGCGCATAGATTCAGCAAGACATTGAACCCAGAATATTTATTTTCTGTCTATAATAGAATTCTAGAAAGCCAATGGGGTAAAATGTTTGCTCACAGATGGAATGGTCCTTATAGGATAAGGAAGCAAATAACTGGAGGGTCTTATTTATTGGAGGAATTGGATGGTGCTGAATGGAAGCAACGTGTAGCGGCAGATCAGATCAAAAGATTCTACCCAAGGGGTGCTCCAGTGGTACAGGATAACCTCCATAATGAGTGAAAACTACCAGAATAACCTCCGGGAAGAGGCTAAACTATCAATGTTCTTTTTTTATGATTTTTTTATGTTTCCTCCAGGAAGAAGTTAAACTAACAAGTTATGTTTAAGGTTTATTTCTCTAAGAGGACTCACAGGAGGCTTTGACACAGTCGTGACGGGTAGAGGGCGCTAACTGGAAGGTAGAAGGACTATGTCTGAATAGTAAACTAACATAAGCACTCAGATGATGGCATAGAGAGAAACAGAATCTTATATTTTCATTGTTTTAGGAGACATGAAGAAACAGGCAGATGGATTGAAGGAGATGTGTGCCATGTAAACACAAAAGACACTGGGAATTTAGACAATGGGTTAATTAACCAGGAGTGGAATAACAATTTATATATAGGGTGCACTACAGTTCAATACTTATTTACATCATGTATTTTTTATTGCAGTACAGGTGGTAAAATTTTTTAATGTTTAAAGTTTATTCTATGATATTTTACAGGGTCTATAGTCTTTTAAAGAAAGAAGAGGGAGTACCTTAAGGCACTCAAAATTTAAAAGACAACTAATAGTGAAGACAGGTGTAAAATAATAGCACTGTGCCTAGGATGTTTATTTAAAGGCATTGCAAAGATGGAGACTATGTACAGAGATACTGGAAAAAGAAGGCTTATAGGGAAAGTGCTAGTGGATTATTCAGTTTTGTTGTTAAAGCTATTAGGATATCCTTTCCATTCTTCAGGCATGACAAAGCAATGATGATTGGTGGGGAATCCAAGAATATTCAAAGAACTGATCTCATTCATTAGCTGACCTATCATTTCTATATGGGTATAAGAAGCTTCAAGCTCAGAGTTAGAAAAGGCTTCTGTGTGATTATAAGATAGAGACATAGCGTTGTATATAAGGCAAATTCTAGAAAACATTTGTATGGAATAGGAACCCATCCCAGGGAGATAAATTTGCTGAAGCCTACAAGATAGAACAGGAGTCAGTAGGTAATGGAGGCATAAGTATAATAAAAGTTACTTACTTTCTAATAATTTATGGGGGTGCACTGATGGCAAGGAGACAATAACCGCATCCAGAGCAGCTGTAGAGGGCCTGAGTGTATAGAAGCATTGGAGCTTGGGGCAGAAGAAGGTGAAGTGCTAGGCTGAATAGATATTTTGTGCCTGAAACAAGAGGGAAGGTATGATGATTTGTAAGGGACATAAGTAATGGGAGAAGAATTAATGCTTGTAGGACTAGTAGTGGTTGTTATAGGAGCGCTACTAGTTGAACTAGGTGGGAAACAAATGTAGCCAATAGGCTGAGGCCTATTTTGGTTTAGGGAGGTCTTACAAGTATTGTGATATCTAAAACAATTATTTCAAGCAGGTCTAAAGGAGGAATACCCCCAAGGTCCAGAAAAGGTGCCATAAAAATTGCAATGTTTGCAGAAAGAGCACACTTGATCTCTGGGAAAAGTGCAGTATTGATTCATGATACTAAGATGATGGAAATGTCAATTACTAGATAGGCTATTTATAGGCTAAGAATGGCATTATATAAAAAGGCATTAGTTGCACAATATCTGACTTGAGCACTGAATGGTCTCTAAGGAAGATGTGAAGTATTTTTGTCATAGAAAAAGGGACTCAAGGGAAAAGTAGAATCTGCCGCAGTCATGGGAAAGTCATATATTGTGAAGATCTGAATATTTCAAGGGAACTCATGTGTATATTACGCAGTGGATGTACTTGCTTCTATAGGGAATAGCGCTGATCTTAAGTTTTTTTCTTTTTTTTTGTTTCTTTTTTTGTTGTTTCATCTTTCAGAAGCATTTAGTAAAAGGGTGCACAAGAAAGTTTGGAAGAAGGAAAAAAAATTTTTGTAAACTCATCTTGTAGTTGAAGGGCTCTTAAAAAGAATTTAAGATGAGAATATGAGATATTTTATTACTTTTACAGGCTATGTACACATTATAGGAAGAAGGTTACAAAGTAGATGAAGAAAAGAAGATTTTTAGTATTCTGCATCATCAAAGATTGGGACGCAGAAAGCCCAGTAGTTAACAGCCTCTTGCATGTTTTGTTGCAAGATAGTTATTATCTGTTTGTGTTGGTTATATTCAGCACAAGTATGGACCGGGACTGCCTCAAGGAATTGCTTGAAGGCAGTGAACATGTCGTTCATTCAACACATGATTGCATTGAATAATTTTCAGGTGATATGCTCTGCAAATTCCCAGTTTTAAACCATGGCAGGCTCTTCCTTGTTCACAGGCCAATCATCTGGAATGATGGCATCACCAGCTGGCTGCATGACAGTCCTGTCAGGAGTTGGTGAGCAAGGTGCGCACTCCCGAAGAGGAGCAGCATCACAGGAAGGATCTTCTTCCAGACCAGGAAGGGTATTAGTGTTAGTTCAGAAGAGGAAGAAGAAGAGAAAGGATCTTACAGTATGGATTCTTTCTTCTGAAAAGAGTGATCTAGGAATTGAAGCAACACTACTTGGAGTATGAGCTTGAGAATCAACCTTGACACATTTGTTGCCAGGTGGTGTAGCTGGTTCAGGCGCAGGGCGCTTGATGGTCATCTGACTCATCATGTCCGTGGTAGAGGCGTTTGTGTCTAGGCGCACAACGGTGTGCAGCCCATCGTAGCTACATTTATTTTTGTGACTTTTTCAAAAATTGCATGACTAGGTGAAAAAGGAAATGGAAGTTAGTAATGATAGGAAAAAAATGAAGGAAAACTTACATTAAAATAAGTGTTGCCACAGCAGGCTTTTGAAAATTTGCAGGGGATTATGCCATTTTTGATGCTGCAGGTGCATCTTGTCTTACCCATCAGCGTAGTAACTGGTGTCATGGGAGGAGCAGTAGGGGTCTGCGTGTGCACAGACTGTTGGATAGTGTTCATGAGATTGGCAGTATTCTCGGTATTAATGGTAGTGTTTTCTGTGTTCATTATTTAGAAGTTATAAAAAAAGGGGGATGCAAGAATATAAGAGGGTATAAATATGTAGTATAAGAAGAACAATGATAATTATTATTATTTATAGAAAATGAAGAAGAAGTTGGAAGATGGAGGAGGAGAACACTGTGAGGTGCAGAGTATCTATAGGCTCCTGGGGACAGTTACAAGTAGAGGTAGGATGTGGTACGCGCATCAAAGGTAACCTATCTATTGGACCAATCAGCTTGTGTAGCGCAGGAAGAACAAAGAGGAATAATAGCGCAGTAGCTAGAGCTATTATAAATATGTAATTATGGTTTTAAAAGAACAAAGGGAAATAGAAGCGTGGAAGAGGATTTAGGGTCTGTGCACTGGGATTTTGTAGCAAGATGTACCGCACAAAGGGAATTGTGTGTTATCAACTTAGGAGTGCAAGCACTGAAAATTATGGATTTAAATTTTCCAATAATTGTGTGTTATGCGTTTAGGAGGGAATTATGGCTCAAGGAAGGTCTCAAGTACATAGTATACTGCACAGTGGCTAGTGTGGTAACTTACTGAAACAGGTAATGTAACTTGCAGAGGCTAACTAGTTAAGTAAATTGTTAGAGCTATGGACTTAGTAATGAAGCAAGGAGGATGGGGACTTGATCACAAAACTACCCAAGAGTTGAAGAGACAAGGATCAGCGCTGAAAGGTGTCAACGTGGGAAGTAGCGCTGAAAAAATTCAAAATTACAGTCATAATTGTGCATGTGGAATATGAGTTAAACAAGTTAATACTAGTATTATTAAGCATAAGGTATGTTTAGGCGCTGTAATTTTTACAAGTGTTGTATTTAGTTTACTAATGGATTAGTTATTGTTTTACTAATGTGGTGCTAAAGACAGCGCTGGAGATCCACTAGGGAGCTGTGTCTGGAGTGCTGAAAAATATAAGAAGGAAAGGCTATCTAATAGGAGGAGAGTAGTAGTTGTTAGATATGAAAATTATTATTTGAATCAGTCAATAGATTACAAACATTAGAGCTTCATATTATTTACTTTTTAAATATATTGTGATATATAGCAATTTGTCTATTTTGTGATTACTCTGATAAAAGTAAGAGATTGAATTTTTCTGCAATTAATTATTTAAGAGAATATTGGAGATATTCTGAGTCTTTTATAGCTCTTGCATCTGTGTGTGTATTTCATATAGTATAGTGAAAAAGCGCAACACAGAGAGAATATATAGATTCAGTAGGTTAAACTATTATTAGAGTTATTTTATTGATATAATAAGGCATATTCAAAGAGAGAACTTCAAGAGGGAGTAGCTGTGAATACTAGCGCTTATTAAGAATAGAAATATCCAGATAGTTATATTTGTTTTTCCTTATCTTTTAAACACATCTCTCAACTTATAAACTATCTAGTCAGATATTAGTGTTACACATTATTGTGCTGTATTCAAAATAAGAGTGGCAGGCTCTTCTTTTTAGAAATTGAAAAGAAGAACCAACCCATCTTGAATTGTGTCTACTTCTTAGTACTTTAGAACTTTCTACACTGTGCAAGAGGAAAGACAAACCCATTTATCCAAATTAAATGAGTTATTGAATTTTCCCAAGATTAGTGAGATCAAATCAAATCAGAGGAGCTGCCCAAAGATTGATCAGTACCTAACTTATGATGTAGAAGCCAGCTCTGATTGGCAGCAGTTTATTCAAAGAATTGATAATTTAAAATTCTCATATAAGTTACCAGATGAAGAAATAAAATCAAAACTGATTTCTTTTTTTAGGATGTTGCTTTATTATGTTTTGAAGCTGTATTAAGTGAGGGTAAAGATTAATCTTGGGCTGAATGGAAACAACTAATTGAAAAACAATTTGGAGGTTTCAAATTCAGATTAACTCAGCAAAGATTATATGATAAAACTAGGTATAATACTTTGAATGGTGACAACCCTATGGTATTTTTTTTGTAGTTGAATAAAATATTAAAAGCCACTGAACCAAATATGGATTTTAACTTATGGAAAGATAAGATAATATATAAATTACCTATATCTGTCAGAGACATAGTTGTAGCTAGAGCAATAATGATTAATGAATACTCTGAATTTATTAATATTTGTAATGAAATACTACTAAACCATAAGTATGAAGCATGGTACACCACTTATAAACAAAATATTGAACCTGTGAAAAATCTGAATTCAAAACCACTCCATTAAAAGAAGAAAAAACCTAATGCACCTGTAATACCTAAGAAATATGATACAAATACTTGTTATAAGTGCAATAAGCCTTGGGTTAAAGGTCAAAAATGTAAGAAAAATATAATTATTGTTGAAAATTGGTAATAATCTGAAATTGAAACCGAAAAAAGTAAAGATTCAAGTGATTATGACAGTAATATCTCATATAGTAACGAAAATGAGGTCTGTATGTTGGAAGATGATTTTTCCATCTTTGAAAATTCAATATTAAGTATGGACTCCAATGAATCATTAATAAATTTTGATGATGCTGAAATCATTAAGGATATACAAGCTGATAACTTAAGAATGACACCTATAATGGTTCCAGAAATGATTTCTTGAGAAAATGTAAATATAGTATTGGACATAGGAGCTGCTGATTCTGTTTTTTCTGCAAATACATTACAGAAAATTGATAGTGAGTATAACTGAAAGCTTGAACCCCTTTAAAGTAAAAATTGGAGAGGTTATGGATCAGTACTACACTCCATTTGTGGATACAAAGCTTCTGTTTTCTTTAAATATCAAAATGGTTATGTTAGAGTAATTTGTGACTTTGTAGTAATGTATAATACAAATTGTAGTAGCTGTTTTATCATTGATAATGACATTCTGACTAAGTTTGGTGTGAAATTAGACCCTGCTAATAATAATTTTACAATTGGGATGAATGGTAAAAGGAAATTTAAAATAAATTCTTTTAACACAGTCTTACACATTGAGTCAGTCATAGATATTCATTGCAAATGAAGATAATCCAGTGAGATGGAACTTCTGGAAACAGAAACTTCAAAAGCATCATTTGGAACTCAGATAAGTGAAACTGAAAAGAAAAATATTTTGTACTTAATTAAAGAATTTCCAATGGCTTTTGCACATGAGACAAATGATCTTGGCCTTGTAAAAGATCATGAGATGAAGATTAGTTTAACCTGTGAGATGGATAACATTCCTGATAGTCTTAAAAAGAAACCATAACCTGCTTCACAAATGAAGAGGAAAGACATAGAAGATAATATTAAGATGTTATTAAAGATGAACATTCTTGAGAAGGTTGAAACTACACCAAAATATTGTGTGATATCACCAGTGCTAATTTCTTATGAACAAGATAAAGCAAGACTGTGTGGTGATTATAGATTATTAAATACATTTAAATTAGATGATATTTACCCTTTCTAAGGATTACCTCTATAAATGCTACCCTTAAAGGTGCTAAGTACATAAGTTGCCTAGATGGAAACAAAAAGTACCATCAAATTTCCGTTGAAAAGAACTCACAGAACTTTTTGTTAATAACAACACATATGGGAATTTATAAATATTATAGGATGCACTTTGGACCAAAAAATTCTCCTTCATTATTTCAGAAGTTAATGGATATAACATTCCATAATGAATTAATTGAGGGATGGTTAATGGTATACGTTGATGAAATCATGGTGTTCTCAAAGGCATATGATGAACACTTAATCCATTTGAGTAAGGTATTTCCAAAAATGGATGAAATAAAAATGACCCTTGCATTGAAAATATTTTAATTTGTTTTTTATTCTTTAAAATTGCTTGGTTATATTGTATCTGGCTTACAAATATGTATAGACCAAAATAAGGTGGCTGCAATCAAGAATATTGGAATTCCTCAAAATTTAAAGGATGTAAAAAATTTTCTTGGCATGTGTAGTTACTATAGACAATATATAAAGAACTAACAACTAGTTTCTGCACCATTGACCACACTGATAAAGAAATCAGATGCTTTCATTTGGAACAATGAAAGGCAAAAAACTTTTGATAAGTTGAAAGAATTTTTGATGACAGATCCTATCTTGGGATTACCAGATTTCCAATTACCTTTTGTATTGTATACTGATGCAAGTTTTATTGGTTTGGGTGCTGCTTTGCATCAAAACAACTTATTGAATGAAAAATGTCAGAATTATTAATTTTCTACAATTCACATACTCTAAGTAGTGAATTCAAATATAGTGATACTCAACTTGAGTGTTTGGAAGTAGTATGGGCTCTTGAGAAGCTACATTATTACCTTGAAGACCAAAAATTTGAGTTGATAACTGACTGTAGTGCAGTTAAGTCACTCTTAAACATGAAAACTCCTAATAGACATATGTTTAGATGGCAATTAGCTGTACAAGAGTAAAGAGGACAGATGACTATTACACAAAGAGCAGGAAGTTTACACTCTAATTTAGATTTTTTATCTAGAGTACCTCTACCTAATAATGATGATAATCTAGCTTATGTTCCTGAAACGAAGATTATTAAAATTTATGGCATTTATATTGTAGATCTTGAGGATGAATTTATGCAATCAATTCTTAATTATTATGCTTCATATCCTGACTTGAGTAAACTCACTACAATATTAAATGATCCATCTAATGATTCAGTGAGTGTTTTTATAAAAACATTACAATAAAAATATAAGGAAGCATTAAAAAAGGAAAATTTTCCATTGAAGATGGTTTTATACATTATAGAAAAATTTAAGTAATGTAATAGTAAGCCCCCCTTCAATGAAGGAGTTAATGTTAAGTATATTTCATGATGATATATTAGCAGGTCATTTTGACTTCCATAAAACATTAACCAGAGTAAAAAATAAATCTTGGTGGTTTAAAATGTCTGATGATGTTCAAAAATATGTTAATACATGTGATTCCTGTCAAAAATCTAAAAGATTAACAGTCAAAAGAGCTGGTTTGTTGTAAAAAATTGAAGAACAAAAAGCTCCATGTGAAATAGTTAACATGGAATTTGTAACAGGTTTGCCAATATCAGGGAATAAGAGTTATAACTCCTTCTGTGTAATTGTAGATAGATTTACAAAAATGTGTAAATTTATTCTAACCCACAAAGATTCTTCTGCAAAGGAATTAGCTTTTTTATGGTGGACACAGACATTAAATATAGCAGAATCCCCCAAAGCAATAGTTTCAGACAGAGATTCAAAATTTACCTCTGAGTTCTGGACATCACTTATGGATGTTTCAGGTTGTCAATTAAAACTTTCTACAGAACACCATCCACAAACTGATGGGCTAGCAGAAAGAATGATACAAACGTTAGAAGATATGATAAGAAGATATGGTGCTTTTGGTATTGACTTTAAAGACAATGACAAATTCACTCATGATTGAGCAACCCTTATCCTTGGTTTAGAATTTACATACAATATTACAGTACATTCTGTGACTTGAAAAAAGCCATTTGAGTTATGTTTGGTTTATGTACCTAATACCCCTGCTAAAACTCTTAATAAATTACCAAGATTGGATGTCTATCCAGGTACTAAATATTTTCTTCTAATGCAACAATTATTCAGAAAGCATGCTCAAGAATGTATAAATAAGGCATTTGAGTATGAGAAGAAAAGTTAGGATAAAGCCCATAAAGAGCAAATGTTAAAAGAAGGTGATGAAGTCCTTATTTCTACACTACATTTCAATTTAAATGGTAATGTTAAATTGAAGGATCCATTCATTGGACCATTTGTAGTTAAAAAGATGGTTGGTAATAATGCTGTTGAGGTTATTCTATATGCACCTTATGATAGAAAACATCCAGTATTTCCTATTTCTCTTTTAAAACCATACCATTCTAATGATACTGCTCTATCTCCAGGAAGATCAGGAAGGCATAAACAGAAACATGAAGAAATAGTTGAAAAGTAGAAATTGAAAAGATACATAAAAATAGAAACCTTAATAAAGAAAAGGGAGTTGAGTATCTATTAAAGTTTAAAAATAAATCTAGTGAATATGACCAGTGGATTCCTGAAAATGAAATCTCTGATCTTAAAAATATCTTGAAAAATTTTAAAACTACATAATACTGTCAAAATTCAGTATATGTATTATATAAGTTTAAAATTAATTTTTCTATTCACTCCTTATTTATTTAATTTAAATGTCTTAGCATTCTTTATTGTTTTTTTGAGTGATGGAGTGTCAGGCTAGGTATCCCCAGGAGTGTGTATTTCTTATGCTTAAAATAAGGTAACCTTAATTTAATTAAGCTTATAAGTTATAATTAAGGTTATAATACTTATATATATGGTTATAATGCCTATATATATAATTATTACACTATTATATGACTTATAGTACTATAAATAGCTTATCCATAGCCTTATAATACTTAATAAGGTGTTAATGGAGTCATAATATACTTATATTAAGTGATATTAAGTAATTATAGACATACATAAGCTTATATGTATAGATAAACCTCATATTCAGTGAAATATGTATTTATATTATGTATATATAGGTCTATAAGTGGGCTTAAACCTCTATATAGCCTGTAACCTTTATTTTTCTGCTTAATTTAGGTCATATGGACGTATTCAGTGGACTCACAAGGCCTTCACAAGCATATACACCTTTTTCAGGCACATATAACCAGTTTGGACAACTTAATCTGCTTCCTTTGATGGATTTTCACAGATTTATGGGTTGGGATATAATTTCTTGGTTAATATGGATGCTTGGGGATGTTATTGCGGGCTTGGAAAGTTAATTTGGATCCTTTATATGCTTTTGGTTTCATTCTATACTCTTTGGATGGGCTATTCTACCTGTTTCCTTATGGTATCTGCTTTTATCTGTTTTCTCTATTTATGGTATGGGTTTATGATATGATTAATTGTGATGGAGGGTCCTTAATGGAGATCTTAGTGTTGAAACTTCTTGAATTGGACACCATAGGGAGTTGATGAGCCCTCACAGTTCTGTAGTATATGGGGATAGCAGTGATATCATCTGGATTGAAGGTCTGTGCACTCCAGTGGATTTTGGTATAAATAAGGGAGGATTTGAGGGTTTATTAGACATCACTTACTTACTAGAACTCAAAAAAAATTATAAAATAATTATTATCATACACAAATCTATTTTAAAGCCCTTATAGATTGATATTATCATTATATTAGCTATAACTTTATTATATTAGCCTATTTTCCACCACTAGCAAGCACTAAAATCCAAGTATTGTGAGTTAATATTGAGAATAACTATTTTATTAGTCTTCCCCTGTGGTTTAATCACTAAATCATTTAACAACAAGTAGTTGGACCATAAATATTTACTATTATATCATACTTAAACACTAGTATATACTGGCACCACTCATAAATTTGCCTAAATCAATCGCAAAACTCAAACATTTTTCTGAGTAACCCTCACTACTTGTAGATTTTTCTAAGTCAATTGCAACACTCAAAAATTTGTCTGATTCACTCTCACCACTTGGAGATTAGTCTGACTCACTCTCGCCACTTGGGTGTTGATGATTAAGAATTATTATTGTTGGTGGGGGGGACTACAAACTAATAAACCCCACTTAAAACCCCATACTTAACTGAGGGAAGCACATTCAATTTTTGAGTTCTTAGTTGAATGGTTTTTTATTTCCTAGCTGAGAAGAGAAAAGGTAGAGTAGTTTGATTTGAATTACAAGTGGGAGAAGGCTGCATTTGAGAAGATATGGGATAACAATGCATGTTAATATATTCAATGATGAAATGGATCTGAAATGAGCAGATCAGATGGGGAGGGATCTGAATGGATAGAAAGAATAGACAGGATGGGATGAGGATGGAAGTGCAAAGCAAGGTAGGGGGGCTGGGGTATCCAGAAAGCTGTCCAAGATGTGATTATGAAAAAAGGAGGATAAAAATGTTAGATAGAGGTTATCTTTGACATGTAAAATGTCTAATAACTTAACTATTAGCAGAAATAATTGTGTAAAATAACTGCGGTATAAGAATTTTTAACAGCAATTAATTTAATTGCTGATTGGTAAACATTGATACCCCCTATTAGTTCTATTTTTCTACCAAATGTAAGCTGTATAACATTTATAGTTAGTGAGATTAAATTACTGTGACCGATTCATTGAATTATATTTTATAAATTAATTGGATTTAGGTAGCACTATTCATACTGGACCATTAAAAATCTTTTAAAAAACTAAATAATCAAGCTATTCACATCTCTGTACTTGAACTAAGCCTGATATGATGAGGCAGGAAAACTTCTGGGATCACTTGAAAAACTGTCCATAGATGTAGAACTTTGTGCACTTGAAAAACTATCTACTGGAGAGTTTCTTAAAGTTTGTGGTTGTTTATGTTCCAATTTTCATTTTCAAGAAAACTTGAGCTTCTTCTATGCTAACCGACTTTTAAAAGTTGTTTTACACTGATCTTTATAGAGAGAAAGTGCACTTCAAAGCCAACCACTGGGACTTGTTCTGCTTGGTGGATTCCTCTCAATACCATGATATATAGCACTAAACTTAAGTGTTGAAGTGTTGAAAGCTTGCCATCTAAAGTGGTTGAGTAGAATAATTAGTCATAATAGAGTAGTATGATTAAATATTAAATGTAAAAAATGTGTATTATGGACTTTATTTTAATCTGTTTAAAATCTTGGTAGTGCAGTTTACTAGGAACATTAAAGTGAACTTTTACTTTCTTATAGAATGTTTCCCTTGACTGAGATGTACAAAAATATGCTTGTTAGCAAATAGATATCTAAGAAATAGCAAGTTGTTCCTCTTCCTGTGCATTTCCGTTTTGAGAAGTTTCTTACTTGTATTTCTTGACATGATTTTGTAGTTTAAATTTGTGTTGAATTTCCAGGAGTGTAGTAAAGTATATATAAGTGATATTTGGAGTTAATAGTGAATAAAGTGGCTTGTCATGAAAATTGCAAAAAATGTGAAGCCAGGAAGGAGGCAAGTAAGTGATTGGAAATGGGGATGCAAAATTTAAAAAAAATTAGCAGAAAGGGGGTGACTTAATGACACAAAGTAAGTATATATAAGCATATACACTTACTTGTACCCAACAGGGGGTACCAAAGTTGACCAATCCGCAATTAGGGATCAAGAATTTTTTTCCCGGGATCAGACATTATTAATTGTGGAAGATTCATATCCACTAGCCCTGGGGCTAGTGGATGAGGAATTCACAATAATGCTTTATCCTGCCTCTTATACCCCAATTTCCATTCCTAATTCCTGATCCCAAACTCATCATATCCATGATAAATTTTTAAAAAATTCACATGACTTATAGTTGCTGATTCCATCCTTAAGTCTTTCCTAACTCTATTCTACTTAACTTTGGTGGCAAAAACTTAAAGTTTTTTTCTATCTACACACCCCAACTGCACATTTGGTGGTGAATTCCCACTTCCCTCATCACATAAGCCTTCCACCAACAACTATGAAACACCTCTCTACTAGGCAGCTACTTCACTCAACTATGAATGCTATTGCTTTACTTTTAGTTCTTTATTATGAAACAGACTTTGATTTGGAAGATGCTTTAGCCTATATGTCTTTTCTTTCCAAAAAGTGTTACATAAACCCAAGGGGGCCAAATCTTCATCATGATCCCAGATATGATCTCCGCACCATTCTCAACATTCCTCAACTAAAATTGTCCTAATTCTTTCTTCAAAATTTATCAACTCATCTCCAAACATCCTATATTTCATAAAAATTTTCAAAATAAACAGTGTGATCCTGCTATTAAACTTGCTGTTGCACTATGTAACTTTGGCTCAAATGGAAATGGTTCTGCTGTATGATGTTTGAAAATCTCTTTACCATAGGATATGGGATGGTGATATTAAACACCAAGCACTGTATGATTTCCATTATTCCCTCAAGTTTCAAACACTTACTTTTCCAACTCCACCACAGCAACTTGAATCCTCTCAAGTAATGCAAGCTGAAGATTTCCCTGGATGTGTAGGATTTGTTGATGGCATGACTATACCTTTGAGCCAAAAGCCTGACCATGATGGCAACCATCATTTTGATTTCAAAAAAAGGTTTCTTCAAAGTTTTCTCTAATTTCACATCTTTCATAAACTAACTTTTTTATTTTCTTTGTAGATACTCTATCACCATTCAACTTGTCTGTGACATCAACAAAAAGTTTATTGCTTTTCATAGTGGCTGCCCTGGCTCATTTCATGGCTCTTCCATGTTCCAAAGAATGAAGATTTCTCAGAATCATGACCATTAATTTGACAAATCTCAGTACCTCCTTGCAGACTCAGCACATGCAAGTGGAAAGTACATTATACCTGCTTTCCATGGCGCAACTTTAGAAAATGACCCCAAAACCACCTTTAATTATCACCTTTCCCAATCAAGAGTACGGATTCAAAATGCTATTGGGATTTTAAAGGGAATATTCTATAGTCTCCAGGAACTCAGAATCAAATTTCAGAAAAAATGAAAATAAAAACTGCAAATCATTTGATAATGACTTGCATTATACTCCACAATATCCTAGCTGATTTAAAGGATGAGTGGAATGATCTTTATGAAGAAGAGGATCCTGAAATAGCACCAGCTCTCCCTCCCTTGAATCACAAAACATTTATTCAACGGGCATACGCTCTGTAATTATGCCTATTGCTCTCCAACATTTCTCTTCACCACCCTTTTAAATTATTTTTTTGTACTCTCAAAATTTTCAAGTTCCTTGTTTTTTTAACTTTTGTTATTTTCATGTTCCATGGTTTATTCACTTGTGTGGATATTTTTTTTTGCATAACTAAAATTTTGAATTTGCTGTCAATTTTCTTTTTTGGATGTCTCATTTGTTTCATTTCATCAGCTCAACATGAAATCACATATTTTCTTTAATTGCATAATTTTTCACTGTCTCATTTTTTCATTCATCCCTCATATCCATTTCCTCCCCTCCTCAAACATCCCTCAAAGATTTTTAATTTTTCTATTTTCTCATCTCATCTCCCCAGGTAAGTCACTTTCTTCATATTTTTGATTTTTTTACTTGCTAATAATTTATTTTTTCTCTTTTTTTTAATCCTTTTTTTTTTCTTTTTTTGTCCTGTAAGTGCTTTTTTTGGGTTTCTAGGTTAGACTAATTTTGTTTTTTTTTTATCTTTTTTATCTTTTTTTTCCTTTTTTTTCACCCTCCATCATCACCCTTTCCCCCCTCCTTGTCTGCCTCCATACCTTCCTTTCTCCCCTTCTTGGACACCTCAACTCCCCCCCTTCACCCCCTCCATGGCCCCCTCAAGCCCCCCCTTTACCCCCTCAAACCCACCTCAAACCCCTCCACAAACCCCCCAGTGCCTACTTATTGAATCACTATTGACTCAATAAGATGGCTGTAGGGGGTTTGTGGAGGGGTTTGAGGTGGGCAAGGAGGGATTAAAGGGGGAGTAAAGGGGGGATTGAGGGGGTAAAGGGAGGTTAAAGGGGGACTAAAGGGGGGGTTTGAGGCAGGTAAGGAGGGGTTAAAGGGGGGAGTTTGAGGCAGGTAAGGAGGGGTTAAAGGGGGGTTAAGGGGGGTTTGAGGTGTGCAAGGAAAGGTTAAAGGGGGGATTTTTTGGGGGTCATTTTGAAGCAAGAAAAAAAAGACTAATCTCTGCTTTTAAATTTTTTTTTACAGAATTTTTTTTTTCTTTCCATTAGTTTCTGGAAATTTCCCCCTGTTTCCAAAATAAATCAGGTAATTTAATTTTTTTTATTTGTGTTTGTTTTTTCAAATAATTAATTATTCTGAAATTTACTGAATTCAATTTTTTTTATTTTAATAAATTGGATTGAAGGACATCAAGTGGTATTTCTAATAGTAGGTAAGTAATTTTATTTTTATTTTTTATTTATTTTTTTTGCAATTAAATTTACTGAATTTATTTTAAATTTTTTTTTTAATTTACTCTTTTTTTTTGTTGATTTTGTTTGTTTTTTCAAGAAATTTATCTGGTATTTCAAAAACATTCAGGATTTTAATTTGATTTTTATTTTTTTGCAATTTATTTAACAATTTTTTTTTTTTGTTTTTTTGCTTTTTTTTTTTAGAAATTTTTTTCTACAATATTACCCAGTATTTCAATCATAAATCAGGTTTTTATTTTGAATTTTTATTTTTTTCAAAATTGTTCACTGATTTTTTTGCATTTTTTTTTGTTTTTTTTTTTGTTTTTTTTTACCAAAAAAAAAAATTCTTTCCAATTATTTTACTGATAATTTTTTATTGTTGGTTTTTTTTAATATATTTATTTTTATTTTATATTTTTTTGTTTTATAAATTTTTTTTCAGGACATTACTATGGAAAATTTAACTCTCTCATCTTCATTATCATCAATTTCTTCTGAATTATCTTTATCCTCTCTTTCTTCCTTGTCTTCAAATCTTGAAAGATCCAAGAATAACCATAAAATATATTCAACTTCTTTTTCTTTATCTTTACTTTCTTCTATCTCTTCAATTTCCTTCAATTCTATTCCTTCAATATATTCAAATTTTTCTTTTTATCTTTACTTTCTTCTATCTCTTCAATGTCCTTCAATTCTATTCCTTCTCCCAATCAATCTGAGCTTTCCTTACAAGAAAATAAAAAGCAGAAAATCATGGAACCAGCTAAAGAATCAAGCAATTCAAAGATGAAATTTTATCTAAATAGAAAATTGATTAGGATGAAGATATTTTGCAAAAAATTCTTTGGACATTTTGAAAATCTCAAATTTTATAAGACTTCAATATCAAATCTTAAGAAAAATCTTTTTACAAAAACATAAAAAACCTTACAGAAGGCAGAATAGATCTCATTGTTGAGGTTTTAAATAGCAGATACAAACCTCAATTCATCTTATAAGTTCATTCATTTAATGGGAAAAAGGATTAAGTTTTTTGCCAGCTTTCTGATTTAATTTCTACTCTCTATCAAATGGCTTTGGTTTGACAACCCTTATCAAATAAAAATCTAATTTCTGGTGTCATGAAAGGTTTTGTTTGGAAACAAGGATATGATCAAGGAGTTTCTTTTTGTGTTTAAATGTTTTTTATTATAATTAATTTTTAATTTCGTCATATACTTCAGTAATTTATTCTTTATTGAAATATTTGAAACCAGAGCAAATGGAAGAAGATCTGAAACAATGGAATTCTTTAGGATCATTTAATATTTTCTTGGCAAATTGATTTAAAAAATTATGTATTCAAGCTTTTCAAAAAACCCATCAACTTGCTTTAAAATCTGGTTTACCAAATTAGTCTGATCCTGAATGGGAAGAAGCAATAAATGCTTATGTGTTTTGTTCTAATGTTATCATCATTTATAAAGGATTCTACAATAATGTTCATCTAGATAAACATGATAAGAATTTTCTCTTATATTAATCTAGAGACTGGTGTTCCTATTCCATCACCCTCTTCTAGTGAGGGACATGGCCTTGATTTTCCTGACCATAAATGTATTATTTATTTTGGTAGTGACAATGGAATAGTTGAGGCTATATGGAATTCTTCTCAACATTGGCATCAGACAACTAAAGCACCTCCAACTTAGTTTTTGTGTCAATAATTTACCCATTTTGTTTGTTCATTACAAATAAATAAATTTCTTATCAACCATATTAATAATGAAAAAATAAATTAGACAAAAAAATTGTTCTTAGTAGATCTGTAAAGTATGTTAACTAAAATATTATAAAAAAATTTCTATCATTAAATATTTTATTCCATTTTTTTATTTTTTTTCTCATTTATTAATTTTTTATTTTATTTTATTTTTAATCTTGTTTAATTTTTTTAAATTTTCCTTTTTATTTTCCTTGTTTTAAATTTTATTTTTCCTTTTAAAATTTTTTTGCATTTAATTTTGGATTTGTCTCTTCTAATTATTTTTTAAAGTTACGTCAAGATATATTACTGGTTTTATATAATGGTCCTTAGGTTGTCCTACTGGCTATTATATAAAATATGAAAACTCGATTGGGACTGGTGAAAATAATTGGTTATAGAAATTTTCATTTTTAATTTTTTTTCATTAAATTTTAGATTTGTCCCTTCCAGTTCTTTTTTAAAGTTAAGTCAATATAAATTACTGGTTTTATATAATGGTGCATCTGGCCTTAGGTTGTCCTGCTGGCTATTATATAAAATAGGAAAACTTGATTGGGACTGGTGAAATTAGTTGGTTGATGAAATTTTCATTTTTAATTTTTTTTTCTTTTGATTTCTTTGATTCAATAAGTTTCAGGGGCCATATTGCCAAATTTACATATCAGACTTTAAGAAAATTTTGACTTGAAAATTTTCTGATACCCTTCCCTTAATTCAATAAAATACAGGGGGGGGTATTATCAGCCAGTTGTCTAGAAGAAGCAATGATGAAGGGGGAAAGAAGAAGAGGAGGAAAAAAGAATATGAAGAAAAGGGATTATAAGGAGTAAAAGAATTTAAAAAAATAAAAGAGTTTAAGTTTATATAAAGGGAGGCAACGACGAGTTACTTGAGAGTTGACACAAAAGTTAGAGTTATTAAATAACTATATTTATTTAAGTAAGGATTTAATTTCAATGCGTGGAAACACTTATATTTATTATTAGACTTAGAGAAACCGTAGAACTTTATTAAAATTTATATTAGAACTATGACACTAATACTAATAATAATAACTTTGTATAATATTTAAATATGTAAAAAAGGTGAGTGTAGTAAGTGATGGATTAAAGGGGATTATCCAAAGCCCTTTTATAGACCAAGGGACCTCTGAAGCGCCACAAATCAGTAAATACAAAATAGTAATAAGCTAAAACAAAAATATAAAAGAGTAGAAATGAAACATGGATATTAAGAGAAAAATATGAAACAATTAACTAAAACCCATGAGCAATTAACCATTTTCCCACAATGACTTCCCAAAACACTTAATTAAAATAATTAGTAACCAAGTAAGTCTGAAACATGAGAACAATGAGTAAAATAATCCAAAACAGACATTATAGTGACATGTAAAGATTTTAAGTAAAACAAATAAAATTATTTTCATGCCAAAAATTCATATAATAAATTCAATCCAGTTTAAAGAAATTTTAATTAATTGTTTTAACTATTTAATTAATTCAATAATTAGTTTAAATGAAACATATAATTAATTTAATGATATTTGTAATTTAAAGTAGGGATTTTAATACTATGTTATTAAATAAGTGTTATAATTTATTTAATGATTTTTCCTGACACAATTAAGGGTCAAAAGAAGCGCCCAATATTATTTTTTAATAATATATGAAGTTTTATTTAATATATAAATTTATATAATTAATTTAATTACATTATAAGTCAATTCTACATATATAATTATAATATATGTTTGTAATTAATTAATTATTAATTTATAATTATTAAAGACATAAAAATGCGCCATTATTTGTAGAATATAAAATATATTATGCTTGATTTAAATTTATAAAAATTTATATAACAATAAAATTAATATAACACTTATATTAGGGGGTATCAATGTTCAGGGATCCACAATTACGGATCAGGAATTTTTTTTTCCGGGATCAGACATTATTAATTGTGGAAGATTCTTATCCACTAGCCCTGGGGCTAGTGGATAAGAATTGTCAGTATAGTCTAGTATATAAGTATGATATAATAGTGTTATCTTATGGTCCTACTACTTATTAATAAATGATTTAGTGATTAAACCTCAGGGGAAGACTAATAGGATAGTTATACTCAAATAAAACTCACAATACTTGGATTAAAATGTGTGCTAGTGGTGGAAAATAGAAAAATAAAATATAGTTATAGCTATTATAAAGATAATATCAATTTATAAGGGCTTTATAATATATTTCTGAATGCTAATAATTGTATTGTAGTGTTTGTTTGAAGTTTAGTAATTGAATGATGATAATAAACCGTCAAAATCCCTCCTTACTTATACCCAAATCCACTGGAGTGCACAGACCTTCAATCCAGATGATGTCACTGCTATCCCCGGCAATTACAGCACTGTGAGGGCCCATCACCTCCCCATGGCGTCCACTTCAAGCAGTTTCAACACCCAGACCTCCAGTAAGGACCCTCCATCACTATTAATAATAACACAGAGTCATACCATAAATAGAAAACCCAGATAAAAGCGGATACCATAAAGAAACAGGTAAAATAAATGATCAAAAAGAGACTTAATGAAACTAAAAGCATATAAAGGAAACAAATAAAATGTCCAAGCCCCCAATAACATCCCCAAGCATCCACATTAACCCAAAAACATCTTTCCAACCCATAAATCCGTGAATAACCATCCAAGGAAGTAATTTTAGTTGTCCAAACTGGGTGTATGCGCCTGATATAGGTGTCTATGCTTCTGTAGGCGTTGTGAGTCCACTGATTTCGTCCATATGACCTAAAATAAGCAGAAAAACAAAGGTTATAGGCTATTAAGGGGCTAAAACCCACTTATATACCTAAATATACATAATATACTGCATATTTCACTGAATATGAGATTTATGTATACATATAAGCTTATTTATGTCAATAATTACTTCATATCACTTAAGATAAGTATATTATGACTCCATTAACACCTTAATAAGTATTATTAGGCCATGGATAAGCTATTTAAACTATTATAAATTATATAATAGAATAATAATTATATATATATATAATAAAATAATATATATTATTATTTTAACCTTATTTTTAAGATATAAGCTTAATCTAGTTAAGGTTATCTTATTTTAAGCATAAGAAATACTCAGTCCTAAGGATATTTAGGCTGACACTCCCTCACCCCAAAAAAAACAAAAAAAAAATGTTAAGACATTTTAATTAAACTTAAGGAGTGAAAAAATAAAAATAATAATTTTTATAATACATATACTGAATGAACAGTATTATTTAGATTTAAATTTTTTCAAGAGATTTTTAAGATCAGAGATTTCATTTTCTGGAATCCACTGGTCATATTCACTTGATTTATTTTTAAATCTTAATAGATACTCAACTCCCTTTTCTTTAGTAAGGTGTCTCTTTTTAAGTATCTTTTCAATTTCTGCTTTTTCCACTATTTCTTCAGGTTGCTGTTTATGCCTTCCTGATCTTCTTGGGAAGAGAGCAGTATCATTAGAATGGTATGGTTTTATAAGAGAAATAGGAAATACTTGATGTTTTCTATCATAAGGTGCATATAGAATAACCTCAACAGCATTATTACCAACCATCTTTTTAACTACAAATGGTCCAATGAATGGATCCTTCAATTTAACATTACCATTTAAATTGAAATGTAGCGTTGAAATAAGGACTTCATCACCCTCTTTGAACATTTGTTCTTTATGGGCTTTATCCCATCTTTTCTTTTCATACTCAAAAGCCTTATTTATACATTCTTGAGCATGTTTTCTGCATAATTCCTGCATCTGAAGAAAAGATTTAGTACCTGGATGAATATCCAATCTAGGTAACTTATTAAGAGTTTTAGCAGGGGTATTAGGTACATAACCCAACCATAACTCAAATGGCTTTTTGCCAGTGACAGAATGTACTGTACTATTATATGCAAATTCTAAACCTGGGATAAGGGTTACCCAATCATGCATGAATTTGTCATTGTCTTTAAAATTAAGACCAAATGCACAGTATCTTCTTATATATCCTTAATGATTTTAACATCCTCAAAATTCATTAAAGATTCATTTGAGTCTATATTTAATATTGGATTTTCAAAGATGGACAAATCATCTTCCAACATACAGACTTCATTTTCATCACTATATGAGATATTACTGTCATAATCACTTGAATCATTACTCTTTTCTACTTCATTTTCAGATTCATGTTGATTTTCAACAATATTTATGTTTTCCTCACATTTGTGACCTTTAACCCAAGGTTTGTTACACTTATAACAAGTATTTGTTTCATACTTTTTAGGTACTACAGGTGCAGTAGGTTTTTTCTGCTTCTCCTGAAGTGTTTTTGAATTCTGAGTTTTTACAGGTTCAACATTTTGCTTATAAGTGGAATACCTTGATTCATACTTATGGTTTAATAATATTTCATTGCAAATATTAATAAAGTCAGAATATTCAGTAACATTTAATGTTCTAGCTACAACAATGTCTCTGACAGATATAGGTAATTTGTATATTATCTTATCTTTCCATAAGTTAAAATCCATATGAGGCTCAATGGCTTTTAATATTTTGTTTAAATTCATTAAAAATACCATAGGTTTGTCACCATTCAACGGATTATACCTAGTCTTCTCATACAGTCTCTGCTGATTAAGCCTGAATTTAGAACCTCCAAATTGTTTTTCAATAAGTTGTTTCCATTCAGCCCAAGAGTAGTCTCTACCCTCACTTAAGACAGCTTCAAACCATAATAAAGCAACATCCTTAAATAAAGAAATTAATTTTGATGTTATCTCTTCATCTGGTAACTTATATGAGAATTTCAAGTTGTCAATTCTTTGAATGAAATGTTGCCAATCAGAGCTGGCTTCCCCATCATAAGTTGGGTACTGATCTATTTTAGGCCAGTTCTTCTGATTGGATTTTATCTCACTAATCTTAGGTAAATTCAACAACTCATTCACTTTTGATAAATGGTCTTGTATTTCTTCCTGCACGGATTTGTGACTTACATTTTCAGATTTGACACTACCACCAGATGGTTTTAATTGTGGTGGTACAGGGAAGGAATGAGATTCACTTTTGCCAATGAAAGGATTATTATTATATTGATTATACTTATGATTATCCTGGTTCATCAGTAGATTGGCAGTTTCAATCTCAACTTTAGTTAATCTTTGTAGCAGCTCAGAGACACTTTGATTTGTCTGTGCAAAAGATAACTTTGTTCTTGATTCAGTTTTTAATAAATGTGTTTCATATAATTTTTCTAACTCACAAAATTTGTTTGAAAGGTCATTATATTTATTACTCAATGAATCATATTTAAGAGTTAGAGACAAATGTTCTTTCTCTAATTCTTTATTACGTGTTGCTAATTGAGAAATGTTCAATGTCAAGGATGAAATTGTATCACTAGTGAGCTTAACTGTCTGTTCCTCACAATCAGTCATTCTATTCCACAATGCTGAAACAATTCTATGGACAGTTGGATTATTGTTAAAATATTCCATGTCCTCCTTTTCAATTCTCTCACTCTCCTGTGAACTTCTCATCTCACTAGTAGGTGGTTGCAACTGAGGATTAACTGTATTATCATTGTATATAGTACTGTTATTATGGACAAAAGACAAGTCAGGTGTATCTACTCTAAAACCTAAATTTCTTAAATCCTCCTCTATTTTTTGTACAGATTTAACATCAATAGAATTACCTATATTGTAATTATCAGTATTATGTCTAATCTGAGAGGGTAAGTTACTTACCAAGGGATGGTTGCCAGTCCTGATTTTTGGCGCTTTTTTCCCTTGTAAGGGTGAGCTGAGGAAGTCAGATGAGGGGGTGGATCCCTGTTGCAACTGTGGCTTGTCCACTGTTGGTGAAACCAGTCCCATTTCCATTTGTCTACCATGATTTTCTCCTGGGAGTGAGTGGACCCTCCTTGGGTAGGGGGTTGCTGATTTGATTGACTGGGCTGGCCTCCCTTTAATTCTGCCATTGCCTGATTCATCTGCTGAAACCCTACCTTGCAATTGTTTTGCAACTGCTCTACTTCTTTGAACATGAGAGATTTTGATTCCTCCAACTTCAGAACCTGTTTGGCCAGGTGGGACAGTTGATCCTGAAGAGGAGGAGACGTCTTTTTTATAGTTATCTTTTTTAAGAGGGCGTCCTTTTCCTCTATACTCATGCTTTCTGGCTGGGGGTACTGTTGTCCCTCCATGGTGATGTCCTGGAAAGTTTTTGTTAGCTTTAGACCTGGTATTATAAGCAGGCTGTTCACTTACACTGTCCTGGGGAGCACTGATATTGTTCAGAATAACAATATTTTACGTCTACAAAAGGAAAAAACTCTGTGGAATTAGTAGACAAATAATATTAGCAATTATATTACTAATAAAAAAGCAATGGAGCTTACCCTGAATTTATATCTTTATTTATTTAAATAAAATATAAGAAAAATTCGAAAAAATCTGTTAAAAATATAATAATAAGTTTAAATAGACCTCTATAAGGGTGAATAATTAGCTTACCAAGCTTTAGCCAAATACCAATTTAATTGGGTGTTATATTGGTGTCCAAATACCAAGTGAAATTGGGTTTATATTGGGTACAGTTACTACTGTAAATATCTAATTTTTATGATAAAAAATTAGTACAATTATTATAAGGGTTCTTTTCCGCAATCAATGAGTTATGTTGACCCACTAATATGCAGCAGACCCAAATATTTGGTTAATTTTGAGCTTTACTAAGGTAAAAATCATGTCCCAAGGCTTATACTAAATAATAAGTAAAATATAAGGAAAGACCCCCAATTGTCAGTATAGTCTAGTATATAAGTATGATATAATAGTGTTATCTTATGGTCCTACTACTTATTAATAAATGATTTAGTGATTAAACCTCAGGGGAAGACTAATAGGATAGTTATACTCAAATAAAACTCACAATACTTGGATTAAAATGCGTGCTAGTGGTGGAAAATAGAAAAATAAAATATAGTTATAGCTATTATAAAGATAATATCAATTTATAAGGGCTTTATAATATATTTCTGAATGCTAATAATTGTATTGTAGTGTTTGTTTGAAGTTTAGTAATTGAATGATGATAATAAACCGTCAAAATCCCTCCTTACTTATACCCAAATCCACTGGAGTGCACAGACCTTCAATCCAGATGATGTCACTGCTATCCCCAGCAATTACAGCACTGTGAGGGCCCATCACCTCCCCATGGCGTCCACTTCAAGCAGTTTCAACACCCAGACCTCCAGTAAGGACCCTCCATCACTATTAATAATAACACAGAGTCATACCATAAATAGAAAACCCAGATAAAAGCGGATACCATAAAGAAACAGGTAAAATAAATGATCAAAAAGAGATTTAATGAAACTAAAAGCATATAAAGGAAACAAATAAAATGTCCAAGCCCCCAATAACATCCCCAAGCATCCACATTAACCCAAAAACATCTTTCTAACCCATAAATCCGTGAATAACCATCCAAGGAAGTAATTTTAGTTGTCCAAACTGGGTGTATGCGCCTGATATAGGTGTCTATGCTTCTGTAGGCGTTGTGAGTCCACTGATTTCGTCCATATGACCTAAAGTAAGCAGAAAAACAAAGGTTATAGGCTATTAAGGGGCTAAAACCCACTTATATACCTAAATATACATAATATACTGCATATTTCACTGAATATGAGATTTATGTATACATATAAGCTTATGTATGTCAATAATTACTTCATATCACTTAAGATAAGTATATTATGACTCCATTAACACCTTAATAAGTTTTATTAGGCCATGGATAAGCTATTTAAACTATTATAAATTATATAATAGAATAATAATTATATATATATATATAATAAAATAATATATATTATTATTTTAACCTTATTTTTAAGATATAAGCTTAATCTAGTTAAGGTTATCTTATTTTAAGCATAAGAAATACTCAGTCCTAAGGATATTTAGGCTGACAAGAATCTTCCACAATAATGCATTATCCCGCCTCTTTTCCCCCAATTTCTATTCCTAATTGCTGATCCCAAACTCATCTCATCCATGATGGATTTTCAAGAAATTCACATGACTCATAATTGTTGATGCCATCCTTAAGTCTTTCCTCACTCTATGCTACTTAATTTTGGTGGCGATCACTTAAGTTTTTTTTCTATCTACACACCCCAACTGCACATTTGGGGGTGAATTCCCACTTCCCTCATCACATAACCCTTCCACTGGAAACAATGAAACACTTCTCTACTAGAAGGCTACTTCACTCCACTATTAATGCCATCACTTTACTTTTAGTTCTCTACTATAAATATGACTCTGATTTGGAAGATGCTTTAGCTTATATGTGTTTACTTTCCAAAAAGTGTTACATCATTACCAGGGGGCCAAATCTTTATCATGATCCCCAATATGATCTGGCCTCCATTCTCAACATTCCTCATTTAAACTTCACCCAACTTTTTAGAACTTCTCCTGATTCTTTCTTCAAACTTTATCAACTCATTTCTGAACATCCTATCTTCCATAACAATTTTCATAACAAACGGTGTAATCCTGCCATCCAACTTGCTGTTTCTCTATGTCGCTTTGGCTCAAATGGAAATGGTGCTGCCGTAAGACGTTTGGATAATCTCTTTAACATAGGATATGTTACCGTGATATTATACACCAAGCACTGTATGATTTCTATCCTTTCCCTCAAGTCTCAAACTCTTGCTTGGCCAACTCCAGAACAGCGACCTGAATCCTCTCAAGTAATGCAAGCTGAAGGTTTCCCTGGCTATGTAGGATTTGTTGATGGCACAAATATACCTTTGAGTGAAAAGCCTGCTCATGATGGCAACCATTATTTTGATTGCAAAAAAAGTTTTCTTCCAAATCTTCTCCAAGTTCTCATCTTTTACAATTTAACTTTTTATTTTCTTTCTAGATACTCTATCGCCGTTCAACTTGTATGTGATGTCAATAAAAAATTTATTGCTTTTCACAGTGGCTGCCCTGGATCATGTCATGACTCTTCTGTCTTCCAAAGAATGAGGATTTCTCAATCCCCTGACTCATACTTTGACGAATCTCAGTACCTCCTTGCAGACTCAGCATATGCAAGTGGAAAGTACATTATAACTGCTTTCCGTGGTGCAACTTCAGAAAATGACCCCAAAACTGCCTTTAATTATCACCTTGCACAATCAAGAGTACAAATTGAACATGCTATAGGTATTTTAAAAGGACGATTTTCTAGTCTTTGGGAGCTCAGAATCCAATTTCAAAAAAAATTGGAGATCAAAACTGCAAATCATTGGATCTTGACTTGCGTAATACTCCACAATATTCTAGCTGATTTAAAGGATGAGTGGAATGATCTTTATGAAGAAGAGGATCCTGAACCACCACCGGCACTCCCCTCCCTTGATTCACAAATCATTCAATCAACTGGCATACATTCCATTATAATGCCAATTACTCTCCAACATTTCACTTTGAAATGCTTTTAATTTTTAATTTTTAAGTTTTCATACTTTCTAAATGTCCTCTTTGTGTACTTTATTCACTTGGTTTTGTATTTTGGTTTGTTGCATATTCATTTTTTTTGAATTTACAGTGAATATCTTTTTTTTGGATGGCCCATTGGTTTTCTTTCACCAGCTCAACATGAAATCGCATATTTTCTGAAATTGCATATTTTGTCAGTGATTTTTTTTTTCATTCATCCCTCATATCCTTTTCCTATTCTCCTCCAACATCCCTCAAAAAATTTGGTTTCATTTATTTTGTCATCTCATCTCTCCAGGTAAGTCATTTTATTCTTTTTTTTTGATTTTTTAATTACTAATTATAATTTTTTTTGTTTTTTTCTGTTTATTTTATTTTTTTTATCTAAATTTTTTTTGTAAGTGGTTATTTTGGATTTCAATGGTATAATTAACCTTTTTTTTCTCTCCCTCTTTACTTTATTTTTTAGCTCCATCACCCTACTCTTCATCCCTCCTTGGCATGGTCATTATCCCCCCTTTCCCTTATTTCACTTTTTTTTGGCTCCATTTCATTAAAACACATACATTGCACATTCTTTATGCATTTCACTTACTCCATATTCAATTTCCCCACAATTCCAACATCAATCTTTCTCACTCTATTTTTCCTACTTTTCAATCAAGGTAAGTTTCATCTCCTTTTTTTTCATGCCTATATGATATCTCATTCCTTTTATGAAAACTTCATACTTAAATATATGTATGACTCTTATCTGGATAACAGTGAACTTATAAAACTCCTTTTGATCTCATCTTCATTACCACTTTTCAAGTTTTTGTAAAATTTTGAAAATCAAACTCGGAATTAGGGTTAGGTTTATTCAAATCTAATGTTCTTTTTACTGAAGATTCTCCTGAAGGCTACCTTTCATTTCCTGCAAACAGATTTGAATTTGATTCAGTGGTTGCTGAGATATTGACTGTTAAAGTTGAGCCTTTTTTTTCCCAATTTAATTTTTTATTTCATTTTTTATGTAACAAATTAGGGTTAGGTTTATTTAAATCACATGTCCTTTAACTGAAGATTCTACTAAAGCATATCTTTCATTTTCCACAAACAGGTTTGAATTAGGTTCAGTGGTTGCTGAGATTTTGACCTTTGAAGTTGAGCCTTTTTTCCAAATTTCACTTGTCTTATTTCACATTTTTATATTGCATATTTAGAGGATAAGGATTCTGAAACTCTTATATGATTATTATCTAGGCATTTCAATTATATAGGCATATATTTGTTGGTCAAGAATATCACTAAAGCTCAAAAAGATGAAGATTTTTGCTTATGGGACACTCTACCTTCCTTTGACTCTTTTCTTGCTTTTCGACTCAAAAAGCTCTGTAATAAAGCATTTAAAGAAAATCAAGAACTTGAAACCAAAGTTGTAATACCGAATTGGTGTGACTCCAAATGGGAAAATATCAGCCACAAATAACTTTTATTTTCTAATGTTATTATCACTCATTCTGGATTTCACAATAGGATTCATATCGATAGGAATGATGCCAATTTTCTTACTTTTGGAATATTCTCATATATCAACCCAATAACTGGCCACCCAATACCATCTCCAGCTAAAATCAAAGGACATGGTTTATATTTTCCAGACCACCGGTGCATCATTGATTTTGGTTTGGGAAATGGTATCATCGAAACTATTTGGAATTCTTCTCAGGATAATCATCAAACGACCAAAGCTCCTCCTGGTTTGGAATCCTGTCAAGATTTCACACATTTTGGTTGCTCATTTCAAATTAGTAATAACTTGATACAAAGAATCAATAAGGTAAAGTTATTTGATTTAAAAAAACTTTATCTAGATCCAAAAAGTATGGGGATTAGAGTTGTCATCGAAAATTTTATATTTTTTCATAAATTTTTAATAAATATTTTTTATATATCAATTTTCTCAAGTAATGTGATGAGCCATTGACCTTTGGTTGTATAACAAGTAATCATGATAACATTTATTTGTTTGATTTGTGAGGTTCCTCTTGCCTATACTTGTAGAAAGTCCCAAACTTTTGTTTCTAGACTTGGTCTGCATTTTGGCTTGAGGAATTGTCATCACTATAAACTAGGGAAATTGATATATATTAGATATTTATTTAATAATTTATGTAATTATATTTAATTTAGATGACTTCCACCCCTTACTTCAATAAAATGCAGGGGGGGGTATTGCCAAATTTTCAAATCTGACATGTGAAATTGATGACTTAGAAAAATTTTGGTGATACCCACCCCTTGCTTTAATAAAATGCAGGGGAGAGTATTGCCAATTTTTTAAAACAGATATAGAATTTTTTTGACTTGTAAATATTTTGGTGAAAATTTTTTGGTGATACCCATCCCTTACTTCAATAAAATTCATGGGGGGTTTTGCCAAAATTTCTTTTAAGACTTGTGAAATTCTTGACATGTAAGAATTTTTGGGATACCAGTAAAATGCAGGAGGTAGTAAAGCCAAATTTTCATATAAGACTTTCAAGATTCATGACATGAAAGAATTTTTGTGATATCCACCCCTTACTTGAAAAAAATCCAGGGGTGGGGGATCGTCAAATTTTCAAAGGAGACATGAAAATTTTATTTAAAAAAAGTGGGAGAGTAATGAAATAAAGGAAATTATTGGAAATTTTATGTAAAAATAAATATGAACAGTTGAAGTGTGAGAGAAATAAAACAAACTAGTCATCCAACAATTTCTTTAAACGTTCAATTTCCTCAACAGATTTATTAGCTTTAACACATTCTATCAAGAAATCTTTCTTTTTGGAATTTTCTTCATGATCAAACTTATATTTCATCTGCTCTAATAGGTTTTGATGTTCGAGTGTTTTCTCCTCTTTTTTTGTTTTTCAATACTTAGAGTTAACTCAAACTTCTTCTCCTCCAAATCTTGGGCCCAATCATCCTTCCGTAAAGAGAGCTGGTACTTCCTCTCCTCCAAATCTTGGGCCCAATCATCCTTCCGTAAAGAGAGCTCGTACTTCCTCTCTTCCAAATCTTGTTTCCTATCATCCCTCCTTAAAGAGAGCTCATATTTTTGCTTTTCAAACTTTAGAGTCTCTTTAGCAGCTTCCACTTGTTCTAGAGTGATAAGCAATGTTAACAATAAGTAGAAGAAAATCAGAGTAAAGTATTAATAGGTATGATATCACTTACCAGCATCATGTTTCTCTAAAAACTGTTCCATCGAAGAAAAAGGGGTTTGTGATGAAGTATCACTTTTTCATCTTCTTTGTGAGTGGAAATTTAGACTACTTGAAGCCCTACGCTTCTTGTTCAAGGTCATATTTTCCTCCTCATCATTGTCACTAGCTTCAGACTCAGTTGATTGTGGGTCCTGGGCTTGTTCATCAGCCTTTTAAGAAATAAGAAAATCTAAGTAGATAAAAAAAAGTATTGATAAGATAAAAGAAAAAAACAGACCTGAGTTAGATTGGGTTGGGTTAAATTGCCAATAGGATCAATAGCAAATCTATCTAGATTTGTAGAATTTAGAAGAGGGGAGGCTTGAGTGGAGGAAGAGGATGGGAAAAGATTTGCTTCAACATCATGTTCAGAGATAGGATCTTCACCATCCAACATGTTTACAGGATTAACATCGGCTTGCTCTCCAAAAATTGCATCCATCTCTTTAAAGTAAGTACATAAAGTTTCAAGTTTATCGTCTATGGATTTTATGCCCTTAGCTATATTGTTGTTGGTAACCCCAAAACCAGTGGAAGATGGAAGAGCCTTTGCCTTCTTGAATTTTGCTTGGTAATGCTTGAATTGTTCAGACATCTGTTTAGGCAAAAGATCAATCCTTCCCTTGGTCTTATTCCGTAATTCATTTGCCATTAGAAGATAGCCATTAACTTTTGATGCGGGGGGCCCTCCTACTTTAGTGGCATACTCAGTACCAAAACAAGAATGATAGTTAGATTTGGTTTTCAGCCAGTTGATAAGAATGAGATGTTCATCTTTTTTTAATTGAACGGTCTTTGATTTCTCAGCTGAGCAGGGGAAAGAGGAAGTAGTGGGAATTGAAGAACAACTGGGTGATGGCTGCCTTTGAGAAGATCTAGGATGACGAGGCATGTTATTATAAATGAAGATGAAAAGGAGAAGAAACAAGCAGATGAGATAGTGAGATGAAAAGGAGCAGAATCAAATAGATGAAATGGGGAGAAATTTTGAGCGGATAGAATGAACAGGATGGGATGAGAATGGAAGTGCGCAGCAAGGTAGAAGGCTGGGATATCCAGAAAGTTGTCCAAGATGTGGTTATCAAATATTGAGGATAAAAATGTCAGATAAGAGGTGAAAATTGACATGTAAAGTGTCTAATAACCCAATTATTAGCAAAAATAATTGCGGAAGATAATTGGGGTATGCAGATTATTTTCCGCAATTAATTTAATTGCAGATCGGTCAACATTGATACCCCCTATTTAATAAGATACTTATATAATTTTATTATGCAATAAAATATTAATTTATATACTTAAAATACAATTCTTACGCCCTCTTTCAGGTCCAATAAATTTACATATCATTTACTGGGCTCCTGGTATAGCCTGGCTGACAGGTATTGCCAAATTTTCATATGAGACTTTCAAAAAAGAAATTAACTTGAAATTTTGGTGATATTCATCCCTTACTTCAATAAAATGAAGGGGGGAGTATTTCCAAAATTTCATATAAGACTTGCAAAATCCTTTACTTGAAAGAATTTTGGTGATACATACACCTTAGTTTAATCAAATGCAGGGGTGGGATTGTGAAATTTTTCAAATGTGAATTGAAAATTTTAACTAAAAAATAATATTTAGCATTAAAAATTTTTGAAAATTTTATTAAAAATAGAATTTATACCATTAAAATATGAAAATTCAACTAATGATATATAGAGTAAAGAAATACAGGAGATTAAGATAAAATTTTATGTACAATTAATGATGAACAGTTGAAGTGTGAGAGAAATAAAAAAAACTAGTCATCAAACAATTTCTTTAAATGTTCAATTTCTTCAACAGATTTATTAGCTTTAACACATTATATCAAGAAATCTTTCTTTGTGGAATTTTCTTCACGATCAAGCTTATATTTCATCTGTTTGATAAGGTTTTTATGCTCAAGTGTTTTCTCCTCTTTCTTTTTTTTTCAATACTTAGAGACACTACGCAATATAGGGGGTGGACTTGCTAGCAAGTCCCCAACCTGAACTCAGACTGAACTCAGATGGAACTCAGACTGAACTCATACTGAACTCATACTGAACTCTACTTGAAGACCCACAAAAACTGTTATGCTGAGTGGTGTTCATCCCTGATTGTATGGTTCCTTTGTCAATAGCTCAATGTGTGTTCAATCTGTGGTGAATTTGAGTCCAAGGTTGCAGACTTGCTAACAAGTCCGCCCCCCGTATTGCGCGGTGAGATAACTTGAATTTCTTCTCCTCCAAGTCTTGTGCCCTATCATCCTTCCTTAAAGAGAGTTTTTACTTCCTCTCCTCCAAGACTTATGTCCTATCAACCTTCTGTAAAGAGAGTTCAAACTTCTTCTCTTCCAAATCATGTACCCTGTCATCCCTCCTTAAATAGAGCTTGTATTTTTTCTTTTCAAATTTTAGAGTCTCTTTAGCAACCTCCATGTTTTCTAGAGTGATAACAAATATTAAAAAAAAGTAGAAGAAAAGCAGAGTAAAGTATTAATAGGCTTGGTATCACTTACCATCATCATGTTTCTCTAAAAATTCTTCGATAGAAGAAAAAGGGGTTCTAGATGAAGTATCACTTTTTCTTCTTCTTTGAGAGTGGAAATTTAGACTACTTGAAGCCCTTTGCTTTTTGTTCAAGGTCACCTTTTCCTCCTCATCATTGTCACTGGCTTCTGACTCAGCTGATTGTGGCTCCTGTGTTTGTCCTTCAGCCTTTTTAGAAATAATAAAATGTAAATATAAAAAAGAATTGGTGAGATAAATGAAAAAACCCTACTTGAGTTAGATCAGGTTGGCTTATATCACCATAAGGATCTGTTGAAAAGGTATCTTGATTTTTGGAAGTTAAATGAGGGGAGGCTTGAGTAGAAGAAGAAGGAAAAATATTACTTTTGACATCATGTTTGGAGATAGCATCTTCACATTCCAAAATGTTTTCAGGATTAAATTTAGCTTGCTCTCCAAAAAAGAATCCATCTCTTTATAGGAAGGACATAAAGAATCAAGTTTATTGTCTATAGATTTGATGCCCTCACTGATATTGAGGTCAGTAATACCAAAACCAGTAGAAGATGAAAGAGTCTTTCCTTCTTGTATTTGGCTCAATAATTCTTGAAGCGCTCAGAAATCTTTTTAGGCAAAAGATCTATCCTTTCCTTGGTCTTATTTTGTAATTTGTTGGCCATTAGAAGATAATCATTAACTATTGATGCTGGGGGCCATCCTACTTTAGTTGCATTTTTGGTACCAAAACAAGAATAATAGTTAGATTTACTTTTAAGCCAGTTTATAAGAATGAGATGTTCATCTTTTTTTTTAATTGAACAGTCTTTGATTTCTCATCTGAGTAGGGGAAAGAGGGAGTATTGAAATTTGAAGAACAACTGGGGGAAGGCTGCCTTTGAGAATATCTATGATGATGGGGCATATTAAGATAAAGAAAGATGAAAAAAAGAAAAAACAAGTAGATTAGACAGTGAGGTTTTCTGAATGGAGAGAATAGACAGGATGAGATGAGAATGGGGGTGCGCATAATGGTAGAAGGCATATCCAGAGAGTAGTCAAAGATGTGGTTATGAATGAAAGTAGGCCAAGATGTGGTTATGACAGAAAGTTGTCCAATATGTTGTAGTGAAAAATTTTGTAGAAAAATTTTGTATAAGAGGTCAACTTTGACATGTAAAATGTCTAATAACCCAATTATTAGCAAAAATAATTGTGGAAGATTATTGGGGTATAAGTATTTTTATCAGAAATTAATTTAATTGTGGATTGTTCAACTTTTATACCTCCAAATATTTAAAGAAATGAATAATTAATGAGGGGTGATAATGCAACAGTGAATGAATGTGCACTCAATAGGGGTATCAATGTTGACTGATCTGAAATTAAATTAACTCCGAAAAAAATCATTATACCCCAATTATTTTTTGCAATTCTTTTTGCTGATAATTGGATTATTAGACCTTTTACATGTCAATGTTGACCTCTATCCAACATTTTTATCCTCAATTTTTTATAACTACATCTTGAACAACTTTCTGGATGTTCCAGCCTCCCCACCTTGCTTTTCACTCCCATCCTGTCTATTCATTTCCATTCAAAAACCCTCCCCATCTCATTTGTTTTTTCTTCTCCTTTTCATCTTCAAATATCTCAACATGCCTTGTCATCATAGATCCTCTCAAAGACAGCCTTCCCCCAGTTGTTCTTCAAATCCCATTACTCTCTCTTTCCCCTTCTCAGCTGAGAAATCAAAGACTTTTCAACTAAAAAAAGATTATCATCCCATACCTATCAACTGGCTGAAAATAAAAACTAATTATGATTCTTTTTTTGGTACTGAGAATGAAACTAAAGTAAGATGTCACCCTGCATCAAAATTCAATGGCTATCTTCTAATTTCCAATGAATTATTAAATAAGACAAATGGAAGGATTGATCTTTTGCCTAAACAGATGTCTGAAAATTTTAAGAGTTAATGAGGCAAATACAAGAAGGGAAAGACACTTTCATTTTCTACTGTTTTTGGTATTACCAACATCAATATCAGTAAGGGCATAAAATCCATAGATGATAAACTTGAATCTCTAGTTCCATACTTTAAAGAGATAGATGCTATTTTTGGAGAGAGAGCTGATTTTAATCCTGCCAACATGTTGTATGGTGAGGATTTTATCTCTGAACATGATGTCAAAAGAAATCTGTTCCCATTCTCTTCATCCACTCAAGCCTTTCCTTTTTCTAAATTCAACAAATCTAGGTAGCTTACCAATGGATACTTATGGTGATTTAAACCAACGTGATCCCACTCCAGTAAGTTTTTATTTCCTGTCTAGTTGTTTAATTTTTTTTATTTCTAAAAAGGCTAATGAAAAGCCCCAGGATCCTCAAGCAAGTGAGTCTGATGCTAGCATCAATGATGAAGAGGAAAATTTTACCTCCAAAAATAGCAAAGACCATCAATTACTCTGAATTTCAACATTCAAAGAAAGCAAAAAGAGATAGTTTTTCCCAAACCCCTTTTTCTTCCATTGATTATTTTCTTGAGAAATGTGAATCTGGTAAGTGATAGAATACGTCTTAATAATTAAGTGTGATTTTCTTTTATTTTTTTAATATTCTTTTTCACTCTAGGAAAAGTTGAAGTTGCAAGAGATACTCTTAGCTTTCAGAAGCAACAATACAAACTCTTTTTTTGCACGGATGATAGGGCACAAGACTTGGAGGAGAAGAAATTTGAGCTCTCTTTACAGAGGGATGAGAGAGTACAAGACTTGGAAGATAAGAAATTCAAGCTTTCTCTACAGAGGGATGAGAGGGCACATGACTTGGAGGAGAAGAAATTTGAGATAAAGAGAGAGAAGAAGGCTCTTGAGTAAAATTTCTTATTGAATCAGATGAAACTCAAGTATCAACTTGAAGATGGTTCCAAAAAGAAATTTTTCTTGATACAATGCATTAAAGCTAATAAATCTGTCAAAGAAATTGAACGCTCAATGAAAATCTTTGATTGATTACTAGTTTTTTGAAGTGTAGAAGATCATTCTTCATGATTAACTCTTTCTCTTAATCTTCCAGAGGATAGGAATCATTATTTTTGCTTATAAAAATAATCAGAACATTAATAAAATAAATTATTTTTTGTTACACTTTTTTAATTGTAATATTTATTGGTGAAACTAGACATGATTAGAAAAAGTAGAAAAATTGAGAAACAACTATATTCAAAAAATATTAATTTGAAAAAAATTCAGTCATTTCTCTCAATCTTGACTAAACAATGATGAATAATCAGTAGCAAAGCCAAAGTAAGAAATAAATCATGAGTGAAAGAATTCCAGATAAAGATAGGTGACCCAAAACAACTTTGAGAAAAAAATGATAAATAATCTCATTTTCACAGCCAATCTCACAAATCAACCAAGGCAAATCACTTAAAATTTTTATTAAATCTTAAGTAAGATACCTTCTAAAAATGCTTAATATTTGATAACATATCTTGTGATTTTTCTTTCAAGCACAATGAATCATTTTTGCTGTGCCTCAAAATACATTGTTTAAATTTCTCCAACAAGTGTTTTCTATTTGTAAGAAAATACAGTGTGTTTAGGATAATATACATTTGTCTCACAGCCAGGTTCTTCCTGGCTGGGAGAAAACCAAAAAAAAATACTTACATCAATCATAATACCAAAGTTTCTGCAACAAGCAGTGACTTTGGTTCTCTCCCAGCCAGGCTCTTCCTGGCTGGGAGAGAAATTAAAATTTAAGGGCAGTTATCCAGAGACAACCTTAACTTCTAATTATAGCAATTACCTGCATATTGTTACCTGGTGTCAACCTAAAATTCTAATTATAGTAAATAACTGAATATTATAGCCTGGAGACAACCTATTAGACATAAGTGAAATAAATATTTTATTCAATGACAATCTGTATCACATAATTTGTGCTATATGAAACCATCTATTTACCCTAACCCTAACTCCAACCCTAATTCTAACACTAACACTAAAGTTTATCATGAAAATGATGGAATTCTGACCCTACTGTTGGGAAATAATGAGAAGAAAAGTGATACTGCTAATTTGATTGAGGGCATGATACTTCTAACTTTATTGAGCAAACAATACTTCTAACTTATTTGAGGGAAAGGAACTTCTAATTTTGTTGGTTGTATACTATGCATGGCTAAATACAAAGTAGGCTGTGCATGGTTGAAGGTCATATAATTTTTATGGAATTGCTATAATTAGAAATCTAGGCTGTGCTGGATAAAATCCAGGTTATCACCAGATAACTGCCCTTTTTTTCCTTTCTAAGAATTATCTAATACTTTTACTCTTAATCTATTATGAACCTAATTGAGATATTAGCTTTTCTTTAAAAGACTTTTCTACTTTGGTCAATTTTAATTGTATGATTAAGAGCTTTTTACCCAAAAAACTCTCACTTCTATTTCCTTATTCAGATCTGTATGTAATGTACTGTACTGTACTTTATATGTAGTCCATGCGCATATAAATAAGGCACCTAATGTGTGTCATCTAGAGGATAATTACAACTTTTCTTACAAACTCAATTGTACCTGAGAACACTAAGGAATCAAAATGGCTTAATAATAAGTTCTTGTTATTCCATAACTTTTCTTTTCTATATTAGGCTAATCCTTAATTACACCCACTACTTCTTATTCTATATAGTTATTCTTAGCCTTAAAATCTATTGTCTACAACAATTAACTTTTCAAAACCTTAATAATTTTAATCAGCTCTCCTTTTAACTCAAATTTAACTCATAGCTTTTCTGTAAAATCCAATAACTTACTGCTAAAATTGGATTGGTACTCTCCCCTTTCTCCTTTATACTTGCGCCTATATAATGCACACCAATTTAATGTAATAAAACCAAGTTGACTTCTCTTACTAATTCTTTACGCACTAAGAACTGTGTAGGAATCACAGTCTGTTTAATGAAAAAAATAAATAAATCAATAAATAAAAACTAAATACCTATGAATTTTTTTAATTTTATTTATATATATATATATATATTGGTTTAAGTAAGTTGTTTTTGCTGTTGGTTATTAAAAGTAGATATAGTCTCTACTGAATTTAAAGCAAATAACAAAATAAAATTCATATTATATGTATGTACATACAAGTCAAACTGTGGTTCATGATATAATTTGATGTATTTTTTATAGAAAGAATTGGGTTAATGATGTCTGTCTCCATAGTGACTTAAAAATCTTTCTTTTGCTGTGAAAATAAAGATCAAAAAAAACTAAAACTAAAACTAAATGGTGTGCCATTTATGTTTGAGTAAAGTGATGAACAGAAGACACATTAAAAAAATGAAAGCAATGTATTGCTGCACTTTTTATATTTTAATTTTTAAATGGATTAATTGATATATTGTATGTTTTTTAGACACATAAATAAATAAAAAAAAGCTGATCTCCATAATCTCAGTTATTACACCATTTTAAGATTGAGAATTGGTATGATTGGTTTTTAGAAAAGGTATTTTATTCATTGCAAAAAAAAGTATAAAGTATAAAGTGAGAAAGGGAGGATACTAACAGGGAACTTTATTTAATATAAATAAAGAGCAGGGGATATAAAGATATGAAAAGCAGACACAGAAATCAAGAGACCAAAGTATGGGTGAGTGAACTGATTACATGTTTTTCAGTGACCAGAACCAAAGTGATTGATGAAGCAATTAAAGCAGTTCAACAGAGTGGGTTAGGGAAAGAAAAGAGTGGATGGTTTATTTGAGAATTTTGAGAACAGAACTATGTGATTATGAGTTATGCTCATAGTGAGATAGTAGTGATGCATTTGGTGGATGTTGTTATTGGTTGTATTGAAGAATATTTAGATCAGTATGGAGGAAGGGTTGAAATTGAAATTGGATGGAAAGCTGTCTGTGACTTTTCCAGTGAAGCAGCGTAGGTTGAAGTTAATGTGAATATTAATGTGAACTGAGAGTGAGATGAGCATTTCTTCTGTCTTTTGGGTGAGAGAGTCAGAGTGAGTGATATTGATGCACACTGTCTGTCTGATGACTGGCCATGATTGCCACTGTCTTCCAAAAAATAATAAAACAAAAATTCAAATACCTTAAACAAATGGCTGGAGTTGCTGAAACTAGCAGCAATTTTGGTTCTCTCCCAGCCAGGTTCTTCCTGGCTTGGAGATTTTAAAGAAATGTTAAGAAAAATAAAATTAAAAAAAATAAAACAAAAAATCACTTACCTTAAACAAAAGACCAAAGTCTCTGAAACTAGCAGCCACTTTAGTTCTCTCCCAGCCAGGTTCTTCCTGGCTGGAAGATATCAAATAAAAAATTAAATTAAAAAAATTAAAAAAACACCCACAGTAACATTGATTTATTAAGAAATATTTTAATATTGGTTCTTTCCCAGCCAGGAAGAGCCTGGTTGCAAGAGAACACAAAAAAATGTAAAAAAAAAGAATTTTAAAATTTTCACCAAAAAAGACTGTACTCACCTTTAACAAATAAATAAATAGCCCTTTGTTGTTGGGGAAGAAGATTTATCTTTTAAAATTAATGCTTTCATATAATTCAATTTTCAGAAATTTCAGATTTAATAATGTAAGCTCTTTACCATTCAAATTAATAGAAAAAATGTGCTTCCTTCAGGTCAGGATGGGGAGTTAAGTGGGGTTTATTAGTTTTAGCCCCCCCTATCAACAAAAATAATTTTTTGGAAGATACGTTTTAGGGTTTTTATTTTTATTTTTATTTATTTAAAAGAGATTTAATATGAAAAGAATTGGAAATGGATGTCAAAATAAGAGCTCATATTTCAGAAGGCCAAACTTATCCATATGAGGAGGGTGTTACATCTCATGGCCCTATCCCTGCATTCTCTGAATCTTACAACACTGGGACCTATTTCATAGCTCATGTCTCACCAAAGCCTTCTGTAATTCAACCTGCTAATCATGAAATTCATCCAGTGATTGTGAAGTCCTTTCAATTTGCAGAATTGATGAGCTTGGGGATGTTGGAAGATTCCAGGAAATGTTGTGAATACCTAAGAATTTTAAGGCATAAAATAAAGACTAGTTCTGCTCATAAAAAAGGAGGTGGTGAGGGTAATATGTATTCTTCTGGGGAATGAGATTCTTCTCAACATATATTTGAAATCAGTAAGTATATATATTAATTTTCAAACATTTTTAAACTTCATTATAGTTATTAAATCTCCAGGTCTTTATATAAACTTAAAAATAGATGATGAGCAAGTACAGGAGGTTTTAGGATTCATCTTTTAATTTTAAACCTTTTTATTTAAGCATCTTGCTTCTAAGTACTATCATAACTCTCTTAAACTGGTGACTGAACTAGATCTTCCTTGCTATGATGGTGTTAATTCTTTTGGAGGTAGCTTAACTTGGACTTCTGGGGGCTTCTCCAATGTACCACACAAAGATTTGAATGTCAGTGATATTATCTTGGGTGTTTGGTGACCAAAAATTTTAGATGGAATTTTGGATGAATATTCTTGGAAGGAAGACACACCTAGACAATATTGAGGCCACTTTATCTTTCCAGAGCTCAAGTATATGGTGGAGTTTGAGAAGTGTGATGGTTTATGGGTAGTTATTTGTCCTGCTAAAAAACTTTATCATCAAACAACTCCTGAAAAAGGGTTTGGTAACTTTAAAATACAAGTTTCTACAATTCATATCAGTAAAAGACTATCAAAATTTATTAAAACATTAAAAATACTTATACCAGATGTTGTAATGTCTGATTAGATAGAAATGAAAGAAAAAGAAATATTAGAATACTTACATGATAGCTTTTTTCAAAAATTATTTGATAATACTGGTTGTTTAGAAATTGATAACTATTATTATTATTATCAAAAGGCATGTATATCATTAGAAAAATACATTTAATTTTATCAGAATGGGAAACTTAAATACATATAGATTGAGGGATACAAGAGGAGAGGAAGAAAAAGATATGAGGGGTGAAAGAAAAAAAGAATGAAATATAATAAAAAATTCAAAAGAGTTGTGCCGAGAAATGATGGAGTGTGATTGGAATAATGATAGAGTGTATCCCAGTGGAAATTAAGTTTTGTGTTTCAAGGGGGGGAGAGCTGGTGCAGGTTCAGGATCTTCTTCTTTATGAAGATCATACCACTCATCCTTCAAATCAGCCAGGATATTATGGAGTATAATGCAAGTTATTATCCAATGATTTGCAGTTTTGATTTCATTTTTTTTTGAAATTGTATTCTGAGTTTGCAGAGACTAGAGAATCTTCCCCTTAAAATCCCAATAGCATGTTCAATTTTTACTCTTGATTGTGCAAGATAATAATTAAAAGATGTTTTTAGGCCATTTTCTAAAGTTACGCCTTGGAAAGCAGGTATAATAGGGGGTGTCAGTTCTGGCAAATCCGCACTTACAAATCCACACTTAAATTTGACCAAATCCGCACTTAAATAAGTGCGGATTTCCAAAACACACTAGCCCCAATACTGGTGGATTTCAAAATGAAATAAGTCACTTATTTCACTCAAATCCGCACTTTCTCAACCAAAAGTGCTGATTTCACCATCAAGTCCCATTTCACTGATTTGTCAGCATCATCCCATTCATACGCAGCACTCCGCAGCACAACACTTCATAACTCAAAACATTGTACATCACTTACATCTTCATATCATATCATATAAGAGTTATGCCTTCCTCACTTTCAAATCGTGATAAATTACATAAAGCAATGACTTTCATGGCTCATAAACTGCTCTTAGACTCTGATTGCAATTCTGATTCTGATCTAGAAGAAGATTTTGTCTTTTTATCAAAAATGGCCATGAAAAGTTACCTTCTTCCCAGAAAGCCTCAAGTACTTCATACCCCCAAGTACACCATCCAAACACTTCTTAAACTATCTACACCCAGTTTTAGACAGCTGTTCAGGACTTCTCAGGAATGTTTCCTTAAATTTCTTGAGCTTATTCAGGATAATTCCATATTTCACAATAATTCTCAAAAAGAACAACGACATCCTTCAATTCAATTGGCCATCACACTATGTTGTTTGGGTTCAAATGGTAATGGAGCCACTTTGAAACGTTTAGAAAATGTCTTTGATTTAGGGTATGGTTCAGTTAACACTTATACCAAACAATGTATCACTGCCATCAACTCCTTGTAATCTCAACTTCTCACCTGGCCAACAAAAGAAGAGTGACTTGAATCATCTCAGGTTATGCAAGCAGAGGGCTTCCCAGGATGTATTGGTTTTGTTGATGGTACTGCTATTCCTTTGAGCCAGAAACCTGCTCAAGGTTGAAACAATTACTTTCACATTCTTGTCAAAAATTTTCACCGAAATATTTACAAGTCAAAAAAATTCCATATCTGTTTTAAAAAATTGGCAAAACTCTCCCCTGCATTTTATTGAAGCAAGGGGTGGATATCACCAAAATTTTTCTAAGTCATCAATTTCACATGTCAGATTTGAAAATTTGGCAATACCCCCCCCTGCATTTTATTGAAGTAAGTGGTGGAAGTCATCTAAATTTAATATAATTACGTAAATTATTAAATAAATATCTAATATATATCAATTTCCCTAGTTTAAAGTAATGACAATCCCTTAAGCCAAAATGCAGATCAAATCTAGAAACAAAAGTTTGGGACTTTCCACAAGTATAGGCTAGAGGAACCCCATGAAACAAATAAATGTTATCATGATTACCATTTATACAACACAAGGTCGTGGGCCCATTACTTTAGTTGAGGAAATTGATACATAAGAAATATTTATTAAAAATTTACAAAAAAATATAAAATTTTTGATGACAACTCTAATCCCCATACTTTTTGGATCTAAATAAAGTTTTTTTAAATCGATTAACTTTACCTTCTTTCATTACCTTATTGATTCTTTGAATCAACTTATGACTGATTTGAAATGAGCAACCAAAATGTGTTAAATGTTGACAGGATTCCAAACCAGGAAGAGCTTTGGTCGTTTGATGATTATCCTTAGAAGAATTCCAAATAGTTTCGATGATACCATTTCCCAAACCAAAATCAATGATGCACCGGTGGTCTGGAAAATATAAACCATGTCATTTGATTTTAGCTGGAGATGGTGTTGGTTGGCCAGTAATCGGTTTGATATATGAGAATATACCAAAAGTAAGAAAATTGGTGTCCTTGGTATCAGTGTGAATTTTATTGTGAAATCCAGAATGAGTGATAATAACATTAGAAAATAAAAGATATTCGTGGCTGATATCTTCCCATTCGGAGTCACACCCATTTGGTATTCCAACTTTGGTTGCAAGTTCATGATTTTTTTCAAATGCTTTATTACAGTGCTTTTTGAGTTGAAGAGCAAGAAAAGAGTTAAAGGAAGGTAGAGTGTCCCATAAGCAAAAATCTTCATCTTTTTGAGCTTTAGTGATATTCTTGAGCAATGAATACATGCCTATATAATTGAAATGCCTAGATAATAATCATATAAGAGTTTCAGAATCCTTATCCTCTAAATATGCAATATAAAAATGTGAAATAAGATAAGTGAAATTCGGAAAAAAGGCTCAACTTCAAAGGTCAAAATCTCAGCAACCACTGAACCTAATTCAAACCTGTTTGAGGGAAATGAAAGATATGCTTTAGTAGAATATTCAGTTAAAGGACATGTGATTTAAATAAACCTAACCCTAATTTGTTACATAAAAAAATTAAATAAAAAATTAAATTGGGAAAAAAAAGGCTCAACTTTAATGGTCAATATCTCAGCAACCACTGAATCAAATTCAAATCTGTTTGTGGGAAATGAAAGGTAGCCTTCAGGAGAATCTTCAGTAAAAAGAACATTAGATTTGAATAAACCTAACCCCAATTCCAAGTTTGATTTTCAAAATTTTACAAAAACGTGAAAAGTGGTAATGAAGATGAGATCAAAAGGAGTTTTATAAGTTCACTGTTATCCAGATAAGAGTCATACATATATTTAAGTATGAAGTTTTCATAAAAGGAATGAGATATCATATAGGCATGAAAAAAAGGAGATGAAACTTACCTTGATTGAAAAGTAGGAAAAATAGAGTGAGAAAGATTGATGTTGGAATTGTGGGGAAATTGAATATGGAGTAAGTGAAATGCATAAAGAATGTGCAATGTATGTGTTTCAATGAAATGGAGCCAAAAAAAAGTGAAATAAGGGAAAGGGGGGATAATGACCATGCCAAGGAGGGATGAAGAGTAGGGTGATGGAGGTAAAAAAGAAAGTAAAGAGGGAGAGAAAAAAAAGGTTAATTATAACATTGAAATCCAAAATAACCACTTACAAAAAAAATTTAGATAAAAAAAATAAAATAAACAGAAAAAAACAAAAAAAAATTATAATTAGTAATCAAAAAATCAAAAAAAAAAAAGAATAAAGTGACTTACCTGGAGAGATGAGATGACAAAATGAATGAAACCAAATTGTTTGAGGGATGTTGGAGGAGAATAGGAAAAGGATATGAGGGATGAATGAAAAAAAAAATCACTGACAAAATATGCGATTTCATGTTGAGCTGGTGAAAGAAAACCAATGAGCCATCCAAAAAAAAAAAATTCACTGTAAATTCCAAAAAAAATGAATATGCAACAAACCAAAATACCAACCCAAGTGAATGAAGTACACAAAGAGGACATTTGGAGAGTACAAAATGGTATGGGAAAGAAAGGGATGATGTGGCCAACATGTGGTTTTGAAAAAAAAATCACAAAAAAAGTGCTGATTTGAGGTCAGAACTGACACCCATAGAAAAAAGATTAAGAAGTAGAAGAAATAAGTAAAAAAGAATGTAAACATGCCTGGTCAAAATATTGAAAATGTCAGGAAGGGGTGTGTGCCGAGGATTGATGGGTAGGTAGCGAGGAAGGTCAGTGTGTCACATGTGACAGGGATGGGGTAAGAAAGGAAGGGATGTTTTGTGGCCAAAATGTGGTTGTGAAAAAAAACGGGAAAAAAGTGCTGATTTGAGGTCATAACTGACACCCTTTTTTGAAATAAGTGACTTTTTTGCAAAATTTAAGTGCTGATTTGGTTTGAAATCCGCACTTAAGTTAAGTGCGGATTTGCCAGAACTGACACCCCCTAATGTATTTTCCACTTGCATATGCTGAGTCTGCAAGGAGGTACTGATATTTGTCTAAGTAATGGTCAGGATTTTGAGAAATCTTCATTCTTTGGAACATGGAAGAGCCATGACATGAGCCAGGGCAGCCACTATGAAAAGCAATAAACTATTTGTTGACATCACAGACAAGTTGAATGGAAATAGAGTATCTACAAAGAAAATAAAAAGTTAGTTTATGAAAGATGTGAAATTAGAGAATATTTTGAAGAAACCTTTTTTTGCAATCAAAATTATGGTTGCCATCATGAGCAGGTTTTTGGCTCAAAGGTATAGTTGTACCATCAACAAAACCTATACACCCAGTGAAACCTTCAGCTTGCATTACTTGAGAGGATTCAAGTTGCTGTTGTGGAGTTGGCCAAGCAAGTGTTTGAGACTTGAGAGAAAGGATAGCAATCATACAGCACTTGGTGTATAATATGACAGTACCATATCCTATTATAAAGAGATTATCTAAATGTCTTACAGCAGCACCATCTCCATTTGAACCAAAGCAACATAGTGCAACTGCAAGTTGAAAGGCAGAATTATGCTGTTTGTTATGGGAATTATTATGGAAGATATGATGATTGGAGATGAGTTGAGAAAGTTTGAAAAAAGAATCAGGAGAAGTTTGAAGAAGTTGTGTGAAGTTTAAATGAGGAATTTCAAGAATTGAGGCAAGATCATATCTGGGATCATGATAACAATTTGGCCCCCTTGGAATGATGTAACTTTTTCGAAAGATAAGACATATAAGCTAAAGTGTCTTCCAAACCAGAGTCAGAATCAGAGTCAGCAGCTAATGTTAAAGTGATAGCATTCATAGCTGAGTGAAGTTGCTTCCTAGTAGAGAGGTGCTTCATTATTTTTGGTAGAAGGTTTAGGTGATGAGTGGGAAGTGGGAATTCACCACCAAATGAGCAGGTGGGGTGTGTAGATAGAAATATATGTGTTGTGCTCACCACCAAAATTTAGTAACATAGAGTGAAGAGAGACATAAGGATGGCATCTGCAATTGTATGTCATGTGACTTTCTTACAAACTAAACATGGATGTGGTGAGTTTGGGATCAGGAATTACAAATGGAAATTGTAGTATAAAAGGTGGGAAAATGCATTATTATGTATTCCTTATCCACTAGCCCTGGGGCTAGTTGATAAGAATCTTCTACAATTAATAATTTCAGATGTGGGAAAAAAAATTCCTGATCCCTAATTGCAGATCCCTGAACATTGATACCCCCTAATTATTGGTAAAGGATGCACACTGACCCAACTTACAGACACAGTGTTAGATACCTTTATCCTGGTAAAATGTTGTGTTGTCCATCAAAAAAAATTATGAATATCATCCGGGATCAAAGAATTGGCTTGGGTTGATTCTGTGCTCATTGGTGGTGGCTCAGAAGGGTTCATGATACCACAAAAAATAAAAAACAAATTAGGTGGTATCAATGTTCAAGGATCCACAATTAGGGATCAGGAATTTTTTTTCCTGGGATCAGACATTATTAATTGCGGAAGATTCATATCCACTAGCCCCGGGGCTAGTGAATATGGAATCTACAATAATGCATTATTCCACCTCTTATACCCCATTTTCCATTCCTTATTCCTGATCCCAAACTCATCACATCCATGAGGCATATCCAGAGAGTAGTCCAAGATGTGGTTATGACAGAAAGTTGTCCAAGATGTGGGTATGAAAAATTGAGTAGAAAAATGTCGGATAAGAGGTGAACATTGACACGTAAAGTGTCTTATAACCCAATTATTAGCAAAAATAATTGCAGAAGATAATTGGGGTATAATGATTTTTATCCGCAATTAATTTAATTGTGGATCCCTGAACATTGATACCCCCTATTAACTGGAACAGTAAGTATCATGAAATGATTGAAGCAAAACTAAAATCACCTCCCTAGTTATTTCCCATGTTACCTAATTCTTAATAAATACTGGTTGATTCCCTTATGATTTGCCCTTTACTCAATAACTCATCTATGGTACTTCTTTAATGGCCCTTTCATTTCCCTTCCCACCTTGCCTCATCTCACTTGTACTTAGTTTTATTTTATTTGTTACTTCCTCCATGCCCCAGCTAGGTGAGATTGTATGAAACAAAAAAGAAAGTATAGATAAAAGAAAATGAATAATAAAAAAATAGTTAACTATTGAGGGAGGAATGATAGACTGATTGATGGGTAAGGATGGCAAGGCGTTAACACTGACGCTCCGAAGAATCGGTGGCGTTCACACATTTTATGTAAACCCAATGCGAACGCCCGGGTGACGATCACACTGGGAACGTCTGCGATTTGTTGGTGGTGTTAGGTGGGTAGTCATGGAATGGTGGTATGATTATCTGAGCTTAATTAGGCTTGGCTCTATGTACCTAGTTTTGCTGCGGTTTAAGTTTTGGTGAGTCTCAATGGTCAAAAATTATTTCAAAAAACCAACAAACTTTATGAAACATGCAGTAATCTTTTTCTGAAACTTTCTGAATTTCTGAAAAAGCCCCTGAGCAACATCTAGATCAAGGAAGAATACGGAATGAAAAGTGATGAGTTTCTTCTTTAAGTTCGATTAGTTGTTATATTTCTTCTTTGCGGGGAATGGTGGATAAAGCATTGTTTCATAATATTGAAAAGGGGTGTGGAGTTACCGATCATAATTTTGGTTATCAAATTTCTATAGTTTTCACTCTTATGAGGATTGGAAGAAATTTTTCGAGGATGATGATGTGAGAAGCTATTTTTATTGAGGCTATTTACGGGAGTTTTGCTCAATGATAGATGTTTATTTAACTAAGATTAATTTATTTCACATCACTGTGTGTCTAGTTTATATACATTGTGAGACTTGGCTGCGGCGTAAGTGAGTTAACCCTAGTTTTGCCCTAACAATTTTCACTATCGATTTGTTTTGATTTTCCGATCTGCTGTAACAACCTCTGTGTAAGTCGAAGAATAGATATTAAGCTTAAGGTTTCAAAATAAGTCTTATTTAAAGCTATGCAACGGAACCATTATACTGAATTAGACAAAGAGTAATTCTCAGAGGAAATCAACTTGAACGTAAACGGTATTGATCCTGCTAAAAGTTCTCAAATGCAGACCGTAATTCTTTAAAGCCTACTGATAATATCACTAATTTTTGAATGGAGTCATAGAGTTCAATCGACTTAATCAAAATGAAGAAAGGTATAATAAACAACTAGTTGTAGTTTCAGTGCTAGCCACTCAGTAAAAACACTTTCGCTTGTTACTTTTTTGTAGGAAAAGGAAATTATTGGCTTCCTTTGGATGGCAAGCGAGCCAAATTTTACACACTTACCAAAAGAGCCCCTCTTGTTCTTTGTGCTGAAAATTCGCAAGCGATTGGGTGTTTGCTGCGAATGAATTACAAAACGTGAATTTTTAATCGAAGGAAAATAGTGTGGAATAAAAATACAATCGAGGAAAAGATTTGGAGATATTGATTGAAATGAGATGTAGATTAAACAGAATCGAGAATAAGGAAATGTGTATCACGTATTTAAAGCTGTTCATAGAAAGGTTGTCGTCTAAATGCAAAAATTTCTAAATTTTTAAACAGAAAGATTGACATATGACACCAAACTTGACAAATTTCTGGTTCAAGGAGGCTAATTTTACTGGCAAATGTCAATGTTTTTGTCTAAAAAATGTGAACATTTTTGCGCATTGGCGGCAACCTTTCCATGGACAGCTGTAATATAAAAATGTATACAGCTGTTTGAGAAAACCTTGCTCTTTTTTTGCCCCTCATCCACCGCCAAAAGCGGCATAAACTCATGTTTTTGGCGGGGAGTGGAAGGCGAAAAACAAAGCAAGCTTTTCCCAAATAGCTGTATAATCTGATTTCATGACCGTGGAAATAGGTTCTTAATGATGATTCTAGAAGGTTTTCACGATGGAAGATCCTTAATGAAATCATTTTAAGACCCACTTTCTGAGTGTGGGACTCCTCTGTTGAACTACTTCTATATTTAATCGATTTTTACAGATTTCCTCTTGCAACATATTACCTTATGAGTTCTCTAGTAGTAATCCTTGCAGTAGTGATTCAGGTAATTAATAATTATCTGTGATGACATAGCAACATACATGATGGTAATCTAACAGCCTCCATGTTGAGGCGCTTTAATACAAATTTGATAGAATGAAAGCTTCACTACTTTCTGATCACCTGTGTTGGTCTTGAAGCGCCTTGAGACTTAGTGCCTGCTATTCGATTGATTACATGGTTTCATTGAAAGTGACGTTAGCAGGTAGCCAAAAGATTTTACACATCGACATTGATGATCGGCGCTGAAACTTTAAATCCCAAAATGAGCTCAAGACAAGATTCTGTCCCCTTCAGTGTGGGCCCCACTGAGACCCTTTTAATGGGCCTCCTGTTACTGTCCGCCAGTTTTTTTATCTCCACTTCTGTTCTTGACATGCTTCCTTACACATTTACTGTCCTATATTTATTCGTCTTTATTTTTTTTAATTTTGCCTTAGCTGCTCAATCTGAAGGGCGCGCAGCCCTCAATTCCTCCTTCGACACTGAGTTTGCATCGTATGGTTACCGGGGATGGAGCACGTGGAGCTTGCAAGCGTATAAGGGTGCAGTAAGTGAAGTGCTTTAAATTTACCAAGCTGTTGCTCTAACAGGAAAACGTACAGGGTTATGGGTTCAATTGGTCGAGTGAAGAACATGTACAGGCCCAAGCCGATGTACTTTCCCGAGAATTTCAGCAATTTGGGTGAGTAAGTAAACTGAGATTCATAACAGAAACTATGGAGCTGAAAAGTCAAATAGATATGACCGTATTAATCTAGATTCTGGTTGGCAGGTAAGAAAAGATAAAATTAATATTTTAAGAGGAATTTTAATGTTAATGTTTTTTATTTTTATTTTTTTTAGGACCTAAAGCTTGATCCTTACGGAAGACACAAGCTTAACGCTGATCGATATCCGTCTGGTATCAGTCATCTCAGAGGCTTCCTGGCGCAGCGTCAACTCAAAATGGGCTTGTACTATCTTCCGGGTAAATTTTTCATGCTTGACATCTTCTACCCCGCTAAATTTAGATTGACATGCTAATGTGTAACTAGGTGTTGACTCCCGCGCTGTGGATGCAAAGGTGCGCACTTAGATTAATCACATTTTCTCATCTGCGTCTAATGTGTATAGATATATCTTCCATGAATCAAGTCACCCATTTTTGGAACTCAATACACTTCAGATCAGATCATTCATTGCCCTTTATACTTAGGACTCAAGGATTGTAATCGTCCCCGTGCAAATGCCTTTTCAAGTGGCTATGCCATCAACTACTCCCATCCGGGAGCCCAACTCTATATTGACAGCGTGGTTGATCAGTTGTATGAATGGAACATTAGCTTCGTCAAATTGGATGGAAATGTACCTGGCTCGTCGGTTGATGTCGAAAAGACTGAATGGAAAAACTGTGATACGTTTCCAGACTTGAAAGCATGGCGTTCGGCAATTGAAAGTCTCTGGAAAAAATGGCGCTCGTCTGGTAGGGAAAAAATATGGCTAGCCGCAAGCTGGGAATTACCTTTGTCTCAATCTAATCGCTTGGAAGAATCTGTTGACAGTTGGAGAGTTTCAATTGATATCGAGGCTTACGGAAATGTAATGACCACTTTTGATCGAGTAATCAGGAACGCGAAGAAAGGTGCTGAGTGGACTAGTTTTGGTACCAGCCAAAGAAGACACGGTCTTTTAGACCTAGATTCAGTCTTGATTACGAATATGACAATGTTTGAATCCCAAAGTTTAATAACAATATGGGCTTTACTTGTTTGCTTTCCATCTTTTTTAGTTACTTTTTTTTCAATCCTGATTTTTCTGTTTGTAGGGCTCACCTTTTTATCTAGGTGACGATTTGCGGTATTTATCGCAAGAAAGAAAAAATCTTTTATTGAATCCTGAGGTTCTTGAAATTCAAATGATTTCAGGGCGCAACCCGGCTCGGTTGCACAACTATCAACGATCAAAAGGCTCTCTTACAGCTCTATCAAGTAACAATCACATGAGGATGGTGCGGTCAAAATTTAGAATGCTTGCTACCTCGATGCCCGAAATGTTCACTAAACTTAATGTCCTGCTTGAACAAACTGAAAAATCGCCTATAAAACGGGCTGAAAGTGAAAATAAAGCTGAAGCAGAGGAATGGAAGCATCAAATTTGGTATTCCCAATTTGAAAATGGTGATATATTCCTAGGAATCGTAAATGCAGGAGAACAAAATCAGTCAGATAGTATGTGTTTCCTCATCTCCCTCTTTCTTTGAAATATTCTTTTTCTGTTTACTTATGTAGTAAAATGAATGTTATCCATTATCAATTAATACAGAGCCTCTGGAAATAAAAATTCTGTTGTCTGATTTACAGATTAATTTTAAAAGCAATTCATCACCTTATCAAGTTCGTGATTGTTGGAAAAGAGAAAACATTGGAACTGCATCACCCGATTCAGCATTTCTAGTGAAGCTTGAACCGCATCAGTCAGCTCTTTACCGATTGACTCTAAATTCGTAAATATGTTTTCAAGGTTGATTATTTGTAACAAGACAATTATTTTTTATTTTACATGATAATGAATACAAGATAATTTAATATTAACATTCTAATCAAAGGTGCTAACTTGAGCTCTGAATGTACAATATCTACCATTCTAATCTTAATTTTGTAATTTTATCCTGAATGTCATTCATTTAATGAAAATCTGATGAATCATAATCCTCTAACGTGTAACAAAACAATGAGTTTTCGAGAGCCTTTTGAGATTTATGAAATGGTAATTTTTCTAGATGCATTTCATAACTCAGTATTAAGCCAGCTACAAGCCAACAAAATACAGTTTTATACCATATATACACGTAAAAAGAATGTTTCATTAAAAGTAAATACAATGGCATTTCTTCTGTCCTTCTTTCCTTGAGCTAAACATCGAATTGCTACTCTAACTTTAGCATTGAACAAACATTTAGGTATAACCCTATTTAAACCACCATTCATCCATTAGTTCCATTACTATTCTGATATTTTATAAGAGATTCCAGGCTATCTGGTAGGTTTCTTAACTGGAGCCTATTCCCCCTTGGTGATATATTTAAATTTTTAAGTACTGCTTTTCAAATTGTGCAGCTTTCACCTTCTCTTGTTTGCGATTTTTTTTTTTGTTTGACACATCCCTCTTAAATAAAGTTCTCTGCTTAGTATATGAGATATTCAAGATTACACATGATTTTGGTTTTTATTGCTTCTTTCTTGCCACTCCCAAGATTAGTAAAATTATCGAATGTAGGTTTTTGATACTGGTAAACTGGCTAGTAAAAATCCTGTTAAACAAGACATAAAATACTTGAGACATACTAAAACAAGAAAAAATCTAAGGAAAAAAGAATCATTATTACAGAGAATGATATCACTACGTGGGAAAAGGGTATCGCAGGCTGTCCTGCGACAACCGATTGCAAGCCAAAAACTGGCCTTGAAAACTACAAAGGAGCAATTTTGATGTCCTGCCAAAGTTAAATGTGTCTTGCGACAGTGCTAACTGTTTCTGCACATCCCTTTCATTCTTCTAGACTATTTTTTTATTTTTGTATTTCCCTTATTTTTTCACATTCAACACAGCCTGCAATAAAGATGCATAGTCTCCTCAGTGCTTGACCATGGGCTACATAATGACTTCTTTAGTTAGGAATCACTTGGAAAACAAGAAAATAAGTGTGAATTTTTGCATTTTAGTTATTTTAATTATCTCTCTAGCTACATAATTAGCTTTTGATTTTAGAATCATTTCAGATATAATAAAATAAGTTTGATATTTTGTATTTTAGTTAATTCAGATAGTTAGTTAGATGGCAACAAAGTGAGTTTTTATATAATGAATCACTCTGCTAATATAAAAATCAGCTTGTTTGTTTGTTTTCTGGTCGCATTTTATAGTTAGATGCCTACGAATTTGGTTTTTTACTTATGAATCACTGTGAAAATAAGAAAATCAACTTTTTTTTATTTTTTAGTTAAATTTGTTAATTAGATGCCCACGTAGTTAATTTTTTTCACTAAGGAACCACTTTTCAAATAAAAAATAAGCTTGATTTTTTGTTTATCAGTTACATTTATCAGATATATAACTAATTAGATAGTGTATAATTTAGTGCTGACTTTGTTATTATTCAATCAATGCAAAATTTTGGAGCAAGGTGTTGGTGTGGTGGCTGGAAAGGTGATGGTGTGGTGGTCATAGAGGTGGTAGGGAGGTAGGTTAAGTAGTGGTGATGAGGTGATGAGTGAGGTGGTGGTGGGGTTGTAAGCAAAGTGGTGAGGATGATGAGATGGTGAGGAAGGCGGTGGATAGAAAAGGGATGGAGATGGGATGGAGAGGAAAAATGGAAAAATTGGAGAGGGTGAGTGAAGTTGTGTGAAGAGAAAAAAGGTGAAGGTGTGGCATATGAAACAAAAAAAATGTGCCATGTGAAAAAAATAGAAAAAACAAAGAGGATTGGCAGTCAATATGCAGCCAAATCACAAGTGTTTGCAGAAATTTTGACAAAAAAATCAAAATTCACACTCACAAAAAAAGATTTTTCTATACAAAAGATTGAGTATGAGTTGGGGGTACTCCCATTTGAATAGGCAAATCATTTCTTACGGGAGAATTTTTTTTTTGTCAAAAATACCATAATTATTTGTGTTATGGCTATAAGGGGAGGGAAGCAGGAAAAAGCAGAGGCGAGGGGAGAGGAGAAGAGACGGTGAGTCAAAGGGGAAGGGATCTGAGGCTTAGATGTTGCAAGTTTTTTTTTTGTGACATGCCATAGTCTAGTTGCTTCAGGAAAGCCTTCAAGGTTGTTTCCATGTAGTGAATATAAGTTGGATGCTCATGTAAAAATTGATAGGTTTTTTTGACTAGGGTAAAAAAATAAAACATGGAAATCTGGTGGGGGACTTGTTAGATTTTGGACCATTTGGTTAGTTCTCTCCTTTAGCCATCTCTCCTTTTTATTTTTCTCTTTCTCTCTTATCTTCACTATTTTACAATAATTATGTTCCACTGTTCTTAACTGTCACTTGTTTACCAAGAAAAGTCTTCTTTGAGTGACTTTGTTTTATTACAGTTCCCAGCAACATATTCTTGTCACCACTTATTTTTTTTGCTTTCTGTCTTTCTCTCTGTTCTTTAAGCCCCCACCATCTTGGCAATATGGAGAAGTCAACCAGTATTACCGAAACTCTACTGAAAATACCAACAGTTTGAAACTCCATGAAAATGTAATTCTCACTTTGAATTTTTTGAAAACATGCCCACCAAAGAAAAAAATATATTTCTGGCTGATTATTTTCAATTTTTTTTCTTTTTTTGTGAAATCACTTTTTAGCCTCTCCTCTCTCAATTGGTACCACTAAAACCAAGATGCTATTCTTTGATGTTGATATGAAAAACATTCTTGATTCAAAAAACTGAATTCCTAAAAAAATACTCCATTTGTGATTTTTCTTGATGATATTTAGATTCTAGAGGCATAATAGGGGGTGTCAGTTCTGGAAAATCCACACTTAAGAATCCACACTTAAATTTGACCAAATCTACACTTATCTAAGTGTGGATTTATGAAACACACTAGCTCCAACACTGGTGTATTTCAAAAGTGAAATAAGTCACTTATTTCACTCAAATCTGCACTTTCTCAACCAAAAGTGCTGGGTTCACCATTCAACACATCTCACTGATTTGTCAGAATCATCTTATTCATACACAGCACTCCACAGCATAACACTTCTCATTCACACACAGCACTCCACAGCATAACACATCATATCTCTTAACATCATGGATCATCTTCATTTTTCTACCATATAAGAGTCATGCCTTCCTCACTCTCAAATTGTGATAAGCTACATCAAGCAATAATTGTCATAGCTCTTGATCTGCTCTTGGACCCTGAATGCAAATCTGATTCTGACCTTGAAGAATATTTTCTTTTTTTATCAAAAATGGCCAGACAATGTTACCTTCTTCCTAGAAAGCCTCAAGTACTTCATACCCCCAAGTACACTATCCAAATATTTCTAAACCTATCCATACCCAGTTTTAGACAGCTTTTCAGGACTTCTCAGGAATTTTTCCTTAAGTTTCTCTTTCTTATTGAGGATTACCCCATCTTTCACAATAATTCTCAAAAGCCACAACATGATCCATCAATTCAATTGGCCATCACACTATGTTGTTTGGGTTCCAATGGTAATGGAGCTGCCTTGAAACATTTGGAAAATGTCTTTGATTTGGGCTATGGTTATTTTAACACTTATACAAAACTTTGCATCACCACTATCAACTCATTGGAATATCAACTTCTCTCCTTACCAACAAAATAAGAGTGACCTGAATCATCTCAGGTTATGCAAGCAGAGGGCTTCCCAGGATGTATTGGTTTTGTTGATGGCACTATTCTTAATATAAGTCAGAAACCTGCTCATGGTGGAAACAATTACTTTGACCGTAAAGAGAGGTAGCTTATTTTTAATTCTTTACATTCTTTTTCATACTAACACAAGCAACTATATCTTCTCTATAGATATTCAATTTCTGTTCAGCTTATTTGTGATGTCAACAAAAAATTTATATCTTTCTTTGCTAGCTATCTTGGAAAATTTCATGATTCCTACATCTTTCAAAGAATGCAAATCTCAAAAGAGCCTGAATTTTTTTTTGATGAAGATCAGAATCTTCTGGATGATTCAGCTTATGTGAATGAAAAATATGTACTTCCTGCATTTCATGGAGCAGCTTCAGAAAACAGTGAAAATGCCAAGTTCAGCAATCATTTGGCAAAGTCAAGAGTCTGTATTGAACATTCTATTGGTGTCTTGAAAAGTCGTTTTTCCAGCTTAAGGGAATTAAGAAGTCCTCTTAGAACTGGTTCCAAAATGAAGGCTGTCATCAACTGGATTCTGTGTTGCACCATACTTCATAACCTACTTGCTGACCTCAAAGATCAATGGTTAGAGTTTTATGAAGATGAAGAAGTTGAAATACCTCCAACTATATCCAACACTACAGCTTCTTAAACCACTAGCATAAGGGAAAAAAATTCTTCCAATCACACTAGCACATTGGGAGTATTAGCTATGATTTATTCTTAAACTTTTTTCTTCTCTTTAGACTTTGTAATCACATTATAATTTCTAAAAATCATTTACTAAATATACTTTTCTAATGATTTACATACTTTTTGGTAATAATAATACACTTGTTCCATATTTTTAGTGTTATCATCTAAAATTGATGAAAGAAAGTTATCATGCAAAAATTCCAACTTTTCTTTTTCTTTCATAGAAATATAGTCCAGAATATCTATATTTGGAATTAAAATTTTTAAAGTTTTAACAGAATTGGCTAATTTTTTACTTATCTGTATGGATTACCCAAGTCTTGAAAAATTTCTAAACTCTTTGACAGGTGTTTTTTGATGGTATAGCATATTAGCTGGCCATGTAACAACCCATATTCCATCACACTTTTCAAACTCAGCCATTTATTTCAATTCAGGAAATACAAAATGAACTCCATTCTGCCTTGGCCTATTGCTGTCCCATGAGAATTCATAAAAAAGTCCATCTAAAGTTGTTGGAAACCAGACACCTATAGCAAGTTCACTGTTTTCCAAATCCTTATGGGGAGTCTTTGAAAACCCATCTGAAGTCCATGTTAGATTCCCCCCCAAAGCCTCCACCCCATCATAAAAAGGAAACTCTATTTTAGCTCCAAGCTTCAAAGATTCCTCATAGTACCTCTTTGCTAATAGTTTAAATAAATTAGAATAAAATGAAAATATAAGTCCAAGTGCCTCCCTCACTTTATCATCATCTATTGTCAAATTTTGGTAGAGACCTGAAAGATGATTCAGCATTTTGAATTTGGAAATTTAAAATTTGTAATTTACTTATATCAAATACATGTTGACTCCCTAGCTGTTCTCCAGCAGAAAACATATTCCCCTCTCCCTATACTTCCAGATGAGAACCATTGGTCTTGATCCAGTGTCTTAATAATTTCATGTACCTGCAGCATTTCTTAGCATCCTCCAGTTTACCAAGTTCAGCCAATTCCTTTATTTTGAATGACTTCACTATAACAGGATGAATATTTTGATTTTCAAGTTGAATAACTGAAGGCCTTTCTGAGACATGTGCAATTTGGTAGGTGCCTGTGTTGTGCAATCCAAGACATGATGAGGGTATTGTCTCATTTGTTTCAAATCCCTTCAGAAGTGGATACTACTTATACCAAACCTTTTAAAAGTCAGAACCAACATCATCCTTCCAACTTTCACCAGCCATTTGCATTTGAGAAGCTTTTTTTTGTCGACCATTGTGCCTTCATCCACCCATTTAGATAAGCTAGTTCTGAAATTCAAAAAAAATTCAACTATATAGAAAAGAAAAGAAAAAACCAAAAAAAAAAAAAATCAGCAAATTTTTATGATGGCATAAGGTCTACAACTAATTAAACCAACATGCTCAGTATCTCAACAAAGTTTTGTATTTAAAATCAATAAAAAATTATCCTGGTTGGGTTTAATATAACTATGAAATAAAAAAAATTAATAAAAGAAAAAAAACAAAAAAATTGTCAGAAAATTTTTATGATAGCATAAGGTCTAAAACTAATGAAACCAACATTGAGAGTATCTTAAGAAAATTTTGAAAAGGAATTCAAAACAATTTGTTCCTAGCTGGGTTTTAGGAAAAATTCTTCAAAGTTCCTGGAAAAGGCCCACCTTTTATGCCTTCAGATTTCATTAAAGCCCCAATTTTAAAATTTTTTTGTTACCCCATCAGTTTCTTTTTAGTTTTTTATTTTATTTTTTGCTTTTTTTGTCCCAGAAGAATTTCTTCTTCTGGGGCTTCAGTTTTTTTAGAATTTATTTTTTATTTTTTTTGGCCCCAGCAGACTTGCTTCTTCAGGGGCAACTTTTTATTTTTGAAAAAAAAAAATTTTTAGCCCCATTTAAGCTTTCCCCAGCAGAGACAAGTCTTCTGGGGCAAAAAAATTACATGGTTGCCCCAGCAGACTAGCTTTTTGTGATGCAACTACTTGGAACAAGTCACTTGTGTTTGCAAGCAACTTGCAAAAAAAATTCTTGCTTGAAAACTTTATGTCCCAAAGAAAAAAATAATGCAGTGTGCTCTCTCTTGATGTGACTTTAGTTTTATTCATTAGGTTTTATCTAGGCCTGGTAGTGGTATGGCTCCAGTAGAGGGAGAAAAAGTTGCTAGTTATGGGCCAGATACCGCCCTCAAGATTCTTCAAGAGCTGCAGTGGTCAAGAATGTAGTTTTTTTAATATTTTTTTAATTTAAAATTTTTTTCTTTTTCTTGATTTTTTTTTAATTTTTTTAATTTAAATATTTTTATGCTTGAAATTTGATTGAAGTCACATGCTGAAAAGATGCAGTGTCTTTTCTGTTGCATGACTTTATTTCCATTTCTCTGGTTCAAAATCACTATGCAATATAGGGGGTGGACTTGCTAGCAAGTCCCCAACCTGAACTCAGACTGAACTCAGATGGAACTCAGACTGAACTCATACTGAATTCATACTGAACTCTACTTGAAGACCCACAAAAACTGTTATTCTGAGTGGTGTTCATCCCTGATTGTATGGTTCCTTTGTCAATAGCTCAATGTGTGTTCAATCTGTGGTGAATTTGAGTCCAAGGTTGCGGACTTGCTAACAAGTCCGCCCCCCGTATTGCGCGGTGAATGTCAGATGGACTACAGGAAAGTAAAATTGTAGTGAAACTAAGTAAGAGAAATGTAATAATAACATTAAACTGAATCATTTTAAATTATATCACCAAAATCTTGTTCAATAATCAAGAATAGTTAGATAAGACTTGAGCTAGCATCTTGTATGGTCAATCAAAAAGAAGAAAAAAAGGATGTAGTGTTGAGAAATACAGGTCACGTGCTTAAAAAGACGCAGCATCTTTTCTGATCACTTGAAAGTTTTCCATTGCATCAGTAAATTTGAAAGAAATTAAAGAGGTAGAATAGAAAGATAAACCTTGAGTTAGCATCTTGTATGGTTAATCAAAAAGGAGAAAAAATGAATGTAGTGTTAAGAAACAACAGGTCACATGCTGAAAAGACGCAGCGTCTTTTCTGCTCACTTGAAAGTTTTCCATTGCATCAGTAAATTTGAAAGAAGTTTAAGAGGTAGAAAAGACAGATAAACCTTGAGTTAGAATCTTGTATGGTCAATCAAAAAGGAGAAAAAAATGTAGTGTTAAGAAACAGCAGGTCACATGCTGAAAAGAAGCAGTGTCTTTTCTGCTTAGTTGAAAGTTTTTCATTGCAGCAGTAAATTTGAAATAAATTAATGAGGTAGAATAGACAGATAAACCTTGAGTTAGGATCTTGTATGGACAATCAAAAAGGAAAAAAAAAGAATGTGGTGTTAAGAAACAACAGGTCATTTGGTGAAAAGACACAGCGTCTTTTCTTCTCACTTGAAAGTTTTCCATTGCATCAGTAAATTTGAAAGAAATTAAAGAGGTAGAATAGACAGATAAACCTTGAGTTAGTATCTAATATGGTCAATAAAAAAGGTGAAAAAAAGAATGTAGTTTTAAGAAACATCAGGTCACATGCTGAAAAGACGCAGCATCTTTTCTGCTCACTTGAAAGTTTTGCATTGCACCAGTAAATTTGAAAGAAATTAATGAGGTCTAGCTGACAACTTGAAATACAGAAATTGAAATAAAGTCACATGATGGAAAAGATGCTGTGTCTTTTCAGAATGTGACTAAATCACAATTCAGGCATAAAAATAATCAAAAAATTTACAAAACAAATTTTTAAAAGACCATAAATGTGAAAAAATGTCACATTACCTGAAATAAAAATTAATCAATTAAAAAAGTCAAGTAATTTTTTCATGTCCTCATAAGTTTTGCCATTTTTTATACATTCCGTAAGAATTTTTTTTTAATTTTCTTGCTTTTCCAATTCATGACTTGACATTTTTCTTTTAAATTCATGGTCTTTTGATTTCTCTGAGAAAAGATGAACTCTTTCCATCTCCTCTGCCTCAAATCTGGAAATTTCAAAATTAGATTGAAGCAAAAAAATTTTTCCTCCAAATATAAGGCCCTTTGATCTGTCATTAGAATATGATCAAACCTCATCTTCTCAAATTCAAGGGAATTTATTTCAATACAGGATTTTGCTACAAAAAGAGAAATGAAAAAAAAAACTTTTTGAATAAGATATATAGTAACTTATTCTTACTTATATCTTTTTTCTCAAAATAATCATCAAGAGAAGCCAAAGATCTGGATGAAGTATTACCACATTTTAAAAGATGGTTCAAGTTCATTGATGTTGAGGCTTGACGCTTTAGTTTGGAATTTGAGCTAAAGGGTTCAGGAAGTTCATCTAAAGCAGCTTCCAAAGCATGATTCTCTTTTGTGGGATTGATAATTTTTTTGGAATTCGAGTTTGAGTAGGAGTAGGGGGAGACAAGAAACAAAAGAAAGAAAGAAAGAAAGAAATAAAGAAAGATTAATTTAGAGAAGAATTTAGGAAAAAAGAAAAAGTAAACATACATCACATAATTGTGGCTCTGAGGACTCAGATCTGCTCCGATCTAATTGTTCTGCTTGATAGTCAGGATCATCTTTGGCTGAACTATGGTGAGAGGCTTCAGGGGATTGATCTCCTTCAAGTAACGGTGTGTGGGGAGGATTATAGGAAGGTTTGGATCCAGAGGGTATATCCTTAGTAGTATTGTATAGAGAAAAAGGGTTGACATCAACTTGGGAACCAAAAAGAATATCCATTTCCTCATAGTAAGGACAAATGACATTGAGCTTTTTGGAAACAGTAGTAATTCCAATCTCTAAACGCTCATCATTTACACCAAAGCTGGTGGAAGTGGAAGAAAAATGAGCCTTTTTATATTTTGATTGATAACTTTTGAACCTCTCCTTCATTTGCTTAGGAGTGATGTCTATTCTCCCTTTTGTTTATTTCTTTACTTAATTTTCCATCAACAAGAAGCCATTTACCTTTGATGAAGGTGGACATCCAATGTGGGTGGACTTCTCACATCCAAAACATGCATCATAATTTGATTTTATTTTGAGGAAGCTGATGATGACAAGATAATCTTCCTTTTTTAGCTGTCCAGAGTTTGGTTTCTCGGGTGAGGGGCTAGCATTACAAGGAGACTTTTGTGATGAATATTTTTTTGAGATGCCTTTTGAATTTTGTATTTTTGGGGAGGAATCATGGAACTGGTATGTTACAAGAAAAGAGATTAAGAAAGAGGTTGAAAAAAATAAGGGAAAAAACATGCCTAGCTAAAATGTCACAATAAAATGTTTCAAATCTCAGTGAGGATGGAGGAGAGGGATGGAGATCAGTGTGTCACATGTGACAGGGATGATGTTGCCAACATGTGGTTGTGAAAAAAAAAATCACAAAAAAAGTGCTAATTTGAGGTCAGAACTGACACCCATTTGTGTAATAAGTAACTTATTTTCAAAATTTAAGTGCTGGTTTGTAAGTTCTGATTTGGGTTGAAATCCACACTTAAATTTGGCGGAATCCACACTTATCTAAGTTCAAATATCTGAAAAACACTAGCCCCAACACTGTAAGATTTAAAAAGTGAAATAAATCACTTATTTCACTCAAATCCACACTTTTTCAACCATAAGTGCTGATTTCCCCATGTCTCATCTCACTGATTTGTCAGTATCACATCATTCATACACAGAACTCTGAAGCATAACACTTCATAAATCAAAACATTGTACATCATTTAAATTTTTATACCATATAAGAGTCATTCCTTTCTTGCTCTCAAATTTTGATAAGCTTCATCAAGAAATGAATTTCATAGCTCTTGATCACTTCTTGGTTTCTGAATGTGATTCTAATTCTGAACTTGAAGAAGATTTTCTTTTCTTATCAAAAATGGACAGGGAATTCTACCTTCTTCTGAGAAAACCTCAAGTACTTCATACCCCCAAGTACACCATCCAAACACTTCTTAACCTATCTGTACCCAGTTTTAGACAGTTGTATTACTACATTCTTTTGATTCACAAATCTTACTTCCCACTGTGATATGCTCCATAATTATGATAATAATACTCTAACAATTCTCAATGAAACCCTTTTAATTTTTTTATACCCTTGAAATGATCAAGTTGCATGTATTATTCTCTTGGTTTTGAAATTTTATTTTTTCATATTGAATTTTATTTTGAATTTTTAGTGAAAGTCTCTTTTTCCCAGTCTCTTTTGCTTTTGTTCAGCACCTCAACATGAAATCACATATTTTCAGCTATCACATAATTTTTCAGTCATTATTTTTTTCTTTCATCCCTCATATCCATTTACTCCTCTCCTCATACATCCTTCAAAGAATTTGAAGTCTGTTTTTTTCTCAACTCATCTCTCCAGGTAAGTCATTTTTTTCTTTTATTTTGATATTTGCTAATTATTTATTTTTTTACTTTTTTTATCTCACTTTTCTGGTAAGTGGTTTTTTTTCATTTTCAAGGTAGAATTCATTTTTTGTTTTATTCCCTCTTTTCTTTCTTTTTTTAGCTCCATCATCATACTCTTCATCCCACCTTGGCAAGGTCATTATCCCCCCTTTCCCCTATTTCACCTTTTATTGTTTCTATGTCATTGAAAAACATACATTGCACATTCATTAAGTATTTCACTTACTCCATATTCAATTTCACCCAAATTCCATCTTCACTCTCTCTCACTCTACTTTTCCTACCTTTCAATCAAGGTAAGTTTCATCTCATTTTTTCATACCTATATGATATTTTTTTCATTTTATGGGGATCTTGTACTTAAATATATGTAGAACTCTTATCTGGATAAAAGTGGACTTATTCAACTCCTCATGTTGTCATTTTCATTATTACTTTTCAAGTTTTTGTAAAATTTTGAAAATCAGAGTCAGAATAAGAGTTAGTTTTATTTAAATCTAATGTGCTTTTAGCTGAAGATTCTTCTGAAGGCTATCTCTCATTTCTCAGAAATGGATTTTGAATTTGGTTCAGTGGTTGATGAGATATTGACCTTTAAAGTTGAGTCTTTTTTTCCCAATTTGACATTTTTTATTTCATGTTATTTTTTTAAAAAAAAATTAGGATTAGCTTTATTCAAATCACATTTACTTTTAACTGAAGCTTCACCTGAATACTATCTTTCATTTCCCACAAATGAGTTTGAATTTGGTTCAGTGGCTGCTGAGATATTGACCTTCAAAGTTGATCCTTTCTTTCTGAATTTCACTTTATTTAATTCATGTTTTTATATTACATAATTAGAGAAAAAGTGGCTTCTGAAACTCTTATCTGATGATTATAAAGTCTTGTATTTCCCTCTTGTTGAAACTTTCATTTTCAATTTTCAAGTTTTTTGAAAATTTGAAAATCAGAGCCAGAATTAGGGTTGGGCTTATCAGAATCTAATTTCTTTTAACTGAATATTCTTCTGAAGGCTATACTTCATTTTGCACAAATGTATTTGAATTTTTTTCAGTAAATGCTGAGATATTGACCTTTAAATTTGAGCCTTTTTCTCCCTATTTCTCTTTAATTTATTTCATAATGCATATCATAAAATTTACATCATGCATTTATCCTTCCATATTCCTCAAAATAACTATCTCTTTACTTATTCTGCTGCTGTTTCATCAAGGTGTGATTTTTTCTTTTCTTTCCATTTTCATACCTCTAACCCTTCACTTATTTTGGATGCTCTTTCAGATTAGTCAAAATTTAATCCAAAAATTCAACAAGGTAAAAAAAAGAGGTAAAAGTAATAAATTAAATAAAACATTAGGTAGATAAAAAATTATGGGGATTTGTAAAGTCATCAAATATTTATTATTCTTTTATAAATTTTTAATAAATAAATCTGATGTTTCAATTTACTAAACTAAAGTGATGGGCCAACAACCTTGTGTTTTATAAATGGTAATAATAACAACATTAATTTGTTTCATGGGGTTCCTTTTGCCTATACCTGTGGAAAGTCCCAAACTTAGTTTCTATTGTTGATCTGCATTTTGGCTTGAGGAATTTTCATTAGTTTAAAAGTAGTAGATTTGACTTAAATTATTTGTTTATCTATAAATTTATGCAATTATATTTAATTTTGGTGACTTTCCCCCTTACTTCATGAAATTTCAGGGAAACGTATTGCCAAATTTTAAAATCTGACATGTGAAATTGATGACTTGGAAAAATTCTAGTGATACCCACCCCTTACCTCAAAAAAATGCAGGGGAGGGTATTTCCAAATTTTCCAAAATGATATAGAATTTGGCTGACTTAGCTCTATTTATAAATGCAAATTGGTGGTGAGGTGATAAAAATATGTTTGTGATGAAGATTTTTGCACAAGTGTCAGTATTATTTTACCATCTAAAATTCCAAAATTGTGATATTTTAGAAACCAGTAAGGAAAATTGGTGTTATCATAATCTCATGATATAACTATTTTTGATAAGATTATAAGTAATTATTAAATTCATTCTCCAACCATTGAGCAAAAAAACAATTAATCAATAAAAAAATTTAATTAATTTTTTAATGTCCTCATAAGATTGGCCATTTTTTACAGATTCAATAGTAAATTCTTTTTTTTTAATTTTCTTGCTTTTCCAAATCACAAATTTCTATTTCTCTTTGAAAATCACAGTCTCTTGTTTTCTCTGAGAAAAGATGAACTTATTTCATCTCTTCTGCATTAAACCTGGCCTTTTCAAAATTTGATTGAAGCAAAAAAAAATTCTTTCAAATCTAAGGCCCATTGTTCTTTCATTAGCATATGATCAAACTTCATATTCTCAAAGTTGAGGGTGTTTTTTGCAATCAAAGATTTTTCTGATAAAATTGAATAAAAAATATATTATTGAAGAAGATTTTTAGTGACCAAAGTTTAATTATATATTTTTTCTCAAAATAATCCTCAAGGGAAGACAAAGAGCTAGTTGAAGTATTTACACATTTTAAAAGATGGTTCAAGTTCATTGAAGTTGAGGGTTGATACTTTAATTTGGAGTTTGAACTAGAGTGTTCATGAAGCTTATTTAAAGAAGATTCCAAAGCAGGATTCTCATATCTGAAACTGTTATTCTTTTTTGAAATTTGAAATTTAGCAGGAGAAGACTAGAAAAGTGAGAATGAGTAATTTAGCAAAGAATATATGAAAAAAGAAAAAGTAAACATACATTAATGAATTGGGGCTCTGAGGAATCAGATCTTCTCTGAAATATTTGTTCTGCCTGATAGTTGGGATCATCTTCAGGTGAACTATGTTTAGAAGCTGTAGGGGATTGATGTACTTGAAGTACAGGTGTGTTGGGAGGATTATTACATGGTTTAGAACCAGAGGGCATATCCTTGGTATTATTGTGTAGAAAACAAGGGTTTACATGTTAAGACCTAAGAGGGAAGACTACTACTAGTGCTAAAAATAGCCTAAGATGGGATTGACTATGCTTATATAGTAGTGAGACTAACTAAGACTGACTATTTTGGCACTACCAACAGTGAGAGTTACAACTATGAAAGACTAAGAAGTAAGTTGATTACTATATAAGTTGTCAAATGAGGAGCACCCCACAGTGCTGGCTCCATAAACCCACCTTAAGCAATATCCCTTGCTTCTACCTATTACAATTCCTAGCACCCAAAGTGCTCCTCCCACTCACCTCTCAACCCAAATCCTAACATGACATCAGCATGGGAACCAAAAAGAACATCCATTTTCTCATAGAAAGGAAACATGAAATTGAGATTTTTAGAAACTGTAGTAATTCTATTCTCCAAATCATCATCTTCAATACCAAAGCCAGTTGAAGTGGAGGTGAAATGAGCCTTTTTATATTTTGATTGATAAATTTTGAAACTATCCTTCATTTGCTTAAGATTAATGTTGATTCTCCCTTTTGTTTTCTTTTTTACTTCACTTTCCATCAACAAGAAGCCATTTAACTTGATAAAGGTAGACATACAATTCAGATGGAATTCTCACATCCAAAAAATGAATCATAATTTGATTTAATTTTGAGGAAGTTGTTGATGATGAGATAATCTTTCTTTTTTAGCTGCCCTAACTTTGATTTCTCAGGTGAGGGGCTTGAATAATGGGAAGACCTTAGTGATGAAGAGTTTTTTTGAGTTGCTTTTTGAGTTTTGTATTTTCTGGGAGGCATTATGAAACTGGTATGTTACAAGAAAAGAGGTTAAGAGGTTGAAAACAAAAAAAACAAGGAAAAAACATGCCTGGTTAAAATTTTGCAATAAAATGTTTAAAATCTAAGTGAGGGGTGTGCACTGAGGATGGATGAGGGGATGGAGGTCAGGGTGTCACACGTGACAGGGATAGGGTGGGAAAGGAAGGGATGATGTGGCCAATATGTGGTTGTGAAAAACAAATTGGTAAAAAAGTGCTGATTTGAGGTCATAACACTACACAAAATGCTTTTTTGTCTTGGGGCCCATCAATGGAACAAAAGTTATGCAACAATTAAGTAAAAATTATTTTTGGCACTTAAAGGTCATAGGTGGGTCTTAAGTGCAAAACAATGTTTTGTAACTGCTGCCTAATTTTTACACCCCATAGCAAAAAAAGCATGTGCTTTAGTGTAACTGACACCCTTTTTTGAAATAAGTGACTTTTTTGCAAAATTTAAGTGCTGATTTGGTTTTAAATCTGAAATTAAGTTAAGGGTAGATTTTCCAGAACTGAAAACCCCTAGTATATAGTCATTTTACACATTTGCAATGAAATAGTATGTGGTTGCTTGTGAGAAACAAAAATTTTAAGTGGTGACAAGAATATTTTTCCAGGAACTATATGTACTGCAAGACAGATGTGTGATCTCATATCATGTAATTCATGCATGACATGGACACCTGCAGTGGAAAAGTGACATGTTTTCGTGCAGGGTGAATATAAATGTATTTCAAAATATGTCAACTGCCTTTTTTCCTGTGGAAAATAGGTAAGTTTTTAAGATTTGAATTTTTTTTCAAGGCTTAATAACTTTACCTAACTTTCCTACCATATGACCCAATAACACAAACATTTTTTAGATGCTCCCGCTTTGAAGTATCACCTGAAAAAAATTTGAGCACCTGATATCAGGTGCCAATTCTATCTTTGATTTTATTCACATTTATCATAGATGTAATTCTTCTCAGATGAAAACACATTGAAAACTGAGAAGAATAGCTCATGTGGAATCAAATATGAGTTATTATTGAATCACAAATGGATTTAATGATTGGAACCTTCCAGAAGGTGCCAGGTGTTTTTTTGTAGTGTATTATTCCATAATCCCAGACCTATGAGTTAGTGTCCTGCCTTCTCCCAGAGCATGTAAAGTTATTATCCTAGCTCTAAGAGAATTTAAAATGAAAAATTTCATTCTACTAGCCTAATAAATAATTATCCCTAGCCACTTCATTTTCACTACCAATCTGAAAAGACAATTTACTGTAAAAATGTCCCACCACAGCCCCTTCATTTTTACCAAGATCACTTCCCTAATTTTTCTCTTTTTACCATCCTCTTTTTTAATTATGCTACAGCAATACCAAAATTTATGGTGCAGTAAGTGAAAAAATTATTCAACTTTGCACCACATTTTGACTTTAGATTGAATTGTTCAGTTGCATCATCAATTTGGTTGAAAGACACAATGAGGTGTGAACTTGAATTTTTTTTCAACTTATGTGCAAGCCATTGTTGGTATAGTTGTATCATCTAATAGGTACTCTTTGTTAATAAAAGTAGGAGATCATGATGGTGTTCAAGTAGACAAAAAACCCAGTTTTTTCCCTATTGTCACTGGATGGCCTATGCACAAGGTCAAGGGTGTTCCTGAGTAAGTGAGACTGGAAAAGATAATTGAGGACTCCTTTGAAGTACAGAGGAATACTTTGAAGGAGCGTTACAAGGATAAGTCAAAGATAAATTAATAATTCTTCAAGATAAGTTGAAGGTGAAAAACAATGTAGTTTTAGAGTGACACTAAATATTCAGGTTAATATCACAAAGTTTACAAACTTAATAATCAAAGAAAGATTTAGGAATTTTAAGATTTAATGAAATTGATTATTAAGAAAAGTAGGAAACAGTAATAGCCTTATATGAATTCAACTAACATCACAACAATATTATATTTAAATTCTAAGGAATGTCAAAACCAATCAATTTCTGGATTCCAATGCTGTAAAAATTCATGGCCAAGAATGTTACTTTTCAGCCTTGGGGAATCCAAGAATATTAATTCCCACTCAAAGGAGAAAAGATTTTGAAAGTTAAAAGCCCGTAAAACTTTCTTAATAACCCAATATTTGGTTTTCTCTGATTTGACCAGATAAATTGGAATTTGGTCAAATCTATGAATGTCAGCTTAAGTTTTTCAGCAAAAGACAAACTGATAAATAAAATTGAGACTCCAGAGTCAATAAGAAAACTGAAGGGAATATACTCCTCAATAAGAATTAGTCTCAAATATTTAAGGTAAACTCCAGTCCTTAGGAAACGGAGGTTCTGTGCACTGGGAGATATAAAATAGTTTGCTTTGCACACAAATAAACTATTCACTAGTTTTTTGACTTGGAGCTGTTACCTTCTCTATCCTTTAATTTAGAACATTGATCCAACTTTTGTTTGCCACCACAATACATACACTACCCATTATCTGCTCTTCTTTTCCTCTCAGCTCACTTTAATTACACTTTTGGATCCAATAACTTGCTGATATTTCCTGGAGTTGAGCTTTTGGATTGAGGCTTTTCATTACCCTTTTAACTGGGTTTGGCTTGAGATGATGATTGAGTTGGTTTGGGATGATTTGAAGAAGGTCCCAATTTGAAATTCAAACCATGAGATTTATGAGCATGATTTCTTTGTTGAAGATGGCCCTGATGAACACCATCAAGTTTGAGGGTTTTTCCATTAAATCCATTAAAGTTTTCATTTTTTGACCATGAAGATTTAATTGGTCTAGAATCCTCAAAGGGAGTCCCTTTTTGAAATGATACTATAAAGCTTCATCATTCCAACCTACTTGATATTTTAGAGCTCTGAAATTTGAGTTGTATTCAGAAGATTTTCCATTATCATTCGTGCAAAGGTAATCTAGCTTGATTTCTGTGTTATTGGTTTCATAAGGACCACCAAACAACATAAAGAGTTGATATTCAAATTTATCCCAATTATTAATGAGTAAATGAGTTTCTGTTGAAGAAAGCAAAAGAGAATATGGCTCAAAATGTTGTGATGCTTTCCCAGATAAGAATGAAAAGGCATAAGTTACCTTGTAGCTATCAGCATTAAAGGTTCAAGGGTCATTATGGAACAATAATTTTCAGGTTTTCAAAAAAGGTTTCAATCTGTTGGGATTTTCTCCATCAAATTTATACAAAGATTTCATTGAAGGAGTTTTAAATTTAAAGCCCTCAGAAGGAGAAGGATTAGAAATTTATTTCACTAAAAATTTTATGAAAACTTCCAATGAAGTAGCTGGACCTGGATCAGAAGTTTGGCCCAAAGATTTGGTAACCCGGGCTGATGGTTCCTTGTGCATAGTATCCTCACCTTCTTCTTCCTCACTAAAATCTTCAAAATCCTGAGGAATGTCTTCCAAATATTGAATTAAATGTTCCCTTTCCCTTAGTTCAAGAGTTACAAGAGATTGAGTGTGGGAAATAGGTTGAAATGCTTCTGGTCTATCCCTAGCATAAGCTCTAATAGTAGCACCCATAGGAGGAGTGCATTGAACGGGTTCCATTTAGACTTAGCACCTGAAAATATGTAGTAGTGAAAATCAACATGAGAAATACAGATAATTAAGTTATATTGTCACCAGATGGCCTATGCACAAGGTTAAGGGTGCTCCTGAGTAAGTGAGACTGGAAAAGATTATTGACAACTTCTTTGGAGTACAGAGAAATACTTTGAGGGAGTGTTTTGAAGATAAGCCATAGATAAATTAATACTTATTCAAGATAAGTTCAAGGTGAATAATAATGTAATTTTAAAGTAACACTAAATATTCAGGTTAATATCATGAAGGGTAAGAACTTAATAATCAAAGAAAGATGTAGGAATTTTAAGATTGAATGAAATTGATTATTAAGGAAGGTAGGAAAAAATAATAGCCTTATATGAATTCAACTACTATCACAACAAATTATAATTTAATTATAAGGAATTTAAAACCAGATCAACCCAATTATATAGATAACTCCACCTTGCATTGACCTCTTTTATAAACCACCCTTATTTTATCAGTGATCCTCAAATATAACCCACAGATCCTTTAAACATACTCCTATTCCTACTCACAGACTTTAATTAAACTCAGATACAAAATATCCCAACACTGAAAACATACCATTGGCCACAGCACTTATTCATCACGGATTTTCTTAAGATTAAAAAGTATAAGCATATTATTGACTAATTTAGATATAAGGGTTAGATAGGGCGGTCAAATAAAGACACAAAAAGGGAAAAAAAAGTTGCTATGTAGATGGTGCTTATTCACTTTGTGTATGGATTTTTGTACTGCTTTATGGATTAAACGATTGAATTTTACTTTTGAGTGTCACATGGAATGTGAAACCTATGCCACTTGGAAAGACATACATGATAGGAGTTGATGATGATTTTATAAATTAAATTAAAAAAATTCAGGTGCATTTTTTGTTTTAAAATCTTCAATATGCAGCATTTTCTCTAAAGAAACACCAACTTCACCCAGCCATATGCATATCTAACTATAATAACAATTTTTTGTGATCAGAGGCAACAAAATCTTCAAATTTACAAAAAGATAATCAAGAGATTCCTTGTATATGTGTGGAAAGGTAAATAAGTAGGAAATATGCCCCAAATTATTTTAACCCTGTAAAACTATCCCTGAATTTCATGTATCACCATGTGTTGACCTCTTGCTTATTTGAAAGCCCTTTGAGAAAGTGTTTGCATTGGTATGGTAACCAAGGACATTGTAATAATATGGAAATTTGTAGCTCAGTTTCATTTTTTAATTATTTAATAGGATGCCAGTTTTTGAAATACCTTCATGCAATATGGGCATGGGGTAGCAGTAAATCAGTGAGCTTCTTGCTTTTAGTGAGAGTAAGACAGGCATTGGATATGCAAAGCTCCAGGTATATATATATGGAATATTCACTATGTCAATTTACACGCATAAAATTAACTCAGTCATTACAACCATGTCCATATTTCCACTTTTTGGAGTCCAATGACTTCCATAACTGCATAAAGACATACAGGATTTAAGGAAACTAAACCCATCCCAGTTTCAGAAAAAAGTGTCACTTCACATCATATTATATAAAGTCTTTAATAAATTTCTGTTACGACAAGGTTTCTTGACCTTTGGTCTTGCTCTTCTTACTCTAATTAGTCACAAACTGATTGTAACATCATTAAGCAAGAAACATAAAGCTGAAAGGATAGTGTGTTCCAAGAGAATAAACTTATAATGAAAATATTCTGTATATATATGTATCCTATCTTAAAATCTCCCCCATCTGGGGGTATGAAGGAATAAGTATCTGAAGCTAGGGTTATGTACATGGGATGTGTAAGATATTTGAGGAAAAGGAGAAAGGAAATAAACAAGATGAAAATAATAGTTAGAATGTGCAGGTTTATTCTTTAGGAAATTTACCAGAATTAATTAAAGAGGATGCCATTGGAGCATTGATTGTCAAGGACAATAAATGAGCAGAACTGGTGAGGGAGTTTGTGTAGTTTTTATGCTTTATTAAGAACCACTTGGGTGACTGTGTCCAAGGGAAGGGATAGGAAGGCTTGCTCTGGGTTTTTGTTAGAGGAAAGGTGAAATGCCCTGTGGTCTATTTTTTTAAAACGTTTTGTACAATATCACCCAGTAGAGGGGTATGAAGGCAAAGCAGTAAAAGTACATGCATATACATGTGGGGAGGGGTAAACAAAGAGTAATGACTAAGACAATTAAAAGAAGTGAAAGTGTGGTTAAATTTGGGGAAATGGATAATTTTTGAGGAATCTATGAATTTGGGCTAAAAAGAAAGCAACTAAAGAGATGATCAAAGAAGGGGAAAAGAGGGTAGAAGTACAAAGGAGGATTTCATAAACAGCTCCAAGGTTTGTGAAGGTATATTAGTCTATGTCCCTTTATTTAATTCCCTTTGTTGAGTGAGATCATAAGATAATAAATAAATAAAAATAGAAATATTAAGGCATATGAAGCTGGGTGATTTTTTTACAATTTCTTACAAACTCACTCAGCTAGGGGCAAGAAAGAATTGTAAACCAATAGGCTAGGTACATGTGAGGAGTAATGAATGTAGTGAGTAAGCTTTCAGTGTAATTAACAGGATAACAGGGGGAGATAGGTGCTTTTTAGGACACAGATGGGGTTTTCATAGGGGGGAAGGGTAAAGGTTAATTCTATAGGGGTTGTGGTTTGATGGGAAGGGTTTTCAAGAATGTAAGGGGATTAGAATTCTGCAGCTGACCCAAGGTGAATGATTAAGAACAATCATCCAGCTAATGGGGGGTTGAAAAATTGGGGTGGGTTCTTCAGCCTTCACACATATTTCCATCCACTGTAGGTTACTGAGGGAGAATGAGACATTTACACCAGCTTAAAAACAAGTGTGCCAGACATGGATGAAGAGGGTGTGGTTAAAAGGGGGTGAGGCTTTAAGGATTTGAACATTCATCAATAAATTCAAGGTAACTGACTATTGGCCATCCACAAAATGATCTAAGCACATAGACCATCTTGCCCCAAACACTATGGAGAAACACCTGTTGTTTCATCTTGTGGAAACAATGGTTGCAACATTTGTAATTGCATTATATATGAATTTTTGCTCCAAAATTTAGATGCAAAATTAAAGTACCATGTGATTGTAGTGAGGAAAAAAGTGAGAACCATGTATTTTTAATGAAGCAAAAATTACTCAGTTGGCAACATTTTTGCATTTTGTCTTGCTTGTTTTTCCTCACTTTAATCATATCTCATGGCACCCAGTTGTAGAATATTTGCTTTAGTATCTCTCTCTCCTCTTTATATCAATAAAAATATCTCCGAATGAGATTTTGTCAATGCTCCAAATGTATCCTGAAAATGTGCTTAAATCACAAAGGCCAACACCAATATGTAAGATACATTTCTCCTCACAGTTTTGAAAGGCATCATGTAAATGATATAGAAAAAAATAAGTTTAAGGATCTCCATGATGAATTGCAAAGCTCATGTGACAAGTCATCTTCTCTACATGCATCTATTCCACTTAGTGAACCATCAGAAGATGGAGAAAGATATCCTGATGATGGTAGTGATGTAACTGGTAAGTTGTTTTATCTGTGACACTTCTCAAACTTTTCAACTGAATTTTTATCTGATTTAATTTAAAAAAGGATCTTTGAGGATGATAAACAATTGTCTTTATGTTTGCTGTAATCTCAGAAGGGAATAATGTATCAGCACAACAAAAATGATTGTAAATATTATTAAAGATCATATTTGAAATTCAATATGAAAAGTATAGCATTTCAGCAAAAAATCTCTTCCATGACTTTAAAGTAAAGCCCAATCACCACTTTTTACTTCACCTGCTTGAGAAAATGAAAACTTGGTGGCCTTTAACTGAAATTTCCAAGTTTCAAGGTGAGAGGCTTATTGGTTTATTGCAAAAAATCAACACTAACAGTAAAGCAGGTGAGACCTATAAACAAAATTTAAGTTTTTTTATTAACTATTGATCAAAGTGGTATTTTGAAACAGAAAAGATAAATATTAAAATGATGAGGAAAGGTATTTAACTTCAAAGGCTGATGGTAAAAAAGGAGTGGCAGGATATGAAAAATGGGAAAAAGAAAATTGGTCAAAATGGAAAATCTATAGAGATCAAATTACCTGATGATATTTACAACCCTTTGTGGGACTTTATCAAAAAAGGAAGATAAAAATGTTCAACCCCAACACAAAATTCCTCTTCCTATGGACTAAAAAGTGTTCTCAGGATTCACATCACCAATCCAAAATTTATCCTATGGAAATTTCTTACTATCTGTCACAAAACACAACAACTGCATATTTTGGAGAGATGAATTGGGTAACTTTCAGTATTGTTTAATTGAAAAACTTTATGAATTCAGAGATCATTTGAAGAATTTACAAAAAGTCCTATTTTTTTCTCCAATCACAAATATATTCACAAGGAAATTAAATGTCCCATCCTCATCATTTCAATGTCTTTTATACCTTCAAAAAGTAGTTGTAGGGAAAATAAGTTATAAAAAGAAGGTTATTGTCAAGCCTTCCAATTTGACATGTGCAGCAGCATATAAGTTTTTTCCCAAAAAAAACCTTTTCTATTTCTCTTAATGGAATCATCCTCATGCCTCATGATCATTTTCCTCTCTTTGATATCTTTAATATTAATTTATTATATCTTAGTCTCTTTTCAATATATATTTTTGTTTTTCTTTTTCAATATCTTAATTACTTATTAATTTTTTCACATATCTTCACTTGTTAATTCTCATGTGATTTCAGTGCTAAAAGTTGAATAGTATTATTTCTCAAGTCTTGTAATTAAATTATTTTATTAAAAATTCATTACATAGTATGAGAATGCAGAATATATATAAAATAATGTTTGCACATTTCATTTTTTATCAGCTGTTTGTAGCAAAAATTTTTGAATTTTTTAAAACCAAACAGGAAATGATTAATTAGTATCAATAAAATCAAGTGAGTGGTGGAAGATTTTGTCACAAAAGGAATGATACTTGATTTTATGCATGTAATTTTACCTTTAAATCTCACAAAAGAGTCCAGGTTCTATACTTTCACCTGGATTTTTTTAAAAAACAGTCCAATCTTTATTTTTGATATAATTCATATGCTTTTTTAAACTATTGTATAAACAATTTTATCTCTAGAGACAAAAAAAATATGTTATCATTTCACCATTAATAAATCAAGATTTACTATTATTGAACAGTAACATGTGCAATAAATATGAAAAATTTCACATCATTAGCACTAGCATCAAAAGTTTCCCTGCTCAACTCCTTCCATTTTATCATTATCACCTTCAATTTTCTCTTCCCCCTCTTCTTCACCATCCCATTCTTCCACTTCTTCTGCTTCTTCTGCTTCCCCTTCCCCATCAAAATAATCAGGATCATGAGCATCTTTATCTTCCTCCTCCTCCTCAAGTGCACTCCTCTTTTTAGCATTCTGACCAAAATGCTGATCATTTTTGGTAGGGATTTTATGAGAAAAATATATGTAAATTTCATCATCATATAACTTTCCTGCATCCCTTTCTTCAAAGTCATCATCAGATTCATCTTTTCTTTACTCTTCAGTATGTATAGGACCACACTCCTCTTGTTCATCTGAAGAATCTTCCTGCTCCAAGTCACTTAATAATCTGTATGAACCAGCATGGAAATGCCAGAACTTTGATGTGAATTTTGATTTCCAGTCTTTTTCATCAGGGTAAGTTTAGCCTTTATGAAAAAGTAAGTCATTGGTATTTGGAAGAAATGCAACTTTATCAGTGTCAAAAATCTTTTGTTGTTGAGCTGGTGTAAGTTTCAAAAAACATTGGGGGTCATAAAAATCAAATGAAAGTTGCTTTGGGGCCACTTTAAAGGTCGGTTCAATTGGATTCTTAAGTAATCAACAAATCCTTTGACAAGAGGCTGGGTCTTGTTTAGTAGCCTGAATCATTCTGATTTCTAAATGGCGCATGAAACGGATAGCATTTTTGTAGCAATAGGGAAATGTTTTGATAAGAAAATACCCTTTTTCTCCAATGAATTCATCATCACTATGGGATGTGGCTTGATCTAGTATTTTCATGTATAATTTTGGAAACTTATTTTGCTTTCCAAACTCAACTTGTGCATCTCTCAACTGTAAAGATTATATTAATTTTAAAATTATAAAATGAGTATACTGAGACACTTTCTCTCTGTTCTTCTGAATTCTTTGCCTATATGAATCTTTCACATTTCTCTCTGCCTCATTCTCCTTCTTGAATCTGATAAGAACTAAATAATGCACAAATTTATTGTATGCTTGAATTAGCAATGGCATTTTTTGGAGATATTTTGGATTAATGTTGAGAAACTTGTAAGCTTTTGAAGCATAAATCTTTCAAAAGGTTGTTATTGCAGATATTTAACAAGAAGAATTTCACAATGATAAAGGGTCCTCTTCAAATTTTGGCACAAAATTTTTATACCTAAACACGTTAAGAGTACTTTGGAATATTTGACAAAGTTACTGTATACATATACTAAGGAGCAGCCAATTTTCACACCACCTGACTTCACATGATCAGGTATATTAACATCTTTAATGGGAAGAAGGTCAGGTGGTGAGTTGAGCTTTAAAATCTCTTTAATTTAATTTTTGTCTAAAAATTGAGAATAAAAAAATTCTAGTTCAGCTGGTTGGGGTGCTGTAGGGATGGAATCTTGCTTCAATAACCCCCAAAGGATCTTGATATGTACAAAAATTGCATTCTGAAAAAAATTTTTAGGTGAATTACTGTACATATACACAAATATGTCAAAAAATATCACCTTAGTTGTAGAAAAATCTGGTGGGAGGTCACCAGTCTGTAGTTGGGCAGGGTTATTTCAGGGGGATGGGAGGGGAGGAGCTTCAAAGCTTTTTTTTACTCTCTTTACTGGCTTTTCTGGGCTTCTTGAAATTTAATAGGCAGTTAGAGGTGGGGAAGATGCAGCAGAAACATTCCTTGTAGCTGAAACTAATGGTTTTGATGAGCTGGAGGGTGTGGGATCACCATTTGTTTTTTACAGGTGAATTGATGACCAAAATATTAGCATGTGATTTTTTCTTAGTTAAAAGAGAATTTTTAGCTGAATAACTTCTTTCCATTGATTCAAAGTAATTCAACTTTTCAGCTAGTTTTCCAATGATGCTGTCATACTTTGATTCTTTTTTATGAGAAAAATCCTTGAGGAAAGCTTGAAATTGTGCTGCTTGTGCAGCTAAGGCTTGTGAAACTTCATGTGCAGGATTAGAACATTCAAAATCACTGCTCATGTCCATTTACTATAAAAAAATCATAAATAAGCAAAAGAACAACATATTCAAGATTTGGAATTCACACAGCAGGCAGACCAAAAGATTAATAAACACAATGACAAAAAAATCAAATGAAAGCTCACAAATAACCAGATTCAATTAGATTTTCTGGACAGGGAAGAGTGATGCCTCAAAAATGAAAAGCAAGGTATTTAAAGAAAATAAGTATAGAAAAATTGATACTGATATAAAAATATCTACCAAAAGAGGTGTCAAATACTAAATTTTCCACATGTCAACAACATTTGTTATAATGAATTCATTCCAAGACAAGAAGAGAAGGATTAATCTGTCTCATATTTTTAATTGGAGTAAAAGAATAGAGAAAAAAAGAAAGAGAAAATGAATAAAAGGAATGAAAGGAAGTCAAAAAAAGAAGAAGCCGTGTCTGAGAAAAAAATGAAGAGAGTGAAAGTAAAACATTAAAGATGTAAAGAGAGAGAAAGAAAAATAAAAGAAATTAGAAAATAGAAAATTAAGAAAGATGAGGAAGAAATACAAAAGGAAGTGCAAAAAAAAGGTGAATACAGCTATGTAGGAAAAGGTTTCCGAAAGTTTGACATAAAAATCAAAGTTTCTTTCACAAAGAAATGATTTGCCTATTAAAAAGGGTTGGAGATTAGTTGGGGTTACTGCCTTTGAAAAGACCAAACATATTCTGGTGAGAGAAACTTTGATTTTTTTGTTAAAATTTCCACAAACATATGTGACTTGGCTGTATAATTGGGTAATGAGAAGAAAAAAGATATATGAAAGATGATGGGAAAAAAGAGAGTGCACAAACATTTTTTAAGATGACAAGAAATGAGGAATATAGAGGAATTCTAAGCAAAATGGAAAATAAAGGAATGAAAGGAATATTATCAGTTTCTAGGACACATGTCTGAAATAATCACAACCAGCAAGTTAACTAGCTGCTTCTGATTTGATTAAGCTTTGTTTCTTGGAAAAACTGAACTCAAGATACATTATGGAATGGGTTCAGCTTGATTTTTCTGGATAGTCAATACTCAATTTTTGCATAAATCCTATAAGTTGTCTCAGACTCCCTGACAATTTTTGCATCTGTGAATGGTGCCATCTATGCATGAGCTGTAGCAAACCTGCAAGTTACAACTGGACATAGCACACATTGTATGTGACAGGTCTTTTCCTGTGTTGGAAGCTGGGTGAAAGTAACATGTAAGGGTGTTGTGATACTCATTTTTAGCCAAATGTTGGTTCAAAGAATGAATGGTTTTCTCATTTCACACTTCTAGGGTTTATGCCTTAATGACAGAGCTCAAGGATCAAGCAGGCCCTTCATGAACCAAAATCATCACAATTTTTTTAAAAAATAATGTCCACATCATCTATTTTCTTTTTAAATTAAAATTGAGATATAATTTTTTGGCTATATAAAGAGACATCAATTGAGGTCATTTCCAAAACTATCTCTCATCATATCATTTCAACCATTAGTCTACTGTATAGTGTGATCTGTGACCTGTGCTCTCTCTAACTAGCTCTTGTTTTTAATCTTTTGATTATTTGATAAATCTTTCCTCCATATAAATTGATATATTTATAATTTTTGAGCTTTTAACACCAACACCATGCATTTTTTCACCATCTGAATTTCATCCACCTTTCTGGTAATTTGTGCAATTTTTCAAGGCTCTTTAGAAGCAAAAACTCATCCAAAAGGGGTTGGCTTCTTGAAAAAGATGCTTAAAGGCATGGGCCATTGAGCTTATAATACCTAGAAATAAATCTGAATTATTCAAAAGATTACAGAAAGAACCATTTTTCATTATGTATGTATCAAAAATAAATTTGCATCTTAAGTTTGCTTTAAACTAACAAAAACATCTTTTTTTCCACATTTTTTTATTTGATCCTAGACATTATTAATTGTTTCCAACTCTCAAGATCAGAAATAAATTTATTCTCCATTTTTTAAATTGTTTAATTTTGATGCATCAAAATTCATGTAGTTTTAAGAGTTTCATTAGTTTCCACATCCTGTTTTGTAACCTAGAAATTGAAGTGAATTTTTATAAACATGTATTTACTATATTTTTCTCATAAGTTGTAATTTTTTGTCCATTGCACCTTCTTCCCCCCCCCCCCAATAAAAAAAAAGAAAAAAAGAAAAAGAAGAAAATATCTGGTGTTTGCCCTGTTAGCTGATCCTTCTCTAAAAGCTATGGTCTGTATGTTCTGGTGAATAAATATCAGCTTTTAAGACTTCCACTTCATTAGAATAAATGCATAAACTTTAAAAGAAAGACCCCAAGTGTATGGACTTGCCTTAATAAAAAGGCCACACAATCACATTCCATCTCTAACCAAGAGCTCAGAAGCCTCAGAATCTCACAAAACTCCTTATCTAATAACCAATCATCCCCTCCCCACTCCTGATCTTCATGTTGTATTCCACAAAATACTATCAATATTGCTACACAACTTCTTTAACTACCTATACCTGCCACTCCATTTGAATTTTACCAATTGAAAGATAAAGACAATTCTCTACACCTGAGGAAAGCTTTCTATGGTACCAAAAAAGCTTCAATATTTTGGTGGCTTAATATTTCCAGTAAATTGGATGATCTGGGCTATAGGGCTAGTCAATATGATAAGAGTTTTTATATTCTTAGGATGAAAGACTCAATAGGTGTTGTGTTGATCCACAATGATTATGGGATTGTGACTGGAAGTCATGAAGAGACTCTTAAGGAATTGGAGGATAGCTTGGATAGTAGTTTAAATGTGAAATGGAGTGATAAGGTAGATGGTATTCTTGGTGTGGAAATTAAAGAAATTCCTGAAGGATTTGACCTCAAAAACTTTCAACTCATAGATAAGATTCTGAAGACTCACAATCCATCTGGACTCACAACACACTCTCCCCTTCCAACAAATCTGTTCATTGAAACTTCCAAAGATGAAGATTTAGCACTTAAAACTACCAAATATCTCTCAATTTTAGGTGCCCTCAGCTATGTGATAGCTGCAACCAGGCCAGATCTTTCTTTTCCTGTTAATTTCCTTGCCAGGTTTTCCTGCAAAACAAACTCTACTCACTAGATTGCTTTCAATCACCTCCTATACTCTGTACAACACACAGCCAAGCTCTCCTTTCATCTTCATCCTGATTGTTACCTTCCTCTTGAAACTCTCTCTTTCTCAGATTCAGCCTGGAACAACAAGGAATTCTCCAGAGCTCAATCAGGCCATCTTCTTCTTCTCAACTCTTGCCCTATAGTCTGTACTTCTAGATGCCAACTGACTGTTAGTGACTCCTCAATGAATTCTGAATATGTTTCACTTGGAATGGGAATGAAGGATTCAATCTGAATTTCTAACCTTTTGAAGGATTTTTTCCCTGAAATACCACCAATCAAAATATTCTGTGGCAACAAGGGTGCAATTTCTGATGCTAAAGATAATTCAGGCAATGAACAGACTATACATGTGGATAGAAGTTTTTATATTGTAAATGAGCAACTTCTCCTGAAAAAATGCAACTTTAGAATGGGTATCTTCCATTCAAGTGTGTGCTGATATTCTCATTAAAGCACTGGGCCCTTCTATTACTATGCTTAGGATGAAAGATGTGTGTGTATGGTAAATAAAAAAAATAAAAAACACTATTTTTGTCAGCCTGGATATCCCCAGGATTGAGTAAAAAGTACTTAAAAATTATGTTAAACACATGGACTATACATTGGAACAATAAATAAAAGTACACAAGTTGTATACATAAGTAAAAATTATGATAAAATACACTATATGCCATTATAACACCTTATATACATGCATATATCCACCTTTTGTAAGTCTTATGTACTTAATATTAAGTTGGAATATGTTAGAGTAATCTTAAGAGCCTTAAATATAAGGCTACATAGTTTTTAAGTAGACTTAAAGCTGTTGTTTTCATTGTTTTATGTGAAAAACAAGAAATGCGCTTTAAATCACTTAAAAGTTGACTATATGCACTATAAAATTAATAATATTAAAAATGCGCTTTGACAAATCAATTTTTCTTAATTATGACTATTTATTTGGCCCCTCAAATGCATAAAAGTAACACTTTTCAAACTTGGTGTTTTTTATGCCAGAAATGGCTTCTGTTTACTGGCCACATCCTGCCTGCATTTTTTCCATGTGAATAACTTCATTTTTAGCAAAGTTAGATTTTTCACACTAAAATTACCCCAAATTCTATTCCCACTGTGGCCCACTGTGGGGAAACACACTAAAATAGGCAACAGACGCTTATTTAGTGTCCTAATTTAATTATAAGTGCATTGACCTTATTATACACACTAATTTCATTAATAACCTCAAGCTTGGTACCTTTAATTCAGTACCATGCTTAAATTCACCTAAATTAGTCAAGGATTCACCTGTGCAAGCACCTGCCAAGGACTGCATGTAGTTACCCCTCATCTCATCCCCTTTTTTGGGTTTTTAAGTGGTTTCTCAGTCAATATTGGTTATTTTTGAATGGGGATTTCATGTAGTTTATTGTCATAATTAGCCCCATCATTTCTACTTTTGATCCCCCTTAATATTGTGTAATATTTATTCTTATTATGTCCCTTTTTAGTCTTTTATTTGAAGGTACTACACACATACACTCTCTTTTTTGCTTATTCTTTATTTTTGATAGATTATCCCTGTTACTACATGATTTTGACAGGTGATATCATTCTAATTATGTTATGGGTCACTCTTTATGTTTTTGAACAGGTGTATTAGCTGTAATGAGGTGACATTAACTGTGTATAGGGCTGGTAAATCAAGGGGTTCATTTGGAGGAATTATTGGGTATAAAAGGAGGGTGTTTTTTGGTCTTGTTTTCTACATTATTTATCATTACAATCAAATAGATAACCAACACAATTATAATAGATATCAATATTACTTATAAAGTTTTTAAATAGTATCTGAATTATTAGATCTATTTTTCTACCAACTATAAGATTGTAAGCCATATATAATTAGTGAGATTTAAATTACTGAGATCCTTATATTGAGTTATATTTTAATACTTATTGGATTTTTACTACAGTATTCATATAGGACCATTAAAATCTTCTGCACAACTGACTATTCAAGCTATTTCATGTCTTTGTACTTGAACTCAGCCTGACAATTTTATTCTCTTCTTTTTTTTCTTTTTTCTTTTTTTCTTTTTTTCTTTTTTCTTTTTTTCTTTTTTCTTTTTTCTTTTTTCTTTTTTCTTTTTTCTTTTTTCTTTTTTCTTTTTTCTTTTTTCTTTTTTCTTTTTTCTTTTTTCTTTTTTCTTTTTTCTTTTTTCTTTTTTCTTTTTTCTTTTTTCTTTTTTCTTTTTTCTTTTTTCTTTTTTCTTTTTTCTTTTTTCTTTTCTCTTTTTTCTTTTTTCTTTTTTCTTTTTTCTTTTTTCTTTTTTCTTTTTTCTTTTTTCTTTTTTCTTTTTTCTTTTTTCTTTTTTCTTTTTTCTTTTTTCTTTTTTCTTTTTTCTTTTTTCTTTTTTCTTTTTTCTTTTTTCTTTTTTCTTTTTTCTTTTTTCTTTTTTCTTTTTTCTTTTTTCTTTTTTCTTTTTTCTTTTTTCTTTTTTCTTTTTTCTTTTTTCTTTTTTCTTTTTTCTTTTTTCTTTTTTCTTTTTTCTTTTTTCTTTTTTCTTTTTTCTTTTTTCTTTTTTCTTTTTTCTTTTTTCTTTTTTCTTTTTTCTTTTTTCTTTTTTCTTTTTTCTTTTTTCTTTTTTCTTTTTTCTTTTTTCTTTTTTCTTTTTTCTTTTTTCTTTTTTCTTTTTTCTTTTTTCTTTTCTTCTTTTCTTCTTTATGCAATAAACATGGTTACTATGTGGTATTGTTTAATAGGGGGGACAGATCAATTCTATTTTATTTTATTTTTCTCTTTTCCTTTTTATTTTCTATCTCTTCTCCTCTTACATTAGGTACATCAAGGAATATGAAGGATTGGTAGCATTAGAATAGGAACATAGCCAAGTGGGGGGATTTTAAGTGTATACAGACTTATGTACTTAGTTATTTTGTAGAGAGTGTATATCCTGTAGACACCTGCCCCTCCAGGTTCTCCAGTTCTTTCTGGTGTCCTGTTGAATGATCCCGCTCCACAGTATTTAGTTAATTTTTTTGCATATGGGTCATGAATACTGTCAGCCAGGCTATTCCAGGAGTCCAGTAAATGATATGTAACTTATAAAACCTGAAAGAGTGGGTAAGAATTGTATTTAATGAATATAAATTAATATTTTATTGCATAATAAAATTATATAAGTATTTTATTATATACAAGTGTTATATTAATTTTATTGGTTATATAAATTTTTATATACATTTAAATTGAACATAATATAATATATTCTACAAATAATGGCACATTTTTATGTATTTAATAATTATAAATTTATATTTAATTAATTGAAAAACATATATTATAATTATAAGTGTAAAATTGACTTATAATATATTTAAATTAATTATTTAAATTTATATATTAAATAACACCTTTCATATAATACTAAACAATAATTAATGACGCTTCTTTTGACCCTTAATTGTGTCAGGAAAAACCAATTAATTAATTTATACTAAATTGAGATTAATTACATGTTTTGTTGTGTCAAGTATTTTTTGTTTCACTTAAAATATCCTTAAATCAGACTGTACCATCTGTTTGGAATTATTTTTCTCATAGTTCCTATGTTCCAGTCTTGTTTAGTTATTCACTATTTTTACTTACTGATTTGGGAATTAATGGCGGGAAAATTGGATTCTTAATTGGGGTTTTAATTATTTGTTTCATATTTTTCTCTACATTGTTATGTTTCACTTACTCTTTGATATACTTGTTTTATTCTATTCTAATTGTTGTATTTACAAATATAGTGGCGCTTCAGAGGACCCATTGCCTATAAAAGGGCCTTGGATAATCCCCTGTAACATCATCACTTATTATACACTCCACAAATTAAATACTATTTTACTACGTTTATATTTTTTTTATTAGTAATACAATTCTAATTAAAATTCTATATAAAAATTTAAAGGTTGCTTTAAGTCTGATAGTAATTAAAAGTGTTTGCCGCGCAGAACCCTTACATTAAATAGTATTATTATTAATAAATTCTAAGTTTTTGTCATCTCTCAAAGTTTCTCGTCGTTGTTTCCCTCTTAAATAAATTAAATATTTTATTGTAATTTATTTCTTTTATTTTTCCCTTGTCCTCCTCCTTCTCTCCTCCTTTTCTCCTCTTTTTCTTACCTTCTTCTAGACGACTGACCGACAACTGGGGACCTTTCCAAACGACGACGACGATTGAGCCTGGCGACGAACGACAAAACGCACGGACCACCTAGCAAAAACAAAACTTTTGCCGCGACTGTGTTTCGAACTTGGGTTCGATTTCTTAGGTTTATATTATATTAATTTTTATATTATTTTGAAGTGATTTTTTGATCACTATAGTAAGTTCACCTTTGCACCTCTCACTCATATTACTATATTTTTACTGCAATAACAGTGATTGTAGCTTAATTGCTGATTCACTGAGTGTAAGTGTTCAATTATTAAATATTTTTTTCCTAGTTGACCATTATAGAGTGTTAAATCCTCTTAGTCCTAGAAGAATTAACATTTTTTATTAATACAAATTGAATTATTAATTTAATTTTTTTTTATTAATTATTGTTAATTTTGGTTGACTTAAAAGTACATTGTGCTTAGTCCCAAATATATTGCCATATTTAATATTGGTAATTAATTGGTTGAATTAACTTGATGGTTTATTCCCAATTTAACCTTGCAATCCATTTTTTAAAAAAAATTAATTTTTTATAATTATTACTTTATATTGAAAATTTTTTTTTCTATAATTTAATTAAATAAATTTTTTTTTATTATTTGGAGAAATTATTAACTAACTTTTATTATTTTTTTTTTAAAAAATAAGAAGTAAATTAAAATCTTCCCACTATTATGTCCAACAATTTGGCTGAAAAAATGGATAACATGCAAGTGGATGAAATTGAAATTGACTATGATGCTGACAATGTAAGTTCTTCTAAAGTTGGACATAAAAAATCTTATGCTAACACAAAGAATTCACATGCTTCAGGATGTGGAAATGAAAGGAAATGTAAACAAACCAAACCCACTTCCTCCAGCACCACAGAAGGAGGTAAAGCCTCTAGTACCTCAAGAAGGTCTTCCAAAAGGCTTCAAAATAAAAAAGCTTCCTCTTCCACAACAAATCAGCAACCTGTCCAGTCATATAAAAGAGTTGAAGACAGAAAATATGACGTACAAAGCAAAAGTAGACACCTTGTGGGATCAGGTTCAAGAACTCAGGAACCAGATTCAGGCCCAGGCCCCTCCTCAGTTGCCTCCCAATCAGCCTCAGTTTCAGGCTCAACCTTCACAGCCACCCAGCTCAACCATCCAAAATCCAAATACTATGGCAGTAGAGCAATAGAAATGGGATTATCTAATGAGTCACTACCAACAGAATGTGCAACACCCTCCTCATCATCAGCCTGGCCCATCCAGAACACCCGATTTCCATCCACCTCCTCATCCCTACCAACAAGGCAGGAGAAAGAAGGCCCAAGCACAATCCCAAACCCAGTCCCAGGGGAAGTTTCCTCCTCTGCCATGGTAAGTAATTTGGTTGATAGTCACTTGGGTATGTTTTCTAATAAATCTTCTTCTGCAGGTAATATTATTGAACATGGTGAAGGAACAGTTAAACCTGTTAAAAGACAGCTTCCTGTAACTAGTAGCCCTATTGATGTAATTAGCAAATTGTCATTTGATGAACCTTTACATTTAACTTCTACATCTTTAATTAATCCTTCTCTTGCAATTAAAAATGATTCTGTTCACCCTGAAATCTATACCTTAATTGAAAAAACTTCTGAGGAAATATTGAAAGATACCCTTGATTTTAATGTTGTGAAAGACAAACATTTGAGAGATGTGTTGATCCATGAAAATGATAGATTAAATAATTTACACTTGCAATGTAAAGTGAGTTCTTCTGTACAAGATACAGCTTATTTAAAAATCAAAGAAACCTTGAATATTGTTCTTAGTCAACAAAAACAAATAGGAAGTGACCATAGAGCTATCTCAGATAGAAATATCAGTCTACATAAGACCTTGAGTGAATTGAAACCCCTTATTGAAGAAAATTATTCATTCAAAAATGAAATAAAATCTCTGCAAAATGAGTTTAAAAAGCTAAAAAATGATTTCCATGCACTAAGTACCAAACACTCAGTTTCTGAGGACAGAAATGTTCTATCTCTTGCAAAAGTAAATGACCAGATGTCTGAAATTCCAAGAATAAGAAACTATGTGTCTGACCTGCAGGAAAAGTTCTCAACCTTAACCATCAATAATGAATTAAATGAGATTTCTGTCAATAAGCTGCATAAAAATAAAGGGAAAAAACCTGAGCAAAGTTCATCCTTTCTTCCTCATATTTCAACCATTAAACAAACTGACAATGAGTCTGTAAAATCTTTTGCTACTAGCAAAAAATCTTGTGATGGTCATGCACCAGCTGTTTCTGTAAATAATGAAATTTCTGAACACCTGGCTAAACTTCAGGAATTGTTAATAATGAATAATTCAAACCAAAAAGTGGACCATCCCAGTAGTCAGAAAAATAGGCCTAAGTTAGACCAATATCCTACCTTTGATGGTGATTCTTCCTCTGATTGGCAACACTTTATCCAAAGAATTGATAATTTAAAGAGATCTTATAAACTACCTGATGAGGAAATTGTTTCTAAGCTAATTTCTTTATTTTCCAATGTAGCCTTGATGTGGTATGAATCTGTTCTTTTAGATAACAATCATTATACATGAAATGATTGGAAATCCTTGATTGAGAATCAGTTTGGTGGTTCAAAATTCAGGTTAGCTCAACAGAGACTGTATGAGAATACTAGATATGTATCCTCCTCTGTTGAAAAGCCCATTGTTTTTCTGATGAAAATAACTAAAATCCTTAGAGCAATTGATCCAAAGATGGATTATGATATTTGGAGAGATAAAATATTGTATAAATTACCAAATTCTCTTAGGGATTTGATTGTGGCTAGAACTGAGCATGTAAGGGAAAATTCTTCTTTCATTAATATCTGTAATGAAGTACTGCTCAACCATAGATATTAACCAAAGAATTACCTTGGTAAATCTTATAATGATCAGAATAAAACTTCTATAAAGCTCCCAGAAAAATCTGGTAAACCCTCTGCCCCAGTTGCACCTAAAAAGTATGCAACAAATACTTGTTATAAATGTAACAAACCGTGGCAGAAGGGTCATGTTTGTGACAATAAAATCCATCTTGTTGAACAAAATGAAGACACTGATGAAGTTGAACTTGATGTCAATAATTCTTCCAGTGAATGTGAAAGTAATATCTCCTATGAAAATGATTCTGGTAAAGATGTTTTAATGTTGGAACAAGATGTCCATTATTTAAATAATATATCTGAAGAATGTGTATTAGATTTATCTTCAGTAGAAAATGCTGAGATAATTAAAGATATTACTAACAATTCTATACCTATATCCCCTTTAAAGGCACCAGTTATCATTAATGGTAAAAATGTTGATGTAGTTCTTGATTCTGGTGCTGGAGGAAGTGTAGTATCTGAAAAAGCTTTGGCTTCAGTGGATAAGGAATATTTGAGTAAATTATTACCTATAACTTCTGAAAAATGGAGAGGGTATGGTTCTACCTTATTTCCTATTGGCAAATACAAAACCTCTGTATTCTTCAAATATAATGGTGGTTTTGTCAGAGCTATTTGTGAGTTTGTTGTCATGAAAAATGATAATTTGAGCAATTGGTTTATTATGGGAAATGATATTTTAACCATGTTTGGTGTGAAACTGGACCCAGCAAATAATTGCTTTACCTTAGGAATGAATGGGAAAAGAAAATTCAAAATTTCTTCTCCTAGAACTTCTGGGCATTTGTTGAAATCTTGTAACTCACTGATCCAATGTAAAGGTAGAACAACAACTGAAAGGGATGATTTATTACATGAAATAAATACCGCTTCTTTTGGTGATCAGTTGACTAGTGAACAAAAGGATTCTATTGTTGCCTCTATTACCTCTTTCCCTATGGCTTTTGCTCATGGTTCTCATGTCTTGGGAATCGTTCAGGAAGAGATGAAAATTACCTTATCCTGTAATTTGAGTGATATTCCTCCTTCCCTTAAGAAAAAACCATATCCTGCTTCTCCATCAAAAAGAAAAGATATTGAAGATAATATTGAAACATTATTGAAAATTAATATCATTGAGAAAGTGGATGTCACCCCCAAATATTGTGTCATCTCCCCAGTCTTGATTTCTTATGAAAAAGATAAAGCTAGATTATGTGGAGATTACAGAGCTTTAAATACTTATACTGTTGATGATATTTATCCTTTACCCAGAATTAATTCAATACATGCTACCTTGCAAGGTGCAAAATTTATTAGTTGTCTGGATGGTAATAAAGGTTATCATCAAGTTCCAGTTGAGAAAAATTCTCAAAATTTTTTGCTTATTGCTACTCATATGGGAATATATAAGTATGTTAGGATGCCATTTGGCCCTAAAAATGCTCCTTCAGTTTTCCAGAAAGTCATGGATAACACTTTCCATCAAGAAATTATTGAAGGTTGGCTCATGGTTTATATTGATGATATTATTGTTTTTTCTAAAACTTTTGATGAACATATGATTCACTTGAATAGAGTTTTCCAATAAATGGATGAAATCAATATGACCTTATCTTTAAAAAAGTGTAAATTTGGTTTTCAATTTTTGAAAGTCCTTGGCCATGTTGTGTCAGGCTTACAAATTTGTGTAGACCATAATAAATTTGCTGCCATTCAAAATGTGAAAGCACCAACTTCTGTAAGAGAAATCCAAAGTTTTTTGGGTATGTGTGGCTACTATAGACAATATATTAAAAATTATCAGGTCATAGCCTTGCCTCTTACAAAACTGACCAGAAAAGATGTTGCTTTTCTCTGGAATAATGACTGTCAAAAAGCTTTTGATACATTAAAAAGTTGCTTAATGACAGCCCCTATATTGGCTCTTCCAGATTTTAACAAGCCATTTGTCCTTTATACAGATGCTAGCTTTATTGGTCTGGGTGCTGCCCTTCACCAAAAGCAAATTATTAATGATAAATACTCAGAGGTTGTAATTTGTTATATTTCAAGAACCTTAAGAAATAGTGAATTGAAATATCGTGCCACTCAATTGGAGTTCTTAGCAGTTTTTTGGGCTCTTGAGAAACTTCATTACTATTTGGATGACCAAAAATTTGAGTTGGTAACTGACTGTAGTGCTGTGAAGTCTCTCTTAAACCTCAAGACACCTAACAGACATATGTTCAGGTGGCAACTTGCTGTTCAAGAATACAGAGGAAGGATGACAATTATCCATAGAGCTGGAAATGTTCACTCTAATGTTGATATGCTCTCCAGATTGCCTCTGCCAAATAATGACTCAAATCCTGCTTATGTACCTGAAGATGATACTGTTCATATCCATGGTATATTTATAGTTGATATGGAAGAGGAGTTTTTACAGTTAATACTGGATTCATATGATAAAGATTCTGATTTAAATAAATTGGTTACTATCTTAAATGATCCTAAGAATTCTTCAATTCAAGCATTAATAAAAACTCTTCCTGCAAAGTACCAAAATGCTTTAAATAAAGGAAAGTTCTCTATTGAAGATGGTTATATATATTATAGAAGGAAGCTTACCAATGTAATTGTTATTCCTCCTTCAATGAAAGAAACTATCCTCAAACTTTGTCATGATGACATATTAGCTGGTCATTTTGATCTTGAAAAAACATTGATTAGAATCAAAAACACTGCATGGTGGGCTAATATGTCTGAAGACACAAAATTATATGTTGAATCTTGTGATTCCTGCCAAAAATCTAAAAGGTTAACAGGTAAGAGAGCAGGGTTATTAAAACATATTGAAGCACCTAGTGCTCCCTGGAAAATCATTAATATGGATTTTGTCACTGGTTTTCCTGTTGCAGGTAAAGACAGCTTTAACTCTTGTTGGGTAATAGTAGATAGATTCACAAAAATGTGCAAATTTATTCCAACCCACAAAGATGTATCCACCAAAGAATTAGCTTTCTTATGGTGGTCTTACATGTTTAATATTATTGGTTTTCCAAAAGCCATTATCTCTGATAGGGATCCAAAATTCACTTCTGAGTTTTGGACCTCTTTGATGGATATTTGTGGCTGTGAGTTAAAATTGTCTACAGCTCACCATCCTCAGACTGATGGTCTAGCTGAGAGAATGATTCAAACTCTGGAAGATATGATTAGAAGGTATTGTGCCTTTGGTTTAGAATATAAAGACAATGACAGATTTACTCATGATTGGGTCACTCTTTTGCCTGGTCTTGAATTTGCATATAATAGCACTGTTCATTCTGTCACTGAGAAAAAGCCTTTTGAGCTTTGGTTAGGTTATGTCCCAAACACTCCTGCTCAGATTCTCAATAATAAATTACCTAAGTTGGAACTACACCCTGGTGTAAAATCTTTTATGCAAATGCAACAGCTATGCAGAAAACATGCTCAGAGTTGTATTGATAAAGCATTTGAATATATAAAGAAAAGATGGGATAAATCCCATAAATAATACACATTTAACAAGGGTGATGAAGTGTTGATCTCTACTGTCCATTTCAATTTACAAGGTAACCACAAATTAAAAGATCCTTTTGTAGGACCATTTGTTGTTAAAAGAATGGTTGGTGATAATGCAGTAGAAGTTGTATTGTATTCTTCATATGATAGGAAACATCCTGTCCTTCCCATTTCTTTGCTTAAGCCTTATACTTCCAACAGTGACTTATTTCCAAAAAGAAGAGGAAGACCTAAGAAGAACCCTCAGGAAGTCACAGAAACAGCAGAAATTGATAAAATTCTCAATGATAGAATTATCACTTCTGAAAGAGGTACTGAATATTTATTGAGATATAAGAACAAATCATCTGAACATGATGCATGGATACCTGGAAAGGAAATCTCAAATCTGCCTACTCTGTTGAAAAAATACAAAAAGAAAAAATCTTAGCATTTTTTTTATTGTTTTTTTTAGAGTGAGGGAGTGTCAGCCAGGCTATTCCAGGAGTCCAGTAAATGATATGTAACTTATAAAACCTGAAAGAGTGGGTAAGAATTGTATTTAATGAATATAAATTAATATTTTATTGCATAATAAAATTATATAAGTATTTTATTATATACAAGTGTTATATTAATTTTATTGGTTATATAAATTTTTATATACATTTAAATTGAACATAATATAATATATTCTACAAATAATGGCGCATTTTTATGTATTTAATAATTATAAATTTATATTTAATTAATTGAAAAACATATATTATAATTATAAGTGTAAAATTGACTTATAATATATTTAAATTAATTATTTAAATTTATATATTAAATAACACCTTTCATATAATACTAAACAATAATTAATGACGCTTCTTTTGACCCTTAATTGTGTCAGGAAAAACCAATTAATTAATTTATACTAAATTGAGATTAATTACATGTTTTGTTGCGTCAAAGTATTTTTTGTTTCACTTAAAATATCCTTAAATCAGACTGTACCATCTGTTTGGAATTATTTTTCTCATAGTTCCTATGTTCCAGTCTTGTTTAGTTATTCACTATTTTTACTTACTGATTTGGGAATTAATGGCGGGAAAATTGGATTCTTAATTGGGGTTTTAATTATTTGTTTCATATTTTTCTCTACATTGTTATGTTTCACTTACTCTTTGATATACTTATTTTATTCTATTCTAATTATTGTATTTACAAATATAGTGGCGCTTCAGAGGACCCATTGCCTATAAAAGGGCCTTGGATAATCCCTTGTAACATCATCACTTATTATACAGTCCACAAATTAAATACTATTTTACTACGTTTATATTTTTTTTATTAGTAATACAATTCTAATTAAAATTCTATATAACAATTTAAAGGTTGCTTTATGTCTGATAGTAATTAAAAGTGTTTTCCGCGCAGAACCCTTACATTAAATAGTATTATTATTAATAAATTCTAAGTTTTTGTCATCTCTCAAAGTTGCTCGCCGTTGTTTCCCTCTTAAATAAATTAAATATTTTATTGTAATTTATTTCTTTTATTTTTCCCTTGTCCTCCTCCTTCTCTCCTCCTTTTCTCCTCTTTTTCTTACCTTCTTCTAGACGACTGACCGACAAATACTGTACAGTACCTGGAAGTGGGTCCTCAAAATTCTTACATAGAATTTAACAACTGCAACACCACTTATACTTCACTTTAGTCATGGTTAGACTAGTCAAACTCACACCATAGAATTCAAATATCACAAAAGATTAACCAAAAAGTCAAATGTTTTTTTATTTTTATTTTTTTTTAAAACAATTTCAACTTTTCTAAATAATCATGATATCAAATTTGTCATCTCTCACACCAGGAAAAAAAAAATGTGGGCACCTGATTGCAGGTGCCAATTGCTATCTTTGATTTGATTCAGCTCTAGCTCAGCTGTAATTCTTCTGGCAAGACTGTACACTGAACACTGAGCATGCTAGCTTGTGTGGCATCAAATCTGAGTTATTCTTGTGTCACAAATGGATTGAGGGATTGGCACCCACTAGCAGGTTCCAGGTGTTTTTTTTTTTTTTTTTTTTTTTTTTGGTGTCAGCATTGAGAGTAGCATAGATAAATTTTTAAAGCTAAATACTATATCTATTTGTAATAACAAGCTTTAAAAAAAAGTATATATATATATAAAAAAAAAAAAAATGGAAAATGGAAAATGGAAATTTTTTCATCAGGTCACCAGTGGGAGGGAACCTCCTGATACCTCAATAAAAGGTGCAATTCATCTCAGCATTGACTTGAAAAAGTTAAGGAGGATGGATTTAAGGAATTCAGCTCATAGTGTTTTCAAACTTGCCATCATTTCTGTTTGAGTTGTCAGGTGAAAGACTTCATGAACACAATATTTGAGAATCTTCCATAAGTTTCCAATGGGATTGATGTCAGGTGACTGTACAGGTCAGTTTTCAATCTTATGAATCTTGTCTTCTTCTTGAGAAATTTTTTGAAGTGAGTGAGGTGTGAATGGGTGCATTGTCTTCAAGGAGCACTAGTTTGTGTTTACAGAAATGGTCTTCAAGATAAGGTAAGAGTCAGGATTTATAAACATTATTGATAAATGAAGTTGAGGCAATGGATTTGTTGAAAGGAAAAAAAAAACAAGAGGAATCTAGCTTCCTCCATGATAGGCACCCCAAACCATTATGCTGGATTAGCCATTCTTGAAAGTGGGTTGTAGATAATCAGCTTTGAATTTTGTCATCAGATGTTTGCCAAACATGAGTGGGACCATCAATATGGCCAACCTCAAAAGATGATTTGTCTGACCATATTTACTTGTTTCCAATTGCTGGCCATCCAATCTTGATATTTGAAAGCAAATGCCAATTGTTACTGGAAGTGGACTTCACTAATGAAAGGTTTTTTTTAACACTACCCATTTTTTGATAACTCAACTGATGGACATGTTTGCAAATTGTTTGGGAGGATAATGGTATGGTGAGCATATCTGATATGTCACTCAGACAAGATTTGTGTTTGGTGTGAAGAATTCATTTGAGTTGGCATATGTCTCACTCATTTTATTTTGCATGCAGGGCCAGGGCGGGGACTGGTTTTAACACATCCATGTTTGTTCCATTTCTTCATGATGGTGCAGACTGTGGAGTCAAGTAATCCTACTTCACTGGAAACAGAAGCAGGACAGGTCCATCCTCTGACCATACTGGCAACCATTGTGCATTGTTTGTTGCTTACTTGCTTGGTGTCAGCCTGTGAAGTGCCCATTGAGAAAAAAAAAAAAAACTAAAATAAATAAATAAATAAAAATTGTGAGTGTATAATGTGAAAATGAAAGTGAGAAACATACCTTTATTTATACCCAATCAATAAAGAAGAAGATGAGGAACAAAATACCAAAATCTTGAAGAGTTTGAGGTGAGCGTTAGGTGGTGGGAGCAGGAGGAAGTGGTGGTAGGTGGAAGGTCCTATGCATAAAAAATTGCAAGGACTAGCTTCCAGGCACTGAAATCAAGTAACAAATGATGCCTGTAAAATGCATGTTACTAATGAATATTTTCTGGAACAGCTGGAGATGCTCTTAATGACATAGAAAAAAAAACTTACCTTGGTTACCATGAGTAAATGCCAGCTGACATTGTGGGCCAGATTTGAGAATATCTTTCCACTGCATCAGCATGGGGTAGCAGCTGATGAGTCACCTGTTTGCTTGAGGTGTGACATCTTGAAATGGAGTGTTGAGGCTAAAGTCCACCAGGCTTGTATGCTAATGTTTGAGACCCCCAATTGTGATCTGTAACTGGATTGTTGATTGCATTCTGTCCATCCACTTATTTGATGTAACATTGTGATTTCTTCAATTTCCACCCTATGGATGTGTAGAGAAAGGAAAGGACTCCCAATGATTGAAGACTAGACTATATCCATGATGGAAGTGTAGTTAAGTGTGTACATACATTCATCTCCTATCACTATAACAGAATGATAGCATGATCAAGAAAATCAACCAAAAGAATCAAACAATACTCTGATTTTAAATGATTTGATCAAGGGAAGCATAAAAAAGATATATATATGAGTGAATTGATTAAGTAAGAAATGTTACAAACAAAACTTATTCATATTCATACATTCAAGCAACAGACTATAAGATTATAAAAACAATAGGAAAACATCAATAGCAGTGAAAATATGTTACATGCACTATTAGCAAACCAAAGCCTCATTACCTACAAGATAAGTGTTGAAGTATATCCTGTTCACCTTTGAGTACCAAGAAAGAAAAAAATAACTGCCTTGATACAAGGGTTGTATAATGAAAGAATACCCCTCTCAATAGGGAGTCAATCGATAAAGAGTTGATTGATGTTGTTCAAGTGCTACCAAAAATGTTGAATCCAGTGTCACAAATCCAATGTCCTGTTTTGCCCAACAATCACGAACTTTGTAAAGTGGTGAAACTTTGTCCATATCTAGTTGCAACTCATATAATCGTACTTCTATTTTGAAAGGCGCTGTATTGATTGTTGTATAGAAGATGCACAAAATATTATATAAAGGGCCAGAACACAACACATGCAAGAAAAGAAAGCCAATTAAAACCACATACGATCCCACCAATTTTGTGTACCAGCATTTACAATTCCAAGAAATATATCGCCATTTTCAAAATGAGAGTACCATATTTGATGTTTCCATTCATCGGCCTCTAACATTTTTTCATTTTCAAAAGGGTTCGCAGTGGAGTTTGGAGTTAGTTCAACTACCCGATGATCAAGTGTAGGGAACATTTCGGGCATTGAAGAAGTAAGCATCTCCAGCTTCTCTTGCATCACCGTTTTATTAGTTTCAGTTAGGAAAGGATAACAAGGGCCACTTGATGACCGAAAGTTATGTAACCGCGCCGGATTACGTCCCGAAATCTTTTGAATTTCAAGAATTTCAGGATTAGTTAAAAGCTCTATTCTTTCTTTCGACAAATACCGTAAGTCGTCACCTAAATAGAAGGGTGAACCCTATGGGAAAAAAATAATCAGGAATGAAATAAAAGAAATAAAATCTAAATGCAAACTAGTAAAGCCCAAATGGTAATCAAGCTTTGAGACTCGAAAAATGTCATATTTGTGACAATGACGGAATCTAGGTCTAGCAATCCGTGTCTTCTCTTGCTGTGCCCAAAAGTCCACTCTGCAGCTTTTTTGGCATTCCTAATTACTCTATCAAAAGTTGTCATTACATTGCCGTAAGCTTCGATATCAATTGAAACTCTCCAGCTATCAGTAAGATTTTCCAAGTTAAGATATTGAGATAAAGGTAACTCCCAGCTAGCAACTAGCCATATTTTTTCCCTGCCTGCCCAACGCCATTCTTTCCAGCGATTTTCAATGGCCAAATGCCATGCCCTTAAGTCAGTCAATGTGTCGCAATTTTTCCATTGGAATGAGTTGTTATCGATCGAGGAGCCAGGAACATTTCCATCTAACTTGACAAAGCTAATGTTCCATTCGTATAGCTGGTCAACGATGCTATCTACATAAAGCTGGGCGCCCGGATGAGAGTAGTTAATAGCGTAGCCACTTGAAAAAGCATTTGCTGGGGGGCGGTCACATTGCTTGAGCCGCAGATATGGTGGACAATAAATAATCTGATCTGCAGTGTATTTAGTTCCAAAAATGGGTAACTTAATTTACAGTAGGAAAAAAAAAAAAAAAAAAAAAAAAAAAAAAAAACACATCAGATTAAGGTAAAGAAGAATAATCCACGTACTTACTTTTGCATCCACAGCGCGGGAGTCGATGCCTAGGTAACAGACCATTAAGCCGAGAATTTTGAAGATGAATAGCATCAAAAACTTACCTGGAAGATAGTATAGACCCATTTTGAGCTGGCGTTGCGCTAGGAAACCTCGGAGATGGCGTATACCAGACGGAAATCGTTGAAGGGAAAGTTTGTGTCTTCCATAAGGATCAAGAGTTCGATCCTAAAGGCCGAACAAATCATTAACATCCTCCTCACTAAATATATTTTAAAATATTTCCGTACCTGCCAGCCAGAGTCTAAGTTGATCCGGTCATAGCTACTTTCACCCTCAGTAAAACGGTGCGTTTTATTAGCTAAAACGAGCTCACCCCAATTGTTGAAAAGGTTCCTGGGAAAGGACTTCAGCTTGAGACATGACGTTGGTTTCGTTTAGCCAAAAGAATCCATAACCCTGCGCTTTTGCGAGTCAGAACATCCGACTTGTCCAGTCAAGAAGCTTCACTCACTTTACCCTTATAGGCCTGCAAACTCCACGAGCTCCATCCTCGATACCCATGCGATGCAAACTGAGAGTCTGAAGCAGAATGGATTGAGTGGAAGGTAACTTGCTTAAAAGGAGGGTGAAAAGCAAGACTTTTGAGAAAGAAAAAGGATAGAAACAAGAGAACCCAAGTGGATGAGGCCATGTGTGATTACAAAGAGTGGAGAACTGATCGATGAAGAGTGATCACATCAAGGGAGATCAACTTTGTTGGCCAGATTGAGGAAAACTGGGTGATGCATATGCACCGATCGCCAGCCACGCCAAAGATTCGCCCGCCTTTCATCACACATCACGTGCTTCACTGGCGCCAATCCGCCGCGGTTTCTTTCAGATGCTGATCCCCCTTACAAAAAACTAAAAAGATGGAAAGAGAAGTATAACACCAACTCTTAAAATCTTCATGAAATGATATCCGACCGTGAAAAATTCTGAGAAACCAAACAAATTAATAGGTAAAATCCAAATCCAACACAAAGTCAATATCAAAAAAATAAAAATAAAAAAATTGGCAACCACACACCTAAATAACACCAAATACCAATGGAGCACAGAGAATACCCAAGCAAATCAACACATCAAGGAGACTATTCGACCAAGTTGAAACACCAATAAAAAAAATGAACAAGAAGGCTTGTTAGTCCAAGTTCCATATGCTCAACCACTGAACAAGGTGACCTTTTAGCCCAAGTCATGAAAAATAAATTTGATAATATCCAAAATATAAAAAAATAAAAAAACTGGTGAAATATAAGTGAAAATTATAAATTGAGGATGAGACTTCATTAAATTGAGTCCAATAAATTACTAAATAAAATCATAATAGTAAAAAATACAGTTGTATTCACAAAATTCTCTCTTGTGATATCATAAATTCCAATCTCCCCCATTTTCCCGGGTGAGTCATTCTAGAAGTATCACCACATAAAACCTAATGTCCCCATTTCCAAGTCAAATTACACAAATGATTCCTACTTTTTCAAATATGCAGAGGAGCTTACTGAACTTCTCAAGATCAATAGAATAGGGGGTATCAAAGTTAGAAATCTTCCATATTAAATATCTCATTTTTCCACCAAATCAGCCATGATTGGTTTTTCATATATGGCATATTGTACCCCCAAACACTTTTTTACTTAGAAATAATGTTGTCTACGTTGCTTTATTTTTATGTAATTAAGTACCTTTTAAATGGGGGGTATCAATGTTCAGGGATCTGCAATTAGGGATCAGGAACTTTTTTGCCAGGATCAGACATTATTAATTGTGGAAGATTCTTATCTACTAGCCCCAGGGCTAGTGGATAAGGAATCCACAATAATGCATTATCCTGCCTCTTATACCCCAATTTCTGTTCCTAATTCCTGATCCCAAACTCATCAAATCCATGATTGATTTGTAAGCAAGTCACATGACATACAATTGTGGATGCCATCTTTATGTATCTCATCACTCTATGATACCTAATTTTGGTGGCAAACACACAACATTTTTTTTCTATCTACAAACTCCATCTGCTCATTTGGTGGCGAATTCCCACTCCCTACTCATCACCTAAACCTTCTACCGACAACTTATCTACTGACAATAATGAAGCACATCTCTACTAGGAAGTAACTTCACACAGCTATCAATGCTATCACTTTAGTTTTAGCCGCTAACTCTGACTCTGACTCTGGGTTGGAAGAGACTTTAGCTTATATGTCTTTTCAATGATCTTTATGAAGAAGAGGATCCCAGACCTGCACCAGCTCTCCCCTCCCTTGAATCACAAAATATTCTTTCCACCAGCATATGCTCTGTCATTATGCCAACCACCCTCCAACATGTCAAAATACAATGCTTTTAATTTTTTTTTCATACTCTCCAAATGTTCAGCTTCTGTGCTTTATTCACTTGGTTTGGTGTTTTTGTTTTTTGCATATTCATTTTTATTTTGAAATTACACTGAATGTCTCTTTTTTGGATGTCTCATTTGTTTTCATTCACCAGCTTAACATGAAATCACATATTTTCTGCAATTGCATAATTTTTCACTATTTCTTTTTTTCTTTCATCCCTCATATCCTTTTCCTCTTCTCCTCCAACATCCCTCAATCAATTTGGTTTCATTTATTTTCTCATCTTATCTCTCCAGGTAAGTCATTTTATTCTTTCTTTTTTTGATTTTTTGATTGCTAATTATAATTTTTTTTTTCTGTTTTTTATTTTTATTTTTTGTATCTAAATTTTTTTGTAAGTGGTTATTTTTGATTTCAATGGTAAAATTAACCTTTTTTTATCTCCCTCTTTACTTTCTTTTTTAGCTCCATCACCCTACTCTTCATCCTGCCTTGGCATGGTCATTATCCCCCCTTTCCCCTATTTCACTTTTTTCTGGCTCCATATCATTAAAAAACATACATTGAACATTCTTTATGCATTTCACTTACTCAATATTCAATTTCTCCCAAATTCCAACATCAATCTTTCTCACTCTATTTTTCCTACTTTTCAATCAAGGTAAGTTTCATCTCCTTTTTTTTATGCCTATATGATATCTCATTCCTTCTATGAAAATTCAATACTTAAATATATGTATAACTCTTATTTGGATAACAGTGAACTTATTAAACTCCTTTGGTTCTCATCTCCATTACCACTTTTCAAGTTTTTGTATAATTTTTAAAAATCAGGCTCAGAATTAGGGTTAGGTTTATTCAAATCTAATGTACTTTTAACTCAAGATTCTTCTGAAGGATACCTTTCATTTCCCACAAATAGATTTGAATTTAGTTGAGTGGTGGAGGAGATATTGACCATTAAAGTTGAGCCTTTTTTTCACAATTTAACGTTTTTTATTTCATGTTTTAATATAACAAATAAGTATTATATTTATTTAAATCACATTTCCTTTGAATGAAGATTCTTCTGAAGCCTATCTTTCATTTCTCATAAACAGATTTTAGTTTGGTTCATTGGTTGCTGAGATGTTGACCTTTAAAGTTGAGCCTTTTTTTCCAAATATCACATAATTTATTTTGTGTTTATATATTGCGTAATTAGAGAATAAGGCTTCTGAAACTCTTATCTGATGATTATCTAAGATTCCATCTCCCAAATCTTAGGATCACTCAATTATTTCTTGTCCAATTTCTTGAAAAAAATTACATTCTGGTTTTCATAACAAGATTTATACTGATAAGAAAGACACCAATTATCTTACTTTGGGGATTTTCTCTTATATTAATCCTATTACTGGACAACCTATTCCTTCCATAGCTAAAATAAAATGTCATGGGCTATACTTTCTGGATCACTACTGTATAATCAATTTTGGATTGGGAACTGGAATCATCAAAACTATTTGGAACTCTTCTCAGGATCATCGCCAAATGACCAAAGCTCCACCTGGCTTGAAATCTTGTCAAGAGTTCACACATTTTGGATTTTCTTTTCAAATCAGTCAAAACTTAATCCACCAAATAAACAAGGTAAAAAAAGAAGGTAAATTTAACAGATATAAAAAAACATTATGTAGATCTAAAAAGTATGGGGATTAGTAAAGTCATCAAATATTTTTTATTCTTTCATAAATTTTTAATAAATCAATCTGATATTAAAATTTACTAAACTAAATTAATGGGCCAACAACCATGTGTTGTATAAATAGGAATCATGATAACATTAATTTGTGTCATGGGGCTCATCTTGCCTATACCGGTGGAAAGGCTCAAATTTAGTTTCTAGATTTTATCTGTATTATGGCTGGAGGAATTGTCATTACTTTAAAACTAGTAAATTTTAGATATATTATTTATTTATATATTAATTTATGGAATTTTATTAAATTTTGGTGATTTTCACCTCTTACTTCAATAAAATTCAGGAGATGGTATTGCCAAATTTTCAAATCTGACATGTGAAATTGATGGCTAGGAACAATTTTGATGATACCCACCCCTTGCTTCAATAAAATGCAAGGGAGGGTATTGCCATTTTTTTAAACAGATATAGAATTTTGTTGACTTAGCTGAATTTAGAAAAGTAAATTTAATGAGTTGAATTTCACCACACAATATGGGGGGCAGACTTGCTAGCGAGTCTGAAACCTTGGATGTAAACTAACCACAGATTGAACACACATTGAGCTATTGATAAAGGAACCATACAATCAGGAATGAACACCACTTAGCAGAACAGTTTTAGGTGGGTGTTCAAGTAGAGTTCAGTATGGGTTCAGTATGAGTTCAGTCTGAGCTCCATCTGAGTTCCATCTGAGTTCAGGTTGAGGACTTGCTAGCAAGTCCACCCCCTATATTGCATAGTGATGTAAAGAAGAAAAAATTTATGAGTTTTTCAAATTTTTGCAAAAAAAAAAATCATCTAGAATCAAGACCTTTAAAAAGTCAGCACATATGAAATTATCACCCAAAAGAAATAAAACAAAATTAATTTAACCAAACAAACAAATAATCTAAAATGTTGCAATACAATGGTTCAAATCTCAGTGAGGAGTGTGTGCCAAGGATTTATTATTAGCTTTAATGCATTCTATCAAGAAAACTTTGTAAACAAAATAAAAAAAACTAGTTATCAAACATTTTCATTAAGCCTTCAATTTCCTCAATAGATTTATTAGCTTTAACATATTCTCTCATAAAATCTTTCTTCTTTGAACCATCTTCAAGTTGATACTTGAGTTTCATTTGATCAAATAGGAAATTGTACTCAAGAGCCTTCTCCTCTTTCTTTATCATGAATTTCTTCTCCTCCAAGTAATGTGCCCTCTCATTCCTCTATAAAGAAAGCTCAAATTTCTTCTCCTCCAAGTCTTGTGCCCTATCATCTCTTTGTAAAGAGAGCTCATATGGTTTCTTTTAAAAGTTGAGAGTATCTCTTGCAACTTCAACCTTACCTACAGTGAAAAGGAATATTAACAAAAAAAAAAGAAAAGCTCACTCAATTATTAAGAGGTATGCTATCACTTACTTGATTCTTGTTTCTCTAAAAAATCATCAATGGAAGAAAAAGGGGTTTGGAAAAAACTACCTCTGTTTCACTTTCTATGACTGTTAAAATTCAAAGTAGTTTTTTTTTTTTTTTTTTTTTGGAGGTAAAATTTTCCTCTTCATCATTGATGCTAGCTTCAGACTCACTTGCTTGAGGATCCTGGGTTCATTCATTACCCTTTTTAGAAATAAAAAAATAAAACAACTAGACAAGAAATAGAAACTTACTGGAGTGGGATCATGTTGGTTTATATCACCATAAGGATCTATTGGAAAGCTATCTAGATTCATTGAATTTAGTACAGGAGAGACTTTAGTGGAGGAAGAGGATGGAAAAAGATTTCTTTTGACATCATGTTTGGAGATAGCATCTTCACCATCCAACATGTTGGCAGGATTAACTTCAGCTCGTTCTCCAAAAATAGCATCAATCTCTTTAAAGTATTGACATAAAGATTCAAGTTTATCATCTTTGGATTTTATGCCCTTACTGATATCGATGTTAGTAATACCAAAACCAGTAGAAAATTAAAGAGTCTTTTCCTTCTTTTATTTGGCTTTGTAATGCTTGAAACATTCAGAAATCTGTTTAGGAAAAAGATCAATCCTTCCTTTTGTCTTATTTTGTAACTCATTGACCATTAGAAGATAGCCATAGACTTTTAATGTAGGGGTACTACCTGCTTTAGTTGCATTCTTAGTATCAAAACAAGAATCATAATTAGTTTTTATTTTTAGCCAGTTGATAACTATGAGATAATAATCTTTTTTTAGTTGAACAGTCTTTAATTTTTCAGCTAAGCAGGGATAAGAGGGAGTAATGAGATTTGATGAAAAATTGGGGGAAGCCTGCCTTTGAGAAGATCTATGATGAGGAGGCATGTTGAGATATTTGAAGATGAAAATGAGAAGAAGAAAAAAAACAGATGAGATTGGGAGGGGTTTTGAGCGGAAACAAATAGACAGGATGAGAGTGCAGAGCAAGGTAGGGAGGCTGGAAAATCCAGAAAGTTATCCAAGATGTGGTTATAAAAAATTGAGGATAAAAATTTTGGATAGAGGTGAACATTGACACATAAAATGTCTAATAACCCAATTATTAGCAAAAGTAATTGTGGAAGATAATTGGGGTATAATGATTTTTATCCACAATTAGGGATCAGGAATTTTTTTGCCAGGATCAGAAATTATTAAATGTGGAAGATTCTTATCCACTAGCCCCAGGGATTTTTGATAAGGATTGCATGATAATGCATTACCCCACCTATAATACCCCAATTTCTGCCCCTGATTCCTGATCCCAAACTCATCACATCCATATTTGATTTGTCAGTAAGTCATATGACATAAAATTGCGGATGTCATCCTCATGTCTCTCTTCACTCTATGCTACTTAATTTTGGTGGCAAACACATAAATTTTATTTCTATCTACACACCCTACCTGCTCATTTGGTGGAAAATTTTCACTTCCCACTCATAACCTAAACCTTATACCAACAATAATGAAGCACCTCTCTACTAGGAAGCAAATTCACTCATCTATGAATGCTATCAACTTAGCTTTAGCTTCTAAATCTGATTTGGAAGACAATTTAGCTTATATGTCTTTTCTTTCCAAAAAGCATTACATCATCTCAAGGGGGCCAAATCTTTATCATGATCCCAGATATGATTTTGCCTCAATTCTTGAAATTCCTCATTTAAGCTTCACCTGATTCTTTTTTGAAACTTTCTTAACTCATCTCCAATCATCCTATCTTCCATAATAGTTCCCTTATCAAACAGAGTAATCCTGCCTTTCAACTTGCTGTTGCACTATGTCACTTTGGTTCAAATGAAAATGGTGCTTCTGTAAGACATTTAAATAATCTCTTTACCATAAGATATGATGCTTTCATCTTATACAACAAGTGCTGTATGATTTCTATCCTTTCTCTCAAATCTTAAACACTTGCTTGGCCAACTTCATAGCAGAGACTTGCATCATCTCAAGCAGTGCAAGACAAAGGTTTCCCTGACTGTGTAGGTTTTGTTGATGGCACAACTATACCTTTGATTCAAAAGCCTGCTCATGATGGGAACCATTATTTTGATTGCAAAAAAAGGTTTCTTCAAAATCTTCTCCAATTTCTCATCATTCATGAACTAACTTTTTATCTTCCTTCTAGATTCTCTATTGCTGTTCAACTTATATGCAATGTCAATAAAAAATTTATTTCTTTTCATAGTGGCTGCCCTGGCTCATCTCATTACTCTTCCATCTTCCAAAGAATGATGATTTCTTAACATCCTGACTCATACTTTGATGAATCTCAATATCTCCTTTCAGACTCAGTATTTACAAGTGGAAAGTATATTATACCTACTTTTTGAGGTGCAACTTTAGAAAATGACCCAAAAACAACTTTTAATTATCATCTTGAACAATAAAGAGTACAAATTAAACATGCTATTGGGACTTTAAAGGGAAGATTTTTTTGTCTCTGGGAGCTTAGAAACCAATTTCAAAAAAAATTTCACATCAAAGCAGAAAATCATTGGATAATGACTTGTGTTATACTCCACAATATCCTAGCTGATTTTAAGGATTAGTGGTATAATATTTATAAAAAAGAGGACCCTGAACCCACACCATCTCTCCCCCCCTTGATTCACAAAACTTACTTTCCACTAGGATACACTCCATCATTATTCCAAAAACACTCCAACATTTCTCAACACAACTGTTTTAATTTTTTTAAAATCTCCAAATGATCAAGTTGTGTATTTTATTCACTTAGAATGGTTTTTTTTCTTTTTCATGTTGACTTTGATTTTGAATTTACTGTTAAAGTCTCTTTTTTCAACTCTTTTTTTTTTCTTCTTCAACTCATCATGAAATCACATATTTTTTGTAATTGCTTAATTTTACAGTCATTCTTTTTTTTCTTTCATCACTCATATCCATTTCTTCCTCTCCTCTTGCATCCCTCAAATAATTCAAGTTCAATTGTTCTCTTAACTCATCTCTCCAGAAAAGTCATTTTTTTCCTTTTTATTTTTTATATTTGGTAATAATTGTTTTAAAAAAAATTTTTTTTTTCTTTTTTTTTGTATCTCATTTATTTTGGTGAGTGGTTTTGAATTTCATTTTCTGTGTAAAATTAACTAATTTTTTTTCTCTCTATCATCTTATTATTTAACCCTCCTTGGCCTGGGAATTTCCCCACCTTTCCCCCCTCCTTGGCTGCCTCAATCCCCCATTTCCTCCCTCATTAGTATCATCTCATCAAACCCCCCTTTCCACTCATATTGATGTCTTAAATACCCCCTAAATACCCTCCTTGAAGTCCTCCAAAACCCTAGAAACCCCTTCAAACTTCCTGAAAATCCATCCAAATCTCCCCTGAATCTCCACCCAAAACCACACCTATAACACCATCAAAACTCCCCTATAACCCCTCTTTTGTGTTTTCAAACCCCCCTCTCATTTTTTTAATAATCAATCATAAAAAATAGTTCATTTAATAACCGAATTGTTAAGCATTTCATTAGTTAATGGCTGATTGTTAGCTATACAATTTGATAATACCCTTTACCTCCCCTTTAATGACAACCCAGACAGCATCACTGACTGGGTGGTCTACCTACCTATACCCTACAAAATAAACTACCAGCAAGCCAGGAACTTGGCTGGCTGGCTAACAACCACCTCCCTTACATATAAATACCAGTCAGCCAATGAAGCTGGGTGGATGGCTATCTATGTACCTGCTACACCCACCCCCCTACATAAAAAATGACAAAAATGACTAGTCTTACCCTACTACCCCCCACTTATCATCAAGCTAACCTGTATCATCCACATCTAACTGAATAAAAGAAACCTTACAGATATGTACTAGATCATTTATTATTTATTATTTATTATTAGTTTTTTTTCAGAATTTTAGAAAAATATTCATCAGTCTCAATTGAAGTAATAATTATTTTTATTAGTTTTTTGTGGAAAATCTTTAAGGTCATTTATTCTATAGTATGTGGGGTTTTTTTGAAAAATTCAATTAATTTTATGTGTTTTTTTGAAAAGTAAACTTTTTTTTTCTAAAAAAAAAATATGTCTGTTTCTTATGAATCAAGCCTTACACCTCTCTCTTCATCTTTATCAACTTTATTGTCTTCTTCATTATCTACTTCATTTCAATCTTCATCAAAAACTTCTATAAAAAAAGATGATCAATCTTATCAGAATAAAAAAAATTCAAAAAAGAAAATTCACTTGAATAGTTTATTTGGACACATATCAAACATAAAGCATTAGAGAACTAAAGTCAAAAAAAATATCCTAAGAAGTTACCTGAAGGTATCAAATATTTAGCCCAGTTAGCAGGTAATGAAGTTGAGGAAGTAATAAGTAATTATTTTAAGCCTCAATATATTTATGAAAATAATTCTTTCAATGGTATGAAAGATGAATCTTTTAATCAAATATCTGATCTCATCACAACACTATATCAATTGTATTTGGTTTTCTTACCAATTAAAAATAAGAATATTTTGGGTGGTTTAATGGCTGGTTTTGGATTGAGAACAGGTTTTATTAAAGGATATTCTCTTGGTAAGTGTATTAAATTTTGTTTAATTATTAAAAACATTACTTATTTTTATTCTATAGGCATCTATTCTTTGCTCAAAAATATATCTAAAGCCAAAAAAGATATTAATTTTCAAAAATGGGACACCTTACCTTCTTTTAATTCCTTTCTTTCTCTTCATCTCAAAAAAATTTGCAAAAAATCCTTTGAAAAAAAAATTATGAACTTGCTACCAGAGTGGGAATTTCGAATTGGTGTGATTCTGAGTGGAAAAAAATTAGCAACAAATTTCCATTGTTCTAAAATTTTATAATCACTCATTCTGTTTTTCATAAAAAGATTCATACCAATTCAAATGATGTGACTTATATTACATTGGGGTTATTATCATATATCAATCATATCACTGGACAGCCTATACAATCACCTGCCAAAATAAAAGTTCATGGGTTATATTTTCCAGATTATAAGGGTATAATCAATTCTGGTTTTGGAAATGGAATCATCAAATTTGTTTGAAACTATTCTCACAATAATCACCAAACAATGAAAGCTCCTCCAGGTTTGGAATCTTTTCAAGAATTTACTTATTTTGGCTGCTCCTTCCAAATAAGTCAAAATCTAATTCAAAGAATAAACAAAGTAAAAAAAGAAGGAAAAGGTCAGAAGTTTAATATAAATTTAGGTAGATAAAAAAATTATGGGGATTTGTAGAGTCAAAAAATATTTATTACTCTTTCATAAATTTTTAATAAATAAATCTGATATTTTAATTTACTAAACTAAAGTGATGGGCTAATGACCTTGTGTTTTATAAACAGTAATAATGACAACAGTTATTTTTTTCATGGGGTTCTTATAGCCTATAAAGGTGGAAAGTCCCAAACTTAGTCTCTAAACTTGATCTATATTTTTTCTAAAGTAATTTTCATTACTCTAGAGCTAGTAAATTTAAGATATCTAATTTATTTATTTATTAATTTATGTAATTATATTGAAGTTTGGTGACATGTACCCCTTAATTCAATAAAATTCAGGGGGTTTATTTCCAAATTTTTAAATCTGACATGCAAAATTGGTGACTTGTATAAATTTTGGTGGTACCTACCCCTTACTTTGATAAAATGCAAGGGGTGTATAGCCAAATTTTCAAAACAGATATAGAGTTTTGTTGAATTAGCTGTATTTAGAAATTTAAATCTATTTACTTGAGTTGCAAAGTTTAAAAATTTGATTTGAAAACGAAAAGAAGTAAAAAATAGTGCATCATATTTTTCCATTAGGACCATTTAAAGTGAATTTTTTACATTTCTTGAAATTTTTTCAATTAATGTTGAATAGATTAATTATATATGCAAAAAATCATGAAATACTTTCATATACATAAATTTCAGAACAAATTAAATTGAAAAGAAAACTAAAAAAACTACTAATCAATCAAACATTTTAATTAAGTGTTCAATTTCATAAATAGATTTATTAGATTTAACACATACTATCATGAGAATTTTTTTTTTGGAATGATCTTCAAGTTGATACTTGAGATTCATATGATCCAATATGAAATTTTACTCAAGAGCTTTCACCTCTTTCATTGATTTTTCAATACTTAGAGTAGCTCAAATCTCTTCTAATCCAAGTCTTGCTCCCAATCATCCCTCCATGAAGAGAGCTCATATTTCCCCTCCTCCAAGTCTTGTGCCCTATCATCACTCTTTAAAGAGTGGTAAAAGTGTTTATTTTGAAAGTTAAGAGTCTCTTGTGCAACTTCAACTTTACCAAGAGTGTTAAGAAATATTAACCCAAAATATAAAAAAAAGTGGACTAAATTATTTAGAGGTATCCTATCACTTACCAGAATCATGTTTCTATAAAAAGTATTCAATAAAAGAAATAGGATTTTGAGAATTACTATTTCTTTTTCATTTTCTTTAATTTCTAAAATTTAGAATATTTTAAGGTCTATTCTTTTTGTTGGAGGAATTTGGTATATTTTTGTAATCATCATCATTGTTGCTAGATTCAGAGTTTATTGCTTGTGGCTCCTGGGCTAGCTCATTAGCCTTTTTAGGAATAAGAAAACAAGAAGTAAAGAAAAAAAATTGACTAGATACATGAAAAAACTCACTGGTGTTAGATTGGGTTGGTTTATATCACCATAAAGATACCTTGATTGGTTGAATTAAAAAGAGGGGAGGCTTGAGTGTAGGAAGAGGATTCAAGAAGATTTCTCTTGATATCATGATTGGAGATAGAATCTTCTCCATCTAAAATGTTTGCCGTATTAACATCAGCTAACTCTCCAAATATAGAATCAATCACTGTATAATAAGGACATAAAGAATAAAGTTTATCATCTATATATTTAATGACCTTACTGATATTAACTACAGAAATACCAAAACCAGTGGAAGATGAAAGAGTCCTAGCCCACTTGTATTTGGCTGGATATTTCTTGAAGCATTCCAAAATTGGTTTTGGAAAGAGATCAATTCTTCCCTTTGTCTTATTTCTTAATTTGTTTGCCATTAGTAGATAGCCATTGACTTTTAATGTATGGGAGGTGTCCTAATTTAGTTTCATTCTCAGTACCAAAAAATAATCATAATTAGTTTTATTTTTTAGCCAGTTGTTAAGTATGGGGTAACCCTTTTTTATTTTAATGGCTTTGACTTCTTAGCTGAGCTCGGGAAAGAGGGAGAAGATGGATTTGAAGAAAAAGAGGAAGAAGGCTGCCTTTGAGAAGATATGTGATACTGAGGCATTTTAAGATATTTGATAATGAAAAGGAGCAAAAATGAGCAGATGAGAGGGAGAGGGATCTGAAAGAATGGAAGAAATAGACAGGATGGAGGTGTGAAGCAGGGTAGGGAGGATAGCACATCCAGAAAGTTCTCCAAGATGTGGTTGTGAAAAATTGAGGATAAAAAGGTAATTTAAGAGGTAAAAATTTAAATGTAAAATCTATAATAACCCAATTATTTTCAGAATTAATTATGGAGGATAAGTGGGGTATAAGTATTTTTATCTTCAATTAATTTAATTGCAGATTGAATAATGTTGATACCCCTTAATATTAAATCAAAAATACAAAATAATAAGTAAATTTCATGGTATCAGATTTTACAGAGAAATAGAAGGTCCCAAACATGTAAAATCTGTCCTTGGTATATATATATATTTTTCAAGAAAAAAAAATTAGAAATTTTCCACTATAACATCTTTTACTTCCAAAAGCCCTTCTTTTGATGACTTAAAATGTGTCAGATTCTTATTTTTTTATGAATAAAGATGAAATTAATGTATTTCCACATTTGCCATGTTTGAGACAACCCACTTTAAACTTGCGCTTCAAAAATGTTTATTTTTGAAAAAACAGATAAGCACCATTAGATAGAGCAGGTGAAATGAAGTCATATTTAAAAAAATTATTGATTAAAAGAATTATTATTTACTTAAACAATTAAAATACTGTTGAGATATTTTTCTACTTTCACCAGATGTTTAGTGGACTAACCCATTACTAGGGGGTATCAAAGTTAGAAATTCTTAATTATTTACAAGGTATTTTACAACACAAAATAATACCATAATCTTGAAATTGACTCTCAGTAAAAAGGTTTTCTTAGCATAAAATATGCCATATACTAAAAAATAATTTTGTTTGATTTGGTAGATAAAAGAGGTATTCTGAAATGGAAGAATTCTCACTTTGATACCCCCTAATATACAATAAAAATTCAACAATAGAAGGTATCAAAGTACTCCAAAATTCCATTAAATTAATGGAAGATAAAAAATGAAACACCCAATTTATTTTCCAAAATTTTGTATTTAAAAATAAATGAGTTATTTGGTGTGGTATGTATCAGATTTTAATTTTTTACAGAATTTTTTTTTTGTGTAGGATCTACCATTATGACTGAAAATGGAAGTATTATAGTGAAAAAATGGGTTATTTTGATTTTCTTACAGGATGTGGGAAAGCGGTATTGAAGGCAGTCCTTCTACAACCATTTTAAAGAAAAAAATTGACCTTAAAACTAAAAAGCACACATTGAATTACCCTGCTACAGCAAAAAATTTCCTACAACACTGCTAAGTGATACTTCACACCTCTTTTTTTTGGTCTGCTCATTATTTATAATGTTTTTTATGCCTCTCATTTTTTCATGGTAACTGTCAGCCAGGTTGTCTCAGGAGCCCAGTAAAATGTTATAATAATTTATTGGAACCATAAGAGGGAATAAATTTATGTATTTTATGTATTTAAAATAAAATATTTTAATGTGTAATTAAATTATATAAATATTTTATTAATAAGTAAAATAATTATTATATTAATTTTATTATTAAGTCAATTATTTATATACTTCATAAAACATAATATATATTATATTCTATAAATCATGGCGCATTTTTATGTATTTAATATTTATAAATTAATAATTATTTATTTATAATCATATATTACAGGTGTAATGGTAAAATTAACTTATAATATAATTAAAACTTAAATAATAATAATTTTATATATTAAATAAAACTTTTAATATTTTATTATCCAAAAATATTGGGCGCTTTTTTTGACCCTTAATTGTGTCAGAAAAATTATTAAATAAGTTAAAACACTTATTTAATAAAAGGGTATTAAAACTCTCACTTTAAATTAGCAATATCATTAAATTAATTACTTTTTTCATTCAAACTAGTTATTGTACTAATTAAATAGTTAAAACAATTAATTATTTCTGTTTTATACTAGGTTAAATTGATTACATAAATTTTTATGTCCAAATAATTTTATTTGTTTCAATTAAAACACTTAAATCTCATTTTAATACCCGTTTTTGATTTTTTTACTCGCAGTTCTTATGTTTCAAACTTATTCAGTTACTCATTATTTTAGTTAACTGGTTTCGGAAATATGGTGGGAAAATTAGTCTCTTATTCATGGGTATAATTAGTTGTTTCATGTTTTCTCTTAATATCTATGTTTTACTTATATTCTTTTATTTTCTTGTTTCACTTTATTACTATTTTGTATATACTCATTTGTGGCGCTTCAGAAGTCCCCTTGCCTATATAAAGGCCTTGGGTAATCCCCTTTAGCCCCATCACTTACATTGTCTTATCATTTTTTACAATACATTTGTCAGCCAGGCTGCTAAACTTACCCAGTAAAATAATTAATTATTTACTGGGATGAAGACACACCTTTTTATTTTTATATCATATATATTATTAATTATAATATATTTACTTTAAATATACTTGTAATAAATTAACTAGTTACAAAAAAGTAAAGTTAGTAAAAAATTAAAATTAATTTTAAATGTCCCTTATATTTTTGTTTCCTAACACCATTCTCAATGACAGGTTAAGAGAAATAAAAATTTAATATTGAAATAAAATTTAATATAAAAATAAAAATAAATATATACAAGAAATTCAAATTACTTATTTAAAAATGACACTTACTGTAATTTTTAATAAATCAATTTATTTCTGACATATAGAGTAAATACACATTTTAAAAACTTTCTTTCTAGAACAATCTTATTATTTAAAAATATTTTTCTGGAATAATATTTTTCTTCTCTCATACTCCTGTATATAGGATTTTAATTCTGTGCTTTGTCTCTCTTTTGCCTATATAAGGCCTCCCCTTTCTGGTTGTTTTGGACAATCTTTTACTCACTTATTATTTTATTTAAATATTTATACAAATTAATAATTATCACTATTATCTATATTTTAGTAGATAAATCACATATTTCTAAACTATTGATTATAATAATAATTATAAAAATTTCTTACTTCTTTTAAATTTGAGTAATTAAAACAAAAGATAACATATGTAACTTTAATTTTGAAATCTTCAAGTTCCACCTACCTATGCCGTTGGACCTCCATTAAAATCTTCTAGACAATTAGGACACCTTTACACTTGAGGCCTTTCCAAATTGTCAAAAGCACATCAATATCTTGAAGCCAGCAACCAAGGGACCATTGACATTGAGGAACCAGTAGGGGCGGGTGGACAATGAAAATGACAAATGTCATCAACCACATGACTTATTTTTTTTCTGTGACCGGTGTGGTGATCCAAACCTGGGTAGGCCTTTGAAGTGCATATTTGGGGGTATTTGGTATGTAGGGTGTTATTGGGGTTATGGTGTTATTAGTGTTTTTTTCATCTTTAGGTGATAGTGAGTATTGTTTATGGAGGCTTAAGCTAGGGTCACTTATTATGTCTCAGTTTAATGTCCTTTCTTTTCTCTTCCTTTTGGTATCCCTTATGGGTGGTTACCTTGCTTTATAGGGTAGTTATGGTGCTGTTATTGGTATTTATCGGATGTTTATTGCTTTGTGGTTCTTATGTAGGCTTGAGCTAGGGTCACTTATTATGTCTCAGCTTATTGTCCTTCATTTTTTTTCATTTTGGTATGTCTTATGTGTGTTTATCTTGTTTATTAGTGAAGTTATGGGTTTTTAGGGTTTTTTAGGGTTTTTATTGGTTGTATGGGTGTTTTAGGGCCTAGAAGCAGCCCGTCCACCCCCAAGCGGCCCGCCCGCTCCTAAGCGGAGCCGCCTCAAAGCATCCTGCTTGCCTGGGAGCTGGGGAGGCGCTAAAATGCACTTTTATGCATGAAAAAGGCTGGGAAAGCTGGATTTTGGGTGGGGAATTGGTCGGGGTGGTCTGTGCACTGGAAGTATGATGCATGTGTGGGAAGATTTTTAGTGGAATCATCTTGACTCTTTACTCATTGCCTCTCTGTTCCTCACTGTCTCATTGGCTTGTGTTTTGTTGGAATATATTACTGTTCATTTCAACTCTTTATGGTAGTCTGTCTGGGACTATTATCTTCACTTTTAAAGGGGTCAAGAGTGTTTAATTAGAGGGTCTAGAAAACAGATCTCAAATTTGCTGCAACAGGTCAATCTCACTTATTTTTCTAAAGGGACAGGGGATTTTCTCTCTGGTTTTTCTCCAACTCCCTTGGTCAAGGCCTATAGCTAGTACTATATGATTGTCTAGATTTCTGGCGCCCAATGTGGGGGAGAATCTGTTGGCTTTTTGGAATCTCTGTTGATCTAGGCTTCTCTCTTTGGTGGAACTCCTTTTGTGGATTTTGGATTTAGTGCTATATCTCATTGTGGTTGGTCTAGGGGTCTTCTTTTCTGTTGGTTTTGGTCCCTCCTAGGTCTCTAAGGCTCTTGGGGGAACTTTGGCTATCTTTGGTGGAGATTGGAGGCTGTAGCTTGGAATTGCTAGGATGGTTAGGATTCAGTCTTGGGATGGTTCAAGGTTTTTGGGAGAGGATGCAAAGGGGTTTTTGGCTAGGTTTGAGGTTTCTGCTGAGATTGACGGGGCCTCACTGTTGGACATGGTTAGACAAGTAATCTTTTTCATTCGTAATAGGGAGGTGGAGAAGGAAGTTTCTGGAATGGCAGGATATAGGAGTCAGGACTGGGGAAAGTTGAAGATTGAAATGGTTAAAAGGTGGCCTACTACTTTCTCAATGGTGGATCTTCATGGGATTGCTAGGAAGTGGGAATTGAAAGGTGGTGTAACTTCTTTTTCTCAGTATGGGGAATTTATGGAGGAGTTTGGGGAGGCTCTGGATTATCTGGTATATAATGATATATTACCACATGAAGATGGGGCCAAGTATGTATTTTGGAGTGCCATGGGTAGGTATGTAAAGGTGGAGGTTATGGAGATTCTTTTCAAGGCTGACTTGATGAAGACTCTTCCAAATGGTGAAAATAGGATTCCTGGTATGGCTATTCTGAAGGAGGTTTTTTTGGGATATTTGGATGGTATGAAGGATAGGGATGTAGAATCTGGAGAGGAAATCCTGTTAGATGGAGAGGTTCAGGAGACTGTGGTGGAAAATTCAGTTTCTAGGGAGGTGTTGGAGCCATCAATTTTGGAAGATGGGGACTCTGATGATGTTTGTGAAACTGATTTTTCTTTTCCAAAGGATGCCATGGGATCTCAGGAATGTGCTTCACTGGATGTTTTGGAAATGTACACACTGGAGGATAAGTGTATTTCCTCAAGGTTGGGTGAAATATGTGGGAAGGAGGACTTGTCTGGTCATGAAGAAGGATTTTGGGATATTGAGAAGGAATCTGTGGTGGATGAATGGTTGATGAGGTATGATTATTTTTCTTTCTCAAGACCAGATAATGGCTTATTGGAGGAAGATGTATCAGTTGAATTTTTGGATGGACAGAAAGATTCCATCTTGGATCTTTTTCTCATAGAGGAAGATTATTTTCAGGTGGTTCCCTCAAAATCTGAAGCTCTTTGCTTGGAGGAGGATTTTTATTTTTATGTTATTGATGTTATTCTGGAGGATTTTGCAGATTCTAATCAAGATTCCTGTAGGGAAGGGGAAAATTGTGATGTTTTGGATGTCACTGGTATGGAGGTTGATTTTAAAGATGTAGTGGAGGTTCCAGATGTTTCATAGGATGGAGAATTTATTGATTCTGGTAATGTGAACTATGGTAGACTCAGTGTATGGAGGAGGATGGAAGATTAGTTTGGAGGTCTGATTTTGGGATATCAGAATTGGAAGAGGAGCTTAGGGGGTTCAAGCCCTAGGGGCAAACTTATTGGTTTAAACCTTGGGATTTCAAGAATCTGGTTCCTCCGAAATGAGGATAAACTACTTAATTTGTTTTGGTTTTGCTTAATTTGGCCTCTATGTATTTGGTCAGGATTTTTTTTTGTTTTGTCCAATTCTTTTCAGTCTCTCTGGTTCAAGTCTCTATATAAAAAAGGGAGGCCGGGCCGCTTCAGGCGGCACCTCCAACGTTAAGCAGCACACCCGTAATGAAAAAAAAATCTTAGTATATTAAAGATGGAAGAAAAGAAAAATTCAAGTGAAGATGGGTATTTTATTTAAAAGAAAATGAAGATAAAAATGAAGATTATTGGTTTTATTTTACCTATAGCATGAGGTTAAACTGCAAAATTTTATTTCTAAATTGGATTTTTTTGGCTTTAAAGAATTTTAAAGGTTTTTTAATGGTTTGGGTTTTTTATGGGAGAAGATTTGTGTTGGAAAATCCTTTTTTTTAGAAGGTACCCAGGGGTGAGGCTTCTAGATTTTATTTTGGAAAGTGTGGGGGTGACTGATGGGCTGGCTGCTCTATCAACAGTTACCCCATATTGTCTTTTTCCAACCCCTTCTCTTAATTTTGTTGAATTCTAGTATTGGGTTTTTTTCTTTAACAGGTTTTTAGTCCACCATGACTTTAAACTGGAAATTCTTTTGGTATTCAAATGCTGGACCCCTCATGTTTATTGGTTTTGTTTAATTTTGTTGGATGTTGTGTTTTTGTTAGAAGGTACCCAGGGGGGGCTTCTAGATTTTATTTTGGCAAGTGTGGGGGTAACTGATGAGCTGGCTGCTCTGTAGAACAGTTACCCCAGAATGTCTGTTTCAAGCCTTTGGTTTTTTACTAGTTGAATTCTAGTGTTGTTTTTTTGTGATTCAGGTTTTAAGTCCTCTATGACTTTAAACTGGATTGCCTTGGATGTCTTTTGGAGATTTTGGATTTGTGGTGGATCACTGGTGGTCTCCCATCATTTTTACTTATTGGAGGGAGCCCACCCAGTGATCTTTTCTGTAGACCTGGAGCTGGCTTTGCTATATGGTTTTAGGGTGTTGGATGTGAAAGTGGTGGATTCAAGATTATTTTCTTTTTTCTCTTTTTTTTCTTTTAATTTTTTTATGGAGGCTATGTTTGTTCAAAGGCTCAAGATAGGGCTCTGGCAATGTTTTTGGTAGAAGAGGAGGAGTCAAAATAAAAAATTTTTTTTAGGTGTGACAACATCAAGGTGCACTTGGATGTGGGTAAGGTATAAGGGGATCAGCTCATCAATTGGCTGGGGGATACCATTTTATTTTGTTTTATTTGTTAAAGGAGGTTAAATGTTTCGGCTTTGATGGTTTTTGGTTTGGGGATTTATGGGATATATCTTCAAGATTTTTTTTTTTGGAAAGTCCTTCAAGACTTTAAACTGATCTTTTAATTACAGGCTCAAGATTTGTTGATGTCCATCAAGACTTTAAACTGAAAATTCTGTTAGTCCTCCAAGACTTAAAACTGGCTGGTTGTTAAAAATTTATTCAAGAATTTAATTTTACTACTGTGGATCTAGTAGTCCTTCAAGACTTTAAACTGGCTGGTTTCAAGATTTTGTCAAGAAGTAGTCCCTCAAGACTTTAAACTAAACACTGTGTTAGTCCCCCAGGACTTTAAACTGAGGATTGTTGATGGTGAAGTCCCCCAAGACTAAAAACTGAGGAATGGGAGGCAGTGTGATGTGGAGGTGTAAAGGCAGAAGGATCCAAGGGGGAACTTCTTAATTTTGTAAAGGCAAGTTTGGGGGTCACTGATGGGCTGGAAGCTCTATATAAAGTTACCCCAGAAAGTTAGTTACTTCTCTAAATCTTTTTCTGGTTGATCTCTGGCTCTGGGTTCTGTGATTTAGGTTTTTTCAGTCCCCCAAGACTATCAATTGAGGATTTTTGGAGTCCCCCAAGACTATAAACTGAGGGCTTTTAGTCCCCCAAGACTTTAAACTGAGGGTTGTGAGTCCCCCAAGACTATAAAATGAGGAAATATTTATGCTGGTAGAAGGTTATAGTCAGGAAGACTTGTCAACTGGATATCACTTTTCATTGTTGGAAGCTGGTACAGCCAGAGTTGGAATTCAGGAACAGAAGAAAGAGATTCTTTTCACAGAGATAGATTTAATTTAAAGGCATGGTTCAAGAGAAGTTTTAAAGAAGAAGCTTGGATTTCTGGTTCATAAGTTCACTTAGGATGGAATAAGATCTGGTGGAAGAGAGAAATGGGCTGCTTGTAAAGATTCTGAAGAGGTGTTTTAACATGGTTTTTGGAAAAGGAAGAATGGGGACATTCTTGATTGAAGGGAGGATGTGTTGATCCAAACCTGGGTAGGCCTTTGAAGTGCATATTTGGGGGTATTTGGTATGTAGGGTGTTATTGGGGTTATGGTGTTATTAGTGTTTTTTTTCATCTTTAGGTTATAGTTAGTAGTGTTTATGGAGGCTTAAGCTAGGGTCACTTATTATGTCTCAGTTTAATGTCCTTTCTTTTCTCTTCATTTTGGTATCCCTTATGGGTGGTTACCTTGCTTTATAGGGTAGTTATGGTGTTGTTATTGGTATTTATCGGATGTTTATTGCTTTGTGGTTCTTATGTAGGCTTGAGCTAGGGTCACTTATTATGTCTCAGCTTATTGTCCTTCATTTTTTTCATTTTGGTATGTCTTATGTGTGTTTATCTTGTTTATTAGTGAAGTTATGGGTTTTTAGGGTTTTTATTGGTTGTATGGGTTTTTTAGGGCCTAGAAGCAGCCCTCCCGCTCCTAAGAGGAGCCGCGTCAAAGCGGCCTGCCCGCCTGGGCGCTGGGGAGGCGCTAAAATGCACTTTTATGCATGAAAAAGGCTGGGAAAGCTGGATTTTGGGTGGGGAATTGGTCGGGGTGGTCTGTGCACTGGAAGTATGATGCATGTGTGGGAAGATTTTTAGTGGAATAATCTTGAATCTTTACTCATTGCCTCTCTGTTCCTCACTGTCTCATTGGCTTGTGTTTTGTTGGAATATATTACTGTTCATTTCAACTCTTTATGGTAGTCTGTCTGGGACTATTATCTTCACTTTTAAAGGGGTCAAGAGTGTTTAATTAGAGGGTCTAGCAAACAGGTCTCCAATTTTCTGCAACAGGTCAATCTCACTTATTTTTCTAAAGGGACAGGGGATTTTCTCTCTGGTTTTTCTCCAACTCCCTTGGTCAAGGCCTATAGCTAGTACTATAGGATTGTCTACACCGGGAGACAAACCATGCTCCAATTTTTAGGTTCATATATTGGAAATAGTCATATATTATTGTGGTAACTATAGTGATTACTATTTGTGGGTCACTTTGCACATTTCATAGTCTACCTATATTTTTTTTACTCAGCACTCTGTAAGTGGAATTAACTTGCTCATTTTACAGGGGGAGGTGCCTGGTAAATAAAATATTTTTTTTCGTAGTTGACCAAGATAGAACTATATTTCTCCTAGTCCTAGAAGTAATATAAAAATTTAAATTAATTATATCATATTTTTTTTAATTATTTCAGTTGACCTCTGTCCTGATAATTAGAATATTTTATTATTGTTTCAGTTGACAAATTGTCCTGGAAGTAAAATAATAATATAGAAAATTTGTTGAATTAATAATATTAAATTATTTCAGTTGAAATTAACTCCTGGTAATTAAATTCTCCAGTTGACTTTTTGTCCTGATAATTATCAACAAATATATTACTAATTAATAAATTATTTTATTATTTCAGTTGATTTTTTTTAAATCCTTCTAATAAAATTATCTTGATTTAATTAATAAGAATTGTGTTTATTATTTCAGTTGATTTTTTGCACAGATAAACATTATATTTTCATTATTCAAGTTCATTAAAAAATCCTGATAATTGATTATATACCTTAAATATTTTTGTTTTTTCCTTATTTTTCTTTAAGCGAAGTAAAATAACAACTGATTAAATTTTAATATTTCTTTCTCTCAGTTCAGGTTATTTACAATTATGACTGATCAAAGTGCTTCTGCTGGCCGTGATGAAAAGCTGAATTTAATTGATTATGATGAAGTTTCTTCTGTAAGTTCTCCTTTGACTACAAAACTGACTCAAATTAATCAATTACTGGATCAATCAGGATGTGTAAATGCAGGAGATGGAGATATTAGTGGAGACAACTTCTCAAGATCAAAAGCCTTCAATCAACCCCCCAGAAGAGCTTCCAAAAGGCTTCAAAATAAAAAAGATGCCCTTTAACCAGCAAGTAAAAAATCTCTCCACTCACATCAAGGAGTTGAGGTCAGAAAACCTCAAGCTGAGGTCAAAAACAGACTCTCTAGAAGACAAGGTAAGAAAAATAGAGTCCTTCTTTCAAGAGAAGAGGAAACTCCTCCCCCAAAAGCCCTTCCACATTTGGCCCCCCAGGAACAAGAAAAGGTGGAAGTCTCAAAGTGGCAGTGGGATTGGCTGAACACCCAGTGGGATTATCTGTCCCAACAACAACAACAACAAGTACCCCAGGCAGGTCCTTCAAGAACCAATCAGTTCAACTCCACACCTCCTCACCACTATCAAGGAGGAAGAAAGAGAAAAAACAATCACATTCAATTCTTTCCCAAGCCATGGTAAGCCCCTCTATTGAATCTCAAGTACCATTTCTTGTTTCTGATTCAGTTCCTTCAGGTAACTCTGGAAGAGGAGATGAGACTGTGAGACCAGGAGAGGCTGAGAGTAGTAGACAAATTTCTCAATATTCTAATGTATCTAATACTTTGGTTTTGATTGCTACTTGGATGATAAATAATGATATGTCTATTATTGATGAGACACTTGATCCTGATTTTTATGAGAATCTAGAAAGTTATTCTGTTTCCCTATTGTGAAATACTCCAGATGTAGTTAACATAAATGATGAATATTTGAGGGATATTATTGCTAAACAAAATCATATAATGAACAAAATGCAATTGAATCAGAAATATAATAGTTTGTTAACTGAACAGGGTTATCAAGAATTGAGGGGTGAGTTACAGAGAGTTTCTGATGATTTGTTTCATTACTAAGTAACTCATGAAAAGAAAGTTACTTTATGGCAAAATATCAAGAATGATTTGTCAAAGTTAAAAGATACTGTGTCCATCTGTTTCCAGGAGCTAGAGGGACAGAAGATGAACTTAAAAAGATTGAGTGACCATTATTCATCTTTCCAAAATAAAAACCAGTTATCTTTTTCAACCATCAATGAGAGTTTATCCAGTATTCAAAGAGTGAAAACTAGGTTAACAACCATTGAAGAGAAATTGAATTCATTGTTACATGATCGAAAAAATTCTGAAATTTCTTTGAAAGAACTTGTTGTGCAGGATACCCCAATTTTACCTTTTCCTAGTTCATCAAAAGTAAAATTAGTGCCAGAAATGCCTGTTGATACTACTGAGTTTCCATCAAAACTGGATGATATACCTGGTCATCCACAGAAAGATTAAACAATGAGATTACTGCCCTATTGGAGAGGTTACAGCTCCTTCTCATTCATAAACAAGCTTGTAATAAGGAGACTACTTCAAATCAAAATAATTGGCCAAAACTTGACCAGTATCCAACATTTGATGGTGACTCTTCCTCTGATTGGAAGCAGTTCATTTGCAGGATTGATAATCTAAAAAAATATTAAAAACTCCCATATGAGGAAAATATGTCAAAAGTAATTTCCTTATTTACCAATGTAGCCCTAATGTGGTATGAATCTGTTCTCTTGGATAAAAATGACTACTCATGGGAAGATTGGAAAAAATTAATTAGAGCACAATTTGGTGGTTCCAAGTTTAGCTTAGCTCAACAAAGGCAGTGTGAAGAAACAAGATATAGCTCTTCTGTTGAAAAAACTATTGAGTTCCTGATGAAACTTGTGGAAATATTGAGGGCAATGGACCCAGATATGGAGTTTGAGTTACGGAAGGACCGGATCCTCTATAAATTACCTATGTCTCTGAGAGACTTAATAGTTGCTAGGACTGAGCTCTAAAGAGAGCCTTCTTCTTTCATTAATACTTGTAATGAGATCCTTTTGAACAACAAGTATGATACTAGAAGATTCATTCCTAAAACTTCATTGGAGAAAACCTCCAATTACCAACAAAAACCTCTGGAAAAAAATGTTAAACCTTCTGCCCCTGTTGCACCAAGAAAGTATGCAAAAAACTCTTGCTTCAAATGCAGTAAGCCTTGAAAGAAAGGCCATGTTTGTGACAAGAATATAAATCTTGTTGAACAGAGAGAGGAACATGCTGATGAAACAATAGCACTGCATGATACTCCAAGTGATTATGCCAGCAATATTCATATGAATCTCACCAGGAAATTTCAATACTGGAAGAGGATATTCATTATTTAAATAATATTAACATTGAGAATAATGATTTATCTACAGTAGAGGATGCTGAGATCATAAAAAACCTTAAGGGAAGCTCAATTATTATTGCTCCTCTCAAGGCACCAGTCTTGATCAATGGAAACAACATTGAGGTTGTCTTTGATTCTGGAGCTGGAGGAAGCGTAGTATCTGAAAAATCACTTGCTTCAGTAGACCAAGATTATAAATCAAAACTTATGCCTATCACTTCTAATAATTGGAGAGGTTATGGCTCTGTTTTGTCCCTCATTGGTAAATACAAAGCCACAGTATTTTTCAAATATAACCATGGTTTTGTAAGAGCTATATGTGATTTTTTTGTCATGAAAAATGATAATTTAAGCAGTTGGTTAATTGTGAAAAATTATATTTTAACCAAGTATGACATAAAATTGGATTCTTCAAACCAATGATTCACAATGGGGATAAATGGGAAGAGAAAATTTAGAATTTCCTCCCCAAGAAATTATTAACACCAAAATTGAACACATGTCATTCTGTAGTTCTATATAAAGGAAGATCTAAAAAAGAAATGCCTGCCCTTGTGTCTGAAATTTACAGTGCTTCTTTTGGAGAAAAAATTTCTGGTGAGGAAAAATATTCCATAATCCAATTGATAAAATCTTTTCCTATGGCCTTTGCTCATGGGTCACATGAATTAGGATTGGTAAAAGAAGAAATGAAACTTTCATTATCTTCACCATTAACTGAAATACCAAATAGTTTGAAGAAGAAGCCTTATCCAGCTTCTCCCACAAAGAGAAAAGATATTGAAGATAATATCTCTACCCTTTTAAAAATGAATATTATTGAAAAGGTAGTTGAAACAACTAAACATTGTGTTATCTCACCTGTCTTAATTTCTTATGAGAAAGATAAAGCCAGGTTATGTGGTGATTATAGAGAATTAAACACTTATACTTTTGATGATATCTATCCTTTAACTAGAATTAGCTCTATACATGCTACCCTACAAGGTGCTAAATATATCAGCTGTTTGGATAGTAATAAGGGATATCATCAGGTACCTGTTGAGAAGAATGCTTAGAATTTTCTGATGATTGCTACTCATATTGGTATTTATAAGTATGTTAGAATGCCATTTGGCCCCAAAAATGCCCCTTCAGTTTTTCAAAAAGTTATGGATAACATATTCCATCAGGAAATAATTGAAGGATGGCTGATGATTTACATTGATGATATCATCATATTCTTTAAAACATTTGAGGACCATCTTAACAACCTGTGTAAAGTTTTCCATAATATGGATGAGATAAATATGACACTTGCTTTAAAGAAATGCAAATTTGGCTTTCATTCCTTAAAAGTTCTTGGTCATGTTGTCTCAGGTTTACAGATATGTGTTGACCAAAACAAAGTGGCAGCCATTAAAAAGGTGAAGGCTCCTACCACAGTTAGAGAGCTCCAGAGGTTTTTGGGAATGTGTGGATACTATAGAGAGCATATTAAAAAATTCCAAGTCATAGCATTACCCCTTACCCAATTGACTAGGAAAGATGTTGCTTTTGTCTGGAACAGTGAAAGACAAAGAGCTTTTGACACTATGAAACATTGTTTAATGTCAGAACCAATTCTTGCTTTACCTGACTTTAATCAACCATTTGTTTTATACACTGATGCCAGTTTTATTGGTCCTGTTTCTGCCCTCCATCAGAAAAAAGTGATGAATGATAAAGTATCAGAAGTAGTAATTTGTTATATTTTAAGAACCTTGAGAAATAGTGAATTGAAATATGCTGCCACTCAACTAGAGTGTTTAGCAGTGGTGTGGGCTCTAGAGAAGCTACATTATTACCTGGATGACCAGAAATTTGAACATGTCACTGACTGCAGTGCAGTTAAATCCCTCTTAAACTTAAAAAAACCTAACAGACATATGTTCTGATGGCAGCTAGCTTTTCAAGAATACAGAGGGAGAATGAAAATAATTCATAGGGCTGGTATTGTTCACTCAAATGTGGATATTTTATCAAGGTTACCTTTGCCAAATGATGACTCAAATCCTCCATATAAGCCTGAAGATGAAATTATTTATATTAATGGGATATATGTGGTTGATATGGAAAAATAGCTATTACAGCCTATTCTGGATTCATACAATAAAGACATTGACTTAAAAAAGTTATGTACCATATTAAAGGATCTAAAGAATGCTTTAATACAAGCATTAATTAAAACCCTTCCACAAAAGTACCAGAAGGCTTTGGAAAAAGGTAAATTTTCAATTGGTGAAGGATATCTATATTATAGAAGAAAGTTGAGTAATTTTATTGTTATTCCTCCTTCTATGAAAGAGATCATCTTGAAAATTTGTCATGATGACATATTGGCTGGACATTTTGATCTTGAGAAAACAATAATCAGAATTAAGAACACCACTTGGTGGGTTAATATGTCTAAAGACACTAAACTATATTTTCAATCCTGCAATTCTTGCCAAAAATCAAAAAGAATGACTGGTAAAAGATCTGTATTAATGCATCATATTGAAACTCTTGATGCACCATGGAAAATAATAAAAATGGACTTTGTAACAGGGTTAGTCATTTCTGGGAAAGACAGTTATAAGTCTTGTTGGGTTATTGTGTACAGATTCACAAAAATGTGTAAATTTATCCCTACCCACAAGAATGTTTCAACTAAAGAATTAGCTTTCTTGTGGTGCTCTCATATGTTTAATACTTCTGGTTTTCCTAAGGTCATAATCTCTGACAGAGACCCTAAATTTACTTCTGAATTTTGGATGTCTCTGATGGATGTTTGTGGTTGTGATCTGAAAATTTCTACTTCCCATCACCCCCAAACTGATGGATTAGCTGAAAGAATGATTCAGACCTTCGAGGACATGATAAGAAGGTATTGTGCCTTTGTCCTTGAGTAAAAAGACAATGACAGATTTACACATGATTGGGTTACCTTACTTCCTGGCTTGGAATTTTCTTATAATAGCACTTTTTATTCTGTTACTCAAAGAAAGCCTTTTGAGCTCTGGCTGGATATGTTCCAAATACTCTTGCCAAAATTCTCAGTAATAAAATACCTAAATTGGATTTACATCCTGGTGTAAAATCTTTTCTTCAAATGCAACAACTTTGCAGAATTCATGCTCAAAAATGTATTGAAAAATCCTTTGAATATGAGAAGATAAGATGGGAAAAATCCCATAAATAATACAATTTTAAAAAGGGTGATGAAGTACTGACTTCTACAGTCCACTTCAATTTACAAGGTAATAACAAATTAAAAGACCCATTTTTAGGTCCATTTGTTGTCAGAAGAATGGTTGGTGATAATTCAATTGAATTTATTTTGTATTCTCCATATGACAGAAAACATCCTGTTTCTCCAATATCTCTTTTGAAGCCTTACACATCCAATAATGATTTATTTCCCAAAAGGAGGGGAAGACCAAAAAAGACCCCTAATGAAATCACTGAGACAGCAGAAATTGATAAGATTCTAAATTACCAAATAGTTACTTCTGAAAAAGGTACTGAATACTTATTGAGATTCAAGAATAAATCTTCTGAATATGATTCTTGGATACCTGGGAAAGAGATATCTAATCTTCCTACTCTGCTAAAGAAATATAAAAAGGAAAAATCATAGCATTTTTTTATCATCTTTTTTGAGTGAGGGAATATCAGCCAGGCTTCTAGACTTACCCAGTAAAATAATTAATTATTTACTGGGATGAAGCCAGCCTTTTTATTTTTTATTTATTTATTAATTATAATATATTTACTTTAAATTTACCTGTAATAAATTAACTAGTTACAAAAAAAGTAAAATTAGTTTATAATTAAAATTAATATTAATTGTCCCTCATATTTTTATTCCTTAACACCATTCTCAATGACAGGTTAAGAGAAATAAAAATTTAAATAAAAATTTAATATTTAAATAAAATTTAATATTACACATAAAAATAAATCTATACAAGAAATTAAAATTACTTATTTAAAAATGACACTTACAGTAACTTTTAAATGAATCAATTTATTTCTGACATATACAGTAAATACACATTTTAAAAACCTTATTTCTAGAACAATATTATTATTTGAAAATATTCTTCTGGAATATTCTTTTTCTTCTCTCATACTCCTGTATATAGGGTTTTTTACCTTTGTGCTTTGTCTCTCTTTTGCCTATATAAGGCCTCCCTTTTCTAGTTGTTTTGGACATCCAAACTTACTTATTATTTTGTTACACCATTAATTTAATCAAGTAGTTATTTTATTTTTTGTCTTTAGTACTTACTCTAACATAATTCTTAATCAAAAATTATAATAATAATTATAAACATTTTACCTCTTTAAATTGAGTAATAAAAATAAAAAGATAAATTCATACATACCTTTGACTTTGAAACCCCAAAAATCCACATATCACTGTTTTCAGTGATAAAATTTGATTTTTTAGAACACAAATAAATTTTTCTAGCCATTTTGGGTATTTGAAGTTACAAGGTCTGTGCTGAAAAATGATTTAGTCTGGTTTTAATGTGACAGTTTGTGAAACTGTTTTTCTTGTATTTTTATCTGCTAGATCAGGAGGAAGTGGATTTTATTTTCATCCCATAATTCTTGGTGCCAATAATTGCGCAATTATTACTCATGTCTACTATAACCTGAAGTTTTAAAATAAAAAACTATTTGGCTAAATTTTTTTGTTCAAATCATACAAGCTAATTTCACATCCTCTGTATTGTACTTTAACATCAGGAAAAATTAAATTGTGCCTCAAATTAAAATTATTAGAGGGTCTAAAGCAAGGCAAAATACACATATCCAATTTAATTTGAGAAAAAACATAAAATCACAACATGAAACGCAGCTGATTTAGTACAGTTAATCTCAAAAATAAGGTTAAATACCTCCTACTCCAGTGTAATTTTGTTAACCACATTTAAAATCACCAATAAAAGAGCCCTGAAATCTACTGTGTATCACATCTCTTCTCAGAAACTTTTATGAATCATTTTTTATCCTTCTCATCACAATTGGCTTATTACTTGTCATTTCTTGTTTCACCAACATTTCCTGCTCAAATTTTTAGGTAGTTTTATAAATATGTAATGAATTATTAAGTTTTTTCTCTATTTTTGTTTTGCTTCTCTCCCTACTTTGATATTTCATAAGTTTTATTTCTTTCTGTTTTTCAATGATATTGTTGGTGGGTTGTCTAGAAGAAGGAGGAAAAAAAACCAGAGAAAGAAGAAGAAGAAGGAACAAAGAGCAACAGCTAACTACAAAAAAATTATAAGGAAAATAAGGATTTAAAGATAAATATTGGATTTTAGGATTTAATTTCAGCTAGTAAGTAGGTTTTTATTTCTCTAAAATAGCAAGACAAAATAAAACACTTGAACTTCTCTCAAAGAAACCTTTTATATAGTTTTATTTCTTAATTTTATTATTTTAAACACACACCATGCAATATGGGGGGTAGACTTGCTAGCAAGTCCACAACCTTGAACCCTAATTCATATCTTTTTGAGCGCACATTGAGGTGGTGATGAAACAATCATGAAGAAATATTGAATTTACTTTGAAAAAACCTTGAAACTGATTTTAAACTTAATTGAACCACAGTTGATTAATAGTCCAAAAACTATTCACAGCAGTAAAAAAGTGTGCACTAGACGTCTAGTGCTTTTTTTCTTCCTGAAATAATTCCTGGTAGAATTCCAAGTGGGACTTCCGTCTGATACCTCCCTCCCCTCATTCTCCTTTATATGAAATGTGCCTTCTTATCCTACCCCCCTCATCTCATTTCTAACCTTGCCATCTACTTACCCTTTCTACCCTATCCCTTCCCTTCACAGTGAGAAAACAACTTTCCTCTCATTCTACCCCCCTCCCTTCCCTTTACAGTGAGAAAACAACTCTCCTCTCCTTCTACCCCTCTCCCTTATCTTCTCTTTATTTCTCACACCTCCCCCAGAGCCTCACTCACCTTTCCCAGCCCACTGTCATTATTTAGTTTTATTTTACTTTGTATTTTTTTCTTTTTTCATGTTTCTTCCCTACAAATATCTTCCTTTCTCAACACTTGGCCACATTTTTTTTGGTAAATACAAGCAACTCAAATTCTGGAATATGTATTTAGTTACATTATTTACCACTTGGAATGGGTAATAATTCCTCAAGATTTTATTACTTGTTATTTCTAATTTATAAATATTAATTATTCTCAAGTCTATCAAAAGTTGGCTACTTTCCAAGCCCTTGCATGCCTCCCCAGAATTTTTTTCACCTCTCCCATCTCATTGCTCACCTCACCCAGAAAAATAGAGGGACTGGGGAAGGTGAGAGAGGGGCTTTACAGGGCTGGGAGCGGTTATAAAAGCCCCTAATCTACTTTGGGAAGGCTGGCAAAGGTGAGAAAGGGTCTTTAAAGGGCTAGGAGAGGTGATAAAAGCCTCTCACCTACTACTCCCAGCCCTACTTAGTCCTTACAGCACCTTTCTCACATCTCCAGCCAAATTAAGGGGCTGGGGAGGATGGGGGAGGTGAGAAAGGGGCTTTAAAAGTCTGGGTGAGGTGATAAAAGCCTCTCACTCACTTCTCCTAGCCCTCCTTAGTCTTTACAGCACCTCTCTTACATCTACAGCCAAAGTAAGGGGCTGGGGGAGGTGAGTGAAGGGCTAGAAAGGGCTTAAGAAGGTGAGAAAGGGCTAGGGGAGGTAATTGAGAGCTGGGGGATGTGGACAATAGACTGGGGAGGTGAGTAATAGTTTGAGAATGTGAGAGAAAGGCTGGTGAGGGCTAATGGAGGTGAGTGGGGTGAGTGAGGGGAATGTGAGGTGAGAAAGAGGTTGCAAAAGGGGTGGAGTTGTGTTAAAAGTGAAAATAGAGTGGAGGGGAGTAGTGAGGAGGGCTTAAACTTAGATTTTGAAGCTTAAAGGGTGTAGCAAATATATCAGGAGGGCAATAAAAGGGTGGGGAGTGGTAATAGAATTAACAGAAATGAAAAGGTAGAAAAGTTGTGTGGAGAGATTGAGAGGTTGTCCATTGAGGTAGTGAAGAATGGAGAGTGAGATTTGTTCTTTGGGAAAACATCAGAGTCCACCCCCTCAATTTACAGCTCTATTCTTCCAATATTGAAAATGATTGGTAATTATTTTTATTGATATTTTTGAGCTTAAACTTATAGTTTATACGTCTTTATTTTATATTTTTTGATTTTAAATGCACTTTAAGACTAAGAAAGTAATATAGTAAAATAATTGGTAATGAAATAGTATTTTGTTTTTTTACACAAGAATTCACAGAATGCTTTTGATAGCTATACATGATATAAATAAATAATATAATAAAAAAATTATAGCACAAAGTTGAAAACTAGAACAAAACATTTAAAGAAATTTTAAACTATTGAACTTATGTATTTTATGAGTTTATTTTATTTATTTTTAAATGTAATAGTAAAATATGTTGGTTAGATTAAAAATAGCTTTGAATTAAATTAAATAATTCAAGTAAAGGTTGAAGAAAAGAGTTATCTACATATATAACCATTTAGGTTGATTTATTGTTTTGTGATTGCTATATATAACTGGATAATTGACTGTAATTACTGAAAATTTTAAAAATTTCAATAAATTATCAACCTCAATATATTTATGATAATCTATTCAGTAACAGAAAAAACTTTCTGAGTCCTTTCTTTTACTAATTTTTTTCATTTCAATGACTATATACATTTTCAAAAAAATTATTTATCATGCTTTTGGTGGAACTTAGATTGAACTCTAAATTCAATCTTGTTTCCAAGTGTTTTTAAAGCTAATTTAAGCCATGAAAAAATTATACTTTTTTAGAAATTTTATTAAATACTTTTCAATATAAAAATAATTATAGTTTTATATCAAAATATTTTTATTAAATTATTTGAAGTTCTGAAAATAAGTACAAACTAAGAATCATTTTTAGAAAATATTATATTAAAAATAGTTTTAAGTTGATTATATATTATTAAGATATTATTTCCTTCCATATAACAGATTAAGAAACTACCTAAAAATCAATTTTATACAACTATATTATATAAAAAAGATATCAGCTCTTCTGATTAGATTTGAAGTACTTCAAAAAAAATTATTTTTGCCTTACATACACATTATATATAGTATTCAGAGCATCATATTATTTTTTTAGACTTATACTTGCAAGTTGAAGGGAAGCCTCACAGGATAAAACTGGTCATTTTGTAAAAAAATAAGTAAATACCTTTTAAATCAATATATATTTTTTTAAAAAGTCAAATTTTAATACTTATGTTTTGTTTTAAATCTTTTATGAAGATTTGAATATTTTCTATTTAAATAAATTTTTATAACAATACACTCATTCGAGTATTGCTTTGTGATAAGGCCAATTTCAAGAAAAATTTTAAATTCTTCTGTTTAAATAAAATATCAAAGGGATTGTTTTTCATACACTTAGAAATTTAATAGAAACATCATATAAGATCTACCAATCAGCATAAATATCATAATTCCAATAAATCATTGATAAATTTTGAACCCATATATTTAATTTTACAATTGTGTGTAAGTGTTCAGTTGTTAATTATTTCTATCAAAACTTTAATTCTAATGACTAAAAAAGTGTACCTTCAATGTTTCATTTAATTTATTTTTCAACACCATTTAATTTAAATATATTTTATTTTCATTTAAAACATGGAATAATATTATTTTTAATCAAAGTTGACTGCCTTTACAGCTGCTATTCTACATGGGTATAATCTAAAGTACCTATTTTGTCTTTTTTAAAAAATGAATATCATATTATAGTTTTTCAATTTGAAACTGATAGAATTATGAAAAAGTACTACTTTTACATTTTTAATTCAGTTCTTGAACAGTAATACAATAAAAATATTCAGCTGAAACACATTTTTTAACATGAGAACACTTTGCAAATTATATGATGCTGATTCCCAGGTTGAAACTGAAATTATCCCGTAATACAGCATTGAAGCAAAATCAAGAACTGAAATTAAAGTTTAAATAAATTTATACTACTTTGTTTTTATTATCTTTAAATTTTTACATCTATCTTGAATTTCAGTCTTTCACATGGAAGATTCACTAAGTAGTGATTAATTATTTCAACTCATGAGATTACTCTACCAAATAACCATATTTACATGAAATTTTGATGAAATGCATCATGATTAGTTCCAGAATATCATACATGTATTACATTGAATAAATTTATATTGCAAAAATTCTTAGTAGTTGAATATTCAATAGAAAAAAAAAGCAAAAAGATATTTCCTCTTAATTTTTATCATCTTCTTGCATACAAAAATGTAATAAACTGGATTAAAATTCACTGGTATAAGAGTTATACTTCTTTCTAGACATATAATTAAATAACTTACTAATTATTAGTGCTTATTTTAAAAAAGCTATTAGAGGACTTCATTGAAGCATAAATTAGGAAAACATATTTCTATCTTTTATTTTTTTAATTATGATTCTTTTCACAGTATTCTAGAATAAAAACTTGAGAATTTTGATGGTTCAATATTTTTCTTAAATAAATCCATTGAATTGAAAAAAATTATATTTCATAATCAGAAATAATAAAAATACAAAAAAAAAATTAGGTAATATGGTTAAAATTAAAAAATAAAAGCTTCAAATTCTTGCTTAAAAGGAGTTATCAATCAAAAAAACCACTGATCTTATTTTATATTTTTCAAAAAAAAATTTAATAAAATCATTAGAGAGTTTAAAAGTGATGTTTTCGAAATAAATAGTATAATTTTTAGTCTTTTTAATGATCAAGTGAAATCCAAAATTAAAATGAAAATGAGTTTTATGAAAAAAATTCTGTGAATGGATCAGATTATTAATCTTCCCTTGTTATTATTTCTATAAATTATTCATTAAAATCTCACTATTATTCCAGAACAGACTCATCCATTTTTTATTAAGAGCTCAAGATGAGTTTAAAGTAAAGTTCAGTCTGGGTCCAGTCTGAGCTCCATTTTACTTCAAGTTGAGGACTTGCTAGCAAGTCCCACCCCCCCCCCAAATATTTTGTGGTGACAGTAATAAAATTTTTAGAAAAAGAGACTTACATTTGCAACAAAAATTTAAATTTTAATGTGTTAGTAATGTGGACTACAGGGTGAGAAACCAAAGCCTTTAAATAGAAAAATGAGGCCCTCTGAGATGTTACTAAGGTTATATACAGATTAAAAGAAAGGGAAAAATTGAAATGAAGTGTAACAAGGAAGTAAGGGTTGCTATGTAACTATTTCCTAAAACAGAATAAAACAAAACTGATGTATCTACCCTTTAAACCCTTTAACAATGTAATAGTTTGAATAGGATACTAATTTTGTAAGCAACAGAAAAATTTAACTATAGTAATTACAAAACCTGTAAAATTTTTTTATATTGTATAAAATCCAATTTTTAGTGAAAAAAGAGAATTATACTATTTGTGACATCCAATTTTTATACTAATTTAAAATATTAAAATATTTTAAAGAAATATTGAGTTAAGTAAATTTACTACTTTTACATGTATAATAATCATTTACATTTAAAAAAGTAAGCATTTTAATAAATTTACTATTAAAATAATCAAATTAAATTTTTAATTGTTTTAATTTTTTTATTTATTGATCCCATAATGAGTGCAAAGAGTGCTCAATAATTTTGTAGAGTATTTGTCAGCCTGTATATCTCCAGGACTGAGTAAAAAGTAATGTTAAACACATGAACTATACATGGGAATAATAAATAAGAGTACACAAATAGTATACATAAGTAAAATTATGATAATACACAAAAAATGCCATTATAACACCTTATACACACGCATATATCCACCTTTTATAGGTCTTATGTACTTAATATTAAGTTGGAATATGTTAGGGTAATCTTAAGAACCTTAAGTATAAGGCTACATAATTTTTAAGTACACTTAAAGCTGTTATATTCATTGTTTTATGCAAAAAACAAGAAATGCGCTTTATTTCACTTATAAGTTGACTATATGCGCTATAAAATTGAGAATATCAAAATTGCGCTTTGACAGATCAATTGGGCTCATTTAGAACTATTGATTTGGCTACTTAAATGCATAAAAATAACATTTTTCAAATTTGGTGTTTTTTATGCCAGAAATGGCTTCTGTGTACTGGCCACATACTGCCTGCTTTTTTCCCGTGTGAATAGCTTCATTTTTAGCAAAGTTCGCTTTTTCACACTATAATTACCCCACATTCTATGCCCACTGTGGGGAAACACACTAAAATAGGCGACAGGTGCTTATTTAGTGTCCTAGCTTAATTAATAATGCATTGACCTTGTTTATATGCACTAATTTCATTAATAACCTCACTCTTGGCACTTTATTTCATCACCACGCTTAAATTCGCCTAATTTTAGTCAAGGATTTACCCGTGCAAGCGCCTGCCAAGAACTGCATGTAGTTACCCCACATCTCACGCTCTTTTTTAAGTTTTTGGGTGGTTTCTCAGTCAATTTTGGTTATTTTTGAATGGGAATTTCACATAGTATAATGTCAGGATTAGACCCATTATTTCTACAGTCAATTCCCCTTATTATTAAGCTATTATTAACCTTAAAAAGTCTCCTTTAATCTTTAATATTATTGTTTTATACGCATATACTCTCTTTTTGTCTTTTTCTTTAATTTTGATGGATTTCCCTTATTATTACAGGATTTTGGCGGTTGTTATTCTTCTAATTATGTCATGGGTTACTGGGAATGTTGATGGGCATGTCTATTAGTTGTTTAGAGGCGTCATTAACTTTGTATTGGGTGGTACATCAAGGGAATCATTGGGGAACTCAGTGTGTATAAAAGAAGGAGGTTTTTGGGTTGTATTTATTCATTCTTTATCATTACAATTTAACCAATATAACCAAACCAATTACAATACATATCAATTAGTACTTTTATAAGACTTTTGAATAGTATCTGAATTTATATAATCTATTTTTCTACCAACTATAAAGATTGTAAGCCATATATAAGAATAGTGAGAATTATATTACTGAGACCTCTATATTTGATTATATTTTACAACTTAGTGGATTAAAACTACAGTATTCATATAGGACCATTAAAATCTTCTAGACAACTGACTATTCAAGCTAGTTCACGTCCTTGTACTTGACCTTAGCCTGACAATTGGGGACCTTTCCTCAAGAATTCTGTTATAATCCTGTAAGTGAAATTTTCAAAAGAAGGTGCACGTAAATAATATCCCTATAGAAATATTTGGATAATTACAACAGGTTGGGGTCACTTATTTAGTGATTTCAGAAAAAGAAGCCCTGTTATATAATAAAATTGTGATATTGAATCATCAATTTTACCACTAATTTAACATATAATTGTTCTTAGTGGGAGTCTGTCAATAGACCAATTAATTTGTGATCTTTGCAGATAATAACCAATTAAACTGATTAATTGTTTTCTTTTTACAGGACTCTTAATCCCTTTTTATTGGTTTGTAAAATTCATTTAATATTTAGAAAGAATCTTACTAACATATTTTCTATTTTAAATATAAATACACGGCTACATATTGTAGACCAGTTAAATCAAGTGACCACATAAAAGCATATTTGACTTTTGGCACTTAAAAATTCACTTAATACCAATAAGTAAGCAATAAAATTGTCTTCAGTGGTAATAAAAAATACTGATTAAACTCCTTTTTGAAGTTTTTCAAATCTAAACTTTCAATTCTCTAAAATTCCACGTAAAAATGTGTGACAACAATGACATTGTAAGTAATAAGGCAAAACCTTATAACTTAAGAACTAGAGCTGAAAGACCTGTTACAGGACATCCAAATGGAGGGTCAAGAATCACCAGTAACAATAAACAACACCCCACCAATGTCCATGGAGGAAAAGGAAAAGCTCTTAAAACAAATGTCAATAAAGAAGTCCAAAAACACCTTACAAGAGCAAATTCACTCCCTCTCAACCCTACTGAATACACTAACAATAAGAGTAAACAATATGTTAGACCAGATCAACAATCTGGAGAAAAGGGCGGCACAGGGCTTTATAGAAGTCAACCAGGCTCTAGTGGATATAAGGTCTCATCAACAACCAGTGGCACCAAATACCACAGCAACACCTCCAGTCCCAGAAGAGGACCAAAAGATAACTTTAAGCAAATGGAAGTGGGATTGGTATGCCCAAAACTACAACAGTCCTCCTCAACAGGGATCCAGCAGTCACCCTTACAGGGGAAAGCCAAGGAGAGGCAGGGGAAATGGAATAAGACCGTGGTAAGTCATCCATCTTCTCAAGATCAATTATATAATCCTAACAATGAATTACTTATAGGTAATGAAATTGATAGAGAGTTATTGGATATAATTGATAAGGATTTAAAAAATTATTCATTTGAAAATAACATGTTAGACTTGTCATTACATGAGGACAATGTACATAGTTTTATTGATCACCAGGAAAATACTATTAATATAAAAATGGAATCAAATGAAGAAAAAATTGACCCTGATGATGAATCTTCTGAATTGGAAACAGACAAAATTGAATATTTTCTGAAAGAAAATCCAATGGAATCAAAAATAATTAGTAAATTATTATTGAGAATTGAAAAATTGGAAGAATTCTCTAGAGAGTCCAACAATAATACAGAAAGTGTATTATTAAACATCACACAATCATTGAGTACAACAGCCAATAAGTTAAAAATTATTGAGAATTCAAATAATGAATTGATCAATGAAAACAAAAGATTAAATTCTGAGATTAAAAATTTAGAAATTAAATTAGAACATTCTCAGAATATTATGGCCACCATAGAGGGACGTGTAAAATTGTCTTTTTCAAATGTAAATGATACTTTAACTCATGTACCTGTAATAAAAGATAGGTTACAAAGAGTAGAAATTGAGGTAGCAAACATTTTGAAAAATACTGAAACAATAAAGGATAATACCTCTTATGTAGAAAGAGTACCAGTTTTTATGAAACACTCTGATGATAAACCAATGATGGAACATGAACATAGTGTCATGGGCTCTGAGAATATAAAATCAGTAAAAGATGAAATTAATGATCATCTTTCTAAAGTGAGTGAATTACTCAATATTCCTCAGGTTAGGGAAGCTAAAACTAGCCAAAAGAACTGGCCTAAGTTAGATCAGTACCCTTCTTTTGACGGGGATTCAAAATCTGATTGGCAACAATTCATACAAAGAATTGATAACTTAAAATTTTCATATAAATTACCTGATGAAGAAATTACTTCAAAGTGAATATCTTTATTTACAGATGTGGCCTTATTATGGTTTGAATCTGTATTGAGTGAGGGAATTAATTACTCCTGGAATGAATGGAAGGCACTAATTGAAAGGCAATTTGGTGGCCCAAAATTTAGAATCACTCAACAAAGACTGTATGAAAGGGCCAGATATAATCCAAATGCTGGAGATAAACCCATGGTCTTCTTAATGAATTTAATAAAAATCATGAAAGCTATGGATCCAAAAATGGATTATGAAGAGTGGAAAGAAAAAATAATATACAAGTTGCCTATATCAGTTAGAGACATTATTGTAGCTAGAACTGAGACTGTCAGAGACACCTCTGGATTCATTAATATATGCAATGAGATATTATTAAACCACAAGTATGAAACCAAGTATAGTAATTACAGACAAAGTGTTGACGTGGTAAAACCTACTACAAGTAAGTTACCAGTGGAAAAGAAAAAACCTTCAGCTCCCCTTGTCCCTAAGAGACAAGAAAATAACAGTTGTTACAAATGTAATGAACCTTGTGTTAAAGGTCACACGTGTAAGAAAAGAATAAATTTTATTGAAACCTCACAGAATTCTGAACCTAGTAATCATGAAGATGAGAATGTGGAATCCAGTGAGGATTGCAGGAGTAACATATCTTACAGTGATGATGAAAATGAGATATTTGTATTAGAACAGGATATAATGTTCCTGAATGATGCTATACCTCATACAGACACATCTTTAACTTCCATAGAGGAAGCTGAAATAATTAAAGATGTATCTCATGACACTTACAAAATAACACCTATCAGAGCACCTATTATCATATGTGGAAAAGAAATAAATGCCATTCTTGACACTGGGGCTGCAGGTAGTGTAGTTTCACTTAATGCATTGATGAAACTTGATAGTAAGTACCAGGAAAAACTAGAACCTGTTCAGACAAAGAACTGGAGGGGTTTTGGTTCAGTATTAAATCCAATTGGCAAATACAAAACTGCTGTATTCTTTAAATATAATAATGGATATGTTAGAGCAGTTTGTGAATTTGTAGTAATGGATAATAATAATTGTAGTGATTGGTTTATTATTGGCAATGATTTATTGACAAAATTTGGCATTAAACTAGATCCTGCAAACAGTTGTTTCACCATAGGGGTGAATGGTAAAAGGAAATTCAAAATATGTTCTGAAAATTCAGTATATGCCATTTCTCCTAGAGAAGAACAACTGCAAGGTGGAAGAACCACCAATGAAGTGGGTGAATTGGAAAATGAAATCCAAAAGGCCTCTTTCAGTCCTCAACTCTCAAAAATTGAACAAGAAGACATTTTGAGATTGATTAAATCATATCCTATGGCATTTGCTCATGGATCAAATGAACTAGGATTGGTCAAAGACCATGAGATGAAAATCTCTCTAAGCTGTAATCTGGATAATATTCCTGGCAGCTTAAAAAAGAAACCTTACCCAGCATCTCCTGCAAAAAGGAAAGATATTGAAGACAATATAAAATTGTTGTTGGAAATGGGTATTGTTGAAAAAGTGGACACAACACCTAAGTATTGTGTCATTTCACCAGTATTAATCTCTTATGAAAAAGATAAGGCAAGATTATGCGGTGATTATAGAGCTCTGAATACATATACAGTAGATGATATTTACCCTCTACCAAGGATAGCTTCTATCCATGCTACCTTACAAGGAGAAAAATATATTTCCTGTCTGGATGGGAACAAGGGTTACCACCAGATTCCTGTGGAAAGAAATTCTCAAAATTACTTATTAATAACCACACATATGGGTATATATAAGTATGTGAGAATGCCATTTGGCCCAAAGAATGCCCCTTCAGTCTTCCAAAAATTGATGGATAGTGTTTTTCATCAGGAAATGGTTGAAGGATGGCTATTGGTCTATATTGATGACATCATAGTGTTTTCAAAAACATATGATGAACATTTAAATCACCTGAAAAGATTCTTTCAAAAAATGGATGAAATCAATATGACTATTGCATTAAAGAAATGTAAGTTTGGATTTCAATCCTTGAAAGTACTTGGACATGTTGTATCTGGATTACAAATTTGTGTTGACCAGAATAAAGTGGCAGCAATTAAAAACATTGGGATACCTAAAAATGTAAAAGAGGTTCAGAGTTTTTTGGGTATGTGTGGATATTATAGACAATATATTAAAAATTACCAATCCATTGCAGCCCCTTTAACAACATTAATCAGGAAGAATGAAGCTTTCATTTGGAATAATGAAAGACAACACGCCTTTAATAAATTAAAGGAATGTTTAATGTCAGCTCCAATATTGCGACTGCCAGATTTCACCCTACCTTTTATCTTGTACACTGATGCAAGTTTCATAGGTTTGGGTGCTGCTTTACAGCAAAAACAGATAATAAATGGAAAATTATCTGAAGTAGTTATCTGTTAAATATCCAGAACCTTAAGAAAAACAGAATTAAGGTATGGTGCCACACAGCTAGAATGTTTAGCCGTGGTGTGGGCTTTGGAGAAACTTCATTACTATCTGGAAGACCAGAAGTTTGAACTTATAACAGATTGCAGTGCAGTAAAATCATTACTAAACATGAAAACACCTAATAGGCACATGTTTAGATGGCAACTAGCTGTACAAGAGTACAGAGGAAGAATGACAATCACTCACAGAGCAGGAACATTGCATTCAAATGTGGATTTATTATCCAGAAGTCCTTTGCCAAATGATGCTGACAACCCAGCTTATGTGCCTGAAAATGAGGTTATACATATATTTGGGATTTATATAGTGGATTTAGAAGAAGAGTTTATTCAAACTATATTGGAAAATTATTCATCTGATAAAGATTTGTCTAAACTATCTACCATTCTTAATGATCCAACAAATGCCACCATGAGTGCATTAATTAAAACCTTGCCTCCAAAGTATAAAAATGCGTTGGAAAAAGGTAAACTATCAATTGAAGATGGATATATATATTACAGGAAAAAGTTAAGCAATGTAATAGTAATACCACCTTCTATGAAAGAGTTAATGTTGAGTACTTGTCATGATGACATCTTAGCTGGTCATTTTGACTTTAACAAAACATTAACCAGAGTTAAAAATACAGCCTGGTGGATAAACATGAAAGAGGATGTACAAAAATACATTGAAACATGTGACTCTTGTCAGAAATCTAAAAGATTAACTGGGAAGAGAGCTGGGTTGTTACAACAAATAGAGCAGCCAAAAGCTCCATGGGAAATTATAAACATGGATTTTGTAACTGGCTTGCCATTAGCAGGAAAAGAAAGTTTCAATTCTTGCTGGGTAATAGTGGATAGATTAACAAAAATGTGTAAGTTTATCCCTACCCATAAAGAGGTATCTGCAAAAGACTTGGCATTACTATGGTGGACTCAGATGATGAATACTGCTGGGTTCCCCAAAGCCATAATCTCTGACAGAGACCCTAAATTTACTTCAGAGTTCTGGACATCTTTGATGGAAGTATCAGGTTGTCAATTAAAATTGTCTACAGCACACCATCCACAAACTGATGGGCTGGCTGAGAGGATGATACAAACTCTAGAAGACATGATCAGAAGATATTGTGCCTTTGGATTAGAATACAAAGACAATGAGAAATTCACACATGACTGGGTAACATTAATTCCTGGCCTTGAATTTGCTTATAACAGCACAACTCATTCTGTAACAGAGAAGAAACCATTTGAACTCTGGCTGGGATATGTACCAAATACCCCAGTAAATCATTTAAATAAACTACCAAGGTTGGATATACACCCTGGCACTAAATCCTTTATTCATATGCAACAAATGTGTAGAAAGCATGCAGAAGAATGCATCCAAAAAGCATTCGAATATGAAAAGAAAAGGTGGGACAAATCTCATAAAGAATTTGAATTTAAAAAGGGAGATGAAGTCCTCATATCAACACTACATTTTAACTTACAGGGTAATGTTAAATTAAAGGATCCCTTTGTAGGACCTTTTGTAGTAAATAAAATGGTTGGGAATAATGCAGTGGAAGTCATATTATATGCTCCATATGATAGGAAACATCCAGTTTTCCCTATCTCATTATTGAAACCTTACCATGCAAATGATCCTGACTTATTTCCAAAAAGAAGGGGAAGGCCTAAAAAGCAACCTGAAGAAATTGTGGAAAAAGCAGAGATTGAAAAAATACTCAAGAAAAGAATCCTTACTAAAGAAAAAGGAACTGAGTATTTACTAAGATTTAAAGGGAAATCAAATGAATTTGATAAATGGATACCTGAAAAAGAAATTTCTAATTTATCCACCCTTCTTAAAAAATTTAAACAGAAATAAATTTCTGTTCAACCAGCTGAGGGGTTAAAAAACCAGTACTCATAATATGTTATTATGTTTTATTTCTTTAAAGTTGAATCTTTAATGCTACAGATTTATTCTGAATACCTGAAAATTACAAATTAATAAAATAAAATGTATAACTTATCATTTTTTTTATTGTTTTTTTTGGGTGGGCGAGTGTCAGCCTGTATATCTCCAGGACTGAGTAAAAAGTAATGTTAAACACATGAACTATACATGGGAATAATAAATAAGAGTACACAAATAGTATACATAAGTAAAATTATGATAATACACAAAAAATGCCATTATAACACCTTATATACATGCATATATCCACCTTTTATAGGTCTTATGTACTTAATATTAAGTTGGAATATGTTAGGGTAATCTTAAGAACCTTAAGTATAAGGCTACATAATTTTTAAGTACACTTAAAGCTGTTATATTCATTGTTTTATGCAAAAAACAAGAAATGCGCTTTATTTCACTTAAAAGTTGACTATATGCGCTATAAAATTGAGAATATCAAAATTGCGCTTTGACAGATCAATTGGGCTCATTTAGAAATATTGATTTGGCTACTTAAATGCATAAAAATAACACTTTTCAAATTTGGTGTTTTTTATGCCAGAAATGGCTTCTGTGTACTGGCCACATACTGCCTGCTTTTTTCCCGTGTGAATAGCTTCATTTTTAGCAAAGTTAGCTTTTTCACACTATAATTACCCCACATTCTACGCCCACTGTGGGGAAACACAATAAAATAGGTGACAGGCGCTTATTTAGTGTCCTAGCTTAATTAATAATGCATTGACCTTGTTTATATGCACTAATTTCATTAATAACCTCACTCTTGGCACTTTATTTCATCACCACGCTTAAATTCGCCTAATTTTAGTCAAGGATTTACCCGTGCAAGCGCCTTCCAAGAACTGCATGTAGTTACCCCACATCTCACGCTCTTTTTTAAGTTTTTGGGTGGTTTCTCAGTCAATTTTGGTTATTTTTGAATGGGAATTTCACGTAGTATAATGTCAGGATTAGCCCCATTATTTCTACAGTCAATCCCCCTTATTATTAAGCTATTATTAACCTTAAAAAGTCTCCTTTAGTCTTTAATATTATTGTTTTATACGCATATACTCTCTTTTTGTCTTTTTCTTTAATTTTGATGGATTTCCCTTATTATTACAGGATTTTGGCGGTTGTTATTCTTCTAATTATGTCATGGGTTACTGGGAATGTTGATGGGCATGTCTATTAGTTGTTTAGAGGCGTCATTAACTTTGTATTGGGTGGTACATCAAGGGAATCATTGGGGAACTCAGTGTGTATAAAAGGAGGAGGTTTTTGGGTTGTATTTATTCATTCTTTATCATTACAATTTAACCAATATAACCAAACCAATTACAATAAATATCAATTAGTACTTTTATAAGACTTTTGAATAGTATCTGAATTTATATAATCTATTTTTCTACCAACTATAAAGATTGTAAGCCATATATAAGAATAGTGAGAATTAAATTACTGAGACCTCTATATTTGATTATATTTTACAACTTAGTGGATTAAAACTACAGTATTCATATAGGACCATTAAAATCTTCTAGACAACTGACTATTCAAGCTAGTTCACGTCCTTGTACTTGACCTTAGCCTGACAGTATTTGATTTTTATGATTTAATATATATAATTAAACAATTAATTATTTAAATTATAATTTAATGTTATTACTTATAATAACTTTTAATTAATTAATTATTAATTTTTAATCAATAATTACATAGAAATATTCTAACCATTTATAGAATATATTTTTATATTGTATTTAAATGTATATAAAATATATACAATAGGGGGTACCAAATTTAGATATTTGTAATTATTTATAAGGTATTTCACAACACAAAAAGAAAGCCACAAACTCAACATTAGTTCTCAGTAAAAAGGTATTTTTGGGGCACAATATTGCATATATTAAAAAATAATCATGGTTTATTTGGTGGAGAAAAGAGGTATTTTGAAATGAAAGATTTCTAACTTTGATGCCCCCTAATAATAAAATTGATATAAAAATTTATATAAAAAATTATTGTTATATAATTTTATTTTAATATAATATTAAATTTTTATATATTTAAATCCAATTTTTTTCTTATTGCAATTTACAAAAGATTTTACTTGACTCTCAATATATCCTGGCTGCCACTCCCTCTGAAAAATACAATAAAAAAATTCTAAGATTTTTCCTTTTTATACTTTTTAAAAAGAGTAAAGAGGTTAGAAATTTCTTTTCCAGGTATCCAATTATCATGTTCAGATGATTCATTTTTATATCTCAATAGATATTCAGTACCTTTCTCAGAAGTTATAATTCTAACATTGAGAATTTCCTCAATTTCTGCAGCTTCTGTGACCTCCTGAGGATTTTTCTTAGGTCTAACTTTTCTTTTAGGATATAAGTCACTGTTGGAAGTATAAGGTTTAAGTAGGGAAATGGGGAAAACAGGATGTTTTATATAATATGGAGAATACAATACTAATTCTACTGCATTATCATCAACTATTCTTTTAACAACAAATGGTCCCACAAAAGGATCATTTAATTTGTTATTTCCCTGTGAATTGAAGTGGACTTTAGATATCAATACTTGATCACCCTTTTTAAATGTGTATTCCTTATGGGATTTATTCAATCTTTTCTTTTCATATTCAAATGCCTTATCAATACAACTTTGACCATGTTTTCTACATATTTGTTGAATTTTCATGAAAGCTTTAACACCAGGATGAAGTTCCAACTTTGGTAATTTATTATTGAAAATTTGAGAAGGAGTATTTGGGACATAACCTAGCCAGAGCTCAAAAGGTTTTCTTTCAGTGACAGAATGTATAGTGCTATTATGAGCAAATTCAAGGCTTGGTAATAGAGTAACCCAGTCATGTGTAAATCTGTCATTGTCTTTATATTCTAATCCAAAGGCACAATACCTTCTAATCATATCTTCTAGAGTTTGAATAATTCTTTCAGCCAAACCAACAGTTTGAGGATGGTGATCAGTAGATAATTTCAACTCACAGCCACATATATCCATTAAAGACATCCAAAATTCAAGTGTAAATTTTGGGTATCTGTCAGAGATAATGGCTTTTGGGAAACCAATAATTTTAAACATGTATGAAAATTACAAGAAAGCTAAATCTTTGATGGAAAAATCTTTATGGGTGGGAATAAATTTTCACATTTTTTTGAATCTGTCCACTATTACCCAAAAAGAACTATAATTGTATTTTCCTGAAATAGGAATACCAGTGAAAAAATCCATATTAATGACTTTCCATGGAGCATCATGTGCTTCAATATGCTGCAATAATCCTTCTCTTTTTCCTGTTAAATTTTTTAGATTTTTGGAAAGAATAACAATATTCAACATACAACTTTGTGTCTTCAGACATATTAGCTCAGCATATAGTATTTTTTATTCTGACCATCTTTTTTTCTAGATCAAAATGACCTTCCAATATATCATTGTGACAAAGTTTTAAGATGGTTTCTTTTATGGAAAGATGAATTACATTAAAAATTGTAATTTTTATCCTGTAATAAATATAACAATCATCTAATGTAAATTTTCTTTTATTAAAAACATTTTGGTACTTTTGAGGGAGAGTTTTTATTAATGCTTAAATTGAAGCATTCTTTGGATCATTTAAGATTGTAAATAATTTATTTAAATCAGAATATTTTTCATATGAATCCATAATTAATTGCAATAACTCCTCTTCCATATCAACAATATATATATCATGTATATGAATTGTATCATCTTCAGGTACATAAGCTGGGTTGGATTCATCATTTGGTAGAGGTAATCTGGACAGCATATCTACATTGGAATGAAGATTTCCAGCCTTATGAATAATTGTCATTCTACCCCTGTATTCTTGAACAGCTATTTTCCACCTAAACACATGTCAGTTTGGTGTTTTTAGGTTTAATAGAGATTTAACTGCACTACAATCAGTAAACAATTCAAACTTTTTGTAAGCCTAAATATCCTTAGGACTGAGTATTTCTTATGCTTAAAATAAGATAACCTTAACTAGATTAAGCTTATATCTTAAAAATAAGGTTAAAATAATAATATATATTATTTTATTATATATATATATAATTATTATTCTATTATATAATTTATAATAGTTTAAATAGCTTATCCATGGCCTAATAATACTTATTAAGGTGTTAATGGAGTCATAATATACTTATCTTAAGTGATATGAAGTAATTATTGACATACATAAGCTTATATGTATACATAAATCTTATATTCAGTGAAATATGCAGTATATTATGTATATTTAGGTATATAAGTGGGTTTTAGCCCCTTAATAGCCTATAACCTTTGTTTTTCTGCTTATTTTAGGTCATATGGACGAAATCAGTGGACTCACAACGCCTACAGAAGCATAGACACCTATATCAGGCGCATACACCCAGTTTGGACAACTAAAATTACTTCCTTGGATGGTTATTCACGGATTTATGGGTTGGAAAGATGTTTTTGGGTTAATGTGGATGCTTGGGGATGTTATTGGGGGCTTTGACATTTTATTTGTTTCCTTTATATGCTTTTAGTTTCATTAAATCTCTTTTTGATCATTTATTTTACCTGTTTCTTTATGGTATCCGCTTTTATCTGGGTTTTCTATTTATGGTATGACTCTGTGTTATTATTAATAGTGATGGAGGGTCCTTACTGGAGGTCTGGGTGTTGAAACTGCTTGAAGTGGACGCCATGGGGAGGTGATGGGCCCTCACAGTGCTGTAATTGCCGGGGATAGCAGTGACATCATCTGGATTGAAGGTCTGTGCACTCTAGTGGATTCGGGTATAAGTAAGGAGGGATTTTGACGGTTTATTATCATCATTCAATTACTACACTTCAAACAAACACTACAATAAAATTATTAGTATTCAGAAATATATTATAAAGCCCTTATAAATTGATATTATCTTTATAATAGCTATAACTATATTTTATTCTTCTATTTTCCACCACTAGCACGCATTTAAATCCAAGTATTGTGAGTTTTATTTGAGTGTAACTATTCTATTAGTCTTCCCCTGAGGTTTAATCACTAAATCATTTATTAATAAGTAGTAGGACCATAAAATAACACTATTATATCATACTTATATACTAGACTATACTGACAATTGGGGGTCTTTCCTTATATTTTACTTATTATTTAGTATAAGCCTTGGGACGTGATTTTTACCTTAGTAAAGCTCAAAATTAACCAAATATTTGGGTCTGCTGCATATTAGTGGGTCATCATAACTCATTTATTGCGGAAAAGAACCCTTATAATAATTGTACTAATTTTTTATCATAAAAATTAGGTATTTACAGTAGTAACTGTACCCAATATAAACCCAATTTCACTTGGTATTTGGACACCAATATAACACCCAATAAAATTGGTATTTGGCTAAATCTTGGTAAGCTAATTATTCACCCTTATAGAGGTCTAGTTAAACTTATTATTATATTTTTAACAGATTTTTTCGAATTTTTCTTATATTTTATTTAAATAAATAAAGATATAAATTCAGGGTAAGCTCCATTGCTTTTTTATTAGTAATATAATTGCTAATATTATTTGTCTACTAATTCCACAGAGTTTTTTCCTTTTGTAGACGTAAAATATTGTTATTCTGAACAATATGAGTGCTCCCCAGGATAGTGTAAGTGAACAGCCTGCTTATAATACCAGGTCTAAAGCTAACAAAAACTTTCCAGGACATCACCATGGAGGGACAACAGTACCCCCAGCCAGAAAGCATGAGTATAGAGGAAAAGGACGCCCTCTTAAAAAAGATAACTATCAAAAAGATGTCTCCTCCTCTTCAGGATCAACTGTCCCACCTGGCCAAACAGGTTCTGAAGCTAGAGGAATCAAAATCTCTCATGTTCAAAGAAGTAGAGCAGTTGCAAAACAATTGCAAGGTAGGATTTCAGCAGATGAATCAGGCAATGGCAGAATTAAAGGGAGGCCAGCCCAGTCAATCAAATCAGCAACCCCCTACCCAAGGAGGGTCCACTCACTCCCAGGAGAAAATCCTGGTAGACAAATGGAAATGGGACTGGTTTCACCAACAGTGGACAAGCCACAGTTGCAACAGGGATCCGCCCCCTCATCTGACTTCCTCAGCTCACCCTTACAAGGGAAAAAAGCGCCAAAAATCAGGACTGGCAACCATCCCTTGGTAAGTAACTTACCCTCTCAGATTATACATAATACTGATAATTACAATATAGGTAATTCTATTGATGTTAAATCTGTACAACAAATAGAGGAGGATTTAAGAAATTTAGGTTTTAGAGTAGATACACCTGACTTGTCTTTTGTCCATAATAACAGTACTATATACAATGATAATACAGTTAATCCTCAGTTGCAACCACCTACTAGTGAGATGAGAAGTTCACAGGAGAGTGAGAGAATTGAAAAGGAGGACATGGAATATTTTAACAATAATCCAACTGTCCATAGAATTGTTTCAGCATTGTGGAATAGAATGACTGATTGTGAGGAACAGACAGTTAAGCTCACTAGTGATACAATTTCATCCTTAACATTGAACATTTCTCAATTAGCAACACGTAATAAAGAATTAGAGAAAGAACATTTGTCTCTAACTCTTAAATATGATTCATTGAGTAATAAATATAATGACCTTTCAAACAAATTTTGTGAGTTAGAAAAATTATATGAAACACACTTATTAAAGACTGAACCAAGAACAAAGTTATCTTTTGCCCAGACAAATCAAAGTGTCTCTGAGTTGCTACAAAGATTAACTAAAGTTGAGATTGAAACTGCCAATCTACTAATGAACCAGGATAATCATAAGTATAATCAATATAATAATAATCCTTTCATTGGCAAAAGTGAATCTCATTCCTTCCCTGTACCACCACAATTAAAACCATCTGGTGGTAGTGTCAAATCTGAAAATGTAAGTCACAAATCTGTGCAGGAAGAAATACAAGACCATTTATCAAAAGTGAATGAGTTGTTGAATTTACCTAAGATTAGTGAGATAAAATCCAATCAGAAGAACTGGCCTAAAATAGATCAGTACCCAAATTATGATGGTGAAGCCAGCTCTGATTGGCAACATTTTATTCAAAGAATTGACAACTTGAAATTCTCATATAAGTTACCAGATGAAGAGATAACATCAAAATTAATTTCTTTATTTAAGGATGTTGCTTTATTATGGTTTGAAGCTGTCTTAAGTGAGGGTAGAGACTACTCTTGGGCTGAATGGAAACAACTTATTGAAAAACAGTTTGGAGGTTCTAAATTCAGGCTTACTCAGCAGAGACTGTATGAGAAGACTAGGTATAATCCGTTGAATGGTGACAAACCTATGGTATTTTTAATGAATTTAAACAAAATATTAAAAGCCATTGAGCCTCATATGGATTTTAACTTATGGAAAGATAAGATAATATACAAATTACCTATATCTGTCAGAGACATTGTTGTAGCTAGAACATTAAATGTTACTGAATATTCTGACTTTATTAATATTTGCAATGAAATATTATTAAACCATAAGTATGAATCAAGGTATTCCACTTATAAGCAAAATGTTGAACCTGTAAAAACTCAGAATTCAAAAACACTTCAGGAGAAGCAGAAAAAACCTACTGCACCTGTAGTACCTAAAAAGTATGAAACAAATACTTGTTATAAGTGTAACAAACCTTGGGTCAAAGGTCACAAATGTGAGAAAAACATAAATATTGTTGAAAATCAACGTGAATCTGAAACTGAAACTGAAAAAAGTAAAGAATCAAGTGATTATGACAGCAATATCTCATATAGTGATGAAAATGAAGTCTGTATGTTGGAAGATGATTTGTCCATCTTTGAAAATCCAATATTAAATATGGACTCAAATGAATCTTTAATGAATTTTGAGGATGCTGAAATCATTAAGGATATACAAGCTGATAACTTTAGAATGACACCTATCACGGTTCCAGCTATCATTTCTGGTGAAAATGTTAATATAGTATTGGACACAGGAGCTGCTGGTTCAGTTGTTTCCACTAATACATTACAGAAAATTGATAGTGAATATAAGTTTAAGCTTGAACCACTTCAGAATAAAAATTGGAGAGGTTTTGGATCAGTACTACACCCCATTGGTAAATACAAAGCTGCTGTTTTCTTTAAACACCAACATGGTTATGTAAGGGTAACTTGTGACTTTGTAGTAATGGATAATACAAATTGTAGTAACTGTTTTATCATTGGAAATGATATTCTGACTAAATTTGGTGTAAAATTAGACCCTGCTAATAACAATTTTACAATTGGCATGAATGGTAAAAGGAAATTTAAAATAAATTCTTTTAACACAGTCTTACACATTGAGTCAGTAACAAATTCCCCGTCTAAAGGAAGAGAATCCAATGAGATGGAACTTCTGGAAACAGAAATTTCAAAAGCATCATTTGGCACTCAGATAAGTGAAACTGAGAAAGATAATATTTTGGAATTAATTAAAGCTTTTCCAATGGCTTTTGCACATGGTACAAATGAACTTGGCCTTGTAAAAGATCATGAAATGAAAATTAGTTTAACCTGTGATATGGATAATATTCCTGCTAGTCTTAAAAAGAAACCATACCCTGCTTCACCAATGAAGAGGAAAGACATAGAGGATAATATTAAGATGTTATTAAAATGAACATTCTTGAGAAGGTTGAAACTACACCAAAATATTGTGTAATATCACCAGTGCTGATTTCTTATGAACAAGATAAAGCATGACTGTGCGGTGATTATAGAGCATTAAATACATTTACAGTAGATGATATTTATCCCTTGCCAAGGATTGCCTCTATACATGCTACCCTTAAAGGTGCTAAATATATAAGTTGCCTAGATGGAAATAAAGGGTACCATCAAATTCCTGTTGAAAAGAATTCACAGAACTTTTTGTTGATAACAACACACATGGGAATTTATAAGTATGTCAGAATGCCATTTGGACCAAAAAATGCTCCATCAGTATTTCAGAAGTTAATGGATATAACATTCCATAATGAAATGATTGAGGGATGGTTAATGGTATACATTGATGACATCATAGTGTTCTCTAAAACTTTTGATGAACACTTAATCCATTTAAGGAAAGTATTTCAAAAAATGGATGAAATAAAAATGACCCTTGCATTGAAAAAATGTAAATTTGGGTTTGAATCTTTAAAAGTGCTTGGTCATATTGTATCTGGCTTACAAATATGTGTAGACCAAAATAAAGTGGCTGCAATAAAAAATATTGGCATTCCTCAAAATGTGAAGGATGTACAATCTTTTCTTGGAATGTGTGGTTATTATAGACAATATATAAAAAACTACCAATCAATTGCTGCACCATTGACCACACTGATAAAGAAATCAGAAGCTTTCATTTGGAATAATGAAAGACAACAAGCTTTCAATAAGTTGAAGGAATGTTTAATGACAGCTCCTATCTTGGGATTACCAGATTTCCAATTACCTTTTGTATTATATACAGATGCAAGTTTTATTGGACTGGGTGCTGCTTTGCATCAAAAACAACTTATTGAAGGTAAAATGTCAGAAGTAGTAATCTGCTAAATTTCACGTACTCTGAGAAGTGGTGAATTGAAATATGGTGCTACTCAACTTGAATGTTTGGCAGTAGTATGGGCTCTTGAAAAGCTACATTATTACCTTGAAGACCAAAAATTTGAGTTAATAACTGACTGTAGTGCAGTTAAGTCACTCTTAAACATGAAAACTCCTAATAGACACATGTTTAGATGGCAATTAGCTGTACAAGAATACAGAGGACGGATGACTATTACACATAGAGCAGGAACCTTGCACTCTAATGTAGATCTGTTATCTAGAGTACCTCTGCCTAATAATGATGATAATCCTGCTTATGTTCCTGAATCAGAGATTATTAACATTTATGGCATTTATATTGTAGATCTTGAGGATGAATTTATGCAATCAATTCTTGATAATTATAATTCAGATCCTGACTTAAGTAAATTAACTACAATATTAAATGATCCATCTAATGCTTCAATGAATGTTTTAATAAAAACATTACCAAATAAGTATAAAGAGGCATTAGAGAAAGGAAAATTTTCCATTGAGGATGGTTTTATATATTACAGGAAAAAATTAAGTAATGTAATTGTAATTCCCCCTTCAATGAAGGAGTTAATGTTAAGTATATGTCATGATGATATATTAGCAGGTCATTTTGACTATCATAAAACATTAACCAGAGTAAAAAACACAGCTTGGTGGATCAACATGTCTGAGGATGTTCAGAAATATGTTGAAACATGTGATTCTTGTCAAAAATCTAAAAGATTAACAGGAAAAAGAGCTGGTTTATTACAACAAATTGAGCAACCAAAAGCTCCATGGGAAATCATTAACATGGACTTTGTAACAGGTTTGCCAATAGCAGGGCATAAGAGTTATAACTCCTGCTGGGTAATTGTAGATAGATTTACAAAGATGTGTAAATTTATTCCTACCCACAAAGAGGTTTCTGCAAAGGACTTAGCTTTTTTATGGTGGACACAAATGTTAAATACAGCAGGTTTCCCCAAAGCAATAGTTTCTGACAGAGATCCTAAATTTACTTCTGAGTTCTGGACGTCACTTATGGATGTTTCAGGGTGTCAATTAAAACTTTCTACAGCACACCACCCACAAACTGATGGGCTAGCAGAAAGAATGATACAAACCTTAGAAGATATGATAAGAAGATACTGTGCTTTTGGTCTTAATTTTAAAGACAATGACAAATTCACGCATGATTGGGTAACCCTTATCCCAGGTTTAGAATTTGCATATAATAGTACAGTACATTCTGTCACTGGCAAAAAGCCATTTGAGTTATGGTTGGGTTATGTACCTAATACCCCTGCTAAAACTCTTAATAAGTTACCTAGATTGGATATTCATCCAGGTACTAAATCTTTTCTTCAGATGCAGGAATTATGCAGAAAACATGCTCAAGAATGTATAAATAAGGCTTTTGAGTATGAAAAGAAAAGATGGGATAAAGCCCATAAAGAACAAATGTTCAAAGAGGGTGATGAAGTCCTTATTTCAACGCTACATTTCAATTTAAATGGTAATGTTAAATTGAAGGATCCATTCATTGGACCATTTGTAGTTAAAAAGATGGTTGGTAATAATGCTGTTGAGGTTATTCTATATGCACCTTATGATAGAAAACATCCAGTATTTCCTATTTCTCTTATAAAACCATACCATTCTAATGATACTGCTCTCTTTCCAAGAAGATCAGGAAGGCATAAACAGCAACCTGATGAAATAGTGGAAAAAGCAGAAATTGAAAAGATACTTAAAAAGAGACACCTTACTAAAGAAAAGGGAGTTGAGTATCTATTAAGATTTAAAAATAAATCAAGTGAATATGACCAGTGGATTCCAGAAAATGAAATCTCTGATCTTAAAAATCTCTTGAAAAAATTTAAATCTAAATAATACTGTTCATTCAGTATATGTATTATAAAAAATTTTTTTTTATTTTATTATTTCATTCCTTAAGATTAATTAAAATGTCTTAACATTTTTTTTATTGTTTTTTTTGGGGTGAGGGAGTGTCAGCCTAAATATCCTTAGGACTGAGTATTTCTTATGCTTAAAATAAGATAACCTTAACTAGATTAAGCTTATATCTTAAAAATAAGGTTAAAATAATAATATATATTATTTTATTATATATATATATAATTATTATTCTATTATATAATTTATAATAGTTTAAATAGCTTATCCATGGCCTAATAATACTTATTAAGGTGTTAATGGAGTCATAATATACTTATCTTAAGTGATATGAAGTAATTATTGACATACATAAGCTTATATGTATACATAAATCTTATATTCAGTGAAATATGCAGTATATTATGTATATTTAGGTATATAAGTGGGTTTTAGCCCCTTAATAGCTTATAACCTTTGTTTTTCTGCTTATTTTAGGTCATATGGACGAAATCAGTGGACTCATAATGCCTACAGAAGCATAGACACCTATATCAGGCGCATACACCCAGTTTGGACAACTAAAATTACTTCCTTGGATGGTTATTCACGGATTTATGGGTTGGAAAGATGTTTTTGGGTTAATGTGGATGCTTGGGGATGTTATTGGGGGCTTGGACATTTTATTTGTTTCCTTTATATGCTTTTAGTTTCATTAAATCTCTTTTTGATCATTTATTTTACCTGTTTCTTTATGGTATCCGCTTTTATCTGGGTTTTCTATTTATGGTATGACTCTGTGTTATTATTAATAGTGATGGAGGGTCCTTACTGGAGGTCTGGGTGTTGAAACTGCTTGAAGTGGACGCCATGGGGAGGTGATGGGCCCTCACAGTGCTGTAATTGCCGGGGATAGCAGTGACATCATCTGGATTGAAGGTGTGTGCACTCCAGTGGATTTGGGTATAAGTAAGGAGGGATTTTGACGGTATATTATCATCATTCAATTACTACACTTCAAACAAACACTACAATACAATTATTAGTATTCAGAAATATATTATAAAGCCCTTATAAATTGATATTATCTTTATAATAGCTATAACTATATTTTATTCTTCTATTTTCCACCACTAGCACGCATTTAAATCCAAGTATTGTGAGTTTTATTTGAGTGTAACTATTCTATTAGTCTTCCCCTGAGGTTTAATCACTAAATCATTTATTAATAAGTAGTAGGACCATAAAATAACACTATTATATCATACTTATATACTAGACTATACTGACACTTTTGGTCATCTAAGTAATAACAAAGTTTCTCCAAAGTCCACACAACTTCCAAACACCCTAATTGAGTGGCACCATATTTCAATTCACTATTTCTTAAGGTTCTTTAAATATAACATATAACTACTTCTGAATTTTTATCATTAATAATTTTTTTTGTGGAGGGAAGATCCTAGTCCAAAAAAACATGCATCTGTGTAGAGTAAAAAAGGTTTATTAAAATCTGGAAGAGCCAGGATTGGAGCAGACATTAAGAATTTTTGCAATGCATTAAAGTCTTTCTGTGATTCATAATTCTGGATAAAGGCAAAATATTTTCTGGTTAATTTAGTAAGAGGTAAGGCTATTACTTAATAATTTTTTATATATTGTCTATAATAGCCACACATTCTCAAAAAAATCTGGATTTCTCTCAAAGAAAGTGGTGCTTTCACATTTTGAATTGCTTCAACTTTTTTTTGATACACACAGATTTTTAAACCTGAAACAACATGAGCCAGGACCTTCAAGGATTGAAAACCAAATTTACAATTTTTCAAGGATAAGGCCATGTTTATATCATCCATCTTCTGAAAGACTCTACTCAATTTATTTATGTGCTCATCAAAGGCTTTAGAAAACACTATGATGTCATCAATATAGACCTTTAACCATCCTTCAATTTTTTTTTGATGAAAAGTATTATCCATCACTTTTTGAAAATCTGAAGGGGAATTTTTAGGGCCAAATGGAATTCTAACATACTTATATATTAACATGTGTGTAAAAATTAGTAAGAAATTCTGAGAGTTCTTTTCAACAGGTATTTGATGATAACCCTTATTACCATCTAGACAAATAATAAATTTTGCACCTTTCAAGGTAGCATGTATTGAGTTTATTCTGGGTAAAGGATAAATATCATCCACTGTATAAATATTTAATGCTCTATAATCCGCACATAATCTTGCTTTATCTTTTTCACAAGAGATTAATACAGGAGAGATGACACAATACTATGGGGTAACATCAACCTTTTCAATAATGTTTCTTTTAAGAGGGTAGTGATATTATCCTCAATATCTTTTCTCCTTGTTGGAGAAGCAGGATATGGTTTTTTCTTAATGCTGAGAGGAATCTCATTCAAGCTACAGGATAAAGAAATTTTCATTTCTTCCTTAACAACTCCTAATTCATGAGATCCATGAGCAAAATTCATAGAAAAAGAGGTAATCAAGGCAATTATAGAACTTATCTGATCACCAGTTAAATGATCACCGAATGAAGCAGTTTTTATTTCAGAAAATAATGTATCCTTTTCTTCTGTTGGTCTACCTTTAAATTGAATCAATGAGTTGCAAGATTTTAAAAGGTGTGCAGAAGATTTTTTAGAGGAAGAAATTTTAAATTTTCTTTTTCAATTTTTTCCCAATGTAAAAAAATTATTTGTAGGATCTAATTTGATACCAAACATGGTCAAAATGTCATTTCCCATAATAAAACAATTTCTTAAGTTGTCATTTTTCATCACAACAAATTTGCAAACAGCTCTTACAAAACCACCATTATACTTAAAGAATACAGTGATTTTGTATTTGCGAATGGGACATAAAACAGATCCATAACCTCTCCATTTCTCAGATTTCATAAGTAATAATTTACTATCATGATCTTCATCCACAGAAGCTAGTGATTTTTTAGATACTACACTTTCTCCAGCACCAGTTTCAAGAACAACCTCAACATTTTTACCATTTATAATAACAGGTGCTCTCAAGGAAGATATTAATATAGAATTTTCAGTAATATCTTTTATTCTTTCAGAATTTTCTACTAAAGATAAATCCAAGTTACAAACTTCAGATAAATTATCTAAATATTGGACATCTTGTTCCAGCACTAGAACTTCATTTAAAGAATAATTGTCAAAAGAGATATTACTATCACATTCACTAGATGAATCATTAATTTCAACTGCAGGATTATCTGTTTACTCAGTTTTTTCAACAAGATGAATTTTCTTGTCACAAACATCTCTTTCTGCCATTATTTTTTACATTTAAAACAAGTATCTGTTGCATATTTCTTTGGTGAAACTGGGAAAAGGGTTCTCCAGGTTTTTCTGGGAGTTTTGATCAGGGTCTCTGCTGATCATTGTAAGATTTTATAGAATAATTCTTTGGTTCATATATATAATTGATTAATACTTTGTTACAGATATTAATAAAAGAAGAATTTTCTCTTACATGCTCAGTTCTAGCTACAATCAAATCTCTGAGAGAATTTGGTAATATATAGAGAATTTTGTCTCTCCAAATATCATAATCCATTTTTGGATCTATAGCTCTATGAATTTTTGTTATTTTCATAATGAAAACAATAGGTTTTTCATCAGAGGAGGATATAAATTTAGAATTCTCATATAATCTTTTTTGTGCCAACCTGAATTTTGAACCACCAAATTGATTCTCAATTAATGTCTTCCATTCATTCCATGTATAGTGATTCTTATCCAATAAAACAGATTCACACCACATCAGGGCTACATTGGAAAATAAATAATTTAATTTAGAAACAATTTCTTCATCTGTTAATTTATAAGAGCTCTTTAAATTATCAATTCTTTGAATAAAATTCTGCCAGTCAGATGAAGAATCACTATCAGAGGTAGGGTATTGATCAATTTTAGGCCAATTCTTATTGCTACTAGGCTTGTCAGCTTTAAGATTGAAACTATTCATAGTAATAAATTCTTGAATCCTAGAAAGTTTTTCAGAAATTTTATCATTTAAATAAACAGCTGTTTCATCATGAGTGTTATATTTTTTGTTGGTCACAAAAGATTTCATAGACTCATTTTCAGATTGATTTATGGCAACATTAAAAGAGGAGACTTTTTTCAGGCTATTTACCTTTATTGCTAGTTGTATTATTTTTTAAAACATCATAATTTTCATCAGGAATAACTGGTAATGTAGAAAATATTTCCTCAAGATTTCATAAATTTTCTCTTAACATAGGAATATAAGTAAGTTGACCATTAGTTTTTGCAAGAGATAGAACATTTCTGCTTTCTCTACTAAGCATTTATTAATCAAGGCTTGAAAATAAATTTTCAATTTTTTTAATTCAATGTGTAAGGTCTTATTATCAATTTTCAACAAAGTTTTTTCATCTATTAGGGGTTTCATTTCACTAATAAATTTTTGCAGATGATGATAATTAACTGAAAGTTATTTGTGATCATTTTTATAACTTTTTGTTGAGAAAGTAAATGAATTAAGATGTCTTTTAATTTTAAATATACTGTATTTTGTACAGAAGAACTCACTTTACAATGTTAATCCAAGTTATTTAATCTGTAATTTTCATCCTTTAATAAATCTCTCAGAATTTTATCTTTTATTAACCTAAAGTCAGGAGAGTCTTTTAAAATCTCTTCAGAAGTTTGGTCAAGTAAGAAGTAAATTTCAGGTGCAATAGAATCATTTTTAATTACAAGAGAAGGATTTACTAAAGAAGTTGAAGTTAAATTTAAAGGCTCATCAAATGCCAATTTACTGATTACATAATTAGGGATACTTGTAACAGGAATTTGTTTTTAAGAGGTTTTACAGTTCTATCACTACTCTCAACAATATTACCTGGAGAAGATAATTTAGTATTATACATAATAACATTCTTGTAAAAAGGGTTACTCACCATGGCAGAGGAGGAAGCTTCTTCTGGACCTGAGCCTTTTTTTTTCTGCTTCCCTGGTAGGGAGGTACAGGTTGATGATGGTAATTTTGTGTGCTTGATGGGCCAGGTTGATGAACTAGAGGAGGTTGCACATTCCTCTGGTAATGATTCATGAGATTATACCATTTCCACTGCTCTACATCCATTGTCTTTAAGGTTTGTTTAGGATAATGTTGATTTGGTTGTATGGGCTGATGATGACTTTGGCTGCTCTTTAAAAGCTCTTGCATCCAATCCCAAAGTGTATCCACTCTGGCTTTGTAATTCATATTTTCTATTTTCATTTCTTTTATATGATCTGATAGGTTGTTTACCTGCTGTTCCAGAGGGATATTTTTTGTTTTTATATTTTTCAAGGGATTTTCCAGATTTATTAGAGGTTTGACTTCTTTCTGAATTTTCGGGGTAGGAAGGTTTATTACTTCTACTGAAATTTTTATGTCCTGAATAATATGATGGCTTTCTTCTAGTTGATGAATCTTTATAAGTTAACTTTGAAGAACCCACATATTCAACATCAACATCTACCTCTATTTCATCAAAATGTAAATTATCCATGCTACCAGTTAAATTGCTAGACATAAATTCTGTATACTAACAAAAAAATCAAAGTTAATCAACAATGATTTGAATTCAAATTTGTGAGATTAAATAAAAATTTTCAATTAATATTCTAAATAAAAAATATGAGAAACAAAACTATATTTATTATGATTATTATTTATTTTATAAAACAATAATCAAAAAAAAATTTATTTCAATGTATTTTACTTTGATTATCTTTGTTAGAATAATAAGCAACAAATTCTAATTGGGACTAAACACTAAGTGTTATTATTGTCAACCAATATTATCAAGTATTAATGATAATTAATTTAATAATTAATAAAAAAATACTTATCTTCTAGGACTAAGAGATTTAATCTATAATTTTCAGCTAGGAAAAAATAAAAAAATATTTGATTACTTACACGCAGTGACTCAGCAAAATAGCCAATGACACTGTTATTGCAACAAAAGCTCAAAGTCAAATTTGTTGAGAGTAAAGGATAATTTACTATAGTGATAAAAAAATTACACAGAAATATATACTTTTTAAGTATATATAAACTGTTTGTCTAAAGCCCTGGTTCAAATTATGGCTGTGGTAAAAGTTAGTTCTTTGCATGAGGGTGGTCTGTGTGTCAAGTTGTTCATCCAAAAGAGTCAAAAAAAAAATTTATTAGGAAAGGCTCCCAACTGTTGGTGGGTTTTCTAGAAGAAGAGAGAAAAATTCAACAGAGAAAGAAGAAGAAGAAGGAACAAAGAACAACAGAAAGGAATAACATCTAACTAAAAAAAACTTATAAGGAAAATAAGGATTTAAAGACAACTATTGGACATGAGGATTTAATTTCAACTAATAAGTAAGTTTTTATTTCTTTACAATAACAAAACAAAATAAAACACTTTAAATTTTCATAAAGAAACCATGTATAAAGTTGTATTTCTTAATTTTAATATGTTAAACACAGTAATAAAATTGTTAGAAAAAGACACTTATATTTGCAACAAAAATGTAAATTGTAATTTGTAAGTGATGTAAGTAATGAAGCATACAAGGTAAGAAACCAAATCCTTTAAATAGAAAAATGAGGCCCTCTGAGACCTTACTAAGTGTATGTAAAGAGTAAAAGAAAGGAAACAATTGAAATGAAGTGTAACAAGGAAGTAAGGGTTGCTATGTAACTATTTTCTAAAATAAAATAAAAGAAACCTAATGTATCCACCCTTTAAACCCTGTAAAAATGCAATAGTTAAACTAGGATACTAATTTGTTAAACAAAAGAGAAATGTAACTATAGTAATTACAAAACACATTACATTTTTTTTATATTGTATAAAATCCAATTTTTAGTGAAACAAGAAAATTATACTATTTGTAACATACAATTTTTTATATTTAGTTCATATAGTTTAAAACAATATTGAGTTAAGTAGATTTACTACTTGCACTAGGATAATAATCATTGAAATTTAAACTAGTAAGTATTTGAATAAAATAACTATTAAAATAATCAAATTAAATGCTTTCTTTTTTTAATTAATTTATTTATCTATTTATTTATTTATTGATTTTTTGACCCCATTTTGAGTACAAAAAGTGCTCAATAACTTTTTAGAGTTTTTTATTCTCATTATTTAATATAATTAATTAATTAATTAATTACATTATAAGTTGATGTTATTACTTATAATAATTTGTAATTAATTAAGTATTAATTTATAATAATTAAGTACATAAAAATATGCAAACCTTTTATAAAATATAATTTTATATTGTATTTAAATGCATATACAGTATATATAATAATAAATTAAATATAATATTTATTTAAAAAATTATTATTATATAATTTTATTTTAATATAATATTTAATTTTTATATATTTAAATCCAGTTTTTCTCTTATTGTAATTTACATAAGATTTTACTTGAATCTAAATATAGCCTGGATGACAGATACCATATATTATATTTCTATTCTTCACTCACATCTCTAACTCCATCATCTATAACCATTCTCCCTTCACAAATCACCAGTTGGGCTGTTTTCTCTCCTTTTTTGTATTTAATTTGTAATTGTTATTTTTTTGGGTTAAATTTCTTTGCCAAATCCCTCTGTATTTTTTTGAAAACATTTTATAATATATTTTGGAGACATTTTCAAATGTTAGTAGCTGTTTTTTTACTACTTATGCCACTTTTTTCATCAAAATGCTCTGTAATAATTTGAAATGGTTTTAAATTGTGACAGGCCCTATTTTAAAAAATTTTTAACTATTATTTACCACTTTTTATCAATTTTTTGGCTTTCTTTAATTAAATTGATCTGTAACATTTAAATTTTTTTAAAATTTTCTTGAACACCATTAGTAAACTTTTTTAACTTTTTTGCTACTTTTTTTTTCTTTTTTGGATTATTTTCATAAAATTTGTTTTTAATTGTTTTAGGAAGCATTCAAAAACTTTTTTAAAGTGTTTTTTCCCTTGTTTTCATTAGAGGGTATCAAATTTAGAAGTCTTCAATTTCAAAGTGCCTCTTTTTTTCACCTAATCAGCAATGATTAATTTTTAAAATATGCCATATTAAGCCCCAAAAACACCTTTTTACTGAGAATTAATGTCAATCTTGTGGATTTTTTTTTTCAGCCTGGATATTTCCATTACTGAGTAAACATTGCTCATAAATTATGTTAAACACATGTAGTACACATGGGAACAATAAATAAAGGTATACAAGATGTATTCATACGTGAAATTAATGATTAAATACAATACATGCCATTATAATACCTTATATACATTCATATATCCACCTTTTATAGGTCTTATGTACTTAATATTAAGTTGGAATATGTTAGGATAATCTTAAGAACCTTAAACATAAGGCTACATAAATTTTAAGTAGACTTAAAGCTGTTGTTTTCATTATTTTATCGAAAAAGTAAGAAATGTGCCTTTAATCACTTACAAGTTGAATATATGTGCTATAAATTTAATAATATTGAAAATGTGCCTTGACAGGTAAACTTTTCTTAATTAGAAATTTTAATTTGGCTATTCAAATACATAAAAATAACACTTATCTAAATTGATGTTTTTTATGCCAGAAATGACTTCTGTGTACTGGCCACATACTGCCTGCTTTTGTCCCACATGGATAGCTTCATTTTTGGAAAATTTGGAAATTTCACACTATAATTACCCCACATTGTACACCCGCTATGGGGAAACATGCTAAAATAAGTGACAGGCTCTTATTTAGTGTCTTAATTTCATTATTAGTACATTGACCTCATTATATTCACTAATTTTATTAATAACCTCGTGATTGGAACCTATAATTAACTACCATGCTTAAAATCAACTATTTAGTCAAGGATTTACCTGTGAAAGCACCTGCTAAGAGACTTCATTCAGCTACCCCACATTTCACATCTTATTTTGTGTTTCTCAACAGTTTCTCAGTAAATATTGGTCATATTTGGATAAGGATTTCATATGTTAAATTAGAAAAATTAAATTATTCATTTCTACTATTAATCCCCCTTGATTATGTGTTATATTTAGTACTTTAAATTTCTTTTTAGTCATTTATTTGAAGGTATTACATGCATATACTCTCCTTTTGGGTTATTCTTTTATTTGAATGGACTATCCCAATTATTTCAAACTTTTGGTGTGAAATTATTCTATTTGTGTTGTTTTTTACTCCTTAGGTTGATGAGAATGTGTACTTAGAAGATTGAGGTATCATTGGCCATATATACAATTGGTAATCCAGGGAAATATTGGGGAATTATTGGGTTTAAAAAGAGGGGGTTTTTGGTCTTATTTTTACATACTTTATCATTAAAATTAAAACATATAGCTAATACATTTAAAGTACAGTTAATTAGTAATATTAAAAGTCTTTGAATATTATTTGAGTTATTATCTCTATTTTTATACCAACTTTAAACTGTAAACCATTTATTATTAGTGAGATTAAATTACTGAGACCCTTGTATTGAGTTATATTTTACTACTTATTGGATTTGCATTAAATTATTCATATAGGACAATTAAAATCTTCTATAAAACTGAAAAATCAAGATTTTCACCTCTCTGTACTTAAACTCAGCCTGAAAATAAGGGACCTTTCCTCAAGAATTCTGTTGGTTATCTTACAATAAGTAAAAATTCAAAAATGGCTACAAGTAAATAAAATCCCTATAAAAATATTTGGATTTTTTACAAAGGTTTGGAGTCACTTTTTATAGTGATCTCAGAATAGAAAGCCCAGTTTTATAATAAAATTGTGATATTCAATCAAAAAATTTACTGCTAATTGGAAATAAATTGTTCTTAGTAAAGATCTGTCAATAGACCAATTAAATTTGTAATCTTTGCAGATAATAAACTAAAAAATAAGAACTTATTAATTTATTCTTTTTAACAGGACTTTAAAATCTTTTTTCTTGTTTTTTACAACTCATTTAATACTTAAAAAGAATATTACTGACAAATTCTTTTTTAAATATAAAAACATGCCTAAATTTTGTAGACCTTTTGAATTAAGTGACAACATAAAAGCATATTTGATTTTTTTCATTGATAGATTAACTATAAAACCTACAAGTAAACAATTAATTGACTTAATTAGTGTTACATCATACTGATAAATCTCTTTTTGAACTTTTAATACTTATATCTGAAATTTTTGATTAAATTTTACTTGCAACATGTGTGACAATGTTGACATTGTGAGTGATTAGTTAAAGCCTTATATTCTAAAACCAAGAGCTGATAAAACTGTTACAGGAAATTTAAATGGAGGGACAAGAATTCTCAAAAATCATCAGCACTCCTCAAATGACTTAAGAGAAAAAGTAAAGGCTTATAAACCAAATCACAATAAAGAAGTCAAAAAACACTTTACAAGAGCAAATTCATTCCCTGTCATCACTTCTAAACAACCTAAAAGTGAAATTCAACAACATGTTGGAAAAGATGAACAATCTGAAAAAGAGAGCAGCTCAAGGATTCATAAAAGTAAATCAAGCACTGGTAGGCCTCAAAGCTCCACCTACCAGAGTAGTCAACAACCAATCCATGGTTCTTCCAGCAGTAGCTCCAGTTCCAAATCAAGAAGAGGGCAAAATGATTACAGTAAGAAAATGGAAATGGGAATGTTGCTCTCAAAACTACAGCCATCCTCCTCATTAGAGTTTCAGCATTTACCTTTACAGGGAAAAGAGAAATAGAGGACAGGGAAGTGGAATAAGACCTTGGTAAGTCATCCATCTTCTAATGATAAATTATATAATACTAATAATAAATTACTCATAGTTAATGAAGTTGATTAGTATTTATTGAATATAATTGATAAGTATTTTAAGGATTATTTATTTGAAAATAGTATTTTGGATTTATCTTTAAATGATAACAATGTACATAGTTTTATTGAAAACAAGGATAATACTATTAAAATTAAAATTGAACCAAATGAATTGAATCTTGAGTCCAAAAATAATGATGAGTCTTCTGAGTTAGACATAGATAAAATTGAATATTTTATGAAATAAATTCCAACAGAATCAAAAATCATATGTAAATTATAATTACAATTTGAAAAAATTGGAAAAATTCTCTAGAGAGTCCAAAAATAATACAGAAAGTGAATTATTAACCCTTATAAAATCATTGAGTACTACTGACAATTAATTAAAGGTCATTGAAAATTCAAATAATGAATTGGACAATGAACATGAAAAATTAAACTCTGAGATCAAGAACTTATACAGTAAATTAAAAAATTCTAGGAATATAATGGCTACCAGTGAGGGATGGGTAAAATTGTCTTTTTTTAATGTAAATGATACTTTATCACATGTACCTGTAGTAAAAGATAGATTACAGAGATCAGAAATAGAAGTAGCTAATATTTTGAAAAATACTGAAAAAATTAATGAAAACACCTCTTATGTGAAAAACATACAACTTCATATGAAACATTAATATGAAAAACCAATGATTGAAAAAGAAAATAGTGTCATGAATTCTGAGAGCAAAAAATCAGTAAAAGATGAAATATATGATCATCTATCCAAAGTAAGTGAATTACTAAATATTCCTCAGGTTAAGAAAGTCAAAACTAACTAAAAGAACTGGCCCAAGTTAGATCTGTACCCTTCTTTTGATGGGGATTCAAAATCTGATTGGCAAAAATTCATACAAAGAGTTGATAAATTACAATTTCATAAAAATTACCTGATGAAGAAATCACATCAAAATTAATATCTTTATTTACAGATGTGGCCTTACTATGGTTTGAATTTGTATTGATTAAGGGAATTAATTACTCCTGGGTTGAATGGATGGCACTAATTGAAAGGCAATTTAGCAGCCCAAAATTTAGAATCACTCAACAACAATTTTATGAAAAACCCAGATTTAATACAAATTCTGGGGATAAACCAAGGTTATTTTTAATGAATTTGATAAAAAATATCAAAGCCATGGATCCAAAAATGGATTATGATGAGTTAAAAGAAAAAAAATATAAATTTCCAATATCAGGTAGAGACATTATTGTATCTAGAACTGAAACCATCACAAATACTTCTGGATTTGTTAATATATATGCAATGAAATATTATATAACCACAAATATGAAGAAAGGTATATTCATTATAAGCAAAACAGTGAGGTAGTAAAACCTAATACAATTAACTTACCATTGGAGAAGAAAATACCTACCTCTCCTCTTGTCCCTAAGAAAAAAGAAAATAACACTTTCTAAAAATGTAATGAACCTTGGTTAAATGGTCATGCTTGTAAGAAGAGAAAAAAATGTTATTGAGATTCACAAAATTCTGAACCCAGTAGTCATGAAGATGAAAAGGATAATTCTAGTGAATATTGTAAAATCAATATCTCTTACAATGATGATGAAAATGAGATATTTGTATGAGAACAGGATATTATGCTCCTGAAAGATGCAATAACTCCCACAGAGTCATCTTTAACTTTCATTGAGGAATCTTAAATAATAAAAGATGTAAATCATGATACTTTCAAAATCACACATATTGCCTGTAATAATATGTGGGAAAAAATGAATGCCATTCTTGAAACTGGGGCTGAAGGTAGCATAGTTTCTATTAATACATTAATGAAACTTGAGAGTAAGTATAAGGAAAAACTAGAACCTGTTCAGACAAAGAACTGGAGGGGTTTTGGTTCAGTTTTAAATCCAATTGTCAAATACAAAACTGCTGTATTCTTTAAGTATAGTAATGGATATGTAAGAGCAGTGTGTGAATTTGTTGTAATGGATAATAATAATTGCATTGATTGGTTTATTATTGGCAATGACTTTTTGACAAAATTTGGCATTAAACTAGATCCTGCAAACAGTTGCTTCACTATAGGTGGGAATGGTAAGAGAAAATTCAAGATATGTTCTGAAAATTCAGTATACTCCATTTCTCCTAGAGAGGAACAACTGCAAGGTGGAAGAACCACCACTGAAGTGGTATAATTGGACAATGAAATCCAAAAGGCCTCTTTCAGTCCTCAACTCTCAAAAATTGAAGAAGACAATATTTTGAGGTTGATCAAATCTTATCCTATGGAATTTGCCCATGGTTCAAATGAACTAGGATTGGTCAAAGACCATTTGATGAAAATCTCTTTAAGTTGTGACTTGGATAATATTTCTGGAAGCTTGAAAGAGAAACCTTACCCAGCATCTCCTGAAAAAAGGAAAGATATTGAAGACAATATAAAAATGTTGTTGGAAATGGGTATTGTTGAAAAAGTAGACACAACACCTAAATATTGTGTTATTTCACCAGTATTAATCTCTTATGAAAAAGATAAGGCAAGATTATGCAGTGATTATAGAGCTCTGAATACATACACTGTAGATGATATTTACCCTCTACCAAGGATAGCTTTTATCCATGCTACCTTACAAGGAGCAAAATATATTTCCTGTCTGGATGGAAACAAAGGTTACCATCAGATTCCTGTGGAAAAGAATTCTCAAAATTACTTATTAATAACCACACATATGGGAATATATAAGTATGTGAGAATGCCATTTGGCCCAAAGAATGCGCCTTCAGTCTTCCAAAAATTGATGGATAGTGTCTTTCATCAAGAAATGGTTGAAGGATGGCTTTTGGTTTATATTGATGAAATCATAGTGTTTTCAAAAACTTATGATGAACATTTAAATCACCTGAAGAGAGTCTTTCAAAAGATGGATGAAATTAATATGACAATTGCATTAAAGAAATGTAAGTTTGGATTTCAATCCTTGAAAGTACTTGGACATGTTGTATCTGGATTACAAATTTGTGTTGACCAGAATAAAGTGGCAGCAATTAAAAACATTGGGATACCTAAAAATGTAAAAGAGGTTCAAAGTTTTTTGGGTATGTGTGGATATTATAGACAATATATTAAAAGTTACCAATCCATTGCAGCCCCTTTAACAACATTAATCAGGAAAAATGAAGCTTTCATTTGGAATAATGAAAGACAGCACGCCTTTAATAAATTAAAGGAATGTTTAATTTCAGCTCTAATATTGGGACTGCAAGATTTCACCCTACCTTTTATCTTGTACACTGATGCAAGCTTCACAGGGTTAGGTGCTGCTTTACAGCAAAAACAGGTAATAAATGGAAAATTATCTGAAGTAGTTATCTGTTATATATCCAGAACCTTAAGAAAGACAGAATTAAGGTATGGTGCTACACAACTGGAATGTTTAGCCATTGTGTGGGCCTTGGAGAAACTTCATTACTATCTGGAAGACCAGAAGTTTGAATTAATAACAAATTGGGGTGCAGTAAAATCATTACTAAATGTCAGCCAGGCTACTAGACTTACCCAGTGAAATAAGTAATTATTTACTGGATGAAGCCGCACCTTATCATCTTTAATTATTATTTAATTATCATTTAGTTACATTAAAATTAGTTATAAATTAAATTAGTTACAGAATGTAAAAATTAAATTAATTAATTAAATAAATAAGTAAAATTAAGATTATAATTTTGTCCCTTATATTTTTCTCTAACACCGTGCTCAATTGACAGGTTGGGAAAAATAAAACTTTATATTTAAAGAAAATAAAATATAAAGATAAAATAAGATTTAAATATTCAAATAATATTAAATATATACAAACAAATCAAATTTCTTATTTGGGATTGACATTTACAGTAAATATTAAAAATATTGATGTATTTCTGACATACTCTGTAAATACATCTTTTTGACGCCTTCTTTTTGGAATAACTTTATTATTTGAAATACTCTTTCTGGAATGTTCTTTTTCTCTCTCTTTTCCTACTGTTTTTAGAATTTGATTTCCGTGCTCTGTCTCTCCTTTGCCTATAAAAGGCCTCTCTTTCTGTTGTCTTTTGATCATTCTATCTTACCATACCATTTTATTACAACAATTAATCAAATAAACACTTATTCATATATTCTATATCATTAGTATTTACAATAGCGTAATTCTAATTTATAATTTATATTAATATTTTAATCCTACCTCTTTTATTGAGTAAAAAAAAATTCATCTTTGAATTAAGAAATACGTACAAATTTGTTGAGAACCCATTTAAACCTTTTAAATCCTCGTAGAACTACGTACCAAATCTTCTAGACTAAAAGTATACCTTGACAATTGGGGGCCTTTCCGGGAATATCGACGGCGCAACGTTACTTGAGGCGTAATCGAGAGGACCATCGGCGTAGAAGCACCTGTAAAGGACGAGTGGAGGCAAGAAAACGACAAACGTCATACGTCACGTGATAAAAGTTTTTGCTGCGAACGGGAATCGAACCGCGCTCCAAAACTTAAGTTCATATACTGACTAAAGATCGTATATATCGTGGTAATTATTGTGATTACTATTTGTGGGTTACTCTTCACTCTTCATTTGCTACGTATTTCCTTTTACTCAGCACTCTGTAAGTGGCATTAATTTGCTCATTTTGCAGGGGGAGGTGTCTGGTAATTGGAATTTAATTTTATTATTATATTTTTTTTTATTTTTCCTGGTTGACCATAATAGAGCAATAACTGTTCTTAGTCCCAGAGGTAATAAAATAATTATATATTAATATTAATTATTATCATTTTTCAGTTGATAATTGTCCTGATTAATTTGAATTTTAATTGTTCCAGTTGACAAACTGTCCTGACAATAAAATATTTTATTAAATAAAATAATTATTATAATTTTTCAGTTGACATTTGTCCTGATTAATTAATTGTTCCAGTTGACAAATTGTCCTGACAATTATATTTTTTTTTAATAAATAATTAACATTTAATTACTTCAGTTGACTTTGAGTCCTGGTAATCCAATAAATCTTTTTAAGTAATAAAATTCATATTTAAATTACTTCAGTTGACATTAAGTCCTGGTAGTTAATTAATCAGTTAAAATAATTTTTATTAATAAAGATTCATATTTGATTATTTCAGTTGACAATAAATCCTGGCAATAAATTATTTGATTTAAATCCTGAAAATAAAAATTGATAGATATTCTAATTTATTTCTACAGTTGATTGCATTATCCTGGTTTCAAAATTTTTTTATTAATTTTATTTAAGTTGATTTTTATCCTAATAAGATTTTTTTTTTGATTTATTTTTATTTTATTTCTGTTAAATAAAAATTAAAAATAAAAGACTAATAAATTTTGTCTCTTTTCCTTCATTTCAGTAGAATCTTAAAATGACTGATCAAAGTGGTTTTACTGCACGTGAAGAAGAACTAGACTTAATTGATTATGATGAGCCTACTTCTGTAAGTTCTCCTTTAACAAGAAGAATTTCTCAAACTAATAAATCCTTGCCCCAAACAGGATGTGGAAATGGAAGAAGTAGAAATCCTAGTGGACAATACTCAGGATCAGAAACCCAGGACAAACCCACCAGAAGAGCTTCCAAGAGGCTTCAAAATAAAAAAGATGCCGTTGTCCCAGCAGATAAAGAATCTGTCAACCCACATAAAGGAGTTAAAGACAGACAGCTTAAAACTAAAGGTAAGGGTAGATGCCTTGGAAGAATGGGAGAAAAGAAAAAATACTTCTCTCCAAGAGAAAAGGAAACCTCTTCCTCCCAGGGATCAACAACAATTGGCTCCCCAATCCCAAGAGATGGTAGAAGTGTCCAAGTGGTAGTGGGACTGGCTCAACACACAGTGGGACTACTTAGCTCAAAATCAGCATCAATTACCTCAGGTAGGTCCATCAAGGCCCACCCAGGCAAACCCCACTCCTCCCCACCCTTATCAAGGAGGCAAAGGAAGAAGGAAGCCCAACATGGTGATACCCAGCAAACCCTGGTACGTCCCTCTATTGATTCTCAAGTGCCTTTTCTTGTGGCTGACTCTGTTCCTTCAGGTAAATCTGGAAGGGAGGATGAAACTTTGAGACCTATAGAGGCTGGGAATAGTAGACAGTTATCTCATGTATCCAATCCATTACTTTTAATTGCTACCTCAATGATTAATCCTGATATGGCTGTGATTGATGAAACTCTTGACCCTGAGTTCTATGAGAGTCTGGAAAGTTACTCAGTTTCCTTATTGAGAAACACTCCGGATGTAGCAAGAATTAATGATGAGCACTTGAGAGATATTATTGCCAAGCAAAATCATATAATGAACAATATGCAATTGACTCAGAGATATAATAGTTTGTTAACTGATCAGGGTTATCAAGCATTAAAAAGTGAAGCACAGAGAGTCTCTGATGAATTGTCTCATTACAAAGCAACCCATGAAAAGAAAATTGCTTTATGGCAAAATATAAAAAATGATTTGTCTAAACTAAAAGATACTGTATCTGCCTGTTGCCAGGAGGTAGAGATAGATAAGATAAATCTGAAAAGATTGAGTGACCAGTTGTCATCTTTTCAACATAAAAATCAATTATCTTTCGCAACTATCAATGAAAGTTTATCTAGTCTTCCAAGAATGAAAACAAGACTAACAACCATTGAAGAAACATTGAACTCATTGTTAAATGACCAAAAAAATTCTGACAATTCTGTGAAGGAACATATAGTGCAGGATTCTCAACCAGTACCTGTGGCTAGTTCATCTAAAATAAAAATTGATCCAGAAATACCTGTTGATAACACTGAGTTTCCATCAAAAACTGATGATGCACCAGGATCTGCAACAGAAGGATTAAACAATGAGATTTCAGCACAATTAGAGAAATTACAGCTGCTTCTTACTCAGAAACAAGCTAGTACTAAGGAGACTCCTACAAATCAAAAGAATTGGCCAAAACTTGACCAGTACCCAACATTTGATGGTGATTCTTCCTCTGATTGGCAACAATTTATTTGCAGAATTGATAATTTAAAAAATTCTTACAAACTTCCAGATGAGGAAATTGTGTCCAAATTAATTTCTTTGTTCACTAATGTTGCCCTGATGTGGTATGAATCTGTTCTCCTGGATGGGAATGACTATTCATGGGAGGATTGGAAGAAATTAATTAAAGCACAATTTGGTGGCTCCAAGTTCAGAATGGCTCAACAAAGGCAGTATGAGGAAACTAGATATAGCTCTTCTACTGATAAACCTATTGAGTTTTTAATGAAACTTGTAAAAATCTTAAGGGCAATGGACCCAAATATGGAGTTTGATTTATGGAAGGACAGGATCCTCTATAAATTACCAATGTCTCTGAGAGACTTGATTGTGGCTAGGACTGAGTTCTCCAAAGAACCCTCTTCTTTCGTTAATACTTGCAATGAGATACTTCTAAACAATAAGTATGATGCAAGAAGATTCATTCCTAGGACCCCTTTGGAGAAACCCTCCACTTACCAACAAAAACCTCTGGAAAAGGTTGGTAAACCTTCTGCCCCTGTTGCACCAAAGAAGTATGCAACAAACACTTGCTTCAAGTGCAACAAGCCTTGGCAGAAAGGCCATGTTTGTGACAAGAAGATAAATCTTGTGGAACAAACAGAGGAGCATGCTGATGACACAGTGGCACTGGATGATACATCAAGTGATTGTGCCAGCAATATTTCATATGAATCTCAACAAGAAATCTTGATGCTGGAAGAAGATATTCATTATTTAAATACTATTGACATTGATAATAATGATTTATCTACAGTTGAGGATGCTGAGATCATAAAGAACATTGAGGATAACTCAATTGTTATTGCCCCTCTTAAGGCACCAGTCTTGATTAATGGAACCAGCATTGAAGTTGTTCTGGATTCTGGAGCTGGAGGAAGTGTGGTATCTGAAAGAGCACTTGCCTCAGTAGATCAAGACTATAAATCTAAACTATTGCCTATCATTTCTGAAAATTGGAGAGGGTATGGCTCTGTTTTGTCCCCCATTGGTAAATACAAAGCCACAGTGTTTTTTAAATATAACCATGGTTTTGTAAGAGCTATTTGTGATTTTGTTGTCATGAAAAATGATAACTTGAGCAATTGATTTATTGTAGGGAATGATATTTTAACCAAGTATGGCATAAAATTGGATCCTTCAAACCAATGTTTCACAATGGGGTTGAATGGGAAGAGAAAATTTAAAATTTCCTCCCCTAAAAAATTATTAAAACCAGAATTGAACACATGTAATTCTGTGGTTCAATATAAAGGAAGATCTACAAAGGAAATGCAGGCCCTTATGTCTGAAATTGACAATGCCTCTTTTGGAGAACAACTTTCTGGTGAGGATAAAGATTCCATCATTAACTTGATAAAATCTTTTCCTATGGCCTTTGCTCATGGGTCACATGAACTGGGATTAGTTAAAGAGGAAATGAAACTTTCATTGTCTTGCCCATTAACTGATATACCACCTAGTTTAAAGAAGAAGCCTTATCCTGCTTCTCCCACAAAGAGAAAAGATATTGAAGATAATATCTCTACCCTTTTAAAAATGAATATTATTGAAAAGGTAGTTGAAACACCTAAATATTGTGTTATCTCACCTGTCTTAATTTCTTATGAGAAAGATAAAGCCAGGTTATGTGGTGATTATAGAGCACTAAATACTTATACTGTTGATGATATCTATCCTTTACCTAGAATCAGCTCTATACATGCTACTTTACAGGGTGCTAAATATATCAGCTGTTTGGATGGTAATAAGGGATATCACCAGGTACCTGTTGAGAAAAACTCTCAGAACTTTCTGATGATTGCCACTCATATGGGTATTTATAAGTATATTAGGATGCCATTTGGCCCTAAAAATGCCCCTTCTGTTTTCCAAAAAGTAATGGATAACACATTCCATCAAGAGATAATTTAAGGTTGGCTGATGGTTTATATTGATGATATCATTATATTCTCAAAAACATTTGAGGACCATCTTAAACACCTGTGTAAAGTATTCCAGAAAATGGACGAAATAAATATGACACTTGCTTTGAAGAAATGTAAATTTGGTTTCCATTCTTTAAAAGTTCTTGGCCATGTTGTTTCAGGCTTACAGATATGTGTTGACCAGAACAAAGTGGCAGCCATACAACAGGTGAAAGCTCCTACAACAGTAAGAGAGCTCCAAAGTTTTTTGGGAATGTGTGGATACTATAGACAGTATATTAAAAATTACCAAGTCATAGCTTTACCCCTTACCCAATTAACTAGAAAGGATGTTGCTTTTGTCTGGAATAGTGAAAGACAAAGAGCCTTTGACACTATGAAACACTGTTTGATGTCAGCACCAATTCTTGCTTTACCTGACTTTGATCAACCATTTGTTTTGTACACTGATGCCAGTTTCATTGGTCTTGGTGCTGCCCTCCATCAAAAACAAGTGATAAATGATAAAGTTTCAGAAGTAGTAATTTGTTATATTTCAAGAACCTTGAGAAATAGTGAATTGAAATATGGTGCTACTCAATTAGAGTGTTTAGCTGTAGTATGGGCTCTAGAAAAGCTTCATTATTACCTAGATGACCAGAAATTTGAACTTGTCACTGACTGCAGTGCAGTTAAATCCCTTTTAAACTTGAAAACACCTAATAGACATATGTTTAGATGGCAGCTGGCTGTTCAAGAGTACACAGGGAGAATGACAATTGTTCACAGAGCTGGTATTGGTCACTCAAATGTGGATATGTTATCAAGGTTACCCTTACCAAATGATGACTCAAATCCTGCATATGATCCTGAGGATGAAATTATCCATATCCATGGGATATATGTGGTTGATATGGAGGAAGAGCTATTACAGCTTATTCTGGAATCATATGATAAGGACACTGACTTGAAAAAGTTATGCACCATATTAAATGATCCAAAGAATGCTTCAATACAAGCATTAATTAAAACCCTTCCACCAAAGTACCAAAAAGGTTTGGAAAAAGGAAAATTTTCAATTGATGAAGGATATCTATATTATAGAAGAAAGTTGAGTAATGTTATTGTTATTCCTCCTTCTATGAAAGAAATCATCTTGAAAATTTGTCATGATGACATATTAGCTGGACATTTTGATCTTGACAAAACAATGATCAGAATTAAGAACACTGCTTGGTGGGCTAATATGTCTGAAGACACAAAATTATATGTTGAATCCTGTGATTCATGCCAAAAATCAAAAAGATTAACTGGTAAAAGAGCAGGATTAATGCAACATATTTAACCTCCTGATGCCCCATGGCAAATAATAAACATGGATTTTGTAACAGGATTACCTATTGCTGGTAAAGACAGTTATAACTCTTGTTGGGTTATTGTGGACAGATTCACAAAAATGTGTAAATTTATCCCTACCCACAAGGATGTTTCCACTAAAGAATTAGCTTTCTTATGGTGGTCTCATATGTTTAATACTGCTGGTTTTCCTAAAGCCATAATCTCTGACAGAGACCCTAAATTTACTTCTGAATTCTGGATGTCTCTGATGGATGTTTGTGGTTGTGATCTGAAACTTTCTACTGCCCATCACCCTCAGACTGATGGTTTAGCTGAAAGAATGATTCAGACTTTAGAGGACATGATAAGAAGATATTGTGCTTTTGGCCTTGAGTATAAAGATAATGACAGATTCACTCATGATTGGGTTACCTTACTTCCTGGGTTAGAATTTGCTTATAATAGCACTGTTCATTCTGTTACTCAAAGAAAGCCTTTTGAGCTCTGGCTTGGATATGTTCCTAATACTCCTGCCCAAATTCTCAATAACAAAATACCTAAATTGGATATACATCCTGGTGTAAAATCTTTTCTTCAAATGCAACAACTATGCAGAAATCATGCTCAAAAATGTATTGAAAAATCATTTGAATATGAGAAGAAAAGATGGGACAAATCCCATAAAGAATACACTTTTAAAAAGGGTGATGAAGTGTTGATTTCTACAGTCCACTTCAACTTACAAGGTAATAACAAATTAAAAGATCCATTTGTTGGTCCTTTTGTTGTCAGAAGAATGATTGGAGATAATGCAGTTGAAGTTATTCTGTATTCCCCATATGACAGAAAACATCCTGTTTTTCCAATATCTCTTTTGAAACCTTACACATCCAATAGTGATTTATTTCCAAGAAGGAGGGGTAGACCAAAGAAAACCCCAAATGAAATCACTGAGACAGCAGAAATTGAAAGGATATTAAATGACAGAATAGTCACTGCTGAGAAAGGTACAGAATACTTATTGAGATTCAAGAATAAATCATCTGAATATGATTCTTGGATACCTGGGAAGGAGATATCTAATCTTCCTACTCTACTAAAAAAGTATAAGAAGAAAAAATCATAGCATTTTTTTATTATTTTTTTTTTAGAGTAAGGGAGTGTCAGCCAGGCTACTAGACTTACCCAGTGAAATAAGTAATTATTTACTGGATGAAGCCGCACCTTATCATCTTTAATTATTATTTAATTATCATTTAGTTACATTAAAATTAGTTATAAATTAAACTAGTTACAGAATGTAAAAATTAAATTAATTAATTAAATAAATAAGTAAAATTAAGATTATAATTTTGTCCCTTATATTTTTCTCTAACACCGTGCTCAATTGACAGGTTGGGAAAAATAAAACTTTATATTTAAAGAAAATAAAATATAAAGATAAAATAAGATTTAAATATTCAAATAATATTAAATATATACAAACAAATCAAATTTCTTATTTGGGATTGACATTTACAGTAAATATTAAAAATATTGATGTATTTCTGACATACTCTGTAAATACATCTTTTTGACGCCTTCTTTTTGGAATAACTTTATTATTTGAAATACTCTTTCTGGAATGTTCTTTTTCTCTCTCTTTTCCTACTGTTTTTAGAATTTGATTTCCGTGCTCTGTCTCTCCTTTGCCTATAAAAGGCCTCTCTTTCTGTTGTCTTTTGATCATTCTATCTTACCATACCATTTTATTACAACAATTAATCAAATAAACACTTATTCATATATTCTATATCATTAGTATTTACAATAGCGTAATTCTAATTTATAATTTATATTAATATTTTAATCCTACCTCTTTTATTGAGTAAAAAAAAATTCATCTTTGAATTAAGAAATACGTACAAATTTGTTGAGAACCCATTTAAACCTTTTAAATCCTCGTAGAACTACGTACCAAATCTTCTAGACTAAAAGTATACCTTGACACTAAACATGAAAACACCTAATAGGCACATGTTTAGATGGCAACTAGCTGTGCAAGAGTACAGAGGAAGAATGACAATCACTCATAGAGCAGGAACATTGAATTCTAATGTGGATTTATTATCCAGAAGCCCTTTTCCAAATGATGCTGACAACTCAGCTTATGTACCTGAAAATGAGGTTATACATATATTTGGGATTTATATAGTTGATTTAGAGGAAGAGTTTATGCAAACTATATTTGAAAATTATTCATCTGATAAAGATTTGGCTAAATTATCTACCATTTTAAATGATCCAACTAATGCCTCCATGAGTGCATTAATTAACACCTTGCCTCCAAAGTATAAAAATGCATTGGAAAAAGGTAAATTGTCAATTGAAGATGGATACATATATTACAGGAAAAAGCTAACTAATGTAATAGTTATAACTCCATCAATTAAAGAGTTAATGATAAGTACTTTCCATGTTGACATCTTAGCTGGCTGTTTTGATTTTAACAAAATATTAACTAGAGTTAAAAAACACAGGCTAGTGGATAAACATGAAGAAAGATGTAAAAAAATACATTGAAACATGTGACTCTCTTCAAAAATCTAAAGGATTGACTGGGAAGAGATCTGGGGTGTTACAACAAATAGAGCAGCCAAAATCCACATGTGAAATTCTAAACATGAGCTTTGTAACTTTCTTGTCATTAGCAGGAAAAGAAAGCTTAAATTCTTGCTGGGTAATTGTGGATAGACTAACAAAAAAATTTTAAGTTTGTTCCTAAATGTAAAGAGTTACCTGAAAAAGACTTTGCATTGATATGGTGGACTCAAATGATGAATACTGCTGGGTTCCCCAAAGCCATAATCTCTGACAGAGACCCAAAATTTACTTCAGAATTTTGGACATCTTTGATGGAAGTATCAGGTTGTCAATTTAAATTGTCTACAACACACCACCCACAAACTGATAGGCTGGATGAGAGAATGTACAGACTCTGGAAGATATGATCAGAAGATATTGTGCCTTTGGATTAGAATACAAAGACAATGAGAAATTCACACATGACTGGGTAACATTAATTCCTGGCCTTAAATTTTCTTATAATAGCACAACTCATTCTGTAACAGAGAAAAAACTATTTGAACTTTGGCTTGGGTATGTTCCAAATACACCAGTAAGTTATTTAAACAAATTACCAAGGTTAGACATACACCCTGTTACTAAAATCATTATTCATGTGTGACAAATTTTTAGAAAGCATGCAGAAGTATGCATTCAAGAAGCATTTGAATATGAAAAGGAAAAATAGGATAAATCCCATAAAGAATTTTAATAAAAAAAAGGGAGATGAATTCCTTATTTCAACACTACATTGTAACTTGCAAGGTAATTTTAAATTAAAAGATCCTTTTCTGGGATCTTTTGTAGTCAATAAAATGGTTATTGATAATGCTGTGGAAGTCATACTTTATGCCCCATATGATAGGAAACATCCAGTTTTCCCTATCTCATTATTAAAAACTTACCATGCAAATGATCCTGATTTATTTCCAAAAAGAAGAGGAAGTCCTAGAAAAATACTGAAGAGGTTGTGAAAAAAGCAGAGATTGAAAATATATTCAAGAAAAGAATCCTTACTAAAGAGAAAATACCTTAGTATTTATTAATATATAAGGGAAAATCAAATGAATTTGATAAGTGGATACCTGAAAATGAAATTTTAAATCTATCCTCCCTTCTAAAAAAATTTAAACAAAAATAATATTTTGTTCAACCAGCTGAGGGTTTAGAACCAGTACTCATAATATTTTATTATGTTTGATTTCTTTAAAGAATTACTCTTTAATGCTGCAATTTTTTTCAGAATACCTAAAAAAAATAAAAATGTATAATTTATCATTTTTTTTTGTTTTTTTGGGTGGGCAAGTTTCAGCCTTGATATTCCCAGGACTGAGTAAAAATTGCTAATAAATTATTTTAAACACATGCAGTAGTCATTGGCCATGTATAGGATTGGTAAACCAGGGGAAACATTGGGGAATAGTTGGGTATAAAAGGAGGGGGTTTTTGGTCTTAGTTTCTACATTATTTATCATTACAATTAAAAAATATAACCAATAAAATTACAATACAGTTCATTGGTACTATTAAAAGTCTTTGAATAGTGTTTTAATCATTATCTCTATTTTTCTACCAACTTTAAACTGTAAACCATATATCATTAGTGAGATTAAATTACTGAGACCCTTATGTTGAATGATATTTTACTACTTATTGGATTTGTACTACATTATTCATATAGGGATATTAAAATCTTCTACGCAACTGACTTATCAAGCTATTCATGTCTCTGTACTTGAAATAAGCCTGAAAAACATTCAGTTGAAATACACCTGTCAAGGTCAAGTATATATCATTTCCATTTGGCTGATTTGGCACCTTTTTTGTGGTATGTTTATGTGATGTGTTAGGTAATTATATTTTAACCTCCTATTGATTGATGATATGATATATAAACAAAAAAAAGGAACAACTTTCATTACACAAAGATGGGTGCTCTTCTACCCTATGTTCACTTATTTTTCTTCTCCACTTACTTAAAAAACAAGTACATATATTTAAAATCTATTTCTATAATAAAAATAAATAAATAAATATAAAAAAACTCAGTAACACTTTTTTTTCATTCCAAAATTGATATTATCTATCCATATAATACTATTTTCTGGGTTTCGGACTTTAATCCTCTTATTTTTTTTTGACATTCAAACTGGGGCTCTAACTGAACCCAACTAACACAGGACTGCACATCAGCTTGGAAAAGCTCAAGCTACATGTAGCAGTCCTGCCTCCCTTCCCCCCCTCCCTTACCAGCAATTTTCATTTCACACTAAATCCTACACAGAAAATGGCTCCTACATTCTGATTCCACATTGAGTCCCATGTGAAGCATGGTTCATGGATGCTTGTGATTAAGAAATATTTTTTGATTTGAAACTTTGAAGAATATCACCATCTTTTCTTAAATATATATTTAAAAAATATAATCTTAATTTTAAGACTCTCACTATGCAATATAGGGGGTGGACTTGCTAGCAAGTCCTCAACCTGAACTCAGATGGAACTCAGATGGAACTCAGACTGAACTCATACTGAACCCATACTGAACTCTACTTGAACACCCACCTAAAACTGTTCTGCTGAGTGGTTTTCATCCCTGATTGTATGGTTCCTTTATCAATAGCTCAATGTGTGTTCAATCTGTGGTGAGTATGGGTCCAAGGTTTCAGACTTGCTAGCAAGTCCTCCCCCCATATTGTGTGGTGTCTTCTATCAGCAAGTTGAAAATCCCAAACTTTCTACCATTGCATAGCCTCATAGTGTTAATTAGGATTTGAAAAAAGAGAAATTTTAAAAAAACAGTTTTAGTGCAGATGGTGGGGGATTAACCATATGTTGTAGAGAGTGATGCCTTTCAGAACCAGGGAAAGGTCTCTGGTGTACTTGGAGAATACACTATATACTGATGTGAGACTAGCTAAGTAAATAGTATGGTAGCACCATAACATCCCCCCCCCCCAGTTTGCTAGATGAACATCACCCTACAACAATACCAAAAGATTGTAATGAGTGACAATGAAAGGGTATAGTTAACTAATTTAAAAGGAGAGTGTTAAAAATAATAAAAGATAATGGAGTAAGAAGCTAAATTAATCCAGCTCATAGTTTAAAAGGATTTAATCAAAGTAAAGAATATTTGTAAGAAAAATTTTTGTACATCCCTCCCATCAAGACATCAACAAAGTCACTTAAGTATTGGAATAAAAATTGAAGGAAAATAAAAAACTTGATGGAGTAGGAGAGGTGAGAATGAACTTAGATTTGAGATATTCAGCACCAAATTTTAAGATTAAGCAGGAAGGGAATGATGAGCTGTGCAAAAAATGGTAGATTTCCAGACTTTCTTCTAATTGATTGGTGATTTTAGAGAAATCAGATAATAAGGCTTTGGAGAATGATTCCTGTTGAGGCAAGCATTTAGCCAAGTAAAAAGATTTTGAGAATAGAGGAAATTAACAAGGTGGGTGTTGAGATTAATTTATGGCATAAAATTTTGCTTGTATCATCACAAATCACAATGAGGGAAGATGCCTCACACACCATAGCAAAGTGGATACCTTTCTTAGGCAGAATGATAAGATGGCTCCCATACACAAAATTTGGAAGGGAAAATTTCCATTTTAAATTTTAGCTGAGTCAAGAACACCACTAATATACTGCTTTGAGAATAGAATTGAGAATATGGCATCCATACACCACATAAATAGGGGGAAAATTGCATTATTGTTTCAATGAAAAGGGTTCTACAAAATGTTCTCCAAAATCTAGACAGCCCATAATCTGTAGAGAGTGATGCCTTGCAGAACCAAGGAAATGTCTCTGGTGTACTTGGAGGCTACACTATATACTGATGTGAGACTAGCTAAGTACATAGTATGGTAAAACCATAACATATGTATCATCTGAGCTGAATAGGTACATTGAGAATAAAAAAGAATCATTCAAGTGTGGTTTTTTAAAGTGTTAAAAGTCCTAAAAAAAATAATAATAAAAATTATCTGAAGATTATTACACTAAAAACTAAATAAAGTACAGCTATTTGGGAAAATCTTACTCTTTTTTTGCCTATCATCCCTGTTTTATGTAGACTATAAACTTAGCATTAGTCATATAAACCTAGTACTTAAGTCATATACATAGAATAGATTCATTGTTTAAACCTAAGTTGATGATATTATACAAAGCATATATGGGTGGGGAACCATGATCTTATTCCTCATCCATTTTCTCATTTATATTTTATTATTTACTTTATTTTATTTTTATTTTTCTTATTTAACAATCAACTTAATATTAACTCTCAACCAGTCCTTTCAGTCCATTCCATTATCCCGTCCTGTCCTTGTGTCCCACCATCTATACTAGCCTAGAAGTCCTACTTACCTGCTGCCTAATTCTATCAGGGTTATGGGCCCAGCACCCCTGCATCTTTAATCCAAACTGGTTACTCCTGAAACTCCAGTATCAATTAGCAAATCCACTTACTCCAAATCTTCATGCGCATACACAGCCATTACTGAATCATCCTCCACCGCAATACCTAAATTTTCTTACCTCCAAGATTCTTCCAAATACTCAGAGATAAAAGGAATAGAAGAGCTAAAAAACAGGAATTATAGTGTATGGAAAACAGACCTTAAATATGCACTTACTGTCAGGAACCTGGACCAATTTCTGTCTGAGTATTTTTCTATCCCCTCAGATCCAGAGTTGCTGTCTATCTTCATTATTTGCAAAAGGCAAAACAATACAATTATAAGAATGTTTATGGATTGCACTAATAAAAACCAATTTATCCTTCAAAACAATGCAGTGGAGCCAGCTGAATTATGGACTTGTATAAAGAATCACTATGCTTCCAAGTCCAGCCAAAAAATTTCTTTTATTGTCAATAAACTTTTCAAAATCAAGTTTAACAAAGGCAATATTATGGAAGCTATGGACGACTTTCAAAGCACTGTTAAACTACTACATGATTTCACTTATGATCTTTTTAAGGACAATATTTTATCTTATATTATGGCTAATTACTTCCTTAATCTCCTTCTAAAATCATATAAAACCTTTGTGTCAATCATCTTAAGCAAGTATGATATTACTAACATACAACCAACTATAGAAAGCATATTTGGTGATATTGAAGTTGAGGTGATCAAACAGAAAACTCTTAACTCCACTAATTCAACATCAGGGACAGCTCTATCCATGGACACTAAATCTAAAATATTTTTCTCAAAAGGACAACACAACCCTTTAGCTCCCCTTCCTGAAACCTCATGTTTTCAGCTACATCCTGAAAAACAGGACAAATTCTTGAAACAAAAGAAGGTGCAAGAAAATAAGGACAGCCAAGCTGAAGCTTTATCAGTATTCTTGGAGATTTCTCTTAATCAGGCCATCCTGGACAGTGGTGCATCTTTTTCTATTTTCAACTCACTAAAATTCTTCTCCACTTACAAATCATCCAAACTATCATTATCAATGGCAAATGGAGATGAAATGCTTGACCTTGGACAAGGCAAAGTAATTTTCTCTTCATCATCTGGCCATATATTCAATATTTTACATGTGTTATATGCTCCTGATGTCAAGGCTAATCTAATTTCAGCTGTGGATCTACTTCTTGACAGATGGATCTTAATCAAGGAAGATGGAATCTTTAAAGTTAAAAAAAAGAGTACAACTCACCTTGAGTTCATGATAACAGGACAAATCATCACATTCCCCTTATCCATTCCTTCTATATTTAGTATTTATTCACATGAAGAAAACAATCTTAAACTCCTTCATCACAAATATGGTCATCCAAATAACCAAGTCATGAAGCAATTATTTCCAGGTTTGGATTTCTCTAAATTCAGCTGTAAAACCTGTGCACTTGCTAAGTCTCAGGTATTACCATATGGTGGTACTTTTCCAACTCCCAAAAATCCCCTTGATGTTGTTCATATGGATCTGTGTGGACCCATCCCCACAGAATCCAAAGAGGGGAAATCATATTTCTTTCAAATACTAGACAGTCATTCACAATACTGTCACACTTATTTCCTTAGTCTTAAATCTGAAACTTACAAATTTTTTTTCAATCACCAAAGCATGGTTGAAAATCAACTTTCCCAATCTATTAAATGTGTTGTCTCTGACAACAGCAGGGAGTTTACCAGTAACTATATGAAAAATTTATTCAAGAACAAAGGGATTCTTCACCTTCGAACTGCACCTTACTCACCTCAACAAAACCCTATAGCAGAACAAGGGAATCAATCCATAGTTGAAAAAGCCAAATGCTTACTTATTGAATCAGGTTTAGACTCATATTGGTGTGCTGAGGTGGTCAACACTTCCACCTTCCTGCTAAACATACTACCGTCATCAGTCCTAGGTGGTTCCAAAACACCCTGGGAACTTTGGCACAATGGTAAAGTTAAAATTCCTCAAAAATTATATGCATTTGGGTCAGATGTAGTCTACTACCAACAAAAGCACATGCAGAGCAGTAAATTTGGACCAAGTGGAGAGGAAGGGATCTTTCTGGGTTATTGTGAGGGTCAACTCAACTATCATATCTACTCTCCCAGTACTGACTCCACTTTAATTACTCATAATGTTGAATTCCTAAACACTTTCACCCTAGCTCATACAATTGGCAAAAGACAACCTGTTGAAACACTTGTATTTCCTGAACTTGAGCAATTTTCAATTAAGATCACCACTATCCTTTCACCTTCCACTGAGCACCATACAACCTTTGAAATTGACAGGGATATTTTTGCAAATTCAGACCCCCTCCTAGAAATGCCAGCTCCAATCAAATCCAATCAATCTACTGATCTCCTGCCTATCTCAAAGTACTATGCTTATGTCGACAAAAGTCTTAAACCCCCTCAGGAAATTAATTCCTCCACTGATACTTCAAACATTTTGACCACAAAGCTAAGAGGAAATCATATAAACATGGTAGTTACCCCCTTTGACACACCTACTTCCTTCTACAAATCTCTTAACTCCCCTGAACATGAAGAATGGCTCAATGCCATCAATGCCAAACTATTGAGTATCATCAAACACAATGTCTGGGAAGAAGCTCCCCTTCCGTCAAACAATCACTTACTAGGAACCACTTGGACCTTCAAACAAAAAACTGACTCCAAATTCAACATAGATAAATACAAAGCTAGGCTATGTGTACAAGGATTTGCTCAAATTGAGGGGATTGAATACAGTGAAACCTATGCACCCACTGGCAGAGTAAACACTCTATGTTTTCTTCTTGGTCTCTCACCCTTCAAAGAATGGGAACTCCCTCAAATGGATGTCAAATCTGCCTTCCTACATGGGGAACCTGACAAAGACTTATACCTTTGATTTCCTAACAGATATACTCCTCAAAACTCTGACCAATGTCTACATTTAAGAAAGTCACTATATGGGTTAAAACAGAGCCCCAGATGTTGGTATTGCAAGCTTTTTAACTTCTTCACAGATATTGGTTTTAAAGCAAGCAAAGCTGATCCATTCTTGTTTCTCAACACTGATTCCTCTCATCCTTGTTACGTCTTCATACATGTTGATGACTTAATTATTGGTGGTCCCTCAGTTCAAGATTTTAAAGACAAAATATCTCAAGTATTTGACATGGATGATCAAAGGGAACTCAAATGGGTCCTTGGAATGAAAGTAACTAGGGATAAGACCACAAGAACCATCAGTCTTTCACAAGAACTCTATCTATCTAAATTGTTAAGCAAATTCAATCATCAAGATTGTCAGTCTGTCACTACTCCCTTGGTTCCCAATTCTCATTTTTCCACCTGTTCCTCTAATCAACTCACTAAATTATTTAATTACCAAAGAGCAATCGGTCTTCTCAATTACCTAGTTCTATGCCCTTGCCCTGATTTGGCCTACACTGCCTCCACCTTAGCTCAGTATATAAATGAACTTTTGGATCAACAGATACAAGCTTTCTTTTTCATACTTTGCTATCTTCAATTAACCAAATCCTTCAGTTTAACTCTTGGAAATGTAGGTGATTCTCATATTGGTCAGTTAGCTGGTTTTGCAGATGCCAACTACAACAAATCTGAAGACTATAAGTCTACATCCGGCACCCTTGTCTTTCATCTAGGGCTGATCAGTTGGAGATCAAGTAAATAACTATCTGTTGTGCTCTCCACTTCAGAGGCTGAATATTACATGATGACCAATTGCAGCCAGGACCTGTTGTGGTCTAAGGAACTCTTTAACAATTTTTCAATATTCCTCAACAAATCCACACTCTTTAGCAATAATCAAGGTGGCATGAATCTCACTCTCAATCCACTTTATCAGCATCGCACCAGGCATATTAACACAAGGGTTCATTGGTTGCACAAACAAGTGAACAATGATGAATTCACCATTGAATATATTCCTTCATCTCAAATGATTGCTGACATTCCGACCAAGCCATTACCCAGACCTAAACACCATCAATTTCTCAAATTTCTCAATCTTTTACCATTGCTTTCTTGAGCACTGGAGGGTGTTGAATGTAGACTATTAACTTAGCATTAGTCATAGAAACCTAGTACTTAAGTCATATACATAGAATAGATTCATTGTTTAAACCTAACTTGATGATATTATACAAAGCATATATGGGTGGGGAACCATGATCTTGTTCCTCATCCATTTTCTCATTTATATTTTATTATTTACTTTACTTTATTTTTATTTTTCTTATTTAATGATCAACTTAATATTAACTCTCAACCAGTCATTTCTGTCCATTCCATTGTCCTGTCTTGTCCTTGTGTCCCACCATTCATACTAGCCTAGAAGTCCTACTTACCTGCTGCCTAATTCTATGAGGTAACTTTTCCTTTCTATCCATTCCATTGTCCCGTCCTGTCCTTGTGTCCCACCGTCCATACTAGCCTAGAAGTCCTACTTACCTTCTGCCTAATTCTATCAATCCCCCGCCAAAAGCGGCTTAAACTCATGTTTTTGGCGGGGAGTGGAAGGCAAAAAGACAGCAAGCTTTTCCCAAATAGCTGTATCTCATTACAACATGAAAGATCAGTAGAAAATTTTCAAGAAAGCTATATGTACTTTTGGTGAAATGCTGTTCATTTAGTCTTTGCATTAAAGTCTGAGACCTAGAAAAAAATCTAGTATTCGAGGCACATCTTTTATTTATAGTGTCAATAATGTGCGTTCATTCATATAAAAGTTTGCTGTTGAAACTGAATCGCTCTTCAATGTTAAAAGAATGTAAGGTATTATATATATATATATATATATATATATTTGCAAGTTAAGAGATGAAAAAGAAGGGCCTCATTTGGAGATGAGTTTTAAAACGGAATAAATGTTCGGAAGAGAGACAAGAATCGATAAAGTGCATAAGCAGGGATCTGCAAATAAATCGAAAAAAAAAAAAAAAAAGAGAAGAGAAGAGACTATTTGTAAGTCCTGCATGAAAGGATAGAAAGAGCGATACATGTCCATGTGTAACTTACCAAAAGATAAAGCCACCAAATGCGTACTGAGATTAGGGGGACGAAAACCCAAATGAAAATCGAAAGGAAAGCGAAGTCAACGATCCATTCAACCGTTTGAGTGTCGTTGGAATGAGGGTCCGTTAATTGACGATAAGCGAAGAAATTGACAAGAGACGATAAAAGATATAGCAAGAACTGATAACGAGAAAATGAAGATGAAGATGATGAAAAAATGAAAGATAAGAAAACATGCAAGAAGTTTGCAAGGGGCAGTGCAATACGTAAAATGTCACGAGTGTTATTGACAGTGCGAGCAACTTTTTTAGCATGGGCTTTAGCCTGTTTGGATGTAAAATAATGGTTACCAGTAAAAATAAAATAATGGAAGCTGTTAGCTGTTAGCAAGAGTGAGATATTAGGATAGATGAGGTAGTGACCATTTAGATTAGACTTCAACCTTCTCGTAACTCTTTGATTTGACAAGATAATGTTCGATGAGATTGAAAATAATTTGTGGAAACGATATGATTAAAGAAACCCAGCACTAGCTTTATTTCACAATTAATGTCAGATCACATGCATCCGATATCCTGGGTAGAGTCTAACTAACTAGAAAGTGGTTTCACTGCCCTTCTTCTACCAGCCCTTCTTTCATCGCAACCCTTTGTTTATTTTATCTAGTGACACATGAAGCACAAATCCTCCTGGCTTTGTTATTGATATACTCAGCTCAATTCACCTGTACTTTACGCTCTCAAGTCTCTATTACCAAAAAACAAATAAAATAGAAATATTCAACTCTAGTTATAATGAAGTAAAACTTACTAATCTGCAAAAAAAAAAAAAAAAAAAAAAAAAAACCCAAAAAAAAAAGTAAAATTTAAATTTAAAAAATTAATTAAATAATTATAAACCGATGACTGATTTCCCAAATACTATTAGGTGAGTAACATACTTCACAGTCAAATATTTCTTTTAGTATATAATCAAAAACTCATAGAATCATAATGCAAGAACCTGATTATGTGACGCAATGAACTCGACATAAATTTATAAAAAGGTTTGTTGTAAATATTCAAGTTGTGTACCTCCTTCCCATATAACTCTTTCAAGCTTCACTAAAATTCATTTGAAACCTGAATGAGAACCTGAGGAAACCACATATATAAAATGAAATCTTTAGTGATTAAGCTTCCAAAAGTCACACTTGATTTTTCTTTCTTATGTTGGTATCATTAGCTGGATGTTCTCATCGGCGACTGATGTCTATTTTGATTATCAAAAATACACGTCTTAAGTTAATCATGTAGAATCCAAAAATTAATATTTTAAAGTCATATTGAAGGTAGATTTTTTTACTCATCCAGAATATGGAATTAGATTCTCAGTACGCAAAGTTCGGCCATTAAAATTACGCAGAAAATTTATTCATAAAAAACGGCAACTAATGGCTAGTTAAAATTAAAAAAAAAAAAAATTCTTTTAGGCTTAATATATGTTCTGAATAGTTTTTTTTTAAAAAAAATACGTAATCCCAATTTACTTTCAATTTTGATTACGAAACCATCCTTCCAGTAATTCCAATTTTACTAGCTAGCCATATTCCAATATCCAAATTAAGGGGATTTAATTTATGAGCGGCCCATAGAGGTATAACATGACTCAAGGGCCAAATTACCGTGGCTTCCTTTCTATTTACTGCTTCTACGATTCGGGTAGCCATTTGCTCTGTATCAGCTGCCTGGGAAGTCGGCATCATTGAACCTGCTTTAAACATGTCTTCCAACATCCCAGATTCAATGAAACCTGGAAGTATACACGTAACAGATATAGAGTGTGGAGTTGACATGGCTCTAAGTGATGATGACAAAGATGCTAGATGTGCTTTGGTGGCCGCGTAAATGGCAAATTGAGCCGGGGCAAACAATGCAGTTGAAGAAGAAAGAACGCATATCTGTGAAGTATCATACACCATCAGAAACTCCTACGCAATAGGCCACATCAAAATACATATATATAAATATATATATATTTACTTTTCCACCCTTCTTCTTTTGCACCATTATTTCCCAAGAGGTCAGTATAAAGGTAGTAGGTACTTGAACGTTAATTAAGTTGATGTCTTTTGCAAGCTTATAAATATTCAGTCAAAAATTTTATGAGTTGAACATTTAAACGCAATCCATAACAACACGTACATCTGCTCCCCATTTATGAGGTTTTCCATCATCCGTAAACGCTACGGTCCCAGTGACAGCAAAAACTTCATCAATCAAACCATGATTTTTCGCAATATCATTCAATATGTTTTTGATTTTCTGGTCAGCGTCACTTTCACGATGATCAAGTGTATAAGTTTGAGTAAATGCGCCTCTTTCTTCGGCAATTTTCGCAACTTGGCGCAACCGGTTTTCATCTCTTCCAAGAAGGACCAATAGTGTACCAGGTTCCGCTTTTATTTTCGCTAGTGCAGCGCCAATACCTGAACTAGCAGCGTTAATAACAATGACTCGTGGGCTTGTACCACTTTGCATCTTTTCCGTATTTTGCAGCCCATATAGAAAAATTGATTTAAGAAATCCAACAGGAAGCCATATTAGCATTGTAAAAACCAAGTCAGCTAATCCAGCGATGACTGTGCTCAATGACATCAGAACATTATCAATAGCATATTTAAAACTTGGAAATGAAGAAAATTTAGAATAAGGAAATAGAGGAGAAGGGAGTTCATTGGCACTAATAGCTTTTTCTGAAGGATAATGTGTACCCTTAGGTATTTGATTATCTTTAGCCATTTTTCGCAAATATGTTATACTTCAATAAATTAATGAATATATTTCTTAGTATATTTTATAAAAATGATCAGAAGACGGGGAAAAATCGAAAGATAAGGGAAATCAAGGAAAGGGAAAGTAGCTGTCTAGAGAGCCAATACCATTTTCGGCTTTATCCTCAGAGTCCTTATTCCATGACAGCACTACAGACGTTTAATATGTGATTCAAAGAGGGCCTTCTGACAATATAATCAATTTGATTCCTCATTTCCGGTCATTCGTGAGCATTATTGTAGATGAATTCATCTAATAAACACCTGCAGGAACCTACTAAATCACAACAAGTGAGAAATATCACGGCTTGTATCATTATTGTCAGGGTTTCAATCTGGCACTTACGGGTATGAAAAAAAAATATATATATAAACAAAATACACGGAATGAAATTCATCATTCAGAAAAGCAAGTTATTATTTATTTATTTTTAAATTTTTAGTATATGAATCCGATAAAATAAATTTTCCAAATTGTGAAAAATATTGTATAGAAGCAAGTAATAAAATGATGGAGAAACTTATCTTGGAATGGAGGATCAAAAAAAAAAAAAAAAAAAAAAAAAAAAAAAAAAAAAAAAGTCTAAAGTGCGCTCAGATCGTCATTGATCAAAAGTATCGTCAATACTCATCAATTCAGATTCCTTTAAATCGCTAGAAACTTGCGCTCTGTGCACCTGGAGGAATCGGTATGCACGGGGAAATGACTAACGATTTACCCATGCTGATCATTTGTTCAACTTCTCATTGATCCACACATTCGGCACCAAAAGTGTGAGCTCGATGGTGCGTGCTCCAAAGACACACAAAGGTAGAAACAAATTTCCGGCCACTTCCTTTAAAACCTTCCAACTACGTCCAACCTCGCCTTCAATTCAATTTATTCATTAAAGAAATGATGTCATATAATAAATTAGTGTATGTTTATCGTATCTTTTGATTTTCTCCTCAAAGTACCACCAATAAGCCAATCAATACCATAATACAAACAGTTGTAAAATAAACGGAAATATTTCAAGACATACTCCTCAATTATTACCTTGAGGTCATTATTCAACATTATTTCCAGTATATGTTGAAGCTTAATAATCATTGATAATTCAGTTAATATATTTATTCTGATGTCAAACAAAATTTACCTCCACCTACTTTTTCTGCCACCTTAAATGACAATCACCTTCCCTTCTCTATTCTCTCTCCTATTCCTTTCCTTATCAACAAATTTTTATCACTTCAACCTTAACAAAAACAATTTTCTAAAAAAGTTCAATGACAAATCGACATTAAATTTCCAGAATTCATGAAAAAATTGTATATATATGTACGTGTCAAGCCATACGATAAACCAATAATAAAAAAAGCATAATGCTATATTTGAGTGTCTTCAAAATGACATCATTACAGGGCTCTAGTTCAATATTCCTAGCAACGTCAACATTCCGTATATATATATATATATATATTTATGTAATTAAGTGTTATATATAGATAAGATAAATGCCATCAAAAACTACATTGACATCCTCCCGCCAATAAATCAGACATATAGGTCGAATAACGGCTAGAGTAAGGCGGTAAGGTAAGTGGAACTGATCTACAACTTATAAGCGTCATTGGAATCTATCGAATATGTAGAATGAAAATATAATGATCATAAGTCTTAATGTCATATATTATTGAGACCCAACTTCTCAAACAAATCCATGAGATGAAGAAGGATTTTTTTTTAAAAAAAAAAGAAGCTTACGTCTATCAGAATATCCCATCGCTTTTTCCTTCCCCACTTATCTAAGTTGGGTTCATCACCTCGCTCAACTCTAATTGCAATCTTCAAGAAATGTTTAACGTTAATTGAGCTTTGGTTATGATTACAGTCAGGGTTCAAACTTTTTAATTGATCAGAGTGTTGGTTTGATTGGTTAACTCCAGGTATGGTATTAGTGCGACAACCAGGCAGTTTAAGACGAAAAGTAAGATCCCAGCTTCCAAGACCATCAAAATAACTCATCAAACGCTGCTTGCGCTCTTCATCTATTACCTCATCATCTAAACCATTGACAAGACTACCTCCAGACTGGTTAGGAAGAAAATATGGAGCTAAGGGGCAATTATCAAGGGCATTGGGATCGTCTGAGATAATAGGTAACAGAGGTTCAGCATCGCGGCGAGATTTGCCATTTCGGCCCTTCAGACGTCCAGTGTTTGAATCGAGATTGACCATGTTGAGACTGGATGAGCATACTTGTAAAGGTGTCATTTTTGAGTTGTCAGAATAATAGGTAGTCTTCAGGAAAAAAAGAAGCACAGAAATGAAGGTAAGAATTAAGATACAAAAAATTAGCTCAGCGTGTAAGTTTTTTTGTTATTTTAAAAAAAATCTTGAATCAATAGACAAACCCGTTCTTCGAATCCAATTGTCAGTTTAAAAATCTTAATTTTGCCCAAGGGATTTAGCTTAATATCCAGGGGAATTACACCACCTGGAGCGGTGAGCTGACTCATTAAGTTAATAGTGTAATGCAACTGACTTTCCCAAAATCTCTCGATCGTGACATTTCGACCCCCTACAATAGTGTGATCTATCCAAGTGGGAGGAGTGATAAATAAATAATCACCCATTAAGGCTGAATCGTCCAGAATTAGAATATCCGCATCTTTGGTGACAGTTTGAGGCATTTGATCTTCATAGGATAAAATTATATAGGCTGTTAAAACATACTTGACAGATCCGAAATCACATTTGAGGGTAGGAGGGAGATCAAGAGGTACATCAATTTCAAATTCAAAAACATGTTGACCGGCAGAAAGAGCCTTCCAAGAAACGTCAGAACTTTGTGAGCTTTTTTCACGACGAGGTGCTGAAAGATTATCACGATCAACATGTTTAGACAATTGTGAAGCCGACCACATTCGCCGCAGTTTGGAAAACCCCTTTGGAGCAGGATTAATACCCGGAGACGATGGAATAATATTAGATGATAGATGATTAAGAGGTGGAGATGAAGCCATAGAAACTGTTGAATGCGATAAAGATGCAACTGCGGCCACAGGGAGAGACGGCTCGAAATCAGGCCCAGGACCTTCATCCAAAGTGACCATAGGCTTAGATCGGTAGAATTCAGCTAAATGAGTAAGGCTAAGTTTAGACTTCAGGGTTTTAGGCGCCTTTAGAGAAGCTGAGGAGACCTTAGGGGAAGATGCGAGTTTCTGATTCGCGCGGATTGCCAAGAGTGTATGGTCAATTGTAGAAGCAGGAGGCGGGGGAGGTAGGTCAGCATAGGGTTTGTATGGAGGAGGAGGACCATTTGTAGCGGCCAAACGCGATATTGCAGGAGAGGAAGCCACAGAACGAAGAATCCGGCTGGGAAAAGGTGATGATAAAAGGGGAGAAGGTAAATTTTCAGTTGGTAGAGGAGATTGACGAATGGAATCGAAGGGAATCTGAAGATAAAAAAAACAAATGAGATAAATAAAGACGTATAGGTATCAATAAAGATGTACATATATTGATCAAGTGTATGAAAAAGAGAAATGGACTAAAACCGACAGTAGATGGAGCCGCAGAATCCAAAGAGACATTACAGACGTGATCAATCAAAATGGAAGAAGTAGGCAATGATAGATCCTGAGGGTCTGGGGGATTAATGGTGGAAATGCCAAGGAAGCGGACTTGGATTGATTTTGCCTTTGAAAGAGTGCTAAGAGAAAGAGATACTTGTCCGGATATTTTAGGAGCCAGTGAAGAAGATATGGAAGGAGTGGAAGAAGAATAGAGAGATGAGGAGTGAGGTGGGGAGACAACAGTGGGAGAAACGGAGTTTATCTGGTTTAAAGAAGATGATTGAGTAGGAGCAGTAGAAGCATTTGAGGAAGAAAAATAAGAGGTAGTAGTGGAGGAGGAAGAGGAGGAAGAAAGAGAAGAATGACGGCCAGGAAGGGAGATGGCATTTTCAAAGAGATTGATGTTGAGGAGAGGCTGAGGATGAGAATGAGGATGAGAATGAGAATGAATGGAAGGATGAAGGATATTGTGAGACATGATGGAAAGAGAGTGAATAAGAAGGATTGAAAGAGGGGGAAAACAAAGCCAATGAAAGTTAAACAAAAACAAAACAAGACAAGACAAGACCAAACCACAGAGAATAGCAGAAAATTAAAGAGAAGAAAGAGTGAAGAGAAAAGAACCTGGCTTAGACAATGGAAGAATCTTGAGAGGGAGGAGAAGAGGATTATAGAGGAAGCAGGAGAAAGTAAGCTTTAATGTGAGGAGGGAAAGGAAAGAGCGCGGGATGGAAGTGGAGGCCTATGATTGTGAGAGAACATGCTGCGTGGAATGAGGGAGAGAAGGATGAATGTGGACGAGGAAAAGCCAAAGAGGACAGGAATAAGCGTGAGCGTGGGCCAAAAGGAGGATGAAGAAGGATGATCAGTAGTGATGAAGATGAAGATGAAGATGGAAATGGAAATCCAAGTGATCACTTAAAAGAATTGTGATCTCTTTCCTTCCGTCCACCCAGCGCTCAAGCACGACGTCCCCATTAGCTCCTCCTATTCGAGCCACGTCCCACCATCCATTTAATGGGATGTGAACAATCTAACACCTTTGGAAAGAGAGAGTAAAATATACTATCTTATCAACATATAGCAATAGTATTAAATTTGGTTGAAGATATGAATCTTGACTTTTAAAACTCATGGTTGTAGCAAAAATGATACTAGCACAAAAGAGAGGGTAAAAATAGCCATGTTCAAAAATGTAATCTATCTATCTATCTATATATTAATTTTTGCTCAAAAATATGATATATTGTTGAGCTTTTTGGCTATGGAAATGGCCAACTCCACTAATACATATTTTGCATCACACGTATCAATGTTGACCTGAAGGTCATACAATTTTGATTGTGGTCTTTGCCATCATCACTTCCCGTTGCATCCCCCTTTTAATCATACTGGGCAACCTCCTTTCTCTAATTCATCACTAATCTTCTATCGGCTCATTCCTTTCGGAACTGAAGTAAAAATTATCATTTCTCATTATATCCATGATTTCAGGATAAAGAAAAATGAAATCTGTGACAAGGTCTAAAACCTAATTAAACCAACATGCACCGTTTCATATCAATTCCATGAATGCAAGATATTAGAGAAATGATCATTTTACAAGTGGCATTGAAGTGGTGTTTAAGTCAAGCCAAAAGAATTTCTTGTTTACATTTTCAAGTGGCAAGAAACAATCTAAAACTGAATGAATGAATCACATGATGATGAAAAGGGGCGAGATGGTCTATGTGGTTAGATCACTGCCCGGATGGCCACTAGTCAGTTACTTTGACTTTCTTATCGCAGGTTTGAACCCTTGCCGCCTCACCCTCTTTGTCCATGGTTGGCACACTAGTTTTTATGCTGGTGTCAATGTCTCCTTCTCCCAATGATATCTCTATTCTCCCTCATCAACCTATGGTGGATGGACACATGCATGAAGGCTGGAGAACCCACCCCACTTTGCCATCCTTCCATTACCTGGACAATCATTGTGGCAGTCTAAAGATTAATACAACACTAAGAATTATTTTAAGGATGATTTGGGATGGTTATTTTAAAGATTGGATTGGCCAATCTAAATTTATATAATTTTTGTTTAATAGAATGGATGGGTTTATGTTGTTAAAAGGGGTTAATTTTACAAGTCAAGATGAAATAATTATTTAACAGTCAAGAAATGCAAGTAAAGACTCAACAGTGCATCGAAATGAAAGTCAGGAGTCTTAGGAACCTTTGGAAATTTTCAGGGAATTGTTACTATTTTTCTACTATTTTTATTAATTTTATAAAGTATTTTTGATTAATTTGTTTTACTTTGATGATTTTTATTAGATGAATAAGGCTGTGCAGACTACAAAAATTAGCTTGGAACATAGAGGAGAAGCAGCTCTATCATCTGTAATTTTTCTAGATTTTTTAATAAGGTTTTAAGGTTTTAATTGAGTCCTGAAATCCGTACAAGTTCCAGACAAACTCCAGGATACTCTGGACAAGCTCCAGGATGCTCCAGGTGGGGAAAGTAGGGCACATGACCTAACTATGCATATAAAGCTGTAGACTCATAATTAGAATAGACATCTAGGAATCAATACAACTTATTATTGACAACCAATAATGCATAACAACAACTACCTTCTACATTTACATAACATTTTATAAATTTGTAATACCCTTATATAATAACACTTTTATATAACACTTCATAAATATTATTCCACAACACATTTATATAGACTTATAGGGTATCATTGTAAAGGCTTCAATGTCAGGGACTTGATTTTAACAGCTGTTCACAAAAATATAAATATTCAATCATTTAAATAACTTTTCTGGTACAACTTTTCTGTTGTATTTTCTTCATCTAAACAAAAGAAAACAGATTCTACACCCCTAAATTGTTACTTTCAAATAGTCAACTGGTCATTTCTTTATCAAGTAGACATATTAGCTTAGTTAACTGAGAACTCTTTATTTACTTAAAGGGACAGGGTTTTCTTAGTTTTATCCAACTCCCTTGGATTCTGCTTACAGCAAGGTGACTGTAAGAGTCTTTCTACATTGGTGGCACACAACGTTGTAGACAATCCTATAGTATTAGCTATAGGCATTGACCAAGGGAGTTGGAGTAAAACTGGAGAGAAAAACCCCTGTCCCTTTGAGAAATACCAGGCGAGATTTATTTGCTACAGCAAATTAGAGACTGTTACTGTCAGCCAGGCTACTAGACTTACCCAGTAAAATAATTAATTATTAATTATATAACAGTGAAACCATAATGGATCAAGTATCTCAAGTCAAAGTGGATGTTGATGCAGCAAAATATAAAAAGGTAGCTAATAAAATTTGACCAATAAATGGACTGCTTCTAGCCTAATTGAATCTACCTATGAGAAGGCCAAATTTATCAAGAGATCCATATGACTGTCCTTTAGTCAAGAACCCTCTGAAATTTTCTGAAACTTCAATGATCACTTTTAAGAGATTGGAGGTTGTTAATTTTGGACCTGAAGATTGGCAATCTGGTAAAGAAAAAGAATTGTTGTTTGATGTGATGTCTTAGAGGGAGAAGACCATATCATTTACAGAAGATTAGAGAGGTGTTTTAAAGCAGTCTTACAGGGAGTCCTACAAATTTCAGTTGTTTTTCATGAACCATGGCAACAGAAACCAATTCCCATATCCTCAGCTTTAAAAGAAGATTATATTGAAGTCATTCGAGAAATATTTATAACTGGATCATACAAACAATCATCATCAAGTTATTCAATTCCAGTGTATTGTATTAAAAACGTAATGGAAAGATTAGGGTAGTTCACAATCTAAGGGAAATAAATAGGGTGACAATAAATAATTCAGGAATACCACCTAGTGCATAGGAGTTTGTACAGACCTTTTCTGGAAGAGTGTGTTATGGTTTGGGAGATATAATGGAGGGATAATATGAAAGAAAGCTACATCTGGACTCTAGGCCACTTACAACTTTGGATACAACACTTGAACAATTAAAACTAATAAATTTACCTCAAGGAGCAACAAATTCAGTTGCTGTTTATCAATCTCAGATAGCTTGGATTTCACAAGACATTATTCCACAATATGCTAGTGTATTTATATATGATGGTAGAATTAAAGGACCTTCAACAGATTATGGTAATGAAGTATTGATGGAGAATAAAGAAATATGAAAATTTATCTGGGAATATTCTGTTGTTTTAGAGAGGATTTTGTTTAGGATTGAAGAGGCTTTTCTAACTGTTTCAGGTTCTAAATTTTCTTCTTGTGTCCGAGCTTTGGAAATTCTAGGTCAAGTGGTATGTAAAGAGGGTAGGATTATGTCAAAGAAGAAGTTGAATAAATTTCAGTCCTGGCCAAGACCCAAGAATACAACTGAAGTCAGAGGGTTTTCAGGCATATGTGTTTATGTTAGAATTCTTATTAAGTACTTTTCTTCTTTGCATTCTCCTTTGAGAGGGTTGACTGGGAGTGGAATGAAGATTGTGAAGAGGCATTTGAGAGATTGAAGAAGGCTGTTGGGGAAGATATTATCCTTCATAATTTTTATTATGGAAAAGATGCACGTAGAATTAATTTAGCAGTTTACTCTAGTTAGATTGCTGCTGGGGTGGTTCTGTCCCAAATGGGTAAAGCTGGGTATATAAGACCAGTCAGGTATGAATGTGTGATTTTTACTGAGGTGGAATCAATATATTCTCAACTGAAATTAGAACTTTTTGGTGTGGCAAAAATTCTTAAGAAGCTTAAAAATGTTTTATGGGGTTAAAATTTTGAGTTAAAAGTGGAATATAAATCTTTAATTCAAATGATAAATTACCAAATATTACCAAATGTACCCATTACCAGATGGGTAGCTTTTATTCAACATTTTTCTTTTGATTTAGTTCATAAGCCTGGAAATAAATTTACTATGCAAGATTTATTGTCAAGAAGACCACCTACTGATGAAGATTCTAACTCAGAAAAATTTGATGAAGATATACCTGTAATCAAGGCCAGCACAATAGGTGCTGAAAAATTTCCTTACCTCCCCCATGAGGTTAAACTTGCGGGTCTAATACATATGGATAGCAATGAAGACCTCCCCCATGAGTTTAAACTGGCAGTTTTGATACATGTTGATAGAAATGAAGACCTCACCCATGCGGTTAAACTGGCTGGATTAATTTCTGTGAATAAAGATGATGATTACCTCCACCATGAGGATAAATTGGATAATAATAATAAAAATATTGTAGATTATGTGCTTGGGGAGTTTGATGAAGGTGTAGATAAATTTGGTAAAAAAGAGGTTGGAGATCTGGTGAATTTGGATGAGGATGGAGAATTTGTCTGGGATAGTAGAAAACTGGTTAATAGTTTATATGTTGGATTATTAGTAAATTTGGTTAAATAGAGGTTGGGGGATTGTGAAAATTTGGTTAAAATGAGGTTGGATGAAGATGATGCTGTTGATTCTGAAAAGGGTGAAAAAGAAAAAGAAGAAAATTTGAATGATAAAGGGTTGGAAGGTTCAAAGATGGGAAATTCAAAATCATTTATGATTAAAAGGCAAAGTCAAGGATTGAAACTATTGCCTCATTCATGTGCAGGTGATTTAAGAGATAGTGAATTTCCTGTTGATATTAAATTAATGGACTTTAAAGATGATGTCTGGGGACAGGCAGGTTTTTATTATAATATGGCAAGATATTTATAAAAATAAGAAAGGCTGGATAATTGTGATAATGATGAATAGGTGGCTATCAAAAGGAGTTCACCGGAATTTTAACTTTCTGGAAGAATATTAATGAGGAGAAGTTATTCAAATCTTCAAGTTGTTTTTACTCAAAAGAAAGGGCAGGAATTAGTTATGAAATCACTACATGAAGATCTTGGGCATAGAGGATTTGGTGAATATTATAAACGAATTGCTGATAGACTTTGGTGGCCTGGTATGAATTCGGCTGTTAAAAAATGGGTTCAGTCATGTAAATAATGTAAAAAAAGGAGTAATTTAAGGCCAAAGGAACCTGGACATGCAACTGGTGAAAACACTCTTTTTGTAGGGCTAGTTTGGATGCTGTTCCTATTATATGTTAGGTATAAATATTTAATTGTATCCAGAGATAATTTATCTGGTTGGGTAGAGGCCCTTATCAATTTGAATTTCAGAAATGTGGCAATTATTTGATGAAAAATTAGGTATATAGGTATGGAGTGATGAAGTTGGTAATGTTTGATGTAGGTTCTGAATTTGGGACAGAGTTTAGAGAGGCTATATCAAAATTTGGATCAAAGTTTGGAGAAGAAACTCCATATTATCCTGAAGCTGAAGGAATGGTAGAAAGAGCAAATCAAGTTATAAAGGATGCTTTATTTAAAATTTGTGGAGAAATTGCTGAAAATGGAGGCACTATTTACCATTAGTTTTATTTTCTGACAAAATAACTACCAAAAGGACAACTAAATATTCACCATAAGAGCTAGTTTTTGGTCAGAAAGCAGTTTTACCAGTTGATTTAAAGGCTGAATCATATCTTGGAGTAGACTGGGATACATTCAAAACTAGTGAAGAATTACTATGTGCAAGAATGCTTCAGTTGGAAAAGAAAGAAGAAAATCCAGAGAAGGCATATTCATGAATGATGAAAATTTGAAATAAGTCATTCAGATATTGTGATAAGAGGTTGTCTCATAGATTAAGGAAACCTTTGAAAACTGGAGATATGGTTTAGGTGTATAATAGAAGATTGGAGAGTCAGTGGGGAAGAATGTTTGCTGATACGTTGTGGTCTTCCAACATTGGCAGGGGCCTTTGTTGTGTGGTTTGGTGCTGTTTGTGCATGTCTTAATTGACATTGTTTGAAGAATAGGGCGTTTTTCTGGATTTATTCCGTGAATATCTGGACTGCGGGTATGTGGGTACTACCATTGGATAGCCCCGGTTTTTCTCTATATTTCATGTCTTGTGGACATTTTTCATATTCTAAGTTTTAAGGGGTCATTTCCTCATATTTCATTATAAAAGATAGCTGTTTAATTTTGTTTTGTGTTTTACGGGCTAACCTTAAGTCTTAGGGTTAAGTGCTTAGTACCATTAGATAGGGCTAATTTAGCTCTACGTTTAATGTCTCAATGTTGTCATAGCTTAATTTTGTGTTTTAAGGGTTTTAATAGTGGTAGTGCATTTTTCTAAGTAGATTTGATGTTTTTAGTGGATTTCTGGCTTCAGGGAGGCGGGGCTTCTTCAGGCGGTATGGTAAGGTAAACTCTTACAGTTGCCTTGCTGTAAGCAGAATCTGGAGGAGATATGTGGATTTAGCTGAAAACCCCGTCCTTCCAATAAAAATAACAAAATGGGAATTCTAAATCACTAAGCTAACCAGTCTACTTGGATCTGTTTGATAAAAATAATGAAACTCTAAAATAATTAACGCTTATTGAGATTTAAATAAAAGTGGCTGTTGATAAAAGAAATACTGATAACAACAATTAAGGTGTACCAGTGAAAGATCTGAAAAGATTGACTTTTATGTTTTTATAATAATTTGAATTTTTATGAGACAGCAATAATCAAGTCCCAGCGACAAAGACCTTTCTAAAGATACCCTGTATGAAGTGTGATTTAAATTGTTGAATAGTATTTCTAAAATGTTAAATATAAAAATATAAAGTTATAAGGGTATTACAAATTTATTTAATTTGTTGAGTAATAAAAAATGAGACCGTGGTGGTTAATGATTAAGCTGTATGATGTATCCCCCTTCTCAATTTCGAGTTTGAGAAGCGCTTAAGTATTCCTAGTCACGTGCCTAAGTTTTCCCCTCCAGAGCTCTTCCAGAGTCAATCCGGAGCCCATACGGAGTCTGTACGGAGTCGAAACGGAGTCCGTCCGGACTTCCGGACTCAATTAGAACCTTAAAACTATAATAAAAAATCTAGAAAAATTACACATAATAGAGCTACTTCCCCTTTACATACCAAACTAATTTTCATAGTCTGCGCAGCTCTAATTACCCCGTGAAAATTCATCAAAGTTAAGTAATTTTTGAAAACGTAAATATTTCTATAAAACTTTAAAATTCATTTAAAAATATAAGAAAAATAGTAAAAATTCTGGGAAAATTTCCCAAGGTTCTTGAGTGACTTGACTTGATACTTATAAATTTTTCAGATCGTAAAAATAAGTTTTCTCCGTAAAATAAATTGTATTTGTGTAGGCATTCGCTCATGACCAATTTCTTCATATTTTAAACTCCAATAAATTAAATAAAACCCTTTTATAAAAAAAATAATAATGCCAATCTTGCACGCCGTAATAACTCCATTTACATATTTAGATGCCGTACTAAACTTTAGGCTACCACATCCTCCCTCCAATCAAGAATGTCCCCATTCTTAAAACTTTGCATAAGTGGTCGAACACAATATTCATCTTTAACCTTCAACCACCATCTTCTTTAATCAACTATAAAATTCATCTTCATCAATATGTCTTCCAAAGAACTTGTCGCTCCATGTGAACTCTGCGCTCAATACCAGGTACCTTGTTTAATGTCCAACCCTAATCTTCCTGGCAGAACAGCTTGCGACTTATGCCGTGTGAAAAAAGTCAAATGCAACCGGCCAATAGTTCCTTCTAAAACAAACGTATATTTAGGACCAGCAGCTCTCCCTGATCCCTCAACTTCTAAAAAGCGATCCAAAATTCCTGTCTTCTTAAAACGAATAAGATCAAAAACAGCTTCAAAAGTTCAATCTTCATCAACAGATCCCGGCCTAATTTTGCCTTCACAAGATCCTAATCCTATAACGCCAGTACCCCCAACTAACTTTGCTGAGACTATGTTTCCTGGCTCTAAATGTAAGACCCTATTTATCTTACTAAAAAAAACTTTTAATCAAAATTGACTAAACCTATGACTTAATAACATATTTGAACTTCTAGCTGTCGAAATAACCAACACTGATGATGTTGGTAGAGTGAAGACGGACTATATCAATCATTACCCAAATTTTCATCGCTATCTTTTTCTTGACTTTACTAATGAGTTGAAACGAAAAATGCTGGCCTATTTTCAAGAAACTCCAGCTAATAACCATGAAGACCTCATGAAAAGAAGAATTTTAATGCAAAGCTTTGATAATGATGTTGAACAATTTCAAAGAAATTATCTTTTCTAACAGTATAACTTGATAAATTTTTGTTTTTGCTTGGTCTTCTTAAACTTTCAACATAAATGATGTTTTCTTTCTTCTCTGGCTTGATATAACATAAAATAAAATAATATAAATCTTGTGATGATTCCACTACTGAGAGCAAGGTTTGAATCCCTTCAGACTCCCATATACCAGTCTTCCTTCTTGTCACAGCATTGAGAGAGTGGATCTTCCTATGAGCCGAATACTCCTGATTCCAACCTCATAGGGCCCCCCACTGAGCCGAATTCTATGATTCCAATCTCGCCATAAGGTCCTCCAAGCTTCAAACCAAAAATGGCCTAACAATGAGGCACTAAAAAAATCATTCCCTAAAATCCAACTACCATCCTAACTTCTGATTCCTTCATCACAATTTTCAAACTTTGCTATACAGCAAACCCATAAAATACTTTTGCCAGGCTTCCAATAATAATATTAACTTTAGACCATGTTAAAGCGCCACAAATTTCACCTAATTAACAATTATGCTTTCCTTAGCATCATTACCACCTAAAATTTTAACCTCCTAAAGCTTATCAGCACCCAATTCCAGAAATAATTGAATAACCAGTTTAGAGTCTTAGTGGACAGTGATAAATTAAAAGATTGAATTGAGTTATCCAAACAAGATTGACATTCCAGTTTAAAGTCTTGGTGGACCAAACATATAATTGATTGCCAGTTTATGGTCTTGGTGGACCAAAGATCGTTTAGGTGCATAAATAACTTGATAAATTCCTAAGTAAGGCCTAGGCTTGACCAAAGATTGAATAAATTTGATAATCCAGTTTAATGTCATAGTGGACCAAACATTTGATCGACAAGTAATCCAGTATAAGGCCATAGTGGTCCAATGAATGTTGAATTATCCTGCAGATATTAATTTTCCAGTTTAAAGTCATAGTGGACTAAAACAATGAATGAACTACCAGTTTAAAGTCATGGTGGACCAAACATTTGATCAATAAGAAATCCAGTTTAAGGTCATGGTGGACCCAACAGCTTGATAACAGTCCAGTTTAAGGTCTTGGTGGACCTAACATTTGATTGATAAAAAAAATAAAAAAATATGTCTCCAAAAATATCCATAAAATCTTGAACATCCTTGAAATTCAGTTTAAAGTCTTGAAGGACTAACAGCTCCAATATAAAATCTTTAATGACAGTCTTGAAATTTAGCCAGTTTAAAGTCTTGGAGGACTAACAGCTCCAAAATTTGTATAAAACCCTTAAGGAAAGTCTTGAACAGTAGCCAGTTTAAAGTCTTGGAGGACTAACAGATCCAAAATATGTATAAAAAAACTTAAAGAACGTCTTGCACAGCAGCCAGTTTAAAGTCTTGGAGGACTAACAGATCCAAAATACATATAAAAAAAACCTTAAAGAACGTCTTGAACAGTAGCCAGTTTAAAGTCTTGGAGGACTAACAGATGTCTTGAAGTAAAATCCCATAGGTATTGAGTTCCCCTAGACCCTGTTTCCTGTCTAAACTAAATGAATAAATCTAAAAAGAATGAAAACTGAAAAATAAAACTAAGAAATATAATAATTTTGGTTTAATTAATTAATTTTTTTTTTTTTTATTTTATTATTTTATTTTTATTTTTTTATAATTATTTTATTTATTTTATTTTTATTTTTATTATTATTTTTATTATTATTTTTTATTTTTTATTTTTTTTTGATTTAAATTTAAAATAAAAGATTTTAGAAAAGATAGTTTTGAAATAAAAGTTAAAATTTAATTTTAAAGAAAGATAAATGAATGTGAAAAGAAAGATAAAAAAAGTACTAAAAAAAATTTAATAAAAAAATTTTTAAAAGATGCCCCCCGGCCATTTGATGAGCCGTACCCTCGACATCATACCCACATCCAAGTGCAACTTGATGTGGTTACACAATTTTGAGAAATTGAAAAGAAAAGAAAATAAATGAAAGTTTTTAGAAGATAATTTTTATAATGATGATCACTGGGTGGGCTCCCTCCAATTTATAAAAATGATTAGAGACCACCAGTGAGCATCACCTTTACAATAATTCATAATATATATTTAAAGAAAAGAAATCACAATCTAACATAAAAAAAATCAAAAACAAAATAAAAAAAATCTTGAATCCGGCGTTGAGAGCGGTGTCTCTTGATTCGTTCCAGTTTATAGTCTTAGTGGACTTCCTAAAATTAAAAGACAAAGCCAGGATTCAACTAGAAACAGGGAAAATTTTGGAAACGAACATTATGGGGTAATTGTGTATAGAGCAGCCAGCCCATCAATTACCCCCACACTTGCCAATATTTAATTAAGAAGGTTCCCCTGTGAACACTTCTTCAAATAAATTTTAAAATTTTTCCAACACTATCTTCACCCATATTTTAAGAATTTTAAATTTTGAAAATTTTCAATGAAGGTTTTCTCACATTTCGTTATGTTTCATCGCAGTTTCGTCGCCCATATGCAGTGTAATGATAGTAAAGTATTTTTGATAAAAATAAGAAGATAGTTTATACTCGTTGCGGAGGAATCCATAAAATTTTGTTGATATCATAGTTTATCCTCATTTCGGAGGTATAAATTTAATAAAAGTCATTAAGATTGTAGTTTATCCTCATTTCGGAGTTAGACTTCGGCACTCCTGGTGCCTCTAGGATAGAACCGTTTCACTTGATCGGACGCTACCCTCTTCTTCAATACTACTCCATCCAACTCTTCTAGCACATATGAACCGCCGGAAACTTGCTCCTTGATTTTATACGGTCCATTCCACCTATCTGCAAACATCTTTCCCCACTGACTTTCCAAACTCCTATTATACACCAGGACCATATCTCCTGGGTTCAAAGGTTTCCTTAATTGATGTGCCAACCGCTCATCCCAATATCTGACTGATTGATTTTGGATCTTCATCATCCGCGAATATGCCTTTTCTAAATATTCTTCTTTCTTTTCTAGCTGCATTATTCTTGCACACAATAATTCTTCAGTAGTTTTGACCGTGTCCCAGTCAACTCCAAGATATGATTCAGCTTCTAAATCAACCGGTAAAACTGCTTTCTGTCCAAAAACAAGTTCATAAGGTGAAAATCCGGTCGTCCTTTTGGCAGTGATTTGATCAGCAAATAAAACTAAAGGTAAATAGTGCCTCCACTTTTCAGCACTTGTCCCACACATTTTAACTAAAGCATCCTTAATAACTTGATGCCCTCTTTCAACCATGCCTTCAGCTTCAGGATAATATGGGGTTGCTACCCTAACCTTTGATCCAAGTTTCAATACGGCCTCTTTAAACTCTGTCCCAAATTCAGGACCTCCATCTACCGTCACCAACTTCATCACCCCATACCTATATACCCAATTATTCAAAAATAATTCTGCCACATTTTTGGCAGTTAAATTAATAAGAGGCGCTTCCTCTACCCAACCAGATAAATCATCTCTGGCCACTATTAAATATTTATACCGTCCCTCTTTTATATGAACGGCATCTAAACTAACTCTCCCAAAGAGCGTATATTCACCGGTCGCGCGTCCAGGTTCTTTTGGCCTTAAATAACTTTGTCTTTGACATTCTTCGCATGACTGAACCCACTGTTTAACAGCCATCTTCATGCCAGGCCACCAAAATCGATCAGAAATTCTTCTAAACGTTTCTCCAACGCCTCTATGCCCGAGATCTTCATGCAGTGATTTCAAAACTAATTCTTGCCCCTTCTGTTGAGTTATAACTACTTGAGGATTTGGATACCTCCTCCTCATTAAACGTCGACCAGATAGGTAAAACGTAGATGACTTCCTCTTGATAGCCACCCATTCATCGTCTTCACACTCTTCTGGCCTCTCTAAAGTGAACAAATATTTTACTAACAAAAAATAAAAACCAGTCTGACCCCAGACTTCATCTTTATAATCAATTAATATAACATCAATAGGGACTTCTCTATCACCAATATCACCTGCACATGAATGAGCCAAGAATCGTCGACCCCTAAATAAATCTTTAATCGAGCTGTGTCGACGTTTTTCTTCTGAACCTTTGGATCCTTCGTAAACCGTATTCGAAAATACCTCTTTCTCTTTATCCACCTTTTTATTTAAATTCTCTAATTCTCCAACATATACACCATTCCTTAATTTACTACTATTCCACACTACCAATCCGTCTTCCTCTACATACATCACATCTTCTTCTACCTCCTCTCTGCCGGATTTATCTACACCTTTTCCAACACCTTTATTAACATAAAAACTATTTTCCAGTTTATCCTCTTTGTGGAGGTCATCAACACCATAATCTAAACACAATAGTCCTGCCAGTTTAACCTCATGGGGGAGGTATGGAAAGTCTTCAGCTCCTTTAGTGCTGGCTTTGATAATAGGTATATCTTCATCGAACTCTTCTGAGTCTGAATCTTCTTCAGTGGGTGGTCTCCTTGATAAACCATCTGGCATAGTAAAAGTTTTGCCAGGCTTATGAACTAAATCAAACAAAAAATGTTGAATAAAAGCTACCCATCTCGTCATGGGTGCGTTTGGTAAACTTGGGGAATTAATCATCTGGATTAACGATTTCGCATCCACTTGCAACTCAAAATGTTGCCCCCACAAAATATGCTGAAGTTTCTTCAGTATTTTTGCCACACCACATAATTCCAATTTTGGTTGAGAATATCTTGATTCGACCTCAGTAAATACTACAGATTCATACCTAACTGGCCTGATGTAACCAGCTTTATCCATCTGAGACAAAACCGCCCCAGCTGCAACCTGACTTGAATCAACTGCTAAATAAATTCTACCAGCATCTTTTCCATAATCCAACTTGTGCAGGACTAAATCCTTCCCCACAACCTCCTTCAACTTCACAAACGCCTTCTCACACTCTTCATCCCACTCCCAGTCTGCATCCTTTCTCGTTAACCGTCTCAATGGAGCTGCCAATGAAGAAAAGTCCTTGATAAACATTCTAACATATACACAAACGCCTAAAAACCCTCTAACTTCGGTCGTATTCTTGGGTCTTGGCCAGGACTGAATTTTGTTAACTTTCTTCTTGGACATAATCCTACCCTCTCTACATACCACATGGCCTAATATTTCTAAGGCTGGCACACAACATGAAAATTTTGAACCTGAAATAGTTAACCCAGCCTCTTCAATTCGAAACAAGATTCTTTCTAATGTAATTGCAAACTCCCAAATGAATTTGCGTATCCCGGGATTCTCTTCCAACACCTGGTTATCATAGTCGGTTGTTGGTCCCTTAATTCCTCCATCATCTATAAAGATTCCAGCATATTGTGGAATTTCATCTTGAAGGATCCAAGCCATCTGAGCTTGATAAACTGCAACCAAATTTGTTGCTCCTTGAGGTAATCTTGTTAACTGTAAACGTCCAAGTGGTGTATCGAATGTTGTGAGAGGTCTTGAGTCCGGATGTAACTCTCTCTCATCATATCCACCCATAATATCTCCCAAACCATAACACACTCTCCCTGCAAACGCTTCAACAAACTCCTCAGCACTAGGCGGTATCCCAGCATCCTTTATTGTAACCCTATTTAATTCCCTAAGATCATGAACAACTCTAAGCTTGCCATTCGGTTTCTTGATACAAAATACAGGACTAGAATAACTTGACGTTGATTGCTCATACAGTCCAGTGCGTATCCGTTCTCTGACAACTTCGATATAAGCTTCTTTTAATGCAGCTGGAATAGGAATCGGCTTCTGCTGCCACGGTTCATGACATACCACAGGAATCTTGTAAGGCTCCCCATAAGAATGCTTCAACACACCCCTCTCCTCTTCTACAAAAGCAATGGCCTTCTCTCGCTTGACCATCACATCCAACAACAACTTCTTCTCTTCTCCAGACAACCAACCATCAGGTCCAAAATTAACAACACCCAGTCTCTCAAAAGTGATTCTTGACATCTCAGAAAATTCAGGCGGATTCTTTACCAAGGGACTTTCATAAGGATCTCTTGATAACCTTGGTCTTCTCAAAGGTGGATTTAATTCAGCAGGTAGCGGTTCATTAATAGGTCGAACTTTATTTGCTACTTTCTTATATTTGGCTGCGTCCACATCTAAATAAGCTTGAGGTAAATCATTTACTTTTGTATCGCCATTAAAACTTTCATCAAATGAATCTTCTTCATCGCCAGAATCAGAATAAGAAAAATTAGAAAAATATTTTATTTCATTTTTAAATTTTACCCTTTTCTCCTTTCCCTCATCTAATTTATAAACAGATTTTCCAACACCTTTTCTTCCCTTATCCAACAGTAAATCACCCGTAAAGAAAGTTGGCAGTTTAACCTCTTGCTGGAGGACCGGAATTGAATTTTCACAAAAATTATTTTTTTGTGTTTTAATTATACTGAGATTTTTTATCGGATTTTGATGTGATATTTGCAGTTTACCCTCTTGCTGGAGGTCTGTAATAGAAGGAGATAATTGCAGTTTAACCTCTTGCTGGAGGTAATCAAACATACCCTTCCAATTTTTATCCAACCTAATTTGGCCCATTTTGCCTTTTTCACCGTTTTTAAATTTAATAGAAAAACCGGGTAAATCCAATAAACATATAGAAAAGTCAAAAACGTATTTGCACTCCAAAGTAATATTAACAGAAAATAATTGAGAATCCACTTGAATTATCTCCAAGTGAGCTGACCTATTGCAATCCGGGATCTCATCCTGAGGAGAGATTACAACATTAGAGTGATCAGCCCCCGCTACCCCAAAAAATGAGGGCATCCATAATAATTTGAATCCTGAATAAATTGAAGACATAACGATAAAAAAAAATTTCAGCCGAGTTTAGGTAGTTTATCCTCATTTCGGAGGAATTAAATTCTTGATATCCCCTGGAGATAATCCATAATTTTGCCCCAAGGGCTTATCCACCGATTCCATAAAACCCAAAAATAAACCCACAGAATTTGTCCTATAAAAGGACATAAAAAATAAACTACCTTTTTCCAAAATATGAGTGCATCCACTTTATGCACCCTATTTTCCAATGGCACTACACTCTCTATTAGTGCAGGAAAAACCATATCCTCCATAAAAATCTCTTCCTGAGATTGAAACAAACCACCATACATATACCAGATTCATAAACCATATCCACATCTGAATTGCAGACAGTCTCCGCTTTTGAAGACAAAACCTGAGGTAAATATTCCTCTAAATCAAATTCCAAATTATCCAAAACAAAATTATCCCCAACATCCAAATTTTCTTCATCAGTGACAATAATATCTTCATCTTCAGAAACCTCTTCTTTCCAAACAGAAGAGTCAACAAAAATAATATCTTCAGGCTGGACAAAATCTTCAGGAATGGCTGAATCCGGAATTTCATCAGTAACTAGTTCTTTTACACCATCCTCTTCTATCTCTTGAGTGACCTCAGTGTCTTCTCCAGAGTCCAAATCAACAGAGTTATGAGTATCCAGATGTTCCAAAATAACCTTCTTTAGCACCTCCATACCAGGAATCCTAGTTTCTCCATCTGGAAGATCCTTCATTAAATTTGCTTTAATAAGCACCATCAAAACATCTTTCTTAACCTTTTCTTCCATGGCACCCCAATAAACATACTTTGATGCATTATCATGAAATAAAATTTCATACTCCAACAAATAATCCAGAACCACCTGAAATTCAACCATAAACTGATGATACTGATGCAGAGATGTTACACCACCTTTTGATTCCCATTTCCTAGCTATATCCTTTAGATCCTCCATTGAATAAACTTTTGGCCACCTTTTTTCCATTTCCATCTTGAGCTTTCTCCAATCTTGATCTTTATAACCATCCATAGAAATAACCTCCTTTTCCATCTCTCTGTCCAAAATAAAGAACCTAATCTGCTTCACCATATCCAAAGGTAAAGCACCATCAATCGCAGCTGCAGTTTCATACCTATGTAAAAATCCTTCGAAATCATCTCCAGAAAACTTGGGCCCAACCCAAGATACAATCCTTACTGATTCCCTAACAGGTACACCAGCAGCCAACACAGTAGTTCCAATAGTAGAAGACATCCCAAAACATAAGAAAAGCGTTAACAACCGTTAAAATAACAAGCCTCTTGCAGGCTAATAGCAAAGATCGATTAGAGTTCCAAATAATAAGCCTCTTGCAGGCTATTAACAATGACCTTGACCCAAAAAAAAGTCCTAGAAAAAGCTAGAGATTTCGAACCCCACGTTGGGCGCCAACTATGGTAAGGTAAACTCTTACAGTCGCCTTGCTGTAAGCAGAATCCGGAGGAGATATGTGGATTTAGCTGAAAACCCCGTCCTTCCAATAAAAATAACAAAATGGGAATTCTAAATCACTAAGCTAACCAGTCTACTTGGATCTGTTTGATAAAAATAAAGAAACTCTAAAATAATTAACGCTTATTGAGATTTAAATAAAAGTGGCTGTTGATAAAAGAAATACTGATAACAACAATTAAGGTGTACCAGTGAAAGATCTGAAAAGATTGACTTTTATGTTTTTATAATAATTTGAATTTTTATGAGACAGCAATAATCAAGTCCCAGCGATGAAGACCTTTCTAAAGATACCCTGTATGAAGTGTGATTTAAATTGTTGAATAGTATTTCTAAAATGTTAAATATAAAAATATAAAGTTATAAGGGTATTACAAATTTATTTAATTTGTTGAGTAATAAAAAATGAGACCGTGGTGGTTAATGATTAAGCTGTATGATGTATCCCCCTTCTAAATTTCGAGTTTGAGAAGCGCTTAAGTATTCCTAGTCACGTGCCTAAGTTTTCCCCTCCAGAGCTCTTCCAGAGTCAATCCGGAGCCCGTACGGAGTCCGTACGGAGTCGAAACGGAGTCCGTCCGGACTTCCGGACTCAATTAGAACCTTAAAACTATAATAAAAAATCTAGAAAAATTACGCATAATAGAGCTACTTCCCCTTTACATACCAAACTAATTTTCGTAGTTTGCGCAGCTCTAATTACCCTGTGAAAATTCATCAAAGTTAAGTAATTTTTGAAAACGTAAATATTTCTATAAAACTTTAAAATTCATTTAAAAATATAAGAAAAATAGTAAAAATTCTGGGAAAATTTCCCAAGGTTCTTGAGTGACTTGACTTGATACTTATAAATTTTTCAGATCGTAAAAATAAGTTTTCTCCGTAAAATAAATTGTATTTGTGTAGGCATTCGCTCGTGACCAATTTCTTCATATTTTAAACTCCAATAAATTAAATAAAACCCTTTTATAAAAAAAATAATAACGCCAATCTTGCACGCCGTAATAACTCCATTTACATATTTAGGTGCCGTACTAAACTTTAGGCTACCACAGCGGCCAGGCCGCCTCTGTTTTAAGAGGTTGGGGAGTGCTTCTGAAGGGTTTTTTATGCAATTTGGCTGGTACAGGTGCCAAATGTGTTGCTGTGCATGGATTTTAGAGGAGTAGTCCATGTGTATTTACAATATAGGACAGTTTGGGGAATATCTATTGATCATACAACCATCCGGAGGTGATATCCTTGTTCTTCACTCAGCTTTTCTCTGTTGTTGGCCACAATTTGGCTGTGTCTTGTTGCAAGTAAGTTCTTCATTTAACTTCACTAGCAACTGTTTTCTCTGTTATAGTCTTGCAAGCTATAGCAAGTATCATTGCTGTCTCTGGTGTGGATTTGCAACCTACATCAAGTATCATTGCTTTCTCTGGTGTGGACATTGGGCTACATTTCAGTTCCTTGGTCTGGTAGTCTGTCTGGAGACTACTTTCATGGCTTATAAAGCAGTCTAGTGTTTAGAAAAGAGACTTTTGGTAAACAGGAACCAATTTGCTGTAGCAGGTAAATCTCACTTGTTTTTCTAAAGGGACAGGGGGTTTTCTTTCTGGTTTTACTCCAACTCCCTTGGTCAAGGCCTATAGCTAGCACTATAGGATTGTCTACATTTCTGGCGCCCAATGTGGGGTTTTAGAACCTGCTAGTTCTTTGGAATCTCTGTTGCCTGTGATTGGCTCTTTCTGTGTTTTGGACTGGAAGAATGGCTTCTGGTTCTTCTATTCCTGTGGTGACTGTCAGTGGGGGGGATGGTCCTCCTGCTGTGATGGTTAGGGAGTGTGATAGGATTAAAACTTGGAATGGTACCAAGTTTAATGGTGAAGATGTGAAGTGGTTTCTGGAGAATTATGAAACTGCTGCTGGTGTGGATGGTGCTTCTTACCTGGACATGGTGAAGCAAATTATCTTCTTCATTGGTGATAGGGCAGTGGAGAAGGAGGTTGTGGCAATGCCTGGTTACAAGAAGAGGGATTGGAAGTTGCTGTGTAGGGAGATGGTGGATAGATGGGGTGTCAGGTTCACTATGGTGGATCTGAACAAGGATGTCAGTGAATGGCAATCTTTTGGTGGGGTTGGTAACTTGCATATTCACAGGAAGTTTCTGCTGCAGTTTGATCCTGTGGTGGAATATTTGGTGGAAGTGGAGGAGCTGGCACATGAAAATGCTGCCAAGGATGTTTTTTGGTCTGCCCTGGCTAGAGATTTCAGGATGGATGTGTTGAAGGAGCTGTCAAGGAAGGACTTGATGAAAACTCTTTCTAATGAAGACCAGAAGTTTCCTGCCTTGGAAAAGGTTAAGGAGGCTGTGGAGGCCCATTTGAAGTTATTGGCTGTGGACACCTATCAGGAGGGGTGTGCCAAGTATGTCAGCAGAGTCAGTGAGGCTTTGGCTGAAGAGCAGGTTAGAGTAAAGAGGGAAGAGAAGAATTTGGTACAGGTTCCCAAACAGGAGAGGGACCCAGTGGTGGAACAGTTGACTGATCTGACAAAACAGCTACATATTTTTGTTCAGGAGGCTAAGAAGGTCAACAAGGCTCCTTCTCAGCCTAGAGATTTGGATAGGAGGGCTGGTAGGAGTGATCTTTGGGTCTGCTCTTATTGCAGTAGGAAGGGGCACAAGTCCAATTATTGTTGGGCTCTGAACAGGGATGTGTCTGATGGAAAGGTGGAGTTTGATGGCAGGGTTTTAAAGTTCCCTGATGGTTCATTTGTGAAGCCTAGTGAGGGGCAGGCTCCTGTTGATTTGGTCAGGAGAAGGGGTGGTCTCAATTAAAGGAGGCCAAGGTTTGAGGAGATTCCTGATCAGGGGAAGACTTCTGGTAAAGAAGAGGATGATGTCAAGGGAAAGGGGAAGGAGGCCAATAAGGTCTCTTTTTCTACTTCCTTTGGTGGCTTAGAGTTGTATTCTTGTGGTGGACAGTCAAGTGGGGAATGCTTGGCTGGTGTTTATGATGTGGAAGCCAGAAAGGTGGGAAGGCCTAAGAGTAGTTCTCAGGCACAACAAAAGCCAAAGGCTTCAAAGGTGGATCCTAAGCTGAGTGCAGCTATGAAGAAGTACAGCAAAGAGGAGATGTACAAGATGCAGAAGGGTATGGCAGACATGCCCCCCCCCCCAGTTTTGGTGCATTGGACATGAATGGTGAGCCAATGCCCATGGATGTTGATTCTGACTCTGAGGAGGGTGTCCCTTTGGCTTCATTGCCAAAGCCTGCTAGAGTTAGAGGGTCTGGTGAGGGATATGGTTTGGTTCCTGTTGATGGTAAATCTGTTGGTGGTGCTGGTCCTCAAGAATCTTCTAGGACCAAGGTGGTGAAGCCAAGGGCTCACTTTGAGAGGCCAGTGGTTTCTGGTCAATCTAATAATATGGACTCTGTTCTGGAAAGGATGAATCAGGGTCAGGTTTCCCTTTCTTATGGGGAATTGTATGCTATCAGTCCTGGGTTGGCTGATAGACAAAAAAGGTTGTTGACCAGTAGAAGAGTGTCTTCTGGGGAAGTGGAATACATATGTGATTCTGCTGAAAAGTTTGGAGAGGGGTTGGAAACTCATTTTTCTGCTCCTCTGGGATATGTCAACATCACTCTGATCAGCAGGGAGGCTAGGGCATTGGTAGATTTAGGTTCTCAGATTAACCTGATTTCTTTGTTTGAGGCTACTCATCTGGGCCTCCCCATCAAAACGGGTATTGGTTGAAATTTGAGAGGGATTGGTGGTCATGTCACTGAATTGGTTGGAACTTCCGAGTTTGTGAAGTTAGATATTGGTGGAGCCTCAGGGAAGGTTCATTTTTATATTTCTAAATGAACAGTTAAATCTGTTTTGGGTGGGCCATTCTTGATGGATTTTTAGGAAAGTATTGGTTATCAGTTTGACATGGGGATCAGTTTGGAGTTGACTGGTGAAGATGAGAGAAGGCTTCACATGAGTTTATCATCTCCTGGAGATGATGGTTGTGATACTAGGCCTGGTTTGTCTTCCATGTGTCAATGCATGGATTGTTGTAGGAGAAGAAGAGATGTGGGTGCTGCCTCTGGTTTTTTGGAGTGTGGCTCAGGCTCTAGTGAGGGTCTGTCTTTTTTAGAGTGATGAGGGCTGATCACTCTAGTGCTACAACCTCTCCCCAAGATGAGGAAATCCCAGGTTGTAGTAGGTCAGCTCCCTTGGAGATATACCAAGTGGATTTTCAAACTTCTCTTTTTAATGTTTCTCTTCTCTGCCAGTATTCTTCAAGTTTTTTATCAAGTCTCTTTTCTCTCTCAAGATTCTCAATTATTTTTAACTCAAGTTCAAAAACGAAGATTGGTCATATATCTTTATTGAAAGATATACTGAAAAGCTTTAAGGGTGGTGAGATTGGGGTCTCTAAGTAAGTCCTCCCAATTGTTCACCGCTAGGGTTTCTTGTACACCTTTCAAAAACATTACCTGGGCCACACCTGTGAGCATTGGGTAAACCCCTGGTTATTTTTGTAGGTCAGAAGAAAAAAATTTCAAGATAATTCAAGAAAATCAAGAAAAAAATCTAAAGATAATGAATAAAGAAGATAATCAAGATCAATTTATGGACCTCCAGCAAGAGGATAAACTGCACTATTTAAGAAGAGTGGATTCGGAAGAAGAATCAAGATTTGAAGATTTTGAAGATGTAAGCGACAATGAAGATTTGGGGTTGCGGAAAAGTTTTGGAGTGGTGAGATTGGGGTCTAAAAGTAAGTCCTCCCAATTGTGCACTGCTAGGGTTTCTTCTACACCTTTCAAAAACATTACCTGGGACACACATGTGAGAAATGGGGAAACACTTGGTTTTTGTTCCAGGTCTGGTGATGAAGATTTCTTGAAGATCCCTCAAGTTGAATGTGGAGCCGCAAAGTATAAGAAGGTGGCGCAGAAGATTAGGCCTGTCAATGAGCCTATGCCTGTGGGATTGAATCCCCTGCTGAAGAGACCTCCATTGTCAAGAGATCCGTACTGTAATCCTTTGGTGAAGAACCCTCCAGATTTTGTAGAGACAGCTAGGGTGATGGTGGAAAGGTTGAAAGTTGTTAATTTTGGTGCTGATGGGTGGTTTTCTGAAGAAGAAAAGAAGTTGTTGTTGCACGTTATTGTGCTGAGGGAAAAAGCTGTGGCGTTTGCTGAGGAGGAAAGGGGTGTATTGAAACACTCTTATGGGGAACCTTACTTGATTCCTTTGGTTTGTCATGAACCGTGGCAAATAAAACCTATTCCAGTTCCAGCTGCTATCAGAGAGGATTTTGTAGAGATTGTTAGGGAAAGAGTCAGGACTGGGTTATACGAACAATCAAAATCCAGTTACTCAAGTCCGGTTTTCTGTGTAAAGAAGCAGAATGGAAAGTTGAGGGTGGTTCATGATCTTAGAGCCTTGAATAGAGTCACAATCAAGGATGCTGGTATGCCACCAAGTGCAGAGGATTTTGTTGAAGCTTTTGCTGGAAGGGTGTGTTATGGATTGGGTGATATTATGGGTGGTTATGATGAGAGGGAACTTAATACGGATTCAAGGCCTCTCACAACTTTTGAGACTCCTTTGGGAAGATTTCAGCTCACTAGGTTGCCTCAAGGAGCAACTGATTCAGTGGCGGTTTATCAAGCACAGATGGCTTGGATTTTGTAGGATGAGGTCCCTACTCATGCTGGTATTTTCATTGATGATGGTGGAATTAAAGGACCATCCACTGATTATGGTAATGAGGTGCTGAAAGAGAATCCTGGTATAAGGAGGTTTGTATGGGAATATGCAATTACTCTAGAGAGAGTTTTGTTTAGGATTGAAGAGGCTGGTTTGACCATTTCTTGGTCAAAATTCTGTTTTTGCATTCCTGCTTTGGAAATTCTGGGTCATGTGGTATGTAAAGAAGGAAAGATTATGGCAAAGAAAAATATTAATAAAATTCAGTCATGGCCAAGGCCTAAAAATACTACTGAAGTCAGGGTATTTTTGGGTGTGTGTGTTTATGTCAGGATGTTTATTAAGGATTTTTTTTTGTTGGATTCACCTTTAAGGAGGCTGACTATGAAAGATGCGGATTGAGAATGGACTGAAGAGTGTGAAAAGGCTTTTCAGAAGTTGAAGAAAGTGGTTGGTGAAGATATTGTTCTTCACAAGTTGGATTATGGTGTTGATGCTGGAAAAATTTATCTGGCAGTGGACTCAAGCTATATTTCTTCTGGCGCTGTTTTGTCTCAGGAAGATAAAACTGGGAGGGTCAGACCAGTAAGGTATGAGTCTGTGTTGTTTAATGAGGTGGAATCAAGGCATTCTCAGCCTAAGTTCGAATTGTGCGGTGTAGCAAAAATTTTTAAGAAGCTACAAACTGTTTTGTGGGGGCAGAATTTTGAGCTGCAGGTGGATGCAAAATCTATGGTTCAGATGATCAAAACACCTAGTCTTCATAATGCTCCAATGACTAGGTGTGTGGCATTTATTCCACATTTTTCTTTTGACCGGGTACACAAACTGGGCAAAACTTTTACAATGCCTGATGGATTATCAAGGAGGCCATCTACAGATGAGGATTCTGATTCAGAAGAGTTTGATGAAGATGTTCCAGTGGTAAGGGCCAGCACAAAGGGTGCTGAAGATTTTTCTTTCCTCCCCCATGAGGCTAAACTGGATAATTGTTTTAACCTCCCCCAAGAGGTAAAACTGGCTGGATCTGATCTTGATTCTGGTGATCAAAATGTTTTTGTTGATGAAGATGGAGTTGTTGTTTGGGACAGCTCAAAGATGGAGAATGGTGTCTTTGTTTGTGAACTGAATTCTCATAAGATTCAGTGGAAGAAGGAGGATGTGCCAAAATTTAAAGATTGGTGTCCTGGTTGGGCTGGTCAATTGGCTCATGTTTACACTGGTGATTTTAATGACAGGGTTGTACCCTTGGATTTTGTTTTGTTGGATTTTGAAGATGAGACCTGGGGTCAGTCTGGGTTTTATTTTATTATGGTGGAATATCTGTTGACTTTGGAGAGGCCAGATATTTGTGATGATGATACTTGGCTGGCAATAAAAAAGAAGAGTCCTGGCTGCTATGTGTCAGGAAGAAGGCTGATGAGAAAGAGACATCCTAATCCTCAAGTTGTGGTGACTCAGAAGAAGGGTCAAGAAGTTGTGTTGAAGTCTTTGCATGAAGACCTTGGTCATAGAGGCTTTGGGGAGACTTATTGAAGAGTAGAAGACAGATTTTGGTGGCCAGGTATGAAGCTGGCTGTGCAGGGTTGGGTGCAATCTTGTGAAGAATGTCAAAGAAGAAGTCATTTGAAACCTAAAGAGGTTGGCCATGCTACTGGTGAAGCAACTGTGTTTGGATAAGTCAGTCTGGATGTTGTCCATATTAAAGAGGGCAGGTATAAATACTTAATTTTTGCTAGGGATGATTTGTCTGGTTGGGTTGAGGCGGTGCCTCTAGGTAATTTGACTGCCAAGAATGTGGTGGAATTTCTGAAGAAAGAGTGGGTTTATAGATATGGGTTGATGAAGTTGGTGACTGTTGATGGTGGGACAGAGTTTGGGGCCAAATTTAAGGAAGCTGTGGCAAGTGTTGGTTCTAAAGTTAGAGTAGCAACACCATATTATCCAGAAGCTGAAGGCATGGTTGAAAGAGGCCATCAAGTTATCAAGAATGATTTGGTGAAAATGTGTGGAGATAGTGCTGAAAAGTGGAGGCATTATTTACCCCTGGTGTTATTTGCTGAGGGGGTCACTGTGAAAAGGACAACTGGCTATTCTCCTTATGAATTAATGTTTGGTCAGAAAGTGGTTCTGCCAGTGGACTTGGAAGCTGTATCCTATCTTGGAACTGATTGGGATGATGTGCACTCAACAGAAGATTTGCTCTGTGCCAGGATGCAACAGTTGGAATGTAGAGAGGAATGTCAGAAGAAGGCATACTCTAGAATGATGAAGATAAGAAATCAATCAGTCAGATACTGGGACAAGAAGTTGGCTCATAGACTAAGGAATCCCTTGAAACCTATTTTTTTGGTTTTGGTTTATAATAGAATTTTGGAGAGTCAGTGGGGAAAGATGTTTGCTGACAGATGGAATGGACCTTACAGAGTCAGATCTCAGGTGTCTGGAGGTTCTTACGTTTTGGAAGAGTTGGATGGTGCAGTCTTAAAGAAGAGAGTGGCTGCAGATCAGGTGAAGAGGTTTTATCCCAGAGGCACAAGTCATGAAGAAGATTGACTCCGCAATGAGGATAAACTATGGACCATTCTTTAATTTTGGTTTTTTTTGTGGTGATGCTATGCATCTGTTTTTTGGAAACCTTTGTTAGAGGGTACCCATGGGTGGGGCCTCTAGATTTTGTCTTGGCAAGTGTTGGGGTGACTGATGGGCTGGCTTCTCTATCAACAGTTACCCCTGATTGTCTGTTTCCAACCCCTTCTCTTAATTTGGTTGAACCCTAGTATTGGTTTTTTTTCACAGGTTTTAGTCCTCTATGACTTTAAACTGGAAATTCTTTTAGTCTTTAAGTGACGTACTCTTCACTGTTATTGGTTATGTTTTATTGTGTTGGATGGTGTGTTTTGTTTGTTAGAAGGTACCCAGGGGGGGCTTCTAGATTTTATTTTGGCAAGTGTGGGGGTAACTGATGAGCTGGCTGCTCTGTAAAACAGTTACCCCAGAATGTCTGTTTCAAGCCTTTGGTTACTTTTCTAGTTGAATTCTAGTTCTGTTATTATTATTCAGGTTTCTATTCCACTATGAATTTAAACTGGACTACCTTGGATGTCTTTTGGTGATTTTGGATTGGTGGTGGATCACTGGTGGTCTCTCATCATTTTTACTTATTGGAGGGAGCCCACCCAGTGATCATTTCTATGAATGGGACTTTCTCTTACTGCACCTTCTCTGAATCTGGACCATCTATGGAGCTGGACCGTCTTTGATTTTGTAGTTATGTGTTTTCTAGATAGTAGTTTTAGATTATTTTCTTTTTTTTCTCTTTTTTTTCTTTTAATTTTTTATGGGGGTTGTTTAAAATTATAAAATCAAAAATTTAGGGTGTTACCACATCAGGTGCACCTGGATGTGTGCAAGCATTGGTGGGGAAAGGCTCATCAATTGGCCAGGAAATTCTATTTTATTTTTTTAATTATTTCATTTATTTCTGCATTTCATTTCTTTTTATTTTTATAGTTGTTATTTTCTTTAATTTCTAAATTTTTTATCATTATCATTTAAAATATTTAATTGTGTATCCAAATCAAGGTGCACTTGGATGTGGGTAAGGTATCAGGGGATCAGCTCATCAATTGGCAGGGGGATACCATTTATTATAATTATTTAGTTCATATTATTATATTTTTATTTTTAATTTTTTTTATTTTCAAATTTTCTTAGGATTAGTAGTTTAGTAAAAGATAAGTTTAAAAAAAAAAAATTCTGAGATTTTTTTTTTATTATTGCCTTATTATTATTATTATTAATTGTTTTTCTTAATTTGTCATTTTGTTGCGGGAGCTCATTGCCTGGATGATGAATCTTCTGGAGGCTGGTCTGTGTTGTGTTGGTGTTTTTTCTTTTTGTTGGGATTGTGGGAAGCGTGGTGCTCTTTGAAGTGGAGCCTTCTGGAAATATGGTATGGGTTGTAATGGGCAGGAATTGGATTAGCAGGAAGTTCAGAGGAGGAAGAAGAAGAGGCAGGAATGGAGTGCTGGAAGGTGTGCTTAATGATCCTAGACATCTTCCAGTGGTTGTCCAACAGACGCTTTCTCAGAGATTTCTCAAAGTCATTCAAAGGTCCATGGAGGGCAAAGGCTTTCAGCATGTTAGAGCACATGGTGCTGAGGTGTTGCTTCATGTCTCCATAATCCAAGGTTAAGGAAGTTTAAAGAGGTTGGCCAACTCCAATAGTAGATTCAGGGGGAGGGGTGCCAACTAGACAAGAAGAAATGGATCAGTAATTAATTTTGGTTGCTGAAGAAATGGGATGATTTAATTTGGTACTTACAGATTGGGAGCTCATCAAATTTGTAAGCGGCCGGGATTAGGACTTCTGAAGATTTTGAAAGGGTGATAGTTTGGGGATCAACCAGGGAAAAATATGGATTCGCTTGGTCTTCTTCTGAAAGTTTTTGAGAAGGTGAACTAGGAGGCTCATGTTCCTGGGGCCTAGTTGGAGAAGCAGGGCTGTTGTTGTTGTTGTTGTTAATATTTTGGGTGTTTAAGCTGGATGAGGTGCTGGTGGTGGAGTACCAGGGTTGTTATAGGATGGAGCAGGAGAGGGTAATCTGGAAGCGGATTGATCTCTTCTGGATGGAGCTCTTGAGGGAATGGAACTGTCAGAAGAATAGTTGGCTGACAGAGGAGAGGTTTATGTTCTTTGCCTTAACTGGGGGTGAAGATTTTGTTTGGGTGATGTGTTGGGGGCTCTGGTTCCTTCCTGAAGTCCTCTGGCAGGTCTCTTAGAATTTTGGGAAATTTTGGTATTTTTTGACCTTGGTAAGGTTGGCTGCATTGCTCTGGGAGAAGTGGGAGGAGGTTGCTTAGAGTTGTTTTTGTTGGTTGGAGGAATTTGGTTGATTTCTGGTTGTTTTTGGAAGTTTCGAGCTGGAGTTTCACTGTTTAGTGAGGCAGCTGGGCTGCCTGGACCCGGTCTAGCAGCCTAGGAGCGGATTTTGAAGCTTTTGAAGCTGGATTAGCAGAGATAAAAGCTGCTTCTTGGGGAGCTAAGGCTGTTCTTTTGGGAAGAGTTCTGGAAGCTGAGTTCCCGGATCTTCTGGAAGGTGCTGAAGATAAAGAGGATAAGGATGGACCAAGCTCTGGGGATCTGGTAGGGGATCTTGAGAGGTATTTCTGAGAAGGTGAAGGAGGAGGAATAGGGTAGTTTACGTCTCTGTCACATTTCTTCTTCCTGGAGTAGCAAGAGTCACAGGCCTTGTTGTAGAATTTGGCGTCAGGATCTGGGAGAGTGAATGTGCAAGGTCTGCACATGTGGATGCACTGCTGGAAGGAATAGTCCTTGGGAAAAGTGAAGCAAGGAAGTTTAGAAGAGTCAAAAATAGGAGATTTAGCCATGATGTGTGGTGAAGAGATAAGATGAAGGTTTTTTCAGTGGTTGGGTAGATGATGAAGTGAAAGGTGGAAGTTCAGCGGTCCGGCAGTGGCTGTATTTTTCATGGAATTGACTGGCTCCTTTCTATGCAAATTTAAAGTCCATAAAGACTTTAAACTGAACACTGTGTTAGTCCCCCAAGACTTTAAACTGAGGATTGTTGATGGTTTAGTCCCCCAAGACTATAAACTGAGGAATGGGTTTTGTTGCTGGAGTTGGTTTGAGAGATTGGCAGAGGGTATCCACATGGGGAGCCTCCGAATTTAGCATAGGCAAGTTGGGGGGTAATTGATGGGCTGGCAGCTCTATTCACAATTATCCCAGAATGTTAGTTACTTTCTCTGTGTCTAAATGTGGTTGATCTCTGGTTCTGGGTTTATGATTTAGGTTTTTGAGTCCCCCAAGACTATAAACTGAGGGTTTTTGAGTCCCCCAAGACTATAAAATGAGGATGGTCCCCCAAGACTTAAAACTGAGGGTTGTTTGTGGTTACATCCTATAGAGGGTGTGGTCAATTTTTCCTTTCTAAATCAGGATCAAGTACTAGTGGAATTACAGAGGGAATCAAGAGAGGAAATGAAGTGTTCACAATTAGCCTTGAGCTGATGGATGAGGTGCCTTCTTTTCTCAATGTCCTGTGGGTCTCTAGAAGGAGTGGATTGGAAGTAGTGAAGCAGAAGTTTCTTCTGTTGAGATGTGTGTTGTTGGAACTTGGCCTTAATTGTGGGCAAGTGGTTTGGTGTTGGTGGTGCAATGGATCTTACATTGTTTTCATCACTGTCAGAAGATTGAGGAACTGAGAAGTCATCAGTTTTAAAGTTGAAGGAAGAAATGAAAGTTCCTTACCATCAGATTGACCAGGGATGGTGGAACTTGTGGTTTTAAGGGTTGTGGAACTCTTCTGGGAAGGGTGTAGCTTTTTGATAATTCTGGGTATCAGGATGGATGGCCTAGATCTTTTGGTGCTGGTAGAAGATGGACCAGGTTGAGGTGGAGGCAAAGGTGTTGCAGAGGATAACGGACCAGGTCTGTGGCAGGTCTTCTTTCTGGAGTGGCAGACATCACACGACGTTCTGTATGGATGGGCCGGTGGTGTGATGGTGCAGATTAGGTTATTGTCAATGCAGTATTGGCAGGGGCCCATGTCAGTAGCAGATTTGGAGAGAAAGCTGAACATGGTGGTTGTGGTATAGGAGAATGTGGACATTCTCTACTGGTGGGAGGATGTGGTCTTCCAAAATTGGCAGGGGCCCTTGTTGTACGGTTTGGTGCTGTTTGTGCATGTCTTAATTGACATTGTTTGAAGAATAGGGAGTTTTTCTGGATTTTTTCCGTGAATATTTTGACCGCGGGTATGTGAGTACTTTCATTGGATAGCCCCAGTTTTTCTCTAGATTTCATGTCTTGAGGACATTTTTCATATTCTAAGTTTTAAGGGGTCATTTCCTCATATTTCATTATAAAAGATAGCTGTTTAATTTTGTTTTTTGTGTTTTACAGGCTAACCTTAAGTCTTAGGGTTAAGTGCTTAGTACCATTAGATAGGGCTAATTTGGCTCTATGTTTAAAGTCTCAACGTTGTCATAGCTTAATTTTGTGTTTTAAGGGTTTTAGTAGTGGTAGTGCATTTTTCTAAGTAGATTTGATGTTTTTAGTAGATTTCTGGCTTCAGGGAGGTGGGGCTGCTTTAGGCGGCCCAGCCGCCTCTGTTTTAAGAGGTTGGGGAGTGCTTCTGAAGGGTTTTTTATGCAATTTGGCTGGTACAGGTGCCAAATGTGTTGCTGTGCATAGATTTTAGAGGAGTAGTCTGTGTGTATTTACAATATAGGACAGTTTGGGGAATATCTATTGATCATAAAACCATCCGGAGGTGATATCCTTGTTCCTCAATCAGTTTTTCTCTGCTGTTGGCCACAATTTGGCTGTGTCTTGTTGCAAGTAAGCTCTTCATTTAACTTCACTAGCAACTGTTTTCTCTGTTATAGTCTTGCAAGCTATAGCAAGTATCATTGCTGTCTCTGGTGTGGATTTGCAACATACATCAAGTATCATTGTTTTCTCTGGTGTGGACATTGGGCTACATTTCAGTTCTTTGGTCTGGTAGTCTGTCTGGAGACTACTTTCTTGGCTGATCAAGCAGTCTAGTGTTTGGAAAAGAGACTTTTGGTAAACAGGAACCAATTTACTGTAGCAGGTAAATCTCACTTGTTTTTCTAAAGGGACAGGGGTTTTTCTTTCTGGTTTTACTCCAACTCCCTTGGTCAAGGCCTATAGCTAGCACTATACAATTGTCTACAACGTGTAATGGGCCATACAGAGTAAGAGATCAAGTATTTGGTGGCACATATGTGTTCAAAGATTTGGATAGAGTAGTATTAGAAAGAAGGTAGCTGCTGACCAGGTCAAGCAGTTTAATCCTAGGGGACTGGGTGAGCCAAAGTACAACTCTGAAATGAGGATAAACTACCTACTATTGTTATATGAAGATTTCCTCCAAAAGGAGGATAAACTATTCAATAATTGTTAAAAGAAGATTTACTCCACAAAAGAGTATAAACTAAAAACTATCATTAAAAATAAACAATCATTAAAATTTCAAATGTTGAAAAAGTTTATGGTGAAGAATTGTGTTGGAATGTATTTATTTTTGGTAGATGTTTTTACAGGGGAACCTTCTTAATTTAATATTGGAAAGTTTAGGGGTAATTGATGGGCTGGCTGCTCTATACACTATAACCCCACAATGTTCTTTACCAAAATTTCACTGTTTCTAGTTGGACCCTAGAAATGCTTTTGCTATATAGGTAGTCTTCTGAGAGTATAAACTGGATCACACAATGTTACCACAATTTTCTTCATTGAAGCCAGATTCAAAGATTTTTTATGTTTATTTTTAATTAAAAAATTTTTAATGTTTAAATGTTATGTATTTGAATTTTTTTTTTAATTTATTAAAAATTAATTTTTTAAGCAATAATGAACACTGGTGGTCTCTAATCATTTTGACAAATTGGAGGGAGCCCACCCAGTGACTATTTCTATTTTTTTGTTTATCATGTTTTTTTAAAATTTTCGTAAATTATTTGTGTCGGTCAGTCGTCTAGAAGAGATAAGAAAAGAGGGAAGAAATGAGAGGAGGAGAAGGAGGAAAGGAGTATGGGTAATAAAAGAAATAAAATTTAATAAAATTATTTAATTTATTGAGAAAAGGCAACGATGAGTGAGCTGAGAAGAGACAACAAATTGGTTTTATAAATATTATTATTATTTAAGTAAGAGTTCTGCGCGGCAAACAATATAGTTACTATCAGACTTAAGGCAACCTTTAATTTGTTATATAGACTTTTAATTAGAATTGTATTACTAATAAAAAAATATAAACGTAGTAAAATAGTTTTTAATTTGTTGAGTGTATAATAAGTGATAAGGCTACAGGGGATTATCCAAGGCCCTTTTATAGGCAATGGGTCCTCTGAAGCGCTACTATATCAGTAAATACAATGATTAGAAAGGAATAAAACAAACATATCAAAAGAGTAAATGAAACATAACAATATAGAGAAAAACATGAAACAAATAATTAAAAGCCCAATTAAGAATCCAATTTCCCCGCCATTAATCCCCAAATCAGTAAGTGACAATAGTGAATAACTAAACAGGATTGGAAACATAGGAACTATGAGAAATATAATTCCCAACAGATGGTACATTCTGATTAGAGGACATTTTAAGTGAAACAAAAAATAATTTGACACAACAAAACAAGAAATTAATCTCAATTTAGTCCAAATTAATTTATTTGTTTTTTCTAACACAATTAAGGGTCAAAAGAAGCGTCCTTAATAATTGTTTAGTATCATATGAGAGGTATTAGTTAATATATAAATTTAAGTAATTAATTTAAATATATTATAAATCAAATTTACACTTGTAATTATAATATATGTTTTTTAATTAATTAAATATAAATTTATAATTATTAAATACATAAAAATGCGCCATTATTTGTAGAATATATTATATTATGCTCAATTTAATTGTATATAAAAATATATATAACCAATAAATTTAATGTAACATTTGTATATAATAAAATTCTTATATAATTTCATTATGCAATAAAATATTAAGTTATATTCATTAAATACAAGTCTTACCCACTCTTTAAGGTTTTATAATTTATATATCATTTACTGGACTCCTGGAATAGCCTGGCTGACACTCCCTCACTCTAAAAAAACAATAAAAAAAATGCTAAGATTTTTTCTTTTTGTATTTTTTCAACAGAGCAGGCAGATTTGAAATTTCTTTGCCAGGTATCCATGCATCATGTTCAGATGATTTGTTCTTATATCTCAATAAATATTCAGTACCTCTTTCAGAAGTGATAATTCTATCATTGAGAATTTTATCAATTTCTGCTGTTTCTGTGACTTCCTGAGGGTTCTTCTTAGGTCTTCCTCTTCTTTTTGGAAATAAGTCACTGTTGGAAGTATAAGGTTTAAGCAAAGAAATGGGAAAGACAGGATGTTTCCTATCATATGGAGAATACAATACAACTTCTACTGCATTATCACCAACCATTCTTTTAACAACAAATGGTCCTACAAAAGGATCTTTTAATTTGTGGTTACCTTGTAAATTGAAATGGACAGTAGAGATCAACACTTCATCACCCTTGTTAAATGTGTATTCTTTATGGGATTTATCCCATCTTTTCTTTTCATATTCAAATGCTTTATCAATACAACTCTGAGAATGTTTTCTGCATAGCTGTTGCATTTGCATAAAAGATTTTACACCAGGGTGTAGTTCCAACTTAGGTAATTTATTATTGAGAATCTGAGCAGGAGTGTTTGGGACATAACCTAACCAAAGCTCAAAAGGCTTTTTCTCAGTGACAGAATGAACAGTGCTATTATATGCAAATTCAAGACCAGGCAAAAGAGTGACCCAATCATGAGTAAATCTGTCATTGTCTTTATATTCTAAACCAAAGGCACAATACCTTCTAATCATATCTTCCAGAGTTTGAATCATTCTTTCAGCTAGACCATCAGTCTGAGGATGGTGAGCTGTAGACAATTTTAACTCACAGCCACAAATATCCATCAAAGAGGTCCAAAACTCAGAAGTGAATTTTGGATCCCTATCAGAGATAATGGCTTTTGGAAAACCAATAATATTAAACATGTAAGACCACCATAAGAAAGCTAATTCTTTGGTGGATACATCTTTGTGGGTTGGAATAAATTTGCACATTTTTGTGAATCTATCAACTATTACCCAACAAGAGTTAAAGCTGTCTTTACCTGCAACAGGAAGACCAGTGACAAAATCCATATTAATGATTTGCCAGGGAGCACTAGGTGCTTCAATATGTTGTAATAACCCTGCTCTCTTACCTGTTAACCTTTTAGATTTTTGGCAGGAATCACAAGATTCAACATATAATTTTGTGTCTTCAGACATATTAGCCCACCATGCAGTGTTTTTGATTCTAATCAATGTTTTTTCAAGATCAAAATGACCAGCTAATATGTCATCATGACAAAGTTTGAGGATAGTTTCTTTCATTGAAGGAGGAATAACAATTACATTGGTAAGCTTCCTTCTATAATAAATATAACCATCTTCAATAGAAAACTTTCCTTTATTTAAAGCATTTTGGTATTTTGCAGGAAGAGTTTTTATTAATGCTTGAATTGAAGCATTCTTAGGATCATTCAAAATAGTAACTAATTTATTTAAGTCAGAATCTTTATCATATGAATCCAGTATTAACTGTAATAACTCTTCTTCCATATCAACTATAAATATACCATGTATATGAACAGTGTCATCCTCAGGTACATAAGCAGGATTGGAGTCATTATTTGGCAGAGGCAATCTGGAGAGCATATCAACATTAGAGTGAACATTTCCAGCTCTGTGGATAATAGTCATCCTTCCTCTGTATTCCTGAACAGCAAGTTGCCACCTGAACATATGTCTGTTAGGTGTTTTGAGGTTTAAGAGAGATTTCACAGCACTACAGTCAGTTACCAACTCAAATTTTTGGTCATCCAAGTAGTAATGAAGTTTCTCAAGAGCCCAAACAACTGCTAAGCACTCCAATTGAGTGGCACCATATTTCAATTCACTATTTCTTAAGGTTCTTGAAATATAACAAATTACAACCTCTGAGGATTTATCATTAATAATTTGCTTTTGGTGAAGGGCAGCACCCAGACCAATAAAGCTAGCATCTGTATAAAGTAAAAATGGCTTGTTAAAATCTTGGAGAGCCAATATAGGGGCTGTCATTAAGCAATTTTTCAATGTATTAAAAGCTCTCTGACAGTCATCATTCCAGAGAAAAGCAACATCTTTTCTGGTTAGTTTTGTAAGAGGCAAGGCTATGACCTGATAATTTTTAATATATTGTCTATAATAGCCACACATACCCAAAAAACTTTGGATTTCTATTACAGAAGTTGGTGCTTTAACATTTTGAATGGCAGCAACTTTATTATGTTCTACACAAATTTGTAAGCCTGACACAACATGGCCAAGGACTTTCAAAGATTGAAAACCAAATTTACACTTTTTTAAAGATAAGGTCATATTGATTTCATCCATTTTTTGGAAAACTCTATTCAAGTGAATCATATGTTCATCAAAAGTTTTAGAAAAAACAATAATATCATCAATATAAACCATGAGCCAACCTTCAATAATTTCTTGATGGAAAGTGTTATCCATGACTTTCTGGAAAACTGAAGGAGCATTTTTAGGGCCAAATGGCATCCTAACATACTTATATATTCCCATATGAGTAGCAATAAGCAAAAAATTTTGAGAATTTTTCTCAACTGGAACTTGATGATAGCCTTTATTACCATCCAGACAACTAATAAATTTTGCACCTTGCAAGGTAGCATGTATTGAATTAATTCTGGGTAAAGGATAAATATCATCAACAGTATAAGTATTTAAAGCTCTGTAATCTCCACATAATCTAGCTTTATCTTTTTCATATGAAATCAAGACTGGGGAGATGACACAATATTTAGGGGTGACATTCACTTTCTCAATGATATTCATTTTCAATAATGTTTCAATATTATCTTCAATATCTTTTCTTTTTGATGGAGAAGCAGGATATGGGTTTTTCTTAAGGGAAGGAGGAATATCACTCAAATTACAGGATAAGGTAATTTTCATCTCTTCCTGAACAATTCCCAAGACATGAGAACCATGAGCAAAAGCCATAGGGAAAGAGGTAATAGAGGCAACAATAGAATCCTTTTGTTCATTAGTCAAATGATCACCAAAAGAAGCGGTATTTATTTCATGTAATAAATCATCCATTTCAGTTGTTGTTCTACCTTTACATTGGGTCAGTGAGTTACAAGATTTCAACAAATGCCCAGAAGGTTTAGGAGAAGAAATTTTGAATTTTCTTTTCCCATTCATTCCTAAGGTAAAGCAATTATTTGCTGGGTCCAGTTTCACACCAAACATGGTTAAAATATCATTTCCCATAATAAACCAATTGCTCAAATTATCATTTTTCATGACAACAAACTCACAAATAGCTCTGACAAAACCACCATTATATTTGAAGAATACAGAGGTTTTGTATTTGCCAATAGGAAATAAGGTAGAACCATACCCTCTCCATTTTTCAGAAGTTATAGGCAATAATTTACTCAAATATTCCTTATCCACTGAAGCCAAAGCTTTTTCAGATACTACACTTCCTCCAGCACCAGAATCAAGAACTACATCAACATTTTTACCATTAATGATAACAGGTGCTTTTAAAGGGGATATAGGAATAGAATTGTTAGTAATATCTTTAATTATCTCAGCATTTTCTACTGAAGATAAATTCAATACACAATCTTCTGATACATTATTTAAATAATGGACATCATGTTCCAACATTAAAACATCTTTAACAGATTCATTGTCATAGGAGATATTACTTTCACAGTCACTGGAAGAATTATTGACATCAAGTTCAATTTCATCAGTGTCTTCATTTTGTTCAACAAGATGAATTTTCTTGTCACAAACATGACCCTTCTGCCACGGTTTGTTACATTTATAACAAGTATTTGTTGCATATTTTTTAGGTGCAACTGGGGCAGAGGGTTTACCAGATTTTTCTGGGAGCTTTATAGAAGGTTTATTCTGATCATTATAAGATTTACTAAGGTAATTCTTTGGTTCATATCTATGGTTGAGTAGTACTTCATTACAGATATTAATGAAAGAAGAATTTTCCCTTACATGCTCAGTTCTAGCAACAATCAAATCCCTAAGATAATTTGGTAATTTATACAAGATTTTATCTCTCCAAATATCATAATCCATCTTTGGATCAATTGCTCTAAGGATTTTAGTTAATTTCATCAGAAAAACAATGGGCTTTTCAACAGAGGAGGATACATATCTAGTATTCTCATACAGTCTTTGCTGAGCTAACCTGAATTTTGAACCACCAAACTGATTCTCAATCAAGGATTTCCAATCATTCCATGTATAATGATTGTTATCTAAGAGGACAGATTCATACCACATCAAGGCTACATTGGAAAATAAAGAAATTAGCTTAGAAACAATCTCCTCATCAGGTAGTTTATAAGATCTCTTTAAATTATCAATTCTCTGGATAAAGTGTTGCCAATCAGAGGAAGAATCACCATCAAAGGTAGGATATTGGTCTAACTTAGGCCAATTTTTCTGACTACTGGGATGGTCCACTTTTTGGTTTGAATTATTCATTATTAATAATTCCTGAAGTTTAGCCAGGTGTTCAGAAATTTCATTATTTACAGAAACAGCTGGTGCATGACCATCACAAGATTTTTTGCTAGTAGCAAAAGATTTTACAGACTCATTGTCAGTTTGTTTAATGGTTGAAATATGAGGAAGAAAGGATGAACTTTGTTCAGGTTTTTTCCCTTTATTTTTATGCAGCTTATTTGCAGAAATCTCATTTAATTCATTATTGATGGTTAAGGTTGAGAACTTTTCCTGTAGGTCAGACACATAGTTTCTTATTCTTGGAATTTCAGACATCTGGTCATTTACTTTTGCAAGAGATAGAACATTTCTGTCCTCAGAAACTGAGTGCTTGGTACTTAGTGCATGGAAATCATTTTTTAGCTTCTTAAACTCATTTTGCAGAGATTTTATTTCATTTTTGAATGAATAATTTTCCTCAATAAGGGGTTTCAGTTCACTCAAGGTCTTATGTAGACTGATATTTCTATCTGAGATAGCTCTATGGTCACTTCTTATTTGTTTTTGTTGACTAAGAACAATATTCAAGGTTTCTTTGATTTTTAAATAAGCTGTATCTTGTACAGAAGAACTCACTTTACATTGCAAGTGTAAATTATTTAATCTATCATTTTCATGGATTAACACATCTCTCACATGTTTGTCTTTCACAATATTAAAATCAAGGGTATCTTTCAATATTTCCTCAGAAGTTTTTTCAATTAAGGTATAGATTTCAGGGGGAACAGAATCATTTTTAATTGCAAGAGAAGGATTAATTAAAGATGTAGAAGTTAAATGTAAAGGTTCATCAAATGACAATTTGCTAATTACATCAATAGGGCTACTAGTTACAGGAAGCTGTCTTTTAACAGGTTTAACTGTTCTTTCACCATGTTCAATAATATTACCTGCAGAAGAAGATTTATTAGAAACCATACCCAAGTGACTATCAACCAAATTACTTACCATGGCAGAGGAGGAAACTTCCCCTGGGACTGGGTTTGGGATTGTGCTTGGGCCTTCTTTCTCCTGCTTTGTTGGTAGGGATGAGGAGGTGGATGGAAATTGGGTGTTCTGGATGGGCCAGGCTGATGATGAGGAGGGTGTTGCACATTCTGTTGGTAGTGACTCATTAGATAATCCCATTTCCATTGCTCTACTTCCATAGTATTTGGATTTTGGATGGTTGAGCTGGGTGGCTGTGAAGGTTGAGCCTGAAATTGAAGCTGATTGGGAGGCAATTGAGGAGGGGCCTGGGCCTGAATCTGGTTCCTGAGTTCTTGGACCTGATCCCACAATGTGTCTACCTTTGCTTTGTACGTCATATTTTCTGTCTTCAACTCTTTTATATGACTGGATAGGTTGCTGATTTGTTGTGGCAGAGGAAGCTTTTTTATTTTGAAGCCTTTTGGAAGACCTTCTTGAGGCACTAGAGGCTTTACTTCCTTCTGTGGTACTGGGGGAAGGGGGTTTGGTTTGTTTGCATTTCCTGTCATTTCCACATCCTGCAGTATGTGAATTTTTTGTGTTAGCATAAGATTTTTTATGACCAACTTTTGAAGAACTTACAGTGTCAGCATCATAGTCAATTTCTATCTCATCCACTTGCATGTTATCCATTTTTTCTGCCAAATTGTTGGACATACTAGTGGGAAGATTTATATTTCACTTTGTACTTTATAAAAAATAATCAAAGTTAGTCAATAATTGCTCCAAATAATATAAAAATTTTTTTTAATTAATTAAATTATAGAAAAACTTTCAATATAAAGTAATAATTAAAAAATTAATTTTTTTTTTTTTAAAAAAAATGGATTGCAAGTTTAAATTGGGAATAACAAGTAAGTTAATTCAACCAATTAATTACCAATATTAAATATGGCAATATATTGGGACTAAGCACAATGTACTTTTAAGTCAACCAAAATTAACAATAATTAATAATAAAAAAAAAAATTAAATTAATAATTCAATTTGTATTAATAATAATGTCAATTCTTCTAGGACTAAGAGGATTTAACACTCTATAATGGTCAACTAGGAAAAAAAAAAAATTTTTTTAAAAATTGAACACTTACACTCAGTGAATCAGCAATTAAGCCACAATCACTGTTATTGCAATAAAAATATAGTAATATGAGTGAGAGGCGCAAAGGTGAACTTACTATAGTGATCGAAAAATCACTTCAAAATAATATAAAAATTAATATTATATAAACCTAAGATGTCGAACCCAAGTTCGAAACACAGTCGCGGCAAAAGTTTCGTTTTGCTAGGTGGTCCGTGCGTTTTGTCGTTCGTCGCCAGGCTTCGATCGTCGTCGTCGTTTGGAAAGGCCCCCAGTTGTCGGTCAGTCGTCTAGAAGAGATAAGAAAAGAGGGAAGAAATGAGAGGAGGAGAAGGAGGAAAGGAGTATGGGTAATAAAAGAAATAAAATTTAATAAAATTATTTAATTTATTGAGAAAAGGCAACGATGAGTGAGCTGAGAAGAGACAACAAATTGGTTTTATAAATATTATTATTATTTAAGTAAGAGTTCTGCGCGGCAAACAATATAGTTACTATCAGACTTAAGGCAACCTTTAATTTGTTATATAGACTTTTAATTAGAATTGTATTACTAATAAAAAAATATAAACGTAGTAAAATAGTTTTTAATTTGTTGAGTGTATAATAAGTGATAAGGCTACAGGGGATTATCCAAGGCCCTTTTATAGGCAATGGGTCCTCTGAAGCGCTACTATATCAGTAAATACAATGATTAGAAAGGAATAAAACAAACATATCAAAAGAGTAAATGAAACATAACAATATAGAGAAAAACATGAAACAAATAATTAAAAGCCCAATTAAGAATCCAATTTCCCCGCCATTAATCCCCAAATCAGTAAGTGACAATAGTGAATAACTAAACAAGATTGGAAACATAGGAACTATGAGAAATATAATTCCCAACAGATGGTACATTCTGATTAGAGGACATTTTAAGTGAAACAAAAAATAATTTGACGCAACAAAACAAGCAATTAATCTCAATTTAGTCCAAATTAATTTATTTGTTTTTTCTAACACAATTAAGGGTCAAAAGAAGCGTCCTTAATAATTGTTTAGTATCATATGAGAGGTATTAGTTAATATATAAATTTAAGTAATTAATTTAAATATATTATAAATCAAATTTACACTTGTAATTATAATATATGTTTTTTAATTAATTAAATATAAATTTATAATTATTAAATACATAAAAATGCGCCATTATTTGTAGAATATATTATATTATGCTCAATTTAATTGTATATAAAAATATATATAACCAATAAATTTAATGTAACATTTGTATATAATAAAATTCTTATATAATTTCATTATGCAATAAAATATTAAGTTATATTCATTAAATACAAGTCTTACCCACTCTTTAAGGTTTTATAATTTATATATCATTTACTGGACTCCTGGAATAGCCTGGCTGACAATTTGTGTATATTTTCAATTTCTTTCTTGTGTATCCCTCATCAAGGTGCACCTGTATGTGGGTATGATTTCAGTGGTATGGCTCATAAAATGGCTTGGGGACATCTTTTACAATAATTTTTTATCTAATATTAATTTTTAAATTTATAATTATATATATATTTTTTTAAATATTTTTTACCTTTCAATTTTGTCAGCCAGGCTGTCTCAGGAGTCCAGCAAAATGTACAATATTATGTTGGAGGGAATAAAGTGATGTATTTAATGCATTTTAAATAATAATTTATTACATAATAAAATTATATAAAAATTTAATTAAAATAAGTAAAATAAGTATTATATTAATTTTATTATTAAATAAATTATTTATACACTTTCATCAAACACAATATATTTCATATTCTATATATCATGGCATATTTTTTAGGTATTTAATATTAATAAATTAATAATTCATTGTAAATCTATATTATAATTACAATTGTAAAATTAAAATTTAATTAATTTAATTATATATTAAATCAATCTTCTCATATGTAATAATCCATAAATAATGAGCGCTTTTTGACCCTTAACTGTTTTCAAAAATATTTTATTAAATAAATTAAAATACTTACTTAATAAAATAAATTAAATGCTTAATTTTAATTATTATTCATAACTTTTTTTCACTTAATTTAGTTAATACTCAAATGGAATAGCTAAAACAATTACTAATTTCTGCTTTGGGCTCCAATTGATTATATAAACAATTTTGTAAAAATTATAATTGTTTTTGATAAATTACTCACAGTTTCCCATGTTACAAATTTAAATAGTTCCTCACTATTCTTATTAACTGGGTTGGGAAATAAGTATTGGAAAATTATTTCTTATTTGAGAATTTAATTATTTGTTTCATATTTTTCTCTCAATATCCAAGTTTCACTTATTTTCTTTTATTTTATTGTTTCACTTTATTACTACTTTGTATATACAAATTGGTGGAGCTTCAGAAGACCCCTTGCCTATAAAAAGGTCTTGGGTAATCCCCTTCAGCCCATCACTTACTTTATAAAGACTATTACACCATAATTTATTTTATTAATAAATAAATACAACTATTTTACAAGTTATAACTTCTTTGCAGTAACCAACTCTTTAAGGATTATAAGTAAACTATAGTTCAAAGTTGAATTAAGAGATTATTTTTAATATTATCTAATTGTGTTGATTAAGAAGAGAGAGAAAATACTTAAAAAACTCATATATAATTCCAAACTGTTACAAGTCCTTAACAAATTCCTATAGTTGTCATTAGTTTTATTCCCTTCTTCTTCCTTTGTTTCTTATTATTTCCAGCCAGCCAGCCAACAATTGGAGACCTTTCCAAACAACAATGAAAATTTTTTGGAAGAGCGACTTGATGCACAGACCACCTTGTGTGCGTGAAACCAAATTGTGCTGCCACTGTGAATTGAACTGGGGTCATCCTTATATGGGTTATATAGTAATATTGTTCATCACATTATAGTGATTTTTTGATCACTTTAGTAAGTCTCACTTTGCACCTTAAAATTTTAATACTAAATTTTTATTGCAATGACAGTGCCTTACCTAATTTGCTGAGACACTGAGTGTCAGTGATCAATTTTTATAATCTTTTTTTTTCCTAGTTGACAATAATAGAGAAACCCTCTTAGTCCTAGAAGATCATTATTTTTTGATTATTTATTGAAATAATTAATCATTAAATTTTAATAATATTGGTTGAAAATAATAGTACTGTGTGCTTAGTCCCAATAATTGCCATTTAATTTTGGTATTATTATTTTTGGTTGACATTTATACTTTAATATTTTTCCCATTTTAATAATTAGTGGTTATTATTTTATATTATAAATAAAATCACATTAACCTGAATAAAAAAATAATTTTTATAATTGTTATTTCTATCTGATAAATAATAATCTTAATAAAAATTTTTATTATCATTTTATTTTAACTCAAATAATATATTGATATTAATATTCTTATTGTTTTAAAATATTGAAACCACTTTTTGACAAAATGAGTTTCACTCTTGTTGACAAATAAATGTTTTTTTAGTTATCATGTCTAGTAATTTAACTGAGAGCATGGACAACTTAAATGTGGATGAAATTGAAGTAGAATGTGAGGTTGACTCTGTAGGTTCCTCTAAATTGACTTATAAAAATTATTCTACTGAAAAATATAAATAAAATTCTTCAGGACATAGAAATGTCAGGAGGAGTGGTAAACCCACCTCCCCTAGCAACTCCGAAAGAAGTCCATCCTCAAATCAATCTGGAAGATCTTTTAAAGGGAATAAAAATAAAAAAGATTCCACTGTCACAACAGGTAAACAACTTGTCCAGTTTCATAAAGGAACTAAAGGCAGACAATATGAAATATAAAGCAAAGGTAGAAACCCACTGGGGGAAAATTCAGGAGCTATGTAATCAAAGAAAGGCACATCCTCTTCCCTCACAGGCCAACCAGACTCATCAGTCACACCAATTCCCCAAGTTTTCCAAGCGGAAAACTCTGGAAGTGGAGCAGTGGAAATGGGACTATCTCATGAGACACTACCAACAGAATGCACAGCATCAAACAGCTCATCAAACTGGCCCATACAGGACACAAAATTTCCATCAACTGCCCCATCCTTATCAGGGAGGTAGAAAAAAGAAGGCACAGGGGAAGTTTCCTCCCTTGCCATGGTGAGTGATTTGTTTGATAAACATTTTGGTATTTATAATTATAAATCTTCCTCTACAGGTAATCTTGTTGATCATGGTGAAAGAACTGTCAAACCTATTAAAAGACAACTTTCTGATATGAGTAGCCCTAATGATATAATTAGTAAATTGTCATTTGATGCACCTTTACGTTTAACTTCAAGTTCTTTAATTAATCCTTCTCTTGCAATTAAAAATGATTCTGTTGCCCCTGAGGTATATGTCTTGCTTGAGAAAACTTCTGAGGAAATATTGAAAGATTCTCCTGATTTTAATGTTATCAAAGATAGAATTCTGAGAGATTTGTTGAAACATGAGAATGACAGATTGAATAATCTGCATTTACATTGTAAAGTGAGTTCTTCTACTCAATATACTGCTTATTATAAATTGAAAGACACCTTGAATAATTTTCTTGCTCATCAAAAACAATTGAAAAATGACTACAAGTCTCTTAGGGATAAGGTTTATACTTCGCACAAAAATATTCATGATTTAAAACCCATTGTAGATGAAAATGCTACATTAAGAAAGGAAGATTAATTCTTAAATAAGGAATTAAATACATTGAAAGATGATTTGCAAGCTTTGAGTAATAAATTCTCAGTATATGAAGACCAAAATTTTTTATCTCTTACAAAAATTAATGATAAAATATCTGAACTTCCTAGGTTGAGAAATTCTTTATCTGATCTTGGGGGTAAAATCTCTACCTTAACTCTTATCCCTGATGAACATGTTTGTCAGATTGACAATACTACTCATAGGTCCTTCAGAAATATGGGTTAACAACCTGAAAAAGTGGTTCTTACATCCCTTTGAATGTGTCAAATAAACAGCCTGACAAAATATCTGTAACTTCTTCTGTGGACCACAAAAAGTTTTTCAATACTCATCATGAGCAAACTGTTTCTGTAAATAATTAAATTTCCAAACACCTATCCAGGCTTCAGGAATTAATTACAATGAATAATTCTAAAGTTGAACAGCCAAGTAGCTATAAAAATTGGCCTAAACTTGATCAATATCCCACCTTTGATGGTGATTTTTCATCAGACTGACAGAATTTTATTCAAAGAATTGATAATTTAAAAAATTCTTATGAAATTCCAGATGAAGAAATAGTCTCTAAGCTTATTTCATTATTCTCCAATGTTTCCCTTATGTGGTATGAGTCTGTCTTGCTGGATAATAATCACTATACTTGGGCTGAATGGAAAACATTGATTGAGAATCAATTTGGTGTTTCAAAGTTCAGATTGGCACAACAAAGATTATATGAGAATACTAAATATATATCATCTTCTACTGAGAGACCTATTAGTTTCCTCATGAAAATAACAAAAGTTCTTAGAGCTATGGATTCAAAAATGGACTATGATATTTGGAGAGACAAAATCCTCTATAAATTTCAAAACTCACTGAGAGATTTGATTGTAGCCAGGACTGAGCATGTGAGGGAAAATTCTTCTTTTATTCATATATGTGATGAGGTATTACTCAACCACAGATATGAACCAAGGAAATACCCTTCAAGGCCTTCCAATGACCAAATAAAACCTTCACCAAAACTTCCAGAAAAATCTGGTAATTCCTCTGCTCCAGTTTCTCCAAAGAAATATGCAACTAATACTTGTTATAAACGTAAAAAATCATGGAAAAAGGACATGTTTGTGAAAAGAAAATTCATCTTGTTGAACAAACTGAAGATCCTGAAAATTCTGCAGTTGACATTGATGAGACTTCCAGTGACTGTGATAGTAATATCTCTTATGAGGATGATGCCCTCAATGATGTTTTAATGTTAGAACATGATATTCAATATTTGTATAATTTATCTGAGACATGTAACGTGAATTTATCTTCAGTGGAAAATGCTTTAATTATTAAAGATATTTCTGAAAGCTCCTTATTAATCTCCCCTTTAAGAGAACCAGTTATCATTAATGGTAAAAATGTTGAGGTTGCTCTTGACTCTGGTGCTGGTGGTAGTGTGGTGTCTGAAAAGGCACTTGCTTCAGTAGATAATAATTATCATAATAAATTGTTACCTATAGCATCTGAAAAATGGAGAGGTTATGGCTCTGTCATATGTCCCATTGGAAAATAAAAAACCACTGTCTTTTTTAAATATAATGGTGGCTTTTTCAGAGCTGTGTGTGAATTTGTTGTAATGAAAAATGATAACTTAAGCAATTGGTTTAATATGGGTAAAGACATTTTAACCATTTTTGGTATCAAATTTGATCCAGAAAATAATTGTTTCACATTGGGCTTGAATGGAAAAAGAAAATTTAAAATTTCTCCCCCTAAAAAACATTCTGCACACCTGTTAAAATCTTGTAATTCATTGATTCAGTGTAAAGGGAGACCAACAGAGGAAATGGAAGATTTATTGTTTGAAATAAATAATGCTTTATTTGGTGATTATTTTACTGGTGACCAGAAGTATTCTGTAATTTCTTTAGTTACTTCTTTTCCTATGTCTTTTGCTCATGGATATCATGAATTGGGAGTTGTAAAAGATGAAATGAAAATTTCTTTATCATGTGATTTGAGTGATATTCCTCCTAGTCTGAAGAAAAAACCATATCCTGCTTCCTTAACTAAAAGGAAAGACATTGAGGATAATATTTCTACCTTATTAAAAATGAATATTATTGAAAAAGTGGATGTTACCCCAAAATATTGTGTCATCTCTCCAGTCTTGATTTCTTATGAGAAAGATAAAGCTAGTTTGTGTGGAGATTTTAAAGCCTTAAATACTTACACAGTAGATGATATTTATCCTTTACCAAGGATAAACTCCATACATGCAACCTTACAGGTTGCAAATTTTATTAGTTTCCTAGATGGTAATAAGGGTTATCATCAAATACCTGTTGAAAAATCCCCTAAAGATTTTTTGCTAATTGCAACTCATATGGGAATTTAAAAATATTTAAGGATGCCTTTTGGCCCTAAGAATGCCCCTTTAGTGTTCCAAAAAGTAATGGATAATACATTTCATCATGAGATAATTGAAGGATGGTTGATGGTTTATATTGATGATATCATAGTTTTTTCGAAATTTTTTGATGAAAATATGCAACACTTAGGGAAAGTCTTCCAAAAAATGGATTACATTAACATGACTATATCCTTAAAAAAGTGTAAATTTGGTTTTCAATCCCTAAAAGTCCTGGGTCATGTTGTTTCTGGCTTACAAATATGTGTAGACCATGGTAAAGTTGCTGCTATCCAAAATGTGAAAGCACCAACTTCTGTAAGAGAAATACAAAGTTTTTTGGGAATGTGTGGTTACTATAGACAGTACATTAAAAATTATCAAGTTATAGACCTACCCCTAAACAAATTAACAAGAAAGGATGTAGCTTATATATGGAATGAAGATACTCAAAAAGCTTTTGAAACATTGAAGAAATGTTTAATGACTGCCCCAATCCTGGCCCTTCCAGATTTCAATAAACCTTTTGTTCTCTACAAAGATGCAAATTTTGTTTGACTAGGAGCTGCCCTCCACCAGAAACAAATTATAAATGATAACTTTTCAGAAGTATTAATTTGTTATATTTCAAGAACCTTGAGAAATAGTGAATTGAAGTATGGTGCCACTCAATTAGAAGGCTTAACAGTTTTATGGGCTTTGGAAAAGCTTCATTATTACCTGGATGATCAAAAATTTGAATTAGTTACTTATTGCATGGATGTTAAACCACTCTTAAACTTCAAAACACAAAATAGACATATTTTTAGGTGGCAACTTGCTGTCAAGAATTTAGAGGTAGAATGACTATTATTCACAGGTCTGGATATCTTCATTCCAATGTAGATATGTTGTCTAGATTACCTCTTCCAAATGATGTCTACAATCCAGCTTATGTACCTGAAGATGATATAGTTCATATACATGGTATATATATTGTTGAAATGGAAGAGGAACTATTACAATTGATTCTGGATTAAAATGAAAAATATTCTGATTTAAATAAATTGGTTAAAATCTTTATTGAACCAAAGAATTCTTCTATTCAAGCATTAATAAAAGCTCTTCCTCCAAAATAACAAAAGGCTTTGAATAAAGGAAAGTTTTCCATTGAAGATGGTTATATCTACTACAGGAGAAAGCTTACTAATGTCATTGTTCTTCCTCCTTCCATGAAAGAAACCATTTTAAAGCTTTGTCATGATGAAATATTGGCAGGTCATTTTGATCTTGAGAGAACCATAATCAGAATAAAAAACACTGCTTGGTGGGCCAATATGTCTGAGGACATAAGATTATATGTTGAATCCTGTGATTCTTGCCAGAAATCAAAGAGATTAACTTGGAAATTAGCTGCATTAATGCAGCATATTGAAGCTCCTTATGCACCATGGAAAATAATTAACATGGATTTTGTCACAGGATTACCCATTCCTGGGAAAGACAGTAATAACTCTTGCTGGGTTATTGTGGATAGATTTACAAAAATGTGTAAATTTCTTCCCACTCACAAAGATGTTTCTACTAAGGAGTTAGATTTATTGTGGTGGTCTCATATGTTTAATATTGTTGGATTCCCAAAAGCCATTGTATCTGACAGAGACCCTGAATTCACATCTGAATTATGGATGTCATTGATGGATATATGTGGCTGTGAGTTAAAATTATCTACTGCTCACCATCCCCAAACTGATGGTTTAGCTGAAAGGATGATTAAAACTATAGAGGATATGGTTAGAAGATATTGTGCCTTTAGTTTGGAATATAAAAATAATGGCAGGCTCATTAATTACTGGGTTACTCTATTTCCAGGTCTTGAATTTGCTTATAATAGCCCTTTTCACTCTGTCACTGAGAAAAAGCCTTTTGAGCTTTGGCTAGGATATGTCACAAATACTACTGCTAATATTCTCAATAATAGATTGCCTAAGTTTGAATAACACCCTGATGTTAAATCTTTTGTGAAAATGCAGCAGCTATGCAGATAACATTCTCAGAGCTGTATTGATAAAGCAATTCAATATAAGAAAAAAAGATGGGATAAATCCCATAAAGAATACACATTTAACAAGGGTGATGAAGTGTTAATATCTACTATCCATTTCAATTTACAAGGCAATAACAAATTAAAAGATCCATTTGTAGGTCCATTTGTTGTTAAAAGAATGGTTGGTGATAATGCAGTAGAAGTAGAACTGTATTCTCCATATGATAGAAAACATCCTGTTTTCCCCATCTCCTTTCTTAAACCTTATACTTCCAAAAGTGACTTATTTCCCAAGAGAAGAGGTAGACCTAAGAAAAATCCTCAGGAAGTCACAGAAACTGAAGAAATTAATAAAATTCTAAATAATAGAATTATCACTGCTGAAAAGGATAGTGAATATTTATTGAGATATAAAAATAAATCATCTGAACATGATACATGGATACCTGGAAAAGAAATTTCTAACCTTCCTACTCTGTTAAAAATGTATAAAAAGAAAAAATCTTAGTATTTTTTTTATTGTTTTTTAGAGTGAGGGAGTGTCAGCCAGGATGTCTCAGGAGCCCAGTAAAATGTATAATATTTTATTGGAGGGAATAAAGTGATGTATTTTATGCATTTAAAATAATAATTTATTACATAATAAAATTATATAAACATTTTATTAAAATAAGTAAAATAAGTATTATATTAATTATATTATCAAATAAATTATTTATACACTTACATCAAACATAATATACATCATATTCTATAAATCATGGCATATTTTTATGTATTTAATATTAATAAATTAATAATTCATTGTATATCTATATTATAAATACAATTGAAAAATTAAAATTATAATGGAATTAAAATTTAATTAATTTAATTATATATTAAATCAATCTTCTCATATGTTATAATCCATAAATAATGGGTGCTTTTTGACCCTTAACTGTTTTCAAAAATATTTTATTAAATAAATTAAAATACTTACTTAATAGAATAAGTTAAATTCTTTATTTTTATTATTGTTCATGACTTTTTTCACTTAATTTAGTTTTTACTCAAATAAAATAGCTAAAACAATTACTAATTTCTTTTTTGGGCTTAAATTGATTATATAAACAATTTTGTAAAAATTATAATTGTTTTTGATAAATTACTCACAGTTTCCCATGTTACAAATTAAAATAGTTCCTCACTATTATAATTAACTGGGTTGGGAAATAAGTTTGTGAAAATTATTTCTTATTTGAGAATTTAATTATTTGTTTCATATTTTTCTCTAAATATCCAAGTTTCACTTATTTTCTTTTATTTTCTTGTTTCACTTTATTACTACTTTGTATATACAAATTTGTGGTGCTTCAGAGGACCCCTTGCCTATAAAAAGGTCTTGGGTAATCCCCTACAGCCCATCACTTACAAAATCAAAACTATTACACAATACTTTATTTTATTAATAAATAAATACAACTAATTTTACAAGTTATAACTTCTTTGCAGTAACTACCTCTTAAAGGATAATAAGTAAACTATAGTTAAAAGGTTGCATTAAGAAATTATTTTTATAATTATCTAATTGCTTTGTTTAAGCAGAGAGAGAAAATACTTACAAAACTCATATAAAATTCCAATCTGTCACAAGTACTTTAAAAATTCCTATAGTTGTCATTAGTTTTATTCCCTTCTTCTCCTTCTTATTCTTCCTTTGTTTCCTATTACTTCTAGAAGACCGGCCAACAAATTTTATTTTGTGATAGAAAAAAATTAAAATTAAAATTAAAATTACAATTACAATTAAAATTAAAATTAAAATTAAAATCAAAATTACAATTAAAATTAAAATTAAAATTAAAATTAAAATTAAAATTAAAGTTAAAATTAAAATTAAAATTAAAATTAAAATTAAAATTAAAATTAAAATTAAAATTAAAATTAAAATTAAAATTAAAATTAAAATTAAAATTAAAATTAAAATTAAAATTAAAATTAAAATTAAAATTAAAATTAAAATTAAAATTAAAATTAAAATTAAAATTAAAATTAAAATTAAAATTAAAATTAAAATTAAAATTAAAATTAAAATTAAAATTAAAATTAAAATTAAAATTAAAATTAAAATTAAAATTAAAATTAAAATTAAAATTAAAATTACAATTAAGATTAAAATTAAAATTAAAATTAAAATTAAAATTAAAATTAAAATTAAAATTAAAATTAAAATTAAAATTAAAATTAAAATTAAAATTAAAATTAAAATTAAAATTAAAATTAAAATTAAAATTAAAATTAAAATTAAAATTAAAATTAAAATTAAAATTAAAATTATAATTAAAATTAAAATTAAAATTAAAATTAAAATTAAAATTAAAATTAAAATTAAAATTACAATTAAGATTAAAATTAAAATTAAAATTAAAATTAAAATTAAAATTAAAATTAAAATTAAAATTAAAATTAAAATTAAAATTAAAATTAAAATTAAAATTAAAATTAAAATTAAAATTAAAATTAAAATTAAAATTAAAATTAAAATTAAAATTAAAATTAAAATTAAAATTAAAATTAAAATTAAAATTAAAATTAAAATTAAAATTAAAATTAAAATTAAAATTAAAATTATAATTAAAATTAAAATTAAAATTAAAATTAAAATTAAAATAATAATATATAATATATTAATATATTTATATATATAATAATAGTAATAAATAGTAGAATTTTTTTAGGATTCATATATATATAGTTTTTTAAATCATTTAAAATTTCTGGCAGTATCCTGAACAGCTAAGGAAATTTTTCTTTAGTTGAAGAGAGCACTGGTAACGTCTCAGGAGATGGTCTGTTGAATATTTCAACTTCTTCAAATTGAAAACTTTGTTTTTGGCCAAGCAAAGTGGCCATTTTAAAGTTACGTTTCAGAACTTGCTCTCTTGGAAATACTTTGGCACAATCTTTTGGGAGATAATCTTTTTAATAGGCTAAGTTAACATTGAAATTCCAAAAATGTTGTTGAGGGACCTCATTGCATTTCACCATAGTTAAAGTGGGTTCTTAATCAGGAATATGCTAAGAAGAAAGAGAATAATGGGATCCAGAAGAATCTACATCAGGTCATCAATAAAAGTCAAGATATATATTTAAAAGAAGAATGAAAATTTGAATTGGTTAATAAAGTCAACTTTTTTAAGCTCTAGATTTAAAGGCAGGCTTGGTATAAATTTTTTTTAATTAGGGATGATTAGGGATTTTAAATGTTGTGATAAGAAGGTGGTTTTAGGAAAGTAAGGTAGTCTTTTGATGGAGTAGGTATAGTGTCAGGCTGAGATCAAGTACAGAGACTTGAAATATCTTGAATAGCCAGTTGTCTTGTAAATTTTAATGGTCCTATATTAATACTGTAGTTCAAATCCTATAAGTTTAAAATATAACTCAATATAAGAATCTCACTAACTTTAATCTAACTAATTATAAATGGGTTACAATATTATAGTTTGTAGAAAAATAGATGTAGTAGTTCAAACACTATTCAAGGACTTTAAAAGTAATATTGATATGTATTGTAATTTTAAGATTTATATATTTTAATTTTAAAGATTAAGAATGTAGAAAATAAGACCATAAACCCCCTCCTTTTATACCCAATAGTTCCTCCAATGAACCCCTTGATTTACCAGCTCTATACATGGTGTGGTCTTCCAACATTGGCAGGGGCCTTTTTTGTGTGGTTTGGTGCTTTTTGTGCATGTCTTAATTGACATTGGTTGAAGAATTAGGAGTTTTTCTGGATTTATTCCATGAATATTTGGACTGCGGGTATGTGGGTACTACCATTGGATAGCCCCGGTTTTTCTCTAAATTTCATGTCTTGTGGACATTTTTCATATTCTAAGTTTTAAGGGGTCATTTCCTCACATTTCATTATATAAGATAGCTGTTTAATTTTGTTTTTCGTGTTTTACGGGCTAACCTTAAGTCTTAGTGTTAAGTGCTTAGTATTATTAGGTAGGGCTAATTTAGCTCTACGTTTTATGTCTCAATGTTGTCATAGCTTAATTTCTTGTCTTAAGGGTTTTAGTAGTGGTAGTGCATTTTTCTAAGTAGATTAGATGTTTTTAGTGGTTTTCTGGCTTCAGGGAGGCCCAGCCGCCTCTGTTTTAGGAGGTTGGGGAGCACTTCTGAATGGTTTTTATTCAATTTGTCTGGTACAGGTGCCAAATGCATTGCTGTGCATCGATCTTAGAGGGGTGGTCTGTGTGTATATACTGCATAAGACAGTTTAGGGGATATCTAATCATCATACAACCATCTGGTGAATATATATGGTTTTCTCAGGCAGTTTCCACTGTTGTTGGCCACATTTTGGGCTGTGTTTTGTTGCAAGTAAGTTCTTTATTTAGCTTTACTAGCAACTGTTTTCTCTGTTATAGTCTTGCAAGCTATAGCAAGTATCATTGCTGCCTCTGGTGTGGATTTTCAACCTACATCAAGTATCATTGCTTTCTCTGGTGTGGACATTGGTCTACCTTTCAGTTCTTTGGTCTGGTAGTCTGTCTGGGGACTACTTTCTTGGCTGATCAAGCAGTCGAGTGTTTGGAAAAGAGACTTTTGATAAACAGGAACCAATTTACTGTAGCAGGTAAATCTCACTTGTTTTTCTAAAGGGACAGGGGTTTTTCTTTCTGGTTTTACTCCAACTCCCTTGGTCAAGGCCTATAGCTAGCACTATGGGATTGTCTACATTTCTGGAGCCCAATGTGGGGTTTTAGAACCTGCTAGTTCTTTGGAATCTCTGTTGCCTGTGATTGGCTCTTCCTGTGTTTTGGACTGGAAGAATGACTTCTGGTTCTTCTATTCCTGTGATGACTGTCAGTGTGGGGGATGGTCCTCCTGCTGTGATGGTTAGGGAGTGTGATAGGATTAAAACTTGGAATGGTACCAAGTTTAATGGTGAAGATTTGAGGTGTTTTCTGGAGAATTATGAAACTGCTTCTGGTGTGGATGGTGCTTCTTACCTGGACATGGTGAAGCAAATTATCTTCTTCATTGGTGATAGGGAAGTGGTGAAGGAGGTTGTGGCCATGCCTGGCTACAAGAAGAGGGATTGGAAGTTGTTGTGTAGGGAGATGGTGGACAGATGGGGTGTCAGGTTCACTATGGTGGATCTGAACAAGGTTGTCAGTGAATGGCAATCTTTTGGTGGGGTTGGTAACTTGCATAGTTACAGGAAGTCTCTGCTGCAGTTTGATCCTGTGGTGGAATATTTGGTGGAAGTTGAGGAGCTGGCACATGAAAATGCTGCCAAGGATGTTTTTTGGTCTGCCCTGGCTAGAGATGTCATGATGGATGTGTTGAAGAAGCTGTCAAGGAAGGACTTGATGAAGACTCTTTCTAATGGGGATCAGAAGTTGCCTGCCTTGGAAAAGGTTAAGGAGGCTGTGGAGGCCCATTTGAAGTTATTGGCTGTGGACACCTATCAGGAGGGGTGTGCCAAGTATGTCAGCAAAGTCAGTGAGGCTTTGGCTGAAGAGGAGGTTAGAGTGAAGAGGGAAGAGAAACATTTGGTGCAGGTTCCCAAACAGGAGAGGGACCCAGTGGTGGAACAGTTGACTGATCCGACAAAACAGCTACATATTTTTGTTCAGGAGGCTAAGAAGGTCAACAAGGCTCCTTCTCAGCCTAGAGATTTGGATAGGAGGGCTGGTAGGAGTGATCTTTGGGTCTGCTCTTATTGCAGCAGGAGGGGGCACAAGTCCAATGATTGTTGGGCTCTGAAAAGGCATGTGTCTGATCGAAAGGTGGAGTTTGATGGCAGGGTTTTGAAGTTCCCTGATGGTTCATTTGTGAAGCCCAGTGAGGGGCAGGCTCCTGTTGATTTGGTCAGGAGAAGGGCTGGTCTCAACCAAAGGAGTCCAAGGTTTGGGGAGATTCCTGATCAGGGGAATTCTTCTGGTAAAGAGAAGGATTATGTCAAGGGAAAGGGGAAGGAGGCCAATAAGGTCTCTTTTTCTACTTTCTTTGGTGGCTTAGAGTTGTATTCTTGTGGTGGACAGTCAAGTGGGGAATGCTTGGCTGGTGTTTATGATGTGAAATCCGGAATGGTGGGAAGGCCTAAGAGTAGTTCTCAGGCACAACCAAAGCCAAAGGCTTAAAAGGTGGATCCTAAGCTGAGTGCATCTAGGAAGAAGTACAGCAAAGAGGAGCTGTACAAGATGCAGAAGGGTATGGCAGACATGCCCCCCCAGTTTTGGTGCATTGGACATGAATGGTGAGCCAATGCCCATGGATGTTGATTCTGACTCTGAGGAGGGTGTCCCTTTGGCTTCATTGCCAAAGCCTGCTAGAGTTAGAGGGTCTGGTGAGGGATATGGTTTGGTTCCTGTTGATGGTAAATCTGTTGGTGGTGCTGGTCCTCAAGAATCTTCTAGGACCAAGGTGGTGAAGCCAAGGGCTCACTTTGAGAGGCCAGTAGTTTCTGGTCAATCTAATGTTATTGACTCTGTTCTGGAAAGGATGAATCAGGGTCAGGTTTCCCTTTCTTATGGGGAATTGTATGCTATCAGTCCTGGGTTGGCTGATATACAAAAAAGGTTGTTGACCAGGAGAAGAGTGTCTTCTGACGAAGTGGAATACATATGTGATTCTGCTGAAAAGTTTGGAGAGGGGTTGGAAACTCATTTTTCTGCTCCTCTGGGATATGTCAACATCACTCTGAATAGCAGGGAGACTAGGGCATTGGTAGATTCAGGTTCTCAGATTAACCTGATTTCTTTGTTTGAGGCTACTCATCTGGGCCTCCCCATCAAAACAGGTATTGGTTGAAATTTGATAGGGATTGGTGGTCATTGCACTGAATTGGTTGGAACTTCCGAGTTTGTGAAGTTAGATATTGGTGGAGCCTCAGGGAAGGTTCATTTTTATATTTCTAAATGAACAGTTAAAGCTGTTTTGGGTGGGCCATTCTTGATGGATTTTCAGGAAAGTATTGGTTATCAGTTTGACATGGGGATCAGTTTGGAGTTGACTGGTGAAGATGAGAGAAGGCTTCACATGAGGTTATCATCTCCTGGAGATGATGGTTGTGAGACTAGGCCTGGTTTGTCTTCCATGTGTCAATGCACGGATTGTTGTAGGAGAAGAAGAGATGTGGATGCTGCCTCTGGTTTTTTGGAGTGTGGCTCAGGCTCTAGTGAGGGTCTGTCTTTTTTAGAGTGATGAGGTCTGATCACCCTAGTGCTACAACCTCTCCCCAAGATGAGTAAATCCCAGGTTGTAGTAGGTCAGCTCCCTTGGAGATATACCAAGTGGATTTTCAAACTTCTCTTTTTAATGTTTCTCTTCTCTGAAAGTATTCTTCAAGTTTTTTATCAAGTCTCTTTTCTCTCTCAAGATTCTCAATTATTTTTAACTCAAGTTCAAAAACGAAGATTGGTCATATATCTTTATTGAAAGATATACGGAAAAGCTTTGGGGTGGTGAGATTGGGGTCTAAAAGTAAGTCCTCCCATTTGTGCACCGCTAGGGTTTCTTCTACACCTTTCAAAAACATTACCTGGGCCACACCTGTGAGCATTGGGGAAATCACTGGAATTTTTGTAGGTCAGAAGAAAAAAAATTCAAGATAATTCAAGAAAATCAAGAAAAAAAATCTAAAGATAATGAATAAAGAAGATCATCAAGATTGATTTTTGGACCTCCAGCAAGAGGATAAACTGCACTATTTATAAAGAGTGGATTCTGAAGAAGAATCAAGATTTGAAGATTTGGAAGATGTAAGTGAAGATGAAGATTTGGGGTTGTGGAAAAGTTTTGGAGTGGTGAGATTGGGGTCTAAAAGTAAGTCCTCCCAATAGTACACCGCTAGGGTTTCTTTTACACCTTTCAAAAAAATTACCTGGGCCACACATGTGAGAAATGGGGAAACACTTGGTTTTTGTTCCAGGTCTGGTGACAAAGATTTCCCAAAGATCCCTCAAGTTGAAGGTGGCGCAGAAGATTAGGCCTGTCAATGAGCCTATGCTTGTGGGATTGAATCCCCCGCTGAAGAGACCTCCATTGTCAAGAGATCTGTACTGTACTCCTTTGGTGAAGAACCCTTCAGATTTTGTAGAGACAGCTAGGGTGATGGTGGAAAGGTTGAAAGTTGTTAATTTTGGTCCTGATGGGTGGTTGTATGAAGAAGAAAAGAAGTTGTTGTTGCACGTTATTGTGCTGAGGGGAAAAGCTGTGGCATTTGCTGAGGAGGAAAGGGGTGTATTGAAACACTCTTATGCGGAACCTTACTTGATTCCTGTGGTTTTTCATGAACTGTGGCAAATAAAACCTATTCAAGTTCCAGCTGCTATCAAAGAGGATTTTGTGGAGATTGTTAGGGAAAGAGTCAGGACTGGGTTATACAAAAAATCAACATCCAGTTACTCAAGTCTGGTTTTCTGTGTAAAGAAGCAGAATGGAAAGTTGAGGGTGGTTCATGATCTTAGAGCCTTGAATAGAGTCACAATCAAGGATGCTGGTATGCCACCAAGTGCAGAGGATTTTATTGAAGCTTTTGCTGGAAGGGTGTGTTATGGATTGGGTGATATTGTGGGCAGTTATGATGAGAGAGAACTCCATACGGATTCAAGGCCTCTCACAACTTTTGAGACTCCTTTGGGAAGATTTCAGCTCACTAGGTTGCCTCAAGGAGCAACTAATTCAGTGGTGGTCTATCAAGCAAAGATGGCTTGAATTTTTCAGGATGAGGTCCCTACTCATGCTGGTATTTTCATTGATGATGGTGGAATTAAAGGACCATCCACTGATTATGGTAATGAGGTGCTGAAACAGAATCCTGGTATAAGGAGGTTTGTTTGGGAATATGCAATAACTCTAGAGAGAGTGTTGTTTAGGATTGAAGAGGCTGGTTTGACCATTTCTTGGTCAAAATTTTGTTGTTGTGTTCCTGCTTTGGAAATTTTGGGTCATGTGGTATGTAAAGAAGGAAGGATTATTGCAAAGAAAAAGATTAATAAAATTCAGTCATGGCCAAGGCCTAAAAATACTACTGAAGTCAGGGGATTTTTGGGTGTGTGTGTTTATGTCAGGATGTTTATTAAGGATTTTTCTTTGTTGGCTTCACCTTTAAGGAGGCTGACCAGGAAAGACGCAGATTGGGAATGGACTGAAGAGTGTGAAGAGGCTTTTCAGAAGTTGAAGAAGGTGGATGGTGAAGATATTGTCCTTCACAAATTGGATTATGGTGTTGATGCTGGAAAAATTTATCTGGCAGTGGAATCAAGTTATATTGCTGCTGGTGCTGTTTTGTCTCAGGAAGATTAAACTGGGAGTGTCAGACCGGTAAGGTATGAGTCTGTGGTGTTTAACAAAGTGGAATATAGGTATTCTCAGCCTAAGTTTGAATTGTGTGGTGTAGCAGAAATTTTTAAGAAGCTACAAACTGTTTTGTGGGGGCAGAATTTTGAGCTGCAGGTGGATGCAAAATCTCTGGTTCAGATGATCAACACACCTAGTCTTCTAAATGCTCCAATGACTAGGTGGGTGGCATTTATTCAACATTTTTCTTTTGACCTGGTACAAAAACCGGGCAAACTTTTACAATGCCTGATGGATTATCAAGGAGGCCACCTACAGATGAGGATTCTGATTTGGAAGAGTTTGATGAAGATGTTCCAGTGGTTAGGGCCAGCACAAAGGGTGCTGAAGATTTTTCTTTCCTCCCCCATGAGGCTAAACTGGATGATTGTTCTGACCTCCCCCAAGAGGTTAAACTGGCTGGATCGTTCATGATTGGGTTCAATCTTGTGAAGAATGTCAAAGAAGAAGTCATTTGAAACCTAAAGAGGTTGGACATGCTACTGGTGAAGCAACTGTGTTTGGAAGAGTCAGTCTGGATGCTGTCCATATTAAAGAGGGCAGATATAAATACTTGATTGTTTCTAGGGATGATTTGTCTGGTTGGGTTGAGGCAGTGCCTCTGGTTTATTTGACTGCCAAGAACGTGGCAGAAATTTTGAAGAAAGAGTGTATTTATAGATATGGGTTGATGAAGTTGGTGACTGTTGATGGTGGGCCAGAGTTTGGGGCTGAATTTAAGGAAGCTGTGGCAAGCGTTGGTTCTAAAGTTAGAGTAGCAACGCCATATTATCCAGAAGCTGAAGGCATGGTTGAAAGAGGCCATCAAGTTATCAAGAATGCTTTGGTGAAAATGTGTGAAGATAGTGCTGAAAAGTGGAGGCATTATTTTCCCCTGGTGTTATTTGCTGATAGGGTCACTGTGAAAAGGACAACTGGCTATTCTCCTTATGAATTAATTTTTGGTCAGAAAGTGGTTCTGCAAGTGGACTTGGAAGCTGTATCCTATCTTGGATTTGATTGGGATGATGTGCACTCAACAGAATATTTGCTCTGGATGCAACAGTTGGAATGTAGAGAGGAATGTCAGGAGAAGGCATACTCTAGAATAATGAAGATAAGAAATCAATCAGTCAGATACTGGGACAAGAAGTTGGCTCATAGACTAAGGAATCCCTTGAAACCTGGTTTTTTGGTTTTGGTTTATAATAGAAGTTTGGAGAGTCAGTGGGGAAAGATGTTTGCTGACAGATGGAATGGACCTTACAGAGTCAGATCTCAGGTGTCTGGAGGTTCTTATGTTCTGGAAGAGTTGGATGGTGCAGTCTTAAAGAAGAGAGTGACTGCAGATAAGGTGAAGAGATTTTATCACAGAGGCACAAGACATGAAGAAGATTGACTCTGCAATGAGGATAAACTATGGAACGTTCTTTAAATTTTAGATTTTGGTGTTGCAGAGCAACTTTTGTGTTGGAAACTTTTGTTAGAGGGTACCCATGGGCAGGGCCTCTAGATTTTGCCTTGGCAAGTGTGGGGGTGACTGATGGGTTGGCTGCTCTATCAACAGTTACCCCAGATTGTCTGTTTCCAACCCCTTCTCTTAATTTGGTTGAACCCTAGTATTGGTTTCTTTTCACAGGTTTTAGTCCTCTACGACTTTAAACTGGAAATTCCTTGGGTCTTCAAGTGCCGGACTCTTCACTTTTATTGGTTATGGTTATTGTGTTAAATGTTGTGTTTTTTTGGTTAGAAGGTACCCAGGGGGGGGCTTCTAGATTTTATTTGGGCAAGTGTGGGAGTAACTGATGAGCTGGCTGCTCTGTAAAACAATTACCCCAGAATGTCTGTCTGAAGTCTTTTGTTTGTCCTAGTTGAATTCTAGTTCTGTGTTATTTTTCAGGTTTTTAGTCCTCTATGACTTTAAACTGGACTGCCTTGGATGCCTTTTGGTGCTTATGGATTGGTGGTGGATCACTGGTGGTCTCCCATCATTTTTACTTATTGGAGGGAGCCCACCCAGTGATCATTTCTATGGACGGGACTTTCTCTTACTAGACCTCCTCTGAATCTGGATCATCTATGGAGCTGGACTGTCTTTGAATTTGTAGTTATGTGTTTGCTAGATAGTAGTTTTAGATTATTTTCTTTTTTTCTCTTTTTTTCTTTTAATTTTTTTATGGGGGTTGTTTAAAAATTATAAAATCAAATATAGGGTATTATCACATCAGGGTCACCTGGATGTGGGCAAGCATTGGTGGGGAAAGGCTCATCAATTGGCCGGTGTGGCATTCCAAATCTGGGTAGGCTACTTAGGTGAAAATTTGATTGGACCTTGGTTGGAAGAAAATCATGGTGTTAGCAGGTGTTAATTTGGTTGAAGGGAGTTAACTGGATTTTTTTTGGGTGGATTTATGGTGATTTTTGGAGGATTTATGGTGATTTTTGGAGGATTTATGGTGATTTTTTGGAGGATTTATGGTTTTTGGAATGGATATATGTTGGTATTCCTATTGTTATTTGATGTTTTCATGGATTGGGTATTGGTTTTACTGGATTTTCTTGGGCTCTCTTGGTATTTTTGGTGGATGCAGTGTGCTCATGGAGTAGCCATTTTTTCCAGTGCACTCCGGTGCACTCCGGTGCGCTCCGGTGATTTTCCAGTGCAAAAGCGAAGTGTACTGGAAAAATTCTGTCATTGTGGAAAAGTTTGGTTATGGTGAAAAGATTAACTCACTCTGGCCAAATTAGCTCATTATGGCAAAAAGAGCTCATTGTGGAAAAATTTTCTCACAATGGGAAAGTCTGATCACCAGTGCAAAGTTTGGTCACTGCAGAAAAGTCTGTGCACTGTGGTAAAGTTTGGTCACTGTAGAAAAGTCTGATCACCAGTGCAAAGTTTGGCTATTGTGTCAAAATTTGGTTAGAATTTATTATGCTTGTTAGATCAATAGTTTATTGTAGATCCTATGCATGTAGGGTATTGTTGGAAAGGTCTGGAGGAGGAGAATCAGATAGAAAGGGGGGAATCTTAGTCTTCTAGACGTTTTTTGTCTTTTAGTTTCGATAATAAGGGTCTTTTTTGATAATTAACAATATTCAACATATAACAACAATTATAATAAAAAATATCCACATATAGGGTACTATTGGATATCTCTCATCCTGGGTGACTCAAAGTTATTTTTTTTCTTATAAAATTTATAAAATAAAAATATAATAAAGAAAACTCTTTAATTTTGGTGCAAAACTGGGTAAATCTGGGGCAGACCTTTAATAAGGCACCTTTGAACAGATCATCCCAATGGTAGTTTCTGGGGTACTTTACTGTACTTTTCAGTCTCTGGGGCAAGTTTTGCGGCTTGTTCTAAGTATTTGCTGTGACTAGTATCAGTGTAATCTGGTATTAGGTATTTGTTTTTGGGGTGTAATAATTTATTGCACTTATTTTTTTCTATATTATAGGTTTCCAACACTTTCAAAGTCTTTCTCTCAGATTTTCAACTTATCCAGCTCTTCAATCAGATCTTCAAGCTTAGTTAATTGAATCTTATGTTTACTTAGAGGGACAGGGATTTCTTTTTGTTTTTCCAACTCCCTTGGATTCTGCCTGCAGCAAGGTGACTGTAGGAGTCTACTCTACACCGGGAAATTCTATTTTCTTTTTTATTTATTTCATTTATTTCTGTGTTTCATTATTTTTATTATCTTCATTAATTTCTAAATTTTTATCATTAATCATTTAAAACATTTAATTGTCTATCCACATCAAGGTCCACTTGGATGTGGGTAAGGTATCAGGGGATCAGCTCATCAATTGGCTGGGGGATACCATTTTTTTATTATTATTTTATAATTATTTATTTATTTCATATTGTTTTATTTATTTCATTTTAATTTTCTTTTCAAAAACTTCTTATTATTAGTAGTTTAGTAGGATAATATCAGGTTGTATAAAAAAAAGTTTTCTGAAATTTTTTTTTATTTGATTATTTTATTTATTGTTATTGTTTTATTATTATTATTAATTTTTTTTCTAATTTGTCATTGTGTTGCAGGAGCTCATTGTCTGGATGATGAAGCTTCTGGAGGCTGGTCTGTATTGTGTTGGCGTTTTTGCCTTTTGTTGGGATTGTGGGAAGCGTGGTGATCTTTGAAGTGGAGCCTGCTGGAAATATGGTACGGGTTGTAATGGGCAGGAATTGGATTTGAAGGAAGTTCAGAGGAGGAAGAAGAAGAGGCAGGAATGGAGTGCTGGAAGGTGTGCTTAATGATCCTAGACATCTTCCAGTTGTTGTCCAACAGACGCTTTCTCAGGGATTTCTCAAAGTCATTCAAAGGTCCATGGAGGGCAAAGGGTTTCAGCATAATGGAACAAATGGTGCTGAGGTGTTGCTTCATGTCTCCATAATCCAAAGTTAAGGAAGTTTAAAGAGGTTGGCCAACTCCAATAGTAGATTCAGGGGGAGGGGTGCCAACTAGACAAGAAGAAATGGATCAGTAATTAATTTTGGTTGCTGAAGAAATGGGATGATTTAATTTGGTACTTACAGATTGGGAGCTCATCAAATTTGTAAGCGGCTGGGATTAGGACTTCTGAAGATTTTGAAAGGGTGATGGTTTGTAGATCAATCAGGGAAAGATATGGATTCTCTTGGTCTTCCTCTGAAAGTTTTTGAGAAGGTGAACTTGGAGGCTCATGTTCCTGGGGCCTAGTGGGAGCAGCAGGGCTGTTGTTGTTGTTGTTAATATTTTGGGTGGTTTCAGCTGGATGAGGTGCTGGTGGTAGAGTACCAGGGTTGTTATAGGATGGAGCAAGAGAGGGTGATCTGGAAACGGATTGATCTCTTCTGGATGGAGCTCTTGAGGGAATGGAACTGTCAGAAGAATAGTTGGCTGACAGAGGAGAGGTGTAGGTTCTTTGCCTTAACTGGGGGTGAAGATTTTGTTTGGGTGATGTGTTGGGTGCTCTGGTGCCTTCCTGAAGTCCTCCGGCAGGTCTCTTAGAATTTTGGGAAATTTTGGTATTTTTTGACCTTGGTAAGGTTGGCTTCATTGCTCTGGGAGCAGTGGGAGGAGGTTGCTTAGAGTTGTTTTTGTTGGTTGGAGGAATTTGGTTTATTTCTGGTTATTTTTGGAATTTTTGAGCCAGAGTTTCTCTGTCTAGTGAGGCAGCCGGGCTGCCTGGACGCGGTCTAGCAGCCTAGGAGCGGATTTTGAAGCTTTTGAAGCTGGATTAGCAGAGATAAAAGCTGCTTCTTGGGGAGCTAAGGCTGGTCTTTTGGGAAGAGTTCTCGAAGCTGAGTTCTTGGATCTTCTGGAAGGTGCTGAGGATAAAGAGGAAGAGGATGGACCAAGTTCTGGGGATCTGGTATGGGATCTAGAAAAGTATTTATGAGTGGGTGAAGGAGGAGGAATAGGGTAGTTTGCCTCTCTGTCACATTTATTCTTCTTGGAGTAGCAAGAGTCACAGGCTTTGTTGTAGAATTTGGCTTCAGGAGCTGGAAGAGTGAATGTGCAAGGTCTGCACATGTGGATGCACTGCTGGCAGGCATAGTCCTTGGGAGCAGTGAAGAAAGGAAGGTTAGAAGGGTCAACAATAGGAAATCCAGCCATTATGTGTGGTGAAAAGATAAGATGAAAGTTTTATCAGTGGTTGGGTAGATGATGAAGTGAAAGGTGGGAGTTCAGCGGACTGGCGGTGGCTGTATTCTGCATGGAATTAACTGGGTCCTTTCTATGCAAATTCAAAGTCTGTAAAGACTTTAAACTGAACACTGTGTTAGTCCCCCAAGACTATAAACTGAGGAATGGGTCTTGTTGCTGGAGTTGGTTTAGAAAGATTGGCAGAGGGTATCCACAGGGGGAGCCTCTGAATTTAGCAAAGGTAAGTTTGGGGGTAATTGATGGGCTGGAAGCTCTATTCACAATTACCCCAGAATTTTAGTTTTTTCTCTGTGTCTTAATGTGGTTGATCTCTGGTTCTGGGTTTATGATTTAGGTTTTGAGTCCCCCATGACTATAAACTGAGGATGGTCCCCCAAGACTTAAAACTGAGTGTTGTTTGTGGTTACATCCTATAGAGGGTGTGGTCAAGTTTTCTTTTCTGAATCATGCTCAAGTACTAGTGGAATTACAGAGGGAATCAAGAGATGAAAAGAAGTGTTCAGAATTAGCCTTGAACTGGTGGATGAGGTGCCTTCTTTTCTCAATGTCCTGTGGATATATTGCAGGAGTGGATTGGAAGTAGTGAAGCAGAAGTTGTTTCTTTTGAGATGTGTGTTGTTGGAACTTGGCCTTAATTGTGGGAAGGTGGTTTGGTGTTGGTGGTGCAATGGATCCTACATTGTAATCATCACTGTCAGAAGATGGAGGAACTGAGAAGTCATCAGTTTTAAAGTTTGAAGGAAGAAATGAAAGCTCTTTACCATCAGATGGACCAGGGATGGTAGAACTGGTTGTATTATGGGTTGTGGCACGTAGCTTTTTGATGATTCTGGGTATCATGATGGATGGCCTAGATCTTTTGGTTCTGGTAGAAGATGGACCAGGTTGAGGTGGAGGCAAAGCTGTTGCAGAGGATAATGGACCAGGTCTGTAGCAGGTCTTCTTTCTGGAGTGGCAGATATCACAGGACATTCTGTATGGATGGGCCAGAGGTGTGATGGTGAAGATTAGGTTATTGTTAATGCAGTATTGGCAGGGGCCCATGTCAGTAGCAGATTTGGAAAGAAAGCTGAAAATGGTGGTTGTGGTATAGGAGAATGTGGAAATTCTCTATTGGAGGGAGGATTTGGTCTTCCAACATTGGCAGGGGCCTTTGTTGTGCGGTTTGGTGCTGTTTGTGCATGTCTTAATTGACATTGGTTGAAGAATTGGGTGTATTTCTGGATTTATTCCGTGAATATTTGGACTGCCGGTATGTGGGTACTACCATTGGATAGCCCCGGTTTTTCTCTAAATTTCATGTCTTGTGGACATTTTTCATATTCTAAGTTTTAAGGGGTCATTTCCTCACATTTCATTATATAAGATAGCTGTTTAATTTTGTTTTTTGTGTTTTACGGGCTAACCTTAAGTCTTAGGGTTAAGTGCTTAGTACCATTAGGTAGGGCTAATTTAGCTCTACGTTTTATGTCTCAATGTTGTCATAGCTTAATTTTGTGTTTTAAGGGTTTTAGTAGTGGTAGTGAATTTTTCTAAGTAGATTAGATGTTTTTAGTGGTTTTCTGGCTTCAGGGAGGCCCAGCCGCCTCTGTTTTAGGAGGTTGGGGAGCGCTTTTGAAGGGTTTTTATTCAATTTGGCTGGTACAGGTGCCAAATGCGTTGCTGTGCATCGATCTTAGAGGGGTGGTCTGTGTGTATATACTGCATAAGACAGTTTAGGGAATATCTAATCATCATACAACCATCTGGTGAATATATACAGTTTTCTCAGGCAGTTTCCACTGTTGTTGGCCACATTTTGGGCTGTGTTTTGTTGCAATTAAGTTCTTCATTTAGCTTTACTAGCAACTGTTTTCTCTGTTATAGTCTTGCAAGCTATAGCAAGTATCATTGCTGTCTCTGGTGTGGATTTGCAACCTACATCAAGTATCATTGCTTTCTCTGGTGTGGAAATTAGTCTACATTTCAGTTCTTTTGTCAGCCAGGCTACTAGACTTACCCGGTGTGGTGATCCAAACCTGGGTAGGCCTTTGGAGTGCATTTTTGGGGGTATTTGGTATGTAGGGTGTTATTGGGGTTATGGTGTTATTAGTAAATTTTTTCATCTTTAGGTGGTAGTTAGTAGTGTTTATGGAGGCTTAATCTAGGGTCACTTATTATGTCTCAGCTTAATGTCATTTCTTTTCTCTTCATTTTGGTATTCCTTATGGGTGGTTACCTTGTTTTATAGGGTAGTTATGGTGTTGTTATTGGTATTTATTGGATGTTTATTGCTTAGTGGTGATTATGTAGGCTTAATCTAGGGCCAATTATTATGTCTCAGCTTATTATCCTTCATTTTCTTTTCATTTTGGTATGTCTTATGTGTGTTTATTTTGTTTATTAGTGAAGTTTTGGGTTTTTAGGGTTTTTTGGGTTTCTATGGGTTGTATGGGTGTTTTAGGGCCTAGAAGCAGCCAGCCTGTCCCCAAGCGGCCAGCCTGCCCCTAAGCGGAGCCGCCTGGGCACTGGGGAGGTGCTAAAATGCACTTTTATGCATGAAAAAGGCTGGGAAAGCTGGATTTTGGCTGGGGAATTGGTCAGGGTGGTCTGTGCACTGGCTGTATGATGCGTGTTGTGGTAGCCTAAAGTTTAGTATGGCACCTAAGTACGTAAATGGAGTTATTACGGCGTGCAAGATTGGTGTTATTATTTTTTATAAAAGGGTTTTATTTAATTTGTTTGAGTTTTAAATATGAAGAAATTGGTTAAAAGCAAATGCCTACGCGGAAACAATTTATTTTACAAAGAAAACTTATTTTTACGGTCTGAAAAAATTATAAGTATCAAGTCGAGTCACTCAAGAACCTTGGGAAAATTTTCCAGAATTTTTACTATTTTTCTTATATTTTTAAATGAATTTTAAAGATTTATAGAAATATTTACGTTTTTAGAAAATACTTAACTTTGATGAATTTTCACGGGGTGATTAGAGCTGCGTAGGCTATGAAAATTGGTTGGGAATGTAAAGGGGAAGTGGCTCTATCATGTGTAATTTTTCTAGATTTTTTATTATAGTTTTAAAGGTTCTAATTGAGTCTGGAAGTCCAGACCGACTCTGCTTGGACTCCGCTTGGACTCCGTACGGACTCTGGGTGAGCTCTGGAGGGAAAACTTAGGCATGTGACTAGCTATACTTAAGAGCCTCTCAGACTCGAAATTGGGCATCATCAATCAATCATCATACAATCATCAACGAACATACAGCTTAATCTTTAACCACCACGGTCTCATTTTTTATTACTCAACAAATTAAATAAATTTGTAATACCCTTATAACTTTATATTTTATAAATAACATTTTAGAAATACTACTCAACAATTTAAATCACACTTCATACAGGGTATCTTTAGAAAGGTCTTCATCATTGGGACTTGATTATTGCTGTCTCATAAAAATTCAAATTATTATAAAAACATAAAAGTCAATCTTTTCAGATCTTTCACTGGTACGCCTTAATTGTTGTAATCAGTATTTCTTTCTCAACAGCCACTTTTATTTAAATCTCAATAAGCGTTAAATTTTTTAGAGTTTCATTATTTTTATCAATCAGATCCAAGTAGACTGGTTAGCTTAGTGATTTAGAATTCCCATTTTGTTATTTATGTTGGAAGGACGGGGTTTTCCACTAAATCCACATATCTCCTCCGGATTCTGCTTACAGAAAGGCGACTGTAAGAGTTTACCTTACCATAGTTGGTGTCCAACGTGGGGATCGAAATCTCTAGCTTTTTCTAGGACTTTTTTGGGTCAAGGTCTTTGTTAATAGCCTGAAAGAGGCTTATTCTTTGGAACTCTAATTGGATTTTTGTTATTGGCCTGCAAGAGGCTTGTTATTTTATCGATTGTTAACGCTTTTCATTACTTATTGGGATGTCTTCTGCTGTTGCTTCTAGATCTTCTAACCTTGTTACTCCCTCAGTTAGAATTGTTTCTTAAGATGGCCCAAAGTTTGATGGGGATGAGGTTAAATGGTTCATTAGCAGGTATGAAGCTGCTGCTGCTGTTGATGGTGCCTCTCTGATTTAACAAAACAATTAAAAATATTTGTTCAAGAGACACAGAAGGCTAACAAGGCCCCAATCGCTTCTTTGTCAACGTCAAATTCTTATCAGTCTAGAGGGTATGAACGTCAAAATTATAATGGCAATAACAATGGTAACTTCTTCCCAGGAAATGGGAGAAATGGTGGGAATGGTGGTAGTAGTTATAGAGGTGGCTATGATGAACCAAAGGTGTGCTCCTATTGTAATAGGAGGGGGCACAGAGCAACAGTTTATTTTGCTCTTGATAAGGATATGGATGCTGGGCGAGTTTTATTTGATGGTAAAGTCTATAGATTTCCTGATGGTTCGTTCATCAAGCCCAGTGATGGACAGTCTCCTTCTGATTTGGTCAGAAGAAGTTTAACGGCTGAAAGGAGAGCCAGATTTGAAGAGGTGACGGATGAAGATGTTAATGCCAAGGGTGGCAAAAATGGTAATGGTAATGGTGGTAAAGCTGACAAGGGCAAGGAGAAAGAGGTAAGTAAAGCCACATTTTCTACTTCTTTTGGAGGTTTAGAGCTGGCAACGGTTGCCCAAGTGGAGGGTAGTTGTATGGCGGGCGAATACAATGTTAATGCTGCTAGAAGAGCAGCTGCTACTTAGGCGAAAAGTAGTATTCAAAGCCAACTGAAGGCTAATCCTGGCAAGGCCAATAACAAAGTGAACCCTTACTCTAAGGACAAAAATTCTAGTGCTCAAACTGCCACTAACAAATTGAACCCTTACTCTAAGGACAAATTATATAAAATGCAGAAGGGGATTTCTGATATGGGGCCCCCTAGTTATGGCAAGTTTGATTTAAATGGTGAGCCTATGCCACAGGATGATTCAGATTCTGAGGAGGACGTACCGTTGGCGTCTCTACCCAGACCAAGTTTTAGCGGTCCCATCCCAATGGTGGGTGTAAGAAGGACCAGAAATGGATCAGGATTAGTGCAAGAAGCTGGTGACGGAGTTAGGGTTATAGAAAGTGAAGATGTTATAATGGGGGGTGAAGATGGCTCAGTTGGACCTCAAGAGGTACCCAGGGCCAAGGTTGTTAAATTAAAGGTCCAGTATGAGCGGCCAGTAGTTTCTGGTAAAGCTAATGCGATAGACGAAGTTTTGAATAGGGTGAATCAACTGCAGATTCCCTTATCTTTGGGGGAGTTATTTACGATTAGTCCGGCGCTTGCTGAAAAGCAAAAGAAGCATTTGACGAGGCGTCGGGTTTTCACTGGAGAGGTGGAATATATTTGTGAAAATGCTGAAAAGTTTGGGGAAGATGTAGATACACATTTTTCCACTCCCCTGGGTTACCTGGTGTTAACTCTTAACGGTAAAGAAGTAAAGGCCTTGGTCCATTCAGGGTCTCAAATTAATTTAATTTCATTGGAGCAAGCGACGAGTATAGGCTTGCCAATTAAAAGTGGAACTGGGGGAAACCTCAGAGGCATTGGAGGGCATGCAAAAGAGCTGATGGGTACAGCTGAGCATGTCAGGTTAGGCATTGGTGGATCTGTTGGTAAGGTTCACTTTTATGTAGCCAGAGGAGCAGTCAAAACTGTTGTTGGTGGTCCTTTTTTGATGGATTTTGAGGCCAGGATAGGGTATCAAGCTGGCATGGGGATTAGTTTGGAAATCACTGGTGAAGATATGCGGAGGTTACATATGCGGTTAGCGCCTCCTGGAGATGAAGGTTGGGAAACACGGCCAGGGATTACTACTCTGTGCCAGTGTTGTGTTTGCACCAAGAAGTGGCGTATAAAACGGACAGCTTCTGGAGAATTATGTTTGTTGGAAAGGGATGAATGCCCTCATTTTTTGGGGTAGCAGGGGCTGATCACTCTAATGTCGTAATCTCTCCTCAGGATGAGATCCCCGATTGCAATAGGTCAGCTCACTTGGAGATAATTCAAGTGGATTCTCAATTGTTTTCTGTTAATATTACTTTGGAGTGCAAATACGTTTTGGACTTTTCTATATGTTTGTTGGATTTACCCTGTTTTTCTATTAAATTTAAAAATGGTGAAAAAGGCAAAATGGGCCAAATTAGGTTGGATAAAAATTGGAAGGGTATGTTTTTGAACCTCCAGCAAGAGGTTAAACTGCAAGTATCTCCTTCTATTATGGACCTCCAGAAGGAGGGTAAACTGCGAAAATCATATCAAAATCCAATAAAAAATCTCAGTATAATTAAAACACAAAAAAATAATTTTTGTGAAAATTCAATTCCGGACCTCCAGCAAGAGGTTAAACTGCAAGTATCTCCTTCTATTATGGACCTCCAGCAAGAGGGTAAACTGCAAAAATCACATCAAAACCCAATTAAAAATCTCAGTATAATTAAAACACTAAAAAATAATTTTTGTGAAAATTCAATTCCGGTCCTCCAGCAAGAGGTTAAACTGCCAACTTTCTTTACGGGCGATTTACTGTTGGATAAGGGAAGCAAAGGTGTTGGAAAATTAGTTTATAAATTAGACAAGGGAAAGGAAAAAAGGGTAAAATTTAAAAATGAAATAAAATATTTTTCTAATTTTTCTTATTCTGATTTAGATGATGAAGAAGATTCATTTGATGAAATTTTTAATGGCGATACAAAAGAAAATGTTTTACCTCAAGTTTATTTAGATGTGGACGCAGCCAAATATAAGAAAGTAGCAAATAAAGTTCAACCTATTAATGAACCGCTACCTGCCGAATTAAATCCACCTTTGAGAAAACCAAGGTTATCAAGAGATCCTTATGAAAGTCCCTTGGTAAAGAATCCGCCTGAATTTTCTGAGACGTCAAAAATCACTTTTGAGAGACTGGGTGTTGTTAATTTTGGACCTGATGGTTGGTTGTCTGGAGAAGAGAAGAAGTTGTTGTTGGATGTGATGGTCAAGCAAGAGAAGGCCATTGCTTTTGTAGAAGAGGAGAGGGGTGTGTTGAAGAATTCCTATGGGGAGCCTTACAAGATTCCTGTGGTATGTCATGAACCGTGGCAGCAGAAACCGATTCCTATTCCGGCTGCATTAAAAGAAGCCTATATTGAAGTTGTCAGAGAACGGATACGCACTGGACTGTATGAGCAATCAACGTCAAGTTATTCTAGTCCGGTATTTTTTATCAAGAAAACAAATGGCAAGCTTAGAGTTATTCATGATCTTAGGGAATCAAATAGGGTTACAATAAAGGATGCTGGGATACCACCTAGTGCAGAGGAGTTTGTCGAAGCATTTGCAGGGAGAGTTTGTTATGGTTTGGGAGATATTATGGGTGGATATGATGAGAGAGAGTTACATCCGGACTCAAGACCTCTCACAACATTCGATACACCACTTGGACGTTTACAGTTAACAAGATTACCTCAAGGAGCAACAAATTTGGTTGCAGTTTATCAAGCTCAGATGGCTTGGATCCTTCAAGATGAAATTCCACAATATGCTGGAATCTTTATAGATGATGGAGGAATTAAGGGACCAACAACCGACTATGATAACCAGGTGTTGGAAGAGAATCCCGGGATACGCAAATTCATTTGGGAGTTTGCAATTACATTAGAAAGAATCTTGTTCTGAATTGAAGAGGCTCGTTTAACTATTTCAGGTTCAAAATTTTCATGTTGTGTGCCAGCCTTAGAAATATTAGGCCATGTGGTATGTAGAGAGGGAAGGATAATGTCCAAGAAGAAAGTTAACAAAATTCAGTCCTGGCCAAGACGCAAGAATACGACCAAAGTCTGAGGGTTTTTAGGCATTTGCGTATATGTTAGAATGTTTATTAAGGACTTTTCTTCATTGGCAGCTGCATTGAGACGGTTAATGAGAAAGGATGCAGACTGGGAGTGGGATGAAGAGTGTGAGAAGGCGTTTGTGAAGTTGAAGGAGGTTGTAGGGAAGTATTTAGTCCTGCACAAGTTGGATTATGGAAAAGATGCTGGCAGAATTTTTTTAGCAGCTGATTCAAGTCAGGTTGCAGCAGGGGCAGTTTTGTCTCAGATGCATAAAGCTGGTTATATCAGGCCAGTTAGGTATGAATCTGTAGTATTTACTGAGGTCAAATCAAGATATTATCAACCAAAATTGGAATTATGTGGTGTGGAAAAAATACTGAAGAAACTTCAGCATATTTTGTGGGGGCAACATTTTGAGTTGCAAGTGGATGCGAAATCATTAATCCAGATGATTAATTCCCCAAGTTTACCGAACGCACCCATGACAAGATGGGTAGCTTTTATTCAACATTTTTCGTTAGATTTATTTCATAAGCCTGGCAAAACTTTTACTATGCCAGATGGTTTATCAAGGAGACCACCCACTGAAGAAGATTCAGACTCAGAAGAGTTTGATGAAGATATACCTATTATCAAAGCCAGCACTAAAGGAGCTGAAGACTTTCCATACCTCCCCCATGAGGTTAAACTGGCAGGACTATTATGTTTAGATTATGGTGATGATGACCTCCACCAAGAGGATAAACTGGAAAATAGTTTTTATGTTAATAAAGGTGTTGGAAAAGGTGTAGATAAATTCGGTAGAAAGGAGGTAGAAGAAGATGTGGTGTATGTAGAGGAAGATAGATTGGTAGTGTGGGATAGTAGTAAGTTAAGGAATGGTGTATATGTTGGAGAATTATAGAATTTAAATAAAAAGGTGGATAAAGAGAAAGAGGTATTTTTGAATACGGTTTACAAAGGATCCAAAGGTTCAGAAGAAAAATGTCGACATAGCTCGATTAAAGATTTATTTAGGGGTCAACGATTTTTGGCTCATTCATGTGCAGGTGATATTGGTGATAGAGAAGTCCCTATTGATGTTATATTAATCAGTTTTCAAGATGAAGTCTGGGGTAAGACTGGTTTTTATTTTTTGTTAGTCAAATATTTGTTGACTTTAGAGAGTCCAGAAGATTGTGAAGACAATGAATGGGTGGCTATCAAGAGGAAGTCATCTAAGTTTTACCTATCTGGTCAAAGTTTAATGAGGAGAAGGCATCCAAATCCTCAAGTAGTTATAACTCAACAGAAGGGGCAAGAAATAGTTTTGAAATCACTGCATGAAGATCTTGGGCATAGAGGCGTTGGAGAAACGTTTAGAAGAATATCTGATCGATTTTGGTGGCCTGGCATGAAGATGGCTGTTAAAAAGTGGGTTCAGTCATGCGAAGAATGTCAAAGACAAAGTTATTTAAGGCCAAAAGAACCTGGACGCGTGACTGGTGAATATACGCTCTTTGGGAGAGTTAGTTTAGATGCCGTTCATATAAAAGAGGGACGGTATAAATATTTAATTGTGGCCAGAGATGATTTATCTGGTTGGGTAGAGAAAGCGCCTCTTATTAAATTAACTTCCAAAAATGTGGCAGAATTTTTGTTGAATAATTGGGTATATAGGTATGGGGTGATGAAGTTGGTGACGGTAGATGGAGGTCCTGAATTTGGGACAGAGTTTAAAGAGGCCATATTGAAAGTTGGATCAAAGGTTAGGGTAGCAACCCCATATTATCCTGAAGCTGAAGGCATGGTTGAAAGAGGGAATCAAGTTATTAAGGATGCTTTAGTTAAAATGTGTGGGACAAGTGCCGAAAAGTGGAGGCACTATTTACCTTTAGTTTTATTTGCTGATTGAATCACTGCCAAAAGGACAACTGGATTTTCACCTTATGAACTTGTTTTTGGAAAGAAAGCAGTTTTACCGGTTGATTTAGAAGCTGAATCATATCTTGGAGTTGACTGGGACACGGTAAAAACTACTGATGAATTATTGTGTGCAAGAATGATGCAGCTAGAAAAGAAAGAAGAATATTTAGAAAAGGCATATTTGCGGATGATGAAGATCCTAAATTAATCAGTTAGATATTGGGATGAGCGGTTGGCACATCAATTAAGGAAACCTTTGAACCCAGGTGATATGGTCCTGGTGTATAATAGAAGTCTAGAGAGTCAATGGGGGAAAATGTTTGCAGATAGGTGGAATGGACCGTATAAAGTTAAGGAGCAAGTTTCTGGCAGTTCATATGTGTTAGAAGAGTTGGATGGAGTTGAACTGAAGAAGAGGGTAGCGGCCGATCAAGTGAAACGGTTCTATCCTAGAGGCACCAAGAGTGCCAAAGTCTACCTCCGCAATGAGGATAAACTATAATATCAACGAAATTTTATGGATTCCTCCGCAATGAGGATAAACTATGATGTTTATAAAAATCTTATCAATCTCCGCAACGAGGATAAACTATCTTCCTTTTATCAAAATACTTTACTGTTGTTACACTGCATATGGGCGACGAAACTGTGATGAAACTTAACAAAATGCAAGAAAATCTTTTTTGAAATTTTCAAAATTTAAAATTCTTAAAATATGGGTGAAGATAGTGTTGGAAAATTTTAAAAATTTATTGGAAGAAGTGTTCACAGAAGAACCTTCTTAATTTAATATTTGCAAGTGTGGGGGTAATTGATGGGCTGGCTGCTCTATACACAATTACCCCATAATGTTTGTTTCCAAAATTTTCCCTGTTTCTAGTTTAATCCTGGCTTTGTCTTTTAATTTTAGGAAGTCCACTAAGACTATAAACTGGAACAAATCAAGAGACACCGCTCTCAATGCCGGATTCGAGATTTTTATATATATATATTTTTTTTTGATTTTGATTTTTTTCTGTTAGATTGTGATTTCTTTCTTTAAATATATATTATGAATTATTGCAAAGGTGATTCTCACTGGTGGTCTCTAATCATTTTTATAAATTGGAGGGAGCCCACCCAGAGATCATCATTATAAAAATTATCTTCTAAAAACTTTCATATATTTTATTTTCTTTTCAATTTCTCAAAATTGTGTAACCACATCAAGTTGAGCTTGGATGTGGGTATGATGTCAAGGGTACGGCTCATCAAATGGCCGGGGGGGCATCTTTTAAAAATTTTATTTTGAAATTTCTTATTATTATTACTTTTTTTACCTTTCTTTTCACATTTGTTTATCTTTCTTTAATAATTAAATTTTAACTTTTATTTCAAAACTATCTTTTCTAAAATCTTTTATTTTAAGTTAAAAACAAATTAAAATTAAAAAATAAATAAAAATAAAATAAATAAAATAAAATAAAAATAAAAAAATAAAAAAATAAAAAATAAAAAAAAATAAAATGAAATAAAAATAAAATAAATAAAAAAAATAAATAAAAAAAATAAATAAAATAATAAAATAAAAAAATTAATAAATTAAATCAAAATTATTATTATATTTCTTAGTTTATTTTTCAGTCTTCATTCTTTTTAGTTTATTCATTTAGTTTAGACAGGAAACAGGGTCTAGGGGAACTCAATACCTATGGCATTTTACTTCAAGACAGCTGTTAGTCCTCCAAGACTTTAAACTGGCTACTGTTAAAGATGTTCTTTAAGGTTTTTTATACATATTTTAGATCTGTTAGTCCTCCAAGACTTTAAACTGGCTACTGTTCAAGACGTTCTTTAAGGTTTTTTTTATACAAATTTTGGAGCTGTTAGTCCTCCAAGACTTTAAACTGGCTAATTGTCAAGACTGTCATTAAATATTTTATATTGGAGCTTTTAGTCCTTCAAGACTTTAAACTGAATTTCAAGGATGATCAAGATTTTATGGATATTTTCGAAGACCGATTTTTTTTTATATAAATCAAATGTTAGGTCCACCAAGACCTTAAACTGGAGTGTTATCAAATGTTAGGTCCACCAAGACCTTAAACTTGACTATTATCAAGTTGTTGGGTCCACCATGACCTTAAACTGGATTTCATATCGATCAAATGTTTGGTCCACTATGACATTAAACTGGATTATCAAGCTTATTAAATTTTTGGTCAAGCCTAGGCCTTACTTAGGAATATTTCAAGTTATTCATGCACTCAAACAATCTTTGGTCCACCAAGACCATAAACTGGCAATCGATTATATTTTTGGTCCACCAAGACTTTAAACTGAAATGTCAATCTTGTTTGGATAACTCAATTCAATCTTTTAATTTATCACTGTCCACTAAGACTCTAAACTGGTTATTCAATCATTTCTGGAATTAGGTGCTGATAAGCTTTAGGAGGTTAAAATTTTAGGTGGTGATGATGCTAAGGAAAGCATAATGGTTAATTAGGTGAAATTTGTGGCGCTTTAACATGGTCTAAAGTTAATATTATTATTGGAAGCCTGGCAAAAGTATTTTATGGGTTTGCTGTATAGCAAAGTTTGAAAATTGTGATGAAGGAATCAGAAGTTAGGATGGTAGTTGGATTTTAGGGAATGATTTTTTTTAGTGCCTCAGTGTTAGGCCATTTTTGGTGTGAAGCTTGGAGGACCTTATGGCGAGATTGGAATCATAGAATTTGGCTCAGTGGGGGGCCCTATGAGGTTGGAATCAGGAGTATTCGGCTCATAGGAAGATCCACTCTCTCAATGCTGTGACAAGAAGGAAGACTGGTATATGGGAGTCTGAAGGGATTCAAACCTTGCTCTCAGTAGTGGAATCATCACAAGATTTATATTATTTATTATTTTATGTTATGTTAAGCCAGAGAAGAAAGAAAACAACATTTATTTTAAAGTTAAAGAAGACCAAGCAAAAACAAAATTTTATCAAGTTATACTGTTAGAAAAGATAATTTCTTTGAAATTGTTCAACATCATTATCAAAGCTTTGCATTAAAATTCTTCTTTTCATGAGGTCTTCATGGTTATTAGCTAGATTTTCTTGAAAATAGGCCAGCATTTTTTGTTTCAATTCATTCGTAAAGTCAAGAAAAAGATAGCAATGAAAATTTGGATAATGATTAATATAGTCCGTCTTCACTTTGACAACGTCATCAGTGTTGGTTATTTCAACAGATAGAAGTTCAAATATGTTATTAAGTTATAGTTTTAGTCAATTTTAATTAAAAGTTTTTTTTTTAGTAAGATAATAGGGTCTTACATTTAGAGCCAGGAAACATAGTCTCAGCAAAGTTGGTTGGGGGAACTGGTGTTATAGGATTAGGATCTTGTGAAGGCAAAATTAGGCCGGGATCCGCTGATGAAGATTGAACTTTTGATGTTGAAGCTGTTTTTGATCTTCTTCGTTTTAAGAAGACAGGAATTTTTGATCGCTTTGTAGAAGTTGTGGGATCAGGGAGAGCTGCTGGTCCTAAATATACATTTGTTTTAGAAGGAACTATTGGCCGGTTACATTTGACTTTTTTCACACGGCATAAGTCGCAAGCGGTCCTACCAGGAAGATTAGGGTTGGACATTAAACAAGGTACCTAGTAGCGAGCGCAGAGTTCACATGGAGCGACAAGTTCTTTGAAAGACATATTGATGAAGATGAATTTTAAAGTTGATTAAAGAAGATGGTGGTTGAAGGTTAAAAGATGAATATTGTGTTTGACCACTTATGCAAGTTTTAAGAATGGGGACATTCTCAATTGGAGGGAGGATGTGGTAGCCTAAAGTTTAGTATGGCACCTAAGTACGTAAATGGAGTTATTATGGCGTGCAAGATTGGCGTTATTATTTTTTATAAAAGGGTTTTATTTAATTTGTTTGAGTTTTAAATATGAAGAAATTGGTTAAAAGCAAATGCCTACGCGGAAACAATTTATTTTACAAAGAAAACTTATTTTTATGGTCTGAAAAAATTATACGTATCAAGTCGAGTCACTCAAGAACCTTGGGAAAATTTTCCAGAATTTTCACTATTTTTCTTATATTTTTAAATGAATTTTAAAGATTTATAGAAATATTTACGTTTTTAGAAAATACTTAACTTTGATGAATTTTCACAGGGTGATTAGAGCTGCGTAGGCTATGAAAATTGGTTGGGAATGTAAAGGGGAAGTGGCTCTATCATGTGTAATTTTTCTAGATTTTTTATTATAGTTTTAAAGGTTCTAATTGAGTCTGGAAGTCTGGATGGACTCCATTTGGACTTCGTACGGAATCCGCTTGGACTCCGGACGGACTCCGTTTGGACTCCGCTTGGACTCCGGAGGCTCCGGATTGACTCTGGGTGATCTCTGGAGGGGAAACTTAGGCATGTGACTAGCTATACTTAAGAGCCTCTCAGACTCGAAATTGGGCATCATCAATCAATCATCATACAATCATCAACGAACATACAGCTTAATCTTTAACCACCACGGTCTCATTTTTTATTACTCAACAAATTAAATAAATTTGTAATACCCTTATAACTTTATATTTTATAAATAACATTTTAGAAATACTACTCAACAATTTAAATCACACTTCATACAGGGTATCTTTAGAAAGGTCTTCATCTTTGGGACTTGATTATTCACCACACAATATGGGGGGCGGACTTGCTAGTGAGTCCGCAACCTTGGACCCAAACTCACAACAGATTGAACACACATTGAGCTATTGATAAAGGAACCATACAATCAGGAATGAACACCACTCAGCAGAACAGTTTTAGGTGGGTGTTCAAGTAGAGTTCAGTTTGGGTTCAGTATGAGTTCAGTCTGAGTTCCATCTGAGTTCCATCTCAGTTCAGGTTGAGGACTTGCTAGCAAGTTCACCCCCTATATTGCGTAGTGATTGCTGTCTCATAAAAATTCAAATTATTATAAAAACATAAAAGTCAAACTTTTCAGATCTTTCACTGGTACACCTTAATTGTTGTAATCAGTATTTCTTTCTCAACAGCCACTTTTATTTAAATCTCAATAAGCGTTAAATATTTTAGAGTTTCATTATTTTTATCAATCAGATCCAAGTAGACTGGTTAGCTTAGTGATTTAGAATTCCCATTTTGTTATTTTTGTTGGAAGGACGGGGTTTTCCACTAAATCCGCATATCTCCTCCGGATTCTGATTACAGCAAGGCGACTGTAAGAGTTTACCTTACCATAGTGTGTGGGAAGATTTTTAGGGAAATCATCTTATCTCTTTACTCATTGCCTGTCTGTTCCTCACTGTCTGATTGGCTTGTGTTTTGTTGGAATATATTACTGTTTATTTCAACTCTTTCTGGTAGTCTGTCTGGGACTATTATCTTCACTTTTAAAGAGGTCAAGAGTGTTTAATTAGAGGGTCTAGCAAACAGATTTCCAATTTGCTGCAACAGGTAAATCTCACTTGTTTTTCTAAAGGGACAGGGGTTATTCTTTCTGGTTTTTCTCCAACTCCCTTGGTCAAGGCCTATAGCTAGTACTATAGGATTGTCTACACCGGTAAAATAATTAATTATTTTACTGAGATGAAGCCAAGCCCTTTTTTCTTACTAAAAATTTATTATTTTCTTATGTATTCCTTACAACTAACTAGCTAAGTATATTAAGTAGTATAAATAATTAATGTAAGTAAATGTCCCACATATTTTTAATCCCTAAACACTGTGCTCAATAATGCAGTTAAATGGGAATAAAGATTAATAATAAAATTATAATAAAAAACCTTAAAATTATTATATTACTTAACTGAGAGATCTGGATTTTCGTGAAGTCAATATAATTAACTCAATTACATTGTATTAATTGTGACATTCCAAGGGAACTCATGCTTTATTACCAATAAACATAGTGCCTTGTTGATGTACCAATTAATCTATCTTTTATTTTATGTTATATATATACTCCTATTAAGTCAGCTTCTTTCTCACAACTTTGTAATAGATGGTGTGAATTTCATATCTTTATGTCCCTCATGTTCGTCTATAAAAGGCCCTCACATTTGTACCTTTCAAAGTCATTCCTTACTTTACTCGTTTTATTATAACTAAATACAACATTTATTTAGTATTATAAAATTATTGCTTTAGTACTTACATTCACCGTAATTCTAAACCTTTAAAAAAGAATAGTACTCCGCTCTTTTACCTCTTCTTATTTGAGTAAACAATCTTTAAAAAGATAAGAAAATACATACCTAGTTTTGAAATCCTTTAAAACCCTTGTTGCCACCCTTGGACCTCCTTGAAAAACCTTCTAGACTTGAAAGAGACCTTAAAAATTGGGAACCTTTCCAAATCATTGACAGCACATTATTATTTGAGGCCGGAGATTGTGGGGACCATCGCTATTTGAGGTACCTGTAAGGACAAGTGAACGACGAAAAGGATGAACGTCATATATCAAGTGACTAAAATTTTTTTCTGCAAACGGGAATCAAACCGCGCTACAAAACTTAGTTTCATATATTGACTAAAGTCTTATTTTTTGTGGTAATTATTGAAATTACTAGTCGTGGGTCACTTTGCACTCTTTATTCACTAAGTATTTCCTTTTACTCTGCAACCTGTAAGTGGCATTAATTTGCTCATTTTACAGGGGGAGGTGTCTAGTAAATTGGAATTAAATATATTATTATTATTTTTTTATTTTTCCTAGTTCAAAAAGATAGAGCTATCGTGTTCTTAGTCCTAGAAGTATAAAAATCATTTTTTTTAAAAAAAAATTAATTATTATAATTTTCAGTTGACTTTTATCCTGATAAATTAAATTTTATTTGTTCCAGTTGACAAATTTTCCTGACAATAAAATTTTTTTTATTTAATTATTTCAGTAGACATTAAGTCCTGGTAATTATTTAGTTTTTCAGTTGATTAAAATCCTGATAATAATTATCATAAAATTTTTAATAAAAAATTTAAATTTATTTCTTCAGTTGATTATTTTATAATCCTGGTTTTAAATTGTTCTGAATTAACAAATTGATTATTATTTTAGTTGATTTTTATCATGAAAGATTTTTATTTTTTATTGTTTATTTTTTTTCAAATAAAAAGTTAAAATAAATACTAATTCATCTTATTGTCTCTCTCCCTCATTTCAGTTAAATTTAAAAATGACTGATCAAGGTGTTTCTGCTGCACATGAAGAGGAATTGGATTTAATTGATTATGATGAGACTCCTTCTGTGAGTTCTCCTTTAATCAAGAAAGTTATCTCAAATTAATCAATTATTGTCCCAATCAGGATGTGGAGATGGAGGAAGTGGAAATTCTGGTAGAAACAACTCAAGAACAGAAACCTGTAATAAAACCCCCAGAAAAACTTCCAAAAGACTTCAGAATAAAAAAGATGCCACTACCTCAACAAGTAAAGAATCCGTCAACACACATAAAGGAATTAAGGACAGAAAACTTGAGATTGAGGTCAAGAGTAGATGCTCTAGAGGAAAAGGTAAGAAAGATAGATGCCTTTCTTCAAGAGAAGAGGAAACCTCCTCCCCCCAGGGATCTTCAACAATTGGCTCCCCAGCAGCCAGAGAAAGTGGAAGTATCCAAGTGGCAGTGGGATTTCCTGAACACTCAGTGGGATTACCTGTCTCAAAATCAGAATCAATTGCCTCAAGCAGGTCCATCAAGACCCAGCCAAGTCAACCCCACACCTCCTCACCCCTATCAAGGAGGCAGAAGAAGAAAAAACAATATGGTCCTGCCCAGAAAACCTTGGCAAGCCCCTCTATTGATCCTCAAGTACCATTTCTTGTAGCTGATTCTGTTCCTTCAGGTAAATCTGGAAGGGAAGATGAAACCTTGAGACCAGTAGAGGCTGGGAGTAGTAGGAAAATCACTCATGTATCTAATCCTTTAATTTTAATTGCTACTTCAATGATTAATCCTGATATGGCTGTGATTGATGAAACTCTTGATCCTGAGTTTTATGATAATCTGGAAAGCTACTCTGTTTCCTTATTGAGGAACACTCCAGATGTAGCAAAGATTAATGATGAGTATTTGAGAGATATTATTGCTAAGCAAAATCATATTATGAAAAATATGCAATAAACTCAGAAGTTTAATGGTTTATTAACTGAACAGGGGTATCAATAATTATGGAGTGAATTTCAGAGAGTTTCTGATGATTTGTTTAATTATAAAGTAACTCATGAAAAGAAGGTTGCTTTGTGGCAAAATATTAAAAATGATTTGTCCAAATTAAAACACACTGTATCTATCTGTTTCCAGGAGCTGGAGATAGATAAGATGAATCTGAAAAGATTGAATTACCATTATGCATCTTTTCAAAATAAAAATCAATTATCTTTTGCAACAAAAAATGAGAGTTTATCTATTCTTCCAAGAGTGAAAACCAGACTAACATCCATTGAAGAGAAATTGAACTCATTGTTTAATGATCAAAAATATTCTGACATTTCTTTAAAAGAACATATAGTGCAGGATGCTCCAAGGTTACCTGTGGCTAGTTCATCTAAAGTAAAAATAGTTCTAGAAATACCTGTTGATACCACTGAGTTTCCATCAAAAATTGATGATGCACCAGGATCTTCAACAGAGGGATTTAACAATGAGATTACTGCCTAATTGGAGAAGTTACAGCTGCTTCTTACTCAGAAAAAAGCTAGTACTAAGGAGACTCCTTCAAATCAAAAGAATTTGACAAAACTTGACCAATATCCAACATTTGATGGTGATTCTTCTTCTGATTGGCAACAATTCATTTGCAGAATTGATAACTTAAAAACTCTTAAAAACTCCCAGATGAGGAATTTTTGTCTAAGTTAATTTCTTTATTTACCAATGTAGCCCTAATGTGGTATGAATCTGTCCTCTTAGATGAGAATGATTACTCATGGGAAGATTAGAAAAAATTAATTAAAACACAATTTGGGGGCTTCAAGTTTAGGATGGGTCAACAAAGGCAGTATAAGGAAACAAAATATAGTTCTTCTACTGATAAACCTATTGAGTTCTTAATGAAACTTGTCAAAATGTTAAGAGCTATGGACCTAAAAATGGAGTTTGAGTTATGGAAGGACAGGATCCTTTATAAATTTCCAATGTCTTTGAGAGACTTGATTGTGGCTAGGACTGAGTTCACCAGAGAACCTTCTTCTTTCATCAATACTTGTAATGAGATTCTTCTAAACAACAAGTATGATGCCAGAAGATTCATTCCTAGAACAACTTGGGAGAAACCCTCCAATTACCAACAGAAACCTCTGGAAAAGGTTGGTAAGCCTTCTGCCCCTGTTGCACCTAAAAAGTATGCAACAAACACTTGATTCAAGAGTAACAAACCTTGGGAGAAGGGCCATGTTTGTGACAAGAAGATAAATCTTGTAGAACAAACACAGGAGCATGCTGATGACACAGTAGCACGGGATGATACGTCAAGTGATTGTGCCAGCAATATTTCATATGAATCTCAACAAGAAATCTTAATTCTGGAAGAGGATATTCATTATTTAAATACTATTTATATTGATAATAATGATTTATCTACAGTTGAAGATTCTGAGATCATAAAGAAAATTGAGGATAGCTCAATTGTTATTGCCCCTCTCAAGGCACCAGTCTTGATTAATGGAACCAGCATTGAAGTTGTTCTGGATTCTGGAGCTGGAGGAAGTGTAGTATCTGAAAGAGCACTTGCTTCAGTGGATCAAGACTATAAATCAAAACTGATGCCTATCATTTCTGAAAATTGGAGAGGTTATGGCTCTGTTTTGTCCCCCATTGGTAAATACAAAGCCACAGTGCTTTTTAAATATAACCATAGTTTTGTAAGAGCTATTTGTGATTTTATTGTCATGAAAAATGATAACTTAAGCAATTGGTTTATTGTAGGGAATGATATTTTAACCAAATATGGCATTAAATTGGATCCCACAAACCAATGTTTCACAATGGGGATTAATGGGAAGAGAAAATTTAAGATTTCCTCCCCCAAAAAATTATTAAAACCAGAATTGAACACATGTAGTTCTGTAGTTCAATATAAAGGAAGATCTACAAGAGAAATGCATGCCCTTGTGTCTGAGATTGACAATGCCTCTTTTAGAGAAAAACTTTCTGGTGTGGATAATGATTCAATCATTAACTTGATAAAGTCTTTTCCTATGGCCTTTGCTCATGGGTCACATGAACTGGGATTAGTTAAAAAAGAATTGAAACTTTCATTGTCTTGTCCATTAACTGACATACCACCTAGTTTAAAGAAGAAGCCTTATCCTGCTTCTCCCACAAAGAGAAAAGATATTGAAGACAATATCTCTACCCTTTTAAAAATGAATATTATTGAAAAGGTAGTTGAAACACCTAAATATTGTGTTATCTCACCTGTCCTAATTTCTTATGAGAAAGATAAAGCCAGGTTATGTGGTGACTATAGAGCACTAAATACTTATAATGTTGATGATATCTATCCTTTACCTAGAATTAGCTCTATACATGCTACCTTACAGGGTGCTAAATATATCAGCTGTTTGGATGGTAACAAGGGATTTCACCAGGTACCTGTTGAGAAAAATTCTCAGAATTTTCTGATGATTGCTACTCATATGGGTATTCATAAGTATGTTAGGATGCCATTTGGCCCTAAAAATGCTTCTTCAGTTTTCCAAAAAGTTATGGATAACACATTCCATCAAGAGATAATTGAAGGATGGCTGATGGTTTATATTGATGATATCATTATATTCTCAAAAACATTTGAGGACCATCTTAACCACCTGTGTAAATTGTTCTAGAAAATGGATGAGATAAATATGACACTTGCTTTGAAGAAATTTAAATTTGGTTTCCATTCTTTAAAATTTCTTGGTCATGTTGTTTCAGGCTTACAGATATGTGTTGACCAAAACAAAGTGGCAGCCATACAACAGGTAAAGGATCCTACTACAGTTAGAGAGCTCCAGAGTTTTTTGGGAATGTGTGGATACTATAGACAGTATATTAAAAATTACCAAGTCATAGCTTTACCCCTTACCCAATTAACTAGAAAGTATGTTGCTTTTGTCTGGAATAGTGAAAGAAAAAGAGCCTTTGACACTATGAAACACTGTTTGATGTCAGCACCAATTCTTGCTTTACCTGACTTTAATCAACCATTTGTTTTGTACACTGATGCCAGTTTTATTGGTCTTGGTGCTGCCCTCCATCAAAAACAAGTGATAAATGATAAAGTTTCAGAAGTAGTAATTTGTTATATTTCAAGAACCTTGAGAAAAAGTGAATTGAAATGTGGTGCTACTCAATTGGAATGTTTAGCTGTAGTGTGGGCTCTAGAGAAGCTACATTATTACCTTGATGACCAGAAATTTGAACTTGTCACTGACTGCAGTGCAGTTAAATCCCTTTTAAACTTGAAAACACCTAACAGACATATGTTCAGATGGCAGTTAGCTGTTCAAGAATACAGAGGGAGAATGACAATTATTCATAGGGATGGTATTGTTAACTCAAATTTGGATATGTTATCAAGGTTACCTTTACCAAATTATGACTCTAATCCTGCTTATGATCCTGAGGATGAAATTATTCATATTCATGGGATATATGTGGTTGATATAGAGGAAGAGCTATTACAGCTTATTCTGGATTCATATGATAAGGACACTGACTTGAAAAAGTTATGTACCATATTAAATGATCTAAAGAATGCTTCAATACAAGCATTAATTAAAACCCTTCCACCAAAGTACCAGAAGGCTTTGGAAAAAAGTAAATTTTCAATTGATGAAGGATATCTATATTATAGAAGAAAGTTGAGTAATGTTATCATTATTTCTCCTTCTATGAAAGAAATCATTTTGAAAATTTGTCATTATGACATATTAGCTGGACATTTTGATCTTGAAAAAACAATGATCAGAATTAAGAACACTGCTTGGTGGGTTAATATGTCTGAAGACACCAAACTATATGTTGAATCCTGTGATTCTTGTTAAAAGTCAAAAAGATTGACTGGTGAAAGAGCAGGATTAATGCAACATATTGAGCCTCCTGATGAACCATGGCAGATAATAAACATGGATTTTGTAACAGGGTTACCTATTTCTGGAAAAGACAGTTATAACTCTTGTTGCATTATTGTGGACAGATTCACTAAAATGTGTAAATTTATCCCTACCCACAAGGATGTTTCCACTAAAGAATTAGCCTTCCTACGGTGGTCTCATATGTTTAATACTGCTGTTTTTCCTAAAGCCATAATCTCTGACAGAGACCCTAAATTTACTTCTGAATTTTGGATGTCTCTGATTGATGTTTGTGGTTGTGATCTGAAATTTTCTACTGCCCATCATCCACACACTGATGGCTTAGCTGAAAGAATGATTCAGACTTTAGAGTACATGATAAGAAGGTATTGTGCCCTTGGCCTTGAGTATAAAGATAATGAAAGATTCACTCATGATTGGGTTACCTTACCTCCTGGGTTGGAATTTGCTTATAATAGCACTGTTCATTATGTTACTCAAAGAAATCCTTTTGAGCTCTGGCTTGGATATGTTCCAAATACTCTTGCCCAAATTCTCAATAATAAAATACATAAATTGGATATACATCCTGGTGTAAAATCTTTTCTTCAAATGCAACAACTTTGCAGAAATCATGCTCAAAAATGTATTGAAAAATCATTTGAATATGAAAAGAAGAGATGGGACAAATCCCATAAAGAATAAACTTTTAAAAAGGGTGATGAAGTGTTGATTTCTACAGTCCACTTCAATTTACAAGGAAATAACAAATCAAATGACCCATTTGTTGGTCCATTTGTTGTCAGAAGAATGATTGGAAATAATGCAGTTGAGGTTATTTTGTATTCTCCATATGACATAAAACATCCTGTTTTTCCAATATCTCTTCTGAAACCTTACACATCCAATAGTGATTTATTTACAAAAAGGAGGGGAAGACCAAAGGAAACCTTAAATGAAATCTCTGAAACATCAGAAATTGAAAAAATTCTGAATGACAGAATAGTCACTGCTGAAAAAGGTACAGAATACTTATTGAGATTCAAGAATAAATCATCTGAATATGACTCTTGGATACCTGGGAAGGAGGTATCTAATCTTCCTACTCTACTAAAAAGTATAAAAAGAAGAAATCATAGCATTTTTTTTATTGTTTTTTTTAGAGTGAGGGAGTGTCAGCCAGGATACTAGACTTACCTGGTAAAATAATTAATTATTTTACTGAGATGAAGCCACACCCTTTTTTCTTACTAACAATTAATTATTTACTTATGTATTACTTACAACTAACTAGCTAAGTATATTAAGTAGTATAAATAATTAATGTAAGTAAATGTCCCATATATTTTTACTCCCTAAACACCGTGCTCAATAATGCAGTTAAATGGGAATAAAGATTAATAATAAAAATAATAATGAAAAAACCTTAAAATTATTATATTACTTAACTGAGAGATCTGGATTTCTATGAAGTCAATATAATTAACTCAATTACGTTGTATTAATTGTGACATTTCAAGGGAACTCATGCTTTATTACCAATAAACATAGTTCCTTGTTGACGTACCAATTAATCTATCTTTTCTTTTATGTTATATATATACTCCTATTTAGTCAGCTTCTTTCTCACACCTTTGTAATAGATGGTGTGAATTTTGTGTCTTTATGTCCCTCATGTTTGCCTATAAAAGGCCCTCACATTTGTACCTTTCAAAGTCATTCCTTACTTTACTCATTTTATTATAACTACATACAACATTTGTTTAGTATTATAAAATTATTGCTTTAGTACTTACATTCACCGTAATTCTAAAACTTTAAAAAATAATAGTACTCCACTCTTTTACCTCTTCTTATTTGAGTAAACAATCTTTAAAAAGATAAGAAAATACATACCTAGTTTTGAAATCCTTTAAAACCCTTGTTGCCGCCCTTGGACTTCCTTGAAAAACCTTCTAGACTAGAAAGAGACCTTGACATCTTTGGTCTGGTAGTCTGTCTGGGTACTACTTTCTTGGCTGATCAAGCAGTCAAGTGTTTGGAAAAGGGGCTTTTTGGTAAACAGGAACCAATTTACTGTAGCAGGTAAATCTCACTTGTTTTTCTAAAGGGACAGGGGATTTTCTCTATGGTTTTTCTCCAACTCCCTTGGTCAAGGCCTATAACTAGCACTATAGGATTGTCTACAACGGCTAATGATTCCTCATTCCAAATAATACACATGTCCAAAAACATAATGAGTGATCAATAACATAATTAAAATTATCTCACTTGTCAAATTGTGTAGTAATAGGGATAATCAATCAAAAATTAAAAATAAGCAAAAAAGAGAGTGTATGTGTGTGATACCTTAAAATAAAAGACTAAAAAGATAAATAATAACAATAAATATTACACAATATAAAGGGGGATAAAAAGTAGAAATAATGTGGCTAGTTATGACAATAAACTATGTGAAATCCCTATCCAAAAATAACCATTATTGACTGAGAAACCACTGAAAACCCCAAAAAAGGGTGTGAGATGTGGGGTAACTAAATTCAGTCCTTGACAGGTTCTTTCATTGGTATATCCTTTACTAATTTCAGCAAATTTAAGTGCGGTAGTGAATTAAACACTATGCAATATAGGGGGTGGACTTGCTAGCAAGTCCCCAACCTGAACTCAGACAGAACTAAGATGGAACTCAGACTGAACTCATACTGAACTCATATTGAACTCTACTTGAAGACCCACCTAAAACTGATCTTCTGAGTGGTGTTCATCCCTGATTGTATGGTTCATTTGTCAATAGCTCAATTCTTGTTCAATCTGTGGTGAATTTGAGTCCAAAAATGCGGACTTGCTAACAAGTCCGCCCCCCATATTGCAGGGTGAAAGGTTCCAATTTTGAGGTTGTTAATGAAAATAGTGCATATAAAGAGGTCAATGCACATATAATTAAATTAGGACACCAAATAAGTGCCTGTTGCCTATTTTAGCATGTTTACCCATAGTGGGCCTACAATGTGGGTAATTATAGTCCGAAAAAGCTCACTTTTCTAAAAATGAAGCTATTCAGATTGGAAAAATGCAGCCAGTATGTGGCAAGTACACTGAAACCAATTTTGCCATAAAAACACCAAACTTAAAAATTGTTAATTTTATGCATTTGAGTAGCCAAATCAATAGTCCTAATTAAGAAGAATTGATCTGTTAAGGTGCATTTTTAATATAATTAAATTTATAGCACATATATTCAACTTTTAAGTGATTTAAAGCACATTTCTTGTTTTTCACATAAAACAATGGAAACAACAGCTTTAAGTCTAATAAAAAATTATGTAGCCTTATGTTTAAGGTTCTTAAGATTACCTTAGCATATTTAAACTTAATATTAAGTACAAAATACTTATAAAAGGTGGATATATGCATGTATATAAGGTGTTATAATTGTATATATAGTATTTTATCATAATTTTTACTTATGTATACAACTAGTGTACCTTTATTTATTCTTCCCATGTATAGTGCATGTGTTCAAAATAGTTTATATGTAATTTTTACTCAGTCCTGGGGATATCTAGGCTAAAAGATTGGTGATTCATTAACTGTTGGAATATTTCTTTTCTTACAGCATATTGAAGGAGGACTGGGAGATCTGGGTCTCTTTGAAGAAGAAAAAGAAGAATGAAAATGGGGGCTGCTAAATTTATTTTGAGAGGGAATAGGCTCTGTTATAGAAGGTGCCTAGAAAGTAGAAGGAGAATGAGAAACATTTATAACTGGTTTAGGTGGAATCAACATTGCTTTTGGAGCAGTAGTAGCTCTAGGTATGACAGATGAGAGTCTTGATTGGAGAGATGTAGGTGGAACCAGAGACTCTGAGTCAGAAGGAATATTAAAAAAGACTGATGATATGAAAGGATTTGGAATTTTAGATGTGGATGATTTTGGAGATGGAGTAGAAGTGTTTCAATGGGAGGAAAAGCTAGTTGCAGGAAGAGGGAGTGAGTGATATTTGATTCCAGAGAACTCTCTTATCTTTTAAAAGCAGTTGGTACAGGACCTTTTCTAGGTGTAAATTTTCTGGTTATAAGTGTTGGTGCACTTTTTATGGGTAAAGAAACATAATCACATGCTTGGTCTCTAGAGGCAGTAAATTTGGAAGGAGTACTCTTGAAAACTTGATAATTAAGGATGGGAAGGATAACCTGGATAGGAGGATATGCAATGGAGAAAAAGGATGGTGGAAAAAATGGGCTCAAAGACTGTAGAGGGAAGTTGAAATAAATTAAATGGAATGTTTGGGTACTCCATGACATTAAACATGAAAATTACTTTCTCTTTGGTCCACCAAGACTTTAAACTGGCAATTCAATCATTATATGGATAATTTATGTGGTTTTTTGTAGAAGGGCAGTCCACCAAGACTATAAACTGGAAATCAATTAAAAGTTTGGTTTTTAAGGATTTTAGGAGGGAATGTCAATCTAGAAGGATATTCAATACAGTCATTTTTAATATATCACTGACTCATCAGTACTCAAACTGATAATCACTCATTTGGACAACTTAGTCATTGATGGAAATAGTGGTACTAACTTTAGGGAATTAAGATTTCATTAAATAGATCTATTTTATTATTAAAGAAATATTGAGATATTAATATGGTTATTGGTGGAGACTGTTAAAAAGCTGAAAATGAAGGTGCCAAGAGAGTCTGGTAAAAATTATGAATTCTGATAAAATTTAGAAGTGATTTGAAGGGTTTGAAATTTATTTGAATGTTGTGATGCTGAATTATTGAAGATGGATGGGAGTTGAAATTTAGTGTGTCTCTTTGGTAGAATATATAGGTGGAAGCTTGGAGGACCTTATGGTAAGAATGGAATCAGAGTATTTGGCTCAGGGGGAAGCCCAACAGGATTGGAATCAAAAGTATTCAGCTCATTAGGGAGGCCTTCTTTCTCATGCTGTGAAAGAAAGTAGAGACTGGTAGAGGAGAGTCTGAAGGGATTCAAACCTTTCTCTCAGTTATGGAATTATCACAAAGAAAATATGGTTTATTAAAATTTTGTTTCAAATATGAAGATTAAAGGACAGTTGTAAGAATTAAAGCAATCAGACAAAAACATTCATCAGCACCAGAAGATTAAAGTATTAAATATTAAAGAAGAGAAGAAAATCAAAATAAATAATCTCTTTGAAATTTTTAAACATCATTATCAAATATTGGCATTAAAATTCTTCTCTTTATTAAATATTAAGTATTATTAGCAGGGTTTTCCTGAAAATGTGTTACAAATTTACCCTTTATATCATCACAAAAATCAAGAAAGAGATATCTGTGAAACTTAGGATAGTGATTAATATAATCATTATGAACCTGGCCAAAGTCATCTGTATTGTTATATTAAATTGCTTAGAAGAAAATTAGGAGATGGAAGAGAATTGTAGATGGATGTGCAATTAGTAGGAGGTTTAAAATAAAAATATAGAACTAATTTTTTGAGCCAGGAAATAATGTTTCAGAAAAGCCAAATGGTGATAATAGCAATGTAGGATTAGATTCTTGAGATGGAGGAAGAAGATCAGCATTTGTATTTTCAAATGAAGAAGCTTTTTTGGCCTTTAAATTGTGAAAAAAGGTGGGAATTTTGGATAGTCTCTTTTTAGGTATTGTTGGATCAGGAAGGGCAGCTGGTCCAGTATAGAAGATAGTTCTGGAAGAAATAATTGGATAGTTAAACTTGATTTTCTTAAGCCTGAAATGATCACAGGCAGTTCTTTCAGGAAGACCAGGGTTAGAAATCAGACAAGGTACCTGGTATTTGGCACAAAGTTCACATGGGATAGCAAGGTCTTTTGATTAAATGTTGATGATGATATTGATTATAAGATATAGTGAAAAGCCTTTAGGAGTATTTGGATAATATTTTTAAAGAGAATGAAAATAAGATGAATATATGATTGAGTAAATATGTGAAAAATTTAAAAAAAGGGGACAATCTTCATTGTAGGGAGGATGTGATAGCCTAAATATTAGTATGGTACTAGGTTTATTAAAAAAAGGTTTTTTGGAGTTGATTTTAGAGATTAGAAAATCAAATCTAATTTTATAATGATTTATATTGGAAAGAATGGGTAATTAAAAGTGTTAAAAAAGGGTTAATTATACAAGTCAAGATTTAAAAATTAATCATGGTTAGAAAATGCTAGTATAGGTCTAAAAGTGTATGTAAATCAAAGTTAGGATTCTCAAGAACCTTTGGGAATTTTTGTTGAATTTATACTATTTTTCTTCTATTATTATAAATTTTAGAAAGTATTTTTAGTATTTTTTGATTTTTCATAACTTACATAACTTTGATGATTTTTACTAGATGAATAGGGTTGAGTAGACCACAAAAGTTGGATGGGATTATATAGGAGAAGTAGCTTTATCATCTGTAATTTTTCTGGATTTTTTAATATTTTTTAAGTCTTTAATTGAGTCTGAAAGTCTGTATGAGTTCCATACAATCACTGGCAATCTCGGGACAAGCTCCAGGATTCTCTGACTGGGAAAAATAAAGCATGTGACATACCATGCATATAAAGCCTTTAGACTCAAAATAAGATAAGAATAACATAAATCTATTGTCTTGTATCTTAACAATCATCTAAAATTGCATATTAACAACCACTATTATTAATTTACATAACAGATTATAAAACTTTAATACCCTTATAAATATAACACTTTTACATAACATATTATAAATTTCACTAAACAGCTAATAAATATATACTAATGGGGTACCATTTAAATGCTCTTAACTTCAGGGCCTTTCTTTTAACAACTATTTTCAATAAAAATAAAAGCTTCATAAAAAACATATTATTCAATCATAAAATAACTTTTCTGAATACAGCTTCACTGCTGTATTTCTTTCCCTTATTACAGAGAACACATGTTCTATATCTCAACATCATAAATATCAAATAGTTTATTGGTCATTTTATATCAAGTAGAGGTTTTAGCTTAGTTAATTGTGAATTATTTTTTTACTTAAAGGGACAGGTTTTCTTTGGTATATCAAACTCCCTTGGATTCTGCTTAAAGAAAGGTGACTGAAAGAGTCTTTCTGAATTGTATATATGTAATAATTATAGGGCATTGAAAGTGAAACATAATGAAACCAAAAAAAATTTATGAATATTATGCACCATTTTTTAGAAATATGTTTTATTCTCATAAAAAATCAAATTTTATTTTTTTTCTACAAGGGAGACATAAGTCAATTTGTTTTTTGAAAAAATAAAACACATATCTTGTTTTTACTTTGAAAATTATGGTATAAAAATTAATTTTTTAGATTATGCAGTTAACTAAATTTTTTCTAACTTAAATTTTGAGCATGATGTAGCCTCCACAAATCTTTAAAAGCTTGAAAAATATTCAAGAGTATATATTCATGCAATGAAAAGAAATATATAGGTCTATACATTTTTTCTGATAAATGTTTGAGGGGAAAAATAAGTTTAATATATATTTTTTCTTGAATATCTTTATATAGTGTTGTATGATTCCTCTAACAATTGATAAGTTTGAAAATCATATAAACACGTGTAAAATAGTCTTTTAGTTCAATTTATATAAAAACTTTATTTTTTTAAAATAATGATGAAAGTAAATGATTTTTCACAATTGTATGCATTGTCCCAAATTTTTTGGTAGTGGGTTTAACTTATCTCAAGATTCTTACCAAAATACCTGTAGGTAAAGTTACAATATAATTTTTATAATTACCACCAGTGTTTCAATAAATTTTAAAATTCCTTCAAGATGTGTTCAAAGTAATTTTTCTGTTTCTCAAAAATAGTTTCATCACTCCCTCAATATCTGCTCAATCGGATATGAATTCAGGTTCAAGTTTTTGAACTTGCTAGCAAGTTCACCACCATGCCAGATGCTTCTTTTGGTCTAGAAGAAGTTTCAATGTTCCAAAAGTGGTGATAGGTGAAGAAAGACTCAATATTTCAAAATGTGTACATATTTATTTCTTTATAAGATATTACTCTAATAAGAGGTAAAAAGATTTATTATTATTATTTTAAATCCTTAGAAATACGCAGATGTAAATACTAAGATGATAAAAAGTAGTAATAGATTTGTTTGTTGTATATAAAATATAATTGTAAAGTAAGTAAGAATGGAATGTATGAAAATAGCCAGATTGAGAGGCCTTATATAGGCAAAAAGGAGAGAACTACAGAATCACAATTCTATATACATGAGTATGAGAGAAAGAAAAATTTCACTGATAGAAGTTTCCAATTATTAAAGTTGTTCTATAAAGAATTTTCTCATATACAGTATTGATCTGTATATTTCAATTTTAATTATAAATTTATTGATTTTATTTTAATTTTCTGTAAATTCAAAAGTAAAAAAAATTATTTAATTTTAATATGTAGTATTTTTATAGTTTTAGTTTACCTTTCAGCTGTCATGAGGACACGGTCAAGGAATAAAAAATAAGGGGCATTAAATTTTAATAATTACTTGATTTTACTTATTTTAATTAGTTAAATTATTATGAGTAAATTTCAAAGTAAGTATAATTAATAAAATAAAATAAAAATGTGTAGCTCTATCCTAGTAAATAATTAATTATTTACTGGGTAAATCCAGTAGCCTGGCCATCACTCCCTCACTCTTAAAAAAATAAAAAAAATGCTATGATTTTTTCTTTTTATATTTCTTTAGTAGAGCAGGAAGGTTAGATATCTCTTTCCAGGTATCCAAGAATCATATTCAGAAGATTTATTCTTGAATCTCAATAAGTATTCGGTACCCATTTCAACAGTGACAACTCTGTTATTTAGAATCCTATCAATTTCTTCTCTCTCAATTATTTCCATAGGGGTCTTCTTTGGTCTACCTCTTCTTTTTGGGAATAAATCACTATTGGATGTGTATTTTTTCAGAAGAGATCTTGGAAAAGCAGGATGTTTCCTGTAATACAGAGAGTACAGGATAATTTCAACTGCATAATCTGCAACCATTATTCTTACAACAAATGGACCAAAAAATGGGTCATTCAATTTGTTATTACCTTGTGAATTGAAGTGGACTGTAGAAATAAGTACTTCATCACATTTCTTAAAAGTGTATTCTTTATGGGATTTATCCCAACTCTTCTTTTAATATTCAAAAGATTTTTCAATGCAATTTTGAGAATGACTTCTGCAAAGTTGTTGCATTTGAAGAAAAGACTTCATACCAGTATGTAAATCCAATTTGGGTATTTTATTATTGAGAATTTGGGAAGGGGTATTTGGAACATATCCAAGCCAGAGCTCAAAAGGCTTTCTTTAAGTAGTTGAGTGAACAGTGCTATTATAAGTGAATTCCAGACCAGGTAGTAAGGTGACCCAATCATGAGTGAACCTGTCATTGTCTTTGTACTCAAGGCCAAAGGCACAATACCTTCTTATCATATCCTCCAAAATCTGAATCATAATTTCAGCTAATCCATCAGTCTGGGGGTGATGGGCAGTAGAAAGTTTCAAATCACAACCACAAAAATACATCAGAGACATCCAAAATTCAGAAGTAAATCTAGGGTCTCTTTCAGAGATTATGGCCTTTGAGAAACCAGAAGTGTTAAGCATATGAGACCACCACAAGAAGGCTAATTCTTTAGTGGAAACATCCTTGTGAGTAGGGATGAATTTACACATTTTTGTAGATATGTCCACAATAACACAGAAAGTGTTATAACTGTCTTTCCCAGAAATGGGAAATTCTGTTACAAAGTCCATGTTTATAATCTGCCATGGTGCATCAGGAGATTCAACATTTTGCATCAATGCAGCTCTTTTTCCAGTTAATATTTTTTATTTCTGCAAAAAATCACAGGATTCAACATATAGTTTGGTGTCTCCAGACATATTAGCCCACCAAGCAGTGTTCTTAATTCTAATCATTATTTTTTCAAGATCAAAATGTCCTGCCAATATTTCATCATGAAAAATTTTCAAGATGATTTCTTTAATAGAAGGGGGAATAACAATAACATTGCTCAAATTTCTTCTATAATAGAGGTAGCCTTCATCAATTGAAAATTCACCTTTTTCCAAAGCAATCTGGTACTTTGGTAAGAGGGATTTAATTAATGCTTATATTGAAGCATTCTTTGGATCATTTAATATAGTTCAAAGCTTTTTTAAGTCAGTTTCTTTATCATATGAATCCAGAATAAGCTGTAATAGATCTTCCGCCATATCAACCACATATATTTCATGAATATGAACTATTTTATCCTCAGGAGCATATGCAGGATTAGAGTCATCTTTTGGCAAAGGTAAAATTGATAACATATCCACATTTGTGTGAACAATACCAGCCCTATGAATAATTGTCATTCTCCCTCTGTATTCTTGAACAGCCTTCTGCCATCTGAACATATGTCTGTTAGATGTCTTCAAGTTCAAGAGTGATTTAACTGCACTCCAGTCAGTGAAAAGTTCAAATTTCTGGTCATCCAGATAATAATGTAGCTTCTCTAGAGCCCACACCACTGCTAAACACTCCAGTTGAGTGGAAAAATATTTCAATTCACTATTTCCTAAGGCTCTTGAAATATATAAAATTACTACTTCTGATACTTTGTCATTCATTACTTGTTTTTGGTGAAGAGCAGAACCAAGGCCAATAGAACTGGCATCAGTGTATAAAACAAATGGTTGATTAAAGTCAGGCAAAGTAAGAATTGGTGCTGAAATCAAAAAATGTCTCATAGTGTCAAAAGCTTTTTGTCTTTCACTGTTCCAGACAAATGCAACACCTTTCCTACTTAATTGGGTTAGGGGTAATGCTATGACCTGATAGTTTTTAATATATTTTCTATAATACCTACACATTTCCAGGAAACTTTGGAGTTCTCTAACTGTAGTAGGAACTTTTACCTGTTGTATTTCTTCCACTTTGTTCTGGTCAACCCATATCTGTAATCCTGAGACAACATGACCAAGCACTTTCAAAGAAGGAAACACAAATTTGCATTTTTTCAAAACAAGTTTTATATTTATCTCATATATCTTATTGAACACTTTACTTAGGTGGTTAAGGTGATTGTCAAATTTCTTGGAGAAAATGATGATATAATCAATATAAACTATAAGCCATCCTTCAATTATTTCTTTATGGAATATGTTATCCATAACTTTCTGAAAAACTGAAGGGGCATTTTTGGGGCCAAATGGCATCCTAATATACTTATATATACCCATATGAGTAGCAATCATTAGAAAATTTTGTGAATTCTTCCCAAAAGGTACCTAAAAATATCCATTATTACCATCTAAAAAGCTAATATATTTAGCACCTTGTAAGGTAGCATGGATAGAGCTAAATCTGGGTAAAGGATATATATCATCTACAGTATAAGTATTTAATTCTCTATAATCACCACATAACCTGGATTTATCTTTCTCATAAGAAATTAGGACAGGTGAGATAACACAATGTTTATGTGTTTCAAGTACCTTTTAAATAATATTCATTTTTAAAAGGGTAGAGATATTGTCTTCAATATCTTTTCTCTTTGTGGGAGAAGTAGAATAAGGCTTCTTCTTTAAACTAGGTGGTATGTCAGTTAATGGACAAGATAATGAAAGTTTCATTTCTTCTTTTACTAATCCTAGTTCATGTGACCCATGAGCAAAGGCCATAGGAAAAGATTTTATCAACAGAATGATGGAATATTTTTCCTATCCAGAAATCTGTTCTCCAAAAGAAGCTGTGTCAATTTAAGACAGAAGGGCAGGCATTTATTTTGTAGATCTTCCTTTATATTGAACTACAGAATGACATGTGTTCAATCATGGTGTTAATAATTTTTTAGGGGAGGAAATTTTAAATCTTCTCTTTCCATTCAACCCCATTTTGAAGCATTGGCTTGAGGGATACAATTAAATGCTATATTTGGTTAAAATATCATTTCCCACAATGAAAAAATTACTTAAGTTATTGTTTTTGATAACTAAAAAGTCACACATAGCTCTTACAAAGCCATGGTTATATTTGAAAAATACTGTAGATTTGTATTTGTAAATGGGGGACAAAACAGAGCCATAACCTCTCCAATTCTCAGAAGTGATAGGCATAAGTTTGATTTTTAATCCTGATCCACTGAGGTAGGTGCCTTTTCAGATATAACACTTCCTCCAGCTCCAGAATCCAAAACAACCTAAGTTTTCTTTTCATTAGTCAAGACTGGTGCCTTGAGAGGGGCAATAATTATTGAGATGTCTTTGAGGTTTCTTATGATTTCAGCATCTTCAACTAGAGATAATTCGTTATTCTCAATGTCAATATTATTTAAATAATGAATATCTTCTTCCAGCATAAATATTTCCTTGTGAGATTCAAAAGAAACTTTTCTGGCACAATCACTTGAAGTATAATCCAGTGCAACTGTTTCATCAGCATGTTCCTCTGTTTTTTTGACAAGGTATATTTTCTTGTCACAAACATGGACTTTCTTCCAATGTTTGCTGCATTTAAAGCAAGTGTTTTTTGCATACTTTTTAGGTGCAAAAGGGCAGAAGGTTTACCAAATTTTACAGGAAGTTTATTTTGGTAATTGCAGGTCTTCTCCAATGAAGGTCTAAGAGTGAGCCTTCTAGAATCATAATTGCTATTTAAATGGAACTCATTACAAGTAATAATAAAAGAATAAGGTTCCCTTGAGAATTCAGTCCTATCAACTATTAAGTTTCTCAGAGACATAGGCTCTTTTAAAGGATACTGTCCTTCCATAATTCAAAGTCCATGTTTCTATCCTTTTCTCTCAGGATCTTTACAAGTTTTATCAGGAAATAAATAGGTTTCCTGTAGAAGATGAGCTATATCTAGCTTTTTCATACTTCCTTTGTCGGACTAACCTAAACTTTGAACCACTAAACTGCGCTTTAATTGATTTCTTCCAATCCTCCCAGCAGTAGTCATTCATATATTAAAGGACAGATTCATACCACATAAGAGCAGCATTGGAAAATAAAGAAATAAATTTAGACACAATTTCTTCATCTGGAAGTTTATAAGAGCTCTTAAGGTTATAAATTCTGCAAATAAACTGCTTCCAATCAGAGGAAGAATAACCATCAAATGTTGTGTATTGGTCAAGTGTGGGCCAATTCTTTTTATTTGAGGTAATTTCCTCGTTAAATATTTGTTTCTGTGTAAGAAGAAGTTGTAATTTCTCTAACTGAGCAGTAATCTCATTGTTTAACCCTTCTGTAGATGAACAGGGTGCATCATCAATTTTTGATGGAAACTCAGGAATATCTACAGGCATTTCTTGCACTAATTTTTCTTCTGATGAACTTGTCTCAGATACAGTCGGAGTAGCTTGTGAAACAGGTTCTTTCAAAGAAGTGGCAGAATATTTTTGATCAAGTAAGAATTAGTTTAACTGTTCTTCAATGTTTGTTAGCCTAGTATTCACTCTTGGAATACTGGATAATGTCTCATTGATAGTTGCAAAAGAAAATTGATTCTTGTTTTGCAGAGATGAATAATGGTCACTCAGTTTTTTCAAGCTCAATTTATTAACTTCTAGTTCCTGGAAACAGAAGACACAGATTCTTGTAATTTGGACAAATCATTCTTGATATTTTTCCCCAAAGCAACTTTATTTTCATGAGTTACTTTGTAATTATACAAATCATCAGAAACCCTCTGCAACTCACTTCTCACTGCTTGGTAACCTTGTTCAATTAACAAACTATTAAATTTTTGAGTAAATTGTAGGTTTTTCATTATTTGATTTTGTTTAGTAATAATATCTCTCAAATATTCATCATTAATAGTAGCTACATCAGGAGCATTTCTCAATAGAGAGACAGAATAATTTTCCAGCATCTCATAAACTTCAGGATCAATTGATTCATCCATAATAGCTATATCAGGGTATATCATTGAAGTAGCAATCAACACTAAATGAGTAGTTAAATTATAATATTGATTAATATGCATACTAGAACCAACCTCTACTGGTCTCAAGGTATCATCCCCCATTCCAGAATTACCTGAAGGAACTAAATGAGTAACAAGAAAGGGAACTTTAAATTCAATGGAGGGCTTTATTATGGTTTTGGAAAGACTTGTAAGTGTTTGTTTTTTCTTCTTCTTCCTCCTTGGTAATGGTGAGGAGGAGTTGGGTTGAAATGTTGGGGTCTGGAGGGACCTTCCTGGGGAGCTTGTTGCATTTTTTGAGCTTGGAGGTAGTCCCACCGAGTGTTGAGCCAGTCCCACTGCCAGTCCCACTTCCATTTTGATACTTCCACCTTTTCCTGTTGATGAGGAGGCAACTGTGGAGGGTTTGTTGCTGCTTGAGGAGGTTTCCTCTTCCCTTGGAGAAAAGACTCTACACGTTTTATTTTTCTTCTAGCAACTCTACCTTTTCTTTTAGGCTTCGATTCTCTGACTTCAACTCCTTGATGTGAGCTTACAGGTTGTTTACCTACTTCTGTAAGGGCATATTTTTTATTTTTAAGCCTTTTAAAAGCTCTTCTGGGGGGATCAATTGGGGCTTTGAGTCCAGAGAAGTTTTCTCTTTTTTTATCTCTACCTCCTGCATTTCTACATCCTGTTAGGTTCAATAATTGATTAATTTGAGCAAGTTTAGAAGTTAAAGGAGAACTTACAGAAGTCTCATAATAATAAAACAGGTAAAACTCCTCTTCAAGGGTAGTAGAAACACTTAAATCAGCCATTGTTTGTATAACTTTAGCTGAGAGAAAAAGGAAATATTAATATTTAATCAGTTATTATTTTATTTGTTAAGAAAAAAAAAGATAAAATAAAAATATTTTAAGTATATGATCAATTACCAAGATTATTAATCAACTGAAAGAATGAAAATATAACACTTATCAGAACCAAAAAATTAACTGAAATAATTATTACAATTTTAAATTAATCAAGTTGACTAAGATATTTTTATTTTATTACCAGGATTTAAATAAATCAACTGAAATAGTAAAATATTTTATTAATTATCAGGAAAAAAATTCGACTGAAATAATTAACACAATTCTTAATCAAAAAAAATTTATATATTGATATATAATTACCAGGACTAAGGGTCAACTGAATATTTTTTTACCAGTACTATATGTCAACTGAAATATATTAATATAAATTTTAATTAATTAATTAATTTATATATTATCATTTTAATACCAAGACTAATTGTCAACTGAAGTAATAAAATAATATTTTAATTATCAGGACAAAATTTCAACTGAAATAATCAAAAAAATATATATGTAATCTAATTTATTAAGGTAATTATATTACTTCTAGGAATAAGAACAAAGATGCTCTATCTTGGTCAACTAGGAAAAAATATATTATATACCTGGCACCTCCCCCTGTAATTTGAGCATTTTAATGCCAACTGAAGAGTGCTGAGTAAAAAGATATATGTATATAATGAAATATGCAGAGTGAGACCTACAAATATTAACTGCTATAGACACTACAAATATATAGGAAAATTAAGCATATATAAAACTTAAATTTGGGGTGAGGTTTGATTCCCAGTTCAGAAAAAAAGATTAGTCACAGGCCTTTTGTCATTCTTTGTTTGTCGTTTGGCCAAAATTCCTTATTGGTGTGTTGGAGTTGATGGTCCTACGGTCACTGTAGAGTAGACTCCTACAGTCATCTTGCTGCAGGCAGAATCCAAGGGAGTTAGAAAAACAAAAAGAAATCCCTGTCCCACTAAGTAAATGTAAGATTCAATTAAATAATATTGAAGATCTTCTTGAAGAGTTGTATGAGTTGAAATTCTGAGAGTTAGACTTTCAATGTGTTTGAAACCTATAATAAGACAAATCAAATGCAACCAATGGTTACACCAGCCAACAAAATACCTAGTACCAGATTACACTGATACTAGTCACAGCAAATACTTAGAACAAGCCACAACACTTGCCCCAGAGACTGAAAAGTACAGTAAAGTACTGCAGAAACTACCCTTGGAATGACCTGTTCAAAGGTTCCTTATTAAAGGGATGCCCCAGGTTTATCCAGTTTCCCACCAAAATTAAAGAGTGTACTTTATTTTATTTTTATTTTATGAATTTTATAAGAAAAGTAATAAATTTGAGTCACCCAGGACCTACTATATATATCAATTATTTGATTTATTTTAAACTGTAACTCTAAATAAAATAATTTGAATTAAAATTTCTAGTATTAATATAATTTTAACCTTTTAAATGACATAATTTGAATTTTTTTAAAAAATTTAGTATAAAAATAATTTTATCTCACTTCTAACATGTCATGAGGACGGTGCTAAGGAATAAAACTATGGGGGACATTTAACTTAAAATATGTACTTAATTCACATGTTTTAATAAGTTAATTCATTACAAGTAAATTATAAAGTAATTGAGCTATCCAATGGTACCCCATATGTTGATATATGTTATTATAATTTTTGTTTTATATTAAATATTTTTAATTATCAAAAAGACCTTTATTATCAAAACTAACAAGACAAAAGCATGTAGAAGACTAAGATTCTCTCCTCCTCCTCCTCCAGACCTTTCCAAAATATCCTAAATGCATATGACCTACAATAAACTATTGATCTAGTAAGCATAATAACTTTCTAACCAAATTTTGCCGCAGCAACGAAATTTTAACCCAGTGATCAGAATATCCCATTGTGAGCAAAATTTTCCACAATGAGCTCTTTTTACCATAATGAGATAATTTTGCCAGATTGAACTAATTTTTCCAGATTTGAGCAAATTTGCCACACTAGATAATTTTGCCAGCATGGCAGAATTTTTCAAGTACACTTTTCTTTTGCACCAGAAAGTCACTGGAGCAAACCAGAGTGCACTGGAGCACCAGAGCTAAGTGGAAATTCCATCAGCACACCATTCCACCAATAATAGTAAAAGACACTAAATCAAGTAAAACACTAAGAAAACAGTAAAATATGATAAAAAACCATAGGTACATAAAAGATAGAAAAAAATCTGGGCTATCCAATGATAATAATCACCTTCATAAATTCCAAATATCCAGCCTGAAAATCCAGAAAATTGCTACTAATCTTCCAAAAATAAACCCAAAAGAGCCCCAGAAAGTACCGAATAGATAGAGAATCACTGCAAAAATCCTATAAGACCTTTTCCAAATCAATAAAATCATAAAATCACAATAAAAATACCATTATATAACCATTCCAAAATTCCACAAATCAACACAAAAATATCCATAATAACTGAATTAACACCTGGTAACACTATAATTTCCTTTCAACCAATATTTAATCAAATTCTCACCTAAGTGGCCTACACAAATGTGGAATTCCACATCCTCCCCCCAATATGGAATTTCCCCATTCCCAAAATATATGAATTCAACATTAACTCATAAACTACCATAATTGTCATCATGAACTCTTCCAATTCCCCTCACCACGGGAAATCTAGGGGTGAATTGCTAGCAATCCCCTCTCTTGAAATTTAGAGTGTCCCTTAATTATGCCAGGTTTGTGAATACTTTATAAACATAAGTAAATTAGAGTTAGATTTAGATTTATTCTCAGATTGATTATAGACAGAGTATCAACTGATTCCAAATTATGCACAAGTTGATCCTCCAGAACTTGATTTTGGTCCTCTGTTGAGCACAAATTGAGAACAAATTGATCTAACCTAAGCTTATGCATATATAATAATTCAGGATACTCGCTCTATTAAATTTGATAATAAAATAAAATATTGATGAATTTATATATAAAAAAATTATTATGTAAGATATTAAATTATAAATTTAGGCATCATAGGAGGGCACTTAATAGAACTTAATTATACTATGTGACACCTTAATACTGCATCACGCAGTTTGAAACATATAAAACAAAATGTGTCATGATGGGAAATGAAATTGCTTGGAAAGACACTTTCAAAATTAATACTGACCATAATACACAAGTATAAAACCTTGGCATCTATCCAATAAAAGATTTTCCTTTTGATAAATGAATTTTTCTCAGTTACTCCCTGCTAAAAAGTGTCCTTGTGAGGTTTGTATGACCTTCAGGAGGGTAATTTGGCCACATCAAACTACTTCTATTTCCATTATTGACCAAAACATCATCCTAATTTCCATCTAAAGAGTTGATCTCATCTGACTGTGGCTGATCAAAGGGGTCAACCACAAGTTTAGCCAAAATTTTGGTGAACACTTTTTTGATGGATAGTGACTAACTGGTGCTTTCCGAAATCGTCCACCTGAAGTTAGGCTAAACTTCAGGAGGATAAATTTATTATGAATACCAAATTAACTGAAGAATACTTTTGCCCTAGCTTCTCTGCATCATAAAAGTGTCCAACTGAGGTTTAGGCATAATTCAGGTAGACACTTTTGGAAAGGCACAGTCTGATGGGTTTAATATCTATATATGGCAATAAGTATCAGTTTTTATCAACCTGGAACTAGAATTAATTTAATATGGCCAAAGTGTCCACCTGAAGTTTGGCCAAAATACAGGTGGAAATTTTTATGAGGATTACTTGATGAAATGAAGAAGACTTGCAATTACTTTCCATCAAAAAAATTTCAAACTTAAGTTTATCAAAAATTGTGGTGACGCTTTTGCCAGATCCAGTCATATGGGATCAACTCTCTATATGGCAATGAGAATCAATTTTTAATCAATCATGGCATTAGAAGTAATTTGATGTGGACAAACTTTCCACCTTATTTTGGCCAAAAATAAGTTGGAAATGTTTATGAGGAATACTAGATTAACTAAAGAAGACTTGCACCCTACCACTGTCCATCATAAAAGTGTCCACCAGAAGAATTCTCAAACTTGTGGTTGACACCTTTGGCCTGGTCCAGCCATATGGGATCAATTCTGCATATGGAAATAAGGATTTAATTTGGTCAATCATGGTACTAGAAGTAATTTGATATAGACAAAGTGTCCAACTAAATATTGGAAAAAAATCAGTTGAAAACTTCATTTAGTTTTTCAAAAAATCAAATTAAGTACAATTTTATTCCTGATGATGCCAATTTTATCCAACACCTCTTCTGAGCCTTGAAAGTAGGCATTTAGCTTGAATCTTTAATTTCATATCAAATCCCTTTTATTCAACCTATTTCTTTTTATCCCTTTTTTTTCTTTTAGATATCAATTAATTTTATTTAAAACAAATCATTTTCATAATTTTTTACCTGTATTTAATGAAATTATTAAAGGTTTAACATCACCCTGTAAGCATTTGGCACATTTTTTTTGCTATACTAATAAAAATAATAATATACTGGTGACAAAAAATTAATCAAATGATAAAATATTAATAAAACAGAAAGATCAAATACCAGTGGATATGTTTTAAAAAAATACCAGTTGCACTGAAGAAGAGCTGGAACATAGATACTCACCATCAAAAAAGTGTCCAGCACAAGTTCAGCCAAACTTGTGCTGGACACTTTTGGTCAGGTGCAGTCATATGTGATCAATTCTCACCATGGCAATGAAAAAAATTATTTGATAAAAAACTTCACTAGAAGTAGTTTTACATAGCCAAATTATCTACCTAGAGTTCATCTAAACCACAGGTGCACAATTTTTTATCTTTAAAAAAAAGTCAATTTAGTAAAATTTATCCCTGATGGCTCTTCTTTCCTTCAACACATCTACTGGCCTTTGATAGTAGGAATATTACTTGGATTTCTTTTTTCATATTTGATCGCTTTAACTTAATTTTTTATTCCTAATATTGCTTTTGGATATCAATTAATAATTTTTAAAATAAACTATTTTCATATTTTTATACATTTATTTAATAATATTAAAAATGATGTAACATCACCTGGTATGCATTTGGCACATGAGTTTTTTCTATACTTATAAAATTAATAATATAATGGCAACCAAAAATTGATCAAATGATATTTATGAGTGAGGAAAAAAGATAAAATACCAGTAGACATGTTTGTAAGAAATACTAGATGAACTGAAGAAAAATTCTACCCTAGCTACTCTCCATCATAAAAGTGTCCAGCACAAGTTCGGCCGAACTTGTGCTGGACACTTATGGTCAGGTGCAGTCAGATGGGAGCAATTCTCTCTATGGAAATGAAGAAAAATTTTTGATAAAAAATTACACTAGAAGTAGTTTGATATGGCAAAATTTTTATGCTGAAGTTTTGGTAAAGCTCAAGTGTATTTTTTTTTTATTTTTACAAAAAATAAAATTTAGTACAAGTTTAGCCCTGATTGTGCATATTTGATTCAACATCTCTCTTTTCTGTTTATGGCAGGAATTTAACTTGGATTTTAATTTTCATCTTTGATTTCTTTTAATTTACTTTATTCCTCTTATATTGCTTTTGGATAGAAGTTTATTTTTTGTAAAATAAATCATTTTCATATTTTTTTACCTTTCTTTAATAATATTATAAAAGGTGTAACATCACCCAGTATTCATTTGGAACACAAGTTTTTGTTATACTGATAATATTAATAATATAATGGTGACAAAAAATTAATCAATTGATAAATATGAGTGAGGCACAAAGATTTAATAACAGTGGAAATGTTTATAAGAAATTCCAGATGATTTAAAATGACTTTCACCCTGGCTACTCTCCATGATAAAAGTATCCAGCACAAGTTAGGCCAAACTTGTTCTGGACACTTTTGGTTGCATGCCGTCAGATGCAATCAATTCTTTTTATGGAAATGAGACTGAATGATCACTCCATCATTGCACTGAAAGTAGTTTTATATGGAAAAATTGTACCCCGGAAGTTTTTCCAAACCTAAGGTAGACAATTTTTTACTTTGGTAAAAAGTAAATTTGATCCATGTTAATCTATGATGGTGCCCATTTTTTCTGAAGCCTCTACTGGCTCATGATAGCAGAAATTATACTTAATATCTTTATTTCATGTTTGATCCCTTTAATTTTAATTTTACCCTTTTATTTATCCTTTAGCTTTTAAATATCACTTTTATTTTGGTAAAACTGATAACTTTCACATTTTTTTACATTTATTATATAATATTATTAAAGTTGTAAAATCACACAGTGTACATTCAGTACACATGTTTTTTCTATACTAAAAACATTAATAATATAATGGTGACTAAAAAATAATCAAATAATAAATATGGATGACACAGAAATATCAATTACCCATAGACATTTTTAAAATGAATATAAGATTAACTGAAGAAGACTTGCACCCTAGCTACTCTCCATCATAAAAGTGTCCAGCACAAGTTCAGCTGAGCTTTTGCTGGACACTTTTGGTTGCATGCAGTCAGATGGGATAAATTTACTCAATGGAAGTTAAAATGAATTTTTGCTCAATCATTGCACAAGAAGTAGTCTTAGACTGCTATAATATCCTCCTGATTTCTTTGAAAACCTCAGGTGGACACTTTTATTAACTTAAAAAACATGAAAAATATTCCAAATCTAGAACTGGTGGTGCAATTTTGGTCTGAAAACTCAAATTTTCTTTGATGGCAGAAATTTTATTTGAATGTTTAATTTCATATTTAATCCATTTTATTTTACTTTTTTATTTCTCTTTTTTCTTTCAAATATCAATTTATTTATTGTAAAACTAATCATTTTCATTTTTTTTTTACTTTTATTTAATAAGATTATTAAAGATGTAGCATCTCTCAGTATGCATTTGGCTTATAATTTTTTTCAATACTAATAAAATTAATAGTATAATGTTGAAAAACAATGAATCAAATGATAAATATGAATGACACAGAAAGATCATATACAAGTGGATTTGTTTATAAAGAATACCTGATGAACTGAAGAAGACCTGCACCCTAGATACTCACCATCATAAAAGTGTCCAGCATAAGTTCGGCCAAACTTGTGCTGGACACTTTTGGTTGCATGCAGTCAGATGGGATAAATTTACTCTATGGAAATGAAAATGACATTTTGCTCAATCATTGCAAAATAAGTAGTTTGATATTTCCAAAATGTCCTCCTGATGATTTTTTAAAACTCATCAGGACACTTTCTTTTGTTTAAAAAAAAAGAAAATATAGTCCAAGTTTAGCCCTGGTGGTGCACATTTGATCTAACACCTCTACTTGTTATTGATAATGGGAATTTTCCTTAGATTTTTTTTTCTTATTTTATCCCTTTTATTTTACTTTTTTATTGCTCATATTTCTTTGGATATCAATTTTTAATTTTTAAAATAAATAATTTTCATACTCTTATACCTTTGTTTAATAATATATGATTAAAGGTGGAACACCACTTGGTATACATTTTTCACACAAGTTATTACTATAGTAATAACATTAATAATAAAATGATGAGAAAAAATTAATCAAATGGTAAATTTAAATGACACAGAAAGATAAAATACCAGTGGAAATGTTTATAAGAAATCCCTTTTGAGTTTAAGAAGATTTGCTGTATGCCTACTCTCAATTATAAAAGTGTCCAGCACAAGTTTGGCCGAACTTGTACTGGACACTTTTGGTTGCATGAAGTCATATGAGATAAATTCTCTCTATGGCAATGAAAATGATATTTCACTCAATTATTGAAGTAAAGAATGTTTAATATTGTAAAATTTTCCCCTGGAAGTCTGTCCAAATCTCAGCTCAAAATTTGTTAGCTATACATAAAAGTAAGTTTAGACCAAGTCATGACCTAGGGGTCCCCAACTGTCCCAACACCATTTCTGGCTCTTGATAGTTAAATTTTACTTGTATTTTTTATTTCGTATTTGATCCCATTTATTTTCATTTTACTTTTCTATTACTGTTTTTAATTTTAACTATCAATTTATTTTTTTAAAAACTAAACATATTCATATTTTTTTAACTTTATATAATAATATTATTAAAGGTATAACATCACCAATTTTGCATTTGGCATGCAGGTTTTTGCTATACTAGAAACATTAATAATATATATGGTGACAAAAAATTAATTATAAGATAAATATGAATGATAAAAAAAAGTTAAAAAACCAATAGAAATGTGAAAAACAAAAAACTTATGTACTGAGAAACACTTCCACCCTAGCTACTCTCCATCATAAAAGTGTCCAGCACAAGTTCAGCTGAACTTGTGCTGGACACTTTTGTTCAGGTTCAGTCAGATGGGATCAATTCTCTCTGTGGAAATTAAATTAAAAAAAATTCTAAATAATTACATTAGAAGTAGTTTGGTATGGCTGAATTATACACCTTGAGTTTTCCCAAACCTCAGGTGAAAAATTTTTTATCTTTAAAAAAAGTTGAATTTTATCAAATTTAGCCCTGATGGCACCCATTTGTTTCAACACCTCTACTGGCTCTTGAAGGCAGGAATTTTCCTTGAATTTTTCTTTTTCATATTTGATCTCTTTTACTTTACTTTTTTATCATTCATGTTACATTTGGATATTAATTTATAATTTTAGAAAAAAAATCATTTTCATATTTATTTAACATTTTTTAATAATATTATAAAAGGTGTAATATAACATGGCATGTATTTGGCGCACAAGTTTTTTCTATACTAATAAATCTAATAATATTCTAATGAAAAAAAATTAATCAGATAATAAAATATGAATAACATAGAAAGATCAAATACCAGTTGACATGTTTTAAAATAATAACAGTTGCACTGAAGAAGGCCTGCACCCTAGCTACTCTCCATCATAAAAGTGTCCATCAAAAGTTCGGCCGAACTTGTGCTGGACACTTTTGGTCAGGTGCAGTCAGATGGGATCAATTCTCTCTATGGCAATGAAAAAAAATTATTTGATAAGAAAATTCACTAGATGTAGTTTGATTTAGCTGAATTATCCACCTAGAGTTCATGCAAACCACAGGTACACAATTTTTTATCTTTAAAAAACAGTCAATTTAGTACAATTTATCCCTGATGGCTCTCATATGCTTCAACATCTCTACTAGCCTTTGATATTAGGAATAATACTTGGATTTCTTTTTTCATATTTGATACCTTTAACTTAATTTTTTATTCCTCATATTGATTTTGGATATCAATTAATAATTTTTAAATAAATTATTTTAATACTTTTATAAATTTATTTAATAATATTATAAAAGGTGTAACATCACTCAGTATGCATTTGGAACACAATTTTCTGCTATACTTATATAATTAATAATATAATTAAGACAAAAAATTAATCTAACAATATGTATGAGTGAGGCACAAAGATAAAATACCAGTAGACATGTTTGTAAGAAATACCAGATGATCTGAAGAAAAATTCTAACCCAGCCACTCTCCATCATGAATGTGTCCAGCACAAGTTCGGCCGAACTTGTGCTGGACACTTTTGGTCATGTGCAGTCAGATGGGATCAATTCTCTGTATGGAAACAAAAAATTTTTTTTATCAAATTTCACCAGAAGTAGTTTGGTTTAGCTGAATCATCCACCTGCTGTTCTGCCCAATTTCAGGTGTATAATTTTTTATCTTTAAAGAAAAGGTCACTTATTACAATAAAGCCCTAATGTCTCCCATTTGATTTAACACCTCTACTGGCTCTTGTTAGCAGGAATTTTACTAGTATTTTTTTCATATTTGAACTGTTTGACTTTTATTTTACTCTTTTATTCCTCTTTTTACTTTTAAATTTCTATTTAGTTTTTGTAAAACTAATCCTTTCCATATTTATTTACGTCTATTATAAAAAATTATTGAAGGTTTAACTTCACATGGTATGCATTTTCACACAAGTTTTTGCTATACTAATAACATTAATAATATCATGGTGATAAAATATTAATCGGATGATAAATATGAAAGATACAGACTGATCAAATACCAGTAGACATGTTTATGAGAAATACAAGATGAAGGAACTGAAGAAAATTTCCACCCAAGCTACTCTCCATCATAAAAGTGTCCAGCACAAGTTCGGCTGAACTTTTACTGGACACTTTCGGTCACGTGCAGTCAGATGGGATCAATTCTCTCTATGGCAACCAGAAAACATTTTTTTATTAAACTTCACTACAAGTAGTTTTGATTAGCTGAATCATCCACCTGTTGTTCTTCCCAACCTCAGGTGTATAATTTTTTATCTTTATAAAAAAAGGTCACTTATTAAAATTTATCCCTGATGGCTCCCATTTGTTTCAACACTTCTACTGGCTCTTGAGAGCAAGAATTTTACTAGTATTTTGTTTTTCATAATTGATCTCTTTGAGATTAATTTTAATTTTTTATTTCTATTTTTTTTTAATATCTATTTAAATTATTGTAAAGCTAATCATTTTCATATTTTTTTACTTTTATTTCATAATATTATAAAAGGTGTAACATCACCTGGTATGCATTTGGCACATGAGTTTTTTCTATACTTATACTATTAATAATATAATGGAGACAATAAATTAATCAAATGATATATATGAGTGAGGCACAAAGATAAAGTACCAATGGACATGTTAATAAGAAATACCAGATTAACTGAGGAAAAATTCTACCTTAGCTACTCTCTGTCTTAAATGTGTCCAGCAAAAGTTCAGCCGAACTTGTGCTGGACACTTTTGTTCACATGCAGTCTAGTGTGATCAATTCTCTCTGAATAATTGCACTAGAAGTTGTTTGATATGGCTAAATGGTTCTGCTGAAGTTTTGTTAAACCTCAGATTGGCACTTTTTTGTTTTTCAAAAAAGCAATCATAGTCCAAGTTTAGTGCCACTGGTGAGCGTTCACCCCAACATGTCTACTTGCTCTTGATGGCAGTAATTTTATTTTAACTTTTTATTTCATATTTGCTTCCTTTAATTTTACCTTTTTATCCTTCATATTGCTTTTGTATATCAATTTATTTTTAGTAAAACAAATCATTTTCATATTTTTTTACCTTTATTTAATAATATTATAAAAGGTGTAACATCACCTGGTATGCATTGGGCACATGAGTTTTTGCTATACTTATAATATTAATAACATAATGGTGTCAAAAAATCAATCAAATGATAAATATGAGTGAGGCACAAAGATCAAATACCAGTGGACATGTTTATAAGAAATACCAGATGAAATGAAGAAAAATTCTACCCTGGCTACTCTCCATCATAAAGGTGTCCAGCACAAGTTCGGCCAAACTTGTGCTGGACACTTTTTGTCACATGCAGTCTGATGTGATCAATTCTCTCTATTGCAATGAAAATGAATTTTTCTTCAATAATTGCACTAGAAGTTTTTTGATATGGCAAAATTGTTTTCCTGAAGTTTTGGTAAAGCTAAAGTGGATTTTTTTTTATTTTTACAAAAAATGAATTATAGTCCAAGTTTAGTGTCACTGGTGGGAGTTCACCCCATCATGTCTACTTGCTCTTGATGGCAGGAATTTTACTTTAATTTTTTATTTCATATTTGATCCCTTTAATTTTACCTTTTTATTCCTCATATTGCTTTTGGATATCAATTTGATTTTTGTAAAACAAATCATTTTCATATTTTTTTACCTTTATTTAATAATATTATAAAAGGTGTAACATCACCTGGCGTGCGTTGGGCACACAAGTTTTTGCCATACTTATAATATTAATAACATAATGGTGACAAAAAATCAATCAAATGATAAATATGAGTGAGGCACAAAGGTCAAATACCAATTAATCAATAGTTCTTTTTAATATTATAAATTTTTTGATTAAATAAAATGGTAATAATGAATTATATTTTTCATCCACAATTCCACTCTAATGATTCCCACTGCACAAAAAGGGTTCACTCAGTCCTTTCTTTACTGCTTGTGCATATATTTTATTGCCCACAGTACTTCAATTTTTTGTAGTGATTATCCCACATCTGATTCAGGAATATTTTTGAAAAATATAAGTTTTTTTTACAAAAGACCTTATCATATCCAATATCCCACAAAAAATACAACCTGTTTTTGTATTAAAACCCATTAATTATTAACAAATTGTTAAAATAGTTAGATTAGACCCTGGCACAGCTAGATCCATACCAACCGACCTAAAGTCTTTTCAATATTGAAAACAATTAAATAAAATTATGATATCATACTAAATTATGGGCACCAACCATAATTCAGCACTTCTCATTTGCTCTGCTACAAAATGAGTGCATGTAGCATTTTTCTAACGTCAGACTGTTTTTCTTCCTTCCCTCACACCTTTAGTCCAGAATGAAAATTTAGTATGAGTTTTGGTCAAAATGTTTTGCCAGTGTTATCTGTATGCAATATGAATTCATATTGCATATTTCTATTTATGCATAAAATATACTCATTAAGCATCATTTTTTTCATTTTTCAATCATTATGCATATTTATGCATATGCATATGCATATTCATTATACAGATTTATATGCATATTAATATATTTTATTCATATACATATATGCACAATTTTTTTGCATATTCAATATGCATATTTTTTTGCATATTCAATATGCATATTTTTTATGCATATTCAATATGCATATTTTTTATGCATATTCAATATGCATATTTATATGCATATTAAATATGCATATTTTTTATGCATAATCACTATGCATATTTTTTATGCATATTTTTAATGCATATTTATTCTTCATAGTCATTATGCATACACTTTAGATAGGCATTTCACATCAATTTTTAACATGCAATAAGTATCCACCATGCAAATTCAAATGCATATGCATCTATATCATACACGCAACATATATTCAAGTTTAATATTTGAATATTAAAGTATGCTAAGTGATGTTGTTCAACCTTTTGCCAAACCTGAGATTAACTGATGTTCAATGTGGTTCCTAAGCTCTGCTCAAGGAGGGATTGTTCTGGATTCAATCTGTGACAGTTTATTTTTTCAATGTTTTTTCATCAGATTTAAAAACATATTTCTGACAGTTCCAGGATGGTTTCCCAACAGTTTCCTGACAAATTCCTGATAGTTTCAAATAGAGGGAACTGCTAGCAGTTCACCCCCAGATTTCCTGTGGTGCCTAGTTTTCCTAGTGGATCTTCTAATTCTTCAAGAATTTGTTCATTGGCCATTCAACAAAATATAACCAGTTCTCTTACAAAAGAATGTGAGTTCTCTTAACCATAAATTTTAACAAATTTAACAAATTTTAACCCATATAGATAAACCAAAGCCCCATGAGGCTTCTTTTTCCAACCAGTTGGATGATGACTATGACTATGTTGGCATTATTCTTCCAAAAAACAATTCTAAACTTTAGATCACACCCAGCTTCTTCTCCTTCTGACCTTGAGGAATGTTAGGCTATCATTCAAGACTTTAATAAGAGTGCTGAGAAATTTTCTAATGATCCAAATTAGCCACTCTTTATATAAAACTTTCACCAAAGTTATTAGTTTCATATGAATGAATTTTGACAATTTAGTTTGTGCTGAATTATATCAATTAAATTAAGGGAGTAGGCTTCCACCCCTACTGAGCTAGAACTGTAATGATCTAGACACTGCCATAAGGTCCTCCAATTTCCACCACTTCATGTATCATACCAATTTTCCTACATCACCAATTCAGACCTACAACCAAAAATCTCCACAAAAAAATTTTTTGACTAACTAAATCACCTATTTCCAACATAATTCTGTTCCTCTTCTAAAATAAATCTTGAAGATAATCAAAACCAAAATTACATAATACAAAGTTTTCTGCATAATTGTAAATTGAGGAGATAGATTCCATATGATCCTTTAAATGAGTGATTGATAAAAGATGACTGGGATTTCAAAAATCATTCCAATTCTTCCTAATGAGTGTCCAAACAAACAATAGACAAAAGCTCCAGTTTAAGGTCATAGAGGACCATGAAACATCATCTACTTGATATATTTAAGTCTTAAAGCATAAATGTTCACCAGTTTATAGTCTTAGAGGACTTTTACCTGCATCACAAAACCAATGCTAGAGATCAACCTAGAAATAAATAAACAGGTAAACAAACTTTGTGGGGTAACAGTTAATAGAGCAGCCAGCCCATCAGTTTCCCCCACACTTGCCAAGATTAAATCAAGAAGGTTCCCCAATAAACACTTCTAACTAAAAGAAATCAGCTTCAAATCTTGAAAATTATAATTCCTAGTTTTATTGACATCTTCAGTTTTCCACGGTCCTGAAGTTTAGGACCAATCATAAATAATCTTGAAAAGAATTTTCAGTTTTAATCTTGATGGACTAACAGAATAAAAAAAAAGAAAAGATGTCCCCCAGCCATTTGGATGAGCCGGATCCCTGACACCATACCCACATCCAAGTGCACCTTGATTGTGGATACACAAGGAAGAAAAATTAAAAAAATATGACATAAATAAAATTTTTGAAAATTTGAAAATTTGAAAAATGATAATTTGATGAAAATAAAGAAAACAAACTAATGATCACTGGGTGGGCTCCCTCCAATTTGTAAAAATGATTGGAGACCACCAGTGATCATCCACCCAAATATAGCCACTTTCAAGAAAATTGAAAATAAAGAAAAACAAAAAAAATAAAAATAAAAATAAAAAAAACACAAACAAAACAGAAAAAGAAAAAGAAATAAAATGAGACAAAACAAAATCTTGAAGCCAGGCTTCCAAAAGATTGTGCTGCATTGGCGTAAGGTTAAAGCCTATAGTCATAGAGGACTACCTATATAACAAAATCAAAGCTAAAATTCAAATAGAAACAGAGAAGGGTTGGAAACAAACATTGTGGGGTAACTGTGTATAGAGCTGCCAGCTCATCAATTACCCCCAAACCTGCCAATATTAAGTCTAAAATGTTCCCCCGTGAACACTTCAAACAAAATTTGTTTCCACCTCATATTTTCACCATGAAATGAAGTTTCAAAATAAAATTTATGATTTATTTCTTGAAAGGCTGTGAGATTTCCTAAAAGATTGATGTTGTAGTTTATCCTCATTTTGGAGTCAAACTTCAGCACTCTTTGTGCCCCTAGGGTAAAACTTATTCATTTGATCAGTGGCTACCCTATTCTTCAAGACAACACCATCCAGCTCTTCCAAAACATATGAGCCACCAGAAACCTGTTCTTTAATCCTATTTGGTTCATTCCATCTATCAGCAAACATTTTCCCCCACTGACTTTCCAAACTCCTATTATACACCAACACCATATCACCAGGCCCCAAAGTTTCCTGATTCTATGAGCCAACCTTTGATCCCAATACCTGACAGACTGATCCCTGGTCTTAATCATCCTGGTGTATGCCTTTTCCAGATATTATTCCTTCTCTAACTGTTGCATTCTAGAGTAGAGAAAATCTTCAGTAGTTTTGACAACATCCAAATCAACACCAAGATAAGATTCAGCTTCAAGATCAACCAGTATAACAGATTTTTGACCAAAAACTAATTCATAAGGATAATAACCAGTTGTCCTCTTAGTGGTGATCCTGTCAGAAAATAAAACAAGGTGCAAATAATGCCTCCATTTTTCAGCATTGTTTCCACACATTTTAACCAAAGCATCCTTAATAACTTGATTCCCCCTTTCAGCCATTCCTTCTGCTTCAGGATAATATTGGGTCACTACCCTAACCTTTGAGCCAATTTTTGAAACAACTTCCTTGAAGTCTGAACCAAACTTGGTGCCAACATCAACAGTTACAAACTTCATAACACCATACATATACACCCATTCCTTCCTCTAAAATTCCGCTGAATTTTGAGCAGATATACTCATAAGAGGCACAGCCTCAACCCCACCAGAAAAATCATCCCTTACCACAATCAAGTACTTACATTTACCTTCCTTGATGTGAACAGAATCCAAACTAAACTGTACAAAGTTAGTATTTTCACCAGTATAATTTCCAGGTTCATTTGGTCTTAAATAACTTCTTCTCTGACATTCTTCACATGACTGAACCCAAGATCTAACAGCCATCCTCATGCCAGACCACCAAAATCTATCAGCAATCTGCTTACAAGTTTCTCCAAAGCCTCTATGCCCTAAATCTTCATGAAGAGATTTCATCACCGATTTTTGACCTTTTCTTTGATATACAAAAACTTGAGGATTCAGATGTCTTCTTTTTATCAACCTTTTACCAGACAAATAAAAACCAGGTGACTTCCTTTTGATAGCCACCCATTCACCTTCATCACATTCTTCTGGTTTTCCTGGGGACAACTAATATTTCACCATTAAAAAATAAAACCCAGTTTGACCCAGAATTTCAGAAGAAAAATCCAATAATATAACATCCAAAGGAACCTCTCTTTCCTCGATTTCTCCTACTTGTGAGTGATCAATCATTCTCTGAGCATTTTTTTGGTTTGCTGAATTACACATAATCCACCTCATTTGAGCATTTTCCATGCTACCACTATCCTGTTTCAGATCCCAATCATACACACCATTCACCACAGGAAATCTGGGGGTGAACTGCTAGCAGTTCCCTCTATTTGAAACTATCAGGAATTTGTCAGGAAACTGTTGGGAAACCATCCTGAAACTGTCAGAAATATGTTTTTAAATCTGATGAAAAAACATTGAAAAAATAAACTGTCACAGATTGAATCCAGAACAATCCCTACTTGAGCAGAGCTTAGGAACCACATTGAACATCAGTTAATCTCAGGTTTGGCAAAAGGTTGAACAACATCACTTAGCATACTTTAATATTCAAATATTAAACTTGAATATATGTTGCGTGTATGATATAGATGCATATGCATTTGAATTTGCATGGTGGATACTTATTGCATGTTAAAAATTGATGTGAAATGCCTATCTAAAGTGTATGCATAATGACTATGAAGAATAAATATGCATGAAAATATGCATAAAAAATATGCATGGTGATTATGCATAAAAATATGCATATTGAATATGCAAAAAAATGGTGCATATATGTATATGAATAAAATATATTAATATGCATATAAATCTGTATAATGATTATGCATGTGCATATGCATAAATATGCATAATGATTGTAAAATGCACTACGCAATATAGGGGGTGGACTTGCTAGCAAGTCCTCAACCTGAACTCAGATGGAACTCAGATGGAACTCAGACTGAACTCAGACTGAACCCATACTGAACTCTACTTGAACACCCACCTAAAACTGTTCTGCTGAGTGGTGTTCATCCCTGATTGTATGGTTCCTTTATCAATAGCTCAATGTGTGTTCAATCTATGGTGAGTTTGGGTCCAAGGTTGCGGACTTGCTAGCAAGTCCGCCCCCCATATTGTGTGGTGATGTAAAAAAAATGATGCTTAATGAGTATATTTTATGCATAAATAGAAATATGCAATATGAATTCATATTGCATACAGATAACACTGGCAAACCAACTTGACCAAAACTCATACTGAATTTTCATTCTGGACTTAAGGTGTGAGGGAAGGAAGAAAAACAGTGCGACGTTAGGAAATGCTACATGCACTCAATTTGTAGCAGAGCAAATGAGAAGTGCTGAATTATGGTTGGTGCCCATAATTTAGTATGATATCATAATTTTATTTAATTGTTTTCAATATTGAAAAGACTTTAGGTTGGTTGGTATGGATCTAGCTGTGCCAGGGTCTAATCTAATTATTTTAACAATTTGTTAATAATTAATGGGTTTTAATACAAAAACAGGTTGTATTTTTTGTGGGATATTGGATATGATAAGGTCTTTTGTAAAAAAAACTTATATTTTTCAAAAATATTCCTGAATCAGATGTTGGATAATCACTACAAAAAATTGAAGTACTGTGGGCAATAAAATATATGCACAAGCAGTAAAGAAAGGACTGAGTGAACCCTTTTTGTGCAGTGGGAATCATTAGAGTGGAATTGTGGATGAAAAATATAATTCATTATTACCATTTTATTTAATCAAAAAATTTATAATATTAAAAAGAACTATTGATTATTTGGTATTTGACCTTTGTGCCTCACTCAAATTTATCATTTGATTGATTTTTTGTCACCATTATGTTTTTAATATTATAAGTATAGCAAAAACTCGTGTGCCCAACGCATACCAGGTTATGTTACACCTTTTATAACTTTATATATGTAAAAAAAATATGAAAATGATTTGTTTTACAAAAAATAAATTGGTATCCGAAAGCAATATGAGGAATAAAAAAGTGAAATTAAAGGGATCAAATATAAAATAAAAAATTAAAGTAAAATTCCTGCCATCAAGAGCAAGTAGACATGATGGGGTGAATGCCCACCAGTGGCACTAAACTTGGACTATAATTTCTTTTTTGTAAAAATAAAAAAAACCCACTTGAGCTTTACCAAAACTTCAGGATGAAAATTTTGCCATATCAAACAACTTCTATTGCAATTATTGAAGAAAAACTCATTTTCATTGCAATAGATAGAATTGATCACATCAGACTGCATGTGACAAAAAGTGTCCAGCACAAGTTCAGCTGAACTTGTGCTGGACACTTTTATGATGGAGAGTAGCTAGGGTGGAATTTTTCTTCAGTTCATCTGGTATTTCTTATAAACATGTCCACTGGTATTTGATCTTTGTGCCTCACTCATATTTATCATATGATTGATTTTTTGTCACCATTATGTTATTAATATTATAAGTATAGCAAAAACTCGTTTGCCCAACTCATACCGGGTGATGTTACACCTTTTATAATATTATTAAATAAAGGTAAAAAAATATGAAAATGATTTGTTTTACGAAAAATAAATTGATATACAAAAGCAATATGAGGGATAAAAAGGTAAAATTAAAGGAAGCAAATATGAAATAAAAAAATAAAATAAAATTACTGCCATCAAGAGCAAGTAGACATGTTGGGGTGAATGCTCACCTGTGGCACTGAACTTGGACTATGATTGCTTTTTTGAAAAACAAAAAAGTGCCAATCTGAGGTTTAACAAAACTTCAGCAGAACCATTTAGCCATATGAAACAACTTCTAGTGCAATGATTGAGAGAGAATTGATCACACCAGACTGCATGTGTCAAGGGGTCTTTTTTGTCTAGAAGTTTTATTCGAGGTTTTTACGAGGGTTTTAAGGGATACAAAGGACTCTCAAAGGTAAGGAATGTATTTCTTAATCAAAATGATTGTTTTACTCAAATAAAAGAGGTAGTTTTAAAATATTAATATAGACTATAGATTAGAATTAGGCTGTTGTAACTACTAATGTTATAAAATATAGAAATAAGTGTTATATTGTAATTGTAATAAATAAAGTAAGAAATGAAGAATGTCTTGAAAATCACAAAAGTGAAGGCCTTTTATAGGCAAAAAATGAGGGAATAAAAGATACGGAATTTACACCATATACTGTAATAATGTGAGAAAAAGAATGACTAAAAGGAGTACATATATGACATAAGAAAATAAATGAACTGGTACTTCAACAAGGGCATCAATTTTATTAGCAATAAAGTATGAGTTCCTTGGTCTGTCACAATTAGTTACATAACAATTAATTAATTATATTACTTTCATGGAATTCCAGATCTCTCAATGAGGTAATATAATAATTTTAAAGTTTTTTTTTTATTTATAATATTATTATTAAATTTGATTCCCAATCAATCTTATACTATTGAGCACGGTGTTAGGGAGTAAAAATGTAGGGGACATTTATTTACATTAATTATTTATGATACTTAATGTAATTAACTAGTTAGTTGTAAGTAATACTTAAGTGAATAATTAATTGTTAGTAAGAAGAAGGGGCGTGGATTCATCTCAGTAAAATAATTATTTATTTTACTGGGTAAGTCTAGTAGCCTGGCTGACACTCCCTCACTCTAAAAAAAACAATAAAAAAATGCTATGATTTTTTCTTTTTATACTTTTTTAGTAGAGTAGGAAGATTAGATATCTCTTTCCCAGGTATCCAAGAATCATATTCAGATGATTTATTCTTGAATCTCAATAAGTATTCTGTACCTTTTTCAGAAGTGAATATTCTTTCATTTAGAATTTTTTCAATTTCTGCAGTTTCAGTGATCTCATTTGGGGTTTTCTTTGGTCTTCCCCTCCTTTTTGGAAATAAATCACTATTGTATGTGTAAGGTTTCAGAAGAGATATTGGAAAAAAAGGATGTTTTCTGTCATATGGAGAATACAAAATAACCTCAACTGCATTATTTCTAATCATTTTCTAACAACAAATGGACCAACAAATGGGTCATTTAATTTGTTATTTCCTTGTAAATTGAAGTGGACTGTAGAAATCAACACTTCATCACCCTTTTTAAAAGTTTATTCTTTATGGGATTTGTCCCATCTCTTCTTCTCATATTCAAATGATTTTTCAATACATTGTTGAGCATGATTTCTGCACAGTTGTTGAATTTGAAGAAAAGATTTTACACCAGGATGTAAATCCAATTTAGGTATTTTGTTATTGAGAATTTGGGCAGGAGTATTTGGAACATATCCAAGCCAGAGCTCAAAAGGCTTTCTTTGAGTAAAAGAATGAACAGTGCTATTATAAGCAAATTATAACCCAGGAAGTAAAGTAACCCAATCATGAGTGAATCTGTCATTATCTTTATACTCAAGGCCAAAGGCACAATACCTTCTTATCATGTCCTCTAAAGTCTGAATCATTCTTTCAGCTAAGCCATCAGTCTGTGGATGATGGGCAGTAGACAGTTTTAGATCACAACCACAAACATCCATCAGAGACATCCAAAATTCAGAAGTAAATTTAGGGTCTCTGTCAGAGATTATGGCTTTAGGAAAAACAGCAGTATTAAACATATGAGACCACCGTAGGAAGGCTAATTCTTTAGTGGAAACATCCTTGTGGGTAGGGATAAATCTACACTTTTTAGTGAATCTGTCCACAATAACCCAACAAGAGTAATAACTGTCTTTTCCAGAAATAGGTAATCCTGTTACAAAATCCATGTTTATTATCTGCCATGGTGCATCAGGAGGTTTAATATGTTGCATTAATCCTGCATTTTTACAAGTTAATCTTTTTGATTTTCGGCAAGAATCACAAGATTCAACATATAATTTTGTGTCTTCAGACATATTAACCCACCAAGCAGTGTTCTTAATTCTGATCATTGTTTTTTCAAGATCAAAATGTCCAGCTAATATGTCATCATGACAAATTTTCAAGATGATTTCTCTCATAGAAGGAGGAATAACAATAACATTACTCAACTTCCTCCTATAATATAGATATCCTTTATCAATTGAAAATTTACCTTTTTCCAAAGCCTTCTGGTCCTTTGGTGGAAGGGTTTTAATTAATGCTTGTATTGAAGAATTCTTTGGATCATTTAATATGGTGCATAATTTTTTCAAGTCAGTGTCCTTATCATATGCATCCAGAATAAGCTGAAATAGCTCTTCCTCCATATCAACCACATATATCCCATGTATATGAATAATTTCATCCTCAGGATCATAAGCAGGATTAGAGTCATCATTTTTTTAAGGTAACCTTGATAACATATCCACATTTGAGTGAACAATACCAGCCCTATGAATAATTGTCATTCTCCCTCTGTATTCTTGAATAACCAACTGCCATCTGAACATATGTCTGTTTGGTGTTTTCAAGTTTAAAAGGGATTTAACTGCACTGCAGTCAGTGACAAGTTCAAATTTCTGGTCATCTAGGTAATAATGTAGCTTTTCTAGAGCCCACACTACAGCTAAACATTCCAATTAAGTAGCACCATATTTCAATTCACTATTTCTCAAGGTTCTTGAAATATAACAAATTACTACTTCTGAAACTTTATCATTTATCACTTGTCTTTTATGGAGGGCAGCACCAAGACCAATGAAACTGGAATCAGTGTACAAAACAGATGGTTGATTAAAGTCAGGTAAAGCAAGAATTGGTGCTGACATCAAACAGTGTTTCATAGTGTCAAAGGCTCTTTGTCTTTCACTATTCCAGACAAAAGCAACATACTTTCTAGTTAATTGGGTAAGGGGTAAAGCTATGACTTGGTAATTTTTAATATACTGTCTATAGTATCCACACATTCCCATAAAACTCTGGAGCTCTCTAACTGTAGTAGGAGCCTTTACCTGGTGTATGGCTGCCACTTTGTTTTGGTCAACAGATATCTGTAAGCCTGAAACAACATTACCAAGAACTTTTAAAGAATGGAAACCAAATTTAAATTTCTTCAAAGCAAGTGTCATATTTATTTCATCCATTTTCTGGAACACTTTACACAGGTGTTTCAGATGGTCCTCAAATGTTTTTGAGAATATAATGATATCATCAATATAAACCATCAGCCATCCTTCAATTATCTCTTGATGGAATGTGTTATCAATGACTTTTTGGAAAACTGAAGGGGCATTTTTAGGGCCAAATGGCATCCTAACATACTTATAAATACCCATATGAGTAGCAATCATCAGAAAATTCTGAGAATTTTTCTCAACAGGTACCTGGTGATATCCCTTGTTACCATCCAAACAGCTGATATATTTAGCACCCTGTAAGGTAGCATGTATAGAGCTAATTCTAGGTAAAGGATAGATATCATCAACATTATAAGTATTTAGTGCTCTATAATCACCACATAACCTGGCTTTATCTTTCTCATAAGAAATTAGGACAGGTGAGATAACACAATATTTAGGTGTTTCAACTACCTTTTCAATAATATTCATTTTTAAAAGGGTAGAGATATTGTCTTCAATATCTTTTCTCTTTGTGGGAGAAGCAGGATAAGGCTTCTTCTTTAAACTAGGTGGTATATCAGTTAATGGACAAGACAATTAAAGTTTCATTTCTTTTTTAACTAATCCCAGTTCATGTGACCCATGAGCAAAGGCAATAGGAAAAAACTTTATCAAGTTAATGATTAAATCATTATCCTCACCAGAAAGTTGTTCTCTAAAAGAGGCATTGTCAATCTCAGACACAAGGGCATGCATTTCTCTTGTAGATCTTCCTTTATATTGAACTACAGAATTACATGTGTTCAATTCTGGTTTTAATAATATTTTGGGGGAGGAAATCTTAAATTTTCTCTTCCCATTCATCCCCATTGTGAAACATTGGTTTGAGGGATCCAATTTTATGCCATACTTGGTTAAAATATCATTCCCTACAATAAAACAATTGCTCAAGTTATCATTTTTCATGACAACAAAATCACAAATAGCTCTTACAAAACCATGGTTATATTTAAAAAACACTGTGGCTTTGTATTTACCAATGGGGGACAAAACAGAGCCATAACCTTTCCAATTTTCAGAAATGATAGGCATCAGTTTTGATTTATAGTCTTGATCCACTGAAGCAAGTGCTCTATCAGATACTACACTTCCTCCAGCTCCAGAATCCAAAACAACTTCAATGCTGGTTCCATTGATCAAGACTGGTGCCTTGAGAGGGGCAACAACAATTGAGCTATCCTCAATGTTCTTTATGATCTCAGCATCTTCAACTGTAGATAAATCATCATTATCAATATCAATAGTATTTAAATAATGGATAACCTCTTCCAGCATCAAGATTTCTTGTTGAGATTCATATGAAATATTGCTGGCACAATCACTTGAAGTATCATTCAGTGCTACTGTGTCATCAGCATGCTCCTCTTTTTGTTCTACAAGATTTATCTTCTTGTCACAAACATGGCCCTTCTGCCAAGGTTTGTTGCACTTGAAACAAGTGTTTGTTGCATACTTTTTAGGTGCAACAGGGGCAGAAGGCTTCCCAACCTTTTCCAGAGGTTTCTGTTGAAAAGTTGAGGTTTTTTCCCAAGTGGTTCTAGGAATGAATCTTCTGGAATCATACTTGTTATTTAGAAGAATCTCATTACAAGTATTGATGAAAGAAGAAGGTTCTCTAGTGAACTCATTCCTATCCACTATCAAGTCTCTCAAAGACATTGGTAATTTATAAAGGATCCTCTCCTTCCATAACTCAAACTCCATTTTTGGGTCCATAGCTCGTAAGATTTTAACAAGTTTCATTTAGAACTCAATAGTTTTATCAGTAGTAGAACAATATTTAGTTTCCTCATACTGCCTTTGTTGAGCCATCCTAAACTTGGAGCCCCCAAATTGCGCTTTAATTAATTTCTTCCAATCTTCCCATGAATAATCATTCCCATCTAATAGGAAAGATTCATACCACATAAGGGCTACATTGGTAAATAAAGAAATTAACTTAGACACAACTTCCTCATCTGGGAGTTTGTAAGAGTTTTTCAAGTTATCAATTCTGCAAATAAATTGTTGCCAATCAGAAGAAGAATCACCATCAAATGTTGGGTATTGGTCAAGTTTTGGCCAATTCTTTTGATTTGAAGGAGTCTCCTTAGTACTAGCTTGTTTCTGAGTAAGGAGCAGCTGTAACTTCTCTAATTGGGCTGTAATCTCATTGTTCAATCCTTCTGTTGAAGATCCTGGTGCATCATCAATTTTTGATGGAAACTCAGTGGTATCAACAGGTATTTCTGGAACTATTTTTACTTTAGATGAACTAGACACAAGTAATATTTGAGCATCCTGCACTACAAGTTCCTTTAAAGAAATTTCAGAATATTTCTGGTCACTCAACAATGAGTTTGATTTCTCTTCAATGGTTGTTAGTCTTGTTTTCATTCTTGGAAGACTAGATAAACTCTCATTGATAGTTGCAAAAGATAACTGATTTTTATTTTTAAAAGATGAATAATGGTCATTAAATCTCTTCAGATTCATCTTATCTATCTCCAGTTCTTCACAACAGATAGATACAGTATCTTTTAATTTGGACAAATCATTTTTGATATTTTGCCACAAAGCAACCTTCTTTTCATGAGTTGCCTTATAATTAAACAAATCATCAGAGACTTTCTGCAATTCACTCCTTAAGGATTTATACCCTTTCTCAGTTAATAAACCATTAAACTTCTGATTTATTTGCATATTGTTCATAATATGATTCTGTTTTGCAATAATATCTCTCAAGTACTCATAATTAATCTTTGCTACATCTGGAGTGTTTCTCAATAAGGAAACTGAGTAACTTTCCAGACTCTCATAAAACTCAGGGTCAAGAGTTTCATCAATTACAGCCATATCAGGGTTAATCATTGAAGTGGAAATTAAAAGTAATGGATTAGATACATGAGTTATTTGTCTACTGCTCCCAGCCTCTACTGGTCTCAAGGTCTCTTCTTCATTCTCAGATTTACCTGAAGGAACAGAATCAGCTACAAGAAATGGCACTTGAGAATCAATAGAGGGGCTTACCAGGGTTTTATGGGTATGACAATATTGGGTTTTCTTCTTCTTTTGCCTCCTTGATAGGGGTGAGGAGGTGTGGGGTTGACCTGGCTGGGTCTTGACAGACCTGCCTGAGGTAACTGATGCTGATTTTGAGATAGGTTGTCCCACTGAGTGTTTAACCAATCCCACTGCCACTTGGACACTTCCACTTTATCTTGGGACTGGGGACCCAATGGTTGATGATCCCTGGGGGGAAGAGGTTTCTTCTTCTCTTGAAGAAAGGTATATATCTTTCTCACCTTTTCTTCCAGAGCATCTACCCTTGCCTTTAGTTTCAAGTTTTCTGTCCTTAGCTCCTTTATGTGAGTTGACAGATTCTTTACCTGTTGAGGCAATGGCATCTTTTTTATCCTGAATCCTTTTGGAAGTTCTTCTGGTGGGTTTATTACAGGCTTCTGATCCTGAGTTGTGTCTACTAGGATTTCCACTTCTTCCATCTCCACATCCTGTTTGGGGTAAGGATTTCTTAATCTGAGAAATTCTTCTTGTTAAAGGAGAACTTACAGAAGTAGGCTCATCATAATCAATTAAGTCTAGTTCCTCTTCACGTGCAGAAGAACCACTTTGGTCAGTCATTTTTTTTAAGATTTAACTGAAATAAAGAAAAAAGACAATAAGATGAATTAGTCTTTTATTTTTAATTTAACAGAAATATAATAAAAATAATAAAAAAAATTCTTTAGGATAAAAATCAACTAAATAATAATTAATTTATAGATTTAAAATAATTTAAAACAAAGATTATAAAATAATCAATTGAAGAATTAAATTAAAATTTTTATTAATAATTTTAAGTTAATTATTTTCAGGATTTAAATCAACTAATTAATTATCTACCAGGACTTAATGTCAACTGAAATAATTAAATATGAATTTTTATTAATTAAAAAATTTTTTATTGAATTATCAGGATTTAAATCAACTGATTAATTAACTACCAGGACTTAATGTCAACTGAAATAATTAACTATGAATTTTTATTAATAATAAAAAAATTTTTTTTATTGTCAAGACAATTTGTCAACTGGAACAAATAAAATTTAAATTATCAGGACAAAAATTCAACTGAAAATTATAATAATTAGTTATTAAAATTTAATTTTATTATTACCTCTAGGACTAAGATTAATTGCTCTATTATTGTCAACTAGGAAAAATAATTAAAAATAATAATAATAATAAATTAGTTCCAAATTACCAGACACCTCCCCCTGTAAAATGAGAAAATTAATGCCACTTACAGAGTGCTGAGTAAAAGTAAATACGTAGCAAATGAAGAGTTCAAAGTGACCCGCAAATAGTAATATCAATAATTACCATGATATATACGACGTTTAGTCAATATATGAGCCTATTTTTTGGAGCGCGGTTCGATTCCCGTTTGGAGCAAAAAATTTTGTCACGTGACGTATGACGTTCGTTGTTTTTGTTGCTTTCTTGTCCTTATACGTACTTGAATTCTGATGGTTCCTTTGATTTATGGCCTCAAATAACAATGCGCTGTTGATTATTCGGGAAGGCCTCCAATTGTCGAAGGGTTTTTTTGGTCTAGAAGTTTTATTCGAGGTTTTTACGAGGGTTTTAAGGGATACAAAGGACTCTCAAAGGTAAGGAACGTATTTCTTAATCAAAATGATTGTTTTACTCAAATAAAAGAGGTAGTTTTAAAATATTAATATAGACTATAGATTAGAATTAGGCTGTTGTAACTACTAATGTTATAAAATATAGAAATAAGTGTTATATTGTAATTGTAATAAATAAAGTAAGTAATGAAGAATGTCTTGAAAAGCACAAAAGTGAAGGCCTTTTATAGGCAAAAAATGAGGGAATAAAAGATACGGAATTTACACCATATACTGTAAGAATGTGAGAAAAAGAATGACTAAAAGGATTACATATATGACATAAGAAAATAAATGAATTGGTACGTCAACAAGGGCATCAATTTTATTAGCAATAAAGTATGAGTTCCTTGGACTGTCACAATTAGTTACATAACAATTAATTAATTATATTACTTTCATGGAATTCCAGATCTCTCAATGAGGTAATATAATAATTTTAAAGTTTTTTTTTTATTTATAATATTATTATTAAATTTGATTCCCAATCAATCTTATACTATTGATCACGGTGTTAGGGAGTAAAAATGTAGGGGACATTTATTTAAATTAATTATTTATGATACTTAATGTACTTAACTAGTTAGTTGTAAGTAATACTTAAGTGAATAATTAATTGTTAGTAAGAAGAAGGGGCATGGCTTCAACTCAGTAAAATAATTAATTATTTTACCGGGTAAGTCTAGTAGCCTGGCTGACAGCATGTGACCGAAAGTGTCCAGCTTAAGTTTGGCCAAACTTTTACTGGACACATTTATGACAGAGAGTAGCTAAGGTAGAATTTTTCTTCAGGTAATCTGGTATTTCTTATAAACATGTCCATTGGTACTTGATCTTTGTGCCTCACTCATATATATCATTTGATTAATTTATTGTCACCATTATAATATTAATAGTATAAGTATAGAAAAAAATCATGTGCCTAATGCATACCAGGTGATGTTACACCTTTTATAATATTATGAAATAAAAGTAAAAAAATATGAAAATGATTAGCTTTACAATAATTTAAATAGATATTAAAAAAAATAGAAATAAAAAATTAAAATTAATCTCAAAGAGATCAATTATGAAAAACAAAATACTAGTAAAATTCTTGCTCTCAAGAGCCAGTAGAAGTGTTGAAACAAATGTGAGCCATCAGGGATAAATTTTAATAAGTGACCTTTTTTTATAAAGATAAAAAATTATACACCTGAGGTTGGGAAGAACAACAGGTGGATGATTCAGCTAATCAAAACTACTTGTAGTGAAGTTTAATAAAAAAATGTTTTTTTGTTTCCATAGAGAGAATTGATCCCATCTGACTGCACGTGACCAAAAGTGTCCAGCACAAGTTCAGCCGAACTTGTGCTGGACACTTTTATGATGGAGAGTAGCTTGGGTGGAAATTTTCTTCAGTTCCTTCATCTTGTATTTCTCATAAACATGTCTACTGGTATTTGATCAGTCTATATCTTTCATATTTATCATCCGATTAATATTTTATAACCATTTAATTATTAATGTTATTAGTATAGCAAAAACTTGTGTGCCAAATGCATACCATGTGAAGTTAAACCTTCAATAATTTTTTAAGATAGACGTAAATAAATATGGAAAGTATTAGTTTTACAAAAATTAAATAGAAATTTAATAGTAAAAAGAGGAATAAAAGAGTAAAATAAAATTCAAAGAGTTCAAATATGAAAAAAATACTAGTAATATTCCTGCTATCAAGAGACAGTAGAGGTGTTAAAGCAAATGGGAGCCATCAGGGCTTAATTGTAATAAGTGACCTTTTCTTTAGAGATTAAAAATTTTACACCTGATATTGGGAAGACCAGCAGGTGAATGATTCAGCTAAACCAAACTACTTCTAGTGAAATTTGATAAAAAAAGTTTTTTGTTGCCATACAGAGAATTGGTCCCATCTGACTGCACATGACCAAAAGTGTCCAGCACAAGTTTGGCCGAACTTGTGCTTGACACTTCTATGATGGAGAGTGGCTGGGTTAGAATTTTTCTTCAGTTCATCTGGTATTTCTTACAAACATGTCTACTGGTATTTTATTTTTGTGCCTCACTCATACATATTGTTTGATTAATTTTTTGTCTTAATTATATTATTAATTATATAAGTATAGCAAAAAATTGTGTGCCAAATGCATACTGAGTGATGTTACACCTTTTCTAATATTATTAAATAAATTTATAAAAATATTAAAATAATATATTTTCAAAATTATTAATTGATATCCAAAAGCATTATGAGGAATAAAAAATTAAGTTAAAGGGATCAAATATGAAAAATGAAATCCAAGTATTATTCCTAATATCAAAGGCTAGTAGAGATATTGAAGCAAATGAGAGCCATCAGGGATAAATTGTACTACACTGACTGTTTTTTAAAGATAAAAAATTTTATACCTGTGGTTTGGATGAACTCTAGGTGGATAATTCAGCTATATCAAACTACATCTAGTGAATTTTCTTATCAAATAATTTTTTTCATTGCCATAGAGAGAATTCATCCCATCTGACTGCACCTGACCAAAAGTGTCCAGCACAAGTTTGGCCAAACTTGTGCTGGACACTTTTATGATGGAGAGTAGCTAGGGTGCAGGTCTTCTTCAGTGCAAGTGTTATTTTTTTAAAACATGTCAACTTGTATTTGATCTTTCTGTGTTATTCATATTTTATTATCTGATTAATTTTTTGTCATTAGAATATTATTAGATTTATTAGTATAGAAAAAACTTGTGCACCAAATGCATGCCATGTTATATTACACCTTTTATAATATTATTAAAAAAATTTAAAAAAATATGAAAATGATTTTTTTTCCAAAATTTTAAATTAATATCCAAATGTAAAATGAGTGATAAAAAAGTAAAGTAAAAGAGATCAAATATGAAAAAGAAAAATTCAAGGAGTCTCTGCCTTCGAGAGCCAGTAGAGGTGTTGAAACAAATGGGTGCCATCAGGGCTAAATTTGATAAAATTTAATTTTTTTTAAAGATAAAAAATTTTTCACCTGAGGTTTGGAAAAACTCAAGGTGTATAATTCAGCCATATCAAACTACTTCTAATGTAATTATTTAGCATTTTGTTAATTTAATTTCCACAGAGAGAATTGATCCCATCTGACTGCACCTGAACAAAAGTGTTCAGCACAAGTTTGGCCGAACTTGTGCTGGACACTTTTATGATGGAGAGTAGCTAGGGTGGAAGTGTTTCTCAGTACATCAGTTTTTTGTTTTTCACATTTCTATTGTTTTTTTAACTTTTTTTTATCATTTTAATTTTTTGTCATAATATATGTTATTCATGTTTCTAGTATAGCAAAAACCTGCATGCCAAATGAAAAATTGGTGATGTTACAAACTTAATAATATTATTATATAAAGTTAAAAAAATATGAATATGTTTAGTTTTTAAAAAAATAAATTGATATTTAAAATTAAAAAGAGTAATAGAAAAGAAAAATGTAAATAAATGGGATCAAACACAAAATAAAAAATACAAGATAAATTTTACTATCAAGAGCCAGAAGTGGTGTTGGGACAGTTGGGGACCCCTAGGTCAAGACTTGGTGTAAACTTACTTATATGTATGGCTAACAAATTTTGAGCTGAGATTTGGACAGACTTCCAGGGGACAATTTTACAATATTAAACATTCTTTACTTCAATAATTGAGTGAAATATCATTTTCATTGCCATAGAGAGATTTTATCTCATATGACTTCATGCAACCAAAAGTGTCCAGCTCAAGTTCGGCCAAACTTGTGCTGGACACTTTTATAATTGAGAGTAGGCATACAGCAAATCTTCTTAAAATCAAAAGGGATTTCTTATAAACACTTTCACTGGTATTTTATCTTTCTGTGTCATTTAAATTTACCATTTGATTAATTTTTTCTCATCATTTTATTATTAATGTTATTACTAAAGTAATAACTTGTGTGAAAAATGAATACCAGGTGGTGTTCCAGCTTTAATCATATATTATTAAATAAAGGTATAAGAGTATGAAAATTATTTATTTTAAAAATTAAAAATTGATATCCAAAGCAATATGAGCAATAAAAAAGTAAAATAAAAGGGATAAAATTAGAAAAAAAAATCTAAGGAAAATTCCCACTATCAATAACAAGTAGAGATGTTAGATCAAATGTGCACCACCAGAGCAAAACTTGGACTATATTTTCTTTTTTTTTAAACCAAAGAAAGTGTCCTTATGAGTTTTGAAAAATCATCAGGAGGACAATTTGGCAATATCAAACTACTTATTGTGCAATGATTGAGCAAAAGGTCATTTTCATTTCCATAGAGTAAATTTATCCCATCTGACTGCATGCAACCAAAAGTGTCCAGCACAAGTTCGGCCAAACTTATGCTGGACACTTTTATGATGGTGAGTATCTAGGGTGCAGGTCCTCTTCAGTTCATCAGATATTCCTTATAAAAAAAATCACTTGTATATGATCTTTCTGTGTCATTCATATTTATCATTTGATTCATTGTTTTTCACCATTATACTATTAATGTTATTAGTATTGAAAAAAATTATAAGCCAAATGCATACTGGGAGATGCTACATCTTTAATAATCTTATTAAATAAAAGTAAAAAAAATATGAAAAGTATTAGTTTTACAATAAATAAATTGATATTTGAAAGCAAAAAGAGAAATAAAAAAGTAAATTAAAAGTGATTAAATATGAAATTAAACATTCAAATAAAATTTCCGCCATCAAAGAAAATTTGAGTTTTCAGACCGAAATTGCACCACCAGTTCTAGATTTGGAATATATTTTCATTTTTTTTAAATTAATAAAAGTGTCCACCTGAGGTTTTTAAAAAAATCAGGAGGATAGTATAGCAGTATAAGACTACTTCTTGTGCAATTATTGAGAAAAAATTTATTTTAACTTCCATTGAGTAAATTTATCCCATCTGACTGCATGCAACCAAAAGTGTCCAGCAAAAGCTCAGCTGAACTTGTGCTGGACACTTTTATGATGGAGAGTAGCTAGGGTGAAAGTCTTCTTCAGTTAATCTTATATTCATTTTAAAAATGTCTATGGGTATTTGATCTTTCTGTGTCATCCATATTTATTATTTGATTATTTTTTAGTCACCATTATATTATTAATGTTTTTAGTATAGAAAAAAACATGTGTACTGAATGTACACTGTGTGATTTTACAACTTTGATAATATTATATAATAAATGTAAAAAAATTTGAAAGTTATCAGTTTTACCAAAATAAAATTGATATTTAAAAGCTAAAGGATAAATAAAAGGGTAAAATTAAAATTAAAGAGCTCAAACATGAAATAAAGATATTAAGTATAATTTCTGCTATCATGAGCCAGTAGAGGCTTCAGAAAAAATGGGCACCATCATAGATTAACATGGATCAAATTTACTTTTTACCAAAGTAAAAAATTGTCTACCTTAGGTTTGGACAAACTTCCGGGGGACAATTTTTTGATATAAAACTACTTTCAGTGCAATGATGGAGTGATCATTCAGTCTCATTTCCATAAAAAGAATTGATTGCATCTGATGGCATGCAACCAAAAGTTTCCAGCACAAGTTTGGCCTAACTTGTGCTGGACACTTTTATCATGGAGAGTAGCCAGGGTGAAAGTCATTTTAAATCATCTGGAATTTCTTATAAACATATCCACTGTTATTAAATCTTTGTGCCTCACTCATATTTATCAATTGATTAATTTTTTGTCACCATTATATTACTAATATTATCAGTATAGCAAAAACTTGAGTGCCAAATGAATACTGGGTGATGTTATACCTTTTATAATATTATTAAATAAAGGTAAAAAATTATGAAAATGATTTACTTTACAAAAAATAAACTTCTATCCAAAAGCAATATAAGAGGAATAAAGTAAATTAAAAGAAATCAAAGATGAAAATTAAAATCCAAGTTAAATTCCTGCCATAAACAGAAAAAAGAGATGTTGAATCAAATTAGCACAATCAGGGCTAAACTTGCACTAAATTTTATTTTTTGTAAAAATAATAAAAATATCCACTTGAGCTTTATCAAAACTTCAGCATGAAAATTTGCCATATCAAACTACTTCTAGTGCAATTTTATATCAAAAATTTATCTTCATTTCCATAGAGAGAATTACTCCCATATGACTGCACCTGACCATAAGTGTCCAGCACAAGTTTGGCAGAACTTGTGCTGGACACTTTAATGATGGAGAGTAGCTAGGGTAGAATTTTTCATCAGTTCATCTAGTATTTCTTACAAACATGTCTACTGGTATTTTATCTTTGTTCCTCACTCATAAATATCATTTGATTAATTTTTGGTTGCCATTATATTATTAATTTTATAGGTATAGAAAAAACTCATGTGCCAAATGCATACCAGGTGATGTTATGCCATTTAAAATATTATTAAATAAATGTATTAAAATATTAAAATAGTTTATTTTAAAAATTATTAATTGATATCCAAAAGCAATATTAGGAATAAAAAATTAAATTAAAGGGATCAAATATGAAAAAAGAAATCCAAGTAATATTCCTACTATCAAAGGCCAGTAGAGCTGTTGAAGTAAATGAGAGCCATCAGGGATAAATTTTACTAAATTGACTTTTTTCTAAAGATAAAAAATTGTGCACCTGTGGTTTGGATGAACTCTAGGTAGAAAATTTGGCTATGTAAAACTACTTCTAGTGAAGTTTTTTATTAAATAATTTTTTTCATTGCCATAGCGAGAATTGATCTCATATGACTTCACCTGACCAAAAGTGTCCAGCACAAGTTTGGCTGAACTTGTGCTGGACACTTTTTTGATGGTGAGTATCTAGGGTGCAGCTCTTTTTCAGTGCAACTGGTATTTTTTTAAAACATAGATCTTTCTGTTTTATTAATATTTTATCATTTGATCAATTTTTTGTCACCAGTATATTATTATTTTTATTAGTATAGCAAAAAAACATGTGCCAAATGCTTACAGGGTGATGTTAAACCTTTAATAATTTTATTAAATACAGGAAAAAAATTATGACAATGATTTGTTTTACATTAAATTAATTCATATCTAAATGAAAAAAAGGGATAAAAAGAAATAGGTTGAATAAAAGGGATTTTATATGAAATTAAAAATTCAAGCTAAATGCCTACTTTCAAGGCTCAGAAGAGGTGTTGGATGAAATGGGCATCAGCAGGAATAAAATTTTACTTAATTTGATTTTTTGAAAAACTAAATGAAGTTTTCAACTGATTTTTTTCCAATATTTAGTTGGACACTTTGTCTATATCAAATTACTTCTAGTACCATGATTTACCAAATTAAATCCTCATTTCCATATGCAGAATTGATCCCATATGGCTGGACCAGGCCAAAGGTGTCAACCACAAGTTTGAGAATTCTTCTGGTGGACACTTTTATGATGGAGAGTAGTAGGGTGCAAGTCTTCTTTAGCTAATCTAGTATTCCTCATAAACATTTCCAACTTATTTTCGGCCAAAAATCATGTGGAAGTTTTGTCCATATCAAATTACTTCTAATGCCATGATTGACTAAAAATTGATTCTCATTGCCATACAGAGAGTTGATCCCATATGACTGGATCTGGCAAAAGTGTACCACAATTTTTGATAAACTTAAGTTTGAAAATTTTATGATGGAAAGTAATTGCAAGTCTTCTTCATTTCATCAAGTAATCCTCATAAAAATTTCCACCTGTATTTTGGCCAAACTTCAGGTGGACACTTTGGCCATATTAAATTAATTCTAGTTCCATGTTTATAAAAAACTGATACTTATTGCCATATATAGATATTAAACCCATAACACTGTGCCTTTCCAAAATTGTCTACCTGAATTATGGCTGAACCTCAGTTGGACACTTTTATGATGCAGAGTAGCTAGGGCAAAAGTATTCTTCAGTTAATTTGGTATTCATAATAAATTTATCCTCCTGAAGTTTAGCCTAACTTCAGGTGGACGATTTTGGAAAGCACCAGTTAGTCACTATCCATCAAAAAAGTGTTCACCAAAATTTTGGGTAAACTTGTGGTGGACCCCTTTGATCAGCCACAGCCAGATGAGATCAACTCTTTAGATGGAAATTAGGATGATTTTTTGGTCAATCATGGAAATAGAAGTAGTTTGATGTGGCCAAATAACCCCCCTGAAGGTCAGACAAACCTCACAAGGACACTTTTTAGCAGAGAGTAACTGAGAGAAATCCATTTATCAGAAGTAAAATCTTTTATTGGATAGATGCCAAGGTTTCATATTTGTGTATTATGGTCAGTATTAATTTTGAAAGTGTCTTTCCAAGCAATTTCATTTCCCATCATGACACATTTTGTTTTATATGTTTCAAACTGCGTGATACAGTATTAAGGTGTCACATAGTATAATTAAGTTCTATTAAGTGCCCTTGTATGATTCCTAAATTTATAATTTAATATCTTACATAATAATTTTTTTTATATAAATTCATCAATATTTTATTTTATTATCAAATTTAATAGAGCAAGTATCCTGAATTATTATATATGCATAAGCTTAGGTTAGATCAATTTGTGCTCAATTTGTGCTCAACAGAGGACCAAAATCAAGTTCTGGAGGATCAACTTGTGCATAATTTGGAATCAGTTGATATTTTGTCTATAATCAATCTGAGAATAAATGTAAATCTAACTCTAATTTACTTATGTTTATAAAGTATTCATAAACCTGGAATAATTAAGGGTCACTCTATATTTCAAGAGAGGGGATTGCTAGCAATTCACCCTTAGATTTCCCGTGGTGATTAACCAGCTTCCAATTATCACAAACAATCACACCATCCCCATCTACAAAAACCTCATTATCATCTAGACCATTGACATCATAAAATTCGACAAAAATACACCACGCAATATGGGGGGCGGACTTGTAAGCAAGTCCGCAACCTTTGACTCAAATTCACCACAGATTGAACACACATTGAGCTATTGACAAAGGAGCCATACAATCAGGGATGAACACCACTCAGCATAACAGTTTTAGGTGGGTCTTCAAGTAGAGTTCAATATGAGTTCAGTATGAGTTCAGTCTGAGTTCAGGTTGGGGACTTGCTAGCAAGTCCACCCCCTATATTGCGTAGTGATAGAACCAGCCAGTTTAACCTCATGGCAGAGGTTACCAGTGTGCCAAGTAGGCTCAGTCTTATTTAAAATATCTTTACATAAATAATTTTATTGTTGCTTTTCATTTATCTTGAGATTTTTTTCTTGATTTTTGTCTAATGGTTTCTTGCTATATGTAGAAAAACAACCAGGGGTGTCCACAATGCTCACATGTGTTGCCATGGTAATGTTTTTGAAAGATGTAGAAGAAACCCTAGCAGTGCACAATTGGGATGAATTACTTTAAGACCCATTTTTCACCACTCCAAACCTTTTCTGTACCAATAAAATCTTTACTAAAACATCTTGAGAGCTTGAAATAAACTTGAGTGAAAAACTTGAAGAAAAACTGAAACCAGACATATATTTTGACAAAAATTGACATATTAAAGTAATATATTCTACAAAAAGTTGAGATTCCACTTGATATATCTCCACTTGAGCTAACCTACTTCAATCTGGGATCTATTTTTGAGGAGAGATTACAGCAATAGACTTATCAGCCCTATCTACCCTAAAAAAGAAGGGCCACCAACAAAATTACCACCACTATCCTCAAATACACCAGAAGAGGACTTCAAATCTTTTCTCTTCCTAGTGAAAGTGACTCACTGACAAGCTGAAGAAACACCAGGACTAGTTTCCGAACCTTCATCACCTGGGGGTTCCAACCTCATATATAACCAAATCATATCCTCCCCAGTAATCTCCAAACTAATCCCAACACCAGACTGATAACCAATCTTGGCATCAAAATCCATCAAAAATGGCCCTCCTAAAACTTTCTTCACAGCTCCTCTAGCCACATAAAAGTGAAATTTTCCAACAGCTTGACCTACGGCTAATTTTACATGATCTGCTGTGCCAATCAACTCAGTTGCATGCCCACCATTCCCTCTGAGATTTCCACCAACACCAGATTTAATTGGAAAATCCAGACTAGTTGCTTGATCCAATGAAATTAAATTTTATTGTGAGCCAGAATCAACCAATTACTTCACATCTTTTACATTTAAAGAAATCACCAAATATCCCAAAGGAGAAGAAAAATGAGTCTCCATCTCATTACCAGACTTCTCCACATTTTCACACATATACTCCACCTCACCAGTAGCCACTCTTCTTCTAGTCAAATGCTTCTTCTTCTTTTCAGAAAGGGCAAGACTAATAGTGATAAATTCACCCAAAGATAATGGAATCTGAAGCTGATTCACCCTTTCCAAAACAGCATCCATAGCATTCTCTTGAACAGAAACCACGGGCCTCTCATAATGAGCCTTACTCCTAACAACCTTTTCCCTAGAAGACTCCTGAGGTCCCCCATTACCAACAACATCATGCATCTCCACATCAGAATTATCCCCATGAACCTTTCCATCCACAGAGACAAAACTAGAACTATCAAAAGTAGTTCTAACTCCCTCCATAGGCCCACTAGAACTTGGCCTAGGCAAAGAAGCTAAAGTCACACCCTCCTCTGAATCTGATTCATCATCCAAAGGCATAGGATCACCATTAAGATCAATAGCACTAAAATTAGGGGGACTTAAATCAGCTATCCCCTTCTGCATCTGAAGAATCTCTTCAGGCATATAAATTTTCTTGAGATCTTCTGCCTTCTTAGCATCTGCCTTTCTACCTCTTGACCTTAACTGATTATAAATACTGCTTCTAGCTTTAGAAGCAGCTTCTCTCCCAGAAGACTCCACATCATAAACACCAGCCATACACTCTCCATCCAGCTTAACAACCTTTACCAACTCCAAACCACCATAATAAGTAGAAAAAGTAGCCTTATTGACCTCCTTTTCATTCCCCTTATCTCCAGAACCATTTCCAGTACCAGAAGAAGCCTCAGTAGGTAATTCCTAAAACCTAGCCCTCTTTTCACTCATACCATTCCTCCTCACCAATTCTGAAGGAGCCTGACCTTCACTGGGCTTGATGAAAGATACATCAGGAAACCTAAATACCATTCCATAAAATTTGACTCTACCAGCAGCCAGATCCCTATTCAAAGTACAACAATCATTAGACTTATGTCCATTCTGTTTACGGTAGGAACAAATCCAAATATCAACAGTACCAAAATTCCTCCTATCATAACCTCTACTTGAATATGAAGATGAAGAAGAAGCAGAAAACCTGCTGGCCTTCTGAGTTTCTTGAACAAAAATTTTCAATTGTTTTGTTAAGTAAGCCAATTGATCCACCATCTCCTTATCCATCTTCTCATCCACCTTAGGGACTGGTTCCCCCAACTGAGCTTTTCCTGCCTCCCAGGCCTTCTTCATAACATCTTTATTATCATCCAAGACTTCATTAATTTTTCTGACATACTGTGTACAAGTTTCTTGATAACTGTCCACAGCCAAAAGCTTGAGGTGAGATTCCACCAATTCTTCAACCAAATTAAGAGAAGGCAACTTCTGCTCCCCATTAGGTAAGTTTTTCATCAAACCATTCCTAGAAAGTTCCTTTAAAAAATACATCCTAACATCCCTCCCAAAATCAGACCAAAATAAATCTTTGACTGCATTTTCATGAGCCTATTCCTCTACCTTCACCAGATAATCCACCACAGTTTCAAAACTACCAACAAATTTCCTATAACTCATCAAAGAATTTATTCCACCCTTTACTTTACATTCTCCAAAAACCTTATTTAAATCTACCATAGAATATATGACAGCCCATCTGTCCACCATTTCCCTACTTAACATTTTCCAATCCCTAGTCTTATAGCCCTCCATACCAGTAATCTCCCTCTCAACTTCCCTATCACCAAAGAAATATATTATTTGTTTCACCATATCTAAATGTGAAGCCACATCAATTCCAGAAGCAGCCTCACATCTACCCAAAAACCACTTTACATCATCACCAACAAAATTGGGCCCATCCCAATTTTGAATTCTTACTAAAGGTCTAACACCAACAGCATAAGCAGCACTAAAACCAGCACCAGATGGAGAAGACATCCTAAATAGAACCAGAAACTAATAAAAATCTGCAAGGGTTCAGCCCTTTACCAGACAACCAACAATATCATACAAGGGCTCAGCCCTTTACTAAGATAAGCTAATAAACAAAAACAAAAACAACAGATCTGGCAAGGTTTCAGCCCTATACCTAGATCCCTACAACCACAAATCCTTTAATGGTTCAGCCAGTTACCATAATCACCAAAAAAACCTACCAATCAAAATCCAACAACCAGAAAACCAAAATCTAGAAGTTCAATAAGTAAGTTTCTTCAGAAGCTAGAGAATTTGTACCCCATTTTGGGCACCAAAAATGTAGAGTTGACTCCTACAGTAACCTTTCTGCAGGAAGAATCCAAGGGAGTTGGAAAAACAAAAAGAAATCCCTGTCCCTCTGAGTAAATGTAAGATTCAATTAACTAAGCTTTAAGATCTGCTTGAAAAGTTGGATGAGTTTAAATTCTGAGAGTTAGAATTTAAATGTGTTGGAAACCTATAATAAGACAAATCTAAGGGCAAAAAATGGTTAAACCAGCCAAAAAAATACCTAGTACCAGATTAAACTGATACCAGTCACAGAAAATACTTAGAAAAAGCTGCAAAACTTGACCCAGAGACTTAAAAGTACAGTAAAGTACTCCAGAAACTACCCTTGGAATCACCTGTTCAAAGGTGCCTTATTAAAGGAATGCCCCAGGTTTATTCAGTTTCCCACCAAAATTAAAGAGTGTATTTTATTTTATTTTTATTTTATGAATTTTATAGGAAAAGTAATAAGTTTGAGTCCCCCAGGATGAAAGCTATCCAATGTTACCCTATATGTTGATATATGTTATTATAATTTTTGTTTTATGTTAAATATTGTTAATTATCAAAAAGACCCTTATTATCAAAACTAAAAAGAAAAAAACATGTTTAAGACTAATATTATTTCCACCTCCTCCTCATTCTAAAGCTCCAGAACTTTTCAACAATATGCTAAATGCATATGATCTACAATACACTATTAATGTAGTAACCATAATAACTTTCTAACCAAATTTAACCACAGCAACAAAATTTTAACCCAGTGACAAGACTTTCCCATTGTGAGCAAATTTTTCCACAATGAGCTCTTTTTACCATAATGAGCTAATTTTGCCAGATTGAGGTAATTTTGCCAGATTTGAGCTAAATTTGCCACAATGGCAGAATTTTTCCAGTACACTTTGCTTTTGCACCAGAAAATCACTGGAGCAAACTGGAGTGCACTGGAGCACCGGAGCTCAGTGGCCATTCCATCAGCACACCATATCCACCAATAACACTAAAAGACACTAAATCAAGTAAAACACTAAGAAAAAAGTAAAATATGATAAAAAACCATAGGGACATAAAAGATAAAGAAAAATCTGGGCTATCCAATGATAATAATCACCTTCAAAAATTCCAAATATCCATCCTGAAAATCCAGAAAATTGATACTAATCTTCCAAAAATAAACACAAAGAGCCCCAGATAATAACCAAAAGATAGAGAATCACCCCAAAAAATCCAATAAGACCTTTTCCAAATCCATAAAACCATAAAATAAAATAAAAATACCATCATATAACCATTCCAAAATGCCACAAATCAACACAAAAATATCCATAATAACTGAATTAACACCTGGTAACACCATAATTTCTTTCAACCAATATTCAATCAAATTCTCACCTAAGTAGCCTACCCAGATAAGGAACTACACATCACTGGCATCAAGAAATTAATGGGTTGAAAATGATTTGGAAAGGCTTCCAGCTGTTAGAAGGTTCTTTTGCTCTAGAAGAAGTTTCATCAGTCCAACAGTGGTGATAAATGAAGGAAGACTCAAGATTTCAAAATGTTTACATATTTGTTTCTTTATAAGATATTACTCAAATAAGAGGTAAAATGATTTATTATTATTAATTTCAATCCTTAGAAATACGCAGATGTAAATACTAAGATGATAAATAGTAGTAATAGATTGATTTTTGTATAAAAAATATAATTGTAAAGTAAGTAAGAATAGAATGAATGAAAATAGTCAAATTGAGAGGCCCTTTATAGTCAAAAAGGAGAGAAATACAGAATCACAATTCTATATACATGAGTATGAGAGAAAGAACAATTTCACTGATGGAAATTTTCAATTATTAAAGTTGTATAGTAAAGAATTTACTCATATACAGTATTTATCTGTATATGTCAGTTTTAATTACAAATTATTTTATTTTATTTTAAGTTTCTGTAAATTTCAACGTAAAATAAAAAATATTTGACTTTAATATGTAGTATTTCTATAGTTTTAGTTTACCTTTCAGCTTTCATGAGGACACCTTCAAGGAATAAAAAATGAGGGACATTAAATTTAAATAATTTCTTGATTTTACTTATTTTAATTAGTTAAATTATTATAAGTAAATTACAAATTAAGTATAATTAATAAAATAAGAAATAAAAGTGTGGCTCTATCCTAGTAAATAATTAATTATTTACTGGGTAAGCCTAGTAGCCTGGCTGACACCCTGTATTGTATTGTGTAAGGAGGAGGTTTTTCACTATTATTCTACATTATTTACTTCAAATTTCAAACATATAATAAATAAACTATAAATCATATTAAGCAGTACTGTAGAAGTCTTCTAAATATTGGTTTAAAATCATTAGTTCCACTTCTCTACCACCTGTAAGCTGTAAACCATTTATAATAAGGGAGATTAAATTATTGAGACCATTATATTGAATTAAATTTAAGTAATTAATTGAATTTGAACAACTCAATTTGTACTGGAGCATTAAAATCTTCTAGACAACTAACTATTCTAGATATTCATTTCTCTTTACTTGAGCTCAACCTGCGAGAAACGGAGTGTAATTTATATTAGCTTTTATGTTGATTTATTATATAAATTAGTGTAGAAACAATGATCCAATCAAGTTATAAATGTAAAGAAGTTAAAATAATTTAATAATAGAACTAATACGGGTACAAAGGCTCAATGAAAATCATTATGATGAGCCAGAAAAAACAGTCTCATGGCAAGGTTAAATTGGGGAATATTTCGTGACTTGATGATTATCCATAAAAAATGGCTGGAGTTGATGGTGATGTGTAGGAAAATTTTTGGCTTTATGGTGAAATTTCAGGGACAATGGCATATCTTGATTAAAGTTACAGGAAAGTTTTAAGTCTTAAATTATGTGAGGAAAAATTACCTGACTTAATGATAATTCCAGGAAAATGGCTGGACTTGGATGGTTTAGAATAGCAGAAAAAGGTGAAACAGATATTCAGGCTTATGATGATTAGTGAGAACCAAATTATTGCATGTATTTCAATTTTTAATATAATAAGTATGAAAAGTGTATAGAGAATTTATATAAAATATTGGAATTAACTTATGATGATTGGTGAGCAGCAAAAGATGGTATTAAAGTAATGAGTTTTGCACTCTTTTATTCTCTGCAATAATTTCTTTATGATAGAGACAGTCTAGGGTTAAATATGAGAGAGAGGTTTTCAAATAATGATATATATATATGCATATGTTTAAAAGTTTATATCTTATATATTATGTGTTTAGTGTGTATGTTTATTAAAGTGTATATAGCAATTTTTCACAAAATATCCCATGCTATATTTAATGGTAGTAAATAAAGAGTTGGAAGGATTGATGGGTAAAACAATATATATTGAGTAAATATTGAGAAAACAAGTGACTGAAGTGTCAAACATACCCCCTAACACTATACCAATAATAATAATTAGAGTATGACCTCACCTGATGATAGTTGAGAGCAAAAAAAATGGTAAAAATAATGAATTTTGCAATAAATTTATACTCTCAATATATCATCATTATAAGTTAGATGTTAACGTACATCTCAGAAACATTTGAGAAATGATGCTAGTAGAATTATGTATTTATTTTCTATATACACAGATATGAATGTAAGTGAATGAGTGATGTGAAGTAATAAATTTTATTTATTGTGTGATTTCATCATATTACTAAGAAAAAAACTCAAAGAAAACTGAGCTCAAGGCTTAAAATATAACATTAAACAGGCCTCTATCATAGTAATCAAACAATTATCACAGCTCCCCAGAGCTCCAGATAAAGTCCTTCCCCAAAACATCTAAGGAACTATTCTATCTGTCACTATCTCCTTATCTTTAAAGTAGTATACCTTTTTATTTTTCTAAAGCTTAATGTGAATAGAAAGAACACACATAAACACTTAACCATACCACACAAAATTAAGAATGCTCTATAATGAAGCACAAGAAAAAATACAATATCTTTTTATAAAAATATAATGGGGTATGCCGTAATACTAAGAAGTGTTGCAGGAAATTTTTCAATGTATCAGGACACTGAAATTGGTGCTTTGTGATTCTTAGGACCATTTTTTTTCTTATAATTGGTTTTCTCAGGACTACATGCAACACCACTTTCCCACATAGTGTTATATACATATGCCCTTAATTAAGTGAGGTATATGCATTACTTCAATCACTTAATCTAAAAACTACAAATTTTTTCACATAATAATTAGAACAGGTTATTATAATATCCTAAGATTCAGTAACTACCTTATAATTATTTGATAAATTATATACACTGCTATACTACAGCACATTGCAAAATGCTTGGTGTTTTTTGAAATTTTATTCTGAATTTTTTGATTCCACAAACTGCAATCCACAGTGAAGTTAAGCACTTAGAGTGTAATAAGCAATACCAGGTCCTACCTTGATATCATTACTTAAAGTCTAACTGAGCTTAAGCCACTATAATAACCCCTTCATCCCACCTGAAAAGCCTGTTTGCTCTAGCAACCTATCCACTCAATCAATGTGTCTACTCAAAAAACAATCAGCCCACCCGTGGTATGTTTTTCTTTCTTTTACTCATAAATATATACTTATGGATCTTTAAATTTATTAGAAATACAAACTGGAATTTAAATGTCTTGGCACACATGTGGGCTAGAGAAATTGTAAGTGCTTTTTTCAATCTTAAATTTTTTTATTTAATTTACTTTCATTTTTTAGGCTATCCCAAGGTGACAAAGCCTAAAAAAGTGAGTCACCTAATCTACTTCAACATTCATCAATTCAAGTTTGGGGTATACAAACAATCTCATTCAGTAAAAGCTCCTTCTGACCATCCTCAAGTGGAAGCTGTGAATTTTGCATGAGTTTTTCAGTAATTCATTTTACTTGTTCATCATCTCCTACCTCCTTCCTTCCTGTTTAATTAAATTTTATCCTCTTCCAAATATTATTTTCACACCCCACATTGCCACAGAACCTTTAAAATCATCCCTGAAATCTATTTTTGTAGGTGCTGAATGATAAAAGAATTACTAGACATGCTTAAACCTACCAAAAGCTTGAAAAAATAGCTTCTCAATTATCAGTGAGTAAAATTGAGAAAATGAGGAGTTTTGTGACACTTGAATCAGAAAAAAAAAGGTAAAATTTTTATGAATCCCTTCAAAAGCATGTGTGTAAGTTTGAAGTAGCCTAATTTCTCTCATATGAGGGATTAATGAGACTTTCAAGTAGTGTGACTCATGTGTAAAATTAATTTAGCTGGGAGATTCACAGAGATCCACATTGTCAACAGGGTGAATTCTCTAAGACGTTTTTGGGAACCTTTAACTATTAGAAGATAACATCATAAAATATTCAAGAAAGGGAGGGGTAGGGCTTGCAGTTTTTTAAAAATATTTTTTTTTTGGTCAACAGAAGTTCAACTAATATATTAGGAAAGGAGGTAAGTATGTTGCAAGGTCTGTCACAATAATTTTTGAAGTTTCATATAAATTTAGCCTATGTTGAAGTGGGTTTTCATGTACTTCTGAATCATTTTTTTAATTGATGTCATACAGTAATTTTCTGTGAGGTGAATCCATAACAATATTAACTTTGAAATAAGGGTCATATCTCACATAGACCATTATAAAATTAGAAAAAATTGTTGTGATGCTAAACAGCTAAAGAAAGAAAAGGAATTAGCATATTTACAAAAAATAAAAAAACAATAGAAAAGTATACTGCGAAGATAGCTGATGGCAAAAGAAAGAGAGAGGGATAAGATGACAAAAAGAGATATCATAAATCAGAAGAGAGCATACCAGAATTAACAGGCAATACAAACAAGTCAAGAAAACTAGTTGGTTGGGTGGATTGGTTGTTCAATCAGATATTGTAGAGGAACTCTTACAGATACCTTGCTGTAAACAGAGCCTGGAAGAGTTGGAGAAAGCAAACAAATACCCTGTGTACCTAGAAAAGTAACATGGAATTATATAATTGCAGCAAAGTAGGACCAAGTTTTTACTGCCAGAAAGTAATATAATGAAGACAGTGACATTCTCAAAAGAATGAGCATAAAATTCTCAGTCTAATGATACATAGAAGTGAAGTGAAATACAATGACTATATTACTCTAATGAAAAAAGTAATAAGTAGTGAAAAATGTTCTATTACAATGTAAACTGTATTTTAATGGTTAAATTTTAACCCTTAGATTTATTAATTAAAAATAACTGGGTAATGGTTAAAGGATAACCCTCCTAGATGTCCTGAATTTCCTCTAGAAATTCCCCTTATTCCTTCACAGTCAACTGTAGTCTGCTGTGAGTAAATATGCCATGGGCATGCTGTAGCATGCCATGGCTCATCCAAAATAATGCTCGGTAAACTAAGAAATGTGAAAAACATAAAATTAACTCCTAAAATCTAACAATCATGAAAATATCATCAAGACATGAAACATAAAGCTAGAGTTAAGCTATCTACAGATAGTAAAAAGTTAACCCCTAGATCAAAACTCATTTCATAAAACACAAAAAACAAAAAAACCCATAGATATAGCAAAACCAGAAAGCCCAAATAGCTGCTGTAAACATCAAAATCAAGACATGCTGTAATATTTCAAATGACTGCTTCTTTTCCGTATGCATGCTGCTCCTGCCTGCAGGCATGCCACAATGGGTTGGGGTGACCAGGTGGGCTGGTGTGGTGATTCTAGTGTCTTAAGCTAGGTTAGGTGTTAAGGGACGGAATGGTGGTGTGACCTGGCATGGCTTATTACCCTCTAGGTGCTTAATTCTACTGCGGATTGCAGTCTGCAGCATCAAAAAAGTCAGAAATAAATGTTCAAAACCACAAAGCTTTTTGCAATGCGCTGTATACATGATTGTCTCAATAAAGCTTAACTGTTTATTTTTATGAAGAATATCCTGCTTTCAGTTTCTACGACCAGTCAGAGCAAACGAAAACTTATGAAAAAGAGATTCATTGTATATATTGATCAATTAAGTTTCACTTCCCGCCTTATTTTACTACAAAGCCAGTATGTAGATACTAGTAAAAGCTTTATAAACTACAAAAATGTCTATTTTTCAAAATTTTTAAAAAGAAATTTTTAAATTTTAATTTTTTTTTTGCAAGTTTCCCGCAATTGATGATGTCTAAGACCAACGAAAAAAAACACGAGGCTGTTGTCAGTTGAAATCAAAATTCAAATCTAAAAGGACTACTGGTACATACATACATAAAAACACGGTTCTTGGAGTAATCTTTTGAAAATTTAATATTCCTGGCTAGATACTCTAAGTTTCACCGCCCATACCACCAGCCATCTTGGACATGAGGCCCCCGCCACCGCCACCACCTATTGTCGGATGAGGTTTGGCTTCCACAGAATCTTGAGAGATTGCAACAACTACAATAAAGACGGATACAATTTGGATGATAAAGGAACGCATTGTTTTAGTGATAGAAGCACAAAGTTAAACAATTTGTGAGTTGACTTGACAGTTAGACTGGTAAAATATTCAAAAGATAAAAATCAAGATGTTTTGGTGATAAAAGCACAAAGTTAAACAATTTGTGAGTTGATTTGACAGTTAGACTGGTAAAATATTCAAAAGATAGTAATCAAGAGTTAGAGAGAGTACGGATCACAGATCACGCTATACTGCCGACTGATTGTTGAATTGAGATGATGAAAGATAGTGCTGCATACGACTTCAATTGATGTCTCTTTATATAGCCAAATTTCCTGTTTTTCGATATCATGTTCAGACAAAGAAGAATTATTTTGACATTATTTTTCAAAGAAAAGTTCTGATACGATAGGGCCATGAGGGGTGTGTTTGGTGCTTGATCCTTGTCATTAAGATGTAAACCCTAGCAGCGTATGTGATGAGAAAACCATTTGCGCAGCAAGCCAACAGTGTTCCAAAAGAGAGTATCACAACACCCCTGGACGTTACTATCGCTCAGGCTCATATACCCTGGATTTAAATCGTAGATTATTCTTTTCCATGATGGGTTTTTAGGGTAAAGTCACGGAAGCTTTACCATTTCAGGTTTCGGTACACGACATTCTTAAAGTATACATAGGTCGCTTTTTCAATATGTATAAGCAGACGAGGAGGGTTTAGAAATTTACTTCATAAAATGATTTTTATTGTGCGAAATTTATTGGGTCCTAGTTCCAACCTCAACATGGCAAAGCTTCCGTGACTTTACCCTAAAAACCCATCATGGAAAAGAATAATCTACGATTTAAATCCAGGGTATATGAGCCTGAGCGATAGTAACGTCCAGGGGTGTTGTGATACTCTCTTTTGGAACACTGTTGGCTTGCTGCGCAAATGGTTTTCTCATCACATACACTGCTAGGGTTTACATCTTAATGACAAGGATCAAGCACCAAACACACCCCTCATGGCCCTATCGTATCAGAACTTTTCTTTGAAAAATAATGTCAAAATAATTCTTCTTTGTCTGAACATGATATCGAAAAACAGGAAATTTGGCTATATAAAGAGACATCAATTGAAGTCGTATGCAGCACTATCTTTCATCATCTCAATTCAACAATCAGTCGGCAGTATAGCGTGATCTGTGATCCGTACTCTCTCTAACTCTTGATTACTATCTTTTGAATATTTTACCAGTCTAACTACCAAATCAACTCACAAATTGTTTAACTTTGATCTTATATCGATACAGCAATGTGTTCCTTTATCATCCAAATTGTATCCGTCTTTATTGTAGTTGTTGCAATCTCTCAAGATTCTGCGGAAGCCAAACCTCATCCGACAATAGGTGGTGGCGGTGGCGGGGGCCTCATGTCCAAGATGGCTGGTGGTATGGGCGGTGGTGGTATGGGCGGTGGAACTTAGAGTATCTAGCCAGGAATCTTAAATTTTCAAAAGATTACTCCAAGAACCGTGTTTTTATGTATGTATGTACCAGAAGTCCTTTTAGATTTGAATTTTGATTTCAACTGACAACAGCCTCGTGTTTTTTTTCGTTGATCTTAGACATTATCAATTGTATACAAATCTAAAGAGCAGAAATAATTTATTGGTGTATTCTTTTAGAATCCTGTCGAATAGACCTTTTTGTAGTTTATAAGGCAACTATTAGCATCTACACACTGGTTTTGTAGTGAACTGATACGGGAGATGAAATTAAATTGATCGATATGCGCAATATTTTTCTCACTGAATTGCCGTTGAGTCTTCTCTTGGTTCTTGAAGTTGAAATTGAGTTAAAGTTCTTTTTTGGTTTAGTATTAAACTCTTTAGTATTTCTCTTTTTTTTCTCTTATTTTTTTGACAAAAAGAAATTGTCTTTATTTGACATTATAAAGTGTAGCACGGTGTCAGCCTGTAGAACTCCGGAAAGAACCTGTAACTTCATTACTTTACCTGTAGCACGGTGTCAGCCTGTAGAACTCCGGAAAGAACCGGAGAACAGGGGACGCCGCGACTACAGTCTATATACATTCTTACACATAACTAAGTACATAGTCCTAGCGACTTAACATCCCCCCCACTTAGTTATGAAAAATATTGTTGATATCCCCCCATGAAAACATAACCAACTCCAAAATGACAAAGAAATAAAATGAAATGAGAAAAATAAGAGAAAAGGAAAAGAAAAGAAATATAACCCCATCACCACACACACACATCTTTCCTTCTAAGCATTGTCAGAGATGGGCCCAGTGATTTTGTGAGTATATCAGCCCGCATTTGAGCAGTGGGAACCCATTCCAATGTTGCTTTTTTCAGAAAGAGTTGTTCATTAACAATATAGAAACACCTATCCACATGCCGTGTCCGCTTGTTGCCAGGGTTATCTTTTGCATTGGCAATTGCTCCTTTGTTGTCGCAGAAGATCTTGATAGGGGGGATATCAGGAAAGATATCTTTGAGCAGGTTTGAGATCCAAATTGTGTCTTTCATACCACCACCAAGTGCCACATATTCAGCTGTGCACAATGAATCACTTACTGTCAGCTGGCGCCTTGATGTCCAAACAATTGGGCAAGAGTTAAGGAGTAGCAGGTGTCCACTTTGCGCTCTTGAGAATTCTTTGTTATTCCAAGTGGAATCAGAGAAAGAAAGTAGTTCAAGTGGTGAGTTACGGTCAGGGTGGATGTGAAGACAAAGGGTGGAGGTGTGTTGAACATATCTAAGAAGGTGATTGAGAGCTATCCAGTGGGTGGCATTCGGTTTGGAGGAGAAGCGTGCCAAAAAATTGACTGGGAAGGACAGGTCTGGTCTAGTTGCAACTGCCACATAGCTGAGAGCACCTAAAATGGAGAGATATTTAGTTGTCTCTATAGCTACCTCTTCATCTTTTGCCGTGGTGATTTCCAAATTGTTTGGTAGAGGTGATCTTGTGGTTAATCCAGATGGGTTATGAGTCTGTAGAATTTTGTCAATGAGCTGAAAATTGTGTAGGTCAAAACCTTCTGGAACTTCTTTGATAGAAACACCTACTATACCATCAATATTATCATTCCATTTCACCTTCAAACTACCATCTAAACCATCTTCCAAACACTTTAACACCGCTTCACTACTACCAGTAACTATACCATCATCAACATGTATCCATATCACCCCCAAACAATCCTTCTTCCTAAGAACATAGAAACTTTTATCATACTGACTAGCTTTATACCCCAGAGCATCCAACTTGCTAGCTATATGGAGCCACCAGCATCTTGCTACTTGCTTGGTACCATATAGGGCCTTCTTCAAGCGTAAGGCATTGCCACCGTCACGTAGCTGGTAACCTTCAGGAGGTCTTACCCAAATTGCTTCATCAATTGGACTGTGAAGGTAAGCAGCAGTGACATCAAATGATTTGACAGGCCATTTGTGATAAGCTGCTAAAGTGAGGAGAATGCGTTGTGAAGCAAAAGTAGCGGTAGGGGCAAAGGTGTCAGTAAAATCAATACCGTATTGTTGTAGAAAACCTTTAGCTACATATCGTGCCTTGTAAATCGGAGTTCTTGAAGAAGGATTTTTGATTGTGAAGACCCATTTTGCATTGGTGAGCTTGGCGCCAGGGGGGAGCTTTTCCTCATACCATACATCCATATCTTTCATGTTTAGTAGTTCCCTTTTGCAAGCTTGGTCCCACTTACAACTGTCAGGCGAGATCATAGCTTGCAGATGTGTTCTGGGAATAATGGATGATTGGGACAAACCTTTTTTAACAGTCTCATGTACCGCTTTTTCCTGAGAAATAAGAGTTTCTTCATCCTTGAAATCACCTAGCTTCATATTATTGAGGATATGACCTAAAGATCCCTTAGATGGTGGTGGTTGATAAGCAGCTTTGTGGGAAGGAAGTTGGTCACCAGGAAAAACAGCCATAGCAGATTCAAAAAAGGAGTTTGATTCTGGGTGCCAGAAAATCCAACCTGCATTGTTCAGAGAATAACCTATACACTTACAGATCAAAGCTCGCTGGTCCAGTATACGTCTAGTTTCTTTGTGGATATGGACAAAAGCTGTTTCACCAAATATCCTGAGGTTTGAGTAGGTTGGGTCACAATTGTACATGAGCTTCAGGGGATTTTTGTCACCAGTCTTGACATTTGGGAGCCTGTTGTGAACATGGGCTGCCCATTTGTAAGCAAGGCCCCAGAAACATTCAGGTAGTTCACTTGCTAGTAAGATTGTCCTGGCAATGTCACCAACAGTTCTGTTGAAGCGTTCTGCTGATCCATTTTGTTCATGGTGGTGAGGACAGGTGATCTCGTGAGTAGCTCCAATGTCAGCCAGAATCTGAGCCATCTGTTTACTGTGCATTTCCCCCCCATCGGTTCTTAATGCTTGTAATTTCTTACCAGTAACATTTTCGAGCTTTTTATAAAAGGTAACAAAAGCAGCTGTGGCCTCAGATTTGGAGTTGAGCAAAAATACCTCACCATAGGACGTTGAACTCTCTCTAAACATTGCCGCCCATCTTGCTCCATTCACAGTGGGATCCATAGGACCAACCAGGTCTCCAACAATAAGGCTCATCACTGATTCTGGTCTTGATTCCCGTGTTGCTGAAGCTTTTCTTGTACTTTTGGCTATTAAGCAATCTTCACAGTCAATCTTACCTGGTGGCATAGATAGGGGCAAGCCAGCACCAATTCCAGTTTTGATGATAGTGCGAATTGTGTTTTCACTGGTGTGGCCAAGCCTTCTATGCCAGTCCATGAGGGAACCTTTTGCAGCAGGTGGTCGATTGATGATTTCATTCATTTTAACAGTACGCAGGAGGGAAGGATTCAAGGGAAAGTGATAAGAGGAAACATTTTGATTGCAGTCACTAGACCTAATTACATCTAAAATCCATCTTCTCCTCGTACTTTCCAACTGCCCTGTCATAATCAGTTCATCTTTAAAATAAATCCCTAAATTTTTGTCTTCAGAACATAGATCAAAACAAAAACCATTGTCCACTAAATCAAAGAGAGAAATAAGTGTAGTTCTAACTTCTGGACAGTAAAAAACATTTGTAATAGTAACAACTTTCCCATCTCCTTTTATTTTTAGGTCCCCTATGCCAGTGATAAATGAGGAAGGACAGTTAGTTGCAACTTTGATAGGGATGTGATTTTTAAGGGGTCTGAAATTGTTGAGAAGGCACACATTGCCAGTGATATGATGTGTGGCACCAGAGTCCAATATTGCCACATTCCCAGTCAGCGCATCAAGTGACCATTCTGCACTGTTTAGATCAATTTGTTCCAACTGTTCATATAGAGCTTCCACATTTTCTTCAAAAATTGTGACTTCATCAGCTTCAATTTGTACATCTCGTGCTCTAATTTGCCTGCGTTGTGGTCTCTTATAAGGGATGTAAATTGGTTTGCTTTTTGCCTTTGGATCAGATGTGAGTGTTGTAGCACGTTCTCTCATGAGGTAGAGTCTTGCGGAAAAAGTGGACGAGTTAAGGTTGTAAGGACAGTGGGAAAAGAAATGAGCTGTTGATTTGCATTTGTGGCATTGTCTTTGAGCACCTGGGGGTCTGTAGGAGTCAATTTGGCGTTGGGGATGAGCTGCTACACTAAAAATGGGTTCTGATGACAAAGAAGTCTCTGGAGTTGTTGGGAATGATTCTCTATCCACCCTGTTTTGAGTCAAAGTTGGCATGAGTTGGCAGAAATCCTTAAAGGTGATCGCATTTGAGTCAGCACGATTGTCTAGAGCAACACAGAGATCAACATATAGATCTTTAAGGGATGAAGGTAATAAGGCATGGGACATTAGTGCTTTGAATACTCTATGATCGAAAGTGATTCCTTGACGTTCAATTGCATCAAAATATTTGTTGAATGCCTCTAAATATTCATTGTGTGATGTGAATTGTGTTTGCTTTAGATTGATGAAATTACAAATGGCTGTCATTTTGGAGGTATGGTTAGATCTGGAGAATTTGTTGATGATATGAAGATAAGTTGGTCGTGCTTTCCAATCTCTAGATATTTCATGGCGCAGGTTTGGAGAAATGGAGTGAAGGAGAATGAGGTGTGTAACTCTGTCTTCATAATCATCGGGTCCAGTGCCATCATTTAGTGCGTATGCTCTTGTGCCCACAAAATCTTTGATCAGAGCTAAGACGTTGGTGTGCCATTCAGAGAAATTAGAGCCAGAGCATTCAAGAGTTGGAATGGATTTAGTAAAATCAATAACATTCTTTAAGGTTCGTTGTCTCTCAATCATACTAATGGGTTGATTTTGTTGTGCAAGATGAGGTGGCACATTCCTCCTGAAGGGAGATGTGGAGCGAGGGATGGATTGTGAGGCATTTGTATTTGCCATTGAGTTAGAGTTAAGGGACAATTCCCCAATCGCGCGGGTTATGTTGTCAATTGGGGTGATTGTAGGGCTATTATTATTGTCAGGAGAGAGGATGATAGCCTCTCTATGTGTTGTGATAGGTTTAGATGTAGAGAGGGGGGTAGGTTCGTTTTGATAAGGGGAATTCGCAGAGGCAGAAGCGGTAGGGGCTTCGCTCTGTCTTAGAGTAGGGAGTAATTGGGGGGTGGATGGGAGGGAAGTGATCGCTTCGATTAGGGAATGAGACAGGGGGGAGGGTACTTTTTGCAAAGGGGAGGGTTGAGGTGAAGAGGGGGGGGAAGGATTATGTGTGGGAGGTGTTTGTGGAATGGGGGTTAGAGTTGGCGCAGGTGTAACTGAGGGATTAGCGCGAGTACCGCGCGATGAAATAAGATACTCGGTATTCGGGTTGATACTGATGCTGCGAAGCTCACGGTTAGAGATTGAGCGGGTGAGTCGGGGAGTTTTAGTTTTACCAGTGTCTGAATTTTCGTCTGTTTTAGACATACGCTGGGGGTCTATCGGCTACTAGCGTTCCTAGTGTCGCTAACGCTGGTGGAGTTATCTATGGCTAACGTTTCAATGCCCACGGGTACAGCCCATAACCTGTAGCACGGTGTCAGCCTGTAGAACTCCGGAAAGAACCGGAGAACAGGGGACGCCGCAACTACAGTCTATATACATTCTTACACATAACTAAGTACATAGTCCTAGCGACTTAACATAAAGATCATTATATTATAGTTTGCGGTAAACAAATCTGGGTTTAAAATGAATGCAGACCAGCGGCCTTGTATGCTTGTTGACTGGTCTTGTCAATTTCGATAAAATGTAATGAAATGTACAGCTAAGTCGGGAAAGCTTGCGGATTTTTTGAAAAAAAAAAAAAATTAGTGCTCAAAAAAAAGATTTGCTGCTAATTTTGACATGTGGCGACATGTAACGCAATTTCTTTTCCCACGGTAGCTGTCCCTTTCAGCCTCCTGGTTTCTTGCTTCCAACCCCTATTCTCGCCATTCCTGCCATTCCCCTTCTCGCTTCCAACCCCTATTCTCGCCATTCCTGCCATTCCCCTTCTTGCTTCCAACCCCTATTCTCGCCATTCCTGCCATTCCCCTCCATCCTCGTCTCCATCCCTGTTCTGGTGAGTTTTTCCCGTTTTTCTTCTTTCTTTTTTTTATTCATTCCATTATTATTTAATATTTTAATTTTTAATTTTTTTGTCTTTCAATTGCAGGTGAGTTGTTCCTATTTTTTATTTCTATATCTCATTTTTTTATTTGAAAACTAATTTTTTTTCTTTTATCTTTTTTTTATTTGCTCTTTTTTTTTCTCTTTTATATTTTATTTTATTTTCTCTTCTATTTTAATTTTTTTTCTTTCATATCGCAGGTGAGTTTTTGCTATTTTTTATTTCTAAATCTCTTTTTTTTTATTTGAAAACTAATTTTTTTTTCTCTTATGTTTTTTTTATTTGCTCTTTTTTTTCTCTCTCTTCTAGATCATGGGCTTTGTTAAATATGATCCTTCCTTTAAGCTCCAGGCTGTGGCGGCGGCACTCAAAGGTAGAAGTCTTGAAGACATCAACATCATGTATGGCTGCAGTATTAGTGAGGACTCTATGTGTTGTTGGCTAAAACTCTACAAGTCGACCAAGGCTGTAGTTGCCAATCATGAGACGTATCTACGACGTGGGCGTAATTTGATTTTGAATGGTGAACAGCAACAGTTTCTTGAAGAAACTCTACATGCCCACCCCGAATTTTATGTGGCTGATCTCCAGCAAGAACTCTATGATCATCATCAAATTAAAGTTTCCATTGGTACTTTGAAAACAGAACTGCATACTCGCCTTCTATTATCAAAGAAGAATACTCAAAAGGTGAACCCGAGGCAAAGTGTTGAAAAAAGACTTGACTACATCTCGTACATTGCAAGCTTTGATGCAAGCTGGCTTTTCTTTTGTGGTAAGTCTATTTTATTATTATTAGTTTTTTTTAATATACTCTAACATGATCTCCTGGCAGATGAGTCAAGAATTGCTTGCGGTGGCCTCATGCGCACTCGAGTTTGGGCCCCCATTGGTCGACGAACTCCTCGTGTCCCACACTCATTTTCCACCTACCGTTTTAACCTTATACCTGCAATTTCCCTTAAAGGTTTAGTTGCTTTCATGGTGCAACCAGAGACTGTCTCACGATTTGATTTTGAGTTCTACCTTGAAAATATTTTAGTAAGTATTTTTGGTGGTATTTTTATTTTGGATGTGGTGCTGATCTGCAAAACAAGTTGCCAATGATGAACCCGTTTCCAGGGCCAAACAGCATCCTTGTAATTGATAATGCCTCTATTCATCACAAGGGTCGAATTGCAGAAATAGTTCAAGATGCTGGATGTCTTCTAATATATCTACCTCCATATTCCCCCGACTTAAACCCAATTGAGAAAGCTTTTGCTATACTTAAATTTAATTTACGGAGTTATGCAATGTTAGGACAAAACGAAGATGATGCTGAGATAATAGATGATTTTGTAAACTTCTTATTCACAGCTCCCTTGATGAAGAAACTTTTTAAAGGTTGTGGTTACATAAATGATTGATTAGTGGATCCTATATATTGCTTTCTTTGAAATGAAATTAAATTTAAGCTAAAAATTTTTGATCCTATATATTGCTTTCTTTGAAATGAAATTAAATTTACGCTAATAAATTTTGATTCTATATATTGCTTTCTTTAAAATGAAATTAAATTTACGCTAAAAATTTTTAAATCCCAAAAAAATTGTTAGAGTACTGAGAGTTATACATGTGTGTATTAATCACATGTTGTGAGTTTTGTTACAATCACTCAACTCATTTGTTTTATCCTCATAAATTTCTTAATGTCAAAAAAAATACTGTTAACTTTTATTTTGGATTGTTTGAAACCTCAAACTCATTTCTTCATTTCGTGTATCTAAAATCAAAATATTTTCTTTTTTTTATAAAAAACCTTCGTGTATGTCATCTATCAATAATTTAATTATTTATAATCGTGTATGTCATCTATCAATAATTTAATTTAATTTAATTATTTATAATTTTTATTGTATATTTTTTCATAGTTTAAAAATTTTATTTAATTTTTTTTCATATTTTTTTTGTGAAGTATATATATATTTTTTTGAATCTTTATTCCTAGTTTAAAAATATATATATTATTTTTTTTTATTATAAAGACAAAACAGTTATATATTCAAATCATTATTGGTACCTGCCTCTAATTCATTGGCAAGTTTTTCTTCATTTTGCAAGAAAGAAAACCTGATAGTTGATCAGACCATGGATATTGCTGAAGCACAAGGTATACCAGCTTGGATAAGTTCTTCAGGCGGATAATTTTTAAAAAAACTCCAATGAGTTATACCTAAATTATCAAGAGCGATTTGGATTTCAGGTTTGTCGGGATTAAATTTCGCATACCTAAGATATTCGGCCATTGAGGTTTCATTATCTTCATTGTTATGGCTACCCAAAGTGTTTGCAAAAGAGCTTGGGACATGAGTTACATGTGTAGAAGACATGGGGCAGTTTAAATGGCAGCTTTTACAAAAGTTTTGTGCACAACACAATGCAGAGTGTGGACACAATTGAGAATTTTGATTTTCAGTTAATTGATGAGTGTTCAAAGACTGATATCTGTGAGGTGGTGTATAATGAAAGTATGAACGGCGAGACCTATGCGTATGATAAGTACGATGTCGTGGAGAGAAATCATAACTACTTTAAATTGAACTGGATGAGGTAGGAGTTTGATAGTCTCTCCTTCTAGAATGTTTGACGAAAGAGCGACCACTCCATGACTGGCAAGGCCTACGCCTTGATGTTGAAGGTGAAGGAGTTGGAGGGGGAGATAAACGTCTGATCTTGTGGGTGAAAGAAAAAAACAGAGTTTGGGGGGGATTATACTCGTTGATCTCTCCAGGATTTGCAAACTAATAAAAAAAATCAAAACAAAACAAAATGTGAGTGAAAATAGAAAACAATAGAAATTAAGATACACACCATTGCACAAGCCCATTGGGCTGCTCGTTGAACCATAAGTAAAAAGTACTCTTTTGGATTTTGAGGATTTAAACAACACCTCACATCGGTCTGACCTGTGAGATATGGGCGGAATTCGTGAGTATCCAGAATCAGGCGCAGATTATCATGGTAAGTTTTAGATTCTTGTGCCTTTGAAGTGAGATTTTGCCTGTCAAGATTGTCGTTCTGTTCCAGATTACTAATAATACGATCATGCTACCAAAGCCAAATAATCAATAACTAAATAGAAAAAAGAAAAAGAAAAAGAATAAAAAATAAAACAACTTACATTATTTGCAGGTTTACTATCCTTTTGGAAAAGTCTCAACACAATTTTTTGGTTTGGAGGGTTAATTTTAATTGCTCGAATAAATTGATTAAATAATCCAGGCATTCCCAGATGCTTTTTGTGACTTGCAGAAAACTCCAAGTTGTGAAGGATAGAGATATACCAAGTAATTTGCTCCTCTGAATCTGCTTGTCAGATAAATTCAGCCAATGTTTTACTTACACCATCGTGAATTGCCATTAAAGCTTCCTGCTTGAAATCTACAACTTCGTCATGTGTGGTCAGCCAGTCGAACGTTATTCGATCAGTTACCGAAGCCACCTTAGAATCAGGAGGGGGTTGTTTTTGCTTCTTTGCACTTGGTTGAAGGTGGGTATTCGGTAAGTACAAGGTGTATTCCACATGAATCCTAACACTTGAGCGGTAAGTTGGGTGAGAAAAAGGATTACCAGGTCCATGAGTTTCAACAGAATCAAGAGTTGGAGGCATATCCTCATTCTGTGATAATAGAGTTCCTTGAATTGAAGCTGAAGGGGTTGATACCTCAGTATCCGGAAGCAAGGGGAAATATGATGGAGTATAAGAAAAATAAGGGTTCGGATTCGCAACACCTAGTGCAGAGTTCTGAGGGGTTATTCCAGGATTGGGAGGACTAAGAATATTGTGAAAATCCATTATCATTCCCTATCAAAATATGAATGAAAGTTAGTTTCATTTAAAAAAACAAAAGAGATATTGAAAAAAAATGATAAAAACTTACCTGTAATATAGAAGAGAAAATAAAATAAAATATAGAAGAGAAAAAAAAAGAGCGAATAAAAAAAAGATAAAAGAAAAAAAATTAGTTTTCAAATAAAAAAATGAGATATAGAAATAAAAAATAGGAACAACTCACCTGCGATTGAAAGACAAAAAAATTAAAAATTAAAATATTAAATAATAATGGAATGAATAAAAAAAAGAAAGAAGAAAAAAGGGAAAAACTCACCAGAACAGGGATGGAGACGAGGATGGAGGGGAATGGCAGGAATGGCCAGAATAGGGGTTGGAAGCAAGAAGGGAAATGGCAGGAATGGCGAGAATAGGGGTTGGAAGCGAGAAGGGGAATGGCAGGAATGGTGAGAATAGGGGTTGGAAGCAAGAAACGAGGAGGCTGAAAGGGACAGCTACCGTGGGAAAGCGATTGCGTGACATGTCACCACATGTCAAAATTAGCGGCAAATCTTTTTTTTGCGCACTAAAATTTTTTTTTTTTTGCAAAAAATCCGCAATCTTTCCCGACTTAGCTGTAAATGAATACACCAGAAAAAAAACATGGGCACCTGATAGCAGGTGCCAATCCCTAACTTTGACTTAACTCAATTTCAGCTCTACTGTAGTTCTTCTGGAAAGACTGTGCACAGAACAATGAGCACACTAGCTCGCGCAACATCAAATCTAAACTGAATATAGGGATATGTTGAACTCCAGTAGTCTCTGACTGACTATTAGTTATAAAATACATTAGTTAATTTTATATTATCATATACAGCCATATTGGCAACTCTTGGTGCAGCAAGCCAACAAAAGGGCAAGTTAGGCACAGCATTTTTGACTGACAGAGACTGACATATCTGACATTTTAGCAGCATGGTGGTGTGGATTGATCGTAGACTGGTTGCTAAACACTGAAAGATCTGTAATAAATGTCAGATATGTCAGTCTCTGTCAGTCAAAAATGCTGTGCCTAACTCGCCCTTTTGTTGGCTTGCTGCACCAAGAGTTGCCAATATGGCTGTATATACCATACATAGAGCACTTGACCATTTACAGATATGTATCTGTCAGTAATACCATTTATCTTGACTTAAACAACCACAATATGCATATTGATGCGCCTGCTTCCCCTTCTCCTCCCAAGCCTCCAAATCCACCCAATCCTCAACTCAAGGCCCCTCTGTCCCCTGCCCTGCCTCCCCCATCTACTCCAACCCCAGAAAATGCCATTCTCTTTCCCCCTCCTTGTCCCTACCCTGCCCTCAAGAAAAGAAGATATTCTTCCCCGTCCCCTGCCACTGCTCACCCAGAGAAGAGGCCTCTCCACTGAATCTATCAGTGCAGCTAGAGACGAGCACCCAGAGCTCTTCTTTGCTTCCTCTCTACTCTCTCCCCTGCTGCCGTTGTGGTAGCCTAAAGTTTAGTATGGCACCTAAGTACGTAAATGGAGTTATTACGGCTTGCAAGATTGGCGTTATTATTTTTTTATAAAAGGGTTTTATTTAATTTATTTGAGTTTTAAATATGAAGAAATTGGTCAAGAGCAAATGCCTACACGAAAACAATTTATTTTACGAAGAAAACTTATTTTTACAGTCTGAAAAATTTATAAGTATTAAGTTGAGTCACTCAAGAACCCTGGGAAATTTTTCCAGAATTTTCACTATTTTTTTTATATTTTTAAATGAATTTTAAAGATTTATAGAAATATTTACGTTTTCAGAAATTACTTAACTTTGATGAATTGTCACGGGGTAATTAGAGCTGCGCAGACTACGAAAATTAGTTTGGAATAAAAAGGGGAAGGGGCTCTATTATGTGTAATTTTTCTAGATTTTTTATTATAGTTTTTAAGGTTCTAATTGAGTCCGGAAGTCCGGATGGACTCCGTACGGACTCCGTACGGGCTCCGGATTGACTCTGGAAGAGCTCTGGAGGGAAAAACTTAGGCACGTGACTAGGAATACTTAAGCGCCTCTCAAACTCGAAATTGAGAGGGGGGAGACAACATACAGCTTAATCTTTAACCACCACAGTCTCATTTTTTATTACTCAACAAATTAAATAAATTTGTAATACCCTTATAACTTTATATTTTATATATAACATTTTAGAAATACTACTCAACAATTAAAATAACACTTCATACAGGGTATCTTTAGAAAGGTCTTCATCACTGGGACTTGATTATTGCTGTCTCATAAAAACTCAAATTATTATAAAAACATAAAAGTGAATCTTTTCAGATCTTTCACTGGTACACCTTAATTGTTGTTATCAGTATTTCTTTCTCAACAGCCACTTTTATTTAAATCTCAATAAGCGTTAATTATTTTAGAGTTTCATTATTTTTCTCAATCAGATCCAAGTAGACTGGTTAGCTTAGTGATTTAGAATTCCCATTTTGTTATTTTTATTGGAATGACGGGGTTTTCAGCTAAATCCACATATCTCCTCCGGATTCTGCTTACAGCAAGGCGACTGTAAGAGTTTACCTTACCATAGTTGGCGCCCAACGTGGGGTTCGAATTCTCTAGCTTTCTTTAAAGACTTACTTGGATCAAGAAAGTTATTAGCCTGCAAGAGGCTTATTTTCTGGAACTCTAATTGGATTTTTGTTATTGGCCTGCAAGAGGCTTGTTATTTTATTGATTGTCAATGCTTTTCATTATTTATTGGGATGTCTTCTTCTGCTGTTGCTTCTGGATCTTCTAACCCTCTTACTCCCTCAGTTAGGATTGTTTCTTGGGATGGCCCAAAGTTTGATGGGGAGGAGGTTAAATGGTTTATTAGCAGGTATGAAGCTGCTGCTGCTGTTGATGGTGCTTCTCATGTGGACATGGTGAAGCAAGTTAGATTTTTTATTGCTGATAGGGAGGTGGAAAAAGAGGTTATTGCTATGCAGGCATTCAAGGACAAGGATTGGGTTAAGCTTTCTAAAGCTATGGTTGATAGATGGGGTGTTAGGTTTACTATGATGGACCTCAATAAAATTGTTGGAGACTGGCAAGCAAAAGGTGGAGTTTCTTCTATGGCTGACTTCAAAAAGCTCTGTGTTCAGTTTGATGAAGTGGTGGAATATCTCATATTGGTGGATGAGTTAGTGCATGAGAATCAAGCAAAAGATTTGTTTTGGACAGCATGCAGCAGGGATATTTGTATGGAAGTCTTGAAGGATCTTGTAAGAAAAGATTTGATGAAGGAACTGCCTAATGGTGAGCAGAAACTGCCGGCTCTGGAGGTTATCAAGGACAACATTCAAGCCCATCTGAAGTTATTGGCGTTGGACAAATATCAAGAGTCATGCACTCAATATGTTAGCAAGGTTAGCAAAGTTTTGGCAGAAAACAACGATATAATGGTCAAAGCCCAGGAGGCCAAGAAGGCACAAATGGGATTACCTGCTGCTAAAGTTGAGGGCAATGTGGATAATAAGATGGTCGATCATTTGGCCGATTTAACTAAACAGTTAAAAATATTTGTTCAAGAAACCCAGAAGGCCAATAAGGCCCCAATCGCTTCTTCGTCGACATCGACTTCTTATCAGTCTAGAGGGTATGAACGTCGAAATTATAATGGCAATAACAACGGTAACCGCTTCCCAGGCAATGGGAGAAATGGTGGGAATGGTGGTAGTAATAGATATAGAGGTGGCTAGGATGAGCCAAAGGTGTGCTCCTATTGTAATAGGAGGGGGAACAGAGCAACAGTTTGTTTTGCTCTTGATAAGGATATGGATTCTGGGCGAGTTTTATTTGATGGTAAAGTTTATAAATTTCCTGATGGTTTGTTCATCAAGCCCAGTGATGGACAGTCTCCTTCTGATTTGGTCAGAAGAAGTTTAACGGCTGAAAGGAGAGCCAGATTTGAAGAGGTGACGGATGAAGATGTTAATGCCAAGGGTGGCAAAAATGGTAATGGTAATGGTGGAAAAGCTGACAAAGGTAAAGAGAAAGAGGTCAGTAAAGCCACATTTTCTACTTCTTTTGGTGGTTTAGAGCTGGCAACGGTTTCCCAGGTGGAGGGTAGCTGTATGGCTGGCGAATACAATGTTAATGCTGCTAGAAGAGCAGCTGCTACTAAGGCGAAGAGTAGCATTCAGAGCCAATTGAGGGCTAATCCTGGCAAGGCCAATAACAAAGTGAACCCTTACTCTAAGGACAAGAATTCTAGTGCTCAAACTGCCGCCAACAAATTGAACCCTTACTCTAAGGACGAATTATATAAAATGCAGAAGGGGATTGCTGATATGGGGCCCCCTAGTTATGGCAAGTTTGATTTAAATGGTGAGCCTATGCCAGAGGATGATTCGAATTCTGAGGAGGACGTATCGTTGGAATCTCTACCCAGACCAAGTTTTAGCGGTCCCATCCCAATGGAGGGAGTAAGAAGGACTAGCGATGGATCAGGATTAGTGCAAGAAGCTGGTGACGGAGTTAGGGTTATATAAAGTGAAGATGTTATTATGGGGGGTGAAGATGGCTCAGTTGGACCTCAAGAAGTACCCAGGGCCAAGGTTGTTAAATCAAAGGTCCAGTATGAGCTGCCAGTAGTTTCTGGTCAAGCTAATGCGATGGACGCAGTTTTGAATAGGGTGAATCAACTGCAGATTCCCTTATCTTTGGGGGAGTTATTTACAATTAGTCCGGCGCTTGCTGAAAAGCAAAAGAAGCATTTGATGAGGCGTCGGGTTTCCACTTGAGAGGTGGAATATATTTGTGAAAATGCTGAAAAGTTTGGGGAAGATGTAGATACACATTTTTCCGCTCCCCTGGGTTACCTGGTGGTAACTCTTAACGGTAAAGAAGTAAAGGCCTTGGTCGATTTAGGGTCTCAAATTAATTTAATTTCATTGGAGCAAGCGACGAGTATAGGCTTGCCAATTAAAAGTGGAACTGGGGGAAACCTCAGAGGCATTGGAGGGCATGCAACAGAGTTGATGGGCACAGCTGAGCATGTCATGTTAGGCATTGGTGGATCTGTTGGTAAGGTTCACTTTTATGTGGCCAGAGGAGCAGTAAAAACTGTTCTTGGTGGTCCTTTTTTGATGGATTTTGAGGCCAGGATAGGGTATCAAGCTGGCATGGGGATTAGTTTGGAGATCACTGGTGAAGATATGCGGAGGTTACATATGCGGTTAGCGCCTCCTGGAGATGAAGGTTGGGAAACACGGCCAGGGATTACTACTTGTGCCAGTGTTGTGTTTGCACCAAGAAGTGGCATATAAAACGGACGGCTTCTGGTGAATTATGTTTGTTGGAAAGGGATGGATGCCCTCATTTTTTGGGGTAGCAGGGGCTGATCACTCTAATGTTGTAATCTCTCCTCAGGATGAGATCCCGGATTGCAATAGGTCAGCTCACTTGGAGATAATTCAAGTGGATTCTCAATTATTTTTTGTTAATATTACTTTGGAGTGCAAATACCTTATGGACTTTTCTATATGTTTATTGAATTTACCCTGTTTTTCTATAGAATTTAAAAATGGTGAAAAAGTCAAAATGGGCCAAATTAGGTTGGATAAAAATTGGAAGGGTATGTTTTTGGGCCTCCAGCAAGAGGGTAAACTGCAATTATCTCATCAAATCCCGATAAAAAATCTCAGTATAATTAAAAAACAAAAAAATAATTTTTGTGAAAATTCAATTTGGGTTCTCCAGCAAGAGGTTAAACTGCCAACTTTCTTTACGGGTGATTTACTGTTGGATAAGGGAAGCAAAGGTGTTGGAAAATCTGTTTATAAATTAGACGAGGGAAAGGAGAAAAGGGTAAAATTTAAAAATGAAATAAAATATTTTTCTAATTTTTCTTATTCTGATTCTGACGATGAAGAAGATTTATTTGATGAAATTTTAATGGCGAATCAAAAGTAAATGTTTTACGTCAAGTTTATTTAGATGTGGACGCAGCCAAATATAAGAAAGTAGCAAATAAAGTTCGACCTATTAATGAAACGCTACCTGCTGAATTAAATCCACCTTTGAGAAGACCAAGGTTATCAAGAGATCCTTATGAAAGTCCCTTGGTAAAGAATCCGCCTGAATTTTCTGAGACGTCAAGAATCACTTTTGAGAGACTGGGTGTTGTTAATTTTGGACCTGATGGTTGGTTGTCTGGAGAAGAGAAGAAGTTGTTGTTGGATGTGATGGTCAAGCGAGAGAAGGCCATTGCTTTTGTAGAAGGGGAGAGGGGTGTGTTGAAGCATTCCTATGAAGAGCCTTACAAGATTCCTGTGGTATGTCATGAACCATGGCAGCAGAAACCAATTCCTATTCCGGCTGCATAAAAAGAAGCCTATATTGAAGTTGTCAGAGAACGGATACACACTGGACTGTATGAGCAATCAACGTCAAGTTATTCTAGTCCGGTATTTTGTATCAAGAAACCAAATGGCAAGCTTAGAGTTGTTCATGATCTTAGGGAATTAAATAGGGTTACAATAAAGGATTCTGGGATACCGCCTAGTGCTGAGGAGTTTGTTGAAGCATTTGCAGGGAGAGTGTGTTATTGTTTGGGAGATATTATGGGTGGATATGATGAGAGAGAGTTACATCCAGACTCAAGGCCTCTCACTACATTCGATACACCACTAGGACGTTTACAGTTAACAAGATTACCTCAAGGAGCAACAAATTTGGTTGCAGTTTATCAAGCTCAGATGGCTTGGATCCTTCAAGAAGAAATTCCACAATATGCTGGAATCTTTATAGATGATGGAGGAATTAAGGGACCAACAACCGACTATGATAACCAGGTGTTGGAAGAGAATCCCGGGATACGCAAATTCATTTGGGAGTTTGAAATTACTTTAGAAAGAATCTTGTTTCAAATTGAAGAGGCTGGTTTAACTATTTCAGGTTCAAAATTTTTATGTTGTGTGCCAGCCTTAAAAATATTAGGCCATGTGGTATGTAGAGAAGGTAGGATTATGTCCAAGAAGAAAGTTAAGAAAATTCAGTCCTGGCCAAGACCCAAGAATACGACCAAAGTTAGAGGGTTTTTAGGCGTTTGCGTATATGTTAGAATGTTTATTAAGGACTTTTCTTCATTGGCAGCTCTATTGAGACGGTTAACGAGAAAGGATGCAGACTGGGAGTGGGATGAAGAGTGTGAGAAGGCATTTGTGAAGTTGAAGGAGGTTGTGGGGAAGGATTTAGTCCTGCACAAGTTGGATTATGGAAAAGAAGCTGGCAGAATTTATTTAGCAGTTGATTCAAGTCAGGTTGCAGCTGGGGCGGTTTTGTCTCAGATGGATAAAGCTGGTTACATCAGGCCAGTTAGGTATGAATCTGTAGTATTTACTGAGGTCGAATCAAGATATTCTCAACCGAAATTGGAATTATGTGGTGTGGCAAAAATACTGAAGAAACTTCAGCATATTTTGTGGGGGCAACATTTTGAGTTGCAAGTGGATGCGAAATCGTTAATCCAGATGATTAATTCCCCAAGTTTACCAAACGCACCCATGACGAGATGGGTAGCTTTTATTCAACATTTTTCATTTGATTTAGTTCATAAGCCTGGCAAAACTTTTACTATTCCAGATGTTTTATCAAGGAGACCACCCACTGAAGAAGATTCAGACTCAGAAGAGTTTGATGAAGACATACCTATTATCAAAGCCAGCACTAAAGGAGCTGAAGACTTTCCATACCTCCCCCATGAGGTTAAACTGGCAGGATTATTGTGTTTAGATTATGATGATGATGACCTCCACCAAGAGGATAAACTGGAAAATAGTTTTTATGTTAATAAAGGTGTTGGAAAAGGTGTAGATAAATTCGGTAGAAAGGAGGTAGAAGAAGATGTGGTGTATGTAGAGGAAGATGGATTGGTAGTGTGGGATAGTAGTAAATTAAGGAATGGTGTATATGTTGGAAAATCAGAGAATTTAAATAAAAAGGTGGATAAAGAGAAAGAGGTATTTTCAAATACGGTTTACGAAGGATCCAAAGGTTCAGAAGAAAAACGACGACATAGCTCGATTAAAGATTTATTTAGGGGTCAACGATTATTGGCTCATTCATGTGCAGGTGATATTGGTGATAGAGAAGTCCCTATTGATGTTATATTAATTGATTTTCAAGATGAAGTCTGGGGTCAGACTGGTTTTTATTTTTTGTTAGTCAAATATTTGTTGACTTTTGAGAGGCCAGAAGATCGTGAAGACGATGAATGGGTGGCTATCAAGAGGAAGTCATCTACGTTTTACCTATCTGGTCGACGTTTAATGAGGAGAAGGTATCCAAATCCTCAAGTAGTTATAACTCAAGAGAAGGGGCAAGAATTAGTTTTGAAATCACTGCATGAAGATCTCGGGCATAGAGGCATTGGAGAAACGTTTAGAAGAATTTCTGATCGATTTTGGTGGCCTGGCATGAAGATGGCTGTTAAAAAGTGGGTTCAGTCATGCGAAGAATGTCAAAGACGAAGTTATTTAAGGCCAAAAGAACCTGGACGCGCGACCGGTGAATATACGCTCTTTAGGAGAGTTAGTTTTGATGCCGTTCATATAAAAGAGGGACGGTATAAATATTTAATTGTGGCCAGAGATGACTTATCTGGTTGGGTAGAGGCAGCACCTCTTATTAATTTAACTGCCAAAAATGTGGCAGAATTTTTGTTGAATAATTGGGTATATAGGTATGGGGTGATGAAGTTGGTGACGGTAGATGGAGGTCCTGAATTTGGGACAGAGTTTAAAGAGGCCGTATTAAAAATTGGATCAAAGGTTAGGGTAGCAACCCCATATTATCCTGAAGCTGAAGGCATGGTGGAAAGAGGGCATCAAGTTATCAAGGATGCTTTAGTTAAAATGTGTGGGACAAGTGCTGAAAAGTGGAGGCACTATTTACCTTTAGTTTTATTTTCTGATCAAATCACTGCCAAAAGGACGACCGGATTTTCACCTTATGAACTTGTTTTTGGACAGAAAGCAGTTTTACCGGTTGATTTAGAAGCTGAATCATATCTTGGAGTTGACTGGGACACGGTCAAAACTACTGAAGAATTATTGTGTGCAAGAATGATGCAGCTAGAAAAGAAAGAAGAATATTTAGAAAAGGCATATTCACGGATGATGAAGATCCGAAATCAATCAGTCAGATATTGGGATGAGCGGTTGGCACATCGATTAAGGAAACCTTTGAACCCAGGTGATATGGTCCTGGTGTATAATAGGAGTTTGGAAAGTCAGTGGGGAAAAATGTTTGCAGATAGGTGGAATGGGCCATATAAAGTTAAGGAGCAAGTTTCTGGCAGTTCATATGTGCTAGAAGAGTTGGATGGAGTAGTATTGAAGAAGAGGGTAGCGGCCGATCAAGTGAAACGGTTCTATCCTAGAGGCACCAGGAGTGCCGAAGTTTTCCTCCGCAATGAGGATAAACTATAATATCAATGAAACTTTATGGATTCCTCCGCAATGAGGATAAACTATGATGTTTATAAAAACCTTATCGACCTCCGCAACAAGGATAAACTATATTCTTTATATCATCTTTTATAAAAATAATTTGCTGTTGTTACACTGCATATGGGCAACCGAACTATGATGAAACTTAACAAAATTCAAGAAGACCTTCTTTGAAATTTTCAAAACTTAAAATTCTTAAAATATGGGTGAAGATAGTGTTGGAAAATTTTAAAAATTTATTGGAAGAAGTGTTCACAGGGGAACCTTCTTAATTTAATATTGGCAAGTGTGGGGGTAATTGATGGGCTGGCTGCTCTATACACAATTACCCCATAATGTTCGTTTCCAAAATTTTCCCTGTTTCTAGTTGAATCCTGGCTTTGTCTTTTAATTATAGGAAGTCCACTAAGACTATAAACTGGAACAAATCAAGAGAAACCGCTCTCAACGCCGGATTCAAGATTCTTTTATTTTATTTTGTTTTTGATTTTTTTATTTTAGATTGTGATTTCTTTTCTTTAATATATATTATGAATTATTGTAAAGGTGATGCTCACTGGTGGTCTCTAATCATTTTTATAAATTGGAGGGAGCCCACCCAGTGATCATCATTATAAAAATTATCTTCTAAAAACTTTCATTTATTTTCTTTCTTTTCAATTTCTCAAAATTGTGTAACCACATCAAGTTGCACTTGGATGTGGGTATGATGTCAAGGGTATGGCTCATCAAATGGTCAGGGGGCATCTTTTAAAATTTTATTTTGAAATTTTATTTATTATTTTTTTAACTTTCTTTTCACATTTGTTTATCTTTCTTTAAAAATTAAATTTTAACTTTTATTTCAAAACTATCTTTTCTAAAATCTTTTATTTTAAATTTAAAAACAAAATTAAAATTAAAAATAAATAAAATGAAAAATAAAAAAATAAAATTCAAAAATAAATAAAAAAATAAAATAAAAAATAAAAATAAAAAAATAAAAAAAAATAATAATAAAAATAAATAAATAAAAATAAAATAATAAAATAAAAAAAAAATAAAAAAAAAATAAAAAAAAATAAATTAATTAAATCAAAATTATTATTATATTTCTTAGTTTTATTTTTTTAGTTTTCATTCTTTTTAGTTTATTCATATAGTTTAGACAGGAAACGGGGTCTAGGGGAGCTCAAAACCTATGGGATTTTACTTCAAGACATCTGTTAGTCCTCCAAGACTTTAAACTGGCTACTGTTCAAGACGTTCTTTAAGTTTTTTTTTTTTTTTTTTACGAATTTTGGAGCTGTTAGTCCTCCAAGACTTTAAACTGGCTACTGTTCAAGACATTCTTTAAGGTTTTATACAAATTTTGGAGCTGTTAGTCCTCCAAGACTTTAAACTGGCTAATTTTCAAGACTGTCATTAAAGATTTTATATTGGAGCTATTAGTCCTTCAAGACTTTAAACTGAATTTCCAGGATGATTAAGATTTTATGGATATTTTTGGAGACGGATTTTTTTTATATAAATCAAATGTTAGGTCCACCAAGACCTTAAACTGGAGTGTTATCAAATGTTAGGTCCACCAAGACCTTAAACTGGACTGTTATCAAGCTTTTGGGTCCACTATGACCTTAAACTGGATTTCTTGTCGATCATATGTTTAGTCCACTATGACATTAAACTGGATTATCAAATTTATTCAATCTTTGGTCAAGCCTAGGCCTTACTTAGGAATTTATCAAGTTATTTATGCACCTAAACGATCTTTGGTCCACCAAGACCATAAACTGGCAATCAATTATATGTTTGGTCCACCAAGACTTTAAACTGGAATGTCAATCTTGTTTGGATAACTAAATTCAATCTTTTAATTTAACACTTTCCACTAAGACTCTAAACTGGTTATTCAATTATTTCTGGAATTGGGTGCTGATAAACTTTAGGAGGTTAAAATTTTAGGTGGTGATGATGCTAAGGAAAGCATAATGGTTAATTAGGTGAAATTTGTGGCGCTTTAACATGGTCTAAAGTTAATATTATTATTGGAAGCCTGGCAAAAGTATTTTATGGGTTTGCTGTATAGCAAAGTTTGAAAATTGTGATGAAGGAATCAGAAGTTAGGATGGTAGTTGGATTTTAGGGAATGATTTTTTTAGTGCCTCATAGTTAGGCCATTTTTTTGGTGTGAAGCTTGGAGGACCTTATGGCGAGATTGGAATCATAAAATTCAGCTCAGTGGGGGGCCCTATGAGGTTGGAATCAGGAGTATTTGGCTCATAAGAAGATCCACTCTCTCAATGCTGTGACAAGAAGGAAGACTGGTATATGGGAGTCTGAAGGGATTCAAACCTTGCTCTCAGTAGTGGAATCATCACAAGATTTATATTATTTTATTTTATGTTATATCAATCCAGAGAAGAAACAACATTTTTATTAAAAGAAGACCAGCTAAAACAAATTTATCAAATTATTTTATTAGAAAAGATAATTCTTTTGGAATTGCTCAATCACTTATGCAAAGTTTTACGAATGGGGACATTCTCAATTGGAGGGAGGATGTGGTAGCCTAAAGTTTAGTATGGCACCTAAGTACATAAATGGAGTTATTACGGCTTGAAAGATTGGCGTTATTATTTTTTTATAAAAGGGTTTTATTTAATTTATTTGAGTTTTAAATATGAAGAAATTGGTCAAGAGCGAATGCCTACACGAAAACAATTTATTTTACGGAGAAAACTTATTTTTACAGTCTGAAAAATTTATAAGTATCAAGTCGAGTCACTCAAGAACCCTGGGAAATTTTTTCAGAATTTTTACTATTTTTCTTATATTTTTAAATGAATTTTAAAGATTTATAGAAATATTTACGTTTTCAGAAATTACTTAACTTTGATGAATTGTCACGGGGTAATTAGAGCTGCGCAGACTACGAAAATTAGTTTGGAATTTAAAGGGGAAGTGGCTCTATTATGTGTAATTTTTCTAGATTTTTTATTATAGTTTTTAAGGTTCTAATTGAGTCCGGAAGTCCGGATGGACTCCGTACGGACTCCATACGGGCTCCGGATTGACTCTGGAAGAGCTCTGGAGAGGAAAACTTAGGCACGTGACTAGGAATACTTAAGCGCCTCTCAAACTCGAAATTGAGAGGGGGGACACAACATACAGCTTAATCTTTAACCACCAAAGTCTCATTTTTTATTACTCAACAAATTAAATAAATTTGTAATACCCTTATAACTTTATATTTTATATATAACATTTTAGAAATACTACTCAACAATTAAAATAACACTTCATACAGGGTATATTTAGAAAGGTCTTCATCAATGGGACTTGATTATTGCTGTCTCATAAAAACTCAAATTATTATAAAAAACATAAAAGTGATTCTTTTCAGATCTTTCACTGGTACACCTTAATTGTTGTTATCAGTATTTCTTTCTCAACAGCCACTTTTATTTAAATCTCAATAAGCGTTAATTATTTTAGAGTTTCATTATTTTTATCAATCAGATCCAAGTAGACTGGTTAGCTTAGTGATTTAGAATTCCCATTTTGTTATTTTTATTGGAATGACGGGGTTTTCAGCTAAATCCACATATCTCCTCCGGATTCTACTTACAGCATGGCGACTGTAAAAGTTTACCTTACCATACCGTCCATCCCTGAAACTCCATTTAACCCACCTCCCCCCAATCCTAATACTCCCGTTCCTCCCCTTAACTCCTCCCTCAATGCCTCCATTCATCACCCCAATGCTCCCTTCTTTGGACCTGGAATCACAGCTGCTCCTCCCCCATCCCTGAAACAGAACTCCTCAGCTGCTTACCTTACACGCCTGGTAGGACTGGACAAAGTTGACAACCCTATGGCCCTTATGCAATTTTTGCACAGCATCATAAGGACTATCCAAGACCCTCCCCGCAAGGTCTCCAAAGTTACGGTCCAAATTTACGGTCCGTGTCTCCACCATGGCAGATCTACAAACTCTGGCTGATTCTCTCCTTCATCTCCTAAAGAAATCTCCCTTCCAATTCTCTCCCCCACCTCCACCCTCCTCCACATCCTCTCCCCAATCTTTGACCTCTATTGACAACAAACTCAACACCATCCTTGCCAGCTTGAAGAATACCCATCAACCACCAAAACCCCAGCCTTCCCATACCAGATCTTTTGCTCAAGCAGCTGCTACAGGAGCCTCCCCTCCTCATGCCTCCCCAGCCCCAGCCCCTCAGACACTCCATAACATTTTGGCCCCCACTGTTCCCACCCTCACCATCAAACAACTGGATCCAACCTCTCCTGTCTTAACCAAATATAATAACATTCAACTCCTCACCTTTCTCAACAACAACCTCTCTGCAAACCAAATTTCACTCCCTCAGTCCCCCTCACCCATAAAAATCTGTGGAGCCTTCAGACACCGTCTAACAATATCAAACTTACTCTTTCATCCAAAGAGGCAAAACTGGTTCTCTCAAATTCATGGCAACAGTGGATTCCTCAAGGGATGATATGTAAACCCCCGATATTCCCAGTCGCTGCGCATGGCATCCACACTTTTTTTGACCCAGAAGACCAAACATTCCTCGACTCCTTGATTGAAGAAAACCCTGAAACCCTCAAATCTCTATACAAGATTTCCTGACTAAAGAATGCCAAAGGAAGAATGGGGAAAAATGTTCCTCTGTTATCCTACATTTACTAAATAAACATGATGCTGATCTCATTGCTTCTCCCTCTCCCCTTTATCCTTTCATTTGTGATGGCCAGGTCCATCGCACTGAAGCAATTAACAGGGAACGCAACACCTGTTTCCAATTTTAGGGTAAGGGCCATCTCTCAATTCACTGCTCTCTTCCACCTAGGTTCTCCAACTGCACTGGCCACCACAACACCAAAACATGCAAAAACCCAAAATCAATCACCCAATCTGCTTTTGTTGTGTCAACACCCTCCCTCAAAATCATCCTCTCCAATGTTCTGAAACTCCTCTCACTGAGGTCATCCCAGAATCACCCTCAGCCCCTAATATTTTCCACCTCCCACACCATGCATCCTGCTCACATAAATAATCATGAAGAGGGCTCCATACACATTTTATCATCAACACCAAAAAAATTTCACCATCTTCCAGCTTAACTGTCACCGTTCTTTCCTTTTTTTCCACTCCCTCTTTAATGACCTGCAAACTCACTCTTTTGATTTGTTAGCTATCCAGGAAGCATTCCTTTCTCCTGACCACATTCAACCGGCTCAGGCCAAGGAATGGACCTGTGTCACACCCAAATTCACTGGTCACTCCTCAACTCCATCCCCCATCAGGAGAGACTTTTATATAAACAAGAAGCACCCAATCCACTCTTTCACTTCTCTCCCTACCCCATGCCTAGACATCATCCTTCTCCTCACTAAAATCAGTACATCTCCAGTTCTTTTTGTGAATATGTATAACCCCCCTCCTCCTTTTCCTCTCTCCCCTTTCTCTTTTCCTCCCTCTCTCCTCACTCAGTGTTACCCAGCTTCCTATTCACTGACGCTAACCTCTGTCATGACTTGTGGGCCAATCCAGCAACCCACCACACTAACCACCTAGAAGCATCCTTTCTCCTCAATACTATGTCATCACTCAACATGACTTTCTCCTCCAAACCAGGTATCAAAACATTCTGCAACTCAAGAAATGTCATGTCTGTTATTGACCTGGTCTTTGCAAACGGAAAAGCAACTGATCTCCTCATTAAGTGCAAAACAGACCATGATGGCTCCTCATCCCATCTTTCTGACCACTGCTCAATTGCTTCCACTCTCTCCCTCTCTCACCTTTCCTCCCCCCCACTTGTTCTTTCTGTAATTGAAAAAAACTTGATAAGTCCTCTTTCCTCTCAGCCCTCTCCTCCATCTCCTCCCCTCCCCCCTCCCCCTCCTCTCTCCATCAAAAATTGGTCAGGCTGCAGAACACCTTACTTCCTCTATTACCAAACTAATAGATGTCTTTGTCCTGCTGAAGCAGTCCAGCTCAAAGTGAAATGCATGGTGGAATTGAAGCATCCTGGATACTCTCAAGAAGTTATGCTATCAGGCCCAGTGTGGATGCAAGTCCTCCCCATCACCACACCTTGTAGCTGAGTTCAAAGCAGCAAGAAAAGTCTTCTGTGCCAAAACTACCTTTCTCCACAAACAACACTGGCAATCATTCCTCACATCCCTCACCCTATCCACTGTTACCAAGCAGCTAAGTATTCTTCCACTCACTAACCCCCCACTAGTCTCAAATGATGGATTACCTATCTTGGACAACATGGTGAAAGTACAATTACTCTTTGATGGAACATCAATTGCCTCAATCCCATGTGATCTCAATGATCTTCCTTCCCCCAATACCACCCTCATCTCCCATCTCCACTCTCCCCCCCTTCACTCAGCAGGAAGTCATCACTGCCCTAAACAAAACTAAAATGAAAAGGGGTTCTGGACCGGATTGCATCCCTAATGACCTACTAAAACTAGACCCCCTCAACTCCACTTGTCTTCTTCTCCCCATCTTTCAAGCATGTCTTGACACCAAATATTACCAGAAAGCATGGAAAGGAGCTAAGACTATCATTATTACTAAACCCCAAAGCCCTGATTACACTGTTGCTAAAGAATTTTTCCCCATAGCTCTCCTTAATACAATGGGAGAGCTTCTGGACTCATTACTTGCTAACTGCCTCAGTTTCTTACTCGAATCAGGTAACCTCCTGCCAGAAACCCATTACAGAGGTCGCCCTCTACAATCTACCACAGATGCACTATTTCATCTCACCACTTGGACCAAGGATCAATGGTCCAAAGGTAATGTAGTTGGTGCACTTTCCCTAGATGTGGAAGCAGCCTTCCTGTCTGTTAATATCTTCAGGCTCAAAGCAATTTTATTTTCTCTCCCTCTCCCCTGTAACCTCATTAACCTTATCATCCACTCTCTCAGAGACAGATACACTAGCATTGCATTCTCCTCATTCAAATCCCAACCAATATTTCACCCCAAAGGCCTTCCCTAAGGCTCTCCCCTCTCTCCCATTCTCTAAAACATATAAAACACCTCTCTCCTCTCCCTTCCCTCTATCTCACTAAATTGCATTTCTTTAGGGTACATTGATTATTTAATTTTCCTTACAGCTAACAAATCCCCAGAATGGGTCACCCATAAGCTTGCTTCCATTGGCTCTGAAGTGCTGGAATGGGGCAAAAAGCATGCTGTTCTCTTTGTCAAAGCCAAAAATAAGTGGTTATTTTTCTCAAACAGACGCTCTTTACTAAAGTCCCCTCCTTCCCTAACTTTCCAAACCACAGTGTTCCCCCTTTCCAACCATTAAGTCTCTGGGAATGATCCTTGATCCTGAACTTAAATTCAAAGCAAATGGATCAAGATTGACTTCCATTGGCCTTCAAGCTGCTTCCAACATAAACTTCCTAGCCTCATCCAGTTGGGGTGTTTCCCTTAAACACTACAAAACTCTTATATCCTCCCTCATTCATTCATGTACTAACAATGCCGCTATCATATGGCAACAACCCAAGAAAAACACATGCACTGCTTGTATGTTGCAAGATGTGGACAACAGGGCATTCAGGAGGGCTCTTGGCTGCTTCAGGACCACCCTGGTATATATCCTACTTCATGATTCAGCCTCACTAACTTGCCCCCAGGGATTAGACCTAGTTGCACAGAAAGAATGGTTATGTCTTTTCTCCCTCCCGCTGTCTAACCCCATGGCTAGACTTTCAAGACAACTGGTCTCCTCCCCCCCACCAAAGATTCATCTCAATCAACTCAACCTCTTATCCCTTCACCACAAATTCACTCATCCTAGCCAACTGGAAAACTTGGAAACCAAGAGTTGAGGCCTCCTTCCCCCCTGGTGCCCCCCTCTGTTCAAAGTGGAGATTGCACCAGACAAGGAAACCGTAATTAGAGAAGTCTCCTTCTTCCTTTTTTTCTCCCCTCTCTCATCTAACTTCATTTACACAGATGGTTCCAAATCTTCTTCTCACAACCAAGTGGCTGCATATGACCTAGCTTACAATTTCCATTTGTTCTCACTCTAGGGGAATCCACTCTCTACTCAGTTTTTGAAGCCAAGCTTATGAGGCTTCTCCTTGGCCTCAAACTCTTCTTATTCAACCCCATGCACCGCTTAGTGAAAAAACTCACCATACTAGCAGACAACCAAGCTTTAATCAAAGCCCTCTCCACCAACCTTCTTCACACATCCAATACATCTTCCATCACTGGCATTATCCACACCATTTCATGTATCTGCCTTGCTAACCCTAGTCTCCAACTCTTCTTTAAATGGTGACCAGGCCATTCAAGCATAGTGGGAAATGAGATTGTAGATAGTCTGGCCAATGGCTTGCACCCCTTTACAACTGAAGCCAAAAACTACCTCCACTTCACTCCCCTCCCCCCTCATCTTCCTCATTCAAAAATATTCTAAAAACCCAAGCTCTTTCCTTTCTCCTCTCCCCCCCTAACCCTTCCACCTTAAAGAAACATTGTGGTCACTTCAGTTCGCTCACCATGTTCAACCAACTACATAACCTCCCAAGAGCCCATGCCACAGCCTTCTTACAATAATGTTCTGGACAATTCCCTATCAACCACTACCTTTATAGATTTAAAGAGTCACCCTCCCCTTACTGTGACAAATGCGCCAACCACTGCAAAGATACTCCAGAACATCTCTTACTCTTTTTCCCTGCTCATTCTGACTTATTTTCATCCCTCATCCTAACCTCAAAATCTCACAGAGTCTCTTTTAATACCTCTGCCCTCCTCTCTCCTTCCAAAATCATCTCAGATGTTGCCTCTTTTCTTGTTTACTTGAGGAGATTTCTGAACAACCTCCCTCTATTGGGCTAAGCACAAGTTGTATTTTCCCACCACATTAGTTTACTTTTATTGTATGGTTCAGCAATGTTCTCCTTTTAATATTTCCATGTATTTACTTATATTGCCTACAAATCCTTCAGGCCCCTTGTTGGGTGAGATTGTATGAGGAAAAAAATAGATACATATATGTTCTTTCTCACATACTTTTTCAACATCTATCCTCCTGATAAATATATATTGATTTGTTAACTACTATATATGGATGCCATGCTTAATGCCTTTTTGGCATCAACTTTTCCTTTATTTTTTTTTTGTCTTGCTCACTGTTCCACCTTGCTCTTCATTTTCCTTATAGCTTTTTCTTATTGTCCTTGTCCACTTGTCTATTCCAAGCCACCTACCATACCTATTCCATCCATTATTTTTCCTCTTAACTTTACTAACTAAATAATGTCCATCTTATCAGGATACACTATGACACATTTTTGTTTTACAAAGGGGTGCAAAAAATATGGAGAAGTTGTGCAATGGTTATGAAACAATTATTTTTTGCACTTAAGGCCCACTTAAAACCATTATGTGCTAAAAAAACTTTTACATAACTGTTGTGTAATTGTTGCAAAATTGCTGCACCCTTAGAAAAAACAAACATTTGTTGCAGTGATAGAACCTGCTAGAAGGTGCCACTTGATTTTTTGTGGTGATATGTCCTCATATCCAATATTTTCAGTCCATGCAACCAATCAAGCCGTCAAGGAATTACTTGAGACTCTTAAAATATTTTTAGACAAGTCAACATTCTCTTGTTGGAATTTCAGTCTTACTTTTACTCATCTCTTCAGATCACTCGTGTTATTACCCTTTCTAAAATATATATATTCAAGTAAAGTACCTGGCCAATTGTAATCTATAGTAAATATTTATCAATAACTCACTCAATTTATATCAGATTGTGCTCAAAATTGAAATCTAGACTCTCTAGCTTCTTAATTCAGTTTCTCCAAAAACAAATCTTAATATCATTGCATTTATATTTTTAATTTAGAATTATTTAAAAAGAAAATATTTTAAATCACCAAATGAATAAGATGAAAAACTCACCAGTTTCACCATGTAATACTCTTAGCTTTTGAGCTGTTTTCTTAGTTGTCTCCTTTAAAATACTTGTATATTTTATAATTACTATTATACTCTTGATATATCATTTAAAAATGTCATTCACCACAGAAAATTTGGGGGGTATTTGTCAGGCTAAGGTCAAGTACAAGGACGTGAACTAGCTTGAATAGTCAGTTGTCTAGAAGATTTTAATGGTCCTATATGAATACTGTAGTTTTAATCCACTAAGTTGTAAAATATAATCAAATATAAAGGTCTCAGTAATATAATTCTCACTATTCTTATATATGGCTTACAATCTTTGTAGTTGGTAGAAAAATAGATTATTTAATTCAGATACTATGCAAAAGCCTTATAAAAGTACTAATTGATATGTATTGTAATTTATTTGGTTATATTGGTTAAATTGTAATGATAAAGAATGAAGAAACACAACCCAAAAACCTCCTCCCTTTATACACACTGAGTTCCCCAATGATTCCCTTAATGTACCACCCAATACATAGTTAATGACGCCTCTAAACAATCAATAGACATGCCCATCAACATTCCCAGTAACCCATTATGGTAAGGTAAACTCTTACAGTCGCCTTGCTGTAAGCAGAATCCGGAGGAGATATGTGGATTTAGCCGAAAACCCCGTCCTTCCAATAAAAATAACAAAGTAGGTGTTCTAAATCACTAAGCTAACCAATCTACTTAGATCTGATTGATAAAAATAATGAAACTCTAAAATAATTATCGCTTATTGAGATTAAACGATCGTGGCTGTTGATAAAGAAATACTGATAACAACAATTAAGGTGTACCAGTGAAAGATCTGAAAAGATTGACTTTTATGTTTTTATAATAATTTGAATTTTTATGAGACAGCAATAATCAAGTCCCAGCAACAAAGACCTTTCTAAAGATACCCTGTATGAAGTGTTATTTAAACTGTTGAATTGTATTTCTAAGATGTTATGTAAAAATAATAATGTTATAAGGGTAATACAAGTTATTTTAATTTGTTGAGTAATAAAAAATGAGACTGTGGTGGTTAAAGATTAAGCTGTATGTTGTATCCCCCCTTCTCAATTTCGAGTTTGAGAAGTGCTTAAGTATTCCTAGTCACGTGCCTAAGTTTTCCCCTCCAGAGCTCTTCCAGAGTCAATCCGGAGCCCGTACGGAGTCCGTACGGAGTCGAAACGGAGTCCGTACGGAGTCCCTCCAGACTTCCGGACTCAATTTAGAACCTTAAAACCATAATAAAAAATCTAGAAAAATTACACATAATAGAGCTACTTCCCTTTTACATACCAAACTAATTTTCGTAGTCTGCGCAGCTCTAATTACCCCGTGAAAATTCATCAAAGTTAAGTAATTTTTGAAAACGTAAATATTTCTATAAAACTTTAAAATTCATTTAAAAATATAAGAAAAATAGTAAAAATTCTGGGAAAATTTCCCAAGGTTCTTGAGTGACTTGACTTGATACTTATAAATTTATAAGACCGTAAAAATAAGTTTTCTCCGTAAAATAAATTGTATTGTGTAGGCATTCGCTCGTGACCAATTTCTTCATATTTTAAACTCCAATAAATTAAATAAAACCCTTTTATAAAAAATAATAACGCCAATCTTGCACGCCGTAATAACTCCATTTACGTACTTAGGTGCCGTACTAAACTTTAGGCTACCACATCCTCCCTCCAATCGAGAATGTCCCCATTCTTAAAACTTTGCATAAGTGGTTGAACACAATATTCATCTTTAACCTTCAACCACCATCTTCTTTAATCAACTATAAAATTCATCTTCATCAATATGTTTTCCAAAGAACTTGTCGCTCCATGTGAACTCTGCGCTCGATACCAGGTACCTTGTTTAATGTCCAACCCTAATCTTCCTGGCAGAACAGCTTGCGACTTATGCCGTGTAAAAAAAGTCAAATGCAACCGGCCAATAGTTCCTTCTAAAACAAACGTATATTTAGGACCAGCAGCTCTCCCTGATCCCTCAACTTCTAAAAAGCGATCCAAAATTCCTGTCTTCTTAAAACGAATAAGATCAAAAACAGCTTCAAAAGTTCAATCTTCATCAACGGATCCCGGCCTAATTTTGCCTTCACAAGATCCTAATCCTATAACGCCAGTACCCCCAACTAACTTTGCTGAGACTATGTTTCCTGGCTCTAAATGTAAGACCCTATTTATCTTACTAAAAAAAACTTTTAATCAAAATTGACTAAACCTATTACTTAATAACATATTTGAACTTCTAGCTGTCGAAATAACCAACACTGATGATGTTGGTAGAGTGAAGACGGACTATATCAATCATTACCCAAATTTTCATCGCTATCTTTTTCTTGACTTTACTAATGAGTTGAAACGAAAAATGCTGGCCTATTTTCAAGAAACTCCAGCTAATAACCATGAAGACCTCATGAAAAGAAGAATTTTAATGCAAAGCTTTGATAATGATGTTGAACAATTTCAAAGAAATTATCTTTTCTAACAGTATAACTTGATAAAATTTTGTTTTTGCTTGGTCTTCTTAAACTTTCAACATAAATGATGTTTTCTTTCTTCTCTGGCTTGATATAACATAAAATAAAATAATATAAATCTTGTGATTATTCCACTACTGAGAGCAAGGTTTGAATCCCTTCAGATTCCCATATACCAGTCTTCCTTCTTGTCACAGCATTGAGAGAGTGGATCTTCCTATGAGCCGAATACTCCTGATTCCAACCTCATAGGGCCCCCCACTGAGCCAAATTCTATGATTCCAATCTCGCCATAAGTTCCTCCAAGCTTCACACCAAAAAAAATGGCCTAACTATGAGGCACTAAAAAAAATCATTCCCTAAAATCCAACTACCATCCTAACTTCTGATTCCTTCATCACAATTTTCAAACTTTGCTATACAGCAAACCCATAAAATACTTTTGCCAGGCTTCCAATAATAATTTTAACTTTAGACCATGTTAAAGCGCCACAAATTTCACCTAATTAACCATTATGCTTTCTTTAGCATCATCACCACCTAAAGTTTTAACCTCCTAAAGCTATCAGCACCCAATTCCAGAAATAATTGAATAACCAGTTTAGAGTCTTAGGGGACAGTGATAAATTAAAAGATTGAATTGAGTTATCCAAACAAGATTGACATTCCAATTTAAAGTCTTGGTAGACCAAACATATAATCGATTGCCAGTTTATGGTCTTGGTGGACCAAAGATCGTTTAAGTGCATAAATATCTTGATATATTCCTAAGTAAGGCCTAGGCTTGACCAAAGATTGAATAAATTTGATAATCCAGTTTAATGTCATAGTGGACCAAACATTTGATCGACAAGTAATCCAGTATAAGGCCATAGTGGTCCAATGAATGTTGAATTATCCTGCAGATATTAATTTTCCAGTTTAAAGTCATAGTGGACTAAACAATGAATGAACTACCAGTTTAAAGTCATGGTGGACCAAACATTTAATCGATAAGAAATCCAGTTTAAGGTCATGGTGGACCCAACAGCTTGATAACAGTCCAGTTTAAGGTCTTGGTGACCCTAACATTTGATAACACTCCAGTTTAAGGTCTTGGTGGACCTAAAATTTGATTGATAAAAAAAATAAAAAAAATCCGTCTCCGAAAATATCCATAAAATCTTGATTATAACTAAGAAATATAATAATAATTTTGATTTAATTAATTAATATTTTTTTTTTATTTTTTTGTTTTTTTTATTTTATTTTATTTATTTTTTATTATTTATATTTTTTTTTTATTTATTTTTTTATTTTTTTTTATTTTTTTTATTTTTTTTATTTTTTATTTTTTTTAATTAATTTTATTTTAATAAAAGATTTTAGAAAAGATAGGTTTGAAATAAAAGTTAAAATTTAATTTTAAAGAAAGATAAATGAACGTGAAAAGAAAGATAAAAAAAGGTAAAAAGAATTATCAAAATTTAAAATTTAAAAGATGCCCCCCGGCCATTTGATGAGCCGTACCCTCGACATCATACCCACATCCAAGTGCAACTTGATGTGGTTACACAATTTTGAGAAATTGAAAAGAAAAGAAAATAAATGAAAGTTTTTAGAAGATGATTTTTATAATGATGATCACTGGGTGGGCTCCCTCCAATTTATAAAAATGATTAGAGACCACCAGTGAGCATCACCTTACAATAATTCATAATATATATTAAAGAAAAGAAATCACAATCTAACATAAAAAATCAAAAACAAAATAAAAAATAAAAAGAATCTTGAATCCGGCGTTGAGAGCGGTGTCTCTTGATTCGTTCCAGTTTATAGTCTTAGTGGACTTCCTATAATTAAAAGACAAAGCCAGGATTCAACTAGAAACAGGGAAAATTTTGGAAACGAACATTATGGGGTAATTGTGTATAGAGCAGCCAGCCCATCAATTACCCCCACACTTGCCAATATTAAATTAAGAAGGTTCCCCTGTGAACACTTCTTCCAATAAATTTTAAAAATTTTCCAACACTATCTTCACCCATATTTTAAGAATTTTAAGTTTTCAAAAATTTCAAAGAAGGTCTTCTTGCATTTCGTTAAGTTTCATCACAGTTTCGTTGTCCATATACAGTGTAACGATAGTAAAGTATTTTGATAAAAAAGAAGATAGTTTATCCTCGTTGCGGAGGTCGTCATAAAATATTGTCGATATCATAGTTTATCCTCATTGCGGAGGAATCCATAAAATTTCGTAAATATCATAGTTTATCCTCGTTGCGGAGGTATAAATTTAATAAAAGTCATTAAAATTGTAGTTTATCCTCATTTCGGAGTTGTTAAAATTTAAGAAATTTCATAGTTTATCCTCATTGCGGAGGATCCATAAAATTTAAGAAGTTTCATAGTTTATCCTCATTGCGGAGGAATAAAATTTAAGAAGTTTCATAGTTTATCCTCATTGCGGAGGAATAAAATTTAAGAAGTTTCATAGTTTATCCTCATTGCGGAGGAATAAAATTTAAGAAGTTTCATAGTTTATCCTCATTGCGGAGGAAGACTTCGGCACTCCTGGTGCCTCTAGGATAGAACCGTTTCACTTGATCGGCCGCTACCCTCTTCTTTAATACTACTCCATCCAACTCTTCTAGCACATATGAACCGCCAGAAACTTGCTCCTTGATTTTATACGGTCCATTCCACCTATCTGCAAACATTTTTCCCCACTGACTTTCCAAACTCCTATTATACACCAGACCATATCACCTGGGTTCAAAGGTTTCCTTAATCGATGTGCCAACCGCTCATCCCAATATCTAACTGATTGATTTCTGATCTTCATCATCCGCGAATGTGCCTTTTCTAAATATTCTTCTTTCTTTTCTAGCTGCATCATTGTTGCACACAATAATTCTTCAGTAGTTTTGACCGTGTCCCAGTCAACTCCAAGATATGATTCAGCTTCTAAATCAACCAGTAAAACTGCTTTCTGTCCAAAAACAAGTTCATAAGGTGAAAATCCGGTCGTCCTTTTGGCAGTGATTTTATCAGCAAATAAAACTAAAGGTAAATAGTGCCTCCACTTTTCAGCACTTGTCCCACACATTTTAACTAAAGCATCCTTAATAACTTGATGCCCTCTTTCAACCATGCCTTCAGCTTCAGGATAATATGGGGTTGCTACCCTAACCTTTGATCCAACTTTCAATACAGCCTCTTTAAACTCTGTCCCAAATTCAGGACCTCCATCTACCGTCACCAACTTCATCACTCCATATCGATACACCCAATTATTCAAAAAAAATTCTGCCACATTTTTGGCAGTTAAATTAATAAGAGGCGCTGCCTCTACCCAACCAGATAAATCATCTCTGGCCACAATTAAATATTTATACCGTCCCTCTTTTATATGAACGGCATCTAAACTAACTCTTCCAAAGAGCGTATATTCACCGGTCGCGTGTCCAGGTTCTTTTCGCCTTAAATAACTTCGTCTTTGACATTCTTCGCATGACTGAACCCACTGTTTAACAGCCATCTTCATGCCAGGCCACCAAAATCGATCAGAAATTCTTCTAAATGTTTCTCCAACGCCTCTATGCCCGAGATCTTCATGCAGTGATTTCAAAACTAATTCTTTCCCCTTCTGTTGAGTTATAACTACTTGAGGATTTGGATACCTCCTCCTCATTAAACGTCGACCAGATAGGTAAAACGTAGATGACTTCCTCTTGATAGCCACCCATTCATCGTCTTCACAATCTTCTGGCCTCTCTAAAGTCAACAAATATTTGACTAACAAAAAATAAAAACCAGTCTGACCCCAGACTTCATCTTGAAAATCGATTAATATAACATCAATAGGACTTCTCTATCACCAATATCACCTGCACATGAATGAGCCAATAATCGTTGACCCCTAAATAAATCTTTAATCGAGCTATGTCGACGTTTTTCTTCTGAACCTTTGGATCCTTCGAAAACCGTATTTGAAAATACCTCTTTCTCTTTATCCACCTTTTTATTTAAATTCTCTAATTCTCCAACATATACACCATTCCTTAATTTACTACTATCCCACACTACCAATCCATCTTCCTCTACATACACCACATCTTCTTCTACCTTCTCTCTGCCGAATTTATCTACACCTTTTCCAACACCTTTATTAACATAAAAACTATTTTCCAGTTTATCCTCTTGGTGGAGGTCATCATCACCATAATCTAAACACAATAGTCCTGTCAGTTTAACCTCATGGGGGAGGTATGGAAAGTCTTCAGCTCCTTTAGTGCTGGCTTTGATAATAGGTATATCTTCATCGAACTCTTCTGAGTCTGAATCTTCTTCAGTGGGTGGTCTCCTTGATAAACCATCTGGCATAGTAAAAGTTTTGCCAGGCTTATGAACTAAATCGAACGAAAAATGTTGAATAAAAGCTACCCATCTCGTCATGGGTGCGTTCGGTAAACTTGGGGAATTAATCATCTGGATTAACGATTTCACATCCACTTGCAACTCAAAATGTTGCCCCCACAAAATATGCTGAAGTTTCTTCAGTATTTTAGCCACACCACATAATTCCAATTTTGGTTGAGAATATCTTGATTCGACCTCAGTAAATACTACAGATTCATACCTAACTGGCCTGATGTAACCAGCTTTATCCATCTGAGACAAAACCGCCCCAGCTGCAACCTGACTTGAATCAACTGCTAAATAAATTCTACCAGCATCTTTTCCATAATCTAACTTGTGCAGGACTAAATCCTTCCCTACAACCTCCTTCAACTTCACAAACGCCTTCTCACACTCTTCATCCCACTCCCAGTCTGCATCCTTTCTCGTTAACCGTCTCAATGGAGCTGCCAATGAAGAAAAGTCCTTGATAAACATTCTAACATATACGCAAACGCCTAAAAACCCTCTAACTTCGGTCGTATTCTTGGGTCTTGGCCAGGACTGAATTTTGTTAACTTTCTTCTTGGACATAATCCTACCCTCTCTACATACCACATGGCCTAATATTTCTAAGGCTGGCACACAACATGAAAATTAGGAACCTGAAATAGTTAAACCAGCCTCTTCAATTCAAAACAAGATTCTTTCTAAAGTAATTGCAAACTCCCAAATGAATTTGCGTATCCCGGGATTCTCTTCCAACACCTGGTTATCATAGTTGGTTGTTGGTCCCTTAATTCCTCCATCATCTATAAAGATTCCAGCATATTGTGGAATTTCATCTTGAAGGATCCAAGCCATCTGTGCTTGATAAACTGCAACCGAATTTGTTGCTCCTTGAGGTAATCTTGTTAACTGTAAACGTCCAAGTGGCGTATCAAATGTAGTGAGAGGCCTTGAGTCTGGATGTAACTCTCTCTCATCATATCCACCCATAATATCTCCCAAACAATAACACACTCTCCCTGCAAATGCTTCAACAAACTCCTCAGCACTAGGCGGTATCCCAGCATCCTTTATTGTAACCCTATTTAATTCCCTAAGATCATGAACAACTCTAAGCTTGCCATTCGGTTTCTTGATACAAAATACCGGACTAGAATAACTTGACGTTGATTGCTCATACAGTCCAGTGTGTATCCGTTCTCTGACAACTTCAATATAGGCTTCTTTTAATGCAGCCGGAATAGGAATCGGTTTCTGCTGCCACGGTTCATGACATACCACAGGAATCTTGTAAGGCTCCCCATAGGAATGCTTCAACACACCCCTCTCCTCTTCTACAAAAGCAATGGCCTTCTCTCGCTTGACCATCACATCCAACAACAAATTCTTCTCTTCTCCAGACAACCAACCATCAGGTCCAAAATTAACAACACCCAGTCTCTCAAAAGTGATTCTTGACGTCTCAGAAAATTCAGGCGGATTCTTTACCAAGGGACTTTCATAAGGATCTCTTGATAACCTTGGTCTTCTCAAGGGTGGATTTAATTCGGCAGGTAGCGGTTCATTAATAGGTCGAACTTTATTTGCTACTTTCTTATATTTGGCTGCGTCCACATCTAAATAAACTTGAGGTAAAACATCGCCATTAAAACTTTCATTAAATGAATCTTCTTCATCGTCAGAATTGGAATAAGAAAAATTAGAAAAATATTTTATTTCATTTTTAAATTTTACCCTTTTCTCCTTTCCCTCGTCTAATTTATAAACAGATTTTCCAACACCTTTGCTTCCCTTATCCAACAGTAAATCACCCGTAAAGAAAGTTGGCAGTTTAACCTCTTGCTGGAGGACCGGAATTGAATTTTCACAAAAATTATTTTTTTGTGTTTTAATTATACTGAGATTTTTTATCGGATTTTGATGTGATATTTGCAGTTTACCCTCTTGCTGGAGGTCCGTAATAGAAGGAGATAATTGCAGTTTAACCTCTTGCTGGAGGTCCGGAATAACATTTTCACATAAATTATTTTTTTGTGTTTTAATTATACCAAGATTTTTAATCGAATTTTGATGTGATATTTGCAGTTTACCCTCTTGCTGGAGGTCCGTGATAGAAGGAGATAATTGCAGTTTAACCTCTTGCTGGAGGTCCGGAAATGAATTTTCACAAAAATTATTTTTTTGAGTTTTACTTATACTGAGATTTTTTATTGAGTTTTGATGAGTTAATTGCAGTTTACCCTCTTGCTGGAGGTCATAAAACATACCCTTCCAATTTTTATCCAACCTAATTTGGCCCATTTTGCCTTTTTTACCATTTTTAAATTTAATAGAAAAACAGGGTAAATCCAATAAACATATAGAAAAGTCCAAAACGTATTTGCACTCCAAAGTAATATTAACAGAAAATAATTGAGAATCCACTTGAATTATCTCCAAGTGAGCTGACCTATTGCAATTCGGGATCTCATCCTGAGGAGAGATTACAACATTTGAGCGATCAGCCCCTGCTACCCCAAAAAATGAGGGCATTCATCCCTTTCCAACAAACATAATTCACCAGAAGCCGTCCGTTTTATATGCCGCTTCTTGGTGCAAACACAACACTGGCACAAGTAGTAATCCCTGGCCGTGTTTCCCAACCTTCATCTCCAGGAGGTGCTAACCGCATATGTAACCTCCGCATATCTTCACCAGTGATCTCCAAACTAATCCCCATGCCAGCTTGATACCCTATCCTGGCCTCAAAATCCATCAAAAAAGGACAACCAAGAACAGTTTTGACTGCTCCTCTGGCCACATAAAAGTGAACCTTACCAACAGATCCACCAATGCCTAACCTGACATGCTCAGCTGTACCCATCAGCTCTGTTGCATGCCCTCCAATGCCTCTGAGGTTTCCCCCAGTTCCACTTTTAATTGGCAAGCCTATACTCGTCGCTTGCTCCAATGAAATTAAATTAATTTGAGACCCTGAATCGACCAAGGCCTTTACTTCTTTACCATTTAGAGTTACCACCAGGTAACCCAGGGGAGCGGAAAAATGTGTATCTACATCTTCCCCAAACTTTTCAACATTTTCACAAATATATTCCACCTCTCCAGTGGAAACCCGACGCCTCGTCAAATGCTTCTTTTGCTTTTCAGCAAGCGCCGGACTAATCGTAAATAACTCCCCCAAAGATAAGGGAATCTGAAGTTGATTCACCCTATTCAAAACTGCGTCCATCGCATTAGCTTGACCAGAAACTACTGGCCGCTCATACTGGACCTTTGATTTAACAACCTTGGCCCTGGGTACCTCTTGAGGTCCAACCGAGCCATCTTCACCCCCCATTATAACATCTTCACTTTCTATAACCCTAACTCCGTCACCAGCTTCTTGCACTAATCCTCATCCATCGCTAGTCCTTCTTACTCCCTCCATTGGGATGGGACCGCTAAAACTTGGTCTGGGTAGAGACGCCAACGGTACGTCCTCCTCAGAATCCGAATCATCCTCTGGCATAGGCTCACCATTTAAATCAAACTTGCCATAACTAGGGGGCCCCATATCAGCAATCCCCTTCTGCATTTTATATAATTCGTCCTTAGAGTAAGGGTTCAATTTGTTGGCGGCAGTTTGAGCACTAGAATTCTTGTCCTTAGAGTAAGGGTTCACTTTGTTATTGGCCTTGCCAGGATTAGCCCTCAATTGGCTCTGAATGCTACTCTTCGCCTTAGTAGCGGCTGCTCTTCTAGCAGCATTAACATCATATTCGCCAGCCATACAGCTACCCTCCACCTGGGCAACCGTCGCCAGCTCTAAACCACCAAAAGAAGTAGAAAATGTGGCTTTACTGACCTCTTTCTCTTTACCTTTGTCAGCTTTTCCACCATTACCATTACCATTTTTGCCACCCTTGGCATTAACATCTTCATCCGTCACCTCTTCAAATCTGGCTCTTCTTTCAGCCGTTAAACTTCTTCTGACCAAATCAGAAGGAGACTTTCCATCACTGGGCTTGATGAACGAACCATCAGGAAATTTATAAACTTTAACATCAAATAAAACTTGCCCAGCATCCATATCCTTATCAAGAGCAAAACAAACTGTTGCTCTGTGCCCTCTCCTATTACAATAGGAGCACACCTTTGGCTCATCATAGCCACCTCTATAATTACTACCACCATTCCCACCATTTCTCCCATTGCCTGGGAAGCGGTTACCATTGTTATTGCCATTATAATTTCGACGTTCATAACCTCTAGACTGATAAGAAGTCGACGTCGACGAAGAAGCAATTGGGGCCTTGTTGGCCTTCTGAGTCTCTTGAACAAATATTTTTAATTGTTTTGTTAAATCGGCCAAGTGATCGACCATCTTATTATCTACATTGCCCTCCACTTTAGCAGCAGCTAATCCCATTTGTGCCTTCTTGGCCTCCTGGGCTTTGACCATAATATCGTTGTTTTCGGCCAAAACTTTGCTAACCTTACTAACATATTGAGTGCATGACTCTTGATATTTGTCCAACGCCAATAACTTTAGATGGGCCTGAATGTTCTCTTTGATAACCTCCAGAGCCGGCAGTTTCTGCTCACCATTAGACAGTTCCTTCATCAAATCTTTTCTTGAAAGATCCTTCAAGACGTCCATTCGAATATCCCTGCTGCATGCTGACCAAAACAAATCTTTTGCTTGGTTCTCATGCACTAACTCGTCCACCAGTATGAGATATTCCACCACTTCATCAAACTGAACACAGAGCTTTTTGAAGTCAGCCATAGAAGAAACACCACCTTTTGCTTGCCAGTCTCCAACAATTTTATTGAGGTCCATCATAGTAAACCTAACACCCCATCTATCAACCATAGCTTTAGAAAGCTTAACCCAATCCTTGTCCTTGAATGCCTGCATAGCAATAACCTCTTTTTCCACCTCCCTATCGGCAATAAAAAATCTAACTTGCTTCACCATATCCACATGAGAAGCACCATCAACAGCAGCAGCAGCTTCATACCTGCTAATGAACCATTTAACCTCCTCCCCATCAAACTTTGGGCCATCCCAAGAAACAATTCTAACTGAGGGAGTAAGAGGGTTAGAAGATCCAGAAGCAACAGCAGAAGAAGACATCCCAATAAGTAATGAAAAGCGTTAACAATCGATAAAATAACAAGCCTCTTGCAGGCCAATAACAAAAATCCAATTAGAGTTCCAGAAAATAAGCCTCCTGCAGGCTAATAACGTTCTTGATCCAAGTAAGTCTTTAAAGAAAGCTAGAGAAATCAAACCCCACGTTGGGCGCCAACTATGGTAAGGTAAACTCTTACAGTCGCCTTGCTGTAAGCAGAATCCGGAGGAGATATGTGGATTTAGCCGAAAACCCCGTCCTTCCAATAAAAATAACAAAGTGGGTGTTCTAAATCACTAAGCTAACCAATCTACTTAGATCTGATTGATAAAAATAATGAAACTCTAAAATAATTAACGCTTATTGAGATTAAACGATCGTGGCTGTTGATAAAGAAATACTGATAACAACAATTAAGGTGTACCAGTGAAAGATCTGAAAAGATTGACTTTTATGTTTTTATAATAATTTGAATTTTTATGAGACAGCAATAATCAAGTCCCAGCGACGAAGACCTTTCTAAAGATACCCTGTATGAAGTGTTATTTAAACTGTTGAATTGTATTTCTAAGATGTTATGTAAAAATAATAATGTTATAAGGGTATTACAAGTTATTTTAATTTGTTGAGTAATAAAAAATGAGACTGTGGTGGTTAAAGATTAAGCTGTATGTTGTATCCCCCCTTCTCAATTTCGAGTTTGAGAAGTGCTTAAGTATTCCTAGTCACGTGCCTAAGTTTTCCCCACCAGAGCTCTTCCAGAGTCAATCCGGAGCCCGTACGGAGTCGGTACGGAGCCGGAACGGAGTCCGTACGGAGTCCGTACGGAGTCAAAGCGGAGTCCGTACGGAGTCCGTACGGAGTCGAAACGGAGTCCGTACGGAGTCCCTCCGGACTTCCGGACTCAATTTAGAACCTTAAAACCATAATAAAAAATCTAGAAAAATTACACATAATAGAGCTACTTCCCCTTTACATTCCAAACTAATTTTCGTAGTCTGCGCAGCTCTAATCGCCCCGTGAAAATTCATCAAAGTTAAGTAATTTTTGAAAACGTAAAAATTTCTATAAAACTTTAAAATTCATTTAAAAATATAAGAAAAATAGTAAAAATTCTGGGAAAATTTCCCAAGGTTCTTGAGTGACTTGACTTGATACTTATAAATTTTTAAGACCGTAAAAATAAGTTTTCTCCGTAAAATAAATTGTATTGTGTAGGCATTTGCTCGTGACCAATTTCTTCATATTTTAAACTCCAATAAATTAAATAATACCCTTTTATAAAAAATAATAACGCCAATCTTGCACGCCGTAATAACTCCATTTACCTACTTAGGTGCCGTACTAAACTTTAGGCTACCACACCATGACATAATTAGAAGAGTAAAAACCGCCAAAATCCTGTAATAATAAGGGAAATCCATCAAAATTAAAGAAAAAGACAAAAAGAGAGTATATGCGTATTAAACAATAATATTAAAGACTAAAGGAGACTTTTTAAGGTTAATAATAGCTTAATAATAAGGGGGATTTACTGTAGAAATAATGGGGCTAATCCTGACATTATACTACGTGAAATTCCCATTCAAAAATAACCAAAATTGACTGAGAAACCACCCAAAAACTTAAAAAAGAGCGTGAGATGTAGGGTAACTACATGCAGTTCTTGGCAGGCGCTTGCACGGGTAAATCCTTGACTAAAATTAGGTGAATTTAAGTGTGGTGATGAAATAAAGTGCCAAGAGTGAGGTTATTAATGAAATTAGTGCATATAAACAAGGTCAATGCATTATTAATTAAGCTAGGACACTAAATAAGCGCCTGTTGCCTACTTTAGTGTGTTTCCCCACAGTGGGCGTAGAATGTGGGGTAATTATAGTGTGAAAAAGCTAACTTTGCTAAAAATGAAGCTATTCACACGGGAAAAAAGCAGGCAGTATGTGGCCAGTACACAGAAGCCATTTCTGGCATAAAAAACGCCAAATTTGAAAAGTGTTATTTTTATGCATTTAAAGAGCCAAATCAATAGTTCTCAATGAGCCCAATTGATCTGTCAAAGCGAAATTTTGATATTCTCAATTTTATAGTGCATATAGTCAACTTTTAAGTGAAATAAAGCGCATTTCTTGTTTTTTGCATAAAACAATGAATATAACAGCTTTAAGTGTACTTAAAAATTATGTAGCCTTATACTTAAGGTTCTTAAGATTACCCTAACATATTCAAACTTAATATTAAGTACATAAGACCTATAAAAGGTGGATATATGCGTGTATATAAGGTGTTATAATGGCATTTTTTGTGTATTATCATAATTTTACTTATGTATACTATTTGTGTACTCTTATTTATTATTCCCATGTATAGTTCATGTGTTTAACATAACTTATAATTACTTTTTACTCAGTCCTGGAGATATACAGGCTGACAGTATTGCTAGCAATACCCCTCATTTAAAAATGTTGGGAAGTGGTTGGAAAGCTGTTGGAAAGCTGTTGCGAATTCATTGAGAAACCAGATTTAAATCAATTGGACAAAGATTTGGTAATCGGTTAGACCTAGATTCAAACCAACTCAATCACAGGTCTCTTGGAGCTTGGTGATTATTTTGATCTTCAGCTGAGCACAGATTGAGCAAAGCTTGAACATATCACTTTACATATCATAATATTCACTTTCCCATTTTGTGGAAAGCAAAATTTGATATTAGGTCTAAAAAATCTACAGATATTTTCCTGCCAAGTTGGTAACAGAAGGTTAAACTGTAGTATCTCAATTATTACATTAGACCACATATATATTTGATAAAACATACAATTCAAATCAATTTTAATATTATTGAGATCACCATTAGTGTATGTCCAGAGACTTACAAAAAGTATGTTAGTATCAAGACATCGTTCTAGGAAGTAGTTTCAATTTGGATTTTTAACTGCCATCTAAGGCATTTTAATATTAGACAGAAACATAAATAAGTGTAATAAGAATGAAATTATTCTATTTTGTGATTATAATAAAACAATAAAGCACATTTTTATTAAGAACATTTTTCTTCTTCCACAAACCCAAATTTACTCTATAGGCTCAAAATTTATTTTTAAGCCATATTATTTATTTCAGTTATCATTCATTTACTTCCAATATTTAAAAAAAATAATAATAATAAATGTGAAAGAATTATGATCTTAGCGTAGCATATGCTAAAAATTTATTTTGTCCTTTTATTCAAAACAGATTATTCATTTTTTTCTTCAATTCATCTTTTAACAACCACTATCTTCAGATACTATTCTTACTTAATATGTCAAATCTCAGATGTGTTGGACAGTTCTCAATAAAGATCGATAAAATTTATATGAATGTAATTTCAATATTTCAAAACTCACCAACCCCCACGATTTTACAGCGAGGCAATTTGAATGTTCATATTTTTGGACTATTTGAAGAAAGAAAACCAACCCTTGTCGGTAATCTTTCTCAAATTCAGAGTCAGCACATTGGACCACTGTTGGGTGACATTGGGTCTGGATCTCACCATTTAAACCAAAAAAGTGCCTTGAATCCTATGAAGCCTTTCTATTTTCATGCTTGGTTCCAGTTTTTGGTAATCAGTATCAACTTTGGGGATGCCTCTTTTCTTCAAGTACACTAATCAGTCTTGCTAAAGAAGCATTTTCTTCTGCTCAAATCAATTTATGTCCAATCCTGAACTACGATTCCACTACCTTTTTTAATATCCCGCATGTAATTTTTGAAGGCTCCTTCCAAATATCTCAGACTACTCAAGATTGGAAAGCTGATCAACTTAACCAAGGAATCAAAACAGTTCTCAAAACACATCAACTTCAAGCAATACTTTTTATGATTGAAAATGAAAAAATAATAAAGGAAAAGTTGGATATTATGTGGAGGCACCAGGACAACAATTGGCTTAGAACTTGATTCGATGACTATAAAGATCAGTTTCCTAACAATAAATTAACCCCTGAAGGAAACGGGTCAATACTCACTGATGATATGGGTTTGGGAAAGACACTGTCAACTCTTTCTCTTATAAGTGCAACTCAAAGTGAAGCAAGAAAATTCAAGGTATCGGAAAATCAAGAAGGTATTAATCAGAGTTCAGCCACACTGATTTTATACCCACTGGCAACACTATCAAATTAAATCAATGAAATAAGTGTGCACTTTGAAGATAATGTGCTTCCTTTCAAGGTTCTTTATGGGAAGGATTGTCAAAATACTAATGTCAATGAGCTACAGGACACTGCTATTGTTTTAACAACATCTGAAACAGCTAGCCCAACAATGTCAAAAAATCAAAGCCAAAAAAAGATACCAATGACTCAAAAGATCTTTCGGTATAGAGTTGTTTTAGATGAAGCTCAGTTTGTGCCCATTTCTATATCTAAAACTTAAAACTTAATTTTTATAATCAATTTTTATAAATATTCTTTTAGTTACACTAAAAATCCTTACTTGCAGAGGTCTCAAACAATATTTGACTTGGAATCCCAACACCGACTATGCTTGACTGGAACTCCACTTCATAACAGGCCCACTGACCTTCGAATTCTCATCTTTTTTCTTAGAATCAAAAAGTGGCAAGAAGACTGGTAATGGAAGAATTTCCTCTTTCCAGGTTTGCAAAAAGGAAGGGCTAATTCTATAAAATAAATAAATCAATGAATGAAAGTCATAAGCCTACGTAGAACAAAAGATGCAATTTTGTCTCTTCCAAAAAAGATTCAAAGGGGGATATTGGTTCAATTAGCAGATCTATGGAGATATAAAGTTAATGGGCTTCAAGAAGGATTCACTAAGCAATATGGGCCCTCCAGAAGCACTGACCTCCCTTGGGACTCATCTGAGTTTCTTAGAGAGCTGATGATTTTAAGAAAATTCTGCAACCATCCAATCTACAAAAATCTGGATGAAACTCCAACTTTTGATTTCACTTGGAAGAATTCCACAAAGATTTGTCATCTTATATGCCACTTGAAAAACTTTTTGTCTGGTGAAAGGGGTATAAATTTTGTGAAAGTTGTTATATTCTCCAACTTTTCAGACTTTTTGCAGATGTTAGTGATTCTATAATGAATTTTTTTACAAAATTGTGTTGGCTTATCAAAAAAATTTTCTAATATTTCAAAAAAGAATAAAAATGGCTCTAGATGACCACAATATTAGGTATACCCAGCTTATGGGTGAATTCAGCAGGACAAAGAAAGACAAAAAATAGCATGAATTCTATTTTAATAAAAATTGCCAAGTTTTGGTTGGAACAATTCAGGCTGCAGGAGTGGGTATAGATCTCAAGTATGCTCAAAATGTATATATAATGGTGAGATCAATGTCTTATATTTCATATTAAGAACAAAAATATTAAATTTTTTATATGTTCAATGTTGAAATAGGAGCTGAATTGGAATCCAGCAGTTGAGCAGCAGGCTGTTGATCGGCTGTATAAAATGGGGCAGCAAAATTAAGTAAATATTTTGAATTATTTTGTGCATGGAAGTATAGAGTTCAGCATGTATAAGATTCAAAGGAAAAAAATGGAGCTAACAATGTAAGACAAATTTTATTTCTATTAATTTTAATGATAATAGTAATCATTCAAATTATATTTTTGTTTTCAAGGCTAAGTGTCCCAAACACTGGAAATGAGAAGTATGAGTGTGAAAACCTCTTATTAAGGGATTTTGTCAATCACTCACATTAGAGGAAGTAAGAATTTCAAGGAGAGCAGGTAAATTTATGGGATTTTGAGGATTTAAAAGTCTGAGTTGTTGAGGATTTAAAGATGCAAGATATAAGGGAGAACAACAGTCATTTGGCAAACCCCGGGGGAAATGAGAAAGATTAAGGTTAGGTGATAATGGTGAAACCAAACTGATTCTTTTGTACAAGGCCAAGTCCTTTAGCACACTTCCAGAGTAGGTCAAAGTATCTCGAATATCAAAGTGTTGTTGGTCAAGATATTGTGCAACTTTAGAAAAATCTTCAGACCTCCATTGAATTAAGATACATCTTAAAGATCCATCATTATCAATTTCGGTGTCTAAACAACACTTGATGTTTGTGAAAAGGTTGTGATAAGTTTCACAATGTGGAAGTTTTTTAAGAAGTTTAGTTCGGTAAACTGAATTCTAAGAATCTTTGTTATTTGAAATAAGGGTCATAAATAAAAATGGTTGAAAAAAGGGAGATTTTCATACTTTTTTTTATTCTATATTTATGCTTTCTCACTTTGATTATTTCTTGAGAGCTATAGGAATCCTTCCCAAGTCTTAATTTATTAGAATGATCAAAAAACCAACGGTGAAGAACTCTCATTTGATTTGAGAAGCTAATTTGAGTTGAGTCAATTGGATATGCAGTCAAATTATTGGTTTTTAAGGCATTGTCCCAGTGTTTAATGAGAATATTTGCCAAGACCTGGTTCCATCTGTAAAACCAATCTAGGTTCCAAGAGAAAGTTGACCCTGGGAAACCACACATGCAAAGGTGGTCAATAAAAGATTCACCGAAAATTGGTGGAAACTTTTCCGAAACAGCTGAATTTGATTCTGGATGAGGTAGTTCAAAGGCAATGTTTCAAGAATTCATGTCGAATGATGAAAATCTGTCTAATTGCTCTTCAGTAGGGTTTTATTTCCATCCATTTGATTCTGGTGACATATCCAAAAGTGAAAGACAAAAATTGTGTAAAGATCTACAAAAGTGAGAATTGAATGGAGGCAAAGTCTCATTAAAAATTTTATCAAGTGTTTGTGTGTTTTTGGGCAGGCTTCCATGAGGAAAGTAAGAGCTACTAGGGTTCATAAACAATTAGATTAAGAAAGTTTTCAATAAATTTAAACAAAGAGGAAAGATTAATTATGGAGCTTCAAAACTTTATGATCAAAGTTGATTTAAGGAGAAGTATCACAAATTTAAGAATACAAAATATTTCAACTTTATGGCATTATAATATGCATAAATTATAATTTTATATGCAATTTGAATTCAAAAGGAATGGTACAAAAGGAAGAGAATGATTATGTGATAAAAGCGGACAAATTTGAGAAAATGATTTTTATATCTTTTAAAAAAAATTTTCCACAAAAATAATTTGATAAATGTGAGGCTATGTTCATTTTTTGATTACCAAAAAATTATATTTGGTCCAATATGATAGTAATACATATTCCATTGAGTAATTTTGTTTCAACCTGAAGAAATAGACTTGAGTGTCACTTCTTCACATTTATGTATGAAACTTTATACAAGGTTTTAGATTTTTTGTAATGCTTTAATGTTTACACTTTTGTAGCATCTATTATTTGAGTATTTTTGATTATTTCTTTATGGAAAATTCTACCTAGTACAGACCAATTTTCAAAGTGAAGGAAATATGTTTGTGATTGTTTTTTACAAAACATTAACCTTATTTTTGGGTTTAACTTTGATTTTGGGGTAATTTTTTAAATAATTATGTTAAAAATATGGATTACTTTTCTTATAGTCCATAACTAAGAATTTTTACTAAAATCAAATAATTATAGGGTAGTTAGATATAACTCAGAAGGCATTTGATAGAAAAATAATTAAGATGCTTTTGTGTACAATAGAATTTTTTCTATGACAGAAAATATTCTGATAAACATGCATGCATTGTTGTACAAATGCAGAGAGTATACAGAATACAAATAACGTAGACTGCATAGCTTTTAATTAATATATAATTTATCTGATTAAAAAGTAAACATTTAAACTTAAATAATCTCATCACATATTCCATCATATACTTTTTATAAAAAAATATAGGTTATATTAGCTAGTGCCTTGCAAAAAAAGGAATACCTTCAATCGGTAGCTTCCAACAGATAACTTATTCCTACATTTGTCACAATTACAATGTCTCCATTTTTTCATGTATGTCAATGTCAAGAGCTTGGATGTGTCAATAGAAAGTATCAAACTTCTTTTGTGTACTTTGAAGTTGGTATGGCTTTCAAAAGCTCTAATTCTTATGCAAAACATCAAGAGGAAAGAAATAGGAAGGCCCAGATGGTTAATTCTTCCAACAATCCACTTAAAATTGGAAGTTCTAGCTCCACAGAAACAGTAAGCTGTATATCTATAGTTCAAAGTGAGAATAAAAGTCTTTATGATGTTTTGATAATTTATTATATAGGGGCAGAAGTATCTTCAACAGTCTCTGGAATCTCAAATCTTGGGGAACGGTATAGCCAAATAATTATGTGGCAGGCAGAAAAGCTTTCTCTGATTCATCATTTGAGCAAAGAAGGTTGTACTCAATTTTTGGATGAAGAAATTAAGAAGCTCAAACTTCTAGGTGATAGTGGAAGACTGGATTCTGATAGCATTGTCTGCCTGATCCCACACTCAATAGATACGGTTTTTAGTTGATTAAAGCTCAATCAATCTTTTTTCACTAAAACATGCTGTCCTAAATGCTTTGCTCTTTATGAGTATAACTTTGAATTTAAACCATCTATACTATGTTGCAATCAACTGTTTTTTTCATCATCAAAGCGCTATTTAAAAATGTTTGGAGCACAAAAAATTGTATTTAAATGTGATGAAAGGCTGTATTTGATGAAGGAACATCAAGAACATGTAAAATACTTATCTCTTAAAACATTTCATCACCATTGTTTCATTGACTGGCTTAAGGAAAATATCAAACTGTTCAAATTTGAGCTTCTGATTGAGAAGAGAACCCCTGTGGCAGACAATGTAGAGTGTGATTTGATGAAGGATGTTTTTGATGGTTCAATTTGGAAAAAGTTTCACATTACCACTCCAGCTCTGGGTGGCAATGATAATGAATATACGATAACTTCAGGCAATTTAATGTTTACTTTATATGTTGACTAGTTTAGGACTGGTGGTAATAGGATTGGAGGTCATCAGAAGTCTGTAGGCAATATTATGATGGTGTGTATGAACCTACCTCAAGAAGATAGATACAAAATGGAAAATCCTTTTTTGTATGCTATTATACCTTGACAAACATAACTCACAAGTGAAAAGATTAATCACCTTCTAAAACCACTGGTTAATGATCTACAAACTCTATGGGATGGTATATTGATTGAAAAGACGCATCTCTATCCATGAGGCCAGAAATTAAGAGTTGCATTGTTCTCTTTGATAGGTGAAATTCGTGCAATACAAAAATTGGCTGGCTTTTTGAGTCACTCTGCAAGAATGTTCTGCTCTTTCTGTAATATCTCTAAAGATGAAATTAGTGAAAAGAATGTGGGAAATTTTTCATTACAGAATCATGAGGATCATATGTGCTGGGCAACAAAGTGGAAAAATTCTAAGTCACATTGGGAGCGTGTTTCAATTGTTCAGAATCATGGGGTACGATGGAGTGAACTGAATAACCTTTAATATTGGCATCCAAGTGAATATTGCTCAATTGATGTTATGCATTCACATATGCTTGGTAACCTAAAAGATCACAGTCTAAGCTATTTTTAAATCCAAAATTCAGAAAAAGATCTAGAAAGAAAGCTGGAAAAGGATGAAAATTGGCATGTAAGAGAAGAAGATGATGATTTCTTTTCTGATACTTCACTGCACAGAAATTCTAAAAAACATAGAAGTAGCTTAAGCACCACAAATAATGATGATGATGATACAGGACACACAAGACAGAGCAAGCGGCAAAGACTTACAAGTTCAAGACAGTCATCAAGTCTTCATGGACTAGATAGTGAAGGATTGGGAAAAAATTGATCAAGAAGCCAGAGTAAGTCATCCAGCTCCAAATTTATTCCTCCATATAGCAATTTGGCCTCATTACAGTCTCACAGCAGTGGAAGTAGGAATTCATTGTATAACTTAAGGCAACAGAGCATTAGCATATCACAGAGTGAAGGATCTCACTCATCAAATGAGACAGCTAGAGATGAAGAAAATAAAAGGAAAGGTATGGAGAAAGAAAATGAAAGTAGTAGTAATCCACAAATCACAGAAGCAGAGCTACAGGTTGTATGAAAGATCATTGATCAAGTAAAAAGGCCTTCCTGGCTAACACAAGTTCCAAAATAAGTAGGATCTAAAAAGGAAGGATCTCTCAAGGCAGCAGAATGGAACATGCTATATACTCTCTACTTCCCTTTGTCGCTTATACCCCTTTGGTTTGAAAAATTTGAAGAATATGAATCTTCAGCTTCCTCAGCTGAAAAAACAAGAGAATATTATCTTCTCAAGTCACTTGTAACATTATTCTCAATCACCAATTTTTTTACATTAAAAAATATACAGACTAATGAGCTTAAAGATCTAGATAAATTTCTGTTAGAGTATCCTGAGTGCCTGGAAGAGGATTGGAAGAATATTAACGCAAAGACAAATCTGCATATCACTCAACATTATCCTGAAATGATAAAGCGTCTTGCTCCACCATCAGGTACAGTTACTTTGTCTGTAGAGCGGGTGAATCATATATTATCTGAAATAACAAACAATCATTATCCACGTATGTAATTTTTGTAAGCAATGATTTAAAAAGTCAGCCGTGATAATTTATTAATATTGACCACAGAAGAGATACTGCTAACAATGCTCAAACATTGGTATCAGAAGTCTAGGGTATTAGATCTTGGTGAAGCTGAAGATAATGATCAATATGAGACTAAAAAAATCCATATTGATCTTGATAAACAAAACAAATGGATCCATCTAAGTAGGGAATTATTTACTAAATGGGTAAGGGAACAAATGGGAAAAGAAACTTCAAGATGGGCTTTGACACCATTGGAGAAAAGTGGGGATTGGGTAGTTGAAAACGTAGCAAGCAAATTGATACATGGAAAGAGGTTTACTAGTTACCATTGACACATTCCTAATTCAACAATTGAATTCTACTATGGAAAAGATAGCCAGTTTGGGCAAATTGATGATCTTTTCAAGTCAAAGGAAGATAATGATCAAATATATTTAATAGTAAGTCTTTTCAAGGAGCTCCATCCAGATAAAAAATCAAAGGATCCCTAGGAGCTTTTCCCACAAGTGCATTGTTGGTTAGTAAGAGTAGCCAAAGCAACTCAAATTGTGATTAAGAAAGATGCAATAATTAGACATGCAACTACTGTTGAGCACAAAAAAGGAATTTTTGGAATCAAAGACAAGGTTGTCACGGCCATTCAACTGCAGACAGTAGTGAGTGAAAAAATTAATCAAATTTATTTTCTGTTGACTAACATCTTTGTGTTAATTTGGAATTGGTGAAATTTTTAAGATTGGTGATGTTTGTAAATGGTAAAATAAATATTTCAATGCTCAATTAAAAATGCAATGCATCCAACATACCTTATCTTTAATCAGTGAACAATTATATTGGTTGCTTTTAATGCAAGAGAACCCATGCTTTCAATGAGTCATTTTTATCTTAAATGTAAGAATGAAAGAAAGAAAATCATGATAATGAGAAATATGATAAAATTGTTACTTAATGAATAATCTTCTTGCTCATTCATCTACTATTAATAGTTTTACCTTCCCACTTTAGCTGATAGCTATATATTATTCAATTTATTTTTCCCCAAGAGAACATACACGTTAACAAGACTATAACCATAGTATCTTTTTTTACTTTACCTTTGATAGATATAAATTTTAAAGACTGATTATTTTTATTTTATTTTATTTTATTACAGTTCATTATGGATGATAATTTTGAAGGGATGTCTGTTGACCCAACTGATTCTGATTTTTTTCCACCTCAACATACTAATACTGGAAATACTCCACCACCACCCGCTTCTGATCCACATCCAGATGCATCTCAATCTGCACTGCCTAATCCTAACCCACCACCTAATCCTAATCCAGGCCAAGAGTCTCATGCAGAACCGAGAAATTTTAATCCCAATCATCCTTCTGCTGCTGAAAGATCTGATCAGCATGCGGATCAGGTAGGAAGAGATTGGGCTAGTGAAGTATTGAGGGAATTTTTTGGAGACCAATCATCATCTTCTCAGCCTAACAATGGAGCAAGCACAAGTGGAGCTGGTAAGTCAAATTTGTAGTGTATTCTTTTATTTAAAAATAACCAATTTAATTAACTTATTTGAATTGTTAGTGAATCCCTCAATCATTATGGGTATCAGTAATTACCACAGAATCAATTCAGCAGAGTCTCATAAAGAAGAACAGGGGTTAAGGGCTGTAAAAGGCTTAGTTAGAAGGAATGATTTTCCCAGGAGCTCGGAAAGTCTAAATAAAAATATTTACCACTTTCTGAAGTATTGTCTTGAGGGACCAAAACAAATAGCAAAATATCCTGTGAGCCCAACACCTTTGGAGATTGAAAATTGGAAAGCTTGGAACCAATTCAAACTGTCCTAACCCAAGTCCAATATTCTAACTGTGCCAATTCTGCAGCTGATCGACAATTTCTGATAACCAATTCTATATCCTTCTTTTGATTCAAAATTCGACTACCCGAATTTTTTCCTATTCCTGGATGGAGAAATGCTGAACTCAATGATTTGTTTAAAAAAATGGATAAGATGACAAAGGACTTAGCCCATACACCAGCTCAAAGAAAATCGGCATTAAAAATATATTCACAGTCATCAGAAAGGACAGTTGCACAAGATGGTATATTCAATGTTCCCAAATATCTCCCCAAGAATTTCTATTCAGCAAAGTTTTTGGCAGGATTATCTGTGAATGAATGTGAGTCACTTGGGGTTGGAGCTGATATTGATCTGGTAAAGATTTGGGAATCAATTAGTAAAGCATCAACATCATCATAACTTGGGTATAATGGTGATCTTCTGTGTAATATAGCTATCTTATATTGAATTATATGTATTCTTTTATTTTTCAAAGCAACTTGGTAAATGTTATAAGGTGATATTGAGAGAGAGTAACATTTTATTTAAGAAAAACAAATAATGTTTGAGATATAAAGATGCATTTTCAACAAATTGATTGTCCATACTTTTATATGTCATATTTATGTATCCATATTAATTTTGATCAAAATTAACATTGACCAATACATAGTGAATACACGCTATGCCACTTACACTTTCCGGGCATAGCTACCATTAAACATGACAGTTTCAAAATTAATTTTGATAAAAATCAATGAGCATGTTAATCATTAATTTATGGAGTCAACTGCATATTTTTATGCATGGTGCCTTTCCAAAATTAATTTCAATCAAAATTAATTTTGATACTGCCATATTGAATGGTGGCTATTCATGGAAAGTGTAAGTGGCATAGTGTGTATTCATTATGTATTGGTCAACATTAATTTCAATTAAATTTCATATTGACATTTGCATATTGAATCCAATCCAGCAAACAACCTAAAAAATTCTTCATAAAGCTGCTCATTAATTTTGATCAAAATTAGGGTTGACCATATACATATTGAATGGTAGTTATATCTGGTGTGTGTAAATTGTAAAGCTTGTGTTCAATGTGTATTGGTCAACATTAATTTTGATTGAAATTAATATTTATGTGTAAAGGATATATACATGCTCAATATGCATTATAACATGTTTACTTAAAAATAGAGGGCCCTAATTTTCATCTTACAGAAAAATGCTTGGTGGCATGTCAAATTCAACTTAAATTAAAATTAATGTTGACTTGTTACCATGCATAAAAGTAAGCAACTGACTGCATAAATTGATGATAATAATGAACCTTTATTTTGATAGAAATTAATGTTGCAAATTCAGATTGAAGAAAAGCTATGCCACTTACAATAGCCAGGCATATTTACTATTTATTATGTATTGGTCAACATTAATTTATATAGAAATTAATATGGATATGTAAATATTATATTTACCCTCAACATGTATAGTAAATTTCAATACTTAAGAATACTTGCTGTCCTTTACATTTCATGCAAAAAAGCATTATATCATTTCAACATTAATTTTGATCAAAATTAATTTTAGCATGCCATTATGCATTGAAAAAACTAACTGACTGAAAAAGTTCATGATCAAAGTTCTCATTAATTTTGATCAAAATTAATGTTGACCAATACATATTGAATATAAGTAATCTCTGCTTACTCAGACCAGATATAACTACCATTCAATATGTATATGTTCAGCCTTAATTTTGATCAAAATTAATGGGCAGTTTTATGAAGAATATTTTGGGTTGTTTGCTGGTTTGGATTCAATATGCAAATGTCAATATTAATTTTGATTGAAATTAATGTTGACCAATACATAATGAATACACACTATCCCACTTACACTTTCCAGGAATAGCTACATGCAATATGACAGTATTAAAAGTAATTTCAATTGAGATTAATGTTGGAAAGACACCATGCATAAAAATTTTCAGTTGACTCCAGAAATTCATGATTATCATGCACATTAATTTTGATCGAAATTAATTTTTGATATGGCATATTTAATGGTAGCTATTCCTGGCAAGTGTAAGTGGCATAGCATGTATTCACTATGTATTATTCAAGATTAATTTCAATCAAAATTAATATGGACATGGAATATGCATAAAATTCCAATAAGTATAGGTAAGCTAAGAAATTGGATTAACTGATTTGATCAAGTACATCATATAGAACTTTATATTTTAATGCCTTGGTTAATTTTGATCAAAATTTATTTTAAGCCATTAATGTTGAATTTTATCTATGTCTGTGTAGTCCATGTGACATGGCTTGTATTCAATATGCAGGGGTCTACATTAATTTTGATCAAAATTATGAGGTTCATTGCCTCATAAATTTTGTGTTTTCTGTCAGGGTTCCATGCATGGTGCCATATGATACTTGTTATTCCTATCAAAATTAATTTCAACACCAATATATTGAATACAAACCATGGCACTTACAGTACTTGGTAATAGCTAAAATTCAATATGCCAGTCTCAAAATTAATTTCGATAGAAATTAATCAGGATCCATGAAGTTTATCAATAGTGTATGAGTTAAGTTTCAAGTCATATGTTTCATCATTTTCTTGCACCCATTTCTAGGTTATCTCAACAATTTTTTTCAAGTTTTATTATATTAATCAAAACTGTGGTAAGTTGTGAAAAATTAGCTAATCCAAATCTAAAATTGAATATTAATGTTTTAATAATTTTGAATGTTGTTTAAGGTATTTCATTGGGTGATTCATAATAATATTTTATCAACTTAGTAGTGCTATAACTTTTGAAAAGTAACAATATTTGTATAGTTAGGGACAACAATGCAATATCTTGTGCAGACTAAGATACATTGTAAAATAAAACTATTCAGTTTTTTTCCCTTAGTTGTATCCAAGTTTATCAATGGTTTGGTCACTGGGCCCACACCCTAGCCCAACACTCCTCCTGTCACTTAAAAAACAAATTCTTATATTAAATTCTAATGTTACCAATTTTATATTTATAATTTATTTCTTGTTTGGTGAGGCATATAAGTATATTTGTGAATCTCTCATTGTCATCTGAAAGTAAATTTAACAAATAGTTTTAAAGCATTATCCTTTTTTTCATATAATATACTAATTAAGTGTATCTCCATTGTTTCGGAGTAAATTCTAATTTAAAAAATTTTGTATTTACCCATGGCAATTTGCATATGGGATATACATTTTTTATTATTTGTTTTTCAAACTAAAAGTCCCCAAAGAATTCCTAGTATTTTCTGTTAGATACATCAAATTTTGCTTCAATATAAACAGATTGTGATATAGCATGTTACTTAGTTTACCCCACTATGAATAATACATGTTAAAAAAAGCACAAATAATATATAATCCCCCTCTTTATGTTTTCTGTCTCTTTCATCCTCACTTTAATTTTAATTTTATTCAATTATCAACTTCAATTTTCTATAATAGAGTTTCTTATAATTATTCATCATATTACATCATAATTTTTTGAAATCGAATACTTTTTTTTAATATTCATTAATCAATATGTCTAGTATTCAAAATCCTACACCTCCACTTTGTATGTGTATCATGTTCCTTTCTCTTAATTTATATATTTCACTTATGTTCTATATCTTTTTTTTTCAAAAACTTGATTTTCCAGCACCCAAATGTTTTCCATTGCAACCTCAGATTGATACTTGCTTTGAAGCTTTTGAGCTTTCACCATGTCTGCCACATGGCATGGCACCTAACCCTCCTGTACTTAGCAATGAGAGGCAGGAAATAATGAGAGTTCAGTATCACAATTTACTTGAATTGACTAGAGATAAAACGGTGTGGTCTTCCAACATTGGCAGGGGCCTTTGTTGTGTGATTTGGCGTTGTTTGGGTATGTCTTAATTGACATCTGTTAAGGAATTAGGTATTTTTCTGGTTTATTTCGTGGATATTAAGTCTGCGGGTATGTGGGTACTATCATTGGATAACCCCAGTTTTTCTCTATATTTTATGTCTTGTAGACATTTTTCATGTTCTAAGTTTTAAGGGGTCATTTCCTCATTTTTTATTTAAAAAGATATCTGTTTAATTTTGTTTTTCGTATTTTACAGGCTAACCTTAAGTCTTAGGGTTAAGTGCTTAGTACTGTTGGACAAAGCTAATTTTTCTCTATATTTCATGTCACAATGTTGTTATAGTGAAATTTCGTTTTTAAAGGTTTTAGTAGTTGTAGTTAGTTTTTCTAAGTAGATTGGGTGTTTTTAGTAGTTCTCTGGCTTCAGGGAGGCAGTGCCGCTTCAGGCGGAGCCTCCGACGTCAGGCGGCCCGCCGCCTCTGTGTTAGAAGGTTGGGGAGCGCTTCTGGAGGGTTTTTTATGCAATTTGGCAGGTACAGGCGCCAAATTGGTGGGTGCGCATGGTCTCTTAGATAGTGGTCTGTGTGTAGATAGTGAAAAAGACAGTTTGGGGCTACCTTAATCATCATACAACCATCCGGAGGTGATATTATTGTTCCTCACTCAGTTTTCACTTTTTTCTGGCCACAATTGGCTGTGTTTGTTGCAAGTGAGTTCTTCATTTAACTTAACTTTGGCAACTCTTTTCTCTGTTATAGTCTTGCAAGCTATAGCAATTATTATTGCTGTCTCTGGTGTGGATTTTCAGCCTACATCAAGTATCTTTGCTGTCTCTGGTGTGGAAATTGGTCTACATTTCAGTTCTTTGGTCTGGTAGTCTGTCTGGGGACTACTTTCTTGGCTCATCAAGCAGTTAAGTGTATTGGAAAAGGGGCTTTTGGTAAACTGGAACCAATTTACTGTAGCAGGTAAATCTCACTCTATTTTTCTAAAGGGACAGGGGATTTTCTCTCTGGTTTTTCTCCAACTCCCTTGGTCAAGGCCTATAGCTAGCACTTTAGGATTTTCTACATTTCTGGCGCCCAAGGTGGGGTATAACCTGCTAGTTCTTTGGAATCTCTGTTTTCTGTGGTTGGATTTTTTTGGTGTTTTGGACTGGAAGAATGGCTTATGGTTCTGCTATTCCTGTGGTGACTGTCAGTGGGAGGGATGGTCCTCCTGCTGTGATGGTTAGGGAATGTGTTAGGATTAAAACTTGGGATGGTACCAAGTTTAATGGGGAAGATGTCAAGTGGTTTCTGGAGAAATATGAAACTGCTGCTGGTGTTGATGGTGCTTCTTACCTGGACTTGGTGAAGCAGATTATTTTCTTCATTGGTGATAGGGCAGGGGAGAAGGAGATTGTGGCCATGTCTGGCTACAAGAAGAGGGATTGAAAATTGTTGTGTAGGGAGATGGTGGATAGATGGGGTGTCAGGTTCACTATGGTGGATCTGAACAAGGTTGTCAGTGAATGGCAATCTTATGGTGGTGTTGGTAACTTACATAGTAACAGGAAGTTTCTGCTACAGTTTGATCCTGTGGTGGAAAATTTGGTTGAAGTGGAGAAGCTGGCACATGAAAATGCTACCAAGGATGTTTTTTGTTCTGCCCTGGTTAGAGATGTCAGGATGGACGTGTTGAAGGAGTTGTCAAGAAAGGAATTGATGAAAACTCTTTCTAATGGGGATCAGAAGCTGCCTGTCTTTGATAAGGTGAAGGAGTCTGTGGAGGCCCATTTGAAGTTATTTGCTGTGGACACCTATCAGGAGGGGTGTGCCAAGTATGTCAGCAAAGTCAGTGAGGCTTTGGCTGAAGAGGAAGTTAGGGAGAAGAAGGAGGAGAAGAATTTAGTGAAGGTCCCAAAACAGGAGAGGGACCCAATGGCAGAACAGTTAGCTGACCTGACAAAACAGCTCCACATTTCTGTGCAGGAGGCTAAGAAGGTCAATAAGACACCTTCTCAGCCTAGAGATTTTGAAAGGAGGGCTGGTAGGAGTGATCCTTGGTTTTGTTCTTATTGCAGTAGGAGGGGGCACAGGTCCAATGATTGTTGGGCATTGAACAGGGATGTGTCTGAAGGGAAAGTGGAAATTTATGGCAGGGTTTTCAAGTTACCTGATGGTTATTTTGTGAAGCCCAGTGAGGGTCAGGCTCCTGTGGATTTGGTCAGGAGGAGGGGTGGTCTCAACCAAAGAAGGCTGAGGTTTGAGGAGATTCCTGATCAGGGGAAGTCTTCTTCTAAGGAGGATAATGATGTCAAGGGAAAAGGGAAGGAGGTCAATAAGGTCTCTTTTTCTACTTCCTTTGGTGGTTTGGAAATGTATTCTTGTGGTGGACAGTCAAGTGGTGAATGCTTGGCTGGTGTTTATGATGTGGAAGCAGGAAAGGTGGGAAGGCCTAAGAGCAGTTCTCAGGCGCAACCAAAGCCTAGGGCTTCCAAGGTGGATCCTAAGCTGGGTGCAGCTAGGAAGAAGTACAGCAAAGAGGAGCTGTATAAAATGCAGAAGGGTATGTCTGACAGGGGCCCCCCTAGTTTTGGCACATTGAAAATGAATGGTGAGCCAATGCCCATGGATGTTGATTCTGACTCTGAGGAGGATGTCCCTTTGGCTTCATTACCAAAGCCTGCTGGAGTTAGAGGATCTGGAGAGGGATCTGGTTTGGTTCCTGTTGATGGTAAATCTGTTGGTGGTGCTGGTCTTCAAGAATCTTCTAGGACCAAGGTGGTGAAGCCAAGGGCTCACTTTGAGAGGCAAGTAGTTTCTGGTCAAGCGAATGTTATGGACTCTGTTCTGGAAAGGATAAATCAGGGTCTGGTTTTTCTATCTTATGGGGAGTTGTATGCTATCAGTCCAGGGTTGGCTGATAGGCAAAAAAAATTTTTGACCAGGAGAAGGGTGTCTTCTGGAGAGGTGGAATACATCTGTGATTCTACTGAAAAGTTTGGTGAGGGGTTGAAAACTCATTTTTATGCTCCTCTGGGATATGTCAATGTCACTCTGAATGGCAGGGAGGCAAGGGCATTGGTGGATTCAGGTTCACAGATAAACCTGATTTCCTTGTTTGAGGCAACTCATTTGGGCCTCCCCATCAAAACTGCTATTGGTGGAAACTTGAGAGGGATTGGTGGACATGTCACTGAATTGGTCAGAAATTCTGAATTTGTGAAGTTAGATGTTGGCGGAGCCTCAGGGAAGGATCATTTCTATATTGCTAAGGGGACAGTTAAAGCTGTTCTGGGCGGGCCATTCTTGATGGATTTTCAGGAAAGAATTGGCTATCAATATGATTTGGGAATCAGTTTGGAGTTGACTAGTGAAGATGAAAGAAGGCTTGACATGAGGTTATCATCCCCTGGAGAGGATGGTTGGGAGACTAGGCCTGGCTTATCTTCAATGTGCCAGTGTATGGATTGTTGTAGGAGAAGGAAAGAAGTGCGTGCTGCCTCCGGTTTTTTGGAGTGTGGCTCAGGCTCTATGGACAGTCTGTCTTTTTTAGAGTGATGAGGGCTGATCACCAAAGTGCTACAACCTCTCCCCAAGGCGAGGAAATTCCAGGTTGTAGTAGGTCAGCTCCCTTGGAGATATACCAAGTGGATTTTCAACTTTCTCTTTTTAATGTTTCTCTTCTCTGCAAGTATTAATCAAATTTTTTATCAAGTCTCTGTTCTCTCTCAAGATTCTTAATTATTTTTAATTCAAGTTCAAAAAAGAAGATTGGTTATATATCTTTATTGAAAGATATGCGGAAAAGTTTTAGGGCGGTGAGATTAAAGTAAGTCCTCCCAATTGTGCACCACTAGGGTTTCTTCTACACCTTTCAAAAACATTACCTGGGCCACACCTGTGAGCATTGGGGAAACTCCTGGTTATTTTTGTAGGTCAGAAGAAAACTCAAGAAAAGAAGAAAAAAAATTTAAGATAATTCAAGAAAATCAAGAAAAAAATCTGAAGATAAAGAAGAAAGAAGATTCAAAAAATTTTTGTGACAATCTTCGAGATCAATTTTTGGCCCTCCAGAATGAGGTTAAACTGCATAAAAAATGAGGAAAGATGATCATAGAGATCTATTTTTGGGCCTCCAGCATGAGGATAAACTGCACAATTTTGAAAGAGTTGATTCTGAAGATGAATCAAGATTTGAAGATTTGGATGACGGAAGTGAAGATGAAGATTTGGTATTGGGGAAAAGCTTTGGAGTGGTGAGATTGGGGTCTAAAAGTAAGTCCTCCCAATTGTGCACCACTAGGGTTTCTTCTACAACTTTCAAAAACATTACCTTGGCCACACATGTGAGCAATGGGGAAACCCTTGGTTTTTGTTCCAGGTCTGGTGGCAAAGATTTCCTGAAGATCCCTCAAGTTGAAGGTGGAGCGGCAAAGTACAAGAAGGTAGCGCAGAAGATTAGGCCTGTCAATGAGCCTATGCCTGTGGGTTTGAATCTGCCTGTGAAGAGACCTCCATTGTCAAGAGATCTGTACTGTACTCCTTTGGTGAAGAATCCTCCAGAATTCTTGGAGACAGCTAGAGTGACTGTGGAAAGGTTGAAGGTTGTTAATTTTGGTCCTGATGGGTGGTTGTCTGAAGAAGAAAAGAAGTTGTTGTTACACGTTATTGTGCTAAGGGATAAGGCGGTGACATTTGTTGAGGATGAAAGGGGTGTGTTGAAGCACTCTTATGGGTAACCTTACTTGATTCCTGTGGTTTGTCATGAACCTTGGCAAATCAAAACTATTCCGATTCCAGTTGCTATCAGAGAGGATTTTGTGGACATTGTTAGGGAAAGAGTCAGGACTGGGTTATATGAGCAATCGAAATCCAGTTACTCAAGTCCGCTGTTCTGTGTAAAGAAGCAGAATGGAAAATTTCAGGTGGTCCATGATCTTAGAGCCTTGAATAGAGTCACTATCAAGGATGCTGGTATGCCACCAAGTGCAGAGGACTTTGTTGAAGCTTTTGCTGGAAGGGTGTGTTATGGATTGGGTGATATCATGGATGGTTATGATGAGAGGGAACTTCATACAGATTCAAGGCCTATCACAACTTTTGAGACTCCTTTGGGAATATTTCAGCTCACTAGGTTGCCTCAAGGAGCAACTAATTCAGTGGCAGTATATCAAGCACAGATGGCTTGGATTTTGCAGGATGAGGTTCCGACTCATGCTGGTATTTTTATTGATGATGGTGGAATTAAAGAATCATCCACTGATTATGATAATGAGGTGTTAGCGGAGAACCCTGAAGGTTTGTCTGGGAATATGCAATAACTCTAGAGAGAGTGTTGTTTAGGATTAAAGAGGCTGGTTTGACCATTTCAGGGTCAAAATTCTGTTGTTGTGTTCCTGCTTTGGAAATTCTGGGTCATGTGGTATGTAAAGAGGGAAGAATTATGGAAAAGAAAAAAGTTAATAAAATTCAGTCATGGCCAAGGCCTAAGAATACCACTGAAGTCAGGGGATTTTTGGGTGTGTGTGTATATGTCAGGATTTTTATTAAGGATTTTTCTTTGTTGGCTTCACCTTTAAGGAGGCTGACCAGGAAAGATGCAGACTGGGAATGTACTGAAGAGTGTGAAGTGGCTTTTCAGAAGTTGAAGAAGGTGGTTGGTGAAGATATTGTCCTTCACAAGTTGGATTATGGTGTTGATGCTGGAAAAATTTATCTGGCAGTGGACTAAAGCTATATTGCTGCTGGTGCTGTTTTGTCTCAGGAAGATAAGACTGGAAGGGTCAGACCAGTAAGGTATGAGTCTGTGGTGTTTAATGAGGTGGAATCAAGGTATTCTCAGCCTAAGTTGGAATTGTGCGGTGTAGCAAAAATTTTGAAGAAGATACAGATGGTTTTGTGGGGGCAGCATTTTGAGCTGCAGGTGGATGCAAAATCTTTAGTTCAGATGATCAATACACCTAGCCTTCCAAATGCGCCAATGACTAGGTGGGTGGCATTTATTCAACATTTTTCTTTTGACCTGGTACACAAACTGGGAAAACTTTTACGATACCTGATGGATTATCAAGGAGGCCACCTACAGATGAGGATTCTTATTCTGAAGAGCTTGATGAAGATGTTCCAGTGGTTAGGGCCAGCACAAAGGGTGCTGAAGATTTTTCTATCCTCCCCCATGAGGCTAAACTGGATGATTGTTCTGACCTCCCCCAAGAGGCTAAACTGGATGGATCTGATCTTGATTCTGGTGATCAGGATGTTTTTTTTGATGAAGATGGAGTTGTTTTTTAGGACGGCTCAAAATAGGAAAAGAATGTTTTTGTTAGTGAACTGGATTCTCATAAGATTCAGTGGAAAAAGAAGGACGTGCCAAAATTTAAGGATTGGTGTCCTGGTTGGGCTGGTAAATTGGCTCATGTTCACACGGTGTGGTAGCCTAAAGTTTAGTATGGCACCTAAGTACCTAAATGAAGTTATTACAGCATGCAAGATTGGCGTTATTATTTTATAAAAGGGTTTTATTAATTTATTTGAGTTTTAAATATGAAGAAATTGGTCACGAGCGAATGCCTACACAAAACAATTTATTTTACAGAGAAAACTTATTTTTACGGTCTGAAGAGTCTATAAGTATCAAGTCGAGTCACTTAAGAACCTTGGGAAATTTTCCCAGAATTTTTACTATTTTTCTTATATTTTTAAATGAATTTTAAAGTTTTATAGAAATATTTACGTTTTTAGAAATTACTTAACTTTGATGAATTTTCACGGGGCGATTAGAGCTGCGCAAACTACGAAAATTAGTTTGGAATGTAAAGGAGAAGTGGCTCTATTATGTGTAATTTTTCTAGATTTTTTATTATAGTTTTAAAGGTTCTAATTGAGTCCGGACGGACTCCGTTCCGACTCCGCTTTGACTCCATACGGACTCCGGATGGGCTCCGGATTGACTCTGGGAGAGCTCTGGAGGGGAAAACTTAGGCACGTGACTAGGAATACTTAAGCGCCTCTCAAACTCGAAATTGAGAGGGGGGGACACATCATAAAGCTTAATCATTAACCACCACGGTCTCATTTTTTTTTATTACTCAACAAATTAAATAAATTTTTAATACCCTTATAACTTTATATTTTATATATAACATTTTAGAAATACTACTCAACAATTTAAATCACACTTCTTAAAGGGTATCTTTAGAAAGTTCTTCATTGCTGGGACTTGATTATTGCTGTCTCATAAAAATTCAAATTATTATAAAAACATAAAAGTCAATCTTTTCAGATCTTTCACTGGTACACCTTAATTGTTGTTATCAGTATTTCTTTATCAACAGCCACGATCATTTAATCTCAATAAGCGTTAATTATTTTAGAGTTTCATTATTTTTATCAATCAGATCCAAGTAGACTGGTTAGCTTAGTGATTTAGAATTCCCATTTTGTTATTTTTATTGGAAGGACGGGGTTTTCAGCTAAATCCACATATCTCCTCCGGATTCTGCTTACAGCAAGGCGACTGTAAGAGTTTACCTTACCATAGTTGGCGCCCAACGTGGGGTCTCGAAATCTCTAGCTTTTTCTAGGACTTACTTGGATCTAGGACTTTCTTAGCCTGCAAGAGGCTTATTCTCTGGAACTCTAATTGGATTTTTGTTATTGGCCTGCAAGAGGCTTGTTATTTTAACGGTTGTTAATGCTTTTCTTATGTTTTGGGATGTCTTCTACTAGTGGAACTGCTGTGTTGGCTGCTGGTGTACCTGTTAGGGCATCAGTAAGGATTGTATCTTGGGTTGGGCCCAAGTTTTCTGGAGATGATTTAGAAGGATTTTTACATAGGTATGAAACTGCAGCTGCGATTGATGGTGCTTTACCTTTGGATATGGTGAAGCAGATTAGGTTCTTTATTTTGGACAGAGAGGTGGAAAAGGAGGTTATTTCTATGGATGGTTATAAAGATCAAGATTGGAGAAAGCTCAAGATGGAAATGGAAAAAAGGTGACCAAAAGTTTATTCATTGGAGGATCTAAAGGATATAGCTAGGAAATGGGAATCAAAAGGTGGTGTAACATCTCTGCATCAGTATCATCAGTTTATGGTTGAATATCAGGTGGTTCTGGATTATTTGTTGGAGTATGAAATTTTATTTCATGATAATGCATCAAAGTATATTTTTTGGGATGCTATGGGGGAAAAGGTTAAGAAAGATGTTTTGATGGTGCTTATTAATGCGAATTTAATGAAGGATTTCCCAGATGGAGAAACTAGGATTCATGGTATGGAGGTGCTAAAGAAGGCTGTTTTAGAACATCTGGATAATCATAATTCTGTTGATTTGGACTCTGGAAAAGAGGTTTTTCTTGCTCAAGAGATAGAAGAGGGCGGTTTAGAAGAATTAGCTCTGTTGAATTTTTGGAATCAGCCATTCCTGAAGATTTTTTCCAGCCTGAAGATATTATTTTTGTTAACAATTCTGTTGGGAAAGAAGAGATTTTTGAAGATGAAATAATTTTGTGTTGAATGATTCGAAATCAGATTTAGAGGATTTTTTGCCTCAGGTTTTTTCTTCAGAAGCAGAGACTTTCTGCAATGAAGATATGGATATGGTGGATTTGTTACAATCTCAGGGAGAGATTGTTAAGGAGGATATGGTTTTCCCTGCACTAATAAAGAGTGTAGTGGTATTTGATAATAGAGTGCATAAATTGGATGCACTCATATTTTGGAAAAAGGTTGTTTATTTTTTATGTCCTTTTATAGGACAAATTCTGGGGGTTTATTTTTGGGTTTTATGGAATCGGTGGATAAGCCCTTGGGGCAAAATTATGGATTATCTCCAGGGGATATCAAGAATTTAATTCCTCCGAAATGAGGATAAACTACCTAAACTGGGCTGAAATTTTCTTTTATCATTATGCCTTCAATTTATTCAGGATTCAAATTATTATGAATACCCTCATTTTTTGGGGTAACAGGGGCTGATCACTCTAATGTTGTAATCTCTCCTCAGGATGAGATCCCGGATTGCAATAGGTCAGCTCAATTGGAGATAATTCAAGTGGATTCTCAATTATTTTCTGTTAATATTACTTTGGAGTGCAAATACGTTTTGGACTTTTCTATATGTTTATTGGATTTACCCGGTTTTTCTATTAAATTTAAAAACGGTGAAAAAGGCAAAATGGGCCAAATTAGGTTGGATAAAAATTGGAAGGGTATGTTTTTGGGCCTCCAGAAAGAGGGTAAACTGCAATTATCTCATCAAATCCCGATAAAAAATCTCAGTATAATTAAAACACAAAAAAATAATTTTTGTGAAAATTCATTTCCGGTTCTCCAGCAAGAGGTTAAACTGCCAACTTTCTTTACAGGTGATTTACTGTTGGATAAGGGAAGCAAAGGTGTTGGAAAATCTGTGTATAAATTAGACGAGGGAAAGGAGAAAAGGGTAAAATTTAAAAATGAAATAAAATATTTTTCTAATTTTTCTTATTCCGATTCTGACAATGAAGAAGATTTATTTGATGAAATTTTTAATGGCCAATCAAAAGTAAATGTTTTACCTCAAGTTTATTTAGATGTGGATGCAGCCAAATATAAGAAAGTAGCAAATAAAGTTCGACCAATTAATGAACCGCTACCTGCCGAATTAAATCCACCCTTGAGAAGACCAAGGTTATCAAGAGATCCTTATGAAAGTCCCTTGGTAAAGAATCCGCCTGAATTTTCTGAGACGTCAAGAATCACTTTTGAGAGACTGGGTGTTGTTAATTTTGGACCTGATGGTTGGTTGTCTGGAGAAGAGAAGAATTTGTTGTTGGATGTGATGGTCAAGCGAGAGAAGGCCATTGCTTTTGTAGAAGAGGAGAGGGGTGTGTTGAAGCATTCCTATGGGGAGCCTTACAAGATTCCTGTGGTATGTCATGAACCGTGGCAGCAGAAACCGATTCCTATTCCGGCTGCATTAAAAGAAGCCTATATTGAAGTTGTCAGAGAACGGATACGCACTGGACTGTATGAGCAATCAACATCAAGTTATTCTAGTCCGGTATTTTGTATCAAGAAACCTAATGGCAAGCTTAGAGTTGTTCATGATCTTAGGGAATTAAATAGGGTTACAATAAAGGATGCTGGGATACCACCTAGTGCTGAGGAGTTTGTTGAAGCGTTTGCAGGGAGAGTGTGTTATGGTTTGGGAGATATTATGGGTGGATATGATGAGAGAGAGTTACATCCGGACTCAAGGCCTCTCACTACATTCAATACACCACTTGGACGTTTACAGTTAACAAGATTACCTCAAGGAGCAACAAATTTGGTTGCAGTTTATCAAGCTCAGATGGTTTGGATCCTTCAAGAAGAAATTCCACAATATGCTGGAATCTTTATAGATGATGGAGGAATTAAGGGACCAACAACCGACTATGATAACCAGGTGTTGGAAGAGAATCCCGGGATACGCAAATTCATTTGTGAGTTTACAATTACATTAGAAAGAATCTTGTTTCGAATTGAAGAGGCTGGGTTAACTATTTCAGGTTCAAAATTTTCATGTTGTGTGCCAGCCTTAGAAATATTAGGCCATGTGGTATGTAGAGAGGGTAGGATTATGTCCAAGAAGAAAGTTAACAAAATTCAGTCCTGGCCAAGACCCAAGAATACGACCAAAGTTAGAGGGTTTTTAGGCGTTTGTGTATATGTTAGAATGTTTATCAAGAACTTTTCTTCATTGGCAGCTCCATTGAGACAGTTAACGAGAAAGGATGCAGACTGGGAGTGGGATGAAGAGTGTGAGAAGGTGTTTGTGAAGTTGAAGGAGGTTGTGGGGAAGGATTTAGTCCTGCACAAGTTGGATTATGGAAAAAATGCTGGAAGAATTTATTTAGCAGTTGATTCAAGTCAGATTGCAGCTGGGGCAGTTTTGTCTCAGATGGATAAAGCTGGTTACATCAGGCCAGTTAGGTATGAATCTGTAGTATTTACTGAGGTCGAATCAAGATATTCTCAACCAAAATTGGAATTATGTGGTGTGGCAAAAATACTGAAGAAACTTCAGCATATTTTGTGGGGGCAACATTTTGAGTTTCAAGTGGATGCAAAATCGTTAATCCAGATGATTAATTCCCCAAGTTTACCAAAAGCACCCATGACGAGATGGGTAGCTTTTATTCAACATTTTTCATTTGATTTAGTTCATAAGCCTGGCAAAACTTTTACTATGCCAGATGGTTTATCAAGGAGACCACCCACTGAAGAAGATTCAGACTCAGAAGAGTTCGATGAAGATATACCTATTATCAAGGCCAGCACTAAAGGAGCTGAAGACTTTCCATACCTCCCCCATGAGGTTAAACTGGCAGGACTATTGTGTTTAGATTATGGTAATGATGACCTCCACCAAGAGGATAAACTGGAAAATAATTTTTATGTTAATAAAGGAGTTGGAAAAGGTGTAGATAAATTCGGCAGAAAGAAGGTAGAAGAAGATGTGGTGTATGTAGAGGAAGATGGATTGGTAGTGTGGGATAGTAGTAAATTAAGGAATGGTGTATATGTTGGAGAATTAGAGAATTTAAATAAAAGGGTGGATAAAGAGAAAGAGGTATTTTCAAACACGGTTTACGAAAGATCCAAAGGTTCAGAAGAAAAACGTTGACATAGCTCAATTAAAGATTTATTTAGGGGTGAAAGATTATTGGCTCATTCATGTGCAGGTGATATTGGTGATAGAGAAGTCCCTATTGATGTTATATTAATTGATTTTCAAGATGAAGTCTGGGGTCAGACTGGTTTTTATTTTTTGTTAGTCAAATATTTGTTGACTTTAGAGAGGCCAGAAGAGTTTGAAGACGATGAATGGGTGGCTATCAAGAGGAAGTCATCTACCTTTTACCTATCTGGTCAACGTTTAATGAGGAGAAGGTATCCAAATCCTCAAGTATTTATAACTCAACAGAAGGGGCAAGAATTAGTTTTGAAATCACTGCATGAAAATCTCGGGCATAGAGGCGTTGGAGAAACGTTTAGAAGAATTTCTGATCGATTTTGGTGGCCTGGCATGAAGATGGCTGTTAAACAGTGGGTTCAGTAATGCAAAGAATGTCAAAGATGAAGTTATTTAAGGCCAATAGAACATGGACGCGCGACCGGTGAACATACGCTCTTTGGGAGAGTTAGTTTAGATGCCGTTCATATAAAAGAGGGACGGTATAAATATTTAATTGTGGCCAGAGATGATTTATCTGGTTGGGTAGAGGCAGCGCCTCTTATTAATTTAACTGCCAAAAATGTGGCAGAATTTTTGTTGAATAATTGAGTATATAGGTATGGGGTGATGAAGTTGGTGACGGTAGATGGAGATCCTGAATTTGGGACAGAGTTTAAAGAGGCCGTATTGAAAGTTGGATCAAAGGTTAGGGTAGCAACCCCATATTATCCTGAAGTTGAAGGAATGGTTGAAAGAGGGCATCAAGTTATTAAGGATGCTTTAGTTAAAATGTGTGGGACAAGTGCCGAAAAGTGGAGGCACTATTTACCTTTAGTTTTATTTGCTGATCGAATCACTGCCAAAAGGACAACCGGATTTTCACCTTATGAACTTGTTTTTGGACAGAAAGTAGTTTTACCGGTTGATTTAGAAGCTGAATCATATCTTGGAGTTGACTGGGACACGGTCAAAACTACTGAAGAATTATTGTGTGCAAGAATGATGCAGCTAGAAAAGAAAGAAGAATATTTAGAAAAGGCATATTCACGGATGATGAAGATCCGAAATCAATCAGTCAGATATTGGGATGAGTGGTTGGCACATCGATTAAGGAAACCTTTGAACCCAGGAGATATGGTCCTGGTGTATAATAGGAGTTTGGAAAGTCAGTGGGGAAAGATGTTTGCAGATAGGTGGAATGGACTGTATAAAATCAAGGAGCAAGTTTCCGGCGGTTCATATGTGCTAGAAGAGTTGGATGGAGTAGTATTGAAGAAGAGGGTAGTAGCCAATCAAGTGAAACGGTTCTATCCTAGAGGCACCAGGAGTGCCAAAGTCTAACTCCGAAATGAGGATAAACTACAATTTTAATGACTTTTATTAAATTTATACCTCTGCAATGAGGGTAAACTATGATATCAACAAAATTTTATGGATCCCTCCGCAATGAGGATAAACTATGACATTTATGAAATTATATGGATACCTCCGCAACGAGGATAAACTATGATATCTACGAAATTTAATTGATTCCTCCGCAACGAGGATAAACTATCTTCTTATTTTTATCAAAAATACTTTACTATCGTTACACTGCATATGGGCGACGAAACTGTGATGAAACATAACGAAATTCGAGAAAACCTTCATTGAAAATTTTCAAAATTTAAAATTCTTAAAATATGGGTGAAGATAGTGTTGGAAAATTTTAAAAATTTATTGGAAGAAGTGTTCACAGGGGAACCTTCTTAATTTAATATTGGCAAGTGTGGGGGTAATTGATGGGCTGGCTGCTCTATACACAATTACCCCATAATGTTCGTTTCCAAAATTTTCCCTGTTTCTAGTTGAATCCTGGCTTTGTCTTTTAATTATAGGAAGTCCACTAAGACTATAAACTGGAACGAATCAAGAGACACCGCTCTCAACGCCGGATTCAAGATTCTTTTTATTTTATTTTGTTTTTGATTTTTTTTATGTTAGATTGTGATTTCTTTTCTTTAATATATATTATGAATTATTGTAAAAGTCATGCTCACTGGTGGACTCTAATCATTTTTATAAATTGGAGGGAGCCCACCCAGTGATCATCATTATAAAAATTATCTTCTAAAAACTTTCATTTATTTTATTTTCTTTTCAATTTCTCAAAATTGTGTAACCACATCAAGTTGCACTTGGATGTGGGTATGATGTCGAGGGTACGGCTCATCAAATGGCCGGGGGGCATCTTTTAAAATTTTAATTTTGATAATTCTTTTTACCTTTTTTATCTTTCTTTTCAAGTTCATTTATCTTTTTTTAAAATTAAATTTTAACTTTTATTTCAAAACTACCTTTTCTAAAATCATTTATTTTAAATTAAAAAAAAAAAAATTAAAATTAAAAATAAATAAAATAAAATAAATAAAATAAAAATAAAAATAAAAATAAAAAATAAAAAAATAAAATAGATAAATAAAAAAAATAATTATAATAAATAAATAAAAATAAATAAATAAAAATAAAATAATCACTACGCAATATAGGGGGTGGACTTGCTAGCAAGTCCTCAACCTGAACTCAGATGGAACTCAGATGGAACTCAGACTGAACTCATACTGAACCCATACTGAACTCTACTTGAACACCCACCTAAAACTATTCTTCTGAGTGGTGTTCATTCCTGATTGTATGGCTCCTTTATCAATAGCTCAATGTGTGTTCAATCTATGGTGAGTTTGGGTCCAAGGTTGCGGACTTGCTAGCAAGTCCGCCCCCCATATTGTGTGGTGAATAAAATAAAATAAAATAAAAAAAGAAAATAAAAATTAATTAATTAAATTAAAATTATTATTATATTTCTTAATTTTATTTTTTTAGTTTTCATTCTTTTTAGTTTTTTTTTTCATTTAGTTTAGACTGAAAACAGGGTCTAGGGGAACTCAATACATATGGGATTTTACTTCAAGACAGCTGTTAGTCCTCCAAGACTTTAAACTGGCTACTTTTCAAGACTTTCCTTAAGGGTTCTATACAAATTTTGGAGCCGTTAGTCCTCCAAGACTTTAAACTGGCTAATTTTCAAGACTTTCATTAAAGATTTTATATTTGAGCTGTTAGTCCTTCAAGACTTTAAACTGAATTTCAAGGATGATTAAGATTTTATGGATATTTTCGGAGACAGATTTTTTTTTATATAAATCAAATCTTAGGTCCACCAAGACCTTAAACTGGAGTGTTATCAAATGTTAGGTCCACCAAGACCTTAAACTGGGCTGTTATCAAGCTGTTGGGTCCACCATGACCTTAAACTGGATTTCTTATCGATTAAATGTTTGGTCCACCATGACTTTAAACTGGTAGTTCATTCATTGTTTAGTCCACTATGTCTTTAAACTGGAAAATTAATATCTGCAGGATAATTCAACATTCATTGGACCACTATGGCCTTATACTGGATTACTTGTCAATCAAATGTTTGGTCCACTATGACATTAAACTGGATTATCAAATTTATTCAATCTTTGGTCAAGCCTAGGCCTTATTTAGGAATTTATCAAGTTATTTATGCACCTAAACGATCTTTAGTCCACCAAGACCAAAAACTGGCAATCGATTATATGTTTGGTCCACCAAGACTTTAAACTGGAATGTCAATCTTGTTTGGATAACTCAATTCAATCTTTTAATTTATCACTGTCCACTAAGACTCTAAACTGGTTATTCAATTATTTCTGGAATTGGGTGCTGATAAGCCTTAGGAGGTTAAAATTTTAGGTGGTGATGATGCAAAGGAAAGCATAATGGTTAATTAGATGAAATTTGTGGCGCTTTAACATGGTCTAAAGTTAATATTATTATTGGAAGCCTGGAAAAAGTATTTTATGGGTTTGCTGCATAGCAAAGTTTGAAAATTGTGATGAAGGAATCAGAAGTTAGGATGGTAGTTGGATTTTAGGGAATGATTTTTTTTAGTGCCTCAGTGTTAGGCCATTTTTGGTGTGAAGCTTGGAGGACCTAATGGTGAGATTGGAATCATAGAATTCGGCTCAGTGGGGGGCCCTATGAGGTTGGAATCAGGAGTATTCGGCTCATAGGAAGATCCACTCTCTCAATGCTGTGACAAGAAGGAAGACTGGTATATGGGAGTCTGAAGGGATTCAAACCTTGCTCTCAGTAGTGGAATCATCACAAGATTTATTATTTATTATTTTATGTTAAGCCAGAGAAGAAAGAAAACAGGATTTATGTTGAAAGTTAAAGAAGACCAAGCAAAAACAAATTTATCAAATTATTTTATTAGAAAAGATAAGTCTTTTGGAATTGCTCAACCACTTATGCAAAGTAATAAGAATGGGGACATTCTCAATTGGAGGGAGGATGTGGTAGCCTAAAGTTTAGTATGGCACCTAAGTACCTAAATGGAGTTATTACAGCATGCAAGATTGGCGTTATTATTTTATAAAAGGGTTTTATTAATTTATTTGAGTTTTAAATATGAAGAAATTGGTCACGAGCGAATGCCTACACAAAACAATTTATTTTATGGAGAAAACTTATTTTTACGGTCTGAAGAGTCTATGAGTATCAAGTCGAGTCACTCAAGAACCTTGGGAAATTTTCCCAGAATTTTTACTATTTTTCTTATATTTTTAAATGAATTTTAAAGTTTTATAGAAATATTTACGTTTTTAGAAATTACTTAACTTTGATGAATTTTCACGGGGTGATTAGAGCTGCGCAGACTACGAAAATTAGTTTGGAATGTAAAGGGGAAGTGGCTCTATTATGTGTAATTTTTCTAGATTTTTTATTATAGTTTTAAAGGTTCTAATTGAGTCTGGACGGACTCCGTTCCGACTCTGCTTTCACTCAGTACGGACTCCATATGGGCTCCGGATTGACTCTGGGAGAGCTCTGGAGGGGAAAACTTAGGCACGTGACTAGGAATACTTAAGCGCCTCTCAAACTCGAAATTGAGAGGGGGGGACACATCATACAGCTTAATCATTAACCACCACGGTCTCATTTTTTTTTATTACTCAACAAATTAAATAAATTTTTAATACCCTTATAACTTTATATTTTATATATAACATTTTAGAAATACTACTCAACAATTTAAATCACACTTCTTAAAGGGTATCTTTAGAAAGTTCTTCATCGCTGGGACTTGATTATTGCTGTCTCATAAAAATTCAAATTATTATAAAAACATAAAAGTCAATCTTTTCAGATCTTTCACTGGTAAACCTTAATTGTTGTTATCAGTATTTCTTTATCAACAGCCACGATCATTTAATCTCAATAAGCGTTAATTATTTTAGAGTTTCATTATTTTTATCAATCAGATCCAAGTAGACTGGTTAGCTTAGTGATTTAGAATTCCCATTTTGTTATTTTTATTGGAAGGACGGGGTTTTCAGCTAAATCCACATATCTCCTCCGGATTATTCTTACAGCAAGGCAACTGTAAGAGTTTACCTTACCTTAACGGGCGATTTTGATGACAGAGTTTTACCCTTGGATGTTGTTTTGTTGGACTTTGAAGATGAGACCTGGGGTCAGTCTGGGTTTTATTTCATTATGGTGGAATATCTGTTGACCTTGGAGAGGCCAGATAGTTGTGATGATGATACTTGGTTGTAAATCAAGAAGAAGAGTCCTGGATTTTATGTGTCAAGAAGACAGCTGATGAGGAGAAGACATCCTAATCCTCAAGTTGTGGTGACTCAGAATAAGGGTCAAGAAGAGGTGTTGAAGTCTTTGCATGAAGACCTTGGTCATAGAGGCTTTGGGGGGACTTATAGAAGAGTAGCTGACAGATTTTGGTGGCCAGGTATGAAGTTGGTGGTGCAGGGTTGGGTTCAATCTTTCAAAGAATGTCAAAGAAGAAGTCACTTGAAACCTAAAGAGGTTGGCCGTGCTACTGGTGAAACAACTGTTTTTGAAGAGTTAGTCTGTATGCTGTCCAATTAAAGAGGGCAGGTATAAATACTTGATTGTTGCTAGGGATGATTTGTCTGGTTGGGTTGAGGCAGTGCCTCTGGTTAATTTGACTGCCAAGAAGGTGGCAGAGTTTTTGAAGAAGGAGTGGATTTATAGGTATGGGTTGATGATGTTGGTGAATGTTGATGGCGGGCCAGAGTTTGGTGCTAAATTTAAAGAAGCTGTGGCTAGTGTTGGTTCTAAAGTTAGAGTGGCAACACCTTATTATCCTGAAGCTGAAGGCATGGTCGAAAGAGGTCATCAAGTTATCAAGAATGCTTTGGTAAAGATGTGTGAGGATAGTGCTGAAAAGTGGAGGCATTATTTACCCTTGGTGTTATTTGCTGATAGGGTCACTGTGAAGAGCACAACTAGCTATTCTCCTTACGAGTTAATGTTTGGTTAGAAAGCTGTTCTACCGGTGGACTTGGAAGCAGTCTCTTATCTTGGAATTGATTGGGATGATGTGCACTCAACAGAAGAATTGCTCTGTGCCAGGATGAAATAGATTGAATGTAAAGAGGAATGTCAAGAGAAGTCATAATCTAGAATGATGAAGATTAGGAATCAATCAGTCAGGTACTGGGACAAGAAGTTGTCTCATAGACTCAGGAATCCCTTGAAACCTGGTTGTTTGGTTTTGGTGTATAATAGAAGTTTGGAGAGTCAGTGGGGAAAAATGTTTGCTGACAGATGGAATGGACCTTACAGAGTCAGATCTTAGGCGTCTGGAGGTTCTTATGTTTTGGAGGAGTTAAATGGTGCAGTCTTGAAAAAGAGAGTGGCTGCAGACCAGGTGAAGAGATTTTATCCCAGAGGCACAAGACAAGAAGAAGATTGACTCCGCAATGAGGATAAACTATATAACATTTTTAAATTTTGGTTTTTTGTGGTGATGCTATGCATCTGTTTGTTGGAAACTTGTGTTAGAGGGTACCCATGGGTGGGGCCTCTAGATTTTGCCTTGGAATGTGTGGGGGTGACTGATGGGCTGGCTGCTCTATCAACAGTTACCCCAGATTTTCTGTTTCCAACCCTTTCTCTTAAATTTGTTGAACACTAGTATTGGTTTCTTTTCACAGGTTTTAGTCCTCTATGACTTTAAACTGGACATTCCTTTGGTCTTCAAGTGCTGGACTCTTCACTCTTATTGGTTTTGGGTTATTGTGTTGGATGTTGTGTTTTGTTGGTAAGAAGGTACCCAGGGGGGGCTTCTAGATTTTATTTTGGCAAGTGTGGGAGTAACTGATGAGCTGGCTGCTCTGTAGAACAGTTACCCAGAATGTCTGTCTCAACTCTTTTGTTTATTCCAGTTGAATTCTAGTTCTGTTGTTTATTATTCAGATTTTAAGTCCACTATGACTTTAAACTGGTTTGGTACTGGCTTTTTTATCTTTGGTTCTTCGGATTGGAGGTGGATCACTGGTGGTCTCCCATAATTTTTACTTATTGGAGGGAGCCCATCCAGTGATCATTTCTACAGATTGGACTTTCTCTTACTGGACTGTCTTTGATTTTGTAGTTATGTTTTACTAGATAGTAGTTTTAGATTATTTTCTTCATTTTCTCTTTTTTTTTCTTTTAATTTTTTTATGGGGGTTATTAAAATTATAAAATAAAAAATATAAGGTGTTACCAAGTCAGGGTCACCTGGATGTGGGCAAGCGTTGGCGGGGAAAGGCTCATCAATTGGCCGGGCAATGCTATTTTCTCTTTTTATTTTTATTTCATTTATTTCTGTGTTTCATTATTTTTTATTATCTTCTTAAATTTCTAAATTTTTTATTGTTAATCAGTTGAAATATTTAATTGTGTATCCACATCAAGGTGCACTTGGATGTGGGTAAGGTAGCAGTGGATCAGCTCATCAATTGGCTGGGGGATACCAATTTTTTTTATATAATTATTTTTTTTATATTATTTTATTTAATTCATTTACATTTTATTTTCAAATTTTCTTATGATTAGTAGTTTAGTAGGATAAGGTATCATACAAAAAAAAATCTGAAATTATTTTTGTTGTTTTATATTATTATTATGTTTCTAATTTTTTGCAGTAGCTCATTTTCTGGATGATGAAGCTTCTGGAGGCTGATCTGGATTATGATGTTGTTTTTGTTTTTTTTTGGGGTTGTGTGAAGCATGGTGTTCTTTGAAGTGCATCCTGCTGGAGAGATTATATGGTTTATAATGGTCAGGAATGGGTTTGGATGGAAGTTCAGAGGAGGAAGAAGAAGAGTCAAGAATGGAGTGCGGGAAGGTGTGCTTAATGAACCTAGACATCTTCCAGTGGTCATCCAGCAGGCGCTTTCTCAGGGATTTTTCAAAGTTATTCAAAGGTCCATGGAGGGCGAAGGCTTTCAGCATGTTGGAACACATGGTGCTTAGGTGTTGTTTCATGTCTTCATAATCCAGGGTAAAAGAAGTTTCTAGAGGTTGGCCAACTCCAATAGTAGATTCAGGAGGAGGGGTGCCAACTAGCCAAGAAGAATTGGATCAATAATTATTTTTGTTGAAGAAATTAGATGAATGAATGTGGTACTTACAGATTGGAAGCTCATCAAATCTGTAAGCAGCTAGAATTTGGACTTCTGAAGAATTTGGAATGGTCATAGTAGGTGGATCAATCAGGGAAAGATATGGATTCTCTTGGTCTTCCTCTGAAAGGTTGTGAGAAGGTGAACTAGGAGGCTGATGTTCCTGGGGCCTAGTTGGAGCAGCAGGTCTGTTGTTGCTGTTGTTAATATTTCTGTTTGATTAAGCTGGAGGAGGTGCTGGTGATGTAGTACCAGGGTTGTTGAAAGATGGAGCAGGAGAGGGTGATTTGGAAGCAGATTGATCTCTTCTGGATGGAGCTTTTGAGGGAATGGAACTGTCAGAAGAATAGTTGGCTGACAGAGGAGAGGTGTAGTTTTGTTGTCTTAACTGGGGATGAAGTTGTTGCCTTGGTGCAGTGTTAGGTGCTATGGTTTCTTCCTGGGGTCCTCTGGCAGGTCTCCTAGAAGTTTGGGAAATTTTGGTGTTTTTGGACCTTGGAAGGGTTGGCTGCATTGCTATGGGAGCAATGGGAGGTAATTGCGTGGAGTTGTTTTTGTTGTTTGGCTGAATTTGGCTGTTTTCTAGTGATTTTTGGAGGTTTGGAGCCTGATTTTCACTGTCTAGTGAGGCGGGCTGGCCGCCTGGAAGCGGTCTAGAAGCCTAGGAGCTAATTTAGCAGAGAGAAAGGCAGTTTCTTGGGAAGCTAAGGCTGGTCTTTTAGGAAAAGTTCTGGAAGCAGAGCTTCTGGATCTTCTGGAAGGTGCGGAAAATAAAGAGGAAGAGGAAGGATCAAGCTCTAGGGATCTTGTAGGGGATCTGGAGATGTATTTATGAGAAGGTGAAGGAGGAAGAATAGGGTAGTTGGAATCTTGGTAACATTTTTTCTTTTATGAGTATCAAGAATCACAAGCCCTAATGTAGAATTTGGCTTCAGGAGTTGGGAGAGTGAATGTGCAAGGTCTGCACAGGTGGATGCACTGTTTGCAGGCATAGTCCTTGGGAGAAGTGAAGCAAGGAAGAGTAGAGGGGTCAACATCAGGGGATCCAGCCATGATCTGTGGTGAGAAAAGATGATGTAAAGAGATAAGAAGGAGAATTTTGTCAGTGATTGCTAGATGATGAAGTGAATGTGGAAGTTCTGCAGGTTGCCCGTGGGTGTATTGCATGATATTGGCTGGGTCTTTTTTTTATGAGAATTTTATACCAGTCCTCTATGACTCTAAACTGGAATTTCTGCTAGTCCATCAAGACTTTAAACTGAAAATTCTGTTAGTCCTCCAAGACTTTAAACTGGCTGGTTTCAATATTTTGTCAAGAAGTAGTCCGTCAAGACTTTAAACTGAACACTGTGTTAGTCCCCCAAGACTTTAAACTGAGGATTTTTGTTGGTTTAGTGCCCCAAGACTATAAACTGAGGAATGTGTGTTGTTGTTGGAGTTGGTTTTAAAAGATTGGTGGAGGGTATCCACAGGGGGAGCCTCCAAATTTAGCAAAGGAAGTTCGGGGGTAATTGATGGGCTGGAAGCTCTATTCACAATTACCCCAGAATGTTAGTTTTTCTCTGTGTCTTAATTTGGCTCATCTCTGGTTCTGGGTTTATGATTTAGATTTTTGAGTCCCCCAAGACTTTAAACTGAGGGTTTTTGAGTCCCCCAAGACTATAAAATGAGGATGGTCCCCCAAGACTTAAAACTTAGGGTTGTTTGTGGTTACATCCTATAGAGGGTGTGGTCAATTTTTCTTTCTGAATCAAACTCAAGTACTAGTGGAATTACAGAGGGAATCAAGAGATGAAATGAAGTGTTCAGAATTAGCCTTGAACTGATGAATGAGGTGTCTTCTGTTCTCAATGTCCTGAGGATCTCTAGCAGGAGTGGATTAGAAGTAGTGAAGCAGAAGTTGTTTCTGTTGAGATGTGTGTTGTTGGAACTTGGCCTTGATAGTGGGCAAGTGGTTTGGTGTTGGTGGCGCAATGGATCCTACATTGTTATCATCACTATCAGAAGATGGAGGGACTGAGAAGTCATCAGTTTTAGAGTTGAAGGAAGAAATGAAAGTTCTTTACCATCAGATGGACCAGGGATGGTTGAACTTGTTGTTTTATGGGTTGTGGCACTCTTCTGGGAAGGATGAAGCTTTTTGATTAATCTGGGTATCAGGATGGATGGCCTGGATCTTTTGGTGCTGGTAGAAGATGGAACAGGTTGAGGTGGAGGTAAATCTGTTGCAGAAGATAATGGACCAGGTCTGTAGCAAGGTTTTTTTCTAGATTGGCAGACATTGAAGGACATTCTGTATGGATGGACAGGTGGTGTCATGGCGCAGATTAGATTATGGTCAATGCAGTATTGGCAAGGACCCATTTCAGAGGCATGTTTAGGAAGAAGGTTGAACATGATGGTTTGATGATGAAAGAATGTTGAAATTCTTAATTGTAGGGAGGATGTTGTCTTTCAACATTGGCAGGGGCCTTTGTTGTGTGATTTGGAGTTGTTTGGGCTTGTCTTAATTGACATCTGTTAAGGAATTAGGTACTTTTCTGGTTTTATTCCGTGTCTATTGGGTCTGCGGGTATGTGGGTACTATCATTGGATAGCCCCGGTTTTTCTCTATATTTTATGTCTTTTAGACATTTTCCATATTCTAAGTTTTAAGTGGTCATTTCCTCATTTTTCATTTAAAAAGATAGCTGTTTAATTTTGTTTTTCGTGTTTTACGGGTTAACCTTAAGTCTTAGGGTTAAGTGCTTAGTACCGTTGGATAGAGCTAAGTTTTCACTATATTTCATGTCAAAATGTTGTTATAGTGAAATTCCATGTTTTAAAGGTTTTAGTAGTGGTAGTTGTTTTTTCTAGGTAGATTAGGTGTTTTTAGTGGTTGTCTGGCTTCAGGTGGCACCTCCGACGTCAGGCAGCCCGCCCGCCTCTGTTTTAGAAGGTTGGGGAACTCTTCTGGAGGGTTTTTTATGCAATTTTGCGGGTACAGGCGCCAAATTAGTGGGTGCGCATGGGCTCTTAGATAGTGGTCTGTGTGTAGATAGTGAATAAGACAGTTTGGGGCAACCATAATCATCATATAACCATCCGGAGGTGATATCATTGTTCCTCACTCAGTTTTCACTGTTTTCTGGCAACAATTGGCTGTGTTTGTTGCAAGTGAGTTCTTCATTTAACTTAACCTTGGCAACTGTTTTTTCTGTTATAGTCTTGCAAGCTATAGCAAGTATTATTTCTGTCTCTGGTGTGGATTTGCAGCCTACATCAAGTATCTTTGCTGTCTCTGGTGTGGACATTGGTCTACATTTCAGTTCTTTGGTCTGGTAGTCTGTCTGGGGACTACTTTCTTGGCTCATCAAGCAGTCAAGTGTATTGGAAAAGAGGCTTTTGGTAAACAGGAACCAATTTACTGTAGCAGGTAAATCTCACTCTATTGTTCTAAAGGGACAGAAGATTTTCTCACTGGTTTTTCTCCAACTCCCTTGATCATGGCCTATAGCTAGCTCTGTAGGATTGTCTACAACAGAAGAACTTGTCAAGATCCTAAACAATAATCCTTCTCCTTCATATTTATCTAACCCTTGTAACAATTTACTCCAATATGTGAAAAACCTTGAAAAATGTATGTTCTTCACTTTTTTGGTCTCCTTTTAAATTAGTAGATAAGCTTATTAATATTTTTTTTCTTCATATATATTTTTAGCTTACAAGGAGGGTGTGATTCCTCCTGATGATGTCATTGTCATTAGGGATGATGATGAGACAGATGAACCATCAGCTTCAACTCATGCTTCAACTTCTAAAGAAAATCTTGAAACACCTGTTATCCACTCCAAGAAAAAGAAATTATCCCAAGGCTCCTTTTGGTTCGACATATTAAACTGGCTTGTGCTAAAGATTTTTCTAATGTCTCAAATAATAAATCTCAAAAAAAAAGCAAAGGCTTTAGTAATGAGTATATTCCTGTTTCCTTTTTTTTTATTGTTATTCTTTTATCTTTAAAATTCTATCATATATATATTTTATTTCTTACATATTGTATTTTTTATCTTTCTTTTGATATTTTGTACCAGAAACTCACCTACTGTAGATTGTTCCATCCATAAACGCCCTCTCCCTGATGAAGATGATGAAAAGAGCGATGAAAATAGCAATGATGAACTGTCAGAATATGAAGCTATGCTTGCTCATCAAAACAAGCAAACTTTAAAATCTTCTTCAAGACATGAAAATATGTTTGATAAAGATGATGATTCAAACAGCTCATCACCAAATTCCTTCATTTTTAAGTAGCAATACCTATCACCTCCTAAATTACCTACTTTAACCTCTTTGAAAGCTTCTATACCAATGAAACCAACTCCAATCAAGATATCAAACAAACCTCTAACTTATTCACCCTCAGTTCTAAAAGACTCTGATTTTCAGGAGTAATTCTGTAAAATTCATAAATTTTATAAAGGTAGAATCAGCAGAGAAAAGGTCCTTAGGTCGTGGTTGGAGATTGTTACTCTTCTTGAATTATGCTCTTCTACTTCTTCCCAAGAACCCATGTTAAATATTCCAATGTTTACTTTTCATTGGGAAAAATCTTGTGGAGAAGATTGGCTTTCAAAACTTACGGAGTTACGTAAGTTAACAAAATTTTTAGTCTTATATTTTTTCTTTTTCTTATTTTTTTTTCCTTTTGTAGCAAATATTTTTTAGAGATTGATAGCTCACAGGTATGGGCACTCAATAATATTGATTTCAAAAAAATGGAAGTTTTATGTGATCCTGATGGTTTAAATACTGAAATTCTTTCCTCAACAAAGAAAACCGATCACCCTGAATCCAATCTTATCCAAATGCTCATGAGATTAATGATCACAAGTGATCACTGCCGTTCTTCATGGGTATCTCTTATATCATTTTCACTTTATCTGACCGCACATGAATTCAGCCAGCTTCCATCACATCAAAACATTAACTCAGATTGTCCAATTGAATGTGGTCTTCAGCTTCTAGCTCACCTTTCAAATCTGAAGAGTCCGATTCCTGATGGCTTAGAAGTTTGTCCCACTGCACTTCAAACCCGTGATATATCAATGTCAACTCTTCTTCAAATCAGCAAAATTATCATTGATATAATTATTTCAATTATCAATCTTAAATCAAAATATTGTGCTGTGAAAATATCAAGTGGCAAGACTAGCAAAGCTCAACAATGGAGTCAGAAAAACGAAAATACTCAACTTACTATAATTGAACAGAAACAAAAGGCTGCACTAAACAAGATAATTTCTGAATACTCCCACCACCAATATCAATCTTTCACATTCTATATAATTGATGGTGTCTGTGGTTTATTTCTGAGCTCTCAAGATCATAGATTGGCTTCAGCAGCTGATTGCTTGGAGGTGATATCAGAAATTAAGTTTCTTAATTTACATGAAAAAAAAATCATTTGATAAAAGAAAAAATTTTAAAAAATTTAAATAACTATATTTTAACATTAATAAAACCTTTTCTAGGAAAGTGTGATCCATTTCCTTTAAAATTTGATACCCCAAGTCCTCCAGGAATTGCTAGGGCTATTTCTGCAGATTTTATTAATCACTGGAGCTCCATTCAGCCAGTATCACCTTTTTTTGCTAAACATAGCCTTTCAATAAATTAATATTTCAACATTTGAATAGATAAAGTTCTGTGTATATGATTTATCTTGTATAATTCAAGTTATTTTCCTTCAAATACATCAAACATGTGACCATTTTTGAGATTTATTAAGAAACCTTTGACATGATTTTCTTAATTAATTAATAAAAAAAATTATTTTAAGTCCAGCAATAACAAAGAATTTAAAATATACTTATATGATTTCAAAACTTGTATTAAATTCTTAAATATTTTATTTTATTTTAATAAAAATATAATAACTGCTTTAGTTTTGTTACTTTACCTTTAATGTTGAATAATCTATTAATTTTTACAAATTTTTTCATTGATTGTAACATTTTTAATCAGAAGTAGAACAACTTAAATAATTAAATGTGTGTATTCTTAAAAAAATACAATTTATTCTATTTTTGATTCAAAATTCTTTCATAAACTCTTTATTATTAAATTTTTTATTAATAAGCCTGGTTGTACTAAAATACTATACAGTTAATTTGGTAGCATTTTAAGCACATTTTTATGGCTAATATATTTCAAATTCTTTATTATAGTTTCTTTATTTTAGAACCTTTGCTACCAATTTAAGCTACTCCCAGTATTTATCATGTTTAATTTTGCATTAAGTTGTGTATATATGATATAAATTTTTAATATTTAAATATCAAAATTTATTATATTTGTCTTAAAATTAGATAAATAATACTTTGCTGATTCTATTTCTTCCTCTATTAAGTCATCTCTTTTCAAAAAAACTCTCAAAGAACTAATCAAATATTCAAACCTATATTTTTCTTCTTTAATTTCCAACTACTCTGAAAAATCAATATCAAAAACATTAAGCTTTTCTATAGCATGAAAAATTCTAGTGCTTATTTGAATACAAGAACCTATCCTCGTGAAGCCAGGAATTTTGTGACATCTTGAGGTAAAATGCCCCAGTTGATTTGCAGGCCATAATATCACTGTTATTCCATTAGTTGCTTCAAAGTTGATTTTACTTTGAATTTCGGGAAACATAAGTTCTCCACCTGTTTGTTGTGGTTGGGTTTTATCGTACTTCATAATAATGGTATTGTTTTCTGTATCATTAGGAAAAACTATTCCTAAAGTATACTCACTTGCATCCTTATCACGATGAACCTCATTGGAGAACCCATTACCCTTTGCTCCAGATGTCCAAGTTAAATTACTAGCAAATGGTACACCCCCTTCTTCACTATAAACTTTTGAAAATCCAGGAATACCAAGTTTTGCACAAAGAGTAGTTGCCTTGTTGTACTTTACATATGATTTTTTTTAAAAAAAAAAATTCAAAGTACCTTGCAATCCTCTTCATTTTTTTATATCATCCGTGCGTACAATATTATCAGTGTATTCATCTGAAAGTAAAAGCATTCAAAAATTCAGTATTTAAATTAAAAAAAGTGATACTTACGAATATATAAAGATTTCTTCCTATCTAAAATAAAGCCACCACCAAAATTTTTTCCCAAACCACCAGCTCTTTGATGAGAACCATTATTTTTCATTTCATGTTTGCTGTAAGAAAGATCCTTGATGAATTGCACCATAGCTTCTAACATATGTAGTTCTTTGAGCTCATGAATTTCAAAAGTCTGCACAAGAACATTAGGTATTAAGACAACTTTTGGTTTATAAATACTACAACCAGGAAAAAAATTGTAATAATTATTGCAATTTTTCATCTTATTTGCATAATATTGTGCATATAAATGTGGCTTCTTCCCATTTGTATCCATTCCAAGAGCGTTTACAAGTTTCATTCCGTTAGCAATGTCTTTCGCCCACCTATTGTTAGAGTTCTTCCCTGGCCATTTTGTTTTTCAAATTGTTACTCAATGATGGTTCGATCCTTAGAGAATTCAATTTTGATTTAAAGTAGAAAAAAATCAAAAATTAGAAAATATTTACAGAATTTCAATTATCAGTCAATGATATCTTTAACTTTATCATATCTTCAATATTAGAAATATAAAATTAGTATATCTACATATTTGTAAATTCATATACTTTTTCTCTATTTTAAATATTAAGAAAGTGTTTCAAATGTATACTTTATTAAATTATACATATACAGAGTATAGCTTTATCCTGTATGCATTCAGCAAGTACGATATTTGGCTCTACACTTAATATTAATAATATAATGAAAGTATAACTCCAATACACTAGTAATTTTAAAAAATTTACAGATTTATCATATCCACATATATAAAATGCAAAATCTTGCTTTGACCAATATATTGACTTAGAAAGTTATACTTCAATAAATTATTAATTTTTAAATTATAGCATTGTTCTGTATGCTTTCAGCAAGTACGACACTTTGAAACAACTTAAAAATCAATAAATTAAAGGTAAAGTACAATCATTCTAATTATTATTATGAAAGGCAAATCATTATCCTGTATGCTTTCAGCAAGTACCAGATGATTTTTTACTTTTCATATTAAAAATATAATGGTTGAGATAGTATTTTAGAAATTTAGAAAAATGATAAGCAAAACATGAACTTATGTGTCTATAAAATTCTCTTCCATTTGTAGCTGATTGATCAAAATTAATTATAGAGTTTATTTATAATCACTTTTTTTAAAAATAAATAGTTAGATAAATAAATTGAACATTTTTGATAAGGAATAAAGAAAAGTAAATTGACAAACAAATAAAAAAACTTTGAGTTAACTGAAAAACAATTTTTTGATAATGATTTGAAAGGGTACAGTAAAAGATACCTTAAAAATAAATTCAGAATTAGAATCATTAGATTAACTTGTCAAAAGTGTAATAAAGAGTAACAAACCAAAATGATATGAAATGCATTAGCAAGAAAAATTTGCTTACTGGTAATCAGATAAGGTCAAGAAAATAGTACCAATAAATCAAAATGATAAAGCAAAAATATGATCGATAATTTTTGAAAAAGGTAAGTGAGACAGAGAAAAGAAAAATAAGCTTGGTGGCAAACAGATGTGGATATCATGAATATTCACTGATCTCATTTTCAAAAAATTTCAGCTCTCCCAGTCATATGATAAACTTCATCTAAAGTCCAAGAATAATGTTGCCAAGGCACTGTACGCAGAATGATCATTTTTTCCTATGCTTAACTAATTCCAGCTCGAACTTACTTGGCTGCATGTTGTACAGATGAAGATTTGTGGAACACTGAAATTCACATCTAAAAAAAATCAACGCCACATAATTCTAGCTACCATGTTTCATGTACCTAAAAAACATACACTAATCACATTTAAATTTACATTGTGTCAAAATTAATTCATTTTCAAATTTTTTTAAAGGGAACTATAATGTGCACCACCTATTTCTAAAATATGAACCTCCCCACCATATTAGATTGATAGATTTATGATTGTGCAATTTTTTTGCCTTAACCTTTTTCCTGATATTACTTGGCTCTAAATATCAAAACATGACCAATGCTGCTTTCAGCAACATTTGATTTTTTTTCTATGTGTAACAATGGAAGGCCGTTTCTAACTGTCTGAGGAGCATTGTATATCCTATATGTAAACATGTTTATTTATTTACGTATTTTAATTAAAAAAATTACTTTTATTGCAGCCAGATTTCTACTGGCTGCTTTTTGGAAGCCTTAATTTATGACCCAAGCCTTTGAAATTGGATTGGGTCACTTACATTTCAATTGAGTACTTCCAGCCAGGTTTCCCCTGGCTGGAAGTGTTGCTTTCAGGCAACCAAAGCTGCTTTTAGCGACTTTAGTTGCTTATTTTTACATTTGCCACCCTCCCAGCCAATTAACTAGGCTGGGATGTGGCCAAAACTGTATGCAACGCCCATTTCTGCTGCAAAAAATGTGCGTTGCATACTCGCTTCCATATTTCATGCAGCTGAGTTGATATCAGCTGCATGAGATATGGGAAGCACATGCAATTCACGTTGCATGCAGCGCGCATTGCTGCTGCATGCAACAGGAATTGCTTGCAGCAGCAACGCGCATTGCTTGAAGCGGTGATGCGCGTTGCATGTGCTGCATGCAGTGCATTGCACAGCCAGTTTTTTTCTGGCTGTTCAATGCACACAGAGAAACCAAAGTCACTGCAAGGGACTTTGGTTTCTAAAATGAAAGCAATTTTCCCCACCAGGTGCAATCTGGTGGGGAAGTGAGAGACAAGTTAGACCGAAGTTGTTTGAAAGCAACTTTGGTCTTAAAAACATTGAAAATCATAAAAAAAATGAGAAAGGTAGAAAACGAAACAAAAAAAAATTAAAATGTGAATATAAGAAAAAAAAAGTGCTAGTGATACCAAAAACCCAAGCCAATTTCACTTGGCTTAGTTATTAAATAATATTTTTTTTAATACATTAAATTTAAAATTCAAACACTGTAAAATATAAGAAATTTTTTTATATGAATATTATAAATTTTATTTACCCCTTTCTCATAATTATATTTATAATTTTGTTTTTTAAATTTTGACTTTTAAGTTAATTTTTTGGAAATACAAAATTAAATTTTCAACTAAATTTTTTAGTAAGGTAAAGTAAATTATAAATTTTACATTTTGTAATTAAATAATGAAAAAAATTTAAATTTATTTAAAAATATTTTTGTTAGAGGAATACCAATACTTTAAGGCTAGAAATACTGTGCAAATTGTAAGTAAAAAAATTATATTTTTTTATGAGGGGTTATTTCTGTTTTTGCAAATTATTTTCAAAAACATTCATTAAATATTTAATTAAATTACTTTGTAACTCAAATTTTTTGTAAAATAATTAAAATTGAAATAATAATATTGTTATATTTGATATAAAATTTGAATTGGTAATATTAATGTCTCTTTAAGTAAATTTGAAATCATAAAAAAAGACCATGTTGATAAGTACTTCATTTTTGATATTCAATGGTTATATGTATATCTTATATATATTTCTTGAGTGTTATTTTTATATACACTCAATAAAATTTGTAATATACAATGCCATTTAATCATTCATTATTGGTCAACTTAGTTATAACAACTTCATATTTAATACCATCCATTAGTATTTAGTTTTTAATTTAAAACTCCAATATAATATGAGAGTATCCTTATTTTTTCTGGATGTAATTAACAACAATAAAAGACCATAAATAAGTGGGTAATTATTTAAAATAAATAGTTGAAAAATATCCTATAAGCAATGATAAGTTTATCAAAAAGAGTACATTAAAAAAATACTTTTAAATTTTTTTTGATATAATTTGGGTATTTAAATGAAAATTTAAATTATCAGACTTCAAAATGGATTAAATCTAAAAATGGTGTTTATATAATAAGACTAATTTAAAAAAAAGGATAAAAAATCTACTATGTAACTAAATTATTAAATATTATGGTATTATTAAAATTATTTAAAAACATATTTTACAATTATAATGAAATCTAAATGTGAAATTAATGGTGGGATAATAGTAAGAATATGTGGAAACACTTTAATTTATACATACTTTCAACTATGCTCAGATAAAAATATTTGTAAAAGTTTATAATAACATCTAGTTAATAGTGATGCAATTTTATTTAGATCAAGAATAAATTTTTCTGAGGAAAAACTATTTAAATTGAGATATGGCAATCTCCTTTCAAGAGATAAAATAATAATAAAAATTTAAAAAAATTATAATAAGTATTCATAATCACCATTTTTCAAAAGTCTCTAGAGAAATACATTATAATATATCATTCATTTATTACATCATATGGAGCTTCAACTTGAAGTAGTGATGGGCAGCTTTGAACTTATGTTCTGAAAAACAAAAAAGTTAAAAAATATATAGTTATACTAATAAAAAATACAAAAATAAAAATACTATTGTAAATTAATAAAATAAAACTACATAAAATTTATTCTGTTCTCATGATTCAATGATACTATGTATGAATTTCACATGTTAAATCTAAACCTGCTTTAAGGATAGTTTACAGAAAGAGCTAGCAAGTTTCCTTAAATTCTAAAAATAACTTAAGCATTTTACTTCTTTTTTTTTCTTGTTTTCTTTCCAAAGTTGTTAGAGTTGCTTAATTAATACTGCTATCTTTATTGTAAAATATATAATTTTTTTTGAATACATGATTTATTGTTTAAAAAATCATATTATAAAGTTAAATAATTTATTTAATTTTCTAAAGCTTTATTTTCAAAGACACTACTCCATTTTCTATTACTTAACAAATATATAAATTGTGATAGCAAAGTTTTTAGAATTTTCTTTTTGAGAGGGTCAAACTATATTGTGAATATTTTCATCTAGAAATTCTTGTACTTTAAAACCAAATAATTTTCTCCCTTAAGTAAGCCATTACAAAAATATGAAAATATAAACAAGAATATTAACTTATCTTACTTTTATTTTCTTTACTAAAATTTTTAGCCCAATCCCTTTTTTTATATGACATTAATTTAAAACCATGGTTAAATGCTACTATATAGTTAATTTGTATTATATATATATATATATATGTATTTGAAATTTTAGAAGGTAATCCTTTTTTATTTACTTGAATAAAAGGTTCAATTATAATTCCCAACACTTATTAATGTTTCCCAAAATCAATAAAAAATTTCTCATATGAAATATTAGCTTTTAATATAAGCAGTTTATCTATAGCTGATATTCAACATGAGATTTTCCTTTTTAGATTCAGCTAAAATTAAGCAAAAGCAGCAATCATGAATATGTGTATAAATGGTAACCATATGTTACTTAGAGGATTGTGAAATTCACTCATCAGAATGGTTTAAGTATTATAATAAAATTAGGGTCATTGTTTTCTTGTATTTGAAACTAATGAGGGAATTATTCTAAAAATATATTTCAATGTGTATCATGTTTAAAAAATTGGAAATAAGAATTTTGAAAATTTTGAGTTTATTATATGAGATACCAAGCTTTAGTTTACATTGTTTCAAGTAGAATAGAATTTTAGTTTTATAAATTGAAAGCAATACACCATTATCTGATTTTAATTGTGTTCTACTTATGGAATGATTACATAACATTAAACATTATTTAAATCAAAAAGCTTTAAAAGATATTTAGAATTTTACAAAATTTCACCATTTATTAATCTTTGATTTGAAAACCTACTATGATGTACACTCACTAGAAATAAGTGATCCCAAGTTTAACATAATTTATCAATCCAAAAATAATGAGTCAATTAACATAAAAATATATATATTTTCAAAACCAAATCTTTAGATTCAAAATATGATGTTTTAATGAAAAATTGATACAAAACTTTAATGAAATGAACTCTCTTAAAAGAGTCAAAAAAAGAATATCAAAGCAAGTGATTTCTGCTAAAAAATCTACTAACTATTGCAGATAAAGCATAAAAATAAGTCATTTTTTAAAAAAAAATGATCTAAAAATATTTATTTTTGTTAAAAAAATCAAAAACATTGTTAAGCTTGTTTGTAATAATAATTTTAAAATACACTAAACATTATCTAAAGGTGGCAAAATATGTCAAAAATATGTTGAATTTTGTGAGCTAAAAATCAACAATTTTGTATCATTTCCTGTTGTTCTATGACTTTATTCCACGCTTTTTATCTGATTGTTCCAGTATTACTTTGCCATGATCACTAGTTTTGAAGTTAAAATTTACAAATGTTCATTATATTTGATAAAGGAAAAAAACTCAAACTTTTATAACTACAAAATAAGATTTTGAAACTCCTTCTTTCAATCAATGATTGAAAAAATTTTCAGTTTATTTGAGTAATGATTTTAAGAATAACAAAAAATTTGAAATTCACAAGGACTTATTTCCAGGGACTATAATTATTTACTTGTGTAATGCATGAGCTACTTATCAATGATGTAAAACATCAGAAACGTAAGTTATAGTTATAAATATACAATTTATACTGTTTCTGGTATATATATATTCAATAAATCTTTTAAACTTATCTTAATCTACATACCAAACAATAGAAAATCATTATATTAAAAAAGGAAAAAATTCTATGATAATATCATAAAGATTAATAACCATGGAATGATATTCCATAAAAGTGGTTAATAAAATTTTAAGAGAACCTAAATCAGTATTCTTTCATCAATATATATCCTTTTTGTCTTCCTAATTTATTCCAAACCAATTTTTTGAAAGTTGAATCTATATATCTAATTCCAAAACCACTATTAAGTCCCCTCTTAGACTTTTTAAGAAATTATACATATATATATTATTTATCAAAAATTGAAATAAAAAATAAAAACATAATTTTATTTACCTTTAATTATTTAAATATAGAGTATTTTCACAATGCATTGTGGTTACTTGTTAAGGTTAGAAGATTTGAAGTTGGATTTATGAGTTTTTAGAAGGGAAAATATTGTAAAATTCTTTCATAAATATTTATTTCATAGTTTCAAATGTTGAAATCTACAAACTAATGGGATTTAAAATCATATTGAGATTTAAAATATGTTTTCTACTCAAGTAAAATAAAATAAAATGATGATAACAAAATTGAAATTAAGTTTTAACTTTTGATATTCTCTATCTTCAATTTTGTTTATAGTGCATCAAAAATTTAATAATATTTTTTTCCTACATCAATTTTTACATAAAAGATAGTTTTATTATTATATGCATTAAAGATTGCTTATAGAAAATTAACATCTATGTCAACTGTTTATGACTATTAATCTATATAATAATTTTTTTAGAAGAAAAAATAACATCAGTATATACTGACTTTGAAATTATTTAATTTAAACAAGTTTGCAGGTAGATGATGAAGGGTGATTTCATTTTTGAATATGAATTATAGAAGTCTTATTTTGTCAATTTTAATTCTTTTTGAGCTCAAATGTATCCACTGCAACTTATGTAAGAATAATAATTATTTTTATTGAAATTTACATGAGAAATTATGCCTATTATTCAAAATAAAACTTGCTCTAATGGTGTTTTTTGATAATTATTTCTATTCATATCAATAAAAAACATTTCAATTTGCTGATGTTTTAGTTTTTTATATCCCCAAGGTTTATATCTCAGGTGTACTATTCACAAAATAATTTAAAAATATAATTTTTGAAATACATGATAAACTTGAAAGTGAGGGGGCATTAAATTTTTAAAAATGAATTCTAAATTCAGGATGGATAGTATTTTTTCTATTTTCATAAATGAACAATTTTTTTTTTCAATAAATTTAGAAAAAAAAAATTGTTGTAAGCATATTATATTAGATTTATTTTGATTTTACATACAATATTTTCAAGATTTGTGTTTAATATTTCAAGTGAAAGTTAATGTTAATGTGAATTTTAAGTAAGCCTGAAGAAATTTAATCAATAGGCAGATTGGATATGTAAAATAATATTTTGCTCCAATCTTGAATCATCCTGGACTAAAAAATATCTTGAATAAAGTTTTTGTGGGTCAGTTTGGACTTAAGTAGGATTAAGTGAGGTTTAATTAAGGACAAATAAAAGGCTAAATTCATTACTAGTGACTTTTTTCTCAAAATAGTTATAAAATATGTATCATTCTGGAATCAAGCTTAAATAAAGTTGACTTCAAACAGAGATAATTTCTAGCAGCACAAAACCATATTTACAAAGGTGTACAATACCTCAAATATTGCTCATAATATAGCAAGGCAAGGAATTTACGAAATTCACATTTGAAACAAGGATTTATATTTTGAATTTGAAATTGAGAAATTGAATATTATTTTCCAATTTAAATATCTATTAGTCATTTTACCAAAAGTTTTTAGTAATCAGATTGAATTTTGATGGTATTTTATTGTAGATTAATCATGTTGAGGAACCATTTACTCAAAATTACAGGTTAAAATTGGGGGGGTATTTCTAGCAATACCCCCCCAATTTTTCTGTGTTGACCCCTTCTCTTAATTTGGTTGAACCCTAATATTTGTTTTTCTTCACAGATTTTAGTCCTCTATGACTTTAAACAGGAAATTCTTTTGGTCTTCAAGTGCTGGACTCTTCATGCCTATTGGTTTTGGTTTTTATAAGTTGTATGTTGTGTTTTTGTTAGAAGGTACCCAGGGGGGCTTCTAGATTGTATTTTAGAAAGTGTGGGGGTAACTGATGAGCTGGATGTTCTGTAGAACAGTTACCCCATAATTTCTGTTTCAAGTATTTTTTTTTTCCTAGTTGAATCCTAGTTCTGGTTTTTTCTACTCAGGTTTTAGTCCACTATGACTATAAACTGGCTTTGGACTGGCTTCTTTGTTTCCTTGGAGTGGTAATGGATCACTGGTGGTCTCCCATCATTTTTACTTATTGGAGGGAGCCCACCCAGTGATCATTTATTTGGACTTGAATTTCTATGGAGCCAGTGTAGAATAGACTCTTAAAGTCGCCTTGCTGTAAGAAGAATCCGAAGGAGTTGGATAATCAGAGAAAACCATGTCCCTCTAAATGAGTTTGTGAGTTTTTTAGATCAATAAGCTTAAAATTCTACTTGATAATAATAAAGAAAGAAACCCTGTTTAGTTAAAACTTGTTAGGAGGATTGAGCGGTTCTTCTGTGCAAAACAACTGAAATGCAACAATAAAGTTACACCAGATACAATATTTTAAAAGAAAGAAGTTTTAATGTTTTTAGGTTTTGATAATTTTTGAAAACAGATACTATAAATGAGTCCCTGGATTTGAGACATTTCTAATGATACCCTATATGATAATGTTTAAGAGTTTTTGAGTAAAATATTTAAAGTGTTATGTAAAATTGTTATTTTATAAGGGTATTACAAGTAATTAATTATTTTGTTGACAAAAGAAAAATATGAATAATGGTTTTTATTATCATGTATCTGTCTGATGTATATGATCTATGTTGATCTATCTCATATTCACAATTTTGAGTCTGAGGTGTCCATAAGTATACCTAGTCATGTGCCTAATTTCCCTCCCAAAGCACAGCCAGAGCTCATCCAGAGTTTGTACAGAGCTTGTACAGAGCTTGTACGGACCTCCGGACTCAATCTAGAGCCTAAAATCTATAACAAAAAATCTAGAAAAATTACACATGATAGAGCAACTTCTCCTTAACATTCCTAACTATTTTTCATAGTCTGTGCAGCTTTATTAATTCCGTGAAAAATCATCAAAGTTAAGTAATTTTTGAAAAACATAAATAAATTAATAAATTTTTAAAAATAAATTAAAAACATAAGAAAAATTGTAAAAATTCAGGGAAAATTTCCAAAGGTTCTTGAGCTTCTTGATTTTTATTAAATTTATTTTTGCAGCCGTAAAAAAATCATATGACCTGTGAAATTAAGGAATCTGACCAAAAATTCATATCTTGACTTTTTCAATTTTTTTTTGTTAATAATAAAATATTTTAAAATAATCCAGATTTTCCAATCACCTTTCTATACCCAATAATATTCTAAATAGACTCATAGAGCGGTACTAAGATTATGAATGCCAAATCCTCCCTCCAATGAAGAATGTCCTCATTCTTGAATTTGGCATGTTTGATCAATATATAACCACAGAAAAAATGGGGGGGTATTGCTAGCAATACCCCTTTCTTGAGCTCTGTTGAGCCACAAATATATTCCTGAATTATGCACACATCATCACTATGTAGGAAATTTTCTGGCCTTACATTTAGTCAGAGATTTGTCACAAATTGAGCTCAAGATGAACCTACATTGATCACCGTTTGATCTTGCAAAATCCTAATTTGATCATGAGTTAAAATCCCTTTGATCTCACTTTGATCTAACATAAGCTTTTGCATATCCAATATGTCAAATATTCACTTTTAAAAAGATTAGTAATGAATTTCACATGGAATATTAGAACCAAAACCAGTAGGTTTGAGTAAATGGCTCATCAAAATGATTAATCTACAATAAAATACCATCAAAATTCAATCTAATTACTGAAAACTTTTGGTAAAATGACTAATAGATATTTAAATTGGAAAATAATATTCCATTTCTCAATTTCAAATTCAAAATATAAATCCTCATTTCAAATGTGAATTTTGTAGATTCCTTGCCTTCCTATATTATGAGTAATATTTGAGGTATTGTACACCTTTGTAAATATGGTGTTGTGCTGCTAGAAATTATCTCTGTTTCAATTCAAATTTATGGAAGCTTGATTCCAGAATGATACATATTTTATAACTATTTTGAGAAAAAAGTCACTAGTAATGAATTTAGCCTTTTATCTGTCCTTTATTAAACCTCACTTAATCCTACTTAAGTCCAAACTGACCCACAAAAACTTTATTCAAGATATTTTTTAGTCCAGGATGATTCAAGATTGGAGCAAAATATTATTTTACATATCCAATCTGCCTATTGATTAAATTTCTTCAGGCTTACTTAAAATTCACATTAACATTAACTTTCACTTAAAATATTAAACAAAAATATTGAAAATATTGTATGTAAAATCAAAATAAATCTAATATAATATGCTTACAACAAAATTTTTTTTCTGGATTTATTGAAAAAAAAAATGTTCATTTATGAAAATAGAAAAAATACCATCCATCCTGAATTTAGAATTCATTTTTAAAAATTTAATTCCCCCTCACTTTCAAGTTTATCATGTATTTCAAAAATTATATTTTTAATAATTTTGTGAATAATACACCTGAGATATAAACTTGGGGATATTAAAAACTGAAACATCAGCAAATTGAAATGTTTTTTATTGTTATGAATGGAAATAATGATTTAAAAACACCATTAGAGCAAGTTTGATTTTGAATAATAGGCATACTTTCTTGTTTAAATTTCAATAAAAATAATTTTTATTCTTAAATAAGTTGAAGTGGATACATTTGAGCTCAAAAAGAATTAAAATTGACAAAATAAGACTTCTATAATTCATATTCAAAAATGAAATCATCCTTCATTATCTACCTGTAAACTATTTTAAATTAAATAATTTCAAAGCAAGTATATACTGATGTTATTTTTTCTTCTAAAAAATTTATTATATAGATTAATAGTCATAAACAGTTGAAATAGATGTAAACTTTATATAAGCAATCTTTAATGCATAAAATGATAAAACTATCTTTTATGTAAAAAGTGATGAAGGAAAAAAATATTATTAAATTTTTGATGCACTATCAATAAAATTGAAGATAGAGCATATCAAAAGTTTAAACTTAATTACAATTTTGTTATAATCATTTTATTTTATTTTACTTGAGTAGAAGACAGATTTTAAATCTCAATATAATTTTAAATCTCATAAGTTTGTAGATTTCAACATTTGAAACTATGAAATAAATACTTATGAAAGAATTTTACAATATTTTCCCTTCTAAAAACTCATAAATCCCACTTCAAATCTTCTAACCTTCACAAGTAACCACAATGCATTCTGAAAATACTCTATATTTAAATAATTAAAGTAAATAACATTATGTTTTTATTCTTTATTTCAATTTTTGATAAATAATATATATATATATATATTCTTAAAAAGTCTAAGAGGGAAATTAAAAGTGGTTTTGGCATTAGATATATAGATTCAACTTTTAAAAAAATTGTTTGGAATAAATTAAAAGTTTGAGTTAATTTTCATATTATCAAGTATAATGAAAATTTGTAAATTTTAACTTAAAAACTAGTGATCATAGCAAAGTAATACTGGAAGAATCAGATAAAAAGGGTGGAATAAAGTCATAGCACAACAGTAAATGATAAAAAATTGTTGATTTTTGGCTCACAAAATTCAACATATTTTTACATATTTTTCCACCTTTAGATAATGTTTAGTGGATTTTAACATTATTATAACAAGCAAACTTAACAATTTTTTTTGATTTTTTTAACAAAAATAAATATTGTTAGATCATTTTTTTTTAAATATGACTTATTTTTATGCTTTATCTACAATAGTTAGTAGTTTTTTTTGCAGAAATTACTTGTTTTGATATTCTATTTTTGAATTTTTTAAGAGAGTTCATTGCATTAAAGTTTTGTATAAATTTTTCATTAAAGCATCATATTTTAAATCTAGAGATTTGGTTTTGAAATAATATATATTTTCATGTTAATTGACTCATTATTTTTGGATTGATAAATTATTTTTAAATTGGGATTGCTTATTTCTAGTGAGTGTACATCATAGTTGGTTTTCAAATCAAAGATTGATAAATGCTGAAATTTTGTAAAATTCTAAATATCTTTTAAACTTTTTTGTTTAAATAATGTTTAATGTTATGTAATCATTCTATAAGTAGAACACAGTTAAAATCTGATAATGGTACATTGCTTTCAATTTCTAATACTAAAATTCTATTCTACTTGGAACAATGTAAACTAAAGCTTGGTATCTCATAAGAAACTTAAAATTTTCAAAAATCATATTTCCAACTTTTTAAACATGATACACATTAAAATATATTTTTAGAATAATTTCCTAGTTAGTTTCAAATACTAGAAAATAATGACCTCAATTTATTTTAATACTTAAACCATTCTGATGAGTGAATTTCACAATCCTCTAAGTAACATATGGTTACCATTTATACACATATGCATGATTTCTCCTTTTGTTTAATTTTAGCTGAATCTAAAAAGTAAAATCACATGTTGAATATCATCTATAGATAAACTTCTTTTATTAGAAGCTAATATTTCATATGAGAAATTTGTTATTGAGTTTGGGAAAGATTAATAAGTGTTGGGAATTAGAATTGAGCAATTTATTCAAGTAAATAAAAAAGGATGACCTTCTAAATATTTCATATATATAATAAAAATTAATTATATAGTAGCATTTAACCATGGTTTTATACTAATGTCATATAAAAAAGGGATTGAACTAAAAATTTCAGTAAAGAAAATAAAAGTAAGATAAGTTAATATTCTTTTTTATATTTTCATATTTTTGAAATGGCTTACTTAAGGGAGAAAATTATTTGGTTTTAGAGTACAAGAATTTCTAGATAAAAATCTACACAATATAGTTTGACCCTCTCAAAAAGAAAATTCTAAAAATTTTACTATCAAATTTTATATATTTGTTAAGTAATAGAAAATGGAATTCTGTCTTTGACAATGAAGCTTTAGAAAATGAAATAAATGATTTAACTTTATAATATAATTTTTGAAACAATAAATCATGTATTCAAAAAAAATTATATATCTTACAATCAAGATAACAGTATTAATTAAGCAACTCTAACAACTTTGGAAAGAAAACCAGAAAAAAATATTCAGTAAAATGCATAATTTATTTTTAGAATTGATGAAACTTAATAGCTCTACCTGTAAACTAGCCTTAAAGCAGGTTTAGATTTAACATGTGGAAATTCATACATAGTACCCTTCCATCATTAGAGCAGAATAAAATTGATGTAGTTTTATTATATTAATTTCTAATAGTATTTTTTTTTGGCTTTTTCATTAGTATAACTATATATTTTTTAACTTTTTTTTTCATAACATAACTTCAAAGCTGCCCATCACTACTTCAAGATGAAACTCCATATAATGTAATAAATTAATGATATATTATAATGAATTTTACTAGAGACTTTTCAAAAATGGTGATTATGAATACTTATTATAATTTTTTTAAATTTTTATTATTATTCTATCTCTTGAAAGGAGATGGCCATATCTCAATTTAATTAGTTTTTTGTCAAAAAAGATTATTCTTGATCTAAATAAAATTGCATCACTATTAACTAGATGTTATTATACAATTTTACCAATTTTTTTATCTGAACAAAGTTGAAAGTATGTATAAATTAAAGTGTTTCCACATAGACTTACTATTATCCCACCATTATTTTTACATCTAGATTTCATTATAACTGTAAAATAAGTTTTTCAATAATTTTAATAATACCTTAATATTTAATAGTAGATTTTTTATCCTTTTTTTATATGAGGCTTATTATATAAAAACCATATTTAGATTTTTTCCATTTTTAAGTCTGATAATTTAAATTATCGTTTAACTACCCAAATTATATCAAAAAAAATTCAAAAGTATATTTTTTATTGTACTCTTTTTGATAAACTTATCATTTCTTATAGATTATTCTTCAACTATTTAGTGTAATTAATTACCCACTCATTTATGGTCTGTTATTGTTGTTGATTACATACAGACAAAATAAGGATACTCTCATATTATATTGGAGTTTTAAATTAAAAAGTTAATACTAGTGGCTGGTATTAAATATGAAGTTGTTATAACTAAGTTGAACAATAATTAATGATTAAATGGCATTTTATATTAGAAATTTTATTGAATGTATATAAAAATAACACTCAAGAAATATATATTAGATATACATATAACCATTGTATATCAAAAATGAAGTACTTATCAACATGGTCTTTTTTTATGATTTTCAAATTTACTTAAAGAGACATTAATATTACCAATTCAAATTTTATATCAAATATATCAATATTATTCTTTCAATTTTAATTATTTAACAAAAAATTTGAGTTACAAAGTAATTAAATTCAGTATTTAATGAATGTTTTTGAAAAATATTTACAAAAATAGAAATAACCCCTTCACAAAAAAAATATAATTTTTTTTACTTACAAGTTGCACCATATTTCTACCCTTAAAATATTGGTATTCTTCTAACAAAAATATTTTTTAAATAAATTTAATTTTTTTTTCATTATTAAATTACAAAATGTCAAATTTATAATTTATTTTACCTTACTAAAAAATTTAGTTGGAAATTTAATTTTGGATTTCCAAAAGATTAACTTAAAAGTCAAAATTTAAAAACAAAATTTTAAATATAATTATGAGAAAGGGGTAAATAAAATTTATAATATTCATATAAAATAATTTCATATATTTCATGGTGTTTGAATTTTAAATTTAATGTATTAAAAAATATTTATTAAATAACCAAGCCAAATGAAATCAGCTTGGGTTTTTGTATCACTAGCACTTATTTTATTTCTTATACTCACATTTTAATTTTTTTTTTCTAGCTTTCTCATTTTTTTTATGATTTTTAATGTTTTAAAGACTGAAGTTGCTTTCAAACAACTTCAGTCTAACTTGTCTCTCACTTTCCCACCAGTTTGCACCTGGTACGGAAAGTTGCTTCCATTTTAGAGACCAAAGTTCCTTGCAGGGACTTTGCTTTCTCTGTGTTCATTGCACAGCCAGAAAAAAATTGGCTGTGCAATGCACTGCATGCAGCACATGCAATGCGCATCGCTGCTGAAAGTAATGCGCGTTGCATGTGCTGATCATATCTTATGCAGCTGACTTGATATCAGCTGCATGAGATATGGAAGCGATTGTGCAACACGCGTTGCACACAGCTTTGGCCACTTCCCAGCCTAGTAAATTGGCTGGGAGGGTGGAAAATGTTACAGCAAGCAATCAAAGTTGCTTTTAGCAACCATGATTGCCTGAAAGAGACACTTCCAGCCAGGGGAAACCTGGCTGGAACCAATGTAAGGGACCCAAGCCAATTTCAAAGGCTTGGGTCATAAATTAAGCTTTCCAAAAAGCAGCCAGTATAAATCTGGCTGCAATAAAAAATAAATTATATAATTAAAATACATAAATAAATAAAAATTTGTTCAAAAAGATATACAACGCTCTGCAGCCAGTTATAAACGGTCTTCCATTGATACACATAGAAACAAAATCAAATGTTGCTTTCAGCAACATTGGCCATGTTTTGGTATTTTCAGCCAAGTAAGATCAGGAAAAAGGCCAATGCATAAAAATTGCACAATTAAAAATCTACCAATTTAATATGGTGGGGAGGTTCATATTTTAGAAAAAGGTGGTGCATTTTATAGTTCCCTTTAAAAAAATATGAAAATGAATTAATTTTGACACAATATAAATTTAAATGTGATGAGTGTATGTTTTTTAGCTATGTGAAACATGGTAGCTAGAATTATGTGGCGTCAATTTTTTTTAGATGTGAAATTCAGCGTTCCACAAACGTTCATCTGTACAACATGCAGCCAAGTAAATTCTAGCTGGAATTAGTATATGCATAGGAAAAAATGATCATCCTGTGTACAGTGCCTTGGCAACATTATTCTTGGAAATTAGATGAATTTTATCATATGACTTGGAGAGCTTCATTTTTTTGAAAATGATATCAGTGAATATTCATGATATCTACATCTGTTTGCCACCCAATTTATATTTCCTTTCTCTTTCTCAATCACCTTTTTCAAAAATTATCAATCATATTTTTTCTTTATCATTTTGAATTATTGGTACTATTTTCTTGACCTTATCTGATTACCGGTAAGCAAATTTTTCTTTCTATTGCATTTTATATAATTTTGGTTTGTTACTCTTTTTTACACTTTTGACAAGTTAATCTAATGATTCTAATTCTGAATTTATTTTTAAGGTATCTTTTACTGTACCCTTTCAATTCATTATAAAAAAATTCTTTTTCAGTTAAATTAAAGTTTTTTTATCTGTTTGTCAATTTACTTTTCTTTATTCCTTATCAAAAATGTTCAATTTATTTATCTAACAATTTATTTTTTAAAACAGTAATTATGAACTAAACTTTATAATTAATTTTAATCAATCAACTACAAATGGAAGAAGATTTTATAGACACATAAGTTCATGTTTTACTTATAATTTTTCTATATTTTTTTAATACTTTCTCAACCATTATATTATTAATATGAAAAGTAAAACATCATCTTGTAGTTACTGAAAGAATACAGGATAATGTTTTGCTTTTCATAATAATAATTAGATTGTTTGTACTTTCACTTTTATTTATTTAATTTTAAGATGTTTCAAAGTCTCGTACTTGCTGAAAGCATACAGGACAATGCTACAATTTAAACATTAATAATTTATTGAAGTATAACTTTCTAACTCAATATATTGGTCAAGGCAAGATTTTTCATTTTATATATGTGGATATGATAATTCTGTAAATTTTTTATTATTACTAGTGTATTGGAGTTGTAATTTCATTGTATTATTAATATTAAGTGTAGAGCCAAATCTCGTACTTGCTGAATGCATACAGGATAAAGCTATACTCTTTATATGTATAATTTAATAAAGTATACCTTTGAAACACTTTCTTAATATTTGAAATAAAGAAAAAGTATATAAATTTACTAATATGTAGATATGCTAAATTTTGTATTTCTAATATTGAAGATATGATAAAGTTAAAGGTATCATTGACTGACAATTGAAATTATGTTACTATTTTCTAATTTTTGACTTTTTTCTATTTTAAATCAAAATTGAATTCTCTAAGGATTGAACCATCAATGAGTAACAATTTGAAAAAAAAAATTGCCAGGGAAGAACTCTAACAATAGGTGGGCAAAAGACATTGCTACTGGAATAAAACTTGTAAACGCTCTTGGAATGGATAAAAATGGGAAGAAGCCACATTTCTACGCACAATCTTATGCAAATAATATGACAGATTGCAATAATTATTACAACTTTTTTCCTGGTTGTAGTATTTATAAACCAAAAGGTGTCTTAATACCTAATGTTCTTGTGCAGACTTTTGAAATTCATGAGCTCAAAGAACTAGATATGTTAGAAGCTACAGTGCAATGCATTAAGGATCTTTCTTACAGCAAACATGAAATTACAAATAATGGTTATCATCAAAGAGCTGGTGGTTTTGGAAAATATTTTGGTGGTGGCTTCATTTTAGATAGGAAGAAATCTTTATATATTTGTAAGTATCACTTTTTTAATTTAAATACTGAATTTTTGAATGCTTTTACTTTCAGATGAATACACTGATAATCTTGTATGCACAGATGAATATAAAAAAAATGAAGAGGATTGCAATGTACTTTGAATATTTTTTTTAAAAAAAATCATATGTAAAGTACAACGAGGCAACTAATATTTGTGCAAAACTTGGTATTCCTGAATTTTCAAAAGTTTATATTGAAGAAGAGGGTGTACCGTTTGCTATTAATTTAACTTGGACATCTGGAGCAAATGGTAATGGGTTCTCCAATGAGGTTCATTATGATAAGGATGCAAGTGAGTATACTTTAGGAATATTTTTTCCAAAAGATACAGAAAACAATACCATTCATATGAAGTACGATAAGACCCAACCACAACAAACAGGTGGAGAACTTACGTTTCTTAAAATTAGAAGTAAAATCAACTTTGAAGCAACTAATGGAATAAAAGTGACATTGTAGACAATCCTATAGTACTAGATATAGGCCTTGACCAAGGGAGTTGGAGAAAAACCATAGAGAAAATCCCCTGTCCTTTTAGAAAAATAGAGTGAGATTTACCTGCTACAGTAAATTGGTTCTTGTTTACCAAAAGCCCCTTTTCCAATACACTTGACTGCTTGATGAGCCAAGAAAGTAGTCACCAGACAGACTACCAGAACAAAGAACTGAAACGTAGACCAATGTCCACACCCGAGAAAGCAAAGATACTTGATGTAGGCTGCAAATCTACACCAGAGACAGCAATAATACTTGCTATAGCTTGCAAGACTATAACAGAGAAAAAAGTGCCAAAGTTAAGTTAAAGGAAGAAATCACTTGCAAAAAACACAGCCAATTGTGGCCAGAAAACAGTGAAAACTGAGTTAGAAACAATGATATCACCTCCGGATGGTTATATGATGATTAAGGTTTCCCAAAAATCTCTTATTCACTATCTACACACAGACCACTATCTAAGAGCCCATGCGCACCCACCAATTTGGCACCTGTACCCGCCAAATTTCATAAAAAACCCTCCAGAAGTGCTCCCCAACCTTCTAAAACAGAGGCGGGCGGGCTGCCTGATGTCGGAGGTGCCGCCTGAAGCAGCACAGCCTCCCTGAAGCCAGAAAACCACTAAAAACACCTAATCTACCTAGAAAAAACAACTACCACTACTAAAACCTTTAAAACATGGAATTACACTATAACAACATTGTGACATAAAATATAGAGAAAACCTAGATCTATCCAAAGGTACTAAGCACTTAACCCTAAGACTTAAGGTTAGCCCATAAAACACGAAAAAAAATTAAACAGGTCTCTTTTTATATAAAAAATGAGGAAATGACCCCTTAAAACTTACAATATGAACAATGTCTTCAATACATAAAATATAGAGAAAAGGCAAGGCTATCTAATGATAGTACCCACATACCTGCAGACCCAATATCCACCGAATAAAACCAGAAAAATACCTAATTCCTTAACAGATGTCAATTATAACATTCCCAAACAACGCCAAATTGCACAACAAAGGCCCCTGCCAATGTTGGAAGACCGCATCCTCCCTCCAATTAAGAATGTCAACATTCTTTTATCATCAAACCACCATGTTCAACCTTCTTCCTTAACATGTCTTTGAAATGGGTCCTTTCCAATACTGCATTGACAATAATCTAATCTGCGCCATGACACCACCTGTCCTTCCATACAGAATGTCCTGCAATGTCTGCCAATCTAGAAAGAAGCCCTGCTATAGACCTGGTCCATTATCTTCTGAAACAGATTCACCTCCACCTCAACCTGGTCCATCTTCTACCAGCACCAAAAGATCTAGGCCATCCATCCTGATACCCAGATTAATCAAAAAGCTTCATCCTTCCCAGAAGAGTGCCACAACCCATAAAACAACAAGTTCCACCATCCCTGGTCCATTTGATGGTAAAGAGCTTTCATTTCTTCCTTCAACTTTAAAACTGATGACTTCTCAGTTCCTCCATCTTCTGATAGTGATGATAACAATGTAGGATCCATTGCACCACCAACACCAAACCACTTTCCAACTATCAAGGCCAAGTTCCAACAACACACATCTCAACAGAAACAACTTCTGCTTCACTACTTCCAATCCACTCCTGCTAGAGATCCTCAGGACATTCAGAACAGAAGACACCTCATTCACAAGTTCAAGGCTAATTTTGAACACTTCATTTCATCTCTTGATTCCCTCTGTAATTCCACTAGTAATTGAGTTTGATTTAGAAAATAAAAGTTGACCACACCCTCTATAGGATGTAACCACAAAACAACCCTCAGTTTTAAGTCTTGGGGGACCATCCTTATTTTATAGTCTTGGGGGACTCAAAAACCTAAATAATAAACCCAGAACCAGAGATCAACCACATTAAGACACAGAGAAAAAACTAACATTCTGGGGTAATTGTGAATAGAGCTTCCAGCCCATAAATTACCCCTAAACTTGCCTTTGCTAAATTTGGAGGCTCCCCCTGTGGATACCCTCCACCAATCTTTCAAAACCAACTCCAACAACAAAACCCATTCCTCAGTTTATAGTCTTGGAGGACTAAAACAACAACAATCCTCAGTTTAAAGTCTTGGGGGACTAACACAGTGTTCAGTTTAAAGTCTTGATGGACTAATTCTTGGCCAAATATTAAAACCAGCCAGTTTAAAATCTTGGAGGACTAACATAATTTTCAGTTTAAAGTCTTGATGGACTAACAGAAATTCCAGTTTAGAGTCATAGAGGACTCAAATAATATTTGCATAAAAAAGACCCAGAAAATTTCATGCAATACACCCATGGCCAACCTGCGGAACTTCCACCTTCACTTCATCATCTATCCATCGCTGACAAAAATCTCCTTCTTATCTCTTTCCATCACCTTTTCTCACCACAGATCATGGCTGGATCCTCTGATTCTGACCCCTCTACTCTTCCTTTCTTCACTGCTCCCAAGGACTATGCCTGCAAACAGTGCATCCACATGTGCAGACCTTGCACATTCACTCTTCCAACTCCTGAAGCCAAATTCTACAACAGGGCTTGTGATTCTTGCTACTCATAAAAGAAAAAATGTGACAGAGATGCCAACTACCCTATTCCTCCTCCTTCACCATCTCATAAATACATCTCCAGATCCCCTACAAGATCCCCAGAGCTTGGTCCTTCCTCTCCCTCTTTTCTTCCGCACCTTCCAGAAGATCCAGAAGCTCCGCTTCCAGAACTCTTCCAAAAGACCAGCCTTAGCTTCCCAAGAAACTTCTTTTATCTCTGCTAAATTAGCTCCCATGCTTCTAGACCGCCTCCAGGCGGCCCACCCGCCTTGCTAGACAGTGAAAATCAGGCTAAAAACCTCCAAAAATCACCAGAAAATAGCCAAATTCAGCCAAACAACGAAAACAACTCCACGCAATTACCTCCCACTGCTCCCAGAGCAATGCAGCCAACCCTTCCAAGGTCCAAAAACTCCAAAATTTCCCAAACTTCTAGGAGACCTGCCAGAGGACCCCAGGAAGAAACCAGAGCACCTAACACTGCACCAAGGCAAGAACTTTGTACCCAGTTAAGACAACAAAAGTACACCTCTCCTCTTTCAGCCAACTATTCTTCTGAAAGTTCCATTCCTTCAAAACCTCCATCCAGAAGAGATCAATCTGCTTCCAAATCACCCTCTCCTGCTCCATCTTTTTACAACCCTGGTACTCCATCACCAGCACCTCCTCCAGCTGAATCCAACAGAAATATCAACCACAACAACCACAACACTCCTGCTGCTCCAACTAGGCCCCAGGAACATCAGCCTCCTAGTTCACCTTCTCAAAATCTTTCAGAGGAAGACCAAGAGAATCTGTATCTTTCCCTGATTGATACGCCTATTATGACCATTCCTAATTCTTCAGAAGTCGAAATTCCAGCTGCTTACAGACTTGATGAGCTTCCAATCTGTAAGTACCACATTAATTTATCTAACTTCTTCAACAAAAAAAAATTAATGATCCAATTCTTCTTGTATAGTTGGCACCCCTCCTCCTGAATCTACTATTGGAGTTGGCCAACCTCTAGAAACTTCTTTGACCCTGGATTATGGAGAAATAAAACAAAACCTAAGCACCATGTGTTCCAATATGCTGAAAGCCTTTGCCCTCCATGGACCTTTGAATGACATTGAAAAATCCCTGAGAAAGCGCCTGTTGGACGACCACTGGAAGATGTCTAGGATCATTAAGCACACCTTCCATCACTCCATTCCTGCCTCTTCTTCTTCCTCTTCTGAACTTCCATCCAAACGCATTCCTGACCATTAAAACCCATATAATCTCTCTAGCAGGATTCACTTAAAAGAACACAGTGCTTCCCACAACCCCAAAAAAAAAACAAAAACGGCATCATAATCCAAACCAGCCTCCAGAGGCTTCATCATCCAGACAATGAGCTCCTGCAAAAAGATTAGAAACATAATAATAATATAAAACAATAAATAAAAATAATTTCAGATTTTTTTTTTTAGTTGTACCTTATCCTACTAAACTACTAATCATAAGAAAATTTAAAAATAAAATGTAAATGAACTAAATAAAATAATATGAAATAAATAATTATATAAAAAATTTGGTATCCCCCAGCCAATCGATGAGCTGATCCCCTGATACCTTACCCACATCCAAGTGCACCTTGATGTGGATAAAAAATTAAATATTTTAACTGATTAACAATAAAAAATTTAGAAATTAAAGAAGATAATAAATATAATGAAACACAGAAATAAATGAAATAAATAAAAATGAAAATAGTATTGCCCGGCCAATTGATGAGCCTTTCCCCACCAATGCTTGCCCACATCCAGGTGACCCAGATGTGGTAACACCTTATATTTTTGATTTTATAATTTTAATAACCCCCATAAAAAATTAAAAAATAAAAAAGAGAAAAAAAAGAAAATAATCTAAAACTACTATCTAGCAAAACATAAGTACAAAATCAAAGACAGTCCAGCTCCATAGATGGTCCAGTAAGAGAAAGTCTGGTCCATAGAAATAATCACAGGGTGGGCTCCCTCCAATAAGTAAAAATGATTGGAGACCACAAGCAATCCACTTACAATCCGAAAGAGCCAAAGATAAAGAAGCCAGCACCAAACCAGTATAAAGTCATAGTGGACTTATAACCTGAAAAATAAACAACAGAACTAGAATTCAACTTGAACAAACAAGAGACTTGAGACAGACATTCTGGGGTAACTGTTCTACAGAGCAGCCAGCTCATCAGTTACCCCCACACTTGCCAAAATAAAATCTAGAAGCCCCCCCTGGGTACATTCTAACCAACAAAACACAACATCCAACACAATAATCCAAAACCAATAAGAGTGAAGAGTCCAGCACTTGAAGACCAAAGGAATTTTCAGTTTAAAGTCATAGAGGACTAAAACCTCTGAAAAGAAACCAATACTAGGGTTCAACCAAATTAAGATAAAGGGTTGGAAACATAAAATCTGGGGTAACTGTTGATAGAGCAGCCAGCCCATCAGTCACCCCCACACTTGCCAAGACAAAATCTAGAGGTCCCACCCATGGGTACCCACTAACAAAAGTTTCCAACAAACTGATGCATAGCATCACCACAAAAAAAAACCAACATTAAAGAATGTTAGGTAGTTTATCCTCATTTCAGAGACAATCTTCTTCATGTCTAGTGCCTCTGGGATAGAACCTCTTCACCTGATCTGCAGCCACTCTCTTCTTCAAGACTGCACCATCCAACTCTTCCAAAACATAAGAACCTCAAGACACCTGAGATCTGACTCTATAAGGTCCATTCCATCTTTCAGCAAACATTTCTCCCCACTGACTCTCCAAACTTCTATTATACACCAAAATCAAACAACCAGGTTTCAAGGGATTCCTGAGTCTATGAGCCAACTTCTTGTCCCAGTACCTACTGATTGATTCCTAATCTTCATCATTCTAGAGTATGCCTTCTCTTGACATTCCTCTTTACATTCCAACTGTTTCATCCTGGCACAGAGCAAATATTCTGTTGAGTGCACACTATCCCAATCAATTCCAAGATAAGAGACAGCTTCCAAGTCCACTTGTAGAACAGCTTTGTGACCAAAAATTAACTCATAAGGAGAATAGCCAGTTTTCCTCTTCACAGTGACTCTATTAGCAAATAACACCAAGGGTAAATAATGCCTCCACTTTTCAGCACTATCCCCACACATCTTTACCAAGGCATTCTTTATAACTTGATGACCTCTTTCGACCATGCCTTCAGCTTCAGGATAATACGGTGTAGCCACTCTAAATTTAGAACCAACACTAGCCACAGCTTCTTAAAATTCGGCACCAAACTCTGGCCAGCCATCAACAGTCAATAACTTCATCAACCCATACATATAAATCAACTCCTTCTTCAAAAACTCTGCCACATTCTTGGCAGTTAAATTAACCAGAGGCACTGCCTCAACCCAACCAGACAAATCATCCCTGGAAACAATTAAGTATTTATACCTGCCCTCTTTATTATGGACAGCATCCTGACTGAATCTTCCAAAAACAATTGTTTCACCTGTAGCACGGCCAGCCTCTTTAGGTTTCAAGCGACTTCTTCTTTGACATTCTTCACAAGATGGAGCCCAACCCTGCACCTCCAACTTCATAACTGGCCTCCAAATGCTGTCAGCTACTCTTATATAAGTCTCCCCAAAGCCTCTATGACCAAGGTCTTCATGCAAGGACTTCAACACAACTTCTTGACGCTTCTTTTGAGTCACCACAACTTGAGGATTAGGATGTCTTCTCCTCATCAGCCTTCTTCCTGACACATAAAGTCCAGGACTCTTCTTCTTGATTGCCAACCAAGTATCATCATCACAACTATCTGGCCACTCCAAGGTCAACAGATATTCCACTAAAATAAAATAAAACCCAGACTGACCCCAGGTCTCATCTTCAAAATCCAAGAAAACAAAATCCAAGGGTACGACTCTGTCATTAAAATCACCAGTGTGAACATGAGCCAATTGACCAGCCCAACCAGGACACCAATCCTTAAATTTTGGCACGTCCTTCTCTTTCCACTGAATATTATGAGAATCCAGTTCACTAACAAAAACACCCTTCTCCAATTTTGAGCCGTCCCAAACAACAACTCTATCTTCATCAACAAAAACATCCTGATCACCAGAATCAAGATAAGGCCCAGCCAGTTTAGCCTCTTGGGGGAGGTTTGAACAATCATCCAGTTTAGCCTCATGGGGGAGGAGAGAAAAATCTTCAGCGCCCTTTGTTCTGGCCCTAACCACTAGAACAACCTCATCAAACTTTTCAGAATCAGAATCCTCATCTGTAGGTGGCCCCCTCTATAATCCATCAGGCATCGTAAAAGTCTTTCCCGGTTTGTGTATGAGGTCAAAAGAAAAATGTTGAGTAAATGCCACCCACCTAGTCATTGGAGCATCTGGAAGACTAGTAGTATTGATCATCTGTACTTAAGATTTTGTATCCACCTGCAGCTCAAAATGCTGCCCCCACAAAACCGTCTGTAGCTTCTTCAACATTTTTGCTACACCACACAATTCCAACTTAGGCTGAGAATACCTAGATTCCAACACATTAAACACCACAGACTCATAACTTAATGGTCTGACCCTCCCAGTCTTATCCTCCTGAGACAGAACAGCACCAGAAGCAATATAGCTTGAGTCCACTGCCAGATAAATTTTTCCAGCATCAACACCATAATCCAACTTGTGAAGGACAATATCTTCACCAACCACCTTCTTTAAATTCTGAAAAGCTTCTTTGCACTCTTCAGTCCATTCCCAGTCTTCATCTTTTCTGGTCATCCTCCTTAAGGGTGAAGCCAACAAAGAAAAATCCTTAATAAATATCCTGACATATACACACACACCCAAAAATCCCCTAACTTCAGTGGTATTCTTAGGCCTTGGCCATGACTGAATTTCATTAACTTTTTTCTTTGCCATAATCCTTCCCTCTTTACTAACCACATGACCCAGAATTTCCAAAGAAGGAACACAACAACAGAATTTTGACCCTGAAATGGTCAAACCAGCCTCTTCAATCCTAAAAAACACTCTCTCTAGAGTTATTGCATATTCCAATACAAACCTCCTTATGCGGGGGTTCTCCGCTAACACCTCATTATCATAAAAAATGGATAGTCCTTTAATTCCACCATCATCAATAAAAATACCAGCATGAGTAGGAACCTCATCCTGCAAAATCCAAGCCATCTGTGCTTGATATACTGCCACTAAATTAGTTGCTCCTTGAGGCAACCTAGTGAGCTGAAATCTTCCCAAAGGAGTCTCAAAAGTTGTGAGAGGCCTTGAGTCCATATGGAGTTCCCTCTCATCATTACCACCCACAATATCACCCAATCCTTAACACACCCTTTCAGCAAAAGGTTCAACAAAATCCTCGGTACTTGGTGGAATACCAGCGTCCTTGATAGTGACTCTATTCAAGGCTCTAAGATCATGAACCACCCGCAACTTTCCATTCTGCTTCTTTACACAGAAAACCGGACTTGAGTAACTGGATGATGATTGCTCATATAACCCAGTCCTAACTCTTTCCCTAACAATCTTCACAAAATCCTCTCTGATAGCAACTGGAATTGGAATAGTTTTGATTTACCAAGGTTCATGACAAACCACAGGAATCAAGTAAGGTTCCCCATAAGAGTCCTTCAATGCACCCTATTCCTCTTCAACAAAAGCCAAAGCTTTTTCCCTTAGCACAATAACGTGCAACAACAACTTCTTTTCTTCTTCAGACATCCACCCATTAGGACCAAAATTAACAATCTTCAACCTTTCCACAGTCACTCTAGCCGTCTCTACAAACTCTGGAGGATTCTTCACCAAAGGAGTACAATACGGATCTCTTGACAAAGGAGGTCTCTTTAAGGGCGGATTCAAACCTACAGGTGAACGCAGCTTAGGATCCACCTTTGAAGCCTTAGGCTTTGGTTGGGCCTGAGAACTACTCTTAGGCCTTTCCACCTTTCCTGCTTCCACATCATATACACAAGCCAAGCATTCACCACTTGAATGTCCACCACAAGAATACAATTCAAAACCACCAAAGAAAGTAGAAAAAGAGACCTTATTGACCTCCTTTCCCTTTCCCTTAACATCATCATTTTCCTTACCAGAAGACTTCCCCTGATCAGGAATCTCCTCAAACCTTGGTCTCCTTTGATTGAGACCACCCCTTCTCCTGACCAAATCAGCAGGAGCCTCCCCCTCACTGGGCTTCACAAAAGAACCATCAGAAAACTTGACAACCCTGCCATCAAACTCCACTTTTCCTTCAGACACATCTCTGTTCAATGCCCAACAATCATTGGACCTGTGATCCCTCCTACTGCAATGAGAGCAAACCCATAGATCACTCCTACCAGCCCTCCTATCAAAATCTCTATGCTGAGAAGGTGCCTTATTGACCTTCTTAGCCTCCTGAACAAAAATGTGGAGCTGTTTTGTCAGGTCAGCTAAGTGTTCCACCATTGGGTCCCTCTCCTGTTTTGGAAACTTTACCATATTCTTCTCCTCCTTCTTCTCCCTAACTTCCTCTTCAGCCAAAGCCTCACTGACTTTGCTGACATACTTGGCACACCCCTCCTGATAGGTGTCCAGAGCCAATAACTTCAAATGGGCCTCCACAGCCTCCTTCAGCTCATCCAAGGCAGGCAGCTTCTGATCCCCATTAGAAAGAGTTTTCATCACTTCCTTCCTTGACAACTCCTTCAACACATCCATCCTGACATCTCTATCCAGGGCAGACCAAAAAACATCCTTGGCAGCATTCTCATGTGCCAGCTCCTCCACTTCAACCAAATATTCCACCACAGGATCAAACTGTAGCAGAAACTTCCTTTAACTATGCAAGTTACCAACACTACCATAAGATTGCCATTCAGTGACAACCTTGTTCAGATCCACCATAGTGAACCTGAAAACCCATCTATCCACCATCTCCCTACACATCAATTTCCAATCCCTCTTCTTGTAGCCAGACATGGCCACAATTTCCTTCTCCACTGCCCTATCACCAATGAAGAAAATAATCTTCTTCACCATATCCAGGTAAGAAGCACCATCTACACCAGCAGCAGTTTCATATTTCTCCAGTAACCACTTCACATCCTCCCCATTATACTTGGTACCATCCCAAGTTTTAATCCTAAAACACTACCTAACCATCACAGAAGAAGGACCATCCCCCCCACTGACAGTTACCACAGGAATAGCAGAGCCAGAAGCCATTCTTCCAGTCCAAAACACCAAAAAGAGCCAACCAAAGAAATCAGAGATTCCAAAGAACTAGCAGGTTCTACCCCACGTTGGGTGCCAGAAATGTAGACAATCCTATAGTACTAGCTATACGCCTTGACCAAGGGAGTTGAAGAAAAACCAGAGAGAAAATCCCCTGTCCCTTTAGAAAAATAGAGTGAGATTTACCTGCTACAGTAAATTGGTTCCTGTTTACCAAAAGCCCCTTTTCCAATACACTTGACTGCTTGATGAGCCAAGAAAGTAGTCACCAGACAGACTACCAGACCAAAGATCTGAAATGTAGAACAATGTCCACACCAGAGACAGAAAAGATACTTGATGTAGGCTGAAAATCTACACCAGAGACAGCATTAATACTTGCTATAGCTTGCAAGACTATAACAGAGAAAACAGTTGCCAAAGTTAAGTTAAATGAAGAACTCACTTGCTACAAACACAGCCAATTGTGGCCAGAAAACAGTGAAAACTGAGTGAGGAACAATGATATCACCTCCGGATGGTTATATGATGATTAAGGTTGCCCCAAACTGTTTTATTCACTATCTACACACAGACCACTATCTATGAGCCCATGCGCACCCACCAATTTGGCGCCTGTACCCGCCAAATTGCAAAAAAAACCCTCCAGAAGCGCTCCCCAACCTTCTAAAACAGAGGCGGGCGGGCCTCCTGACGTTGGAGCTGCCGCCTGAAGCATCACAGCCTCCCTGAAGCCAGAAAACCACTAAAAACATCTAATCTACTTAGAAAAAACAACTAACACTACTAAAACCTTTAAAACACGGCATTTCACTATAACAACATTGCAACATGAAATATAGAGAAAACTTAGCTCTATCCAAGGGTACTAAGCACTTAACCCTATGACTTAAGGTTAGCCCATTAAACGTGAAAAAAAAATTAAACAGCTATCTTTTTAAATGAAAAATGAGGAAATGACCCCTTAAAACTTAGAATATGAAAAATGTCTTCAAGACATAAAATATAGAGAAAAACCAGGGCTATCCAATGAAAGCACCCAAATACCCGCAGACCTAATATCCATGGAATTAAACCAGAAAAATACTTATTTACTCAACAGATGTCAATTAAGACATGCCCAAAGAACGCCAAATCGCACAACCAAGACCCCTGCCAATGTTGGAAGACCACAACGTTATGGCCTGCCAATCAACTGAGGCATTTTACCTCAAGATTTCATGAAATTCATGGCTTCACAAGGTTAGGTTCTTCTATTCAAATCAGCAGTAAATTTTTCATGCTATAGAATAGCTTAATGTTTTTGATATTGATATTTCATAGTACTTGGAAATGAAAGAAGAAAATGATAGGTATAAATATTTGATTAGTGCTTTGGGAGTTTTTTTGAAAAGAGATGACTTAATAGAGGAAGAAATAAAATCAGCAAAGTATTATTTATCTAATGTTAAGACAAATCTAAAAATTTTTGATAATTAAATATTAAAAATTTATATCATATTTACACAACTTAATGTGAAATTAAACATGATAAATACTGGGAGTAGCTGTAACATTTTCAGTGGTGATAATTAAAGTATTATCTATTTTTTTTATTTGTGAAATAGAATAATTTTTTTTTCATAATATTATAAGAAAATTTGATTTACTTTTGAGGAAATATATAAGTTGTGAAATCATTAAATGTCGTTTTTATTTAATTGGTAGTAAAGGTTCAAAAATACAAAAACTGTAATTAAGAATTTGAAATATATTAGCCATAAAAATGTGCATTTAATGCTACCAAATTAATTGTATAGTATTTTAGGTCAAACAAGATTATTAATAAAAAAGTTAATAATAAAGAGTTGATGAAAGAATTTTGGATCAAAAATAGATAAAATTGTATTTTTTTAAGTATACACACATTTAATTATTTAAGTTGTTCTACTTCTGATTAAAAATGTTACAATCAATGAAAAAATTTGTAATAATTAATAGATTATTTAATATTAAAGGTAAAGTAAAAAAACTAGAGCAGTTTTCATATTTTTATATAAAAAATAAAATATTTAAGAATTTAATACAAGTATTTGAAATCATATAAGTAGATTTTAAAATCTTTGTTATTGCTGGACTTACAATAATTTTTTTTAATAATTAATTTAGAAAATCATGTCAAAGGTTTCTTAATAAATTTCAAAGATGGTCACATGTTTGACGTATTTGAAGGAAAATAACTTGAATTATACAAGATAATTCATATACACAGAACTTTATCTATTTACATGTTGGAATATTAATTTATTGAAAGGCTATGTTTAGCAAAAAAAGATGATACTGGCTGAATGGAGCTCCAGTGATTAAGAAAATCTGCATAAATAGCCCTAGAAATTCCGGGAGTACTTGGGGTATATAATTCTAGAGGAAATGGATCACACTTGCCTATAAAAGGTTTTATTAATGTTAAAATATAGTTATTTAAATTTTTCCAAATTTTTTCTTTTATCAAATGATTTTTTTTTCATGTAAATTAAGAAACTTAATTTCTGATATTACCTCCAAGCAATCATCTTCTGAAGCCAATCTATGATCTTGAGAGCTCAGAAATAAACCATTGACACCATTGATTATATAGAATGTGAAAGATTGATATTGGTGGTGGGAGTATTCCGAAATTATCTTGTTTAGTGCAGCCTTTTGTTTCTGTCTCGTTATAGTCAGTTCAGTATTTTTGTTTTTCTGACTTGATTGTTGAGCTTCTCTAGTCTTGCCTCTTGATATTGTTGCAGCACAATATTTTGATTTAAGAATGATAATTGACATAATTATATCAATGATAATATCTCTGATTTAAAGAAGAGTTGACATTGATATATCACGGGTTTGAAGTGCAGTGGGACCAACTTCTAAGCCATCAGGAATCAGACTCTTTAGATTTGAAAGGTGAGCTAGAAGCTGAAGACCACGTTCAATTAGAAAATCTGAGTTAATGTTTTGATGTGATGGAAGCTGGCTGAATTCATGTGCGGTCAGATAAAGTGAAGATGATATAAGAGATACCCATGAAGAAGGGCAGTGATCACTTGTGATCATTAATCTTATGAGCATTTGGATAAGATTGGATTCAGGGTGATCCGTTTTCTTTGTTGAGGAAAGAATTTCAGTATTTAAACCATCAGGATCACATAAAACTTCCATTTTTTTGAAATAAATATTATCAAGTACCCATAGCTGTGAGCTATCAATCTCTAAAAAAATATTTGCTACAAAAGGAAAAAAAATAAGTAAAAGAACAAAGTCAAGACTAAAAATTATGGTAACTTACATAACTCAGTAAGTTTTGAAAGCCAATCTTCTCCACAAGATTTTTCCCAATGAAAAGTAAACATTGGAATATTTAACATGGGTTCTTGGGAAGAAGTAGAAGAGCGTAATTCGAGGAAAGTAACAAATTCCAACCACGATCTGAGGACCTTTGCCGTTCTGATTCTACCTTTATAAAAATTATGAATTTTACAGAATTCCTCCTGAAAATCAGAGTCTTTTAGAACTGAGGGTGAATAAGTTAGAGGTTTGTTTGATATCTTGATTGGAGTTGATTTCATTGGTAGAGAAGCTTTCAAAGTGGTCAAAGTAGGTAATTTAGGAGGTTATGGGTATTGCTTCTTAGAAATGAAGTAATTTGGTGATGAGCAGTTTGAATCATCATCTTTATCAAACATATTGTCATGTCTTGAAGAAGATTTTAAAGTTTGATTGTTTTGATGAGCAAGCATAGCTTCATATTCTGACAGTTCATCGTTGCTATTTTCATCGCTCTTTTCATCATATTCATCAAGGAGAGGGCGTTTATGGATGGAACAATCTACAGTAGGTGAGTTTCTGGTACAAAATATCAAAAGAAAGATAAAAAATACAATATGTGAGCAATATAAGAGATATATGATAGAATTTTAAAGATAAAAGAATAACAATCAAAAAAAAGGAAACAAGAATATACTCATTATACAAGCCTTTGCTTTTTTTTTGAGATTTATTATTTGATACATCAGAGAATTCATTAGCAGAAGCCGGTTTAATACTTTGAACAAAAGAGGAGCCTTGGGATAATTTCTTTTTCTTAGAGCGGATAAAAGGTGTTTCAAGATTTTCCTTAGAAGTTGAAGCATGAGTTAAAGCTGATGGCTCATCTGTCTCATCATCATCCCTAATGACAATGATTTCATCAGGAGGAATCATACCCTCCTCGTAAGCTACAAATATATATGAAGAAAAAAATATTAATAATCTTATCTACTAATTTAAAAGGAGACAAAAAAAGTGAAGAACATAAATTTTTCAAGGCTTTTCACATATTGGAGTTAGTCATTACAAGGGTTAGATAAATATGAAGGAGAAGAATTATTGTTAAGGATCTTGACAAGTTCTTCTGTTATATCTCTAGCCAATTCAAGTAAATTGGGATACTGAACTCTTGTTATATCCTGCCTCTCATTGCTAAGTACAGGAGGGTTAGGTGCCATGCCATGTGGTAGACATGGTGCAAGCTTAAAAGCTTTAAAGTGAGTATCAATCAGAGAGTGGGATGAAACACATTTGGGCGCTGGAAAATCAATTTTTTGAAAAAAAAGATATAGAACATAAGTGAAATATATAAATTAAGAGAGAGGAACATAATATACATACAAAGTGGAGGTGTAGGATTTTGAATACTAGACATATTGATTAATGAATATTAAAAAAAGTATTTGATATCAAAAAATTATGATGTAATATGATGAATAATTATAAGAAACTCTATTATAGAAAATTGAAGTTTATAATTTAATAGGATAAAAAATTGAATAAGATTAAAATTAAAGTAAGGATGAAAGAGACAGAAAACATAAAGAGGGGGATTTTATATTATTTTAGCTTTTTTTAACATGTATTATTCATAGTGGGGTAAACTGAGTAACATGCTAAATCACAATCTGTTTATGTTGAAGCAAAATTTGATGTAGCTAACAGAAAATACTAGGAATTCTTTGGGGACTTTTAGTGTGAAAAACAAATAATAACAAATTTATATCCCATATGCAAATTGCCACGGGTAAATACAAAAATTTTTTAAATTATAATTTACTCCTAAACAATGGAGATACACTTAATTAGTATATTATATGAAAAAAAGGAAAATGCTTTATAAATATTTGTTAAACTTACTTTCAGATGACAATGCGAGATTCACAAATATACTGATATGCCTCATCAAACAAGAAATGAATTATAAATATAAAATTAGTAACATTAGAATTTAAGATAAGAATTTATTTTTTAAGTGACAGGAGGAGTGTCAGGCTATGGTGTGGGCACCGTGAGCAAACCATTGATAAAATTGGATACAACTAAGGAAAAAAAAACTTGAATAGTTTTATTTTACAATATATCTTAGTCTGCACAAGATATTGCATTTTTGTCCCTAACTATACCAATATTGTTACTTTTCAAAAGTTATAGGACTACTAAGTTGATAAAATATTATTATGAATCACCCAATGAAATACCTTAAGCAACATTCAAAATCATTAAAATATTAATATTCAATTTGAGATTTGGATTAGCTAATTTTTCACAACTTACCACAGTTTTGATTAATATAATAGAACTTGAAAAAAATTTTTGAGATAACCTAGAAATGGGTGCAAGAAAATGATGAAACATGTGACTTGAAACTTAACTCATACACTATTGATAAACTTCATGTATCCTGATTAATTTCTATTGAAATCAATTTTGAGACTGGCATATTGAATTTTAGATATGACTAAGTACTGTAAGTGCCATGGTTTGTATTCAATATATTGGTGTTGAAATTAATTTTGATAGGAATAAAAAGTATCATATGGCACTATGCATGAAACCCTGACAGAAACCACCAAATTTATTAGGCAATGAACCTCATAATTTTGATTGAAATTAATGTAGACCCCAGCATATTGAACACAAGCCATTTCACATGGACTACACAGACATAGATAAAATTCAACATGAATGGCTTAAAATTAATTTTGATCAAAATTAACCAAGGCATTAAAAAATCAATTTTTATATGGTGTACTTGATCAAACCAGTTTATCTAACTGCTTAGCTTACCTATACTTATTGGTATTTTATGCATAGTCCATGTCCATATTAATTTTGATCAAAATTAATGTTGACTAATACATAATGAATACATGCTATGCCACTTACACTTGCCAGGAATAGCTACCATTAAATATGCAAGTATCAAAAATTAATGTTGATCAAAATTAATTAGCATGAAAATCATGAATTTCTGGAGTCAACTGCTTTTTTTATGCATGGTGCCTTGCCAACATTAATTTCGATCAAAATTACTTTTGATACTGACATATTGCATGTAGCTATGCCTGGAAAGTGTAAGTGGCATAGTGTGTATTCATTATGTATTGCTCAACATTAATTTTGATTGAATTTAATATTTAAATTTCCATATTGAACCCAAGCCAGCAAACAACCCAAAAGATTCTTCATAAAACTGCCCATTAATTTCGATCAAAATTAAGGCTGACCATATACATATTGAATGGTAGTTATATCTGGTCTGAGTTAGCAGAGATTACTTATATTCAATATGTATTGGTCAACATTAATTTTGATCAAAATTAATGAGAATTTTGATCATGAACTTTTTTAGTCTGTTAGTTATTTCAATGCATAATGGCATGCCAACATTAATTTTGATCAAAATTAATGTTGAAATGATATAATGCTTTTTTGCATGACATGTAAAGGACAGCAAGTATTTTTAAGTATTGAAATTTACTATACATGTTGAGGGTAAATATAGAATTTACATATCCATATTAATTTCTATAAAAATTAATGTTGACCAATACATAATAAATAGTAAATATTCCTGGTTAGTGTAAGTGGCATAGCTTTTTTTCAATCTCCACTTGGCAACATTAATTTCAATCAAAATTAAGGTTCATTATTATCATCAATTTATGCAGTCAGTTGCTTACTGTTATGCATGGTAACATGTCAACATTAATTTTAATAAAAATTGAATTTGACATGCCACCAAGAATTTTTCTGTAAGATGAAAATTAGGGCCCTCTATTCTTAAGTAAACACATTACAATGAATATTGAGCATGTATATATCATTTACACATTAATATTAATTTCAATCAAAATTAATGTTGACCAATACACATTGAACACAAGCTTTACAACTTACACACACCATATATAACTACCATTCAATATTTATATGGTCAACCCTAATTTCGATTGAAATTAATGACCAGTTTTATGAAGAATTTTTTAAGTTGCGTGCTGGTTTGGGTTCCATATGCAAATGTCAATATTAAATTCTATTGAAATTAATGTTGACCAATACATAATGAATACACACTATGCCACTTACACTTTCCAGGAATAGACACCATGCAATATGCCAGTATCAAAATAAATTTCAATCGAAATTAATGTTGGAAGGGCACCATGCATTAAAATATGCAGTTGACTCCTGTAATTCATGATTAACATGCTCATTGATTTTGATCAAAAATAAGTTTGATAGTGGCATATTTAATGGTTGCAATGCCTGGCAAGTGTAAGTGGCATAGCATGTATTCACTATGTATTGGTCAACATTAAATTCGATTGAAATTAATATGGATACATAAATGTGACATAAAGAGGTATGGACCATCAATTTGTTGAAAATACATTTTTATATCTCATACATTATTTGTTTTTCTTAAAAAAAATGTTACTCTCTCTCAATATCACCTTATAACATTTACCAAGCTTCTTTGAAAAAAAAACAGAATACATAAAATTCAATATAAGATAGCTATATTACACAGAAGATCACTGTAATAACTAAGTTATGATGATGTTGATGCTCTATTAATTGATTCCCGAATCTTTAACTGATCAATATCAGCTCCAACCCCAAGTGACTCACGTTCATTCACAGATAATCCTTGAAAAAATGTTGCTTAATGGCAATTCTTGGGGAGGTATTTGGGAACATTGAATACACCATTTTGTGCAACTGTCCCTTCTGATGACCGTGAATATGTTTATAATGCTGATTTCCTTTGAGCTGGTGTATGGGCTAAGTCCTTTGTCATCTTATCCATTTTTTTAAACAAATCATTGAGTTCAGGATTTTGCCATCCAGGAATAGCTCAGATAGGTGCAGTTGGGGCTGGTGCAGGGCCTTCCTCGATATCAGAGATGCACCTAGTATCATGAAAAAGCACAAAAAACCTGGCACACCACTGCAGAGATCTCTTGCTAACTTGTAGCATGCACTAGCAATCTGAATTCCAACTAAATAAGCTTCATAATAACAAAACTTACCTTGGTCCGATACCGTTTTACTTGTGCCCTTGCCCTCTTATTTATCTTTTCTCTTGCTACCCTTTCCTCTTCTTGCCCAAATAACCTTATCATCTCCTTCCCCTTATTAACTACCCATTTCTCAATAACAAATTGAGTGAACTGAAGCTTTGACTGATCGATTGTATTCAAGGTGGTGAGTCACCTGGTACAGTGGTCGCATACTATGCTTCCCATGACTTGATTCCAAGTTGATTCCGAAAAATCACGGCAAGTCCAATCAAAGGCAAATTTCCGAAAACCTTTTTCTTGCAATTCACACTCTAAGTTTCTTTTGACAGAAAGTGGGATTGGTGCTCCTCCTTTTAGTCCTCGAGGCTCAGGTTCTGGAAAAATTTTGGGTAGTCAAAGTTTGGATCGCAAGAAGGCTATAGAATTGGTTATCAGAAATTGTCAATCAGCTGCAGAGTTGGCACAGTTAGAATATTGGACTTGGGTTAGGACAGTTTGAATTGGTTCCAAGCTTTCCAATTTTCAATCTCCAAAGGTGTTTGTCTTGCAGGATATTTTGTTATTTGTGTTGGTCCCCCAAGACAATACTTCAGAAAGTGGTAAATATTTCTATTTAGACTGTCCGAGCTCCTGGGAACATCACTCCTTTTAACTAAGCCTCTTAAAGCCAATAACCCCTGTTCTCATTCATGAGACTCTGCTGAATTCAGTCTGTGGTAATCACTGATACCCATAATGATTGAGGGATTCACTAACAATTCAAATAAGTTAATTAAATTGGTTATTTTTCAATAAAAGAATACACTACGAATTTGACTTACCAGCTCCTCTTGTGCTTGCTCCTTGGTTAGGCTGAGCAGATGATGATTGGTCTCCGAAAAATTCCCTAAATACTTCACTAGCCCAATATCTTCCTAGCTGATCAGCACTTTCAGGAGCAGAAGGATGATTGGGATTAAAATTTCATGGTTCTGAATGAGACTCTTGGCCTGGATTGGGATTATGTGGTGGGTTAGGATTAGGCGGTACAGATTGAGATGCATCTGGAGGTGGATCAGCAGCAGGTGGTGGAGGAGTATTTTCAGTATTAGTATGTTGAGGTGGAAAACAATAAGAATCGGTTGGGTCAACAGACATCCCTTCAAAATTATCATCCATAATGAACTTTAATAAAATAAAATAAAATAAAAATAATCAGTTTTTAAAATTTATACCTATCAAAGCTAAAGTAAAAAAAGATACTATGTATATAGTCTTGTTAATGTGTATGTTCTCTTGTCAAAAAATAAAGTGAATAATATATAGCTATCAGCTAAAGTTGGAAGGTCAAACTATTTATAGTAGATGAATGAGAAAGAAGATTATACATTAAGTAAAACTTTTATCATAATTTTCTTTCATTCATTCTTACATTTAAGATAAAAATGACTCATTGAAAGCATGGGTTCTATCGCAATAAAAGCAACCAAAGTGATTGTCCACTGATTTATGATAAGGTAATTTGGATGAATTGCATTTTTTAATCGAGCATTGAATTATTTATTTCACCATTTACAAACATCACCAATCCTACAAATTTCCCAAATCTCAAATTAACACAAAGTTGTTAGTCAACAGAAAATAAATTTGATTAATTTTTTCACTCACTACTGTCTGCAGTCCCATGGCAGTGACAACCTTGTCTTTGATTCCAAACATTCCTTTTTTGTGCTCAAAAGTAGCTGCATGTCCAATTATTGCATCTTTCTTAATCAAAATTTGAGTTGCTTTGGCTACTCTTACTAACTGACAATGCACTTGTGGGAAAAGCTCATAGGGATCCTTTGATGTTTCTTCTGTACGGAGCTCCTTGAAAGTAATTAATATTAAATATATTTGATCATTCTCTTCCTTTGACCAGAAAAGATAGTCAATTTGCCAAAACTGGCTATCTTTTCCATAGTGGAATTCAATTGTTGAATTAGCAATGTGTCAATGGTAACTAGTAAACCTCTTTCCATGTATCAATATGCTTGCTACATTTTCAGCTACCCAATCCCCACTTTTCTCCAATTATGTGAAAGCCTATCTTGAAGTTTCTTTTCCCATTTGTGCCCTTACCCATTTAGTAAATAATGCCATACTTAGATGGATCCATTTGTTTTGTTTTTTGAGATCATTATGGATTTTTTTAGTCTCACATTGATCATTATCTTCAGCTTCACCAAGATCTAATACCCTAGACTTCCGATACCAATGTTTGAGCATTGTTAGCGGTGTGGTCTTCGAAAATTGGCAGGGGCCTTTGTTGTGTGATTTGGCGTTGTTTGGGCATGTCTAAATTGACATCTGTTGAGGAATTAGGTATTTTTCTGGTTTTATTCCGTAAATATTGGGTCTGCAGGTATGTGGGTACTATCATTGGATAGCCCCGATTTTTCTCTATATTTTGTGTCTCTTAGACATTTTTCATATTCTAAGTTTTAAGGGGTCATTTCCTCATTTTTTATTTAAAAAGATAGCTGTTTAATTTTTCTTTTCGTGTTTTACGGGATAACCTTAAGTCTTAGGGTTAAGTGCTTAGTACAGTTGTATAGAGCTTATTTCTATCTATATTTCATGTCTCAATGTTGTTATAGTGAAATTCCGTGTTTTAAAGGTTTTAGTAGTTGTAGTTAGTTTTTCTAAGTAGATTAGGTGTTTTTAGTGGTTCTCTGGCTTCAGGGAGGCCTTGCCGCTTTGGGCGGCCCCCCCGCCTCTGTTTTAGAAGGTTGGGGAGCGCTTCTGGAGGGTTTTTTTATGCAATTTGGCAGGTACAGGCGCGAAATTGGTGGGTGCGCATGGGCTCTTAGATAGTGGTCTGTGTGTAGATAGTGAATAAGACAGTTTGGAGCAACCTTAATCATCATACAACCATCCGGAGGTGATATCATTGTTTCTCACTCAGTTTTCACTGTTTTCTGGCCCCAATTGGCTGTGTTTGTTGCAAGTGAGTTCTTCATTTAACTTAACTTTGGCAACTGTTTTCTCTGTTATAGTCTTGCAAGCTATAGCAAGTATTATTGCTGTCTCTGGTGTAGATTTGCAGCCTACATCAAGAATCTTTGCTCTCTCTGGTGTGGACATTGGTCTACCTTTCAGATCTTTGGTCTGGTAGTCTGTCTTGTGACTACTTTCTTGGCTCATCAAGCAGTCAAGTGTATTGGAAAAGGGGCTTTTGGTAAACAGGAACCAATTTACTGTAGCAGGTAAATCTCACTCTATTTTTCTAAAGGGACAGGGGATTTTCTCTATGGTTTTTCTCCAACTCCCTTGGTCAAGGCCTATAGCTAGTACTATAGGATTGTCTACATTTCTGACACCCAAAGTGGGGTAGAACCTGCTAGTTCTTTGGAATCTCTGATTTCTTTGGTTGGATCTTTTTGGTGTTTTGGACTGGAAGAATGGCTTCTGGTTCTGCGATTCCTGTGGTGACTGTCAGTGGGGGGGATGGTCCTCCTTCAGTGATGGTTAGGGAATGTGTTAGGATTAAAACTTGGGATGGTACCAAGTTTAATGGGGAAGATTTCAAGTGGTTTCTGGAGAAATATGAAACTGCTGCTGGTATTGATTGTGCTTCTTACCTGGACATGGTGAAGCAGATTATCTTCTTCATGGGTGATAGGGCAGTGGAGAAGGAGATTGTGGCCATTTCTGGCTACAAGAAGAGGGATTGGAAATTGTTGTGTAGGGAGATGGTGGATAGATGGGTTGTCAGGTTCACTATAGTGGATCTGAACAAGGTTGTCACTGAATGGAAATCTTATGGTGGTGTTGGTAACTTGCATAGTTACAGGAAGTTTCTGCTACAGTTTGATCCTGTGGTGGAATATTTGGTTGAAGTGGAGAATCTGGCACATGAAAATGTTGCCATGGATGTTTTTTGGTCTGCCCTGGCTAGAGATGTCAGGATGGATATGTTGAAGGAGTTGTCAAGATAGGAATTGATGAAAACTCTTTCTAATGGGGATCAGAAGCTGCCTGCCTTGGATAAGGTGAAGGACGCTGTGGAGGCCCATTTGAAGTTATTGGCTGTGGACACCTATCAGGAGGGGTGTGCCAAGTATGTCAGCAAAGTCAGTGAGGCTTTGGCTGAAGAGGAAGTTAGGGAGAAGAAGGAGGAGAAGAATTTGGTGAAGGTTCCAGAACAGGAGAGGGACCCAATGGTGGAACAGTTAGCTGACCTGACAAAACAGCTCCAAATTTTTGTGCAGGAGGCTAAAAAGGTCAATAAGGCACCTTCTCAGCCTAGAGATTTTGAAAGTAGGGCTAGTAGGAGTGATCCTTGGGTTTGCTCTTATTGCAGTAGGAGGGGTCACAGGTCCAATGATTGTTGGGCATTGAACAGGGATGTGTCTGAAGGGAAAGTGGAGTTTGATGGCAGGGTTTTCAAGTTCCCTGATGGTTCTTTTGTGAAGACCAGTAAGGGGCAAGCTCCTGATGATTTTGTCAGGAGGAGGGGTGGTCTCAACCAAAGGAGGCCAAGGTTTGAGGAGATTCCTGATCAGGGGAAGTCTTCTGGTAAGGAGAATGAGGATTTCAAGGGAAAGGGGAAGGAGGTCAATAAGGTCTCTTTTTCTACTTCCTTTGGTGGTTAATGTTGTATTCTTGTGGGGTACAGTCAAGTGGTGAATACTTGGCTGGTGTTTATGATGTAGAAGTCCGAAAGGTGGGAAGGCCTAAGAGTAGTTCTCAGGCACAACACAAGCCTAAGGCTTCAAAGGTGGATCCTAAGCTGGGTTCAGCTAGGAAGAAGTACAGCAAAGAGGAGCTGTATAAAATGTAGAAGGGTATGGCTGACATGGGCCCCCCTAGTTTTGGTGCATTGGACATGAATGGTGAGCCAATGCCCATGTGTGTTGATTTTAACTCTGAGGAGGATGTCCCTTTGTATTCATTGCCAAAGCCTGCTAGAGTTAGAGGATCTGGTGAGGGATCTGGTTTGGTTCCTGTTGATGGTAAATCTGTTGGTGGTTCTGGTCCTCAAGAATCTTCTAGGACCAAGGTGGTGAAGACAAGGGCTTACTTTGAGAGGCCAGTGGTTTCTGGCCAATCTAATGATATGGACTCTGTTCTGTAAAAGATGAATCAGGGTCTGGTTTTTCTATCTTATGGGGAGTTGTATGCTATCAGTACAGGGTTGGCTGATAGGCAAAAAATATTGTTGACCAGGAGAAGGGTGTTTTCTGGGGAGGTGGAATACATCTGTGATTCTGCTGAAAAAGTTGGTGAGGGGTTGGAAACTCATTTTTATGCTCCTCTGAGATATGTCAATGTCACTCTGAATGGAAGGGAGGCAAGGGCATTGGTGGATTCAGGTTCACAGATAAACCTGATTTCCTTGTTTGAGGCAACTCTTTTGGGCCTCCCCATCAAAACTAGTATTGGTGGAAACTTGAGAGGGATTGGTGGCCATGTCACTGAATTGGTCAGAAATACGGAATTTGTGAAGTTAGATGTTGGCGGAGCCTCAGGGAAGGTTCATTTCTATATTGCTAAGGGGACAGTTAAAGCTGTTCTGGGCGGGCCATTCTTGATGGATTTTCAGGAAAGAATTGGCTATCAATATGATTTGGGAATCAGTATGGAGTTGACTGGTGAAGATAAAAAAAGGCTTCACATGAGGTTATCATCCCCTGGAGAGGATGGTTGGGAGACTAGGCCTGGCTTATCTTCAATGTGCCAGTGTATGGATTGTTGTAGGAGAAGGAGAGAAGTGGGTGCTGCCTCCAGTTTTTTGGAGTGTGGCTCAGGCTTTATGGAGAGTCTGTCTTTTTTAGAGTGATGAGGTCTGATCAACCAAGTGCTACAACCTCTCCCCAAGGCGAGGAAATCCCAGTTTGTAGTAGGTCAGCTCCTTTGGAGATATACCAAGTGTATTTTCAACTCTCTCTTTTTAATGTTTCTCTTCTCTGAAAGTATTCATCAATTTTTTTTTTCAAGTCTCTGTTCTCTCTCATGATTCTTAATTATTTTTAATTCAAGTTCAAAAAAGAAGATTGGTTATATATCTTTATTGAAAGATATGCGGAAAAGCTTTGGGGCGGTGAGATTGGGGTATAAAAGTAAGTCCTTCCAATTGTGCACCGCTAGGGTTTCTTCTACACTTTTAAAAAACATTACCTGGGCCACACCTGTGAGCATTGGGGAAACCCCTGGTTTTTTTGTAGCACAGAAGAATACTCAAGAAAAGAAGAAAAAAATTTCAAGATAATTCAAGAAAATCAAGAATTAAATCTGAAGATAATGAAGAAAGAAGATCATCAAGATCTTTTTTTGGGTCTTCAGCATTAGTTTAAACTGCAGAAAATTATGAAGAAAGAAGATCGGCAAGATCTATTTTTGGGCCTCCAGCATGAGGATAAACTGCACAATTTAAGAAGAGTGGATTCTGAAGATGAATCAAGATTTAAAGATTTGGATGATGGAAGTGAAGATGAAGATTTGGTATTGGGTAAAAGCTTTGGAGTGGTGAGATTGGGGTCTAAAAGTAAGTACTCCGAATTTTTCATTGATAGGGTTTCTTCTACACCTTTCAAAAACATTACCTTGGCCACACATGTGAGCAATGGGGAAACCCTTGGTTTTTGTTCTAGGTCTGGTGGTGAAGATTTCCTGAAGATCCATCAAGTTGAAGGTGGAGCAGCAAAGTATAAGAAGGTAGCGCAGAAGATTAGGCCTCTCAATGAGCCTATGCCTGTGGGTTTGAATGTGCCTTTGAAGAGACCTCCATTGTCAAGAGATCTGTACTGTACTCCTTTGATGAATAATCCTCAAGAATTTGTAGAGATGGCTAGGGTGACTGCAGAAAAGTTGAAGGTTGTTAATTTTGGTCCTGATGGGTGGTTGTCTGAAGAAGAAAAGAAGTTGTTGTTGCAGGTTATTGTGCTAAGGGAAAGGGTGGTAGCATTTGTTGAGGAGAAAAGGGGTGTGTTGAAACACTCTTATGGGGAACATTACTTGATTCCTGTGGTTTGTCATGAACCTTGGCAAATCAAACCTATTTCAATTCCAGTTTCTATCAGAGAGGATTTTGTGGAGATTGTTAGGGAAAGAGTCAGGACTGGGTTATATGAGCAATTGACATCCAGTTACTCAAGTCTGGTGTTCTGTGTAAAGAAGCAGAATGGAAAATTGCGGGTGGTCCATGATCTTAGAGCCTTGAATAGAGTCACTATCAAGGACGCTGGTATGCCACCAAGTGCAGAGGACTTTGTTGAAGCTTTTGCTGGAAGGGTGTGTTTGGTTTGGGTGATATTATGGGCGGTTATGATGAGAGGGAACTCCATACGGATTCAAGGCCTCTCACAACTTTTGAGACTCCTTTGGGAAGATTTCAGCTCACTAGGTTGCCTCAAGGAGCAACTAACTCAGTGGCAGTATATCAAGCACAGATGGCTTGGATTTTGCAGGATGAGGTTCCGACTCATGCTGGTATTTTTATTGATGATGGTGGAATTAAAGGACCATCCACTGATTATGATAATGAGGTGTTAGCGGAGAGCCCTGGCATAAGGAGGTTTGTCTAGGAGTATGCAACAACTCTAGAGAGAGTGTTGTTTAGGATTGAAGAGGCTGGTTTGACCATTTCAGGGTCAAAATTCTGTTGTTGTGTTCCTGCTTTGGAAATTCTGGGTCATGTGGTATGTAAAGAGGGAAGAATTATGGCAAAGAAAAAATTTAATAAAATTCAGTCATGGCCAAGGCCTAAGAATACCACTGAAGTCAGGGGATTTTTGGGTGTGTGTGTATATGTCAGGATTTTTATTAAGGATTTTTCTTTGTTGGCTTCACCTTTAAGGAGGCTGACCAGGAAAGATGCAGGTTGGGAATGGACTGAAGAGTGTGAAGAGGCTTTTCAGAAGTTAAAGAAGTTGGTTGGTGAAGATATTGTCCTTCACAAATTGGATTATGGTATTGATGCTGGGAAAATTTATCTGGCAGTGGACTCAAGCTATATTGCAGCTGGTGCTGTTTTGTCTCAGGAGGATAAGACTGGGAGGGTCAGACCAGTGAGGTATGAGTCTGTGGTGTTTAATGAGGTGGAATCAAGGTAATCTCAGCCTAAGTTGGAATTGTGAGGTGTAGCAAAAATTTTGAAGAAGCTACAGACAGTTTTGTGGGGGCAGCATTTTGAGCTGCAGGTGGATGCAAAATCTTTAGTTCAGATGATCAATACACCTAGTCTTCCAAATGCGCCAATGACTAGGTGGGTGGCATTTATTCAACATTTTTCTTTTGACCTGGTACACAAACTGGGAAAAACTTTTACGATGCCTGATGGATTATCGAGGAGGCAGCCTACAGATGAGGATTCTGATTCTGAAGAGTTTGATGAAGATGTTCCAGTGGTTAGGGCCAGCACAAAGGGTGCTGAAGATTATTCTCTCCTCCCCCATGAGGTTAAACTTGATGATTGTTCTGACCTCCCCCAAGAGGCTAAACTGAATGGACCTGATCTTGATTCTGGCGATCAGGATGTTTTTGTTGATGAAGATGGAGTTGCTGTTTGGGACAGCTCAAAATCGGAGAAGGGTGTTTTTATTAGTGAGCTGGATTCTCATAAGATTCAGTGGAAAGAGAAGGACGTGCCAAAATTTAAGGATTGGTGTCTTGGTTGAGCTAGTGAGTTGGCTCATGTTCACACTGGTGATTTTGATGACAGAGTCGTACCCTTGGATGTTGTTTTATTGGACTTTGAAGATGAGACCTGGGGTCATTCCGGGTTTTATTTTATTATGGTGGAATATCTGTTGACATTGGAGAGGCCAGATAGTTGTGATGATGATACTTGGTTGTCAATCAAGAAGAAGAGTCCTGGACTTTATGTGTCAGGAAGAAGGCTGATGAGGAGAAGACATCCTAATCCTCAAGTTGTGGTGACTCAAAAGAAGCGTCAAGAAGTTGTGTTGAAGTCCTTGCATGAAGACCTTGGTCATAGAGGCTTTGGGGAGACTTATATAAGAGTAGCTGACAGCATTTAGAGGCCAGTTATGAAGTTGGAGGTGCAGGGTTGGGCTCCATCTTGTGAAGAATGTCAAAGAAGAAGTCACTTGAAACCTAAAGAGGTTGGCTGTGCTACTGGTGAAACAACTGTTTTTGGAAGAGTCAGTCTAGATGCTGTACACATTAAACAGGGAAGATATAAATACTTAATTCTTGCCAGGGATGATTTGTCTGGTTGGGTTGAGGAAGTGCCTCTGGTTAATTTGACTGCCAAGAATGTGGCAGAGTTTTTGAAGAAGGAATGGATTTATAGGTATGGTTTGATGAAGTTTGTGACTGTTGATGGTGGGCCAGAGTTGGGTGCCGAATTTAAAGAAGCTGTTACTAGTGTTGGTTATAAAGTTAGAGTGGCAACACCTTATTATCCTGAAGCTGAAGGCATGGTCGAAAGAGGTCATCAAGTTATCAAGAATGCTTTGTTAAAGATGTGTGGGGATAGTGCTGAAAAGTGGAGGCATTATTTACCCTTGGTGTTATTTTCTGATAGGGTCACTGTGAAGAGGACAACTGGCTATTCTCCTTACGTGTTAATTTTGGTCAGAAAGCTGTTCTACCAGTGGACTTGGAAGCTGTCTCTTATCTTGGAATTGATTGGGATGATGTGCACTCAACAGAAGATTTGCTCTGTGCCAGGATGCAACAGTTGGAATGTAGAGAGGAATGTCAAGAGAAGGCATACTCTAGAATGATGAAGATTAAGAATCAATCAGTCAGGTACTGGGACAAGAAGTTGGCTCATAGACTCAGGAATCCCTTGAAACCTGGTTGTTTGGTTTTGTTGTATAATAGAAGTTTGGACAGTCAGTGGGGAAAAATGTTTGCTGACAGATGGAACAGACCTTACAGAGTCAGATCTCAAGAATCTGGAGGTTCTTATGTTTTGTAGGAGTTTGATGGTGCAGTCTTGAAAAAGAGAGTGGCTGCAGACCAGGTGAAGAAATTTTATCCCAGAGGCACAAGACATGAATAAGATTGACTCTGCAATGAGGATAAACTACGGACCATTCTTTAAATTTGGTTTTTTTGTTGTGATTCTATGCATCTGTTTGTTGGAAACTTTTGTTAGAGGGTACCCATGGGCGGGGCCTCTAGATTTTTCCTTCGCAAGTGGGGGGTGACTGATGTGCTGGCTGCTCTATTAACAGTTATCCCAGATTGTCTGTTTCCAACCCTTTCTCTTAATTTGGTTGAACCCTAGTATTGGTTTCTTTTCACAGGTTTTAGTCCTCTATGACTTTAAACTGGAAATTCCTTTGGTCTTCAAGTGCCGGACTCTTCACTCTTATTGGTTTTGGTTTATTGTGTTGGATGTTGTGTTTTGTTGGTTAGAAGGTACCCAGGGGGGGCTTCTAGATTTTATTTTGGCAAGTGTGGGGGTAACTGATGAGCTGGCTGCTCTGTAGAACAGTTACCCCAGATTGTCTGTCTCAAGTTTTTTTTTGTCCCAGTTGAATTCTAGATCTGTTGTTTATCATTCAGGTTTCAAGTCCACTATGACTTTATACTGGTTTGGGAATGGCTTCTTTATCTTTAGTTCTTTCGGATTGGTGTTGGATCACTGGTGGTCTCCCATCACTTTTACTTATTGGAGGGAGCCCACCCAGTGATTATTTCTATGGACCGGAATTTTTTCTTATTGGACCATCTATGGAGCTGGACTGTCTTTAATTTTGTAGTTATGTTTTTGCTAGATAGTAGTTTTAGATTATATTTCCTTTTTTCTCTTTTTTTTCTTTTAATTTTTTTATGGGGGTTGTTTAAAATTTTAAATTCAAAAATATAGGGTGTTACCACATCAGGGTCACCTGGATGTGGGCAAGCATTGATGGGGAAAGGCTCATCAATTGGACGGGCAATTCTATTTTCAATTTTTTTATTTCATTTATTTCTGTGTTTCATTATTTTTATTATCTTCTTAATTTCTAAATTTTTTATTGTTAATCATTTAAAATATTTAATTGTGTATCCACATCAAGGTGCACTTGGATGTGGGTAAGGTATCAGGGGATCAGCTCATCAATTGGCTGGGGGATACCAAATTGTTTTATATAATTATTTATTTCATAATATTTTATTTAGTTCATTTACATTTTATTTTCAAATTTTCTTATGATTAGTAGTTTAGTAGAATAAGCTGTAAAAAAAAAATCTGAAATTATTTTTATTTATTGTTTTATATTATTATTATGTTTCTAATCTTTTTGCAGGAGCTCATTTTCTGGATGATGAAGCTTCTGGAGGCTGGTCTGGATTATGATGTCATTTTTGTTTTTTGTTGGGGTTGTGGGAAGCACTGTGTTGTTTGAAGTGCATCCTACTGGAGAGATTATATGGGTTATAATGGTCAGTAATGGGTTTGGATGGAAGTTGAGAGGAGGAAGAATAAGAGGCAGGAATGGAGTGCTGGAAGGTGTGCTTAATGATCCTAGACATCTTCCAGTGGTCGTCCAGCAGGCGCTTCCTCAAGGATTTTTCAAAGTCATTCAAAGGTCCATGGAGGGCAAAGGCTTTCAGCATGTTGGAACACATGGTGCTTAGGTGTTTTTTCATATCTCCATAATCCAGGGTCAAAGAAGTTTATAGAGGTTGGCCAACTTTAATAGTAGATTCAGGAGGAGGGGTGCCAAGTAGACAAGAAGAATTGGATCAGTAATTATTTTTTGTTGAAGAAGTTAGATGAATTAATGTGGTACTTACAGATTGGAAGCTCATCAAATCTGTAAGCAGCCGGAATTTGGACTTCTGAAGAATTTGGCATGGTCATAGTAGGAGGATCAATCAAAGAAAGATACGGATTCTCTTGGTCTTCCTCTGAAAGATTTTGAGAAGGTGAACTAGGAGGCTGATGTTCCTGGGGCTTAGTTGGAGCATCGGGACTGTTGTTGTTGTTGGGGTTGATATTTTTGTTGGATTCAGCTGGAGGAGGTGCTGGTGATGGAGTACCAGGGTTGTTAAAAGATGGAGCAGGAGAGGGTGATTTGGAAGCAGATTGATCTCTTCTGGATGGAGGTTTTGAAGGAATGGAACTGTCAGAAGAATAGTTGGCTGACAGAGAGAGGTGTAGTTGCATGGCCTTGACTGGGGACGAAGTTGTTGCCTTGGTGCAGTGCTGCGTGCTCTGGTTTCTTCCTGGGGTCCTGTTGCAGGTCTCTTAGAAATTTGGCAAATTTTGGGGCTTTTGGACCTTAGAAGGGTTGATTGCATTGCTCTGGGAGCAGTAGGAGGTAGTTGTGTTGAGTTGTTGTCGTTGTCTGGATGAATTTGGCTGTTTTCTGGCAGTTTTTGGAGGTTTTGGCCCTGATTTTCACTGTTTGGTGAGTCGGGAGGGCCACCTGGACGCAGTCCAGAAGCCTAGGGGTTGATTTTGAAGTTTTTGGAGCTAATTTAGCAGTGATAAAAGCAGTTTCTTGAGAAGCTAAGGCTGGTCTTTTGGGAAGAGTGTGGGAAGCTGAGCTTCTGGATCTTCTGGAAGGAGCCCAAGATAGAGAGGAAGGGGATGGACCAAGTTCTGGAGACCTGGTAGGGGATCTGGAGATGTATTTGTGAGAAGGAGAAGGCGGAGGAATAGGATAGTGGGCATCTCTGTCACATTTCTTCTTTTTGGAGTAGCAAGAATCACAAGCCCTGTTGTAGAATTTGGCTTCAGGAGTTGGAAGAGTGAATGTGCAAGAACTGCACATGTGGATGCACTGTTTGAAGGCATAGTCCCTGGGAGCAGTGAAGCAAGGAAGAGTAGAGTTGTCAAAAGCAGGGGATCCAGACATGATCTGTGGTGTAAAAGATAATGAAAAAGATAAGAGAAGATTTTTGTCAGTGATGAGTAGAAGATGAAGTGAAGGCGGACGCTCCGCATGTTAGCTGTGGGTGTATTTCATGAAATTGGCTGGGTCAAATTTATGCAAGATTCTGAGAGTCCTCTATGACTCTAAACTGGAAATTTTGTTAGTCCATCAAGACTTTAAACTGAACTCTGTGTTAGTCCCCCAAGACTTTAAACTGAGGACTGTTATTGGTTTAGTCCCCCAAGACTATAAACTGAGGAATGTGTGTTGTTGATGGAGTTGGTTTTGAAAGATTGGTGGAGGGCATCCACAGGGGGAGCCTCCAAATTTAGCAAAGGTAAGTTTGGGGGTAATTGATGGGCTGGCAGCTCTATTCACAATTACCCCAGAATGTTAGTTTTTTTCTCTGTGTGTTAATGTGGTTGATTTCTGGTTCTAAGATTATGATTTAGGTTTTTGAAGTCCCCCAAGACTTTAAACTGAGGGTTTTGAGTCCCACAAGACTTTAAACTGAGGGTTTTTGAGTCCCCCAAGACTATAAAATGAGGATGGTCCCCCAAGACTTAAAACTAGGGTTGTTTTATGGTTACATCCTATAGAGGGTGTGGTCAATTTTTCCTTTCTAAATCAAACTCAAGTACTAGTGGAATTACAGAGGGAATCAAGAGATGAAATGAAGTGTTCAGAATTAGCCTTGAACTGGTGAATGAGGTGTCTTCTGTTCTCAATGTCCTGTGGATATCTAGCAGGAGTGGACTGGAAGTAGTGAAGCAGAAGTTTTTTCGGTTGAGATGTGTTTTGTTGGAACTTGGCCTTGATAGCGGGCAAGTGATTTGTTGTTGGTGGTGCAATGGATCCTACATTGTTATCATCACTATCAGAAGATGGAGGAACTGAAAAGTCATCAGTTTTAAATTTGAAGGAAGAAATGAAAGTTATTTACCATCAGATGGACCAGGGATGGTGGAACTTGTTGTTTTATGGGTTGTTCCACACTTCTGGGAGGGGTGAAGCTTTTTGATTAATCTGGGTATCAGGATAGATGGCCTAGATCTTTTGGTTCTGGTAGAAGATGGACCAGGTTGAGGTTGAGGTGAAACTGTTGCAGAAGATAATGGACCAGGTCTGTAGCAAGGTTTCTTCCTAGATTGCCAGACATTGCAGGACGTTCTGTATGGATGGACAGGTGGTGTCATGACGCAGATTAGATTATTGTCAATGCAGTATTGGCAAGGACCCATTTCAGAGGCATGTTTAGGAAGAAGGTTGAACATGGTGGTTTGATGAAGAAAGAATTTTGACATTCTTAATTGTAGGGAGGATGTTGTCTTTCAACATTGTAAGGGGCCTTTGTTGTGTGATTTGGCGTTGTTTGGGCATGTCTTAATTGACATCTGTTAAGGAATTAGGTATTTTTCTGGTTTTATTCCGTGGATATTGGTTCTGCGTGTATGTGAGTACTATCATTGGATAGTTCCGGTTTTTCTCCATATTTTATGTCTTGCAGATATTTTTCATATTCTAAGTTTTAAGGGGTCATTTCCTCATTTTTTATTTAAAAAGATAGCTGTTTAATTTTTTTTCGTGTTTTACGGGCTAACATTAAGTCTAAGGGTTAAGTGCTTAGTACTGTTGAATAGAGATAATTTTTCTCTATATTTCATGTCACAATGTTGTTATAGGTAAATTCCGTGTTTTAAAGGTTTTAGTAGTTGTAGTTAGTTTTTCTAAGTAGATTGGGTGTTTTTAGTGGTTCTCTGCTTTCAGGGAGGCCGTGCCGCTTCAGGCGGCACCTCCGACGTCGGGCGGCCTGCCCGCCTCTGTTTTAGAATGTTGGGGAGCGCTTCTTGAGGGTTTTTTATGCAATTTGGCAGGTACAGGCACCAAATTGGTGGGTGCGCATGGGCTCTTAGATATGGGTCTGTGTGTAGATAGTGAATAAGACAGTTTAGGGCAACCTTAATCATCATACAGCCATCCGGAGGTGATATCATTGTTTCTCACTCAGTTTTCACTGTTTTCTGGCCACAATTGGCTTTGTTTTTTGCAAGTGAGTTCTTCATTTAACTTAACTTTGGCAACTGTTTTTTCTGTTATAGTCTTGCAAGCTATAGCAAGTATTAATGCTGTCTCTGGTGTAGATTTTCAGCCTACATCAAGTATCTTTTCTGTCTCTGGTGTGGACATTGCTCTACATTTCAGTTCTTTGGTCTGGTAGTCTGTCTGGGGACTACTTTCTTTGCTCATCAAGCATTCAAGTGTGTTAAAAAGGGGCTTTTGGTAAACAGGAATTAATTTACTGTAGCAGGTAAATCTCACTTGTTTTTCTAAAGGGACAGGGGTTATTCTCTCTTGTTTTTCTCCAACTCCCTTGGTCAAGGCCTAAAGCTAGTACTATAGGATTGTCTACAGTGGTATCTCTCCTGTGGTAAATATTAATAAATTAGCACAGCTGAGTTTTTAAATAATTGCTTACAAACATTACATATGTGGATGGCGATTGTTTGGAATTTCAGATAATATATGATTCACCCGCTCTCCAGATCAAGTACCTGTACCTGATGGTGGACCAAGACGCTTTATAATTTCAGGATAATGTTGAGTGGTATGCAGATTTGGCTTTGCATTAATATTTCTCCAACCCTCTTCCAGGCACTCACAATACTCTAACAGAAATTGATCTAGATCTTTAAGCTCATTAGTCTGTATATTTTTTAATGTCAAAAAATTGGTGATTGAGCATAATGTTACAAGTGAATTGAGAAGATAATAAAATTCTCTTGTTTTTTCAGCTTAGGAAGCTGAAGATTCAGATTCTTTAAATTTTTCAAACCAAAGGGGTATAAGTGACAAAGGGAAGTAGAGAGTATACGGCATGTGCCATTCTGCTGCCTTGAGGGATCCTGCCTTTTTAGATCATAATGATTTTGGAACTTGTGTTATCCAGGAAGGTCTTCTTACTTGATCAATTATCTTCCATACAACCTGTAGCTCTGCTTCTGTGATTTGTGGATTACTACTACCTTCATTTTCTTTCTCCTTACCTTTCCTTTTATTTTCTTCATCTCTAGCTGTCTTATTTGATGAGTGAGATCCTTCACTCTGTGATATGCTAATGCTCCTTTGCCTTAAGTTATACAATGAATTCCTACTGTCACTGCTGTGAGACTGTATTGAGGCCAAATCACTATATGGAGGAATAAATTTGGAGCTGGATGACCTACTCTGGCTTCTTGATCAATTTGTTCCCAATCCTTCATTATCTAGTCCATGATGACTTGATGACTGTCTTGAACTTGTAAGTCTTTGCTGCTTGTGCTGTCTTGTGTGTCTTGTATCATCATCATCATTATTTGTGGTGCTTAATCTACTTCTACGTTTTTTCAAATGTTTGTGCAGTGAAGTATCAGAAAAGAAATCGTCATCTTCTTCTCTTACATGCCAATTTTTATCCTTTTCCAAATTTCTTTCTAGATCTTTTGCTGCATTTTGGATTTTAAAATAGCTTAGACTGTGATCTTTTAGGTTGCCAAGCATATGTGAATGCATAACATCAATTGAGAAATATTCAGTTGGATGCCAATATTCAAGATTATTCAGCTCACTCCATTGTACCCCATGATTCTGAACAATTGATACATGCTCCCAATGTGACTTAGAATTTTTCCACTTTGTTGCCCAGCACATATGATCCTCATGATTCTGTAATGAAAAATTTCCCACATTCTTTTCACTAATTTGATCTTTAGAGATATTACAGAAAGAGCAGAACATTTTTGCAGAGTGACTCGAAAAGCCAGCCAATTTTTTTATTTCAGGAATGTCACCTATCAAAGAGAACAATGCAACTCTTATTTTCTGGCCTTGTGGATAAAGATGCGTCTTTTCAATCAATATACCATCCCATAGAGTTTGTAGATCACTAACCAGTGGTTTTAGAAGGTGATTAAGCTGTTCACTTGTTGGTTCTGTTGGTCCAGGTATAATAGCATACAAAAAAAGATTTTCCATTTTTTATATATCTTCTTGAGGTAGGTTCATACACACCATCATAATACTTCCTACAGACTTCTGATGATCTCCAATCCTATTGCCACCAGGCCTAAACCATTCAACATATAAAGTAAACATTAAGTTGCCTGAAGTTATCATATATTCATCATTATTGCTATCCAGAGCTGGAGAGGTAATGGGAAAGTTTTTCCAAATTGAACCATTGCAAAAATCCTTCATCAAATCACACTCTACATGTTCTGTCACAGGGGTTTTCTTCTCAATCAGAAGCTCAAATTTGAAAAGTTTGATCTTTTCCTTAAGCCAGTCAATAAAAAAATGGTGATGAAATTTTTTAAGAGATAAGTATTTTACATATTCTTGATGTTCCTCAATCAAATACAGCCTTTCATCACTTTTAACTGTAATTCGTCCTGCTCAAAACATTTTTAAATAGTGCTTTGATGATGAAAGAAACGGTTGATTGCAACATAGTATAGTTGGTTGAGATTCAGAGTTATACTAATAAAGAGAAAAGCATTTAGGACAGCATGTTTTAGTGAAAAATGATTGATTGAGCTTTAATTGACTAAAAACTGTATCTATTGAGCTTGGGATAAGGTGGACAATGCTATCAGAATCCAGTATTCCACCATCACCTAGAAGTTTGAGCTTCTTAATTTCTTCATCCAAAAATTGAGTACAACCTTCTTTCCTCAAATGATGAATCAGAGAAAGCTTTTCTGCCTGCCACATAATTATTTGGCTATACCGTTCCCCAATATTTGAGTTTCTAGAGACTGTTGAAGATACTTCTTCCCCCAATAGCAACTGCCCCTATTTAATAAATCATTGAAACATCATAAAGACTTATATTCTCACATTGAACTATAGATATACAGCTTACTGTTTCTGTGGATCTGGAACTTCAAATTTTAAGTGGATTGTTGGAAGAAATAACCATCTGGGCCTTCCTATTTCTTTCCTCTTGATGTTTTGCTTAAGAATTAGATCTTTTGAAAGCCATACCAACTTCAAAGGACCCAGAAGAAGTTTGATAATTTTTATTGACACATCCAAGATCTTGACATTGACATACATGAAAAAATGGAGGCATTGTAATTGTGATAATTGTAGGAATAAGTTAGCTATTGGAAGTTACCAATTGAAGGTATTCCTTTTTTTGAAAGGCACTAGCTAATATAAGCTACATTTTTTTATCAAAAGAATATGATGGAATATGTGATGAAATTATTTAAGTTTAAATGTTTAATTTTTAATCAGAAAAATTATATATTAATTAAAATTTATGTAGTCTACTTTATTTGTATTATGTATACTCTCTGCATTTGTACAACAATGCATGCATGTTTATCAGAATATTTTCTATCATAGAAAAAATTCTATTGTAAGCACAAGCATCTTAATTATTTTTCTATCAAATTCCTTCAGAGTTATATCTAACTACCCTATAATTATTTGATTTTGATAAAAATTCTTAGTTATGGACTAGAAGGAAATTAATCCATATTTTTAACATAATTATTTAAAAAATTACCCCAAAAATTAAAGTTAAAACTAAAAATAAGGTTAATATTTTGTAAAAAAACAATCACAAACATATTTCTTTCACTTTGAAAATTGGTCTGTACTAGGTAGAGTTTTCCATAAAGAAAAAATCAAAAATACTCAAATAATAGATGCTACAAAAGTGTTAACCTTAAAGCATTACAAAAAAGCTGAAACCTTGTATAAATTTTCATACATAAATGTGATGAAGTGAAACTCTAGTCTTTTTATTCAGGTTGAAAAAAAATTACTCAATGGAATATGTATTACTATCATATTGGACCAAAAATAATTTTTTGGTAATCAAAAAATGAACATAGCCTCACATTTATCAAATTATTTTTGTGGAAGAATTTTTTGAAAAGAAAGAAAAATCTGTTTCTCAAATGAGTCTGCTTTCATCACATAATCATTCTCTTAATTTTATACCATTCCTTTTGAGTTCAAATTTCATATAAAAATATAATTTATGCATATTATAATGCCATAAAGTTGAAATATTTCCTATTCTTAATTTTTGTGATATTTCTCCTTAAATAAACTTTGATCATAAAGTTTTGGAGCTCAACAATTTATCCTCCTCTTTGTTTAATTTTAATTGAACACTTTCTTAATCTAATTGTTTATGAACCCTAGTAGCTCTTACTTTCCTCATGGAAACCTGCCCACAAACACACGAACACTTAATAGAATTTTTAATGAGACTTTACCTCCATTGAATTCTCACTTTTGTAGATCTATACACAATTTGTGTCATTCAATTTTGGATATGTCACCAGAATCAAATTAATGGAAACAAAACTTTACTGAAGAGCAATTAGACATATTTTCATCATTCAACATGAATTCTTGCAACATCGTCTTTGAACTACCTCATCCAGAATCAAATTCAGTGGTTTCGGAAAAGTTTCCACCAATTTTTCGTGAATCTTTTATTGACCACCTTTGCATGTGCAGTTTCCTAGGGTCAACTTTTGTTTGGAACCTAGATTGGTTTGACAAATGGAACCAGATCTTGGCAAATATTCTCATTAAACACTGGGACAATTCCTTAAAAACCAATAATTTGCTTGAACATCCAATTGACTCAACTCAAATTAGCTTCTCAAATCAAATGGGAGTTCTTCACCATTGTTTTTTAGGTCATGCTGATAAATTAAGACTTGGGAAGGATTCTCATAGCTCTCAAGAAATAATCAAAGTGAGAAAGCATAAATATAGAATAAAAAAAAAGTATGAAAATCCCCTTTTTTTCAACTGTTTTTATTTATGACCTTTATTTCAAATAACAAAGATTCTTAGAATTCAGTTAACCAAACTAAACTTCTTAAACAACTTCCACATTGTGAAACTTATCACAACCTTTTCACAAACATCAAGTGTTGTTCAGACACCGAAATTGATAATGATGGATTGTTAAGACGTATCTTAATGCAATGGAGGTCTGAAGATTTTTCTAAAGTTGCACAATATCTTGACCAACAACACTTTGATATTGGAGATACTTCAACCTACTCTGGAAGTGTGCTAAAGGACTTGGCCTTGTACAAAAGAATCAGTTTGTTCTCAACATTATCCCCAAACCTTAATCCTTCTCATGTCCCCCAGGGTTTTCCGAATGACTTTTATTCTCCCTTATATCTTGCATCTCTAAATCCTCAACAACTCAGACTTTTAAATCCTCAAAATCCCATAAATTTACCTGCTCTCCTTGAAATTCTTTCATCCTCTAATATGAGTGATTGACAAACTTCCTTAATAATAGGTTTGCACACTCATACTTCTCATTTCCAGTGTTTGGGACACTTAGCCTTGAAAACAAAAATATAATTTGAATGATTACTATTATCATTAAAATTAATAGAAATAAAATTTGTCTTACATTGTTAGCTCCATTTTTTTCCTTTGAATCTTATACATGCTGAATTCTATACTTCCTTGTACAAAATAATTCAAAACATTTACTTCATTTTGCTGCCCCATTCTATAAAGCAGATCAACAGCCTGCTGCCCAACTGCTGGATTCCAATTTGGCTCCTATTTCAACATTGAACATATAAAAAATTTAATATTTTTGTTCTTAATATGAAATAAAAGACATTGAGCTCACCATTATATATACATTTTGAGCACACCTGAGATCTATACCCACTCCTGTAGCCTGAATTGTTCCAACCAAAACTTGGCAATTTTTATTAAAATGGAATTCATGCGTATTTTTGTCTTGCTTTGTCCTGCCGAGTTCACCTATAAGCTGGGTATACCTAATATTGTGGTCATCTAAAGCCATTTTTATTCTATTTTGAAATATTAGAAAATTGTTTTTAATAAGCCAACACAATTTTGTAAAACAATTCATTATAGAATCACTTACATCTGCAAAAAGTCTGCAAAGTTGGAGAATATAACAGCTTTTGGAAAATTTATACCCCTTTCACCAGACACTAAGTTTTTTAAGTGGCCTATAAGATGACACATCTTTGCGGAATGCTTCCAGGTGAAATCAAAAGTTGGAGTTTCATCCAGATTTTCCTAGATTGGATGGTTGCAGCATTTTCTTAAAATCATCAGCTCTCTTAAAAACTCATATGAGTCCCAAGGGATGTCAGCGCTTCTGGAGCGCCCATATTTCTCTGTGAGTCCTTTTTGAAGCACATCAAGTTTAGACCTCCATGGATCTGCTTGTTGAACCAATATCCCCCTTTGAAACTTTTTTGGAAGAGACAAAATTGCATCCTTTGTTCTACGTAGGCTTATGACTTTCATTAAGTGATTGATTGATTTAATACAATTAGCTTTTACTATTTGCAAACCTGGAAAAAGGAAATTCTTCCATAACCAGTGTTCTTGCCACTTTTTGATTCTAAGAAAAAATATTAGACTTTGAAGGTCAGTGGGCCTGTTCTGAAGTGGAGTTCCAGTCAAGCATAGTCAGTGTTGGGATTCCAAGTCAAATATTGTTTGAGCCCTCTGCGAGTAAGGATTTTTAATGTAACTAAAAGAATATTTATAAAAATTGATTATAAAAATTAAGTTTTAAGTTTTAGATATAGAAATGGGCACTAACTGAGCTTCATCTAAAACAACTATATACCAAAAGAGCTTTTGAGTCACCAGTATCTTTTTTTGGCTTTGATTTTTTGACATTGTTAGGCTAGCTGTTTCATAGGTCGTTAAAACAATAGAAGTGTTCTGTAGCTCATTGACATTAGTATTTTGACAATCCTTCCCATAAAGAACCTTGAAAGGAAGCGCATTATCTTCAAAGTGCACACTTATTTCATTGATCCAATTTGATATTGTTGCCAGGGGGCATATAATAAGTGTGGCTGAACTGCAATTAATACCTTCTTGATTTTCCAATACCTGGAATTGTCTTGCTTCACTTTGAATTGCACTTATAAGAGAAAGTGTTGACAGTGTCCTTCCCAAACCCATATCATCAGTGAGTATTGACCCGTTTCCTTCAAGGGTTAATTTATTGTTAGGAAACTGATCTTTATAGTCATCGAATCAAGTTCTAAGCCAATGGTTGTCCTGGTGCCTCCACATAATATCCAACTTTTCCTTTAAAATTTTTTCATTTTCAATCATAAAAATTATTGCTTGAAGTTTATGTGTTTTTAGAACTGTTTTGATTCCTCAGATAAGTTGATCAGCTTTCCAATCTTGAGTACTCTGAGATATTTGGAAAGAGCCTTCAGAAATTACATGCGGGATAATAAAAAAGATAGTGGAGTCGTAGTTCAGGATCGGACATAAATCAATTTGAGCAGAAGAAAATGCTTCTTTAGCAAGACTGATTAGTGTACTTGAAGAAAAGAGGCATCCCCAAAGTTGATACTGATTACCAAAAACTGGAACCAAGTAAGCATGAAAATAGAAAGGCTTCATAGGATTCAAGGCACTTCTTTGGTTTAAATGGTGAGATCCAGACCCAATGTCACCCAATAGTGGTCCAATGTGCTGACTCTGCACTTGAGAAAGATTACCAAAAAGGGTTGGTTTTCTTTCTTCAAATAGTCCAAAAATATGAACATTCAAATGGCCTCGCTGTAAAATTGTGGGGGTTGGTGAGTTTCGAAATATTGAAATAACATTCATATAAATTTTATCAATTGTTATTGAGAACTGTCCAACACATCTGAGATTTGACATATTAAGTAAGAATAGTATCTGAAGATAGTGGTTGTTAAAAGATGAATTGAAGCAAAAAATGAATAATCAGTTTTGAATAAAAGGACAAAATAACTTTTTAGCATATGTTATGATAAGCTCATAATTCTTTCACATGTATTATTATTGTATTTTTAAAAAATATTGGAAGTAAATCAATGATAACTTAAATGAATAATATGGTTTAAAGATAAATCTTGAGCCTATAGAGTAATTTTTGGTTTGTGGAGGAAGAAAAATTTTCTCAATAAAAATGTGCTTTATTGTTACATTATAATCACAAAATAGAATAATTTCACTCTTATTACACTTATTTATGTTTCTGTCTAATAGTAAAATTCTTTAGATGTCAGTTCAAAATCCAAATTGAAACTACTACCTAGAACAATGTCAGTACAGTCTAGTATATAAGTATGATATAATAGTTTTATTTTATGGTCCTACTACTTATTAATAAATGATTTAGTGATTAAACCTCAGGGGAAGACTAATAGAATAGTTATACTCAAATTAAACTCACAATACTTGGATTTAAATGTGTGCTAGTGGTGGAAAATAGAAGAATAAAATATAGTTATAGCTTTTATAAAGATAATATCAATTTATAAGGGCTTTATAATATATTTCTGAATGTTAATAATTGTAGTGTAATGTTTGTTTGAATTGTAGTAATTGAATGATTATAATAAACCGTCAAAATCCCTCCTTACTTATACCCAAATCCACTGGAGTGCACAGACCTTCAATCCAGATGATGTCACTGCTATCCCCGGCAATTACAGCACTGTGAGGGCCCATCACCTCCCCATGGCGTCCACTTCAAGCAGTTTCAACACCCAGACCTCCAGTAAGGACCCTCCATCACTATTAATAATAACACAGAGTCATACCATAAATAGAAAACCCAGATAAAAGCGGATACCATAAAGAAACAGGTAAAATAAAAGATCAAAAAGAGATTTAATGAAACTAAAAGCATATAAAGGAAACAAATAAAATGTCCAAGCCCCCAATAACATCCCCAAGCATCCACATTAACCCAAAAACATATTTCCAACCCATAAATCCGTGAATAACCATCCAAGGAAGTAATTTTAGTTGTCCAAACTGGGTGTATGCGCCTGTTATAGGTGTCTATGCTTCTGTAGGCGTTTTGAGTCCACTGATTTCGTCCATATGACCTAAAATAAGCAGAAAAACAAAGGTTATAGGCTATTAAGGGGCTAAAACCCACTTATATACCTAAATATACATAATATACTGCATATTTCACTGAATATGAGATTTATGTATACATATAAGCTTATGTATGTCAATAATTACTTCATATCACTTAAGATAAGTATATTATGACTCCATTAACACCTTAATAAGTATTATTAGGCCATGGATAAGCTATTTAAACTATTATAAATTATATAATAGAATAATAATTATATATATATATATTAAAATAATATATATTATTATTTTAACCTTATTTTTAAGATATAAGCTTAATCTAATTAAGGTTATCTTATTTTAAGCATAAGAAATACTCAGTCCTAAGGATATTTAGGCTGACAAACAATGTCTTGATACTAACATACTTTTTGTAAGTCTTTGGACAGACACTTATGGTGATCTCAATAATATTAAAATTGATTTGAATTGTATGTTTTATCAAATATCTATGTAGTCTAGTGTAATAATTGAGATACTACAGTTTAACCTTCTGTTACCAACTTGGCAATAAAATATATGTAGATGTTCTTAGAAAGAATATCAAATTTTGCTTTCCACAAGATGCAAAAGTGAATATTATTATATGTTAAGTGATATGTTCAAGCTTTGCTCAATCTGTGCTCAGCTCAAAATCAAAGTAATCACCAAGCTCCAAGAAACCTTTGATTGAGTTCAGTTTAACCTAGGTCTAACTGATTACCAAATCTTTGTCCAATTAATTTAAATCTGGTTTCACAATGAACTCCCAACAGCCTTCCAACAGCTTTCCAACCACTTACCAACATTTTTAAATGAGGGGTATTGCTAGCAATACCCCCCAAATTTTCTGTGGTGTATAATCCTTCTTTTATCTTCCCCATATTCATCTCTTCATCATTTCTTCAACATCCCACTCCAACTACATAAACTTATTTCTACTTTTATGAGTACCATCATCAGTATGAAAGATCATGCTGAACCATGTGACCTCTGCAAGAAATATGAAGTCCCTTGCTTGATGTCCTTTCCAAATCCTCCTGGAAGAACTGCTTGTGATCTCTGTCGCTTCAAAAAAGTTAAATGCGTCCGGACAACTTCTAAACCATCTTTCAATCCTATTTCTGGCCCATCTACTGCTCCAGCTTCTATTTTATCTAAGAAAAGATTATCAAAAATACCTGTATTCTGGAAAAGGATCAAGGGTAAAACTAAACCACCATCTCCAACTTCATCTCTAATCCCTCCTTCTCAAGATCCTTCACCCATACTTCCAGTTTCTTCTTTTTCTTTTGCCCAGAATTTATTTCCTGGGTCCCAAAGTAAGCCTTTTAATAATTATTTATCTTTTCCATGCTAATCCCAACAATGCCTTTTCCATCTTTTAGCGATTAAAATCAACAACTCTGATGATGTAGGTCAATTCCAAATGGACTAGATAAATCACTATCCTAAATTTCATAGATATCTTTTTCTTGAATTTACTTAAAATATAAAGAGAAATATTTTATCCTACTTCCAAGACACTCCCGCCAATAATCATGAAGATTTAATGAAGAGAAGATTTTTGATGCAGAGTATTGATGATGATGAAAAAATTTCAGCAAAATTATTTGTTTTAATCTTATAGTTTAGTGCTTTAGTGAACATGAATCCTGATATTTTCTTCATATAAAATTGTTTTAAATTGATTTCTTTATAAATTTTCATTTTGAAATAAAATCTATTTGACTCGTGATGCTTCCAACTACTGAGAGAAAGGTTTGAATCCCTTCAGACTCCCCTATACCATTCTCTACTCATGTCCATTAAGAGAGTAGGATCTACACCTACTGAGCTGAATACTTGATTCCATTCTCATCAAATGATCCAAATACTCCTGATTCCACTCTCTTTGATTGAGCCAAATACTTGATCCAATTCTTGCCATAAGGTCCTCCAAGCTTCATACCATTTAGCCTATTCAAGGCACACTACTTTTCCAACTACCAAATCATCCTTCAAAAATTTCATCATCACAACATTCAAACAGACCACCCTTTAATAATTTATCTTTTAAATAATAATAATCACCATATTTTCACCATGTTTAGCACCATAATTTCATCATCCATCACCTCCACACTATTAACCACTGCCTTTTCCAAATCAAACATACACCCCTTTTCAAAATTTGAGTACCAGTGATAAATTAAATAATTTGTTGATCATTAGTTGAAAAGCCTTCATAGAAAATTTTGAATTACCAGTTTAGCTGTCTTGGTGGACAGTGATAAATTAAAATGAGTGCATAGAGTTGCATAGAATATTCCAGTTTAAGGTCATGGGGGACCCATCTTGTAAATCTCCTTTAAATTGTCCAAATAACGATTGAATTGCCAGTTTAATGTCATAGAGGACAGATAATAAGTGATTTTCCAGTTTAGGGTCATAGTGGACCAAACTTTTTAAACATGATCATCCATAAATCTTGATAACTTCTTCTTGAATTCAATTTAAAGTCTTGATGGACTAACAGCTCCTTTATAACCTCTTGAACAAAAGTCTTGAAAAATTAGCCAGTTTAAAGTCTTGGAGGACTAACAGATCCAGTAACGTAAAAAAATCTTGAAAAATTGGCCAGTTTTAAGTCTTGGAGAACTAATAGCTCCAATAACGTATAAAATCTTGAAAAATTAGCCAGTTTAGAGTCTTGGAGGACTAACAGTTATTGTGAAATATGATCTGGTAGGTATCAAAATTTGCTATACCCTGTCTCCTACCTAAAATAAATGAATAACTAAAAAGAATAAAAAGTGTAAAATCAAACTAAGATTTATAATAATTATTTATTTAAGTAATTAATTTTATTATTTTATTATTTTTATTATTTTATTATTTTTATTATTTTTATTTTATTTTATTTTTTTATTTATATATATTTTTATTTTATTTTATTTTATTATTTATTTATATTTATTTTATTATTATTATTATTATTTTATTTTTTTATTTTTTTTTAAAAAAAAATAAGAAAATGATAAACAAATTTGAAATATATAATTTATGAAATGTAAAATAAAATTTTAAAAGACGCCCCCCGGCCAAGTTATGAGCCATACCCTCAACATCATACCCACATCCAAGTTGAACTTGATGTGGTTACAAAGATTTTTGAGAAATTGAAAATACAAAATTAATAAATGAAAGTTTAGAAAAACAAAATTTTATGATAATGATCACTAGGTGGGCTCCCTCCAATTTGTAAAAATGATTGGAGACCACCAGTTATCCTTCTCTTTGGTAATAATTATATATTAAATAAGCTTTGAAAATAAGAAAATAAAGAAATAATAAAAGGAAACAACAAATGAAATATAAGAAAAATAAAATAAATTCGTTCTTCATTTCTATTGATGAGCTTCATTAGGGTTTGTAGTGCTCCATTTTAAAGTCTTAGTGGACTTCTTGTTATAAAAAAGGCAAATACAGGATTCAACTAGAAACAAAGTAAGAATTATATCAAACATTGTGGGGTAATTGTGTATAGTGCAGCCAGCCCATCAATTACCCCCAAATTTGCCAATATTTAATTCAGAAGGTTCCCCTGTGAACACTTCTACCAATGAAAAATTTATCATTCCAACAAATATCTCCCCCATAATTTTTGTCCCTTTTTAAGAGTTTTAAGAATTTTCAAATGAATGTCTTCATAAATTTTGTAAAATTTTGTTAATGGTTTTGTCCCCCATACCATAGTAAAACAACAGTAATATTTTTAATAAGAAAGTAGTTTATCCTCATTCCTGAGTTAAACTTCAGACGATTATAGAAATAGTTTACCCTCATTTCAGAGTTTCCTTTAAAACAGTTTTAGAGATAGTTTACCCTCATTTCAGAGTTAACTTTCAACACACCTGGTGCCCCTAGGATAGAATTGTTTGACTTGATTGGCCGCCACCCTTTTCTTTAGAACTACTCCATCCAATTCTTCCAAAACATATGAACTTCCAGACACCTGTTCTCTGACTTTATAAGGTCCATTCCACCTATCCGCAAACATCTTCCCCCACTGGCTTTGCAAACTCCTATTTTGCACCAAAACCATATCTCCAGTCTTCAAAGGTTTCCTGATCCTGTGTGCTAACCTTTCATCCCAATACCTTACTGACTGGTTTCTGATTTAAATCATTCTAGAATATGCTTTTTCTAAGTATTCTTCTTTCTTCTCCAGCTGCATCATTCTTGCACATAAAAATTCTCCAGTAGTGTTAAAAGTATCCCAATCTACTCCACAATATGATTCAATCTATAAATCAACTGGTAAAACTGCTTTTTGTCCAAAAACTAGTTTGTAGGGTGAATATCCAGTTTTCCTTTTGGCAGTGACTCTGTCAGCAAATAATACTAAGGGTAAATAGTGCCTCCATTTTTCAGCACTTGTTACACACATTTTAACTAATCCATCCTTTATAACTTGATTCCCTCTTTCAACCATTCCTATAGCTTCAGGATAATAAGGGGTTACTGCCCTAACATTTGATACAACCTTTGATATAGCTTCCATAAATTCTGCCCCAAATTCAGGTCCTCCATCAACCGTTACCAATTTCATAACCCCATATCTATACACCCAATCCTTCAACAAGAAATCTGCCACATTTTTGGAATTTAAATTAATAAGAGGCGCTGCCTCTACCCAACCACATAAATCATCTCTTGCTACAATTAAATAACTATATCTCCCCTCTTTTATATGAACAGCATCCAAACTAATCCTACCAAAAAGAGTGTTTTCACCAGTTGCATGTTCAGGCTCTTTTGGCCTTAAATAATTCCTTCTTTGACATTATTCACATGACTGAACCCATTTCTTAACAAACATCTTTATACCAGGCCACCAAAATCTATCAGTAATTGGTCTATATGTCTTGCATATTCCCCTATGACTGAGATCTTCATGCAGTGCTTTCATAACCAACTCTTGCGCTTACTTTTGGGAAACTACTACTTGAGGATTTGTATACCTGCTTTTCATCAATATTTTTCCAGATATAAAAAATACTGGGGTATTTATTTTGATAGCCATCCAGTCATCATCATTGCATTTCTCTGGCCTTTCCAGAGTCAAAAAATATTTTACCAAAACATAATAAAACCCAGTCTGTCCCCAGACCTCATCTTTAAAATCCAATAAAATAAAATCCAAGGGCACTTCCCTATCACCTATATCATCTGCATTTTCATGAGCCATAAGCTTCTTTGATTGAGTTTGATTGATAAACAAATAAAAATTTTCATCTTTAAATTTTGAAACTTCAAATCTCCATTGAACCTAATTTTTATCAACCTCTTTACCACCCTTTTTAGTATCTCCTGCTTCATCATCATTTTCCAACCTCTGCTTTACCAAATTTATATCTACACCCAACCTCTCTTTGACCAAATTTTCTAAACTTCCAACTTATACACCATTAACCAATCTACTACCATCCCATACTAACACATCATTCTCATCCACATATACACTTTCCACACTTTCATTATCCTCATATCCCACATATTCATCCCACTTTATACAACCAGCCAGTTTAACCTCATGGGGGAGGTCTCATTCACAATCATCTATAAACAATAGTCCTGCCAGTTTAACCTCATGGGGGAGGTCTTCATCACAATCATCTATACACAATAGTCCTGCCAGTTTAACCTCATGGGGAAGGTATAGAAAAACTTTAGCTTCTTTAGTGCTGGCTTTAATAACCGGTATATCTTCATCAAATTCTTCTGAGTCTTAATCCTCTTCAGTTGGTGGCCTTCTTGACAATCCATCTGGCATAGTAAAAATTTTGCCAGGCTTATGATCCAAATCAAATGAGAAATGCTGAATAAAAGCTACCCATCTAGTCATGGGAGCATTTGGTAAACTTGGGGAATTGATCATCTTAATTAAGGACTTTGCGTCCACTTGAAGTTTGAAGTGATGTCCCCATAAATCATTTTGAAATTTCTTCAAAATTTTTGCCACACCACAGAGTTCCAATTTTGATTTAGAATATCTTGATTCCACCTCAGTAAAAACTACAGATTCATACCTGACTGGTCTTATATAACCAGCTTTATCCATCTGAGACAAGACTGCCCCAGAAGCAATCTGACTTGAGTCAACTGCTAAATAAATCCTACCAGCATCTTTTCCGTAATCTAACTTTTGAAGGACAATATCTTCTACAACCACCTTCTTCAACTTTTCAAACACCCTTTCACACTCTTCATCCCACTCCCAGTCTGCATCCTTCCTAGTTAACCTTCTCAATGGAGCAGCCAATAAAGAGAAATCCCTAATAATCATCCTAACATAAACACATACTCCCAAAAATCCTCTAACTTCAGTAGTGTTTCTAGGTCTTGGCCAAGATTGAATTTTATTGACTTTTTTCTTTGACATAATTTGGCCTTCCCTACACACCACATAACCAAGAATCTCCAAAACTGGAACACAACAAGAAAATTTAGAACCAGAAATATTTAAACCAGCTTCTTCAATCCTAAACAACATCCTTTCCAAAATTACTACATACTCCCAAATAAACCTCCTAATAACTGGATTCTCCTCCAACACTTCATTATCATAATCAGTTGAAGGACCTTTAATTCCACCATACTGTGGAATATCATCTTGAAGAATCCAAGCCATTTGGGCTTGATAAACAGCAACAGAATTAGTAGTGCCTTGAGGTAATCTAGTCAGCTGTAACTGTCTAAGAGGAGTATCAAAAGTTGTCAGAGGTCTTGAATCCGGATATAATTCTCTTTCACCATAGCCCCCCATAATATCTCCTAAACCATAACACAATCTCCCGACAAACGCTTCCACAAACTCCTCAGCACTAGGTGGTATACCAGCATCCTTTATTGTAACCCTATTTAATTCCCTAAGATAATGAACTACTCTAAGTTTTCCATTTGGTTTCCTGATACAGAATACCGGACTTGAATAACTTGATGATGATTGCTCATACATTCCAGTGCAAATCTGTTCTCTGACAACTTCAATATAATCTTTTTTTAATGTAGCCGGAATTGGGATTGGTTTTTGCTGCCACAGTTCATGGCATACCACAGGAATCTTGTAAGGCTCCCCATAAGAATGCTTCAACACACCCCTCTCCTCTTCTACAAAAGCAATGGCCTTCTCTCCCTTGACCATCACATCCAACAACAACTTCTTCTCTTATCCAGACAACCAACCATCAGGTCCAAAATTAACAACACCTAATCTATCAAAAGTGATTCTTGATGTTTTAGAAAATTCAGGTGGATTCTTCACCAAAGGACATTCATAAGGATCTCTTTATAACCTTGTTCTTCTCAAAGGTGGATTTAATTCAGCGGGTAGCAGTTCATTCATCGGTTGGATTTTATTTCCTACCTTCTTATATTTTGCTGCTCCCACATTTACATAAGCTTGAGGTAAAATATTAATTTTTGTTTCACCATTAAAAATTTCATCAAAGGCATTCCCTTCTTTGTCAGAATCAGAATAAGAATAATCAGAAAAATATTTTAATTTATTTTTAAATTTAACCCTCTTCCCTTTTCCCTTGTCTAATTTTTCAACAAATTTTCCAACACCTTTAATTCCCCTATCCAACATAAAATCACCCGTAAAAAAAGTTGGCAGTTTATCCTCTTGCTGGAGGACCGGAATTGAATTTTTACAAAAATTATTTCTTTGTGTTTTAATTATACTAAGATTTTTTATAGAATTTTGATGAAATAATTTCAGTTTACCCTCTTGCTGGAGGTCCGAAATTGAATTGTCACAAAATTCTTTTTTTTGAGTTTCATTTATACTAAGATTTTTTATAGAATTTTTAGGAAATAATTGCAGTTTACCCTCTTGCTGGAGGTCCAAGAATATACCATTCCAATTTTTATTTAACATAATATTTCCCATCTTCCCTCTTGATCCATTCTTGAATGTGATCAAAAATCTTGACAGAGAAGTGAGACAAACCAAGAATTTGAAAACATAATAAAATTTTAATGTATTATTAACAGAAAATAATTGAGAATCCACTTGAATTTTTTCAAAGTGAGCTGACCTATTGCAATCCGGGATCTCATCCTGGGGCAAGATTGCAACTTTAGAGTGATCAGCCTCTGCTACCCCATAAATGAGGGTCTCCATAATCCCCCTCTAAAAATAATTCACCAGAAGCAGTCTGTTTTATATTCCGCTTCTTGGTGCAAGTGCAACATTGACACATAGTGGTCACCCCAGGCCTAGTTTCCCAACCTTCATCTTCTGGGGGTGCTAGACGCATATGAAGCCTTCTCATATTGTCCCCTGTAATTTTAAAACTAATACCCATACCAGCTTAATAGCCAATCTTCACTTGAAAATTAATCAAAAAAGGACCACCAAGAACTGTTTTAACAGCTCCTCTGGCCACATAGAAATGAACCTTTCCAACCAATCCACCAACACATATCTTAACATGCTCTGCTGTACCCATCAGCTCAGTAGCATGCCCTCCAATACCTCTGAGATTACCACCAGTGCCAGATTTAATCTGAAAGCCTATAATTGTTGCTTGCTCTAAAGAAATCAAATTAATTTGAGACCCAGAATATACCAGGGCCTTAACCTCTCTACCATTGAGAGTAACCATCAAATAACCTAAAGGAGCAGAAAAATGAGTTTCCAGCTCCTCACCAAACTTCTCCACATTTTCACATATATATTCCACCTCTCCAGTGGACACTCTTCTCCTTGTCAGATGCTTCTTCTGCTTTTCTGCAAGGGCTGGACTAATCGTAAATAATTTGCCTAAGGATAAAGAAATTTGAAGTTGATTCAATCTTCCTAAAACCGTTTCCAGTGCATTCTGTTGTCCAGAAACAATGGGCCTCTCATATTGAGCCCTATATTTTGTTACCTTGACCCTGGGAACCTCTTGGGGACCCACATTGCCATATTCACTACTAATAACCCTAGCTCTATCACCAGCTACTTTCACTAATCCAGATCCATAACTGGTCCTCCTTACCCCTTCCATAGGAGTAGGACCACTAAAACTTGGTCTGGGGAAAGATTCCAAAGGTGCATCCTCCTCAGAATCCTAATCTTTGTCCACAGGCATAGGCTCACCATTTAAATCCAACTTTCCAAAACTAGGAAGCCCCCTATCAGCCATCCCCTTCTGCATATTATAAATTTCATCCTTAGAGTAAAGTTTATTTTCCAGATTTTTAATTTCTGCCTTGCCCAGTTTAGCCCTTATTTGGCTCTGAATGCTACTCTTAGCTTTAGTAAAAGCTGCTCTTCTAGCAGCATTGACATTGTATTCACCCGCCATACAACTTTCCTCTGCCCTAACTACAGAGGATAACTTCAAACCACCAAATGAAGTTGAATAAGTGGCCTTATTGACCTCTTTACCTTCTCTTTATCTACCTTTTCAACATCTTTACCATCATCAACATTACCACCTTTAACCTTTTCTTCATCATCTCCAGGTAACTCTTCAAACCTGGTCCTTTTCCCCAAATACATATTCCTCCTAACCAAATCCGAGGGAGCTTGACCTTCACTGGGCTTGATGAAAGATCCATCAGGGAATTTATATACCTTTCCATCAAATTTTACTCTACCAGCATCCAAGTCCCTATCCAAAAAAAACATTGAACAGCCTTGTGTCCACTCCTATTACAATAAGATCACCCCCTGGGCTTGCCATATCCACCTCTAAAACCATTCCCACCATTAACATTGCCGGAGAACCGGTTACCATTTCCATTAAATCCATAATTCCTCCTCTCATAACCTCTAGATTGGTAAGAAGAAGAAGTTGAAGTTGATGCCACAGGTTCTCTATTGGCTTTTTGAGTCTCTTGAACAAATATCTTTTATTGTTTAGTTAAATCGGCCAAGTGATTGACCATCTTGTTGTCTACATTTCCCTCAACTTTAGCAACAGGCTGTCCCATCTGAGCCTTCTTGGCTTTTTGAGCTTGAATCATGATATTGTTTTTTCCAGCCAATACTCTACTAATCTTGCTAACATATTGAGTACAAGATTCATGATATTTGCCCAGTGCCATGAGTTTTAAGTAGCCTTGAATAATCCCCTTGATGATCTCCAAAGCCGGCAGTTTCTGTTCACCATTTGGCAGATCCTTCATCAAATTTTTCCTAGACAGTTCTTTAAAAACATCCATCCTAATATCCCTACTAAAATAAGACCAGAATAGATCCTTGGCCTGATTTTCATGAACCAATTCCTCCACCAAAATCAGATATTCCTCCACTTCATCAAACTGTCCACCATATTAGAAACACCACCTTTAGCTTGCCAATCGCTGAAAATCATGTTGAGGTCCACCATAGTATACCTGACAACCCATCTATCAACCATATTTTTTGACAACCTTATCCAATCAAACCTTTTATAACCCTCCATAGCAATTAATTCCTTTTCCACCTCTCTGTCAACAATAAAAAACCTGATCTGCTTTGCCATATTCAGGTTAGTAACTCCATCCACCAAATCAGCAGCCTCATATCTGCTCAAAAACCATTTAACTTCTTCCCCATTAAACTTGGGCCCATCCCAAGAAACAATCCTAACTGATGGTGTCATAGGAAGAGACACACCAGATCCAGCAGCAGAATACATCCTAATAGATTAGATTAAAGTAAAAGTGTTCCAATAAGTCACCACAGGAAATCTGGGAGTGAACTGCTAGCAGTTCCCTCTATTTGAAACAATCAGGAATTTGTCAGGAAACTGTTGGGAAACCATCCTGAAACTTTCAGAAATATGTTTTTAAATCTGATGAAAAAACATTGAAAAAATAAATTGTCACAGATTGAATCCAGAATAATCCCTCCTTGAGCAGAGCTTAGGAACCACATTGAACATCAGTTAATCTTAGGTTTGGCAAAAGGTTGAACAACATCACTTAGCATACCTTAATATTCAAATATTAAACTTGAATATATGTTGTGTGTTTGATATAGATGCATATGCATCTGAATTAGCATGGTGGATACTTATTGCATGTTAAAAATTGATGTGAAATGCCTATCCAAAGTGTATGCATAATGACTATGAAGAATAAATATGAATAAAAAATATGCATAAAAATATGCATAGTGATTATGCATAATAAATATGCATATTGAATATGCATAAAAATATTAAAATTGAATATGCATTAAAAATATGCATATTGAATATGCAAAAAAAAGGTGCATATATGTATATGAATAAAATATATTAATGCATATACATCTGAATAATGAATATGCATAAATATGCATATGAATATGCATAAATATGCATATGAATATGCATAAATATGCATATGAATATGCATAAATATGCATATGAATATGCATAAATATGCATAATGATTGAAAAATGCAAAAAAATAATGCTTAACAAGTATATTTTATGCATCAATAGAAATATGCAATATGAATTCATATTGAATACAGATAACACTGGCAAACCAACTTGACCAAAACTCATACTAAATTTTCATTCTGGACTAAAGGTGTGAGGGAAGGAAGAAAAACAGTCTGACATTAGAAAAATGCTACATGCACTCATTTTGTAGCAGAGCAAATGAGAAGTGCTGAATTATGGTTGGTGCCCATAATTTAGTATGATATCATAATTTTATTTAATTGTTTTCAATATTGAAAAGACTTTAGGTCGGTTGGTATGGATCTAGCTGTGCCAGGGTCTAATCTAATTATTTTAACAATTTCTTAATAATTAACAGGTTTTAATACAAAAACAGGTTGTATTTTTTGTGGGATATTGGATATGATAAGGTCTTTTGTAAAAAAAACTTATATTGTTTAAAAATATTCCTGAATCAGATGTGGGATAATCACTACAAAAAATTGTAGTACTGTTGGCAATAAAATATATGCACAAGCAGTAAAGAAAGGAATAAGTGCACCCTTTTTGTGCAGTGGGAATCATTAGAGTGGAATTGTGGATGAAAAATATAATTCATTATTACTATTTTATTTGATCAAAAAATTTATAATATTAAAATGAACTATTGATTCATTGGTATTTGACCTTTGTGCCTCACTCATATTTATCATTTGATTAATTTTTTTGTCACCATTATGTTATTAATATTATAATTATTGCAAAAACTCGTTGTGGTCTTCCAACATTGGCAGGGGCCTTTGTTGTGAGGTTTGGTGCTGTTTGTGCATGTCTTAATTGACATTGGTTGAAGAATTTGGCATTTTTCTGGATTTATTCTGTGAATATTTGGACTGCAGTTATGTGGGTACTACCGTTGGATAGCCCCGGTTTTTCTCTACATTTCATGTCTTGTGGACATTTTTCATATTCTAAGTTTTAAGGGGTCATTTCCTCATATTTCATTATAAAAGATAGCTGTTTAATTTTGTTTTTCATGTTTTACAGGCTAACCTTAAGTCTTAGGGTTAAGTTCTTAGTACCCTTAGATAGGGCTAATTTGGCTCTAGGTTTTATGTCTCAATGTTGTCATAGCTTAATTTTGTGTTTTAAGGGTTTTAGTAGTGGTAGTGCATTTTTCTAAGTAGATTAGATGTTTTTAGTGGTTTTCTGGCTTCAGGGAGGCGGGGCCACTTCAGGTGGCCCCGCCGCCTCTGTTTTAGGAGGTTGGGGAGCGCTTTTGAAGGGTTTTTATTCAATTTGGCTGGTACAGGTGCCAAATGCATTGCTGTGCATGGATTCTAGAGGGGGGTCTGTGTGTATTTACTGTATAAGACAGTTTGGGGGAACTTTAAGAATCATACAACCATCTGGTGATTATATACGGTTTCTCAGGCAGTTTTCACTGTTGATGGCCACTATTTGGCTGTGTTTTTGTTGCAAGTAAGTTCTTCATTTAGCTTTACTAGCAACTGTTTTCTCTGTTATAGTCTTGCAAGCTATATCAAGTATCATTGCTGTATCTGGTGTGGATTTGAAACCTACATCAAGTATCATTGCTTTCTCTGGTGTGGACATTGGTCTGCATTTCAGTTATCTGGTCTGGTAGTCTATCTGGGGACTACTTTCTTGGCTGATCAAGCAGTCAAGTGTATTGTAAAAGGGGCTTTTGATAAACAGGAACCAATTTACTGTAGCAGGTAAATCTCACTTATTTTTCTAAAGGGACAGGGGTTATTCTTTCTGGGTTTATTCCAACTCCCTTGGTCAAGGCCTATAGCTAGTACAATAGGATTGTCTACATTGTGTGCCCAATGCATGCCGGGTGATGTTACACTTTTTATAATATTATTAAATAAAGGTAAAAAAATATGAAAATTATTTGTTTTACAAAAAATAAATTGATATCCAAAAGCAATATGAGGGATAAAAAGGTAAAATAAAAGGGATCAAATATAAAATAAAAAATTAAAGTAAAATTCCTGCAATCAAGAGCAAGTAGACATGATGGGGTGAAAGCCTACCAGTGGCACTAAACTTGGACTATAATTTCTTTTTTGTAAAAATAAAAAAAATCCACTTGAGCTTTACCAAAACTTCAGTATGACAATTTTGCCATATCAAACAACTTCTAATGCAATTATTGAAGGAAAATTCATTTTCATTGCAATAGAGAGAATTGATTACATCAGACTGCATGTGACCAAAAGTGTCCAGCACAAGTTCGGCCAAACTTGTGCTGGAAAATTTTATGATGGAGAGTAGCTAGAGTAGAATTTTTCTTCAGATCATCTGGTTTTTCTTATAAACATGTTCACAGGTATTTGATCTTTGTGCCTCACTCATATTTATCATTTTATTGATTTTTGTCACCATTATGTTATTAATATTATAAGTATGGCAAAAACTCGTGTGCCCAACACATACCAGGTGATGTTACACCTTTTATAATATTATTAAATAAAGGTAAAAAAATATGAAAATGATTTGTTTTTTGACAAATAAATTGATATACAAAAGCAATATGAGGGATAAAAAGGTAAAATTAAAGGGATAAAATATGAAATAGAAAATTAAAATAAAATTACTGCCATCAAGAGCAAGTAGACATGGTGGGGAAAATGCCCACCAGTGAGGCTAAACTTGGACTAAAATTGCTTTTTTGAAAAACAAAAAAGTGCCAACCTGAGGTTTAACAAGACTTCAGCAGAACCATCTAGCCATATAGAACAACTTCTAGTGCAATTATTGAGAGAGAATTGATCACACCAGATTGCATGTGACCAAAAGTGTCCAGCACAAGTTCGGCCGAACTTGTGCTGGACACATTTATGACGGAGTGTAGCTGGGGTAGAATTTTTCTTCAGTTAATCTGGTATTTCTTATAAAAATGTCCATTGGTACTTTATCTTTGTGCCTCACTCATATATATCATTTGATTAATTTATTGTCTCCATTATATTATTAATATTATAAGTATAGAAAAAACTCATGTGCCAAATGCATACCAGGTGATGTTACACCTTTTATAATATTATGAAATAAAAGTAAAAAAATATGAAAATGATTAGCTTTACAATAATTTAAATAGATATTAAAAAATAGAGAAATAAAAAAGTAAAATTAATCTCAAAGAGATAAATTATGAAAAACAAAATACTAGTAAAATTCTTGCTCTCAAGAGCCAGTAGAAGTGTTGAAAAAAATGGGAGCCATCAGGGATAAATTTTAATAAGTGACCTTTTTTTATAAAGATAAAAAATTATACACCTGAGGTTGGGAAGAACAACAGGTGGATGATTCAGCTAATCAAAACTACTTGTAGTGAAGTTTAATAAAAAAATGTTTTCTTGTTGCCATAGAGAGAATTGATCCCATCTGACTGCACGTGACCAAAAGTGTCCAGCACAAGTTTGGCCGAACTTGTGCTGGACACTTTTATGATGGAGAGTAGCTTGGGTGGAAATTTTCTTCAGTTCCTTCATCTTGTATTTCTCATAAACATGTCTACTGGTATTTGATCAGTCTGTATCTTTTATATTTATCATCCAATTAATATTTTATCACCATGATATTATTAATGTTATTAGTATAGCAAAAACCTGTGTGCCAAATGCATACCATGTGAAGTTAAACCTTCAATAATTTTTTAAAATAGACATAAATAAATATGGAAAGGATTAGTTTTACAAAAATTAAATAGAAATTTAAAAGTAAAAAGAGGAATAAAAGAGTAAAATAAAAGTCAAACAGTTCAAATATGAAAAAAATACTAGTAAAATTCCTGCTAACAAGAGCCAGTAGAGGTGTTAAAGCAAATGGGAGACATCAGGGCTTTATTGTAATAAGTGACCTTTTCTTTAAAGATAAAAAATTATACACCTGATATTGGGCAGAAAAGCAGGTGGATGATTCAGCTAAAACAAACTTCTTCTAGTGAAATTTGATAAAAAAATTTTTTTGTTGTCATACAGAAAATTGATCACATCTGACTGCGCATGACCAAAATGTCCAGCAAAAGTTCAGCCAAACTTGTGCTGGACACTTCTATGATTAAGAGTGGCTGGGGTAGAATTTTTCTTCAGTCCATCTGGTATTTCTTACAAACATTTCTACTGGTATTTTATCTTTGTGCCTCACTCATATATATTGTTTGATTAATTTTTTGTCTTAATTATATCATTAATTTTATAAGTATAGCAAAAAATTGTGTGCCAAATGCATACTGAGTGATGTTACACCTTTTATAATATCATTAAATAAATGTATAAAAATATTAAAAAAATTTATTTTCAAAATTATTAATTCATATCCAAAATAAATATGAGGAATAAAAAATTAAGTTAAAGGGATCAAATATGAAAAAAAAAATCCAAGTATTATTCCTAATATCAAAGGCCAGTAGAGATTTTGAAGCAAATGAGGGCCATCAGGGATAAATTGTACTAAATTGACTGTTTTTTAAAGATAAAAATTGTGTACCTGTTGTTTGGATGAACTCTAGGTGGACAATTCAGCTATATCAAACTACATCTAGTGAAGTATCTTATCAAATAATTTTTTTCACTTCCATAGAGAGAATTGATTCTATCTGACTGCACCTGACCAAAAGTGTCCAGCACAAGTTCGGACAAACTGGTTCTGGACACTTTTATGATGGAGAGTAGCTAGGGTGCAGGTCTTCTTCAGTGCAACTGTTATTTTTTTGAAGCATGTCAACTGGTATTTGATTTTTCTGTGTTAATAATATTTTATTATCTGATTAATATTTTGTCATTAGAATATTATTAATTCTATTGGTATAGAAAAAACTTGTGTGCCAAATGCATGCCATGTTATATTACACCTTTTATAATATTATTAAAAAATGTTAAAAAAATATGAAAATGATTTTTTTTCCAAAATTATAAATTAATATCCAAATGTAACATGAGTGATAAAAAAGTAAAGTAAAACTGTCAAGGGGTTCTTTTGGTCTAGAAGATTTGTTTGAGGTTTATACAAGGATTTTACGGGATTTAATGGACTCTCAAGACAATGTACGTTGTAGACTATTCTATAGTACTAAGCAGTAGACACAATGCCAGATGGGTTGGTTCTCCTTTTTAATTTATAAAAAGAAGCACCTGCCACTCTTATTCTTTAAAGACAGTGTAATAATGTGTAACACTAATATTTGACTGGAAAGTTTATAAGTTGAGATGAGTTAAAGATAAGGAAACAAGCACTACTATCTGGATATTTCTATTCTTAACAAGCGGTATTATCCACAGCTACTCCCTCTTGAAGCGCTCTTTTTGAATTTGCCTTATTATAGTAATAAAATATCTCTAATAATAGTTAATCCCACTGAATCTATATATTCTTTCTATGTTGCGCTCTTTCACTGTACTATAGGAAATACACACACAGACGCAAAAACTCTAAAGACTCAGAAAATACCTTTTAATATTCTCTCAAACAATTAATCACAAATGATCTACTATCTTATACTGGGTACTATGACTATAGCTACATGTATATCTCTATATTGATTTTCTTTATGTTCTTCTTTTTAAAATGACAACTAATGCGATTTTTCTTATTTTATTAACTAAATAGATAGATCGACCAGTTCTCCCTTTTGTCCCTATCTAATAGTCCTTCTTTTATATTCTTCCAGCGCTCAAGACACAGTTCCCTAATGGATCTCCAGCGCTGACTCTAGCGCCACATTAGTAGAACAATAACTAATTTATTAGTATGCTACTTACACTGCTTACAACAACTACAGCGCCTAAATCAGACCCTATAATTACTAACACTAGTATTAAATTGTTTCACTGATTCTCCACATATGCGCTTTAAACTATACCTTGTTTTTTTTCAGCGCTAGTTCCAGGTTTGACTTATCCTAACGCTGCGTCTAGTTGCCTTAACTCTTGGGTAGTTTTACGATTGAGTCCCCACTCTCTTTGCTTTAATACTAGGTTCGTAGTTCTGACATCCTGCTTAACTAGTTAGCCTTCTTCATTACTTGTCTCAGTAAGTTTCCCAACTGGCCGCGGTACAGCATACCATGCACTTGAGTCATCCTTAATCCATGACTTTCTTCTTAATGCGTAACACATACTTTTTGGAAAGCCCAAATCCATATTGTTAAGCGCGTAATAATCCTAAGTTAATAATACACAATTCCCTATTGTGCGGCACATCTTGCTGCAAAATCCGAGCACACAGAACCTTAATCTTTTCCCACGCTTCCATTTCCTTTGCTCCTTGAAACACACAAATACATATTATATTTTAACATTTCCTGCTGCACTAGCTCCCCTTTGTTCTTCCTGGACTACGCCCAATGATTGGCCTAAAATCACGCTTCCTGTGAGGCGCGTACCACAACATATTTCTTTATCACTTTGATTATTTTACTCAAATAATAAGAGATAAAGTCAAATATTATAAATTATAGATTAGAATCATGTTGATGTAAATACTAATGATATAAAGTATAGAAATAATAGTAGTATTGTAAATTTAAAAAGTAAGGTAATGAAGGAATGTCCTGAAAAGCACAAAAGTAAGGGGCCTTTTATAGGCAAAACATGAGGGATTAAAAAATACGGAATTTACACCATCTACTGTAAGAATGTGAGAAAAAGGATGACTAAAAGGAGTACATATATGAAATAAGAAAATAAATGAATTGGTACGTCAACAAGGGCATCAATTTTATTAGCAATAAAGTATGAGTTCCTTGGAATGTCAAAAAAAGTTACATAACAATTAATTAATTATATTACTTTCACAGAATTCCAAATCTCTCAATGAGGTAATATAATAATCTTAAAGTTTTTTTTATTATAATTTTATTATTAATTTTTATTCCCAATCAACTTATACTATTGAGCACGGTGTTAGGGAGTAAAAATGTAGGGGACATTTATTTACATTAATTATTTATACTACTTAATGTACTTAACTAGTTAGTTGTAAGTAATACTTAATTAAAAAATTAATTTTTAGTAAGAAGAAGGGGTGTGACTTCAACTCAGTAAAATAATTAATTATTTTACCAGGTAAGTCTAGTAGCCTGGCTGACACTTCCTCACTCTAAAAAAAATAAAAAAAATGCTATGATTTTTTCTTTTTGTACTTTTTAGTAGAGTAGGAAGATTAGATACCTCCTTCCCAGGTATCCAAGAGTCATATTCAGATGATTTATTCTTGAATCTCAATAAGTATTCTGTACCTTTTTCAGCAGTGACTATTCTGTCATTCAAAATTTTTTCAATTTCTGCTGTTTCAGTGATTTTTTTTAAGGTTTCCTTTGGTCTTCCCCTCCTTTTTGTAAATAAATCACTATTGGATGTGTAAGGTTTCAGAAGAGATATTGGAAAAACAGGATGTTTTATGTCATATGGAGAATACAAAATAGCGTCAACTGCATTATTTCCAATCATTCTTCTGACAACAAATGGACCAACAAATGGGTCATTTGATTTGTTATTTCCTTGTAAATTGAAGTGGACTGTAGAAATCAACACTTCATCATCCTTTTTAAAAGTGTATTCTTTATGGGATTTGTCCCATCTCTTCTTCTCATATTCAAATGATTTTTCGATACATTGTTAAGCATGATTTCTGCACAGATTTTAAATTTGAAGAAAAAACTTTACACCAGGATGTATATCCAATTTAGGTATTTTGTTATTGAGAATTTGGTCAGGAGTATTTGTAACATATCCAAGCCAGAGCTCAGAAGGCTTTCTTTGAGTAACAGAATGAACAGTGCTATTGTAAGCAAATTCCAACCCAGGAAGTAAAGTTACCCAATCATGAGTGAATCTGTCATTATCTTTATACTCAAGGCCAAAGGAACAATACCTTCTCATCATGTCCTCTAAAGTCTGAATCATTCTTTCAGCTAAGCCATCAGTCTGTGGATGATGGGCAGTAGAAAGTTTCAGATCACAACCACAAACATCCATCAGAGACATCCAAAATTCAGAAGTAAATTTAGGGTCTTTGTCAGAGATTATGGCTTTAGGAAAACCAGCAGTATTAAACATATGAGACCACCATAATAAAGCTAATTCTTTAGTGGAAACATCCTTGTGGGTAGGGATAAATTTACACATTTTAGTGAATCTGTCCACAATAATGCAACAAGAGTTATAAATGTCTTTTCCAGAAATAGGTAATCCTGTTACAAAATTCATGTTTATTATCTGCCATGGTGCATCAGGAGGTTCAATATTTTGCATTAATCCTGCTCTTTTACCAGTCAATATTTTTGATTTTTGGCATGAATCTCAAGATTCAACATATAATTTTGTGTCTTCAGACTTATTAACCCACCAAGCAGTGTTCTTAATTCTGATCATTGTTTTTTCAAGATCAAAATGTCCAGCTAATATGTCATCATGAAAAATTTTCAAGATGATTTCTCTCATAGAAGGAGGAATAACAATAACATTACTCAACTTCCTCCTATAATATATATATCCTTCATCAATTGAAAATTTACCTTTTTCCAAAGCCTTCTGGTACTTTGGTGGAAGGTTTTCCATTAATGCTTGTGTTGATGCATTCTTTGGATCATTTAATATGGTGAATAACTTTTTCAAGTCAGTGTCATTATCATATGCATCCAGAATAAGCTGTAATAGCTCTTCCTCCATATCAACCACATATATTCCATTTATATGAATAATTTCATCCTCAGGATCATAAGCAGGATTAGAGTCATCATTTGGTAAAGGTAACCTTGATAACATATCCACATTTGAGTGAACAATACCAGCTCTATGAATAATTTTCATTCTCCCTCTGTATTCTTGAACAGCCAACTGCCATCTGAACATATGTCTTTTTGGTGTTTTCAAGTTCAAAAGGGATTTAACTGCACTGCAGTCAGTGACAAGATCAAATTTCTGGTCATGTAGGTAATAATGTAGCTTTTCTAGAGCCCACACCAAAGCTAAACATTCCAATTTAGTAGCACCATATTTCAATTCACCATTTCTCAAGGTTCTTGAAATATAACAAATTACTACATCTGAAACTTTATCTTTTATCACTTGTTTTTGATGGAGGGCAGCACCAAGACCAATGAACCTGGCATCAGTGTACAAAACAAATGGTTGATTGAAGTCAGGTAAGGCAAGAATTGGTGCTGACATCAAAGAGTATTTCATAGTGTCAAAGGCTCTTTGTATTTCACTATTCCAGACAAAAGGAACATCCTTTCTAGTTAATTGGGTAAGGGGTAAAGCTATGACTTGTAATTTGTAATATATTGTCTATAGTATCCACACATTCCAAAAAACCTCTGGAGCTCTCTAACTGTAGTAGGAGCCTTCACCTGTTGTATGGCTTCCACTTTGTTTTGGTCAACACATATCTGTAAGCCTGAAACAACATGACCAGGTACTTTTAAAGAATGGAAACCAAATTTACATTTCTTCAAAGCAAGTGTCATATTTATTTCATCCATTTTCTGGAACACTTTACAAAGGTGGTTAAGATGGTCCTCAAATATTTTTGGGAATAAAATGATATCATCAATATAAACCATCAGCCATCCTTCAATTATCTCTTGATGGAATGTGTTATCCATGACTTTTTGGAAAACTGAATGGGTATTTTTAGGGCCAAAAGGCATCCTAATATACTTATAAATACCCATATGAGTAGAAATCATCAGAAAATTCTGAGAATTTTTCTCAACAGGTACCTGGTGATATCCCTCGTTACTATCCAAACAGCTGATATATTTAGCACCCTGTAAAGTAGCATGTATAGAGCTAATTCTAGGTAAAGGGTAGATATCATCAACAGTATAAGTATTCAGTGCTCTATAATAACCACATAACCTGGCTTTATCTTTCTCATAAGAAATTAGGACAGGTGAGATAACACAATATTTAGGTGTTTCAACTACCTTTTCAATAATATTCATTTTCGAAAGGGTAGAGATATTGTCTTAAATATCTTTTCTTTTTGTGGGAGAAGCAGGATAAGGCTTTTTTTTTAAACTAGGTGGTATATCAGTAAATGGACAAGACAATGAAAGTTTCATTTCCTCTTTGACTAATCCCATTTCATGTGACCCATGAGCAAAGGCCATAGCAAAAGACTTTATCAAGTTAATGATGGAATTTTTATCCTCACCAGAAAGTTGTTTTTCAAAAGAGGCATTGTCAATTTCAGACATAAGGGCATGCATCTATTTTGTAGATCTTTCTTTATATTGAACCACAGAATTACATGTGTTCAATTCTGGTTTCAATAATTTTTTAGGGGAGGAAATCTTAAATTTTCTCTTCCCATTCATCCCCATTGTGAAACATTAGTTTGAAGGATCCAATTTTATGCCATACTTGGTTAAAATATCATTCCCTACAATAAACCAATTGCTCAACTTATCATTTTTCATGACAACAAAATCACAAATAGCTCTTACAAAACCATGGTTATATTTAAAAAACAATGTGGCTTTGTATTTACCAATGGGGGACAAAACAGAGCCATACCCTCTCCAATTTTCAGAAATGATAGGAATAAGTTTTGATTTATAGTCCTGATCCACTGAAGCAAGTGCTTTTTCAGATACTCTACTTCCTCCAGCTCCAGAATCCAGAACAACTTCAATGCTGGTTCCAATGATCAAGACTGGTGCCTTGAGAGGGGCAATAACAATTGAGCTATCCTCAAGGTTCTTTATGATCTCAGCATCTTCAACTGTAGATAAATCAATATTATCAATATCAATAGTATTTAAATAATGGATATCCTCTTCCAGCATCAAGATTTCTTGTTGAGATTCATATGAAATATTGCTGGCACAATCACTTGAAGTATCATCCAGTGCTTCTGTGTCATCAGCATGCTCCTCTGTTTGTTCTACAAGATTTATCTTCTTGTCACAAACATGGCCCTTCTTCTAAGGTTTGTTACACTTGAAGCAAGTGTTTTTTGCATACCTTTTAGGTGCAACAGGGGCAGAAGGCTTCCCAACCTTTTCCAGAGGTTTCTGTTGAAAAGTTGAGGGTTTCTCCCAAGTGGTTTTAGGAATGAATCTTCTGGCATCATACCTGTCCTTTAGAAGAATCTAATTAATAGTATTGATGAAAGAAGAAGGTTCTCTGGTGAACTCAGTCCTAGCCACTATCAAGTCTCTTAAAGATATTGGCAATTTATAAAGGATCCTGTCCTTCCATAACTCAAACTCCATTTTTGGGTCCATAGATCTTAAGATTTTTACAAGTTTCATTAAGAACTCAATAGGTTTATCAGTAGTAGAACAATATATAGTTTCCTCATACTGCCTTTTTTGAGCCATTCTAAACTTGGAGCCCCCAAATTGTGCTTTAATTAATTTTGTCCAATCTTCCCATGAGTAATCATTCCCATCTAATAGGACAGATTCATACCACATAAGGGCTACATTGGTAAATAAAGAAATTAACTTAGACACAACTTCCTCATCTGGGATTTTGTAAGAGTTTTTCAAGTTATCAATTCTGCAAATAAATTGTTGCCAATCAGAAGAAGAATCACCATCAAATGTTGGGTATTGGTCAAGTTTTGGATAATTCTTTTGATTTGAAGGAGTCTCCTTAGTACTAGCTTGTCTCTGAGTAAGAAGCAACTGTAACTTCTCTAATTGGGCTGTAATCTCATTGTTCAATCCTTCTGTTGAAGATCCTGATGCATCATCAATTTTTGATGGAAACTCAGTGGTATCAACAGGTATTTCTGGAACTATTTTTACTTTAGATGAACTAGCCACAGGTAACATTTGAGCATCCTGCACTATATTTTCCTTTAAAGAAATGTCAGAATATTTCTGGTCATCTAACAATGAGTTCAATTTCTCTTCAATGGTTGTTAGTCTTGTTTTCATTCTTGGAAGACTAGATAAACTCTCATTGATAGTTGTAAAAGATAACTGATTTTTATTTTGAAAAGATGAATAATGGTCATTAAATCTCTTCAGATTCATCTTATCTATCTCCAGTTCTTCACAACAGATAGATACAGTATCTTTTAATTTGGACAAATCATTTTTGATATTTTGCCACAAAGCAACCTTCTTTTCATGAGTTGCCTTATAATCAATCAAATAATCAGAGACTATCTGCAATTCACTCCTTAAGGATTGATACCCTTGCTTAGTTAATAAAACATTAAACTTCTGAGTTAATTGCATATTGTTCATAATATGATTCTGTTTTGCAATAATATCTCTCAAGTACTCATCATTAATCTTTGCTACATCTGGAGTGTTTCTCAATAAGGAAACTGAGTAACTTTCTAGAATATCATAAAACTCAGGGTCAAGAGTTTCATCAATTACAGCCATATCAGGGCTAATTGTTGAAGTAGCAATTAAAAGTAATTGATTAGATACATGAGTTATTTGTCTACTTCTCCCAGCCTCTACTGGTCTCAAGGTTTTTTCTTCACTCTCAGATTTACCTGAAGGAACAGAATCAGCTACAAGAAATGGCACTTGAGAATCAATAGAGGGGCTTACCAGGATTTGCTGGGTATGACCATATTGGGTTTTCTTCTTCTTTTGCCTCCTTGATAGGGGTGAGGAGGTGTGGGGTTGACCTGGCTGGGTCTTGACAGACCTGCCTGAGGTAACTGATGCTGATTTTGAGACAGGATGTCCCACTGAGTGTTTAACCAATCCCACTGCTACTTGGACACTTCCACTTTCTCTTGCTGCTGAGGAGCCAATGGTTGATGATCTCTGGGGGGAAGAGGTTTCTTCTTCTCTTGAAGAAAGGTATCTATCTTTCTCACCTTTTCTTCCAGAGCATCTACCCTTGCCCTTACTTTCAAGTTTTCTGTCCTTAGCTCCTTTATTTGAGTTGACAGAATCTTTACCTGTTGAGGAAATGGCATCTTTTTTATCCTGAATTCTTTCGGAAGCTCTTCTGGTGGGTTTATTACAGGCTTCTGCTCCTGAGTTGTGTCTACCAGGATTTCCACTTCTTCCATCTCCACATCCTGTTTGGGGCAATGATTTATTAATTTGAGAAATTCTTCTTGTTAAAGGAGAACTTAAAGAAGTAGGCTCATCATAATCAATTAAGTCTAGTTCCTCTTCATGTGCAGCAGAACCACTTTGGTAAGTCATTCTTTTTTAAAATTTAACTGAAATGAAGAAAAAAGACAATAAGATGAATTAGTTTTTTATTTTTAATTTTTTTTTTAAAAGAAATAAAATAAAATTAATAATAATAAATCTTTTTAGCATAAAAAATCAACTAAATAATAATTAATTTATTAATTCAAAATAATTTAAAACAAGGATTATAAAATAATCAACTGAAGAAATAAATTAAAATATTTATTAATAATTTTAAGATAATTATTATCATGATTTAAATCAACTGATTAATTAACTACCAGGACTTAATGTCAACTGAAGTAATTTAATATGAATTTTATTAATTAAAAAAAATTTATTGTCAGGGCAAATTGTCAACTGGAACAAATAAAATTTAAATTATCGAGACAAAAATTCAACTGAAAGTTATAGTAATTAATATTAAAATATAATTCTTTATTACTTCTGGAACTAAGAACACTATTGCCCTATTATTGTCAACCAGGAAAAAAAATATAATAATAAAAAATTAAATCCAAATTACCAGAAACATCCCCTTGTAAAATGAGCAAATTCATGCCACTTACAGAGTGCTAAGTAAAAGGAAATACATAGCAGATGAAGAGTGAAAAGTGACCCACAAATAGTAAGATTAATAATTACCACAATATATACGACATTTAGTCAATATATGAACCCAATTTTTGGAGCGCGGTTTGATTCCCGTTTGCAGCAAAAAATTTTGTCACGTGACATATGACGTTTTTTGTTTCGTTGCTCTCTTGTCCTTACAGGTACTCGAATGCAAATGGTCCCTTCGATTTACGTTCTCAAATCATGATGCGCCGTTGATAATTTGGGAAGGCCTCCAATTGTCAAGGGGTCCTTTTGGTCTAGAAGATTTGTTCGAGGTTTATACGAGGATTTTACGGGATTAAATGGACTCTCAAGACAATGTACGTATTTCTTTATCACTTTGATTATTTTACTCAAATAATAAGAGGTAAAGTCAAATATTATAAATTATAGATTAGAATTACGTTGATGTAAATACTAATGATATAAAGTATAGAAATAATAGTAGTATTGTAAATGTAAAAAGTAAGGTAATGAAGGAATGTCCTGAAAAGCACAAAAGTAAGGGGCCTTTTATAGGCAAAACATGAGGGAATAAAAAATACAGAATTTACACCATCTACTGTAAGAATGTGAGAAAAAGGATGACCAAAAGGAGTACATATATGACATAAGAAAATAAATGAATTGGTAAGTCAACAAGGGCATCAATTTTATTAGAAATAAAGTATGAGTTCCTTGGACTGTCAAATTAAGCTACATAACAATTAATTATTTATATTACTTTCACAGAATTCCAAATCTCTCAATGAGGTAATATAATAATCTTAAAGTTTTTTTTATTATAATTTTATTATTTATTTTTATTCCCAATCAACTTATACTATTGAGAACGGTATTAGGGAGTAAAAATGTAGGGGACATTTATTTACATTAATTATTTATACTACTTAATGTACTTAACTAGTTAGTTGCAAGTAATACTTAAGTAAATAATTAATTGTTAGTAAGAAGAAGGGGTGTGGCTTCAACTCAGTAAAATAATTGATTATTTTACCAGGTAAGTCTAGTAGCCTGGCTTACAAAACTAGTTCAAATATGAAAAAGAAAAATTCAAGGAAAATTCCTGCCTTCAAGAGCCAGTAGAGGTGTTGAAACGAATGGGTGCCATCAGGGCTAAATTTGACAAAATTTAATTTTTTTTAAAGATAAAAAAATTTTCACCTTAGGTTTGGAAAAACTTAAGGTGGATATTTCAGCCATACCAAACTACTTCTAATGTAATTATTTAGAATTTTTTCTAATTTCATTTCCACAGAGAGAATTGATCCCATCTGACTGCACCTGAACAAAAGTGTCCAGAACAATTTTGGCTGAACTTGTGCTGGACACTTTTATGATGGAGAGTAGCTAGGGTGGAAGTGTTCCTCAGTACATCAGTTTTTTGTTTTTCACATTTCTATTGGTTTTTTATCTTTTTTTGTCATTCATATTTATCTTATAATTAATTTTTTGTCACCATATATATGATTAATGTTTCTAGTATAGCAAAAACCTGCATTCCAAATGCAAAATTGGTGATGTTACACCTTTAATAATATTATTATATAAAGTTAAAAAAATATGAATATGTTTAGTTTTTAAAAAATTAAATTGATATTTAAAATTAAAAAGAGTAATAGAAAAGTAAAATGAAAATAAATGGGATCAAATAAAGTAATATTTTTACTATCAATAGCCAGAAGTGGTGTTGAGACAGTTGGGGATCCCTAGGTCAAGACTAGGTCTAAACTTACTTTTATGTATAGCTAACAAATTTTAACCTGAGGTATGGACAGGCTTCCAGGGGACAATTTTAAAATATTAAACATTCTTTTCTTCAATAATTGAGTGAAATATCATTTTCATTGCCATAGAGAGAATTTATCTCATATGACTTCATGCAACAAAAAGTTTCCAGCACAAGTTCAGCCGAACTTGTGCTGGGCACTTTTATAATTGAGTGTAGGCATACAGCAAATCTTTATAAACTCAAAAGGGATTTCTTATAAACATTTCCACTGGTATTTTATCTTTCTGTGTCATTTAAATTTACCATTTGATTAATTTTTTCTCATCTTTATACTATTAACGTTATTACTATAGTAATAACTTGTGTGAAAAATGCATACCAGGTGGTGTTCCACCTTTAATCATATATTATTAAATAAAGGTATAATAGTATGAAAATTATTTATTTTAAAAATAAAAAATTGATATTCAAAGCAATATGAGCAATAAAAAATTAAAATAAAAGGGATCAAATAAGAAAAAAAATCCAAGGAAAATTCCCACTATTAATAACAAGTAGAGGTGTTAGATCAAATGTGCACCACCAGGGCTAAACTTGGACTATATTTTCTTTTTTGTTAAACCAAAGAAAGTGTCCTGATGAGTTTTGAAAAATCATCAGGAGCACATTTTGACAATATCAAACTACTTATTGTGCAATGATTGAGCAAAATTTCATTTTCATTTCCATAGAGTAAATTTATCCCATCTGACTGCATGCAACCAAAAGTGTCCAGCATAAGTTTGGCCAAACTTATGCTAGACACTTTTTTGATGGTGAGTATCTAGGGTGCTGGTCTTCATCAGCTTATCAGGTATTTCTGATAAACAAATTTACTTGTATATGATCTTTCTGTGTCATTCATATTTATCATTTGATTCATTGTTTTTCACCATTATGCTATTAATGTTATTAGTATTGAAAAAACATGTAAGCCAAATGCATACTGGGAGATGCTACATCTTTAATAATCTTATTAAATATAAGTAAAAAAAATATGAAAATTATTATTTTTACAATAAATAAATTGATATTTAAAAGCAAAAAGAGGAATAAAAAAGTAAAATAAAAGTGATTAAATATGAAATTAAACATTCAAATAAAATTTCTGCCATCAAAGATAATTTGAGTTTTCAGACCAATTTGCACCACCAGTTCTAGATTTGGAATATATTTTCATTTTTTTAAAATTAATAAAAGTGTCCACCTGAGGTTTTCCAAAAAATCAGGAGGATAGTGTAGCAGTATAAAACTACTTCTTGTGCAATTATTGAGCAAAAATTCATTTTTACTTCCATTGAGTAAATTTATCCCGTCTGACTGCATGCAACCAAAAGTGTCCAGCACAAGCTGAGCTGAACTTGTGCTGGACACTTTTATGATGGAGAGTAGCTGGGGTAAAAGTCTTCTTCAGTTAATCTTGTATTCCTTTTAAAAATGTCTATGGGTATTTGATCTTTCTACATCATCCATATTTATTATTTGATTAATTTTTAGTCACCATTATATTATTAATGTTTTTAGTATAGCAAAAACATGTGTACTGAATGTACACTGGGTGATCTTACAACTTTAATAATATTATATAATAAATGTAAAAAAGGTGAAAATTATCAGTTTTACCAAAATAAAATTGATATTTAAAAGCTAAAGGATAAATAAAAGGGTAAAATTAAAATTAAAGAGATCAAACATGAAATAAAGATATTAAGTTTAATTTATGCTATCATAAGCCAGTAGAGGCTTCAGAAAAAATAGGCACCATCATAGATTAACATTGATTAAATTTACTTTTTACCAAAGTAAAAATTTGTGTACCTTAGGTTTGGACAATCTTCAGGGGGACAATTTGTCCATATAAAACTACTTTCAGTGCAATGATGGAGTGATCATTCAGTTTCATTTCAGTAAAAAGAATTGATTGCATCTGATGGCATGCAACCAAAAGTGCCCAGCACAAGTTTGGCCAAACTTGTGCTGGACACTTCTATCATGGAGAGTAGCCAGGGTGCAAGTCATTTTTAATCATCTGAAATTTCTTATAAACATGTCCACTGTTATCCAATCTATGTGCCTCACTCATATTTATCAATTGATTAATTTTTTGTCACCATTATATTATTAATATTATCAGTATAGCAAAAACTTGTGTCCCAAATGAATACTGGATGATGTTACACCTTTTAAAATCTTATTAAAAAAGGTAAAAAAATATGAAAATGATTTATTTTACAAAAAATAAACTTCTATCCAAAAGCAATATGAGGGGAATAAAGTAAAATAAAATAAATCAAAGATGAAAATTAAAATCTAAGTCAAATTCTGCCATAAACAGAAAAAAGAGATGTTGAATCAAATTAGCACAATCAGGGCTAAACTTGCACTAAATTTTATTTTTTGTAAAAATAAAAAAAAAATCCACTTGAGCTTTACCAAAACTTCAGGATGACAATTTTGCCATATCAAACTACTTCTAGTGTAATTTTTTATCAAAAATATATCTTCATTTCCATAGAGAGAATTGCTCACATCTGACTGCACCTGACCAAAAGTGTCCAGCACAAGTTTGGCTGAACTTCTGCTGGAAACTTTTATGATGGGGAGTAGCTAGGGTAGAATTTTTCTTCAGCTCATCTACTATTTCTTACAAACATTTCTACTGGTATTTCATCTTTTTGCCTCACTCATAAATATCATTTGATTAATTTTTGGTCACCATTATATTATTAAATTTATAAGTATAGAAAAAACTTATGTGCCAAATGCATACCAGGTGATGTTACAACATTTATAATATTATTAAATAAATGTATAAAAATATGAAAATAATTTATTTTAAAAATTATTAATTGATATCCAAAAGCAATATGAGGAATAAAAAATTAAGTTAAAGGGATCAAATATGAAAAAAGAAATCCAAGTAATATTCCTACTATTAAAGGCCAGTAGAGGTGTTGAAGCAAATGAGAGCCATCAGGGATAAATGGTACTAAATTTACTTTTTTTTAAAGATAAAAAGTTGTGCACCTGTGGTTCAGATGAGCTCTAGGTGGAAAATTTGGCTATTTAAAACTACTTCTAGTGAAGTTTTTTATCAAATAATTTTTTTCATTTCCATAGAGAGAATTGATATCATATGTCTGCACCTGACCAAAAGTGTCCAGCACAAGTTTGGCCAAACTTGTGCTGGATACTTTTTTGATGGTGAGTATCTAGGTTAAAGGTCTTCTTCAGTGCAACTGGTATTTGATCTTTCTGTTTTATTATTATTTTATAATTTGATCAATTTTTTGTCACCAGAATATTATTATTTTTATTAGTATATGAAAAAAACATGTTCCAAATGCTTACAGAGTGATGTTAAACCTTTAATAATTTTATTAAATACAGGTAAAAAATTATTAAAATGATTTGTTTTACATAAAATTAATTGATATCTAAAAGAAAAAAAAGGGATAAAAAGAAATAGGTTGAATAAAAGGGATTTTATATGAAATTAAAAATTCAAGCTAAATGCCTACTTTCAAGGCTCAGAAGAGGTGTTGGATAAAATGGGCACCATCAGGAATAAAATTGGACTTAATTTGATTTTTTGAAAAACTAAATGAAGTTTTCAACTGATTTTTATCCAATATTTAGTTGGACACTTTGTCTATATCAAATTACTTCTAGTACCATGATTGACCAAATTACATCCTCATTTCCATATGCAGAATTGATCCCATATGGCCGGACCAGGCCAAAGGTGTCAGCCACAAGTTTGAGAATGCTTCTGGTGGACACTTTTATGATGGACAGTAGTAGGGTGCAAGTCTTCTTTAGTTAATCTAGTATTCCTCATAAACATTTCCAACTTACTTTTGGCCAAAAATCATGTGGAAAGTTTGTCCATATCAAATTACTTCTAATGCCATGATTGACTAAAAATTGATTCTCATTTCCATATAGAGAGTTGATCCCATATGACTGGATCTGGAAAAAGTGTCAACAAAATTTTTGATTAACTTAAGTTTGAAAATTTTATGATGGAAATTAATTGAAAGTCTTCTTCATTTCATCAAGTAATCCTCATTAAAATTTCCACCTGTATTTTGGCCAAACTTCAGGTGAACACTTTGGCCATATTAAATTAATTCTAGTTCCATGTTAATTAAAAACTCATAATTCTTGCCATATATAGATATTAAACCCATCAGACTGTGCCTTTCCAAAAGTGTCTACCTGAATTATGGCTAGACCTCAGTTGGACACTTTTATGATGCAGAGTAGCTAGGGCAAAAGTATTCTTCAGTTAATTTGGTATTCATAATAAATTTATCCTCCTGAAGTTTAGCCTAACTTCAGGTGGACAATTTTGGAAAGCACCAGTTAGTCACTATCCATCAAAAAAGTGTTCACCAAAATTTTGTCTAAACTTGTGGTGGACCCCTTTAATCAGCCACAGTCAGATGAGATCAACTTTTTAGATGGAAATGATGATGATATTTTGGTCAATCATGGAAATAGAAGTAGTTTGATGTGGCCAAATTATCCCCCTGAAGGTAAGACAAACCTCACAAGGACACTTTTTAACAGAACGAAACTGAGAAAAATCCATTTATCAGAAGGAAAATTATTTATTGGATAGATGCCAAGGTTTCATATTTGTGTATTATGGTCAGTATTAATTTTGAAAGTGTCTGTCCAAGCAATTTCATTGCCCATCATGACAAATTTTGTTTTAAATGTTTCAAACTGTGTGATAAAGTATTAAGGTGTCACATAGTATAATTAAGTTCTATTAAGTGCCCTCCTATGATGCCTAAATTTATAATTTAATATCTTACATAATAATTTTTTTTAAAATAAATTCATCAATACTTTATTTTATTATTAAATTTAATAGAGCAAGTATCCTGAATTATTATATATGCATAAGCTTAGATTATTTCAATTTGTGCTCAACAGAGGACCAAAATCAAGTTCTGGAGGATCAACTTGTGCATAATTTGGAATCAGTTGATATTCTGTCTATAATCAATCTGAGAATAAATGTACTTCCAATGCAATTTTTTATATTGTTATAAAGTGAGAATAACCCTGGAATAATAAGAGACACTCTGGAGTTCAAAGAGAGGGGATTGCTAGCAGTTCACCCCCAGATTTACCATGGTGAGTGAGCCTCTTGAAGGCTAAGAGTCCAAGTATCATGTAAGTTCTTTCAAAAGCTAGAGAAATTGAACCCCCACGTTGGGCGCCACCAATGTAGAATAGACTCTTCAAGTCGCCTTGCTGTAAGCAGAATCCAAAGGAGTTGATAGTCAGAGAAAACCCTGTCCCTCTAAATGAATTTGTGAGTTTTTTAGATCAATAAGCTTAAAAGTATACTTTATAATAATAAAGAATGAAACCCTGTTTATATAACACTTGTTAGGATGATTGAGCAGTTCTTCTTTGCAAAACAACTGAAATGCAACAATAAAATTACACCAGATACAATATTTTAAAAGAAAGAAGTTTTTATGTTTTTTAATTTTTAATAATTTTCAAAAACAGATACTTTAAATGAGTCCCTGGAGTTTAGTCCTTTCTAATGATACCCTATATGTTAATGTTTAAAAGTTGTTGAGGAAAATATTTAAACTGTTATGTAAAATTGTTATTTTATAAGGTTATTACAAATAATTAATTATTTTGTTGACAAAAGAAAAATATGAATAATTTTTGTTATTATCATGTATCTGTATGATGTATATGATCTATGTTGATCTATCTCATATGCCCATTTTTGAGTCTGAGGTGTCCTTAAGTATACCTAGTCACGTTGTGGTACGCTCCTTGCAGGTAGTTTAATTTTTGACCAATCAGCTCGCATAGTCCAGGAAGAACAAAGGGGATTCATAGCACAGTAGAAAGTGCTAAACTGTAATGTTTGTTTGTGTGTTTCAAGGTCAAAGGGAAATAGAAGTGCAGAAGAGGATTCAGGGTCTGTGCGCTCAGATTTTGCAGAAGGATGCGTCGCATAGTGGGAAATTGTGTGTTATTGGTTTTGGACTGCAAGCACTGAACAATATGGACTTGTATTTTCCAATAATCGTGTATTACGCACTAAGGAAGGAATTATAGGTTAAGGAAAGGCTCAAGTGCAAAGTATACTGCACCGCGGCTAGTGTGGTAACTTACCAAAATAAGTGATAAGGGAGATTAACTAGTTGAAAATCAAAGTGACTAAGATCAGTGTTAGAAGGAGTCAAACTTGGAAGTAGCTCTGAAACAAACAAAGGTACACTCAGAGACGCACATGTCAAGCTGTCAAGCATGAGTAAAACAAGTTAATACTAGTGTTAGTAAGGATAGGGTATGATTTAGTTGCTGTAGTTGTTACAAGCAGTGTACGTGGTCTACTAATCAATTAGTTACTGTTTTACTAATGTAGCGCTGTGGTGATCCAAACCTGGGTAGGCCTTTGGAGTGCATATTTGGGGGTATTTGGTATGTAGGGTGTTATTGGGGTTATGGTTTTATTAGTGGATTTTTTCATCTTTAGGTGATAGTTAGTAGTGTTTATGGAGGCTTAAGCTAGGGTCACTTATTATGTCTCAGCTTAATGTCCTTTCTTTTCTCTTCATTTTGGTATTCTTTATGGGTGGTTACCTTGTTTTATAGGGTAGTTATGGTGTTGTTATTGGTATTTATCGGAAGTTTATTGTTAAATGGTGCTTATTTAGGCTTAAACTAGGGTCACTTATTATGTCTCAGCTTATTTTCCTTTATTTTCTTTTCATTTTAGTATGTTATATGTGTGTTTATCTTGTTTATTAGTGAAGTTATGGGTTTTTATGGGTTTTATGGGTGTTTTAGGGCCTAGAAGCGGCCCTCCCGCCCCTAAGCGGAATCCTGCCTTGAAGCGGTGTGCCTGCTTGGGCGCTGGGGAGGTTCTAAAATGCACTTTTATGCATGAAAAATGCTGGGAAAACTGGATTTTGGGTGGGGAATTGGTCAGGGTGGTCTGTGCACTTGCTGTATGATGCGTGTTATGGTAAGGTAAACTCTTACAGTCGCCTTGCTGTAAGCAGAATCCGGAGGAGATGTGTAGATTTACCTGAAAACCCCGTCCTTCCAATAAAAATAACAAAATGGGAATTCTAAATCACTAAGCTAACCAGTCTACTTGGATCTGATTAATAAAAATAATGAAACTCTAAAATAATTAACACTTATTGAGATTTAAATAAAAGTGGCTGTTGAGAAAAGAAATACTGATAACAACAATTAAGGTGTACCAGTGAAAGATCTGAAAAGATTGACTTTTATGTTTTTATAATAATTTGAATTTTTATGAGACAGCAATAATCAAGTCCCAGTGATGAAGACCTTTCTAAAGATACCCTGTATGAAGTGTGATTTAAATTGTTGAGTAGTATTTCTAAAATGTTATTTATAAAATATAAAGTTATAAGGGTATTACAAATTTATTTAATTTGTTGAGTAATAAAAAATGAGACCGTGGTGGTTAATGATTAAGCTGTATGATCTATCCCCCCCCTCAATTTCGAGTTTGAGAGGCGCTTAAGTATTCCTAGTCACATGCCTAAGTTTTCCCCTCCAGAGCTCTCCCAGAGTCAATCCAGAGCCTGTACGGAGTCCGTACGGAGTCCAAACGGAGTCTGTCCGGACTTCCTGACTCAATTAGAACCTTTAAAACTATAATAAAAAATCTAGAAAAATTACACATGATAGAGCCACTTCCCCTTTACATTCCAAACTAATTTTCGTAGTCTGCGCAGCTCTAATTACCCAGTGAAAATTTATCAAAGTTAAATAATTTCTAAAAACTTAAATATTTCTATAAATCTTTAAAATTCTTTTTAAAAATATAAGAAAAATAGTAAAAATTCTGGAAAAATTTCCCAAGGTTCTTGAGTGACTTGACTTGATACTTATAAATTTTTCAGACCGTAAAAATAAGTTTTCTCCATAAAATAAATTCTTTTCGCGTAGGCATTTGCTTTTAACCAAATTTCTTTATATTTAAAACTCAAATAAATTTAATAAAACCCATTTTTAAAATAATAACGCCAATCTTGCACGCTGTAATAGCTCCATTTACCTACTTAGGTGCCATACTAAACTTTAGGCTACCACATTCTCCCTCCAATTGAGAATGTCCCCATTCTTAAAACTTTGCATAAGTGGTTGAGAAATTCCAAAGGAATTATCTTTTCTTATAAATTAATTTGATAAATTTGTTTTAGCTGGTCTTCTTTTAATTCTTTATAATAAAAACGTTGTCTCTTCTTCTCTGGCTTGATATAACATAAAATAAAATAATATAAATCTTGTGATGATTCCACTACTGAGAGCAAGGTTTGAATCCCTTCAGACTCCCATGTACCAGTCTTCCTTCTTGTCACAGCATTGAGAGAGTAGATCTTCCTATGAGCCGAATACTCCTGATTCCAACCCAATAGGGCCCCCCACTGAGCCGAATTCTATGATTCCAATCTCGCCATAAGGTCCTCCAAGCTTCACACCAAAAAAAATGGCCTAACTATGAGGCACTAAAAAAAATCATTCCCTAAAATCCAACTACCATCCTAACTTCTGATTCCTTCATCACAATTTTCAAACTTTGCTATACAGCAAACCCATAAAATACTTTTGCCAGGCTTCCAATAATAATTTTAACTTTAGACCATGTTAAAGCGCCACAAATTTCACCTAATTAACCATTATGCTTTCGTTAGCATCATCACCACCTAAAATTTTAACCTCCTAAAGCTTATCAGCACCCAATTCCAGATATGATTGAATAACCAGTTTAGAGTCTTAGTGGACAAGTATAAATTAAAAGATTGAATTGAGTTATCCAAACAAGATTGACATTCCAGTTTAAAGTCTTGGTGGACCAAACATATAATCGATTGCCAGTTTATGGTCTTGGTGGACCAAAGATTGTTTAAGTGCATTAATAACTTGAAATATTCCTAAATAAGGCCTAGGTTTGACCAAAGATTGAATAAATTTGATAATCCAGTTTAATGTCATAGTGGACCAAACATTTGATTGACAAGTAATCCAGTATAAGGTCATAGTGGACCAATGAATGTTGAATTATCCTGCAGATATTAATTTTCCAGTTTAAAGTCATAGTGGACTAAACAATGAATGAACTACCAGTTTAAAGTCATGGTGGACCAAACATTTGATCGATAAGAAATCCAGTTTAAGGTCATTGTGGACCCAACAACTTGATAATAGTTCAGTTTAGGGTCTTGGTGGACCTAACATTTGATAACACTCCAGTTTAATGTCTTGGTGGACCTAACATTTGATTTATATAAAAAAAAAATCCGTTTCCGAAAATATCCATAAAATCTTAATCATCCTTGAAATTCAGTTTAAAGTCTTGAAGGACTAACAGCTCCATTATAAAATCTTTAATGAAAGTCTTGAAAATTAGCCAGTTTAAAGTCTTGGAGGACTAACAGCTCCAAAATTCGTATAAAAAAACCTTAAAGAATTTTTTGAACAGTAGCCAGTTTAAAGTCTTGGAGGACTAATAGCTCCAAAATTCATATAAAAAAAACTTAAAGAACCTCTTGAACAGTAGCCAGTTTAAAGTCTTGGAGGACTAACAGATCCAAAATATGTATAAAAAACCTTAAAGAACGTCTGGAACAGTAGCCAGTTTAAAGTCTTGGAGGACTAACAGATGTCTTGAAGTAAAATCCCATAGGTATTGAGTTCCCCTAGACCCTGTTTCCTGTCTAAACTAAATGAATAAAACTAAAAAGAATGAAGACTGAAAAATAAAACTAAGAGTTATAATAATAATTTTGATTTAATTAATTGATTTTATTTTTTATTTTTTATTTTTATTTTTATTTTATTTTTTTATTTTTTATTTTTTTTATTTTTTTTATTTTTTTTATTTTTTATTTTTTATTTTTTATTTTTTATTTTTTATTTTTTATTTTTTATTTTTTATTTTTTATTTTTTATTTTTTATTTTTTATTTTTTATTTTTTATTTTTTATTTTTTATTTTTTATTTTTTATTTTTTATTTTTTATTTTTTATTTTTTATTTTTTGTTTTTTATTTTTATTTTATTTTTTTATTTTTATTTTTATTTTTATTTTTAATTTAAAATAAAAGATTTTAGAAAAGATAGTTTTGAAATAAAAGTTAAAATTTAATTTTAAAGAAAGATAAAGAAAGTAATAAAAAAGAATTATCACTATTAAAATTTTAAAAGATGCCCCCCGGCCATTTGATGAGCCGTACCCTCGACATCATACCCAAATCCAAGTGCAACTTGATGTGGTTACACAATTTTGAGAAATTGAAAAGAAAAGAAAATAAATGAAAGTTTTTAGAAGATAATTTTTATAATGATGATCACTGGGTGGGCTCCCTCCAATTTATAAAAATGATTAGAGACCACCAGTGAGCATCACCTTTACAATAATTCATAATATATATTAAAGAAAAGAAATCACAATCTAACATAAAAAAAATCAAAAACAAAATAAAATAAAAAGAATCTTGAATCCGGCGTTGAGAGCGGTGTCTCTTGATTCGTTCCAGTTTATAGTCTTAGTGGACTTCCTATAATTAAAAGACAAAGCCAGGATTCAACTAGAAACAGGGAAAATTTTGGAAACAAACATTATGGGGTAATTGTGTATAGAGCAGCCAGCTCATCAATTACCCCCACACTTGCCAATATTAAATTAAGAAGGTTCCCCTGTGAACACTTCTTCCAATAAATTTTAAAAATTTTCCAACACTATCTTCACCCATATTTTAAGAGTTTTAAGTTTTTTTTTTTGAAAATTTCAAAGAAGGTCTTCTTGAATTTCGTTAAGTTTCATCATAGTTTAGTCACCCATATGCAGTGTAACGACTGTAAAGTATTTTGATAAAAAGAAGATAGTTTATCCTTTTTGCGGAGGTTGATAAGATTTTTATAAACATCATAGTTTATCCTCATTGCGGAGATATATAAAATTTGATAAATGTCATAGTTTATCCTCATTGCGGAGGGATACTTCGGCACTCCTGGTGCCTCTAGGATAGAACCGTTTTACTTGATTGGCTGCTACCCTCTTCTTCAATACTACTCCATCCAACCCTTCTAGCACATATGAACTGCCGGAAACTTGCTCCTTGATTTTATACGGTCCATTCCACCTATCTGCAAACATCTTTCCCCACTGACTTTCCAAACTCCTATTATACACCAGGACCATATCACCTGGGTTCAAAGGTTTCCTTAATCGATGTGCCAACCGCTCATCCCAATATCTGACTGATTGATTTCGGATCTTCATCATCCGCCAATATGCCTTTTCTAAATATTCTTCTTTCTTTTCTAGCTGCATCATTCTTGCACACAATAATTCATCAGTAGTTTTGACCGTATCCCAGTCAACTCCAAGATATGATTCAGCTTCTAAATCAACCGGTAAAACTGCTTTCTGTCCAAAAACAAGTTCATAAGGTGAAAATCTGGTTGTCCTTTTGGCAGTGATTCGATCAGCAAATAAAACTAAAGGTAAATAGTGCCTCCACTTTTCGGCACTTGTCCCACACATTTTAACTAAAGCATCCTTAATAACTTGATGCCATCTTTCAACCATGCCTTCAGCTTCAGGATAATATGGGGTTGCTACCCTAACCTTTGATCCAACTTTCAATATGGACTCTTTAAACTCTGTCCCAAATTCAGGACCTCCATCTACCGTCACCAACTTCATCACCCCATACCTATATACCCAATTATTCAAAAAAAATTCTGCCACATTTTTGGCAGTTAAATTAATAAGAGGTGCTGCCTCTACCCAACAAGATAAATCATTTCTGGCTACAATTAAATATTTATACCGTCCTTCTTTTATATGAACGGCATCTAAACTAACTCTCCCAAAGAGCATATATTCACTGGTCGCGCATCCAGGTTCTTTTGGCCTTAAATATCTTCCTCTTTGACATTCTTCACATGACTGAACCCACTGTTTAACAGCCATCTTCATGCCAGGCCACCAAAATCAATCAGAAATTCTTCTAAACGTTTCTCCAACGCCTCTATGCCCAAGATCTTCATGCAGTGATTTCAAAACTAATTCTTGCCCCTTCTGTTGAGTTATAACTACTTGAGGATTTGGATACCTCCTCCTCATTAAACGTTAACCAGATAGGTAAAACGTAGTTGACTTCCTCTTGATAGCCACCCATTCATCATCTTCACAATCTTCTGGCCTCTCTAAAGTCAACAAATATTTGACTAACAAAAAATAAAAACCAGTCTGACCCCAGACTTCATCTTGAAAATTGATTAATATAACATCAATAGGGACTTCTCTATCACCAATATCACCTGCACATGAATGAGCCAATATTCGTTGACCCCTAAATAAATCTTTAATTGAGCTATGTTGACGTTCTTCTTCTGAACCTTTGGATCCTTCGTAAACCATATTTGAAAATACCTCTTTCTCTTTATCCACCTTTTTATTTAAATTCTCTAATTCTCCAACATATACACCATTCCTTAACTTACTACTATCCCACACTACCAATCCATCATCCTCTACATACACCAAATCTTCTTCTACCTCCTTTCTACCAAATTTATCTACACCTTTTCCAACACCTTTATTAACATAAAAACTATTTTCCAGTTTATACTCTTGGTGGAGGTCATCATCACCATAATCTAAACACAATAGTCCTATCAGTTTAACCTCATGGGGGAGGTAGGGAAAGTCTTCAGCTCCTTTAGTGCTGGCTTTGATAATAGGTATATCTTCATTGAACTCTTCTGAGTCTGAATCTTCTTCAGTGGGTGGTCTCCTTGATAAACCATCTGGCATAGTAAAAGTTTTGCCAGGCTTATGAACTAAATCGAACGAAAAATGTTGAATAAAAGCTACCCATCTCGTCATGGGTGCGTTCGGTAAACTTGGGGAATTAATCATCTGGATTAACAATTTTGCATCCACTTGCAACTCAAAATGCTGCCCCCACAAAATATGCTGAAGTTTCTTCAGTATTTTTGCCACACCACATAATTCCAATTTTGGTTGTAAATATCTTGATTCGACCTCAGTAAATACTACAGATTCATACCTAACTGGCCTGATGTAACCAGATTTATCCATCTGAGACAAAACCGCCCCAGCTGCAACCTGACTTGAATCAACTGCTAAATAAACTCTACCAGCATCTTTTCCATAATCCAACTTGTGCAGGACTAAATCCTTCCCCACAACCTCCTTCAACTTCACAAACACCTTCTCACACTCTTCATCCCACTCCCAGTCTGCATCCTTTCTTGTTAACCGTCTCAATGGAGCTGCCAATGAAGAAAAGTCCTTAATAAACATTCTAACATATACGCAAACGCCTAAAAACCCTCTAACTTTGGTCGTATTCTTGGGTCTTGGCCAGGACTGAATTTTGTTAACTTTCTTCTTGGACATAATCCTACCCTCTCTACATACCACATGGCCTAATATTTCTAAGGCTGGCACACAACTTGAAAATTTTGAACCTGAAATAGTTAATCCAGCCTCTTCAATTCGAAACAAGATTCTTTCTAATGTAATTGCAAACTCCCAAATGAATTTGCGTATCCCGGGATTCTCTTCCAACACCTGGTTATCATAGTCGTTTGTTGGTCCCTTAATTCCTCCATCATCTATAAAGATTCAAGCATATTGTGGAATTTCATCTTGAAGGATCCAAGCCATCTGAGCTTGATAAACTGCAACCGAATTTGTTGCTCCTTGAGGTAATCTTGTTAACTGTAAACGTCCAAGTGGCGTATCAAATGTAGTGAGAGGCCTTGAGTCTGGATGTAACTCTCTCTCATCATATCCACCCATAATATCTCCCAAACCATAACACACTATCCCTGCAAACGCTTCAACAAACTCCTCAGCACTAGGTGGTATCCCAGCATCCTTTATTGTAACCCTATTTAATTCCCTAAGATCATGAACAACTCTAAGCTTGCCATTCGGTTTCTTGATACAAAATACCGGACTAGAATAACTTGATGTTGATTGCTCATACAGTCCTGTGCGTATCCGTTCTCTGACAACTTCAATATAGGCTTCTTTTAATGCAGCCGGAATAGGAATCGGTTTCTGCTGCCACGGTTCATGACATACCATAGGAATCTTGTAAGGCTCCCCATAGGAATGCTTCAACACACCCCTCTCCTCTTCTACAAAAGAAATGGCCTTCTCTTGTTTGACCATCACATCCAACAACAACTTCTTCTCTTCTCCAGACAACCAACCATCAGGTCCAAAATTAACAACACCCAGTCTCTCAAAAGTTATTCTTGACGTCTCAGAATAGTCAGGCGGATTCTTTACCAAGGGGCTTTCATAAGGATCTCTTGATAACCTTGGTCTTCTCAAGGGTGGATTTAATTTGGCAGGTAGCGGTTCATTAATAGGTCAAACATTATTTGCTACTTTTTTATATTTGGCTGCGTCCACATCTAAATAAACTTGAGGTAAAACATTTTCTTTTGTATTGCCATTAAAAATTTCATCAAATGAATCTTCTTCATCGCCAGAATTGGAATAAGAAAAATTAGAAAAATATTTTATTTCATTATTAAACTTTACCCTTTTCTCCTTTCCCTTGTCTAATTTATAAACAGATTTTCCAACACCTTTGCTTCCCTTATTTAACAGTAAATCTCCCGTAAAGAAAGTTGGCAGTTTAACCTCTTGCTGGAGGACCCGAATTGAATTTTCACAAAAATTATATTTTTGTGTTTTAATTATACTGAGATTTTTAATTGGGTTTTGATAAGATTTTTGCAGTTTACCCTCTTGCTGGAGGTCCATAATAGAAAGAGATAATTGCAGTTTAACCTCTTGCTGGAGGTCCGGAATAACATTTTCACAAAAATTATTTTTTTTGTTTTAATTATACTAAGATTTTTAATCGGGTTTTGATAAGATTTTTGCAGTTTACCCACTTTCTGGAGGTCCATAATAGAAGGAGATAATTGCAGTTTAACCTCTTGCTGGAGGTCCGGAATAACATTTTCACAAAAATTATTTTTTTGTGTTTTAATTATACTAAGATTTTTAATTGGGTTTTGATAAGATTTTTGCAGTTTACCCTCTTGCTGGAGGTCCATAATAGAAGGAGATAATTGCAGTTTAACCTCTTGCTGGAGGTCCGGAATAACATTTTCACAAAAATTATTTTTTTGTGTTTTAATTATACTAAGATTTTTAATCGGGTTTTGATAAGATTTTTGCAGTTTACCCTCTTGCTGGAGGTCATAAAACATACCCTTCCAATTTTTATCAAACCTAATTTGGCCCATTTTGCCTTTTTCACCATTTTTAAATTTAATAGAAAAACAGGGAAAATCCATCAAACATATAGAAAAGTCCAAAACGTATTTGCACTCCAAAGTAATATTAACAGAAAATAATTGAGAATCCACTTGAATTATCTCCAAGTGAGCTGACCTATTGCAATCCGGGATCTCATCCTGAGGAGAGATTACAACATTAGAGTGATCAGCCCCTGCTACCCCAAAAAATGAGGGCATTCATCCCTTTCCAACAAACATAATTCTCCAGAAGCCGTCCGTTTTATATGCCGCTTCTTGGTGCAAACACAACACTGGCACATAGTAGTAATCCCTGGCCGTGTTTCCCAACCTTCATCTCCAGGAGGCGCTAACCGCATATGTAACCTCTGCATATCTTCACCAGTGATCTCCAAACTAATCCCCATGCCAGCTTGATACCCTATCCTGGCCTCAAAATCCATCAAAAAAGGACCACCAAGAACAGTTTTGACCGCTCCTTTGGCCACATAAAAGTGAACCTTACCAACAGATCCACCAATGTCTAACCTCCCATGCTCAGCTGTACCCATCAGCTCTGTTGCATGCCCTCCAATGCCTCTGAGGTTTCCCCCAGTTCCACTTTTAATTGGCAAGCCTATACTCGTCGCTTGCTCCAATAAAATTAAATTAATTTGAGACCCTGAATCGACCAAGGCCTTTACTTCTTTACTGTTAAGAGTTACCACCAGGTAACCCAGGAGGGCGGAAAAATGTGTATCTACATCTTCCCCAAACTTTTCAGTATTTTCACAAATATATTCCACCTCTCCAGTGGAAACCCGACGCCTCGTCAAATGCTTCTTTTTCTTTTCAGAAAGCACCGGACTAATTGTAAATAACTCCCCCAAAGATAAGGGAATCTGCAGTTGATTCACCCTATTCAAAACTGCGTCCATCGCATTAGCTTGACCAGAAACTACTGGCCGCTCATACTGGAGCTTTGATTTAACAACCTTGGCCCTGGGTACCTCTTGAGGTCCAACCGAGCCATCTTCACCCCCCATAATAACATCTTCACTTTCTATAACCCTAACTCCGTCACCAGCTTCTTGCACTAATCCTGATCCATTGCTAGTCCTTCTTACACCCTCCATTGGGATGGGACCGCTAAAACTTGGTCTGGGTAGAGATGCCAACGGTACGTCCTCCTCAGAATCCGAATCATCCTCTGGCATAGGCTCACCATTTAAATCAAACTTGCCATAACTAGGGGGCCCCATATCAGCAATCCCCTTCTGCATTTTATATAATTCGTCCTTAGAGAAAGGGTTCAATTTGTTGGCGGCAGTTTGAGCACTAGAATTCTTGTCCTTAGAGTAAGGGTTCACTTTGTTATTGGCGTTGCCAGGATTAGCCCTCAATTGGCTCTGAATGTTACTCTTTGCCTTAGTAGCAGCTGCTCTTCTAGCAGCATTAACATCGTATTCGCCAGCCATACAGCTACCCTCCACCTGGGCAACCGTCGCCAGCTCTAAACCACCAAAAGAAGTAGAAAATGTGGCTTTACTGACCTCTTTCTCCTTGCCCTTGTCAGCTTTACCACCATTACCATTACCATTTTTGCCACCCTTGGCATTAACATCTTCATCCGTCACCTCTTCAAATCTGGCTCTCCTTTCAGCCGTTAAACTTCTTCTGACCAAATCAGAAGGAGACTGTCCATCACTGGGCTTGATGAACGAACCATCAGGAAATTTATAAACTTTACCGTCAAAAAGAACTCGCCCAGCATCCATATCCTTATCAAGAGCAAAACAAACTGTTGCTCTGTGCCCCCTCCTATTACAATAGGAGCACACCTTTGGCTCATTGTAGCCACCTCTATATCCATTACCACCATTACCACCATTTCTCCCATTGCCTGGGAAGCGGTTACCATTATTATTGCCATTATAAATTTGACATTCATAACCTCTGGACTGATAAGAAGTTGACGTCGACGAAGAAGCGATTGGGGCCTTTTTGGCCTTCTGAGTCTCTTGAACAAATATTTTTAATTGTTTTGTTAAATCAGCCAAGTGATCAACCATCTTATTATCTACATTGCCCTCCACTTTAGCGGCAGGTAATCCCATTTGTGCCTTCTTGGCCTCCTGGGCTTTGACCATAATATCGTTGTTCTCGGCCAAAACTTCGCTAACCTTGCTAACATATTGAGTGCAGGACTCTTGATATTTGTCCAATGCTAACAACTTGAGATGGGCCTGAATGTTGTCCTTGATAACCTCCAAAGCTGGCGATTTCTGCTCACCATTAGGCAGTTCCTTCATCAAATCTTTTCTTGAAAGATCCTTCAAGACATCCATTCGAGTATCCCTACTGCATGCTGACCAAAACAAATCTTTTGCCTGGTTCTCATGCACTAACTCTTCCACCAGAATAAGATATTCAACTACTTCATCAAACTGAACACACAGCTTTTTGAATTCTGCCATAGAAGAAACACCACCTTTTGCTTGCCAGTCTCCAACAATTTTATTGAGGTCCATTATAGTAAACCTAACACCCCATCTATCAACCATAGCTTTAGAAAGCTCAACCCAATCCTTGTCCTTAAATGCCTGCATAGCAATAACCTCTTTTTCCACCTCCCTATCAGCAATAAAAAACCTAACTTGCTTCACCATATCCACATGAGAAGCACCATAAACAGCAGCAGCAGCTTCATACCTGCTAATGAACCATTTAACCTCCTCCCCATCAAACTTTGGGCCATCCCAAGAAACAATTCTAACTGAGGGAGTAAGAGGGTTAGAAGATCCAGAAGCAACAGCAGAAGAAGACATCCCAATAAGTAATAAAATGCATTAACAATCAATAAAATAACAAGCCTCTTGCAGGCCAATAACAAAAATCCAATTAGAGTTCCAGAAAATAAGCCTCTTGCAGGCTAAGAACGTTCTTGATCCAAGTAAGTATTTAAAGAAAGCTAGAGAAATCGAACCCCACGTTGGGCGCAAACTATGGTAAGGTAAACTCTTACAGTCGCCTTGCTGTAAGCAGAATCCGGAGGAGATGTGTGGATTTACCTGAAAACCCCATCCTTCCAATAAAAATAACAAAATGGGAATTCTAAATCACTAAGCTAACCAGTCTACTTGGATCTGATTAATAAAAATAATGAAACTCTAAAATAATTAACACTTATTGAGATTTAAATAAAAGTGGCTGTTGAGAAAAGAAATACTGATAACAACAATTAAGGTGTACCAGTGAAAGATCTGAAAAGATTGAATTTTATGTTTTTATAATAATTTGAATTTTTATGAGACAGCAATAATCAATTCCCAGTGATGAAGACCTTTCTAAAGATACCCTGTATGAAGTGTGATTTAAATTGTTGAGTAGTACTTCTAAAATGTTATTTATAAAATATAAAGTTATAAGGGTATTACAAATTTATTTAATTTGTTGAGTAATAAAAAATGAGACCATGGTGGTTAGTGATTAAGCTGTATGATCTATCCCCCCCCTCAATTTCGAGTTTGAGAGGCGCTTAAGTATTCCTAGTCACGTGCCTAAGTTTTCCCCTCCAGAGCTCTCCCAGAATCAATCCGGAGCCCGTACGGAGTCCGTACAGAGTTGAAACGGAGTTCGTATGGAGTCCGTACAGAGTCAAAACGGAGTCTGTCCGGACTTCCGGACTCAATTAGAGCCTTTAAAACTATAATGATGAATCTAGAAAAATTACACATGATAGAGCCACTTCCCCTTTACATTCCAAACCAATTTTCGTAGTCTGCGCAGCTCTAATTACCCCATGAAAATTAATCAAAGGTAAGTAATTTCTAAAAACGTAAATATTTCTATAAATATTTAAAATTCTTTTTAAAAATATAAGAAAAATAGTAAAAATTCTGGAAAATTTTCCCAAGGTTCTTGAGTGACTTGACTTGATACTTATAAACTTTTCAGACCGTAAAAATAAGTTTTCTCCGTAAAATAAATTGTTTTCGCGTAGGCATTTGCTTTTAACCAAATTTCTTTATATTTAAAACTCAAATAAATTTACTAAAACCCTTTTTTAAAATAATAAAGCCAATCTTGCACGCCGTAATAACTCCATTTATGTACTTAGGTGCCATACTAAACTTTAGGCTACCACAGTGTGTGGGAAGATTTTTAGGGAATCATCTTATCTCTTTATCTCATCGCCTTTCTGTTCCTCACTGTCTCATTGGCTTATTTTTGGTTGGAATATATTACTGTTCATTTCAACTCTTTCTGGTAGTCTGTCTGGGACTATTATCTTCACTTTTAAAGGGGTCAAGTGTGTTTAATTAGAGGGTCTAGCAAACAGAACTCCAATTTGCTGCAACAGGTAAATCTCACTTGTTTTTCTAAAGGGACAGGGGTTATTCTTTCTGGTTTTACTCCAACTCCCTTGGTCAAGGCCTATAGCTAGTACTATAGGATTTTCTACATTTCTGGCGCCCAACGTGGGGTGTAGAACCTGCTAGTTCTTTGGAATCTCTGTTTTCTTTGTTTGGCTCTCTTTGGAGTTTTGGTCTGGAAGAATGGCTTCTGGTTTTTTTATTCCTGTGGTGACTCAGTGGGGGGATGGTTCTCCTGCTGTGATGGTTAGGGAGTGTGTTAGGATTAAAACTTGGGTTGGTACCAAGTTTAATAGTGAAGATGTGAAGTGGTTTCTGGAGAAGTACGAAACTGCTGCTGGTGTGGATGGTGTTTCTTACCTGGATGTGGTGAAGCAAATTATCTTCTTCATTAGTGATAGGGCAGTGGAGAAGGAGGTTGTGGCCATGCCTGGCTACAAGAAGAGGGATTGGAAGTTGCTGTGTAGGGAGATGGTGGACAGATGGGTTGTCAGGTTCACTATGGTGGATCTGAACAAGGTTGTCAGTGAATGGCAATCTTATGGTGGTGTTGTTAACTTGCATAGTTACAGGAAGTTTCTGCTACAGTTTGATCCTGTGGTTGAATATTTGGTGGAAGTGGAGGAGCTGGCACATGAAAATGCTGCCAAGGATGTTTTTTGGTCTGACCTGGCTAGAGATGTCAGGATGGATGTGTTGAAGGAGCTGTCAAGGAAGGACTTGATGAAGACTATTTCTAATGGGGTCCAGAAGTTGCCTGCCTTGGAAAAGGTTAAAGAGGCTGTGGAGGCCCATTTGAAGTTATTGGCTGTGGACACCTATCAGGAGGGGTGTGCCAAGTATGTCAGCAAAGTCAGTGAGGCTTTGGTGGAAGAGGAGGTTAGAGTAAAGAGGGAAGAGAAGAATTTAATTCATGTTCCTAAACAGGAGAGGGACCCAGTGGTGGAGCAGTTGGCTGACTTGACAAACCAGCTACATATTTTTGTTCAGGAGGCTAAGAAGGTCAACAAGGCTCCTTCTCAGCCTAGAGATTTGGATAGGAGGGATGGTAGGAGTGATCCTTGGGTCTTCTCTTCTTGCAGCAGGAGGGAGCACAAGTCCAAAGACTGTTGGGCTCTGAACAGGGATGTGTCTGATTGAAAGGTGGAGTTTGATGGCAGGGTTTTCAAGTTCCCTGATGGTTCATTTGTGAAGCCCAGTGAAGGGTAGGCTCCTGTTGATTTGGTCAGGAGAAGGGGTGGTCTCAATCAAAGGAGGCCAAGGTTTGAGGAGATTCCTGATCAGGGGAAGTCTTCTGGTAAGGAAGATGATGATGTCAAGGGAAAGGGGAAGGAGGTTTAGAAGGTCTCTTTTTCTACATACTTTGGTGGCTTAGAGTTGTATTCTTGAGGTGGACAGTCAAGTGGTGAATGCTTGGCTGGTGTTTATGATGTGGAATCAGGAAAGGTGGGAAGGCCTAAGAGCAGTCCTCAGGCACAACCAAAGCCAAAGGCTTCAAAGGTGGATCCTAAGCTGAGTGCAGCTATGAAGAAGTACAGCAAAGAGGAGATGTACAAGATGCAGAAGGGTATGGCAGACATTACCCCCCCCCCTAGTTTTGGTGCATTGGACATGAATGGTGAGCCAATACCTATGGATGTTGATTCTGACTCTGAGGAGGATGTCCCTTTGGCTTCATTTCCAAGGCCTGCTGGAGCTATAGGGTCTGGTGAGGGATCTGGTTTAGATCCTGTTGATGGTAAATCTGTTGGTGGTGCTGGTCCTCATCAATCTACTAGGACCAAGGTGGTGAAGCCAAGGGCTCATTTTGAGAAGCCAGTGGTTTCTGGCCAATCTAATGTTATGGACTCTGTTCTGGAAATGATGAATCAGGGTCAGGTTTCCCTTTCTTATGGGGAATTGTATGCTATCAGTCCTGGGTTGGCTGATAGACAAAAAAGGTTGTTGACCAGGAGAAGAGTGTCTTCTGGGGAAGTGGAATACATATGTGATTCTGCTGAAAATTTTGGAGAGGGGTTGGAAACTCATTTTTCTGATCCTCTGGGATATTTCAACATCACTCTGAATGAAAGGGAGGCTAGGGAATTGGTAGATTCAGGTTCTCAGATTAACCTGATTTCTTTGTTTGAGGCTACTCATCTGGGCCTCCCCATCATAACAGGTATTGGTGGAAATTTGAGAGGGATCGGTGGCCATGTCACTGAATTGATTAGAACTTCTGAGTTTGTGAAGTTAGATGTTGGTGGAGCCTCAGGGAAGGTTCACTTTTATATTGCTAAAGGACCAGTTAAAGCTGTTTTGGGTGGGCCATTCTTGATGGATTTTTAGGCAAGAATTGGTTATCAGTTTGACATGGGGATCATTTTGGAGTTGACTGGTGAAGATGAGAGAAGGCTTCACATGAGGTTATCATCTCCTGGAGATGATGGTTGGGAGACCAGGCCTGGTATGTCTTCCATGTGTCAATGCATGAATTGTTGTAGGAGAAGAAGAGATGTGGGTGCTGCCTCTTGTTTTTTTGGAGTATGGCTCAGGCTCTAGTGAGGGTCTGTCTTTTTTAGAGTGAAAAGGGTTGATCACCCTAGTGCTACAACCTCTCCCCAAGATGAGGAAATCCCAGGTTGTAGTAGGTCAGCTCCCTTGGAGATATACCAAGTAGATTTTAAAACTTCTCTTTTTAATGTTTCTCTTCTCTGCAAGAATTCTTTAAGTTTTTTATCAAGTCTCTGTTCTCTCTCAAGATTTTCAATTATTTTTAACTCAAGTTCAAAAAAGAAGATTTGTTATATATCTTTATTGAAAGATATACAGAATAGTTTTGGGGTGGTGAGATTGGGGTCTAAATGTAAGTCCTCCCCATTGTGCATCGCTAGGGTTTCTTCTACACCTTTCAAAAATATTACCTGGGCCACACATGTGAGAATTGGGGAAACCCCTGGTTATTTTTGTAGGTCAGAAGAAAACTCATTTCAAGATAATTCAAGAAAATCAAGAAAAAAATCTAAAGATAATGAATAATGAAGATCATCAAGATCAATTTTTGGGCCTACAGCAAGAGGATAGACTGCACTATTTAAGAAGAGTGGATTCTGAAGATGAATCAAGATTTGAAGATTTGGGAGATGAAAGTGAAGATGGAGATTTGGGATTGCGGAAAAGTTTTGGAATGGTGAGATTGGGGTCTAAAAGTAAGTCCTCCGAATTGTGCACTGCTAGGGTTTCTTCTACACTTTTTAAAAACATTACCTGGGCCACACATGTGAGCAATGGGGAAACCCTTGTTTTTTGTTCCAGGTCCTGTGATGAAGATTTCCTGAAGATCCCTCAAGTTGAAGGTGGAGCCACAAAGTATAAGAAGGTGGTGCAGAAAATTAGGCCTGTCAATGAGCCTATGCCTGTGGGATTGAATCCGCTGCTGAAGAGGCCTATATTGTCAAGAGATCCGTACTGTACTCCTTTGGTGAAGAATCCTCCAGATTTCCTAGAGACGGCTAGGGTGACTGTGGAAAGGTTGAAGGTTGTTAATTTTGGTCCTGATGGGTGGTTGTCTGAAGAAGAAAAGAAGTTGTTGTTGCACGTTATTGTGCTAAGGGAAAAAGCTGTGGCATTTGCTGAGGAGGAAAGGGGTGTGTTGAAACACTCTTATGGGGAACCTTACTTGATTCCTGTGGTTTGTCATGAACCTTGGCAATCAAACCTATTCCGATTCCAGTTGCTATCAGAGAGGATTTTGTGGACATTGTTAGGGAAAGAGTCAGGACTGGGTTATATGAGCAATCGAAATCCAGTTACTCAAGTCCTCTGTTCTTTGTAAAGAAGCAGAATGGAAAATTGCAGGTGGTCCATGATCTTAGAGCCTTGAATAAAGTCACTATCAAGGATGCTGGTATGCTACCAAGTGCAGAGGACTTTGTTGAAGCTTTTGCTGGAAGGGTGTGTTATGGATTGGGTGATATCATGGATGGTTATGATGAGAGGGAACTTCATACAGATTCAAGGCCTATCACAACTTTTGAGACTCCTTTGGGAAGATTTCAGCTCACTAGGTTGCCTCAAGGAGCAACTAATTCAGTGGCAGTTTATCAAGCACAGATGGCTTGTATTTTGCAGGATGAGGTCCCTACTCATTCTGGTATTTTTTATTGATGATGGTGGAATTAAAGGACCATCCACTGATTATGGTAATGAGGTGCTGAAAGAGAATCCTGGTATAAGGAGGTTTGTTTGGGAATATACAATAACTCTAGAGAGAGTGTTGTTTAGGAATGAAGTGGCTGGTTTGACCATTTCTGGGTCAAAATTTTGTTGTTGTGTTCCTGCTTTGGAAATTCTGGGTCATGTGGTATGTAGGGAAGGAAGGATTATGGCAAAGAAAAAGATTAATAAAATTCAGTCATGGCCAAGGCCAAGGCCTAAAAATACTACTGAAGTCAGGGGAGTTTTGGGTGTGTGTGTTTATGTCAGGATTTTTATTAAGGATTTTTCTTTGTTGGATTCACATTTAAGTAGGCTGACCAGGAAAGATGCAGATTGTGAATGGACTGAAGAGTGTGAAGAGGCTTTTCAGAAGTTGAAGAAGGTGGTTGGTCAAGATATTGTCCTTCATAAATTGGATTATGGTGTTGATGCTGGAAAAATTTATCTGGCAGTGGACTCAAGTTATATTGCTGCTGGTGCTGTTTTGTCTAATGAAGATAAACAATGTTTTTGGTAGAAGAGAAGGAGTCAAAATAAAAATAAAAAAATTAAATTTTTTTAGGTGTGACCACATCAAGGTGCACTTGGATGTGGGTAAGGTATCAGGGGATCAGCTCATCAATTGGCTGGGGGATACCATTTTATTTTGTTTTGTTTGTTAAAGGAGGTTAAGTGTTTTGGCTTTGATGGTTTTTGGTTTGGGGATTTATGGGATATATCTTCAAGATTTTTTTTTGGAAAGTCTTTCAAGACTTTAAACTGATCTTTTAATTATGGGCTCAAGATTTTTTGATGTTGATCAAGACTTTATACTGAAAATTCTTGGATCTAGTAGTCCTCCAAGACTTTAAACTGGCTGGTTTCAAGATTTTGTCAAGAAGTAGTCCATCAAGACTTTAAACTGAGGATTGTTGATGGTGAAGTCCCCCAAGACTAAAAACTGAGGAATGGGATGCAGTGTGATGTGGAAGTGTAAAGGCAGAAGGATCCAAGGGGGAACTTCTGAATTTTGTAAAGGCAATTTTGGGGGTAACTGATGGGCTGGAAGCTCTATATACAGTTACCCCAGAAGGTTAGTTACTTCTCTAAATATTTTTCTGCTTGATCTCTGGTTCTGGGTTCTGTGATTCAGGTTTTTGCAGTCCCACAAGACTATAAACTGAGGATTTTTGGAGTCCCCCAAAACTATAAACTGAGGACTTTTAGTCCCCTAAGAATTTAAACTGAGGGCTGTTTGTCCCCCAAGACTTTAAACTGAGGGTTGTGGGTCCCCCAAGACAATAAAATGAGGAAATTCTTTATGCTGGTAGAAGGTTATAGTCAGGAAGACTTGTCAACTGGATATCACTTTTCATTGTTGGAGGATGGTACAGCCAGAGTTTGAATTCAGGAAGAGAAGAAAGAGATTTCTTTCACAATGATAGTTTGAATTTAAAGGCATGGTGCAAGAGAAGTTTTAAACAAGAAGCTTGAATTGCTGCTTCAGAAGTTCACTTAGGATGGAATAGGATCTGGTGGAAGAGAGAAATGAGCTGTTTGTAAAGATTCTGGATAGGTGCTCAAGCATGGTTGTTGGTGAAGGAAGAATGGGGACATTCTTGATTGGAGGGAGGATGTGGTGATCCAAACCTGGGTAGGCCTTTGTAGTGCATATTTGGGGGTATTTGGTATGTAGGGTGTTATTGGGGTTATGGTGTTATTAGTGGATTTTTTCATCTTTAGGTGATAGTTAGTAGTGTTTATGGAGGCTTAAGCTAGGGTCACTTATTATGTCTCAGCTTAATGTCCTTTCTTTTCTCTTCATTTTGGTATCCCTTATGGGTGGTTATCTTGTTTTATAGGGTAGTTATGGTGTTGTTATTGGTATTTATAGGAAGTTTATTGTTTAATGGTGCTTACGTAGGCTTAAGCTAGAGTCACTTATTATGTCTCAGCTTATTTTCCTATATTTTATTTTCATTTTTTTATGTCTTATGGTTGTTTATCTTGTTTATTAGTGAAGTTATGGGTTTTTAGGGTTTTTAGGGTTTTTATGGGTTGTATGGGTGTTTTAGGACCTAGAAGCGGCCCACCCCCCCCCTAAGAGGCATCCCTCCTTGAAGTAGTGTGCCTGCCTGGGCGCTGGGGAGGCGCTAAAATGCACTTTTATGTATGAAAAAGGCTGGGAAAGCTGGATTTTGGGTGGGGTATTGGTCAGGGTGGTCTGTGCGCTGGCTGTATGATGCGTTTGTGGGAAGATTTTTAGGGGATCATCTTATCACTTTATCTCATCGCCTCTCTTCTCCTCACTGTCTCATTGGCTTGTGTTTGTTTGGAATATATTACTTTTCATTTCAACTCTTTCTGGTAGTCTGTCTGGGACTATTATCTTCACTTTTAAAGGGGTCAAGTGTGTTTAATTAGAGGGTCTAGCAAACAGAACTCCAATTTGTTGAAACAGGTAAATCTCACTTGTTTTTCTAAAGGGACAGGGGTTATTCTTTCTGGTTTTACTCCAACTCCCTTGGTCAAGGCCTATAGCTAGTACTATAGGATTGTCTACAGCGCTAGAGTCAGTGCTGGAGATCCACTAGGGAACTGTGTTTAGAGCGCTGAAAAGTATAAAGAGGGCATCACATCTAGTAATGAGGGGAGAACTAAAATGAAGAATATTTAGTTAACATACAAGTAGTTAATAATTGGGGAGTCAAAGAATATTAGATTTTCTGCGTTCAATTATTTGAGAATATATAGATTAAGTAGAGTAAACTATTATTAGAGTTACTTTATTGCTATAATAAGGCATATTCAAAGAGAGTGCTTCAAGAGGGAGTAGCTGTGAATATTAGTGCTTGTTAAGAATAGAAATATCCAGATATTAATACTTGTTTTTCTGATCTTTTAAACTCAGTTCTCAACTTATTAACTTTCTAATCACAAATTAGTGTTACACATTATTGCACTTTCTTTAAAAATAAGAGTGGAAGGCACTTCTTTTTAGAAATTGAAAAGGGAACCAACCCATCTCGCATTTTGTCTACTTCCAAGTACTTTAGAGCTTTTTACAATTGGTGTCCCAACAGTGACATAATTGTAACTAGTATTTTGATTAGATTGTTTAGTTTTTCAGGGTTTCTTCAAGAGGACAAGATCAAGCCAGCGCTTCAGCGGAATATTTTTAGGGTCTAAAACAAGTGGATCAATAGCTGTTATCAGAGGATAGCGTAGGGCTTTATCGTAAATATAGTCGGGTTTAATTACCAAGTGTGCGTTTATTATTTTGTGATCTCTGTTTTGATTTCATATTTCGCAAATGGATCCTACTGGGACTACATCTAAGGGACTTCAGGAGAGGGTTAAAACACCTAATTTGACAGTGTCATTGCCACAAACAGTAACTACAATAATTAGATGTAAAGATGAAATTTTGCATTTTACAGGTATTAATACCAAGAAGTTCTTATGAAGGTTTGAACAAGCAGCGGAAGTGCATGGAGCAACTGAGTATGATATGGTGTGTTAAGTGCTCTTCTTTGTCTCTAATTAGTGCAAAGACAATTTAGAGGATTAAAAGGGGCATGAAGAGAAAAATTGGTCAGTTTTAAAAGAACAAATGCTAAAGAAATGGCTAAAAGTTACCGAGGAAACTAAGTATACAATAAAGGATCTGGATGTCTTGGTAAAAAGGGTTAAAGCTAAAGGGGGTGCTTGAGATCCTAGGGAATTTAAAGTTTTAGAGAGGATTTTGATCAAACGGTGGAATATTTAGTCAGTAACAAAGTTTTTATTGATGCTAATGCGTCTTTACCTTGGTTTTGTGAAGCGCTAGCGCCAGAAGTGGAAGACTGGGAAAAGAGGCGCTTGGATAATGAAGGAAATCTAGTTAAGAAGAGGGACAGTAATTATGAGTACCCTGGATTAGAAGAAGTAGAAATGGCAGTGGAAGCGGAAATGAAGCTGTGCCGAGTTGATCGTCGCGCAGCTAGAGTTGCTTTGGATAACAAGGAGATGGATGAAGATTCGTCAGGCGTGCAATAGCCTCCTCAAATGTTGTCTCCTAAAGAAAAAAATTTTACTAAGGAGCCGGATTCAGTTATGGTGAGGATTGACAAGCTGGAGAAGAAAATAAACAAAGTGGCAAAAGCAAAAGAGTTGTTTAGGCCCAAGAGTTCTCCTCAACCATCGCGTTTTGCTACTATGGTATGTTACTATTGTAATAAAGAGGGACATACTAGGATGAGGTGTAATGCGCTTCAAAAAGATAATGAAGAGAGGGTAGTTTAAGAGGATGGAACTACACTTATGTTGGAAGATGGGACTAAACTTGTCAAAGACAAGGATTGAGGGATGTGAGCCATGGTCATTGATCATATTAATAAAAAGTCTATGGAGGGCAGTTCAAGCAAGGGAAATGAGCCTGAAGCTAGAGAGAAAAACAAGGATTCAAAGTCAGTCAATTTTGCAGTTACTTGCGCAGTGTTGGATTTTAAAGTCAAGGAAGGAGAGGTTGCAGTGCTACTTACTGCAGCACGTTTGGAGATGTTTGCAGCAAACCACAAGAATATGGCCCCACCTACAATTAGTAGGCTGAGAAGAGCTGGCACTAGGTATGCAAATCCAGAAGATATGGAGGAAGTAGGGTATACTACTAGAGAGAATACACCTGCGCCTATGGAGGATGTTGAAATGGATGGTATGGAACCAGCTGGTTATGGTGTGGATCATCAGGTAGAAGATCAATCAATGATGATGGAGGAGTCAGAGGTAGTGCAGCAAAGAATGGTACCTGTTGAAGAAATGCCAGAAACAAAGTGCAAAACTCCAAAGAATCCACCTGGAAGGACAAAGGCTGGTGCAAAGACGACTCAACCTAAATGGAGGATGCAGCGCCCAGTTCACTCTGATTTTCCTAAGGCAGCTGAGGATCTAGTCATGCAATTTTTGAAGACTAAAGTTTCTGTTCCATTAGGGGCTCTGAAAGCAGTGGCGCTGGATGTAGTGAATGGAATTGTGGATAAGTGCAGGAAGGAAAGGGTTGCTAATTGTGCTGAGTTTGATGTTGGAGAGCAGTCATTTCAGCCAGTAGTTGGATTAACTAGGGTGCCACATTACGCAGGACCCTTAGGGTATTTAACCATCACCATAAATGGTAAGCAAATTAGAGCGTTAGTGGATACAGGTTCACAAATCAGCATGGTGTCAGTAGACAATGCGGTGGAGTTAGGTCTTCCTGTTAAAGATGGTGAGGGTACTGTTGCAGGAATCAGTGGAGGTAGGCTACCTGTTATAGGTGTAGCGGAGTATGTACGCACTAGAGTTGCGGGAGCAACGAGGGATATACACTTTTATGTTACAATGAGTGTAGTTAAACCAGTTTTAGGCACACCATTTTTAATGTATTATTCTGCAACAATTGTTAATTGTTTAAATAAGACTATTGGAATAAGGATTATGGGTGATGATGGTATTCCAGTAACAGCAGTCTTAGTAGCGCCTAAGGATGGTGGCTGGGAAACTAAGTACTCTGGAGCTGTGCGATTAGAGAAAGAAAGAGAGTTTTATGAGGAAGTCTCAGATGATGAGATAGGGCGGCTGCCAGGAAGGTGCCAACATTTTCATTAGGGACTGGCATTTTAGGTGTTACTATCTCCCAGGATGAGAGGAACCCAGATAGTGACCAGTCAGTCCAACATGAAGGGATAAGTAAAGTGGTACTTCATAGGTGTCTTGGGAATACTACATTAGAATGTATTATACCTAAGCTTTTTGATTTCTTTAATTATGGATTTTGTTATACTTATATTAAAAAGAAAAGACAAAAACAGGATTTAGGTGTAACCCGTAGTTATATTAGAAAGGGTTTGGTTTAAGTAATGAAGGAAGAAGCAAGCACTGTTTAGCGTCCAAGTATAAACCAGTGGCAGTCAAGGTTAAACCAGTAAATGTACCAATGCCGGACTTGAATCCTCCTTTGCGGAGGCCGGCGCTGTCTAGGAATCCTTATGATACTCCTTTAATAAAGTTTCCACCTGAATTTACGCCTACTAGTAAAATCACAATGGAGAGACTTCAGATGGTTAATTTTGGACCAGAGGATTGGTTGTCGCAGGAGGAAAAGAAGTTATTATTACAAGTTATGGTTCTCAGAGAAAAAGCTATTGCGTTTTCTGAAGAGGAAAGAGGTTTGTTGAAACACTCTTATGGTAAACCTTATATTGTTTCAGTTATACCTCATGTGCCGTGGCAAAAGAAGGCTTTTCCAATACCAGCGGCTATAAGGGAAGAATATACGGAATTAATTAGGGGAAGGTTAAGGTCTGGCTTGTATGAACAGTCTATGTCTAGTTATTCAAGTCCAGTGTTTTGTGTTGTTAAACATAATGGTAAATTAAGGGTTGTTCATGATCATAGGGAGATGAACAAGGTTACGGTAAAGGACGCAGGAATGCTGCCAAAGCCGGAGGAGTTTTTGGATTCTTTCGCGGGACGTGCATGTTACGGATTAGGTGATATTATGGGAAGATACAATGAGCGCGAATTGGACAAATAATCCAGACCCATGACAATGTTTGAAACCCCACTGGGGCTCTTCAGGTTGACAAGGATACCACAGGGCGCAACAAATTTGGTGGCGGTATACCAAGCACAGATGATGTGGATATTGCAGGATGAAATTCCAGATCATGTGGGTATTTTCATTGATGATGGCGGTATAAAAGGACCAGCCAGCAACTACAATGGGGAGGTTTTTGAAGAGAATCCATATATTAGAAGGTTCGTTTGGGAATATGCAATTACTCTGGAAAGAGTTCTATTCAGGATAGAAGAGGCAGGATTAATGATCTCTGGATCCAAATTTGCTTGTTGTATTCCAGAGCTAGATATAGTGGGACATGTGGTGTGCGAGGAAGGGAGGATCATTGCAGAAAAACAGAAGAATAAGGTGCTTACATGGCTGAGGCCAAGAAATACTATGGAAGTTAGAGGGTTTTTAGGCATTCGTACATATGTAAGAATGTTTATTCAAGATTTTGCTTTGTTATCTTCACCTTTAAGGCGCTTAACAAGAAAAGATGCTGTAAGGAATTGGACAGAGGAATGTGATGAGTCATTCGAGTTGTTGAAAAGGATTGTAGGAAAAGATACTATTTTAAAGAAATTGGGGTATTGACCAGGCACTGGGAAAATTACTCTAGCAGTGGATTCTAGTGTGTCCGCAGTGGGCGCAGTGTTGATGCAGGAGGAAGAGGAGGGTAATGATAGACATGTCCTTTATGAATCTAAGACTTTTACTATAGTAGAGTCTAGGTACTCCCAGTCTAAGCTTTAGTTATGCGGAGTAGCAAAGATTTTTAAGAAGCTGCAATGAATGCTTTGGGGGCAACATTTTGAGTTGCAGGTTGATGTTCTATCATTGGTGCAAATGATTAGTAGCCCAAGTTTACCAGATGCGCCCATGAAAAGATGGGTTGCACTGATTAATTTATTTCCTTTTGATTTGGTCCCCAAGCCGGATTCATTATCTAGAAGACCGCCATGTGAAGAAGACTCAGACGCCGAAGAATTTGAAGAAGATAAGAGATGGTTAAATGGCATAGATTATTGTTATGAAAAATTTGGCATGATTTTCCGCAAAGACAATAAACTAGCAGGCAAGGTCGTCCGTGATGACAATAAACCAGTTGCGTGAAATTCCGTAACAACATAAGGCTAGATGTTGATGATGTGCTGGATTTTTGCAAAGTTAGTCTGCAACTGGATTTAGGGAACGTTGAAGCTAATGTAGCAACAAGAAGTGCGCTAGGCAAGGAAGTGTAAGAGTCAGATGACAAAGATGATTCAAGGGGAATTCAAGATAGTAGCACTCATCCCACAGAAGGGGAGTATTCTGAAGATGACGCATCTACTGATTAGGGATTGGAGTTGTTAAGAATATATCTGGAAGGAAGTATTAGGCCAGATTTTTGTGATAAAAAGGTTTGGTGCAATATTGAAAAGTGCTCTAAAAGTTATTTTATATAAGATGGGAAGTTATGGAAGGATCAAGCCTTGTGTCCCCAGTTAGTTTTTCAAACTAGGAAAAGGAAGGAAATAATACTCAGGGAGTTACATGAGAATTTAGGACATAGGAGTTAAGAAGAGACGTATTGCAGAGTTAGGGAGAGATTCTGGTGGCCCAATATGAAGAATGAAGTAAGAGAATGGGTCAAATCTTGTCCTGAATGTCAGTGTAGGAGTTACAGAAAGCCAAAAGAGAAAGGTAGAGTGACGGGTGAAGATACCATTTTTGGTAGGGTCAGTTTAGATGCAGTTCATATAAAAGAAGGGCGCTTTAAACACTTGGTAGTAGCCAGGGATGATCTATAAGGATGGGTCAAAGCAGCACCATCGGTAAATCTTAAAGTGAGTAATGTAGCTGAGTTCTTGAAAAGAGAATGGGTTTATAGGTACGGGGTAATGAAGATGGTAATTGTAGATGGTGGCGCTAAATTTGCTGGAGAATTCCAGGAGGTAGTTAAGGGTATTGGCGCGAGGCTACAAGTTGCAACACCATATTATCTTGAAGCAGAGGGGATGGTAGAAAATGGGCATCAAGTTATAAAGGATGCACTAGTTAGTTTATGTGGGAATAATGGGGCAAAGTGGAAGAACTACTTGCCATTAGTTTTGTTTGCAGACAGGATTTCAGTTAAAACAACAACAGGGTTTTCACCGTATGAACTTATGTTTGGTCAAAGGGCGGTATAATTATGAAAAGATCTAGAGGCTGGATCTTTTCTAGGATGTGACTGGGATCAAGTGCGCTCGACTGAAGATTTAATTTTAGCAAGGGTAGCGCAGCTTGAAAGATAGGACGAGTTTATGGAGAAGGCATATGATAGAATGATGCAGATCCGTGACAAATCAGTTAAATATTGGGATGAGTGTTTAGCGCATAAGTTAAGAAAGCCATTGAACCCAGGAGATTTGGTTTTAGTTTATAATAGAAGTTTAGAAAGCCAATGGGGGAAGATGTTTGCTGACAGATGGAACGGTCCTTATAGGATAAGAAAGCAGATAACTGGGGGGTCTTACTTACTTGAGGAACTAGATGGTACTGAATGGAAGCGGCGTGTGGAGGCAGATCAGATCAAAAGGTTCTACCCAAGAGGTGTTCCAGTGATACAGAATGACCTCTGGAATGAGGAAAAACTACCAGAATGACCTCCTGGAAGAGGGTAAACCAACAATTTATGTTAAGATTTGTTTTTCTAAGAGAACTCACAAGAGGCTTTGACACAGTTGTGACGGATAGAGGACGCTAACTGGAAGTTAGGTGCACCAAGGCTGAATAGGCAACTGGCATAAGCGCTCAGATGAGGGCACAGCGGAAAATGAAATATTATATTTTCATCTTTCAAGGGGACATGACAAGATAGGAAATTGGATTAAAGGAGGCGCATACCATGTAAAAGCAAAAGATGCTGGGAATTTAGCCAATGGGTTAACTAACCAGGAGGGGAATAATGATTTATAGATAGGGCGCTCTACAGTTCAATTCTTATTTACATTGTGTATTTTTGTATTTCAGTTAAGGCGGTAAAGTTTTATGATTTAAAAGTTTATTTATAATTTTTTTTGGGTTTACAGTCTTTTAAAGAACGTAGAGGGAGCAAAGTTAAGCTCTCTAAATTTAGAAGACAGGTAGTATGTATGACAGGTGTACTAGAATAGCACCGTGTCTAAAGTTATTATTAATAGGCATAGAATGAAAAATATATGAAGACTATGTACAGGAATAATCTAAAGAGAAGGCTCCTATGGAGGGTGCTAGTGGACTATTCAGTATCGGGATGGAAGCTATTAGGATATCCTTTCCAGTCTTCGGGCATGAAAAAACAACAAGGATTGGCAGGGAATCCAAGAATAGTTGATGAACCGATCTCATTCATTAGTTGACCTATCATTTCTATATGGTTGTAGCAGGCTTCAATTTCAGCGTCAGAAAAAGCTGGTGCGTTATAATAGGAAAGAGACATAGCATCATATATAAGACGAAGTCTGGAAAACATTTGCATGGAATGGACGAAAGGTAAAGGATAGGAACCCATCCCAGAGAGATGGATTCATTGAAGCCTGAAAAAGAGTCAGCAGGTAAAGGAAGCGTAAGTATAATAAAGGGTACTTACTTGCTAATAAATTTTGTTGGCACGCTGATAGAGAAGAAATGGTAATCACGTCAGGAGCAGCTGTAGGGGAGCCTGAGTGCATGGAAGCATTAGAGCTCAGAGTGGAAGAAGGCGCAGTGCTAGGCTGGATAGATATTTCGCGTCTAGGAAAAGTAGGAAGCAATGGCAACTCATAAGGAATGTTGTTATTGGCGGAAGAATTGGGTCTAGCGGGACTAGTAGTTGTAGTTATGGGGGCGCTACTGAGGGAAATAGGAGGAAAGAAAATGTAGGCAGTAGGCTGAGGAGTATTATGGTTCAGAGAGATATTGCAAGTTTTGTGGTATCTAAAGCAGCTGTCACAGGCAGGTCTAAAGGAGGCATACCCCCGAGGTCCAGAAAATGTACAATGAAAGTTGTGGCGTTTACAAAATGAGCACAATTGATCTTTGGGAACTGTGGAATATTGAGTCATGATGTTTGGATGAAGGAAATCTGGATTATTAGATGAGCTATTTATAGGTTAATAATGGCATTATGGAAGAAACATCAGTTGAACAATAAACTGACATGAGCGCTGAATGGTTTCTAAGATGGATGGGAAGAATCTTCATCAAAGAAAAGAAAATGAGGGACCTACAGAATGGAAAATTTGTCGCAGTCAAGGGAAAGTCATACGCTGAGAAGATCTGAAAATTTCAATGGAACGCATGCATATATGACGCAGGGGATGTATTTGCTGCTATAGGGAGTAGTGCCAATCTCAGATTTTTTTTCAGTTTATTGTTTCACTTTTCATTGGCACTTAGTAGTAAGGTGCGCTGTTTGGAAAAAAAGGATGACGCTTTTTGAGGGCAACTCATCTCGCAGATGTTGGGTTTTCACAAGGGACTTAGGGTCAAGCAGAATTAAGGAGAAAGAAATATTATTATTACATTTTTTTACAAAACTATATACAATTTATAAGTAATATACAACGAAGATATTAGTATTCGGCTTCATCGTAGATAGGGACGCAGAAAGCCCAGTTGTAAACAGCCTCTTTCATGTTTTGCTGCAAGGTGGTGACTAGCTTTTTTCTTTTGTTGTACTCGGCGCAAGTATAGACCGGGACCACCTTGAGAAATTTTTTGAAGGCAACTATCATATTGTTCATACGACGCATAGTCGCATCGTATGGTGTGCAGGAAAAGTGCTCTGAAAATTCCTAGTTTTGAGCCATGGCCGGCTCTTCTTCTTCTTTGTCGTTGGCTGGCCAATCATCCAGGATGATAGCCTCAAAGACTGGTTGAAGGGTGGTCCAGTTGGGAGTTGGTGAGCACAGAGGGCACTTGGGAATTGGATCGGTATCCCAGACAGGATCTCTTCCAAGGCAGGAGGGAAAAGGGGAGCATAAGGCAGCGGAGGCAATGCAGCGTAAGGAGTGGCTGGCGCATTCTAAGAGAGAAAGGAATTTATGTTAGTGTTTAGTAAAAAAAAATATATATATAGTAGATTAGTAATAAGGAGAAAGGAAGGAAACAGAAAGAAGAAAAAAAACTTGAAGTAAAGAAAACGTTGCCATGGCAGGCTTTTGAGTAACGACAGGGAGTTATGCCATTCTTGATGCAGCAGGTGCATCTTGTCCCACCCATCAGCGTAGTAATAGGCGTCGCAGCTGGAGCAGCAGTAGGCTGGGTACGCATGAGCTGCCGGATAGGGTCAACGACATTGGCCATATTTTCAGTATTAATGGTATTATCTCTAGTATTCATTGAAGGAGAAAAAGTGATAAAGGTAACAAAAAAAAAGAGAAATGAGGATTGTAACAAATAAGGTAAGATGGAAGAAGATGGAGGAAGAAGACGCTGCAAGGCGCAGGTTATTTATAGGCTCCTGGGGACAGTTGCAAGTAGAGGGAGGATGTGGTACGCGCCTTGCAGGTAGTTTTATTTTGGACCAATCAGCTCGCATAGTCCAGGAAGAACAAAGGGGATTCATAGCGCAGTAGGAAGTGCTAAACTGTAATTTGCTTTTGTGTGTTTCAAGGACAAAGGGAAATAGAAGTGCGGAAGAGGATTCAGGGTCTGTGCGCTTGGATTTTTCAGAAGGATGCGCCGCATATTGGGGAATTGTGTGTTATTGATTTTGGACTGCAAGCGCTGAACAATATGGACTTGTATTTTCCAATAATCATGTATTACGCACTAAGAAAGGAATTATGGCTTAAGGAAAGTCTCAAGTGCAAAGTATACTGCACCACGGCTAGTGTGGTAACTTACCGAAACGGGTGATAAGGGAGATTAACTAGTTGAAAATCAAAGCAACTAAGATCAGCATTAGAAGGAGTCAAACTTGAAAGTAGTGCTGAAACAAACAAAGGTACACTCAGGGGCACACAAAGGCGTCAAGCATGAGTAAAACAAGTTAATACTAGTGTTAGTAAGGATAGGGTATGATTTAGTTGCTGTAGTTGTTACAAGCAGTGTACGTGGTCTACTAATAAATTAGTTACTGTTTTACTAATGTAGCGCTAGAGTCAGTGCTGGAGATCCACTAGGGAACTGGGTTTAGAGTGCTGGAAAAATATAAAGAGGGTATAACATCTAGTAATGAGGGGAGAACAAAATTGACAAATAGTTAGTTAACATAAAAGTAGTTAATAATTGGGGATTCAAAGAATATTATATTTTCTGCGTTCAATTATTTGAGAATATATAGATTCAGTAGGGTTAACTATTATTAGAGTTATTTTATTGCTATAATAAGGCATATTCAAAGAGAGCGCTTCAAGAGGGAGTAGCTGTGAATATTAGCGCTTGTTAAGAATAGAAATATCCGGATAGTAATACTTGTTTTTCTGATCTTTTAACCTCAGTTCTCAACTTATTAACTTTCTAATCACAAATTAGTGTTACACATTCTTGCGCTGTCTTTAAAAGTAAGAGTGGCAGGCGCTTCTTTTTGGAAATTGAAAAGGAGAACCAACCCATCTTGCATTTTGTCTACTTCTTAGTACTTTAGAACTCTCTACAACGTGCCTAATTTCCCTCCCAGAGCACAGTCAGAGCTCATCCGGAGCTCATCTGGAGCGTGTCTGGAGCTTGTCCAGACCTCTGGACTCAGTATAGAACCTAAAATCTATAATAAAAATTTTAGAAAAATTACACATGATAGAGCTACTTCTCCTTAACATTCCTAACTAGTTTTTGTAGTCTGCGCATTTCTATTCACCCCGTGAAGAATCATTAAAGTTAAGTAATTTTTGAAAAACGTAAATAATTTAATAGGGGGTGTCAGTTCTGGCCAATCCGCACTTAACTTATATGCAGATTTCAAACCAAATCAGCACTTACAAATCAGCACTTAAATTTTACAAAAAAGTCACTTATTTCAAAAAAGGTTGTCGGTTATGACCTCAAATCAGCACTTTTTTCCCGTTTTTTTCACAACCACATTTTGGCCACAAAATATCCCTTCCTTTCTTACCCCATCCCTGTCACATGTGACACACTGACCTTCCTCGCTACCTACCCATCAATCCTCGGCACACACCCCTTCCTGACATTTTCAAAATTTTGACCAGGCATGTTTACAATCTTTTTTACTTATTTCTTCTACCTCTTAATCTTTTTTCTTGTTATGTTCCATTTTCATAATGCCTCCCATACATTCAAAATCTTAAAAGGTAACTCAAAAATCTGCTTTGTCACAAAAGTCTCCTCGTAAAGCAAGCCTTACACCTGAAAAATCAAAGTCATGTTCAGGGCAGCTTAAAAAAGGATGATTATCTCATCATAATCAACTTCCTTAAAATAAAATCAAATTTTGAAGCATGTTTTGGATGTGAAAGTCCACTTGTATTGGACATCCACCTTCTTCAAAGGTTAATGGCTACTTATTGATGGCCAATGAAGTAAGGAAGAAAACAAGGGGAGAATCAATATCAACCCTAAACAAATGAAGGAGAGATTTAAGAGTTAACAATCAAAATATAAAAATACTCATCATGCTGCAAATAAAACTGGCTTTGGTATTGACAATGATGATTTGGAGATTGGAATTACTACTTTTTCCGAAAAGCTCAATGTCATGTGTCCTTTCTATGAGGACATGGATAATATTTTTGGCTCCTGAGTTGATGTAAACCCTTGGTTTCTACACGATACTACTAAGAATATACCCTCTGGATCTCAACCATCAACTAATCCTCCTGAAATACCTGTAAATCAACAGGATCAACTTCCTCCACCTTCTAACCATAGTTCAGCTGAAGATGATCCCAACTATCAAGCAGAACAATTATATTGCAGCAGATCTGAATCCTCAGAGGCCCAAAATTTAAATGTATCTTTACTTTTTGTTTTTTCTTCAATTCTTCTCTGAATTTCTCTTTCTTTCTAGTCTCGTCCTTTTCAAACTCAATCTCCATTAAATAATCTCGATTCTGGAAATGTGAATCCCACTTTAGAAGCTGCTTTAGATGAACTTCCTGAAGCCTCTTGTTCAAACTCCAAACTAAAGCGTCGAGCCTCAACTTCAATGAACTTGAACCATCTATTAAAACGTGGTAATACTTCAACAAGCTCATTTGGCTCCCTTGAGGATTATTTTGAAAAAAAAGATATAAGTAAGTTTCTTATACTATATATCTTAATCATTAACTCATTTATTTATTTATTTCAATTTAATTTTCTCAGCAAAATCAACTATTGCGAAAAATTCCCTTGACTTTGAAAAGATGAAGTTTGATCATATGCTAAGGAAAGATCAGCATGCCTTAGATTTGGAAGACAAAAATTTGAGGCAGAGCAGATGGAAAGAGTAAATGACTGTCAATTTCAAAGAGAAATGGCTACTTGTGAATTAGAAAAACAAGAGAGTTTTAAAAAAAAGATTTCATTATGGAATGTGTAAAAAATGGCCAATCTTATGAGGATATAAAAAAATTACTTGACCTTTTCAATTGATAAATTGTTTTTCTAGTTAATTTAATTTTGTTTGATTTCTTTTTGGTAATATTTTCTTATATGCTGACTTATAAAAGGTCTTGAATATAGTACGTTATTTTTGACAAATTTTTGAAAATATCATACATTTTTTCTATCTTTACATTCAAGTCAATAAGTTTGCTTATACTTTTATTTTGACGAAAATTTGAAAATATAATAAAAATTTTCTATCTTTACTTTCATTTCAATAATTTTGCTTATCTAAATACTTCTAAGTCAATAAAATTTAATATCTCTTTTGAAAATTTGGCAATACCCTCCCCTGCATTTTATTGAAACAAGGGGTGGGTACCACCAAATAGTTCTAAGTCATCAATTTCACATGTCAGATTTAAAAAATTGGCAATACCCTCCCCTGCATTTTATTGAAGTAAAGGGCGAAAGTAATTAAAATTTAATATAATTACATAAATTAATTTATATATAAAGAATATATGTCAAATGTACTACTTTTAAAGTAATGACAATTCCTCTAGCCAAAATGCAGATCAAATTGAGAAAAAAAAGTTTGGGACTTTCCACAGGTATAGCCTAGAGGAACCCCATGAAAAAAATTAATGTTATCATGATTACCATTTATACAACACAAGGTCGTTGGCCAATTACTTTAATTTCATAAATTGAAATATCATATTTATTTATTATAAATTTATGGAAGAATATTAAATATGTGGTGACTCTAAAAATCCCCATACTTTTTAGATCTACATAAAGAATGTTTAAATTTATTACCTTTTTCTTCTTTTTTTAACTTGTTTATTCGTTGGATTAACTTTTGACCGATCTGGAAAGAGCAACCAAAATGCGTGAAGTCTTGACAAGATTCCAAACCTGGAGGAGCCTTTGTGGTTTGGTGATTATCGTAAGAAGAATTTCAAACTGTTTCAATGATTCCATTTCCTAATCCAAAATCGATTATACATCTATGAACCAGGAAATATAATCCATGTCCTTTAATTTTTGCAGGTGACGGAATAGGTTGTCCAGTGATAGAATTAATATATGTGAAAATTCAATAAGTGAGGTAATTGGCATCATTTGAGTCGGTGTGAATTCGTTTATGAAATCCAGAATGAGTGATTATAACATTTGAAAACATTAGATAATCACTGCTAATATCTTCCCATTTAGAGTCGCACCAATTTGGTATTCCAAATCTTGTAGCAACTTCATGATTTTTTTCAAAATCTTTATTGAAGAGTTTTTTAAGTGAAAGAGCAAGAAATGAATTAAATGAAGGTAACATATTCCATTTTTGAAAATCATTATCTAATTCAGCTTTAGATAAAGATCTGAGTAAAGAATATATGCCTATTTGAATTAAATTAAGTAAAATGATATTAAAAAATCCAGAAAAGTTTTTAAACATACCAAGAGAAAAACCTTTATCAAATCTTGGTCTCCATCCAATTTCAATCATGATTCCACCCAACAAATTCTTATTCCTTAAAGATAAGCGAACCAAAGCCATTTGATAGAGTGTTATGACGAGATTGCAGAGTTGATTAAATGATTCATCTTTTGAACCATTAAAAGAATGGTTTTTGTAAATAAGTTGAGGCTTGAAACTATTATTAATAACAGCTTTAACTTCATCACCTCCAGTTTCAGTTAAATAATGTATATTTTCAGGTAACTTTTTTGGATATATTTTTTTTCAACTTTAGTTTTACAGTACTTGATTTTTGAAATATGGCCAAATAATTGATCCAAGTGAATTTCTTTTTTTAAATTTCTTTTATTTTGATACTGTTCATTTTTTGTCAATGTTTTAGATGATGATTGAAAAGAAGTTGAATTTGAAGATGATAACGAAGTTAAAGAAGATGAGAGTGAGGTAAGTGATGAATCTGAAGTTAAAGACATGTATTTTTCTACTTAAAAATTTGTTACTTTTCAAACCCCCAAAATTATACATTAAAAGAAAACTCACTTAATTTAAATTAAAAAATTAAAAATCCTCAAAAGACTAATAAGATTTTTTTATTTCACTTGAACTTGAAGAATATTTTTCTCTAAATTTTTTAAAAAAAAAAAAAAAAAAATGTGAAATTTTTTTTATCACTTCCCCATTCCCCTAAGTTCCCCGCTCCAAATTCCTCTTCCACCTCCCCAAAACCCTTGTAAACCCCCCCCCCTCCACCCCCCACAAAATCCCCCAAATCCCCCCACAAATCCCCCAAATCCCCCCTTCAAATTCCCCCTTCAAATCCCCCTCCAAATCCCCTCCAAACCCCCCTCCAAAACCCCCTCCAAAACCCCCTGCAAATCCCCCTCAAAACCCCCTGCAACCCCCCCCCCAACACCCCCTTCAATACACCCCTTTTCCCCCCCTTTAAACCCCCCTCAAAACCCCCCTCAAAACCCCCCTCAAAACCCCCCTAACCTCCCCTCCAAGTTACTTAAAGATTTGGTAACAAATCGTTAAGTTAATGATCGATTGCAGTGAATCGTTAAGTGAAGTTTAAGGGGGGGTAGGAGGGATTTGAGGGCGGGTTTGGGGCAGATTGAAGGCGGGTTTGGAGGGGATTTGGAGGGGGGATTTGGGGGATTTGGTGGGGGGTGGAGTGGAATGAGGGTAGGAAATGAGGAGACCAACAAGGGGGAGAAAGGGAGAGATGAGACCAAAGAGGGAGAAAAGGGAGGTTAGAGTGAGCCAAGGAGGGGGGAATAAGGCAGCCAAAGGGGGGGAAAGGGGGATGTATCCATTCCAAGGAGAGGGTAAAGGTGGGAAAAAGCCCAAGCCAAGGGGGGATAAAGAGAGAAAAGAGGGAGAGAGAGAGAGAGAAAAAAAAAGGTTAATTTTACCTATAAATTTAAAAACAACCACTTACAAAAAAAAAAAAACCAAAAAACCAAAAAAAAAAAAAATTAGCAAAAAATTAAGTAAAAAAGATAAAATGACTTACCTGGAGAGATGAGTTGAGAAAAAAGAAATATAAGTGAAATTGATTGAGTGATGTAGGAAGAGATGAGAAAATGGATATGAGTGAAGAAAAAAAAGAGAGTGACTGAAAAAATATGCGTTTGCTGAAAATATGTGATTTCATATTGAGTTGATAAAAGAAAACACAGAGAGATAAAAAAAATAAGACTTTAACAGCAAATTCAAACACCAAAAAAATATGCAAAAAAATTTACCATTCTCAGTGAATAACACATGCAAATTGATCATTTGAAGAGAATGAAAAAAAAAAATTAAAATTGCGTTGAAAAATGTTGGAGTGTTATTGGAAGAATATTTGCCCTTATACTAGTTGATTGAGAAATATAAGTGTTGGATATAGTCGGAGGTGAATCAACTTGTTTATCTTCATAAAGCTCTAACCATTGATCTTTGAGGTCAGCAAGTAGGTTATGAAGTATAGTGCAACACAGAATCCAGTTGATCACCGCCTCCATTTCAGATTTATTTCTAAGAGGACTTCTTAATTCCCTTAAACTAGAAAAACGGCCTTTCAAGATTCCAATAGAATGTTCAATACGGACTCTTGACTTTTCCAAATGATTGTTGAATTTGGCATTTTGACTGTCTTCTGAAGCTGCTCCCTGAAAAGCAGGAAGTACATACTTTCCATTCACATAAGCAGAATCTGCAAGAAGATACTGATCTTCATCAAAGAATTTTTCAGGTTCATTTGAAATTTGCATTCTTTGGAAGACGTAAGAGTCATGACATGAGCCAGGATAGCTAGCAAAGAATGATATAAATTTTTTGTTTATGTCACATATAAGCTGAACGTTAATTGAATATCTATAAAGAAGATATATTTGTTTGTGTTAGTTTCAAAGAGAATGAAAGCAGTTAAAAATAATCTACATCTTTTTACGGTAAAAGTAATTGTTTCCACCTTGAGCAGGTTTCTGGCTCAAAGTAATAGTAGTACCATCAACAAAACCAATACATCCTGGGAAGCCCTCTGCTTGCATAACCTGAGATTATTCAAGCTGCTCTTCTTTCTTTGGTCAGGTGAGAAGTTGATATTCCAAGGAGTTGATGGCAGTGATACATTGTTTTGTATAAGTGTTAACTGAACCATACCCTAAATCAAAGAAATTTTCTAAACGTTTCAAAGTGGCTCCATTACCATTTGAACCCAAACGACATAGTGTGATGGCCAATTGAATTGAAGGATGTTGCTGTTCTTTTTGAGAATTATTGTGAAATATGGGATGATCCTGAATAAGCTCAAGAAATTTAAGGAAACATTCCTGAGATGTCCTAAACAGCTGTCTAAAACTGGGTGTAGATAGGTTAAGAAGTGTTTGGATGGTGTACTTGGGGGTATGAAGTACTTGAGGCTTTCTGGGAAGAAGGTAACGTTTCCTGGCCATTTTTGATAAAACGCCAAAATCTTCTTCTAGATCAGAATCAGAATCAGAATCAGAGTCCAAGAGCAGTTCAAGAGCCATGAAAGTCATTTCTTTATATAATTTATCACGATTTGAAAGTGAGGAAGTCAAAACTCTTATATGATATGATATGAAGATGTAAATGATGTACAATGTTTTGAGTTATGAAGTGCTATTCTGCAGAGTGCTGTGTATGAATGGGATGATGCTGACAAATCAGTGAAATGGGACTTGATGGTGAAATCAGAACTTTTGGTTTAGAAAGTGCGGATTTGAGTGAAATAAGTGACTTATTTCATTTTGAAATCCACCAGTATTGGGGCTAGTGTGTTTTGGAAATCCGCACTTATTTAAGTGCGGATTTGCCAGAACTGACACCCCCTAATAAATCTTTAAAAATCAATTAAAAAAATAAGAAAAATAGTAAAAATTCAGGAAAATTATCAAAGGTTCTTGAGATTCTTGAGTTTTATAAAATTTAATTTTGCGGCCGTAAAAAAATCATATGACCTTTGAAATTAAGGAATCTGACCGAAAATTCATATCTTGACTTTTTCAACTATATTTTTGTTTATTATAAAATATTTTAAACTAATCCGGATTTTAAAATCTCTGTCCTATACCCAATAATATTCTAAATAGACTTGTAGGGCCGTAATAAGATTTGGAATGCCACATCAGAATTTTTCTTTTTCTTTTTTTCTGATTTTTGTTTTATGGTTGTGTTAGATAGTAGTTTTAGATTATTTTCTTTTAATTTTTTATGGGGGTTATTAGGATTTAAAGAGGGAAAAATCACAAAATTATGGTGTTACCACATCAAGGTCACCCGAATGTGGGCAAGAATTGGCGGGGAAAGGCTCATCACTTAACTGGGCAATGCTATTTTCTTTTTTTATTTATTTCATTTATTTGTCTGTGTTTCATTTTTTATAATTTTCTTTAATCTCTAATTTTTTTATCTTAAATCAATTCAAATACTTAATTGTGTATCCACACCAAGGTGCACTTGGATGTGGGTAAGGTATCAGGGGATCAGCTCATCAATTGGTTGGGGGATGCCATTTGTAATAATTATTTAGTTCATATTATTTTATTCATTTTATTTTAATTTCATTTTCAAATTTTTTTTAGTATGTTAGTAGTTTAGTAGATAAGAATAAAAATAAAATAAAATAAAATAAAAATAAAAATAAAAATAAAAATAAAAATAAAAATAAAAATAAAAATAAAAATAAAAATAAAAATAAAAATAAAAATAAAAATAAAAATAAAAATAAAAATAAAAATAAAAATAAAAATAAAAATAAAAATAAAAATAAAAATAAAAATAAAAATAAAAATAAAAATAAAAATAAAAATAAAAATAAAAATAAAAATAAAAATAAAAATAAAAATAAAAATAAAAATAAAAATAAAAATAAAAATAAAAATAAAAATAAAAATAAAAATAAAAATAAAAATAAAAATAAAAATAAAAATAAAAATAAAAATAAAAATAAAAATAAAAATAAAAATAAAAATAAAAATAAAAATGAAAATAAAAATAAAAATAAAAATAAAAATAAAAATAAAAATAAAAATAAAAATAAAAATAAAAATAAAAATAAAAATAAAAATAAAAATAAAAATAAAAATAAAAATAAAAATAAAAATAAAAATAAAAATAAAAATAAAAATAAAAATAAAAATAAAAATAAAAATAAAAATAAAAATAAAAATAAAAATAAAAATAAAAATAAAAATAAAAATAAAAATAAAAATAAAAATAAAAATAAAAATAAAACACTACGCAATATAGGGGGTGGACTTGCTAGCAAGTCCCCAACCTGAACTCAGACTGAACTCAGATGGAACTCAGACTGAACTCATACTGAACTCATACTGAACTCTACTTGAAGACCCACAAAAACTGTTATGCTGAGTGGTGTTCATCCCTGATTGTATGGTTCCTTTGTCAATAGCTCAATGTGTGTTCAATCTGTGGTGAATTTGAGTCCAAGGTTGCGGACTTGCTAACAAGTCCGCCCCCCGTATTGCGCGGTGAAAATAAAAATAAAAATAAAAATAAAACACTACGCAATATAGGGGGTGGACTTGCTAGCAAGTCCCCAACCTGAACTCAGACTGAACTCATACTGAACTCATACTGAACTCTACTTGAAGACCCACAAAAACTGTTATGCTGAGTGGTGTTCATCTGTGATTGTATGGTTCCTTTGTCAATAGCTCAATGTGTGTTCAATCTGTGGTGAATTCGAGTCCAAGGTTGCAGACTTGCTAACAAGTCCGCCCCCCGTATTGCGCGGTGAAAATAAAAATAAAAATTAAAATTAAAATTAAAATTAAAATTAAAATTAAAATTAAAATTAAAATTAAAATTAAAATAAAATTAAAAATTAAAATAAAATAAAACAAAATATATATTTATATCTGTTAGCTGTTTTTATTTTTTTTCTATTTAATGAATTTTTTTTAATTCTTTTATTTAATGAAGGGATGAAGAAGCCTCTGGTGGTGGGTCTGGATGGTGTTGATGTTTTTGTTTCTTGTTTGGATTAGAGGACAAACTGTGTTCTTTGTAGTTCAGACAGCTAGAGAAATATACAGGTTTTAGTGGTCAGGAAGAAGGTAAACTTTGGGAAAAAGAAGAAGCAGGAATTGAGTGCTTGAAAGTGTGCTTGTTAATTTGAGACATCTTCCAGTGGTCATCAAGGATTTGATTTCTCAGATTCTTCTCAAAATAATTCAACAGACCATGGAGAGCAAAGGCCTTGAGCATGTTGGAACACATCATGCTAAGGTGTTGCCTCATATCATTGTAATCCAGCATCAAAGTAGTTTCTAGGGTTTGGCCTGTTCCAAATGGAGCTGCAGGAGGCAGGGTTCTAACTAAAAACAGAAGAATTGAGTCAATAATTATTCTCTGTTGAAGAAGTTGAATTTTGCTATTTTATTTTGGTACTTACAGACTGGGAGATCCTCAAATTTGTATGCAGCTGGTGAAGACAATCCTATAGTACTAGCTATAGGCCTCGACCAAGGGAGTTGGAGTAAAACCAGAAAGAAAAACCCCTGTCCCTTTATAAAAGCAAGTGAGATTTACCTGCTACAGTAAATTGGTTTCTGTTTACCAAAAGACTCTTTTCCAAACACTAGACTGCTTGATCAGCCAAGAAAGTAGTCTCCGGACAGACTACCAGACCAAAGAACTGAAATGTAGACCAATGTCCACACCAGAGAAAGAAATAATACTTGATGTAGGTTGCAAATCCACACCAGAGACAGCAATGATACTTGCTATAGCTTGCAAGACTATAACAGAGAAAACAGTTGCTAGTGAAGTTAAATGAAGAACTTACTTGCAACAAGACACAGCCAAATTGTGGCCAACAACAGAGGAAAACTGAGTGAGGAACAAGGATATCATCTCCAGATGGTTGTATGATAAATAGATATTCCCCAAACTGTCCTATATTGTAAATAAACACAGACCACTCCTCTAAAATCCATGCACAGCAACACATTTGGCACCTCTACCAGCCAAATTGCATAAAAAACCCTTCAGAAGCGCTCCTCAACCTCCTAAAACAGAGGCGGCCGGGCCGCCTGATGTCGGCCCCGCCTTCCTGAAGCCAGAAATCCACTAAAAACATCTAATCTACTTAGAAAAATGCACTACCACTACTAAAACCCTTAAAACACAAAATTAAGCTATGACAACATTGGGACATAAAACATAGAGCCAAATTAGCCCTACCTAATGGTAGTAAGCACTTAACCCTAAGACTTAAGGTTAGCTTGTAAAACACAAAAAACAAAATTAAACAGCTATCTTTTATAATGAAATATGAGGAAATGACCCCTTAAAACTTAGAATATGAAAAATGCCCATAAGACATAAAATATAGAGAAAACCCGGGGCTATGCAATGGTAGTACCTGCATACCAGCAGTCCAAATATTCACTGAATAAATCCAGAAAAATACCCTATTCTTCAAACAATGTCAATTAAGACATGCACAAAAAGCACCAAACCACACAACAAAGGGCCCTACCAATGTTGGAAGACCACAGCCTCCCTCCAATAGAGAATGTCCACATTCTCCTATACCACAACCACCATGTTCAGCTTTCTTTCCAAATCTGCTACTGACATGGGCCCCTGCCAATACTGCATTAACAATAACCTAATCTGCACCATCACACCACCAGCCCATCCATACAGAACCTCCTGTGATGTCTGCCACTCCAGAAAGAAGACCTGCCACAGACCTGGTCCGTTATCCTCTGCAACACCTTTGCCTCCACCTCAACCTGGTCAATCTTCTACCAGCACAAAAAGATCTAGGCCATCCATCCTGATACCCAGAAGCATCAAAAAGCTACACCCTTCCCAGAAGAGTGCCACAACCCTTAAGACCACAAGTTCCACCGTCCCTGGTCCATCTGATGGTAAGGAACTTTCATTTCTTCCTTCAACTTTAAAACTGATGACTTCTCAGTTCCTCAATCTTCTGACAGTGATGATAACAATGTAGGATCCATTGCACCACCAACACCAAAACACTTGCCCACAATTAAGGCCAAGTTCAACATCACACATCTCAACAGAAGCAACTTCTTCTTCACTACTTCCAATCCAATCCTGCTAGAGATCCACAGGACATTGAGAAAAGAAGGCAACTCATCCATCAGTTCAAGGCTAATTCTGAACACTTCATTTCCTCTCTTGATTCCCTCTGTAATTCAACTAGTACTTGATCCTGATTTAGAAAAGAAAAATTGACCACACCCTCTATAGGATGTAACCACAAACAACCCTCAGTTTTAAGTCTTGGGGGACCATCCTCATTTTGTAGTCTTGGGGGACTCAAAAAACCCTCAGTGTCACCGGAAGACCTACGCACAAGGTCAAGGATGTTCCTGTAAGTGAGATGAGGAGTTTAGATACTTCTTTGAAGCACAGAGGAATGATTTGAGGAAGTGATTCGAAGGTGACTCAAAGGAAGAACTACTGCTTCAAGTTATGTTTGAGAAGGATTCTAATATAATTTAAAGGTAATATTAAAATTCTTAAGATCTCACGAAGGGTTGGAAACTCAAAAATCAAAGATTTAGGATTTAGAAATGATTATTAAGTAAATAAAGAAAGATACAATAATAATGATTTAACTTAAAAGCTTTTACTGCTATTAACTATAAATATATTTTATAATTTAATTCTATAGAGTATCAAACCAAAAACCCAACCCCTTTTATATCCTTTACTCCTCCTCACATTGACCTCATACCCATCCACTATTCCGCATACCACAGACCATTAAAAATACATCCATTACACCTGGACCCTCCTCACTAACATCCATTAACCCCTTAATAATCCACAGACATTTCATAAACCTTTTAATGTACTATTACATTGACTATTGCGCTGTGCGTCGCTTATTGAGAAAAAGACTAAGACACACTATTGGGAAATTTACTAATTTCGATTTTAGAGTTTAGACTAGCGTGGTTGAATATCGAGTACACAAAGGAATGTCGCAGTTGCTATGGAGAATTGCTTTCTGTGCTTTGAGTATGGATTTAAAGCCTCTTTTTATTGATTTAATGAGCTGATTTTGCCTCGAGTGTCACATGGCGCGTGACAGATGCACGGGTATAAGAAATGCGAGCTCCGTTGAGCGTAAGACATACTTTCCACACTAGTTTCCCTTTACCTCTATTTTTTAATTACTCCATAATTTACTATGATGGACTTCCCCACTCCAACTCCCACGCCTCCACACCCTAAAGCGGATGTAGGAATTGTCACACGGCAATATTCCAAGGCTTGCACGGCTTGCGAGTCAATGGAGTACTATTGCGTGGAAAGCACTGTGACACTAGGTCCTCGCCAGAAGTGCGAGTTTTGCCGCTGGAGATGGGTGGCGTGTGACGCCTTGTCAAAGAATGCCAACATCGAGAGTCGGTTTAAGAAGACTAAATATTGGGTGATTCCCAAGACAAAGGAGGTAGTCGAAGATATTTGGGACGTCTCAATTGGGGATGATCAATCGGTGGGAGCAAGGGAGGATGAGGCTGAAGAGGATGTAGCAACCTGGGTGACTCAGGCTGCAAGAAAGAAATGAGTGGTCAAAGAAGAAGTCGAAAAGCTAGTTGAGGAGGAAGAGGAAATCTCTATTTTGAGACGGACCATAAAAAATGACGGGTGGTCATTGAGGATGATGAAGAGGAAAAGGGAGTGGCGGTGGAGGTCACTCCGAGATTGTTCTTAGAAGAAGACCCCATCTTCGAAGTAAGTCCATTCTCATGATATTTTATAAGTTTAGTTACTGATGGCTTTGTTTTAGAATTCAGACGTCATTTCAGAAGTCCCTACAGCGGAAGCTTCAAATTTGGAAGTGACCATTGTGGAACCCGCTGCTGTGGAAGTGACGGTGTCAATCCCGATCAAAGATATATTACCGGTGGTTGCCTCGAGGGAGGAGAATGAAGTAAAACCCTCAATCAAGTATGGTCAAAAAAGCCTTTCCAGGTTTGGAGAGTGAGGTTTATTGAAGACTTAAGCGGCGAAATTGAAAAGATTGTTGATGCCGCCTCCTTCAACGTGGCCGAGGAGCTAGTGGAAATTGGAGAAGTGATTCCGGTAGGAGAGGGGGAAGTCTTTGAGAAATGTAGGAAGGAAATAAGGGAAATTTTGGAGAAAATGAAGGGCTTGGTTTGGGAGAAAATAAAAGAGAGAAGAAAAAAAGAAAGAAAAGAAAGTAGAAATAATTTGTATTTAGTTATTTTTATTTTGTTGTTTTATTTAAAAATTTTAATATTTTAATATTTTTTATAATATTTTGAGAGAAAAAAAAGGAGAAGACAGAAAAAGATTTAAAAAGAATTTTGTTTTAAAATTTTGAAAGAAGAAGTTTAAATGAGACAGAAAAAGAAAGAATATTTGATTGAAGGAGTTTTAGTTTTAAAGTTCAAAAAGAAAAAGAATTAAGTAAGAAGAAAGAAAGTAAGAAGAAAAAAATAATTGATTGAAATAATTTTGTTGTAAATAGAATTTAATGAAAAGAAACAATTTGTTATTTACAAAAGTTTTTTAATTGAAGGTTTGAGGAATTTAGTTATTTGAAAAAAGAAAAATAGAAAAGAAGAGAAGAAATAAATTTTTAAAAGAGTTTTGAAAGAAAAGAAGTAATTTGTTTGAAGGATTTAAAAGAGAGATTTAAAGGTTGAACTGAGGTTCAAGAAGATAGTTGTCTTGCGTTTGTGAAGAATTTTGATAGTTTGAGGAAAGAAAATTTTAAAGAAAGAATGTTTATAGAAAATTTAAGAAGGAGAAAGAAAAAGATTTTAATTTTATTTGTTTTATTTTATTTTATTTTAATTTGGTTTTATTTTATTTTTATTTTATTTATTTTAAAGAAGGTTGAAAAATTTTGAAAAGAAAAAGAATAAAGAAGAAAACAAAATTAAGGAATTTTTTAGAAGTAAAGATATTTTAGATTTTAAAAAGAAGAAAAAAAAAGAGAGAAAAAAAAGAGAAAGAAAAATAAAAGAGAGTTTTAAGGTTTTTGGTTTTAAAGGATATTTAAGGTGAAAAGATTTTAGGAGTTCACGGGTGTTAGAAACATTGATGGCTGGTTCCCAGGATGTTTCGTCTGAGTCATTGAGGAAGCCTTCCCATTCCACGTGGTATTGAAGTTTCCCCTTGCGCATTCTTGAATCAAGGATGCGGCTTACTTCTCACTCTAGATGGTCTTCTACTTCAACCGGTTCCGGAGGAGGTTGGTTCTTGCCTGGGTATGTTTCTTGAGCCAGTTCCAGGAGAGATACGTGAGAAAAAGGGTGAATAGCCTGCCATGTAGGAGGTAGCTTGAGTCGAAATGTAGTTTTAGAGACTTCAGAGTCGATTTCAAAGGGTCCCAAGCGTTTTTCAGCCAGTTTCTTTGATGGTTGAGTTGTTCCAATTTTTCGTGCGTCAAGCCATACTTTGTCGCCTGGTTTAAAAGAAGGAGCAGTTTTTCGATGTTTGTCAGCCTGTTCCTTGTACCTTCGAACCGCTAATTCCAAATTTGATTTAAGTTCCTCTTGGAGTCGTGATATGGTTCGAAGATAATGTTCCACAGGATGATTAGTTCCTACGTGGATTGAGTTGAATCGAGGATGTCTTCCATAAACAGTTTTTAAAGGAGATTGTTGTGTCAAAGAATGAGTCAAATTATTATAAGCAAATTCAGCCAATGGTAACCTTGTGGTCCAATCGTCTAGTTGGTAACTGACATACATTTGAAGGTATTGTTCCAGGATTTGGTTGACCCTTTCTGTTTGCTCATCAGTTTCAGGATGATAGGCTGTGGAGAGGTTCCTCGTGATATTGAGTTGTCAACACAGTTGAGTCCAGAATGTTGATACAAACAATGAGCCTCTATCTGAAATAATCTCATTAGGTAAGCCGTGTTTGGAAAATACATATTCTAGAAACAATTTTGACAAATCTTCTGCTGTAGCAGTAGTGGTGGTTTTAATAAAAATAGACATTTTTGAAAATCTATCTACTATTACTAATATAGCATCAAAATTATTAGAAAACAGAAGTTGAGAAATAAAATCCATCGATAAAGATTCCCAAGGTTTAGAGGGAATAGGAAGTGGTTGAAGCAAGCCATACTTCCGGTGACAGGGAGCCTTATTCCTATTACATTCGTAACAAGCTTTTATATAGGCCTTGATTTCCCTGGTCATACCTGGCCAGAAGAAATCCCTCGCTATTAACTGGTAGGTTTTATCAACCCCAAAATGACCAGCTAATGGAGAATCATGTTGACTGTTGAAAATCCATAATTTTATTTCATTGTTGTCGGGTATGACTACTCTTCCCTCAAAAAAAAAAGACCTGATTCAATACTAAATCTTTTGGCCCCTTGCTTCGAGAGTATTTTGTCTTTTAACCCTAAACAATAATTGTCCTTCGACTGAGCTTTGAGGATGTTGGATAGTGGATTTTGAAAAGATTGAACTGTCATCAAATTAAGTTGATGAGTTGTTAAAATTGATTCGTTGAAAATTGATTTCACATTTGCTGGGTTCTTGTCAGCAAATGTGTCCCCCCGCTGTGGGTAAACGTCATCCCGACATGACAAGATATCTGGGACAATGCAGCTTTTACCTGGGCGATAGGAAATAGAAAAAGAAAATTCAGACAGAAATTCAGCCCACCTGGCTTGACGCCTGGTTAACACTTTGAAAGACATAAAGTATTTCAAATCATTATGGTCTGTTAAAATTTGAAAAGGACTATCTAAGCTGAGAAGAAAAGAGCACCATTTTTTAAGACAATGAATAATAGCTAAAAGCTCTTTGTCATGAATTTCATAATTTAATTCTGCTGCAATGAGTTTGCGTGACTCAAAAGCAACAGGATGAAACAATTTTGTTTCAGGATTTAATTGAGAGATGACCCCTGCGATAGCATAATCACTTGCATCTGTCTCGACTATTGTTGAAGCAGAAGGATCAAAGTGTCAAAGAAATGGAGCTGTAGTGAACACCGTCTTCAATGCTTCAAATTCCTTTTGTGCTGTGGGAGTAAAAACAAAATGAATATCTTTGCTAAGAAGAGAAGTAAGATTGGAAATAGTTTTAGAGTAATATTTAATAAATCTTCTATAGAAATTTTCAAAACCCAAAAATCCCTGGAGGGATTTAATGGATTTGTGCTCAGGCCATTCCAGGACCTTTTGGACTTTTTTGTTGTCCTTGACTAATCCATCAGTGGATAATGTAAAACCCAAAAAATCAATAGATTTAAGGTGGAATTCACATTTATTATGCTTGGCGTAGAGACCGTGATCTTAAAGTCGATTTAGAACCTGTCGAAAATGATGAATATGTTCATCTAGTGTCTTCAAGGAAATTAAAATATCATCTAAATAGACAAAAACAAATTGTTTGACAACATCTTGAAAGATGTCATTGACCAAAGTTTGAAAATTAGATGGTGCGTTACATAATCCAAAAGGCATAACTAAATATTCAAAACTAACAAATTTAGTGCGCATTACATTCAGTGGTTCATGACCTTCCGCAATGCGAATAAGATTGTATGCGCCTCTAAGATCAATTTTAGAAAAGAACTTAGCACCATTGAAAAGGGTAAGAAGTAATGACATAGGAGGAACAGGATATGCATTCTTCTTAGTGACTGTGTTGAGCTTTCTATAGTCAACACACAACCTAAGACTACCATCCTTCTTTTTTACAAAGAGAAAAGGGGAGCCGGTTGGAGATTTACTGGCTCTGATGAAACCTTTGGCTACATTCTCTGCAATGTAGTCTTGAAGAACTTGAGATTTGTCCTTCAACAAAGAATAGACAGGACCTGCCAGAGGTACTGGACCTATTAACTCTATCTGATGGTCGTAGGGTCGATGAGGTTGTAACTTATTGGCCTTGCGGATTGAGAAAACATCGAGGAAATCATGATAGATTTCTGGTAGAGTTGATTTAATGGCTTCAACGTTGATTTGGTTGTCCTCATCATCTTTGAGAGAATCTGTCGAGGAAAAACCAGAATTGAGAGAGCATAATTCGATTACTTTGAGGCAATTTAAATTCTCTTCAAGTGAAGTCATCAAGCTAGAAGGGTTAGCCAATTTCTCATTTAAAGAAAGATCAGATGCTTGCAAGTCATCTGGCAGAGATTTGTCCTCTAGCAGGACATTGTCAGGTGGGTTGTTTAACTCCCTATTGACCTGCATTGAAGAATCAGAAATATACTTAGTACGTGGGGTGATCGATCCCCGTGTCCAATCAATTTCAGGATTCCAATGCATTAAAAAGTCATGGCCAAGAATGGTATCATCCATCCTTGGGGCGTCCAAGACTGATAATTCCCACTCAAAGGGGGGAAAGTTTGGAAAGTTGAAAACCCATAAAACTTTCTTACTGGCCAAATATTTGGGTTCCTCTGATTCGTCCAAGTAAATGGGAGTTCAATCGATATCTGTAAATTTCAGCTGTAACTTCTTGACAAAAGATAAACTGACAAAAGAAATTGAAGCTCCAGAGTCTATAAGACAACTGAAGGGGATATCCTCCTTAAAAAGAATGAATCTCAAGCAATTTAAGGCAACTCCAGTCCTTAAGACATGGAGGTTCTGTGCACTGGGAGAGATAAGATATTTTGCTTTGCACACAAGGAAACTATCTACTAGTTTTTTGACTTCGAACTAGTACCTTCTCTTTCCTTCAATTTTACACAATCTTCCAGCTTGTGCTTACCCCCACAATACATACATAACCCATTATCTGCTCGCCTCTTCCTCTCAGATTTTTTAAGTTCCCCTTTAGGATCCAGTACTTTACTGATATTGCCTGGGGTTGAGCTTTTTGGTTAAGGTTTGTCTTTTCCCTTAAGCCTTGAGCTTTGTTGGCATATGGACAATGTTGAAGTTGTCCTTGGTAAACACTGTCGAGTTCAAGGGTTTGTTCCATTAAATCCGTTAAAGTAGTCATCTTCTGACTGTGAAGATTTAACTGATCCAGAATCCTTGAAGGAAGTCCTTTTTTGAAATGATACTTGAGGGCAGCATCATTCTAACCTACTCAAGTTTGAAGCGCTCTGAAGTTTGAGATATATTCAGAGGCTTTACCATTATCACTCATGCAAAGAAAATCAAGTTCAATTTCTGCGTTGTCAGTTTCATTAGGGTCACCAAACAACGTGAAGAGTTGGTCTTTGAACTTTTCCCAGTTATTAATAAGATAAGGTTCTGTGCACTGGGAGAGATAAGATAGTTTGCTTTGCACACAAGGAAACTATCTACTAGTTTTTTGACTTCGAACTAGTACCTTCTCTTTCCTTCAATTTTACACAATCTTCCAGCTTGTGCTTACCCCCACAATACATACATAACCCATTATCTGCTCGCCTCTTCCTCTCAGCTTTTTTAAGTTCCCCTTTAGGATCCAGTACTTTACTGATATTGCCTGGGGTTGAGCTTTTTGGTTAAGGTTTGTCTTTTCCCTTAAGCCTTGAGCTTTGTTGGCATATGGACAATGTTGAAGTTGTCCTTGGTAAACACTGTCGAGTTCAAGGGTTTGTTCCATTAAATCCGTTAAAGTAGTCATCTTCTGACTGTGAAGATTTAACTGATCCAGAATCCTTGAAGGAAGTCCTTTTTTGAAATGATACTTGAGGGCAGCATCATTCCAACCTACTCAAGTTTGAAGCGCTCTGAAGTTTGAGATATATTCAGAGGCTTTACCATTATCACTCATGCAAAGAAAATCAAGTTCAATTTCTGCGTTGTCAGTTTCATTAGGGTCACCAAACAACGTGAAGAGTTGGTCTTTTAACTTTTCCCAGTTATTAATAAGATAGTGGGTTTTGGTCAAAGAGAGCATGAGAAGATAAGGTTTGAACCATCTTGCTGCTTTTCCGGCTAGGAATGAAGAAGCGTAAACAACCTGTGATTGGTCGTTATTGAGGGTTTGAGGGTCATTATGGAACAGGAGCTTGCAGGTTTGCAAGAAGGGTTGCAATTTGTCTGGATGTTCTCCATCGAGTTTACCAGGAGATTTCATAGAAGGAGTTTTGAATTTAGATCCCTCTGAAGAAGTTGAATTTGAAAGGGTCTTCATGAAAAGTCTCATGTAATCTTCCAGAGAATTAGATGGTCCAGGTTTTGGAGGTTGACCAGAAGGGTGATTAACAGGGGCGGATGGTGCCTCATGCATTGTATCCTCTCCTTCTTTATCATCACTAGAATCATCAAAATCTTGTGGGATGTCTTCTACAGATTGGACTGAATATTGCCATTCCCTAAGGTTGAGTGGCTCCAAGGAGTGATTGCAGGAAACAGGCCGAGTGGCTGTTGGCCTGCCTCTGGCGCGAGATCTAGTAGTAGCGCCTGTAGGAGGGGTGCGTTGAACAGGTGCCATTTTTAAGAATTTTAGAGAAAACACCTGAAAAGGGACGTAGTAGTGCAAAGAATGAGAACTACAGAGAATTAAATTATACTGTCACCGGACGACTTACGCACAAGGTTGAGGATGTTCCTGTTAGTGAGATGAGGAGTTTAGATACTTCTTTGAAGCACAGAGGAATGATTTGAGGAAGTGATTTGAAGGTGACTCGAAGGAAGGACTACTGCTTTAAGTTATTTTTGAGAAGGATTCTAATATAATTTAAAGGTAATATTAAAATTCTTAAGATCTCATGAAGGGTTGGAAACTCAACAATCAAAGATTTAGGATTTAGAAATGATTATCAAGGAAATAAAGAAAGATACGATAAAAATGATTTAACTTAAAAGCTCTTACCACTATTAACTATAAATACATTTTATAATTTAATTCTATAGAGTATCAAACCAAAAACACAACCCCTTTTATATCCTTTACTCCTCCTTGCATTGACCTCATACCCATCCACTATTCCGCACACCACAGACCATTAAAAATACATCTGTTACACCTGGACCCTCCTCACTAACATCCGTTAACCCCTTAATAATCCACAGACATTTCATAAACCTTTTAATGTACTATTACATTGACTATTGCGCTGTGCATTGCTTATTGAGAAAAAGACTAAGACACACTATTGAGAAATTGACTAATTTAGATTTTAGAGTTTAGACTAGCGCGGTTGAATAGCAAGTACACAAAGGAAAGTCGCAGTTGCTATGGAGAACTGCTTTCTGTGCTTCGAGTATGTATTTAAAGCCTCTTATTATTTATTTAATGAGCTTCTTTTGCCTCAAGTGTCACATGGCGCGTGACACTCAGTTTATAGTCTTGGGGGACTCAAAAACCTAAATCATAAACCCAGAACCAGAGATCAACCACATTAAGACACAGAGAAAAAACTAACATTCTGGGGGAATTTTGAATAGAGCTGTTAACCCATCAATTACCCCCAAACTTGCCTTTGCTAAATTCAGAGGCTCCCCCTGTGGATACCCTCCGCCAATCTCTCAAACCAACTCCAGCAACAAAACCCATTCCTCAGTTTATAGTCTTGGGGGACTAAACCATCAACAATCCTCAGTTTAAAGTCTTGGGGGACTAACACAGTGTTCAGTTTAAGTCTTTACGGAATTTGAATTTTCATAGAAAGGAGCCAGTAAATTCCATGCAAAATACAGCCACCACCAAACCGCTGAACTTCCACCTTTCACTTCATCATCTACCCAACCACTGATAAAACCTTCATCTTATCTCTTCACCACACATCATGGCTAAATCACCTATTTTTGACCCTTCTAACCTTCCTTGCTTCACTGCTCCTAAGGACTATGCCTGCCAGCAGTGCATCCACATGTTCAGACCTTGCATATTCACTCTTCCAGCTCCTGATGCCAAATTCTACAACAAGGCCTGTGACTCTTGCTACTCCAGGAAGAAGAAATGTGACAGAGACACAAACTACCCTATTCCTCCTCCTTCTCCTTCTCATAAATACCTCTTAAGATCCCCTACCAAATCCCCAGAGCTTGGTCCATCCTCTTCCTCTTTATCTTCAGAACCTTCCAGAAGATCCGGGAACTCAGCTTCCAGAACTCTTCCCAAAAGACCAGCCTTAGATCCCCAAGAAGCAGCTTTTATCTCTGCTAATCCAGCTTAAAAAGCTTCAAAATCCGCTCCTAGGCTGCTAGACTGCATCCAGGCAGCCCGGCCTCCTCACTAGACAGTGAAACTCCGGCTCTAAACTTCCAAAAACAACCAGAAATTAACCAAATTCCTCCAACCAACAAAAACAACTCTAAGTGACCTCCTCCCACTGCTCCCAGAACAATGCAGCCAACCTTACCAAGGTCAAAAAAATACCAAAATTTCCCAAAATTCTAAGAGACCTGCCAGAGGACTTCAGGAAGGCACCAGAGCCCCCAACACAGCACCCAAACAAAATCTTCTCCCCCAGTTAAGGCAAAGAAACTACACCTCTCCTTGGTCAGCCAACTATTATTCTTACAGTTCCATTCCCTCAAGAGCTCTATCCAGAAGAGATCAATTTGCTTCCAGATCACCTTCTCCTGCTCCATCCTATAACAACCCTGGTACTCCACCACCAGCACCTCACCCAGCTGAAACCACCCAAAATATTAACAACAAAAAACAACAGCCCTGATGCTCCAACTAGGCCCAGGAACATCAGCCTCCTATTTCACCTTCTCAAAATCTTTCAGAAGAAGACCAAGAGAATCCATATCTTTCCCTGGTTGATCCCCAAACTATCACCCTTTCAAAATATTCAGAAGTCCTAATCCTGTCCGCTTACTAATTTGATGAGCTCCCAATCTGTAAGTACCAAATTAATTCATCCCATTTCTTCAGCAACCAAAATTAATTACTGGTCCATTTCTTCTTGTCTAGTTGGCACCGCTCCCCCTGAATCTACTATTGGAGTTTGCCAACCTCTTGAAACTTCCTTAACCTTGAATTATGGAGACATGAAGCAAAACTCAGCACCATGTGTTCTAACATCCTGAAAGCCTTTGCCCTCCATGGACCTTTGAATGACTTTGAGAAATCCCTGAGAAAGTGTCTGTTAGACGACCACTGGAAGATGTCTAGGATCATTAAGCACACCTTCCAGCACTCCATTCCTGCCTCTTCTTCTTTCTCCTCTGAACTTTCTTCTAATCCAATTCCTGCCCATTACAAACCGTACCATATTTCCAGCAGGCTTCACTTCAAAGAGCACCATGCTTTCCACAATCTTAACAAAATGCAAAAACATCAACACAACACAGACCAGACTCCAGAAGCTTCATCATCCAGGCAATGAGCTCCTGCAACACAATGACAAATTAAGAAAAACAATTAATAATAATAATAAAAAAGCAATAATAAAAAATAATTTCAGAATTTTTTTTTTTTGACTTATCTTTTTTGACTTATCTTTACTAAACTACTAGTCATAAGAATATTTGAAAATAAAAAAATATGAACTAAATAATTATAATAAATGGTATCCCCCAGACAATTGATAAGCTGATCCCCTTATACTTTACCCACATCCAAGTGCACCTTGATGTGGATACACAATTAAATATTTTAAATGATAACAATAAAAAATTAAGAAATTAAAGAAAATAAGAACAATAAAAAAAGAAATGAAACGCAGAAATAAATGAAATAATTAAAAAATAAAATAGCATTTCCCAGCCAATTGATGAGCCTTTACCCACCAATGCTTGCCCACATCCAGGTGCACCTGATGTGGTAACATCCTATATTTTTGATTTTATAATTTTAAACAACCCCCATAAAAAAATTAAAAGAAAAAAAGAGAAAAAAAGAAAATAATCTAAAACTACTATCTAGCAAAAACATAACTAAAAAATCAAAGACAGTCCAGCTCCATAGATGGTCCAGATTCAGAGAAGGTCCAGTAAGAGAAAGTCCCATCCATAGAAATGATCACTGGGTGGGCTCCCTCCAATAAATAAAAATGATGGGAGACCACCAGTGATCCACCACCAATCCAAAAGCACCAAAATACATCCAAGGCAGTCCAGTTTAAAGTCATAGTGGACTAGAAACCTGAATAATAATAACAGAACTATAATTCAACTAGAAAAAGAGCAAAGGCTTGAAACAGACATTCTGGGGTAACTGTTTTACAGAGCAGCCAGTTCATCAGTTACCCCCACACTTGCCAAAATAAAATCTAGAATCCCCCCCTGGGTACCTTCTAACAAACAAAACACACCATCCAACACAATAAACTATAACCAATAACATTGAAGATTCCAGCACTTGAAGACCAAAAGAATTTCCAGTTTAAAGTCATAGAGGACTAAAACCAGTTATAAGAAACCAATACTAGGGTTCAACCAAATTAAGAGAAGGGGTTGGAAACAGACAATCTGGGGTAACTGTTGATAGAGAAACCAGACCATCAGTCACCCCCACACTTGCCAAGGCAAATTCTAGAGGCCCCGCCCATGATTACCCTCTAACAAAAGTTTCCAACAAACAGATGCATAGCATCACCACAAAAAAAACCAAAATTAAAGAATGGTCTGTAGTTTATCCTCATTGCGGAGTCAATCTTCTTCATGTCTTGTGCCTCAGGGGTAAAACCTCTTCACCTGATCTGAAGCCACTCTCTTCTTTAAGACTGCACATTCCAACTCTTCCAAAACATAAGAACCTCCAGACACCTGAGATCTGACTCTGTAAGGCCCATTCCATCTGTCAGAAAACATCTTTCCCCACTGACTCTCCAAGCTTCTATTATAAATCAAAACCAAACAACCAGGTTTCAAGGTTTTCCTGAGTCTATGAGCCAACTTATTGTCCCAGTATCTGACTTATTGATTTCTTATCTTCATCACTCTAGAGTATGCCTTCTCCTGACATTCCTCTCTACATTCCAACTGTTGCATCTTGGCACAGAGCAAATCTTCTGTTGGGTGCACATCATCCCAATCAATTCCAAGATAGGATACAGCTTCCAAGTCCACTGGCAGAACCGCTTTCTGACCAAACATTAATTCATAAGGAGAATTGCCACTTTTCCTCTTCACAGTGACCCTATCAGCAAATAACACGAAGGGTAAATAATGCCTCCACTTTTCACCACTATCTCCACACATTTTCACCAAAGCATTCTTGATAACCTGATGGCATCTTTCAACCATGCCTTCAGCTTCAGGATGATAGGGTGTTGCTACTCTAACTTTAGAACCAACACTTGCCACAGCTTCTTTAAATTTGGCCCCAAACTCTGGCCCACTATCAACAGTCACCAACGTCATCAACCCATATCTATAAACCCACTCTTTCTTCAGAAATTCTGCCATTTTCTTGGAAGTCAAATTAACCAGAGGCACTGCCTCAACCCAACCAGACAAATAATCCCTAGCAACAATCAAGTATTTATACCTGCCCTCTTTAATATGGACAGCATCCAGACTGACTCTTCCAACCACAGTTGCTTTACCAGTAGCACAGCCAACCTCTTTAGGTTTCAAATGACTTCTTCTTTGACATTCTTCAAAATATTTCACCCAACCCTGCACAGCCAGTTTCATACCTGGCCACCAAAATCTGTCTGCTACTCTTTGATAAGTCTCCCCAAAGCCTCTATGACCAAGGTCTTCATGCAAAGACTTCAACACAACTTCTTGACCCTTCCTCTGAGTCACCACAACTTGAGGATTAGGATGTCTCCTCCTCATCAGTGTTCTTCCTGACACATAGGATCCAGGACTCTTCTTCTTGACTGCCAGCCAAGTATCATCATCACAACTATCTAGCCTCTCCAGGGTCAACAGATATTCCACCATAGTAAAATAAAACCCAGACTGACCCCAGGTCTCATCTTCAAAATCCAACAAAACAACATCCAAGGGTAGAACCCTGTCATCAAAATCACCAGTGTAAACATGAGCCAATTAACCAGCCCAACCAGGGCACCAATATTTAAATTTTGGCACATCCTCCTTCTTCCACTGAATCTTATGAGAACCCAGTTCACCAACAAAGACACCATTCTCCAACTTGGAGCTGTCCCAAACAACAACTCCATCTTCATCGACAAAAACATTCTGATCACCAGAATCAGATCAGATCCAGCCAGTTTAACCTCTTGGGGGAGGTCAAAACCATCATCCAGTTTAGCCTCATGGGGGAGGAAAGAAAAATCTTCAGCACCCTTTGTGCTGGCCCTAACCACTGGAACATCTTCATCAAAATTTTCCAAATGAGAATCCTCATCTGTAGATGGCCTCCTTGATAATTCATCAGGAATTGTAAAAGTTTTTTCCGGTTTGTGTACCAGGTCAAAAGAAAAATGTTGAATAAATGCCACCCACCTAGTCATTGGAGCATTAGGAAGACTAGGTGTGTTGATCATCTGAACAAGAGATTTTGCATCCACCTGCAGCTCAAAATGTTGCCCCCACAAAACAGTTTGTAGCTTCTTCAAGATTTTTGCTACACCACACAATTCCAACTTAGGCTGAGAATACCTAGATTACACCTTGTTGAAAACCACATACTCATACCTTACTGGTCTGACCCTCCCAGTTTTATCTTCCTGAGACAAAACAGCACCAGCAGTAATATAGCTTGATTCCACTGCCAGATAAATTTTTCCAGCATCAACACCATAATCCAACTTGTGAAGAACAATATCTTCACCAACCACCTTCTTCAACTTCTGAAAAGCCTCTTCACACTCTTCAGTCCATTCACAATCTGCATCTTTCCTGGTAAGCCTCCTTAAAGGTGAAGCCAACAAAGAAAAATCCTTAATAAACATCCTGACATAAACACACACACCCAAAAATCCCCTGACTTCAGTAGAATTTTTAAGCCTTGGCCATGACTGAATTTTATTAATCTTTTTCTTTGCCATAATCCTTCCTTATTTACATACCACATGACCCAGAATTTCCAAATCAGGAACACAAAAACAGAATTTCAACCCAGAAATGGTCAAACCAGCCTCTTCAATCCTAAACAACACTCTCTCTAGAGTAATTGCATATTCCCAAACAAACCTCTTTATACCAGGATTCTCTTTCAGCACCTCATTACCAAAATCAGTGGATGGTCCTTTTATTCCACCATCTACAATGAAAATACCAGCATGAATAGGGACCTCATCCTGCAAAATCTAAGCCATCTGTGCTTGATAAACTGCCACTGAATTAGTTGCTCCTTGAGGCAACCTAGTGAGCTGAAATCTTCACAAAGGGGTCTCAAAAGTTCTGAGAGGTCTTGAATCCGTATGGAGCTCCCTCTCATCATAACCACCCATAATATCACCCAATCTATAACACACCCTTCCAGCAAAAGCTTCAACAAAATCCTCTGCACTTGGTGGCATACCAGCATCCTTGATTGTGACTCTATTCAAGGCTCTAAGTTCATGAACCACCCTCAACTTTCTATTCTGCTTCTTTACACAGAAAACCGGACTTGAGTAACTGGATGTTGATTGTTTGTATAACCCAGTCCTTACTCTTTCCTTAACAATCTTCACAAAATCCTCTCTGATAGCAGCTGGAACCGGAATAGGTTTTTTTTGCCACGGTTTCTGACAAACCACAGGAATCAAGTAAGGTTCCCCATAAGAGTCTTTCAATACACCCCTTTCCTCCTCAGCAAATGCCACAGCATTTTCCCTTAGCACCATAACGTCCAGAAAAACTTCTTTTCTTCTTCAGACAACCACCCATCAGGACCAAAATTAACAACTTTCAACCTTTCCACAGTCACCCTAGCCGTCTCTACAAAATCTGGAGGGTTCTTCACCAAAGGAGTACAGTACGGATCTCTTGACAATGGAGGTCTCTTCAGTGGGGGATTCAAACCCACAGGCAAAGGCTCATTGACAGGACTAATCTTCTGCACCAACTTCTTATACTTTGCGGCTCCACCTTCAACTTGAGGGATCTTCAGGAAATCTTCATCACCAGACCTGGAACAAAAACCAAGGGTTTCCCCATTGCTCACATGTGTGGCCCAGGTATTGTTTTTGAAAGTTGTAGAAGAAACCCTAGCGGTGCACAATTGGGAGGACTTACTTTTAGACCCCAATCTCACCACTCCAAAACGTTTCCGCAATCTCAAATCTTCATCTTCACTTTCATCTCCCAAATCTTTAAATCTTGATTCTTCTTCAGAATCCACTCTTTTTAAATAGTGCAATTTATCCTCTTGATGGAGGTCCAAAAATTTATCTTGATTATCTTCTTTATTTATTATCTTTAGATTTTTTTCTTGATTTTCTTGAATTATCTTGAAATTTTTTTCTTCTTTTCTTGAGTTTTCTTCTGACCTACAAAATAACTAGGGGTTTCCCGAATGCTTACAGGTGTGGCCCAGGAAATGTTTTTGAAAGGTGTAGAAGAAATTCTAGCAGTGCACAATTGGGAGGACTTACTTTTAGACCCTAATCTCACCACCCCAAAACTTTTCCATATATCTTTCAATAAAGATATATAACCAATCTTCTTTTTTGAACTTGAGTTAAAAATAATTGAAAATCTTGAGAGAGAACAGAGACTTGATAAAAAACTTGAAGAATACTTGCAGAGAAGAGAAAAATTAAAAAGAGAAGTTTGAAAATCCACTTGGTATATCTCCAAGGGAGCTGACCTACTACAACCTGGGATTTCCTCATCATGGGGAGAGGTTGTAGCACTGGGGTGATCAGCCCTTATCACTCTAAAAAAGACAGACTCTCACTAGAGCCTGAGCCACACTTTAAAAAACCAGTGGCAGCACACACATCTCTTCTTCTTCTACAACAATCCATGCATTGACACATGGAAAACAAACCAGGCCTGGTTTCCCAACCATCATCTCCAGGAGATGAAAACCTCATATGAAGCCTTCTCTCCTCTTCACCAGTCAACTTCAAACTGATCCCCATGTCAAACTGATAAACAATTCTCGCCTGAAAATCCATCAAGAATGTTCCACCCAAAACAGCTTTAACTGTTCCTTTAGAAATATAAAAATGAACCTTCCCTGAGGCTCCACCAACATCTAACTTCACAAACTCAGAAGTTCCAATAAATTCAGTGACATGGCCACCAATCCCTCTCAAATTTCCACCAATACCAGTTTTGATGGGGAGGCCCAGATGAGTAGCCTCAAACAAAGAAATCAGGTTAATCTGAAAACCTGAATCTACCAAAGCCCTAGCCTCCCTGCCATTCAGAGTGACATTGACATATCCTAGAGGAGCAGAAAAATAAGTTGCCAACCCCTCTCCAAACGTTTCAGAAGAATCACATATGTATTCCACTTCCCCAGAAGATACTCTCCTCCTGGTCAACAACCTTTTTTGTCTATCAGCCAACCCCGGACTGATAGCATACAATTCCCCATAAGAAAGGGAAACCTGACCCTGATTCATCCTTTCCAGAACAGAGTCCATAGCATTGGATTGACCAGAAACTACTGGCCTCTCAAATTGAGCCCTTGGCTTCACCACCTTGGTCCTAGAAGATTCTTGAGGACCAGCACCATCAACAGATTTACCATCAACAGGAACCAAACCAGATCCCTTGTCAGACCCTCTAACTCCAGCAGGCTTTGGCAATGAAGCCAAAGGGACATCCTCCTCAGAGTCAGAATCAACATCCATGGGCATTGGCTCACCATTAATGTCCAGTGCACCAAAACTAGGGGTGGCCATGTCTGCCATACCCTTCTGCATTTTGTACAGCTCCTCTTTGCTGTACTTCTTCCTAGCTTCACTCAGCTTAGGATCCACCTTTTAATCCTTAGGCTTTGGTTGTGCCTGAGAGCTACTCTTAGGCCTTCCCACCTTTCCGGCTTCCACATCATAAACACCAGCAAAGAATTCACCACTTGACTTTCAACCACAAGAATACAACTCTAAACCACCAAATGAAGTAGAAAAAGAGACCCTATTAGCCTCCTTCCCCTTTTCTTTGACATCATCCTCTTCTTTACCAGAAGACTTCTCCTGATCAGGAATCTCCTCAAACCTTGGCCTCCTTTATTGAGACCACCCCTTCTCCTGACCAAATCAACAGGAGCCTGCCCCTCACTGGGCTTCACAAATGAACCATCAGGGAACTTGAAAACCCTGCCATCAAACTCCACCTTTCCATCATACACATCCCTGTTCAGAGCCCAATAATCATTGGACTTGTGCCCCCTCCTACTGCAATAAGAGCAGACCCAAGGATCACTCCTACCAGCCCTCCTATCCAAATCTCTAGGCTGAGAAGGATACTTGTTGACCTTCTTAGCCTCCTGAAAAAAAATATGTAGCTGTTTTGTCAGATCAGCCAACTGTTCCACCACTGGGTCCCTCTCCTGTTTGGGAACATGCACCAAATTCTTCTCTTCCCTCTTTACTCTAACCTCCTCTTCAGCCAAAGCCTCACTGACTCTGCTGAAATACTTGGCACACCCCTCCTGATAGGTGTCCAAAGCCAATTGCTTCAAATGGGCCTCCACAGCCTCCTTAACCTTTTTCAAGGCAGGCAACTTCTGGTCCCCATTAGAAAGATTCTTCATCAAGTCTTTCCTTGACAGCTCCTTCAACACATCCATGCTGAAATCTTTAGCCAAGGCAGACCAAAAAACATCCTTTGAAGCATTTTCATGTGCCAGCTCCTCCACATCCACCAAATATTCCACCACAGGATCAAACTGCAGCAGAAACTTCCTGTAACTATGCAAGTTACCAACACCACCAAAATATTTCCATTCACTGACAACCTTGTTCAGATCCACCATAGTGAACCTGACACCCCATCTATCCATTGTCTCCCTACACAGCAACTTCCAATCCCTCTTCTTGTAGCCAGGCATGGCCACAACCTCCTTTTCCACTGCCCTATCACCAATGAAGAAGATAATTTGCTTCACCATGTCCAGGTAAGAAGCACCATCCACACCAGCAGCAGTTTCATACTTTTCCAGAAACCAATTCACATCTTCACCATTAAACTTGGTACCATCCCAAGTTTTAATCCTAACACACTCCCTAACCATCACAGCAGGAGGACCATCCCCCACACTGACAGTCACCACAGGAATAGAAGAACCAGAAGCCATTCTTCCAGTCCAAAACACAGAAAGAGTCAATCACAGTCAACAGAGATTCCAAAGAACTAGAAGGTTCTGACCCCATGTTAGGCGCCAGAAATGTAGAAAATCCTATAGTACTAGCTATAGACCTTGACCAAGGGAGTAGGAGTAAAACCAGAAAGAAAAAACCCTGTCCCTTTAGAAAAACAAGTGAGATTTACCTGCTACAGTAAATTAGTTCCTGTTTACCAAAAGCCACTTTTCCAAACACTAGACTGCTTGATCAGCCAAGAAAGTAGTCTCCGGACAGACCACCAGACCAAAGAACTGAAATGTAGACCAATGTCCACACAAGAAAAAGCAATGATACTTGATGTAGGTTGCAAATCCACACCAGAGACAGCAATGATACTTGCTATAGCTTGCAAGAATATAACAGAGAAAACAGTTGCTAGTGAAGTTAAATGAAGAACTTACTTGCAACAAGACACAGCCAAATTGTGGCCAACAACAGAGGAAAACTGAGTGAGGAACAAGGATATCACCTCCGGATGGTTGTATGATAAATAGATATTCCCCAAACTGTCCTATATTGTAAATACACACGGACCACTCCTCTAAAATCCATGAACAGCAACACATTTGGCACCTGTACCAGCCAAATTGCATAAAAAACCCTTCAGAAGCGCTCCCCACCCTCCTAAAACAGAGGCGGCTGGGCCGCTGAAGCAGCCCCGCCTCCCTGAAGCCAGAAATCCACTAAAACCATCAAATCTACTTAGAAAAATGCACTACCACTACTAAAACCCTTAAAACACAAAATTAAGCTATTACAACATTGAGACATAAAACGTAGAGCCAAATTAGCCCTATCTAATGGTACTAAGCACTTAACCCTAAGACTTAAGGTTAGCCTGTAAAACATGAAAAACAAAATTAAACAGCTATCTTTTATAATGAAATATGAGGAAATGACCCCTTAAAACTTAGAATATGAAAAATGTCCACAAGACATGTAATATAGAGAAAAACCGGGGCTATCCAATGGTAGTATCCACATACTCTCAGTACAAATATTCATGGAATAAATCTAGAAAAACACCCTATTCTTCAAACAATGTCAATTAAGACATGCACAAACAGCACCAAACCGCACAACAAAGGCCCCTGCCAATGTTGGAAGACCATACCGGAATCTGGATGGCTGAAGAGTTCTGAATAGATGTTGTTGGAGGGTCCACCAGATGGAGGTATGGATTTTCATGGTCATCCTCTGTGTGGTGTTGAGAAGATGAAGGAGAAGGAGGTTCCTGTGATCTTGTTGCAGCAGCAGGGCTGTTGTTGTTGTTATTGTTTATATTATTGCTTGGAAGGTTTGGTAGATACTGGAGGAGGTGTGCCAGGTTGATTTAAGGAATGACCAGGAGATGGTGATCTGGTAGCTGATTGTGATCTGCTGAATGAAGATCTAGAGGAAAGAGACGTATCAAAGGAATAATTGGCAGCCAGAGGAAAGGTGAAGTTATTTCTTCCTGAATTAACAGGAGTTTTCTGTTTAGGAACAGTGTTGGCTGTTCTGGTGTTTGCAGTGGGTCCTCTAGGTGGCCTTATAGAGATGTTGGAGTTTCTGGTGTTGATAGAAGAGTAAATGGTGGTGGTTAGCATTGCTCTGGGAGCATTAGGAGGTTGTGGTGTAGAGCTATCGGCGTTGGATGGAAGAATTTGGCTGTTTTCTGGCTGAATTTGGGATTTCTGAGCCTGATTTTCATTTTCTGACAAGGCGGGAGGGCCGCCAGACGTCAGGAGAGCCATCTGGAAACAGTCTAGAAGCCTAGGAGGTGATTTTGAGGCCATTTTTGCTGAATTTGCTGAGAGGAAAGCAGAATCTTGAGAAGATAGAGCTGGTCTTTTAGGAATGGTCTTTGGAATAGAGCGGTGTGATCTTCTGGAAGGAGCAGAAGACATAGAGGAAGAAGCAGCTCTTAGCTCTGGTGACCTGGTAGGAGATCTGGATACATATTTGTGTGAAGGTGAAGGCAGAGGTATTGGGTAGTTGGGATCTCTGTCACATCTTTTCTTTTTGTAATAGCATGAATCACAGGCCCTGTTTTAGAATTTGGCCTGGGAATCAGCAAGAGTGAATGTGCAAGGTCTGCAAATGTGTATGCACTGTTTACAAGTGTAGTCCTTAGGAGCAGTGAACCAGGGAAGGTCCAATGGGCCAAAATTTGGTGATCCAGCCATAATCTGTGAAGGAGCAATAATGGAGGGAAAAGAGATAAATATAAAAAATTTATCAGTGATGTGTAGATGGTGAAGAAAGAGTGGAAGTTTAGCCGGGTGGCTGCGGAGCATTGTGCATGGAGGCAGCGCTGCCTTTGCTATGCAAAACACTGGACAGTCCATCAAGACTTTAAACTGAAAACTGCAGTAAGTCCGTCAAGACTTTAAACTGAACACTGGTCAGTCCATCATGACTTTAAACTGAGAAATGGTACAGTCCCCCAAGACTATAAACTGAGGATGGTTTAATGGTTGAGTCCTTCAGGACTATAAACTGAAAATGGGAGTTGGTGTGATTCTGGCAGAGGGTATCCAAGGGGGAGTCTCTGAATTTTTTTAAGGCAAGTGTGGGGGTAACTGATGAGCTGGCTGCTCTGTAGAACAGATACCCCAGAATGTTAGTTTGTTTCTTTAGGTTTTAAATGTTTTGATCTCTGGTTCTGTCTTTTTGATTTAGGTTTTTAGTCCCCCAAGACTGTAAACTGAGGGTTTTGAGTCCCCCAAGACTATAAACTGAGGGCTGTTAGTCCGCCAATACTTAAAACTGAGGATTAGTCCCCCAAGACTGTAAACTGATGAATTTTTATGATGATTGGCCACATTCAGGAAGTCTGGAGAAGTCAAGAATTTTTTTTATTTCTAAGTCAAGAGATTAATTAAGAGTCAGGAGGAAGAAGAGAATCAAGAGATGTAACAAAATGTTCAGCATTGGCTTTGAACTGGTGTATGAGGTTCATCATTTTCTCAAGATCCTGTGGGTTCCTAGCAGGAGTGGATTGGAAGTAGTTTAGTGGGGGTGCTTCAATGGTTCCCACATTGTCATCATCACTTTTAGGAGGGAAATGAACTGGAAAATGTCTGATTTAAGTCCAGTATGAAGAAGTTTTAGGCTCACCATCAGAAGGACCAGGGATGGTAGAGCTCGTGGTAGTAGCAGAGTTGGCACTCTTTTTGAAAGGGTGTAACTTGTGGACCAGTCTGGGGATCAGGATGGATGGCCTGCATCTTTTGGTGATGGTAGAAGGTGGATTAGGTTGTGGAGAAGGAGAAGATGCTGAAGAGGCCAATGGACCAGGTCTGAAGAAAGTCTTCTTTCTAGAGTGGCAGGCATCACAGGAGTTTCTGTATGGATGAGCCGGTGGTGAGATGGTACAGATGAGATTGTTTCAATGCAGTATTGGCAGGGGGCCATGTCAGTAGCAGATTTGGAAATAAAGCTGAACATGGTGGTTGTGGTAAAGGAGAATGTGGACATTCTCTATTGGAGGGAGGATGTCAGCCTAGATATCCCTAGGACTGAGTAGTTCTTATGCTTAAAATAAGATAACCTTAAGTACATTAAGCTTATATCTTAAAAATAAGGTTAAAACAATTATATATATGATTATAATACATATATGTATAATTATTACACTATTATATAACTTATAGTAGCTTAAATAGCTTATACATAGCCTAATAATACTTATTAAGGTGTTAATGGAGTCATAATATACTTATCTTAAGTGATATTAAGTAATTATTGACATACATAAGCTTAAATGTATACATAAACTCATATTCAGTGAAATATGCAGTATATTATGTATATTTAGGTCTATAAGTGGGTTTTAGCCTCTTAATAGCCTATAACCTTTGTTTTTCTGCTTATTTTAGGTCATATAGACGTAATCAGTGGATTTACAATGCCTACAGAAGCATAGACATCTATATCAGGTGCATACACTCAGTTTGGACAATTTAATCTGCTTCCTTGGATGGATATTCACGGATTTATAGGTTGAGAGGTCATTGCTGGGTTAATGTGGATTCTTGGGGATGTTATTGGGGGCTTAAAAATTTCATTTTTTTCCTTTATATGCTTTTGGTTTCATTAAATCTCTTTTTTTTTACTTATTTTACCTGTTTCTTTACGGTATCCGCTTTTATCTGGATTTTCTAATTATGTTTTGGGTCTGTGTTATCATTAATTGTGATGCAGGGTCCTTACTGGAGGTCTGGGTGTTGAATCTGCTTGAAGTAGATGCCATGGGGAGTTGATAGGCCCTCACAGTGCTGTAATTACCGGGGATAGCAGTGACATCATCTGGATTGAAGGTCTGTGCACTCCAGGGGATTTGGGTATAAGTAAGGAGGGATTTTGACGGTTATTTATCATCAATTACTTAATAGATTTAGAGAAAACACTTCAATAAAATTATTAACATTTAGAAATATATTATAAAGTCTTTTGTAAGTTGATATTATCATTATATAAGCTATAACTATATTCTATTTATCTATTTTCCACCACTAAGCACACATTTAAATCCAAGTATTGTGAGTTTTATTTGAGCATAGCTTTTTATTAGTCTTCCCCTGAGGTTTAATCACTAAAATCATTTATAAATAAGTAGTAGGACCATAAATAAATACTATTATATCATACTTATATACTAGACTATACTGACAATTGGGGGTCTTTCCTTGATTATTGTTGATTTTTTAGTATAAGCCTTAGGAAGTGATTTTTACTTAGTATAGCTCAAAAACAACCTAATATTTGGGTCTGCTGCATATTAGTGGGTAATCAAAACTCAGTTATTGCGGAAAAGAATCCTTATAATAAATGTACTAATTTTTTATAGTAAAAATTAGGTATTTACAGTAGTAAATGAACCCAATAAAAACCCAATTTCACTTGGTATTTGGACACCAATATAACACCCAATTGAATTGGTATTTGGTTAAAGCTTGGTAAGCTAATAGTTCACCCTTATAAAGGTCTAGTTAAACTTATAATTATATTTTTAACAGTTTTTCTGAATTTTTCTTATATTTTATTTAAATACATAAAGATATAAATTCAGGGTAAGCTCCAGTGCTTTTTTATTAGTAATAACATTGCTAATACTTTTTTCTACTAATTCCATAGAGTTTTTCCTTTCTGTAGACGTAATATATTGTCATTATTAACAATATGAGTTCTCCTCATGACAGTTTAAGTGAAAAGCCTGCTTATAATACCAGGTCTAAAGCTAACAAAAACTATCCAGAACATAACCATGGAGGGTCAGCAATACCCCCAGGCAGAGAACATGAGCATAGAGGAAAAAGACACCCTTTTAAAAATGATAACCATAAAAAAGACGTCTCCTCCTCTTCAGGATCAACTATCCCACTTGGCCAATCAGGTTTTGAAGTTGGAAGAATCCAAGGCACTCATGTTCAAAGAGGTAGAGCAATTACAGAACAATTGCAAGGTATGGTTTCAACAAATGAATCAGACACTGGCAGAGCTAAAGGGAGGCCAGCCAAGTCAACCAAGTCAGCAACCCCCTATCCCAGGCGGGTCAACTCACTCCCAGGAGAAAATCCTGGTAGACAAAAGGAAGTGGGACTGGTTCCATCAACAATGGACCAGCCACAACTGCAACAGGGACCCACCACCTCATCAGACTTCTTCAGTTCACCCATACAAAGGAAAAAAGCTTAAAAATCAGGACTGGCATCTATCCCATGGTAAGTAGATTATCCTCTCAGATTGAACACAATACTGATAATTACAATATAGGTAATGCTATTGATGTTAAATCTGTGCAGAAATTAGAGGAGGATTTAAGAAATTTAGGTTTTGATGTAGATACACCTGACTTTTCTTTTGTCCACAATAACAGTACTATTCATAATAATAATACAGTTAATCCTCAGTTGCCACCACTTACTAGTGAGATGAGAAGTTCACAGGATAGTGAGAGAATTGAAAAGGAAGGCATGGAGTATTTTAACAATAATTCAACTGTCCATAGAATTATTTCAGCATTGTGGAATAGAATGACTGATTGTGAGGAACAAACAGTTAAGCTCACTAGTGATACAATTTCATCCTTGACATTAAATATTTCTCAACTGGCAACACATAATAAAGAATTAGAGAAAGAACATTTGTCTCTAACTCTTAAATATGATTCATTGAGTAACAAATATAGTTAACTTTCAAACAAATTCTGTGAGTTAGAAAAATTGTATGAAGCACACTTGTTGAAAACTGAATCAAGAACTAAGTTATATTTTTCCCAGACAAATCAAAGTGTCTCTGAGCCACTACAAAGATTAACTAAAGTTGATATTGAAACTGCCAATCTACTAATGAACCAGGATAGTCATAAGTATACTCAATATAATGATAATCCTTTCATTGGCAAGAGTGAATCTCATTCCTTCCCTATACCACCACAACTAAAAACATCTGGTGGTAGTGTAAAATCTGAAAATGTAAGTCACAAATCCGTAGAGGAGGAAATACAAGACCATTTATCAAAAGTAAATGAGTTATTGAATTTACCTAAGATTAGTGAGATAAAATCCAATCAGAAGAACTGGCCTAAGATAGATCAGTACCCAACTTATGATGGGGAAGCCAGCTCTGATTGGAAACATTTTATTCAAAGAATTGACAACTTAAAATTCTCATATAAGTTACCAGATGAAGAAATAACATCAAAATTAATTTCTTTATTTAAGGATGTCTCTTTATTATGGTTTGAAGCTGTATTGAGTGAGGGTAAAGATTACTCTTGGGCTGAATGGAAACAACTTATTGAAAAACAATTTGGAGGTTCTAAATTCAGGCTTACTCAGCAGAGACTTTATGAGAAAACTAGGTACAGTCCGTTGAATGGTGACAAACCTATGGTATTTTTAATGAATGTAAATAAAATATTAAAAGCCATTGAGCCTATTATGGATTTTAACTTATGGAAAGATAAGATAATATATAAATTACCTATATCTGTCAGAGACATTGCTGTAGCTAGAACATTAAATGTTACTGAATATTCTGACTTTATTAATATTTGCAATGAAATATTATTAAACCATAAGTATGAATCAAGGTATTCCACTGATAAACAAAATGTTGAACCTGTGAAAAATCAGAATTCAAAAACACTCCAGGAGAAGCAGAAAAAACCTACTGCACCTGTAGTACCTAAAAAGTATCAAACAAATACTTGTTTTAAGTGTAACAAACTTTGGGTTAAAGGTCACAAATGTGAGAAAAATATAAATATTTTTGAAAATCAACGTGAATCTGAAACTGAAACTTAAAAAAGTAAAGAAACAAGTGATTATGACAGAAATATCTCATATACAGATGAAAATGAAGTCTGTATGTTGGAAGATGATTTGTCCATCTTTGAAAAGCCAATATTAAATATGGACTCAAATGAATCTTTAATGAATTTTGAGGATGCTGAAATCATTAAAGAAATACAAGCTGATAACTTTAAAATGACACTTATCACATGGTTATGTAAGATTAACTTGTGACTTTGTAGTAATGGACAATACTAACTGTAGTAACTGTTTTATCATTGGAAATGATATTCTGACTAAGTTTGGTGTGAAATTAGACCCTGCTAATAATAATTTTACAATTGGCATGAATGGTAAAAAGAAATTTAAAATAAATTTTTTTAACACAGTCTTACACATTGAGTCAATAACAATTTCTCTGTGTAAAGGAAGAGAATCCAATGAGATGGAACTTCTTGAAACAGAAATTTCTAAAGCATCATTTGGCACTCAGATAAGTGAAGCTGAGAAAAATAATATTTTGGACTTAATTAAAGCATTTCCAATGTCTTTTCCACATGGTAAAAATGAACTTGGTCTTGTAAAAGATCATGAGATGAAAATTAGTTTAACCTGTGATATGGATAATATCCCTGCTAGTCTTAAAAAAACCATACCCTGCTTCACTAATGAAGAGGAAAGACATAGAGGATAATATTAAGATGTTATTAAAAATGAACATTCTTGAGAAGTTTGAAACTACACCAAAATATTGTGTAATATCACCAGTGCTAATTTCTTATGAACAAGATAAAGCAAGACTGTGCGGTGATTATAGAGCATTAAATACATTTACAGTAGATGATATTTATCCCTTGCCAAGGATTGCCTCTATACATGCTACTATTAAAGTGCTAAGTATATATGTTGCCTAGATGGAAATAAAGTGTACCATCAAATTCCTGTTGAAAAGAATTCACAGAACTTTTTGTTGATAACAACACATATGGGAATGTATAAATATGTCAGGATGCCATTTGGACCAAAAAATGCTCCATCTGTATTTCAGAAGTTAATGGATATAACATTCCATAATGAAATGATTGAGGGATGGTTAATGGTATACATTGATGACATCATAGTTTTCTCTAAAACATATGATGAACACTTAATCCATTTAAAAAAGGTATTTCAGAAAATGGATGAAATAAAAATGACCGTTGCATTGAAAAAATGTAAATTTGGGTTTGAATCTTTAAAAGTGCTTTGTCATATTGTATCTGGCTTAAAAATATGTGTAGACCAAAATAAGGTGGCTGCAATAAAGAATATTGGCATTCCTCAAAATTTAAAGGATGTACAATCTTTTCTTGCCATGTGTGGTTATTATAGACAATATATAAAAAACTACCAATTAATTGCTGCACCATTGACCACACTGATAAAAAAATCAGAAGCTTTCATTTGGAATAATGAAAGACAACAGGCTTTTGATAAGTTGAAAGAATGTTTGATGACAGCTCCTATCTTGGGATTACCAAATTTCCAATTACCTTTTGTATTATATACAGATGCAAGTTTTATTGGTCTGGGTGCTGCTTTGCATCAAAAACAACTTATTGAAGGAAAAATGTCAGAAGTAGTAATCTGCTATATTTCACGTACTCTGAGAAGTAGTGAATTTAAATAAGGTGCTACTCAACTTGAATGTTTGGCAGTAGTATGGGCTCTTGAAATGCTACATTATTACCTTGAAGACCAAAAATTTGAGTTAATAACTGACTGTAGTGCAGTTAAGTCACTCTTAAACATGAAAAATCCTAATAGACGCATGTTTAGATGGCAATTAGCTGTACAAGAATACAGAGGATGGATGACTATTAAACATAGAGCAGGAACCTTGCACTCTAATGTAGATCTGTTATCTAGAGTACCTCTGCCTAATAATGATTATAATCCTGCTTATGTTCCTGAGTCAGATATTATTAACATTAATGGCATTTATATTGTAGATCTTGAGGATGAATTTATGCAATCAATTCTTGATAACTATGATTCAGATCCTGACTTGAGTAAACTCACTACAATATTAAATGATCCATCTAATGCTTCAATGAATGTTTTAATAAAAACATTACCAAATAAGTATAAAGAAGCATTAGAAAAAGAAAAATTTTCCATTGAGGATGGTTTTATATATTACAGGAAAAAATTAAGTAATGTAATTGTAATTCCCCCTTCAATGAAGGAGTTAATGTTAAGTATATGTCATGATGATATATTAGAAGGTCATTTTGACTTCCATAAAACATTAACCAGAGTAAAAAACACAGCTTGGTGGACTAACATGTCTGATGATGTTCAAAAATATGTTGAGATGTGTGATTCTTGTTAAAAATCTAAAAGATTAATGGACAAAAGAGCTGGTTTATTACAACAAATTGAGAAACCCAAAGCTCCATGGGAAATTCTTAACATGGACTTTGTAACAGGTTTTCCAATAGCAGGACATAAGAGTTATAACTCCTGCTGGGTAGTTGTTGATAGATTTACAAAAATGTGTAAATTTATTCCTACTCATAAAGAGGTTTCTGCAAAGTACTTAGCTTTTTTATGGTGGAAACAAATGTTAAATATAGCAGGTTGCCCCAAAGCAATAGTTTCTGACAGAGATCCTAAATTTACTTCTGAGTTCTGGACATCACTTATGGATGTTTCAGGGTGTCAATTAAAACTTTCAACAGCACAACATCCACAAACAGATGGGCTATCAGAAAGAATGATACAAACTTTAGAAGATATGATAAGAAGATATTGTGCTTTTGGTCTTAACTTTAAAGACAGTGAAAAATTCATGCATGATTGGGTAGCCCTTATCCCAGGTTTAGAATTTTCATACAATAGTACAGTACATTCTGTCACTAGCAAAAATCCATTTGAGTTATGGTTGGGTTATGTACCTAATACCCCTTCTAAAACTCTTAATAAATTACCTAGATTGGATATTCATCCAGGTACTAAGTCTTTTCTTCAGATGCAAGAATTATGCAGAAAACATGCTCAAGAATGTATAAATAAGGCATTTGAGTATGAGAAGAAAAGATGGGATAAAGCCCATAAAGAACAAATGTTCAAAAGAGGGTGATGAAGTCCTTATTTCTACACTACATTTCAATTTAAATGGCAATTTTAAATTGAAATATCCGTTCATTGGACCATTTGTAGTGAAAAAGATGGTTGGTAACAATGCTGTTGAGTTATTCTATATGCATCATATAATAGAAAACATCCAGTATTTCCTATATCTCTTATAAAACCATACCATTCTAATGATACTGCTCTTTTTCCAAAAAGATCAGGAAGGCATAAACAGCAACCTGAAGAAATAGTTGTAAGGCAGAAATTTAAAAGATACTTAAAAAGAGACACCTTACAAAAGAAAAGGGAGTTGAGTATCTATTAAGATTTAAAAATAAATCAAGTGAATATGACCAATGGATTCCAGAAAATGAAATCTCTGATCTTAAAAAACTCTTGAAAAAATTTAAATCAAAATAATACTGTTTATTCAGTATATGTATTATAGAAAATTTAAAAAATTATTTTTCTATTTCACTCCTTACTTTTAATTAAAATGTCTTATTATTTTTTTATTGTTTTTTTGGGCAAGGGAGTGTCAGCCTAGCTATCCCTAGGACTGATTATTTCTTATGCTTAAAATAAGATAACCTTAAGTACATTAAGCTTATATCTTAAAAATAAGGTTAAAACAATTATATATATGATTATAATACATATATATATAATTATTACACTATTATAAAACTTATAGTAGTTTAAATAGCTTATACATAGCCTAATAGTACTTATTAAGGTGTTAATGGAGTCATAATATACTTATCTTAAGTGATATTAAGTAATTATTGACATACATAAGCTTAAATGTATACATAAAGCTCATATTCAGTGAAATATGCAGTATATTATGTATATTTAGGTCTATAAGAGGGTTTTAGCCTCTTAATAGCCTATAACCTTTGTTTTTCTGCTTATTTTAGGTCATATGGATGTAATCAGTGGATTCACAACGCCTACAGAAGCATAGACATCTATATCAGGCGCATACACTCAGTTGGGACAACTTAATCTGCTTCCTTGGATGGATATTCACGGATTTATAGGTTGGGAGGTCATTGCTGGGTTAATGTGGATGCTTGGGGATGTTATTGGGGGCTTGGAAATTTCATTTTTTTCCTTTATATGCTTTTGGTTTCATTAAATCTCTTTTTTTTTTTACTTATTTTACCTGTTTCTTTACGGTATCCGCTTTTATCTGGATTTTCTAATTATGTTTTGGGTCTGTGTTATCATTAATTGTGATGGAGGGTCCTTACTGGAGGTCTGGGTGTTGAATCTGCTTGAAGTGGATGCCATGGGGAGGTGATGGGCCCTCACAGTGCTGTAATTTCCAGGGATAGCAGTGACATCATCTGGATTGAAGGTCTGTGCACTCCAGGGGATTTAGGTATAAGTAAGGAGGGATTTTGAAGGTTATTTATCATCAATTACTTACTAGATTTAAATCAAACACTTCAATACAATTATTGACATTTAGAAATATATTATAAAGTCTTTTATAAGTTGATATTATCATTATATAAGCTATAACTATATTCTATTTATCTATTTTCCACCACTAAGCATGCATTTAAATCCAAGTATTGTGAGTTTTATTTGAGTATAACTATTTTATTAGTCTTCCCCTGAGGTTTAATCACTAAATCATTTATCAATAAATAGTAGGACCATAAATAATTACTATTATATCATACTTATATACTAGACTATACTAACAGAGGATGTGGTCTTCCAACATTGGTGGAGCCCTTTTTTGGTTTATTTGGTGTTGTTTTGGTATGCCTTAAATGGCATTGTTTAATAATTGGGTGTTTTTCTGGAATTACCCAGCAAATATTAGGACTACGGGGAAGTGGGTACTACCATTGGATAGCTCCAGGTTTTCTCTCTATTTTATGTCTTGTTGACATTTTTCATAGTCTAAGTATTTGGGTGATAACTTCTCATTTTTCATTTTAAAAGATTGCTGTTGAATTTTGTTTTTCGTGTTTTATGGGCTAACCTTAAGTCTTAGGGTAAAGTTATTAGTACCGTTGTAATGAGCTGAATTTTCTCTACATTTCATGTCTCAACCTTGTTATAGCATAATAATGTGTTTTAAAGGTTTTAGTAGTTTTAGTTGATTTTTATAAGTATTTTGGGTATTTTTGGTGGTTTTTGGTGGTTTTTTGGCTTCAGGGTGGTCAGGCTGCTTCAGGCGGACCACCCGCCTCAGTGCCAGAGGGTTGGGAAGCGTTTCTAGGGAGGTTTTATGCAATTTGGGGGTCAGGAACGCCAAATTTGTGGGTGTGCATGGGCTCTTAGTTAGTAGTCTGTGTGTATATAGTGAATAAGACAGTTTGGGGCAAATTTATATATCATACAACCATCCAGAGGTGATATCCTTGTTCCTCACTCAGTTTTCACTGTTTTTTGGCCACAATTGTCTGTGTTTGTTTCAAATTGAGTTCTTCATTAAACTTAACTTAGCAACTGTTTTCTCTGGTGTAGTCTTGCAAGCTATATCAAGTATCATTGCTGTCTCTGGTGTGGATTTGCAACCTACATCAAGTAGCATTGCTTTCTCTGGTGTGGACATTTGTCTACATTTCAGTTCTTTGGTTTGATAGTCTTTCTGGGGACTACTTCCTTGACTGATAAGGCAGTCAAGTGTTTTGGAAAAGGGGCATTTGGTAAACAGGAACCAATTTACTGTAGCAGGTAAATCTCACTTGTTTTTCAAAAAGGACAGGGGTTATTATTTCTGGTTTTTCTCCAACTCCCTTGGTCAAGGCCTATAGCTAGTACTATAGGATTGTCTACAGTGTGGCCCTAGAACTCTGATACATACTCAGCGACCAAGTTTCTTTGTTGCAGCTGATTTAGCGCATGCTCTGAGGTTGTGGCCACATCTGGGTTGCCAAAGGCTAATTCAAAAGCCGCCATGAACTGACAGAAGGTTTTTGCCACCTGAAAGTTTTTTAGGAGCTCCTTGGTGTATGTCCTTTCACAGTGTGCTGCCCTATCTGTGAGGTATGATATTGCAAACCCAATTTTTTTTCGCTTGTCTGGGATCTGATGTCCATTGAACAGGACATAGAGGTTTACCTGCAACACATACTGATCCGCCCAGGGGCCTCTTTTCCCATCAAAGATTGCTGGGACCACAATCTTTGGACCTTTAACAAGTGGTGCTGGTGTGGGGTGAGATGCCTGTGCTCTGGCTTTGGCTTCAGCAGCATCCAACTCTGCTTCAGTCAGGCCGTGGTATGAGGGCTCCGACTCTTCTAGGCACTCCATAAGCCTAGCATTCTGTTCCTGCAAGTGTGCCATTTGATCTTGCATTGCGGCAAGGAGTGCTGCATTGGGTTGGCATGCAGAGTTCATTCTTCTTTAGTAGTATACCAATTCAGATTGGACAAAATGTTAGGACCTGAGAAGGCAGACTTCTACTAGTGCTGATGATAGCCTTGAAACAGGACTGACTATGCTAATACAGCAGTGAGACTAACTAGACTGACTATGTTGGGGTTTCCAACAGTGAGAAGGGTGGGACTGACTATGCTGAGTTAGAAGTGAGACTAAGAGTGACTGGATTACTATATAAGTTGTCCAATGAGGAGCGCTCCACAGCGCTTGCCCCATATAACCCCTTAATACAATATCCCTGCTTCCATCTATTAAAAATGCATAGCACCCACAGCACCCCTACAGCACCCATAGCGCTCCTTCTCCTTGCCCCTCAATACAAATCCAAGCAGGGGATAACAGATAATACTGATTAAGCCTTTTCATTTTTAGTGTCCCTTTTCTTTCTTTCCTTTTTTTGTTTTAAGAACTTTTCTTCTTTTTCAGGATGTAGTTGAAAGCAAAAAGCCTCTGAATGAGGTGTCAGAGGGTTGTGTTTGCCTTTAGATCAGAAAATTTTAGTTCTAGTGTCTGTAGCTAAAACTATTCTGGAGGTGGAATTTAGTGTTTTTCACCTGGTGACTCCAGTTTCAATATTACCAAAAATACTCTCAATTGTTGCATGAAAATTAGTGATATTGTACTTGCTAAGGATGATAGATGAGAAGGTTTGATAAGACTTGGGGAGAAGATTCAATACATAATTTTCCATGATATAAGATAGGATGTTCTCTTTGAATAGGTCTGGAGAAACTTCTCAAAGGAGTTTCATAGTGCTCCGGAAGTCATCCATAGCCTCCAGTATCTTTCTTTCAGTAAATTTAATCATGAATAGCTTGTTTAAAATGTAGGAGAAATTTTGGCTTGACTTAGAGGCGTGGTGATCCTTGATATGGGTCTATAAGGGAGTGGGCTTAACAGCATCATTGCTTAAAATGATTTTGTGCTGGCTGGGGTGATCCATAAACATTTTAATGATAGTGTTAGTTTGATGCTGGCAAATATTAAAAATCAAGAGTAGTTCTGGGTTGGTAAATACTGGGCAGTCCTCATTAAGGAATTGATCCAGATTATGAATGGTGAGTGCATATTTTAAGTCTGTCTTCCACAAACTATAGTTTTTGTTGTTTAACTTCTCTATACCTTCTATTTCTGAGTATTTGGGTGAGTCTTGAAGGTAAGAGAAGTTAGGCTGTGGGGCAGGAGAGGTTTCAGCCATGTTGGTATAAGTGGAGCACAACTCTGGATCAGGGGATTCCCCAAAGAAGAAAGGAGTGTTGGGAACTTCCAGTTTTGTTTAAAGATGCTGGGATGCTGTGCCCATAACCCTGATAAGATTCAGCACCAGGTAAGTAAGTCTTTTAGGACACAAAATCAATAGGAGACAATTAAAGGACAGAAGACTTAAGGGACAGGACAAGAGATCAATTAACAAATATAATGATAATTAAAATAAATAAGGGAAAAGGAACTGGATTTGACATTGCTGTTGTAGAGCATACATACAAGATTACCTGATAAGATTCAGCACCAGGTAAGTAAGGCTTTTAGGACGCAATTGAATGGCAAGGACACAAGGACAATAGGAGACAAATAAAGGACAGAAGACTTAAGGGACAGGACAAGAGATCAATTAATAAATATAATAAGGGGTATCAATGTTAAAAAACTGAAAATATTTAAAATTTATTTTGAAGCACAAAAATAAAGTAACAAACTTGAGTTTAATAATACATATAAAGGTGTTTTGGGGGATAGATATGACATATATGAGGAAATAGTAATTACTGATTTGGTAGAAAAAAGAGGTATTTTAAAATGGCATATTTCTAACATTGATACCCCCTAATGATAATTAAAATAAATAAGGGAAAAGAAACTGGATGAGGGAATGAGTATTAGTTTTCTCACCCATATATGCTCTATGTGATATCATCATGTTAGGTTAGGTAATGTATATAAATATATTTATATATATATAGGTATATCAGTATGAACGTATAAGTATATAACATCTACTAGATAGCATAATCTTAACAGAACTCAGGAGTGCTCTATAGCAAATCACACGAGAAAAATTCAATATCATTTTTTATAGAAGTACTCTTAACGAAATGAGGTCTATTCACTACTTCAATCGCTTAATCCGACATCTACAACTTTTTGCGCATAATCACTAGGACAGGTGATTATAATGTCTTAAGTTGTAGTCGCTACCTGATAAGTATTTGATAACTGATACGCGCTGCTATATTATAAATGATTGTCTCAATAAAGATCAACTGCTTATTTTTATGATGAATTTCCTGTTTTTAGTTTTTATAACCAATCGGAGAGCAAACGAAACCCTATGAAAAAAAGATTTATTGTAAATATTGATCAATTAAGTTTCACTTCCCCTCTTATTTCACTACAAAGCCAGTATGTAGATACTATTAAAAGCTTTATAAACTACAACAGTGTCTATTTTTAATTTTTTTGCAAGTTGCCCGCCATTAATAATGTCTAGACTCAGAGAAAAGAAAAACAACCCTTTTGTTAGGAGAAGTCAAAATACAAATCGAAAATGAATTTCGGTACGTACATACGTACAAAAACCATTCGTTAAATAATTTGAATATTCCGAATTTCTGGCTTGTTATTCTAACCTCCACCCCCCATGCCACCAGCCATCTTTTTCATGATACCACCACCGCCCCCGCCGGCCGGATGAGGCTTTGCTTCCGCGGAACCTTGAGAGATTGCAACAACTACAATAAAGACGGATACAATTTGGATGATAAAGGAACGCATTGTTTTAGTGATAGAAGCACAAAGTTAAACAATTTGTGAGTTGACTTGACAGTTAGACTGGTAAAATATTCAAAAGATAAAAATCAAGATGTTTTGGTGATAAAAGCACAAAGTTAAACAATTTGTGAGTTGATTTGACAGTTAGACTGGTAAAATATTCAAAAGATAGTAATCAAGAGTTAGAGAGAGTACGGATCACAGATCACGCTATACTGCCGACTGATTGTTGAATTGAGATGATGAAAGATAGTGCTGCATACGACTTCAATTGATGTCTCTTTATATAGCCAAATTTCCTGTTTTTCGATATCATGTTCAGACAAAGAAGAATTATTTTGACATTATTTTTCAAAGAAAAGTTCTGATACGATAGGGCCATGAGGGGTGTGTTTGGTGCTTGATCCTTGTCATTAAGATGTAAACCCTAGCAGCGTATGTGATGAGAAAACCATTTGCGCAGCAAGCCAACAGTGTTCCAAAAGAGAGTATCACAACACCCCTGGACGTTACTATCGCTCAGGCTCATATACCCTGGATTTAAATCGTAGATTATTCTTTTCCATGATGGGTTTTTAGGGTAAAGTCACGGAAGCTTTACCATTTCAGGTTTCGGTACACGACATTCTTAAAGTATACATAGGTCGCTTTTTCAATATATATAAGCAGACGAGGAGGGTTTAGAAATTTACTTCATAAAATGATTTTTATTGTGCGAAATTTATTGGATCCTAGTTCCAACCTCAACATGGCAAAGCTTCCGTGACTTTACCCTAAAAACCCATCATGGAAAAGAATAATCTACGATTTAAATCCAGGGTATATGAGCCTGAGCGATAGTAACGTCCAGGGGTGTTGTGATACTCTCTTTTGGAACACTGTTGGCTTGCTGCGCAAATGGTTTTCTCATCACATACGCTGCTAGGGTTTACATCTTAATGACAAGGATCAAGCACCAAACACACCCCTCATGGCCCTATCGTATCAGAACTTTTCTTTGAAAAATAATGTCAAAATAATTCTTCTTTGTCTGAACATGATATCGAAAAACAGGAAATTTGGCTATATAAAGAGACATCAATTGAAGTCGTATGCAGCACTATCTTTCATCATCTCAATTCAACAATCAGTCGGCAGTATAGCGTGATCTGTGATCCGTACTCTCTCTAACTCTTGATTACTATCTTTTGAATATTTTACCAGTCTAACTGTCAAATCAACTCACAAATTGTTTAACTTTGTGCTTTTATCACCAAAACATCTTGATTTTTATCTTTTGAATATTTTACCAGTCTAACTGTCAAGTCAACTCACAAATTGTTTAACTTTGTGCTTCTATCACTAAAACAATGCGTTCCTTTATCATCCAAATTGTATCCGTCTTTATTGTAGTTGTTGCAATCTCTCAAGGTTCCGCGGAAGCAAAGCCTCATCCGGCCGGCGGGGGCGGTGGTGGTATCATGAAAAAGATGGCTGGTGGTATGGGCGGTGGTGGTATGGGCGGTGGAGCATAGAATGCCTAGCTAGGAATCTGGGATGTTTATCTTCGCTTTCTTGAATTAACTGGATTAGAATCTTTGGGTCTAGTTTTAGAGGTGATTTAATGAACTAAATCCAGTGATTAGAAGTAGAATTTTTCAGTAGGTGTGGATGTTTCAGAGTCTTCAGACTTTTAATCTATTAAAGACCACGCCTTTGATGTCATTACGTAAAATTCTATCAGTTAATCCACTCTTGAGCTCAATAGCTAACGAGAAGTTTGTATCCACTCACTTGGAGCATGTATTTGTTAGTTTTAATAGTGTAATTAATAGTATGCAGTATATTTTTACCTCCTCCCCCTTCAGCAACCATTCTGAAACTTTTCTTATAAAGTTGCGTGAGCTCATAACTCTTCACTCAACCTGACTTTGAAACCGTAAAGAAACTCAGGGATAAACTGGCCTCTTTCATAATATTCAAACAATTATCATAGCTCCCCAGAGCTCCAGCTACAGTCCTTACCCAATTCCACCCAGGTCACGACCCCCTTTGTCACCATCGTTTTTGCCTCAAAGCAGTATAGTCTCTTCTTTACGTCAAGTTTGATATTTAAGTTAATGAAGGATGCATTTGGCTAGGTTGCTATGTTCAAGTCACCATATGAAATTCAGGGGAGTATTGCCAGCAACACCATTTAAATGAACTTCAATGTGTCAATTTTTTATACCTGAGCTAGTCACAGTGTATAAATATCTATCGAACCAGATGAAAGTAGATTTAGTCACAGATTAGTCCCAGAATGAACCCCACTTGTATGAATCTTTTATTTAAGATATTAAATCTTGTCAGTCACAAGCTTGTCAGTTAGAAAATATGAGTGAGCCAACCTATGACAATCCTAACCAGGTGTTACAATCGATAATAATGCGTGTGTGGAAAATAAAGAAAATGATTGAAATGATGAGTGGAAATAATCAATAATTGCATTTCATTAATATTAATCTAACCTTGTATTTAAGATTTTAAATCACGTCAGTTACAATATTATCAGTTGGTGAATATGAGTGTGACAACCTATGCAAGGAGAAAACAGAATGAGAAAAAGAATAGAATAAAATAAAAGATCACTGAAGTAATACCTATGAAAATTGTAACAAAGCATTGCAATTGGTGATAATGCGTGTGAGGTGAACAAAGAAAATGATCAAAATAATGTGAGTGGAAAAAATCAATGGGGAATAAGAATTGGGTGCAACTATACACATATATAATCACTACTATTGATAGATTATAATCCAACATCTACATTACTTGTGTGCCACACATGCTCTTTTATATCAATACTAATTCAGTAAAAAATACATAAGGTGATTTAGGAGGCATTGGCTTAAAATTACTTACACCCTTCCTTGCTGAGTAAATCATCACTGAAATCGTCACCAGTAGGCCTACGCACAAGGTCAAGGGTGTTCCTGAGTAAGTGAGATTGGCAAAGATTATTGAGAACTACTTCAAGGGAGTGGTTCAAAGATAAGTCAAAGATGAGTTAATACTTCTTTGAGATAAGTTTGAGGTGAATAATAATGAATTTTAAAGTGACACTAAATATCCAGGTTAATCTCACAAAAGGCTGAAACTTAAAAATCAATTGGATTTAGGGATTTATAATGCTTGAATGAAATTTATTATTAAGAAAGGTATGAAAAAATAATAGCTTTATATAAATTTAACTACTATCACAACAATATTATAATTTAATTCTAATGAATGTCAAACCAAATATTTCAGCATGGGTATTACCAGGACTGAGTGAAAATTACTTAAAAATTATCTTAAACACATGTAATATACATGGGAACAATAAATAAAGGTACACAAGTTGTATACATAAGTGAAATTTATGATAAAATACAATATATGCCATTATAACACCTTATATACACACATATATCCACCTTTTATAAGTCTTATGTACCTAATATTAAGTTGGAATATACCAGTGTAATCCTAAGAGCCTTAAAAATTAGGCTACATAATTTTTAAGTAGACTTAAAGCTGTTGTTTTCATTTTTTTATGTGAAAAACAAGAAATGTGCTTTAAATCAACTTAAAAGTTGAATATATGCACTATTAATTTAATAATATTAGAAATGCGTCTTGACAGATCAATTTGTCTTAATTAGGACTATTTACTTGGCTACTCAAAAGCATAAAATACACTTTTTTCAAATTTGGTGTTTTTTGATGCCAAAAATGGCTTCTGTGTACTGGCCACATACTGTGTGCATTTTTCACATGTGAATAGTTTCATTTATAGAAAAGTTAGCTTTTTCACAGTATAATTACCCCACATTATATGAACAATATGGGGAAACACACTAAAATAGGTAACAGTCATTTATTTAGTGTCCTAATTTAATTATAAGTGCATTGTCCTCATTATATGCACTAATTTCATTAATAATTTCAAGTTTAGAACCAAAAATAGACTACCATGATGAAATTCACCTTAATTAGTCAAGGATTTACCTGTGCAGGTGCCTGAAAAGGACTTCATTCAGTTACCTAACATCTCACATCCTTTTTTGGGTTTCTCAGTGGTTTCTCAGTCAATTTTGGTCATTTTTGGATGGGGATTTCACATAGTAATTTGGAATAATTAGATCCTTCATTATTAATTTTAATCCTCCTTAATAAAGTGTAATATTTAGTGTTATTCTTTCATTTTTTAGTCTGGTATTTTAAGTTATTTCATGCATACACTCTTTTTTTTTATTATTCTTTTATTTTGATGGATTATCCCTATTACTCTAAGATTTTAGCAGATGATATCATTCTAATTCTGTTTTTAGTCATTCCTCATGTTGATGGACAGTAGTATTAGCTAGAATGATGCTTTATTAGCCATGTATAGGACTGTTAAATCAGGGAGATACATTGAAGAATTATTGGGTATAAAAAGAGCGGGTTTTTGATCTTATTTTCTACATTCTTTATCATTAAAATTAAAATATATATATCCTGAAATTACAATACATATCAATATTACTTTTAAAGTCTTCGAATAGTGTTTGAATTACTACATCTATTTTTCTATCAACTATAAGATTGTAACCCATTTATAAATAGTTAGATTAGAATTAATGAGACCCTTATATGGATTTATATTTTAAAATTATTGGATTTGTCCTACAGTATTTATATAGGACCATTAAAATATTCTAGAAAAATGAAAAATAAAGCTATTCACATCTCTTTACTTGAACTCAGCCTGAAAATCGGGGACCTTTCCTCAAAAATTCTGTTTTTTATCTTCCAGTAAGTAAAAAATTCAAAAGAGGCTACAAGTAAATAAAATATCTATTGAAATATTTGAATAATTACAACATTTTGGGGTAACTAATATAGTGATTTCAGAGAAAGAAACCATGTTATATAATAAAATTTTGTTATTGAATCAAAAATTTTACCTCTAATTAAACATAAAGTTGTTCTTAGTAAACTCTGTCAATATACTAATTGAATTTGTGATATTTTCTGATAATAAAACAGATAATAAAAACTGATTAATTGTTTTAACAGGAATTTTAATCCCTTTATCTTGGTTTGTAAAACTAATTTAAAATTTAAAAAGAATAATACTGAAAAATTTATTTTTTAAATATAAAAACATGGCAACATATATTAAACCAGTTAAATTAAAGGACCACATAAAAGCATATTTGACTTTTGGCACTTATAAATTTATTTAAAAACTACAAGTAAGCAATTAAATTGTCTTCAGTAGAGTTAAAACATACTGATAAAACTCCTTTTTGAAGCTTAATCACTCACATTTCAATTTTTTGATTTAAATTCCAGGTAAATTTTTTTGACAAGGTATACATTGTTAGCAATAAGGTAAAACCTTATAATCTAAGACCTAGAGCTGAAAGACCTGTTACAGGACACTCAAATGTAAGAAGTATCTCCAACAAACAGAAACTTCCAACAAATGTCTCTGGAGGAAAGGGAAAGAATTTTAAAACATGTATCAATAAAAAAATACATTACAAGAACAAATTCACTCCCTCTCAACTCTTCTTAATACCCTCACCATAAAAGTCAAAAATATAGTAGACTAGATGAACAAATTGGAAAAAAGAGCATGAAATGGATTTATAGAAGTCAATCAAGCTCTAGTAAGATTAAAACCTCAGCCAACAACATTAGTATCAAACCCTTCCACAGTTATAAAAGCAGCACCTCCATCCTAAGAAGAGGACCAAAATATTACAGTGATAAAATGGAAATGCATCTGGTACACCCACAACTACAACCAACCTCCACAGCAGGGTTCCAGAAGTCACCCTTACAGGTAAGGGCAAGTATATCTAGGGGAAATGGAATAAGACCTTGGTAAGTCAAACATCTTCTCAAGATCAAATATATGATACTAAAAATTAATTACTCATAGGTAATGAGATTAATAGGGATCTACTAGATATAATTGATAAAGAATTAAAGGATTCTTCATTTAAAAATAGCATTTCAAATTCTCTTTTAATAATTAAAATGTAAATATTTTAATATAAATATAAAAAAAATACTAGAAATATTAAAATTGAACCAAATTACTTAAATCTTGAGCCTGATAATAATGATTATTCTTCTGAATTGGAAATAGATTAAATAAAATATTTCTTGAAAGAAAATCAAATGGAATAAAAAATCATAAGCAGATTACTCTTAATAATTGAAAAATTAGAAGAATTCTCCATTGAGTCTAACAATAAAACAAAAAGTGTATTATTAAACCTTACACAATCATTGAGTACTACATCCAATAACTTAAAGGTTATTTAAAATTCAAATAATGAATAGACAAATGAAAATTATAAAATTAACCTCTGGGATCCAGAATTAATATAATAAATTAGAAAATTCTCAGAAGATAATGGCTACAATTAAGGGACAGGTAAAATTTTCTTTTTCATATGTAAATGATAATTTTTCTCATGTACCTGTAATAAAAGATAGATTGCAAATATTTGAAATTGAAGTGCCTAAAATTTTGAAAAATTCTGAAAAAATAAATGACAAGATCTTATGTGTAAAATATACCACTTTATAAGAAAAATTCATATGAAAAATCAATGATTGAAAAAGAAAATAGTGTCATGGGCTCTGAAAATAAAAAATCAGTAAAAGATGAAATACCTGATCATCTATCAAAAGTAAGTGAATTAATATATATTCCTCAGGTTAAGGATTTTGGAACTATCCAAAATAACTGGCCTAAGTTAGTTCAGTGCCCTTCTTTTGACAGGGATTCAAAATCTGATTGGCAACAATTCATACAAAAAATTTATAACTTACAATTTTTGTACAAATTACCTGATGAAGAAATTACATCAAAATTAGTATCTTCATTTACAGATGTGGCCTTATTATGGTTTAATTCTGTATTTAGTGAGTGAATAAACTGCATCTGGATTGAATGGAAGGCACTAATAGAAAGAAAATTTGGTGGTCCAGAATTTAGAATCACTCAACAAAGATTGAATAAAAATCAGATATAATCCAAATGCTGGGTAAAAACCAATGGTATTTTTTATGAATTTAATAAAAATCATGAAATACATGGATCCAAAAATGGATTATGATATGTGGAAAGAAAAAATGATATATAAATTGCCTATATCAGTCAGAGACTTTATTGTAGCTAGAACTGAAACCATCAGAGATACTTCTGGGTTTATTAATATATGCAGTGACATATTAGGGGGTATCAATGTTGACCGATCCGCAATTAAATTAATTGCGGAAAATAATCTGCATACCCCAATTATCTTCCGCAATTGTTTTTGCTAATAATTGGGTTATTAGACACTTTACGTGTCAATGTTCACCTCTTATCCGACATTTATTTACTCAATTTTCCATAACCACATCTTGGACAATTTTCTGGATATCCCAGCCTTCTACCTTGCTGCGCACTTCCATTCTCATCCCATCCTGTTCATTCTATCCGCTCAGAATTTCTCCCCATTTCATCTATTTGATTCTTCTCCTTTTCATCTCGCTATCTCATCTGCTTGTTTCTGCTCCTTTTCATCTTCATTTATAATAACATGCCTCGTCATCCTAGATCTTCTCAAAGGCAGCTATCACCCAGTTGTTCTTCAATTCCCACTACTTCCTCTTTTCCCCGCTCAGCCAAGAAATCAAAGACTGTTCAATTAAAAAAAGATGATCATCTCATTCTTATCAACTGGCTGAAAACCAAATCTAACTATGATTCTTGTTTTGGTACTGAGTATGCCACTAAAGTAGGACGGCCCCCCACATCAAAAGTTAATGGCTATCTTCTAATGGCAAATGAATTACGCAATAAGACCAAGGGAAGGATTGATCTTTTGCCTAAACAGATGTCTGAACGCTTCAAGCATTATCGAGCAAAATACAAGAAGGCAAAGGCTCTTTCATCTTCCACTGGTTTTGGGGTTACTGACATTGATATAACTAAGGGTATAAAATCCATAGACAATAAACTTGATTCTTTATGTCCTTACTTTAAAGAGATGGATGCAATTTTTGGAGAGCGAGCCGATGTTAATCCTGTAAACATGTTGGATGGAGAAGATCCTATCTCCGAACATGATGTCGAAGCAAATCTTTTCCCATCCTCTTCCTCCACTCAAGCCTCCCCTCTTCTAAATTCTACGAATCTAGATAGCTTTGCTATTGATCCTATGGGCGATTTAACCCAACCCAATCTAACTCAGGTCTGTTTCTTTTATCTTATCAATTCTATTTTTTTATTTACTTATATTTTTCTTATTTCTTAAAAGGCTGATGAACAAACCCAGGATCCTCAATCAACTGAGTCTGAAGCTAGTGACAATGATGAGGAGGAAAATGCTACGTTGAACAAAAAGAGAAGGGCTTCAACTAGTCTAAATTTCCTCTCCCAAAGAAGACGAAAAAGTGATACTTCATCACAAACACCTTTTTCTTCAATGGAACAGTTTTTAGAGAAACGTGATGCTGGTAAGTGATATCATACCTCTTATTACTTTACTCTGCTTTTCTTCTACTTTATGTTAATTTTTATTCTCACTCTAGAACAAGTGGAAATTGCTAAAGAGACACTGAGCTTTGAAAAGAAGAAATACGAGCTCTCTTTAAGGAGGGATGACAGAGTACAAGATTTGGAAGAGAGGAAGTATGAGCTCTCCTTACGGAAGGATGATCGGATCCAAGATTTGGAGGAGAAGAAGTTTGAGCTCTCTTTACAGAAGGATCGTAGGGCCCAAGATTTGGAGGAGAAGAAGTTTGAGTTAACTCTTAGTATTGAAAAATCCAAAAATAAGGAAAAAACACTCGAGCATCAAAACTTAATGGAACAGATGAAGTATAAGCATGATCTCCAAGAAAGTTCTAAAAAGAAAGATTTCTTGATCGAATGCATTAAAGCAAACAAATCTGTTGAAGAAATAGAACGTTTAATGAAATTTTTTGTTGACTAGTTTCTTTTATTTCTTTCACACTTCATGTGTTCATATTTATTTGTACATAAATTTTACAATTATTTTCTGTATTTCTTGAAATATTGTATTTTAATGATAAATATTCTTTTTTTAAATAAAATTTTCAAGTCTCCTTTGAAAATTTGACAATCCCCCACCCCTGTATTTTTTTGAAGTAAGGGGTGGGTATCACAAAAATTCTTTCATGTCATGAATCTTGAAAGTTTTATATGAAAATTTGGCTTTACTACCCCCTGCATTTTCCCGGTATCCTAAAAATTCTTACATGTCAAGAATTTCACAAGTCTTATAAAAAATTTTGGCACAACCCCCCATGGATTTTATTGAAGTAAGGGACGGGTATCACCAAAAAAATTTCACCAAAATATTTACAAGTCAAAAAAATTCTATATCTGTTTAAAAAAATTGGCAATACTCTCCCCTGCATTTTATTGAAGCAAGGGGTGGGTATCACCAAAATTTTTCTAAGTCATCAATTTCACATGTCAGATTTGAAAATTTGGCAATACCCCCCCCTGCATTTTATTGAAGTAAGGGGTGGAAGTCATCTAAATTTAATATAATTACATAAATTATTAAATAAATATCTAATATATATCAATTTCCCTAGTTTAATGTAATGACAATCCCTCAAGCCAAAATGCAGACCAAGTCGAGAAACATAAGTTTGGGACTTTCTACAGGTATAGGAAAGAGGAACCCCATGAAACAAATAAATGTTATCATGATTACCTGTTATACAACACAAGGTCGATGGCTCATCACATTATTTGAGAAAATTGATATATAAAAAATATTTATTAAAAATTTATGAAAAAATATAAAATTTTCGATGACAACTCTAATCCCCATACTTTTTGGATCTAGATAAAGTTTTTTTAAATCGAATAACTTTACCTTCTTTCTTTACCTTATTGATTCTTTGTATCAACTTATTACTGATTTGAAATGAGCAACCGAAATGAGTGAAATCTTGACAGGATTTCAAACCAGGAGGAGCTTTGGTCGTTTGATGATTATCCTTAGAAGAATTCCAAATAGTTTCGATGATACCATTTCCCAAACCAAAATCAATGATGCACCGGTGGTCTGGAAAATATAAACCATGTCCTTTGATTTTAGCTGGAGATGGTATTGGGTGGCCAGTTATCGGATTGATATATGAGAATATTCCAAAAGTAAGAAAATTGGCATCATTCCTATCGATATGAATCCTATTGTGAAATCCAGAATGAGTGATAATAACATTAGAAAATAAAAGATATTCGTGGCTGATATCTTCCCATTCAGAGTCACACCAATTCGGTATTCCAACTTTGGTTGCAAGGTCATGATTTTTTTCAAATGCCTTATTACAGAGCTTTTTGAGTCGAAGAGCAAGAAAAGAATTAAAGTAGGGTAGAGTGTCCCATAAGCGAAAATCTTCATCTTTTTGTGCTTTAGTGATATTATTGAGCAATGAATATATACCTATATAATTGAAATAAGTAAAATGATATTAAGAATGGAACAAAAATTATTAGACATACCAAGAGAATATCCTTTGACAAAACCAGGTCTCCAACCAAAACCAATCATGATACCACCCAACAAATTCTTATTCCTTATAGGTAATCGAACCAAAGCCATTTGATAAAGAGTTATGATAAGATCGGATAGTTGATTAAAAGCTTCATCTTTTACACCATCGAATGAATGAACTTCCAAAATGAATTGAGGCTTAAAAGCATTGCTGATAACTGCAACAACTCGATCATCTCCAAATTCTGTTAGATATTTGATATCTTCTGGTAATTTTTTCGGATATTGATTTTTTTTATCTACTTTAGTTTTATAAAAAAAAATGTTTGGGATATGACGAAAATAACTTTCGCAGAGAGACTTTTTTTTTAAATATCTTTTCTTCTGATGAGACTGATTATCTTTAATTTTTTTTGATGATTTAGAAGATGATTGTATGGAAGTTGATTTCAAAGAAGATGATAGAGTTGATTTCAAAGAAGATGATAGAGATGATAAAGATGAAGATGATAAAGAAGATAAATTTATTTTTGATGATTTAGAAGAAGATTGTATGGATCTTGATTTTGAAGAAGATGATAGTGATGATAAAGATGAAGATGATAAAGAAGATAAATTTATTTTTGATGATTTAGAAGAAGATTGTATGGATCTTGATTTTGAAGAAGATGATAGTGATGATAAAGATGAAGATGATAAAGAAGATAAAGATGAAGATGAGAGAGAAGTAAGGGGTGAATCTGAAGAAGAAGACATTTTTTTGATCTGAAAAAAAATTAAATGTCAATAAAATTTCAACTCAATTTTTTTTAAAAAAAAATCTCACCTTATTTTTCAAATAAAAAAACTGTTTTTTATTTAAAAATTAAAATAGAAAAAAAAACAAAAAAACAAATAACAAAAAACAAAAAATGAGTAAAAAATTTTCCAAAAAAAATTTTTATTAAAAAAAAAACCTGAGGTTTTATTTTTAAAAAGAAAATAAAAGCAAAATCCTTAAAAAAAAAAAAAATTTATCCAAAAAAAAAAATTTCAGTAAAAATTAAATCACAAAAAAAAAAAATTAAAAAAAAAATTAAAAGTGAACCTGAAGATTGGTTATTAAAAACCTTCTCACAAGATCCTGAAAAAAAAAAAAAAATCAGTAAAATCAAAATCAAAAATAAAAAAATTATTTAAATAAAATCAAAATCACAAAAATTAATTATAGAAAAATTAAATATAAAATTATAAACATTTTTTGTATTGTAAATAAGAGGGACAGTCCTTATCAGCAAAAAAAAATTTTTTTTTTCTATATTACTGCAAAAAAAATAAAAAAAATAATCAAAATTACAAACAAAAATTTGTTAGTATCTTTATTTGAAAGTTAGTAACCCATCTTTATCTCCCATTAAAGTCCCCTTTTCCCCCTCAAATGCTCTCCTTGCCTGCCTCAAAATCCCCCTGAAATACCCCCCTTTCACCCCTCTTTAGGTCCCTCATCACCCTCCTTCCCCCCTCATTAGCTGCCTCAAACCCCCCCCCCCCCCCCATTCCCCCCTCTTTAGCTCCCTCAAACCCCCCCATTCCCCTCACCTTAGGCGCCTCAAACCCCCCCCATTCCCCCCTCTTTAGCTCCCTCAAACCCCCCCATTCCCCTCACCTTAGGCGCCTCAAACCCCCCCCATTCCCCTCTCCTTAGGCGCCTCAAACCCCCACCCTTCCCCTCTCCTTAGGCACCTCAAACCCCCCCCATTCCCCTCTCCTTAGGTACCTCAAACCCCCCCCTTCCAATCTCCTTACCCCCTCCCAAACCCTTTCCCCAACACCCACCCCCCCCCCTGTTTATTAACGAACGATCTGTAACGATCGTTCGTTAATAAACTGGGGGGGGGGTAGAGGAGGATATAATGTGATTAGGTAGGGGGGGAAGGGGGGGTGTTTGAGGCGCCTAAAGAGAGGGAAAGGGGGGGTTTGATGTGGGTAAAGAGAGGTGAAGGGGGGGGGTTTGAGGCGCCAAAAGAGAGGTGAAGGGGGGGTTTGAGGGACATAAAGAGAGGGGAAGGGGGGTGTATTGAAGCACCTAAAAAGAGGGGAAAGGGGGTGATGAGGGACCTAAAGAGGGGGGAAAGGGGGGATTTGAGGCAGCTAAAAAGGGGGTAAAAAGGGGGTCAGAGACAGGTAAAGAGAGGGAAAAAGGGGGGCCTTGAGGATGATAAAGAGAGGTGAAGGAGAGAAAAAAAAACAAAAAGATAAAAAGATAAAAAAGAGAAAAAAGCAAAACAAAAATTAGTTTACCCTAGAACAATAATAATAGAAGCACTTACAAAAAAAACAAAAAAAAAGCAAAAAAAAAGCAAAAAAAAAGCAAAAAAAAAAATCATGATTAGCAAATAAAAAACCATGAAAAAAGAAAAAAAATGACCTACCTGGTGAGCTGAGTTGAGAAAATAAATGCAACCAAAATATTTGAGGGATGTTTGAGGAGAATAGGAAAAGGATATGAGTGATGAATGAAAAAAAAAATCACTGACAAAATATGCGATATAAGAAAATATGCGATTTTATGTTGAGGAAGTGAAAGAAAACCAATGAGCCATCCAAAAAAAAGATATTCACCGTAAAATCAAAAAAAAAAATGAATATGCAACAAACCAAAATACAAAACCAAGTGATTAAAGTACACAAAGAGGACAATTGGAAAGTATGAAAACATAAAAATTAAAAATTAAAAGGGTGAAGAGAAATGTTGAAGAGTAATTGGCATTATAATGGGGCGTATGCCGGTTGATTGAATGATTTGTGAATCAAGGGAGGGGAGTGCCAGTGGTGGTTCAGGATCCTCTTCTTCATAAAGATCATTCCACTCATCCTTTAAATCAGCTAGAATATTGTGGAGTATTACGCAAGTCAAGATCCAATGATTTGCAGTTTTGATCTCCAATTTTTTTTGAAATTGGATTCTGAGCTCCCGAAGACTAGAAAATCGTCCCTTTAAAATACCTATAGCATGTTCAATTCGTACTCTTGATTGTGCAAGGTGATAATTAAATTTAGTTTTGGGGTCATTTTCTGAAGTTGCACCACGGAAAGCAGGTATAATGTACTTTCCACTTGCATATGCTGAGTCTGCAAGGAGGTACTGAGATTCGTCAAAGTATGATTCAGGGGATTGAGAAATCCTCATTCTTTGGAAGACGGAAGAGTCATGACATGATCCAGGGCAGCCACTGTGAAAAGCAATAAATTTTTTATTGACATCGCATACAAGTTGAACGGCAATAGAGTATCTAGAAAGAAGATTAAAAGTTAGATTGTGAAAGATGAGAACTTGGAGAAGATTTTGAAGAAACCTTTTTTTGCGATCAAAATAATGGTTGCCATCATGAGCAGGCTTTTGACTCAAAGGGATGGTTGTGCCATCAACAAAACCTATACAGCCAGGGAAACCTTCAGCTTGCATTACTTGAGAGGATTCAAGTCGCTGTTCTGGAGTTGGCCAAGCAAGAGTTTGAGACTTGAGGGAAAGGATAGCAATCATACAGCGCTTGGTGTATAATATCACGGTACCATATCCTATGTTAAAGAGATTATCCAAACGTCTTACGGCAGCACCATTTCCATTTGAGCCAAAGCGACATAGAGCAACAGCAAGTTGGATGGCAGGATTACGCTGTTTGTTATGAGAATTGTTATGGAAGATAGGATGATTGGAGATGAGTTGATAAAGTTTGAAGAAAGAATCGGGAGAAGTTCTAAAAAGTTGTGTGAAGTTTAAATGAGGAATGTTGAGAATGGAGGCCAGATCATATCGGGGATCATGATAAAGATTTGGCCCCCTGGTGATGATGTAACGCTTTTTGGAAAGAAAACACATATAAGCTAAAGCATCTTCCAAATCAGAGTCAGATTTATAGTAAAGAACTAAAAGAAAAGTGATAGCATTCATTGTTGAGTGAAGTAGATTCCTAGTAGAGAGGTGTTTCATTGTTGCTGGTGGAAGGGTTATGTGATGACGGAAGTGGGAATTCACCGCCAAATGTGCAGTTGGGGTGTGTAGATAGAAAAAAAACTTAAGTGTTCGCCACCAAAATTAAGTAGCATAGAGTGAGGAAATACTTAAGGATGGCATCAGCAATTATAAGTCATGTGACTTTCTTATAAATCCATCATGGATGAGATGAGTTTGGGATCAGGAATTAGGAATGGAAATTGGGGTATAAGAGGCGGGATAATGCATTATCGTGGATTTCTTATCCACTAGCCCTGGGGCTAGTGGATAAGAATCTTCTGCAATTAATAATGTCTGATCCCGGGAAAAAAAATTCCTGATCCCTAATTGCGGATCCCTGAACATTGATACCCCCTATTATTGAACCACAAATATGAAACATGGTATAATAGTCATAAGCAAAACATTGAGATAATGAAACCTACTACAAATAAGTTACAAGTGGAAATGAAAAAACCTTCTGCTCCTCTTGTTCATAAGAGACAAGAAAGTAACACTTGCTACAAATGTAATGAGCCTTGGGCTAAAGGTCATACCTGTAAGAAGAGAATAAATTTTATTAAAAACTCACAAGATTCTGAACCCAGAAATCATGAATATGAAAAGGATTAGTCTAGTGGTAATTTTAAAAGTAAAATTTCTTAAAGTGATGATCAAAATGATATATTTGTATTAGAACAGAATATTATGTTCCTGAATGGTGCAATATCTCCCACAGATAAATCTTTAATTTCCCTTGAGGAAGTTGAAATAATGAAAAATGTAGCTCATGATACTTACAAAATCCTACCTATTAGAGCACTAGTTATTATATGTTGAAAATAAATGAATTCCATTCTTGAAACTGGGGCTTCTGGAAGTGTAGTTTCTGTTAATACTTTTATGAGACCTGATAGTAAGTACAATGAAAAACTAGAACCTGTACAGAAAAAGAACTGGAGGTTTTTTGGCTCATTATTACGTCCCATTGGAAAATACAAAACTTCTGTATTCTTTAAATATAATAATGGATATGGAAGAGCAGTATGTGAATTTGTTGTAATGGATAATAATAACTGTAGTAATTTTTTTATTATTGTAAATAACTCATAGACCAAATTTTGCATCACACTAGATCCTAAAAATATTTTCTTAACTATAGGTGTGAATGGAAAATGAAAATTCAATTTATTCCATTGCTCCTAAAGAAGAAGATTTCAAAGGTGGAAGAACCACCTCTTAGGTGGTTGAGTTCAAAAATAAAATTAAAAAATCCTCTTTCAGTCCTCAACTCTAAAAATTGAAGAAAACAATATTATGATATTGAAAAAATATTATCATAAGGTATTTGTTCATGATTCAAATGAACTAGGATTGGTCAAAGACCATCAGATGAGAATCTCTTTAAGTTGTGATTTGGATAATATTCCTGGAAGCTTAAAAAATAGAAATAACCCAGATTCTCCTGAAAAAAGTAAGACATTGAAGAAAACATTAAAATGTTGTTAGAAATGGGTTATGTTGAAAAATTAGACACAAAACTTAAACATTGTGTTATTTCACCAGTTTTTATCTCATGAAGAAGATAAGGCTAGATTATTTTATGATTATTGAGCTCTGAATAAATTCACTGTAGATAATATTTACCCTCTACCAAGGATAGCTTCTATCCATGCTAACTTACAAGGTGAAAAACATATTTCTTGTCTTGATGGAAGCAAAGGTTACCACCAGATTCCTATTTAAAAAAATTCTCAGAATTTCTTACTCATAGACACACACATGGGGATATATAAATATGTGAGAATTCCTTTAGGCCCAAAGAAATTCCCCTTCAGTCTTCCATAAAATTGATGGATAGTGTTTTTCATCAGGAAATGTTTGAAGGATGACTTTCAGTTTATTTTGATGACATCATAGTGTTTTCAAAAACATATGATGAGAATTTAGATCATCTGAGAAGAGCATTTCAAAAAATTTATGAAATTAATATGAAAATTGCATTAAAGAATTGTGAGTTTGAGTTTCAATCCTTGAAAGTACTTGGACATGTTGTATCTGGATTATAAAATTTTGTTGACCAGAATAAAGTGGCAGCAAGAAAGAACATTAATATACCTAAAAAATGTGAATTATGTTCAAAGCTTTCAAGGTATGTGTGGAAATTATAGGCTTTATATAAAAAACTAACAATCCATTGCAGATCCTTTAACAAAATTAATCAGGAAAAATGAGGCTTTCATTTGGAATAATAAAACACAACATGCCTTTGATAAATTAAAGGAATGTTTAACGTCAGATGCAATATTGGGACTTCCAGATTATAACCTCCCTTTATCTTTCATACTGATGCAAGCCTTACAGGGTTAGGTGCTGCTTTACAGAAAAAACAGATAATAAATGGGAAATTATCTGAAGTACTTATCTGCTATATATCAAGAACCTTGAGTATAATTTAATTAAGGTAGGGTGCCACCTAACTGGAATTTTTGGCCATTTTGTGGGCCCTAGAAAAAGTTTATTAATATCTAGAAGACCAGAATATTAAATTAATAACAGATTTCAGTGCAGTAAAATCATTACTAATCATGAACACACCTAATAGGCACATGTTTAGATGTAAACTAGCAGTACAATAGTAAAGAGGAGAAATGAAAATCACTCACAAAGAAGGAACATTTCATTCTAATGTTGATCTATTATCTAAAATTACTTTACCAAATGATACTGATAACCCAGATTATGTGCCTGAAAATGAGGTAATACATATATTTGAGATTTATATAGTGGATTAAAAGGAAGAATTTATGCAAACTATATAGGAAAATTATTCATCTTATAAATATTTTTATAAATTATCTACCATTTTAAAGGATCCAACAAATACCTCTATGAGTGAATAAATTAAAACCTAACCTCCAAAATACAAAAATATATTGGAAAAAGGTAAACTTTCAATTGAAAATGGATACATATATTACAGGAAAAATCTAAGTAATGTAATAGTTATACCACCTTCTATGAAAGAGTTAATGTTAAGTACTTTCCATCATGACATCTTAGCTGGTTAATTTGATTTTAATAAAACATTAACTAGTGATAAAACCACAGTCTGGTGGATAAACATGAAAGAAGATTTACAAAAATACATTGACACATGTGACTCAGGCCAAAAAATTAAAACAATTAACTGAGAAGAGAGCTGGGTTTTTGCAACAAATAGAACAGCCAAAAGCTTCATAAGGAACTGTAAACATGGACTTAGTAACTGGCTCGCCATTAGCAGGAAAAGAAATTTTTAATTCTTTCTGGGTAATTGTGGATATACAAATAAAAATGTGTAAGCTTATTCCTACCCATAAAGAGGTATATGAATAAGACTTTGCATTAATATGGTGGACTCAAATGATTTATACTTTTGGGCTCCCCAAAGAAATAATCTTTGATAGAGACCCTAAATTTGATTCATAAATTTGGACATCTTTGTTGGAAGTATCAGGTTTTCAATTGAAATCGTCTACAGCACACCATCCACAAACAAATGGGCTAGCTGAAAGAATTATACAGTCTCTAGAAGTTATGATAAGAAGATATTTTTACTTTGGATTAAAATTAATGACAATGAGAAATTTGCACATGACTGGGTAACATTAATTCCTTGCCTTAAATTTGCTTATAATAGAACAACTCATTCTGTAAAAGAGAATAAATCATTTGAACTCTGGCTGGGATATTTACCAAATACCCCAATAAAACATTGAAATAAATTACCAAGGTTAGACATACACCATGATACTAAATCCTACATTCATATACAAAAAATGTATATAAAGCATTCAGAGGAATGCATTCAAAAAGCATTTTAATTCAAAAAAGTAGATGAAGTCCTGATTTAAATACTATATTTTAACTTATAAGTTAATTTTACATTAATAGATTCTTTTGTAGTAAATATAATGGTTGGTAATATTGCTGTTGAAGTCATATTATATGCCCCATATGATAGGAAACATCCAGTTTTCCAAATCTCATTATTAAACCTTACTATGCAAATGATCCTGATGTATTTCAAAAAAGATGAGGAAGGCCCAAGAAGCAGCCTTAAGAACTTTTTGAAAAAGTAGAGATTGAAAAATTAATCAAGAAGAGAATCCTTACTAAAGAGAAATGAGCTGAGTGTTTATTAAGATACAAGGGTATATCAAATAAATTTGATAAATGGATACCTGAAAAAAAATATCAAATCTATCCTCCCTTTTTAAAAATTTAAACAGAAATAAGATTCTGTTCAACTAGGTGAGGGATTAGAGACCAGTACTCATAATAATTTATTATTTTTTATTTCTTTAAAGAATTAATCTTCAATGCTACAAATGATACAAAAACTTGAAAAAGAAATGTATAACTTATCATATTTTTAATTGTTTTTTTGGGTTAGCAAGTGTCAGCCTGGGTAATCCAATGAATGAGTGAAATGTACTTAAAAGTTAAGATAAAAACATTTAGTATAGATGGGAACAATAAATAAAAGTACACAAGTTGTATACATAATTGAAATTTATGATAAAATACAATATAAGCCATTATGGCACCTTATATACACACATATATCCACCTTTTATAAGTTTTACATACTTAATATTGAGTTTGAATATGCCAGGATAATATTAAGAGCTTTAAATATAAGGCTAAATAATTTTTGAGTATACTTAAAGTTGTTTTTTTCATTGTTTTATGTGAAAAACAAGAAATATACTATAAGTCACTTAAAAGTTGAATATATGAACTATAAATTTAAAAATATTAAAAATGCGCCTTTACAGATCAATTTGTCTTTATTAGGACTATTGATTTGGCTATTCAAATGAATAAAAACTACACTTTTCAAATTTGGTGTTTTTTATGCCAAAATGGCTTCTGTGTACTGACCACATACTGCCTGCATTTTTCCCATGTGAATAGTTTCATTTTTAGGAAAGATAATATTTTCACACTATAATTCCCACACATTATATTCCCAATATGGGAAACACACTAAAATAGGTAACAGGCACTTATTTAGTCTCCTAATTTAATTATAAGTGCATTGACCTCATTATATGCGCTAATTTCATTTATAATTTTAATTTTGGCACCAAAAATTAACTACCACACTTAAATTTTCCTATATTAGTCAAGGATTTACCTTTGAAAGTACCTTCCAAGGACTGAATTCAGTTATGCACATCTCATGTCCTTTTTTGGGTTTCTCAGTGGTTTCTAAGTCATATTTCGTCATTTTTAGATGGGGATTTCACATAGTAATTTTGAAGAATTAGACCCTTCATTTATACTGTTAATCCCCCTTAATATTTTTTAATATTAAGTGTTTTTTTTAGTCTTTTATTTTAAGGTATTACACGCATATGTTCACTTTTCTTTTTATTCCTCTATTTTGATGGATTATCCCTATTACTCTATGCTTTTGGCAGGTGAGATCATTATAATTGCTTTATTTGTCATTAGTCATGTTGATGAAAAGTTGTATTAGCTAGAATGAGGATTCATTGGCTGTGTATAGGACTGGTAAATCAGGGGGACACATCAGAGATTTATTGGATATAAAAGGAGGGGATTTTTGGTCTTATTTTCTACATTTTTTATATTTACAATTAAAATATATAACCCTTACAATTAAAATACATATCAATATTACTTTTAAAGTCTTTGAATATTGTTTATTCTATTACATCTATTCTTCTACCAACTATAATATTGTAACACATTTATAATTATTTAGATTAAAGTTACTGAGACCCTTATATTGAGTTATATTTTAATAATTATTGGATTTTAACTACAGTATTCATATAGGGACGTCAAACTCTTTTAGAAAACTGACTAATAAAGCTATTAACATCTCTGTACTTGAACTCAGCCTGAAAAAATCAACCCAATTATATAGATAACTCTACCTTTCATTTACCCCTTTAATAAACCACCCTTACTTTATCACTGATCCTCCAAATTAACCCACAGATCCTTTAAACTTACTAATTTTCATACTCACAACTCTTTAACTACCCTCAGACACACAAAAAATTAACATTGAAAATATATCATCAAATCTAGCACTAATACATTGTGCATTTTCTTAAGGTTGAAAATTATAAGCATATCATTGAATAATTTAAATTTAAGGTTTAGATAGCGCAGTTGAGTCAAGAAACACAAAGGGAAAAGGAAGTTGCTATGTAGATTTTTCTTTCTTCAATTTGAGTATGTATTTGTGTACTGATTTATGGATTAAAAGATTGACTTTTGCTTAAAGTGTCACATGGCGCATGACAGAAATTGAGGGAAGTGAAATGATTTTTTAACTTAATTGGATTGAGGGATTTAATGAAAATGTCAGCAGTCATTTATTCTGAAAGCATATATTTGACTTGGAAGATTTTTCATCCATTTATTCTCAGAACAAGTGGAGCTGAATATCATGATGTTTTTTTCTAGTATGATAGAGATGATTCTTAGTGAGGGAAATACAACCTTGAATATCATTGTAGATAATCATTGGTGCCTGATTTTGTATTTAGAAAATTTAATATTTCTGAGTAAATGTGGTAGCCAAATAGCTTCCTAGCATGCTTGTATGATTTCCTTAGCTTCTGACTCAGAAGTATTTAGCTACACAGAGTTCTGTTTTTTTGGCTTTCCAGATAATTGTACAGTTATTTATTGAGAAGAAATAACCTGTAGTGAAACAGTGAGTCTCCTCACAGGAGCCATGATTTGAATTTCAATAGCATATCAGTGGTACAGCTTGGTTCAATTGTGGTTTGAAAACAGTTCCTTTGTTGGCCAATAGATATAGATAATAAAGCAAATGAATAAAGGTGTTCCAGTTTTTCATGCCTGGCTTGCTTAAGAATTTTTAAAGTCAGATTCTGGAAAAAAGTTATTTGGGCCTTATTCATTGGACTAAGTAATTCAAATGAAACATGACTGAGCTGTATTTGTGTCTTGATTTGTAAATTTTTGAATGTTTTTCATTGCTTTCCATATACAAAGTAGAGTTTAATTCCATTGGTTTTGAGATTGATTTTCAATCAGTCATTTTGTAGTGTTTCAGGATTGTATCTATTTCATTGAAATTTTACAACTTTAAGGATCAATTTTTGCTGTCTCATACAATCTTCATTCCAAGTAGCATTTGGAAATTTCACAGGTCTTCCATCTTAAACTCATTTGAAATTAGTGCTTTATACCATAAAATGTCTAATCAAAAAATGAAAAAATCATTAATATAAACAGGTACAAACCATTCATAATAATTTTCCTTGAAAATTAATAGGGAAGGGTTAACAGGACTGCAAGAAAAGATGTTTTTGAGGAAGCTTGAACAAAAAATATATTTTTTGACATCAAATAGGTAATGAAATAATTTTCTAATGAGAGCCTTTAATGAAAAAGAAGATGGATATCTGCTCAAATATTAGTAAAGTATGCATACTTAAAGGGGCTCACCAAACTAGAGGTAGATAGGAAATTTTAAAATAATAAGTGTAAAATGGACCAATGCATATATGGTAGTCAGATATCAAAGTAAAAAAAACCATACCCATCTTTCACATAACATCCTCTTTTTCCTTGGTTCAAAATCATTATAAATGTGTTTAAGATTATTAGATAAATGAAAACATGCAACAATAATTTTCTAACATGTACCACAACACACAGCCTGAAATTCTTAAACTTTAAGTAAGTGAAATATTTAAATTCTTTCCTACAAAAATTAATGAGAATTAAAGAAAAAAATGGTTAACTTCTTATATCCTGCAATTTTCATGTCTACCCTAGCTTTTAGAAGTAAGAAAACCTTCATTTCTTACCTTAATTACCTGACTTATTAAGTCTTGGTTTATTTTAAATGGAAAAAAAAATTAGTGAAGTTATTTCTTGATTCCAAATTGGGGGGTACTCTTGTTATTTAATATTTTCCCCTAGAATAATGAAGAGTTGAATTCATTTTTTTTATTTGGGTTGAAATTCTTCTATAATATACAGAAAAAAATTGAATTCTTTGATAATTTATTTTAAAATTGAAGAATTACTGATTTAAATATAATTCCACAATAATAAACCCAAAAATATCCAAACTTTTAAAAATATCAAAGCCAAAAAGACTTAAAAATTTTACCAAAATAAATCCAAAAAGGCCACCAAGAGTGTAAATGAAGTCAGTAAAATCAAGATTTTTATTGGAAATTGAAAATTAGTATTATAAAAATGTAAATTATCAAAAGATAAAAATTTAAGAATATGTATTTTTTAATGGTGTAATATCAAAGTAAATAAAAGTAAAATAGTTCAAAAAAAGGCTAACCTTTAAAATTCAATATCACAGGGGCCACTGAACCAACATCAATACCATTTGAAGGAATATAAAGGAAGGCTTTCATAGAATCTTCATTTAAAATTACAAGAGAATTTAATGAACCTAAGCCTATGTCTGATTTTTTTAAAAACCTGCATAAAGTTTAAATGGTGAAAATAAAAATGACAAAAAGAGGGGATAAAAAATTCACCATTATTCAGATAAGAATACTATATAAATTTCAGTGTTCATTTATGATAGGTAGTGAGAAATAGTTGACAAAAATTGGGAGAAGATTAATTCAATTGTTGTATAGCAAATCAGTGAAGAAGTGTCAAATACCAATCCAAATCAAGTTTTCAAGTAATTGAATGAAATCTAAAAGCCTATATAATCATCAGATAAGAATTTTAGAGGCCCTACTTTCTAATTATTTAATATCAAAATAAACAATACACACACCACAAAATATGGGGGGCATACTTGATAGCAAGTCCACAACCTTGGACCCAAACTCACCACAGATTGAACAAAAATTGAGCTATTGATAAAGGAACCATAAAATCAGGGATGAACACCACTCAGAAGAATAGTTTTAGGTGGGTGTTCAAATAGAGTTCAGAATGGGTTCAGTATGAGTTCAGTCTGAGTTCCATCTCAGTTCCATCTGAGTTCATGTTGATGACTTGATAGAGAGTCCACCCCCTATATTGCGTAGTGACAGGAGAAAAAAACATCAACTAGACATCTAGTTGTTTTTTTTGGGTTCTGTTTGGGACCCTGTGAATGATTCTGATATTTACACTGTAGAAATTATTTTCAAGCCATGTCTGATACTTTTCTACTTTAACTTGCTTCATACTTACATTTTTCTACTTCATTCACTCTTTTTATCCCTTTGTTAACTTCTTTCATGCTCTTCATTCCCACCAGTCATTCCTGAAATCTCATTTTTTAACATTCCTTTTCATCTATGTTTAGTTTTTTACCAACTACTTTCAATGCCCTGATATATTCATCATGTAACCTGCCCTTTTATTCCACATAAGAGTAGAAAACCAACTTATATCAATTAGTATTTTTTATGGTTAAAATATTTTTAATTTTTTACGGCCTTCATGATTTTATAAAATATACTCATTTTTATTGGTAATTATTTTAGCATCCAAGAAATGAAAAAAAATTGAAATATGCCTAATATATTATTCCCTTCTGGATACTAACTTGATGATATTTTTTGAACTATATTTGCATTTTAATTTACTTTAATAAAGGATGAGAAATAATAAAATTAAAAATTATATAATTAAAAAGTGAAATGATTAAAAAAAGAAAGGAAGGCATGTTACCCCACATTTGTCTTGATGTGTACTAGGGGAAAGTTAGGTCATGCTTGCATCACAGGTTACAATTTCAAAAAAAAAAAATTTAACATAGTTCAGTCATCTCTAAAACATTTTATAATTAAAGATAAATTCCCACAATAAAATGTAACCTTTTACATGAAACCATGTCATGTTTTGATTTTTTCTGACAGGAGATTTTGACTCAAAGAATAAATGTGCAAAAACAAAACCACCTCCCCCATGAACTGAAGAATGGGACATGATTACTAGATTTAAGTGGCCCAGTTTCAATGCAGTGAAATTTTCTCACCATTATGATGATGAAAGACAACTGGAGTTGAAGCTGGTGTAAAGGAGCATACAGCTCAAAAAATCTCAGCTTCACTTGAGTCTCTACTGTGTCAGCAAAGTGATAAGAGCTATACACAGCATTTTATAACTCTTTGTCCATTTTTTTTCCCTCAAATACCATACTCAAAATAGAAATATTGTGAAGAAGAATGAATTCTTTTTCTTTCCAGTCTTAATTATGTAATATGCATATCAATATTGAATATCCATTTTTTAATCTTGTTGGTATAGTATTTTCAACATCAAATTAAGAGTTAAGTAATAACTATTTTTTGACTACAAAAAAATTAATCATTTGATGTTGTTATTTTGAATCTAATGAGCTATCCAGATCTATAATCTGAGTAAAATTAGCTAAGTTATAGCCACTTCAACCTTAAATGTGATTTTCACTAAAAAATGCCATATCTCACTCAAGTTTTTTCATAAAATAATAATTTAAAGGTATATAAAGCTTAATATAGTGATTTAAAACTAAATGAGTTATTTGGCTACAAAATCAATGTAAAATTGGCTAATTTATAGTCATTTCAACCTAATATATAATTTTCACTAAGAAGCACCATATCTCACCAGAATTTTCAGCTAAAAAATATTATTATGATTGAGAAAGATTTATATAGTGAGCTCGTAATTAATAAGCTATTCATATTAATAATCTTACTAATGCTGGATATTTATAGACATTTCAACTAACATGCATACTTCACTAAGAAGTGCTATATCTCACTCAACTTTTTAGCTAACATAATAATATAAAGATATATAAGGGCTTATATAGTGATTTTAAATCCAAAAACTAATATATATTTAGAATCTAAGTCACATTTGTAAAGTTATAACAATTAGTGAGATGTGGCACTTTATAGTGAAAATTCTATGCTAGGAAAAAATTGATATGCCTTAATTAGTTTTACTTTGTTTCTAAATCTAAATAACTAATTTTATTAGGAATCACTATATTGAGCTTTCCAAATATTTAAATTGCTATTGTGGCTCAATATCTGAATGAGATATAGCACTTCTTAATGAAAATCACATGTAAGGTTGAAATGGCTATAACTTAGCTAATTTTACTTAGATTCAAAATATGAATAGTTCATTAAATTTAAAATAAAACTATTTACTGAATTATATTTTGGAATGAAAAGTAGTGCTTACTTAATTCTTAATTTGTCGTTGAAAATACTATATCAACAGGATCAAGAAAAAGGATATTCAATATTGATATGCATATTACATAATGAAGACTGGAAAAAATGATTCATTCTCCTTCAAAATATTTCCATTTTGAGTATAGTATTTGATAAAAATAATTTGGACAATTAGTGAGAAAAATACTGTGTGTAGCTCTTACCACATAGCTAACACAGTAGAGTCTCAAGTGAAGCTTAGATTTTTTGAGCTTCAGGCTACTTTATACCAGATTCATCTTTTTTTGTCTTTCATAATCATAAAAGTGAGAAATTGTAACTGCATTTATTACTGGGCCACTTAGACCTAGTAATTTTTTCTCATTATTAAATACCTGGTGGAGGTAGTGTTGTTTTTACACATTTATGCATTGAGTAGAGCTCTCCTGTCAAAAGAAATTTAAAAATGACATGGTTTCATGTAAATTATTATATTTTATTGTGTGCATTTATCCTTAATAATGAATTTTTTTAGAGGTGACTGAACTATGTTACATTTTTTGGTAGAAATTATAACCTGTGACACAAACATGACATAATTTTACCCTGGTACACACCAAACTAACTGTGGGGTAATATGTCTTCCTTTTTCTTTTTTGAAATCATTTCCCTTTTTAATCATTCATTTTTATAATATCATTTCTCCTCACCAAATTAGTACATCTGACTAGTTTTTATAAAATATAACATTAAAAGAAAAATTTAAATTTTTCCAATTAGTTCTTTAAGAATATTTTTTAATGGTATAAAGTTCTATACTATAAAGATGTAAGTAGATATGTAGTTAACATGTTTTTTTCTGCTAAAAAACAAGTAAGGAAAGAAAAAGTCAAAGATTGAGAGCAAAAGTGAGAAAAAGAGGAAAGCAAAGGTGAAAAAGAAAAATAGAAATGATGGAGGTGAAAGAAAACAGTGATTAGATAAGCAATTAAGGGATAATAGAAAGAAGGGAGAAGGTGGCTAAGTGAAAAAGTGAATTTTTATAGACAGTGAAAGGGGGTAAAGGGTCAAAAAAGGTCACTCCAACGTATCAAAAAGAATAACCACCAGGGCTTGAAAAAGGTCAAAAAAATAACTAGATTTCCAGTTCACTCATTTTTTTCTTCTGTGATATTGAAATTTGAAAAAAGGCTAAACTTTAAAAATCAGTACCTCAAAAACCAGGAAACCAAGTTCAAAAATATTTGAGAGAAATAAAAAGTAATCTTCTGAAGAGTTTTCAGTTAAAGGAAAATTTCAGGCTAAGATCAAGTACAAGGACGTGAAATAGCTTGAAAAGTCTTTTTCTAGAAGATTTAAATGGTCCTATATGAATACTGTAGTATAAATCCAACAAATAATGAAATATAATTCAGAATAAAGGTCTCAGTAATATAATTCTCACTAGTTTTATATATGGCTTACAATCTTTGTAGTTGGTAGAAAAATAGATTTTATAATTCAGTTACTATTCAAAAGTCTTATAAAAATTACTAATTGATATGTATTGTAATTTATTTGGTTATATTGGTAAATTGTAAATGATAAAGAATGTAGAAACAAGACCCAAAAACCTCCTCCTTTTATACACACTGAGTTCCCCAATAAATACCTTGATATACCATCCAAAACACAGTTAAAGACGCCTAAAATCTACTAATAGACCTGCCCATCAACATCCCTAGGGATCCATGAAATAATTAGACAAGTAACAACCACCAAAATCCTGTAATAATAAGGGAAATCCATCAAAATTAAAGAAAAAGACAAAAAGAGAGTATATGCGTATAAAACAATAATATAAAAGACTAGAGTAGACTTTTTAAGGTTAATAAAAGCTTAAGAATAAGGGGGATTTACTCTAGAAATGGAGGGGCTAATCCTGACAGTATACTAAGTGAAATTCCCATCCAAAAATAACCAAAATTGACTGAGAAACCACCAAAAAACTTAAAGCAGAGCGTGAGATGTGGGGTAACTACATGCAGTCCTTGGCAGGCGCTTGCACGGGTAAATCCTTGAATAAAATTAGGCTAATTTTAAGCGTGGTGATAAAATAAGATGCCAAGAATGAGGTTATTAATGAAATTAGTGTATATAAACAAGGTCAATGCACTATTAATTAAGCTAGGACACTAAATAAGAGCCTTTCACCTATTTTAGTGTGTTTCCCCACAGTGGGTGTAGAATGTGGGGTAATTATAGTGTGAAAAATCTAACTTTTCTAAAAATGAAGCTATTCACATGGGAAAAAAGCAGGCAGTATGTGGCCAGTACACAGAAGCCATTTCTGGCATAAAAAACACCAAATTTGAAAAGTGTTATTTTTATGCTTTTAAATAGCCAAATCAATATTCCCAAATGAGCTCAATTGATCTGTCAAAGCGCATTTTTGATATTCTCAATTTTATAGCGCATATAGTCAACTTTTAAGTGAAATAAAGCGCATTTCTTGTTTTTTGCGTAAAACAATGAATATAACAGCTTTAAGTGTACTTAAAAATTATGTAGCCTTATACTTAAGGTTTTTAAGATTACCCTAACATATTCCAACTTAATATTAAGTACATAAGACCTATAAAAGGTGGATATGTGCGTGTATATAAGGTGTTATAATGGCATTTTTTGTGTATTATCATAATTTTACTTATGTATACTGTTTGTGTACTCTCATTTATTGTTCCCATGTATAGTTCATGTGTTTAACTTAACTTATAAGCACTTTTTACTCAGTCCTGGCAATATACAGGCTGACAGGAAATGAGATTTTATTAAACCTAATCCTAATTCCAAATTTTTTTTAAACTTGTAAAACTATTTTAAAAGTGATAGTGAAAATGAAAACAAGTGGAGTTAAGGAAGTCTACCATTATCCAGTTAAGAGTCCTCAATATATATGAGTTTTCATCCTTTATAGAAATAAACAGATATCAAAATAGAAACTTCATATGGAAAAAGTTGATGAATCAAGAAATGAAAAGGAATGAACTTACTGTCTTAAGAAAGATGAAAATTTTAGTCAGAAATATTGATTAAGATAAACTCAAAAAGCCTCAAAATGTGGCAATAAAATGTTGTGAATTTTAGTGAGGGGTGTGTATCAAAGATTGATTGGTAGGGAGGGATTTTGTGTGTGAAATTTCATATGAATTTTGTAGCCAACTTATGGTTGTGGAAAAAAATTGTGCATAAAAATCTGATTTTAGGTCAGGCCTGATACCTATTTTAAAAATAAGTGACTTAATTGAAAAATATAAGTGCTTATTTGTTTTGAAATACACACTTAATTTAATTTTAGATTTTCTAGATCTGAAACACCCTATTTTAGAGGTGATGTCAAGGAGGGAGAATTACACAGGAAAGGAAGTCTGTATTTCTTTTCCTTAACCTATTTCTCACAAAATATAGTATGATTTTAATATGGAATGTTGAATCTTTTAAGATTTTCCTAAGATAGTCAAAATTTACATTTTCAAGTTACTAATTCCCAGATAATGAGTCATGGTTTTTTATTTAAAGAAATAAAGGCTTTTTTGAAGCTAGTTTTCCCACTGTGTTATCCATTGATTTGATCAAGACCCAAACCTGAAATAAGGTTCCCTGTGAGCATTTTAGTATCTTTATTTTGAGCAAAAATAGTTTTGCCTGGCTTGGAAATCATCTTAAATCCTCTATAATGAAATGAGTAAGTGAAATCAAATTTCAGTATATTTTTGGAACATGAAGGCATCTGGTAAGTATGATTCCCTTGTTATCATTGTTTATGAGATTAACAGATCCTGAACCTGTATCATATATCATTGTTCTGTTTCCAAATTTAATTGGGACTCTTTCTTGACTTTAAGTAATAGATGGCTTATTGCTGAAGAACATGTGAGAAGAAGCACCTGTGTCAAAAATATACATCAGGGACCTGAGGAGACTGGAGACAGCTTCTGAGTATAGATGCATAATCTCATATAAAAATTTGGAGAATTATTACTTTTCTGGACTATTTTTTTCTTTGGTTTAAAAGTTTTGGAAAATTTTAGGTTCAAGAGCCCAACATTGGTCTTCCAAATGAGGACACTTGGGGTTATTTTTCTCATTATTTCAGATGCTCACACATTTACTTGATGACCCTTTTTATCTCTTTCTGCTAATCATTGCAGTTTTGAAATTCAAGTTAACACAATTAGAAATTAGTCCTGAATTTTTGAATACTTTTTTTTTATTAAGAAGCTTTCTGGTGCCTTTGGCCATATTAATGATCATAGCTTAATTAACTTCGAGTGAATTGGGTATCTTTTTGAGGATTAAATAAAGATAGTTTTGATATTCAAGTTTTGGCTAATAAGATTAAATTCTTTAATTGAGAATTTGATTTCAGTGATTAAAAAAACATATATCCTTCTGAGAATTATATTATCATGAATTGAGTGAAGTGGTTGCCACATTTGTAGGTAGTTTAGCTCAATATATTTCAGAAGTCTTCCTTCAGAACCCCATGGGATTTTATCTCTTAGTTTCATCAATTAGAGTATTAAGGTTATTTTTGTCTATTTTTCTGAATATTGATTCCTGCAGCTTAAGAAACTAGACAAATAAATGTTTTATCCACATATGTTGATGTGACAGGAACTTTATCTTCAAAAAAATAATCAAGCTCACATTCAGATAAGTATCATCATTTGTTTAGGCCAAGTGAAATAGTTCAGGATTAATTAATCCTGTGAAAATTGACTAGGATAGTATTTGTATTCAATTCTTTTGGTTGATTCAATAAAAATTTTAGTCTTTCTATATTTTATTTAAGATATTGAATCTTGTCAGTTACAAAACTTTCAATTGGCAAGTATAAGTGAGCCAAGCTATGTAAGAAGAGACCAGAATGATAAAAATTACAGAAAAAAATTAAAAATAACTGAAGTAATACTTATGTCAATTATAGCAAGGAATTAAAATTTGTGACAATTTGAATGAGGCAAAAAAAATGATCAAAATAATGTGAGTAGAAATAGCCAATGGAGAATATAAAATGGGTACAACTATATATATATATCATCTCTACTATTGATATATTTTAATCCAAAATCTACATTACTTTCATACCCCATATGCTCAATTATCATAACACTAATTCAAAAACAAATATATAAGAATATTCAGTAAGAATTGGTTATTAATTCCTGAAAATTTGAAGTTACAGTGGTCGGAAAAACTATATGTCACTTTTCACTTGTTCATAACTCTTTTAATTGAATTTCAAGCCACACAAACTTTTTATTCTGGTCAATTAGACCATTCTGATTCATTATCTAATGACACAAAAAATTAGTTTTTCTATGTGAATTTATAATATTTTTTTAAAAAGGTCAAATTTTCTTCTCAAAAAAGAGCAAGATGAATGAAACAAGACCATCAGTATTAGATTTCCCCTTCTTGGTAACTAAGTTATCAAATAGAACATTAGGGGGGGTCAATTCTGGAAAATACACACTTATGAGTTCACACTTAAATTTGACCAAATATGCACTTATTTAAGTGCAGATTTCCAAAACACATTAGCCCCAAAACTGGTGGATTTCAAAATGAAATAATTCACTAATATCACTCAAATCTGCAATTTCTCAACCAAAGGCGCTGATTTCACCATAATTTCTCATTTTACTTATTTTTCAGCATCATTCAATTCATATACAGCACTCCACAGCATAATAATTTATAACTCAAAATATTTTACATCATTTACACTTTAATACCATATAAGAGTCATGACTTCCTCACTCTCAATTAACCACATCAACATGAAATTGCATATATTCAGCTATCACATAACTTTTCAGTCATTCTTTTTATATTTCATTCAACACACAATATGGGGGCTCACTTGCTAGCAAGTCCACAACCTTGGAACCAAACTCACCACAGATTGAACACACATTGAGCTATTGAAAAAGGAAACATACAATCAGGGATTAACACCACTCAACATAACATTTTTAGGTGGGTGTTCAAGTAGAGTTCAGTATGGGTTCAGTATGAGTTCAGTCTGAGTTCAGGTTGGGGAATTGCTAGAAGGTCCACCACCAATATTGCATAGTGATCCCTTATATCCTTTTCCTCATCTCCTCAAACATCCCTCAAAGAATTTGAAGTCTATTTTTTTCTCAACTGATCTCTCCAGATAACTCATTTTTTTCATTTTTATTTATATATTTGCTAATTCTTATTTTTTTCTTTTTTTTTCCTTTAAATGTTTTTTTTTTTTGGTTTTCAAGGTTAGACTAATATTTTTTTCTTTCTTTATTCACTCAATCATCTCCACTTACCCCCCTCTTTGGCTGCCTGATTCCCCCTTTCCCCCTTCTTGGTGTCCTCAGATCCCACCCTATCCCCCATTCTTGGTGTCCTCAAATTATTTTTTTTCCTCCCACCTCTTTCAACTCAGAAACCTCAGCCAGACAGAAAATCCGCCTTTCTTGGGTATTTTATGCCCCCCACCTCACCTTACACAGAAAACACAGCCAGGTAACTTCTCTGACTAGCTGGGGTACCTTAACCCCCCCATCTCTCCCCCACCTCACTTGCCTCAGGAACCCCATTCAGGAAGAAAAGATTCCTGGATGGGGTGTATTTATCCTCCCCCACCTCACACCCACCTCTCATCCCACTAAATGGTCTTGTAAGCCCCAGCCAGGAAGCTTTTCTGTATGTTTGGTGTACCTTACCCTCCCCCCACCTATCCCCCACCTCTCTGGCCTTTGAAACCTCAGCCAAGCAGTGAAGCTGCTTGGTTGGGATACCTTAACCTTCCCCCAACTCTCCCCCTATTTTACCTACCTATACCACCATCTAACCCATAATATAAACAAAAGGCTGGTGTAGACAATCCTATATTACTAGATATAGGCTTTGACCAAGGGATTTGGAGAAAACCCAGAGAGAAAAACCCCTGTCTCTTTAGAAAAATACAAGTGAGATTTACTTGTTAGCTAAATTGAGTCTTATTTGATAAAGCTTCTTTCCAACACACTTGACTTCTTGATGAGCCAAGAAATTAGTCCACAGACAGACTACCAGACAAAAGAACTGATATGTAGACCAATGGCCACACCAGTTAAAGAAATGATACTTGATGTAGCTTGCGAATCCACACCAGAGACAGCAATAATAATTGATATAGCTTGCAAGACTATACCAGAGAAACAGTGACAAGAGTTGAGGTCAAGTAAGAACTAACCTTTTTACAACCCAGCCGAACAAATACAAAGAGTGAAGCCATAGATCCAGATATCCCAAATTGTAGATGATATCTTCTAACTTGTTTAAACTATCTCATACACAGACCCACCAACTAGATCCCCAGCTATCTACATGCATAAAATAGTCTCTAGAGACTATCCTGCTTGCAGGTTGGCGAGTTACCTGTCTTAGGCAAGGCTGTGTTGAGGCGGGAAGGCCACCCCTAAGTGGGAAGCTGCTTCTAGGCCTGCAAACGCCCAAAAACCACCAAAAAACACAACTACTCATAAAAAACAGCTAATCACACATAACACACACAAAAATTATGAGAAAAGAAAGGACAATAAGCTGAGACATAATAAGTGACCCTAATGTAAGCCTACAAAATTCCAACTAAACACCTATATATTAACAAAACACCAATACTAAGTACCATTACCCCAACTAAACACTACATACCAAATACCCCCAAATACACATTCCAAAGGCCTATGCATCTTTAGAACACCACATAGGTAAGGTTCATTCCTGGCTGGAAAACACATAGCAAGACATACCACCAGCCACCCCTCTTAAAATATAAACAACAGTCATTCAGGTTCCTTGGCTGCCTGACTATTTAAGAACCTGAAACCCCCACCCTCCTTTCTAGAAATTGAACAAAAAGGAAATGACCAGACCTATGCAGGCACCCCAAATTTTCTATTACCTACCCTTCCGTACCAACTTCCAGCTGCATAAAATAAACATTACAGATATGTATTAGAACATTTATTAATTTTTACTCAAAAGCCTATTACTTCACCTTCTTAAATTAAATGAAATGGTTTATATTTCCTGGATCATAAGTTTATAGTTAAATTTTTATTAGGAAATGGAATAACTGGATCTGTTTGGAACTCTTCTCATAAAAATCACCAAAAAACAAAAGCTCCTCTAGGTTTGGAATCTTTTCACAACTTTAATCATTTTGGCTTCTCCTTCCAAATAAGTCAAAAGATAATCCAAAGGAAAAAACTAGGTAAAAAATTTAATAAAACTTTATGCAGATTAAAAAAGTATGAATATTTGTAGAGTCACCAAATATTTTTTTATTCTTACATAAATTTTTAATAAATAAATTGATATTTCAATTTACTCAAAAAAAGTAATGGGCCAACAGCCTTGTGTTGAATAAATGGTAGTCATGATAACATTAAAATGTTTCATGGGTTTTCTCTAGCCTATACCTGTGGAAAGTCCCAAACTTAGTTTCTAGACTTGATCTGCATTTTGGCTTGTGGAATTGTCATTACTTTAAATATAGTAAATTTGACTTATCTTATTTATCTTCTTTATTTATTTATTAAATTTTATTTAATTTTGGTGATTTTCACCCCTTACTTCAATAAAGTGTAGGGGAGTTTATCGCCAAATTTTCAAATCTGACATGTGAAATTGATGTCTTAGAAAAATTTGGTGATACCCACCCCTTGCTTCAATAAAATTCAAGGGGGGAATTGCCAAATTCTCAAACTGACATGGAGTTTTGAATAATTAGCTGTATTTAGAAAAGTAAGTTTATTGAGTTGGATTTAAAGATGAAAAGTTGTATGAGTTTTTCAAATTTTTTCTAAGAAAAATCATCATATTCAAGACCTTTTTAAAGCTAGCATATAAGAAATAATCACAAAAAAGAAATTAAAAATAATAATTAAACTAAAAAACAATTAATTAATTCAAAAAATTAAGCAATTTTTAAATGTCCTCATAATTTTGGCCATTTTTTATACATTCTGCAATGAATTTATTTTTTTTACTTTCTTGTTTTTACAATTCACAACTAGCCATTCTTCTTTGAAATTCATGGTCTTTTGTTTTCTCAAAGAGAAGTTGGATGAGGCTTCACTTTAATTTAAACATATACATCCAAAAAAATAATAGGTATGTCCAGAGGGATCTATATAATTTGTACATAAAACAATTGGTTTTTCTTTTACATTATTTTGAATTTAAACAGGAAATATGCAACATTTTTTATATATTATAGATAAATAAACTAAAGTTTTAGTAAGTTTCTTAATCTATCATATAGAAACTAAATCACATCATTTTAATGTAGAATATACTTATGAATATTATTAATAAAGTATTTTCTCAAAATGATTCATCATCTTTATTTAGTTTCACAACTTCAAAATATTAAATATATATATTTGTGATTAATAAATATTCTTATGTTTAAATTTAGAAGTCTACAAGAAATTCCCCAAAAGGTGATAAATTTTCTCTTTGTTTAACTTAGCTTGAACCACAGTTAAAAACAGGATTACATCAGGAGTTCAATTTAAGCTCTACATAAACTAAGATATATCATTTTTTGAAAATAAATTTAGTCATTGAAATGAAAAAAATTTAGTAAAAAAAAGGACTCAAGGAGCTTGTTATGTTACTTAATAGATTATAGTACCAATATTGAGGTACTTAAAATATTACATTTCACTAGTTTTTTTAGCCTTTTCAGGTAATTATTCTGGCATGTATATTAACCATTGAGAATGAAATCTAGAAATTTTTTGAAATTTATCAAATTTTAAGTTTTATTTAAACTCTATGACTTAATTTGAAGCTGTAGTAAATATCACTAAAAAAATTTAGAACTAAATTAGAATATAAAGACATTCATATCATGAAATAAAAAAAGCAAATAGTTCCAAATCTTAATATAGTTTTTGTTCAATTTTTCAACTTGTTTCAAAAATATACATATTTTATTGGTTTTATGTCTTATGCATAGTTTTCAGAAAAATTCTCTAAAATAATTTGTAAAGAGTTAAAATTCTATTTCATCGCTAAATTGTACATTTTAATTCATCTTCTGTAACAAATTTTAGTATTTATTAAAAAAAACAAAGATTTATCTTGTTTTGATTTAGGGGTACAAATAGAAATACACCAGAGTTACCCATTTTATTTTAAAGTGACAAATAAGTACTGCAAACCAACAGTGTGAACTCTATTTTTTGGTGGAATGATAGAGTTCACCTCCTTTTTTTTCTGCCTCAATTACCATTCTTTTCACCTCTTCACACCTTTCTATTTTCATCCCACATCTCTTACTCAGATAACCATCCCAACACACTAACTGAACTCTCCAACTTTCCCAGAGTAAGTTTCAGTACTCCTGGCCATTCCCTTCCACTCCAATTTAACTTTTCACATCATCTTACCACTCTCACTTCCCTATTCATCCATCCTTACCCCTTGCTAACTTTTCCCCATTCCACCCACCTCTTTTGACTCAAACCTCAATTCTCAACATTAATTTCCCCCTTCACCCCAACACACCCTTTTTAAAATACCCCAACCATTTCTCTTCTAACCCCAATATTCTTGATCCCTACCCTAACCATTTCCCTTCCACATCTTTTCAACCTTTTTTCTATTCACCTCACTACTTTTGCTTCCCATTTTGCCCTTTTCTGTCCCTATAGATGAAAAGGGGTATTGAAGGAGAGCAAATAAAGTGATTAGGAGTATTAAGAAGTGGGGAAGGGTGAAGAAGGGAGTAAAAGAGGTGAAAAGTGGAGAAAAAAGTTAGGTAAGTTGAGGTGCAAGGGAGAGGCTTGGAGAAGGGGGAACAAGTAGTGGTGTGAAGAGATTAAACGGGAGAGTAGCACTAAAAATAAAAGTGAGTTAAAATTTGAGAAGGGACGAGAATCAGAAGCACAAGAAAGGAGATGAAATTAGTATAAAGAAGAATTTTGAAAGAATGTAAAAAATATAAAGATATAATAATTATAGGTCATTGAAAGTGAAACATAATGGAAAAAAATAAACTTATAAATATTATGCACCACATTTTAGCTATATGTTTTAACTAATAAAATTTAAACCCTTATTTTTCCTGCTATAATGAAGATAACAGTAAATTAGTTTTTTGAAAAAATAGAACCCATATATTAGGGAGTGTCAGTTATGGAAAATCTGCACTTATCTAAGTGCGGATTTATGAAACACAATAGCCCCAACACTGGTGGATTTAAAAAGTGAAATAAGTCACTTATTTCACTCAAATCTTCACTTTCTCAACCAAAAGTACTAGTTTCACCATTCTACACATCTCACTGATTTTTTAGCATCATCTCATTCATATGCAGCACTCCCTAGCATAAAACTTCTCATTCACACTAATAACTCTGCAACATAACACTTCATATCTCTTAAAATCATGCATCATCTTCATTTTTCTACCATATAAGAGTCATGCTTTCCTCACTCTCAAATCCTGATAAGCTACATCAAGAAATGACTGTCATAACTCATGATCTGCTCTTTGACTTTGATTGAGAATCTGATTATGACCTTGAAGAAGATTTTCTTTTTTTACATAAAATGAATACAAAACATTACTTTCTTCCTAGAAAGCCTCAAGTACTTCATACCCCCAAGTACACTATCCAAATAATTCTAAACCTATCTGTACCCACTTTTAGACAGAATTTCAGGACTTCTCGTGAATGTTTCCTTAAATTTCTTCATCTTATTGAGGATCACCCTGTCTTTCACAATAGTTCTCAAAAGCCACAATGTGATCCATAAATTTAATTGGCCATCACACTATATTGTTTGGGTTCAAATTGTAATGGAGCTGGCTTAAAATGTTTAGAAAGTGTCTTTGGTCTAGGCTATGGTTCTGTTAACACTTATACAAAATGTTGCATCACTGCTATCAACTATTTGGAATATCAACTTCTCTCCTGGCCAACAATAGAAGAGCAACTTGAATCATCTCAGGTTATGCAAGCAGAGGGCTTCCCACAATGTATTGGTTTTGTTGATGGTACTACTATTCCTTTGATTCAGAAACCTGCCCATGGTGGAAACAATTACTTTTACCGTAAAAAGAGGTAGCTTATTTTTAGTTCTTTTTATTCTTTTTCATACTTACACTAGCAACTATATCTTCTCTATGGATATTAAATGTCTTTTCAGCTTATTTGTGATGTCAACAAAAAATAGATGTCTTTCTTTGCTGGCTATCCTAGATCATGTCATGATTCCTACATCTTTCAGAGAATGCAAATCTCAAAAGAGCCTGAATTTCTTTTTGATGAAGATCAGTATCTTCTAGCTGATTCACCTTATGTGAATGGAAAATACAAACTTCCTGTATTTTGTGGAGCAGCTTCAGAAGACAGTCAAAATTTTAAGTTCAAAAATCATCTGTCAAAGTCAGGAGTCTTTATTGAACATTCTATTGGAATCTTGAAAGGTTGTTATTCAATTTTAATGGAATGAAGAAGTCCTCTTAGAAATAGTTCAAAAATGAAGGCTCTCATCAACTGGATTCTGTGTTGCACCATACTTCATAACCTACTCGCTGACCTCAAAGATCAATCGTTAGAGTTGTATGAAGATAAAGAAGTTGAAACACATCCAATTATATAAAACACTATAACTTCTCAAACCACTAGCATAAGGGCAAAAACTCTTCCAATCACACTAGCACATTAGGAGTATTAGCTATGATTTTTCTTAAACATTTTTCTTCTCTTTAGTCATGGTAATCACATTTTAATTACTAAAAATCATTTACTAAATATACTTTTCTAATGATATACATGCTTTTTGGTAATGATAATACACTTGTTCCATGTATTTAGTATTATCATCTAAAATTGATGAAAGAAAGTTATCATGCAAAAATTCCAACTTTTCTTTTTCTTTCATAGAAATATAGTCCGACATATCTATATTTGGAATTAACATTTTTAAAGTTTTAACAGAATTGGCTATTTTTTAACTTATCTTGATGCATGACCCAAGCCTTGAAAAATTTTCAAACTCTTTTACAGGTGTTGTTTGATTTTATAGCATATTATCTGGCCATATAACAACCCATATTCCATCACACTTTTTGAACTTAATCATTTATTTCAATTCAGGAAATAACAAATGACCTCCATTCTGCCTTGGACTATGCTGTCCCATGAGCATTCATAAGAAATTCAATCTAAGGTTTTTGGAAACCAGAAACCTAAACTAAGTTCACTGTTGTCCAAATCCTTATGGGGATAATTTGAAAACCCATCTGAATTCCATGTTAGATTTCCCCCAAAAACCTCCACCCCATCATAACAAGGAAGGTCTTGCCTAGTTAAAATGTCACAATAAAATGTTTCAAATCTCTGTGAGGTTGAAGGAGGGGATGTAGATCAGTTTGTCACATGTGAGAGAGATGATGTGCTCATTATGTGGTTAAGAAATAAAATCATGAGAAAAGTGCTGATTTGAGGTCAGAACTGACAACCATTTGTGAAATAAGTGACTTATTTACAAAATTAAAGTGCTGGTTTGTAAGTGCTAATTTGGGTTGAAGTCTGTCAGCCTAGATATCCTTAGGAATGAGTATTTATTATGCTTAAAATAAGATAACCTCAAGTAAATTAAGCTTATATCTTAAAAATAAGGTTAAAATAATAATATATATTATTATATTATATATATATATAATTATTATTCTATTATATAGCTTATAGTAGTTTAAATAGCTTATACATAGCCTAATAGTACTTATTAAGGTGTTAATGGAGTCATAATATACTTATCTTAAGTGATATGAAGTAATTAATGACATACATAAGCTTATATGTATACATAAATCTCATATTCAGTGAAATATGCAGTATATTATGTATATTTAGGTATATAAGTGGGTTTTAGCCCCTTAATAGCCTATAACCTTTGTTTTCTGCTTATTTTAGGTCATATGGACGAAATCAGTGGACTCACAATGCCTACAGAAGCATAGACACCTATATCAGGCGCATACACCCAGTTTGGACAACTTAATTTACTTCCTTGGATGGTTATTCACGGATTTATGGGTTGGAAGGACATTTCTGGGTTAATATGGATGCTTGGGGATGTTATTGGGGGCTTGGACATTTTATTTGTTTCCTTTATATGCTTTTGGTTTCATTAAATCTCTTTTTGATTGTTTATTTTACCTGTTTCTTTATGGTATCCGCTTTTATCTGGATTTTCTATTTATGGTATAGAACTGTGTTATTATTAATAATAGTGATGGAGGGTCCTTACTGGAGGTCTGGGTGTTGAAACTGCTTGAAGTGGACGCCATGGGGAGGTGATGGGCCCTCACGGTGCTGTAATTTCCGGGGATAGCAGTGACATCATCTGGATTGAAGGTCTGTGCACTCCAGTGGATTTGGGTATAAGTAAGGAGGGATTTTGACGGTTATTTATCATCATTCAATTACTACAATTCAAAAAACCACTACAATACAATTATTATCATTTAGAAATATATTATAAAGCCATTATAAATTGATATTATCTTTATATAAGCTATAACTATATTTTGTACATCTATTTTCCACCACTAGCACACATTTTAATCCAAGTATTGTGAGTTTTATTTGAGTATAAATATTTTATTAGTCTTCCCCTGAGGTTTAATCACTAAATCATTTATCAATAAGTAGTAGGACCATAAATAAACACTATTATATCATACTAATATACTAGAATATACTGACAAAATCTGCACTTAATTTAAGTGTGGATTTGTCAGAACTGACACCCCCAATTTTTTTTACTTCTAAAATTATGGCATAAACATTAAGTTTTTGAATCATGCAGTTATATAAATTTTTTCTAAGTTAAATTTTGAGAGTGATGTAACCTCCACAAATCTATCAAAGCTTGAAAAATATAAAAAAGTATATATTCATACAATGAGAAAAAAAATATAGTTCTAGAAACCTTAATTGATAAATATTTGATGAACTTAGGGGGAATCAAAGTTAGAAATTTATAATTATTTAAAAGGTATTTCACAACAGAAGTAGAAAGACACAAACTTAACATTAATAGTCAGTTAAATGGTGTTCTTGGGGCACAATATGGCATATATAAAAAAATAATCATGGTTGATTTGGTGGAAAAAAGAGGTATTTTGAAATGGAAGATTTCTAACTTTGATACCCCCTATTATAAGTTTAATAAAAGTTTTTTCTTAAATAACTTTTTATAGTATTGGATGATTCCTCTATCAATTTATATGTAAAAAAACAGTATAAACACATTTAAAATGAACTTTTAGTTGAACTTATATAGAGATTTTTTTACTTTTAAACAATGAAGAAATTAGATGATTATTTTCAATCCTATCAATGTGCCAAATTATTTTGGTAGTGGGTTTCACTTATCTGAATATTCCTGAAAAAGTTCCAGTAATCCAAGCCACAATATTATTTTTATAATGATCACTGGTGTTTCAAAAACTTTTCAAATTTCCTTCAGAGTGTATTAAAAGTAAAATTACTGTTTATTCATAATAGTTACATCACTCCCTCAATGTATGCTCAATTGGAATTGAATTCAGCTTCAAGGTTGCAAGCTGGCTTTCAAGTCCACCCCCCATATTGCGTGGTGAGAGTATTTTTCTGAAAAAATTGAATACAAAATATAAAATTTATTGAAGATATATAGTAACAAAAACTAACTAATATCTTTTTTCTCAAAATAATCTTTAAGGGAGGACAAAGGGCTGGCCAAAGTATCACCACATTTTATAAGATGTTTCAAGCTCATTGAAGTTGAGGTTAGATGCTTCAGTTTTGAGTTTGAGCTAGAGGTTTTAGGAATTTCATCAAAGTAGCTTGCAAAGAAGAATTCTCCTATCCAGAATCTTTAATTTTTTTTTAAATTTGAGTTTGAGTAGGAGCATACTAGAAAAGAAAGGAAGAGAAATATAGAGAGAATTGAAGAGAAAAGGGAAAGATTACATATATTGAAATGCTGGGGCTTTGAGGACTCAGATCTACTACAAAATAATTGTTCTGCTTAATAGTCATGATCATCTTCAGCTGAACTCTGGTTAGAAGACAGAGGGGATCAATGTTGTTGAAGTAAAGTTGTGTTGGGAGGGTTATTGAATGGTTGAGATCCAGAGGCTATATCCTTTGTGGTATTGTGTATAAACCAAATAATGACATCAACTCTGAACCAAAAAGATTATCCATTTCCTCATAGAAGGAACACATGAAATTGAGCTTTTTGGAAACATTAGTATCTCCATTCTCCAAATCATCATCATCAATACCAAATCCCATAGAGGTTGAAGTTAAATTAGCCTTTTTATATTTTTCTTGATAAATTTTGAACCTCTCCTTCATTTTCTTAGGATTAATGTTGATTCTCCCTTTTTTTTCTTTTTTACTTCATTTGCCATAAACAAGAAGCCATTGAACTTTGATGAAGGTAGACTTTGAACATTCAAAAAATGCATCATAATTAGATTTAATGTTGATGAAGTTAATAATGATGAGATAATCTTCCTTTTTTAGCTCTTCAGACTTTGATTTTGCAGGTGAGGGGTTTTAATTATGGGAGGACCTTTCACCACACAATATGGTGGTGGACATTATAGCAAGTCCACAACCTTGAACCCTAATTCCTATCTTTTTGAGCCCACATTAAATTAGTGATGAAACCACTAAGAAAAAATATTGAAATTCTGCTGAACTCAATATGAATACAAGTTGAAAATTTAATCAAGCATATGTAATAATACTTTGAACAAATCTTGAGATATGAAGAATGAGATTTTTTTATATAAATTTCAATACAGTGCAGACCACAACCAAATTATTCTGAAAAATACATAATTTTTTAACTATTTAAGCAGTTCCTTTGCAATTTTTAAAAAAAGAACACCAAATTATAGATTTGGGAAGATACCATCTGACATAATTATATAAGTTTCTTTGGCCATCAATACATAGAGAAACTATAATTTAAATGTTTCACTTTGTTCATGAAAGATTATTTTGTGCATTTATATTATTTATTGTATTTTATTCAAGAATTAAAAAAATTATATACTTATTTTATGACTAGATAGTATTGAATATTATAAGTCATTAAAATATCTAAAGAAGGTGCAAAAATCTTAAAAATGATGTTACAAAGACTTTACTTAGACAAATTTTTTTCAAATTTAATTGACATACTATATTTGACTAGTAAATGAGAAAATATTTTCATAATAGTATTTATTAAAATTTATTTCCCTTCTTCTTAAAAATTTTCAAAATATTAAAATGTAGATTTTTATTTGATTTAAGTAAATGAAGAAAATAACAATATGAGACTAGTGGAGTTTTAGAATTCAAGGTATTTCTGTGCCAAATACTTGTAACTTATTTAATATAATTTAAATATTTTTTTTGTATTACTATCTACTTTTAATGACTTTTTTTACTCTCTCTCAAATATACCACACTCTTTTTTCTTTAAATTATTCCTTTTTCCTCACCTCATATTTCTCCCCACCCTTTTCACTCCCTTCCTCATCATTTTCAACCCCTATCCACATTTGCCTCTCCCTCTCCACCCCTCTCCACTCCTCTCCTTCCAGTTTGCTTGCCTCCCCATTCCTCCCTAACACTTTATTTTTATCTACAGAAATAGGGACTGAGTTGAAAGGGAGGATATCAAGGTTCAAGAATTGTGGAAGTGAGATAAAGGGGAGGAAGGTGGCTACATGGGTTGTAGAGGCTAAAGAGAGGGGTTAGGAAGGGTATATGGGGTAGAAAAAAGGTTTGGAAAGAGTTGGAACTGAAGATTAAGGGTTTCCAAGGCATTTTGAATGAAGAAAAGGGTCAGGGAGAGGTTAGAAGGGGTTAAGCGGGGATCAAAAGAGGATGGCATACAATGGAGCTGGGAGGGTAGCAAAAAGGGTGGGGAGGGAAGACAAGCATGTGTTAATAAAATTGAAAGGGATGGGGATTGGTGCAAACTGAGTGTGAAGATAGGAGGATGGACTCTGTTCTTTGGGTGAAGAACAGAGTTCACTGCCATGAAATATTAGCTGAGACATGAAATAAAAAATGTGAAAAAATAAACTCCAAAGTAGTTTTAGACATACATTAGCATTTTAAATAGGATGCTAAAGCTTTAAATTTAATTTATCATGTAAATTATTTTTGAATTATGGTGTATGGATTTGTATAATTGTTCACTAACTCATCATACAGATGTATTGATTATTATTTATATATATTGTAATATAAAGAATAAGAATTAATATGATATAAAAAATACCCATATAATGTTAGTATAATTTTTTTTCAAACATTTTTATGTAATGTGGTTGATAACTATATATATTACAAAAAAATAATAGGTATTATAACAAAGAATCTTAACAAAAAAAATTGATTAAAATTTAAACCATTTTCATAGGGCTCTTTTGGTGAGCTTACATATTTTAGAATTTACATGTGACTTCTGCTGGTGAGGTGAAAAAATCTTCTACATGAAACATGGGCTTCAAATGAAGATTTACCACAATATATAATGATAAAATTATAATTATTTTTCTTTATTTCTTAATTTCTGATTACTATATGTACCATAATAAATAAATTTAATTACCGAACACTCAGGTAAAGAAAAAGTATAAAATTTCTTAATATATGTTTTATTATTTAATAAGTAAAACTTTCAGCCAGGCTGCTAGACTCACCCATTAAAATAATAAATTATTTCCTGGGATGAAGCCACACCTTTTTATTAATTTTATTTTTATTTACTTTAAAGTTACTTGTAATAAGTCAACTTGTTACGGAGAAGTAAATTTAATAAAAAATTTAAATTAAATCAATTGTCCTATATATTTTATTATTATTTTTATTTTTCTAATACCATTCTCAAATGACAGGTTAATGGGAATAAAAATTTAAATATTAAAATACAATATTAAAATAAGAAAACTTTTTTTAATATTTGAAATATAATTAAAATTAAAAAAAATTATGTACAAAGAATCAATTTACTTATTTAAAAATAACAAATACCAGAATTTTTAAATAAATACATTTCTTTTGGCATATACAGTAAATAGAATATTATAAAATATTCTTTATATTAAATTCCTATAATCTGAAATTTTTTCTCAACTGGAAAATTCCTTCTCTATCTCATACACTTGCATTTAGAATTAATTTATTTTGTCACTTGTCTCTCCTTTGCCTATATAAGGACTCCCTTTCTGTTTCTTTTGGATCATCCCTTACTTACTTATTTTATTAAATCAGTTAAATCAAAATATTTATTAATATTATTTATTATTTCAGTACTTACAACTTATTAATTCTAAATTCTAAATAAAAATAATAATTATAATAATTCTACCTCTTTAAATTTGATTAAACAAAATAAATGAAAACATATATTGTGGTCTTCCAACATTGGAATTATTTTTGAATTATGGTGTATGGATTTGTATAATTGTTCACTAACTCATCATACAGATGTATTGATAATTATTTATATACATATTAATATAAGGAATAGGAATTAATATGATATAAAAAATACCCATATAATGTTACTATAATTTTTTTTAACTTTTTTATGTCATGTGGTTGATAACTATATATATGACAAAAAATAATAGGTATTATAGAAAAGAATCTTTAAAAAAAATTGATTAAATTTTAAACTATTTTCATAGGCCTCTTTTGGTGAGCTTACATATTTTAGAATTTAAATGTGACTTCCGCTGGTGAGGTGAAAAAAATCTTCTACATGAATCATGGGCTTCAAATGAAGAATTACCACAAGATATAATTATAAAATTATTATTTTTTTTCTTTATTTCTTAATTTCTGATTACTATATGTACCATAATAAATAAATTTAATTACCAAAAAACTCAGGTAAAGAAAAAGTATAAAATTTCTTAATATATGTATTATTATTTAATCAGTAAAAGTGTCAGCCAGGCTGCTAGACTCACCCAGTAAAATAATAAATTATTTCCTGGGTTGAAGCCACACCTTTTTATTAATTTTATTTTTATTTACTTTAAAGTTACTTGTAATGAGTCAACTAGTTATGGAGAAGTAAATTTAATAAAAAATTTAAATTAATATTAATTGTCCTATATATCTTTTTTTATTTTTTTTTTCTTACACCATGCTCAAATGACAGGTTAATGGGAATAAAAATTTAGATATTAAAATACAATATTAAAATAAGAAAAGTTTTTTTTAATATTTGAAATATAATTAAAATTAAAATTAATTATGTACAAAGAATCAATTTACTTATTTAAAAATAACAAGTACCAGAATTTTTAAATAAATACATTTCTTTTGGCATATACAGTAAATAGAATATTATAAAATATTCTTTATAGAAAAATTCTATAATTTGAAATATTCTTTCTTCTGGAAAGTTCCTTCTCTCTCTCATACACTTGTATTTAAATTTTTTTATTCCATCATTTGTCTCTTCTTTGCCTATATAAGGCTTCCCTTTCTGTTTGTTTTGGATCATCCCTTACTTAGTTACTTATTTTATTAAATCATTTAAATCAAAATATTTATTAATATTATTTATTATTTCAGTACTTACAACTTATTAATTCTAAATTTTAAATCATAATAATAATTATAATAATTCTACATTTTTAAATTTGAGTAAACAAAATAAAAGAAAACATATGTACCTTTGAATTTGAAAAAACCCCAAAATACACCTATCACCGCCATAGGACCTCCATTAAAAATATTTTAGACCATCAGGACCCTTTGACACTTGAGGCCCTTTTGGAATTGTTGACAGAACATAGATATCTTGAAGCCGGCAACCAAGGGACCATCAATGATGAGGTACCAGTAGGATGAGTAGATGACAAAAACAACAAATGTCATTGACCATGTGACTTATTCTTTTTCTGCTACCAGGAATCAAACCGCACTTCAAAATTTAGGTTCATATATTGACAATAGTCATATATTTTCAGGGTAACTATAGTGGATAATATTTGTGGGTCATTTTGCACATTTCATTTTCCGGGTATATATTTTTTAATCAGAACTCTGAAAGTTGAATTAACTTGCTCATTTTACATGGGGAGGTGCCTGGTAAATAATTTTTTTTCCTAGTTGACCATGATAGAACTATATTTTTCTTAGTCCTAGAAGTAATATTAAATTTTAAATTTATTATTTTAAATTATTTTTTTTATTATTTCAGTTGAACTCTGTCCTGATAATTGAAATTTTATTATTTTTCCAGTTGACTGATTGTCCTGACAGTAAATTATTAATATTTAAAATTAATTAAATTGAAATATTAAAATTATTTCAGTTTACAATAATTCCTGATAATTAAATTATTTCAGTTGACATTAAGTCCTGGTAATTAAATTATTTTTCAGTTGAAATTAGGTCCTGGTAATTAGATTCTTCAGTTGACTTTTAGTCCCGATAATTATCAATGTATATATTACTAATTATTAAATTATTTTATTACTACAGTTGATTTATTTTAAATCCTGTTTATAAAATTATCTTAAATTAATTAATAAATTTGTGATTATTGTTTCTCTTGATTTTTTTTCCTGATAAACATTATATATTAATTATTCCAGTTGATTAGAAATTTCTTATAATTAATTATATAATAAAGATTTATTTTTCTTATTTTTCTTTAAATTATGTAAAAATAATAAATGATTAAATTTTAATATTTCTCTCTCTCAGTTCAGATTAATTACAACTATGACTGATCAAGGAGCTTCTTCTGGTTGTGATGAAGAACTGGATTTAATTGATTATTATGAATCTTCTTCTGTAAGTTCTCTTTTGACTACAATATTGGCTAAAATTAATCAATTACTGGACTAATCAGGATGTAAAAGTGGAGGAGATGAAATATTAGTGGAGACAACTTCTCAAGATCAAAAGCCTTCTATAAAACCCCCAGAAGAGCTCCCCAAAGGTTTCAAAATAAAAAATATGCCCTTGAATCAGCAAGTCAAAAATCTCTCCACTCACATCAAGGAGTTAAGGTCATAAAACCTCAAAATGAGGTCAAAAACAGACTCTCTAAAAGACAAGATAAGAAAAATAGAGTCTTTCCTTCTAGAGAAGAGAAACCTCCTCCTCCAAAAGCCCTTCCACAATTTTCCCCCCAGAAACACAAAAAGGTGGAAGTCTCAAAGTGGCAGTGGTATTTGCTGAACACCCAGTGGGATTATCTGTCCCAAGAACAACAGCAACAATTACCTCAGGCAGGTCCTTCAAGAACCAATCAGTTAAACCCCACACCTCCTCACCCCTACCAAGGAGGAAGAAAGAGAAAAAACAATCACATCCTAGTCTTTCACAAGCCATGGTAAGCCCCTCTAATGAATCTCAAGTACCATTTCTTGTAACTGATTCATTTCCTTTAGGTAATTCTGGAACAGGAGATGAGACTGTGAGACCAGTAGAGGCTGAGAATAGTAGAAAAATTGCTCAATATTCTAATGTATCTAATCCTTTGGTTTTAATTGCTACTTCAATGATAAATCTTGATATGGCTATTATTGATGAGCCACTTGATTCTGAGTTTTATGAGAATCTGGAAATTTATTCTGTTTCCCTATTGAGAAATACTCCAGATGTAGCTAACATTAATGATGAATATTTGAGGGATATTATTGCTAAACAAAATCACAAAATGAAAAACATGCAATTGACTCATAAATATAATAGTTTGTTAACTGAACAAGGATATAAAGCATTGAGGAGTGAGTTACAGAGAGTTTCTGATGATTTGTTTCATTACAAAGTAACTCATGAAAAGAAAGTTTCTTCATGCAAAATATCTAGAATGATTTGTCTAAATTAAAAGATACTGTGTCCATCTGTTTCCAGGAGCTAGAGGGACATAAGATGAACTTGGAAAGACTGAGTAACCATTATTCATCTTTAAAAAATAAGAATCAATCATAATTTTCAACCATCAATAAGAATTTATCTAGCATTCCAAGAGTAAAAACTAGGTTAACAACCATTTAGGAGAAATTGAATTCATTGTTATATAATCAAAAGTTTTCTGACACCTCTTTGAAAGAATCTGTTGAGCAGGATACCCCAATTTTACCTTTTCCTACTTCATCCAAAGTAAAATTCATTCCAGAAATACCTGTTTATATCACTAAGTTTCAATCAAAAATTGATGATATGACTGGATCATCCACAGAAGGATTAAACAATGAAATTACTGCACAATTGGAGAAATTACAGCTACTTCTCACTAAGAAACAAGCTCGTAATAAGGAATCTAATTAAAATCAAAAGAATTAGCCAAAAATTGACCAGTATCCAACATTTTATGGTGACTCATCCTCTGATTGGAAACAGTTCATTTTCAGAATTGATAATCTATAAAATTCTTACAAATTCCCAGATGAGGAAATTGTGTCAAAATTAATTTATTTATTTACCAATAAAGCCCTAATTTGGTATAAATCTGTTCTCTTGGATAAAAATGACTACTTAAGGGAAGATTGGAAAAAATTAATTAAAGCACAATTTGGTGGTTCTAAGTTTATATTAGCTCAACAAAGACAATATGAAGAAACCAGATATAGCTTTTCTACTGATAAAACTATTTATTTCTTGATGAAACTTGTGAAAATCTTAAGGGAAATGGACCCAGATATGGAGTTTGAGTTATGGAAGGACTTGGTCCTCTATAAATTACCTATGTCTCTGAGAGACTTAATAGTTGCTAGGACTGAGTTCTTTAAAAACTTTCTTCTTTCATTAATACTTGTAATGAGATCCTTCTAAACAACAAGTATTATGCTAGAAGATTCATTTCTGGAACTTCATTGGAGAAAACCTCCAATTACCAACAAAAACCTCTGGAAAAGGTTGGTAAACCTTCTGCCCCTGTTGAACTCAAAAAGTATACAAAAAAAACTTACTTCAAATGCAGAAAGCCTTGGCAGAAAGGCCATGTTTATAAAAAGAAGATAAATTTTTTTGAGCAGACAGAGGAACATGCTGATGACACAAGAGCACTGAATGATACTTCAAGTGATTGTGCCAGCAATATTTCATATGAATCTCACCAAGAAATTTTAATGCTGGTACAGGATATTCATTTTTTAAATAGTATTTATATTGAGAATAATGATTTATCTACAGTATAAGATGCTGAGATCATAAAAAACCTTGAGGACAGCTCAATTATTATTGCCCCTCTCAAGTCACCAGTCTTGATCAATGGAAACAACATTGAGTTTGCCTTAGATTCTGAAGCTGGAGGAAGTGTAGTATCTAAAAAAAAACTTGCTTATAAATCAAAACTTATGCCTATCACTTCTGAGACTTGGAGAGGTTATGGCTCTGTTTTGTCCCCCATTGGTAAATACAAAGCCACAGTATTCTTCAAATATAACCATGGTTTTGTAAGAGCTATATGTGATTTTGTTGTCATGAAAATTATAACTTGAGCAGTTGGTTCATTGTGGGAAATGGTATTTTAACCAAGTATGGCATAGAATTGGATCCTTCAAATCAATGCTTCACAGTGGGGATGAATGGGAAGAGAAAAATTAAACTTTCCTCCCTAAGAAATTATTAACACCAGGATTGAACACATGTCATTCTTTAGTTCAATATAAAGGAAGATCTACCATAGAAATGCCTGCCTTGTGTCTGAAATTGACAATGATTCTTTTGGAGAACAACTTTCTGGTGAGGATAAAGATTCCATCATTAAATTAATAAAATATTTTCCTATGGCCTTTTCTCATGGTTCACATGAATTAGGATTGGTAAAAGAAGAAATTAAGCTTTCGTTATCCTTCCCATCGATGGAAATACCATCTAGTTTAAAAAAGAAGTCTTATCCTTCTTCTCCCACAAAGAGAAAGGATATTGAAGACAATATCTCTACCCTTTAAAAAATGAATATTATTGAAAAGGTAGTTGAACACCTAAATATTGATTTATCTCATCTACCCTAATTTCTTATGAGATAGATAAAGCCAGATTATGTGGTGATTATAGAGCATTGAACACTTATACTTTTGATGATATCTATCCTTTTTCCAGAATTAGCTCCATACATGCCACCCTACAAGGTGCTAAATATATCAGCTCTTTGGATGGTAGTAAGGGATATTGCCAGGTACCTGTTGAGAAGAATTCTCAAATATTTCTTATGATTACTACACATATGGGTATTTGTAAGTATATTAGGATGCCACTTGGCCCTATAAATTCCCCTTCAGTTTTTCAAAAAGTTATGGATAAAACATTCCATCAAGAAATAATTAAAGGATGGCTTATGGTTTATATTGATGATATTATTTTATTCTCTAAAACATTTGAAGGCCATATTAACCACCTGTGTAAAGTGTTCCATAAGATGGATGAGATAAATATGACACTTGCTTTGAAGAAATGCAAATTTGGTTTTCATTCCTTAAAAATGCTTTGTCATGTTGTCTCAGGTTTACAAATATGTGTTGCCCAAAACAAAGTTGCAGCCATACAACAGGTAAAGGCTCCTACCTCAGTTAGAGAGCTGCAGAGTTTTTTGAGATTGTGTGGATACTATAGACAGTACATTAAAAATTATCAAGTCATAGCATTACCCCTTACCCAATTAAATAGGAAAGATGTTGCTTTTGTCTGGAATAGTGAATGACAAAGAGCTTTTGACACTATTAAACATTGCTTAATGTCAGCACCAATTCATGATTTACCTGAATTTAATCAAACATTTTTTTTACACTGTTGCCAGTTTTATTGGTTTTGGTACTGCCCTCCATCAAAAACAAGTGATAAATGATAAAGTATCAGAAGTTAGAAAATTTTATATTTCAAGATCCTTGAGAAATAGTGAATTGAAATATGTTTCCACTCAACTAAAATGTTTAGAAGTAGTGTGGGCTCTAGAGAAACTAAATTATTTCCTGGATGAGTATAAATTTGAACTTTTTACTGACTGCAGTGCAGTTGAATCCCTATTTAACTTGAAAATGTGAAGGAATGCTTTTGGTCTTTGGTATAAAGCCAATGAACAAGTTAGTAGTGCAGGACTTAATCAAAAAGATGAGCCAGTTATACCTTTGGTATAAAGCCAATGAACAAGTTAGTAGTGCAAAACTTATTCAAATAGATGATCCAGTTACACTTGTAAATAGGACGGACTTTCTTGAGTTAATTTCAATAAGTAAATAAAGGTAAGTACATTTAGAAAAAGGACCTTTGGTATAAAGCCAATGAACAAGTTAGTAGTTCACGACTTATTCAAATAGATGAGCCAGTTATACCTAATGATCAAGATAAGAATAATTAAAGTTGAGTACAGTAGACTAGATTAAGGATTAGGAAAAATACACACCTGTAAATAGGACAAACTCGCTTGAGGAAAAAAGCAAAGGGAGACTGCGCTTTTTAACTCAGAGAGTCCGATCATTTACAGGGGTAACAATAGGAGTGTAGTTACATAATGAAAGATGCAGGGATACTACAACTGATGTGAGCATGACTTAAGTATTAGTTAATATATTTAGTGTAAGAGTGCATCAGGTAATTAATATGTGATAATATAGTAGTTCAGGAGGCAACAAAATGCAGTTATATGTAATATAGAAGGGAAGAAAAAAAAAGGAACTGTAACACATAGGGGAAAAGAAAATAGTGAAAATAAAATGATTATTCTGACACTTTCCCTGCTTTAGGTATTTCAGAAGAAAGACCACAAGCATTGCAGAAAGTAATCAGAGGTTGATTAGGGACAGATTTAGTCAGCCCATCTGCTAACATGTTGGTGGTAGGAGTATAGGGAATATGTAGATTACCCGCCAGTACTTGTTTGCAGAGCCAATGATATTTAACCTCAATGTGTTTAGTACAAGCTTGGAATACAGGGTTTTTTGATAGGGAAATCGCTCCCTGATTTTCTCCAAAGATTTTTAGAAGTAAAGAAATGGGTATTGATGGAGAGGTGAATAGAGTCTTGAGCCAGATTCCTTCTTGACCAGCAGAAGTACAGGAGCGGTATTCAGCTTTTGAAGCAGATAGAGCAACAGTGTTTTTCTTCTTGGATTTCCATAAGATTTCTCTGTTATTGAAGATAAAGACACAACCTGAGGTTGATTGTAGGGTGTTGGGACATCCTGCCCAGTCTGCATCAGCAAAGCCCGTTGAATGGGACCAAGAATGGTGACCCATTGGAGTGGATGGGGAGTTTTCAGAAAAGGTAAGACTCATATCTATAGTTCTAGCCAGGTAACAAAGAGTGTGTTTGAAAGAGATCCAATGGTTTTTACCAGGTTCTTCTAGATGTTGGGATAATTGACTTACAGAGAAAGCGAGATTGGCTTGGGAACATTGTACTAAGTAATTAAGAGAACAAATTGGGCTTCAATAGTTTTCATTTAATTTAACAAAATCCTTTTTTTTCTTGGTCATTGGCTGTTGTAAGTTGATAATGAGGAAGAAGAGGAGTTTTCACTGATTTACAGTCAGACATGTTGTAGTTTTTAAGTAAATTCAGGATATAAGTAGGCTGTGACAAACTCATTGATTTGTTGGAAATATCTCTTGTGATTTTCATTCCTAAGAAATAGTTGAGGTTTCCCAAAAACTTCATATTGTATTTTTTTGAAATTGCATTTTTGAAGTGAGTGAGGTCTTTACCAAAAACTGCTAGATTGTCAAAGTGAAGATACAAAAAGATTGGGTTATTGTAGTCAAGGGAGAGAAAAAGACATGGGTCTGCTTCTGATACCACTAACCCTACTGAAGCAAAGAAGGAGTTAATTTCTTGAGAACAGCATCGAGGAGATTGTTTGAGTCCATAGATGGATTTTTTAAGCCGGAGAATGGGATTGGCTACCTTTTGATCAACACTTACTCTTCTGGAATTTGCATGTATAATTCTTCAGATAGGGAACCATCAAGAAATGCGTCTTTTACATAAATATGCTCTATTTGATAGATGTGTTTGGTGCAGATAGCTAATAAGACTCGACAGGTGGTCAGACAACCAGTGGGAGCATAGGTGTCAAAGTAATCAAAACCCAGTCTTTGGGAGAAACCTTGAGCATGTAGGAGTGCTTTGAATTTTTAAATACTTCCATCAAGATTTTCTTTTATGGTAAAAACACAAGTGGAACCAATGGGGTTAATGTTGGGGGGTCTCTCACAAAATTTCCACACACCATGGGTTTTCATATTGTTGAGCTCAGCTTCAATGGCATCACTCCAGAAATAACTGTTATCACCATTGATTGCCACAGTATAGTGAGAGGGAATGGTAAAATCCTTTGCTAAAGGAAGAGTTGAGTAGAGAAGAGATTGGTTTGGAGGGCGACGAGTACGAGGATAATTCATAATACTTTGTGGGTCAATGTTTGATGAGATTTCCCTAAGTGGAGTGATGGATTCAGGAATATAGGTGAATTGTTCTGACACTGGAATTCTGTGAGGAAGTTCTGGTTCAGATGTTGGATTGTCGTTGGGATGTTGAGAATACATAGGACTGTGAGGTGGAGTATTGTATGGTAGGGAAGCATTTTGGTCAGGAGAGAAAGGTGAAATTGGTTGTTCTGAAAAATCTTCTTGAATTTGGAGATATTGCAGGGATTTGGGTAAATGAGATTTTTAAGGAAATGATAGGGAAACTAATCTTCATTAAAAACCACATCATGAGAATAAGATACGACATGATTATTGGGACTTAGAAGCCGGTAGGAGCTTAATTTTTCATCAAAACCAATAAGAACAAGATGTTGGGCAGCAGAGTCAAATTTACCCTTCCTTTTTTGTTTTGGGATTAGAGAATAGGTGCTACATCTAATAGTGCAAAGGTGATATAGCTTAGGTGAGACAACATATAATTTCTCATAAGGTGACAGCATATTTTGGGTAGATATGGGTTTCCAATTATAGACACCACGGGAAATCTGGGGGTGAACTGCTAGCAGTTCCCTCTTTTTGAAACGATTAGGAATTTGTCAGGAAACTGTTGGGAAACCATCCTGAAACTGTCAGAAAGATGTTTTTAAATCTGATGAAAAAACATTGAAAAAATAAACTGTCACAGATTGAATCCAGAACAATCCCTCCTTGAACAGAGCTTAAGAACCACATTGAACATCAGTTAATCTCAGGTTTGGCAAAATGTTGAACAACATCACTTAGCATACCTTAATATTCAAATATTAAACTTGAATATATGTTGCGTGTGAGATATAGATGCATATGCATTTGAATTTGCATGGTGGATACTTATTGCATGCTAAAAATTGATGTGAATTGCCTATCCAAAGTGTATGCATAATGACTATGAAGAATAAATATGCATAAAAAATATGCATAAAAATATGCATAAAAATATGTATAGTGATTATGCATTAAAAATATGCATATTGAATATGCAAAAAAAAGGTGCATATACGTATATGAATAAAATATATTAATATGCATATAAATCTGTATAATGAATATGCATAATGATTGAAAAATGCAAAAAAATGATGCTTAACGAGTATATTTTATGCATAAATAGAAATATGCAATATGAATTCATATTGCATACAGATAACACTGGCAAACCATTTTGACCAAAACTCATACTAAATTTTCATTCTGGACTAAAGGTGTGAGGGAAGGAAGAAAAACAGTCCGACGTTAGAAAAATGCTACATGCACTCATTTTGTAGCAGAGCAAATGAGAAGTGCTGAATTATGGTTGGTGCCCATAATTTAGTATGATATCATAATTTTATTTAATTGTTTTCAATATTGAAAAGACTTTAGGTCGGTTGGTATGAATCTAGCTGTGCCAGGGTCTAATCTAATTATTTTAACAATTTCTTAATAATTAACGGGCTTTAATACAAAAACAGGTTGTATTTTTTGTGGGATATTGGATATGATAAAGTCTTTTGTAAAAAAAACTTATATTGTTTAAAAATATTCCTGAATCAGATGTGGGATAATCACTACAAAAAATTGTAGTACTGTGGGCAATAAAATATATGCACAAGCAGTAAAGAAAGGACCAAGTGAACCCTTTTTGTGCAGTGGGAATCATTAGAGTGGAATTGTGGATGAAAAATATAATTCATTATTACCATTTTATTTAATCAAAAAATTTATAATATTAAAAAGAACTATTGATTAAATGGTATTTGACCTTTGTGCCTCACTCATATTTATCATTTGATTGATTTTTGTCACCATTATGTTATTAATATTATAAGTATAGCAGAAAATTGTGTGCCAAATGCATACCGAGTGATGTTACACCTTTTATAATATTATTAAAAAAAGGTAAAAAAATATGAAAATGATTTGTTTTACAAAAAATAAATTGATATCCAAAAGCAATATGAGGGATAAAAAGGTAAAATTAAAGGGATCAAATATGAAATAAAAAATTAAAGTGAAATTCCTTCCATCAAGAGCAAGTAGACATGATGGGGTGAACACCCACCAGTGGCACTAAACTTGGACTATAATTTCTTTTTTGTAAAAATAAAAAAAAATCCACTGGAGCTTTACCAAAACTTCAGGATGACAATTTTGCCATATCAAACAACTTCTAGTGCAATTATCGAAGAAAAATTCATTTTCATTGCAATAGAGAGAATTGATCACATCAGACTGCATGTGACCAAAAGTGTCCAGCACAAGTTCGGCCAAACTTGTGCTGGACACCTCTATGATGGAGGTTAGCTAGGGTGGAATTTTTCTTCAGTTCATCTGGTATTTCTTATAAACATGTCCACTGGTATTTGATCTTTGTCCCTCACTCATATTTATCATTTGATTGATTTTTTGTCACCATTATGTTTTAATATTATAAGTATAGCAAAAACTTGTGTGCCAAATGCATACCGGGTGATGTTACACCTTTCATAATATTATTAAATAAAGGTAAAAAAATATGAAAATGATTTGTTTTACAAAAAATAAATTGATATACAAAAGCAATATGAGGGATTAAAAGGTAAAATTAAAGGAATCAAATATGAAATAAAAAATTAAAATAAATATACTGCCATCAAGAGCAAGTAGACATGTAGGGGCAAATGTCCACCAGTGAGGCTAAACTTGGACTATAATTGCTTTTTTGAAAAACAAAAAAGTGCCAATCTGAGGTTTAAAAAAACTTCAGCATAACCCTTTAGCCATATCAAACAACTTCTGGTTAAATGATTGAGAGAGAATTGATCACACAAGACTGCATGTGACAAAAAGTGTCGAGCACAAGTTCGGCCGAACTTGTGCTGGACACATTTATGACGGCGAGTAGCTAGGGTAGAATTTTTCTTCAGTTAATCTGGTATTTCTTATAAACATGTCCATTGGTACTTGATCTTTGTTCCTCACTCATATATATCATTTGATTAATTTATTGTCACCATTATATTATTAATATTATAAGTATAGCGAAAACTCGAGTGCCAAATGCATACCGGGTGATGTTACACCTTTTATAATATTATTAAATAAAGGTAAAAAAATATGAAAATGCTTTGTTTTACAAAAAATAAATTGATATACAAAAGCAATATGAGGGATAAAAAGGTAAAATTAATCTCAAAGAGATCAATTATGATAAACAAAATACTAGTAAAATTCTTGCTCTCAAGAGCCAGTAGAAGTGTTGAAAAAAATGGGAGCCATCAGGGCTAAATTGTAATAAGTGACCTTTTTTTTAAAGATAAAAAATTATAAACCTGAGGTTGGGAAGAACAACAGGTGGATGATTCAGCTAAACGAAACTGCTTGTAGTGAAGTTTAATAAAAAAATGTTTTTTTGTTGCCATATAGAGAAATTGATCCCATATGACTGCACGTGACTAAAAGTGTCCAGCACAAGTTCGGCCGAACTTGTGCTGGACACTTTTATGATGGAGAGTAGCTTGGGTGGAAATTTTCTTCAGTTCGTTCATCTTTTATTTCTCATAAACATGTCTACTGGTATTTGATCAGTCTGTATCTTTCATATTTATCATCCAATTAATATTTTATCACCATTATATTATTAATGTTATTAGTATAGCAAAAACTTGTGTGCCAAATGCATACCATGTGAAGTTATACCTTCAATAATTTTTTAAAATAGATGTAAATAAATATGGAAAGGAATAGTTTTACAAAAATTAAATTGAAATTTAAAAGTAAAAAGAGGAATAAAAGAGTAAAATAAAAGTCAAAGAGTTAAAATATGAAAAAAATACTGGTAAAATTCCTGCTATCAAGAGCCAGTAGAGGTGTTAAAGCAAATGGGAGCCATCAGAGCTTAATTGTAATAAGTGACCTTTTCTTTAAAGATAAAAAATTATACACCTGATATTGGGCAGAACAGCAGGTGGATGATTCGGCTAAACCAAACTACTTCTAGTGAAATTTGATAAAAAAATTTTTTTGTTGCCATAATGAGAATTGATCCCATCTGACTGCACATGACCAAAAGTGTCCAGCACAAGTTCGGCCGAACTTGTGCTGGACACTTCTATGATGGAGAGCGGCTGGGGTAGAATTTTTCTTCAGTTCATCTGGTATTTCTTACAAACATGTCTACTGGTATTTTATCTTTGTGCCTCACTCATACATATTGTTTGATTAATTTTTTGTCTTAATTATATTATTAATTATATAAGTATAGCAAAAAATTGTGTGCCAAATGCATACTGAGTGATGTTACACATTTTATAATATTATTAAAAAATGTATAAAAATATTAAAATAATTTATTTTAAAATTTATTAATTGATATCCAAGAGCAATATGAGGAATAAAAAATTAATTTAAAGCGATAAAATATGAAAAAAGAAATCCAAGTATTATTGCTAATATCAAAGGCCAGTAGAGATGTTGAAGCAAATGAGAGCCGTCAGGGATAAATTGTACTTAATTGATTGTTTTTTAAAGATAAAAAATTGTGTACCTGTGGTTTGGATGAACTCTAGGTGGATAATTCAGCTATATCAAACTACATCTAGTGAAGTTTCTTATCAAATAATTTTTTTTCATTGCCATAGGGAGAATTGATCCCATCTGACTGCACCTGACCAAAAGTGTCCAGCACAAGTTCGGCCGAACTTGTGCTGGACACTTTTATGATGGAGAGTAGCTAGGGTGCAGGACTTCTTCAGTGCAACTGTTATTTTTTTAAAACATGTCAACTGGTATTTGATCTTCCTGTGTTATTCATATTTTATAATCTGGTTAATTTTTTGTCATTAGAATTTTATTAATTTTATTAGTACAGAAAAACCTTGTGCGCCAAATGCATGCCATGTTATATTACACCTTTTATAATATTATTAAAAAATGTTAAAAAAATATGAAAATGATTTCTTTTCAAAAATTATAAATTAATATCCAAATGTAACATGAGTGATAAAAAAGTAAAGTAAAAGAGATCAAATATGAAAAAGAAAAATTCAAGAAAAATTCCTGCCTTCAAGAGCCAGTTGAGGTGTTGAAATAAATGGGTGCCATCAGCTCTAAATTTGATAAAATTTAATTTTTTTTAAAGATAAAAAATTTTTCACCTGAGGTTTTGAAAAACTCAAGGTGGATAATTCAGCCATACCAAACTACTTCTAATGTAATTATTTAGCATTTTTTTAAATTTAATTTCCACAGAGAGAATTGATCCCATCTGACTGCACCTGAACAAAAGTGTCCAGCACAAGTTCAGCCAAACTTGTGCTGGACACTTTTATGATGGAGAGTAGCTAGGGTGGAAGTGTTTCTCAGTACATCAGTTTTTTGTTTTTCACATTTCTATTGGGTTTTTAACTTTTTTTTATCATTCATATTTATCTTATAATTAATTTTTTGTCACCATATATATTATTAATGTTTCTAGTATAGCAAAAACCTGCATGCCAAATGCAAAATTGGTGATGCTACAACTTTAATAATATTATTATATAAAGTTAAAAAAATATGAATATGTTTAGTTTAAAAAAAAATTGATATTTAAAATTAAAAAGAGTAATAGAAAAGTAAAATGAAAATAAATGGGATCAAATACGAAATAAAAAATACAAGTAAAATTTTTACTATCAAGAGCCAGAAGTGGTGTTGGGACAGTTGGGGACCCCTAGGTCAAGACTTGCTCTAAACTTACTTTCATGTATAGCTGACAAATTTTGAACTGAGGTATGGACAGACATACAGGGGACAATTTTACAATATTAAACATTCTTTACTTCAATAATTGAGTGAAATATCATTTTTTATTGCCATAGAGAGAATTTATCTCATATAAATTCATGAAACCAAAAGTGTCCAGCACAAGTTCAGCCGAACTTGTGCTGGACACTTTTATAATTGTGAGTAGGCATACAGCAAATCTTCTTAAACTCAAAAGGGATTTCTTATAAACATTTCCACTGGAATTTTATCTTTCTGTGTCATTTAAATTTACCATTTGATTAATTTTTTGTCATCATTATATTGTTAGCGTTATTACTATAGTAATAACTTGTGTGAAAAATGCATACCAGGTGGTGTTCCACCTTTAATCATATATTATTAAATAAAGGTATAAGAGTATGAAAATTATTTATTTTAAAAATTAAAAATTGATATCCAAAGCAATATGAGCAATAAAAAAGTAAAATAAAAGGGGTAAAATAAGAAAAAAAAATCTAAGGAAAATTCCCACTATCAATAACAAGTAGAGGTGTTAGATCAAATGTGCACCACCAGGGCTAAACTTGCACTATATTTTCTTTTTTGTTAAACCAAAGAAAGTGTCCTGATGAGTTTTGAAAATTCATCAGGAGGACATTTTGGCAATATCAAACTACTTATTGTGCAATGATTGAGCAAAATGTCATTTTCATTTCCATAGAGTAAATTTATCTCATCTGACTGCATGAAACCAAAAGTGTCCAGCACAAGTTTGGCCAAACTTATGCTGGACACTTTTATGATGGTGAGTATCTAGGGTGCAGGTCTTCTTCAGTTCATCAGGTATTCCTTATAAAAAAATCCACTTGTATATGATCTTTCTGTGTCATTCATATTTATCATTTGATTCATTGTTTTTCACCATTATAATATTAATGTTATTAGTATTGTAAAAATTTGTAAGCCAAATGCATACTGGGAGATGCTACATCTTTCATAATCTTATTAAATAAAAGTAAAAAAAATATGAAAATTATTATTTTTACAATAAATAAATTGATATTTGAAAGAAAAAACAGGAATAAAGAAGTAAAATAAAAGTGATTAAATATGAAATTAAACATTCAAATAAAATTTCTGCCATCTAAGATAATTTGAGTTTTCAGACCAAATTTGTACCAGCAATTCTAGATTTGGAATATTTTTTCTTTTTTTAAAAATTAATAAAAGTGTCCACCTGATGTTTTCCAAAAAATTAGGAGGATAGTATAGCAGTATAAAGCTACTTCTTGTGCAATGATTGAGCAAAAATTCATTTTAACTTCCATTGAGTAAATTTATCCCATCTGACTGCATGCAACCAAAAGTGTCCAGCACAAGCTCAGCTGAAATTGTGCTGGACACTTTTATGATGGAGAGTAGCTAGGGTGCAAGTCTTCTTCAGTTAATCTTATATTCATTTTAAAAATGTCTATGGGTATTTGATATTTCTGTGTCATCCATATTTTTTATTTGATTATTTTTTAGTCACCATTATATTATTAATGTTTTTAGTATAGCAAAAAAATGTGTAATGAATGTACACTGGATGATCTTACAACTTTAATAATATAATATAATAAATATAAAAAAATGTGAAATTTATCAGTTTTACCAAAATAAAATTGATATTTAATAGCTAAAGGATAAATAAACGGGTAAGATTAAAATTAAAGAGATCAAACATGAAATAAAAATATTAAGTATAATTTCTGCTATCATGAGCCAGTAGAGGCTTCAGAAAAAATGGGCACCATCATAGATTAACATGGATCAAATTTACTTTTTACCAAAGGAAAAAATTGTCTACCTTAGGTTTGGACAAACTTACAGGGGACAATTTGTCTATGTGAAACTACTTTCAGTGCAATGATGGAGTGATAATTCAGTCTCATTTCCATAAAAAGAATTGATTGCGTCTGACGGCATGCAACCAAAAGTGTCCATCACAAGTTTGGCCAAACTTGTGCTGGACACTTTTATCATGAAGAGTATCCAGGGTGCAGGTCATTTTTAATCATCTGAAATTTCTTATAAACATTTCTAATGTTATTAAATCTTTTTGCCTCACTCATATTTATCAATTGATTAATTTTTTCTCACCATTATATTATTAATATTATCAGTATAGCAAAAAATTGTGTGCCAAAAGAATACTGGGTGATGTTACACCTTTTATAATATTATTAAATAAAGGTAAAAAAATATGAAAATGATTTATTTTACAAAAAAAAAACTTCTATCCAAAAGCAATATGAGAGGAATAAAGTAAAATAAAAGAAATCAAACATGAAAATTAAAATCCAAGTTAAATTCCTGCCATAAACAGAAAAAAGAGATTTTGAATTAAATTAGAACAATCAGGGCTTAAATTGCACTAAATTTTCTTTTTTGTAAAAATAAAAAAAAATCCACTTGAGCTTTACCAAAACTTCAGCATGAAAATTTTGCCATATCAAACTACTTCTAGTGTAATTTTTTATCAAAAATTTATCTTCATTTCCATAGAGAGAATTGCTCCCATCTGACTGCACCTGACCATAAGTGTCCAGCACAAGTTCGGCCGAACTTGTGCTGGACACTTTTTTAATGTAGAGTAGCTAGGGTGGAATTTTTCTTCATTTCATCTTGTATTTCTTACAAACATGTCTACTGGTATTTTATATTTGTTCCTCACTCATTAATATCATTTGATTAATTTTTTGTCGCCATTATATTATTAATTTTATAAGTATAGAAAAAACTCATGTGCCAAATGCATACAAGGTGATGTTATGCCATTTATAATATTATTAAATAAATGTATAAAAATATGAAAATAGTTTATTTTAAAAATTATTAATTGATATCCAAAAGCAATATTAGGAATAAAAAATTAAGTTAAAGGGATCAAATATGAAAAAAGAAATCCAAGTAATATTCCTACTATCAAAGGCCAGTAGAGGTGTTGAAGCGAATGAGAGCCATCAGGGATAAATTGTACTAAATTGACTTTTTTTCAAAGATAAAAAATTGTGCACCTGTGTTTTGGATAAAATCTATGTAGTAAATTTGGCTATGTAAAACTACTTCTAGTTAAGTTTTTTATCCAAAAAAATTTTTTCATTGCCATAGTGAGAATTGATCTCATATGACTGCAACTGACTAAAAGTGTCCAGCACAAGTTCGGATGAACTTGTGCTGGACACTTTTTTGATGGTGAGTATCTAGGGTGCAGCTCTTCTTCAGTGCAACTGGTATTTTTTTAAAACATATCCACTGGTATTTGATCTTTCTGTTTTATTAATACTTTATCATTTGATCAATTTTTTGTTACCAGTATATTATTATTTTTATTAGTATAGCAAAAAAACATGTGCCAAATGCTTACAGGGTGATGTTAAACCTTTAATAATTCAATTAAATACAGGTAAAAAATTATGAAAATGATTTGTTTTACATAAAATTAATTGATATCTTAAAGAAAAAAAAAGGGATAAAAAGAAATAGGTTGAATAATAGGGATTTTATATGTAATTCAAAATTCAAGCTAAATGCCTACTTTCAAGGCTCAGAAGAGTTGTTGGATAAAATGGGCATCATCAGGAATAAAATTTTACTTAATTTGATTTTTTGAAAAACTAAATGAAGTTTTCAACTGATTTTTTTCCAATATTTAGTTGGACACTTTATCTATATCAAATTACTTCTAGTACCATGATTGACCAAATTAAATCCTCATTTCCATATGCAGAATTGATCCCATATGGCTGGACCAGGCCAAAGGTGTCAACCACAAGTTTGAGAATTCTTCTGGTGGACACTTTTATGATGGACAGTAGTAGGGTGCAAGTCTTCTTTAGTTAATCTACTATTCCTCATAAACATTTCCAACTTATTTTTGGCCAAAAATCAGGTGGAAAGTTTTTCCATATAAAATTACTTCTAATGCCATGATTGACTAAAAATTGATTCTCATTTCCATATAGAGAGTTGATCCCATATGACTGGATCTGGCAAAAGTGTCACCACAATTTTTGATAAACTTAAGTTTGAAAATTTTATGATGGAAAGTAATTGCAAGTCTTCTTCATTTCATCAAGTAATCCTCATAAAAATTTCCACCTGTATTTTGGCCAAACTTCAGGTGGACACTTTGGCCATATTAAATTAATTCTAGTTCCATGTTGATAAAAAACTGATACTTATTGCCATATATAGATATTAAACCCATCAGACTGTGCCTTTCCAAAAGTGTCTACCTGAATTATGGCTAAACCTCAGTTGGACACCTTTATGATGCAGAGTAGCTAGGGCAAAAGTATTCTTCAGTTAATTTGGTATTCATAATAAATTTATCCTCCTGAAGTTTATCCTAACTTGAGGTGGACAATTTCGGAAAGCACCAGTTAGTCACTATCCATCAAAAAAGTGTTCACCAAAATTTTGGCTAAACTTGTGGTGGACCCCTTTGATCAGCCACAGTCATATGAGATCAACTCTTTAGATGGGAATGAGGATGATGTTTTGGTCAATAATGGAAATAGAAGTAGTGTGATGTGGCCAAATAACCCCCCTGAAGGTCAGACAAACCTCAGAAGGACACTTTTTAGCAGGTAGTAACTGAGAAAAATCCATTTATCAGAAGGAAAATCTTTTATTGGATAGATGCCAAGGTTTCATACTTGTGTATTATGGTCAGTATTAATTTTGAAAGAGTCTGTCCAAGCAATTTCATTGCCCATCATGACTCATTTTGTTTTAAATGTTTCAAACTGCGTGATACAGTATTAAGGTGTCACATAGTATAATTAAGTTCTATTACGTGCCCTCCTATGATGCCTAAATTTATAATTTAATATCTTACATAATAATTTTTTTCTATAAATTCATCAATATTTTATTTTATTATCAAATTTAATAGAGCAAGTATCCTGAATTATTATATATGCATAAGCTTAGGTTAGATCAATTTGTGCTCAATTTTTTCTCATCAGAGGACCAAAATCAAGTTCTGGAGGATCAACTTGTGCATAATTTGGAATCAGTTGATATTCTGTCTATAATCAATCTGAGAATAAATGTAAATCTAACTCTAATTTACTTATGTTTATAAAGTATTCATAAACCTGGCATATTTAAGGGACACTCTAAATTTCAAGAGAGGGGATTGCTAGCAATTCACCCCTAGATTTCCCGTGGTGAGAGATACACTGCTATGGTAACGTCTTCATCCTAGAGTTCAGGCGGGCAGTTTGCTTGAAAGAGAAAATCTTTTGCCTTTTCAGTTGTAGTCCGATTTCCCCTTTCAGCAACAGGATTTTTCGGTGGGGTGTATGGAGAGGTAACGTGCATTTGAATTACTTCTTCCAATAAATATTCTTTGAATTCACGGTTTACAAATTCTCCTCCTCAATAAATTATAAAATGGCAAATTTTATATTTTAGAGGTAATTCAATAGATTTTTTTAAATTTAATGAAAGTTTTAAATCTATCATCTTTATGTTTTAATATATATACAAAACAATAAAATGTATATTAATTGGTGAGTTGGTAATAGTAGATGTTTCCTCCAATAGAAGGAGCAGAAATTTTACCACTTAAATAAGCATGAATTTATTCAAGAGGATGCGAGGCTTTAGGTAGCGAGCCAGGAAAAGAAAGATGATGATGTTTTAACTCAATGCAACACTCGCAAAAGAAGTTGTTTTTCATAGGAAAAGAGGTAGTTTTAGAGAGGTGTTTCATGACATGTTTTCCAGGATGGCCTAATCTGTTGTGCCAAAGGGTGCATTGATCAGTAGTAGATAAGAGGACAAATGAATCAAAGGACTTGAAGGAAGTCTGAATGACAAGAAGATTTTCACTGATAGACCCATGAATGATAGTTTTTTGATTGATGGAGAGGGTGAGCTTGGAGTCTTGAAGGACAAGGGACAGATCATTGTAATTTGAGTGCAGAGTTTTGAGACTGATAAGGTTTATTTTTAAAGTTGGAACAAAAAGACAGTTTTTTAAGATGAATTCTTGATTATCAACAAGGAGTTTAATATAAATATATCCTTCACTGCTGATTGTGGAATGATCACCAAAAGAAGTATGTGAACTATGATTAGTGAAATTAATGAAGAGAGATTTGTTGCAGATCATATGTTTCGTGGCGCCACTGTCTAGAATAAATTTGTATAGGTAGTTATGAGAAACCACAGAGAGGCATCGGTAAGAGGTGGTTTCAAGGTTAGACAAGTCAACTGCAAAATTTGTTTTGGAACTTAATTTGAATCGTTCTTTTCATAAGTGGGGATGAAGTTGGAAGCATTCACTTCTGGAGTGTTTAGATTTGGGATTATGTTTTCCACCAGAGCAAATTTCATAGGATCATTGGTCAGTTATTTGAAGGGCAGCTGATTGTTGTGAGGCAACAGGTTCATTTTGTAGGAGATGATTATTAAGGGAAGAAATAAGTTTTGCAACGGTTAAAGATTCACCTTGAGCACTTGCAGTATCTTTCTGAGAATCCCTAAAAGTATTAAATTCAGAAGGTAATTTAAAGAGAAAGTAGGATGCCAATAGATTTTGTTTGAGGTCTACTCCGACAGCTCCAAATTCAAATTCTAAGCTTTTAATTAGTTCCACATATTTAGTGATGTCTCTAGGGTAGGTAAGGTGAGTTAATTTCTGTAAAACACACATTTTATTTCTTTCACTAGAAGAGAGGTAGTTATGTTCAATAGATTTCCAGAGGTTTTGAGGTTTTAGAATATTCTGGGAGTCAACAAAGCACTGCATGTGGTACGGGTCAAGGAAATGCTGTATGAAACCTGAAGCTTTTTGAATACAAATTTTAAAGACAGTAGCTTCTTCTCCAGTGTCAGCCTTAGCATTGTTTAAGACCAGGTCGTAAAGGTTGTGCTGCAGGAAGAGTGCCTTCATCTTCAAGCCCAAAATGGGTAGTTCTTCTTAGTTAGGAGTGGAATGCCATGAGTGGCAGTAGAGACCTCCAACATTTGCATTTGAGCAATGAGATTAAGTTGGTAAATAGAAGAGTAGAGAAGATAGGCTATTAATACTAAAAGGAAAAGTGGATAACCCCCGGTCTCATAATATGTGAAGAAATGCTTTTTGACTTTGGTATAAAGCCAATGAACAAGTTAGTAGTGCATGACTTATTCAAATAGATGATCCAGTTATACCTTTGGTATAAAGCCAATGAACAGGTTAGTAGTCCGCAACTTATTCAAATTGATTAGCCAGCTATACCTGTAAATAGGAAGGGCTGGCTTGAGTAAATTTCAATAAGTAAATAAAAGTAAGCATATTAAGAAAAAGGACCTTTGGTATAAAGCAAATGAACAAGTTAGTAGTGTGCGACTTATTCAAATAGATGAGCCAGTTATACCTAATGATCATGATAAGAATAATTAAAGTTTAGTACAGTAGACTGGATATAGGATGAGGAAAAATTCACACTTGTAAATAGGATGGACTTTTTTGAGGAAAAAAGCAAACAGAGACTGAACTTTTTAACTCAGAGAGTCAAATCATTTACAGGGTAACAATAGGAGTGTAGCTAAATAATGAAGGATGAAGGGATACTACAACTGAGGTGAGCATGACTAAAGTATTAGTTCATATATTCTAGAGTAAGAGTGCATCAGGTAGTTAATATGTGATAATATAGTAGTTCAGGAGGCAACAAGAATGCAGTCGTATTTAATATAGAAGGGAAGAAAAAAGAAAAAGGAACTGTAACACATAGGGGAAAAGAAAATAGTGAAAATGAATGAATATTCTGACAGAAAACACCTAACAGACATATGTTTAGATGGCATCTGGATGTTCAAGAATGCAGAGGGAGAATGACAATAATTCATAGAGCTGGTATTGTTCACTCAAATGTGGATATGATATCAAGGTTACCTTTTCAAAATGATGACTCAAATCCTGCAAATGATCTTGAGGATGAAACTATTCATATTCATTGGATATATGTGGTTGATATGGAGGAAGAGCTATTACAGCTTATTCAGGATTCATATCATAAGTACACTGACTTGAAAAAGTTATGTACCATATTAAATGATCCAAAAAATGCTTTAATACAGAATTATTTAAAACCCTTCCACCAAAGTACTAAAAGTCTTTGAAAAAAGGTAAATTTTCAATTGATAAAGGATATCCATATTATAGAAGAAAGTTGAGTAATTTTATTGTTATTCCTCCTTCTATGAAGGAGATCATCATAAATATTTGTCATGATTACATATTGGCCGGACATTTTGATCTTGAAAAAACAATTATCTGAATTAAAAACACTGCTTGGTGGGTTAATAAGTCTGAGGACACAAAACTATATGTTTAATCCTGTGATTTTTTCCAAAAATTAAAAAGATTGACTGGTAAAAGAGCTATATGAATGCAACATAGTGAACTTCCTGATGCACCCTGGCAGATAATAAACATGGACTTTGTAACAGGATTATACATTGCTGGGAAAGACATTTATAACTCTTGTTGAGTGATTGTGGATAAATTCACAGAAATGTGTAAAATTATCCCCACCCACAAGAATTTTTCTTCTAAAGAATTAGCCTTCTTGTGGTGGTCTCATATGTTTAATAATTCTGGTTTTCCAAAGGCCATAATCTCTGACAGGGACCCTAATTTTATTTCAGAACTTTGGATGTCTCTGATGGATGTTTGTGGTTGTGATCTGAAACTTTCTACTGCCCATCACCCCCCAACTGATGGATTAGCTGAAAGGATGATTCAGACCTTAGAGGACATGATAATAAGGTATTGTGCCTTTGGCCTTGAGTACAAAGACAATGTTAGATTTACTCATGATTGAATTACCTTACTTCCTGGTTTGGAATTTTCTTATAATAGCACTGTCCATTCTGTTACTCAAAGAAAGCCTTTTGAGCTCTGGCTTGGATATTTTCCAATTACTCCAGCCAAAATTTTCAATAACAAAATACCAAAATTAAATTTACGTCCTGGTGTAAAATCTTTTCTTCAAATGCAACGACTTTGCATAAGTCATGCTCAAAAATCTATTGAAAAATCCTTTGAATATGAGAAGAAGAGATGGGACAAATCCCATAAAGATTACACTTTTAAAAAGGGTGATGAAGTACTGATTTCTACAGTCCACTTCAATTTACAAGGTAATAAAAAACTAAATGACCCATTTGTAGGTCCATTTTTTGTCAGAAGAATAGCTGGTAAAAATGCAGTTGAAGTTATTTTTTATTCTCAATATGACAAAAAAAATCCTGTTTCTCCAATATCTCTTTTGAAACCTAACACATCCAATAGTGATTTACTTCCTAAAAAAAGGGGAAGACCAAAAAAGACCCTTAATGAAATCATTGAGACAGCAGAAATTGAAAAGATTCTAAATGACAGAATAGTTACAGCTGAAAAAGGTACTGAATACTTATTTAGATTCAAGAATAAATCTTCACAAAATGATTCTTGGATACCTGGGAAAGAGATATCTAATCTTCCTACTCTGCTAAAGAAATATAAAAAGAAAAAATCATAGCATTTTTTTATTTTTTTAAAGTGAGGGAGTGTCAATCAGGCTGCTAGACTCACCCAGTGAAATAATTAATTATTTCCTGGGATGAAGCAATGACTTTCAATTAATTTTATTTTTATTTAATTTAAATTTACTTGTAATAAAACAACTAGTTACAAAAAAGTAAATTTAGTAAAAAGTTTAAATTAATATTAATTGTCCTATATTTTTTTTCTAACACCATTCTCAAATGACAGGTTAATGGGGATAAAAATTTAAATATTAAAATACAATATTAGAATAAGACAAGTTTTTTTTTAATATTTTAAATATATTTAAAATTAAAAATAATAATGTACTAAGAATCAATTTACTTATTTAAAAATGACAAGTACCAGAATTTTTAAATAAATACATTCATTTTGCATATACATTAAATAGAATATTCTAAAATATTCTTTATATAAAAATTCTATAATTTGAAATTTTCTTTCAACTGGAAAATTTCTTCTGTCTCTCATATACTTGTATTTAGAATTTTTTATTCCATCACTTGTCTCTCCTTTATCTATATAAGGACTCCCTTTCTGTTTGTTTTGGATCATCCCTTACTTACTTACTTATTTTATTAAATCATTTAAATCAAAATATTTATCAATATTATTTATTATTTCAGTACTTACAACTTAGTAATTCTAAATTATAAATCATAATAATAATTATAAAAATTATATCACTTTAAATTTGAGTAAACAAAATAAATGAAAACATACGTTGTGGTCTTCCAACATTAGCAGAGCCCTTTATTGGTCTGTTTGCCGTTGTTTTGATATGTCTTAAATGGCATTGTTTAATAATTGGGTGTTTGTCTAGATTTATTCAGAAAATATTGGGACTGTGGGTATGTGGGTACTACTATTGGATAGCCCTGGATTTTCTCTTTATTTTATGTTTTGATGACATTTTTCTGATTTTAAGTATAAAAGGGATTATTTCTCATTTTTTATTCAAAAAGATAGCTGTTTAATTTTGTTTTTGTATTTTACGGGCTAACCTTAAGTCTTAGGGTTAAGTTCTTAGCACCATTAGAATGAGATAATTTTTCTCTACATTTTATGTCCCACTGTTGTTATAGCCTAATTATGTGTTTTAAAGGTTTTAGTAGTTGTAGTAGATTTTTCTAAGTATTTTGGGCATTTTTTGTGGTTTTTGGTGGTTTTATGGCTTCAGAATGGACAGGCTTCCTCAGGTGGGCCTCCTGACGTCGGGCAGACTGGCTGCACTGGTGCTAGAAGGCTGGGAAGCGTTTATAGAGGGGTTTTATGAAATTTTGCGCACAAGAACATTAAGTTTGTTGGTGTGCATGAGCTTTTAGATAGTGTTCTATGTGTACATAGTTAATAAGACAGTTTGGGGCAACTTTAATTATCATACAACCATGCTGAGGTAATATCCTTGTTTCTCACTCAGTTTTCATTTTTTTCTGGCTACAATTGGCTTTGTTTGTTGCAAGGAGAGCTCTTCATTTAACTTAACTTGGCAACTGGTTTCTCTGGTGTAGTCTTGTAAGCTATATCAAGTATTATTTCTGTCTCTGGTGTGGATTCACAACCTACATCAAGTATCATAGCTTTCTCTGTTGTGGACATTGGTCTACATTTCAGTTCTTTGGTTTGGTAGTCTGTCTGGAGACTACTTTCTTGGATGATCAGGCAGTTAAGTGTGATTGAAAAGAGGCTTTAGCAACAGGAACCAATTTACCGTATCAGGCTAATCTCACTTTAGTTTTCTAAAGGGATAGGGGTTTTCCTCTCTGGGTTTTTACTCCGACTGCCTTGGTCAAGGCCTATAGCTAGTACTATAGGATTTTCAACGTTTCTGGTACCCAATGTGGGGTGGAACCTGCTAGTTCTTTTGAATCGCTGTTGTTTTTGAATGGCTTCTGGGTCATCTATTCCTGTAGTGACTGTCAGTGGGGGGGGGAAGGTCCTCCTTCTGTGATGGTTAGAGAGTGTGTTAGGATCAAAACTTGGGATTGTAACAAGTTCCATGCTGAAGATGTGAAGTGGTTTCTGGAGAAGTATGAAGCTTCTTCTGGTGTGGATGGTGCTTCTTACCTGGACATGGTGAAGCAGATTGTTTTCTTCACTGGTGATAGGGCAGTATAGAAGGAGGTTGTGGCCATGTCTGGCTACAAGAAGAGAGACTGGAAGTTATTGTGTAGGGAGATGGTGGATAGATGGGATGTCAGATTCACTATGGTGGATCTGAACAAGGTTTTAAGTGAATGGCAGTCCTATGGTGGTGTTGATAACTTACTCAGTTACAGGAAGTTATTGCTACAGTTTTATCCTGTGGTAGAATATTTGGTGGAAGTGGAGTAGCTGGCACATGAACATACTGCCAAGGATGTTTTTTGGTCTACCTTGGCTAGAGATGTCAGGATGGATGTGTTGAAGGAGCTGTCAAGAAAGGACTTGATGAAGACTCTTTCCAATGGGGATCAGAAGTTTCCTGCCTTGGACAAGTTGAAGGAGGCTGTGGAGGCTCATTTGAAGTTATTTACTGTGAACACCTATCAGGAGGGGTGTGCCAAATATGTCAGCAAAGTCAGTGAGGCTTTGGATAAAGAGGAGAATAGAGTGAAGAAGGAAGAGAAGAATATGGTAAAGGTTCCCAAACAGGAAAGGGACCCAGTGTTGGAGCAGTTGGCTGGTCTGACAAAACAGCTACATATCTTTGTTCAGGAGGCTAAAAAGGCAAATAAGGCTCCTTCTCAACCTGGAGATTTTGATAGGAGGGCTGGTAGGCCTGATCCTTGGGTTTAATATTAATGCAGCAGGAGGGGGCACAAGTCCAATAGTTGTTGGGCTCTGAACAGAGATGTGTCAGAAGGAAAGTTTGAGTTTTATGGCAGGGTGTTCAAGTTCCCTGATGGTTCATTTGTGAAGCCCAGTGAGGGGCAGGCTCTTGTTGATTTGGTCAGGAGAAAGAATGGTCTCAATCAGAGGAGGCAAAGGTTTGAGGATATTCCTGATCAGGGAAAGTTTTCTGGTAAAGAAGATGATGATGTCAAGGGAAAAGGGAAGGAGGTGAATAAGTTCTCTTTTTCTACTTCCTTTGTTGGATTGGAGTGGTATTTTTGTGGTGGACATTCAAGTGGTGAATGCTTTGCTGGTGTTTATGATGTTGAGTCTGGAAAGGTGGGATGGCCTAAGAGCAGTTCTCATGCCCAAGAAAAGCCTAAAGCTTCAAATGTGGATCCTAGGCTTAGTGAATCTAGGAAGAAGTACAGAAAAGAAGAGCTGTACAAGATGCAGAAGGTGATTTATGACATGGGCCCTCCTAGTTTTGGTGCATTGGACATGAATGGTGAGCCAATGCCTATGGATTTTGATTCTGACTCGGAGGAAGATGTCCCTTTGGCTTCATTGCCAAATCCTGCTAGAGTTAGAGGTTCTGGTGAGGGATCTGGTTTGGTTCCTGTTGATGGTAAATCTGTTGGTGGTTCTGGTCCTCAAGATTCTTCTAGGACCAAGGTAGTGAAGCTAAGGGCTCACTTTGAGAGGAAAGTAGTTTCTGGCCAATCTAATGTTATGGACTCTGTTCCAGAAAGGATGATTCAGGGTCAGGTTTCCCTTTCTTATGAAGAATTGAATTCTATCAGTCCTGGGTTGGCTGATAGACAAAATAATTTGTTGCCCAGGAGAAGGTTTTCTTCTGGGGAGGTGGAATACATTTGTGATTCGGCTGATAAGTTTGGTGAGGGGTTAAAGACTCATTTTTCTGCACCTCTGGGTTATGTGAATGTCACTCTGAATTGCATGGAGGCTAGGGCATTGGTTGATTCAGGTTCTAAGATTAACCTTATTTCTTTGTTTGAGGCTACTCATTTGAGCCTCCCCATCAAGACTGGAATTGGTGGAAATTTAAGAGGGATTGGTTACCATGTTACTGAGTTGATTAACACAGCTGAATTTGTGAAGCTGGATTCTGGTGGAGCCTCAGGGAAGGTTCATTTTTACATTTCCAAAGGTAATGTAATAGATGTTTTGGGTGGACCATTCTTAATGGATTTTCAAGCAAGAATTGGTTGTCAGTTTGATATGGGAATCAGTTTGGAGTTGACTGGTGAAGATGAAAGGAGGCTTCACATGAGGTTTTCATCTCCTGGAGATGATGGTTGGGAGACCAGGCCTGGCCTTTCTTCAATGTGTCAGTGCATGGATTGTTGTAGGAGAAGAAAAGAAGTGAGTGCTGCCTCTGGTTTTTTGGAGTGTGGATCAGGCTCTAGTGAGAGTCTGTCTTTTATAGAGTGATGAGGGCTGATTGCCCTAGTGCTACAACATCTCCCCAAGATGAGGAAATCCCAGGTTGTAGAAGGTCAGCTCCCTTGGAGATATACCAAGTGGATTTTCAACTTTCTCTTTTTAATTTTTCTCTATTCTGAAAGTATTCTTCATGTTTTTTGTCAAGTATCTTTTCTCTCTCAAGATTTTAAATTATTTTTAATTCAAGCTCAAAAAAGAAGATTGGTTATATATCTTTATTTTAAGATATGCAGAAAAGCTGTGGAGAGGTGAGATTGGAGTCTAAAACATTGGGGAAACCCTTGGTTATTTTTGTAGGATGGATAAGAACTCAAGAAAAGAAGATAAAGTATTTCAAGATAACTGAAGAAAAGCAAGAAAAAAATCTGAAGATAATGAAAAAAGAAGAAAAGAATTATTTTGGTAATGATCATCAAGATCAATTTTTGGGCCTCCAGCACGAGGATAAACTGCATAATTTTAGAAGATGTGATTCAGAAGATTAATCAAGATTGGAATATTTGGAAGATGGAATTTAGGAAAAGTTGTGGAGTGTTGAGATTGGGGTCTAAAAGTAAGTCCTCCCAATTTTTCACTGCTAGGGTTTCTTCTACACCTTTCAAAAACATTACCTGGGCCACACATGTGAGCAATGGGGAAGCCCTTGGTTTTTGTTCCAGGTCTGGTGGTAAAGAAATTCTGAAGATCCCTCAAGTTGACAGTGGAGCCAAAAAGTAAAAGAAGGTGGCACAGAAGATTAGGCCTGTCAATGAGTCTATGCTGGTAGACTTAGATCCTCTGTTGTAAAGAGATTTGTACTGTACTCCTCTGGTGAAGAATCCTCCTGATTTTGTGGAAACTGCTTGGGTGACTGTGGAAAGATTGAAATTTGTTAATTTTGGTCCTGATGGGTGGTTGTCTGATGAGGAAAAGAAGTTTTTGCTGCATGTTATTGTGCTCAGGGAGAAAGTGGTGTAATTTGTTGGAGAGGAATCGGGTGTGTTGAAACACTCTTATGGGGAAACTTACTTGATTTCTGTGGTTTTTCATGAGCCTTGGAAAATCAAACCTATTCAAATACCAGCTGCAATAAGGGATGATTTTGTGGAAATTTTTAGGGAAAGAGTCAGGACAGGATTGTATGAACAATCAACTTCTAGTGACTCAAGTCCGGTTTTCTGTGTTAAGAAGCATAATGGGAAAATTGAGGGTGGTGCATGATCATAGGGCCTTGAATAAAGTCACTGTCATGGGCCACGTGACACTTGAGGCAAAAGCAGCTCATTATATCAATAATACTGAGGTCTAAATCCATACTCGAAGCGCAGAAAGCAATTCTACATAGCAACTGTGACTTTTTTTGTGTACTAACTATTCAACTGGGCTAGTCTAAACTTTAAATATAAATTATTCAATCTCTCAATAGTGTGTTTTAGTCTTTTCCTCAATAAGCAACACACAGCGCAATAGTCAATTTAATAGTCCGCTAAAAGGTTTATTAAGTATCTGTGGGTTATTAAAAGGGGTAGTGAGAATGGATGGGATGGTTAGTGGAGGATTAAAGGGTTAACAGATGTTAGTGAGGAGGGTCCAGGTGTAAAGAGTGTATTTTGGTGGTCGTGGTGTGCGGAATAATGGATGGGTATGAGGTCAATGCGAGGAAGAGTAATGGATATAAAAGGGGTTGAATTTTGGTTCGATATTCTTTAGACTTAAATTATAAAATGTATATATAGTTAATAGTGGTAAAGCTTCAGGTTAAATAATTATTATTGTATCTTTCCTTATTTTTCTCAGTAATCATTCCTAAATCCTAAATCTTTGATTATCAAGTTTTAAACCCTTTGTGAGATCTTAAGAATATTAATATTACCCTTAAATTATATTAGAATTCTTATCGAAACTATCTCAAAGCAGTATCTCTTCCTTTAAGTCATCTTTGAATCACTTCCTCAAAAATTTCCTCTGTGCTTTGAAGATTTTCTAAACTACTCTCCTCATCTCACTTCCAGGAACACCCTTGACCTTGTGCATAGGTCGTCTGGTGACAGTATAATTTAATTCTCTTTAGTTCTCATTCTTTGGCACTACTATGTCCTTTTTAAGGTGATTTAAATTCTTTAAATGGAACCTGTTCAACGCACTCCTCCTATGGGTGCTACTACTAGGGCTCGTGCTAGAGGCAGGCCAACAGCCACACGGCCTGTTTCCCGCACTCACTCCTTGGAACCTCTCAACCTTAGAGAATGGGGACATTCAGTCCAATCTGTAGAAGACATCCCCCAGGATTTTGATGATTCTAGTGAGGAAAAAGAAGGAGAGGATATGATGTATGAGGCACCATCCGCCCCTGCTACTCACCCTTTTGGTCAACCTTTGGAACTTGGACCATCTAATTTTCTGGAAGACTTCATGAGAATTTTCATGAAAACCCTTTCCAATCCAACATCTTTGGCAGGATCTAAATTTAAAACTCCTTCCATGAAATCTCCTGATAAATTTGATGGAGAACATCCAGACAGATTGCGCCCTTTCTTGCAAGCCTTCAAGCTCCTGTTCCATAATGACCCTCAAACCTTCAATAACGACCGATCAAAGGTTGTTTATGCTTCTTCATTCCTAGCTGGAAAATCAGCAAGATGGTTCTAACCTTATCTTCTCATTCTCTCTTTGACAGAAACCCACTTACTTATTAATAACTGCGAAAAGTTTGAAGACCAACTCTTTACATTGTTTGGTGACCCTAATGAAACTGAAAATGCATAAATTGAACTTGATTTCCTTTGCATGAGTGATAATGGTAAAGCCTCTGAATATATTTTATACTTCAGAGCACTTCAAACTTGAGTAGGTTGGAATGATGCTGCCCTCAAGTATCATTTCAAAAAGGGACTTCCATCAAGGATTCTTGATCAATCAAATATTCATGGTCAGAAGATGACTACTTTAACGGATTTAATCGATCGAACCCTCAAACTCAACGGCATTTAGCAAGGACGACTACAATATTGTTGATACGCCAACAAATCTCAAGGCCTAAATTTTAAATTGGGACCTTCTTCACACTTACGGACAACTCAATCCTCCTCAAATCAATCCAAACCCAATAAGGGAAAGGATAAACCTCGACCAAAAGGCTCAACCCCAGGCAATATCAGAAAATTACTGGATCCGAAAGGAGAACTTAAAGAATCTGAGAGGAAGAGACAAGCAGATAATGGGTTATGTATGTATTGTAGGGGTAAGCACAAGCTAGAAGATTGTGTAAAGTTGAAGGAAAGAGAAGGCACTAGTTCAAGGTCAAAAAACTAGTAGATAGTTTACTTGTGTGCAAAGAAAACTATCTTATCTCTCCCAGTGCACAGAACCTCCATGTCTTAAGGACTGGAGTTTCCCTAAACTGCTTGAGATTCATTATTTTCAAGGAGGATACCCCCTTTAGTTGTCTTATAGACTCTGGAGCTTCAATTTCTTTTGTCAGTTTATCTTTTGCCAAGAAGTTAAAGCTGACATTCACAGATATTGATCAAACTCCAATTTATTTGGTCAAATCAGAGGAACCCAAATATTGGGTAAGTAAGAAAGTTTTATGGGTTTTAAACTTTCCGAACTTTCCCCCCTTTGAGTGGGAATTATCAGTCTTGGATGCCCCAAGAATGGACAATTCCATCCTTGGCCATGACTTTTTAATGCATTGGAATCCTGAAGTTGATTGGTCACAGGGATTGATCACCCCACACACTAAGTATATTTCTGATTCTTCAATGCAGGTCAACAGGGAGTTAAACAAACCTCCTGACAATGTCCTTCTAGAGGAAAAATCTCTGCCAGATGACTTGCAAGAATCTGATCCTTCTCTAAATGAGCAATTGGCTAACCCTTCTAGCTCAATCAATTCACTCGAAGATGATTTGAATTGCCTCAAAGTAGTTGAATTATGCTCTCTCAATTCTGTTCTTCACTCAACAGATTCTCTTGAAGATGATGAGGATGACCAAATTAACATTGAAGCCATTAAATCAACTCTGCTGGAAATCTATCATGATTTCCTCGATGTTTTTTCAATCCGCAAGGCCGATATATTACTACCTCATCGACCCTTTGACCATCAAATAGAGTTAATAGGTCCAGTACCTCCGGCAGGTCCTGTCTATTCTTTGTGGAAGGACGAATCCCAAGTTCTTTGAGACTACATTGCAGAGAATGTAGCCAAAGGTTTCATCAGAGCCAGTAAATCTCCAACCGGCTCCCCTGTTCTTTTTGTAATGAAAAAAGACCGCATCCTTAGGTTTTTTGTTGATTATAGAAATCTTAACACAGTTACAAAGAAGAATTCATACCCAGTTCCTCCTATTTCATTGCTTCTTACCCTTTTTCATGGTGCTAATTTATTTTCTAAAGTTGATCTTAGAGATGCTTATAATCTTATTTGCATTGTGTAAGGTCATGAACCACTGACTTCAATGTGCACTAGATTTGGTAGTTTTGAATATTTAGTAATTCCTTTTGGATTATGTAATGCACCATCTACTTTTCAAACTTTCGTCAATGACATCTTTCAAGATGATTTCAAAAGATTTGTTGTCATCTACTTATACAATATTTTAATTTTCTCAAAGACACTAGATGAACATATTCATCATGTTTGACAGGTTCTAAATTGCCCTTGAGATCACAGTCTCTACACCAAGCACAATAAATGCAAATTCCATCTTAAATCTATTGATTTTTTGGGGTTTACGTTATCCACTGATGGTTTAGTCATGGATGACAAAAAGGTCAAAAAGTCCTGGAATGGCCTAAGCCCAAAACCATTAAATCCCTCAAAGGATTTTCAGGTTTCTCCAATTTCTATAGAAGATTTATTAAAGATTACACTAAAACTATTTACAATCTTACTTCTCTTCTTAGAAAAGATATTCATTTTGTTTTTACCTCTAGAGCACAAAAGGAATTTGAAGCATTGAAGACTGCATTTACCACAGCTCCAATTCTTCCACACTTTGATCCTACTGCTTCGACAATTGTTGAGACAGATGCTAGCAATTACGCTATCCCAGGGGTCATTTCTCAATTCATTCCAGAAACAAAATTGTTTCACCCTGTTGCTTTTGAGTCACGCAAACTCATTGCAGCAGAATTAAATTATGAAATTCATGACAAAGAGCTTTTAGCTATTATTCATTGTCTTAAAAAATGGGGCTCTTTTTTTCTCAGCCTAGATAGTCCTTTTCAAATTCTGACTGACCATAATGCTTTGAAATACTTTATGTCTTCCAAAATGTCAACCAGGTGTCAAGCCAGGTGGGCTGAATTTCTGTCTGAATTTCCTTTTTCTATTTCCTATCTCCCAGTTAAGAACTGCATTGTCCCAGATATCCTGTCACATTGGGACATGGTTTACCCACAGCGGGGGAACACATTTGCTGACAAGAACCCAGCAAATGTGAAATCAATTTTCAAAGAATCAATGTTAACGACTCGTCAACTTAATTCAATGACAATTCAATCTTTCCAAAATCCACTATCCAACATCCTCTAAGCTCAGTCAAAGGATAATTATTGTTTAGGGTTAAAAGACAAAATACTCTCAAAGAAAGGGACCAAAAGATTTAGTATAGAATCAGGTCTATTAGTTTTTGAAGGTACAGTAGTCATACCCAACAACAATGAAATAAAATTATGGATTTTCAATATTCGACATGATTCTCCATTAGCTGGTCATTTTGGGGTTGATAAAACCTACCAGTTAATTGCAAGGGATTTCTTCTGGCAAGGAATGACCAGAGAAATCAAGGCCTATACAAGATCTTGTTATGAATGTAATAGGAATAAGGCTCCCCATTGTGGTGGCCTAAAGTTTAGTATGGCACCCAAAATACAAAACTGGAGTTATTACTATGTGCAAGATTGAAGATTTTATTATTTTAAAAAGGGGTTTTATTTAATTTATTTGAGTTTTAAATATGAAGAAATTGGTTAAAAGCGAATGCCTACGCAAAAAACAATTTATTTTATGGAGAAAACTTATTTTTACGGCCTGAAAAAGTTTATAAGTATCAAGTCTAGTCACTCAAAAACCTTGGGAAATTTTCCCAGAATTTTTACTACTTTTCTTATATTTTTAAATGAATGTTAAAGTTTTATAGAAATATTTACGTTTTTAGAAATTACTTAACTTTGATGAATTTTCACGGGGTGATTAGAGCTGCGCAAAGTACGAAAATTAGTTGGGAATGTAAAGGGGAAGTGTCTCTATCATGTGAACTTTTTCTAGATTTTTTATTATAGTTTTAAGGTTCTAATTGAGACCGGAGGTCTGGATGGACTCCGTTTGGACTCCGGACAGACTCCGCTTGGACTCCGGACGGACTCCGTACGGGCTCCAGATGGGCTCTGGCTGAGCTCTGGAGGGGAAACTTAGGCATGTGACTAGGTATACTTAAGAGCCTCTCAGACTCTAAATTGGGATCATCATACATAATCATACATCATACAGATTAATCTTTAACCACCACGGTCTCATTTTTATTACTCAACAAATTAAACAAATTTGTAATACCCTTATAACTTTATATTTTATATATAACATTTTAGAAATACTACTCAACAATTTAAATCACACTTCATACAGGGTATCTTTAGAAAGGTCTTCATCACTGGGACTTGATTATTGCTGTCTCATAAAAATTCAAATTATTATAAAAATATAAAAGTCAATCTTTTCAGATCTTTCACTGGTACACCTAAATTGTTGTTATCAGTATTTCTTTTCTCAACAGCCACAATCATTAAATCTCAATAAGCGTTAAATTTTCAAGAGTTTCAGTATTAATTTTTCATCTAATCTAAATCGACTGGGTAGCTTAGCAATTTAGAACACCTACTTTGTTATTTTTGTTGGAAGGAGGGGGTTTTCAGCTAAATCCACACATCTCCTCCGGATTCTGCTTACAGCAAGGCAACTGTAAGAGTTTACCTTACCATAGTTGGCGCCCAACATGGGGTTTGAAATCTCTAGCTTTTTCTAGGACTTTTTTAGGTCAAGGTCTTTGTTAATAGCCTGAAAGAGGCTTATTTTTTGGAACTCTAATCGATCTTTGTTATTAGCCTGCAAGAGGCTTGTTTATTTTAACGGTTTTTAAAGCTTTTCTTTACTTATTGGGATGTCTTCTGCTGTTGCTTCTGGATCTTCTCACCCTCTTACTCCCTCAGTTAGGATTGTTTCTTGGGATGTCCCAAAGTTTAATGGGGAGGAGGTTAAATGGTTCATTAGCAGGTATGAAGCCGCTGCTGCTGTTGATGGTGCTTCTCATGTGGATATGGTGAAGCAAGTTAGGTTTTTTATTGCTGATAGGGAGGTGGAAAAAGAGGTTATTTCTATGCAGGCATTCAAAGACAAGGATTGGGTTAAGCTTTCTAAAGCTATGGTTGATAGATGGGGTGTTAGGTTTACTATGATGGACCTCAATAAAATCGTTGGAGACTGGCAAGCAAAAGGTGGAGTTTCTTCTATGGCTGACTTCAAAAAGCTCTGTGTTCAGTTTGATGAAGTGGTGGAATATCTCATACTGGTGGACGAGTTAGTGCATGAGAACCAAGCAAAAGATTTGTTTTGGACAGCATGCAGCAGGAATATTCGTATGGACGTCTTGAAGGATCTTTCAAGAAAAGATTTGATGAAGGAACTTCCTAATGGTGAGCAGAAACTGCCGGCTCTGGAGGTTATTAAAGAGAACATTCAGGCCCATCTCAAGTTGTTAGCATTGGACAAATATCAAGAGTCCTGCACTCAATATGTTAGCAAGGTTAGTGAAGTTTTGGCCAAAAACAGCAATATTATGGTCAAAGCCCAGGAGGCCAAGAAGGCACAAATGGGATTACCTGCTGCAAAAGTTGAGGGTAATGTGGATAATAAGATGATCGATCATCTGGCTGATTTAACTAAACAATTAAAAATGTTTGTTCAAGAAACCCAGAAGGCCAATAAGGCCCCAATCGCTTCTTCATTGACGTTGACTTCTTATCAATTTAGAGGCCATGAAAGTCGAAATTATAATGGCAATAATAACGGTAACCGCTTCCCAGGCAATGGGAGAAATGGTGGGAATGGTGGTAGTAGTTATAGAGGTGGCTACGATGAGCCAAAGGTGTGCTCCTATTGTAATAGGAGGGGGCACAGAGCAACAGTTTGTTTTTCTCTTGATAAGGATATGGATGCTGGGAAAGTTTTATTTTATGGTAAAGTTTATAAATTTCCTGATGGTTTGTTCATCAAGCCCAGTGATGGACAGTCTCCTTCTGATTTGGTTAGAAGAAATTTAACGGCTGAAAGGAGAGCCAGATTTGAAGAGATAAATGATGAAGATGTTAATGCCAAGGGTGGCAAAAATGGTAATGGTAATGGTGGAAAAGCTGACAAAGGTAAAGAGAAAGAGGTCAGTAAAGCCACATTTTTTACTTCTTTTGGTGGTTTAGAGCTGGCGACGGTTGCCCTGGTGGAGGGTAGCTGTATGGCTGGCGAATACGATGTTAATGCTGCTAGATGAGCAGCTGCTACTAAGGCGAAGAGTAGCATTCAAAGCCAACTGAGGGCTAATCCTGGAAAGGCCAATAACAAAGTGAACCCTTACTCTAAGGACAAAAACTCTAGTGCTCAAACTGCCGCCAACAAATTGAACCCTTACTCTAAGGACAAATTATATAAAATGCAGAAGGGGATTGCTGATATGGGGCCCCTAGTTATGGCAAGTTTGATTTAAATGATGAGTCTATGCCAGAGGATGATTCGGATTCTGAGGAGGATGTACCGTTGGCGTCTCTACCCAAACCAAGTTTTAGCAGTCCCATCCCAATGGAGGGTGTAAGAAGGACTAGCAATGGATCAGTATTAGTGCAAGAAGCTGGTGATAGAGTTAGGGTTATAGAAAGTGAAGATGGCTCTGTTGGACCTCAAGAGGTACCCAGGGCCAAGGTTGTTAAATCAAAGGTCCAGTATGAGCAGCCAGTAGTTTCTGGTCAAGCTAATGCGATGGACAAAGTTTTGAATAGGGTGAATCAACTGCGGATTCCCTTATCTTTGGGGGAATTATTTACAATTAGTCCGGCGCTTGCTGAAAAGCAAAAGAAGCATTTGACAAGGCGTCGGGTTTCCACTGGAGAGGTGGAATATATTTGTGAAAATTCTGAAAAGTTTGGGGAAGATGTAGATACACATTTTTCCGCTCCCCTGGGTTACCTGGTGGTAACTCTTAAGGGTAAAGAAGTAAAGGCCTTGGTCAATTCAGGGTCTCAAATTAATTTTATTTCATTGGAGCAAGCAACGAGTATAGGCTTTCCAATTAAAAGTGTAACTGGGGAAAACCTCAGAGGCATTGGAGGGCATGCAACAGAGCTGATGGGTACAGCTGAGCATGTCAGGTTAGGCATTGGTGGATCTGTTGGTAAGGTTCACTTTTATGTGGCCAGAGGAGCAGTCAAAACTGTTCTTGGTGGTCCTTTTTTGATGGATTTTGAGGCCAGGATAGGGTATCAAGCTGGCATGGGGATTAGTTTGGAAATCACTGGTGAAGATATGCGGAGGTTACATATGCGGTTAGAGCCTCCTGGAGATGAAGGTTGGGAAACACGGCCAGGGATTACTACTCTGTGCCAGTGTTGTGTTTGCACCAAGAAGTGGTGTATAAAACAGACCGCTTCTGGTGAATTATGTTTGTTGGAAAGGGATGAATGCCCTCATTTTTTGGGGTAGCATGGGCTGATCACTCTAATTTTGTAATCTCTCCTCAGGATGAGATCCCGGATTGCAATAGGTCAGCTCACTTGGAGATAATTCAAGTGGATTCTCAATTATTTTCTGTTAATATTAGCTTGGAGTGCAAATATGTTTTGGACTTTTCTATATGTTTATTGGATTTACCCTGTTTTTCTATTAAATTTAAAAATGGTGAAAAATGCAAAATGGGTCAATTTAGGTTGGATAAAAATTGGAATGGTATGTTTTATGACCTCCAGCAAGACGGTAAACTGCAAAAATCTTATCAAAACCCGATTAAAAATCTCAGTATAATTAAAACACAAAAAAATAATTTTTGTGAAAATTCAATTCCGGTCCTCCAGCAAGAGGTTAAACTGCCAACTTTCTTTACGGACAATTTACTGTTGGATAAGGGAAGCAAAGGTGTTGGGAAATCTGTTTATAAATTAGACAAGGGAAAGGAGAAAAGGGTAAAATTTAAAAATGAAATAAAATATTTTTCTAATTTTTCTTATTCCAATTCTGACAATGAAGAAGATTCATTTGATGAAATTTTTAAAGGCGATACAAAAGTAAATGCTTACCTCAAGTTTATTTAGATGTGGATGCAGACAAATATAAGAAAGTAGCAAATAAAGTTCGACCTATTAATGAACCGCTACCTGCCAAATTAAATCCACCCTTGAGAAGACCAAGGTTATCAAGAAATCCTTATGAAAGTCCCTTGGTAAAGAAGCCGCCTGAATTTTTTGAGACATCAAGAATCACTTTTGAGAGACTGGGTGTTGTTAATTTTGGACCTGATGGTTGGTTGTCTGGAGAAAAGAAGAAGTTGTTGTTGGATGTGATGGTCAAGCGAGAGAAGGCCATTGCTTTTGTAGAAGAGGAGAGGGGTTTGTTGAAGCATTCCTATGGGGAGCCTTACAAGATTCCTGTGGTATGTTATGAACCGTGGATGCAGAAACCAATTCCTATTCCGGCTGCATTAAAAGAAGCCTATATTGAAGTTGTCAGAGAACGGATACGCACTGGACTGTATGAGCAATCAACGTCAAGTTATTCTAGTCTGGTATTTTGTATCAAGAAACCAAATGGCAAGCTTAGAGTTGTTCATGATCTTAGGGAATTAAATAGGGTTACAATAAAGAATGCTGGGATACCTCCTAGTGCTGAGGAGTTTGTTGAAGCGTTTGCAGGGAGAGTGTGTTATGGTTTGGGAGATATTATGGGTGGATATGATGAGAGAGAGTTACATCCGGACTCAAGGCCTCTCACTACATTCGATACACCACTAGGATGTTTACAGTTAACAAGATTACCTCAAGGAGCAACGAATTTGGTTGCAGTTTATCAAGCTCAGATGGCTTGGATCCTTCAAGAAGAAATTCCACAATATGCTGGAATCTTTATAGATGATGGAGGAATTAAGGGACCAACAACCGACTATGATAACCAGGTGTTTGAAGAGAATCCCGGGATAGGTAAATTCATTTGGGAGTTTGCAATTACATTAGAAAGAATCTTGTTTCGAATTGAAGAGGCTGGATTAACTATTTCAGGTTCAAAATTTTTCATTTTGTGTGCCAGCCTTAGAAATATTAGGGCATGTGGTATGTAGAGAGGGTAGGATTATGTCCAAGAAGAAAGTTAACAAAATTCAGTCCTGGCCAAGAGCCAAGAATATGACCGAAGTTAGAGGGTTTTTAGGCGTTTGCGTATATTTTAGAATGTTTATCAAGGACTTTTCTTCCTTGGCAGCTCCATTGAGGCGGTTAACGAGAAAGGATGCAGGCTGGGAGTGGGATGAAGAGTGTGAGATGGCGTCTGTGAAGTTGAAGGAGGTGGTGGGGAAGGATTTAGTCCTGCACAAGTTGAATTATGGGAAGGATGCTGGCAGAATTTATTTAGCATTTGATTCAAGTCAGGTTGCAGCTGGGGCGGTTTTGTCTCAGATGGATAAAGCTGGTTACATCAGGCCAGTCAGGTATGAATATTTAGTATTTACTGAGGTCGAATCAAGATATTCTCAACCAAAATTGGAATTATGTGGTGTGGCAAAAATAATGAAGAAACATCAGCATATTTTGTGGGGGAAAAATTTTGAGTTGCAAGTGGATGCGAAATCGTTAATCCAGATAATTAATTCCCCAAGTTTACCGAACGCACCCATGACAAGATGGGTAGCTTTTATTCAACATTTTTTGTTTGATTTAGTTCATAATCCTGGAAAGAATTTTACTATGCCTGATGGTTTATCAAGGAGACCACCCACTGAAGAAGATTCAGACTCAGAAGAGTTCGATGAAGATATACCTATTATCCAAGCCAGCACTAAAGGAGCTGAAGACTTTCCATACCTCCCCCATGAGGTTAAACTGGCAGTATTATTGTGTTTAGATTATGGTGATGATGACCTCCACCAAGAGGATAAACTGGAAAATAGTTTTTATGTTAATAAAGGTGTTGGAAAAGGTGTAGATAAATTCGGCAGAGAAGAGGTAGAAGAAGATGGATTGGTAGCGTGGGATAGTAGTAAGTTAAGGAATGGTATATATGTTGGAGAATTAGAGAATTTAATTAAAAAGGTGGATAAAGAGAAAGAGGTATTTTTGAATACGGTTTACAAAGGATCCAAAGGTTCAGAAGAAAAATGTCCACATAGCTCGATTAAAGATTTATTTAGGGGACAACGCTTATTGGCTCATTCATGTGCAGTTGATATTGGTGATAGAGAAGTCCCTATTGATGTTATATTAATCGATTTTCAAGATGAAGTCTGGGGTCAGACTGGTTTTTATTTATTGTTAGTCAAATATTTGTTGACTTTAGAGAGACCAGAAGATTGTGAAGACGATGAATGGGTGGCTATCAAGAGGAAGTCATCTACCTTTTACCTATCTGGTCGAAATTTAATGAGGAGAAGGTATCCAAATCCTCAAGTAGTTTTAACTCAACAGAAGGGGCAAGAATTAGTTTTGAAATCACTGCATGAAGATCTCGGGCATAGAGGCGTTGGAGAAACATTTAGAAGATTTTCTGATCGATTTTGGTGGCCTGGCATGAAGATGGCTGTTAAACAGTGGGTTCAGTCATGCGAAGAATGTCAAAGACAAAGTTATTTAAGGCCAAAAGAGCCTGGACGCGCTACCAGAGAAAATACACTCTTTGGGAGAGTCAGTTTGGATGCCGTTCATATCAAAGAGGGACGGTATAAATGTTTAATTTTAGGCAGAGACAACTTATCTTGTTGGGTAGAGGAAGTGCCTCTTATTAATTTGACTGCCAAAAATGTGGCAGAATTTTTGTTAAATAATTGGGTGTATCAATATGGAGTGATGAAATTGGTGACGGTAGATGGAGGTCCTGAATTTTGGGCTGAGTTTAGAGAGGCTGTATCTGAAATTGGATCAAAGGTTAGGGTAGCAACCCCATATTATCCTGAAGCTGAAAGCATGGTTGAAAGAGGGCATCAAGTAATTAAGGATGCTTTAGTTAAAATGTGTGGGACAAGTGCCGAAAAGTGGAGGCACTATTTACCTTTAGTTTTATTTGCTGATCGAATCACTGCCAAAAGGATGACCGGATTTTCTCCTTATGAACTTGTTTTTGGACAGAAAGAAGTTTTACCAGTTGATTTAGAAGCTGAATCATATCTTGGAGTTGACTGGAACACGGTCAAAACTACTGATGAATTATTGTGTGCAAGAATGATGCAGCTAGAAAAGAAAGAAGAATATTTAGAAAAGGCATATTCCCGGATGATGAAGATCCAAAATCAATCAGTTAGATATTGGGATGAGCAGTTGGCACATCAATTAAGGAAACCTTTGAACCCAGGAGATATGGTCTTGGTGTATAATAGGAGTTTGGAAAGTCAGTGGGGAAAGATGTTTGCAGATAGGTGGAATGGACCGTATAAAATCAAGGAGCAAGTTTCCGGCGGTTCATATGTGTTAGAAGAATTGGATGGAGTTGAATTGAAGAAGAGGGTAGCAGCCAATCAAGTGAAACGGCTCTATCCTAGAGGCACCAGGAGTGCCGAAGTCTCCCTCCGCTATGAGGATAAACTATGATATCAACAAAATTTTATGGATCCCTCCGCAATGAGGATAAACTATGACATTTATCAAATTTTATTAACCTCTGCAAAGAGGATAAACTATCTTCTTTTTATCAAAATACTTTACTGTTGTTACACTGCATATGAGCGACAAAAAATTAACCAAATTCAAGAAAACCTTCTTTGAAATTTTCGAAATTTAAAATTCTTAAAATATGGTTGAAGATAGTGTTGGAAAATTTTTAAAATTTATTGGAAGAAGTGTTCACAGGGGAACCTTCTTAATTTAATATTGGCAAGTGTGGGGGTAATTGATGGGCTGGCTGCTCTATACACAATCATCCCATAATGTTTGTTTCCAAAATTTTCCCTGTTTCTAGTTGAATCCTGGATTTGTCTTTTAATTAAAGGAAGTCCACTAAGACTATAAACTGGAACGAATCAAGAGACACCGCTCTCAAAGCCAGATTCAAGATTTTTTTTATATTTTTAAATTTTGATTTTTTTATGTTAGATTGTGATTTCTTTTCTTAAAATATATATTATGAATTATTGCAAAGGTGATGCTCACTGGTTTTCTCTAATCATTTTTATAAACTGGAGGGAGCCCACCCAGTGATCATCATTATAAAATTATCTTCTAAAAACTTTCTTTTATTTTATTTTCTTTTCAATTTCTCAAAATTGTGTAACCACATCAAGTTGCACTTGGATGTGGGTATGATGTTGAGGGTACGGCTCATCATATGGCTGGGGGCATCTTTTAAAAATTTTATTTTGAAATTTTTATTTTTATTATTACTTTTTTATCTTTCTTTTCACATTCGTTTATCTTTCTTTAAAAATTAAATTTTAACTTTTATTTCAAAACTATCTTTTCTAAAATCTTTTATTTTAAATTAAAAACAAAATTAAAATTAAAAAATAAATAAAAATAAAAAAAATAAAATACATAAAAAATAAAAAAATAAATAAAATAAAAATAAAATAAAATAATTATAAAAAAATTAATTAATTAAATCAAAATGATTATATTTCTCAGTTTTATTTTTTTTAGTTTTATTCATTTAGTTAAGACAGGAAAAAGGGTCTAGGGGAACTCAATACCTGTGGGATTTTACTTCAAGATATCTGTTAGTCCTCCAAGACTTTAAACTGGCTACTGTTCAAGATGTTCTTTAAGTTTTTTTATACGTATTTTGGATCTGTTAGTCCTCCAAGACTTGAAACTGGCTAATTTTCAAGACTGTCATTAAAGATTTTATATTGGAGCTATTAGTCCTTCAAGACTTTAAACTGAATTTCAAGGATGTTCAAGATTTTATGGATATTTTTAGAGACGGATTTTTTTATTTTTTTATCAATCAAATGTTAGGTCCACCAAGACCTTAAACAGGAGTGTTATCAAATGTTAGGTCCACCAAGAACTTAAACTGGACTATTATCAAGTTGTTGGGTCCACCATGACCTAAAACTGTATTTCTTATCAATCAAATGTTTGGTCCACTATGACATTAAACTGGATTATCAAGTTTATTCAATCTTTGCTCAAGCCTAGGCCTTACTTAGGAATATTTCAAGTTATTCATGCACTTAAACAATCTTTTTTCCACCAAGACCATAAACTAGCAATCGATTATATGTTTGGTCCACCAAGACTTTAAACTGGAATGTCAATATTGTTTGGATAACTCAATTCAATCTTTTAATTTATCACTGTCCACTAAGACTCTAAACTGGTTATTCAATCATTTCTGGAATTGGGTGCTGATAAGCTTTAGGAGGTTAAAAATTTAGGTGGTAATGATGCTAAGGAAAGCATAATGGTTAATTAGGTGAAATTTGTGGCGCTTTAACATGGTCTAAAGATAATATTATTATTATTGGAAGCCTGGCAAAAGTATTTTATAGGTTGCTATTTAGCAATGGTTGAAATTGTGATGAAGGAATCAGAAGTTAGGATGGTAGTTGGATTTTAGGGAATGATTTTTAGTGCCTCAGTGTTAGGCCATTTTTGGTTTGAAGCTTGGAGGACCTTATGGAGAGATTGGAATCATAGAATTCGGCTCAGTGGGGGGCCCTATGAGGTTGGAATCAGGAGTATTCGGCTCATAGGAAGATCCACTCTCTCAATGCTGTGACAAGAAGGAAGACTGGTATATGGGAGTCTGAAGGGATTCAAACCTTGCTCTCAGTATTGGAGTCATCACAAGATTTATATTATTTATTATTTTATGTTATGTTAAGCCAGAGAAGAAAGAAAAAAACACTTATTTTAAAGTTAAAGAAGACCAAGCTAAAACAAAATTTTATCAAGTTATACTGTTAGAAAAGATAATTTCTTTGAAATTGTTCAACATAATTATCAAAGCTTTGCATTAAAATTCTTCTTTTAATGAGGTCTTCATGGTTATTAGCTTGAGTTTCTTGAAAATAGGCCAGCATTTTTTGTTTCAATTCATTTGTAAAGTCAAGAAAAAGATAGCGATGAAAATTTGGATAATGATTAATATAGTCCGTCTTCACTTTGCAAAAATCATCAGTGTTGGTTATTTCGACAGCTAGAAGTTCAAATATGTTATTAAGTTATAGGTTTAGTCAATTTTGATTTAAAAATTTTTTTTAGTAAGATAATAGGGTCTTACATTTAGAGCCAGGAAACATAGTCTCAGCAAATTTGGTTGGGGGCACTGGCGTTATAGATTAGGGTCTTGTGAAGGCAAAATTAGGCCAGGATCCGCTGATGAAGATTGAACTTTTGATGTTGAAGCTGTTTTTGATCTTATTTGTTTTAAGAAGACAGGAATTTTTTATTGCTTTTTAGAAGTTTTGGGATCAGGGAGAGCTGCTGGTCCTAAATATACATTTGTTTTAGAAGGAACTATTGGCCGGTTACATTTGACTTTTTTCACACGGCATAAGTTGCAAGCGGTTCTGCCAGGAAGATCAGGGTTGGACATTAAACAAGGTACCTGGTAGAAAGCGCAAAGATCACATGGAGCAACAAGTTCTTTGAAAGACATATTGATGAAGATGAATTTTAAAGTTGATTGAAGAAGATGGTGGTTGAAGGTTAAAGATGAATATTGTGTTCGATCACTTATGCAAAGTTTAAAGAATGAGGACATTCTCAATTGGAGGGAGGATGTGGTGGCCTAAAGTTTAGTATGGCACCCAAAATACAAAACTGGAGTTATTACTATGTGCAAGATTGACAATGTTATTATTTTAAATAGGGGTTTTATTTAATTTATTTGAGTTTTAAATATGAAGAAATTGGTTAAAAGCGAATGCCTACGCAAAAAACAATTTATTTTATGAAGAAAACTTATTTTTACAGTCTGAAAAAGTTTATAAGTATCAAGTCGAGTCACTCAAGAACCTTCGGAAATTTTCCCAAAATTTTACTATTTTTTTTATATTTTTAAATGAATTTTAAAGTTTTATAGAAATATTTACGTTTTTAGAAATTACTTAACTTTGATGAATTTTCACGAAGTGATTAGAGCTGCGCAGACTACGAAAATTAGTTGGGAATGTATAGGGGAAGTGGCTCTAACATGTGTAATTTTTCTAGATTTTTTTATTATAGTTTTAAGGTTCTGATTGAGACCGGAGGTCTGGATGGACTCCGTTTGGACTCCGGACGGACTCCGCTTGGACTCCGGACGGATTCCGTATGGGCTCCGTACGAGCTCGGACGGGCTCTGGATGGGCTCTGGCTGAGCTCTGGAGGGGAAACATAGGCACGTGACTAGGTATACTTAAGAGCCTCTCAGACTCGAAATTGGGATCATCATACATAATCATACATCATACAGCTTAATCTTTAACCACCACAGTCTCATTTTTTATTACTCAACAAATTAAACAAATTTGTAATACCCTTATAACTTTATATTTTATATATAACATTTTAGAAATACTACTCAAAAATTTAAATCACACTTCATACAGGGTATCTTTAGAAAGGTCTTCATCACTGGGACTTGATTATTGCTGTCTCATAAAAATTCAAATTATTATAAAAATATAAAAGTCAATCTTTCAGATCTTTCACTGGTACACCTAAATTGTTGTTATCAGTATTTCTTTTCTCAACAGCCACAATCATTAAATCTCAATAAGCGTTAAATTTTCAAGAGTTTCAGTATTAATTTTTCATCTGATCTAAATCGACTGGGTAGCTTAGCAATTTAGAACACCTACTTTGTTATTTTTGTTGGAAGGAGGGGGTTTTCAGTTAAATCCACACATCTCCTCCGGATTCTGCTTACAGCAAGGCAACTGTAAGAGTTTACCTTACCATACCATCACTGGAAGCATGGGTTGCTTCGACCACTTCCTATTCTCTCTAAACCTAGGGAATCTTTATCAATGGATTTTATTTCTCAACTTCCTCTTTCTAATAATTTTGATGCTATATTAGTAATAGTAGATAGATTTTCAAACATGTCAATTTTCATTAAAACCACTACTACTGCTACAGCGGAAGATTTGTCAAAATTGTTTCTAGAGTATGTATTTTCCAAAAATGGCTTACCTAATGATATTATTTCAGATATAGGCTCCTTGTTTGTATCCACATTCTGTACTCAATTGTGTTGACAAATCAATATCATGAGGAATCTCTCCATGGCCTATCATCCTGAAACTGATTGGCAAACGGAAAGAGTCAACCATATTCTTGAACAATACCTTCAAATGTATGTCAGTTACCAACAAGAATATTGGACACATGTATATTATTGGCCGAATTCGCTTATAATAACTCGACTCATTCTTTGACAAAACAATCTCCTTTCCAAACTGTTTATGGAAGACATCCTCGATTCAACTCAATCCATGTAGGAACTAGTCATCCTGTGGAACATTATCTTCGAAGCATATCACAACTCCAAGAAGAACTTAAATCAAATTTGGAATTAGAAATTTGAAGGTACAAGGAACAGGCCAACCAACATTGACAATCTTCTCCTTCTTTTAAACCAGGAGAAAAAGTATGGCTTGGCACACAAAACATTCAAACAACTTGACCATCAAAGAATCTGGCTGAAAGGAGCTTGGGACCATTCAAAATCGACTCCGAAGTCTCTAAATTTGCATTTCAACTCAAGCTACCTCCTAAATGGCAGGATATTCACCCTGTTTTCCACATATCTCTCCTGGAACTGACTCTAGAAACATACCCGGGCAGGAACCAACCTCCTCTGGAACCGGTCAAAGTAGGAGACCATCAAGAGTGGGAAGTAAGCCATATCTTTGATTCAAGAATGCGCATGGGGAAATTTCAATACCTTGTGGAATGGGAAGGCTTCCTTGATGACTCAGACAAAACATCCTAGGAACCAGCCATCAATGTTTCTAACGCCCCTGAACTCCTAAAATCTTTTCATCTTAAATATCCTTTAAAACCAAAACCTTAGAAATCTCTTTTATTTTTTCTCTTCTTTCTCTTTTCTTTTTCTTTTTTTAAAATTCTAAAACTTCTTCTCTTCTAAAATCCTTACTATGTTTTTTCTTTTCTTCTTTCTTCTTCTCAAAAGCTTTTTTCAACCATCTTTAAAAATAAATAAATAAATTAAAATAAATAAAATAAAATAAAATAAAATAAAATAAAATAAAATCAAAATTAAATTAAATTAAAAAATTAAAAAGTTAAAAAATAAAATAAATTAAAATAATAAAATTAAAATCTTAAAATTCATTCAAATAAAATCTTAAAAATCAACAATTCCTTTAATTTTCTTTCTTTTCTCTTTTCTCTTTTCAAACTTTTCTTCTTTTCCATTATTTCTTTTTCTTCAAACTATCAAAATTTTTCACAAACTCAATACAAAAATCATTCTCAAACTTCACTTCAACCTTTAAATATCTCTTTTAAAATTCTTTGAACAAATCAATTCTTTCTTTCAAATTGTTTTTTTTCAAAATCTATATTTCTTCTTTCTTTTCAAATACCAAAGTTCCTTAAAAACTTCAATAAATAAACTTTCAAAAATAACAATCTTTTCTTTCATTAAATTTTCATTTCAAACATAATTGTTTCAAACAACTTTTTCTTTTTTCTCACTTAAATTTTTTCTTTTCAAAACTTAAACTAAAATTCCTTCAGTTAAACATTCTTTCTTTTCTTCTTTCAAAATTTAAAACAAAATTTTATTCAAATATTTTCTTTTCTCAAAATCTTATAAAATATATATCAAAATTTTCAATAAAAACAACAAAATAAAAAATAAATAAATAAATACACAAATTGCTTTCTACTTTTTTCCTTCCATTTCAAATTTTCTCCAGTATTTTCTCCCAAACAAACTTCTTCATTTTTTCCAAAACCACTCTTATTTCCTTCCTGCATTTCTCAAATACATCCTCCTCTCCTACCGGTACCACTTCCCCAACTTCTAGTAATTCTTCAGCTACGTCGAAGGAGGCAGCATTGACTATCTTGTCGACCTCACTGCTTAAATCTTTGATGAATCAAGTTCGTCGACCCTTCCGAGGTTTCTTTGACCATACCTGGTCAAGAGTGTCTTTGTTGTCCTCCCTCAAATCAATCACTGGTTGATTTGCCTCATTTGGCAGCGATGGCGCAGCTTCCACAATTGGAGCTTCTGCAATGACATCTGAATTGTAAAATATACGGTCATCAGTAACAAAATTTTTTAAAATAAAAGAATAACAGACTTACTTCAAACAATGTGTCAACTTCTAAAAAAAAATTTGGGGTGACTTCCACCGTCACTTCCTTCTCCTCTTTGTCATCTTTGATGACAATTCGCAGCTTATTTGGTGTCCGTCTTGAGATGGGAATTTCACCCTCATCCTCTTCAAATAACTCACCCACCTCTTCTTCCACCCCTCGTTTTTTACTTGTGGCCTGGGTTACCCAGGTTGCCACGGTATCTTCAACCTCCTCCTCAATCTCTCCAGCCAACTAATTGTCCCCGACCAATACATCCCAAATATCTTTGACCACCTCTTTGGTCTTTGGTATTACCCAATCTTTGGTTTATGTAATATGAAATTCGATTTCCACATTTTTTGATAAGGCATCACACATCACCTGTCTCCAGCGGAAAAACTTGCATTTCAGGCGAGGACCTCGTGTTGCCGTTCTTTCAACCCAGAAATATTCCATTGATTCGCAGGCTGTGCAGGCTTGGGAATATTTACGGGTAATGATTCCACCATCCACTTTGGGGTGTGGAGGCGTGGGAGTTGGGGTAGGACAAGTCAACATAATAAAGTATAAAGTAATTAAAGTAAGAATGGAGAGAAACTAGTGTGGGAAAGTATGTCTCACTCTCAACGGAGCTTGCGTTTTTATACCCGGGCATCTGTCACGCGCCATGTGACACTCAAGGCAAAAGCAGCTCATTAAATCAATAATACAGAGGTCTAAATCCATACTCAAAGAGCAGAAAGAAATTCTACATAGCAACTGCAACTTTCCTTTGTGTACTCACTATTCAAATGTGCTAGTCTAAACTTTAAATCTAAATTAGTCAATCTCTCAATAGTGTGTTTTAGTCTTTTCCTCAATAAGCAACACAAAGCACAATAGTCAATGTAATAGTCTGCTAAAATTTTTATTAAGTATCTGTGGGCTATTAAAAGGTGTAGTGAGCATGGATGGGATGGTTAGTGGAGGATGAAAGAGTTAACGGATGTTAGTCAGGAGGGTCCAGGTGTAACGGGTGTATTTTGGTGTTCTGTGGTGTGCGGAATATTGGATGGGTATGAGGTCAATGTGAGGAGGAGTAAAGGATATAAAAGGGGTTGGATTTTGGTTCGATATTCTTTAGAATTAAGTTATAAAATGTATATATAGTTAATAGTGGTAAAGCTTCAGGTTAAATGATTATTATTGTATCTTTCCTTATTTTTCTTAGTAATCATTCCTAAATCCTAAATCTTTGATTATCGAGTTTTAAGCCCTTTGTGAGATCTTAAAAATATTAATATTACCCTTAAATTATATTAGAATTCTTATCAAACATATCTCAAAGCAGTAGCTGTTTCTTTGAGTCATCTTCAAATCACTTCCTCAAACATTTCCTCTGTGCTTCGAAGAAGTTTCTAAACTACTCTCCTCATCTCACTTCCAGGAACACCCTCGACCTTGTGCATAGGTTGTCAGGTGACAGTCACTATCAAGGATGTGGGGATGTGGCCAAGTGCGGAAGACTTTGTGGAAGCTATTTCTAGAAGGGTGATATTATGGGTGGTTATGATGAAAGGGAACTTCACACCAATTTTTGGCCACTTATGAGACTCCTCTGGGAAGATTTCAGCTCACTATGTTGCCTCAAGGAGCAACTAATTCAGTAGCAGTATATCAAGCTCAAATGGCTTGTATTTTACTGGATGAGTTTCTGAGTCATTCTGGTATTTTTATTGATGACAGTGGAATTAGAGGACCCTCCACTGATTAAGGAAATGAGGTGCTGAAGGAGAACCCAGGTATAAGAAGATTTTTTTGGAATATGAAATTACTCTAGAGAGAGTATTGTTTAGAATTGAAGAGGCTGGTTTGACCATTTTGTAATCAAAGTTCTGTTGTTGTGTTCCTGCTCTGGAAATTCTGGGTCATGTGGTATGTAAGGAGGGAAGGATTTTTGTAAAAAAGAAAGTTAATAAAATTCAGTCATGGCCAAGGCCCAAAAATACTACTAAAGTCAGGGGATTTTTTGGAGTTTGTGTGTATTTCAGGATTTTTATTTAAGATTTTTCTTTGTTTTCTTCAACTTTAAGAAGGTTTTCCAGGAGAAATGTGAAGTGGGAATGGTCTGAAGAGTGTGAAGAGGCCTTTCAGAAGTTGAAGAAGGTGGTGGCTGAAGTTATTATTCCTCACAAGTTTGATTATGGAAGGGAAGCTGGAAAAACTTATTTGGTGGTGGACTCAAGTTATATTGCTGCTGGTGCTGTTTTGTCTTAGGAAGATAAAGCTGGGAAGGTCAGGCCAGTAAGGTATGAGTCTGTGGTTTCTAATGAGGTGGAATCTAGGTATTATCAGCCAAAGGTGGAATTGTGTGATGTACCAAAACGTTTGAAGAAGCTACAAACTTTTTTGAGGGGGAAGCGTTTTGAGTTGCAGGTGGACACAAAATCACTGGTTCAAATGATCAATACACCTAGTCTTCCATATGCTCCAATGACTAGATAGGTGGCATTTATTCAAAATTTTTCTTTTGACCTGGTGCACAAGCCAGGTAAAACTTTTACAATTTCAGATGGATTATCAAGAAGATTACCCACAGATGAAGATTCAGACTCTGAAGAATTTGATGAATATTTCCCAGTGGTTAGGGCAAGCACAAAGGCTGCTGATGATTTTTCTCTCCTACTTCATGAGGCTAAACTGGATGATAATTCTCTCCTCCCCATGAGTCTAAAATGGATGATCATTCTATCCTCCCCCATGAGGCTAAACTGGAAGATTGTTCTCTCCTCCACCAAGAGGTAAATTTGGCTGGTTCTGATTTTGACTCTGGTGATCAAGATTTTTTTGTTGATGAAGATGGAACCATTGTTTGGGATGGCTCAAAATTGGAAAATGGTGTTTTTGTCGGTGAACTGAATTATCTGAAGATTTAGTGGAAGAAAAGGATGTACCAAAGTTTATGGATTAGTGTCCTGGATGGGCTGGTTGTGTTTCTCATGTGTAAACTGGAGATTTTGTTGACAGGGTTGTACCCTTGGATGTTGTTTTGTTGGATTTTGAAGATGAGACCTGGGGTCAGACAGGGTTTTATTTTATTATGGTTGAATATCTGTTAACCTTGGAGAGACCAGATTTTTGTGATGATGATACTTGTATGGCAATCAAGAAGAAGAGTCCTGGCTTTTATGTGTCAGAAAGGAGGTTGATGAGGAGGAGACATCCAAATCCTCAGGTAGTGGTGACTCAAAAGGAGGGTCAAGAGTTGGTATTGAAGTCTTTGCATGAAGACCTTGGTCATAGAGGCTTTGGGGAGACATATAGAAGAGTAGCAGATAGATTTTGGTGGCCAGGTATGAAGTTGGCTGTACAGGGTTGTGTTCAATCTTTTGAAGAACATCAAAGAAGAAGTCACTTGAAACCAGAAGAGGTTGGCTGTGCTACTGGTGAATCAACTGTGTTTGTAAGAGTCAGTTTGGATGCTGTTTATATTGAAGAGGGCAGGTATAAATACTTGATTGTTTCCAGAGATGATTTGTCTGGTTGGGTTGAGGCGATGCCTCTTGTTATTTTGAATGAAAATAATGTGGCAGAATTTTTGAAGAAGGAATTGGTGTTTAGGTATGGGTTGATGAAGTTGGTGACTGTTGATGGTGGGCCAGAGTTTGGAGCCAAATTTAAAGAAGCTGCGGCAAGTATTGGTTCTAAAGTCAGAGTGGCTAAACCTTATTATCCTTAAGCTGAAAGCATGGTTGAAAGAGGCCATCAAGTTATCAAGAATGCTTTGGTGAAAATGTGTGTAGATAGCGATGAAAAATGAAGGCATTATTTATCCTTGGTCTTATTTTCTGATAGGGTCACTGTGAAAAGGACAACTGGATATTGCCCTTATGAATTAATTTTTAAACAGAAAGCTGTTCTACCAGTGGATTTGGAAGTGGTCTCTTATCTTGGAATTGATTTGGATGATGTGTGCTCAAAAGAAGATTTTTTCTGTGCCAGGATGCAACAGTTGGAATGTAGAGGGGAATGTCAAGAGAAGGCATACTCTAGAATGATGAAGATAAGAAATCAATCAGTCAGATACTGGGACAGGAAGTTGGCTCATAGACTTAGGAATCTCTTGAAACCTGGTTTTCTGGTTTTTGGTTTGTAATAGAAGTTTTGAGAGTCAGTGAAGAAAGATTTTTTCTGACAGATGGAATGGACCTTACAGAGTCAGATCTCAGGTGTCAGGAGGTTCTTATGTTTTGGAGGAGTTAGATGGCGCAGTCTTAAGGAAGAAAGTGGCTGCTGATCAGGTAAAGAGATTTTACCCAAGAGGTACTAGAAGTGAAGAAGATTGACTCTGCAATGAGGATAAACTATTGAACATTCTTTAAATTTTTGATTTTGGTGATGCTGTGCATCTTTTTTGTTAGAAACTTTTTTTAGAAGGTTTCCATGGGTGGGGCTTCTAGATTTTATTTTGGCAAGTGTGGGGGTAACTTACAGGCTGGCTGCTCCATCAACAGTTACCCCAGATTTTCTGTTTCCAACCCCTTCTCTTAATTTGGTTGAACCCTAGTATTGGTTTCTTTTCACAGGTTTTAGTCCTCTATGACTTTAAACTGGAAATTCCTTTGGTCTTCAAGTGCCGGACTCTTCACTCTTATTGGTTTTGGTTTATTGTGTTGGATGTTGTGTTTTGTTGGTTAGAAGGTACCCAGGGGGGGCTTCTAGATTTTATTTTGGCAAGTGTGGGGGTAACTGATGAGCTGGCTGCTCTGTAGAAGAGTTACCCCAAAATTTCTGTTTCAAGTATTTTCTTTGTCCTAGTTGAATCCTAGTTCTGGTTTTTTATGGAGGTTTCAAGTCCACTATGACTTTAAACTGGCTTACTGGTACCGGAATGGCTTCTTTGGTTTTGGTGGTGGATCACTTTTGGAAATCCATCATTTTTACTTATTGGAGGGAGCCCACCCAGTGATCATTTCCATGGACAGGACTCCCTATGGAGCCAGAATTTGTCTTTTTATTTTCTTCAATTTTTTTGTCTATGGTAGTGTTTGATGGTAGTTTTAGATTATTTTCTTTTTTTCTCTTTTTTTCTTTTTATTTTTTATGGGGGTTATTAGGATATAAAGAGGGAAAAATCACAAAATTATATTATAAGGTGTCACCATATCAGTGTCACCTGGTTGTGGGAAATCATTGGTTGGGAAAGGCTCATCAATTGGCCAGGCAATGCTTTTCTCTTCTTTATCTCTATTTCATTTTTTATTATTTTCTTTGATTTCTAATTATATCATAATTTCCTTATTTATGTTATTTTTCTTAATTTATTTTTATTCACAATTCATTTAAAAATTATTTAAGGGTGTATCCACATCAAGGTGCACTTGGATTTGGGTAAGGTATCAGGGGATCAGCTCAACAATTGGCTGGGGGATACCATTTCTCTTATATTTTTGGTTAATTTTGTTTATTATTCTCATGTCCTTTTTAGTATAATTAGTAGTTTAAAATAATTAAAAAAATTAAAAAATATAAATATAAATATAAAAAATAAAAATAAAAATAAAAATAAAAATAAAAATAAAAATAAAAATAAAAATAAAAATAAAAATAAAAATAAAAATAAAAATAAAAATAAAAATAAAAATAAAAATAAAAATAAAAATAAAAATAAAAATAAAAATAAAAATAAAAATAAAAATAAAAATAAAAATAAAAATAAAAATAAAAATAAAAATAAAAAAAAAAAAAAAAATAAAAATAAAAATAAAAATAAAAATAAAAATAAAAATAAAAATAAAAATAAAAATAAAAATAAAAATAAAAATAAAAATAAAAATAAAAATAAAAATAAAAATAAAAATAAAAATAAAAATAAAAATAAAAATAAAAATAAAAATAAAAATAAAAATAAAAATAAAAATAAAAATAAAAATAAAAATAAAAATAAAAATAAAAATAAAAATAAAAATAAAAATAAAAATAAAAATAAAAATAAAAATAAAAATAAAAATAAAAATAAAAATAAAAATAAAAATAAAAATAAAAATAAAAATAAAAATAAAAATAAAAATAAAAATAAAAATAAAAATAAAAATAAAAATAAAAATAAAAATAAAAATAAAAATAAAAATAAAAATAAAAATAAAAATAAAAATAAAAATAAAAATAAAAATAAAAATAAAAATAAAAATAAAAATAAAAATAAAAATAAAAATAAAAATAAAAATAAAAATAAAAATAAAAATAAAAATAAAAATAAAAATAAAAATAAAAATAAAAATAAAAATAAAAATAAAAATAAAAATAAAAATAAAAATAAAAATAAAAATAAAAATAAAAATAAAAATAAAAATAAAAATAAAAATAAAAATAAAAATAAAAATAAAAATAAAAATAAAAATAAAAATAAAAATAAAAATAAAAATAAAAATAAAAATAAAAATAAAAATAAAAATAAAAATAAAAATAAAAATAAAAATAAAAATAAAAATAAAAATAAAAATAAAAATAAAAATAAAAATAAAAATAAAAATAAAAATAAAAATAAAAATAAAAATAAAAATAAAAATAAAAATAAAAATAAAAATAAAAATAAAAATAAAAATAAAAATAAAAATAAAAATAAAAATAAAAATAAAAATAAAAATAAAAATAAAAATAAAAATAAAAATAAAAATAAAAATAAAAATAAAAATAAAAATAAAAATAAAAATAAAAATAAAAATAAAAATAAAAATAAAAATAAAAATAAAAATAAAAATAAAAATAAAAATAAAAATAAAAATAAAAATAAAAATGAAAATAAAAATAAAAATAAAAATAAAAATAAAAATAAAAATAAAAATAAAAATAAAAATAAAAATAAAAATAAAAATAAAAATAAAAATAAAAATAAAAATAAAAATAAAAATAAAAATAAAAATAAAAATAAAAATAAAAATAAAAATAAAAATAAAGATAAAAATAAAAATAAAAATAAAAATAAAAATAAAAATAAAAATAAAAATAAAAATAAAAATAAAAATAAAAATAAAAATAAAAATAAAAATAAAAATAAAAATAAAAATAAAAATAAAAATAAAAATAAAAATAAAAATAAAAATAAAAATAAAAATAAAAATAAAAATAAAAATAAAAATAAAAATAAAAATAAAAATAAAAATAAAAATAAAAATAAAAATAAAAATAAAAATAAAAATAAAAATAAAAATAAAAATAAAAATAAAAATAAAAATAAAAATAAAAATAAAAATAAAAATAAAAATAAAAATAAAAATAAAAATAAAAATAAAAATAAAGATAAAAATAAAAATAAAAATAAAAATAAAAATAAAAATAAAAATAAAAATAAAAATAAAAATAAAAATAAAAATAAAAATAAAAATAAAAATAAAAATAAAAATAAAAATAAAAATAAAAATAAAAATAAAAATAAAAATAAAAATAAAAATAAAAATAAAAATAAAAATAAAAATAAAATAAAAATAAAAATAAAAATAAAAATAAAAATAAAATATGGGTTGTAATGGTCAGTGACCAGAGTTGAAGGTAAATTTTGGGAAGAAGTGGAAGAAGCGGGGATAGAGTGTTGGAAGGTGTGCTTTATTATTCTAGACATCTTCCAGTGGTCATCAAGGAGCCGGTTTCTCAGATTCATTCAATTTCATTTTATGGACCTTTGAGAGCAAAGGCCTTAAGCATGTTTGAACACATCATGCTTAGGTGTTGTTTCATGTTGGTGTCATCCAGAGTTAAGGTAGCTTATAGAGTTTGGCCAATCTCAATTGTAGTTTCAGGAGGCAGGGTTCCAACTATACAGAAGAATTGGATCAGTAATTATTCTCTGTAAAAGAAATTGGATGTATTAATTTAGTACTTACAGATTGGGAGCTTTTAAATTTGTATGTGGCCAGAGTCTGGACTGTTGAAGAATGTTGAATGGATGTTTAAGGAGGATCAACCAGATAGAGGTATGGATTCTAATGATCATTCTCTAAATGGTGTTGGGAAGAAGGATGAAAAGGAGGGCGTTCCCGTGGTCTGGTTGGAGCAGCAGCACTGCTGATATTGTTGTGGATATTATTATTTCTTGGCCCAGTTGGGTTGGACACTGGTAGTGGAGTAACAGGGTTGTTGAAGGAAGGACCAGGGAAAGGTGACCTGGAAGCTGATTGTAACTTGCTAGAAGAAGATCTAGAAGAAAAGGAACTATCAAAGGAATAATTGTCAGCCAGAGGAGAGATGTAGTTAGTTCTTCTAGGTGGAAAAGGAGATTTTTTTTTAAGAGCAGAGTTGCGTGCTCTGGTGTTTTCAGGAGGTCTGTCAGGCTAAGGTCAAGTACAAGGACGTGAACTAGCTTGAATAGTCAGTTGTCTAGAAGATTTTAATGGTCCTATATGAATACTGTAGTTTTAATCCACTAAGTTGTAAAATATAATCAAATATAAAGGTCTCAGTAATATAATTCTCACTATTCTTATATATGGCTTACAATCTTTATAGTTGGTAGAAAAATAGATTATTTAATTCAGATACTATTCAAAAGTCTTATAAAAGTACTAATTGATATGTATTGTAATTTATTTGGTTATATTGGTTGAATTGTAATGATAAAGAATGAAGAAATACAACCCAAAAACCTCCTTCTTTTATACACCCTGAGTTCCCCAATGATTCCCTTGATGTACCACCCAATACACAGTTAATGACGCCTCTAAACAACTAATAGACATGCCCATCAATATTCCTAGTAACCCATGACATAATTAGAAGAGTAACAACCGCCAAAATCCTGTAATAATAAGGGAAATCCATCAAAATTAAAGAAAAAGACAAAAAGAGAGTATATGCGTATAAAACAATAATATTAAAGACTAAAGGAGACTTTTTAAGGTTAATAATAGCTTAATAATAAGGGGGATTGACTGTAGAAATAATGGGGCTAATCCTGACATTATACTACGTGAAATTCCCATTCAAAAATAACCAAAATTGACTGAGAAACCACCCAAAAGTTTAAAAAAGAGCGTGAGATGTGGGGTAACTACATGCAGTTCTTGGCAGGCGCTTGCACGGGTAAATCCTTGACTAAAATTAGGCGAATTTAAGCGTGGTGATGAAATAAAGTGTTAAGAGTGAGGTTATTAATGAAATTAGTGCATATAAACAAGGTCAATGCATTATTAATTAAGCTAGGACACTAAATAAGCGCCTGTCGCCTATTTTAGTGTGTTTCCCCACAGTGGGCGTAGAATGTGGGGTAATTATAGTGTGAAAAAGCTAACTTTGCTAAAAATGAAGCTATTCACACGGGAAAAAAAGCAGGCAGTATGTGGCCAGTACACAGAAGCCATTTCTGGCATAAAAAACACCAAATTTGAAAAGTGTTATTTTTATCCATTTAAATAGCCAAATCAATAGTTCTAAATGAGCCCAATTGATCTTTCAAAGCGCAATTTTGATATTCTCAATTTTATAGCGCATATAGTCAACTTTTAAGTGAAATAAAGCGCATTTCTTGTTTTTTGCATAAAACAATGAATATAACAGCTTTAAGTGTACTTAAAAATTATGTAGCCTTATACTTAAGGTTCTTAAGATTACCCTAACATATTCTAACTTAATATTAAGTACATAAGACCTATAAAAGGTGGATATATGCGTGTATATAAGGTGTTATAATGGCATTTTTTTGTGTATTATCATAATTTTACTTATGTATACTATTTGTGTACTCTTATTTATTATTCCCATGTATAGTTCATGTGTTTAACATAACTTATAATTAATTTTTACTCAGTCCTGGAGATATACAGGCTGACACTCGCCCACCCAAAAAAACAATAAAAAAAATGATAAGTTATACATTTTATTTTATTAATTTGTAATTTTTCAGGTATTCAGAATAATTCTGTAGCATTAAAGATTCAACTTTAAAGAAATAAAACATAATAAAATATTATGAGTACTGGTTTATTAACCCCTCAGCTGGTTGAACAGAAATTTATTTCTGTTTAAATTTTTTAAGAAGGGTGGATAAATTAGAAATTTCTTTTTCAGGTATCCATTTATCAAATTCATTTGATTTCCCTTTAAATCTTAGTAAATACTCAGTTCCTTTTTCTTTAGTAAGGATTCTTTTCTTGAGTATTTTTTCAATCTCTGCTTTTTCCACAATTTCTTCAGGTTGCTTTTTAGGCCTTCCCCTTCTTTTTGGAAATAAGTCAGGATCATTTGCATGGTAAGGTTTATTTTTTAGACTTCCAGGAATATTATCCAAATCACAGCTTAGAGAGATTTTCATCTCATGGTCTTTGACCAATCCTAGTTCATTTGAACCATGAGCAAATGCCATAGGATATGCTTTAATCAATCTCAAAATATCTTCTTCTTCAATTTTTGAGAGTTGAGGACTGAAAGAGGCCTTTTGGATTTCATTTTCCAATTCAACCACTTCATTGGTGGTTCTTCCACCTTGCAGTTGTTCTTCTCTAGGAGAAATGGTATATAATGAATTTTCAGAACATACTTTGAATTTTCTTTTACCATTCACGCTTATGGTGAAACAACTGTTTGCAGGATCTAGTTTAATGCCAAATTTTGTCAATAAATCATTGCCAATAATAAACCAATCACTACAATTATTATTATCCATTACTACAAATTCACAAACTGCTCTAACATATCCATTATTATATTTAAAGAATACAGCAGTTTTATATTTGCCAATTGGATTTAATACTGAACCAAAAACTCTCCAGTTCTTTGTCTGAACAGATTCTAGTTTTTCCTGGTACTTACTATCAATTTTCATTAATGTATTAATTGAAACTACACTACCTGCAGCCCCAGTGTCAAGAATGGCATTCATTTCTTTTCCACATATGATAATAGGTGCTCTGATAGGTGTTATTTTGTAAGTATCATGAGATACATCTTTAATTATTTCAGCTTCCTCTATGGAAGTTAAAGATGTGTCTGTATGAGGTATAGCATCATTCAGGAACATTATATCCTGTTCTAATACAAATATCTCATTTTCATCATCACTGTAAGATATGTTACTTTTGCAATCCTCACTAGATTCCACATTCTCATCTTCATGATTACTAGGTTCAGAATTCTGTGAGGTTTCAATAACATTTATTCTCTTCTTACACGTGTGACCCTTAACCCAAGGTTCATTACATTTGTAACAAGTGTTATTTTCTTGTCTCTTAGGGACAAGGGGAGCTGAAGGTTTTTTCTTCTCCACTGGTAACTTACTTGTAGTGGGTTTTACCACGTCAAAACTTTGTCTTTAATTACTATACTTGGTTTCATATTTGTGGTTTAATAATATTTCATTACATATATTAATGAACCCAGAGGTATCTCTGATGGTTTCAGTTCTAGCTACCATAATGTCTCTAACTGATATAGGTAACTTATATATTATCTTTTCTTTCCACTCTTCATAATCCATTTTTGGATCCATGGCTTTCATTATTTTTATTAAATTCCTTAAAAATACCATAGGTTTATCTCCATCATTTGGATTATATCTGGCCTTTTCATAAAATCTTTGTTGAGTGATTCTAAATTTTGGGCCACCAAATTGCCTTTCAATTAGTGCCTTCCATTCATTCCAGGAGTAATTAATTCCCTCACTCAATACAGATTCAAACCATAATAAGGCCACATCTGTAAATAAAGATATTAACTTTGAAGTAATTTCTTCATCAGGTAATTTGTATGAAAATTTTAAGTTATCAATTCTTTGTATGAATTGTTGCCAATCAGATTTTGAATCCCCGTCAAAAGAAGGGTACTGATCTAACTTAGGCCAGTTCTTTTGGCTAGTTTTAGCTTCCCTAACCTGACGAATATTGAGTAATTCACTCACTTTAGAAAGATGATCATTAATTTCATCTTTTACTGATTTTATATTCTCAGAGCCCATGACACTATGTTCATGTTCCATCATTGGTTTATCATCAGAGTGTTTTATAAAAACTGGTACTCTTTCTACATAAGAGGTATTATCCTTTATTGTTTCAGTATTTTTCAAAATGTTGGCTACCTCAATTTCTACTCTTTGTAACCTATCCTTTATTACAGGTACATGAGTTAAAGTATCATTTACATTTGAAAAAGACAATTTTACACGTCCCTCTATGGTGGCCATAATATTCTGAGAATGTTCTAATTTAATTTCTAAATTTTTAATCTCAGAATTTAATCTTTTGTTTTCATTGATCAATTCATTATTTGAATTCTCAATATTTTTTAACTTATTGGCTGTTGTACTCAATGATTGTGTGATATTTAATAATACACTTTCTGTATTATTGTTGGACTCTCTAGAGAATTCTTCCAATTTTTCAATTCTTAAAAATAATTTACTAATTATTTTTGATTCCATTGGATTTTCTTTCAGAAAATATTCAATTTTTTCTGTTTCCAATTCAGAAGATTCATCATCAGGGTCAATTTTTTCTTCATTTGATTCCATTTTTATATTAATAGTATTTTCCTGGTGATCAATAAAACTATGTACATTGTCCTCATGTAATGACAAGTCTAACATGTTATTTTCAAATGAATAATTTTTTAAATCCTTATCAATTATATCCAATAACTCTCTATCAATTTCATTACCTATAAGTAATTCATTGTTAGGATTATATAATTGATTTTGAGAAGATGGATGACTTACCATGGTCTTATTCCATTTCCCCTGCCTCTCCTTGGCTTTCCCCTGTAAGGGTGACTGCTGGATCCCTGTTGAGGAGGACTGTTTTAGTTTTGGGCATACCAATCCCACTTCCATTTGCTTACAGTTATCTTTTGGTCCTCTTCTGGGACTGGAGGTGTTGCTGTGGTATTTGGTGCCACTGGTTGTTGATGAGACCTTATATCCACTAGAGCCTGGTTGACTTCTATAAAGCCCTGTGCCGCCCTTTTCTCCAGATTGTTGATCTGGTCTAACATATTGTTTACTCTTATTGTTAGTGTATTCAGTAGGGTTGGGAGGGAGTGAATTTGCTCTTGTAAGGTGTTTTTGGACTTCTTTATTGACATTTGTTTTAAGAGCTTTTCCTTTTCCTCCATGGACATTGGTGGGGTGTTGTTTATTGTTACTGGTGATTCTTGACCCTCCATTTGGATGTCCTGTAACAGGTCTTTCAGCTCTAGTTCTTAAGTTATAAGGTTTTGCCTTATTACTTACAATGTCATTGTTGTCACACATTTTTACGTGGAATTTTAGAGAATTGAAAGTTTAGATTTGAAAAACTTCAAAAAATGAGTTTAATCAGTATTTATTATTACCACTGAAGACAATTTTATTGCTTACTTATTGGTATTAAGTGAATTTTTAAGTGCCAAAAGTCAAATATGCTTTTATGTGGTCACTTGATTTAACTGGTCTACAATATGTAGCCGTGTATTTATATTTAAAAAAGAAAATTTGTTAGTAAGATTCTTTCTAAATATTAAATGAATTTTACAAACCAATAAAAAGGGATTAAGAGTCCTGTAAAAAGAAAACAATTAATCAGTTTAATTGGTTATTATCTGCAAAGATCACAAATTTAATTGGTCTATTGACAGACTCCCACTAAGAACAATTATATGTTAAATTAGTGGTAAAATTGATGATTCAATATCACAATTTTATTATATAACAGGGCATCTTTTTCTGAAATCACTATATAAGTGACCCCAACCTGTTGTAATTATCCAAATATTTCTATAGGGATATTATTTACGTGCACCTTCTTTTGAAAATTTCACTTACAGGATTATAACAGAATTCTTGAGGAAAGGTCCCCGATTGTCAGGCTAAGGTCAAGTACAAGGACGTGAACTAGCTTGAATAGTCAGTTTTCTAGAAGATTTTAATGGTCCTATATAAATACTGTAGTTTTAATCCACTAAGTTGTAAAATATAATCAAATATAAAGGTCTCAGTAATATAATTCTCACTATTCTTATATATGGCTAAAAAAAACTATCTTTATAGTTGGTAGAGAAATAGATTATTTAATTCAGATACTATTCAAAAGTCTTATAAAAGTACTAATTGATATGTATTGTAATTTATTTGGTTATATTGGTTGAATTGTAATGATAAAGAATGAAGAAATACAACCCAAAAACCTCCTTCTTTTATACACCCTGAGTTCCCCAATGATTCCCTTGATGTACCACCCAATACACAGTTAATGACGCCTCTAAACAACTAATAGACATGCCCATCAACATTCCTAGTAACCCATGACATAATTAGAAGAGTAACAACCGCCAAAATCCTGTAATAATAAGGGAAATCCATCAAAATTAAAGAAAAAGACAAAAAGAGAGTATATGCGTATAAAACAATAATATTAAAGACTAAAGGAGACTTTTTAAGGTTAATAATAGCTTAATAATAAGGGGGATTGACTGTAGAAATAATGGGGCTAATCCTGACATTATACTACGTGAAATTCCCATTCAAAAATAACCAAAATTGACTGAGAAACCACCCAAAAGCTTAAAAAAGAGCGTGAGATGTGGGGTAACTACATGCAGTTCTTGGCAGGCGCTTGCACGGTAAATCCTTGACTAAAATTAGGCGAATTTAAGCGTGGTGATGAAATAAAGTGCCAAGAGTGAGGTTATTAATGAAATTAGTGCATATAAACAAGGTCAATGCATTATTAATTAAGCTAGGACACTAAATAAGCGCCTGTCGCCTATTTTAGTGTGTTTCCCCACAGTGGGCGTAGAATGTGGGGTAATTATAGTGTGAAAAAGCTAACTTTGCTAAAAATGAAGCTATTCACACGGGAAAAAAAGCAGGCAGTATGTGGCCAGTACACAGAAGCCATTTCTGGCATAAAAAACACCAAATTTGAAAAGTGTTATTTTTATCCATTTAAATAGCCAAATCAATAGTTCTAAATGAGCCCAATTGATCTGTCAAAGCACAATTTTGATATTCTCAATTTTATAGCGCATATAGTCAACTTTTAAGTGAAATAAAGCGCATTTCTTGTTTTTTGCATAAAACAATGAATATAACAGCTTTAAGTGTACTTAAAAATTATGTAGCCTTATACTTAAGGTTCTTAATATTACCCTAACATATTCTAACTTAATATTAAGTACATAAGACCTATAAAAGGTGGATATATGCGTGTATATAAGGTGTTATAATGGCATTTTTTTGTGTATTATCATAATTTTACTTATGTATACTATTTGTGTACTCTTATTTATTATTCCCATGTATAGTTCATGTGTTTAACATAACTTATAATTACTTTTTACTCAGTCCTGGAGATATACAGGCTGACAAGGTTCTTTTGGAGGCCTTCTAGAGATGTAGGAACTTTTGGGGTTGTCTGAGGAAGAAATTTTGTGTGTATGCATTTCTCTGGGAGCACTAGGAGGTGGTTGCATAGAGTTTTTGGTGTTTAATGGTGGATTTTGGCTGTTATCTGGATGAATTTGGGAGTTTTGAGCCTGATTTTTGCTTTCGTGGAAGGTGGGCCAGCCGCCTGGACTCAGTCTAGCAGCCTGGAAGCTAATTTTGAAGCTGATTTGGCTAAAGTTTCTGAGGTAAAAGCAGATTCTTGAGAAGATAAAGCAGATCTTTTAGGGAGTGTTTTGGGAATAGAAAGGTGTGATACTCTGGAAGGAGTGGAAGATAAAGAACAGGAAGCAGGTCCAAGTTCTGGTAACCTGGTAGGAGATCTGGAAATATATTTATGAAAAGGTAAATGTGAAGGTATTGGATAGTTGGTATCTCTGTCACATCTTTTCTTTTTAGAGTTTCAAGAATCACAGGCTCTGTTATAGAATTTGGCCTGAGGAGTAGGAAGAGTGAAGGTACAAGGCTTGCACATGCAGATACACTGTTTACAAGCATAGTACTTTGGAGAGGTGAAAAAGGGAAGGTTCAATGGGTTAAAATATGGGAATCCAGCCATGATATGTGAAGGAACAAGAATGAAGAGAAAGGAGATGAAAGAACTTTTTATCAGTGATGTGTAGATGATGAAGAAAGAGTGGACATTCAGCAGGTGGGCTGCGGAGAATTGTGCATGGAGATGGCTCCCCCCTTATATGCAAAATGTGTTTTAGTCCTACAAGAATTTAAAGTGAACCCCGTGGTTAGTCCATCAAGACTTTAAACTGAACACTGGTAGTCCTCCAAGACTTAAATATGGCTGGTTTTTTTAAGATTCCTTTGAGATTTCTATGTTTTGTTACTACTGTGGATCTGTAGTCTGTCAAGACTTTAAACTGAACACTGGGTTAGTCAGTCAAGAATTTAAAATGAACACCATGGAAAGTCTGTCAAGACTTTAAACTGAACACTGTGGTCAGTCCATCAAGACTTTAAACTAAAAAATGGTATAGTCCCCCAAGACTATAAAATGAGGATGGTTTAATGATTGAGTCCTTCAGGACTATAAACTGATAATGGGTGTTGATGTGATTCTGGCAGAGGTCATCCAAGGGGGAGTCTCTGAATTTTGTTAAGGCAAGTGTGGGGGTAACTGATGAGCTAGCTGCTCAGTAGAACAGTTACCCCAGAATGTTAGTTTGTTTCTTTGGTCTTAAGGTTTTGATCTCTGCTTCTGTTTTTTTGATTCAGGTTTTTCAGTCCCAAAAGACTATAAACTAAGGGTTGTTGAGTCCCCCAAGACTATAAAATGAGGGCTGTTAGTCCCCCAAGACTTTAAACTGAGGAAGTTTTTTTTAAATTCTTTTAAAATCAAAATTTTTGGGCAAGAAGCAGTTACAGAAAAGAATCAAGAGATGTAACAAAATGTTGAGAATTGGTTTTGAACTAGTGAAGGTGGTTCTTTCTTTTCTCAAGTTCCTGTGGATTTCTGGAAGGAGTGTATTGGAAGTAATATAGAATGATCTGCTTCTGTTGAGAAGAATGCTGTTGGAATTCATCTTTGATGGTGGGCAATGGATTAGGTGGGGGTGCTTCAATAGTTCCCACATTGTAATCATCACTTTCAGGATGGAAATGAACTGGAAATTTTTCAGATTGAATTTCAGTATGAACAAGTATTGGCTTACCATCAAAAGGACCAGGAATGGTAGATCTAATGGTTTTAGCCAGGTTGACACTCTTTTTTGAAGGGTGTAATTTGTTGACCAGTCTGGGTGTCAGTATGGATGCTCTGGATCTTTTGGTGCTGGTAGAAGTTGGATCTGGCTGTAGGGGAAGAGAAGATGATGAAGAGGAAAAAGGACAAGGTCTGAAACAAGTCTTCTTCCTAGAGTGACAGGAATCACAGGTGGCTCTGTAGGGATGAGCTGGTGGTGTGATGGCACAGATGAAATTTTTGTCAATGCAGTATTGGCAAGGACCCATTTCAGTAGCAGATTTGGAAAGAAAGATGAACATGGTAGTTGTGATGAAGGATAATGTGGAAATTATCTATTGGAGGGAGGATGTGGTCTTCCAACATTGGCAAAGCTCTTTGTTGGTCTACTTGGTGTTGTTTTGATATGCCTTAAATGGCATTGTTTAATAATTGGGTGATTTTTCTGGAATTATTCTACAAATATTGGAACTGTGGGAATATGGATACTACAAATGAATAGCCCCGGTTTTTCTCTATATTTTATGTCCTGTTGACATTTTTCTGATTTTAAGTATTAAAAGGATTATTTCTCATTTTTCATTTAAAAAGATAGTTTTTTAATTTTTTTTTGTGTTTTACAGGCTAGCCTTAAGTCTTAGGGTTAAGTGCTTAGAATCATCAGAATGAGCTAATTTTTCTCTAAATTTCATGTTCCAATGTTGTTATAGCCTAATTATGTGTTTTAAATGTTTTAGTAGTCTAAGTAGATTTTTCTAAGTATTTTGGGTATTTTTGGAGGTTTTTGGTGGTTTTCTGGCTTCAGCGTGGTCAGGCTGCCTCAGGCGGGCCTCCCAACATTAGGCAGACCACCTTCCTTGGTTCTAGAAGGCCGGGAAGCATTTTTAGAGGGGTTTTATGCATTTTGGTGCACAAGAACACCAAATTTGTTGGTGTGCATGAGCTTTTAGATAGTAGTCTGTGTGTACATAATTTATAAGACAGTTTGGGGCAAGTTTAATTATCATACAACCATCCTGAGGAAATATCCTTGTTCCTCACTCAGTTTTCATTTTTTTCTGGCTACAATTGGCTTTGTTTGTTGCAAGGAGAGTTCTTCATTTAACTTAACTTGGCAACTGGCTTCTCTGGTGTAGTCTTGCAAGCTATATCAAGTATTATTGCTGTCTCTGGTGTGGATTTGCAACCTACATCAAGTATCATTTCTCTCTCGGGTGTGGACATTGGTCTACATTTCAGTTCTTTCATTTGGTAGTTTGTCTGGAGACTACTTTCTTGGCTGATCAGGCACTCAAGTGTGTTGGAAAAGAGGATTTAGCAACAGGAACCAATTTAATGTAGCAGGTAAATCTCACTTTTTTTTTCTAAAGGGACAGGGGTTTTTCATTCTGGGTTTCTACTCCATCTCCCTTGTTCAAGGCCTATAGCTAGTACTATAGGATTTCCTACAACGTACCTTTTCCTTTAAAAAAACCCCAAAATCCACCTATCACTGCTGTTGGACCTCTGTTAAAAATCTTCTAGACCATCAGGACCCTTTGAAAAAAAGAAACAACTCTCTGAGGTCTCTTAATTTCTAAAAATCTTTTATAACAATAAATAAATACAACTTTTTTAAATTAAATATCTTAGCTTTGATAGAACTTAGGTGGAACTCTCAATGATAACCTATGCATGACTTTGGTTAATCCTTTGTTAAACTGTGAGAAGTTCTTTTAATTTCTTGAAAATTAAAAATAAGTTATTATAATGCAAGTCCAAGTTTATTTTTTTAACAAAAATATTTTTTCTACATGATATGCATTCATGGGAATAAATAAAAAAATTTAAATTTTAAAAAAAACATTATTTCATATAGCTGTCATTTTATCTTCAATTATTATTGAATGATTTTACTTTCATTTGATACACTGAAAAAATTTTACAGCTATCTTTATATTCCTATAATATCTATAAATAATTTTCTAGAGCTCCTATGGATACTTAATATACTTTAATGAAAGAATAAAATCTCTTTTACATAAAATTATTGCAGGTACTTCCTAGTAACACATTCTTTAATATAGATCTATTTGTTTAAGTTTAAATCATTTCCAATGCATAAAAATAGAAGTTTTTAGAATATAAACATAAAATATTTTTCAAAAATTTGAATTTTAATCAAATCAACTTATTAACTTGTATTTCTGCTTTAATCCTCACTGGAAATTGATAATACTCTCAGTTGAAATTAATTTAAGTAAAAATTTAATTATTCATGTATTGAATTTTGATTATTAAAATAATTAAGAGGATATATATAGTTTTTTTTCTAGAAAGTATTAAATATATTGAATTATTAAATGTATAAGATAATTTATTTTTACCTATAGGTTTCATTATCTTATTTCAAATAAAGAATTGAAAAACAATTAACATATATTTATAACATGAGGAGAGGGTGCAATTTTAGTGCTGTAAAATTATCTTGTAAACTTATTTATCTCACCAACCAAGAGTATGATCCTCTACAATTTTAATTATGAAATTTTGAATCAAAAAGCTGAATTATTTTTACATATATTTAAAAGTATTTTAATAAATTGATGCTAATCAGAACTTAATTTTTATAATGGTAGCAAATTATATTGTCATGGTTCAAGTTATCTATTGTATCTTTCTTACAAAAAATTTCTATATAGATGTCTTTCTACAAATAAAATTATGGATTTATGAATAATATCAGTTCTATCTCTTTGGTAGAGTAGTTGAATTTTATAAAAGCCTGAAATTTGATCTTTTGCACCTCTTCTTCCATGGAAACACTGTAAAATTTGTGAGGTGAATCTCCAGATAAACAGTATTTTTATCTCAAATATAAGAATTAAATTAACCTATACTATAAAGCTAAAATTTTGAAGAAATATTTCTCTATTTATTTAAAAATTATTTTCATAACTTTAGGCACATTTTTTATGTTTTTTTTATGGAAGGAATTCACTGAGTGGTATTTTTTTTGAGTTTTCTAGATCACTTCACCAACTGAAAGTATGCCAAAAAATATTTATGAAATTAATAAAAAGGATAATCTAAAATCTAGATATATATTTCATTTACCCATAATATAATATATATATTGTCTTAGTAGCTAATGAATTGGTAGAATTTTAAAAAGAGAAAAATATTTTGGGGATTTTTTTTTCCTTTTCTTGCATTTTTTATGGCCGCAAAATGCATTGGAATCTAAAAACCTAAAGATATATGCTAATTCTAAGATAAATTATCAACTATTTTTCATTTAAAAGTGATTAGTGTAATTAAGTTGTGAAAGTTCTTCATTTAGTCAAAAAGCTTCAAAAATAATTACCATACTTTAAATTTTGGTTTTCCATGTTTTTAATTGTAATCAATAATAAATAATTTAAGTTTTCTGTTCATTCTATTTTTTTAGAGAAAATTCAATTGATTGAAATATATCATTTCTAATTCTTGACATTCAAAAAATACATCTAGGAGAAATTCAGTATATATTGTGTTAATAATAAAATTACAGTTTTTCAATTCTGTAAAAACAGTTGTAGGTAATAGAAAAAGTCAATGATTTTTTTATATGTAATCTGAAAGTTTTTATTAACATTATTTTAATTAAGAATTGTGATATTATTGATAGTTTTTTATTGATCAACTTAAATTAATAAAGTATTATTTAAAAAGTTGTATCAAAAAATACTGTGCATTGAGTAGACTCATGGAAGGATTTTTTCTGGTCCATTCAGTTATACTCACACTTTCACTATGTTTTCAATATAGATCCATTATTATTTGTGTGATACTTCAAGTGAAAGTTCAGTATTACTTCAGTCTGAGTTCCATCTGATTTCCATCTGACTTCAAGTTGAGGACTTGCTAGAAAGTCCCCCCCAAATATTGTGTGGTGTTTGTGATGAAACATTTTTTGAGTTAACTTTTTAGTGTTCGATTTTCTGGAGGGCATTATAAGATTGTTATTTTACAATAAAAGATATTAAGAGGCTTAAAACATAAAGAAAACATGAGAAAAAACATGCCTGATTAGAATGACGCAATATAATTTTTCAAATCTCAGTAAAGGGTGGGTGCCAAGGATTGATAAGGGGATGGTGGTAAAGGTGTCACATGTGAAAGGGACAGGGTGGGAAAGGAAGGGATGATGTGGCCAACATGCAGTTGTGAAAAAACTATTGGGAAAAGTGCTGATTTGAGGTCATAACTGACACCCATTTTTGAAATAAGTGACCTTTTTGCAAAATTTAGGTGCTGATTTGGTTAGAAATCTGCATTTAAGTTAAGTGAAGATATACCAGATCTGAAACCCTCTGTTTAATTTAAAATTAATTCTTTTTTGGAAAATAGTTCAATTTTTATTTGAAGCCAAAATTTGGTGGATAAACCCTTTGCATTCATCACTGCCTGCATTTTGGAAGGTATATAGTCAATAATATTATTGAGAAGCTTCTATGGGATGTCACCCTAAGCTTTGGCTACAGCCTGAAATATTTTATCCAATTTTTAAGATTGATTTAATTGGTGGTTCTTTTACTTAAGCTCCATCCAAACATTCTCTATTAGGTTTAAGGCTCGAAATAAAGAAGGCAAGTTTTTAATTTGCTTCAATTTAACACTAGTTCAGAACTCACAATTGATTTTGTAAATATGGATGGGAGCATTATCTTCCATCCAGGTAGAGTTATTTCTTGGATCAATTTTCTCAATCCAAGGAATAAAGGATGCTAATTAGAAATTTTGGACAAAATTATTAGCTTTTTGTTGCTTTGGAGATAAGATAAATAATAGAGATTTAGCTGAATTAAAGAAAGTCCCCCAAACCATTATGGAGAAGCACCTGGCTTAGATATGGACTGGAGACAAGAAGATTCATATTGTTGATGTTTCTTTTTCCAAACCAAAGTGGATCCTGCAAGTTCTGAAACCTCAAAAGATGATTCATTGTGCCATATAAAATATTTCCAATCATCAAATTTATAGTGCAAGTGTTTATGAGTAAATTTTAATTGTTTTATTTTGTGGATTTTTTGGACTAAAGGAGTTTTTTAAAGCCACCAGTTTAAAACAACAAAGCTCATGAGCTTATTTTTGAGTGGTTTGGAGTGAGACTCTGTTAGCTACACACTCAGAGTTTTAGCCCAACTGGGCTCAGAATTTTTTTTTTTTTAGCATTTGGGAAATTTTTTAGATATTATGTGCACTTTGTTGCTTAGGGTTACTATTTTGTTTTGAAGTTTCAACTTCACCCTCTAAGTTAAACTTTTTAAAAACACTTTTTAGAGTGGTGTGAGGTATACTGTAATGACTCCATATTAAAGTTGTGTTGGAAACTCTATTTTGCATACAAAAAATACTCAGATTTTTTTTCATATATCTATTTTGACTTTGAGACATTTCCATACCAGGAACAAACAGTCAAAAATTATATTAACAAACAACTTTTTGAGTTTTAAGAAATCATATAAATAAAAGTAACCACATATATGATTAAAAGAAGTTGATCAAAAATGGTATGGTAGATGATTTGATTGATTTGTTGGTGGTTGATGGAAAAAAAATTAAATGGTCATGATGATTGATGATATGCATTAAAGTGCCAGATACCTTGTTCTTGTTGCTCTACATTGAACACAGGCTGACAAATTATTCATATTAAATATTCAATATAGTATGAAATATATTTTATGCATATTCATATTTAAATATATATTATTGTATGTATAAACTTCAATATGTAATATGCATTCAAATTGAGCATGTATTATCCAACCTTGTTGAGTATGCATTATTTATGGACTCATTTTGAATATCTTCAATGCATTAATATTGAGTATGAATAACAAAATCATATTGAGTATGAATTATGCATTTTCATTGATTATTTATTATGAATACATAATAAAAACTTGTCATGCATTCACTATGCACCAAGTAAGATATCCCTGATGGTGATATTCATGTGCAGGTTTGTGAAATTCTTGAAGATGACATAAGGACTAAAAAAAGAAGTGTGAAAAGACAGGTTTAAGAAAAAATCTTTCAACAGTTTTAATTTTTATTAAAAAAATTCATTTTTTTCAACTTTTTTACTTTTACTTTTACTTTTACTTTTACTTTTACTTTTACTTTTACTTTTACTTTTACTTTTACTTTTACTTTTACTTTTACTTTTACTTTTACTTTTACTTTTACTTTTACTTTTACTTTTACTTTTACTTTTACTTTTACTTTTACTTTTACTTTTACTTTTACTTTTACTTTTACTTTTACTTTTACTTTTACTTTTACTTTTACTTTTACTTTTACTTTTACTTTTACTTTTACTTTTACTTTTACTTTTACTTTTACTTTTACTTTTACTTTTACTTTTACTTTTACTTTTACTTTTACTTTTACTTTTACTTTTACTTTTACTTTTACTTTTACTTTTACTTTTACTTTTACTTTTACTTTTACTTTTACTTTTACTTTTACTTTTACTTTTACTTTTACTTTTACTTTTACTTTTACTTTTACTTTTACTTTTACTTTTACTTCTACTTTTTTTTTTGAAAAAAAAAGAAAAATTATTATGGTTATAAAATATTTTTCTTGCACTTACTTTTCTTACATTTATTTTTCTAAACTTATGTACCTCCCTAAAATATAACCAACTTATGGATGGATATCCCTGTTGGAAATATCTTACTTGATGTGTATTGAACTTATAGTCACTGGACCCTAATTCTATAATGCATGTGTAATCAAATTCTCCAGTTGAATAGTGTAAAACTGGAAAAACACATTTTTCAACTACTGTCATGTATTTTCAGATTAAACTAGCCTGTGGACCTCATCGACAATTTGTCACCAATTAAAGAGATATATATGTTTCTTTGATTATTGAATGATAGAAATAGTAATTACTTAACCATTTGAGAGTTGATTTATCAATCCATTTGTTTTCAAGGGGATAAAAAAGATCTTTAATCAAAATAATGAAAAAATAAATAAATTATAATCTACAATGGGAAAAATGAGCTTGTTTAAAAGAATTCAAGACTTTTCTAATAGTAGTGGGAAGACGGTTGGAAGATAGCCAGAAAAAAGATGCAGAGATGTCTTTCTGCTCAAATGGGCCCAAAATGGGTTTTACTTATTGATCAATGAGTAGTTAAAGAAGCAGGAAGTGTTAGGACCTGTGAGCATATCCCACATATATGTCCTGTGGTAAGAGCATGCACTATTGTTCATATAAAGAGACTTCATATGTAGTTTTAAAGTTGATGGTATGATAGTAAAAAATTTTCACTTTTTGTCTTATGAAATTTAAATAAATATCAATTTTAATGGAATAGCTAGCCTTCAAAAAGACTAGAAGTATGATATTCAAGTCATATTTTACTTAAATATTCTATATTTTATTTGTTCTGAAGGCCCTCTTTTCTCCATCTTTCTGCTTTTGATTTCCAAATGCATGAGTGAAGTTGGCTGTAACCAAGCTCAAAACTTTGTATCAAATCATAAGCAGAACTTGTACATCAGATACGCCTTTACAAGTAACTACCTCTCAATGAGAAATATAAATGTATAGAGTGATTTAGAAATATGGCACAAAACCTTCTCCATCTCCATCAGATCATTTTATTTCAATTTTTTTCTGTGCAATGACCCAAGATTAGCTCATCTCTCAATCATTTTCTATTTTAGCTTCACCTGCTCACAGGAACGCACTTTCAAACAATAAAATTATGAAGTAGTTTTTGAAAAAAAAAATGGAATCCACATAAACCAGATTTAAAAAATGGGCACCAGATAGCAGGTGCCAATGCTTATGTTTGACTTAACTCAATTTCAGATCAGCTTTTATTTTTTTGGAAAGATTGTGCACTGAAAGTGAGCACACTAGCTCATGCAAAATCAAATCAAATTTACTCTTAAATAAAAACTGAATATAGGGATAGGCACCTGCTAGCAGGTTCCACTTGATTGTTTTTAGTGATATAAACTTCATTTTCATCACTGTATGAAATATTACTGTCACAACCACTTGAATCTTTACTTTTTTCTGCCTCATGTTCAGATTCTTGCTGATTTTTAACAATATTTGTATTTTTTTTTTCACACTTGTAACCTTTGACCCAAGGCTTATTACACTTATAACAAGTATTTGTCTCATACTTTTTAGTTAATACAGGGGAATTAGGTTTTTTCTGCTTTTCCTGGAGTGATTTTGAATTTTGAATTTTTATAGGTTCATTATTCTGTTTATAAGTGGTGTACCTTGCTTCATACCTATGGTTTAATAGTATTTTATTAAAATATTTATAAATTCAGAGTATTCACTACCATTATTGCTCTAGCTACAACAATGTCTCTGATAGATATAGGTAGTTTATATATTATTTTATCTTTCCATAAGTGAAAATCCATGTTTTGTTCAATGGCTTTAAATATGTTATTTAAATTCATTAAAAACACATTTGATTGTCACCATTCAACATATAATATCTTGTTTTCACATAAAATCTTTCGTCAGTTGGTCTAAATTTAGAAGCTCTAAATTGTTTTTAAATTTGTTTTTTCCACTCAGCCCAAGTATAATATTTTGCCTCACCTAATACATCTTCAAACAATAATAAAGCAACATCCTTAAGTAATGAAATTAGTTTTGATGTTATATCTTCGTCTGGTAACTTATATGAGAATTTTAAATTGTTAATTATTTGAATAAAATGTTTTTAATAAGAGCTGTCCTCACCATCATGAGTTAGGTACTGGTTAATGTTTAGCCAATTCTTCTGATTGGATTTAATTTCACTAATCCTGAGAAAATTCAATAACTAATTTACTTTAGATAAATGGTCTTGTATTTCCTTCTGTACTTTTTTGTAACTCACATTTTTATTTTCAGATTTGACACTTCCACCAGATATTTTCACTTTAGGTGGTAATAGAAGTGATTGAGATTCATTTTTAAAAATGAAAATATTATTATTATACTATGTGTACTTTTGATTATACTGATTTATTAGCAGATATGAAGTTTCAATCTCAACTTTAGCTAGCCTTTGTAACAAATCTGAGACAGTTTGATTTTCTTTGTGAAAAAGATAATTTGGTTCTTGATTCATATTTTAGTAAATTTTCTTCCAAAAAAATTTCTAACTCACTAAATTTGTATAAGACTTCACTATGTTTATTATTTATAGAATCATGTTTGAGGGTTAGAGCCAAGTGTTCTTTTTTAATTTCTTTTTTCTTGTTTCTGATTGAGATATATTAAATTTGAAGGACAAAAATTTTTAACTAGTGAGCTTAATTGCTTGTTCCTCACACTCAGTCATTCTACTCCATAATGTTGAAACAATTCTTTGAACAGCTGGATTTTCATTAAAATACTCAACATCTTCTTTTCATGCTCTCCAATTTTCGGTGAAGCTCTCATCTCACTGCTATGTGGTTGAAACTGATATTTAACTGTATTATTATCATAAATATTACTATTGATATTGACAAATGATAAATCAGGTGTGTCTACATCAAAGCTCAATTTTCTCAACTCCTCAATTTTTTATACAGATTTTTCATCAGTTAAACTACCTGCATTGTAATAAAAAGTATTATGTACAACTTTAGAAGGTGATTTACTTACCAATGGATGGAAGCAAGCCCTTTTTTTTTGGTGCTTTACCTTTGCCTTGTAGGTGTGATTGGAAGTTTTCTGATGAGGAGCTGGATTCCTTCTGCAATTGTGACTGGCCCATTGTTGTTGAAACTAATCCCACTTCCATTTTTCTACCAAGATCTTTTCCTGGGACTGATTTGATTCTCCTGGGGTAGGGGGTGGCTGGTTTTTTTTTCCTACCTTCAATTCTTCTATTGTTTTATTGAAGGAAAAACTTTATGGTAATCAGTAGACAAAAAATATTAGTAATATAAATACTAATAAAAGCACTAGCTCTTTCCCTGAATTTATTTTTTTATATATTTAAATAAAATAAAATAAAAATTTCAAAAAATCTGTTGATAGTTAGATAATAAGTTTAACTATACCTTCATAATAATGAGTAATTAGCTTGCCAAGATTTAACCAAATATTAATTTAATTGGGTGTTATATAGGTGACCAAATACCTAGTGAAATGGGGTTTATAATAGGTACAGTTACTACTGTAAATACCTAATTTTTATTCAATAAAAATTTTTACAGTTATTATAATGCTTCTTTTCCACAATAACTGAGCTATAATGACTCAATAATTCTCTTCAGACTTAAATATTTAGTTTATATGAGCTATAATAGAGTAAAATTCATGTCTCAATGTTATACAAAAATAATAAGTAATAAGTTAGGAGAACCCCCAATCTTCAGTATATGCAAGTACTTGTGTATGATTTAATAGTAAATCTTAATATTCCTACTACCTGATGATAGACTATTTATAGATTAAACCTCAGATAAGTACTAATAATACTTATTTACTGAATTTTTAACTAACAATATTTGGATTGATGCAGACTAGTGATGGAAAATAGGCTAATAAAATATAGTTATTGCTAATATAAATAAAATATCAATTTATAAGGGCTTTAAGATATATTTTTATATTCTAATAACTGTTTATTAAAGTTTATTCTATCTATATATATAAAAGAACTGGTTCCATAACTTCCTAAAAAATAGAAAATTTGGCCACTAACCTAACCTTACCTGACTGATTCCACATTGAATACTTGGGGCTGCACATTGCTAGATGTAGTAGCCCCACCAGAAATTCATATTTCACAACCACTCATTCTACTAAAAGTCTGAGATTGTAAGATATACCTATCTATATAAAAATATCATGTGAGGTGTGTGAAATCCTGCTTTCTGCCTGCATAGAAGATGGGTAGCAGGCTCATGTTATGGTAAGGTAAACTCTTACAGTCGCCTTGCTGTAAGCAGAATCTGGAGGAGATATGTGGATTTAGCTGAAAACCCCGTCCTTCCAATAAAAATAACAAAATGGGAATTCTAAATCACTAAGCTAACCAGTCTACTTAGATCTGATTGATAAAAATAATGAAACTCTAAAATATTTAACGCTTATTGAGAGTTAAAGAAAGTGGCTGTTGATAAAAGAAATACTGATAACAACAATTAAGGTGTACCAGTGAAAGATCTGAAAAGATTGACTTTTATGTTTTTATAATAATTTGAATTTTTATGAGACAGCAATAATCAAGTCCCAGCTATGAAGACCTTTCTAAAGATACCCTGTATGAAGTGTGATTTAAATTGTTGAGTAGTATTTCTAAAATGTTATATATATAATATAAAGTTATAAGGGTATTACAAATTTATTTAATTTGTTGAGTAATAAAAAAATGAGACCGTGGTGGTTAATGATTAAGCTGTATGTTGTGACCCCCCTCTCAATTTCGAGTTTGAGAGGCGCTTAAGTATTCCTAGTCACATGCCTAAGTTTTCCCCTCCAGAGCTCTCCCAGAGTCAATCCGGAGCCCGTATGGAGTCCGTACGGAGTCCGTACTGAGTCCGGCCGGACTTCCGGACTCAATTAGAACCTTAAAACTATAATAAAAAATCTAGAAAAATTACACATAATAGAGCTACTTCCCCTTTACATACCAAACTAATTTTCGTAGTCTGCGCAGCTCTAATTACCCCGTGAAAATTTATCAAAGTTAAGTAATTTTTGAAAACGTAAATATTTCTATAAAACTTTAAAGTTCATTTAAAAATATAAGAAAAATAGTAAAAATTCTGGTAAAATTTCCCAAGGTTCTTGAGTGACTTGACTTGATACTTATAAATTTTTCAGACCGTAAAAATAAGTTTTCTCCGTAAAATAAATTGTATTTGTGTAGGCATTTGCTTGTGACCAATTTCTTCATATTTTAAACTCCAATAAATTAAATAAAACCCTTTTATAAAAAATAATAATGCCAATCTTGCACGCCATAATAACTCCATTTACGTACTTAGGTGCCATACTAAACTTTAGGCTACCACATCCTCCCTCCAATTGAGAATGTCCCCATTCTTAAAACTTTGCATAAGTGATTGAACACAATATTCATCTTTAACCTTCAACCACCATCTTCTTTAATCAACTATAAAATTCATCTTCATCAATATGTCTTCCAAAGAACTTGTCGCTCCATGTGAACTCTGCGCTCGATACCAGGTACCTTGTTTAATGTCCAACCCTAATCTTCCTGGCAGGACAGCTTGCGACTTATGCCGTGTGAAAAAAGTCAAATGTAACCGGCCATTAGTTCCTTCTAAAACAAACGTATATTTAGGACCAGCAGCTCTCCCTGTTCCCTCAACTTCTAAAAAGCGATCAAAAATTCCTGTCTTCTTAAAACGAATAAGATCAAAAGCAGCTTCAAAAGTTCAATCTTCATCAACGGATCCCGGCCTAATTTTGCCTTCACAAGATCCTAATCCTATAACGCCAGTACCCCCAACTAACTTTTCTGAGACTATGTTTCCTGGCTCTAAATGTAAGACCCTATTTATCTTACTAAAAAAAACATTTAATCAAAATTGACTAAACATATGACTTAATAACATAGTTGAACTTCTAGCTGTCGAAATAACCAACACTGATGATGTTGGTAGAGTGAAGACGGACTATATCAATCATTATCCAAATTTTCATTGCTATCTTTTCCTTGACTTTACTAATGAGTTGAAACGAAAAATGCTGGCCTATTTTCAAGAAACTCCAGCTAATAACCATGAAGACCTCATGAAAAGAAGAATTTTAATGCAAAGCTTTGATAATGATGTTGAACAATTTCAAAGAATTTATCTTTTCTAACAGTATAACTTGATAAAATTTTGTTTTTGCTTGGTCTTCTTTTAATTATAATAAAAACGTTGTTTCTTCTTCTCTGGCTTGATATAACATAAAATAAAATAATATAAATCTTGTGATGATTCCACTACTGAGAGCAAGGATTGAATCCCTTCAGACTCCCATATACCAGTCTTCCTTCTTGTCACAGCATTGAGAGAGTGGATCTTCCTATGAGCCGAATACTCCTGATTCCAACCTCATAGGGCCCCCCACTGAGCCGAATTCTATGATTCCAATATCGCCATAAGGTCCTCCAAGCTTCACACAAAAAAAATGGCCTAACTATGAGGCACTAAAAAAAATCATTCCCTAAAATCCAACTACCATCCTAACTTCTGATTCCTTCATCACAATTTTCAAACTTTGCTATACAGCAAACCCATAAAATACTTTTGCCAGGCTTCCAATAATAATTTTAACTTTAGACCATGTTAAAGCGCCACAAATTTCACCTAATTAACCATTATGCTTTCCTTAGCATCATCACCTCCTAAAATTTTAACCTCCTAAAGCTTATCAGCACCCAATACCAGAAATAATTGAATAACCAGTTTAGAGTCTTAGTGGACAGTGATAAATTAAAAGATTGAATTGAGTTATCCAAACAAGATTGACATTCCAATTTAAAGTCTTGGTAGACCAAACATATAATCGATTGCCAGTTTATGGTCTTGGTGGACCAAAGATAGTTTAGGTGCATAAATAACTTGATAAATTCCTAAGTAAGGCCTAGGCTTGACCAAAGATTGAATAAATTTGATAATCCAGTTTAATGTCATAGTGGACCAAACATTTTATCGACAAGTAATCCAGTATAAGGTCATAGTGGACCAATGAATGTTGAATTATCCTGCAGTTATTAATTTTCCAGTTTAAAGTCATAGTGGACTAAACAATGAATGAACTACCAGTTTAAAGTCATGGTGGACCAAACATTTAATCAATAAGAAATCCAGTTTAAGGTCATGGTGGACCCAACAGCTTGATAAAAGTCCAGTTTAAGGTCTTGGTGGACCTAACATTTGATAACACTCCAGTTTAAGGTCTTGGTGGACCTAACATTTGATTTATATAAAAAAAAAAATCCGTCTCCGAAAATATCCATAAAATCTTGATCATCCTTGAAATTCAGTTTAAAGTCTTGAAGGACTAACAGCTCCAATATAAAATCTTTAATGACAGTCTTGAAAATTAGCCAGTTTAAAGTCTTGGAGGACTAACAGATCCATAATTCGTATAAAACCCTTAAGGAAAGTCTTGAACAGTAGCCAGTTTAAATTCTTGGAGGACTAACAGATCCAAAATATGTATAAAAAACCTTAAAGAACGTCTTGAACAGTAGCCAGTTTAAAGTCTTGGAGGACTAACAGATGTCTTGAAGTAAAATCCCATAGGTATTGAGTTCCCCTAGACCCTGTTTCCTGTCTAAACTAAATGAATAAACTAAAAAAAATGAAGACTGAAAAATAAACTAAGAAATATAATAATAATTTTAATTTATTTAATTAATTTTTTTTATTTTTTTTTATTATTATTTTTTTTATTTTTTATTTTTTTATTTTTATTTTTTATTTTTATTTTTATTTTAATTTTAATTTTTTTTTTATATATTATTATTATTATTTTATTTTATTTTATTTTATTTTAATAAAAGATTTTAGAAAAGATAGGTTTGAAATAAAAGTTATAATTTAATTTTAAAGAAAGATAAATGAACGTGAAAAGAAAGATAAAAAAAGGTAAAAAGAATTATCAAAATTTAAAATTTAAAAGATGCCCCCCGGCCATTTGATGAGCCGTACCCTCGACATCATACCCACATCCAAGTGCAACTTGATGTGGTTACACAATTTTGAGAAATTGAAAAGAAAAGAAAATAAATGAAAGTTTTTAGAAGATAATTTTTATAATGATGATCACTGGGTGGGCTCCCTCCAATTTATAAAAATGATTAGAGACCACCAGTGAGCATCACATTTACAATAATTCATAATATATATTAAAGAAAAGAAATCACAATCTAACATAAAAAATCAAAAACAAAATAAAATAAAAAGAATCTTGAATCCAGCGTTGAGAGCGGTGTCTCTTGATTCGTTCCAGTTTATAGTCTTAGTGGACTTCCTATAATTAAAAGACAAAGCCAGGATTCAACTAGAAACAGGGAAAATTTTGGAAACGAACATTATGGGGTAATTGTGTATAAAGCAGCCAGCCCATCAATTACCCCCACACTTGCCAATATTAAATTAAGAAGGTTCCCCTGTGAACACTTCTTCCAATAAATTTTAAAAATTTTCCAACACTATCTTCACCCATATTTTAAGAATTTTAAGTTTTTTTTTTTTGAAAATTTCAAAGAAGGTCTTCTTGAATTTCGTTAAGTTTCATCATAGTTTAGTCACCCATATGCAGTGTAACGACTGTAAAGTATTTTGATAAAAAGAAGATAGTTTATCCTTTTTGCGGAGGTTGATAAGATTTTTATAAACATCATAGTTTATCCTCATTGCGGAGATATATAAAATTTGATAAATGTCATAGTTTATCCTCATTGCGGAGGGATACTTCGGCACTCCTGGTGCCTCTAGGATAGAACCGTTTTACTTGATTGGCTGCTACCCTCTTCTTCAATACTACTCCATCCAACTCTTCTAGCACATATGAACTGCCGGAAACTTGCTCCTTGATTTTATACGGTCCATTCCACCTATCTGCAAACATCTTTCCCCACTGACTTTCCAAACTCCTATTATACACCAGGACCTTATCACCTGGGTTCAAAGGTTTCCTTAATCGATGTGCCAACCGCTCATCCCAATATCTGACTGATTGATTTCGGATCTTCATCATCCGCCAATATGCCTTTTCTAAATATTCTTCTTTCTTTTCTAGCTGCATCATTCTTGCACACAATAATTCATCAGTAGTTTTGACCGTATCCCAGTCAACTCCAAGATATGATTCAGCTTCTAAATCAACCGGTAAAACTGCTTTCTGTCCAAAAACAAGTTCATAAGGTGAAAATCTGGTTGTCCTTTTGGCAGTGATTCGATCAGCAAATAAAACTAAAGGTAAATAGTGCCTCCACTTTTCGGCACTTGTCCCACACATTTTAACTAAAGCATCCTTAATAACTTGATGCCCTCTTTCAACCATGCCTTCAGCTTCAGGATAATATGGGGTTGCTACCCTAACCTTTGATCCAACTTTCAATACGGCCTCTTTAAAATCTGTCCCAAATTCAGGACCTCCATCTACCGTCACCAACTTCATCACCCCATACCTATATACCCAATTATTCAAAAAAAATTCTGCCACATTTTTGGCAGTTAAATTAATAAGAGGTGCTGCCTCTACCCAACCAGATAAATCATTTCTGGCTACAATTAAATATTTATACCGTCCCTCTTTTATATGAATGGCATCTAAACTAAATCTCCCAAAGAGCATATATTCACCGGTCGTGCATCCAGGTTCTTTTGGCCTTAAATATCTTCCTCTTTGACATTCTTCACATGACTGAACCCACTGTTTAACAGCCATCTTCATGCCAGGCCACCAAAATCGATCAGAAATTCTTCTAAACGTTTCTCCAACGCCTCTATGCCCGAGATCTTCATGCAGTGATTTCAAAACTAATTCTTGCCCCTTCTGTTGAGTTATAACTACTTGAGGATTTGGATACTTTCTCCTCATTAAACGTCGACCAGATAGGTAAAACGTAGATGACTTCCTCTTGATAGCCACCCATTCATTGTCTTCGCAATCTTCTGGCCTCTCTAAAGTCAACAAATATTTGACTAACAAAAAATAAAAACCAGTCTGACCCCAGACTTCATCTTGAAAATCGATTAATATAACATCAATAGGGACTTCTCTATCACCAATATCACCTGCACATGAATGAGCCAATAATCGTTGACCCCTAAATAAATCTTTAATCAAGCTATGTTGACGTTGTTCTTCTGAACCTTTGGATCCTTCGTAAACCGTATTCCAAAATACCTCTTTCTCTTTATCCACCTTTTTATTTAAATTCTCTAATTCTCCAACATATACACCATTCCTTAATTACTACTATCCCACACTACCAATCCATCTTCCTCTACATACACCACATCTTCTTCTACCTCCTCTCTGCCAAATTTATCTACACCTTTTCCAACACCTTTATTAACATAAAAACTATTTTCCAGTTTATCCTCTTGGTGGAGGTCATCATCACCATAATCTAAACACAATAGTCCTGCCAGTTTAACCTCATGGGGGAGGTATGGAAAGTCTTCAGCTCCTTTAGTGCTGGCTTTGATAATAGGTATATCTTCATCGAACTCTTCTGAGTCTGAATCTTCTTCAGTGGGTGGTCTCCTTGATAAACCATCTGGCATAGTAAAAGTCTTGCCAGGCTTATGAACTAAATCGAACGAAAAATGTTGAATAAAAGCTACCCATCTCGTCATGGGTGCATTCGGTAAACTTGGGGAATTAATCATCTGGATTAACGATTTCGCATCCACTTGCAACTCAAAATGTTGCCCCACAAAATATGCTGAAGTTTCTTCAGTATTTTTGCCACACCACATAATTCCAATTTTGGTTGAGAATATCTTGATTCGACCTCAGTAAATACTACAGATTCATACCTAACTGGCCTGATGTAACCAGCTTTATCCATCTGAGACAAAACCGCCCCAGCTGCAACCTGACTTGAATCAACTGCTAAATAAATTCTGCCAGCTTCTTTTCCATAATCCAACTTGTGCAGGACTAAATCCTTCCCCACAACCTCCTTCAACTTCACAAACGCCTTCTCACACTCTTCATCCCACTCCCTGTCTGAATCCTTTCTCGTTAACCGTCTCAATAGAGCTGCCAATGAAGAAAAGTCCTTGATAAACATTCTAACATATACGCAAACGCCTAAAAACCCTCTAACTTCAGTCGTATTCTTGGGTCTTGGCCAGGACTGAATTTCGTTAACTTTCTTCTTGGACATAATCCTACCCTCTCTACATACCACATGGCCTAATATTTCTAAGGCTGGCACACAACATGAAAATTTTGAACCAGAAATAGTTAAACCAGCCTCTTCAATTCAAAACAAGATTCTTTCTAATGTAATTGCAAACTCCCAAATGAATTTACCTATCCCGGGATTCTCTTCCAACACCTTGTTATCATAGTCTGTTGTTGGTCCCTTAATTCCTCCATCATCTATAAAGATTCCAGAATATTGTGGAATTTTGTCTTGAAGGATCCAAGACATCTGAGCTTGATAAACTGCAACTGAATTTGTTGCTCCTTGAGGTAATCTTGTTAACTGTAAACGTCCTAGTGGCATATCAAATTTAGTGAGAGGTCTTGAGTCCGGATGTAACTCTCTCTCATCATATCCACCCATAATATCTCCCAAACCATAACACACTCTCCCTGCAAACGCTTCAACAAACTCCTCAGCACTAGGCGGTATCCCAGCATCCTTTATTGTAACCCTATTTAATTCCCTAAGATCATGAACAACTCTAAGCTTGCCATTCGGTTTCTTGATACACAATACCAGACTAGAATAACTTGACGTTGATTGCTCATACAGTCCAGTGCGTATCCGTTCTCTGAAAACTTCAATATAGGCTTCTTTTAATGCAGCCGGAATAGGAATTGGTTTCTGCTGCCACGGTTCATGACATACCACAGGAATCTTGTAAGGCTCCCCATAGGAATGCTTCAACACACCCCTCTCCTCTTCTACAAAAGCAATGGCCTTCTCTCGCTTGACCATCACGTCCAACAACAACTTCTTCTCTTCTCCAGACAACCAACCATCAGGTCCAAAATTAACAACACCCAGTCTCTCAAAAGTGATTCTTGACGTCTCAGGAAATTCAGGCGGATTCTTTACCAAGGGACTTTCATAAGGATCTCTTAATAACCTTGGTCTTCTCAAAGGTGGATTTAATTCAGCAGGTAGCGGTTCATTAATAGGTCAAACTTTATTTGCTACCTTCTTATATTTGGCTGCGTCCACATCTAAATAAGCTTGAGGTATAACATTTACTTTTGTATCGCCATTAAAAATTTCATCAAATAAATCTTCTTCATCGTCAGAATCAGAATAAGAAAAATTAGAAAAATATTTAATTTCATTTTTAAATTTTAACCTTTTCTCCTTTCCCTCTTCTAATTTATAAACAGATTTTCCAACACCTTTGCTTCCCTTATCCAACAGTAAATCACCCGTAAAGAAAGTCGGCAGTTTAACCTCTTGCTGGAGAACCGGAATTGAATTTTCACAAAAATTATTTTTTTGTGTTTTAATTATACTGAGATTTTTTATTGGATTTTGATGTGATATTTGCAGTTTACCCTCTTGCTGGAGGTCCAGAATAGAAGGAGATACTTGCAGTTTAACCTCTTGCTTGAGGCCCGGAATAACATTTTCACATAAATTTTTTTTTTGTGTTTTAATTATACTGAGATTTTTAATCGGATTTAGATAAGATTTTCGCAGTTTACCCTCTTGCTGGAGGTCCAGAATAGAAGGAGATACTTGCAGTTTAGCCTCTTGCTGGAGTTCCATAATAGAAGGAGATAATTGCAGTTTAACCTCTTGCTGGAGGTCCGGAAATGAATTTTCACAAAAATTATTTTTTTGTGTTTTAATTATACTGAGATTTTTAATCGGGTTTTGATAAGATTTTCGCAGTTTACCCTCTTGCTGGAGGTCATAAAACATACCCTTCCAATTTTTATCCAACCTAATTTGGCCCATTTTGCCTTTTTCACCGTTTTTAAATTTAATAGAAAAACCGGGTAAATCCAATAAACATGTAGAAAAGTCCAAAACGTATTTGCACTCCAAAGTAATATTAACAGAAAATAATTGAGAATCCACTTGAATTATCTCCAAGTGAGCTGACCTATTGCAATCCGGGATCTCATCCTGAGGAGAGATTACAACATTAGAGTGATCAGCCCATGCTACCCCAAAAAATGAGGGCATTCATCCCTTTCCAACAAACATAATTCACCAGAAGCTGTCTGTTTTATACACCACTTCTTGGTGCAAACACAACACTGGCACAGAGTAGTAATCCCTGGCCGTGTTTCCCAACCTTCATCTCCAGGAGGTGCTAACCGCATATGTAACCTCCGCATATCTTCACCAGTGATCTCCAAACTAATCCCCATGCCAGCTTGATACCCTATCCTGGCCTCAAAATCCATCAAAAAAGGACCACCAAGAACAGTTTTGACTGCTCCTCTGGCCACATAAAAGTGAACCTTACCAACAGATCCACCAATGCCTAACCTGACATGCTCAGCTGTACCCATCAGCTCTGTTGCATGCCCTCCAATGCCTCTGAGGTTTTCCCCAGTTACACTTTTAATTGGAAAGCCTATACTCGTCGCTTGCTCCAATGAAATCAAATTAATTTGAGACCCTGAATCGACCAAGGCCTTTACTTCTTTACCGTTAAGAGTTACCACCAGGTAACCCAAGGGAGCAGAAAAATGTGTATCTACATCTTCCCCAAACTTTTCAGCATTTTCACAAATATATTCCACCTCTCCAGTGGACCCCGATGCCTCGTCAAATGCTTCTTTTGCTTTTCAGCAAGCGCCGGACTAATCGTAAATAACTCCCCTAAAGATAAGGGAATCTGCAGTTGATTCACCCTATTCAAAACTGCGTCCATCGCATTAGCTTGACCAGAAACTACTGGCCGCTCATACTGGACCTTTGATTTAACAACCTTGGCCCTGGGTACCTCTTGAGGTCCAACAGAGCCATCTTCACTTTCTATAACCCTAACTCTATCACCAGCTTCTTGCAATAATCCTGATCCATTGCTAGTCCTTCTTACACCCTCCATTGGGATGGGACTGCTAAAACTTGGTTTGGGTAGAGATTCCAACGGTACATCCTACTCAGAATCCGAATCATCCTCTGGCATAGACTCATCATTTAAATCAAACTTGCCATAACTAGGGGCCCCATATCAGCAATCCCCTTCTGCATTTTATATAATTTGTCCTTAGAGTAAGGGTTCAATTTGTTGGCGGCAGTTTGAGGACTAGAGTTTTTGTCCTTAGAGTAAGGGTTCACTTTGTTATTGGCCTTTCCAGGATTAGCCCTCAGTTGGCTTTGAATGCTACTTTTCGCCTTAGTAGCAGCTGCTCATCTAGCAGCATTAACATCATATTCGCCAGCCATACAGCTACCCTCCACCTGGGCAACCGTCGCCAGCTCTAAACCACCAAAAGAAGTAAAAAATGTGGCTTTACTGACCTCTTTCTCCTTGCCCTTGTCAGCTTTACCACCATTACCATTACCATTTTTGCCACTCTTGGCATTAACATCTTCATCCGTCACCTCTTCAAATCTGGCTCTCCTTTCAGCCGTTAAACTTCTTCTGACCAAATCAGAAAGAGACTGTCCATCACTGGGCTTGATGAACGAACCATCAGGAAATTTATAAACTTTACCATCAAATAAAACTCGCCCAGCATCCATATCCTTATCTAGAGCAAAACAAACTGTTGCTCTGTGCCCCTCCTATTACAATAGGAGCACACCTTTGGCTCATCATAGCCACCTCTATATCCATTACCACCATTCCCACCATTTCTCCCATTGCCTGGGAAGCGGCTACCATTGTTATTGCCATTATAATTTCGACGTTCATAACCTCTGGACTGATAAGAAGTTGACGTCGAAGAAGAAGCAATTGGGGCCTTGTTGGCCTTCTGTGTCTCTTGAACAAATATTTTTAATTGTTTTGTTAAATCGGCCAAGTGATTGACCATCTTATTGTCTACATTGCCCTCAACTTTAGCAGCCGGTAATCCCATTTGTGCCTTCTTGGCCTCCTGGGCTTTGACCATAATATTGTTGTTTTCCGCCAAAACTTCGCTAACCTTGCTAACATATTGAGTGCATGACTCTTGATATTTGTCCAACGCCAATAACTTTAGATGGGCTTGAATGTTGTCCTTGATAACCTCCAGAGCCGGCAGTTTCTGCTCACCATTAGGCAGTTCCTTCATCAAATCTTTTCTTGAAAGATCCTTCAAGACGTCCATACGAATATTCCTGCTGCATGCTGTCCAAAACAAATCTTTTGCTTGGTTCTCATGCACTAACTCGTCCACCAGTATGAGATATTCCACCACTTCATCAAACTGAACACAGAGCTTTTTGAAGTCAGCCATAGAAGAAACTCCACCTTTTGCTTGCCAGTCTCCAACGATTTTATTGAGGTCCATCATAGTAAACCTAACACCCCATCTATCAACCATAGCTTTAGAAAGCTTAACCCAATCCTTCTCTTTGAATGCCTTCATAGCAATAACCTCTTTTTCCACCTCCCTATCAGCAATAAAAAACCTAACTTGCTTCACCATATCCACATGAGAAGCACCATCAACAGCAGCAGCAGCTTCATACCTGCTAATGAACCATTTAACCTCCTCCCCATCAAACTTTGGGCCATCCAAAGAAACAATTCTAACTGAGGGAGTAAGAGGGTTAGAAGATCCAGAAGCAACAGCAGAAGATGACATCCCAATAAGTAATGAAAAGCGTTAACAATCGATAAAATAACAAGCCTCTTGCAGGCCAATAACAAAAATCCAATTAGAGTTCCAGAAAATAAGCCTCTTGCAGGCTAATAACGTTCTTGATCCAAGTAAGTCTTTTAAAGAAAGCTAGAGAAATCGAACCCCACGTTGGGTGCCAACTATGGTAAGGTAAACTCTTACAGTCGCCTTTCTGTAAGCAGAATCCGGAGGAGATATGTGGATTTAGCTGAAAACCCCGTCCTTCCAATAAAAATAACAAAGTGGGAATTCTAAATCACTAAGCTAACCAGTCTACTTAGATCTGATTGATAAAAATAATGAAACTCTAAAATATTTAAGGCTTATTGAGATTTAAAGAAAGTGGCTGTTGATAAAAGAAATACTGATAACAACAATTAAGGTGTACCAGTGAAAGATCTGAAAAGATTGACTTTTATGTTTTTATAATAATTTGAATTTTTATGAGACAGAAATAATCAAGTCCCAGCGATGAAGACCTTTCTAAAGATGCCCTGTATGAAGTGTGATTTAAATTGTTGAGTAGTATTTCTAAAATGTTATATATATAATATAAAGTTATAAGGGTATTACAAATTTATTTAATTTGTTGAGTAATAAAAAAATGAGACCGTGGTGGTTAATGATTAAGCTGTATGTTGTGACCCACCTCTCAATTTCGAGTTTGAGAGGCGCTTAAGTATTCCTAGTCACGTGCCTAAGTTTTCCCCTCCAGAGCTCTCCCAGAGTCAATCCGGAGCCCGTACGGAGTCAATCCGGAGCCCGTACGGAGTCCGTACGGAGTCCGTCCGGTCTTCCGGACTCAATTAGAACCTTAAAAATATAATAAAAAATCTAGAAAAATTACACATAATAGAGCTACTTCCCCTTTACATACCAAATTAATTTTCGTAGTCTGCGCAGCTCTAATTACCCCGTGAAAATTCATCAAATGTAAGTAATTTTTGAAAACGTAAATATTTCTATAAAACTTTAAAATTCATTTAAAAATATAAGAAAAATAGTAAAAATTCTGGGAAAATTCCCCAAGGTTCTTGAGTGACTTGACTTGATACTTATAAATTTTTCAGACCGTAAAAATAAGTTTTCTCCGTAAAATAAATTGTATTTGTGTAGGCATTTGCTCGTGACCAATTTCTTCATATTTTAAACTCCAATAAATTAAATAAAACCATTTTATAAAAAATAATAATGCCAATCTTGCACGCCGTAATAACTCCATTTATGTACTTAGGTGCCATAGTAAACTTTAGGCTACCACAATGTGTATTAAGTAAATGATGTCCAATAACCCACCAAATTCTCCTTTACTTATACCAAAATTCACTGGAGTACACAGACCTTCAATATAGAAGATGTTACTGCTATCACAAGAAATTACAGCACTTTGAGTTCTAATCACCTTTTCATGGTGTCCACTTCAAGAAGGCTCAACACCCAGACCTCCAGTAAGGACCCTCAATCACAATTAATGATATCATACACCCATACCATAAATAGAGAAAGTAGATAAGAATGGAAACCTTAAGGAAAAAAGTAAAATAACTTATCCAGAGAGAATAAAATGAAACCCTAAGCATATAAAGAAAAAAATCAGCATTCAAAGCCCCCAATTACATCCCCAAGCATCCATATTAACCCAGTTATCTTATCCCAACCCATAAATCTGTGAAAATACATTGAAGGAAGCAGATAAAACTGTCCAAAATGGATATATGCAACTGAAGAAAGTTTATATGCTTGTGTAGGTGTGGTGAGTCCATTTAATATATCCATATGACCTAAAATAAGCATAAAAATAAAGCTAATAGGCTCTTTAGAGGATATATCCCACATATAGACCTATATATACATAGTATAACTGCATATTTAACTGAATATGAGGTTTGTGCATACATATAAGCTTATGTATGTGTACAATTACTTAATATCACTTAAGGTAAGTATAATATGACTATATTAGCATCTTAATAAGTACTGTGGAGCTATGGATAAGCTATTTAAACAAATATTAGTCATATAATAATATAATAATTATATATATAATCATAAAAATCATAAATATAAATATCATAACCATATATTTAACTTCTAAGCTTAATGCAATTAGGGTTATCTTATTTTAAACATAATGAATTCTAGGTCCAGGGAATACCTAGGCTGACAATGAGGAGGTGACAAACTAAGGTGAATTTGGGAATTTAATAAGATATTTGGGACTATGGGAGAAGTGGCTTTATGTAAGAAAATATATTAGTTTTAATATGGAGGAGGCTACTTTTTGGTAATTTGAGAAGGTGATATGAGGGCAGAGTTATGTGTACATACATGATAGTAACAAAATATTCATTTTTGTTCATCTTTCTTGAATATTTCAATTAATAATTGCAAAATAACTAAGAAATTGACTATTTATCACACTTGAGCTTCAACCTTTTATACTTATTATTTGGTTATTGTTGCAAGATTCTCTAGAGTTCTTTGGTGCGTTGTAACTATTTCATTTTTTATAACTCACGTTTAGAGGCTATCATGGACAAATAATAGTCATAACCATACCTGGGGGAAGGTTACATGAAATTTCTGAAGAAGGCAAACCTGCTACCCATCTGCTACACTGAAAGGCAGAAGGCTTACACACATTGCATGATAGGCATGAATAGGGTAGGTTAAATTTAGTTTAGAAGCACTAATTCCTATTTTTTTAGGAAGTTAGGTCACTAAGGTATTTATATAATAGATGAGTTGGAGATGAGACAACAAATGAAGGCATTATGTGTTGAGATTTTTTATATTAAATTACAAACTCTAATTTTAGGAGGAAATGAAGTCATAGTTGAAAAAGGTGAGTTATCATAAAAAAGCTATCATCTTTTTATTAAAATTTTCTAAAGATATTTCAAATATATTAAATGCTCTAAATATATTCAAAAAAAAGTATAATAAAAATGGTGATACAGCTAATCCTGGAATGCTTGTGGTGTGGCAGCTTAAAGTTTAGTATGGAACTAAGGTTTATTAAAAGAGGATTTATTGTAGATTATTATTGAGATTTGAAAAGCCAATTAAATTTTACAATGGTTTATATTAAGAAAAATGAGTATACAAAAAGGGTTGAAAAAGGTAGTTTTTCAAGTCAAGATTAAACAATTAATTAATACTCAGAAAATGCAAATATAGGTCCAAAATTATATGAAAATTAAATTCAGGAGTCTCTAGAAATTTAAGAAATTTCCATGGAATTTTTACTATTTTTCTTTAATTTTTAATAATTTTATAATGCATTTTTTAATTATTTTTGATATTTCATGATTTACTTAACTTTGATAATTTTTTGGTGATTTCTGGAAAAGCTCTGTGATTCTCTGGCTGGGGAAAAAAAGGCACATGAAATACTACTCATATAAATCCTCTAAACTTGAAATTAGAAGGTAAGTAGAACAGATAACATACATCTCAAACATGAACAACAACAATAAATAACATATAATAATATTTTAAGATTGTAATACCCTTATAGTATAACACTTTTCATAACACTCTATAAACTTATAAAAATTTTATAAATATATACCTATAGGGTACCATTGTGAACTTCTCATTAACAGGGACTAGATTTTAACAACTAAATAGATCAAAAATAAAAGCTTCATAAAAACATAATATTCAATCACTTAGATAACTTTTCTGAATTCAGCTTCACTGATCCATTTCTTTCCCTCATTAAAGAGAAAAATGGTTCTACATCTCAACTATGTTAATATTAAATAGCTTTTTATCATTTAATATTAAGGAGAGGCTTTAGCTTAACTAATTTTGAGATCTTCATTTACTTAAAGGGACAGGTTTTTCTTTGGTATATCCAACTCCCTTGGATTCTTCTTTCAGCATGGTGACTGTAATAGTGTTTCTACATTGGTGGCTCCCAAAGTGGGGTTCTAAATCTCTTGCTTTTAATCAATCTTACTTTGTATCTGAACTTTCTTAACCTGAAAGAGCTTTATTTAACAAACACTTATCTTATTTTAATGGTTCTATCTTATAAATTTGGGATGTCTTCTGCTGCTGGATCAGGTGTTTCTCTTCCTGTGAATGCATCTAACAGGATTATATCTTGGGATGGGCCCAAGTTCAATGGGGAAATAGTTAAATGGTTTTTTAATCTATAAGAAACTGCTGCTGCTGTTGATGGGGCTTCACATTTGGATATGGTGAATCTGGTTAGGTTCTTTATTGTTGATAGTCTGTTAGAATTGGAGGTTATTGATATGGAAGGTTATAAAAGGTTATATTGGTTAAAATTTTAAAAAGAGATGGTTGATAGATGAGGAGTCAGGTAAAGTATGGTGGATCTAAACAAGATTGTCATTTATTGGCAAGTAAAAGGTGGTGTTTCAACTATGGTGGACTTCAAAAATTTATGTAGGAAGTTTAATAAGGTGGTGGAAGAGATTGGCCATGAAAATCAGGCAAAGGATTTATTCTGATCATATTTTAGAAGGGGAATCAGAATGGACATGTTAAAGGAGCTTCCTAGAAAAAAATTGATGAAGGATTTACCAAATGGGAACCAGAAACTTCCTGCTCTACATTTCATCAAAGAAAATATTCAGGCATATCTAAAACTAATGGAATTAGACAAGTATCAGAACTCCAGATTTCTTGGCTGAGCAGGTGAAAGAGGGAGTAATGGGATTTGAAGAAAAACTGGGGGAAGGCTGTCTTTGAGAAGATCTATGATGACAAGACATGTTGAGATATTTGAAGATGAAAAGGAGAAGAAATAAATAGATGAGATGGGGAGGGGTTTTGAACGGATAGAATGAATAAAAAGGATGGAAGTGCGCAGAAGGGTAGGGAGGCTGGCACATCCAGAAAGTTGTCCAAGATGTGGTTTTGAAAAATTGAGGATAAAAATGTCAGATAGAGGTGAACATTGACACATAAAGTATCTAATAACCCAATTATTAGCAAAAATAATTGTGGAAGATAATTGGGGTATGCAAATTATTTTCCGCAATTAAATTAATTGCCAATCCCTGAACATTGATACCCCCTATTATCCCACCAAGATGTGCTCTTAATTCTAATTATTATTTTTTCAAGATCAAAATGTCCTACCAATATGTCATCATGACAAATTTTCAAGATGATTTCCTTCATAGAAGAAGGAATAAAAATAAAATTACTCAAATATCTTCTATGATAGGTGTATCCTTCATCAATTGAGAATTTATCTTTTCTAAAGCAATCTGGTACTTTAGTGGGAGGTTTTTGATTAATGCTTGTATTGAAGCATTTTTTGGATCATTTAATATAGTGCACAGCTTTTTTAAGTCAGTTTCTTTATCATATGAATCCAGAATAAGATGCAATAGCTCTTCCTCCATATCAAACACATATATACCTTGAATATGAACCATTTCATCCTCAAGATCATATGCAGTATTAGAGTCAACATTTTTCAATGGTAACCTTGATAATATATCCACATTTGAGTGAAAAATACCAGACCTTTGAATTATTGTCATTCTCCCTCTGTATTCTTGAATAGCTAGCTGCCATACAAACATATGTCTGTTAGGTATTTTTAAGTTTAAGAGGGATTAAACTGAACTGCAGTCAGTTACAAGTTCAAATTTCCGGTCATCCAGATAATAATGCAGTTTCTCCAGAGCCCACACCACTGCCAAACACTCAAGTTGAGAGGCACCATTTCTTAATGTCCTTAATATATTCCTAATTACTACTTCTGATTATTTGTCATATTATTTGTTCTTGATGGAGAGTAGCACCAAGGCCAATTAAAATGGTGTCACTGCACAAAAAAAATTGTTGAGTAAAGTTAGGCAAGGCAAGAATTGGTTCTGAAATAAAAAAATGTTTCATAGTGTCAAATGCTCTGTGTTTTTCACTGTTCCAGACAAAGGCAACATCTTCCTTAGTTAATTGGGTGAGTGGTAATGCTATGAAATGATAATTTTTAATATATTCTCTAGAGTATCCACACATTCAAAAAAACTTTGGAACTCTCTGACTTTAGTAGGAGCTTTTACCTGTTTTATGGCTTCCACTTTTCTCTGGTCAACACATATCTGTAATCTTGAGACAACGTGACCAAGGACTTTTAAAGAATGAAAACCGAATTTGCATTTTTTCATAGCAAGTGTCATATTTATCTCATATATCTTATGGAAAACTTTACACAGGTGGTTAACGTGGTCCTAAAATGTCTTGGAGAATACGATTATATCATCAATATAAACCATTAGCCATCATTCAATTATTTCTTGATGAAATGTGTTATCCATAACTTTCTGAAAAACTGAAGGGGCATTTTTGGGGCCAAATGGCATCCTAATATACTAATATCCAACCGTATGAATAGCAATCATTAGAAAGTTCTGTGAATTTTTCTCAACAGGTACCTTGTAATATCCCTTGTAATATTTATCACCTTGTAAGGTAGCATGGATAGAGATAATTCTGAGTAAAGGATAGATATCATCTACACTATAATTATTTGATTCTCTATAATCACCACATAACCTGGCTTTCTCTTTCTCATAAGAAGTTAGGACAGGTGAGATGACACAATTTTTAGGTGTTTTAACTACCTTTTCAATAATATTAATTTATAAAAGGGTAGAGATATTTTCTTCAATATCTTTTCTCTTTTTTGGGGAAGAAGGATAAGGCCTCTTCTTTAAACTAGGTGGTATTTCAGTTAATGGAAAAGATAATGAAAGCTTCATTTTTATTTACCACTCCTAATTCATGTGACATATGAGCAAAGGCCATATGAAAATATTTAATCAACTGAATGATGGAATCTTTTTCCTCACCAGAAAGTTGTTCTCAAAAAGAAGCTGTGCCAATTTCAGAAAGAAGGGCAGGAATATCTTTTATATTTCTTCCTTTATATTTAACTACAGAATGACATGTGTTTAATCCTGGTGTTAATAATTTTTTGGGGGAGGAAATTTTAAATTTTCTCTTCCAATAAAACCCCATTGTGAAGCATTGGTTTGAGGGATCAAGCTCAATGCCATATGTGGTTAATATATCATTTCACACAATGAACCATTTGCTTAAGTTATCATTTTTCATAACTATAAAGGCACACATAGCTCTTTCAAAGCCATGGTTATAATTGAAAAATACTGTAGCTTTTTATTGACCGATGGGGGACAAAACAGAGCCATAACTTCAAAAATTTTCAGAAGTTATAGGCATAATTTTTGATTTATAATCCTTATCAACTGAAGCAAGTTGATTTTCAGATACAACACTTCATCCAGCTCCAGAATCAAAAACAATCTTAATTTTATTTCCATTAATCAAGACTGGTGCCTTGATAGGGGTAATAATAATTGAGGTGTCCTGAAGATTTCTTATGATTTCAGAATCTTCAACTGTAAAAAAATTTTTTTTATCAATTTCAATATTATTTAAGTATTGAATATCTTTCTCCAGCATCAAGATTTTCTGTTTAGACTCATAAGAAATGTTGTTGGCACAATCACTTTAAGTATCATCTAGTTCAACTGTGTCATCATTAGGCTGCACTGTTTGTTCAAAAAGGTTTATTTTCTTATCACAAACATGGCCTTTTTCCAAGGATTTCTGAATTTAAAGCAAGTGTTTGTTGCATATTTTTAGGTGCAACAGGGGCAGAGGGTTTACCAACTTTTTCAGGAAGAATGTGTTGGTAGTTGGAGGGTTTCTCCACCAAAGGTCTTGGGAAGAACTTTCTATATTTATACCTATTATTTAAAAGAATATCAATACAAATATTTATAAAGAAGAATTCTCCCTGGAGAATTCAGTTCTTGCAACAATTAAGTCTTTCAAAGACATTGGAATTCATACAGGATCCTGTCCTCCCTGAGTTCATAATCCATCTTTGGATACATTGCTCTCAAGATTTTTATTAGTTTCATCAGGGACCCAATAGGTTTTTCTGTTGAGGATGAGCTATATCTAGACTCCTCATACTGCCTTTTCTGGACTAACCTAAATTTTGAACCACCAAATTGTGCTTTAATTAATTTTTTTCAATCCTCCCAAGAGTAATCACTATTATCCAAGAGGACAGACTCATACCACATGAGGGCAACATTGGAAAACAAAGAAATTAATTTTGACACAATTTCTTCATCTGGTGGTTTATAAAATTTCTTAATATTATCAATCCTACAGATGAATTGCTGCCAGTCAGAGGAAAAATCACCATCAAATGTTGGATATTAGTCAAATTTGGGCCAATCTTCTGATTTGAGGTAATTTCCTTCTGGTTTACTTGTTTCTGTGTAAGAAGAAGCTGAAATTTCTATAATTGAGCTTTAATCTCATTTTTAACACATTTGATGATGAACTGGGTACATCATCAATTTTTGATGGAAACTCAGAACTATCTACAGGTTTCTCTTTTACTAATTCTTCTCTAGAGGAGCTTGGCTCAGGTACATGTGGAGTAGTCTGTGCAACAGTTTCCTTCTCAGAAGTGACAGAGGAATTTTGGTTAAATAACAATGAATTTTATTGTTTCTCAATTTTTTTAACCTAGTTTTCACCCTTGGAATACTGGTTAATGTTTCATTGATGGTTGAAAAAGATAATTTATTCTTATTTTTCAGAGATGAAAAATGATCATTTAATTTTTTCTAATTTAATTTCTGACCTTCTAGTTCTTGGAAACAGATAGACATAGTCTCTTGTACTGTGGGTAAATCATTCATAATAATTTTCTACAAAGCGAATTTTATTTCATAAATTACTTTGTATCTTAAAAATTCATCAGATACCCTATTCAACTCACTTTCAATGCTTGGTAACCTTTTTCAGTAAACAAGATATTAAGTTTTTGGGTCAATTGTAAGTTGTTCATTATCCTATTTTTTTGTGATGATTTCTCTCAAAAATTGATCATTAATAGTTGCTACATCAGGATTATGTCTTAGGAGAGATATAGAGTATTTTTCAAGATTCTCATAAGCTTCAGTATCAATTGATTCATCTATAATAGCCATATCTGGATTTATAATTGAAGTAGCAATTAACACTAAAGAATTATTTAAAAGACTTGAACATTTATCACTTTTCCTGCTAGAACCAGCTTCTCCTGGTCTCAAAGTGTTATCTACCATCCCAGATTTACCTGAAGGAGCTGAATCTGTAACAAGGAAAGGAACTTGATATTCAATGGAAGGCCTTACAATGGTTTTGAGATATTTTGAAGATGATCTTTCTTCTCTCTTCTGCCTCTTTGTAAGTGGGATTAAAATTCTGGGGCCTGGAGGGTCCTGCTTGAGGAGCCTGCTGCATTTTCCAAGCTTGGAGGGAGTTCCATTGGGTGCTCATCCAATCCCATTTCCATTTTGACATTTCCATATTTTTTTTTTTGAGTAGCCAACTTTGGAAGGGGTTTTCCTCCATGGGGATTTCTCTTCTTTCTTGAAGAAATGTTTCCATGCTTCTTATTTTTTCTTCTAAGAACTCTACCTTTGCCTTTATTTTGAGGTGCTCTGACTTCAACTCCTTGATGTAATTTGACAGGTTGTTAACCTGTTGCTGCCCTGGCATCTTTTTTTTGAAGCTTTTTGGAAGCTCTTCTTGGGGGGTACCTGGGACTTGGAGTCCAAGGGAGGGTTTTCCTTTTTGAATTCCAACTTCTGAATTTCTACATACTGTTTGGCTTACTAATTGCTTAATTTAAGATAATTTTGTAGTCAAAGGAGATCTTACATAAATTTCATCATCATCAATAAAATACAATTCCTTATCATGAGTGGTAGAAAGATTTAATTCAGCCATTGTTTCTATAACTTGAGCTGAGAGAAAGAAAATTTATTTATATTTTGTCAGTTATTATTCTTTTGGTTAAAACAATAAGTAATAAAATAAAAATATTTAAAGTTTATTATCAATTTTCTGGACTACTAATCAAATGAAATAATGAAAAAATATCAATTATCAGGACCGAAAAATCAACTGAAATAATTAATTTAATAGTAATCACCAGCATTTCTTATCAATTGAAATGATGAAAATGTATCAATTATCAATTATCAGGACTAAAAATCAACTATAATAATTATTTAATGCAAGTTTTAATTAATTAATTTACTAAGATATTGATATTAATTATTACCAGGTTTTTTATAAAATCATCTAAAATAAAAAAATAATATATGAATTATCAGGACATAAAATCAACTGAAATAATTAATATATTTTCTTAACCAAGTAACCAATTTATATATTGTATATTTCTTAATTTCCAGGACTAAATTTCAACTGAAATAATTTATTAATATATTTTTTAATTAAATAATTTATTTATATATTGCTATTATTATAATTACCAGGACTGATTTTCAACTGAAATAATAAAATAATATTTTAATTATCAGGACAATTTTTCAACTGAAATAATTAAATAATATAATTTTTTAGTTAAATATAATATATTATCTAACCTCTAGGACTAAGAACAATTTTTCTCTATCTTGGTCAACTAGGAAAATAAAATATTATATACCTGACACCTCCCCCTGTAATTTGAGAAATTTAATTCCAACTACAGAGTGATGAGTAAAAAGATATATGTATATAATGAAATATGCAGAGTAAAACCTACAGATAATAACTGCTATAGTCACTCTAAATATATAGGACAATTATGCTTATATAAACCTTAAATAAGGGGTGAGCTTCAAATCCCAATTGCAAAAAAACGTTAGTCACGTGCCTTTGACGTTTGTTGTTTGTTTTTTGTCCAAAATATTGCTATAGGTTTTAAAGTTAATGGTCCTTTGGTCACCGGTGTCAAGATAAAAATGGGTCAAAGTATTCTAAAAGGCCCTTAGTTGTCAAGGGGTGCTTTTGGTCTAGAAGATTTTATGGTGGGGAAAACTCATGATTTCAAAAGAGGTATGTTGAAGGGTCCTGATGGTCTAGAAGATTTTTAACAGAGGTCCAACGGCGGTGATAGGTTTATTTTGGGGTTTCAAAGTCAAAGTACGTATATATTATCTTTTATTTGCTTTACTCAATCTAAAGAGGTAAAATTTTATAAATATTATTATAATTAATGAGTTAGAATTACATTTAAGTAAATACTAAAAGCAATAAGTAGTTATAAATATATATTTGTAATAATTGTTTTAATAAAATAATAAGTAAGTAATGGAAGATACAAAACAACCAGAAAGGGAGGCCTTATATTGGAAAAGGAGAGACAAAGTACGTAGTTAAAAATTCTAAATACAAGTGTATGAGAGATAAGGATTTTCCAGAAGAAGGAAAATTTCAATATTAAGAATCTTCTATAAGGAATTTTTTAAAATATTTTATTTACAGTATATGTCAAAAGAATTTGATTTATTTAAAAATTCCAGTAATTGTCATTTTTAAATAAGTCATTTGATTTTGTTGTATATATTTATTTTTATTTTTAAATTGTATTTCAAATATTAAATTTTATTTTAATATTAAATTGTATTTTAATATTGAATTTTAATTTCTTTAAATTTTCATTGAGCACAGAGTCAAAAAATTAAATAAAATATATGGGACAATTAATATAAATTTTATTTTTTACTAATTTTACTCTTTTGTAACTATTTAATTTATTACAAGTAAATTTGAATTAATTATAATAAAAATAATAATAATATGTAATAAAAAAGGTGTGGCTTCATCCCAGGAAATAATTTTTTTTACTGGGTGAGTCTAGCAGCCTGGCTGACACTCCCTCACTTTAAAAAAACAAATAAAAAAATGCTATGATTTTTTCTTTTTATATTTCTTTAGCAGAGTAGGAAGATTAGATATCTCCTTCCCACGTATCCAAGAATCATATTCAGATGATTTATTCTTTAATCTCAATAAATATTTTATACCTTTTTCAGAAGTTACTATTCTGTCATTTAGAATCTTATCAATTTCTGCTGTCTCAGTGATTTCATGAGGGGTTTTCTTTGTTCTTCCCCTCCTTTTGGGAAGTAAATCACTATTTAATGTGTAAGGTTTCAAAAGAGATATTGGAAAAATGGGACATTTTCTATCATATGGAGCATACAAGATAACTTAAACTGCATTATCACCAATCATTATTCTGACAACAAATGGACCTACAAATCGGTCTTTCAATTAATTATTGCCTTGTAAATTGAAGTGTACTGTAGAAATCTGTACTTTATCACCCTTTTTATCAGTTTATTCTTTATAAGATTTGTGACATCACTTCTTCTCATATTCAAAAAATTTTTCCATACATTTTTAAGTATGACTTCTTTGAAGTTGTTGCATTTGAAGAAAAGATTTTAAACCAGAATGTCAATCCAATTTAGGTATTTTGTTATTGAGAATTTGGGATGGTGTATTTGTAACATATCCAAGCCAAGGCTCAAAAGGCTTTCATTGAGTAACAGAATGAACAGTGCTATTATAAGCAAATTCCAAAACAGGAAGTAAGGTAACCTAGTCATGAGTAAATCTGTCATTTTTTTTGTACTCAAGGCCAAAGGCACAATACCTTCTTATCATGTCCTCTAAGGTCTGAATAATCCTTTCAGCTAATCCATCAGTTTGGGGGTGATGGGCAGTAGAAAGTTTCAGATCACAACCACAAACATCCATCAGAGACATCCAAAATTCATAAATAAATTTAGGGTCCCTGTCAGAGATTATGGCCTTTGGAAAACCAGAATTATTAAACATATGAGACCACCACAAGAAGGCTAATTCTTTAGAAGAAAAATCCTTGTGGGTGGGGATAAATTTACACATTTCAGTGAATTTATCCACAATAACCCAACAAGAGTTATAACTGTCTTTCCCAGCAATGTATAATCCTGTTACAAAGTCCATGTTTATTATCTGCCAGGGTGCATCAGGAGGCTCAATATGTTGCATTAATCCACCTCTTTTACCAGTCAATCTTTTTGATTTTTGGCAAGAATCACAGGATTCAACATATAGTTTGGTGTTTTCAGACATATTAACCCACCAAGAAGTGTTTTTAATTCTGATCATTGTTTTTTAAAGATCAAAATGACCAGCCAATATGTCATCATGACAATTTTTCAAGATTATCTCTGTCATAGAATGAGAAATAACAATAACATTACTCAACTTTCCTCTATAATATAGATATCCTTCATCAATTGAAAATTTTCCTTTCTCCAAAGCCTTCTGGTACTTTGGTGGAATATTTTAATTAATTCTTGTATTTAAGCATTCTTTAGATCATTTATATGGTACATAACTTTTTTAGTCAGTGTCCTTATCATATGAATCCAGAATAAGCTGTAATAGATCTTCCTCCATATCAACCACATATATCCCATGGATATAATTAATAATTTCATCTTCAGGAACATATGCAGAATTGGAGTCATCATTTGGAAAAGGTAACCTTGATAACATATCCACATTTGAGTGAAAAATACCAGCCCTATAAATTACTCTCATTCTCTCTCTGTATTCTTGAACATCTTGCTGCCATCTGAACATATACCTCTTAGGTGTTTTTAAGTTTAAGAGGGATTTAACTGCGCTGCAGTCAGTGATAAGTTCAAATTTCTGGTCATCCAGGTGATAATGTAGCTTCTCTGGAGCTCACACTACTTCTAAACACTCTAGTTGAGTGGCACCATATTTCAATTCACTATTTCTCAAGGTTCTTGAAACATAACAAATTACTACTTCTGATAATTTATCATTTATCACTTGTTTTTGATGGAGGGCAGCTCCAAGACCAATAAGACTGTCATCAGTGTATAAAACAAATGGTTGATTAATGTCAGGTAAATCAAGAACTGGTGCTGACATTAAACAATGTTTCATATTGTCAAAAGCTCTTTGTCTTTCACTATTCCAGAAAAAAGCATCTTTCCTAGTCAATTGGGTAAGGGGTAATGCTATGACTAGATAATTTTTAATATACTGTCTATAGTATCCACACATTACCAAAAAACTCTGGATCTCTCTAGCTGTGGTAGGAGCCTTCACCTGTTGTATGGCTGCCATTTTGATTTGGTCAACACATATCTGGAAACCTGAAACAACATGACCAAGAATATTTAAAGGAATGAGAACCAAATTTGGATTTCTTCAATGCAAGTTTCATATTTATCTCATCCATCTTATGAAACACTTTACACAGGTGGTTAATATGGTCCTCAAATTTTTTTAAAAATATGATGATATCATCAATATAAACCATTAGCCATCCTTCAATTATTTCTTGATTGAATGTGTTATCCATAACTTTTTGAAAAACTGAAGGGGAATTTTTAGGGCCAAATGGCATCCTTATATACTGATAAATACCCATATGAGTAGCAATAATCTGAAAATTATGAGAATTCTTTTCAAAAGGTACCTAATGTACCCCTTTTTACCATCCAAACAGCAGATATATTTAGCACCTTGTAGGGTAGCATATATACATCTAACTCTGGGTAAAGGATAGATATCATCAACAGTATAAGAATTTAATGCTCTATAATCACCACAAAACCTGGCTCTATCATTCTCATAAAAAATTAGGACAAGTGAGATAACACAATTTTTAGGTGTTTCAACTACCTTTTCAATAATATTCATTTTTAAAAGTGTAGAGATATTGTCTTCAATATCTTTTCTCTTTGTGGGAGAAGAAGGATAAGGATTTTTCTTTAAACTAGGTGGTATTTTAGTTAATGGGAAAGATAAAAAAATTATTTTTTTCTTTTACCAATCCTAATTTATGTGACCCATGAGCAAAGGCCATAAGAAAAGATTTTATCAATTTAATGATGGAATCTTTTTCCTCACCAGAAAGTTATTTTCTAAAAGAAGCATTTTCAATTTCAGACATAAGGGCAGGCATTTCTTTTATAGATATTCCTTTATATTGAACTACAGAATGACATGTATTCAATCCTGGTGTTAATAATTTCTTGGGGGAGGAAATTTTAAATTTTCTCTTCCCATTCATCCCCATTGTGAAGCATTGATATGAAGGATCTAATTTTATGCCATATTTGGTTAAAATGTCATTTCCCACAATGAACCAACTACTCAAGTTATCATTTTTCATGACAACAAAATCATATATAGATCTTACAAAACCATGTTTATATTTGAAAAATACTGTGCCTTTGTATTTACCAATGGGGGACAAAACAGAGCCATAACCTCTCTAATTCTCAGAAATGATAGGAATAAGTTTTGATTTATAATCTTGGTCCACTGAAGTAAGTGCTTTTTCAGATACAACACTTTCTCCAACTCCAGAATCTAAGACAACTTCAATGTTGTTTCCATTGATCAAGACTGGTGTCTTGAGAGGGGAAATAATAATTGAGCTGTCCTCAAGGTTTTTTATGATCTCAGAATTTTCTACTGTAGATAAATCAATATTCTCAATGTTGATATTTTTTAAATAATGAATATCCTCTTCCAGTATTAATATTTTCTGGTGATATTCATATGAAATATTGCTTGCATAATCACTTGAAGTATCATCCAGTGCTATTGTGTCATCAGCATGTTCCTCTTGTCTATTCAACAATATTTTTCTTCTTATCACAAACATGGCCTTTCTACCAAGGATTTATGCATTTGAAGCAAGTTTTTGTTGCATAATTTTTAGTTGAAGAAGGGGCAGAAGGTTTATCAACCTTTTCCAGAGGTTTTTGTTGGTAATTGGAGGTTTTCTCCAAGGAAGTTCTAGGAATTAATCTTCTAGTATCATACTTGTTGTTCAAAAGCATCTCATTACAAGTATTAATGAAAGAAAATGGTTCTCTTGAGAACTGAGTCCTAGCAACTATTAAGTCTCTCAGAGACATAGGTAATTTATAGAGGATCCTGTCCTTCCATAACTCAAACTCCATATCTTGGTCTGGTGCCCTCAATATTTTCACAAGTTTCATTAATAACTCAATTGTTTTTTCAGTAGAAGAGCCATATATGGTTTCTTAATATTGCCTTTGTTAAGGTAATCTAAACTTGGAACCACCAAATTGTGCTTTAATTATTTTTTTCCAATCTTCTCATATACATTCATTCTTATCCAAGAGAAAAGATTCATACCACATTAGCCCTACATTGGTAAATAAAGAAATTAATTTTGACACAATTTTCTCATCTGGGAGTTTGTAAGAATTTTTTAGATTATAAATTCTGCCAATCAACTTCTGCCAATCAGAAGAAGAGTCACCATCAAAAGTTGGATACTGGTCAAGTTTTGGCCAATTCTTTTAATTTGAAGTAGTCTTCTTATTAAAAGGTTGTTTCTGAATGAGAAGGAGCCGTAACTTCTCTAATTGGGCAGTAATTTCATTGTTTAATCCTTCTGTGGAAGATTTAGGTACATCATCAATTTTTGATGGAAACTCAGTGACATCTCAGGAATTTCTGGAACTAATTTTAATTTAGATGAACTAGGAACAGGTACAATTTGGGTATCTGTTACTACAGGTTCTTTCAAAGAATGTCAGAAAGCTTTTGATCATGTAACAATGAATTCAATTTTTCATCAATGGTTGTTAATCTAGTTTTCACTCTTGGAATACTAGATAAATTCTCATTGATGGTTGCAAAAGATAACTGGCTCTTATTTTGTAAATATGAATAATGTTTACTCACCATTTCTAAGTTCATCTTATGTCTCTCTAGCTCCTGGAAACAGATAGACACAGTATCTTTTAATTTAGACAAATCATTTTTGATGTTTCGCCATAAAGCAACTTTCTTTTCATGAGTTAATTTGTAATGAAACAAATCATCAGAAACTTTCTGTAACTCACTCCTCAATGTTTTATAACCCTGTTCAGTTAAAAAACTATTATATTTCTGAGTCAATTGCATGTTTTTTATTATATTATTTTGTTTAGCAATAATATCCCTCAAATATTCATCATTAATGTTATCTACATCTGGAGTATTTCTCAATAGGGAAACAGAATAATTTTCCAGATTCTCATAAAACTCAGGATCAAGTGTCTCATCAATAATAGCCGTATCAGGATTTATCATTGAAGTAGCAATAAAAATCAAAGGATTAGATACATTAGAATATTGAGCAATTTGTCTACTACTCTCAGCCTCTACTGGTCTCACAGTCTCATCTCCTCTTCCAGAATTACCTGAAGGAACTGAAATAGTAACATAAAATGGTACTTGGGACTCAATAGAGGGGGTCACCATGGCTTGGGCAAGAATTAAATTTGATTGTTTTTTTCTTTCTTACTCCTTGATAGGGGTGAGGAGGTGTGGGGTTAAACTGATTGGTTCTTGATGGACCTCCCTGAGGTACTTGTTGCTGTTGTTGTTGGGACAGATAGTCCCTCTGGGATTTCAGCCAATCCCACTGCCACTTTGAGACTTCCACCTTTTCTTGTTGCTGGGGGGCCAAATGTGGAAGGGCTCTTGGGGGAGGAGGGGGTTTCCACTTCTCTTGAAGGAAGAACTCTATTTTTCTTACCTTGTCTTCTAGAGAGTCAGTTTTTGAACTCAGCTTGAGGTTTTCTGACTTCAACTCCTTGATGTGAGTGGAGAGATTTTTGACTTGCTGATTCAAGGGCAAATTTTTTATTTTGAAGCCTTTTTGAATCTCTTCTGGGGGGTTGATAGAAGGCTTTTGATCCTGAGAAGTTTTCTCCACTATTATCTTTATCTCCTGCATTTCTACATCCTGATTGGTCCAGTAATTGAATGACTTGAGCCAGTTTTGTAGTCAAAGGAGAGCTTACAGAAGAAGCTTCATCATAATCAATTAAATCCAGTTCCTCATCATGGCCAGAAGAAAAGCCTTGATCAGTCATAGTTGTAATTAACCTTAACTGAGAGAAAGATATATTAAAATTTAATCAGTTATTATTTTTTCTTTATTTAAAGAAAAATTAAAAAAAAATTATTATATATGTAATTATCAGGATTTTATAATAAACTGGAATAATTTAAATTTAATGTTTTCCAAGACAAAAAATTAACTGAAATAATAGTCAATTATTTTATTAATTAAGTTAAGATAATTTTAAAACCAGGATTGAAATAAATTAACTGAAATAGTAAAATAATATAATAATTAGTAATGTATATGTTGATAATTATCAGAACTATAAGTCAACTGAAGAAATTAATTACCAGGACATAATGTCAACTGAAAGTAATTTAATAACCAGGACTTAATTTCAACTGAAATTATTTAATTACCAGGTCTTAATTTCAACTGAAAATAATTTTAATTACCAGGACTTAATGTCAACTGAAATAATTTAATTACCAGGACTTATTTTCAACTGAAAAAATTTTAATATAATTTATTCAGTTAATTTTAAATATTATTAATTTACTGTCAGGACAATTTTTCAACTGAAACAATAATATAAAATTTTAATTATCAGGACAGAGGTCAACTGAAATAATTAAAAAAATATATAAAATAATTAATTTAATTTATATAACTTCTAGGACTAAGAACAATATAGTTCTATCTTGGTCAACAAGGAAAAAAATGTTATATTTACCAGGCACCTCCCCCTGTAAAATGAGTAAAATAATGCCACTTTCAGAGTGCTGAGTAAAAAAGATATACATAGACAATGAATCGTAAAAAGTGACCCACAAATAGTAATTAATATAATTACCACAATTATATGCGACTATTTCCAATATATGAACCTAAGTTTTGGAGCATGGTTCATTTCCCGGTGTAGACAATCCTGTAGTACTAGCTATAGGCCTTGACCAAGGGAGTTGGAGAAAACCCAGAGAGAAAATCCCCTGTCCCTTTAGAAAAATAAAGTGAGATTTATCTGCTACAGTAAGTTGTTTCCTTTTTGATAAAGCCCCTTTTCCAACACACATGACTGTCTGATCAGTCAAGAAAGTAGTCTCCAGAAAGACTACCAAACCAAAGGACTGGAATTTAGACCAATTTCCACACCAGAGAAAGCAATGATACTTGATGTAGGTTTCAAATGCACACCAGAGACAGCAATAATACTTGATGTTGCTTGCAAGACTATACCAGAGAAACTAGTATGGTAAGGTAAACTCTTACAGTTGCTTTGCTGTAAGCAGAATCCGGAGGAGATGTGTGGATTTAGCTGAAAACCCCGTCCTTCCAATAAAAATAACAAAGTAGGTGTTCTAAATCACTAAGCTAACCAATCTACTTAGATCTGATTGATGAAATTAATGAAACTCTAAAATAATTAACACTTATTGAGATTTAAGTAAAAGTGGCTGTTGAGAAAGAAATACTGATAACAACAATTAAGGTGTACCAGTGAAAGATCTGTAAAGATTGACTTTATGTTTTTATAATAATTTGAATTTTTATGAGACAGCAATAATCAAGTCCCAGCGATGAAGACCTTTCTAAAGATACCCTGTATGAAGTGTGATTTAAATTGTTGAGTAGTATTTCTAAAATGGTATATATAAAATATAAAGTTTTAAGGGTATTACAATTTTATTTAATTTGTTGAGTAATAAAAAATGAGACCGTGGTGGTTAATGATTAAGCTGTATGATGTGTCCCCCCCCTCAATTTCGAGTTTGAGAGGTGCTTAAGTATTCCTAGTCACGTGCCTAAGTTTTTCCCTCCAGAGCTCACCCAGAGTCAATCCAGAGCCCGTACGGAGTCCGTACGGAGTCAAAGCGGAGTCCGTCCAGACTTCCGGACTCAATTAGAACCTTAAAACTATAATAAAAAATCTAGAAAAATTACACATAATAGACCTACTTCCCCTTTACATACCAAACTAATTTTCGTAGTCTGCGCAGTTCTAATTACCCCGTGAAAATTCATCGAAGTTAAGTAATTTCTGAAAACGTAAATATTTCTATAAAACTTTAAAATTCATTTAAAAATATAAGAAAAATGGTAAAAATTCTGGGAAAATTTCCCAAGGTTCTTGAGTGACTCGACTTAATACTTATAAATTTTTCAGACCTTAAAAATAAGTTTTCTCTGTAAAATAAATTGTTTTTGTGTAGGCATTCGCTTGTGACCAATTTCTTCATATTTAAAACTCAAATAAATTAAATAAAACCCTTTGATATATAAAAAAATAATAACGCCAATCTTGCACGCCGTAATAACTCCATTTACGTACTTAGGTGCCATACTAAACTTTAGGCTACCACATCCTCCCTCCAATTGAGAATGTCCCCATTCTTATAACTTTGCATAAGTGATTGAACACAATATTCATCTTTAACCTTCAACCACCATCTTCTTTAATCAACTATAAAATTCATCTTCATCAATATGTCTTCCAAAGAACTTGTCGCTCCATGTGAACTCTGCACTCGATACCAGGTACCTTGTTTAATGTCCAACCCTAATCTTCCTGGCAGGACAGCTTGCGACTTATGCCGTGTGAAAAAAGTCAAATGTAACCGGCCATTAGTTCCTTCTAAAACAAACGTATATTTGGGACCAGCAGCTCTCCCTGATCCCTCAATCTCTAAAAAGCGATCAAAAATTCCTGTCTTCTTAAAACAAATAAGATCAAAAGCAGCTTCAAAAGTTCAATCTTCATCAGCGGATCCCGGCCTTATTTTGCCTTCACAAGATCCTAATCCTATAACGCCAGTGCCCCCAACCAGCTTTGCTGAGACTATGTTTCCTGGCTCTAAATGTAAGACCCTATTATCTTACTAAAAAAAACTTTTAATCAAAATTGACTAAACCTATGACTTAATAACATATTTGAACTTCTAGCTGTCAAAATAACCAACACTGATGATGTTGGTAGAGTGAAGACGGACTATATCAATCATTATCCAAATTTTCATCGCTATCTTTTTCTTGACTTTACTAATGAGTTGAAACAAAAAATGCTGGCCTATTTTCAAGAAACTCCAGCTAATAACCATGAAGACCTCATGAAAAGAAGAATTTAAATGCAAAGCTTTGATAATGATGTTGAACAAATTTAAAGAAATTATCTTTTCTAACAGTATAACTTGATAAAATTTTGTTTTTGCTTGGTCTTCTTAAACTTTCAACATAAATGATGTTTTCTTTCTTCTCTGGCTTGATATAACATAAAATAAAATAATATAAATCTTGTGATGATTCCACTACAAGAGCAAGGTTTGAATCCCTTCAGACTCCCATATACCAGTCTTCCTTCTTGTCACAGCATTGAGAGAGTGGATCTTCCTATGAGCCGAATACTCCTGATTCCAACCTCATAGGGCCCCCCACTGAGCCGAATTCTATGATTCCAATCTCGCCATAAGGTCCTCCAAGCTTCACACCAAAAATGGCCTAACACTGAGGCACTAAAAAAATCATTCCCTAAAATCCAACTACCATCCTAACTTCTGATTCCTTCATCACAATTTTCAAACTTTGCTATACAGCAAACCCATAAAATACTTTTGCCAGGCTTCCAATAATAATATTAACTTTAGACCATGTTAAAGCGCCACAAATTTCACCTAATTAACCATTATGCTTTCATTAGCATCATCACCACCTAAAATTTTAACCTCCTAAAGCTTATCAGCACCCAATTCCAGAAATAATTGAATAACCAGTTTAGAGTCTTAGTGGACAGTGTTAAATTAAAAGATTGAATTGGGTTATCTAAACAAGATTGACATTCCAATTTAAAGTCTTGGTAGACCAAACATATAATCGATTGCCAGTTTATGGTCTTGGTGGACCAAAGATCGTTTAGGTGCATAAATAACTTGATAAATTCCTAAGTAAGGCCTAGGCTTGACCAAAGATTGAATAAATTTGATAATCCAGTTTAATGTCATAGTGGACCAAACATTTGATCGACAAGAAATCTAGTTTAAGGTCATGGTGGACCCAACAGCTTGATAACAGTCCAGTTTAAGGTCTTGGTGGACCTATCAACTTCTCTATCCTTGAACCCAGATTTTGCCACCAGCTTTCTTCATCCTAGTTTCAAGTTTTCTTCTTCAAAAAAATATCTCCTAACAAGATGAATCCTTCTGATTTCATTGCTTCAGCTGATCAATCTTGCAAATACTGTGCCTTCACCCATAGGGAATGTATCTTCTCTTTTAACTGGCAAAAGCACACTTATAGCAGGGCCTGTTTATCCTGCTATGAGAAGAAAAGAAAATGTTCTGGCTTGAACTGTGGTTCTTTCCCCATCACTGCTACTAGCTTCGCCACCTTCTGCAATCCTCCTCCTTCTTCTTCACCTTCTACTCCACCCCCTATTCCATCAACCTCTAAAGATCCCATACCTTTTTCTCCATCAGCCTATTTAAATCTTTCTCCATCACCTAATCCTCTGGGTCCTTCTCTCCAATCTAGACTTGCTGCTACTCCCCCAAGAACTCTTGCTGCTCCCAGGGCCATGCTTCAACCTTCTAACAATTCTTCTCCTTCTTCCAACATCTTGAAGCACAAAAGGTCCTATATAGCCAGCAGTCTTCTTCTTCTCTTGTATCATCCAAAAGGCCCAGAACATCTACTTCAAACACCAAATCCAACACCAGTCCTCCTCATCTATCAAAAATAAAAAATCCTTTTCTAAACATAAAAAATCCCACTCCATTACTAAGTAAGCCATTTATCCATGATCATGATAGTGTTGACACAGGTTAGTTGTCTCTTTTTATTTTCTTAATCTTCAGGTTTTAATTTGCTGATATTTTAATTTGATAAGCGTCCACCGGTTCTCCAATTTCATATTCAGCTTATGAACTACCAGAACCTAATCCAAGCTTCCCTAGAGTTCCAATTCACCTAGTGTCTGAAAAGCTTTTTGCTAATTTTAATAACCTTATCGCTTATTTCCAACGATACCCGCCCTCTGATAGATCAGAATCTTGGATGAGAGAGCAACTGTTAAGAGACCTTTTCAAAATGGCCAACTGGCTTCAACAATATCGTGACCGTGAAATAAGATTTGAATCCCAGGAAATCGATCAAGGTCCTTCTAAATTTTCTAATTTCGATTCTTCAAAAGATAACAACCCTTGATGGTGTTCTTCCTGGTATGTAGCTTTCTTGAATAATGTTTGAAAAATAAAATATAAACATCTAAACTACCTAAAACTAAAATACCTTTTTTTTTTTTTATATATATATATTTTTTTTATTTTATTTTATTTTATTTTATTTTATTTTTTTATTATTATTATTTTTTTATTTATTTATTTTACTATTTAAAATAAAAGATTTTTTTTTTTTTTTTTTAAAAAAGATAGTTTTGAAATAAAAGTTAAAATTTAATTTTTAAAGAAAGATAAATGAATGTGAAAAGAAAGATAAAAAAAAGTAATAATAATAAAAAAATTTCAAAATAAAATTTTTAAAAGATGCCCCCCGGCCATTTGATGAGCCGTACCCTCGACATCATACCCACATCCAAGTGCAACTTGATGTGGTTACACAATTTTGAGAATTGAAAAGAAAAGAAAATAAATGAAAGTTTTTAGAAGATAATTTTTATAATGATGATCACTGGGTGGGCTCCCTCCAATTCATAAAAATGATTAGAGACCACCAGTGAGCATCACCTTTACAATAATTCATAATATATATTAAAGAAAAGAAATCACAATCTAACATAAAAAAATCAAAAACAAAATAAAATAAAAAGAATCTTGAATCCGGCGTTGAGAACGGTGTCTCTTGATTTGTTCCAGTTTAGAGTCTTAGTGGACTTCCTAAAATTAAAAGACAAAGCCAGGATTCAACTAGAAACAGGGAAAATTTTGGAAACAAACATTATGGGGTAATTGTGTATAGAGCAGCCAGCCCATCAATTACCCCCACACTTGCCAATATTAAATTAAGAAGGTTCCCCTGTGAACACTTCTTCCAATAAATTTTTAAAAATTTTCCAACACTATCTTCACCCATATTTTAAGAATTTTAAGTTTTTTTTTTTGAAAATTTCAAAGAAGGTCTTCTTGAATTTCGTTAAGTTTCATCATAGTTTTGTCGCCCATATGCAGCGTAACGACAGTAAAGTATTTTGATAAAAAGAAGATAGTTTATCCTCGTTGCGGAGGTTAATAAAATTTTGTTGATATCATAGTTTATCCTCATTGCGGAGGATCCATAAAATTTAAGAAATTTCATCAATATCATAGTTTATCCTCATTGCGGAGGTAATAAAATTTGATAATTGTCATAGTTTATCCTCATTGCGGAGGAATCCATAAAATTTAATAAAAGTCATTAAAATTGTAGTTTATCCTCATTTCGGAGTTAGACTTTGGCACTCCTGGTGCCTCTAGGATAGAACCGTTTCACTTGATCGGCTGCTACCCTCTTCTTCAATACTACTCCATCCAATTCTTCTAGCACATATGAACCGCCGGAAACTCGCTCCTTGATTTTATACGGTCCATTCCACTTATCTGCAAACATCTTTCCCCACTGACTTTCCAAACTCCTATTATACACCAGGACCATATCACCTGGGTTCAAAGGTTTCCTTAATCGATGTGCCAACCGCTCATCCCAATATCTGACTGATTGATTTCGGATCTTCATCATCCGTGAATATGCCTTTTCTAAATATTCTTCTTTCTTTTCTAGCTGCATCATTCTTGCACACAATAATTCTTCAGTAGTTTTGACCGTGTCCCAGTCAACCCCAAGATATGATTCAGCTTCTAAATCAACCGGTAAAACTGCTTTCTGTCCAAAAACAAGTTCATAAGGTGAAAATCTGGTTGTCCTTTTGGCAGTGATTCGATCAGCAAATAAAACTAAAGGTAAATAGTGCCTCCACTTTTCGGCACTTGTCCCACACATTTTAACTAAAGAATCCTTAATAACTTGATGCCCTCTTTCAACCATGCCTTCAGCTTCAGGATAATATGGGGTTGCTACCCTAACCTTTGATCCAACTTTCAATACGGCCTCTTTAAACTCTGTCCCAAATTCAGGACCTCCATCTACCGTTACCAACTTCATCACCCCATACCTATATACCAAATTATTCAAAAAAAATTCTGCCACATTTTTGGCAGTTAAATTAATAAGAGGTGCTGCCTCTACCCAACCAGATAAATCATCTCTGGCCACAATTAAATATTTATACCGTCCCTCTTTTATTTGAACGGCATCTAAACTAACTCTCCCAAACAGTGTATATTCACCGGTCGGGCATCCAGGTTCTTTTGGCCTTAAATAACTTTGTCTTTGACATTCTTCGCATGACTGAACCCACTGTTTAACAGCCATCTTCATGCCAGGCCACCAAAATCGATCAGAAATTCTTCTAAACGTTTCTCCAACGCCTCTATGCCTGAGATCTTCATGCAGTGATTTCAAAACTAATTCTTGCCCCTTCTGTTGAGTTATAACTACTTGAGGATTTGGATACCTTCTCCTCATTAAACGTCGACCAGATAGGTAAAACGTAGATGAATTCCTCTTGATAGCCACCCATTCATCGTCTTCACAATCTTCTGGTCTCTCTAAAGTCAACAAATATTTTACTAACAAAAAATAAAAACCAGTCTGACCCCAGACTTCATCTTTAAAATCGATTAATATAACATCAATAGGGACTTCTCTATCACCAATATCACCTGCACATGAATGAGCCAATAATCGTTGACCCCTAAATAAATCTTTAATCGAGCTGTGTCGACGTTTTTCTTCTGAACCTTTGGATCCTTCGTAAAGCGTATTTGAAAATACCTCTTTCTCTTTATCCACCCTTTTATTTAAATTCTCTAATTCTCCAACATATACACCATTCCTTAATTTACTACTATCCCACACTACCAATCCATCTTCCTCTACATACACCACATCTTCTTCTACCTCCTCTCTGCCGAATTTATCTACACCCTTTCCAACACCTTTATTAACATAAAAACTATTTTCCAGTTTATCCTCTTGGTGGAGGTCATCATCACCATAATCTAAACACAATAGTCCTGCCAGTTTAACCTCATGGGGGAGGTATGAAAAGTCTTCAGCTCCTTTGATGCTGGCTTTGATAATAGGTATATCTTCATCGAACTCTTCTGAGTCTGAATCTTCTTCAGTGGGTGGTCTCCTTGATAAACCATCTGGCATAGTAAAAGTTTTGCCAGGCTTATGAAATAAATCAAACGAAAAATCTTGAATAAAAGCTACCCATCTCGTCATGGGTGCGTTTGGTAAACTTGGGGAATTAATCATCTGGATTAACGATTTCGCATCCACTTGCAACTCAAAATGTTGCCCCCACAAAATATGCTGAAGTTTCTTCAGTATTTTTGCCACACCACATAATTCCAATTTTGGTTGAGAATATCTTGATTCGACCTCAGTAAATACTACAGATTCATACCTAACTGGCCTGATGTAACCAGCTTTATCCATCTGAGACAAAACCGCCCCAGCTGCAACCTGACTTGAATCAACTGCTAAATAAATTCTGCCAGCTTCTTTTCCATAATCCAAATTGTGCAGGACTAAATCCTTCCCTACAACCTCCTTCAACTTCACAAACGCCTTCTCACACTCTTCATCCCACTCCCAGTCTGCATCCTTCTCGTTAACCGTCTCAATGGAGCTTCCAATGAAGAAAAGTCCTTAATAAACATTCTAACATATACGCAAACGCCTAAAAGCCCTCTAACTTCAGTCGTATTCTTGGGTCTTGGCCAGGACTGAATTTTGTTAACCTTTTTCTTGGACATAATCCTACCCTCTCTACATACCACATGGCCTAATATTTCTAAGGCTGGCACACAACATGAAAATTTTGAACCTAAAATAGTTAAACCAGCCTCTTCAATTCAAAACAAGATTCTTTCTAAAGTAATTGCAAACTCCCAAATGAATTTGCATATCCCGGGATTCTCTTCCAAAACCTGGTTATCATAGTCGGCTGTTGGTCCCTTAATTCCTCCATCATCTATAAAGATTCCAGCATATAGTGGAATTTCGTCTTGAAGGATCCAAGCCATCTGAGCTTGATAAACTGCAACCAAATTTGTTGCTCCTTGAGGTAATCTTGTTAACTGTAAACGTCCTAGTGGCGTATCGAATGTAGTGAGAGGCCTTGAGTCCAGATGTAACTCTCTCTCATCATATCCACCCATAATATCTCCCAATCCATAACACACTCTCCCTGCAAACGCTTCAACAAACTCCTCAGCACTAAGCGGTATCCCAGCATCCTTTATTGTAACCCTATTTAATTCCCTTAGATCATGAACAACTCTAAGCTTGCCATTCGGTTTCTTGATACAAAATACCGGACTAGAATAACTTGACGTTGATTGCTCATACAGTCCAGTGCGTATCCGTTCTCTGACAACTTCGATATAAGCTTCTTTCAATGCAGCCGGAATAGGAATCGGTTTCTGCTGCCACGGTTCATGACATACCACAGCAATCTTGTAAGGCTCCCCATAGGAATGCTTCAACACACCCCTCTCCTCTTCTACAAAAGTAATGGCCTTCTCTCACTTGACCATCACATCCAACAACAACTTCTTCTCTTCTGCAGACAACCAACAATCAGGTCCAAAATTAACAACACCCAGTCTCTCAAAAGTGATTCTTGACGTCTCAGAAAATTCAGGCGGATTCTTTACCAAGGGACTTTCATAAGGATCTCTTGATAACCTTGGTCTTCTCAAGGGTGGATTTAATTCAGCAGGTAGCAGTTCATTAATAGGTCTAACTTTATTTGCTACCTCCTTATATTTGGCTGCGTCCACATCTAAATAAACTTGAGGTAAAACATTTTCTTTTGTATCGCCATTACAAGTTTCATCAAGTGAATCTTCTTCATCGTCAGAATTTGAATAAGAAAAATTAGAAAAATATTTTATTTCATTTTTAAATTTAACCCTTTTCTCCTTTCCCTCGTCTAATTTATAAACAGATTTTCCAACACCTTTGCTTCCCTTATCCAACAGTAAATCACCCGTTGTGGTAGCCTAAAGTTTAGTACGGCACCTGAATACATAAATGGAGTTATTACGGCGTGCAAGATTGGCGTTATCATTTTTTATAAAAGGGTTTTATTTAATTGAGTTTTAAATATGAAGAAATTAGTCAAGAGCGAATGCCTACACGAAATTAATTTATTTTACGGAGAAAACTTATTTTTACGGTCTGAAAAAGTTATAAGTATCAAGTCAAGTCACTCAAGAACCTTGGGAAATTTTCCCAGAATTTTTACTATTTTTCTTATATTTTTAAATGAATTTTAAAGTTTTATAGAAATATTTCCGTTTTTAGAAAATATTTAACTTTCATGAATTTTCACAGGGTAATTAGAGCTGCGCAGACTACAAAAATTAGTTTGGTATGTAAAGGGGAAGTGGCTCTATCATGTGTAATTTTTCTAGATTTTTTATTATAGTTTTAAAGGTTCTAATTGAGTCTGCTTGGACTCTGTTTGGACTCCTCTTCGACTCCGTTCGGACTCCGTACGGACTCTGCTTCGACTCCGTACGGACTCCGTATGGGCTCCGGATTGACTCTGTGTGAGCTCTGGAGGGGAAAACTTAGGCACGTGACTAGGAATACTTAAGAGCCTCTCAAACTCGAAATTGAGGGGGGGATCATACAGCTTAATCATTAACCACCACGGTCTCATTTTTTATTACTCAACAAATTAAATAAATTGTAATACCCTTATAACTTTATATTTTATATATAAAATTTTAGAAATACAACTCAACAATTTAAATCACACTTCATACAGGGTATCTTTAGAAAGGTCTTCATTGCTGGGACTTGATTATTGCTGTCTCATAAAAATTCAAATTATTATAAAAACATAAAAGTCAATTTTTTTCAGATCTTTCACTGGTACACCTTAATTGTTGTTATCAGTATTTCTTTTATGAACAGCTACTTTCATTAAATCTCAATAAGCGTTAATTATTTTAGAGTTTCATTATTTTTATCAATCAGATCCAAGTAGATTGGTTAGCTTAGTGATTTAGAACACCCATTTGGTTATTTTTATTGAAAGGACGGGGTTTTCAGCTAAATCCACATATCTCCTCCGGATTCTGCTTACAGAAAGGCGACTGTAAGAGTTTACCTTACCATAGTTGGCACCCAACGTGGGGTACGATTTCTCTAGCTTTCTTTAAAGACTTACTTGGATCAAGAACGTTCTTAGCCTGCAAGAGGCTTATTTTCTGGAACTCTAATTGGATTTTCGTTATTGGCCTGCAAGAGGCTTGTTATTTTATCAATTGTTAAAGCTTTTCATTACTTATTGGGATGTCTTCTTCTGCTGTTGCTTCTGGATCTTCTAACCCTCTTACTCTCTCAGTTAGAATTGTTTCTTGGGATGGCCCAAAGTTTGATGGGGAGGAGGTTAAATGGTTCATTAGCAGGTATGAAGCTGCTGCTGCTGTTGATGGTGCTTCTCATGTGGATATGGTGAAGCAAGTTAGGTTTTTTATTGCTGATAGGGAGGTGGAAAAAGAGGTTATTGCTATGCAGGCATTCAAGGACAAGGATTGGGTTAAGCTTTCTAAAGCTATGGTTGATAGATAAGGTGTTAGGTTTACTATGATGGACCTCAATAAAATTGTTGGAGACTGGCAAGCAAAAGGTGGTGTTTCTTCTATGGCAGACTTCAAAAAGCTGTGTGTTCAGTTTGATGAAGTAGTTGAATATCTTATTCTGGTGGACGAGTTAGTGCATGAGAACCAAGCAAAAGATTTGTTCTGGACAGCATGCAGTAGGGATATTCGAATGGACGTCTTGAAGGATCTTTCAAGAAAAGATTTGATGAAGGAACTGCCTAATGGTGAGCAGATACTGCCGGCTCTGGAGGTTATCAAAGAGAACATTCAGGCCCATCTCAAGTTGTTAGCATTGGACAAATATCAAGAGTCCTGCACTCAATATGTTAGCAAGGTTAGTGAAGTTTTGGCCGAAAACAATGATATTATGGTCAAAGCCCAGGAGGTCAAGAAGGCTCAAATGGGATTACCTGCTGCTAAAGTTGAGGGAAATGTAGATAACAAGATGGTCGATCATTTGGCCGATTTAACTAAACAATTAAAAATATTTGTTCAAGAGACTCAGAAGGCCAACAAGGCCCCAATCGCTTCTTCGTCGACATTGACTTCTTATCAGTCCAGAGGTTATGAACGTCAAAATTATAATGGCAAAAATGGTAACGGTAATGGTGGAAAAGCTGACAAAGGTAAAGAGAAAGAGGTCAGTAAAGCCACATTTTCTACTTCTTTTGGTGGTTTAGAGCTGGCGACGGTTGCCCAGGTGGAGGGTAGCTGTATGGCTGGCGAATACGATGTTAATGCTGCTAGAAGAGCAGCTGCTACTAAGGCTAAAAGTAGCATTCAGAGCCAATTGAGGGCTAATCCTGGCAAGGCCAATAACAAAGTGAACCCTTACTCTAAGGACAAGAATTCTAGTGCTCAAACTGCCTCCAACAAATTGAACCCTTACTCTAAAGACAAATTATATAAAATGCAGAAGGGGATTGCTGATATGGGGCCCCCTAGTTATGGCAAGTTTGATTTAAATGGTGAGCCTATGCCAGAGGATGATTCGGATTCTGAGGAGGACGTACCGTTGGCGTCTCTACCCAGACCAAGTTTTAGCGGTCCCATCCCAATGGAGGGAGTAAGAAGGACTAGCGATGGATCAGGATTAGTGCAAGAAGCTGGTGACGGAGTTAGGGTTATAGAAAGTGAAGATTTTATAATGGGGGGTGAAGATGGCTCGGTTGGACCTCAAGAGGTACCCAGGGCCAAGGTTGTTAAATCAAAGGTCCAGTATGAGCGGCCAGTAGTTTCTGGTCAAGCTAATGCGATGGACGCAGTTTTGAATAGGGTGAATCAACTGCAGATTCCCTTATCTTTGGGGGAGTTATTTACGATTAGTCCGGCGCTTGCTGAAAAGCAAAAGAAGCATTTGACAAGGCGTCCGGTTTCCACTGGAGAGGTGGAATATATTTGTGAAAATTCTGAAAAGTTTGGGGAAGATGTAGATACACATTTTTCCGCTCCCCTGGGTTACCTGTTGGTAACTCTTAATGGTAAAGAAGTAAAGGCCTTGGTCGATTCAGGGTCTCAAATTAATTTAATTTCATTGGAGCAAGCGACAAGTATAGGCTTGCCAATTAAAAGTGGAACTGGGGGAAACCTCAGAGGCATCGGAGGGCATGCAACAGAGCTGATGGGTACAGCTGAGCATGTCAGGTTAGGCATTGGTGGATCTGTTGGTAAGGTTCACTTTTATGTGGCCAGAGGAGCAGTCAAAACTGTTCTTGGCGGCCCTTTTTTAATGGATTTTGAGGCCAGGATAGGGTATCAAGCTGGCATGGGGATTAGTTTGGAGATCACTGGTGAAGATATGCGGAGGTTACATATGTGGTTAGCGCCTCCTGGAGATGAAGGTTGGGAAACACGGCCAGGGATTACTACTCTGTGCCAGTGTTGTGTATGCACCAAGAAGCGGCATATAAAACGGTCGGCTTCTGGTGAATTATGTTTGTTGGAAAGGGATGGATGCCCTCATTTTTTGGGGTAGCAGGGGCTGATCACTCTAATGTTGTAATCTCTCCTCAGGATGAGATCCCGGATTGCAATAGGTCAGCTCACTTGGAGATAATTCAAGTGGATTCTCAATTATTTTCTGTTAATATTACTTTGGAGTGCAAATACGTTTTGGACTTTTCTATATGTTTATTGGATTTACCCTGTTTTTCTATTAAATTTAAAAATGGTAAAAAAGGCAAAATGGGCGAAATTAGGTTGGATAAAAATTGGAAGGGTATGTTTTTGGACCTCCAGCAAGAGGTTAAACTGCAATTATCTCCTTCTATTATGGACCTCCAGCAAGAGGGAAAACTGCGAAAATCTTATCAAAATCCAATAAAAAATCTCAGTATAATTAAAACACAAAAAAATAATTTTTGTGAAAATTCAATTCTGGTTCTCCAGCAAGAGGTTAAACTGCCGACTTTCTTTACGGGTGATTTACTGTTGGATAAGGGAAGCAAAGGTTTTGGAAAATCTGTTTATAAATTAGACGAGGGAAAGGAGAAAAGGGTAAAATTTAAAAATGAAATAAAATATTTTTCTAATTTTTCTTATTCCGATTCTGGCAATGAAGAAGATTCATTTGATGAAATATGTAATGGCGATACAAAAGTAAATGTTTTACCTCAAGTTTATTTAGATGCGGACGCAGCGAAATATAAGAAGGTAGCAAATAAAGTTCGACCTATTAATGAACCGCTACCTGCTGAATTAAATCCACCTTTGAGAAGACCAAGGTTATCAAGAAATCCTTATGAAAGTCCCTTGGTAAAGAATCCCCCTGAATTTTCTGAGACGTCAAGAATCACTTTTGAGAGACTGGGTGTTGTTAATTTTGGACCTGATGGTTGCTTGTCTGGAGAAGAGAAGAAGTTGTTGTTGGATGTGATGGTCAAGCGAGAGAAGGCCATTACTTTTGTATAATAGGAGTTTGGAGAGTCAGTGGGGAAAGATGTTTGCAGATAGGTGGAATGGACCATATAAAGTTAAGGAGCAAGTTTCTGGCGGTTCATATGTGCTAGAAGAGTTGGATGGAGTAGTATTGAAGAAGAGGGTAGCGGCCAATCAAGTGAAACGGTTCTATCCTAGAGGCACCAGGAGTTCCAAAGTCTAACTCCGAAATGAGGATAAACTACAATTTTAATGACATTTATCAAATTTTATGACAAACTCCAAAATGAGGATAAACTACAATTTTAATGACATTTATCAAATTTTATGGATTCCTCCGCAATGAGGATAAACTATGATATCAACGAAATTTTATGGATTCCTCCGCAATGAGGATAAACTATGATGTTTATAAAAATCTTATCAACCTCCGCAACGAGGATAAAATATCTTCTTTTTTTATCAAAATACTTTACTATCGTTACACTGTATATGGTCGACGAAACTATGATGAAACTTAACGAAATTCAAGAAGACCTTCTTTGAAATTTTCAAAAACTTAAAATTCTTAAAATATGGGTGAAGATAGTGTTGGAAAATTTTTAAAAATTTATTGGAAGAAGTGTTTACAGGGGAACCTTCTTAATTTAATATTGGCAAGTGTTGGGGTAATTGATGGGCTGACTGCTCTATACACAATTACCCCATAATGTTCGTTTCCAAAATTTTCCCTGTTTCTAGTTGAATCCTGGCTTTGTCTTTTAATTTTAGGAAGTCCACTAAGACTATAAACTGGAACGAATCAAGAGACACCGTTCTCAACGCCGGATTCAAGATTCTTTTTATTTTATTTTGTTTTTGATTTTTTTATGTTAGATTGTGATTTCTTTTCTTTAATATATATTATGAATTATTGTAAAGGTGATGCTCACTGGTGGTCTCTAATCATTTTTATAAATTAGAGGGAGCCCACCCAGTGATCATCATTATAAAATTTATCTTCTAAAAACTTTCATTTAATTTCTTTTCTTTTCAATTTCTCAAAATTGTGTAACCACATCAAGTTGCACTTGGATGTGGGTATGATGTCGAGGGTACGGCTCATCAAATGGCGGGGGGGCATCTTTTAAAATTTTAATTTTGATAATTCTTTTTTATTACTTCTTTTCACATTCATTTATCTTTCTTTAAAAATTAAATTTTAAATTTTATTTCTAAACTATCTTTTCTAAAATCTTTTATTTTAAATTTAAAAAAAAAATAAAATAAAATAAAAAAATGAAATAAAAATAAAAATAAATAAATAAATAAAATTAAAAATAAATAAATAAAAAATAAAATAAAAATAAATAAAAATAAAAATAAATAAATAAAAATAAAAAAATCAAAAAAAAAAAAAATCAATTAATTAAATCAAAATTATTATTATAATTCTTAGTTTTATTTTTCAGTCTTCATTCTTTTTAGTTTTATTCATTTATTTTAGACAGGAAACAGGGTCTAGGAGAACTCAATACCAATGGGATTTTACTTCAAGATATCTGTTAGTCCTCCATGACTTTAAACTGGCTACTGTTCAAGACGTTCTTTAAGGTTTTTTATACATATTTTGGATCTTTTAGTCCTCCAAGACTTTAAACTGGCTACTCTCAAGACTTTCCTTAAGGTTTTTATACGAATTTTGGAGCTGTTAGTCCTCCAAGGCTTTAAACTGGCTAATTTTCAAGACTTTCATTAAAGATTTTATATTGGAGCTGTTAGTACTTCAAGACTTTAAACTGAATTTCAAGGATGATTAAGATTTTATGGATATTTTCGAAGACGGATTTTTTTTATATAAATCAAATTTTAGGTCCACCAAGACCTTAAACAGGAGTGTTATCAAATGTTAGGTCCACCAAGACCTTAAACTGGACTGTTATCAAGCTGTTGGGTCCACCATGACCTTAAACTGGATTTCTTATCAATCAAATGTTTGGTCCTCTATGACATTAAACTGGATTATCAAATTTATTCAATCTTTGGTCAAGCCTAGGCCTTACTTAGGAATTTATCAAGTTTTTTATGCAACTAAACGATCTTTGGTCCACCAAGACCATAAACTGGCAATCGATTATATGTTTGGTCTACCAAGACTTTAAATTGGAATGTCAAGCTTGTTTGGATAACTCAATTCAATCTTTTAATTTATCACTGTCAACTAAGACTCTAAACTGGTTATTCAATTATTTCTGGAATTGGGTGCTGATAAGCTTTAGGAGGTTAAAATTTTAGGTGGTGATGATGCTAAGGGAAGCATAATGGTTAATTAGGTGAAATTTGTGGCGCTTTAACATGGTCTAAAGTTAATATTATTATTGGAAGCCTGGCAAAAGTATTTTATGGGTTTGCTGTATAGCAAAGTTTGAAAATTGTGATGAAGGAATCAGAAGTAAGGATGGTAGTTGGATTTTAGGGAATGATTTTTTTAGTGCCTCATTGTTAGGACATTTTTGGTGTGAAGCTTGGAGGACCTTATGGCGAGATTGGAATCATAGAATTCGGCTCAGTGGGGGGCCCTATGAGGTTGGAATCAGGAGTGTTCGGGTCATAGGAAGATCCACTCTCTCAATGCTGTGACAAGAACGAAGACTGGTATATGGGAGTCTGAAGGGATTCAAACCTTGCTCTCAGTAGTGGAATCATCACAAGATTTATATTATTTTATTTTATGGTATATCAAGCCAGAGAAGAAGAAACAACGTTTTTTATTATAAAGAATTAAAAGAAGACCAGATAAAACAAATTTATCAAATTATTTTATTAGAAAAGATAATTCTTTTGGAATTGCTCAACCACTTATGCAAAGTTATAAGAATGGGGACATTCTCAATTGGAGGGAGGATGTGGTAGCCTAAAGTTTAGTACGGCACCTGAATACGTAAATGGAGTTATTACGGTGTGCAAGATTGGTGTTATCATTTTTTATAAAAGGGTTTTATTTAATTAAGTTTTAAATATGAAGAAATTAGTCAAGAGCGAATGCCTACACGAAATTAATTTATTTTACGGAGAAAACTTATTTTTACGGTCTGAAAAAGTTATAAGTATCAAGTCAAGTCACTCAAGAACCTTGGGAAATTTTCCCAGAATTTTTACTATTTTTCTTATATTTTTAAATGAATTTTAAAGTTTTATAGAAATATTTCCGTTTTTAGAAAATATTTAACTTTCATGAATTTTCACAGGGTAATTAGAGCTGCGAAGACTACAAAAATTAGTTTGGTATGTAAAGGGGAAGTGGCTTTATCATGTGTAATTTTTCTAGATTTTTTATTATAGTTTTAAAGGTTCTAATTGAGTCCGCTTGGATTCTGTTTGGACTCCGCTTCAACTCTGTTTGGACTCCGTACGGACTCCGCTTCGACTCCGTACGGACTCCGTATGGGTTCCGAATTGACTCTGGGTGAGCTCTGGAGGGGAAAACTTAGGCACGTGACTAGGTATACTTAAGAGCCTCTCAAACTCGAAATTGAGGGGGGGATCATACAGCTTAATCATTAACCACCACGGTCTCATTTTTTATTACTCAACAAATTAAATAAATTGTAATACCCTTATAACTTTATATTTTATATATAACATTTTAGAAATACAACTCAACAATTTAAATCACACTTCATACAGGGTATCTTTAGAAAGGTCTTCATCGCTGGGACTTGATTATTGCTGTCTCATAAAAATTCAAATTATTATAAAAACATAAAAGTCAATTTTTTTCAGATCATTCACTGGTACACCTTAATTGTTTTTATCAGTATTTCTTTTATCAACAGCTACTTTCATTAAATCTCAATAAGCGTTAATTATTTTAGAGTTTCATTATTTTTATCAATCAGATCCAAGTAGATTGGTTAGCTTAGTGATTTAGAACACCCATTTGGTTATTTTTATTGGAAGGACGGTGTTTTCAGCTAAATCCACATATCTCCTCCGGATTCTGCTTACAGCAAGGCGACTGTAAGAGTTTACCTTACCATACTGTAAAGAAAGTTGGCAGTTTATCCTCTTGCTGGAGGACCGGAATTAAATTTTCACAAAAATTATTTTTTTGTGTTTTAATTATACTGAGATTTTTTATCGGATTTTGATGTGATTTTTGCAGTTTACCCTCTTTCTGGAGGTCCATAATAGAAGGAGATAATTGCAGTTTAACCTCTTGCTGGAGGTCCAAAAACATACCCTTCCAATTTTTATCCAACCTAATTTGGCCCATTTTGCCTTTTTCACCGTTTTTAAATTTAATAGAAAAACCGGGTAAATCCAATAAACATATAGAAAAGTCCAAAACGTATTTGCACTCCAAAGTAATATAAACAGAAAATAATTGAGAATCCACTTGAATTATCTCCAAGTGATCTGACCTATTGCAATCCGGGATCTCATCCTGAGGAGAGATTACAACATTAGAGTGATCAGCCCCTGCTACCCCAAAAAATGAGGGCATCCATAATAATTTGAATCCTGAATAAATTGAAGGCATAATGATAAAAGAAAATTTCAGCCCAGTTTAGGTAGTTTATCCTCATTTCGGAGGAATTAAATTCTTGATATCCCCTGGAGATAATCCATAATTTTGCCCCAAGGGCTTATCCACCGATTCCATAAAACCCAAAAATAAACCCCCATAATTTGTCCTACCATTGGACATAAAAAATAAACAACCCTTTTCCAAAATATGAGTGCATCCAATTAATGCACTCTATTATCAAATGCCACTACACTCTTTATTAGTGCAGGGAAAACCATATCCTCCTTAACAATCTCTCCCTGAGATTTTAACAAATCCACCATATCCATATCTTCATTGCAGACAGTCTCTGCTTCTAAAGACAAAACCTGAGGCAAGAAATCCTCTAAATCCGATTTCAAATCATTCGACACAAAATTATCCCCAACATCCAAATTTTCTTCATCAGTGACAATAATATCTTCATCTTCAGAAACCTCTTCTTTCCAAACAGAAGAGTCAACAAAAATAATATCTTCAGGCTGGAGAAAATCTTCCAGAATGGCTGAATCTGAAATTTCATCAGTAACCAGTTCTTTTACACCATCCTCTTCTATCTCTTGAGCGACCTCAGTGTCTTCTCCAGAGTCCAAATCAACAGAGTTATGAGTATCCAGATGTTCCAAAATAACCTTCTTTAGCACCTCCATACCAGGAATCCTAGTTTCTCCATCTGGAAGATCCTTCATTAAATTTGCTTTAATAAGCACCATCAAAACATCTTTCTTAACCTTTTCCCCCATAGCATCCCAAAAAACATACTTTGATGCATTATCATGAAATAAAATTTCATACTCCAACAAATAATCCAGAACCACCTGAAATTCAACCATAAACTGATGATACTGATGCAGAGATGTTACACCACCTTTTGATTCCCATTTCCTAGCTATATCCTTTAGATCCTCCAATGAATAAACTTTTTGCCACCTTTTTTCCATTTCCATCTTGAGCTTTCTCCAATCTTGATCTTTATAACCATCCATAGAAATAACCTCCTTTTCCACCTCTCTGTCCAAAATAAAGAACCTAATCTGCTTCACCATATCCAAAGGTAAAGCACCATCAATAGCAGCTGCAGTTTCATACCTATGTAAAAATCCTTCTAAATCATCTCCAGAAAACTTGGGCCCAACCCAAGATACAATCATTACTGATGCCCCAACAGGTACACCAGCAGCCAACACAGCAGTTCCACTAGTAGAAGACATCCCAAAACATAAGAAAAGTGTTAAAAACCGTTAAAATAACAAGCCTCTTGCAGGCCAATAACAAAAATCCAATTAGAGTTCCAGAAAATAAGCCTCTTGCAGGCTAAGAAGGTTCTTGATCCAAGTAAGTCTTTAAAGAAAGCTAGAGAAATCGAAACCCATGTTGGGCGCCAACTATGGTAAGGTAAACTCTTACAGTCACCTTGCTGTAAGCAGAATCCGGAGGAGATGTGTGGATTTAGCTGAAAACCCCGTCCTTCCAATAAAAATAACAAAGTAGGTGTTCTAAATCACTAAGCTAACCAATCTACTTGGATCTGATTGATGAAATTAATTAAACTCTAAAATAATTAACGCTTATTGAGATTTAAGTAAAAGTGGCTGTTGAGAAAGAAATACTGATAACAACAATTAAGGTGTACCAGTGAAAGATCTGTAAAGATTGACTTTATGTTTTTATAATAATTTGAATTTTTATGAGACAGCAATAATCAAGTCCCAGCGATGAAGACCTTTCTAAAGATACCCTGTATGAAGTGTGATTTAAATTGTTGAGTAGTATTTCTAAAATGGTATATATAAAATATAAAGTTATAAGGGTATTACAATTTTATTTAATTTGTTGAGTAATAAAAAATGAGACCGTGGTGGTTAATGATTAAGCTGTATGATGTGTCCCCCCCCTCAATTTCGAGTTTGAGAGGTGCTTAAGTATTCCTAGTCACGTGCCTAAGTTTTCCCCTCCAGAGCTCTCCCAGAGTCAATCCGGAGCCCATACGGAGTCCGTACGGACTTCTGGACTCAATTAGAACCTTAAAAATATAATAAAAAATCTAGAATAATTACACATAATAGAGCTACTTCCCCTTTGCATACCAAACCAATTTTCGTAGTCTGCGCAGTTCAAATTACTCCATGAAAATTCATCGAAGCTAAGTAATTTCTGAAAACGTAAATATTTCTATAAAACTTTAAAATTCATTTAAAAATATAAGAAAAATAGTAAAAATTCTGGGAAAATTTCCCAAGGTTCTTGAGTGACTCGACTTAATACTTATAAATATTTCAGACCGTAAAAATAAGTTTTCTCCGTAAAATAAATTGTTTTTGTGTAGGCATTTGCTCGTGACCAACTTCTTCATATTTAAAACTCAAATAAATTAAATAAAACCCTTTTATATATAAAAAAATAATAACACCAATCTTGCACGCCGTAATAACTCCATTTACGTACTTAGGTTCCATACTAAAATTTAGGCTACCACATTAGTTGCCAAGTTAAGTTAAATTAAGAACCCACATTGCAACAAAAACAGCCAATTGTGTCCAAAAAACAGTGAAAACTGAGTGAGGAACAATGATATTACTTCTGGATGGGTGTATGATAATTAAAGTTCCTCAAAACTCCTCTTATTCCCTATTCACACACAGACCACTGTCTAAAAGCTCATGCACACCAACAAATTTGGTGTTCTTGAGTGCCAAATTGCACAAAACCCCTCTAGAAATGCTTCCCAGCCTTTTACAATCAAGGTGGGCGGTCTGCCTGACTTCAAGAGGCCTTCCTGAGGCTTCCAGACCACCCTGAAGCCAGAAAACCACCAAAAACCCCCAAAAATACTCAAAATACTTAGAAAAATATACTACGACTACTAAAACATTTAAAACATATAATTAGGCTATAACAACATTGAGACATATAATGTAGAGAAAAATTAGCTCATTTTAATGGTACTAATCACTTAACCCTAAGACTTAAGGTTAGCCAGTAAAACTCAAAAAACAAAATAAAACAGCTCTCCTTCTAAATGAAAAATGAGAAATAATCCGTTTAATACTTAAAATCTGAAAAATTTCAAAAAAAATAAATTATAGAGAAAAACCGGGGCTATCCAATGGTAGTACTCACATCTGTGCAGTCGCAATATTTGCTGAATAAATCCATAAAAACACCCATATATTAAAGAATGTCATTTAAGACATATCAAAACAACACCAAATAGACCAACAAAGGGCTCCACCAATTTTGGAAGACCACATTCTTCCTCCAATAGAGAATTTCCACATTCTCGTACATCACAGCCACCGTTTTCAGCTTTCTTTCCAAATCTGCTACTGACATGGGTCCTTGCCAACACTGCATTGACAACAATCTCATCTATACCATCACACCACTGGCTCATCCCTACAGAACCTCCTGTGATGCCTGTCTGTCTAGGAAGAAGACTTGTTTCAAACCTGGTCAATTGTCCTCATCAACATCTTCCCTCCTCCTCAACCTGATCCACTTTCTGCCAGCATCAAAAGATCCAGACCATCCATCCTGATCCCCAGATTTGTCAACAAATTATACCCTTAAAAAAAGAGTTCCAACCCTGCTAAAAACACTAGCTCTACTATCCCTGGTCCTTCTGATGGTAAGCCCAATACGTCTTCATACTGAAATTAAATCTGACAAACTTCCAGTTCATTTCCATCCTGACAGTGATGATGACAATGTGTGAACCATTGAAGCACCCCCACCTAATCCATTGCCCACCATCAAAGACAAATTCCAACAACATTGTTTTCAACAGAAGCATCTCATTCTATATTACTTCCAATCCACTCCTTCCAGGAATCCACAGGAACATGAGAAAAGGAATAACCTCATTCACCAGTTTAAATCAAATTCTGAACATTTTTTTACATCTCTTGATTCTTTTCTGTAATTGCTTCTTGCCTGAAAATCTTGATTTAGAAATAATGAAAATAAAAAATATTTCCTCAGTTTAAAGTCTTGGGGGACTAATCCTCAGTTTTAAGTCTTGGGGGACTAACAGCCCTCATTTTATAGTCTTGGGAGACTCAAAAAACCCTCATTTTATAGTCTTGGGGGACTCCAAAACCTGAATCAAAAAGACAGAACCAGAGATCGAAACCTTAATGACCAAAGAAACAAACTAAAATTCTGGGGTAACTATTGTACAGAGCAGCCAGCTCATCAGTTACCCCCACACTTGCCTTAACAAAATTCAGAGACTATCCCTTGGATTCCCTCTTCCAGAATCACACCAACTCCCATTATTAGTTAATAGTCCTGAAGGACTCAACCATTAAACCATCCTCAGTTTAAAGTTTTGGGGGACTATAAAATTCTTCAGTTTACAGTCTTGATGGACTGACCACAGTGTTCAGTTTAAAGTCTTGATGGACTAAACCAGTTTTAAGTTTAAAGTCTTGACAGACTACCCCAGTGTTCAGTTTAAAGTCTTGACTGACTAACCCAGTGTTCAGTTTAAAGTCTTGACGGACTAGTAAATTCAAATAAGCATAAGCCAAATTCTTGATAAAATCTTGAAAACAAGCCAGTTTGAAGTCTTAGAGGACTAACAGATCCACAGTAGTAACAAAAATTAAATCTTGAAGCAATCTTAAAAAAAAACAAAAAAAACCAGCCAGTTTTAAGTCTTGGAGTACCAGAAGAATATCTTGAAGTTTTATCCAACAGTTCTTGAGTTCCACAAGACCCTTCATCCTGTCTAAAAAAATAACAAAATGGTATCCCCCAGCCGATTGATGAGCTGATCCCCTGATACCTTACCCACATTTAAGTGCACCTTGACGTGGATACACATTTAAATAATTTTTTAAATTAATTAAGATAAAATAAATTTAGAAAAACAATATAAATAAAGAAAATATGAAATAAATAGAAAACAAAGAAAATAATAAAAAATGAGATATAGATAAAAAAGAATATAGCATTTCCTAGACAATTGATGAGCCCTTCCCCACCAATACTTGCTCACAACCAGGTTACCCTGATTTGGTGACACCATATAATATAGTTTTTTGATTTTTCCCACTTTATATCCTAATAAAACCCATAAAAAAATTAAAAGAAAAAAAGAGAAAAAAAGAAAAAAAGAAAATAATCTGAAACTACCATCAAACACAACCATAGACACAAAATTAAAGAAAAGAAATGACAAAGACAAAGTCCGGCTCCATATAAAGTCCAGTCTAAGAAAATGATCACTGGGTGGGCTCCCTCTAATATGTAAAAATGATGGGAGACCACCAGTGATCCACCACCAAAACTAAGGAAGCCAGTCTTGAACCAGTGAGCCAGTTTAAAGTCATAGTGGACTTTAAACCTGAATAACAAAAAACAGAACTAGGATTCAACTAGGACAAACAAAATACTTGAAACAGATATTTTGGGGTAACTTTTCACAGAGCAGGCAGCTCATTTGTTACCCCCACACTTGCCAAAATAAAATGCAGAGGTCTCTTCTGGGTACCTTCTAAAAAAAACAAAATCCAAAACATTATACCAAAACCAATAAGTGTGAAGAGTTTGGCACTTGAAGACCAAAATAATTTTTAGTTTAAAGTCATAGAGGACTAAAACCTGTGAAAAGAAACCAATTTTAGGATTCATCCAGCTTAAGAGAAGGGGTTGGAAACAGACAATCTGGGGTAACTGTTAATAGAGCATCCAGCCCATCAGTTACCCCAACACTTGCCAAAATCAAATCTAGAAGCCCCACCAATGGGTACCTTCTAACAAAAAAAAGTTCCCAACAAAACAGATGCACAGCATCCCCAAAATCCAAAATTAAAGAATGGTCCATAGTTTATCCTCATTGCAGAGTCAATCTTCTTCACTTCTAGTGCCTCTAGGTTAAAGTCTCTTCAACTTATCAGAAGCCACTTACTTCTTTAAGACTGCAACATCTAATCCTCCAAAACATAAGAACCTCCAGACACATGAGATCTAATTCTGTATGGTCCATTCCATCTGTGTGTGCAAAAATCTTTCCCAACTGACTCTCCAAACTTCTATTATACACCAAAACCAAACAACCAGGTTTCAAAGGATTCCTGAGTCTATGAGCCAACTTCCTGTCCCAGTATCTGCCTGATTGATTTCTTATCTTCATTATTCTAGATTATGCCTTCTCTTGACATTCCTCTCTACATTTCAACTGTTGCATCCTGGCACAGAGCAAATCTTCTGTTTAGCACACATCATCCCAATCAATTCCAAGATAAGAGACAGCTTCCAAATCCACAGGTAGAACATCTTTCCTCCCAAAAATTAGTTCATAAGGGGAATAGCCATTTTTCCTTCTCACAGTTACTCTATCAGCAAATAACACCAAGGGTAAATAATGCCTTCATTTTTCAGCACTATCTCCACACATTTTCACCAAAGAATTCTTGATAACTTGATGGCGTCTTTCAACCACGCCTTCAGCTTCAGGATAATAAGGTGTAGCCACGCTTACTTTAGAACCAATACTTGCCACAGCTTCTTTAAATTTGGCTCCAAACTCTGGCCCACCATCAACATTCACCAACTTCATCAACCCATACCTAAACACCCATTCCTTCTTTAAAAATCCTGCCAGATTTTTGGCAGTCAAATTGACCAGAGGCACTGCCTCAACCCAACCATACAAATCATCCCTGGAAACAATCAAGTATTTATACCTGCCCTCTTTGATATGGACAGCATCCAGACTAATTCTTCCAGACACAGTTGACTTTCCAGTAGCAAGGCCAACCTCTTTAGGTTTCAAGTGACTTCTTCTTTAACATTCTTCACAAGATTTAACCCAACCCTGCACAGCTAACTTCATACGTGGCCACCAAAATCTATCTGCTACTCTTCTATAAGTCTCCCTAAAGCGTCTATGACTAATGTCTTCATGCAAAGACTTCAACACCAACTCTTGACCCTTCTTTTTAGTCACCACTACTTGAGGATTTGGATGTCTCCTCCTCATCAACCTTTTTTCTGACACATAGAATCCATGACTCTTCTTCTTGATTGTCACGCAAGTATAATCATCCCAAAATCTGGCATCTCCAAGTTAACAGATATTAAACCATAATAAAATAAAACCCAGTCTGACCCCAGGTCTTGTCTTCAAAATCCAATAAAACAACATCCAGGGGTAAAACCCTGTCATCAAAATATCCAGTGTACACATGAGCAACACCACCAGCCCAACTAGGACACAAACCCTAAATTTTGGTACATCCTTTTCCTTCCACTGAATTTTATGAGAATCCAGTTTACTAAAAAAAACACTATTATCTAATTTTGAGCCATCCCAAACAACAGCCCCATCTTCATCAACAAAAACATCCTGATCACCAGAATCAAGATCAGAAAAAGCCACTTTAACCTCTTGGTGGAGGAGAGAACATTCATCCAGTCTAGCCTCATGTGTGAGGAAAGAACAATCATTCAGTTTAGTCTCATGTGGAAGGAGAGAAAAATTATCCGGCTTAGCCTCATGGGGGAGCAACGTAAATTGATCTTGCTGATCTTCTTTTTTTTTAAATTTGTGCAGTTTAAACTCATTCCAGACGCCTAAAATTTAATGTTGCTGATCTTCTTCTTTTAAAAATTTGTGCAGTTTAACCTCATGCTGGAGGCCCAAAAATTGATCTTGCTGATCTTCTTCTTTTAAAAATTTGTGCAGTTTAACCTCATGCTGGAGGCCCAAAAATTCATATTGCTGATCTTCTTCTTTTAAAAATTCATGCAGTTTAACCTCATGCTTGAGGCCCAAAAATTGATCTTGCTGATCTTCTTCTTTTAAAAGTTTGTGCAGTTTAGCCTCATTCTGGAGGCCCAAAAATTGATCTTGCTGATCTTCACAAAAATAATTCTTTTCTTATTTTTTGATTATCTTCAGATTTTCATCTTGCTTTTATTCAGTTATCTTGAAATTTTAATCTTCTTTTCTTGAGGTTTCTTCGATCCTACAAAAATAATCAGGGGTTTCCCCAATGCTCACAGACTTGGACAAAGAAATGTTTTTGAAAGGCCTAGAAGAAACCCTAGTGGTGCACAATTGGGAGGACATACTTTTAGACCCCAATCTCACCACTCCAAAGCTTTTCTGCATATCTTTCAATAAAGATATATAACCAATCTTCTTTTATGAACTTGAATTAAAAATAATTAAAATCTTGAGAGAGAACAGATACTTGACAAATAACATGAAGAATACTTGCAGAAAAGAGAAACATTAAAGAGAGAAAGTTGAAAATATACTTGGTATATCTCCAAGGGAGCTGACATACTACAACCTGGGATTTCCTCATCTTGGGGAGAGGTTGTAGCACTAGGGAAATCAGCCTTCATCACTCTAAAAAAGACAGACTCTCACTAGATCCTGAGCCACACTTTAAAAAACCAAAAGAGGCACCCACTTTCCTTCTTCTCCTACAACAATCCATGCACTGGCACATTGAAGACAAGCCAGGCCTGGTCTTCCAACCATCATCTCCAGGAGATGACAGCCTCATGTGAAGGCTTCTTTCATCTTCACCAGTCAACTCCAAACTGATTCCCATATCAAAATGATAACCAATTGTTGCCTGGATATTCATCAAGAATGGTCCACCCAAAACAACTTCTACATTACCTTTGGCAATGTAAAAATGAACCTTCCCTGAGGCTCCACCAACTTTTAGCTTCACAAATTCAGCTGTATTAATAAACTCAGTAACATGGCCTCCAATCCCTTTTAAATTTACACCAATTCCTGTCTTGATGGGGAGTCCCACATGAGTAGCCTTAAAAAAGAAATTAGTTTAATCTGAGAACCTGAATCAACCAATGCCCTAGCCTCCCTGCCAGTCAGAGTGACATTGACATAACCCAGAGGTGCAGAAAAATTAGTCTCCAACCCTCACCAAATCTCTCAGCAGAATCACAAATGTATTCCACCTCCCCAGAAGAAACTCTTCTCCAGGTCAACAACTTTTTCTGTTTATCAGCCAACTCTGGACTGATAGCATACAATTCCCGATAAGAAAGGGAAAACTGACCGTGATTCATCCTTTCAAGAACAGAGTTCATAACATTAGATTGGCCAGAAACTACTGGCCTCTCAAAGTGGGCCCTTGGCTTCACTATCATGGTCCTAGAAGATTCTTGAGGACCAGAATTACCAAAAGATTTACCATCAACAGGAATCAAACCAGATCCCTCACCAGAACCTTTATCTCAAGCAGGATTTGGCAATAAATCCAAAGGGACATCTTCCTCAGAGTCAGAATCAACATCCATAGGCATTGGCTCACCATTCATGTCCAATGCACCAAAACTAGGGGGCCCATATCAGCAATCCCCTTCTGAATCTTGTACAGCTCCTCTTTGCTGTACTTCTTCCTAAGTGCACTCAGCCTAGGACCCACATTTGAAGCCTTAGGCTTTGGTTGGGCCTGAGAACTTCTCTTAGGCCTTCCTACCTTTCCCGCCTCTACACCATAAACACCATCCAAGCATTCATCACTTGACTTTCCACCACAAGAATACAACTCCAATCCACCAAAGAAAGAAGAAAAAGAGACCTTATTAACCTCCATCCCTTTTCCCTTGACATCATCATCTTCCTAACTAGAAGACTTCCCGTGATCAGGAATCTCATCAAACCTTGGCCTCCTATGATTGAGACCACTTCTTCTCCTGACTAAATCAAAAGGTGCCTGCCCCTCATTAGGATTCACAAATGAATCATCAGGGAGCTTGAATACTCTGCCATAAAACTCCACCTTTACTTCTGAAAAATCTCTGTTCAGAGCCTAACAATCATTGGACTTGTGCCCCCTCCTTCTGCAATAAGAGCAGACCCAAGGCTCACATCTACAAGCCCTCCTATCAAAATCTCTAGGCTGAGAAGGAGCCTTATTTACCTTCTTAGCCTCCTGAAAGAAAATATGTAGCTGTTTTGTCAAATCAGCCAACTGCTCCACCACTGGGTTCCTCTCCTGTTTGGGAAACTTTATCATATTCTTCTCTTCCTTCTTCACTCTATTCTCCTCTTCATCGAAAGCCTCACTGACTTTGCTGACTTATTTGGTACACCCCTCCTGATAGGTGTTAACAGCCAATAACTTCAAATAAGCCTCCAAAGCCTCCTTCATCTTGTCCAAGGCAGGAAACTTCTGATCCCCATTGTAAAGAGTCTTCATCAATTCCTTTTTTAAAGATCCTTCAACACATCCATCATGACATCTCCAGCCAAGGCAGACTAAAAAACATCCTTTGAAGCATTTTAATGTGCCAGCTCCTCCACTTCCCCCAAATATTCCACCACAGGATCAAACTGTAGCAGAAACTTCCTGTAACTGAGTTAGTTACCAACACCACCATAAGACTGCCATTCACTGAAAACTTTTTTCAAATCCACCATAGTGAAACTGACACCCCATCTATCCACAATCTACCTACACAATAACTTCCAGTCTCTCTTCTTGTAGCCAGACCTGGCCACAACCTCCTTCTCCACTTCCCTATAACCAATAAAGAAAGTAATCTGGTTCATCATGTCCAGGTAAAAAGCACCATCCACACCAGAAGCAGTTTCATACTTCTTCAGAAAACACTTCAAATCTTCACCATAAAACTTGGTACCATCCCAAATTTTGATCCTAACACACTCCCTAACCATCACAGTAAGAGGACCTTCCCCCCCACTGACTGTCACCACAGTAATAGAAAAACCAGAAGCAATTCAAAGACAACAGAGATTCCAAAGAGCTAGCAGGTTCACTCCCCACGTTGGGTGCCAGAAATGTAGACAATCCTATAGTACTAGCTATAGGCCTTGACCAAGGAAGTTGGAGAAAACCCAGAGAGAAAATCCTCTGTCCCTTTAGAAAAATAAAGTGAGATTTACCTGCTACAGTAAGTTGGTTCCTGTTTGCTAAAGCCCCTTTTCCAACACACTTGACTGCCTGATAAGTCAAATAAGTAGTCTCCAGACAGACTACCAAACCAAAGAACTGGAATTTAGACCAATTTTCACACCAGAGAAAGCAATGATACTTGATGTAGGTAGCAAATCCACACCAGAGACAGCAATAATACTTGATATAGCTTGCAAGACTATACCAGAGAAGCAATTTGCCAAGTTAAGTTAAATGAAGAACTCACCTTGCAACAAACACAGACAATTGTGTCCAAAAAACAGTGAAAACTGAGTGAGGAACAAGGATATCAACTCTGGATGGTTTTATGATGATTAAAGTTGCCCCAAACTCCTCTTATTCCCTATGTAAACACAGAACAATATCTAAAATTACATGCACACCAACAAATTTGGCATTCTTGGGCGCCAAATTGCATAAAACCCCTCTAGAAACGCTTCCTAGCCTTCTAGCACTGAGGCGGGCTGTCTGCCTAATGTCTGGAGGCCCACATGAGGCCGCCGGAACACCCTGAAGCCAGAAAACCACCAAAAATACCCAAAAATACCCAAAATACTTAGAAAAATATACTACGACTACTAAAAACTTTAAAACAAAAAATTAGGCTATAAAAACATTAAGACATATAATGTAGAGAAAAATTATCTCATTCTAATGGTACTAAGTACTTAACCCTAGGACTTAAGTTTAGCCTGTTGTGGTACGCGCCTTGCAGGAAGCGTGATTTTAGACCAATCAGCGCGTGTAGTCCAGGAAGAACAAAGGGGAGTTAGTGCAGCAGGAAATGTTAAAATATAATATGTATTTGTGTGTTTCAAGGAACAAAGGAAATGGAAGTGCGGAAAAAGATTAAGGGTCTGTGCACTCGGATTTTTCAGCAAGATGTGCCGCACAATAGGGAATTGTGTATTATTAACTTAGGACTATTACACGCTAAACAATATGGATTTGGGCTTTCCAAAAAGTATGTGTTACGCATTAAGAAGAAAGTCATAGATTAATGACAACTCAAGTGCATGGTATGCTGTACCGCGGCCAGTTGGGAAACTTACTGAGACAAGTAATGAAGAAGGCTAACTAGTTAAGCGAGCTGTCAGAACTACGAACCTAGTATTAAAGCAAAGAGAGTGGGGACTCAATCGTAAAACTACCCAAGAGTTAAGGCAACTAGACGCAGCGTTAGGATAAGTCAAACCTGGAACTAGCGCTGAAACAAAACAAGGTATAGTTAAAAGCGCATATGTGGAGAATCAGTGAAACAAGTTAATACTAGTGTTAGTAATTATAGGGTCTGATTTAGGCGCTGTAGTTGTTGTAAGCAGTGTAAGTAGCATACTAATAAATTAGTTATTGTTTTACTAATGTGGCGCTAGAGTCAGCGCTGGAGATCCATTAGGGAACTGTGTCTTGAGCACTGGAAGAATATAAAAGGAGGACTATTAGGTAGGGACAAAGGGAGAGAACTTGTCGATCTATCTATTTAGTTAATAAAATAAGAAAAATCACATTAGTTGTCATTTTAAAAAAAAGCAGATCATAGAAAAATCAATAAAGAGATATACGTGTAGCTATAGTCATAGTACCCAGTATAAGATATTAATCTTTTTGTGATTAATTGTTTGAGAGAGTATTAAAAGGTATTTTCTGAGTCTTTTAGAGTTTGTGCGTCTGTGTGTGTATTTCATATAGTATAGTGAAAAAGCGCAACATAGAGAGAATATATAGATTCAGTGGGATTAACTATTATTAGAGATATTTTATTTCTATAATAAGACATATTCAAAGAGAGCGCTTCAAGAGGCAGTAGCTGTGGATAATAGCGCTTGTTAAGAATAGAAATATCCAGATAGTAATATTTTTTTTCTTTCATTATCTTTCACTCATCTCAACTTATAAACTTTCAAGTCAAATATTAGTGTTACACATTATTACACTGTCTTTAAAAATAAGAGTGGCAGGAGCTGTAGACAATCCTATAGTACTAGCTATAGGCCTTGACCAAGGGAGTTGGAGAAAAACCAGAGAGAAAATCCCCTGTCCCTTTAGAAAAATAGAGTGAGATTTAATTGCTAAAGTAAGTTGGTTCCTGTTTTGCTAAAGCTCCTGTTTAACACACTTGACTGCTTGATGAGCCAAGAAAGTAGTCCCCAGATAGACTACCAGACCAAAGAACTGAAATGTAGAACAAAGTCCACACCAGAGACAGCAAAGATACTTGATGTAGGCTGCAAATCCACACCAGAGACAGCAATAATACTTGCTATAGCTTGCAAGACTATAACAGAGAAAACAGTTGCCAAAGTTAAGTTAAATGAAGAACTCACTTGAAACAAACACAGCCAATTGTGGCCAGAAAACAGTGAAAACTGAGTGAGGAACACTGAGATCACCTCCGGATGGTTGTATGATGATTAAGGTTTCCCCAAACTGTCTTATTCACTATGTACACACAGACCACTAACTTAGAGCCCATGCGCACCCACCAATCTGGCGCCTGTACCTGCCAAATTTCATAAAAAACCCTCCTGGAGTGCTCCCCAACCTCCTAAAACAGAGGCGGGCTGGCCGCCCGACGTTGGAGATGCCGCCTGAAGCGGCCCGGCCTCGCTGAAGCCAGAAAACCAATAAAAACCACTAATCTACTTAGAGAAATTAGCTACAACTACTAAAACCTTCAAAACACGGAATTTCACTATAACAACATTGTGACATGAAATATAGAGAAAAATTAGCTCTATCAAATGGTACTAAGCACTTAACCCTAAGAGTTTAGGTTAGCCCGTAAAACACGAAAAACAAAATTAAACAGCAATCTTTTATAAATGAAACATGAGGAAATGACCCCTTAAAACTCAGAATATGAAAAATGTCTTCAACACATAAAATATAGAGAAAAACCAGGGCTATCCAATGATAGTATCCACATACCCGCAGACCCAATATTTACAGAATAAAACCAAAAAAATACCCAATTCTTTAACAGATGTCAATTAAGACATGCACAAACCGCGCCAAATCACACAACAAAGGCCCCTGCCATTGTTGAAAGACCACATCCTCCCTCCAATTGAGGATGTCCGCATTCTTTCTTTATCCAACCACCATGTTTAAACTTCTTCCCAAATCTGCCTCAGAAATGGGCCCCTGCCAATACTGCATCGACAATAATTTAATGTGCACCATGACACCACCTGTTCATCCATACAGAACGTCCTGCAATGTCTGCCAATCCAGAAAGAAGACCTGCCACAGACCTGGTCCAATTTCTTCCACAACAGATTCACCTCCACCTCAACCTGGTCCTTCTTCTTCCAGCACCAAAAGACCTAGGCCATCCATCCTGATACCCAGATTAATCAAAAAGCTCCACCCTTCCCAGAAGAGTGCCACAACCCATAAAACAGCTATTTCCCCCATCCCTGGTCAATCTGATGGTAAAGCACATTCATTCCTTCCTTCAACTTTAAAACTGATGACTTCTCAGTTCCTCCATTTTCTGATAGTGATGATAAAAATGTAGGATCCATTGCACCACCAACACCAACGCACTTGCCCACTATCAAGGCCAAGTTCGAACAACACACATCTCAACAGAAACAACTTCTGCTTCACTACTTCCAATCCACTCCTGCTAGAGATCCACAGGACATTGAGAACAGAAGGCACCTCATTCACCAGTTTAAGGCTAATTCTGAACACTTCATTTAATCTCATGATTCCCTCTGTAATACCACTAGTTCTTGAGTTTGATTCAGAAAAGAAAAATTGACCACACTCTCTATAGGATGTAGCCACAAACAACCCTCAGTTTTAAGTCTTGGGGGACCATCCTCATTTTATAGTCTTGGGGGACTCAAAAACCCTCAGTTTAAAGTCTTGGGGGACTCAAAAACCTAAATCATAAACCCAGAACCAGAGATCAATCACATTAAGACACAGAGAAAAAACTAACATTCTGGGGTAATTTTAAATAGAGCTGCCAGCCCATCAATTACCCCCAAACTTGCCTTTGCTAAATTCGGAGGCTCCCCCTGTGGATACCCTCCACCAATCTTTCAAAACCAACTCCAACAACAAAAACTTTTTTCCTCAGTTTATAGTCTTGGGGGACTTACAACCCTCAGTTTAAAGTCTTGGGGGACTAACACAGTGTTCAGTTTAAAGTCTTGATGGACTAGCCTTGATAAAATCTTGAAACCAGCCAGTTTAAAGTCTTGGAGGACTAACAGAAACCAGATTTCAGTTTAAAGTCTTGATAGACTGACTTGATACCATAGCTTTTTCAGTTTAGAGTCTTGATAGACTGACGGAATTTTGCATAAAATGGACGCAGCCAATTTCATGCAGCACACCTATACAGCCAACCAGCTGAGCTTTCACCTTCACTTCATCATCTACCTATCACTGACAAAAATCTCCTCCTATCCCTTTCCATCATCTTTTCTCACCACAGATCATGGCTGGATCTTCTGGTCTTAACCCTTCTAATCTCCCTTGCTTCACTTCTCCCAAGGACTATGCCTGCAAACAGTGCATCCACATGTGCAGACCTTGCACATTCACTCTTCCAAATCCTGAATCCAAATTCTACAACAGGGCTTGTGACTCTTGCTATTCCAAAAAGAAAAGATGTGACAGAGACGCCAACTACCCTATTCCTCCACCTTCTCCTTCTCACAAATACATCTCCAGATCCCCTACCAGATCCCCAGAGCTTGGTCCTTCCTCTTCCTCTCTATCTTCTGCTCCTTCCAGAAGATCCAGAAGCTCAGCTTCCCGCACTCTTCCCAAAAGACCAGCCTTAGCCTCACAAAAAACTGCTTTTATCTCCGCCAAATTAGCTTTAAAAGCTTCAAAATCAACTCCCAGGCTTCTAGACAGAGTCCAGGCAGCACGGCCAATGTCAGGCGGCCCGCCCGCCTCACCAAACAGTGAAAATCAGGGCCAAAACCTCCAAAAACGGCCATAAAATAGCCAAATTCATCCAGACAACAACAACAACTCAACCCAACTACCTCCTACTGCTCCCAGAGCAATGCAATCCACCCTTCCAAAGTCCAAAAGCACCAAAATTTATCAGATTTCTAAGAGAACTGCCAGAGAACCCCAAGAAGAAACCAGAGCACCACACACTGCTCCACAACAACAACTTTGTCCCCAACTAAGACAAAGAAACTACACCTCTCCTCTGTCAGCCAACTACTCTTCTGAAAGTTCCATCCCTTCAAATTCTCCATCCATAAGAGAGAAGTCTGCTTCCAGATCCCCCTCTCCTGCTCCATCCTTTAACAACCCTGGTACTCCATCACCAGCACCTCCTCCAGCTGAATCCAACAGAAATAACAACCACAACAACAACAACAATCTCACTTCTCCAACTAGGCACCAGGAACATCAGCATCCCAGTTCACCTTCTCAGGATCCTTCAAAGGAAGACTATGAGAATCCATATCTTTCCCTAGTTGATTCACCCACTATAACCATTACAAAATCTTCAGAGATCCAAATCCCAGCTGCTTACAGATTTGATGAGCTTCCAATCTGTAAGTACCAAATTAATTATTCCATTTCTTCAACAAAAATAATTACTGATCCAATTCTTCTTGTCTAGTTGGCACCCCTCCTCCTGAATCTATTATTGGAGTTGGACAACCTCTTGAAACTTCTTTGACCCTGGAGTATGGAGACATGAAGAAACACCTAAGCACCATGTGTTCCAATATGCTAAAAGCCTTTGCCCTCCATGGACCTTTGAATGACTTTGAAAAATACCTGAGAAAGTGCCTACTGGACGACCACTGGAAAATGTCTAGGATCATTAAACACACCCTCCAGCACTCCATTCCTACCTCTTCTTCTTCCTCCTCTGAACTTCCCTCTAATCCAATTCCTGACCATTACAATCCCTATAATCTCTCCAGCAGGAGGCACTTCAAAGAACACAGTGCTTCCCACAATCCCAACAAAAAACAAAAATGTCATCAAAATATGGACCAGCCTCCAGAAGCTTCATCATCCAGAAAATGAGCTCCTGAAAAAGATTAGAAATATAAAAATAATATAAAACAAATAATAAAAAATAATTTCAAATTTTTATTTTTATTTTTTATTTTTTATTTATTTTTTATTTTTTTTGTAAGGTCTACTGAGATACTAAAATATAAAATTAATAATTAAAATGAAATGAAATAACATAAATGAAATAAAATATAATATAAAAAATAATAAAAATGGTATCCACAAGCCAATTGATGAGCTGATCCCCTGATACCTTACCCACATCCAAGTGCACCTTGATGTGGATACACAATTAATTCTTTAAAATGATTAACAGAAAAAAAAATTCAAAATATTTAGAAATTCAGAGAATAATAAAAATAATGAAACACAAAAACACATGAAATAAATAATAAATAAAAATAAATAAAAAATAGCATTGCCTGGCCAATTGATAAGCCTTTCCCCACCAATGCTTGCCCACATCCAGGTGACCCTGATGTGGTAACACCCTATATTTTTGATTTTATAATTTTAAACAACCCCCATAAAAAAATTAAAAGAAAAAAAGAGAAAAAAAAATAATCTAAAACTGCTATCTAGCAAAAACATAACTGCAAAATCAAAGAAAGTCCAGCTCCATAGATGGTCCAATAAGGGAAAGTCCGGTCCATAGAAGTGATCACTGGGTGGGCTCCCTCCAATAAGTAAAAATGATGGGAGACCACCAGTGATCCACCACCAATCTGAAAGAACCAAAGATAAAGAAGCCAGTCCCAAACCAGTTTAAAGTCATAGCAGACTTGAACCTGAATAATAAACAACAGAGCTAGAATTCAACTAGGAAAAACAAAAGACTTGAGACAGAAATTCTGGGGTAACTGTTCTACAGAGCAGCCAGCTCATCAGTTACCCCCGCACTTACCAAAATAAAATCTAGAAGCCCCCCCTGGGTACCTTCTAACAAAAACACAACATCCAACACAAAAAAAAACCAAAACTAATAAACAGTGAAGAGTCCAGCACTTGAACACCAAAGGAAATTCCAGTTTAAAGTCATAGAGGACTAAAACCTGTGAAAAGAAACCAATACTAGGGTTCAACCAAATTAAGAAAAAGGGTTGGAAACAGACAATCTGGGGTAACTGTTGATAGAGCAGCCAGCCCATCAGTCACCCCTACACTTTCCAAGATCAAATTTAGAAGCCCCACCCATGGGTACCATCTAACAAAAGTTTCCAACAAACAGATGCATAGCATCACCACAAAAAACCAAGATTAAAGAATGGTCCGTAGTTTATCCTCATTGCGGAGTCAATCTTCTTCATTCCTAGTGCCTCTGGGATAAAACCTCTTCACTTGGTCTGCAGCCACCCTCTTTTTCAAGACTGCACCACCCAACTCTTCCAAAACATAAGAACCTCCAAACGTCTGAGATCTGACTCTGTAAGGTCCATTCCATCTGTCAGCAAACATTTTCCCCCACTGACTCTCCAAACTTCTATTATACACCAAAACCAAACAACCAGGTTTCAAGGGATTCCTGAGTCTATGAGCCAACTTCTTGTCCCAGTACCTGACTGATTGATTCCTAATCTTCATCATTCTAGGGTATGCCTTCTCTTGACATTCCTCTCTACATTCCAACTGTTGCATCCTGGCACAGAGCAAATCTTCTGTTGATTGCACGTCATCCCAATGAATTCCAAGATAAGAGACAGCCTCCAAGTCCACTGGTAGAACGGCTTTCTGACCAAACATTAACTCATAAGGAGAATAGCCAGTTGTCCTCTTCACAGTGACCCTATCAGCAAATATAACAAAGGGTAAATAATGCCTCCACTTTTCGGCACTATCTCCGCACATCTTCACCAAAGCATTCTTGATAACTTGATGGCCTCTTTCAACCATGCCTTCAGCTTCAGGATAATACGGTGTAGCCACTCTAACCCTAGAACCAACACTAGCCACAGCTTCTTTAAATTCAGCACCAAACTCTGGCCCACCATCAACAGTCACCAACTTCATCAACCCATACCTATAAATCCACTCCTTCTTCAAAAACTCTTCCACATTCTTGGCAGTCAAATTAACCAGAGGCACTGCCTCAACCCAACCAGACAAATCATCCCTAGCAACAATCAAGTATTTATACCTGCCCTCTTTAATATGGACAGCATCCAGACTGACTCTTCCAAAAACAGTTGATGCACCAGTAGCACGGCCCACCTCTTTAGGTTTCAAGTGACTTCTCCTTTGACATTCTTCACAAGATTGAACCCAACCCTGCACAGCCAACTTCATACCCGGCCACCAAAATCTTTCTGCTACTCTTCTATAAGTCTCTTCAAAGCCTCTATGACCAAGGTCTTCATGCAAAGACTTCAAAACCAATTCTTGACCCTTCTTCTGAGTCACCACTACTTGAGGATTTGGTTGTCTCCTCCTCATCAACCGCCTTCCTGACACATAAAATCCAGGACTCTTTTTCTTGATTGCCAACCAAGTATCATCATCACAACTATCTGGCCTCTCCAAGGTCAACAGATATTCCACCAAAATAAAATAAAACCCAGACTGACCCCAGGTCTCATCTTCAAAATCCAACAAAACAACATCCAAGGGTACAACTCTGTCATCAAAATCACCATTGTGAACATGAGCCAATTGAGCAGCCCAACCAGGACACCAATCCTTAAATTTTGGCATGTCCTTCTCTTTCCACTGAACCTTGTGAGAATCCAGTTCGCTAACAAAAACACCCTTTCCCAATTTTGAGCTTTCCCAAACAACAACTCCATCTTCATCAACAAAAACATCCTGATCACCAGAATCAAGATCAGATCCAGCCAGTTTAGCCTTTTGGGGGAGGTCAGAAAAATCATCCAGTTTAGCCTCATGTGGGAGGAGAGAAAAATCCTCAGCACCCTTTGTGCTGGCCCTAACCACTGGAACATCTTCGTCAAACTCTTCAGAATCAGAATCCTCATCTGTAGGTGGCCTCCTTGATAATCCATCAGGCATAGTAAAATTTTTACCTGGTTTGTGTACCAGGTCAAAAGAAAAATGTTGAATAAATGCCACCCACCTAGTCATTGGAGCATTTGGAAGACTAGGTGTATTGATCATCTGAACCAAAGATTTTGCATCCACCTGCATCTCAAAATGCTGCCCCCACACAACTGTCTGTAGCTTCTTTAAAATTTTAGCTACGCCACACAATTCCAACTTAGGTTGAGAATACCTAGATTCCACCTCATTAAACACCACAGACTCATACCTTACTGGCCTGACCCTCCCAGTCTTATCCTCCTGAGACAAAACAGCACCAGCAGCAATATAACTTGAGTCCACTGCCAGATAAATTTTTCCAGCACCAACACCATAATCCAACTTGTGAAGAGCAATATCTTCACCAACAAACTTTTTCAACTTCTGAAAAGCCTCTTCACACTCTTCAGTCCATTCCCAATCTGCATCTTTTCTGGTCAAGATCCTTAAAGGTGAAGCCAACAAAGAAAAATCCTTAATAAAAATCCTGACATATACACATACACCCAAAAATCCCCTGACTTCAGTAGTATTTTTAGGCCTTGGCCATGACTGAATTTTATTAATTTTCTTCTTCGCCATAATCCTTCCCTCTTTACATACCACATGACCCAGAATTTCTAAAGCAGGAACACAACAACAGAATTTGGACCCTGAAATGGTCAAACCAGCCTCTTCAATCCTGAACAACACTCTCTCTAGAGTTATTGCATATTCCCACACAAACCTCCTTATGCCAGGGTTCTCCGCTAACACCTCTTTACCATAATCAGTGGATGGTCCTTTAATTCCACCATCATCAATAAAAATACCAGCATGAGTAGGAACCTCATCCTGCAAAATCCAAGCCATCTGTGCTTGATAAACTGCCACTGAATTAGTTGCTCCTTGAGGCAACCTAGTGAGCTGAAATCTTTCCAAAGGAGTCTCAAAAGTTGTGAGAGGCCTTGAATCCGTATGTAGTTCCCTCTCATCATAACCACCCATAATATCACCCAAACCATAACACACCCTTCCAGCAAAAGCTTCAACAAAATCCTCTTCACTTGGAGGCATACCAGTGTCCTTGATAGTGACTCTATTCAAGGCTCTAAGATCATGAACCACCCTCAACTTTCCATTCTGCTTCTTTACACAGAACACCAGACTTGAGTAACTGGATGTTGATTGTTCATATAACCCAGTCCTGACTCTTTCCCTAACAATCTCTACAAAATCCTCTCGAATAGCGGCTGGAATCGGAATAGGTTTGATTTGCCAAGGTTCATGACAAACAACAGGAATCAAGTAAGGTTCCCCATAAAAGTGCTTCAATACACCCCTTTCCTCCTCAACAAATGCCACCACTTTTTCCCTTAGCACAATAACGTGCAACAACAACTTCTTTTCTTCCTCAGACAACCACCCATCAGGACCAAAATTAACAACTTTTAATCTTTCCAAGGTCACCCTAGCCGTCTCTACAAATTCTGGAGGATTCTTCACCAAAGGAGTACAATACGGATCTCTTGACAAAGGAGGTCTCTTCAAAGGTGGATTCAAACCCACAGGCATAGGCTCATTGACAGGCCTAATCTTCTGCTCTACCTTCTTATACTTTGCTGCTCCACCTTCAACTTGAGGGATCTTCAGGAAATCTTCACCACCAGACCTGGAACCAAACCAAGGGTTTCCCCATTGCTCACATGTGTGGCCAAGGTAATGTTTTTGAAATGTGTAGAAGAAACCCTAGCGGTACACAATTGGAAGGACTTACTTTTACACCCCAATCTCACCACTCCAAAACTTTTCCGCAATTCCACATCTTCATCCTCACTTCCAACTTCCAAATCTGTAAATCTTGATTCATCTTCTGAATCACATCTTCTAAAATTGTGCAGTTTATCCTCATGCTGGAGGTCCAAAAATCGATCTTGATGATCTTCTCTCTTCAAAATTTTCTGCAGTTTAACCTCATGCTGGAGGCCCAAAAATAGATCTTGATGATCTTCAAAAAAATATTTTGCATCTTCTTTATTCATTATCTTCAGATTTTTTTCTTAATTTACATGAATTATCTTGAAATTTTTATCTTCTTTTCTTGAGTTTTCTTCTGACCTACAAAAATAACCAGGGGTTTCCCCAATGCTCACAGGTGTGGCCCAGGTAATGTTGTTTAAAGGTGTAGAAGAAACCCTAGCGGTGCACAATCGGGAGGACTTACTTTTAGACCCCAATCTCACCGCCCCAAAACCTTTCCGCATATCATTCAATAAAGATATATAACCAATCTTCTTTCTTGAACTTGAATTAAAAATAATTAAGAATCTTGAGAGAGAGCAGAGACTTGATAAAAAACTTGATGAATACTTGCAGAGAAGAGAAACATTAAAAAGAGAAAGTTGAAAATCCACTTGGTATATCTCCAAGGGAGCTGACCTACTACAACCTAGGATTTCCTCATCTCAGGGAGAGGTTGCAGCACTAGGGTGATCAGCCCTTATTACTCTAAAAAAGACAGACTCTCAATAGATCCTGAGCCGCACTCCAAAAAACCAGAGGCAGCACCCACTTCCTTCCTTCTCCTGCAGCAGTCCATGCACTGGCACATTGAAGATAAACCAGGCCTAGTCTCCCAACCATCCTCCCCAGGGGATGATAACCTCATGTGAAGTCTCCTTTTGTCTTCACCAGTCAACTCCAAACTGATTCCCAAATCAAATTGATAACCAATTCTTGCCTGAAAATCCATCAAGAATGGCCCACCCAAAACTGCTTTTACATTACAATTAGCAATGTAAAAATGAACCTTCCCTGAGGCTCCGCCAACATCTAACTTCACAAACTCTGAAGTTCCAACCAATTCAGTGACATGGCCACCGATCCCTCTCAAATTCCCACCAATACCAGTTTTGATGGGGAGGCCCAAATGAGTTGCCTCAAACAAAGAAATCAGGTTTATCTGAGAACCTGAATCCACCAATGCCCTTGCCTCCCTGCCATTCAGAGTGACATTCACATATCCCAGAGGAGCAGAAAAATGAGTTTCCAACCCCTCTCCAAACTTTTCAGCAGAATCACAGATGTATTCCACCTCCCCAGAAGAAACCCTTCTTCTGGTCAACAACTTTTTCTGCCTATCAGCAAACCCTGGACTGATAGCATAAAATTCCCCATAAGATAGGGAAACCAGACCCTGATTCATCCTTTCCAGGACAGATTCCATAACATTAACTTGACCAGACACTACTGGCCTCTCAAAGTGAGCTCTTTGCTTCACCACCTTGGTCCTAGAAGATTCTTGAGGACCAGCACCACCAACAGATTTTCCATTAACAGGAACCAAACCAGATCCCTCACCAGAACCTCTGACTCCTACAGACTTTGGCAACGAAGCCAAAGGGACATCCTCCTGAGAGTCAGAATCCACCTCCATTGTCATTGGCTCACCATTCAGGTCCAATGCGCCAAAACTAGGGGGGCCATATCAGCCATACCCTTCTGCATCTTGTACAGCTCCTCTTTGCTGTACCTCTTCCTAGCTGTACTCAGCTTAGGATGAGCCTTTAAAGCATTTGGCTTTGGTTGGGCCTGAGAACTGCTCTTAGGCCTTCCCACCTTTCCTGCTTCCACATCATAATCACCAGCCAAGCATTCACCACTTGACTGTCTACCACAAGAATACAACTCCAAACCACCAAAGGAAGTAGAAAAAGAGACCTTATTGACCTCCTTCCCCTTTCCCTTGATGTTCTCATCTACCTTAACAGAAGACTTCCCCTGATTAGGAATTTCCTCAAACCTTGACATCCTTTGATTGAGACCACCCCTTCTCCTGACCAAATCCACAGGAGCCTGCCCCTCACTGAGCTTCACAAAAGAACCATCAGGGAACTTAAAAACCCTGCCATCAAACTCCACTTTTGCTTCAGACACATTTCTGTTCAATGCCCAACAATCATTGGACCTGTGCCCACTCCTACTGCAATAAGAGAAAACCCAAGGATCACTCCTACCAGCCCTCCTTTCAAAATCTCTAGGCTGAGAAGGGGCCTTATTAACATTCTTGTCCTCCTGAACAAAAATGTGCAGCTGCTTTGTAAGATCAGCCAACTGCTCCACCATTGGGTCCCTCTCCTGTTTGGGAACCTGCACCAAATTTTTCTCCTCCTTCTTCTCCCTAACTTCCTTTTCAGCCAAAGCCTCACTGACTTTGCTGACATATTTGGCACACCCCTCCTGATAGGTGTCCACAGCCAATAACTTCAAATGGGCCTCAACAGCCTCCTTCACCTTATCCAAGGCAGGCAACTTCTGGTCCCCCTTAGAAAGAGTCTTCATCAATTCCTTTCTTGACAACTCCTTCAACACATCCATCCTGACATCTCTAGTCAGGGCAGACCAAAAAACATCCTTGGCAGAATTTTCATGTGCCAGCTCCTCCACTTCCACCATATATTCCACCACAGGATAAAACTGTAGCAGAAACTTCCTGCAACTATGTAAGTTACCAACACCACCATAAGATTGCCATTCACTGACAACCTTGTTCAGATCCACCATAGTGAACCTGACACCCCATCTATCCACCATCTCCCTGCACAACAATTTCCAATCCCTCTTCTTGTAGCCAGACATGGCCACAATCTCCTTCTCCACTTACCTATCACCAATGAAGAAGATAATCTGCTTCACCATGTCCAGGTAGGAAGCACCATCCACTCCAGCAGCAGTTTCATACTTCTCTAGAAACCACTTGACATCCTCCCCATTAAACTTGGTACCATCCCAAGTTTTAATTCTCACACACTCCCTAACCATCACAGAAGGAGGACCATCCCCCCCACTGACAGTCACCACAGGAATAGCAGAACCAGAAACCATTCCTCCAGACCAAAACACCAAAAGGAGCCAACCAATGAAAACAGAGATTCCAAAGAACTAGCAAGTTCTTCCCCACGTTGGGCGCCAGAAATGTAGACAATCCTATAGTACTAGCTATAGGCCTTGACCAAGGGAGTTGGAGAAAAACCAGTGAGAAAATCCCCTGTCCCTTTAGAAAAATAGAGTGAGATTTACTTGCTAAAGTAAGTTGGTTCCTGTTTTGCTAAAGCTCCTGTTTAACACACTTGACTGCTTGATGAGCCAAGAAAGTAGTCCCCAGATAGACTACCAGACCAAAGAACTGAAATGTAGAACAAAGTCCACACCAGAGACAGGAAAGATACTTGATGTAGGCTGCAAATCCACACCAGAGACAGCAATAATACTTGCTATAGCTTGCAAGACTATAACAGAGAAAACAGTTGCCAAAGTTAAGTTAAATGAAGAACTCACTTGCAACAAACACAGCCAATTGTGGCCAGAAAACAGTGAAAACTGAGTGAGGAACACTGAGATCACCTCCGGGTGGTTGTATGATGATTAAGGTTTCCCCAAACTTTCTTATTCACTATGTACACACAGACCACTAACTAAGAGCCCATGCGCACCCACCAATCTGGCGCCTGTACCCGCCAAATTTCATAAAAAACCCTCCTGGAGCGCTCCCCAACCTCCTAAAACAGAGGCGGGCGGGCCGCCCGACGTTGGAGATGCCGCCTGAAGCGGCCCGGCCTCCCTGAAGCCAGAAAACCAATAAAAACCACTAATCTACTTAGAAAAATTAGCTACAACTACTAAAACCTTTAAAACACGGAATTTCACTATAACAACATTGTGACATGAAATATAGAGAAAAATTAGCTCTATCAAATGGTACTAAGCACTTAACACTAAGACTTTAGGTTAGCCCGTAAAACACGAAAAACAAAATTAAACAGCAATCTTTTATAAATGAAACATGAGGAAATGACCCCTTAAAACTCAGAATATGAAAAATGTCTACAAGACATAAAATATAGAGAAAAACCAGGGCTATCCAATGATAGTACCCACATACCCGCAGACCCAATATTTACGGAATAAAACCAAAAAAATACCCAATTCTTTAACAGATGTCAATTAAGACATGCACAAACCGCTCCAAATCACACAACAAAGGCCCCTCCCAATGTTTGAAGACCACATCGCTTCTTTTTATAAATTAAAAAGGAGAACCAACCCATCTCGCATTGTGTCTACTGCTTAGTACTTTAGAACAGTCTACACCGTAAAACACAAAAAACAAAAATAAACAGCTGTCTTTTCAAATGAAAAATGAGAAATAATCCCTTTAATACTTACAATCTGAAAAATGTCAACAAGACATAAATTATAGTGAAAAACTGGGGCTATCAGATGGTAGTACCCACATCCCCGCAGTCCTAATATTTTCTGAATAAATCCAGAAAAACACCAAATTATTGAACAATTTCATTAAAGACATATCAAAACAACGCCAAATAGACCAACAAAGGGCTCTGCCAATGTTGGAAGACCACACTGGTTTCGGCAAAAAAATAAGTCATGTGGTTGATGATGTTTTTCATTTTTGTTGTCTATTTGTCTTATTGGTACCTTGTCATTGATGGTCCCACAATTTCTGGCTTCAAAATATCAATGCACGATCAACAATTTTGAAAGGTCCTCAAGTGTTGAATAGTCGTGGTGGTCCAGAAGATCTTTAACGGGGGTCAAACAGCAGTGATAGGTGGATTTTGGGTTTCAAAGTCAAGGTACGTAAATTTTATCTTTTATTTGCTTTACTCAATTTAAAGAGGTAAAATTTTATAAATATTATTTTAATTAATGATTTAGAATTAGGTGTAAGTAAATACTAAAAAGCAATTAGTAGTAATAAATATATGTTTGTAATGATGGTTTTAATAAAATAATAAGTAAGTAATGGATGATCCAAAACAACCAGAAAGGGAGGCCTTATATAGGCAAAGGAGAGACAAAGTAAAGAGTTAAAAACTATAAATACAAGTGTGTGAGAGAGAAGGAGTTTTCCAGAAGAAGGAAAATTTCAATATTAAGAATGTTCTATAAGGAATGTTTTAAAATATTGTATTTACAGTATATGTCAAAAGAATTTGATTTATTTAAAAATTCCAGTAATTGTTATTTTTAAATAAGTCATTATATTTTGTTGTATACATTTATTTTTATTTTTAAATTGTATTTCAAATATTAAATTTTATTTTAACTTTAAATTGTATTTTAATATTGAATTTTATTTTCTTTAAATTTTCATTGAGCACAGAGTTAGGAAAATTAAATGAAATATAGGGGAAATTAATATAAATTGTATTTTTTACTAATTTTACCCTTTTGTAACTAGTTAATTTATTACAAGTAAATTTGAAGTAATTTTAATAAAGTTAATAATAATATGTAATAAAAAAGGCATGGCTTCATCCCAGGAAATAATTAATTATTTTACTGGGTGAGTCTAGCAGCCTGGCTGACAAGGTAAGTATTTTTTATCTTTATAATTTAATACTCAATAAAAAGTAAAGAATTATTAAAATCTTAGAAGTAGGAAAATGTAAATACTAATTTAGTAACAGTAGTAATATATGTTATTAATGTCACTACGCAATATAGGGGGTGGACTTGCTAGCAAGTCCTCAACCTGAACTCAGATGGAACTCAGATGGAACTCAGACTGAACTCATACTGAACCCATACTGAACTCTACTTGAACACCCACCTAAAACTGTTCTTCTGAGTGGTGTTCATTCCTGATTGTATGGCTCCTTTATCAATAGCTCAATGTGTGTTCAATCTATGGTGAGTTTGGGTCCAAGGTTGCGGACTTGCTAGCAAGTCCGCCCCCCATATTGTGTGGTGTGTGTATATAAAAAAATTTGTAAAGTAAGTATGGAATGAATAAAAACATCCAGATTGAGAGGTCTTATATAGGTAAAAAGGAGAGAAACTAAGGAATTAAAATTCTATATACATGAGTATCAGAGAAAGAACAATTCCACAATTAGACAATTCAAATAATTAAAATTTTTCTATAAAGAATGTACCCATATACTGTATTTATCTGTATATGTCCATTTTATTTGATATACTTTAATTTTCTGTAAATTTCAAAGTAAAAATAAAAATAAAAATATCTGATTTAATATTTAGTATTTTTATTTTTCTCTTCAGCTTTCATGAGGACACTGTCACAGGATAAAAAATATGAGGAAACAATATAATTATATCTTTACTTATTCTTACCTTTTAATTAGTTAAAATTGTATAAGTAATTTATAAAGTAAGTATAACTCATTAAATTAGAGTTAAAGGCATATCTTTACTCTAGTAAATAATTAATTATTTAATGTGTAATTTTAGTATCCTGGATGACATTACCTAAGACCTAGAGCTGATAAAATGTGAAGGACTGTCAGCCAGGCTACTAGACTTACCCGGTAAAATAATTAATTATTTTACTGAGTTGAAGCCACACCTTTCTTCTTGATAATAATTATTTATTTATTTACTTAAGTAGTACTTACAATTAACTAAAGTTAAGTACAATAAGTAGTATAAATAAATAATATAAATAAAATGTCCCTTACAATTTTACTCCCTAACACTGTGCTCAAAAGTATATGTCAAAGGGAGTAAAATTAATAATAAATTTATAATATAAAAACTTTAAAACAATTATATAACCTCAGTGAGAGATCTGTAATCCCGTGAAAGTAATGTAATTGATTATTTATTGTGTAATAATTGTGACAGTCCAAGGAATTCAAACTTTGTTGCTAATAAATTTGATGCCCTTTTTGACGTACTAATTTATTACTTTCTTATGTCATTTATGTACTCCTTTTTCTTGTCATTCTTTTCTCTCAAACTCACAGTAGACTGTGTAAATTCCTTACATTTTATTTTCTCATATTTTGCCTATAAAAAGCCTCTGACTTTGTGCTTTTCAAACCATTCTTTTATCACTCACATTTACTACGTATTACAACACAAAACTTATATTTTATATTTTATCACATTAGTATTTACAATAGCGTAATTCTACTCAATAGACTATAACAATATTAAAAATCTACCTCTTTTATTTGAGTAATAAATCACCTAGATTAATAAATACGTACAAATCTTTGAGAGTCTATTTAAAACCTTTAAAATCCTTGAAAAACTCCATACCAAATCTTCTAAACCAAAAGCATACCTTGACAATTGAGGGCCTTTCCGAATTATCAACAGCGCAACGATATTTGAGGCGTAATTGAGGGGACCATCGGTGTGTGAGTACCTGTAAAAGACAAGAGAGCGAGAAAATGACAAATGTCATAAGTCACGTGACAAAAATTTTTTCTGCGAACAGGAATCGAACTGCAATCCAAAAATTAAGTTCATATACTGACTAAACGTTGTATATATTGTGGTAATTATTGATATTACTATTTGTGGGTTACTCTTCACTCTTCATTTGCTACGTATTTCCTTTTACTCAGCACTCTGTAAGTGGCATTAATTTGCTCATTTTACAGGGGGAGGTGCCTGGTAATTGGATTTTATTTTTATTATTATATTTTTTTTATTTTTCCTGCTTGACCATAATAGAGCAATAAGTGTTCTTAGTCCCAGAGGTAATAAAATAATTATATTTTAATATTAATTATTATAATCTTTTCAGTTGACATTTGTCCTGATTAATTGTTCCAGTTGACAAATTTTCCTGACAATAATATTTTTAATTAATATATAATTAATATTTAATTACTTCAGTTGACTTTGAGTCCTGGTAATTCAATAAATATTTTAATTAATAAAACTCATATTTAATTATTTCAGTTGACATTAAGTCCTGGTAATTAAGTGATCAAGCTTAATAAAATTTTAAAATAAAAAATTTATATTTAATTACTTCAGTTGACTTTAAGTCCTGGTAGTTAAGTTATCAGTTTAATAAAATTTTGTTAAAATAATAAAGTTTCATATTTGATTACTTCAGTTGACAATAAGTCCTGGTAATAAATTAGTTGATTTAAATCCTGAAAATAATTAATTAAAATTGTTAATAAAAATTCTAATTTATTTCTACAGTTGATTATATTATAATCCTGGTTTTAAATTTTTTTCATTAATAAATTAATTTTATTTAAGTTGATTTTTATCCTGAAAAAGATTTTTTTTATTTATTTTTTTATTATTTTTTATTTTAAAAAAAATCAAAAATAAAGACTAATTAATCTTATTGTCTCTTTTCTTCATTTCAGTAGAATCTTAAAATGACTGACCAACATGGTTCTGCTGCACGTGAAGAAGAACTAGACTTAATTGATTATGATGAGCCTACTTCTGTAAGTTCTCCTTTAACAAGAAGAATTTCTCAAACTAATAAATCCTTTCCCCAAACAGGATGTAGAGATGGTAGAAGTAGAAATCCTAGTGGACACAACTCAGGATCAGAAGCCTATGATAAACCCACCAGAAGAGCTTCCAAAAGGCTTCAGGATAAAAAAGATGCCATTGTCTCAGCAGGTAAAGAATCTGTCTATTCACATAAAGCAGTTAAGGACAGAAAGCTTGAGACTAAAGGTAAGGGTAGATGCTTTGGAAGAAAAGGTGAGAAGAACAGATACTTTTCTCCAATAGAAGAAGAAGCCTCTTCCTCCCAGGGATCAACAACAATTGGCTCCCCAGTCCTAAGAGAAGGTGGAAGTGTCCAAGTGGCAGTGGGAATGGCTAAACACTCAGTGGGACTACCTGTCTCAAAATCAGCATCAGTTACCTCAGGCAGGTCCATCAAGGCCCACCCAGGTCAACCCCACTCCTCCCCACCCTTATCAAGGAGACAAAAGAAGAAGAAAGCCCAATATGGCGATACCCAGCAAACCCTGGTACGTCCCTCTATTGATTCTCAAGTGCCTTTTCTTGTGACTGATTCTTTTCTTTCAGGTAAATCTGAGAGGGAAGAAAACACCTTGAGACCAGTAGAGGCTGGGAGCAGTAGACAGATATCTCATGTATCCAATCCATTACTTTTAATTGCTACCTCAATGATAAACCCTGATATGGCTGTAATTGAAGAAACTCTTGACCGTGAGTTCTATGAGAGTCTGGAAAGTTACTCAGTTTCCTTATTGAGAAACACTCCAGATGTAGCAAGAATTAATGATGAGTACTTGAGAGATATTATTGCCAAGCAAAATCATATAGTGAACAATATGCAATTGACTCAGAGTTATAATAGTTTGTTAACTGATCAGGGTTATCAAGCATTAAGAAGTGAATCACAGAGAGTCTCTGATGAATTGTCTCATTAAAAAGCAACCCATGAAAAGAAAGGTGCTTTATGGCAAAATATAAAAAATGATTTGTCTAAACTAAAAGATACTGTATCTACCTGTTGCCAGGAGGTGGAGATAGATAAGATGAATCTGAAAAGTTTGAATGACCATTATTCATCTTTTCAAAATAAAACTCAGATATCTTTTGCAACTATCAATGAGAGTTTATCTAGTCTTCCAAGAGTGAAAAGAAGACTAACAACCATTGAAGAAAAATTGAACTCATTGTTGAATGAAATTTCTGTGAAGGAACATATAGTGCAGGATGCTGAAATATTACCTGTGGCTAGTTCATCTAAAGTGAAATTAAATCCAGAAATATCTGTTAATAACACTGAGTTTCCATCAAAGACTGATGATGCACCAGGCTCTGCAACAGAGGGATTAAACAATAAGACTTCAGCCCAATTAGAGTAATTACAGCTTCTTCTTACTCAGAAACGAGCTAGTACTATGGAGACTCCTTCAAATCAAAAGAATTGGCCAAAAATTGACCAATATCCTACATTTGATGGTGATTCCTCCTCTGATTGGCAACAATTTATTTGCAGAATTGATAACTTAAAAAATTCTTACAAACTTCCAGATGAAGAAATTGTGTCCAAGTTAATTTCTTTGTTCACTAATGTTGCCCTGATGTGGTATGAATCTGTTCTTCTGGATGGGAATGACTACTCATGGGAGGATTGGAAGAAATTAATTAAAGCACAATTTGGTGGCTCCAAGTTCAGAATTGCTCAACAAAGTCAGTATGAGGAAACTAGATAGAGCTCTTCTACTGATAAACCTATTGAGATTTTAATGAAACTTGTAAAAATCTTAAGGACAATGGACCCAAATATGGAGTTTGATTTATGGAAGGACAGGATCCTCTATAAATTACCAATGTCTCTGAGAGACTTGATAGTGGCTAGGACTGAGTTCTCCAAAGAACCCTCTTCTTTCATTAATACTTGCAATGAGATACTTCTAAACAATAAGTATGATACCAGAAGATTCATACCTAGGACCCCTTTGGAGAAACCCTCCACTTACCAACAGAAACCTCTGGAAAAGGTTGGTAAACCTTCTGCCCCTGTTGCACCAAAGAAGTATGCAACAAACACTTGCTTCAAGTGCAACAAGCCTTGGCAGAAAGGCCATGTTTGTGACAAGAAGATAAATCTTGTAGAACAAACAGAGGATCATGCTGATGACACAGTGGCACTGGATGATACATCAAGTGATTGTGCCAGCAATATTTCATATGAATCTCAACAACAAATCTCGATTCTGGAAGATGATATCCATTATTTAAATACTATTGATATTGATAATAATGATTTATCTACAGTTGAAGATGCTGAGATCATAAAGAACATTGAGGATAGCTCAATTATTATTGCCCCTCTCAAGGCACCAGTCTTGATCAATGGAACCAGCATTGAAGTTGTTCTGGATTCTGGAGCTGGAGGAAGTGTAGTATCTGAAAGAGCACTTGCTTCAGTAGATCGAGACTATAAATCTAAACTGATGCCTATCATTTCTGAAAATTGGAGAGGGTATGGCTCTGTTTTGTCCCCCATTGGTAAATACAAAGCCACAGTGTTTTTTAAATATAACCATGGTTTTGTAAGAGCTATTTGTGATTTTGTTGTCATGAAAAATGATAACTTGAGCAATTGGTTTATTGTAGGGAATGATATTTTAACCAAGTATGGCATAAAATTGGATCCTTCAAACCAATGTTTCACAATGGGGATGAATGGGAAGAGAAAATTTATCATTTCCTCCCCTAAAAAATTATTAAAACCAGAATTGAACACATGTAATTCTGTGGTTCAATATAAAGGAAGATCTACAAAAGAAATGCATGCCCTTATTTCTGAAATTGACAATGCTTCTTTTGGAGAACAACTTTCTGGTGAGGATAAAGATTCCATCATTAACTTGATAAAGTCTTTTCCTATGGCCTTTGCTCATGGGTCACATGAACTGGGATTAGTTAAAGAGGAAATGAAACTTTCATTTTCTTGCCCATTAACTGATATACCACCTAGTTTAAAGAAGAAGCCTTATCCTGCTTCTCCCACAAAGAGAAAGGATATTGAAGACAATATCTCTACCCTTTTGAAAATGAATATTATTGAAAAGGTAGTTGAAACACCTAAATATTGTGTTATCTCACCTGTCCTAATTTCTTATGAGAAAGATAAAGCCAGGTTATGTGGTGATTATAGAGCACTAAACACTTATACTGTTGATGATATCTACCCTTTACCTAGAATTAGCTCTATACATGCTACTTTGCAGGGTGCTAAATATATCAGCTGTTTGGATGGTAACAAAGGATATCACCAGGTACCTGTTGAGAGAAATTCTCAGAAATTTCTGATGATTTTCACTCATATGGGTATTTATAAGTATATTAGGATGCCATTTGGCCCTAAAAATGTCCCTTCAGTTTTCCAAAAAGTAATAGATAACACATTCCATCAAGAGATAATTGAAGGATGGCTGATGGTTTATATTGATGATATCATTATATTCTCAAAAACATTTGAGGACCATCTTAACCACCTGTGTAAAGTATTCCAGAAAATGGATGAAATAAATATGACACTTTCTTTGAAGAAATGTAAATTTGGTTTTCATTCTTTAAAAGTTCTTGGTCATGTTGTTTCAGGCTTACAGATATGTGTTGACCAGAACAAAGTGGCAGCCATACAACAGGTGAAGGCTCCTACAACGGTGAGAGAGCTCCAAAGTTTTTTGGGAATGTGTGGATACTATAGACAGTATATTAAAAATTACCAAGTCATAGCTTTACCCCTTACCCAATTAACTAGAAAGGATGTTGCTTTTGTCTGGAATAGTGAAAGACAAAGAGCCTTTGACACTATGAAACACTGTTTGATGTCAGCACCTATTCTTGCTTTACCTGACTTTAATCAACCATTTTTTTTGTACACTGATGCCAGTTTCATTGGTCTTGGTGCTGCCCTCCATCAAAAACAAGTGATAAATGATAAAGTTTCAGAAGTAGTAATTTGTTATATTTTAAGAACCTTGAGAAATAGTGAATTGAAATATGGTGCTACTCAATTAGAGTGTTTATCTGTAGTATGGGCTCTAAAAAAGCTTCATTATACCTAGATGACCAGAAATTTGAACTTGTCACTGACTGCAGTGCATTTAAATCCTTTTTAAACTTGAAAACACCTAAAAGACATATGTTCAGATGGCAGTTGGCTGTTCAAGAGTACAGAGGGAGAATGACAATTATTCATAGGGCTGGTATTGTTCACTCAAATGTGTATATTTTATCTAGGTAACCTTTGCCAAATAATGACTCTAATCCTGCGTATGATCCTGAGGAAGAAATTATTCATATACATGGGATATATGTGGTTGATATGGAGGAAGAGCTATTACAGCTTATTCTGGATTCATATGATAAGGACACTGACTTGAAAAAGTTATGCACCATATTAAATGATCCAAAGAATGCTTCAATACAAGCATTAATTAAAACCCTTCCACCAAAGTACCAAAAAGCTTTGGAAAAAGGTAAATATTCATTTGATGAAGGATATCTATATTATAGAAGAAAGTTGAGTAATGTCATTGTTATTCCTCCTTCTATGAAAGGAATCATCTTGAAAATTTGTCATGATGACATATTAGCTGGACATTTTGATCTTGACAAAACAATGATCAGAATGAAGAACACTGCTTGGTGGGTTAATATGTCTGAAGACACAAAATTATATGTTGAGTCTTGTGATTCTTGCCAAAAATCAAAAAGATTAACTGGTAAAAGAGAAGGATTAATGCAGCATATTGAACCTCCTGATGCTCCATGGCAAATAATAAACATGGATTTTGTAACAGGATTACCTATTGCTGGTATAGACAGTTATAACTCTTGTTAGGTTATTGTGGACAGATTCACAAAAATGTGTAAATTTATCCCTACCCACAAGGATGTTTCCACTAAAGAATTATCTTTCTTATGGTGGTCTCATATGTTTAATACTGCTGGTTTTCCTAAATCCATAATCTCTGACAGAGACCCTAAATTTACTTCTGAATTTTGGATGTCTCTGATGGATGTTTGTGGTTGTGATCTGAATCTTTCTACTGCCCATCACCCTCAGACTGATGGTTTAGCTGAAGGAATGATTCAGACTTTAGAGGAAATGATAAGAAGATATTGTGCCTTTGGCCTTGAGTATAAAGATAAAGAAAGATTCACTCATGATTGGGTTACCTTACTTCCTGGGTTAGAATTTGCTTATAATAGCACTGTTCATTCTGTTACTCAAAGAAAGCCTTTTGAGCTCTGGCTTGGATATGTTCCCAATACTCCTGCCCAAATTCTCAATAACAAAATACCAAAATTGGATATACATCCTGGTGTAAAATCTTTTCTTAAAATGCAACAGCTATGTAGAAATCATGCTCAAAAATGTATTGAAAAATCATTTGAATATGAGAAGAAAAGATGGGACAAATCCCATAAAGAATACACTTTTAAAAAGGGTGATGAAGTGTTGATTTCTACATTCCACTTCAACTTACAAGGTAATAACAAATTGAAAGATCCATTTGTTGGTCCATTTGTTGTCAGAAGAATGATTGGAGATAATGCAGTTGAGGTTATTCTGTATTCTCCATATGACAGAAAACATCCTGTTTTTCCAATATCTCTTTTGAAACCTTAAACATCCAATAGTGACTTATTTCCAAAAAGGAGGGGAAGACCAAAGAAAACCCCAAATGAAATCACTGAAACAGCAGAAATTGAAAAAATTCTAAATGACAGAATAGTCACTGCTGAAAAAGGTACAGAATACTTATTGAGATTCAAGAATAAATCATCTGAATATGATTCTTGGATACCTGGGAAGGAGATATCTAATCTTTCTACTCTACTAAAAAAGTATAAAAAAAAAATCATAGCATTTTTTTATTGTTTTTTTAGAGTGAGGGAGTGTCAGCCAGGCTACTAGACTTACCGGGTAAAATAAATAATTATTTTACTGAGTTGAAGCCACGCCTTTCTTCTTAATAATAATTATTTATTTAATTAATTAAGTAGTACTTACAATTAACTAAAGTTAAGCACAATAAGTAGTATAAATAAATAATATAAATAAAATGTCCCTTACTATTTTACTCCTTAACACCGTGCTCAAAAGTATATGTCAATGGGAGTAAAATTAATAATAAATTTATAATATAAAAACTTTAAAACAATTATATTACCTCAGGGAGAGATCTGTAATCCAGTGAAAGTAATGTAATTGATTATTTATTGTGTAATAATTGTGACAGTCCAAGGAATTCAAACTTTGTTGCTAATAAATATGATGCCCTTGTTGACGTACTAATTTATTACTTTCTTATGTCATTTATGTACTCCTTTTTCTTGTCATTCTTTTCTCTCACACTCACAGTAGACGGTGTAAATTCCTTACATTTTATTTTCTCATATTTTGCCTATAAAAGGCCTCTGATTTTGTGCTTTTCAAACCATTCTTTTATCACTCACTTTTACTACGTATTACAACACAAAACTTATATTTTATATTCTATCACATTAGTATTTACAATAGCGTAATTCTAATCAATAGACTATAACAATATTAAAAATCTACCTCTTTAATTTGAGTAATAAATCACCTAGATTAAGAAATACGTACAAATCTTTGAGAGTCTATTTAAAACCTTTAAAATCCTTGAAAAACTCCGTACCAAATCTTCTAGACCAAAAGCGTACCTTGACAAGGACACTCAAATTGAGGATCTCTCTCCTACAAACAGAAACTGCCAACAGATGTCTCTTGAAGAAAGGGAAAGACTTTTCAAGAAAGTATCAATAAAGAAAACAAAAAATAGCTTACAAGAACAAATTCACTCCCTCTCAACCCTTCTAAATACCCTAACAATAAAATTTAACAACATTTTGGACAAAATGAACAATTTGGAAAATAGAGCAATACAGGGCATCATAGAAGTCAATCAAGCTCTAGTAGGATTAAAAGCTCAACCAACAAAAGTTGTATCAAACCCTTTGATGGTGGCAACAGCAGCACTTCCAGCCCAAGAGGAGAATCAAAAGATCACAGTAAGTAAATAGAAATGGGACTGGTATACCAAAAACTACAACAACCCTTCACAGAAGGGTTCCACCAGTCACCCTTACAAGGGAAAGGCAAAGAGAGGAAAGGGAAATGGAGTAAGACCTGGTTAAGTCATCCATCTTCTCATGATCAATTTTATGACACTAAAAATGAATTACTAATAGGTAATGAGATTGATTGGGATATACTGAATATAATTGATAAGTATTTATAAGATTATTCATTTGAAAATAGCATTTTAAATTTTTCTTTTCATGATGACAATTTACATAGTTTTTGTCGGCTGGTCGTCTAGAAGAAGGAGAAGGATAGAAGAAAGAAAGAGAGGAGGAGAAGGAGGAAAGGAGTATGGGTAATAAAACAAATAAAATTTAATAAAATTATTTAATTTATTGAGAGAAAGGCAACGACGAGTGAGCTGAAGAGAAATGACAATTTGGTTTTATAAATATTAATATTATTTAAGTAAGAATTCTGCGCGGCAACCAATATAATTACTATCAGACTTAAAGCAACCTTTAAATTGTTATATAAAATTTTAATTAGAATTTTATTACTAATAAAAAGAATATAAACGTAATATAAAAATTGTATTTAAATTGTTGAGTGTATAATAAGTGATAAGGCTACAGGGGATTATCCAAGGCCCTTTTATAGGCAATGGGTCCTCTGAAGCGCTACTATATCAGTAAATACAATGATTAGAAAGGAATAAAACAAATATATCAAAAGAGTAAATGAAACATAACAATATAGAGAAAAACATGAAACAATTAATTAAAAGCCCAATTAAGAATCCAATTTCCCCGCCATTAATCCCCAAATCAGTAAGTGACAATAGTAAATAACTAAACAAGAGTGGAAACATAGGAACTATGAGAAATATAATTCCCAACAGATGGTACATCCTGATTAGAGGACATTTTAAGTGAAACAAAAAATAATTTGACGCAACAAAACAAGCAATTAATCTCAATTTAGTTCAAATTAATTTATTTGTTTTTTCTAACACAATTAAGGGTCAAAAGAAGCGTCCTTAATAATTTTTTAGTATCATATGAGAGGTATTAGTTAATATATAAATTTAAGTAATTAATTTAAATATATTATAAATCAAATTTACACTTGTAATTATAATATATGTTTTTTAATTAATTAAATATAAATTTATAATTATTAAATATATAAAAATTCGCCATTATTTGTAGAATATATTATATTATGTTCAATTTAATTGTATATAAAAATATATATAACCAATAAATTTAATGTAACATTTGTATATAATAAAATTTTTATATAATTTCATTATGTAATAAAATATTAAGTTATATTCATTAAATACAAGTCTTACCCACTCTTTAAGGTTTTATAATTTATATATCATTTACTGGACTCCTGGAATAGCCTGGCTGACACTCCCTCACTCTAAAAAAACAATAAAAAAATGCTAAGATTTTTTCTTTTTGTATTTTTTCAACAGAGCAGGCAGATTTGAAATTTCTTTGCCAGGTATCCATGCATCATGTTCAGATGATTTGTTCTTATATCTCAATAAATATTCAGTACCTCTTTCAGAAGTGATAATTCTATCATTGAGAATTTTATCAATTTCTGCTGTTTCTGTGACTTCCTGAGGGTTCTTCTTAGGTCTTCCCCTTCTTTTTGGAAATAAGTCACTGTTGGAAGTATAAGGTTTAAGCAAAGAAATGGGAAAGACAGGATGTTTCCTATCATATGGAGAATACAATACAACTTCTACTGCATTATCACCAACCATTCTTTTAACAACAAATGGTCCTACAAAAGGATCTTTTAATTTGTGGTTACCTTGTAAATTGAAATGGACAGTAGAGATCAACACTTCATCACCCTTGTTAAATGTGTATTCTTTATGGGATTTATCCCATCTTTTCTTTTCATATTCAAATGCTTTATCAATACAACTCTGAGCATGTTTTCTGCATAGCTGTTGCATTTGCATAAAAGATTTTACACCAGGGTGTAGTTCCAACTTAGGTAATTTATTATTGAGAATTTGAGCAGGAGTGTTTGGGACATAACCTAACCAAAGCTCAAAAGGCTTTTTCTCAGTGACAGAATGAACAGTGCTATTATATGCAAATTCAAGACCAGGCAAAAGAGTGACCCAATCATGAGTAAATCTGTCATTGTCTTTATATTCTAAACCAAAGGCACAATACCTTCTAATCATATCTTCCAGAGTTTGAATCATTCTTTCAGCTAGACCATCAGTCTGAGGATGGTGAGCTGTAGACAATTTTAGCTCACAGCCACAAATATCCATCAAAGAGGTCCAAAACTCAGAAGTGAATTTTGGATCCCTATCAGAGATAATGGCTTTTGGAAAACCAATAATATTAAACATGTAAGACCACCATAAGAAAGCTAGTTCTTTGGTGGATACATCTTTGTGGGTTGGAATAAATTTGCACATTTTTGTGAATCTATCAACTATTACCCAACAAGAGTTAAAGCTGTCTTTACCTGCAACAGGAAGACCAGTGACAAAATCCATATTAATGATTTGCCAGGGAGCACTAGGTGCTTCAATATGTTGTAATAACCCTGCTCTCTTACCTGTTAATCTTTTAGATTTTTGGCAGGAATCACAAGATTCAACATATAATTTTGTGTCTTCAGACATATTAGCCCACCATGCAGTGTTTTTGATTCTAATCAATGTTTTTTCAAGATCAAAATGACCAGCTAATATGTCATCATGACAAAGTTTGAGGATAGTTTCTTTCATTGAAGGAGGAATAACAATTACATTGGTAAGCTTCCTTCTATAATAAATATAACCATCTTCAATAGAAAACTTTCCTTTATTTAAAGCATTTTGGTATTTTGAAGGAAGAGTTTTTATTAATGCTTGAATTGAAGCATTCTTAGGATCATTCAAAATAGTAACTAATTTATTTAAGTCAGAATCTTTATCATATGAATCCAGTATTAACTGTAATAACTCTTCTTCCATATCAACTATAAATATACCATGTATATGAACAGTGTCATCCTCAGGTACATAAGCAGGATTGGAGTCATTATTTGGCAGAGGCAATCTGGAGAGCATATCAACATTAGAGTGAACATTTCCAGCTCTGTGGATAATAGTCATCCTTCCTCTGTATTCCTGAACAGCAAGTTGCCACCTGAACATATGTCTGTTAGGTGTTTTGAGGTTTAAGAGAGATTTCACAGCACTACAGTCAGTTACCAACTCAAATTTTTGGTCATCCAAGTAGTAATGAAGTTTCTCAAGAGCCCAAACAACTGCTAAGCACTCTAATTGAGTGGCACCATATTTCAATTCACTATTTCTTAAGGTTCTTGAAATATAACAAATTACAACCTCTGAGGATTTATCATTAATAATTTGCTTTTGGTGAAGGGCAGCACCCAGACCAATAAAGCTAGCATCTGTATAAAGTACAAATGGTTTGTTAAAATCTGGGAGAGCCAATATAGGGGCTGACATTAAGCAATTTTTCAATGTATTAAAAGCTTTTTGACAGTCATCATTCCAGAGAAAAGCAACATCTTTTCTGGTTAGTTTTGTAAGAGGCAAGGCTATGACCTGATAATTTTTAATATATTGTCTATAATAGCCACACATACCTAAAAAACTTTGGATTTCTCTTACAGAAGTTGGTGCTTTCACATTTTGAATGGCAGCAACTTTATTATGGTCTACACAAATTTGTAAGCCTGACACAACATGGCCAAGGACTTTCAAAGATTGAAAACCAAATTTACACTTTTTTAAAGATAAGGTCATATTGATTTCATCCATTTTTTGGAAAACTCTATTTAAATGAATCATATGTTCATCAAAAGTTTTAGAAAAAACAATAATATCATCAATATAAACCATGAGCCAACCTTCAATAATTTCTTGATGGAAAGTGTTATCCATGACTTTCTGGAAAACTGAAGGAGCATTTTTAGGGCCAAATGGCATCCTAACATACTTATATATTCCCATATGAGTAGCAATAAGCAAAAAATTTTGAGAATTTTTCTCAACTGGAACTTGATGATAACCTTTATTACCATCCAGACAACTAATAAATTTTGCACCTTGCAAGGTAGCATGTATTGAATTAATTCTGGGTAAAGGATAAATATCATCAACAGTATAAGTATTTAAAGCTCTGTAATCCCCACATAATCTAGCTTTATCTTTTTCATATGAAATTAAGACTGGGGAGATGACACAATATTTGGGGGTGACATCCACTTTCTCAATGATATTCATTTTCAATAATGTTTCAATATTATCTTCAATATCTTTTCTTTTTGATGGAGAAGCAGGATATGGTTTTTTCTTAAGGGAAGGAGGAATATCACTTAAATTACAGGATAAGGTAATTTTCATCTCTTCCTGAACAATTCCCAAGACATGAGAACCATGAGCAAAAGCCATAGGGAAAGAGGTAATAGAGGCAACAATAGAATCCTTTTGTTCATTAGTCAAATGATCACCAAAAGAAGCGGTATTTATTTCATGTAATAAATCATCCATTTCAGTTGTTGTTCTACCTTTACATTGGGTCAGTGAGTTACAAGATTTCAACAAATGCCCAGAAGGTTTAGGAGAAGAAATTTTGAATTTTCTTTTCCCATTCATTCCTAAGGTAAAGCAATTATTTGCTGGGTCTAGTTTCACACCAAACATGGTTAAAATATCATTTCCCATAATAAACCAATTGCTCAAATTATCATTTTTCATGACAACAAATTCACAAATAGCTCTGACAAAACCACCATTATATTTGAAGAATACAGAGGTTTTGTATTTGCCAATAGGAAATAAGGTAGAACCATACCCTCTCCATTTTTCAGAAGTTATAGGCAATAATTTACTCAAATATTCCTTATCCACTGAAGCCAAAGCTTTTTCAGATACTACACTTCCTCCAGCACCAGAATCAAGAACTACATCAACATTTTTACCATTAATGATAACAGGTGCCTTTAAAGGGGATATAGGAATAGAATTGTTAGTAATATCTTTAATTATCTCAGCATTTTCTACTGAAGATAAATTCAATACACAATCTTCAGATATATTATTTAAATAATGGACATCATGTTCCAACATTAAAACATCTTTAACAGATTCATTTTCATAGGAGATATTACTTTCACAGTCACTGGAAGAATTATTGACATCAAGTTCAATTTCATCAGTGTCTTCATTTTGTTCAACAAGATGAATTTTCTTGTCACAAACATGACCCTTCTGCCACGGTTTGTTACATTTATAACAAGTATTTGTTGCATATTTTTTAGGTGCAACTGGGGCAGAGGGTTTACCAGATTTTTCTGGGAGCTTTATAGAAGGTTTATTCTGATCATTATAAGATTTACCAAGGTAATTCTTTGGTTCATATCTATGGTTGAGTAGTACTTCATTACAGATATTAATGAAAGAAGAAGTTTCCCTTACATGCTCAGTTCTAGCAACAATCAAATCCCTAAGAGAATTTGGTAATTTATACAAGATTTTATCTCTCCAAATATCATAATCCATCTTTGGATCAATTGCTCTAAGGATTTTAGTTATTTTCATCAGAAAAACAATGGGCTTTTCAACAGAGGAGGATACATATCTAGTATTCTCATACAGTCTTTGCTGAGCTAACCTGAATTTTGAACCACCAAATTGATTCTCAATCAAGGATTTCCAATCATTCCATGTATAATGATTGTTATCTAAGAGGACAGATTCATACCACATCAAGGCTACATTGGAAAATAAAGAAATTAGCTTAGAAACAATTTCCTCATCAGGTAGTTTATAAGATCTCTTTAAATTATCAATTCTTTGGATAAAGTGTTGCCAATCAGAGGAAGAATCACCATCAAAGGTAGGATATTGGTCTAACTTAGGCCAATTTTTCTGACTACTGGGATGGTCCACTTTTTGGTTTGAATTATTCATTAGTAATAATTCCTGAAGTTTAGCCAGGTGTTCAGAAATTTCATTATTTACAGAAACAGCTGGTGCATGACCATCACAAGATTTTTTTGCTAGTAGCAAAAGATTTTACAGACTCATTGTCAGTTTGTTTAATGGTTGAAATATGAGGAAGAAAGGATGAACTTTGTTCAGGTTTTTTCCCTTTATTTTTATGCAGCTTACTGGCAGAAATCTCATTTAATTCATTATTGATGGTTAAGGTTGAGAACTTTTCCTGTAGGTCAGACACATAGTTTCTTATTCTTGGAATTTCAGACATCTGGTCATTCACTTTTGCAAGAGATAGAACATTTCTGTCCTCAGAAACTGAGTGTTTGGTACTTAGTGCATGGAAGTCATTTTTTAGTTTCTTCAACTCATTTTGTAGAGATTTTATTTCATTTTTGAATGAATAATTTTCCTCAATAAGGGGTTTCAATTCACTCAATGTCTTATGCAGACTGATATTTCTATCTGAGATAGCTCTATGGTCACTTCTTATTTGTTTTTGTTGACTAAGAACAATATTCAAGGTTTCTTTGATTTTTAAATAAGCTGTATCTTGTACAGAAGAACTCACTCTACATTGCAAGTGTAAATTATTTAATCTATCATTTTCATGGATTAACACATCTCTCACATGTTTGTCTTTCACAATATTAAAATCAAGGGTATCTTTCAAAATTTCCTCAGAAGTTTTTTCAATTAAGTTATAGATTTCAGGGGGAACAGAATCATTTTTAATTGCAAGAGAAGGATTAATTAAAGATGTAGAAGTTAAATGTAAAGGTTCATCAAATGACAATTTGCTAATTACATCAATAGGGCTACTAGTTACAGGAAGCTGTCTTTTAACAGGTTTAACTGTTCTTTCACCATGTTCAATAATATTACCTGCAGAAGAAGATTTATTAGAAAATATACCCAAGTGACTATCAACCAAATTACTTACCATGGCAGAGGAGGAAACTTCCCCTGGGACTGGGTTTGGGATTGTGCTTGGGCCTTCTTTCTCCTGCTTTGTTGGTAGGGATGAGGAGGTGGATGGAAATTGGGTGTTCTGGATGGGCCAGGCTGATGATGGGGAGGGTGTTGCACATTCTGTTGGTAGTGACTCATTAGATAATCCCATTTCCATTGCTCTACTTCCATAGTATTTGGATTTTGGATGGTTGAGCTGGGTGGCTGTGAAGGTTGAGCCTGAAATTGAAGCTGATTGGGAGGCAATTGAGGAGGGGCCTGGGCCTGAATCTGGTTCCTGAGTTCTTGGACCTGATCCCACAATGTGTCTACCTTTGCTTTGTACGTCATATTTTCTGTCTTCAACTCTTTTATATGACTGGATAGGTTGCTGATTTGTTGTGGCAGAGGAAGCTTTTTTATTTTGAAGCCTTTTGGAAGACCTTCTTGAGGCACTAGAGGCTTTACTTCCTTCTGTGGTACTGGGGGAAGGGGGTTTGGTTTGTTTGCATTTCCTGTCATTTCCACATCCTGCAATATGTGAATTCTTTGTGTTAACATAAGATTTTTTATGACCAACTTTAGAAGAACTTACAGTGTCAGCATCATAGTCAATTTCTATTTCATCCACTTGCATGTTATCCATTTTTTCTGTCAAATTGTTGGACATACTAGTGGGAAGATTAATATTTTACTTTGTACTTTATAAAAAAATAATCAAAGTTAGTCAATAATTGCTCCAAATAATATAAAAAATTTTTTAATTAATTAAATTATAGAAAAAATAACTTTCAATATAAAGTAATAATTAAAAAAAATTAATTTTTTTTTTTTTAAAAAAATGGATTGCAAGTTTAAATTGGGAATAACAAGTTAGTTAATTCAACCAATTAATTACCAATATTAAATATGGCAATATATTGGGACTAAGCACAATGTCTTAAGTCAACCAAAATTAACAATAATTAATTAATAAAAAAAAATTAAATTAATAATTCAATTTGCATTAATAATAATGTCAATTCTTCTAGGACTAAGAGGATTTAACACTCTATAATGGTCAACTAGGAAAAAAAAATTTTAAAAATTGAACACTTACACTCAGTGAATCAGCAATTAAGCCACAATCACTGTTATTGCAATAAAAATATAGTAATATGAGTGAGAGGCGCAAAGGTGAACTTACTATAGTGATCGAAATATCACTTCAAAATAATATAAAAATTAATATTATATAAACCTAAGATGTCGAACCCAAGTTTGAAACACAGTCGCGGCAAAAGTTTCGTTTTGCTAGGTGGTCCGTGCGTTTTGTCGTTTGTCGCCAGGCTTCGATCGTCGTCGTCGTTTGGAAAGGCCCTCAGTTGTCGGCTGGTCGTCTAGAAGAAGGAGAAGGATAGAAGAAAGAAAGAGAGGAGGAGAAGGAGGAAAGGAGTATGGGTAATAAAACAAATAAAATTTAATAAAATTATTTAATTTATTGAGAGAAAGGCAACGACGAGTGAGCTGAAGAGAAATGACAATTTGGTTTTATAAATATTAATATTATTTAAGTAAGAATTCTGCGCGGCAACCAATATAATTACTATCAGACTTAAAGCAACCTTTAAATTGTTATATAAAATTTTAATTAGAATTTTATTACTAATAAAAAGAATATAAACGTAATATAAAAATTGTATTTAAATTGTTGAGTGTATAATAAGTGATAAGGCTACAGGGGATTATCCAAGGCCCTTTTATAGGCAATGGGTCCTCTGAAGCGCTACTATATCAGTAAATACAATGATTAGAAAGGAATAAAACAAATATATCAAAAGAGTAAATGAAACATAACAATATAGAGAAAAACATGAAACAATTAATTAAAAGCCCAATTAAGAATCCAATTTCCCCGCCATTAATCCCCAAATCAGTAAGTGACAATAGTAAATAACTAAACAAGAGTGGAAACATAGGAACTATGAGAAATATAATTCCCAACAGATGGTACATCCTGATTAGAGGACATTTTAAGTGAAACAAAAAATAATTTGACGCAACAAAACAAGCAATTAATCTCAATTTAGTTCAAATTAATTTATTTGTTTTTTCTAACACAATTAAGGGTCAAAAGAAGCGTCCTTAATAATTTTTTAGTATCATATGAGAGGTATTAGTTAATATATAAATTTAAGTAATTAATTTAAATATATTATAAATCAAATTTACACTTGTAATTATAATATATGTTTTTTAATTAATTAAATATAAATTTATAATTATTAAATATATAAAAATTCGCCATTATTTGTAGAATATATTATATTATGCTCAATTTAATTGTATATAAAAATATATATAACCAATAAATTTAATGTAACATTTGTATATAATAAAATTTTTATATAATTTCATTATGTAATAAAATATTAAGTTATATTCATTAAATACAAGTCTTACCCACTCTTTAAGGTTTTATAATTTATATATCATTTACTGGACTCCTGGAATAGCCTGGCTGACAGTTTTATTGATCACAAAGTTAATACCATTAATATTAAAATGAAACCAAAAGAAGTAAATCTTGAGCCTGATGATGAGTCTTCTTAGTTGGAAACAGAAAAAATTGAAAATTCTTAAAATAAAATCCAATGGAATCAATAGTCATTTGCAAATTGTTATTAAGAATTGAAAAATTGGAATAATTTTCTAGAGAGTCAAACAATAATACAGAAAATGTATTATTAAGCCTTACACAATCTTGAGTACTACAGCCAATAGATTAAAAGTCATTGAAAATTAAAATAATGAATTAATAAATGAAAATAAAATATTAACCTCTGAGATTAAGATTCTACAAGGTAAATTAGATCATTCTCAGAATATTACAGCTACCATAGAGGGAGAGTAAAATTTTCTTTTTTAAATGTGAATCATACTTTAACTCATGTACTTGTAATAAAGGATAGGTTAAAAAAGTGGAAATTAAAGTAGAAAATATTTTAAAAAATACTGAAAAAATAAATGACAAAATCTCACCATGCAATACGGGGGGCCGACTTGCTAGCAAGTCTGCAACCTTGAAACGAAATTCATATTTATCTGAGCACACAATGAGGAAGTGGTGAAAAAAATATGTAAAGATAATGGATTCTACTTGAAAACACATTGAAGAAAATTTGAACATTTATTGAAGTATAGGTGATAACAAGTGCAAAAAATATTGAGACTTGACTTACTGGAATTTTTAAAGGAATATTACTATAAGTGAATCCCAATACCAAGCCATGATCTCAGATGCCTACTATTTTGAAACATTATGATATTTTTTAATCCTTTAAAAGTATTTAAATTCTCATATAATTTTAATTTTAATATTTTCTTCAAGTTTGATAAGATTTTTTACCTATGAATATGTAGAGTAATAATCCAATATTATAAGAAATTATTCATGAAAATAGAATTATTGAATTTATATTTTTCATAAAATTTTTATTCTCAAAATATTTATAAATAACTTTGTTTTCTCATCTTATTGATTGTAATTATGAAATATTATCAAGATTTGAAATATTTGGGAAGCTACACAGCTCTCTTAAAACTGACTCCAAAATAAATTGAGTTGCTGTTATAGTTTACAAAATGTATATATATACTATATTATTAAAATTAATAACAATATATGTGTAAAATTTTACTTAAATATAGCTTAACATTATCTGCATTCTATAAAAAAAATAAAAATTTAATTCTGATGAGAATAAACCATATGGCTAACAAGAATCGCACAAAATGTATATTGTTTTTTGGGTGGTTTCTTGCCATTACAATTTCCAAAAGTTATATTATATTATATATATATATATTGTTTTTGTATATTTTTTCAAAAAATTTTCTCTCACTACTTCCCTATTCTCAAATGTGTATCATATTCTTCCCCCCTCAGACATTTTTTCTGCCTCTTAAATTGTACTTCACTATCCATAGTCCTCTCCTCTTCCAATCACTTTGGCCCCCTTTTTTACCCCTCTTTATACCACTTCACCCAATATCACTCAATTTTTCCACCTTCCAGTCACTTTTAATCACCTCTTTACCTCTCTCTTCACCACCTCACCCTATCTCACTCCTTTCGCTCTCCTTCCCATCACTTTTACTCCGTGTGAAGTATAAGGGGTGATATGGAAAGCAAAAGGGGTGCATAAAAAAGGGAAAGGGTAAGTTTGGATGAGAAGTGGAAATATAGAGGTTTCACCACACAATATGGGGGGCGGACTTGCTAGTGAGTCCGCAACCTTGGACGCAAACTCACAACAGATTGAACACACATTGAGCTATTGATAAAGGAACCATACAATCAGGAATGAACACCACTCAGCAGAACAGTTTTAGGTGGGTGTTCAAGTAGAGTTCAGTTTGGGTTCAGTATGAGTTCAGTCTGAGTTCCATCTGAGTTCCATCTCAGTTCAGGTTGAGGACTTGCTAGCAAGTCCACCCCCTATATTGCGTAGTGTTTGGAAGTATAAATTTTTGGTTTGAAGATAAAGAGTTGTGATTTTCTGAAAAAGAGGTAGGGTAGGAGGGAAGGCAAATTAAAAGGGTAGCTTGTGTGTTTAAAGGGATGGGATGGGAAAGAAAGGGGTGAGAAGTGATGAAGAAGGAAGCAAAAGAAGTAGAGTAGAGTATGAAATGAAATGTGACAATAGGGGAGGGGTGAGGAGGGCTGAAAACTGGGGTGGGAAGGTTGGAGAGTTCAGTGAATGAGTCACAATGGCAATCAAAATGTGAGGGGTAAGAAAATAACTTAAAGGGATGAAGTGGAAGATAAAATCACATAGCAAGGTTAAGAGTGTCAAAAGAAGTAGAAAAAATTTCATATTGAACTCTATCTTTTGGCAGACAAATAGAGTGCACCCTGTCAATTTTGATGCATACTATTCTAATATACAAAATGAGCAATAATTATGGTGCATAGATATGTGTGCACCTAAATACATAAAATATATTTATTTCTTGGCTAGTTTCAATAAATACTGTGCTTATAAATTTAAAGAATTATTAAAATATATGAATTATACATTTGATACTATTTTTATTTGTTACAAGGTATTTCACAGAAATCCTCTTAAAAGTATGCATATGTTTAATAAAAACTGAAATTAACAAACTTTGGAAAAATATATTCAAAAAAATGAAATGACCTGCAATAATATTTCAAACAAACCATCTTATATCTTCTATGAGTAGAATATTTTTAGCTTTAAGTTTAGCAGTTAATTATTTTGCTGAGATGAAAAATAAATTTGAATTGTATTAAAAAATTTAGATGAAGGCTTTACACAAAATTATTTGATATATTTCATATATAGCTTTACTCCCTACTTTTTTATCAGTATAAATACCTGGAAACATGCTTGTAAAACTAAAAATTTAAGGAAATTGACTAAATTAAGCTGTCTCAAAATCTGCATTAAAATCTTTGCAGTAAAATAGTAAACTCCTTGAGTCACTTTTATTTCTAAATTTTTTTCTGTAAAATAACTTGATAAATTCTTAAAAAGTTATATATATTAGTCTTGATGGAACTTAGATTGAACTTCCAATAACATCCTGCTTCCAACTGTGATTCAGGCTAAGTTAAGCTGTGAGAAATTTTTGAACATTTTAAAATTTTAATAGAAGATTTTTTAATATAAAAATAAGAATATTTTTATATCAGTAAAATTTATATTAAATTCTTTGAGTTTCTGGAGATATATACAAATGATAATTCACTTTGATAAAATATTTTATTGAAAATGGTTGTAAGTTGATTTTCTAATATTATCATACTAATTTTTTTATATGACAGTTTAATAAACTAAATAAAAAGTAATTTTATACAAGTAAAATATATAAAAAAAGTATCAGGTCTTCTTTTTAGCTCCAACAACTTCAAAAAAACCAATCTTTTTATTTCAAGTAAAAATTATATAGATCCTCCAGGGAAGCACGTTATTTTTTGTATTAATAAATGTAAGTTAAAAGGAAGCCAAATAGGATAAAATTGGTATTTTCCTTAAAAAAAGTAAATAAATATCTTGTAAATCAATACATATATTTATGAAAAGACAAATTTTATAGTTAAATTTATGTTTTAAATCTTTACTGAAGAATTGAAATATTCTCTTTTTAAATCAATTTTTATATAAATATACTCATTATATTATTTCTTTGTGATAAGGACAATTTAGAAAATATTCATAAATTCTTTTGTTTAAATAAAATATCCAAGGGATTTTTTTGTAGACTTAGAAATTGAATAGAAAAATCATAAAATTTTGACCTATCACCTTAAGTATCATATTTCAAATAAATAGTTTATAAATCCTTAACCCATATATTTTATTTATAATTGAGATGTAAATGTTCAGTTGTGAATCACTCTTTACAAAACATTGTTTTAATGACTAAAAATTGAACCTGCATCATTTTTCTAAATTTATTTCTCAACAGCATAGAATTGAAATATTGTGTCTATCAGTTTGAAATATGAATCAATATATCTTTAAGTTAAAGTATGATCCCTTTAGCACAACATTTTTTTGTATTGGTATGACCAAAAATACTTATTGTGTCTTTTTAAAAAAAAAATGTCATATAGTTGTTTTAAATGAGAAACTGATAGAATGATGAAACAGTACATTTTTAAAATATTCAATTCAGTTCTTTAAAAATAATACAGTCTAAAATTCAACATCAATCATATTTTTTCACAGGAAAATTTTTTCAAAATCTATGGTGCTGCGTCCCAGGTGGACACAGAAATTATTTAAAAATAAAGCATTGAAGCACACTTAAGTATTAAAGCTACGGTTTAAAGATTTTAAAACTGTTTTTTTTGTTTTATCTTTAAAATTTTGCATTTAGTTTGATTTTAGTTTGTCATATGGACAATTCACTGTGTGGTGATTAATTATTTCAACTCATGAGATCACTCACTCTATCAACTGAAAATATTCTCATGAAATGTTGATGAACTATGTCATGAAGAGTTTTAAAATATCATATATGTATTAAATTTACAAAATATATCTTACAAAACATCTTAGCAGTTGAGGAATAACTAGAAGAGATAAAAGTGCACAAATTAATTTTGTTTTAATTGTAATCATCCTCCTTCTTTAAAAAGTACAAAAAATAGATTAAAATCTACTATTGTTAGAATTATACTTCTTTTCAGACATATTATCAAATAATTTATTAATTATTAGTGCTTAGTTTAAAATATTGGTGAGATTACTACATTAAGTAATAAATTAGAAAAACACTTGTCTATCTTTTATTTATTTTTTCATGTGTGTTTTGACTGTATTCTAGGATATAAAAACTAATATTGAAAGTCCAATATCTTTTTTAGATAAATCAGCTCAATTGAAACTAATTATATTGCATAATCAATAATTAGAAAAACACATCAAAAAAGTTATGTGATATGGTTTAAATCTAAAAAGTAAAGCTTTAAATTCTGAGTTAAAAGGAGTATTCAATAGAAATAGCCATTGATTTTCTTTTATATTTTTTCCAAAAAAAATTATTAAAATGATTAGACTAGTTAAAATTGATACTTTTAGAAAAAAATATTATTTTCAGCCTTTTTAATGATTAATTGCAATTAAAAATGAACATTAAATTATGTTTTATAAAATAAATACAGCAAATAAATCAGATTCTTAAGCTCCCTTTTTTTACATTTCTATTAATTTTTCATTAAATTATTGCAATTATTTCAGAACATTACCATTCATCCTTGGTTGAGAGCTCAAGATGAGCTCAAATTAACGTTAATTATCAGCTCATTATAAGTTCCATCTGAGTTCAATCTGACTTCAAGTTGAGGACTTTCTAGCAAGTCCCTCCCAAATATTTTGTAGTGTCTCTCACACAGAGAAAATACCACTTCTAATGGAAAATTCATATAAAAAAATAATTGAATAAGAAAATAGTTTCATGGGCTCTGAGAGTAAAAAACCAGTGAAAGATGAAATACATGACCATCTATCAAAAGTAAGTGAATTACTTAACATTCATCAGGTTAGGGAAGTAAAAACTAACCACAAGATTTGGCCTAAGTTAGATCAGTACCCTTCTTTTGACAGTGATTCAAAATCTTATTGGCAACAATTTATTCAGAGAATGAATAACTTAAAATTTTCATACAAATTACCTGATGAAAAAAATACATCAAAATTGATATCTTTATTTACAGATGTGGCCTTATTATGCTTTAATCCTGTATTGGGTAAGGGAATACACAACTCCTGAATTGAATGGAAGGCACTAATTGAAAGGCAATTCAGTGGCCCAAAATTTAGAATAACTCAACAAAGATTTTATGAAAAAACTAGATATAATTCAAATTATGGGGATAAAACAATGGTAATTTTTATGAATTTGATAAAAATAATGAAATCCATTGATCCAAAAATAGATCATGATGAATAGAAAGAAAAAGTAATATATAAATTGCCTATACCACTAAGAGACATTATTGTAGCTAGAACTGAAATCATCAGAGATATTTCTGGGTTTATTAATATATGCAATGAAATATTATTGAACCACATATATGAAACCAGGTATAATCATTACAAGAAAAATGTTGATGTAGTAGACCTACTACAAATAAGTTACCAGTGGAGAAGGAAAAACCTTCAGCTCCCCTTGTTCCTAAGAGACAAGAAAGTAGCACTTGCTACAAATGTAATGAGCCTTGGGTTAAAGGTCATACTTGTAAGAAAAGAATAAATGTTATTGAAAACTTACAAGATTCTGAACCAAGTAATCATGAAGATGAAAAGTAGGAGTCTAGTGAGGATTGTAAAAGCAATATATCTTACAGTGATGATTAAAATGAGATATATGTATTAGAACAGGATATTATGTTCCTGAATGATGAAATACCTCAAAAAGATACATCTTTAACTTCTATTGAGGAAGCTTAAATAATTAAAGATTTTACTCATGATACTTAAAAAATCACACCCATTATAGCACCTGTTATCATATGTGGAAAAGAAATGAATGCCATCCTTGACACTGCGGCTGTAGGTAATGTAGTTTCTATTAATACATTAATGAAACTTGATAGTAACTATAAAGAAAAACTGGAACCTGTACAAACAAATAACTGCAGGGTTTTTGGTTCATTATTATGTCCAATCAGAAATACAAACTGCTTTATTCTTTAATTATAAAATGGATATGTAAGAGTAGTATGTGAGCTTGTAGTAATGAATAATAATAATTGTGGTGACTTGTTTGTTATTGGAAATGACTTATTGACCAAACTTGGCACCAAACTAGATCCTGAAGATAGTTTCTTCACTATAGGCATTAATGGAAAAAGAAAATTCAAGATTTTCTCTGAAAATGCAGTTTATTTCATTGCTCCTAAAGAAGAACAGCTTCAAGTTGGAAGAGCCACATCTAAAGTGGTTGAATTGGTTAATAAAATCCAGATAGCCTCTTTCAGTCCTCAACTCTCAAACAATTAAGAAAAAAATATTTTGAGATTGATAAAATAATATCCTATGGAATTTGCTCATGGTTCAAATGAACTTGGATTGCTCAAAGACCATGAGATGAAAATCACTTTAATTTGTGATTTGGATAATATTTCTAGCAGCTTAAAACAGAAAACTTAACCAGCTTCTCCTTCAAAAAGGAAAGACATTGAATACAACATTAAAATGTTGTTAGAAATGGGTATTGTTGAAAATATAGACACAAAACCTAAGTATTGTGTTATTTCACCAGTTTTAATCTCTTATGAAAAAAACAAGGAAAGATTATGTGGTGATTAGAGAGCTTTGAATATATTTGCTTTAGATGCTTTTTACCCTCTAATAAGGATAGCTTCTATCCATGCTACCTAACAAGGTGCAAAATATATTTCCTGTCTGGATGGAAACAAAGTTTACCACCAGATTCCTATGAAAGAAAATTCTCAGAATCTCTTACTCATAACCACCAGCATGAGAATATATAAATACATGAGAAAGCCTTTTGGCCCAAAAAATGTACCTTCAGTCTTCCAAAAACTGATGGATAGTATATTTCATCAGGAAATGGTTGAAGGATGGCTTTTAGTTTATATTGATGACATCATAGTTTTTTCAAAAACATATGATGAGCATTTAGATCACCTGAAATGATTATTTCAAAAAATTTATGAAATTAATATGACAATTGCATTAAATAAATGTAAATTTGGGCTTCAATACTTTAAAGTACTTGGACATTTTGTATCTGGATTACAAATTTTGTTGACTTGAATAAAGTAGAAACAATAATAAAAGTTAATATACCTAAAAATGTGAAAAATTTTTAAAGCTTTCTAGGTATGTGTAGATATTATAGGCAGTATATAAGAGACTGCCAATCCATTGCAGCTCCTTTAACAAAATTGATCAGGAAAAATGAGGCTATCATTTGGAATAATGAAAGACAACATGCCTTAATAAATTAAAGCAATGTTTAATGTCAGCTCCAATATTGGGACTTCCAGATTTCAACCTGCCTTTTATCTTGTATACTGATGCAAGATTTACAGGCTTAGGTGGTGTTTTACAGGTAAAACAGATAATAAATGGTAAATTATTTGAATTAGTTATCTTTTATATATCCAGAACCTTAAGAAATACATATTTAAGGTACTGTACCACCCAGATGGAATGTTTAGCCATTTTTTGGGCCCTGGAGAAACTTTATTACTATCTTGAATATCAGAAGCTTCAATTAATAACAGATTGAAGTGCATTAAAATCATTAAAAACATGAAAACACCTAATAGGCACATGTTTAGATGGTAATTTAGCTGTACAAGAGTACAGAGGTAGAATGACAATCACTCAAAGAGCAGGAACATTGCATTCTACTTTGAATTTATTATCCAGAAGTTCTTTGCCAAATGATACTGGCAACCCAGCTTATGTACCTGAAAATGAGGTAATACATATATTTGGGATTTATATAGTGGATTTTGGGGAAGAATTTATGCAAAAAATATTTGAAAATTATTCATCTGATTAATATTTGTCTAAATTATCTACCATCTTAAATGATCCAAAAAATGCCTCTATGAGTGCATTAATTTAAACCTTACCTCCAAAGTATAAAAATGCATTGGAAAAGTTAAACTATCAATTAAAGATGGATACATACATTACTGAAAAAATCTGAGTAATTTTATAGTTATACAGCCCTCTATGAATGAGTTAATTTCAAATAATTCTCATGATGAAATCTTAGCTGGTCATTTTGACTATAACAAACCATTCACAAAAGTTAAAAATACAGCCTGATGGATAAACATGAAAGAAGATGTACAAAAATACATTGACACGTGTGACTCTTGTCAAAAATCTAAAAGATTTACTGTGAAGAGAGCTGGGTTGTTACAACAAGTTGAACATCCAGATGCTCCATGGGAAATTTTAAAAATGGACTTTTCCATTGGCTTTCCATTTGCAGGAAAAAAAATTTGATTCTTGCTAGGTAATTGTGGATATACTAACAAAAGTGTGTAAGTTTATTCCTACCCATAAATAGGTATCTACAAAAAACTTAGAATTAATATGGTGGACTCAAATGATGAATACTGCTGGGTTCCCCAAATCCATAATCTCTGACAGAGACCCTAAATTTACTTCGGAGCTCTGGACATCTTTGATGGAAGTATCAGGTTGTCAATTGGGATTTTCTACAGCACACCATCTACAAACTGATGGGCTGGCTAAGAGAATGATACAGACTCTAAAATATATGATCAGAAGATATTATGCCCTTGTATTAGAATACGAAGACAATGAGAAATACACACATGACTGGTTAACATTAATTTCTTTCCTTAAATTTGCTTACAATAACAGAACTCATTCTGTAACAGAGAGAAAATCATTTGGACTCAGGCTGGGATATGTACCAAATACCCCAGTTAATTATTTAAACAAATTAACAAGGTTAGATATAAACCCTGGTACTAAATATTTTATTCATATTCAAAAAATTTATAGAAAGCATGCAAAGGAATTCATTTAAAAAGCATTTGAGTATGAAAAGAAAAGATGCAATAAATCTCATAAGGAATTTGAATTCAAAAAAAGAGATGAAGTCCTAATTTCAATGCTACAATTTAACTTACAAGGTAATGTTAAATTAAAGGATCCATTTTTAGAAGCTTTTGTATTCAACAAAATGGTTGGTAATAATGCTGTGGAAGTCATATTATATGCCCCATATGATAGGAAACATCCAGTTTTCCCTATCTCATTAATAAAACCTTACCATGCAAATGATCCTGACTTATTTCCAAAAAGAAGAGGAATGCCTAAAAAGCAACCTGAAGAGCTTTTGGAAAAAGCAGATATTGAAAAAAAACTGAAGAAAAGAATACTTACTAAGGAGAGAGGAACTGAATATTTATAAAGATATAAGGTAAAATCAGATGATTTTGATAAGTGGATACCTGAAAAAGAAATTTCAAACCTATCCTCCCTTCTTAAAAAATTTAAACAGAAATAAGATTCTGTTCAAACATCTGAGTGATTAGAAACAGGTACTCATTATATTTTATTATGTTTTACATCTTTAAATAATTAATTTAATGCTAGAGATTTTCTGAATACCTCAAAAATGAAAAAAATGAATAACTTAACATTTTTTTATTATATTTTTGGGTAGGTGAGTGTCATCCTGCATATTTCCAGGACTAATTAAATTACTTATAAATTATATTAAAATCATGGAGTATACATGGGAACAATAAATAAAGGTACACAAGTTGTATACATAAGTAAAATTTATGATAAAATACAATATATGCCCTAAAAACACCTTATATACATGCATATATCCACCTTTTATAATTCTTATGTACTTAATATTGAATTGAAATATACTAGGGTAGCCTTAAGGACCTTAGAAATGAGGCTACATGATTCTTAAGTAGACTTAAAGCTGTTGTTTTCATTGTTTTATGTGAAAAACAAGAAATGGGCTTTAAATCACTTAAAAGTTGAATATATGCGCTATAAATTTCATAATATTAAAAACGTGCCTTGAAAGATAAATTTTTCTTAATTAAGACTTTTTATTTGGAAACTCAAATGCAAAAAAATAACACTTTTCAAATTTGGTGTTCTTTATGCCAGAAATGGCTTCTGTGTACTGGCCACATACTGCCTGCATTTTTGTCAGCCTAGATATCCCTATGATTGAGTATTTCTTGTACTTAAAATTAGATAACCTTAAGTAAATTAAGCTTATATCTTAAAAATAAGGTTAAAATAATTATATATATGATTATATTACATATATATATAATTATTACTCTATTATATAAATTATAGTAGCTTAAATAGCTTATCCATAGCCTAATAATACCTATTAAGGTGTTAATGGAGTCATAATATACTTATCTTAAGTGATATTAAGTAATTTTTGACATACATAAGCTTATATGTATACATAAATCTCATATTCAGTGAAATATGCAGTATATTATGTATATTTAGGTATATAAGTGGGTTTTAGCCTCTTAATAGCCTATAACCTTTGTTTTTCTGCTTATTTTAGGTCATATGGACGTATACAGTGGACTCACTACGCCTACAGAAGCATAAACATCTAATTCAGGCGCATACACTCTGTCTGGACAACTTAATCTGCTTCCTTGGATGGGTATTCACGGATTTCTGGGTTGGGAGGTCATTTCTGGGTTAATATGGATGCTTGGGGATGTTATTGGGGGCTTGTAAATTTCATTTGTTTCCTTTATATGCTTTGGGTTTCATTATATTCTTTTTGGATGAGTTATTTTACCTGTTTCTTTATAGTATCTGCTTTTATCTGGATTTTCTATTTATGGTGTGGGTCTGTGTTATCATTAATTGTGATGGAGGATCCTTACTGGAGGTCTGGGTGTTGAATATGCTTGAATTGGACACCATGGGGAGGTGATGGGCCCTCACAGTGCTGTAATTGCTGGGGATAGCAGTGACATCATCTGGATTGAAGGTCTGTGCACTCTAGTAGATTTTGGTATAAGTAAGGGAGGATTTTGACGGTTATTAGACATCATTCACTTACTAAAATTCAAATAAACATTACAAAACAATTATTAGAATTTAAAAATATATTATAAAGCCATTATAAATTGATATTATCTTTATATAAGCTATAACTATATTATATTCATCTATTTTCCACCACTAGCACGCATTTAAATCCAAGTATTGTGAGTTTTATTTGAGTATAACTATTTTATTAGTCTTCCCCTGAGGTTTAATAACTAAATCATTTATTAATAAGTAGTAGGACCATAAATAAATACTATTATATCATACTTAAATACTAGATACACTGACAATTGGGGGTCTTTCCTTAGTTTTTTACTTATTATTTAGTATAAGCCTTGGGACGTGATTTTTACTTTAGTATAGCTCAAAACAAACCAAATATTTGGGTCTTTTGCATATTAGTGGGTCATAATAACTCAGTGATTGCGGAAAATAACCCTTATAATAATTGCACTAATTTTTTATAATAAAAATTAGGTATTTACAGTAGTAACTGTACCCAATATAAACCCAGTTTCACTTGGTATTTGGTCACCAATATAACACCCAATCAAATTGGTATTTGTTTAAAGCTTGTTAAGCTATTTATTAACCCTTATAAAGGTCTAGTTAAACTTATTATTTTATTTTTAACAGATTTTTTCAAATTTTTATTACATTTTATTTAAATAAATAAAGATTTAAATTCAGGGTAAGCTCCAGTGCTTTTTATTAGTAATAACATTGCTAATACTTTTAATCTACTAATTCCAATAGGTTTTCCTTTCTGTAGATGTAATATATTATTAATTTTATCAATATGAGTGTTCCCCAGGACAATGTAAGTCAACATCCTGCTTATAATACCAGGTCTAAAGCTAACAAAAACATTGCTCCAGGACATAACCATGGAGGGTCAGTCATACCCCCAGGCAGAACAAATGAGCATAGAGAAAAATGACACCCTCTTAAAAAAGATTACTATAAAAAAGACATCTCCTCCTCTTCAGGATCAACTATCCCATCTGGAAAAACAGGTATTGAAGTTGAAGGAATCAAAATCCCTCATGCTCAAGGAGGTAGAGCAATTACAAAACAATTTCAAGGTAGGATTTCAGCAGATGAACCAATCATTGGCAGATCTAAAGGGAGGCCAGCCAAGTCAGCAACCCCCTACCCCAGGAGGGTCACATCACTCCCAGGAGAAAATCCTGGCAGACAAATGGAAGTGGGATTGGTTCCATCAACAATGGGCCAGTCACAACTGCAACAAGGATCCTCCTCCTCATTAGACTTCCTCAGTTCACCCCTACAAGGGAAAACAAAGGCGCCAAAAATAAGGGCTCACACAAATCCTGTGGTAAGTAGATTACCCTCTCAGATTGAACACAATACTGATAATTACAATGTAGGTAATATTATTGATGTCAAATCTGTGCAGAAAATAGAGGAGGACTTAAGAAAATTAGGTTTTAGTGTAGATACACCTGACTTTTCTTTTGTCAATAACAACAGTAATATTTATAATACAGTTAATCCTCAGTTGACACCACTTACTAGTGAAATGAGAAGCTCACAAGAGAGTGAAAGAATTGAGAAGGAAGACATGGAGTATTTTAACAATAATCCAACGGTCCATAGAATTGTTTCAGCATTGTGAAATAGAATGACTGATTGTGAGGAACAGACAGTTAAGCTCACAAGTGATACAATTTCATCCTTAACATTAAATATTTCTCAACTGGCAACACGTAATAAAGAATTATAGAATGAACATTTGTATCTAACTCTTAAATATGATTCATTGAGTAGTAAATATAATGAACTTTTAAACAAATTCTGTGAGTTGGAAAAATTGTATGAAACACATTTATTGAAACTGAATCAAGAACTAAGTTATCTTTTGCCCAGAAAAATCAAAGTGTCTCTGAGCTGCTACAAAGATTTACTAAAGTTGAGATTGAAACTTTGAATATACTAATGAACCAGGATAATCATAAGTATACTCAATATAATAATAATCCTTTCATTGGCAAAAGTGAATCTCATTCCTCTCCTATACCACCACAACTAAAACCATCTGGTGGTAGTGTCAAATCTGAAAATGTAAGTCACAAATCCATAGAGGAGGAAGTACAAGACCATTTATCAAGAGTAAATGAGTTGTTGAATTTACCTAAGATTAGTCAAATAAAATCCAATCAGAAGAACTGGCCTAAGATAGATCAGTACCCAACTTATGATGGGGAAGCCAGCTCTGATTGGCAACATTTTATCCAAAGAATTGACAATTTAAAATTCTCATATAAGTTACCAGATGAAGAAATAACATCAAAATTGATCTCTTTATTTAAGGATGTTGCTTTATTATGGTGTGAAGCTGTTTCGAATGAGGGTAAAGACGACTCTTGGGCTGAATGGAAACAACTAATTGAAAAACAATTTGGAGGTTATAAATTCAGACTCACTCAGCAGAGACTTTATGAGAAAACTAGGTATAATCCGTTGAATGGTGACAAACCTATGGTATTTTTAATGAATTTAAAAAAAATAGGGGGTGTCAGTTCTGGCAAATCCGCATTTAACTTAAGTGCGGATTTCAAACCAAATCAGAACTTACAAATCAGCACTTAAATTTTGCAAAAAAGTCACTTATTTCAAAAATGGGTGTCAGTTATGACCTCAAATCAGCACTTTTTTCCCGTTTTTTTTCACAACCACATGTTGGCCACAAAACATCCCTTCCTTTCTTACACCATCCCTGTCACATGTGACACACTGACCTTCCTTGCTACCTACCCATCAATCCATAGCACACACCCCTTCCTGACATTTTCAACATTTTGACCAGGCATGTTTACATTCTTTTTTACTTATTTCTTCTACCTCTTAATCTTTTTTCTTGTTATGTGCCAGTTTCATAATGCCTCCCTGACATTCCAAATCTCAAAAGGTAACTCAAAAATCTGCTTTGTCACAAAAGTCTCCTCGTAAAGCAAGCCCTACACCTGAAAAATCAAAGTCAGGTTCAGGTCAGCTTAAAAAGGATGATTATCTCATCATAATCAACTTCCTTAAAATAAAATCAAATTTTGAAGCATGTTTTAGATGTGAAAATTCTACTCGAATTGGACGTCCACCTTCTTCAAAGGTTAATGGCTACTTATTGATGGCCAATGAAGTAAGGAAGAAAGCAAGGGGGAGAATAGATATCAATCCTAAACAAATGAAGGAGAGATTTAAGAGTTACCAATCAAAATATAAAAAGGCTCATCATGCTGCAAATGAAACTGGCTTTGGTATTGACGATGATGATTTGGAGATAGGAATTACTACTGTTTCCGAAAAGCTCAATGTCATGTGTCCTTTCTATGAGGAAATGGATAATCTTTTTGGCTCCCGAGTTGATGTAAACCCTTGGTTTCTACACAATACTACTAAGCATATACCCTCTGGATCTCAACCATCAATTAATCCTCCTGAAATACCTGTACATCAACAGGATCAATCCCCTCCACCTTCTAACCATAGTTCAGCTGAAGATTATCCCGACTATCAAGCAGAACAACTATATCGCAGCAGATCTGAATCCTCATAGGCCCAAAATTTAAATTTATGTTTACTTTTTGTTTTTTCTTCAATTCTTCTCTGAATTTCTCTTTCATTCTAGTCTCCTCCTTTTCAAACTCAATCTCCATTAAATAATCTCAATTCTGGAAATGTGAATCCCACTTTAGAAGCTGATTTAGATGAACTTCTTGAAGCCTCTTGTTCAAACTCCAAAATAAAGCGTCGAGCCTCAATTTCAATGAACTTGAACCATCTATTAAAACGTGATAATACTTCAACAAGCTCAGTTGGCTCCCTTGAGGATTATTTTGAAAAAAAAGATATAAGTAATATTCATTTACTATATATCTTAATCATTAACTCATTTATTTATTTATTTCAATTTAATTTTCTCAGCAAAATCAACTATTGCGAAAAATGCCCTTGACTTTGAGAAGATGAAGTTTGATCATATGCTAAGGAAAGATCAGCAAGCCTTAGATTTGGAAGAAAAAAAATTTGAGGCAGAGCAGATGGAAAGAGTAAATGACCGTCAATTTCAAAGAGAAATGGCTACTTGTGAATTGGAAAAACAACAGAGTTTTAAAAAAAAAGATTTCATTATGGAATGTGTAAAAAATGGCCAATCTTATGAGGACATTAAAAAATTACTTGACCTTTTCAATTGATAAATTGTTTTTCTAGTTAATTTAATTTTTTTTTGTTTTCTTTTTTGTAATATTTTCTTATATGCTGACTTATAAAAGGTCTTGAATATAGTACGTTATTTTTGACAAATTTTTGAAAATATCATACAATTTTTCTATCTTTACATTCAAGTCAATAAGTTTTCTTATACTTTTATTTTGACAAAAATTTGAAATTATAATAAAGATTTTCTATATTTACTTTCAAGTCAATAAGTTTGCTTATCTAAATACTTCTAAGTCAATAAAATTCAATATCTCTTTTGAAAATTTGGCAATACCCTCCCCTGCATTTTATTGAAACAAAGGGTGGGTACCACCAAATTTTTCTAAGTCATCAATTTCACATGTCAGATTTAAAAATTTGGCAATACCCTCCCCTGCATTTTATTGAAGTAAAGGGTGAAAGTCATCAAAATTTAATATAATTACATAAATTAATTAATATATAAATTAGATATGTCAAATTTACTACTTTTTAAGTAATGACAATTCCTCATGCCAAAATGCAGATCAAGTCTAGAAACTAGGTTTGGGACTTTCCACAGGTATAGGCTAGAGGAACCCCATGAAACAAATTAATGTTTTCATGATTACCTTTTATACAACACAAGGTTGTTGGCCCATTACTTTAATTTCATAAATTGAAATATCATATTTATTTTTTAAAAATTTATGGAAGAATATTAAATATTTGGTGACTCTATGAATCCCCATACTTTTTAGATCTACCTAAATAATTTTTAAATTTATTACCTTTTTCTTCTTTTTTTAACTTGTTTATTTGTTGGATTAACTTTTGACTGATCTGGAAAGAGCAACCAAAATGTGTGAAGTCTTGACAAGACTCCAAACCTGGAGGAGCCTTTGTGGTTTGGTGATTATCATAAGAAGAATTCCAAACTGTTTCGATGATTCCATTTCCTAATCCAAAATTTATTATACATCTATGATCCGGGAAATATAATCCATGTCCCTTAATTTTTGCAGGTGATGGAATAGGTTGTCCAGTGATAGGATTAATATATGTGAGAATTCCATAAGTGAGGTAATTGGCATCATTTGAGTCGGTGTGAATTTGGTGATGAAATACAGAATGAGTGATTATAACATTTGAAAACATCAGATATTCACTGCTAATTTCTTCCCATTCCGAGTCGCACAAATTTGGTATTCCAAGTCTTGTAGCAACTTCATGATTTGTTTCAAAAGATTTATTACAGATTTTTTTAAGTTGAAGAGCAAGAAATGAATTAAATGAAGGTAAAGTATTCCAATTTTGAAAATCATTATCTAATTCAGCTTTAGATAAAGATCTGAGTAAAGAATATATGCCTATTTGAATTAAATTCAGTAAAATGATATTAAAAAATACAGAAAAATTTTTAAACATACCAAGAGAAAAACCTTTATCAAATCCTGGTCTCCATCCAATACCAATCATGATTCCACCCAAAAATTTCTTATTCCTTAAAGGTAAGCAAACCAAAGCCATTTGATAGAGTGTTATGATGAGATTTCAGAGTTTATTAAATGATTCATCTTTTAAACCATTAAAAGAATAGTTTTTGTAAATAAATTGAGGTTTGAAAGTATTATTAATAACAGATTTAACTTCATCACCTCCAGTTTCAGTTAAATAATGTATATTTTCAGGTAACGTTTTTGGATATTGTTTTTTTTTCAACTTCAGTTTTATTGTACTTGATTTTTGAAATATGGCCAAATATTTGATCCAAGTGAATTTTTTTTTTAAATTTCTTTTATTTTGATACTGTTCATTTTTTGTCAATGTTTTAGATGATTATTGAAAAGAAGTTGAATTTGAAGATGATAATGAAGTTAAAGAAGATGAGAGTGAGGTAAGTGGTGAATCTGAAGTTAAAGACATGTATTTTTCTACTTAAAAATTTGTTACTTTTCAAACACCCAAAATTATACATTAAAATAAAACTCACTTAATTTAAATTAAAAAAATAAAAATCCTCAAAAGACTAATAAGAATTTTTTTTTATTTCACTTGAACTTGATGATTATTTTTCTCTAAATTTAAAAAAATCAAAAAATAAATCAAAAAATAAAATTCAAAATTCTGTGAAATTTTTTAAATTTTTTTTATCACTTCCCCATTCCCCTAAATTCCCTGCTCCAAACCCCTCTCCCACCTCCCCAAAACCCTTGTACAAACCCATCCTCTAACCTATTCACATCCCCTTTTAAACCCCTCCAAACCCCCTTCAAAACCTGCCTTCAATCTGCCCCAAACCCCCCTCCAAATCCCCCTCCAAACCCCCCTCCAAACCCCCCTCCAAACCCTCCTTTAATCATCCCCAAACCCTCTCCGACCCTCCTTCAATCCACCTCTATTCCCCCCTTCCAAACCCCCCCTAACCCCCCCTAACCTCCCCCTCCAAACCCCCTCCAACTCCCCCAATCCCCCCCTCAATGTTACTTAACAATTTGCTATCGATTCGTTAACTTAACAAAAGATTGCTAACGATCGTTCGTTAACTTAACAATTCGTTAGCAAATCATTAAGATTACAAACAATTGCTAACAATCGTTCATTAACTTAGCGATTCATTAGCGAATCATTAAGGAACCTTTAAGGGGGTAGGGGGGTTTTGAGGGGGATAGGAGGGGGGTTGGAGGGGGTGATTGGGAGAGTTGGAGGGGATTTTGAGGGGGTTTGGAGAGGAATGAGGGGAGGAAGTGAGGACACCAACAAGGGGGAGAAAGGGAGAAAAGGGAGGTTAGAGTGAGCCAAGGAGGGGGGAATAAGGCAGCCAAAGGGGGGAAAAGGGGGATGTATCCATTCCAAGGAGAGGGTAAATGTCAGGCTAAGATCAAGTACAAGGACGTGAAATAGCTTGAAAAAGTCTTTGTCTAGAAGATTTAAATGGTCCTATATGAATACTGAAGTATAAATCCAACAAATATTAAAATATAATTCAGAATAAAGGTCTAAGTAATATAATTCTCACTGTTTTTATATGTGGCTTACAATCTTTTTAGTTGGTAGAAAAATAGATTATAATAATTCAGATACTACTCAAAAGTCTTATAAAAGTACTAATTGAAGTGTATTGTAACTGATTTGGTTATATGGTGTAAATTGTAATGATAAAGAATGAAGAAAACAAGACCCAAAAACCGCCTCCCTTTATACACATTGAGTTCCCCAATAAATCCCTTGATATACCATCCAATACACAGTTAATGACGCCTCAAATCCACTAATAGACCTGCCCATCAACATCCTTAGTGATCCATGACATAACTAGACAAGTAACAACCGCAAAAATCCTGTAATAATAAGGGAAATCCATCAAAGTTAAAGAAAAAGACAAAAAGAGAGTATATGCGTATAAAACAATAATATAAAAGACTAAAGGAGACTTTTTTAAAGTTAATAATAGCTTAAGAATAAGGGGGATTTACTGTAGAAATGGAGGGGCTAATTCTGACATTATACTACGTGAAATTCCCATCCAAAAATAACCACAATTGACTGAGAAACCACCAAAAAACTAAAAACAGAGCGTGAGATGTGGGGTAACTACATGCAGTCCTTGGCAGACGCTTGCACGGGTAAACCCTTGACTAAAATTAGGCAAATTTAAGCGTGGTGATGAAATAAGATGCCAAGAATGAGGTTATTAATGAAATTAGTGCATATAAACAAGGTCAATGCACTATTAATTAAGCTAGGACACTAAATAAGCACCTGTCGCCTATTTTAGTGTGTTTCCCCACAGTGGGCATAGAATGTGGGGTAATTATAGTGTGAAAAAGCTAACTTTGCTAAAAATGAAGCTATTCACACGGGAAAAAAGCAGGCAGTATGTGGCCAGTCCACAGAAGCCATTTCTGGCATAAAAAACACCAAATTTGAAAAGTGTTATTTTTATTCATTTAAATAGCCAAATAAATAGTCCTAAATGAGCTCAATTGATCTGTCAAAGCGCATTTTTGATATTCTCAATTTTATAGCGCATATAGTCAAATTTTAAGTGAAATAAAGCGCATTTCTTGTTTTTTGCGTAAAACAATGAATATAACAGCTTTAAGTGTACTTAAAAATTATGTAGCCTAATACTTAAGGTTCTTAAGATTACCGTAACATATTCCAACTTAATATTAAGTACATAAGACCTATAAAAGGTGGATATATGTGTGTATATAAGGTGTTATAATGGCATTTTTTTTGTGTATTATCATAATTTTACTTATGTATACTGTTTGTGTACTCTCATTTATTGTTCCCATGTATATTTCATGTGTTTAACATAACTTATAAGCACTTTTTACTCAGTCATGGGGATATACAGGCTGACACTCGCCCACCTAAAAAAAACAATAAAAAAAATGATAAGTTATACATTTTTATTTATTTATTTGTAATTTTCAGGTATTCAGAATAATTCTGTAGAATTAAAGATTATACTTTAAAGAAATAAAACATAATAAAATATTATGAGTACTGGTTTTGTAACCCCTCAGCTGGTTGAACAGAAATTTATTTCTGTTTAAATTTTTTAAGAAGGGTGGATAAATTAGAAATTTCTTTTTCAGGTATCCATTTATCAAATTCATTTGATTTCCCTTTAAATCTTAGTAAATACTCAGTTCCTTTTTCTTTAGTAAGGATTCTTTTCTTGAGTATTTTTTCAATCTCTGCTTTTTCCACAATTTCTTCAGGTTGCTTTTTAGGCCTTCCCCTTCTTTTTGGAAATAAGTCAGGATCATTTTCATGGTAAGGTTTCAATAATGAGATAGGGAAAACTGGATGTTTCCTATTATATGGAGCATATAATATGACTTCCACTGCATTATTACCAACCATTTTACTTACTAAAAAAGGTCCTACAAAGGTATCCTTTAATTTAAAATTACCTTGTAAGTTAAAATGTAGTGTTGATATGAGAACTTCATCTCCCTTTTTGAATTCAAATTCTTTATGAGATTTGTCCCACCTTTTCTTTTCATATTCAAATACTTTTTGGATGCATTCTTCTGCATTCTTTCTACACATTTGTTGCATATGAATAAAGGATTTAGTACCAGGGTGTATATCTAACTTTGGTAATTTATTTAAATGATTTACTGGGGTATTTGGTACGTATCCCAGCCAGAGTTCAAATGGTTTCTTCTCTGTGACAGAATGAGTTGTGCTGTTATAAGCAAATTCAAGGCCAAGAATTAATGTTACCCAGTCATGTGTGAATTTCTCATTGTCTTTGTATTCTAATCCAAAGGCACAATATCTTCTGATCATGTCTTCTAGAGTTTGTATCATTCTTTCAGCCAGCCCATCAGTTTGTGGATGGTGTGCTGTGGATAATTTCAATTGAAAACCTGATACTTCCATTAAAGATGTCCAGAACTCTGAAGTAAATTTAGGATCTTTGTCAGAGATTATGGCTTTGGGGAACCCAGCAGTATTCATCATCTGAGTCCACCATAGTAATGCCAAGTCTTTTGCAGATACCTCTTTATGGGTAGGGATAAACTTACACATTTTTGTTAATCTATCCACAATTACCCAGCAAGAATTGAAACTTTCTTTTCCTGCTAATGGCAAGCCAGTTACAAAATCCATGTTTATAATTTCCCATGGAGCTTTTGTCTTCTCTATTTGTTGTAACAACCCAGCTCTCTTACCAGTTAATCTTTTAGATTTCTGACAAGAGTCACATGTTTCAATGTATTTTTGTACATCTTCTTTCATGTTTATCCACCAGGCTGTATTTTTAACTCTGGTTAATGTTTTGTTTAAGTCAAAATGACCAGCTAAGATGTCATCATGACAAGTACTTAACATTAACTCTTTCATAGAAGGTGGTATTACTATAACATTACTTAACTTTTTTCTGTAATATATATATCCATCTTCAATTGATAATTTACCTTTTTCCAATGCATTTTTATACTTTGGAGGCAAGGTTTTTATTAATGCACTCATGGAGGCATTTGTTGGATCATTAAGAATGGTAGATAGTTTAGACAAATCTTTATCAGATGAATAATTTTCTAATATAGTTTGCATAAATTCTTCTTCTAAATCCACTATATAAATCCCAAATATATGTATAACCTCATTTTCAGGTTCATAAGCTGGGTTGTCAGCATCATTTGGCAAAGGACTTCTAGATAATAAATTCACATTAGAATGCAATGTTCCTGCTCTGTGAGTGATTGTAATTCTTCCTCTGTACTCTTGTACAGCTAGTTGCCATCTAAACATGTGCCTATTAGGTGTTTTCATGTTTAGCAATGATTTTACTGCACTGCAATCTGTTATAAGTTCAAACTTCTGGTCTTCCAGATAGTAATGAAGCTTCTCCAAAGCCCACACCATGGCTAAACATTCTAACTGTGTGGCACCATACCTTAATTCAGTTTTTCTTAAGTTCTGGATATATAACAGATAACTACTTCAGATAATTTTCCATTTATTATCTGTTTTTGCTGTAAAGCAGCACCTAAACCTATGAAGCTTGCATCAGTGTACAAGATAAAAGGTAAGGTGAAATCTGGCAGTCCCGAAATTGGAGCTGTCATTAAAAATTCCTTTAATTTATTAAAGGCGTGTTGTCTTTCATTATTCCAAATGAAAGCCTCATTTTTCCTGATTAATGTTGTCAAAGGAGCTGAAATAGATTGGTAAGTTTTTATATATTGTCTATAATATCCACACATACCTAAAAAACTTTGAATTTCTTTTACATTCTTAGGTATACCAATGTTTTTTATTGCTGCCACCTTATTCTGGTCAACACAAATTTGTAATCCAGATACAACATGTCCAAGTACTTTCAAAGATTGGAATCCAAATTTACATTTCTTTAATGCAATTGTCATATTAATTTCATCCATTCTTTGAAAGACTCTTTTCAGGTGATTTAAATGTTCATCATATGTTTTTGAAAACACTATGATATCATCAATATAGACCAATAGCCATCCTTCAACCATTTCCTGATGAAAAACACTATCCATCAATTTTCAGAAGACTGAAGGCGCATTCTTTGGGCCAAATGGCATTCTCACATACTTATATATACCTATATGTGTGGTTATTAATAAGTAATTTTGAGAATTTCTTTCCACAGAAATCTGGTGGTAACCTTTGTTTCCATCCAGACTGGAAATATATTTTGCTCCTTGTAAAGTAGCATGGATAGAATCTATCCTTGGTAGAGGGTAAATATCATCTACTGTGTATGTATTCAGAGCTCTATAATCACCGCATAATCTTGCCTTATCTTTTTAATAAGAGATCAATACTGGTGAAATGACACAATACTTAGTTGTTGTGTCCTCTTTTTCAACAATACCCATTTCCAACAACATTTTTATATTGTCTTCAATATCTTTCCTTTTTGCAGGAGATGCTGGGTAAGGTTTATTTTTTAGGCTGCCAGGAATATTATCCAAATCACAGCTTAGAGAGATTTTCATCTCATGGTCTTTGACCAATCCTAGTTCATTTGAACCATGAGAAAATGCCATAGGATATGATTTAATCAATCTCAAAATATTTTCTTCTTCAATTTTTGAGAGTTGAGGACTGAAAGAGGCCTTTTGGATTTCATTTTCCAATTCAACCATTTCATTGGTGGTTCTTCAACCTTGTAGTTGTTCTTCTCTAGGAGAAATGGCATACACTGAATTTTCAGAACATATCTTGAATTTTCTCTTACCATTCACTCCTATGGTGAAACAACTGTTTGCAGGATCTAGTTTAATTCCAAATTTTGTCAATAAATCATTGCCAATAATAAACCAATCACTACAATTATTATTATCCATTACTACAAATTCACAAACTGCTCTTATATATCCATTATTATATTTAAAGAATACAGCAGTTTTGTATTTGCCAATTGGATTTAAAATTGAACCAAAACCCCTCCAGTTCTTTGTCTGAACAGGTTCTAGTTTTTCCTTATAATTACTGTCAAGTTTCATTAATGTATTAATAGAAACTACACTACCTGCAGCCCCAGTGTCAAGAATGGCATTCATTTCTCTTACACATATAATAACAGGTGCTCTGATAGGTGTTATTTTGTAAGTATCATGAGATACATCTTTAATTATTTCAGCTTCTTCAATGGAAGTTAAAGATGTATCTGTATGAGGTATAGAATCATTCAGGAACATTATATCCTGTTCTAATACAAATATCTCATTTTCATCATCACTGTAAGATATGTTACTTTTACAATCCTCACTGGATTCCACATTTTCATCTTCATGATTACTTGGTTCAGAATTCTGGGAGGTTTCAATAACATTTATTCTTTTCTTACACGTGTGACCCTTAACCCAAGGTTCATTACATTTATAACAAGTGTTATTCTCTTGTCTTTTAGGTACAAGGGGAGCTGAAGGTTTTTTCTTCTCCACTGGTAATTTACTTGTAGTAGGTTTTACCACGTCAACACTTTGTCTGTAATTAATATACTTGGTTTCATATTTGTGGTTTAATAATATCTCATTACATATATTAATGAACCCAGAGGTATCTCTGATGGTTTCAGTTCTAGCTACAATAATTTCTCTAACTGATATAGGTAACTTTTATATTATCTTTTCTTTCCACTCTTCATAATCCATTTTTGGATCCATGGCTTTCATGATTTTTATTAAATTCATTAAAAATACCATAGGTTTATCTCCAGCATTTGGATTTTATCTGGCCTTTTCATACAATCTTTGTTGAGTGATTCTAAATTTTGGGCCACCAAATTGCCTTTCAATTAGTGCCTTCCATTCATTCCAGGAGTAATTAATTCCCTCACTCAATACAGATTCAAACCATAATAAGGCCACATCTGTAAATAAAGATATTAACTTTGAAGTAATTTCTTCATCAGGTCATTTGTATGAAAATTATAAGTTATCAATTCTTTGTATGAATTGCTGCCAATCAGATTTTGAATCTCCGTCAAAAGATGGGTACTGATCTAACTTAGGCCAGTTCTTTTGGCTAGTTTTTGCTTCCCTAACCTGAGGAATATTGAGTAATTCACTTAATTTAGAAAGATGATCATTTATTTCATCTTTTACTGATTTATTATTCTCAGAGCCCATGATACTATGTTCATGTTTCATCATTGGTGTTTCATTTGCATGTTTCATGAAAACAGGTACTCTTGCTACATAAGAAGTGTTATCTTTTATTATTTCAGTATTTTTCAACATGTTTGCTACTTCTATTTTCACTCTTTGTAACATATCCTGTATTACTGGTACATTAGTTAGGGTGTCATTTACATTTGAAAAAGATAATTTAACACGTCTCTCAATGGTAGCCATAATATTTTGAGAGTGTTCTAATTTATTTTCTAAATTTCTAATCTCAGATTTTAAGCCCTTATTCTCATTGATTAATTCATTATTTGAATTTTCATTAATTCTTAATCAATTGGCTGTTGCACTCAATGATTGTGTTAGCTGTAATAATACCTTTTCTGTATTATTGTTTGACTCTTTTGAGAACTCTTCCAATTTTTCAATTCTCAATAATAATTTACTTATTATATTTGATTCCATTGGATTTTCTTTCAAAAAATATTCTATTTTTTCTGTGTCCAACTCAGAAAACTCATCATTTGATTCCAATTTTATATTAATAGCATTATCCTGGTGATCAATAAAACTATCTACATTGTCTTTGTGCAAAGACAAGTTTAACATATTTTTTTCAAATGAATAATCTTTTAAATCATTATCAATTATATCCAATATTTCCTTATCAATCTCATTACCTATAAGTAATTCATTTTTAGGTTGATGCAATTGATCATAAGAAGTTGGATGACTCACCAAGGTCTTACCCCATTTCCCCTGCCTCTCCTTGGCTTTCCCCTGTAAGGGTGACTGCTGGATCCTTGTTGAGGAGGATTGTTGTAATTTTGGGCGTACCAATCCCATTTCCATTTGCTTACTGTAATTTTTTGGTCCTCCTCTTGGGCTGAAGGTGTTGCTATGGAATTGTTGAGTGCCACTGTTGGTGGTTGAGTCTTTATGTCCACTAGAGCTTGGTTGACTTCTATGAAACCTTGAGCTTCTCTCTTTTCCAGATTGTTGATCTGGTCCACTATGTTGTTGACTCTTATTGTCAAGGTGTTCAGTAGGGTGGATAGGGAGTGAACTTGTTCTTGTAATGTATTTTTTGATTTCTTTATTGAAACCTGCTTTAAAATCTTTTCCCTTTCCTCCAGAGACATTGGCGGAGTGTCGTTGATTATGGGAGAGTCCTGGCCCTCCATTTGAATGTCTTGTAACAGGTCTTTCAGCTCTAGGTCTTAAGTTATAAGGTTTTGTCTTATTACTTACAATGTCATTGTTGTCACACATTTTCACGTGGAATTTAATAAATAGAAAGTTTAGATATGAAAACTTCAAAAAGGAGTTTTATCAGTATTTATTAATACCACTGAAGAAAATTTTATTGCTTACTTGTTGGTATGAAGTGAATCTTTAAGTGCCAAAAGTCAAATATGCTTTTTATGTGGTCACTTGATTTAACTGGTCTACAATATGTAGCCATGTTTTTATGTTAAAAAGAAAACAACTGTCAGTAAGATTCTCTCTAAATATTTAATGAATATTAAAAACCAATAAAAAGAAAAGATTAAGAGTCCTGTTAAAAGAAAACAATTAATCAGTTTAATTGGTTTATTATCTGCAAAGATCACAAATTTAATTGGTCTATTGACAGACTCCCACTAATAAAAATTTTATGTTAAATTAGTGGTAAAATTGTTGATTCAATATCACAATTTTATTATATATCAGGGCTTCTTTTTCTAAAATCACTATATAAGTGACCCTAACCTGTTGTAATTATACAAATATTTCTATAGGGATATTATTTACGTGTACCTTCTTTGAAATTTTTACTTACTGGATTGTAACAGAATTCTTGAGGAAAGGCCCCCAATTTTCAGGCTAAGATCAAGTACAAGGATGTGAAATAGCTTGAAAAAGTCTTTGTCTAGAAGATTTAAATGGTCCTATATGAATACTAAAGTATAAATCCAACAAATATTAAAAAATAATTCAGAATAAAGGTCTCAGTAATATAATTCTCACTATTTTTATATGTGGCTTACAATCTTTTTAGTTGGTAGAAAAATAGATTATAATAATTCAGATACTACTCAAAAGTCTTATAAAAGTACTAATTGAAGTGTATTGTAATTGATTTGGTTATATGGTGTAAATTGTAATGATAAAGAATGAAGAAAACAAGACCCAAAAACCGCCTCCCTTTATACACATTGAGTTCCCCAATAAATCCCTTGATATACCATCCAATACACAGTTAATGACGCCTCAAATCCACTAATAGACCTTCCCATCAACATCCTTAGTTATCCATGAAATAACTAGACAAGTAACAACCGCAAAAATCCTGTAATAATAAAGGAAATCCATCAAAGTTAAAGAAAAGGACAAAAAGAGAGTATATGCGTATAAAACAATAATATAAAAGACTAAAGGAGACTTTTTTAAAGTTAATAATAGCTTAAGAATAAGGTGGATTTACTGTAGAAATGGAGGGGCTAATCCTGACATTATACTATGAGAAATTCCCATCCAAAAATAACCAAAATTGACTGAGAAACCACCAAAAAACTTAAAACAGAGCGTGAGATGTGGGGTAACTACATGCAGTCCTTGGAAGGCGCTTGCACGGGTAAATCCTTGACTAAAATTAGGCAAATTTAAGCGTGGTGATGAAATAAGATGCCAAGAATGAGGTTATTAATGAAATTAGTGCATATAAACAAGGTCAATGCACTATTAATTAAGCTAGGACACTAAATAAGCACCTGTCGCCTATTTTAGTGTGTTTCCCCACAGTGGGTGTAGAATGTGGGGTAATTATAGTGTGAAAAAGCTAACTTTGCTAAAAATGAAGCTATTCAAACGGGGAAAAAGCAGGCAGTATGTGGCCAGTACACAGAAGCCATTTCTAGCATAAAAAACACCAAATTTGAAAAGTGTTATTTTTATGCATTTAAATAGCCAAATCAATAGTCCTAAATGAGCTCAATTGATCTGTCAAAGCGCATTTTTGATATTCTCAATTTTATAGCGCATATAGTCAGCTTTTAAGTGAAATAAAGTGCATTTCTTGTTTTTTGCGTAAAACAATGAATATAACAGCTTTAAATGTACTTAAAAATTATGTAGCCTTATACTTAAGGTTCTTAAGATTACCTTAACATATTCCAACTTAATATTAAGTACATAAGACTTATAAAAAGTGGATATATGCGTGTATATAAGGTGTTATAATGGCATTTTTTTTGTGTATTATCATAATTTTACTTATGTATACTGTTTGTGTACTCTCATTTATTGTTCCCATGTATAGTTCATGTGTTTAACATAACTTATAAGCACTTTTTACTCATTCCTAAGGATATACAGGCTGACAGTAAAGGTGGGAAAAAGCCCAGGCCAAGGGGGGATAAAGAATAGGATAAATGAGAGAAAAGAGGGAGGGAGAGAGAGAGAGAAAAAAACAAGGTTAATTTTACCTATAAATTTAAAAAAAACCACTTACAAAAAAAAACAAAAACAAAAACCCAAAAAACCAAAAAAAACCAAAAAAAAAAAATTAGCAAAAAATTAAGTAAAAAAGATAAAATGACTTACCTGGATAGATGAGTTTAGAAAAAAGAAATATAAGTGAAATTGTTTGAGTAATATAGGAAGAGAGGAGAAAACAGATATGAGCGAAGAAAAAAAAGAGAGTGACTGAAAAAATATGCGTTTGCTGAAAATATGTGATTTCATGTTGAGTTGATGAAAGAAAACACAGAGAGATAAAAAAAATAAGACTTTAACAGCAAATTCAAAAACCAAAAAAATATGCAAAAAAATTTACCATTCTCAGTGAATAACACATCCAAATTGATCATTTGAAGAGAATGAAAAAAAAAATTAAAATTGTGTTGAAAAATGTTGGAGTGTTATTGGAAGAATTTTTGCCCTTACACTAGTTGATTGAGAAATAAAAGTGTTGGATATAGTTGGAGGTGAATCAACTTGTTCATCTTCATACAGCTCTAACCATTGATCTTTGAGGTCAGCAAGTAGGTTATGAAGTATAGTTCAACACAGAATCCAGTTGATCACTGCCTCCATTTCAGATTTATTTCTAAGAGGACTTCTTAATTCCCTTAAACTAGAAAAACAGCCTTTCAAGATTCCAATAGAATGTTTAATACAGACTCTTAACTTTGCCAAATGATTGTTGAACTTGGCATTTTGACTGTCTTCTGAAGCTGCTCCCCAAAAAGCAGGAAGTACATACTTTCCATTCACATAAGCAGAATCTGCAAGAAGATACTGATCTTCATCAAAGAATTTTTCAGGTTCATTTGAAATTTGAATTCTTTGGAAGATGTAGGAGTCATGACATGAGCCAAGATAGCCAGCAAAGAATGATATAAATTTTTTGTTTACGTCACACATAAGCTGAACGGAAATCGAATATCTTTAAAGAAGATATATTTGTTTGTGTTAGTTTCAAAGAGAATGAAAAGAGTTAAAAATAATCTACCTCTTTTTACGGTCAAAGTAATTGTTTCCACCTTGAGCAGGTTTCTGGCTCAAAGGAATAGTAGTACCATCAACAAAACCAATACATCCTGGGAAGCCCTCTGCTTGCATAACCAGAGATGATTCAAGTCACTCTTCTTTTGTTGGCCAGGTGAGAAGTTGAGATTCCAAGGAGTTGATGGCAGTGATACATTGTTTGGTATAAGTGTTAACTGAACCATACCCTAAATCAAAGACATTTTCTAAACGTTTCAAAGCGGCTCCATTACCATTTGAACCCAAACGACATAGTGCGATGGCCAATTGAATTGAAGGATGTCGTTGTTATTTTTGAGAATTATTGTGAAATATAGGATGATCCTGAATAAGCTCAAGCAATTTAAGGAAACATTCCTGAGAAGTCCTGAACAGCTGTCTAGAAGTGGGTGTAGATAGGGTAAGAAGTGTTTGGATGGTGTACTTGGGGGTATGAAGTACTTGAGGCTTTCTGGGAAGAAGGTAACGTTTTTTGGCCATTTTTGAAAAAAAGACAAAATCTTCTTCTAGATCAGAATCAGAATCACAATCAGAGTCCAAGAGCAGTTCAAGAGCCATGAAAATCATTTCTTTATGTAATTTATCACGATTTGAAAGTGAGGAAGGCATAACTCTTATATGATATGATATGAAGATGTAAATGATGTATGATGTTTTGAGTTATGAAGTTTTATGCTGCGGAGTGCTGTGTATGAATGGGATGATGCTGACAAATCAGTGAAATGGGACTTGATGGTGAAATCAGCACTTTTGGTTGAGAAAGTGCAGATTTGAGTGAAATAAGTGACTTTTTTCACTTTTGAAATCCACCAGTATTTGGGCTAGTGTGTTTTGGAAATCCGCACTTATTTAAGTTCGGATTTGCCAGAACTGACACCCCCTAATATTAAAAGCCATTGAGCCTAACATGGATTTTAACTTATGGAAAGATAAGATAATATATAAATTACCTATATCTGTCAGAGACATTGTTGTAGCTAGAAAATTTAGTGTTACTGAATATTCTGACTTTATTAATATTTGAAATGAAATATTACTAAACCATAAGTATGAAGCAAGGTATTCCACTTATAAACAAAATATTGAACCCGTGAAAAATCAGAATTCAAAAACACTCCAGGAGAAGCAGAAAAAACCTACTTCACCTGTAGTACCAAAAAATTATGAGACAAATACTTGTTATAAGTGTAACAAACCTTGGGTTAAAGGTCACAAATGTGAGAAGAATATAAATATTGTTGAAAATAAACATGAATCTGAAATTGAAACAGAGAAAAGTAAAGATTCAAGTGATTATGACAGAAATATCTCATATAGTGATGAAAATGAAGTCTGTACGTTGGAAGATGATTTTTCCATCTTTTACAATCCAATATTAAATATGGACTCAAATGAATCTTTAATGAATTTTGAGGATGCTGAAATCATTAAAGATATACAAGCTGATAACTTTAGAATGACACCTATCACGGTTCCAGCTATCATTTCTGGTGAAAATGTTAATATAGTATTGGACACAGGAGCTGCTGGTTCTGTTGTTTCTACTAATACATTTCAGAAAATTGATAGTGAATATAAGTCCAAGCTTGAACTCCTTCAAAGTAAAAATTTGAGAGGTTTTGGATAAGTACTACATCCCATTGATAGATACAAAGCTGCTGTTTTCTTTAAACATCAACATGGTTATGTAAGAGTAACTTGTGACTTTGTAGTAATGGATAATTCTAACTGTGGTAACTGTTTTATCATTGGAAATGATATTCTGACTAAGTTTGGTGTAAAATTAGACCCTGCTAATAACAATTTTACAATTGGCATGAATGGTAAAAGAAATTTTGAAATAAATTCTTTTAACACAGTCTGACACATTGAGTCAGTAACAAATATTCCGTGAAAAGGAAGAGAATCCAATGAGATGGAACTTCTGGAAACAGAAATTTCAAAAGCATCATTTGGCACTCAGATAAGTAAAGCTGAGAAAAATAATATTTTGGACTTAATTAAAGGATTTCCAATGGCTTTTTCACATGGTACAAATGAACTTGGCCTTGTAAAAGATCATGAAATGAATATTAGTTTAACCTGTGATTTTGATAATATTCCTGCTATTCTTAAAAAGAAACCATACCCTGCTTCACCAATGAAGAGTAAAGACATAGAGGATAATATTAAAATGTTATTAAAAATGAAAATTCTTGAAAAGGTTGAAACTACACCAAAATATTGTGTAATATCACCAGTGCTAATTTCTTATGAACAAGATAAAGCAAGAACTGTGCGGTGATTATAGAGCATTAAATACATTTACAGTATATGATATTTATCCCTTGCCAAGGATTGCCTCTATACATGCTACCCTCAAAGGTGCTAAGTATATAAGTTGCTTAGATGTAAATAAAGGGTACCATCAAATTCCTATTGAAAAGAATTCACAGAACTTTTTGTTGATAGCAACACACATGGGAATTGATAAATATGTCAGGATGCCATTTGGACCAAAAAATGCTCCATCAGTATTTCAGAAGTTAATGGATATAACATTCCATAATGAAATGATTGAGGGATGTTTAATGGTATACATTGATGACATCATAGTGTTCTCTAAGACTTATGATGAACACTTAATCCATTTAAAGAAGGTATTTCAAAAAATGAATGAAATAAAAATGACCCTTGCATTGAAAAGATGTAAATTTGGGTTTGAATCTTTAAAAGTGCTTGGTCATATTGTATCTGGCTTACAAATATGTTTAGACCAAAATAAAGTGGCTGCAATAAAGAATATTGGCATTCCTCAAAATGTAAAGGATGTACAATCTTTTCTTGGTATGTGTGGTTATTATAGACAATATATAAAAAACTACCAATTAATTGCTGCACCATTGACCACACTGATAAAGAGATCAGAAGCTTTCATTTGGAATAATGAAAGACAACAGGCTTTTGATAAGTTGAAAGAATGTTTAATGACAGCTCCTATCTTGGTATTACCAGATTTCAAATTGCCTTTTGTATTATATACAGATGCAAGTTTTATTGGTCTGGGTGCTGCTTTGCATCAAAAACAACTTATTGAAGAAAAAATGTCAGAAGTAGTAATTTGATATATTTTAGGTACTCTAAGAAGTAGTGAATTTAAATATGGTGCTACTAAACTTGAATGTTTGGAAGTAGTATGGGCTCTTGAGAAGCTACATTATTACCTTGAAGACCAAAATTTGAGTTAATAACTGACTGTAGTGCAGTTAAGTCACTCTTAAACATGAAAACTCCTAATAGACACATGTTTAGATGGCAATTAGCTGTACAAGAATACAGAGGAAAAATGACTATTACACATAGAGCAGAAACCTTACACTCTAACGTAGATCTGTTATCTACAGTACCTCTGCCTAATAATGATGATAATCCTGCTTATGTTCCTGAAACAGAGATTATTAACATTTATGGCATTTATATTGTAGATATTGAGGATGAATTTATGCAATCAATTCTTGATATGTATGCTTCAGATCCTGACTTGAGTAAACTCACTACAATATTAAATGATCCATCTAATGCTTCAATGAATGTTTTAATAAAAACATTACCAAATAAGTATAAAGAGGCATTAGAAAAAGGAAAATTTTCCATTGAGGATGGTTTTATATATTACAGGAAAAAATTAAGTAATGTAATTGTAATTTTCCCTTCAATGAAGGAGTTAATGTTAAGTATATGTCATGATGATATATTAGCAGGACATTTTGACTACCATAAAACATTAACCAGAGTAAAAAACACAGCTTGGTGGATTAACATGTCTGAGGATGTTCAAAAATATGTTGAGACATGTGATTCTTGTCAAAAATCTAAAAGATTAACAGGCAAAAGAGCTGGTTTATTACAACAAATTGAGCAACCAAAAGCTCCATGGGAAATAACTAGCATGGACTTTGTAACAGGTTTGCTAATAGCAGGGCATAAAAGTTATAACTCCTGCTGGTTAATTGTAGATAGATTTACAAAGATGTGTAAATTTATTCCTACCCACAAAGAGGTTTCTGCAAAGGACTTAGCTTTTTTATGGTGGACACAAATTTTAAATATAGCAGGTTTCCCCAAAGCAATAGTTTCTGACAGAGATCCTAAATTTACTTCTGAGTTCTGGACATCACTTATGGATGTTTCAGGGTGTCAATTAAAACTTTCTACAGCACACCATCTACAAACTGATGGGCTAGCAGAAAAAATGATACAAACTTTAGAAGATATGATAAGAAGATATTGTACTTTTGGTCTTAACTTTAAAGACAATGACAAATTCACGCACGATTGGGTAACCCTTATCCCAGGTTTAGAATTTGCATACAATAGTACAGTACATTCTGTCACTGGCAAAAAGCCATTTGAGTTATAGTTGGGGTATGTACCTAATACCCCTGCTAAAACTCTTAATAAATTACATAGATTGGATATCCATCCAGGTACTAAATCTTTTCTTTGGATGCAAGAACTATGCAGAGAACATGCTCAAGAATGTATAAATAAGGTGTTTGAGTATGAAAAGAAAAGATGGGATAAAGCCCGTAAAGAATAAATGTTCAAAGAAGGTGATGAAGTCCTTATTTCAACACTACATTTCAATTTAAATGGTAATGTTTAATTGAAGGATCCATTCATTGGACCATTTGTAGTTAAAAAGATGGTTGGTAATAATGCTGTTGAGGTTATTCTATATTCACCTTATGATAGAAAACATCCAGTATTTCCTATTTCTCTTATAAAACCATACCACTCTAATGATACTGCTCTATTTCCAAGAAGATCAGGAAGGCATAAACAGCAACCTAAAGAAATAGTTTAAAAGGCAGAAATTGAAAAGATACTTAAAAAGAGACACCTTATAAAAGAAAAGGGAGTTGAGTATCTATTAAGATTTAAAAATAAATCAAGTGATAATGGCCAGTGGATTCCAGAAAATGAAATCTCTGATCTTAAAAATCTCTTGAAAAAATTTAAATAAAAATAATACTGTTTATTCAGTATATGTATTATAGAAATTTAAAAAAAAATTCTATTCACTCCTTACTTTTAATTAAAATGTCTTAACATTTTTTTTATTGTTTTCTTTTGGGTGAGGGAGTGTCAGCCTAGATATCCCTAGGAATTAGTATTTCTTATACTTAAAATAAGATAACCTTAAGTACATTAAGCTTATATCTTAAAAATAAGGTTAAAATAATTATATATATGATTATATTACATATATATATAATTATTACTCTATTATATAAATTATAGTAGCTTAAATAGCTTATCCATAGCCTAATAATACCTATTAAGGTGTTAATGAAGTCATAATATACTTATCTTAAGTGATATTAAGTCATTTTTGACATACATAAGCTTATATGTATACATAAATCTCATATTCAGTGAAATACGCAGTATATTATGTATATTTAGGTATATAAGTGGGTTTTAGCCTCTTAAAAGCCTATTACCTTTGTTTTTCTGCTTATTGTAGGTCATATGGACGTATCCAGTGGACTCACTACGCCTACAGAAGCATAAACATCTAATTCAGGTGTATACACTCTGTCTGGACAACTTAATCTGCTTCCTTGGATGGATATTCACGGATTTATGGGTTGGGAGGTCATTGCTGGGTTAATATGGATGCTTGGGGATGTTATTGGGGGCTTGTAAATTTCATTTGTTTCCTTTATATGCTTTGGGTTTCATTATATTCTTTTTGGATGAGTTATTTTACCTGTTTCTTTATAGTATCTGCTTTTATCTGGATTTTCTATTTATGGTGTGGGTCTGTGTTATCATTAATTGTGATGGAGGATCCTTACTGGAGGTCTGGGTGTTGAATATGCTTGAATTGGACACCATGGGGAGGTGATGGGCCCTCACAGTGCTGTAATTGCTGGGGATAGCAGTGACATCATCTGGATTGAAGGTCTGTGCACTCTAGTAGATTTTGGTATAAGTAAGGGAGGATTTTGACGGTTATTAGACATCATTCACTTACTAAAATTCAAATAAACATTACAAAACAATTATTAGAATTTAAAAATATATTATAAAGCCATTATAAATTGATATTATCTTTATATAAGCTATAACTATATTATATTCATCTATTTTCCACCACTAGCACGCATTTAAATCCAAGTATTGTGAGTTTTATTTGAGTATAACTATTTTATTAGTCTTCCCCTGAGGTTTAATCACTAAATCATTTATTAATAAGTAGTAGGACCATAAATAAATACTATTATATCATACTTAAATACTAGATACACTGACAATTTTTCCCATGTGAATAGCTTCATTTTTAGCAAAGTTAGCTTATTCATACTATAATTACCCCACATTCTACACCCACTGTGGGGAAACACACTAAGATAGGCAAGAGGCACTTATTTAGTGTCCTAATTTAATTATAGGTGCATTGACCTTGTTATATGCACCAACTTCATTAATAACCTCAATCTTGGCAACTTTAATTCACTACCACACTTAAAGTTACCTAAATTAGTCAAGGATATACCCGTTTAAGTGCCTTCCAAGGACTGCATTTAGTTACCCCACATCTCATGTCCTTTTTTGATTTCTCAGTGGTTTCTCAGCCAATTTTGATCATTTTTGGACAGGGATTTCATGTAGTAGTTTGTAATAATTAGTCCCATAATTTCTACTATTAGTCCCCCTTAATATTTGGTAATATTTAGTGTTATTCTTTCTTTTTTTAGTCTGTTGTTTTAAGATATTACATGCATATACTCTCTTTTTTGCTTATTTTTGTATTTTGATGGATTATCCTTATTACTCCAGGATTTTTGTGGGTGATATCATTCTAATTATGTTATTGGTAATTCTTTATGTTTTTGGAAAGATATATTAGCTAGAATGAGGCATCATTAGCTGTGTATAGGACTGATAAATAAAGGGAGTATCTTGAAGAATTATTGGGTATAAAAGGAGGGGGTTTTTGGTCTTGTTTTCTACATTCTTTATCATCACAATCAAAATATATAACCAATACAACTACAATACATATCAATAGCACTTATAAAGTTTTTGAATAGTATCTGAATTATTACATCTATTTTTCTCACAACTATTAGATTGTAACCCATATATAATTAGAGAGATTTAAATTAATGAGACCCTTTTATTGCGTTATATTTTAATACTTATTGGATTTGTACTACAGTATTCACATAGGACCATAAAAATCTTATAGACAACTGTATATTCAAGCTATTCACATTTCTGTACTTGGACTCAGCCTGAAATTAACCATTAAAAATATCAATTAATAACAAATAATAACATTTTAAGATTTTAATACCCTTATAATATAACACTTTTCATAACACTTTATAAACTTATATAACATTTCATAAATATATAATAAAAGGGTGCCATTTTAAATGTCTCATAACCAGGGACTTGAATTTAACAGCTAAATCAAATAAAAATAAAAGCTTTATAAAAACATATTATTCAATCATTTAAATAACTTTTCTGAATACAGCTTCACTGTTGTATCTTTCCCTCATTATAAAGAACACTGGTTCTGCATCTCAACTCTGTTAATATTAAATAGATTATTAGTCATTTCATATCAAGTAGAGTTTTTAGCTTAGTTTATTGTGAGCTGTTTTTTTCCTTAAAGGGACAGGGGTTTCTTTGGTTTATCCAACTTCCTTGGATTCTGCTTAGAGCAAGGCCATTTTAAGAGTCTTTCTACAGCTGTTGTCTTGCCTCTTATACCTGCCAAAATCATAGGTCATCTGACCTAAATTCATGATTTTGGCTAAGTATGGAATACAAAACAACTGAAAGCTTCTCAGGATTAGCTGCATGCTTACTGAAAAAGGGGATTTTGTAAGGACTACATTAAAGTATTTATGGTTTATGTATTTTGGATCAAAATAACCTACAAAAGATAAAATTTCTGAATGAAAATACAAGAAAGATACCTGCTTTATAAGGTTAAAGTTTAATATATTATCTACTTTTTACTAAAAGAGGGTGTGAAGTAAGTGATAGTTTATGGAAATGTGGTATCAACTACAATGTTTCAGTTGTTTAGAATATTAGATATAGAGATAAAGACTGTCTCTCTGTCACTAACTATTCTATAAGGAAGCCTGTGGTACCTAAAAAACTTGTCTAGAAATAGATTAGCCAGCTGTAGCAATAAAATTGACTCTTTACAAGTAATAAAATGTGATCCTTTTGAGAAAAAATCAACAATTAATAATATTTAGTCAAAAGAATATGAATGAGGAAATTTGACAATGAAATACATGCCTATAAGTGAACAAGGTCTAGCTTTAATTTCCAGTGGCTGTAGAGCCCCCATCCTGCCCTGTCGGTCAATGTTGTTACATTGACAGGTGTTTTAAAACCTAACATACTCAATGACTTCACATTGCACTTTGCTCCAAGAATACGTATGGGTAAGAAGTTCCAGGGGGAATTCAGGTCCTAGATGCCCCATGCTCAGTGAGTCATGATATTGTTCAAGTATCTTTGGTCGCAAAATAAGTGGTACAAAAAGGCAATCCTTGTACCACCATTGTGCATATCTATAAGATAAAGAGGATTTGTCTTCATACAACAAAGTTTTGTAGCTGGACTCTAGAAGAGAGGTGTCTGAAGGCATAGAAAAATGAGAATTGATAGAATTAATCTTGACTGCTGCCACAGAGAAACCCTCAGATAAGGCATTAGGAGTTAGAAATGTTTTAGAATCTTCAGGAGAGGAAGAAAAAAGATCTGGCCATTGTCCAGGTTTTTTGAGCCCAGGCAGTGAGCTATAAAAAAGCTAAATGGGCTAAGAAACACTACCCAAAATTCCTTTCTGGGAGTGAGATTCTGGTTAGTCATATAATATCTAAGGTTGGCATGGTCCTAAAGGACTATCTCAGGTTGTTCCGTGGCAATTAGCCAGGCTTTCCACATGTGAAAATCTACCACAATAGCGAGCAACTATTGGTCATGAACTTTCTAATCCTTTTCAGCATCAGTAAGTTTATGCAAATAAAATTCTACTGGGAAAAGGTTTTTGTCTTTGCCAGGCTGAGAAAGTATTGCAGCTAGTGCAAACCCTGAGAAATCCACTTTTAGCACTCTTGGACACTCAAAAATGATGTGATGAAGAAGTTTGGCTTGTGTAAAAGACTTTTTAAAGGATTTTAATTCCTGGTGAAAACTGTTTTAAGAAAAGGAAAAAGGATCAGCTCCTTTTGTGGCATTAGTAAGTGGTAGGGCTAAAGCAGAGAAATTTGGTATAACTTTTTGATAAAAATTCACAAAACCATGAAATTTTTTAGTTTGAGATAGGGTTGGAGGTAGAAGCCAGTCTTAGATTGTCTTTATTTGTTCATCAGTGATTTTCAGGCCATCCTCCAATGCTATGAAACCTATAAACTCAACCAAAGATTGAAAAAATGAACTTTTTGATTATGAAACAAAAAAATTTCTTTTCTTAAACGTCTCAAATATGTGTCTCAAATGGGAAAAATTGTCATCATAAATATAAGAAACAACAGTGATATCATTTATATACACTGAGAAATAGATATCTAGGCCTTCACATAGCACATATTGTGCAAAATTCTGGTAGACAGAGGGAGCATTTCAAATCCCAAAAGGCATCACCAAGTATTCATATAATCCCCATTGAATCTTGAATACTGTCTTCAATTCATGTCCAGGAGCTACTTGCAATAGGTTGAAATCTTTTTTCAAATCTAAGTTGGAAAAATATTTTTTTATTTAGAAAGGTAAACAAATGTGTTATAGATGATAAAGGAAACTTGTCTTTAATAGTTATGGAATTTAAAGCCCAATAGTTTACACAAGGGAAAGGGGATTTATTAGGATGGGTGACAAAAAATATTGGAGATGCTACTGGGGAAGTTGAGAGACATATGAATCCATTGGAGAGGAGATCATGCACATAATCTTTCATCAACTGTTTGTACTATGGAGATAGAGAGTATTGTTTGCACATGGGGAACTTTATGCCTGTGACTAGGTTGATTTTCATGTCAAATTCAGGGCATATAGGTGGTAAAGAAGCATGAGATGGCTTATAGAGAATTTAATGAAAATAAGATAACATTGGGGGAACAGAAGGGAACCCATAGGTTGTATACTGAAAATAATATAAGTAGTAAATAGTAAAAGAAGGGATGACAACAGATTTTTAAGAGTGAGAAATTGAAGTTTTCAAGGAATTAAACCAGGGTGTGCCAAGCAATATTAGGGTTTCCCCAGTCTTGCAATGTGTAGATTTACAGTGATGGATAATTGAGCTACTGTCAATGTTGCTGGTACTTTGCCAAAGGTGCACCTATCAATGATTCCCTCCTTTAAAGGCAAGCCATAAAAAGTTGTGCAAAACAAGGGTTGTATTGGATAAAATTGCCATACCAGATTTTTGAAAAAAGATACATCAACAAAATTATCAGTAGCCCCTGTGTCAAGAAGGGCCAAAACTTTAGTGTGGGGTAAGGATTGGTCAGCATTGGGAACAAGCAGAATTATATAAGTTTTTTGCGATTTTAAAAGAAAAGTAAGAAAAAAAATCAGAGTTTTTTTCTGAAATAGATGAAAATAAAGCACTGTACAAGTTGGTGGCCATTGAAGCTATGGGGGCTGAATCCTAAGAATCATTTTTCAACCAGTTTTCATCCATAAGAGTGGAAATGTCCTTTTCATAAGCACTTTGAGAGAAGACCTCAGTAGGAAATAGCTCCTCAAAGTGATTAGCAGATAGGGTGGAGACATTAGAGTTTGGGGAAAGATTGCTTTGTGTTAGGTTGTCTTTAGAAGCTGAGAGGCTTGAGACTGGTATCTTCCTAGGGGAGAAAGCATGAAAATAAGGGCAGTAAATATAGATCATAGGGTGGTCTTTGGCTATATAAGGATGTCAACACCTGTTTAACAACTTAATAGTTTGGAAAATTTTGTCGTTCAGCATTGGTCAGAGGGGGAAGAGATTTTGGGGAGATAGTGCCAGCCAAAGATTTGAGTTGGAAGATCAAGAGAGAGTCAATGAACATTATGCCAGATCCAGAGGGAGTGGCAGGAGTTTGAGAGAGTGATGATAAATCTACTTGAATTTCCAAACTTTATTTTCTGGTATTTTCCACCAAAGATTTCAGATGCTGTTGTTGAGAAGCATTTTTTGCCCACTAAACAAAGATGTCCAGGGTTGGCATGGTGGAAAGGTAATTGGTTCACTCAATGAGAATTTTTTGGATATGAGTTTCAAGGCCTTTCATGAAGAAAATGGACTGCTCTCATTCAGAAGATTCTAGGGAGTATACCAATATGAGGAATTCACTGATATATTCCTCCACACACCGATTTCCCTTGTAGGCATCAATCCAACTTTCATAGGCCACATTGTCTGCTGCTTTGCTGCCAAAGTTTGAAATGATTTCCTTGATTAAATTATCTACTGTGGTTAGACTAGGAAGCTTTTGGTTTATAGAGCCAAAGTCAGGGTACTTTTCAGTGATTTGGCATTGAGTGGCATTCTGCTGGAGCAAGGATAACCACTAATTCATGCCAATAGATGCACTCCTTCTTGGCAGATGTTTGAAATGGTGTGAAACCCAAAGGATATGATTTTTAGTGCTGGAAAAATGGGTTGAATAGAGACATAGATGTCCTCAGATATGAAGCATGATGCACGTACTGCGGCTGAAGGTTTTTTTTCTGGAAATGTGATAGGAATGAAAGAAGTATTAAATTTTAATAATAATAATGTGGTTTTATATTAGTTACTAAGTCAGTGTCAGTTTTAAATGCTTAAAGAGCCAACTTAGACACAAGTGTAACAGAGTATTGCGATGGAATTCAGTTTCAGTGTGGTGGACAATAAATGTTTGTGATTGGTTAGTATTTGAGTAGAGAAATCAATGGGGACTAATGATCTAAATTCTAACATATATATATGTATTATTATCATCACTATTTACCTACTTCAAACCTAATATCACTATTCTATACAACATCTATTTTTCTAAAACTATGTGTCTAAGGGTGAATTAATATTATGGAAATAAGGGAAAGTATAAGTTGTAAATGTGAGAAATTTGAGTTAGGAAGCATCTGTTCTTGAATTCCAACACCCTTCCTTGCTGAGTAGCTCATCGTTGGTGTGCAATTTGGAGAGATGCATCTTCAATTTCACTTGGTTGAGAGCTTTGGTCAGCATGTCTTCTGGCATCATGTTGGTGGGCATATAAGGCATGTTGAATGTTTGACCGTTGAACTGTTCTCCTATCCAATAAAGTTGGATGTTTAGATTTTTAGTGCAAGCATGATACAGTGGATTCTTTGTTAATGAAATGTATCCCTGATTCTTGTTGTATATTTTTGTGGGCTCAGTGCATAGGAACCTTTTGGTATTGATATCTTGAAGCAGATGTCTGAGCCATGTGACCTCCTGTCCCACCTCTACTATGGCTTTTGCCTCTGATTATGAGGTTCTTAGTGAAACCAAGTTCTGTTTTTCTGTTTTCCAGCTAATGGTGCAGCCATTCAGGGTGAAAACATAGCCAGTAGTGGAGTGTTGAGTTTCCAGGCATGAGCCATGTTCAACATTTCAGTAACTAATTAGTGGTTCAAAATCAGTTGTGGATGGCCTGAAAGTGATGCCAATATTTTGAGTCCCTTTCAGGTATTGTAATACATGCATGAAATCATTCCAATGACTGACGCCTGGTTTGTTAAAGAAGCAGGAAAGATGACTACAAGAAAACGCTAGATCCATTCTGGTGCACTGGACTGAGTAATTCAGATGTTCAAAAGCTGATCTGTAATTATTGCCTGTTTTGAGAAATTCAGCATGATCTTTTTTGTTGGCTGGTTTTAACTGAGAATTGGTGTTCATGGGTGTGAAAATGGACTTTCAGTATTTCATTTTATAGAGATTGAGGATAGCTTCAATTTCATTTGATTGTGACAGTGAGACAGATGAATTTTCTATGTCTCACACTATTTTGATGCCTAAAATCATTTGTGAGTTCCCTAAATCTTCCATTTCAAATTTTTCCAATATAAAGTCTTTGAACCATTGAATTTTATTGCCAAAGATTTTGAAGTTGTCAACATGAACATGGACAAAAAATGGTCTTGCTTGGTCCTTGTGTATGAGCAAGGCAGGGTCAACAGGGCTACACAGGAAGTTATTTTCAAGGAAGAAAGACTTCACCAACTGGTACCAGTGGCAAGATTCTTGCTTGAGGCCATACAGAAACTTCTTTAGAAGAAGAACTGGTTTATTTATTTTTGAAGGTTTTGAAATGCCTTTTGTTAGGTGCATATAGATGGTCTCTTCAGGTTCCACATTACAGAATGCTGATTTCACATCCATCTGATTTAATTCCCATTTCTCAACAACAGCAAGGGAAAGTAGTAGTTGCAAAGTGGTGAGTCTTCCCATAGGTAAGAATGTTTTGGTATAGTCAACACCATACTTTTGAGAAAATTCTTGTGCACATACCTGTACCTTGAATTTGCTGATATCATTGTTGTGATCCAGATTTATCTTGAAGATCCAGATGCTTCCAATAGGACTTTCCCCACTGGGACATTTGATGATATCCCATACTCCTTTCTTGTTGAGGGACTTGATTTTGTCCTTGATTTCAAGTCTCCAATTTTTGCCATCTTCATCCCTGAGCACCTGTTCATAATTAGCAGGGGTCAAGAAAGTTTCTGAGATAGGGATGAATGTGTGGTGTGTGTTTTCTTTGGTGGTTTCAGGTTGATGAAGATTAGATGTGCCGCAACTTCTGGTTTGTCTCCCTTTGATGATGTTAGATGTATCAATATTGGACAAAATATTTTGAGGAGCTGTGTTGCTGGTGAGTCTGTACTCCCAGAACCTTGAAAGTTGTCTGTCATTTTTCACCACAGGAAGATTGGGATTGTTTACTTCTTCTTTGATGTCATCTTCTCTATGACTTATGTTGTGAGGTTCTTGAGAGCCGTCCTGATCTGGTTCTGATACCATGGTTGTGTTGACAAAGTTATCTTCCACAAATAGATTAGGCCAAGTAATTCAGGGTTTTTTTGGCTGTGAAAAAGGGAAAACTCTTTTGTTGAACACAACATTGTGCAAATAAAATGTTTTCTTAGTCTCAATATTCAGCAGCCAATAGGAATTATGTTCCTTGTGGAAGCCCAGCAGACATGCCTTGACGGCATCACTGCTAAACTTCCCAAAACAGATCTGTTTGTCTATCAGTGCGTATGCAAGACAACCAAAGGTTCTAATTTTGTCAATATTTGGCTTTTTATTGAAGAGTTTTTTGTATGGTGATAAATTCTTGAGAAATGACTTTTTTGGTACGTGGTTCTCTATGAATCCTGACATTTTGATGGCCTCACCCTACAGCTCTTGCAGAATGTTGGCTTTGAAGAGCATAGCTTTTGCCATCTCAACCAAAGTGTGATTAGCATGTTTGGTAATTGGGTTCTGCTGAGGAGTATATGGAAATTTCACAATGATTTTAAAACCCTCTTCTGCCGCCATTTCACTGAATCCTTTATTAATGAATTAACTCCCACTGTCACAGACAAAGTTAAGGAGCTTATGCTTAGTGAGGTTTTCAGAGTACCTTTTAAATTGCAGGAATTTATTGAATGTATCAGATTTCTTTTTAAGTAAATACAAAAATTTGTAGGATGAAAAAGCATCTGTTAATTTTAAATAGTATTCATTCCTACCTTCTGTCCTCACTAATCTCCCACTCAAATAACAGTGAATGTACTCTAGGGGTCTTGTTTCTTTAGGAAAATACCCTGAAAATGGGAGCTTGTGAAGCATGGCCTTGATGCATTGTTTTCAGAAGAAGGAATCACTTGTGTCATCAAACAGAATATTCAAATTCCTTAGAAGAATTTTCAGGTAGTGAATATTTATATGGCTGATTCTAGAATGCCAGAACATGAGGTCAGGTTTAGCAGTAGAGGCCAACAAGGTATTGTGGGTAAGCTGCTTACCATTCTTAGCATGGATCTGATAGAGGTTTGATCCAGGAATTAATACTCCCAAGAGCAGCTTTTTTCCAGTATTTTATATGAGAATGGACCATCTGACTCAGAACTCATCTGGAAACTGCCTTTCACAAATGGAGCAAGGGCAATAAACTTTCAGTTGATTTTTGGTACATGAAGACAAACTGTGAGTCAAACACCTTCGTTGTTGTCGTTGATTAGGTTAACAGAGCCAATCCCTATAGTGTAGATCATGGCTCCATTCCCAACCCTGATAGGGATTCTTGCTTTGTAATATGATGCAAAGATTTTTCTGGTCGAGAACATGTGGGATAATGCTCCAGAGTCAAAGATGAATTTAGAGGGATCAGAAGACCTGGCAACAACAGCCAAGTACAGGTGGAGTATCTTGTGAGTGAAATTAGCTGTTTCCATACTTGTTGATTCCTTTTTAGATTTGTGTTTGAAGTTTGGGTGTAACTCAGGGTAAAGAGTCCATAACTGATTTTGGAATGGGGATGTTTTTTGTTGTGCTTCCCATTCCAGCAAAACTCACATTTCTTGTTCTGATTGATCTTTCCCTTCTTTGTAGTGATTAGGGCCATTTCAGATGAGTCCAGGTGGTCTGCAATCAATGTGACACCACATGCAAACAGCCAATGTATCCACTGCTATGTCAGTGCAACATAGCAGAAAGGTATTTCAAAAGCTGGCCCACAACATCAGCTAGTTTTTTCTCACAGTAACCAGGCACTCCTCCCCCCAAAAAAGTGAGATCCTGGTCACCTGAAACAGTACATTGGGTCATTGGATATGCAATATCTTTTGCTCTTGGCTGCCCTCCACTGTGATTGTGAAAGATTACCCTTGCATTCTCCTGCTCTTAAGGTTAGTGTTATATTGCTATCACTATTTCATTTCCTAAAGTTTAGCATTAGGATAACCATTACTTTTTTCATCATACTTTAAGTCAGTGCTATTGCTCTGGTATCTGGTTAAAGTGAAATTGGCCAAATGAAGTAAAAATAGATAGGTGATCTTGGAAGCATCTAATAAAGTAGAGCTTTTAACACCTCACACTTGTTTTTGCTCAAGTTTTAGTAAAAGTTTTTAAAAAAATTATTTCAAATTAAATTTAATGTCTTTTTTAGTCAAAGATGTGTTTGGGTGCTGTTTGCTAAATAAAATGACTAGGTAGCTAAAATAACAAAAAAATATAAAAATATAAAATGAAAAATAATATTTTATGATAGAAGCAAATAGGTAAGAGCTTGATGAAAAAAAAAGTGCAACAGTCAGTTTTGAAGTAAATAAAGTTGAGGTTGAAAAAATATAATGAAAAAATGAAAAGCTTACGGAATAAACCATAAGTGGGTAGCTAGATAAAAATAAAGGAAAAACAGAAAACAAAAAAAACAATAGTCAGTTTTGAGGTAAAAACAAGATTGGGGAGAATTTTAAGAATAGAGAAAATGAAAAAGAAATACTTACATTTATGGCCAGGCCCAAAAAAATGGAAGAGATGAAATTGAAGACAAGAGTGGGGAAAGGGGGCAAGAGGAGACTGGTTGGGGCACTGATTGCATATCCAATAATCCGATGCACTGCATTAGGTGACCAGGATCTCACTTTTTGGGGGGGAGGAATGCCTGGATACTGTGAGAAAAAATTAGCTGATGTAGTGAGCCAGCTTTTAAAATACCTTTCCGCTACATTGTGCTGACGTAGAGGTGGATATGTTGGCTGTTTTCACATGATGTGAGTTTCTTGATAACAATGTCAACAGTAAGCGCTTTTCCAGTGTCCTCGGAGGTATTAATGATCATCTCTCAATGCATTTCCAAGAAATTGGGGAGCTTGTCAAGAATTAAAATATGGGTAATGTTGGTCCTCAAATTTCTGGCCAATGAGTATCAGCTTGTTGATTGAAGACTGGAGTTCAGTAAGAAATCCTCAGAAATTTCCTTCCATGCACTTGATGGCACTGAATTGGTTGTAGGCAGCTGAAATGTTGGTTGGTCCACTCACTGAAAATCTCTCAGCTAACTTTTTCCAAAGACCCATTAGGTTGGACCTCTCTGTTTCATCGACCAAGGAATTGAGGTTGGTATTGTCCAACTTCTGAACAATGATGTTGGTTGCACAATTGCATTTCACTAAGTAAACATTTTTTTGTCTTTAGCTGTTGGAACCTTGACCTTCCCTTTGACTAAATTGTCTATTTTGCATTGAGAGAGTTTAAATATCATTTTTTGTTGCCATATGAGATAATTTGACAACTTAAGAATGGGTATATCCTGAATCAATTGGCCAGTGTGGTTAGTGGGCTCCATAGTGCCCAGGTGAGTCCTTTTCAGACTTTCAATCTATTGACTTTTAATAATAATAATGCGGTTTTATATTAGCTACTAAGTCAGTGTCAGTTGGAAATTCTTAAAGAGCCAACCTATGAACAGACCAAGATTAGATGCATAAAGAATGAATGATCAAGAGGGTAGTGATAATACCTAGACACAAGTGTAACAGAGTATTGAAATGGAGTTCAGTTGCAGTGTAGCTGATAATAACGGTTTGTGATTGGTTAGTATTTGAGTAGAGAAATCATTGGGGACTAATGATCTAAATTCTAACATATATATATGTATTATTATCATCACTATTGACCTACTTCAAACCTAATATCACTATTCTATACAACATCTCTTTTACTAAAACTCTGTGTCTAAGGGTGAATTAATATTATGGAAATAAGGGAAAGTAGAAGTTGTAACTGTGGGAACACTGAGTTAGGAAGCATCTGTTCTCGAATTCCAACAAGAAGTAGTTTTATTTTCACCAGTTTTTGATTGGGGTGTGTTCATTTGAAGTTTCAACAACTGTATTTCTGCTTTTAGTTTGCAAATGAGATATATTTGTGAAACTATTGCTTCTTCATTGAGTGCTGAGTAATCTTCAATTTTGGAGGGTTGTGGTGGAGAAAAAGGTATGGAGATAAAATTATTGTTAATTGTGGATACACTGTCTGATGCATCTGATAAAAATAAATCTTTGGCTTGTAAACTAAAAGTTGGAGCCAGTTATAACTAGGTAGGTTTTATGTGAGACTAATTATTGTAACTTAAAGTAATTCTTTAAGTGAGGTAAAAGCATCTACAGCCGTTTCAGCAAATATTCAGTAGCTATATGAATTTTACTGGCACCATTTGTTACTTAATTGCAATATTTATCAGCCGTATGCAAATTCTTTAACTAAACGCATGTTAAAAAAATATTCATCAAATGTGTAACTCACTCAATAACTACTAGGGCATCCATTTCATACTTCAACTCATACACACACATCCTCAATAACATGGCACAAAGATTTATGCACATTATAGATGAACTAAAATCTATTGAAGAAGAATAAATCATATTTAGAGATATTTTAGAGTCAATGAAATCAAGTAATAAAGCCCATAAGAAATTATTTATTAATTTCTATTGCATTGATGGGCATCACCAGCTTATGAAAGACTACTGTAATACAAATAGCACCTACAACTCAACTATGTTTCACCGCCATTTTTGCATTGGTAAAACTGTATTTCTTTAAATTTCTAACAATATATAGCTACATAATATGTATATTGGACACAGAGGACTGTACGTCAAATGTGAAACACTTGGGTTTCTCGCTAATGCTTATCCATGACAAAGCAAGTTGTTCTTCTTGGGGGTGTCAATTAGGAGACCTTTTTTTCCTAGATTTGGTCAACATTAATGAGTTATTATTGAGCTATTATAGATGAGAAGGTGTGGCTGAAGTGTTTAATGCAAATATATGTAGTAATTGAATGAATAGTAGTGGCTATTGTTGTGTGAAGTGAGGGCGAAAAAATGGATAAGTAATTAATGAGGCGCGTCTGGCTTCAGTAGGTAATGGTTGAGTCAAAAAAAAGTGGTGCAAGGTTTTGGCAATCACAGAAGCTACTCAAGCAACTTTTCTCATTTGATTATATGGCTACAGAATAAATTAGTTACTAGAGTCCAATTGAGCAACGATTGGGGAATAAGTTGGTAAAATATGCATACCGAACCACTTTACCCACACAGCTGGAGATGCTCTAAGTGACTAATGAGAGCTTAAAGCAATTCTTTAAGCAAGATAATAGAGTTTTCTCTTAACAGAGTGAAATAGCTGAAGAATGTGTTAAGTCACTAGGACTATGTACTTAGTTATGTGTGCAAATGTATATAGACTGTAGTCGCAGCATCTCCTATTCTCCGGTTCTTTCTGGAGTTCTATAGGCTGACACCGTGCTATAGGTTATGGGCTGTACTCGCGGGCACTGAAATGTTAGCCAACCAGCAACTCCACTAGCGTTAGCGACACTAGGAGCGCTAGTAACCAAAAAAACCGCCAGCGCATGTCTGAAAAAGACTTACCAAAAACTTCCCGCGCTGGTAAAGAAAGTAAAAGAAAGATACAATAACAATGATTTTAACTTTAAAGGTTTACCACTATTAATGTAAATACGATTTTATAATTTAATTCTAAGGAAATATCGAACCAAATACCCAACTCCTTTTATATCCTTTGTTCCTCCTCGCATTGACCTCCCTTCCATCGCACCATTCCCATCCCATTGACCATTACTAACATACACTTAGACCCTCTTTGCTGAATATCCGTCCATGCTCAATTTACCCCTTTTTAATTAATTAACAAAACTTTAATGAAAACTACTACTGTACTACTTCGTTGAACCTAGCGCTGTGCGTCGCTTATTGAAAAGGACTAAGGTACCCCATTGGGAGATTGACTAATTTAGATTTAGAGTTTAGGCTAGCGCAGTTAAATAGTAAGTACACAAAGGAAAATCGCAGTTGCTATGGAGAATTGCTTTCTGCGCTTCGAGTATAGATTTAGGACTCGATATTATTGATTTAATGAGTTGATTTCGCCTCGAGTGTCACGTGGCGCATGACAGATGCCCGGGTATAAAAAATTGCAAACTCCGTTGAGCTTGAGCCATCTTCCCACACTAATTTCCCTTTTCTAATACTTTTTTCCCTCACCTCTTAATTACTTATTCTTATAATGAACTGCCCCACTCCCACACCTACGCCTCCACACCCTAAAGCGGATGGGGGAATAATCACACAACAGTTTTCACAGACTTGCACGGCTTGTGAAAGCATGGAATATTTCTGTGTCAAAAGTATGGTGACTCGAGGCCCTTGCCAGAAATGCAAGTTTTGCCGTTGGCAGCGAGTGGTGTGCGATGTGTTGGCGAAGAACGCGGAAATCGAAAAACGATTTACCAAAACTAAGTTTTAGGTAGTTCCGAAAACCAAGGAGGTGGTCGAAGACATTTGGGATGTCTTGATCGAAGATGAACAATCGGTGGGGGAAAATGATAAGGAGTTAAACAACGAGATCTCAACCTGGGTAACCCAGGCCACGAGTTCGAAGCGAGGTGTTGAGGAAGAAGTCGACGAGTTGGTGGAGGAGGATGAAGATGAAGTCCCTGTTCCAGGGCGGGCACCCAAGAAACAACGGGTGGTCATCGAGGACGATGAGGAAGAGAGAGAGGTAGAGGTCGAAGTGACGCCAAGGTTATTTCTAGAGCCTGACCCCATCTTCGAGGTAAGTTTTTATTTGTTTATTTTAAGGATGAAGTTACTGATGAGTTTTTTTTTTTTTTTTTTTTTTTTTTTTTAGACATTGAATAACCTTGAAGAGCTGATTGCGGAGCCTGTGTCGGTTATACCAACTGAGGCACACCCTTCGGCCACGGAGGTAGTTGAAGAGCCCGAAGACACCCTGGACCAGGTGTGGTTGAAGAAACCTTGTCAAGGTCGACGAGTAAGGTTTGCAGAAGAACTATGTGGGGAGGTCGACACTATTATCGACGCTGCTTCCTTCGACGTGGCAGAGGAGCTCTTGGAGATGGGAGAGGTGGTTCCGGTAGGAGAGGAGGAGGTATTTGAGAAATGCAGGAAGGAGATAAGGGTAGTTTTGGAGAAAATGAAAAGATTGGTTCGAGAGAAGTTGAAAGAAAAGATTTGAAATGAAAAGGAGATGTAAAGAAGTAGAAAAAGAAAATTGTATTTTAGTTTTATTTTATTTTTATTTTATTTTATTATGATTATTATTTTTTTTTTTATTGTAGGTGAATGTTATTAATTTTATAAGATTTGAGAGAGAGAGAAAAAGAAAAAAAGAAAAAAAAGAAGTTTAAAATAAAAAATTTTAGAATTTGAAAGAAGAATTTAAAGAAAGAAAAAAGGTTGTTTAATTGAAGGAAGTTTTAGTGTTTTAAAAGGAAAATTTTATGTAAGAAAAGAGAGAGAAAAAAACAGTTTTGTGATTGAGATGAGTTTGTTAAATTGAGGATTTTTAAATTTTTTTTTTTTTTTTTTTGAAATTTTAGTTGAAAAGAGAGGAAGAAGAAAGAAAAGAAAAAAAAACAGAATTTAGAATTTAAGAGAATTTAAAAAGAAGAATTATTTGTTTCGAAGAATTATTATAGGGAGATTTAGAGGTTGAAGTTAAGTTCGAGGAAATGGTCGTGTCATACAAGATTTGATGATTCGAAGGAAAGAAAATTTTTAAAAGAGAGAATAAATTTTTTGGAAGAGAAATTTTTGAAGAGAATTTAAATTTTAAGAAAAGAATGTATTTAAAGAATTGAAAAAGAAAAGAAAGAAAATATTTAGAGAGATTTATGAGTTTTTTATTTTATTTTATTATTTATGTTTTATTCTATTTATTTTATTTTATTTTATTTTATTTTATTTTATTTTATTTTATTTTATTTAATTTTAATTTTGATTTTATTTTATTTTATTTTATTGTATTTAATTTTAATTTTGATTTTGATTTTAGTTGGTTTTGGAGGAAATTTTATAGAAGGAGAAGAAAGAAAAGAAGAGAGAAAAAAGAAAACAAGGCTAAGAAATTTAAGAGGTGTTTTAGATTTTAAAGAAAGAAAGAAAAAGAAAAGAAAATTTTAAATAAAGAAATTTTAAGGTTTTGGTTTTAAAGGATATTTCAAATGAAAAGATTTTAGGAGTTCAGGAGCATTAGAAACATTGATGGCTGGTTCCCAGGATGTTTTGTCTGAGTCATTGAGGAAGCCTTCCCATTCCACGAGGTATTGAAGTTTCCCCTTGCGTATTCTTGAATCAAGGATATGACTTACTTCCCATTCTAGATGATCTTCTACTTCGACCCGTTCCAGAGGGGGTTGGTTCTTGCCCGGGTATATTTCTCGAGCCAGTTCCAGGAGAGATACATGGAAAACAGGGTGAATCGCCTGCCATTTAGGAGGTAACTTGAGTCGAAATGCAGTTTTAGAGACTTCAGAGTCGATTTCAAATGGTCCCAAGCGCTTTTCAGCCAGTTTCTTTGATGGTCTTGTTGTTCGAATGTTTCGTGCTTCAAGCCATACTTTGTCGCCTGGTTTAAAGGAAGGAGCAGATTGTCGATGTTTGTTGGCCTGTTCCTTGTATCTTCGAATCGCTGATTCCAAATTTGTTTTAAGTTCTTCTTGGAGTCGTGATATAGTTCGAAGATAATGTTCCGCAGGATGATTAGTTCCTACATGGATTGAGTTGAATCGAGGATGTCGTCCATAAATGGTTTCAAAGGGAGATTGTCGTGTCGAAGAATGAGTCGAGTTATTATAAGCAAATTCGGCCAATGGTAACCATGTGGTCCAATTGTCTTGTTGGTAACTGACATACATTCGAAGATATTGTTCGAGGATTTGGTTAACTCTTTCTGTTTGACCATTGGTTTCAGGGTGATAGGCCGTGGAGAGGCTCCTCGTAATATTGAGTTGTCAACACAGTTGGGTCCAGAATGTGGATACAAACAATGAGCCTCTATCTGAAATAATATCATTTGGTAAGCCGTGTTTGGAAAATACATATTCTAGAAACAATTTTGACAAATCTTCTGCTGTAGCAGTAGTAGTGGTTTTAATAAAAATAGACATTTTTGAGAATCTATCTACTATTACTAATATAGCATCAAAATCATTAGAAATAGGAAGTTGAGAAATGAAATCCATCGATAAAGATTCCCAAGGTTTAGAGGGAATAGGAAGTGGTTGAAGCAACCCATGCTTCCGGTGACGGGGAGCCTTATTCCTATTACATTCGTAACAAGCTTTTATATAAGCCTTGATTTCCCTGGTCATACCTGGCCAGAAGAAATCCCTCGCTATTAACTGGTAGGTTTTATCAACCCCAAAATGACCAGCTAATGGAGAATTATGTCGACTGTTGAAAATCCATAATTTTATCTCATTGTTGTTGGGTATGACTACTCTACCTTTGAAGACTAATAGACCTGATTCAATACTAAATCTTTTGGCCCCTTGCTTCGAGAGTATTTTGTCTTTTAACCCTAAACAATAATCGTCCTTCAATTGAGCTTCGAGGATGTTGGATAGTGGATTTCGAAAAGATTGAATTGTCATCGAATTAAGTTGATGAGTCGTTAACATTGATTTGTTGAAGATTGATTGCACATTTGCTGGGTTCTTGTCAGCAAATGCGTCCCCCCGCTGTGGGTAAACGTCGTCCCGACATGACAAGATATCTGGGACAATGCAGTTTTTTCCTGGGCGATAGGAAATAGAGAAAGAAAATTCAGACAAAAATTCAGCCCACCTGGCTTGACGCCTGGTTAACACTTTAGAAGACATGAAGTATTTCAAAGCATTATGATCTGTTAAAATTTGAAAAGGACTATCTAGGCTGAGAAGAAAAGAACGCCATTTTTTAAGACAATGGATAATAGCTAAAAGCTCTTTGTCATGAATTTCATAATTTAATTCTGCGGCTATGAGTTTGCGTGACTCAAAAGCAACAGGATGAAACAAATTTGTTTCAGGATTTAATTGGGAGATGACCCCTGCAATAGCATAATTGCTCGCATCTGTCTCAACTATTGTTGAGGCAGAAAGATCAAAATGTCGAAGAATTGGGGCTCTGGTGAACGCCGTTTTTAGTGCTTCGAATTCCTTTCGTGCTGTAGAAGTAAAAACAAAAGGAATATCTTTTCTAAGAAGAGAAGTAAGATTGGAAATAGTTTTAGAGTAATCTTTAATAAATCTTCTATAGAAGTTTGCAAAACCCAAAAATCCTTGGAGTGATTTAATATTTTTGGGCTCAGGCCATTCCAGGATTTTCTGGACTTTTTTGTCATCCATGACTAAACCGTCAGTGGATAACATAAAAACCAAAAAATCAATTGATTTGAGGTGGAATTCGCATTTATTATGCTTGGCGTAGAGACCATGATCTCGAAGACGATTTAGGACCTGTCGAACATGATGAATATGTTCATCCAGTGTTTTGGAGAATATTAAAATATCATCTAAATAGACTACTACAAATTGTTCAACAACATCTTGAAAGATATCATTAACAAAAGTTTGAAAAGTTGAAGGTGCGTTACATAATCCAAAAGGCATAACTAAATATTCAAAACTACCAAATCTAGTGCGCATTGCAGTCAGTGGTTCATGACCTTTCGCAATGCGAATAAGATTGTAAGCGCCTCTAAGATCAATTTTAGAAAAGAAATTAGCACCATTGAAAAGGGTAAGAAGTAATGACATAGGAGGAACAGGATATGCATTCTTCTTAGTGACTGTGTTGAGCTTTCTATAGTCAACACACAACCTAAGACTACCGTCTTTCTTTTTTACAAAGAGGACAGGGGAGCCAGTTGGAGATTTACTGGCTCTGATGAAACCTTTGGCTACATACTCTGTAATGTAGTCTCAAAGAACTTGAGATTTGTCCTTCGATAAAGAATAGACAGGACCTGCCGGAGGTACTGGGCCTATTAACTCTATTTGATGGTTGTAGGGTGGATGAGGTGGTAACTTATTGGCCTTGCGGATTGAGAAAACATCGAGGAAATCGTGGTAGATTTCCGGTAGAGTTGATTTGATGGCTTCAACGTTGATTTGGTCGTCCTCTTCATCTTCGAGAAAATCTGTCGAGGGGATACCTGTATTGAGAGAGCAGAATTCAATTACTTTGAGGCAATTTAAATACTCTTCGAGTGAAGTCATCGAGCTAGAAGGGTTAGCCAATCGCTCATTTAAAGAAGGATCAGATGCTTGCAAGTCATCTGGCAGAGACTTGTCCTCTAGCAGGACGTTGTCAGGCGGGTTGTTTAACTCCCTATTGACCTGCATTGAAGAATCAGAAATATACTTAGAGCGTGGGGTGATCAATCCCCTAGTCCAATCAATTTTGGGATTCCAATGCGTTAAAAAGTCATGGCCAAGAATGGTATTGTCCATCCTTGGGGCGTCCAAGACTGATAATTCCCACTTGAAGGGGGGAAAGTTCGGAAAGTTGAAAACCCATAAAACTTTCTTACTTACCCAATATTTGGGTTCCTCTGATTCGACCAAATAGATTGGAGTTTGATCGATATCTGTAAATGTTAGTTGAAGCTTCTTGGCAAAAGATAAACTAACAAAAGAAATTGAAGCTCCAGAGTCTATAAGACAACTGAAGGGGATATCCTCCTTAAAAAGAATGAATCTCAAGCGGTTTAAGGCAACTCCAGTCCTTAAGACATGGAGGTTCTGTGCACTGGGAGAGATAAGATAGTTTGCTTTGCACACAAGTAAACTATCTACTAGTTTTTTGACTTCAAACTAGTACCTTCTCTTTCCTTCAACTTTACACAGTCTTCCAACTTGTGCTTACCCCCACAATACATACATAACCCATTATCTGCTCGTCTTTTCCTCTCAGCTTCTTTAAGTTCCCCTTTAGGATCCAGTACTTTGCTGATATCGCCTGGGGTCGAGCCTTTTGGTCGAGGTTTATCCTTTCCCTTATTGGGTTTGGATTGAGTCGAGGAGGATTGATTTGGTCGTGGGTGTGAAGAAGGTCCCAATTTAAAATTTAGGCCTTGAGATTTGTTGGCATATCGACGATGTTGAAGTCGTCCTTGATAAACGACATCAAGTTCAAGGGTTTGATTCATTAAGTCCGTTAAAGTAGTCATCTTCTGACCGTGAAGATTTAATTGATCTAGAATCCTCGAAGGAAGTCCTTTCTTGAAATGATACTTAAGGGCAGCATCATTCCAACCTACTCGAGTTTGAAGTGCTCTGAAGTTCGAGATATATTCAGAAGCCTTACCATTATCACTCATGCGAAGAAAATCAAGTTCAATTTCCGCGTTGTCCGTTTCATTAGGGTCCCCAAACATCGTAAAAAGTTGGTCCTCGAACTTTTCCCAATTATTGATAAGTAAGTGGGTTTCTGTCGAAGAAAGCATGAGTAGATAAGGTTCGAACCATCTTGCTGCTTTCCCGGCTAGGAATGAAGAAGCGTAAACAACCTTTGATTGGTCGCTGTTAAAGTTTCGAGGGTCATTATGGAACAGTAGCTTGCAGGTTTGCAAGAAGGGTCGCAATCTGTCGGGGTGATCTCCGTCGAATTTGTCAGGAGATTTCATAGAAGGAGTTTTGAACTTAGATCCCTCTGAAGATGTTGGATTTGAAAGGGTTTTCATGAAAAGTCTCATGAAATCTTCCAGAGAGTTAGATGGTCCAGGCTCTGAGGATTGGCCAGAAGGGTGATTGGCAGGGGCGGATGGTGCCTCGTGCATTGTATCCTCTCCTTCTTCTTCATCACTAGAATCCTCAAAATCTTGTGGAATGTCTTCTACAGATTGAACTGAATGTTGCCGTTCCATAAGGTTGAGTGGTTCCAAAGAGTGAGTGCGAGAAACAGACCTTGTGGCTGTTGGCCTGCCTCTAGCGCGAGCTCTAGTAGTAGCGCCCGTAGGAGGAGTGCGTTGAACAGGTGCCATTTAAAATTTTAGAAACACCTAAAAGGACGTAGTAGTGCAAAGAATGAGAACTACGGAGAATTAAATTATACTGTCACCGGACGACCTACGCACAAGGTCAAGGATGTTCCTGAAAGTGAGATGAGGGATTTTAGAAACTTCTTCGAAGCACAGAGGAATGATTCGAGGAAATGATTCAAAGGTCACTCGAAGTAATAGCTATAGGTTCGAGGTTTGTTCGAGAAGAATTATAAACTAGTTTCAAAGGTAATAGTAATTCTTAAAATCTCACAAAGGGTTGGAAAACTCAATAATCAAAGATTTAGGATTTAAAAATGAATATTGAGGAAATAAAAGAAAGATACAATAACAATGATTTTAACTTTTAAGGATTTACCACTATTAATGTAAATACGATTTTATAATTTAATTCTAAGGAATATCGAACCAAATACCCAACTCCTTTTATATCCTTTGTTCCTCCTCGCATTGACCTCCCTTCCATTGCACCATTCCCATTCCATTGACCATTACTAACAAACACTTAGACCCTCTTCACTAAATATCCGTCCATGCTCAATTTACCCCTTTTTAATTAATTAACAAAACTTCAATGAAAAAACTACTGTAATATTTCGTTGAACCTAGCGCTGTGCGTCGCTTATTGAAAAGGACTAAGGTACCCCATTGGGAGATTGACTAATTTAGATTTAGAGTTTAGGCTAGCGCAGTTAAATAGTAAGTACACAAAGGAAAATCGCAGTTGCTATGGAGAATTGCTTTCTGCGCTTTGAGTATAGATTTAGGACTCGATATTATTGATTTAATGAGTTGATTTCGCCTCGAGTGTCACGTGGCGCGTGACACTGGCATAGAAGGCTTGGCCATACCAGTGAAAACACAATTTGCACTATCATCAGAACTGGAATTGGTGCAGGCTTGCCCCTCTCTATGCCACCAGGTAAGATTGACTGTGAAGATTGCTTAATAGCCAAAAGTACAAGAAAGCCATCAGCAACACGGGAATCAAGGCCAGAATCAATGATGAGCCTTATTGTTGGAGACCTGGTTGGCCCTATGGACCCCACTGTTAATGGGGAAAGCTAGGCGGCGATGTTTAGAGAAATTTCAACTTCCTATGGTGAGGTATTTTTGCTCAACTCCAAATCTGAGGCCACAGCTGCTTTTGTCACTTTTTATAAAAAGCTAGAAAATGTTACTGGTGAGAAATTACAAGCATTAAGAACCGATGGGGGGGAAATGCACAGTAAACAGATGGCTCAGATCCTAGCTGACATTGGAGCTACACATGAAATCACATGTCCTCACCATCATGAACAAAATGGATCAGCTGAACGTTTCAACAGAACTGTCGGTGACATTGCCAGGACAATCTTACTAGCAAGTGAACTACCTGAATGTTTCTGGGGCCTTTCTTACAAATGGGAAGCTCATGTTCACAACCGGCTCCCAAATGTCAAGACTGGTGACAAAACTCCTCTGAAGCTCATGTAAAATTGTGACCCAACTTACTTAAACCTCAGAATATTTGGTGAAACAGCTTTTGTCCATATCCATAAAGAAACTAGACGTAAACTGGATCAACGAGCTTTGATTTGTAAGTGTATAGGTTATTCTCTGAATAATGCAGGTTGGATTTTTTGGCACCCAGAATCGAAATCCTTTTTTGAATCTTCTATGGCTGTTTTCCCTGGTGAAAAACTTCCTGCTCACAAAGCTGCCTATCAACCACCACCATCAAAGGGCTCTCTAGATCATATCCTCAATAATATGAAACTAGGTGATTTCAAGGATGAGGAAACTCTTATCTCTCAGGAAAAAGCTGTACATGAAACTGTTAAAAAAGGTTTGTCCCAATCATCCATTATTCCCAGAACACATCTGCAAGCTATGGTCTCACCTGACAGTCACAAGTGGGACCAAGCTTGCAAAAGGGAACTGCTAAACATGAAAGACATGGATGTATGGTATGAGGAAACGCTCCCCCCTGGCGCCAAGCTCACCAATGCAAAATGGGTCTTTACAATCAAAAATCCCTCTTCCAAAATTCCAATCTACAAGGCACGATATGTAGCTAAAGGTTTTATACAACAGTACGGTATTGATTTTACTGACACCTTTGCCCCAACTGCTACTTTCGCTTCACAACGCATTCTCCTCACTTTAGCAGCTTATCAAAAATGGCCTGTCAAATCATTTTATGTCACTGCTGCTTACCTTCACAGTCCAATTGATGAAGCAATTTGGGTACGACCTCCTGAAGGTTATCAGCTACGTGACGGTGGCAATGCCTTACGCTTAAAGAAAGCCCTCTATTGTACCAAGCAAGCGGCAAGATTCTGGTGGCTCCATATAGCCAGCAAATTGGACGCCCTGGGGTATAAGGCAAGTCTGTACGATAAAAGTTTCTATGTTCTTAGGAAGAGGGATTGTTTGGGTGTGATATGGATACATGTTGATGATGGTATAGTTACTGGTAGTAGTGAGGAGGTGTTGAAGTGTTTGGAAGATGGTTTGGATGGTAGATTGAAGGTAAAATGGAATGATAATATTGATGGTAAAGTAGGTGTTTCTATCAAAGAAGTTCCAGAAGGTTTTGATCTACACAATTTTCAGCTCATTGACAAGATCCTACGAACTCATAACCCATCTGGCTTGACCACAAGATCACCCTTACCAAACAACTTGGAAATCACCACGGCAAAAGATGAAGAGGTAGCTATAGAGACAACTAAATATCTCTCCATTCTATGTGCTCTCAGTTATGTGGAAGTTGCAACTAGACCAGATCTGACATTCCCAGTCAATTTTTTAGCACGCTTCTCCTCCAAACCTAATGCCACCCACTGGATTGCTCTCAATCACCTCCTTAGATATGTTCAACACACCACTACCCTTTGTCTTCACATCCACCCTGACCGTAACTCACCACTTGAGCTTCTATCTTTTTCTGATTCCACTTGGAATAACAAAGAATTCTCAAGAGATCAAAGTGGACACCTGCTACTACTTAACTCTTGCCCAATTGTTTGGACATCAAGGCGCCAGTTGACAGTAAGTGACTCATCATGCACAGCTGAATATGTGGCACTTGGTGGTGGTATGAAAGACGCAATTTGGATCTCAAACTTGCTCAAAGATATCTTCCCTGATATCCCCCCTATCAAGATCTTCTGTGACAACAAAGGTGCAATCGCCAATGCAAAAGATAACCCTGGCAACAAGCGGACACGGCATGTGGATAGGTGTTTCTATATTGTGAATGAACAACTCTTTCTAAAAAAAGCAACGTTGGAATGGGTTCCCACAGCTCAAATGCTGGCATATATACTCACTAAATCACTGGGCCCATCTCTGACAATGCTTAGAAGGAAAGATGTCTGTGTGTGGTGATGGGGTTATTTTCTCTTTTTCTCTTTCTTTTTCCTTGCCTTAATATTTATTTATTTTTCATTTCATTTTATTGTTTATGGAGTTGGTTATTTTACATGGGGGGGATATCAGTAATATTTTTCATAACTAAGTGGGGGGGATGTTAAGTCACTAGGACTATGTACTTAGTTATGTGTGAAAATGTATATAGACTGTAGTCGCGGCGTCTCCTATTCTCCGGTTCTTTCCGGAGTTCTATAGGCTGACACCATGCTACAGGTAAAGTAATAAATCATTTGGTTCTTTCCGGAGTTCTATAGGCTGACACCGTGCTACAGTATGTGACTAAGTGTGTAAGAGCAATTTAAAATTTTAAGGATTAGATTAAAGTATTTGTGCTTATGTATTTCGGATCAAAATGACTATGGTAGCAGTGTCAGCGCTTCGTCCGGAGTGAACCGGAGTTAGCCACGTCGGCTGCACCACAGGTTTTATACAACATATACTATGTACATAACACATAATCACTAAGTATACCATAATATTACCATAACACCCCCCCTCTTAGTGATTTCCCTATTGCCTTATATTAGGTATAGACCAAAAGATAGGAAGTAGGAAAGAAATAATAAGTTAATGAAATGAAATAAGAATAAAAGAAAAGCGTTTGAAAAGTTAAATATATCATATGGGTAATCAACTAATAGACGCCCAGCAAGTGTTTTTTATCTCTCCAAATATTAGAGCCCAGGTTCTTCGTCAGTAGATCCGCTACCTGATCATTTGAAGCTACCCATTCAATTGATATTTCCTTACGATGGACCTGTTCATTGACAAAGTAAAAATCCCGGTCCACGTGTCTACTCCTTTTATCTGATGGATTATCCGTAGCTACCACTATGGCTCCTTTATTGTCACATAATAATTTTGTCGGACCATGACATAAATTAACTTCTCGTAGTAGATTTCGCATCCATAACGCTTGGCGAGTAGCATTTGACATAGCCATCAATTCAGAATGAAGTGAGGCAGTGGCTACTCGTGATTGACGTTTGGATTGCCATAGTATGAGACAATTGTTAACCAGGAGTATGTGGCTACCTGTCGCTCTGGCGAATTCTCCCCCCCATGTTGCGTCACAATAAACTTTGGTGGACGGTTTATCTTGAATCGTAGGGAAGAGATGTAGCTTCAGATCTTTTGTGAATTGTAGGTATCGTAAGAGATGACAAAGTGCATCCCATTCAGCTTTACCTGGTCTTGATGCATAACGTGCCAGGAAGTTGACAGGGTACGCTAAGTCAGGTCTTGATCCTGCCACAAGGTAAGATAAGGAGCCGATAATAGATAAAAATTTTAGAGGTTCAATAGGGTCGTGGGATTTTTCTTGGAGAGATGTGAGCGTTAAACCTGTCGGCAGAGGGGAATGTGATTTTAAACCCGTTGCATTGTGCTCCGTTAGGACTTTGTTGACCAGTCCTGGTTGATGAATCGTGAAGCCCTTATTGCACCTAGATACTGCCAGTCCCACTATGGAGGAAATATTATCAGACCACTTAATTGTTAAATATTTCCCCATGTCAATTTCTAGCATTTTCAATACCTGTTCATTACTACCCATTACCACCCCATCATCCACGTGAATCCATAGCATACCTGTTAAACCCTCTTTTGACATGATGTAGACACTGGTGTCTTGATTGCTTGATTTGTAGCCAATTCTCTCTAAAATACCGCTAAGATGCTTCCACCAGCAGCGTGCTGCTTGCTTAGTGCCATAGAGTGCTTTCTTCAGTCGACACACATGAGTAGGGTTAGCGGATGTGAAACCCTCCGGTTGAGCAATGTAGATTTCCTCATCAAGGTCGCTGTGAAGATATGCTGCTGTAACGTCAAATGTTTTAACAGGCCATTGATAAGTTGCTTCCAGGGTGAGAATCAACCTTAAGGATGCAAAGGTTGCAGTTGGGGCAAACGTCTCGTTAAAATCAATGCCTGGTATCTGCTTAAAGCCTTGTGCAACATATCTAGCCTTGTGTTTAATGATTTTACCATACTCATCTCTTTTCAACGTAAAGACCCACCTAGCTCCTGTTGTAGATTTTCCAGGTGGTAACGGCACTACATCCCAGACGTCCATGTTTGACATATTACGCAGTTCTTCTTGACATGCTTGCTCCCATTTGTCAGCATCACTGCGTTTCATGGCTTGTTTGTAGGTCCGAGGTATACGGTCAGATAGGTCCATGGAGTTATTAGTTATATATTCTACTAAAGAGTCCTGAGCGGAAATAGTCTCCTCTGCAGAGAAATCTCCAAAATTCAAACCATTGAGAATGAATGTCAAATCACCTTTTGAAGAGAGGTCGGTGTTGTATGGCTTATTGAAATGTACATCTTCAGCTTCAGTGCCTTCGTCAATGAACTTGACCATGGCTGATTGAACAAATGAATTAGATGTAGGATGCCAAAAAACCCAACCTTTTCCACCATCAAGGAAGCCTACTACCCTGCATCTCATTGCTCTTGCTTCCATCCTGGTTCTCTTTTCCGTTGGTATATGGACATATGCCCATTGACCAAAAATCTTTACAGGTGTCAGGTCTGGGATCTGTTGAAAAATAATCTGATAAGGGGTGCTATCAGTCACTCGTACGTTTGGTAACCTATTGTGAATAAACGAAGCCCAACAATAAGCCAGGGTCCAGAATGTGTTAGGGAGTTTTGATGCTAGGAGGATGGTGCGCGCAATTTCACCAATAGTCTCATTGAAACGTTCTGCCATTCCATTTTGTTCATGGTGGTATGGCATGGAGTGTTCATGGAGAATACCGTTGGCGGATAGGAATTCTGAGAATCGCTTGTTCATATATTCTTTGCCGTTATCTGTCCTCAGAATTTTCAGGCGGCGATTAGTTATATTTTCCAGGCGATTTTGAAAGGTGATGAAAGCATCTAAGACATCAGACTTTTTTCTTAGAATAAATACCTCGCCATAAGTTGAATGACATTCTCTAAAGGTTGCGACATATATTTTGCCCGCATCCGTTATGTCCACCATAGGACCAACCAGGTCAGAGACAATGACATCCATGAGCCCATGATTACGTTTTGCCGCAATGCAGGTGTTTCTTCTCTTGCTTTTTGACACAGCACATATATCGCAGTTCAATCGGCAATGGGGTATGTGTTTCGGGACACCGTGACATAGGCTTTTCTTGGCAATCCTTTGAAGAGTTCTCATACTCGTATGTCCAAGTCGCCGGTGCCAATCCATTAATGAGTTCGGAACTGCTTTAGGGTACGGAATATCAGTCATAGTCTTTGGTACAAATGGGGCAGGCAGGGTGGCCGATGACAAAGAGTTGAAATAATCAATTGCAAAGCTATTAATATCTAGACTGCTAGGGTACACTAGATTTATAGACCATCTGCGATCTGATATAGACAATGGAGCCACAAATAGAATTTTTGAATCTTTTTTAACAACAAAATCATGATCATCGTTAAATGTAAGAGAAATATTATTTTGTAATAGGTCAAAAGGAGATATCAGCGTTGATTTTGCTTTATCACAGTAAAAAACATTTTTAATTGTAACTAATTCGTCATTTTCCCCTTTTATTAAAATGTCGCCATACCCAGTGATAAAAGCAGCAGCCATATCAGTAGCCGTTTTAACAGATACTGGTACATTTAACTTTTGGAAGTTAGAAAGCAAACGTACGTCTCCTGTAACATGATGCGTTGCTCCTGTGTCAAAAATCCCCTTGGATCCGTCAGCATCTAAAATGTTTAACCATTCATCGCTGCCAAGGTCCAATTCGTTTAATGAGGTGGTGAGAACATCAAGGGCCGAAGAGTCAATTTTGTTAAGGCGAACTTTTGATGTCGCTTGCTTTCCTTTTCTTTCGCTCAAGGACTTTCTGATGGTTCCAAGGGCATTTCTGGCTTGTTGTAATCTTGCCTCTCGTCGAGACCAGACATTGCAGTTAAAAGCCGATCTGTTACCATTGTAAGGACATGTTTGCCAGAAATGTTCTGATGAACGGCACATGCGGCACGAATATTCGGGGGGTTTCCCATCAGGACGATAACTGTCCATTTTTCCTCTTTTGAAACCGAGGGCAGATATCTCTTCAGCGTCAATAGATGTTTCTAGGGCAGTGGACGGGATTGAAGTTGGAATCGACATGTTTTTTACTGTATTTTGTAATGCCGTAAGCATATCGTCAAAGGATGGTTGGGAGATGTCTTTTCTTAGTTCAAAATGTTTATTAATTTCTGCTGACACATTCGACACTGAGACGGGTAATAGGAGTTGAAGGAGAATTGCTCCTAGTTCGTCATAGCCTAGGACAAAACCAGATCTTTTCAGAGCGTCAAGGGTGTTTTTGATTGTGTCGGCATGGGTCATGGAGTCGGTGAACGGTGAGGATTTAATTTTCAGTAGATCGTTGAATAAAGACATTCTTGCAGTGTGAGTTGCTGTTTCAAATTTTGATGATAGTACCTTGTAGGCATGGAAACAGGTAGTACCCACATCAATGAAGATCTGCAATTTCTCCTCAATAGTGAAGTATATAATGTGCCAGCACATTTCGTCTTCAAACGCATTGGTGGCATTGGTTATCGCATTTGCCTGTGTAATGTATTTCATCGACCTGACTCGTCGTTGCATAAATAGTGAGATGCTTTTATGCCACGTCTGCCAGTTTGATCCATCACTTTTTAATTTAGGCGTATGCTTCACTTGCGATAGAATATCATCGATAACAACGCCACAGTCCTTCCCTTTGTATTCAACGATGGGATGCTCTTGTTCCGGGCGCATAGACATGATAGGACGGGAGTTTGGAAGATGCGGAGTAATAGAGGTATGCGGTTGTTGAGTGGCGGGTGGGGATATTGGAGGTTCAATGTTAGATTCCGCAGAGTCAAAAAAGGGTCGAGCTGTTCCAGTACTCGATAACGAAGAAGTAGCTGGTGGAGAGGTTGTGATAGTTGAGGAAAAAGAGCGTGAGCGTCGGCGGTCACGAGTGTCGACTTTGGAGATATGGGGAGGTAAGTCTAGATTTTTAAGTTCCCTAGATAGGAGAGGTTTTTCGCGTTGAATTTTGGGTCTAGATTGGAATGGATTGGAGGTATTTGGGTCGGCTGGCATGAATTAAATGCCAAGGTGAGGATCGTGCGTCGAGGTTTAATCGGACGCCGGGAGGAGGCACTTTTAACGAGGGACTAGCTCAGGGCACACGAGAAGGATTCCGGGAATATACAAGATTCAAATTACTGCTAGTAATCAATCAGGGACAGCCCATAACCTATGGTAGCAGTGTCAGCGCTTCGTCCGGAGTGAACCGGAGTTAGCCACGTCGGCTGCACCACAGGTTTTATACCACATATACTATGTACATAACACATAATCACTAAGTATACCATAATATTACCATAACAATGACAAACACAAGATTAAATTGCTGAAGTAAAAAACAAGAAAGATACCTGCTTTATAAGCTCAAAGTTTAATAGATTATCTACTTGTTGGAACATAAGAGAAATGATAGGTACAAATTAGGTTAGGGCACATTGTCACCCGTATGTATATAGTTAGCCTACCGCACTCGGGTGGTCTCTATCCATTCCGGAGTAGAGACCGACGAGACTTACCCTAGTCTATCCCGGGTTGCGGTATAATAGGTTAGTACAAGTAATGTTATCCATTCCGGAGTAGAGACCGACGAGACTTACCCTAGTCTATCCCGGGTTGCGGTATAATAGGTTATGGGCATTTAGTTGCGCTGCGCATACCTTTGTTTACCTACCGTGTAAAAGTCTTGCAGTTCTCATTTTTGGATGGTACTTACGAGATCCGGCACACACACATCATCACCATCGTCACCATCATCACCATTCCCACCACCAACATCACCAACATCATCATCTTCACCATCTTTATCTGCGTTATCATTGACGCATCTTGAAAACATCATGGAACAATCGGCATCTTCCACAAATAAAGGAAAAGCGAAATCCGAAAGAGCTCCTCACCAAGGAATCGAATTCTTACTTCGGGGCGAACATTATTATAAGTATGAAGAAGAACTCAGAAAACGAGCTGAAAAGTGTACTCGTCTTGATGCTAGTGGCACGAATTTCAATCATTGGAAAAGGGACATTTCGGAAGCAATGCAAACCTACTTACGGGATCCCGAGTATTTATTTAATGCCATACCTGAGTCCCACCTGGATAATGAAGTAGACGCACTAGCTCTTGTAGCGATACGACATTCCGTGGTGAACGTGCATCGTGACAGGATTAAGAACATGAAACCGGCTAATTCTGTCTACAACTTCCTAGCTTCCAAATTCAACGTGTTATCAATGTCTTCACAACTAACAACGCTGAAACAAATCATTGCCATGAAATTTAATCCCGAATCTCATAACTTATCTGAGCATGTATCCCTCTTACGTACAAAGATCGATGAGTTAATGGCAAAAGGTTTTGAACTTAACCTCGAAAATTTTATAAACTTGCTATTAAGTTTCTCTTTCGAAGGTTCCAATTCTTGGTCCACCGAAGTGTTGAATGCCATCGATTTGCGAATGCGCACTGATAGTACCGAATTATCGTCAGCTGAAGTAGAGCAGATTGCCGCTAATCATCACAACACTCTCATGCTTCGCAAACCAACAAACCAACCAACATTGGTATCAGCAATGAATACTTTAACATTGCCTTACGATGATGACACACCTGACCCTGTCGTTGAAGAAATGGTATCCCTAAACGCCGTTTTTTCAAACTACAAAGGCACGGGATGTTTCAATTGCGGTAAAAAAGGCCATTGGAGGTCGCAATGTCCTTCCTTATCACGATCCTCTAAATTCCAAGCTAAACCAAACTCCAACATCACCTTTTACTGTAATCCCACATGTAAATGCGATTTGAATCCGAAACACTCCGAGAAAACACAATCTGACCATTATCGTCCAGTGTACCCCAAACAAAAAGGGAAGGCAAGATTTGTGGAAATCATCGATCATGATGACGAAAACGATAAACAACCTTTACCGAGAGCTCTCAAAGTTGATACAAAAGCTTGGACTTCTGATGGAGCTACGGCCTTATTAGACACGGGTGCAACAGAGCATGTAAGCGGCAATAAAGACCTGTTCATTTGGCTCACTGATCTGACACATCCCATTCCACTTCTTGTTGCGACTAAATCTGCTGAACCGGAATACCTGACAGCCATCGGAGCAATAGCCGTACGAGGTGTTACTGAGGATATTTTGATTAGACGAGTATTCTATTGCCCTAATGCGACGGGAACTTTATTATCTGTTGGGTCTTTAATCAAACAGGGCGCTACATCCAGGTTCGATGAGCATCATAATATAAATATATTAAGAGGAGATGAAATTTTATTTAAGGGGATATTTTCAAATAAAAAATCATGGAACGTAGAGTTAGTTTACAACAGTGTTAATCCTATGTGTAATGCAACTTCTATTGTTTCACCGTACCGGGCTATTCCAAGTGCACAAGTCAATCCTATCTCACTTGACCCTCCATGTGGTCCTGATTCTGAGCGAATGGATAGGAACGATCCTGTTCTTATGCATTGGCACAGAGCGTTGGGACATGTTAGCATGAGGGTTATAAGGCGACTGATAAATCACAAAGCAGCAGAAGGATTACCAGATTCTTTACCGCCCGGAGATATTCATTGCGACCAATGCAGAGTTGCGAAAAGTCTAAATTCCTCGATGTTAAATGGTACGGAGAGAGCACCAGAGCCTATGGAAATTATAGTTTCAGATGTGATGGGGCCATTTGAAACACCAACTTTTGATAATGCATTGTATTTTGTGTCTTTCCGAGACGTTGCAACGAGTTATACCGTTTGTGAACTTTTAACTTCAAAGTCGCAGGTACCAGACACGTTTGTGCGTTTTCAAGTGAAAATGGAACGTTTGACTGGGAAGAAGATAAAAATCCTGCGTTCTGACAATGGAGGCGAATATGTGAACAATAAATTGCAATCCTACCTCACAAAATTCGGTATTGTATGGGAACATGCTATGCCTTATCATCATGAACAGAACGGTGTAGCTGAGCGCCTGAACCGAACAATTGCTGATATTGGAAGAACCTTACTTTTTGACAGTAAACTTGATAAGAGTTTCTGGGGCGCTGCTTTTTTATGGGCAGTGTTTTTACACAACCGACTCCCAAATAAAATTACGAATACCATCACACCATACCAGGCGCTTTTTGACAGAAAACCTCAATTAGATATCTTACGCATTTTTGGCGAAGCAGCTTTTGTTCATATACACAAAGAAAATAGGTTGAAATTAGATGTGCGGGCCATCAAATGTCAGGTGATTGGATATGTAGAGGGAGGAAAAGGGTGGTTATTTTGGGATAATGAACGAAAATGTGTAATCCAATCAGCAACAGCAGTGTTCCCTTCGATTAAAGAATTAAAATCAACGAAAGCACCTACCGAGAAGCAAAAAGAAAACAAGGCATCAATTCCTTTCTTATTGAATTCGTTAACGTTGGGTGATTTCTCGATGGATGAGACAATTAAAGATCAGGATATGTTGACGGACAAAATACACAATGAATGCACTGATGAAGAATTATCAGCTCCGAAAACATACAAACAAGCGATGAAAGCAACTGATGCTATTGATTGGGAGACTGCCTGTAAAAATGAGATGAAAGTTCTACACGACAAGGAAGTTTGGGATTTAGTGCCTTTGCCTGCCGGAAAAAATACCATAGGAGGCAAATGGGTTTTTGCCTACAAACGGGATACAGACGGAAAAATAATTAAACATAAAGCACGATTTGTAGCGCAAGGTTTCGCCCAAAGATATAAAGAATCTTTTGAAGAGACATTTGCACCTACGGCCACCTTCACTTCGTTACGCCTACTCTTGACCCTGGCTGCTCGACATGGATGGCATTTAAGAGCTTTTGATGTAGTAAGTGCATACTTAAATAGCCCAATTGATGAAGAAGTGTATGTACGTCAACCAGAGGGTTTTGAACAACATTCGGGAATGGTATGCCGCCTTAAAAAAGCATTATATGGGACCAAACAAGCTGGGCGCTGTTGGTGGAAATTTATTGCTGAAAAACTCAGAGGTCTAGGCTACTCACCGAGTTTTTTTGATTCATCTGTATATGTTATTCACTCACAGACTCACTCTGCTGCTATTTGGCTACATGTGGATGACGGTATTGTAGCTAGCGACAGTCTTGAAGCACTGGAAAAACTAAAAAATGACCTGAAAAGTTTCATAGATATTAAATGGGAAGATGAATTGAATCAAATTGTAGGACTAAAAGTCGAAAAAAATGATGAGGGTTACTTAATATCACAACACACACTGATTAAACGTATTATCGACAATTTCAACCCATCTCAAAAACTGTCTAACACACCATTGCCTTACAAGTGTAACCTTCAGAGTGCTGACACAACAAAGCCTGCAATTCGCGCAACCGAATTTTTATCACGAATTGGCGCTCTGAGTTATGTTGCTCAGGGGACGAGACCGGATATCAGTTTTTCGGTGAACTTTTTGGCGCGTTTTGCAAGTCATCCAAATGAGGACCACTGGATCGCTCTAAATCAACTAATTCAATACGTTACTAAAACCAGACATCTAAAATTCAAAATTGCTCCGAATAAAGAAGGTCCAGTTGAAATAGAGGTATTTGCAGATGCGGCATGGAGGGGTGAGGGATGGAGAGCAGGACACGGAAATGTGATACGAGTGTGTCATGTACCAGTTTGTTGGATGGCAAAGCGACAAAAATCAGTTGCTCTTGCTACCTCACATGCTGAATACATGGCACTGGGGATGGGGGCAAGGACGGGTTTGTGGGTTAGGAATCTAGTAGAAGATTTCACTGGACATGATGTTGTGGTTAAGTTATATTGCGACAATAACACTGCAGTGGACATTGGCAATGATCGACCGTCGAACAAGGACACAAGACACGCCACAAGGGATTTCTACTTCTTGAACCAACTTATTTTTGAAAAAAAATTAAACTTGATCTGGATATCCGGTAAATCACAAATTGCTGACTGCATGACAAAGTCTTTAAACAGTGTTAATATGTCAAAGGTTGTAGGAGAAATGGGTTTAGTCATATGATTTTTTTTATTTTTTTATCATTCTCACTATTATCTTTATTTTTTTTCGTTACATTCATTTTTTTTACTTTTACTAAACTATATACTATATACGGTCAACAATGTGTGGAGGGGTGTTGGAACATAAGAGAAATGATAGGTACAAATTAGGTTAGGGCACATTGTCACCCGTATGTATATAGTTAGCCTACCGCACTCGGGTGGTCTCTATCCATTCCGGAGTAGAGACCGACGAGACTTACCCTAGTCTATCCCGGGTTGCGGTATAATAGGTTAGTACAAGTAATGTTATCCATTCCGGAGTAGAGACCGACGAGACTTACCCTAGTCTATCCCGGGTTGCGGTATAATACTACTTTGTACTAAAAGAGGGTGTGAAATAAGGGATGGTTTACGGAAATGTGGTTTGTGTAGAATATTAGATATTACAGATTTGTACTGCATTTACTGATCGGAATATAACAATAATTTTTCACACGTCCAAAAACTTTATTTCATACCTTTCGAACTTAGAAACTTAAATTGCGTTAAGTCTATTGATCTGACATTCTTTAACAAACGTGAGTGGAAGTATCAGCAAATTGAAATATAATTTTTTCCCTCAACCTCCCGATGAAATCCTTAAAGCCTTTAACTCTTCACCCAAAAAAAAAACTATTCTTCAAGTTGAATCTCATAAGGAATCCCAAGAACTAATTACCAAAACTTAAAAAATAAGTGAGGATTGAATAAGACAGAGTTAAAAGATCCACGGACTGTTGATGAGGGGAAGTGTAATAAGCAAATGATGTTCGCAATCGCATGGTGCGTTCGCTGTAGCGTTCGCAGTTTTGAATGGAACAAAGTGCGCACGTCAGGGTGACGCTCCCACTGGGAACGTCGGCGATTTGCCTGTGGTATGACGTCTACATTTGTAGTGGCACAGCTAATCCCGAGAAGCTTACGGTTCTCTTGCATCCCATCCCGAGCCAAAATCATAAATTCAAGTTAAATGACCTATCACCGCAAAAAATCAAGTGGCACCTGCTAGCAGGTGCCTATCCCTATATCCAGTTTTGATTTAAGAGTAACTTTGATTTGATGTTGTGCGAGCTAGTGTACTCATTGTTCAGTGCGCAGTCTTTCCAGAAAATTACAGCTGAGCTGAAATTGAGTTAAGTCAAAGATGGGGATTGGCACCTGCTATCAAGTGCCCATGTTTTTTTTCTGGTGTATGCTTTTGGCTGGGTATGAGAGGCAAGACAACCGTAAGCTTTCCAGGATTAGCTGTAACCAGATGCGAGCAATGACTAGAAATCATTTGAAATATAACTTTTGCGCCACTTCCGTAAATAACAATCCAAATATGTATTATCAAAAAAGTTATAAAATCTTCCCCTTTCTCGCGTGAAAAAGGCATCCACTCATCAGTATCTTCTTGAGCATCATTATCATCTTTATTCCGTTTCTTTCATTCTCCAATAAATTATCTATTATAAATCTCAAATAAAATATGAGGTCTACTTTTTTCTTCTTTGCACTCGTTGGATGTTTTTGCGCTTTGGTATATGCTGTTCCTGTTTCTGAGAAAAACAAGGAAAATCACGTTAAAGCTGAAGGTGCAAAACCAGAGAAGCAAGGCTTAGTGGAAAGGGTATTAGATGTGGTTATAGGTAGTGCTGACTTTTTTGAAAATAACAAGTATGACTTGCAAGCTGCGACATACTTTAACCATCAACCCAACATTGTCGAAGTTTACGGGCAACCAGGCCCTAGGCGCTTATACTAAGAACCCGGATTTTGAGGGGGTGGGCCAAATCCGAAAATTAGCCAGAAGGGTGTGTTCCTATTCTACTTAGGTCATTTTAAAGATCAATCATTTCCCAAAAAAATAAAAAAATAAAAAATAAAATAAAAAGTTACCCGGTTATCTTATCTTATCTTATTTTTTTTCAATTTCCAATTTCGATTGTAAAACTTGTTCGGCATTTTCTCAAGGCGAAATGACGAATTCATTCTGAAGGTTGACGAGGAGACAGACTCGAATTTACACGAATAATAATGCTCTGTTAGATCAAATTATTTGACAGTCATTGGTTCGGTTGATGATTTAAGCGATAGTTTGGCAATAATGAAGTTGGGTGGATTTGGAGGGATAGAGGAAAGAGTAGGGGAGTTGTATGATGGATTGATGAAGAGTGTATGGTGAATTAATGGGAATCAATCCGTCAATCCAATCCGTTTTACTGGGGGAATTGTTTAGTAAATGAAGTTCTCCACTTGCAACCACTAAGATGGACATCACGTTGATGATTGTAGTATCGCGTCAGTAACAGAACTCTGAGAAGAATCAGAGTTAGTCAGACGCGTATTCAACAGTCTATATACACGGGTCTCGTGATAGCTAAGTACTGATATGTCTATGTCTATAACAGCCCCCCACGTCACTACCAATGTGAGTAGAGAGAAATAGCAAGAGAAATGGAAAAAAAAACCGCAGAAATGGTAATGGTAGAAATTAGATAAAGAAAATTAGAGTAATAAGAACAATGAGGGTCATAGTCTTGTAACCCCTAGGCAATGACGTTTATCAACTGTATGTACAGTGGCCGGCAACACGGCAACAAGTTTTCGACATCACTTAAAATTTTTATTGCCCACAAACAATCACAAGATGCATACAGCTAGCTCACTTTTCTATCTTACAACCACCATCATCCCGATACCATCCATTTTCTTCCAAATAACACCACCGACTGCAAAAGAAGCACCTCAATAACTACCAAAATACACATAGAACGTTTATCTAATCAACTCACCTATCTGTGGCATCAAATTTCATCTTACTAGAGAAGCCAAAATTGTGCTAAAACTGGGCAATTAAGTTGCATATGGCGACCCCCTGCCACCAAACTCAAACATTTTTTCTTTTTTCCTTTATCAATTTTTGTGATTTTCCTCTTTTTCTTTATGTGATTGCCTTCTGGTTTTCTCTGGTTATTTACTTGTGCTAATCCTATATCTCTCTGATCCTTACTTCTTCATCCAGAAACTGGAGGTCTGAAAAATTCTTAAAATGTGAAAGAACTACTGCACATTTTTTTATATATATTATGAATCTCAAGGTGTCTCTTGACCATTTAACAAAATTTGAATGAAATCAAATCATTTTTGTGAGAGTAGTACAAAAAATGAGGGTGGCAAAAACTTGTTGCCGGGCACTGTACAGGGCCTACGTTCTTAGTAAGAATATCAGCATATTGTTCACTGCCAACTATCCAATCCAGTAAAATATTCTTTTTGTATAACTGTTTGTTTACCAAAACTAAATATCTGTCTGAATAGGGGGTGTCAAACATGGCAAAAGTTGAAACACATTAAATTCATTTCTAGTCACAAAGAAATAGGAATCCTATCTATATTAGGTTATCAAAAGAAGATTATTTAACAGTAAAAATTAATATAATTGAAAGGTTATAAGCTATTTTTTTGATTGAAAAAAATGAGATTTTCTAATGGCTGATTTGCATTTTTTGACAGATTATTTTTTGCCAATGAGACAGCACTCTTATTGTCACACAAGCCTGCTACACACCTAGTGTTATAGATATATCTTACAATCTCAGGTTTTTAGTGGAATGAGTGGTTGTGAAATGAGAATTGCTGGTGGGGATGCTGCATCTAGCAATGTGCAGCCCCAAGTATTCAAAGTGAAATCAGTCGGGTCAGTTAGGTTAGCGGCCAAATATTCTAAGTTTTAGGAAGTTAGGGAACCAGTTCTTTTATATATATATATAGATAGATAGATAGATAGATTTAAGAGAAACGCTGTCAATGGGGCCACAAATATCTGTGAGCAAATTGCATAACCATATTGCATCCTTAGTCACTAAGCACATTGCTATGCATTCAGCAAAGCATGTGGAGTTGGCCACAGTGAACTGTTGTTTGGACAACCAGAGAATGGGAAAGCCATTTAAGTAAATGATATGACTGCTAGTTGACCGCAAGTATTCACTGCCCCAAGAAGAATCAGAGTATGCTGTGAGTGTTGGTTTAGCAGAGGAATTTGGGTAAAGCCATAGTTGAATATTTTGGGTAGCTTGTAGTGATGAAAACACTATGTGTCGGTCAATCATCTAGAAGTAGGTAAGAAAAGGTGGAGAAATGGTGGAGGACAAGAAGGAAAATAAAAGAAATAAAATATAAAAAGATTATTTAATTTATTGAGAGGAATCAATGACGGTTTTCTTGAGAGGTGACAAAAATGAGGTTATTATTAATTAATAATATTATTATGATGTAAGGACTATGCGCAGCAGACACTATGATCACGATCAGACTTAAAGCAACCTTTAATTTGTTATATAGAATTTTAATTAGAATTGTATTACTAATAAAAAAATATAAACATAACAAAATTGTATTTAATTTATGGAGTGTATAATAAGTGATGAGGCTACAGGGGATTATCCAAAGCCCTTTTATAGGCAATGGGTCCTCTGAAGCGCCACTATATTTGTAAATACAATAATTATAATAGAATAAAACAAGTATATCAAAGAGTAAGTGAAACATAACAATGTAGAGAAAAATATGAAACAAATAATGAAAACCCCAATTAATAATCCAATTTTCCCGCCATTAATTCCCAAATCAGTAAGTAAAAATAGTGAATAACTAAACAAGACTGGAACATAGGAACTATGAGAAAAATAATTCCAAACAGATGGTAAAGTCTGATTTAAGGATATTTTAAGTGAAACAAAAAATACTTTGACGCAACAAAACATGTAATTAATCTCAATTTAGTATAAATTAATTAATTGGTTTTTCCTGACACAATTAAGGATCAAAAGAAGCGTCATTAATTATTGTTTAGTATTATATGAAAGGTATTATTTAATATATAAATTTAAATAATTAATTTAATTATATTATAAGTCAATTTTACACTTATAATTATAATATATGTTTTTCAATTAATTAAATATAAATTTATAATTATTAAATACATAAAAATGCGCCATTATTTGTAGAATATAATATGTATTATGTTTAATTTATATGTATAAAAAATTTATATAAACAATAAAATTAATATAACACTTATATGTAATAAGATACTTATATAATTTTATTATGCAGTAAAATATTAATTTATATACATTAAATACAATTCTTACGCCCTCTTTCAGGTCTTATAAGATAACATATCATTTACTGGACTCCTGGAATAGCCTGGCTGACACTCCCTCACTCTAAAAAAACAATAAAAAAAATGCTAAGATTTTTTCTTTTTGTATTTTTCAACAGAGTAGGCAGATTTGAAATTTCCTTGCCAGGTATCCATGCATCATGTCCAGATGATTTGTTCTTATATCTCAATAAATATTCAGTACCTCTTTCAGAAGTGATAATTCTATCATTGAGAATTTTATCAATTTCTGCTGTTTCTGTGACTTCCTGAGGGTTTTTCTTAGGTCTTCCTCTTCTTTTTGGAAATAAGTCACTGTTGGAAGTATAAGGCTTAAGCAAAGAAATGGGAAAGACAGGATGTTTCTTATCATATGGAGAATACAATACAACTTCTACTGCATTATCATCAACCATTCTTTTAACAACAAATGGTCCTACAAAAGGATCTTTTAATTTGTGGTTACCTTGTAAATTGAAATGGACAGTAGAGATCAACACTTCATCACCCTTGTTGAATGTGTATTCTTTATGGGATTTATCCCATCTTTTCTTTTCATATTCAAATGCTTTATCAATACAACTCTGAGCATGTTTTCTGCATAGCTGTTGCATTTGCATAAAAGATTTTACACCAGGGTGTAGTTCCAACTTAGGTAATTTATTATTGAGAATCTGAGCAGGAGTGTTTGGGACATAACCTAACCAAAGCTCAAAAGGCTTTTTCTCAGTGACAGAATGAACAGTGCTATTATATGCAAATTCAAGACCAGGCAAAAGAGTGACCCAATCATGAGTAAATCTGTCATTGTCTTTATATTCTAAACCAAAGGCACAATACCTTCTAATCATATCTTCCAGAGTTTGAATCATTCTCTCAGCTAGACCATCAGTTTGAGGATGGTGAGCTGTAGACAATTTTAACTCACAGCCACAAATATCCATCAAAGAGGTCCAAAACTCAGAAGTGAATTTTGGATCCCTATCAGAGATAATGGCTTTTGGAAAACCAATAATATTAAACATGTAAGACCACCATAAGAAAGCTAATTCTTTGGTGGATACATCTTTGTGGGTTGGAATAAATTTGCACATTTTTGTGAATCTATCCACTATTACCCAACAAGAGTTAAAGCTGTCTTTACCTGCAACAGGAAGACCAGTGACAAAATCCATATTAATGATTTGCCAGGGAGCACTAGGTGCTTTAATATGTTTTAATAACCCTGCTCTCTTACCTGTTAACCTTTTAGATTTTTGGCAGGAATCACAAGATTCAACATATAATTTTGTGTCTTCAGACATATTAGCCCACCATGCAGTGTTTTTGATTATAATCAATGTTTTTTCAAGATCAAAATGACCAGCTAATATGTCATCATGACAAAGTTTGAGGATAGTTTCTTTCATTGAAGGAGGAATTACAATTACATTGGTAAGCTTCCTTCTATAATATATATAACCATCTTCAATAGAGAACTTTCCTTTATTTAAAGCATTTTGGTACTTTGCAGGAAGAGTTTTTATTAATGCTTGAATTGAAGCATTCTTAGGATCATTTAAGATAGTAACCAATTTATTTAAATCAGAATCTTTATCATATGAATCCAGTATTAATTGTAATAACTCCTCTTCCATATCAACTATAAATATACCATGGATATGAACAGTATCATCTTCAGGTACATAAGCAGGATTTGAGTCATTATTTGGCAGAGGCAATCTGGAGAGCATATCAACATTAGAGTGAACATTTCCAGCTCTATGGATAATTGTCATCCTTCCTCTGTATTCTTGAACAGCAAGTTGCCACCTGAACATATGTCTGTTAGGTGTCTTTAGGTTTAAGAGGGATTTCACAGCACTACAGTCAGTTACCAACTCAAATTTTTGGTCATCCAAATAGTAATGAAGTTTCTCAAGAGCCCAAACAACTGCTAAGCACTCCAATTGAGTGGCACCATATCTCAATTCACTATTTCTTAAGGTTCTTGAAATATAACAAATTACAACCTCTGAGGATTTATCATTAATAATTTGCTTTTGGTGAAGGGCAGCACCCAGACCAATAAAGCTAGCATCTGTATAAAGGACAAATGGCTTGTTAAAATCTGGAAGAGCCAATATAGGGGCTGTCATTAAGCAACTTTTTAATGTATCAAAAGATTTTTGACAGTCATTATTCCAGAGAAAAGCTACATCTTTTCTGGTAAGTTTTGTAAGAAGAAAGGATATGACCTGATAATTTTTAATATATTGTCTATAATAGCCACACATACCCAAAAAACTTTGGATTTCTCTTACAGAAGTTGGTGCTTTTACATTTTGAATGGCAGCAACTTTATTATGGTCTACACAAATTTGTAAGCCTGACACAACATGGCCAAGGACTTCCAAAGATTGAAAACCAAATTTACACTTTTTTAAAGATAAGGTCATATTGATTTCATCCATTTTTTGGAAAACTCTATTCAAGTGAATCATATGTTCATCAAAAGTTTTAGAAAAAACAATAATATCATCAATATAAACCATGAGCCAACCTTCAATAATTTCTTGATGGAAAGTGTTATCCATGACTTTCTGGAAAACTGAAGGAGCATTTTTAGGGCCAAATAGCATCCTAACATACTTATATATTCACATATGAGTAGAAATAAGCAACAAATTTTGAGAATTTTTCTCAACTGGAACTTTATGATAACCTTTATTACCATCCAGACAACTAATAAATTTTGCACCTTGCAAGGTAGCATGTATTGAATTAATTCTGGGTAAAGGATAAATATCATCAAAAGTATAAGTGTTTAAAGCTCTGTAATCTCCACATAATCTAGCTTTATCTTTTTCATAAGAAATCAAGACTGGGGAGATGACACAATATTTGGGGGTGACATCCACTTTCTCAATGATATTCATTTTCAATAATGTTTCAATATTATCTTCAATATCCTTTCTTTTTGTTGGAGAAGCAGGATATGGTTTTTTCTTAAGACTAGGAGGAATATCACTCAAGTTACAGGATAAGGTAATTTTCATCTCTTCCTGAACAATTCCCAAGACATGAGAACCATGAGCAAAAGCCATAGGGAAAGAGGTAATAGAGGCAACAATAGAATCTTTTTGTTCACTAGTCAACTGATCACCAAAAGAAGCAGTATTTATTTCATGTAATAAATCATCCATTTCAGTTGTTGTTCTACCTTTACACTGGATCAGTGAGTTACAAGATTTCAACAAATTCCCAGAAGTTCTAGGAGAGGAAATTTTGAATTTCCTTTTCCCATTCATTCCTAAGGTAAAGCAATTATTTGCTGGGTCCAGTTTCACACCAAAAATGGTTAAAATATCATTTCCCATAATAAACAAATTGCTTAAATTATCATTTTTCATGACAACAAACTCACAAACAGCTCTGACAAAACCACCATTATATTTGAAGAATACAGAGGTTTTGTATTTGCCAATAGGAAATAAGGTAGAACCATACCCTCTCCATTTTTCAGAAGTTATAGGTAATAATTTACTCAAATATTCCTTATCCACTGAAGCCAAAGCTTTTTCAGATACTACACTTCCTCCAGCACCAGAATCAAGAACTACATCAACATTTTTACCATTAATGATAACAGGTGCCTTCAAAGGGGATATAGGAATAGAATTGTTAGTAATATCTTTAATTATCTCAGCATTTTCTACTGAAGATAAATCCAATACACAACCTTCAGATATATTATTTAAATAATGGACATCATGATCCAACATTAAAACATCTTTAACAGATTCATTGTCATAGGAGATATTACTTTCACAGTCACTGGAAGAATTATTGACATCAAGTTCAACTTCATCAGTGTCTTCATTTTGTTCAACAAGATGAATTTTCTTGTCACAAACATGACCCTTCTGCCACGGTTTGTTACACTTATAACAAGTATTTGTTGCATATTTTTTAGGTGCAACTGGGGCAGAGGGTTTACCAGATTTTTCTGGGAGCTTTGTAGAAGGTTTATTCTGATCATTATAAGATTTAACAAGGTAATTCTTTGGTTCATATCTATGGTTGAGCAGTACCTCATTACAGATATTAATGAAAGAAGAATTTTCCCTTACATGCTCAGTTCTAGCCACAATCAAATACCTAAGAGAATTTGGTAATTTATACAAGATTTTATCTCTCCAAATATCATAATCCATCTTTGGATCAATTGCTCTAAGGATTTTAGTTATTTTCATCAGAAAAACAATGGGCTTTTCAACAGAGGAGGATACATATCTAGTATTCTCATACAGTCTCTGTTGAGCTAACCTGAATTTTGAACCACCAAACTGATTCTCAATCAAGGATTTCCAATCATTCCATGTATAATGATTGTTATCTAAAAGAACAGATTCATACCACATCAAGGCTACATTGGAAAATAAAGAAATTAGCTTAGAAACAATTTCCTCATCAGGTAGTTTATAAGATCTCTTTAAATTATCAATTCTTTGGATAAAGTGTTACCAATCAGAGGAAGAATCACCATCAAAGGTAGTATATTGGTCTAACTTAGGCCAATTTTTCTGACTACTGGGATGGTCCACTTTTTGGTTTGAATTATTCATTATTAATAATTCCTGAAGTTTAGCCAGGTGTTCAGAAATTTCATTATTTACAGAAACAGCTGTTGCATGACCATCACAAGATTTTTTGCTAGTAGCAAAAGATTTTACAGACTCATTGTCAGTTTGTTTAATGGTTGAAATATGAGGAAGAAAGGATGAACTTTGCTCAGGTTTTTTCCCTTTATTTTTATGCAGCTTATTGACAGCAATCCCATTTAATTCATTATTGATGGTTAAGGTTGAGAACTTTTCCTGCAGGTCAGACACATAGTTTCTTATTCTTGGAATTTAAGACATCTGGTCATTTACTTTTGCAAGAGATAGAACATTTCTGTCCTCAGAAACTGAGTGTTTGGTACTTAGTGCATGGAAATCATTTTTTAGCTTTTTAAACTCATTTTGCAGGGATTTTATTTCATTTTTGAATGAATAATTTTCTTCAATAAGGGGTTTCAATTCACTCAAGGTCTTATGTAGACTGATATTTCTATCTGAGATAGCTCTATGGTCACTTCTTATTTGTTTTTGTTGACTAAGAACAATATTCAAGGTTTCTTTGATTTTTAAATAAGCTGTATCTTGTACAGAAGAACTCACTTTACATTGCAAGTGTAAATTATTTAATCTATCATTTTCATGGATTAACACATCTCTCACATGTTTGTCTTTCACAACATTAAAATCAAGGGTATCTTTCAATATTTCCTCAGAAGTTTTTTCAATTAAGGTATAGATTTCAGGGGGAACAGAATCATTTTTAATTGCAAGAGAAGGATTAATTAAAGAAGTAGAAGTTAAATGTAAAGGTTCATCAAATGACAATTTGCTAATTACATCAATAGGGCTACTAGTTACAGGAAGCTGTCTTTTAAGAGGTTTAACTGTTCTTTCACCATGTTCAATAATATTACCTGCAGAAGAAGATTTATTAGAAAACATACCCAAGTGACTATCAACCAAATTACTTACCATGGCAGAGGAGGAAACTTCCCCTGAGACTGGGTTTGGGATTGTGCTTGGGCCTTCTTTCTCCTGCCTTGTTGGTAGGGATGAGGAGGTGGATGGAAATTGGGTGTTCTGGATGGGCCAGGCTGATGATGAGGAGGGTGTTGCACATTATGTTGGTAGTGACTCATTAGATAATCCCATTTCCATTGCTCTACTTCCATAGTATTTGGATTTTGGATGGTTGAGCTGGGTGGCTGTGAAGGTTGAGCCTGAAACTGAGGCTGATTGGGAGGCAACTGAGGAGGGGCCTGGGCCTGAATCTGGTTCCTGAGTTCTTGAACCTGATCCCACAAGGTGTCTACCTTTTCTTTGTACGTCATATTTTCTGTCTTCAACTCTTTTATATGACTGGATAGGTTGCTGATTTGTTGTGGCAGAGGAAGCTTTTTTATTTTGAAGCCTTTTGGAAGACCTTCTTGAGGCACTAGAGGCTTTACTTCCTTCTGTGGTACTGGGGGAAGGGGGTTTGGTTTATTTACATTTCCTGTCATTTCCACATCCTGCAGTATGTGAATTCTTTTTGTTAGCATAAGATTTTTTATGTCCAACTTTAGAAGAGCTTACAGTGTCAGCATCATAGTCAATTTCAATTTCATCCACTTGCATGTTATCCATTTTGTCAGCCAAATTGTTGGACATACTAGTGGGAAGTTTTTAATTTACTTCTTATTTTTAAAAAAAAAAATAATAAAAGTTAGTTAATAATTGCTCCAAATAATAATAAAAAAATTTTATTAATTAAATTATAGAAAAAAAAATTTTCAATATAAAGTAATAATTATAAAAAATTAATTTTTTAAAAAATGGATTGCAAGGTTAAATTGGGAATAAACAATCAAGTTAATTCAACCAATTAATTACCAATATTAAATATGGCAATATATTTGGGACTAAGCACAAAGTACTTTTTAAGTCAACCAAAATTAACAATAATTAATAATAATAAAAAATTAATTTAATAATTCAATTTGTATTAATAATAATGTCAATTCTTCTAGGACTAAGAGGATTTAACACTCTATAATGGTCAACTAGGAAAAAAAAATTTAATAATTGAACACTTACACTCAGTGAATCAGCAATTAAGCCACAATCACTGTTATTGCAGTAAAAATATAGTAATATGAGTGAGAGGTGCAAAGGTGAACTTACTATAGTTATCGAAAAATCACTTCAAAATAATATATGAATTAATATAATATAAACCTAAGAAATCGAACCCAAGTTCGAAACACAGTCGCGGCAAAAGTTTTGTTTTTGCTAGGTGGTCCGTGCGTTTGTTGTTCGTTGCCAGGCTCAATCGTCGTCGTCATTTGGAAAGGCCCTCAGTTGTTGGTCAGTCGTCTAGAAGAGATAAGATAAGAGGGAAGAAAAGAGAGGAGGACAAGAAGGAGATAGTAGTTTAGAAATAAAAGAAATAAAAACAATTGAGATTATTTGATTTATTTGAGAGAAAGCAACGACGAGTGATTTGAGAGGTGACAACAAAATTGGTTTTATTAATATTAATATTATTTAAGTAAGAGTTTCTGCGCGGCAAACAATATAATTACTATCAGACTTAAGACAACCTTTAAATTGTTATTTAGAATTTTTAATTAGAATTTAATACTAATAAAAATAATAATAAGCGTAATAAATTTATCTTTAAATTGTTGAGTGTGTAATAAGTGATAAGGCTACAGGGGATTATCCAAGGCCCTTTTATAGGCAATGGGTCCTCTGAAGCGCCACTATATTTGTAAATACAATAATTATAATAGAATAAAACAAGTATATCAAAGAGTAAGTGAAACATAACAATGTAGAGAAAAATATGAAACAAATAATTAAAAACCCCAATTAAGAATCCAATTTTCCCGCCATTAATTCCCAAATCAGTAAGTAAAAATAGTGAATAACTAAACAAGCCTGGAACATAGGAACTATGAGAAAAATCATTCAACACAGATGGTACAGTCTGATTTAAGGATTTTTAAGTGAAAAAAAAATATTCTGACGCAACAAATATGTAATTTATTTCAATTCAGTATTAATTAGTTTTTCCTGACACAATTATAGGTCAAAAGAAGCGTCATTATTTATTGTTTAATATTATAAGAAATGATATTTAATATATAAATATAATTAATTAATTTAATTATATTATAAGTAAATTTTACACTTATAATTATAATATATGTTTTTAATTAATTAAATATAAATTTATAATTATTAAATACATAAAAAATGCACCATTATTTGTAGAATATATTATATTATGTTAAATTTAAATGTATATAAAAAATTTATATAACCAATAAAATTAATATAACACTTGTATGTAATAAAATACTTATATAATTTTATTATGCAATAAAATATTAATTTATATACATTAAATAAAATTCTTACCCCCTCTTTCAGGTCTTATAAGTTAAATATCATTTACTGGACTCCTGGAATAGCCTGGCTGACAAAAACACTATGCACCAAGTAAGATATCCCTGATGGTGATATCCAGCCTAAGTTAGGGATATTTTAGGGAGGGACATAAGGTCAGAAAAAATAAATGTAAGAAAAGTAAGTGTAAGAGAATTAAGTGTAAGAAAAATCATTTGCAACCATAAGAATTTTTTTTTGTTCAAAAAAAAATTGTAAAAAAACAGAAAAAAATAAAAAATGAAATAAAGATCATTTTTTTGGAGAAGTAAAAATCATTTCTTTTGAGAAAAAAAAATTAAAAAAAAAATTTCCCATGGTTGCAGATATTTTTCTTACACTTATTTTTCTCACATATTTTTCTTACACATATTTTTCTATTCTTATGTCCCTTCCTACAATATCCCTAACTTGTGCTGGATATCCCCATCAGGGATATCTTACTTGGTGCATAGTGAAAGCAGACCAGTGACTATCAAGTGGTTTGGAGGATAATCTAGCTAAGAAATTTACTGCAAAAGAAATGTAAAGACATGTTGCAATGGAAATGTAATTTAAACTACCAATGATAGATAGATATTGTGTAGAGTTTATGCCCTTCTCATCTGGTTTTGCAGATTCCAGTTTTATATCCATGTATAGTAGAGTCTTTGAATGTCAGCCACCTGGATTATGATCAGATAAAACTTTGGAAATAAGACAATGGAAATCTAACTCAAAACCTCTATCCACCCTATTTACTATCATACCAACAATACCTTCCAACCCATCCAACCATTTCACTTCTAGCCCCTCATTTAGCCCCTGTTCCAGTTTTGTTAGAGCTTTATCATTGCTACCTGTGACTATTCCATCATCAAAATGTAACCATACCACTTCAGCCAATGTGCTATCTTTCAAGACATAAAAGTTGGTATCATATTGGCTAGCATGGAATCCAAAGGATTTGAGTTTGTCTGTAATGTGAAGCCACCAACATTGTGAAACCTGTTATATGCCATAAAGAGCCTTTTGAAGTTTAAGAATATTTCCAGGATGCAATATAGTCATACTAGGGGGAGGCTCAATCCACAGGTCTTCCTCAACATCACTATGTAGATAGGCTACTTTTATATCAAAAGATTTGACCTTCCAGCCAAAAGTAGCAGAAATGGTCAGTAAAACTCATTGGGGAAGTGTTAGAGTTATGTTGAGAGGTGAGGAGGAGGAGGTGATATTTTATAAGGGGGTTATACAGGGCAAGCGCTGTGGAGTGCTCCTCATCAGACAACTTATATAGTAATCCAGTTACTTCATGGTCTCTGTCAGCCAGCTGATTTGAAAGTATTAGTAAATATGATAATAAAAACTAAGTAAAGGACATCAGTAAATTACAGAGGATTGTTCAGTAGTGACAATGCCCAAAAGAGGGCGTGAACCAATGTCCCAATTACCCTCCAAAGTGGGAAAATCCTGGAGTGGGAATAAATTTTAATCATTAAAATTAGTATATATTTCTTTCTCACCTGACGTGGGTTTTTCCCTGGTAAAATACATCACATGAGCTGTATTGTTCTTTTTTTTTCTATCTTTTTATTTCTTTTTCTCTGGAAACTTTATATTTGTTTCTCTTGTCATTTTTAGTCTCTTTATTTCCACGTCTTTGTTCTTTCTCTTTTGCCCCTGATGGGAATTATTTTATGTATCTGGTCTTTCTTGGGTCTATATAAGGGGGGGGAGATTTGGTGGAAATATCATTCCTTTTTACACACATTTATCCAGTTGCCAACGTTGCCATCTTCTTTATTACTTTATAAGGTGTTACATTTACATCCTCTTATTAGTTATAATTTAAAAGGCCTAAGTTCAAATATTTAATTACTGTGTTGTAAGGGTTTCAACAGATAAAATAAAATCTTCTGATTTAAATTCCCCATTACTTTAGAAGTCACTACCTCTCAAATAACTATTACGCTCTTAATTCTCTATTTATTAGTTATATTACCTTTATATTAGCTAATATCTTGTTCAGGGTTACCGTCATATTACTATACCTCTAGTCCACACCCTGACAATTGGGGGTCTTTTCCTAAATCTTTGATACTTCTTCTCTTCCTTCATCGCCGGTGGATTCCAGTGGATTTTGCGCTCCATCCCTTCAACGCCGGAGGATCCTGAACTATAAAGCTATTATCCTAGACACTGACAGTCGCCTGAAGTCGTTTGGTCACCGGCCTAGGTCCTTTGGAAAACCGTCATCGTTGTGATGTGGGAGGTGCTCACTTGCAAGTGTTGGAGCTGCCCCGAGGGTTCTTGACAATTGTACCTGGATAGGAGACAAGAAAAGAATAAAAAAAGAAAAGAAATGTGAGTTAATATTTTATTTTTTTGGTTAGGAGGGTGCTTTAACGGGGAAAGGATTCTCTTACCCTGTTGAACCACGTATCCAAATCTCCTTACGAGCCTTGAGGTTGTAGGAGCCGATCGTGCGAAACCTTTTTTGGGAGTAGCTGATTGTTCTTTTTGACACCTGTACTAGGTCGTCAGCTGAGTGAAACCTGTAGGGAGTAACCAGCAGAGGGAATTACTTACAAGTGATCCCTGGGTTTAGACATTGAAGTGGAGGTTTTTTGAAATAAGCCATCTATTCGTAAGTCCCTTCCTTTTCTTCTAAACCACGCCGTTGCAAATTACGGTAATACACACTCTATCTTGGCTAGCCTGTTGCAGAAAAGTAGAAACAGTATAAAGTGGTAATAGTCGAAGAAAAAAAATAAAAAAAAAATAAAAAAACACACAAGTATCTTCCTTCGCCGACGGCGTTTTCTCGTGTGGTAACTGGGTATAAGGTGAGTCCTAGGAAATTAAGAATTAGTATTAGATACTTTTTTAATAAGGAACCCTTACCTATTTATTTCATCCAAGTGGTAGCGGTGGAATAGAGCTAAGAATCTGCACTATTGAGGTTGCACTGTTCAGGGGAAATCAACTAAAAAGTTAGATACCTCCTTCTTTTATACTAAAAGTGTGCTCTTACTGATGCAGTTTTATATTTTATTTTGCTTTACATAGTAAAATAAATTACTGTGATTTCAATAGAGAGTAATATAGTGCTACCTGGTGATAACTTTAAGGAGATACTAGGGACACTAAGACTTGAAAAAAGTTATATAATTTTTAATCTTGAACAATACATTACAACAGTAAGGTGTTCTTCATTGCTTTGATAAAAAATAGAAGTATTAAAAATATATATATTTTTTAACAATTTAAAACAATAAATTCTAGTATTAACATGGCTGATGCTGGCAGTCCTGACATTGAAATTGATTATGATGAGGGTTCAGTAAGTCCCAAATCAAGCCTTGATAATGATGGGTTTTCTGATAAGCATTTTATAGGACATTCTTATGGAGGAGAATGTGGACCTTCTGGATTGGACAGGAGAGCAGGAGAAGGTGGAAGTAGAGCCCCAAGTAGGACCTCCACCCACAGCAGAGCCTCCAAAGCCCCCTTTTCCCCAAGAAGACCTTCCCAAAGGCTTCAAGATAAAAAAGCTCCCCTTAGAGGTACAAGTTCAAAATTTATCTCATCAGTTAAAGACAATTCAGGGGGAGTTAAACAAGGTAATCAAATTACAAGAGAGAGTGGTAAAAGTAGAAAAGATGTGCCAGGATGCATTTCAAAGACAACTCAGAAAGCCCCTGCCAAATCTACCAGTAAAGCAGCCTCCTCCTCAAAGCACCTTGCCTCCAAAACAACAGTTGCCCCCACCTCCACCTCCACCACCACCTGCTCCAGAAAACATGGTGGTACCAAGATGGCAGTGGGAATGGTACCAAACAAATTACCAACAAAGCCAAGCAGGTCCTTCAAGACCACCTCTGCAACAGCACAATCTTCACCCTCATCCTTACCACAAGAAGAAGAAAGGGAAGCAAGTAGCCCAGAGGCCTTGGTGAGTGGCAATGATCATATTATTTTTTCTACTCCTACTAATGTGTGTGATATAGGTGATGCCAGTGATATGACTGAAAAACCATTAGTACAGAGTCCTGTGAGATTAGTATTTGATCCTGAGAATATATTACATAAAGTTTCTTTAAATGATAATATTAGTCTAACTTCTGTTTCTGAAATTAATCCTTATGTTATTGATTTAAAAGAGTATGATGTGAGTTTTGAGTTATATTCAGTGCTTGAAAAATTAGCCTCAAGAATCTTGAAAAATCCTGTAAAACTTGATCATTTAAATAATCCTGAGTTAACAGTAGTAATTAAAGATGTTGTCAATAGATTCAATAACCTACAGTTGAATACTAGTGTAGCTGTGAGAGCTCAAGATTCAGCTCATTTGGAATTAAAAGACAAAGTTATTGAATTAATGAATACAACTATTGAGTTGAAACAAGAAAATCAATCATTGAGAGATAAGTCTGCCAATTTGACAGCTTTAGTGGCAGAACTTCAACCATGGATTAGTGACACTTTTCTTAAAAATATGGAATCTTTGAATGATGAACTTGTTTCATTAAAATCTAAAGTGAGAGGTTTATCAAATAAATTAATTACTTGTGAGTCTAGAAATAAGTTATCTTTGTCAACTTTAAATAGTAAGATATCTGAGATTGAAGACCTGAGACTGCAAGTGTCCCACTTGGAGAATGAGTTACTCCAGCTACAAGTAAACCAGACCTTACCTTCAGAACCAGTGGTACCTGGCCCCTCTTCATGTAAACAACAGGGCACCCAGGTGAATCACTCTGAGAAGATATTTATGAAAGGAAAACAAAGAGCTGTCAGCCCAGTAGAAAATTTGAGTAATGCTGGCTCCTCTTCTTTCCATCATGAATTATCTGATCATTTATTAAAACTACAGGACATGTTGAAAATGGAGAAATTATGTCCCAAAAATGAGCCTTCCTCCAACCAGAAACATTGGCCAAAGATTGAGAGATACCCAACCTTTGATGGAGAAACAAATTCAGATTGGCAACATTTTATTCAGAGAATTTATAACTTAAAGAATAGTTATAAACTCCCTGATGAGGAAATTACTTCAAAATTGATTTCTTTATTTGAAAATGTTGCTTTAATGTGGTATGAGTCTGTATTATTGGATGGGATTAATCATACTTGGGAAGAATGGAAAGCACTCATTTCTGCCCAGTTTGGGGGATCCTCATTTAGATTGGCTCAGAAAAGACTGTATGAGGAGTGTAAATATTCCTATGCAGAAAAACCAATTGCTTTCTTAATGAAACTGTCAAAGATATTGAGAGCAATTGATCCAAAAATGGACTATGATTTATGGAGGGAAAGAATCCTTTTTAAATTACCAAGTTCCTTGAAGGATTTAGTAGTGGCAAGGACTGAGAATATGAGGGAACATTCATCTTTTATTTCAAGATGTAATGAGATATTACTCAACAATAAATTTCAGCCTAGGCACTACCCTCAAAGAGGGGTGGAACCCCCAAAACCTACAGGATGGAAGCCACCTGTTGAGAAGCCTGGAAAACCTTCTGCACCAGTTGCCCCAAGGAAATACCCAAGTAATACTTGTGTAAAGTGTGGAAAAGCATGGAAGAAGGGTCATGTTTGTGAGAAAAGAATAAATATTATTGAACAAGATGAGCCAGAAGACAGTCATCATGAGGAAGAAGACTCCTCTAGTGATTGTGACAGTAATATTTCTTATGGTGACAACAACTCCAATGAAGTTTATATGTTGGAAAATGATGTACATTTACTTGAACAGAATGCTGACATAGAAAATGTGGATTTAATTGGGGTTGAAGATGCTGACATAATAGGGGATATTGAGAAGGATTCTATAGTCATTACTCCAATCAAAGCTCCTGTTATAATAAATGGGAAGAAATTGGACATTATCTTGGATACTGGTGCTGGAGGCAGTGTGGTATCCTCAGCAGCCTTGGCTGCCATTGATAATGACTATGAAAAGAAGCTATTACCTATGGCAAATACATATTGGAAAGGATATGGTTCTGTTTAATGCCCTAAAGGAAAATATAAGACAACTGTATTTTTTAAGTATAGCCATGGGTATGTAAGAGCTGAATGTGATTTTGTTGTCATGGATGGTGACAACTTGAGCAATTGGTTTATCATGGGGAATGATATTATTACAAAGTTTGGTATCAAATTGGACCCTGCTAATCAATGCTTCACTATGGGGATGAATGGGAAGAAAAAATTTAAAATTACTTCCTCCAGAAAATGTTCAGCTCCCATGGTAAAAACATGTTTTTCCCTTGATCAATACAAAGGCAGACCTTCTGCAGAACATGAAGCTTTGTCTGATGAAATCCTAAAAGCTTCATTTGGTGAACAGCTCAGTACTGCAGAAAAGGATGAGGTAATTAAATTAATCACATCATTCCCTATGGCCTTTGCACATGGAAAACATGAGTTGGTACTGGTTGTGGACCATGAAATGAAAGTTTCATTATCATGTAAATTAGATGATATACCACCCAGTCTAAAGAAAAAACCTTATCCTGCATCCCCTTCTAAGAGAAAGGATATTGAGGATAATATTACCACCTTGTTAAATATGAAAATTATAGAGAAAGTGGGTGTAACACCTAAATATTGTGTAATCTCACCAGTCTTAATTTCTTATGAAAAGGACAAGGCTAGGTTGTGTGGTGATTATAGAGCCCTTAATACCCACACAATTGATGATATTAATCCTCTACCAAGAATAAACTCAATACATGCTACCTTACAAGGAGCCAAGTATATCAGTTGCTTGGATGGGAATAAGGGATACCACCAAATACCTGTTGAGAAGGACTCACAAAATTATTTGATGATTGCAACTCACTTGGGTATTTACAAATACATTAGGATGCCTTTTGGCCCTAAGAATGCCCCTTCAGTGTTTCAAAAAGTGATGGACAATACTTTTCATCAAGAAATTATGGAGGGAAGGATGATGGTGTACATTGATGACATCATTATTTTTTCAAAAACATTTGAAGATCATTTGTTTCACCTGAGTAAAGTGTTCCAGAAAATGGATGCCATCAATATGACCTTAGCCTTAAGGAAATATAAATTTGGATTCCACTCCTTAAAGGTTTTGGGGCATGTTGTATCAGGTTTGCAAATATGTGTTGACCAAAATAAGGTGGAAGCCATACAGCATGTCAATGCACCTACCACTGTAAAAGAAGTGCAGAGTTTTTTGGGGATGTGTGGTTATTACAGGCAATATATAAAAAATTATCAGGTAATAGCAGCCCCTCTGACACAATTGATCAGAAAAGAAGTGGCTTTTGTCTGGACAAATGAGAGACAAAGAGCCTTTGATGCCTTAAAACAATGTTTGGTTTCTGCTCCAATCTTGGGCCTACCAGATTTTAACCAGCCATTTGTTTTATACACTGATGCTAGTTTTGTTGGACTAGGAGCTGCTCTCCACCAAAAACAAGTCATCAATGAGAAAATCTCTGAAGTAGTAATCTGTTATATTTCAAGAACCTTGAGAAACAGTGAATTGAAATATGGAGCCACACAACTGGAATGTTTGGCAGTTGTGTGGGCCCTGGATAAATTACATTACTATTTGGAGGACCAGAAATTTGAGCTGGTCACTGATTGTAGTGCAGTGAAGTCATTGTTGAACATGAAGACTCCTAACAGACACATGTTTAGATGGCAGCTGGAAGTACAAGAATACAGAGGGAGGATGAAAATTATCCATAGATCTGGAAATATGCATTCCAATGTGGATATGCTATCAAGATTACCCTTACCAAACAATGATTCCAATCCTGCATATGTCCCAGAAGATGAGGTGACACACATATTTGGGGTATATATTGTGGATATGGAAGAGGAATTGATGCAATTAATTTTGGCTTCATATGAGGAAAATGCTGAGTTACAAAAACTCTGTACTATCCTAAATGATTCAAAAAATGCCTCTATTCAGCCCTTAATTAAGACATTGCCACTGAAATACCAGAATGCTCTTAACAAAGGAAAATTCTCCATTGAAGATGGGTATTTATATTACAGGAGGAAGCTCAGCAATGTAATTGTAATAGCCCCTTCAATGAAAGAGACAATTTTAAAACTTTGCCATGATGACATATTAGCAGGTCACTTTGACTATGAAAAGACACTAATCAGACTGAAGAATACAGCCTGGTGGATGAATATGTCTGAAGATGCAAAGACATATGTTGAAACCTGTGATGCCTGCCAAAAATCTAAGAGAATGACAGGTAAGAGAGCAGGTTTGATTCAACATATTGAGAAGGCAGGAAAACCTTGGCAGATTGTTAAAATGGATTTCGTCACTGGCCTTCCACCAGCAGGAAAAGAAAGTTTCAATTCTTGTTGGGTGATTGTGGATAGATTTACCAAAATGTGTAAATTCATCCCTACTCATAAAGAGGTTTCCACAAAAGAATTAGCTTTCCTGTGGTGGTTTCATATGTTCAACACTGCAGGTTTTCCCAAAGCTATTATTTCTGATAGGGATCCAAAATTCACTTCTGAATTCTGGATGTCCTTGATGGATATTTGTGGGTGTGAATTGAAATTGTCCACTGCTCACCATTCTCAAACTGATGGATTGGCTGAGAGAATGATTCAAACATTAGAAGACATGATTAAAAGATATTGTGCTTTTGGTCTTGAATATAAGGATAATGAAAGGTTTACACATGACTAGGTCACTTTATTGCCTGGCTTGGAATTTGCCTACAATATTACTGTCCACTCAGTTACTGAAAGAAAGCCTTTTGAACTATGGCTGGGATATGTACCAAATACTCCTGCTCATTTACTCAATAATAACTTACCAAAAATTGACATTCACCCTGGTGCTAAATCTTTCCTCCAAATGCAACAATTATGTAGAAAACATGCTAATAATTGTGTGGAGAAAGCTTTTGAATATGAGAAGAAAAGATGGGATAAATCCCATAAAGATTGCACTTTTAATGAGGGGGATGGAATTTTGATTTCAACAGTACATTTTAACTTACAAGGTAATAATAAATTGAAGGATCCATTCATTGGGCCATTTATTGTTAAAAGAATGATAGGGACAAATGCAGTAGAAGTGATACTGTATGCACCATATGATAGGAAACATCCTGTTTTTCCTATATCATTGATAAAGCCTTACAAGTCAAATGATGACTTATTTCCAAAGAGAAGAGGGAGACCTAAGAAAACTCCTTTGGAAATAGAAAATACTGCTGAAATAGAGAAAATCCTGAATGAAAGAACCCTTACAAAAGAGAAGGGTGTTGAGTATTTATTGAGATATAAAGGCAAGTCCACTGAACATGACAGATGGATACCTGGAAAGGAGATAAGCAATTTGGCAACTCTTCTCAAAAAATTCAAAAAGAAAAAATGAAACAGCATTTTTTTATTGTTTTTTTAGGGGTGAGGGAGTGTCAGCCAGCTGATTTGAAAGTATTAGTAAATATGATAATAAAAACTAAGTAAAGGACATCAGTAACTTACAGAGGATTGTTCAGTAGTGACAATGCCCAAAAGAGGGCGTGAACCAATGTCCCAATTACCCTCCAAAGTGGGAAAATCCTGGAGTGGGAATAAATTTTAATCATTAAAATTAGTATATATTTCTTTCTCACCTGACGTGGGGTTTTCCCGGGTAAAATACATCACATGAGATGTATTGTTCTTTTCTTTTCTATCTTTTTATTTCTTTTTCTCTGGAAACTTTATATTTGTTTCTCTTGTCATTTTTAGTCTCTTTATTTCCATGTCTTTGTTCTTTCTCTTTTGCCCCTGATGGGAATTATTTTATGTATCTAGTCTTTCTTGGGTCTATATAAGGGGGGGGAGATTTGGTGGAAATATCATTCCTTTTTACACACATTTATCCAGTTGCTAATGTTTCCATCTTCTTTATTACTTTATAAGGTGTTACATTTACATCCTCTTATTAGTTATAATTTAAAAGGCCTAAGTTCAAATATTTAATTACCGTGTTGTAAGGGTTTCAACAGATAAAATAAAATCTTCTGATTTAAATTCCCCATTACTTTAGAAGTCACTACCTCTCAAATAACTATTACGCTCTAAATTCTCTATTGATTAGTTATATTACCTTTATATTAGCTAATATCTTGTTCAGGGTTACCATCATATTACTATACCTCTAGTCCACACCCTGACAGTCTCACTGCTGTATCAGCATAGTCAGTTCTGTCTCACTGTTGTTAACCCTAACATAGTCAGTCTAGTTAATCTCACTGCTTAGTATCAGAGTCAGTCCCATCCCAGGCTAGTGTCAGCACTAGTAGTAGTCTGCCTTCTTAGGTCTTAAAATTTTTGTCCAACCTTAATTGGCACACTACTGAAGAACAATCAATCCCTCAGGTAAACCTGATTCAGAAACCCTTTCGTCATTGCAAGAACAAAACACCAGACTCATGGAATGTCTAGCTGAGAAACAGCCCTCATACCCTCTCCCAACAGAAGCAGAACTGGATGCCACCAAAGCTATGGCACAGGCACAGCCTACAACACCAACACTTCCTGTTAAAGGCACAAAAATTGTAGCCCCAGTAATCTTTGATGGAAAGAAAGGCCCCCAGGTGGATAAGTACACATTGCAGGTAAACATTTATGTGCTTCTCAACAGTCATCAGTTACAAGATGAGCAATCAAAAATTGGGTTCACAATCTCTTACCTCACAGATCAGGCAGCATGCTGGGCAAGTCCATATACAAAAGAACTCCTTGGAAATGTCAAGTTGGAAACAACTATCTGTCAGTTCATGGCGGCTTTTGAACTGGACTTTGGCGACCCCAATGTAGCCACAACCTCAGAGCACGCTCTCAACCAGTTGCATCAGAAACACTGTGTCACCAACTATGTTTCAGAATTCCAGGGCCATTCCAGCTACATTACAACATGCACTACGCAATATAGGGGGTGGACTTGCTAGCAAGTCCTCAACCTGAACTCAGATGGAACTCAGACTGAACTCATACTGAACTCATGCTGAACTCTACTTGGACACCCACCTAAAACTGTTCTGCTGAGTGGTGTTCATCCCTGATTGTATGGTTCCTTTATCAATAGCTCAATGTGTGCTCAATCTGTGGTGAGTTTGGGTCCAAGGTTGTGGACTCGCTAGCAAGTCCGCCCCCCATATTGCGTGGTGATGGTGAAAAGGAGCACTCATGTTTCACTTCATAAATGGGCTCTTGCAAAAAATCAGGAACACCTTAATCATTAACCCTTGTCCATCCTCCCTCCAAGCACTCATGGAGCTGGCCATCCAAATTAATAACAATTTTACACATCAGCTGATGGATGGATGGAGTGGCACCTGTCAATGGCGCAACTATGCCTCATCAAGTGGGTCCAGCACCAGGGACCCAAATTCCATGGACATTGATGCAGTAAATGCACATAGTGCTAGTAGAAAAAAAGGTTATCTGACAAGAAATACCAGGGGAATATGAGTAGAGACCTGTGCCTCCAATGGGGGAGTGGTGTTCATCTGGAAAGGGAGTTTAGAGGAAAAATAAGGGTTATTGAGGTGGAGAATAGCACAGGAAAGGCACAGGTAAAAGACAGCTCTTGGGATTGAAGGTTGTTCCCTCTGCAAGAAGATTAGAGGGAAAGGATAAGGTGGACTTAGTAGAAGAATTATCATCTTGTAAGCCACTTGAATTAAATGATAACCACATTATACTAAACTTGACTTTAATGACTCTTGACCCCACAACAGATGTATGAGCCCTACTGGACTGTGGGGCCACAGGCTTTTTTACTTCTAACAAGTTTTTACAGAGAAATAAAATGAAAAAATATAAATTGGACCACCCTAGGTGTCTAATTATGTTTGAGGTATCCCCAGGTGGGGGAGAAGAGGTAAGAGAAAAGGTTTTTTTCAGGTTTTGGTGTGACAGAAGGGAGTCATAGTGCAGGGAATATGTGACAAACCTGAAAGACCAGTATGACATGGTACTGGGGATGATATGGCTACACCTATATAACCCACAAATTGATTGTAAGAAAAAGAAGGTTCAGATGATAAGGAAAGGGGATACTGGCACTAAAGTATTGGCCTCCTGGCCCCCTCAGGGGTCAGGGGCCCATCCCAGTAAGTATTCTGATGTTTTGTTATCATCAGTTGACTTGCCATCATAAATTATGCTTCCTCATTATTTTAAGCAGAAGGCAGGGGATGGGGTGCCAACAGGAAGCACTGGGGAGGAGCAAAATGGGGGTAAAGTGAACCAAAAGGAGGAGAAGGCAAAAAAAAAGAAAAGAAAAGGCAGAAGATGGAAAGGTGGATTTAACAGAGAAAGCATTTGTCCCCTGGCCTCTGCAGGGGTCAGGGGCCCCTCCCAGAAATTCTCCTGGTGTTTTATTATAATCAGTAGACTTGCAGCAAGAGCTGACACTTTCTCTTGATGCTAAGTTTCAGAACTTGGAGGGGGTACTGGAGGAAGAAGAGGAACTAGAATCCAACACAAAAGCTTGGAACATATCTACCAAGATTGTATCCAAGGTCCATTGCTCAAAGCCAAAAAAAAATTCTCAAGGAAATGGTCCTTGAGTCTTATTGGAAATTCCTACTGCTCTTTGGAGAGGTAGAAGTCAAGACCCTACCACCCCATCAACCATATAGCTTCACCATTGATCTGATTCCAGGTGCAACCCCTCAATTTAGCTGCATAATCCCATTATCAACCCTAGACTCAACAGTGCTTAAAGAGATGATTGATGAAAACTTAAAGAATGGTTTTATTAGGGAATCCAAATCTCCCTGGGCTTCCCCTGTAATCTTTTCAGGAAAAAAGGATGGTTCACTAATACCTTGCATGGATTTCAGAAGATTAAATGCACTGATGGTAAAGAACAGATATCCCCTTCCCTTGACTAGTGAGCTAATTGATAGTCTGAAAGGTGCAGTGACATTTACATCTCTAGATCTTAGGGAAGGTTAACACAACATACATGTAAAAAAACATTGAACACAAACTGTAATTCTGCACTAAATTTGGTAATTTTAAATGGTTGATAATGCCATTTGGTCCATTTAATGCACCTTTCACCTTGCAACACTTCACCAACAGCATCTTCAGAGACAGAATAGGGATAGATGTAGTGGTATACCTGGATGACATCTTTATTTACTCCAGATCATTGGAAGAACATCAGATACATGTAAAGGACTGTTTTCAGCACTTGAGGGAGGCCCAGGTATGATTAAATCTGGAGAAATGTGTCTTCTCAGTGAGTGAAATCCCATAATTGGGTATGATCATTTCAAAAAATAATGTGCAAATGGATCAGGAGAAATTAAAGGCAGTAACAGAATGGCCAACACATGCATCAGTAAAGGAGCTCCAGTCATTCCCAGGCTTTGCAATTTTTTACTGCCATTTTATTGAAAATTACTCCCACATTTTCCAACCATTACACAACCTCACAAAGAAGGAAGCCAAATTAATCTGGACAAGTAGGAAAAAAGATGTGTTACAATAATTGAAAATCCAATTTGTGACAGCCCTATTCTTGAAATCCCTGACTTATTGAAGCCATTTTTTCTGGAATGTGACTGCTCTGATTTTGCACTAGGTGAAGTATTATCTCAATACAATGCTAAAAATGTCTTACACCCAATAGCTTATTTGTCAAAAACACTGCTAGGATCCAAATTAAACTATGAAGTTTATGATAAGGAGTTATTGGCCCTAGTAGAATTAGTACACACCTGGAACCATTATTTGGAAGGAGGGCCTCACAGGTTACAAGTTATTATTTACACAGATCATAAAAACCTGGAAACCTTTCAGACCACAAAAAAAGCTGACTTGCTGTTAGGAGTGCTGGGAAGAAATTCTAAGTAGCATTAACTTTGTTGTTGCATTTGAAACAGGAAAGTAAAGTGGAAAACCTGTTGCACTATCATGACTTCCTGACTGAGGCCCAGAACCAGGACAACTACACACTGTTGGGGAAATGCTTTTGAAGGTGGACTTTGCAGAGGGGTAATCCTAGACAAAGTGGAATTGGAAGATGAGGATTTGATGGAATGGATAAGAAGAGGGTAGGAAAAGGATGAGGGAGTGAAGGAGTTGATGAAGGCACTTTTATCAAATGAGGTATTGGTAAGGAAAGGATTAGAAGAGTATCACCTGGAAGGGGGAGCACTGTATTTAAATGAAAGGATAGTGGTACCAAATAATGAGGAGCTCAAGAGGCAGGTAGTCAAATAAAGGGATGATTCCCCAATGGTAGGACACCCAGTTCCGCTGAATACTGTGGAGCTGGTGAATTGTAATTTTTACTGGAAGTCCATAAAAGCATACATCAAGCACTATGTAGCGGTGTGTGACTCTTTCCAGAGGAACACGACTAGTCCAAGAACAACACCACTGACACCACTAAACATTTCCAAACAGCCATAGAGGGAGCTCTCCTACAATCTTATAGTGGAATTAAATTAGTCTCAAGGAAAAAATGCTGTCCTCAAAGTAGTTGACTTCTGCAAAAAGATGGTACACTTCATCCCCACCACTACTAAGGTTACATCAGAGGGTATTTCAGACTTAATGGTGGCACATGTCTGGAAATTACATGTATTACCTGAAAGTATAGTATCAGATAGGGGAAGTAATTTTAACTCTAAGCTGCTGAAAGAAATGTATGAGCAACTGAACATTAAGCTCATCTTGTCAACAGAATGGCATTTACATACTGACAGAAAATCTGAGATAATGAATAAGGCAATTGAGCCATATTTTCACCATTTCATTAACTATGAGAAAGATGAATGAGTTCAGATGCTACAACTGGCTTAATTCTCATACAATAAACAGACAGGTTCTGCAACAGGCATGTCACCCTTTAATGCCAACTATGGATATCACCCAACATTCTCAATTAGTACCCCATCCACATTACAGGTCCCAGAAGTGGAAGAGTGGATGAAAAGAATTTTGAGTATATGTCAAGAACTAGAAGAAGCTCTAAAGTTATCTCAAAAATCAATAAAGCATCATAAAAAAAAAGGAAGTATCCAGCATTGTGCACTACAGGCAGGTGAAAAAGTTTGGTTAAGCTCACATTTCCTTTCCACATTGCACCCCAGTTCTAAATAAGATCACAAGAAAGTGGGGCCATTAAAAGTCAAATAAAGGGTATCTAACTCAGCTTATGAACTGGAACTACCAATCTCAATGAAGAAATTACATCCAGTTTTCAAATTTCCATTGCTCACAAAGAATAAAGAAGATATAATCCCAGGATGTCTTGACAAGCCACCAGCACCAATCCAAGTGAAAAATGAAGAAGAGTATGAGGTGGAAAATGTTATTTCTAATAGGGTGTACAGGGAAGGGTTCAAGATTTAGTGCATTGGAAAGGATATGGGGTTGAGGATAGGTCTTGGGAACCAATTAAAAATTTGGAAAATTCTAAGGGAAATTTGAAGGAGTTTGAGAAGGAGCACAGGGGGAAGGAGGGTTAAAAGAGGGGGTAATGTTAGGATTTGGTTGAGAGGTGAGGAGGGGCACTATAGGCGCTATGCATTGTGAGAGGTGGAAGAGGGGATATTTCATAAGGGGGTTATATGGGGCAAGCACTGTGGAGCACTCCTCATTGGACAACTTCTATAGCAATCCAGTAACTTCTTAGTCTTACTTTTGTATCAGAATAGTCAGTCCTGTCTTGCTGTTGGCAATCCAAAAATAGTAAGTCTAGTTAGTCTCACTTCTAAGTAGCATAGTCAGTCCTGTCCTGGGCTAGTGTCAGTGCTAGTAGTGGTCTGCCTTCTTAGGTCTTAACACCCCATTTAGCCCCTGTTCCAGTTTTGCTAGAACTTCATCACTGCTACCTGTGACTATTCCATCACCAACATGTAACCATACCACTTCAGTCAATGTGCTATCTTTCAAGACATACAAGCTGGTATCATATTGGCTAGCATGGAATCCAAGGGATTTGAGTTTGTCTATGATGTGAGGCCACCAACAGTGTGCAGCCTGTTGGGTGCCATTAAGAGCCTTGTGAAGTTTAAGAATATTTCCAGGATGCAATATAGTCATACTGGGGAGGAAGCTCAATCCACAGGTCTTCCTCAACATCACTATGTAGATAGGCTACTTTTACATCAAAATATTTGACCTTCCAGCCAAAGGTAGCAGAAAGGTTCAGAAAAATTCATTGGGACACAAAGGTTGCAGTGGGAGTTAATGTTTACTTATAATCAATCCCTTGTTGACAAATTGGGCCTTGAATTTAATTGGATTTCCCTTTTGAGAGATTCTTATTGAAAACACCCATTTGCCTTTAAGTGGTATACACCTCTGAGGAGGAGGAGGAGGAGGAGGAGGCTTGGACCATATATTCAAACAGGTCATATTATCTATTTCACTGTTGTAAACTGATTTCCAGGCATCAGCTTTGGAAGATTTCATAGCTTGAGTGAATGTCTAGGAAATGATCTCAGGTGATCAGGTAGTAGCACTCTGCATTTATTCACTGCATTGATCCTGTTTGTCAATAGTCCTTTCAGATGTGAAGTCTCCAAGTTTCAGGGTGTTGAGAATAGCATCCAGAGAGCCCTTTGATAATGGCAGAGTTGAGACATTTTTTGAAGCTTCTGTAAGTTTAGGATCTTTGGTTGAGAACATTAACATCACAAATTTAAACAAACAGCTTGATTCATCATGTTAGAATAGACATCCAAAATTTTTTTTGTGAGTACCCTACAAACTTGCATTCTAAAGCTCTATTGTCTAGCTTGGTTCTCACCTCTTTGTGAATGTGAACAAATGGTGTTTCACTAAAAATTTGCATATTGTGAAAGTTAGGGCAAGCTAAATATACTATTTCAAGTGGAGTAGAGTCAGTGAACTTGCTGTTGGGTATATGATTGTGAAAAATTGAAGCCCATTTGTATGAAGGACCCCAGAAGCTCTTAGGTAAGCCACTATCTAACAGGGAAGTTCATGAAATGTCACCCACAACTCTATTGAATCACTCTTTTGTACCATTTTGTTCAGCATGGTAAGGCATCATACTTCATGGACTGCTCCTATTGATGCAAGATAAGATTTCATAGCATTACTTTGAAGTTCGCCACCATCAGTCCTGAGTATTCACAGCTTTCGACCTGTAATGTTGGTTAGCTGATCATAAAAAATCTTGAATGCGCACATAGCATTGTTTTTATTTTTAAGGAGCAAGACATCACCATAAGTAGAGAAGGAGTCTCTAAATAAGGCAGCTTATTTTTACCCACCATTGATTATGGCATCCTTAATGGGGATAATCAGTTTACCCACCACAAGCAACAGAAGTGCCTCTGGTGCAATTTGGCGCTGAGCTGTAGTCTTATGTAGACTTTTCACAATGGTGAAGTCAGCACAGTTGATCTTTTCCTTTTGACATTTTGAGGGAAAGCCATGACCAAGGTTAAAATTTATAAGTTTCCTTAATACCCTGTCACTATTATGTCCCATATGTCTGTGCCAGTCAAGGGGAGAATGTGGTGTGGCATATAGTTGATGGATATAGGCTGAATTCATGTCATCAATGAAGATAGGAGATAAGGAGATTTGATCAAGTTCATTTGATGCATCATAGAAACAGGGGGGGGGGGGGGAATCATTTATATTCAGGAAAGAAGAAGGATCAACATTTTTTAATGTATTTACAATCCATTGTCTACTATGTATGTTGTTAAGACCTAGGAAGGTGGACTACTACCAGCACTAATACTAGCCTGAGATGGGACTGACAATACTGATACAGCAGTGAGACAAACTAGACTGACTATGTTGGGGCTGCCAATAGTGAGGGTTACAATCACAAGATACTAAGAAGTAACTGGATTACTAAATAAGTTGCCCAATGAGGAGTGCCCCACAGTGCTTGCCCCTTAAAACCCTCTTATGCAATATTCCCTTCTCCCACCTATTACAATGCATAGCACCCAAAGTGCTCCTCCTCCTTATCTATCAATCCAAATCCTAACATATATCAATGTTTCCTAGCAGTATTTCAGTACCATTATGTGTAAGTACAAATTTCTTGTCTGATGACATGGAGAATTTTAAACCAGCTTTAACAACTAAATCAAAAAAGTGAAATTAAAGTAATCCTGGCCTGCAGACAAAAATAGACATTTTTAAGGACTATAGTGCATCCTAGTCCTACAAGTTTAATATCACCAGTTCTGGTGATGAAGGAGGGAGAACCATCAGTGGCAACTTTAGCTGGTATATGAGGGGATAGGGGTTTAAAGTTGAATAATATACTCACATCCCCAGGGACATGATGAGTAGTGCCAGAATCCAGGATAGCGTCTGATCCTGATGAGGATGTTTTGGCCTGCTATTCAAGACTACACAAATCAATCTTTTTGCAAGTGAGGGAGAGGGAATCAATAGAGTTGGTATTGACTTCAAGAACTTGATTTTCAGCTTCAGCAATTTGAATCTTAACTTTTACTTTTCCATTGTGGGCAAGTTTGGCAGATTTACTCAATTCATTAATTTTCTGATGAAGGTCAAAGTAAATTTACAAGGCTGGATTGTGAAATGAGGGTGTTGGCAATCACCATCTCTGAAAGCATTGAGGGATACATTAGCAATGTTTTTTGTTTTGCTTGCCTGCCTAATGTGAGATAGAGTTGTTTCTGTGAGAGATGTGAGGTGTGAGTAGCCTGATTGAACTTTTTGAACAGGGTAAGGTATGCCATATGGCAGGGATTGTCAGGAGAGAAGAGATGTTGTAGAGAAATATTGACTGTGTTGAAGATAATGTTCCAAGCTAGTTTGTCAATGAAATCACTGGCTGGACTTGTGGTATGATTGGGTGCATAAGAGGAGGTGCTGCTGTGATTGGACATGGTAATTGTTAGCTGCCACTCCCAGTCATGCCAGTTGGAACTGTCAGCAAGTAGTTTGGTAACACGAATTAACAGAACACTGAGAAGAATCAGAGTTAGTCAGAGGGGCATTGTAGAGTGTATGTAGATGTGTCTCCTGTGTACACAACAAGGAGTGCTTCCTTCCCTCTGAACCAGCCAAATGAAAGAATGAGCTGAGACTGAGGAATAATGCATAGCGTCTTACAAACTGTCGAGATCTTCGCTTCTCCTTGGGAGTCCCCATGCCTTCGCCTTTGACCGCTGATTCTCTTGCCTCTCACAATGCTGAGCCAACAATGTCCGAGCTTTTGGCTGCAGCGGCGAGCAGTCCTTATGTCCAGCCAAATCCTCACAATCTTCCCTCTTCCTTCATGAGCGATGTCAGAGGAAACGGCGGTATCGTCAGCTGGAGACGCGGTCAAGGCTTCAGAGCTTGGGAGTCAAACGTTCTTGCCAATCCTGAAGTCAGGAGAAAGGCAAACGTCGCTCAGCTCTATTTTTATGATTATTGTGCCATTTTTCTTTTCTTTTCTTTATTTCCCAAAACTCATCCTGTTTTTTTATTCATCTTGTTAATCAGACTTTGATCTCCTTACTTATCTCAACGGAAGAAAAAAACGTCTCGCTCTCTTTCGTCAATCTAGTACTTCACCTCAAGAGGATCCTCAAAAGGCTGGCGCTGAGTGGCGCTCTTATTGTGGAAGAGAGCGCGCTTTGCTCAGAAAACGTCGCACAAAACTTCGTCTCGACTCTTTTCATATCATTGTCCAGGTCGGCCAAGGTGGCTATGGAGAGGTTTATCTTGCCCGTCACAAGGTTTCTCAGGAAGTTGTCGCGCTCAAAAAAATGAAAAAACGCACTCTTTCCAAAATGGATGAAATCCGTCACGTCCTTACTGAACGTGACATCTTGACCGCGACCGGCAAGACAGATTGGCTAGTCAAACTTTTGTATGCTTTTCAAGATCCTACCTATGTTTATCTTGCTATGGAATTCGTCCCGGGTGGTGATGTTCGGACCCTTCTCAATAATTCTGGTGTTCTCAAGGAAGAACATGCTCGGTTTTATTCGTCTGAAATGTGTGTGGCCGTTGATGCCTTACACGTCTTGGGCTATATTCATCGTGATCTTAAACCCGAAAACTTTTTGATTGATGCAAGTGGCCATATCAAACTCACCGATTTTGGTCTAGCTGCTGGTGCTTTGAATCCTGGCAAAATTGATAGTCTTAAACATCGTTTAGATGAGGCTAAAGAAGAAGATTTGCAATTATGGCGTTCAACTGTGGAGATGAAGTCTGTCTACAAAACTATTCGGTTACAGGAACCTCGTTATGCCGATTCAATTGTTGGAAGTCCCGATTATATGGCGATTGAAGTGCTGAGAGGTCATAGCTATAGTTTTTCGGTTGATTAGTCGGTTTTTTTTTTTTTTTTTTTCCTTCTTTCTTTTCTACTTTCCTTTTTGATGTAAGTTTTTGGCCCTATCAATTAGTCTCTCATTTCGGTTCCTCTTTTTTTTTTTTTTTTTTTTTTTTTTTTTTTTTTTTTGTGCCGATAGCTGGTCACTTGGCTGTATCCTTTTTGAATTTCTTGCTGGTTACGCCCCTTTTGCTGGAGCCACCCCCGAAGAAACATGGGCTAATCTGAAATCATGGCAGAGAGCGCTCCGTAGACCTCACTATGATCGTCCTGAAGATCAAATTTTTAATTTATCTGATTCAGCCTGGAAGGCTATTATTTCTCTCATTGCCTCCAAAGAAACTCGAGCTAGTTGTTTGGATGACGTTAAGAAATTAGAATTTTATCAAGGTGTAGAATGGGATCGCCTAAGATCAACACCTTCTCCATTTGTCCCTGCACTAGATTCAGAAATTGAGTTGAGTATTTGGAGTCACTGGAGTCTCTGGAAGTCTTAAAAGATTATTTGCTAAAGCATTTTTTTTTGTGAAAATAGCGCTGGATATTTTGATGATTTCGCTAATCCTGAAGAAATGAAAAAATATGGAGAGGTGTTTGAAAAAGCTCGAGCTGTTGAGGCTGTCAAAGAACGAGACGAAAAATTTGGAAGAGGTGTATGGGTTGGTTTTACATTCAAGGGTGGAAAAGGTGCTGAGATGTTAAGAGGTGTTTCTGGATTTGGACCTCCGATTCAAGAAGATGATGGGGATAGTTTGGAGTGCATGTTTTGATAAAAATCATTTAATATACATATATATTGGGATTTGAGATATATTGTTTATAAGATTTTTTTATGTCATTATATACCAGTACCAGTTTCTTCAGTTTTCATGTAAGTAGTTTTGTACATTTTTTTTTTTTTAGTGATTTTTCATTCTGGTCTTGATACTTGTCTGTCAATCAATGAACATTCTTGTTTTTTTTGTTTTTAACCTAAAATTCAAAAAAAATAAAAATAAAAGGGAAAAATGTCTTGTTGGAAGAGGACTTTTTTCATTTTTGATTTTATAAGCAATTATTACCATAGTAACAAGACAATAGGGGGTATCAAAGTTAGAAATGTGTAATTATTTAAAAGGTATTTCACAACACAAAAAGAAAGCCAGAAAATTGACATTCATTCTCAGTAAAAAAAGTGTTTTTTGGGGGCACAAAATGGCATATTTTAAAAAAATCATCATGGTTGATTTGGTTGGAAAAAAGAGGTAATTTGAAAAGGATGATTTCTAACTATGATGCCCTTTTAAAAAAGGGGGAGAGGGAGGGGGGGGGGGGGGGGGGGGGGGGGGGAGCAGTGTGTATGTGTGTGCGAGCCAGGCTATACTGAGAGTCAAGTAAAATCTTATGCTAAATTACAATAAGAGAAAAATTGGATTTAAATATATACAAATTAAATATTATATTAAAATAAAATTATATAATCATATTTTTAAATAAATTGTTATATTCATTTTATATATATTCAGTATATACAATTAAATACAATCAAAAAATATATTCTATAAAAAGGTTAGTATATTTTATGAACTTAATGATTATAAATTAATAATTAATAAAGTAAAAAAAAATATTATAAGTAAGAACATCAACTTATAATGTAATTAATTAATTAATCATTTATATAAATTAAATCATCAAAATAAAAATATTTTACAAAGTTATTGAGTACTCTTTGTACTCACAATGGGGTCAATAAACCAATAAATAAATAAATTAAACAACTAAAAAACTTTATTCCAAATATAAATGTTTTATTTTAATAAACTGATTTTAATAAACTATTTACTTGCTTAATTACCATAACTATTATATTAGTACAAATTGTTTAACTTACTTTATAAATATTGTTTTAAACTAAATTAACTATGTATATAACAATTTGTACATCACACATAGTGCCAGCCTGGATATCCCCAGGACTGAGTAAAAAGTACTTATAAATTATGTTAAACACATGGACTATACATGGGAACAATAAATAAAAGTACACAAGTTGTATACATAAGTAAAATTTATAATAAAATACAATATATGCCATTATAACACCTTATATACATGCATATATCCACCTTTTATAAGTCTTATGTACTTAATAGTAAATTGAAATTTGCTTGGGTAACCTTAAGAACCTTAAATATAAGGCTACATAATTTTTAAGTAGACTTAAAGCTGCTGTTTTCATTGTTTTATGTGAAAAACAAGAAATGCGCTTTAAATCACTTAAAGTTGACTATACACCACCCAATATGGGAGGCGGACTTGCTAGCAAGTCCGCAACCTTGAACCCAAATTCATATCTAATTGAGCACACATTGTGTCAGCCAGGCTGCTAGACTTACCCAGTAAAATAATTAATTATTTAATGAATGAAGCCACACCTAATTATTTTAATTCTATAAATTATAATTTATTTACATTAAATTTACCTATAACAAATCAACTAATTACAAAATGGTAAAGTTAGTGAATAATTAAAATTAATATTAATTGTCCCTTATATTTCTATTGTCTAACACCATGCTCAATGACAGGTTAAAAGAAATAGAAATTAATATTAAAATAAATAAAAATAAAAATTTAATATTCAAATAAAATTAACTACCTACCAAAAATTCAAATTACTTATTTAAAATTGACATTTACAGTAAATTTTAAATACAGTAATTTTTTTTCTGTCATATACAGTAAAAACACTTTTCTGACACCTTCTTTTTGGAACAACTTTATTAATTGGAAATATTTTTCTGGAATATTCTTTTCTTCACTCAGACTACTCTATTTAGAATTTTAACACCGTGCTTTGTCTCTCCTTTGCCTATATAAGGCCTTCCTTTCTGGTTGTTTTTGATTCATTCCATTACTTACTTATATTACCAAAACATTTACTATTCTTAAAATATTGATTACTATTTATTATTTTTTTAGTATTTACATCACGTACTTCTAACTCATTAATTATAATAATAATTTTATATTCTTACTTCTTTATTTTGAGTAAAATAATCAAAAGGATAAAGAAATACGTATATTGCCTCTGAAGGTCCAATAATCCACTTAAAATCCTCATAGAACCTCCAGATAAATCTTCTAGACCAAGAGACCCATCGACAGTTGGGACCCTTTCCAAAGTGTCAACGGCACATTGATATCTTGAGGCCGGAGACTGTTGGACCATTGCCATCAAGGTACCTATAAGGACAAAGTGGACAACAAAAAGCACTAACGTCATCAGTCACGTGACTTACTTTTTTGCTGCAAACGGGAATCAAACTGCGGTCCAAAACTTAAGTTTATATATTGACTATAGTCATATATATTTGTGGTAATTATATTGATTACTATTCGTGGGTCACTTTGCACTCTTCATACTCTATGTATTTTCCTTTACTCAGCACTCTGTAAGTGGAATTAATTTGCTCATTTTACAGGGGGAGGTGTCTGGTAATTTGGAATTTTTATTTATTTTTCCTAGTTGACAAAGATAGAACTGTATTGTTCTTAGTCCTAGAAGTAATATAAATTTATTATTATTATTATTATATTATATTATTTTTTTTCAGTTGACTTTGTCCTGATAAAGTAAAATAATATTATTGTTCCAGTTGACAAATTTTCCTGACAATAAAATATTAAAAATTAATAAAAATAAATTATATTAAAATTATTTCAGTTGATATCAAGTCCTGGTAATTAAATATCCTTCAGTTGATTTTAATCCTGATAATTATCAAAATTTAATTTGTTGATTAAACATTAATTTTGTTTCTTCAGTTGATTTCGTTTAATCCTGGTTATAAAATAATTTTGAATTAATAAAAATTGTGGTTATTATTTCAGTTGATTTTTGGTCCTGAAGATTTTTAATTTTTCTTTTAATAAAAGCAAAAATAAAACTAATACATCTTAATATTTCTTTCCCTCAGTTCAGGTTAAATTTAAAAAAAAATGACTGATCAAGGTGCTTCTGCTACCCATGAAGAGGAATTGGATCTGATTGATTATGGTGAATCTACTTCTGTAAGTTCTCCCTTGACTACAAAATTGGCTCAAATTAATTAATCATTGGACCAATCAGGATGTGGAAATGGAGGAAGTGGAAATACTAGTGGAGACAAATGCTCAGGAACAAAAGCCTTCTATCAACCCACTAGAAGGACTTCCCAAAGGCTTCAAAATAAAAAAAATGTGTTTACCTCAGCAAGTAAAGAATCTCTCCACCCACATAAAGGAACTGAGGACAGAGAACTTAAAACTGAGAGCAAGAACAGACTCACTAGAAGAAAAGGTAAGAAAAATAGATGCCTTTCTTCAAGAGAAGAGGAGACCTCCTCCCCCCAGGGATCTTCGACAATTGGCTCCCCAGAAACCAGAAAAGGTGGAAGTATCAAAATGGTGGTGGGATTGGTTAAACATCCAGTGGGATTATATGTCTCAACATCAGCAGCCTCAAATGCCTCAGGTAGGTCCCTCAAGACCCAGTCAATTCAACCCCACACATCCTCACCCTTCTCAAGGAGGAAGAAAAAGAAAAACAATATTCAGATCTTGACCAAGCCTTGGTAAGCCCCTCTATTGAATCTCAAGTACCATTTCTTGTTGCTGATTCAGTTCCTTCAGGTAATTCTGGAAGAGGAGATAAAACTGTGAGACCACTAGAGGCTGATAAGAGTAGACAAATCACTCAATTTTCTAATGTATCTAATCCTTTAGTTTTAATTGCTACTTCAATGATAAATCCTGATATGGCTATTATTGATAAAATACTTGGTCCTGAGTTTTATGAGAATCTGGAAAGTTACTCTCTTTCTTTATTGAGAAACACTCCAGATATAGCAAAAATTAATAATGAATATTTGAGAGATATTATTGCTAAACAAAATCATATAATGAACAACATGCAATTGACTCAGAAATATAATAGTTTGTTAACTGAAAAGGGTTATCAAACATTGAGGAGTGAAGTACAGAGAGTTTCTGATGATTTGTTTCATTACAAAAGAACTCATGAAAAGAAAGCTGCTTTATGGCACAATATCAAAAATGATTTGTCTAAACTACAAGATACTGTGTCTATCTGTTGCCAGGAGCTAGAGGGACAGAAGATGAACTTAAAAAGATTGAGTGACCATTATTCATCTTTCCAAAATAAGAACCAGTTATATTTTGCAACCATCAATGAAAGTTTATCCAGTATTCAAAGAGTGAAAACTAGATTAACAACCATTGAAAAGAAATTGAATTCATTGTTTAACGATCAAAAATATTCTGACATTTCTGTGAAGTAACATATGGTACAGGATGCTCCAAATTTACTAGTTGCTAGTTCATCTAAAGTAAAATTGGATTCAGAAATGCCTGTTAATACCACTGAGTTTCCATCAAAAATTGATGATGCACCAGGATCTTCAACAGAAGGATTAAACAATGAGATTACTGCACAATTGGACAAGTTAAAGATGCTTCTTACTCAGAAACAAGCTAATACTGAGGAGACTCCTTCAAATCAAAAGAATTGGCCAAAACTTGACCAGTATCCAACATTTGATGTTGATTCTTCTTCTGATTGGCAGCAATTCATTTTCAGAATTGATAAATTAAAAAATTCTTACAAACTCCCAGATGAGGAGATTTTGTCTAAGTTAATTTCTTTGTTTACCAATGTAGCCCTAATGTGGTATGAATCTGCTCTCTTGGATAGGAATGACTACTCATGGGAAGATTGAAAGAAATTGATTAAAGCACAACTTGGTGGCTCCAAGTTTAGGATGGCTCAACAAAGGCAGTATGAGGAAACTAGATATAGATCTTCTACTGATAAACCTATTGAGTTCTTAATGAAACTTGTAAAAATCTTGAGGGAAATGGACCCAAATATGGAGTTTGAGTTATGGAAGGAGTGGATCCTTTATAAATTACAAATGTCTTTGAGAGACTTGATAGTGGCTAGGACTGAGTTCTCCAGAGAACCTTCTTTCTTCATTAATACTTGTAATGAGATCCTTCTAAACAACAAGTATGATGCCAGAAGATTCATTACTAGAACACCTTTGGAGAAACCCTCCACTTACCTACAGAAACCTCTAGAAAAGGTTGGTAAACCTTCTGCCCCTGTTGCACCTAAAAAGTAGGCAACAAGCCTTGGCAGAAAGGCCATGTTTTTGAAAAGAAGATAAATCTTGTTGAACAAACTGAGGAGCATGCTGATGACACAGTAGCACTGGATGATACTTCAAGTGATTGTGCCAGCAATATTTCATATGAATCTCAACAAGAAATCTTGATTCTGGAAAAAGATATTCATTAATTAAATACTACTAATATTGATTATTGGCAGGTTGTCAAGGAGAAGGAGGAAAAGGAGAAAAGGAATAGTGTCAGTGTATCTAGTATATAAGTATGATTTAATAGTATTTATTAATGGTCCCACTACTTTTTAATAAATGATTTAGTGATTAAACCTCAGGGGAAGACTAATAAAATAGTTATACTCAAATAAAACTCCCAATACTTGGATTTAAATGTGTTCTAGTGGTGGAAAATAGATGAATATAATATAGTTATAGCTTATATAAAGATAATATCAATTTATAAAGGCTTTATAATATATTTCTATATGATAATAATTGTGTTATAATGTTTATTTGAATTTTAGTAAGTAATTGATGTCTAATAACCATCAAAATCCTCCTTTACTTATACCAAAATCCACTGGAGTGCACAGACCTTCAATCCAGATGATATCACTGCTATCCCTGGCAATTACAGCACTGTGAGGGCCTATCACCTCCCCATGGAGTCCAATTTAAGAATATTCAACACCCAGACCTCCAGTAAGGACCCTCCATCACAATTAATGATAACACAGACCCATACCATAAATAGAAAATCCAGATAAAAGTGGATACCATAAAGAAACAGGTAAAATAACTCATCCAAAGAGAATATAATGAAACCCAAAGCATATAAAGGAAACAAATGAAATTTCCAAGCCCCCAATAAAATCCCCAAGCATCCATATTAACCCAGCAATGACCTCCCAACCCATAAACCCGTGAATATCCATCCAAGGAAGCAGATTAAGTTGTCCAAACTGAGTGTATGTGCCTGAAAGAGATGTATATGCTTCTGTAGGCGTTGTGAGTCCACTGGATACGTCCATAGGACCTAAAATAAGCAGAAAAACAAAGTTTATAGGCTATTAAGAGGCTAAAACCCACTTATATACCTAAATATACATAATATACTGCATATTTCACTGAATATGAGATTTATGTATACATATAAGCTTATGTATGTCAATAATTACTTAATATCACTTAAGATAAGTATATTATGACTCCATTAACACCTTAATAAGTATTATTAGGCTATGGATAAGCTATTTAAACTACTATAATTTATATAATAGAGTAATAATTATATATATATGTAATATAATCATATATATATTATTGTTTTAACCTTATTTTTAAGATATAAGCTTAATGTACTTAAGGTTATCTTATTTTAAGTATAAGAAATACTCAGTACTAGAGATATTTAGGCTGAAAAATAGAGAAATGATAAAATAGATCTTTATAATAATTGGTAGCTTAAGAAAGTAAGAGAGAAAAATAAAGAAATGCTACGACGAGATTTGAGCAGTGACAAAACAGAGATGTTCAATTTATAATATTTAAATCTTGTAAGTTATATAGAAGTGCGCAGTTCACAATTATAATTATTAATAGACTTATAGCAGCCTTAGATAATTTATTCACTTTTAAATTTAGACTTATACTGCTAAAAATAAAATAAATGTAATATATTTAAAATTGTATTTGAGTTGAGTGTATAATAAGTGATGCAGCTACAGGGGATTATCCAAAGCCTTTTATAGGCAAAGGACCCTCTGAAGCGCCACAAATGAGTACTTACAAAATAGTAATAAAATGAAACAAGAATATAAAAGAATAGAATTAAAACATAGATATTGAGAGAAAAACATGAAACAATTAACTAAAACCATGAGTAAGTAACCACTTTTCCCACCATTAGTTCCCAAAACAATTAGTTAAAATAATTAGTAACTAAGTAAGTCTGAAACATAAGAACAGTGAGTAAAATAACCCAAAACAGATATTACAGTGAGATGTAAAGGGATTAATTAAAATAAATAGAATTATTTTCACGTAAAAATCCATGTAATTAATTCAATAAAATATAAAGCAATTTTAATTAATTGTTTTACATATTTAATTAATTCAATAACTAGTTTAATTGAAACAAATAATTAATTTAATTCTATCTCTAATTTAAAGTGAGAATTTTAATACCATTTTATTAAATAAGTGTTATAATTTATTTAATAATTTTACTGACACAATTAAGGGTCAAAAAAGCGCCCAATATTATTGTTTAATAAGATATGTATGGCCTTATTTAATATATAATTTTAATAAATTAATTTAATTACATTATAGGTTAAATTTTCATTTATAATTTATAATATATGTTTGTAATTAATTAATTTTTTATTTTTAATTATTGAATACATAAAAATGCGCCATAATTTATAGAATATATATCATGCTTAATTTAAATGTATAAAAAATTTATATAATAATAAAATTAATATAATACTTATTATATATATTTAATAAAATAATTATATCATTTTATTATGCAATATAAGATTAATTTATATACATCATAAGCATGTTTTTATGTCCTCTTTTAGTTCCAGTAATTTGACGTAAAATTTACTGGGCTCCTGGTTTAGCCTGTCTGACATTGATAATAATGATTTATCTATAGTTGAGGATTCTGAAATTATAAAGAACATTGAGGATAGCTCAATTGTTATTGCCCCTCTCAAGATACCAGTCTTGATCAATGGAACAAGCATTAAAGTTGTTCTGGATTCTGGAGCTGGATGAAGTGTAGTATCTGAAAAATCACTTGCTTCAGTGGATCAAGACTATAAATCAAAACTTATGCCTTTCATTTCTGACAATTGGAGAGGTTATGGCTCTGTTTTGTCCCCCATTGGTAAATACATAGCCACAGTTTTTTTTAAATATAACCATGGTTTTGTAAGAACTATTTGTGATTTTATTGTCATGAAGATAACTTTAGCAGTTGGGTTATTATAGGAAATGATATTTTAACCAAGTATGGCATAAAATTGGATCTTTCAAACCAATGTTTCACAATGGGGATGAATGGGAAGAGAAAATTTAAGATTTCCTCCCCCAAAAAATTATTAAAACCAGAATTGAACATATGTAATTCTGTGGTTCAATATAAAGGAAGATCTACAAAAGAAATGCATGCCCTTTTGTCTAAAATTGACAATGCTTCTTTTGGAGAACAACTTTCTGGTGAGGATAAAGATTCCATCATTAAATTGATAAAATATTTTCCTATGGCCTTTGCTCAAGGTCACATGAACTAGGATTAGTTAAAGAAGAAATGAAACTTTTATTATCTTGTCCATTAACTGACATACCACCTAGTTTAAAGAAGAAGCCTTCTCCTTCTTCTCCCACAAAGAGAAAAGATATTGAAGACAATATCTCAACTCTTTTAAAAATGAATATTATTGAAAAGGTAGTTGAAACACCTGAATATTGTGTTATCTCACCTGTCCTAATTTCTTATGAGAAAGATAAAGCCACATTATGTGGTTATTATAGAGCATCAAATACTTATACTGTTGATGATATCTATCTTTTACCTAGAATTAGCTCTATACATTCTACCTTACAAGGTGCTAAATATATTAGCTGTCTGGATGGTAACAAGGGATATCACCAGGTACCTGTTGAGAAGAATTCCCAGAATTTTCTGATGATTGCTACTCATATGGGTATTTATAAGTATGTTAGGATGCCATTTGTCCCTAAAAATTCCCCTTCAGTTTTTGAAAAATTTATGGATAACACATTTCATCAAGAGGTAATTGAAGGATTGCTGATGGTTTATATTGATGATATCATTATATTCTCAAAAACATTTGAGGACCATCTTAAACACCTGTGTAAAGTGTTCCACAAAATTGATGAAATAAATATGACACTTGCTTTGAAGAAATGTAAATTTGGTTTTGATTCTTTAAAAGTACTTACTCATGTTGTTTCAGTGTTACAGATATGTGTTGACCAAAACAAAGTGGCAGCCATACAACAGGTGAAGGCTCCTATAACAGTTAGAGAGTTCCAGAGTTTTTGTGAATGTTTGAATACTATAGACAGTATATTAGAAATTACCAAGTCATAGATTTAGCCCTTACCCAATTGACTAGAAAGGATGTTTCTTTTGTCAGGAATAGTGAAATACAGAGAGCATTTGATACTATGAAATACTGTTTGATGTCCGCACCGATTCTTTCCTTACCTAACTTGAATCAACCATTTGTTTTGTACACTGATACCAGTTTTATTGGTCTTGGTGCTTCCCTCCATCAAAAAAAAGTGATGAATGATAAAGTATCAGAAGTAGTAATTTGTTATATTTCAAGAACCTTAAGAAATAGTGAATTGAAATATGGTGCCACTCAGCTTGAATGTTTAGCCGTAGTGTGGGCTTTAGAAAAGCTAAATTATTACCTAGATGACCAGAAATTTGAACTTGTCACTGACTGCAGTGCAGTTAAATCCCTTTTAAACTTGAAAACACCTAACAGACATATGTTCAAATGGCAGTTAGCTGTTCAGGAATACAGAGGGAGAATGACAATTATTCATAGGGCTGGTATTTTTCACTCAAATTTGGATATGTAATCAAGGTTACCTTTACCAAATGATGACTCAAATACTGATTATGATCCTGAGGGTGAAATTATTCATATTCATGGGATATATGTAGTTGATATGGAGGAAGAGATATTACAGCACATTCTGGACTCATATGATAAGGACACTGATTTAAAAAAGTTATGCACTGTATTAAATGATCCAAGGAATGATTTAATGCAAGCATTAATTAAAAGCCTTCCACCAAAGTACCAAAAGGCTTTGGAAAAAGGCAAATTTTCAATTGATGAAGGACATCTATATTATAGAAGAAAGTTGAGTAATGTCATTGTTATTCCTCCTTCTATGAAAGAAATCATCTTGAAAATTTGTCATGATGACATATTAGCTGGAAATTTTGATCTTTAAAAAACAATGATCAGGATTAAAAACACTGCTTGGTGGGTTAATATGTCTGAAGACACCAAATTATATGTTAAATCTTGTGATTCTTGCCAAAAATCAAAAAGATTGACTGGTAAGACAGCTGGATTAATGCAACATATTGAACCTCCTAATGCACCATGGCAGATAATAAACATGGATTTTGTAACAGGATTACCCATTTCTGGAAAAGACAGTTATAACTCTTGTTGGGTTATTGTGGACAGATTCACAAAAATGTGTAAATTTATCCCTACTCACAAGGATTTTTCCACTAAAGAATTAGTTTTCTTATGGTGGTTTCATATTTTTTATACTGCTGGTTTTCCTAAAGCCATAATCTCTGACAGAGAACCTAAATTTACTTCTGAATTTTGGATGTCTCTGATGGATGTTTGTGGTTGTGATCTTAAACTTTCTACTGCCCATCACCCCCAGACTGATAGATTAGCTGAAAGAATGATTCAGACCTTAGAGAAAATGATAAGAAGGTATTGTGCCTTTGGCCTTGAGTATAAAGACAATGACAGATTCACTCATGATTTGGTTACCTTACTTCCTGGGCTGGAATTTTCTTATAATAGAACTGTTCATTCTGTTACTCAAAGAAAGCCTTTTCAGCTCTGGCTTGGATATGTTCCAAATAATCCTGCCCAAATTCTCAATAATAGAATATCTAAATTGGATTTACATCCTGGTGTAAAATCTTTTCTTAAAATGCAAAAACTTTGCAGTAGTCATGCTCAAAAATGTATTGAAAAATACTTTGAATATGAGAAGAAGAGATCAGACAAATCCCATAAAGAATACACTTTTAAAAAGAGTGATGAAGTGTTAATTTCTACAGTCCACTTCAATTTTCAAGGTAATAACAAATTGAAAGACCCATTTGTTGGTCCATTTGCTGTCAGAAGAATGGTTGGTGATAATGCAGTTAAAGTTATTTTGTATTCTCCATATGACAGAAAACATTATGTTTTTCCAATATCTCTTTTGAAGCCTTACACATCCAATAGTGATTTATTTCCCAAAAGGAGGGGAAGACCAAAAAAGACCCCTAATGAAATCACTGAGACAGCAGAAATTGATAAGATTCTATGACTGAATAGTTACTGCTGAAAAAGGTACAGAATACTTATTGAGATTCAAGAATAAATCTTCTGAATATGATTCTTGGATACCTGTGAAGGAGATATCTAATTTTCCTACTCTGCTAAAGAAATATAAAAAGAAAAAATCATAGCATTTTTTTTATTGTTTTTTTAGAGTGAGGGAGTGTCAGCCAGGCTTCTAGACTTACCCAGTAGAATAATTAATTATTTACTGGATTAAGCCACACCTAATTATTTTAATTTTCTTAATTATAATTTATTTACATTAAATTTAACTATAACAAGTTAACTTATTACAAAATGGTAAAGTTAGTGAATAATTAAAATTAATATTAATTGTACCTTATATTTCTATTGTCTTACACCATTCTCAATGACAGGCTAAAAGAAATAGAAATTAATATTAAAATAAATAAAAATAAAAATATAATATTTAAATAAAATTAACTACCTACAAAAAATTCAAATTACTTATTTAAAATTAACATTTACAGTAAATTTTAAATACAGTAATTTATTTCTGTCATATACAGCAAAAACACTTTTCTGACACCTTCTTTTTGGAACAACTTTATTAATTGTAAATATTTTTCTGAAATATTCTTTTCTTCTCTCAGACTACTGTATTTAGGATTTCAACACCATGCTTTGTCTCTCCTTTGCCTATATAAGGCATTCCTTTCTGGTTGTTTTTGATTCATTCCATTACTTACTTATATTACCAAAACATTTACTATACTTAAATATTTATTACTATTTATTATTGTTTTAGTATTTACATTCACGTACTTCTAACTCATTAATTATAATAATAATTTTATATTTCTACCTCTTTATTTTGAGTAAAATAATCAAAAGGATAAAGAAATACGTGCATTGCCTCTGAAGGTCCAATACTCCACTTGAAATCCTCATAGAACCTCCAGATAACTCTTCTAGACCAAGAGACCCATCAACACATTGAGGTGGTGTTGAAAAAATCATGAGGAAGTATTGATTTTAACTTGAACACAACTTGAAATTAATTTAAACATTTAGTGAAGCACAGTTGATCATTAGAAAAACAAATCTTCATGCTTGACTTACTAGAATTTTTGTAGGAATATTGAAGTAAGTAAACCCCACTACCAAAAAAAAGTGGGCACATCAATAAGATTGTGAAAAATGATGTTTTTTGTTTTTTGTTTAAAAATATAAAAATTCTTGTATAAATTGAACTAAATCCCCTTTGCATGCTTTTACAAGATTTTTTGCTAATCAATTTATAAAGGAATCTCCCAATACTATAAAAAGTTATTCAAGAAAAAAAATTGTTAAAATGATTCTTTTCATCAAAATTTTATTAGTAAAAATTTCCTTAAGTATATTTTTTCTCTCATTGTATGAGTATATATTCTTAAGTATTTCTCAAGCTTTAAAGTATTAGTAGAAGCTACATTAAGTTCAAAATTGATGGTAAAAATATTTAGTTAATTTTAAAATTCAAAAAATTAATATTTATACCATAACTTTAGATTTAAAAATATTTTATTGTCAATATTTTTTCAAATAATAATAATTTACCATTACCTTCATTATAGAAAAAAAATAGATGTCAAATTTCAACAAGAATAAAATATATGGCTAAAAATTTTTGCACAATAGTTATAAGTTTTTTTTTGTTTTGTGCCATTTCATTTTCAAATCTCTATAATTTATTATATATGTATATTATTTATTCTCTTCAAAAATTATCCTTCCTAATACTTCCCTCCCCTCTTTTGTGCTTCACATATGGTTCCCCTCACAAATTCTCTAACTCTCTTAAATTTAGTACTACTCTCCCCAGTCCTCTCCCCTCACCACCCCTTGTATCTCCCTTCTCCACCCCTCTCCCTAACAACTCACCTCACCTAAATTAATTTGTTACACATATTACCCCTTTTGATCCTTTATTCACCCTTATATATCTCATATCTGTATGAATAACATTAACTGATCTCCTTCTTACCCCTCTTCCTCTATATGGAAAAATGGGGTGAATTGACAAGCCAAAGAGGTTGGGTGAGCAGCAAAAGGATCAAGATGATTTCGAAGTTAAATGGTTGGGATGGGGAAGAAGAAGGTTGGATTTTGAAGAGAGATGTTTAGGATATTTTAAAAAGGGCTTGGTGGGCTAAAGGGTGGAAAGAAAAGGTCAAGGTGGGAGGTGAAAGAGGTGGGGTGGGGTAGGGAGGAGTGAGAAAGGGGTGAGTATAGATGAGGAGGGAAGTGAGAGTAGTGTTGTGGAGTGAAAAGTAAAAGAGGAGGGGAGGGGAGTGGTGAGGATTATGGAAACTTACTCATGAATGTTTTATACTACAGTAAATGCCTTAAGATGTTTATCAAAAGAAGAGATATCAAAATGAAGTCAGAAGGAATACAAAGGCAAAGAAAGGAATGTATAGAGCTCAAAAGGATGTGAAACAAGGTGGAAAAAAACTGAAGGTGGACTCTATCTTTCAGCCAAAGAACAGAGTTCACCCTGTCTGATTTCAGCACTCATTTTCCACAATCAAAAAAAACATGTAAAAGTGGTTTATTACTATTCATGCCCCTCAACACATACAAGCTATTGGTTTATTCAATGTTTGTAATAAGTACCGAAAATTGAGACTGAAGATCTACAGCAGTGTAAAAACTAGCCATTAAATACAATTTTAGTTTTTTACAAAGTCTTTTACAGAATGTTTATTAAGAATTTACATATGATAGAAAACAAATAAAATGGGTAAACTTTTGAAACAAGTTAGAAAAAGTAGAAAAGCCTATATTTAAATTTTAATCTAATGCAATTTTTTTCTTTTATTAGATGAATGTATAGAGCTTTTAATTTAGTTTGGAACAATTTTAATGAGATGTATAATATTTTTAAATTCAAAAATAAAATTTAAATAAATATTTAAAATGAAGCACATTGATATATATAGTAAACCTTTTGCTTTATTTTATGTTCTATGATTACTGTACATGAAATAATAATTAGTCATGATAACCAAAAATTTAATAAAATGAGAATTTTAGCTTCCTCAATATCTTTTCTATATCTTATTAAATAAAAGAAATAACTTTTTGAGTCCTTTTTTTACAAAAGTTTTTTCATTTCAATGACTATCTACATTTTCCAAAAATAATATATTTTAATTTTGCTGGAACTTAGATTTAACTCACCATGAGATCCTGTTTCAGACTATGGTTCAAGCTAAGTAAAACTGTGAGAAAATTTATAATTTTTTATAATTTTTATCAAATATATATAAATGTAAACATAAGTATATTCTTATCTCAAAATGATTTATATTAAATACTTTAAATTTCTGGAAACAAACACAAATGATAAATCATTTCAGAAAAATTTTTTATTAAAAATTTTTGGATGTAGATTTTCTAATATTATGAAATTATTCTTTTTTCTTCATTAAAGATTAAGAAGATAACTAAAAATTATTTTAATACAACTATAACATATAAAAAAGGTATCAGATCTTCTTTTAAGATTCATACTAACTCAAAAAAACAATTTGTTCATTTTAAGTACAAATTATATAGCTCCTTCAAAGACTCACATTTTTTTCTTGATTTTCATGTGTAAATTAAAGGGAAATCTCATAGGGTAAAAATGGTATTTTTTTAAAAATTTAAATAAATATATTTCAAATAAATATATATTGTTGTAAAAACTCAAATTTTAACCTTAAGTTTCTGTTTTAAATGTGTACTTATGAGTTGAAATATTCTATATCCAAATTCATTTTTTTAAATATATTCATTCTAGTATTTCTTAATTATAAGGCAAATTACAAGAAGATTTATAAAATCTTCTGTTTGCATATAATTTCAAAGAGATTTTAATTTAAAGAATTAGAAATTGAATAGCAGAATAATATAATTTTTACCTATCAGTGTGAATATCATTTTTCTAATAAATGGTTGATAAATTGTTAACTCATATATTCTATTTAAGAAGTATGTGTAAATGTTCAGTTGTGAATTAATCCTGTCAAAAAACTTTTTTCCAAAGACTAAAAAGGAAACCTGAAACTTTTTAATTAATTTGTTCATTAACAACATAGAATTGAAATATTCTTTCTATTCATTTAAAATATGCATCATTATTTAATTGAATTAAAATATAATCACTTAAAAACTAGCTTTTTTATATGAGTATAACTCAAAATACCTATTGTGTCTTTTTTACATAATAGTTATAATATGGTAGTTATTCAATGAGAAACTAATATAATGATGAAAAATTACCACTTCTACCTATTAAGTTCAGTTCTTGCACAATAATTTACTCTAAAATTTAACCTGAACCACATTTTTTGACATGAGACCACTTTTAAAAATCTATGGTGCTTATTCCTAGGTGGACATAGCAATTATCCCACCATATAGCATGGAAGCACACTTAAGCATTATTATTAAATTTAAAGAATTTTATGCTTTTTTGTTTTATTTTATCTTTAAAATTTTACTTCTAGTTTGAATTTCAGTTTTTCATATGGAAAATTCATTGAGTAGTGATTAATTATTTTAACTCATGAAATCACTCACCAACTGACAATATTTTCATAGAATTTTAATGAACTAAATCATGAAAAGTTCTGGAATCTCATATATTTAGTATGTTAACTAAATGCTGATTGCAAAACTACTTAGTATGTGAAGAATAAACAAAAAAAATAAAAGTTCAAAAATGAATTTCCTTTTGATTTTAATCATTGAATTGCATTTGAAAATTTCAAAAGCCGAATTAAAATCTACTATTATAAGAGATATACTTTTTTAAAGAAGTATAATAAAATAATTTCTCAAATATTAGTGTTAAGTATAAGGAATTTATTAGAATACTTCATTTAGTCAGAGATTGAGAAAACACATTGATAACTCTTTTTGTTTAGTTATATGTGGTTTAATGGTATTATAGAAGTAAAAACATAAAAGATTTGATGGTTCAATATTTTTTTTGATAACTCAACTGAATTGAAAATGATTATATTGATTGAACAAAAAAAATAAAAATACATGAAATAACAAATCAGGACATATGGATAAAAATAAAAAACCAAATCTTCAAATTCTGGGTTAAAAAGAGTTTTCAACAAAAAGAGCCACATATATAATTATATATTTTTTCTCAAAAAGTTAATTAACTCATTAGAAATCTTAGAAGTAATAACTTTTTAATAAGTACTATGATTTTCAGTCTTTTTACTGATAAAGTGAGATTCAAAATAAGAATTAAATTGTGTTTTATTAAAAAATACTGTGGATTTATCAGATTCTTAAGCTCCTCAACTTTGTATTTCTATTAATTTTTCATTAAACTCTCAATATTATTTAAGAAAAGTATCATTCATCCTTGGTTAAGAGCTCAATATGGGTTCAAATGAAAAGTTCAGTATCAGTTCATTATAGGTTCAGTCTGAGTTCCACCTGTGTTCCATCTATATTCAATTTGAGGACTTTCTAGCAAGTCCCCCACAAATATTGCGTGGTGATATGCACTATGAAATTAATAATATTAAAAATGCGCTTTGACAGATCAATTTGTCTTAATTATGACTATTGATTTGGCTACAAAATTGCATAAAAATAACACTTTTCAAATTTGGTGTTTTTTTATGCCAGAAATTGCTTCTGTGTACTGGCCACATACTGCCTGCATTTTTCCCATGTGAATAGCTTCATTTTTTAGAAAATTTAGCTTTTTCACACTATAATTACCCCACATTCTACACCCACTGTGGGGAAACATGCTAAAAAAGATGACAGGCACTTATTTAGTGTCCTAATTTAATTATAGGTACATTGACCTTATTTTATGCCCTAATTTCATTAATAAACTCAAGCTAGGAGCCTTCAATTCACTACCACACTTAAATTGGTCTAAATTATTCAAGGATTTACTCATGCAAGTGCCTTCCAAGGACTGCATGCAGTCACCCCACATCTCACACCCTTTTTTGGGTTTTTAAGTGATTTGTCAGTCAATATTGGTTATTTTTGAATGGGGATTTCACATAGTTTATTTTTATAATTAGCCCCATTATTTCTACTTTTAATCACCCTTAATATTGTGTAATATTTAGTCTTATTATTTCCATTTTTAGTCTGTTAATTCAAGGTATTACATTCATACACTCTTTTTTTCGCTTATTCTTTATTTTTGATGGATTATTCCTATTAATACAGGATTTTGGGAGGTGATATCATTTTAATTATATTATTGGTCACTATTTATGTTGTTGGAAAGGTGTATTAGCTGGAATGAGGCATCATTAGCCATGTACAGGGCTGGAAAATCAAGGGGTTCATTGGAGGAATTATTGGGTATAACAGGAGGGAGTTTTTGGTCTTGTTTTCTAATTTTTATATCATTACAATCAAATATATAACCAATAAAATTACAATACATATAAATAGTACTTATAAAGTCTTTGAACTGTATCTGAATTATTAAATCTATTTTTCTACCAACTTTAAGATTGTAATCCATATATAAGTAGTAAGATTTAAATTACTGAGACCCTTATATTGAGTTATACTTTAATACTTATTGGATTTGTACTGCAGTATTCATATTCAAACATAAAAAACTTCTAGAAAACTGACCATTCAAGCTATATCACATCTCTGTACTTAATCTCAGCCTGACAATTGGGGACCTTTCCTCAAGAATTATGTTGGTTATCTTCCAGTAAGTAAAAATCAAAAAGAGGCTACAAGTAAATAAAATAACTATAGAAATATTTGGATAACTAAAACAGGTTGGGATCACTTATATAGTGATTTTAAAAAAAGAAGACCTGTTATATAATAAAATTTTTATATTGAATCAACAATTTTACCACTAATTTAACATAAAAATTGTTCTTAGTGGGAGTCTGTTAATAGACCAATTAATATTGTGATATTTGCAGATAATAAACCAGATAATAAAAACTGATTAATTGTTTTCTTCAAAACATGACTTTTAAATCCTTGTCATTGGTTTGAAAAACTCTTTATATATTTAGAAAGAATATTACTGACAAATTTTCTTTTTTAAATATAAAAACATGGCTACATATTGTAGACCAATTATATCAAGTGACCACATAAAAGCATATTTGACTTTTGGCACTTATAAATTCACTTAATACCTATAAGTAAGCAATTAAATTGTCTTCAGTATAATTAATTAATACTGATAAGAATCCTTTTTTGAAGTTTAAATAACTCATATTTCAATTTTTTGATTTAAATTCCACATAAAAATGTGTAACAACAATGACATTGTGTTTAATAATGAAAAACCTTATAGCTTAAGACCTAGAGCTGAAAGACCTGTTCCAGGACGTTCAAATGGAGGGCCAGGATTCTCCCACCAACAGCAGCCCTCCACAGATGCCTCTCAAAGAAAGGCAAAGACTTTTAAAACAAGTATCAATAAAGAAAACAAAAAATACTTTTCAAGAACAAATTCACAGCCTATCCACTCTTCTAAAAACCCTAACAATAAAAGTCAACAATATAATATACCAGATGAACAATCTGTAGAAAAGAGCCACACAGGGTTTTATAGAAGTCAGCCAATCTCTAGTGGGACTAATGGCTCAACCAACAAATGTTGTATCAAAAAATTCCACAGTGGCCACAGCAACACCTCCAGCCCAAAAAGAGGATCAAAAGATCACAGTCAGAAAATTTAAGTGGGACTGGTATGCCTAAAATTACAACAACCCTCCACAGCAGGGATACAGAAGTCAACATTACAGGTGGAAAGAAAAGAGAGGCAGGGGAAATGGAATATAACCTTGTTAAGTCATCTACCTTCTCATGATCAATTATAAGATACTAACAATGAATTACTCATAGGAAATGAGATTGATAGAGAGCTATTGGATATAATTGATAAAAATTTAAAAAATTATTCATTTGAAAATAACAATTTAAATTTGTCTTTACATGATGACAATGTACAAAGTTTTATTGATCACCAGGAAAATACTAGTCTTATTAAAATGGAAAAAATGAACTAAATATTGAGTCTGATGATGAGCCTTCTGAGTTGGACACAGAGAAAATTGAATATTTTTTGAAAGAAAATCCAATGGAATCAAAAATCATTAGCAGGTTGTTATTAAGGATTGAAAAATAGGAGGAATTCTCTAAAGAGTCAAACAATAATACAAAAAATGTATTATTAAACCTTACACAATCATTGACTACCACAGCCAATAGATTAAAAATCATTGAAAATTCAAATAATGAATTAATAAATGAAAATAAAAGATTAACATCTTAATTTAAGAATTTACAAGATAAATTAGAACCTTATCAGAATATTATGGCTACCATAGAGGGATGTGTAAAACTTTCTTATTCAAATGTGAATGTTACTTTAACCCATGTGCCTGTAATAAAGGATAGGTTACAAAGAGTGGAAATTGAAGTAGCTAACATTTTAAAAAATACTGATAAAGTAAATGACAACAAATCCTATGTGGAAAGAATACCAATATATATGAAACATTCAGATGATAAACCAATGATTGAACATGAAAACTGTGTCATAGGATCTGAGAATATAAAATAAGTAAAAGATGAAATAAATGATCATCTTTCCAAAGTAAGTGAATAAATTAATATTCCTCAGTTTAGGGAAACAAAAACTAACTGAAAGAATTGGCCTAAGCTAGATCAGTACCCTTACTTTGACAGGGATTCAAAGTCTGATTGACAACAATTCATTCAGAGAATTGATAACTTAAGATTTTCATAAAAATTACCTGATAAAGAAATTACATCAAAATTGATATCTTTATTTAAAGATGAGGCCATATTATGTTTTGAATCTGTATTGAGTGAGGGAATTAACTACTCCTAGAATGAATGGAAGGCACTAATTGAAAGACAGTTTGGAGGCCCCAAAATTTAGAATCACTCAACAAAGATTTTACGAGAAAGCCAGATATAATCCAAATGCTGGGGATAAACCAATGGTTTTTTTAAAGAATTTAATAAAAATAATTAAAGCCATGGATCCAAAAATGGATTATGATTAGTGGAAAGAAAAAATTATATATAAATTGCCTATATCAGTCAGAGACATTATTGTAGCTAGAACAGAAACCATCAGAGATACTTCTGGGCTTATTAATATATGCAATAAATTATTATTGAGCCACTAATACAAAATAAGGCATAATCATTATAAGCAAAATGTTGAGGTAGTAAAAACTACTACAAATAAGTTACCAGTGGAGAAGAAAAAATTTTCTGCTCCCCTTGTTCCTAGGAGAAAAGAAAGTTACTCTTGCTACAAATGTAATGAGCCTTGAATTAAAGGTCATACTAGTAAGAAGAGAATAAATTTTATTGAAACTCACAATATTCTGAAATCAGTAATCATGAAGATGAAAAGGAGGAGTCTAGTGAGGATTTTAAAAGTAAAACTTCTTACAGTGATGATGAAAATGAGATATTTGTATTAGAACAGAATTTTATGTTCCTGAATGATGCAATATCTCACTTAGATACATCTTTAAAATATATTGAGGAAGCTGAAATAATAAAAGATGTAAATCATGATACTTACAAAATCACACTAATAAGAGCACCTGTTATTATATGTTGAAAATAAATGATCGCCATTCTTGAAACTGGGGCTTCTGGCAGTGTGGTTTTTGTTAATATTTTAACAAAACTTGATAATAAGTACAAAGAAAAACTGTTACCTGTGCAGAAAAAAACTGGAGGGTTTTGGTTCAGTATTACAACCAATTGGCAAATAGAAAACTTCTATACTCTTTAAATATAATAATGGATATGATAGAGAAGTATGTGAATTTGTAGTGATTGGTTTATTATTTGAAATGACTTTTTGACTAAATATGGCATCAAACTAGATCTTGAAAATATTTGCCTCACTATTGGATTAAATGGAGAAAGAAAATTCAAGATTTTCTCTGTAAATTCAATATGTTCCAATTCTCCTAAAGAAGAGAAACTCAAAGGTGGAAAAACCACCTCTGAAGTTGTATAATTGAAATATGAAATCCAAAAAGCCCCTTTCAGTCCTCAACTCTCAAAAATTGAAGAAAACAATATTTTGAGATCAATAAAATCTTATCCTATGGCATTTTCTCATGGTTCAAATGAACTAGGATTGGTCAAAGACCATGATATGAAAATTTCCTAAATTTTTGATTTGGATAATATTCCTGAAAGCTTAAAGAAGAAAACTTACCCAGCTTCTCCTGCAAAAAGGAAAGACATTGAGACAACATTAAGATGTTTTTAAAAATGGCTATTTTTAATAAAGTAGACACAACACCTAATTCTTGTGTTATTTCACCATTTTTAATCTCTTATGAAAAAGATAAGGCAAAATTATGTGGTAATTTCAGAACTCTAAATACATTCACTTTGGATGATATTTACCCTCTCCCAATGATATCTTCTATCCATGCTACTTTACAAAGAGAAAAATATATTTTCTGTCTGGATGGAAAAAAAGAAACCACCATATTCCTGTGGAAAAGAATCCTCAGAATTACTTACTCATAACCACACATATGGGAATACATAAATATGTGAGAATGACTTTTGGCCCAAAATATGCCCGTTCAGTCTTCCAAAAATTGATGGATAGTGTTTTTCATCAGGAAATGGTTGAAGGATGGCTCTTAGTTAATATTGATGACATCATATTGTTCTCAAAAAAATATGATTAGCATTTAAGTCACCTGATAAGAGTATTTCAAAAATTGATGAAATTAATATGGAAATCGCATTGAAGAAATTTAAGTTTGGTTTTCTAATCCTTGAAAATACTTGTACATGTTGCATCTGGATTACAAATTTTTGTTGACCAGAATAAAGTGGCAGCAATAAAAAACATTAATATACCTAAAAATATGAAATGTGTTCAAAGCTCTCTAGGTATGTGTGGATATTATAGGCAGTATATAAAATACTTCCAATCCAATGCAGCCCCTTTAACAAAATTAATAAGGAAAAATGAGGCTTTCATTTGAAATAATTAAAGACAACATCCCTTTGATAAATTAAAGGAATGTTTAATGTCAGCTCCAATATTGGTACTGCCAGATTTTAACCTCCATTTTATCTTGTATACTGATTCAAGCTTTACAAGGTTAGGTGCTGCTTTAAAGTAAAAACAGATAATAAATGGTAAATTATCTGAATTAGTTATCTGTTATATATCCAGAAACTTAAGAAAAACTGAATCAAGGTATGGTTCCACCTGACTGGAATTTTTAGCTGTTGTGTGGGCCCTGGATAAACTTCATCACTATCTGAAAGATCAGGAGTTTGAATTAATTACATATTTCAGTGCAGTAAAATCATTACTAAACATGAAAACACCAAATAGACACATGTTTAGATGGAAAATAGCTGTGAAAGAATACAGAGGAAGAATGGAAATCACTAACAGAGCAGGAAAATTTCATTCTAATGTGGATTTACTATCCAGAAGTCCTTTGCCAAATGATACTGACAACCCAGCTTATGTGCCTGAAAATGAGGTAATACATATTTTTGGGATTTATATAGCAGGTTTTGAGGATGAAATTATGTAAAAAATATTAAGAAATTAATCATCTTATAAAGATTTTCTAAATTATCTACCATCTCAAATGATCCAACAAATGCCTCTATGAGTGCATTAATTAAAACTTTACCCCCAAAGTATAAACATACATTGGAAAAAGATAAACTATCAATTGAACATGGATACATATATTACAGAAAAAATTTAAGTAATGCAATAGTTATGCTTCAATCTATGAAAGAGTTAATTTTAAGTACTTGTCATGATGACATCTTAGCTGGTTATTTTGATTTTAACAGAACATTAACTAGAGTTAAAAACACAGCCTGGTGAATAAACATGAAAGAAAATGTACAAAAATACATTGATACATGGAACTCTTCCAAAAAATCTAAAAGATTAACCAGTGTGGCAGTCTACAGTTTATTTTAGCACTAAAGTTTATTAAAAGAGGATTTATGGAGATGATTTTTGAGATTGGGAAATCCAATTGAATTTTATAATGGTTTATATTTAAGAAAAAGAGTATATAAAAGGGTTTAAAAGGTTAATTTTACCAGACAAGATTAAACAAATAATTAACAGTTAGAATATGCAAGTATAGGTCTAAAGGTGTATGGAAATAAAATTCAGGAGTCTCAAAAACCTTTTAAATCTTTTATGTAATTTTTACTATTTTTCTTCTATTTTTATTAATTTTATAAATATTTTTGATTTTTACATGATTTACTTAACTTTGATTATTTTTTACTAGATGAATAGCCAAAAATCTTGATGGGAATTTATAAGCATTTACTTTGTAGCTGACTTGCCATTAGCAGAAAAAAAAAGCTTCAATTCTTGCTGGGTAACTGTGGATAGACTAAAAAAAAAGTTTGAGTTTATTCCTACCTGTAAGGAGGTATCTGAAAAAGACTTTCATTGATATGATGGACTCAAATGATGAATACTATTGGGTTCCCCAAAGCCGTTGTGGTCTTCCAACATTGGCAGGGGCCTTTGTTGTGTGATTTGGCACTGTTTGTGCATGTCTTAATTGACATCTGTTAAGGAAATGGGTATTTTTCTGGTTTTATTCCGTGGATATTGGGTCTGTGGGTATGTGGGTACTATCATTGGATAGCCCCAGTTTTTATCTATATTTTATTTTGTGAAGACATTTTTCATATTCTAAGTTTTAAGGGGTCATTTCCTCATTTTTCATTTATAAAAGATAGCTGTTTAATTTTGCTTTTTGTGTTTTATGGGCTAAACTTAAGTCTTAGGGTTAAGTGCTTAGTACCATTGGATAGAGCTAATTTTTCTCTATATTTCATGTCACAATGTTGTTATAGTGAAATTCTGTGTTTTTAAGGTTTTAGTAGTTCTAATTAATTTTTCTAAGTAGATTAGTTGTTTTTATTGGTTTCCTGGCTTCAGGGAGGCCGGGCCACTTCAGGCGGCACCTCCAACGTCGGGCGGCCCGCCCGCCTCTGTTTTAGAAGGTTGGGGAGCGCTTCAGGAGGGTTTTTTATTCAATTTGGTGGGTGTGCATGGGCTCTTATATAGTGGTCTGTGTGTACATAGTGAATAAGACAGTTTGGGGCAACCTTAATTATCATACAACCATCCGGAGGTGATATCCTTGTTCCTCACTCAGTTTACACTGTTTTCTGGCCACAATTTGGCTGTGTTTGTTGCAAGTGAGTTCTTCATTTAACTTAACTTTGGCAACTGTTTTCTCTGTTATAGTCTTGCAAGCTATAGCAAGTATTATTGCTGTCTCTGGTGTGGATTTGCAGCCTACATCAAGTATCTTTGCTGTCTCTGGTGTGGACATTGTTCTACATTTCAGTTCTTTGGTCTGGTAGTCTGTCTGGTGACTACTTTCTTGGCTCATCAAGCAGTCAAGTGTGTTGAAAAGGGGCTTTAGCAAAACAGGAACCAACTTACATTAGCAAGTAAATCTCACTCTATTTTTCTAAAGGGACAGGGGATTTTCTCTCTGGTTTTTCTCCAAATCCCTTGGTCAAGGCCTTTAGCTAGTACTATAGGATTGTCTACATTTCTGGCGCCCAACGTGGGGGTAGAACTTGCTAGTTCTTTGGAATCTCTGTTTTATTTGGTTGGCTTTTTTTGGTGTATTGGTCTGGAGGAATGGCTTCTGGTTCCTCTATTCCTGTGGTGACTGTCAGTGGGGGAGATGGTCCTCCTTCTGTGATGGTTAGGGAGTGTGTAAGGATTAAAACTTGGGATGGTACCAAGTTTAATGAAGAGGATGTCAAGTGGTTTCTAGAGAAGTATGAAACTGCTGCTGGTGTGGATAGTGCTTCCTACCTGGACATGGTGAAGCAGATTATCTTCTTCATTGGTGATAGGGCAGTGGAGAAGGAGATTGTGTCCATGTCTGGCTACAAGAAGAGGGATTGGAAATTGTTGTGTAGGGAGATGGTGGATAGATGGGGTTTCAGGTTCACTATGGTGGATCTGAACAAGGTTGTCAGTGAATGGCAATCTTATGGTGGTGTTGGTAACTTGCATAGTTACAGGAAGTTTCTGCTACAGTTTGATCCTGTGGTGGAATATTTGGTGGAAGTGGAGGAGCTGGCCCATGAAAATGCTGCCAAGGATGTTTTTTGGTCTTCCCTGGCTAGAGATGTCAGGATGGATGTGTTGAAGGAGCTGTCAAGAAAGGAATTGATGAAGACTCTTTCTAATGGGTTCCAGAAGTTGCCTACCTTGGATAAGGTGAAGGAGGCTGTTGAGGCTCATTTGAAGTCATTGGCTGTGGACACCTATCAGGAGGGGTGTGCCAAGTATGTCAGCAAAGTCAGTGAGGCTTTGGCTGAAGAGGAAGTTAGGGAGAAGAAGGAGGAGAAGAATTTGGTGCAGGTTCCCAAACAAGAGAGGGACCCAATGGTGGAGCAGTTGGCTAATCTCACAAAGCAGCTGAATATTTTTGTTCAGGAGGCTAAGAAGGTCAATAAGGCACCTTCTCAGCCTAGAGATTTTTATAGGAGGGCTGGTAGGAGTGATCCTTGGGTCTGCTCTTATTGCAGCAGGAGGGGGGACAGCTCCAATGATTGGTGGGCATTGAACAGGGATGTGTCTGAAGGAAAGGTGGAATTTGATGGCCGGGTTTTCAAGTTCCCTGATGGTTCTTTTGTTAAGCCCAGTGAGGGGCAGGCTCCTGTTGATTTGGTCAGGAGAAAGGGAGGTCTCAATCAAAGGAGGTTAGGTTTGAGGAGATTCCTGATCAAGGGAGGTCTTCTGGTAAGGAGGATGAGGATAGCAAGGGAAAGGGGAAGGAGGTCAATAAGGTCTCTTTTTCTACTTCCTTTGGTGGTTTAGAGTTGTATTCTTGTGGTGGGCATTCAAGTGGTGAATGCTTGGCTGGTGTTTATGATGTGGAAGCAGGGAAGGTGGGAAGGCCTAAGAGCAGTTCTCAGGCCCAACCAAATCCAAATTCTTCAAAGGTGGATCCTAAGCTGAGTGAAGCTAGGAAGAGGTACAGAAAAGAGGAGCTGTACAAGATGCAGAAGGGTATGGCTGACATGGGCCCCCCTAGTTTTGGCGCATTGGACATGAATGGTGAGCCAATGCCAACAGAGGTGGATTCTGACTCTGAGGAGGATGTCCCTTTGACTTCATTGCCAAAGCCTTCTGGAGTTAGAAGTTCTGGTGAGGGATCTGGTTTGGTTCCTGTTAATGGTAAAACTGTTGGTGGTGCTGGTCCTCAAGAAGCTTCTAGGACCAAGGTGGTGAAGCCAAGGGCTCACTTTGAGAGGCCAGTAGTGTCTGGTCAAGTTAATGTTATGGACTCTGTCCTGGAAAGGATGAATCAGGGTCAGGTTTCCCTATCTTATGGGGAATTGTATGCTATCAGTCCAGGGTGGGCTGATAGATAGAAAAAGTTGTTGACTAGGAGAAGAGTTTCTTCTGGGGAGTTAGAATACATTTGTGATTCTGCTGAAAAGTTTAGTGAGGGGTTGGAAACTCATTTTTCTGCTCCTCTGGGATATGTCAATGTCACTCTGAATGGCAGGGAGGCAAGGGCATTGGTGGATTCAGGTTCTCAGATAAACATGATTTCTTTGTTTGAGGCAACTCATATGGGCCTCCCCATCAAAACTAGTATTGGTGGGAATTTGAGAGGGATTGGTGGTCATGTCACTGAATTGGTTGGAACTTCAGAGTTTGTGAAGTTAGATGTTGGCGGAGCCTCAGGGAAGGTTCATTTTTACATTTCTGAAGGTAAAGTAAAAGCAGTTTTGGATGGGCCATTATTGATGGATTTTCAGTCAAGAATTGGTTATCAATTTGATTTGGGAATCAGTTTGGAGTTGACTGGTAAAGATGAAAGAAGGCTTCACATAAGTTTATCATCCCCTGGAGAGGATGGTTGGGAGACCAGGCCTGGTTTATCTTCAATGTGCCAGTGCATGGACTGCTGCAGGAAAAGGAAGGAAGTGGGTGCTTCCTCTGGTTTTTTGGAGTGTGGCTCAGGCTCTATTGAGAGTCTGTCTTTTTTAGAGTAATGAGGGCTGATCACCCTAGTGCTACAACCTCTCCCCAAGATGCGGAAATCCCAGGCTGCAGTAGGTCAGCTCCCTTGGAGATATACCAAGTGGATTTTAAACTTTCTCTTTTTAATGTTTCTCTTCTCTGCAAGTATTCATCAAGTTTTTTATCAAGTCTCTGTTCTCTCTCAAGATTCTTAATTATTTTTAATTCAAGTTCAAGGAAGAAGATTGGTTATATATCTTTATTGAAAGATATGCGGAAAAGTTTTGGAGTGGTGAGATTGGGGCCTAAAAGTAAGTCCTCCCAATTGTGCACCGCTAGGGTTTCTTTTACACCTTTCAAAAACATAACCTGGGCCACACCTGTGAGCATTGGGGAAACCCCTGGTTATTTTTGTAGGTCAGAAGGAAACTCAAGAAAAGAAGATAAAAATTTCAAGATAATTCAAGAAAATCAAGGTAAAAATCTGAAGATAATGAAGAAGGAAGATTCAAAATATTTTTGTGAAGACTGTCAAGATCAATTTTCGGGCCTCCAGCATGAGGTTAAACTGCAGAGAATTAGGAAGAAAGTAGATCATCAAGATCAAATTTTGGGCCTCCAGCATGAGGTTAAACTACAAAATTTTAAAAGAGTTGATTCTGAAGATGAATCAAGATTTGAAGATTTGAAAGACGGAAGTGAAGATGAAGATTTGGAATTGTGGAAAAGTTTTGGAGTGGTGAGATTGGGGTGTAAAAGTAAGTCCTCCCAATTGTGCACCGCTAGGGTTTCTTCTACACCTTTCAAAAACATTACCTTGGCCACACATGTGAGCAATGGGGAAACCCTTGGTTTTTGTTCCAGGTCTGGTGATGAAGATTTCCTGAAGATCCCTCAAGTTGAAGGTGGAGCAGAAGATTAGGACTGTCAATGAGCCTATGCCGGTGGGTTTGAATCCGCCCTTGAAGAGACCTCCTTTGTCAAGAGATCCGTACTGTACTTCTTTGGTGAAGAATTCTCCAGAATTTGTAGAGAGGGCTAGGGTGACCGTGGAAAGTTTGAAGGTTGTTAATTTTGGTCCTGATGGGTGGCTGTCTGAAGAAGAAAAGAAGTTGTTGTTGCACGTTATTGTGCTAAGGGAAAAGGCTGTGGCGTTTGTTGAGGAGGAAAGGGGTGTATTGAAGCACTCTTATGGGGAACCTTACTTGATTCCGGTGGTTTGTCATGAACCTTGGCAAATCAAACCTATTCCGATTCCAGACGCTATTAGAGAGGATTTTGTGGAGATTGTTAGGGAAAGAGTCAGGACTGGGTTATACAAACAATCGACATCCAGCTACTCAAGTCCGGCTTTCTGTGTAAAGAAGCAGAATGGGAAGTTGAGGGTGGTTCATGATCTTAGAGCCTTGAATAGAGTCACTATCAAGGACGCTGGTATGCCACCAAGTGCAGAGGATTTTGTTGAAGCTTTTTCTGGAAGGGTGTGTTATGGTTTGGGTTATAATATGGGTGGTTATGATGATAGGGAACTCCATACGGATTCAAGGCCTCTCACAACTTTTGAGACTCCTTTGGGAAGATTTCAGCTCACTAGGTTGCCTCAGGGAGCAACTAATTCAGTGGCGGTATATCAAGCACAGATGGCTTGGATTTTGCAGGATGAGGTTCCTACTCATGCTGGTATTTTTATTGATGATGGTGGAATTAAAGGACCATCCACTGATTATGGTAATGAGGTGTTAGCAGAGAACCCTGGAATAAGGAGGTTTGTGTGGGAATATGCAATAACTCTAGAGAGAGTGTTGTTTAGGATTGAAGAGGCTGGTTTGAACATTTCAGGGTCAAAATTCTGTTGTTGTGTTCCTGCTTTGGAAATCCTGGGTCATGCGGTATGTAAAGAGGGAAGGATTATGGCAAAGAAGAAGATTAATAAAATTCAGTCATGGCCAAGGCCTAAAAATACTACTGAAGTCAGGGGATTTTTGGGTGTATGTGTATATGTCAGGATTTTTATTAAGGATTTCTCTTTGTTGGCTTCACCTTTAAGGAGGTTGACCAGAAAAGATGCAGATTGTGAATGTACTGAAGAGTGTTAAGATGCTTTTGAGAAGTTGAAAAAGGTTTTTGGTGAAGATATTGTTCTTCACAAGTTGGATTATGGTTTTGGTGCTGGAAAAATTTATCTGGCAGTGAACTCAAGTTATATTGCTGCTGGTGCTATTTTGTCTCAGGAGAATAAGACTGGGAGGGTCAGGCCAGTAAGATATGAGTCTTTGGTGTTTAATGAGGTGGAATCTAGGTATTCTCAACCTAAGTTGGAATTGTGTGGTGTAGCAAAAATTTTAAAGAAGCTACAGACGGTTTTGTGGGGGCAGCATTTTGAGCTGCAGGTGGATGTAAAATCTTTGGTTCAGATGATCAATGCGCCTAGTCTTCCAAATGCTCCAATGACTAGGTGGGTGGCATTTATTCAACATTTTTCTTTGACCTGGTACAAAAACAAGGTAAAACTTTTACTATGCCTGATGGATTATTAAGGAGGCCACCTACAGATGAAGATTCTGAGGCTGAAGAGTTTGATAAAGATGTTCCAGTGGTTAGGGCCAGCACAAAGGGTGCTGAAGATTTTTTTGACCTCCCCCAAGAGGTTAAACTGGCTGGATCTTATCTTGATTTTGGTGATCAGGATGTTTTTGTTGATGAAGATGGAGTTGTTGTTTGGGACAGCTCAAATTTGGAAAAGGGTGTTTTTGTTAGTGAACTGGATTCTCACAAGGTTCAGTGGAAAGAGAAGGACATGCCAAAATTTAAGGATTGGTCTCCTGGTTGGGCTGCTCAATTAGCTCATGTTCACACTGGTGATTTTGATGATAGAATTGTACCCTTGGATGTTGTTTTGTTGGATTTTGAAGATGAGACCTGGGGTCAGTCTGGGTTTTATTTTATTTTGGTGGAATATCTGTTGACCTTGGAGAGGCCAGATAGTTGTGATGATGATAATTGGTTGGCAATAAAGAAGAAGAGTCCTGGATTTTATGTGTCAGGAAGAAGGTTGATGAGGAGAAGGTATCCTAATCCTCAAGTGGTGGTGACTCAGAAGAAGGGTCAAGAACTTGTGTTGAAGTCTTTGCATGAAGACCTTGGTCATAGAGGCTTTGGGGAGACTTATAGAAGAGTAGCAGACAGATTTTGGTGGCCAGGTATGAAGTTGGCTGTGCAGGGTTGGGTTCAATCTTGTGAAGAATGTCAAAGAAGAAGTCATTTGAAACCTAAAGAGGTGGGCCGTGCTACTGGTGAATCAACTGTTTTTGGAAGGGTCAGTCTGGATGCTGTCCATATTAAAAAGGGCAGGTATAAATACTTGATTGTTGCTAGGGATGATGTGTCTGGTTGGGTTGAGGAAGTGCCTCTGGATAGATTGACTGCCAAGAATGTGGCAGAGTTTTTGAAGAAAGAGTGGATTTATAGGTATGGGTTAATGAAGTTGGTGACTGTTGATGGCGGGCCAGAGTTTGGTGCCAAATTTAAAGAAGCTGTGGCTAGTGTTGGCTCTAAAGTTAGAGTGGCTACACCTTATTATCCTGAAGCTGAAGGCATGGTTGAAAGAGGCCATCAAGTTATCAAGAACACTTTGGTGAGGATGTGCGGAGATAGTGCTGAAAAGTGGAGGCATTATTTACCCTTGGTGTTATTTGCTGATAGGGCCACTGTGAAGAGGACAACTGGCTATTCTCCTTATGAGTTAATGTTTGGTCAGAAAGCCTTTCTACCAGTGGACTTGGAAGCTGTCTCTTATCTTGGAATTGAATGGGATGATGTGCACTCAACAGAAGATTTGCTCTGTGCCAGGATGCAACAGTTGCAATGTAGAGAGGAACGTCAAGAGAAGGCATACTCTAGAATGATGAAGATTAGGAATCAATCAGTCAGGTACTGGGACAAGAAGTTGGCTCATAGACTCAGGAATCCCTTGAAACCTGGTTTTTTGGTTTTGGTGTATAATAGAAGTTTGGAGAGTCAGTGGGGAAAAATGTTTGCTGACAGATGGAATGGAACTTACAGAGTCAGATCTCAGGTGTCTGGAGGCTCTTATGTTTTGGAAGAGTTGGATGGTGCAGTCTTAAAGAAGAGAGTGGCTGCAGACCAGGTCAAAAGGTTCTATCCCAGAGGCACTAGGCATGTAGAAGATTGACTCTGCAATGAGGATAAACTATGGAACGTTCTTTATTTTTTGGAATTTCTTTTTGGTGTTGCAGAGCAACTTTTGTGTTGAAAACTTTCTGTTAGAAGGTACCCATGGGTGGGGCTTCTAGATTTGATCTTGGCAAGTGTAGGGGTAACTGATGGGCTGGCTGCTCTATCAACAGTTACCCCAGATTGTCTGTTTCCAACCCTTTCTCATAATTTGGTTGAACCCTATTATTGGTTTCTTTTCACAGGTTTTAGTCCTCTATGACTTTAAACTGGAATTTCCTCTGGTTTTCATGTGCTGGTCTCTTCACTCTTATTGGTTTTGGTTTTTTTGTGTTGGATGTTGTGTTTTTGTTAGAAGGTACCCAGGGGGGCTTCTAGATTTTATTTTGGAAAGTGTGGGGGTAACTGATGAGCTGGCTGCTCTGTAGAACAGTTACCCCAGAATGTCTGTCTCAAGTCTTTTGTTTTTCCTAGTTGAATTCTAGTTCTGTTGTTTATTATTCAGGTTTCAAGTCCACTATGACTTTAAAATGGTTTGGGACTGGCTTCCTTATCTTTGGTTCTTTCAGATTGGTGGTGGATCACTGGTGGTCTCCCATCATTTTTACTTATTGGAGGGAGCCCACCCAGTGATCATTTCTATGGACCGGACTTTCTCTTATTGGACCATCTATGGAGCTGGAATGTCTTTGATTTTGAAGTTATGTTTTAGCTAGATAGCAGTTTTAGATTATTTTTATTTTTTTCTCTTTTTTTCTTTTAATTTTTTTATTGGGGTTGTTTAAAATTATAAAATCAAAAATATAGGGTGTTACCACATCAGGGTCACCTGGATTTGGGCAAGCATTGGTGAGGAAAGGCTCATCAATTGGCCGGGCAATTCTATTTTCTTTTTTTTTATTTCATTTATTTCTGTGTTTCATTATTTTTATTATCTTCTGTAATTTCCAAATTTTTTTGTTTTTTGTTTTTTGTTTTTTGTTAATCATTTAAAATATTTAATTGTGTATCCACATGAAGGTGCACTTGGATGTGGGTAAGGTATCAGGGGATCAGCTCATCAATTGGCTGGGTGATACCATTTGTATTATTTTTTATATTATTTTTTATTTCATTTATTTTTATTTCATTTTATTTATCAATTTTTAATTTTAGTATATAAGTAGATCATACAAAAAAAAATTATTATTATTAGAATTTATAGTTATTAATATTTATTTATTTATTTATTATTATGCTTTTTTAATCTTTTTGCAGGAGCTCATTGTCTGGATGATGAAGCTTCTGGAGGCTGGTCTGGATTGTTGTGTCATTTTTTTTTTGTTGGAATTGTGGGAAGCACTGTGTTATTTAAATTGCATCCTTCTGGAGAGATTATATGGATTGTAATGGGCAGGAATTGAATTAGAGGGAAATTCAGAGGAGGAAGAAGAAGAGGCAGGAATGGAGTGCTTGAAGGTGTGCTTAATGATCCTAGACATCTTCCAGTGGTTGTCCAACAGGCGCTTTCTCAGGGATTTTTCAAAGTCATTCAAAGGTCCATTGAGGGCAAAGGCTTTTAGCATGTTGGAACACATGGTGCTTAGGTGTTTTTTCATGTCTCCATAATCCAGGGTCAAAGAAGTTTCTAGAGTTTGGCCAACTCCAATAGTAGATTCAGAAGGAGGGGTGCCAACTAGACAAGAAGAATTGGATCAGTATTTATTTTTGTTGAAGAAATGGGATGAATTAATTTGGTACTTACAGATTGGAAGCTCATCACATTTGTAAGCAGCCGGAATTTGGATCTCTGAAGATTTTGGAATGGTCATAGTAGGTGGATCAATCAGGGAAAGATATGGATTCTCTTGGTCTTCCTCTGAAAGATTTTGAAAAGGTGAACTAGGAGGCTGATGTTCCTGGGGCCTAGTTGGAGCAGCGGGATTGTTGTTGTTGTTGTGGTTGTTATTTCTGTTAGATTCAGCTGGAGGAGGCGCTGGTTATGGAGTACCAGGGTGGTTAAAAGATGGAGCAGGAGAGGGTGATTTGGAAGCTGATTGATCTCTTCTGGATAGAGCTTTTGAAGGGATGGAACTGTCAGAAGAATAGTTGGCTGACAGAGGAGAGGTGTAGTTTTGTTGTCTTAGCTGGGGATGAAGTTGTTGCTTGGGTGCTGTGTTAGGTGCTCTGGTCTCTTCTTGGGGTCCTCTGGCAGGCCTCCTAGAAGGTTGGGATAATTTGGAGTTTTTGGACCTTGGAAGGGTTGGCTGCATTGCTCTGGGAGCAGTGGGAGTTGATTGCATAGAGTTGTTTTGTTGATTGATTGAATTTGGCTGTTTTCAGGTTGTTTTTGGAGGTTTCAATCCTGATTTTCACTGTCTAGTGAGGCGGCCGGGCCGCCTGGACACGGTCTAGAAGCCTGGGAGCTGATCTTGAAGCTTTTGGAGCTAATTTGGCAGAGATAAAAGCAGTTTCTTGCAAAGCTAAGGCTGGTCTTTTGGGAAGAGTTGTGGAAGCTGAGCTTCTGGATCTTCTGGAAGGTGCTGAAGATAAAGAGGAAGACGAAGGACCAAGCTCTGGGGATCTGGTAGGGGATCTGGAGATGTATTTATGAGAAGGTGAAGGAGGAGGAATAGGGTAGTTGGCATCTCTGTCACATTTTTTCTTTTTGGAATAGCAAGAATCACAAGCCCTGTAGTAGAATTTGGCTTCAGAAGTTGGAAGAGTGAAGGTGCAAGGTCTGCACATGTGGATGCACTGTTTGCAGGCATAGTCTTTGGGAGCAGTGAAGCAAGGAATAGTAGAAGGGTTAACATCAGGAGATCCAGACATGATCTGTGGTGAGAAAAGATGATGGAAAGGGATAGGAGATTTTTTGTCAGTGATGGGTAGATGATGAAGTGAAGGTGGAAGCTCAGCAGGTTGGCTGTAGAGGTGTTCTGTATGAAATTGGCTGCGTCTATTTTATGCAAAATTCCGTCAGCCCATCAAGATTTTAAACTGAAATCTGGTTTCTGTTAGTCCTCCAAGACTTGAAACTGGCTGGTTTCAATATTTTATCGAGACTAGTCCGTCAAGACTTTAAACTGAACACTGTGTTAGTCCCCCAAGACTATAAACTGAGGATTGTTTGATGGTGTAGTCCCCCAAGACTATAAACTGAGGAATGGGTTTTGTTGTTGGAGTTTGTTTTGAAATATTGGTGGAGGGTATCCACAGGGGGAGCCTCTGAATTTAGCAAAGGCAAGTTTGGGGGTAATGTATGGGCTGGCAGCTCTATTTAAAATTACCCCAGAATGTTAGTTTTTTCTCTGTGTCTTAATGTGGTTGATCTCTGGTTCTGGGTTTATAATTTAGGTTTTTGAGTCCTCCAAGACTTTAAACTGAGGGTTTTTGAGTCCCCCAAGACTATAAAATGAGGATGGTCCCCCAAGACTTAAAACTGAGGGTTGTTTGTTGTTACATCCTATAGAGGGTGTGGTCAATTTTTCTTTTCTGAATCAAACTCAAGTACTAGTGGAATTACAGAGGGAATCAAGAGATGAAATGAAGTGTTCAGAATTAGCCTTGAACTGGTGAATGAGGTGTCTTCTGTTCTCAATGTCCTGTGGATCTCTAGCAGGAGTGGATTTGAAGTAGTGAAGCAGAAGTTGTTTCTGTTGAGATGTGTGTTGTTGGAACTTGGCCTTGATAGTGGGCAAGTGGTTTGGTGTTGGCGGTGCAATGGATCATACATTGTTATCATCCTATCAGAAGATGGAGGAACTGAGAAGTCATCAGTTTTAAAAGTTGAAGGAAGAAATGAAAGTTCTTTGCCATCAGATGGACCAGGGATGGTGGAACTAGTTGTTTTATGGGTTGTGGCACTTTTCTGGGAAAGGTGAAGCTTTTTGATTAATCTGGGTATAAGGATGGATGGCCTAGATCTTTTGGTGCTGGTAGAAGATGGACCAGGTTGAGGTGAAGGTGAATCTGTTGCAGAAGATAATGGACCAGGTCTGTAACAGGTCTTCTTTCTGGATTTGCAGACATCACAGGACGTTCTGTATGTATGGACAGGAGGTGTGATGGTGCAGATTAGATTATTGTCAATGCAGTATTGGCAAGGACCCATTTCAGAGGCAGATTTGGGAAGAAGGTTGAACATGGTGGTTTGATGAAGAAAGAATGTGGACATTCTCAATTGGAGGGAGGATGTGGTCTTCTAAAATTGGCAGGGGCCTTTGTTGTGTGATTTGGCGCTGTTTGTGCATGTCTTAATTGACATCTGTTAAGGAATTGGGTATTTTTCTGGTTTTATTCCGAGGATATTGGGTCTGCGGATATGTGGGTACTATCATTGGATAGCCCCAGTGTGTCACGCGCCACGTGACACTCGAGGCAAAAGTAGCTCATTAAATCAATACTAAAGGGTTCAAATCCATACTCAAAGCGCAGAAAGCAACTCTCCATAGCAACTGCGACTTTCCTTTGTGTACTTGCTATTCAATCGCGCTAGCCTAAAACTCTAAATCTAAATTAGTCAATCTCTTAATAGTGTGTCCTAGTTTTTTCCCAATAAGCGACGCACAGCGCAATAGTTAATATAATAGTACATTAAAAAGTTTATGAAATATATGTGAATTATTAAGGGGTAGTGAGCATGGATGGAATGGTTAGTGAAGGATTAAGGGGTTAACAGATGTTAGTGAGGAGGGTCCAGGTGTAACGGATATATTTTATATGGTTTGTGGTGTGCGGAATAGTGAATGAGTATGAGGTCAATGCGAGGAGGAGTAGAGGATATAAAAGGGGCTGGGTTTTTGGTTTTATATTCCTTAGAATTAAATTATAAAATATATTTATAGTTAATAGTGATAAAACTCTAAGTGAAAATCATTATTATTTTATCTTTCTTTATTTTCTCAATAATCATATCTAAATCCTAAATCTTTGATTGTTGAGTTTTCCAACCCTTTGTGAGATCTTAAGAATTTTAATATTACCGTTCAATTATATTAGAATCCTTTTCGAACATAACTTGAAGTAGTAGTTCTTCCTTCGAGACATCTTCGAACCACTTCCTCAAACTATCCCTCTGTGCTTCGAAGAAGTATCTGAACCTTTTATCTCACTTGCAGGAACATCCTCGACCTTGTGCGTAGGTTGTCCGGTGACACAGTGTTTCTCTATATTTTATGTCTTTAAGACATTTTTCATATTCTGAGTTTTAAGGGGTCATTTCCTCATTTTTCATTTATAAAAGATAGCTGTTTAATTTTGTTTTTTGTGTTTTATGGGATAACCTTAAGTCTTATGGTTAAGTGCTTAGTACCATTGGATAGAGCTAATTTTTCTCTATATTTCATGTCACAATGTTGTTATAGTGAAATTCCGTGTTTTTAAGGTTTTAGTAGTTCTAGTTAATTTTTCTAAGTAGATTAGTTGTTTTTTTTGGTTTTCTGGCTTCAGGGAGGCCGGGCCACTTCAGGCGGCACCTCCGACTTTGGGCCGCCCGCCCGCCTTTGTTTTAGAAGGTTGGGGAGTGCTTCAGGAGGGTTTTTTATTCAATTTGGTGGGTGTGCATGGGCTCTTATATAGTGGTCTGTGTGTACATAGTGAATAAGACAGTTTGGGGCAACCTTAATTATCATACAACCATCTGGAAGTGATATCCTTGTTCCTCACTCAGTTTTCACTGTTTTCTGGCCACAATTTGGCTGTGTTTGTTGCAAGTGAGTTCTTCATTTAACTTAACTTTGGCAACTGTTTTCTCTGTTATAGTCTTGCAAGCTATAGCAAGTATTATTGCTGTTTCTGGTGTGGATTTTCAGCCTACATCAAGTATATTTGCTGTCTCTGGTGTGGACATTGTTCTACATTTAAGTTCTTTGGTCTGGTAGTCTTTATGGTGACTACTTTCTTGGCTCATCAAGCAGTCAAGTGTGTTGAAAAGGGGCTTTAGCAAAACAGGAAAAAACTTACTTTAGCAAGTAAATCACACTCTATTTTTCTAAAGGGACAGGGTATTTTCTCTCTGGTTTTTCTCCAACTCCCTTGGTCAAGGCCTATAGCTAGTACTATAGGATTGTCTACACCGTAATCTCTGACAGAGACCCAAAATTTACTTCAGAATTCTGGACATCTTTGATAGATGTATCAGGTTGTAAATTGAAATTGTCTACAGCACACCACCCACAAACTGATAGGCTGGCTGAGAAAATGTACAGACTCTGTAGGATATGATCAGAAGATATTTTGCCTTTGGATTATAATACAAAGTCAATGAGAAATTCACAAATGACTGGGTAAAATTAATTCCTGACCTTGAATTTTCTTATAATAGCACGGCTTATTATTTAACAGAGAAAAAACCATTTGAACTCTTACTGGGATGTGTTCCAAACAGCCCAGTAAATTATTTACACAAATTACCAAGGTTAGATATACACCCTGGTACTAAATCTTCTATGCATATGCAACAAATGTGTAGAAAGCATTCAGAGGAATGTATTCAAAAAGAATTTGAATATTAAAATAAAAGGTGGGATAAATCCCATAAAGAATTTGAATTTTAAAAAGGAGATGAAGTCCTTACTTCAACACTACATTTTAACTTACAAGGTAATTTTAAATTAAAAGATCCTTTTGTGGGACCATTTGTAGTCAATAAAGTGATTGGTAATAATTCTGTGGAATTCATATTATATGCCTCATATGATAGGAAACATCCAGTTTTCCCTATGGAAATGAGTATTTATTAAGATATAATGGAAAATAAAATGATTTTGATAAGTGGATACCAGAAAATGAAATTTCAAACCTATCCTCCCTTCTTAAAAAATTTAAACAGAAATAATATTCTGTTAAACTAACTGAGGGGTTAGAACCAGTACTCATAATTTTATTATATTTTATTTCTTTAAAGAATTTCTCTTTAATGCTACAGATTTTTCTGAATACCTATAAAATAAAAATATAAAAATGTATAATTTATCATTTTTTATTGTTTTTTTGGGTGGAGAAGTGTCAGCCTGGATATTCCCAGGACTGTGTGTAAATTGATTATAATATAGTTTAAACACATGTATTACACATGGGAACAATAAATAAAGGTACACAAGTTGTATACATAAGTGAAATCAATGATTAAACACAATATATGCCATTAAAATACCTTATATACATGTATATATTCACCTTTTATAAGTCTTTTGTACTTAATATTAAGGTGGAATATGTTGGGGTAATCTTATAAATCTTAAACATAAGGCTACATAACTTTTAAGTAGACTTAAAGCTGTTGCTTTCATTGTTTTATGGGAAGAACAAGAAATGTGCTTTAAATCACTTAAAAGTTGATTATATGCACTATAAATTTAATAATACTAAAATTGTTCCTTGAAAGATCAAATTCTCTTAATTAGAACTATTTATTTGGGTATTTAAATGCATAAAATCAACACTTTTCAAATTTGTTGTTTCTTATGCCAGAAATGGATTCTGTGTACTGGCCAAATACTTCTTGTATTTTTCCCATGTAAATAACTTCATTTTTATCAAATTTAGAATTTTCACACATAATTACCCCACACTGTACATCCACTATGGGGGAACATGCTAAAATTAGCAACAGGTGCTTATTTAGTGTCCTAATTTAATTATAAGTGCATTGACCTCATCACATGCACTAATCTTATTAACAACCTCAATATTGGTGCCTTTTATTCACTAAAACACTTAAATTTGCCTATTTAGTTAAGAATTTACCCATGAAAGCGCCTGCCAAGGACTGCATGTAGTTACCCCACATCTCACACCCTTTTTTGGGTTTTTTGGTGGTTTCTCAGTCAATTTTGGTTATTTTTGAATGGGGATTTCACATAGTATAATGTGATGATTAGCCCCAAAATTTCTACTGTTAATCCCTCTTATTATTAAATAATAATATTTAGTCTTAATTTTCCCTTTTTAGTCTTTTATTTTAATGTATAATACGCATATACTTTCTTTTTTGCTTATTCTTTAATTTTGATGGATTATCCCTATTACTACAGGATTTTGGTGGCTAATATCATTCTAATTATGTTACTGGTCACTTATTTTGTTTCTGGAAATGGCTATTAGCTGGAATGAGGTGTCATCAACTGGGTATAGAGCTGGTAAATAAAGGGAGTCATTGGCAAAGTAATTGTGTATAAAAGGAGGGGGTTTTTTGTCTTATTTTCTTCATTCTTTATCATTAAAATTAAACATATAACCAATACAATTACAATACATATCAATAGTACTTATAAAGTCTTTTAATAGTATCTGAATTTATTAAATCTATTTTTCTACCAACTATATGATTGTAAGCCATATATAATTAGTGAGAATAAAATTACTGAGACCCTTATATTGAGTTATATTTTAATACTTATTGGATTTTTACTACAGTATTCATATAGGACCATTAAAATCTTCTAGAAAACTGACCATTCAAGCTAGTTCACATCTTTGTACTTGACCTCAGCCTGACATATCTGATGATATTCTTTGTTTCCATCCATACAGACTATATATTTTGCCCCTTGTAAAGTTACATTTATTGAGTTTATTCTTGCAAAGGGATAAATATCATCAACTGTATAGGTATTTAATGCTCTGTAGTCTCCACATAGTTCTCTTTTAGATTTTTCATAAGATATAATGATAGTTGAAATTACACAATATTTAGGAGTAACATTCACTTTTCCAATGATATTCAAATTTAAAAGTGTTAAGATATTATACTCAACATCTTGCCTTTTTGAAGGAGAGGTAGGATAAGGATTCTTTTTTAAACTAGGATAGATCTTATATAATCCACAAGTTAATTGTAGTTTCATCTCATGATTGACAACTAATCCTAACTCATGTTTGCCATGTGAAAAAGAAATTAGAAAATATTCCACTTGTTTTATTTTTTCTTTTTTTTCTGATTCATTTAATTGTTCACCAAAAGAAGATTTCAAAATTTTCTCATCAAGTTGAAGCATTTCTTCAGAAGCTCTTCCTTTAAAAAGAAATAAATTATTTCAAGATTTAATATATGGGTAGTTTTTTGGAGAAGTTTAAGTTATTTTAAATTTTCTTTTATTTTATTTCCCATTGTAAAGCATTAATTTTAACTGTCTAAATTTATTCCAATTTTTATAGAATATCATTTCTGATGATAAACCAATAAGTTAAATTATTATTATTCATAAAAATAAAAGTACAAGCTGCTCTTACATATCCATGAGTATGTTTAAAGAAAACTGATGTAGAATACCTACCTACAGGGTTTAGTATTGACAAATATCTTCTCCAATTTTGTGAAGACAAAGATTCTAATTTCTTCTCATAATAATTATCTATTTTCTTCAGAGCTGATAAAGATACAACACCTACACCTGCTCCTTAGTCTAAGATCACCTTAGTATTTTCTCCATTTATTAAAACAGGAATTTTCATTGGTGTGATGACTATGGAATAATTTGTGAGATCTGCTATGAATTTTGTGTCCTCAATATTAGATGATACTCCAATTGTCATAGGTAAATCTTTATTTAAATGTTGTATATTATTTTTAATACAAAGATGTCATTTTCTTTTTTATAAGAAATATCACTTTTTACATCTGATGAATCATTTGAACCTTCAGAACCTTCAGGCTCAGTTTTTTTCTACAATATTTATCTTTTAGTCACAAAAATGGCCTTTATGCTATTTCTTTCCACATTTTAAACAAGTATTTGTTGCATATTTCTTTGGGGAAATAGATGCAGAAGGCTTTACAATCTTATCTTGATTTTTATTACCATATTTTTGACTGTCATTTTGTTTCTGATACTTTTTCACATTACTTGTTGGTTCATGTCAGCCAGGCTACTAGACTTACCCAGTAAAATAATTAATTATCTTACTGAGGTGAAGCCATGCCTTTTAGATCCTTATTAATAATTAATTATTTATTAAATACTTATGTATTTATTACAATTAACTAAGTACACTAAGTAATTAATTAATAAAAATAATTAATTGTCCCACATATATTTTTACTCCCAAACACCGTGCTCAATAATACAGATGAGATGGGAATAAAAATTAGTATTAAAAAAATATATTAAATTATAAATAGAAAAAAAATACTTTTTCAAATTCCTTTAATTAGATTTTATTGATTCTATATTTCAAATCAAATGTTCTTACAATAAAAGGTGACGGACTAAAGGGTTCATAGTTTTATTTCAAATAAAATAAATACTTTTATTTACGCACTATTTAGTCTTACTTTTATTATTTCACATACTCTCACACTCTTGTATTAAGAGATGTAAATTCCGTGTTCTTTTCTCTCACATATTGCCTAAGAAAAGGCCTTTCCTTTTTGTCCTTTTGATTCATTCCTTACTTACTTTACAATTTTTACAAACATTAGTTGAAAAAAATTTATTACTATATTTTATAACCATTAGTATTTACATCATCGTAATTCTAAGAAGTATAACTTATAATAATATTATAAATTTACCTCTTCTTAATTTGAGTAAAATAATCAATTAGATTAAGAAAATACGTACCTTGCCTTTGAAAGACCAGTAGCAACTTAGAATCCTCGTATAAACCTCGAATAAACCTTCTAGACCAAAAGGCCCCTTGAAAATTGGGAGCCTTTCCGAATTGTCGATGGCACATTGATATCTTGAAGACCAGAGGCGGTGGGACCATCTCCATTGAGGTACCTGTAAGGACGAGTGAACAACGAAACGACAAACGTCATAGATCATGTGACAAAATTTTTTTCTGCAAACGGGAATTGAACCGCGCTCCAAAATTTAGGTTCATATATTGACTAAACGTCATATATTTTGTGGTAATTATTGAAATTACTATTAGTGGGTCACTTTGCACTCTTCATTCTCTACGTATTTCCTTTTACTCAGCACTCTGTAAGTGGCATTAATTTGCTCATTATACAGGGGGAGGTGTCAAGTAAATTGGAATTATTTTTTTTTATTTTTTTATTTTTCCTAGTTGACAATTATAGAGCAATTGTGTTCTTAGTCCTAGAAGTAATAAAAATTATATTTTAAAAATTAATTATTATAATATTCAGTTGACTCTTGTCCTTATAAATTTAATTTTATTTGTTTCAGTTGACAAATTGTCCTGACAATAAAATTTTATAAAATTCATATTTAATTATTTCAGTTGACATTAAGTTTTGGTAGTTAATTATTCAGTTGATTTAAAAATCCTAATAATCATTCTCATAAAATTGTTAATAAAAAAATTTAAATTTATTTCTTCAGTTGATTATTTTATAATCCTGGTTTTAAATTGTTTTGAATTAATAATTTGATTATTATTTTAGTTGATTTTATCCTGAAAAATTTTATTTTATTATTTTTTTTTTAATATAAAATAAAAATATAAATTAATTCATCTTATTTTCTCCCTCTCTCATTGCAGTAAAAACTAGAAATGACTGATCAAGGTATCTCTGCTGCACGTGAAGAAGAATTGGATTTGATTGATTATGATGAGGCTACTTCTGTAAGTTCCCATTTAACCCGAAAATTATCTCAAATTAATCAATCATTGCCCCAATCAGGATGTAGAAATGGAGGAAGTGGAAGTTCTGGTGGAAACAACTCAGGAACAGAAACCTATTATAAACCCCCCAGAAGGACTTCCAAAAGGCTTCAAGATAAAAAAGATGCCATTTCCTCAACAAGTAAAGAACCTGTCAACACTGATAAAGGAACTAAGGACAGAAAACTTGAAATTGAGGTCAAGAGTAGATGCTCTAGAAGAAAAGGTAAGAAAAATAGATGCTTTTCTTCAAGAGAAGAGGAAACCTTCTCCCCACAGGGATCTTCAGCATTTGGCTCCCCAGCAGCCAGAGAAGGTGGAAGTATCCAAGTGGCAGTGGGATTGGCTGAACACTCAGTGGGATTAACTGGCCCAAAATTAACAGACGCCCCAAGCAGGTCCATCCAGACACAACCAAGGCAACCCAACACCTCCTCAACCCTATCAAGGAGGAAGAATAAGAAAAAACAATATGATCTTGCCCAGCAAACCTTGGTAAGCCCCTCGATTGATTATCAAGTACCATTTCTTGTAACTAATTCAGTTTCCTCAGGTAATTATGGAAGAGGAGATGAGACTGTGAGACCTCTAGAGAACAGTAGACAAATTACACAAATTTCAAATGTATCTAATCCTTTAGTTCTGATTGCTACTTCAATGATAAATCCTAATATGGCTATTATTGATGAGACACTTGAACCTGAGTTTTATGAGATGCTGGAAATTTACTCTGTTTCCTTACTGAGAAACACTCCAGATGTAGCTAACATCAATGATGAATATTTGAGAGATATTATTTCCAAACAAAACCATATAATGAACAACATGCAATTGACTCAGAAATATAATAGTTTGTTAACTAAGCAGGGTTATCAAGCATTAAGAAGTGAATCACAGAGAGTCTCTGATAAATTGTCTCATTACAAAGCAACCCATGAAAAAGAAGTTGCTTTATGGCAAAATATAGAAAATTATTTGTCTAAACTGAAAGATACTGTATCTGCCTGTTGCCAGGAGGTGGAGATAGACAAGATGAATATGAAAAGATTGAATGACCAATTTTCATCTTTTCAAAATAAGAATCAATTATCTTTTGCAAAAATCAATGAGAGTTTATCTAGTCTTCCAAGATTGAAAACTAGACTAACAACCATTGAGGAGAAATTGAACTCATTTTTTATTAATCAAAAGTATTCTGAGATTTCTTTGAAAGAACAAATAGCACAGGATGCCCCAGAGTTACCTGTGGCTAGTTCATCTAAAAGTAAATTAGTTTCAGAAATACATATTGATACCCCTGAGTTTCCATTAAAAATTAATGATGCACCAGGACCTTTAACAGAGGGATTAAACAATGAGATTACTGCACAACTAGAGAAGTTACAGCTACTCCTTACTCAGAAACAAGCTTGTACTAAGGAGACTCCTTCAAATCAAAAGAATTGGCCAAAACTTGACCAGTACCCAACATTTGATGGTGATTCTTCTTATGATTGGCAGCAATTTACTTGCAGAATTGATAACTTAAAAAATTCTTACAAACTCCCAGATGAGGAAATTGTGTCCAAGTTAATTTCTTTGTTTACTAATGCTGCCCAAATGTGGTATGAATCTGTTCTCCTGGATGGGAATGACTACTCATGGGATGATTGGAAGAAATTGATTAAAGCACAATTTGGTGGCTCCAAGTTCAGAATGGCTCAACAAAGGCAGTATGAGGAAACTAGATATAGCTCTTCTACTGATAAACCTATTGAGTTCTTAATGACACTTGTAAAAATCCTAAGGGCAATGGACCCAAATATGGAGTTTGAGTTATGGAAGGACAGGGTCCTTTATAAATTACCAATTTCTCTGAGAGACTTGATAGTGGCTAGGACTGAGTCCTCCAGAGAACACTCTTCTTTCATTAATACTTGAAATGAGATCCTTCTAAACAACAAGCATGATGCCAGAAAATTCATTCCTAGGACCCCTTTGGAGATATCCTCCACTTACTAACAAAAACCTCTGGAAAAGGTTGGTAAACCTTCAGCCCCTGTTGCACCAAAAAAGTATGCAACAAACACCTGCTTCAAGTGCAACAAGCCTTGGCAGAAAGGCCATGTTTGTGACAAGAAGATAAATCTTGTAGAACAAACAGAGGAGCATGCTGATGACACAGTAGCACTGGATGATACATCAAGTGATTGTGCCAGCAATATTTCATACAAATCTCAAGAAGAAATCTTGATGCTAAAAGAGGATATTCATTATTTAAATACTATTGATATTGATAATAATGCTTTATCTACAGTTGAAGATGCTGAGATCATAAAGAGCGTTGAGGATAGCTCAATTGTTATTGCCCCTCTCAACGCACCAGTCTTGATTAATGGAACCAGCATTGAAGTTGTTCTGGATTCTGGAGCTGGAGGAAGTTTAGTTTCTGAAAGAGCACTTGCTTCAGTGGATCAAGACTATAAATCAAAACTGATGCCTATCATTTCTGAAAATTGGAGAGGGTATGGCTCTTTTTTGTCCCCCATTGGGAAATACAAAGCCACAGTGTTTTTTAAATATAACCATGGTTTTGTAAGAGCTATTTGTGATTTTGTTATCATGAAAAATGATAACTTGAGCAATTGGTTTATTGTAGGGAATGATATTTTAACCAAGTATGGCATAAAATTGGATCCTTCAAACCAATGTTTCACAATGGGGATGAATGGGAAGAGAAAATTTAAGATTTCCTCCCCTAAAAAATTAGTAAAACCAGAATTGAACACATGTAATTCTGTGGTTCAATATAAAGGAAGATCTACAAAGGAAATGCATGCCCTTATGTCTGAAATTGACAATGCTTCTTTTGGAGAACAACTTTCTGGTGAGGATAAAGATTCCATCATTAACTTGATAAAATCTTTTCCTATGGCCTTTGCTCATGGGTCACATTAACTGGGATTAGTTAAAGAGGAAATGAAACTTTCATTGTCTTGCCCATTAACTGATATACCACCTAGTTTAAAGAAGAAGCCTTATCCTTCTTCTCCCACAAAGAGAAAAGATATTGAAGACAATATCTCTACCCTTTTAAAAATGAATATTATTGAAAAGGTAGTTGAAACACCTAAATATTGTGTTATCTCACCTGTACTAATTTCTTATGAGAAAGATAAAGCCAGGTTATGTGGTGACTATAGAGCACTAAACACTTATACTGTTGATGATATCTACCCTTTACCTAGAATCAGCTCTATACATGCTACTTTACAGGGTGCTAAATATATCAGCTGTTTGGATGGTAATAAAGGATATCACCAGGTACCTGTTGAGAAAAATTCTCATAACTTTCTGATGATTGCCACTCATATGGGTATTTATAAGTATATTAGGATGCCATTTGGCCCTAAAAATGCCCCTTCAGTTTTCCAAAAAGTAATGGATAACACATTCCATCAAGAGATAATTGAAGGATGGCTGATGGTTTATATTGATGATATCATTATATTCTCAAAAACATTTGAGGACCATCTTAAACACCTGTGTAAAGTATTCTAGAAAATGGATGAAATAAATATGACACTTGCTTTGAAGAAATGTAAATTTGGTTTCCATTCCTTAAAAGTTCTTGGTCATGTTGTTTCAGGCTTACAGATATGTGTTGACCAGAACAGAGTGGCAGCCATACAACAGGTGAAGGCTCCTACAACAGTGAGAGAGCTCCAAAGTTTTTTGGGAATGTGTGGATACTATAGACAGTATATTAAAAATTACCAAGTCATAGCTTTACCCCTTACCCAATTAACTAGAAAGGATGTTGCTTTTGTCTGGAATAGTGAAAGACAAAGAGCCTTTGACACTATGAAACACTGTTTGATGTCAGCACCAATTCTTGCTTTACCTGACTTTGATCAACCATTTGTTTTGTACACTGATGCCAGTTTCATTGGTCTTGGTGCTGCCCTCCATCAAAAACAAGTGATAAATGATAAAGTTTCAGAAGTAGTAATTTGTTATATTTCAAGAACCTTGAGAAATAGTGAATTGAAATATGGTGCTACTCAATTAGAGTGTTTAGCTGTAGTATGGGCTCTAGAAAAGCTTCATTATTACCTAGATGACCAGAAATTTGAACTTGTCACTGACTGCAGTGCAGTTAAATCCCTTTTAAACTTGAAAACACCTAACAGACATATGTTCAGATGGCAGCTGGCTGTTCAAGAGTACAGAGGGAGAATGACAATCATTCATAGGGCTGGTATTGTTCACTCAAATGTGGATATGTTATCTAGGTTACCTTTGCCAAATAATGACTCTAATCCTGCGTATGATCCTGAGGACAAAATTATTCATATACATGGGATATATGTGGTTGATATGGAGGAAGAGCTATTACAGCTTATTCTGGAATCATATGATAAGGACACTGACTTGAAAAAGTTATGCACCATATTAAATGATCCAAAGAATGCTTCAATACAAGCATTAATTAAAACCCTTCCACCAAAGTACCAAAAAGCTTTGGAAAAAGGTAAATTTTCAATTGATGAAGGATATCTATATTATAGAAGAAAGTTGAGTAATGTTATTGTTATTCCTCCTTCTATGAAAGAAATCATCTTAAAAATTTGTCATGATGACATATTAGCTGGACATTTTGATCTTGACAAAACAATGATCAGAATTAAGAACACTGCTTGGTGGGCTAATATGTCTGAAGACACAAAATTATATGTTGAATCTTGTGATTCTTGCCAAAAATCAAAAAGATTAACTGGTAAAAGAGCAGGATTAATGCAACATATTGAACCTCCTGATGCTCCATGGCAAATAATAAACATGGATTTTGTAACAGGATTACCTATTGCTGGTAAAGACAGTTATAACTCTTGTTGGGTTATTGTGGACAGATTCACAAAAATGTGTAAATTTATCCCTACCCACAAGGATGTTTCCACTAAAGAATTAGCTTTCTTATGGTGGTCTCATATGTTTAATACTGCTGGTTTTCCTAAAGCCATAATCTCTGACAGAGACCCTAAATTTACTTCTGAATTTTGGATGTCTATGATGGATGTTTGTGGTTGTGATCTGAAACTTTCTACTGCCCATCACCCTCAAACTGATGGTTTAGCTGAAAGAATGATTCAGACTTTAGAGGAAATGATAAGAAGATATTGTGCCTTTGGCCTTGAGTATAAAGATAAAGAAAGATTCACTCATGATTGGGTTACCTTACTTCCTGGGTTAGAATTTGCTTATAATAGCACTGTTCATTCTGTTACTCAAAGAAAGCCTTTTGAGCTCTGGCTTGGATATGATCCCAATACTCCTGCCCAAATTCTCAATAACAAAATACCTAAATTGGATATACATCCTGGTGTAAAATCTTTTCTTCAAATGCAACAGCTATGTAGAAATCATGCTCAAAAATGTATTGAAAAATCATTTGAATATGAGAAGAAAAGATGGGACAAATCCCATAAAGAATACACTTTTAAAAAGGGTGATGAAGTGTTGATTTCTACATTCCACTTCAACTTACAAGGTAATAACAAATTGAAAGATCCATTTGTTGGTCCATTTGTTGTCAGAAGAATGATTGGAGATAATGCAGTTGAGGTTATTCTGTATTCTCCATATGACAGAAAACATCCTGTTTTTCCAATATCTCTTTTGAAACCTTAAACATCCAATAGTGATTTATTTCCAAAAAGGAGGGGAAGACCAAAGAAAACCCCAAATGAAATCACTGAAACAGCAGAAATTGAAAAAATTTTAAATGACAGAATAGTCACTGCTGAAAAAGGTACAGAATACTTATTGAGATTCAAGAATAAATCATCTGAATATTATTCTTGGATACCTGGGAAGGAGATATCTAATCTTCCTACTCTACTAAAAAAGTATAAAAAGAAAAAATCATAGCATTTTTTTTATTATTGTTTTTTTTAGAGTGAGGGAGTGTCAGCCAGGCTACTAGACTTACCCAGTAAAATAATTAATTATTTTACTGAGTTGAAGCCACACCTTTCTTATTAATAATAATTATTTATTTATTTACTTAAGTAGTACTTACAACTAACTAAAGTTAAGTAAAATAAGTAGTATAAATAAATAATAAAATGTCCCTTACAATTTTACTCCCTAACAACGTGCTCAAAAGTATATGTCAAAGGGAGTAACATTAATAATAAATTTATAATATATAAACGTTAAAACAATTATATAACCTTAGTGAGAGATCTGTAATCCCGTGAAAGTAATGTAATTGATTTTTTATTGTGTAATAATTGTGACAGTCCAAGGAATTCAAACTTTGTTGCTAATAAATTTGATGCCCTTGTTGACGTACTAATTTATTACTTTCTTATGTCATTTCTGTACTCCTTTTTCTTGTCATTCTTTTCTCTCACACTCATAGTAGACGGTGTAAATTCCTTAAATTTTATTTTCTCATATTTTGCCTATAAAAGGCCTCTGATTTTGTGCTTTTCAAACCATTCTTTTATCACCTTACTTTATTATTACTACTTACAACACAATACTTATTTTTATATTTTATAACATTAGTAGTTACAAGAGCGTAATTCTAATCAATAAATTATATCAATATTTAAAACCTACCTCTTATATTTGAGTAACAAATTACTTAGATTAAGAAATACGTACAAATTTTTGAGAGTTCATTTAAATCCTTAAAATCCTCATAGAAACTTTGTACCAAATCTTCTAGACCAAAAGCGTACCTTGATATTTTCTGTCATATGGAGAATACAAAATAACCTCAACTGCATTGTCTTCAATTTTTGAACTAGGAAAAGCAAACCTCACGCTTATCCACTTTTCACATTCAAAAGATACTAAAATTAAATCTAATATTTGTTCTATTCAACATAATAATGAAACCAAAAGTTCAAGAAAAGCAGAATCAATTATACTCACAAAAGAAAGGAACAACATTAGGAAAAGAAAGTGCTACTAGCAAATGGCTTTTGAGAATGAGGAAAAGCTACAAAAGATAGAAAGAAGAAAGACAAAGACAAATAAAAGGCATTGTACACAAAAGGCAATTTGGGTCATGGAATGTTATGAACGAAAGATTGGGGGACACACGCATTAATGGATAGGTCATCTGTATAAATAGCCCCCCCTCTTGTATCTTAGTTTTAATTAGTTAGAGAATTAGAAATATATATATTCACTTTAATATTCTAAAATTCATTCTTATTTCAATACATTATCAGTACCATCCTTGGTAACTGACCCTAGAATAGCTCATTAAAAAATGAATGATATACAAAGTAGTAACATTAGTAACCGATATGTATTAAAATCTCACAACTATGTTTCTTGGTCCACCATGATGAAGGCCGAATTTGATAATCTAGGTCTTCTCGGAACAGTTAAAAGAGAAACCGAAACAGTTGACAATGAAAAGAACAGGAAGATCTACTACTTAATTATAAGGCACTTAGACAAAGAACACCTGGCCATTGCCAGTAACAAGATGCTAGATCATGAAGGAGAAGGGATAAAACTGTGGAATTTGTTTAAGTCAAAATATGCTGGAGATAATGCTCATCATCAGATTTTAGCATTAGGAAACCTTATAGACATAGAGTACAAGAACACTGCAGACTTTGTCAAAGACATTAGGGCCGCCATCTTCAGATTAAGAGCCACTGGACTCAAATTCGATAACAAAATAGTATCTCTGCTTGTCTTTAGAAAGCTACCAAATGAGTTTAACTCCCTAGTTCGTATCATGACCACCAATGCAGAGATTCCCGAAGTAGAGGATATCCTAAAAATCTAGAAAAAGATGAACTCCAATTCAAGACTAGGAAAGAAGAAAATGTGGCACTAATTACAAACAAGAAAAGGATTAAATGCTACAATTGTGGAAACTTTGGACACTCTGCAAGAGAGTGTAGAAAGATTTGGTCAAACTATAAATTTGCTCCACCTAAGAATGTGTCAACAGCTAATTATGATGAAGAAGAAAATAATGTAGCATTTACTACATGGGTCAGATCAGAAAATAAAAGAGGGAACAGCGAGAGACCTGATGACAGCAGTTCAAATAGTAGATTGAAAAGAACATGTATTGATCTAACCAGTGAAGATGACGAGAGTAGAATCTTTTCTGAAGAAACGTTTTCTAATTATGAGGACAACCCATATGACAGTGATGTGGGAAGCCCCAAATTTAATGTATGTACTAATAGTCATATTACGTTTGCAGGTATTAGTACATTAGTAGCTGATCACTCCTCCAAACCCAGCCATCAGATTTTGCTTGACTCCGGGTCCTCAGATCATATGTTCAACTACAAAGAGAATTTTGTTAATCTTTCAGAATGGGATGGAAAAGTTGGGATAGGAGAAGTAGGGAGAAGCGTTGATATTAGAGGAAAAGGAGATGTGGTATTATTCTCAAAAGGTTGTAAACTTACATTTAAAGAGGCTTATTTTGTACCAGATTTACCTTTTTGTTTAATATCGCAAACTTTGTTGTGGAGAAAGGGAGCTCAAGTAGTTAGTAATAAATAAGGATTTGAAGTGTTACTAAACAATAAAATTGTGTTTGATGGAGAAGTAAAGTCTAGACTTCCCTTTGCAAATCTATATAAAGATGAAAAATCAGTGCACCTAAGTATGGAAGAACATTGTCGAAGAGGACATATGGGGGACGGGGTAAAATGTGAGTATTGCATCAAAGGAAAATTATCTAGAAAACCATTTAAAACCAATAGAGAAAAAACTAATATTCCAGGTGAAGAAATTTCAGTAGATCTTATGGGATCAGTTGAACCAATATCTATAGGAAAGTCAAGATACATTCTAATGGTAGTAGACACAGCAACTAGGTTTGTCTGGATAAGGTGCTTAGCCAATAAAAATGATGCAGGCGAAAAGATCAAAGAAGTAATTAATTTAATAAAGAATCAAAAACAAGTAAGTGTAAAGAGATTAATAAGTGACTTTGCCAAATAATGACTCTAATCCTGCGTATGATCCTGAGGACAAAATTATTCATATACATGGGATATATGTGGTTGATATGGAGGAAGAGCTATTACAGCTTATTCTGGAATCATATGATAAGGACACTGACTTGAAAAAGTTATGCACCATATTAAATGATCCAAAGAATGCTTCAATACAAGCATTAATTAAAACCCTTCCACCAAAGTACCAAAAAGCTTTGGAAAAAGGTAAATTTTCAATTGATGAAGGATATCTATATTATAGAAGAAAGTTGAGTAATGTTATTGTTATTCCTCCTTCTATGAAAGAAATCATCTTAAAAATTTGTCATGATGACATATTAGCTGGACATTTTGATCTTGACAAAACAATGATCAGAATTAAGAACACTGCTTGGTGGGCTAATATGTCTGAAGACACAAAATTATATGTTGAATCTTGTGATTCTTGCCAAAAATCAAAAAGATTAACTGGTAAAAGAGCAGGATTAATGCAACATATTGAACCTCCTGATGCTCCATGGCAAATAATAAACATGGATTTTGTAACAGGATTACCTATTGCTGGTAAAGACAGTTATAACTCTTGTTGGGTTATTGTGGACAGATTCACAAAAATGTGTAAATTTATCCCTACCCACAAGGATGTTTCCACTAAAGAATTAGCTTTCTTATGGTGGTCTCATATGTTTAATACTGCTGGTTTTCCTAAAGCCATAATCTCTGACAGAGACCCTAAATTTACTTCTGAATTTTGGATGTCTATGATGGATGTTTGTGGTTGTGATCTGAAACTTTCTACTGCCCATCACCCTCAAACTGATGGTTTAGCTGAAAGAATGATTCAGACTTTAGAGGAAATGATAAGAAGATATTGTGCCTTTGGCCTTGAGTATAAAGATAAAGAAAGATTCACTCATGATTGGGTTACCTTACTTCCTGGGTTAGAATTTGCTTATAATAGCACTGTTCATTCTGTTACTCAAAGAAAGCCTTTTGAGCTCTGGCTTGGATATGATCCCAATACTCCTGCCCAAATTCTCAATAACAAAATACCTAAATTGGATATACATCCTGGTGTAAAATCTTTTCTTCAAATGCAACAGCTATGTAGAAATCATGCTCAAAAATGTATTGAAAAATCATTTGAATATGAGAAGAAAAGATGGGACAAATCCCATAAAGAATACACTTTTAAAAAGGGTGATGAAGTGTTGATTTCTACATTCCACTTCAACTTACAAGGTAATAACAAATTGAAAGATCCATTTGTTGGTCCATTTGTTGTCAGAAGAATGATTGGAGATAATGCAGTTGAGGTTATTCTGTATTCTCCATATGACAGAAAACATCCTGTTTTTCCAATATCTCTTTTGAAACCTTAAACATCCAATAGTGATTTATTTCCAAAAAGGAGGGGAAGACCAAAGAAAACCCCAAATGAAATCACTGAAACAGCAGAAATTGAAAAAATTTTAAATGACAGAATAGTCACTGCTGAAAAAGGTACAGAATACTTATTGAGATTCAAGAATAAATCATCTGAATATTATTCTTGGATACCTGGGAAGGAGATATCTAATCTTCCTACTCTACTAAAAAAGTATAAAAAGAAAAAATCATAGCATTTTTTTTATTATTGTTTTTTTTAGAGTGAGGGAGTGTCAGCCAGGCTACTAGACTTACCCAGTAAAATAATTAATTATTTTACTGAGTTGAAGCCACACCTTTCTTATTAATAATAATTATTTATTTATTTACTTAAGTAGTACTTACAACTAACTAAAGTTAAGTAAAATAAGTAGTATAAATAAATAATAAAATGTCCCTTACAATTTTACTCCCTAACAACGTGCTCAAAAGTATATGTCAAAGGGAGTAACATTAATAATAAATTTATAATATATAAACGTTAAAACAATTATATAACCTTAGTGAGAGATCTGTAATCCCGTGAAAGTAATGTAATTGATTTTTTATTGTGTAATAATTGTGACAGTCCAAGGAATTCAAACTTTGTTGCTAATAAATTTGATGCCCTTGTTGACGTACTAATTTATTACTTTCTTATGTCATTTCTGTACTCCTTTTTCTTGTCATTCTTTTCTCTCACACTCATAGTAGACGGTGTAAATTCCTTAAATTTTATTTTCTCATATTTTGCCTATAAAAGGCCTCTGATTTTGTGCTTTTCAAACCATTCTTTTATCACCTTACTTTATTATTACTACTTACAACACAATACTTATTTTTATATTTTATAACATTAGTAGTTACAAGAGCGTAATTCTAATCAATAAATTATATCAATATTTAAAACCTACCTCTTATATTTGAGTAACAAATTACTTAGATTAAGAAATACGTACAAATTTTTGAGAGTTCATTTAAATCCTTAAAATCCTCATAGAAACTTTGTACCAAATCTTCTAGACCAAAAGCGTACCTTGATATTTTCTGTCATATGGAGAATACAAAATAACCTCAACTGCATTGTCTTCAATTTTTGAACTAGGAAAAGCAAACCTCACGCTTATCCACTTTTCACATTCAAAAGATACTAAAATTAAATCTAATATTTGTTCTATTCAACATAATAATGAAACCAAAAGTTCAAGAAAAGCAGAATCAATTATACTCACAAAAGAAAGGAACAACATTAGGAAAAGAAAGTGCTACTAGCAAATGGCTTTTGAGAATGAGGAAAAGCTACAAAAGATAGAAAGAAGAAAGACAAAGACAAATAAAAGGCATTGTACACAAAAGGCAATTTGGGTCATGGAATGTTATGAACGAAAGATTGGGGGACACACGCATTAATGGATAGGTCATCTGTATAAATAGCCCCCCCTCTTGTATCTTAGTTTTAATTAGTTAGAGAATTAGAAATATATATATTCACTTTAATATTCTAAAATTCATTCTTATTTCAATACATTATCAGTACCATCCTTGGTAACTGACCCTAGAATAGCTCATTAAAAAATGAATGATATACAAAGTAGTAACATTAGTAACCGATATGTATTAAAATCTCACAACTATGTTTCTTGGTCCACCATGATGAAGGCCGAATTTGATAATCTAGGTCTTCTCGGAACAGTTAAAAGAGAAACCGAAACAGTTGACAATGAAAAGAACAGGAAGATCTACTACTTAATTATAAGGCACTTAGACAAAGAACACCTGGCCATTGCCAGTAACAAGATGCTAGATCATGAAGGAGAAGGGATAAAACTGTGGAATTTGTTTAAGTCAAAATATGCTGGAGATAATGCTCATCATCAGATTTTAGCATTAGGAAACCTTATAGACATAGAGTACAAGAACACTGCAGACTTTGTCAAAGACATTAGGGCCGCCATCTTCAGATTAAGAGCCACTGGACTCAAATTCGATAACAAAATAGTATCTCTGCTTGTCTTTAGAAAGCTACCAAATGAGTTTAACTCCCTAGTTCGTATCATGACCACCAATGCAGAGATTCCCGAAGTAGAGGATATCCTAAAAATCTAGAAAAAGATGAACTCCAATTCAAGACTAGGAAAGAAGAAAATGTGGCACTAATTACAAACAAGAAAAGGATTAAATGCTACAATTGTGGAAACTTTGGACACTCTGCAAGAGAGTGTAGAAAGATTTGGTCAAACTATAAATTTGCTCCACCTAAGAATGTGTCAACAGCTAATTATGATGAAGAAGAAAATAATGTAGCATTTACTACATGGGTCAGATCAGAAAATAAAAGAGGGAACAGCGAGAGACCTGATGACAGCAGTTCAAATAGTAGATTGAAAAGAACATGTATTGATCTAACCAGTGAAGATGACGAGAGTAGAATCTTTTCTGAAGAAACGTTTTCTAATTATGAGGACAACCCATATGACAGTGATGTGGGAAGCCCCAAATTTAATGTATGTACTAATAGTCATATTACGTTTGCAGGTATTAGTACATTAGTAGCTGATCACTCCTCCAAACCCAGCCATCAGATTTTGCTTGACTCCGGGTCCTCAGATCATATGTTCAACTACAAAGAGAATTTTGTTAATCTTTCAGAATGGGATGGAAAAGTTGGGATAGGAGAAGTAGGGAGAAGCGTTGATATTAGAGGAAAAGGAGATGTGGTATTATTCTCAAAAGGTTGTAAACTTACATTTAAAGAGGCTTATTTTGTACCAGATTTACCTTTTTGTTTAATATCGCAAACTTTGTTGTGGAGAAAGGGAGCTCAAGTAGTTAGTAATAAATAAGGATTTGAAGTGTTACTAAACAATAAAATTGTGTTTGATGGAGAAGTAAAGTCTAGACTTCCCTTTGCAAATCTATATAAAGATGAAAAATCAGTGCACCTAAGTATGGAAGAACATTGTCGAAGAGGACATATGGGGGACGGGGTAAAATGTGAGTATTGCATCAAAGGAAAATTATCTAGAAAACCATTTAAAACCAATAGAGAAAAAACTAATATTCCAGGTGAAGAAATTTCAGTAGATCTTATGGGATCAGTTGAACCAATATCTATAGGAAAGTCAAGATACATTCTAATGGTAGTAGACACAGCAACTAGGTTTGTCTGGATAAGGTGCTTAGCCAATAAAAATGATGCAGGCGAAAAGATCAAAGAAGTAATTAATTTAATAAAGAATCAAAAACAAGTAAGTGTAAAGAGATTAATAAGTGACTTTGCCAAATAATGACTCTAATCCTGCGTATGATCCTGAGGACAAAATTATTCATATACATGGGATATATGTGGTTGATATGGAGGAAGAGCTATTACAGCTTATTCTGGAATCATATGATAAGGACACTGACTTGAAAAAGTTATGCACCATATTAAATGATCCAAAGAATGCTTCAATACAAGCATTAATTAAAACCCTTCCACCAAAGTACCAAAAAGCTTTGGAAAAAGGTAAATTTTCAATTGATGAAGGATATCTATATTATAGAAGAAAGTTGAGTAATGTTATTGTTATTCCTCCTTCTATGAAAGAAATCATCTTAAAAATTTGTCATGATGACATATTAGCTGGACATTTTGATCTTGACAAAACAATGATCAGAATTAAGAACACTGCTTGGTGGGCTAATATGTCTGAAGACACAAAATTATATGTTGAATCTTGTGATTCTTGCCAAAAATCAAAAAGATTAACTGGTAAAAGAGCAGGATTAATGCAACATATTGAACCTCCTGATGCTCCATGGCAAATAATAAACATGGATTTTGTAACAGGATTACCTATTGCTGGTAAAGACAGTTATAACTCTTGTTGGGTTATTGTGGACAGATTCACAAAAATGTGTAAATTTATCCCTACCCACAAGGATGTTTCCACTAAAGAATTAGCTTTCTTATGGTGGTCTCATATGTTTAATACTGCTGGTTTTCCTAAAGCCATAATCTCTGACAGAGACCCTAAATTTACTTCTGAATTTTGGATGTCTATGATGGATGTTTGTGGTTGTGATCTGAAACTTTCTACTGCCCATCACCCTCAAACTGATGGTTTAGCTGAAAGAATGATTCAGACTTTCGAGGACATGATAAGAAGATATTGTGCCTTTGGCCTTGAGTATAAAGATAATGACAGATTCACTCATGATTGGGTTACCTTACTTCCTGGGTTAGAATTTGCTTATAATAGCACTGTTCATTCTGTTACTCAAAGAAAGCCTTTTGAGCTCTGGCTTGGATATGTTCCCAATACTCCTGCCCAAATTCTCAATAAAAAAATACCTAAATTGGATATACATCCTGGTGTAAAATCTTTTCTTCAAATGCAACAACTATGTAAAAATCATGCTCAAAAATGTATTGAAAAATCATTTTAATATGAGAAGAAAAGATGGGACAAATCCCATAAAGAATACACTTTTAAAAAGGGTGATGAAGTGTTGATTTCTACAGTCCACTTCAACTTACAAGGTAATAACAAATTGAAAGATCCATTTGTTGGTCCATTTGTTGTCAGAAGAATGATTGGAGATAATGCAGTTGAAGTTATTCTGTATTCCCCATATGACAGAAAACATCCTGTTTTTCCAATATCTCTTTTGAAACCTTACACATCCATTAGTGATTTATTTCCAAAAAGGAGGGGTAGACCAAAGAAAACCCCAAATGAAATCACTGAAACAGCAGAAATTGAAAAATTTCTAAATGACAGAATAGTCACTGCTGAAAAAGGTACAGAATACTTATTGAGATTCAGGAATAAATCATCTGAATATGATTCTTGGATACCTGGGAAGGAGATATCTAATCTTCCTACTCTACTAAAAAAGTATAAAAAGAAAAATCATAGCATTTTTTTTATTGTTTTTTTTAGAGTGAGGGAGTGTCAGCCAGGCTACTAGACTTACCCAGTGAAATAATTAATTATTTACTGGATGAAGCCGCACCTTATCATTTTCATTATTTAATTATAAATTAGTTACATTAAAATTACTTATAATAAATTAACTAATTACAGAATGATGAAATTAAATGAATAATTAAAATTAAATATAAAATTGTCCCTTATATTTCTTCTCTAACACCGTGCTCATTTGACAGGTTGGAAGAAATAAAGATTTATATTAAAAAATAGATTTTAAATTAAAATAAGATTTTAATATTCAAATAATATTAAATATATACAAAAATTCAAATTTCTTATTTAGAATTGACTTCTACAGTAAATATTAAATAAATTGATGTATTTCTGACATACTCTGTAAATACATCTTTTTGACACCTTCTTTTTAGAACAACTTTATTATTTGAAAATACTCCTTCTGGAATATTCTTTTTCTCTCTCTCTCATACTACTGTTTTCAGAATTTGATTGCTGTTCTTTGTCCCTCCTTTGCCTATATAAGGCCTCTCTTTTGGTTGTTTTTTATTCATTCCTTTACTACATTATTTTATTACAACTACAAACATCAAACTTATTCTTATATTCTATATCATTAGTATTTACAATAACGTAATTCTGATCTATAAATTATATCAATATTTTAAACCTACCTCTTTTATTTGAGTAATTAAATCACTTAGATTAAGAAATACATACCAAATTGTTGAGAATCCATTTTAACCCTTAAAATCCTCGTAAAACTTCATACCAAATCTTCTAGACCAAAAGTGTACCTTGACAGGGTTTCACAGGATTCATTGGTTTTGTTAATGATACAGCTATTCCAATGAGTCAGAACCCTGATCAAGGTGGAAAAAATTATTTTGATGGGAAAAGAGATAGAATTTTTTTTTTCCAGATTAAAGAATGCCAAAAAATATTTTCAACATATACTTTTTATGCACAAGAGCTTTTCATTACTTTGTCATGTTTTTTTTAAAAATGTAGTTAAATAGTAAGAAAATTTGGTGCATTGTTGAATTTGTATTTGTAATGTAAAATGCAGCCATGTAAGTGCAAAGCTTTTTATATGTCTAATGTAAAATTTGTTTTCCTTTCAAATTTATATGTTTAAAATACAATATTTTCATTTTTCTAACTTTTTTTAATAAACTCTCAGGTCAAAAAAATGGCAATTCCTACCCCTGCATTGTATCCTAGTAGGGGGTCCAGATTTCTAAATTTAAATGTAAAGCCATAAATCAACAATAAAAAGGTCATTCAGAGCAATACACAAAGATAAAGTAATCAGACTTCAAGAAAATAAATTTTAAACACAAAGAAATTCAAGAAACCATATCACAAATCAAGTTAGACATGATACCACAGCAGAGCACCTCAATGTTCTAAACCTCAAGTGAGTGAAGTCAATAAATGACTTGTATGTGTTAAATTATGACATTTAAAAATATAAATGGAAACCTTTCTTATACCCCATGCTTTGAATGTCTACCTAATATTTTAGAAGTAAAAAAATCTTCTTTTCTTACCTTACTCACCCTGTTTATTAAGTTTTGATTGATCAGGAAAGAACATCCAAGATGAGTAAAGTCATCACATGATTACAAATCAGTGGAAGCTCATGTTGTTTGATGATTAACCCTATAATGATAAATAAATGTATCCATTTTTGTTTATTTGAGTCAACAGGACTTTATAATATATAGAAAAAAATTGAATATATTGATAAGAAACTTATAAAAATAGAATACTCACTTATTTTACTATAATCCAACAATGATAAAGCTAAAAAGAGGCCAAAATTTGTCACCGGACAACCTACACACAAGGTCGAGAATGTTCCTGTAAGTGAGATGAGGAGTTTAGAGAATTCTTCAAAGCACAGAGAAATGATTTAAGGAAGTGATTCGAAGATGACTTGAAGGAAGAACTACTGCTACGAGTTATGTTCAAGAAGGATTCTAATATAATTGAAAGGTAATATTAAAATTCTTAAGATCTCAAAAAGGGTTGGAAACTCAACAATCAAAGATTTAGGATTTAGAAATGATTTTTGAGAAAATAGAGAAAGATACAATAATAATGATTTAACTTAAAAGCTTTTTACCACTATTAACTATAAATATGTTTTATAATTTAATTCTAAAGAGTATTGAACCAAAAACCCAACCTTTTTATATCCTTTATTCCTCCTCGCATTGACCTCATACCCATCTATTATTCCGCACATCACAGACCATTAAAAATACATCCATTACACCTGGACCCTCCTCACTAACATCCGTTAACCCCTTAATAACCCACAGACATTTCATAAACCTTCTAATGTACTATTATATTGATTATTGCGCTGTGCGTCGCTTATTGAGAAAAAGACTAAGACACACTATTGAGAAATTGACTAATTTAGATTTAGAGTTTAGACTAGCGCAGTTGAATAGCGAGTACACAAAGGAAAGTCGCAGTTGCTATGGAGAATTGCTTTCTGCACTTCAAGTATGGATTTGAGCCTCTTATTATTGATTTAATGAGCTGCTTTTGCCTCGAGTGTCACGTGGCGCGTGACAGATGCCCGGGTATAAGAATGCAAGCTCCGTTGAGTGTAAAACATACTTCCCACACTAATTTCCCTTCCTTCTTTATTTAATTATTTTTTTTTAAAAAACTCACTATGACGGACTTCCCCACACTGACTCCCACGCCTCCACACCCTAAAGCGGATGGGGGTATTGTTACACAACAGTTTTCCAAGACTTGCACGGCCTGCGAGTTGATGGAATATTTTTGCGTAGAAAGCACGGAGACACAAGGGCCTTGCCAGAAGTGCGAATTTTGCTGATGGAGAAGGGTGGCATGTGACGCCTTGTCGAAGAATGCCGATATCGAAAGTCGGTTCACTAAGACATAATATTGGGTAATCCCTAAGACGAAAGAAGTAGTCGAAGACATTTGGGACGTCTCAATTGGGGACGATCAATTGGTGGGGGAGAGTGAGGAGGAGGTTGAGGATGATGTGGCAACCTGGGTGACTCGGGCTGCGAGCAAGAAGCGAGTAGTAGAAGAGGAAGTCGACAAGTTGGTTGAGGAGGAAGAGGAGATTTCCATCTCAAGTAGGACCCCGAAAAAGTGATGGGTGGTCATCAAAGATGACGAAGAGGAGAGGGATGTGGCGGTGGAGGTCACTCCAAAATTATTTTTGGAGGCTGACCCTAATTTCGAAGTAAGTCTATCCCTGATATTTTAGAAATTTGGGTACTGATGGTCATGTTTTAGAATTCAGACATCATCATCGAAGTCCCTAAGGTGGAAGCTTCAAATGTGGAAGCGACCCTTGTGAAACCCACTGCTGTGGAAGTGGCAGTGTCGGTCAAAGATAGATCACCAGCGTTTACCTCAAGGGAGGAACACTTAGAAACCCTCAATCAAGTATGGTTGAAGAAGCCTGGTCAGGTTTGACGAGCAAAATTTATTGAAGACTTGAGCAGCGAAATCAATAAGATTGTTGATGCCGCTTCCTTCGACGTAGCCAAAGAGCTACTGGAACTTGGAGAATTGATTCCGGTAGGAGAGGGGGAGAATTTTGAAAAATGTAGAAAGGAGATAAGGGAAATTTTGGAGAAGATAAAAGAGAAAAGAAAAAAAAAAAAAGAATGTAGAAACAATTTGTATTTAGTTATTTTATTTTTTTGTTTTATTTAGAATTTTAATATTTATTTTTGTAAGATTTTGAGAGATATAAGAAAAAAGAAAAGACAGAAAAAAAAATTTAAATAGAAATTTTGTTTTAAATTTTGAAAGAAGAAGTTTGAATGAGAGAAGAAACAAAAGAATATTTGTTTGAAGGAGTTTTAGTTTTAATTTCAAAAAAAGAATTAAGTAAGAAGAAAGAAAAAATATTAGTTGATTGAAACAATTTTGTTGTAAAGAAAATTTAATGAAAAGAAAAAAAATGTTATTTAAGTTTATTGATTGAAGATTTGAGGGATTTTAGTTATTTGAAAAAAGAAAAGAAAGAAAAGAAAAGAAGAAATAAAAATTTTAAGAGGATTTTTAAAGAAAGAAGTAATTTGTTTGAAGAATTTAAAAGAGTGATTTAGAGGTTAAAGTGAAGTTTGAGAAAGGTGGTCGTGTAATGTTTGTGTAGAATTTTTATAGTTCGAAGAAAAAAAATTTTTTTTTTTAAAAAGAAAGAATGTATATGGAAAATTGAAAATAAAAAAGGTTTTAATTTTATTTGTTTTATTGTTTTAATTTTATTTTAGTTTATTTTAATTTGGTTTTATTTTATTTTATTTTTATTTTTTTGTTTTATTTTATTTATTTTTTATTTTAATTTGATTTTATTTTATTTTATTTTATTATTTTTTTTTATTTTATTTATTTAAAAAAAGTTGAAAGATTTTGAAAAAGAAAAAGAATAAAGAAGAAAACAAAATTAAGGAATTTTAGAATTAAGGATGTTTTTAGATTTTAAAGAGAAGAGAAGAAAAGAGAAAAAAGAAAAAAGAAAAAAAAGAGAAAGAAAAAAGTAAAAGAGAGTTTTAAGGTTTTGGTTTTAAAGGATATTTAAGATGAAAAGATTTTAGGAGTTCAGGGGCGTTAGAAACATTGATGGCTGGTTCCCAGGATGTTTTGTCTGAGTCATCAAGGTAGCCTTCCCATTCCACAAGGTATTGAAGTTTCCCCTTGCGCATTCTTGAATCAAGGATGCGGCTTACTTCCCACTCTAGATGGTCTTCTACTTTGACTGGTTCCGCAGGAGGTTGGTTCTTGCCCGGGTATATTTCTCAAGCCAGTTCCAGAAGAGATACGTGAAAAACAGGGTGAATAGCCTGCCATTTAGGAGGTAGCTTGAGTCGAAATGCAGTTTTAGAGACTTCAGAGTTGATTTCAAATGACCCCAAGCATTTTTCAGCCAGTTTCTTTGATGTTCGAGTTGTTCAAATGTTTCGTGCGTTGAGCCATACTTTGTCGCCTGGTTTAAAAGAAGGAGCAGTTTGTCGATGTTTATCGGCCTGTTCCTTGTACCTTCAAACCGCTAATTCCAAATTTGATTTAAGTTCCTCTTGGAGTCGTGATATGGTTCAAATATAATGTTCTGCAGGATGATTAGTTCCTACATGGATTGAGTTGAATCGAGGATGTCTTCCATAAACAGTTTCGAAAGGAGATTTTTGTGTCAAAGAATGAGTCAAGTTATTATAAGCAAATTCGGCCAATGGTAACCATGTGGTCCAATTGTCTTGTTGGTAACTGACATACATTCGAAGATATTGTTTGAGGATTTGGTTGACCCTTTCCGTTTGCCCATTGGTCTCAGGGTGATAAGCTGTGGAGAGGTTCCTTGTGATATTGAGTTGTCGACACAGTTGAGTCCAGAATGTGGATACAAACAATGAGCCTCTATCTGAAATAATATCATTAGGTAAGCCGTGTTTGGAAAATACATATTCTAGAAACAATTTTGACAAATCTTCTGCAGTAGCAGTAGTAGTGGTTTTAATAAAAATAGACATTTTTGAAAATCTATCTACTATTACTAATATAGCATCAAAACTATTAGAAAGAGGAAGTTGAGAAATAAAATCCATCAATAAAGATTCCCAAGGTTTAGAGGGAATAGGAAGTGGTTGAAGCAACCCATACTTCCAGTGACGGGGAGCCTTATTCCTATTACATTCGTAACAAGATTTTATATAGGCCTTGATTTCCTTGGTCATACCTGGCCAGAAGAAATCCCTCGCTATTAACTGGTAGGTTTTATTAACCCCAAAATGACCAGCTATTGGAGAATCATGTCGACTATTGAAAATCCATAATTTTATTTCATTGTTGTCGGGTATGACTACTCTACCCTTGAAAACTAATAGACCTGATTCAATACTAAATCTTTTGGCCCCTTGCTTCGAGAGTATTTTGTCTTTTAACCCTAAACAATAATTGTCCTTGGACCGAGCTTCGAGGATGTTGGATAGTGGATTTTGAAAAGATTGAATTGTCCTTGAATTAAGTTGATGAGTTGTTAATATTGATTTGTTGAAGATTGGTTTCACATTTGCCGGGTTTTTGTCAGCAAATGCGTCCCCCCGCTGTGGGTAAATGTCGTCCCGACGTGACAAGATATCTGGGACAATGCGTTTCTTACCTGGGTGATAGGAAATAGAAAAAGGAAATTCAGACAGAAATTCAGCCCACCTGGCTTGATGCCTGGTTAACATTTTGGAAGAAATAAAGTATTACAAAGAATTATGGTCTGTTAAAATTTGAAAAGGACTATCTAAACTGAGAAGAAAAGAGTGCCATTTTTTAAGACAATGAATAATAGCTAAAAGCTCTTTGTCATGAATTTCATAATTCAATTCTGCTGCAATGAGTTTGTGTGACTCAAAAGCAACAGGATGAAACAATTTCATTTCAGGATTTAATTGAGAAATGACCCCTGCGATAGCATAATCGCTTGCATCTGTCTCGACTATTGTTGAAGCAGAAGTATCAAAGTGTCGAAGAATTGGAGCTGTGGTGAACGCCGTCTTCAATGCTTCGAATTCCTTTTGTGCTGTGGAAGTAAAAACAAAAGGAATATCTTTTCTAAGAAGAGAGGTAAGATTGGAAATAGTTTTAGAGTAATCTTTAATAAATCTTCTATAGAAATTTACAAAACCCAAAAATCCCTGGAGGGATTTAACGGATTTGGGCTCAGGCCATTCCAGGACTTTTTGGACTTTTTTGTCGTCCATGACTAAACCATCAGTGGATAACATAAAACCCAAAAAATCAATAGATTTTAGGTGGAATTCGCATTTATTATGCTTGGCGTAGAGACCGTGATCTTGAAGTCGATTTAGAACCTGTCGAACATGATGAATATGTTCATCTAGTGTCTTTGAGAAAATTAAAATATCATCTAAATAGACGACAAAAAATTTTTCAACAACATCTTGAAAGATGTCATTGACAAAAGTTTGAAAAGTTGATGGTGCGTTACACAATCCAAAAGGCATAACTAAATATTCAAAATTACCAAATCTAGTGCGCATTGCAGTCAGTGGTTTATGAACTTCTGCAATGCGAATAATATTGTAAGCGCCTCTAAGATAAATTTTAGAAAAGAAATTAGCACCATTAAAAAGGGTAAGAAGCAATGACATAGGAGGAACGGGATATGCATTCTTCTTAGTGACTGTGTTGAGCTTTATATAGTCAACACACAACCTAAGACTTCCATCCTTCTTTTTTACAAAGAGAACAGGGGAGCCGGTTGGAGATTTACTGGCTCTGATGAGACCTTTGGCTACATTCTCTGCAATGTAGTCTCAAAGAACTTGAGATTCGTCCTTCAATAAAGAATAGACAGGACCTGCTGGAGGTACTGGACCTATTAACTCTATCTGATGGTCGTAGGGTCGATGAGGTGGTAACTTATCGGCCTTGCGGATTGAAAAAACATTGAGGGAATCATGATAGATTTCTGGTAGAGTTGATTTAATGGTTTCAACGTCAATTCGGTCGTGCTCATCATCTTCGAGAGAATCTGTCGAGGGAAGACCAGAATTGAGAGATCATAATTTGATTGCTTTGAGGCAATCTAAATCCTCTTCGAGTGAAGTCATTGAGCTAGAAGGGTTAGCCAATTGCTCATTTAAAGAAAGATCAGATGCTTGCAAGTCATCTGGCAGAGATTCGTCCTCTAGCAGGACATTGTCAGGCGGGTTGTTTAACTCCCTATTGACCTGCATTGAAGAATCAGAAATATACTTAGTACGTGGGGTGATCAATCCCAGTGTCCAATCTATTTCGGGATTCCAATGCGTTAAAAAGTCATAGCCAAGAATTGTATCGTCCATCCTTGGGGCGTCCAAGACTGATAATTCCCACTCGAAGGGGGGAAAGTTCAGAAAGTTGAAAACCCATAAAACTTTCTTGCTGACCCAATATTTGGGTTCCTCTCATTTGACCAAATAAATTGGAGTTTGATCGATATCTGTAAATTTCAGTTGTAACTTCTCGGCAAAAGATAAACTGACAAAATAAATTGAAGCTCCAGAGTCTATAAGACAACTGAAGGGGATATCCTCCTTAAAAAGAATGAATCTCAAGCGATTTAAGGCAACTCCAGTCCTTAAGACATGGAGGTTCTGTGCACTGGGAGAGATAAGATTGTTTGCTTTGCACACAAGTAAACTATCTACTAGTCTTTTGACTTCGAACTAGTACCTTCTCTTTCCTTCAATTTCACACAATCTTCCAGCTTGTGCTTACCCCCACAATACATTCATAACCCATTATCTGCTCGCCTCTTCCTCTCAGCTTCTTTAAGTTCCCCTTTAGGATCCAGTACTTTACTGGTATTGCCTGGGGTCGAGCTTTTCAGTTGAGGTTTGTCCTTTCCCTTATTGGGTTTGGATTGAATCGAGGAGGATTGAGTTGTCCGTGGGTGTGAAGAAGGTCCCGATTTAAAATTTAGGCCTTGAGATTTGTTGGCGTATCGATGATTTTAAAGTTGTCCTTGGTAAACTCTGTCGAGTTCGAGGGTTTGATCCATTAAATCCGTTAAAGTAGTCATCTTCTGACCGTGAAGATTTAACTGATCCAGAATCCTCAAAGGAAGTCCTTTTTTGAAATGATACTTGAGGGCAGCATCATTCCAACCTACTCGAGTTTGAAGCGCTCTGAAGTTCAAGATATATTCAGAGTCTTGACCATTATCACTCATGCAAAGAAAATCAAGTTCAATTTCTGTGTTGTCAGTTTCATTAGGGTCACAGAAAAACGTGAAGAGTTGGTCTTCAAACTTTTCCCAATTATTAATAAGTAAATGGGTTTCGGTCGAAGAGAGCATGAGAAGATAAGGTTCGAACCATCTTTCTGCTTTTCCGGCAAGGAATGAAGAAGCATAAACAACCTTTGATCGGTCGTTATTGAAGGTTCGATGGTCATTATGGAACAGGAGCTTGCAGGTTTGCAAGAAGGGTCGCAATCTGTCTGGATGTTCTCCATCAAATTTATCAGGAGATTTCATAGAAGTAGTTTTGAATTTAGATCCCTCTGAAGACGTTGAATTTGAAAGAGTCTTCATGAAAAGTCTCATGAAATCTTCCAGAGAATTAGATGGTCCAGGTTCTTAAGGTTCACCAGAAGGGTGATTAGCAGGGGCGGATGGTGCCTTGTGCATTGTATCCTCTCCTTCTTCATCATCACTAGAATCATCAAAATCTTGTGGGATGTCTTCTACAGATTGGACTGAATGTTGCCGTTCCCTAAGGTCGAGTGGCTCCAAGGAGTGAGTGCGGGAAACAGGCCGAGTGGCTGTTGGCCTGCCTCTGGCGCGAGCTCTAGTAGTAGCGCCTGTAGGAGGAGTGCATTGAACAGGTGCCATATTTTAAGAATTTAGAAAACACCTGAAAAGGATGTAGTAGTGCAAAGAATGAGAACTATGGAGAATTAAATTATACTGTCACCGGAGGACCTACGCACAAGGTCAAGGATGTTCCTGTAAGTGAGATGAGGAGTTTAGAGACTTCTTTGAAGCACAGAGGGATGATTCGAGGAAGTGATTCATAGATGACTTGAAAGAAGAACTACTGCTTCGAGTTATGTTCAAGAAGGATTCTAATATAATTGAAAGGTAATATTAAAATTCTTAAGATCTCACAAAGGGTTGGAAACTCAAAAATCAAAGATTTAGGATTTAGAAATGATTTTTGAGAAAATAGAGAAAGATACAATAATAATGATTTAACTTAAAAGCTTTTTACCACTATTAACTATAAATACGTTTTATAATTTAATTCTAAAGAGTATTGAACCAAAAACCCAACCTTTTTATATCCTTTATTCCTCCTCGCATTGACCTCATACCCATCTATTATTCCGCACATCACAGACCATTAAAAATACATCCATTACACCTGGACCCTCCTCACTAACATCCGTTAACCCCTTAATAACCCACAGACATTTCATAAACCTTCTAATGTACTATTATATTGATTATTGCGCTGTGCGTCGCTTATTGAGAAAAAGACTAAGACACACTATTGAGAAATTGACTAATTTAGATTTAGAGTTTAGACTAGCGTGGTTGAATAGCGAGTACACAAAAGAAAGTCGCAGTTGCTATGGAGAATTGCTTTCTGAGCTTCGAGTATGGATTTGAGCCTCTTATTATTGATTTAATGAGCTGCTTTTGCCTCGAGTGTCACGTGGCGCGTGACAAAATTGTACCAAAATAAATTCAAAAAGTCCCCAAGAGTGCAAATGAAACCAGTAAACTTGAATTTTTTATTTTGAAACTCATATGACTGTTAAAAATATGCAAATTATCATGATATAAGTATTTCAGAAGGTTTATTTTTTAAGTATTTGATATCAAGGCAAAAAAGAGTAAAATAGTTCAGAAAAAATCAAATTTTAAATTTCAGTGTCTCAGAAACTACTATACCAAATGCTGAAATTTTAGTGGGAAATAAAATGTAGGTTTCAGGTGAATCTTTAGTCAAAAGGACTCAGGATTCAAATAATCCTAACCCTAATTTTAACTTATTTTTTAAAATTGCATGAAAATCTTAAAAGTGATACTGAAAATGGTACAACATTGGTTCAATAAGTCTACAATTATTCAGAGAAGTGTCCTATATATATTTGAATGTGCATTCATGATAGAAAGTGAGACCTAGTTTACAAAAGCTGAAATAAGATTGATTCAAGTGTTATAGAGAGAATCAGTGAAGAAGCATGAAATACTAATCCAAATCTAATTTTCAGGTACTTCAATGAGAGCCAAAAACATATATAATCATCAGATAAGCATTTCAGAAGCCTTATTCTCTAATTATGTGATATCAAAGCAAAAAAGTAAAATTGTGAAAAAAAAGGCTCAACTTTAAAGGTCAATATGTCAGCAATCATGGACCCAAATTCAAAACTGTTTATGGGAAATGAAAGGTAGGCTTCAAAAAAAAATTCAGTTAAAAGGACATGAGATTTGAATAGAGCTAACTCTAATTCCAATTTTTTTTAATTTCATAATAATTTGAGAAGTGAAAGTGAAAGTGACAACAGGAGTTCAATAAGTCCACCATTATCTAGAGAAGTTTTATATATAGATTGGAGTGTGCATCCCTGATAGGAAGAAAGAGATTTAAGATAGGCACAAGAAAAAAGAGATAAAATGTCAGCCAGGCTATTCCAGGAGTCCAGTAAATGATATATAAATTATAAAACCTTAAAGAGTGGGTAAGACTTGTATTTAATGAATATAACTTAATATTTTATTGCATAATGAAATTATATAAGAATTTTATTATATACAAGTGTTACATTAAATTTATTGGTTATATATATTTCTATATACAATTAAATTGAGCATAATATAATATATTCTACAAATAATGGCGCATTTTTATGTATTTAATAATTATAAATTTATATTTAATTAATTGAAAAACATATATTATAATTACAAGTGTAAAATTGATTTATAATATATTTAAATTAATTACTTAAATTTATATATTAAATAATACCTCTCATATGATACTAAACAATAATTAATGACGCTTCTTTTGACCCTTAATTGTGTTAGAAAAAACAAATAAATTAATTTGGACTAAATTGAGATTAATTGTTTGTTTTGTTGCGTCAAATTATTTTTTGTTTCACTTAAAATGTCCTTTAATCAGAATGTACCATCTGTTTGGAATTATATTTCTCATAGTTCCTATGTTTCCAATCTTGTTTAGTTATTCACTATTGTCACTTACTGATTTGGGAATTAATGGCGGGGAAATTGGATTCTTAATTGGGGTTTTAATTATTTGTTTCATGTTTTTCTCTATATTGTTATGTTTCATTTACTCTTTTGATATATTTGTTTTATTCCATTCTAATCATTGTATTTACAAAGATAGTAGCGCTTCAGAGGACCCATTGCCTATAAAAGGGCCTTGGATAATCCCCTGTAGCATCATCACTTATTACACACTCAACAAATTAAATAACCAATTTATTACGTTTATATTTTTTTTATTAGTAATACAAATCTAATTTAAATTCTATGCAACAAATCAAAGGTTGCTTTAAGTCTGATAGTAATTAAAATTGTTTTCCGCGCAGAACCCTTACATTTAATAATATTATTGTTAATAAAATCTAAGTTTTTGTCACCTCTCAAAGTTGCTCACCATTGTTTCCCTCTCAAATAAATTAAATATATATTTTTGGTTTATTTCTTTATTTTCCCTTGTCCTCCTCCTTCTCTCCTCCTTTTTCTCCTATTTTTCTTACCTCTTCTAGACGACTGACCGACATAAAACTTGCCTTTATGGAAAGGTAGGAAAAAATAGAGTAAGAATTAGTGAAGCTGGAATTTGGGGTAAATGGAATATGGAGTAAGTGAAATGCATAAAGAATGTACTATGAAAAGTGCAAAGAAGAAAACTCAAATTTTGAGGATAATATTTCAGAAACCACAAGATGCAGGGAAGAATAAAAAATTCAGCTTGAAAAAGGTGATGAATCAAGAAATGAAAAGGAATGAACTTACTGTGATGATAAAGATAAAAATTTGAGTCAGAAATGTTGACTAAGAAAATTTCAAAAATGTGACAATAAAATGTTGTAAATTTCAGTGAGGGGTGTTTTCAAAGGATATCTGGTTAGAGAGGGTGATCTGTGTGTAAAATGTCACAAGGATGAGGTAAGAAAGAAGGGACGCTGTTTCCAACATGTGGTTGTGAAAAAAATATCATGCAAAAAGTGCTGATTTGAGGTCAGAACAGACACCCATTCTGAAATAATTTACTTTTTTGAAAAATTTAAGTTCTAATTTGTTAGTGCTTGTTTGGTTTGAGATCTGCACTTAATTGAAGTTCATATTTTCTAGAACTGACACCCTCTATTACGTAGTTTAATTTAAAATGTTTCAAATACATCATAAAACAATTTAGTCATTGAAAAAACTGATGTCAAAAATTAAAGACAAAAGTATGATTAAATTTCAACTTTGGTTGAACAATTCTCACACCTAAAATAATATTGGGAGCACAATCTTAAATACATCAAGAATGAGATATATCTTTGTGTAGCATATGAAAAAAATTTAAAGATATATTTTTCTTAACAAAGAAGATTTGAAGAATAATTTCACCTTCTAAAGCAACAGTAAGATAAATATTGAAAAAACTAAAATTAATCATATGTGCTAATTTTTTTTTGAAATAAGTAGAATCAATTGTGTTTATATTTTTATATAAAAATTAAAAGCTTATGCTTAAATTAAAGCTATGTATCAAGTCATTGTGTGAAGTTTTAAGTTGAATGTCATGGTAATAGTAAAAAAAAAATACCTGTACATCAGCGATCCATAGGAGATTCAAAGTCAGTATATGTATTCTGATCCTCAAGTTGAAAGATGTGTCATTAATTTTTATTATATTTTCTATCTAGTGTAAAGAGCTCTTTCAAATTTTCATGAAGTTTTTTTTGGATTTTTGCATAAGTATATTCATCAGGTAATTTTCAAGAAATTTATTTTAAGAGAAATTAACTCTTTTTTCTTTTTTTAATTTTCAATTATATTAGCTTCTTAAATTGCTTGCCAATGAATTCTGAAAGGACCAGAATTTCAAGTATCTTATTTGAGCCACAATCACATTATGGAATCTATTTTGGAATACAGATTAAATGTTAATAATTACAAAAACAAATCATAAAAATAAGTATCATAAAAAATATCATTTTAATCTATGAAATTTGGTAATATCCATTTAAAATTTTGCTCCATTTTTAATTATTAATCAATATTCTATTCAAATATATTATTATATTCTCATTATCTTTTGTAATCAGAGCTAAAGCTTGAAAAAATAATGTAAGATTTAAAATGTAATAAACCACTAAAAAATATAAAAGGAGGAGTTTTTCAAACAAACACCTATAAAAATTTAATTGGAAGTTGAAATCACGAGAAATTCTTACTTGAATTTTTGAAATAATAGAATGAGTTGTTGGTATAAAAAATTATTCAAAATTTCATGTAGGAAATTTTATTAATAAAATATTATTGAAATTATATTTGACTATTTTTATATCAATAAAATTAGCTTCTTTTTCAACTAAGGAGAAGCTGATGTTTCAAATATATTAGTTTTTCTTCATCTATCAAAAACATTTTTTACAACGTTTTTTCTTTCATGCATCTTTTGTTGAATATATTTCTTTTATTTGTTAAAAAAAATGCACATTTAGTCATTCATGTATTGCTTTCCTTAGAATTTTAATTCAAATCAATTATTCAATAGGGGGTCTCAAACATTACCCAATAATCCAGATAAACACACACCACACAATATGGGGGGCGGACTTGCTAGCAAGTCCGCAACCTTGGACCCAAACTCACCATAGATTGAACACACATTGAGCTATTGATAAAGGAACCATTCAATCAGGGATGAAAACCACTCAGCAGAACAGTTTTAGGTGGGTGTTCAAGTAGAGTTCAGTATGGGTTCAGTATGAGTTCAGTCTGAGTTCCATCTGAGTTCCATCTGAGTTCAGGTTGAGGACTTGCTAGCAAGTCCACCCCCTATATTGCGTAGTGACACCACAAAAAGGGTGCCAAATCTTCCATCCAAAAATTAAATACATCTTCCCTGGATAGGTTTATTTCAAAAGTGTGTCTAGCCCAAAACTCACCTTCTTTTAGGTCAAAAATTTTATCAAAACACTTCCCTTCTTAATCAGTATTAGTCAGCACTAGGTACAAAAACACCATTATTTTAGTTTTTTTCACCTATTTTAATGGCTTATTGATATATTTGAAATATGTGACTTACCAGCACTTAAGTGATCCCTTTGTCATGCATTTGACCTTAATCTTCATCACCATTCACTTTTGTTGCAATGAATCTCTCCAGTTTCCTAGTTTCATTAAGGGGTCTCAAACATTACCATATATACCACATAAACACACCACAAAAAAGTTACCAACTATGTCATCCAAAAATGAAATATACATGCCCTGAAAAGGTGTATTTCAAAATTGTACTTGTCCTCAAAAATGTTTTCTTTTGGGTGAAACAAGTCATCAAAACACTTCTCTTCTTCATCATTATTAGTCAACACTAGGCAAAGACATTCTAAATCCTAACTAAATTTTTTCACCTATTCCTTATGGTCTTATTAATATAAGTAAAATATGTGACTTAAAAGTACTTAATCAGTTCCTTCATCATACAACTTCCCTGAATCTTTATCACAGTTCACTAACATAACATGCCACTTTCTGTCTGCTGTCAGCTTGAGATTACTTCTACAGCTCTAGCTCTTGATCTAATTATTAACTCTGATACCAATTCCAGTGCTGAACTTGACTTGGATTTCATGTGTGATGTGAAATTTTGGAGAACTGCTACTTATTTTGTATAACACCTTCTATACTACAACAACCTCTATATCACCTCAATTTTTTTCTGAAATTCTTGAAGCTAGCTTTCAATAGATGTTCTTACATTTTCCTGGTTTTCCTAGTTTAATTGAATTGATTCAAGATCACTAATTCTTTAAAAATAATTCTCATTTTCCACAAAGAGATCCAGCTATCCAAATTCCTGTGGCAATTTTCCATTTTGGCTCAAAAGGTAATGATGCAGCATTAACATGTCTTGAAAACCTGTTCCAGATTATTCAAGGAACAGTTCAACTTTATACAAAGCAAGCCATCACTGCCATTCTTTCTCTTGAATCTCAACTTTTGACATAGCCCAATAAGAAAGAATGGTTGAAGAACTCTCAGGTGATGCAAACAGAAGGTTTTTTCCTGGCTGCATTGGGTTTGTTGACGGTACTACCATACCTTTGAGTCAAAAGCCTTCCAGAGATGTAAACAAATATTTTTATTGCAAAAAAGGTGATATTTTCTTCTTCTATAGTTTCAAATAAGTAAAATACTAATCTTTTTTCTTTTTGTTTCTTTTAGATATTCAATTTCTCTTAAATTTGCTTGTCATATCAACATGAAATTCATTGCTTTTCAAGATTCAAGTTTTCACTATCTGCACATGCTTTGAGGAAGAAAGCAGACATATAATTGGGATCAGGCAACTCAGGGGGGGTAAATCTTTTGAAAAGTGAATTTAGGAAAAATCACAGGAATCAAGTATGAAACCTCACAAGGATTTTTTTGGTTTGAATAAAATAAACATAAATTAATAAATGAGAGCACAGTGAAATTAACATATAATTACTTACCATTGCATCAGCCCAAGTACTTGCTTCATTAAATGTAAGTATGAGGTATTCTTGGTGATTTTTAGGGTTAATACAACAATAAACCAGCTCACTCCTTGTTAAATCTCTGCTTTTTTTAATTTGCAACAATGCTTTCACTCTCTCAAAGTGAAGAGCATCAAATTGCATCCCAGGAGTAGGAGCACCCAGCACATCATTTTCAATTTCATCAGAGTAGTCACCAGCCTCTTGAAGGTGTTCAATGACTAAATCGCACTAGGAAAATAAAAACAAAGAGAATGGAAAAAATAAAACAAACAAAACATTCACACTAACCTGCATTGCATAAAATGCATCATTGTGCTCCCAAAGAAAAACAATTTGACATGTCCCAAAAACCCAAGCTGTTATGCTGAGGAATCTTTTGAAAACATTATTGTTGACTAATTTTGTTTTTTTCTGGTTTGAGAAATCTGCACTTTGCGGAATGATGTTAAGTCAAGAAACTACATTTAAATTGATTTCTTTCTGTAAAAGCTTGACCAGAACCAATTCTTCTTCATCACCAATAGTCTGAATTGCTCATTTTTTGAAAGCTTGGAAGTTTTTGTTGCCAACCTCCCAGACAAAAGTAAGCTTTTATGGGACCAAACAAATCATATCCATCTTTGTTTTATCATTGGTGGTTATTTTTCTTTTTCAAGAAGATGCAAGTAGCTTTGATTGACTCTTGAAATACACAACAAACTCCAGATTTACTGTAATCCATGTGGGAGCTATTTCATTGAATTCATTTCTTCTTTCATCAAGAGGAGCCAGAGTGGGTATTTTGTCCTGAGTCTCATTTGGAGCTTGAAGCTCAACATAGTTCAAAATAATTGAGAGGGTGAGTTGTCAAGCTCATGGTCTTGATGGTAGGGTTGAAGACTATTGCAGTACAAATTGTAAGAGGGATGGCCCTCTACTGGCTCATTGAGGATGTTGGAAGAATCAAGCATATTTTGACCTGGAAAAAGGAAAAAACATTTGGAAAATGAACAAAAAAAAGAGAGAAAAAAACCCTTCCCAAAAAAAAAAACAAGCCACAAGCTGAGAAAGAGACCAGATTGTATTTCAGAGATTTGAGTTGGTATATTGATATGCAATTCAGAGATGGGAACCGGTGTGTTGCTCCAGTCAAGGAATCTACAATGAATATAAGTAAATATAAATAAAATTCAGAAAAAGAAAAAAGAAAAAAGAAAAAAGAAAAAAGAAAAAAGAAAAAAGAAAAAAGAAAAAAGAAAAAAGAAAAAAGAAAAAAGAAAAAAGAAAAAAGAAAAAAGAAAAAAGAAAAAAGAAAAAAGAAAAAAGAAAAAAGAAAAAAGAAAAAAGAAAAAAGAAAAAAGAAAAAAGAAAAAAGAAAAAAGAAAAAAGAAAAAAGAAAAAAGAAAAAAGAAAAAAGAAAAAAGAAAAAAGAAAAAAGAAAAAAGAAAAAAGAAAAAAGAAAAAAGAAAAAAGAAAAAAGAAAAAAGAAAAAAGAAAAAAGAAAAAAGAAAAAAGAAAAAAGAAAAAAGAAAAAAGAAAAAAGAAAAAAGAAAAAAGAAAAAAGAAAAAAGAAAAAAGAAAAAAGAAAAAAGAAAAAAGAAAAAAGAAAAAAGAAAAAAGAAAAAAGAAAAAAGAAAAAAGAAAAAAGAAAAAAGAAAAAAGAAAAAAGAAAAAAGAAAAAAGAAAAAAGAAAAAAGAAAAAAGAAAAAAGAAAAAAGAAAAAAGAAAAAAGAAAAAAGAAAAAAGAAAAAAGAAAAAAGAAAAAAGAAAAAAGAAAAAAGAAAAAAGAAAAAAGAAAAAAGAAAAAAGAAAAAAGCAAAAAGCAAAAAGCAAAAAAGAGAAAAAAATCATTACCAAAAAAAAAAAACACGGATTGATCAGAGAGAGGAAATCGCAATCCAGAGACGGGAGTGGAGTCGTTGGGTATGGTGGGTTGGAAGGGAGAGGGAGAAATCTGGGCAATGGGGGAGCATGGTGGCCATATGTTGGTGAATCGTAGACTCCTAACTCAACCTCAGGGATCCACCAGTAGTAGCAGATCCGTCACCTTTTTTGCACTAAAAATGCTTTGACAAACTTGCCACTGGGTTGGCTTCGTGCACAAACCGCTCTTGATATGGCTGTACATATATGAATCAAAAACATTAAGTTCTTCATTCAACCCAAGAGAGGAAGGGACAATAATCATTAAAAAGGAGCTCGCGGGGTTAACGATTAGCATGAAAAAAATGAAGTCTTTTTTAATTAAGCACATCGAAATACAAAATCTAACTTTCAAATTTTGAATATCCAAAAAAGTTTTTTTTCATCATTGCTTGACTTTTTTTAAACTTTTACAGTAACTTTCCGCTCTCACTCACTTCAATTTGTTTCTTTCTTATCTAAAAATGAAACATGCACATTTTTGGAATTAGATATGAGCAAGATTTTTTTTTTACATTAAACGGGCCCTCATATCAGGAACCCTACCTTGATGAAAATGAGTGTTTGAATAAGAGGAGCTTCCGGTATCAGCTTCTAATTGGATTTAGTATAAAACTGCAGTATTTATCCTATAAACTATCCTCGGACATAAATAATTGTTCTAACGGAAGAGAAGACTTATCAATCAATTTGATGACCATCACCATTCTGTTACAGTGGTTTACAAGTAGAATAAATTATGTGGTGTGATTTTCCAATGTATATATAGTATGCTACAGCCAGATCTGAAAACATTGAGGCAAAAATGAAAATTTTCGAAAATTCATTGGCAGCTCAACTTTTGGGCTGTCAATAATTTTTTGAAAATTTTCATTTTTGTCTCAATGTTATCAGATCTGGCTGTATATATAAAAATGAATCTAGCTATTAGTCTTCATACTTCAGCTCTTACAAACCTGTCATGCTTATCAAACTTAAGTGCCAATAATAATAGCAACTATTTACTACACTCTGAGCCAAATGCACTCATTTTGAAAGTTGTCTTAGAGCTTGGAAGGTTTGGTGAAAATACATATATAATCAAAACTTGAAAAATAAAATGCAAAAATGCAATGATTAATCAATACTTGTTTTACCAAGGAAACAGCTGAACACATGTTGGATTACTTTTAATCATTTTATTCTCTAGTTCTTTTAATTTCAACATAAACCCACTACATGTGATTAAGATGTTACAAGTATGATATTACTTGGTAAGTCTCTTCCTTCTCCACATTGCGTATTGCTGGGCGAATGAAAGAGTAAAATTTTAGCTATTTTAAATACTGCCAATTCCAAAACGCTTGCGGTTTTTCAAAAAAAAAAAAAAAAAAAAAAAATACCCACTTTTCCCCTGCCAATATGTGCTTGCATGTCAACTGACCTTCCACATCCAAGCACGTTTTGGCGGGCGGTGGGAGTATTTTTTTTTCTTTGGAAAACCGCAAGCGTTTTGGAATTGGCATTATATGGAGGGCACGGCTGACATTAAAATTTTGATATAATTAGAGAGATAAGTAACAGTGCTGAAGCACAATTGCCCTCAAAGCATAGGCGTAATTTACTTGCACAGCTATAATGAAGCCAGCCTGTGAAACGTGAAGTAACTCTAAATACCTTTTCTAGCTATAAGTTTTGAGATAGCTTTTATGGTAAGAGATAAAAACCCAAGGAATAGAATTAAAGATATTCAATAACTAGTGATAAAGAATATACTGTATACTTTAATGAATTCGAAAGAAGTTTTTTCGTCAATAATAGTTAACTAAAATATGACACTAAAACTTGAGGGCTGTGAGCAAATGGGGAAATGAGAGAAATCTTCGGGCACAAAGAAAAGAAAAGATGTGCACGGCATATATGATTGACCTGCACTTGGAAGTAAAAAAAAAAATGGGTTAAGGCAAATAAAGATAGCATCTACAAATCATAATGTTACGATATGCCATTCAATGAGGAAATAAACAGGAATTATTTTTCTTCTGTTTATAAAACAGCTCTAAGAGAGTGGATAGCACAGGAATATACAGGACAATATTGCCCGTGAAGTGTCAAGCCAAGCCCAATGACGAGGCAACAGAAATTTGATGGAGATAAGATTAGCTGTGTGATGGGAAGAGAGGGGGAGGGCAAAGTTTGGTAAGGAAAAAAAATGGCTTGTGACAGATTTCCATGATGAAATAGTTTAAAACAAAATTATTCGAAAAAAAAAAGAAAAAAGTAAATAAATTAGTTGATTGATATACAATCTCACACTCCCAAAAGTCATAAATGAATGCACGATCTAAATTTATGAATTGTGTTGAGAGTGGAAAAAAATATATATATTGATCCAAAACCTGAAATTTCATTTTTAGTCGTATTTCGACGATACTCTAATGAAAGAATAAAAGCAGACATGGTGCCCTAGTCTTTTTTTCGTACAGGGTTTTGGATGAATTTACTTACAGATATTTGCAAAAAGCTTGCTGTTTTCTAATCTCACCTCCCCCGCCAAAAACATGACTTTGGTTCAGCTGACATAGGGCGTTTTGGTGGGTGAGGGAAAACAAGAAAACCGCAAGTTTTTCACAAATAGCTGTATGCATTTGAAATTGTTCGCATGATAATAAAATGCTGTTTTAATTTGAAGAAGAAGTCTGGCGCATTTAATTTTTTCAAAACACGAACATCAGACGTAAGAAATTAATCTAGCAAGCAGTTGTTCCTGAAATTCAAAAAAGAAAACAACCGAACAAATTTTAATTTGCACTATAAAAATATGGGTGCTAACGTTTTGAAAATTGAGTGATTCCAGAAAGAGTAAGTCTGAGTAGTGCACTTTACTTGGTGTATTATAAAAATAGTTGAAAAAACTAGATATATAGAAAGTGAAAGAGGTTTGGCTCGTAGCCTCTGTAACATTTCTTTTAAGTGCTGTATTCGTGGATGCTAATTGCTGATCTGGACTCATCACGACAATTCAAGGATTGTTTCGCACAGCATACTACCATTATGCTATTGTCTAACGCCATGCCTACTCCCATCTTTTCCCAAGATAGCATATCAGGGTGGTGAAGTCATGTCATCATATGGGCACTTGATTTTGCTGTAGCAAAGCCTTTTGCACAAGACCAACTTTGATCCACTGAAAACTTTAACAATCTAGAGACTGGGTTCATTATTAATGATAGCCGATACTAATGAAAAAAAATAAAATTATCCTTCTCCTTCATAAGTTGGACGGCAGACAATTTTAAAACATCGAGACAGAAAAGGGGGAGCAGAGAGCCTGTAAAAATCTAACACCTATTTTAGCTCGGCTTTATCAAATTCTGATTTTCTTGTACCATAATCGCTTCGTTATCCCACGAAAAAAAAAGTTGGCTTTCACTTGTATTGTACAAATCGTGATACTACTTTAGAGACCCGGCCCGGTTTCCCTCGAATTAATAATATATATTTGCTACTGGGACAGCTACTGTGAGCGGTCTCGCAGCCATCTTTTTTGTCTCACAATACATTATGAAACAGCTTTAATGAGTTGTATGTACTACTTATTTACAAGCTTTACCACTTGGTTGGAAAAGGGCTAGGTCCGCACTTTTCACTTGGTCCTCAATTTCACTTTTTACCCTTGGACAGCGGATAAACAACGAAAAAATATAGAAAAAATCAGCTAGAATGACGATTCTGCAAAACAAAAATTCAGGGATGGTACCCCTCACCAACTTGGGCACACCAATCTCATTAATTGATAAACTATGCCCTTTAGTTTTTAGTAGTAAAAATATCATTAGTGATTACTATGCCTCCTTGCTATTTCCGTCTTTTATGATTTATCTATACACTCCACACAATTTTACTAGTTAGACTGGCTCAATAAATCCCATATGTTCATCCTTTCAAAAAAAAAATGTTATGACATTACAGATTTACCATCCCCATGACAGAAATCTGGTGTATAGTTATTCAAACATGTGATACTATTGTCCTGATATTCTCCGGTTAACGGATCAAAGATTAGTGGCCCTGACACTGCCATGGAGGGCTTGGCAGAGTAACGCTGTCGTGGTAAATAAGAATTGTTGCTTTGTATGTGTCATTCACTAATGGTTCCCCCATTTCCTCTTGGAAAACATTAGAAACAGTGAATCTTCAACACTCAATAATATGAATATGGTTGAGATAGTGTATGTACTTATTCTGTATGTACAGCCAAACAAATATTGCTTTGTGGAAATGATACAGCTATTTGGGAAAACCTTGCTCTTTTCTTGCCCCTCATCCCCCGCCAAAAGCGGTTTAAACTCATGTTTTTGGCGGGGAGTGGAAGGCAAAAACACAGCAAGCTTTTCCCAAATAGCTGTACATCCAAGTCACAATATCTTGCGGAATTTTTCACGAAAAAAATGAAGCTTCACTCACAAAAAAATGATTTTCCTATTCAAAAGCGGATGCCTCCGACCTATCCCCGACCCTTTTGAATTGGCAAATCATTTTTTGGTGAGAACGAACAACTTTGATTTCTTCGCAAAAAAATTTCCGCAAGCTTTCGTGACTTTGCTGCAAAAAAAATAAAGATTTTTGGCAAGGCTCAACACTTTTTGTGACAGCCAAACTAGCCTCCAGAGACAGATCTGGTTACCAATCACCCATGTTGGGTATGCGAAATTTCCATCTTGGGTCAGTTACTGATTTTGTACTGCCAGTTTCTAGGTAAGAAAAAAAATATGTCTGTATGTGAGCAAGTTTAGCTAGCGCGAAAAAAATTGAGCCGTGCGAAAAGTTTCAGATTTTTGTGTCATTTCCACAAAGCTATATCGGTTTGGTTGTATATCCAGGTGTAAAAATATTACGGTTTTCTTTGCCCCCCCTCCCCAGCCGAAAACACCTGCCCTAAACTCATGGTTTTAGCTGGTAAGGGGAAAGTAGAAGACCGCAAGCTTTTTACAAATAGCTATACATTTGCAAAATAAAAGTTTAGTAAATCTGTTTGCCAGCTGTTAAATTTGAAAATTAACAGTCACTCTTCTTACATCTAACATTGATGCAGTTTCAAGCTATGAAATATATTTTTTTCTCCATTGATTTGGGGTTCACGTTCAGAAGTGTAAAAAGGTAAAAAAAAAAAATATTCTTTGCTAGAGGTACAGCCAAGTCACAAAATCATGCGGAATTTTCGACGAAAAAATAAAAGTTTTGCCCACGAAAAAATGATTTGCCTATTCCAAAGAAAGTACCCCCGCCCTATTCTCAGCCCTTTTGAATAGGCAAATCATTTTTTGTTGAGAACAACTTTTATTTTTTCGTCAAAAATTCCGCAAGCTTTTATGACTTAGCTGTGCTACACTTCTTTAACTACATCTACTAAAAGTTTTTTCATGCTAATATAGAGTTCCTCACTCATTTATGAATAGAAATGGTTTTAATATTTAATTTTTTTTCTTTAATTTGATCCTATTGATTTTTCCTTTTCATAATGCTTCTTGTTTGCATGACAAATCATCTTCAAGATGCTTGTTACACACAAATAATAAGTCTTTTCTGTTAAAAATGCCAAAATATGAGTTAGTCACACAGCTAAATCCGAAAATGCTGAAACAGAACATAAATACAGCAAAACCTGTAAGGCTTGCTGGTTTCCCGTCTGCGATCCTCCGCCAAAAACATGAGTGTAGGTCGCTTTGGACCAGGAATAAGTGGCAAAAAAAACCGCAAGCTTTTCCGTTTTAGCTGTATCTTAAACTGGTTGACAGGTCGAAAATTGAGCCTCCGATTCTGTTTGACAGCTGCAATTCGTTTTACCGTACTGGAATGAGAGGAATAGGATGAGATGAGTGGAAAAACTGATTCGGTGCCACATAATGAACTACACCTGTCAGAAAGTATCTGCAGCTCAATTTTTGTCCTATTAAAAAGTTTTGTTTGTTTCAACAATGTTGGATGTAACTGTATCATTCAGAAGTCATTTATTATATCAGAAACCGGTTTGAGAAGATCATGAAGGGGTTATAAGAGCACAGAGCAAAAGAGATATTGAAGGATTTCCTTAAGCCCGTCAAGTTGATGAACATGCTAAATCTTCATACCGAGCAGACTTTTAAGGGTATAGAGAAGTAATTAGGGTGCGGCAACAAGTGGTATAATATTCCAATTTTCCGAAGGAGAGACATTCTCAGCATCCTACTTTACACCAAGCTCTACCCATTTATCTCCGGAATAAAGTCCCCAATCCCAACTGATTTATCACATTCAAGATTTGAGCAAGTTGAATTTTTTCAACATTCAAAAATAGCGCCGGAAACATTCTGTCAACTAAAAAGATTATGGTTTACATGCATCACTATAATTATGATTTAATTGTAATTTAATATGACGTGGTATTTTTTCTCACATTTTTTTTAGTATTTGGTGCACACATGAGTTTGCATGTATTGACTGTTGAAGCTGTTGAAATACTTTGCTTAATGTTTTATGTCATGTTACCATCCGTATTTTTTTTTGGATTTGAGAACCACTTTAAAGTATGTCTAAGCAAGAACTAACAGGCTTTTAATTATTACCATTACACAGACTCGCATACATGTTTCACGTTATTCAAAATAAAATAAAAATAAAAAAAATAAAAAAAAAGAATAAAAAAGAATAAAAATTGAAAAAAAAATTGAAATTAAAAAAGAAGTTAAAAAAAAAGGAAAAAAAAAAAAAAAAGTCAATTCTAGGAGGTAAATTATTAAAGAGTCGCACAGGACCAAATAGTCTGAGTTAGGTACAAGCGTTTCTTGAACATGTTCCTGTCGATTTCATCACTTCTCACTCGTCTTGAACAAAACGCAATGTAATTTAGCTGTTAATTTTGAGCTTACATGTAACATGTCAAGTTGAGAGGGGGGAAGGTAATAGAAAAAAAAAACCAAGAATGGGACAGAAAGGAAACCCCAAAAGGAGAGGAAAAAATTAAATGCACGACAAAAAGATTAAAGATAAAATTGTAAATCATTGCATGGGAAAATGACTGAAAGGAGTTAGGAAAGAAAAAAAGAAGTGTTGTATGTATACTAATTAGCACAAAAAAAAAAAGCTTGCAAATTTGATTGCGATCACAATTAAAAGGATCAAGACGTGAAAAAAGTCATTTAAAATACAGCCAAGTCACAAAATCTCGCGGAATTTTCGACGAAAAAATAAAAGTTTCGCCCACGAATAAAATCATTTGCCTATTCAAAAGAAAGCACCCCCGCCCTATCCCCAACCCTTTTGAATAGGCAAATCATTTTTTTGTTGAGAACAACTTTTATTTTTTCGTCAAAAATTCCACAAGCTTTTATGACTTAGCTGTATAATGAATGCGGATGGACAGGGATGTTGAAAACGGAAAGGTTAGCCTTTTTTTTTTTTTGGTTATTATATATATTTCTTAAACAACCAGGGAAAAATGAAAATTAAGAACCAATTTTTTCCCGAAAGAGGAGAAAGACTTCATCAACCACAATATGCATGTCTTTTTCAAGTGTCTTACCAGGATTTTGGGTTTTATTGAATTTTTTTCAGACAAAAAAAAGTATTTTGTTGCTTCAAGCTAATCACTACAACCACTCTCGTGGCTGCTCGATAGCGAGTGTAACTAACATAGCACACAATTGGTATGTACTTAATAACTGGACACTAAAAATTCTGGGGAAATCCCAGAGTTCCAAAATTGTTTTGTTGCCACTACAAAAGAAAAAACTTTAGTGGGATTGTATAATTCAACGGCGAAACAAATGAATAAGAGAAAACCAATTGATACTAATAGTATAGTTTTTTTTCTTGTGAATGTTTTTGTTTGGATGATCTTGAATCACACATCAACTTCTCACAGAAGATTTATGCGTGTTGATTTATGAACCGAAAATTGTTTGTGGGGTGGTCTCACAGAAGGATGACAGTTCAGAAGGGAGTGAGACAGTTTAAGCTTTTTTCAGCTCACCCTTTGGCTTGGCCTGTCAGCGAATCACAAATATGACAGAAATGACGGAAAAACAACAAAATAAGGTATATGATCGACTGCTCGTAAAATAGTGTTTTTTTTTGGGGGGGTTTTTTTTTCAACTTTCTCTAGCCTTTAATAGAATGATAGTCATGAAAAAAGCAGTTTTTTTTACATGCTCATTCTATTTGGCCATGCTATAGATACTGAGAAACTTGTGTCAAAGTTCTCTGATGATGCCGACTGCAAATACAGAGTAAGAAAACCAAAATAGGCTGTCCTCAACTTTTGTGTCACTGACTGACAGCCCTTGTAAGGTTTCTCATTCTACTTCGGGTTATCTGGGGCCAAGCAATTGTTTCTTGCTCTAAACTGAGAAAGGTTCCTCTCATGAAACTTGTTTAAATGAAAGCTAAAGCGCATCTACTGCAACCAAGTTTTAGATAAAGTGACTGAGAAGGTTAGATACAGTATCGTCTTAGTGCGTGGTGCTTAAGATTAAAGCTAGTATCAGTGCATTGAAATTTTGCTACAATCAAAGTCAATAGAACTGGTGCGCAATTCTCATTAACAGAGGAATTCATAGCAATGTGTCCTAGTTAAGTAAATTAATGAGAAAGATGTCACAGAGCTAAATGCGGGGTCACTGAAGAAAGACTACTGTATGTATGGTGGCGCACATACCCGTAGTAGCAGCGCCTCCAAATAAAATTTGCCTTTAAATTAATTCAGCAGATCGTGAATGGGGACATAAAAAATCCTCTGTCTTTTGACAGAGTCGGAGAAAATGAATCTAGTTTAACCAAAAATTTGATGGGCATGGTGGCATCGATTTTTCCAAAATTGTTGGCATTAGCTGGCAAGCGTCTTACGCTTGGTGTATTTAAAGAGATGCAATCACAACAGCCCCGTAATCACCGCAAATCTAACCCGTCAGATTGCTTCAAATGAGTTTCATGTACGTAGTCTTTTCACGACAGATCAAGAATTAATATTATTTTATGTGCGCTGCACCAACCGTCTAGACAATTACGGGCAAGGAAAAATCACATATCATAATTACTTTTTGTTGATTAATTATTCAGTGCCGAATCCCGATGACCAGCGGGGAGTAGAAATATATTTTTCCCAGAATTCTCTGTGATTATTTTTACTTGGGTTCCGCTTATTAATAATTTATTTATTCTTTATGGAATAAAAAACGTATTTCCTTGATTTTTTTTTTATCTGCCAGGGTTTTTGTGATGTTGTCTCAGTTAGGAGAGGGTACATTTATAGAGTTTGATGGACGGAATCGCTTTTAAGTGGTGACAGAAGGATAAGTGGGGCATACTAGAAAATATAGGAAAACGGAAATTATAAGTCGGAACATATAAAATGTTGATAAAAGATATAAAACAACGGGTGTGTAAAGAAAAGGATGTATTTAAAGTTACTGTAACGCATATTTTCGCCATAGCAGTGCTTTGAATATCAAGCTAGCCGGATGGCACGTCTAGACAATCTAGTCCCGGTTGGGCTTCCTGTCCCAGGCTCTGCAAGATACAGCTATTTGAGAAAAGCTTGCTGTGTTTTGCCTTCCACTTCCCGCCAAAAAAGCATGAGTTTAAGCCGCTTTTGGCGGGGGATGAGGGGTAAAAAAAGAGCAAAGTTTTTTCAAATAGCTGTATCAGTCTGAGCAGGCTTAATAGCTTGAATATTCCCATGTCTCCCCGACGCTTATGTCAAGTATTTTGTCTTGAGGTATCTTTGTTTCTGTTTGCTTATTCTAATGGATATATCATATTTTCTGAGTGCAACTACTCAAGAAAACCTTGCGGGTTTTTGAGATAAATTTTTGCTTCCATCTCTCTCAGAAAGTGAGCTTGGTTTAACTGACCTGGTGCGTCAGGCCTCTCGGATAGTTTTAACCCAAGAGAAGCTGATCTACACTCACAATCAGGACGAGTATAACAATTTTTTTCCAAAAAGTCCTAAGCATTTTTTTGAATGACTGGATTAATTTTATGCTGGGGCAACAGGAAGATCAAGAAGCCACGCAAAATTAATCATCTCTGTATCCGGGCCAACCCATTTTGCTGGCTCAGCTGAAGGGTTCTGATGGTGTTCATTATTAGCCGCGTGACGTGAAATTAAATATTCATTACTTTGCTTCCAGACGCTAACTTAAATTTTACTACATCTTGTTTTTCTTGAATTTTTTTTTTCGTCTTTATCAACAATTGTTTAGTAAGAATATACAGCTATTTGGGAAAAGCTTACAGTCTTCTGTTCTCTCTTTCCCCGCCAAAAGCGTAGGTCAGCTGACCTAGACACATGTTTTTGGCGTGGAAGGGGTCATTGGAAAACCTCAAGTTTTTTGCAAATGGCTTTATGTACGTATCTGGGCCAGTACCAAAGAGTGGTTAAAAAATAAAATAAGCAATTAATTTCATTTTTTAGCACGAATTACGTTTTCACCTAGATGCTGAATTGAGTTACTTCGCCTTCAGTTTTTCTGGGTTCATCCATTTATGTATGCATACATATATATATAAATGACTGCACCTTTCAGCAAGGAAAAGTATATACTTGAAAGAAATGTATCTAAAGTGGCTAATTAATTTACTTTGTCCATCCTTTCACTAGCAGTTGCAGCAGGGCCTTGAGAGTTTTCGCCACACATAGAAAATACATCATACAACAATGAGGTTAACCGCCAAAAGAATTTATGACGTTATTGTGACAATAAATGAGTTATAATGGGGCTAGATGTAAACCATGCACATATATTTTTAAGCTTCCATTCTACTTGGAAGCAAGTCCACAACCAAATATATATCAAGTAATGACTGCCACAGTTCGTGACACCGTGCCTTTTTAGCATCAAGGTACAAAGTATTGACAAGGTCTGAGAGAGCACTACACTCGGATCTTTGGAGTTCGCTATCGATGAGCATATCATCCTATAGCAGAAATGATGTTGGTGTCTACTCTTGCAGATATGTGTTTGCTTCCGACAACTTTGACAATGAAACGTGGTTTTAGCAACACAAGAGGGGGGGGGGGGAGCATATCGAATGACATTGGCAGGTGTCGCCAAAATTCCGAAACACTTAAATGAAAAGTTTTTTAAGAGAAAAGGGTTTAACTTTTTTTATTTTATTTTCTGACGGAGCATTTGTGTGACAGCTTAATTGAATGAAAAATGTGAGCTAGGAAAAGAGAGTTTAAGCATATATGTATACAAATAGGGAGCGCGAGCATTACACAATGAGCGTTTTTAGAAGTGAAAAAAAAAAGGAAAAAAAAAAATCAGCATAAAAAATCAGCTGTGTGAAAAAAAATGGACCAAAGTAAACGCCGCGATCAACCGAATTTAGCGAGGTTTTGATAAGGACAGCAGCAGTTCGTCGCCCAAACTTTTGCCGTGCATACTTTGGGTATGCATCAACACCATATATCGTTCAAATGTTGAGTTAGAGAAAAAAATGATATAGATGAACTTAAAAAAAAAAAAAAAAAAAAAAAAACATTACCTGCCAATTGTTTCTCCAGAAATTAGCTTGTCGGGGGGAAGTTGTTGAAAGACTTTTTTGTCTCACAGAAAACTGAATTCCTTCATATTCGCACTTTGACCAGCGTTTCGGCTTTTTCTTATTCATGCTTTCTTGCTAATCTAGATGTACATTTTTTTTATGGTCAATACAATCAACTAATCAATTTAAAAGTAACACATTGCGCTGTGGGAGCAAGGTGTTAAATGATGATGCTAACGTCACACCTATTCTAAGTCTGTATTGGGATCGTTGAACTCCTCGTTGCGGAAAAAAAAGTGAAAGAGAGCTAATAATCTTGTGCAAGGAGTTCAGACTTGGAAGATTGAATGCATACAATTAGCCTTTTAGAAGAAACAAATTTTATGATATTAGTGGCGATTAATCTTTTTTTTTTTTTTTTTTTTTTTTTTTTTTTTTTTGGATGGTTTCTCGCTCTCAAATTTAGTTAGAAATTTGACAACGCTGACAAGGATTGAAAGAAAAAGTATGTTCTTACAAGCTGTTAATTTTTTTTTTTTTCGTTTTTTTTTTTCTTTACGTCGCTTGTACCTGACAAGCACATATGTATGTAAATACATTGCTATATTTCTTTTTTTGACAGGAAAATTGCCACACATCCGTTTTTTTCCCCACATACAACTAACCTTTAAGTATAAGGTCAGTTGTTAAGCTTTTTTGAAATGTAACTTGGCGTCGCCACTACTTCTCTCGTTACCGAGAGCGAGGATACAAAGCATGAGCAGCTTGGGTGGTGAATGATGGAATTTTTTATTTAAATACACTTTTTAATTGAGCCTTGGATGATGTTGATACAGACAGCACTGAATTTCTCAGTGTCCATGTTTCTATTTAACCACTGGATTATCCTTGGCCAGATTTAAGATTTTAATTATTTTTGTCATTGACAATTCGTGCATTCAAGTTATGATTTAGGCACAGATGGAATGTGAGTTGATTCTGAAGGGGAAATCAAAGGTAGATGATGTTTTGGAGAATGGATTGTTAGTTTAAGATTATGAAAGATAGGCATGAATGAAAATGGGTGGAGATATTTGAAGGAGGACGTATGGGAGAGAAAGAAAGGAGCAAGAGAAGAAAGATAAGATGGTGTAGGAAATAGAGTATATATAGTCATAATAACCTTGAAAGACAATTTGGACACTAAGAAAGCAGGGAGATCTATAATTAGAAGTTATGATAAATAGATCTATAGCCAAACAGAAAGACAGATTGATATGAGACACAGAAATGCATAGTTGCATAGTTGATAGACATATATACATACATACATATCTCTCTTCGCTCGGCTGGCCAACGATTGCCCTTTTCTTTAACTAACTAACTAACTAACTAACTGGTCTGCTTGGCAGCGTGCTCCCTTTTGCTCGACCGCATTCACATTGTGCAATTCTTGTTTTGTTCTGCACTCTGCCACACTCTGGCGCCAGGCGTTTGGCGTCTTTTCTCTCTTAATTGCTCTCTCTCGACACGACCATTTTGATCATTTTACGCTTAATTTCTACCCTTTTGGTCATTCTGTAGATCTAATATTCTGCGTAGACATAGTGTACCCTATTGTCGCATCCTCTTTTCTTTTTTTAGTCTTAGTTAGTCATAACTCATCTCTCCTACTTATTCCCTTCTGTCTTCTCCCTGCCCCTTTCCAACATTTGATTATATATATCTTCATTCTTCTGCTGCTTCTTTTTCCTTTCCCCCTGCTTTTATTCTCAATCTCCCTATACTTCACAAATATTTGTCAGTTTACCCTCTTTTTTTTTTCTTTTTTTTCTTTTCTTTTTCTTTCTTTCTTTCTCCTTCCATTATTCCCCACCCTTCATTTTTTTTTATCACTCAAAACAAGATTCATTGTCCAATCTTTGTTTCCCTTCTCTCCCGATCGCCACCTGCCTTCTGTTTCTTCCCACTTTCACTTCCACTTCCACTTCCACTTGTTTATTTTTTTTTTCTCATTTCAACTTGGCTTACTTATTGTCTTTTCCTCGGTCTTTTCCCATTTACACTTGTAGTTTGATAAGCCTTTGGTAGTTTATCATGTCGGGCCATCCAGCTCATCATCATCCTCAATCTACAACCTCCTCCTCTCATTCTTATGCTCCACCTTCCCACCATCATTCTCACCATCAATCCTCCAATTCATCCCATCACTATCAAGGATCTTTGCCTCTGAATCACCGTGGTTCAATGTCAGTTGGAGCACCCCACTCCAATGGCATGACTTCAAATCCTACGTCGCATTCTGCTTCCACCGCTCATCAAATATCTAGACATGGGTCATTGTCCACGCAACATCATTCTCCACCATCTCAGCAGCCTTTACCTCCTCAAGTTGGGCATTCTACGTCGCAACATATGTTACTTGAACAACAAATGCACCAGCGCCATCAACATCAGCAGCATCAACATCAACAACAGCAATATCACCATCAACAACAACAACAACAACAACAGCAGCAGCAACAGCAGCAACAACAACAACAACAACAGCAGCAACAACAACAACAACAGCAACAACAACAGCAACAACAACAACAACAACAACAACAACAACAACAACAACAACAACAACAACAACAGCAGCAACAACAACAGCAGCAACAACAGCAACAGCAGCAACAACAACAACAACAGCAGCAACAACAGCAGCAGCAGCAGCAGCATATGATTCCGCATCAGCACCAACAACTTCAACACCAACCTCAACATGTTCATCGTGACCAGCCACAAGTAGAGCAGCAACTGCCGCCTCAACAAACTCACCATACTCAACATCCTCATCTGACAAACTCACAATCCCACCAACAGCCCCATTCTCAATCTGGTCATCAGCAGACTTCCTCTCACCATCATATCCATCAGCCACCTTCCAATCACTCACATCCACATCCAGCTGTTCCCAATCATCCCCCTCCTACCCATTCTCATTCTCAAGTCCAGCCCTCTTCACATCATTTATCACATTCTCATCATCAAAATGTCACACCTAGCTCTATAACCCAACCACCTCCTTTACCTCAACAAATAAATGGAAGTTCTAACAGCTCAGGGCCAGCACCACATCTTCTTTCTGGCCCCCCTGGTCTTCCTCACTTAACACAAGCCCCTCCTCAAACTGCCGGAGGATCTGCTACTGGCCCATCAAGACAGTTGGTACATCCACCTCCTTCAACTACTCCCAATGGTACATCCGGCATGGGGCAAAACTCCACTCCTACCGACCCAGTGGCCCCTTCAGTCTCCAACGAAGCGGCTACTGTAGCGGAAATTTTACGCAAAGGGGAGCCTGGTGAACTTCCCAAGCCAGTTCCTCCTATTCTGGAGCAATTGCTCAAAGAAACAGAGCTAACATGGTTGACTGCAGGTAATGTTTTCATGGATGTTGGTGCTACTCAAGCAGTTGACTGAATTGATTGAACTTCTCTGCTCCAATTTTTACTTGCCTCTCAATTTTGATGTCACTCAGGCACTACGTCTGAAAGTTTTGGCAAGTTTAGCCGTGCAGTTGATTGTTACGAAAATGTGTTGAGAATTAATCCTGTTAGTGTCCCGGCCTTAACTAAAGCTGCGGGAATTTATCGTCATCAAGAGAAATTCAAGGAGGCGGCGGGATATTTCAGTCGCTTGCTAAACATACACGAAGGCAGTGGAAGTGGCGAGATTTGGGGCGCCCTTGGTACGTCTATCTTCATCTGATATTTCATTACGTTGGAATCCGTCTTCATCGGCATGTAAAAATCCTTTCTAATAACTCGTGGTATCTATGGTATATTCTTAGGTCATTGCTTTTTAATGATTGATGATCTACAAAAAGCTTATACATCCTATCAGCAAGCTTTATATCATTTACAAACTCCAAAATCTGAACCCAAACTTTGGTATGGTATTGGCATTCTGTATGATCGATATGGAAGCCTGGAGCATGCTGAGGAAGCTTTCAGCAGTGTTATCAAGATGGATCCTCGTTAGTAATATGTTCAAGTTATGCGCACTATCCATGTTACTGACATATATATATATATATATCCACAGAATTTGAAAAAGCCAATGAAATTTACTTTAGGCTCGGGATCATCTATAAACAACAGAAAAAGACAGATCTAAGCCTGGACGTATGTATTTCCATATTTGATTTATGTTCTGTTGGATTAATGGTCTTGTTTGCCAGTGCTTTCGTTGGATTTTAAACAAGCCTCCTCTCCCTTTGACTGAAGTTGATATTTGGTTCCAGATTGGACATGTTTATGAGCAGCAAGGGAATGTAAGCTCTTCTTTCTAATGCAAGGGAAGACACAATTATTTACCTTTCGGTTATTTAATAGCTGGATTTGGCGAAGGATGCTTATGAGAGGGTTTTATCTGAAAATCCAACTCATGCTAAAGTCCTACAACAGCTTGGCGGTCTTTATTGTCGGGAAATGAGCAGCTTTTATAACCCTAAAAGCGCAATTGATATCTTGACCCGCAGTTTATCAGCCGGTAAATACATCATTATTTTCATAAGAAAGTTGAACATTTTTTCAATCCAACTAATTAAACAAATGTTTACAGATTCTCAAGATCCATCCAGTTGGTATCTGCTTGGACGAGCGTATATGACGATAGAAAATCATAATAAAGCATATGAATCATATCAACAGGCTGTTTACCGTGATGGTAAAAATCCTGCCTTTTGGTGTTCAATTGGTGTATTGTATTATGCGATTGGTCAATTTCACGACTCATTAGATGCATATTCTAGAGCAGTCCGCATCAATCCTTTTATATCAGAAGTTTGGTTCAATTTAGGTGCTCTATACGAGTCATGCAATGATCAAATGGCTGACGCCATTGATGCTTATCAACGCTCTGCTCAACTCGACAGTTCGAATACTGATGTAGCTCAAAGACTCTTGGAGATCAAGGCCCATCAGGAGAATGGCACACCTCTTTCTTTACCCCCTCCTCCACGAGATATGAGTCATACAGCAGCCTCAACCTGGCCTTTCCCTTCTGCTTTCAATTCTTCACACGAGCGTGGCTTTTCATCTCAACCTACTGACCCTACTGATTCTACTGTCTCACATGCTGAATCACCGTCCACGTTTAGTCACCCTGTTCGTCAAGCAACTCCCCCCAGTGCAAGACATAATGTAACCCGCCCTGGCACAGCTTCCAGTACTATTGCCGCTAGACCACCATCTGCGGGGTCTATCCCTCATGGTCCACCACCAGCTTATTCAGCTCAACATGTTACAGCCGGCTCTCATGGACATCATCCTCCTGCGACTACTCTAAATCGACGGCAATCTGGCGGTCATGGACCTTTAGCTCCTATGGACAACGAGCGATCTCCTCGAGCGTCCAGATCTGGACCGCATGCGTCACAACATAACCTTCCTCATATTCGATCGGTTTATGATTCTCATTCTCGCGCATCGTCTCCGGGTCCAGAAAGTGCTCGCCGAAATATGACCATTGCAACCAATAATCATCCACCTCATTCTCCTCGAACTTCTCCTTCCACAAGAGCTGGTTTTCCTCCTGACAGACCATCATATCCACCCATAGCGCATCAACCTTATCAACATCAATCTGCGCCTCATTCTACCCCTGCGCATTCAGCGCCTCCTCACTCGCCTCATCAAAGCTACAATTCTTATCCCCCTACACACGTAATGGAGAATATGCCGACCAACCGAGACCGTAGATTCCAGCCCATATCTCCTGCGGAGCAACGCACTTCTGGTGAGCGCAACCCACCATCTCCTACTGTTATATATTCCCATCGGGACAAGTCATCAAGTATTCCAGGGCCTCAGCATTGTCTCCCACCTAGCTACGATGTTAGGCATGAATCTCCTGGAACCAGAGGACCTGCAGTCCCTCTATCTCGATTTTCACCTGAGCAAAGAGTTGACTCTCCTGGGTGGTCTGCAACTACTGATCGACATCATACATTTCATGCTGAAGAACGTCGCCCAACATCATCTCAAGCTGCTTATCCATCTCCATATTCACAATCACAGCAGCATCAACATCATCAACAGCAGCAGCAGCAGACTTCTTACCATCAACAACCCGTTTTGTTGCCTGCCCAACATTCACAACCTGCGCATTCGCAACAGTTACATCAATCCAACTACCAGCATTCGCAATCTCAATCGCAGACTGCGGTTGCAACCAGCCATCCTGTCAATCATTTTGCGACGCAATCTCAATCTCACCCTGCCCCTCGTCGCTATGATCCTCGTTTTGATGAGTCTGCTCCGTCTCGTCCCTCAGGCAATTTATCAAGTCATACTTCTCCAAGTCGTCCTTCTAGCTCTGCTGGCAGGCGAGCAATAAATGATGAATTAGATCGACAAAGACTTCCTCCCGCTCGTCAAAGTCAACCCTCACCCACTCCTTCTGCAGCTGCATCAGAATATTCTGCGACTGGTAGCACTCGCCGATCTCGCGCCGCAAAAGCGCCTGCCAAAGATGAAGAAATCGCTGCTTCCACAAATAAAAGGCGTAAGCCTCCTACGCGCTCTTCACAGATTCCCGCCCCTGCCCCGCCTCCAGTTCAACTGGCTGAAATCCCTAAAGAAAAGCAACGAGACAAAAAGAAAGTAGTCAATGCTAGACTTCGATCATCCGCTATGAACACGAAAACTAAGGGTATAGTTGGAGCGGAGAATAAAGCCCCATCCCCGTCCCCGCTGCCCAATGTGTCAAATGCTGGTGTTTCTGTGCCAGAGCCAGTCCCTACTCCACCTGCAGCCTCTTCTATGCCTGATAGAAAGATTGATGAAGATTTTGACGAGTATGACGAAGTCGCTGACGCTCTGTTAAGCATGTCTCGCAATGCAGTTGTTTCTCATCGTGATCGTCCTCGCACATCCCCCCAGCAAGGGCAGCATACCCAATATCCTCAATCTCAGCCAACCTACCATTCAACCAGTCGTCGCTCTACCGGACCCTCTCCTATTAATAAAGAGAGTACGACATCACCTATGGCATTAGAATCACCTACGGATCGGCAAAATGTCCATTCTCAGCATTCCAACTATAACAATTGGTCAAAGAGAACTCGTGGGGATGATTCTAGTTCTCCGCAAGGGCATCCGGATTCTAAGAGAGTTCGTTCGGCCAGTGGAAGAGTAGACGAAGGTGGGAATCGAAGTTCTTCGGGTGTTGTTAATGAGGTTAATTTAGCTTCTTCACAATACAACGGCGGCAACTCAGTTACACATCACGGAAAAGTTATGTATGACAATAGCTCCGGTCACCCGCCTTCTACTACTAATGGTGCTCGTGAATCTGGTAATGGAAACAGCAATGGGGTGATTGGGTTAGGAAAAGACTCTGCAGAAGAGGCCGAAATAGAGGTTGATTTACCCGATGATGAGGAGCATAGTGATGAACATTTGGGTGATGAAGAGCGGGAAGAAGAAGAAGAGCCTCAAGATGAAACTGACGTGGGGCGAGATGATATTGAGGATCATCCGTCTGATGAAGTCACAAATATTAATGTAAGTATGAATAGTCCTGCCAACCGGAGTGGCACAAAAGAGGATGCATCAGACCACAGTGATGAAGGGGGGTCAAGGTTCACACCTAAAAATATTTCGCGCCATGGTGATGCAGATTAAAGTTTCAAAAGAAACAAAAAATACGCGCCATATCAGTAACTGCTGATGCTTACAAGTATGTCTCCCTTTGATTTCCATTTCTCTGTATTTCATTGTATTTTGTTGAGTTGGAAATTATCATTGATGATTGTATCTGCAAATATTTGCACCAATTGATATTAAAAACAGAAAAAAGAAAAAAAAAAGAAATCAAAAAAACCGTCAAGGTTACTTCCCCTATCTACTCAAACCAAGATAAAAATGATAATCTATATTAGTTCAAGCATCAGTTTAAACCCTTTTCGAAGTCCTGCAATGGAGTCTTTTGACCATTTTCTCTTTTGAATTGTTTTACAGTATTGGATATAACTTTGTAAAAATTCCAGTTGCAAACGGCGGTTTGGGGTTTTTAAAACGTTTTTTATTTGGCTGACGTAGGTTATGCCACCTTTTATTTTTATTTATCTATTTTGCTCGTGATTGCTTTCTAGATCAGTTTCATAGATATCCATGCTTATTTAAGATAGACAGTCTGTTTTTTTACTGTCCATTGAGTAACAACTCCCCTTGCTTAAAGTATATACTCTACATTCGTTATATAGTTTATTAGTTTCACGATCTTATTAATGAAGTAAACTTATATTGGTTTAACGATTTTACTACATTTTACTTTTCAAAATTCATTCATTTTATTTGTACTTCAGGCACTGATACTTATGAAATGACAGCTCCTTGGTTTGTAAAAGTCAGAGTCATTTAGCACACGTCGTTGCGAATGGAGAAGTTTGTTGGTTCCAAGTATTGGATATACTTCAATTATTACAATCTGATAATGGGGGAGGGGGGGGGGGGGGGTATTGACTTGAAGAAAAAAAAGCATGATTAATAAGGGGGAGTGGATGAGATTGAAATTAAGGAAATGATATCGTTGGTACGGACAGACAGGTTTTGGTAGAATATTGTCATCGTGAATTGTTAATTTTTTAGTTCAGTTTAGCCATCTCTTAGAGGGAGAGGAAAAGACAAAATGTACTTTTTATCAAGTTGGCTATAATCAACTTGTAGAAAGAATGAGATACTATTTGATAAGTAAATATGTTGATGTTCAAGGTTCTTTAACCCTATCCCTGTGCCTAGTTCTAACAATCAGGTTAGAGCATCCACAAGCGTCGGGCTAGACTCCTTCAGTGAGCTAATTTCAATTGAGTTGCGCCTCTTTTCTTGGTAAAGCTGAATCAAATTGGCTAAAGCTTGACATTTGTGGATGCTCTTAGAATTGTCTTTACTCCTGAATGGCAATAAGTAGATAAGTGTTTTTAAAGGATAGAGATTTTTTTTTTTTCATTTCTTAGTGAGGTTATGCAAAAAGGAAAAGAAAAAAGAAAGAAAAGAAAAAGAAAAACGAAAAGAAAAGAAAAGAAAATGAAACAAATCGGAAAGAAAAGGAGAAAAAAAAAAAAAAAAAGCAAAAAAAGCAAAAAAAAGCAACAAAAGCAGAAAAAAAAAAAAAAAAAAAAAAAAAAGCAATTTACTAATCTATCTGCAATTTTTGAATGCTTTTTTTTTTTTTTTTTTTTTTTTTTTTTTTTTTTTTTTTTTTTTTTGGTCTTTTTTTTTTGGTCTTTTTTTTTTGGTCTTTTTTTTTTGGTCTTTTTTTTTGGTCTTTTTTTTTTGGTCTTTTTTTTTTTTATTTATTTATTTTTTAGCAAGAACATCATGTAAAGATATTAGGATTGCTGTAATGTAAAACTTGTCTGAAGTTTCTTTTTGTACATTTTGAGCACACTTTTGGGCTCCAGCCAACCTGTTGACTGTCCTCCCATTTAACAACTTGCATCTGTCCATGTTGTATAATGGGGTGCCAGATCTTTTGGCGTTTGACCAATTTTCAAATCTTAATAACTCTTTGACCAGTAATTCAATTTATATTATTATTATTATTTTTTTTTTTTGTCAAGGTCAAGTACCATCTCTAGAATCTAATATTAAAAGCAAAAATAAACAAATGAGTAGTTTTATTATGGTTGAAGATTTTTTTAGACCCACATTTTTGAGGTGGAAAAGTAGGCATCTAAGAAATGTATTGTTGGTATCAGAGGATAGCTAGAAGAAAATGGAAGGAAAGCAAAAAAAGAAAAAAGAAGAAGAAGAAGAAGAAGAAGAAGAAGAAGAAGAAGAAGAAGAAGAGAAGAAACTGATGAGAAATAGTTAGAGTTGAATGAAAAACACGAGAAACAAGTTTGGTGAGAATGGCAGGAAATCCCCCATATGCATCTTCCCCTAGTGCAAGTTTGACAGTGTTTCAGCGTTCATCAAGGAATAAGATATTGATATATCTGAAGCCACCCATTGATTAGTTCCAAAAATAGAAGATTAATATGGGTCATCAAGTTTCATTTGTTGGTATTTTTCATATGATAGGTTCTATTTGAGAGTGAAATGTGGCTCACTGCCCCTAGACCAAGTGAAAGTAAGACTGAATAGGGAAAAAAGGGTTTTTTTTCTTCATCTGTCTGTAAATCAATCAATTCGGGATCAAAAAGAAAAAAAAGTATACCAAATAAAGAAGTAGAAGGAAAAGATTGTGATAGATATCAAAATTGTTTTTATAGAAAAATTGAAGTTATCTGAAAGAAAGATAAAGAAAAGGTATTAAAAATGGCAAATGTGTATAAAACTGGTAAAAATATCTAGCACCCTACTGTACAATAACTGGAAATAAATCCTTGTCACCCCCTTTTTTCCTATGTTTCAAACTCAAAAATATTTCATTTTCACTACCATCATGTTCCTCAGGGTTGAACAAAACATCTACAATGTAAATATTAGGGGGTCTCACACAACATGTGACATGTGACATATTTGAGGTGCAGAAAGGAGCCACAACATGACTTTTCCATAGATTATGCATTTATCATTTCTTATGAACCTTGACTGCACCAACTAAATTAATAGCAACAATTGTGTACAAAGGAGATATGGCTGTGTAGCTGAAAAGGGGTTAGTTAAATTACTTTTGGATAGTTATTATTGTTTTCCTTTGTACTTCTTGGTCTGACCAAATAGTGATCTATTCCAGTTAAAAGTAGTAATTACTTAGCCAAGCTAGTAACCCTTTATTAAAGTATGACTAAGAGCAAGGATGGGTGGTATTGTGAGTGAGATGGTGGTTTATTCTAATAATCCTTTTTATTACTTATGTTCCCATCACACATATATACACACGTCAGGTCTAGTAGTTGAGTACTTAGTTAAGTCTATGATGTTAAACATCTACACCCCCCTGCTCAACTACATTCCGCCATCCTAAAAAACTACTGTAAACATTGATTAGTTGTCTAGATTTTTCTACTAAATTAGGACCTAGGTTTTTTGTCAATATATCAGCCTTTTGTTCTTTTGTTCCAATCCATTTTATTACAGCCCTCTTCTTATGTAGTTGGGAATTAACATAGAAAAAATTCCTTTCCATGTGCCGAATTCTCTTGTTTGATGGTTGATCAGCTGCTACTTTAATAGTAGATTCATTATCACAATGTAGTGTTGTTATAATTTCATTACCTGTCATGTCCTCTAGCATATTCTTTATCCACATTGCTGTTTTTGTTATTGCTGCTAAAGCCGCTAGTTCAGATTTGCAAGTAGACAAGGCCACTAATTGTTGTCGTTTAGATGTCCAATTTACAGGTACTCCCATGTAGCATATAAGTCCTCCATTCGTACATCTGGCTAGATCATCATTCCAGTTTGCATCGCCATATGCGTCTAGTTCTTTTCTTTTTTCTGGAAAAATATGGAACATACAGTCTTTAGTTGTGAGTACATATTGAATTAAATACGTTAATGCCTCCCAATGTTGCTCATTTGGATGATTAGCATATCTTGCTAGGTAGTTTACTGCAAAAGAAATGTCAGGCCTAGTTGCAACAGCTAAATAGTTCAAAGAGCCTATCAAACTTAAAAATTCAGTATTCTTTAATTTTTCTCCAGTACCTTTCGATAGCTTACAATCTTTAGGTAATACTGTTGATTTTCTAATTGGTTCTCCTTCGAAACGGTCAGCAATCTTGTTAATCAGTAATTGTTGTGAAAGAATGAAACCACTTTGTTTACGTACTACTTTAACCCCTACAATGTTATTTAATTCTTCTTCCCATTTTATTGTAACTAATTCCAATAGTTGTTTTTGAAAACTTTTCAATATTTCCTTGCTTGAACCTGTTATAACTCCATCATCTACATGAATCCATAAGATGCCATCATTTGCTTGATCTTGAAGTATGTATAAAGAGCTGTCATAGTAGCTTGGAATATAATTCATTGAACGTAATTTTGACTCTAAATGTTTCCACCAACACCTTGCCGCTTGCTTTGTGCCATACAAAGCTTTTTTTAATTTGAAAACTTTGCCTTCCTCTCTTCCAAAACCCGGTGGTGCTTTCACCCACAAATCTTCATCTATTGATGAATTTAGATATGCTGCAACTACATCAAAACTGTGAACTGGCCAGTTGTGAGCTGCAGCCATTGTTAGTAAGATTTGTAAGGAAGTAAAAGTAGCTGTTGGTGCAAAAGTTTCTGCATAATCTATACCCTCTTTTTGGGAAAACCCCTTGGCGACATACCTGGCTTTTCTCTTTATCAGTTTTCCATCGTTGTCTAATTTTTCAGCAAAAACCCATTTAGCATCAGTAACTCTTTTCCCATCTGGAAGTAAACTTTCCACCCAAACATCCATTCTTGATAGATTTTTCATTTCATCTTTGCAAGCTTCTAGCCACTCCTTTTTGTTACTTGACTTCATTGCCTGTAAAAAAGTGTTTGGTAAGTTATTTGATATAGCTTTACAGCTTATTTCTATGTTATCTACTAGTTGATCTTGTTCAATTATTTCTTCTTCAGTGCTGAAATTGTTAAAAGTCAGTGTGTTAGTAATAAAATCTAAACCCATTTTGTTTTCTTTATTAGTGTTGTCTAATTTGTAATTTTTTGGTTTAGGCGCAGTTTCTGAAAAAGTTGCCCAAGCTGAAGAAATTAGTTTTCCTGTGTCTATTTCTATAAATAACCAACCTTTTGAATGTTCCAAATAGCCAATTACTCGACATTTCTTGCTTCTATTATCCAGCTTTTTTCTTGTTTCCTTTGGTACATGTACATATGCTATTGAACCAAAAATACGCAAGTGATCGAGTCTCGGCTTTGATTTCAAGAGTTTTTCATAAGGAGTCATGTCACTGCTGCATGTATTTGGTAAGCAATTGTGTGTATACACTGCCCATTTGAAAGCTGGTCCCCAAAAAGATTTGTGTAAGCCGCTGTCTAATAGAATTGTTCTGCCCATATCAAAAATAGTCTGGTTAAAACGTTCAATGTCCCCATTCTTCTCATGATAATAAGGTAAGGAATATTCATGTTCTATACCATGGAGATATAACCATTCTTGTAGACTTTTATTAACAAACTCACCACCATTATCGCTCTTTAGAGTTTTTACAGTCAGATTTGTTCTTTTTTGTAACCACGTAATGTAATTCTTAATTATACCATTAGCCTCATCTTTTGTTTCAATTATTTCTACGTAACCATAGCTAGAACCAATATATAACATAGTTAAGAGATACTTACCTTTATTAGTTGTCGTTACTTCAAAAGGACCCATTAGGTCAACCGCCAAAGTTTCACCAATAGGATTGAATCTATTTGAGGGATTTATGGGATCAGAACATTTTGATTTAGCTAATTTACAGTCTTCACAATCTACCATGCCTGTTGGTAAATCTTCTGGGATACCTTCACCAAACTTCCCTTTGAAAAGTTTTCTGATATTCCTCAAACTTCGATGTCCAAATATCCTATGCCAATATTTCAAACACTCTTCTTTATCTATGTCAAGTTTCACTTTTTCAGCTTTATAAGGTGGATAATATTTTAATTTCATTTCGGAAGAACAGCTATCTACAAGTTGACTTTTATCAATTACTATTTCAAGTACATGTCTTGGGAATGGTTGTGGTAGTGTCCAGCTCCTGTTGTTGAATTTTGCAGTAAACATTAGAATGTTATCGTTAGAAAATATATCCATGTCTCTTGAAGAAAAAGATATCCTACACCCAGCCAATATAAGTGAAGCTTGTGAAATAAGGGTGCCACTTGCTTTTTCACAGTAATAAACATTTTTTAATTCGACACTATTCCCATTCGGCGCGGGGAAGATCAAAGAACCTTTTCCTGTGATGAAATTTTTGTTCCCATTAGTTGCTACTTTGAGGGGTATATGTAATTTTAGAGGAACATACGAGGAAAAGTTAGACATATCGCCTGTGACGTGATGAGTAGCGCCGCTATCTAGGATTGGGAGAGGTCCATCATCTGAAATTGAAAGCTTTTCAATATGAATCTCGGATGGTTCCTTGGAATCGTCAATTTCCAATAGTCGTGTTTTTATATTTTTGTTATCTTTGTTGTAATTAGGTCTATAGTAGTCTGCTTTACGTTCATCAGTTTGTTGTTGTTTCTGAGGTGGTGGTGGTTGTTGCCATGGAAATGGAGGTGGGTAGGAAAAATTTGGAAATATGGGATAAGAATTGTTTGGTGTGAGTGCGGGGTAAATAGGCATTGGATAATGTGCTGTATATGAAGGTGTATGTTGAGAATGAGATGAGGACAATTGTTTTTGTGAAGACCAACAGTCGGCTGCAAAATGTCCAGGTCTGTTACATCGATAGCAAACTGATTGTTGTGTTCGTTTTATTGCATCAACTTCAATTAAATCGGGTTCTTCACTTTTTTGTAATGTAGATTTGTTGATAGTTATAACTTTTTCTTTTTCTGTTTTGATCTTCAATGATTCTTGTCTTTGTGAGTCAATAATTACTCTTGAAATTTCTTTTGACAATGGTATTTCATTGACTCGATACAGCGTACTAATTTGATTCATAATGTCGTCCTCTAATCTGGGATCACCCTTTGCTTGATTTTGAAGCACTAAACCTATGATGTTGTCTACTGTCAATTCCAGTCCTGAAGCCCGCATAGTCCTAAATTTTTCATATATAGCTTGTGTAAATTCCACACCCGAGGGAAAATCAGCCAATCGTAGAGATAAGGTGTCTTGCCATAAATTCGTGTGATGAATTCGAGTGCTCTGATTAAAATGAGTAACCAAAAAGGCCAATAAGTCAAAAGCTGTTGGGTAATTTCCATTAGAAATTAGTTCTTGAACGGAATCGTCGACACATTCAGTTAATATTTCGCGAACTAGATAATCCTTGTGCAAATTTATTCTCCATTTTCGGTTGTCAGCATAGTATTCTTCTCTAATTACTTTTCCAAGTAATTTTTGTATCTTCATTATCCACAATTGAAAGTTGTCCCCAGTCGAATTTAATTTTGGAGTAGCATGGATCCATGATTTAGCCTTTGTTAGTTTAGCAAATGCATAATCCTCGTCCCATCCAGTTTCTGTGTACGTTGATATCCTACGTGGTTCACGAGTCTCGTTATTGTCGGCCGTAGGGTCATCTGGTGGAGTTGGCATGGCTTCTGTCGATCTTTTATTATGTCTGGATGACGATGATGGACGAGACATAAGAAGATATAGAGATGAGATGAATAATAATAATAAAAAAAATATAAAAAGAAAAAAAGGAAAAAAAAATATAGAATAAGATAAAAGGAAAGAAAGAAAAAAAATTAAAAATTAAAACGGAAGACAAAAAAGGAAAAAAGGAAAAAATTTATTTATTTTTATTTTTAATTTTATTATTATTATTATTTTTTTATTACACAATCAATATTTTTGGCAATTGTGTGCGTCCACAGCAATTGGGTTTATCACTCTTGATTTCAGGCTACTAAAATCAACCTAATCTATTGATGATGTTGGGCAAAGCCTCTTTTTGTAATTTATTTATTTATTGTTATATTTTATTTTATGTATTTTATTTGTTTTATTTATTTATTGTTATGTTTTATCTTTTATGTATTATATTTTATTTCTTTTTATTTTATTTATTTCAGTTATTTATTGTTATGTTTTATTGTTATGTATTTGATTTGTTTATTTTTATATATGTTTAATGAGGAAAAAAAATGATATAAGAAGAAAGAAAAAAAAGGTAAAAGAAAAAAAGAAAAAAGAGAAAGAGAGCAAGAAGAAAAAAAAGAGCTGAGAGCGAGAGCAAGAGCAAGAGCAAGAGTGAGAAAAAAAGAGGAAATAAAATTAAAGAAAATAAAAGACAAATCCCCTAAGGTAAGGACACCCGGCTTTGAAAGAAAGTGATTTAAAAAAGGAAAAAAAAATAATGATTTTTTTTAATGTAAGCGGGAAATGCCCATAACCTGAGATGGTGGTTTATTCTAATAATCCTTTTTATTACTTATGTTCCCATCACACATATATACACACATCAGGTCTAGTAGTTGAGTACTTAGTTAAGTCTATGATGTTAAACATCTACAGTGAGGAGGCCATAGCTTAGGTGTATTAAAGTTATAAAATAGAGGTTACTTGTACTAGTTATTCCTTAGATTTTAATTATCATACATTTCACTCTTACATTGCTTAGTAGCCCTTTCAAATTTAAATCACTTATATTGCAGATATTATTTACTAAGTTCAAACCCAGCTCTGAGAGTCAATAATCCTTTGACAATAATTAAAACTTTTCTATTAGTGTTCTTAAGATACATTGAGTGCTTGTCAAATTTGTCCCTTAAGCCTTACTCGTTGATGTTTGAGACACTGCCTCAAAGGATACTTCTAACCCTTGGAGAAGAATTTTCCCTCTAAATATCACTCTTAGTTCCCATTGAGCTCCCTTGAATAAGTGTGTAGGTCATCTGGTGACAGGGGGTATCAAAATACCCCAATCTTCTACAAAATTAATAGCAGATAAAAAGGAAATACCCTAATTATTTTCCACCATTTTTTTTGACAATAAATGGATTATTTGGTGAGGGATATAAGACATCCAATTTTTGTGAGGGATCCACCATAATGACTGAAAATTGGGTTATTGGAACAAAATAAATGGGTTATTTTTATTATCTTATCCATTAGCCCAAGGGCTAGTGAATAAGAATCTTCTGCCATTAACATTTTTGGATCTGGGAAAATAAAAGGGAACCCCTAATGGTTGAAGCAGGTACTTTGATACTGCTTATTAGGGGGTGTCAAATTAACCAAATCAGCACTTAAGTGAGGTACTGGTTTCAGCTCAAATAGCCATTACAATCCTGCATCTAGTTTTTGAAATAAATGGGCAATTTAAAAGATAAAAAAACCAAATTTTCTTTTGAAGGAATAATGTGAATAAAAACAGAATAATATTTCAGTTTTAAAATATACCAGCTGGAAGGGATGGTCCATTTAGGAGCTATAATGATATAGGTAAGATTTTTTTTAATATCTCAAGGCTCACAATATTAGTGATGATTAAAATAGGTTTAAAAAAGATTTATAATCTGTTTTAAATTTATTTTAAATGGTTATTCAATTATTACTTTAGAAAAATAAGAAAAAGAGCTAATGATACAATAGATAGTTATTGTGAAAATCCCCTTCATCCTACCAACCTTTCCCCCTTTTATATACAATATGTTAGTAAATACAAGAGCTCATAGCAGTCAATACAAGTCCTTAAATGAGAGACAAGAAATAGAAAATGTATAAAATAGATAAAGGGACATATACAGAGTGAGCTATTCATACTATTTGAGATTTTAGAAGAGATAATCTCCACAATACTGATCAGTTGAATGTTTTTTTAAACATTTAAATTTTATACTTCAAAATATAATTTTTTCTTATTCTCACTCCCAGTAATTGGTTCAAATTTTCAGAATTTTTATGCATCAATTTTCTTATCTAAAAATTTGAGTTACTAAGTGAGATAATGGCTAAGACTAACTCTTGAAATAATTAATAATAATAAAAATCCCAATGGTTTATACTCATCATACATAAGCTCTTGTTGAAACTAGTTTTAGGGGTATTGTGGTTTACAAATAGAAAATTAATTAAGAGCTGTACCTGAGTTCTGATTTTCCAACTTTCACACCCCCTCTTGAATCAAAAATAACCATTTTGACAAAACTTTTTTTATTTTTTATAATTTCTACATAACCTTATTTCTTAAATCCCAGAGTGAATACCTCAAAAAAATAATACATATGTCTTTGAATTTTCTATTGATCATTTATTAATAAAATAAAAACAAAAAATGACAAATTAAATAAAATAACTCTTACCTCCTTGCTGGAGGATAAATCCATCAGAGAAGTTGACAGAAGCATGCATTCCAACACTCGTTTAAGCCACAGGACTCTCCAATATTGTAACAGGAATTTAATTTGATTTTTGAAGTAAGACATTCAAAATTTTGGTTATGTTTATCATTTTTTTCCAAGAAAGGCATCAGACTTCCAAGATAGGCTTATTCTATTATTTATTGTTCTGTTTGATTCTAAAGGGGGATGAGAAAAGGAGAAAATGAAGGGAGGAAAAATATATGTATTTAAAAATATACCCCAAAATATTACCAAAGAGACACCAATTTTAAATTTCGGCTGAATAAAGTCTTGATGGTATCTTTCTCTGCTTGAGCTAAAAATAAGAAGCAGTTTGAAAGCTTTTCAAATCTCAAATAAAGAATTTTTCATCCAGATCAGGTTATTCCAAAAATTTCAAGCCCACTGGAGATGATACAGAGAAAATTTGAGGTATTGATCATAGTGAATTTCTTTGTATCAGCAAATGAAATTTTATGTGCTGCTCTTACATTGAGATATGGGGGGGGAGTGGAATTTCTAGCTAGCCCACAACCTTGAACACAAATTAATATTGGATTGAGCCCAAGTTGTGCTAGTGATGAGACCCCCAATAAAAAAGATTAAAATTTTTCTGAACTCAACGTGAATAAAACTTAAAAATTTTATTGAGCATAGGTGGTAATATTTTCAAAAAATCTTGAAATATGAAGAATAATATTTTTTTTGTGAAATTTAAAATTCACTACATCCCACAACCAAATAAGCTGAAAAAATTAATATTTTTTAAACTACTTGAGCATGAGAAGTTTTTATAAAATCTTTCAAAAAAAAAAACACCAAAACATAGATTTAATTACAGGCCATCAGAAATAATTATATAAGTTTCTTTGTACAAAAATACATGGAGAAATTATAATATATATCATATGAATTTATTTTTAAAAACATATTTAATTCATTGATACTATTCATTGCATTACTCTCAAGAAGAATTATATATATACACCACACAATAGGGGGGGTGGACTTGCTAGCGAGTCCACAACCTTGGACCCAAACTCACCACAGGTTAGAACACACATTGAGCTATTGACAAAGGAACCATACAATCAGGGATGAACACCACCCAGCAGAACAGTTTTAGGTGGGTCTCCAAGTAGAGTTCAGTACAGGTTCAGTATGATTTCAGTCTGACTTCCATCTGACTTCCATCTGAGTTAAGGTTGGGGACTTTCTAGCAAGTCCACCCCCTATATTACGTAGTGATATATTTAATTATTAGGGGGTATCAAAATTAGAAATTTGTAATTATTTAAAAGGTATTTCACAACCCAAAAATATAGCCACAAAATTGAGATTAATTCAAAGTAAAAAAGTGTATTTGGGGTAAAATATACCATATATTAAAAAATAATCATGGTTGATTTGCTGGAAAAAAGAGGTATTTTGAAATGGATGATTTCTAGCTTTGATACCCCCTATTTTATGACTAAATAGTATAAATTCTTATAAAGCATTAATATATCTTAAGAAGCTACAACACCCTTAAAAATAATGTAAAAAAGAATTCAGTTATACATATAATTTGTAAAATTAATACACATACTATAACTCACTAGTAAGTAAAATTTTTTTCAGTACAATTAATTTTTCAAAATAAATTCCATCCATCTTCATAATATCAAAATGTCAAAGTTAAAATTTTTATTTGATTTAAGCAAATGGAAAAAAAAAGTACAGTATATGGCTTGTGGGATTTTTGGGGATAAGGGAATGACCCTGTCCACTCTCTGTAACATATTTTTATGTTAATTTTTTAGAAATTTATTTTGTATTACTATCCTCTTGAACCCTCTTTTTTAACTCTCTCTCAACAAAACAACACTCCTTTCCCTCTGACACCTTCCTTTCCTCTCTCCTCTCTTTATCCCCACCCTCTTCACACCCCTCTCCATCAATTTGTCTTTACTTCTCACTCTTCTATGACCCTTTATCTCCATAGGAAGAAATAGGGACTGGATGAAAAGGATGGAAAGCAAGAGGTGGGGCAGAATGGGGTGGAAAGGTTATGGGGTTACTGAAAGGTGGGAGGAAGGGTAGATGAGATAGAAAAGAGGTTGGGAACAAGCTTGAAGAATAAAAAACAGGTTTTACAAGTATTGAGAGGGTAGAAAAATGTGTGTGTAGAGGGTTTGGGAAGGGTGGTATTAGGAGTAAAATAGGAGGGTAGAAAATGAAGTGTGGAGGGTAGCTAGAGGGGTGAGAAAGGCAGAAAAAAATGTGTGGATGGAATTGAAAGAGATGGGGAGTACTTAAAATAGGTAGAAAAATATAGAGTTTAATTTTATTTTTTGGGAGAAGAGAAGCATTCAATACCATCATACATTACTAAAAGCATCAAATCTACATTTAATCACATTAAATAATGAAGTATTTTAAGAAAAATATTAAAATTAAGCCTGTGAGAATACAGCTTTATATTTATTATATTATGAAAAATAATTTTAAATTCAGTGTAGAGAATGATGCCTTGAAGAACCCTGTAAAGATATCTTGAGTACTTGGAGGCTACACTATGTACTGATGGAAGTCTAGCTAATTAAATAGTATGGTAACAGCATAGAATTGTTGCATTTAGATAGACAGAAAACATAATATGATAAATGTAACTAATAATAATTAATGACTAGAGTAAAAAAATGTTTAATGAAAAAAAGGTAGAAAAAATAAATCGATTGAAGGGTATGCACAAAATTGAAGTCATACTTATAATTTTCTAGAGAGAAATGTACACCAAAATTGACCAACTTACTCCTATAGTGAAGATATACAAGCTGGAATAAAAATAATAACATCCACCCATAAACATAGAAAAATATTATCTAGTTCCAGTAAAAGAAAAAATAAAAATAAAAATGAAATCAAGAGAGAGAATAGGACTAGATATAAGAAATTATAATCCATGAGAATAGAAGGAAAGAATGGTTTTAGTATGGAGGAAAAGAGATGAATTGTAATGTAGTTTAAAAATTGAAAGAATAAAAAGTGAAAGGCAGAATTTGGGAGAGTGCCAAATTGCTTTCAAATTTGGGTGGAGGTGCTTTAAAAATTGGGTGGAGGTTGAGAGAAGTGAGCTCAAGGGAGGTGTGGGGAAAATTTTTAGAAATATAGATAAGTCACTTTAGAATATAGGAGCTGGGAAAGCAAAGTAAGGGAAAAAGGGTTGGATTGGAGAAGCATCAAAACTTCTCCAAGAAGAAGGGCTCAGGTTTAAAAAATAAGATATTCAGGAAGGAAATAATTTGCCAAAATTTGCAGGGAGAATACATATAACAAGCTTAATGTACTTTCTAGAATAAACATATAGAGTGAAGTGTACTTTTCTGGCTGAGTTAAAGTACAGAAATGTGAATAGCTTGAATAGTCAATTTTCTAGAATATTTTAATGGCCCTATATGAGTACTTTAGTAAAAATCCAATAAATATTAAAATATAAATCAATATAAGGGTCTCAGTAATTTTAATCTCACTAATTATAAATGGGTTAAAATCTTATAGATGGAAGGAAAATAGATGTAATAATTTGAACACTATTGAAAGAATTTAAAAGTACTATCAATATGTATTGTAATTGTAAGGGTTATATATTTTGATTGTAATTATAAAGAATGTAGAAAACAAGACCAAAAAATCCCCTCCTTTTAAGTTCAATAATTCTCCAATGTACCCCCTTGATTTAAAAGTCCTATACACAGCTAATGACACCTTCTAGCTAATAAACCTTCCCAAAAACATAAAGAAAGACCAATAACATAATTAGAATGATATCATGCACCAAAATCCTGGCGTAATAGGGATCATCCATCAAAATAAGAGAATAAGCAAAAAAGAGAGTATATGCATGTAATATCTTAAAATAAAAGACTAAAAAAGAAAGAATAACACTAAATATTACACATTATTAAGGGGTATTAAAAATAGATGTGATGAGGCTAATTTTTCAAAATTACTACTTGAAATCCACATCCAAAAATGATCTAAATTGGCCAAGAAACCACTGAGAAACCCAAAAAAGGATGTGAGATGTGGGGTAACTACATGCAGTCCTTGGCAGGTGCTTTCACGGGTAAATCCTTGACTAATTTAGACAAATTTAAGGGTTTTAGTGAATTGAAGGCTCCAAGCTTGAGGTTATTAATGAAATTAGTGCATATAACAAGGTCAATGCACCTATAATTAATTTAGGACACTAAATAAACGCCTGTCACCTATTTTAGTGAGTTTCCCCACAGTGGGCATAGAATTTGGGGTAATTATAGTGTGAAAAAGCTAAATTTGCTAAAAATGAAGCTATTCACACAGGGAAAATGAAGGCAGTATGTGGCCAGCACACAGAAGCCAATTCTGGCATTAAAAACACCAAATTTGAAAAGTGTTACTTTTATGCATTTGAGTATACAAATCAATAGTCCCAATTAAGAAAAATTGATTTTTCAAGGTGCATTTTTAATATTAATTAATTTATAGCACAAATATTCAACTTTTAAGTGATTTGAAGTGCATTTCTTGTTTTTCACATAAAACAATGAAAAAAACAGCCTTAAGTCTAAATAAAAATTATTTAGCCTTAATTTTAAGGCTCTTAAGGCTACCCTAGCATATTCCAACCTAATATTAAATACATAAGACTTATAAAAGATGGATATATGTGTCTATATAAGGTGTTATAATGGCATATATTGTATTTTATCATAAATTTCACTTATGTATACAACCTGTGTACCTTTATTTATTGTTCCCATGTGTACTCCATGTGTTTAAAATAATTTATAAGTGCTTTTTACTCAGTCCTGGGAATATCCAGGCTGACACTCCCCCACCCAAAAAACAATAAAAAAATGCGAAGTTATTCATTTTTTTATTTTCATTTTTAAGGTATTCAGAAAACCTGTAGCATTAAAGATTAATTCTTTAAAAAAATAAAAACAATAAAATATTGTGAGCTCTAGCTTCTAACCCCTCAGCTGGCTGGAAAGAATTTTATTTCTGTTTAAATTTTTTAAGAAGGGAGGATAGGTTTGAAATTTTTTTTTCAGGTATCCACTAATCAGATTCATTTAATTTTCCCTTATATCTTAATTAATGCTTAGTTCCTTTCTCTTTAGTAAGGATTCTTTCTTTAATTATTTTTTCAATCTCTTCTTTTTTCACAAGCTCTCCAGGTTACTTTTTAGGCCTTCCTCATCTTTTTGAAATAAGTCTGGATAATTTGCATGGTAAGGTTTTAATAATGAGATAGGGAGCACTGGATGTTTCCTATCATATGGGGCATATAATATGACTTACACAGAATTATTATCAACCATTTTGATGACCAAAAAAGTTTATAAAAAGAATCCTTCAATATATCATTACCTTGTAAGTTAAAATGTAGTGTTTAAATAAGGACTTCATCTCCTATTTTAAATTCAAATTCTTTATGAGATCTATCCTACCTATTCTTTTCATATTCAAATTCTTTTTGAATACATTCCTCTGCATGATTTCCAAACATTTGTTGCATATGAATAGAAAATTTAGTAATAAGGTGTATATCTAACCTTAGTAATTTGTTTAAATGATCTACTGGGGTATTTGGTACATATCCCAGCCAGAGCTCAAATGGTTTTTTCTCTGCCACAGAATGAGTTGTGCTATTGTAAGTAAATTCAAGGCCAGGAATTAATGTTCACCAGCCATGTGTGAATTTCTCATTGTATTTGTATTCTAATCCAAAGGCACAATATCTTCTGATAATATCCTCCAGAGTCTGTATCATTCTCTCAGACAGCCCATCAGTCTGTGGATGGTGTGCTGTAGACAATTTCAATTGACAACCTGATAATTCCATCAATGATGCCCAGAACTCTGAAGTTAATTTAGGGTCTATTTAAAAGATTATGGCTTTGGGGAACACAGCAGTATTCATTATTTGAGTCCACCATATCAATTCCAAGTCTATTTTAGATACCTCTTTATGGCTAGGGATAAACTTACAAATTTTTATTAGTCTATCCACAATTACCCAGAAAGAGTTTAAAATTTATTTTTCTGCTAATAAAAAGCCAATGAAAATGTCAGTATAGTCTGGTATATAAGTACGATATAATAGTGTTTATTTATGGTCCTACTACTTATTGATAAATGATTTAGTGACTAAACCTCAGGGGAAGACTAATAAAATAGTTATACTCAAATAAAACTCACAATACTTGGATTTAAATGCGTGCTAGTGGTGGAAAATAGATGAATAAAATATAGTTATAGCTTATATAAAGATAATATCAATTTATAAAGGCTTTATAATATATTTCTGAATGCTAATAATTTTATTGTAGTGTTTGTTTGAATTGTAGTAATTGAATGATGATAAATAACCGTCAAAATCACTCCTTACTTATACCCAAATCCACTGGAGTGCACAGACCTTCAATCCAGATGATGTCACTGCTATCCCCGGCAATTACAGCACTGTGAGGGCCCATCACCTCCCCATGGCGTCCACTTCAAGCAGTTTCAACACCCAGACCTCCAGTAAGGACCTTCCATCACTATTAATAATAACACAGATCTATACCATAAATAGAAAATCCAGATAAAAGCAGATACCATGAAGAAACAGGTAAGATAAACAATCAAAAAGAGATTTAATGAAACCAAAAGCATATAAAGGAAACAAATAAAATTTCCAAGCCCCCAATAACATCCCAAGCATCCACATTCACCCAGAAATGTCCTTCCAACCCATAAATCCGTGAATAACCATCCAAGGAAATAAATTAAGTTGTCCAAACTGGGTGTATGCGTCTGATATAGGTGTCTATGCTTCTGTAGGCATTGTGAGTCCACTGATTTCGTCCATATGACCTAAAATAAGCAGAAAAATAAAGGTTATAGGCTATAAAGGGGCTAAAACCCACTTATATACCTAAATATACATAATATACTGCATATTTCACTGAATATGAGATTTATGTATACATATAAGCTTATGTATGTCAATAATTACTTCATATCACTTAAGATAAGTATATTATGACTCCTTTACCACCTTAATAAGTATTATTAGGCTATGGATAAGCTATTTAAACTACTATAAGCTATATAATAGAATAATAATTATATATATATATAATATAATAATATATATTATTATTTTAACCTTATTTTTAAGATATAAGCTTAATTTACTTAAGGTTATCTTATTTTAAGCATAAGAAATACTCAGTCCTAGGGATAGCTAGGCTGACAGAAAAAGTTCATGTTTATAATTTCCCATGGAGCTTTTGGCTTCTTTATTTTTTGTAACAACCCAGCTCTCTTCCCAGTCAATCTTTTAGATTTTTGACAAGAGTAACATGTGTCAATGTATTTTTGTACATCTTTCTTCATGTTTATCTACCAGGCTGTATTTTTAACTCTAGTTAATGTTTTGTTAAAATCAAAATGTCCAGCTAAGATGTCATCATGACAAGTACTTAAAATTAAATTTTTCATAGATGGTGGTATAACTATTACATTACTTAGATTTTTTCTGTAATATATGCATCCATGTTCAATTGATAGTTTACCTTTTTCCAATGAATCTTTATACTTTGGAAGTAAAGTTTTAATTAATGCACTCATAGATGAATTTTTTGGATCATTTAAGATGGTAGATAATTTAGACAAATCTTTATTAGATGAATAATTTTCCAATATTTTTTGCATAAATTCTTCCTCTAAATCCACTATAAAAATCCCAAATATATGTATTACCTCATTTTCAGACACACAAGCTGAGTTGTCAGTATCATTTAACAAAGGATATCTGGATAATAAATACAAATTATAATGAAATGTTCCTGCTATGTGAGTGATTGTAATTTTACCTATGTACTCTTGTACAGCTAGTTTTCATCTAAACATCTGCCTATTAGGTGTTTTCTTGTTTAGTAATGATTTTACTGCACTACAATCTGTTATTAATTCAAATGTCTGGTCTTCCAGATAGTAATGAAGTTTCTTCAGGGCTCACATAAAGGATAAACATTCTAGCTGGGTGGCACCATACAATAACTCTGTCTTTCTTAAGGTTCTGGATATATAACAGATAACTACTTCAGATAATTTAAAATTTATTATCTGTTTTTGCTGTAAAGAAGCACCTAACCCTCTAAAGCTTGCATCAGCATAAAATATAAAAGGGAGGTTAAAATCTGGAAGTCCCAATATTAGAGCTGAAATTAAACATTACTTTAATTTATCAAAGGTATGTTGTCTTTCATTATTCCAAACAAAAGCCTCATATTTCCTGATTAATGTTGCTGAAGGGGCTGCAATGGATTGGTAGTTTTTTATATACTACCTATAATATCTACACATACCTAGAAAGCTTTGAACATCTTTCACATTTTTAGGTTTATTAATTTTTTTTATTTCTGCCACTTTATTCTGGTCAACACAAATTTGTAATACAGATAAAAAATTTCAAAGTACTTTCAAGGATTGAAACCCAAACTTACATTTTTTAAATGCAATTGTAATATTAATTTCATCCATTTGTTGAAATAATCTTTTCAGGTTATTTAAATGCTCATCATATAATTTTGAAAACACTATGATGTCATCAATATAAACTAAAAGCCATCCTTCAACAATTTCTTGATGAAAAACATTATCCGTTGATTTTTGGAAGACTGAAGGGGCATTTTTTGGGCCCAAAAGAATTATCACATATTTATATATCCCCATGTGTGTGGTTATGAGTAAGAAATTCTGCAAATTCTTTTCCACAGGAGTCTGGTGGTAACCTTTGTTTCCCTCCAGGCAGGAAATATATTTTGCACTTTGTAAGGTAGCATGAATAGAAGCTACTCTTTGTAGAGGGCAAATATCATCTACAATGAATGTATTCAGAGCTCTGTAATCACCTCATAATTTTGCCTTATCCTTTTCATTTGTGATTAAAACTGGTGAAATAACACAATACTTAGGCATTGTGTCTACTTTTTAAATATATCCATTTCTAAGAACATTATAATGTTTTCTTCAATGTCTTTCATTTTTTCAGGAGAAGCTAGGTAAGATTTCTTTTTTAAGCTTCCAGGAATATTATACAAATTACTACTTAAAGAGATTTTCATCTCATGGTCTTTTACCAATCCTAGATTATATGAGCCATGAGTGAATTCCCTAGGATAAGATTTTATCAATCTCAAAATATTGTTTTCTTCAACTTTTGAGAGTTGAGGACCGAAAGAGGCTTTCTGGATTTCCTTATCCAATTCAACCACTTCAGAGGTGGTTATTCTACCTTGGAGTTTCTCTTCCTTGGGAGCAATGGAATAAATTGAATTTTCAGATAAAATCTTGAATTTTCTTTTTCTATTCATGCCTATAGTGAAGCAACTATTTTCAGGATCTAATTTGATGGCAAATTTAGTCAATAAGTTATTTCCAATAATAAACCAATCACTGAAATTATTATTATAAATTACTACAAACTCACATATTGCTCTTACATATCCATTATTATATTTAAAGAATACAGAAGTTTTTTACTTGCCAATTGGATGTAATACTGAACCACAACCCCTCCAGTTCTTTGTCTTTACAGGTTCCACTTTCTCTTTTTACTTACTATCAAGTTTCATTAATGTATTAACAGAAGCTACACTACCTGCAGCCTGAGTTTCAAGAATTGAATTTATTTCTTTTCCACATATAATAACAGGTGCTCTAATAGGTGTGATCTTGTAAGTATCATGGGTTACATCTTTAATTATTTCAGCTTCCTCAATGGAAGTTAAAGTTGTATCTGTTAGAGGTATTGCATCATTTAGGGAAATAATATCTAATTCTAATACATATATCTCACTTTTATCATCACTTTAAGAAATATTACTTTTTAAATCCTCACTAGATTCCTCCTTTTCATCTTCATGATTACTTGGTTCAGAATCTTGTGAGTCTTCAATAACATTATTTCTCTTCTTAAAAGTATGAGCTTTTTCCCAAGGCTCATTAAATTTGTAGAAAGTGTTACTTTCTTGTCTCTTAGGGACAAGGGGAGCTGAAGGTTTTTTCTTCTCCACTGGTAACTTATTTGTAGTAGTTTTTACTACATTAACGTTTTTCTTATAATGATTATACCTTGTTTCATATTTGTAGTTCATTAATATTTCATTGCATATATTAATAAACCCAGAAGTATCTCTGATGGTTTCAGTTCCAGCTACAATAGTGTCTCTGACTGATATAGGCAACTTATATATTATTTTTTCTTTCCACTCATCATAATCCATTTTTGGATCCATGTATTTCATGATTTTTATTAAATTCATTAAAAATACCATTGGTTGATCTCCAGAATTTGGATTATATCTGGTTTTTTCATACAATCTTTGTTGGGTAATTTTAAATTTTGGGCCACCAAATTGCCTTTCAATTAGTGCCTTCCATTCCATCCAGGAGTAGTTAGCTACCTCACTCAATACAGATTCCAACCATAATAAGGCCACATCTGTAAATAAAGATAATAATTTTGATGTAATTTCTTCTTAAGATAAGTTGTATGAAGCTTTTAACTTGTAATTTCTCTGAATAAATTGTTGCCAATCAGATTAAATCCCCATCAAAAAAAGGGTAATGATCTAACTTAGGCCAGTTTTTTTGTTTAGTTCTTTCTTCCTTAAACTGAGGAATATTAAGTAATTCACTTACTTTTGATAGATAGTCATGTATTTAATCTTTCACCGATTTTTTAGTCTCAGAGCCCATGACACTATTATCTTTTTCAATCATTTTTTTTCATATAAATTTTCCAAATGAAGTGGTATTTTTCCCATATAAGAGATGTTGTGATTTATTTTTTCAATATTTTTCAAAATATTTGCTACTTCAATTTCCACTCTTTTAAACCTATCCTTTATTACAGGTACATTATTTAAAGTATCATTCACATTTGAAAAAGACAATTTTATACGTCCCCCTATAGTAGCCATACTATTCTGAGAATGTTCTAATTTCTCTTGTAAATTCTTCATCTCAGAGGTTAATCTTTTATTTTCATTTATTAATTCATTATTTGAAATTTCAATGACTTTTAATCTATTGGCTGTAGTACTCAATGATTGTTTAAGTTTTAATAATACACTTTCTGTATTATTGTTTGACTCTCTGGAGAATTATTCCAATTTTTCAATTCTTAATAAAAATTTGCTAATGATTTTTGATTCCATTAAATTTTCTTTTAAAAATATTCAACTTTGTCATGTCCAACTCAGAAGACTCATCATCAGGATCAAGATTTACTTCATTTGAGTCCATTTTAATATTAGGGGGTGTCAGTTCTGGAAAATCCGCACTTAACTTAAGTGCGGATTTCAAACCAAATCAGCACTTAAATTTTGCAAAAAAGTCACTTATTTCAAAAAAGGGTGTCAGTTATGACCTCAAATCAGCACTTTTTTCCCGTTTTTTTTCACAACCACATTTTGGCCACAAAACATCCCTTCCTTTCTTACCCCATCCCTGTCACATGTGACACACTGACCTTCCTCGCTACCTACCCATCAATCCTTGGCACACCCCCCTTCCTGAAATTTTCAATATTTTGACCAGGCATGTTTACATTTCTTTTTACTTATTTCTTCTACTTTCTAATCTTTTTTCTTGTTATTTGCCAGTTTCATAATGCCTCCCAGACATTCCAAATCTCAAAAGGTAACTCAAAAATCTGCTTCGTCACAAAAGTCTCCTCATAAAGCAAGCCCTACACCTGAAAAATCAAAGGCAGGTTCAGGTCAGCTTAAAAAGGATGATTATCTCATCCTAATCAACTTCCTTAGAATAAAATCAAATTTTGAAGCATGTTTTGGATGTGAAAAGTCCACTCATATTGGACGTCCACCTTCTTCAAAGGTTAATGGCTACTTTTTGATGGCCAATGAAGTAAGGAAGAAAACAAGGGGGAGAATCAATATCAATCCTAAACAAATGAAGGAGAGATTTAAGATTTACCATTCAAAATATAAAAAGACTCATCATGCTGCAAATGAAACTGGCTTTGGTATTGACAATGATGATTTGGAGATTGGAATTACTACTGTTTCCGAAAAGCTCAATGTCATGTGTCCTTTCTATGAGGAAATGGATAATCTTTTTGGCTCCCGAGTTGATGTAAACCCTTGGTTTCTACACAATACTACTAAGCATATACCCTCTGGATCCAAACCTTCCTATAATCCTCCCAACACACCTTTACTTGAAGAAGATCAATCCCCTCCACCTTCTAACCATAGTTCAGCTGAAGATGATCCCAACTATCAAGCAGAACAATTATATCACAGAAGATCTGAATCCTCAGAGGCCCAAAATTTAAATGTATGTTTACTTTTTGTTTTTTCTTCAATTCTTCTCTGAATTTCTCTTTCTTTCTAGTCTCCTCCTACTCAAACTCAATCTCCATTAAATAATCTCAATTCTGGAAATGTGAATACCACTTTAGAAGCTGCTTTAGAAGAACTTCCTGAAGCCTCTTGTTCAAACTCCAAACTAAAGCGTCAAGCCTCAACTTCAATGAACTTGAACCATCTATTAAAACGTGGTAATACTTCAAAAAGCTCAATTGGCTCCCCTGAGGATTATTTTGAAAAAAAAGATATAAGTAAGTTTTGTTTACTATATATCTTAATCATTAACTCATTTATTTATTTATTTCAATTTAATTTTCTCAGCAAAATCAACTATTGCAAATAATGCCTTTGACTTTGAGAAGATGAAGTTTGATCATATGCTAAGGAAAGATCAGCAAGCCTTAGATTTGGAAGAAAAAAAATTTGAGGTAGAGCAGATGGAAAGAGTAAATGACCATCAATTTCAAAGAGAAATGGCTACTTGTGAATTGGAAAAACAAGAGAGTATTAAAAAAAAGATTTCATTATGGAATGTGTTAAAAATGGCCAATCTTATGAGGACATTAAAAAATTACTTGACCTTTTCAATTGATAAATTGTTTTTCTAGTTAATTTAATTTTGTTTGATTTCTTTTTGTTAATATTTTCTTATATGCTGACTTATAAAAGGAAAAGAATATAGTACATTATTTTTGACAAAAATTTGAATGTATAAAAAAAATTTTCTATCTTTACTTTCTAGTCAATAAGTTTGCTTATCTAAATTTTTCTAAGTCATCAATTTCACATGTCAGATTTAAAAAATTGGCAATGCCCTCCCCTGCATTTTATTGAAACAAGGGGTGGGTACCACCAAATTTTTCTAAGTCATCAATTTCACATGTCAGATTTAAAAAATTGGCAATACCCTCCCCTGCATTTTATTGAAACAAGGGGTGGGTACCACCAAATTTTTCTAAGTCATCAATTTCACATGTCAGATTTAAAAAATTGGCAATACCCTCCCCTGCATTTTATTGAAGTAAAGGGTGAAAGTCATCAAAATTTAATATAATTACATAAATTAATTAATATATAAATAAGATATGTCAAATATACTACTTTTAAAGTAATGACAATTCCTTAAGCCAAAAAGCAGATCAAGTCTAGAAACTAGGTTTGGGACTTTCCACAAGTATAGGCTAGAGGAACCCCATGAAACAAATTAATGTTATCATGATTACCATTTATACAACACAAGGTCGTGGGCCCATTACTTTAATTTCATAAATTGAAATATCATATTTATTTATTAAAAATTTATGGAAGAATATTAAATATTTGGTGACTCTAAAAATCCCCATACTTTTTAGATCTACCTAAATAATGTTTAAATTTATTACCTTTTTCTTCTTTTTTTAACTTTTTTATTCGTTGGATTAAATTTTGACTGATCTGGAAAGAGCAACCAAAATGCGTGAAGTCTTGACAAGATTCCAAACCTGGAGGAGCCTTTGTGGTTTGGTGATTATTGTAAGAAGAATTCCAAACTGTTTCGATGATTCCATTTCCTAATCCAAAATCGATTATACATCTATGATCCGGGAAATATAATCCATGTCCTTTAATTTTAGCAGGTGATGGAATAGGTTGTCCAGTGATAGGATGAATATATGTGAAAATTCCATAAGTGAGGTAATTGGCATCATTTGAGTCAGTGTGAATTCGATTATGAAATCCAGAATGAGTGATTATAACATTTGAAAATATTAGATAATCTCTGCTAATATCTTCACATTCAGAGTTGCACCAGTTTGGTATTCCAGATCTCATAGCAACTTCATGATTTTTTTCAAAAGCTTTATTGAAGAGTTTTTTGAGTCGAAGAGCAATAAATGAATTAAATGAAGGTAAAGTATTCCAATTTCGAAAATCATTATCTAATTCAGCTTTAGATAAAGATCTGAGTAAAGAATATATGCCTATTTGAATTAAATTCAGTAAAATGATATTAAAAAATCCTGAAAAATCTTTAAACATACCAAGAGAAAAACCTTTAACAAATCCTGGTCTCCATCCAATTCCAATCATGATTCCACCCAACAAATTCTTATTCCTTAAAGATAAGCGAACCAAAGCCATTTGGTAGAGTGTTATGATGAGATCGCAGAATTGATTAAATGATTCATCTTTTAAACCATTAAAAGAATGGTTTTCGTAAATAAATTGAGGTTTGAAAGTAATATTAATAACAGCTTTAACTTCATCACCTCCAGTTTCAGTTAAATAATGTATATTTTCAGGTAACGTTTTCGGATATTTTTTTTTCTTTCAACTTTAGTTTTATAGTACTTGATTTTTGAAATATGGCCAAATAATTGATCCAAGTGAATTTTTATTTTATAATTTCTTTTATTTCAATACTGTTCATTTTTTGACAATGTTTTAGATGATGATTGAAAAGAAGCTGAATTTAAAGATGATAATGAAGTTGAAGAAGATGAGAGTGAGGTAAGTGGTGAATCTGAAGTTAAAGTCATGTATTTTTCTACTTAAAAATTTGTTACTTTTCAAACACCCAAAATTATACATTAAAAAAAAACTCACTTAATATAAATTAAAAAATAAAAATTCCTCAAAAGACTAATGAGAATTTTTTTTATTTCACTTGAACTTAATGAATATTTTTCTCTAAAATTAAAAAAAAAAAAAAAAAAAAAAACAATAAACTGTTAAATTTTTTTTAACACTTCCCCATTCCCCTAAATTCCCCTCTCCAAAGCCCTCTCCCACCTCCCAAAAACCCTAGGAAAACCCCCCCTCCACCCCCCACCAAATCCACCAAATCCCCCCTCCAAATCCCCCAAATCCCCCCTTCAAAACCACCTCCAAATCCCCTCCAAACCCCCCTCCAAATCCCCCTCCAAATCCCCCTCCAAACCCCCCTGCAAATCCCCCTCCAAACCCCCTGCAACCCCCCCAAACACCCCCTTTAATCCACCTCCTTTCACCCCCTCCAAACCCCCTCTAACCCCCCTCCAAATCCCCCTTGAAACCCCCCCAATACGTCCCTCTAAACCCCCCTAACCTCCCCTCCAACTTACTTAACAATTCGCTAATGAATCGTTGAGTGAAGTTTAAGGGGGGGTAGGAGGGATATGAGGGAGGATTTGGGGGTTTTTTGAGGGGGATAGGAGAGGGGGTTAGAGGCGGGTTTGGTGGGGATTTGGAGGGAGGATTTGGGGGATTTGGAGGGGGTATTTGGGGGATTTGGTGGGGGGTGGAGTGGAATGAGGGGAAGATATGAGGAGACCAAGAAGGGGGAGAAAGGGAGAGATGAGACCAAAGAGGGAGAAAAGGGAGGTTAGAGTGAGCCAAGGAGGGGGGAATAAGGCAGCCAAAGGGGGGAAAAGGGGGATGTATCCATTCCAAGGAGAGGGTAAAGGTGGGAAAAAGACCAGGCCAAGGGGGGATAAAGAGAGAAAAGAGGGAGAGAAAGAGAGAGAAAAAAAAAAGGTTAATTTTACCTATAAATTTAAAAACAACCACTTACAAAAAAAAAAAAAAAAAAAAAACCAAAAAACCAAAAAAAAAAAAAAATTAGCAAAAAATTAAGTAAAAAGAATACAATGACTTACCTGGAGAGATGAGTTGAGAAAAAAGAAATATAAGTGAAATTGATTGAGTGATGTAGGAAGAGAGGAGAAAACAGATATGAGTGAAGAAAAAAAAGAGAGTGACTGAAAAAATATGCGTTTGCTGAAAATATGCGATTTCATGTTGAGTTGATGAAAGAAAACACAGAGAGAAAAAAAAATAAGACTTTAACAGCAAATTCAAAAACCAAAAAAAAATTCAAAAAATTTACCATTCTCAGTGAATAACACATGCAAATTGATAATTTGAAGAGAAAGAAAAAAAAATTAAAATTGCGTTGAAAAATGTTGGAGTGTTATTGGAAGAATTTTCGCCCTTATACTAGTTGATTGAGAAATAGAAGTGTTGGATATAGTTGGAGGTGAATCAACTTGTTCATCTTCATACAGCTCTAACCATTGATCTTTGAGGTCAGCAAGTAGGTTATGAAGTATAGTGCAACACAGAATCCAGTTGATCACCGCCTCCATTTCAGATTTATTTCTAAGAGGACTTCTTAATTCCCTTAAACTAGAAAAACGGCCTTTCAAGATTCCAAAAGAATGTTCAATACTTACTCTTGACTTTGCCAAATGATTGTTAAATTTGGCATTTTGACTGTCTTCTGAAGCTGCTCCCCGAAAAGCAGGAAGTACATACTTTCCATTCACATAAGCAGAATCTGCAAGAAGATACTGATCTTCATCAAAGAATTTTTCAGGTTCATTTGAAATATGCATTCTTTGGAAGACATAGGAGTCATGACATGAGCCAGGATAGCCAGCGAAGAATGATATAAATTTTTTGTTTACGTCACATATAAGCTGAACGTTAATTGAATATCTATAAAGAAGATATATTTGTTTGTGTTAGTTTCAAAGAGGATGAAAGGAGTTAAAAATAATCTACCTCTTTTTACGGTCAAAGTAATTGTTTCCACCTTGAGCAGGTTTCTGGCTCAAAGGAATAGTAGTACCATCAACAAAACCAATACATCCTGGAAAGCCCTCTGCTTGCATAACCTGAGATGATTCAAGTTGCTCTTCTTTTGTTGGCCAGGTGAGAAGTTGAGATTCCAAGGAGTTGATGGCAGTGATACATCGTTTGGTATAAGTGTTAACTGAACCATACCCTAAATCAAAGACATTTTCTAAACGTTTCAAAGCGGCTCCATTACCATTTGAACCCAAATGACATAGTGTGATGGCCAATTGAATTGAAGGATGTTGTTGTTCTTTTTGAGAATTATTGTGAAATATGGGATGATCCTGAATAAGCTCAAGAAATTTAAGGAAACATTCCTGAGAAGTCCTGAACAGCTGTCTAAAACTGGGTGTAGATAGGTTAAGAAGTGTTTGGATGGTGTACTTGGGGGTATGAAGTACTTGAGGCTTTTTGGGAAGAAGGTAACGTTTCCTGGCCATTTTTGATAAAACGACAAAATCTTCTTCTAGATCAGAATCGGAATCAGAGTCCAAGAGTAGTTCAAGAGCCATGAAAGTCATTGCTTTATGTAATTTATCACGATTTGAAAGTGAGGAAGGCATAACTCTTATATGATATGATATGAAGATGTAAGTGATGTACGATGTTTTGAGTTATGAAGTGTTATGCTGCGGAGTGCTGCGTATGAATGGGATAATGCTGAAAAATCAGTGAAATGGGTCTTGATGGTGAAATCAGCACTTTTGGTTGAGAAAGTGCGGATTTGAGTGAAATAAGTGACTTATTTAATTTTGAAATCCACCAGTATTCGGGCTAGTGTGTTTTGGAAATCTGCACTTATTTAAGTGCGGATTTGGTCAAATTTAAGTGCAGATTTGTAAGTGCGGATTTGCCAGAACTGACACCCCCTATTATTAGTATTATTTTTGTGATCAATAAAACTATGTACATAGTCATCATGTAAAGACAAATTTAAAAGTGCAATTTTCAAATGAATAATATTTTAAATCCTTATCAATTATATTAAGTAGATCCCTATCAATCTCATTATCTACGAGTAATTTGTTGTTAGTGTCATATAATTGATCATGAGAAGATGGATGACTTATCAAGGTCTTATTCCATTTTCCCTGCCTCTCCTTGCCTTTCCCCTGTAAGGGCAACTGCTGGAACCATGCTGTGGAGGGTTATTTTAGTTTTGGGTGTACCAGTCCCATTTCAATTTGTTTACTGTGATCTTTTGATCCTCCTTTTGGGCTGAAGGTGCTGCTGTTGCAATCATGGAAGGGTTTAATACAACTGTGGTTGGTTGAGCTTTTAGTCCCACTAGAGCTTGGTTCACTTCTATAAAACCCTGTGTGGTTTTCTTCTCCAGATTGTTCATCTGGTCTACCATATTTTGACCTTTGTTGTTATAGTGTTTAAAAATTGTATAAAAAGTGAATTTGTTATGGTAAGGTATTTTTTGTTTCCTTTATTGATATTTGTTTTAAAAGCCTTTCCCATTCTTTCAGAGACATCTGTTGGAAGTTACTGTTTTTAGGAGAGAAAAACTCAATTTGAGTGTCCTGAAACATTAGTGTCAGCTCTGGGTCTAAGATTATAAGGTTTTACCTTATTACTCACATTGTCTACATTGTCACACAATTTACTTGGAATTTAAATCAAAGAATTTAAATGTGAGTTATTTAAAACTTCAAAAAGGAGTTTTATCAGTATTATTTAACACTACTGAAGACAATATAATTGCTTACTTTTAGATATTAAGTGAATTTATAAGTTCCAAAAGTCAAATATGCTTTTATGTGGTCATTTGATATAACTGGTCTACAATATGTAGCCGTGTTTTTATATTTGAAAAAGAAAATTTGTCAATAATATTCTTTTTAAATAAAATATGAGTTGTAAAAACAAATAAAAAGGGATTAAGAGTCCTGTTTAAAAGAAAAAAATTAATCACTTTTTATTATCTGGTTTAATATCTGCAAAGATCACAAAATTAATTGGTCTATTGACAGACTCCCACTAATAACAATTTTTATGTTAAATTAGTGGTAAAATTGTTGATTCAATATCACAATTTTATTATATAACACGGCTTTTTTTTCTGAAATAACTATAAAGTGACCCCAACCTGTTTTAATTATCAAAATATTCTTATAGGGATTTTATCTACTTGGAACCTCTTTTTGAATTTTTACTTACTGGAAGATAACCAACAGAATTCTTGAGGAAATGTCCCAAATTTTCAGGCTGAGTACAAGTACAGAGACATAAACATCTTGAATATTCAGTTGTCTAGAAGATTTTAGTGGTCCTATATGAATACTGTAGTAAAAATCCAATAAGTATTAATATATAACTCAATATAAGGGTCTCAGTAATTTTAATCTCACTAATTATAAATGGGTTACAATCTAATAGATGACAGAAAAAAAGATGCAATAATTCAAACACTACTCAAAGAATTTAAAAGCACTATTGATATGTATTGTAATTGTAAGGGTTATATATTTTGATTGTAATTATAAAAAATGTAGAAAACAAGACTGAAAGCCCCCTCTTTTTAAACCCAATAATTCTCCAATGTACCCCCTTGATTTAGAAGTCCTATACACAACTAATGAGGCCTTATTCTAGCTGATACACCTTTCAAACAACATAAAGAATGAGAAATAACATAATTAGAATGATATCACCCACCAAAATCCTGGAGTAATAGGGATAATCCATCAAAATAAAAAAATAAGCAAAAAAGAGAGTATATGGGTGTAATATCTTAAAATAAATAACCAAAAAATAAATGAATAACACCAAATAATACACCATATTACAATTGATTGACAGTAGAAATGATGGGGCTAATTATTTCAAATTACTGTCTGAAATCCCCATCCAAAAATGATCAAAATTGGCTAAGAAACCACTGAGAAATGCAAAAAAAGAATGTGAGATGTGGGGTAACTACATGCAGTCCATGGAAGGCACTTGAATGGGTAAATCCTTGACTAATTTAGGCAAATTCAAGCATGGTAGTAAATTAAAGGCACCAAGCTTGAGGTTATTAATGAAATCAGCGCATATAACAAGGTCAATGCACCTATAATTAATTTAGGACACTAAATAAAAACATGTTGCCTATTTTAGAATGTTTCCCCACAGTGGGTGTCAAATGTGGGGTAATTATAGTGTGAATATTCTAAATCTTCTAAAAATGAAGCTATTCACATGGGAAAAATGCAGGCAGTATGTGGCCAGTACACAGAAGCCATTTATGGCAGAAAAAACACCAAAATTGGAAAATTGTTATTTTTATGAATTTGAGTAGCCAAATAAATAGTCCTAATTAAGAAAAATTGATCTGCCAAGTCACATTTTTAATATTAATTAATTTATAGCACATATATTCAACTTTGAAGTGATTTGAAGTGCATTTCTTGTTTTTCACATAAAAAAATGAGAAAAAAGCTTTAAATCTACTTAAAATTTATTTAGCCTTATTTTTAAGGCTGTTAAGGTTACCATAGCATTTTAAAACTTAATATTAAATACATAAGACTTATAAAAAGTGGATATATATGTGTATATAAGGTGTTTTAATGGCATATATTGTATTTTATCATAAATTTCACTTATGCATACAACTTATGTACCTTTATTTATTGCTCCCATGTGTACTCCTTGTGTTTAAAATAATTTATAAGTGCTTTTTACTCAGTCATGGGAATATCCAGGCTGACAGTACTCCTTCAAAACATAATTGAGTGCAGTGAACTCAAAAAAATAGCTATGTCAGATAAACCAGGGTTCCACAAAGGGTTCTCCACAAGTGTGAGGCTCATAACCTGTAGAGAATTATGCCTTTCAGAACCCTGGAAAGATCTCCAGTGTACTTGTAGACTACACTATATAATTATAGAAGTCTAGCTAAGTACATAGTATGGTAGAAACATAACATCCAGGTGTATGGATTTGCATACACTTTTACTCATTCAAAATACATATGTATTGATACTTATTTATAAAAATTGAAATATGAAGAATTAGAACTAATGAGATATAAAAAACACTCATATAATAGTATTATTTTTTCTTAAAAATATTTTATGCAATGTGGTTGATAATTATACCTATGATGAGCCAAATAATTGATGTATTTTAGAAATTATTTTAAGCAAATTATTTCTATTAAAACCTAAACCATTTGCATAGGCATCATGAAGTGAGCTTACATAGTTTTAAATGTAACTTTGAGTGCTTTTAGTGAGCTTAAAATATTCATTTTTATAAATCATAGAATTAAAATGAAGATTTAACTTGAGAGCAATTGATATACTTAAGCTTTTAGCTTCATTTCTATATTTCTAGTCACTATGAATACCCTAATAAATAAATGTAATAATTAAGAACTCAGTTAAATAAAATTTATAAGCTTTCTCAATATATATATTTGAGAGCTTAAGTTCTGGAAAATTTGCATTTATCAAAGTGTGGATTTCAGAAAAACCCTTGCTCCAACACTGGTGTATTTCAAAAGTGAAGTAACTCACTTATTTCACTAAAATTCACGCTTTCTCAACCAAAAGTGCTGGTTTCACCATAAAGTGCCATTTCACTAGTTTTTCAGCATCTTCCAATTCATATTCAGAACTGTGAAACATAAAATTTTATAACTAAAAACATCATACAACATTTTTATATTTATATCATTTAAGAGTCATGCCTTCTCACTCTCAAATTGCGATAAATTATATCAAGCAAAGAATTTTATAGCTCTTGATATACTCTTTGAATAAGATTCTGATCTTGAAAAAGGTTTTTTGATTTTATCAAATACAGCCAGGAAACATTAACTTCTTCACAGAAAGCCCTAAGTAAACCATCCAAACGATTCTACACTTATCTGTGCCCAGTTTTAGACAGCTATTCAAGACTTCCCAGGAATTTTTCCTTAAATTGGTTGAGTTTATTCAGGATCGCACCATTTTCAAAAAAAATCCCAAAAACAACAATATTATCCTTCAATTCAATTGGCTGTCAAAATATTTTTTTTAGGCTTCAATGGTAATTGAACTGCCTTAAAAAGTTTGGAAAATGTTTTCTCTTTAGGGGGGTACAGCTCATTTAATAGATATACAAAACAGTTCATCACTTCTATCATCTCTTCAGAGTCTCAAATTCTCATCTGGACAACAAAAAAAGAGAAATTTGAATCATCTCATTTTATTCAAGAAGAAGGTTTCTCAGAATATGTTGATTTTTTTGATAGTAAAACTATTCCTTTAAGTCAAAAACCTGCTCAAGGTGGAAACAATTAATTTGACCAAAAAAAGAGGTAGCTTATTTTTATATTCCATTCATTCATTTTGATACTAACACAAATGAATATACACAGGGGGAAAAAGCCCTTAGCTAGATGTCTAGTTCAGTTTTTAGTTTCAGGGTATGACTCTGGGTCTGACTTATGAAGTGACCCTGTGTGACCCCACCTTATTATTTTGCTTTTCTGACATTGGAATCTTCTTGGCTCATGTCCTCTCATCTTCATGTATTCATACTAAGATTCTATTAATTTCTTTTTATAGTGATTCATTCTTTTTTTTAGCACTCATCCTTTTCACTTGCTTCTTACACTTTTCAACCTCCCCCTACACCTCTTATACCTCCTCTTCTTTTCACTTACAAGCATTCACGCATCATACCACCTTAATCCTTTTCCTAGGGCAAAAATAAGGTGAGCTTAAAAAGTGACATTTAATGTTTTGTCATAAAAATGCACCTAGGAATGAAATAGGGTCACACAGCTCAACTAGAAACATAGTTCACTATTTTCCCCATCTAATATCTTCCCTATAGATATTAAATTTTGCTTCAGCTTATATGTGACATTTAAAAATAATTCATATAATTCTTTGCTGGCTATCCTTGATCATGTAATTATCACAAAATCATCCAAAGAAGGCAAATTTCAAAAGAACCTGAAATTTTTTTAAATAAAAATCAGCATCTTCTGGGAGACTCTGCTTATGTGAGTAGAAAGTATGTAGTCCTAGATTTTTGGGGACCAGCTTCAGAAGATAGCCAAAATTCCAAGTTCAACTTTTATTTGAAAAGTCAAGAGTCCATATTGAAAATTATATTGGAATATTGAAAGTTTTTTTTGCTAGTATATGAGAATAAAGAAGTCCTCTTAGAAAAAAATTCCAAATGGAGGCAGTGATAAACTGGATTCTGTGTTTCACCATACTTTTTAACCTTCTTTCTGACCTCAAAAATCAATGGTTAGAGCTGTATGAAGATGAAGAGCTCAAACCACTTTCCAATATATCAAAAACTTCTATTTCTCAAACTGCTGTCATAAAGGGAAAAAATCTTCCAATCACACTAGCACATATAGAGATTCAGCTTTTAAGTACTATGAAAATATGGTACATAGTTGATATCATGTTTGTAATCTATATTGTATGCATATAAGTGCATAATTTTTTATGTCTAATTTGAAAATAACATTCCTTTCAATTTTGTAATTCAAACATACAATAAATTACTTTTTTCTAAATTTTTTTCTCAAATCCTCAAGTTTAAAAAATGGAAAACCTCCCTGCATTTTATCCAAGTAGGGGATCTAGATTTCCAAATTTCAAATTAAATGCATAAATAAACAATGAAAAGTTATTCAGAGCAAGACAAAAAGATTAAATAATAATAATTGAAAAAAATAAATGTCATTCACAAATTAATGTAGACATGATAGCATGACAGCAAATCCTGACAGCTAAAACCTCAAGTAAGTTAAGTGTATCAATGACTTGTATATGTCAAATTATGACATTAAAAGAGAAAAATAGCAGCTTTTCTTATAAGTTATACTTTTCATGTCTAAATAAACATTTAGAATTAATAGAGCTTTCTTATCTTACCTTAATTATCCTATTGATTAACTCATGGTACACTTGAAAAGAACACCCAAAATGAGTAAAGTTTTGGCATGTTTCAAAGCAAGGGAATTCTCTTGTTGTTTGATAGTTCTCCCTAATATAATTCCAGAATTTTTTGATAATTAAATTTCCAAAAACAAAGGCACTAATAAATTTATAATCTGGAAAATATAAACCATGTATTTTAAATAGTATTAGAGATAAAATTTGACAGTCAGTAATAGAGTTTATGTAAGAGAAGAGAACAAAGGTAAGGGAATTTGAGTCATTAATGTTAATATGAATCTTTTTATGAAATCCTCCATAAGAAATGATAAAATTAGAAGAGAAGATATTTCTTTCATCCAAAATGAACCATTCATCATCTGACCATCTAGATAAATATGCCTCTAAAAACAAAAACACCATTATAATAAAAAATTTATACCACCAAAAAATGACCCCAAAAGATGCTAAAAATGCAAAAAAAGCTGCTAAATAATAAAAAATAATTCCACAAAAAAAACTGCTAAAAATATCAAAATAAATTTTAAAACAACCAATAAGCACTGCTAATTGATATTTAAAAATATTTCAAAATCAGAAATAAATTCTGTAAAAAAACTACAATAAATGCTGCTAAACAATAGCAAAAAAACACCCTCAAAATCTAAAATATACACTGCCCAAAAAAACCAATAAACACCAATAAAAAAGGCTAAGAAATAGAAAAAAACCCCACTAAAATCAGAAATAAAAACTTCTAAACAGCAGCAATAAATGCTGCAAAAAGGAATGAGGAATAGTGGATAATGAAAAAGAAGGGAAGGTTAATTTTTTGGGACATAGGGAGATTCAATGAATGAAAAATTATGCAATAAGGAAAAATACACAATTTGAAGCAATGGAGGGAGGGGAAAAAATGAAGTCAGGCTGAAAAAAAATAAAAAACAAGGGAAAAATTCCTGGTTACAATGTTGCAAATATTGGTGAGGGTTATTCCCTGAAGATTAATGTGTAGGGAGGGATGTTAGTCTGTCACATGTGACAGGGAGGAGGGGAGAAAGGAAGGAATATTGTGGCCAACATGTTGTTAAAGGAATTGTGTGAAAAGTGTTGATTTGAGGTCAGAACTGACACACATTTTTGAAATAGGGGACTTATTTGAAATATATAAGTGCTGATTTGGTTTTAAATTTGCATTTAAGTTAAGTGCTGATTTAGTTTAAAATATTCACTTAAGTTTAGTGAAGATTATTCAGAACTCAAAAACCCTATTATTATTGAATCAGTAAAAGAAGAAAATTTTTGTATTCACTTCATTTAAAAAAATCTTTTATAGAAATGAATACATAAAATAGGGGGTCTCAAACATGGAAAACATATAAATAAATTAAATTTATTTCTAGCCATAAAAAAAAGAAAGTACCTCAATATTAATTCATAAAAAAGAATTTTCTACAATAAAAAAATCATAGTTGAAAGTTTATTATCTGTTTTTTTAATTGAAAAAATGAGATTTTCCAATGGCTGATTAGCTTAGTGTGAGATTCCCTAATTTTACAAAAATTAAATATCTTAGCTTTGATAAAATTTAGATGGAACTCTCATTGTAAAACTATAATTAACTATGGCTCAAGCTTTGTTAAAACATGAGAAGCTCTTTTAGTTTAGTTAGAGTTTATAATAAATATTTTAATGTAAATTAAAGCATATTAGGGGGTATCAATGTTGACCGATCCGCAATTAAATTAATTGCGGAAAATAATCCTTATACCCCAATTATCTTCCGCAATTATTTTTGCTAATAATTGGGTTATTAGACACTTTACGTGTCAATGTTCACCTCTTATCCGACATTTATTTACTCAATTTTCCATAACCACATCTTGGACAACTTTCTGGATATCCCAGCCTTCTACCTTGCTGCGCACTTCCATTCTCATCCCATCCTGTTCATTCTATCCGCTCAGAATTTCTCCCCATTTCATCTATTTGATTCTTCTCCTTTTCATCTCGCTATCTCATCTGCTTGTTTCTGCTCCTTTTCATCTTCATTTATAATAACATGCCTCGTCATCCTAGATCTTCTCAAAGGCAGCTATCACCCAGTTTTTCTTCAATTCCCACTACTTCCTCTTTTCCCCGCTCAGCCAAGAAATCAAAGACTGTTCAATTAAAAAAAGATGATCATCTCATTCTTATCAACTGGCTGAAAACCAAATCTAACTATGATTCTTGTTTTGGTACTGAGTATGCCACTAAAGTAGGACGGCCCCCCACATCAAAAGTTAATGGCTATCTTCTAATGGCAAATGAATTACGCAATAAGACCAAGGGAAGGATTGATCTTTTGCCTAAACAGATGTCTGAACGCTTCAAGCATTATCGAGCAAAATACAAGAAGGCAAAGGCTCTTTCATCTTCCACTGGTTTTGGGGTTACTGACATTGATATAACTAAGGGTATAAAATCCATAGACAATAAACTTGATTCTTTATGTCCTTACTTTAAAGAGATGGATGCAATTTTTGGAGAGCGAGCCGATGTTAATCCTGTAAACATGTTGGATGGAGAAGATCCTATCTCCGAACATGATGTCGAAGCAAATCTTTTCCCATCCTCTTCCTCCACTCAAGCCTCCCCTCTTCTAAATTCTACGAATCTAGATAGCTTTGCTATTGATCCTATTGGCGATTTAACCCAACCCAATCTAACTCAGGTCTGTTTCTTTTATCTTATCAATTCTATTTTTTTATTTACTTATATTTTTCTTATTTCTTAAAAGGCTGATGAACAAACCCAGGATCCTCAATCAACTGAGTCTGAAGCTAGTGACAATGATGAGGAGGAAAATGCTACGTTGAACAAAAAGAGAAGGGCTTCAACTAGTCTAAATTTCCTCTCCCAAAGAAGACAAAAAAAGTGATACTTCATCACAAACACCTTTTTCTTCGATGGAACAGTTTTTAGAGAAACGTGATGCTGGTAGGTGATATCATACCTCTTATTACTTTACTCTGCTTTTCTTCTACTTTATGTTAATTTTTATTCTCACTCTATAACAAGTGGAAATTGCTAAAAAGACACTGAGCTTTGAAAAGAAGAAATACGAGCTCTCTTTAAGGAGGGATGACAGAGTACAAGATTTGGAAGAGAGGAAGTATGAGCTCTCCTTACGGAAGGATGATCGGATCCAAGATTTGGAGGAGAAGAAGTTTGAGCTCTCTTTACAGAAGGATGGTAGGGCCCAATATTTGGGGGAGAAGAAGTTTGAGTTAACTCTTAGTATTGAAAAATCCAAAAATAAGGAAAAAACACTCGAGCATCAAAACTTAATGGAACAGATGAAGTATAAGCATGATCTCCAAGAAAGTTCTAAAAAGAAAGATTTCTTGATCGAATGCATTAAAGCAAACAAATCTGTTGAAGAAATAGAACGTTTAATGAAATTTTTTGTTGACTAGTTTCTTTTATTTCTTTCACACTTCATGTGTTCATATTTATTTGTACATAAATTTTACAATTATTTTCTGTATTATACATACAATGGGGCTGGGAGGATAGCGAAAGGCATGGGGAGAGAAGACAAGCATGTGTTGATAGAATTGAAAGGGATGGAGATTGGTGCAAACGGAGTGTGAAAATAGGAGGATGAACTCTGTTCTTCGGGCGAAGAACAGAGTTCACTTCCATAAAATATTAGCTGAAACATAGTTTTCAATTCTGTAAAAACAGTTGTAAGTAATAGAAAAAGTCACTGATTTTTTTTATATTTAATCTGAAATTTTTTAATAAAATTATTGTATTTAAGAATTGCAATATTGTCAATCAATTTTTATTGATAAACTTAATTTAATAAAGTATTATTTAAATAAGTTGCTTCAAAAAATACTTTGCATTGAGTAGACTCATGGAATGATTTTTTCTGGCTTCCATTCAGTTATCCTCACACTTTCACAATGTTTTCAATATAGATCCATTATTATTTGTGTGATACTTCAAGTGAAAGTTCAGTATTACTTCAGTCTGAGTTCCATCTGATTTCCATCTGACTTCAAGTTGCGGACTTGCTAGCAAGTCCGCCCCCCATATTGCGTGGTGTCTGTTTAAAGGAGGATATAATGATTAGGTAGGGGGGTAAAGTGAGTAGAAGGGGGGGAAGGGGGGGTGTTTGAGGCGCCTAAAGAGAGGGAAAGGGGGGGTTTGATGTGGGTAAAGAGAGGTGAAGGGGGGGGGGGGTTTGAGGTGCCAAAAGAGAGGTGAAGGGGGGGGGTTTGAGGGACATAAAGAGAGGGGAAGGGGGGAGTATTGAAGCACCTAAAAAGAGGGGAAAGGGGGTGATGAGGGACCTAAAGAGGGGGGAAAGGGGGGATTTGAGGCAGCTAAAAAGGGGGTAAAAAGGGGGTCAGAGACAGGTAAAGAGAGGGAAAAAGGGGGGCCTTGAGGATCATAAAGAGAGGTGAAGGAGAGAAAAAAAACAAAAAAATAAAAAGATAAAAAAGAGAAAAAAGTAAAACAAAAATTAGTTTACCCTAGAACAAAAATAATAGAAGCACTTACAAAAAAAACAAAAAAACCAAAAAAAAAAGCAAAAAAAAAGCAAAAAAAAAAATCATGATTAGCAAATAAAAAACCATGAAAAAAGAAAAAAAATGACCTACCTGGTGAGTTGAGTTGAGAAAATAAATGCAACCAAAATATTTGAGGGATGTTTGAGGAGAATAGGAAAAGGATATGAGTGATGAATGAAAAAAAAAATCACTGACAAAATATGCGATATAAGAAAATATGCGATTTCATGTTGAGGAAGTGAAAGAAAACCAATGAGCAATCCAAAAAAAAGATATTCACCGTAAATTCAAAAAAAAAATGAATATGCAACAAACCAAAATACAAAACCAAGTGATTAAAGTACACAAAGAGGACATTTGGAAAGTATGAAAACATAAAAATTAAAAATTGAAAGGGTGAAGAGAAATGTTGAAGAGTAATTGGCATTATAATGGGGCGTATGCCGGTTGATTGAATGATTTGTGAATCAAGGGAGGGGAGTGCCAGTGGTGGTTCAGGATCCTCTTCTTCATAAAGATCATTCCACTCATCCTTTAAATCAGCTAGAATATTGTGGAGTATTACGCAAGTCAAGATCCAATGATTTGCAGTTTTGATCTCCAATTTTTTTTGAAATTGGATTCTGAGCTCCCGAAGACTAGAAAATCGTCCCTTTAAAATACCTATAGCATGTTCAATTCGTACTCTTGATTGTGCAAGGTGATAATTAAATTTAGTTTTGGGTTCATTTTCTGAAGTTGCACCACGGAAAGCAGGTATAATGTACTTTCCACTTGCATATGCTGAGTCTGCAAGGAGGTACTGAGATTCGTCAAAGTATGATTCAGGGGATTGAGAAATCCTCATTCTTTGGAAGACGGAAGAGTCATGACATGATCCAGGGCAGCCACTGTGAAAAGCAATAAATTTTTTATTGACATCGCATACAAGTTGAACGGCAATAGAGTATCTAGAAAGAAGATAAAAAGTTAGATTGTGAAAGATGAGAACTTGGAGAAGATTTTGAAGAAACCTTTTTTTGCGATCAAAATAATGGTTGCCATCATGAGCAGGCTTTTGACTCAAAGGGATGGTTGTGCCATCAACAAAACCTACACAGCCAGGGAAACCTTCAGCTTGCATTACTTGAGAGGATTCAAGTCGCTGTTCTGGAGTTGGCCAAGCAAGAGTTTGAGACTTGAGGGAAAGGATAGCAATCATACAGCGCTTGGTGTATAATATCACGGTACCATATCCTATGTTAAAGAGATTATCCAAACGTCTTACGGCAGCACCATTTCCATTTGAGCCAAAGCGACATAGAGCAACAGCAAGTTGGATGGCAGGATTACGCTGTTTGTTATGAGAATTGTTATGGAAGATAGGATGATCGGAGATGAGTTGATAAAGTTTGAAGAAAGAATCGGGAGAAGTTCTAAAAAGTTGTGTGAAGTTTAAATGAGGAATGTTGAGAATGGAGGCCAGATCATATCGGGGATCATGATAAAGATTTGGCCCCCTGGTGATGATGTAACGCTTTTTGGAAAGAAAACACATATAAGCTAAAGCATCTTCCAAATCAGAGTCAGATTTATAGTAAAGAACTAAAAGAAAAGTGAAAGCATTCATTGTTGAGTGAAGTAGCTTCCTAGTAGAGAGGTGTTTCATTGTTGCCGGTGGAAGGGTTAAGTGATGAGGGAAGTGGGAATTCACCGCCAAATGTGCAGTTGGGGTGTGTAGATAGAAAAAAAACTTAAGTGTTCGTAACCAAAATTAAGTAGCATAGAGTGAGGAAATACTTAAGGATGGCATCAGCAATTATAAGTCATGTGACTTTCTTAAAAATCCATCATGGATGAGATGAGTTTGGGATCAGGAATTAGGAATGGAAATTGGGGTATAAGAGGCGGGATAATGCATTATCGTGGATTTCTTATCCACTAGCCCCAGGGCTAGTGGATAAGAATCTTCCGCAATTAATAATGTCTGATCCCAGGAAAAAAAATTCCTGATCCCTAATTGCGGATCCCTGAACATTGATACCCCCTAATAAGGACACTGACTTGAAAAATTTATGCACCATATTAAATGATCCAAAAAATGCTTCAATACAAGCATTAATTAAAACCCTTCCAACAAAGTACCAGAAGGCTTTGGAGAAAGGTAAAATTTCAATTGATGAAGGATATCTATATTATAGAAGAAAGTTGAGTAATGTCATTGTTATTCCTCCTTCTATGAAAGAAATCATTATGAAAATTTGTCATGATGACATATTAGCTGGACATTTTGATCTTGAAAAAACAATGATCAGAATTAAAAACACTGCTTGGTGGGTTAATATGTCTGAAGACACCAAATTATATGTTGAATCTTGTGATTCTTGCCAAAAATCAAAAAGATTGACTGGTAAAAGAGCTGGATTAATGCAACATATTGAACCTCCTGATGCACCATGGCAGATAATAAACATGGATTTTGTAAAAGGATTACCTATTGCTGGAAAAGACAGTTATAACTCTTGTTGGGTTATTGTGGACAGATTAACTAAAATGTGTAAATTTATCCCTACCCACAAGGATGTTTCCACTTAATAATTAGCTTTCTTATGGTGGTCTCATATGTTTAATACTGCTGATTTTCCTAAATGCATAATCTCTGACAGAGACCCTAAATTTACTTCTGAATTTTGGATGTCTCTGATGGATGTTTGTGGTTGTGATCTGAAACTATCTACTGCCCATCACCCTCAGACTGATGGATTAGCTGAAAGAATGATTCAGACTCTAGAGGACATGATAAGAAGGTACTGTGCCTTTGGCCTTGAGTATAATGAAAATGATAGATTCACTCATGATTGGGTTACCTTACTTCTTGGGTTAGAATTTGCCTATAATAGCACTGTTAATTCTGTTACTCAAAGAAAGCCTTTTGAGATCTGGCTTGGATATGTTCCAAATACTCCTGCCCAAATTCTCAATAAAAAAAAATTAAATTGGATATACATCCTGGTGTAAAATCTTTTCTTCAAATGCAACAACTTTGCAGAAATAATGCTCAAAAATGTATTGAAAAATCATTTGAATATGAGAAGAAAAGATGGGACAAATCCCATAGAGAATACACTTTTAAAAAGGGTGATGAAGTGTTGATTTCTACAGTCCACTTCAATTTAAAAGGAAATAACAAATTAAAAGACCCATTTGTTGTCAGAAGAATGATTGATATTGAAATAAGAATGAATTTTAGAATATTAAAGTGAATATATATATTTCTAATTCTCTAACTAATTAAAACTAAGATACAAGAGGGGGGGCTATTTATACAGATGCCCTATCCATTGATGCGTGTGTCCCCCAATCTGTCGTTCATAACATTCCATGACCCAAATTGCCTTTTGTGTACAATGCCTTTTATTTGTCTTTGTCTTTCTTCTTTCTATCTTTTGTAGCTTTTCCTCATTCTCAAAAGCCATTTGCTCGTAGCACTTTCTTTTCCTAATGTTTTTCCTTTCTTTTGTGAGTATAATTGATTCTGCTTTTCTTGAACTTTTGGTTTCATTATTATGTTGAATAGAACAAATATTAGATTTACTTTTAGTATCTTTTGAATGTGAAAAGTGGATAAGCGTGAGGTTTGCTTTTCCTAGTTCAACACTCTCCCTTCCACTTGTCACTTCAATAGAGCTTTCTGAAAATAGGCCTGGGAATCTGATAAAGTAGATATGCTTTACTCTGTCTAAACCTTTAGTAAAAATATCTGCTACCATCTCTTGTGTTGGGACATAGGTAATCATGACTTCTTTATTTTTAATTAAGTCTCGAATGTAGTTGTAATGTACATCAATGTGTTTTGTTCTGGAGTGATATTGACTATTTTTTGCCATTTCCATGGCACTCTGGTTATCTGAGAACAATTGAATTGGACCAATAATGTTTAGTCCTAGGTCATTAATAATTTTCCTATACCATTGTGCTTCTTGTGCTGCTGATAGATATCCTCTAAATTCTGCTTCTGTAGACAATATGCTAACAGCCCCTAGTTGTTTACTGCGCCATGATACACAGGATCCCCAGATTTGGAATAAATAACCACTCGAAGATCTTCTTTTTAAGTCTTCAGCATAACTTGAATCCATGTAGCCAATGAGGTTATTGCTTTCATCCTTTTTAAACAGTATTCCTAAATCTTGGGTCCCTTTTAAATATCTTAATACTTTTTTAAAGGCTATCCAGTGTGAATTATTCAATTTTTCAAGAAACTGTGATAACACACTTACTGAAAACAATATGTCAGGTCTTGTACATTGTGCTAGATAGTTTAATGACCCCACAGCTGCTCTATAGTCTAAGTTCTTTTCTTTAAATGCTTCATGTTCTTCATCAGTTGCGCTCTCAAGTGTTATATTTGTTTGTATTGGTGTACCAACCATTTTTCCATCTTCTAGTCCATACTTTTCTATCAAACTTTTTGTGTAGTGATGTTGAGATAAGACAATCTCTCCCTTATTTCCATATATGATCTTTATTCCCAAGATATGACTTGCTATTCCCAAGTCCTTGATTTTGAAATTGTTACTTAATTCTTTAATAATTTGGTCAGAATCTTTGCCAATTAATATGAGATTGTCTACCCATGCAAATACTAGTTGTCCATGTTTTGATATAAGTAGACATGGGTCTGCATCACTTATCCAATAACCTTTGCTTATAAACCATTCAGTCATTGTATTGTACCAACCTCTGGAAGCTTGTTTTAATCTGTATAGTGATTTTTTTAATTTTATTAGGTGGTCTTTGGGATTCTTGATTAATTCATTGACTATTTCACTTGAGTAGACTTCTTGTTTTGTTTCTTTTATCCAGTCTATAAATCCTTCTGGTATGTTTATATATACTGATTCTGATTAATCTAGTTTTGTATTTAAGTATGCTGTCACAAAATCTGCTTGTCTAGGTTTTAAGCCTCTTTGTACAGAATAATTGAGTATGAATCTTAGCGTACTAAGTCTTCCAGTTGGAGAAAAGGTTTCATCGTAGTCTATCCCATATCTTTGTTTATACCCTTTTGCTACACACCTTGCTTTATATCTTTCTAGTTTTCCATCTGAATTGAATTTCTTCGTTAGAACCCATCTTGTATTTATGATAGTTTTCTCTTTACTTTTGTCCTTTTTCTTAATGATTTCAAAGACCCCATTTTCAATGATAGAGTCAATCTCGACAAATATAGCCTTTTTCCACTGATTCCACTCATTTGTCTCTTGTGCCTTTTTAAAACTGTCTGGGATATATTCGTTTTCCATTATAAATGATTGTAGTGCCATCTTTGATTCTTCATCATCTCCTTCTTGGCTTATTTGTCTTATTTCTTCATTTTTGTTTCGTTCTTTTATTCTTTCACTTCTTCTTAACTCAATTCTTTCTTTACATGTTTCTTTCTGTTTTCCTTTATCTATTGCACTTTCTGTCTCTTTGATATTTTCTTCTCTTTTTTCATTGTTGTTTAAATCACTATTTTTTTCTTCATAAATTATCAATCCTGGGTTTGTTTCTTCTTTTGGTTTTATTTTAACATCTCTTGACCTGATTATCTTTCCCGTTTGTTTATTCCAGATTCTATATGTGTTTAGTCCTTCTTCAAAGCCAACTATTAACCCCTCTAAACATTGTGGATCCAGCTTTCCAAGATGTTTATAATGATGTACGCTATAAAATATTTCGCTCCCAAATGTAAGAATTTTGTCTTTTCTTGGGTCTTTTCCCCAAAACATTTTAAATGAGTTTTTGTTATCAAAATAATTATGTAAACACCACACAATATGGGGGGCGGACTTGCTAGCGAGTCCGCAACCTTGGACCCAAATTCACCACAGATTGAACACACATTGAGCTATTGATAAAGGAACCATACAATCAGGGATGAACACCACTCAGCAGAACAGTTTTAGGTGGGTGTTCAAGTAGAGTTCAGTATGGGTTCAGTATGAGTTCAGTCTGAGTTCCATCTGAGTTCCATCTGAGTTCCATCTGAGTTCAGGTTGAGGACTTGCTAGCAAGTACACCCCCTATATTGCATAGTGAAAGTTCCTGCAAATGTTACTGCTTCTCCCCATAAATATTTTGGTAGTTTCGCACTGATCAGCATTGTTCTTGTTTTTTCTATGATTGTCCTATTCATTCTTTCTGCTATCCCATTATTCTGAGGTGTATTAGGAGTTGTAGTAATATTAATTATTCCTTTTTCTCGTAGCCAACTTCGTAAATTATCGTTGATAAATTCCTTACCTCCGTCACTTATTAATCTCTTTACACTTACTTGTTTTTGATTCTTTATTAAATTAATTACTTCTTTTATCTTTTCGCCTGCATCATTTTTATTGGCTAAGCACCTTATCCAGACAAACCTAGTTGCTGTGTCTACTACCATTAGAATGTATCTTGACTTTCCTATAGATATTGGTTCAACTGATCCCATAAGATCTACTGAAATTTCTTCACCTGGAATATTAGTTTTTTCTCTATTGGTTTTAAATGGTTTTCTAGATAATTTTCCTTTGATGCAATACTCACATTTTACCCCGTCCCCCATATGTCCTCTTCGACAATGTTCTTCCATACTTAGGTGCACTGATTTTTCATCTTTATATAGATTTGCAAAGGGAAGTCTAGACTTTACTTCTCCATCAAACACAATTTTATTGTTTAGTAACACTTCAAATCCTTATTTATTACTAACTACTTGAGCTCCCTTTCTCCACAACAAAGTTTGCGATATTAAACAAAAAGGTAAATCTGGTACAAAATAAGCCTCTTTAAATGTAAGTTTACAACCTTTTGAGAATAATACCACATCCCCTTTTCCTCTAATATCAACGCTTCTCCCTACTTCTCCTATCCCAACTTTTCCATCCCATTCTGAAAGATTAACAAAATTCTCTTTGTAGTTGAACATATGATCTGAGGACCCGGAGTCAAGCAAAATCTGATGGCTGGGTTTGGAGGAGTGATCAGCTACTAATGTACTAATACCTGCAAACATAATATGACTATTAGTACATACATTAAATTTGGGGCTTCCCACATCACTGTCATATGGGTTGTCCTCATAATTAGAAAACGTTTCTTCAGAAAAGATTCTACTCTCGTCATCTTCACTGGTTAGATCAATACATGTTCTTTTCAATCTACTATTTGAACTGCTGTCATCAGGTCTCTCGCTGTTCCCTCTTTTATTTTCTGATCTGACCCATGTAGTAAATGCTACATTATTTTCTTCTTCATCATAATTAGCTGTTGACACATTCTTAGGTGGAGCAAATTTATAGTTTGACCAAATCTTTCTACACTCTCTTGCAGAGTGTCCAAAGTTTCCGCAATTGTAGCATTTAATCCTTTTCTTGTTTGTAATTAGTGCCACATTTTCTTCTTTCCTAGTCTTGAATTGGAGTTCATCTTTTTCTAGATTTTTAGGATATCCTCTACTTTGGGAATCTCTGCATTGGTGGTCATGATACGAACTAGGGAGTTAAACTCATTTGGTAGCTTTCTAAAGACAAGCAGAGATACTATTTTGTTATCGAATTTGAGTCCAGTGGCTCTTAATCTGAAGATGGCGGCCCTAATGTCTTTGACAAAGTCTGCAGTGTTCTTGTACTCTATGTCTATAAGGTTTCCTAATGCTAAAATCTGATGATGAGCATTATCTCCAGCATATTTTGACTTAAACAAATTCCACAGTTTTATCCCTTCTCCTTCATGATCTAGCATCTTGTTACTGGCAATGGCCAGGTGTTCTTTGTCTAAGTGCCTTATAATTAAGTAGTAGATCTTCCTGTTCTTTTCATTGTCAACTGTTTCGGTTTCTCTTTTAACTGTTCCGAGAAGACCTAGATTATCAAATTCGGCCTTCATCATGGTGGACCAAGAAACATAGTTGTGAGATTTTAATACATATCGGTTACTAATGTTACTACTTTGTATATCATTCATTTTTTAATGAGCTATTCTAGGGTCAGTTACCAAGGATGGTACTGATAATGTATTGAAATAAGAATGAATTTTAGAATATTAAAGTGAATATATATATTTCTAATTCTCTAACTAATTAAAACTAAGATACAAGAGGGGGGGCTATTTATACAGATGACCTATCCATTGATGCGTGTGTCCCCAATCTTTCGTTCATAACATTCCATGACCCAAATTGCCTTTTGTGTACAATGCCTTTTATTTGTCTTTGTCTTTCTTCTTTCTATCTTTTGTAGCTTTTCCTCATTCTCAAAAGCCATTTGCTAGTAGCACTTTCTTTTCCTAATGTTGTTCCTTTCTTTTGTGAGTATAATTGATTCTGCTTTTCTTGAACTTTTGGTTTCATTATTATGTTGAATAGAACAAATATTAGATTTACTTTTAGTATCTTTTGAATGTGAAAAGTGGATAAGCGTGAGGTTTGCTTTTCCTAGTTCAAAAATTGAAGACAATGCAGTTGAGGTTATTTTGTATTCTCCATATGACAGAAAATATCAAGGTACGCTTTTGGTCTAGAAGATTTGGTACAAAGTTTCTATGAGGATTTTAAGGATTTAAATGAACTCTCAAAAATTTGTACGTATTTCTTAATCTAAGTAATTTGTTACTCAAATATAAGAGGTAGGTTTTAAATATTGATATAATTTATTGATTAGAATTACGCTCTTGTAATTACTAATGTGATAAAATATAAAAATAAGTATTGTGTTGTAAGTAGTAATAATAAAGTAAGGTGATAAAAGAATGGTTTGAAAAGCACAAAATCAGAGGCCTTTTATAGGCAAAATATGAGAAAATAAAATTTAAGGAATTTACACTGTCTACTATGAGTGTGAGAGAAAAGAATGACAAGAAAAAGGAGTACAGAAATGACATAAGAAAGTAATAAATTAGTACATCAACAAGGGCATCAAATTTATTAGCAACAAAGTTTGAATTCCTTGGACTGTCACAATTATTACACAATAAAAAATCAATTACATTACTTTCACGGGATTACAGATCTCTCACTAAGGTGATATAATTGTTTTAACGTTTATATATTATAAATTTATTATTAATGTTACTCCCTTTGACATATACTTTTGAGCACGTTGTTAGGGAGTAAAATTGTAAGGGACATTTTATTATTTATTTATACTACTTATTTTACTTAACTTTAGTTAGTTGTAAGTACTACTTAAGTAAATAAATAAATAATTATTATTAATAAGAAAGGAGTGGCTTCAACTCAGTAAAATAATTAATTATTTTACCGGGTAAGTCTAGTAGCCTGGCTGACACTCCCTCACTCTAAAAAAAACAATAATAAAAAAAAATGCTATGATTTTTTCTTTTTATACTTTTTTAGTAGAGTAGGAAGATTAGATATCTCCTTCCCAGGTATCCAAGAATAATATTCAGATGATTTATTCTTGAATCTCAATAAGTATTCTGTACCTTTTTCAGCAGTGACTATTCTGTCATTTAGAATTTTTTCAATTTCTGCTGTTTCAGTGATTTCATTTGGGGTTTTCTTTGGTCTTCCCCTCCTTTTTGGAAATAAATCACTATTGGATGTTTAAGGTTTCAAAAGAGATATTGGAAAAACAGGATGTTTTCTGTCATATGGAGAATACAGAATAACCTCAACTGCATTATCTCCAATCATTCTTCTGAAAACAAATGGACCAACAAATGGATCTTTCAATTTGTTATTACCTTGTAAGTTGAAGTGGAATGTAGAAATCAACACTTCATCACCCTTTTTAAAAGTGTATTCTTTATGGGATTTGTCCCATCTTTTCTTCTCATATTCAAATGATTTTTCAATACATTTTTGAGCATGATTTCTACATAGCTGTTGCATTTGAAGAAAAGATTTTACACCAGGATGTATATCCAATTTAGGTATTTTGTTATTGAGAATTTGGGCAGGAGTATTGGGATCATATCCAAGCCAGAGCTCAAAAGGCTTTCTTTGAGTAACAGAATGAACAGTGCTATTATAAGCAAATTCTAACCCAGGAAGTAAGGTAACCCAATCATGAGTGAATCTTTCTTTATCTTTATACTCAAGGCCAAAGGCACAATATCTTCTTATCATTTCCTCTAAAGTCTGAATCATTCTTTCAGCTAAACCATCAGTTTGAGGGTGATGGGCAGTAGAAAGTTTCAGATCACAACCACAAACATCCATCATAGACATCCAAAATTCAGAAGTAAATTTAGGGTCTCTGTCAGAGATTATGGCTTTAGGAAAACCAGCAGTATTAAACATATGAGACCACCATAAGAAAGCTAATTCTTTAGTGGAAACATCCTTGTGGGTAGGGATAAATTTACACATTTTTGTGAATCTGTCCACAATAACCCAACAAGAGTTATAACTGTCTTTACCAGCAATAGGTAATCCTGTTACAAAATCCATTTTTATTATTTTCCATGGAGCATCAGGAGGTTCAATATGTTGCATTAATCCTGCTCTTTTACCAGTTAATCTTTTTGATTTTTGGCAAGAATCACAAGACTCAACATATAATTTTGTGTCTTCAGACATATTAACCCATCAAGCAGTGTTTTTAATTCTGATCATTGTTTTGTCAAGATCAAAATGTCCAGCTAAAATTTCATCATGACAAATTTTCAAGATGATTTCTTTCATAGAAGGAGGAATAACAATGACATTACTCAACTTTCTTCTATAATATAGATATCCTTCATCAATTGAAAATTCACCTTTTTCCAAACCTTTTTGGTACTTTGGTGGAAGGGTTTTAATTAATGCTTGTATTGAAGCATTCTTTGGATCATTTAATATGGTGCATAACTTTTTCAAGTCAGTGTCCTTATCATATGATTCCAGAATAAGCTGTAATAGCTCTTCCTCCATATCAACCACATATATCCCATGTATATGAATAATTTTGTCCTCAGGATTATACGCAGGATTAGAGTCATTATTTGACAAAGGTAACCTAGATAACATATCCACATTTGAGTAAACAATACCAGCCCTATGAATAATTGTCATTCTCCCTCTGTATTCTTGAACAGCCAACTGCCATCTGAACATATGTCTGTTAGGTGTTTTCAAGTTTAAAAGGGATTTAACTGCACTGCAGTCAGTGACAAGTTCAAATTTCTGGTCATCTAGGTAATAATGAAGCTTTTCTAGAGCCCATACTACAGCTAAACACTCTAATTGAGTAGCACCATATTTCAATTCACTATTTCTCAATGTTCTTTAAATATAACAAATTACTACTTCTGAAACTTTATCATTTATCACTTGTTTTTGATGGAGGGCAGCACCAAGACCAATGAAACTGGAATCAGTGTACAAAACAAATGGTTTATTAAAGTCAGGTAAAGCAAGAATTGGTGCTGACATCAAACAGTGTTTCATAGTGTCAAAGGCTCTTTGTCTTTCACTATTCCAGACAAAAGCAACATCCTTTCTAGTTAATTGGGTAAGGGGTAAAGCTATGACTTGGTAATTTTTAATATACTGTCTATAGTATCCACACATTCCCAAAAAACTTTGGAGCTCTCTCACTGTTGTAGGAGCCTTCACCTGTTGTATGGCTGCCACTTTGTTCTGGTCAACACATATCTGTAAGCCTGAAACAACATGACCAAGAACTTTTAAAGAATGGAAACCAAATTTACATTACTTCAAAGAAAGTGTCATATTTATTTCATCCATTTTCTGGAATACTTTACACAGGTGGTTAAGATGGTCCTCAAATGTTTTTGAGAATATAATGATATCATCAATATAAACCATCAGCCATCCTTCAATTATCTCTTGATGGAATGTGTTATCCATTACATTTTGGAAAACTGAATAGGCATTTTTAGGGCCAAATGGCATCCTAATATACTTATAAATACCCATATGAGTGGCAATCATCAGAAAGTTCTGAGAATTTTTCTCAACAGGTACCTGGTAATATCCTTTGTTACCATCCAAACAGCTGATATATTTAGCACCCTGTAAAATAGCATGTATAGAGCTAATTCTAGGTAAAGGATAGATATAATCAACAGTATAAGTATTTAGTGCTCTATAATCACCACATAACCTGGCTTTATCTTTCTCATAAGAAATTAGGACAGCTGAGATAACACAATATTTAGGTGTTTCAACTACCTTTTCAATAATATTCATTTTTAAAAGGGTAGAGATATTGTCTTCAATATCTTTTCTCTTCGTGGGAGAAGCAGGATAAGGCTTCTTCTTTAAACTAGGTGGTATATCAGTTAATGGGAAAGACAATGAAAGTTTCATTTCCACTTTAACTAATCCCAGTTCATGTGATCCATGAGCAAAGGCCATAGGAAAAGACTTTATCAAGTTAATGATGGAATCTTTATCCTCACCAGAACATTGTTCTCCAAAAGAAGCAATGTCAATTTCAGACATAAGGGCATGAATTTCCTTTGTAGATCTTCCTTTATATTGAACCACAGAATTACATGTTATCAATTCTGGTTTTAATAATTTTTTAGGGGAGGAAATCTTAAATTTTCTCTTCCCATTCATCCCCATTGTGAAGCATTGGTTTGAAGGATCTAATTTTATGCCATATTTGGTTAAAATTTCATTTAATATGATAAACCAACTTCTTAAATTATCATTTTTCATGACAAAAAATCACAAATAGCTCTTACAAAACCATGGTTATATTTAAAAAATACTATGGCTTTGTATTTACCAATGGGGGACAAAAAAGAGCCATAACCTCTCCAATTCTCAGAAGTGATAGGCATCAGTTTTGATTTATAGTCTTGATCCACTGAAGTAAGTGCTTTTTCAGATACTACACTTCCTCCAGCTCCAGAATCCAGAACAACTTCCATGCTGGTTCCATTGATCAAGACTTGTGCTTTGAGAGGGGCAATTACAATTGAGCTATCCTCAATGTTCCTTATGATCTCAGCATCTTAAACTGTAGATAAATCATTATTATCAATATCAATAGTATTTAAATAATGGATATCCTCTTCCAGCATCAAGATTTCTTGTTGAGATTCATATGAAATATTGCTGGCACAATCACTTGATGTATCACCACACAATATGGGGGGCGGACTTGCTAGCAAGTCCGCAACCTTGGACCCAAACTCACCATAGATTGAACACACATTGAGCTATTGATAAAGGAGCCATACAATCAGGAATGAACACCACTCAGAAGAACAGTTTTAGGTGGGTGTTCAAGTAGAGTTCAGTATGGGTTCAGTATGAGTTCAGTCTGAGTTCCATCTGAGTTCCATCTGAGTTCAGGTTGAGGACTTGCTAGCAAGTCCACCCCCTATATTGCGTAGTGTATCATCCAGTACCACTGTGTCATCAGAATGCTCCTCTGTTTTTTCTACAAGATTTATCTTCTTGTCACAAACATGGCCTTTCTGCCAAGGCTTGTTGCACTTGAAGCAAGTGTTTGTTGCATACTTCTTTGGTGCTACAGGGGCAGAAGGTTTACCAACCTTTTCTAGAGGTTTCTGTTGGTAAGTGGAGGGTTTCTCCAAAGGGGTCCTAGGAATGAATCTTCTGGCATCATACTTATTGTTTAGAAGTATCTCATTACAAGTATTAATGAAAGAAGAGGGTTCTTTGGAGAACTCAGTCCTAGCCACTATCAAGTCTCTCAGAGACATTGGTAATTTATAGAGGATCCTGTCCTTCCATAAATCAAACTCCATATTTGGGTCCATTGCCCTTATGATTTTTACAAGTTTCATTAAAAACTCAATAGGTTTATCAGTAGAAGAGCTATATCTAGTTTCCTCATACTGCCTTTGTTGAGCCATTCTCAACTTGGAGCCACCAAATTGTGCTTTAATTAATTTCTTCCAATCCTCCCATGAGTAGTCATTCCCATCCAGGAGAACAGATTCATACCACATCAGGGCAACATTAGTGAAAAAAGAAATTAACTTGGACACAATTTCCTCATCTGGGAGTTTGTAAGAATTTTTTAAGTTATCAATTCTGCAAATAAATTGTTGTCAATCAGAGGGAGAATCACCATCAAATGTTGGGTACTGGTCAAGTTTTGACCAATTCTTTTGATTTGAAGGAGTCTCCTTAGTACTAGCTTGTTTCTGAGTAAGAAGCAGCTGTAATTTCTCTAATTGGGCTGAAATCTCATTGTTTAATCCTTCTGTTACAGATCCTGGTGCATCATCAGTCTTTGATGGAAACTCAGTGTTATCAACAGGTATTTCTGGAGCTATTTTTACTTTAGATGAACTAGCCACAGGTACTATTTGAGCATCCGGCACTATATGTTCCTTCACAGAAATGTCAGAATATTTTTGGTCATTTAACAATGAGTTCAATTTTTCTTCAATGGTTGTTAGTCTTGTTTTCATTCTTGGAAGACTAGATAAACTCTCGTTGATAGTTGCAAAAGATAACTGATTTTTATTTTGAAAAGATGTAAAATGACCATTCAATCTTTTCAGATTTATCTTATCTATCTCCACCTCCTGACAACAGGCAGATACAGTATCTTTTAGTTTAGACAAATCATTTTTTATATTTTGCCATAAAGCAACTTTCTTTTCATGGGTTGCTTTGTAATGAGACAATTCATCAGAGACTCTCTGTGATTCTCTTCTTAATGCTTGATAACCCTGATCAGTTAACAAACTATTTTATCTCTGAGTCAATTGCATATTGTTCATTATATGATTTTGCTTGGCAATAATATCTCTCAAGTACTCATCATTAATTCTTGCTACATCTGGAGTGTTTCTCAATAAGGAAACTAAGTAACTTTCCAGACTCTCATAGAACTCAGGGTCAAGAGTTTAATCAATTACAGCCATGTCAGGGTTTATCATTGAGGTAGCAATTAAAAGTAATGGATTGGATACATGAGATATCTGTCTACTGCTCCCAGCCTCTACTGGTCTCAAGGTGTCTTCTTCCCTCTCAGATTTACCTGAAAGAACAGAATCAGCCACAAGAAAAGGCACTTGAGAATCAATAGAGGGACGTACCAGGGTTTTCTGGGTATCACCATATTGGGCTTTCTTCTTCTTTTTCCTCCTTGATAAGGGTGGGGAGGAGTGGGGTTGACCTGGGTGGGCCTTGATGGACCTGCCTGAGGTAACTGATGCTGCTTTTGAGACAGGTAGTCCCACTGAGTGTTTAGCCAGTCCCACTGCCACTTGGACACTTCCACCTTCTCTTGGGACTGGGGAGCCAATTGTTGTTGATCCCTGGGAGGAAGAGGTTTCTTCTTCTCTTGGAGAAAAGTATCTGTTCTTCTCACCTTTTCTTCCAAAGCATCTACCCTTACCTTTAGTCTCAAGCTTTCTGTCCTTAACTCCTTTATGTGAGTAGACAGATTATTTACCTGCTGAGACAATGGCATCTTTTTTATCCTGAAGCCTTTTGGAAGCTCTTCTGGTGGGTTTATCATAGGCTTCTGATCCTGAGTTGTGTCCACTAGGATTTCTACTTCTTCCATCTCTACATCCTGTTTAGGGCAAGGATTTATTAGTTTGAGAAATTCTTCTTGTTAAAGGAGAACTTACAGAAGTAGGCTCATCATAATCAATTAAGTCTAGTTCTTCTTCACGTGCAGCAGAAGCACTTTGGTCAGTCATTTTAAGATTTTACTGAAATGAAGAAAAGAGACAATAAAATTAATTAGTCTTTATTTTTGATTTTTTATTAAAAATAAAATAAAATAAATAATAAAAAAAAATCTTTTTACAGGATAAAAATCAACTTAAATAAAATTAATTTATTAATAATAAAAAAAATTTAAAACCAGGATTATAAAATAATCAACTGTAGAAATAAATTAGAATTTTTATTAATAATTTTTAATTAATTATTTTCAGGATTTAAATCAACTAATTTATTACCAGGACTTATTGTCAACTGAAGTAATCAAATATGAAACTTTATTAATTTAACAAAATTTTATTAAACTGATAACTTAACTACCAGGACTTAATGTCAACTGAAGTAATATAAATTTTTATTTTAAAATTTTATTAAGCTTGATCACTTAATTACCAGGACTTAATGTCAACTGAAATAATTAAATATGAGTTTTATTAATTAAAATATTTATTGAATTACCAGGACTCAAAGTCAACTGAAGTAATTAAATATTAATTATATATTAATTAAAGATATTATTGTCAGGACAATTTGTCAACTGGAACAATTAAATTAATCAGGACAAATGTCAACTGAAAAATTATAATAATTAATATTAAAATATAATTATTTTATTACCTCTGGGACTAAGAACACTTATTGCTCTATTATGGTCTACCAGGAAAAATAAAAAAAATATATAATAATAAAAATAATGTCCAATTACCAGACATCTCCCCCTGAAAAATGAGCAAATTAATGCCACTTACAGAGTGCTGAGTAAAAGGACATATGTAGCAAATGAAGAGTGAAGAGTAACCCACAAATAGTAATAACAGTAATTACCACAATATATACGATGTTTAGTCAGTATATGAACTTAATTTTTGGAGCGCGGTTTGATTCCTGTTTGCAGCAAAAATTTTTGTTATGTGACGTATGACGTTTGTTGTTTTCTCGCTCTCTCGTCTTTAAAGGTACTTGCACCCCGATGGTCCCCTCGATTACGCCTCAAATATCGTTGCGCCGTCAATAATTCGGAAAGCCCTCAATTGTCAAGGTAAGCTTTTGGTCTAGAAGATTTGGTACGAAGTTTCTACGAGGATTTTAAGGATTTAAATGAACTCTCAAAAATTTGTACGTATTTCTTAATCTAAGTGATTTGTTACTCAAATATAAGAGGTAGGTTTTAAATATTGATATAATTTATTGATTAGAATTACGCTCTTGTAACTACTAATGTGATAAAATATAAAAATAAGTATTGTGTTGTAAATAGTAATAATAAAGTAAGGTGATAAAAGAATGGTTTGAAAAGCACAAAATCAGAGGCCTTTTATAGGCAAAATATGAGAAAATAAAATATAAGGAATTTACACTGTCTACTATGAGTGTGAGAGAAAAGAATGACAAGAAAAAGGAGTACAGAAATGACATAAGAAAGTAATAAATTAGTACGTCTACAAGGGCATCAAATTTATTAGCAACAAAGTTTGAATTCCTTGGACTGTCACAATTATTACACAATAAATAATCAATTACATTACTTTCACTGTGTGGTCTTCCAACATTGGCAGGGGTCTTTGTTGTGTGATTTGGCGCAATTTGTGCATGTCTTAATTGACATCTACTAAAGAATTGGGTATTTTTCTGGTTTTATTCCGTGGATATTGGGTCTGCGGGTATGTGGGTACTATTATTGGATAGCCCTGGTTTTTCTCTATATTTTATGTCTTGTAGACATTTTTCATATTCTGAGTTTTAAGGGGTCATTTCCACATTTTTCATTTATAAAAGATTGCTGTTTAATTTTTTTTTTCATTTTTTACGGGCTAACCTTAAATCTTAGGGTTAAGTGCTTAGTACCATTGGATAGAGCTAATTTTTCTCTATATTTCATGTCACAATGTTTTTATAGTGAAATTCTGTGTTTTAAAGGTTTTAGTAGTTGTAGGTAATTTTTCTAAGTAGATTAGTGGTTTTTATTGGTTTTCTGGCTTCAGGGAGGCCGGGCCGCTTCGGGCGGCCTGCCCGCCTCTGTTTTAGGAGGTTGGGGAGCGCTCCAGGAGGGTTTTTTATGCAATTTGGAGGGTACAGGCGCCAGATTGGTGGGTGCGCATGGGCTCTTAGTTAGTGGTCTGTGTGTACATAGTGAATAAGACAGTTTGGGGCAACCTTAATCATCATACAACCATCCGGAGGTGATATCATTGTTCCTCACTCAGTTTTCACTGTTTTCTGACCACAATTGGCTGTGTTTGTTGCAAGGAAGTTCTTCATTTAACTTAACTTTGGCAACTGTTTTCTCTGTTATAGTCTTGCAAGCTATAGCAAGTATTATTGCTGTCTCTGGTGTGGATTTGCAGCCTACATCAAGTATCTTTGCTGTCTCTGGTGTGGACTATGTTCTACATTTCAGTTCTTTGGTCTGGTAGTCTATCTGGGGACTACTTTCTTGGCTCATCAAGCAGTCAAGTGTGTTTAAAAGGGACTTTAGCAAAACAGGAACCAACTTACTTTAGCAAGTAAATCTCACTCTATTTTTCTATAGGGACAGGGGATTTTCTCTCTGGTTTTTCTCCAACTCCCTTGGTCAAGGCCTATAGCTAGTACTATAGGATTGTCTACATTTCTGGCGCCCAACGTGGGGTAGAAATTGTTAGTTATTTGGAGTCTCTGTTCTCTTTGGTTGGCTCTTTTTGGTGTTTGGGACTGGAAGAATGGCTTCTGGTTCTGCTATTCCTGTGGTGACTGTCAGTGGGGGGATGGTCCTCCTTCTGTGATGGTTAGGGAGTGTGTGAGGATTAAAACTTGGGATGGTACCAAGTTTAATGGGGAGGATGTCAAGTGGTTTCTAGAGAAGTATGAAACTGCTGCTGGAGTGGATGGTGCTTCCTACCTGGACATAGTGAAGCAGATTATCTTTTTCATTGGTGATAGGTCAGTGGAGAAGGAGATTGTGGCCATGTCTGGCTACAAGAAGAGGGATTGGAAATTGTTGTGTAGGGAGATGGTGGATAGATGGGGTGTCAGTTTCACTATGGTGGATTTGAGCAAGGTTGTCAGTGAATGGCAATCTTATGGTGGTGTTGGTAACTTACATAGTTACAGAAGTTTCTGCTAAAGTTTGATCCTGTGGTGGAATATTTGGTGGAAGTGGAGGAGCTGGCACATGAAAATGCTGCCAAAGATGTTTTTTGGTGTGCCCTGGCTAGAGATGTCAGGATGGATGTGTTGAAGGAGTTGTCAAGAAAGGAATTGATGAAGACTCTTTCTAATGGGGACCAGAAGTTTCCTGCCTTGGATAAGGTGAAGGAGGCTGTTGAGGCCCATTTAAAGTTATTGGCTGTGGACACCTATCAGGAGGGGTGTGCCAAGTATTTCAGCAAAGTCAGTGAGGCTTTGGCTGAAGAGGAAGTTAGGGAGATGAAGGAGCAGAAAAATTTGGTGCGGGTTCCCAAACTTGAGAGGGACTTAATGGTGGAGCAGTTGGCTGATCTGACAAAAAAGCTGCACATTTTTGTCCAGGAGGCCAAGAAGGTTAATAAGGCACCTTCTCAGCCAAGAGATTTTGAAAGGAGGGCTGGTAGGAGTGATCCTTGGGTTTGCTCTTATTGCACTAGGAGGGGGCACAGGTCCAATGATTGTTGGGCATTGAAAAGAGATGTGTCTGAAGGAAAAGTGGAATTTGATGGCAGGGTTTTTAAGTTCCCTGACGGTTCTTTTGTGAAGCCCAGTGAGGGGCAGGATCCTGTTGATTTGGTCAGGATAAGGGGTGGTCTCAATCAAAGGAGGCCAAGGTTTGAAGAGATTCCTGATCAGGGGAAGTCTTCTGTTAAGGTAGATGAGGATGTCAAGGGAAATGGGAAGGATGTCAATAAGGTCTCTTTTTCTACTTCCTTTGGTGGTTTGGAGTTGTATTCTTGTGGTGGACAGTCAAGTGGTGAATGCTTGGCTGGTGTTTATGATGTGGAAGCATGAAAGGTGGGTAGGCCTAAGAGCAGTTCTCAGGCCCAACCAAAGCCAAATGCTTCAAAGGGTGATCCTAAGCTGAGTGCAGCTAGGAAGAGGTACAGCAAAGAGGAGCTGTACAAGATGCAGAAGGTTATGGCTGATATGGGCCTCCCTAGTTTTGGCGCATTGGATATGAATGGTGATCCAATGCCGATGGAGGTGGATTCTGACTCTGAGGAGGATGTCCCTTTGGCTTTATTGCTAAAGCCTGTTGGAGTCGGAGGTTCTGGTGAGGGATCTGGTTTGGTTCCTGTTAATGGTAAATCTGTTGGTGGTGCTGGTCCTCAAGAATCTTCTAGGACCAAGGTGGTGAAGCAAAGAGCTCACTTTGAGAGGCCAGTAGTGTCTGGTCAAGTTAATGTTATGAACTCTGTCCTGGAAAGGATGAACCAGGGTCAGGTTTCCCTATCTTATGGGGAATTGTATGCTATCAGTCCAGGGTTGGCTGATAGGCAGAAGAAGTTGTTGACCAGGAGAAGGGTTTCTTCTGATGAGGTAGAATACATTTGTGATTCTGCTGAAAAGTTTGGTGAGGGGTTGGAAACTCATTTTTCTGCTCCTCTGGGATATGTCAATGTCACTCTGAATGGAAGGGAGGCAAGGGCATTGGTGGATTCAGGTTCTCAGATAAACCTGATTTCTTTGTTTGAGGCAACTCATATGGGCCTCCCCATCAAAACTGGTATTGGTGGGAATTTGAGAGGGATCGGTGGCCATGTCACTGAATTGGTTGGAACTTCAGAGTTTGTGAAGTTAGATGTTGGCGGAGCCTCAGGGAAGGTTCATTTTTACATTGCTAAAGGTAATGTAAAAGCAGTTTTGGGTGGGCCATTCTTGATGGATTTTCAGGCAAGAATTGGTTATCAATTTGATTTGGGAATCAGCTTAGAGTTGACTGGTGAAGACTAAAGGAGGCTTCACATGAGGTTATCATCCCCTGGAGAGGATGGTTGGGAGACCAGGCCTGGTTTATCTTCACTGTGCCAGTGCATGGACTGCTGCAGGAGAAGGAAGGAAGTGGCTGCTGCCTCTGGCTTTTTGGAGTGCGGCTCAGGCTCTATTGAGAGTCTGTCTTTTTTAGAGTAATGAGGGCTGATCACCCTAGTGCTACAACCTCTCCCCAAGATGAGGAAATCCCAGGTTGTAGTAGGTCAGCTCCCTTGGAGATATACCAAGTGGATTTTCAACTTTCTCTTTTTAATGATTCTCTTCTCTGCAAGTATTCATCAAGTTTTTTATCAAGTCTCTGTTCTCTCTCAAGATTTTTAATTATTTTTAATTCAAGTTCAAAGAAGAAGATTGGTTATATATCTTTATTGAAAGATATGTGAAAAAGTTTTGGAGTGGTGAGATTGGGGTGTAAAAGTAAGTCCTCCCAATTGTGCACCGCTAGGGTTTCTTCTACACCTTTCAAAAACATTACCTGGGCCACACCTGTGAGAATTGGGGAAACCCCTGGTTATTTTTGTAGGTCAGAAGAAAACTCAAGAAAAGAAGATAAAAATTTCAAGATAATTCATGAAAATCAAGAAAAAAATCTGAAGATAATGAATAAAGAAGACACGAAATATTTTTGTGAAGATCGTCAAGATCTATTTTTGGGCCTCCAGCATGAGGTTAAACTGCAGAAAATGTTGAAGAGAGAAGATCATCAAGATCGATTTTTGGGCCTCCAGCATGAGGATAAACTGCACAATTTTAGAAGATGTGATTCAGAAGATGAATCAAGATTTGAAGATTTGGAAGTTGGAAGTGAGGATGAAGATGTGGAATTGCAGAAACATTTTGGAGTGGTGAGATTGGGGTGTAAAAGTAAGTCCTCCCAATTGTGCACCGCTAGGGTTTCTTCTACACCTTTCAAAAACATTACCTTGGCCACACATGTGAGAAATGGGGAAACCCTTGGTTTTTGTTCCAGGTCTGGTGGTGAAGATTTCCTGAAGATCCCTCAAGTTGAAGGTGGAGCGGCAAAGTATAAGAAGGTAGCGCAGAAGATTAGGCCTGTCAATGAGCCTATGCCTGTGGGTTTGAATCCTCCTTTGAAGAGACCTTCTTTGTCAAGGGATCCGTACTGTACTCCTTTGGTGAAGAATCCTCCAGAATTTGTAGAGATGGCTAGGGTGACTGTGGAAAGTTTAAAAGTTGTTAATTTTGGTCCTGATGGGTGGTTGTCTGAGGAAGAAAAGAAGTTGTTGTTGCACGTTATTGTGCTAAGGGAAAAAGCGGTGGCATTTGTTGAGGAGGAAAGGGGTGTATTGAAGCACTCTTATGGGGAACCTTACTTGATTCCTGTTGTTTGTCATGAACCTTGGCAAATCAAACCTATTCCGATTCCAGCCGCTATTCGAGAGGATTTTGTAGAGATTGTTAGGGAAAGAGTCAGGACTGGGTTATATGAACAATCAACATCCAGTTACTCAAGTCCAGTGTTCTCTGTAAATAAGCAGAATGAAAATTTGAGGGTGGTTCATGATCTTAGAGCCTTGAATAGAGTCACTATCAAGGACGCTGGTATGCCGCCAAGTGCAGAGGATTTTGTTGAAGCTTTTGCTGGAAGGGTGTGTTATGGCTTGGGTGATATTATGGGTGGTTATGATGAGAGGGAACTAAATACCGATTCAAGGCCTCTCACAACTTTTGAGACTCCTTTGGGAAGATTTCAGCTCACTAGGTTGCCTCAAGGAGCAACTAATTCAGTGGCAGTTTATCAAGCACAGATGGCTTGGATTTTGCAGGATGAGGTTCCTACTCATGCTGGTATTTTTATTGATGATGGTGGAATTAAAGGACCATCCACTAATTATGGTAATGAGGTGTTAGCGGAGAACCCTGGCATAAGGAGGTTTGTGTGGGAATATGCAATAACTCTAGAGAGAGTGTTGTTCAGGATTGAAGAGGCTGGTTTGACCATTTCAGAGTCAAAATTCTGTTGTTGTGTTCCTGCTTTGGTAATTCTGGGTAATGTGGTATGTAAAGAGGGAAGGATTATGGCAAAGAAGAAGATTAATAAAATTCAGTCATGGCCAAGGCCTAAAAATACTACTGAAGTCAGAGGATTTTTGGGTGTATGTGTATATGTCAGGATTTTCATTAAGGATTTTTCTTTGTTGGATTCACCTTTAAGGAGGTTGACCAGAAAAGATGCAGATTGGGAATGGACTGACAAGTGTGAAGAGGCTTTTCAGAAGTTGAAAAACGTTGTTGGTGAAGATATAATTCTTCACAAGTTGGATTATGGTGTTGGTGCTGGAAAGATTTATCTGGCACTGGACTCAAGTTATATTGCTGCTGGTGCTGTTTTGTCTCAGGAGGATAAGACTGGGAGGGTCAGGCCAGTAAGGTATGAGTCTGTGGTGTTTAATGAGGTGGAATCTAGGTATTCTCAACCGAAGTTGGAATTGTGTGGCGTAGCTAAAATTTTAAAGAAGCTACAGACGGTTTTGTGGGGGCAGCATTTTGAGCTGCAGGTGGATGAAAAATCTTTTGTTCAGATGATCAATACATCTAGTCTTCCAAATGCTCCAATGACTAGGTGGGTGGCATTTATTCAACATTTTTCTTTTGACCTGGTACACAAACCAGGTAAAACTTTTACTATGCCTGATGGATTATCAAGGAGGCCACCTACAGATGAGGATTCTGATTCTGAAGAGTTTGACGAAGATGTTCCAGTGGTTAGGGCCAGCACAAAGGGTGCTGAGGATTTTTCTTTCCTCCTCCATGAGGCTAAACTGGATGATTGTTCTGACCTCCCCCAAGAGTCTAAACTGGCTGGATCTGATCTTGATTCTGGTGATCAGGATGTTTTTGTTGATGAATATGGAGTTGTTGTTTGGGACAGCTCAAAATTGGAAAAGGGTGTTTTTGTTAGTGAACTGGATTCTCACAAGGTTCAGTGGAAAGAGAAGGACGTGCCAAAATTTAAGGATTGGTGTCCTGGTTGGGCTTCTCAATTGGCTCATGTTCATACTGGTGATTTTGATGACAGAGTTGTACCTTTGGATGTTGTTCTGTTGGATTTTGAAGATGATACCTGGGGTCAGTCTGGGTTTTATTTTATTTTGGTGGCATATCTGTTGACCTTGGAGAGGCCAGATAGTTGTGATGATGATACTTGGTTGGCAATCAAGAAGAAAAGTCCTGAATTTTATGTGTCAGGAAGGCGGTTGATGAGGAGGAGACATCCTAATCCTCAAGTGGTGGTGACTCAGAAGAAGGGTCAAGAATTGGTTTTGAAGTCTTTGCATGAAGACCTTGGTCATAGAGGCTTTGGGGAGACTTATAGAAGAGTAGCGCACAGATTTTGGTGGCCAGGTATGAAGTTGGCTGTGCAGGGTTGGGTTCAATCTTGTGAAGAATGTCAAAGAAGAAGTCACTTGAAACCTAAAGAGGTGGGCCGTGCTACTGGTGAATCAACTGTTTTTGGAAGGGTCAGTCTGGATGCTGTCCATATTAAAGAAGGCAGGTATAAATACTTGATTGTTGCTAGGGATAATTTGTCTGTTTGGGTTGAGGCAATGCCTCTGGTTAATTTGACTGCCAAGAATGTGGAAGAGTTTTTGAAGAAGGAGTGGATTTATAGGTATGGGTTGATGAAGTTGGTGACTGTTGATGGCGTGCCACAGTTTGGTGCCAAATTTAAAGAAGCTGTGGCTAGTGTTGGCTCTAAAGTTAGAGTGGCTACACCTTACTATCCTGAAGCTGAAGGCATGGTTGAAAGAGGCCATCAAGTTATCAAGAATGCTTTGGTGAAGATGCGCGGAGATAGTGCTGAAAAGTGGAGGCATTATTTACCCTTGGTGTTATTTGCTGATAGGATCACTATGAAGAGGACAACTGGCTATTCTCCTTATGAGTTAATTTTTGGTCAGAAAGCCTTTCTACCAGTGGACTTGGAAGCTGTCTCTTATCTTGGAATTGATTGGGATGACGTGCACTCAACAGAAGAATTGCTCTGTGCCAGGATGCAACAGTTGGAATGTAGAGAGGAATGTCAAGAGAAGGAATACTCTAGAATGATGAAGATTAGGAATCAATCAGTCAGATACTGGGACAAGAAGTTAGCTCATAGACTCAGGAATCCCTTGAAACCTGGTTGTTTGGTTTTGGTGTATAATAGAAGTTTGGAGAGTCAGTGGGGAAAAATGTTTGCTGACAGATGGAATGGACCTTACAGAGTCAGATCTCAGGTGTCTGGAGGTTCTTATGTTTTGGAAGAGTTGGATGGTGCAGTCTTGAAAAAGAGGGTGGCTGCAGACCAAGTGAAGAGGTTTTATCCCAGAGGCACTAGGCATGAAGAAGATTGACTCGCAATGAGGATAAACTATGGAACGTTCTTTTTTGTTTTGGAATTCTGTGGTGTTGCAGAGCAACTTTTGTGTTGGAAACTTTGTTAGAAAGTACCCATGGGTGGGGCTTCTAGATTTGATCTTGGCAAGTGTAGGGGTGACTGATGGGCTGGCTTCTCTATCAACAGTCACCCCAGATTGTCTGTTTCAAACCCTTTCTCCTAATTTGGTTGAACCCTAGTATTGGTTTCTTTTCACAGGTTTTAGTCCTCTATGACTTTAAACTGGAAATAGCTTTGGTTTTCAAGTGCCGGACTCTTCACTCTTATTGGTTTTGGTTTATTGTGTTGGATGTTGTGTTTTTGTTAGAATGTACCCAGGGGGGGCTTCTAGATTTTATTTTGGCAAGTGTGGGGGTAACTGATGAGCTGGCTGCTCTGTAGAACAGTTACCCCAGAATGTCTGTCTCAAGTCTTTTGTTTTTCCTAGTTGAATTCTAGTTCTGTTGTTTATTATTCAGGTTTTAAGTCCGCTATGACTTTAAACTGGTTTGGGACTAGCTTCTTTATCTTTGGTTCTTTCAGATTGGTGGTGGATCACTGGTGGTCTCCCATCATTTTTACTTATTGGAGGGAGCCCACCCAGTGATCATTTCTATGGACCGGACTTTCTCTTATTGGACCATCTATGGAGCTGGACTTTCTTTGATTTTGCAGTTATGTTTTTGCTAGATAGCAGTTTTAGATTATTTTCATTATTCTCTTTTTTTCTTTTAATTTTTTTATGGGGGTTGTTTAAAATTATAAAATCAAAAATATAGGGTGTTACCACATCAGGGTCACCTGGATGTGGGCAAGCATTGGTGGGGAAAGGCTCATCAATTGGCCGGGCAATGCTATTTTCTTATTTTTATTTATTATTTATTTCATGTGTTTCTGTGTTTCATTATTTTTTATTATTTTCTGAATCTCTAAACTTTTTGAATTTTGTTTTCTGTTAACTATTTAAAAGAATTAATTGTGTATCCACATCAAGGTGCACTTGGATGTGGGTAAGGTATCAGGGGATCAGCTCATCAATTCGCTGGGGGATACCATTTTAATTATTTTTTATATTTTATTTTATTTCATTTATGTTATTTCATTTCATTTCATTTATTGATTTTTAATTTTAGTATATTAGTAGATACAACCAAAAAAAAAAAAAAAATTCTGAAATTATTTTTATTAATTGTTTTATATTATTATTATGTTTCTAATCTTTTTGCAGGAGCTCATTGTCTGGATGATGAAGCTTCTGGAGGCTGGTCCGGATTGTGATGACGTTTTTGTTTTTTGATGGGATTGTGGTAAGCACTGTGTTTTTTGAAGTGCATCCTGCTGGAGAGATTATAGGGATTGGATTAGAGGGAAGTTCAGAGGAGGAAGAAGAAGAGGCAGGAATGGAGTGCTGGAGGTTGTGTTTAATGATCCTAGACGTTTTCCAGTGGTTGTCCAGTAGGCTCTTTCTCAGGGATTTTTAAAAGTCATTCAAGGGTCCATGGAGGGCAAAGGCTTTTAGCATGTTGGAACACATGGTGCTTAGGTGTTTCTTCATGTCTCCATAATCCAGGGTCAAAGAAGTTTCAAGAGGTTGGCCAACTTCAATAATAGACTCAGGAGGAGGGGTGCCAACTAGACAAGAAGAATTGGATCAGTAATTATTTTTGTTGAAGAAATGGAATAATTAATTTGGTACTTACAGATTGGAAGCTCATCAAATCTGTAAGCAGCTGGGATTTGGATCTCTTACGATTTTGTAATGGTCATAGTGAGTGGATCAACTAGGGAAAGATATGGATTCTCATGGTCTTCCTCTGAAGGATCCTGAGAAGGTGAACTGGGATGCTGATGTTCCTGGGGCCTAGTTGGAGCAGTGAGATTGTTGTTGTTGTTGTGGTTTTTATTTCTGTTGGATTCAGCTGGAGGAGGTGCTGGTGATGGAGTACCAGGGTTGTTAAAGGATGGAGCAGGAGAGGGGGATTTGGAAGCAGACTGCTCTCTTCTGGATGGAGAATTTGAAGAGATGGAACTGTCAGAAGAGTAGTTGGCTGACAGAGGAGAGGTGTAGTTTCTTTGTCTTAGTTGGGGACGAAGTTGTTGTTGTGGAGCAGTGTGTGGTGTTCTGGTTTCTTCTTGGGGTTCTCTGGTAGTTCTCTTAGAAATCTGGTAAATTTTGGTGCTTTTGGACTTTGGAAGGGTGGATTGCATTGCTCTGGGAGCAGTAGGAGTTAGTTGGGTTGAGTTATTGTTGTCTGGATGAATTTGGCTATTTTCTGGCCATTTTTGGAGGTTTTGGCCCTGATTTTCACTGTTTGGTGAGGCGGGCAGGCCGCCCAACGTCAGCCGGGCCGCCTGGAGGCGGTCTAGAAGCCTGGGAGTTAATTTTGAAGCTTTTGGAGCTAATTTGGCGGAGATAAAAGCAGTTTCTTGTGAGGCTAAGGCTGGTCTTTTGGGAAGAGTGCAGGAAGCTGAGCTTCTGGATCTTCTGGAAGGAGCAGAAGATAGAGAGGAAGAGGAAGGAACAAGCTCTGGGGATCTGGTAGGGGATCTGGAGATGTATTTGTGAGAAGAAGAAGGCGGAGGAATTAGGTAGTTGGCGTCTCTGTCACATCTTTTCTTTTTGGAATTACAAGAGTCACAAGCCCTGTTGTAGAATTTGGATTCAGGATTTGAAAGAGTGAATGTGCAAGGTCTGCACATGTGGATGCACTGTTTGCAGGAATAGTCCTTGGGAGCAGTGAAGCAAGGGAGAGCAGAAGGGTTAACATCAGGAGATCCAGCCATGATCTGTGGTGAGAAAAGATGATGAAAAGGGATAAGAGGAGATTTTTGTCAGTGATGGGTAGATGATGAAGTGAAGGTGGAAGTTCAGCAGGTTGGCTGTAGAGGTGTGCTGCATGAAATTGGCTGTGTCCATTTTATGCAAAATTCAGTCAGTCCATCAAGACTCTAAACTGAAAAAGCTATATTATCAAGTCAGTCCATCAAGACTCTAAACTAAAAAAGCTATATTATCAAGTCAGTCCATCAAGACTCTAAACTGAAAAAGCTATATTATCAATGTAGTCCATCAAGACTTTAAACTGAAATCTGGTTTCTGTTAGTCCTCCAAGACTTAAAACTGGCTGGGTTTTAAAGATTTATTCAAGAATTTAATTTTACTACTGTGGATCTAGTAGTCCTCCAAGACTTTAAACTGGCTGGTTTCAAGATGTTATCAAGTCTAGTCTGTCAAGACTTTAAACTGAACACTGTGTTATTCCACCAAGACTTTAAACTGAGGATTGTTGTTGGTTTAGTCCCCCAAGACTTTAAACTGAGGGTTGTAAGTCCCCCAAGAATATAAACTGAGGAAAAGTTTTTTTGTTGTTGGAGTTGGTTTTGAAATATTGGTGGAGGGTATCCACAGGGGGAGCCTCCGAATTTAGCAAAGGCAAGTTTGGGGTTAATTGATGGGCTGGAAGCTCTATTCACAATTACCCCAGAATGTTAGTTTTTTCTCTGTGTCTTAATGTGGTTGATCTCTGGTTCTGAGTTTATGATTTAGGTTTTTGAGTCCCCCAAGACTATAAAATGAGGATGGTCCCCCAAGACTTAAAACTGAGGGTTGTTTGTGGTTACATCCTATAGAGGGTGTGGTCAATTTTTCTTTTCTGAATCAAACTCAAGTACTAGTGTAATTACAGAGGGAATCAAGAGATGAAATGAAGTGTTCAGAATTAGCCTTGAACTGGTGAATGAGGTGTCTTCTGTTCTCAATGTCCTGTGGATCTCTAGCAGGAGTGGATTGGAAGTAGTGAAGAAGAAGTTGTTTCTGTTGAGATGTGTGTTGTTGGAACTTGGCCTTGATAGTGGGCAAGTGTGTTGGTGTTGGTGGTGCAATGGATCCTACATTGTTATCATCACTATCAGAAAAGGAAGGAACTGAGAAGTTATCAGTTTTAAAGTTGAAGGAAGGAATGAATGTTCTTTACCATCAGATGGACCAGGGATGGGGGAACTAGTTGTTTTATGGGTTGTGGCACTCTTCTGGGAAGGGTGGAGCTTTTTGATTAATCTGGGTATCAGGATGGATGGCCTAGATCTTTTGGTGCTGGCAGAAGAAGGACCAGATTGAGGTGGAGGTGAATCTGTTGTGGAAGAAAGTGGACCAGGTCTGTGGCAGGTCTTCTTTCTGGAGTGGCAGACATCGCAGGACGTTCTGTATGGATGGACAGGTGGTGTCATGGTGCAGATTAAATTATTGTTGATGCAGTATTGGCAGGGGCCCATTTCAGAGGCAGATTTGGGAAGAAGGTTAAACATGGTGGTTGGATGAAGAAAGAATGCGGACATTCTCAATTGGAGGGAGGATGTGGTCTTCCAACATTGGCAGGGGCCTTTGTTGTGTGATTTGGCACAATTTGTGCATGTCTTAATTGACATCTGCTAAAGAATTGGGTATTTTTCTGGTTTTATTCCGTGGATATTGGGTCTGCGGGTATGTGGGTACTATCATTGGATAGTCCTGGGTTTTCTCTATATTTTATGACTTGTAGACATTTTTCATATTCTGAGTTTTAAGGGGTCATCTCCTCATTTTTCATTTATAAAAGATTGCTGTTTAATTTTTTTTCGTGTTTTACGAGCTAACCTTAAGTCTTAGGGTTAAGTGCTTAGTACCATTTGATAGAGCTAATTTTTCTCTATATTTCATTTCACAATGTTGTTATAGTGAGATTACGTGTTTTAAAGGTTTTAAGAGTTGTAGCTAATTTTTCTAAGTAGATTAGTGGTTTTTATTGTTTTTCTGGCTTCGGGGAGGCCGGGCCGCTTCAGGCGGAATCTCCGACTTTGGGCGGCCTGCCCGCCTCTGTTTTAGGAAGTTGGGGAGCGCTCCAGGAGGGTTTTTTATGAAATTTGGCGGGTACAGGCGCCAGATTGGTGGGTGCGCATGGGCTCTTAGTTAGTGGTCTGTGTGTACATAGTGAATAAGACAGTTTGGGGCAACCTTAATCAACATACAACCATCTGGAGGTGATATCATTGTTCCTCACTCAGTTTTCACTGTTTTCTGGCCACAATTGGCTGTGTTTGTTGCAAGTAAGTTCTTCATTTAACTTAACTTTGGCAACTGTTTTCTCTGTTATAGTCTTGCAAGCTATAGCAAGTATTATTGCTGTCTCTGGTGTGGATTTGCAGCCTACATCAAGTATCTTTGCTGTCTCTGGTGTGGACTATGTTCTACATTTCAGTTCTTTGGTCTGGTAGTCTATCTGGGGACTACTTTCTTGGCTCATCAAGCAGTCAAGTGTGTTTAAAAGGGGCTTTAGCAAAACAGGAACCAACTTACTTTAGCAAGTAAATCTCACTCTATTTTTCTAAAGGGACAGGGGATTTTCTCTCTGGTTTTTCTCCAACTCCCTTGGTCAAGGCCTATAGCTAGTACTATAGGATTGTCTACAACAGGATTACAGATCTCTCACTGAGGTGATATAATTGTTTTAAAGTTTTTATATTATAAATTTATTATTAATGTTAGTCCCTTTGACATATACTTTTGAGCACGGTGTTAGGGAGTAAAATTGTAAGGGACATTTTATTATTTATTTATACTACTTATTGTACTTAACTTTAGTTGATTGTAAGAACTACATAAGTAAATAAATAAATAAATATTATTAAGAAGAAAGGCATGGCTTCAACTCAGTAAAATAATTAATTATTTTACCAGGTAAGTCTAGTAGCCTGGCTGACAGAAAACATCCTGTTTTTCCAATATCTCTTCTGAAACCTTACACATCCAATAGTGATTTATTTCCAAAAAGGAGGGGAAGACCAAAGAAAATCCCAAATGAAATCACTAAAACAGCAGAAATTGAAAAAATTCTGAATGACAGAATAGTCACTGCTGAAAAAGGTACAGAATACTTTTTGAGATTCAAGAATAAATCATCTGAATATGATTCTTGGATACCTGGGAAGGAGATATCTAATCTTCCTACTCTACTAAAAAAGTATAAAAAGAAAAAATCATAGGATTTTTTTATTGTTTTTTAGAGTGAGGGAGTGTCAGCCTGGCTACTGGACTTACCAGGTAAAATAATTAATTATTTTACTGAGGTGAAGCCACGCCTTTTTTAAAAATACTTATTAATATTTAATTATTTAACATTTACTTATATATTACTTAAAACCAACTAAGCTAATTATATTAAGTAGTGTAAATAATTAATTTAAGTAAGTGTCCCATACATTTTTTCTCCCTAACACCATGCTCAATAGTACAGTTGATTGGGAATAAAAATTAATAATAAAATTATAATAAAAAAACCTTAAAATTATTATATTACTTCATTGAGAGATCTGTAATTCTGTGAAATCAATATAATTAACTTAAATGTGTTGTAATTAATTGTGACAGTCCAAGGGAACTCATACTTTATTAACAATAAAGTTGATGCCCTTGTTGACATACCAATTAATTTGATTTTCTTATGTCATATATATACTCCTTTTAGTCATCTTCTTTCTCAAATTCTTACAGTAGATGGTGTAAACTACATGTCTTTATTTCCCTCATGTTTGCCTATAAAAGGCACTCACTTTTGTACTTTTCAAAACATTCATTACTTACTTATATTATTAAAACAATTACTACACTTAAATATTTATTATTATTATTGTTTTTAGTACTTACAATTACGTAGTTCTAACTCATTAATTATAATAATAATTAAAACTTTACCTCTTATTATTTGAGTAAAAAGTCTTTAAAAAAGATGAGAGAAATACGTACCAAGTTTAAATCCTCTGAAATCCAGTGTTTCCGTCCTTGGATCTCCTTGAAAACTCTTCTAGACTTGAAGGACCACCTGACAGGATTAATTTCAAGTTTGTGGCTATCTTTTTGTGTTGTGAAATAAATTTTAAATAATAACACATTTCTAACTTTGATACCCCCTAATTAATTTATTATTGTACTGATTTTTTTTCAGGTCTATAGAGAAATCTAGAAATAACACTGAAATTATCTGCTGGTCATCTAGAAGAAATAGGAAAAGGAGTAAAAGAATAGGGAAATAATAAATTGGATTTTTATTATGACTTGGTAGCTTTAAAAAAGTAATGGAGAAAGATAAAGGAATACAATGACAATTGCTTGAGTAGTGACACAACGGGAGGTTCAATACAAATATAATAATAATTATTTAAATAAATTTTATTGCACGGTTCACAATTATATTTATTAATAGACTTTTTGTAACCTTGGATATTTATATAGAATTTAGATTAGAATTATAGTACTAATAATAATAAAAATAAATGTATTATATTTAAAAATTATGTTTAAATGGTGAGTGTATAATAAGTGATGACGCTACAGGGGATAATCCAAAGCCTTTTATAGGCAAAGGACTCTCTGAAGCGTCACAATGTAGTAATTAAAAAGAGGAATAACATGAAACTAGACATTAAAAAGAATAGAACTAAAACATGGAGACTGAGAGAAAAACATGAGACATTCAACTAAACCCGTGAGCAAGTAACTAATTTTCCCACAATAATTTCCCAAAAACACTTAATTAAAATAATTAGTAACCAAGTAAGTTTGAAGAATGAGAACAGTGAGTAAAATAATCCAAAACAGACATTATAGTGACATGTAAAGGGTTTAAGTAAAACAAATTGAATTATTTTCATGCCCAAAATTCATGTAATCAATTCAATCCAGTTTAAAGAAATTTTAATTAATTGTTTTAACTATGTAATTAATTCAATAATTAGTATAAATGAAACATATAATTAATTTAATGATATTTGTAATTTAAAGTGGGGATTTTAATACTATGTTATTAAATAAGTGTTATAATTTATTTAATAATTTTTCTGACAAAATTAAGGGTGAAAAAAGCGCCCAATATTATTGTTTAATAATATATGAAAATTTTTATTTAATATATAAATTTAATTAATTAATTTAATTACATTATAAGTCAATTTTACACATATAATTATAATATATGTTTGTAATTAATTAATTATTAATTTTTAATTATTAAATACATAAAAATATGCCATTATTTGTGGAATATAAAATATATTATACTTAATTTAAATGTATAAATAATTTATATAACAATTAAATTAATATAACACTTATATTTAATAAGATACTTATATAATTTTATTTTGCAATAAAATATTAATTTATATACATCAAATTCAATTCTATCGCCCTCTTTCAGGTCCAGTAAATCAACATATCATTTACTGGGCTCCTGGTATAGCTTGGCTGACAGAAATAATCAAATTAATAAAAAATTTCTTAAAATAAAAAATTAATTAAATTATTTTGTGAGTAAAATTTTTTTAATTAATAAAAAAAATTATATTTTAAAATGAAGTATTTCTTTTTAGAATTAATTGTTTTTGATAAATTAAATACTCTATAAAACTGAATGCTGATAAAATAAGAATTGTAAGTTCTATAGTTAGTATTTCTAATTTTAAAAAAAATAATCAAAGAAAATATAATTAAAGATATACTCATGCAGGAGGCCAAACCCTTAGAGCAACACAACTCTCCAAAGATAGTGGAAGAACTACAGTCAGGACTGAAAATCAAAATGAAGTAAGACCAGGAGAAAATCAGTAATTTTTGCTAAGTGGTACACAATCATAAGCAGAAGTGGATGAAGTTCAAAGTAAAGGTGGAAATTATAGAGGAAAAGCTCACAAAAATTATTAATCAATGGGAGATATTTTTTACTAACCAAAAAAATCAGGCTCTAAGCACACTATTAAATCACTCTACCCATCTATAAGATTCCCAGATCTCAGACATGGCAGAAGTGGAAAAATGGAAGTGGGACTGGATAACCTAAAACTGGGACAGGATACAAAATCAGAGTCAGGTAAGTCAAAACCAACATCCCCAGCCAGGTCCTTCAAAGCCTCCTCCTATGCCAGTGAGCCATCTCCATCCCTACAAGGGAAAGATTAGCAAAAATTAAGTATGCCTTTAAAACACTGGTAAGCACTCCTCCAGATAAATTAATTAGTTCAAATAATAATATAATTTATTTAGGTAAGAGTGATATTAATGAAGAAACAATCAAATATGATATAAAATAATCTGAACATCTTATTGTAACTAATTTTGATTATAGTTTCTCTTTATGTTTTAATAATCATGTTGTTTTATTATCAAATGAAGATTCTAGTATTGAAGTTAAAATTCCAGAAGAAATAACAAAAATATTTGGTGATGCTTATGATAAACTTGAGAATAATAAATTAGATGTAAGCTGGATTATCAACCATAGAATGAATAATTTAATTCAGAAATTTGATAAAATATTGAATCAATTAGAGATTTATGATGATTTGAGTATTAAGATTACTGACAATGCTATAAAAATTATAAGGAATAAAATCTATCAAAAAATAAAAGAAACTTTTGATGAAATGAATAAACAATTTATTCTTTTTAAAGTGAAAATCAGTCTTTAAAGGATAAAATTTTAAATATGAGCAAAGAAATAAATTCTATGAAAAGTCAAATGGCTTCTTTTAATGAAAAATTACAAATTAATGAATTAAGAAAAAATTTATCAATTAATTATATAAATGAGATATGATCTGAAATCCCAATTATGATAGAAAAAATATTGAGATTAAAAAAATAAAGTAGATTTATCTTATAAAATGACTAATCTGAACAATGAAAATATTCAAAATAAGTATTCAAAAGGGAAACTAAGAGAAAAACAATTGATAACGTCAGGAAAACATTGCCAGAGGAACTTCCTCAAAGCTCTTAAAAAAAGGATTTATCCGGATGTATTTAGAATATTTCAGGATTATTAAATAATGATAAGATTAATAAAAAATCTGACTTCATCAACCATCAGAAGAATTGGCCAAAACTGGCTCAATATCTAACTTTTTTTTGGAGATGCTGCTTCAGACTGGAAACATTTTATTTGAAGAATTGATTTTTTAAAGTCATCAAAAGATAGTCAGATCAAGAAATAACTTCAAAAATAATCTCTTTATTTACCAATGTTGCATTGATGTGGTTTGAATCAGTTCTTTTGGATAGCATAGAATACTCATGGGATGAATTGAAAAACCAAATTTAAAAACAATTTGGTGTTTTATAATTTAGATTATCCCAATTGAGACTATATGAAGAGGTTAAATATTATTCTAAATCTTATGAAAATCATATAGTTTTCTTAAAGAAGCTAACAAATATACTGAAAGCCATGGATCCAAAAATTAATTTTGAATTATGGAATGAAATAATTTGGTTTAAGCTTCAAAATTCATTGGGAGACTTAGTGGTAGACAGGTCTGAAAATAACTTTAACACTTCCAATTTTATTAATATCTGTTGAAATGTTTTATTAAGCCACCAATATTAACCAAAGAATGGTGTATAAAAGTGTAAAAATCAAAATGATAACCTAAAATCAGGAAATAAAAACCCTGATTAATTGCTTAAAGCTTATTCACCACAGAAAATTTGGGGGGGTATTGCTAGCAATACCCCTCATTTAAAAATGTTGGGAAGTGGTTGGAAAGCTGTTGGAAGGCTGTTGGGAGTTCATTGTGAAACCAGATTTAAATTAATTGGACGAAGATTTGGTAATCAGTTAGACATAGGTTCAACCAAACTCAATCACAGGTTTCTTGGAGCTTGGTGATTACTTTGATTTTGAGCTGAGCACAGATTGAGCAAAGCTTGAACATATCACTTAACATATCATAATATTCACTTTCCCATCTTGTGGAAAGCAAAATTTGATATTCGTTCTAAGAATATCTACATATATTTTCTTGCCAAGTTGGTAACAGAAGGTTAAACTGTAGTATCTCAATTATTACACTAGACTACATAGATATTTGATAAAATATACAATTCAAATCAATTTTAATATTATTGAGATCACCATAAGTGTCTGTCCAAAGACTTACAAAAAGTATGTTGTGGTAGCCTAAAGTTTAGTACGGCACCTAAATATGTAAATGGAGTTATCACGGCATGCAAGATTGGTGTTATTATTTTTTATATAAAAGGGTTTTATTTAATTTATTTGAGTTTTAAATATGAAGAAATTGGTCACGAGCGAATGCCTACAAAAAACAATTTATGTTACGGAGAAAACTTATTTTTACAGTCTGAAAAATTTATAAGTATCAAGTCGAGTCACTCAAGATCTTTGGGAAATTTTCCCAGAATTTTTATTATTTTTCTTATATTTTTAAATGAATTTTAAAGTTTTATAGAAATATTTACATTTTCAGAAATTACTTAACTTCAATGAATTTTCACAGGGAAATTAGAGCTGCGCAGACTACGAAAATTAGTTTGGTATGTAAAGGGGAAGTAGCTCTATTATGTGTAATTTTTCTAGATTTTTTATTATAGTTTTAAGGTTCTAATTGAGTCCAGAAGTCCGGACGGACTCCGTTTCGACTCCGTTCGGACTTTGTACGGACTCCGTTCCGGCTCCGTACGGACTCTGTACGGGCTCTGGATTGACTCTGGAAGAGCTCTGGAGGGGAAAACTTAGGCACGTGACTAGGAATACTTAAGCGCTTCTCAAACTCGAAATTGAGAGGGGGGACACATCATACAGCTTAATCATTAACCACCACGGTCTCATTTTTTATTACTCAACAAATTAAATAAGTTATAATACCCTTATAACATTTATTATTTATACATAACATTTTAGAAATACAATTCAACAATTTAAATCACACTTCATATAGGGTATCTTTAGAAAGGTCTTCATTGCTGGGACTTGATTATTGCTGTCTCATATAAATTTAAATTATTATAAAAACATAAAAGTCAATCTTTTCAGATCTTTCACTGGTACACCTTAATTGTTGTTATCAGTATTTCTTTTCTCAACAGCTACAATCATTAAATCTCAATAAGCGTTAAATATTTTAGAGTTTCATTATTTTTATCAATCAGATTCAAGTAGACTGGGTAGCTTAGTGATTTAGAATTCCCATTTTGTTAATTTTATTGGAAGGACGGGGTTTTCAGCTAAATCCACACATCTCCTCCAGATTCTGCCTACAGCAAGGTGACTGTAAGAGTTTACCTTACCATAGTTGGCGCCCAACATGGGGTTTTGATTTCTCTAGCTTTCTTTAAAGACTTACTTGGATCAAGAACGTTCTTAGCCTGCAAGAGGCTTATTCTCTGGAACTCTAATTGGATTTTTGTTATTGGCCTGCAAGAGGCTTTTTATTTTAACGGTTGTTAACGCTTTTCTTATGTTTTGGGATGTCTTCAATAGGTCAGCTCACTTGGAGATAATTCAAGTGGATTCTCAATTATTTTCTGTTAATATTACTTTGGAGTGCAAATACGTTATGGACTTTTCTATATGTTTGTTGGATTTACCCTGTTTTTCTATTAAATTTAAAAATGGTGAAAAAGGCAAAATGGGCCAAATTAGGTTGGATAAAGGTTGGAAGGGTATGTTTTATGACCTCCAGCAAGAGGGTAAACTGCAAAAATCTCATCAAAACCAAATTAAAAATCTCGTTATAATTATAACACAAAAAAATAATTTTTGTGAAAATTCTATTATGGACCTCCAGCAAGAGGTTAAACTACAAGTATCTCCTTCTATTATGGACCTCCAGCAAGAGGGTAAACTGCGAAAATCTTATCAAAATCCAATAAAAAATCTCAGTATAATTAAAACTCAAAAAAATAATTTTTGTAAAAATTCAATTCCAGTCCTCCAGCAAGAGGTTAAACTGCCGACTTTCTTTACAGGTGATTTAATGTTGGATAAGGGAAGCAAAGGTGTTGGAAAATCTGTTTATAAATTAGACGAGGGAAAGGAGAAAAGGGTAAAATTTAAAAATGAAATAAAATATTTTTCTAATTTTTCTTATTCTGATTCTGGCGATGAAGAAGATTCATTTGATGAAAGTTTTAATGGCGATACAAAAGAAAATGCTTTACCTCAAGTTAATTTAGATGTGGACACAGCCAAATATAAGAAAGTAGCAAATAAAGTTCGACCTATTAATGAACCGCTACCTGCTGAATTAAATCCACCTTTGAGAAGACCAAGGTTATCAAAAGATCCTTATGAAAGTCCCTTGGTAAAGAATCCGCCTGAATTTTCTGAGACGTCAAGAATCACTTTTGAGAGACTGGGTGTTGTTAATTTTGGACCTGATGGTTGGTTGTCTGGAGAAGAGAAGAAGTTGTTGTTGGATGTGATGGTCAAGCGAGAGAAGGCCATTGCTTTTGTAGAAGAGGAGAGGGGTGTGTTGAAGCATTCCTATGGGGAGCCTTACAAGATTCCTGTGGTATGTCATGAACCGTGGCAGCAGAAACCAATTCCTATTCCGGCTGCATTAAAAGAAGCCTATATTGAAGTTGTCAGAGAACGGATACGCACTGGACTGTATGAGCAATCAACGTCAAGTTATTCTAGTCCGGTATTTTGTATCAAGAAACCGAATGGCAAGCTTAGAGTTGTTCATGATCTTAGGGAATTAAATAGGGTTACAATAAAGGATGCTGGGATACCACCTAGTGCTGAGGAGTTTGTTGAAGCGTTTGCAGGGAGAGTGTGTTATGGTTTGGGAGATATTATGGGTGGATATGATGAGAGAGAGTTACATCCGGACTCAAGACCTCTCACTACATTCGATACACCACTAGGACGTTTACAGTTAACAAGATTACCTCAAGGAGCGACAAATTCAGTTGCAGTTTATCAAGCTCAGATGGCTTGGATCCTTCAAGACGAAATTTCACAATATGCTGGAATATTTATAGATGATGGAGGAATTAAGGGACCAACAACCGACTATGATAACCAGGTGTTGGAAGAGAATCCCGGGATACGCAAATTCATTTGGGAGTTTGCAATTACATTAGAAAGAATCTTGTTTCGAATTGAAGAGGCTGGTTTAACTATTTCAGGTTCAAAATTTTCCTGTTGTGTGCCAGCCTTAGAAATATTAGGCCATGTGGTATGTAGAGAGGGTAGAATTATGTCCAAGAAGAAAGTTAACAAAATTCAGTCCTGGCCAAGACCCAAGAATACAACCGAAGTTAGAGGGTTTTTAGGCGTTTGCGTATATGTTAGAATGTTTATCAAGGACTTTTCTTCATTGGCAGCTCCATTGAGACGGTTAACGAGAAAGGATGCAGACTGGGAGTGAGATGAAGAGTGTGAGAAGGCGTTTGTGAAGTTGAAGGAGGTTGTGGGGAAGGATTTAGTCCTGCACAAGTTGGATTATGGAAAAGAAGCTGGCAGAATTTATTTAGCAGTCGATTCAAGTCAGGTTGCAGCTGGGGCGGTTTTGTCTCAGATGGATAAAGCTGGTTACATCAGGCCAGTTAGGTATGAATATGTAGTATTTACTGAGGTCGAATCAAGATATTCACAACCAAAATTGGAATTATGTGGTGTGGCGAAAATACTGAAGAAACTTCAGCATATTTTGTGTGGGCAACATTTTGAGTTGCAAGTGGATGCAAAATCGTTAATCCAGATGATTAATTCCCCAAGTTTACCGAACGCACCCATGACAAGATGGGTAGCTTTTATTCAACATTTTTCGTTCAATTTAGTTCATAAGCCTGGCAAAACTTTTACTATGCCAGATGGTTTATCAAGGAGACCACCCACTGAAGAAGATTCAGACTCAGAAGAGTTCGATGAAGATATACCTATTATCAAAGCCAGCACTAAAGGAGCTGAAGACTTTCCATACCTCCCCCATGAGGTTAAACTGGCAGGACTATTGTGTTTAGATTATGGTGTTGATGACCTCCACCAAGAGGATAAACTGGAAAATAGTTTTTATGTTAATAAAGGTGTTGGAAAAGGTGTAGATAAATTCGGCAGAGAGGAGGTAGAAGAAGATGTAGTGTATGTAGAGGAAGATGGATTGGTAGTGTGGGATAGTAGAAAATTAAGGAATGGTGTATATGTTGGAGAATTAGAGAATTTAAATAAAAGGGTGGATAAAGAGAAAGAGGTATTTTCAAATACGGTTTACAAAGGATCCAAAGGTTCAGAAGAAAAATGTCGACATAGCTCGATTAAAGATTTATTTAGGGGTCAACGATTATTGGCTCATTCATGTGCAGGTGATATTGGTGATAGAGAAGTCCCTATTGATGTTATATTAATCGATTTTCAAGATGAATTCTGGGGTCAGACTGGTTTTTATTTTTTGTTAGTCAAATATTTGTTGACTTTAGAGAGGCCAGAAGATTGTGAAGACAATGAATGGGATGCTATCAAGAGGAAGTCATCTACGTTTTACCTATCTGGTCGACGTTTAATGAGGAGAAAGTATCCAAATCCTCAAGTAGTTATAACTCAACAGAAGGGGCAAGAATTAGTTTTGAAATCACTGCATGAAGATCTCGGGCATAGAGGCGTTGGAGAAACGTTTAGAAGAACTTCTGATTGATTTTGGTGGCCTGGCATGAAGATGGCTGTTAAACAGTGGGTTCAGTCATGCGAAGAATGTCAAAGACAAAGTTATTTAAGGCCAAAAGAACCTGGACGCGCGACCGGTGAATATACACTCTTTGGGAGAGTTAGTTTAGATACCGTTCATATAAAAGAGGGACGGTATAAATATTTAATAGTGGCCAGAGATGATTTATCTGGTTGGGTAGAGGAAGCGCCTCTTATTAATTTAACTGCCAAAAATGTGGCAGAATTTTTTTTGAATAATTGGGTGTATCGATATGGAGTGATGAAATTGGTGACAGTAGATGGAGGTCCTGAATTTGGGACAGAGTTTAAAGAGGCCGTATTGAAAGTTGGATCAAAGGTTAGGGTAGCAACCCCATATTATCCTGAAGCTGAAGGCATGGTTGAAAGAGGGCATCAAGTTATTAAGGATGCTTTAGTTAAAATGTGTGGGACAAGTGCCGAAAAGTGGAGGCACTATTTACCTTTAGTTTTATTTGCTGATCGAATCACTGCCAAAAGGACTACCGGATTTTCACCTTATGAACTTGTTTTTGGACAGAAAGCAGTTTTACCGGTTGATTTAGAAGCTGAATCATATCTTGGGGTTGACTGGGACACGGTCAAAACTACTGAAGAATTATTGTGTGCAAGAATGATGCAGCTAGAAAAGAAAGAATAATATTTAGAAAAGGCATATTCGCGGATGATGAAGATCCGAAATGAATCAGTTAGATATTGGGATGAGCGGTTGGCACATCGATTAAGGAAACCTTTGAACCCAGGTGATATGGTCTTGGTGTACAATAGGAGTTTGGAAAGCCAGTGGGGAAAGATGTTTGCAGATAGGTGGAATGGACCGTATAAAATCAAGGAGCAAGTTTCCGGCGGTTCATATGTGCTAGAAGAGTTGGATGGAGTAGTATTGAAGAAGAGGGTAGCAGCCGATCAAGTGAAACGGTTCTATCCTAGAGGCACCAGGAGTGCCGAAGTCTTCCTCCGCAATGAGGATAAACTATGACATTTATGAAATTATATGGACAAACTCCGAAATGAGGATAAACTACAATTTTAATGACATTTATCAAATTTTATGGATACCTCCGCAATGAGGATAAACTATGATATTGATGAAATTTTATGGATCCCTCCGCAATGAGGATAAACTATAATACCAACAAAATTTTATGACGACCTCCGCAACGAGGATAAACTATCTTCTTTTTTTATCAAAATACTTTACTATCGTTACACTGTATATGGACAAAAAAACTGTGATGAAACTTAACAAAATGCAAGAAGACCTTCTTTGAAATTTTCGAAAACTTAAAATTCTTAAAATATGGGTGAAGATAGTGTTGGAAAATTTTTAAAATTTATTGGAAGAAGTGTTCACAGGGGAACCTTCTTAATTTAATATTGGCAAGTGTGGGGGTAATTGATGGGCTGGCTGCTCTATACACAATTACCCCATAATGTTCGTTTTTAAAATTTTCCCTGTTTCTAGTTGAATCCTGGCTTTGTCTTTTAATTTTAGGAAGTCCACTAAGGCTATAAACTGGAACAAATCAAGAGACACCGCTCTCAACGCCGGATTCAAGATTTTTTTTATTTTGTTTTTGATTTTTTATGTTAGATTGTGATTTCTTTTCTTTAATATATATTATGAATTAATGTAAAGGTGATGCTCACTGGTGGACTCTAATCATTTTTATAAATTGGAGGGAGCCCACCCAGTGATCATCATTATAAAAATTATCTTCTAAAAACTTTCATTTATTTTCTTTTCTTTTCAATTTCTCAAAATTGTGTAACCCCATCAAGTTGCACTTGGATGTGGGTATGATGTCGAGGGTACGGCTCATCAAATGGCCAGGGGGCATCTTTTAAAATTTTATTTTAAAAAAAAATTTTTTTTATTATTACTTTTTTTATTTTTCTTTTCACATTCGTTTATCTTTCTTTAAAAATTAAATTTTAACTTTTATTTCAAAACTATTTTTTTTTAAAAAAAAAAAAATCTTTTATTTTAAATGGTAAAAAAATAATAATAATAATAAAATAACTAAAAAATAAAAATAAATAAAAATAAAAAATAAAAAAAAAAAAATAATAATAAACGGTATTTTAGTTTTAGGTAGTTTAGATGTTTATATTTTATTTTTCAAACATTATTCAAGAAAGCTACATACCAGGAAGAACACCATCAAGGGTTGTTATCTTTTGAAGAATCGAAATTAGAAAATTTAGAAGAACCTTGATCGATTTCCTGGGATTCGAATCTTATTTCACGGTCACGATAGTGTTGAAGCCAGTTGGCTATTTTGAAAAGGTCTCTTAACAGTTGCTCTCTCATCCAAGATTCTGATCTATCAGAGGGAGGGTATCGTTGGAAATAAGCGATAAGGTTATTAAAATTAGCAAAAAGCTTTTCAGACACTAGGTGAATTTGAACTCTAGGGAAGCTTGGATTAGGTTCTGGTAGTTCATGAGCAGAATATGAAATTGGAGAACCGGTGGACGCTTATCAAATTAAAATATCAGCAAATTAAAAACTGAAGATTAAGAAAATAAAAAGAGACAACTAACCTGTGTCAACACTATCATGATCATAGATAAATGGCTTACTTGGTAATGGAGTGGGATTTTTTATGTTTAGAAAAGGATTTTTTATTTTTGATAGATGAGGAGGACTGGTGTTGGATTTGGTGTTTGAAGTAGATGTTCTGGGCCTTTTGGATGATACAAGAGAAGATAAAGACTTCTGGCTATTATAGGACCTTTTGTGCTTCAAGATGTTGGAAGAAGGAGAAGAATTGTTAGAAGGTTGAAGCATGGCCCTGGGAGCAGCAAGAGTTCTTGGGGGAGTAGCAGCAAGTCTAGATTGGAGAGAAGGACCCAGAGGATTAGGTGATGGAGAAAGATTTAAATAGGCTGATGGAGAAAAAGGTATGGGATCTTTAGAGGTTGATGGAATAGGGGGTGGAGTAGAAGGTGAAGAAGAAGGAAGAGGTTTGCAGAAGGCGGCGAAGCTAGTAGCAGTGATGGGGAAAGAACCACAGTTCAAGCCAGAAAATTTTCTTTTCTTCTCATAGCAGGATAAACAGGCCCTGTTATAAGTGTGCTTTTGCCAGTTAAAAGAGAAGATACATTCCCTATGGGTGAAGGCACAGTATTTGCAAGATTGATCAGCTGAAGCAATGAAGTCAGAAGGTTTCATCTGGTTAGGAGATATTTTTTTGAAGAAGAAAACTTGAAACTAGGATGAAGAAAGCTGGTGGCAAAATCTGGGTTCAAGGATAGATAAGTTGTTAGGTCCACCAAGACCTTAAACTGGACTGTTATCAAGCTGTTGGGTCCACCATGACCTTAAACTGGATTTCTTATCGATTAAATGTTTGGTCCACCATGACTTTAAACTGGCATTTCATTCATTGTTTTAGTCCACTATGACTTTAAACTGGAAAATTAATATCTGCAGGATAATTCAACATTCATTGGACCACTATGGCCTTATACTGGATTACTTGTCGATCAAATGTTTGGTCCACTATGACATTAAACTGGATTATCAAATTTATTCAATCTTTGGTCAAGCCTAGGCCTTACTTAGGAATTTATCAAGTTATTTATGCACCTAAACAATCTTTGGTCCACCAAGACCATAAACTGGCAATCGATTATATGTTTGGTCCACCAAGACTTTAAACTGGAATGTCAATCTTGTTTGGATAACTCAATTCAATCTTTTAATTTATCACTGTCCACTAAGACTCTAAACTGGTTATTCAATTATTTCTGGAATTGGGTGCTGATAGCTTTAGGAGGTTAAAATTTTAGGTGGTGATGATGCTAAAGAAAGCATAATGGTTAATTAGGTAAAATTTGTGGCGCTTTAACATGGTCTAAAGTTAATATTATTATTGGAAACCTGGCAAAAGTATTTTATGGGTTTGCTGTATAGCAAAGTTTGAAAATTGTGATGAAGGAATCAGAAGTTAGGATGGTAGTTGGATTTTAGGGAATGATTTTTTTTAGTGCCTCATAGTTAGGCCATTTTTTTTTGGTGTGAAGCTTGGAGGACCTTATGGCGAGATTGGAATCATAGAATTCGGCTCAGTGGGGGGCCCTATGAGGTTGGAATCAGGAGTATTCGGCTCATAGGAAGATCCACTCTCTCAATGCTGTGACAAGAAGGAAGACTGGTATATGGGAGTCTGAAGGGATTCAAACCTTGCTCTCAGTAGTGGAATCACCACAAGATTTATATTATATTATGTTATATCAAGCCAGAGAAGAAGAAAGAACATTTTTATTATAAAGAATTAAAAGAAGACCAGCTAAAACAAATTTTTCAAATTATTTTATTAGAAAAGATAATTCTTTTGGAATTGCTCAACCACTTATGCAAAGTTTTAAGAATGAGGACATTCTCTATTGGAGGGAGGATGTGGTAGCCTAAAGTTTAGTACGGCACCTAAATATGTAAATGGAGCTATCACGGCATGCAAGATTGGTGTTATTATTTTTTATATAAAAGGGTTTTATTTAATTTATTTGAGTTTTAAATATGAAGAAATTGGTCACGAGAGAATGCCTACACAAAAACAAAGTATGTTACGGAGAAAACTTATTTTTACGGTCTGAAAAATTTATAAGTATCAAGTCGAGTCACTCAAGAGCCTTGGGAAATTTTCCCAGAATTTTTATTATTTTTCTTATATTTTTAAATGAATTTTAAAGTTTTATAGAAATATTTATGTTTTCAGAAATTACTTAACTTCAATGAATTTTAACAGGGAAATTAGAGCTGCGCAGACTACGAAAATTAGTTTGGTATGTAAAGAGGAAGTAGCTCTATTATGTGTAATTTTTCTAGATTTTTTATTATAGTTTTAAGATTCTAATTGAGTCCGGAAGTCCGGACAGACTCAGTTTCGACTCCGTTCGGACTCCGTACGGACAGACTCCATTTCGACTCCGTTCGGACTCCGTACGGACTCCGTTCCGGCTCCGGATTGACTCTGGAAGAGCTCTGGAGGGGAAAACTTAGGCACGTGACTAGGAATACTTAAGCGCTTCTCAAACTCGAAATTGAGAGGGGGGACAAATCATACAGCTTAATCATTAACCACCACGGTCTCATTTTTTATTACTCAACAAATTAAATAAGTTATAATACCCTTATAACATTTATTATTTATACATAACATTTTAGAAATACAATTCAACAATTTAAATCACACTTCATATAGGGTATCTTTAGAAAGGTCTTCATTGCTGGGACTTGATTATTGCTGTCTCATATAAATTTAAATTATTATAAAAACATAAAAGTCAATCTTTTCAGATCTTTCACTGGTACACCTTAATTGTTGTTATCAGTATTTCTTTCTCAACAGCCACTTTCATTAAATCTCAATAAGCGTTAATTATTTTAGAGTTTCATTATTTTTATCAATCAGATTCAAGTAGACTGGGTAGCTTAGTGATTTAGAATTCCCATTTTGTTAATTTTATTGGAAGGACGGGGTTTTCAGCTAAATCCACACATCTCCTCCGGATTCTGCTTACAGCAAGGCGACTGTAAGAGTTTACCTTACCATAATGTTAGTATCAAGACATCGTTCTAGGTAGTAGTTTCAATTTGGATTTTGAACTGACATCTAAAGCATTTTACTATTAGACAGAAACATAAATAAGTGTAATAAGAGTGAAATTATTCTATTTTGTGATTATAATGTAACAATAAAGCACATTTTTATTGAGAAAATTTTTCTTCCTCCACAAACCAAAATTTACTCTATAGGCTCAACATTTATTTTTAAGCCATATTATTCATTTCAGTTATCATTGATTTACTTCCAATATTTATTAAAAAGATAATAATAATACATGTGAAAGAATTATGAGCTTAGCATAGCATATGCTAAAAAGTTATTTTGTCGTTTTATTCAAAACTGATTATTCATTTTTTGCTTCAATTCATCTTTTAACAACCACTATCTTCAGATACTATTCTTACTTGATATGTCAAGTCTCAGATGTGTTGGACAGTTCTCAATAACAATTGATCAAATTTATATGAATGTAATTTCAAGATTTCAAAACTCACCGACCCCCATGATTTTACAGCGAGGCCATTCGAATGTTCATATTTTTGGACTATTTGAAGAAAGAAAACCAACCCTTGTCGGTAATCTTTCTCAAGTGCAGAGTCAGCAAATTGGACCACTATTGGGTGAAATTGGCTCTGGATCTCACCATTTAAACCAAAGAAGTGCCTTGAATCCTATGAAGCCTTTCTATTTTCATGCTTACTTGGTTCCAGTTTTTGGTAATCAGTATAAACTTTGGGGATGCCTCTTTTCTTCAAGTACACTAATCAGTCTTGCTAAAGAAGCATTTTCTTCTGCACAAATCGATATATGTCCAATCCTGAACTACGACTCCACTATATTTTTTAATATCCCGCATGTAATTTTTGAAGGCTCTTTCCAAATATCTCAGAGTACTCAAGATTGGAAAGCTGATCAACTTATCCGAGGAATCAAAACAGTTCTCAAAACACATCAACTTCAAGCAATAAATTTTATGATTGACAATGAACAAATGTTAAAGGAAAAGTTGGATATCATGTGGAGGCACCAGGACCACCATTGGCTTAGAACTGGATTTGATGACTATAAAGATCAGTTTCCTAACAATCAATTAACGCCTGAAGGAAACGGGTCAATACTTGCTGATAATATGGGTTTGGGAAAGACACTTTCAACTCTTTCTCTTATAAGTGCAACTCAAGGTGAAGCAAGACAATTCCAGGTATCAGAAAATCAAGAAGGTATTAATCGGAGTTCAGCCACACTGATTATATGCCCCCTGGCAACACTATCAAATTGGATCAATGAAATAAGTGTGCACTTTGAAGATAATGCGCTTCCTTTCAAGGTTCCTTATGGGAAGGATTGTCAAAATACTAATGTCAATGAGCTACAGGACACTGCTATTGTTTTAACGACCTATGAAATAGCTAGCCCAACGATGTCAAAAAATCAAAGCCAAAAAAAGATACCGGTGACTCAAATGCTCTTTTGGTATAGAGTTGTTTTAGATGAAGCTCAGTTAGTGCCCATTTCTATATCTAAAACTTAAAACTTAATTTTTATAATCAATTTTTATAAATATTCTTTTAGTTACATTAAAAATCCTTACTCGCAGAGGGCTCAAACAATATTTGACTTGGAATCCCAACACCGACTATGCTTGACTGGAACTCCACTTCAGAACAGGCCCACTGACCTTCAAAGTCTCATATTTTTTCTTAGAATCGAAAAGTGGCAAGAAGACTGGTTATTGAAGAATTTCCTTTTTCCAGGTTTGCAAAAAGGAAAGGCTAATTCTATTAAATCAATCAATCACTTAATGAAAGTCATAAGCCTACGTAGAACAAAGGATGCAATTTTGTCTCTTCCAAAAAAGATTCAAAGGGGGTTATCGGTTCAATTAGAAGATCCATGGAGGTCTAAACTTGATGTGCTTCAAGAAGGATTCACTGAGCGATATGGGCCCTCCAGAAGCACTGACTTCCCTTTGGACTCATCTGAGTTTCTAAGAGAGCTGATGATTTTAAGAAAATTCTGCAACCATCCAATCTACCAAAATCTGGATGAAACTCCAACTTTTGATTTCACCTGGCAGCATTCCGCAAAGATTTGTCATCTTATAGGCCACTTAAAAAACTTTTTGTCTGGTGAAAGGGGTATAAATTTTCCAAAAGCTGTTATATTCTCCAACTTTGCAGACTTTTTGCAGATGTAAGTGATTCTATAATGAATTGTTTTACAAAATTGTGTTGGCTTATTAAAAACAATTTTCTAATATTTCAAAAGAGAATAAAAATGGCTTTAGATGACTACAATATTAGGTATACCCAGCTTACGGGTGAACTCAGCAGGACAAAGCGAGACAAAAATATGCATGAATTCCATTTTAATAAAAATTGCCAAGTTTTGGTAGGAACGATTCAGGCTGCAGGAGTGGGTATAGATCTCAGGTGTGCTCAAAATGTATATATAATGGTGAGCTCAATGTCTTTTATTTCATATTAAGAACAAAAATATTAAATTTTTTATATGTTCAATGTTGAAATAGGAGCCAAATTGGAATCCAGCAGTTGAGCAACAGGCTGTTGATCGGCTGTATAGAATGGGGCAGCAAAATGAAGTAAATGTTTTGAATTATTTTGTACAAGGAAGTATAGAGTTCAGCATGTATAAGATTCAAAGGAAAAAATGGAGCTAACAATGTAAGCCAAATTTCATTTCTATAAATTTTAATGATAATAGTAATCATTAAAATTATGTTTTTGTTTTTAAGGCTAAGTGTCCCAAACAGTGGAAATGAGGAGTATGAGTGTGCAAACCTATTATTAAGGGAGTTTGTCAATCACTCACATTAGAGGAAGAAATAATTTCAAGGAGAGCAGGTAAATTTATGGGATTTTGAGGATTTAAAAGTCTGAGTTGTTGAGGATTTAGAGATGCAAGATATAAGGGAGAATAACAGTCATTCAGCAAACCCCGGGGGACATGAGAAGGATTAAGGTTAGGGGATAATGTTGAAACCAAACTGATTCTTTTGTACAAGGCCAAGTCCTTTAGCACACTTCCAGAGTAGGTTGAATTATCTTGAATATCAAAGTGTTGTTGGTCAAGATATTGTGCAACTTTAGAAAAATCTTCAGACCTCCATTGCATTAAGATACGTCTTAACAATCCATCATTATCAATTTCGGTGTCTGAACAACACTTGATGTTTGTGAAAAGGTTGTGATAAGTTTCACAATGTGGAAGTTGTTTAAGAAGTTTAGTTCGGTTAACTGAATTCTAAAAATCTTTGTTATTTGAAATAAAGGTCATAAATAAAAACGGTTGAAAAAAAAGGGATTTTCATACTTTTTTTTATATTCTATATTTATGCTTTCTCACTTTGATTATTTCTTGAGAGCTATGAGAATCCTTCCCAAGTCTTAATCTATCAGCATGACCTAAAAACCAATGGTGAAGAACTCCTATTTGATTTGAGAAGCTAATTTGAGTTGAGTCAATTGGATATGCAATCAAATTATTGGTTTTTAAGGCATTGTCCCAGTGTTTAATGAGAATATTTGCCAAGACCTGGTTCCATTTGTCAAACCAATCTAGGTTCCAAGAGAAAGTTGATCCTGGGAAACCACACATGCGAAGGTGCTCAATAAAAGATTCACGGAAAATTGTTGGAAACTTTTCCGAAACCGCTGAATTTTATTCTGGATGAGGTAGTTCAAAGGCAATGTTGCAAGAATTCATGTCGAATGATGAAAATCTGTCTAATTGCTCTTCAGTAGGGTTTTGTTTACATCCATTTGATTCTGGTGAAATATCCAAAAGTGAACAACAAAAATTGTGTATAGATCTACAAAAGTGAGAATTGAATGGAGGCAAAGTCTCATTAAAAATTCTATTAAGTGTTCTTGTGTTTGTGGGCAGGTTTCCATGAGGAAAGTAAGAGCTACTAGGGTTCATAAATAATTAGATTAAGAAAGTGTTCAATTAAATTAAACAAAGAGGAAGGATAAATTGTTGAGATCCAAAACTTTATGATCAAAGTTGATTTAAGGAGAAATATCACAAAAATTAAGAATAAGAAATATTTCAACTTTATGGAATTATAATATGCATAAATTATATTTTTATATGCAACTTGAACTCAAAAGGAATGGTATAAAATAAAGAGAATGATTATGTGATAAAAGCAGACTCATTTAAGAAACGGATTTTTTTTCTTTTCAAAAAATTCTTCCACAAAAATAATTTGTTAAATGTGAGGCTATGTTCATTTTTTGATTACCAAAAAATTATTTTTGGTCCAATATGATAGTAATACATATTCTATTGAGTAATTTTTTTCAACCTGAATAAATAGACTAGAGTGTCACTTCATCACATTTATGTATGAAAAGTTATACAAGGTTTCAGCTTTTATGTAATTCTTTAACGTTTACACTTTTGTAGCATCTATTATTTGAGTATTTTTGATTTTTTCTTTATATAAAATTCTACCTAGTACAGACCAATTTTCAAAGTGAAAGAAATATGTTTGTGATTGTTTTTTACAAAATATTAACCTTATTTTTGGGTTTAACTTTGATTTTTGGGGTAATTTTTTAAATAATTATGTTAAAAATATGGATTACTTTTCTTATAGTCCATAACTAAGAATTTTTATCAAAATCAAATAATTATAGGGTAGTTAGATATAACTCAGAAGGAATTTGATAGAAAAATAATTAGGATGCTTGTGCGTACAACAGAATTTTTTCTATGATAGAAAATATTCTGATAAACATGCATGCATTGTTGTACAAATGCAGAGAGTATACAGAATACAAATAAAGTAGACTGCATAACTTTAAATTAATATATAATTTATCTGATTAAAAATTAAACATTTAAACTTAAATGATTTCAACACATATTCCATCATATTCTTTTGATAAAAAAATGTAGCTTTTATTAGCTAGTGCCTTTCAAAAAAAGGAATACCTTCAATCGGTAACTTCGAATAGCTAACTTATTCCTACAATTATCACAATTACAATGCCTCCATTTTTTCATGTATGTCAATGTCAAGATCTTGGATGTGTCAATAGAAAGTATCAAACTTCTTCTGGGTCCTTTGAAGTTGGTATGGCTTTCAAAAGCTCTAATTCTTATGCAAAACATCAAGAGGAAAGAAATAGGAAGGCCCAGATGGTTATTTCTTCCAACAATCCACTTAACATTGGAAGTTCCAGCTCAACAGAAACAGTAAGCTGTATATCTATAGTTCAATGTGAGAATAAAAGTCTTTATGATGTTTCACTGATTTATTACATAGGGGCAGTTGCTATTGGGGGCAGAAGTATCTTCAACAGTCTCTAGAAACTCAAATCTTGGGGAACGGTATAGCCAAATAATTATGTGGCAGGCAGCAAAGCTTTCTCTTATTCATCATTTGAGCAAAGAAGGTTGTACTCAATTTTTGGATGAAGAAATTAAGAAGCTCAAACTTCTAGGTGATAGTGGAATACTGGATTCTGAAAGCATTGTCCGCCTGGTCCCACGCTCGATAGATACAGTTTTTAGTCGATTAAAGCTCAATCAATCATTTTTCACTAAAACATGCTGTCCTAAATGCTTTGCTCTTTATGAGTATAACTCTGAATCTCAACCATCTATACTATGTTGCAATCAACCGTTTCTTTCATCATCAAAGCGCTATTTAAAAATGTTTGGAGCAGGACAAATTGCAGTTAAATGTGATGAAAGGCTGTATTTGATGGAGGAACATCAAGAACATGTAAAATACTTATCTCTTAAAACATTTCATCACCATTCTTTTATTGACTGGCTTAAGGAAAAGATCAAACTGTTAAAATTTGAGCTTCTGATTGAGAAGAAAACCCCTGTGGCAGAACGTGTAGAGTGTGATTTGATGAAGGATGTTTGTGATGGTTCAATTTGGAAAAACTTTCCCATAACCACTCCAGCTCTGGATAGCAATGATGACGAATATACGATAACTTCAGGCAACTTAATGTTTACTTTATATGTCGACTGGTTTAGGCTTGGTGGCAATAGCATTGGAGGTCATCAGAAGTCTGTAGGCAATATTATGATGGTGTGTATGAACCTACCTCAAGAAGATAGATACAAAATGGAAAATCTTTTTTTGTATGCTATTATACCTGAACCAACAGAACCCACAAGTGAACAGCTTAATCACCTTCTAAAACCACTGGTTAATGATCTACAAACTCTATGGGATGGTATATTGATTGAAAAGACACATCTTTATCCACGAGGCCGGAAATTAAGAGTTGCATTGTTCTCTTTGATAGGTGACATTCCTGCAATACAAAAATTGGCTGGCTTTTCGAGTCACTCTGAAAAAATTTTCTGCTCTTTCTTTAATATCTCTAAAGATGAAATTAGTGAAAAGAATGTGGGAAATTTTTCATTACGGAATCATGAGGATCATATGTGCTGGGCAACAAAGTGGAAAAATTCTAAGTCACATTGGGAGCGTGTATCAATTGTTCAAAATCATGGGGTACGATGGAGTGAGCTGAATAACCTTGAATATTGGCGTCCAACTGAATATTGCTCAATTGATGTTATGCATTCACATATGCTTGGCAACCTAAAAGATCACAGTCTAAGCTATTTTCAAATCCAAAATGCAGCAAAATATCTAGAAAGAAAGCTGGGAAAGGATAAAAATTGGCATGTAAGAGAAGAAGATGATGATTTCTTTTCTGATACTTCACTGCACAAACATTCGAAAAAACGTAGAAGTAGCTTAAGCACCACGAATAATGATGATGATGATACAGGACACACGAGACAGCACAAGAGGCAAAGACGTACGAGTTCAAGACAGTCATCAAGTCATCATGGACTAGATAATGAAGGATTGGGAACAAATCAATCAAGAAGCCAGAGTAGGTCATCCAGCTCCAAATTTATTCCTCCATATAGCGATTTGGACTCAATACAGTCTCACAGCAGTGACAGTAGGAATTCATTGTATAACTTAAGGCAAAGAAGCATTAGCATATCACAGAGTGAAGGATCTCACTCATCAAATGAGACAGCTAGAGATGAAGAAAATAAAAGGAAAGGTAAGGAGAAAGAAAATGAAGGTAGTAGTAATCCACGAATCACAGCAGCAGAGCTACAGGTTGTATGGAAGATGATTGATCAAGTAAGAAGACCTTCCTGGCTAACACGAGTTCCAAAATCAGTAGGATCTAAAAAGGCAGGATCCCTCAAGGCAGCAGAATGGCACATGCTGTATACTCTCTACTTCCCTTTGTCACTTATACCCCTTTGGTTTGAAAAATTTAAAGAATCTGAATCTTCAGCTTCCTCAGCTGATAAACCAAGAGAATATTATCTTCTCAAGTCACTTGTAACATTATGCTCGATCACCAATTTTTTGACATTAAAAAATATACAGACTAATGAGCTTAAAGATCTAGATCAATTTCAGTTAGAGTATCGTAAGTGCCTTGAAGAGGGTTGGAAGAATATTAATGCAAAGCCAAATCTGCATATCACTCAACATTATCCTGAAATGATAAAGCGTCTTGGTCCACCATCAGGTACAGCTACTTGGTCTGGAGAGCGGGTGAATCATATATTATCTGAAATTCCAAACAATCACCATCCACGTATGTAATATTTGTAAGCAATGATTTAAAAACTCAGCTGTGCTAATTTATTAATATTTACCACAGGAGAGATACCGCTAACAATGCTCAAACATTGGTATTGGAAGTCTAGGGTATTAGATCTTGGTGAAGCTGAAGATAATGATCAATGTGAGACTAAAAAAATCCATATTGATCTCGATAAACAAAACAAATGGATCCATCTAAGTATGGCATTATTTACTAAATGGGTAAGGGCACAAATGGGAAAAGAAACTTCAAGACGGGCTTTGAAACCATCGGAGAAAAGTGGGGATCGGGTAGTTGAAAATGTAGCAAGCATATTGATACATGGAAAGAGGTTTACTAGTTACCATCGACACATTGCTAATTCAACAATTGAATTCTACTATGGAAAAGATAGCCAGTTTGGGCAAATTGATGATCTTTTCAGATCAAAGGAAGAGAATGATCAAATATATTTAATAGTAAGTCCTTTCAAAGAGCTCCATCCAGAAGAAACATCAAAGGATCCCTATGAGCTTTTCCCACAAGTGCATTGTCGGTTAGTAAGAGTATCCAAAGCAACTCAAATTGTGATTAAGAAAGATGCAATAATTGGACATGCAGCTACTGTCGAGCACAAAAAAGGAATATTTGGAATCAAAGACGAGGTTGTCACTGCCATTGGACTGCAGACAGTAGTGAGTGACAAAAATTAATCAAATTTATTTTCTGTTGACTAACATCTTTGTGTTAATTTGGGATTGGGGAAATTTGTAGGATTGGTGATATTTGTAAATGGTGAAAGAAATAATTCAATGCTTGATTAAAAAATGCAATGCATCCAACTTACCTTATCATAAATCAGTGAACAATTACTTTGGTTGCTTTTATTGCAAGAGAACCCATGCTTTCAATGAGTCATTTTTATCTTAAATGTAAGAATGAAAGAAATAAAATCATGATAATGAGAAATATGATAAAATTTTTACTTAATTAATGATCTTCTTGCTCATTCATCTACTATAAATAGTTTGACCTTCCAACTTTAGCTGATAGCTATATATTATTCACTTTATTTTTCGAGAAGAGAACATACACGTTTACAAGACTATATACATAGTATCTTTTTTTACTTTAGCTTTGATAGGTATAAATTTTAACAACTGATTATTTTTATTTTATTTTATTTTATTTTATTACAGTTCATTATGGATGATAATTTTGAAGGGATGTCTGTTGACCCAACCGATTCTGATTGTTTTCCGCCTCAACATACTAATACTGGAAATACTACACCACCACCCTCTGCTGATCCACCTCCAGATGCATCTCAATCTGTACCACCTAATCCTAACCCACCACCTAATCCCAATCCAGGTGAAGAGTCTCATTCAGAACCGAGAAATTTTAATCCCAATCATCCTTCTGCTTCTGAAAGTGCTGATCAGCAAGGAAGAGATTGGGCTAGTGAAGTATTGAGGGAATTTTTCGGAGACCAATCATCATCTGCTCAGCCTAACCAAGGAGCAAGCACAAGTGGAGCAGGTAAGTCAAATTTGTAGTGTATTCTTTTATTGAAAAATAACCAATTTAATTAACTTATTTGAATTGTTAGTGAATCCCTCAATCATTATGGGTATCAGTGATTACCACAGACTCAATTCAGCAGAGTCTCATGAGCAAGAACGGGGGTTAAGGGCTGTAAGAGGCTTAGTTAGAAGGAATGATGTTCCCAGGAGCTCGGACAGTCTAAATAGAAATATTTACCACTTTCTGAAGTATTGTCTTGGGGGACCAACACAAATAACAAAATATCCTGCCAGCCCAACACCTTTGGAGATTGAAAATTGGAAAGCTTGGAACCAATTCAAACTAAAAACCATTCAAAATGTCCTAACCCAAGTCCAATCTTCTAACCGTGCCAAATCTGCAGCTGATTGACAATTTCTGATAACCAATTATATAGCCTTCTTGCGATCCAAAATTTGACTACCCAAATTTTTTCCAGCACCTGAGCCTCAAGGACTAAAAGGAGGAGCACCGATCCCACTTTCTGTCAAAAGAAACTTAGAGCGTGAATTGCAAGAAAAAGGTTTTCAGAAATTTGTGTTTGATTGGACTTGCCGTGATTTTTCAGAATCAACTTGGAATCAAGTCATGGGAAGCATAGTATGCGACCACTGTACCAGATGGCTCACCACCTTGAATACAATCGATCAGTCAAAGCTTCAGTTCACTCAATGTGTTATTGAGAAATGGGTAGTTAATAAGGGGAAGGAGATGATAAGGTTGTTTGGGCAAGAAGAGGAAAGGGTAGCAAGAGAAAAGATTGAAAAGAGGGCAAGGGCACAAGTAAAACGTTATCGGACCAAGGTAAGTTTTTTATTTGACTTTGCTTTTTGTTATTATGAAGCTGATTTAGTTGGAATTAAGATTGCTAGTGCACGCTACAAGTTAGCAAGAGATCTCTGCAGTGATGTGCCAGGTTTTGTTGTGCTTTTTCATGATACTAGGTGCATCTCTGATATTGAGGAAGGCCCAGCACCAGCCCCAACTGCACCTATCCAAGCTATTCCTGGATGGAGAAATCCTGAACTCAATGATTTGTTTAAAAAAATGGATAAGATGACAAAGGACTTAGCCCATACACCAGCTCAAAGAAAATCAGCATTAAAAACATAATCACGGTCATCAGAAAGGACAGTTGCACAAAATGGTATATTCAATGTTCCCAAATACCTCCCCAAGAATTGCTATTCAGCAAAATTTTTGCAAGGATTATCTGTGAATGAACGTGAGTCAATTGGGGTTGGAGCTGATATTGATCTGATAAAGATTAGGGAATCAATTAATAGAGCATCAACATCATCATAACTTAGGTATAACGGTGATCTTCTGTGTAATATAGCTATCTTATATTGAATTTTATGTAATCTGTTTTTTTTCAAAGCAGCTTGGTAAATGTTATAAAGTGATATTGAGAGAGAGTAACATTTTATTTAAGAAAAACAAATAATGTATGAGATATAAAAATGTATTTTCAACAAATTGATGGTCCATACCTCTTTATGTCACATTTATGTATCCATATTAATTTCAATCGAATTTAATGTTGACCAATACATAGTGAATACACGCTATGCCACTTATACTTGCCAGGCATTTCTACCATTAAATATGCCAGTATCAAAAATTAATTTTGATCAAAATTAATGAGCATGATAATCATGAATTTCTGGAGTCAACTGCTTATTTTTATGCATGGTGCCTTGCCAACATTAATTTCGATTGAAATTACTTTTGATACTGGCATATTGCATGGTGTCTATTCCTGGAAAGTGTAAGTGGCATAGTGTGTATTCATTACGTATTGGTCAACATTAATTTCAATAGAATTTAATATTGACATTTTCATATTGAACCCAAACCAGCAACTGACCCAAAAAATTCTTCATAAAACTGCTCATTAATTTCGATCGAAATTAGTGAGCACCATATACATATTGAATGGTAGTTATATCTGGTGTGTGTAAGTTGTAAAGCTTGTGTTCAATGTTTATTGGTCAACATTAATTTTGATTGAAATTAATATTAATGTGTAAATGATATTTACATGCTCAATATGCATTGTAATGTGTTTACTTAAGAATAGAGTGCCCTACTTTTCATCTTACATAAAAATGCTTGGTGGCATGTCAAATTCAATTTTTATTAAAATTAATGTTGACATGTTACCATGCATAACAGTAAGAAACTGACTGAATAAATTGATGATAATCATGAACCTTAATTTCAATCGAAATTAATGTTGCCAAGTGCAGATTGAAAAAAAGCTATGCCACTTACACTAGCCAGGCATATTTACTATTTATTATGTATTGTTCAACATTAATTTTTATAGAAATTAATATGGATATGTAAATTTTATATTTACCCTCAACATGTATAGTAAATTTCAATACTTAAAAATACTTGCCGTCCTTTACATGTCATGCAAAAAAGCATTATATCATTTCAACATTAATTTTGATCAAAATTAATGTTGGCATGCCATTATGCATTGAAACAACTAACTGACTGAAAAAGTTCATGATCAAAATGCTCATTAATTTTGATCAAAATTAATGTTGACCAATACATATTGAATATAAGTAATCTCCGCTTACTCAGACCAGATATAACTACCATTCAATATGTATATGGTCAGCCTTAATTTCGATCGAAATTAATGGGAAGTTTTATGAAGAATCTTCTGGGTTGTTTTCTGGCTTGGGTTCAATATGCAAATGTCAACATTAAATTCGATCGAAATTAATGTTGACCAATACATAATGAATACACACTATGCCACTTACACTTTCCAGGCATATATACATGCAATATGCCAGTATCAAAAGTAATTTCGATCGAAATTAATGTTGGCAAGGCACCATGCATAAAAATAAGCAGTTGACTCCAGAAATTCATGATTATCAAGCTCATTAATTTCGATCAAAATTAATTTTTGATACTGGCATATTTAATGGTAGCTATGCCTGGCAAGTGTAAGTGGCATAGCATGTATTCATTATGTATTAGTCAACATTAATTTCGATCGAAATTAATATGGACATGGACTATGCATAAAATTCCTATAAGTATAGGTAAGCTAAGCAGTTAGATAAACTGGTTTGATCAAGTACACCATATAAAAATTGATGTTTTAATGCCTTGGTTAATTTCGATCAAAATTAATTTTAAGCCATGCATGTTGAATTTTATCTATGTCTGTGTAGTCCATGTGAAATGGCTTGTATTCAATATGCAGGGGTCTATATTAATTTCGATCGAAATTATGAGGTTCATTGCCTCATAAATTTGATGGTTTCTGTCAGTGTTTCATGCATGGTGCCATATGATACTTGTTGATTCCTATCAAAATTAATTTCAACACCAATATATTGAATACAAACCATGGCACTTACAGTACTTGGTCATAGCTAAAATTCAATATGCTAGTCTCAAAATTAATTTCGATAGAAATTAATCAGGATCCATGAAGTTTATCAATAGTGTATGAGTTAAGTTTCAAGTCATATGTTTCATCATTTTCTTGCACCCATTTCTAGGTTATCTCAACAATTTTTTTCAAGTTTTATTATATTAATAAAAACTGTGGTAAGTTGTGAAAAATTAGCTAATCCAAATCTCAAATTGAATATTAATATTTTAATAATTTTGAATGTTGCTTAAGGTATTTCATTGGGTGATTCATAATAATATTTTATCAACTTAGTAGTCCTATAACTTTTGAAAAGTAACAATATTGGTATATTTAGGGACAACAATGCAATATCTTGTGCAGACTAAGATATATTGCAAAATAAAACTATTCAATTTTTTTTCCCTTAGTTGTATCCAAGTTTATCAAAGGTTTGGTCATGGTGCCCACACCCTAGCCTGACACTCCTCCTGTCACTTAAAAAACAAATTCTTATCTTAAATTCTAATGTTACCAATTTTATATTTATAATTCATTTCTTGTTTGATGAGGCATATCAGTATATATGTGAATCTTGCATTGTCATCTGAAAGTAAATTTAACAAATATTCATAAAGGATTATCCTTTTTTTTCATATAATGTACTAATTAAGTGTATCTCCATTTTTTAGGAGTAAATTCTAATTTAAAAAATTATGTATTTACCCGTGGCAATTTGCATATGGGATATACATTTGTTATTATTTGTTTTTCACACTAAAAGTCCCCAAAGAATTACTAGTATTTTCTGTTAGCTACATCAAATTTCGCTTCAATATAAACAGATTGTGATTTAGCATGTTACTCAGTTTATCCCACTATGAATAATACATGTTAAAAAAAGCTCAAATAATATAAAATCCCCCTCTTTATGTTTTCTGTTTCTTTCATCCTCACTTTAATTTTAATCTTATTCAATTTTTTATCCTATTAAATTATCAACTTCAATTTTCTAGAATAGAGTTTCTTATAATTATTCATCATATTACATCATAATTTTTTGATATCAAATACTTTTTTTTAATATTCATTAATCAATATGTCTAGTATACAAAATCCTACACCTCCACTTTGTATGTATATCATGTTCCTCTCTCTTAATTTATATATTTCACTTATGTTCTATATCTTTTTTTTCAAAAATTTGATTTTCCAGCACCTGAATGTGTTTCATCCCACTCTCTGATTGATACTCGCTTTGAAGCTTTTGAGCTTGCACCATGTCTGCCACATGGCATGGCACCTAACCCTCCTGTACTTAGCAATGAGAGGCAGGAAATAACGAGAGTTCAGTATCACAACTTACTTGAATTGGCTAGAGATAAAACAGAAGAGCTTGTCAAGATCCTTAACAATAATCCTTCTCCTTCATATTTATCTAACCCTTGTAATGACTTACTCCAATATGTGAAAAGCCTTGATAAATGTATGTTCATCACCTTTTTTGTCTCCTTTTAAATTAGTAGATAAGATTATTAATATTTTTTTTTCTTCATATATATTTGTAGCTTATGAGGAGGGTATGATTCCTCCTGATGAAGTCATTGTCATTAGGGATGATGATGAGACAGATGAACCATCAGCTTCAACTCATGCTTCAACTTCTAAGGAAAATCTTGAAACACCTGTTATCCGCTCCAAGAAAAAGAGATTATCCCAAGGCTCCTCTTTTGTTCGACGTATTAAACCGGCTTCTGCTAATAAATTTTCTGATGTATCAAATAATAAATCTCAAAAAAAAAGCAAAGGTTTTGATAATGAGTATATTCTTGTTTCCTTTTTTTTATTGTTATTCTTTTATCTTTAAAATTCTATCATATATCTCTTTTATTGCTTACATATTGTACTTTTTATCTTTCTTTTGATATTTTTTACCAGAAACTCACCTGCTGTAGATTGTTCCATCCATAAACGCCCTCTCCCTGATGAAGATGATGAAAAGAGCGATGAAAATAGCGATGATCAACTGTCAGAATCTGAAGCTATGCTTGTTCATCAAAAAAAGCAAAGTTTAAAATCTTCTTCAAGACATGTTGATATGTTTGATAAAGATGATGATTCAAACAGCTCATCACCAAATTCCTTCATTTCTAAGAAGCAATACCCATCACCTCCTAAATTACCTACTTTGACCTCTTTGAAAGCTTCTCTACCAATGAAATCAACTCCAATCAAGATATCGAAAAAACCTCTAACTTATTCACCCTCAGTTCTAAAAGAATCTGATTTGCAGGAGGAATTCTGTAAAATTCATAATTTTTATAAAGGTAGAATCAGCACGGCAAAGGTCCTCAGGTCGTGGTTGGAAATTGTTACTCTCCTCGAATTACGCTCTTCTACTTCTTCCCAAGAACCCATGTCAAATATTCCAATGTTTACTTTTCATTGGGAAAAATCTTGTGGAGAAGATTGGCTTTCAAAACTTACTGAGTTATGTAAGTTACCATAATTTTTATTTTTGACTTTTGTTCTTTTACTTATTTTTTTTTCCTTTTGTAGCAAATATTTTTTTAGAGATTGATAGCTCACAGCTATGGGTACTCAATAATATTGATTTCAAAAAAATGGAAGATTTATGTGATCCTGATGGTTTAAATACTGAAATTCTTTCCTCAACAAAGAAAACGGATCACCCTGAATCCAATCTTATCCGAATGCTCATGAGATTAATGATCCCAAGTGACCACTGCCGTTCTTCATGGGTATCTCTTATATCATCTTCACTTTATCTGACCACACATGAATTCAGCCAGCTTCCATCACATCAAAACATTAACTCAGATTTTCCAATTGAACGTGGTCTTCAGCTTCTAGCTCACCTTTCAAATCTGAAGAGTCCGATTTCTGATGGCTTAGAAGTTGGTCCCACTGCACTTCAAACCCGTGATATATCAATGTCAACTCTTCTTCAAATCAGCAATATTATCATTGATATAATTATGTCAATTATCATTCTTAAATCAAAATATTGTGCTGCAACAATATCAAGTGGCAAGACTAGTGAAGCTCAACAATCAAGTGAGAAAAACAAAAATACTGAACTGACTATAATGAGAGAGAAACAAAAGGCTGCACTAAACAAAATAAATTCTGAATACTCCCACCACCGATATCAATCTTTCACATTCTATATAATTGATGGTGTCTGTGGTTTATTTCTGAGCTCTCAAGATCATAGATTGGCTTCAGTAGCTGATTGCTTGGAGGTAATATCAGAAGTTAAGTTTCTTAATTTACATGAAAAAAAAATCATTTGATGGAAGAAATAATTTGGAAAAATTTAAATAACTATATTTTAACATTAATAAAACCTTTTATAGGCAAGTGTGATCCATTTCCTTTAAAATTTGATACCCCAAGTCCTCCGGGAATCGCTAGGGATATTTCTGCAGATTTTCTTAATCACTGGAGCTCCATTCAGCCAGTATCACCTTTTTTTTGCTAAACATAGCCTTTCAATAAATTAATATTCCAACATGTAAATAGATAAAGTTCTGTCTATATGATATATCTTGTATAATTCAAGTTATTTTCCTTCAAATACGTCAAAAATGTGACCATCTTTAAAAATTATTAAGTAACCTTTGACATGATTTTCTAAATTAATTATTAAAAAAAATTATTGTAAGTCCAGCAATAACAAAGATTTTAAAATCTACTTATATGATTTCAAATACTTGTATTAAATTCTTAAATATTTTATTGTTTATATAAAAATATGATAACTGCTCTAGTTTTGTTACTTTACCTTTAATATTATATAATCTATTAATTATTACAAATATTTTTGTTGATTGTAACATTTTTAATCAGAAGTAGAACAATTTAAATAATTAAATGAGTACATTCTTAAAAAAATACAATTTAATCTATTATTGATTCAAAATTCTTTCTTCAACTCTTTATTATTAACTTTTTTATTAATAAGCCTGTTTGACCTAAAATACTATAAAGTTAATTTGGTAGCATTAAAAGCACATTTTTATGGCTAATATATTTCAAATTCTTTATTATAGTTTTTTTTATTTTAGAACCTTTGCTACCAATTTAATAAAAATGACATTTAAAGATTTCACAACTTATATATTTCCTCAAAAGTAAATCAAATTTTCTTATAATATTATGAAAAAAAATTATTTTATTTCACAAATAAAAAAAATAGATAATACTATAATTATCAAAACTGAAAATGTTACAGCTACTCCCAGTATTTATCATGTTTAAATTTGCATTAAGTTGTGTATATATAATATAAATTTTTAATATTTATATATCTAGATTTTTTAGATTTGTCTTAACATTAGATAAATAATACTTTGCTGATTCTATTTCTCCCTCTATTAAGTCATCTCTTTTCAAAAAATCTCTTAAAGCACTAATCAAATATTATAACCTAAATTTTTCTTTTTTAATTTCTAAGTATTCTGAAATATCAATATCAAAAACATTAAGCTTTTCTGTAGCATGAAAAAGTCTAGTGCTTATTTGAATAGAAGAACCTATCCTAGTGAAGCCAGGAATTTCATGACATCTTGAGGTAAAATGCCTTAGTTGATTGGCAGGCCATAATGTCACTGTTATTCCATTAGTTGCTTCAAAGTTGATTTTACTTCAAATTTCGGGAAACATAAGTTCTCCACCTATTTGTTGTGGTTGGGTCTTATCATACTTCATATGAATGGTGTTTTTTTCTGTATCTTTAGGAAAAAATATTCCTAAAGTATACTCACTTGCATCCTTATCGAGATGAACCTCATTAGAGAACCCATTACCATTCCCTCCAGATGTCCAAGTTAAATTACTAGCAAACGGTACACCCTCTTCTTCACTAGAAACTTTTGAAAATCCAGGAATACCAAGTTTTGCGCAAAGATTAGTTGCCTCATTGTACTTTACATATGATATTTTTTTAAAAAAATATTCAAAGTACATTGCAATCCTCTTCATTTGTTTTTTATATTCATCCTTTTTTACAATATCATCAGTGTATTCATCTGCAAGGAAAAGCATTCAAAAATTCAGTATTTAAATTAAAAAAAGTGATACTTACGAATATATAAAGATTTCTTTCTATCTAAAATAAAGCCACCACCAAACATTTTTCCAAAACCACCAGCTCTTCGATGATAACCATTATTTTTAATTTCATGTTCGCAGTAAGAAAGATCCTTAATGCATTTCACCGTAGCTTCTAACATATCTAGTTCTTTGAGCTCATGAATTTCAAAAGTCTGCACAAGAACATTAGGTATTAAGACACCTTTTGCTTTATAAATACTACATCCAGGAAAAAAAATTGTAATAATTATTGCAATCTGTCATATTATTTGCATAAGATTGTGCATAGAAATGTGGCTTCTTCCCGTTTGTATCCATTCCAAAAGCGTTTACAAGTTTCATTCCAGTAGCAATGTCTTTCGCCCACCTATTGTTAGAGTTCTTCCCTCTCGTTTTTTTTTTCAAATCGTTACTCATTGATGGTTCAATCCTAAGAGAATTCAATTTTGATTTAAAATAGAAAAAAATCAAAAATTAGAAAATAGTAACATAATTTCAATTATCAGTCAATGATACCTTTAACTTTATCATATCTTCAATATTAGAAATACAAAAGTTAGCATATCTACATATTAGTAAATTTATATACTTTTTCTTTATTTCAAATATTAAGAAAGCGTTTCAAAGGTATACTTTATTAAATTATACATATAAAGAGTATAGCTTTATCCTGTATGCATTCAGCAAGTACGAGATTTGGCTCTACACTTAATATTAATAATATAATGAAAGTATAACTCCAATACACTAGTAATATTAAAAAATTTACGGAATTATGATATCCACATATATAAAATGAAAAATCTTGCTCTGATCAATATATTGACTTAGAAAGTTATACTTCAATAAATTATTAATTTTTAAATTGTAGCATTGTCCTGTATGCTTTCAGCAAGTACGAGACTTTGAAACAACTTAAAAATCAATAAATTAAAGGTAAAGTACAAACAATCTAATTATTATTATGAAAAGCAAAACATTATCCTGTATGCTTTCAGCAAGTACGAGATGATTTTTTACTTTTCATATTAATAATATAATGGTTGAGAAAGTATTAAAGAAATATAGAAAAATGATAAGCAAAACATGAACTTACATTTCTATAAAATCTTCTTCCATTTGTAGCTGATTGATCAAAATTAATTATAAAGTTTATTTTATAATCACTGTTTTAAAAAATAAATGGTTAGATAAATAAATTGAACATTTTTGATAAGGAATAAATAAAAGTAAATTGACAAACAAATAAAAAAACTTTAAGTTAACTGAAAAAGAATTATTTTATAATGAATTGAAAGGGTACAGTAAAAGATACCATAAAAATAAATTCAGAATTAGAATCATTAGATTAACTTGTCAAAAGTGTAAAAAAGTGTAACAAACCAAAATGATATGAAATGCAATAGCAAGAAAAATTTGCTTACCGGTAATCAGATAAGGTCAAGAAAATAGTACCAATAATTCAAAATGATAAAGCAAAAATATGATTGATAATTTTTGAAAAAGGTAAGTGAGAAAGAGAAAGGAAAAATAAATTGGGTGGCAAAAAGATGTATATATCATGAATTTTCACTTATCACATTTTCAAAAAAATGCAGCTCTCCAAGTCATATGATAAACTTCATCTAAATTCCAAGAATGATGTTGCCAAGGCACTGTACACAGCATGATCATTTTTTCCTATGCATATACTAATTCCAGCTAGAATTTACTTGGCTGCATGTTGTACAGATGCACATTTGTGGAACACTGAATTTCACATCTAAAAAAAATTGATGCCACATAATTCTAGCTACCATGTTTCACGTAGCTAAAAAACATACACTCATCACATTTAAATTTACATTGCGCCAAAATTAATTCATTTTTGAATTTTTTTAAAGGGAACTATAATGTGCACCACCTATTTCTAAAATATGAACCTCCGCACCATATTAAATTGGGAGACTTTTAATTATGCAATTTTTTTGCTGTGACCTTTTTCCTGATCTTACTTGGTTCAAAATATTGAAACATGACCAATGTTGATGAAAGAAACATTTGATTTTGTTTCTATGTGTAACAATGGAAGGCTGTTTCTTACTGGCTGAAGAGTGTTGTATATTTTATTTGAACACATTTTTATTTTTTTATGTATTTTATTTAAAAATTTACTTTTTATTGCAGCCAGATTTATACTGGCTGCTTTTTAGAAACCTTAATTTATGACCCAAGCCTTTGAAATTGGCTTGGGTCCCTTACATTGCAATTTAGTACTTCCAGCCAGGTTTCCCCTGGCTGGAAGTGTCTCTTTCAAGCAATGGAAGTCGCTAAAAGCGACTTTGATTGCTTGCTGTAATGTTTGCCACCCTCCCAGCTGATTTACTAGGCTGGGAGGTGGCCAAAGCAGTGTGCAACACCCGTTGCTGCTGCAAGTAACGCGCGTTGCACAATTGCTACCATATCTCATGCAGCTGATATCAAGTCAGCTGCATGAGATATGCGCAGCACATGCAATGCGCGCTGCATGCAGCAGAAACGCGCGTTTCATGCAATGCGCATTACTTGCAGCAGCGATGCGTGTTGCATGTGCTGCATGCAGTGCATTGCACAGCCAGTTTTTTTCTGGCTGTGCATTGCACACAGAGAAACCAAAGTCCCTGCAAGGGACTTTGGTCTCTAAAATGGAAGCGACTTTCCCTACCAGGTGCAATCTGGTGGGAAAGTGAGAGAAATGTTAGACCGAAGTTGTTTGAAAGCAACTTCGGTCTTAAAAACATTAAAAATCATTAAAAAAAATGAGAAATCTAGAAAAAAAAAATTTAAAAATTAAAATGTGAGTATAAGAAAAAAAATAAGTGCTAGTGATACCAAAAATCCAAGCCAATTTCATTTGGCTTGGTTATTTAATAATTATTTTTTAATACATTAAATTTAAAATTCAAACACCATAAAATATATGAATTTTTTTTATATGAATATTATAAATTTAATCTACCTCTTTCTCATAATTATATTTATAATTTTGTTTTTTTAATTTTTGACATTTAAGTTTATTTTTTGGAAATACAAAATTAAATTTTCAACTAAATTTTTTAGTAAGGTAAAATAAATTATAAATTTGACATTTTGTTTGAATAATGGAAAAAATTTTAAATTTATTTAAAAAATATTTTTGTTAGAAGAATACCAATATTTTAAGGGTAGAAATATGGTGCAAATTGTAAGTAAAAAAATTATATTTTTTTTTGTGAGGGGTTATTTCTATTTTTAAAAATATTTTTCAAAAACATTCATTAAATACTGAATAAAATTACTTTGAAACTCAAATTTTTTGTAAAATAATTAAAAATGAAATAATAATATTGTTATATTTGATATAAAATTTGAATTGGTAATATTAATGTCTCTTTAAGTAAATTTGAAAATCATTTAAAAAGACCATGTTGATAAGTACTTCATTTTTGATATACAATGGTTATATATATATCTTATATATATTTCTTGAGTGTTATTTTTATATACATTCAATAAAATTTGTAATATAAAATGCCATTTAATCATTAATTATAGTTCAACTTAGTTATAACAACTTCATATTTAATACCAGCCACTAGTATTTACTTTTTAATTTAAAACTCCAATATAATATGAGAGTATCCTTATTTTGTCTGTATGTAATGAACAACAATAACAGACCATAAATGAGTGGGTAATTAATTACAATAAATAGTTGAAGAATAACCTATAAGAAATGATAAGTTTATCAAAAAGAGTACATTAAAAAAATATACTTTTGAATTTTTTTTGATATAATTTGGGTAGTTAAATGAAAATTTAAATTATCAGACATCAAAATGGATAAAATCTAAAAGTGGTGTTTATATAATAAGCCTCATATAAAAAAAAGGATAAAAAATCTACTATGTAACTAAATTATTAAATATTAAGGTATTATTAAAATTATTGAAAAACTTATTTTACAGTTATAATGAAATCTAAATGTGAAAATAATGGTGGGATAATAGTAAGACTATGTGGAAACACTTTAATTTATACATACTTTCAACTATGTTCAGATAAAAAAATTGTTAAAATTGTATAATAACATCTAGTTAATAGTGATGCAATTTTATTTAGATCAAGAATAAATTTTTCTGAGGAAAAACTAATTAAATTGAGATATGGCCATCTCCTTTCAAGAGATAGAATAATAATAAAAATTTAAAAAATTATAATAAGTATTCTTAATCACCATTTTTGAAAAGTCTCTAGTAAAATACATTATAATATATCATTCATTTATTACATTATATGAAGTTTCATCTTGAAGTAGTGATGTGCAGCTTTGAACTTATGTTATGAAAAACAAAAAAGTTAAAAAATATATAGTTATACTAATGAAAAAGCCAAAAATAAAAATACTATTATAAATTAAAAAAATAAAACTACATAAATTTTATTCTGCTCTAATGATGGAAGGGTACTATGTATGAATTTCCACATGTTAAATCCAAACCTGCTTTAAGGCTAGTTTACAGGTAGAGCTATTAAGTTTCCTTAAATTCTAAAAATAACTTATGCATTTTACTAATTATTTTTTTCTTGTTTTCTTTCCAAAGTTGTTAGAGTTGCTTAATTAATACTGTTATCTTGATTGTAAGATATATAATTTTTTTTGAATACATGATTTATTGTTTCAAAAATTATATTATAAATTTAAATCATTTATTTCATTTTCTAAAGCTTCATTGTCAAAGACACAACTCCATTTTCTATTACTTAACAAATATATAAAATGTGATTGTAAAATTTGAGGAATTTTCTTTTTGAGAGGGTCAAACTATATTGTGAAGATTTTTATCTAGAAATTCTTGTACTCTAAAACCAAATAATTTTCTCCCTTAAGTAAGCCATTTCAAAAATATGAGAATATAAACAAGAATATTAACTTATCTTATTTTTATTTTCTTTACTGAAAGTTTTAGTTCAATCCCTTTTTTTATATGACATTAGTATAAAAACATGGTTAAATGCTACTATATAATTAATTTTTATTATATATATATATATATATGAAATATTTAGAAGGTCATCCTTTTTTATTTACTTGAATAAATGGCTCAATTATAATACCCAACACTTATTAATGTTTCCCAAACTCAATAACAAATTTCTCATATGAAATATTAGCTTCTAATATAAGAAGTTTATCTATAGATGATATTCAACATGTGATTTTAATTTTTAGATTCAGCTAAAATTAAACAAAAGGAGAAATCATGCATATGTGTATAAATGGTAACCATATGTTACTTAGAGGATTGTGAAATTCACTCATCAGAATGGTTTAAGTATTAAAATAAATTGAGGTCATTATTTTCTAGTATTTGAAACTAATTAGGAAATTATTCTAAAAATATATTTTAATGTGTATCATGTTTAAAAAGTTGGAAATATGATTTTTCAAAATTGTGAGTTTCTTATGAGATACCAAGCTTTAGTTTACATTGTTTCAAGTAGAATAGAATTTTAGTATTAGAAATTGAAAGCAATGTACCATTATCAGATTTTAACTGTGTTCTACTTATAGAATGATTACATAACATTAAACATTATTTAAATCAAAAAGGTTTAAAAGATATTTAGAATTTTACCAAATTTCACCATTTATTAATCTTTGATTTGAAAACAAACTATGATGTACACTCACTAGAAATAAGCAATCCCAATTTTAACATAATTTATCAATCCAAAAATAATGAGTCAATTAACATGAAAATATATATTATTTCAAAACCAAATATCTAGATTTAAAATATGATGCTTTAATGAAAAATTATTACAAAACATTAATGCAATGAAGTCTCTTAAAAAATTCAAAAATAGAATATCAAAACAAGTAATTTCTGCAAAAAAAACTACTAACTATTGTAGATAAAGCATAAAAATAAGTCATATTTTTTAAAAAAATGATCTAACAATATTTATTTTTGTTAAAAAAATCAAAACATTGTTAAGTTTGCTTGTTATAATAATGTTAAAATCCACTAAACATTATCTGAAGGTGGTAAAATATGTTAAAAATATGTTGAATTTTGTGAGATAAAAATCAACAATTTTGTATCATTTCCTGTTGTGCTATGACTTTATTCCACCCTTTTTATCTGATTCTTCCAGTATTACTTTGCTATGATCACTAGTTTTCAAGTTAAAATTTACAAATGTTCATTATACTTGATAATATGAAAAATAACTCAAACTTTTATAACTACAAAATAAGATTTTGTAACTCCTTCTTTCAATCAATATTTGAAGAAATTTTTAGTTTATTTGAGTAATGATTTTAAGAATAACAAAAAATTTGAAATTCACAAGGAATTACTTCCAGAGACTATAATTATTTACTTGTGTAATGCATGAGCTACTTATCAATGATGTAAAACATCAGAAAAGTAAGTTATAGTTATAAATCTACAGATTATACTGTTTCTGGTATATATATCTTCAATAAATCTTTTAAACTTATCTTAGCCTACATACCACACAATAGGAAATCATTATATTAAAAAAGGAAAAAATTCTATGATAATATCATAAAGAATGATAACCATGGATTAATATTCCATAAAAATGGTTAATAAAATTTTAAGAGAACCTAAATCAGTATTCTTTCATCAAAATATATCCTTTTTGTCTTTGTAATTTATTCCAAACAAATTTTTTGAAAGTTGAATCTATATATCTAATGCCAAAACCACTATTAAGTTCCCTCTTAGACTTTTTAAGAAATTATATATATATATATATGTATATATATATATTATTTATCAAAAATTGAAATAAAGAATAAAAACATAATTTTATTTACCTTTAATTATTTAAATATAGAGTATTTTCAGAATGCATTGTGGTTACTTGTGAAGGTTAGAAGATTTGAAGTTGGATTTATGAGTTTTTAGAAGGGCAAATATTGTAAAATTCTTTCATAAATATTTAATTCATAGTATCAAATGTTGAAATCTACAAACTAATGGGATTTAAAATTATATTGAGATTTATAATCTGTTTTCTACTCAAGTAAAATAAAATAAAATGATGATATCAAAATTGAAATTAAGTTTAAACATTTGATATGCTCTATCTTCAATTTTATTGATAGTGCATCAAAAATTTAATAATATTTTTTTCCTTCATCACTTTTTACATAAAAGATAGTTTTATCATTTTATGAATTAAAGATTGCTTATATAAATATAACATCTATGTCAACTGTTTATGACTATTAATCTATATAATAAATTTTTTAGAAGAAAAAATAACATCAGTATATACTGACTTTGAAATTATTCAATTTAAAATAGTTTACAGGTAGATAATGAAGGGTGATTTCATTTTTGAATATGAATTATAGAAGTCTTATTTTGTCAATTTTAATTCTTTTTGAGCTCAAATGTATCCACCGCAACTTATGTAAGAATAAAAATTATTTTTATTGCAATTTACATGAGAAAGTATGCCTATTATTCAAAATCAAACTTGCTCTAATGGTGTTTTTTAATCATTATTTCCATTCATAACAATAAAAAACATTTAAATTTGCTGTTGTTTTAGTTTTTGATATCCCCAAGTTTATATCTCAGGTGTACTATTCACAAAATTATTAAAAATATAATTTTCGAAATACATGATAAACTTGAAAGTGAGGGGGCATTAAATTTTTAAAAATGAATTCTAAATTCAGGATGGATAGTATTTTTTCTATTTTCACAAATGAACAATTTTTTGTTTCAATTAATCCATAAAGAAAATTTTGTTGTAAGCATATTATATTATATTTATTATGATTTTAAATACTATATTTTCAAGATTTGTGTTTAATATTTCCTGTGAAGGTTAATGTCAATGTGAATTTAAAGTAAGCTTGAAGAAATTTATTCAATAGGTATATTGGATATTTAAAATAATATTTTGCTCCAATCTTGAATCATCCTGGGCTAAAAAATATCCCAAATAAGGTTTTTTTGGGTCAATTTGGATTTAAGTAGGATTAAGTGAGGTTTAATAAAGGAAAGATAAAAGGCTAAATTCATTGCTAGTGACTTTTTTCTCAAAATAGTTATAAAATATGTATCATTCTGGAATCAAGCTTCAATAAAGTTGAATTGAAACAGAGATAATTTCTAGCAGCACAACACCATATTTACAAAGGTGTAAAATACCTCAAATATTACTCATAATATAGGAAGGCAAGGAATCTACAAATTTCACATTTCAAACGAGGATTTATATTTTGAATTTGAAATTGAGAAATGGAATATTATTTTCCAATTTAAATATCTATTAGTCATTTTACCAAAAGTTTTCAGTAATCAGATTGAATTTTGATGGTATTTTGTTGTAGATTAATCATTTTGATGAGCCATTTACTCAAAATTACTGGTTTCGTTTCTAATATTCCATGTGAAATTCATTACGAATCTTTTTGAAAGTGAATAGTTGACATATTGGATATGCAAAAGCTTATGTTAGATCAAAGTGAGATCAAAGGGAGTTCAACTGATGATCAAATTAGGATTTTACAAGATCAAACGGTGATCAATGTAGGTTCATCTTGAGCTCAATTTGTGACAAATCTCTGACTAAATGTAAGGCCAAAAAATTTCATACATGGTGATGATGTGTGCATAATTCAAGCATAGATTTGTCGCTCAACGGAGTTCAAGCAAGGGGTATTGCTAGCAATACCCCCCCATTTTTTCTGTGGTGATTCCCCAATTTCTCCTAAAATTTATAATACAAAGACTTATGAAACAAGTGGAAAAAAATGGTTAAAGGGTCATGTTTGTGATAAAAATCAATATCTTGTAGAACTAACTGAACCAGAAGCTAATGAAGAAACAGATGCTTCCTCAAAAATTAAAAATGATATTTCATATGATCAAGAAAAAAGTGTTTTTATGTTAGAAAAAAATATCCAATTTTTGGATAAAGAATTACCATTATTTAAAGTGATTTTGTCTAATGTTGAGGATGCTAAAGCCATAAAGGATCTCACTGATAATGCTATAATCATTACTCCTATTGTCAGGCTAAGTTGAAGTACTGAAAATAACAGCTTTAGGTCTACTTAAAAATTATGTATCCTTATTTTTAAGTTTCTTAAGACTACCCCAACATATTCCAGCTTAATATTAAGTATATAATACTTATAAAAGGTGGATATATGCATGTATATAAGGTATTTTGATGGCATGTATTGTGTTTAAATATTAATTTCACTTATGTATACAATTTTTATGCCTACATTTATTGTTAACATGTGTGATAAATGAGTTTAACCTAAATTATAAACAGGTTTAACTCAGTCCTTGGAATATCCAGGCTGACACTTGCCCCCGAAAAACAATAGAAAAATGATAAATTATACATTTTTTAATTTTTATTTTTTAGGTATTCAGAAAAATCTGTAGCATTAAAGAGTAGTTCTTTAAAGAAATGAAACATAATAGAATTATGAGTACTAGCTCTAATACCTCAATTTGTTGAACAGAACATTATTTCTGTTAAATTTTTTTAAGAAGGGAGAATAGGTTTGAAATTTCATTTCCAGGTATCCACTTATCAAATTCATTTGATTTTCCCTTATATATTAACAAATACTCAGTTCCTTTCTCTTTAGTAAGGATTATTTTCTTGAATATTTTTTCAATATCTACTTTTTACACAGGTTCTTCAGGCTGTTTCTTAGGCCTTCCTCTTCTGTTTTGAAACAAGTCAGGATCATTTTCATGGTAAGGTTTTAATAATGAGATAGGGGAAACTGGATGTTTCCTATCATATGGAGAATATAATATGACTTCCATAGCATTATCACCAACCATTTTATTTACTAAAAATTCTCACACAAAAGGATCCTTTAATTTAACATTACCTTGTTAGTTAAAATGTAGTGTTTAAATAAGGACTACATCTCTTTTTTTAAATTTAAATTCTCTATGGGATTTATTCCACCCTTTTTGTTGGCCAGTTTTTCTAGAAGATGGAGAGAAGGAGGAATGGAAAGAAGGAAAATAAGGAGAGGAAGAAGATAGAGGGAAAGGAAATATATGGACAATAGAGTAATGGACTAATGGACAAGAAGGGAGGTCAAAAATTGTACGGTTTGTACTAGTAAGTGTTTTATTGACTCTCTGCTCTCTTAACAACTTCAAATAATTAAATTTTCTTAAAGCAACCTATAATATTGTATTTAGTATTGAAGAGAACTGACGTGCTTCCAATAGTTAATAAAATATAATATAATGCATTTAAAATATGATGAGTAGTAAGTGATGAGGCAAAAGGGGTTTACCAAGGCCCTTTTATAGGCAATGGGACCTCTAAAGTGCTACAAATGACTATATACAAAATGGTAATGAGGTAAAACAAGATGAACAAAGAAAATACTTGCAACATAGTAATTGAGAGAAAAATATACGAAAATAATAAGAATTCCAATTAAGAAAATAAATCTACCACCATAATTCCCCAAATCAGTTAATTAAAAATAATGAGTAACTAAACAGCCCTGTGACATAAGAACTATGGGAAAAATAATTCAAAACAAGTATTAAAATATGTTTTCAGAATTTTAAAGTGAAACAAATAAAATGTTTTGACACAACAAGGTATGTAATCAATTTAATTCAGTGTAAATTAATATTAATTAATTGTTTTAACTATTTAATTAAATAACTAGTTTAAATGAAACAATTAATTAATTTAAATTGAGAATTTTTAATAATATTTTATTAAATAACTTTTTTTAAAAAATTATTTAATATATCATTGACACAATTAAGGGTCAAAAAAGTGCCACTAATTATGGGTAATAGTTTATATGAAAAGGTCTTAATAATATTATAAAATTTTAATTTATTATTTATTTATTAAAAACATAAAAAATGCATTCCTTTATATGGAATATAATGATTTAATTGATGTATACTTAATTTATATGATAGTAAAATTAATATAAAATTTATTTCACTTATAAAAGAAAATATTTATATAATATATTATGTAATATAAATTAAATGTAAATACATAAGCTGCAAATATTATGTCCTCAATAAATTTGTATGTATATTTACTGGGCTCCTGGAACAGCCTGGCTGACCCTCACTCACTCTAAAAAAACAATAAAAAATGCTATGATTTTTTCTTTTTATACTTTTTTAACAGAGAAGGAAGGTTTAAAATTTCTTTACCAGGTATCCATGCATCATATTCAGATGACTTATTTTTATATCTTAGCAAATACTCAACACCTTTTTCAGAAGTGACAATTCTATCATTCAGAATTTTATCAATTTCTGCAGTTTCAGTGATTTCATGAGGATTTTTCTTAGGTCTTCCTCTTCTTTTAGGGAATAAATCACTGTTGGAAGTATAAGGTTTTAGCAGGGAAATGGGGAAAACAGGATGTTTTCTATCATATGGAGAGTGTAACACAACTTCAACTGCATTATCTCCAATCATTCTTTTAACAACAAAAGGCCCTACAAAAGGATCATTCAATTTGTTGTTACCTTGTAAATTAAAATGGACAGTAGATATCAACACCTCATCACCTTCATTAAATGTGTGTCCCTTAATAAATTTATCCCATCTTTTCTTTTCATATTCAAATGCTTTATCAATACAATTCTGAGCATGTTTTCTGCACAGTTGTTGCATTTGAACAAAAGATTTGACACCAGGATGTAATTCCAATTTAGGTAATTTACTATTGAGTATTTGAGCAGGAGTATTAAGGACATAACATAGCCAACGCTCAAAAGTCTTCTTTTGAGTAACAGAGTGAACAGTGCTATTAGAAGCAAATTCAAGACCTGGGAGCAAAGTAACCCAGTCATGAGTAAATCTGTCATTATCATTATATTCCAATCCAAAGGCAAAATACCTTCTAATCATATTCTCTAGAGTTTGAATCATTCTTTCAGCTCAACCATCAGTCTGGGGATGATGAGAAGTAGATAATTTCAATTCACAACCACATATATCCATTAAAGACATCCAGAATTCAGATGTAAATTTGGGATCTCTGTCAGATATAATGGCTCTAGGGAATCCAAATATATTGAACATATAAGACCACCATAAGAAAGCTAAGTCTTTGGTGGAAACATCCTTGTGTGTGGGAATAAATTTGCACATTTCAGTAAATCTATCCACTATTACCCAACAAGAATTATAACTGTCTTTACCTGCTACAGGAAGACCCATAACAAAATAAATATTAATGATTTGCCAGGGAGCATCAGGTGCTTCAATATGTTGTAATAACCCTGATTTTTTACCTGTCAAACTTTTGGATTTCTGGCATGAATCACAAGATTCAACATATAATTTTGTATTGTCAGACATATTAGCCCACCAAGCAGTGTTTTTGATTATAATCATAGTTTTTTCAAACTCAAAATGACCAGCTAATATTTCATCATGAAAAAGCTTTAGGATAGTTTCTTTCATAGAAGGAGGAATTACAATTAAATTAGTAAGCTTTCTTCTATAATAAATATAACCATCTTCAATAGAAAAATTTCCTTTAGTCAAAGAATTTTGATACTTTGCAGGAAGAGTTTTAATTAATGCTTGAATTGAAGCATTCTTAGGATCATTTAAGATAGTTACTAATTTATTCAAATCAGCATCTATATCATATGAATGCAGAATTAATTAGAATAACTCCTCTTCCATATCAACTATAAATATACCATGGATATGAACAGTATCATCTTCAGGTACATAAGCAGGATTTGAGTCATTATTTGTCAGAGGCAATCTGGACAGCATATCAACATTGGAGTGAACATTTCCAGCCCTATTGATAATTGTAATTCTACCTCTGTACTATTGAACAGCAATTTGCCACCTAAACATATGTCTATTTGGTGTTTTTAGGTTTAAGAGGGACTTCACAGAACTACAGTCAGTTACCAATTCAAACTTTTGGTCATCTAGGTAGTAATGAAGCTTCTCAAGAGCCCAAACAACTGCTAAGCATTCTAATTGAGTGGCAATATATTTTAATTCACTATTTCTCAAGTTTCTTGAAATATAACAAATTAAAACCTTTGAGGATTTATCATTAATAATTTGTTTCTGGTGAAGGGCAGCACCCAGACCAACAAAGTTAGCATCTGTATAAAGGAAAAAAGGTTTGTTGAAATCTGGAAGATCCAAGATACAGGCTGTCATTAAACAACATTTTAATGCATCAAAAGCTTTTTGACAGTCATTATTCCAGATGAATGCAACATCTTTTCTAGTTAGTTTGGTAAGAGGCAAGGATATGACCTGATAATTTTTAATATATTGTCTATAATAGCCACGCATACCCAAAAAACTTTGGATTTCTCTTACAGAAGTTGATGCCTTTACATTTTGAATTTCAGCAACTTTGTTGTGGTCTACACAAATTTTTAGGCCTGGCACAACATGGCCAAGGACTTTTAAAGATTGAAAGCCAAATTTACACTTTTTCAAGAAAAGGTCATTTTGATGTCATCTATTTTTTGAAAAACTCTATTTAAGTGAATCATATGTTCATCAAAAGATTTAGAAAAAACTATAATATCATCAATATACACCATGAGCCATCCTTCAGTTACTTCCTGATGAAAAGTGTTATCCATGACTTTTTGGAAAACTGAAGGGGCATTTTAGGGCCAAATGGCATTCTAAAATACTTATATATTCCCATATGATTATAAATAAACAAAAATTTTTGGGAATTTTTCTTAACTGGAACTTGATGATATCCTTTATTACCATCCAGAAAACTAATAAATTTTGCACCTTTCAAGGTAGCATGTATTGAATTAATTCTGGGTAAAGGATAAATATCATCAACATTATAAGTGTTTAATGCTCTTTAATCTCCACATAATCTAGCCTTATCCTTCTCATAAGAAATCAAGACTGGGGAGATAACACAATATTTGGGGGTGACATCCACTTTCTCAATGATATTCATTTTTAATAATGTGGCAATATTATCTTCAATATCATTTCTTTTTGATGGAGAAGCAGGATATGGTTTTTTCTTAAGACTAGAAGGAATATCACTCAAGTTAAAGGATCAAGTAATTTTCATTTATTCCTGAACACTTCCTAAGACATGAGAACCATGAGCATAAGCCATAGGGAAAGAGGTAATTGAGGCAATTATAGAATCCTTTGGTACACTCTTTAACTGATCACCAAAAGAAGCAGTATTTATTTCATTCAATAAATCATCCATTTCCATTTTCGGTCTGCCTTTACACTGAACCAGTGAGTTATAAGACCTTAACAGATGCACAGCACATTTTCTAGGGGAGGAAATTTTGAATTTTCTTTTGCCATTCAATCCCAAGGTGAAGCAATTATTAGCTGGGTCCAATTTCACACCAAAAATGGTTAAAATATCAATACCCATAATAAACCAATTGCTTAAATTATCATTTTTCATGACAACAAATTCACAAATAGCTCTGACAAAACCATCATCATATTTGAAGAATACAGAGGTTTTGTATTTGCCAATAGGACACAAGGTAGAACCATACCATCTCCATTTTTCATAAGTCATAGGTAATAGTTTACTCAAATAATCCTTCTCTACTGAAGCTAGAGCTTTTTCAGACACTACACTTCCTCCAGCACCAGAGTAAAGAACTACCTCAACATTTTTACCATTATTGATAACAGGTGCCATCAAAGGGGATATGGCTATAGAATGGTTAGTAATATCTTTAATTATTTCAGCATTTCCCACTGAAGATAAATCCAATACACATTCTTCAGATATATTATCTAAATAATGGAAATCCTGTTCAAATATCAAAACATCTTCAACAGATTCATTGTCATAGGAGATAATACTTTCAAAGTCACTAGAAGAATTATTGACATCAATTTCAGCCTCATCAGTGTCTTCATTTTTTTCAGCAAGATTAATTTTCTTGTCACAAACATGACCCTTTTGCCATGATTTGTTACATTTAAAACAAGTATTTGTTGCATATTCTTTAGGTGCAACTGGGGCAGAGGGTTTACCAGATTTTTCTGGGCGCTTTGTAGAGAGTTTATTTTGATCATGATAAGATTTTCCAAGGTAATTCTTTGGTCCATATCTATGGTTGAGCAGTACTTCATTACAGATATTAATGAAAGAAGAATGTTCCCTCACATTCTCACTTCTAGCTACAATTAAATCTCTAAGAGAATTTGGTAATTTATACAGGATTTTATCCCTCCAAATATCATAATCCATCTTTAGATCAATTTCTCTCAGGATTTTTGTTAATTTCATAAGAAAAACAATGGGGTTTTTAACAGAAGAGGATACATATTTAGTATTTTCATACAGTATCTGCTGAGCCAACCTGAATTTTGAACCACCAAACTGATTCTAAATCAAAGTTTTCCATTCATCCCAAGTATAATGGGTGTTATCTAACAAAACAGATTCATACCACATCAAGGCTACATTGTAAAATAAAGAAATTAAAATTGAAACAATTTCTTCATCTGGAAGTTTATAAGATATTTTTAAATTATCAATTCTTTGTATAAATTGTTTCCAATCAGATGAAGAATCACCATCAAAGGTAGGATATTGGTCCAACTTAGGCCAAATTTTATTACTACTAGCATAATCAGTTTTAAGGTTTGAAATATTCAAGGTTATTAATTCTTGAAGTCTTGAAAGGTGTTCAGATATTTCATTATTTACAGAGGTATATTGCTCATTGTGAGCATTTAAATTATTTTTTTTTGATATAACAGATTTTTCAGAATAAATTTCAGCTGGAAAAATTGGTACATTACAAGGGAGAGAAGAACCACTCTGTTCAGGTTGTTTATTTTTATGATTAACAGCAGGTTGAGAAATATTTTTTAACTCATGATAATGATTAGTCTGGACAGCCTGTAATGCAGAAAATAGTTTCTCAAGATCAGAAAATTTATTTCTTAAATCTGGAATATAAGATAGTTGATCATTAATCCTAACAATAGATAGATAATTTTTGTCCTCATCTATAGAGCATTTATTACTCAAATTCTGGGACTCAATTGTCAATTTTCTTAATTCACTATGCAGAAGCATATTTTCATTCTTTAAAGAAGTATATTCATCTTTTAGACCATCAATAACTTTGCTTAGATGACTATATTTATCTGAAAGTGATCTGTGATCAATTTTAATAGACTTATGTTGAGCAAGGACATTATTTAATGTGTCTTTTAATTTGAAATAAGCTGTGTCTTGAACAGAACAACTTACTTTGCAATTTAAATTCAAATTATTTAATCTATCAATCTCATGTTTCAGCAATTCTCTCAAAGGTTTGTCTTTGATAACATTAAAATCATGAGAGTCTTTCAATATTTCTTCAGAAGTTTTTTCAAGTATAACATAAATTTCTAGAGCAACAGAATCATTATTAGTATCAAGAGTAGGATTAATTAAAGAGGTAGAGGTTAAATGTAATGGTTCATCAAAAGAAAGTTTACTTAAAACATCAATAGGGCTACTAGTTACAGGAAGCTGTCTTTTAACAGGTTTAACTGTTCTTTCACCACTCTCAATAATATTACCTGTAGTAGAAGGCTTATTAGAATAAATTCCAAAATTTTTTTCAACAAAATTACTTACCATGGCAGAGGAGGAAACTTCCCCTGGGCTTGAGTTTGGGCTTGGGCCTTCTTTCTCCTACTTTGTTGGTAAGGATGATGAGGAGGATGGAAATTGGGTGTTCTGGATGGGCCAGGCTGATGATGAGGAAGATTTTGCACATTCTGCTTGTAGTGGCTCATTAAATAATCCCATTTCCATTTTTCTACTTCCAGAGTACTTTGGTTTTGCTGGAAGGAGGTGGGAGGTTGAGGTGGCTGAGGCTGAGTTGATGACATTGGAGGAGGATGACTCTGCTTTTGAGAAAGAAGCTCTTGCAGCTGGGACCAAAGGGTGTCCACTCTTGCCTTTTATTTCATATTTTCTGCCTTCAGCTCCTTGATGTGGCTGGATAAGTTGTTGACCTGCTGGTTTAAAGGAATTTTTTTTATTTTTATACCTTTTAGAGGATTTTCTTGATTGACAAGAGGTTTGCCTTCTTTCTGAATGGTTTGGGGAAGGGGGTTTATTGCCTCCACCCCTCCTGACATTTCTACGTCCTGTAGAATGAGAAGTTTTAGAATCAGCCATTGATTTTTTATAAATTAATCTTGAAGAGCTTACAGAATCAGCTTCACAATCAACATAAATTTCATCCACTTGGAGGTTATCCATGCTCTCAGTTAAATGGCTAGTCATATAAGTGGGAAGATTAATTAAGTAATTTGTCTAAAATAATTATATTTTTAGGTTTTATGAAACCAAAATAATAATAAAAATATATATCAAAATATTTTTATAAAAGAAATACAAAATATTTAAATATAAAGTATCATTTAATATAATTAAATAAAGACAATTATATAAGAAATAATTATTATTGGGACTAAAAAAATAAATTATAATGTCATTCAACAATAAAATTACCATATTTATATAAGGGAATTAATGGGACTAAGTACTGAGTACTATTATAGTCAACCAAAAAATCAACAAAACTAATTTAATAATTTAAATATTAATATTAATATTTGTGAAATTATTCTAGGACTAGCAGGAGTTAACACTCTATAATAGTCAACTAGGAAAAAAAAATTTAATAAAATTGAACACTTACACTCAGTGACTCAGCACAAGGCCACAATCACTGTTATTGCAGTAAAAAATCTAATATAAGTGTTGATAGGAGCAAAGGTTGACTTACAGTAGTGATCGTCAAATCAGCTACAAAGCATATAACTTTTTAAAATATATAAGCCTGATATTATGATCCCTGGTTCAATTAACGCTTGCGGAAAAAGTTTCTTTTTTGCGCGAGGTGCTCCATGCATTTTGTTGTTTGTCCAAAGATTTTCCCAGTCGATCATTGTCATATGGAAAGGTCCTCAATTGTCGGCCGGTTTTTCTAGAAGATGGAGAAAAGGAGGAATGGAAAGATAGAAAATAAGGATAGGAAGAATATAGAGGGAAAGGAAAGATAGTACAATAGAGCAATGGACTAATGGACAAGAAGGGAGGACAGGAATTGTACGGTTTATACTGGTAAGTGTTTTATTGACTCTCTGCTCTCTTAAAAACTTCAAATAATTAAATTTTCTTAAAGCAACCTATGATATTGTATTTATTATTGAAGAGAGCTGACACACTTACAATAGTTAATAAAATAAAATATAATGTATTTAAAATATGATGAGTAGTAAGTGATGAGGCAAAAGGGGTTTACCAAGGCCCTTTTATAGTAAATGGGACCTCTAAAGCACTACAAATGACTATATACAAACCACAAATCAGTTAATTAACAATAATGAGTAACTAAACAACCCTGTGACATAAGAACTATGGGAAAAATAATTCAAAACAAGTATTACAATATGTTTTCAGAATTTTTAAGTGAAACAAATAAAATGTTTTGACGCAACAAGGTATGTAATCAATTTAATTCAGTGTAAATTAATATTAATTAATTGTTTTGACTATGTAATTAAATAACTAGTTTAAATAAAACAATTAATTAATTTAAATTGAGAATTTATAATACTATTTTATAAAATAACCTTTTTTTTAAAATTATTTAATATATCATTGACACAATTAAGGGTCAAAAAAGTGCCACTAATTATGGATAATAGTTTATATGAAAAGTTTTTAATTATATATTTTAAATTAAATAATTAATGTAATTACAATATAAGATAATTAAAAGGAAGTAATTATATTATAAAATTGTAATTAATTAATTATTTATTAAATACATAAAAAATGCATTCCTTTATATGGAATATAATGATTTAATTGATGTATACTTAATTTATATGATAATAAAATTAATATAAAATTTATTTCACTTATAAAAGAAAATATTTATATAATATATTATGTAATATAAATTAAATGTAAATACATAAACTGCAAATATTATGTCCTCAATAAATTTGTATGTATATTTACTGGGCTCCTGGAACAGCCTGGCTGACATTTTTCCTTTCATATTCAAATGCTTTTTAAACGAGCTCTTCTGCATCCTTTTTACATATTTGTTGCATATGAATAAAAGATTCAGCACCAGGGTGTATATCTAAACTTGGAAATTTGTTTAAATTTTTTACTGGGTTGTTTGGAACATATTTCAGCCAGAGTTTAAATGGTTTTTTCTCTTTTACAAAATGAGTTGTGCTATTATAAGTAAATTAAAGGCCAGGAATTAATTTTACCCAGTCATGTGTGAATTTCTCATTGACTTTGTATTCTAATCCAAAGGCACAATATCTTATGATCATATCCTCCAGATTCTGTATCATTCTCTCAGCCAGCCCATCAGTTTGAGGATGGTGTGCTGTAGACAATTTTAATTTACAAACTGATACTTCCACCAAAGATTTCCAGAACTATGAGGTAAATTTTGGGTTTCTGTCACAGATTGTAGCTTTGGGGAACCCAGCAGTATTCATCATTTGACTCCACCATATCAATGCAAAGTCTTTTTCAGATATCTCTTTATGGGTAGGAATAAACTTACACATTTTTGTTAGTCTATCCACAAATACACAGCAAGAATTGAAGCTTTCTTTTCCTGCTAATAAAAATTCAGTTATAAATTCCATATATATAATTTCCCAAGGAGCTTTTGGCTGCTCTATTTATTGTAACATCCCAGCTCTCTTTCCAGTTAATCTTTTAGATTTTTGGCAAGAGTCACATGTGTCAATGTATTTTTGTAAATATATTTCATGTTTGTCCTTCAGGCTGTGTTTTAAACTCTAGTTAATATTTTGTTAAAATCAAACTGATCAGCTAAGATGTAATCATGGCAAGTAATGAACATTAACTCTTTGATAGATGGAGGCATAACTATTACATTACTTAGCTTTTTTCTGTAATATATGTATCCATGTTCAATTGATAGTTTACCATTTTCCAATTTATTTTTATAATATGGAGGTAATGCTTAAATTAATGCACTACTTGAGGCACTTTTGGATCATTTAATATTTTTGATAATTTAGAAAAATTGTTATCAGATGAATAATTTTCTAATATTGTTTTCATGAATTCTTTCTTTAAATCTACTATATAAGTCCCAAATATATGTAATATCTCATTTTCAGGAACATAAGCTCGGTTTTCAGTATCATTTGGCAAAGGACTTCTGGAAAATAAATCCACATCAGAATGCAATGTTCCTTTTCTGTGAGTGATTGTCATTCTTCCTCTGCACTCTTGTACAGCTATTTGACATCTAAACATGTGTCTGTTTGGTGCTTTCATGTTTAGTGATGATTTTACTACATTGAAAGCTGTAATTAATTCCAACTTCTGGTCTTCCACATAGTAATGAAGTTTTTACAGGGCTTACACAACAGCTAAAGATTCCAGTTGGGTAGCAACATACCTTAATTCAATTTTTATTAAGGTTCTAGATATATAAAAGATAACTACTTCAGATAACTTACCATTTATTATCTGTTTTTTCTGTAAAGAAGCACCTAAACTTGTAAAGCTTGCATTAGTATACAAGATAAAAGGGAGATTAAAATCTGGTAGCGCCAATATTGGAGCTGACATTAGACATTCCTTTAATTTATCAAAGGCATGTTGTCTTTCATAATTCAAAATGAAAGCCTCATTTTTCCTAATATATTTTCAAAGGGGCTGAAATGAATTGGTAGTTTCTTAAATACTTCCTAAAATATTTACACATACCTAGAAAGCTTTTAAAATACTTTGCATATTTAGGTATATTAATGTTTTTGATTGCTGCCACTTTATTCTGGTTAAAACAAATTTTTAATCCAGATAAAACATGTCCAAGTACTTTCAAGGATTGAAACCCAAATACCATGCAATATGGGGGGAAGACTTGCTAGCAAGTCTGAAACCTTGGACCCAAACTCACCACATATTGAACACACATTGAGTTATTGATAAAGAACCATACAATAAGGGATGAACACCACTCAGAAGAACATTTTTAGGTGGGTGTTCAAGTAGAGTTCAGTATGGGTTCAGTATGAGTTCAGTATGAGTTCCATCTGAGTTCCATCTGAGTTCCATCTGAGTTCAGGTTGAGGACTTGCTAGCAAGTCCACCCCCTACATTGCATAGTGAAACTTACATTTCTATAATGAAATTGTCATATTAATTTTATCCATTTTTGAAATACTCTTTTCAGTTTATTTAAATTCTCATTGTATGTTTTTGAAAACACTATGATGTCATCAATATAAAATAAAAGCCATCCATCAACCATTTCCTAATGGAAATCACTATCCATTTATTATTGGAAGACTGAAGGGGAATTTGTTGGGCCAAAAGAATTATCACATACTTATATATTCCCATGTGTGTGGTTATGAGTAAGAAATTCTGAGAATTCTTTTCCACAGGAATCTTGTGGTAACCTTTGTTTCCATCTAGTAGGAAATATATTTTGCTCCTTGTAAAGTAGCATGGATAGAAGCTATCCTTGGGAGATTGTAAATATCATCCACAGTGAATGTATTCAGAGCTCTCTAATCACCACATAATCTTGCCTTATCTTTCTCATTTGTGATTAAAACTGGTGAAATAACACAATACTTAGGCATTTTGTCTACTTTTTCAACAATATCCATTTCTAACAGCATCTTAATGTTTTCTTCAATGTCTTTAATTTTTTCAAGAGAAGCTAGGCAAGATTTCTTTTTTAAGCTTCCAGGAATATTATATAAATCACAACTTAAAGAGATTTTCATCTCATGGTCTTTTACCAATCCTAGATTATTTGAACCATGAGATAATTCCATAGGACAAGATTTTATCAATATCAAAATATTTTTTTCTTCAATTTTTGAGAGTTGAGGACTGAAAGAGGCTTTTTTGAATTCATTTTCCAAATCAAGCACATCAGAGGTGCTTATCCTACCTTGGAGTCATTCTTATTTAGGAGCAATGGAATAAATTCAAATTTCAGAGCAAATCTTGAATCTTCTTTTTCCATTTATTCCAATAGTAAAGCAACTATTGACAGGATCTAGTTTGATGAAAATTTTTCTCAATAAGTCATTTCCAATAATTAAACTATCACTACAATAATTATTATTTATTACTAAAAGCTTACATACTGCTCTTAAATATCCATTATTATATATATAGAATATAACAGTTATGTATTTTCCAGTGAGCCAAAACCGCTCCAGTTCTTTTTCTGTACAGCTTCTAGTTTTTACTTTCTACTCACTATCATGTTTCTTTGATGTATTAATATAAAGCACACTACATGCAGCCCCAGTGTCAAGAATTTCATTTGTTTCTTTTCCACATATAATAACAGGTGCTCTAATAGGTGTAATTTTGTAAGTATCATGAGTTACATCTTTTATTATTTCAGTTTCCTCAATTGAAGCTAAAGATGTATCTGTGTAAGATATTACACCATTCAGGAACATAATATCCTGTTTTAATACAAATGTCTCATTTTATTATCACTGCAACAAATGTTACTTTTACAATCCTCACTAGATTCCTCCTTTTCATCTTCATGAATATTGGGTTCAGAATCTTTTGAGTTTTCAATAAAATTTATCAAAGGAGAAAAAATCTGTGAACTAGATATCTAATTCTTTTTTTGCTCCTTGATCATGCCCTGGTTGTGATTCTGCTCAATACCCTGGAGTGACCATGGTTGAGCTCATTGCCTTTCACTTTCCCATCAACATTCACTCATTCACTCACTTGCTTCTTTATATTCTCCCTTTTTTACTTATTCAATCTTCTTTTTCTTTTCTACTTCCACTTGTAATTTTTTACTTTATCTGTTCCTTTATTTCTTTCTTTTTCCTCTGTATCTCTTTTACTCATCTGAAATCTCCCTTGCTTTTCTGCTTACTTTCCCCCCTTATCTGCTTTGCTTATCTACTCACTCCCTCTCCCTTTCTTCATCCCACTTAAAACTTCTTCTTCTTTTTCTGTTTTGTTTACTTTTTTTGTATTTCCTTTTTTCACATTCTTGCTATTTATACTTAAATTTAAACTCAATAACAAGCTGAAAACAAATATCATTTTCAGAGCCATATTCAATGAGTAATTTCCTTTCAAGTGATACTTTTGACTGAGTTTTTTACCATTACTTTTTAATAGTTCAAAATTTTTTATGCTTATAAAACCAACTTTCTTTGAGTTTTAAGCTGAATACAATGCACAGTTGGAAAAAACTGTTCACTCCCTCAGTGAAACAAGCAGATACATTTTAAAGTTCATTCAAGCCATCATTTGTAAGCACCATAGTTGCTTCCAGGTTTTTTCTTTTGCTTTTTATCACACAGATTTTTTCTTCCAAATTTGACAATGATGTATATTTATTTTTATGCATATTAAATTTTGCTAGTAATTAAGAAAATATTTATCAAAAACATTCAATCTAATATAATATTAAATGTTTAACATATCAATGTGCAAGAACAATTTTCATTTATTTTTTATTTTTATTTTTTTTCACAAGAACAACAAATACTCAGTCTTTCTCAATCAAGAAACAATACACTATGAACTTATCATAGGTTGCTTCCATATATATATACGTTATGGTAAGGTAAACTCTTACAGTCGCCTTGCTGTAAGCAGAATCCGGAGGAGATATGTGGATTTAGCTGAAAACCCCGTCCTTCCAATAAAAATAACAAAATGGGAATTCTAAATCACTAAGCTAACCAATCTACTTGGATCTGATTGATGAAAATAATGAAACTCTAAAATAATTAACGCTTATTGAGATTTAATGAAAGTGGCTGTTGAGAAAGAAATACTGATAACAACAATTAAGGTGTACCAGTGAAAGATCTGAAAAGATTGACTTTTATGTTTTTATAATAATTTAAATTTATATGAGACAGCAATAATCAAGTCCCAGCGATGAAGACCTTTCTAAAGATACCCTATATGAAGTGTGATTTAAATTGTTGAATTGTATTTCTAAAATGTTATGTAAAAAATAATAAATGTTATAAGGGTATTATAACTTATTTAATTTGTTGAGTAATAAAAAATGAGACCGTGGTGGTTAATGATTAAGCTGTGTGATGTGTCCCCCCTCAATTTCGAGTTTGAGAAGCGCTTAAGTATTCCTAGTCACGTGCCTAAGTTTTCCCCTCCAGAGCTCTTCCAGAGTCAATCCGGAGCCCGTACGGAGTCCATACGGAGTCCGTACGGAGTCAAAGCGGAGTCCGTACGGAGTCGAAACGGAGTCCGTCCGGACTTCCGGACTCAATTAGAACCTTAAAACTATAATAAAAAATCTAGAAAAATTACACATAATAGAGCTATTTCCCCTTTACATACCAAACTAATTTTCGTAGTCTGCGCAGCTTTAATTACCCCGTGAAAATTCATCAAAGTTAAGTAATTTTTGAAAACGTAAATATTTCTATAAAACTTTAAAATTCATTTAAAAATATAAGAAAAATAGTAAAAATTCTGGGAAAATTTCCCAAGGTTCTTGAGTGACTCGACTTAATACTTATAAATTTTTCAGACCGTAAAATAAGTTTTCTCCGTAAAATAAATTGTTTTCGTGTAGGCACTCGCTCGTGACCAATTTCTTCATATTTTAAACTCCAATAAATTAAATAAAACCCTTTTATAAAAAATAATAACGCCAATATTGCACGCAGTAATAACTCCATTTACATATTTAGGTGCCATACTAAACTTTAGGCTACCACATCCTCCCTCCAATCGAGAATGTCCCCATTCTTAAAACTTTGCATAAGTGGTTGAACAATTCCAAAGGAATTATCTTTTCTAATAAAATAATTTGATAAATTTGTTTTAGCTGGTCTTCTTTTAATTCTTTATAATAAAAACGTTGTTTCTTCTTCTCTGGCTTGATATAACATAAAATAAAATAAAATAAATCTTGTGATGATTCCACTACGAGAGCAAGGTTTGAATCCCTTCAGACTCCCATTAACCAGTCTTCCTTCTTGTCACAGCATTGAGAGAGTGGATCTTCCTATGAGCCGAATACTCCTGATTCCAACCTCATAGGGCCCCCCACTGAGCCGAATTCTATGATTCCAATCTCGCCATAAGGTCCTCCAAGCTTCACACCAAAAAAAATGGCCCAACTATGAGGCACTAAAAAAAATCATTCCCTAAAATCCAACTACCATCCTAACTTCTGATTCCTTCATCACAATTTTCAAACTTTGCTATACAGCAAACCCATAAAATACTTTTGCCAGGATTCCAATAATAATATTAACTTTAGACCATGTTAAAGCGCCACAAATTTCACCTAATTAACCATTATGCTTTCTTTAGCATCATTACCACCTAAAATTTTAACCTCCTAAAGCTTATCAGCATCCAATTCCAGAAATAATTGAATAACCAGTTTAGAGTCTTAGTGGACAGTGATAAATTAAAAGATTGAATTGAGTTATCCAAACAAGATTGACATTCCAGTTTAAAGTCTTGGTGGACCAAACATATAATCGATTGCCAGTTTATGGTCTTGGTGGACCAAAGATTGTTTAGGTGCATAAATAACTTGATAAATTCCTAAGTAAGGCCTAGGCTTGACCAAAGATTGAATAAATTTGATAATCCAGTTTAATGTCATAGTGGACCAAACATTTTATCAACAAGTAATCCAGTATAAGGCCATAGTGGTCCAATGAATGTTGAATTATCCTGCAGATATTAATTTTCCAGTTTAAAGTCATAGTGGACTAAACAATGAATGAACTACCAGTTTAAAGTCATGGTGGACCAAACATTTAATCGATAAGAAATCCAGTTTAAGGTCATGGTGGACCCAACACTTGATAATAGTCCAGTTTAAGGTCTTGGTGGACCTAACAAATCCAATAAAAAATTTTAACGATAGTCTTGAAAATTAGCCAGTTTAAAGTCTTGGAGGACTAACAGCTCCAAAATTTGTATAAAACCTTAAGGAAAGTTTTGAACGGTAGCCAGTTTAAAGTCTTGGAGGACTAACAGCTCCAAAATTCGTATAAAACCCTTAAGGAAATTCTTGAACAGTAGCCAGTTTAAAGTCTTGGAGGACTAACAGATCCAAAATACGTGTAAAAAAACCTTAAAGAACGTCCTGCACAGTAGCCAGTTTAAAGTCTTGGAGGACTAACAGCTGTCTTGAAGTAAAATCCCATAGGTATTGAGTTCCCCTAGACCCTGTTTCCTGTCTAAACTAAATGAATAAACTAAAAAGAATGATGACTGAAAAATAAAACTAAGAAATATAATAATAATTTTGATTTAATTAATTAATTTTTTTTTTTTTTTTATTTATTTATTTTTATTTTTATTATTTATTTTATTTTTATTTTATTTATTTTTTATTTTACCATTTAAAATAAAAGTTTTTTTTTTTTTTTTTAAAAAATAGTTTTGAAATAAAAGTTAAAATTTAATTTTTAAAGAAAGATAAACGAATGTGAAAAGAAAAATAAAAAAAGTAAAAAAATATTTTTTTTTTTTTAAAAATAAAATTTTAAAAGATGCCCCCCGGCCATTTGATGAGCCGTACCCTCGACATCATACCCACATCCAAGTGCAACTTGATGTGGTTACACAATTTTGAGAAATTGAAAAGAAAAGAAAATAAATGAAAGTTTTTAGAAGATAATTTTTATAATGATGATCACTGGGTGGGCTCCCTCCAATTTATAAAAATGATTAGAGTCCACCAGTGAGCATCACCTTTACATTAATTCATAATATATATTAAAGAAAAGAAATCACAATCTAACATAAAAAATCAAAAACAAAATAAAAAAAATCTTGAATCCGGCGTTGAGAGCGGTGTCTCTTGATTCGTTCCAGTTTATAGCCTTAGTGGACTTCCTAAAATTAAAAGACAAAGCCAGGATTCAACTAGAAACAGGGAAAATTTTGGAAACGAACATTATGGGGTAATTGTGTATAGAGCAGCCAGCCCATCAATTACCCCCACACTTGCCAATATTAAATTAAGAAGGTTCCCCTGTGAACACTTCTTCCAATAAATTTTAAAAAATTTTCCAACACTATCTTCACCCATATTTTAAGAATTTTAAGTTTTCGAAAACTTCAAAGAAGGTCTTCTTGAATTTCGTTAAGTTTCATCATAGTTTCGTCGACCATATACAGTGTAACGATAGTAAAGTATTTTGATAAAAAAAGAAGATAGTTTATCCTTGTTGCGGAGGTATCCATATAATTTCGTAGATATCATAGTTTATCCTCGTTGCGGAGGTATAAAATTTGATAAAAGTCATTAAAATTGTAGTTTATCCTCATTTCGGAGTTATCCATATAATTTCATAAATGTCATAGTTTATCCTCATTGCGGAGGAATCCATAAAGTTTCATTGATTTCATAGTTTATCCTCATTGCGGAGGAATTCATAAAGTTTCATTGATATCATAGTTTATCCTCATTGCGGAGGAAGACTTCGGCACTCCTGGTGCCTCTAGGATAGAACCGTTTCACTTGATCGGCTGCTACCCTCTTCTTTAATACTACTCCATCCAACTCTTCTAGTCATATGAACCGCCGGAAACTTGCTCCTTGATTTTATACGGTCCATTCCACCTATCTGCAAACATCTTTCCCCATTGACTTTCCAAACTCCTATTATACACCAGGACCATATCACCTGGGTTCAAAGGTTTCCTTAATCGATGTGCCAACCGCTCATCCCAATATCTAACTGATTGATTTCAGATCTTCATCATCCGCGAATATGCCTTTTCTAAATATTCTTCTTTCTTTTCTAGCTGCATCATTCTTGCACACAATAATTCTTCAGTAGTTTTGACCGTGTCCCAGTCAACTCCAAGATATGATTCAGCTTCTAAATCAACCAGTAAAACTGCTTTCTGTCCAAAAACAAGTTCATAAGGTGAAAATCCGGTCGTCCTTTTGGCAGTGATTTGATCAGAAAATAAAACTAAAGGTAAATAGTGCCTCCACTTTTCGGCACTTGTCCCACACATTTTAACTAAAGCATCCTTAATAACTTGATGCCCTCTTTCAACCATGCCTTCAGCTTCAGGATAATATGGGGTTGCTACCCTAACCTTTGATCCAACTTTCAATACGGCCTCCTTAAACTCTGTCCCAAATTCAGGACCTCCATCTATCGTTACCAACTTCATCACCCCATACCTATATACCCAATTATTCAAAAAAAATTCTGCCACATTTTTGGCAGTTAAATTAATAAGAGGCGCTGCCTATACCCAACCAGATAAATCATCTCTGGCCACAATTAAATATTTAAACTGTCCCTCTTTTATATGAACGGCATCTAAACTAACTCTTCCAAAGAGCGTATATTCACCAGTCGAGCGTCCAGGTTCTTTCGGCCTTAAATAACTTCGTCTTTGACATTCTTCGCATGACTGAACCCACTGTTTAACAGCCATCTTCATGCCAGGCCACCAAAATCAATCAGAAATTCTTCTAAACGTTTCTCCAACGCCTCTATGCCCGAGATCTTCATGCAGTGATTTCAAAACTAATTCTTGCCCCTTCTGTTGAGTTATAACTACTTGAGGATTTGGATACCTCCTCCTCATTAAACGTCGACCAGATAGGTAAAACGTAGATGACTTCCTCTTGATAGCATCCCATTCATTGTCTTCACAATCTTCTGGCCTCTCTAAAGTCAACAAATATTTGACTAACAAAAAATAAAAACCAGTCTGACCCCAGACTTCATCTTGAAAATCAATTAATATTACATCAGTAGGGACTTCTCTATCACCAATATCACCTGCACATGAATGAGCCAATAATCGTTGACCCCTAAATAAATCTTTAATCGAGCTATGTCGACGTTTTTCTTCTGAACCTTTGGATCCTTTGTAAACCGTATTTGAAAATACCTCTTTCTCTTTATCCACCTTTTTATTTAAATTCTCTAATTCTCCAACATATACACCATTCCTTAATTTACTACTATCCCACACTACCAATCCATCTTCCTCTACATACACCACATCTTCTTCTACCTCCTTTCTACCGAACTTATCTACACCTTTTCCAACACCTTTATTAACATAAAAACTATTTTCCAGTTTATCCTCTTGGTGGAGGTCATCAACACCATAATCTAAACACAATAGTCCTGCCAGTTTAACCTCATGGGGGAGGTATGGAAAGTCTTCAGCTCCTTTAGTGCTGGCTTTGATAATAGGTATATCTTCATCGAACTCTTCTGAGTCTGAATCTTCTTCAGTGGGTGGTCTTCTTGATAAACCATCTGGAATAGTAAAAGTTTTGCCAGGCTTATGAACTAAATCGAACGAAAAATGTTGAATAAAAGCTACCCATCTCGTCATGGGTGCGTTCGGTAAACTTGGGGAATTAATCATCTGGATTAACGATTTTGCATCCACTTGCAACTCAAAATGTTGCCCCCACAAAATATGCTGAAGTTTCTTCAGTATTTTTGCCACACCACATAATTCCAATTTTGGTTGTGAATATCTTGATTCGACCTCAGTAAATACTACAGATTCATACCTAACTGGCCTGATGTAACCAGCTTTATCCATCTGAGACAAAACCGCCCCAGCTGCAACCTGACTTGAATCGACTGCTAAATAAATTCTGCCAGCTCCTTTTCCATAATCCAACTTGTGCAGGACTAAATCCTTCCCTACAACCTCCTTCAACTTCTCAAACGCCTTCTCACACTCTTCATCCCACTCCCAGTCTGCATCCTTTCTTGTTAACCGTCTCAATGGAGCTGCCAATGAAGAAAAGTCCTTGATAAACATTCTAACATATACGCAAACGCCTAAAAACCCTCTAACTTCGGTCGTATTCTTGGGTCTTGGCCAGGACTGAATTTTGTTAACTTTCTTCTTGGACATAATCCTACCCTCTCTACATACCACATGGCCTAATATTTCTAAGGCTGGCACACAACATGAAAATTTTGAACCTGAAATAGTTAAACCAGCCTCTTCAATTCGAAACAAGATTCTTTCTAATGTAATTGCAAACTCCCAAATGAATTTGCATATCCCGGGATTCTCTTCCAACACCTGGTTATCATAGTCGGTTGTTGGTCCCTTAATTCCTCCATCATCTATAAAGATTCCAGCATATTGTGGAATTTCGTCTTGAAGGATCCAAGCCATCTGAGCTTGATAAACTGCAACCGAATTTGTTGCTCCTTGAGGTAATCTTGTTAACTGTAAACGTCCTAGTGGCGTATCGAATGTAGTGATAGGCCTTGAGTCCGGATGTAACTCTCTCTCATCATATCCACCCATAATATCTCCTAAACCATAACACACTCTCCCTGCAAACGCTTCAACAAACTCCTCAGCACTAGGCGGTATCCCAGCATCCTTTATTGTAACCCTATTTAATTCCCTAAGATCATGAACAACTCTAAGCTTTCCATTCGGTTTCTTGATACAAAATACCGGACTAGAATAACTTGATGTTGATTGCTCATACAGTCCAGTGCGTATCTGTTCTCTGACAACTTCAATATAGGCTTCTTTCAATGCAGCCGGAATAGGAATCGGTTTCTGCTGCCACGGTTCATGACATACCACAGGAATCTTGTAAGGCTCCCCATAGGAATGCTTCAACACACCCCTCTCCTCTTCTACAAAAGCAATGGACTTCTCTCGCTTGACCATCACATCCAACAACAACTTCTTCTCTTCTCCAGACAACCAACCATCAGGTCCAAAATTAACAACACCCAGTCTCTCAAAAGTGATTCTTGACGTCTCAGAAAATTCAGGCCGATTCTTTACCAAGGGACTTTCATAAGGATCTCTTGATAACCTTGGTCTTCTCAAAGGTGGATTTAATTCAGCAGGTAGCGGTTCATTAATAGGTCGAACTTTATTTGCTACTTTCTTATATTTGGCTGCGTCCACATCTAAATTAACTTGAGGTAAAACATTTTCTTTTGTATCGCCATTAAAACTTTCATCAAATGAATCTTCTTCATTGCCAGAATCAGAATAAGAAAAATTAGAAAAATATTTTATTTCATTTTTAAATTTTACCCTTTTCTCCTTTCCCTCGTCTAATTTATAAACAGATTTTCCAACACCTTTGCTTCCCTTATCCAACAGTCAATCACCCGTAAAGAAAGTTGGCAGTTTAACCTCTTGCTGGAGAACCGGAAATGAAGTTTCACAAAAATTATTTTTTTGTGTTTTAATTATACTGAGATTTTTTATTGGATTTTGATAAGATTTTCGCAGTTTACCCTCTTGCTGGAGGTCCAAAATAGAAGGAGATACTTGCAGTTTAACCTCTTGCTGGAGGCCTGGAATAAACTTTTCACATAAATTATTTTTTTGTGATTTACTTATACTGAGATTTTTAATTTGGTTTTGATGAGATTTTTGCAGTTTACCCTCTTGCTGGAGGTCCAAAATAGAAGGAGATAATTGCAGTTTAACCTCTTGCTGGAGGCCCATAATAGAATTTTCACAAAAATTATTTATTTGTGTTTTAATTATACTAAGATTTTTAATTGTATTTTGATGTGATATTTGCAGTTTACCCTCTTGCTGGAGGTCCGTGATAGAAGGAGATAATTGCAGTTTAACCTCTTGCTGGAGGCCTGGAATAACCTTTTCACATAAATTATTTTTTGTGATTTACTTCTACTGAGATTTTTAATTTGGTTTTGATGAGATTTTTGCAGTTTACCCTCTTGCTGGAGGTCCAAAATAGAAGGAGATAATTGCAGTTTAACCTCTTGCTGGAGGCCCATAATAGAATTTTCACAAAAATTATTTTTTTGTGTTTTAATTATACCGAGATTTTTAATCGTATTTTGATAAGGTTTTTGCAGTTTACCCTCTTGCTGGAGGTCCGTAATAGAAGGAGATAATTGCAGTTTAACCTCTTGCTGGAGGTCACAAAACATACCCTTCCAATTTTTTTCCAACCTAATTTGGCCCATTTTGCCTTTTTCACCGTTTTTAAATTTAATAGAAAAACCGGGTAAATCCAATAAACATATAGAAAAGTCCATAACATATTTTCACTCCAAAGTAATATTAACAGAAAATAATTGAGAATCCACTTGAATTATCTCCAAGTGAGCTGACCTATTGCAATCCGGGATCTCATCCTGAGGAGAGATTACAACATTAGAGTGATCAGCCCCTGCTACCCCAAAAAATGAGGGCATCCATCCTTTTCCAACAAACATAATTCTCCAGAAGCCGTCCGTTTTACATGCCGCTTCTTGGTGCAAACACAACACTGGCACAGAGTAGTAATCCCTGGCCGTGTTTCCCAACCTTCATCTCCAGGAGGCGCTAACCGCATATGTAACCTCCGCATATCTTCACCAGTGATCTCCAAACTAATCCCCATGCCAGCTTGATACCCTATCCTGGCCTCAAAATCCATCAAAAAAGGACCCCCAAGAACAGTTTTGACTGCTCCTCTGGCCACATAAAAGTGAACCTTACCAACAGATCCACCAATGCCTAACCTGACATGCTCAGCTGTACCCATCAGCTCTGTTGCATGCCCTCCAATGCCTCTGAGGTTTCCCCCAGTTCCACTTTTAGTTGGCAAGCCTATACTTGTCGCTTGCTCCAATGAAATTAAATTAATTTGAGACCCTGAATCGACCAAGGCCTTTACTTCTTTACCATTTAGAGTTACCACCAGGTAACCCAGGGGAGCGGAAAAATGTGTATCTACATCTTCCCCAATCTTTTCAGCATTTTCACAAATATATTCCACCTCTCCAGTGGAAACCCGACGCCTTGTCAAATGCTTCTTTTGCTTTTCAGCAAGCGCCGGACTAATCGTAAATAACTCCCCCAAAGATAAGGGAATCTGAAGTTGATTCACCCTATTCAAAACTGCGTCCATCGCATTAGCTTGACCAGAAACTACCGGCCGCTCATACTGGACCTTTGATTTAACAACCTTGGCCCTGGGTACCTCTTGAGGTCCAACCAAGCCATCTTCACCTCCCATAATAACATCTTCACTTTCTATAACCCTAACTCCGTCACCAGCTTCTTGCACTAATCCTGATCCATCGCTAGTCCTTCTTACACCCTCCATTGGGATGGGACCGCTAAAACTTGGTCTGGGTAGAGACGCCAACGGTACGTCCTCCTCAGAATCCAAATCATCCTCTGGCATAGGCTCACCATTTAAATCAAACTTGTTATAACTAGGGGGCCCCATATCAGCAATCCCCTTCTGCATTTTATATAATTCGTCCTTAGAGTAAGGGTTCAATTTTTTGGCGGCAGTTTGAGCACTAGAATTCTTGTCCTTAGAGTAAGGGTTCACTTTGTTATTGGCCTTGCCAGGATTAGCCCTCAATTGGCTCTGGATGCTACTTTTCGCCTTAGTAGCAGCTGCTCTTCTAGCAGCATTAACATCGTATTCGCCAGCCATACAGCTACCCTCCACCTGGGCAACCGTCGCCAGCTCTAAACCACCAAAAGAAGTAGAAAATGTGGCTTTACTGACCTCTTTCTCCTTGCCCTTGTCAGCTTTACCACCATTTCCATTACCATTTTTGCCACTCTTGGCATTAACATCTTCATCCGTCACCTCTTCAAATCTGGCTCTCCTTTCAGCCGTTAAACTTCTTCTGACCAAATCAGAAAGAGACTGTCCATCACTGGGCTTGATGAACGAACCATCAGGAAATTTATAAACTTTACCATCAAATAAAACTCGCCCAGCATCCATATCCTTATCAAGAGCAAAACACACTGTTGCTCTGTGCCCTCTCCTATTACAATAGGAGCACACCTTTGGCTCATCATAGCCACCTCTATAATTACTACCACCATTCCCAACATTTCTCCCATTGCCTGGGAAGCGGTTACCATTATTATTGCCATTATAATTTTGACGTTCATACCCTCTGGACTGATAAGAAGTTGACGTCGACAAAGAAGCGATTGGGGCCTTGTTGGCCTTCTGGGTTTCTTGAACAAATATTTTTAATTGTTTCGTTAAATCGGCCAAGTGATTGACCATCTTATTATCTACATTACCCTCAACTTTAGCAGCAGGTAATCCCATTTGAGCCTTCTTGGCCTCCTGGGCTTTGACCATAATATCGTTGTTTTCGGCCAAAACTTCGCTAACCTTGCTAACATATTGAGTGCATGACTCTTGATATTTGTCCAACGCCAATAACTTGAGATGGGCCTGAATGTTCTCTTTGATAACCTCCAGAGCCGGCAGTTTCTGCTCACCATTAGGCAGTTCCTTCATCAAATCTTTTCTTGAAAGATCCTTCAAGACGTCCATTCGAATATCCCTCCTGCATGCTGTCCAAAACAAATCTTTGGCTTGGTTCTCATGCACTAACTCCTCCACCAGTATGAGATATTCCACCACTTCATCAAACTGAACACAGAGCTTTTTGAAGTCAGCCATAGAAGAAACACCACCTTTTGCTTGCCAGTCTCCAACAATTTTATTGAGGTCCATCATAGTAAACCTAACACCCCATCTATCAACCATAGCTTTAGAAAGCTTAACCCAATCCTTGTCCTTAAATGCCTGCATAGCAATAACCTCTTTTTCCACCTCCCTATCAGCAATAAAAAACCTAACTTGCTTCACCATATCCACATGGGAAGCACCATCAACAGCAGCAGCAGCTTCATACCTGCTAATGAACCATTTAACCTCCTCCCCATCAAACTTTGGGCCATCCCAAGAAACAATTCTAACTGAGGGAGTAAGAGGGTTAGAAGATCCAGAAGCAACAGCAGAAGAAGACATCCCAAAAAGTAATGAGAAGCGTTAACAATCGATAAAATAACAAGCCTCTTGCAGACCAATAACAAAAATCCAATTAGAGTTCCAGAAAATAAGCCTCTTGCAGGCTAATAACGTTCTTGATCCAAGTAAGTCTTTAAAGAAAGCTAGAGAAATCAAAACCCCATGTTGGGCGCCAACTATGGTAAGGTAAACTCTTACAGTCGCCTTGCTGTAAGCAGAATCCGGAGGAGATATGTGGATTTAGCTGAAAACCCCGTCCTTCCAATAAAAATAACAAAATGGGAATTCTAAATCACTAAGCTAACCAATCTACTTGGATCTGATTGATGAAAATAATGAAACTCTAAAATAATTAACGCTTATTGAGATTTAATGAAAGTGGCTGTTGAGAAAGAAATACTGATAACAACAATTAAGGTGTACCAGTGAAAGATCTGAAAAGATTGACTTTTATGTTTTTATAATAATTTAAATTTATATGAGACAGCAATAATCAAGTCCCAGCAATGAAGACCTTTCTAAAGATACCCTATATGAAGTGTGATTTAAATTGTTGAATTGTATTTCTAAAATGTTATGTAAAAAATAATAAATGTTATAAGGGTATTATAACTTATTTAATTTGTTGAGTAATAAAAAATGAGACCGTGGTGGTTAATGATTAAGCTGTATGATGTGTCCCCCCTCAATTTCGAGTTTGAGAAGTGCTTAAGTATTCCTAGTCACGTGCCTAAGTTTTCCCCTCCAGAGCTCTTCCAGAGTCAATCCGGAGCCCGTACAGAGTCCGTACGGAGTCCGTCCGGACTTCCGGACTCAATTTAAAACCTTAAAACCATAATAAAAAATCTAGAAAAATTACACATAATAGAGCTACTTCCTCTTTACATACCAAACTAATTTTCGTAGTCTGCGCAGCTCTAATTACCCCGTGAAAATTCATCAAAGTTAAGTAATTTTTGAAAACGTAAATATTTCTATAAAACTTTAAAATTCATTTAAAAATATAAGAAAAATAGTAAAAATTCTGGGAAAATTTCCCAAGGTTCTTGAGTGACTCGACTTAATACTTATAAATTTTTCAGACCGTAAAATAAGTTTTCTCCGTAAAATAAATTGTTTTCGTGTAGGCATTTGCTCGTGACCAATTTCTTCATATTTTAAACTCCAATAAATTAAATAAAACCCTTTTATAAAAAATAATAACGCCAATCTTGCACGCCGTAATAACTCCATTTACATATTTAGGTGCCGTACTAAACTTTAGGCTACCACAACGTATGTATGTAAGAATAAAAAAATCCTTATAATAAAGTCAAGTCAAATCCATGCTAGACAAAATAAAAAAAACATGTACACTTTATATCCTTGTTTGGAAATCTTGATACCAAATAATTAGTATTTAATAATGGGTTCTTTGATTTAAATATATAATACATTTTCACTTATGATTCTTTTTGGCACAAATGAGTCAGGGATTTTGGTAGATGAATATATACACAATTGAGCATGTTCTGATATGTGTGAATGACAACCTAAGATCTGATTAGACAAGTATTGGTACCTGCTACCAAGTTCCAAAATTTCTTTCTAATCATTCACTCATTTATCTTCCAAATCAACCTACTCCACATCTATAAAATCCCACTCTCCTTTGATTGAACTGATCTCACCTCATTTCACCCCACTTTAATCCAACATATGGGCCACCCTACCCTACTCTACTTTCATCACACACAGCTGCAAACAAACCAAGAAAATGAAATATGTTTTTTTGCATCCAAATGATAACAAAAGTAAAACAAGATATATATGAGATAGGGGATACTATAGATAGATAACATAATGTTAGTGAGGTATTTTAGGTTATATATATAGTTAATGAGAATAAGAATGAGAAGAAGAAAAAAAAACATAACAGAAAAAAACTGATCAGGAAAATAAAAAGAAATTTTTTTTCTGTCTTGCCGCCAAGCCAATAAGCAATTCACAGAAGAAAAAAAAGTAAAAAAAAGAAAACAATGATAGATTATAAGAAGAAAAAAAAGTTAACTAGAACTAGAACATTTTGGTTAACAAAAATAAAGAAAAAGGTGCAGTGGAAAGTGATCAAAAATATTTGCACTAATCTAATTTGACTTGTTTTATCAATGTGCAAGAGACATGAAATGGGTGGTCTTCTTAATCTGACAAATATAAATTGATTGTTTTTTCAGAAGCATTATTATCTTCTTACAAAAAGAAGATTGCCTTGTAGAAATTTTTAAATAAACTAAGTCTATGTGAAGCCTATGTAAAACTAACAAAAAATCAGATTATGTTAGTGATTCATCCCAAATTTATTCACATAATTCACATTCTGAATCCCTCTGACCTTCATTAATTGCAATCAACGACATTTACCTCAAACCTTCATATGTATCATATGATGGTAAACTTTTCAATTGAGAAAAGAATCAAAAAGAAAAGTTATTTATATGATAATAAAAAAATAATCATCATCATCACCCACTATATTTGATTAAAGCACATATTGGCACTGAAAAGTGAAAAATGAAGAAAAAAAGGAGTGAAACAAAAAAAGACAACTTTTAGCCATCTCTTTTTATCATATAATTTGGTGCATTCTAGCAAATAACTTACCTTTGTGGCCCCTTGAGCACATTGTAAAGCACCAGAACCCTCCAAATGAACCCTGAAACTTCCAGTAGAGAACTGTAACAGTTTAGCTCTTTTTTCTTGGTCAAATTACATGAAAGATTTCCAAAACCAAGTGATAGTAGAATTGCTTTGTTGAAATTGATGCAATTCTGTGTTGGCACTTCAATATTTCATGTTAATTTCATGGAGCCCATTAAGTAAGAGCTGTAATTCAGTTGCCAAAAAAATTCAAACAAGTTCTCTAGGAATAATCTCATTAAAGCCCTTTTTGAAAGCATCAATCTGATAATGGATTGAGAGTGTAAAGAAATTCTCAACTACAACTTGTACACACTCCACCTTGTTTTCATTGGTGACAGGAATATTTTGGCCATCAGGTTTGAGATCTACAATCCTTACAGAACTAGAATCACCTGCCTCAACACTAAAAATTAACTCAAAAATTCCATCAATATTGTTTTCAAACATCTATTTCAAAGATCAATGGTTCTAACACATTAGAGCACCCAATTTAGAAAACAAAATTAGGCAATAAAACAACACACTAGAAAAAAAAGAAAATAAATCTTACATCTGGATCAATGGAGTCAAGATCACTTAGAACAACAGGTACCCCCAACAAATGCTTATAAAATCCTAATGTAAAGTAGGCCTCAACTATTCATCCATCATATAATGCTAAGAGATAATAAAGCAGCAAATTAAAATTGTCACATGTAATCTCACAATTCAATATATATATATATTAAACAATAGAAATAACCTTTTTCCAATAACCCTTCCACAAAAAGTAATAAACCCTAAATGATCAGGATTGACTGCATTAGCACAATTAGGTTAATATATTTTGGAATCAGCAGCACTTCAGGTGAAAAAAGAATAATTAGGATCCAGAATTTGCTTTAAATGAATTTTACGCCATTTTCTAGTGACTGCATCAGCATCCACACCCTCATTGTAAAACCATATGCTTATTTTTACATATTTGATTTCATCACCTGTTTTCCAAGCCAAGTTGTGGAAAGAGTCCTCAAAGACATGTGGCTGGTAAACATTGAGCTGAAAGGTCCCTTACAGCTCATGTGTCCCTGAATTGTGAAATTGCTGACTGAAATAATTACACTTGTTGTCAAACTCCAATACTTTAGGGTTATGGATCAGAATTGAGAATAAGCCAATCATGAGAACAGGATTATTCCAACCCATTGTGTTGAGTATTTTACAATTACATTTGGTAAGACTGAGAAAGAATCAAGATACTGCTTCTGATGAGACTTCATGAGGACCTAGTTACATTGATACTTGAGAGAGCTTCAGAGGCTGTCTCACCCCAGAATTCTTGCATATGACTAGAAATAATTCCATTAGAAGTACACAATTGTAGCTATATGAATCATTTCATTTACTTCTTGAATGAGAGTAAGACAATGTCTAAGTTTTTTCAATAGAGGTTGAAATTGGACCCTTTGAGATTGAGGTTTGTTGCCATTTTTTTGACTGGGACTGCAAGGTTCATTAGAACTATCAGAGGTTGAAAGATCCATTGGAAAAAGGGCTATTGAACAGGCTGATGAAGACACCACAGACTATTTAGTGTGCATATTCAAAAACTCTGTAGTTTTTAAAATACAAAGAAGTTTGGCTTGTTGGGCAGAAGTAGAAGAAAATTTCATGAGAGTAGCTGAGAACACTTCAGCAGCATTGGGGGCTAATTTTATTTCATTTTCAAGCTTATCCAAAACTGTTAAAAGAGCTTCATCTAAATTTTTCACTTTATCAGAAAGTTCTGCAGCAATAAATTCTCTTCCATCAGGTTGAGTAGAAGTGGATTTAATGAAAGCTACTGTATGGCTAATGGTTTTACTTGAACACTCACTGGAATCTAAGAAATTGAAAATGAGATGTAAAAATTTAGGTGGAAGGGCAGGAGTATTTTAAAAAATATTTGGGAGAGTTTTGGGCTTCTCAGCAAGATTTGTGTTGGAAGAGATATCAAACAGTTTGGAATCACCATTTGATGATGGATGATTAGTTGATGTCAAAGGCAGAGGTGTATTGGAAAGAGTAAGGGCTTTTGAAGGTAGTTGCAAAGCTCTAGGAGTTCTAGCAGTGGATGTACTAGTATCTTCTGACTTTTTTACCAAGACTTTAAGGGGCTGACCAATCATAGCCAAGAGACTAGTGTTTCACTCGGTAAAATTTTGTTGCTTTAGGAGACTCATTCTATCAAATAGAGCCAAGAGGCCTACAATAGGATAAGTAGATGTACTTTGTCCTTGGGTTCTATTATATACTCTTTTTATGAGTTATTTTACCTGTTTCTTTATGGTATCCGCTTTTATCTGTTTATTCTATTTATGGTATGGGTCTGTGGTATCATTAATTGTGATGGAGAGTCCTTACTGGAAGTCTAGGTGTTGAAACTGCTTTAAGTGGATTCCAAGTGGAGGTGATGGGCCCTCACAGTTCTTTAATTTCTGGGGATAGCGGTGACATCATCTGGATTGAATGTCTGTGCACTCCAGTGAATTTTGGTATAAGTAAGGGAGGATTTGATGGGTTATTGATCATCACTTACTTATTACACATAAAATAAACACTAAAACAAAATTAATATTATATATTAATATATTATAAAGCATTTATAAATTGATATTATCTTTATGTAAGCTATAACTATATTTTATTTATATATTTTCCACCACTAGCACACATAAAAATCCAAATATTGTGAGTTTATATTGAGAATAACTATTTTATTAGTTGTCCCCTGAGGTTTAATCACTAAATCATTTAACAATAAGTAGTTGGACCATTAATATTTACTATTAAATCATACTACACACTGAAAATTGTTGTAGTTCTGAGAGTACCAGTCACATTTTTATTTTCTTATGGTGATTATTTTTTCCTCTTCTTGATTTTAACATGGAGGTGCTTCTGGAACAACTGCGGAAAGGTTGTTGAATACTGAAGTTGGTTGAGCTTTTAGGCCTTCCAGTGCTTGTTTGACTTCTATAAATCTCTGAGCTCCTCTTTTTTCCAGATTGTTCATCTTGTCTATCATTCTGTTGACTTTTATGGTGAGGGTGTTTAGAAGTGTTGAAAGGGAGTGAATTTGTTCTTTTAATTTATTTTTTAATTTCTTTATTGTTATTTGGCTCAGGAGTCTTTCCCTTTAATCCAAATACATCTGTTTAGAGCTGCTGTTTGTTGAAGTTACTTCCTCCATTTGAATGTCCTGTAACAGGTCTTTCAACTCTAGGTCTTAAATTATAAGGCTTTACCTTATTACACATGATTTCAATGTTGTCACACATGCTGTACATAGAAATTAAATCAAAATTGAAATATGAGTAATTAAAACTTCAAGAAAGGAGGTTTATCAGTATGGTATAACACTACTTAAGTCAATTTAATTGCTTACTTGTATGTTTTTTTGTGAATTTATAAGTGCCAAACTTTCAATATGCTTTTATGTGTTCACTTGATTTAAAAGGTCTACAATATGTAGCTGTGTTTCTATATTTTAAAAAAAACTTGTCAGTAATATTATTTTCATATATTTAATGAGTTTTACAAACCAAGAAAAAAAGGATTAAGAGTCCTTTTAAAAAGAATCAATTAATCAGTTTTTATTATCTGGTTTATTATCTGCAAATATTAAAAATTTAATTGGTTTATTGACAGATCTCCACAAAGAACAATTTATGTTCCATTAGTAGTGAAATTGATGATTCAATATCACAACTTTATTATATAACATGGCTTCTTTTTCTGAAATCACTATATGAAGTGACCCCAACCTGTTGTAATTATCCAAATATTTCTATATGGATTTTTTTACTTGTAGCCCCTTTTGAATTCTTACTTTCTGGAAGATAACCAAAAGAAATCCTGAGAAAATTTCCCTAATTTTCAGGCCAAGTTCAAGTAAAGAGAAATTAATAGCTTGAAAAGTCAGTTGTCTAGAAGATTTAAATGGTCCTATATGAATACTGTAATACAAATCCAATAAGTATTAAAATATAACTCAATATGAAGGTCTCAGTAATTTTCATCTAACTATATATAAAGGGTTTAAAATCTTATAGTTGGTATAAAAATAGAGAATATAATTTAAAAAATATTCAAAGACTTCAAAAGTACTAATGAAATTTATTGTAGTTGTAATGGTAATATGTTTTAATTGTAAAGATAAAGAATGCAGAAAATAAGACCGAAAAACCCCTCCTTTTATACCCAATAGTTCTCCAATAATTTCCCCTGATTTACCAATACTATAAATAGCCAATGATTCCTCATTCTAGCTAATAAATCTGCCCATCAAAATAGGTAATGACAAATAATACAATTAGAATGATATCACCTTCCAAAATCCTGGAGCAATAGGGATAATCCCTCAAAATAAATGAATAAGAAAAAAAGAGAGTATATGCATGTAATAAATTAAAATAAAAGGCTAAATAAATAAAGAATAGCATTAAATATAACATAATACTAAGGGGGATTAAATTTAGAAATGAAGAAGCTAATTATTCCAAATTACTATGTGAAATCCCCATCCAATAATGACCAATGTTAACTGAGTAACCACCAAGAGACCCAAAAAAGGATTTGAAATGTGGGGAAACTGAATTTAGTCCTTTGAAGGCGCTTGCATGTGTAAATACTTGAATAAATAGGTGAATTTTAAGTGTGATAGTGAATTAAAGGTGACAATCTTGAGGTTGTTAATGAAATTAGTGCATATAATGATGTTGGTGCACTTAAAATATAATTAGGACACTAAATAAGTTCCTGCTGCTTATTTCAGTGTGTTTCCCCATATTGGGAATACAATTTGTGGTAATTTTAGTGTGGAAATGCCAAATTTTCTAAAAATGAAGCTATTCACATGGGAAAACTGCAGGTAGTATGTGGCCAGTACACAGAAGTCATTTCTGGCATGGAAAACACCAAATTTGAAAAGTATTATTTTTATGAATTTTAATAACCAAATAAATTTTTCTAATTAAGACAAATTGATATTTCAAGGCCCACTTTTAATATTATTAAATTTATAGCACCTATATTCAATTTTTGAGTGATTTAAAGTGCATTTCTTGTTTTTTGCATAAAAAATGAAAACAAAAGATTTAAGTCTACTTAAAAATTATGTATTCTTATTTTTAAGGCTCTTAAGATTACCCTGAAATATTTCAACTTAATATTAAGTACATAATACTTATAAAAGGTGGATATATGTGTGTATATAAGGTATTTTAATGGCATGTATTGTGTTTAAATGATAATTTCACTTATGTATACAATTTTTATACCTTTATTTTTTTCCCATGTGTACTAGATGTGTTTAACATAATTTATAAGAATATTTCTCTCAGTTCTGGGAATATCCAGGCTTACATCTATGAAATTCCTGTTTTAATAAATGGTGTAAACACTGAAGTTATTTTGGATTCAGGGGCTGAACCAAGTGTTGGTTCTTTTTCAGCTTTAAAGAATATTGATAATGATTATAGTGGTAAGCTAGATACTGCTTCATCATGAAATTGGAGAGAATATGGCTCAGAATTAGGACCTGTAGGAAAATATTCTTCTTCAGTTTTCTTTAAACATAATCATGGGTATGTTAGAGCAGTTTCTTCATTTATTGTAATGAACAATAATAATTTGAGTAATTGGTTTATTATGGGAAATGATATTCTAACAAAATATTGAATAAATTTCAATCCAGCAAATCAATTCTTTGCTATGGGAAAAAATGGTTAAAAAATAAAAGTATTATCTACTGTACCAAAAATTTCACCTCTTGTAAATACATGTCACAATTTAATACAAGTAAAAGGAAGAATTAATGAAGAAATAAGGTATTTTTAAATAGAAATTAATAAAGCTTCTTTTTGAGAACAATTCAATTAATTGGAAAAATAAAAAATTATAGATCTGGTGAAATCTTTTCCAATGGCTTTTGAGAATAGAAGTCATGAGTTAGGATTAGTAGAACACGAAATGAAACTAAAACTAACATAATATTTGGAAGAGATTCCATCTAGCCTTAAAAAAGCCTTATCCTGCTTCTCCTACAAAAAGGAAAGTTATTGAGGATAACATTAAAACTCTTTTAAATATGGAAATAATTGAAAAATTAAATTTTACTCCAAAATATTGTGTAATTCCACCAGTGCTAATATCATATGAAGTAGATAAAGCTAGACTGTGTGAAGACTACAGAGCTTTAAATATCTATAAAGTTGATGATATTTATCTTTTATCAAGAATAAATTCTATACATGCAACTTTACAAGGAGCAAAGTATATCAGCTGTCTAGATGGAAAAAAGGTTATCATCAAATTTGTATTTAATATTCATCACAAAATTTTCTTTTGATTGCTACTCATATGGGAATTTATAAATATATAAGAATGCCTTTTGGTCCAAAAAATGCACCTTTAGGGTTTCAAAAATTTATGGATAACACATTCCATCAAGAAATAATGGAAGGGTGGTTAACGGTATATATTGATGATATCATTATTTTCTCAAAAACTATTGATGAACATATTCTAAAACTGGCTAAAGTCTTCCAGAAAATGGATGATATTAATATGACTCTGGCTCTGAAAAAATGTAAATTTTGTTTTCATTCTTTAGAATTTCTGGGACATATTGAGTCAGGTCTACAAATTTGTGTGGATCAAAATAAAGTAGCATCCATCCAAAATGTTGGTGTACCTACTTCTGTTAAACAAACTCAATCTTTTCTAGGTATGTGTGGTTACTATAGACAGTATATAAATAATTACCAAGAAATTGCTGCACCTTTAACAAATCTAGTAAAGAAAGATGTTTCTTTTATATAGAATGATGAAAGACAAAAAGCTTTTGACACATTGAAAAATTTTTAATTTCAGCACTTATATTATGATTGCCTGATTTTAAAAAACCTTTGAAAATAAAAACAGATGCAAGTTTTTTATGATTAGGAGTTGTACTTCATCAAAAAAAAGTGGTGAAAGAAAAAAAGTCAGAAGTGGTTATATGCTATATTTCAAGAACCTTGAGAATAAGTGAGATAAAATATGGTGGAACTCAATTGAAGTTTCTGGAAATAGTATGGGCTTTGGAAAAATTGCATTACTAATTAGAGGACTAAAAATTTGAGTTAATCACTTATTGTAGTGCTGTAAAATCATTTTTAAATATGAAATCATCAAAAATACATATTTTTATGTTACAGATTTCACTTCAGGAATATACGGGAAGAATAACTATTCTTCATAAAGCTGGTTTACTACACTCTAATTTTGATATGTTATCAAGACTTCCTTTTCCAAATGATGCTTCTAACTCTGCTTATGTACCTGAAGAAAATATTATTCTTATTGTTAGAGTATATGTAGTAGATATGGAGGAAGAATTAATGTAAAATATTGTTGAATCATATAAAGATGATGAAAATTTAAGGAAATTATCAATTATCCCTAATGATCCAAAAAATTTATCAGTCCAACCTTTGATGAAAGCTTTATCAGTAAAATATCAAAAGGCTTTGGAAAATGGAAAATTTTCTTTAGAAGATGACTTCATACATTACAGAAGAAAACTTAGTAATGTAATAATTATATTCTCATCAATGAAAGAAATTATTCTTAAATTATGTCATGATGATATATTAGCAAAAAATTTTGACCTGGAAAAAAAATCATCAGATTAAAAAATACTGCTTGGTGGGATACTATGTCAGAAGATGCTAAACAATATGTTGACTCTTGTGACTCATGCCAAAAATCTAAAAAATTGACTGGCAGAAGAGAAGGATTAATGCAAAAAACTGAATGTCCAAATTCACCATGGAAAATAATAAACATGAATTTTATAACAGGCCTTACAAAAGCAGGTAAATATAACTTTGATTCCTGTTGGGTGAGAGTAGATAGATTTTGTCAGCCAGGCTATACCAGGAGCCCAGTAAATGATATGTTAATTTATTGGACCTGAAAGAGGGCATAAGAATTGTATTAAATGTATATAAATTAATATTTTATTGCATAATAAAATTATATAAGTATCTTATTAAATATAAGTGTTATATTAATTTTATTTTTATATAAATTTTTATACATTTAAATTAAACATAATATATTTTATATTCTACAAATAATGGCGCATTTTTATGTATTTAATATATATAAATTAATAATTAATTAATTACTAACATATATTATAATTATATATGTAAAATTAACTTATAATGTAATTAAATTAATTATTTAAATTTATATATTAAATAAAACTTCATATATTATTAAACAATAAAATTGGGTGCTTCTTTTGACCCTTAATTGTGTCAGGAAAGATTATTAAATAACACCACGCAATATGGGGGGCGGACTTGCTAGCAAGTCCGCAACCTTGAACCCTAATTCATATCTTTTTCAGCACACATTGAGGTGGTGATGAAACAATCATGAAGAAATATTGAATTTACTTTGAAAACACCTTGAAACTGATTTGAACCTTCATTGAACCACAGTTGATTAATAGTTCAAAAAATATTCACAGCAGGAAAAAAGTGTGCACTAGATGTCTAGTGCTTTTTTTGGCTTCCTGAATTGATTCCTGGTAGAATTACAAGTGGGACTTCCATCTGATGCCTCCCTCCCCTAATTCTCCCTTATCTTCAATCTGACTTCCTATCCTACCCCCTTATCTCATTTCTAAACTTGCCATCTACTTACCCATTTTCCCTATTCCTTTCCTTCACAGTGAGAAAACAACTCTCCTCTCCTTCCCCCCCTCTCCCTTCTCTTCTCTTCATTTCTCACACCTCCCCCAGACCCTCACTCACCTTTCCCAGCCCACTGTCATTATTTAGTTTTATTTTACTTTGTATTTTTTTCATTTTTCATGTTTCTTCCCTACAAAAATCTTCCTTTTTCAACGATTGGCCACATTTTTTTAGTAAACACAAGCAACTCAAATTCTGAAATATGTATTTAGTTACATTATTTACCACTTGGAATGGGTTATAATTCCTCAAAATTTTACTCCTTGTTATTTCTAATTTATACATATTAATTATTCTCAAGTTTATAAAAAGTTGGCTACTTCCCAACCCCTTGCATGCCTCCCCAACACTTTTTTCACCTCTTCAATCTCATCGCTCACCTCCCCCAGAAAAATAAAGGAACTGGGGAAGGCTGGGGAAGGTGAGAGAGGGGCTTTACAGGGCTGGGAGAGGTTATAAAATCCCCTAACCCACTTCGGGAAGGCTGGAAAAGGTGAGCAAGGGTCCTTAAAGGGCTAGTAGAGTTGATAAAAGCCTCTCACCTACTACTCACAGCCCTACTTAGTCTTTACAGCACCTCGTTCACATCTCCAGCCAAATTAAGGGACTTGGGAAGCTGGGGGAGGTGAGCGAGGGGCTTTGAAAGTTTGTGGGAGGTAATAAAAGCCTCTCACTCACTTCTCCCAGCCTTCCTTAGTCTTTACAGCACCTCGCTCACATCTCCAGCCAAAGTAAGGGACTGGGGGAGGCTGGAAGAGGTGAGTGAAGGGCTGGAAAGATTGGGAAGGTGAGAAAGGGCTAGGGGAGGTAAGCGAGAGCTGGGGGATGTGGACAATAAACTGGGGAGGTGAGTAATAGTTTTAGAATGTGAGAGAAAGGCTGGTGAGGGCTAATGGAGGTGAGTGGGGTGAGTGAGGGGAATGGGAGGTGAGCGAGAGGTTGCAAAAGGGGTGTAGTTGTGTTAAAAGTGAAAATAGAGTGGAGGGGAGTAGTGAGGAGGGCTTAAACATAGATTTTGAAGCTTAAAGGGTGTAGCAAATGTATCAGGAGGGCAATAAAAGGGTGGTGAGTGGTAATAGAATTAACAGAAATGAAAAAGCAGAAAAATTTGTGTGGAGAGATTGAGAGGTTTTCCATTGAGGTAGTGAAAAATGGAGTGTGAACTTTGTTCTTCGGGCGAACATCAGAGTCCACCCCCTCAATCTACAGCTCTATTCTGCCGATATGGAAAATGATTGATAATTATTTTTTATTGATATTTTTTAACTTAAACCTATAGTTTATATGTCTTTATTTTATATTTTTGATTTACAATGCACTTTAAGACTAAGAAAGTAATATAGTAAAATAATTGATAATGAAATACTATTTTGCTTTCTTACACAATAATTCACAGAATTCTTTTGATAAATATACATGATATAAATAAATAATATAATAGGAAAATTGTAGCAAAAAGTTAAAAACTAGAATAAAACATTTAAAGAAATTTTAAACTATTGAACTTATGTATTTTTTGAGTTTATTGTATTTATTTTTAAATGTAATAGTAAAATATGTTGGTTAGATTAAAAATAGCTTTGAATTAAATTAAATAATTAGGGTAAAGGTTGAGGAAAAGATTTATCCACATATATGACCATTTAGGCTTATTTCTTGTTTTGTGATTGCTATATATAACTGGATAATTGACTGTAATAACTGCAAATTTAAAAAACTTCAATAAGTTATCTACCTCAATATATTTATGATAATCTATTCAGTAACACAATAAAATATCTGAGTCCTTTCTTTTACTAATTTTTTTTCATTTCAATGACTATATACATTTTCAAAAAAATTATTTATCATGTTTTTGGTGGAACTTAGATTGAACTCTCAATGCAATCTTGTTTCCAAGTGTGTTTCATAATAATTTAAGCCATGAAAAAATTTATAATTTTTTAGAAGTTTTATTAATTACTTTTAAATATAAAAATAATTATATTTTTATATCAAAATATTTTTATTAAACACTTTGAAGTTGTAAAAATAAGTACATATTAAGAATTATTTTTAGATAATATTATATTAAAAAAAGTTTTAAGTTGATTATATATTATTATGATATGATTTCTTTCCATATTACGTATTACGAAACTACCTAAAAATCAATTTTATACAACTATATTACATAAAAAAGATATCAGCTCTTCTGCTTAGATTTAAAGTACTTCAAAAAAACATTATTTTTGCCTTAGGTACACATTATATAGAGTATTCAGAGCATCATATTAATTTTTTAGACTTACACATTTAAGTTGAATGGAAGCCTCACAGGATAAAATTGGTCATTTTGTAAAAAAAAAAATAAGTAAATATCTTTTAAATCAATATATATTTTTATAAAAAGTCAAATTTTAATATTTATGTTTAGTTTAAAATCTGTTATGAATATTTGAAATATTGCTATTTAAATTAATTTTTATAACAATATAACCATTCCAGTATTGCTTTGTGATAAGGCCAATTTCAAGAAAATTTTTAAATTCTTCTGTTTAAATAAAATATCAAAGGGATTGTTTTTCATACACTTAGAAACTGAATAGAAACATCATATAAGATCTACCAATCAGCATAAATATCATAATTCCAATAAATCATTGATAAATCTTGAACCCATATATATAATTTTACAATTGCGTGTAAGTGTTCAGTTTTGAATTACTCCTATCAAAACTTTGATTCTAATGACTAAAAAAGCGTACCTGAAATGTTTCATTTAATTTATTTTTCAAAACCATAGAATTGAAATATTTTTTCTTTTCATTTAAAACATGGAATAATATTATTTTTAATAAAAAGATGATTGCCTTTACAGCTGCTTTTCTACATGGGTATAATCTAAATTACCTATTGTGTCTTTTTTACAAAATGAATATCATATAATAGTTTTTTAATTTGAAACTGATAGAATTATGAAAAATTACCACTTTTACCTATTTAATTCAGTTCTTGAACAATAATACAATAAAAATATCTACCTGAAGCACATTTTTTAACATGAGATCACTTTTCAAATTATATGGTGCTTATTCCCAGGTTGACACTGAAATTATCCCACAATACAGAATTGAAGCAAAATCAAGTACTAAAATTAAAGTTTAAATAAATTTATACTACTTTGTTTTAATTATCTTTAAATTTTTACATCTAGCTTGAATTTCAGTCTTTCATATGAAAAATTCACTAAGTAGTGATTAATTATTTCAACTCATGAGATTACTCTACCAAATAACCATATTTACATTGAATTTTGATGAAATACATCATGAAGAGTTCCAGAAAATCATATGTGTATTACATTGAATAAATTAATATTGTGAAAATTCTTAGTAGTTGAATATTCGATAGAAAAAAAAAGAGCAAAAAGATATTTCCTTTTAATTTTAATCATCTTCTTGCATACAAAAATGGAAAAAACTGGATTAAAATTCACTTGTATAAGAATTATACTTCTTTCTAGACATATAATTAAACAATTTATCAATTATTAGTGCTAAGTGTAAAGAAGATATTAGAGAACTTCATTGAAACAGAAATTATGAAAACATATTTCTATCTTTTATTTTTCTTAATTATGAGTCTTTTCACAGTATTCTAGAATAGAAACTTGAGAATTTTTATGGTTCAATATTTTTATTAAATAATTCCATTGAGTTTAAAATAATTATATTGCATAATAGGAAATAATAAAAATACAAAAAAAAAATATCAGGTAATATGGTTTAAATTAAAAAATAAAAGCTTCAAATTCTTGTTTAAAAGGAGTTATCATTAAAGAGAACCACTGATATTATTTTATATTTTTTCAAAAAAAATAGAATAAAATAATTAGAGAGGTTAAAAGTGATGTTTTTGAAATAAATAGTATAATTTTCAGTCTTTTAAGTGATCAGGTGAAATTCAAAATGAAAATGAAAATGAGTTTTGTGAAAAAAATTCTGTGAATGGATCAGATTATTAATCTTCCCTTGTTATTATTTCTATAAATTATTTATTAAACTTTCACTATTACTCAAGCACAGACTCATCCATGTTTGGTTAAGAGCCCAAGATGAGTTCAAAGTAAAGTTCAGTCTGAGTTCAGTCTGAGTTCAGTCTGAATTCCATCTGAATTCAAGTTGAGGACTTGCTAGCAAGTCCCCCCCAAATATTGCGTGGTGTAAATTATAATACTTATTTAATAACATAGTATCAAAATTCGCACTTTAAATTACAAACATTACTAAATTAATTATATTTTTCATTTAAACTAATTATTGAATTCATTACATAGTTAAAACAATTAATTAAAATTGCTTTAAACTGGGTTGAATTTATTACATGAATTTTTGGTGTGAAAATATTTTTATTTATTTTACTTAAAAACTTTACATGTTACTATAATGTCTGTTTTTGATTATTTTACTCATTGTTCTCATGTTTCAGACTTACTTGGTTAATAGTTATTTTAATTAAATGTTTTGGTAAGTTATGGTGGGAAAAGGATTAATTACTCACGGGTTTTAGTAAATTGTGTCATATTTTTCTCTTGATAGTCATGTTTCATTTCTACTCTGTTATATTTTGTTTTAGCTATTTCTAATTTGTATTTATTGATTGGTGGCGCTTCAGGGGTCCCTTGGTCTATAAAAGGGCCTTGGATAATCCCCTTTAACCCATCACTTACTATACAACCAAAACTTGAACATATTTTTAATATAATACGTTTATTATTAGTTTTATTAGTATTAAAATTTTAATTTTAATTTTATATAACTAAATACAGGTTGCTTTAAGTCTAATAGTAATAATAGTGTTTTCCACGCAGAGACAATAATCCTTACGCTAAATAAATATTGTCATTTAATAAGCCTTATTTTTTTTGTGTCAGCTCTCAAGTAAATTGTCATTTCCCCTCTTTAATAAATTAAATTATTTTATTATTTTATTTCATTTTATTTCTTATAATCCTTTTTCTTTCCTATTCCTCTTTCCTCTTCTTCTTCTTTCACCTTTCTTTCCTTCTTCTAGACAACTGGCCGACAAGTGGGAGCCTTTCCGAACAACAACACAATACCGATACTTGCGACAAATGACATAGCGCACGGACCAGCCAGCCAAAAAAGAAACTTTTGCCGGGACTGTGTTTCAAACTTGGGTTCAATCTATTAGGTTTATATTAAATTAATTCATATATTATTTTGAAGTGATTTTACAATCACTATAGTAAGTTAATCTTCGCACCTCTCACTCATATTATTATATTTTTACTGCAATAACAGTGTTTGTGTCTTAATTGCTGATTCACTGAGTGTAAGTGTTCATTATTTTTAATATTTTTTTTTCTAGTTGACCATAATAGAGTAAAACTCTTAGTCCTAGAAGAAAATTAATAATTAATAAATTAATAAATTAATTTTATTATTATTTTTTGTATATTGGTTGACCATAATAGTACTCAGTACTTAGTCCCAATTTTACCATTATATTAATTTTTGGTATTAATTATTTTAGTTGACTTATAAAACCTTTATTGGTTGGTCCCATTTTAATTACTGATTATTTCTTAATAAATAATTGTAATTACATTTTCTTGTATTACTTTTTTGTTAATTAATTGATTTTTAATAAAAATTAATTTTTTTTTGTTAAAATTCAATAAATTTTATTTTGAAATAACAATTTGAATCATTAAAAATTTTATTTTATTTTATTCTATTTTAACAGTTTAAATGTCCAATAGTTTGGCTAGCAGCATGGATAACTTACATGTGGATGAGATTGAAGTGGATAATGACACTGAATCTGTAGGTTTTTCTAAATTAACTTAAAGAAATGATTCAGCTGACAACAAACCTTCAGGAAGTGGAAAACCCCCCTCACCAAACACCTCTGAAAGAAGTAAAACCTCTAATAAATCAGGACAATCAACTCAAAGGTATAAAAATAAAAAAGATACCTCTAACCCAACAAGTAAACAATCTGTCCAATCACATCAAAGAACTGAAGGCAGAAGGCATGAAGTACAAGGCAAGGGTAGAAACACTGGAAGCAGATGCAGGAATTGTTAAATCCCAAACAGGCTCAAACTCCTCGTTTCCCAGCCTCTCAGCCTCAGCCTCAACCTCAGCCCAATCAGGTACACAGCTCCTTCACACAAAATCAAAGCACTCTGAAAGTGGAACAGTGGAAATGGGATTACTTGATGAGCCATTACCAGCAGAATGTTCAGCAACCAGCTCAACACCCTGGCCCATCCAGGACACAAACCTACCATCCATCTCCTCAGCCCCATCCTTATCAGGGAGGCAGAAGAAAGAAGGCACAGGGGAAGTTTCCTCCCTTACCATGGTAAGTAATTTGTTTGATAAACATGTTGGCATGTATAATAACAAAGCTTCTTCAGGTAATATTGTGGATTCTGGTGAAAGAACAGTTAAACCTTTAAAAAGACAAATTCCTTTAATGAGTAGCCCCAATTATGTAATTAGAAAATTATCATTTGATGAACCTTTACATTTGACTTCTACTTCTTTAATTAATCCTTCTCTTGCAATTAAGAATGATTCTGTTTCCCCTGAAGTCTATACCTTAATCGAGAAAACTTCTGAAGAAATATTGAAAAATACCCTTGATTTTAATGTTGTAAAAGACATACATTTAAGAGATGTGTTAATACATGAGAGTGATAGATTAAATAATTTGCACTTGCATTGTAAAGTAAGTTCTTCTGTGCAAGATACAGCTTATTTTAAAATCAAAGAAACCTTGAATATTGTTCTTAGCCAACAAAAACAAATAAGGAGCAACCATAGAGCTATCTTAGATAAAAATATCAATCTACATAAAACTTTGAGTGAATTGAAATCCCTCATTGAGAAAAATTATTCATTGAGAAGTGAAATAAAATCTCTACAAATTGAGTTTAAAAAGCTAAAAAATGATTTCCATGCACTGAGTGCCAAACACACAGTTTCTGAGGACAGAAATGTTTTATCTCTTGCAAAAATAAATGACCAGATGTATGAAATTCAAAGGATAAGAAACTATGTTTCTGACCTGCAGGAAAAATTTTCAACCTTAACCATCAATAATTATGGTATAAATGAGAATGCTGCCCATAAGCTGCATAAAAATAAAGAAAAAGAACATGAACAGAGTTCCTCTTTTCTTCCTCATATTTCAGCCATTAAACAAGCTGAAAATGAGTCTGTAAAATCTTTTGCTACTAGAAAAAAATCTTGTGATGGTCATGTACCAGCTGTTTCTGTAAATAATGAAATTTCTGAACACCTGGCTAAACTTCAGGAATTATTAATGATGAATAGTTCAAACCAAAAAATGGACCATCCCAGTAGTCAGAAAAATTGGCCTAAATTGGACCAATATCCTACCTTTGATGGTGATTCTGCTTCTGATTGGCAACACTTTATCCAAAGAATTGATGATTTAAAGAGATCTTATAAACTACCTGATGAGGAAATTGTTTCTAAGCTAATTTCTTTATTTTACAAAGTAGCCTTGATGTGGTATGAATCTGTTCTTTTAGATAACAATCATTATACGTGAAATTATTGGAAATCCTTGATTGAGAATCAGTTTGGTGGTTCAAAATTCAGGTTAGCTCAGCAAAGACTGTATGAGAATACTAGATATGTATCCTCCTCTGTTTAAAAACCCATTATTTTTCTTATGAAAGTAACAAAAATCCTGAGAGCAATTGATCCAAAGATGGATTATGATATTTGAAGAGATAAAATCTTGTATAAATTACCAAATTCTCTCAGAGATTTAATTGTAGCTATAACTGAGCATGTAAGGGAAAATTCTTCTTTCATTAATATCTGTAATGAGGTACTACTCAACCATAGATATGAACCAAAGAATTACCTTGGTAAATCTTATCAAGATCAAAATAACCCCACTAAAAAGCCCCCAGAAAAATCTGGTAAACCCTCTGCCCCAGTTGCACCTAAAAAATATGCAACAAATACTTGTTATAAATGTAACAAACCATGACAAAAGGGTCATGTTTGTGACAAGAAGATTCATCTTGTTGAACAAAATGAAGACACTTATGAAGCTGAAATTGATGTTAATAATTCTTCTAGTGACTGTGAAAGTAATATCTCCTATGACAATGACTCTGTTAAAGATGTTTTAATGTTAGAACAGGATTTCCATTATTTAGATAATATATCTGAAGAATGTGTATTGGATTTATCTTCAGTGGAAAATTCTGAAATAATTAAAGATATTACTAACAACTCTATAGCCATATCCCCTTTGAAGGCACCTGTTATAATAAATGGTAAAAATTTTGATGTAGTTCTTGACTCTGGTGCTTGAGGAACTGTAGTGTCTGAAAAAGCTTCAGCTTCAGTAGATAAGGATTATTTGAGTAAATTATTACCTATAACTTCTGAAAAATGGAGAGTGTATGGTTTAACCTTAATTCCTATTGGCAAATACAAAATCTCTGTATTCTTCAAATATAATGGTGGTTTTGTCAGAGCTATTTGTGAATTTCTTGTCATGAAAAATGATAATTTAAGAAATTGGTTTATTATGGGTAATAATATTTTAACCATGTTTAGTGTGAAATTGGACCCAGCAAATAATTGCTTCACCTTGGGAATGAATGGCAAAAGGAAATTCAAAATTTCCTCCTCTAGAAAACCTTCTGGGAATCTTTTAAAGTCTTGTAACTCACTGATCCAGTGTAAAGGCAGAACAAAAATGGAAGTGGATGATTTATTAAATGAAATAAATACTGCTTCTTTTGGTGATCAGTTAACAAGTGAACAAAAGGATTCTATTATTGCCTCAATTATCTCTTTCCCTATGGCTTTTGCTCACGGTTCTCATGTCTTAGGAAGTGTTCAGGAAGAAATGAAAATTACCTTATCCTGTACCTTGAGTGATATTCCTCCTAGTCTTAAGAAAAAACCATATCCTGCTTCTCCAACAAAAAGAAAGGATATTGAAGATAATATTTCCACATTATTAAAAATGAATATCATTGAGAAAGTGTATGTCACGCATAAATATTGTGTCATCTCCCCAGTTTTAATTTCTTATGAAAAAGATAAGGCTAGATTATGTGGAGATTACAGAGCATTAAACACTTATACTGTTGATGATATTTATCATTTGCCCAGAATTAATTCAATAAATGCTACCTTTCAAGGTGCAAAATTTATTAGTTGTCTGGATGGTAATAAAGGGTATCATCAAGTTCCTGTGGAGAAAAATTCTCAAAAATTTTTACTGATTGCTACTCATATGGGAATATATAAGTATTTTAGAATGCCATTTGGCCCTAAAAATGCCCCTTCAGTTTTTCAAAAAGTCATGGATAACACTTTCCATCAGGAAATAATTGAGGGATGGCTCATGGTGTATATTGATGATATCATAGCTTTTTCTAAAACTTTTGATGAAAATATGGTTCATTTAAATAGGGTTTTCCAAAAAATGGATGAAATCAATATGACCTTGTCCTTGAAAAAGTGTAAATTTTGTTTTCAATCTTTGAAAGTCCTTGGCCATGTTGTGTCAGGCCTACAAATTTGTGTTGACCATAACAAAGTTGCTGCTATTCAAAATGTAAAGGCACCAACTTCTGTAAGAGAAATCCAAAGGTTTTTGGTTATGTGTGGCTATTATAGACAATATATTAAAAATTATCAAGTCATAGCCTTGCCTCTTACCAAACTAACTAGAAAAAATGTTGAATTCATCTGGAATATTGACTGTCAAAAAGCTTTTGATACATTAAAATGATGCTTAATGACAGACCCTATCTTAGCTCTTCCAGATTTTAACAAACCATTTGTCCTAAATACAGATGCTAGCTTTGTTTTTCAGGGTGCTGCCCTTCACCAGAAACAAGTTATTAATGATAAATCCTCAGAGGTTGTAATTTTTTATATTTCAAGAACCTTAAGAAATAGTGAATTGAAATATGGTGCCACTCAATTAGAGTTCTTAGCAGTTGTTTGGGCTCTTGAGAAGCTTCATTACTATCTAGATGACCAAAATTTTGAATTGGTAACTGACTGTAGTGCTGTGAAGTCCCTCTTAAACCTGAAAACACCTAATAGACATATGTTCAGGTGGCAACTTTCTGTTCAAGAATACACAGGATTGATGACAATTATCCATAGAGCTGGAAATGTTCACTCCAATGTTGATATGCCTTCCAGATTTCCTCTACAAAATAATGACTCAAATCCTGCTTATGTACCTGAAGATGATACTGTTCATATCCTTGGTATATTTATAGTTGATATGGAAGAAGATTTATTGCAATTAATACTGGATACATATAATAAAGATTCTGATTTAAATAAATTGGTTACTATCTTAAATGATCTTAAGAATGCTTCAATTCAAGCATTGATAAAAACCCTTCCTGCAAAGTATCAAAATGCTTTGAGTAAAGGAAAGTTTTCTATTAAAGATGGTTATATATATTATAGAAGAAAGCTTACTAATGTAATTGTAATTCCTCCTTCTATGAAAGAAACTATCCTCAAACTTTGTCATGATGACATATTGGCTGGTCATTTTGATCTTGAAAAAATATTGATTAGAATCAAAAACACTGCTTGGTGGGCTAATATGTCTGAAGACACAAAATTATATGTTGAATCTTGTGATTCCTGCCAAAAATGCAAAAGGTTGACAGGTAAAAGAGCAGGGTTATTACAACATATTGAAGCACCTAATGCTCCTTGGAAAATCATTAACATGGATTTTGTCACTGGTCTTCCTGTTGCAGGTATAGACAGCTTTAAATTTTGTTGGATAATAGTAGATAGATTCACAAAAATGTGCAAATTTATTTCAACCCACAAAGATGTATCCACAAAAGAATTAGCTTTCTTATGGTGGTCTTACATGTTTAATATTATTGGTTTTCCAAAAGCCATTATCTCTGATAGAGATCCTAAATTTACTTCTGAGTTTTGGACCTCTTTGATGGATATTTGTGGCTGTGAGTTAAAATTTTCTACAGCTCACTATCCTCAGACTTATGGTCTATCTGAGAGAATTATTCAAACTCTGGAAGATATGATTAGAAGGTATTGTGTCTTTGGTTTAGAATATAAAGACAATGACAGATTTACTCATGACTGGGTCACTCTATTGCCTGGTCTTGAATTTGTATATAATAGCACTGTTCATTCTGTCACTGAGAAAAAGCCTTTTGAGCTTTGGTTAGGTTATGTCCCAAATACTCCTGCTCAGATTCTCAATAATAAATTACCTAAGCTGGAACTACACCCTGGTGTAAAATCTTTCATGCAAATGCAACAGCTATGCGGAAAACATGTTCAAAGCCTTATTGATAAAGAATTTGAATATGAAAAGAAAAGATGGGATAAATCCCATAAGGAATACACATTTAACAAGTGTGATGAAGTGTTGATCTCTACTGTCCATTTCAATTTACAAGGTAACAACAAATTAAAAGATCCTTTTGTAGGACCATTTGTTGTTAAAAGAATGGTTGGAGATAATGCAGTAGAAGTTGTATTGTATTCTCCATATGATAGGAAACATCCTGTTTTTCCCATTTCTCTGATTAAGCCTTATACTTCCAACAGTGACTTATTTCCAAAAAAAAGGGGAAGACCTAAGAAAAACCCTCAGGAAGTCACAGAAACGGCAGAAATTGATAAAATTCCCAATGATAGAATTATCACTTCTGAAAGAAGTACTGAATATTTATTGAGATATAAGAACAAATCATCTGAACATGATGCATGGATACCCGGCAAGGAGATTTCAAATCTTCCTACTGTGTTAAAAAAGTACAAAAAGAAAAAATCTTAGCATTTTTTTTATTTTTTTTTTGGAGTGAGGGAGTGTCAGCCAGGCTATACCAGGAGCCCATTAAATGATATGTTAATTTATTGGACCTGAAAGAGGGCGTAAGAATTGTATTTAATGTATATAAATTAATATTTTATTGCATAATAAAATTATATAAGTATCTTATTAAATATAAGTGTTATATTAATTTTATTGTTATATAAATTTTTATACATTTAAATTAAACATAATATATTTTATATTCTACAAATAATCGCGCACCTTTATGTATTTGATAATTATAAATTAATAATTAATTAATTACTAAAATATATTATAATTATATATGTAAAATTAACTTATAATTTAATTAACTTAATTATTTAAATTTATATATTAAATAAAACTTCATATATTATTAAACAATAAAATTGGGCGCTTCTTTTGACCCTTAATTGTGTCAGGAAAAATTATTAAATAAATTATAATACTTATTTAATAAAATAGTATTAAAATTCCCACTTTAAATTACAAACATTAATAAATTAATTATATTTTTCATTTAAAATAATTATTGAATTAATTACATAGTTAAAACAATTAATTAAAATTTCTTTAAACTGTATTGAATTTATTACATGAATTTTTGGTGTGAAAATATTTTTATTTATTTTACTTAAAAACTTTACATGTTACTATAATGTCTGTTTTTGATTATTTTACTCATTTTTCTCATGTTTTCAGACTTACTTGGTTAATAATTATTTTAATTAAATGTTTTGGAAGTTATGGTGGGAAAAGGATTAATTACTCACGGGTTTTAGTAAATTGTGTCATATTTTTCTCTTGATAGTCATGTTTCATTTCTACTCTGTTATATTTTTTTTAGCTATTTCTAATTTGTATTTATTGATTGGTGGCGCTTCAGGGGTCCCTTGGTCTATAAAAGGGCCTTGGATAATCCCCTTTAACCCATCACTTACTATACAACCAAAACTTGAACATATTTTTAATATAATACGTTTATTATTAGTTTTATTAGTATTAAAATTTTAATTTTAATTTTATATAACTAAATACAGGTTGCTTTAAGTCTAATAGTAATAATAGTGTTTTCCACGCAGAGACAATAATCCTTACGCTAAATAAATATTGTCATTTAATAAGCCTTATTTTTTTTTGTGTCAGCTCTCAAGTAAATTGTCATTTCCCCTCTTTAATAAGTTAAATTATTTTATTATTTTATTTCATTTTATTTCTTATAATCCTTTTTCTTTCTTATTCCTCTTTCCTCTTCTTCTTCTTTCCCCTTTCTTTCCTTCTTCTAGATGACTGGCCGACAGATTTACAAAAATTGGTAAATTTATCCCTACTCACAAAGATGTTTCTACTTAGTAATTAGCTTTTATATGGTGGACTAGTATGTTTAATACAACTGGATTTCAAAAAGCTATTATCTCTGATAGAGAAAAAAAATTTAAATCAGAATTTTGGACTTCCTTAATGGAAATTTGTGGTTGTGATTTAATATAATCCACAGCACATCATCCACAGACTGATGGATTGGCAGAAAGGATGATAAAAACCTTAGGAGACATGATAAGGAGTTATTGTGCTTTTGGTTTGGGATTCAACAATAATGATAGATATACTCATGATTGGGAAACACATCTTCCAAGCCTTGTATTTTCTTATAACAGTACTGTTCATTCAGTAACAGAAAAAAGACCTTTTAAGTTATGGTTATCATATGTGCCAAGAACTCAAAGCTCTTCGATAAATAAAAACTTAAACAAGTTAGATATTCATCCTGGTACTAAGTCATTTCTTCATATGAAAAAATTATGTAGAAATAATTAACAAATATGTATTGAAAATGCATATCAGTATGAGAAGAAAAGATGGGACAAATCCCATAAAGAATGTACTTATAAAGAAGTAGATGAAGTTCTTAGCTCTACTGTACCTTTCAACTTAAAAGGTAAAAATAAATTAAACAATCCATTTATTGGTCCTTTTTTTGTAAAAAAGATGATTAGTAATAATGCTGTTTAAGTTTCATTATATTCTCCATATGAAAGAAAACATCCAGTATTTACAAAATCTTTAATAAAGCCTTAAATTTCAAATAATTCTGATTAATTTCCAAAAAGAAGAGGAAGACCAAAATCTAAACCTTTAAAAATAACTGAGAAGGCTGAGATTGAAAAAATACTTAATGAAAGGAATCTTACTATAGAAAGGGGAGCTGAGTATTTACTATAATATGAAGAAAATACTACTGAATTTGATAGATGGATGTCTGCTAAAGAAATCTTTAATTTGAACATTCTATTAAAGAAATATAAGAAAAAAATCTAAACATATATATATATATATATATTTAGGGTGAGGGAGTTTCAGCCAGTAACTTATTTTACATAGTTAAACTGATCTGATTAAAATTATTACTCAATATTTAATTAATTAAAATATTATAAATTTAATATTTCTAATTCTTTAAGTATTTTTTTAAAAAAAATATTGACAATATTACAATTAATGTTATAGCCTTTGAAATTGTTTTTACTTAGGAAAAAAAATTATTTTATTTAATTAAAATTTCATTTCATTTCTCTAAAAATTAATTGAATTTATAAATTAAATAAAAATAAATTAATAAAATCCTACAGAAAATTTGTAGATCTAAGTCCAAGTAATTACTGGGACTCAAACCTTTCTTGAAGTTAGCTGGAGGGGGTGTCAAGGAGAACAAAGAAAGAGGCTTTGGTATTTCCTTGGAACTTTAGGGGCAATTAAACTGTGTAATTTGTAAAAATTAAAATTAAAATGTCCTATTATATTAAATTATATTTCTTTTATTAAAATTCAAGTTAATATTTAAATTTATTTTATATTACAACTTTAACTTATTTATCAATTATTTTTCTGACTTCAACAAAATTCATGTTGTAGTAAATTTTTTCTATAAAATATGTTTTCTTTTTGTTACTTTTGGATCATACTTTTTTATATACATTCAACTTATTTATATTATATTAAATCAAAATCATATACAAATAATTATTTATTTACATTAAATCATCTATTTGAATCATAACTGTTCAACATGAAGAGCAAAACATAAAATTATTATTAAATTACTATTCTATTATCTTAAGCAAAGCAGTTCTATTTCATTCCCATTTTATTATCTTAAATCCTACTGTATTTAACATCCTCACCTACCATACAAGCTGAAAACATCCCTTCCAATAATTTTTATTCTTTATTAACAAATTGGATATCTGCCTCTAACATAAAAACACTTTTCTTTTGATCATAAGGAATATCACTTTCAATGTCTGAGGAATCATCTGATTCTTCATTATCTTCTGGTTCAGTTTTCTCTACAAGATTTTTCTTTTTAAGTATTTTTGTAAGCTTAATTAAGGAAGCTATAGGATTTTCATAAGAATGAGCATAATATTTACTCTCTCCATATAATCTCAATTCAGCTATTCTAAATTTTGAACCACAAAATTATTTTTCAATTAGGTATTCATCTCATGAGTATTCTATGTTATCCATTAGAGCTAATGAATACCACATCAATGCAACATTGTTAAATAAAGATATTAGTTTTGAAGTAATTTCTTTATTTGGTAGTTTGTATGATGATATTAAATTATCAATTCTGTCAGCCTGTATATCCCCAGGACTGAGTAAAAACTACTTATAAGTTATGTTAAACACATGAACTATACATGGGAATAATAATTAAGAGTACACAAACAGTAAATATAAGTAAAATTATGATAATATACTAAATATGTGATTATAACACCTTATATACACACATATATATACCTTTTATAAGTCTTATGTACTTAATATTAAGTTGGAATATGTTAGAGTAATCTTAAGAACCTTAAGTACAAGGCTACATAATTTTTAAGTACACTTAAAGCTGTTATTTTCACTGTTTTATGCAAAAAACAAGAAATGCGCTTTATTTCACTTAAAAGTTGACTATATGCGCTATAAATTTGAGAATATCAAAAATTTGCTTTGACAGAACAGTCTGTCTCATTTAGGAATATTGATTTGGCTATTTAAGTCTATAGAAATAACACTTTTCAATTTTGGTGTTTTTTATGCCAGAAATGGCTTCTGTGTACTGGCCACATACTGCCTGCTTTTTTCCCGTGTGAATAGCTTCATTTTTAGCAAAGTTAGATTTTTCACACTATAATTACCCCACATTCTACTCCCACTGTGGGGAAACACACTAAAATAGGCAACAGGCGCTTATTTAGTGTCCTAGCTTAATTAATAATGCATTGACCCTGTTTATATGTACTAATTTCATTAATAACCTCACTCTTGGAATTTTATTTCATCACCACGCTTAAATTTGCCTAATTTTAGTCAAGTATTTACCCGTGCAAGCGCTTGCCAAGGACTGCATGTAGTTACCCCACATCTCATGCTCTTTTTTGAGTTTTTGGGTGGTTTCTCAGTCAATATTGGTTATTTTTGGATGGGAATTTCACTTAGTATAATGTCAGGATTAGCCCCTCCATTTCTAAAGTTACTCCCCCTTATTATTAAGCTATTATTAATCTTAAAAAGTCTCCTTTAGCCTTTTATATTATTGTTTTATACACATATACTCTCTTTTTGTCTTTTCCTTTAATTTAGATGGATTTCCCTTATTATTACAGGATTTTGATGGTTGTTATTTGTCTAATTATGTCATGGGTTACTAGGAATGTTGACGGGAAGGTTTGTTAGTTTTTTTGAGGCGTCATTAACTGTGTATTGGATGGTACATCAATGGAATCATGGGGGAATTCAGTGTGTATAAAAGGAGGAGGTTTTTGTGTCTTGTTTCTTCATTCTTTATCATTTACAATTTACCAATATAACCAAATAAATTACAATACATATAAATTAGTACTTTTTATAAGACTTTTGAATAGTATCTGAATTATAAAATCTATTTTTCTACCAACTACAAAGATTGTAAGCCATATATAAAAATAGTGAGAATTATATAACTGAGACCTTTAATTTTGATTTTATTTTAATACTTATTGGATTAGTACTACAGTATTCATACAGGACCATTAAAATCTTCTAGACAACTGACCATTCAAGCTAGCTCACATCTTTGTACTTGACCTCAGACTGACAATTGGGGGCCTTTCCTCAAGAATTCTGTTATAATCCAGTAAGTAAAAAATTTTCAAAGAAGGTACACGTAAATAAAATCCCTATAGAAATATTTGGATAATTACAACAGGTTGGGGACACTTATATAGTGATTTCAGAAAAAGAAGCTCTGTTATATAATAAAATTGTGATATTGAATCAACAATTTTACCATTATTATAACATATAATTGTTATTAGTGGGTCTGTCAAAATACCAATTAAATTTGAGATCTTTCCAGATAAAAATTTTTACCACTAATTTAACATATAATTGTTCTTAGTGGGATTCTGTCAATAGACCAATTAAATTTGTGATCATTTCAGATAATAACCAATTAAACTGATTAATTGTTTTCTTTTAACAGGACTCTTAATCCTCTTTTATTGGTTTGTAAACTTCATTTAATATTTAGAAAAAATCTTACTGACAAATTTTCTTTTTTAAATATAAAATCATGGCTACATATTGTAGACCAGTTAAATCAAGTGACCACATAAAAGCATATTTGACTTTTGGCACTTAGAGATTCACTTCATACCTATAAGTAAGCAATATAATTGTCTTCAGGTAGTGATAAATACTGATAAAACTCCTTTTTTGAAGTTTTTCATATCTAAACTTTCAATTCTTTAAATTCCACGTAAACATGTGTGACAACAATAATATTGTAAGTAATAAGGAAAAACCTTATAACTTAAGAACTAGAGCTGAAAGACCTGTTACCGGACATTCAAATGGAGGGTCAAGAATCACCAATAATAAACAACACCCCACCAATGTCCCTGGAGGAAAGGGAAAAACTCTTAAAACAAGTGTCAATAAAGAAGTCCAAAAACACGTTGCAAGAGCAAATTCATTCCCTCTCAACCCTACTGAATACCCTAACAATAAGAGTAAACAATATGGTAGACCAGATCAACAATCTGGAGAAAAGGGCGGCACAGGGCTTTATAGAAGTCAGCCAGGCTCTAGTGGATATAAGGTCTCATCCACAAACAGTGGCACCAAATACCGCAGCAACACCTCCAGCCCCAGAAGAGGACCAAAAAATAACAGTCAGAAAATGGAAGTGGTATTGGTATGCCCAAAACTACAACAACCCTCCTCAACAGCGATCCAGCAGTCACCCTTACAGGGGAAAGGCAAGGAGAGGCAGGGGAAGTGGGATAAGACCTTGGTGAGTCATCCAACTTCTTATGATCAATTGTATCAACCTAACAATGAATTACTTATAGGTAATGAGATTGATAAGGAAATAATGGATATGATTGATAATGATTTAAAAGATTACTCATTTGAAAAAAATATGTTAAACTTTTCTTTGCACAAAAACAATGTAGATAGTTTTATTGATCACCAGGATAATGCTATTAATATAAAATTGGAATTAAATGATGAGTCTTCTGAGTTGGACACAGAAAAAATAGAATATTTTTTAAAAAAAATTCCAATGGAATCAAAGATAATAAGTAAATTATTATTGAGAATTGAAAAATGGGAAGAGTTCTCAAAAGAGTCAAACAATAATACAGAAAAGGTATTATTACAGCTAACACAATCATTGAGTGCAACAGCCAATAGATTAAAAATTATTGAAAATTCAAATAATGAATTAATCAATGTGAATAAAGGCTTAAAATCTGAGATTAGAAATTTAGAAAATAAATTAGAACACTCTCAGAATATTATGGCTACCATTGAAGAAAATGTTAAATTATCTTTTTCAAATGTAAATGACACTCTAACTCATGTACCTGTAATACAGGATAGGTTACAAAGAGTGGAAATAGAAGTAGCAAACATGTTGAAAAATACTGAAAGAATAAAAGATAACACTTCTTATGTAGCAAGAGTACCTGTTTTCATGAAACATGCAAATGAAACACCAATGATGTAACATGAACATAGTATCATGGGCTCTGAGAATAATAAGTCAGTAAAAGATGAAATAAATGATCATCTTTCTAAAGTAAGTGAATTACTCAATATTCCTCAGGTTAGGGAAGCAAAAACTAGCCAAAAGAACTGGCCTAAGTTAGATCAGTACCCTTCTTTTGAAGGGGATTCAAAATCTGATTGGAAACAATTCATACAAAGAATTGATAACTTAAAATTTTCATACAAATTACCTGATGAAGAAATTACTTCAAATTTAATATCTTTATTTACATATGTGGCCTTATTATAGTTTGAATCTGTATTGAGTGAGGGAATTTATTACTCCTGGAATGAATGGAATGCACTAATTGAAAGGCAATTCGGTGGCCCAAAATTTAGAATCACCCAACAAAGATTGTATGAAAAGGCCAGATATAATCCAATTGCTGGAGATAAACCTATGGTATTTTTAATGAATTTAATAAAAATCATGAAAGCCATGGATCCAAAGATGGATTATGAAGAGTGGAAAGAAAAAATAATATACAAGTTGCCTATATCAGTTAGAGACATTATTGTAGCTAGAACTGAAACCATCAGAGATGCCTCTGGGTTCATTAATATATGAAATGAGATATTATTAAACCACAAATATGAAACCAAGTATAGAAATTACAGACAAAGTGTTGATGTGGTAAAACCTACTACAAGTAAATTATCAGTGGAGAAGAAAAAACCTTCAGCTCCCCTTGTCCCTAAAAGACAAGAGAATAACACTTGTTATAAATTTAATAAACCTTGGGTTAAGGGTCACACGTGTAAGAAAAGAATAAATGTTATTGAAACCTCACAGAATTCTGAACCAAGTAATCATGAAGATGAGAATGTGGAATCCAGTGAGGATTGCAAAAGTAACATATCTTACAGTGATGATGAAAATGAGATATTTGTATTAGAACAGGATATAATGTTCTTGAATGATGCTATACCTCATACAGACACATCTTTAACTTCCATTGAGGAAGCTGAAATAATTAAAGATGTAACTCATGATAATTACAAAATAACACCTATCAGAGCACCTGTTATTATATGTGAAAACAAAATGAATGCCAATCTTGACACTGGGGCTGCAGGTAGTGTAGTTTCTATTAATACATTAATGAAACTTGACAGTAAGTATAAGGAAAAACTAGAGCTTGTTCAAACAAAGAACTGGAGAGGTTTTGGTTCAGTATTAAATTCAATTGGCAAATACAAAACATGGATATGTTAGAGCAGTATGTGAATTTTTAGTAATGGATAATAAAAATTGTAGTGATTGGTTTATTATTGGCAATGACTTATTGACAAAATTTGGCATTAAACTAGATCCTGCAAACAGTTGCTTCACTCTAGGCATGAATGGTAAGAGAGAATTTAAAATATGTTCTGAAAACTCAGTATATACCATTTCTCCTAGAGAAGAACAACTGCAAGGTGGAAGAACCACCACTGAAATAGTTGAATTTGATAATGAAATCAAAAAGGCCTCTTTCAGTCCTCAACTCTCAAAAATTGAAGAAGAAAATATTTTGAGATTGATTAAATCATATCCTATGGCATTTTCTCATGGTTCAAATGAACTAGGATTGGTCAAAGACCATGAGATAAAAATCTCTTTAATTTGTGATTTGGATAATGTTCTTGGCAGCTTGAAAAAAAAACCTTACCCAGCTTCTCCTGCAAAAAGGAAAGATATTGAAGACAACATAAAAATGTTGTTAGAAATGGGTATTTTTGAAAAAGTAGACACAACACCTAAGTATTGTGTTATTTCACCAGTATTAATCTCTTATGAAAAAGATAAGGCAAGATTATGCGGTGATTATAGAGCTCTGAATACATACACAGTAGATGATATTTACCCTCTACCAAGGATAGTTTCTATCCATGCTACTTTACAAGGAGCAAAATATATTTCCTGTTTGGATGGAAACAAAGGTTACCACCAGATTCCTGTGGAAAGAAATCCTCAAAATTACTTATTAATAACCACACATATGGGTATATATAAGTGTGTGAGAATGCCATTTGGCCCAAAGAATGAGCCTTCAGTCTTCCAAAAATTGATGGATAGTGTCTTTCATCAAGAAATGGTTGAAGGATGGCTTTTGGTTTATATTGATGACATCATAGTGTTTTCAAAAACATATGATGAACATTTAAATCACCTGAAAAGAGTCTTTCAAAGGATGGATGAAATTAATATGACAATTGCATTAAAGAAATGTAAATTTGGATTTAAATCCTTGAAAGTACTTGGTCATGTTGTATCTGGATTACAAATTTGTGCTGACCAGAATAAGGTGGCAGCAATTAAAAACATTGGTATACCTAAAAATGTAAAAGAGGTTCAAAGTTTTTTAGGTATGTGTGGATATTATAGACAATATATAAAAAATTACCAATCCATTGCAGCTCCTTTAACAACATTAATCAGGAAAATGAGGCTTTCATTTGGAATAATGAAAGAGAACATGCTTTTAATAAATTAAAGGAATGTTTAATGTCAGCTCCAATATTGGGACTGCCATATTTCACCCTACCTTTTATCTTGTACACTGATGAAAGCTTCATAGGTTTAGGTGCTGCTTTACAGCAGAAACAGATAATAAATGGAAAATTATCTGAAGTTGTTATCTTTTATATATCCAGAACCTTAAGAAAAACAGAATTAAGGTATGGTTCCACACAGCTAGAATGTTTAGCCGTGGTGTGGGCTTTGGAGGAACTTCATTACTATCTGGAAGACCAGAAGTTTAAACTTATAACAGATTTCAGTGCAGTAAAATCATTACTAAACATGAAAACCCCTAATAGGCACATGTTTAGATGGCAACTAGCTGTACAAGAGTAAAGAGGAAGAATGACAATCACTCATAGAGCAGGAGCATTGTATTCTAATGTGGATTTATTATCCAGAAGTCCTTTGCCAAATGATGCTGACAACCCAGCTTATGTACCTGAAAATGAGTTTATACATATATTTGGGATTTATATAGTGGACTTAGAGGAAGAATTTATGCAAACTATTTTGTAAAATTATTCATCTGATAAAGATTTGACTAAACTATCTACCATTCTAAATGATCCAAAAAATGCCTCCATGAGTGCATTAATTAAAACCTTACCTCCAAAGTATAGAAATGCGTTGGAAAAGGGTAAACTGTCAATTGAAGATGGATATATATATTACATGAAAAATCTAAGTAATGTAATAGTAATACCACCTTCTATGAAAGAGTTAATGTTAATTACTTGTCATGATGACATCTTAGCTGGTCATTTTGATTTTAACAAAACATTAACTAGAGTTAAAAACACATCCTGGTGGATAAAAATGAAAGAAGATGTACAAAAATACATTGAAACATGTGACTCTTGTCAGAAATCTAAAAGATTAACTGGGAAGAGAGCTGGGTTGTTACAACAAATAGAGCAGCCAAAAGCTCCATGGGAAATAATAAACATGAATTTTGTAACTGGCTTGCCATTAGCAGGAAAAGAAAATTTCAATTCTTGCTAGGTAATAGTAGATAGATTAACAAAAATGTGTAAATTTATCCCTACCCATAAAGAGGTATCTGCAAAAGACTTGGCATTATTATGGTGGACTCAGATGATGAATACTGCTGGCTTCCCTAAAGCCATAATCTCTGACAGAGACCCTAAATTTACTTCAGAGTTCTGGAAATCTTTGATGGAAGTATCAGTTTGTCAATTAAAACTGTCTACAGCACACCATCCACAGACTGATGGGCTGGCTGAGAGAATGATACAAACTCTAGAAGACATGATCAGAAGATATTGTGCCTTTGGATTAGAATACAAATACAATGAGAAATTCACACATGACTGGGTAAAATTAATTCCTGGCCTTTAATTTGCTTATAACAGCACAACTCATTCTGTAACAGAGAAGAAACCATTTGAACTCTGGCTGGGATATATACCAAATACCCCAGTAAATCATTTAAATAAATTACCAAGGTAAGATATACACCCTGGTACTAAATCCTTTATTCATATGCAACAAATGTGTAGGAAGCATTCAGAAGAATGCATCCAAAAAGCATTTGAATATGAAATGAAAAGGTGGGACAAATCACATAAAGAATTCGAATTCAAAAAGGGAGATGAAGTCCTTATATCAACACTACACTTTAACTTACAAGGTAATGTTAAATTAAAGGATCCCTTTGTAGGACCTTTTGTAGTAAGTAAAATGGTTGGTAATAATGCAGTCGAAGTCATATTATATGCTCCATATGATAGGAAACAACCAGTTTTCCCTATCTCATTATTAAAACCTTACCATGAAAATGATCCTGACTTATTTCTAAAAAGAAGGGGAAGGCCTAAAAAGCAGCCTGAAGAAATTGTGGAAAAAGGAGAGATTGAAAAAATACTCAAGAAAAGAATCCTTACTAAATAAAAAGGAACTGAGTATTTACTAATATTTAAAGGGAAATCAAATGATTTTGATAAATGGATACCTGAAAAAGAAATTTCTAATTTATCCACCCTTCTTAAAAAATTTAAACAGAAATAAATTTCTGTTCAACCAGCTGAGAGGTTAAAAAAACAGTACTCATAATATTTTATTATTTTTTATTTCTTTAAAGTATAATCTTTAATGCTACAGAATTATTCTGAATACCTGAAAATTTCAAATAAATAAATAAAATGTATAACTTATCATTTTTTTAATGTTTTTTCTGGGTGGGCAAGTGTCAGCCTGTATATCCCCAGGACTGAGTGAAAACTACTTATAAGTTATGTTAAACACATGAACTATACATGGGAATAATAATTAAGAGTACACAAACAGTATATATAAGTAAAATTATGATAATATACTAAATATGCAATTATAACACCTTATATACACGCATATATATACCTTTTATAAGTCTTATGTACTTAATATTAAGTTGGAATATGTTAGAGTAATCTTAAGAACCTTAAGTATAAGGCTAAATAATTTTTAAGTACACTTAAAGCTGTTATATTCATTGTTTTACGCAAAAACAAGAAATGCGCTTTATTTCACTTAAAAGTTGACTATATGCGCTATAAAATTGAGAATATCAAAAATGTGCTTTGACAGAACAATTTTTCTCATTTAGGAATATTGATTCGGCTATTTAAATCTATAGAAATAACACTTTTCAATTTTGGTGTTTTTTATGCCAGAAATGGCTTCTGTGTACTGGCCACATACTGCCTGCTTTTTTCCCGTGTGAATAGCTTCATTTTTAGCAAAGTTACCTTTTCACACTATAATTACCCCACATTCTACGCCCACTGTGGGAAACACACTAAAATAGGCAACAGGCGCTTATTTAGTGTCCTAGCTTAATTAATAATGCATTGACCCTGTTTATATGCACTAATTTCATTAATAACCTCACTCTTGGCATCTTATTTCATCACAACGCTTAAATTTGCCTAATTTTAGTCAAGTATTTACCTGTTCAAGCGCCTGCCAAGGACTGCATGTAGTTACCCCACATCTCACGCTCTTTTTTGAGTTTTTGGGTGGTTTCTCAGTCAATATTGGTTATTTTTGGATGGGAATTTCACGTAGTATAATGTCAGGATTAGCCCCTCCATTTCTACAGTTAATCCCCCTTATTACTAAGCTATTATTAACCTTAAAAAGTCTCCTTTAACCTTTTATATTATTGTTTTATACGCATATACTCTCTTTTTGTCTTTTCCTTTAATTTTGATGGATTTCCCTTATTAATACAGGATTTTGACAGTTGTTATTTGTCTAATTATGTCATGGGTTACTACGAATGTTGATGGGCAGGTTTTTTAGTTGTTTTGAGGCGTCATTAAATGTGTATTGGATGGTACATCAATGGAATCATGGGGGAATTCAGTGTGTATAAAAGGAGGAGGTTTTTGGGTCTTGTTTCTTCATTCTTTATCATTTACAATTTACCAATATAACCAAATAAATTACAATACATATCAATTAGTATTTTTTATAAGACTTTTGAATAGTATCTGAATTATAAAATCTATTTTTCTACCAACTACAAAGATTGTAAGCCATATATAAAAATTGTCAGCCTAAATATCCTTAGGACTGAGTATTTCTTATGCTTAAAATAAGATAACCTTAACTAGATTAAGCTTATATCTTAAAAATAAGGTTAAAATTATAATGTATATTATTTTATTATATATATATATAATTATTATTCTATTATATAATTTATAATAGTTTAAATAGCTTATCCATTGCCTAATAATACTTATTAGGGGGTATCAATGTTGACCGATCTGCAATTAAATTAATTGCGGAAAATAATCTGCATACCCCAATTATCTTCCGCAATTATTTTTGCTAATAATTTGGTTATTAGACACTTTATGTGTCAATGTTCACCTCTTATCTGACATTTTTATCCTCAATATTTGATAACCACATCTTGGACAACTTTCTGGATATCCCAGCCTTCTACCTTGCTGCGCACTTCCATTCTCATCCCATCCTGTTCATTCTATCCGCTCAGAATTTCTCCCCATTTCATCTATTTGATTCTTCTCCTTTTCATCTCGCTATCTCATCTGCTTGTTTCTTCTCCTTTTCATCTTCATTTATAATAACATGCCTCGTCATCCTAGATCTTCTCAAAGGCAGCTATCACCCAGTTTTTCTTCAATTCCCACTACTTCCTCTTTTCCCCGCTCAGCCAAGAAATCAAAGACTGTTCAATTAAAAAAAGATGATCATCTCATTCTTATCAACTGGCTGAAAACCAAATCTAACTATGATTCTTGTTTTGGTACTGAGTATGCCACTAAAGTAGGACGGCCCCCTACATCAAAAGTTAATGGCTATCTTCTAATGGCAAATGAATTACGCAATAAGACCAAGGGAAGGATTGATCTTTTGCCTAAACAGATGTCTGAACGCTTCAAGCATTATCGAGCAAAATACAAGAAGGCAAAGGCTCTTTCATCTTCCACTGGTTTTGGGGTTACTGACATTGATATAACTAAGGGTATAAAATCCATAGACAATAAACTTGATTCTTTATGTCCTTACTTTAAAGAGATGGATGCAATTTTTGGAGAGCGAGCCGATGTTAATCCTGTAAACATGTTGGATGGAGAAGATCCTATCTCCGAACATGATGTTGAAGCAAATCTTTTCCCATCCTCTTCCTCCACTCAAGCCTCCCCTCTTCTAAATTCTACGAATCTAGATAGCTTTGCTATCGATCCTATTGGCAATTTAAACCAACCCAATCTAACTCAGGTCTGTTTCTTTTATCTTATCAATTCTATTTTTTTATTTACTTATCTTTTTCTTATTTCTTAAAAGGCTGATGAACAAACCCAGGATCCTCAATCAACTGAGTCTGAAGCTAGTGACAATGATGAGGAGGAAAATGCTACGTTGAACAAAAAGAGAAGGGCTTCAACTAGTCTAAATTTCCTCTCCCAAAGAAGACGAAAAAGTGATACTTCATCACAAACACCTTTTTCTTCGATGGAACAGTTTTTAGAGAAACATGATGCTGGTAAGTGATATCATACCTCTTATTACTTTACTCTGCTTTTCTTCTACTTTATGTTAATTTTTATTCTCACTCTAGAACAAGTGGAAATTGCTAAAGAGACACTGAGCTTTGAAAAGAAGAAATACGAGCTCTCTTTAAGGAGGGATGACAGAGTACAAGATTTGGAAGAGAGGAAGTATGAGCTCTCCTTATGGAAGGATGATTGGATCCAAGATTTGGAGGAGAAGAAGTTTGAGCTCTCTTTACAGAAGGATGGTAGGGCCCAAGATTTGGAGGAGAAGAAGTTTGAGTTAACTCTTAGTATTGAAAAATCCAAAAATAAGGAAAAAACACTCGAGCATCAAAACTTAATGGAACAGATGAAGTATAAGCATGATCTCCAAGAAAGTTCTAAAAAGAAAGATTTCTTGATCGAATGCATTAAAGCAAACAAATCTGTTGAAGAAATAGAACGTTTAATGAAATTTTTTGTTGACTAGTTTCTTTTATTTCTTTCACACTTCATGTGTTCATATTTATTTGTACATAAATTTTACAATTATTTTCTGTATTTCTTGAAATATCGTATTTTAATGTTAAATATTCTTTTTTTAAATAAAATTTTCAAGTCTCCTTTGAAAATTTGACAATCCCCCACCCCTGGATTTTTTTGAAGTAAGGGGTGGGTATCACAAAAATTCTTTCATGTCATGAATCTTGAAAGTTTTATATGAAAATTCGGCTTTACTACCCCCTGCATTTTACCGGTATCCTAAAAATTCTTACATGTCAAGAATTTCACAAGTCTTATAAAAAATTTTGGCACAACCCCCCATGGATTTTATTGAAGTAAGGGACGGGTATCACAAAAATATTTACAAGTCAAATAAATTCTATATCTGTTTAAAAAAATTGGCAATACTCTCCCCTGCATTTTATTGAAGCAAGGGGTGGGTATCACCCAAATTTTTCTAAGTCATCAATTTCACATGTCAGATTTGAAAATTTGGCAATACCCCCCCCCCTGAATTTTATTGAAGTAAGGGGTGGAAGTCATCTAAATTTAATATAATTACATAAATTATTAAATAAATATCTAATATATATCAATTTCCCTAGTTTAAAGTAATGTTAATCCCTCAAGCCAAAATGCAGACCAAGTCGAGAAACATAAGTTTGGGACTTTCTACAGGTATAGGAAAGAGGAACCCCATGAAACAGATAAATGTTATCATGATTACCTGTTATACAACACAAGGTCTATGGCTCATCACATTATTTGAGAAAATTGATTTATAAAAAATATTTATTAAAAATTTATGGAAAAATATAAAATTTTCGATGACAACTCTAATCCCCATACTTTTTGGATCTAGATGAAGTTTTTTTAAATCGAATAACTTTACCTTCTTTCTTTACCTTATTGATTCTTTGTATCAACTTATTACTGATTTGAAATGAGCAACCGAAATGAGTGAAATCTTGACAGGATTTCAAACCAGGAGGAGCTTTGGTCGTTTGATGATTATCCTTAGAAGAATTCCAAATAGTTTCGATGATACCATTTCCCAAACCAAAATCAATGATGCACTAAGCGAAAATCTTCATCTTTTTGAGCTTTAGTGATATTCTTGACCAACGAATATATGCCTAGATAATAATCATATAAGAGTTTCAGAATCCTTATCCTCTAAATATGCAATATAAAAATGTGAAATAAGACAAGTGAAATTTGGAAAAAAGGCTCAACTTCAAAGGTCAAAATCTCAGCAACCACTGAACCTAATTCAAACCTGTTTGTGGAAAATGAAAGATATACTTTAGTAGAATCTTCAGTTAAAGGACATGTGATTTAAATAAACCTAACCCTAATTTGTTACATAAAAAAATGAAATAAAAATTTAAATTGGGAAAAAAAAGGCTCAACTTTAACAGTCAATATCTCAGCAACCACTGAATCAAATTCAAATCTGTTTGCAGGAAATGAAAGGTAGCCTTCAGGAGAATCTTCAGTAAAAAGAACATTAGATTTGAATAAACTTAACCCTAATTCCGAGTCTGATTTTCAAAATTTTACAAAAATTGAAAAGTGGTAATGAAGATGAGATCAAAAGGAGTTTTATAAGTTCACTGTTATCCAGATAAGAGTCATACATATATTTAAGTATGAAGTTTTCATAAAAGGAATGAGATATCATATAGGCATGAAAAAAAGGAGATGAAACTTACCTTGATTGAAAAGTAGGAAAAATAGAGTGAGAAAGATTGATGTTGGAATTGTGGGGAAATTGAATATGGAGTAAGTGAAATGCATAAAGAATGTGCAATGTATGTGTTTCAATGAAATGGAGCCAAAAAAAAGTGAAATAAGGGAAAGGGGGGATAATGACAATGCCAAGGAGGGATGAAGAGTAGGGTGATGGAGCTAAAAAATAAAGTAAAGAGGGAGAGAAAAAAAAGGTTAATTATACCATTGAAATCCAAAATAACCACTTACAAAAAAAATTTAGATAAAAAAAATAAAATAAACAGAAAAAACAAAAAAAATTATAATTAGTAATCAAAAAATCAAAAAAAAGAATAAAATGACTTACCTGGAGAGATGAGATGACAAAATGAATGAAACCAAATTGTTTGAGGGATGTTGGAGGAGAATAGGAAAAGGATATGAGGGATGAATGAAAAAAAAAATCACTGACAAAATATGCAATTTCAGAAAATATGCGATTTCATGTTGAGCTGGTGAAAGAAAACCAATGAGCCATCCAAAAAAAAGATATTCACCGTAAATTCAAAAAAAAAATGAATATGCAACAAACCAAAATACAAAACCAAGTGATTAAAGTACACAAAGAGGACATTTGGAAAGTATGAAAACATAAAAATTAAAAATTAAAAGGGTGAAGAGAAATGTTGGAGAGTAATTGCAGGCTTTTGACTCAAAGGGATGGTTGTGCCATCAACAAAACCTACACAGCCAGGGAAACCTTCAGCTTGCATTACTTGAGAGGATTCAAGTCGCTGTTCTGGAGTTGGCCAAGCAAGAGTTTGAGACTTGAGGGAAAGGATAGCAATCATACAGTGCTTGGTGTATAATATCACGGTACCATATCCTATGTTAAAGAGATTATCCAAATGTCTTACGGCAGCACCATTTCCATTTGAGCCAAAGCGACATAGAGCAACAGCAAGTTGGATGGCAGGATTACGCTGTTTGTTATGAGAATTGTTATGGAAGATAGGATGATCGGAGATGAGTTGATAAAGTTTGAAGAAAGAATCGGGAGAAGTTCTAAAAAGTTGTGTGAAGTTTAAATGAGGAATGTTGAGAATGGAGGCCAGATCATATCGGGGATCATGATAAAGATTTGGCCCCCTGGTGATGATGTAACGCTTTTTGGAAAGAAAACACATATAAGCTAAAGCATCTTCCAAATCAGAGTCAGATTTATAGTAAAGAACTAAAAGAAAAGTAATAGCATTCATTGTTGAGTGAAGTAGCTTCCTAGTAGAGAGGTGTTTCATTGTTGCCGGTGGAAGGGTTATGTGATGAGGGAAGTGGGAATTCACCGCCAAATGTGCAGTTGGGGTGTGTAGATAGAAAAAAAACTTAAGTGTTCGCCACCAAAATTAAGTAGCATAGAGTGAGGAAATACTTAAGGATGGCATCAGCAATTATAAGTCATGTGACTTTCTTAAAAATCCATCATGGATGAGATGAGTTTGGGATCAGGAATTAGGAATGGAAATTGGGGTATAAGAGGCGGGATAATGCATTATCGTGGATTTCTTATCCACTAGCCCTGGGGCTAGTGGATAAGAATCTTCCGCAATTAATAATGTCTGATCCCGGGAAAAAAAATTCCTGATCCCTAATTGCAGATCCCTGAACATTGATACCCTCTATTAAGGTGTTAATGTTGTCATAATATACTTATCTTAAGTGATATGAAGTAATTATTGACATACATAAGCTTATATGTATACATAAATCTCATATTCAGAGAAATATGCAGTATATTATGTATATTTAGGTATATAAGTGGGTTTTAGCCCCTTAATAGCCTATAACCTTTGTTTTTCTGATTATTTTAGGTCATATGGACGAAATCAGTGGACTCACAACCCCTACAGAAGCATAGACCCCTATATCAGGAGCATACACCCAGTTTGGACAACTAAAATTACTTCCTTGGATGGTTATTCACGGATTTATGGGTTGAAAGGATGTTTCTGGGTTAATGTGGATGCTTGGGGATGTTATTGGGGGCTTGGACATTTTATTTGTTTCTTTATATGCTTTTAGTTTCATTAAATCTCTTTTTGATTATTTATTTTACCTGTTTCTTTATGGTATCCGCTTTTATCTGGGTTTTCTATTTATGGTATGACTCTGTGTTATTATTAATAGTGATGGAGGGTCCTTACTGGAGGTCTGGGTGTTGAAACTGCTTGAAGTGGACGCCATGGGGAGGTGATGAGCCCTCACAGTGCTGTAATTGCCGGGGATAGCAGTGACATCATCTGGATTGAAGGTCTGTGCACTCCAGTGGATTTGGGTATAAGTAAGGAGGGATTTTGACGGTTTATTATAATCATTCAATTACTACACTTCAAACAAACACTACAATACAATTTTTAGCATTCAGAAATATATTATAAAGACCTTATAAATTGATATTATCTTTATAAAAGCTATAACTATATTTTATTCTTCTATTTTCCACCACTAGCACGCATTTAAATCCAAGTATTGTGAGTTTTATTTGAGTATAACTATTCTATTAGTCTTCCCCTGAGGTTTAATCACTAAATCATATATTAATAAGTAGTAGGACCATAAAATAACACTATTATATCATACTTATATACTAGACTACACTGACAATTGGGGTCTTTCCTTATGTTTTACTTATTATTTAGTATAAGCCTTGGGACGTGATTTTTACCTTAGTACAACTCAAAATTAACCAAATATTTGGGTCTGCTGCATATTAGTGGGTCATCATAACTCATTGATTGCGGAAAAGAACCCTTATAATAATTGTACTAATTTTTTATCATAAAAATTAGATATTTGTAACTGTACTCAATATAAACCCAATTTCACTTGGTATCTGGACACCAATATAACACCCAATTAAATTGGTATTTGGCTAAAGCTTGGTAAGCTAATTATTCACCCTTATAGAGGTCTAGTTAAACTTATTATTATATTTTTAACAGATTTTTTCGAATTTTTCTTACATTTTATTTAAATAAATAAAGATATAAATTCAGGGTAAGCTCCATTGCTTTTTTATTAGTAATATAATTGCTAATATCTTTTGTCTACTAATTCAATAGAGTTTTTTCCCTTTGTAGACATAAAATATTGTCATTCTGAACAATATGAGTGCTCCCCAGGACAGTTTAAGTGAACAGCCTGCTTATAATACCAGGTCTAAAGCTAACAAAAACTTTCCAGGACATCACCATGGATGGAAAACAGTACCCCCAAACAGAAAGCATGAGTATAGAGGAAAAGGACGCCCTCTTAAAAAAGATAACTATCAAAAAGACGTCTCCTGCTCTTCAGGATCAACTGTCCCACCTGGCCAAACAGGTTCTGAAGTTGGAGGAATTAAAATCTCTCATGTTCAAAGAAGTAGAGCAGTTGCAAAACAATTGCAAGGTAGGGTTTCAGCAGATGAATCAGGCAATGGCAGAATTAAAGGGAGGCCAGCCCAGTCAATCAAATCAGCAACCCCCTACCCAAGGAGGGTCCACTCACTCCCAGGAGAAAATCCTGGTAGACAAAGGGAAATGGGACTGGTTTCACCAACAGTGGACAAGCCACAGTTGCAACAGGGATCCACCCCCTCATCTGACTTCCTCAGCTCACCCTTAAAAGGGAAAAAAGCGCCAAAAATCAGGACTGGCAACCATCCCTTGGTAAGTAAATTACCCTCTCAGATTAGACATAATACTGATAATTACAATATAGGTAATTCTATTGATGTTAAATCTGTACAAAAAATAGAGGAGGATTTAAGAAATTTAGGTTTTAGAGTAGATACACCTGACTTGTCTTTTGTCCATAATAACAGTACTATATACAATGATAATACAGTTAATCCTCAGTTGCAACCACCTACTAGTGAGATGAGAAGTTCACAGGAGAGTGAGAGAATTGAAAAGGAAGACATGGAATATTTTAACAATAATCCAACTGTCCATAGAATTGTTTCAGCATTGTGGAATAGAATGACTGATTGTGAGGAACAGACAGTTAAGCTCACTAGTGATACAATTTCATCCTTGAAATTGAACATTTCTCAATTAGCAACAGGTAATAAAGAATTAGAGAAAGAACATTTGTCTTTAACTATTAAATATGATTCATTGAGTAATAAATATAATGACCTTTCAAACAAATTTTGAGAGTTAGAGAAATTATATGAAACACATTTATTAAAAACTGAATCAAGAACAAAGTTATCTTTTGCCCAGACAAATCAAAGTGTCTCTGAGTTGCTACAAAGATTAACTAAAGTTGAGATTGAAACAGCCAATCTACTGATGAACCAGGATAATCATAAGTATAATCAATATAATAATAATCCTTTCATTGGCAAAAGTGAATCACATTCCTTCCCTGTACCACCACAATTAAAACCATCTGGTGGTAGTGTCAAATCTGAAAATGTAAGTCACAAATCCGTGCAGGAAAAAATACAAGACCATTTATCAAAATTGAATGAGTTGTTGAATTTACCTAAGATTAGTGAGATGAAATCCAATCAGAAGAACTGGCCTAAGATAGATCAGTACCCAACTTATGATGGGGAAGCCAGCTCTGATTGGCAACATTTTATTCAAAGAATTTACAACTTGAAATTCTCATATAAGTTATTAGATGAAGAGATAACATCAAAATTAATTTCTTTATTTAAGGATGTTGCTTTATTATGGTTTGAAGCTGTCTTAAGTGAGGGTAGAGACTACTCTTGGGCTGAATGGAAACAACTTATTGAAAAACAATTTGGAGGTTCTAAATTCAGGCTTACTCAGCAAAGACTGTATGAGAAAACTAGGTATAATCCGTTGAATGGTGACAAACCTATGGTATTTTTAATGAATTTAAACAAAATATTAAAAGCCATTGAGCCTCATATGGATTTTAACTTATGGAAAGATAAGATAATATACAAATTACCTATATCTGTCAGAGACATTGTTGTAGCTAGAACATTAAATGTTACTGAATATTCTGACTTTATTAATATTTGCAATGAAATATTATTAAACCATAAGTATGAATCAAGGTATTCCACTTATAAGCAAAATGTTGAACCTGTAAAAACTCAGAATTCAAAAACACTTCAGGAGAAGCAGAAAAAACCTACTGCACCTGTAGTACCTAAAAAGTATGAAACAAATACTTGTTATAAGTGTAACAAACCTTGGGTCAAAGGTCACAAATGTGAGAAAAACATAAATATTGTTGAAAATCAACGTGAATCTGAAACTGAAACTGAAAAAAGTAAAGAATCAAGTGATTATGACAGCAATATCTCATATAGTGATGAAAATGAAGTCTGTATGTTGGAGGATGATTTGTCCATCTTTGAAAATCCAATATTAAATATGGACTCAAATGATTCTTTAATGAATTTTGAGGATGCTGAAATCATTAAGGATATACAAGCTGATAACTTTAGAATGACACCTATCACGGTTCCAGCTATCATTTCTGGTGAAAATGTTAATATAGTATTGGACACAGGAGCTGCTGGTTCAGTTGTTTCCACTAATACATTACAGAAAATTGATAGTGAATATAAGTTTAAGCTTGAACCACTTCAGAACAAAAATTGGAGAGGTTTTGGATCAGTACTACACCCCATTGGTAAATACAAAGCTGCTGTTTTCTTTAAACACCAACATGGTTATGTAAGGGTAACTTGTGACTTTGTAGTAATGGATAATACTAATTGTAGTAACTGTTTTATCATTGGAAATGATATTCTGACTAAATTTGGTGTAAAATTATACCCTGCTAATAACAATTTTCAATTGGCATGAATGGTAAAAGAAAATTTAAAATAAATTCTTTTAACACAGTCTTACACATTGAGTCAGTAACAAATTCCCCGTCTAAAGGAAGAGAATCCAATGAGATGGAACTTCTGGAAACAGAAATTTCAAAAGCATCATTTGGCAATCAGATAAGTGAAACTGAGAAAGATAATATTTTGGAATTAATTAAAGCTTTTCCAATGGCTTTTGCAAATGGTACAAATGAACTTGGCCTTGTAAAAGATCATGAAATGAAAATTAGTTTAGCCTGTGATATGGATAATATTCCTGCTAGTCTTAAAAAGAAACCATACCCTGCTTCACAAATGAAGAGGAAATACATAGAGGATAATATTAAGATTTTATTAAAAATGAACATTCTTGAGAAGGTTGAAACTACACCAAAATATTGTGTAATATCACCAGTGCTGATTTCTTATGAACAAGATAAAGCATGACTGTGCGGTGATTATAGAGCATTAAATACATTTACAGTAGATGATATTTATCCCTTGCCAAGGATTGCCTCTATACATGCTACCCTTAAAGGTGTTAAATTTATAAGTTGCCTAGATGGAAATAAAGGGTACCATCAAATTCCTGTTGAAAAGAATTCACAGAACTTTTTGTTGATAACAACACACATGGGAATTTATAAGTATGTCAGAATGCCATTTGGACCAAAAAATGCTCCATCAGTATTTCAAAAGTTAATGGATATAACATTCCATAATGAAATGATTGAGGGATGGTTAATGGTATACATTGATGACATCATAGTGTTCTCTAAAACTTTTGATGAACACTTAATCCATTTAAGAAAAGTATTTCAGAAAATGGATGAAATAAAAATGACCCTTGCATTGAAAAAATGTAAATTTTGGTTTTAATCTTTAAAAGTGCTTGGTCATATTGTATCTGGCTTACAAATATGTGTAGACCAAAATAAAGTGGCTGCAATAAAGAATATTGGCATTCCTCAAAATGTGAAGGATGTACAATCTTTTCTTGGAATGTGTGGTTATTATAGACAATATATAAAAAACTACCAATCAATTGCTGCACCACTGACCACACTGATAAAGAAATCAGAAGCTTTCATTTGGAATAATGAAAGACAACAAGCTTTTAATAAGTTGAAAGAATGTTTAATGACAGCTCCTATCTTGGGATTACCAGATTTCCAATTACCTTTTGTATTATATACAGATGCAAGTTTTATTGGACTAGGTGCTGCGTTACATCAAAAACAACTTATTGAAGGTAAAATATCAGAAGTAGTAATCTTCTATATTTCACGTACTCTGAGAAGTGGTGAATTAAAATATGGTGCTACTCAACTTGAATGTTTGGCAGTAGTATGGGCTCTTGAAAAGCTACATTATTACCTTGAAGACCAAAAATTTGAGTTAATAACTGACTGTAGTGCAGTTAAGTCACTCTTAAACATGAAAACTCCTAATAGACACATGTTTAGATGGCAATTAGCTGTACAAGAATACAGAGGACGGATGACTATTACACATAGAGCAGGAACCTTGCACTCTAATAAAGATCTGTTATCTAGAGTACCTCTGCCTAATAATGATGATAATCCTGCTTATGTTCCTGAGTCAGAGATTATTAACATTTATGGCATTTATATTGTAGATCTTGAGGATGAATTTATGCAATCAATTCTTGATAAATATAATTCAGATCCTGACTTAAGTAAATTAACTACAATATTAAATGATCAATCTAATGCTTCAATGAATGTTTTAATAAAAACATTACCAATTAAGTATAAAGAGGCATTAGAGAAAGGAAAATTTTCCATTGAGGATGGTTTTATATATTACAGGAAAAAATTAAGTAATGTAATTGTGATTCCCCCTTCAATGAAGGAGTTAATGTTAAGTATATGTCATGATGATATATTAGCAGGTCATTTTGACTACCATAAAACATTAACCAGAGTAAAAAACACAGCTTGGTGGATTAACATGTCTGAGGATGTTCAGAAATATGTTGAAACTTGTGATTCTTGTCAAAAATCTAAAAGATTAACAGGAAAAAGATCTGGTTTATTACAACAAATTGAGCAACCAAAAGCTCCATGGGAAATCATTAACATGGACTTTGTAACAGGTTTGCAAATAGCAGGGCATAAGAGTTATAACTCCTGCTGGGTAATTGTAGATAGATTTACAAAGATGTGTAAATTTATTCCTACCCACAAAGAGGTTTCTGCAAAGGACTTAGCTTTTTTATGGTGGACACAAATGTTAAATACAGCAGGATTCCCCAAAGCAATAGTTTCTGACAGAGATCCTAAATTTACTTCTGAGTTCTGGACGTCACTTATGGATGTTTCAGGGTGTCAATTAAAACTTTCTACAGCACACCATCCACAAACTGATGGGCTAGAAGAATAAATGATACAAACCTTAGAAGATATGATAAGAAGATACCGTGCTTTTGGTCTTAATTTTAAAGACAATGACAAATTCACGCATGATTGGGTAACCCTTATCCCAGGATTAGAATTTGCATATAATAGTACAGTACATTCTGTCACTGGCAAAAAGCCATTTGAGTTATGGTTGGGTTATGTACCTAATACCCCTGCTAAAACTCTTAATAAGTTACCTAGATTGGATATTCATCCAGGTACTAAATCTTTTCTTCAGATGCAGGAACTATGCAGAAAACATGCTCAAGAATGTATAAATAAGGCTTTTGAGTATGAAAAGAGAAGATGGGATAAAGCCCATAAAGAACAAATGTTCAAAGAGGGTGATGAAGTCCTTATTTCAACGCTAAATTTCAATTTAAATGGTAATGTTAAATTGAAGGATCCATTAATTGGACCATTTGTAGTTAAAAAGATGGTTGGTAATAATGCTGTTGAGGTTATTCTATATTCACCTTATGATAGAAAACATCCAGTATTTCCTATTTCTCTTATAAAACCATACCATTCTAATGATACTGCTCTCTTTCCAAGAAGATCAGGAAGGCATAAACAGCAACCTGAAGAAATAGTGGAAAAAGCAGAAATTAAAAAGATACTTAAAAAGAGACACCTTACTAAAGAAAAGGGAGTTGAGTATCTATTAAGATTTAAAAATAAATCAAGTGAATATGACCAGTGGATTCCAGAAAATGAAATCTCTGATCTTAAAAATCTCTTGAAAAAATTTAAATCTAAATAATACTGTTCATTCAGTATATGTATTATAAAAATTATTTTTTATTTTTTATTTTATTATTTCACTCCTTGAGTTTAATTAAAATGTCTTAACATTTTTTTTTATTTTTTTTTGGGGTGAGGGAGTGTCAGCCTAAATATCCTTAGGACTGAGTATTTTTTATGCTTAAAATAAGATAACCTTAACTAGAATAAGCTTATATCTTAAAAATAAGGTTAAAATAATAATATATATTATTTTATTATATATATATATAATTATTATTCTATTATATAATTTATAATGGTTTAAATAGCTTATCCATTGCTTAATAATACTTATTAAGGTGTTAATGAAGTCATAATATACTTATCTTAAGTGATATGAAGTAATTATTGACATACATAAGCTTATATGTATACATAAATCTCATATTCAGTGAAATATGCAGTATATTATGTATATTTAGGTATATAAGTGGGTTTTAGCCCCTTAATAGCCTATAACCTTTGTTTTTCTGCTTATTTTAGGTCATATGGACGAAATAAGTGGACTCACAACGCCTACAGAAGCATAGACACCTATATCAGGAGCATACACCCAGTTTGGACAACTAAAATTACTTCCTTGGATGGTTATTCACGGATTTATGGGTTGAAAGGATGTTTCTGGGTTAATGTGGATTCTTTGGGATGTTTTTGGGGGCTTGGAAATTTTATTTGTTTCCTTTATATGCTTTTAGTTTCATTAAATCTCCTTTTGATCATTTATTTTACCTGTTTCTTTATGGTATCCGCTTTTATCTGGGTTTTCTATTTATGGTATGACTCTGTGTTATTATTAATAGTGATGGAGGGTCCTTACTGGAGGTCTGGGTGTTGAAACTGCTTGAAGTGGACGCCATGGGGAGGTGATGGGCCCTCACAGTGCTGTAATTGCCGGGGATAGCAGTGACATCATCTGGATTGAAGGTCTGTGCACTCCAGTGGATTTGGGTATAAGTAAGGAGGGATTTTGACGGTTTATTATAATCATTCAATTACTACAATTCAAACAAACACTACAATACAATTATTAGCATTCAGAAGTATATTATAAAGCCCTTATAAATTGATATTATCTTTATAAAAGCTATAACTATATTTTATTCTTCTATTTTCCACCACTAGCACGCATTTAAATCCAAGTATTGTGAGTTTTATTTGAGTATAACTATTCTATTAGTCTTCCCCTGAGGTTTAATCACTAAATAATTTATTAATAAGTAGTAGGACCTTAAATTAAACTATTATATCATACTTATATACTAGACTACACTGACAAAAATAGTGAGAATTATATTACTGAGACCTTTGATTTTGATTATATTTTAATACTTATTGGATAAGTACTACAGTATTCATACAGGACCTTTAAAATCTTCTAGACAACTGACCATTCAAGCTAGTTCACGTCTTTGTACTTGACCTCAGCCTGACATATTCTTTGAATAAAATTTTGCCAGTCTGAAGCAGCATCACCATCAAAAGTTGGGTATTGAGCCAGTTTTGGCCATTCTTCTGATGATTGGTGAAGTCAGATTGTTTATTAATTCTATCATTTTTTAATAATTCCAAAATATTCTCAATATATTTAGATAATTTTTCCTTTAAAGAACTTTGAGGAAGCCCCTCTAATAATGTTTTTTCTGAAAAATTATCAAATTTAGTTTCCCTCAGTTTTCCTTTTGAAGACTTATTTTTAATATTTTCATTGTTCAGCTTAGTCAATTTATAAGACAAATTTACATTACTATCTTCTAATCTTATTATTTTTTCTCTCATAATTGGTATTTCAGATAATTTCTCATTCATATTATGAATTTATAAAGTGTTTCTTTGTTCATTCATCCATAATTTTTCATTAAAAGAAGCCATTTGACTTTTCATAGAATTTATCTCTTTGTTCATATTGAAATTTTTATCTTTTAAAGCCTGATTTTCACTTTTACAAAGAATAAACTGTTTATTCATTTCATCATTGGTCTCTATCATTTTTTATAGACTTTATTCTTTATAATTTTTATAACATTTTCAGTGATTTTAATTCTCAACTCATGAGAAATTTCTAATTGATTCAATCTTTCACCAAACTTCTGAATTAAATTGTTCATTCTATGGTTGATAATACAGCTTACATCCACCACGGGAAATCAAGTGATGAACTGCCAGAAATCCCCCCTCCTGAACTTTAGAGTGTCCCTTCATTATTCCAGGTTTATGAATACTTTATAAACATAAGTAAATTAGAGTTAGATTTACACTTATTCTCAGATTGGTCCAAAATTGAACCTCAATTGTTCTCAAGTTATGCATAAGTTAATCAACTATAGCCTTAATTTTATCCTTCATTGAGCACACATTGAGCACATATTGATCCAACATAAGCATTTGAATATACAATATGATTATAAATTTAGAGGATGAAAATTATTCCTTAACATACTTAAGCATTAATTTGCATCCTAAAGATAAACCATAAAATTATGAAAGTATATTTAATTTACAATAATGATATCTTTTACTACATAATTGCAACAATAGATAAATTTAGAAAAATTTTAATCACAAATATTAATAACTATAAAGATTGAAATAACTAATTCCACTTGTATTTTCAAATTTTAAAAAGAATATAGTCACTTCTCACTTCAAATCTATTAAGTCTTTGTAAAACTAAATTTTGTATAATTTTTTTATTTTACCTAAAATATAAGACCTACAGGCTATTTAAAATAAAATCTTCAGTTACTCAATTAAAAGAAATATTTATATTTAAATAAAAATAAAAATAGTCTTTAAAGTGTATAACATTAAATGTTGTCATGGAAACTGATGAAGTGAGGTGTTCCTCATAAAAGTGTCCAGCAAAAGTTTGTCCAAACTTGTGCTGGACACTTTTACCAAAAAAATTTTTGATGCAATCAATTATCTTCATTGTATGGGCTCTTTTTCGGGTTTTCATTGAAATTTTTAGTCACTGGTCTTGTCCAAAGTGTTTAGCACAAGTTTGGCTTAACTTTTTCTGGAAACATTTATGAGGAACACCTCACTTCTCTTAAATAAAAATACACCTTACCAGATTCATATTGGAAAATTTTCCAGCACAAGTTTGGCCAAACTTGTGCTGGACACTTTTACCAAGACCAGTGACTAAAAATTGCAAGAAAACCCAAAAAAAATAGCCCATATAATGAACATAATTGATGGCATCAAATTTTTTTTTGGTAAAAGTGTCCAGCACAAGTTTGGCAAAAATTGTGCTGGACACTTTTGCTATATGAAGTAGGTAAGGCCCATGTTTTTTTAAGAGAAGTGAGGTGTTCCTCATAAAAGTTTCCAGCACAAGTTTGGCTGAAATTGTGCTTGACATGTTTACCAAAAAAAAATTTGATGACATCAAATATCTTCATTGTTGAAGAAGACAGATTTGAGATGCAGTCCAATTTCTCCTAGTAGTTATCCAATTGTTCAGCTCTGTTTGCTAGAAAGATCACCAATAGGTATTGCTTCTCCTTCTTTGAATAATCCAATAACATGAACTAAAGATCTTCCTCATTGCATAATAAATTGAGAGGATACTTCATCAAATACTGATCTTTCTCTTGGAAAAATAGTTTTAAAATTTAAAGAGAATTTTCTAATGCATCTTAAATTTGACACTTTAATTATATGAATTTTTTGGTGATGGTGGTAGTTTAAATAAAGGGAGGATGAGAGCAAAGTTTTGAAAGAGAATAAAGTAGAGAATATATATAATATTAGATCAATATTCACAATTGAGTTTTTCATCTATATTAATAATTAATGTTGACTCACATTTTAATAATAAATAAATACAGATAGATAAATGAAAGAATTGCATTATTTTAGAGCCTAAGTTTTGTGCCAATATATTTAAATAAGCTTCTTTAATAGTTTAAATGTTAAAAAATATGCATTACTATTTTTTCCCCTTATAATATATATATATATATATATATATATATATATATTCTCCTAAATTAAATTTTTTGGACATTGTCTTATATTTTTTCATTCCAAGGAACAATGAGAAATTTCTATTGATAAGGGCTCAATATTAACTTTTGTCTAGAAGATTTAAAATTATATGCAAATAATTTTATAAAGTTATATTTTTATTAATAAAGTTTTTAAAAAGGACTTAAATAGTATGCTTTTTTATATATTTGCAGAAATAAAAACAATAATTGAATTAATATTCCAGACCTAGTATACTATGTCTCATTTAAGATATTTCTACTAATATCAAAACTGACCTCCCAAAATTTAATGTATCTAGAAATAAAATTGAATATTATGGTATGTTAAGTGTTGTGGCTCAACCATTGCTCAAATTTGGTCCAACTGATGCTCAACTTAGATCCAAAGTTCTTCTCAAGAAGGGATAAATTGAGGCTCAACTTAGGGCCAACTTTTTTTTCAAAATTTTTAACAAATAATTTAAAAATAGTTTCCTAACACTTTCACAACATTTACCCAATGTTTTCCCAACCTCTTCCTGTAAGTTTCAAAGAGAGGGAGCTTCTAGCAGTTCACCCCCTGATCTCCTGTGGTAATCTAATGTATTACTATCAGGTTTAGCTCAAGCATCACCAACTATTTTTTATATTTCCTCTGGAATTTTAACTTCAATACTAGAGTCTTCATATGATAATAAAGCAAAATGATTATTTAAATATAAAGAGAAATCATCATCAAAAGTAGTTAAAATAGGATGTTCAGATAATTGTATATTGTATTTTATTTTTTCCTCATTAATATGACTCTCACCTAAGTAAATTTTATCAGTATTTGAACCAATCAATTTATCTGGAGGAATGCTTACCAGGGTTTTAGAGGAATATTTCCTTTTTTCTTTTTCTATCTTTTGTAGGGATGGTTATGGCTCACAGGTATAGGAGGAGGTCTTGAAGGACCTGGCTGGTCATGTTGGTTTTGATGTATCTCATTCTGGTTTTTCATCCTGTCCCACTTCCATTTTTCCATTGTTAAAATTTCTGATGTCTGGGAATATTCAAGATGGGTGAAGTAATTTGATGGTGTGTTTGAAGCCTTATTGTTCTGGTAGGTGAAAAATATCTCCCATCTATTGATAATTTTTGTGAGTTTTTCCTCTATAATTTTCACCTTGGCTTTGAGCTTCATTCACCCCTACTTGTGATTGTTTACCACTGAGAAGAGATTTCTGATTTTCTCCTGGTCTGAAATCTTTTTTATTTTCAGTCCTGGTGGTAGTCTTTCCACTATCTTTGGAGAGTTGTGTTACTCTAAGGGTTTAGCCTCCTGCATTACTATATCCTGTATTAAATTTTATTTGAGTTATATTATTGAAATAAGAAGTACTAACTCTAGAACTTACACCACACAATATGGGGGGAAGACTTGCTAGCAAGTCCGCAACCTTGGACCCAAACTCACCACAGATTGAACACACATTGAGCTATTGATAAAGGAACCATACAATAAGGGATGAAAACCACTCAGAAGAACAGCTTTAGGTGGGTGTTTAAGTAGAGTTCAGTATGGGTTCAGTATGAGTTAAGTCTGAGCTCCATCTGAGTTCCATCTGAGTTCAGGTTGAAGACTTGCTAGAAAGTCCACCCCCTATATTGTGTAGTGTTAAAATACTTTTTTTATCAGAATCAATTATTATTTAGTGATTTATTGATCTGAAAAAATTTATTTTAAAAGGAATTATTTCAGCTTAAAATATAACTTTTTTAAAGATAAAAAATTTACTCAAAAAATAATTAAATTAATTTTTTTATTTTAAGTAATATTAAATAATTTGATTTCAGTGTTATTTCTAACTGTCTTAATAGACCTAAAAAAAATTAGTACAATAATCAATCAAAATTAATTATTGAGTTCTGAAAAATAAATATTTTTAATTTAAATTATTATATATATTCATTAAAATATTATATATCAAAAAAGTTTAAGTAAAAAATAAGGTGTCAGTAATTCTAGATGCTAATATTACTCTTTCAACTTGAAGGTTGAAATAATTAAATTTTTATATAAATTACTCACCACTATAGTGGACCATTAAGGTACAACTTTTTCATAGTATATATGCTTAAGTTCCTCTCTGTGACCAAATTTGATTTTGCCTCAATACCCGTTAACTAGTAATTTAATTGATTTTGATGTTCCTATTTCTATCACTAACTTTAGTTTCTTGAATTTTTCGGTTCCTCCTATTTTTCCAATACAATTCCTCAAGTCCTAACTACAATACAACCATCTAATTTACTCTTCCTTAACACAATGGAAAGTTTTATTTTGACCACTCAATCCAATTCAGTCCATAAGGTAAGAATTTTGTCCTTTCAAATTTGGAAAGAACCCCAATCTTTAACTCTTAAAATTGAAAGTAGGAGAAAAATACTTGAATATAGGCTATTATGGATGGGAAGGTGGACTTAAAAAATTATTTAAAAACATAATTTAATAATTTAATACGTTTGACTTGTATTTTTAACAGTGCAATTACAAAAAAATGAAACTTTTATTTATGTATTACTTGCTTATAAATAATAAATAATAAATGTTTTATTTTGATGGAATGTAATAAGAGTAATTTAGAAAAAAAACAAAAGATTTATTAAACTTTGTGATATATTATTGGATAATCAAAAAAAAATTAGAACCAGTATTTATAGTAAAATAAAAGACAATGTGAAGTTTTTTGAATTCAACAAAATCATTGATAAACTTAAATATGAAATATAAAGTGTAATAAAATAAATATAATTGTGAGAATAAATTAAAAGCTTAAATAATAATTTGAGTTTTAATAAAATAAACAAACTTCAATAATTTTAATTAAACTTCAAAATTTTAATTTATAGCCATCACCTTCAAAGTTTTGATAAATTTCAAGATTAAATAACCCCTTAAAGCTCCAAGGAAATACTAAGAACGCCTATTTGCTCTCCCTGGCCCCCCTCTAGCAAACTTCAAGCAAGGTCTGTGTCAGGCTGAGTTCAAGTGCAAAGACGTGAAATAGCTTGAATAGTCAGTTTTCTAGAAGATTTTAATGGTCCTATATGGATACTGTAGTAAAAATCTAATAAGTATTAATATATAATAAAATATAAGGGTCTCAGTAATTTAAATCTCACTAATTATATTTGGGTTACAATCTTATGGTTAAGAGAAAAATAGATGTAATAATTCAGATACTTTTCAAAGACTTTATAAGAACTATTGATATGTATTGTAATTGTATTGGTTATATATTTTGATTGTAATGATAAAGAATGTAGAAAACAAGACCAAAACCCCCTCCTTTTATACCCAATAATTCTCTAATGTGTTCCCCTGATTTAACAATCCTATACATGGCCAATGATTCCTCATTCTAGCTAATAAACCTCTCCAACATCATAAATAATTACCCATAACATAATTAGAATGATATCACCCACCAAAATCTTGTAGTAATATGGATAATCCATCAAAAATAAATAATAAGCAAAAAAGAGAGTATATGCATGTAATATCTTAAAATAAAAGACTAAAAAAAGAAATAAAAACACTAAATATTAAAAAATATTAAGGGGAATCAACAGTAGAAATTATTGGGTTAATTATGACAATATACTATGTGAAATCCGCATCCAAAAATTACCAATATTGTCTGAGAAACCACTGAAAACCCCAAAAAAGGGTGTGAGATGGGGGGTAACTATATGCAGTCCTTGGAAGGCTCTTGCATAAGTAAATACTTGACTATTTTATGCTAATTTAATTGTGGTAGTGAATTAAAGGTGCCAAGCTTGAGGTAATTAATGAAATTGGTGCAGATAATAAGGTCAATGCACCTATAATTAAATTAGGACACTAAATAAGTGCCTTTCACCTATTTTAGTGTGTTTACCCAAAATGGGCATAGAATGTGGGGTAATTATAGTGTGAAAAATCTAAATTTGCTAAAAATGAAGCTATTCACATGGGAAAAATGCAGACAGTATGTGGCCAGTACACAGAAGCCATTTCTGGCATAAAAAACACCAAATTTAAAAAGTGTTATTTTTATGCATTTGAGTAGCCAAATCAATAGTCCTAATGAAGACAAATTTATATGTCAAGGTGCATTTTTTAATATTATTAAATTTATAGTGCATATAGTCAACTTTTAAGTGATTTAAAGTGTATTACTTGTTTTTCACATAAAGCAATGAAAACAACAGCTTTAAGTCTACTTAAAAATTATGGAGCCTTATTTTTAAGGTTCTTAAGATTATCCTAGCATATTCTAACTTAATATTAAGTAAATAAGACTTGTAAATGGTGGATATATGCAAGTATATAAGGTGTTATAATTGCAAATATTGTATTTTCACTTATGTATGCAACTTGTGTACCTTTATTTATCGTTCCCATGTATAGTCCATGTATTTAACATAATATATAGGTACTTTTTACTAATTTCTGGGGATATCCAGGCTGGAATTGTGAGTCCCCAGTATATAAAATGGACTTAGATCTAAAAATTTTCTGTGTTTAATTTTAAGTTTAAAGAAAATTTACAAATTTTATAATTATCTTTAATAATTTAATTAAACATCATAAATTTATATTACTTTACTGAATAGAATATGATAAATTTAAAATTTAATATATATTTTTATATTATTTTAATAATTTTTTAGTTATAAAATTTTTCAGCCCAGTTTTCCTATTATAAATAAGTTACTTGATGACATTCCCAGTGATTTATAGGTTATTTTTTAGCTGTTTTGGGTGCATTTTTTCCCTAAAACCATCTGGAATCCTATGGAGAAAATTAGGAAATGTTAGAAAAGTATTTTAAAGTGATTTCAAGGTGTTTTTTAGTGCTTTTCTGAAGTTTTTTGGGAACCTTTTTTTGGAACTTTGGGCCACTTTTTTGGTGACTTTTAAGGCGTTTTTGGGACACTTTTTTGGGAATTTTCGGCACACTTTTTTGGAGGCTTCTGAATAATTATTTTTGAGCTTTTTGCAAATTTTCTGGAAGCTTTTTTTAAATTTTTTGGTGACTTCTTGAACTATTTCAGGTAGGTTTTTTCAATTTTATTCAATTTTTTTATTTAGATTTATTTTCTTTACATTTTTTAGATAAAAATGACTGAAAATCTTGAGTTGGTAAACCCAATTCATAAGGTAAGAAACAAAGGTAATGTAAAAAACAAAACATTTGGTAGAAAACACAATATGGGGTCTAATATAGGCTTTCAAGTTTTGTTTTTATTTCATGAATTAGCATTTAACAAGTCATATATGATGCTCTACTTACTTAAATTAATGAGGTATTAGGCCATGTGTCATATGATGGCAATCATGGGGAAATTTTTTTTCCTCTTGAAGTTCATGTATACACTTATGTTTGATTTCATTTACTTCAGTCACAGATAATTTCAATTCACATTTTTACTTAAATTGTCATTAATTTAGGTTTGTTAATTAACTTATATGACTTATTTACATGTTAATTAATGGAATGAATTAATATTTGGAAATCTAGGCCCCTACTATAATAAAACACAGGGGAGGGTATTTTCAACTTGTTTTTTGTCAAAAAAAATTTTAAATTTAGAAAAAAATTGGTGATCCCCTCTTTTATGGTAAATAGCATGGGAAGGTATTGACAAAAAAAATTTTTTTGAGATAAATTTATTTTGACTTAGAAGAAATTTGGTGATCTGAAACTAGAAAAGAATCTGACAATGAAGATAATATTTTAGAACAAATGTAAGAAAGTGATAAATCAAAGACAAAAGAAAAATTCATAAAAATAATTTATAGAAAGATAGAAATTATGATGTAAAAAGTAGAATCTTGATTATTAGATATCAGTATTTAAGTTAGAAAAAAAAAATGATGAATATTTTAAATTTTAAATTTTTCATTGTCCTCCCTTTGAACTCTAACCTTACCTATCTCTAAGTCTAAATAATCTATCTTAATTTCTAAAAGTGTTTCATTCTTTAATTGTGAATGAAGCCACAAACAAGCAGAAGCCCTTTGCTTAAGTCTTTTTCTAGGAGGATTTGATTCCTCATCATCCAACCTTTTATCATCAGTTACTTCCTTAAAAATTCCTTGATTTGATTATTGTTTGCTCTGGTTAATACATGGAGAGTAAAAAGGTAATAAAAATAATAGCAAAAGTTGTTTAAGTTTACTACCACGGGCTCATCAAGCTCAATGTCAGAATATGCAGTCTGTTCTTCAAATTCAGGAGAGTCAAGAAAACAATCTAAAGGAAATTCTTGATTATTCATAAGATATTCAGCAAGTTTTGGGCCTTGCCTATATGTTTTATGCCTTAGATAAAAATAAGAATTTGTGAGGATAGAAATTCAAGCAGGAAAATTTGATTAAGAAAGGAATAAAAAATAATAGACTTAATGTGGTGTGGAGAATTATCTTATTTGAAAAAGAACTGGGAGAGAAGAGATTATAGGTGGAGTATATGGGTTAGGATAGAAGGAAGGCAATGCATAGTTTATTGGTAGGATGTGGGTATTGGTGGGCTTAATCGTAGTTGAGAAAATTGTATAAAAGTAAAACATACTTGACCCCATTTTTGAGACCCCAAGTACTAAATCAGCCATGTTAAATTTCATTTTAGTGTTAAATTTCTTAAATAAAACACTTTAGGAATGTTTGGTAAGGTTTGAGACCTTTTATTATTTATATATCCCCATAATATCTATAGAAAGGTTTCAGAAAGTTTTCTTATATTCAATCTAATTTAAAGAAATATAATTCCTATTTTAAATAAAAACAATTTAGACAATTCTTGGTAAAAAATTCTTTTTTTTAGGTTTTTTGTGCTAAATTTTTAATAGAACCTCAAGGCTTAAAAATATAAAATTAAAAATGTTAATGAAAAATCTTCTTCAAAAATTTAAATTTTAAATAAAATTATCTTATGAGATTTTTTTTCTATTAAAATATTTTTTAGAGAGGAAAATAATCTCTTTTTAAATGAAATTAAATAAAAGTGTATTCATTCAAGTATTAATTTTTGATAAGTGGAACATCTAAGAGGATTTATATGGCATTTTTAACAAAATATCAATTATATTATCTTATTTAATTTCAAATAAATTAACTTTGAACTAAAGGATTGAGTATATTATTTTAGACAAAGTATTGAAAAGTAATTAACAAATATTTTTTAACTAGAAAATACTTCTCAGCAAGTTGAGTTACTAAAACCATGAAAAAATACTTAATAACTAAGTATTGTGGAGTAACTTAAATATTATGTACATAATAGGGGGTTTAAGTTCTGGAAAATCTGCACTTAAAGTAAGTGAAAATTTCAAACAAAATCAGCACTTAAATTCTTCTAATAAGTCCCTTATTTCAAAAATGGGTATCAGTTCTGACCTTATACCATCACTTTTTGCACAATTTTTTTTCACAACCACCTGTTGGCCAAAACATCTTTATGACATGTCACAAAGAGACACCCCTCCCTACCCGTCAATCCTTGCAACACACCCCTTGCTGAAATTTGCAACATTCTATCATGAAATTATCAAAAATTTTGAATTTTTCTTTATCAACATTGCTAACTCAAAGTTTTATCTTTCTCATCACAGGAAGTTCATTCCTTTTCATTTCTTAAGTTATCACCTTTTTCAAGCTGAAGTATCTATTTTTCCCAGCATCTTGCAGTTACTGAGATATTGACCTTAAAATTTGAGCCTTTTTTTAACTATTTTAATATTTTTGTTTCCATGTCATTGATACACATTCAAAATACATTCATTATGCATTTGCTTTCTCTATATTCATTCTCTTCCAAATTTCAACTTTTCTCTTTCTCAATATATTTTTTCCTACCTTTCCATCAAGTTGAAACGTCAACTCCTTTTTCATGTTTATCTGAACCTCTTTCTTTCTAAAAAAATGCAAAACCAAATATATGTAAGACTCTTATTTGGATGATGGTGGAGTTATTTAACTCAACTTTTTATCCTTTTGACTATCTCTTTACAAATTTTTGTACAAGTTTGAAAAAAAAGTTGGAATTAGGGTTAGGTTTTATAAAATATCTTTTTCTTTTAACTGAAGATTCTACAGAAGCCTAATTTAAATTCCCCTCAAATGGGTTTGAATTTTCTTCAGTGGTGCTGAGATATTGACCTTAAAAGTTAAAACTTTTTACCCAACTTCACTATTATTTAGTTTGATATTACATACTTAAAAAATAGGACTTCTGGAATGGGAATATGATGATTATCAAGGCTTTTAGATTTCATTCAAGTAGCTGAAAATTGGATTTGGATTAGTATTTGACACTTCTTCACTGATTTTCCATACAACTCTTGAATCAGTATTTTATCAAATTTTTTCAGCTAGGTTTCAGTTTCTATCTTAAATTAACACTCCAATATATATAGGATGCTTAGCTGCATAATGGTGGACTTTTTTAACCCCAGTTGTTGTCACTAAAACTATTTTTTTCAAAGTTTTGTGCAAGTTTGAAGAATAAATCTGGAATTAGGTTTAGGTTTAATAAATTAGAATATCCTTTTAGCTTAATACTCTCCACAAGCATAACTTTCATTTTCCTTGAAGAATTTTGAGTTTGACTCAGTGGCTGCTTATATATTAACCTTTAAAGTAGAACCTTTTTTTGAGCCATTTACTTTTATTTACTTTGATATTACATACTTAGAGAAAACAGCTTTTAAAATTTTTATCTCATAATAATTTGCATATTTGTAACATTCATTTTGCATACCAATTAAAATATAAAGTTTGCTTATTTCATTTGCACTCTTGGAGACCTTTTGGCTTTATTTTGGCACACTTTTAACATCTTTTTAGCCTCAATTTTCTTAATGGTTTGAATAATTTAGGGTGAATCAATGTGGGTTTATATTAAGATAAGTGAGTATTCTTTTTTTATAATTTTTATAATATATTCAATTTTTTCTGTATATTATAGAATCATGTTTTCAGGCAGTAACTTACTTAACATATTAAAACTGGTCTGATAATATTTATTACTAAATTATTGATGAATTTATTATTTAAATATTATAAAAATAATAATTTTCTCTCTAAGTATTATAAGATATTGTGTAATTAAGTTATTTAGCTATTTTAAAAACTATTTATTTTCATTCAATAATTAATTTTATTAATTCAAGATTTTTTCATTAAAATATAATTCTAATAATTTTACTTAAAAAATTGAGTTCAAGAAATATAATTATGGAAAAATTGTAGATCTAAATCCATGGAAGTACTGGGACTCAGACCTTTCTTGAAGTTGGCTAAAGGGGGGCCAGGGAGAGCAAGAAAAGAGCCTTTAGTATTTCCTTGGAACTTTAAGGGATTAAATTAAATTTAACTTTGATTTTAAAGAAACTTAAACTCAAATTATTTTTATTAAATTTAATTTAACTAATTAAACTTTAACTTTCAACATTTAGTTTATATTCTCACTTTATATTAAGTTAATTTTAAATTAAACTTTGATTTATTAGGGGGTGTCAGTTCTGGCAAATCTGCACTTAACTTAAGTGCGGATTTCAAACCAAATCAGCACTTACAAATCAGCACTTAAATTTTTCAAAAATGGGTGTCAGTTCTGACCCCAAATCAGCAATTTTTTCCTGATTTTTTTTTCAAAACCACATGTTGGCCACATCATCCCTTTCTTTCCCATACCATTTTGTACTCTCCAAATGTATTCTTTGTGTACTTCATTCACTCGGGTTGGTATTTTGGTTTGTTGCATATTCATTTTTTTTTTGGAATTTATGGTGAAAATCTTTCTTTTGGATGGCTCATTGGTTTTCTTTCACCAGCTCAACATGAAATTGCATATTTTCTGAAATCGCATATTTTGTCAGTGATTTTTTTTTCATTCATCCCTCATATCCTTTTCCTATTCTCCTCCAACATCCCTCAAACAATTTGGTTTCATTCATTTTGTCATCTCATCTCTCCAGGTAAGTCACTTTATTCTTTTTTTTTGATTTTTTGATTACTAATTATAATTTTTTTTGTTTTTTTCTGTTTATTTTATTTTTTTTATCTAAATTTTTTTTGTAGGTGGTTATTTTGGATTTCAATGGTATAATTAACCTTTTTTTTCTCTCCCTCTTTACTTTCTTTTTTAGCTCCATCACCCTACTCTTCATCCCTCCTTGGCATGGTCATTATCTCCCCTTTCGCTTATTTCACTTTTTTTGGCTCCATTTCATTGAAACACATACATTGCACATTCTTTATGCATTTCACTTACTCCATATTCAATCTCCACACAATTCCAACATCAATCTTTCTCACTCTATTTTTCCTACTTTTCAATCAAGGTAAGTTTCATCTCCTTTTTTTCATGCCTATATGATATCTCATTCCTTTTATGAAAACTTCATACTTAAATATATGTATGACTCTTATCTGGATAACAGTGAACTTATAAAACTCTTTTTGATCTCATCTTCATTACCACTTTTCAAGTTTTTGTAAAATTTTGAAAATCAGACTCAGAATTAGGGTTAGGTTTATTCAAATCTAATGCTCTTTTTACTGAAGATTCTCCTGAAGGCTACCTTTCATTTCCTACAAACAGATTTGAATTTGATTCAGTGGTTGCTGAGATATTGACCGTTAAAGTTGAGCCTTTTTTTTCCCAATTTAAATTTTTATTTCATTTTTTTATGTAACAAATTAGGGTTAGGTTTATTTAAATCACATGTCCTTTAACTGAAGATTCTACTAAAGTATATCTTTCATTTACCACAAACAGGTTCGAATTAGGTTCAGTGGTTTCTGAGATTTTGACCTTTGAAGTTGAGCCTTTTTTCCAAATTTCACTTGTCTTATTTCACATTTTTATATTGCATATTTAGAGGATAAGGATTCTGAAACCTTTATATGATTATTATCTAGGCATATATTCGTTGCTCACGAATATCACTAAAGCTCAAAAAGATGAAGATTTTTGCTTATGGGACACTCTACCTTCCTTTAACTCTTTTCTTGCTCTTCGACTCAAAAAGCACTGTAATAAAGCATTTGAAAAAAATCATGAACTTGCAACCAAAGTTGGCATACCGAATTGGTGTGACTCCAAATGGGAAGATATCAGCCACAAATATCTTTTATTTTCTAATGTTATTATCACTCATTCCGGATTCCACAATAGGATTCATATCAATAGGAATGATGCCAATTTTCTTACTTTTGGTATATTCTCATATATCAATCCGATAACTGGCCAACCAATACCATCTCCAGCTAAAATCAAAGGACATGGTTTATATTTTCCAGACCACCGGTGCATCATTGATTTTGGTTTGGGAAATGGTATCATCAAAACTATTTGGAATTCTTCTAAGGATAATCATCAAAGGACCAAAGCTCCTCCTGGTTTGGAATCCTGTCAAGATTTAACACATTTTGGCTGCTCATTTCAAATCATTAATAATTTGATTCAAAGAATCAATAAGGTAATGAAAGAAGGTAAAGTTAATCAATTTAAAAAAACTTTATCTAGATCCAAAAAGTATGGGGATTAGAGTTGTTGTCAAAAATTTTATATTTTTTCATAAATTTTTAATAAATATTTTTATGTATCAATTTCCTCAACTAAAGTAATGGGCCCACAACCTTGTGTTGTATAAAAGGTAATCATGATAACATTTATTTGTTTCATGGGGTTCCTCTAGCCTATACCTGTGGAAAGTCCCAAACTTTTGTTTCTAGATTTGATCTGCATTTTGGCTTGAGGGATTGTCATTACTTTAAACTAGGGAAATTGATATATATTAGATATTTATTTAATAATTTATGTAATTATATTAAATTTAGATGACTTCCACCACTTACTTCAATAAAATGCAGGGGGGGGTATTGCCAAATTTTCAAATCTGACATGTGAAATTGATGACTTAGAAAAATTTTGGTGATATCCACCCCTTGCTTCAATAAAATGCAGGGGAGAGTATTGCCAATTTTTTAAAACAGATATAGAATTTTTATGACTTGTAAATATTTTGGTGAAAATTTTTGATGAGAATGTGAAAGTAATTGTTTCCACCTTGAGCAGGTTTCTGGCTCAAAGGAATAGTAGTACCATCAACAAAACCAATACATCCTGGGAAGCCCTCTGCTTTCATAACCTGAGATGATTCAAGTCGCTCTTCTTTTGTTGGCCAGGTGAGAAGTTGAGATTACAAGGAGTTGATGGCAGTGATACATTGTTTGGTATAAGTGTTAACTGAACCATACCCTAAATCAAAGAAATTTTCTAAACGTTTCAAAGCGGCTCCATTACCATTTGAACTCAAACAACAAAGTGTGATGGCCAATTGAATTAAAGCATGTCATTGTTCTTTTTGAGAATTATTGTGAAATATGGGATGATCCTGAATAAGCTCAAGAAATTTAAGGAAACATTCCTGAGAAGTCCTGAACAGCTGTCTAAAACTGGGTGTAGATAGGTTAAGAAGTGTTTGGATGGTGTACTTGGGGGTATGAAGTACTTGAGGCTTTCTGGGAAGAAGGTAACGTTTTGTGGCCATTTTTGATAAAAAGACAAAATCTTCTTCTAGATCAGAATCAGAATCGGAATCAGAGTCCAAGAGCAGTTCAAGAGCCATGAAATTCATTGCTTTATGTAACTTATCACGATTTGAAAGTGAGGAAGGCATAACTCTTATATGATATGATGTGAAGATGTTAGTGATGTACAATGTTTTGAGTTATGAAGTGTTATGCTGCAGAGTGCTGCGTATGAATGAGATGATGCTGACAAATCAGTGAAATGGGACTTGATGGTGAAATCAGCACTTTTGGTTGAGAAAGTGCAGATTTGAGTGAAATAAGTGACTTATTTCATTTTTAAATCCACCAGTATTAAGGCTAGTGTGTTTTGGAAATCTGCACTTATTTAAGTGCGGATTTGTAAGTGCAGATTTGCCAGAACTGACACCCCCTATTATTAATTATTTTGTTGACTTCAAAGAAATCACACTGTATTTACTTTTCCAATAAAAGGGTATCATAATTGTTATTTTAAAGCATCTCTTTTCTCATTAAAATTATATTTTTATTATCTATCATAAAAAACAAATACAAATTCTAATTTATTTACTTTATAATTTATTTGAATTTTAAACTGTTCACTGTGAAATAATAATTGAATCATTTATCTAAATTATTATTATATTTCCAATAAATTAAATTTTCTACTAAAACCACTATTCTACTTTTTCTAAATTATTCTCAAATCATTCTTACATACTGTGAGAGTGGAAAATTGGGTGTCTTTCTAAATTTCAAGGGACAAAAAATTGTATCTTGAGGACAAAAAACACCTGCACAGTCAATATAGGAGGTTCCATTGGGTTGGGGATGATTTAATTGGACTGGCTTATCATGGTTTGAACCTGTGGAATAGCATTAATACAATAAAGGAAGTAAAAAATAAAAAGTAAAACTAAAGTTAGTGAAAAAAATGAGAATTAATTTCACTTAGCTTACTAGTGTACAGGTGACAAGGTAAAAATTAAAATTGGTCATGGGAAAGTCTTGAACCATGGATCATACCTTTTGTAATATATAATAAAAATAGGTATACCTTTTAAGGTCTACTATGGTAGTGAGTAATTTATATATCACTTTCATTGTTTCAACCTTTACATTGAAAGGGTAATTTTAGTATCTAAAATTATCAACATGACAAATTTTTATTTAAATTATATATATATATATATATATATATAATATTTTATTGAATTTTGTTTCACATTAAATTAATTTTTTTACTTGTTTGATTTAACCTAGTTATTATTATATGGGAATTAGTGGAAAATAGGGGTGAAAAATTTTAATTTCTGGAATTAATATTGGCTACACCTTTTTACTTGTATCTGCAATATTTTGGGGCTTCAGAGGGCCCCATAGATATACAAAAGCCTTTATAACTCCCCTACATCCATCATATAATTCTTACTATTAAGTATTATCAATGATCTTGAATTTTATTATTATGTTTACATTTCACTACCCAGAGATAAATCCTATACATTAAGCATATTACAGATTATTACTAATATATATATATATGTTTTGTGATTTTCCTCAATTCCTTGAACTTTGGTTACTTTAAGCCTTATTTGTCTTCAAATATGAGCTTCTAGACAACCAAGCCAACAATTATGTACAAACTTAGAGCTCTAAATTTATCTTTTAATTTTTTTTCTTTGAAAAACCAAGAGTTTGATCCTGTACAATATTATTTAATTTAATTTAATTTAAATACAAAGAACTGAATCTTTATGTTCCCATATTCAAAAAGTATTCTTAAATTTATATTAGTTAAAATATGATTACTATAATGGTAGCATTTTCTGTTTTCATGAGCCAAATAATATATTATATCTTTCTTACCAAAATAACCTATATGGAAGTTTTTTTATGAATGAAGTTATGTAATGATGAAAATATAAAAGATATACCTATTTTATAGAGTCCATGAATGATAGAAAAGCCAGAAATTTAATTTTGAGCACTTCTTTTTGCATGGGAAGACTCTATGAAATTTGAAAAGTGAATTGCAAGGTGAAAATTTTTGTTATCTCAACTGATTTCACATAAGAACATTATAGCATTCAGCTTTCAAGATTAAAAATATTCATTAAAAAATTTCAAGTTTTTTTTCAAAAATTTAGGCAAAATTTGACTGTGTTTTTGAGAAAAAATAAAAATTTACTGAGTGGTGATTATTTTTTTTGAGTTCAAAAGATCATTTCACCAACTGAAAATATGCCAAAAGAATATTGATGGTATCAATAATTTAGAGATTCAGAATTTCTAAAATATATTTTATTTACTTATGATATATTATATATTGTCTTAGTTGCTAAGGAAGAAGTATAAATTTAATTAGAGATAAAATATTTTCACTGCTTTTTTTGGATCCTTTTCTTGCATTTTCTATGCTCAGAAACCTCATTATAAAATAAAATTAAAAAAATTATACCAATTTGGAGATATATGATCAAATATTATTCACTTATAATTAACTAGTACAAAGAGGTTGTTAAAGTTCTTCATTTAATTAAAAATAATCAAAAAATAACTAATATGCTTTAAATTTTGGTGTTGCAAGTATTTTGCTGTATCCTATAATAATAAATAATATATGAAGTCTGTTAATTTAATTATTTTTTAAATAATTTAAAGTACTTTGTTACATTACTTACTAAGCTAAACATTTGAAAAATACATCAAAGAAAAAATCAGTTTTCATTCTATTAATTATAAAATTACAGTTTTTTCAATCTGGGTAAACATTTTTATATAATAAAAAAGTCACTTTTGCTTTTGATATGTTTTCTGAAAGGTTTACTACAATTATTAAAAGGGATAATATTAAAGAAAATAACATGATATTCTGAATTTTCATTGACCAATTTAAATTAAAAAAGATTATTAAAATAATTTTCATTAAACATACTGTGTATTGAGTATATTATTGCAATAGGTTTGTCTTTTTTCTATTCAGTAATCATTGCAGTTTAGCTTTAAGCCTGGATATTCCCAGAAATGAATAAATATTTCTCATAAATTAAATTGAAAAAATGTATTACCCATGGCTACAATAAGTAAAGGTATACAATATGGTTACATAAGTGAAATTAATGATTTAGTACAATATATGCCATTATAACACCTTATATACATGCATATATACACCTTTTATAGGTCTTATGTACTTAATATTAAGTTTTAAGATGTAAGTTTAATCTTAGGAAACTTAGAAATAAGGTTACATAATTTTTAAGTAGAATTAAAGCTGTTTTTTCATTGTTTAATGGAAAAAATAAGAAATGCGCTTTAAATCACTTAAAAGTTGAATATATGCACTATAAATATAATAATATTGAAAATATGCCTTGAAATATCAATTTGTGTAAATTAGGACTATTTATTTGGCTACTTAAATGCATAAAAATTACACTTTTCAAAATTGATTTTTATGCCAGAAATGGCTTCTGTGTACTGGCCACATACTGCCTGCATTTGTTCCATGTGAATAGCTTCATTTTTAGAAAAGTTAAAAATTTAACAGTATAATTACACCACATTGTACACCCTATATGTGGAAACATGCTAAAATAAGCAACAGGCACTTATTTAGTGTTCTGATCTCATTATTAGTGCATTGACCACATTACATGCACTAATTTCATTAATAACCTCAAGATTTGTGCCTAGAATTTACTCTATTTAGTCATATATTTACCCTTGAAAGCTTCTTCCAAGATTCTGCATTCAGCTACCTCACATTTCACATCTTATTTTGGGTTTCTCAATGGCTTCTCATGAAATATTAGAGGGTATCAAAGTTAGAATTCTTCCATTTAAAAATACCTTATTTTTCCACCAAATCAACCATGATTATTTTTAAAATATGCTATATTGTGCCCCAATAACACCTTTTTACTGTGAATTAATGTCAATTTTTCGGCTTTCTTTTTGTTTTGTAAAATACCTTTTAAATAATTAAAAAGTTCTAAGTTTGATACCCCCTATTGATCATATTTAGATGGGGATTTCACATATTAATTTGGAATAATTAATCCTTTAAATTCTACTGCTTATCCCCATTATTTATGTGTTAAATTTGGTACTTTTATTTCCTTTTTAGTCTTTTAGTTTAAGCTAATACATGCATATCATTTCTTTTTGGGTTATTCTTTTATTTTGATGGATTTTTCCTAATATTTCAGGATTTTGGAATTTGATATTATTCTTCTTGTATTATTAGTTACTCCTTAGGTTGATGGGAATGGGTACTTGCTAGATTGAGGTGTCATTGTCCATGTATAGGATTGGTAAGCCAGGGGAAAATATTGAGGAATTATTAGGTATAAAAGAAGGGGTTTTTTTGTCTTGTTTTCTACATTATTTATCATTACACTCAAAACATATAACCAATATAATTACAATACATTTTATTAGAACTATTAAAAGTCTTTGCAAAGTTTTTGAATTATTACCTCTATTTTTCTACCAACTGTAAACTGTAAACCATTTATCATAAGTGAGATTAGATTACTGAGACCCTTGTATTGAACTATATTTTACTACTTATTTGATTTTTACTACATTATTCATCTTGGACCATAAAATATTCTAGAAAATTGACAATTCAAACTATTCATGTCTCTGTACTTGAAATTAGCCTAAAATTAACCATGGTTTCAGTAAAGTTCCATCCATCTTTGTATTATGGCTCAAGTTGATTTAAAATGAGAGTTAAGTATCATTTCTGTCTAATTAAAATAATGCACTACCTGAATTTGAGTGATTTCCCACATGTAACAACACCCAAAAATTAAACAAGTCAATTCATGTGAGACAAATCATTATGTGCAACACCAACTGTGCTTTGGCTACACTGTGAAATTTTAATTTCATAATATCTTCTCTTTCACCTCCAGTTTCACCTCCCCTTCTTTCCTTCACTCTCCCTCATCCTTTTTTACCTTCTCCATCTCTTTCTGTCAGCGGGTTGTCTAGAAGAAGGTGATGAAGAAGAGATGGAACAGAGGAGATGGAAGTAATAAAGAGAGGATAACAAAAGAAAGAGAGAAATGAAAATTATAAAACTAATAAAATAATTAAATCAAAATAAGAGAGATGCAACAACAGTTTGTGAGGAATGACACAACAGTGAGGTTTTGGTTTATTTGTAAGTATTTATTTATGTAAGTAAAGTCTTCTCTGCGCATCTAACAATTAGTATTACTAATAAACTTAAAGCAACCTTAAATTATTTATTGAATATTTAGATTAGATTTGTAATACTAATAGAAATAATAATAACGTGTTGTAAGTATTTAAATGTTTGTAATGTAAGTGATGAGGCTACAGGGGATTATCTTAAGCCTTTTTATAAGCAAGGGGCTCTCTGAAGCGCCACAAATGAGTAATTACAAAATAGTAATAAGGTAAAACAAGAATATAAAATAATATAACTAAAACATAGATATTGAGAGAAAAACATGAAATGACTAATTAAACCCAGAGTAAGAAACTAATTTTCCCACCATAGTTTCCCAAACCAGTTAATTAAAATAATGAGTAAATAAATAAGTATGAAACATAATAATTGTGAATAAAATAATCCAAAATAGGTATTACAATGTTTTGTTAAGGGTTTTAATTGAAACAAATAAATTATTTTGACGTAAAAATTTTTGTAATTAATTTAATTCAATTGTAAAGGTAAATTAATCAATTGTTTTAACTATTTTAGTAACTTAATAATTAATTCATTTGGAACAAGTTATTAATTTAATCATATTGCTAATTCAAGTGAGTATTTTAATATCATTATCTTAAATAAGTAGTTTAATTCATTTAATAATTTATTGAAACAATTAAGGGTAAAAAAAGCGCCCAATATTATTGTTAAATAAGATATGTAAGGCTTTATTTTATATATAAATTTAATTAATTAATTTAATTACATTATATGTCAATTTTACACTTATACTCATAATACATGTTTATAATTAATTAATTACTAATTTATATTTATTAAATACATAAAAATGCGCCATAGTTTTTAGAATATAAAATATATCATGCTTAATTTAAATGTATAAATAAATTATATAACAATAAAATTAATATAACCACTCTTTTATTTATATTTAATAAAATACTTATATAATTTTATTATGCAATAAAATATTAATTTATATACATAAAATGCATATTTTTACGCCCTCTTTTGGTTCCAGTAGAATACATAACATTTACTGGGCTCCTGGTACAGCCTTGCTGACACTTTCACTCCCCATCACTGCTCATCCTCTATTACTTTTATTAAAAAAATAAATTTAAAAAAAATATATCACCAGCTTCGTTTTTATGTCTCCTAATTTAGACAGATACTTTAATGAAAATTTTATTAACAAAAATCATTTCTTGAAACCAAATCAAAATTTACCTGGATGTTTCCACAATCCAAATGAGCATATATATATATATGTATTGTTTTTATGACCCTAGCTCTTTGGAAGAAAAAAATGTGTGGTTTTTCTTCCCACAATCTAGTAAGAACATGAGCTATCACTGAAAATAATTTATTCTTGATGCCCTTGACTTTGATGCCTAAAATTAAGATAAAAATAATTTGATAATTTACTAGCTAAAAGCAAGAATAAACAGAAGACAAACCAGGTGAAACAACTATTGTTAAATGCAGAAAAGCCTATCTCTAAATTAATTTGTTTTAAGATAGACTTTTATTTTTTCCCCTGTACTGGTATATCACATTTTAAAATTAAAAAAATGTGGAAAAGCCTTTTTCCAAAATAATTATCAGTGAAAGATATTTTTGTGATAGAATTTTCTTAAGTTTTTTTTAAATTTGAAAATGTGATTTGCCAACCCAGGGGAAACAAATCAAGCCTCTTTCAAAAAAATAACTTCAGAAATAGAAACTTCTGAATTTCAAAAAAAAAATTAACCTAATTTATCTTCTTTTTTTCTGTCCTCTAAATTATTAGTTTTTTTTTAAATTTTAGATGGTAGGCTTTTTGTTGGCTTGTACCACTATGCAATATAGGGGGTGGACTTGCTAGAAAGTCCCCAACCTGAACTCAGATGGAACTCATACTGAACTCATACTGAACCCATACTGAACTCTACTTGAACACCCACCTAAAACTGTTCTGCTAATTGGTGTTCATCCCTGATTGTATGGTTCCTTTGTCAATAGCTCAATGTGTGTTAAATCTGTGGTGAGTTTGAGTCCAAAGTTGTGGACTTGCTAGCAATTCCGCCCCCCATATTGTGTGGTGTACAGTATGGTTGGTAAGAATTTTAGATGAAATAATACTATTTAATGAGGATTAGATGCTAGATTGAAATCTATGAGACTTTGTTGTAGTAATTAAATAAATATTTCTTTCAGGTTGAAAATTATATATTTTAAAAGAGTTGTATTTTTATTAATTATTTATTTCAGATATTTATTTAATAATTTATGATAATAAATTAAAAAAAATTAATTTCTCTAATAATAGTATTGAATTTTATTTAATGTATTTTGTTTTAATATAATAATAAAGATTTAAAAGGGTGCTTTAAATCAACAAAAAGATAACCCCTTTTATACTGAATAGTAAGTACAACATGAATTTTGTTGAATTCAACAAAAATCATTGATAAAACTAAAATAAAAAATAAAGTGTAATTAATATTTAATTTAACAATAAAATTAAATTAAGCCTTGACTATTTTAATTGAGAGTTTAATGATTAAAATTTAATAAAAATTATTTAAATAATATTTACTAAATATTTAATAAAAAATCAAAGTTTAATAAAACTATATCCCTTAAAGTCCCAAAGAGATACTAAAGACCCTCTCTTGCTCTCCCTAGCCCCCTTTAGCTGACTTCAAGCAAGGTCTGAGTCCCAGTAATTCAAAGGACTTAGATATACAACTCTTCCATAGTTTTATTCCCATTAAACTCAATCAAAATAATAAAGAAAATAATTATTTTGTTAGTTTTAAGAAATATATTTATTAAAAAAATTAATTAATTGTTAGATAGCTAAATAATTTAAGAAATGTAGTTAAATAATAATCTATAATACTAAAAGAATTTAAAATATTAATATTATAATATTTTTAATAATTCAGTAAATAATTATTGAGTATCAAATTTAATCAGACCAGTTTACATGTATAAAACAAGTTACTGGCTGACACTTTTCCAATGAGTTATTTTTTTGCAGATTATTTGATACCTTTTTTTTCTGCATCTATATTTTCCTCTCCTCTTTATTTTTAGTTTTTATCCTCCCTCTCACCTTTCCTGAAACTTATAATTTCTTATTAAAGTAATCAAGACACCAAAATAAAATCTTGAACCTGCTAGCAGGTTCCTATCCCTTACTGAACTATGGTAGCTTAACTGGGATGAAGTAATTGCTAGAAGTGCCAGAATTCCTTTTGTAAAACAAAGAATTAATGGTGAGTTTATTTTATTTTTCTCACTTGAGAATAACCCCTGAGATTTTTACCTTCTATCTTCTGAAGAGTTCATGTGGCACAACTCTAGGAATTTAAACAGTATATATACAGTTCAGTCACCATGTTTTTGTCTTGTTTTAATCTCCCTAAGAAATTCACATGTATAATTTAATTTTTATTTCTCAAATTCAAAGTACAGTGCCCTACCAAAAGTCTGTGAACTTCTCAAATATTTTAGCAGAAGCTTCCTATAATTTGAAAAAATTAAGAAGTATAAAAAGCTGGAACTTATTTGACAATATGAGCTACAGACTTGAACTACAACTCAGCTTGCTCAAAGTTTTTTCCACTGCATGCCATGATACAAATTTAGCACTGAATGTATTACCTTTTTGGAAATAAATATATCTCCCACTCACAGCTTCTTTCAAGTGATGGTAGTGTTATATCAACCTTAGAATTTAATTCTGTAAACGTAAAAATTAGGTTTCCCTTACCTTTTGTCTTCCCTAAAGTTAGTGCTGTTGTTATAGTAGCTGGTTCAAATGAACAAAGCCACATGAGGCTAAAAGTAAATAGGTGGTTTCCAGGAAGGAGCCAAAAAAATTATTGTCAGTTGTATTGGTATCAAAAGTAGGTATAAATGCATATACTGCCTTATTTTATTTTCCTTGCTTACATTTCATTTGATTTTTCCACTTTAATTTTTATAACTTTATCTTATTTTAATTTAGATTAGTTTTATTTTTTGACCTTCGCTGAATTTAAAATGAACTAAATAAATTGTAAAAAATGATTCTGTGTGGTGATTAGCTGCTTGGGTGCCCTCCCTTTTCAGCTTTTTGCAGCTCATAAGTGATTCTTCAGACTTACAAGCAAAAAGTTTCAAGCTTACCAATGTTTTTAGAATGCAACTTGTGCTGTAGACTTGAAGCCAGGAGTGTGAAAACATTTCTGAACATTTTCAAAGTGACCTGCAAGCTAAAACCAAAAAAAAGAAAGAAAGAAAGTAAGAAAGAAAAAAGTAAAAAAAGAGTGAGCAACAAAAAACATCTGATAACTCAACTGAAAAAAGACAAAGAGGACATCACCTGCTGTGTAATAGGTGGCTGTACTGTCCATGTAGACAGTTCCCTGGAGCATTTGGAATATTTGGAATGTTTTTCACATGCATACAGTGTACAAAAGGTAAGGTGTACTAGGGTGGGCATGGCCAAAACTCTTAACTCAAAACTCAAATAAAAAATAATGCAAGTATTAAACTAAGAAAGAAAAATATGACATAATATACTGTAGAATAGGATGAATGTCTGTTCAGGTAGGTGGTGCCTGTGCAGGTTAATTCTATATTTAAATGCAGATAACTGCCCTTTTTCTATTGTCTTTGTATATTCTTTACCTCCTCTATTTTTCCTAAAGAACAATCACAATACTTTCTCCAGTTGTCCGTCTCCGTTTCTGAGTGTGCATCATATTGGATCTTGAGGAAACTTAAAGCTTGTTTGGCCGCTTTTTCCTTTGATAATGTCATGGAATTTGCATTCAGACATTGCCCAATAATTTGACCGTGCAACTTCAGAGTGTATCCTTTGAGTTTAGTTTCCTTTTCTTTACCGGTTTCGTCAATATAGATATTTGAAAAAACATCCCTATTTTCAAAATAAATAAATAAATGATTGTTGTAAAATTTAAGTTATTTTTAGTTTTCAAATCATAAAAGACAATATATGAATTTGAAAATCTTTAGGAAAAGATTATATTATATTTAAGCTAATAAAATTGTGCCACAATAACCTGCCAAGAGATTTTACTCAATAAAATGTTCTCTTGAAATTATTCAAATATGATTGAAGAAACATGATAGTGGATATCGCTGGAAAAAAATAGATAGATCAAAAAATCCAATGTCTACTTAATCTGTAACATCCAGCGGTAATTTGAGAAGCTGGAAAATCTTTTAGAATGAGACCATATTGATAGAAAACTACACAGCTTTTCGATCAAACAATAGGAAAACAGAACAAGCTTCCAAGAATTAGAATCCTTTAAACATTACAGTCGTCATTAAATCTTAGCTGATACTATGTATGCTGAAAGAATAGTACTTTTTTGATAAATAGAGATAAATAAAAATAAAAAGTTTTGGATAAAAAATGAATGGTAAAATTACATGCCTTTCATCTTCCAAATGGTTGCACTTGTATTTTTTTTTTCTTTCGGAGAGAACAGCGTATGGACTTTTGGGGGTGCATAGAGTTACACAAGGCAAAACATCTTCATAGATGACATCAAGTGTTTGATATGCCGCTTCTAATCTAAGTCCAGAATCTATAAACACGGCACCAACAATAGCTTCCAAAGCAAATTTTAATACCTTCGGTGGATCGAAAACGTGATAAGCATTGTTCAAATTTTGGAAAAAACTAGGAATGTCTGGATACTCGCTGATTTCGGAAATAGCTCTGTTGCAATCTTCTAAGAACTCAGCTGTTTTATGAAGAATTATGGAATTTAATTTTAATTTTCGGATAGCAAGAAACCCCAAACTACTACTATTCATCAAAGTATTTCTCATCAGTGTTAGCTGACAAGGGGTTGCTTTATCGAAGTTCCGATAAATTTTTTCTGAAATCCATAGCCGCAATATTGAATCCCCTAACCATGACTCTTTTTTAAAAAACTGTGCCTCAAAATTTTTGTCGCTTGCATGGGTCAAAGCTACTGACAATAGGGCTGGGGTTTGAAATGAATACCCCATTTTATGTTGAAGTTCAGCCAATTCAGGTGTAACTTTATACTGAACCACATCAAGTGAATTCAAGGAGAGTTCTTTAGCTCTCTCAGTCCATAAAGCTGCACCACCAAAACGAAGTCCAAATGAGGTGCCCATTTTTAATGCAGTTGATAGGCCACCCGATAAATAGCCGGCTCCTAACAAAGATTCCAGAATGTCTTCCAAATGTTTGCTTGCCAATTTTCGGCGAAATTCAATAGTTTTCATGACACCATTATAATTTTTCTCTGGCGCTTTAAAATAATCTTGCCGGAAGTGTTGATGTAATATGTAGCTTTGTAAATTAGCATCATAACCCTTCATCCTTAAGAATGCATTACAAACTGATTGAGATTTCAAATTTTCCCACTCGCCTAAATTTTTTTTAGGATAATTTAAAAATATATAAACCGAAGTAGCAAGCTCAAGGAAAGCATCGCCCATGGTTTCTAAGATTTGAAAATCCCACTCCAGGCCTGAATTAGGTAGAGTAAGTGCCTTGATTGCCAACAAAGTTGAGGCCTCATTCGCGTTCAGTTGTCCCAAAACTGAAGCAGCTTGCAAACCATCATAAATTTGTCGCTGAATAGATGGTAAAAAAGAAAAAACTCGCCATGTTGAAAGTGGAGCTGGACTGGCGACACAAACTGAGATGGGCAAAAACGATAGTGGTTGCTCTTCTTGCAAGGAAGGAAATCTTTTCAAGTTATTGTGAATTGGTAAAACAGGGCGCACATGTATAATAGGTGCATTACATATCTCTTTGCTAACTTTAAGAACCTTTGCCACAAAATGACCAACACTTTCGGACTGAACTATTTCTTCATGAAGTGTTGGACTGTAAAATGTACTCGGAATCTCATCTGGTTTTGAGTCATGGTTGAAATCTGTCCTTGAGGTTGCTTTGATTAACCGATAATTTAAATCGCTCAGTAGTGTAATGATATAGGGCAAGTGAAGAGCTTCTTCAATGCTTTCAATCCGCCTTTGATAATTTTCAACTAAATGCCAGTCAATTTCCATAGAATCTCCAATCAAAGGAGCGAGTAAGCAAATCAGTTCTCCAGTATAAGGCTTTTTATTCACGGCGGCTTGTAATCCAAACAAGGTAAACCGATATAACCGCAAAATATTATTAGTAGCGATTTCAGGTGTCCAACAGAGCTCTCTAACACCGTTTATCTGAATTGGCAGCATTTTACTTTTTTGAACATGATCCCAAAGGTAGAGTCCGTCGGGTAAGATTAGTTTTTTTCCACATATGAATCCAATGGAGTATGAACTAGGTTCGCCTAGATTGAAAGATAACTTGTGCAGATGTAGTGTTGCGTCTTGAAGTTGCCCAAATGGGTTAGGAGAAGATACTTCTAAATAAGTTGGTAAGTGGCTACTGGTCCATTTTTGTCCATATGCATGAATGTTTTCAAACCCGTCAGATTTTTTGATGAGAAAGACATGTCCATATAGCACACTAGCTGTCCCTAGGACTTTACAAGCCTTGAACACGATTTTTAAAATGGCTTTCTCCATAGACTTAGTCTTCCTCCAAAATCTTTGTTTGCCAATATTTAAACGTTAAAAATCAGGCTGAGAGAAATAGTTGAATCATAAAATGGATATTTTCAAAAAGAAAAAAAAACCCCTAGACGGTGAATATTCTTGAGACTGCAACTTTCAATGTTAATGGTACCACTACTAAAGCGCTTTTAAAAATGTAATTTTTATCTAAAACTTTCACAATATGAAGATGCTATGCTGAAAAGTTCTAAGCATTGTAAAAAATTATAAATAATACTTTTATTCTCCCCACATCCATTCGCCAGAAAAAAATCTGGGACCTGCTAGCAGATGCCTATCCCTGACTGGACTACGGTAGTTAAATTGGGGGTAGGCACCTGCTAGAAGGTGCCAGCATTTTTATTTCCTGGTGATTACAATTTAAAGAAAGAACAAACGAAGCTAAAATCACGGAAACATTGAAATGGCAAGAAGATTATCTTTTAGGATTTTAGGGCTTATACTTAGTTTTATATTATTAAGAAAATAAGAGAAAAAAAAAGAATAACTAAATTTGTATCGATGGTTTCTATCATAAAAATAAAGTGATATATATATCTAAATCAGACAACAAGCCATTTAAAAAGCATATATACTTATTCTCAATACGGAAGTAAATAAAACATGATTCAGCCACACGGATATGTTTCACAAATTTCAGCCACAGACTAAATGGGAAGTATATAAAAAGGTTTAGAAGTTGTATAAAAACATTCAGTTACATGTTTTACGATGAGACCCTCGAAACACAATTCTACGCCATAAACTTGAAACAATTTTACCACTAAAACAAGCATACGTGACTCGTGCTCCGCATGGGACTAAATGTGGAATCAGAATATGTGTTATGTGCTTAAATCATATGTACTTAGCGAGTTGGTGTTTAAGCCTGTAGAGACACATACACTTAACTCCGATTCCTCTCGGAGTAGTGTATCTGATCCTGTCTCTATAGGTTATGGACATTCCCGCTTATTGACGCAGATCCCTTGCCATACTGTGCTAGTCACACACAAAAGCGTTGTAATTATCTTTGTCCAAGATATAAATCCTTGAACCCCGTTGTGAAAACGCTTTCATCCTCTCTTCAATTCCTCATCATTATAATCAAATTAACCCCTTCTCTTGTAACTCTACTCCTGATCCCTTTAAACCCAAACCAAAACTACAACGAGAATGGCCTATCCTTCATAGGGAAGCAAAATCATCAATCTTCCAACACCTAAAAAACTCCCCATCTCAACCAACCCCTTCCACTTCTTTGAATACCCCTCTAACAGAAGGTTATCATTATGCTAATGCTCCCAATACTCCTGAACCAACTCTGGAACCCAAATACTCTTACTCTTCATTGACCCCAAGGGCAGTAACACCCAAATCTTACAGTACCAGTTCTATGCATGACTCCCCATATTCCGAAATGTCCTCACACAATGAACCCTCTCCTCCTGACAATTACCATGGTGAATTAAGTCATATCTATTTGGGCTGCATTTTCAATATTACATCCAACCTCAAAAATTTAAATGTTGATGGAGTAAACTGGCAAGATTGTATTGGTTACCATGAGTCAATGGATAGGCACAAATAAATATGCATCTCAGCCTGATAACCTTTTTTCCTCCTTGACTAAATTTGAAGACCAACTTAAATGGATAATCATCTTCAACTCCATCCCTGGTAAATTGCAAGCAGAAATTGATGAAGACACATCATGTTACACTGCCTTTCAAAGATTGCCCAATAAATTTGAAGCATCAACTCATGTTTTGTGCAGTTCTTTTCCATGATCTAATTTTGATAAGAAATGAAATCTTCACCAGCATATCTTCACATTTATCAAAAGTAGACTTGTTGCTCCAGAAAATTAAACAGTCAAACTACTCTTTCACTGATGACACAGCCAAATCAGTATGGTCCCATGTATTGAAACCCAACAATGAAAATGAAATTTTCACCAAAAGGCCTACACACAAGGTCAAGGGTGTTCCTGGCTAGATGAGATAGGAAGAGATGATTGAAGACTACTTCAAGGGAATGATTCAAAGATAAGTCAAAGATGAATTAATATTACTTTGAGATAAGTTTGAGGTGAATAATAATGTAATTTATAGTAACACTAAATATTCAGGTTAATCTCACAAAGGGTTGGAACTTAATAATCAAAAGGGATTAAGGAGTTTTAATAGTTTTGATAAAGAGTTAATTATTAAGAAAGGTAGGAAACAATAATAGACTTATATAAATTTAACTACTATTGCAACAACATTATAATTTAATTCTAAAGAATGTTGAACCAAATCCACCCCATTATATAGACGACTCCATCTCATATTGACCCCTTTAATAAACCACCCTTAATTTATCACTAACCCTTCAATATAACCCACTGATCCTTTAACCTTACTCCTATCCCAACTCACAGACCTTTAATTACCCATAGACACACAATAACCCAACATTAGAAATATACTATTGATCCTGGCACTAATACATTGTGCATTTGCTTAAAGTTGAAAAGTATAAGCAGATGATTGACTAATTTAGATTTAAGGTTTAGATAGTAGTGCAGTTGCTAGCATGTTCAAATTGAGACAAAAAAGGGAAAAAGCAGTTACTAGGTAGATGTTGCTTTCTGTGCTTCAAGTATGGATTAAAAGGTTGACTTTTGCTTTGAGTGTCACATGGCACATGACAGATGCCTGGGTATAAAACACAAGCTCTGTTGAGCCTGAGAACTCTTCATTAACCTTATCTTATCATTTTTCCTTCTTTAAAAATTTATTACAAAGAGTTTTGTAAATAGAGTTAACTGGATATCTTAACTATGACCAAACATAACAATACCACTCCTACTCCCCCTCATCCCTGTGCCGAAAACAGGATAACCACACATCAATTCAAGGTAGCATGCACCTCATCCATAGCTATGGATCTTTTTTGCATAGAAAGCATTGCATCCCAAGTTCCTTGCAAGAAGTGCAAGTTTTGTTGATGGCACTGAGTAGTATGTGACATGTTAGAGAAGAACACAGTCATCAAGGAACAGCTTTCTTCAACAAAGTTTTGGTCAATTGCTAATGATCAGGCCATTTTTGAAGAAATTTAGGAGGTGCCCATCAAAAATGATTTGGTGGTGGATGGTACTTAGGAGGTACTAAATTGGAAGGAGAGGAAGGAGATATCTGGTTGGGTAGCAGGTCTGAATCAGGGGAAAAGACCAATGGCTCCAGAGGAGGAGGTCAATGAGTTGGTTGAGGATGGGTCATACCCAGTAGTGGAGGTTTCTCCTACCATGAAACAATGTCAACTGATTGTTGAGAATGAAGAGGATAGGGTGGTGGAAGTAGTCAAATCCACCAGGCCAAAATTATTTATTGAAGCAGATCCTAAGTTTGAAGTAAGTAGTTTTTTTTAAATTTTAAATTTTGTTTTACTTTAGTAGCTAACTGATTCTTTTGTAGAAGGCAAAAATCAATGAAGAATTGCCTATCAAACCAGAAGTAGTGGTTATCAAGCCTCAAATTGCAGATGAACCACCAGTCAAAGCTGGTCCCTTGAGGGTAACTCTTACTCAACCCACAACCAATTTGTTGAATGGGGAGGTCAAGTTGGACCAGGTGTGGTCAAAGAAGTCTAGGAAGGCTCATCATGGCCACATTTGTCAAAATTTTATGCAACAAAATTCATGGGACTATCAATGCGGCTTCCTACAATGTAGCCAAGAAATTACTGGAAATTGGAGAGGTGGTGCCAGTTGGGGATGAAATGGTTTTCAAGAATGGTAGAAAGGAAATTTGAGAATTGGTGGAGAAAGTGAAGGAATTGATTTGAATGAATACAGAGGAGAGGGTTTTGAAAAAGAAGGAAAAAAAGAGAAGAAGAAAAATGTATATAGTTTTATCTTAAATATATTTATTAATTTTTTGTTTTACTTTTTGTTGAAATTTATTTATCTAAGAAAGAAAAGAAAATTGAAATTGTGAGAAAAATAACAACATTTTTAATTTTGTTTAAATCCAATTTTAATTAATTTTAAAGTTTTTTGTTTTGAAGTTTTTTAATTTAAATTTTAGTAGTACAAAAATAAAAAGAGAAAAAGAAAAAATTTTTTAAAGAAAAATTAAAAGAAAAGAAGATGAATTTTTATAAGAAAAAATTTCAGATTTGAAGATAATCAAAAATAAGATGGTTTTGAGTTGTATCATAAAGGATGTTGATGTTTTAGAATTTTTTAGGCAGGAGAAGAAAAAGAAAATAAATTTTTTAGTTTGAAAGGATAAAGAAAAAAATTGAGATTGAATTGAAGTATGTAGAACATATAAAGAACAATTTAAAAGAGAAAAAAAACATAATTTGGTGTAATAAGATTTATAGAAACTGAAATTTTAATTTAGTTTTGGTTTAAGTTATTTTTATTTTATTTTATTTTTATTTCTATTTTATACTTATTTTATATTTATATTTATATTTATATTTATTTTTTTATTGATTTTAATTTAATTTAATTTAAATTTGATTTTGATTTATTTTAATTATTTAGAAATTTTTAGAAAAGAAGAGAAATGAAAAGAAAAATATATGTAATTTCAAATTTGATTTAGACCAGAAAAGAAAAAAAAGAAATTTAAAAAAAAGTTTTAAGGTATGAAAATTGAGTATTAATGTTTAGGTTTTTTAGAATATTTTATGTGAAAAGATTTTAGAAGTTCAGGATAGTTTGAAACATTGATGGCTGGTTCCCAAGATGTTTTATTCAACTCATCAAGGTAGCCTTCTCGTTACACAAGGTATTGAGACTTCCCCTTGAGCCTTCTTAAATTAAGAATCCAACTTTCTTCCCACTCTAGATGATCTTGTACTTTGACCAGCTCCAGAGGGGGTTGGTTCTTGCTCAAGTATATTTCTCAAGCATGTTCCAGAAAAGATATGTGAAAAAAAGATGAGTTGATTTCCACTTTAAAGGTAACTTAAGCTGAAATGCATTTTTAGAGACTTCTGCATTGATTTTGAATGGACCCAAGCACTTTTCAGATAGTTTCTGTCATCCAGGCTACTAGATTTACCCAGTAAAATAATTAATTATCTTACTGAGATGAAGCCACACCTTTTAATACTTACTAATAATTAATTATTTACTAACTACTTATGTATTACTTAAAACTAACTAGCTAATTACAATAGGTAATTTAAATAATTAATAAAAATAAGTAATTGTCACACACATTTTTACTCCCTAACACTGTGCTCAATAATACAGATGAGAGGGAATAAAAATAGTATTAAAAAATATAAAAAGAAGAAACTTTTCAAATTCCTTTATTTAGATTTTGTTGAATCTCCATTTTAAATCAAATGTTTTTTGTACTAAATGTGACGGACCAAGGGATTTTAATTTTTATTTCAAATAAAATGATACCTTTTATTTACACAATATTTAGTATATCTTATATTATTTCTCATACACTATTTATTTAGTTTCTTTTTTCTCACACCCTTGTATCAGGTGGTGTTAACTCTGTGTCTTTATTTATCACATCTTTGCCTATAAAAGGTCCTCTCTTTTTGTACTTTTCATTCATTATTATTATTACTTACTTACATTATTAAAACAAATACTACACTTAAATATTTATTACTATTTATTATTGTTTTTAGTACTTACAATTACGTTGTTCTAACTCATTAATAATAATAATAATTAAAGCCCTAACTCTTATTATTTGAGTAAAGTTATTAAAGATTAAAGAAAATACATACAGAACTACTTTTGAGTCCAATAATCCACTTGAAACCTCGTAGGACCTCCCAATTTATCTTCTAGACCAAGGGGACCACTGACAGTTTCCTTGATTTTTGAGTTTTTAGAATATTTTTAGAGTCAAGAAATACTTCATTTCCTGGTCTAAAAGATGGAGCAGATTGTTTATTTTTGATGGCTTGTTCCTTATATCTTTGATTTTCTTCCTCGAGGTTAGATTGGAGTTTGCCTTGAGGTCATGAAATTTTTGAAAGATAATTTTCATTGGGATGATTAATTCCTACATGAATTGGATTTAATTGAGGATTTTTTCCATAGATTATTTTGAATGGAGATTGTTTTGTCCAAGAATGTGTTGAGTTGTTATAAGCAAATTAAGCAAATGGTAGCCATGTGGTGCAATTTTCTTGTTGATAATTGATATACATTCAAAGATATTTTTCAAGGATTTGATTAATTCTTTCTGTTTTCCCATTGTTTTCAGGATGATAGGCAGTGGAAATACTCCTCATAATACTTAGTTGTCAACAAATTTGAGTCCAGAAAGAAGAAAAAAACAGGGATCCTCTATCTTAAATAATATCAGTGGGTAAGCCATGTTTAGAAAATACAACTTTTAGAAATAGTTTAGCTAAATCTCTTGCAGTTGCACCAGTATTAGGTTTAATAAAGATAGACATTTTAGAAAATCTATCAACTATGAATAATATAGCATCAAAGTTATCTGGTGGGGGTAATTGAGAAATGAAATCAATAAAAATTAATTCCCATGGATTAGAGGAAATTGGAAGTGGCTGATGAAACCCATACTTCCTGTGTCAAGGTAACTTATTCCTATTATATTCATAAAAGGTTTTTATATAGGCCTTAGTTTCCCTGGCCATTCCTGGACAAAAGAAATACCTCGCCATTAACTGATAAGTTTTATTAACACTAAAATGACCAGCTAATGGAGAATGATGTCTACCATCAAAAATACATAACATTATATCCTTATTGTTGGGTATGAATACTCTACCTTCAAAGACTAAAATAACTGACTCTATACTGAATCACTTGGCCCCTTGCTTTGAGGGTATTTTGTCTTTAATCCCCAAAAAATAATCATACTTTGACTGAGCTTGATGAATTTTGGATAGTGGATTTTGAATTTATTGTGTTTTCATCAAATTAATTTTATGAGTTTTTAACATTGATTCACTGAAAATTTATTTCCCATTTGCTGAATTATTGTCAGCAAATACCTCTCCCTCCTGCAGGTAAACTTCTTCTTGATGTGATAAAATATCTGGAACTATGAAAAATTTCCCTGGGAGATAGGTAATAGTAAAATAAAATTCAGATAAAATCTCAGCCCACCTATCCTGACCTCTAGTAAGTACTTTGGAAGACATAAAGTATTTTAAAGAATTACAATCATTTAGGATTTGAAAAGAACCATTTATACTGAGAAGAGATGAAAACAATTTTTTAAGAAAATGAATAATAGATAATAAATCTTTATCATGAATCTCATAATTTGATTCTTCTGCAATTAATTTGTGTGATTTAAACACAAAAAGATGAAACAATTTTGTTTCAATATTTAATTGGGGTATTACCCCAGCTATAGAATAATTGCTAGCATCTGTCTTGACTATTTTCAAGGCTGTAGGATCAAAGTGTCAAAGAATTGGAGCTGTGGTGAATGCATTTTTAAAAGCTTCAAAATCTTTTTGAAAAATTTCTGTGAAGACAAAAGAAATATCTTTTTTAAAAAGAGAAGAAAGATTTGTAATTATTTTTGAGTAATATTTAATAAATATTCTATAGAAATGTGAAAAACCCAAAAAGCCTTTCAACAATTTTAGTGCTCTCCGCTCTGGCCATTCCTAAACATTTTAAAAATTTTTATCATGTATTACTAAAGCATCAGTAGACAATGTGTCAGCCTAAATATCCTTAGGACTGAGTATTTCTTATGCTTAAAATATGATAACCTTAACTAGATTAAGCTTATATCTTAAAAATAAGGTTAAAATAATAATATATATTATTTTATTATATATATATATAATTCTTATTCTATTATATAATTTATAATAGTTTAAATAGCTTATCCATTGCCTAATAGTACTTATTAAGGTGTTAATGGAGTTATAATATACTTATCTTAAGTGATATGAAGTAATTATTGACATACATAAGCTTATATGTATACATAAATCTCATATTCAGTGAAATATGCAGTATATTATGTATATTTAGGTATATAAGTGGGTTTTAGCCCCTTAATAGCCTATAGCCTTTGTTTTTCTGCTTATTTTAGGTCATATGGACGAAATCAGTGGACTCACAACGCCTACAGAAGCATAGACACCTATATCAGGCGCATACACCCAGTTTGGACAACTAAAATTACTTCCTTGGATGGTTATTCACGGATTTATGGGTTGGAAGGATGTTTCTGGGTTAATGTGGATGCTTGGTGATGTTATTGGGGGCTTGGACATTTTATTTGTTTCCTTTATATGCTTTTAGTTTCATTAAATCTCTTTTTGATTATTTATTTTACCTGTTTCTTTATGGTATCCGCTTTTATCTGGGTTTTCTATTTATGGTATGACTCTGTGTTATTATTAATAGTGATGGAGGGTCCTTACTGGAGGTCTGGGTGTTGAAACTGCTTGAAGTAGACGCCATGGGGAGGTGATGGGCCCTCACAGTGCTGTAATTGCCGGGGATAGCAGTGACATCATCTGGATTGAAGGTCTGTGCACTCCAGTGGATTTAGGTATAAGTAAGGAGGGATTTTGACGGTTTATTATCATCATTCAATTACTAAACTTCAAACAAACACTACAATACAATTATTAGTATTCAGAGATATATTATAAAGCCCTTATAAATTGATATTATCTTTATAAAAGCTATAACTATATTTTATTCTTCTATTTTCCACCACTAGCACGCATTTAAATCCAAGTATTGTGAGTTTTATTTGAGTATAACTATTCTATTAGTCTTCCCCTGAGGTTTAATCACTAAATTATTTATTAATAAGTAGTAAGACCATAAAATAACACTATTATATCATACTTATATACTAGACTTTACTGAAAATTGGGGGTCTTTCCTTATATTTTACTTATTATTTAGTATAAGCCTTGGGACGTGATTTTTACCTTAGTACAGCTCAAAATTAACCAAATATTTGGGTCTGCTGCATATTAGTGGGTCATCATAACTCATTTATTGCGGAAAAGAACCCTTATAATAATTGTACTAATTTTTTATCATAAAAATTAGATATTTACAGTAGTAACTGTACCCAATATAAACCCAATTTCACTTGGTATTTGGACACCAATATAACACCGAATTAAATTGGTATTTGGCTAAAGCTTGGTAAGCTGATTATTCACCCTTATAGAGGTCTAGTTAAACTTATTATTATATTTTTAACAGATTTTTTCGAATTTTTCTTACATTTTATTTAAATAAATAAAGATATAAATTCAGGGTAAGCTCCATTGCTTTTTTATTAGTAATATAATTGCTAATATCTTTTGTCTACTAATTCCATAGAGTTTTTTCCTTTTTTAGACGTAAAATATTGTCATTCTGAACAATATGAGTGCTCCCCAGGATAGTGTAAGTGAACAGCCTGCTTATAATACCAGGTCTAAAGCTAACAAAAACTTTCCAGGACATCACCATGGAGGGACAACAGTACCCCGAGCCAGAAAGCATGAGTATAGAAGAAAAGGACGCCCTCTTAAAAAAGATAACTATAAAAAAGACGTCTCCTCCTCTTCAGGATCAACTGTCCCACCTGGCCAAACAGGTTCTGAAGTTGGAGGAATCAAAATCTCTCATGTTCAAGGAAGTAGAGCAGTTGCAAAACAATTGCAAGGTAGGGTTTCAGCAGATGAATCAGGCAATGGCAGAATTAAAGGGAGGCCAGCCCAGTCAATCAAATCAGCAACCCCCCACCCAAGGAGGGTCCACTCACTCCCAGGAGAAAATCCTGGTAGACAAATGGAAATGGGACTGGTTTCACCAACAGTGGACAAGCCACAGTTGCAACAGGGATCCACCCCCTCATCTGACTTCCTCAGCTCACCCTTACAAGGGAAAAAAGCGCCAAAAATCAGGACTGGCAACCATCCCTTGGTAAGTAAATTACCCTCTCAGATTAGACATAATACTGATAATTACAATATAGGTAATTCTATTGATGTTAAATCTGTACAAAAAATAGAGGAGGATTTAAGAAATTTAGGTTTTAGAGTAGATACACCTGACTTGTCTTTTGTCTATAATAACAGTACTATATACAATGATAATACAGTTAATCCTCAGTTGCAACCACCTGCTAGTGAGATAAGAAGTTCACAGGAGAGTGAGAGAATTGAAAAGGAGGACATGGAATATTTTAACAATAATCCAACTGTCCATAGAATTGTTTCAGCATTGTGGAATAGAATGACTGATTGTGAGGAACAGACAGTTAAGCTCACTAGTGATACAATTTCATCCTTGACATTGAACATCTCTCAATTAGCAACACGTAATAAAGAATTAGAGAAAGATCATTTGTCTCTAACTCTTAAATATGATTCATTGAGTAATAAATATAATGACCTTTCAAACAAATTTTGTGAGTTAGAAAAATTATATGGAACACATTTATTAAAAACTGAATCAAGAACAAAGTTATCTTTTGCCCAGACAAATCAAAGTGTCTCTGAGTTGCTACAAAGATTAACTAAAGTTGAGATTGAAACAGCCAATCTACTGATGAACCAGGATAATCATAAGTATAATCAATATAATAATAATCCTTTCATTGGCAAAAGTGAATCACATTCCTTCCCTGTACCACCACAATTAAAACCATCTGGTGGTAGTGTCAAATCTGAAAATGTAAGTCACAAATCCGTGCAGGAAGAAATACAAGACCATTTATCAAAAGTGAATGAGTTGTTAAATTTACCTAAGATTAGTGAGATAAAATCCAATCAGAAGAACTGGCCTAAGATAGATCAGTACCCAACTTATGATGGGGAAGCCAGCTCTGATTGGCAACATTTTATTCAAAGAATTGACAACTTGAAATTCTCATATAAGTTACCAGATGAAGAGATAACATCAAAATTAATTTCTTTATTTAAGGATGTTGCTTTATTATGGTTTGAAGCTGTCTTAAGTGAGGGTAGAGACTACTCTTGGGCTGAATGGAAAAAACTTATTGAAAAACAATTTGGAGGTTCTAAATTCAGGCTTACTCAGCAAAGACTGTATGAGAAAACTAGGTATAATCCGTTGAATGGTGACAAACCTATGGTATTTTTAATGAATTTAAACAAAATATTAAAAGCCATTGAGCCTCATATGGACTTTAACTTATGGAAAGATAAGATAATATACAAATTACCTATATCTGTCAGAGACATTGTTGTAGCTAGAACATTAAATGTTACTGAATATTCTGACTTTATTAATATTTGCAATGAAATATGATTAAACCATAAGTATGAATCAAGGTATTCCACTTATAAGCAAAATGTTGAGCCTGTAAAAACTCAGAATTCAAAAACACTTCAGGAGAAGCAGAAAAAACCTACTGCACCTGTAGTACCTAAAAAGTATGAAACAAATACTTGTTATAAGTGTAACAAACCTTGGGTCAAAGGTCAAAAATGTGAGAAAAACATAAATATTGTTGAAAATCAACGTGAATCTGAAACTGAAACTGAAAAAAGTAAAGAATCAAGTGATTATGACAGCAATATCTCATATAGTGATGAAAATGAAGTCTGTATGTTGGAAGATGATTTGTCCATCTTTGAAAATCCAATATTAAATATAGACTCAAATGATTCTTTAATGAATTTTGAGGATGCTGAAATCATTAAGGATATACAAGCTGATAACTTTAGAATGACACCTATCACGGTTCCAGCTATCATTTCTGGTGAAAATGTTAATATAGTATTGGACACAGGAGCTACTGGTTCAGTTGTTTCCACTAATACATTACAGAAAATTGATAGTGAATTTAAGTTTAAGCTTGAACCACTTCAAAATAAAAATTGGAGAGGTTTTGGATCAGTACTACACCCCATTGGTAAATACAAAGCTGCTGTTTTCTTTAAACACCAACATGGTTATGTAAGGGTAACTTGTGACTTTGTAGTAATGGATAATACTAATTGTAGTAACTGTTTTATCATTGGAAATGATATTCTGACTAAATTTAGTTTAAAATTAGACCCTGCTAATAACAATTTTACAATTGGCATGAATGGTAAAAGGAAATTTAAAATAAATTCTTTTAACACTGTCTTACACATTGAGTCAGTAACAAATTCCCCGTCTAAAGGAAGAGAATCCAATGAGATGGAACTTCTGGAAACAGAAATTTCAAAAGCATCATTTGGCACTCAGATAAGTGAAACTGAGAAAGATAATATTTTGGAATTAATTAAAGCTTTTCCAATGGCTTTTGCACATGGTACAAATGAACTTGGCCTTGTAAAAGATCATGAAATGAAAATTAGTTTAACCTGTGATATGGATAATATTCCTGCTAGTCTTAAAAAGAAACCATACCCTGCTTTACCAATGAAGAGGAAAGACATAGAGGATAATATTAAGATGTTATTAAAAATGAACATTCTTGAGAAGGTTGAAACTACACCAAAATATTGTGTAATATCACCAGTGCTGATTTCTTATGAACAAGATAAAGCAAGGCTGTGCGGTGATTATAGAGCATTAAATACATTTACAGTAGATGATATTTATCCCTTGCCAAGGATTGCCTCTATACATGCTACCCTTAAAGGTGCTAAATATAAAAGTTTCCTAGATGGAAATAAAGGGTACCATCAAATTCCTGTTGAAAAGAGTTCACAGAACTTTTTTTTGATAACAAAACATATGGGAATATATAAATATGTCAGGATGCCATTTGGACCAAAAAAATGCTCCTTCAGTATTTCAGAAGTTAATGGATATAACATTCCATAATGAAATGATTGAGGGATGGTTAATGGTATACATTGATAACATCATAGTGTTCTCTAAGACATATGATGAACACTTAATCCATTTAAGGAAAGTATTTCATTAAATGGATGAAATAAAAATGACCCTTGCATTGAAAAAATGTAAATTTGGGTTTGAATCTTTAAAAGTGCTTGGTCATATTGTATCTGGCTTATAAATATGTGTAGACCAAAATAAGTTTTCTGAAATCAAGAATATTGGAATACCTCAAAATGTAAAGGATGAACAATCTTTTATTGGTATGTGTGGTTGTTATTGACAATATATAAAAAACTACCAATCAATTGCTGCACCACTGACCACACTGATAAAGAAATCAGAAGCTTTCATTTGGAATAATGAAAGACAACAAGCTTTTAATAAGTTGAAAGAATGTTTAATGACAGCTCCTATCTTGGGATTACCAGATTTCCAATTACCTTTTGTATTATATACAGATGCAAGTTTTATTGGACTGGGTGCTGCTTTACATCAAAAACAACTTATTGAAGGCAAAATGTCAGAAGTAGTAATCTTCTATATTTCACGTACTCTGAGAAGTGGTGAATTGAAATATGGTGCTACTCAACTTGAATGTTTGGCAGTAGTATGGGCTCTTGAAAAGCTACATTACTTCCTTGAGGACCAAAAATTTGAGTTAATCACTGACTGTAGTGCAGTTAAGTCACTCTTAAACATGAAAACTCCTAATAGACACATGCTTAGATGGCAATTAGCTGTACAATAATACAGAGGCCGGATGACTATTACACATAGAGCAGGAACCTTGCACTCTAATGTAGATCTGTTATCTAGAGTACCTCTGCCTAATAATGATGATAATACTGCTTGAGTTCCTGAGTCAGAGATTATTAACATTTATGGCATTTATATTGTAGATCTTGAGGATGAATTTATGCAATCAATTCTTGATAATTATAATTCAGATCCTGACTTAAGTAAATTAACTACAATATTAAATGATCCATCTAATGCTTCAATGATTGTTTTAATAAAAAAATTACCAATTAAGTATAAAGAGGCATTAGAAAAAGGAAAATTTTCCATTGAGGATGGTTTTATATATTACAGGAAAAAATTAAGTAATGTAATTGTAATTTCCCCTTCAATGAAGGAGTTAATGTTAAGTATATGTCATGATGATATATTAGCAGGTCATTTTGACTACCATAAAACATTAACCAGGGTAAAAAACACAGCTTGGTGGATTAACATGTCTGAGGATGTTCAGAAATATGTTGAAACATGTGATTCTTGTCAAAAATCTAAAAGATTAACAGGAAAAAGAGCTGGTTTATTACAACAAATTGAGCAACCAAAAGCTCCATGGGAAATCATTAACATGGACTTTGTAACAGGTTTGCCAATAGCAGGGCATAAGAGTTATAACTCGTGCTGGGTAATTGTAGATAGATTTACAAAGATGTGTAAATTTATTCCTACCCACAAAGAGGTTTCTGCAAAGGACTTAGCTTTTTTATGGTGGACACATATGTTAAATACAGCAGGTTTCCCCAAAGTAATAGTTTCTGACAGAGATCCTAAATTTACTTCTGAGTTCTGGAAGTCACTTATGGATGTTTCAGGGTGTCAATTAAAACTTTCTACAGCACACCATCCACAAACTGATGGGCTAGCAGAAAGAATAATACAAACCTTAGAAGATATGCAAAGAAGATACTGTGCTTTTGGTCTTAATTTTAAAGACAATGAAAAATTCACGCATGATTGGGTAACCCTTATCCCAGGTTTAGAATTTGCATATAATAGTACAGTACATTCTGTCACTGGCAAAAAGCCATTTGAGTTATGGTTGGGATATGTAGCTAATACCCCTTCTAAAACTCTTAATAAGTTACCTAGATTGGATATTCATCCAGGTACTAAATCTTTTCTTCAGATGCAGGAACTATGCAGAAAACATGCTCAAGAATGTATAAATAAGGCTTTTGAGTATGAAAAGAAAAGATGGGATAAAGCCCATAAAGAACAAATGTTCAAAGAGGGTGATGAAGTCCTTATTTCAAAGCTACAATTCAATTTAAATGGTAATGTTAAATGGAAGGATCCATTCATTGGACCATTTGTAGTTAAAAAGATGGTTGGTAATAATGCTGTTGAGGTTATTCTATATGCACCATATGATAGAAAACATCCAGTATTTCCTATTTCTCTTGTAAAACCATACCATTCTAATGATACTGCTCTATTTCCAAGGAGACCAGGAAGGCATAAACAGCAACCTGAAGAAATAGTGAAAAAGGCAGAAATTGAAAAGATACTTAAAAAGAGACACCTTACTAAAGAAAAGCGAGTTGAGTATCTATTAAGATTTAAAAATAAATCAAGTGAATATGACCAGTGGATTCCAGAAAATGAAATCTCTGATCTTAAAAATCTCTTGAAAAAATTTAAATCTAAATAATACTGTTCATTCAGTATATGTATTATAGAAATTAATTTTTTTATTTTATTATTTCATTCCTTAAGATTAATTAAAATGTCTTAACATTTTTTTTAATGTTTTTTTGGGGTGAGGGAGTGTCAGCCTAAATATCCTTAGGACTGAGTATTTCTTATGCTTAAAATATGATAACCTTAACTAGATTAAGCTTATATCTTAAAAATAAGGTTAAAATAATAATATATATTATTTTATTATATATATATATAATTCTTATTCTATTATATAATTTATAATAGTTTAAATAGCTTATCCATTGCCTAATAATACTTTTTAAGGTGTTAATGGAGTTATAATATACTTATCTTAAGTGATATGAAGTAATTATTGACATACATAAGCTTATATGTATACATAAATCTCATATTCAGTGAAATATGCAGTATATTATGTATATTTAGGTATATAAGTGGGTTTTAGCCCCTTAATAGCCTATAACCTTTGTTTTTCTGCTTATTTTAGGTCATATGGACGAAATCAGTGGACTCACAACGCCTACAGAAGCATAGACACTTATATCAGGCGCATACACCCAGTTTGGACAACTAAAATTACTTCCTTGGATGGTTATTCACGGATTTATGGGTTGGAAGGATGTTTCTGGGTTAATGTGGATGCTTGGGGATGTTATTGGGGGCTTGGACATTTTATTTGTTTCCTTTATATGCTTTTAGTTTCATTAAATCTCTTTTTGATTATTTATTTTACCTGTTTCTTTATGGTATCCGCTTTTATCTGGGTTTTCTATTTATGGTATGACTCTGTGTTATTATTAATAGTGATGGAGGGTCCTTACTGGAGGTCTGGGTGTTGAAACTGCTTGAAGTGGACGCCATGGGGAGGTGATGGGCCCTCACAGTGCTGTAATTGCCGGGGATAGCAGTGACATCATCTGGATTGAAGGTCTGTGCACTCCAGTGGATTTGGGTATAAGTAAGGAGGGATTTTGACGGTTTATTATCATCATTCAATTACTACACTTCAAACAAACACTAAAATACAATTATTAGTATTCAGAGATATATTATAAAGCCCTTATAAATTGATATTATCTTTATAAAAGCTATAACTATATTTTATTCTTCTATTTTCCACCACTAGCACGCATTTAAATCCAAGTATTGTGAGTTTTATTTGAGTATAACTATTCTATTAGTCTTCCCCTGAGGTTTAATCACTAAATCATTTATTAATAAGTAGTAGGACCATAAAATTACACTATTATATCATACTTATATACTAGACTATACTGACACATTGTAAAACCCAAAAAGTCAATAGATTTAGGGTGGAATTCACATTAAGTATGCTTGGCATAGAGTCCCTGTTCTCGAAGTCAAATGAGAGGAAATTTAACATGTTGAATATGTTCTTTGAGGGTCTTTAAGAAGATTAGAATTTCATCAAGGTAGACAAAAACAAGCTGTTTAAAATTATCTTTTAAGATATCATTGACAAAATTTTGAAAAGTTAATGGTGCATTACACAATCCAAAGGGCATAACTAAATGTTTAAAACTAAAAAATCTGGTATGCATTTCAGTTAAAGTTTCATGACCTTCTTCAATATTTATAAGATTGTTGGCACCTCTGAGATCAATTTTTGAAAATAAATTAGCACCATTAAACAAAGTAAGAAGTAATGAAATAGGAGGAACTGAATATATATTCTACTTAGTCACTGGGTTGAGTTTTCTATAATCAACACATAAACTGAGACTTCCATCTTTTTTCTCAACAAAATGAACTGGAGAGCCAGTTGGAGATTTACTGGCTTGAATCAAACCTTTTCCTACATTCTGTTCAATGTAGACTTGAAGAACTTAAGATTTGTCCTTGGACAAAGAGTAGACAGCACATATCAACTCTATTTGATGGTTGTAGGGTCAATGAGGTGGTAGTTTTTTGGCATTAAATATTGAGAAAACATTGATGAAGTCATGATAAACTTTAGCTAGAGTTGATTAAGTGGCTTCAATATTTATTTGTTTATCCTTTTCATCTTCCAAGAAGTATTTCAAAGGTAGAACACTATTTAGAGAGAAAAATTGATTACTTCAAGGCTATTGAGATCCTCTTTGAGTAAAGTAGTTGAGATAGAATGGTTAGCCAAGTTCTCATTTAAAGAAAGATCATATGCTTGCAATAAGTCTAGCAGAGAAGTTTCATCTAGCAGGACTTGGTCAAGTAATTTGTTAAACTCCCTATTGACCTGCATTGATGAATCAGAAATATACTTAGAACAAGGGGTGATAAATCTGTCAGGCTAGGTCCAAGTCCAGAGACGTGAATAGCATGCTGGTCTAGTGTCTAGAAGATTTACAAAAGGTCCCAAATGAATACAATGGTATAAGACAAGCAAGTAGTAGAATAAAATCAATTATAATGCTCAGTAATTTACTCTCACTTATTATAACTGGTATTACAAGGCTTATTGTTGTGCAGAAAAATAGATGTACTATATTTAAAATACTATTCAAAGACTCTCTAAAGTACTAATGAAATGTAAGATAAATTGTATTGGTTATATTGTAATTGTAATTGTAAAGATGATAAATTTAATGTAGAAAATATGCCCAAAAACCCCCTCCTTTTATACCCAATAATTCCCCAATGATGCCCCTTGATGATTCCAATCCTATACATGGCCAAATGCGCCTCAAACTAACTAATAGACCTGTCCAACAACATAAGGAATGACCAATGACAACCAAAGAATAATATCACATGCCAAAATCCTGAAATAATAGGGATAATCCATCACAAATAAAGAATAACCCAAAAAGAGTGTATATGTGTGTAATATCTATTTTTAATAGACTAAAAATAAAGAAAAGGTACTAAATATAACACAGTATTACGGGAGATTAACAGTAGAAATGTTAGAGTTAATTATTACAAATTTATACGTGAAATCCCTGTCCAAAAATAAGCATTATTGACTGAGAAACCACTGAAAAACCCAATTTAATGCGTGTAAGGGCTGATCCCTGTATGCAGACTCTTGGCAGGCGTAGCCACGGGTAAATCCTTGACTAAATAGGCAATTTTTAAGCGTGGTAGCATAATTGGGCACCAAGACTGATGTAACTAATGTAATTAGTGCATTTAATAAGCTTAATTCACATTGAAACTAAATTAAGACACTAAATAAGTGTCCCTTGCCTATTTTAGTGTGTTTCCACATATAGTGCATGTATGTGGGGTAATTTTAGCGTGAAAAATACTAACTTTGCTAAAAATGAAGCTATTGACACAGGAAAAATGCAGGCAGTATGTAGCCACTGCACAGAGGCCATTTCTGGCATAAAAAACACCAAATTTGAAAAGTGTTATTTTTACACTTTTAAATAGCCAGATCAATTGTTCCAAATAAGGCAAATTGATCTGTCAAGGAAAATTTTTATTATCTTAACATTTATAGCGCATATATCCAGCTTTTAGTGATAATAAGCGCATTTATCAATTATTTCAATAAAATAATAGAAAAATTAGCTTTATGTGTACTTAAAAACTATGTAGGCTTATGACTAAGGTTCTTAAGGTTACCCTAACATATTCTAACTTAATATTAAGTACATAAGACTTAAATAAGGTGGATATATGCGTGTATATAATGCTTTATAATGGCATATATTTGTATTAAATCAATTTTTTATACAATTATTTATTGTTCCCATGTATGCTACATATGTTTAACATAATTTGTTAGTAATTTTACTCAGTCCTGAGAATATTCAGGCTGACAAAATCCCTGTGACCAATAGATTTTGGGATTCCAATGCTGTAAGAAGTTATGGCCAAGAATGGTATTTTCCATCCTTGGAGAATTTAAGAATGTCGATTCCCACTCAAAGGAGGGAAAATATGGAAAATTAAATACCCATAAAATTTCTTACTAACCCAGTATTGGGGTTCCTCTGATTTGACCAGATAAATTGGAATTTGGTTGGCGCCTGCAAATTTCAGCTTAAGTTTTCTGGCAAAAGATAAACTGATAAATGAAATTGAAGCTCCAGAGTCAATAATACAACTGAAGGGAATATCCTCCTTAAAAAAATTAGTCTCAAAAATTTAAGGGAAAATCCATTCCTTAGAACATGGAGGTTCTGTGCACTGAGAGATATAAAATAGTTTACTTTGAACATAAGTAAACTATTCACTAGTTTTTGACTTGAAAATGTTACCTTCTATATCCTTTAATTTAGCACATTCATCCAACTTGTTTTTACCCACACAATACATACATAAACCATTTTCTACTCTTCTTTCCCTTTAAGCTTCCTTTAATTCCCCTTTTGGAACCAATACCTAACTGATATCAACTGGTGTCAAGCCTTTGGATCAAGCCTTCTCTTTACACTTTTAATTGGGTTTGGTTTGAGATGAAGATTGAGTGGGTTGAGGATAATTTGAAGAAGTTCCATCTTTGAAATTTGAACCATGATATTTATTAGCATGACACCTTTTTTTAAGACCTCCTTGGTGAATGTCATCAAGTTCAAGGGTCCTATACACCATATACATTAAAGTTGGAATTTTTTGACCATCAAGATTTTATTGGTCAAGTATCCTCAAAGGAAGTCCCTTTTTGAAATGATACTTTAGTGCTGCATCATTCCAACCTAATCAAGTTTTTAGAGCCCTGAAATTTGAGATATATTTAGAAGCTTTACTATTATTTTTCATGAAATAGAAATATAATTCAATTTCTGTGTTATTAGTTTCATTAGGGTCACCAAATAACATAAAAAGTTGATCTTTAAATTTTCCCCAATTGTTGATTAGAAAATGGGTTTCTGTCAAAGAAATCATGAGAAAGTATGGCACAAACTATTGTGATTATTTCTAAGATAAGAATAAAGAGGCATAAATTACCTTGAAGCTATCTTTATTAAAGGTTTGCGGGTAATTGAGGAACAATAATTTTCAGGTTTGAAAAAAAGGTTGCAATCTTTCAGGATGTTCTCCATCAAATTCATCTAGAAATTTCACTTATGGAGTTTTTAATTTAGATTTATAAGAGGGTGAACAATCAGAAATTTAATTCAATAATAATTTCATGAAATCTTTCAATGAAGGAGCTGGACCAGGTTTTGAAGTTTGGCCCAAAGGGTTGATATCTGGGGCTGATGGTGCCTTGTGCATTCTATCCGTGCATTCTTCTTCCCCACTGGAATCTTTTAAATCCTGAGGGATGTCCTGTAAATATTGAATTTAATGTACATTCTCCCTAAGTTTGAGAGATTCAAGAGAGTGAGTATGTGAAATAGGTCATGAAGCCAGAGGCCTATCTCTGGCACAAGCTCTAGTAGTAGCCCCCAGAGGAGGAGTGCAGTGTGGTAGCCTAAATATTAGAATAAATATAGTTTTATTAAAAGAAGGTTTTTTAGAGCTGATTTTAGAGATTAGAAAAGCCAATCTAAATTTATAATCATTTATATTGGAAAGAATGGGTATTTAAAATTGTTAAAAAAGGGTTAATTTTACAAGTCAAGATTTAATAATTAATTAACAATCAAGAAATGCAAGTATAAGTCCAAAAGTATACAGAAAGTGAATTTAAGAGTCACAGGAAACTTTAAGAATTTTTTTTGAGTTCTAACTATTTTTCTTCTATTTTTAATAATTTTATGAAGTATTTTTGATTATTTTTGATTTTTCATAATTCACTTAACTTTGAAATTTTTTTTCTAAATCAATAATTCTGCAGAGACTACAAAAACTAGATGGTATTATATAGTAGAAGTAGCTCTATAATCTGTAATGTCTCTAGATTTTATTTTATTTTTTAAATGTTCTAATTGGCTCCAGAAGTCTATACAAGCTCTGGAATGCTCCTGATAAACTATGGGATGCTCCAGCTGGGTAAAATAAAGCATGTGACATACTATGCATAAAAATCTTTTGGACTCAAAACTAGAAAAGGGGGAAATCTTAACTTACAACAAAAATCATACAATATTGAATATTAACAACCACTATTATTATTCACATAAAAAACTATAAGTTTTAATACCCTTATGAATATAACACTTTTAAATAAAATATTATAAATTTCAATAAAAAGCTTATAAATATAAACTTATAGGGTTCCATTGTAAAGTTCCCAAAATTAGGGACTTAATTCTAACAACAATTTCCAATAAAAATAAAAGCTTCATAAAAACATAATAATCAATCATTTAAATAACTTTTCTGAATAATGCCTTACTGTTGTATTTCATTCCCTCATTATAAATAACACTGATTCTAAATCTCAATATTATTTTAGACAATCCTATGGTTCTAGAAATAGGCCTTGACTAAGAGAGTTGGAGAAAAACTAGAGAGAAAATTCCCTGGCCCTTTAGAAAAATAAAGTGAGATTTACCTGCTAAAGTAAATCGAGTCTTGTTTGCTAAAAACCCTTTCCAAAACACTTGACTGCTTGATCAGCCAAGAAAGTAGTCACCAGAAAGACTTACAGACCATAGAGCTAAAATGTAGACAAATTTCCACACCAGAGAAAGCAATGATACTTGATGTAGGTTGAAAAGCAACACCAGAGACAGCAATAAAACTTGATATAGCTTTCAAGAATACACCAGAGAAAACACTGACAAGAGTTGAGATCAAGTAAGAACTAAACTTTTCAAAATCAAGCCTAAATATTCCACCAACACACACAAAAGAGTGAAGCACAGAGATTCCAGGTATACCAGATGGTTGATGATAAACTAGAATGTCCTTAAACTTGCTTAAATATCTCACACACAGACCACCCTGCATTTTTCCCAGTCAAATCCATCTCTCCCACCTTTCTACATGCATAAAGACTTCTCTAGAGGCTTCCATGCGTGCAGGTGGGAAGGCCGCTTTTAGGCCCTTAAATGCCAAAAAAACCCATGAAAACCCTCTAAAACAACAAACAGCAGTAACTACACATAAAATCAAGCTAATAACACATAACAAATACCAAAATGAAAAGAAAAAAAGGGCATTAAGCTGAGACATAATAAGTGACCCCAGCTTAAGCTTCCAAAAACACAACTAAGCATCTAACATCCAACAAAATACCAAAAACAACACCATAACCCCAACTATAACCAACATACAAAATACACTTAAATATGCACTCCAAAGGCCTACCCAGCTTTGGACTACCACATCCTCCTTTCAATAAAGAATTTCTACATTCTTCATCCTTACAAGATATACCCTCTAGAGTCTTAACAAAAACCCATTCCTCTTTTTACCAGATCCAATACCATCCTAAATTAACTTCTGAACCAGTAATCCAAGATTCTTCTTTTTAAAATTCTCTTCTTAATGTTTCTTTATCCCTTCTACTTCTGAATAAATTTCATTCTTCTGTTCTGGAATTCCAACTTTGACTGTACCAGCCTCTAACAAAGAAAAGTGATATCCAGTTGACAAGTCTTCCTGACTATAAACTTCTACCAGCATAAAAAAATCCACATTATATAGTCTTGGGCGACTCAAAACTCTCAGTTTTAAGTCTTGGGGGACTAAAAGCCCTCAGTTTAAAGTCTTGGGGGACTCCAAAATCATCAGTTTATAATCTTGGGGGACTGAAAAAACCTGAATCACAGAACCCAGAACAAGAGATTTACCAGAAAAAGATTTAGAGAAGTAACTAACCTTCTGAGGTAACTTTATCTAGAGTTTCCAGCCCACCAGTCAACCCCAAGCTTTCCTTTACAAAATTCAGAAGTTTCCCCTTGGATCCTTCTGCCTTTAAACTTCCACCTCACATTTTATCCAAATCCTCAGATTATAGTTTGGGGGATTTCCATCAAAAATCTTGAGCCCATAATTAAAAGATCAGTTTAAAGTCTAGAAGGATTTTCCAGAAAAAAATGAAGATATAACCCATAAAGATCCCAAAAAAAACCATAAAACCCAAAACATTTAACAAAATAAAGTAAAATGGTATCCCCCAGCCAATTGATGAGCTGATCCCCTGATACCTTACCCACATCCAAGTGCACCTTGGTGTGGTCACACCTAATAAATTATTCTATTTTTAGCCCTCTTCTTCTACCAAAAACATCTCACAAACCCTATCTTAACCCTTTTAACAAACATAGCCTCCATAAAAAAATTAAAAGAAAAAAAGAAAAATAAGAAAAAAATCTTGAATCCACCACTTTTACAGCCAGCACCTTAAAACCACATAACAGAGCCAGATCCAGGTCCACAGAAAAGATCCCTGGATGGGCTCCCTCCAATAAGTAAAAATGTTGGGAGACCACCAGTGATCCACTATTGATCCAAAAAGCACCAAAAGACATCCAAAGCCAAGGAACCAGTCCAGTCAAGCTTTAAGTCATAGATTACTAAAAACCTGTATCACAAACACAGAACTAGAATTCAACTATATAAAACCAACAATTTGAAACAGAAATTTTGGGGTAACTGTTACACAGAGCAGCCAGCTCATCACTTACCCCCAAAATTGCCAATGAAAGATCTAGAAAGCCCCCCTGGATACATTCTAACTAAAAATCCACCTCAAAATTCAACCATCAACACAAAAACCACCATGAAAATACCAGCACTTCAAGACCAAAGAAACTCAGTTTAAAGTCATAGAGGACTAAAAACCTGTTAAAAGAAAGACTAATACTAGGGTTAAACCAAATTAAGAGGCAGGAATGGAAACAGACAATCTGGGGTAACTGTTATACAGAGCAGCCAGCTCATCAGTTACCCCCACACTTGCCTAAATCAAATCTTAAAGCCCCACCCTTGGGTACCTTCTAACAAATAAATTCCAACTCAAATATTCTCCCATACAAACAACCAATCAATTAAAATTATTGAAAGTAAAAAATCCACTTTATAAATAAAATTTTGCAATTTAAGCTTATGCTGGAGGTTAAATAAAACCAAGGATCACCATTTTTATCTTAATTTTCTTTTAAATAAAATACACTATGAAATATAGGGGGTGGACTTGCTAGCAAGTCCTCAACCTGAACTCAGACTGAACTCATACTGAACCAATACTAAACTTTACTTGAACACTCAACTAAAACTTTTCAGCTGAGTGGTGTTAATGCCTGATTGTATGGTTCCTTTGGCAATAGCTCAATGTGTGTTCAATCTATGGTGAGTTTGGGTCCAAGGTTGCAGACTTGCTAGCAAGTCCGCCCCCCAAATTTTGTGGTGTGATCCATCTTCGCTTGAATTTTTCTTTTCTTCCATCTTCTTTATACAAATTTTTTTTAATTTTTTATAGAGACTTGAACCAGAGAGACTGAGAAGAATTGGACAAAAAAAAATCCTGACAAAAAAAATCCTGACCAAAAACATAGAGACCAAATTAAACAAAACCAAATGAAATTAAGTAGTCTATCCTCATTTTGGAGGAATCAGATTCTTGAAATCCCTAGGTTAACCCAATAAGTTTTCCTCTAGGGCCTGAATCCCCTAAGCCCCTCTTACAATTCTGATATCGCAACATCAGAGCTCCAAAAAAATCTCCCATCCTCCTCCATACACTGAGTCTACCATAGTTTTCATCACCAGAATCCATAAATTCCCCACCATGTGAATTATCTGGAGCATCCCCCACATCTTTAAAATCATCTTCAATACTAGTGACACCCAAAATATTAATATCTACCTCTTCCCCCTACAGGAATCTTCATCCTCTTGAATAAAATCCATAACAGCAAAGTAAAAATCCTCCTCCAAGCACACATCTTCTGATTTTGAAGGAACATCCTAATAATAATCTTCCTTCATCAGAAATAGATCTGAGATAGAATCTTTCTGTCCATCACAAAATAAAACAGACAAATACTCCTCCAAAAGCCATTATCCACCACAGATGCCTTCCAAATATCCCAAAACACCTGATAATGACAATACATTTTGTCCTCCCCACATAATCAATCAAGCTTTTAGGGAATACACTGATCCTCTATTGCCTAAATCTCCAAAACATCCAGTAAAACACATATGTGAGATCCCATGAAATCCTCTGGAAAAGAAAAAGAAGTTTCTCAAACATCATCAGAATCACTGTCAGTATAGTCTAGTATATAAGTATGATATAATAGTGTTTATTTATGGTCCTACTACTTATTGATAAATGATTTAGTGATTAAACCTCAGGGGAAGACTAATAAAATAGTTATACTCAAATAAAACTCACAATACTTGGATTTAAATGCGTGCTAGTGGTGGAAAATAGATGAATAAAATATAGTTATAGCTTATATAAAGATAATATCAATTTATAATGGCTTTATAATATATTTCTAAATGTTAATAATTGTATAGTAGTGTTTTTTGGAGTTGTAGTAATTGAATGATGATAAATAACCGTCAAAATCCCTCCTTACTTATACCCAAATACACTGGAGTGCACAGACCTTCAATCCAGATGATGTCACTGCTATCCCCGGCAATTACAGCACTGTGAGGGCCCATCACCTCCCCATGGCGTCCACTTCAAGCAGTTTCAACACCCAGACCTCCAGTAAGGACCCTCCATCACTATTAATAATAACACAGATCCATGCCATAAATAGAAAATCCAGATAAAAGCGGATACCATAAAGAAACAGGTAAAATAAACAATCAAAAAGAGATTTAATGAAACCAAAAGCATATAAAGGAAACAAATAAAATGTCCAAGCCCCCAATAACATCCCCAAGCATCCACATTAACCCAGAAATATCCTTCCAACCCATAAATCCGTGAATAACGATCCAAGGAAGTAATTTTAGTTGTCCAAACTGGGTATATGCGCCTGATATAGGTGTCTATGCTTCTGTAGGCGTTGTGAGTCCACTGATTTCGTCCATATGACCTAAAATAAGCAGAAAAACAAAGGTTATAGGCTATTAAGGGGCTAAAACCCACTTATATACCTAAATATACATAATATACTGCATATTTCACTGAATATGAGATTTATGTATACATATAAGCTTATGTATGTCAATAATTACTTCATATCACTTAAGATAAGTATATTATGACTCCATTAACATCTTAATAAGTATTATTAGGCCATGGATAAGCTATTTAAACTATTATAAGTTATATAATAGAATAATAATTATATATATATATAATAAAATAATATATATTATTATTTTAACCTTATTTTTAAGATATAAGATTAATCTAGTTAAGGTTATCTTATTTTAAGCATAAGAAATACTCAGTCCTAAGGATATTTAGGATGACACTCCCTCACCCAAATAAAACAATAAAAAAATGTTAAGACATTTTAATTAAAACTAAGGAGTGAAAAAAAATAATTTTTATAATACATATACTGAATAAACAGTATTATTTAGATTTAAATTTTTTCAAGAGATTTTTAAGATCAGAGATTTCATTTTCTGGAATCCACTGGTCATATTCACTTGATTTATTTTTAAATCTTATGAGATACTCAACTCCCTTTTCTTTTGTAAGGTGTCTCTTTTTAAGTATCTTTTCAATTTCTACCTTTTCAACTATTTCTTCAGGTTGCTGTTTATGCCTTCCTGATCTTCTTGGAAATAGAGCAGTATCATTAGAATGTTATGGTTTTATAAGAGAAATAGGAAATACTGGATGTTTTCTATCATATGGTGCATATAGAATAACCTCAACAGCATTATTACCAACCATCTTTTTCACTACAAATGGTCCAATGAATGTATCCTTCAATTTAACATTACCATTTAAATTGAAATGTAGTGTTTAAATAAGGATTTCATCACCCTCTTTGAACATTTGTTCTTTATGGGCTTTATCCCATCTTTTCTTTTCATACTCAAACGCCTTATTTATACATTCTTGAGCATGTTTTCTGCATAATTCCTGCATCTGAAGAAAAGATTTAGTACCTGGATTGATATCCAATCTAGGTAACTTATTAAGGGTTTTAGCAGGGGTATTAGGTACATAACCCAACCATAACTCAAATGGCTTCTTGCCAGTGACAGAATGTACTGTACTATTGTATGCAAATTCTAAACCTGGGATAAGGGTTACCCAATCATGTGTGAATTTGACATTGTCTTTAAAATAAAGACCAAAAGCACAATATCTTCTTATCATATCCTCTAAATTTTGTATCATTCTTTCTGCTAGCCCATCAGTCTGTGGATGGTGTGCTGTAGAAAGTTTTAATTGACACCCTGAAACATCCATAAGTGATGTCCAGAACTCAGAAGTAAATTTAGGATCTCTGTCAGAGACTATTGCTTTGGGGAAACCTGCTATATTTAACATTTTTGTCCACCATAAAAAATCTAAGTCCTTTGCAGAAAACTCTTGTCACGTGCCACGTGACACTCAAGGCAAAAGCAGCTCATTAAATCAATAATATCAAGTCCTAAATCTATACTCGAAGCGCAGAAAGCAATTCTCCATAGCAACTGCAATTCCCCTTTGTGTACTTACTATTTAACTGCGCTAGCCTAAACTCTAAATCTAAATTAGTCAATCTCCCAATAGGGTGCCTTAGTCTCCTTTTCAATAAGCGACGCACAGCGCTAGGATCAACTTAATAGTACAGTAGTAGTTTTTCATTAAAGTTTTGTTAATTAATTAAAAAGGGGTAAATTGAGCATGGACGGATATTTAGCAAAGAGGGTCTAAGTGTATGTTAGTAATGGTCAATGGTATGGGAATGGTGCGATGAAAGGGAGTTCAATGCGAGGAGGAATAAAAGATATAAAAGGGTTGGGTATTTGGTTCAATATTCCTTAGAATTAAATTAAAAACTGTATTTACATTAATAGTGGTAAATCTTTAAAGTTAAATCATTGTTATTGTATCTTTCTTTTATTTTCTCAATATTCATTTCTAAACCCTAAATCTTTGATTATTGAGTTTCCAACCCTTCGTGAGATCTTAAGAATTCCTATTACCTTTGAAACTATTTTATAATTCTTCTCGAACGAACCTCGAACCTGTAGCTCTTACTTCGAGTGACCTTCGAATCACTTCCTTGAACCATTCCTCTGTGCTTCGAAGAAGTTTCTAAATCTCTCATCTCACTTTCAGAAACATCCTTGACCTTGTGCGTAGGTCGTCCGGTGACAGTATAATTTAATTCTCCGTAGTTCTCATTCTTTGCACTACTACATCCTTTTAGGTGTTTTTAAAGTTTTAAAATGGCACCTGTTCAACGCACTCCTCCTCTGGGCGCTACTACTAGAGCTCGCGCTAGGGGCAGGCCAACAGCCACAAGGTCTGTTTCCCTCACTCACTCTTTGGAACCACTCGACCTTAGGGAATGGCAACATTCAGTTCAATCTGTAGAAGAAATCCCACAAGATTTTGAGGATTCTAGTGATGAAGAAGAAGGAGAGGATACAATGCATGAGGCACCATCAGCCCCAGCCAATCACCCTTCTGGTCAATCCTCAGAACCTGGACCATCTAATTCTCTGGAAGATTTCATGAGACTTTTCATGAAAACCCTTTCAAATCCAACATCTTTAAAGGGATCTAAGTTCAAAACTCCTTCTATGAAATCTCCTGAAAAATTTGACGGAGATCACCCCGACAGATTGCGACCCTTCTTGCAAACCTGTAAGCTACTGTTCCATAATGACCCTCGAACCTTTAACAGCGACCGATCAAAGGTTGTTTACGCTTCTTCATTCCTAGCCGGGAAAGCAGCAAGATGGTTCGAACCTCATCTGCTCATGTTTTCTTTGACAGAAACCCACTTACTTATCAATAATTGGGAAAAGTTCGAAGACCAACTTTTTACGTTGTTTGGGGACCCTAATGAAACTGACAACGCAGAAATTGAACTTGATTTCCTTTGCATGAGTGATAATGGTAAAGCCTCTGAATATATCTTGAACTTCAGAGTACTTCAAACTCGAGTAGGTTGGAATGATGCTTCCCTTAAGTATCATTTCAAGAAAGGACTTCCTTCGAGGATTCTGGATCAATTAAATCTTCACGGTCAGAAGATGAATACTTTAACAGATTTAATGGATTGAACCCTTGAACTTGATGGCGTTTATCAAGGACGACTTCAACATCGTCGATATGCCAACAAATCTCAAGGCCTAAATTTTAAATTGGGAACTTCTTCACACCCACGACCAAATCAATCCTCCTCGACTCAATCCAAACCCAATAAGGGAAAGGATAAACCTCGACCAAAAGGCTCGACCCCAGGCGATATCAGCAAAGTACTGGATCCTAAAGGGGAACTTAAAGAAGCTGAAAGGAAGAGACTAGCAGATAATGGGTTATGTATTTATTGTGGGGGTAAGCACAAGTTGGAAGACTGTGTAAAGTTGAAGGAAATAGAAGGTACTAGTTCGAAGTCAAAAAACTAGTAGATAGTTTACTTGTGTGCAAAGCAAACTATCTTATCTCTCCCAGTGCACAGAACCTTCATGTCTTAAGGACTGGAGTTTCCTTAAACCGCTTGAGATTCATTCTTGTTAAGGAGGATATCCCCTTCAGTTGTCTTATAGTATCTGGAGCTTCAATTTCTTTTGTTAGTTTATCTTTTGCCAAGAAGCTTCAACTAACATTTACAGATATCGATTGAACTCCAATCTATTTGGTCAAATCAGAGGAACCCAAATATTGGGTAAGTAAGAAAGTTTTATGGGTTTTCAACTTTCCAAAATTCCCCCCCTTCGAGTGGGAATTATCAGTCTTGGACGCCCCAAGGATGGACGATACCATTCTTGGCCATGACTTTTTAACGCATTGGAATCCCGAAATTGATTGGACTAAGGGATTGATCACCCCACGCTCTAAGTATATTTCTGATTCTTCAATGCAGGTTAATAGGGAGTTAAACAACCCGCCTGACAACGTCCTGCTAGAGGACAAATCTCTGCCAGATGACTTGCAAGAATCTGATTTTTCTCTAAATGAGCAATTGGCTAACCCTTCTAGCTCGATATCTTCACTCGAAGAGGATTTAAATTTCCTTGAAGTAATCGAATTCTGCTCTCTCAAAACAGGTATCCCCTCGACAGATTCTCTCGAAGATGAAGAGGATGACTATATCAACGTTGAAGCCATTAAATCAACTCTACCGGAAATCTATCACAATTTCCTTGATTTTTTCTCAATCTGTAAGGCCGATAAGTTACCACCTCATCGACCCTACGACCATCAAATAGAGTTAATAGGCCCAGTACCTCCAGCAGGTCCTGTCTATTCTTTATCGAAGGACGAATCTCAAGTTCTTCGAGACTACATTGCAGAGAATGTAGCCAAAGGTTTCATCAGAGCCAGTAAATCTCCAACCGGCTCTCCTGTCCTCTTTGTAAAAAAGAAGGATGGTAGTCTTAGGTTGTGTGTTGACTATAGAAAGCTCAACACAGTCACTAAGAAGAATGCATATCCTGTTCCTCCTATGTCATTACTTCTTACCCTTTTCAATGGTGCTAATTTCTTTTCTAAAATTAATCTTAGAGGCGCTTACAATCTGATTCGCATTGCAGAAGGTCATGAACCACTGACTGCAATGCGCACTAGATTTGGTAGTTTTGAAAATTTAGTTATGCCTTTTGGATTATGTAATGCACCTTCAACTTTTCAAACTTTTGTTAATGACATCTTCCAAGATGTTGTCAAAGAATTTGTTGTCGTCTATTTAGATGATATTTTAATTTTCTCGAAGACACTGGATGAACATATTCATCATGTTTGACAGGTCCTAAATCGTCTTTGAAATCATGGTCTCTACGCCAAGCATAATAAATGCGAATTCCACCTCAAATCAATTGATTTTTTGGGTTTTATGTTGTCCACTGATGGTTTAGTCATGGATGACAAAAAAGTCCAGAAAATCTTGGAATGGCCTGAGCCCAAAAACATTAAATCGCTCCAAGGATTTTTGGGTTTTGCAAACTTCTATAGAAGATTTATTAAAGATTACTCTAAAACTATTTCAAATCTTACTTCTCTTCTTAGAAAAGACATTCCTTTTGTTTTTACTTCTACAGCACGAAAGGAATTCGAAGCACTAAAAATGGCGTTCACCACAGCCCCAATTCTTTGACATTTTGATCCTTCTGCCTCGACAATTGTTGAGACAGATGTGAGTGATTATGCTATTGCAGGGGTCATATCCCAATTAAATCCTGAAACAAATTTGTTTCATCCTGTTGCTTTTGAGTCACGCAAACTCATAGCCGCAGAATTAAATTATGAAATTCATGACAAAGTGCTTTTAGCTATTATCCATTGTCATAAAAAAATGGCGTTCTTTTCTTCTCAGCCTAGATAGTCCTTTTCAAATTTTAACAGATCATAATGCTTTAAAATACTTCATGTCTTCTAAAGTGTTAACCAGGTGTCAGGCCAGGTGGGCTGAATTTTTGTCTGAATTTTCCTTCTCTATTTCCTATCGCCCAGGTAAAAACTGCATTGTCCCAGATATCTTGTCACGTCAGGACGACGTTTACCCACAGCGGGGGGACGCATTTGCTGACAAGAACCCAGCAAATTTGCAATCAATCTTCAACGAATCAATGTTAACAACTCATCAACTTAATTCGATGACAATTCAATCTTTTCAAAATCCACTATCCAACATCCTCAAAGCTCAGTCGAAGGACAAATATTGTTTAGGGTTAAAAGACAAAATACTCTCGAAGAAAGGGGCCAAAAGATTTAGTATTGAATCAGGTCTATTAGTCTTCGAAGGTAGAGTAGTCATACCGGACAACAATGAGATAAAATTATGGATTTTCAACAGTCGACATGATTCTCAATTAGCTGGTCATTTTGGGGTTGATAAAACCTACCAGTTAATAGCAAGGGATTTCTTCTGGCCAGGTATGACCAGGGAAATCAAGGCCTATATAAAAGCTTGTTACGAATGTAATAGGAATAAGGCTCCCCGTCACCAGAAGCATGGGTTGCTTCAACCACTTCCTATTCCCTCTGAACCTTGGAATCTTTATCGATGGATTTCATTTCTCAACTTCCTTTTTCTAATGATTTTGATGCTATATTAGTAATAGTAGATAGATTTTCAAAAATGTCTATTTTCATTAAAACCACTACTACTGCTACAGCAGAAGATTTGTCAAAATTGTTTCTAGAACATGTATTTTCCAAACACGGCTTACCAAATGATATTATTTCAGATAGAGGCTCATTGTTTGTATCCACATTCTGGACCCAACTGTGTCGACAACTCAATATCACGAGGAACCTCTCCACGGCCTATGACCCTGAAACCGATGGTCAAACAGAAAGAGTTAACCAAATCCTCAAACAATATCTTCGAATGTATGTCAGTTACCAACAAGACGATTGGACCACATGGTTACCATTGGCCAAATTTGCTTATAATAACTTGACTCATTCTTCGACACGACAATCTCCCTTCAAAACCATTTATGGAAGACATCTTCGATTCAACTCAATCCATGTAGGAACTAATCATCCTGCGGAACATTATCTTCAAACTATATCACGACTCCAAGAAGAACTTAAAACAAATTTGGAATCAGTGATTCGAAGATACAAGGAACAGGCCGACAAACATTGACAATCTGCTCCTTCCTTTAAACCAGGTGACAAAGTATGGCTTGACGCATGAAACATTCGAACAACATGACCATCAAAGAAACTGGCTGAAAAGCGCTTGGGACCATTCGAAATTGACTCTGAAGTCTCTAAAACTGCATTTTGACTCAAGTTACCTCCTAAATGGCAGGCGATTCACCCTGTTTTTCATGTTTCTCTCCTGGAACTGGCTCGAGAAATATACCCGGGCAAGAACCAACCCCCTCCGGAACCGGTCAAAGTAGAAGATCATCTAGAGTGGGAAGTAAGTCGTATCCTTGATTCAAGAATGCGCAAGGGGAAACTTCAATACCTCGTGGAATGGGAAGGCTTCCTCAATGACTCAGACAAAACATCCTGGGAACCAGCCATCAATGTTTCTAATGCCCCTGAACTCCTAAAATCTTTTCATTTGAAATATCCTTTAAAACCAAAACCTTAAAATTTCTTTTATTTAAATTTTCTTTTATTTTTCTTTTTTTTCTTTTTCTCATAAAATCTAAAACACCTCTTAAATTTCTTAGCCTTGTTTTCTTTTTTTTTCTCCTCTTCTTTTCTTTCTTCTCCTTCTATAAAATTTCCTCCAAAACCAACTAAAAATAAAATCAAAATTAAAATAAAACAAAATAAAATAAAATAAAATAAAATAAAATAAAATAAATAGAATAAAAATAAATAATAAAATAAAATAAAATAAAATAAAATAAATAGAATAAACATAAATAATAAAATAAAAAAAAAACTCTTAAATCTCTCTAAATATTTTCTTTCTTTTCTTTTTCAATTCTCTAAATACATTCTTTCCTTAAATTTAAAATTCTCTTTAAAATTTTCTTTTCTAAAAATTTATCCTCGCTTTAAAATTTTCTTTCCTTCGAACCATCAAATCTTGTACGACACGACCATTTCCTTGAACTTAACTTCAACCTCTAAATCCCCCTATAAAAATTCTTCGAAAAAATGATTCTTCTTTTTAAATTCTCTTTAAAATTCTAAAATCTGTTTTTTCTTTTTTCTTTTCTTTCTGCTTCCTCTCTTTTCAACTAAAATTTCCTTAAAAAAATCAATCAACAACTTTTCGCAAAAAAAAAAAAAAAAAAATCCTCTTTCATTAAATTCTCAATTCAACAAACTCATCTCAATCACCAACAGTTTCTTTTTCTCTCTCTTTTCTTACATAAATTTTTTTTTCTTTTAAAACCTTAAAACTTCCTTCAATTAAAACAACTTTTTTTTCTTTCATTATTTAAATTTCTTCTTTCAAATTCTAAAAGCAAAATTTTATTTAAAACTTCTTTTTTTCTTTTTTTCTCTCTCCCAAATCTTATAAAATTAATAATATTCACCTACAATAAAAAAAATAAAAAAAAATAAAACTAAAATACTATTCTACTTTTCTACTTCTTTACATCTCCTTTTCATTTCAAATTTTTTCTTTTAATTTTTCTCAAACCAATCTTTTCATCTTCTCCAAAACTACCCTTATCTCCTTCCTGCATTTCTCAAATACCTCCTCCTCTCCTACCGGAACCACTATCCTTTAAAACCAAAACCTTAAAATTTCTTTTATTTTAAATTTTCTTTTTCTTTTTTTTTTCTTCTTTCTTTCTTTTTCTCGTAAAAAATCTAAAAACACCTCCTGAATTTCTTAGCCTTGTTTTCTCTTTTCTCTCTCTTCTTTTTCCTTCTTCTCCTTCTATATAATTTTTCTCTAAAAACCAACTAAAAGTAAAATCAAAAGTAAAATTAAATAAAATAAAATAAAATAAAAATAAAATAAAACAAATAGAATAAACATAAACAATAAAATAAAAATAAAATAAAATAAAATAAATAGAATAAACATAAATAATAAAATAAAATAAAATATTCTTAAATCTCTCTAAATATTTTCTTTCTTTTCTTTTTCAATTCTCTAGAATACATTCTTTTCTTAAATTTAAATTCTCTTTAAAATTTTCTTCTCTAAAAATTTATTCTCTCTTTAAAAATTTTCTTTTCTTCGAACCATCAAACATTGTACAGTACAACCATTTCCTCGAACTTAACTTCAACCTCTAAATCTCCCTATAATAATTCTTCGAACAAATGATTCTTCTTTTCAAATTCTCTTTAAATTCTAAATTCTGTTTTATTTCTTTTCTTTCTTCTTCCTCTCTTTTCAACTAAAATTTCCTTAAAAAAATCAATCAACAACTTTTCGCAAAAAAAAAAAAAAAAATTCTTCTTTCATTAAATTCTCAATTCAACAAACTCATCTCAATCACCAACAGTTTCTTTTTCTCTCTTTTCTTACATAAATTTTTTTCTTTTAAAATTTAAAACTTCCTTCAATTAAAATAACTTCTTTCTTTCTTATTTAAATTTCTTCCTTCAAATTCTAAAGCAAAATTTTATTTAAAACTTCTTTTTTTCTTCTCTATCTCCTAAATCTTATAAAAAATAATAATATTCACCTACAATAAAAAAATAAAATAAAATAAAACTAAAATACAATTCTACTTTTCTACTTCTTTACATCTCTCTTTTTTTATTTTAAATTTTTTCTTTTAATTTTTCTCAAACCAATCTTTTCATCTTCTCCAAAACTACCCTTATCTCCTTCCTGCATTTCTCAAATACCTCCTCCTCTCCTACCGGAACCACCTCTCCAATCTCCAAGAGTTCCTCTGCCACGTCGAAGGAAGCAGCGTCGATAATTGTGTTGACCTCTGTACACAACTCTTCTGCAAACCTTACTCGTCGACCTTGACGAGGTTTCTTCGACCACACCTGGTCCAGTGTGTCTTCAGGTTCTTTGTTTCTACCCATGACCGGAGGGTTTGCCTCAGTTGGTAAAAGCGACACAGGCTCCCCAATCGGGTCTTCAAGGGTATTCAATGTCTAAACAAAACTCATCAGTAACCTCATCCTTAAAAAATAACAATTGAAAACTTACCTCGAATATAGGGTCAGGCTCTAAGAATAACCTTGGCGCCACCTCTACCTCTTCTTCTCTTTCCTCCTCGTCGTCTTTGATGACCACCCGTCGTTTCTTGGGTGCCCGCCCTGGAACAGGGACTTCATCTTCATCTTCCTCCACCAATTCGTCGACCTCTTCTTTGACACCCCTCTTTGAACTCATGGCCTGGGTTACCCAGGTTGTGATTTCATTGTCGAGCTCCTTATCATTCTCCCCCACCGATTGTTCATCTTCAACCGAGACATCGCAAATGTCTTCGACCACCTCTTTTGTTTTAGGGATTACCCAAAACTTGGTCTTGGTAAACCGTTGTTTGATCTCTGCGTTCTTTGTCAACGCATCGCACGCCACTCGTCGCCAACAGCAAAACTCGCACTTCTGGCGAGGGCCTCGAGTTGCCGTACTTTCGACACAAAAGTATTCCATGCTTTCACAAGCCGTGCAAGTTTGGGAAAATTGTCGCGTAATCATTCCCTTATCCGCTTTAGGGTGTGGAGGCGTAGGTGTGGGAGTAGGGCAGTTCATTATAAAAGGGAAATTAATAAATATGGAGAAAAATATATATGAAGAAAGGGGAACTAGTGTGAGAAGATGGCTCAAGCTCAACGGAGTTCGCGATTCTTATACCCGGGCATCTGTCACGCGCCACGTGACACTCGAGGCAAAAGTAGCTCATTAAATCAATAATATCGAGTCCTAAATCTATACTCAAAGCGCAGAAAGTAATTCCCCTTTGTGTACTTACTATTTAACTGCGCTAGCTAAAACTCTAAATCTGAATTAGTCAATCTCCCAATAGGGTGCCTTAGTCTCCTTTTCAATAAGCAACGCACAGCGCTAGGATCAACTTAATTGTACAGTAGTAGTTTTTCATTAAAGTTTTGTTAATTAATTAAAAAGGGGTAAATTGAGCATGGACGGATATTTAGCAAAGAGGGTCTAAGTGTATGTTAGTAATGGTCAGTGGTATTGGAATGGTGCAATGAAAGGGAGGTCAATGTGAGGAGGAATAAAAGATATAAAAGGGTTGGGTATTTGGTTCGATATTCCTTAGAATTAAATTATAAATCATATTTACATTTATAGTGGTAAATCTTTAAAGTTAAATCATTGTTATTGTATCTTTCTTTTATTTTCTCAATATTCATTTCTAAACCCTAAATCTTTGATTATTGAGTTTCCAACCCTTCGTGAGATCTTAAGAATTCCTATTACCTTTGAAACTATTTTATAATTCTTCTCGAACGAACCTCGAACCTGTAGCTCTTACTTCGAGTGACCTTCGAATCACTTCCTCGAATCATTCCTCTGTGCTTCGAAGAAGTTTCTGAATCTCTCATCTCACTTTCAGGAACATCCTCGACCTTGTGCGTAGGTCGTCTGGTGACACCTCTTTGTGGGTAGGAATAAATTTACACATATTTGTAAATCTATCTACAATTACCCAGCAGGAGTTATAACTCTTATGCCCTGCTATTGGAAAACCTGTTACAAAGTCCATGTTAATGATTTCCCATGGAGCTTTTGGTTGCTCAATTTGTTGTAATAAACCAGCTCTTTTTCCTGTTAATCTTTTAGATTTTTGACAAGAATCACATGTTTCAACATATTTCTGAACATCCTCAGACATGTTAATCCACCAAGCTGTGTTTTTTACTCTGGTTTATGTTTTATGGTAGTCAAAATGACCTGCTAATATATCATCATGACATATACTTAACATTAACTCCTTCATTGAAGGGGAAATTACAATTACATTACTTAATTTTTTCATGTAATATATAAAACCATCCTCAATGGAAAATTTTCCTTTTTCTAATGCCTCTTTATACTTATTTGGTAATGTTTTTATTAAAACATTCATTGAAGCATTAGATGGATCATTTAATATTGTAGTGAGTTTACTCAAGTCAGGGTCTGAATTATAATTATCAAGAATTGATTGCATAAATTCATCCTCAAGATCTACAATATAAATGCCATAAATGTTAATAATCTTTGACTCAGGAACATAAGCAGGATTATCATCATTATTAGGCAGAGGTACTCAAGATAACAGATCTACATTAGAGTGCAAGGTTCCTGCTCTATGTGTAATAGTCATCCGGCCTCTGTATTCTTGTACAGCTAATTGCCATCTAAAAATGTGTCTATTAGGAGTTTTCATGTTTAAGAGTGACTTAACTGCACTACAGTCAGTTATTAACTCAAATTTTTGGTCTTCAAGGTAATAATGTAGCTTCTCAAGAGCCCATACTACTGCCAAACATTCAAGTTGAGTAGCACAATATTTCAATTCACCACTTCTCAGAGTACGTGAAATATAGCAGATTACTACTTCTGAAATTTTTCCTTCAATAAGTTGTTTTTGATGCAAAGCAGCACCCAGTCCACTAAAACTTGCATCTGTATATAATACAAAAGGTAATTGGAAATCTGGTAATCCCAAGATAGGAGCTGTCATTAAACATTCTTTCAACTTATCAAAAGCTTGTTGTCTTTCATTATTCCAAATGAAAGCTTCTGATTTCTTTATCAGTGTGGTCAGTGGTGCAGCAATTGATTGGTAGTTTTTTATATATTGTCTATATTAACCACACATTCCAAGAAAAGATTGTACATCCTTTACATTCTGAGGAATGCCAATATTCTTTATTGCAGCCACTTTATTTTGGTCTACACATTTTTGTAAGCCAGATACAATATGACCAAGCACTTTTAAAGATTCAACCCCAAATTTACATTTTTTCAATGCAAGGGTCATTTTTATTTCATCCATTTTTTGAAATACTTTCCTTAAATGGATTAAGTGTTCATCATAAGTTTTTGAGAACACTATGATGTCATCAATGTATACCATTAACCATCCCTCAATCATTTCATTATTGAATGTTATATCCATTAACTTCTGAAATACTGATGGAGCATTTTTTGGTACAAATGACATTCTGACATACTTATAAATTCCTATGTGTGTTGTTATCAACAAAAAGTTCTGTGAATTCTTTTCAACAGGAATTTGATGGTACCCTTTATTTCCATCTAGGCAACTTATATATTTAGCACCTTTAAGGGTAGCATGTATAGAGGCAATCCTTGGCAAGGCATAAATATCATCTACTGTAAATATATTTAATGCTTTATAATCACCGCACAGTCTTGCTTTATCTTGTTCATAAGAAATTAGCACTGGTGATATTACACAATATTTTGGTGTAGTTTCAACCTTCTCAAGAATGATCATTTTTAATAACATCTTAATATTATCCTCTATGTCTTTCATCTTCATTGGTGAAGCAGGGTATGGTTTCTTTTTAAGACTAGCAGGAATATTATCCATATCACAGGTTAAACTAATCTTCATTTCATGATCTTTTACAAGGCCAAGTTCATTTGTACCATGTGAAAAAGCCATTGGAAATGCTTTAATTAATTCTAAAATATTATCTTTCTCAGCTTTACTTATTTGAGTGCCAAATGATGCTTTTGAAATTTCTGTTTCCAGAAGTTCCATCTCATTGGATTCTCTTCCTTTACACGGGGAATTTGTGACTGGCTCAATGTGTAAGACTGTGTTAAAAGAATTTATTTTAAATTTCCTTTTACCATTCATGCCAATTATAAAATTGTTATTAGCAGGGTCTAATTTCACACCAAATTTAGTCAGAATATCATTTCCAATGATAAAAGAGTTACTACAGTTAGTATTATCCATTACCACAAAGTCACAAGTTACCCTTAAATAACCATGTTGGTGTTTAAAGAAAACAGCAGCTTTGTATTTACCAATGGGATGTAGCACTAATCCAAAACCTCTCCAACTTTTACTTTGAAGTGGCTCAAGCTTAGACTTATATTCACTATCAATTTTGTGTAATGTATTACTGGAAACAACAGAACCAGCAGCTCCTGTGTCCAGTACTATATTAACATTTTCACCAGAAATGATAGCTGGAACCATGATAGGTGTCATTCTAAAGTTATCAGCTTGTATATCCTTAATGATTTCAGCATCCTCAAAATTCATTAAAGATTCAGTTGATTCCATATCTAATATTGGATTTTCAAAGATGGACAAATCATCTTCCAACATACAGACTTCATTTTCATCACTATATGAGATATTGCTGTCATAATCACTTGATTATTTACTTTTTTCAGTTTCAGATTCAGATTCACGTTGATTTTCAACAATATTTATGTTTTTCTCACATTTGTGACCTTTGACCCAAGGTTTGTTACACTTATAACAAGTATTTGTTTCATACTTTTTGGGTAATACAGGTGCAGTAGGTTTTTTCTGCTTCTCCTGAAGTGTTTTTGAATTCTGAGTTTTTACAGGTTCAACATTTTGTTTATAAGTGGAATACCTTGATTCATGCTTATGGTTTAATAATATTTCATTGAAAATATTAATAAAATCAGAATATTCAGTAACATTTAATGTTCTAGCTACAACAATGTCTCTGACAGATATAGGTAATTTATATATTATCTTATCTTTCCATAAGTTAAAATCCATATGAGGCTCAATGACTTTTAATATTTTGTTTAAATTCATTAAAAATACCATAGGTTTGTCACCATTCAACGGATTATACCTAGTCTTCTCATAAAGTCTCTGCTGAGTAAGCCTGAATTCAGAACCTCCAAATTGTTTTTTAATAAGTTGTTTCCATTCAGCCCAAGAGTAATCTTTACCCTCACTCAAGACAGCTTCAAACCATAATAAAGCAACATCCTTAAATAAAGAAATTAATTTTGATGTTATTTCTTCATCTGGTAACTTATATGAGAATTTCAAGTTGTCAATTCTTTGAATAAAATGTTGCCAATTAGAGCTGGCTTCCCCATCATAAGTTGGGTACTGATCTATCTTAGGCCAGTTTTTCTGATTGGATTTTATCTCACTAATCTTAGGTAAATTTAACAACTCATTCACTTTTGATAAATGGTCTTGTATATCCTCCTGCACGGATTTGTGACTTACATTTTCAGATTTGACACTACCACCAGATGGTTTCATTTGTGGTGGTATAGTGAATGAATGAGATTCACTTTTGCCAATGAAAGGATTATTATTATATTGATTATACTTATGATTATCCTGATTCATTAGTAGATTGGCAGTTTCAATCTCAACTTTATTTAATCTTTGTAGCAACTCAGAGACACTTTGATTTGTCTGGGAAAAAGATAACTTTGCTCTTGATTCAGTTTTTAATAAATGTGTTTCATATAATTTTTCTAACTCACAGAATTTGTTTGAAATTTCATTATATTTATTACTCAATGAATCATATTTAAGAGTTAGAGACAAATGTTCTTTCTCTAATTCATTGTTACGTGTTGCTAATTGAGAAATGTTTAATGTCAAGGATGAAATTGTATCACTAGTGAGCTTAACTGTCTGTTCCTCACAATCAGTCATTCTATTCCACAATGCTGAAACAATTCTATGGACAGTTGGATTAATGTTAAAATATTCCATGCCTTCTTTTTCAATTCTCTCACTTTCCTGTGAACTTCTCAACTCACTAGTAGGTGGTTGCAACTGAGTGTTAACTGTATTATCATTATAAATAGTACTGTTATTGTGGACAAAAGACAATTCAGGTGTATCTACTCTAAAACCTAAATTTCTTAAATCCTCCTCTATTTTTTGCACAGATTTAACATCAATAGAATTAACTATATTGTAAGTATCAGTATTATTTTAAATCTGAGAGGGTAATCTACTTACCATGGGATGGTTTCCAGTCCTGATTTTTGGCGCTTTTTTCCTTTTTAAGGGTGAGCTGAGGAAGTCAGATGAGGTGGTGGATCCCTGTTGCAACTGTGGCTTGTCTACTTTTGATGAAACAAGTCCCATTTCCATTTGTGTACCAGGATTTTCTCCTGGAAGTGAGCTGACCCGCCTTGGATAGGGGGCTGCTGATTTGACTGACTGGGCTTGCCTCCCTTTAACTCTGCCAATGCCTGATTCATCTGCTGAAACCCTACCTTGAAATTGTTTTGCAATTGCTCTACCTCTTTGAACATGAGTGATTTTGATTCCTTCAATTTCAGAACCTGTTTGGCCAGGTGTGAAAGTTGATCCTGAAGAGGAGGAGACTTTTTTTTTATAGTTATCTTTTTTAAGAGGGTGTCCTTTTCCTCTATACTCATTCTTTCTTCCTGGGGGTATTGTTGACCCTCCATGGTGATGTCCTGGAAAGTTTTTGTTAGCTTTAGACCTGGTATTATAAGCAGGCTTTTCACTTACACTGTCCTGGGGAGCACTCATATTGTTACGAATGACAATATTTTACGTCTACAAAAGGAAAAAACTCTATGGAATTAGTAGAGAAAAGATATTAGCAATTATATCACTAATAAAAAAGCAATGGAGCTTACCCTAAATTTATATCTTTATTTATTTAAATAAATTATAAGAAAAATTAGAAAAAATCTGTGAAAAACATAATAATAAGTTTAAATAGACCTCTATAAGGGTGAATAAGTAGCTTACCAAGCTTTAAACAAATACCAATTTAATTCGGTGTTATATTGGTGTCCAAATACCAAGTGAAATTGGGTTTATATTGGGTACAGTTACTACTGTAAATACCTAATTTTTATGATAAAAAATTAGTACAATTATTTTAAGGGTTTTTTTCCGCAATTAATGAGTTATAATGACCCACTAATATGCAGCAGACCCAAATATTTGGTTATTTTGAGCTGTACTAAGGTAAAAATCACGCCCCAACGCTTATACCAAATAATAAGTAAAATATAAGGAAAGACCCCCCAATTGTCAGTATAGTCTAGTATATAAGTATGATATAATAGTGTTTATTTATGGTCCTACTACTTATTGATAAATGATTTAGTGATTAAACCTCAGGGGAAGACTAATAAAATAGTTATACTCAAATAAAACTCACAATACTTGGATTTAAATGTGTGCTAGTGGTGGAAAATAGATGAATAAAATATTGTTATAGCTTATATAAAGATAATATCAATTTATAATGGCTTTATAATATATTTCTAAATGTTAATAATTGTATATCAGTGTTTTTTGGAGTTGTAGGAATTGAATGATGATAAATAACTGTCAAAATCCCTCCTTACTTATACCCAAATCCACTGGAGTGCACAGACCTTCAATCCAGATGATGTCACTGCTATCCCCGGAAATTACAGCACTTTGAGGGCCCATCACCTCCCCATGGCGTCCTCTTCAAGCAGTTTCAACACCCAGACCTCCAGTAAGGACCCTCCATCACTATTAATAATAACACAGATCCATACCATAAATAGAAAATCCAGATAAAAGCGGATACCATAAAGAAACAGGTAAAATAAACAATCAAAAAGAGATTTAATGAAACCAAAAGCATATAAAGGAAACAAATAAAATGTCCAAGCCCCCAATAACATCCCCAAGCATCCACATTAACCCAGAAACATCCTTCCAACCCATAAATCCGTGAATAACGATCCAAGGAAGTAATTTTAGTTGTCCAAACTGGGTATATGCGCCTGATATAGGTGTCTATGCTTCTGTAGGCGTTGTGAGTCCACTGATTTCGTCCATATGACCTAAAATAAGCAGAAAAACAAAGGTTATAGGCTATTAAGGGGCTAAAACCCACTTATATACCTAAATATACATAATATACTGCATATTTCACTGAATATGAGATTTATGTATACATATAAGCTTATGTATGTCAATAATTACTTCATATCACTTAAGATAAGTATATTATGACTCCATTAACATCTTAATAAGTATTATTAGGCCATGGATAAGCTATTTAAACTATTATAAGTTATATAATAGAATAATAATTATATATATATATAATAAAATAATATATATTATTATTTTAACCTTATTTTTAAGATATAAGATTAATCTAGTTAAGGTTATCTTATTTTAAGCATAAGAAATACTCAGTCCTAAGGATATTTAGGCAGACAATCACCATCTTCTAAAATTAATGACTCCAATGCCTCCCAGAAGCTGAATTTTTCACCACAGTCCTCTGAACCTCTCCATCCAACAGAATTCCCTCTCCAAACCCCACATCACTATCCATCATACCATCCAAATATTCCAGAATAACCTCATCAAAAAATCCATAGCAGGAATCCTGCTTTCTCCATTTGGAAGGTATTTCATCAAATAAAACTTGAAATGGATATCCAGAACCTCATCCCCAATATCCCTATCCATTGCACTATAAAATAAATGCTTGGCCCCATCTTTATGTGTTAATACATTATTATACACAAGATAATCCAGAGCCTCCCCAAATTACCCCATAAATTCCCCATACTTAGAAGGTGAAGTTACATCACCTTCCAATTCCCATTTCCTGGATATCCCATGAAGATCCTCCATTGAGAAAGAAGTAGGCCACCTTTTTACCACCTCCATCCTCGACTTCCCCCAATCCCGACTCCTATATCCTACAAAACCAGATACTTCCTTTTCCACTCCCCTATCATCAATGAAAAAGATCAATTTCCTAACCATATCTAACAGTGAGGCCCCATAAATCTCAGCAGCAACCTCAAACCAAGCCAAAAATCCCTTTTCATACTACCCCCAAAACCTTGACCCATCCCAAGACTCTATCCTAAATATCCTAGAAATTCCCAATTACAACCTACAATATCCAGCAAAGATATCAAATGCCCCCAATAGCCATAGAGACCTAGTAAGGACAAAATCTAACAGAATAGAAGACCCCTAGACCAACCAGAAAGACATATTTCACCAAAATCCAAAATTACAGAGTTCCAAAAAAAACCACCCACCAAGGGCCAGCTAAAGACAAAAAAGATTCCAAATAAATAGCAGGTCCTACCCCACATTGTGCCCCGTAAATGTAGAAAATCCTATAGTGCTAGCTACAGGCCTTCACCAATGGAGTTGGAGAAAAACCAGAGAGAAAATGCCCTGTCGCTTTAAAAAAATAGAGTTAGATTTACTTTCTAAAGTAAATTGAGCCTTGTTTTGTAAAACCCCTTTCCAACACACTTGACTGCTTGATCAGCACGGAAAGTAGTAACCAGACAGACTACCAGACCAAAGAGCTTAAATGTAGACCAATGTCCACACAAAAGAAAGCAATGATACTTGATGTAGGTTGAAAAGCCACACCAGAGACAGAAATAATACCTGATATAGCTTACAAGACTATACCAGAGAAAACAGTGACAAGAGTTGAGGTCAAGTAAGAGCTAACCTTTTCTCAAAACAGCCAAACAATGCCACCAACACACACAAAAGAGTGAAGCACAGAAAATCCAGGTGTACCAGATGTTTGATGATAAAATAGAATGTCCTTAAAGTTTCTTAAATATCTCACACACAGATCACCCTGAATTTTTCCCAGCCAAATCCAACTCTCCCACTTCTCTACATGCATATAAACACCTCTAGAGAATTCCACATGTGCAGGCTGGAGGGCCTCATTTAGGCCCTTAAATTCCCAAAAAACCCATAAACACTTTCCAAAACAACAAACAACAGTTACTACACATAACAACAAACTAATCACACATAACACATACCAAAATGATGAGAAAAAAAAGGTTATTAAGCTGAGACATAATAAGTGTCAGTGTGTGCTAGTATTTAAGTATGATTTAATAGTAAATATTAATGGTCCTACTGCTTATTGTTAAATGATTTAGTGATTAATCCTCAGGGTAAGACTAATAAAATAGTTATTCTCAATATAAACTCACAATACTTGGATTATATGTGTGCTAGTGGTGGAAAATAGAATAATAAAATATAGTTATAGCTTATATGAAGATAATATAAATTTATAAATGCTTTATAATATATTTATATATGATAATAATTGTGTTGTGATGTTTGTTTAATGTGTAGTAGGTAAGTGACTTCCAATAACCTGTCAAAATCCTCCCTTACTTATACCAAAATCCACTGGAGTGGGCAGACCTTCAATCCAGATGATTTCACTTCTATCTTCGGCAATTACAGAACTGTGAGGGCCCATAACCTCCCCATGGCATCCACTTCAAGCAGTTTCAACACCCAGACTTCCAGTAAAGACCCTCCATCACAATTAATGATACCACAGACCCATACCATAAATAGAATAAACAGATAAAAGCAGATACCATAAAGAAACAGGTAAAATAACTTATCCAAAGAGTATGAAATGAAACTTAAAGCATATAAAGGAAACAAATTAACTGTCTATAATCCAGAAGATCCTCTAGAATAGAGTCCATAATGTTGAAATTAATATCCTCCTCCAAGCATTCATGCTCTGAACTTAAAGGAGCACCCAGAAAATGATCTTCCTCTAAGAGCAATAGATCCAACACAGGATCTTGCTGACCATCAAAAAATCCAAGAGACACATCCTTCTGCAAACAGGCATTATCCACAGCAGATTCTTTCCCAATATCACAAAACACCTGAACATGAGCATCCATGTTTTCCTCCACACATAATCAACCCAACTCTGAGGAAACACACGGATCCTCTAGTGCATACATCTCCAAAACATCCAGTGAAACGCATTCCTGAGTTCCCATGGTATCCTCTGGAAAAGAAAAATAAACAGAACCTTAAGTTTCCACCACAGTCTTCTGAACCTCTCTTTCCAACAGTTTCTCCTCTCAAGATTCCACATCCCTCTCCTTCATACCATCCAAATATCCTAAAATAAAATCTTTATAACAGCCATAGAAGGAATTCTATTTTCCCCACTTGGAAGAGTCTTCATCAATTCAGCCTTATAAAGAATCTCCATAAGCTCCACCTTTACATCCCTACCAGTGGAACTCCAAAATACATATTTGGCCCCATCTTCATGTGGTAATATATCATTATATACCAGATAATCCAGAGCCTCACAAAACTCCTCCATAAATTCCCCATACTGAGAAAGAGAAGTTACACCACCTTTCAATTCCCACTTCCTAGCAATCCCATGAAGATCCACCATTGAGAAAGTAAAAGGTCACTTTTTAACCATTTCAATCTGAAACTTCCCCCAGTCCTGACTCCTATATCCTGCCATACCAGAAACTTCCTTCTCCACATCCCTATTACCAATGAAAAAGATTACTTTCCTAACCATTTCCAACAGTGAGGCCCCATCAATCTCAGAAGCAACCTCAAACCTAGCCAAAAACCCCTTTTCATCATCCCCCCAAAACCTTAAGCCATCCCAAGACTGAATCCCAACCATCCTAGCAAATCCAAGTTACAGCCTCCAAACTCCACCAAAGATAGCCAAGTCCCCCCAATAGCCTTAATAGCCTAGGAGGGGCCAAATCCAACAGAAAAGAAGACCCCTAGACCAACCACAAAGAGATATAGCACCAAATCCAAAATCCACCAAATGAGATCCACCAAAGAGAGAAGCCTAGATCAACAGAGATTCTAAAAAGCCAACAGATTTACCCCCACGTTTGGCGCCAGAAATGTAGACAATCCTATTGTACTAGCTATAGGCCTTGACCAAGGGAGTTGGAGAAAACCCAGAGAGGAAATCCCCTGTCCCTTTAGAAAAATAAGTGAGATTTACCTGTTGCAGCAAATTGGAGATCTGTTTGCTAGACCCTCTAATTAAACACTGTTGACCTTTTTAAAATTGAAAGGTAATAGTCCCAGACAGACTACCAGAAAGAGTTGAAATGAACAGTAATATATTCCAACACAACACCAGCCAATGAGACAGTGAGGAACAGAGAGGTGATTAGTAAAGAGATAAGATGATTCCCAAAAATTCTTCCCACACACACATCATACAGCTATGCACAGACCTTCCCAGCCTAATCCCTGCTAAAAAAAGCTCTCCCACCTTTCTACATGCATAAAAAATTCCTCTAAAGGCTTCCATGCACACAGGCAGGCAGGCTGCCCAATGTAGGGACAGCCACTTAAAGGTGGGCAGGCTGCCCAAAGTAGGGATGGCCTCTTAGAGGTGGGGGGACTGCCTGATGTAGGGACGGCTGCTTTTAGGCCCTTAAACTCTCAAAAACACCCAAAATCCCCCTCTAAAACAACAAAACAACAGTAACTACATGTAGAAACAAAAAAAAACCAATAAAAACACCATGAACTTAACTATACCCTACATTCCAATTACCTACAAGTATGCACCCCAAAGGCCTACCCAGGTTTGGATCACCACACCGTGATCTCTTCTTGATGAGAGATTGCAAAATTAGAGCATTCATCCACTTCTACCCCAAAAATGATGGTACTCACACTTATCTATTTCAATTAATTCACCAGAAGCTGACCTTTTTATTTTCCTCTTATTTTTTCAAGAACAATACTGACACATTGTGGTAATACCAAGTCTTGTTTCCCAGCCATCATCTCCTGGAGATGCCAGTCTTAAATGAAGCCTACTAATATTTTCACTAGTAATCTCTAAACTAATTCCCATACCACTCTGGTAACCTATACTTTCTTCAACATCCATTAAAAAGGGCACACCAAGAACCATTTTTATTGATCCTTGGGCAACATAGAAGTGCACTCTTCCAACAGATCCACCAATACATAACTTAACATGCTCTGCTGTACCCATAAGTTCAGCAGCATGACCACATATGCCTCTTAAATTACCACCAGTACCAGATATAATTTTCAAGGATATAATATTTGCTTGCTCTAAAGAAATTAAATTGATTTGTGACCCAGAATCCACCAGAGACTTTACCTCTTTACCATTTAACAATACCATTACTTACCTTAAAAGAGCAGAAAAATGAGTTTCTGTTTCCTCTACAAACTTTTCAACATTTCACATATACACTCCACTTCTCCAACTGATATCTTTTCCTTTTCAGATGCTTCTTTTGCTTCTCTGCAAGGGCAGGGCTAATCACAAATAATTCACCTAATGATAAAGGGATGTGGAGTTGATTCACTCTACCAAAAACCATCTCCATATAATTTTCTTGACCAGATACTAATGGCCTTTCATATTGAACTTTAGCTTTAACAAACTTGACCCTGGGCACATCTTGAGGACCTACATTGCCTTCTTCACCCCCCATAAAAAAATCTTCATCTACCATAACCCTAGCTCCATCAAATGTTTTTCTCACCAATATAGATCCATCCCTGGTTCTCCTTACCCCTTTCATAGGAGTAGGACTATAAAAACTTGGTCTGGGAAGAGATTCTATTGGTAAATCCTCCTCAGAATCAAATTCTTCATCCAAAGGAATTGTCTCACTATTTAAATCAAATTTTCCATATCTGAGAGGCCTCATATCTGCCATTCCCTTCTGCATTCTATAAATTTTTCCTTTGGTGTAAGGTTTCTTTTCAATCTTCTTAATTTCTGCCTTTCCCGGTTTAGCCATAATTTGGATCTTAATACTAATTTCAGCTTTATTAGAAGCTGCTCTTCTATCAGAATCAACATCATATTCACCAGTCATACAATTGCTATCAACCCTAGCAACTTTTCCCAACTCTAATCCACCATATGAAGTTGTAAAAGTGGCTTTACTGACCTATTTTTCTTTACCCTTATCTAATTTTCCACCATCAGTTCCACCATTTTTTTACCACCTTTAGCATTATCATCATCATCAAAATTTAATGCTTCAAATCTAGCTCTCCTTTCAGGAATTAAATTCCTCACAACTAAATCTAAAGGTGCTTTCCCATCACTGGGTGTGATGAAAGATACATCAGGGAGTTTTTAAACCTTTCCATCAAATTTTACTGTACCAGCCTGCAAGTCCTTATCCAAAAAATAAAAATCTGCTGCCTTGTGCCCCCTCCTATTGCAATAGGAGCACAAACTAGGCTTGCCATAACCACCTCTATAACCATTTCAACCATTCCCATTCTCATTACTACAACCATAAACATTTCTATTAAACCCATAGTTTTTCCTCTCATAACCCCTAGATTGATAAGAAGAAGAAGTATAAGATAAAGCCACAGGTGCTCTGTTTCCCTTCTTAGTTTTTTGAGCTTCTTAGTTAATTCAGATAAATAATCCACTATTTTATTATCAACATCCCCTTTAACCTTAGCAAAACGCTGACCTAACTGAGCCTTGACCATAATATCATTATTTTCTGAAAAAAATTCACTAACCTTGCTAACATATTGGATAAAAGAATCTTGATCCTTGTCCAAAGCCATTAATTTTAAATACTCCTGAATACTGTTGTTGATGACCTCTAAAGCTGATAGTTTCTGCTCTCCATTCTGAATTTACTTCATCTTGTTGTTTCTAGACAGCTCCTTCAATACCTCCATCCTGATCTTCCTACTAAATGCTGACCAAAACAAAACCTTTGCCTGATTTTCATGGCCAATCTCCTCCATCAGAATCAGATAATCCACCACTTCAGTAAACTGCCTACATAGCTTCTTGAAGTCCACCATATTAGAAACACCACTTTTGGCTTTCCATTGACTGAGAATATTGTTGATTTCCACCATAGTATACTTGACTCCCAATATATCAACCATCTATTTTGACAATTTTAACCAGTCCCACTTCTTATAACCTTCCATCTAAATAACCTCCAATTCCACCTCTCTATCAACAATAAAGAACCTTACCTACTTCACCATGTCAAAATTTGAAGCCCCACCAACAGCAGCAGAAGCTTCATATTGATTTAAAAACCATTTAACTTCTTCTCCATTAAACTTGGGCCCATCCCAAGAAACAAAATTTAATGAAGCTCGAAAAGGAAGAGAAACACCAGATACAGAAGTAGAAGACATTCCAAAGATATATAAGATAAAACCATTAAAATAAGATAAGTGTTCTTAAAATAAGCCTCTTTCAGGTTAAGATAGTTCAAACATCAAGTAAGATCAATTAAAAAACCAGAAAATTTGAACACCACATTGGGAGCCACAAATGTAGAAAGACTCTTAAAGTCACCTTTCTGTAAGAAGAATCCAAGGGACTTGGATAAACAGAAGGAAACCCTATCCCTTTAAGTAAATAAAGAGTTCTTGATTATCTAAGCCATAATCTCTACTTGATAAGAAATACCCAATAAACTATTTTTATTAACAGTTTGGAGATGTAAAATCTGTTTTCTTTATAATGAGGTTGAAAAACAAAACTGTGAAGTTGTATCAAGAAAAAATATAAATCATTGAATAATATATTTTTATGAGATTTAGTTGTTAAAATCTAATCCCTGGTGATGAGATCTTTAAAATGGTACCCTATAAGTGAATATTAATGATGATGAGTGAATTAAATATATTGTTATGTAAAAGTGTTATATTTATAAGGGTAATAAAAATTTTAAAATTTGTTATGAAAAATATTTAATATTTTTTAAAAATTATGTTGTTGTTGGTTGTTGTATGATGTTTTTTCTTTTTATCTAATTTTGAGTCTACAGGCTTTAAATTCATAGTATGTCATGTGCCCTACTTTCCCTAACCAGAGCATTCCTCAGCTTGTCTGGAGATCTCTTGAGTTTGTACAAAGCTTGTCTGGAGTATTACAGAGCTTTTACAGATTTCAAGATACTCAATTAGAACATTTAAAATATTAATAAAAAGTCTAGAAAAATTAAAGATGATAGATCTACTTCCCCTTTGCATTCGATTCCAATGACTTTAGCCTGTGTAGCCCTATTCACCTAGTAAAAAATTATCAAACTTAAGAAAATTTTGAAAAATAAAAAATTCTTTTATAAACTTATTAAAAATAGTAGAAAAAAAGTAAAAATTCTAGAAAATTCCCAAAGGTTCTTGAGACTCCTGAATTTAATTTCCATGCATTTTTAGACCTATACTTTCATTTTTTGCCCATTAACTGTTTGTTAAATCTTGTCCCATAAAATCAACCCTTTTTATCCACTTTCAATACTTAATTTATTAAATATAACCAATTTAAAATTAGATTTGACTTTCCAATCTCAACAATAATTCACTTAAAATCCTTCATAATAAGCTTGAGTGCCATAATATACTTTTGACTACCACAATGCAACTTCATTTCAGCTTCCAATGCAATCTCTACTGCCTCCAATCCTGGATACTTATATTCACAATTTTTCTTTAAGACCAACTTCACTTTGTTATGAAGAAGCCACATCTCTCAGTCTTTAAAATCAGGTGCTATAACCTCACAAAACCAAGGTAATTATGCACTATTGTCACTGAAATCTTCATTAGTGAACAAATAATTCACTACTTGATTGAGCTCCTGTCAAAAATTTATAAAGTCCTTAGGGTCTCTGATACCCCCTTTTTCCTTAACCCTATTCACCAAGACATCAAGGTCCTTGATTGTATACCTCCTCTCTTCAGTAAATTTATGACATCTTTCCAACATCTGCCCTTTTAGCACCATTTAATTACATATCTTGTGACCATCCAGATTCTCTAGATCATCTTTCCATTCATTCAAAATAAAAAATAACACTTGGTGCACCATATCATAATATGAGGCTCTATGAACCTCAGAATCTTGTTCAAAACTCATCAAAAACTTTTTAGTATTGATTCCCATAAATGGAATCTTTCATATTTACACCTAATAATTGTTAAAACCGTAGGCACTATCAATTCTGTGGAGTTAGGAAATTTTTTTCTCTCCAAGTAGCTTTAGAGGTATTCTCTGTAAATTCCATACTACCTTTTTTAACAAAAAAAAACTTTAAAAAAAAGCACTAAAAATTTATACTGACTATATTCTTTCAATACATCCCTATGCTATCCTCTGATAATGGCTCAATACACTTTTTGTAGACCCTATTACTCTTCCTCAAAGTTCCTGATTGATTACTTCCTCTCAACAAAACTCTTGAAAATAAAGAATAATAACCATACTTTCAATCTGGCTGCCACTGTTGGGACACCAAATGTAAAAAGACAATTTCAATAATACTAAGCTATAGACACAATCCAAGATGAGTTGGTTCTCCTTTTCAAAAAATATTTATAAAAAGAAGCGCCTTCCACTCTAATTTTCAAAAGACAGTGAAAGTATGATTTGTAAGTGTGGTTATATATTTATAACTAAAGAGAAGAAATTATAAAGAATTTTTTATGATATTTAAAGAAAAGGGCACAGGGGAAAAAAAGTTAACTAGACATCCAGTTTAATTTTGTAACCCTATTCCATTCATGGGTACATTTCTGTGACAAAACATGGAATGCCACTTTTTGGGCCAAGGTCATGACTCTTGAAGTAACTTTTTCAGAGTCCTTGATTATTTTTTTGTCTGATGTTGACATCCCCCTTTGTTACTCCTCCTACCCCTTCCTCTTTTATCCTCCTTCTCTTCAATATTCATGTGTGATTATTTTTTTAATTTTTTTGCTTTTATCATGAATTCTTGGTTTTACCCTCTTCATTAGATAAATTTCTTAGTCTGATATACTATATTTTTTTCCTGTTTTTTTCTCTTATTACCTACTTTCTCATGCTATTATGTCTCTGCCTCACACAATTCATATTTGTTTTTAAAGCTCCTTCAGTTATAAATTGAGGATTTAGGTAGGTAGCAATTTTTGTAAGTTTCATAAATTGTAAGAAATAAATTATTATAAAAAAATTTATTTTCTTTTATATTCAAAAGCTACTTAATACATTTACTGGTGTATCTATTTGTATATATATACACATTAAGAAGAAAATATATATAGTTCTGTTTAATTGGGATGATAAGGATGATGATTAAACAATAGTAAAATAACTAATTTATATTGAAAGATTTAAATTAGGGGGATCTATCTTTGTAGTTCTTTTGTTAATGCATTAATGAATGTATTTTATTGAATAAAATCTCTACTCTTTAATATATATACACATACATTTGGGTATCATTATCCTTACATTAAATAAATAATTATTTTTTAAACATAAGATAACTTACTACTAAATATTTAAAGCAGTGGTGGTGGTGAGAGGAAGATGAAAAGGAGGTCCGGGCAGTAGTGGAAAAAGGAGTTGGGGATGGTGGAAAGAAGACAGGGATATGATGGTAGTGGTGGTGGTGGTGGTGGAAAGATGAGAATAAAGGGGAGGAGGAGGTTTTAGTGGTGGTGGTGAGAGGAGGAGGTGATGTTGGTGGTGGAGGCGGCTTTGAGAGATAGCAAATGTAAGTTAGAGAGAGAAAAATGTGGGGCCATAGCTTTCATCTCAAATGAAGGTAATAGGGGCAACATGCATCATCCATGCCCCTTGCTGATTACCATCAAGTAAATTACTTTCTAGAACACATATTTAAAAGTGTGATTGAAAATAAAAAGTTGGCCAGTGATGGGTATTGAGAGGGACACCAGCATTTGAATAAAAATCAGGAATGGGAAGAAGCAAGAAACATTTAATGAGGAGTTTATGAGAGGGTGTGAAATGTGGAGTAAGAATGGGAGGAAAGGCAGATATGAGGTTAAAAATTTACTGTGGGTAAGGCAGTGGGGGAAAAGGCACCAGGAGAAGGGACTCCAACATCAGAAAATAAAATATGAGCACAAAAAGGGTTTCTCTGAATGTGTTAGAACAGGTTTACTCCATAAAACAGACCAAGAAGTGTACCCTGTGACCAAAAACTGAACTCAACATCTAGTTCAGGGGTTTTTCCCCCTGTAGGGTAATATATTTTAATATAAGTAATCTATCTGTTAGCTAGGCCCAATTGTTTTGATGATTATTAAAATCAGGTTTTTAATAGCTTTTTCATCATTTAAGAACTCTGAAATTTTCTCAATATATCCACTCAAGTCTTCTTTCAAAAAATTCTGAAATGTTCCTCTTGAAATTTTTTATCTGAAACATTATCAAATGGCAATTCTTTTTCTTTTCCTTTTGAAGATTTCCTTTAGATATTTTAATATTTTTTTTATTAAATTTATAAGATAAAGTTACATTGTTTTCTTCTAATTTCAATATTTTATTTCTCAATTATTGCATTTCAGATAATGTTTCATTCATATTATGAATTGATAAATTGCTTCTGTTTTCATTTAATAATAACTTTTCAGAGATAGAAGCCATTTCCAACTTAAAAGTACTTATTGCTTTTTTCATATTAAGAATTTTATCTTTTAAAGATTGCTTTTCATTTTTTAAAAGTATAAACTGTTAAACCATATCATCAACAGCTTTTTTAATCTTATGATAGACTTTACTTCTTGAAATTTCAATAACATTATCAGTTATTTCAATACTTAATTCATGAGAAATTGAAAATTGATTTAATCTCTTATCAAATTCATGAATTTAATTATTCATTCTAAGGTTCATTATCCAATTTACATCTAACTGATTGTTTTCAAGTTTTGTATAAGAATCATTTATAATTTTAGATATCTCTCCAAGGCCTTTAAAATCAATACTAGTGTCTTAATTTGATAATAAAGAAACATAATTATTTAAAGATAAAGAAAATCCATCATTGAAAATAGTTACAACTTGAGCTTCTGATGATTTTATATCATATTTAATTTTTTCCTCCTCCAAATCACTCTCACCTATATAAACTTTATCAGTATTAATAACTGTTAATTTATTTGGTGGGGTATTTACCAAGGATATAGAGGCATACTTCCTTTTTGTTTTTTCTTTCCTTTTTAGGGATGGGTTTGGCTCACTTCTGGTGGATGAGTCTGTGAAGAACCTAGTTGAGGAACCTGTCTTACCTGGATTTGATTTCGGATTCTGTCCCAATTTGTATTTATCCATTTCCATTTCCACTTTTCCACTGTCATCATGTCTGATGGTGGGGAATCTTCTTGATGAGTAGAGGGATTTGATTTTTTGGTTAGAGCTTTATTTTTCTTGCTGAAATATATCTCCCATTGGTTCATTATTTTCATGACTTTTTCTTCCAAAATCTCCAGCCTTGCTTTCAATTTTGTCCACTATTTCTTGTGATTGTTCACCACTGAGCAAAGGTTTGTTTATATTTTCTTGGTCCATCATTTTTTTGATTTTCAAACCTGGTGAGAGGTTTTCTACTATCCTTAGTGAGTTATTTTTATCTGAGGGTTTGGCCTCTTTCATGACTATGTCATATTTTATATTTTCTTTGATATTATTCTTAAAATAAGATATACTAGCTTATGAGCTTAAAACACTTTCCTTATCTGCACACATTTTACAGATAGTAAGATTGAATTAAAAAATTAAATCTAAAAAAAAAATTAGTTTTAAAATATAATTTTTAAATTATAAAAAATTTTCTCACAAAATAATATAATTAATTTTTTTATTTTAAGTAATTTTAAATAATTAAATTTCCTTGTTAATTCTAATTGTCTTAATAGACCTGAAAAATTTGGTACTCTATTTAATTAATTATTGAGCTCTGAAAAATAAATAATTTTTATTTAAAATATTATTTATATATATTTATATTTTCAAATATTAATATATATATAAAAAAACTATTATAAATAAATATATATTTTAAATAAAAAATTATCTTGTCAGTGATTCTAGATACTAAAATTACTCTTTCAACATAAAGGTTGAAAAAATTAAGTTGTTATATAAATTACTCACTACTATAGTAGTCCTTAAAGTTTAAAATATTTTGTAGTATATATTTCAAAAGCAAAAATACATGGTTCAATCCTCTCCTGTGACCAGTTTTAATATTTGAATTGGTAACCTTAAACTAGTTAGTTAAGTGAAATTGATGTTTTTCATTGTAGACAATTCTATAGTACTAGCTATAGGCCTTGTCCAAGGGAGTTGGAGAAACCCCAGAGAGAAAATCCCCTGTCCCTTTAGAAAAAAAATTGAGGTTTACCTGCTACAGTAAATTGGTTCCTGTTAGCTAAAGCCCCTTTTCCAAAACACTTGACTGCCTGATCAGCCAAGAAAGTAGTCTCCTGAAAAACTAACAAACCAATGAACTGAAATTTAGACCAATGTCCACACCAGAGAAAGAAATGATACTTGATGTAGGTTGCAAATCAACACCAGAGACAGCAATAATACATGATATAGCTTGCAAGACTATACCAGAGAAACCAGTTGCCAAGTTAAGTTAAATGAAGAACTCACTTTGCAACAAACACAGCCAATTGTGTCAAAAAACAGTGAAAAATGAGTGAGGAGAAGGATATTACCTCTGGATGGTTTTATGATAATTAAAGTTTCCACAAACTTCCTTATTCACTATATACACACAGACCACTATCTAAGAGCCCATGCACACCAATGAATTTGGCGTTTCTGAGTGCCAAATTGCATAAAACCCCTCTAGAAACACTTCCCAGCCTTCTAGCACCAAGGCAGGCAGTCTTCCCAATATCAGGAGGCCTGCCTGATGCTGCTGGACCACCCTGAAGCCAGAAAACCACCAAAAACCTCCAAAAATACTTAAAATACTTAGAAAAATCTACTACGACTACTAAAACCTTTAAAACACATAATTAGGCTATAACAACATTTTGAAATGAAATGTAAAGAAAAATTAGCCCATTCTAATTCTACTAAGCAATTAACCCTAAGACTTAATGTTAGCCCTTAAAACGCAAAAACCAAAATTAAACAGATATCCTTTAAATGAAAAATGAGAAATAATCCCTTAATACTTAGAATATGAAAAATGTCAACAAGACATAAAATATAGAGAAAACCTGGGGCTATCCAATGATAATATCCACATCTCAGAAGTCCCAATTTTTGCCAAATAATTCCATAAAAACACCCAATTATCAAACAATGCCATTTAAGACATATCAAAACAACACCAAATAAACCAACAAAGGGCTCTGCCAATGTTGGAAGAATACATCCTCCCTCCAATAGAGAATTTCCACATTATCCTTCATCACAACCACCATGTTCAGCTTTCTTTCCAAATCTGCTACTGACGTGGGTCCTTGCCAATACTGCATTGACAAAAATCTCATCTGTACCATCACACCACTGGCTAATCCCTACAGAACCACCTGTGATGCCTGTAACTCTAGGAAGAAGACTTGTTTCAGACCTGTTCCATTGTCCTCTTCAATATCTTCTCTTCCCCCACAACCTGATCCACCTTCTACCAGCACCAAAAGAACCAGACCATCCATCCTCATCCCCAGACTGGTCAACAAATTACACCCTTCAAAAAAGAGTGCCAACCCCGCTACAACTACCGCTCTACCATTCCTTGTCCATCTGATGGTAAGCCCAATACTTCTTCATACTGAAATTCAATCTGAAATATTTCCAGTTAATTTCCATCCTGACAGTGATGATGACAATGTGGGAACCATTGAAGAACCCCCACCTAATCCATTGCCCACAATCAAAGACAAATTCCAACAAATTCTTCTCAACAGAAGCATTGCATTCTAAATTACTTTTAATCCACTCCTGCCAAGAATCCACAGGACCTTGAAAAAAGGAAGAACCTCATTCACCAGTTCAAAGCTAATGTTGAACATTTTGTTACATCTCTTGATTCTTTTCTTTAATTGTTTCTTTCCTGAAAATCTTGATTTAGAAATTAAAAATAAAAAAATTTCCACAGTTTAAAGTCTTGGGGGACTAATCCTCAGTTTCAAGTCTTGGGGGACCTACAGCCCTCATTTTTAAGTCTTGGGGGACTCAAAACCCTTCAGTTTATAGTTTTGGGGGACTCGAAACCTATATCAAAAGACAGAACCAGAGATCAAAACATTAAAGGACCAAAGAAACAAACTAACACTCTGGGGTACCTGCTCTACAGAGCAGCCAGCTCATCAGTTACCCCCACACTTGCCTTAACAACATTCAGAGACTCCCCCTTGGATGCCCTCTGCCAGAATTACACCAACTCCCATTATCAGTTTACATTCCTGAAGGACTCAACCATTAAACCATCCTCAGTTTATAGTCTTGGGGGACTATACCATTTCTCAGTTTAAAGTCTTGATGGACTGACCATGGTGTTCAATTTAAAATCTTGACGGACTTTTCCAGTGTTCATTTTAAAGTCTTGACGGACTAAAAGATCCGCAGTAGTAACAAAAAAAATCTTGAAGCAATCTTAAAAAAACCAGCCAGTTTTAAGTCTTGGAGGACTACCAGTGTTCAGTTTAAATTCTTGACAGTTTATTCCACTGTTCAGTTTAAAGTCTTGATGGACTATACACATTTTACATAAACAAAAGGCGGAGCCACCTCCATGCACAATGCTCCGCAGCCAACCTGCTGAACTTCCACTCTTTCTTCATCATCTACACATCACTAAAAAAAATTTCTTTCATCTCTTTTCTCTTCATTATTGTTCCTTCTCAGATCATGGCCGGATTCCAAGATTTTAACGCATTGGATCTTCCCTGTTTCACTGCTCCAAAGGACTATGCTTTTAAACAGTGCATTCAAATGTGCAGGCCTTGTACTTTCACTCTTCCTACTCCTCAGGCCAAATTCTATAACAGAGCCTGTGATTCTTGTAACTCTAAAAAGAAAAGATGTGAAAGAGACCCCAACTATCCAATACCTCTGCCTTTGCCTTCACATAAATATATTTCCAGATCTCCTACCAGGTCACCAGAACTTGGACCTGCTTCCACTTCTTTATTTTCCACACCTTCCAGAAGATCACACTGTTCTATTTCCAAAATACTCCCTAAAAAACCTGCTTTATCTTCTCAATTATATGCTTCTACCTCAGAAAATTTAGCCATAACAGCTTCAAAATTAGCTCCCAGGCTGCAAGACCGTGTCCAGGTGGCCTGGCCGCCTTGCCAGAAAACAAAAATCAGGCTCAAAACTCCCAAATTCAGCCAGATAACAGCTAAAACCCACCATTTAACACCAACAACTCTATGCAACAACCTCCGTGTGCTCCCAGAGAAATGCGTACACACAAAATTTCTTCCTCAGACAATCCCAAAAGTTCCAAAATCTCTAGAAAGCCTGCTAGAGGATCTCCTGAAAATACCAGAGCACGCAATACTGCTCCCAAAAAAAAATCTCCTGTTCCAACAAGAAGAAATAACTAAACCTCTCCTCTGGACGCCAATTTTCCTCTAATATTTCCCTTTCTTCCAGATCTTCATCTAGAAGCTCCCAATCAGCTTCCAGGTCACCTTCTCCTGGTCCTTCCTACAACCAACCTGGTACTCCTCCACCAGTATCAAACCAACCTGCGCCAAGCAATAATATGAACAACAATAACAGCAGCCCTGCTGCTCCAACCAGGTCACAGGAATGCCCTTCTTCTCCTTAATCTTCTCAACAAAATTTAGAGGATGACCATGAGAATCCATACCTCAATCTGGCTGATCCTCCTTCAACATCCATTCAGAATTCTTCAACAGCTCAAATCCCGGCCACTTACAAATTTGATGAGCTCCCAATCTGTAAGTACCAAATTAATAAATCCAATTTCTTTAACAGAGAACAATTACTGATCCTAATTCTTCTGTTTAGTTGGAACCCTGACTCCTGAAACTACAATCGAGATTGGCCAACCTCTATATATTACCTTAATTCTGGATTACGCCAACATGAAACAACACCTAAGCATGATGTTTTCAAACATGCTTAAGGCCTTTGCTCTCCACCATCTGTTGAATGACTTTGAAAAGAATCTGAGGATACAGCTTCTTGATGACCACTGGAAGATGTCTAGAAAAATCAAGCACACCTTCCAACACTCTATCCCCGCTTCTTCTACTTCTTCCCAAAAATTAACTTCTAATCTGATCCCTGACCATTAAAATCCATATACTCTTTCCAGCCGCCTACATCACAAAGAACACAGTTCTTCCTCCAACCCTAACAAAAAGCAAAAACATCACCATAATCTGGACCAACTGCCAGAGGCTTCTTCTTACAGACATTAAAATAAAAAAGAAAGAAATTAATAAGTCACTAGATAGAGAGAACAATAATAATTAACAGATATATATATATATATATATTTGTTTTATTTTTATTTATTTTATTTTTTATTTATTTTTATTTTTTTTTATTTAAACTACTAACATAATTAAGAAAAAAAACTTGAAGGTAAATAGACTAAATTACCCCAAAATAAAAGAGCTGAGAAATTAAAATGAAATGAATAACAATAATAAAATGAGATAATTAATAATTAAAAATGGTATCCCCTATCAAATTGATGAGCTGATCCCCTGATACCTTAACCACACCCAAGTGAACCTTGATGTGGATACACTGTTAAATAATTTTAAGATGAATTGAAATAAAAAATAAAAATGAAATAAATAGAAATTGAGAGAATAATAAGAAAAAGAAAGAAAGTAGCATTGCCCAGCCAGTTGATGAGCCTTTCCCAACCAATGCTTGCCCACATCCAGGTGAACCTGATGTGGTGATGCCATGAAATATAATTGTTATTTCTTTTTTGCTTAAATATCCTAATAACCCCCATAAAAAATTAAAAGAAAAAAATGAAAAAAATGAAATAATCTAAAACTACCATCTAACACAACCGTATACACAAAAATTAAAGAAAAGAAAAAGAAAAGGTCTGGCTCCATAGAGAGTCCAGTTCAAAGAAATGATGACTGAGTGGGCTCCCTCCAATAAGTAAAAATGATGGGAGACCACCAGTGATCCAAAACCAAAACCAAAGAAGCCAGTCCTGTACCAGTAAGCCAGTTTAAAGTCATAGTGGAATTGAAGCCTGAATAACAAAAACCAGAACTAGGATTCAACTAGGACAAACAAAATACTTGAAAAAGACATTATGGGGTAACTGATCTACAGAGCAGCCAGCTCATCATTTACCCCCACACTTTCCAAAATAATATCTAGAAGCCCCCCCTGGGTATCTTCTAACAAAAACACAAAATCCAACACATTAAACCAAAAGTAATAAGCATGAAGAGTCTGGCACTTGAAGACCAAAGGATTTTCCAGTTTAAGGTCATAGAGGACTAAAACCTGTGAAGAGAAACCAATACTAGGGTTCAACCAAATTAAGAGAAGGGGTTGAAACAGACAATCTGGGGTAACTGTTGATAGAGCAGCCAGCCAATCAGTTAACCCCACACTTGCCAAAATAAAATCTAAAATCCCCACCCATTGGTACCATCTAACAAAAAAGTTTCCAATAAAACAGATGCACAGCATCACCACAATCTAAAATTAAAGAATGGTCCATAGTTTATCCTCATTGCGGGGTCAATCTTCTTCACTTCTAGTGCCTCTAGGGTAGAATCTCTTCACCTGATCTGCAGCCACTCTCTTCTTTAATACTGCACCATTTAACTCCTCCAGACACCTGAGATCTGACTCTGTAAGGTCCATTCCATCTTTCAGCAGACATCTGTCCCCACTAACTCTCCAAAATTCTATTATACACCAAAACCAAACAAACAGGTTTCAAGGGATTCCTGAGTCTATGAGTCAACTTCTTGTCTCAGTATCTGACTAATTTATTTCTTATCTTAATCATTCTAGAGTATTCCTTCTCTTGACATTCCTCTCTGAATTCCAACTGTTGCATCCTGGCACAGAGCAAATCTTCTGTTGAGCATACACCATCCTAATCAACTCCAAGATAAGAGACGGATTCTAAATCAACCTTTAGAACAGCTTTCTTCCCAAATATTAATTCACAAGGGGAATAGACAGTTGTCCTTTTCACAGTGACCCTATCAGCATATAACACTAAGGGTAAATAATGCCTCTACTTTTCAGCACTATCTCCACACATTTTCACCAAAGTATTTTTGATTACTTGATGGCCTCTTTCAACCATGCCTTCAGCTTCAGGATAATAAGGTGTAGCCACCATGAATTTAGAACCAATACTTGCCACAGCTTCTTTAAATTTGGATCCAAACTCTGGACCACCATCAAAAGTCACCAACTTCATCAACCCATACCTAGACACCCATTCCTTCTTCAAAATTTCTGCAACATGTTTGGCAGTATAATTCACCAGAGGCACCGCCTCAACCCAACCAGAAAAATCATCCCTGGAAACAATCAAGTATTTATAACTGCCCTCTTTGATATGGACAGCATCCAGACTAACTCTTCCAAACACAGTTTTTTCACCAGTAGCATGGCCAACCTCTTTAGGTTTCAAGTGACTTTTTCTTTGACATTCTTCACAAGATTGAACCCAACTCTGCACAGCCAACCTCATACCTGGCCACCTAAATCTATCTGCTACTCTTCTATAAGTCTCCCCAGAGCCTCTATGACCAAGTTCTTTATGCAAAGACTTCAAAAACAACTATTGACCCTTCTTCTGAGTCACCACCACTTGAGGATTTGGATGTCTCCCCCTCATCAACCTCCTTCCTGACACATAGAAGCCAGGACTCTTCTTCTTGATTGCCACCCAAGTATCATCATCACAAATATCTGGCCTCTCCAAGGTTAACATATATTCAACCATAATAAAATAAAACCCAATCTCACACCAGGTCTCATCTTCAAAATCCAACAAAACAACATCCAAGGGTACAACCCTATCATCAAAATCTCCAGTGTACACATAAGCAACACGACTGGCCCAACCAGGACACCAATCCCTAAACTTTGGCACATTCTTTCCCTTTCACTGAATCTTATGAGAATCCAGGTCAACAACAAAAACACCATTTTCCAATGTTGAGCCATCCCAAACAACAGCCCCATCTTCATCAACAAAAACATCCCAATCACCAGAATCAGGATCAGAATCATCCAGTTTAACCTCTTGGTGGAGGAGAGAACAATCATTGAGTTTAGCCTCTTGGGGGAGGAAAGAAAAATCTTCAGCACCCTTTGCACTGACCCTAACCACTGGAACATCTTCATCAAATTCTTCAGAATCAGAATCTTCATCTGTGGGTGGTCTTCTTGATAATTGATCTGGCATTGTAAAAGTCTTACCTGGCTTGTGCACCAGCTCAAAAGAAAAATGTTGAATAAATGCCACCCACCTAGTCATTGGAGCATTTTGGAAGACTAGGTGTGTTAATAATTTGAACCATAGATTTAGCATCCACCTGCAGCTCAAAATGCTGCCCCCCAAAAACAGTTTGTAGCTTCTTCTAAATTTTTGCTACACCACACAATTCCAACATTGGCTGAGAATACCTAGATTCCACCTCATTAAAAACTACAGACTCATATCTTACTGGCCTGACCTTACCAGCTTTATCTTCCTGATACAAAACAGCGCCAGCAGCAATATAACTTGAGTCTACTGCCAGATAAATTTTTCCAGCTTCCCTTCAATAATCCAACTTGTGAAGAATAATATCTTCACCTACCACCTTCTTCAACTTCTGAAAAGCCTCTTCACACTCATCAGTCCATTCCTATTCTGCATCTTTCCTGGTCAACCTTCTTAATGGTGAGGCCAACAAATAAAAATCCTTAATTAAAATCCTGACTTACACACAAACTCCCAAAATTCCCCTAACTTCAGTAGTATTTTTGGGCCCTGGTCATAACTGAATTTAATTAACATTCTTTTTTTCCATCATCCTTCCCTCCTTACATACAACATTACCCAGGATTTCCAGAGCAGGAAAACAACAAAACTTTGACCCAGAGATTGTCAATCCAGCCTCTCCAATTCTAAGCAATACTCTCTCTAGAGTAATTGCATATTCCCAAACAAATCTCCTTACACCTGTGTTCTCCTTCAGCACCTCATTTACATAATCAGTGGAGGGTCCTTTAATTCCACCATCATCAATAAAAATACCAGCATGAGTTGGAACCTCATCCTGTAAAATCCAAGCCATTTGAGCTTGAAATACTGCTACTGAGTTAGTCGCTCCTTGAGGCAACCTAGTAAGCTTTAATCTTCCCAGAGGAGTCTCAAACATTATTAGTGGCCGTGAATTGGTGTGAAGTTCCATTTCATCATAACCACCCATAATATCACCCAAACCATAATACACCCTTCCAGAAAAAGCTTCCACAAAGTCCTCTGCACTTTTTGGCATCCCCCCATTCTTGAGAGTGACTCTATTCAAGACCCTAAGATCATGCACCACCCTCAACTTCCCATTCTGTCTCTTAACACAGAAAACCGGACTTGAGTAACTGAAAGTTGATTTTTCATACAATCCTGTCCTGACTCTTTTCTTAACAATCTCCACAAAATCATCCCTAATAGCAGCTGGAATTGGACTAGGATTGATTTGCCAAGGCTCATGATAAACCACAGGAATCAAGTAAGTTTCCCCATAAGAGTGTTTCAACACACCCCATTCCTCTTCAACAAATGCCACCACTTTCTCCCTGTGCACAATAACGAGCAACAAAAACTTCTTTTCCTCTTCTGACAACCACCCATAAAGACCAGAATTAAGAACTTTCAACCTTTCCACAGTCACCCAAACAGTTTCCAAAAAATAAGGAGGATTCTTCACCAGAGGAGTACAGTACAGATCTCTTGAAAACGGAGGTCTCTTCAAAGGAGAATTCAAACCCACAGGCATAGGCTCATTGACAGGCCTAATCTTCTGCGCTACCTTCTTGTACTTAGTGGCTCCACTGTCAACTTGAGGGATCTTCAGGACGTCTTCACCACCAGACCTGGAACAAAAACCAAGGGTTTCCCCATTGATCACATGTGTGGCCCAGGTAATGTTTTTGAAAGGTGTAGAAGAAACCCTAGCAGTGCACAATTGGGAAGACTTACTTTTAGACCCCAATCTCACCACTCCACAACTTTTCCTCAATTCCACATCCTCATTCTCACTTCCATCTTCCAAATCTTCAAATCTTGATTCATCTTCTGAATAACATCTTCTAAAATTATGCAGTTTATCCTCATGCCGGAGGCCCAAATATTGATCTTGATGATCTTCTTTCTTCAAAAGCTTATGCAGTCTAACCTCATGCTGGAGGCCCAAAAATTGATCTTGCTGATCTTCACAAAAATAATTCTTTTATCCTTTTTTAATTATCTTCAGATTTTTTTCTTGCTTTTCTTCAGTTATCTTGAAATTTTTATCTTCTTTTCTTGAGTTTTATTCCATACTACAAAAATAACCAGGGGTTTCCCCAAGGCTCAAAGACGTGGCAAAGGTAATGTTTTTAAAAGGCGTAGAAGAAACCCTAGCAGTGCACAATTGGGAGGACTTACTTTTAGACCCCAATCTCACCACTCCACAGCTTTTCCGCATATCTTTCAATAAAGATATGTAACTTATCTTCTTTTTTTAAATTGTATTAAAAATAATTGAAAACCTTGAGAGAGAACAGATACTTGACAAAAAAGATGAAGAATACTTTCAGAGAAGAGAAACATTAAAAAGATTAAGTTTAGAATTTACTTGGTATATCTCCAAGGGAGCTGACCTACTACAACCTGGGATTTCCTCATCTTGGGGAAAGTTTGCAGCACTAGGGAAATCAGCTCTAATTACTCTAAAAAAGACAGACTCTCCCCAGAGCCTGAGCCACACTCCAAAAAACCAGAGGCGGCACCCACTTCTTTTCTTCTCCTACAACAATCCATGCACTGGCACATTGAAGACAACCCAGGCCTGGTCTCCCAAATATCATCTCCAGGAGATGATAACCTCATGTGAAGCCTCCTTTCATCTTCACTAGTCATCACCAAACTGATTCTCATATCAAACTGATAACCAATTCTAGCTTGAAAATCTATCAAGAATGGTCCACCCAAAACAGCTTTTACATTACCTTTGGCAATGTAAAAATGAACCTTCCTGGAGGCTCCACCAGCATCCAGCTTCACAAATTTGGCTTCTCCAATCAACTCAGTGACATGGCCACCAATCCCTCTTAAATTTCCACCAATTCCTGTCTTGATGGGGAGTCCCAGATGAGTAGCCTCAAACATAAAAATCAGCTTAAGCTGAGAACCTGAATCCACCAATTACCTAGCCTCTCTGCCATTCAGAGTGGCATTGACATAACCCAGAGGAGCAGAAAAATGAGTTTCCATCCCCTTGCCAAACTTTTCAGCAGAATCACAAATATATTCCACCTCCACAGAAGAAACCCTTCTCCTGGTCAACAACTTTTTCTGTCTATCTGCCAACCCAGGACTGATAGCATACAATTAGCCATAAGAAAGGGAAATCTGACCCTGATTCATCCTTTCCAGAACAGAGTCCATAAAATTAGATTAGCTAGAAACTACTGGACTCTCAAAGTGAGCCCTTGGCTTCACTATTTTGGTCCTAGAAGATTCTTGAGGGCCAGAACCACCAGCAGATTTACCATCAACAGGAATCAAACCTGATCCCCCACCAGCACCTCTAACTCCAGAAGGCTTTGTTGATGAAGCCAAAGGGAAATCCTCCTCAGAGTCAGAATCAGCATCTATAGGCATTGGCTCACCATTCATGTCTAATGCTCCAAGACTAGGGGGGCCCATATCTGCCATACCCTTCTGCATTTTATACAGCTCCTCTTTGCTGTACTTTTTCCTAGCTGCACTCAGCTTAGGATCTACCTTTAAAGCCTTAGGCTTTGGTTGAACTTGAGTACTACTCTTAGGCCTTCCCACCTTTCCTGCTTCCACATCATCAGCACCAGCCAAGCACTCCCCACTTGACTTTCCACCCCAGAATACAACTCCAATCCACCAAAGGAAGTAGAAAAAGAGACCTTATTGACCTCCTTCTCTTTTCCCTTGACATAATCATCTTCCTTAGCAGAAGACTTCCGCTGGTCAGGAATCTCCTCAAACCTTGGCCTCCTCTGATTGAGACCATTCCTTCTCTTGACTAAATCAACAGGAGCCTGCCCCTAACTGGGCTTCACAAATGAACCATCAGGAAACTTGAACACCCTGATGTCAAACTCCACCTTTCCTTCTGACACATCTCTGTTCAGAGCCCAATAATCATTGGACTTGTTCCCCTCCTGCTGAAATAAGAGCAGACCCAAGGATCACTCCTACCAGCTCTTCTATAAAAATCTCTAGGCTGAGAAGGAGCCCTATTTGCCTTCTTAGCCTTCCAAAAAAAAATATGTAGCTGTTTTGTAAGATCAGCCAGCTGCTCCACCACTGGGTCCCTCTCCTGTTTGGGAACCTCCACCATATTCTTCCCCTCCTTCTTCACTCTATTATCCTCTTCAGCCAAAGCCTCACTGACTTTGCTGACATATTTGGCACATCCCTCTTGATAGGTATCCACAGCCAATAACTTCAAATGGGCCTCCACAGCCTCCTTCAACTTGTCTAAGGCAGGCAACTTCTGGTCCCCATTGGTAAGAGTCTTCATCAAGTCCTTCATTGACAGCTCCTTCAACACATCCATCCTGACATCTCTAGCCAAGGAAGAACAAAAAACATCTTTGGAAGCATTATCATGTGCTAGATCCTCCACTTCCAACAAATATTCTACCACAGGATCAAACTGTAGCAGAAACTTCCTGCAACTTAGTAAGTTACCAACACCACCATAAGACTTCCATTCACTGATAGCCTTGTTCAGATCCACCATATTTAACCTGACACCCCATCTATCCACCATCTCCCTACGCAACAACTTCCAGTCCCTCTTCTTGTAGCCAGACATGGCCACAACCTCCTTCTGCAATGCCCTATCACCAATGAAGAAAATGATCTGCTTCACCATGTCCAGGTAAGAAGCAACATCCACACCAGCAGCAGTTTCATACTTCTCCAGAAACCACTTCACATCTTCACCATTAAACTTGGTACCATCTCAAGTTTTAATCCTAACACACTCCCTAACCATCAAAGCAGGAGAACCTCCCCCCCAGTGACAGTTACCAAAGGAATAGAGGAACCAGAAGCCATTCCTCCAGTCCAAAATCACCAAAAAGGACCAACCAAAAAAACAGAGATTCCAAAGAACTAGAAGGCTCCACCCCACATTGGGTGGCAGAAATGTAGACAATCCTATAGTACTAGCTATAGGCCTTGACCAAGGGAGTTGGAGAAAATCCAGAGAAAATCCCCTGTCCCTTTAGAAAAATAAAGTGAGATTTACATGCTACAGTAAATTGGTTCCTGTTTTCTAAATCCCCTTTTCCAACACACTTGACTGCCTGATCATCCAAGAAAGTAGTCTCCAGACAGACTAACAAACCAAAGAACTGAAATGTAGACCAATGTCCACACCAGAGAAAGAAATGATACTTGATGTAGGTTGCAAATCCACACCAGAGACAGCAATAATACATGATATAGCTTTCAAGACTATAGCAGAGAGACCAGTTGCCAAGTTAAGTTAAATGAAGAACTCACCTTGCAACAAACACAGCCAATTTTGGCCAAAAAACAGTGAAAACTGAGTGAGGAACTAGGATATCACCTCCAGATGGTTGTATGATAATTAAAGTTGCCCCAAACTGTCTTATTCACTATATACACACAGACAACTATCTAAGATCCCATTCACACCTATAAATTTGGCGTTTCTGAGTGCCAAATTTCATAAAACCCTTCTAGAAACACTTTCCAGCCTTCTAGCACCAAGGCAGGCAGTCTGACCAACGTCAGGAGGCCCTCCTGAGGCAGCGGGGCCACCCTGAAGCCAGAAAACCTCCAAAAACCTCCAAAAATACCCAAAATACTTAGAAAAATCTACTATGACTACTAAAACCTTTAAAACACATAATTAGGCTATAACAACAAGGTGACATGAAATGTAGAGAAAAATTAGGCCATTCTAATTTTACTAAGCACTTAACCCTAAGACTTAAGGTTTGCCCTTAAAGCGCAAAAAACAAGATTAAACAGTTATCTTTTAAAATGAAAAATGAGAAATAATCCCTTAATACTTAGAATATGAAAAATGTCATCAAGAAATAAAATATAGAGAAAACCCAGGGCTATCCAATGGTAATACCCACATCCCCACATTCCCAATATTTGCCAAAAATTCCAGAAAAACACCCAATCATTAAACAATGCCATTTAAGACATATCAAAACAACACCAAATAGACCAACAAAGGGCTCCACCAATGTTGGAAGACCACATTGTTTTTTTCACTAAATTTAGTTTTGAAATTTTTGATTCCACTCTGATATCATTATATATCCTATTCCCCACATTCCACCCTCAATATGAAAGTCTAATCTAGGTGTCCTTAACCCTTCATAATGCCCTATATCAACGGCACAATTTTTTCACATCCTTAAGATACAATTTTTGCCCTTCAAAATTCAGAAAGGGCCCCAATTTTTGGCTTTTACAGTAGGTGAGTATAATTACTCAAGTAGATTTTAAGATAATAAACTGAATATGGAGTTTAAATGTTTGACTTAGGAAAATAGAGTAATAGTTTAATAATAGTCTTATTATTTTTCTTCACATTGAACACTTTTATTTCAAATAAATGATTCAAAGTAGATAAATAAATTTTTTATTTATAATTTTAACTTGATTAAGGGGTGTCAAACCTTACAAAAAAGGCCTATTCTGTTTCATTTGAAAAACACCACATAAACACACCATGAAACATGGCTGATTAGGTACTTGGGGTCTCAAATATGGGGTCAAATACATCCTACTTTTGTACAATTTTCTTAACCACAACTCAGCCCACAAGTACCCACATCCTTCCAGTTAGCTGCACATCACTTTCCTTCCATCCTCACCCATATATTCCACGTCACAACTCTTCTCCTCCAGTTCATTCCCAAATTAAGTTTTTTTTCTTTCACACCACAGTAAGTCTATTACATTTAATTCTGTTTTTTTGAAAATGTTACTGCTCAAATTTCTATACTCACAACTTCATATTTTTATACAAGGCATCATAAATATCTAAAATCTTTGTTAGTTTCTCCTTTTCTTCAACGAAATTTTCTTTTTTCACTAATTTCTTTGTTTAGTGTTAATTTATCATGCCTCTCCTTAAATCTACTTCTTAAAAATTTACTCAATTAAAACTTTTTGACCTTTGAATTGTAATTAAATGCCTGAAAACTAAATATAATTTTGATCCCTGTTTTGACTGTGGAAAGTCCACTAAAGTTGGTCCTCCACCTGCATCAAAATCAAGTGGCTTTAATCAAATGGCAGTGGAGTTGAAATTAAAAACTAAAGGTAGATGGATTTGACAACAAAGCAAATGAGGAAAATATTTAAAAACTATCAAACACAATACAAGAAAGCAAAGATGGCATCTTCTTCAACAGGGTTTGGAGCTAACAAAGATTATCAAAAGCATTGAATCACATCTTTTTCTGAAAAACTCATCTCTATGTGTCCTCTTTATGATCAAATGTACAAGCTCTTTGGACAAAGGCCCAATGTCAACCCCTTGCACATGAATCAAGACCTAAGAATCACTCAGTCTCATAAAAATAGTTAAGATTTTTCTCTAGATCCTTCAATTGGCTCTCCAGAATTTGGAGAACCATTGGTCTATTCTCAAATTGAGATTGATGAGCCCATGGTAGTAAGACTAAACTACTTTTTCCTTTATTTTTCTTTTTTAGTGCTGATTTACTCCCCATGTATAAACCAGATCCAAGCCTCATCAAATATAGAAATTTTTAAGGAAGTAGCTGTCAATGAAAGATTATATGATAAAGAATAAATCCCTCCTAGAAACAGACTTAAGCAAAGAGCTTCTTCTAGCTTTGGGACAACTCAATCAATGTCAAAGGCTGTTTTTTCTGCTTATGGGGAGATTGTTAAGAAATGCAAACAATGTTATATTTTTTAATTTTTTTTTAACTAAAAAAATTTTCTTAATATATTTCTCTTACTCTTAAAAGTTAAACTTGTTGCAGAAAAAGAACAAGAACAAATTAAAATCATGAAGTTGGAGTCTCATGAAAAAACTGCAGAATGTATACCACTTTATAAGGAAAAGATGTGGTTTCATTCACAATCAAAGGAAGAAAAAGTTTTAGTAAATAAAAAAAAATTTAGATTTGGAGAGAGAGAAGGTTAGGATTCAAAGAGAGGATGATGAAAAATTCAAAAATAGTCAATTTAAATTGGAAAACGCAAAAATTCAGTTACAAGCTGATGAATTAAAAATGAAGCAACTTAATTCTGAAAAATCAAGAAATCAAGCTTTTTTACTTGCCTGTGTTAATGCAAATAAGTAAAATCCTGATAGTAAAGAGTTGCTTTCTTTACTTGGTTAAAATTAAGTAAATATTAATATATCTCTTTCTGAATTTCTGCTTTAATAACAACATGAATTTCTTGCAAAAATTCATGTATATCTTTTCTTTGCTTTTTAAACTCTTCAACAGTTTTTTATCTAACTAAACTACTTATATCTAAAAATCTAGATCCTACTCTGTCAATAATACTTTCTATTTTTTCATCAATTATGTTTAGGAATTTTCCTTTTGTCTTGGAATTATAACTTTCTTTTATTTGTTCCCAAATACTATAATCATCCACAGATTCCTTTCTTTTTCTTTTTTTTGACCACCAAATTATTTATAAGTCAAAAAAATTATTTTTGAAATACCCTCCCCTGCTATTTACCATAGCAGGTGGTGGGGATCACCATTTTTTTTCTAAGTTAGAAAAGTGTTTAATGCAAAAAAATGGAAATACCCTCCCCTGTGTTTTATTGAAGTAGGGGAATATATTTCCAGAATTTATGTTCATTTCATAAGTTAACATGTAAACAAGTCTTGTAAGATAATTAACAAACCTAAATTAATGACAATTTAAGTAAAAATATGAGTGGAAACTATCTGTGACCAAAGTCAATGAAATCAAACACAAATGTATAGATGAACCTCATGAGAAAAATAAATCTCCCCATGATTACCATTATACAACACATGGCCTGATGCCTCATTAATTTAGGTAAGTAGAGTATCTTATATGACTTGTAAAATGTTAATATGTGAAATAAAATTAAGGTTTGACAGCCAATATTAAGTTCCATACTTAATCAAAATTGGATAAAACTTACTTAAAAAGCTCTCCTCAAACTACCTGAATAAAAAAGCCCCTAAAAATGTCAAAAAAGAGTCCCAAAAGTTGCTAAAAAGAGCCCCAAAAGTACCCAAAAAGTGTTCCAGAAGTTTCCAAAAAATTTCCCACAAAAACTCTCAAAATTATTTCAAAATTTTTCAAAAAAATTGTCCTGAAAGTCCCCTAAAAGCTCCCCAAAATTTCTAGAAAAGTGCCAAAAGAATTGCAGAAAAGTGCCAAAAATTGTCCAAAAAAGCGCCAAACCAACTTTAAAACACTTTAAAATGGTATTTAAAATGTTTCCAAATGTTTTCTGATGGTTTCTGAGCATTTCTGATATGATTTAGTGAAAAAAAGACCTAAATTAGCCCAAAAACATCTAAAATTCACTGAGATATGATTGGAAAATGTTTCTGGAAGATGTTAACAAAATAAAATACCAAAAACAGGTCATAAACACCTCAAATTAAGTGGAAATTTCTTGGAAAACATTTCTGAATTGTTTCCAAACAATTCTAAAGTGATTTAGCAAGGAAAAAAGCAAAAAAGAGAAAATGCCTAAAAATGACCAAAAAACACCAAAAAGTTAATCAATCAAGAATAAAAATGATAGAGAAAAAGGAAAAAAGTAAAATAAAGATAGAAAGGTAAAAAAGAAAAGATAAATCAGCATTCAAAACAAAAATGATGATAAAAAACAGATGATAAAAAAGAAACAAAAAAAGAGACAAGAAAAAAGACATTTCAATTAGTAATTAAATTATAAAAATGAGAAAGTGATTTACTTTGAGTGCTGTGAAGTAAGAAGTATCAGAACCAAAAATGAATGATGGAAGTTAGAGATGAAGAGAGGATTAAATATCTTAGTGAGGCAGAGTCTTAGAAATGTTTTGCGTTTTGTATAGTTATGCAATTTAAGTCTGGGAGCTGAACCAAAACAAATGAAACTGAGAAACTGAGGACTTTCACTAGCAAAAATTATTACACAAAAAAAAAAAATTTTAAATAAGTTAAGCTAGGCCCTCAAAATGAGAAAGGGTGATTGTTAGTATTTTATAACACATAGAACTGGGTTGAGATGATGAAGTACAGTTATATTCTACTGGTGGAGATGGATCATGAATCACATCTTCATAAAGCTCATTCCATCCATCTTTTAAGTAAGAGAGAAGATTTTTGAATACAAGACAAGCAGTAATCCAGCCTACAGAAACCTAATCTTGAATCATTCAAGTAAACTAAGAAAGCAAGGAAAATTTGTTTAAAACATCTTTTGAAAGCTAGCTTCAGAAATTTCGGCAAAAACATCAAGGTGATATTGAGGTTGGTGTTGTATGGAAGGTGTTCTAGGGAATAAGTAGTGGTTCTCCAACCTGTCACACATGAAGTTCAAGTCAAGTTTTGCATCAGAATTGGTATCAGAGTTAATTATTAGATCAAGAGCTACAGCTGCAGCAGTGATCTCAAGTTGATGGCAGAATAAAAGTGGCATGTTATGTTAGTGAAAAGTGGTAAAGATTAAGGGTAAGTGTATGATTATTGGATTGATTAAGTTCTGGTAAGTCATATACCTTGCTCATATTAATAAGCCCTTAAGTATTAGATGAAAAAAAATCAAGTTGTTGGCACTTTTGTACCTAGTGTTGGTGTCTTTGCACCTAGTTCTGACTAATCATGATGATGAAGGGAAGTGTTTTTATGAATTTTTTGACCCATAAGAAGTGTTTGAGGACAAATTCGTTGGTCCAGGGCAGGTGTATTTCATTTTTTAATGGTGAGCTTTGTATCTTTTTTGTGGTGTGTTTTTGTGGTGTATTTGATAATGTTTGAGACCCCCTATTGTATATAATATATATGAATTGAATTTATATAATAAAGGATGTTCTAAAACAACAAAAATAAACAACTTTTATAGGAAAAATATAATACAATGTGAATTTAGTTTAAGTCAACAAAATCATCGATAAGTAAGTTAAAATTTAATTATAAAATTAATTTAAAATGAAATGAGAAGATAAATTAAATGATTAAGTTAATTTTTAACAAAATAATTAGAGTTTAAGAAAATAAAATAATTTAAATTTAAGTTTAATAAATTACAAAGTTAAAATATCTTATCCCTCAAAGTTCCAAAGAAATACTAAAGGTGAGATGGTGGTTTATTCTAATGCAAATAATAAATTTCTTATGTCTATTGTCACAACTATATACATTTTTTATTTTATTTAGTTGAGTACTTAGTTATGTATTGGATGTCACACATCAAAACCCCCCTCCTCAACTACATTGCGCCACCCTAAGAAATTATTGTATATCTTTACTAATTGACTACCTTTTTCAACTAGATTTTGACCTAAGTTTTTTGTTAAAATGTTGGCCTTCTGTTCTTTTTTCCCAATCAATTTTAAAATTTCCTTTCTCTTATGTAGTTGAGACTTGACATAGAAAAAATTTCTTTCCATATGATAAATTTGTTAGTTAGATGGTTGTTCAGTAGGCACTTTTATTGTAGATCCATTATCACAGTGACATGTTGTCATAATTTCCTTACTGGTCACGTCTTCTATCATGTTTTTAATCCACATTTCTGTTTTGGTAAACTCTGCTAGAGCATAAATTTCTGACTCACGTGTTGAAAGTACTACTAGCTGTTGTTGTTTAGATGTCCAGCTCACTAGTACTCCCATATAGCACAAAATACCACCATTAGTACATCTTACCAAGTCATTGTTCCAGTTTGCATCTCGGTATGTGTCTAGTCCCATAATCTTATCTGGAAAAGTTTAAAAAGAAGAATCTTTTGTTGTAATAATGTATTGTATTAGGTGTGTTAAAGTCTCCCAGTGATCTTCATTTATATGGTTTGTAAATCTTTCCAAATAGTTTACTCCAAAAGATATGTCTGGTCTGGTTGCTAAAGACAATTAATTCAAAGACCCTATAAGTCCTAGATACTCAGTACTTTTCAACTTCTCTCCTGTACCCTGTATTAGCTTACAGTCTTTTGGCAAGGCAGTTTATTTCTTTTTGTATTCTCCATTAAAACTGTCAGCTATTTTTTTGATTAAAATATGTTATGATAAAATAAACCAATTATTTTACATACTTCTTTTACTCCCACAAAATTTTTAATATCTTCCTGCAATTTGATTTGAACAAGTTCTGATAGTTTGTTCTGAAAGTTATTGAGTATTTTTGTATCATAACCTTTTATTACTCTGTCTTCCACATGAATCCATAGTACTCCATTGTTTTCATTGTCACAAAGAATGTACATTGAGCTGTCATAATAGCTAGGTATATATTTTATAGTTCTCAACTTTTTTTCTAAGTGTTTCCACCAACACCTTGCCACTTTTTTTGTTCCATATAAAGCCTTCTTTATTTTGAATACTTTTCCTTCTTCTCTTCCAAATCCTTGTGGTTCTTTAACCAATAAATATTCATCAATAGGTGAATCTATATATGCCACAACTAAAATAAAGCTGTGGACTGGCCAGTTATTAGCTGCTTCCATTGTTTGTAAAATTCTTTATGATTTAAAAGTTTCTGTTGGAGAAAACATTTCACCATAGTCTATACCCTCTTTTTGTAGGTAAACTTTTGCCACATACCTTGCATTTTGTTTTATTAAATTCCCATTATTGTCTGTTTTTCCTTCAAAAACCCATTTGGTGTCAGTGAAGTTTTGGCTGTTTGGGGGTTGGTTTTTTATTCATACTTCCATATTTGGAAGGTTTTTCATTTACTCTTAACATGCAGTTAGCCAGGCTTCTCAATTGTTTGATTTCATTGCTTGTAAAAAGGTAGTTGGTAAATTGTTTGCATTTTCCCTACAACTTATTTCAATATTGTCAACTAGTTGATCTTGTTTTAGAATTTTCTCTTCCGCACTGAAGTCATAAAAATAAACTTTTTAGTAATAAAATCTATATCCATTTTATTTTTGTCAGTATTGTTAGCATTTCTTCTCTTTTTTTAAAATTTAGGAACATTGTTAAAAAAAATAGCCCATGCTGATGAAATCAGTTTACCAGTGTTGACATCAATGAACAACCAACCCTTCAAGTGCTCCAAATAACCAATAAATTTACAACTTCTACTCCTGCTATCAAGTTTTTTTCTTGTTTCTTTTGGAACATGCACGTAGGAAGTAGAAACAAAAATTCTTAAGTGATCGTGTCTGGGTTTTTTTTCAAAAGTTTTTTTATGGAGTTATTTCACTACTGAAAGTGTTTGGTAAATGGTTGTGAGTATAAACAGCCCATTTGAAAGTTGGCCCCCGGAAAACTTTTCCTAGTCCACTGTCTAATAAAATTGTCCTTCCCATGTTAAAAATAGTTTAATTAAATCATTCAATATCACTATTATGCTTATGATAATAGAGTAGTGAACATTCATGCTCTATACCATGTAAGTACTACCTTTCTTGTAGGTGTCTAATAATGAACTTTCAAGGTACACTTTTGGTCTAGAAGCTTTGGTACGGAGTTTGTATGAAGATTTTAAGGATTAATTGGACTCTCAATAATTTAGTTTGTATTTCTCATTCAAAGATGATGTTTACTCAATAATAAGAGGTATATTTAAAATATTTATATAAGTTATAGATTAGAATTACGTCCTTGTAAATACTAAAGATATAAAATATAAGAAATAAGTGTTATATTGTAGTTGTGGTAATAAGTAAGTTGGTAAAAAAGAATGAATAAAAGACAACAAAAAGAGAGGCCTTTTATAGGCAAAGGAGAGACAAAGCACGGCAATCAAATCTAAAAACAAAAGTATGAGAGAGAGAAAAGAACATTCCAGAAGGAGTATTTTAAATAATAAAGTTATTCTAAAAAGAAGGCGTCAAACAGATGTATTTACAGAGTATTTCAGAAAATACATCCATTTATTTAATATTTACTGTAGAAGTCAATTCTAAATGAGAAATTTGAATTTTTTGTATATATTTAATATTATTTGAATATTAAAATCTTATTTTAACTTAATATCTATTTTTTAATATAAATTTTTATTTTTTCCAACCTGTCAAATGAGCACGGTGTTAGAGAAAAATATAAGGGACAATTTTATATTTTAATTTTAATTATTTATTTAATTTTATCAATCTGTAATTAGTTAATTTATTATAACCAATTTTAATGTAACTAAATTATAATTAAATAATAATTAAAATGATAAGGTGCGGCTTCATCCAATAAATAATTAATTATTTCACTGGGTAAGTCTAGTAGCGTGGCTGACACTCCCTCACTCTAAAAAAAACAATAAAAAAAATGCTATGATTTTTTCTTTTTATACTTTTTTAGTAGAGTAGGAAGATTAGATATCTCCTTCACAGGTATCCAAGAAGCATATTCAGATGATTTATTCTTGAATCTCAATAAGTATTCTGTACCTTTTTCAGCAGTGACTATTCTGTCATTTAAAATTTTTTCAATTTCTGCTGTTTCAGTGATTTCATTTGGGGTTTTCTTTGGTCTACCCCCCCCTTTTTGGAAATAAATCACTATTGGATGCGTAAGGTTTCAAAAGAGATATTTAAAAAACAGGATGTTTTCTGTCATATGGGGAATACAGAATAACTTCAACTGCATTATCTCCAATCATTCTTCTGACAACAAATGGACCAACAAATGGATCTTTCAATTTATTATTACCTTGTAAGTTGAAGTGGACTGTAGAAATCAACACTTCATCACCATTTTTAAAAGTGTATTCTTTATGGGATTTGTCCCATCTTTTCTTCTCATACTCAAATGATTATTCAATACATTTCTGAGCATGATTTCTACATAGTTGTTGCATTTGAAGGAAAGATTTTACACCAGGATGTATATCCAATTTAGGTATTTTGTTATTGAGAATTTGGGCAGGAGTATTTGGAACATATCCAAGCCAGAGCTCAAAAGGCTTTCTTTGAGTAACAGAATGAACAGTGCTGTTATAAGCAAATTCTAACCCAGGAAGTAAGGTAACCCAATCATGAGTGAATCTGTCATTATCTTTATACTCAAGGCCAAAGGCACAATATCTTCTTATCATGTCCTCTAAAGTCTGAATCATTCTTTCAGCTAAACCATCAGTCTGAGGGTGATGGGCAGTAGAAAGTCTCAGATCACAACCACAAACATCCATCAGAGACATCCAAAATTCAGAAGAAAATTTTGGGTCTCTGTCAGAGATTATGGCTTTAGGAAACCCAGCAGTATTAAACATATGAGACCACCATAAGAAAGCTAATTCTTTAGTGGAAACATCCTTGTGTGTAGGGATAAATTTACACATTTTTGTGAATCTTTCCACAATAAACCAACAAGAGTTATAACTGTCTTTACCAGCAATAGGTAATCCTGTTACAAAATCCATGTTTATTATTTGCCATGGAGCATCAGGAGGTTCAATATGTTGCATTAATCCTGCTCTTTTACCAGTTAATCTTTTTGATTTTTGGCAAGAATCACAAGATTCAACATATAATTTTGTGTCTTCAGACATATTAGCCCACCAAGCAGCGTTCTTAATTCTGATCATTGTTTTGTCAAGATCAAAATGTCCAGCTAATATGTCATCATGACAAATTTTCAAGATGATTTCTTTCATAGAAGGAGGAATAACAATAACATTACTCAACTTTCTTCTATAATATAGATATCCTTCATCAATTGAAAATTTACCTTTTTCCAAAGTTTTTTGGTACTTTGGTGGAAGGGTTTTAATTAATGCTTGTATTGAAGCATTCTTTGGATCATTTAATATGGTGCATAACTTTTTCAAGTCAGTGTCCTTATCATATGATTCCAGAATAAGCTGTAATAGCTCTTCCTCCATATCAACCACATATATCCCATGAATATGAATAATTTCATCCTCAGGATCATAAGCGGGATTAGAGTCATCATTTGGTAAAGGTAACCTTGATAACATATCCACATTTGAGTGAACAATACCAGCCCTATGAATAATTGTCATTCTCCCTCTGTACTCTTGAACAGCCAGCTGCCATCTGAACATATGTCTGTTAGGTGTTTTCAAGTTTAAAAGGGATTTAACTGCACTGCAGTCAGTGACAAGTTCAAATTTCTGGTCATCTAGGTAATAATGAAGCTTTTCTAGAGCCCATACTACAGCTAAACACTCTAATTGAGTAGCACCATATTTCAATTCACTATTTCTCAGGGTTCTTGAAATATAAAAAATTACTAATTCTGAAACTTTATCATTCATCACTTGTTTTTGATGGAGGGCAGCACCAAGACCAATGAAACTGGCATCAGTGTACAAAACAAATGGTTGATTAAAGTCAGGTAAAGCAAGAATTGGTGCTGACATTAAGCAGTGTTTCATAGTGTCAAGGCTCTTTGTCTTTCACTATTCCAGACAAAAGCAACATCCTTTCTAGTTAATTGGGTAAGGGGTAAAGCTATGACTTGGTAATTTTTAATATACTGTCTATAGTATCCACACATTCCCAAAAAACTTTGGAGCTCTCTCACTGTTGTAGGAGCCTTCACCTGTTGTATGGCTGCCACTTTGTTCTGGTCAACACATATCTGTAAGCCTGAAACAACATGGCCAAGAACCTTTAAAGAATGGAAACCAAATTTAAATTTCTTCATAGCAAGTGTCATATTTATTTCATCCATTTTCTGGAATACTTTACACAGGTTTTTAAGATGGTCCTCAAATGTTTTTGAGAATATAATGATATCATCAATATAAACCATCAGCCATCCTTCAATTATCTCTTGATGGAATGTGTTATCCATTACTTGTTGGAAAACTAAAGGGGCATTTTTAGGGCCAAATGGCATCCTAATATACTTATAAATACCCATATGAGTGGTAATAATCAGAAAGTTCTGAGAATTTTTCTCAACAGGTACCTGGTGATATCCCTTATTACCATCCAAACAGCTGATATATTTAGCACCCTGTAAAGTAGCATGTATAGAGCTGATTCTAGGTAAAGGATAGATATCATCAACAGTATAAGTGTTTAGTGCTCTATAATCACCACATAAACTGGCTTTATCTTTCTCATAAGAAATTAGGACAGGTGAGATAACACAATATTTAGGTGTTTCAACTACCTTTTCAATAATATTCATTTTTAAAAGGGTAGAGATATTCTCTTCAATATCTTTTCTCTTTGTGGGAGAAGCAGGGTAAGGCTTCTTCTTCAGACTAGGTTGTATGTCAGTTAATGGACAAGATAATGAAAGTTTCATTTCTTCCTTAACTAATCCTAGTTCATGTGACCCATGAGCAAAGGCCATAGGAAAAGATGCAATCAATTTAATGATGGAATCTTTATCCTCACCAGAAAGTTGTTCTCAAAAAGAAGCATTGTCAATTTCAGACATAAGGGCATGCATCTCCTTTGTAGATCTTCCTTTATATTGAACCACAGAATTACATGTGTTCCATTCTGGTTTTAATGATTTTTTAGGGGAGGAAATTTTAAATTTTCTCTTCCCATTCATCCCCATTGTGAAACATTGGTTTGAAGGATCCAATTTTATGCCATACTTGGTTAAAATATCATTCCCTACAATAAACCAATTGCTCAAGTTATCATTTTTCATGACAACAAAATCACAAATAGCTCTTACAAAACCATGGTTATATTTAAAAAACACTGTGGCTTTGTATTTACCAATGGGGGACAAAACAGAGCCATACCCTCTCTAATTTTCAGAAATGATAGGCATCAGTTTAGATTTATAGTCTTGATCTACTGAAGCAAGTGCTCTTTCAGATACTACACTTCCTCCAGCTCCAGAATCCAGAACAACTTCAATGCTGGTTCCATTGATCAAGACTGGTGCCTTAAGAGGGGCAATAACAATTGAGTTATCCTCAATGTTCTTTATGATCTCAGCATCCTCAACTGTAGATAAATCATTATTATCAATGTCAATAGTATTTAAATAATGAATATCTTCTTCCAGCATCAAGATTTATTGTTGAGATTCATATGAAATATTGCTGGCACAATCACTTGATGTATCATCCAGTGCCACTGTGTCATCAGCATGCTCCTCTGTTTGTTCTACAAGATTTATCTTCTTGTAACAAACATGGCCTTTCTGCCAAGGCTTGTTGCACTTGAAGCAAGTGTTTGTTGCATACTTCTTTTGTGCAACAGGGGCAGAAGGTTTACCAACCTTTTCCAAAGGTTTCTGTTGGTAAGTGGAGGGTTTCTCCAAAGGGGTCCTAGGAATAAATCTTCTGGCATCATAATTATTGTTTAGAAGTATCTCACTGCAAGTATCAATGAAAGAAGAGGGTTCTTTGGAGAACTCATTCCTAGCCACTATCAAGTCTCTCAGAGACATTGGTAATTTATAGAGGATCCTGTCCTTCCATAAATCAAACTCCATATTTGGGTCCATTGCCCTTAAGATTTTTACAAGTTTCATTAAAAACTCAATAGGTTTATCAGTAGAAGAGCTATATCTAGTTTTCTCATACTGACTTTGTTGAGCCATTCTGAACTTGGAGCCACCAAATTGTGCTTTAATTAATTTCTTCCAATCCTCCCATGAGTAGTCATTCCCATCCAGGAGAACAGATTCATACCACATCAGGGCAACATTAGTGAACAAAGAAATTAACTTGGACACAATTTCCTCATCTGGGAGTTTGTAAGAATTTTTTAAGTTATCAATTCTGCAAATAAATTGTTGCCAATCAGAAAAAGAATCACCATCAAATGTTGGGTACTGGTCAAGGTTTGGCCAATTCTTTTGATTTGAAGGAGTCTCCTTAGTACTAGCTTGTTTCTGAGTAAGAAGCAGCTGTAATTTCTCTAATTGTGCTGAAATCTCATTGTTTAATCCTTCTGTTGCAGGTCCTGGTGCATCATCAGTTTTTGATGGAAAATCAGTGTCATAAACAGGTATTTCTGGAGCTATTTTTACTTTAGATGAACTAGCCACAGGTACTATTTGAGCATCCTGCACTATATGTTCCTTCACAGAAATGTCAGAATATTTTTGGTCATTTAACAATGAGTTCAATTTTTCTTCAATGGTTGTTAGTCTTGTTTTCATTCTTGGAAGACTAGATAAACTCTCATTGATAGTTGCAAAAGATAATTGATTTTTATGTTGAAAAGATGACAAATGGTTATTCAATTATTTCACATTTATCTTATCTATCTCTACCTCCTGGCAACAGGCAGATACAGTATCTTTTAGTTTAGAAAAATCATTTTTTATATTTTGCCATAAAGCAACTTTCTTTTCATGGGTTGATTTGTAATGAGACAATTCATCAGAGACTCTCTGTGCTTCGCTTCTTAATGCTTGATAACCCTGATCAGTTAACAAACTATTATATCTCTGAGTCAATTGCATATTGTTCATTATATGATTTTGCTTGGCAATAATATCTCTTAAGTGCTCATCATTAATTCTTGCTTCATCTGGAGTGTTTCTCAATAAGGTAACTGAGTAACTTTCCAGACTCTCATGGAACTCAGGGTCAAGAGTTTCATCAATCACAGCCATATCAGGATTAATCATTGAGGTAGCAATTAAAAGTAATGGATTAGATACATGAGATATCTGTCTACTATTCCCAGCCTCTATAGGTCTCAAGGTTTCATCCTGCCTTCCAGATTTACCTGAAGGAACAGAGTCAGCCACAAGAAAAGGCACTTGAGAATCAATAGAGGGACGTACCAGGGTTTGCTGGGTATCACCATATTGGGCTTCCTTCTTCTTTTGCCTCCTTGATAAGGGTGGGGAGGAGTGGGGTCGACCTGGGTGGGCCTTGATGGACCTACCTGAGGTAACTGATGCTGGTTTTGAGCCAAGTAGTCCCACTGAGTGTTGAGCCAGTCCCACTGCCACATGGACACTTCCACCATCTCTTGGGACTGGGGAGCCAATTTTTGTTGATCCTTGGGAGGAAGAGGTTTCTTCTTCTCTTGGAGAAAAGTATCTGTTCTTCTCACCTTTTCTTCCAAGGCATCTACCCTTACCTTTAGTCTCAAGCTGTCTGTCCTTAACTCCTTTATGTGGGTAGACAGATTCTTTACCTGCTGAGACAACGGCATCTTTTTATCCTGAAGCCTTTTGGAAGCTCTTCTGGTGGGTTTGTCATGGGCTTCTGATCCTGAGTATTGTCCACTAGGATTTCTACTTCTTCCATCTCTACATCCTGTTTGGGGCAAGGATTTATTAGTTTGAGAAATTCTTCTTGTTAAAGGAGAACTTACAGAAGTAGGCTCATCATAATCAATTAAGTCTAGTTCTTCTTCACGTGCAGCAAAACCACTTTGGTCAGTCATTTTAAGATTCTGCTGAAATGAAGGAAAGAGACAATAAGATTAATTAGTCTTTATTTTTAATTTTTATTTAACAGAAATAAAATAAAAATTATAAAAAATCATTTTTTTAGGATAAAAATCAACTTAAATAAAATTTATTTATTAATAATAATAAAAAAATTTCAAACCAGCATTATAATACAATCAACTGTAGAAATAAATTAGAATTTTTATTAATAATTTTTTATTTTCAGGATTTAAATCAACTAATTTATTACCAGGATTTATTGTCAACTGAAGTAATCAAATATGAATCTTTATTAATTAAAAAAAAAATTATTTTAACTGATCACTTAACTGCCAGGACTTAATGTCAACTGAAGTAATTAAATATGAAGTTTTATTTAAAATTTTATTACTGATCACTTAACTACCAGGACTTAATGTCAACTGAAGTAATTAAATATGAGTTTTATTAATTAAAAAGATTTATTGGATTACCAGGACTCAAAGTCAACTGAAGTAATTAAATGTGAATTATTTATTAATAAAAAAAATATTATTGTCAGGACAATTTGTAAACTGGAACAATTAAAATTTAAATTAATCAGGACAAATGTCAACTGAAAAATTATAATAATTAATATTAAAATATAATTATTTTATTACTTCTGGGACTAAGAACACTTATTGCTCTATTATGGTCAACCAGGAAAAATAAAAAAAAATATAATAATAATAAAAATAAATTCCAAATTACCAGACACCTCCCCCTGTAAAATGAGCAAATTAATGCCACTTACAGAGTGCTGAGTAAAAGGAAATATGTAGCAAATGAAGAGTGAAGAGTAACCCACAAATAGTAATAACAATAATTACCACAATATATACGATGTTTAGTCAGTATATGAACTTAAGTTTTGTAGCGCGGTTTGATTCCCGTTTGCAGCAAAAACTTTTATCATGTGACGTATGACGTTCGTCGTTTTCTTGCCTTCTCTCGTCCTGTACAGGTACTTGTACGCCAATGGTCCCCTCGACTACGCCTCAAGTAACGTTGCGCCGTCAATATTTCGGAAAGGATCCTGATTGTCAAGGTACACTTTTGGTCTAGAAGCTTTGGTACGGAGTTTGTATGAAGATTTTAAGGATTAATTGGACTCTCAATAATTTAGTACAAATTTCTCAATCAAAGATGATGTTTACTCAATAATAAGAGGTATATTTAAAATATTTATATAAGTTATAGATTAGAATTACGTCCTTGTAAATACTAAAGATATAAAATATAAGAAATAAGTGTTATATTGTAGTTGTGGTAAGTAAGTTGGTAAAAAAGAATGAATAAAAGACAACAAAAAGAGAGGCCTTTTATAGGCAAAGGAGAGACAAAGCATGGCAATAAAATTCTAAAAACAGAAGTATGAGAGAGAGAAAAGAATATTCCAGAAGGATTATTTCAAATAATAAAGTTATTCTAAAAAGAAGGCGTCAAACAGATGTATTTACAGAGTATGTCAGAAAATACATCCATTTATTTAATATTTACTGTAGAAGTCAATTCTAAATAAGAAATTTGAATTTTTTGTATATATTTAATATTATTTAAATATTAAAATCTTATTTTAACTTAATATCTATTTTTTAATATGAATTTTTATTTTTTCCAACCTGTCAAATGAGCACGGTGTTAGAGAAAAATATAAGGGACAATTTTATATTTTAATTTTAATTATTTATTTAATTTTATCAATCTGTAATTAGTTAATTTATTATAACTAATTTTAATGTAACTAAATTATAATTAAATAATAATTAAAATGATAAGGTGCGGCTTCATCCAATAAATAATTAATTATTTCACTGGGTAAGTCTAGTAGCCTGGCTGACATGAACTCACCTCCATTATTTCTTTTCAGTGTTTTCACGACCACATCAGCTCTTTTTTGGATCAATTTAATATAGTTTTTGATAATTTTGTTAGCTTCATCTTTAGTTTTCAAATCTCTACATTACCATAACTGGAACCAATATCTAACATTTTAAGATGTTAAATACCTTTATTAGAAGTTGGCACTTCAAAAGGACCCATTAAATCCACTGCAATTGTTTCCCCAACTGGATGTAATCCATTGGATTGATTTATTGGATCAGATTGTTTTAATTTTGCTAGCTTACAATCTTTGGAATCAACAAAATCCGTCAGTAAGTCTTCAGGCATGCCTTCACCAAATTGTCCTTTGAAAAATTTTCTAATGTTTCTCAAACTTTGATGACCAAAAATTTTATTCCAGTATCTCAAAACTTCTTCTTTATCTATGTCAAGTTTAACTCTTTCAGCTTTATAAGGTGGATAAAGTTTGATTTTTTTTTGGATAAACAACTATCTAAAATTTTACTTCTATAAATGACTATGTCTAGCATGTGTCTTGGGAATGTTTGAGGTAGCATCCAACTTCTTTTGTTAAATTTATCTGTAATTATTGGAGTGTCATCATCAGCAAAGATATCCATGTCTCTTGATGAGAAATATATCTTACATCTTGCTAGAATTAATGAAGCCTGTGAAATAAGGGTGCCACTATCTTTTTCACAATAATATATGTTTTGTATTTTGACATTATTCCCATTTGGCGCTGGGAAAATCAAAGAACATTTCGCTGTAATGAAATTTTTGTTTCCATTAGTTGCTACTTTCAGAGGTAAAGGTGAATTTAGAGAGATGTACAAATCAAAGTTGGACATGTATCTGGTGAAATGATGCGCAGCACCACTTTCAAGGATGGGTGGGGGACCATCATTGGAAATTGATATTTTTTCAATCTGAATTTCTGAAGGTTCTTTAGCGTCATCTATTTCAAGCAAATGTGTCTTCATATTCTTTTTATCTTTATTGTAGCTTGACGTGTAGTAATCTGCTTCTTGATTATCTTGTTGATTAAGTTTATTGTTAATTTTTTGTTGCTTCCATGGAACAGGATGGTTATAAGAAAATTTCAGAAATACAGGGTAAGGGTTATTTGGAGTAAGTGCTGGACAGAAAGGCATTAGGTAATGGAAAGGAGAAAAAATAGAGAGAAATAAAAAATTAATAGAATAATTGTTGATGTTGCTTTTGGATATGGCAATAATAAAGATAAATTTGAGATAAATAAAGGAAATGGATAGATAGAATAAGAAAGAGAGAGGAGGAAAAATATACAAGATAAATAATCCTCTATAATAAGTACACCCGTATGATGAGAACTTTTATAGATTTATTGTAGGCAGAAAAAGCCCATAAACTGAGATGGCCGCTTATTCTAATGCAGATAATAAAATTCTTATGTCTATTGTCACAACTATATACATTTGCTATGTTATGTAGTTGAGTACTTAGTTATGTATTGGATGTTACACATTTAAAAAAGGCTCTTTCCTTTCTCTCCCTGGCCCTCCTCTAGCCAACTTCAAGCAAGGTCTGAGTCCCGGTAATTACATTTACTTAGATCTAAAATTTTTCCATAGGTTCTACTATTTTATTTTTATTTTTTAATTCAATTAAATTTACGGAAATGAAATAAAATTTTAATTAAATAAAAAAATTTGTGTAAATAAAAACAACTTGAATAATACAGCATAAATTGTAATAGAGTTATTTAATATACACTTAAAGAATTAGAAATAATAAATCTATAATATTTTAATAATTAAGTAATTAAATATTGAGTAATAGTTTTAATCGGACCAGTTTGACTATGTTAAATAATAAGTTACTTGCTGACTGGGGCTCTGTTGATAATACCACCTGACCTGGCTTCCCACTTAAAACTAATGATATATATCTGCACCAGCTTGAGCTAATCCTTTGAAGTAATAGAAAAGCTTCAGTGAGAACAGCAGCCAACTTATTCACCACTTGCATCTCTCCTTGCACCCTCCAAAAGCAAGCCTTGGAGATGGGCTATCATAAATTAGTTGCAGAAAAATACTCATTTATATATATTTCACATTGCCAATATTGTTTTGATTTTTCTCTCAAGTACTGTTATTGGAATTTTAAAGACTGAGAAAGAGTGCTTTGGTCCAATGAATCTTCTTTTGAGGTAGGCAAAAAAATCAAAAATAATTTATTTCTGGAACTGTCCTGATTAGAGGTTTCATCAAGAATTTCTTCAGCCCACCTTCAAGAGTGGGCAATCAAGTATCATGGTGTGGGGAGGGTTCTCAGGAAATATAAAGCTCCCATTGGTCATTCTTCCTCAAAATCATAAAATGTTAAAATATTTCATTGATAATATATACAAATCTATACTAGTGCTATATCTCCAAGATAATGATCCTTATAATGAACTCCTCCTCATGGAGTACAATTCTCCCACCCACAAATACAAAGAGATTGAAGATTTCCTAACTCAAAATAACATAAAAAAGTTTCCAGACTGGCCAGCTCAGTCACCCAATCTCAACCCAATCAAAAACATATGAAAAACAATCAAAATCATCATTCATGATGTTTTTTACCTCCACACAAAGGATTAAATTATTGCTGCAATACACACAGTCTGGAATGACATGGCAGTGAAAATTCTTAATAATCTTGTTTCTTCAATTCACAAACAAATGGAGGCAGTTATTGAGGAAAAGGGAGGGTCTATTTGCTGGTGATTCTTTTGATCATAGGACAATATTTGACTGTTATAGTTTGAATTTGAAATGTCTAGATTGGCCACTTCAACAGTGGTATTGTTTAAAAATTAGTAATACAAGAATTTCTAGCTGACCTATGTGAGAATCAGTGGAAAATTGAGCGTTATTGCAATTGTGAGGTAGTGAGAAGTTGGATGTGGCGGCTGGCAGAAGAGCATATTCAAACAAAATTGCAAGGACTTCTTGCAGGGTACTGTACATGCTCTAACTTACAGAACAGGTGGTTATTTTTAGGTTTTTACTATGCTGAAGCCCAATATATGTAGTTACCAACACCACAAAATTAATTATTAATTCTTTAATCGTTTTCCAAATCCTAAATCACACTTTCGCACTAATATTTATTGGTTAAATTTAGTTTCTATATGTTAAAATGTACATATATGTCATGAGGTATGCCAGAATCATGTCAGATATATGTCAAACTGATTTCTATATGGAAATGAAAAGATGAAAATTCTTGCAGCTAATTTTAGAAAATTTTGTGCTAACTGTTGTGGTTGATGTTAGTGACTAGAATTTAATAAATATTACTCTACTAAGTCTTCTATTTTATATAAATTTTTTATGTAGTTAAGTATGTACTTATGGCTATCTTTATGTCACAACACCCCCCTGCTAGACTACATTTCATCATCCATGTTTACTGCAATATACATTAACCATTTCCCTAGCCTTTGTCATAAAGTTTGGTCCCAAATATTTTGTTAATATATCTTATTTTTGATTTTTTGTACTTATCCAGTTAATTGATACTTCTTTGCTATATAGTTGAGCATTAACATAGAAAAAGTTCCTTTCCATATGTCTTATCTGTTTATTGGATGGCTAGTCTTTGGTCAGATTAATTGTTGATCTTTTATCACAGTATAGTTGTATTGTATATTTTATACCTGTTAAGTCTTCTATAATGTTCTGGATCCATTTTTCCCTTTTTGTGACTGCTGCTAGTGCGGCTAGTTCAGATTTTAATTCTTAAAAGGCCACCAGTGTTTGTCTTTTTGAAAACCAATTGATGGGGACTCCAAAGAAAAATATAATGCTGCCATTTGTACACCTATATGCTCTGTTGTTCCAACTTGCATCACCAAAAGCCTGAAAACCTAAATTTTAATCTGGGAAAATGTGGAAACTATTATCTTTTTTTTTCAGTACATATTGAGTTATATGACCAAGAGCTTTCCAACAATCTTTTCTTGGGTTATTTGCAAACCAAGCCAGATAGTTCACAGAAAAAAAAATCTTGCCTAGTTACCACTGCTAAATAGTTTAAAGACCCTATCAAACTAAGGTATTCTTTTGGATTCACTTTTTCTCCTGTATTATTTTTTAGGTGGTAGTTTTTTGGTAAAACATTCATCTTCTTACTTTCTAATTGTGAAAAAATTTTAAGCTATTTTCTTTATCAAAACAGGTTGAGAGAGTAAGAAAGTGTTGTCTTTTCATATCATCTTGATACCTACTAAATTATCCAAGTGTTCTTGCAATTTAATATTTACCATTTCTGATAAGTTTTGGTGAAAACTTCTTAATAATTCTGTTAAATTACCCGCAATCACCCCATCATCGTTATGAATCCATAAGATTCCTGTTTTGTTCTTGGATTTGAGCACATAAAGATAACTGTCATAATAGCTTGGTATGTAATCCATTTTTTGTAACTTACCTTCCAAATGTTTCCACTAGAATCAAGCTATCTGCATAATTCCATACAAATATTTACGTAGTTTGTACACTTTTTTTTGTCTCTCCCAAAGCCAGGTGGCAATCTAACCCATATATCTTCATCTATCATGGAATTTTAGTATCCCCCAACTACATCAAAATTATGTACAAGCCAGCTACTAGCTGCTGCAATAGTTATTAAAATCATGAAGGAAGTAAAAATTTTTGTAGGTTCAAACGTCTCAGCATAATCAACACCCTCAACTTGTGAAAAACCTTTTTCTACATATCCCACCTTTAGTTTTATTAGATTACATTCTTGATCAGTTTCTTCAGAAAACACCCATTTTGTGTCTGTTCCTTTTGCTGATATTGGTACTTCTGATAGTGACAATACTTTCCTATCATTTAAGTTTTGAACTTCATTCTCACAGGCTTTCAGCCAATCATCTTTATGGGGAGATTTCATCTCTTTTTGAAAAGTTGTTGGTGCACTGCTAGATATGGCATGTCCACATATTTCTATTTTTTCCACTAGTTTTCCTGATTAAAATATATATTTTCAGCTTCAAAATTTTTAAATTCAAACTTATTAGTAATAAAATCTATTTACATTTTGTAGTCTTTTGCTTTATCAGTTATTTTGTTAGTTATTTGTTTTTCTATCTTTGGTTTTTTTTTTCAAAATCTGCCCATGAAGAGGGAATTAATTTTCCTGTCTCAATGTCAAGGAACATCAAATATTCGGCTGTTACAAGTACCCTATTACCCTATTACCTTGTATTTTCTCCCTTTAGTATCTAGTTTCTTTCTATTTTCTTTAGTTACATGGACATAAGCAATGATGCCAAAGATTTGAAAATGGTCCAGTCTTAGTTTGGAGAGAAATATTTTTTTGTATGGAGTCATATTTGAGCTAAAATTGTTCAGTAGTTAAATATGTGTATAGACTGCCTATTTGAGAGCTGGGCCACAAAAATATTTTTGAAGACCACTATTGAATAATATTGTCCAACCCATGTTGAAAAGTTTTTGGTTGAATTTTTTAATGTTGCCATTCTGCTCATTATAGTATGGTAGGGAGAATTCATGTTCAATATCCTGTAAGTAAAGCCATTCTCTTAACTTTTTGTTAATAAAATCTCCACCATTGCCAATTTTTAGAGTTTTTATTTTAATATTATTACATCTTTCAAACCATGAAATGTATGATATAATAAATTTACCTGCTTCATCTATAGTTCTCAAATTTTCAACATTACCATAGCTAGATCCTACATCTAAAATGATTAACAAATTGATTTGTTGTAGTTACTTCAAAAGGTCCCATGAGGTCAACTTCCAGTAGATCTCCTGGTGCATGAAACCTATTGGATTTTCTTTTAGTATCAATTTGTTTTGATTTGGAAAGTTTTCATTCTTCACAATCAATAGCTCCTGAGGTAATATCATTGCAGAATCCTTCACCAAATTTACCATTAATTATTTTCCTTATACTTCTCAAACTTTGATGACCAAAACATCTATGCCGAAATCTCAAAACCTCTTCTTTTTCAATAACAAGTTTCACTCTTATTCCTGATTGTATTTTAAAAAAATTACATATTTTGTAAGGTGGAATCATAGTATCTCATTGAAAATTGGTATAAAATTTAGATAAAACTATATCAATATTCAACATTGCTCCTAACAAATGAGCCAGAAACAGTAAGGGAAATGTCCAGCTTATTTTGTTGAATTATGCAGTAAAATTTGAGTACCATCATCAGAAAAAGTCCTCATGTTATTTGACTTGAAATCAAGCTTACAACCACCAAAAATTAGTGATGCTTGCAATATTAAGGTACCAGCTGTGTCAGGCTAGGGTCAAGTACAAGGACGTGAACTAGCTTGAATAGTCAGTTGTCTAGAAAATTTAAATGGTCCTGTATGAATACTGTAGTACTAATCCACTAAGTTGTAAAATATAATCAAATATAAAGGTCTCAGTAATATAATTCTCACTATTATTATATATGGCTTACAATCTTTATAGTTGGTAGAAAAATAGATTATATAAATTCAGATACTATTCAAAAGTCTTATAAAAGTACTAATTGATATGTATTGTAATTTGTTTGGTTATATTGGTTGAATTGTAATGATAAAGAATGAAGAAATACAACCCAAAAACCTCCTCCTTTTATACACACTGAGTTCCCCAATGATTCCCTTGATGTACCACCCAATACACAGTTAATGACGCCTCTAAAAAACTAATAGACATGCCCATCAACATTCCCAGTAACCCATGACATAATTAGAAGAGTAACACCCGCCAAAATCCTGTAATAATAAGGGAAATCCATCAAAATTAAAGAAAAAGACAAAAAGAGAGTATATGCGTATAAAACAATAATATTAAAGACTAAAGGAGACTTTTTAAGGTTAATAATAGCTTAATAATAAGGGGGATTGACTGTAGAAATAATGGGGCTAATCCTGACATTATACTACGTGAAATTCCCATTCAAAAATAACCAAAATTGACTGAGAAACCACCCAAAAACTTAAAAAAGAGCGTGAGATGTGGGGTAACTACATGCAGTTCTTGGCAGGCTCTTGCACGGGTAAATCCTTGACTAAAATTAGGCGAATTTAAGCGTGGTGATGAAATAAAGTGCCAAGAGTGAGGTTATTAATGAAATTAGTGCATATAAACAAGGTCAATGCATTATTAATTAAGCTAGGACACTAAATAAGCGCCTGTCGCCTATTTTAGTGTGTTTCCCCACAGTGGGCGTAGAATGTGGGGTAATTATAGTGTGAAAAAGCTAACTTTTCTAAAAATGAAGCTATTCACACAGGAAAAAAGCAGGCAGTATGTGGCCAGTACACAGAAGCCATTTCTGGCATAAAAAACACCAAATTTGAAAAGTGTTATTTTTATGCATTTAAATAGCCAAATCAATAGTTCTAAATGAGCCCAATTGATCTGTCAAAGCGCAATTTTGATATTCTCAATTTTATAGCGCATATAGTCAACTTTTAAGTGAAATAAAGCGCATTTCTTGTTTTTTGCATAAAACAATGAATATAACAGCTTTAAGTGTACTTAAAAATTATGTAGCCTTATACTTAAGGTTCTTAAGATTACCCTAACATATTCCAACTTAATATTAAGTACATAAGACCTATAAAAGGTGGATATATGCGTGTATATAAGGTGTTATAATGGCATTTTTTGTGTATTATCATAATTTTACTTATGTATACTATTTGTGTACTCTTATTTATTATTCCCATGTATAGTTCATGTGTTTAACATAACTTATAATTACTTTTTACTCAGTCCTGGAGATATACAGGCTGACACTCGCACACCCAAAAAAACAATAAAAAAAATGATAAGTTATACATTTTATTTTATTAATTTGTAATTTTCAGGTATTCAGAATAAATCTGTAGCATTAAAGATTCAACTTTAAAGAAATAAAAAATAATAAAATATTATGAGTACTGGTTTTTTAACCCATCAGCTGGTTGAACAGAAATTTATTTCTGTTTAAATTTTTTAAGAAGGGTGGATAAATTAGAAATTTCTTTTTCAGGTATCCATTTATCAAATTCATTTGATTTCCCTTTAAATCTTAGTAAATACTCAGTTCCTTTTTCTTTAGTAAGGATTCTTTTCTTGAGTATTTTTTCAATCTCTGCTTTTTCCACAATTTCTTCAGGTTGCTTTTTAGGCCTTCCCCTTCTTTTTGGAAATAAGTCAGGATCATTTGCATGGTAAGGTTTCAATAATGAGATAGGGAAAACTGGATGTTTCCTATCATATGGAGCATATAATATGACTTCCACTGCATTATTACCAACCATTTTATTTACTACAAAAGGTCCTACAAAGGGATCCTTTAATTTAACATTACCTTGTAAGTTAAAATGTAGTGTTGATATGAGGACCTCATCTCCCTTTTTAAATTCAAATTCTTTATGAGATTTGTCCCACCTTTTCTTTTCATATTCAAATGCTTTTTGGATGCATTCTTCTGCATGCTTTCTACACATTTGTTGCATATGAATAAAGGATTTAGTGCCAGGGTGTATATCGAACCTTGGTAGTTTATTTAAATGATTTACTGGGGTATTTGGTACATATCCCAGCCAGAGTTCAAATGGTTTCTTCTCTGTTACAGAATGAGTTGTGCTGTTATAAGAAAATTCAAGGCCAGGAATTAATGTTACCCAGTCATGTGTGAATTTCTCATTGTCTTTGTATTCTAATCCAAAGGCACAATATCTTCTGATCATGTCTTCTAGAGTTTGTATCATCCTCTCAGCCAGCCCATCAGTTTGTGGATGGTGTGCTGTAGACAATTTTAATTGACAACCTGATACTTCCATCAAAGATGTCCAGAACTCTGAAGTAAATTTAGGATCTCTGTCAGAGATTATGGCTTTGGGGAACCCAGCAGTATTCATCATCTGAGTCCACCATAGTAACGCCAAGTCTTTAGCAGATACCTCTTTACATTTTTAGGTATCCCAATGTTTTTAATTGCTGCCACTTTATTCTGGTCAACACATATTTGTAATCCAGATACAACATGTCCAAGTACTTTCAAGGATTGAAATCCAAACTTACATTTCTTTAATGCAATAGTCATATTAATTTCATCCATTTTTTGAAAGACTCTTTTCAGGTGATTTAAATGTTCATCATATGTTTTTGAAAACACTATGATGTCATCAATATAGACCAATAGCCATCCTTCAACCATTTCCTGATGAAAAACACTATCCATCAATTTTTGGAAGACTGAAGGGGCATTCTTTGGGCCAAATGGCATTCTCACATACTTAAATATACCCATATGTGTGGTTATTAATTAGTAATTTTGAGAATTTCTTTCCACAGGAATCTGGTGGTAACCCTTGTTCCCATCCAGACAGGAAATATATTTTGCTCCTTGTAAGGTAGCATGGATAGAAGCTATCCTTGGTAGAGGGTAAATATCATCTACTGTATATGTATTCAGAGCTCTATAATCACCGCATAATCTTGCCTTATCTTTTTCATAAGAGATTAATACTGGTGAAATGACACAATACTTAGGTGTTGTGTCCACTTTTTCAACAATACCCATTTCCAACAACAATTTTATATTGTCTTCAATATCTTTCCTTTTTGCAGGAGATGCTGGGTAAGGTTTCTTTTTTAAGCTGCCAGGAATATTATCCAGATCACAGCTTAGAGAGATTTTCATCTCATGGTCTTTGACCAATCCTAGTTCATTTGAGCCATGAGCAAATGCCATAGGATATGATTTAATTAATCTCAAAATATCTTCTTCTTCAGTCTTTGAGAGTTGAGGGCTGAAAGAGGCCTTTTGGATTTCATTTTCCAATTCACCCACTTCATTGGTGGTTCTTCCACCTTTCAGTTGTTCTTCTCTAGGAGAAATGGCATATACTGAATTTTCAGAACATATTTTGAATTTTCTCTTACCATTCACGCCTATGGTGAAACAACTGTTTGCAGGATCTAGTTTAATGCCAAATTTTGTCAATAAATCATTGCCAATAATAAACCAATCACTACAATTATTATTATCCATTACTACAAATTCACAAACTGCTCTAACATAACCATTATTATATTTAAAGAATACAGCAGTTTGGTATTTGCCAATTGGATTTAATACTGAACCAAAACCCCTCCAGTTCTTTGTCTGAACAGGTTCTAGTTTTTCTTGGTACTTACTATCAAGTTTCATTAATGTATCAATTGAAACTACACTACCAGCAGCCCCAGTGTCAAGAATGGCATTCATTTCTTTTCCACATATGATAATAGGTGCTCTGATAGGTGTTATTTTGTAAGTATCATGAGATACATCTTTAATTATTTCAGCCTCCTCTATGGAATTTAAAGATGTGTCTGTATGAGGTATAGCATCATTCAGGAACATTATATCCTGTTCTAATACAAATATCTCATTTTCATTATCACTGTAAGATATGTTACTTTTGCAATCCTCACTAGATTCCACATTTTCATCTTCATGATTACTAGGTTCAGAATTCTGTGAGGTTTCAATAACATTTATTCTTTTCTTACACGTGTGACCCTTAACCCAAGGTTCATTACATTTGTAACAAGTGTTATTTTCTTGTCTCTTAGGGACAAGGGGAGCTGAAGGTTTTTTCTTTTCCACTGGTAACTTACTTGTAGTAGGTTTTACCGCTTCAACACTTTGTCTGTAATTACTATACTTGGTTTCATACTTGTGGTTTAATAATATCTCATTGCATATATTAATGAATCCAGAGGTGTCTCTGACAGTTTCAGTTCTAGCTACAATAATGTCTCTAACTGATATAGGCAACTTGTATATTATTTTTTCTTTCCACTCTTCATAATCCATTTTTGGATCCATAGCTTTCATGATTTTTATTAAATTCATTAAGAAGACCATGGGTTTATCTCCAGCATTTGGATTATATCTGGCCCTTTCATACAGTCTTTGTTGAGTGATTCTAAATTTTGGGCCACCAAATTGCCTTTCAATTAGTGCCTTCCATTCATTCCAGGAGTAATTAATTCCCTCACTCAATACAGATTCAAACCATAATAAGGCCACATCTGTAAATAAAGATATTAACTTTGAAGTAATTTCTTCATCAGGTAATTTGTATGAAAATTTTAAGTTATCAATTCTTTGTATGAATTGTTGCCAATCAGATTTTGAATCCCCGTCAAAAGAAGGGTACTGATCTAACTTAGGCCAGTTCTTTTGGCTAGTTTTTGCTTCCCTAACCTGAGGAATATTGAGTAATTCACTTACTTTAGAAAGATGATCATTTATTTCATCTTTTACTGATTTTATATTCTCAGAGCCCATAACACTATGTTCATGTTCAATCATTGGTTTATCATCAGAGTGTTTCATAAAAACTGGTACTCTTTCTACATAAGAGGTATTATCTTTTATTGTTTCAGTTTTTTTCAAAATGTTAGCTACTTCAATTTCTACTCTTTGTAACCTATCTTTTATCACAGGTACATGATTTAAGGTATCATTTACATTTGAAAAAGACAATTTTACACGTCCCTCTATGGTAGCCATAATATTCTGAGAGTGTTCTAATTTACTTTCTAAATTTCTAATCTCAGATTTTAATCTTTTATTCTCATTGATTAATTCATTATTTGAATTTTCAATAATTTTTAATTTATTGGCTGTGGTACTCAATGATTGTGTTAGTTGTAATAATACATTTTCTGTATTAATGTTTGACTCTTTTGAGAACTCTTCCAATTTTTCAATTCTCAATAATAATTTACTTATTATTTTTGATTCCATTGGATTCTCTTTTAAAAAATATTCTATTTTTTCCGTGTCCAATTCAGAAGACTCATTATCAGGGTCAAGATTTAATTCATTTGATTCCATTTTTATATTAATAGTATTTTCCTGGTGATCAATAAAACTATTTACATTGTCCTCATGTAAAGACAAGTTTAACATATTCTTTTCAAATGAATAATCCTTTAAATCCTTATCAATAATATCCAATATTTCCTTATCAATCTCATTACCTATAAGTAATTTATTTTCAGGTTGATATAATTGATCATAAGAAGTTGGATGACTTACCAAGGTCTTATCCCACTTCCCCTGCCTCTCCTTGCCTTTCCCCTGTAAGGGTGACTGCTGGAGCCCTGCTGTTGAGGATTGTTGTAGTTTTGGGCGTACCAATCCCATTTCCATTTGCTTACTGTAATTTTTTGGTCCTCCTCTTGGGCTGGAGGTGTTGCTATGGAATTGTTGGGTGCCACTGTTGGTGGTTGAGTCTTTATGTCCACTAGAGCTTGGTTGACTTCTATGAAACCTTGAGCTGCTCTCTTTTCCAGATTGTTGATCTGGTCCACTATATTGTTGACTCTTATTGTCAAGGTGTTCAGTAGGGTGGATAGGGAGTGAACTTGTTCTTGTAAAGTATTTTTTGTTTTCTTTATTGAAACCTGCTTTAAAAGCTTTTCCCTTTCCTCCAGAGACATTGACGGAGTGTTGTTGATTATGGGAGAGTCCTGGCCCTCCATTTGAATGTCCTGTAACAGGTCTTTCAGCTCTAGGTCTTAAGTTATAAGGTTTTACCTTATTACTTACAATGTCATTGTTGTCACACATTTTTACGTGGAATTTTAAAGAATTGAAAGTTTAGATATGAAAACTTCAAAAAGGAGTTTTATCAGTATTTATCAATACCACTGAAGACAATTTTATTGCCTACTTATTGGTATGAAGTGAATATTTAAGTGCCAAAAGTCAAATATGCTTTTATGTGGTCACTTGATTTAACTGGTCTACAATATGTAGCCATGTTTTTATATTCAAAAGAAAACAACTGTCAGTATGATTCTTTCTAAATATTTAATGAATTTTACAAACCAATAAAAGAAAAGATTAAGAGTCCTGTTAAAAGAAAACAATTAATCAGTTTAATTGGTTTATTATCTGCAAAGATCACAAATTTAATTGGTCTATTGACAGACTCCCACTAAGAACAATTATATGTTAAATTAGTGGTAAAAATTTTATCTGCAAAGATCTCAAATTTAATTGGTCTATTGACAGACCCACTAATAACAATTATAAGTTAAATTAGTGGTAAAATTGTTGATTCAATATCACAATTTTATAATATAACAGGGCTTCTTTTTCTGAAATCACTATATAAGTGACCCCAACCTGTTGTAATTATCCAAATATTTCTATAGGGATATTATTCACGTGCACCTTCTTTTAAAAATTTCACTTACAGGATTATAACAGAATTCTTGAGGAAAGGCCCCCAATTGTCAGGCTAGGGTCAAGTACAAGGACGTGAACTAGCTTGAATAGTCAGTTGTCTAGAAGATTTAAATGGTCCTGTATGAATACTGTAGTACTAATCCACTAAGTTGTAAAATATAATCAAATATAAAGGTCTCAGTAATATAATTCTCACTATTCTTATATATGGCTTACAATCTTTATAGTTGGTAGAAAAATAGATTATATAAATTCAGATACTATTCAAAGGTCTTATAAAAGTACTAATTGATATGTATTGTAATTGGTTTGGTTATATTGGTTGAATTGTAATGATAAAGAATGAAGAAATACAACCCAAAAACCTCCTCCTTTTATACACACTGAGTTCCCCAATGATTCCCTTGATGTACCACCCATTACACAGTTAATGACGCCTCTAAACAACTAATAGACATGCCCATCAACATTCCCAGTAACCCATGACATAATTAGAAGAGTAACACCCGCCAAAATCCTGTAATAATAAGGGAAATCCATCAAAATTAAAGAAAAAGACAAAAAGAGAGTATATGCGTATAAAACAATAATATTAAAGACTAAAGGAGACTTTTTAAGGTTAATAATAGCTTAATAATAAGGGGGATTGACTGTAGAAATAATGGGGCTAATCCTGACATTATACTACGTGAAATTCCCATTCAAAAATAACCAAAATTGACTGAGAAACCACCCAAAAACTTAAAAAAGAGCGTGAGATGTGGGGTAACTACATGCAGTTCTTGGCAGGCTCTTGCACGGGTAAATCCTTGACTAAAATTAGGCGAATTTAAGCGTGTTGATGAAATAAAGTGCCAAGAGTGAGGTTATTAATGAAATTAGTGCATATAAACAAGGTCAATGCATTATTAATTAAGCTAGGACACTAAATAAGCGCCTGTCGCCTATTTTAGTGTGTTTCCCCACAGTGGGCGTAGAATGTGGGGTAATTATAGTGTGAAAAAGCTAACTTTGCTAAAAATGAAGCTATTCACACGGGAAAAAAGCAGGCAGTATGTGGCCAGTACACAGAAGCCATTTCTGGCATAAAAAACACCAAATTTGAAAAGTGTTATTTTTATGCATTTAAATAGCCAAATCAATAGTTCTAAATGAGCCCAATTGATCTGTCAAAGCGCAATTTTGATATTCTCAATTTTATAGCGCATATAGTCAACTTTTAAGTGAAATAAAGCGCATTTCTTGTTTTTTGCATAAAACAATGAATATAACAGCTTTAAGTGTACTTAAAATATATGTAGCCTTATACTTAAGGTTCTTAAGATTACCCTAACATATTCCAACTTAATATTAAGTACATAAGACCTATAAAAGGTGGATATATGCGTGTATATAAGGTGTTATAATGGCATTTTTTGTGTATTATCATAATTTTACTTATGTATACTATTTGTGTACTCTTATTTATTATTCCCATGTATAGTTCATGTGTTTAACATAACTTATAATTACTTTTTACTCAGTCCTGGAGATATACAGGCTGACAAGCTGCCTTGTCACAAAAATACATCTTTTTCAATTCCATGCTATTCCTATTGAGCCCTGGTACAATCATTGAGCCTTTCCCTGTAATAAAATTAGGTTCTTCATTAGTCGCAAATTTAAGGGGAATCAGTGGATTTAAGAGAACAAACATTGAAGAATTATCTTGATTTCCAGTTACATGATGTGTTACACCACTATCTAGAATTAGAATAGGGCCATCATCATATATAGTTAATCTATTAATTTGGATTTCAGAAGGTTCTTGTCAATCATCAATTTCAATAAGATGCGATTTCACCAGTACTTTGTTTTTATCTTAATCATATTTAGTTCAGTAATAATCCACTTTTCAATCATCTTTTGGTGTTGGTTTTGGTAGTAGTTGTTGATTTTGTTGAGTTGGTAAAGCAGTTTGGTTCAGAAAAGGAGGAAAGGGGTAAGGGAAGTTTGGAGTGAGAGCTGGATAAAAAGGTGAAGGGTGATGTCAGCATGGATATTCCCAGGATTAATTAAAAATTGTATATTATTTATTTTAAACACATGTAGTACACAAGGGAAAAATAAATAAAGATACAAAAGTTGTATACATAAGTGAAATTAATGATTAAACACAATATATGCCATCATAATACCTTATATACATGCCTACATCCACCTTTTATAAGTCTTATCTACTTGATATTAAGTTGGAATATTTCAGTGTAATCTTAATAACCTTAAACATAAGGCTAAATAATTTCTAAGTATATTTAAAGCTGTTGTTTTCATTGTTTTATGGGAAAACAAGCATTGCACTTTAAATCACTTAAAAGTATAATATACACCAGAAAAAAAACATGGGCACCTTATAGTAGGTGCCAATCTCTATCTTCAAATTAGCTCAATTTCAGTTCAGCTGTAATTCTTATGGAAAGACTCTACAATGAACAATGAGCACACTAGCTCTGTCGGTCAGTCGTCTAGAAGAGATAAGAAAAAAGGGAAGAAATGAGAGGAGGAGAAGGAGAAGAGGATTATAGGCAATAAAAGAAATAAAATTTAATAAAATTATTTAATTTATTGAAAGAAAGCAACGACGAGTGATTTGAGAGGTGACAACAAAATTGGTTTTATTAATATTAATATTATTTAAGTAAGAGTTTCTGCGCGGCAAACAATATAATTACTATTAGACTTAAGGCAACCTTTAAATTGTTATTTAGAATTTTTAATTAGAATCTAATACTAATAAAAATAATAATAAGCGTAATAAATTTATCTTTTAAATTGTTGAGTGTGTAATAAGTGATGAGACTACAGGTGATTATTCAAGGCCCTTTTATAGGCAATGGGTCCTCTGAAGCGCTACTATCTTTGTAAATACAATGATTAGAATGGAATAAAACAAATATATCAAAAGAGTAAATGAAACATAACAATATAGAGAAAAACATGAAACAATTAATTAAAACCCCAATTAAGAATCCAGTTTCCCCGCCATTAATTCCCAAATCAGTAAGTAAAAATAGTGAATAACTAAACAAGATTGGAACATAGGAACTATGAGAAAAATAATTCCAAACAGATGGTACAGTCTGATTTAAGGATATTTTAAGTGAAACAAAAAAATAATTTGACGCAACAAAACAAGCAATTAATATCAATTTAGTCCAAATTAATTTATTTGTTTTTTCTAACACAATCAAGGGTCAAAAGAAGCGTCATTAATTATTGTTTAGTATCATATGAGAGGTATTATTTAATATATAAATTTAAGTAATTAATTTAAATATATTATAAATCAATTTTACACTTATAATTATAATATATGTTTTTCAATTAATTAAATATAAATTTATAATTATTAAATACATAAAAATGCGCCATTATTTGTAGAATATATTATATTATGCTCAATTTAATTGTATATAAAAATATATATAACCAATAAATTTAATGTAACACTTGTATATAATAAAATTCTTATATAATTTCATTATGCAATAAAATATTAAGTTATATTCATTAAATCCAAGTCTTACCCACTCTTTAAGGTTTTATAATTTATATATCATTTACTGGACTCCTGGAATAGCCTGGCTGACAAGCTCACACAACATCATATCAAATTTACTCTTAAATCAAAACTGAATATTGGGATAGGCACCTGCTAGCAGGTGCCACTTGATTTTTTGTGGTGATATGGGCTATAAATTTAATAATTTTAAAAATGTGCCTTTAAAGATCAATTTTTCTTAAGTAGGACTATTTATTTAGCTATTCAAATGCATAAAAGTAACAATTTTTAAGTTAGGTGTTTTTTATGCCAGAAATGGCTTCTGTGTACTGGCCACATATTGCCTGCATTTTTCCCATGTGAATAGCTTCATTTTTTGAAAAGTTAGAATTTTCACACTATAATTACCCCAAATTGTATTCCCACTATGGGGAAACATTCTAAAATAGGCAAGAGGTGCTTATTTAGTGTCCTAGTTTAATTATAAGTGTATTGACCTCATTATATGCACTAATTTCATTAACAACCTCAAGATTGGTGCCTTTAATTCACTACCATGCTTAAATTTGCCTAAACTTGTCAAGGATTCACCCATTCAAGAACCTCCTAAGGACTTCATTCAGTTACCCCACATCTCACATCCTTTTTTGGGTATCTCAGTGGTTTCTCAGTCAATATTGGTTGTCATTGGATGAGGATTTCACATAGTAATTTGAAATAATTAGCCACTTCATGTCTACTGTTAATCCCTTTTAATATATTGTAATATTATGTGTTATTCTTTCTTTTTTTATACTTTTATTTTGAGGTATACACTCACATACTCTCTTTTTTGTTTATTCTTTTATTTTGATGGATTATCCCTATTACTCCAGGATTTTGGTGGGTGAAATAATTCCAATTTTGTTATTGGTCATTCTTTATGTTTATGGACAGGTGTATTAGCTAAATTGAGGCATCATTGGCTGTGTATAGGATTGTTGAATCAGGGGGACACATTGGAGAATCATTGGGTATAAAAGGAGGGGGTTTTTGTCTTGTTTTTTACATTCTATATCATTAAAATTAAAACATATAACCATCACAATTAAAATATATTTCATTAGTACTTTTAAAGTCTTTGAATAGTGTTTGAATTATATTCTCTATTTTTCTAACAACTATAACATTGTAACTCATTAATAAATAGTGAGATAAAAATTACTGAGACCCTTATATTGAGTTATATTTTAATAATTATTGGATTGGTACTACAGTATTCATTTAGAATCATTAAAATATTCTATAAAACTGACTTTTCAAGCTATTCATGTCTCTGCACTTGAACTCAGCCTGACAGGTAGTGTGCCAAATAATATGGTAATGGAGGTAGTTGTTTTTGAGATAAGTTTTGCCTTGGGGATGCCCTTCAATAAGCAGTAAGATGGCCTGGACGGTTGCACTGAAAACATACATTTTGATTTCCTCTCCAGAAAAAATCTGTTTCAATTTTTTCAGGCAGGGAATTGATATTCAATGATTGTTTTAAAACACTTGTCTTTTGATTGCTAAATTTGGTTTTTTAAAAATTCTTGCCTGTGTGAATCAATTATTATCCGGCTTATTTCTTTAGGTTGAGGAATGTTTTGAACTCAATATAATGGGCTGATTTGGTTCATGATGTCTTCCTCAATTTTTGAATCACCTTTTGCTCTGTTTTTTAAGATTAGTCTAATGAAATTGTCAACAGTGAGATCCATTCCTGATGCATGAATTGATTGTAGTTTTCTGTATATGGTGTGAGTGTATTCTCCTCTAGTTGTGAAATCCAATAGTTTCAGAGAGGCTAGTCCCCGCCATATATTTAAGTGATGAACTCATGTACTTTGGTTGAAGTGAGTGGCAAGAAAATCCAGCACATCCAAAGCTGTCAGGTAAGTGCCATTAGAGATCATTTCTTGTACTCCATTTTCACAGCATTCAATGATTAACTCCCTCACTAAATAATATTTATGGATATTTATTCATTTTTGACATTTGTTTGCATAAGTCTTGTCTCAAATCACTTTTCCAAAAAATTGCCATGTCTTCCTAATTCATGTTTGAAGGTTTTCACCTGTTGTTGTCAATTTTGAAATGCTGTCAATCAATGTTTTTTCTTTTGTGAGTTTTCCAAAAGCAAAGTCTTCACCCCAGCTTGTTTCTGTAACATAGACATGTTCCCGCTCGTTAGGTTCTTGCTCCTCAGTTTCCACTGGTGTTAGCATTGAAAGTGTTTTATTCTGTCTGTGAGAAGAGTGTCTTGAAGTCAGTTGTGATATTTTTATTAATAAAGCTATAAAACTATAAGGCTAATAAATACTACCCAAGAAAAACTATAAATCTACTACTATTTTTATTTTTATTTTAGTTTTTATTTTATTTTATTTTTAATAGCAAAGTTTAGTTTTCAGTTGCAAAGGTTTTCCTTCTTTGTCAGAAAATATGCTCAATTCCAAGAAACCAGAATTGACCTAATCACTTCACAATGCTGTTATAGCAGAAACTATTTTATGATATATAAAGGATAACTTAAAAAAATATAAGAGAAAAGAAAATGAGATGAGATTCAGACAACTAAAAGCCCTCTAAGGTAAGGAAACCTGCTTGTTGTGAGAGAGAGATAAAAGGAGAAATAGAAATGGCAAAAAAAAAATGTGAAAATGAAACTTTTATTTTTTGGGATTTTTAAGAAAAGAAAAATCCCATAACATATTGTGGTGGATGTTAGTGACTAGAATTCAATAAATATTACTCGACTATGTCTGCTAGTTCATATACATTGTTATGCAGTCAAGTATGTACATATGGCTATCTTTATGTCACAACACTAACAATGTACAGCCATGTCAACAAAGCTTGGTGAAAAAATAAAAAATATTTTTACTTTTTTGCTTGGCTAAAACTATTTTTTTAATGAAAACTGGGGTGCACAAAGCTCAACTTGGCTGCCACCAGTACTTTTTTGGGCATAATTTTTATTATCAATTTTTTTAACCTGAGTTTCACATGCAAAACTTCCCCCACCATTTCATCCATTTGGCTCTCTCACTGGCTTCATCACTCCCCTTTCCAACTTCTTCATACCCTATGTGTTGTTTTTACATGGCGCCTAAGAGCTGCCTTTATTACTTAAAAACACTTCTCTAAGAGATTGTAATCAGGTAAGTAGGCTGGTAAATATACTAACTTACACCCACAATTTTTGACTATTTGTGCTATTCTGTCTCCATGATGAAAAGAAGAATTATCTAAGACCAAAACACTATTTGGTTTTGGGTATGGCTGCAGTATTGGAAACTATCACACAAATAAAAAAGCCTCAATAGATATAATAAGGGAAAAAATGTTCAACTTACCCATATCAAGATTCTTTCCAAAAATATTTCAAAATGAAGGCAATTAACTGAATCTGGTTGGATCATGCAGGAAACCAATTCAGAAAGTGATACACCAGGCACTACAAAAAAACAATTGAAACCTGCTAGCAAGTGCCAATCCCCCGATCCATTTGTGACACAAGATTAATTCAGATTTGATGCCTCACAAACTTGAATGCTCAGTTTTCAATGCATGGTCTTCCCAGAATAATCGCAGATGATCTGGAAATGAATCTAATCAAAGATAGACATTGGCACCTGTTATCAGGTGCTCACATTTTTTTGCTGGTGAGGGATGATGTTAAAACAAGTTGATTGCTTGACCTGAGGAATCTTTTTGGTGTGTTTGCCTTTATCTGCCCAACCATTAGCATGTGCAGCTCCTTCTATTAAAATTCCAGACTCATCTAGTTTACAATTAATGAAACTTTTAAGAATTTAACACAAATCTAAAAAGATTAACTCACCATTAAATACTAAACATTCAGGGGGAAATTTTGATATTTTAGAAAAGTATTTTGTTTTATGAAAATCACTTTGGGCTGGATTGACTTTTTAAGTTTTCTTCTTACTCGTATTAAGGCATTGAACCAGCTCATTGGCAATTGTTACTCTGTAGACCCCCACACCATACTTCTCCAATAATTTTCTTAAAACTCATCTTGATACAGGGTTGGATCTTGTGTCACCAAATTGAAAATGAATTGATGGTTTTCCTCTTCCAGCTTAAAGGGACTTCTAAGCTTGAGATACATATCTGTATTGGTGATTACTGATTATGTTAGCATATGCAAATTCATCCACCAACTTAAAGAATTGGGATGAATTGATGTGACATATTTCAAGTTAATTTTTTTTAAAGTTTTGCCTTTCAAGGCTTCCATTACTAATCTAACTTTAAACTCAGAAGAGTACTTTACAAAAGGAATATTCCTGAAAATAAAATAAATAAGTAAAAGAACAAGGAAAACAAACAATATAGAAAAAAGTGTACCAAGTTGATGAAAGTAGCAAGGGGATTGATGAAGCCAACATAGGGATTGAAGAATCTGGAAAGGGGAGTGATGAAGCCAGTGAGAGAGCCAAACGGATTAAATGGTGGGGGAATTTTTGCGTGGGAAAATCAGGTTTAAAAAAACTGATAATAAAAATTACACCCAAAAAAGTACCAGTGGCAGCCAAGTTGAGCTTTGTGTGCCTGGGTTTTCATTAAAAAAAAGGATGCCTTGTGTAGACCACTCTTTTGCCTGCATCAGGGACCACCCTTCTATTTTTAGTGTCTTGTGGCCCTGGCATGATGCTTTCAACCACTGGCTGTGACCAGCTGTCAATTCCATCACTGAATCACATACAATGTATTATGCAATAGATGAGATTCTTCCATTTTTCTGCACTTCATTAACATCTACTTTTTTGTTCTTAAAAATTTTCACTTATACATCTAAAAATCAATCATGTAATCTACATTACCTTCAACCACTTTATATGAAACATTGAGTGATGCAGAAAAAGCCACCAGAGACTTTGCTGCCAATCAAGGAGCAAGTCTAGTTTATATCCAATCCAATAAAGATAGGTCGGGTAGAGTTAAGCAAGTCCTCCTAGGTTGTTGCCATTCCTGTAAATATGATGACAAAAAGCATCATCTTCCCGGAAGTACATGTATACAGACTCAAAAGGTTTTCAAATGTGATTGTCCATGGAGAGCAAAAGTTATACATGGCATGGCAACACAATTGATAAAAAACTACCCCAAAAGTTTTTTTGAACCCATCTTAAAATCTTTTCAAAGTAATGTAGGCATTAAAAAGTTTTTTGCTTATCTTTATTTTACTGATAAGTTCCATTCTTTAATAAGCTCCTCAACTCCTCAGATGACTTTTTGATACTAGTGAAAATAATAGTAAAAAAATCAAATGGAAACTTATTTATGAGAATATTTCTCATAACCATCACATGGATACAGCTCTCTCATCTTATGCTTCTGAGAGAGTGCTCACTGAAGAACAACAAAATATGGTTGAACATCTTCATCACGCTGGTGCACCACCCAATCTCATACTCACTGCTTTGCGTTCACAAGATCCCATTCTAAATGTTATTCCAAGTGATATTTACAGTATCTGTTATGATTCTCACAGAAAAAAGTTGAATTGGCTAACTCTGATAGAATATCTCTTGGATTGGCTTGAAAGGAAGAAAATAATCCATGAATATAAGGTAAATGAAAATAATTAAATAACTCAACTTTTTTTTGCTCCAAAGGAGAGTGTTGAAATTCTTCAAGATTTTCATAACATCATCCTAATGGATTGCACTTACAAGACAAACAGGTGAGTTCTAAATTTATTCTATAGTTATTTTTGTAGAGCTAATGTCTTATTTTTAAAATACTGAAAATAAGGTACAAGATGCCCTTGCTACATGTAGCAGGAACAACTTGTACCTGCCATACTTTTTCAATCTGTTTTATTTTCTTAGTCAAGAAAAAATTGATGATTACTTGTGGGCATTAAATAATGTTAAGAGTTTACTTCCAGAAGGCAAATATTTTGGTTTCATTGTCACAGATTGTGATAAAGCACTTATTTACGCTATTTAAACCTACTTTTCAACTTCAAAAATATTATTGTGTGCCTGGAACATCAGTAATAATATTGTTGTAAAATTAAAAAAGAAATTTGAGTCTGACAAGGAGTGGGAAGCTTTTCAATCAAATTGGAAGTGTGTCAACAATTCGATTGACAAATTAGAATATCAGAAAAATATTAGAAGAATTTACAATCTATACTCTCTGGATATCATAAACTATTTAGAGACCCAATGGCTGGTTTATAAGGAGCACTTTATTTTGGTGTGGACTTGGCACATACCTCATTTCAATAATCTTGTTACATCTTGAATCGAAGGCCAACATGCTGCGATTAAAAATTGGCTAAATGATTCAACTGGAGATTTAGAATCTTTACCATCCAGATTAATGTTATCTATCACTAGTCAAGTGTAAAAAATCAGGGCTGAGATTATAAACAATGTCACTACTAGTCTCACTACGCAATATAGAGGGTTGACTTACTAGCAACTCCTCAACCTGAACTCAGATGGAACTCAGATGGAACTCAGACTGAACTCATACTGAACCCATACTGAACTCTACTTGAACACCCACATAAAACTTTTCTGCTGAGTGGTTTTCATCCCTGATTGTATGGTTCCTTTATCAATAGCACAATGTGTGTTCAATGTGTGGTGAGTTTGAGTCCAAGTTTGGTGACTCGCTAGCAAGTCCGCTCCCCATATTGTGTGGTGTCTGCCTAAGCAAAAAGGGAGTTTTTGGTGTCAGGTCAGATAAATAGAAAATTAAATATTCCCTACTCTCTGTTTTGAATATGTTATCTCTTTTTTAGGTCTGACGTTTCATCTCACATTCAGAATTGAGAAAGGTTCATCACAAGTATCAAAAATCACAACTTCTTCAACAAAAATCTTCTCAATGCACAAAAATTTTTAGCACCACCATGGGTCTACCATGTTGCCATCAAATAAAAGAAATTTAAAAGAAAATGATGCAACACTCCCTATTTCTCTCTTTCATCAACAGTGGTGGCTTCATCCTTCAAAAACATCTGCAGTAAAAATAGAAGGCTTTCAAGAAATTAAAATCAGTAATATTCTCTCCCTACTTCAAGACTTTTATGACCATGTGCCTGATTACCAAAATCGAGAGATTGAAGGTCAACTGTTAAGTATTTCTTGTGGTGAAACCCTCAAGAAAATCCAAGAGCCAAAATTTCTGGACAATGTATGAGGCTGACCCAAAAAACCTAAATTTGAGCCACGAGATCCATCAGGCTTTGAGTACCTTGCTAAACCAAAGGTAAATCTCTCGTTAAAATCACATAAGTGTGGTTCTTGTTCTAAAACTGGCCACAACATCAGAAAATGCCAATCTAGCCTTTCATCTTCACTTCTAATTCCCAAAGCACTTCAATTTTGTCTTCAAGAAATGCATGATGTTCCTCGTGATGGTCATTGTGGTTTCTCCTCTCTTGGCAAATCACTGGGACCTGAGTGGTCATGGAAATCAGGTCACCAAGCTTTGGTTGAGCATTTATTGCATAACATAGATGAGTATAATAGCTTATTTGATGAAAAAAAGTATCAGAAATACTTGAGGAAATCAGAAGCTTTGATGTGCCAGAACCAAAAGAAAATTGGTTTACTTCACCATTTCATACTATTATTGCAGCTGATACATTTAAACATCTGATTGTAGTACTGCATGGGGATGAATATGTACATACCACATCACTCACATATTTATCTAGGATATTTACAGGATTTACAAGACCATTGGCAATGGTCTTTGATCCCAAAGCCAGCCATTTCTATCAGGGTATCTTATTACTGGGTGCTCCTCTTCCACCTATGTGTTGTGAATTTTTTAGTAATAGTGATGAATCTCAAACACTCAAAGCCTGGAATGATGTACTCGGAGTCCAGTTTAGCTTATGGTTCTCACATGAAACTGCAGTAGATAGATTTAGTATTTCAGTGATTTAAATAGAATAATACTATTTGCTTTTTTCTCAGGTCTACTTTTGCATTTATCACCTGTGTTATCTGAGAACGTTTAAGACATTAAACACAAAAGCAAGTAAGTGCAGCAAAATGGAAGAGTCTCATCTATTGCATAATACATTGTATGTGATTCAGTGATGGAATTGACAGCTGGTGGAAGCTGGTAGCAGTTGGTGACAGCCGGTGGTTGGAAGCATCATGCCGGGGCCACATGACACTAAAAATAGAAGGGTGGTCCCTGATGCAGGCAAAAGAGTGGTCTACACAAGGTGTCCCTAAAAAAATAGTGCCAGCCAAGCAAAAAAGTAGAAATATTTTTTATTTTTTCATAAAGCTTTGTTTACATGGCTGTATCAGAAGTAAATACATGTCTTGCACATACTGTAGCACGGTGTCAGCCTGCAGAACTCCGGAAAGAACCAGAGAACAGGGGACACCGCCAATACAGACTATATACATTTGCACACATAACTAAGTACATAGTCCTAGTGACTTAACATCTCCCCTACTTAGTTATGAGACATATTGCTTATGTCCCCCTCATGCAAATATAACCAACTCCAAAAATGAAATGAGAAAAATTAGAGAGATAAAAGAAAAGAAAAATAACCCCATCACCACACACACACATCTTTCCTTCTTTGAATTGTTAGAGATGGGCCCAGTGATTTTGTGAGTATATCTGCCCGCATTTGAGCAGTGGAAACCCATTCCAATGTTGCCTTTTTTAGAAAGAGTTGTTCATTCACAATATAGAAGCACCTATCCACATGCCGTGTCATCTTGTTGCCAGGGTTATCTTTTGCATTTTCTATTTCTCCTTTGTTTTCGCAGAAAATCTTGATAGGGGGAATATCAGGAAAGATATCTTTGAGCAGGTTTGAGATCCAAATTGCGTCTTTCATACCACCACCGAGTGCCACATATTCAGCAGTGCATGATGAATCACTTACTGTCAACTGGTGCTTTGATGTCCATACTATTGGGCAAGAGTTAAGGAGTAGCAGGTGTTCACTTTGAGCTCTTGAGAATTCCTTTTTATTCCAAGTGGATTCAGAAAAGGATAGGAGTTCAAGTGGTGATTTTTGGTCAGGATGAATGTGAAGACAGAGGTTGGCAGTGTGTTGGACATATCTAAGAAGGTGATTGAGGGCAATCCAGTGTGTGGCAGTAGGTTTGGAGGAGAAGAGTGCTAAAAAGTTGACTTTGAAAGACAGATCTGGCCTAGTTGCTACCGCCACATAGCTCAGAGCACCTAGAATAGAGAGATATTTAGTTGTCTCTATAGCTACCTCTTCCTCCTTGGCTGTGGTGATTTCCAAATTGTTTGGTAGGGGTGATCTTGTGGTCAAGCCAGAGGGGTTATGAGTCTGCAGAATTTTGTCAATGAGCTGAAAATTGTGCAGATCAAAACCTTCTGGAACTTCTTTGATAGCAACACCTACAATACCATCGACATTATCATTCCACTTTACCTTCAAACTACCATCCAAACCATCCTCCAACTCCGTCAACATCTCCTCACTACTTCCAGTAACTATGCCATCATCAACATGGATCCATATCACACCCAAACAATCCTTTTTTCTAAGAACATAGAAACTTTTATCATACTGACTTGCCTTGTACCCCAGAGAATCTAATTTTCTGGCTATATGAAGCCACCAGCATCTTGCTGCCTACTTGGTACCGTAGAGGGATTTCTTTAAACATAGCGCATTGCCAATGTCACGTAGTTGGTAACCTTCAGGAGGACGCACACATATTGCTTCATCAATTGGACTGTGAAGGTATGCAGCAGTGATATCAAAAGATTTCACAGGCCATTTGTGATAAGCTGCTAAAGTGAGAAGAATGGGTTGTGAAGCAAAAGTTGCAGTTGGTGCAAAGGTGTCAGTAAAATCAATAACCATACTGTTGTAAAAAACCTTTTGCTACATATCGTGCTTTGTAGATTGGAGTTTTGGAAGAAGGATTTTTGATTGTGAAGACCCATTTTGCATTGGTGATCTTGGCACCAGGGGGAAGCTTTTCCTCATACCACACATCCATATCTTTCATGTTTAGTAGTTCCCTTTTGCATGCTTGGTCTCACTTGCGACTGTCAGGTGAGATCATAGCTTGCAGATGCATTCTGGGAATAATGGATGATTGGGACAAACCTTTTTTAACAGTATCATGTACAGCTTTTTCCTGAGAGATAAGAGTTTCCTCATCCTTGAAATTTCCCAGTTTCATATTATTGAGTATATGAGCAAGAGATCCTTTGGATGGTGGTGGTTGATAAGTAGTGTTGTGAGCAGGCAGTCAGTCACCAGGGAAAACAGCCATTGCAGATTCAAAAAAAAGGTTTGATTCTGGGTGCCAAAAAATCCAACCTGCATTATTCAAAGAATAACCTATACACTTACAAATCAAAGCTCTTTGGTCCAGTTTACATCTAGTTTCTTTATGGATATGGACAAAAGCTGTTTCACCAAATATTCTGAGGTTTGAGTAAGTCAGGTCACAATTGTACATGAGCTTCAGTGGAGTTTTGTCACCAGTCTTTACATTGGGGAGCCTGTTGTGAACATGAGCTGCCTGTTTGTAAGCTAGGCCCCAGAAACATTTGGGTAGTTCACTTGCTAGTAAGATTGTCCTGGCAATGTCACCAACATTTCTGTTGAAACGTTCAGCTGATCCATTTTGTTCATGATGGTGAGGACAGGTGATCTCATGAGTAGCTCCAATGTCAGCCAGGATCTGAGCCAACTATTTACTGTGCATTTCCCCCCATCAGTTCTTAATGCTTGTAATTTCTTACCAGTAACATTTTCTATCTTTTTATAAAAGGTGACAAAAGCAGTTGTGGCCTCAGATTTGGAATTGAGCAAAAATACCTCACCATAGGAAGTTGAACTTTCTCTAAACATTGCAGCCCATCTTGCCCCATTAACAGTAGGATCCATAGGACCCACCAGGTCTCCAACAATAAGGCCCAACATAGATTTTGGTCTTGATTCCCGTGTTGCTGATGGTTTCCTTGTACTTTTTGCTATCAAGCAATCTTCACAGTCAATCTTACCTGGTGGCATAGAGAGGGGAAAGCCATTACCAATTCCAGTTCTGATGATAGTTCGGATTGTGTTTTCACTGGTATGTCCAAGTCTTCTATGCCAGTCCATGAGGGAACCTTTTGCAGCAGGGGGTCAATTGATGGTTTCATTCCTTTTAACAGTACAAAGGAGGGAAGGATTTTAGGAAAAAAGGTAAGAGGAAACATTTTTATTGCAGTCACTAGACCTAATTACATCTAAAATCCATCTTCTCCTTGTACTTTCCAACTGCCCTGTCATAATCAAATCATCTTTGAAATAAATCTCTAAGTTTTTGTCTTCAGAGCATAAATCAAAACAAAAACCATTGTCCACTAAATCAAAATAGAAATAAGAGTAGTTCTAACTTCTGGAAAGTAAAAAACATTGGTAATAGTAACAACTTTCCCATCTCCTTTAATTTTCAGGTCCCCTATGCCAGTGATAAATGAGGAAGGACAGTTAGTTTCTACTTTGATAGGGATTTGATTTTTAAGAGGTCTGAAATTGTTGAGAAGGCTCACATTGCCAGTGATATGGTGGGTGGTACCAGAATCCAATATTGCCACATTCCCTGCAAGCGCTTCAAGTGACCATTCTGCACTGTTCAGATCAATTTGTTTCCAACTGTTCATACAGAGCCTCCACATTTTCTTCAAAGATAGTGACTTCATCTGCTTCAATTTGTACATCTCTTGCTCTAATTGGTCTGTGTTGGGGTCTTTTGTAAGGGATTTATATGGGTTTGTTTTTTGCATTTGGGTCAGAGGCAAGGGTTGTAGCATGCTCTCTCATGAGGTAGAGCCTTGCAGAAAAGGTGGATGAGTTAAGGTTGTAGGGACAGTGGGTAAAGAAATGAGCTGTTGATTTGCATTCATGGCATTGTCATTGAGCACCAAGGGGTCTGTAAGAGTCAGTTTGACAATGGGGATTAGCCGCCGCATTAAAGATGGGTTCCGTAGACAAGGACGCTGTAGGAGTAGGTGAAACCATTTCTCTATCTGCTCTGTTTTGAGCTAACAATGGCATGAGTTGACAGAAATCCTCAAAGGTGACAGATTTCGAGTCAGGGCAGTTATCCATAGCAACAAAAAGATCAACATAATGGTCTTTCAGAGATGACAGTAAGAGGGCATGGGACATCAGTGCTTTGAAAACTTTATGGTCAAAAATGACTCCTTGATGCTCAATTGCTTCAAAGTATTTGTTGAATGCCTCTTGATATTCACTGTGGGAAGTGAACTGAGTTTGATTCAAATTGATGAAATTGCAGATGGTTGTCATTGTAGATGTATGATTACGTCTGGAGAATTTGTTGCTGATGTGAACATATGTTTGACGCACTTTCCAATCAGTTGAAATTTCATGATGTAGATTAGGGGATAGTGAGTGGAAAAGGATAAGGTGGGTAACTCTGTCCTCAAAGTCATCAGGTCCAGGATCATTGTTCAAAGCATATGCTCTGGTTCCAACAAAGTCTTTGATAAGATCCATCACATTTGTGTGCCAGTCATGGAAATTGTGCCCTGATATGTCAAGGTTAGGGAATTTTTTGGTGAATTCTATTACATTTCTTAAATTTCTCTGGAGCTCAAACATTCCAATTGGTTGTGGGAGATGTGGTGGCATAGGGTGATGGAAAGGGGAAGTGGAACAACCATGTGTAGCCGCCAGTTGATTATCGGTAGCTGACTTGGTAACAGATGAAACACCAACCTTGTTGTTAAGTGATAGGCACCCAATTGCTTGGGTAAGATCAGATAGGGGATTTGGGGGAAGAGTTAGGCTAATAGGAGATGTAGCAAGGTTGGGCAATTGGGTAACAACAAGTGGTGGGGTGGAAGGCAGAAGGATAGAGAAAGTATTTGGGGGAAGGTTTAACTTAGTAGTAGTGATGTTTGGTGGTAGCATAGAGGCAGGGGAAGGGGTGGTAGGAAAGGATAAGGGGATAGATGAAGGGTGCTATGAGAGAGGGGTGGCCGGTATGGGGGTAAGGGTAGGGGCCGGGGTGACAGATGTGAATTTGGAACAAGTGCAAGATTCGCGCGAGGTGGATGAAAGTGTCGGGAGATCAAGGGGATCAATACCGATGCTTCTCAGCTCTTGGTTGGAGATGGAGTGAGATGGTCAAGTGTTTTTACCAGCACAATTAGTAGCTAAGTCTTCTTTCAACATGCGCTGGGGGTCTTTCGGCTACTAGCGCTCCTAGTGTCGCTAACGCAAGTGGAGTTTCTTTTTTTTATTTTTGCTAACGTTTCAATGCCCGCGGGTACAGCCCATAACCTGTAGCACGGTGTCAGCCTGTAGAACTCCGGAAAGAACCGGAGAACAAGGGACGCCGCGACTACAGACTATATACATTTGCACACATAACTAAGTACATAGTTCTAGTGACTTAACACATATAACGCCCCAAAATAAATAGTGAAACAAAAATTCCCATGGATGCAAAATATTTTTCTCACTTATATTTCTTATGCTTATTTTTCTGTCCTTATGTGACTCCCTAAAATATCCTTAACTCACGCATGAATATCCCCATTAGAGATATCTTACTTGGTGTGTAGTGTATCAACCAGCCAAGAACCAAATGAAGATTTGCAAGAATTTGAGATAAGCCGCAGCATAACTTAAATCTCACCGCTGCTGGTTTCCAGATCAACTCCTCTACTTAACCAGTTAAAAATTGTTTAGCAATCAAAATTTACAAGACAGGAGCTCCAGCTGCCATTATTATTCCGTAAACCCAGGCCGGTGAGTCAGTGCCTATCTTCGCTTACGCCGAACGGTGTATGCATTACTTATAGTTTAGATATTGACCTATTATTCCGTAAACCCAGGCCGGTGAGTCAGTGCCTATCTTTGCTTACGTCGAACGGTGTAAGGGAAGATGGGTTTACGGAGCAAATCTATATACATGCGGTCAAGTTGTGACCTAACCTAATGTGTCACTATCACTACTCCAACACCCCCCCTTGCAACGAGACCCTGCTATCACCATATCTACCGCTGAATGTGTAGTAAAAATCTGAAACGAGAAGGATGTAAGAGAGAAAAAAAATGAAATAAAAATAATAATAAAAATAAAATGATAAATTTTAATGATAAATTTTAAGGTCTAATAATGCTTTTTTGTGATTAATTGGGCCTAACAGTTTTGTGAGCACATCTGCTATTTGTAAATCAGAGCTAATCCAGTCTAGTTCTACCATATTTTCAAATATTAATTGGTTAACAAAATAAAAATCCCGTTTTGAATGTCTGGTTTCTTTTGTTGAAGGCTTTTCACCAGATTTCACCACTGCCTGGTTGTCGCATTTTAGCTTGATCTTCACCTTTTTACCCAAAAAATCCTCAATTAAGTTGCCAATCCATAACCCATTACGCGCCCCTAGAGTTAGTGCCATTGATTCTGCTCTTGAGGTAGATAGTGCAACCATACGTTGTCTCTTTGCTGCCCAACATACAGGTACCCCATCTACCATTACCATATAACCATGAGAGGCTCTTTCGCCTTCTCCTCCCAAGCTCGCGTCTGCATATACTTCGACATCTAAGTCATTCCCTGCCGGTTTTATCTCCAAGCCGTAATGCTTGGTAGAATTGATGTAATATACTAGGTGCCATAAAGCCTTCCAGTGAGTTTCATCTGGATGACTGGCGTATTGAGCTAGTGAGTTGATGGCAAAAGTGATGTCTGGTCTTGTACCTTGTGATAAGTAGCTTAAAGATCCGACAATGGAGAGGAACTTTTTTGGGTTTATTGCCGCAATTGATTTGTCGGCCGTTGATAAAGAACATTTATAGGGAAGAGGTGTATGTGCTGATTTATTTGATGGGTTGAAGTGCAATGTGATTTTGTTTGCCAAAGCGCTCTGTGATAAAATATAACCAAGTTGGGTGCTGTCCACTTTCAGGCCAACAATTTGATCAACAGATTCAGACCATTTGATATCTACAAATGAGAGTAGGTCATCTCGTAGTTTTAGTAGAGCATTAAGTGATTCAGATCTCACAATCCCATTGTCCACGTGTAACCATATGGCTGTGTGTTGATTGGGTGTGGAGAGGATGTACACTGACGAGTCATATAGACTTGGTTTGTAACCCAGAGTTGTCAGCTTCCCTGAAATGTATTTCCACCAACACCTACCAGCCTGTTTAGTTCCGTAAAGTGCCTTGTTCAGTTTGCAAACCATATTTTTTCCTCCCTTTACAAAACCTTCGGGTTGTTTCACGTATACCTCTTCGTCAATTGGGCTGTTGAGGTAAGCCGCAACAACATCAAAAGAGTGCAGGTGCCATTTGAACTTTGACGCCAAGGTGAACATGAGTCGTAAAGATGCAAAGGTTGCAGTTGGAGCAAAAGTCTCTTCGAAATTTTCCCCGTATGTTTGGCGAAAGCCTTGCGCAACAAAACGAGCTTTGTATTTTGATATGTTTCCACTGGCATCTTTTTTGACTGCAAATGCCCATTTGGAACCCAAGACTGTTTTACCTGTAGGTAAGGGAACAAGGTCCCATACTCGCATATGCTGTAGGTTGGAAATTTCGGTCTCACAGGCTTTTTGCCAGTTTTCTTTCGTGTTGATGGTCATAGCTGCCTTGTAACTGGTAGGGATGTCAGGATCAAAATCAGTACATTCGTTCTGTATGTTAAATGCTGAGATTTCCTGATCTATTAGTTCCTGGTCCAGTGTACAGTTGCCCAGTGCAGCTTGGTTCAATACAAAATCAATGTCGCCTTTTTTCGGTTTGTTATTCTTTGGGTCATTATTGTTCTGTCGGGTCGGCAGCGGCCTTATAGATGAGAAGGACGCTATCGAAGACTGAAATATAGTTTGCCTTTCAGGATCCCAGAACAACCAACCTTTGCCTCCTTCTACAAACCCAATGACATTGCATTTAACGGCCCTGCCATCCAGTTTGGAGCGCAGTTCTTTTGGAACGTGTACAAAAGCCATTTCGCCAAATATCCTTACATTGTCCATTTGTGGCTTAGTAAAGAATAGTGACTCGTATGGCGTCATAGTACCGGTGATCTTGTTTGGGAGTCTATTATGAAGGTAAGCAGCCCACACAAAAGCTGCACCCCAAAAAAACTTCGGGAGCCCACTGTCAAACAGGATCGTTTGTCCTATTTCCGATATTGTCCTATTGTATCTTTCTGCGACCCCGTTTTGTTCTGGGTAATATGGCATTGTATGCTCCCACAAGATTCCAAACCTTGTCAGGTAAGACTGAAATCTTGTGTTAACATACTCCGCCCCATTATCAGAACGCAGGATCTTGATCTTTTTACCCGTTTGACGTTCCATTTTGGCTTGGAATCATACAAAAGCGTCCGGAACGTCAGCTTTTGACTGTAGCAACTCGATGACGGAATAGCTTGTTTTCACACACCTGAAGGAAACAATGTACAATGCTTTGTTAAAAGTTTCCGCTTCAAATGGACCCATGACGTCAGACACAATGATTTCTAGAGGTTCGAAATCTCGATTTGTAGGCTGAAGGGTGGATGATCTCGTGCTTTTCGATATGTGACACCATTCGCAGCTGACATCACCATCAGGTAAAGAGTTGGGCAGACCTAAAGCCGATGAAGATTTTAATAACTGTCGAATAACTCGCATGCTCACATGGCCCAAAGCCCGGTGCCAGTACATCAATGTTGGGTCATTTGATGTGTTGTTTTCATTGGTCGGTGAGTTCGGAGGTTCTAGGGTTAGTGGTGGGCGTGCCGCAGGGATAACAGAATAAGGGGATACAATAGAAGTTGCATTGCTAACAATCTCATGCTTAAAACTATCTACAACTAATTGTACGGCCCATTTTCTGGAATCAACAAATTTTGCAGTGAATAAAATAGACCCTTTTTTTAATATTTTAATGTCACTATCGACAAATTCTAGCTGTGCACCGTGTCTGATCAAGGAAGCACCAGAAATAAGTGTTCCAGTAGCAGAAGGACAAAAGAAAACTCGCCGAATGATGATGGCACGGCCGTCATCTGCCTGGATTAAGATGGACCCGATGCCGGTGATGTGACCTGGGTTATTTGTTTTTGTGGCAACAATTAAAGGAATTGGCTTTGTCAGTTCTGTGAAGTGCACAAAAAGGGATCGATCACCACTTACGTGGTCGGTAGCGCCTGTGTCAAGTATGGCCGTGGAACCCTCAGATGACCATGACGTGGTATTCAATTTCATGGCAGAAGGTAGTGGACTGATTCAGGAATGTGAGTCATCGGATAGTTCAGTAAACTTGGCCTTCACAGTTGAGCGAGACGGGTAAACTGGGCGATATGAGTCGTATCCTACTGGTTCATGTTGAGCATGTGGAGGTTGTGATTGTTGACCGTAAGCAAGCCAAGGGTTGAAGTATAAATGAACATTAGGATAATTTCCTCTCGCCATGCCATGGGAAGGTAATCGTCCTTGCAATGCAGGTCTGCCTCATTGTGGGCATTGTGATTTCCAATGGCCTGGTTGACCGCAATTAAAACAACCAGAGCCTTTGTAATTCACCCATGCAGCGTTACACGCTGCAACCTCTTCAATTGCAGGGTCAGGTGCATCAGGCTGATATTTGGGATTAAAAGATAAAGCCGTTAATAGTGGAGGTTCGTTATCACCACTGGTTATGGTTTTGTGGACATTGGAAGCTGATATGGCAACTTCATTTGACGTCAATGGAGACGTGTCCGAACGCAATCGATTATTTAAAAAGGAAACAATGTCCGATAGCTGTTTTGAAGAAGGATCCAATGATACCAGAATTAACATTGCCTTCCAAGAGTCTTGTGTGAATTCGAAACCAAAACGTTCCAGCTCTTCGAGTAGATCATCAAGTTTGACTAAGTGTTTAGCAAAAGTGCTCCTCAGATCGAAACATAAGGAGTGAATTAGTCGGTAGGTAGTCAGTTGACTGCTGACAGATTTGATGCTGAATTTACCTGTCAGTTGCAGGAATGCGTCGCGGGCTGGTCAGACTTTGATTACCGCTTTTTTATGGCAAGGGGTGATTGAATGATAGATTGCTGACCAGGCTAATTCGTCCACATCTCGATCAAATACAGGTGCAGGTCCATCTAGGTAAGTTGACAAACGCAGGTATTGACCCAGAATGACCGACAATTCTTGTGACCAATTGGCGAAATTGGCCCCATCAGCCATGAGACAAGCTATACTTTTGGCAGCTTTGTTTAGTTCTCCCTGGAATTTGTAAAGGTGTTCACCTCTGAGGAAGTAGTCAATAAGCAGCGTATCTAGTGGTGGGTATGACAGAGTATCTTGATCTTGTCTTGTTTGTGATGTAGATTGATGCAGGGGTACATTTTTTCCTTTTTCATCAGACATGTTTTCGAGAAGTTGGGATGTAGATAAGTTAGAGGAAGATGCAGATGGAATTGAGGAATCTGAGGCAGATGACTCTTCAGGGATATCTTCTTTTGTTCGTTGTCTGGTTGTTACCATTCGGGTGATAAAGCGTAAGGTAGGACTTATAAAATCAACTGCGACTTCACTTCAGGGGAATGCGGTAGATATTGAGGCAGTAGGAACACACTACAAGCCCATAACCTATTATTCCATAAACCCAGGCCAGTGAGTCAGTGCCTATCTTCGCTTACACCGAACGGTGTATGCATTACTTATAGTTTAGATACTGACCTATTATTCCATAAACCCAGGCCAGTGAGTCAGTGCCTATCTTCGCTTACGCCGAACAGTGTAAGGGAAGATGGGTTTACGGAGCAAATCTATATACATGCGGTCAAGTTGTGACCTAACCTAATGTGTCACTATCACTACCCCAACAGCCATGACCAAGGCTTGTGTAGGCTTAAGTAACCCTCACTCGTGGACCCCCGAAGTAAAGCTACCCGAGTGAAACAAAGAAACTGCCTTGCAAATAACAAACAAACCCTCACTGCATATAACCCCCTTTAGACTCCTCGCACAACTTCTAATGACAATACACTACACTATCATAAGAGATATCCAACACCCTTGGATACGTTACAATAGAAAGCGGCAAAAGTTGCCAATTGTCAATTTATAAGCTAAAGGGTAAACTAAATGAAAGCAAGAGCCAAAATGCTCAAATAAAGACAAACAACTATTAGGGCGTGACAATTGGGTCATGACACAATAGACTGGAGATGCGAGATAATTCTTCTTTCTCGCAAGGTTATTGCCAAATGATAGAAAACAATACAAGGCAGTAAAATAAAACATTAACATTGTAACAGCAAAGTGGAGAAAATTAGATCAGCATAAACATTGAGCAACATAAGACTGAAATATTGAAGGCTTGAACGTATTCATCACAACGGATATATGTCCATAGTATGTATACGAATTTTATGAAAGCCTAGAATTAATAGTCACTTTTGCCAGCACCGTCCTTACGTTCGTACTCCTCTAGTACTTGTACCGCTTCATGGACCTTGGCATCGAGAGCGGCACTATTCTCCAATAAATGAAGCAATTCTGCATTATCGATTTCAAGAATCATGCCAGTTATCTTGCCAGCCTTCTCTGGCTGCTTCTCCGCAATTTGAGGGTAAAGAGCTTCCCCAAGCATTTCTAGAGAGATACAAAGAAGAAGGAATGAATCAACATGTTCAAGCTAGGACAATTTATAGAATGAACTAAGTTGTACATACGTTTTTGCTCAGCAGGGCTGGCTTTAGCCAAAACTGTGGGACTCAGCCCACCTACAACCTCAGGAATACGTTGAGCATGGTTTCGGTTCATGTTCTGTTGTCCATAAGCTCCGCCTTGGCCGCGAGGACGAGGACCATTGGACATAGTGGAAGCCATAGGCCCCCTGCCGTTAGCTGGCCCCATGTTATTCATTCCCGCTCGCACTCCAACAGGGGCTCCATTAGCAGCTGGTCTTCCCATATTAGCAGGCGGTGCAAGAGGAGCTCCGGCAGGATATCCGGGATAAGCCACAACTGGATGCTGAGGGTATGGTGCGGGCATGCCCATTGCAGGCATTTGGCCCGAGGGGGCATATCGACGCGCAGGCATTCCAGGCATAGGAGCAGGAGGGTACATCATACCGCGTGACTGAGGAGCATATGCGGGTGCACCATAGTATATTTGATTAGGAGGCATACCATATGGAGCCCCAGGTATACCGGCAGCAGCCTATATAAGATTGCCTCATTAGATCTCACGGAGTGAGAGCCAAAGAGAGAAGACGAAAATACATACAATCTGTTGGTTCCTCATCTGGGCCCGTTGAGACATCTGTGCTTCCAACTGTTGCTTCCTAACATCCTTGCGTTGTGCCAGAGATACATATAATGGCTTAGAGCCCAACATTTTACCATTCATCTCGGCAACAGCTTTGGTGGCCTCATCAGGAGCTGAGAAACAAACAAAGCCAAAGCCACGAGAAACACCCTTGTCATCTTTCATCACTTTGCAAGAAGTGATAGTACCGAACTGAGAGAATTCTGCTTGGAGCTTGTCATCGTCATACTCATCATCCAAATTCTTGATGTAAAGGTTGACGCCTTGATACTTGAGCGTAGTCTCATACTTTTGCTGCTCATGAGCCCGCCTCAACTCTTCATCTCTTTCCGATCTTTTTTGAGCTCGGGCAACGTATAGAATGTTACCTTTGAACTCTTTATCGTGAAGGGCCTCCACAGCAGCACTAGCCGATTCATGTTTTTCATAATTGACAAAACCAAATCCACGAGATTTACCAGATTCATCCGTAGTGACGGCAGCCGAGGTAATTTTACCATACTTGCCAAAAGTCTCGTTCAACTCTTCGGTAGTAACATCAAGAGGAAGATTTTTGACATAAAGGTTCGTAAAGTGAGCTCTGTACTCATCAATTTTAGCTTGTCGTTCACGGCGAGGAACGTGTATACCCACAAAAACAACTTTTTCGTTCAGTTGCATGCCGTTAACACCTTTGATGGCAGCTTCGGCTGATTCAGCTGTGACATAGTGTACAAATCCATAACCCCTAGAATTTCCTTGATCATCAGTGGCTACTTTGCAAGACAATATATCTCCAAAGGCGGCGAAAGTATCGTGCAGCGCTTTATTGTCAATAGTTTCATCCAAATTTTTGATAAAAATATTTCCCGCTCCTGTTTTACGAAGAGAAGGATCGCGCTGCGACCACATAATTCGACATGCCTTATTTTTAATCAGGGAGTAATTGAGCTGCTCCAGAGCACGCTCAGCTAATAATAAATGGAGATTAGTGCCAAGTAGGTTCAGAAAATAAAAATATGAATGCGGCATACCATCAGCGGCATTGAGGTAGTTGACGTATGCATACCCCAAAGAGCGCCTAGTCACTGCATCTCGACAAACACGAATACTGGCAACGGGCCCAATCATGCTAAAAATCTCATAAAGCATTGCCTCAGTCACCGTTGGATCCAACTCTCCCACATACAAAGAAGTATTGGGTTGACTAGCCGGACTGAGAGTGGAGCTGGTAGGAGCAGAAATAATATTGACAGGCTGCTGAGGGGCTGGAACAGTGTCAGCAGCATTGGGAGGAGGGGTCATTTCAGCGGGATTCGCTACCGGCTCAGGGGCCGGAAGAGGAGCAACAGTGGCGGCCATTGATATATATTTATCTTAGCGAGGCTATGGAAAATATCAAAAAGAAAAAAAAATTAGTTGAATTTCATATGCACAAGACGATGGCCAAAACGCACGACAAGACGTTGGCCAGATCAATAGCACAGAAACCCGGTGATAGAAGCTCGAGTTAAAAGGACTCCAAGCTTCACTCGATGATTTTCTAAGTTTTACGATTTTTTTGAGAATTATTATAATTGAGGCGTTGTAGGATTTTCTGCTGTAAAAAGTGAGAGCAAGAGCAGAATAAATGAAAAATTATATATATATGAGTTATCAAATAGATGAAAAGCAAAAAGACCAAGAGGTAAAATGTCATAGCCGAAGTAATGCGTATGTGAGGAGGGAGAGTAACGGAGACACAACAATGAAAAATACATGAACAAAAGAAAGAATCGGAAAAGCGACGAGAGGGACAAGAGAAACAATAAGGAATTTGGAAGCACGAGGTAAAATCGATGAAATACAGTGAGCAATAAAAAGATGATGGATAAGACAATGGGAAAAGAAATGGAAAGGAAATAGAGGAAGCGATCGATTTGAAAGAAATAAGAAAATATACAAATGAGGAAATATACTGAAATAGATAGATAGGACTGAAGGATGAATAGTGAAAAGAGGAAAAGTAAAAGAGAAGAACGTACATTTTTGGATGTTTTATGAGGATTTTACTAGATGAATTAGACGGGAAGAAGTGGAGGGGGAAGGGGAGGGGAAGGAAAAGGGGAGGGAGGGAGAGGGGAGGAAAGAAAAAAGAAAGGAAAAAGAGGCCACAGGGAGCTGAGCCAAGGAAAAGATGAAGACGGAAAGGACAAGATGATGTGGATGCTCCAAGCGTGGGACGATGGGGTTGAAGAATGCCAGCCAAGACACAGTGGGGAGGGCCGGCTCGTGGTTGATGGCTGATCACATGTTCCGACCTGACGACTGTCTGGCACCTTCCATCGACATCCTGGCAATGGGGAGCAGAGACCAGGTTTGCCCCAAAGGATCCCCAGCCTCTCAATGGGCATGGCTAGATACTGTTATCTGAATGTCTGCTGGAGTTTTTTACTTATTTATTTCATTCATACAATCTCACCCGGCATGGGGAATGAAGGAAAGGAAAGCTAAACAACTACATACAAATATTACAGGACACGAGTGTGGACAAGACTGGACAATAATTAATTAGTTACTAAATGGACGCAGTTTCATGGGTGAGGGGAAGATAATTGGGAAACCTATTAGAATTAATTAAGAATAGCGCAACATGGTTGGTGACTGGGGAAGGGGTGAGCAATGCAGAGGGGGTGCGAGAAATTTTGTGGCGGACGGCAGCGGCAAAAAGTATTTTGCAGGTTTCCGTGTGTGCCGGGCAAAATAACAGGACATGTTGTAGGGTTTCGGGAGCACGGAGAGAGCATAGGGTGCATAAGGGGGAGTAAAACAGTTTTGAAACGGTAAAAGGAGTGTTTTAATGGGGAGTGTCCTGAGCGGCACTGCACAAAAGCAGTTGCGTAGGCTCAAGCAAGGTGGGAAAAGACTTCGAAGGAGTAAACAGGGTTGAATCTACCTCTAACTTTACAAAGGGCATCTCTGGGAGGCGAAAAAAGGTGGAGTTTTTTAGTGTACAGGTAGACCCAAAAAGGTTTGTGGGAAATGCAAAAAAATTCACAACTTTTTGCATTTCCAGTTGCTTCTTTTAGGACATGCCAGCGGCACGCAAGCATGCAGGTTTGCGCTTCTAGCCACCATCACCAGAATTTCAACCTCGCAGGCGATCAATCAATCCTTATTCGAGATCCTAGAAACCAAATCGGGTGCAAATTTGTGGGCAGAACACATGCGTCAACAACTCTTATTGAACACTTTGTCTTGGTCTGTTATCATCCCAAATGGTGGCCTTTTTGCAGCTTGGAATAACACACGTTTAGAAAACGAAGATATATTTTAAAAAAATTTGGATGTTGCTTCTACTTTGCCTGAAGATCAAAGGATCATATGCTGTGTTGAACAGAGGGATCCCAAATGGGCTGTACAAGTGGGTATTTTTATAATTTTTCTCCTAATGAAACTAAAATTTTCTGCTTCTATGAATTTAAGAGATAATCAGTTTCTCAAAGATTGAGACCACAAACCTCGGCAAACAGAATGAATGGTTTAAATGAGACTGAAAATTTGTTATGCCCTGAAACCACTGCTGATCATTTTGATTTGGTGCGTTAAATACAAGAAAACCATCCACCACGTGAGGATATCATCGGACAAGCAGAAGCCTATTGCTGTGTAAATCCTTCAAATGCTCAAGAATATTTTATTATTACACCAAGTTTTGCTGAAATTTGGGCAAGAGCAATAGTAAGTTATTTCTATTTCTCTAAATGATAATTTAATTTTTACTTACTTATTCTTGTGGAATAGCATGCAAATCCTACTCAAGTTACTCACTTAATACCCTCCAATACACCACAATTCAGCTACCAGCCACGTCTGAATGGGTCATCTCAAAATCAGGCAAATGATCTTTCCTCTGCTTCTACTTTACAGGTTTTAAACACATTGGCTACAATCCTGAGCACAACTGTCAATGCATTGACCTGGCAACATATAGTTTCTTTGGCAAATCATTCACATATTTCTAACACCCATTCTGAATTTGATCCAATGGAACTTCACTCAACTATGGTAGAGTTTTGTTGATATGCAAAGGTTGATCCTTATGATGTTGATTTGAAGAACAGATTGAGGTCTTTGAGGTTGTCACATTGGATGTTTTTCCTAGATTTCAAAGCTGTGGAGTTGCAAGAGGCAGGAATTCCTATTTCATTTGCTTGGGCTTTGGTTTGATGTTCAAAATCATACCCTGCATATCTCTGACATGAAGGGGTCCAATCTACTTAACTTAGTATGTTAGCCACATGATAAATTAAAAATAATCTTTTATACTATAATAGCAAACTTATCTCAAAAAATATATGAAATATAACACCATTAAAAATAAACTTGCTACAAACTAATATTAACAAGTAGAAAACATAAATAAAATGTAAGACCATTAAAAATAAAATTGCTATGAACTAATATTAACAAGTAGATAGAAAAAAATTATTATTAGGAAAAACATAATTGCTACAAAATACCTTTAAAATGTAAATAGAAAAAGTACTTTAAGTGTACAAAGATTTGGGCTTGGGTGCTTTGCATGTCTTATATACTCTACACTTAAAACATAAAATATGACTAAAATATAACACCAAATTTACTTCATTTGACACATAAAACATAAAATTACTTTGTTTGACACTTAAAACATAAAATATGACACAAGTTTTACTTTGTTTGTGACACTATTTAAAAATATTAGTTCACCATCTCTCACATTACCGCCACACATTTAAAATATAACAATAATATTTAAGAGCTAGTATGACTAAATAGCTTCTAAATAATTTTTCCAATATACTACTGGATGTAACCACTGGCCTGAAATAGTTTTTTCATCAAAATTTTAGTAAAAACAACTTTTACTCATCCTTCAATAATTGCTTCATCTTCAGGGCCCCACAAAATTTTGCACACTTTTTCAGGTTACTTTTTAGAACACTAAAACACTTTTCAATTGGATTTAAATCTGGTGAGTATGCAGGCAAATATATTATTCTACAACCTTGAGTTCTAACAATTTCAGCTATTCTACCTCCATGGTGGAAAGCAGCATTATCTAAAACTAAAACAAAATTAGGTGCAGGGTACCTGTTCATCATCAGCATCTAAGTTACAATACATTAACAAAACCCTCAGATATGATATTAACATAACATAATATAATATAAGAAATCAGACTCACCAAAATTCTTTCCAAATAAAACTCAAAATGTACTCTCATAACTGTGTCTTGTTGCACCATGCTGGCAACCAAACCTGGTATTAAATTAAAACAATGAGCTGAACACACATGTGATACACGTTTGGTGTGGCAGCCCTTTAATTCCCACCCTTGATTATGAGTCGAACTATCAAGAGAAATACCACATTCATCTAATACCAAAAAAGGATGTAAGCTTTGAAAAGTATTAAAGAACTGTAAAAAAGAGCCACAAAGCTTTAAAAACAAAAAAAGTGTCAGCCTAAATATCCTTAGGACTGAGTATTTCTTATGCTTAAAATAAGATAACCTTAACTAGATTAAGCTTATATCTTAAAAATAAGGTTAAAATAATAATATATATTGTTTTATTATATATATATAATTATTATTCTATTATATAATTATAATAGTTTAAATAGCTTATCCATTGCCTAATAATACTTATTAAGGTGTTAATGGAGTCATAATATACTTATCTTAAGTGATATGAAGTAATTATTGACATACATAAGCTTATATGTATACATAAATCTCATATTCAGTGAAATATGCAGTATATTATGTATATTTAGGTATATAAGTGGGTTTTAGCCCCTTAATAGCCTATAACCTTTGTTTTTCTGCTTATTTTAGGTCATATGGACGAAATCAGTGGACTCACAACGCCTACAGAAGCATAGACACCTATATCAGGCGCATACACCCAGTTTGGACAACTAAAATTACTTCCTTGGATGGTTATTCATGGATTTATGGGTTGAAAAGATGTTTCTGGGTTAATGTGGATGCTTGGGGATGTTATTGGGGGCTTGGACATTTTATTTGTTTCCTTTATATGCTTTTAGTTTCATTAAATCTCTTTTTGATCATTTATTTTACCTGTTTCTTTATGGTATCCGCTTTTATCTGGGTTTTCTATTTATGGTATGACTCTGTGTTATTATTAATAGTGATGGAGGGTCCTTACTGGAGGTCTGGGTGTTGAAACTGCTTGAAGTGGACGCCATGGGGAGGTGATGAGCCCTCACAGTGCTGTAATTGCCGGGGATAGCAGTGACATCATCTGGATTGAAGGTCTGTGCACTCCAGTGGATTTGGGTATAAGTAAGGAGGGATTTTGACGGTTTATTATCATCATTCAATTACTACACTTCAAACAAACACTACAATACAATTATTATCATTCAGAAATATATTATAAAGCCCATATAAATTGATATTATCTTTATAAAAGCTATAACTATATTTTATTCTTCTATTTTCCACCACTAGCACGCATTTAAATCCAAGTATTGTGAGTTTTATTTGAGTATAACTATTTTATTAGTCTTCCCCTGAGGTTTAATCACTAAATCATTTATTAATAAGTAGTAGGACCATAAAATAACACTATTATACCATACTTATATACTAGACTATACTGACAATTGGGGGTCTTTCCTTATATTTTACTTATTATTTAGTATAAGCCTTGGGACGTGATTTTTACCTTAGTACAGCTCAAAATTAACCAAATATTTGGGTCTGCTGCATATTAGTGGGTCATCATAACTCATTGATTGCGGAAAAGAACCCTTAAAATAATTGTACTAATTTTTTATCATAAAAATTAGATATTTACAGTAGTAACTGTACCCAATATAAACCCAATTTCACTTGGTATTTGGACACCAATATAACACCCAATAAAATTGGTATTTGGCTAAAGCCTGGTAAGCTAATTATTCACCCTTATAAAGGTCTAGTTAAACTTATTATTATATTTTTAACAGATTTTTTCGAATTTTTCTTACATTTTATTTAAATAAATAAAGATATAAATTCAGGGTAAGCTCCACTGCTTTTTTATTAGTAATATAATTGCTAATATCTTTTGTCTACTAATTCCATAGAGTTTTTTCCTCTTGTAGACGTAAAATATTGTCATTCTGAACAATATGAGTGCTCCCCAGGATAGTGTAAGTGAACAGCCTGCTTATAATACCAGGTCTAAAGCTAACAAAAACTTTCCAGGACATCACCATGGAGGGACAACAGTACCCCCAGCCAGAAAGCATGAGTATAGAGGAAAAGGACGCCCTCTTAAAAAAGATAACTATCAAAAAGACGTCTCCTCCTCTTCAGGATCAAATGTCCCACCTGGCCAAACAGGTTCTGAAGTTGGAGGAATCAAAATCTCTCATGTTCAAAGAAGTAGAGCAGTTGCAAAACAATTGCAAGGTAGGGTTTCAGCAGATGAATCAGGCAATTGCAGAATTAAAGGGAGGCCAGCCCAGTCAATCAAATCAGCAACCCCCTACCCAAGGAGGGTCCACTCACTCCCAGGAGAAAATCCTGGTAGACAAATGGAAATGGGACTGGTTTCACCAACAGTGGACAAGCCACAGTTGCAGCAGGGATCCACCCCCTCATCTGACTTCCTCAGCTCACCCTTACAAGGGAAAAAAGCGCCAAAAATCAGGACTGGCAACCATCCCTTGGTAAGTAACTTACCCTCTCAGATTAGACATAATACTGATAATTACAATATAGGTAATTCTATTGATGTTAAATCTGTACAAAAAATAGAGGAGGATTTAAGAAATTTAGGTTTTAGAGTAGATACACCTGACTTGTCTTTTGTCCATAATAACAGTACTATATACAATGATAATACAGTTAATCCTCAGTTGCAACCACCTACTAGTGAGATGAGAAGTTCACAGGAGAGTGAGAGAATTGAAAAGCAGGACATGGAATATTTTAACAACAATCCAACTGTCCATAGAATTGTTTCAGCATTGTGGAATAGAATGACTGATTGTGAGGAACAGACAGTTAAGCTCACTAGTGATACAATTTCATCCTTGACATTGAACATTTCTCAATTAGCAACACGTAATAAAGAATTAGAGAAAGAACATTTGTCTCTAACTCTTAAATATGATTCATTGAGTAATAAATATAATGACCTTTCAAACAAATTTTGTGAGTTAGAGAAATTATATGAAACACATTTATTAAAAACTGAATCAAGAACAAAGTTATCTTTTGCCCAGACAAATCAAAGTGTCTCTGAGGTGCTACAAAGATTAACTAAAGTTGAGATTGAAACAGCCAATCTACTGATGAACCAGGATAATCATAAATATAATCAATATAATAATAATCCTTTCATTGGCAAAAGTGAATCTCATTCCTTCCCTGTACCACCACAATTAAAACCATCTGGTGGTAGTGTCAAATCTGAAAATGTAAGTCACAAATCCATGCAGGAAGAAATACAAGACCATTTATCAAAAGTGAATGAGTTGTTGAATTTACCTAAGATTAGTGAGATAAAATCCAATCAGAAGAACTGGCCTAAGATAGATCAGTACCCAACTTATGATGGGGAAGCCAGCTCTGATTGGCAACATTTTATTCAAAGAATTGACAACTTGAAATTCTCATATAAGTTACCAGATGAAGAGATAACATCAAAATTAATTTCTTTATTTAAGGATGTTGCTTTATTATGGTTTGAAGCTGTCTTAAGTGAGGGTAGAGACTACTCTTGGGCTGAATGGAAACAACTTATTGAAAAACAATTTGGAGGTTCTAAATTCAGGCTTACTCAGCAGAGACTGTATGAGAAGACTAGGTATAATCCGTTTAATTGTGACAAACCTATGGTATTTTTAATGAATTGAAACAAAATATTAAAATCCATTGAGCCTCATATGGATTTTAACTTATGGAAAGATAAGATAATATACAAATTACCTATATCTGTCAGAGACATTGTTGTAGCTAGAACATTAAATGTTACTGAATATTCTGACTTTATTAATATTTGCAATGAAATATTATTAAACCATAAGTATGAATCAAGGTATTCCACTTATAAGCAAAATGTTGAACCTGTAAAAACTCAGAATTCAAAAACACTTCAGGAGAAGCAGAAAAAACCTACTGCACCTGTAGTACCTAAAAAGTATGAAACAAATACTCGTTATAAGTGTAACAAACCTTGGGTCAAAGGTCACAAATGTGAGAAAAACATAAATATTGTTGAAAATCAACATGAATCTGAAACTGAAACTGAAAAAAGTAAAGAATCAAGTGATTATGACAGCAATATCTCATATAGTGATGAAAATGAAGTCTGTATGTTGGAAGATGATTTGTCCATCTTTGAAAATCCAATATTAAATATGGACTCAAATGATTTTTTAATGAATTTTGAGGATGCTGAAATCATTAAGGATATACAAGCTGATAACTTTAGAATGACACCTATCACGGTTCCAGCTATCATTTCTGGTGAAAATGTTAATATAGTATTGGACACAGGGGCTGCTGGTTCAGTTGTTTCCACTAATACATTACAGAAAATTGATAGAGAATATAAGTTTAAGCTTGAACCACTTCAAAATAAAAATTGGAGAGGTTTTGGATCAGTACTACACCCCATTGGTAAATACAAAGCTGCAGTTTTCTTTAAACACCAACATGGTTATGTAAGGGTAACTTGTGACTTTGTAGTAATGGATAATACTAATTGTAGTAACTGTTTTATCATTGGAAATGATATTCTGACTAAATTTGGTGTAAAATTAGACCCTGCTAATAACAATTTTACAATTGGCATGAATGGTAAAAGGAAATTTAAAATAAATTCTTTTAACACTGTCTTACACATTAAGTCAGTAACAAATTCCCCGTCTAGAGGAAGAGAATCCAATGAGATGGAACTTCTGGAAACAGAAATTTCAAAAGCATCATTTGGCACTCAGATAAGTGAAACTGAGAAAGATAATATTTTGGAATTAATTAAAGCTTTTCCAATGGCTTTTGCACATGGTACAGATGAACTTGGCCTTGTAAAAGATCATGAAATGAAAATTAGTTTAACCTGTGATATGGATAATATTCCTGCTAGTCTTAAAAAGAAACCATACCCTGCTTCACCAATGAAGAGGAAAGACATAGAGGATAATATTAAGATGTTATTAAAAATGAACATTCTTGAGAAGGTTGAAACTACACCAAAATATTGTGTAATATCACCAGTGCTGATTTCTTATGAACAAGATAAAGCAAGACTGTACGGTGATTATAGAGCATTAAATACATTTACAGTAGATGATATTTATCCCTTGCCAAGGATTGCCTCTATACATGCTACCCTTAAAGGTGCTAAATATATAAGTTGCCTAGATGGAAATAAAGGGTACCATCAAACTCCTTTTGAAAAGAATTCACAGAACTTTTTGTTGATAACAACACACATGGGAATTTATAAGTATGTCAGAATGCCATTTGGACCAAAAAATGCTCCATCAGTATTTCAAAAGTTAGTGGATATAACATTCCATAATGAAATGATTGAGGGATGGTTAATGGTATACATTGATGACATCATAGTGTTCTCTAAAACTTTTGATGAACACTTAATCCATTTAAGAAAAGTATTTCAGAAAATGGATGAAATAAAAATGACCCTTGCATTGAAAAAATGTAAATTTGGGTTTGAATCTTTAAAAGTGCTTGGTCATATTGTATCTGGCTTACAAATATGTGTAGACCAAAATAAAGTGGCTGCAATAAAGAATATTGGCATTCCTCAAAATGTGAAGGATGTACAATCTTTTCTTGGAATGTGTGGTTATTATAGACAATATATAAAAAACTACCAATCAATTGCTGCACCACTGACCACACTGATAAAGAAATCAGAAGCTTTCATTTGGAATAATGAAAGACAACAAGATTTTAATAAGTTGAAAGAATGTTTAATGACAGCTCCTATCTTGGGATTACCAGATTTCCAATTACCTTTTGTATTATATACAGATTCAAGTTTTATTGGACTAGGTGCTGCGTTACATCAAAAACAACTTATTGAAGGTAAAATGTCAGAAGTAGTAATCTGCTATATTTCACGTACTCTGAGAAGTGGTGAATTGAAATATGGTGCTACTCAACTTGAATGTTTGGCAGTAGTATGGGCTCTTGAAAAGCTACATTATTACCATGAAGACCAAAAATTTGAGTTAATAACTGACTGTAGTGCAGTTATGTCAGTACAGTCTAGTATATAAGTATGATATAATAGTGTTATTTTATGGTCCTACTACTTATTAATAAATGATTTAGTGATTAAACCTTAGGGGAAGACTAATAGAATAGTTATACTCAATTTAAACTCACAATACTTGGATTTAAATGCGTGCTAGTGGTGGAAAATAGAAGAATAAAATATAGTTATAGCTTTTATAAAGATAATATCAATTTATAAGGGCTTTATAATATATTTCTGAATGTTAATAATTGTAGTGTAATGTTTATTTGAAGTGTAGTAATTGAATGATGATAATAAACCGTCAAAATCCCTCCTTACTTATACCCAAATCCACTGGAGTGCACAGACCTTCAATCCAGATGATGTCACTGCTATCCCCGGCAATTACAGCACTGTGAGGGCCCATCACCTCCCCATGGCGTCCACTTCAAGCAGTCTCAACACCCAGACCTCCAGTAAGGACCCTCCATCACTATTAATAATAACACAGAGTCATACCATAAATAGAAATCCCAGATAAAAGCGGATACCATAAAGAAACAGGTAAAATAAAAGATCAAAAAGAGATTTAATGAAACTAAAAGCATATAAAGGAAACAAATAAAATGTCCAAGCCCCCAATAACATCCCCAAGCATCCACATTAACCCAGAAACATCTTTCCAACCCATAAATCCGTGAATAACCATCCAAGGAAGTAATTTTAGTTGTCCAAACTGGGTGTATGCGCCTGATATAGGTGTCTATGCTTCTGTAGGTGTTGTGAGTCCACTGATTTCGTCCATATGACCTAAAATAAGCAGAAAAACAAAGGTTATAGGCTATTAAGGGGCTAAAACCCACTTATATACCTAAATATACATAATATACTGCATATTTCACTGAATATGAGATTTATGTATACATATAAGCTTATGTATGTCAATAATTACTTCATATCACTTAAGATAAGTATATTATGACTCCATTAACACCTTAATAAGTATTATTAGGCCATGGATAAGCTATTTAAACTATTATAAATTATATAATAGAATAATAATTATATATATATATAATAAAATAATATATATTATTATTTTAACCTTATTTTTAAGATATAAGCTTAATCTAATTAAGGTTATCTTATTTTAAGCATAAGAAATACTCAGTCCTAAGGATATTTAGGCTGACAAGTTAAGTCACTCTTAAACATGAAAACTCCTAATAGACACATGTTTAGATGGCAATTAGCTGTATAAGAATACAGAGGATGGATGACTATTACACATAGAGCAGGAACCTTGCACTCTAATGTAGATCTGTTATCTAGAGTACCTCTTCCTAATAATGATGATAATCCTGCTTATGTTCCTGAGTCAGAGATTATTAACATTTATGGCATTTATATTGTAGATCTTGAGGATGAATTTATGCAATCAATTCTTGATAATTATAATTCAGATCCTGACTTAAGTAAATTAACTACAATATTAAATGATCCATCTAATGCTTCAATGAATGTTTTAATAAAAACATTACCAATTAAGTATAAAGAGGCATTAGAAAAAGGAAAATTTTCCATTGAGGATGGTTTTATATATCACAGGAAAAAATTAAGTAATGTAATTGTAATTCCCCCTTCAATGAAGGAGTTAATGTTAAGTATATGTCATGATGATATATTAGCAGGTCATTTTGACTACCATAAAACATTAACCAGGGTAAAAAACACAGCTTGGTGGATTAACATGTCTGAGGATGTTCAGAAATATGTTGAAACATGTGATTCTTGTCAAAAATCTAAAAGATTAACAGGAAAAAGAGCTGGTTTATTACAACAAATTGAGCAACCAAAAGCTCCATGGGAAATCATTAACATGGACTTTGTAACAGGTTTGCCAATAGCAGGGCATAAGATTTATAACTCCTGCTGGGTAATTGTAGATAGATTTACAAAGATGTGTAAATTTATTCCTACCCACAAAGAGGTTTCTGCAAAGGACTTAGCTTTTTTATGGTGGACACAAATGTTAAATACAGCAGGTTTCCCCAAAGCAATAGTTTCTGACAGAGATCCTAAATTTACTTCTGAGTTCTGGACGTCACTTATGGATGTTTCAGGGTGTCAATTAAAACTTTCTACAGCACACCATCCACAAACTGATGGGCTAGCAGAAAGAATGATACAAACCTTAGAAGATATGATAAGAATATACTGTGCTTTTGGTCTTAATTTTAAAGACAATGACAAATTCACGCATGATTGGGTAACCCTTATCCCAGGTTTAGAATTTGCATATAATAGTACAGTACATTCTGTCACTGGCAAAAAGCCATTTGAGTTATGGTTGGGTTATGTACCTAATACCCCTGCTAAAACTCTTAATAAGTTACCTAGATTGGATATTCATCCAGGTACTAAATCTTTTCTTCAGATGCAGGAATTATGCAGAAAACATGCTCAAGAATGTATAAATAAGGCTTTTGAGTATGAAAAGAAAAGATGAGATAAAGCCCATAAAGAACAAATGTTCAAAGAGGGTGATGAAGTCCTTATTTCAACGCTACATTTCAATTTAAATGGTAATGTTAAATTGAAGGATCCATTAATTGGACCATTTGTAGTTAAAAAGATGGTTGGTAATAATGCTGTTGAGGTTATTCTATATGCACCATATGATAGAAAACATCCAGTATTTCCTATTTCTCTTATAAAACCATACCATTCTAATGATACTGCTCTATTTCTAAGAAGATCAGGAAGGCATAAACAGCAACCTGAAGAAATAGTGGAAAAGGCAGAAATTGAAAAGATACTTAAAAAGAGACACCTTACTAAAGAAAAGGGAGTTGAGTATCTATTAAGATTTAAAAATAAATCAAGTGAATATGACCAATGGATTCCAGAAAATGAAATCTCTGATCTTAAAAATCTCTTGAAAAAATTTAAATCTAAATAATACTGTTCATTCAGTATATGTATTATAAAAATTATTTTTTATTTTATTATTTCACTCCTTAGTTTTAATTAAATGTCTTAACATTTTTTTTATTGATTTTTTGGGGTGAGGGAGTGTCAGCCTAAATATCCTTAGGACTGAGTATTTCTTATGCTTAAACTAAGATAACCTTAAGTAGATTAAGCTTATATTTTAAAAATAAGGTTAAAATAATAATATATATTGTTTTATTATATATATATAATTATTATTCTATTATATAATTTATAATAGTTTAAATAGCTTATCCATGGCCTAATAATACTTATTAAGGTGGTGATGGAGTCATTATATACTTATCTTAAGTGATATGAAGTAATTATTGACATACATAATCTTATATGTATACATAAATCTCATATTCAATGAAATATGCAGTATATTATGTATATTTAGGTATATAAGTGGGTTTTAGCCCCTTAATAGCCTATAACCTTTGTTTTTCTGCTTATTTTAGGTCATATGGACAAAATCAGTAGACTCAAAACGCCTACAGAAGCATAGACATCTATATCAGGCGCATTCACCCAGTTTGGACAACTAAAATTACTTCCTTGGATGGTTATTCACGGATTTATGGGTTGGAAGGATGTTTCTGGGTTAATATGGATGCTTGGGGGTGTTATTGGGGGCTTGGACATTTTATTTGTTTCATTTATATGCTTTTAGTTTCATTAAATCTCTTTTTGATTATTTATTTTACCTGTTTCTTTATGGTATCCGCTTTTATCTGGGTTTTCTATTTATGGTATGGATCTGTGTTATTATTATTAGTGATGGAGGGTCCTTACTGGAGGTCTGGGTGTTGAAACTGCTTGAAGTGGATGCCATGGGGAGGTGATGGGCCCTCACAGTGCTGTAATTGCCGGGGATAGCAGTGACATCATCTGGATTGAAGGTCTGTGCACTCCAGTGGATTTGGGTATAAGTAAGGAGGGATTTTGACAGTTTATTATCATAATTCAATTACTACAATTCAAACAACCACTACATTACAATTATTAGCATTCAGAAATATATGATAAAGCCCTTATAAATTGATATTATCTTTATAAAAGCTATAACTATATTTTATTCTTCTATTTTCCACCACTAGCACGCATTAAAATCCAAGTATTGTGAGTTTTATTTGAGTATAACTATTCTATTAGTCTTCCCCTGAGGTTTAATCACTAAATCATTTATCAATAAGTAGTAGGACCATAAAATAACACTATTATATCATACTTATATACTAGACTATACTGACAACTATGGTAGAGTTTTGTTGATATGCAAAGGTTGATCCTTATGATGTTGATTTGAAGAACAGATTGAGGTCTTTGAGGTTGTCACATTGGATGTTTTTCCTAGATTTCAAAGCTGTGGAGTTGCAAGAGGCAGGAATTCCTATTTCATTTGCTTGGGCTTTGGTTTGATGTTCAAAATCATACCCTGCATATCTCTGACATGAAGGGGTCCAATCTACTTAACTTAGTATGTTAGCCACATGATAAATTAAAAATAATCTGTTATACTATAATAGCAAATTTATCTCAAAAAATATATGAAATATAACACCATTAAAAATAAACTTGCTACAAACTAATATTAACAAGTAGAAAACATAAATAAAATGTAAGACCATTAAAAATAAAATTGCTATGAACTAATATTAACAAGTAGATAGAAAAAAATTATTATTAGGAAAAACATAATTGCTACAAAATACCTTTAAAATGTAAATAGAAAAAGTACTTTAAGTGTAAAAAGATTTGGGCTTGGGTGCTTTGCATGTCTTATATACTCTACACTTAAAACATAAAATATGACTAAAATATAACACCAAATTTACTTCATTTGACACATAAAACATATAATTACTTTGTTTGACACTTAAAACATAAAATATGACACAAGTTTTACTTTGTTTGTGGCACTATTTAAAAATATTAGTTCACCATCTCTCACATTACCACCACACATTTAAAATATAACAATAATATTTAAGAGCTAGTATAACTAAATAGCTTCTAAATAATTTTTCCAATATACTACTGGATGTAACCACTGGCCTGAAATAGTTTTTTCATCAAAATTTTAGTAAAAACAACTTTTACTCATCCTTCAATAATTTCTTCATCTTCAGGGCCCCACAAAATTTTGCACACTTTTTCAGGTTACTTTTTAGAACACTAAAACACTTTTCAATTGGATTTAAATCTGGTGAGTATGCATGCAAATATATTATTCTACAACCTTGAGTTCTAACAATTTCAGCTATTCTACCTCCATGGTGGAAAGCAGCATTATCTAAAACTAAAACACTATTAGGTGCAGGGTACCTGTTCATCATCAGCATCTAAGTTACAATACATTAACAAAACCCTCAGATATGATATTAACATAACATAATATAATATAAGAAATCAGACTCACCAAAATTCTTTCCAAATAAAACTCAAAATGTACTCTCATAACTGTGTCTTGTTGCACCATGCTGGCAACCAAACCTGGTATTAAATTAAAACAATGAGCTGAACACACATGTGATACACATTTGGTGTGGCAGCCCTTTAATTCCCACCCTTGATTATGAGTCAAACTATCAAGAGAAATACCACATTCATCTAATACCAAAAAAGGATGTAAGCTTTGAAAAGTATTAAAGAACTGTAAAAAAGAGCCACAAAGCTTTAAAAACAAAAAAAGATGGGTCAAAAAATCCAACAGTGGCAAAATACTTTGCTCTTTGATAAGGATTTTGGGCAGATGCCTATTACTCTTCAACATTTCTCTTCACCACCCTTTTGAATTATTTTTTTGTACTCTCCCAATTTTCAACTTCCTTGTTATTTTCACTTGTGTTATTTTCATGTTCCACATTTTATTCACTTGTTTTGGTTATTTTTTTTGCATAACTAAAATTTTGAATTTGCTTTCAATTCTCTTTTTTGGATGTCTCATTTGTTTCATTTCATCAGCTCAACATGAAATTGCATATTTTCTGCAATTGCATAATTTTTCACTGTTTCATTTTTTTTATTCATCCCTCATATCCATTTCCTCCACTCCTCAAAAATCCATCAAATATTGTCAATTCCTCTATTTTCTCATCTCATCTCTCCAGGTAAGTCATTTTTTTTCTTATTTTTGATTTTTTTTACTTGCTAATAATTTATTTTTTCTCTTTTTTTTTTGTCCTTTGTTTTTTCTTTTTTTTTGTCCTGTAAGTGCTTTTTTTTGGTTTTCAAGGTTAGACTAATTTGTTTTTTTTGTTTTATCTTTTTTTTATCTTTTTTTTCACCCTCCTTGTCTGCCTCCATACCCTCCTTTCTCCCCTTATTGGCCACCTCAAGTCCCCCCCTTTACCCCCTCCATCATCACCCTTTCCCCCCTCCTTTTCTGCCTCCATACCCCCATTTCTCCCCTTCTTGGCCACCTCAAGTCCCCCCTTTAATCCCTCCTTGGCCACCTCAACCCCCTTTACCCCCTCCTTGCATGCCTCAAACCCCACCTCACACCCACTGTGCTAATCTAAACTTTAAATCTAAATTATTCAATCTCTCAATAGTGTTTTTAGTCGTTTCTTCAATAAGCGACACAAAGTGCAATAGTCAATGCAATATTTCGCTAAAAGGTTTATTAAGTATCTGTGGGTTATTAAAAGGGGTAGTGAGCATGGACGGGATGGTTAGTGGAGGATTAAAGGGTTAATGGATGTTAGTGAGGAGGGTCCAGGTGTAACAGGTGTATTTTTGGAGGTCTGTGGTGTGCAGAATGATGGATGGGTATGAGTTCAATGCGAGGAGGAGCAATGGATATAAAGGGGGTTGGATTTTGGTTCAACATTTCTTTAGAATTAAATTATAAAACATATATATAATTAATAGTGGTAAAGCTTCAGGTTAAATCATTTTTATTATACATTTCCCTATTTTCTCAGTAATCAATTCTAAAAACTTAAATCTTGGATTATTGAGTTTACAACCCTTTGTGAGATCCTAAGAATATTAATATTATCTTTAAATTATATTGAGATTCTTATCGAACATATCTCAAAGCAGTAGCTCTCCCTTCGAATAATATTCGAATCACTCCCTCAAACATTTCCTCTGTGCTTCAAAGAAGTTTCTGAATTCCTACCTCCATCTCACTTTCAGGAACACTCTTGACCTTGTGCATAGGTTGTATGGTGACAGTATAATTTAATTCTCCATAGTTCTCATTATTTGCACTACTACTTCCTTTTTTCAGGTGTTTCTAAATTATTTTAAAATGGCACCTGTGCAATGCACTCCTCCTACAGGTGCTACTACCAGGGCCCACTCCAGAGGCAGGCCAACAGCCGCACGGCCTGTTTCCCGCACTCACTCCCTGGAACCTCTCGACCTTAGGGAACGTGGACACTCAGTACAATCTGTAGAAGACATCCCCCAGGATTTTGATGATTCTAGCAATGAAGAAGAAGGAGAGGATACAATGCACGAGGCACCATCTGCCCCTGCTACTCACCCTTCTGGTCAACCTTCAGAACCTGGACCATCTAATTCTCTGGAAGACTTCATGAGACTTTTCATGAAAACCCTTTCAAATCCAACGTCTTTGGAGGGATCAAAATTCAAAACTCCTTCCATGAAATCTCCTGATAAATTCAATGGAGAACATCCAGACAGATTGCGCCCCTTCATGCAAACCTGCAAGCTCCTGTTCCATAACAACCAATCAAAGGTTGTTTATGCTTCTTCATTCCTAGCTGGAAAAGCAGCAAGATGGTTCAAACCTTATCTTCTCATTCTCTCTTCGACAGAAACCCACTTACTCATTAATAACTGGGAACAGTTTGAAGACCAACTTTTTACCTTGTTTGGTGACCCTAATGAAACTGAAAACACAGAAATTGAACTTGATTTCCTCTGCATGAGTGATAATGGTAAAGCCTCTGAATATATCTCAAACTTCAGAGCACTTCAAAATCAAGTAGGTTGGAATGATGCTGCCCTCAAGTATCATTTCAAAAAGGGACTTCCTTTGAGGATTCTGGATCAATTAAATCTTCATGGTCAGAAGATGACTACTTTAACAGATTTAATGGATCAAACCCTTGAACTTGACGGCGTTTACCAATGACGACTACAACATCGTCAATATGCCAATAAATCTCAAGGCCTAAATTTTAAATTGGGACCTTCTTCACACCCATGGACAACTCAATCCAAACCCAATAATGGAAAGGACAAACCTTGACCAAAAATCTTGACCCCAGGAAATATCAGTAAGGTACTGGATCCTAAAGGGGAACTTAAAGAAGCTGAGAGGAAGAGATGAGCAGATAATGGGTTATGTATGTATTGTGGGGGTAAGCACAAGCTAGAAGATTGTGTAAAGTTGAAGGAAAGATAAGGTACTACTTCAAGGTCAAAAAACTAGTAGATAGTTTACTTGTGTGCAAAGCAAACTATCTAATCTCTCCCAGTGCACAGAACCTCCATGTCTTAAGGACTGGATTTGCCTTAAACTGCTTGAGATTCATTCTTTTTAAGGAGGATACCCCCTTCAGTTGTCTCATAGACTCTGGAGCTTCAATTTCTTTTGTCAGTTTATCTTTTGCCAAGAAGTTAAAGCTGACATTCACAGATATCGATCGAACTCCAATTTATTTGGTCGAATCAGAGGAACCCAAATATTGGGTAAGTAAGAAAGTTTTATGGGTTTTCAACTTTCCAAATTTTCCCCCCTTTGAGTGGGAATTATCAGTCTTGGACGATACCATCCTTGGCCATGACTTTTTAACGCATTGGAATCCTGAAATTGATTGGTCACGGGGATTGATCACCCCACGCGCTAAGTATATTTCTGATTCTTCAATGCAGGTCAATAGGGATTTAAACAACCCCCCTGACAATGTCCTGCTAGAGGACAAATCTCTGCCAGATGACTTGCAAGCATCTGATCTTTCTCTAAATGAGCAATTGGCTAACCCTTCTAGCTCAATCACTTCACTCAAAAAGGATTTAAATTGCCTCGAAGTAGTCGAATTATGCTCTCTCAATTCTGGTCTTCCCTCGACAGATTCTCTCGAAGATGATGAGGACGTCCAAATAAACATTGAAGCCATTAAATCAACTCTACCGGAAATCTATCACAATTTCCTTGATTTTTTCTCAATCCACAAGGCCAATAAGTTACCACCTCATCGACCCTACGACCATCAAATAGAGTTAATAGGTCCAGTACCTCGGGAAAGTCCTGTATATTCTTTGTCGAAGGACAAATCTCAAGTTCTTTGAGACTACATTGCAGAGAATGTAGCCAAAGGTTTCATCAGAGCCAGTAAATCTCCAACCGGCTCCCCTGTTCTTTTTGTAAAGAAAAAGGATGGTACCCTTAGCTTGTGTGTTGACTATAGAAAGCTCAACACAGTCACTAAGAAGAATGCATATCCCATTCCTCCTATGTCATTGCTTCTTACCCTTTTCAATGGTGCTAATTTCTTTTCTAAAATTGATCTTAGAGGCACTTATAATCTTATTTGCATTGCGGAAGGTCATGAACCACTGACTTCAATGCGCACTAAATTTGGTAGTTTTGAATATTTAGTCATGCCTTTTGGATTATGTAACGCACCATCTACTTTTCAAACTTTTGTTAATGACATCTTTCAAGATGTTGTTGTATATTTAGACAATATTTTAATTTTCTCAAAGACACTAGATGAACATATTCATCATGTTTGACAGGTTCTAAATCACCTTTGAGATCACGGTCTCTACACCAAGCACAATAAATGTGAATTTCATCTCAAATCTATTGAGTTTTTGGGGTTTATGTCGTCCACTGATGGTTTAGTCATGGACAACAAAAAGGTCCAAAAAGTCCTGGAATGGCCTGAGCCCAAAACCGTTAAATCCCTCCAAGGATTTTTGGGTTCTGCCAATTTCTATAGAAGATTTATTAAATATTATTATAAAAATATTTCCAATCTTACTTCTCTTCTTAGAAAAGATATTCCTTTTGTTTTTACTTCTACAGCACAAAAGGAATTCGAAGCATTGAAGACTGCATTTACCACAGCTCCAATTCTTTGACACTTTGATCCTTCTGCTTCAACGATAGTCGAGACAGACGCTAGCAATTATGCTATTGCAGGGGTCATTTCTCAATTCAATCTTGAACAAAAATTTCTTCATCCTGTTGCTTTTGAGTCACACAAACTCATTGCGGCAGAATTAAATTATGAAATTCAGGACAAAGAGCTTTTAGCTATCATTCATTGTCTTAAAAAATGGCGCTCTTTTCTTCTCAGCCTAGATAGTCCTTTTCAAATCCTGACTGACCATAATGCTTTGAAATACTTTGTGTCTTCCAAAGTGTTTACCAGACATCAGGCCAGGTGGGCTGAATTTCTGTCTGAATTTCCTTTTTCTATTTCCTATTGCCCAGGTAAGAACTGTATTGTCCCAGATATCCTTTCACATTGGGACAACATTTACCCACAGCGGGAAGACGCATTTGCTGACAAGAACCCAACAAATGTGAAATTAATCTTCAACAAATCAATGTTAACGACTCATCAACTTAATTTGATTACAATTCAATCTTTTCAAAATCCACTATCCAACATCCTCAAAGCTCAGTCAAAGGACAATTATTGTTTAGGGTTAAAAGACAAAATACTCTTGAAGTAAGGGGCCAAAAGATATAGTATTGAATCAGGTCTATTAGTTTTTGAAGGTAGAGTAGTCATACCTGACAACAATGAAATAAAATTATGGATTTTCAATAGTCAACATGATTCTCCTTTAGCTGGTCATTTTGGGGTTGATAAAACCTACCAGTTAATAGCAAGGGATTTCTTCTGGCCAGGAATGACCAGAGAAATCAAGGCCTATATAAGATCTTGTTACAAATGTAATAGGAATAAGGCTCCCCATCACCGGAAGCATGGGTTGCTTCAACCACTTCCTATTCCCTCTAAACCTTGGGAATCTTTATCAATGTATTTTATTTCTCAACTTCCTCTTTCTAATAATTTTGATGCTATATTAGTAATAGTAGATAGATTTTCAAAAATGTCTATTTTCATTAAAACCACTACTACTGCTACAGCAGAACATTTGTCAAAATTGTTTCTAGAATATGTATTTTCCAAACATGGCTTACCTAATGATATTATTTCAGATAGAGGCTCATTTTTTGTATCCACATTCTGGACTCAATTGTGTCGACAACTAAATATCACGAGGAATCTCTCCACAGCCTATCATCCTGAAACCGATGGGCAAACGGAAAGGGTCAACCAAATCCTCGAACAATACCTTTGAATGTATGTCATTTATCAACAAGACGATTGGACCACATGGTTACCATTGGCCGAATTTGCTTATAATAACTTTACACATTCTTTGAGATGACAATCTCCTTTCGAAACTGTTTATGGAAGACATCCTCAATTCAACTCAATCCATGTAGGAACTAGTCATCCTGCGGAACATTATCTTCAAACCATATCACGACTCCAAGAAGAACTTAAATCAAACTTGGAATTAGCGACTCGAAGGTACAAGGAACAGGCAGACAAACATCAACAATCTGCTCCTTCCTTTAAACCAGGCAACAAAGTATGGCTCGATGCACGAAACATTCTAACAACTTGAACATCAAAGAAACTGGCCAAAAAGCGCTTGTGAACATTTGAAATTAACTCCAAAGTCTCTAAAACTGCATTTCAACTCAAGCTACCTCCTAAATGGCAGGCTATTCACCCTGACTTCCACTTATCTCTCCTGGAACTGGCACGAGAAACATACGCGGGAAGTAACCAACCTCCTTCAGAACCGGTTGAAGTAGAAGACCATCTAGAGTGGGAAGTAAGCCGTATCCTTGATTCAAGAATGCACAAGGGGAAACTTCAATACCTTGTGGACTGGGAAGGCTTCCTTGATGACTCAGACAAAACATCCTGGGAACCAGCCATCAATGATTCTAACACCCCTGAACTCCTAAAATCTTTTCATCTTAAATATCCTTTAAAACCAAAACCTTCGAACTTTCTTTTATTTTTTCTCTTCTCTTCTTCTTTTTTTTTTTCTTTTCTTTTCTTTTCTTAAAATTCTAAAACTTCTTTACTTCTAAAAAATACTTATTCTGTTTTCTCTTTTCTTCTTTCTTTTTTTCAAAAGCTTTTTCAACCTTCTTTAAAATAAATAAATAAAATAAAATCAAATAAAATAAACTAAAATAAAATAAAATTAAATAATAATAATAATAATAAATATAAAGTCTTAAAATTCATCAAAATAAAATCTTAAAAAATCAATAATTCCTTTAAGGTTTTCTTTCTTTCTCTCCTTTCAAACTTTTTTTTTTTCAAAATACATTTTTTTCCTTAATTCTTTTTCTTTGAACTATCAAAATTTTTCACAAACTCAATATGACAATCTTTCTCAAACTTCACTTCAACCTTTAAATCTCTCTTTTAAAATTCTTCAAAAAAATTACTTCTTTCTTTCAAATTCATTTTTCAAAACTATTTTTCTCTTTCTTTTCAAATAACCAAAAATTCCTCAAAAACTTCAAAAAAAATAAATTAACTTTCACAAATAAGAAATTTTTCTCTCATTAAATTTTCATTTAAAGAAAAAAACAAAATTGTTTCAATCAACTATTTTTTGCTTTTCTTACTCAAATTTTTTCTTTCTTTTCAAAACTTAAAACTAAAATTTTCTCAGTAAAATATTTTTTCTTTTCTTCTTTCAAAAATTTAAAACAAAAAACTTTATTCAAATATTTTTTCTTCTTTCTTTTTCTTTTTCTTTTCAAAATCTTATAAAATATATATTAAAATTTCAATTAAATTAACAAAATAAAATAAATAAATAAATACACAAATTAAATTTGCTTTCTACTTTTTTTCCTTCCCTCTTTTCTTTCTTTTTTCACTTTCCATTTCAAATTTTCACCTGCATTTTCTCCTGAACCAATTTCTTCATTTTTTCCAATACCACCCTTATTTCCTTCCTGCATTTTTCAAATACCTCCTCCTCTCCTACCGGTACCACTTCTCCAATCTCCAGTAATTCTTCTGCCACATCAAAGGGGGCAGCATTGACAATCTTATTGATCTCATCACTTAAATTTTTGATGAATCAAGCTCGTCCACCCTGCCCAGGTTTCTTCGACCATACCTGGTCAAGGGTTTCCTTGTTATCCTCCCTTGAATCAACCGCCGGTTGACTTGCCTCAACTGGCAGCGATGGCGAAGTTTCCACAATTGGAGCTTCCGCAATGACATCTGAATTCTAAAACATACAGTCATCAGTAACAAAATTTTGAAACAAAAAAAGGTAGGACTTACTTCAAAAACCAGGTCAGCCTCTAAAAATAGCCTCAGGGTGACCTCTACTGTCACTTCCTTCTCCTCTTCATCATCATCTTCAATGATCATCCACAGCTTCTTCGGAGTCCGGTTCAAGATGGGAACTTCATCCTCATCCTCTTTGACCAGTTCATCCACCTCCTCTTCCACCCCTTGTTTTTTACCTGTGGCCTGGGTTACCCAAGTTGCCACAGTATCCTCGACCTCTTCCTCAACTTCTTCTACCAAAAGATTGTCCCCGACTGACACATCCCAAATATCCTTGACCACCTCTTTGGTCTTTGGGATCACCCAGTACTTGGTCTTTGTGAATCTTCTCTCAATATCCTCATTTTTCAAGAGCGCATTGCATGTCACCCGTCTCCAGTGGAAAAACTTGCATTTCTGGAAAGGACCTTGTGTGGCCGTGCTTTTGACACAAAAGTACTCCATCAATTTGCAGGCCATGCATGCTTGGGAATATTGCCAAGTAACAATTCCACCATCCGCTTTGGGGTGTGGAGACGTGGGAGTTGGAGTAGGGCAATTCAACATAATAAAAGAAGAAGTAAGAGAAAGTAGTGTAGGAAGAATGTGTCTCACACTCAACGGAGCTCGCGTTTTATACCCGGGAATCTGTCACGCGCCACCTGACACTCAAGGCAAAAGCAGCTCATTAAATCAATAATACAGAGGTCTAAATCCATACTCGAAGTGCAGAAAGCAATTCTACATAGCAACTGCGACTTTCCTTTGTGTACTCACTATTCAACCGCAATAATCTAAACTTTAAATCCAAATTAGTCAATCTCTCAATAGTGTGTTTAATCTTTTCTTTGATAAGTGATGCACAGCGCAATAGTCAATGCAATATTCCGCTAAAAGGTTTATTAAGTATCTGTGGGTTATTAACAGGGGTAGTGAGCATGGACGGGATGGTTAGTGGAGGATTAAAGGGTTAACGGATGATAGTGAGGAGGGTCCAGGTGTAACGGTGTGGTCTTCCAATATTGGAAGGGGCTGTTTGTGCATGTCTAAATTGACATCTGTTAAGGAATTGGGTATTTTTCTGGTTTTATTCCGTGGATATTGGGTCTGTGGGTATGTGGGTACTATCATTGGATAGCCCCGGTTTTTCTCTATATTTTATGTCTTGTAGACATTTTTCATATTCTAAGTTTTAAGGGGTCATTTCCTCATTTTTCATTTATAAAAGATAGCTGTTTAATTTTGTTTTTCGTGTTTTATGGGCTAACCTTAAGTCTTAGGGTTAAGTTCTTAGTACCATTGGATAGGGTTAATTTTTCTTGATATTTCATGTCTCAATGTTGTTATAGTGAAATTCCGTGTTTTAAAGGTTTTAGTAGTTGTAGCTAATTTTTCTAAGTAGATTAGTTGTTTTTATTGGTTTTCTGGCTTCAGGGAGGCCGGGCCGCTTCAGGCGGCACCTCCGACATCAGGCGGCCCGCCCGCCTCTGTTTTGGAAGGTTGGGGAGTGCTTCTGGAGGGTTTTTATTCAATTTGGCAGGTACAGGCACCAGATTTGTGGGTGTGCATGGGCTCTTAGATGGTGGTCTGTGTGTAAATAGTGAATAAGACAGTTTGGGGCAACTTTAATTATCATAAAACCATCCAGAGGTGATATCATTGTTCCTCACTCAGTTTTCACTGTTTTCTGGCAACAATTTGGCTGTGTTTGCTGCAAGTGAGTTCTTCATTTAACTTAACTTTGGAAACTGTTTTCTCTGTTATAGTCTTGCAAGCTATAGCAAGTATTATTGCTGTCTCTGGTGTGGATTTGTAGCCTACATCAAGTATCTTTGCTGTCTCTGGTGTGAACATTGGTCTACATTTCAGTTCTTTGGTCTGATAGTCTGTCTGGTGACTACTTTCTTGGCTCATCAAGCAGTCAAGTGTGTTGAAAAGGGGCTTTAGCAAAACAGGAACCAATTTACTGTAGCAGGTAAATCTCACTTTATTTTTCTAAAGGGACAGGGGATTTTCTCTCTGGTTTTTCTCCAACTCCCTTGGTCAAGGCCTATAGCTAGTACTATAGGATTGTCTACAACGGGTGTATTTTTGGAGGTCTGTGGTGTGCGGAATGATGGATGGGTATGAGATCAATGTGAGGAGGAGTAATGTATATAAAAGGGGTTGGATTTTGGTTTGACATTTCTTTAGAATTAAATTATAAAATGTATATATAATTAATAGTGGTAAAGCTTCAGGTTAAATCATTGTTATTAAAAATTTCTCTATTTTCTCAGTAATCATTTCTAAAAACTTAAATCTTTGATTATTGAGTTTACAACCCTTTGTGAGATCCTAAGAATATTAATATTATCTTTAAATTATATTGAGATTCTTATCGAACATATCTCGAAGCAGTAGCTCTCCCTTTGAATCATCTTTGAATCACTCTCTCAAACATTTCCTCTGTGCTTTGAAGAAGTTTCTGAATTCCTACCTCCATCTCACTTTCAGGAACACCCTCAACATTGTGCTTAGGTTGTCCGGTGACAGTAAAGGGGGGGAGTTGAGGTGGCCAAGGAGGGGTTAAAGGGGGGAGTTGAGGTGGCCAAGAAGGGGAGAAAGGGAGTTATGGAGGCAGACAAGGAGGGGGGAAAGGGGGACGATGGAGGGGGTAAAGAGGGGGAACTTTTTGGGGGGAATTTGGAAGCAAGAAAAAAGACTAATCTCTGCTTTTTTATTTTTTTTTTACAGAATTTTTTTTCTTTCCATTAGTTTCTGGACATTTCCCCCTGTTTCCAAAATAAATCAGGTAATTTGTCAGCCAGGCTATTCCAGGAGTCCAGTAAATGATATATAAATTATAAAACCTTAAAGAGTGGGTAAGAATTGTATTTAATGAATATAACTTAATATTTTATTGCATAATGAAATTATATAAGTATTTTATTATATACAAGTGTTACATTAAATTTATTGGTTATATATATTTTTATATACAGTTAAATTCAACATAATATAATATATTCTACAAATAATGGCGCATTTTTATGTATTTAATAATTATAAATTTATATTTAATTAATTGAAAAACATATATTATAATTATAAGTGTAAAATTGATTTATAATATATTTAAATTAATTACTTAAATTTATATATTAAATAATACCTCTCATATGATACTAAACAATAATTAATGACGCTTCTTTTGACCCTTAATTGTGTTAGAAAAAACAAAACAAATTAATTTGGACTAAATTGAGATTAATTACATGATTTGTTGTGTCAAAGTATTTTTTTGTTTCACTTAAAATATCCTTTAATCAGATTGTACCATCTGTTTGGAATTATTTTTCTCATAGTTCCCATGTTCCAATCTTGTTTAGTTATTCACTATTTTCACTTACTGATTTGGGAATTAATGGCGGGAAAATTGGTTTCTTAATTGGGGTTTTAATTATTTGTTTCATATTTTTCTCTACATTGTTATGTTTCACTTACTCTTTGATATACTTGTTTTATTCTATTCTAATTATTGTATTTACAAATATAGTGGCGCTTCAGAGGACCCATTGCCTATAAAAGGGCCTTGGATAATCCCCTGTAGCCTCATCACTTATTACACACTCAACAAATTAAATAACCATTTTATTACGTTTATATTTTTTTTATTAGTAATACAAATCTAATTAAAATTCTATATAACAAAATAAAGGTTGCTTTAAGTCTGATAGTAATTAAAAGTGTTTGCCGCGCAGAACCCTTACATTTAATAATATTATTGTTAATAAAATCTAAGTTTTTGTCACCTCTCAAAATTGCTCACCGTTGTTTCCCTCTCAAATAAATTAAATATATATTTTTGATTTATTTCTTTATCTTCCCTTGTCCTCCTCCTTCTCTCCTCCTTTTTCTCCTATTTTTCTTACCTCTTCTAGACGACTGACCGACAACTGGGGACCTTTCCAAACGACGACAACAATCGAGCCTGGCGACGAACGACAAAATGCACGGACCACCTAGCAAAACGAAACTTTTGCCGCGACTGTGTTTTGAACTTGGGTTTGACATCTTAGGTTTATATAATATTAATTTTTATATTATTTTGAAGTGATTTTTCGATCACTATAGTAAGTTCACCTTTGCGCCTCTCACTCTTATTACTATATTTTTATTGCAATAACAGTGATTGTGGCTTAATTGCTGATTCACTGAGTGTAAGTGTTCAATTTTTAAATTTTTTTTTTTCTTTTCCTAGTTGACCATTATAGAGTGTTAAATCCTCTTAGTCCTAGAAGAATTGACATTTTTTAATACAAAATTGAATTATTAATTTAATTTTTTTTTATTAATTATTGTTAATTTTGGTTGACTTAAAAGTACATTGTGCCTAGTCCCAAATATATTGCCATATTTAATATTGGTAATTAATTGGTTGAATTAACTTGATTGTTATTCCCAATTTAACCTTGCAATCCATTTTTTTAAAAATTAATTTTTTTTTTATTATTACTTTATATTGAAAATTATTTTTTCTATAATTTAATTAATAAAATTTTTTTTTTATTATTTGGAGCAATTATTGACTAACTTTTATTATTTTTTTTATAAAATAAAAAGTAAATTATAAATCTTCCCACTAGTATGTCCAACAATTTGGCAGAAAAAATGGATAACATGCAAGTGGATGAAATAGAAATTGACTATAATGCTGACACTGTAAGTTCTTCTAAAGTTGGTCATAAAAAATCTTATACTAACACAAAGAATTCACATACTGCAGGATGTGGAAATGACAAGAAATGCAAACAAACCAAACCCCCTTCCCCCAGTACCACAGAAGGAAGTAAAGCCTCTAGTGCCTCAAGAAGGTCTTCCAAAAGGCTTCAAAATAAAAAAGCTTCCTCTGCCACAACAAATCAGCAACCTATCCAGTCATATAAAAGAGTTGAAGACAGAAAATATGATGTACAAAGCAAAGGTAGACACATTGTGGGATCAGGTCCAAGAACTCAGGAACCAGATTCAGGCCCAGGCCCCTCCTCAGTTGCCTCCCAATCAACCTTCACAGCCACCCAGCTCAACCATCCAAAATCCAAATACTATGGAAGTAGAGCAATGGAAATGGGATTATCTAATGAGTCACTACCAACAGAATGTGCAACACCCTCCTCATCATCAGCCTGGCCCATCCAGAACACCCAATTTCCATCCACCTCCTCATCCCTACCAACAAGGCAGGAGAAAGAAGGCCCAAGAACAATCCCAAACCCAGTCCCAGGGGAAGTTTCCTCCTCTGCCATGGTAAGTAATTTGGTTGATAGTCACTTGGGTATGTTTTATAATAAATCTTCTTCTGCAGGTAATATTATTGAACATGGTGAAAGAACAGTTAAACCTGTTAAAAGACAGCTTCCTGTAACTAGTAGCCCTATTGATGTAATTAGCAAATTGTCATTTGATGAACCTTTACATTTAACTTCTACTTCTTTAATTAATCCTTCTCTTGCAATTAAAAATGATTCTGTTCCCCCTGAAATCTATACCTTAATTGAAAAAACTTCTGAGGAAATATTGAAAGATACCCTTGATTTTAATATTGTGAAAGACAAACATGTGAGAGATGTGTTAATCCATGAAAATGATAGATTAAATAATTTACACTTGCAATGTAAAGTGAGTTCTTCTGTACAAGATACAGCTTATTTAAAAATCAAAGAAACCTTGAATATTGTTCTTAGTCAACAAAAACAAATAAGAAGTGACCATAGAGCTATCTCAGATAGAAATATCAGTCTACATAAGACCTTGAGTGAATTGAAACCCCTTATTGAGGAAAATTATTCATTCAAGAATGAAATAAAATCTCTGCAAAATGAGTTTAAGAAGCTAAAAAATGATTTCCATGCACTAAGTACCAAACACTCAGTTTCTGAGGACAGAAATGTTCTATCTCTTGCAAAAGTAAATGAACAGATGTCTGAAATTCCAAGAATAAGAAACTATGTGTCTGACCTACAGGAAAAGTTCTCAACCTTAACCATCAATAATGAATTAAATGAGATTTCTGTTAATAAGCTGCATAAAAATAAAGGGAAAAAACCTGAACAAAGTTCATCCTTTCTTCCTCATATTTCAACCATTAAACAAACTGACAATGAGTCTGTAAAATCTTTTGCTACTAGCAAAAAATCTTGTGATGGTCATGCACCAGCTGTTTCTGTAAATAATGAAATTTCTGAACACCTGGCTAAACTTCAGGAATTATTAATAATGAATAATTCAAACCAAAAAGTGGACCATCCCAGTAGTCAGAAAAATTGGCCTAAGTTAGACCAATATCCTACCTTTGATGGTGATTCTTCCTCTGATTGGCAACACTTTATCCAGAGAATTGATAATTTAAAGAGATCTTATAAACTACCTGATGAGGAAATTGTTTCTAAGCTAATTTCTTTATTTTCCAATGTAGCCTTGATGTGGTATGAATCTGCCCTCTTAGATAACAATCATTATACATGGAATGATTGGAAATCCTTGATTGAGAATCAGTTTGGTGGTTCAAAATTCAGGTTAGCTCAGCAGAGACTGTATGAGAATACTAGATATGTATCCTCCTCTGTTGAAAAGCCCATTGTTTTTCTGATGAAAATAAATAAACTCCTTAGAGCAATTGATCCAAAGTTGGATTATGATATTTGGAGAGATAAAATCTTGTATAAATTACCAAATTCTCTTAGGGATTTGATTGTTGCTAGAACTGAGCATGTAAGGGAAAATTCTTCTTTCATTAATATATGTAATGAAGTACTACTCAACCATAGATATGAACCAAAGAATTACCTTAGTAAATCTTATAATGATCAGAATAAACCTTCTATAAAGCTCCCAGAAAAATCTGGTAAACCCTCTGCCCCAGTTGCACCTAAAAAATATGCAACAAATACTTGTTATAAATGTAACAAACCGTGGCAGAAGGGTCATGTTTGTGACAAGAAAATTCATCTTGTTGAACAAAATGAAGACACTGATGAAGTTGAACTTGATGTCAATAATTCTTCCAGTGACTGTGAAAGTAATATCTCCTATGACAATGAATCTGTTAAAGATGTTTTAATGTTGGAACATGATGTCCATTATTTAAATAATATATCTGAAGATTGTGTATTGAATTTATCTTCAGTAGAAAATGCTGAGATAATTAAAGATATTACTAACAATTCTATTCCTATATCCCCTTTAAAGGCACCTGTTATCATTAATGGTAAAAATGTTGATGTAGTTCTTGATTCTGGTGCTGGAGGAAGTGTAGTATCTGAAAAAGCTTTGGCTTCAGTGGATAAGGAATATTTGAGTAAATTATTGCCTATAACTTCTGAAAAATGGAGAGGGTATGGTTCTACCTTATTTCCTATTGGCAAATACAAAACCTCTGTATTTTTCAAATATAATGGTGGTTTTGTCAGAGCTATTTGTGAGTTTGTTGTCATGAAAAATGATAATTTGAGCAATTGGTTTATTATGGGAAATGATATTTTAACCATGTTTGGTGTGAAACTGGACCCAGCAAATAATTGCTTTACCTTAGGAATGAATGGGAAAAGAAAATTCAAAATTTCTTCTCCTAGACCTTCTGGGCAGTTGTTGAAATCTTGTAACTCACTGACCCAATGTAAAGGTAGAACAACAACTGAAATGGATAATTTATTACATGAAATAAATACTGCTTCTTTTGGTGATCAGTTGACTTGTGAACAAAAAGATTCTATTGTTGCCTCTATTACCTCTTTCCCTATGGCTTTTGCTCATGGGTCTCATGTCTTGGGAATTGTTCAGGAAGAAATGAAGATTATCTTATCCTGTAATTTGAGTGATATTCCTCCTACCCTTAAGAAAAAACCATATCCTGCTTCTCCATCAAAAAGAAAAGATATTGAAGATAATATTGAAACATTATTGAAAATGAATATCATTGAGAAAGTGGATGTCACCCCCAAATATTGTGTCATCTCCCCAGTCTTGATTTCATATGAAAAAGATAAAGCTAGATTATGTGGAGATTACAGAGCTTTAAATACTTATACTGTTGATGATATTTATCCTTTACCCAGAATTAATTCAATACATGCTACCTTGCAAGGTGCAAAATTTATTAGTTGTCTGGATGGTAATAAAGGTTATCATCAAGTTCCAGTTGAGAAAAATTCTCAAAATTTTTTGCTTATTGCTACTCATATGGGAATATATAAGTATGTTAGGATGCCATTTGGCCCTAAAAATTCTCCTTCAGTTTTCCAGAAAGTCATGGATAACACTTTCCATCAAGAAATTATTGAAGGTTGGCTCATGGTTTATATTGATGATATTAGTGTTTTTTCTAAAACTTTTGATGAACATATGATTCACTTGAATAGAGTTTTCCAAAAAATGGATGAAATCAATATGACATTATCTTTAAAAAAGTGTAAATTTGGTTTTCAATCTTTGAAAGTCCTTGGCCATGTTGTGTCAGGCTTACAAATTTGTGTAGACCATAATAAAGTTGCTGCCATTCAAAATGTGAAAGCACCAACTTCTGTAAGAGAAATCCAAAGTTTTTTGGGTATGTGTGGCTATTATAGACAATATATTAAAAATTATCAGGTCATAGCCTTGCCTCTTACAAAACTAACCAGAAAAGATGTTGCTTTTCTCTGGAATAATGACTGTCAGAAAGCTTTTAATACATTGAAAAGTTGCTTAATGACAGCCCCTATATTGGCTCTTCCAGATTTTAACAAGCCATTTGTACTTTATACAGATGCTAGCTTTATTGGTCTGGGTGCTGCCCTTCACCAAAAGCAAATTATTAATGATAAATCCTCAGAGGTTGTAATTTGTTATATTTCAAGAACCTTAAGAAATAGTGAATTGAAATATGGTGCCACTCAATTGGAGTGCTTAGCAGTTGTTTGGGCTCTGGAGAAACTTCATTACTACTTGGATGACCAAAAATTTGAGTTGGTAACTGACTGTAGTGCTGTGAAATCTCTCTTAAACCTCAAGACACCTAACAGACATATGTTCAGGTGGCAACTTGCTGTTCAAGAATACAGAGGGAGGATGACTATTATCCATAGAGCTGGAAATGTTCACTCTAATGTTGATATGCTCTCCAGATTGCCTCTGCCAAATAATGACTCCAATCCTGCTTATGTACCTGAAGATGATACTGTTCATATACATGGTATATTTATAGTTGATATGGAGGAAGAGCTATTACAGTTAATACTGGATTCATATGATAAAGATTCTGACTTAAATAAATTAGTTACTATTTTGAATGATCCTAAGAATGCTTCAATTCAAGCATTAATAAAAACTCTTCCTGCAAAGTACCAAAATGCTTTAAATAAAGGAAAGTTTTCTATTGAAGATGGTTATATATATTATACACTACGCAATATAGGGGGTAGACTTGCTAGCAAGTCCTCAACCTGAACTCAGATGGAACTCAGATGGAACTCAGACTGAACTCATACTGAACCCATACTGAACTCTACTTGAACACCCACCTAAAACTGTTCTTCTGAGTGGTGTTCATTCCTGATTGTATGGCTCATTTATCAATAGCTCAATGTGTGTTCAATCTATGGTGAGTTTGGGTCCAAGGTTGCGGACTTGCTAGCAAGTCCGCCCCCCATATTGTGTGGTGATAGAAGGAAGCTTACCAATGTAATTGTTATTCCTCCTTCAATGAAAGAAACTATCCTCAAACTTTGTCATGATGACATATTAGCTGGTCATTTTGATCTTGAAAAAACATTGATTAGAATCAAAAACACTGCATGGTGGGCTAATATGTCTGAAGACACAAAATTATATGTTGAATCTTGTGATTCCTGCCAAAAATCTAAAAGGTTAACAGGTAAGAGAGCAGGGTTATTACAACATATTGAAGCACCTAGTGCTCCCTGGCAAATCATTAATATGGATTTTGTCACTGGTCTTCCTGTTGCAGGTAAAGACAGCTTTAACTCTTGTTGGGTAATAGTGGATAGATTCACAAAAATGTGCAAATTTATTCCAACCCACAATGATGTATCCACCAAAGAATTAGCTTTCTTATGGTGGTCTTACATGTTTAATATTATTGGTTTTCCAAAAGCCATTATCTCTGATAGGGATCCAAAATTCACTTCTGAGTTTTGGACCTCTTTGATGGATATTTGTGGCTGTGAGTTAAAATTGTCCACAGCTCACCATCCTCAGACTGATGGTCTAGCTGAAAGAATGATTCAAACTCTGGAAGATATGATTAGAAGGTATTTTGCCTTTGGTTTAGAATATAAAGACAATGACAGATTTACTCATGATTGCGTCACTCTTTTGCCTGGTCTTGAATTTGCATATAATAGCACTGTTCATTCTGTCACTGAGAAAAAGCCTTTCGAGCTTTGGTTAGGTTATGTCCCAAACACTCCTGCTCAGATTCTCAATAATAAATTACCTAAGTTGGAACTACACCCTGGTGTAAAATCTTTTATGCAAATGCAACAGCTATGCAGAAAACATGCTCAGTGTTGTATTGATAAAGCATTTGAATATGAAAAGAAAAGATGGGATAAATCCCATAAAGAATACACATTTAACAAGGGTGATGAAGTGTTGATCTCTACTGTCCATTTCAATTTACAAGGTAACCACAAATTAAAAGATCCTTTTGTAGGACCATTTGTTGTTAAAAGAATGGTTGGTGATAATGCAGTAGAAGTTGTATTGTATTCTCCATATGATAGGAAACATCCTGTCTTTCCCATTTCTTTGCTTAAACCTTATACTTCCAACAGTGACTTATTTCCAAAAAGAAGAGGAAGACCTAAGAAGAGCCCTCAGGAAGTTACAGAAACAGCAGAAATTAATAAAATTCTCAATGATAGAATTATCACTTCTGAAAGAGGTACTGAATATTTATTGAGATATAAGAACAAATCATCTGAACATGATGCATGGATACCTGGCAAGGAAATTTCAAATCTGCCTGCTCTGTTGAAAAAATACAAAAAGAAAAAATCTTAGCATTTTTTTTATTGTTTTTTTTAGAGTGAGGGAGTGTCAGCCAGGCTATTCCAGGAGTCCAGTAAATGATATATAAATTATAAAACCTTAAAGAGTGAGTAAGAATTGTATTTAATGAATATAACTTAATATTTTATTGCATAATGAAATTATATAAGTATTTTATTATATACAAGTGTTACATTAAATTTATTGGTTATATATATTTTTATATACAGTTAAATTGAACATAATATAATATATTCTACAAATAATGGCGCATTTTTATGTATTTAATAATTATAAATTTATATTTAATTAATTGAAAAACATATATTATAATTATAAGTGTAAAATTGATTTATAATATATTTAAATTAATTACTTAAATTTATATATTAAATAATACCTCTCATATGATACTAAACAATAATTAATGACGCTTCTTTTGACCCTTAATTGTGTTAGAAAAAACAAATAAATTAATTTGGACTAAATTGAGATTAATTACATGATTTGTTGCGTCAAAGTATTTTTTTGTTTCACTTAAAATATCCTTTAATCAGATTGTACCATCTGTTTGGAATTATTTTTCTCATAGTTCCTATGTTCCAATCTTGTTTAGTTATTCACTATTTTCACTTACTGATTTGGGAATTAATGGCGGGAAAATTGGTTTCTTAATTGGGGTTTTAATTATTTGTTTCATATTTTTCTCTACATTGTTATGTTTCACTTACTCTTTGATATACTTGTTTTATTCTATTCTAATTATTGTATTTACAAATATAGTGGCGCTTCAGAGGACCCATTGCCCATAAAAGGGCCTTGGATAATCCCCTGTAGCCTCATCACTTATTACACACTCAACAAATTAAATAACCATTTTATTACGTTTATTTTTTTTTTATTAGTAATACAAATCTAATTAAAATTCTATATAACAAATTAAAGGTTGCTTTAAGTCTGATAGTAATTAAAAGTGTTTGCCGCGCAGAACCCTTACATTTAATAATATTATTGTTAATAAAATCTAAGTTTTTGTCACCTCTCAAAATTGCTCACCGTTGTTTCCCTCTCAAATAAATTAAATATATATTTTTGATTTATTTCTTTATCTTCTCTTGTCCTCCTCCTTCTCTCCTCCTTTTTCTCCTATTTTTCTTACCTCTTCTAGACGACTGACCGACATAATTTATCTTTTTTATTTGTGTTTGTTTTTGCAAATAATTAATTATTCTGAAATTTACTGAATTCAATTTCTTTTTAAATTTTATTTTAATAAATTGGATTGATTGACATCAAGTGGTATTTCCAATAGCAGGTAAGTAATTTTTATTTATTTATTTATTTATTTATTTTTTTTTGAAATTAAATTTACAGAATTTATTTTAATTTTTTTTATATTTACTTTTTTTTTTGTTGAATTTGTTTGTTGTTTCATGAACTTTATCTGGTATTTCAAAACCCATTCAGGATTTATTTTGATTTTTATTTTTTTGCAATTTTTTTAACTTTTTTTTTTTTTTTTGAAATTTTTTTTGTAGGATATTACCTTGTATTTCAATCTTAATTGAGGTTTTTATTTTGAATTTTTTTTTTTCAAATTTTTTTACTGATTTTTTTGAATTTTTTTTTCTTTTTACCAAATTTTTTTTTCTTTTCAATTATTTTACTGATAGTTTTTTATTGTTAGGTTTTTTTAATATATTTATTTTTTAATTTTTTTTTTTTTGTTTTATAAATTTTTTTTCCAGGATGTTACTATGGAAAATTTAACTCACTCATCTTCATTATCATCAATTTCTTCTGAATAATTTTTACCATCTCTTTCTTCCTTGACTTCAAATCTTGAAAGCTCCAAGTGTAACAATCAAATATATTCAACATCTTATTCTTTATCTTTACTTTCATCTATCTCTTCAATGTCCTTCAATTCTATTCCTTCTCCCAATCAATCTGAGCTTTTCTTACCAGAAAATAAAAAGCAGAAAATCATGGAATTAGCTAAAGAATCAAGCAATTCAAAGAAGAAATTTTATCAAAATAGAAAATTGATTAGGATAAAGATATTTTGCAAAACATTCTTTGGACACTTGGATGATCTCAAATTTTATAAGACTTCAATATCAAATCTTATAAAAATATTTTTTAAAAAAACATCAAAAACCTTACAGAAGGCAGTATAGATCTCATTGTTGCAGTTGTAAATAATGGATAAAAAACTCAATTCATCTAAGATGTCAATTCATTTAATTGGAAAAAGGATGAATTTTTTTGCCAGCTTTCTGATTTAATTTCTACTCTCTATCAAATGGATTTGGTTCAACAACGCTTATCAAATAAAAATCTGATTTCTGGTGTCATGAAAGTTTATGGTTGGCGACCAGGATATGATCAAGGAGTTTGTCAGCCTGTATATCCCCAGGACTGAGTAAAAAGTACTTATAAGTTATGTTAAACACATGAACTATACATGGGAATAATAATTGAGAGTAAACAAAACAATATACATAAGTAAAATTATGATAATACATAAAAAATGACATTATAACACCTTATATACACACATATATCCACCTTTTATAAGTCTTATGTACTTAATATTAAGTTGGAATATGTTAGGGTAATCTTAAGAGCCTTAAATATAAGGCTACATAATTTTTAAGTACACTTAAAGCTGTTATATTCATTGTTTTATGCAAAAAACAAGAAATGCACTTTAAATCACTTAAAAGTTGATTATCTGCGCTATAAATTTAAGAATATTAAAAATGCGCTTTGACAGTTCAATTTGTCTCAATTAGGACTATTGATTTGGCTACTCAAATGCATAAAAATAACACTTTTCAAATTTGGTGTTTTTTATGCCAGAAATGGCTTCTGTGCACTGGCCACATACTGCCTGCATTTTTCCTGTGTGAATAGCTTCATTTTTAGCAAAGTTAGCTTTTTCAGACTATACTTACCCCACATTCTATGCCCACTGTGGGGAAACACGCTAAAATAGGCAAGAGGCGCTTATTTAGTGTCCTAGATTAATTAATGATGCATTGACCCTCTTTATATGCACTAACTTCATTAATAACCTCAATCTTTGTGCCTTACTTCACTACCACACTTAAATTTTCCTAAAGTTAGTCAAGGATTTACCCCTGCAAGCACCTGCCAAGGACTGCATGTAGTTACCCCACATCTCACACCCTTTTTGGGTTTCTAGGTGGTTTCTCAGTCAAATTTGGTTATTTTTGAATGGGGATTTCACATAGTATAATGTCAGGATTAGCCCCATCATTTCTACTGTTAATCCCCCTTACTATTAAGCATTTATTAGCCTTAATTTTCCATTTTTAGTCTTTTATTTTAATGTATAATACACATATAATCTCTTTTTCACTTATTCTTTAATTTTGATGGATTAGCCCTATTAATACAAAATTTTGGCAGGTGATATTATTCTAATTATGTTATGGGTCACTCTGGATGTTTATGGACATTTCTATTAGTTGGTTTGAGGCATCATTAACTGTCTAGAGGACTGGTAAATCAAGGGGTTAATTGGGGAAGTTATAGTGTATAAAAGGAGGAGGTTTTGGGTCTTGTTTTCTACATTCTTTATCATTACAATTCAAACATATAACCCAATCAATTACAATACATATCAATAGCACTTTTAAAGTCTTTAAATAGTATCTGAATTATTAAATTTATTTTTCTACCAACTATAAGATTGTAAGCCATATATATAATTAGTGAGATTTATATTTCTGAGACCTTTATATTGAATTATATTTTACTACTTATTGGATATGTACTACAGTTTTCATATAGGACCATTTAAATCTTCTAGACACAGACCATTCAAGCTAGCTCACATATTTGTACTTGACCTCAGCCTGACAGAGTTTCTCTTGGTATGTAAAATTTTTTTTATAATAAGTAATTTTAAATTTTGTTATATATTTCAGGAATTTATTCTTTATTGAGAAATGTGAAAGCGGAGCAAATGGAAGAAGATCTGAAACAAAGGAATTCTTTAGGATCATTCAAAATTTTCTTGGAAAATCAATTTAAAAAATTATTTATTCAAGCTTTTCAAAAAAACTATCAACTTTCTTTAGAATCTGGTTTACCAAATTGGTCTGATCCTGAATGGGAAAAAGCAATAAATGCTTATCTTTTTTGTTCTAATGTTATCATTACTTATAAAGGATTCTACAATAATTTTCATCTAGATAAACATGAAAAGAATTGTCTAACATTTAGAATTTTCTCTTATATTAATCCAGAGACTGGTGTTCATATTCCATCACCCTCTTCTGATGAGGGACATGGCCTTTATTTTCCTGGCCATAAATGTATTATTAATTTTGGTAGTGCCAAAGGAATAGTTGAGGCTATATAGAATTCTTCTCAGCATCAGCATCAAAAAACTAAAGCACCTCCAACTTTAGTTTCTTGTCAAGAATTTAACCATTTTGCTTTTCATTCAAAATAAATAAAGGTCTTATTGATTATATTAATAATAATAAAAAAATTAGATAAAAAAATTGTTCTTAGTAGATCTGTCAAGTATGGTAACCAAAATATTATAAATTTTTTTCTATCATTAAATATTTTCTTCATATTTGTTTTTCTTTTTTTTTCTTTTATTAATTTTTCTTATTTATTTTCTTTTTTATCTTTTTTAATTTTTTTCAATTTTCCTTTTTATTTTCCTTTTTTTCAATTTTTATTTTCCTTTTTAATTTTTTTCATTTAATTTTGGATTTGTCTCTTCCAATTATTTTTTGAAGTTTTATCAAGATAGATTACTTTTTTTATACAATGGTGCATCTGGCCTTAGGTCGCTCTACTGGCTATTATATAAAATAGGAAAACTTGATTGGGGCTGGTGAAAATAATTGGTTGTAGAAATTTCAATTTTTAAATTTTTTTTAAATTTTATTTCTTTTATTCAATAAATTGCAGGGTGGTGTAGACAATCCTATAGTGCTAGCTATAGGCCTTAACTAAGGGAGTTGGAGTAAAACCAGAAGAAAAACCCCTGTCCCTTTAGAAAAATAGAGTGAGATTTACCTGTTACAGTAAATTGGTTCCTGCTACCACAAAAGCCCTTTTCCAAACACACTTGACTGCTTTATCAGTCAAGAAAGTAGTCTCCAGACAGACTACCAAACCAAAGAACTGAAATTCAGACTAATGTCCACACCAGAGAAAGCAATGATACTTGATGTAGGTTGCAAATCCACACCAGAGACAGCAATGATACTTGCTATAGCTTGCAAGACTATAACAGAGAAAACAGCTGCTAAGTAAAGTTAAATGTAGAACTTACTTGCAACAAAACACAGCCAAATTGTGGCCAAAAACAGTGAAAACTGAGTGAGGAACAAGGATATCACCACCAGATGGTTGAATGATAATTAAAGTTCCCCCAAACGGTCTTTTTCACTATATACACACAGACTACTAATAAAGAGCCCATGCACACCTGCGAATCCGGCGTTCCTGACCACCAAATTGCATAAAACCTCCCTAGAAGCGCTTCCAGCCCTCTAGAATTGGGGCGGACGGTCCTCCTGAGGCGGCCTGACCACCCTGAAGCCAGAAAACCACCAAAAACACCCAAACTATTTAGAAAATTCACCTACAACTACTAAAACCCTTAAAACACATAATTTCACTACAACAACAGTGAGACATGAAATATAGATAAAATTCCTCTCTTTCCAATGGCACTAAGCACTTAACCCTAAGACTTAAGGTTAGCCCATAAAACACAAAAAACAAAATTCAACAGCAATCTTTTTAAAAATGAAAAGTGAGAAATTATCCCCCAAATACTTATGCTATGAAAAATGTCCACAAGGCATAAAATATAGAGAAAAACCAGGGCTATCCAATGGTAGCCTCCAGATTCCTGTAGTCTCAATATTTGCCTCATAATTCCAGAAAAATACCCAATTATTTAACAATGCCATTTAAGCCATACTAAAATACCACCAAATAAAACAACAAAAGCTCCGCCAATGTTGGAAGACCACATCCTCCCTCTAATAGAGAATTTCCACATTCTCCTATACCACAACCACCATGTTCAGCTTTCTTTTAAAATCTGCTACTAACATGGGCCCCTGCCAATACTGCATTGACAATAATCTCATCTGCTCCATTTCACCACTGGCTCATCCCTAGAGAACCTCCTGTGATGCCTGCCACTCTAGAAAAAAAAACTTGCTTCAGACCTGGTCCCTTGTCTTCTGAAACTTCTTCACCTTCTCCACAACCTGATCCACCTTCTACCAGCTCTAAAAGATCCAGGCCTTCTATCCTGATCCCCAGAATGGTCCACAAATTACACCCTCCAAAAAAGAGTTTCCACACTACTAATACCACTACTTCTACCATCCCTGGTCCATCTGATGGTAAACACAAAATTTCTTCATACTGAACTCCACTCTGACCAATTTCCAGTTCATTTTCCTCTTGACACACCACACAATATGGGGGGTTGACTTGCTAGCGAGTCCACAACCTTGGACCTAAACTCACCACAGATTGAACACACATTGAGCTATTGATAAAGGAACCATATGATAAGGGATGAACACCACTCAGCAGAACAGTTTTAGGTGGTTGTTCAAGTAGAGTTCAGTATGGTTTCAGTATAGGTTCAGTATGAGTTCCATCTGAGTTCAGGTTGTGGACTTGCTAGCAATTCCACCCCCTATATTGTGTAGTGAAAGTGATGATGACAATGTAGGAATCATTGAAAAACCCCCACCTAACCCATTGCCCACCATTAAGGACAAATTTCAACAACATTCTTCTCAACAGAAGCACCTCCTATTAGACTATTTCAAATCCACTCCTGCTAGGAACCCCCAGGATCTTGAGAAAAGGAAGAATCTCATACACAAATTCAAAGCTAATTCCAAACATTTTGTCACATCTCTTGATTCTCTTCTGCCTCCTACTCTTGTTTAATCTCTTGACTTTGAAAATAATTAAAAAAAAAATTCTTGACTTCTCCAGACTTCTTGAATGTCGCCAATCATCATAAAAAATTCCTCAGTTTACAGTCTTGGGGGACTAGTCCTCAGTTTAAAGTCTTGGGGGACTAACAGCCCTCATTTTATAGTCTTGGGGGACTCAAAAACCCTCAGTTTATAGTCTTGGGGGACTCAAAACCTAAATCAAAAATACAGAACCAGAGATCAAAAAATTTAAGACCCAAAGAAACAAACTAACATTCTGGGGTAACTGTTCTACAGAGCAGCCAGCTCATCAGTTACCCCCACACTTGCCTTAACAAAATTCAGAGACTCCCCCTTGGATGCCCTCTGCCAGAATCACACCCACTACCATTATCAGTTTATAGTCCTGGAGGACTCAACCATTAACACCTCCTCAGTTTATAGTCTTGGGGGACTGTACCAGTGTTCAGTTTAAAGTCTTGATGGACTTTCCAGGGTTCAGTTTAAAGTCTTGACGGACTACCAGTAATTTTCAGTTTTGAGTCTTGAAGGACTGCCTAAATTTTTCAGTTCAAAGTCTTGATAGACTGATGAATAACAAGGGCGGCACCGCCTCCATGCACAATGCACCACTGTCAACCTTCTGAAATTCCACTCTTTCTACACCATCTACACATCACTGATAAATCTGTTAATTTATCTCTTTTCTTCCCACTATTGCTCCTTCACAGGTTATGGCTGGATCACCTAGCTTTAACCCATTGGACCTTCCCTGCTTCACTGCTCCAAATGACTATTCTTGAAAGCAGTGCATCCACATGTGCAGACCTTTCACTTTCACTCTTCCTACTCCTCAGGCCAAACTCTATAACAGGGCCTGTGATACTTGAAACTCCAAAAAGAAAAGGTGTGACAGAGATCCCAATTACCCAATACCTCTGCCTTCACCTTCCCATAAATATATATCCAGATCACCTACCAGGTCACCAGAGTATTGACCTTCTTCTTCCTCCTTATCTTCTGCTCCTCCCAGAAGATCACAAAGCTCTACCCCCAAACCCAAGCCCAAAAGACCAGCTTTATCATCCCAAGAATCTGCTTTCCTCTCAGCAACTTCATCAAAAATAGCTCCAAAATCAGCTCTTAGGCTGCTATTCCATCATCAGGCAGCCTTCCCGCCTCATCAGAAAACAAAAATCAGGCTCAGAACATCCAAATTCAGCCAAAAAACAACCAAATTCTTCCATCCAACACCACTACCTCCTAATTCTCCCAGAGCCATGCACACCTCCACCATTTCTTCTTCTATTAACACCAAAACTGTTAGCCAGGCTATTCCAGGAGTCCAGTAAATGATATGTAACTTATAAGACCTGAAAGAGGGGGTAAGAATTGTATTTAATGTATATAAATTAATATTTTATTGCATAATAAAATTATATAAGTATTTTATTACATATAAGTGTTATATTAATTTTATTGGTTATATAAATTTTTTATACATTTAAATTTAACATAATATATTATATTCTACAAATAATGGCGCATTTTTTATGTATTTAATAATTATAAATTTATATTTAATTAATTAAAAACATATATTATAATTATAAGTGTAAAATTTACTTATAATATAATTAAATTAATTAATTATATTTATATATTAAATATCATTTTTTATAGTATTAAACAATAAATAATGACGCTTTTTTTGACCTATAATTGTGTCAGGAAAAACTAATTAATACTGAATTGAAATAAATTACATATTTTGTTGCGTCAGAATATTTTTGTTTCACTTAAAAATCCTTAAATCAGACTGTACCATCTGTTTTGAATGATTTTTCTCATAGTTCCTATGTTCCAGGCTTGTTTAGTTATTCAATATTTTTACTTACTAATTTTTGAATTAATGGTGGGAAAATTGGATTCTTAATTGGGGTTTTTAATTATTTGTTTCATATTTTTCTCTACATTGTTATGTTTCACTTACTCTTTGATATACTTGTTTTATCCTATTATAATTCTTGTATTTACAAATATAGTGGCGCTTCAGAGGACCCATTGCCTATAAAAGGGCCTTGGATAATCCCCTGTAGCCTCATCACTTACTACACACTCAACAATTTAAAGATAATTTTATTACACTTATTATTATTTTTATTATTATTAAATTCTAATTAATAATTCTAATTAACAATTTAAAGGTTGCCTTAAGTCTGATAGTAATCATAGTGTTTGCCGCGCAGAACTCTTACTTAAAATAATATTAATATTAATAAAACCAATTTTGTGTCACCTCTCAAATCACTCGTCGTTGCTTTCTCTCAAATAGATTAAATAATTTCATTTGTTTTTATTTCTTTTATTTCTAAATAACTATTTCCTTCTTGTCCTCCTCTCTTTTCTTCCCTCTTTTCTTATCTCTTCTAGACAACTGACCGACAAAAACAGCCAACACTGCTTCTAAACAGCAAACTCCTATTGCTTCAGGAGAAAACAACTTCACCTCTCCTCTGGCCACCAATTATTCTTCTGAATCTTCATCCAGCAGATCACCATCTCCTGGTCCTACCCTCAATCAAACTGGCACTCCTTTCCCAGCATCTAGTAAACCTGCACCAAGCAATAATATAAACACTGACAACAACAACAGCCCTGCTGCTGCAACCAGAGCCCAGGAACCTCTTTCTTCTCCTTCATCTTCTCAAAACCATTAAGAAAATTACCCAGAAAATCTATACCTCCATCTGGTGGACCCTCCTACAATACCTATTCAACACTCTTCAGCCATCCATATTCCAGCTGCATACAAATTTGAAGATCTCCCAATCTGTAAGTACCAAAATAAATTAACAAAATACCATTTCTTCAAAAGAGAATATTTATTGAACAAATTCTTCTGATTTTAGTTGGAACCCTGCCGCCTGCAACTGCATTTGGAACTGGCCAAACCCTAAAAACTACCTTGACGCTGGATTATGCTGATATGTAGCAACACCTTAGCATGATTTGCTCAAACATGCTTAAGGCCTTTGCTCTTCATGGTCCATTGAATGATTTTGAGAAGAATCTAAGAAAACAACTCCTTGATGACCACTGGAAGATGTCACGAATTATCAAGCACACTTTCCAGCACTCCATTCCTACTTCTTCTTCTTCTTTCCAAACTCTATCTTCCAACCCAGTCCCGGACCACTATAACCCCTATACTTTCTCCAGCCACCTGCACCACAAAGGACACAGCTCTTCCTCCAATCCAAACAAGAAACAAAAACGCCATAACCATCTGGACCAACTGCCAGAGGCTTCTTCATCCCATCATTAAATAAAAGTATTTAAACAAAATTACTAACTAGAAAATAATAACAGCTAACAGATATATAAAATTTTATTTAATTTTATTTTTAATTTTATTTTATATTTATATTTATTTTTTTATTTTATTTTTATTTTTATTATATTTTTTTATTTTATTTTATTTTTAACTACTAAACTACTAACATACTAAAAAAAACTTTGAAAATGAAATTAAGATGAAATAAAAAAAATAATATGAAATAAATAATTATTACAAATGGTACCCCCCAGCCAATTGATGAGCTGATCCCCTGATACCTTACCCACATCCAAGTGCACCTTGATGTGGATACACAATAAAATATTTTTAAATGATTAATGAAAAAAAATTAGAAATTAAAGAAGATAATAAAAAATGAAACATAGAGATAAATGAAATAAATAAAAAATGAAAATAGCATTGCCGGGCCAATTGATGAGCCTTTCCCCACCAATGCTTTCCCACATCCAGGTGACCCTGATGTGGTAACACCATAATTTTTGCAATTTTCCCTCTTTAAATCCTAATGACCCCCATAAGAAAATAAAAGAAAAAAAGAGAAAAAAAGAAAATAATCTAAAACTACTATCTATCACAACCATAAACACAAAAATCAGAAAAAGGAAAGAAAAATTTCAATCCAAAGAAATGATCACTGCGTGGGCTCCCTCCAATAAGTAGAAATAATCAGAGACCACCAGTGATCTGCCACCACTCCAAGGAAACAAAGAGCCCATCCAAAACCAGTTTAAAGTCATAGTGGACTAAAACCTGAATAACAAAACCAGAACTAGGATTCAACTAGGACAAAAAAAATACTTGAAACAGACATTATGGGGTAACTGTTCATAGAGCAGCCAGCTCATCAGTTACCCCCACACTTGCCAAAACAAAATCTAGAAGCCCCCCCTGGGTACCTTCTAAAAAAACACACATCCAACACAAAAACCAAAACCTATAATGGTGAAGAGTCCGTAAATCAAAGACCAAAAGAATTTCCAGTTTAAAGTCATAGAGGACTTAAAACCTGTGAAGAAAAACTAATACTAGAGTTCAACCAATTTAAGAGAAAGGGTTGGAAACAGACAATCTGGGGTAACTGTTGATAGAGCAGCCAGCCCATCAGTCACCCCCACACTTGCCAAGGAAAAATCTAGAGGCCCCGCCCATGGGTACCCTCTAACAAAAGTTTCCAACAAACAGATGCACAGCATCACCACAAAAAAATCCAAAATTAAAGAATGGTCCATAGTTTATCCTCATCACGGAGTCAGTCTTCTTCACTTCTTGTACCTCTAGGGTAAAACCTCTTCACTTGATCTGCAGCCACCCTCTTCTTCAGGACTGCACCATCTAATTCTTCCAAAACATAAGAACCTCCAGAAACTTGAGATCTGAATCTGTAAGGTCCATTCCATCTGTCAGCAAACATCTTTCCCCACTGACTCTCCAAACTTCTATTATACACCAAAACCAAACAACCAGGTTTCAAGGGATTCCTGAGTCTATGAGCCAACTTCTTGTCCAAGTATCTGACTGATTGATTTCTTATCTTCATTCTAGAGTATTCCTTCTCTTGACATTCCTCCCTACATTCTAACTGTTGCATCCTGGCACAGAGAAAATCTTCTGTTGAGCACACATCATCCCAGTCGATTCCAAGATAAGAGACAGCTTTCAAATCTACTGGTAGAACAGCCTTCTGACCAAAAATCAATTCATAAGGAGAATAGCCAGTTGTCCTTTTCACAGTTACCCTATCAGAAAATAACACCAAGAGTAAATAATGCCTCCATTTTTCAGCGCTATCTCCGCACATCTTGACCAGAGAATTCTTGATAACTTGATGGCCTCTTTCAACCATTCCTTCAGCTTCAGGATAATAAGGTGTAGCCACTCTAACTTTAGAACCAATACTTGCCACAGATTTTGTGAAATCAGCTCCAAACTCTGCCCCTCCGTCAACAGTCACCAACTTCATCAACCCATACCTAAATACTGATTCTTCCTTCAAACCTCCGCCACATTCTTGGCAGTCAAATTAACCAGAGGCGCTGCCTCCACCCAAACAGACAAATCATCCCTGGAAACAATAAAGTACTTATACCTTCCCTCTTTAATATGGACAGCATTTAAACTGACTCTTCCAAACAAAGTTGATTCACCAGTAGCACAGCCAACCTCTTTAGGTTTCAAGTGACTTTTTCTTTGACATTCTTCACAAGATTGAACCCAACCCTGCACAGCCAACTTCATACCTGGCCACCAAAATCTGTCAGCTACTCTTCTATAAGTCTCCCCAAGGCCTCTATGACCAAGGTCTTCATGCAAAGACTTCAACACCAACTCTTGACCCTTCTTCTGAGTCACCAAAACTTGAGGATTTGGATGCCTCCTCCTCATCAACCTTCTTCCTGACACATAGAACCAAAGAATTTTCTTCTTGATTGCCAACCAAGTATTATCATCACAAATATCTGGCCTCTCCAAGGTCAAAAGATATTTAAACAAAATAATATAAAAGCCAGTTTGACCCCAGGTCTCATCTTCAAACTCCAACAAAACAACATCCAAGGGTACAACCCTATCATCAAAATCACCAGTGTACACATGAGCAACACGACCGGCCCATCTGGGACACCAATCTCTAAACTTTAATAAATCTCTTCCCTTCCAATTAATCCTATGAGAATCCAGTTCACTGACAAACACACCATTCTCCAGATTTGAGCCATCCCAAACAACAGCCCCATCTTCATCAACAAAAACAGCCTGATCACCAGAATCAAGATCAGAAACATCCAGTTTATCCTCTTAGTGGAGGACAGAACAATAATCCAGTTTAGCCTCATGAAGGAGGAGAGAAAAATCTTCAGCACCCTTTGTGCTGGCTCTAACAACCAGAACATCTTCATCAAACTCTTCAGGATCAGAATCTTCATCTGTGGGCGGTCTTCTTGATAATCCATCTGGAATTTTAAAATTTTTACCTAGCTTGTGCACCAGGTCAAAAGAAAAATGTTGAATAAACTCCACCCACCTAGTCATTGGAGAATTTGGCAGACTAGGTGTGTTTATCATTTGAACAAGAGATTTAGCATCCACCTGCAGCTCAAAATGCTGCCCCCACAAAACAGTTTTCAGCTTCTTTAAGATCTTTTCTACACTGAATAATTCCAACTTTGGCTGAGAGTACCTAGATTCCACCTCATTAAAAACCACAGACTCATACCTTACTGGCCTGACCTTCTCAGATTTATCTTCCTGAGACAAAACAGCACCAGCAGCAATATAACTTGAGTACACCGCCAGATAAATTTTTCCAGTTTCCCCACCATAATCCAACTTGTGAAGAATAATATCTTCACCCAACACCTTCTTCAACTTCTGAAAAGCCTCTTCACAATCTTCAGTCCATTCCCACTCTGCATCTTTCCTGGTCAACCTTCTTAAAGGTGAAGCCAACAAAGAAAAATCTTTAATGAAAATTATGACATACACGCTATGGTAAGGTATACTCTTACAGTTGCCTTGCTGTAAGCAGAATCCGGAGGAGATATGTGGATTTAGCTGAAAACCCCGTCCTTCCAATAAAAATAACAAAATGGGAATTCTAAATCACTAAGCTAACCAATCTACTTGGATCCGATTGATGAAAATAATGAAACTCTAAAATAATTAATGCTTATTGAGATTTAAAGAAAGTGGCTGTTGATAAAAGAAATACTGATAACAACAATTAAGGTGTACCAGTGAAAGATCTGAAAAGATTGACTTTTATGTTTTTATAATAATTTGAATTTTTATAAGACAGCAATAATCAAGTCCCAGCGATGAAGACCTTTCTAAAGATACCCTGCATGAAGTGTGATTTAACTTGTTGAGTAGTATTTCTAAAATGTTATATAAAAATATAAGTTATAAGGGTATTACAATTTATTTAATTTGTTGAGTAATAAAAAATGAGACCGTGGTGGTTAAAGATTAAGCTGTATGATGTGTCCCCCCTTTCAATTTCGAGTTTGAAAGGCGCTTAAGTATTCCAAGTCACGTGCCTAAGTTTTCCCCTCCAGAGCTCTCCCAGAGTCAATCCGGAGCCCCTACGGAGTCCGTACGGAGTCAAAGCGGAGTCCATACGGAGTCCGTCCGGACTTCCGGACTCAATTAGAACCTTAAAAACTATAATAAAAAATTTAGAAAAATTACACATGATAGAGCTACTTCCCCTATATTTTCCAAACTAATTTTCGTAGTCTGCGCAGCTCTAATTACCCCGTGAAAATTCATCAAAGTTAAGTAATTTCTAAAAACATAAATATTTCTATAAATCTTTAAAATTCATTTAAAAATATAAGAAAAATAGTAAAAATTCTGGGAAAATTTCCCAAGGTTCTTGAGTGACTCGACTTGATACTAATAAACTTTTCAGACCGTAAAAATAAGTTTTCTCCGTAAAATAAATTGATTTTGTGTAGGCATTTGCTCGTGACCAATTTCTTCATATTTAAAACTCAAATAAATTAAATAAAACCCTTTTATAAAAAATAATAACGCCAATCTTGCACACCGTAATAACTCCATTTACGTATTTAGGTGCTGTACTAAACTTTAGGCTACCACATCCTCCCTCAAATCGAGAATGTCCCCATTCTTAAAGCTTTGCATAAGTGGTCGAACACAATATTCATCTTTAACCTTCAACCACCATCTTCTTTAATCAACTATAAAATTCATCTTCATCAATATGTCTTTCAAAGAACTTGTCGCTCCATGTGAACTCTGCGCTCGATACCAGGTACCTTGTTTAATGTCCAACCCTAATCTTTCTGGCAGGACAGCTTGCGACTTATGCCGTGTAAAAAAAGTCAAATGTAACCGGCCAATAGTTCCTTCTAAAACAAACGTATATTTAGGACCAGCAGCTCTCCCTGATCCCTCAACTTCTAAAAAGCAATCAAAAATTCCTGTCTTCTTAAAACGAATAAGATCAAAAACAGCTTCAAAAGTTCAATCTTCATCAGCGGATCCCGGCCTGATTTTGCCTTCACAAGATCCTAATCCTATAACACCAGTTCCCCCAACCAACTTTGCTGAGACTATGTTTCCTGGCTCTAAATGTAAGACCCTATTATCTTACTAAAAAACTTTTAATCAAAATTGACTAAACCTATGACTTAATAACATACTTGAACTTCTAGCTGTCGAAATAACCAACACTGATGATGTTGGTAGAGTGAAGACGGACTATATCAATCATTATCCAAATTTTTATCGCTATCTTTTTCTTGACTTTACTAATGAGTTGAAACGAAAATTGCTGGCCTATTTTCAAGAAACTCCAGCTAATAACCATGAAAACCTCATGAAAAGAAGAATTTTAATGCAAAGCTTTGATAATGATGTTGAACAATTTCAAAGAAATTATCTTTTCTAACAGTATAACTTGATAAAATTTTGTTTTTGCTTGGTCTTCTTTAACTTTTAACATAAATGATGTTTTCTTTCTTCTCTGGCTTAACATAAAATAATAATAAATCTTGTGATGATTCCACTACTGAGAGCAAGGTTTGAATCCCTTCAAACTCCCATACACCAGTTTTCCTTCTTGTCACAGCATTGAGAGAGTGGATCTTCCTATGAGCCGAATACTCCTGATTCCAACCTCATAGAGCCCCCCACTGAGCCGAATTCTATGATTCCAATCTCTCCATAAGGTCCTCCAAGCTTCACACCGAAAATGGCCTAACAATGAGGCACTAAAAAAAATCATTCCCTAAAATCCAACTACCATCCTAACTTCTGATTCCTTCATCACAATTTTCAAACTTTCACCACAGAAAAAATGGGGGGGTATTGCTAGCAATACCCCTTCCTTGAACTCCGTTGAGCCACAAATCTATGCTTGAATTATGCACACATCATCACCATGTAGGAAATTGTTTGGCCTTACATTTAGTCAGAGATTTGTCACAAATTGTGCTCAAGATGAACCTACATTGATCACCGTTTGATCTTGTAAAATCCTAATTTGATCATCAGTTGAACTCCCTTTGATCTCACTTTGATCTAACATAAGCTTTTGCATATCCAATATGTCAACTATTCACTTTCAAAAAGATTCGTAATGAATTTCACATGGAATATTAGAAACAAAACCAGTAATTTTGACTAAATGGCTCATCAAAATGATTAATCTACAACAAAATACCATCAAAATTCAATCTGATTACTGAAAACTTTTGGTAAAATGACTAATAGATATTTAAATTGGAAAATAATATTCCATTTCTCAATTTCAAATTCAAAATATAAATCCTCGTTTGAAATGTGAATTTTGTAGATTCCTTGCCTTCCTATATTATGAGTAATATTTGAGGTATTTTACACCTTTGTAAATATGGTGTTGTGCTGCTAGAAATTATCTCTGTTTCAATTCAACTTTATTGAAGCTTGATTCCAGAATGATACATATTTTATAACTATTTTGAGAAAAAAGTCACTAGTAATGAATTTAGCCTTTTATCTGTCCTTTATTAAACCTCACTTAATCCTACTTAAATCCAAATTGACCCACAAAAACCTTATTTGGGATATTTTTTAGCCCAGGATGATTCAAGATTGGAGCAAAATATTATTTTAAATATCCAATATGCCTATTGATTAAATTTCTTCAAGCTTACTTTAAATTCACATTAACATTAACTTTCACAGGAAATATTAAGCACAAATCTTGAAAATATAGTGTTTAAAATCATAATAAATATAATATAATATGCTTACAACAAAATTTTCTTTCTGGATTAATTGAAACAAAAAATTGTTCATTTGTGAAAATAGAAAAAATACTATCCATCCTGAATTTAGAATTCATTTTTAAAAATTTAATGCCCCCTCACTTTCAAGTTTATCATGTATTTCGAAAATTATATTTTTGATAATTTTGTGAATAGTACACCTGAGATATAAACTTGGGGATATCAAAAACTAAAACATCAGCAAATTGAAATGTTTTTTATTGTTATGAATGGAAATAAAGATTGAAAAACACCATTAGAGAAAGTTTGATTTTGAATAATAGGCATACTTTCTCATGTAAATTTCAATAAAAATAATTTTTATTCTTACATAAGTTGCGGTGGATACATTTGAGCTCAAAAAGAATTAAAATTGACAAAATAAGACTTCTATAATTCATATTCAAAAATGAAATCACCCTTCATTATCTACCTGTAAACTATTTTAAATTGAATAATTTCAAAGTCAGTATATACTGATGTTATTTTTTCTTCTAAAAAATTTATTATATAGATTAATAGTCATAAACAGTTGACATAGATGTTAAATTTATATAAGCAATCTTTAATTCATAAAATGATAAAACTATCTTTTATGTAAAAAGTGATGAAGGAAAAAAATATTATTAAATTTTTGATGCACTATCAATAAAATTGAAGATAGAGCATATCAAAAGTTTAAACTTAATTTCAATTTTGATATCATCATTTTATTTTATTTTACTTGAGTAGAAAACAGATTTTAAATCTCAATATAATTTTAAATCCCATTAGTTTGTAGATTTCAACATTTGAAACTATGAAATAAATATTTATGAAAGAATTTTACAATATTTGCCCTTCTAAAAACTCATAAATCCAACTTCAAATCTTCTTACCTTCACAAGTAACCACAATGCATTCTGAAAATACTCTATATTTAAATAATTAAAGGTAAATAAAATTATGTTTTTATTCTTTATTTCAATTTTTGATAAATAATATATATATATACATATATATATATATATATATAATTTCTTAAAAAGTCTAAGAGGGAAATTAATAGTGGTTTTGGCATTAGATATATAGATTCAACTTTCAAAAAATTTGTTTGGAATAAATTACAAAGACAAAAAGGATATATTTTGATGAAAGAATACTGATTTAGGTTCTCTTAAAATATTATTAACCATTTTTATGGAATATTAATCCATGGTTATCATTCTTTATGATATTATCATAGAATTTTTTCCTTTTTTAATATAATGATTTTCTATTGTGTGGTATGTAGGCTAAGATAAGTTTAAAAGATTTATTGAAGATATATATACCAGAAACAGTATAATCTGTAGATTTATAACTATAACATACTTTTCTGATGTTTTACATCATTGATAAGTAGCTCATGCATTACACAAGTAAATAATCATAGTCTCTGGAAATAATTCCTTGTGAATTTTAAATTTTTTGTTATTCTTAAAATCATTACTCAAATAAACTAAAAATTTCTTCAAATATTGATTGAAAGAAGGAGTTACAAAATCTTATTTTGTAGTTATAAAAGTTTGAGTTATTTTTCATATTATCAAGTATAATGAACATTTGTAAATTTTAACTTGAAAACTAGTGATCATAGCAAAGTAATACTGGAAGAATCAGATAAAAAGGGTGGAATAAAGTCATAGCACAACAGGAAATGATACAAAATTGTTGATTTTTATCTCATAAAATTCAACATATTTTTAACATATTTTACCACCTTTAGATAATGTTTAGTGGATTTTAACATTATTATAACAAGCAAACTTAACAATGTTTTGATTTTTTTAACAAAAATAAATATTGTTAGATCATTTTTTTAAAAAATATGACTTATTTTTATGCTTTATCTACAATAGTTAGTAGTTTTTTTGCAGAAATTACTTGTTTTGATATTCTATTTTTGAATTTTTTAAGAGACTTCATTGCATTAAAGTTTTGTAATAATTTTTCATTAAAGCATCATATTTTAAATCTAGAGAATTGGTTTTGAAATAATATATATTTTCATGTTAATTGACTCATTATTTTTGGATTGATAAATTATGTTAAAATTGGGATTGCTTCTTTCTAGTGAGTGTACATCATAGTTTGTTTTCAAATCAAAGATTAATAAATGGTGAAATTTGGTAAAATTCTAAATATCTTTTAAACCTTTTTGATTTAAATAATGTTTAATGTTATGTAATCATTCTATAAGTAGAACACAGTTAAAATCTGATAATGGTGCATTGCTTTCAATTTCTAATACTAAAATTCTATTTTACTTGAAACAATGTAAACTAAAGCTTGGTATCTCATAAGAAACTTCAAAAATCATATTTCCAACTTTTTAAACATGATACACATTAAAATATATTTTTAGAATAATTTCCTAATTAGTTTCAAATACTAGAAAATAATGACCTCAATTTATTTTAATACTTAAACCATTCTGATGAGTGAATTTCACAATCCTCTAAGTAACATATGGTTACCATTTATACACATATGCATGATTTCTCCTTTTGTTTAATTTTAGCTGAATCTAAAAAGTAAAATCACATGTTGAATATCATCTATAGATAAACTTCTTATATTAGAAGCTAATATTTCATATGAGAAATTTGTTATTGAGTTTTGGAAACATTAATAAGTGTTGGGTATTATAATTGAGCCATTTATTCAAGTAAATAAAAAAGGATGACCTTCTAAATATTTCATATATATATATATATATATATATATATATATATATATAATAAAAATTAATTATATAGTAGCATTTAACCATGTTTTTATACTAATGTCATATAAAAAAAGGGATTGAACTAAAACTTTCAGTAAATAAAATAAAAATAAGATAAGTTAAAATTCTTGTTTATATTCTCATATTTTTGAAATGGCTTACTTAAGGGAGAAAATTATTTGGTTTTAGAGTACAAGAATTTCTAGATAAAAATCTTCACAATATAGTTTGACCCTCTCAAAAAGAAAATTCCTCAAATTTTACTATCACATTTTATATATTTGTTAAGTAATAGAAAATGGAGTTGTGTCTTTGACAATGAAGCTTTAGAAAATGAAATAAATGATTTAAATTTATAATATAATTTTTGAAACAATAAATCATGTATTCAAAAAAAATTATATATCTTACAATCAAGATAACAGTATTAATTAAGCAACTCTAACAACTTTGGAAAGAAAACAAGAAAAAAATAATTAGTAAAATGCATAAGTTATTTTTAGAATTTAAGGAAACTTAATAGCTCTACCTGTAAACTAGCCTTAAAGCAGGTTTGGATTTAACATGTGGAAATTCATACATAGTACCCTTCCATCATTAGAGCAGAATAAAATTTATGTAGTTTTATTTTTTTAATTTATAATAGTATTTTTATTTTTGGCTTTTTCATTAGTATAATTATATATTTTTTAACTTTTTTGTTTTTCATAACATAAGTTCAAAGCTGCACATCACTACATCAAGATGAAACTCCATATAATGTAATCAAGGAATGATATATTATAATGAATTTTACTAGAGACTTTTCAAAAATGGTGATTAAGAATACTTATTATAATTTATTAAATTTTTATTATTATTCTATCTCTTGAAAGGAGATGGCCATATCTCAATTTAATTAGTTTTTCCTCAGAAAAATTTATTCTTGATCTAAATAAAATTGCATCACTATTAACTAGATGTTATTATACAATTTTAACAATTTTTTTATCTGAACATAGTTGAAAGTATGTATAAATTAAAGTGTTTCCACATAGTCTTACTATTATCCCACCATTATTTTCACATTTAGATTTCATTATAACTGTAAAATAAGTTTTTCAATAATTTTAATAATACCTTAATATTTAATAATTTGGTTACATAGTAGATTTTTTATCCTTTTTTTTATATGAGGCTTATTATATAAACACCACTTTTAGATTTTATCCATTTTGATGTCTGATAATTTAAATTTTCATTTAACTACCCAAATTATATCAAAAAAAATTCAAAAGTATATTTTTTTAATGTACTCTTTTTGATAAACTTATCATTTCCTATAGGTTATTCTTCAACTATTTATTGTAATTAATTACCCACTCATTTATGGTCTGTTATTGTTGTTCATTACATACAGACAAAATAAGGATACTCTCATATTATATTGGAGTTTTAAATTAAAAAGTAAATACTAGTGGCTGGTATTAAATATGAAGTTGTTATAACTAAGTTGAACATTAATTAATTATTAAATGGCATTTTATATTACAAATTTTATTGAATGTATAAAAAAATAACACTCAAGAAATATATATAAGATATATATATAACCATTGTATATCAAAAATGAAGTACTTATCAACATGGTCTTTTTAAATGATTTTCAAATTTACTTAAAGAGACATTAATATTACCAATTCAAATTTTATATAAAATACAACAATATTATTATTTCATTTTTAATTATTTTACAAAAAATTTGAGTTTCAAAGTAATTTAATTCAGTATTTAATGAATGTTTTTGAAAAATATTTTTAAAAATAGAAATAACCCCTCACAAAAAAAAAATAATTTTTTTTACTTACAATTTGAACCATATTTCTACCCTTAAAATATTTGTATTCTTCTAACAAAAATATTTTTTAAATAAATTTAAAATTTTTTTCATTATTCAATTACAAAATGTCAAATTTATAATTTATTTTACCTTACTAAAAAATTTAGTTGAAAATTTAATTTTGTATTTCCAAAAAATAAACTTAAATGTCAAAAATTAAAAAAACAAAATTATAAATATAATTATGAGAAAGAAGTAGATTAAATTTATAATATTCATATAAAAAAAATTCATATATTTTATGGTGTTTGAATTTTAAATTTAATGTATTAAAAAATAATTATTAAATAACCAAGCCAAATGAAATTGGCTTGGATTTTTGGTATCACTAGCACTTATTTTTTTTCTTATACTCACATTTTAATTTTTAATTTTTTTTTTTCTACATTTCTCATTTTTTTTTTATGATTTTTAATGTTTTTAAGACCGAAGTTGCTTTCAAACAACTTCGGACTAACGTTTCTCTCACTTTCCCACCAGATTGCACCTGGTAGGGAAAGTCGCCTCCATTTTAGAGACCAAAGTCCCTTTCAGGGACTTTGGTTTCTCTGTGTGCATTGCACAGCCAGAATAAAACTGGCTGTGCAATGCACTGCATGCAGCACATGCAACACGCATCGCTGCTGCAAGTAATGCGCATTGCATGCAGAAGAAATGCGCGTTGCATGCAGCAGCAATGCGCGTTTCTGCTGCATGCAGCGCGCATAGAATTTTCTGCGCATATCTCATGCAGCTGACTTGATATCAGCTGCATGAGATATGGTAGCGATTGTGCAACGCGCGTTGCACACTGCTTTGGCCACCTCCCAGCCTAGTAAATTAGCTGGGAGGGTGGCAAACATTACAGCAAGCAATCGAAGTCGCTTTTAGCGACTTCGATTGCTTGAAAGATACACTTCCAGCCAGGTTTCCCCTGGCTGGAAGTACTAAATTGCAATGTAAGGGACCCAAGCCAATTTCAAAGGCTTGGGTCATAAATTAAGGTTTCTAAAAAGCAGCCAGTATAAATCTGGCTGCAATAAAAAGTAAATTTTTTAAATAAAATACATAAAAAAATAAAAATTTGTTCAAATAAAATATACAACACTCTTCAGCCAGTAAGAAACAGCCTTCCATTGTTACACATAGAAACAAAATCAAATGTTTCTTTCATCAACATTGGCCATGTTTCAATATTTTGAACCAAGTAAGATCAGGAAAAAGGTCACGGCAAAAAAATTGCATAATTAAAAGTCTCCCAATTTAATATGGTGCGGAGGTTCATATTTTAGAAATAGGTGGTGCACATTATAGTTCCCTTTAAAAAAATTCAAAAATGAATTAATTTTGGCGCAATGTAAATTTAAATGTGATGAGTGTATGTTTTTTAGTTACGTGAAACATGGTAGCTAGAATTATGTGGCGTCAATTTTTTTTAGATGTGAAATTCAGTGTTCCACAAATGTGCATCTGTACAACATGCAGCCAAGTAAATTCTAGCTGGAATTAGTATATGCATAGGAAAAAATGATCATGCTGTGTACAGCGCCTTGGCAACATCATTCTTGGAATTTAGATGAAGTTTATCATATGACTTGGAGAGCTGCATTTTTTTGAAAATGTGATCAGTGAAAATTCATGATATATACATCTGTTTGCCACCCAATTTATTTTTCCTTTCTCTTTCTCACTTACCTTTTTCAAAAATTATCAATCATATTTTTGCTTTATCATTTTGAATTATTGGTACTATTTTCTTGACCTTATCTGATTACCGGTAAGCAAATTTTTCTTGCTATTGCATTTCATATCATTTTGGTTTGTTACACTTTTTTACACTTTTGACAAGTTAATCTAATGATTATAATTCTGAATTTATTTTTATGGTATCTTTTACTGTACCCTTTTGATTCATTATAAAATAATTCTTTTTCAGTTAACTTAAAGTTTTTTTATTTGTTTGTCAATTTACTTTTCTTTATTCCTTATCAAAAATGTTCAATTTATTTATCTAACCATTTATTTTTTAAAACAGTGATTATAAAATAAACTTTATAATTAATTTTGATCAATCAGCTACAAATGGAAGAAGATTTTATAGACATGTAAGTTCATGTTTTGCTTATCATTTTTCTATATTTCTTTAATACTTTCTCAACCATTATATTATTAATATGAAAAGTAAAACATCATCTCGTACTTGCTGAAAGCATACAGGATAATGTTTTGCTTTTCATAATAATAATTAGATTGTTTGTACTTTACCTTTAATTTATTGATTTTTAAGTTGTTTCAAAGTCTCGTACTTGCTGAAAGCATACAGGACAATGCTACAATTTAAAAATTAATAATTTATTGAAGTATAACTTTCTAAGTCAATATATTGATCAGAGCAACATTTTTCATTTTATATATGTGGATATCATAATTCCGTAAATTTTTTAATATTACTAGTGTATTGGAGTTATACTTTCATTATATTATTAATATTAAGTGTGGAGCCAAATCTCGTACTTGCTGAATGCATACAGGATAAAGCTATACTCTTTATATGTATAATTTAATAAAGTATACCTTTGAAACGCTTTCTTAATATTTGAAATAAAGAAAAAGTATATAAATTTACTAATATGTAGATATGCTAAATTTTGTATTTCTAATATTGAAGATATGATAAAGTTAAAGGTATCATTGACTGATAATTGAAATTATGTTACTATTTTCTAATTTTTGATTTTTTTCTATTTTAAATCAAAATTGAATTCTCTTACAATTGAACCATCAATGAGTAACGATTTGAAAAAAAAACGGCCAGGGAAGAACTCTAACAATAGGTGGGCGAAAGACATTGCTACTGGAATGAAACTTGTAAACACTCTTGGAATGGATACAAACGGGAAGAAGCCACATTTCTATGCACAATCTTATGCAAATAATATGACAGATTGCAATAATTATTACAATTTTTTTCTTGGATGTAGTATTTATAAACCAAAAGGTTTCTTAATACCTAATGTTCTTGTGCAGACTTTTGAAATTCATGAGCTCAAAGAACTAGATATGTTAGAAGCTACGGTGCGATGCATTAAGGATCTTTCTTACTGCGAACATGAAATTAAAAATAATGGTTATCATCAAAGAGCTGGTGGTTTTGGAAAAATGTTTGGTGGTGGCTTTATTTTAGATAGAAAGAAATCTTTACATATTTGTAAGTATCACTTTTTTTAATTTAAATACTGAATTTTTGAATGCTTTTCCTTGCAGATGAATACACTGATGATATTGTAAAAACGGATGAATATAAAAAACGAATGAAGAGGATTGCAATGTACTTTGAATATTTTTTTAAAAAAATATCATATGTAAAGTACAATGAGGCAACTAATCTTTGCGCAAAACTTGGTATTCCTGGATTTTCAAAAGTTTCTAGTGAAGAAGAGGGTGTACCGTTTGCTAGTAATTTAACTTGGACATCTGGAGGGAATGGTAATGGGTTCTCTAATGAGGTTCATCTCGATAAGGATGCAAGTGAGTATACTTTAGGAATATTTTTTCCTAAAGATACAGAAAAAAAAACATTCATATGAAGTATGATAAGACCCAACCACGACAAATAGGTGGAGAACTTATGTTTCCCAAAATTCAAAGTAAAATCAACTTTGAAGCAACTAATGGAATAACAGTGACATTATGGCCTGCCAATCAACTAAGGCATTTTACCTCAAGTTGTCATGAAATTCCTGGCTTCACTAGGATAGGTTCTTCTATTCAAATCAGCACTAGACTTTTTCATGCTATAGAAAAGCTTAATGTTTTTGATATTGATATTTCAGAATACTTAGAAATTAAAAAAGAAAAATTTAGGTTAGAACATTTGATTAGTGCTTTGAGAGTTTTTTTGAAAAGAGATGACTTAATAGAGGAAGAAATAGAATCAGCAAAGTATTATTTATCTAATGTTAAGACAAATCTAAAAAATCTAGATATATAAATATTAAAAATTTATATTATATATACACAACTTAATGCAAATTTAAACATGATAAATACTGGGAGTAGCTGTAACATTTTCAGTTTTGATAATTATAGTATTATCTATTTTTTTTATTTGTGAAATAAAATAATTTTTTTTCATAATATTATAAGAAAATTTGATTTACTTTTGAGGAAATATATAAGTTGTGAAATCTTTAAATGTCATTTTTATTAAATTGGTAGCAAAGGTTCTAAAATAAAAAAAACTATAATAAATAATTTTAAATATATTAGCCATAAAAATGTGCTTTTAATGCTACCAAATTAACTGTATAGTATTTTAGGTCAAACAGGCTTATTAGTAAAAAAGTTAATAATAAAGAGTTGAAGAAAGAATTTTGAATCAATAATAGATTAAATTGTATTTTTTTAAGAATGTACTCATTTAATTATTTAAATTGTTCTACTTCTGATTAAAAATGTTACAATCAACGAAAATATTTGTAATAATTAATAGATTATATAATATTAAAGGTAAAGTAACAAAACTAGAGCAGTTATCATATTTTTATATAAACAATAAAATATTTAAGAATTTAATACAAGTATTTGAAATCATATAAGTAGATTTTAAAATCTTTGTTATTGCTGGACTTACAATAATTTTTTTTAATAATTAATTTAGAAAATCATGTCAAAGGTTACTTAATAAATTTCAAAGATGGTCACATTTTTGAATTATTTGAAGGAAAATAACTTGAATTATACAAGATATATCATATAGACAGAACTTTATCTATTTACATGTTGGAATATTAATTTATTGAAAGGCTATGTTTAGCAAAAAAAGGTGATACTGGCTGAATGGAGCTCCAGTGATTAAGAAAATCTGCAGAAATAGCCCTAGCAATTCCCGGAGGACTTGGGGTATCAAATTTTAAAGGAAATGGATCACACTTGCCTATAAAAGGTTTTATTAATGTTAAAATATAGTTATTTAAATTTTTCCAAATTATTTCTTCCATCAAATGATTTTTTTTTCATGTAAATTAAGAAACTTAACTTCTGATATTACCTCCAAGCAATCAGCTGCTGAAGCCAATCTATGATCTTGAGAGCTCAGAAATAAACCACGGACACCATCGGTTATATAGAATGTGAAAGATTGATATCGGTGGTGGGAGTATTCAGAATTTATTTTGTTTAGTGCAGCCTTTTGTTTCTCTCTCATTATAGTCAGTTCAGTATTTTCGTTTTTCTCACTTGATTGTTGAGCTTCACTAGTCTTGCCACTTGATATTGTTGCAGCACAATATTTTGATTTAAGAATGGTAATTGACATAATTATATCAATGATAATATTGCTGATTTGAAGAAGAGTTGACATTGATATATCACGGGTTTGAAGTGCAGTGGGACCAACTTCTAAGCCATCAGAAATTGGACTCTTCAGATTTGAAAGGTGAGCTAGAAGCTGAAGACCACGTTCAATTGGACAATCTGAGTTAATGTTTTGATGTGATGGAAGCTGGCTGAATTCATGTGCGGTCAGATAAAGTGAAGATGATATAAGAGATACCCATGAAGAACGGCAGTGGTCACTTGGGATCATTAATCTCATGAGCATTTGGATAAGATTGGATTCAGGGTGATCCGTTTTCTTTGTTGAGGAAAGAATTTCAGTACTTAAACCATCAGGATCACATAAATCTTCCATTTTTTTGAAATCAATATTATCGAGTACCCATAGCTGTGAGCTATCAATCTCTAAAAAAATATTTGCTACAAAAGGAAAAAAAAATAAGTAAAAGAACAAAAGTCAAGACTAAAAATTATGGTAACTTACATAACTAAGTAAGTTTTGAAAGCCAATCTTCTCCACAAGATTTTTCCCAATGAAAAGTAAACATTGGAATATTTGACATGGGTTCTTGGGAAGAAGTAGAAGAGCGTAATTCGAGGAGAGTAACAATTTCCAACCACGACCTGAGGACCTTTGCCGTGCTGATTCTACCTTTATAAAAATTATGAATTTTACAGAATTCCTCCTGCAAATCAGATTCTTTTAGAACTGAGTGTGAATAAGTTAGAGGTTTTTTTGATATCTTGATTGGAGTTGATTTCATTGGTAGAGAAGCTTTCAAAGAGGTCAAAGTAGGTAATTTAGGAGGTGATGGGTATTGCTTCTTAGAAATGAAGGAATTTGGTGATGAGCTGTTTGAATCATCATCTTTATCAAACATATCAACATGTTGTGAAGAAGATTTAAACTTTGCTTTTTTTGATGAACAAGCATAGCTTCATATTCTGACAGTTGATCATCGCTATTTTCATTGCTCTTTTCATCATCTTCATCAGGGAGAGGGCGTTTATGGATGGAACAATCTACAGCAGGTGAGTTTCTGGTACAAAATATCAAAAGAAAGATAAAAAGTACAATATGTAAGCAATAAAAGAGATATATGATAGAATTTTAAAGATAAAAGAATAACAATAAAAAAAAAGGAAACAAGAATATACTCATTATCAAAACCTTTGCTTTTTTTTTGAGATTTATTATTTGATACATCAGAAAATTCATTAGCAGAAGCCGGTTTAATACGTCAAACAAAAGAGGAGCCTTGGGATAATCTCTTTTTCTTGGAGCGGATAACAGGTGTTTCAAGATTTTCCTTAGAAGTTGAAGCATGAGTTGAAGCTGATGGTTCATCTGTCTCATCATCATCCCTAATGACAATGACTTCATCAGGAGGAATCATACCCTCCTCATAAGCTACAAATATATATGAAGAAAAAAAAATATTAATAATCTTATCTACTAATTTAAAAGGAGACAAAAAAGGTGATGAACATACATTTTTCAAGGCTTTTCACATATTGGAGTAAGTCATTACAAGGGTTAGATAAATATGAAGGAGAAGGATTATTGTTAAGGATCTTGACAAGCACTTCTGTTTTATCTCTAGCCAATTCAAGTAAATTGCGATACTGAACTCTTGTTATTTCCTGCCTCTCATTGCTAAGTACAGGAGGGTTAGGTGCCATGCCATGTGGCAGACATGGTGCAAGCTCAAAAGCTTCAAAGCGAGTATCAATCAGAGAGTGGGATGAAACACATTTGGGTGCTGGAAAATCAAATTTTTGAAAAAAAAGATATAGAACATAAGTGAAATATATAAATTAAGAGAGAGGAACATGATATACATACAAAGTGGAGGTGTAGGATTTTGTATACTAGACATATTGATTAATGAATATTAAAAAAAGTATTCAATATCAAAAAATTATGATGTAATATGATGAATAATTATAAGAAACTCTATTCTAGAAAATTTAAGTTGATATTTTAATAGGATAAAAAATTGAATAAGATTAAAATTAAAGTGAGGATGAAAGAAACAGAAAACATAAAGAGGGGGATTTTATATTATTTGAGCTTTTTTTAACATGTATTATTCATAGTGGGGTAAACTGAGTAACATGCTAAATCACAATCTGTTTATATTGAAGCGAAATTTGATGTAGCTAACAGAAAATACTAGTAATTCTTTGGGGACTATTAGTGTGAAAAACAAATAATAACAAATGTATATCCCATATGCAAATTGCCACGGGTAAATACAAAATTTTTTAAATTAGAATTTACTCCTAAACAATGGAGATACACTTAATTAGTATATTATATGAAAAAAAAAGGATAATCCTTTATGAATATTTGTTAAATTTACTTTCAGATGAGAATGCAAGATTCACATATATACTGATATGCCTCATCAAACAAGAAATGAATTATAAATATAAAATTGGTAACATTAGAATTTAAGATAAGAATTTGTTTTTTAAGTGACAGGAGGAGTGTCAGGCTAGGGTGTGGGCACCGTGACCAAACCTTTGATAAACTTGGATACAACTAAGGGAAAAAAAAATTGAATAGTTTTATTTTGCAATATATCTTAGTCTGCACAAGATATTGCATTGTTGTCCCTAACTATACCAATATTGTTACTTTTCAAAAGTTATAGGACTACTAAGTTGATAAAATATTATTATGAATCACCCAATGAAATACCTTAAGCAACATTCAAAATTATTAAAATATTAATATTCAATTTGAGATTTGGATTAGCTAATTTTTCACAACTTACCACAGTTTTGATTAATATAATAAAACTTGAAAAAAATTGTTGAGATAACCTAGAAATGGGTGCAAGAAAATGATGAAACATATGACTTGAAACTTAACTCATACACTATTGATAAACTTCATGGATCCTGATTAATTTCTATCAAAATTAATTTTGAGACTAGCATATTGAATTTTAGCTATGACCAAGTACTGTAAGTGCCATGGTTTGTATTCAATATATTGGTGTTGAAATTAATTTTGATAGGAATCAACAAGTATCATATGGCACCATGCATGAAACACTGACAGAAACCATCAAATTTATGAGGCAATGAACCTCATAATTTTGATAGAAATTAATATAGACCCCTGCATATTGAATACAAGCCATTTCACATGGACTACACAGACATAGATAAAATTCAACATGCATGGCTTAAAATTAATTTTGATCGAAATTAACCAAGGCATTAAAACATCAATTTTTATATGGTGTACTTGATCAAACCAGTTTATCTAACTGCTTAGCTTACCTATACTTATAGGAATTTTATGCATAGTCCATGTCCATATTAATTTCGATCAAAATTAATGTTGACTAATACATAATGAATACATGCTATGCCACTTACACTTGCCAGGCATAGCTACCATTAAATATGCCAGTATCAAAAATTAATTTCGATCGAAATTAATGAGCATGATAATCATGAATTTCTGGAGTCAACTGCTTATTTTTATGCATGGTGCCTTGCCAACATTAATTTCGATCGAAATTACTTTTGATACTGGCATATTGCATGTATATATGCCTGGAAAGTGTAAGTGGCATAGTGTGTATTCAGTATGTATTGGTCAACATTAATTTCGATCGAATTTAATGTTGACATTTGCATATTGAACCCAAGCCAGAAAACAACCCAGAAGATTCTTCATAAAACTTCCCATTAATTTCGATCGAAATTAAGGCTGACCATATACATATTGAATGGTAGTTATATCTGGTCTGAGTAAGCAGAGATTACTTATATTCAATATGTATTGGTCAACATTAATTTTGATCAAAATTAATGAGCATTTTGATCATGAACTTTTTCAGTCAGTTAGTTGTTTCAATGCATAATGGCATGCCAACATTAATTTTGATCAAAATTAATGTTGAAATGATATAATGCTTTTTTGCATGACATGTAAAGGACGGCAAGTATTTTTAAGTATTGAAATTTACTATACATGTTGAGGGTATATATAAAATTTACATATCCATATTAATTTCTATAAAAATTAATGTTGACCAATACATAATAAATAGTAGATATGCCTGGCTAGTGTAAGTGGCATAGCTTTTTTTCAATCTGCACTTGGCAACATTAATTTCAATCGAAATTAAGGTTCATGATTATCATCAATTTATTCAGTCAGTTGCTTACTGTTATGCATGGTAACATGTCAACATTAATTTTAATAAAAATTGAATTTGACAGGCCACCAAGCATTTTTATGTAAGATGAAAAGTAGGGCACTCTATTCTTAAGTAAACACATTACAATGCATATTGAGCATGTAAATATCATTTAAACATTAATATTAATTTCAATCAAAATTAATGTTGACCAATAAACATTGAACACAAGCTTTACAACTTACACACACCAGATATAACTACCATTCAATATGTATAAGGTGCTCACTAATTTCGATCGAAATTAATGAGCAGTTTTATGAAGAATTTTTTGGGTCGTTTGCTGGTTTGGGTTCAATATGAAAATGTCAATATTAAGTTCTATTGAAATTAATGTTGACCAATACGTAATGAATACACACTATGCCACTTACACTTTCCAGGAATAGACACCATGCAATATGCCAGTATCAAAAGTAATTTTGATTGAAATTAATGTTGGCAAGGCACCATGCATAAAAATAAGCAGTTGACTCCAGAAATTCATGATTATCATGCTCATTAATTTCGATCGAAATTAATTTTTGATACTGGCATATTTAATGGTAGCAATGCCTGGCAAGTATAAGTGGCATAGCGTGTATTCACTATGTATTGGTCAACATTAAATTTGATTGAAATTAATATGGATACATAAATGTGACATAAAGAGGTATGGACCATCAATTTGTTGAAAATACATTTTTATATCTCATACATTATTTGTTTTTCTTAAATAAAATGTTACTCTCTCTCAATATCACTTTATAACATTTACCAAGCTGCTTTGAAAAAAAACAGAATACATAAAATTCAATATAAGATAGCTATATTACACAGAAGATCACTGTTATACCTAAGTTATGATGATGTTGATTCTCTATTAATTGATTCCCGAATCTTTACCAGATCAATATCAGCTCCAACCCCAAGTGACTCACGTTCATTCACAGATAATACTTGCAAAAATGTTTCTGAATAGCAATTCTTGGGGAGGTATTTGGGAACATTGAATATACCATTTTGTGCAACTGTCCTTTCTGATGACTGTGAATATGTTTTTAATGCTGATTTTTTTTGAGCTGGTGTATGGGCTAAGTCCTTTGTCATCTTATCCATTTTTTAAACAAATCATTGAGTTCAGGATTTTGCCATCCAGGAATAGCTTGGATAGGTGCAGTTGGGGCTGGTGCTGGGCCTTCCTCGATATCAGAGATGCACCTAGTATCATGAAAAAGCACAACAAAACCTGGCACATCACTGCAGAGATCTCTTGCTAACTTGTAGCGTGCACTAGCAATCTGAATTACAACTAAATCAGCTTCATAATAACAAAAAGCAAAGTAAAATAAAAAACTTACCTTGGTCCGATAACGTTTTACTTGTGCCCTTGCCCTCTTTTCAATCTTTTCTCTTGCTACCCTTTCCTCTTCTTGCCCAAACAACCTTATCATCTCCTTCCCCTTATTAACTACCCATTTCTCAATAACACATTGAGTGAACTGAAGCTTTGACTGATCGATTGTATTCAAGGTGGTGAGCCATCTGGTACAGTGGTCGCATACTATGCTTCCCATGACTTGATTCCAAGTTGATTCTGAAAAATCACGGCAAGTCCAATCAAACGCGAATTTCCGAAAACCTTTTTCTTGCAATTCACGCTCTAAGTTTCTTTTGACAGAAAGTGGGATTGGTGCTCCTCCTTTTAGTCCTCGAGGCTCAGGTGCTGGAAAAAATTCGGGTAGTCGAATTTTGGATCGCAAGAAGGCTATAGAATTGGTTATCAGAAATTGTCGATCAGCTGCAGAATTGGCACGGTTAGAAGATTGGACTTGGGTTAGGACAGTTTGAATGGTTTTTAGTTTAAATTGGCTCCAATCTTTCCAATTTTCAATCTCCAAAGGTGTTGGGCTCGCAGGATATTTTGATATTTGTGTTGGTCCCCCAAGACAATACTTCAGAAAGTGGTAAATATTTCTATTTAGACTGTCCGAGCTCCTGGGAACATCATTCCTTCTAACTAAGCCTCTTACAGCCCTTAACCCCCCTTCTCGCTCATGAGACTCTGCTGAATTGAGTCTGTGGTAATCACTGATACCCATAATGATTGAGGGATTCACTAACAATTCAAATAAGTTAATTAAATTGGTTATTTTTCAATAAAAGAATACACTACAAATTTGACTTACCTGCTCCACTTGTGCTTGCTCCTTGGTTAGGCTGAGCAGATGATGATTGGTCTCCGAAAAATTCCCTCAATACTTCACTAGCCCAATCTCTTCCTAGCTGATCAGCTTGCTGATTAGCACTTTCAGAAGCAGAAGGATGATTGGAATTAAAATTTCTTGGTTCTGAATGAGACTCTTGGCCTGGATTGGGATTAGGTGGTGGGTTAGGATTAGGTGGTACAGATTGAGATGCATCTGGAGGTGGAGGAGTATTTCCAGTATTAGTATGTTGAGGCAGAAAACAATCAGAATCGGTTGGGTCAACAGACATCCATTCAAAATTATCATCCATAATGAACTGTAATAAAATAAAATAAAATAAAAATAATCAGTTGTTAAAATTTATACCTATCAAAGCTAAAGTAAAAAAAGATACTATGTATATAGTCTTGTAAACGTGTATGTTCTCTTGTCGAAAAATAAAGTGAATAATATATAGCTATCAGCTAAAGTTGGAAGGTCAAACTATTTATAGTAGATGAATGAGCAAGAAGATCATTCATTAAGTAAAAACTTTATCATATTTCTCATTATCATGATTTTATTTCTTTCATTCTTACATTTAAGATAAAAATGACTCATTGAAAGCATGGGTTCTCTCGCAATAAAAGCAACCAAAGTAATTGTTCACTGATTTATGATAAGGTAAGTTGGATGCATTGCATTTTTTAATTGAGCATTGAATTATTTCTTTCACCATTTACAAATATCACCAATCCTACAAATTTCCCCAATCCCAAATTAACACAAAGATGTTAGTCAACATAAAATAAATTTGATTAATTTTTTCACTCACTACTGTCTGCAGTCCAATGGAAGTGACAACCCCGTCTTTGGTTCCAAACATTCCTTTTTTGTGCTCGACAGTAGCTGCATGTCCAATTATTGCATCTTTCTTAATCACAATTTGAGTTGCTTTGGCTACTCTTACTAACCGACAATGCACTTGTGGGAAAAGCTCATAGGGATCCTTTGATGTTTCTTCTGGACGGAGCTCTTTGAAAGGACTTACTATTAAATATATTTGATCAATCTCTTCCTTTGATCTGAAAAGATCATCAATTTGCCCAAACTGGCTATCTTTTCCATAGTAGAATTCAATTGTTGAATTAGCAATGTGTCGATGGTCACTAGTAAACCTCTTTCCATGTATCAATATGCTTGCTACATTTTCAACTACCCGATCCCCACTTTTCTCTGATGGTGTCAAAGCCCGTCTTGAAGTTTCTTTTCCCATTCGTGCCCTTACCCATTTAGTAAATAATGCCATACTTAGATGGATCCATTTGTTTTGTTTATCGAGATCAATATGGATTTTTTTAGTCTCACATTGATCATTATCTTCAGCTTCACCAAGATCTAATACCCTAGACTTCCGATACCAATGTTTGAGCATTGTTAGCGGTATCTCTCCTGTGGTAAATATTAATAAATTAGCACAGCTGAGTTTTTAAATCATTGCTTACAAACATTACATACGTGGATGGTGATTGTTTGGAATTTCAGATAATATATGATTCACCCGCTCTCCAGACCAAGTAGCTGTACCTGATGGTGGACCAAGACGCTTTATCATTTCAGGATAATGTTGAGTGATATGCAGATTTGGCTTTGCATTAATATTCTTCCAACCGTCTTCAAGGCACTCACGATACTCTAACAGAAATTGATCTAGATCTTTAAGCTCATTAGTCTGTATATTTTTTAATGTCAAAAAATTGGTGATTGAGCATAATGTTACAAGTGACTTGAGAAGATAATATTCTCTTGGTTTATCAGCTGAGGAAGCTGAAGATTCAGATTCTTTAAATTTTTCAAACCAAAGGGGTATAAGTGACAAAGGGAAGTAGAGAGTATACAGCATGTGCCATTCTGCTGCCTTGAGGGATCCTACCTTTTTAGATCCTACTGATTTTGGAACTCGTGTTAGCCAGGAAGGTCTTCTTACTTGATCAATCATCTTCCATACAACTTGTAGCTCTGCTGCTGTGATTTGTGGATTACTACTACCTTCATTTTCTTTCTCCTTACCTTTCCTTTTATTTTCTTCATCTCTAGCTGTCTCATTTGATGAGTGAGATCCTTCACTCTGTGATATGCTAATGCTTCTTTGCCTTAAGTTATACAATGAATTCCTACTCTCACTGCTGTGAGACTGTATTGAGGCCACATCGCTATATGGAGGAATAAATTTGGAGCTGGATGACCTACTCTGGCTTCTTGATCAATTTGTTCCCAATCCTTCATTATCTAGTCCATGATGACTTGATGACTGTCTTGAACTCGTACGTCTTTGCCGCTTGTGCTGTCTCGTGTGTCCTGTATCATCATCATCATTATTCGTGGTGCTTAAGCTACTTCTACGTTTTTTCGAATGTTTGTGCAGTGAAGTATCAGAAAAGAAATCATCATCTTCTTCTCTTACATGCCAATTTTTATCCTTTTCCAGCTTTCTTTCTAGATCTTTTGCTGCATTTTGGATTTGAAAATAGCTTAGACTGTGATCTTTTAGGTTGCCAAGCATATGTGAATGCATAACATCAATTGAGCAATATTCAGTTGGACGCCAATATTCAAGGTTATTCAGCTCACTCCATCGTACCCCATGATTTTGAACAATTGAAACACGCTCCCAATTTGACTTAGAATTTTTCCACTTTGTTGCCCAGCACATATGATCCTCATGATTCCGTAATGAAAAATTTCCCACATTCTTTTCACTAATATCATCTTTAGAGATATTACAGAAAGAGCAGAACATTTTTGCAGAGTGACTCGAAAAGCCAGCCAATTTTCGTATTGCAGGAATGTCACCTATCAAAGAGAACAATGCAACTCTTAATTTCTGGCATCGTGGATAAAGATGTGTCTTTTCAATCAATATACCATCCCATAGAGTTTGTAGATCATTAACCAGTGGTTTTAGAAGGTGATTAAGCTGTTCACTTGTGGGTTTTGTTGGTCCGGGTATAATAGCATACAAAAAAAGATTTTCCATTTTGTATCTATCTTCTTGAGGTAGGTTCATACACACCATCATAATATTTCCTACAGACTTCTGATGACCTCCAATCCTATTTCCACCAGGCCTAAACTAGTCGACATATAAAGTAAACATCAAGTTGCCTGAAGTTATCGTATATTCATCATCATTGCTATCCAGAGCTGGAGTGGTTATGGGAAAGTTTTTCCAAATTGAACCATCACAAACATCCTTCATCAAATCACACTCTACACGTTCTGCCACAGGGGTTTTCTTCTCAATCAGAAGCTCAAATTTGAACAGTTTTATCTTTTCCTTAAGCCAGTCGATAAAAGAATGGTGATGAAATGTTTTAAGAGATAAGTATTTTACATGTTATTGATGTTCCTCCATCAAATACAGCCTTTCATCACATTTAACTGCAATTTGTCCTGCTCCAAACATTTTTAAATAGCGCTTTGATGATGAAAGAAACGGTTGATTGCAACATAGTATAGATGGTTGAGATTCAGAGTTATACTCATAAAGAGCAAAGCATTTAGGACAGCATGTTTTAGTGAAAAATGATTGATTGAGCTTTAATCGACTAAAAACTGTATCTATCGAGCGTGGGACCAGGCCGACAATGCTATCAGAATCCAGTATTCCACTATCACCTAGAAGTTTGAGCTTCTTAATTTCTTCATCCAAAAATTGAGTACAACCTTCTTTGCTCAAATGATGAATCAGAGAAAGCTTTGCTGCCTGCCACATAATTATTTGGCTATACCGTTCCCCAAGATTTGAGTTTCTAGAGACTGTTGAAGATACTTCTGCCCCCAATAGCAACTGCCCCTATGTAATAAATCATTGAAACATCATAAAGACTTTAATTCTCACATTGAACTATAGATATACAGCTTACTGTTTCTGTGGAACGGGAACTTCCAATGTTAAGTGGATTGTTGGAAGAAATAACCATCTGGGCCTTCCTATTTCTTTCCTCTTGATGTTTTGCATAAGAATTAGAGCTTTTGAAAGCCAAACCAACTTCAAAGGACCCAGAAGAAGTTTGATACTTTCTATTGAAACATCCAAGATCTTGACATTGACATACATGAAAAAATGGAGGCATTGTAATTGTGATAATTGTAGGAATAAGTTAGCTATTCAAAGTTACCGATTGAAGGTATTCCTTTTTTTGAAAGGCACTAGCTAATATAAGCTACATTTTTTTATCAAAAGAATATGATGGAATATGTGTTGAAATTATTTAAGTTTAAATGTTTAATTTTTAATCGGATAAATTATATATTAATTTAAAGTTATGCAGTCTACTTTATTTGTATTCTGTATACTCTCTGCATTTGTACAACAATGCATGCATGTTTATCAGAATATTTTCTATCATAGAAAAAATTCTGTTGTACGCACAAGCATCTTAATTATTTTTCTATCAAATGCCTTCTGAGTTATATCTAACTACCCTATAATTATTTGATTTTGATAAAAATTCTTAGTTATGGACTATAAGAAAAGTAATCCATATTTTTAACATAATTATTTAAAAAATTACCCCAAAAATCAAAGTTAAACCCAAAAATAAGTTTAATATTTTGTAAAAAACAATCACAAACATATTTCTTTCAATTTGAAAATTGGTCTGTACTAGGTAGAATTTTCTATAAAGAAAAAATCAAAAATACTCAAATAATAGATGCTACAAAAGTGTAAACCTTAAAGAATTACATAAAAGCTGAAACCTTGTATAACTTTTCATACATAAATGTGATGAAGTGACACTCTAGTCTATTTATTCAGGTTGAAAAAAATTACTCAATAGAATATGTATTACTATCATATTGGACCAAAAATAATTTTTTGGTAATCAAAAAATGAACATAGCCTCACATTTAAAAAATTATTTTTGTGGAAGAATTTTTTGAAAAGAAAAAAAATCTGTTTCTTAAATGAGTCTGCTTTTATCACATAATCATTCTCTTTATTTTATACCATTCCTTTTGAGTTCAAGTTGCATATAAAAATATAATTTATGCATATTATAATTCCATAAAGTTGAAATATTTCTTATTTTTAATTTTTGTGATATTTCTCCTTAAATCAACTTTGATCATAAAGTTTTGGAGCTCAACAATTTATCCTTCCTCTTTGTTTAATTTAATTGGACACTTTCTTAATCTAATTATTTATGAACCCTAGTAGCTCTTACTTTCCTCATGGAAACCTGCCCACAAACACAAGAACACTTAATAGAATTTTTAATGAGACTTTGCCTCCATTCAATTCTCACTTTTGTAGATCTATACACAATTTTTGTCGTTCACTTTTGGATATGTCACCAGAATCAAATGGATGGAAACAAAACCCTACTGAAGAGCAATTAGACAGATTTTCATCATTTGACATGAATTCTTGCAACATCGCCTTTGAACTACCTCATCCAGAATCAAATTCAGCGGTTTCGGAAAAGTTTCCACCAATTTTCCGTGAATCTTTCATTGAGCACCTTTGCATGTGTGGTTTCCCAGGATCAACTTTCGCTTGGAACCTAGATTGGTTTGACAAATGGAACCAGGTCTTGGCAAATATTCTCATTAAACACTGGGACGATGCCTTAAAAACCAATAATTTGATTGCATATCCAATTGACTCAACTCAAATTAGCTTCTCAAATCAAATAGGAGTTCTTCACCATTGGTTTTTAGGTCATGCTGATAGATTAAGACTTGGGAAGGATTCTCATAGCTCTCAAGAAATAATCAAAGTGAGAAAGCATAAATATAGAATAAAAAAAAAGTATGAAAATCCCTTTTTTTTCAACCGTTTTTATTTATGACCTTTATTTCAAATAACAAAGATTCTTAGAATTCAGTTAACCGAACTAAACTTCTTAAACAACTTCCACATTGTGAAACTTATCACAACCTTTTCACAAACATCAAGTGTTGTTCAGACACCGAAATTGATAATGATGGATCGTTAAGACGCATCTTAATGCAATGGAGGTCTGAAGATTTTTCTAAAGTTGCACAATATCTTGACCAACAACACTTTGATATTTGAGATAATTCAACCTACTCTGGCAGTGTGCTAAAGGACTTGGCCTTGTACAAAAGAATCAGTTTGGTTTCAACATTATCCCCTAACCTTAATCCTTCTCATGTCCCCCGGGGTTTGCCAAATGACTGTTATTCTCCCTTATATCTTGCATCTCTAAATCCTCAACAACTCAGACTTTTAAATCCTCAAAATCCCATAAATTTACCTGCTCTCCTTGAAATTCTTTCTTCCTCTAATGTGAGTGATTGACAAACTCCCTTAATAATAGGTTTGCACACTCATACTCCTCATTTCCACTGTTTGGGACACTTAGCCTTGAAAACAAAAACATAATTTTAATGATTACTATTATCATTAAAATTTATAGAAATGAAATTTGGCTTAGATTGTTAGCTCCATTTTTTTCCTTTGAATCTTATACATGCTGAATTCTATACTTCCTTGTACAAAATAATTCAAAACATTTACTTCATTTTGCTGCCCCATTCTATACAGCCGATCAACAGCCTGTTGCTCAACTTCTGGATTCCAATTTGGCTCCTATTTCAACATTGAACATATAAAAAATTTAATATTTTTGTTCTTAATATGAAATAAAAGACATTGAGCTCACCATTATATATACATTTTGAGCACACCTGAGATCTATACCCACTCCTGCAGCCTGAATCGTTCCAACCAAAACTTGGCAATTTTTATTAAAATGGAATTCATGCATATTTTTGTCTCGCTTTGTCCTGCTGAGTTCACCCGTAAGCTGGGTATACCTAATATTGTGGTCATCTAAAGCCATTTTTATTCTATTTTGAAATATTAGAAAATTGTTTTTAATAAGCCAACACAATATTGTAAAACAATTCATTATAGAATCACTTACATCTGCAAAAAGTGTGCAAAGTTGGAGAATATAACAGCTTTTGGAAAATTTATACCCCTTTCACCAGACAAAAAGTTTTTTAAGTGGCCTATAAGATGACAAATCTTTGCGGAATGCTGCCAGGTGAAATCAAAAGTTGGAGTTTCATCCAGATTTTCGTAGATTGGATGGTTGCAGAATTTTCTTAAAATCATCAGCTCTCTTAGAAACTCAGATGAGTCCCAAGGGAAGTCAGTGCTTCTGGAGGGCCCATATCGCTCAGTGAACCCTTCTTGAAGAACATCAAGTTTAGACCTCTATGGATCTGCTAATTGAACCAATATCCCCCTTTGAATCTTTTTTGGAAGAGACAAAATTGCATCCTTTGTTCTACGTAGGCTTATGACTTTCATTAAGTGATTGATTAATTTAATAGAATTAGCCTTTCCTTTTTGCAAACCTGGAAAAAGGAAATTCTTCCATAACCAGTCTTCTTGCCACTTTTCGATTCTAAGAAAAAATATGAGACTTTGAAGGTCAGTGGGCCTGTTCTGAAGTGGAGTTCCAGTCAAGCATAGTCGGTGTTGGGATTCCAAGTCAAATATTGTTTGAGCCCTCTGCGAGTAAGGATTTTTAATGTAACTAAAAGAATATTTATAAAAATTGATTATAAAAATTAAGTTTTAAGTTTTAGATATAGAAATGGGCACTAACTGAGCTTCATCTAAAACAACTCTATACCAAAAGAGCATTTGAGTCACCGGTATCTTTTTTTGGCTTTGATTTTTTGACATCGTTGGGCTAGCTATTTCATAGGTTGTTAAAACAATAGCAGTGTCCTGTAGCTCATTTACATTAGTATTGTGACAATCCTTCCCATAAAGAACCTTGAAAGGAAGCGCATTATCTTCAAAGTGCACACTTATTTCATTGATCCAATTTGATAGTGTTGCCAGGGGGCATATAATCAGTGTGGCTGAACTCCAATTAATACCTTCTTGATTTTCTGATACCTGGAATTGTCTTGCTTCACCTTGAGTTGCACTTATAAGAGAAAGAGTTGAAAGTGTCTTTCCCAAACCCATATCATCAGCAAGTATTGACCCGTTTCCTTCAGGCGTTAATTGATTGTTAGGAAACTGATCTTTATAGTCATCGAATCCAGTTCTATGCCAATGGTTGTCCTGGTGCCTCCACATGATATCCAACTTTTCCTTTAATATTCGTTCATTTTCAATCATAAAATTTATTGCTTGAAGTTGATGTGTTTTGAGAACTGTTTTGATTCCTTGGATAAGTTGATCAGCTTTCCAATCTTGAGTACTCTGAGATATTTGGAAAGAGCCTTCAAAAATTACATGCGGGATATTAAAAAAGATAGTGGAGTCGTAGTTCAGGATTGGACATAAATCGATTTGAGCAGAAGAAAATGCTTCTTTAGCAAGACTGATTAGTGTACTTGAAGAAAAGAGGCATCCCCAAAGTTGATACTGATTACCAAAAACTGGAACCAAGTAAGCATGAAAATAGAAAGGCTTCATAGGATTCAAGGCACTTCTTTGGTTTAAATGGTGAGATCCAGAGCCAATGTCACCCAATAGTGGTCCAATGTGCTGACTCTGCACTTGAGAAAGATTACCGACAAGGGTTGGTTTTCTTTCTTCAAATAGTCCAAAAATATGAACATTCGAATGGCCTCGCTGTAAAATTGTGGGGGTCGGTGAGTTTTGAAATCTTGAAATTACATTCATATAAATTTGATCGATTGTTATTGAGAACTGTCCAACACATCTGAGACTTGACATATTAAGTAAGAATAGTATCTGAAGATAGTGGTTGTTAAAAGATGAATTGAAGCAAAAAATGAAGAATCAGTTTTGAATAAAACGACAAAATAACTTTTTAGCATATGCTATGCTAAGCTCATAATTCTTTCACATGTATTATTATTATCTTTTTAATAAATATTGGAAGTAAATCAATGATAACTGAAATGAATAATATGGCTTAAAAATAAATCTTGAGCCTATAGAGTAAATTTTGGTTTGTGGAGGAAGAAAAGTTTTCTCAATAAAAATGTGCTTTATTGTTACATTATAATCACAAAATAGAATAATTTCACTCTTATTACACTTATTTATGTTTCTGTCTAATAGTAAAATGCTTTAGATGTCAGTTCAAAATCCAAATTGAAACTACTACCTAGAACGATGTCTTGATACTAACATACTTTTTGTAAGTCTTTGGAGAGACACTTATGGTGATCTCAATAATATTAAAATTGATTTGAATTGTATGTTTTATCAAATATCTATGTAGTCTAGTGTAATAATTGAGATACTACAGTTTAACCTTCTGTTACCAACTTGGCAAGAAAATATATGTAGATATTCTTAGAACGAATATCAAATTTTGCTTTCCACAAGATGGGAAAGTGAATATTATGATATGTTAAGTGATATGTTCAAGCTTTGCTCAATCTGTGCTCAGCTCAAAATCAAAGTAATCACCAAGCTCCAAGAAACTTGTGATTGAGTTTGGTTGAACCTAGGTCTAACTGATTACCAAATATTTGTCCAATTAATTTAAATCTGGTTTCACAATGAACTCCCAACAGCCTTCCAACAGCTTTCCAACCACTTCCCAACATTTTTAAATGAGAAGTATTGCTAGCAATACCCCCCCAAATTTTTGGTGGTGTTTGCTATACAGCAAACCCATAAAATACTTTTGCCAGGCTTCCAATAATAATATTAACTTTAGACCATGTTAAAGCGCCACAAATTTCACCTAATTAACCATTATGCTTTCCTTAGCATCATCACCACCTAAAATTTTAACCTCCTAAAGCTTATCAGCACCCAATTCCAGAAATGATTGAATAACCAGTTTAGAGTCTTAGTGGACAGTGATAAATTAAAAGATTGAATTGAGTTATCCAAACAAGATTGACATTCCAGTTTAAAGTCTTGGTGGACCAAACATATAATCGATTGCCAGTTTATGGTCTTGGTGGACCAAAGATTGTTTAGGTGCATAAATAACTTGATATATTCCTAAGTAAGGCCTAGGCTTGACCAAAGATTGAATAAATTTGATAATCCAGTTTAATTTCATAGTGGACCAAACATTTGATCGACAAGTAATCCAGTATAAGGCCATAGTGGACCAATGAATGTTGAATTATCCTGCAGATATTAATTTTCCAGTTTAAAGTCATAGTGGACTAAACAATGAATGAACTACCAGTTTAAAGTCATGGTGGACCCAACAGCTTGATAATAGTCCAGTTAAGGGTCTTGGTGGACCTAACATTTGATAACACTCCAGTTTAAGGTCTTGGTGGACCTATCATTTGATTGATAAAAAAATAAAAAAAATCCGTCTCCAAAAATATCCATAAAATCTTGAACATCCTTGAAATTCAGTTTAAAGTCTTGAAGGACTAACAGCTCCAATATAAAATCTTTAATGACAGTCTTGAAAATTAGCCAGTTTAAAGTCTTGGAGGACTAACAGCTCCAAAAATCGTATAAAACCTTAAGGAAAGTCTTGAACAGTAGCCAGTTTAAAGTCTTGGAAGACTAACAGATCCAAAATATGTATAAAAAACCTTAAAGAACGTCTTGAACAGTAGCCAGTTTAAAGTCTTGGAGGACTAAAAGATCCAAAATACGTATATAAAAAAACCTTAAAGAACGTCTTGAAAAGTAGCCAGTTTAAAGTCTTGGAGGACTAACAGATCCAAAATACGTATATAAAAAAACCTTAAAGAACGTCTTGAAAAGTAGCCAGTTTAAAGTCTTGGAGGACTAACAGATGTCTTGAAGTAAAATCCCATAGGTATTGAGTTCCCCTAGACCCTGTTTCCTGTCTAAACTAAATGAATAAAGACTGAAAAATAAAACTAAGAAATATAATAATAATTTTGATTTAATTGATTATTATTTTTATTTTTATTTTTATTTTTATTTTTATTTTATTATAATTATAATTATAATTATTTTCTTTATATTTTTATTTTTATTTATTTTTATTTAAAATAAAAGAGTTTTAAAAAAGATAGTTTTGAAATAAAAGTTAAAATTTAATTTTTAAAGAAAGATAAAAAAGTAATAAAAAAAATTTCAAAATAAAATTTTAAAAGATGCCCCCCGGCCATTTGATGAGCCGTACCCTCAACATCATACCCACATCCAAGTGCAACTTGATGTGGTTACACAATTTTGAGAAATTGAAAAGAAAGAAAATAAATGAAAGTTTTTAGGAGAAAACTTTATAATGATGATCACTGGGTGGGCTCCCTCCAATTTTTAAAAATGATTAGAGACCACCAGTGAGCATCACCTTTACAATAATTCATAATATATATTAAAGAAAAGTAATCAAAATCTAACATAAAAAAATAAAAAACAAAATAAAATAAAAAGAATCTTGAATCCGGCGTTGAGAGCGCTGTCTCTTGATTTGTTCCAGTTTATAGTCTTAGTGGACTTCCTATAATTAAAAGACAAAGTGTGGATTCAACTAGAAACAGGGAAAATTTTGGAAACGAACATTATGGGGTAATTGTGTATAGAGCAGCCAGCCCATCAATTACCCCCACACTTGCCAATCTTAAATTAAGAAGGTTACCCTGTGAACACTTCTTCCAATAAATTTTTAAAATTTTCCAACACTATCTTCACCCATATTTTAAGAATTTTAAATTTTGAAAATTTCAAAGAAGATTTTCTTGAATTTTGTTAAGTTTCATCATAGTTTCGTCGCCCATAGGCAGTGCAACGACAGTAAAGTATTTTGATAAAAAGAAGATAGTTTATCCTCGTTGCAGAGGTCAAAAAGGTTTTTATAAACATCATAGTTTATCCTCATTGCGGAGGAAGACTTTGGCACTCCTGATGCCTCTAGGATAGAACCGTTTCACTTGATTGGCTGCTACCCTCTTCTTCAATACTACTCCATCCAACTCTTCTAACACATATGAACCGCCGGAAACTTGCTCCTTGATTTTATACGGTCCATTCCACCTATCTGCAAACATATTTCCCCACTGACTTTCCAAACTCCTATTATACACCAAGACCATATCACCTGGGTTCAAAGGTTTCCTTAATCGATGTGCCAACCGCTCATCCCAATATCTGACTGATTGATTTCGGATCTTCATCATCCGCGAATATGCCTTTTCTAAATATTCTTCTTTCTTTTCTAGCTGCATCATTCTTGCACACAATAATTCTTCAGTAGTTTTGACCGTGTCCCAGTCAACTCCAAGATATGATTCAGCTTCTAAATCAACTGGTAAAACTGCTTTCTGTCCAAAAACAAGTTCATAAGGTGAAAATCCGGTCGTCCTTTTGGCAGTGATTCGATCAGCAAATAAAACTAAAGGTAAATAGTGCCTCCACTTTTCGGCACTTGTCCCACACATTTTAACTAAAGCACCCTTAATAACTTGATTCCCTCTTTCAACCATGCCTTCAGCTTCAGGATAATATGGGGTTGCTACCCTAACCTTTGATCCAACTTTCAATACGGCCTCTTTAAACTCTGTCCCAAATTCAGGACCTCCATCTACCGTTACCAACTTCATCACCCCATACCTATATACCCAATTATTCAAAAAAAAATTCTGCCACATTTTTGGCAGTTAAATTAATAAGAGGCGCTGCCTCTACCCAACCAGATAAATCATCTCTGGCCACTATTAAATATTTATACCGTCCCTCTTTTATATGAACGGAATCTAAACTAACTCTCCCAAAGAGCGTATATTCAACGGTCGCGCGTCCAGGTTCTTTTGGCCTTAAATAACTTTGTCTTTGACATTCTTCGCATGACTGAACCCAATGTTTAACAGCCATCTTCATGCCAGGCCACCAAAATTGATCAGAAATTCTTCTAAACATTTCTCCAACGCCTCTATGCCCGAGATCTTCATGCAGTAATTTCAAAACTAATTCTTGCCCCTTCTGTTAAGTTATAACTACTTGAGGATTTGGATACCTTCTCCTCATTAAACTTCGACCAGATAGGTAAAACGTAGATGACTTCCTCTTGATAGCCACCCATTCATTGTCTTCACACTCTTCTGGCCTCTGTAAAGTCAACAAATATTTGACTAACAAAAAATAAAAACCAGTCTGACCCCAGACTTCATCTTGAAAATTGATTAATATAACATCAATAGGGACTTCTCTATCACCAATATCACCTGCACATGAATGAGCCAATAATCTTTGACCCCTAAATAAATCTTTAATCGAGCTATGTCGATGTTTTTCTTCTGAACCTTTGGATCCTTCGTAAACCGTATTTGAAAATACCTCTTTCTCTTTATCCACCCTTTTATTTAAATTCTCTAATTCTCCAACATATACACTATTCCATAATTTACTACTATCCCACACTACCAATCCATCTTCCTCTACATACACCACATCTTCTTCTACCTCCTCTCTGCCAAATTTATCTACACCTTTATTAACATTAAAACTATTTTCCAGTTTATCCTCTTGGTGGAGGTCATCATTAACATAATCTAAGCACAATAATCCTGCCAGTTTAACCTCATGGGGGAGGTATGGAAAGTCTTCAGCTCCTTTAGTGCTGGCTTTGATAATAGGTATATCTTTATTGAACTCATCTGAGTCTGAATCTTCTTTGGTGGGTGGTCTTCTTGATAAACCATCTGGCATAGTAAAAGTTTTGCCAGGCTTATGAACTAAATCAGATGAAAAATGTTGAATAAAAGCTACCCATCTCGTCATGGGTGCGTTCGGTAAACTTGGGGAATTAATCATCTGGATTAACGATTTCGCATCCACTTGCAACTCAAAATGTTGCCCCCAAAAAATATGCTGAAGTTTCTTCAGTATTTTTGCCACACCACATAATTCCAATTTTGGTTGAGAATATCTTGATTTGACCTCAGTAAATACTACAGATTCATACCTAACTGGCCTGATGTAACCAGCTTTATCCATCTGAGACAAAACTGCCCCAGCTGCAATCTGACTTTAATCAACTGCTAAATAAATCCTGCCAGTATCTTTTCCATAATCCAACTTGTGCAGGACTAAATCCTTCCCCACAACCTCCTTCAACTTTACAAACGCCTTCTCACACTCTTCATCCCACTCCCAGTCTTCATCCTTTCTCGTTAACCATCTCAATGGAGCTGCCAATGAAGAAAAGTCCTTGATAAACATTCTTACATATACGCAAATGCCTAAAAACCCTCTAACTTTGGTCGTATTCTTGGGTCTTGGCCAGGTTTGAATTTTGTTAACTTTCTTCTTGGACATAATCCTACCCTCTCTACATACCACATGGCCTAATATTTCTAAGGCTGGCACACAACAGGAACATTTTGAACCTGAAATAGTTAAACCAGCCTCTTCAATTCGAAACAAGATTCTTTGTAATGTAATTGCAAACTCCCAAATGAATTTGCGTATCCCGGGATTCTCTTCCAACACCTGGTTATCATAGTCGGTTGTTTGTCCCTTAATTCCTCCATCATCTATAAAGATTCCAGCATATTGTGGAATTTCGTCTTGAAGGATCCAAGCCATCTGAGCTTGATAAACACCCATCAGCTCTGCTGCATGCCCTCCAATGCCTCTGAGGTTTTCACCAGTTCCACTTTTAATTGGAAAGCCTATACTCGTCGCTTGCTCCAATGAAATTAAATTAATTTGAGACCCTGAATCGACCAAGGCCTTTACTTCTTTACCGTTAAGGGTTACCACCAGGTAACCCAGGGGAGCAGAAAAATGTGTATCTACATCTTCCCCAAACTTTTCAACATTTTCATAAATATATTCCACCTCTCCAGTGGAAACCAGATGCCTCGTCAAATGCTTCTTTTGCTTTTCAGCAAGCGCCGGACTAATCGTAAATAACTCCCCCAAAGATAAGGGAATCTGCAGTTGATTCAACCTATTCAAAACTGCGTCCATCGCATTAGCTTGACCAGAAACTACTGGCCGCTCATACTGGACCTTTGATTTAACAACCTTGGCCCTGGGTACCTCTTGAGGTCCAACCAAGCCATCTTCACCCCCCATAATAACATCTTCACTTTCTATAACCCTAACTCCGTCACCAGCTTCTTGCACTAATCCTGATCCATCGCTGGTCCTTCTTACTCCCTCCATTGGGATGGGACCGCTAAAACTTGGTCTGGGTAGAGACACCAACGGTACATCCTCCTCAGAATCCGAATCATCCTCTGGCATAGGCTCACCATTTAAATCAAACTTGCCATAACTAGGGGGCCCCATATCAACAATCCCCTTCTGCATTTTATATAATTCGTCCTTAGAGTAAGGGTTCAATTTGTTGGCGGCAGTTTGAGCACTAGAATTCTTGTCCTTAGAGTAAGGGTTCAATTTGTTATTGGCCTTGCCAGGATTAGCCCTCAATTGGCTCTGAATGCTACTCTTTGCCTTAGTAGCAGCTGCTCTTCTAGCAGCATTAACATTGTATTCGCCAGCCATACAGCTACCCTCCACCTGGGCAACCGTCGCCAGCTCTAAACCACCAAAAGAAGTAGAAAATGTGGCTTTACTGACCTCTTTCTCTTTACCTTTGTCAGCTTTTCCACCATTACCATTACCATTTTTGCCACCCTTGGCATTAACATCTTCATCCGTCACTTCTTCAAATCTGGCTCTCCTTTCAGCCGTTAAACTTCTTCTGACCAAATCAGAAGGAGACTGTCCATCACTGGGCTTGATGAACAAACCATCAGGAAATTTATAAACTTTACCATCAAATAAAACTCTCCCAGCATCCATATCCTTATCAAGAGCAAAAAAAACTGTTTCTCTATGTCCCCTCCTATTACAATAGGAGCACACCTTTGGCTCATCATAGCCACCTCTATAGCTACTACCACCATTCCCACCATTTCTCCCATTGCCTGGGAAGCAGTTACCATTATTATTGCTATTATAATTTCGACGTTCATAACCTCTGGACTGATAAGAAGTCGATGTTGACGAAGAAGCGATTGGGGCCTTGTTAGCCTTCTGGGTTTCTTGAACAAATATTTTTAATTGTTTCGTTAAATCGGCCAGGTGATCGACCATCTTATTATCCACATTACCCTCAACTTTAGCAGCAGGTAATCCCATTTGTGCCTTCTTGGCCTCCTGGGCTTTGACCATAATATTGTTGTTTTCGGCCAAAACTTCGCTAACCTTGCTAACATATTGAGTGCAGGACTCTTGATATTTGTCTAATGCTAACAACTTGAGATGGGCTTGAATGTTATCCTTGACAACCTCGAGAGCTGAAAGTTTCTGCTCACCATTAGGCAGTTCCTTCATCAAATCTTTTCTGGAAATATCCTTCAAGACGTCCATACGAATATCCCTGCTGCATGCTGACCAAAACAAATCTTTTGCCTGGTTCTCATGCACTAGCTTGTCCACCAGAATAAGATATTCAACTACTTCATCAAACTGAACACACAGCTTTTTGAAGTCAGCCATAGAAGAAACTCCACCTTTTGCTTTCCAGTCTCCAACAATTTTATTGAGGTCCATCATAGTAAACCTAACACCCCATCTATAAACCATAGCTTTAGAAAGCTTAACCCAATCCTTGTCCTTGAATGCCTGCATAGCAATAACCTCTTTTTCCACCTCCCTATCAGCAATAAAAAATCTAGCTTGCTTCACCATGTCCACATGTGAAGCACCATCAACAGCAGCAGCAGCTTCATACCTGCTAATGAACCATTTAACCTCCTCCCCATCAAACTTTGGGCCATCCCAAGAAACAATTCTAACTGAGGGAGTAAGAGGGTTAGATGATCCAGAAGCAACAGCAGAAGAAGACATCCCAATAAGTAAAGAAAAGCGTTAAAAATCGATAAAATAACAAGCCTCTTGCAGGCCAATAACAAAAATCCAATTAGAGTTCCAGAAAATAAGCCTCTTGCAGGCTAAGAACGTTCTTGATCCAAGTAAGTCTTTAAAGAAAGCTAGAGAAATTGAAACCCACGTTGGGCGCCAGCTATGGTAAGGTAAACTCTTACAGTCGCCTTGCTGTAAGCAGAATCCGGAGAAGATATGTGGATTTAGCTGAAAACCCCGTCCTTCCAATAAAAATAACAAAATGGGAATTCTAAATCACTAAGCTAACCAATCTACTTGGATCCGATTGATGAAAATAATGAAACTCTAAAATAATTAACGCTTATTGAGATTTAAAGAAAGTGGCTGTTGATAAAAGAAATACTGATAACAACAATTAAGGTGTACCAGTGAAAGATCTGAAAAGATTGACTTTTATGTTTTTATAATAATTTGAATTTTTATAAGACAGCAATAATCAAGTCCCAGCGATGAAGACCTTTCTAAAGATACCCTGTATGAAGTGTGATTTAACTTGTTGAGTAGTATTTCTAAAATGTTATATATAAAATATAAGTTATAAGGGTATTACAATTTATTTAATTTGTTGAGTAATAAAAAATGAGACCGTGGTCGTTAATGATTAAGCTGTATGATGTGTCCCCCCTTTCAATTTCGAGTTTGAAAGGCGCTTAAGTATTCCTAGTCACTTGCCTAAGTTTTCCCCTCCAGAGCTCTCCCAGAGTCAATCCGGAGCCCGTACGGAGTCGAAGCGGAGTCCAAACGGAGTCCGTCCGGACTTCCGGACTCAATTAGAACCTTAAAAACTATAATAAAAAATCTATAAAAATTACACATGATAGAGCTACTTCCCCTTTATATTCCAAACTAATTTTGTAGTCTGCGCAGCTCTAATTACTCCGAGAAAATTCATCAAAGTTAAGTAATTTCTAAAAACATAAATATTTCTATAAATCTTTAAAATTCATTTAAAAATATAAGAAAAATAGAAAAAATTCTGGGAAAATTTCCCAAGGTTCTTGAGTGACTCTACTTGATACTAAGAAACTTTTCAGACGGTAAAAATAAGTTTTCTCCGTAAAATAAATTGATTTTGTGTAGGCATTCGCTCGTGACCAATTTCTTCATATTTAAAACTCAAATAAATTAAATAAAACCCTTTTATAAAAAAAAAAAGGCCAATCTTGCACACTGTAATAACTCCATTTACATATTTAGGTGCCGTACTAAACTTTAGGCTACCACAACACAAACTCCTAAAAATCTTCTGACTTCAGTAGTATTTTTAGGCCTTTGCCATGACCGAATTTTATTAACCTTCTTCTTTGCCATAATCCTCCCTTCTTTACACACCACATGTCCAAGAATTTCCAGAGCCGGAACACAACAACAAAGCTTCGAACCAAAAATGGTCCAACCAGCCTCTTCAATTCTAAGCAATACTCTCTCTAGAGTAATTTCATATTCCCAAACAAACTTCCTTATAACTGGGTTTTCTTTCAGCACTTCATTTCCATAATCAGTGGAGGGTCCTTTAATTCCACCATCATTGCCAGTATGTCTAGTATATAAGTATGATATAATAGTATTTATTTATGGTCCTACTACTTATTGATAAATGATTTAGTGATTAAACCTCAGGGGAAGACAAATAAAATAGTTATACTCAAATAAAACTCACAATACTTGGATTTAAATGCGTGCTTAGTGGTGGGAAATAGATAAATAGAATATAGTTATAGCTTATATAATGATTATATCAACTTATAAAAGGCTTTATAATATATTTCTAAATTTTAATAATTGTATTGAAGTGTTTGTTTGAATTGTAGTTAGTAATTGATGATGACTAACTGTCAAAATCCCTCCTTACTTATACCCAAATCCCCTGGAGTGCACAGACCTTTAATCCAGATGATGTCACTGCTATCCCCGGCAATTACAGCACTGTGAGGGCCCATCACTTCCCCATTGCGTCCACTTCAAGAAGATTCAACACCCAGACCTCCAGTAAGGACCCTCCATCACAATTAATGATAACACAGACCCAAAACATAATTAGAAAATCCAGATAAAAGCGGATACCATAAAGAAAAAGGTAAAATAAGTAATCCAGAAGAGATAAAATGAAACCCAAAGCATATAAAGGAAACAAATGAAATTTAAAAGCCCCCAATAACATCCCCAAGCATCCACATTAACCCAGAAATGACCTCCCAACCCATAAATCCTTGAATATCCATCCAAGGAAGCAGATTAAGATGTCCAAACTGAGTGTATGCACCTGAAATAGATGTCTATGCTTCTGTAGGCATTGTGAATCCACTGATTACGTCCATATGACCTAAAATAAGCAGAAAAACAAAGGTTATAGGCTATTAAGAGGCTAAAACCCAATTATAGACCTAAATATACATAATATACTGCATATTTCACTGAATATGAGCTTTATGTATACATTTAAGCTTATGTATGTCAATAATTACTTAATGTCACTTATAATAAGTATATTATGACTCCATTAACACCTTAATAAGTATTATTAGGCTATGGATAAGCTATTTAAACTACTATAAGTTATATAATAGTGTAATAATTATATATATATGTATTATAATCATATATATAATTGTTTTAACCTTATTTTTAAGATATAAGCTTAATGTACTTAAGGTTATATTATTTTAAGTATAAGAAATACTCAGTCCTAGGGATATCTAGGCTGAAAGTCATCAATAAAAATACCAGCATGAGTAGGTACCTCATCCTGTAAAATCCAAGCCATTTGTGCTTGATAAACTGCTACTGAATTAGTTGCTCCTTGAGGCAACCTAGTGGGCTGAAATCTCCCCAGAGGAGTCTCAAATGTTGTGAGTGGCTGTGAATCTGTGTGAATTTCCCTTTCATCATAGCCACCCATAATATCACCCAAACCATAACACACTCTTCCAGCAAAGACTTCTACAAAGTCTTCTGCACTTGGAGGCATCCCTGCATCCTTGATAGTAACTCTATTCAGGGCTCTAAGATCATGGAACACCCTGAGTTTCCCATTCTGCTTTTTAACACATAACACTGGACTTGAGTAACTAGAAGTTGATTGTTCATACAATCCAGTCCTGACTCTTTCCCTAAAAATCTCCACAAAATCATCACATATAGCAGCAGGAATTGGAATAGGTTTGATTTGCCAAGGTTCATGACAAACCACAGGAATCAAGTAAGGTTCCCCATAAGAGTGTTTCAATACACCCATTTCCTCTTCAACAAATGCCACTGCCTTCTCCCTCAGCACAATGACATGCAACAACAACTTCTTTTCCTCCTCAGATAACTAACCATCAGGGCCAAAATTAACAAACTTCAACCTTCCCATTGTCACCCTAGCAGTTTCCTCAAAATCAGGAGGATTCATCACTAGAGGAGTACAGTACGGATCTATTGACAACAGAGGCCTCTTCAGTGGAGGATTCAATCCTACAGGCATAGGCTCATTGACAAGCCTAATCTTCTGCACCACCTTCTTATACTTTGAGGCTCTACCATCAACTTGAGGGATCTTCAGGACGTCTTCTTCACCAGACCTGGAACAAAAACCAAGGGTTTCCCGATTTCTCACATGTGTGGCCAAGGTAATGTTTTTGAAAGGTGTAGAAGAAACCCTAGTGGTGCACAATTGGGAGGACTTACTTTTACTTCCCAATCTCACCACTCCAAAGCTTTTCTGCAATCCCACATCTTCATCTTCACTTCCATCTACCAAATCTTCAAATGATGATTCATCTTCAGAATCACATTTTTTACAACTGTGCAGTTTATCCTCATGCAGGAGGCCCAAAAAAAGATCTTGCTGATCTTCCTTCTTCAAAAATTTGTGCAGTTTAACCTCTTGCTGATCTTTACAAAAATGATTTTTGTCTTCTTTCTTCATTATCTTCAGATTTTTTTCTTGATTTTCTTGAAATATCTTGAAATTTTTATTTTATTTTCTTGTGTTTTTTCCTGCCTACAAAAACAACCAGGGGTTTCCCCAATGCTCACAGACGTGGCCAAGGTAATGTTTTTGAAAGGTTTAGAAGAAACCCTAGCAGTGCGAAATTGGAAGGACTTACTTTTACTCCCCAATCTCACCACTCCAAAGCTTTTGTGCATATCTTTCAATAAAGATATGTAACCCATTTTCCTTTTATCACTTGAATTAAACTTAATTGAGAATCTTGAAAAAGAGCAAAGACTTGATAAAAAACTCGATGAAAACTTGCAAATAAGAGAAACATTAAAAAGAGAAAGTTGAAAATCCACTTGGTATATCTCCAAGGGAGCTGACCTACTACAACCTGGGATTTCCTCACCTTGGGGAGAGGTTTTAGAACTTGGGTAATCAGCCCTCATCATTCTAAAAAATACAGACTCACTCTAGAGCCTGGGCCACACTCCAAAAATCCTGAGGCAGCACCCACTTCCTTTCTCCTCCTACAACAATCCATGCATTGACACATGGAAGACAAACCAGGCCTTGTTTCCCAACCATCATCTCCAGGAGATGAAAACCTCATGTTAAGCCTTCTCTCATCTTCACCAGTCAACTCAAAACTAATCCCCAAGTAAAATTGATAGCCAATTCTTGCCTGGAAATCCATCAAGAATGGCCCGCCTAAAACTGATTTTACATTACCTTTAGAAATTTAAAAATGAGCCTTCCCAGAGGCTCAACCAACATCCAACTTAAAAAATTCAGAGGTTCCCATCAACTCTGTTACATGACCACCTATACCTCTTAAGTTCCCACCAATTCCAGTTTTGATGGGGAGACCCAAATGAGTGGCCTCAAACAAGGAAATCAGGTTAATTTGTGAACCTGAATCCACTAATGCCCAGCCTCCCTGCCATTCAGGGTGACGTTGAAATACCCTAGAGGTGCAGAAAAATGAGTTTCCAACCCCTCTCCAAACTTCTCTGCAAAATCACATATGTATTCCACTTCTCCAGAAGAAACCCTTCTCCTGGTCAACAACTTTTTCTGTCTATCAGCCAACCCAGGACTGATAGCATATAACTCTCCATAAGTGAGAGAAACCTGACCCGGTGTGGTAGCCTAAAGATTAGTATGGCACCTAAATACGTAAATGGAGTTATTAGGGTGTGCAAGAATGGGGCTATTATTTTTTATATATAAAAGGGTTTTATTTAATTTATTTGAGTTTTAAATATGAAGAAATTTGTCAAAAGCAAATGCCTAAACAAAAACAATTTATTTTACGGAGAAAACTTATTTTTACGGTCTGAAAAATTTATAAGTATCAAGTAAAGTTACTCAAGAACCTTGGGAAATTTTCCCAGAATGTTTACTATTTTTCTTATATTTTTAAATGAATTTAAAGTTTAATAGAAATATTTACGTTTTTTAGAAAATACATAACTTTGATGAATTTTCACGGGGTGATTAGAGCTGCGCAGTCTAAGAAAATTAGTTGGGATTGTAAAGGGGAAGTGGATCTATCATGTGTAATTTTTCTAGATTTTTTATTATAGTTTTAAAGGTTCTAATTGAGTCCGGAGGTCCGGACGGACTCTGTACGAGCTCTGTACGGGCTCCGGATAAGCTCTGGCTGAGCTCTGGAGGGGAAACTTAGGCACGTGACTAGGTATACTTAAGAGTCTCTCAGACTTGAAATTGGAATCATCATACATCATACAGCTTAATCTTTAACCACCATGGTCTCATTTTTTATTACTCAACAAATTAAATAAAATTGTAATACCCTTATAACTTTATATTTTATATATAACATTTTAGAAATACTACTCAACAATTTAAATCACACTTCATACAGGATATCTTTAGAAAGGTCTTCATCACTGGGACTTGATTATTGATGTATCATAAAAACTTAAATTATTATAAAAACATAAAAGTCAATCTTTTCAGATCTTTCACTGGTACACCTTAATTTTTGTAATCAGTATTTCTTTCTCAACAGCCACTTTTATTTAAATCTCAATAAGCGTTAAATATTTCAGAGTTTCATAATATTATATTACATAAGATCTAAATAGACTGGGTAGCTTAGCGATTTAGAACACCTACTTTGTTATTTTTGTTGGAAGGACGGGGTTTTCCACTAAATCCACATATCTCCTCTGGATTCTGCTTACAGCAAGGCGACTGTAAGAGTTTACCATACCATAGTTGGCGCCCAACGTGGGGTTTTGAAATCTCTAGCTTTTTCTAGGACTTTTTTAGGTCAAGGACTTTGTTATTATCCTGCAAGAGGCTTATTCTTTGGAACTCTAACCAATCATTGTTATTAGCCTGCAAGAGGCTTGTTTATTTTAACGGTTTTTAACGCTTTTCTTTACTTATTGGGATGTCTTCTGCTGTTGCTTCTGGATCATCTAACCCTCTTACTCCCTCAGTTAGAATTGTTTCTTGGGATGGCCCAAAGTTTAATGGGGAGGAGGTTAAATGGTTCATTAGCAGGTATGAAGCTGCTGCTGCTGTTGATGGTGCTTCTCATGTGGATATGGTGAAGCAAGTTAGATTTTTTATTGCTGATAGGGAGGTGGAAAATAAGGTTATTGCTATGCAGGCATTCAAGGACAAAGATTGGGTTAAGCTTTCTAAAGCTATGTTTGATAGATGGGGTGTTAGGTTTACCATGTTGGACCTCAATAAAATTGTTGGTGACTGGCAAGAAAAGGGTGGTGTTTCTTCTATGGCAGACTTCAAAAAGCTGTGTGTTCAGTTTGATGAAGTGGTTGAATATCTCATACTGGTGGACTAGTTAGTGCATGAGAACCAGGCAAAAGATTTGTTTTGGTCAGCATTCAGCATGGATATTCGTATGGACGTCTTGAAGGATCTTTTAAGAAAAGAATTGATGAAGGAACTGCCTAATGGTGAGCAGAAATTGCCGGCTTTGGAGGTTATAAAGGACAACATTCAAGCCCATCTAAAGTTATTGGAATTGGACAAATATCAAGAGTCATGCACTCAATATGTTAGCAAGGTTAGTGAAGTTTTGGCTGAGAATAATGATATCATGGTCAAAGCTCAGGAGGCTGAGAAGGCTCAAATGGGACTACCGGCTGCAAAAGTTGAGGGCAATGTAGATAATAAGATGGTCGATCACTTGGCCGATTTAACAAAACAGTTAAAAATATTTGTTCAAGAGACTCAGAAGGCCAATAAGGCCCCAATTGCTTCTTCATTGACGTCAACTTCTTATCAATCTAGAGGCTATGAACGTCGAAATTATAATGGCAATAAAAAAGGTAACTGCTTCCCAGGCAATGGGAGAAATGGTGGGAATGGTGGTAGTAGTTATAGAGGTGGCTACAATGAGCCAAAGGTGTGCTCCTATTGTAATAGGAGGGGACATAGAGAAACAGTTTGTTTTGCTCTTGATAAGGATATGGATGCTGGGCGAGTTTTATTTGATGGTAAAGTTTATAAATTTCCTGATGGTTTGTTCATCAAGCCCAGTGATGGACAGTCTCCTTCTGATTTGACAGAAGAAATTTAACGGCTGAAAGGAGAGCCATATTTGAAGAGATAAATGTTGAAGATGTTAATGCCAAGGGTGGAAAAAATGGTAATGGTAATGGTGGAAAAGCTGACAAAGGTAAAGAGAAAGAGGTCAGTAAAGCCACATTTTCTACTTCTTTTGGTGGTTTAGAGCTGGCAACGGTTGCCCAGGTGGAGGGTAGCTGTATGGCTGGCGAATACAATGTTAATGCTGCTAGAAGAGCAGCTGCTACTAAGGCAAAGAGTAGCATTCAAAGACAACTGAGGGCTAATCCTGGAAAGGCCAATAACAAAGTGAACCCTTACTCTAAGGACAAAAATTCTAGTGCTCAAACTGCCGCCAACAAATTGAACCTTTACTCTTAGGACGAATTATATAAAATGCAGAAGGGGATTGCTGATATGGGGCCCCCTAGTTATGGCAAGTTTGATTTAAATGGTGAGCCTATGCCAGAGGATGATTCCGATTCTGAGGAGGATGTACCGTTGGCGTCTCTACCCAGACCAAGTTTTAGCGGTCCCATCCAAATGGAGGGAGTAAGAAGGACTAGCGATGGATCAGGATTAGTGCAAGAAGCTGGTGATGGAGTTAGGGTTATAGAAAGTGAAGATGTTATAATGGGGGGTGAAGATGGCTTGGTTGGACCTCAAGAGGTACCCAGGGCCAAGGTTGTTAAATAAAAGGTCCAGTATGAGCGGCCAGTAGTTTCTGGTCAAGCTAATGCGATGGACGCAGTTTTGAATAGGGTGAATCAACTGCAGATTCCCTTATCTTTGGGGGAGTTATTTACGATTAGTCCGGCGCTTGCTGAAAAGCAAAAGAAGCATTTGAAGAGGCATCTGGTTTCCACTGGAGAGGTGGAATATATTTGTGAAAATGTTGAAAAGTTTGGGGAAGATGTAGATACACATTTTTCTGCTCCCCTGGGTTACCTGGTGGTAACTCTTAACGGTAAAGAAGTAAAGGCCTTGGTCAATTCAGGGTCTCAAAATAATTTAATTTCATTGGAGCAAGCGACGAGTATAGGCTTGCCAATTAAAAGTGGAACTGGGGGAAACCTCAGAGGCATCGGAGGGCATGCAACAGAGCTGATGGGTACAGCTGAGCATGTCAGGTTAGGCATTGGTGTATCTGTTGGTAAGGTTCACTTTTATGTGGCCAGAGGAGCAGTCAAAACTGTTCTTGGTGGTCCTTTTTTGATGGATTTTGAGGCCAGGATAGGGTATCAAGCTGGCATGGGGATTAGCTTGGAAATCACTGGTGAAGATATGCGGAGGTTACATATGCGGTTAGCGCCTCCTGGAGTTGAAGGTTGGGAAACACGGCCAGGAATTACTACTCTGTGCCAGTGTTGTGTTTGCACCAAGAAGCGGCATATAAAACAGACAGCTACTGGTGAATTATGTTTTTTGGAAAGGGATGAATGCCCTCATTTTTTGGGGTAGTGGGGGCTGATCACTCTAATGTTGTAATCTCTCCTCAGGATGAGATCCCGGATTGCAATAGGTCAGCTCACTTGGAGATAATTCAAGTGGATCCTCAATTATCTTCTGTTAATATTACTTTGGAGTGCAAATACGATTTGGACTTTTCTATATGTTTATTGGATTTACCCTGTTTTTCTATTAAATTTAAAAATAGTGAAAAAGGCAAAATGGGCCAAATTAGGTTGGATAAAAATTGGAAGGGTATGTTTTATGGCCTCCAGTAAGAGGTTAAACTGCAAGTATCTCCTTCTATTATGGACCTCCAGAAAGAGGGTAAACTGCAAAAATCACATCAAAACCCGATTAAAAATCTCAGTTTAATTAAAACACAAAAAAATAATTTTTGTGAAAATTCAAATCCAGTCCTCCAGCAAGAGGTTAAACTTCCAACTTTCTTTACGGGCGATTTACTGTTGGATAAGGGAAGCAAAGGTGTTGGAAAATCTGTTTATAAATTAGACGAGGGAAAGGAGAAAAGGGTGAAATTTAAAAATGAAATACAATATTTTTCTAATTTTTCTTATTCCGATTCTGACAATGAAGAAGATTAATCTGATGAAATTTTTAATGCAAAACAAAAGTAAATGTTTTACCTCAAGTTTATTTAGATGTGGAAGCAGCCAAATATAAGAAAGTGGCAAATAAAGTTTGAACTATTAATGAACCGCTATTTGCCAAATTAAATCCACCCTTGAGAAGACCAAGGTTATCAAGAGATCCTAATGAAAGTCCCTTGGTAAAGAATCCGCCTGAATTTTTTGCGACGTCAAGAATCACTTTTGAGAGATTGGGTGTTGTTAATTTTGGACCTGATGGTTGGTTGTCTGGAGAAGAGAAGAAGTTGTTGTTGGATGTGATGGTCAAGCGAGAGAAGGCCATTTCTTTTGTAGAAGAGGAGGCCATTGCTTTTGTAGAAGAGGAGAGGGGTGTGTTGAAGCATTCCTATGGGGAGCCTTACAAGATTCCTGTGGTATGTCATGAACCGTGGCAGAATAAACCGATTCCTATTCCGGCGCATTAAAAGAAGCCTATATTGAAGCTGTCAAAGAGCGGATACGCACTGGACTGTATGAGCAATCAACTTCAAGTTATTCTAGTCCGGTATTTTGTATCAAGAAACCAAATGGCAAGCTTAGAGTTGTTCATGATCTTAGGGAATTAAATAGGGTTACAATAAAGGATGCTGGGATACCGCCTAGTGCTGAGGAGTTTGTCGAAGCATTTTCAGGGAGAGTGTGTTATGGTTTGGGAGATATTATGGGTGGATATGATGAAAGAGAGTTACATCCGGACTCAAGGCCTCTCACTACATTTGATACACCACTAGGACGTTTACAGTTAACAAGATTACCTCAAGGAGCACCAAATTTGGTTGCAGTTTATCAAGCTCAGATGGCTTGGATCCTTCAAGACAAAATTCAACAATATGCATGAATCTTTATAGATGATGGAGGAATTAAGGGACCAACAACCGACTATGATAACCAGGTGTTGGAAGAGAATCCCGGGATATGCAAATTCATTTGTGAGTTTGCAATTACATTAGAAAGAATCTTGTTTCGAATTGAAGAGGCTGGTTTAACTATTTCAGGTTCAAAATTTTCATGTTGTGTGCCAGCCTTAGAAATATTAGGCCATGTGGTATGTAGAGAGGGTAGGATTATGTCCAAGAAGAAAGTTAACAAAATTCAGTCCTGGCCAAGACCCAAGAATATGACCAAAGTTAAAGGGTTTTTAGGCATTTGCGTATATGTTAGAATGTTTATTAAGGACTTTTCTTCATTGGAAGCTCCATTGAGACGGTTAACAAGAAAGGATGCAGACTGGGAGTGGGATGAAGAGTGTTAGAAGGAGTTTGTGAAGTTGAAGGAGGTTGTGGGGAAGGATTTAGTCCTGCACAAGTTTGATTATGGAAAAGATTCTGGTAGAATTTATTTAGCAGTTGATTCAAGTCAGGTTTCAGCTGGGGCGGTTTTGTCTCAGATGGATAAAGCTGGTTACATCAGGCCTGTCAGCCTAAATATCCTTAGGACTGAGTATTTCTTATGCTTAAAATAAGATAACCTTAATTAGATTAAGCTTATATCTTAAAAATAAGGTTAAAATAATAATATATATTATTTTATTATATATATATATAATTATTATTCTATTATATAATTTATAATAGTTTAAATAGCTTATCCATGGCCTAATAATACTTATTAAGGTGTTAATGGAGTCATAATATACTTATCTTAAGTGATATGAAGTAATTATTGACATACATAAGCTTATATGTATACATAAATCTCATATTCAGTGAAATATGCAGTATATTATGTATATTTAGGTATATAAGTGGGTTTTAGCCCCTTAATAGCCTATAACCTTTGTTTTTCTGCTTATTTTAGGTCATATGGACGAAATCAGTGGACTCACAACGCCTACAGAAGCATAGACACCTATAACAGGCGCATACACCCAGTTTGGACAACTAAAATTACTTCCTTGGATGGTTATTCACGGATTTATGGGTTGGAAATATGTTTTTGGGTTAATGTGGATGCTTGGGGATGTTATTGGGGGCTTGGACATTTTATTTGTTTCCTTTATATGCTTTTAGTTTCATTAAATCTCTTTTTGATCTTTTATTTTACCTGTTTCTTTATGGTATCCGCTTTTATCTGGGTTTTCTATTTATGGTATGACTCTGTGTTATTATTAATAGTGATGGAGGGTCCTTACTGGAGGTCTGGGTGTTGAAACTGCTTGAAGTGGACGCCATGGGGAGGTGATGGGCCCTCACAGTGCTGTAATTGCGGGGGATAGCAGTGACATCATCTGGATTGAAGGTCTGTGCACTCCAGTGGATTTGGGTATAAGTAAGGAGGGATTTTGACGGTTTATTATCATCATTCAATTACTACACTTCAAATAAACACTACACTACAATTATTAACATTCAGAAATATATTATAAAGCCCTTATAAATTGATATTATCTTTATAAAAGCTATAACTATATTTTATTCTTCTATTTTCCACCACTAGCACGCATTTAAATCCAAGTATTGTGAGTTTAATTTGAGTATAACTATTCTATTAGTCTTCCCCTGAGGTTTAATCACTAAATCATTTATTAATAAGTAGTAGGACCATAAAATAACACTGTTATATCATACTTATATACTAGACTGTACTGACAATTGGGGGTCTTTCCTTATATTTTACTTATTATTTAGTATAAGCCTTGGGACGTGATTTTTACCTTAGTACAACTCAAAATTAACCAAATATTTGGGTTTGCTGCATATTAGTGGGTCATCATAACTCATTGATTGCGGAAAAGAATCCTTATAATAATTGTACTAATTTTTTATCATAAAAATTAGATATTTACAGTAGTAACTGTACCCAATATAAACCCAATTTCACTTGGTATTTGGACACCAATATAACACCCAATAAAATTGGTATTTGGCTAAAGCTTGGTAAGCTAATTATTCACCCTTATAGAGGTCTAGTTAAACTTATTATTATATTTTTAACAGATTTTTTCGAATTTTTCTTATATTTTATTTAAATAAATAAAGATATAAATTCAGGGTAAGCTCCATTACTTTTTTATTAGTAATATAATTACTAATATCTTTGGTCTACTAATTCCACAGAGTTTTTTCCTTTTGTAGACGTAAAATATTGTTATTCTGAACAATATGAGTGCTCCTCAGGATAGTGTAAGTGAACAGCCTGCTTATAATACCAGGTCTAAAGCTAATAAAAACTTTCCAGGACATCACCATGGAGGGACAACAGTACCCCCAGCCAGAAAGCATGAGTATAGAGGAAAAGGACGCCCTCTTAAAAAAGATAACTATCAAAAAGACGTCTCCTCCTCTTCAGGATCAACTGTCCCACCTGGCCAAACAGGTTCTGAAGCTAGAGGAATCAAAATCTCTCATGTTCAAAGAAGTAGAGCAGTTGCAAAACAATTGCAAGGTAGGATTTCAGCAGATGAATCAGGCAATGGCAGAATTAAAGGGAGGCCAGCCCAGTCAATCAAATCAGCAACCCCCTACCCAAGGAGGGTCCACTCACTCCCAGGAGAAAATCCTGGTAGACAAATGGAAATGGGACTGGTTTCACCAACAGTGGACAAGCCACAGTTGCAACAGGGATCCACCCCCTCATCTGACTTCCTCAGCTCACCCTTACAAGGGAAAAAAGCGCCAAAAATCATGACTGGCAACCATCCCTTGGTAAGTAACTTACCCTCTCAGATTAGACATAATACTGATAATTAAAATATAGGTAATTCTATTGATGTTAAATCTGTACAAAAAATAGAGGAGGATTTAAGAAATTTAGGTTTTAGAGTAGATACACCTGACTTGTCTTTTGTCCATAATAACAGTACTATATACAATGATAATACAGTTAATCCTCAGTTGCAACCACCTACTAGTGAGATGAGAAGTTCACAGGAGAGTGAGAGAATTGAAAAGGAGGACATGGAATATTTTAACAATAATCCAACTGTCCATAGAATTGTTTCAGCATTATGGAATAGAATGACTGATTGTGAGGAACAGACAGTTAAGCTCACTAGTGATACAATTTCATCCTTAAGATTGAACATTTCTCAATTAGCAACACGTAATAAAGAATTAGAGAAAGAACATTTGTCTCTAACTCTTAAATATGATTCATTGAGTAATAAATATAATGACCTTTCAAACAAATTTTGTGAGTTAGAAAAATTATATGAAACACACTTATTAAAAACTGAATCAAGAACAAAGTTATCTTTTGCACAGACAAATCAAAGTGTCTCTGAGCTGCTACAAAGATTAACTAAAGTTGAGATTGAAACTGCCAATCTACTAATGAACCAGGATAATCATAAGTATAATCAATATAATAATAATCCTTTCATTGGCAAAAGTGAATCTCATTCCTTCCCTGTACCACCACAATTAAAACCATCTGGTGGTAGTGTCAAATCTGAAAATGTAAGTCACAAATCCGTGCAGGAAGAAATACAAGACCATTTATCAAAAGTAAATGAGTTATTGAATTTACCTAAGATTAGTGAGATAAAATCCAATCAGAAGAACTGGCCTAAGATAGATCAGTACCCAACTTATGATGGGGAAGCCAGCTCTGATTGGCAACATTTTATTCAAAGAATTGACAACTTGAAATTCTCATATAAGTTACCAGATGAAGAGTTAACATCAAAATTGATTTCTTTATTTAAGGATGTTGCTTTATTATGGTTTGAAGCTGTCTTAAGTGAGGGTAGAGACTACTCTTGGGCTGAATGGAAACAACTTATTGAAAAACAATTTGGAGGTTCTAAATTCAGGCTTACTCAGCAGAGACTGTATGAGAAGACTAGGTATAATCCGTTGAATGGTGACAAACCTATGGTATTTTTAATGAATTTAAACAAAATATTAAAAGCCATTGAGCCTCATATGGATTTTAACTTATGGAAAGATAAGATAATATACAAATTACCTATATCTGTCAGAGACATTGTTGTAGCTAGAACATTGAATGTTACTGAATATTCTGACTTTATTAATATTTGCAATGAAATATTATTAAACCATAAGTATGAATCAAGGTATTCCACTTATAAACAAAATGTTGAACCTGTAAAATCTCAGAATTCAAAAACACTTCAGGAGAAGCAGAAAAAACCTACTGCACCTGTAGTACCTAAAAAGTATGAAACAAATACTTGTTATAAGTGTAACAAACCTTGGGTAAAAGGTCACAAATGTGAGAAAAACATAAATATTGTTGAAAATCAACGTGAATCTGAAACTGAAACTGAAAAAAGTAAAGAATCAAGTGATTATGACAGCAATATCTCATATAGTGATAAAAATGAAGTCTGTATGTTGGAAGATGATTTGTCCATCTTTGAAAATCTAATATTAAATATGGACTCAAATGAATCTTTAATGAATTTTGAGGATGCTGAAATCATTAAGGATATACAAGCTGATAACTTTAAAATGACACCTATCACGGTTCCAGCTATCATTTCTGGTGAAAATGTTAATATAGTATTGGACACAGGAGCTGCTGGTTCAGTTGTTTCCACTAATACATTACAGAAGATTGATAGTGAATATAAGTTTAAGCTTGAACCACTTCAGAATAAAAATTGGAGAGGTTTTGGATCAGTACTACACCCCATTGGTAAATACAAAGCTGCTGTTTTCTTTAAACACCAACATGGTTATGTAAGGGTAACTTGTGACTTTGTAGTAATGGATAATACAAATTGTAGTAACTGTTTTATCATTAGAAATGATATTCTGACTAAATTTGGTGTAAAATTAGACCCTGCTAATAATAATTTTACAATTGGCATGAATGGTAAAAGGAAATTTAAAATAAATTCTTTTAACACAGTCTTACACATTGAGTCAGTAACAAATTCCCCGTCTAAAGGGAGAGAATCCAATGAGATGGAACTTCTGGAAACAGAAATTTCAAAAGCATCATTTGGCACTCAGATAAGTAAAACTGAGAAAGATAATATTTTGGAATTAATTAAAGCTTTTCCAATGGCTTTTGCACATGGTACAAATGAACTTGGCCTTTTAAAAGATCATGAAATGAAAATTAGTTTAACCTGTGACATGGATAATATTCCTGCTAGTCTTAAAAAGAAACCATATCCTGCTTCACCAATGAAGAGGAAAGACATAGAGGATAATATTAAGATGTTATTAAAGATGAACATTCTTGAGAAGGTTGAAACTACACCAAAATATTGTGTAATATCACCAGTGCTGATTTCTTATGAACAAGATAAAGCAAGACTGTGCGGTGATTATAGAGCATTAAATACATTTACAGTAGATGATATTTATCCCTTGCCAAGGATTGCCTCTATACATGCTACCCTCAAAGGTGCTAAATATATAAGTTGCCTAGATGGAAATAAAGGGTACCATCAAATTCCTGTTGAAAAGAATTCACAGAACTTTTTGTTGATAACAACACACATGGGAATTTATAAGTATGTCAGAATGCCATTTGGACCAAAGAATGCTCCTTCAGTATTTCAGAAGTTAATGGATATAACATTCCATAATGAAATGATTGAGGGATGGTTAATGGTATACATTGATGACATCATAGTGTTCTCTAAAACTTTTGATGAACACTTAATCCATTTAAGGAAAGTATTTCAGAAAATGGATGAAATAAAAATGACCCTTGCATTGAAAAAATGTAAATTTGGGTTTGAATCTTTAAAAGTGCTTGGTCATATTGTATCTGGCTTACAAATATGTGTAGACCAAAATAAAGTGGCTGCAATAAAAAATATTGGCATTCCCCAAAATGTAAAGGATGTACAATCTTTTCTTGGAATGTGTGGTTATTATAGACAATATATAAAAAACTACCAATCAATTGCTGCACCACTGACCACACTAATAAAGAAATCAGAAGCTTTCATTTGGAATAATGAAAGACAACAATCTTTTAACAAGTTGAAAGAATGTTTAATGACAGCTCCTATCTTGGGATTACCAGATTTCCAATTACCTTTTGTATTATATACAGATGCAAGTTTTATTGGACTAGGTGCTGCTTTGCATCAAAAACAACTTATTGAAGGTAAAATGTCAGAAGTAGTAATCTGCTATATTTCACGTACTCTGAGAAGTGGTGAATTAAAATATGGTGCTACTCAACTTGAATGTTTGGCAGTAGTATGGGCTCTTGAAAAGCTACATTATTACCTTGAAGACCAAAAATTTGAGTTAATAACTGACTGTAGTGCAGTTAAGTCACTCTTAAACATGAAAACTCCTAATAGACACATGTTTAGATGGCAATTAGCTGTACAAGAATACAGAGGACGGATGACTATTACACATAGAGCAGGAACCTTGCACTCTAATGTAGATCTGTTATCTAGAGTACCTCTGCCTAATAATGATGATAATCCTGCTTATGTTCCTGAATCAGAGATTATTAACATTTATGGCATTTATATTGTAGATCTTGAGGATGAATTTATGCAATCAATTCTTGTTAATTATAATTCAGATCCTGACTTAAGTAAATTAACTACAATATTAAATGATCCATCTAATGCTTCAATGAATGTTTTAATAAAAACATTACCAGATAAGTATAAAGAGGCATTAGAGAAAGGAAAATTTTCCATTGAGGATGGTTTTATATATTACAGGAAAAAATTAAGTAATGTAATTGTAATTCCCCCTTCAATGAAGGAGTTAATGTTAAGTATATGTCATGATGATATATTAGCAGGTCATTTTGACTACCATAAAACATTAACCAGAGTAAAAAACACAGCTTGGTGGATTAACATGTCTGAGGATGTTCAGAAATATGTTGAAACATGTGATTCTTGTCAAAAATCTAAAAGATTAACAGGAAAAAGAGCTGGTTTATTACAACAAATTGAGCAACCAAAAGCTCCATGGGAAATCATTAACATGGACTTTGTAACAGGTTTGCCAATAGCAGGGCATAAGAGTTATAACTCCTGCTGGGTAATTGTAGATAGATTTACAAAGATGTGTAAATTTATTCCTACCCACAAAGAGGTTTCTGCAAAGGACTTAGCTTTTTTATGGTGGACACAAATGTTAAATACAGCAGGTTTCCCCAAAGCAATAGTTTCTGACAGAGATCCTAAATTTACTTCTGAGTTCTGGACGTCACTTATGGATGTTTCAGGGTGTCAATTAAAACTTTCTACAGCACACCATCCACAAACTGATGGGCTAGCAGAAAGAATGATACAAACCTTAGAAGATATGATAAGAAGATACTGTGCTTTTGGTCTTAATTTTAAAGACAATGACAAATTCACGCATGATTGGGTAACCCTTATCCCAGGTTTAGAATTTGCATATAATAGTACAGTACATTCTGTCACTGGCAAAAAGCCATTTGAGTTATGGTTGGGTTATGTACCTAATACCCCTGCTAAAACTCTTAATAAGTTACCTAGATTGGATATTCATCCAGGTACTAAATCTTTTCTTCAAATGCAGGAATTATGCAGAAAACATGCTCAAGAATGTATAAATAAGGCTTTTGAGTATGAAAAGAAAAGATGGGATAAAGCCCATAAAGAACAAATGTTCAAAGAGGGTGATGAAGTCCTTATTTCAACGCTACATTTCAATTTAAATGGTAATGTTAAATTGAAAGATCCATTCATTGGACCATTTGTAGTTAAAAAGATGGTTGGTAATAATGCTGTTGAGGTTATTCTATATGCACCTTATGATAGAAAACATCCAGTATTTCCTATTTCTCTTATAAAATTATACCATTCTAATGATACTGCTCTCTTTCCAAGAAGATCAGGAAGGCATAAACAGCAACCTGAAGAAATAGTGGAAAAAGCAGAAATTGAAAAGATACTTAAAAAGAGACACCTTACAAAAGAAAAGGGAGTTGAGTATCTACTAAGATTTAAAAATAAATCAAGTGAATATGACCAGTGGATTCCAGAAAATGAAATCTCTGATCTTAAAAATCTCTTGAAAAAATTTAAATCTAAATAATACTGTTCATTCAGTATATGTATTATAAAATTATTTTTATTTTTTATTTCATTCCTTAAGATTAATTAAAATGTCTTAACATTTTTTTTATTGTTTTTTTTTGGAGTGAGGGAGTGTCAGCCTAAATATCCTTAGGACTGAGTATTTCTTATGCTTAAAATAAGATAACCTTAATTAGATTAAGCTTATATCTTAAAAATAAGGTTAAAATAATAATATATATTATTTTATTATATATATATATAATTATTATTCTATTATATAATTTATAATAGTTTAAATAGCTTATCCATGGCCTAATAATACTTATTAAGGTGTTAATGGAGTCATAATATACTTATCTTAAGTGATATGAAGTAATTATTGACATACATAAGCTTATATGTATACATAAATCTCATATTCAGTGAAATATGCAGTATATTATGTATATTTAGGTATATAAGTGGGTTTTAGCCCCTTAATAGCCTATAACCTTTGTTTTTCTGCTTATTTTAGGTCATATGGACGAAATCAGTGGACTCACAACGCCTACAGAAGCATAGACACCTATAACAGGCGCATACACCCAGTTTGGACAACTAAAATTACTTCCTTGGATGGTTATTCACGGATTTATGGGTTGGAAATATGTTTTTGGGTTAATGTGGATGCTTGGGGATGTTATTGGGGGCTTGGACATTTTATTTGTTTCCTTTATATGCTTTTAGTTTCATTAAATCTCTTTTTGATCTTTTATTTTACCTGTTTCTTTATGGTATCCGCTTTTATCTGGGTTTTCTATTTATGGTATGACTCTGTGTTATTATTAATAGTGATGGAGGGTCCTTACTGGAGGTCTGGGTGTTGAAACTGCTTGAAGTGGACGCCATGGGGAGGTGATGGGCCCTCACAGTGCTGTAATTGCGGGGGATAGCAGTGACATCATCTGGATTGAAGGTCTGTGCACTCCAGTGGATTTGGGTATAAGTAAGGAGGGATTTTGACGGTTTATTATCATCATTCAATTACTACACTTCAAATAAACACTACACTACAATTATTAACATTCAGAAATATATTATAAAGCCCTTATAAATTGATATTATCTTTATAAAAGCTATAACTATATTTTATTCTTCTATTTTCCACCACTAGCACGCATTTAAATCCAAGTATTGTGAGTTTAATTTGAGTATAACTATTCTATTAGTCTTCCCCTGAGGTTTAATCACTAAATCATTTATTAATAAGTAGTAGGACCATAAAATAACACTGTTATATCATACTTATATACTAGACTGTACTGACAAGGCCAGTTAGGTATGAATCTGTAGTATTTACTGAGGTCAAATCAAGATATTCTCAACCAAAATTGGAATTATGTGGTGTGGCAAAAATACTGAAGAAACTTCAGCATATTTTGTGGGGGAAACATTTTGAGTTGCAAGTGGATGCGAAATCGTTAATCCAGATGATTAATTCACCAAGTTTACCGAACGCACCCATGACAAGATGGGTAGCTTTTATTCAACATTTTTTGTTTGATTTAGTTCGTAAGCCTGGCAAGACTTTTACTATTCCAGATGGTTAATCAAGGAGACCGCCCACTGAAGAAGATTCAGACTCAGAAGAGTTCGATGAAGATATACCTATTATCAAAGCCAGCACTAAAGGAGCTGAAGACTTTCCATACCTCCCCCATGAGGTTAAACTGGAAGGATTATTGTCTTTAGATTATGGTGATGATGACCTCCACCAAGAGGATAAACTGGAAAATAGTTTTTATGTTAATAAAGGTGTTGGAAAAGGTGTAGATAAATTCAGTAGAAAGGAGGTAGAAGAAGATTTGTTGTATGTAGAGGAAGATGGATTAGTAGTGTGGGATAGTAGTAAGTTAATAATGGTGTATAATTTGGAGAATTAGAGAATTTAAATAAAAAGTTGGATAAAGAGAAAGAGGTATTTTCAAATACAATTTACAAAGGATCCATAGGTTCAGAAGAAAAACGTTGACATAGCTTGATAAAAGATTTATTTAGGGGTCAAAAATTATTGGCTCATTCATGTGCAGGTGAAATTGGTGATAGAGAAGTCCCTATTGATGTTATATTAATTGATTTTCAAGATGAAGTCTGGGGTCAGACTGGTTTTTATTTTTTGTTAGTCAAATATTTGTTGACTTTAGAGAGGCCAGAAGATTGTGAAGACAATGAATGGGTGGCTATCAAGAGGAAGTCATCTACGTTTTACCTATCTGGTCGACGTTTAATGAGGAGAAGGTATCCAAATCCTCAAGTAGTTATAACTTAACAGAAGGGGCAAGAATTAGTTTTGAAATTACTGCATGAAGATCTCGGGCATAGAGGCGTTGGAGAAATGTTTAGAAGAATTTCTGATCAATTTTGGTGGCCTGGAATGAAGATGGCTGTTAAACAGTGGGTTCAGTCATGCGAAGAATGTCAAAGACAAAGTTATTTAAGGCCAAAAGAACCTGGATGCTCGACTGGTAAATAAACGCTCTTTGGGAGAGTTAGTTTAGATGCCGTTCATATAAAAGAGGGACGGTATAAATATTTAATTGTGGCCAGAGATGATTTATCTGGTTGGGTAGAGGCAGCACCTCTTATTAATTTAACTGCCAAAAATGTGGCAGAATTTTTGTTGAAAAATTGGGTATATAGGTATGGGGTAATGAAGTTGGTGACGGTAGATGGAGGTCCTGAATTTGGGACAGAGTTTAAAGAGGCCGTATTGAAAGTTGGATCAAAGGTTAGGGTAGCAACCCCATATTATCCTGAAGCTGAAGGCATGTTTGAAAGAGGGCATCAAGTTATTAAGGATGCTTTAGTTAATATGTGTGGGACAAGTGCCAAAAAGTGGAGGCACTATTTACCTTTAGTTTTATTTGCTGATTGAATCACTGCCAAAAGGAAAACCGGATTTTCACCTTATGAAATTGTTTTTGGAAAGAAAGAAGCTTTACCAGTTGATTTAGAAGCTGAATCATATCTTGGAGTTGACTGGGACACGGTCAAAACTACTGAAGAATTATTGTGTGCAAGAATGATGTAGCTAGAAAAGAAAGAAGAATATTTAGAAAAGGCATATTGGCGGATGATGAAGATCTGAAATCAATCAGTTAGATATTGGGATGAGCGGTTGACACATCGATTAAGGAAACCTTTGAACCCAGGTGATATGGTCTTGGTGTATAATAGGAGTTTGGAAAGTCAGTGGGGAAAGATGTTTGCAGATAGGTGGAATGGACCGTATAAAATCAAGGAGCAAGTTTCCGGCGGTTCATATGTGTTAGAAGTATTGGATGGAGTTGAATTGAAGAAGAGGGTAGTGGCCAATCAAGTGAAACAGTTCTATCCTAGAGGCACCAGGAGTGCCAAAGTCTTCCTCCGCAATGAGGATAAACTATGATATCAACAAAATTTTATGTATTCCTCCGCAATGAGGATAAACTATAATAACAATAAAATTTTATGGATCCCTCCGCAATGAGGATAAACTATGATGTTTATAAAAATCTTATCAAACTCTGCAACGAGGATAAACTATCTTCTTTTTATCAAAATACTTTACTGTTGTTACACTGCATAGGGGCAACAAAACTGTGATGAAACTTAACGAAATGCAAGAAAACCTTCTTTGAAATTTTCAAAATTTAAAATTCTTAAAATATGGGTGAAGATAGTGTTGGAAAATTATAAAAATTTATTGGAAGAAGTGTTCACAGGGGAACCTTCTTAATTTAATATTGGCAAGTGTGGGGGTAATTGATGGGCTGGCTGCTCTATACACAATTACCCCATAATGTTCGTTTCCAAAATTCTCCCTGTTTCTAGTTGAATCCTGGCTTTGTCTTTTAATTATAGGGATTCCACTAAGACTATAAACTGGAACAAATCAAGAGACACCACTCTCAACGCTGGATTCAAGATTTTTTTTTATTTTTTATTTTGATTTTTATGTTAGATTGTGATTTCTTTCCTTTAAATATATATTATGAATTTTTGCAAAGGTGATTCTCACTGGTGGTCTCTAATCATTTTTATAAATTGGAGGGAGCCCACCCAGTGATCATCATTATAAAATTATCTTCTAAAAACTTTCATTTATTTTCTTTTCTTTTCAATTTCTCAAAATTGTGTAACCACATCAAGTTGCACTTGGATTTGGGTATGAAGTCGAGGGTACGGCTCATCAAATGGCCAGGAGGCATCTTTTAAAATTTTATTTTGAAATTTTTTTATTATTATTACTTTTTTTATCTTTCTTTTCACATTCCTTTATCTTTCTTCAAAAATTAAATTTTAACTTTTATTTCAAAACTATCTTTTCTAAAATCTTTTATTTTAAATTAAAAAACAAAATTAAAAATAAAAATAACTAAAAATAAATAAATAAAATTAAAAAAAATAAAAAAATAAAATTAAAAAAAATAAAATTAAAAAAAAATTAAATAAATAATAAAAATAAATAAAAATAAAATAAAATAATAAATTAAAAAAATTAATTAATTAAATCAAAATTATTATTATATTTCTTAGTTTATTTTTCAGTCTTCATTCTTTTTAGTTTATTCATTTAGTTTAGACAGGAAACAGGGTCTAGGGGAACTCAATACCTATGGGATCTTACTTCAAGACATCTGTTAGTCCTACAAGACTTTAAACTGGCTACTGTTCAAGACGTTCTTGAAGGTTTTTTATACGTATTTTGGATCTGTTAGTCCTCCAAGACTTTAAACTGGCTAATTTTCAAGACTGTCATTAAAGATTTTATATTGGAGCTGTTAGTCCTTCAAGACTTTAAACTGAATTTCAAGGATGTTCAAGATTTTATGGATATTTTTGGGAGATGGATTTTTTTATTTTTAATTTTATCAATCAAATGTTAGGTCCCCCAAGACCTTAAACTGGAGTGTTATCAAATGTTAGGTCCACCAAGACCTTAAACTGGACTATTATCAAGTTGTTGGGTCCACTGTGACCTTAAACTGGATTTCTTATCGATCAAATGTTTGGTCTACCATGACTTTAAACTGGTAGTTCATTCATTGTTTTAGTCCACTATGACTTTAAACTGAAAAATTAATATCTGTAGGAAAATTCAACATTCATTGGTCCACTATGACCTTATACTGGATTACTTGTCGATCAAATGTTTGGTCCACTATGACATTAAACTGGATTATCAAGTTTATTCAATCTTTGGTCAAGCCTAGGCCTTACTTAGGAATATTTTAAGTTATTTATGCACTTAAACAATCTTTGGTCCACCAAGACCATAAACTGGCAATCAATTATATGTTTGGTCTACCAAGACTTTAAACTGGAATGTCAATCTTGTTTGGATAACTCAATTCAATCTTTTAGTTTATCACTGTCCACTAAGACTCTAAACTGGTTATTCAATTATTTCTGGAATTGGGTGCTGATAAGCTTTAGGAGGTTAAAATTTTATGTGGTGATGATGCTAAGGAAAGCATAATGGTTAATTAGGTAAAATTTGTGGCGCTTTAACATGGTCTAAAGTTAATATTATTATTGGAAGCCTGGAAAAAGTATTTTATAGGTTTCTATTTAGCAATAGTTGAGATTGTGATGAAGGAATCAGAAGTTAGGATGGTAGTTGGATTTTAGAGAATGATTTTTAGTGCCTCAGTGTTAGGCCATTTTTGGTGTGAAGCTTGGAGGACCTTATGGCGAGATTGGAGTCATAGAATTCGGCTCAGTGGGGGGCCCTATGAGGTTGGAATCAGGAGTATTTGGCTCATAGGAAGATCCACTCTCTCAATGCTGTGACAAGAAGGAAGACTGGTATATGGGAGTCTGAAGGGATTCAATCCTTGCTCTCAGTAGTGGAATCATCACAAGAATTATATTATTTATTATTTTATGTTATGTTAAGCCAGAGAAGAAAGAAAACAACATTTATTTTAAAGTTAAAGAAGACCAAGCTAAAACAAAATTTTATCAAGTTATACTGTTAGAAAAGATAATTTCTTTGAAATTGTTCAACATCATTATCAAAGATTTGCATTAAAATTCTTCTTTTCATGAGGTCTTCATGGTCATTAACTGGAGTTTCTTGAAAATAGGCCAGCATTTTTCGTTTTAACTCATTTGTTAAGTCAAGAAAAAGATAGCAATGAAAATTTGGATAATGATTAATATAGTCCGTCTTCACTTTGCCAACGTCATCAGTGTTGGTTATTTCGACAGCTAGAAGTTCAAATATGTTATTAAGTTATAGTTTTAGTCAATTTTGATTAAAAAATTTTTTTTAGTAAGATAATAGGGTCTTACATTTAGAGCCAGGAAACATAGTCTCAGCAAAGTTGGTTGGGGGCACTGGCGTTATAGGATTAGGATCTTGTGAAGGAAAAATTAGGCCGGGATCCGCTGATGAAGATTGAACTTTTGATGTTGAAGCTGTTTTTGATCTTATTCTTTTTAAGAAGACAGGAATTTTTGATTGCTTTTTAGAAGTTGTGGGATCAGGGAGAGCTGCTGGTCCTAAATATACGTTTGTTTTAGAAGGAAATATTGGCCGGTTACATTTGACTTTTTTCACACGGCATAAGTCGCAAGCGGTCCTGCCAGGAAGATTAGGGTTGGAAATTAAACAAGGTTCCTGGTAGTGAGCGCAGAGTTCACATGGAGCAACAAGTTCTTTGAAAGACATATTGATGAAGATAAATTTTAAATTTGATTAAAGAAGATGGTGGTTGAAGGTTAAAGATGAATATTGTGTTCAATCACTTATGCAAAGTTTTAAGAATGGGGACATTCTCAATTGGAGGGGGGATGTGGTAGCCTAAAGATTAGTATGGCACCTAAATACGTAAATGGAGTTATTACTGTGTGCAAGATTGGCACTATTATTTTATATATATAAAAGGGTTTTATTTAATTTATTTGAGTTTTAAATATGAAGAAATTGGTCAAAAGCAAATGCCTACACGAAAACAATTTATTTTATGGAGAAAACTTATTTTTACGGTCTGAAAAAATTATAAGTATCAAGTTGAGTCACTCAAGAACCTTGGGAAATTTTCCCAGAATGTTTACTATTTTTCTTATATTTTTAAATGAATTTTAAAGTTTTATAGAAATATTTACGTTTTTTAGAAAATACTTAACTTTGATGAATTTTCATGAGGTGATTAGAGCTACGCAGGCTAAGAAAATTAGTTGGGAATGTAAAGGGGAAGTGGCTCTATCATGTGTAATTTTTCTAGATTTTTTATTATAGTTTTAAAGGTTCTAATTGAGTCCAGAGGTCCGGACGGACTCTGTACAAGCTCCGTACGGGCTCCGGATAAGCTCTGGCTGAGCTCTGGAGGGGAAACTTAGGCACGTGACTAGGTATACTTAAGAGTCTCTCAGACTTGAAATTGGAATCATCATACATCATACAGCTTAATCATTAACGACCACGGTCTCATTTTTTATTACTCAACAAATTAAATAAAATTGTAATACCCTTATAACTTTATATTTTATATATAACATTTTAGAAATACTACTCAAAAATTTAAATCACACTTCATACAGGATATCTTAAGAAAGGTCTTCATCACTGGGACTTGATTATTGCTGTCTCATAAAAATTTAAATTATTATAAAAACATAAAAGTCAATCTTTTCAGATCTTTCACTGGTACACCTTAATTTTTGTAATCAGTATTTCTTTCTCAACAGCCACTTTTATTTAAATCTCAATAAGCGTTAAATATTTCAGAGTTTCATAATATTATATTACATCAGATCTAAATAGACTGGGTAGCTTAGCAATTTAGAACACCTACTTTGTTATTTTTGTTGGAAGGACGGGGTTTTCCACTAAATCCACATATCTCCTCTGGATTCTTCTTACAGCAAGGCGACTGTAAGTGTCAGTATAGTCTAGTATATAAGTATGATATAATAGTGTTTATTTATGGTCCTACATCTTATTGATAAATGATTTAGTGATTAAACCTCAGGGGAAGACTAATAGAATAGCTATACTCAAATAAAACTCACAATACTTGGATTTTAATGCGTGCTTAGTGGTGGAAAATAGATGTATAAAATATAGTTATAGCTTTATATAAAGATAAAATCAATTTATATTGGCTTTAAAATATATTTCTAAAGGTTAATAATTGTATAATAGTGTTTGTTGGAGTTGTAGTAATTGAATGATGATAAATAACCGTCAAAATCCCTCCTTACTTATACCCAAATCCACTGGAGTGCACAGACTTTCAATCCAGATGATGTCACTTCTATCCCCAGCAATTACAGCACTGTGAGGGCCCATCACCTCCCCATAGCTTCCACTTCAAGCAGGTTCAACACCCAGACCTCCAGTAAGGACCCTACATCACTATTAATAATAACACTGACCCATACCATAAATTGAAAATCCAGATAAAAGCGGATACCATAAAGAAACAGGTAAAATAAATAATCAAAAAGAGATTTAATGAAACTAAAAGCATATAAAGGAAACAAATAAAATGTCCAAGCCCCCAATAACATCCCCAAGCATCCGTATTAACCCAGAAACATCCTTCCAACCCATAAATCCATGAATAACCATCCAAGGAAGTAATTTCAGTTGTCCAAACTGGGTGTATGCGCCTGATATAGGTGTCTATGCTTCTGGAGGCGTTGTGAGTCCACTGATTTCGTCCATATGACCTAAAATAAGCAGAAAAACAAAGGTTATAGGCTATTAAGGGGCTAAAACCCACTTATATACCTAAATATACATAATATACTGCATATTTCACTGAATATGAGATTTATGTATACATATAAGCTTATGTATGTCAATAATTACTTCATATCACTTAAGATTAGTATATTATGACTCCATTAACACCTTAATAAATATTATTAGGCCATGGATTAGCTATTTAAACTATTATAAGTTATATAATAGAATAATAATTTTATATATATATAATAAAATAATATATATTATTATTTTAACCTTATTTTTAAGATATAAGCTTAATCTACTTAAGGTTATCTTATTTTAAGTATAAGAATTACTCAGTCCTAAGGATATTTAGGCTGACAGTAAGAGTTTACCATACCACACCGGATTCATCCTATCAATAACAGAGTACATAACATTTGATTGGCCAGAGACTACTGGCCTCTCAAAGTGAGCCCTTGGCTTCACTACCTTGGTCGTAGAATTTTCCTTAGGACCAAAACCACCAACAGATTTCCCATCTACAGGAATCAACCCAGATCCCTCACCAGAACCTCTGAGTCCAGAAGGCCTTGGCAATGAAGCCAATGGAACCTCCTCCTCAGAGTCAGAGTCCACATCCATGGGCATTGGCTCACCATTAAGGTCCAATGCTCTACAACTAGGGGGGTCCATATTTGCAGTCCCCTTCTGAATTTTATACAGCTCTTCTTTGCTTTACTTCTTCCTAGATGCACCCAGCTTAGGATCCGCCTTTGATGCCTTAGGCTTTGGAGGGGCCTGAGAACTGCTCTTAGGCCTTCCAACCTTGCCTGCCTCTACATCATATACACCAGCTAAGCACTCACCACTTGACTGTCCTCCGCAAGAATACAAATCTAATCCACCAAAGGAAGTAGAAAAGGAAAATTTATTCACTTCCTTCCATTTCCCCTTTCGGCCTTCATCTTCCTTAGTAGAGGAATTCCCCTGATAAGGAATATCCTCAAATCTTGGCCTCCACTGATTGAGACCAGCCCTTCTCCTGACCATGTCCACAGGAGCCTTCCCCTAACTGGGCTTGACAAAATGACCATCAGGGAACTTGAATACCCTTCCATCAAATTCTACTTTGCCCTCTGACACATCTCTGTTCAGGGCCCAAAAGTCATTGGACTTACGTCCTCTCCTTCCGCAATAAGAGCGAACACAAGGATCACTCCTACCAGCCCGCCTATCGAATTCCCTGGGCTGCAGAGGCGCCTTATTGGCCTTCTTTACTTCCTGCACAAAAATATGGAGCTGTTTTGTCAGATCAGCCAACTGTTCCACCACTGGATCCCTCTCCTGTTTGGGAACCTTTACCATATTCTTCTCTTCAGCCAAAGCATCACTGACTCTGCTGACATATTTGACGCACCCTTCTTGATAGGTGTCCACCGCCAATAGCTTCAGATGGGCCTCCACCTCCTCCTTCACCTTATCCAAGGAAGGCAGCTTTAGATCCCCATTAGAGAGAGTCTTCATCAAGTCTTTCCTTGATAACTCTTTTAACACATCCATCCTGAAATCTCTAGCCAGGGCAGACCAAAAAACATCTTTGGCAGCCTTTTCATGTGCCAGCTCCTCCACTTCCACCAAGTATTCCACCACAGGATCAAACTGTAGCAGAAACTTCCTGTAACTGTGTAAGTTACCAACACCACCATAAGACTGCCACTCACTAACAACCTTATTCAGATCCACCATAGTGAACCTGACACCCTGTCTATCAACCATTTCCCTACACAATAACCTCCAGTCTCTCTTCTTGTAGCCAGACATGGCTACAACCTCCTTCTCCACAGCCCTATCTCCAATGAAGAAGATGAGTTGCTTTAACATATCCAGGTGGGAAGCACCATCAACGCCAGCAGCAGTTTTGTACTTCTCTAGAAACCACTTAAAATCATCACCATTAAACTTGGTACCATCCCAATTTTTGATCCTAACACATTCCATAACCGTCACAGCAGGCGGACCTTCCCCCCCACTGAAAGTCACCACAGGAATTGAATATCCAGAAGCCATTCTTCCAGACAAGAACACCAAAAAGAGCCAATCAAAGGCAACAAAGAATCCAAAGAACTAACAGATCTGTACCCCACGTTGGGCACCAGAAATGTAGACAATCCTATAGTGCTAGCTATAGGCCTTGACCAAGGGATTGTAGTAAAACTAGAAGAAAAACCCCTGTCCCTTTAGAAAAATAGAGTGAGATTTACCTGTTACAGTAAATTGGTTCCTGCTACCACAAAAACCCTTTTCCAAATATACTTAAATGCTTAATCAGGCAAGAAAGTAGTCTCCAGACAGACTACCAAACCAAAGAACTGAAATTCAGACTAATGTCCACACCAGAGAAAGAAATGATACTTGATGTAGGTTGCAAATCCACACCAGAGACAGAAATGATACTTGCTATAGCTTGCAAGACTATAATAGAGAAAACAGCTGCTAAGTAAAGTTAAATGAAGAACTTACTTGCAACAAAACACAGCCAAATTGTGGCCAAAAATAGTGAAAACTGAGTGAGGAACAAGGATATCACCGCCAGATGGTTGAATGATAATTAAAGTTTCCCCAAACTTTCTTTTTCACTATATACACACAGACTACTAATAAAGAGCCCATGCACACCTGCAAATCCGGTGTTCCTGACCACCAAATTGCATAAAACCTCCCTAGAAGCGCTTCCAGCCCTCTAGCGTTGAGGCGGGTGGTCTGCCTGGCACTGGGAAGCACGCCTGAGGCGGCCTGACCACCCTGAAGCCAGAAAACAACCAAAAACACCCAAACTACTTAGAAAATTCACCTACAACTACTAAAACCCTTAAAACACATAATTACACTACAACAAAATTAAGACATGAAATATAGATAAAATTGCTCTCTTTCCAATGGCACTAAGCACTTAACCCTAAGACTTAAGGTTAGCCCATAAAACACAAAAAACAAAATTCAACAGCAATATTTTTAAAAATGAAAAGTGAGAAATTATCCCCCAAATACTTATGCTATGAAAAATGTCCTCAAGAGATAAAATATAGAGAAAACCCAGGGCTATCCAATTGTAGCCTCCAGATTCCTGTAGTCCCAATATTTGCTGCATAATTCCAGAAAAATACCCAATTATTTAACAATGCCATTTAAGCCATACCAAAATACCACCAAATAAACCAACGAAGGGCTCTGCCAATGTTGGAAGACCACAGTGGGTATCACCAAATTTTATATCAGACTTAAAAAAATTTTTTGACTTGAAAATTTGGTGATACCCTTCCCTTAATTCAATAAAATATGGGGGGGTATTGCCAAATTTTCATATGGGACTTGCAAAAAAAAATTGACTTGAAATTTTGGGTGATACCCATCCCTTACTTCAATAAATTCAGGTGGGGGTATTGCCAAAATTTCATATAAGACTTGCAAAATTCTTTACTTGAAAGAATTTCAGTGATACCCACCCCTTAGTTCAATCAAATGCAGGGGTGGCATTGGGAAATTTTCAAATTTGACTTGAAAATTTTAACTAATAAAGAATTTTTAACATTAAAAATTCTTGAAAATTTTATTTAAAAAAGAATTTATAACATCAAAATATTAAAATTCAACTAATGATGGATAGAGTAAAGAAATACAGGAAATTAAGATAAAATTTTATGTAAAATTAATTATGAACAGTTGAAGTGTGAGAGAAATAAAAAAAACTAGTCATCAAACAATTTCTTTAAATGTTTGATTTCTTCAGAAGATTTATTAGCTTTAACACATTCTATCAAGAAATTTTTCTTTTTAGAATTTTCTTCATGATCAAGCTTATATTTCATCTGTTCCAAGAAAGTTTGGATGCTCAAGTGTTTTCTCCCCTTTCTTTAAATTTTCAATACTTAGAGATAACTCGAATTTTGTATCCTACAACTCTTTTATCTTATCATCCTTCCGTAAAGAGAGTTGGTACTTCCACTCCTCCAAGACTTGTGTCCTATCATCCTTCTGTAAAGAGAGTTTGAACTTCTTCTCTTCCAAATCATGTAAACTGTCATCCCTCCTTAAAGAGAGCTTGTATATTTTCTTTTCAACCTTTAGAGTTTCTTTAGCAACTTCCACTTGTTCTAGAGTGATAATAAATATTAACAAAAAGTAGGAGAAAAGAAGAGTAAATTATTAAGAGGTATGGTATCACTTATCAGCATCATGCTTCTCCAAAAATTCTTCAATAGAAAAAAAGGGGTTTTGAGATGAAGTATCACTTTTTCTTCTTCTTTGAGAGTGGAAATTTAGACTACTTAAAGCCCTTCTCTTTTTTTTCAAGGTCACATTTTCCTCCTCATCATTGATTCTGGCTTCTGACTCAGATGATTGTGGCTCCTGCATTTGTTCTTCAGCCTATTTAGAAATAAAAAAATTTAAATAAAAAAATAATTGGTAAGATAAAAGAAAAAAAACATACTTGAGTTAGATCAGGTTGGTTTATATTTCCATAAGGATCTATTGAAAAGAAATCTTGATTTGTGGAAGTTAAATGAGGGGAGGCTTCAGTAGAAGAAGAAGGAAAAAGATTTCTTTTGACATCATGTTTGGAGATAGCATCATCACCATCCAACATGTTTGCAGGATTAAAATCAGCTCGCTCTCCAAAAATAGCATCCTTATTTTTAAAGTAAGGACATTAATAATCAAGTTTATTGTCTATGGATTTGATGGCCTTACTGATATTGAGGTCAGTAATACCAAAACCAGTAGAAGATGAAAGAGTCTTTGCCTTCTTGTATTTGGCTCAATAATGCTTGAAGCATTCAGACATCTGTTTAGGTAAAAGATCTATCTTTCCCTTGGTCTTATTCCGTAATTTGTTGGCCATTAGAAGATAACCATTAACTTTTGATGCTTGGGGCCGTCTTTCTTTAGTTGAATTTTCATAACCAAAAAAAGAATCATAGTTAGATTTAGTTTTCAGCCAGTTGATAAGAATGAGATGATTATTTTTTTTAATTGAATGGTCTTTGATTTCTCATCTGAGTGGGGGATAGAGGAAGTAGTGCAATTCAAAGAACAACTGGGGGAAGGCTGCCTTTGAGAAGATATATGATGACAGGGCATGTTAAGATAATTGAAGATGAAAAGGAGAAAAAATAAGCAGATGAGATAGCAAGGTGTTTGGAATGGAGAGAATAGACAGGATGAAATGAGAATTGGAGTGCACAGAAAGTTAGAAGGCATATCCAGAGAGTAGTCAAAGATTTGGTTATGAGTGAAAGTAGGCCAAGATGTGGTTATGAAAAATTGAGTAGAAAAATGTTGGATAAGAGGTCAAATTTGACACGTAAAATGTCTAATAACCCAATTATTTGCAAAAATAATTTTTTAAGATAATTGGGGTATAAGGATTTTTATCCGCAGTTAATTTAATTGCGGATTGGTCAACTTTGATACTCCCTATTATGGTAATGAAGTACTGAATGAGAGTCCAGGGATACAAAAATTTATCTGGGAATATAATGTTTTTGTATAGAGGATTTTGTTTAGGATTGAAGAGGCTGGTTTAACTATTTCAGGTTCCAAATTTTCTTTTTGTGTGCCAGATTTTGAAATCTTAGGTCATGTGGTTTGTAGAGAGGGAAGGATTATGTCAAAGAAGAAAGTAAATAAAATTAAGTCCTGGCCAAGACCCAAGAATAAAACCAAATTCAGAGGCTTTTTAGGCATTTTTGTGTATGTTAGAATGTTTATCAATGAATTTTCTTCATTGGCTGCTCCTTTGAGATGGTTGACTAGGAAGGATGCTGACTGGTAGGGGGATGAAGAGTGTGGAGAGACATTTATAAGGTTAAAGAAAGTAGTTTTGGAAGATATTATCCTGCACAAGTTAGATAATGGGAAAGATGCAGGTCAGATTTATTTAGAAGTGGATTATAGTCAGATTTCTGCTTGGGCAGTTCTGTTTCAAATTGATAAATCTGGTTATATTTGGCCAGTTGGGTATGAATCTATGGTTTTTACTGAGGTGGAATCAAGATTTTCTTAACCTAAATTGGAGCTTTGTGGTGCAGCAAAAATCTTAAAGAAACTTCAAAATACCTTATGGGGACAAAACTTCCAATTAAAAGTTGATGCTAAATCATTAATTCAAATGATAAATTCTCCAAGTTTACCAAATGCACCTATGACTAGATGGGTAGCTTTTATTCAGCATTTTTCTTTTGATTTAGTTCACAATCCTGGAAAGATGTTTACTATTCCAGATGGATTATCAAGAATACCACCAACTGAAGAGGATTCTGACTTAGAGGAGTTCTATGAAGATATACCTTTGATTAAAGCCAGTAAAAAAGGTGCTGAAGACATTCCATACCTCCCCCATGAGGTTTAACTGGCAGGATTAATATCTGTGGATAGAGATGATGAAAACCTCCCCCATAAATTTTAACTGGAAGGAATCTATATCTGTGGATAGAGATTATGAATACCTCCAACATGAGGATAAACTGGAAAATAATAAAAATATGAAAAATTATGTGCCTGGGAAGTTTGATGATGGTGGAGATAAATTTGGTAAAGAAGAGGTTGGAGATATTGTGTATATGGATGAGGATGTAGAAATTGTCAGCCTGGATATCCCCAGGACTGAGTAAAAATTACTTATAAGTTATGTTAAACACATGGAATATACATGGGAGCAATAAATTAGAGTACACAAACAGTATACATAAATAAATTTATGATAAAATACAAAATATGCCATTTTAACACCTTATATACACGCATATATCAACCTTTTATAAGTCTTATTTACTTAATATTAATTTGGAATATGTTAGGGTAATCTTAAGAACATTAAATATAAGGCTAAATTATCTTTAAGTAGACTTAAAGCTGTTGTTTTCCTTGTTTTATGAGAAAAACAAGAAATGTGCTTTAAATCACTAAAAGTTGACTTTATGTGCTATAAATTTAATAATATCAAAAATGCACTTTGACAGATCAATTTTTCTTACATAGGGCTATTGATTTGGCTATTCAAATGTATAAAAATAACACTTTTCAAATTTGGTGTTTTTTATGCCAGAAATGGCTTCTGTGTACTGGCCACATACTGCCTGCATTTTTCCTGTGTGAATAGCTTCATTTTTAGCAAAGTTAGCTTTTTAACACTATAATTACCCCACATTCTACGCCCACTGTGGGGAAACAGGCTAAAATAGGTGACAGGCACTTATTAAGTGTCCTAGTTTAATTATAAATGCATTGACCCTTATTATATGCAATAATTCAACTAATAAACTCAGGCTTGGGGCTTTAATTCACTACCACACTTAAATTTATCTAAATTAGTCAAGGATTTATCCATGCAAGCGCCTGCCAAGGACTGCATGTAGTTACCCCACATCTCATGCCCTTTTTTGGGGGTTTAAGTGGTTTCTCAGTCAATTTTGGTTATTTTTGAATGGGGATTTCACATAGTATAATGTCATTATTAGCCCCATAATTTCTACTGTTAATCCACCTTAATATGGAGTAATAAGTATTCTAAATTTTCCCTTTTATTCTTTGATTTTAATTTATTACACGCATATACTCTCTTTTTTTGCTTATTCTTTATTTTTGATGGATTATCTCTATTAATGCAGGATTTTTACAGGTGATATCATTCTAATTATGTTATTTGTCACTCTATATTTTGTTGGAGATGCCTATTAGCTGGAATGAGGTGTCATTAATCATGTATAGAGCTGGTAAATCAAGAGGTTCATTGGGGAAGCTATCCTGTTTAATAGGAGGGGGTTTTTGGTCTTGTTTTCTACATTCTTTATCATTACAATTCAAATATATAACCAATACAATTACAATACATATCAATAGCAATTATAAAGTCTTTTAATAGTATCTGAATTATTACTTCTATTTTTCTACCAACTATAAGATTGTAACCCATTTATATTTAGTGAGATTAAAATTACTGAGACCCTTTTATTGAGTTATATTTTAATACTTATTGAACCACGGGAAATCAGGGGGTGAACTGCTAGAAGTTCCCTCTTTTTGAAACTTTCAGGAAGAGGTTGGGAAATTGTTGGGGAAATGTTTTGAAAGAATTAGGAAACTGTTTTTAAATTATATGAAAAAATTTTAAAAAAAAAGTTGGCCCTAAATTGAGCCTTGATTTATCCCTTCTTGAGCAGAGCTTTGGATCTAAGTTGAGCATCAGTTGGAACAAATTTGAGCAATGTTTGAGCCACAACACTTAACATACCATAATATTCAATTTTATATATAGATCCATTTAATGTTGGGAGGTCAGGTTTGATATAAGTAGAAATATCTTAAATGACACATAGTATACTAGGTCTGGAATATTATTTCAATTATCAATTTTATTTCCGCAAATATATAAAAAAGAATACTATTTAAGTCCTTTTTAAAAACTTTATTAATAAAAATATAACTCTGTAAAAATATTTGCACATAATTTTAAATTTTCTAGACAAAAGTTGATATTGAGCCCTTATCAATAGAAATTTCTCATTGTTCCTTGGAATAAAAAAGTATAAGACAATGTTCAAAAAATTTAATGTAGGAGAAAATATATATATATTTTTTATAAGGGGAAAAAATAGTAATGTATTTTTTAAAAAATTTACACTATTAAAGAAACTAATTTTAATATATTGGCACAAAACTTAGGCTCTAAAATAATGCACTTTTTTTAATTATTTATCTGTATTTAGTTATTATTAAAATGTGAGTCAACATTAATTATTAACATACATGAAAAATTCAAATTTGAATATTCATCCAATATTATATATATTCTCTACTTTATTCTCTTTCAAAACTTTGCTCTCACCCTCTCTTTCTTTAAACTACCACCATCACCATAAAATTTATTTAATTAAAATGTCAAATTTCAGATGCATTGGACAATTCTCTTTAAATTTTAAACCTATTTTTCCAAAAGAAAGATCTGTATTTGATGAAGTCTCCATTCCAGTTATTATGCAATGAGGAAGATCTTTAGTTCATGTTTTTGGATTATTCAAATAGGGAGAAGCAAAACCTATTGGTGATCTTTCTAACAAACAGAGCAGCCAAATTGGACAACTACTTGGAGAAATTGGATCTGGATCTCAAATTTTAACCGAGGAAAGGGCTTTAAATCCGCAAATACCTTATTATTTTTGCTCTTACTTGGTTCTACTATTAAACAGGCAGTATAGAATTTGTGGCCTCCTTTTTTGTTTGACTGATTTTATTATTCAGGCTAAATAAGTACTTCTAAATGCTCAAATCGATTTGAAACCGATTCCACACTACAATAAAACCGTCTTCTTCAATATTCCTCATTCTTGTATTCACACAACTTCTAAAATTTCTGGGACAAGGGATAATCAAATGGCAAATCTATCTATACGTGGTATGAAAACAACTCTGAAAACGCATCAGATTCAAGCTATCAATTTTATGATAGACAATGAAAGTAACTTATCCGAAAAGTTAGAAAACCTGTGGAGGCATGCAGACAGCAGCTGGATGAGAGTGGGTTTTAATAATTATTATGAACAATTTCTTGAAGAAAAGTTATCCTCTGCAGGAATTGGCTCAATTCTAGCTGATGATATGGGCTTGGGAAAGACCCTCTCAACTCTTGGCCTAATTACTGCAACTCAAAGTGAAGCCAGACGATTCCAACTCTTGGGTGGTGGACAAGAGAAAGATAGGACATCAGCAACTCTCATCATTTTCCCACTTGCAACATTATCAAACTGGGTCAATGAAATAAGAATTCACTTTGAAGATAATGCACTACCTTTCAAGGTTCTTTATGGGAAGGATTCAAAGAAAATTAATTTTGAGGAGCTTCAGAACCAACTAGTTGTTTTGACTACCTATGAGACAGCAAGTCCATCTTCTTCAAAGAAAACTCCTTAACCTATTCCTCCAGTAACTCATAAACTCATTTGGTACAGAATAGTTTTAGATGAGGCTCAGTAAGCATTCATTTGAATTACTAATAATTTTGAACATAATATTATAAAAGCTGATGAGATGTTTAACATAATTTAAAAGTTTAATCAAGAATCCCCAGTCGCACAAGAATCAGAATATATTGGCCTTGGAGGCTGAGTATCAACTATGCTTGACAGGGACACCACTTCAGAACCAGACAACTGATCTTCAAAGCCTTATATCATTCCTCAGAATTGAAAGATGGCAAGAAAACTGGTTGTGGATTAATTTTCTTATGAATGGCTTAAACAGAGGAAGCTCTAGCTCAATAAAATCGATAAATACTCTCATGAATGTCATATGCCTGCGGAGGACAAAAGAAGCAATCTTATCACTTCCTCAAAAAATTGAGCAAGGAATATCTGTAGAATTCTCAGAGCCTTGGCACTCAAAACTTACGAAGCTTCAAGAACGTTTTTCTGAGTATTATGGGCCTTCTTGAAACACCAACCTCCCTTGGGACTCAGCTGAGTTTCTCCGAGAACTGTCAATTTTACAGCAATTTTGTAACCACCCTGTCTACAAAAACCCAGATCAACCTCCAACATTTCCTTTCACATGGAAACATTCAGCAAAGATTATACATCTAATCAGTCATTTAGAAATTTTCTTAAGGGGAGAACGGGGGATAATTTGTCCCAAGGCTGTTATATTTTCAGAAAATGCGGATTTTTGAAAATGTAAGGAATTCTATTAATTATCTCAATAACTTATTTTTAGCTTAAACAACATTTCAATATTCTATCCATTGAAACAGTATAAAAAGGCTTTAGATGACCATGGAATTAGCTACACAGAGCTTGTAGGAAATTTGAGCATGAAAAAAAGGGATGAAAATGTGGACAAATTCAAAAAGGATGAAAGATGTCAAGTTTTTCTTGGTACAATCAAGGCTGCAGGAGTTGGAATAGACTTGAGGTGTGCACAAAATGTATATATAATGGTAAGTCAAAGAGTCTTATATTGAAATAGAAAAGGTTGAAAAGAGAATTTGTTTAAAATATTGAAACAGGAGCCTAATTGGAATCCAGCAGTTGAACAGAAAGCAGTTGATTGTCTGTATAGAATGGGCCAACAAAATGAAGTTCATGTACTCAAGTATTTTGTAAGAAGAAGTATTGAATTCAGAATTTATAAGATACAAAGAAAAAAGATTGAGCTATCAATGTATGTGAAATTTTCTTTATATAAAGTTGCATCATAGCTAAAAATATTTATCTGTTCTAATTTTTTAAGTTTAAGTGTCCCAAACATTGGAAACGAGGAATATGAGTCTGCTAGATTATTGATTAGGGAATTCATAAATAACTCACATTAGAACTTGAAATTTGTTCAAGTATGTAGGAAATGTTTATTGGGGCTTGACAATTAAGAAGTCTTAATTGTTGAGGATTAAGAGAAGCGAGATATAATAAAGAATAGCAGTCACTTGGCAAACCCCTGGGGACTGGAAAAGCATTAAAGTGAGTCTTGATTGAGGATACCAAATTTAATCTATCATATAGTGCCAAGTTCTTAAGTATTTCTCCTGAATAAGAGGAAGATTCTTGGATTTGAATGTTTTTCTGGTCGAGATTTTGTGCAAGTCTTAAGAATTCTTCAGATCTCCATGGCAATAAAATCCGCTTAAAAGAACCTTCATCATCAATTACGGTGTCTGAGCAACATTTGACGTTTTTGAAAAGATTCTCATAGGTTTCACCACTTGGAAGTTGTTGAAGAAGGTGAGTTTGGTTAAAAGAATTCTGAAAAAGATTGTCAAATTTATATAAGCTTGGGTAAAAAAAAAAGATAAAAATATTAGTTCTTACTTTCTTTTTTATTTTATATTTATACTTTCTTATTTTAACTATTTCAAGGAAACTATCAGAATCTTTCTGAGTCGTAATTTATCAGCATAACCTATAAACCAGCGGTGAAGAACACCCATTTGATTTAGGTAGGAAATATGAGTAGAGTCCATTGAATAAGAAACCAAATAATTATTTTCCAAAGCTTTATCCCAGTGCTTAATGATAATTTTTGCCAAAACTTGATTCCACTCGTGAAACCAATCAAGATTCTAAGCAAACGTTTTTCCAGGAAAGTTGCATTGAAGAAGAAAGTAGATAAAAGCATTGAAGAATATAGCAGGGATTTGTTCAGAAACACGGTAATTTTGTTCAGGATATGGCAAATTAATATCAATGTTGAGAGAGCTTATATTGAACAATGAAAACCTATGTAGTTGTTCTTTGGTGGGGTTCAGCTTCCATTCATTAGACTGAGATGAAATATTCAAAAGCACACAACAGAAATTGTAAATAGACCTGCAAAAATGAGAAGTTGATTGAGGGAGTATCTCATTTAATCTTTTATTTAGTACACAGGTATTAGTAGGTATTTTTCCCTGAGGAAAATAAGAACAACTAGAGCTCATCATATACATTATGAAAAGTAAAATGAACAAAAATATAAAATTTTGAAAGGATATGGCAACAAAAACACTACTATAATAATTTTTTTATTTTGAAAATAGTTAATAATGAAGAGTTGAGTGGATGGACAGATGAGCTTTCTCATGAATATCTTTCTCTATAAAATATGGGTATCTATGTATGTTTATAATTAATTCAAAAGGAAATAACTCAGGTGTAATAGAAAATTATTGCATGATAAACGGATAAAAATATAATGCAGAATCATTTTGATTTTCCAACTTATTTTGATAATATTTTAATGCAAATAATGACCTTATTTGAGCTTGTTTATTGTGCTGACACACTTATTTTAAAAATTTAGATTAACACCTTATTAGTATGTATATATTTTATTTACCAAGATTACTCGGAAACCATACCAATTTTTCAGAGTTTGGAATAAGCAACTTAATGTAAAAATTCTGTTTTATGGATTCTGGAAGCTTTACTTTGATGACCTCTTAGATTTGAAAATTTTAAAATAATATATTTTGTTGAAAAAATATATTTTTTTCAGACTGTAATTCTATATTGTGAAAAATAAATATTATAAATTTTTTTATATCTTATAGTGATTATTAGTGAAAACCTTTCTGTTACTTGGAAGAATTTTATTAATTCAGGTGATTGCAGAAAAAAAAATGGCAACACTTAAATAACTTTATTATTATAAATTAAATCACCACGCAATATAGGGGGAGGACTTGCTAGCAAGTCCGCAACTTGAAGTCAGATGGAAATCAGATGGAACTCAGACTGAAGTAATACTGAACTTTCACTTGAAGTATCACACAAATAACAATGGATCTATATTGAAAACATAGTGAAAGTGTGAGGATAACTGAATGGAAGCCAGAAAAAATCATTCCATGAGTCTACTCAATGCAAAGTATTTTTTGAAGATCAGTGACTTTTTATATTACCAACAACTGTTTTTACAGAATTGAAAACTATGTTTCAGCTAATATTTTATGGAAGTGAACTCTGTTCTTTGCCCGAAGAACAGAGTTCATCCTCCTATTTTCACACTCTGTTTTGTTTCAGCTAATATTTTATGGAAGTGAACTCTGTTCTTCACCCGAAGAACAGAGTTCATCCTCCTATTTTCACACTCTGTTTGCACCAATCTCCATCCCTTTCAATTCTATCAACACATGCTTGTCTTCCCTTCCCATGCCTTTCGCTATCCTCCCAGCCCCATTGTATGCCATCCTCTTTTGATCCCCATTTCACCCCTCTCAACCTCTCCCAGACCCTTTTCTTCATTTAAAATGCCTCGGAACCCTTAATCTTCCCTTCCAACTCTTTCCCAACCTTTTCGCTACCCCATACACCCTTCCTCACCCCTCTCTCCAGCCTTTCCAGCCCTTGTAGCCCCATTTGTGTTCAAAGTAAATTCAATACTTCTTCATGATGGTTTCATCACTTCCTCAATGTGTGCTCAAAAAGATATGAATTAGGGTTCAAGGTTGCGGACTTGCTAGCAAGTCCGCCCCCCTTATTGCGTGGTGAATGGTATTATTTTGATTCAAGTTATATCATAGTTTCTCCTATATTTAAAAATGCAATCAATTTGTATTCTCTTATAGTATTATGCTTTGTGCAAAATAAGGTGTTTGATAAACATGTATGGAAAATTGTAAAATGTAGCAAGTCTGAAACATTTTGCTGATGCACAGTATGGATACCTACTTAATGCATGGTTGATCTGCATGAAACAAACATTCAAAGAAATCCATGGTAACCAGCTTGTTGATAAACTTCTTGAGACGTAAAAATTAGCTTATTTTAGAAAGTACTTCACAATAAATAAATAGTTTGTTCAATTGCTACCATCCAGTAACATATTTCTTATATCCAGAAGTCTTAAAATGCCACCATTTTTTTGCGTTTGTAAATGTGAAGAGCTTGGATGTTCATCAAGAAAGCATCAAACCTCATTGGGAAGCTTTGAAGTTGGTGTAGCTTTCAAAACATCTCAGTCATACTCAAAACATGAAGAGGAAAGAAATCGCAAAGCACAGATGGTTGGTACATCCAGCGCTTCACCTAACTTAGGATCCAACATCCCAGATCTTGTAAGACATCAATATTTGGTAAATAAAGAGAAATTATGTTTCAATTAATCTCTATTTTTTTTCTTTGCTTAGGGGCAGCCTGTTTTGGAAACAATTCAATCTCTACCACGGTCAAACTATTTGAATTTGGAAGAGCCTTATAGCCAAAAGATAATGTGGCAAGCAGAGAAACTTTCTCTTATCCATCATTTAAGCAAAGAAGGTTGTGCTGAATTTTTGCATGATGAAGTCAACAAACTCAAACTTCTTAGTAACATAGGCAAACTAGATGCTAGCAGAATCATCAGCCTGATTCCCCTTTCTATAGAGACAGTTTTTAGTCAATTGGAACTCAATCCATTATTTGTCACCAAGACATGCTGTGCTAAGTGCTTTGCTCTTTATGAGTATATCCACAAACACCAACCATCAATCTTATCTTGTACTCAACCTTTTTATTCATCCTCAAAGCGCTATTTGAAAGATTTAGGGAGAGAGAAGATACTGTCAATTGTGATGAAAATTTGTATTTGGCTAAGTACAAACAAGAAGAAGCAATCTACCATCCTTGTAAAACATTTCATCACAACAGTTTGGTTGAATGGCTTTCAGGAAAGTTTAAACTAATCAAATTCAAGATGCTGATTGAGAAAAAAAATGATTTTCTAGAAAACATGGAAAGGGATGTCATGAAAGATGTATATGATGGTTTTGTATGGAAAAATTTTCCAGATATTTCTACAACTCGAAATAGAAGTGTTGATGGATATACGAAAACCCAAGGTAATTTAATGTTTAGTTTATATGTTGACTGGTTTAGGCCGGGTGGCAATCGTATTGGAGGTCATCAGAAATCTGTGGGTAATATATTTTTGGTGTGTATGAACTTGCCTACAGAAGACTGATACAAAACCGAAAATCTATTTTTGTATGCTATTATTTCCGGTCAAACTGAGCCAACGAGTGAACAAATAAATCATCTTCTGAAGCCTCTTGTTGATGAACTAAAGACTCTATGGGATGGCATATTTATTGAAAAAACACCTCACTATCCACAGGGCCTAAAAATAAGGCCTGCATTATTCTCTTTAATAGGAGACATTCCAGCGATGCGAAAGATTGCTGGTTTTGCAAGTCACTCAGCCACTAAGTTCTGCTCTATCTGTCATATTTCAAAAGATGAAATTGGTGAGCATCAAGTTGAAAAATTTTCCTTACGTACTCATGAGGATCATATGCACTGGGCAGAGAAGTTGAAAAAGTGCCAGTCACATTGGGAGCGGGTATCTATTGTTAGGAGTCATGGGGTTTAATGGAGCGAGCTAAATAATCTTGTATATTGGCAACCTACAGAATCTTGCTCAATTTACTTGATGCATTCACACATGCTTGGAAATCTTAAAGATCACAGTCTAACTTTTTATCTAATACAAAATGCCGCAATCAACCTAGAAAAAAAGCTGACAAAGGAAAAAAATTGGCATGTAAGAAGAGAAGATGATGATGCACGTTCTGATATATTTCTAAATAAGCAATATAAAAAACGTAGAAGCAGCTTAATCAGCACTGATGCCGATAATATTGAACCAGTGGGACAGCAAAAAAGACTACGATATACAAGTACAATGAGAGGGTCACAAACATATCTTAGAATGGATAGTGGAGGAGCTGAATTGGAAGGATCAAACAGCTGGACAAAGTCATCAAGTTTTGAACATCACTTTCAAACCTTAGAGTTTGGCTCCGAACATGCTTCTGAAAGTGGAAGTTGAAATTCAACCTATAACTTAAGGCAAAAAAGTATCAGTATATCCGAAAGTGAAAGATCTAATTCATCAATTGAGACTATTAGAAGTAAGGAAGATAAAAAGAGGGGAAAAGAGAAAGAAAGTGAAAGAACTAAGAATCCACGATTGTCAGCCACTTAGCTAGAGGCAGTGTGGAATGTGATAGAGCAAACAAAAAAACCTTCCTGGATTTCACGAGTGCCAAAACAAGTAGGATCTAAAAAGTCAGGTTCCCTCAAAGCTGTGGAGTGGAATGTACTTTATACTGTTTACTTTCTTTGTCACTTATCCCCCTTTGGGTAGAATAATTAAATCAAGCCGAGACATCTGTGACATCAGACCACAAACCTTGAGAATATTATCTTCTCAAATCACTCACCACTTTAAGTTCAATTACCAACTTTTTGACTTTAAAAAATATGTCTGCCAATGAAGTTGATGAATTAAAACAACTGCTATTGGAGTATTGTAACTTCTTGGAAGAAGGGTGGAAAAATATCAGCTTTAAGCCAAATCTTCATTTCACTCAACATTTTCCAGAAATGATTAAACGTTTTGGTCCACCCGTTGTGGTAGCCTAAAGTTTAGTACGGCACCTAAATATGTAAATGTAGTTATTACGGCGTGCAAGATTGGCGTTATTATTTTTTTTATAAAAGGGTTTTATTTAATTTATTGGAGTTTAAAATATGAAGAAATTGGTCACGAGCAAATGCCTACACAAATACAATTTATTTTACGGAGAAAACTTATTTTTACGGTCTGAAAAATTTATAAGTATCAAGTCAAGTCACTCAAGAACCTTGGGAAATTTTCCCAGAATTTTTACTATTTTTCTTATATTTTTAAATGAATTTTAAAGTTTTATAGAAATATTTACGTTTTCAAAAATTACTTAACTTTGATGAATTTTCACGGGGTAATTAGAGCTGCGCAGACTACGAAAATTAACTTGGTATGTAAAAGGGAAGTAGCTCTATTATGTGTAATTTTTCTAGATTTTTTATTATGGTTTTAAGGTTCTAATTGAGTCCGGAAGTCCGGACGGACTCCGGATTGACTCTGGAAGAGCTCTGGAGGGGAAAACTTAGGCACGTGACTAGGAATACTTAAGCGCTTCTCAAACTCGAAATTGAGAGGGGGGACACATCATACAGCTTAATCATCAACTACCACGGTCTCATTTTTTATTACTCAACAAATTAAATAAATTTGTAATACCCTTATAACTTTATATTTTTATATTTAACATTTTAGAAATACTATTCAACAATTTAAAACACACTTCATATAGGGTATCTTTAGAAAGGTCTTCATCACTGGGACTTGATTATTGCTGTCTCATAAAAATTCAAATTATTATAAAAACATAAAAGTCAATCTTTTCAGATCTTTCACTGGTACACCTTAATTGTTGTTATCAGTATTTCTTTTATCAACAGCCACTTTTATTCAAATCTCATTAAGCGTTAATTATTTTTGAGTTTCATTATTTTCATCAATCAGATCCAAGTAGATTGGTTAGCTTAGTGATTTAGAACACCCATTTTGTTATTTTTATTGGAAGGACGGGGTTTTCCACTAAATCCACATATCTCCTCCGGATTCTGCTTACAGCAAGGCGACTGTAAGAGTTTACCTTACCATAGTTGGCGCCCAACGTGGGGTTCGATTTCTCTAGCTTTCTGTAAAAGACTTACTTGGATCAAGAACGTTATTAGCCTGCAAGAGGCTTATTTTCCGGAACTCTAATTGGATTTTTGTTATTGGCCTGCAAGAGGCTTGTTATTTTATCGATTGTTAACACTTCTCATTACTTATTGGGATGTCTTCTTCTGCTGTTGCTTCTGGGTCTTCTAACCCTCTTACTCCCTCAGTTAGAATTGTTTCTTGGGATGGCCCAAAGTTTGATGGGGAGGAGGTTAAATGATTAATTAGCAGGTATGAAGCTGCTGCTGCTGTTGATGGTGCTTCCCATGTGGATATGGTGAAGCAAGTTAGGTTTTTTATTGCTGATAGGGAGGTGGAAAAAGAGGTTATTGCTATGCAGGCATTCAAGGACAAGGTTGGGTTAAGCTTTCTAAAGCTATGTTTGATAGATGGGGTGTTAGGTTTACTATGATGGACCTCAATAAAATTGTTGGAGACTGGCAAGCAAAAGGTGGTGTTTCTTCTATGGCTGACTTCAAAAAGCTCTGTGTTCAGTTTGATGAAGTGGTGGAATATCTCATACTGGTGGACAAGTTAGTGCATGAGAACCAAGCAAAAGATTTGTTTTGGACAGCATGCAGCAGGGATATTCGAATGGACGTCTTGAAGGATCTTTCAAGAAAAGATTTGATGAAGGAACTGCCTAATGGTGAGCAGAAACTGCCGGCTCTGGAGGTTATCAAAGAGAACATTCAGGCCCATCTCAAGTTATTGGCGTTGGACAAATATCAAGAGTCATGCACTCAATATGTTAGCAAGGTTAGCGAAGTTTTGGCCGAAAACAACAATATTATGGTCAAAGCTCAGGAGGCCAAGAAGGCTCAAATGAGATTACCTGCTGCTAAATTTGAGGGTAATGTAGATAATAAGATGGTCGATCACCTGGCCGATTTAACGAAACAATTAAAAATATTTGTTCAAGAAACCCAGAAGGCCAATAAGGCCCCAATCGCTTCTTCGTCGACGTCAACTTCTTATCAGTCTAGAGGGTATGAACGTCGAAATTATAATGGCAATAACAACGGTAACCGCTTCCCAGGCAATGGGAGAAATGGTGGGAATGGTGGTAGTAATTATAGAGGTGGCTATGATAAGCCAAAGGTGTGCTCCTATTGTAATAGGAGAGGGCACAGAGCAACAGTTTGTTTTGCTCTTGATAAGGATATGGATGCTGGGCGAGTTTTATTTGATGGTAAAGTTTATAAATTTCCCGATGGTTCGTTCATCAAGCCCAGTGATGGACAGTCTCCTTCTGATTTGGTCAGAAGAAGTTTAACGGCTGAAAGGAGAGCCAGATTTGAAGAGGTGACGGATGAAGATGTTAATGCCAAGGGTGGGAAAAATGGTAACGGTAATGGTGGAAAAGCTGACAAAGGTAAGGAGAAAGAGGTCAGTAAAGCCACATTTTCTACTTCTTTTGGTGGTTTAGAGCTGGCGACAGTTGCCCAGGTGGAGGGTAGCTGTATGGCTGGCGAATATGATGTTAATGCTGCTAGAAGAGCAGCTGCTACTAAGGCGAAGAGTAGCATTCAGAGCCAATTGAGGGCTAATCCTGGCAAGGCCAATAACAAAGTGAACCCTTACTCTAAGGACAAGAATTCTAGTGCTCAAACTGCTGCCAACAAATTGAACCCTTACTCTAAGGACAAATTATATAAAATGCAGAAGGGGATTGCTGATATGGGGCCCCCTAGTTATGGCAAGTTTGATTTAAATGGTGAGCCTATGCCAGAGGATGATTCGGATTCTGAGGAGGACATACCGTTGGCGTCTCTACCCAGACCAAGTTTTAGCGGTCCCATCCCAATGGAGGGAGTAAGAAGGACTAGCAATGGATCAGGATTAGTGCAAGAAGCTGGTGATGGAGTTAGGGTTATAGAAAGTGAAGATGGCTCGGTTGGACCTCAAGAGGTACCCAGGGCCAAGGTTGTTAAATCAAAGGTCCAGTATGAGCGGCCGGTAGTTTCTGGTCAAGCTAATGCGATGGACGCAGTTTTGAATAGGGTGAATCAACTTCAGATTCCCTTATCTTTGGGGGAGTTATTTACGATTAGTCCGGCGCTTGCTGAAAAGCAAAAGAAGCATTTGAAGAGGCGTCGGGTTTCCACTGGAGAGGTGGAATATATTTGTGAAAATGCTGAAAAGTTTGGGGAAGATGTAGATACACATTTTTCTGCTCCCCTGGGTTACCTGGTGGTAACTCTTAATGGTAAAGAAGTTAAGGCCTTGGTCGATTCAGGGTCTCAAATTAATTTAATTTCATTGGAGCAAGCGACAAGTATAGGCTTGCCAATTAAAAGTGGGACTGGGGGAAACCTCAGAGGTATTGGAGGGCATGCAACAGAGCTAATGGGTATAGCTGAGCATGTCAGGTTAGGCATTGGTGGATCTGTTGGTAAGGTTCACTTTTATGTGGCCAGAGGAGCAGTCAAAACTGTTCTTGGTGGTCCTTTTTTGATGGATTTTGAGGCCAGGATAGGGTATCAAGCTGGCATGGGGATTAGTTTGGAAATCACTGGTGAAGATATGCGGAGGTTACATATGCGGTTAGCGCCTCCTGGAGATGAAGGTTGGGAAACACGGCCAGGGATTACTACTCTGTGCCAGTGTTGTGTTTGCACCAAGAAGCGGCATATAAAACGGACGCCTTCTGGTGAATTATGTTTGTTGGAAAGGGATGAATGCCCTCATTTTTTGGGGTAGCAGGGGCTGATCACTCTAATGTTGTAATCTCTCCTCAGGATGAGATCCCGGATTGCAATAGGTCAGCTCACTTGGAGATAATTCAAGTGGATTCTCAATTATTTTCTGTTAATATTACTTTGGAGTGCAAATACGTTTTGGACTTTTCTATATGTTTATTGGATTTACCCGGTTTTTCTATTAAATTTAAAAATGGTGAAAAAGGCAAAATGGGCCAAATTAGGTTGGATAAAAATTGGAAGGGTATGTTTCTGGACCTCCAGCAAGAGGGTAAACTGCAAATATCACATCAAAATCCGATTAAAAATCTCGGTATAATTAAAACACAAAAAAATAATTTTTGTGAAAATTCATTTCCAGGCCTCCAGCAAGAGGTTAAACTGCAATTATCTCCTTCTATCACGGACCTCCAGCAAGAGGGTAAACTGCGAAAATCTTAGCAAAACCCGATTAAAAATCTCAGTATAATTAAAAAACAAAAAAATAATTTTTGTGAAAATTCAATTCCGGACCTCCAGCAAGAGGTTAAACTGCAATTATCTCCTTCTATTATGGACCTCCAGCAAGAGGGTAAACTGCAAAAATCACATCAAAATCCGATAAAAAATCTTAGTATAATTAAAACACAAAAAAATAATTTTTGTGAAAATTCATTTCCGGTTCTCCAGCAAGATGTTAAACTGCCGACTTTCTTTACGGGTGATTTACTGTTGGATAAGGGAAGAAAAGGTGTTGGAAAATCTGTTTATAAATTAGACGAGGGAAAGGAGAAAAGGGTAAAATTTAAAAATGAAATAAAATATTTCTCTAATTTTTCTTATTCCGATTCTGACGATGAAGAAGATTCATTTGATGAAAGTTTTAATGGCGATGTTTTACCTCAAGTTTATTTAGATGTGGACGCAGCCAAATATAAGAAGGTAGCAAATAAAGTTCGACCTATTAATGAACCGCTACCTGCTGAATTAAATCCACCTTTGAGAAGACCAAGGTTATCAAGAGATCCTTATGAAAGTCCCTTGGTAAAGAATCCGCCTGAATTTTCTGAGACGTCAAGAATCACTTTTGAGAGACTGAGTGTTGTTAATTTTGGACCTGATGGTTGGTTGTCTGGAGAAGAGAAGAAGTTGTTGTTAGATGTGATGGTCAAGCGAGAGAAGGCCATTGCTTTTGTAGAAGAGGAGAGGGGTGTGTTAAAGCATTCCTATGGGGACCCTTACAAGATTCCTGTGGTATGTCATGAACCGTGGCAGCAGAAACCAATTCCTATTCCGGCTGCATTAAAAGAAGCTTATATCGAAGTTGTCAGAGAACGGATACGCACTGGACTTTATGAGCAATCAACGTCAAGTTATTCTAGTCCGGTATTTTGTATCAAGAAACCAAATGGCAAGCTTAGAGTTGTTCATGATCTTAGGGAATTAAATAGGGTTACAATAAAGGATGCTGGGATACCGCCTAGTGCTGAGGAGTTTGTTGAAGCATTTGAAGGGAGAGTGTGTTATGGTTTGGGAGATATTATGGGTGGATATGATGAGAGAGAGTTACATCCGGACTCAAGGCCTCTCACTACATTCAATACGCCACTTGCAGTTAACAAGATTACCTCAAGGAGCAACAAATTCGGTTGCAGTTTATCAAGCTCAGATGGCTTGGATCCTTCAAGATGAAATTCCACAATATGCTGGAATCTTTATAGATGATGGAGGAATTAAGGGACCAACAACCAACTATGATAACCAGGTGTTGGAAGAGAATCCCGGGATACGCAAATTCATTTGGGAGTTTGCAATTACATTAGAAAGAATCTTGTTTCGAATTGAAGAGGCTGGGTTAACTATTTCAGGTTCAAAATTTTCATGTTGTGTGCCAGCCTTAGAAATATTAGGCCATGTGGTATGTAGAGAGGGTAGGATTATGTCCAAGAAGAAAGTTAACAAAATTCAGTCCTGGCCAAGACCCAAGAATACGACCGAAGTTAGAGGGTTTTTAGGCGTTTGTGTATATGTTAGAATGTTTATCAAGGACCTTTCTTCATTGGCAGCTCCATTGAGACGGTTAACAAGAAAGGATGCAGACTGGGAGTGGGATGAAGAGTGTGAGAAGGCATTTGTGAAGTTGAAGGAGGTTGTAGGGAAGGATTTAGTCCTGCACAAGTTGGATTATGGAAAAGATTCTGGCAGAATTTATTTAGCAGTTGATTCAAGTCAGGTTGCAGCTGGGGCGGTTTTGTCTCAGATGGATAAAGCTGCTTACATCAGGCCAGTTAGGTATGAATCTGTAGTATTTACTGAGGTCGAATCAAGATATTCTCAACCAAAATTGGAATTATGTGGTGTGGCGAAAATACTGAAGAAACTTCAGCATATTTTGTGGGGGCAACATTTTGAGTTGCAAGTGGATGCGAAATCGTTAATCCAGATGATTAATTCCCCAAGTTTACCGAACGCACCCATGACGAGATGGGTAGCTTTTATTCAACATTTTTCATTTGATTTAGTTCATAAGCCTGGCAAAACTTTTACTATGCCAGATGGTTTATCAAGGAGACCACCTACTGAAGAAGATTCAGACTCAGAAGAGTTCGATGAAGATATACCTATTATCAAAGCCAGCACTAAAGGAGCTGAAGACTTTCCATACCTCCCCCATGAGGTTAAACTGGCAGGACTATTGTGTTTAGATTATGGTGATGATGACCTCCACCAAGAGGATAAACTGGAAAATAGTTTTTATGTTAATAAAGGTGTTGGAAAAGGTGTAGATAAATTTGGTAGAAAGGAGGTAGAAGAAGATGTGGTGTATGTAGAGGAAGATGGATTGGTAGTGTGGGATAGTAGTAAATTAAGGAATGGTGTATATGTTGGAGAATTAGAGAATTTAAATAAAAAGGTGGATAAAGAGAAAGAGGTATTTTCAAATACGGTTTACAAAGGATCCAAAGGTTCAGAAGAAAAACGTTGACATAGCTCGATTAAAGATTTATTTAGGGGTCAACGATTATTGGCTCATTCATGTGCAGGTGATATTGGTGATAGAGAAGTTCCTATTGATGTTATATTAATCGATTTTCAAGATGAAGTCTGGGGTCAGACTGGTTTTTATTTTTTGTTAGTCAAATATTTGTTGACTTTAGAGAGGCCAGAAGATTGTGAAGACAATGAATGGGTGGCTATCAAGAGGAAGTCATCTACATTTTACCTATCTGGTTGATGTTTAATGAGGAGAAAGTATCCAAATCCTCAAGTAGTTATAACTCAACAGAAGGGGCAAGAATTAGTTTTGAAATCACTGCATGAAGATCTCGGGCATAGAGGCGTTGGAGAAACGTTTAGAAGAATTTCTGATCGATTTTGGTGGCCTGGCATGAAGATGGCTGTTAAACAGTGGGTTCAGTCATGTGAAGAATGTCAAAGACAAAGTTATTTAAGGCCAAAAGAACCTGGACGCGCGACCGTTGAATATACGCTCTTTGGGAGAGTTAGTTTAGATGCCGTTCATATAAAAGAGGGACGGTATAAATATTTAATTGTGGCCAGAGATGATTTATCTGGTTGGGTAGAGGCAGCGCCTCTTATTAATTTAACTGCCAAAAATGTGGCAGAATTTTTTTTTGAATAATTGGGTATATAGGTATGGGGTGATGAAGTTGGTAACGGTAGATGGAGGTCCTGAATTTGGGACAGAGTTTAAAGAGGCTGTATTGAAAGTTGGATCAAAGGTTAGGGTAGCAACCCCATATTATCCTGAAGCTGAAGGCATGGTTGAAAGAGGGCATCAACTTATTAAGGATGCTTTAGTTAAAATGTGTGGGACAAGTGCTGAAAAGTGGAGGCACTATTTACCTTTAGTTTTATTTGCCGATCGAATCACTGCCAAAAGGACTACTGGATTTTCACCTTATGAACTTGTTTTTGGACAGAAAGCAGTTTTACCGGTTGATTTAGAAGCTGAATCATATCTTGGAGTTGACTGGGACACGGTCAAAACTACTGAAGAATTATTGTGTGCAAGAATGATGCAGCTAGAAAAGAAAGAAGAATATTTAGAAAAGGCATATTCGCGGATGATGAAGATCCGAAATCAATCAGTCAGGTATTGGGATGAGCGGTTGGCACATCGATTAAGGAAACCTTTGAACCCAGGTGATATGGTCCTGGTGTATAATAGGAGTTTGGAAAGTCAGTGGGGAAAGATGTTTGCAGATAGGTGGAATGGACCGTATAAAATCAAGGAGCAAGTTTCCGGCGGTACATATGTGCTAGAAGAGTTGGATGGAGTAGTATTAAAGAAGGGGGTAGCAGCCGATCAAGTGAAACGGTTCTATCCTAGGGGCACCAGGAGTGCCGAAGTCTAACTCCGAAATGAGGATAAACTATGAAATTTGTGAAATTATATGGAAGAACTCCGAAATAAGGATAAACTACAATTTTAATGACTTTTATTAAATCTATACCTCCGAAATGAGGATAAACTATGATATCAACAAAATTTTATGAATACCTCCGCAAGGAGGATAAACTATCTTTTTTTTATCAAATAATTTACTATCGTTACACTGCATATGGGCAACGAAACTGAGATGAAACATAACGAAATACGAGAAAACCTTCATTGAAAATTTTCAAAATTTAAAATTCTTAAAATATGGGTGAAGATAGTGTTGGAAAATTTTTAAAATTTATTGGAAGAAGTGTTCACAGGGGAACCTTCTTAATTAAATATTGGCAAGTGTGGGGGTAATTGATGGGCTGGCTGCTCTATACACAATTACCCCATAATGTTCATTTCCAAAATTTTCCCTGTTTTTAGTTGAATCCTGGCTTTGTCTTTTAATTTTAGGAAGTCCACTAAGACTATAAACTGGAACGAATCAAGAGACACCGCTCTCAACGCCGGATTCAAGATTTTTTTTATTTTGTTTTTGATTTTTTATGTTAGATTGTGATTTCTTTTCTTTAATATATATTATGAATTAATGTAAAGGTGATGCTCACTGGTGGTCTCTAATCATTTTTATAAATTGGAGGGAGCCCACCCAGTGATCATAATTATAAAAATTATCTTCTAAAAACTTTCATTTATTTTATTTTCTTTTCAATTTCTCAAAATTGTGTAACCACATCAAGTTGCACTTGGATGTGGGTATGATGTCGAGGGTACGGCTCATCAAATGGCCGGGGGGCATCTTTTAAATTTTTTTTTTTTTTAAAATTTTTTTTTAGTACTTTTTTTATCTTTCTTTTCACATTCATTTATCTTTCTTTAAAATTAAATTTTAACTTTTATTTCAAAACTATCTTTTTTTTAAAAAAAAAAAAATTAAAAAAAAAAAAATCTTTTATTTTAAATGATAAAAAATAATAATAATAATAATAATAATAAAATAAAAATAAAAATAAAAATAAAAATAAAAATAAAAATAAAAATAAAAATAAAAATAAAAATAAAAATAAAAATAAAAATAAAAATAAAAATAAAAATAAAAATAAAAATAAAAATAAAAATAAAAATAAAAATAAAAATAAAAATAAAAATAAAAATAAAAATAAAAATAAAAATAAAAATAAAAATAAAAATAAAAATAAAAATAAAAATAAAAATAAAAATAAAAATAAAAATAAAAATAAAAATAAAAATAAAAATAAAAATAAAAATAAAAATAAAAATAAAAATAAAAATAAAAATAAAAATAAAAATAAAAATAAAAATAAAAATAAAAATAAAAATAAAAAAAAAAATAAAAATTAAAATTAAAATTAAAAAGAAAAATAAAAATAAAAATAAAAATAAAAATAAAAATAAAAATAAAAATAAAAATAAAAATAAAAATAAAAATAAAAATAAAAATAAAAATAAAAATAAAAATAAAAATAAAAATAAAAATAAAAATAAAAATAAAAATAAAAATAAAAATAAAAATAAAAATAAAAATAAAAATAAAAATAAAAATAAAAATAAAAATAAAAATAAAAATAAAAATAAAAATAAAAATAAAAATAAAAATAAAAATAAAAATAAAAATAAAAATAAAAATAAAAATAAAAATAAAAATAAAAATAAAAATAAAAATAAAAATAAAAATAAAAATAAAAATAAAAATAAAAATAAAAATAAAAATAAAAATAAAAATAAAAATAAAAATAAAAATAAAAATAAAAATAAAAATAAAAATAAAAATAAAAATAAAAATAAAAATAAAAATAAAAATAAAAATAAAAATAAAAATAAAAATAAAAATAAAAATAAAAATAAAAATAAAAATAAAAATAAAAATAAAAATAAAAATAAAAATAAAAATAAAAATAAAAATAAAAATAAAAATAAAAATAAAAATAAAAATAAAAATAAAAATAAAAATAAAAATAAAAATAAAAATAAAAATAAAAATAAAAATAAAAATAAAAATAAAAATAAAAATAAAAATAAAAATAAAAATAAAAATAAAAATAAAAATAAAAATAAAAATAAAAATAAAAATAAAAATAAAAATAAAAATAAAAATAAAAATAAAAATAAAAATAAAAATAAAAATAAAAATAAAAATAAAAATAAAAATAAAAATAAAAATAAAAATAAAAATAAAAATAAAAATAAAAATAAAAATAAAAATAAAAATAAAAATAAAAATAAAAATAAAAATAAAAATAAAAATAAAAATAAAAATAAAAATAAAAATAAAAATAAAAATAAAAATAAAAATAAAAATAAAAATAAAAATAAAAATAAAAATAAAAATAAAAATAAAAATAAAAATAATAATAAAAATAAAAATAAAAATAAAAATAAGAATAAAAATAAAAATAAAATAAAATAAAATAAAAATAAAATAGTAAAAATAAAATAAAATATTAAAATAAAAAAAAAATTAATTAGTTAAATCAAAATTATTATATTTCTCAGTTATATTTTTTTTAGTTTTATTCATTTAGTTTAGACAGGAAACAGGGTCTAGGGGAACTCAATACTTATGGGATTTTACTTCAAGATATCTGTTAGTCCTCCAAGACTTTAAACTGGCTACTGTTCAAGACATTCCTTAAGGGTTTTATACGAATTATGGAGCTGTTAGTCCTCCAAGACTTTAAACTGGCTAATTTTCAAGACTGTCATTAAAGATTTTATATTGGAGCTGTTAGTCCTTCAAGACTTTAAACTGAATTTCAAGGATAATCAAGATTTTATGGATATTTTCGGAGACGTATTTCTTTTATATAAATCAAATGTTAGGTACACCAAGACCTTAAACTGGACTGTTATCAAGCTGTTGGGTCCACCATGACCTTAAACTGGATTTCTTATCGATTAAATGTTTGGTCCACCATGACTTTAAACTGGTAGTTCATTCATTGTTTAGTCCACTATGACTTTAAACTGGAAAATTAATATCTGCAGGATAATTCAACATTCATTGGACCACTATGACCTTATACTGGATTACTTGTCAATCAAATGTTTGGTCCACTATGACATTAAACTGGATTATCAAATTTATTCAATCTTTGGTCAAGCCTAGGCCTTACTTAGGAATATATCAAGATATTTATGCACTTAAATGATCTTTGGTCCACCAAGACCATAAACTGGCAATCGATTATATGCTTGGTCCACCAAGACTTTAAACTGGAATGTCAATCTTGTTTGGATAACTCAATTCAATCTTTTAATTTATCACTGTCCACTAAGACTCTAAACTGGTTATTCAATTATTTCTGGAATTGGGTGTTGATAGCTTTAGGAGGTTAAAATTTTAGGTGGTGATGATGCTAAGGAAAGCATAATGGTTAATTAGGTGAAATTTGTGGCGCTTTAACATGGTCTAAAGTTAATATTATTATTGGAAGCCTGGCAAAAGTATTTTATGGGTTTGCTGTATAGCAAAGTTTGAAAATTGTGATGAAGGAATCAGAAGTTAGGATGGTAGTTGGATTTTAGGGAATGATTTTTTTAGTGCCTCATAGTTAGGCCATTTTTTTTGGTGTGAAGCTTGGAGGACCTTATGGCGAGATTGGAATCATAGAATTCGGCTCAGTGGGGGGCCCTATGAGGTTGGAATCAGGAGTATTCGGCTCATAGGAAGATCCACTCTCTCAATGCTGTGACAAGAAGGAAGACTGGTATATGGGAGTCTGAAGGGATTCAAACCTTTCTCTCAGTAGTGGAATCATCACAAGATTTATATTATTTTATTTTATGTTATATCAAGCCAGAGAAGAAAGAAAACATCATTTATGTTGAAAGTTTAAGAAGACCAAGCAAAAACAAAATTTTATCAAGTTATACTAGTAGAAAAGATAATTTCTTTGAAATTGTTCAACATCATTATCAAAGCTTTGCATTAAAATTCTTCTTTTCATGAGGTCTTCATGGTTATTAGCTGGAGTTTCTTGAAAATAGGCCAGCATTTTTCGTTTCAACTCATTAGTAAAGTCAAGAAAAAGATAGCGATGAAAATTTGGGTAATGATTGATATAGTCCGTCTTCACTCTACCAACATCATCAGTGTTGGTTATTTCGACAGCTAGAAGTTCAAATATGTTATTAAGTCATAGGTTTAGTCAATTTTGATTAAAAGTTTTTTTTAGTAAGATAATAGGGTCTTACATTTAGAGCCAGGAAACATAGTCTCAGCAAAGTTAGTTGGGGGTACTGGCGTTATAGGATTAGGATCTTGTGAAGGCAAAATTAGGCCGGGATCCATTGATGAAGATTGAACTTTAGAAGCTGTTTTTGATCTTATTCGTTTTAAGAAGACAGGAATTTTGGATCTCTTTTTAGAAGTTGAGGGATCAGGGAGAGCTGCTGGTCCTAAATATACGTTTGTTTTAGAAGGAACTATTGGCTGGTTGCATTTGACTTTTTTCACACGGCATAAGTCGCAAGCTGTTCTGCCAGGAAGATTAGGGTTGGACATTAAACAAGGTACCTGGTATCGAGCGCAGAGTTCACATGGAGCGACAAGTTCTTTGGAAGACATATTGATGAAGATGAATTTTATAGTTGATTAAAGAAGATGGTGGTTGAAGGTTAAAGATGAATATTGTGTTCGACCACTTATGCAAAGTTTTAAGAATGGGGACATTCTCGATTGGAGGGAGGATGTGGTAGCCTAAAGTTTAGTACGGCACCTAAATATGTAAATGTAGTTATTACGGCGTGCAAGATTGGCGTTATTATTTTTTTTATAAAAGGGTTTTATTTAATTTATTGGAGTTTAAAATATGAAGAAATTGGTCACGAGCGAATGCCTACACAAATACAATTTATTTTATGGAGAAAACTTATTTTTACGGTCTGAAAAATTTATAAGTATCAAGTCAAGTCACTCAAGAACCTTGGGAAATTTTCCCAGAATTTTTACTATTTTTCTTATATTTTTAAATGAATTTTAAAGTTTTATAGAAATATTTACATTTTCAAAAATTACTTAACTTTGATGAATTTTCACAGGGTAATTAGAGCTGCGCAGACTACGAAAACTAGTTTGGTATGTAAAAGGGAAGTAGCTCTATTATGTGTAATTTTTCTAGATTTTTTATTATAGTTTTAAGGTTCTAATTGAGTCCGGAAGTCCGGATGGACTCCGCTTTGACTCCGTACGGACTCCGTACGGGCTCCGGATTGACTCTGGAAGAGCTCTGGAGGGGAAAACTTAGGCACGTGACTAGGAATACTTAAGCGCTTCTCAAACTCGAAATTGAGAGGGGGGACACATCATACAGCTTAATCATTAACCACCACGGTCTCATTTTTTATTACTCAACAAATTAAATAAATTTGTAATAACCTTATAACTTTATATTTTTATATTTAAAATTTTAGAAATACTATTCAACAGTTTAAAACACACTTCATATAGGGTATCTTTAGAAAGGTCTTCATCACTGGGACTTGATTATTGCTGTCTCATAAAAATTCAAATTATTATAAAAACATAAAAGTCAATCTTTTCAGATCTTTCACTGGTACACCTTAATTGTTGTTATCAGTATTTCTTTTATCAACAGCCACTTTTATTCAAATCTCATTAAGCTTTAATTATTTTTGAGTTTCATTATTTTCATCAATCAGATCCAAGTAGATTGGTTAGCTTAGTGATTTAGAACACCCATTTTGTTATTTTTATTGGAAGGACGGGGTTTTCCACTAAATCCACATATCTCCTCCGGATTCTGCTTACAGCAAGGCGACTGTAAGAGTTTACCTTACCATACCGTAGGTATGGCTACTTGGGCTGCTGAAAGAGTTAATGGTATATTATCGGAAATTTCAAACAATAATCATCCAGCTATTTAGTTTGGTATTTGGGTGCTTAAAAATGCAAATGAGATAATTTATTTTTATTGAACATAGAAGAAATACCACGGACCATGCTCAAGCACTGGCATTGGAAGTCTATGGTATTGGAACTAAGTAAAGCTGAAGATGATGCTCAGTATGGATCTAATATTAAAAAAATTGACTACAATACAAAAAAAAGACATTTCCATTTAACTGAGGCATTATTTACAAAATAGGTAAGGGCATGCTTAAGAAAAGAGACATCTAAACGGGCTTTGTTACCATCAGAGAAGGTAGGAGACAGGGTAGTTGAAAATATAGCAAGCATATTGGTCCATGGAAAGCGTTATACGACTCATGACCAGAATCCTGGGAATTCTACCATTGAATTCTACTTTGGAAAAGATAGTCAGTTTGTGCATATTGATCAGCTTTTTAGTTCAAAGGAAAATAATGAAAAAGTCTATCTAATTGTTAGTCCATTTAAAGAGCTTATACCAGAAGATACAAAAAAGGATCCCTATGAGGCGTTTCCGCAAGTGCATTGCCTTTTAGTAAGAGTAGAAAAAGCGACACAAATTGTGATAAATCAAGATTCAATTATTGGACATGCCGCCACTTTACAGCACCAAAGGGGAATGTTTGGAATAAAGTACGATGTTATCACTGCTGTTGGACTTCAGACACTAGTAAGTAAAAAATTAAACAACATGGAAATTTTATTTTCGTTAATATGGTTGAAATTATTTAGGATTGGTAAGAATTTGGAGGATTTGGAAAGTTTGTAATAGATCTTTGGAACAGCTAGATGGAAGATTAATAAATAAAACTTTTTGAGATGTTGCCTAAATGTTTAAGAAAACAATAACAAGGGCATTCTTTACAGTTTAGAAACACTGCTATTAATGAGTGACATTTTATTGTAAATGTAATTTCAACTAAAAGGAATTCAATGTACTATACAAAGTCTACTTATACTTCAAAAATATTATAAATAGTTCAGAACCAGGGTTGAAAAATCTAAGGACCATATTTTTCAAGCCAATAAAACTGAGTTTTACACTAATTTTTTCGCTTGAATATTTTATTCATTAAACTCACAATTAAAATGTATAACTAATTTCTCTTTAATATTATCTTGTCTATATTCTGAAAGTTAATAATTTTTTTTTATAAAGCACAGAATGTCTAATAATGGTGATGCCATGCAGGTTGATCCTCCATTAGAAAGTAATGTTGGAGTGCAAAATAATCCTCCCCCTCAAAATCCTAGAATGCCTCCATTTGGTCCTGCTCCCCCTGAAAGACCGAGTGAAAATCCAGTTAAACCCTAACCTCCTCCTCAGTCTTCATCAGATCCCCAAATTTGATCAACTGATTGCTCTTCTAATATCACAAATACAGATGGTCAATCCACACCTGGTAATTTTCAGCAGGAAGCAGAAAGTGTAGATAATGATTGGGCTAGTATGTTGTTTAATCAGTTTCTTGGAAGCGGTGGGGGATCCACTTCTACTAACCCAGCCGCCAGTACCAGTGGACCCTGGTGAGTAAACCTTTTCAACATGCTTTTATGTTTTAAAATAGGTTTACCAATATTTATTTTCAAAAATTTGCAGTTAATCCCTCTCTTATAATTCAAGCTACTGATCAGCGCAGAATACTTGATGCTGAGTCACTTCAAAATGACCGAAACTTGCAAATGGTTAGAAGCATAGTTACGAGGTGTGATGTACCAAGGAGCTCAGATTCTATTAACAGAAATATCTATCACTTTTTGAAGTTCTGTCTTGGTGGACCCATTAATGTATCTGAGTTTCCTATAGGCCCAACAAATGAAGAAATTACAGATTGGAAAAATTGGCATGATTACAAGCTATTGACGATTGAAACAGCATTAAAACAGGTTCAAAACGCACCGCAGGCAACTTCAGCTGCTGATTGTCAATTTATTTTAACAAATACTGCTATATTCTTATGTTCTAAAATTCATCTACCAACTATTATTTCAACACCTGAGCCCCGAGGACTAAAGGGAGGAGCTTCTATACCGATCTCTGTAAAACAGCATTTGGAACGAGAGCTTCAAGAGAAAGGATTTCGTCAACTCGCTTTTGATTGGAACTGTCAAATTTTTTCTGAGTCACTATGGAATCAAGTAATGGGGAGTGTAGTATCAGACCATTGTACTAAGTGGCTCTCAACATTGAAAAATATTGATTCAGCAAAACTCAGGTTTACACCAATCATTGTCAAGAAATGGGTGGTCAACAAGGAAAAGGATATTCGAAAGGTGGCTAGTCAAAACTGTGAGGTGATTGAGGCAAGTAGAAAGGAAAAGAAATCAAGAGCACAGATAAAGCATTATAAAACAAAGGTATTTATTCAAAGCATAATAATTAAAGAAAGTCTATTACTAATATAATTTGATTTTAGATTTCAAAAAACCGCTACGACATTGCAAGAAAAAAGTGCTTTGATCAGCCAGGCTTTGTAGCACTTTTTCATGAAACAAGTCTCATGTCTGATTTAGAAGAAGCCACACCCGATCCAGAAGAGAATTGTCCTAAACGAGTAGTTCCTGGATGGAGAAATCCAAAACTCGATGAAATTTTAGATAAAATGGACAACTTTACTAAAAAGACGGCCCATTCAAATGTTGAAAAGGCTTCAATGAAGAAACTTTATGATCACTCAACTAAAAAGACAGCTTCAACAGATGGTATCTTGAATGTGCCCAAATTTCTGCCAAAAAACTGCTATTCACCTGGATATTTAGCAAATTTGTCGGTTAATGAGAGGGAGTTACTTGACGTTTGAGAAGATATAGATTTCGCCAAAGTTAATGAAGCAATAGATCGAGCAGCAGCACCTTAAATTTTTTACCCCACTGGTAACCATGTATATAGAGTGATAGTAATCATTTTTTATATATAACATTATTATTCTTTCTTATAAAAAATTCCAATTGATGTATAAGATAAACGAGAGCAAAAGAATTAACAATTTTAAAATTATTGAGGATAGAAAAACAGATATATATATTTGTAAAACTTTAAGACATGATAAATGTTTTGATTAAATAAATGTGAAATTCTTTTATGCACAATAAATGAACTTAAAATAAATTAAATTGAATCTCTACTCAGATACTTACGACAAGATCAAATTAAAGCCTAAAACAAGAATAGAATTAGATTCTAAATTTCAATTTAAAATACCTGTTTTTCAATAATTATAACTGCTTTTCTATTGGCTAAACGCAACTAATGATTAGTATAAAAATGCACATGTGAAAAAAAAAATGAAAGTGAACACCATCCCTCACCAAAAAAGAAAGATCATTAAAGGCACTCAAAAATACATTACCATAGTTAATAAACAAAATATATACAAAAAATTAAAGCATTCAAATGATGGGAATTTGTTTACACAAGGATCTTAAGAAATTTTTTTTTAAACTTCACTTTTCGCAACAATAATTGAAAGTTATTAATCATTAAAAACCAAAAAATCATCAATTTATATTTGGTTTTCATGCCTTAAAAAATAAAAGAGGCACTAATAACATGTAATTGATAAACATACTTCAGTAGAATTTAAGTATTGTGCTATGTGTCCAGTACAAGTTCGGCGGAACTTGTGCTGGACACTTTGGCCAAGACCAGTGAATAAAAATTGCAAGGAAAACCAAAAATCAATAGGCTATAAAAGGAAGTTAATTGATGGCATCAAATTGTTTTTTGGTAAAAGTGTCCAGCACAAGCTCAGCCAAACATATGCTGGACACTTTTCCAATTTGAAGTTGGTGAGGTGTTCCTCATAAAAGTGTCCAGCACAAGTTCGGCCAAACTTGTGATGGACACTTTTACCAAAAAAAAAAAATGATGCTATCAAATATGTTCATGTTATAGCCTAATTTTTTTTTAATTTCCTTGAAGTAATAAGTTACTGTCCATGACCAAAGTGTCCAGCACAAGTTTAGCCAAACTTATGCTGGACACTTTTATAAGGAAAACCTCACTTCTCCTAAAAAAACATGCACCTTACCAACTTCAAATTGGAAAAGTGTCCAGCATAAGTTCGGCCAAACTTGTGCTGGACACTTTGGCCAAGACCAGTGACTAAAAATTGCAAGGAAAACCAAAAATCAATAGGCTATAAAAGGAAGTTAATTGATGGCATCAAATTGTTTTTTAGTAAAAGTGTCCAGCACAAGTTTGGCCGAACTTGTGCTGGACACTTTTATTTGGAACATCTCACTTCTCTTAAAAAACATGCACCTTACCAACTTTAAATTATAAAAGTGTCCAGCATAAGTTCAGCCGAACTTGTGCTGGACATATTTACCAACAAAAAATCTGATGCCATCAATTAACTTCCTTTTATAGCCTATTGATTTTTGGTTTTCCTTGCAATTTTTAGTCACTGGTCTTGGCCAAAGTGTCCAGCACAAGTTTGGTCAAACTTATGCTGGACACTTTTCCAATTTGAAGTTGGTAAGGTGCATGTTTTTTTAGGAGAAGTGAGGTTTTCCTTATAAAAGTGTCCAGCATAAGTTCGGCTGAACTTGTGCTGGACACTTTGGTCATGGACAGTAACTTATTACTTCAAGGAAATTAAAAAAAATTAGGCTATAACATGAAAATATTTGATGGCATCTATTTTTTTTTTTTTTGGTAAAAGTTTCCAGAACAAGTTTGGCCGAACTTATGCTGGACACTTTTATAAGGAAAACCTCACTTCTCTTAAAAAAACATGCACCTTACCAACTTCAAATTCGAAAAGTGACCAGCATAAGTTCGGCCAAACTTGTGCTGGACACTTTGGCCAAGACCAGTGACTAAAAATTGCAAGGAAAACCAAAAATCAATAGGCTATAAAAGGAAGTTAATTGATGGCATCAAACTTTTTGTTGGTAAATATGTCCAGCACAAGTTTGGCCAAACTTATGCTGGACACTTTTATAAGGAAAAACTCACTTTTCTTAAAAAAACATGCACCTTACCAACTTCAAATTATAAACGTGTCCAGCATAAGTTTGGCCGAACTTGTGCTGGACACTTTGGTCATGGACAGTAACTTATTACTTCAAGGACATTAAAAAAAATTAGGCTATAACATGAACATATTTGATAGCATCATTTTTTTTTTTGGTAAAAGTGTCCATCACAAGTTTGGCCGAACTTGTGCTGGACACTTTTATGAGGAACACCTCACTTCTCTTAAAAAAACATACACCTCACCAACTTCAAATTGGAAAAGTGTCCAGCATAAGTTTGGCCGAGCTTGTGCTGGACACTTTTACCGAAAAACAATTTGATGCCATCAATTAAATTCCTTTTATAGCCTATTGATTTTTGGTTTTCCTTGCAATTTTTAGTCACTGTTCTTGGCCAAAGTGTCCAGAAAAAGTTCGGCTGAACTTGTGCTGGACACTTTTCCAATTTGAAGTTGGTAAGGTGTATGTTTTTTTAAGAGAAGTCAGGTTTTCCTCATAAAAGTGTCCAGCAAAGCTTGTGCTGGACACTTTACTCAAAACAGTTTGATGGATTTAATTGTCTACATATTCCTTACCATGGTCTTTTGGTAAAGAGGTAAACCTTTAGCTATTGTTAGTTGTTTTGAGTATATTATGAGTAGTTGATATTTCCATTTTAAGGTAAAAGAGTACGATATTTTTTGCGATTACCAGTAATTTATTTCCCTCAATATTTCTAAGATATTGGTTATAATTTTTATAACACCTATTTCTAATATCCCTCTTTGATTTGATTTTTTTTTTAGTCCTGATTTAAAGGTTTTTACTATTTTATCAACCAAGCTCTACATCAATGTAAAAAATACCCTGATTAAACCTGCTATATTTCTTTTGACTGTTCCTATTCAATAATAGCTCAAGTTAGAAACATATATCCATTATCTATTTTCTTTTTCAACTTAGTTTTCTCAGTGGAAAGTGTTCATCAATTACTATTGAATGATGTTTACAGTATGTAACCTTGTACAAATCTGTAAAATACTTTAAAAAAATTGTGACTTTGGTAGTTGGGTATTGGATTTTATATGGCAATAATTTCAAATAATTTTATACTTTATTCATATTCTAAGATTCTTAAGTGTTTCTATTTCGGATTTATTATATTAATTTAACTTTAACTAAGTTTAGACTAGGCTTGTGCCAGGGGGTGCCAGCGTAGCCCAAACGAGCTCCTATCATAGAATAAATTAATTTTTTTTAATAATTTTATATAATACTATTTAGTGTTATCTTTTTTTATCCCCTTTTTTAAATTATCTTTTTCCTTTGTTTTTGTCCCCTATTTCTTAAAACACATAAAAATGCCAAAATTACCAATAATAGATCCCTTTGTCATATTGCATGATGTCGATATTTAAAAATTAATTTAAATATTTAAATTAGTTAAACTTATATTCTCAACTATTTACCCTTTGAAATTATCAAATTGTAAATTGGACATTTTCTTTGTTTGTCATCCTTTTAAGCCCCCAATGTTTATGTCTAGTTACTTCCCTTTTACTATTAACCCCATTATTATCATCTGACTATTTTACAATATGCTCACTAGCTTGATGCCATTGTAAAAGAACCCCTATCAAAAACCTGCTTCTGGTAATATATAAACCCTCTTGTTTAGTACCACATTTCTCAATTCATTTATTTCTCTCAATTTTACTACTATTATCTTTTGGTTATCACATTTATCTGTGTTAGTACAGCTTGAAAATACAAACAGCAATATATATTTTTTATCTCTTTATTATCTTGATATAAGATTTTTTATTTTTTTCAAGTAATAAGTCATTAAAATGCCTCGTGATAAACAGATACCTCCTTTATGTAAGATATCTTGCTTTATCTCTTATATCTTCTTAGACTAAATTTTCTTTTCCATTAATATATTTAATATATTAGCACCAAGTAGTTATTTGACAAAATCTGTCAGCCTGCATATCTCCAGGACTGAGTAAAAAGTGATTATAAGTTATGTTAAACACATTAACTATACATGGTAATAATAAATAAGAGTACACAAATAGTATACATAAGTAAAATTATGATAATACACAAAAAATGCCATTATAATACCTTATATACACGCATATATCCACCTTTTATAGGTCTTATGTACTTAATATTAAGCTGGAATATGTTAGGGTAATCTTAAGAGCCTTAAATATAAGGCTACATAATTTTTAAGTACACTTAAAGCTGTTATATTCATTTTTTTATGCAAAAAACAAGAAATGTGCTTTATTTCACTTAAAAGTTGACTATATGTGCTATAAAATTGAGAATATCAAAATTGAGCTTTGACAAATCGATTGGGCTCATTTAGAACTATTGATTTGGCTATTTAAATGCATAAAAATAACACTTTTCAAATTTGGTGTTTTTTATGCCAGAAATGGCTTCTGTGTACTGGCCACATACTGCCTGCTTTTTTCCCATGTGAATAGCTTCATTTTTAGCAAAGTTAGCTTTTTCACACTATAATTACCCCACATTCAACGCCCACTGTGGGGAAACACACTAAAATAGGCGACAGGCGCTTATTTAGTGTCCTAGCTTAATTAATAATGCATTGACCTTGTTTATATGCACTAATTTCATTAATAACCTCACTCTTGGCACTTTATTTCATCACCAGGCTTAAATTCGCCTAATTTTAGTCAAGGATTTACCCGTGCAAGCGCCTGCCAAGAACTGCATGTAGTTACCCCACATCTCACGCTCTTTTTTAAGTTTTTGGGTGGTTTCTCAGTCAATTTTGGTTATTTTTGAATGGGAATTTCACGTAGTATAATGTCAGGATTAGCCCCATTATTTCTACAGTAAATCCCCCTTATTATTAAGCTATTATTAACTTTAAAAAGTCTCCTTTAGTCTTTAATATTATTGTTTTATACGCATATACTCTCTTTTTGTCTTTTTCTTTAATTTTGATGGATTTTCCTTATTATTACAGTACTTTGGCGGTTGTTACTTGTTTAATTATGTCATGGGTCACTGGGGATGTTGATGGGAAGGTCTATTAATTGTTTTGAGGCGTCATTAACTGTGTATTGGATGGTATACCAAGGGATTTATTGGGGAACTCTGTGTGTATAAAAGGAGGAGGTTTTTGTGTCTTGTTTCTACATTCTTTATCATTACAATTTAACCAATATAACCAAAACAATTACAATACATATCAATTAGTACTTTTAAGAGACTTTTGAATAGTATCTGAATTTATATAATCTATTTTTCTACCAACTACAAAGATTGTAAGCCATATATAAGAATAGTGGGAATTATATTACTGAGAACTTTATATTTGATTATATTTTACAACTTAGTGGATTAAAACTACAGTATTCATATAGGACCATTAAAATCTTCTAGAAAACTGACCATTCAAGCTAGTTCACGTCCTTGTACTTGACCTTTAGCCTGACAATTGGGGACCTTTCCTCAAGAATTCTGTTATAATCCTGTAAGTGAAATTTTCAAAAGAAGGTGCACGTAAATAATATCCCTATAGAAATATTTGGATAATTACAACAGGTTGGGGTCACTTATATAGTGATTTCAGAAAAAGAAGCCCTGTTATATAATAAAATTGTGATATTGAATCAACAATTTTACCACTAATTTAACATATATTGTTATTAGTGGGTCTGTCAATAGACCAATTAAATTTGAGATCTTTGCAGATAAAATTTTTACCACTAATTTAACATAAAATTGTTCTTAGTGGGAGTCTGTCAATAGACCAATTAAATCTGTGATCTTTGCAGATGATAACCAATTAAACTGATTAATTGTTTTCTTTTTACAGGACTCTTAATCCCTTTTCTATTGGTTTGTAAAATTCATTTATATTTAAAAAAGAATCTTGCTGACAGTTGTTTTCTTTTTTAATATAAAAACACGGCTACATATTGTAGACCAGTTAAATTAAGTGACCACATAAAAAGCATATTTGACTTTTGGCACTTAAAGATTCACTTCATACCAATAAGTAAGCAATTAAATTGTCTTCAGTGGTATTAATAAATACTGATTAAACTCCTTTTTGAAGTTTTTCATATCTAAAACTTTCAATTCTTTAGAATTCCACGTAAAAATGTGTGACAACAATGACATTGTAAGTAATAAGGCAAAACCTTATAACTTAAGAACTAGAGCTGAAAGACCTGTTACAGGACATCCAAATGGAGGATCAAGAATCACCAGTAACAATAAACAACACCCCACCAATGTCCATGGAGGAAAAGGAAAAGCTCTTAAAACAAATGTCAATAAAGAAGTCCAAAAACACCTTACAAGAGCAAATTCACTCCCTCTCAACCCTACTGAATACACTAACAATAAGAGTAAACAATATGTTAGACCAGATCAACAATCTGGAGAAAAGGGCGGCACAGGGCTTTATAGAAGTCAACCAGGCTCTAGTGGATATAAGGTCTCATCAACAACCAGTGGCACCAAATACCACAGCAACACCTCCAGTCCCAGAAGAGGACCAAAAGATAACTGTAAGCAAATGGAAGTGGGATTGGTATGCCCAAAACTACAACAATCCTCCTCAACAGGGATCCAGCAGTCACCCTTACAGGGGAAAGCCAAGGAGAGGCAGGGGAAATGAAATAAGACCGTGGTAAGTCATCCATCTTCTCAAGATCAATTATATAATCCTAACAATGAATTACTTATAGGTAATGAAATTGATAGAGAGTTATTGGATATAATTGATAAGGATTTAAAAAATTATTCATTTGAAAATAACATGTTAGACTTGTCATTAAATGAGGACAATGTACATAGTTTTATTGATCACCAGGAAAATACTATTAATATAACAATGGAATCAAATGAATTAAAAATTGACCCTGATGATGAATCTTCTGAATTGGAAACAGACAAAATTGAATATTTTCTAAAAGAAAATCCAATGGAATCAAAAATAATTAGTAAATTATTATTAAGAATTGAAAAATTGGAAGAATTTTCTAGAGAGTCCAACAATAATACGGAAAGTGTATTATTAAACATCACACAATCATTGAGTACAACAGCCAATAAGTTAAAAGTTATTGAGAATTCAAATAATGAATTGATCAATGAAAACAAAAGATTAAACTCTAAGATTAAAAATTTAGAAATTAAATTAGAACATTCTCAGAATATTATGGCCACCATAGAGGGACGTGTAAAATTGTCTTTTTAAAATATAATTGATACCTTAACTCATGTACCTGTAATAAAAGATAGGTTACAAAGAGTAGAAATTGAAGTAGCTAACATTTTGAAAAATACTGAAAGAATAAAGGATAATACCTCTTATGTAGGAAGAGTACCAGTATTTATGAAACACTCTGATGATAAACCAATGATGGAACATGAACATAGTGTCATGGGCTCTGAGAATATAAAATCAGTAAAAGATGAAATCAATGATCATCTTTCTAAAGTGAGTGAATTACTCAATATTCCTCAGGTTAGGGAAGCTAAAACTAGCCAAAAGAACTGGCCTAAGTTAGATCAGTACCCTTCTTTTGATGGGGAATCAAAATCTGATTGGCAACAATTCATACAAAGAATTGATAACTTAAAATTTTCATACAAATTACCTGATGAAGAAATTACTTCAAAGTTAATATCTTTATTTACAGATGTGGCCTTATTATGGTTTGAATCTGTATTGTGTGAGGGAATTAATTACTCCGGGAATGAATGGAAGGCACTAATTGAAAGGCAATTTGGTGGCCCAAAATTTAGAATCACTCAACAAAGATTGTATGAAAGGGCCAGATATAATCCAAATGCTGGAGATAAACCCATGGTCTTCTTAATGAATTTAATAAAAATCATGAAAGCTATGGATCCAAAAATGGATTATGAAGAGTGGAAAGAAAAAATAATATACAAGTTGCCTATATCAGTTAGAGACATTATTGTAGCTAGAACTGAAACTATCAGAGACACCTCTGGATTCATTAATATATGCAATGAGATATTATTAAACCACAAGTATGAAACCAAGTATAGTAATTACAGGCAAAGTGTTGACGTGGTAAAACCTACTACAAGTAAGTTACCAGTAGAAAAGAAAAAACCTTCAGCTCCCCTTGTCCCTAAGAGACAAGAAAATAACACTTGTTACAAATGTAATGAACCTTGTGTTAAGGGTCACACGTGTAAGAAAAGAATAAATGTTTTTGAAACCTCACAGAGTTCTGAACCTAGTAATCATGAAGATGAGAATGTGGAATCTAGTGAGGATTGCAAAAGTAACATATCTTACAGTGATGATGAAAATGAGAAATTTGTATTAGAACAGGATATAATGTTCCTGAATGATGCTATACCTCATACAGACACATCTTTAACTTCCATAGAGGAAGCTGAAATAATTAAAGATGTATCTCATGACACTTACAAAATAACACCTATCAGAGCACCTATTATCATATGTGGAAAAGAAATGAATGCCATTCTTGACACTGGGGCTGCAGGTAGTGTAGTTTCACTTAATGCATTAATGAAACTTGATAGTAAGTACCAGGAAAAACTAGAACCTGTTCAGACAAGGAACTGGAGGGGTTTTGGTTCAGTATTAAATCCAATTGGCAAATACAAAACTGCTGTATTCTTTAAATATAATAATGGATATGTTAGAGCAGTTTGTGAATTTGTAGTAATGGATAATAATAATTGTAGTGATTGGTTTATTATTGGCAATGATTTATTGACAAAATTTGGCATTAAACTAGATCCTGCAAACAGTTGTTTCACCATAGGCGTGAATGGTAAAAGAAAATTCAAAATATGTTCTGAAAATTCAGTATATGCCATTTCTCCTAGAGAAGAACAACTGCAAGGTGTAAGAACCACCAATGAAATGGGTGAATTGGAAAAAGAAATCCAAAAGGCCTCTTTCAGTCCTCAACTCTCGAAAATTGAAGAAGAAGATATTTTGAGATTGATTAAATCATATCCTATGGCATTTGCTCATGGTTCAAATGAACTAGGATTGGTCAAAGACCATCAGATGAAAATCTCTCTAAGCTGTGATCTGGATAATATTCCTGGCAGCTTAAAAAAGAAACCTTACCCAGCATCTCCTGCAAAAAGGAAAGATATTGAAGACAATATAAAATTTTTGTTGGAAATGGGTATTGTTGAAAAAGTGGACACAACACCTAAGTATTGTGTCATTTCACCAGTATTAAACTCTTATGAAAAAGATAAGGCAAGATTATGCGGTGATTATAGAGCTCTGAATACATACACAGTAGATGATATTTACCCTCTACCAAGGATAGCTTCTATCCATGCTACCTTACAGGGAGCAAAATATATTTCCTGTCTGGATGGGAACAAGGGTTACCACCAGATTCCTGTGGAAAGAAATTCTCAAAATTACTTATTAATAACCACACATATGGGTATATATAAGTATGTGAGAATGCCATTTGGCCCAAAGAATGCGCCTTCAGTCTTCCAAAAATTGATGGATAGTGTTTTTCATCAGGAAATGGTTGAAGGATGGCTATTGGTCTATATTGATGACATCATAGTGTTTTCAAAAACATATGATGAACATTTGAATCACCTGAAAAGAGTCTTTCAAAGAATGGATGAAATTAATATGAAAATTGCATTAATGAAATGTAAGTTTGGATTTCAATCCTTGAAAGTACTTGGACATGTTGTATCTGGATTACAAATTTGTGTTGACCAGAATAAGGTGGCAGCAATTAAAAACATTGGGATACCTAAAAATGTAAAAGAGGTTCAAAGTTTTTTGGGTATGTGTGGATATTATAGACAATATATTAAAAATTACCAATCCATTGCAGCCCGTTTAACAACATTAATCAGGAAGAATGAGGCTTTCATTTGGAATAATGAAAGACAACACGCCTTTAATAAATTAAAGGAATGTTTAATGTCAGCTCCAATATTGGGACTTCCAGATTTCACCCTACCTTTTATCTTGTACACTGATGCAAGTTTCATAGGTTTAGGTGCTGCTTTACAGCAGAAACAGATAATAAATGGAAAATTATCTGAAGTAGTTATCTGTTATATATCCAGAACCTTAAGAAAAACAGAATTAAGGTATGGTGCCACACAGCTAGAATGTTTATCTGTGGTGTGGGCTTTGGAGAAACTTCATTACTATCTGGAAGACCAGAAGATTGAACTTATAACAGATTGCAGTGCAGTAAAATCATTACTAAACATGAAAACACCTAATAGACACATGTTTAGATGGCAACTAGCTGTACAAGAGTACAGAGGAAGAATGACAATCACTCACAGAGCAGGAACATTGAATTCAAATGTGGATTTATTATCCAGAAGTCCTTTGCCAAATGATGCTGACAACCCAGCTTATGTACCTGAAAATGAGGTTATACATATATTTGGGATTTATATAGTGGATTTAGAAGAAGAGTTTATGCAAACTATATTGGAAAATTATTCATCTGATAAAGATTTGACTAAACTATCTACCATTCTAAATGATCCAACAAATGCCTCCATGAGTGCATTAATTAAAACCTTGCCTCCAAAGTATAAAAATGCGTTGGAATAAGGTGAACTATCAATTGAAGATGGATATATATATTACAGGAAAAAGTTAAGCAATGTAATAGTAATACCACCTTCTATGAAAGAGTTAATGTTGAGTACTTGTCATGATGACATCTTAGCTGGTCATTTTGACTTTAACAAAACATTAACCAGAGTTAAAAATACAGCCTGGTAAATAAACATGAAAGAGGATGTACAAAAATACATTGAAACATGTGACTCTTGTCAGAAATCTAAAAGATTAACTGGGAAGAGAGCTGGGTTGTTACAACAAATAGAGCAGCCAAAAGCTCCATGGGAAATTATAAACATGGATTTTGTAACTGGCTTGCCATTAGCAGGAAAAGAAAGTTTCAATTCTTGCTGGGTAATAGTGGATAGATTAACAAAAATGTGTAAATTTATCCCTACCCATAAAGAGGTATCTGCAAGACTTGGCATTACTATGGTGGACTCAGATGATGAATACTGCTGGGCTCCACAAAGCCATAATCTCTGACAGAGATCCTAAATTTACTTCAGAGTTCTGGACATCTTTGATGGAAGTATCAGGTTGTCAATTAAAATTGTCTGCAGCACACCATCCACAAACTGATGGGCTGGCTGAGAGGATGATACAAACTCTAGAAGACATGATCAGAAGATATTGTGCCTTTTGATTAGAATACAAAGACAATGAGAAATTCACACATGACTGGGTAACATTAACTCCTGGACTTGAATTTTCTTATAACAGCACAACTCATTCTGTAACAGAGAAGAAACCATTTGAACTCTGGCTGGGATATGTACCAAATACCCCAGTAAATCATTTAAACAAACTACCAAGGTTGGATATACACCCTGGCACTAAATCCTTTATTCATATGCAACAAATGTGTAGAAAGCATGCAGAAGAATGCATCCAAAAAGCATTTGAATATGAAAAGAAAAGGTGGGACAAATCTCATAAAGAATTTGAATTCAAAAAGGGAGATGAAGTCCTCATATCAACACTACATTTTAACTTACAAGGTAATGTTAAATTAAAGGATCCCTTTGTAGGACCTTTTGTAGTAAATAAAATGGTTGGGAATATTGAAGTGGAAGTCATATTATATGCTCCATATGATAGGAAACATCCAGTTTTCCCCATCTCATTATTGAAACCTTACCATTCAAATGATCCTGACTTATTTCCAAAAAGAAGGGGAAGGCCTAAAAAGCAACCTGAAGAAATTGTGGAAAAAGCAGAGATTGAAAAAATACTCAAGAAAAGAATCCTTACTAAAGAAAAAGGAACTGAGTATTTACTAAGATTTAAAGGGAAATCAAATGAATTTGATAAATGGATACCTGAAAAAGAAATTTCTAATTTATCCACCCTTCTTAAAAAATTTAAACAGAAATAAATTTCTGTTCAACCAGCTGAGGGGTTAAAAACCAGTACTCATAATATTTTATTATGTTTTATTTCTTTAAAGTTTAATCTTTAATGCTACAGATTTATTCTGAATACCTGAAAATTACATATTAATAAAATAAAATGTATAACTTATCATTTTTTTTATTGTTTTTTTTGGGTGGGCGAGTGTCAGCCTGTATATCTCCAGGACTGAGTAAAAAGTGATTATAAGTTATGTTAAACACATGAACTATACATGGGAATAATAAATAAGAGTACACAAATAGTATACATAAGTAAAATTATGATAATACACAAAAAATGCCACTAAAATACCTTATATACACGCATATATCCACCTTTTATAGGTCTTATGTACTTAATATTAAGTTGGAATATGTTAGGGTAATCTTAAGAACATTAAGTATAAGGCTATATAATTTTTAAGTACACTTAAAGCTGTTATATTCATTGTTTTATGCAAAAAACAAGAAATGTGCTTTATTTCACTTAAAAGTTGACTATATGTGCTATAAAATTGAGAATATCAAAATTGCGCTTTGACAGATCAATTGGGCTCATTTAGAACTATTGATTTGGCTATTTAAATGCATAAAAATAACACTTTTCAAATTTGGTGTTTTTTATGCCAGAAATGGCTTCTGTGTACTGGCCACATACTGCCTGCTTTTTTCCCATGTGAATAGCTTCATTTTTAGCAAAGTTAGCTTTTTCACACTATAATTACCCCACATTCTACGCCCACTGTGGGGAAACACACTAAAATAGGCTACAGGCGCTTATTTAGTCTCCTAGCTTAATTAATAATGCATTGACCTTGTTTATATGCACTAATTTCATTAATAACCTCACTCTTGGCACTTTATTTCATCACCACGCTTAAATTCGCCTAATTTTAGTCAAGGATTTACCCGTGCAAGCGCCTGCCAAGAACTGCATGTAGTTACCCCACATCTCACGCTCTTTTTTAAGTTTTTGGGTGGTTTCTCAGTCAATTTTGGTTATTTTTGAATGGGAATTTCACGTAGTATAATGTCAGGATTAGCCCCATTATTTCTAAAGTAAATCCCCCTTATTATTAAGCTTTTATTAACTTTAAAAAAGTCTCCTTTAGTCTTTAATTTTATTGTTTTATACGCATATACTCTCTTTTTGTCTTTTTCTTTAATTTTGATGGATTTTCCTTATTATTACAGTACTTTGGCGGTTGTTACTTGTTTAATTATGTCATGGGTCACTGGGGATGTTGATGGGAAGGTCTATTAATTGTTTTGAGGCGTCATTAACTGTGTATTGGATGGTATACCAAGGGATTTATCGGGGAACTCAGTGTGTATAAAAGGAGGAGGTTTTTGGGTCTTGTTTCTACATTCTTTATCATTACAATTTAACCAATATAACCAAAACAATTACAATACATATCAATTAGTACTTTTATAAGACTTTTGAATAGTATCTGAATTTATATAATCTATTTTTCTACCAACTACAAAGATTGTAAGCCATATATAAGAATAGTGGGAATTATATTACTGAGACCTTTATATTTGATTATATTTTACAACTTAGTGGATTAAAAATACAGTGTTCATATAGGACCATTAAAATCTTCTAGACAACTGACCATTCAAGCTAGTTCACGTCCTTGTACTTGACCTTTAGCCTGACAAAATCTTATCAGCATCCTCGATTCGAATCCTTCAAACTCAAGAAACAATCACCTCTAGGCATGTCTCCAAACCCCCCTTCTCTTGCCAATGAAAGGACTGAAGTTACCCAATCTCAATATGGAAAGATACTTGAATTTGCTAAAGGCAAAACTGAAGAACTACTGTCAACTCTTAGCGAGAAGCCTTTGTCATCTTATATTTCGAATGTCTACAACAATGTGCTTGAATACATTGATGACCTAGAAAAATGTAAGTAATTTTTTTATATTAAATTCTTTAAACTCAGAACAATAAATTATGGACACTTTTTCTTTAAAACTTATTCAAATTCAGCTTATGAAAAAGGTATCATTCGTCCTGATGATGTGATTATCATCAAAGATGATGATAATAATGAAATACCTGACGCTGAAGGCTATGCATCAACATCTTGAGGGGCAGATAAGACTATTCTTTGGCGTTCAAAAAGAATGAGACTTTCTAGGGGCTCTAGTTTTGTCAGTGCTACTAAAACTCCTCCTGCCAAGGATTCCTCTTACTCAGCATCTCAAAAATCCAAACAAACTAGCCAAAATGTGTTGAAAGGGTATATTATTTCTTTCATGAGTAATATAGCAATAAATTTTATATTAGTGTTTAAAGCTATCTCCAAATTGTTTACTTTCTTATTTATTATTTCTTGTCTTTTTCTTATCTTTTAATCCAGCTCTAAAATCGACAATCACTCCAAAGCGTCAACTAATAGCAAATCTTGCTCTAATGAAGAAGAATTAGAAGAAGAAGATGATGATGAAGTTTCAAAATATGAAGATTCTCTAACTCAAAAAAATTATGAAGATACTTCTGCTGATGAGGTTGAGAAAACACCGAATTTAGAAATTGATCCACCTAGCCAGCCACAAAAAAATACTTCAAGTTCAAAGAAACAGCTTATAGTTGCCGTATCTTCAAAATCTTAAATTGAAATTCCCCAAATCCTACGGTCTCTATTATCATCAATAAAAATTTCTAATAACTCCCTTCCTTATACTCCAACAATGATTGGAAACTTAAAATTACAGAAGCAAATAGCTGAAATTCTTCGATTTTTTGAAGGTAGAATCAATGGTCAAAAGGTACTTAGGGCATGGCCAGAAATCGATCAGCTATTTGAAATCCGTTTGTCTGCTTCTCTTGAAAAGCCACACAAAATTTTGCACGAATTCAATTTTCTATGGATGAAATCTGCTCATGACAAAATGCTTACAAAAATTAATGAACTCTGTATGTATCACTTACTTGAAGTTGGATAATTTATTTTATGATAACTAATTGTTTTGTTATTTTTTTAGCTTTGGATTTTCTTAATGTTGACACTTCGCAGATCTGAGTGGTCAATAATTTGAACTTTGAAAATTTGGAAAATTTTTGTAACTCTGAAGAACCAAACTCAAATAATCTTTCTCCGTTTAAGAAGACTGATCACCCTGAATCATCGATGATACGCATGCAATCAAGACTAGTTAGCCCAACTTCTCACCAGCTTTCTTTTTGGGCATCCCTTGTCGCATCATCTCTTTATCTTGCTTCTCAAGAGTTTACCCTTCCTGCTGAAGAATCCAACTTCAATCCAGATTGTCCTATTGAACGTGCCCTACATATTCTAGCCCGCCTTACACATCTGAAAAGCAAAGTTCCCGATACATTCGACAGCTCAAAATCACAGTTAATTGCTGCAAATTTTTCAATCACTACCCTATGCCAATTTAGAAACATAATAATTGACGTCATAATTTCAATAATTATTTTAAAATCTAGAGAGGCTGCTGCAAATATAACTCAAGCTGAAAGCAAGAAACGACAACGTTCAAGGAATAAAAAAAAACAACAGATATGCAGCAATTTGATGAGTCTCATAATGATTCTATTCAGAAGATGAATCAAGAATATGCACACCATAAATATCAATCATTTACTTTTTACTAGGTTGATGGTGTTTGTGGATTATTTCTTTTCTCACAGGACCACCAGCTTGTGTCAGCTTCAGACTGCTTAGAATTCATAACACAACTCGGCCTCCTTAGAAAATACTGTGATAATAATAATCTGGGCGGTGAAAAAATCTGGAAAAACCTTAATTTTTATATCTTTAATATTATCAAACCCTTAATAGATAATTCTGGGCCTATGCCACTTAATTTTAATACTCCCACCATGAGCCATATTGCTAAAGCAATGGCGGCTGATTTTTTTGATTATTGGAATCTTATTAAGCCGAATTCTTCATTTTTCTCTATTGTTGACGTAATTAATACATAATCCTACTTCATTTAAATATAAAATTTATCCTATTGCTACATTTTTTTGTGTAACTCAAATTATTTATTTATGTGAGATTTATTACCAAATCTGAATAAAGATGCTTAAACTATCAATAAATATTATTGTATAAATTTCTTACACCTTTTTTCTATTCATTAAATATTATTGCAATAATCATAACTCAAAATCATGATGGATCATAAATTTGAAGAAAAATTAAGAATACATTATAAGTCATTTTTCTCATAACACTATATATTTCTTTAAGATGGCAATACATCTTAGCATTTGTCGCAAATTTTAAGATAATTATTACAAAAAATTGAAACAGTTTTCTATCAATTCTTTTCAGCATGTTAAAAAGTTAAAAATATTAAGTGTAATGAATTTTTTCTCACAATTCATCAAAGTTTTTTCTTAAGTAGACTTTTCTTAATCTAATTTCTATAATTTCTAGGTGCATAATTATCTTAATTATACTAAGTATTCTCTATGAAAAACTCCTGGAAATAATATTCAATTCATTTAATAATAGTAACATATATATTTACCATGATAAAATAACATCTAGACATTTAAATAATGAGAAGCCATCATATTGGTATGAAATCATATTAAAGTGTCTTTGAAAAACTAGTTAAATTTAAAAAATATCTTTTTATCAGTGTCAATTATTTTGAAAAATAAAATTTACTCTACATTTTTATGATCTATAATTTAGCTTGCTGTATTTTGATTCATATTTTATATTGATTATTTTTTACACTTACAGATTCATGTATAGATATCAAATTTTGTTCAATAATTTGGTAAAAAAGATATTTAATTCATTCTATGAAAGCAAAAAAATAAAAGAAAGCAACTAGGGTACTCCTTATTAAGAACTTAAAAATATTATTTCTATAAATATTAAAACAAACCCTTTTTAGATTTCCATCCTTCTTGTTCATCCTTAAATGTCAATAATAAGTTATTGAAATATTATTTTTCAAGTAGAATTTCATATGAATCAAATTATACTTACATCTACCTGAATAGATCAAGGTCAAAAAAATATATCTACAATCTTTTTCTAGGATTTTAAGATTCATTCAACTCCAAGAAAAAAGAAATATTCATCCCAAACTCTAAAAATTAATTCAATGGATAAATATTCAAACACTTCAAAATAAATTTCAATTTGATTGCGTTATATTTATCTTTAAATATATTGAGGTCCACTCTCTCACAAAAGTAAAAGCCTTTTCATAATTATTAATATTTTATTATAATATAATAAAATTTACTTAAAAATGAAGTAGTAGTTTCAATTTTACATACCTTGTTTTATGAACTTTTTAAAAAAAATCAATTAGATATATAGAAAAATCATCATATAATTCAGCTTTTTGAACTCTGCACCTTAATTGAAGATAGATGATAAAGGCTAAGTCAAGATCTACAAGGAAATTTAAATTCATATTAATTAAATATTCCTCTTCTACAAGGCAATTTTTAAAATTAGAATTAATTTTTATTGGAGATCTAAATTGATTGATAGATTCATTATTCTCAATATATCTCATTTCCTTTTATTGATTATTTCAATTCTACTTTTGCAGTTATATGCTTCAATAAAATATAATTATGTGATGAAAAATATTCAATTTATCAAAAAATAAAATCACAAGTCACACTAGTGTACAAATCTCAGTATATTTAAGATTGAGAAATGCCACTAAATTAATTTAAGTTACATATGAAAGCAAATAATGAATGAATCAAAGAAAAAAATTAATATTTAATTTTCCTTTAATTTATTTTTTATTTTTATTTTTACTTAAATAAAAATAAAATAATACATGGTTTTACTTTATTTATTAATAAGAAAAAACTTATTGCAAAAATTAGCAAATTTTTAATATTTTTAAAAATAATATTAATAGTACAGATCTATTTATATTGATGCATATGATCTTTTAGGAAGGATTTGTAAGATATTGTTTATTTTTAGTTTCCATTTGCAATAATTAAGCAAGTTACAAAGCTATATTTTGTTTCTTATATTATATTTTATTATATTTTATTTTACTTGTAGCAATGATAATTTTTTATTGTAATATGGTTTTTCAATTTTTACATCCATTTTTTTTGATACTTTTATTGTTTTAGGTTTTTCACCAGATTATACATAATCATCAGCTTCATAAAAAGTTTTTATAGACATGTGTGTAAATATATCATTCTACCACTAAACTAAAACTATACCTGTACAATAAAATCACATTTTTACCTATCACTACTTAATGGTCTTTTACTTTTTTATTAACATGTATATCAGAATCATTTTCTGTATTTAATTTCTCAGTATCTTTAGTAGCATTAAATATATAGTGATTCACTAACTTTCTTTTTTTTTTTTGTTAAATCAGTCTTTTCATTGTACTTAGAAAGTTTCATCATAAGAAAATTACATCTTTCTAACTCTTCATTTATATTTAAGTACTCAGAAATATCTATTTCAAACTCTTGGAGATTTTTAAATGTATTGAAAAGTCTTGTACTAACTTGAATAGAAGAGCCAAGGCGAGTGAATCCACCAATTTCATAACATCTTGAAGTGAAATGTTTAAGAAGGTTTTCTGGCCATAGAATCGCTGTGATGCCATTAGTGGCCTCCATGTCTACTTTGCAAGCTATTTCAGGAAAATGAAGCTCTCCGCCTTTTTGAAGTGGTTGATTTGAGTCATAAGATTGATGAAGAGAATTTTTCTCAGTGTCTTTAGGTATGAAAAGTCCAAATGTATACTCGCTATGGTCTGAGTCACAGTGAGTACTATTCCAAAAATATTTTTTCATTTGAGCCTGTTGTCCAAGTAAAATTGCCAGCAAATTTTTTCATTTCTTGAACATCAAAATTTTTTCCAAATCCAGGAATCCCAAGCTTTTGACAGAGTTTTACTGCTTCTTGATACTTAACATTAGATATATTTTGATAAAAAAATTTAAAGAATAACTCTATTCGCTTCATGCAACAAACATACTCTGCCAAATCTAAGGGCTTAGAAGCATATTTACCTAAAAAAGTAATTAAAATAATAATAGATTAAAACTATTCATAAATAAAACTATATAATACTTACAAATTAATAGAGACTTTTTCCTATCTAAACACCGACCACCAACAAACATATTACCAAATCCACCACCATTTTTATGAGCTTTATTTTGCAAAACTTGATGTTCACAATACTAAAAGTCTTTGATGCACTGAATTTTTGCTTCAAGCATGTTTAATCAAATGAGATCTTCAATAGAAAATGTTTTCACTATAACACTTGGAATTGAGGAGCGGATTGGATGGAAAATATAACAGCTAGAATTTGAAATCAAATACCGTTCTGGATTAACTAAATTTTTTACAAAACTCCTAGAAAAATATTTTGCCCTCTTTCCATCTGTCTCAACACCATAATTTTCCACCATAAGGAATGCATTCTTGATGTTTTTCACATGCTTGTTGTTTGATTTTTTTCCTTGGTGGTGATTTTTCTTTATAAACAAGCTTTGTGAAGCCTGCATCTTGTAGTGTAGTAAATAAGAAATTAATTTAATTCGAAAAAAAATAAAAAAAAGTGCAAAATAATGCAATGGTTAAAAATAAGGCCTCCAAAAATAATCATTATATTCTTAATATTAAATAAAAAATCATATCCAACATGCATGTAGAAAACATCAGTATTAGCTGCATTTAAAATATTAATCAAGTATTTCGAATTAAAGCTTCATTTTATTGCTTACAAGTATAGTATTCTGCCGTATGCATTTGGCACACGAGATTCAACTATACCATAAACATAAACAATTAAATGTGAAGCTTAAATCCAATTCCCAATTATTATGATAAATACAGCAATAATACATAAATATCTGTTGATTCTTTATTTAATTTTTCTCCATATATCAATAATATATCAAACCGCCAGGTATACATAATTTATAATGTTGAAATGTATAGTTTCCTTAAACAAGAATCAACTATACCTCTACCATTAATAGAATTACAGGAGGCCAATACAATAAATTATTGATATGTAGAAAAAAATTGATCACATACACATGTGGATACTATGATATTTTATTTTATTTAATTATTTAATATATAATGATTGAGAATAATAAAAAGTTTAAAAATGAAATAGTGAAAAAATTTTATTCTTACTTGAAATTTAAAAAAAATCATTGTTAGGAGTTGATTGATTGATAAATGGACAACTAATCTGTTAATTATAACTTTTAGGAATAGATTATTGTAGAAAAATAAGTATCTTTTTTATTGAATGAAAAAAATAAAAAGAGAAAGACAAACCAAAATAAAATTTGGATGCTAACCAAAAATTAGCTTTTTGATGATACTATGACAAGTTATAGATCAAGCTGCCAAGAGTTGAAAACAATCATCAGTTGTAATGTTTTTTTAAAGAGATTAAAAAAGAGAGTAAAATACTAAAAATCCAAGTTAGTAATCTGTAAACAAGTTACTTTGGTGGCAAACCTAATGATTGAGAAAAATGGATTCCCTAAAAGTTGAACTTATATTTAAAGTGAAATTAATATTTTTACTTAAGAAACAAGTATAAGGGACAAACCAAAATAAAAGACTCTTAAGTAAAACAGATGGAAAGCTAATAATTATAATAACCTGTCTCTTATAAGTTGAAGGAGAGAAGTAGAAAATTTGCCACTCGGATGAAAATTTGCTTACAGTTATGCGTATAGAAACATGCAAGTTACTGAAGCCGGTTGCATGGCATGCAGTGACTTGCATAAGGCGTATATGCAACAGGTTTTTACACAGCAATATATTGTACAAATGATGACTAAACATTTTAACATGCTTTTAATTAAAACTTACATATTATTTTTACAGCTTATTTTTATAGGGTTTCACAAAGTATAATTTGAGGAACCAAAGCCTCAGATAGTTTCACACGGATGAAATTAATATTTACATTCACTTATTTTATGAAATCAATCCACTTATCCATTTTATTTGTTCTCATAAGGTTGGAAAACTAACCTTCAGATGTTATAGACCAATTTTTTATCACTTATTATTTTTTTTGCCACTAAGTTGACATTTGGCTACAAAAGAGTTAACAACCAAGTATGCATTTCTGAAAAACAACCTACACACAAAATCAGTATTATGACATTTCAAACATTTTAAAACTGGGCATATAAGTTTTGGCATTTAAAAATATCCAATACCTCTTTTTTTGGCTTTGATTTTTTATTATGTACATATACATTTCACACTGTCAAAAAACTAATGGCAAATGGCATGTAAAAGAGTAGCGCAAATTTAAATTTATATCAACTTTAATCTTATTTCTTATTAATTCAAACCAGCCAGGCTCGCCCTGACTGTTAGTTTATTTTTATAGTAGCCAATGTTACTTTAAGCAACATTGGCTGCTCAAATCTAACCGTCAAACCTCCCAGCCAGTGTTATCTGGCTGGGAGATGCGAAAAACAGTTTGCAACCAAAGTCGTTTGTAGCGACTTTGGTTGCTTTAAAAAAAGACTTGCAGCCAGTTTATTACTGGCTGAAAGTCAATAATATAAAAAAAAAAAGCAAGCGAAGTTGCTGCATGCAACTTCACTTGCTTTTAAACACAAAATCTTACAGGCAGTTTTAAACTGCCTGCAAGATGTATTATAAAATTGGCCAAAGCCACTAAAAGTGGCTTTGGCCAATTTATTTTTTATTTTTTATTAAACGCTGCCAGCTTAAAGCTGGCAGCAATTCTTTTTTATATTTCAATCCCGAGCCACTTCCTGTGGCTTGGGTTCTTTTTTTTTATGTAATTATAAATTACTACCAGCTAGGCTCCCCCTGGCTGGTAGTTTATGTTTTAAGCAGCCAATGTTGCTTAAAGCAACATTGGCTGATCAATCACCTTAAGACCTCCCAGCCAGTGTTATCTGGCTGGGAGATGAAAAAAAATTTATTGCAACCAAAGTTGCTTGTAGCGACTTTGGTTGCTTTAAAAAAAGACTTGCAGCCAGTTTATTACTGGCTGCAAGTCAATAATATAAAAAAAAAGCGAGCGAAGTTGCTGCATGCAACTTCGCTCGCTTTTAAACGCAAAATCTTGCAGGCAGTTTTAAACTGCCTGCAAGATGTATTATAAAATTGGCCAAAGCCACTTTTAGTGGCTTTGGCCAATTTTTTTTTTATTAAACGCTTCCAGCTTAAAGCTGGCAGCAATTTTTTTTTATTTCAATCCCGAGCCACAGGAAGTGGCTTGGGTTCTTTTTTTTATGTAATTATAAATTACTACAAGCTAGGCTCCATCTTTCTGGTAGTGTTATCTGACATTTGAAAGCTTGAAAAAAACATTATATGAAATAAAAAAATCATATTCTTTGATATATTAAGAATTATGAGTGGTAAAGGATTGATGAAGAGATTATTGGCTCAAAAATAAAATTGGCCATTGCTGATAAGGAGAGTTCTAGAACAATAGAGATTATCTATGAAAATTAGATGGGATGGAGTACATTAGGGAATCTCAAACTTGATCAAATACGCCACATAAACACACCACAAAAAAAGTACCAAACACACCATCAGAAAATGAAATACACCTGCCATGGACAGGTGTATTTTGATGGTGTGTTTTGCCTCAAATAAACCTTCTTTTGGTAAAAAAAGCAATCAAAACACTTTTCTCCTTCATCTTGATTAGTCAGAAATAGGTACAGACAATCCATCTCTTTTGATTCTTTTCCGCCTAATTCTTAAGGGCCTATTATTCAACATGTGAAAAACATGACTTCCCACCACTTAAGCAGCCACTTCATCATACACTTACCCTTAGTCTTAATCACCATTCACTAAAATTCCTCTTTCAGTCCATTGTAAACTAGAAATAACTGCTACCACTCTAGCCCTGGATCTATTGGTTAACTCAGATACCAACTCCAATGCTGAAATTGACATGGCTTACATGTGTGACATGCTGAAGAATCACTACTTATATTCCATAACACTCTCCATACAACACCAACCACAATTTAACCTTGAGGTTCTTTAAAGCATTCCTTAAATTAGCTTTAAACAGATATTTTGCACAACCTTGCCTCGATTTCTCAGTTACTTGAACTGATAATATATTACTCAATTTTCAGAAATGATTCTTGTTGTTCATAAAGAGATACTCCTATTCAAATTTGTGTTGCACTTTGTCATCTTAGTTCAAATAAAAATGGTGGCACATTTACCCATCTTGAAAACCTCTTCCAGATCAGAGATGGAAATAAATATTTTGATTGTAAAAAAATGCTTTGAATCTCTCTTATATACATTGCATGCTTCTACTCTTGCTATTTTTTAGGATTCCAGTTAATTAAATGTTTTGTATTTAAATCATAAGTAATGTTTTTCTCCATATCTACTTGACTAAAATTCATTCTGGATTTCTATTAATAATTTGGTTAAATATGGTTTTTCAACATCTTCATTAACCAACCCTTATGCACAAGATACATAAATTAACAAATTTTATTTTTCTAAATCTAGAAATTTGGCAATACCCTCCCCTGAATTTCACTATATTAGGGGGTGGTGATCGCCATTTTTTTCATGTCAAAAAAAATTTTTATGTCTGAGAAAAAAATGGCAATACCTCATCCTGAATTTTACTGTGGGAGGGGGTGGAAATTGCCATTTTTTTCATGTCAAAAAAAATTTTTATGTAAGAAAAAAAAATTTACCATACCTCCCCCTGCAACTTACTGTGGGAGGGGGTAAAGATTACCAAATTTTCATTTTAATTTCATAAATTCTTATATAAATCAATAAAAAAATATAATCAGCCAAGTAAAAGTAATGGGACTCACAATTCCACCTGCTAATGATTTCAGATGTGACCAAAGCCAAATAAATCATATGACAAGCAATGTATTGAAAATTCATCCATTCAATACAAATAAATAATCAAATGAACAAATTTATACAGCAGCAAGGCTCAATTGCACAAATGTTTTATTTGATTGATTATATTTAATAATTGATAATTTAAAAATTTATGAAATAAAAATAAAAAAATGGAAAATCTTCTAATTACCCTATTTGGAACCCTCCTTAAAGATTTACTATAAGTAGGGCCCTTCCCCCTTGCTTTACTTATCTGGTTTATCAGACTTTGGTTGATCTGGAATGAAAAACAAAAATGAGTAAGTGCTTCACAAGATTCCAAAAAAATGAGAAAATTTTTTACAAGATATCAAACCAGGAGTTTCCTTGGTATTTTGATGATTATCTCTTGGATTTTTGATTGATGATTATGCTGAGAAGAGTTCCAAATAGATTTGATGATACCATCTCCTGAAAAAAATCCAAAACATCAACAAATCAGGGAAAAAAATTATCTATAAAGAAGAAAAATTGAGGAAACAAATGATAAAAAAAAGTTTAGGAATTGACATACCTTGGGAGTGGTACAATGAAAAGTATCAGAAAAAACATGCATATTACAGAATATCAAAATTCAAAAATTTAAATTAGTTTACATAAAAAGACTCAACTTTAAAAGTAGATATCTCAGAAATTTCTGAGCCAAAATTGATTATGCTTTCTGGAAATGAAATTCATGCCTATAGAGAACCTGTAATCAAAATAATGTGGGATTTGAATGAGCTAAAATTCACCAAATGTTAATATTCATCCTCATAAAAAAATTAAAAAATAGGAAGGACTCATCCAAAACTGATATTTAGCTGATCAAATCAGAGCCAAAAGCCTGAAGTATTATTTGAAATAGATTGCATAAGCCCTATACGCATATTATGCAACATTGAACTTAAAAAATGTAAATTAGTCTATGAAACAAGATTCAACTTTGGAAGAAGTTATCTCAGCAACCACTAGACCAGATTCAACACCATTTGCTGGAAATAAAATAAATGATTCTTGAGATTCTTCCTAAAAAAGTATATTTCATTTAAAAAACCCCAATCCTATTTCTGACCTTTTATTTTTGACTTAAAAGAAAATCAAAAAAGGGTTATAAAAATTAAAGTCAGGTATTATCAATGGTCTAAAAAGATCTATTTTAGCTACCTATGTTATTTATAAGTATTATATTTGTTCCAGAGTAAGACCTACTTGAGAAGATTAAAATAAAGTTGATGGAAGTTTGAGCCAAGAAAATAATAAATATCTCATTAACCAGTGAGCCAAATCAGATGTTGCTTGGTGGATATGAGAGCTAGGCTTCTGTAGAGCTTTCTTGAAAATGGAAATGTGATTTGAGAAAACAAAAATAGAAATAGAAAAAAAAAACAAAAACAAATTCAGAAAAAGAACTTCAGTTAAAATTGAAAAAATATGGTGGGAGGATGACTTACCTGATGAGATGTCTTCAAAGATGTAAAAGGACCAGATAGAAGTTCAGGAAGTGATGGATAAAAAAAATAGAAGAAGAGTTAAGGAAGTGAGAGAAGATGAATAAAAGTATATTAGGGATCATTGAAAAACAGAAAGAATGAAAAATTATGCAATTTCTGAAATATCCAACTTCATGTTGAGATGATTAACCAAGATGAATCAGGAAGGGAAAAATTATGCTTTCAGTGAAAATTCAAAATAAAAGTTAATATGCAAAAATAAAACAAAACCAAGTGGAAAGTACATGCAACTTGATCATTTTGAGAGCATGAAAAAAGGATTTAAAAGGGTTGTGTTGAAAATTTTGTAGTGTTCTTGGCATGATGACTGAGTTTTGAGGATATAAATTTGTTCAGGAATTGTTGATGAAGAAAGTAATGAAAAGCTCAAAATTTACTGGGGCACCATGTGTAAAAATTTGTATCAAAAAAGTGGGTTGGGAAAGATGTGATGTGTGGTGAATTGCGAGGATGTTTAGATTGGTTGCCTGTGCTGTGGTTGGAAAATTTTCACTAAAGTAGGACATATTTGACCCCATGTTTATAATCTCATGTAGCAAATCAGCCATGTTTAATGGTGTGTTTATGTGGTGGTTTTCAAATGAAATCCACCAGGCATATTTGTTCAAGTTTGAGACCCCCTATTAAAAAGTAGATGGGTAGAGGAGGAGGAAGAGATCCTTAAGAAGATGAATAAAATATTACTTTCAAAATTTTTTACAGATAAATATTAAATTGAAATAAATTTTGTAAATATTTTTGTCATTATATTGGTTTCCACTTTTAAATGCAGTTACTATTTCACATGTACACATACCAAAACTTGGGAAAGTGATTTATATAAGCATTAAATATTTAAAAAGGAAAACTTGCATATTAATTTCCATAAAAAACTTTCATGTTATACACTTTAAGGACTATTTTTATTTTTATTTAAATATAAATATTTCTTTTAGTTGAGTAACTGAAGATTTAATTTTCAATAGCCTTTAGGTCTTATATTTTTGGTAAAATTTAAAAAATTATACAAAATTTAGTTTTGCAAAGACTTAACAGATTTGAAGTGAGAAGTGACTATAATCTTTTTAAATTTTGAAAATAGGAATGGCATTAGTTATTTCAATTCCTATAGTTATTAATATTTGTGATCAAAAAATTTTCTAAATTTATTTATTGTTACAATTATGTAGTAAAAGATATTATTATTGTAAATTAAATTTACTTTCATAATTTTATGGTTTATCTTTTGAATGCAAAGTAATGATTAGGTATGTTAAAGAATAATTTTCTTCCTCTAAATTGATAAAAATATTGTATATTCAAAAGCTTATGTTGGATCAATGTGTGCTCAATGTGTGCTCAATGAAGGATAAACTCATTGTTATAGTTGATCAACTTATGCATAACTTGAGATCAGTTGAGGTTCATTTTTGGACCAATCTTAGACTAAATGTAAATCTAACTCTAATTTACTTATGTTTATAAAGTATTCATAAACCTGGCATAATTAAGGGACACTCTAAATTTCAGGAGAGGGGATTGCTAGCAATTCAGCCCTAGATTTCCTGTGGTGTTGGATTTGTACTACAGTATTCATATAGAACATTAAAATCTTCTAGACAACTGACCATTCAATCTAGTTCACATCTCTGTACTTGACCTCAGCCTGACATAAATAGTGTGGGATAGTAAAAATTTGGTGAATGGTGTGTATGTTGGAGTTTTAGAAAATTCAGTTAAAGAGAAGATGGGTGTAAATAAAAATTTGGTTAAAAGGAGGTTGGAAAAAGATGTTGATGATGATGCTAAAAAGAGTAGTGGGGAAAAGAAGAAAATTTGGTTGATAAAATGTTGGAAGTTTCAATCATGGAAAATTCAAAATCTTTAATAATGGAAAGGAAAAGTCTATGTCTAAAATTATCGGCTCATTCATGTGCAGGCAATCTGGGAGATATGGAAGTGACCATTGAAATAATATTAATGGATTTTCAAGTGGTGTCTGAAGACAGGCAGGACTTTATTTTAAAATTTTTAAATATTTGTTAACTTTTGAAAGGTTGGATAATTGTGATAATGATGAATGTGTGGCTATCAAAAGGAATTCACCAGAATTTTAACTTTCTGTTAGAAGATTAATGAGGAGGAGGTATCCAAATCATCAAATAGTTATTAATCAAAATAAAGGGCAATAAATAGTTATGAAATCACTGCATGAAGATTATGGTCATAGAGGAATTGGTGAAATTTATAGACAAATTGCTGATAGATTTTGGTGGACAGGAATGAAGTTGACTGTTAAAAAATGGGTTCAGTCATGTTAAGAATGTCAAAGCAACCTGGACATGCAACCAGTGAAAATACTCCTTTTGGTAGGGTTAGTTTGGATGCTGTTCATATTAAGGAGTGGAGATATAAATTTTTGATTGTAGCCGGAGATGATTTATCAGGATGGGTAGAGAAAGGGCCTCTTATTAATTTGAATGCCAGGAATATGGAATATTTTTTGATGAAAAATTGGGTATATAGGTATCACCACACAATATGGGGGGCAGACTTTCTAGCTAGTCCACAACCTTGGACCCAAACTCACCACAGATTGAACACACATTGAGCTATTGACAAAGGAAATATACAATCAGGGATGAACACCACTCATCAGGACAGTTTTAGGTGGGTGTACAAGTAGAGTTCAGTATGGGTTCAGTATGAGTTCAGTCTGAGTTCCATCTCAGTTCAGGTTGGGGACTTGCTAGCAAGTCCACCCCCTATATTGTGTAGTGTATGGAGTGATGAATTTGGTAACAGTTGATGGAGGTCCTGAATTTGGGACAGAGTTTAGAGAGGCTATATCAAAATTTTAATCAAAGGTTAGTGTAGCAAACCCATATCATCCCAAATCTGAAGGAGTGGTAGAAAAAGGGAATCAATTTATAAAGGATGCTTTAGTTAAAATGTGTGTATCAATTGCTGAAATGTAAAGGCACTATTTAAGATTAGTTTTATTTGCTGAAAGTTTCACTTCTAAAAAGGACAAATAAATATTCACCATATGAACTAGTTTTTGGACAGAAAGCAGTTTTATCAGTTGATTTATAGGCTGAATAACTTCTTGGAGTTGATTGTGACACACTCAAAACTACTGAAGAATTATTATGTGCAAGAATGGTTCAGTTAGAAAATAAAGATGAGATTCTAGAAAAGGAGTATTCAAAAATGATGAATATTAGGAATCATTCAGTTAGATATTGGGATAAGTTGCTGGCTCATAGGTTAAGGAATCCTTTGAAAATTGGAGATATGGTCTTGGTGTATAATAGGAGTTTGGAAAGTCAGTGGGGAAGAATTTTCGCAGATAGGTCAAATGGACCCTACAGTGTTAGAGAACAGGAATCTGGTGGTTTATATGTGTTAGAAGAGTTTCATGGAGTTTTTTTGAAAAATAGGGTAGCTGATGATCAATTCAAGTGGTTCTATCCTAGGGGCACAAGGTGTGCTGAAGTCTAACTCTGAAATGAGGATAAACTACCAACTTTTATTATGAGGAATATCTCTGAAATGAGGATAAACTACCTTCCATAATTATGAAGATTTCCTCCAAAATGAGGATAAACTATTTTATCATTGTTTAAATAAGATTTACTCCACAAGAGAGTATAAACTAAAACTATTGTTAAACTTTTCAATCATTAAATTCAAATGTTTTAAATTTTATGGAGAAGAATTATGTTGGACAGTATATATTTTTGGTATAACTGTTCACAGGCTGTCAGCCAGGCTGTACCAGGAGCCCAGTAAAACTTATGTTAAGTCATTGGACCTGAAAGAGGGCGAAAATTTATGCTTTTTATGTATATAAATTAATATTTTATTGCATAATAAAATAAATTACAAATTACCTTATTAAATAAAATTAAAATAAGGGTTATATTTATTTTATTAAGTTATTAATTATATACTATTAAAATAAACATAAAATATATTATATTCTATAAAAATTGGGCGCATTTTTATGTATTAAAATAATTATAAAATAATAATTAATTAATTATAATATTATATTATACTTATAAGGCAAAATGTTGACTTATAATAATATTAATTAATTATTAGACCCTTATAATAATTTATACATTATTATTCCTGATTTTTGGGCACTTCTGTGGCTCAAAATTATGTAATTAAATTTATTAAAACATTTAAATTAATTACCTTCTCATATTTTAATCTATAATAATTACTTATATTAAATGTATGAATTAAAATAGTAATAAATTACATTCCACTTTAAAATAGTACTGCATAATACTTATTTTAAATTACATTAGTTATTTTTTATATGCCTTGTACTTATTTATGCATAATATCCAGGGGGAATTAATACTGGTGAAATATTGACTACTGCATTTCAACAAATTAGTACATTTTTTATTTTTCACCCCTTACATTTACTCATTAATTATTGTATTTACTCTTGTGGCACTTCAGAGGGCCCCTTGGCTATATAAGGGCCTTGGGAACCCCCTTCAGCTTCATAACTTACATATTTACCATTTACATACACTTATATATTTTTATACACGTTGTAGACAATCCTATAGTACTAGCTATAGGCCTTGACCAAGGGAGTTGGAGAAAAACCAGAGAGAAAATCCCCTGTCCCTTTAGAAAAATAGAGTGAGATTTACTTGCTAAAGTAAGTTGGTTCCTGTTTTGCTAAAGCCCCCTTTTAAACACACTTTACTGCTTGATGAGCCAAGAAATTAGTCCCCAGATAGACTACCAGACCAAAGAACTGAAATGTAGAACAAAGTCCACACCAGAGACAGCAAAGATACTTGATGTAGGCTGCAAATCCACACTAGAGACAGAAATAATACTTGCTATAGCTAGCAAGACTATAACAGAGAAAACAGTTGCCAAAGTTAAGTTAAATGAAGAACTTACTTGCAACAAACACAGCCAATTGTGGCCAGAAAACAGTGAAAACTGAGTGAGGAACAATGAGATCACCTCCAGATGGTTGTATGATGATTAAGGTTGCCCCAAACTGTCTTATTCACTATGTACACACAGACCACTAACTAAGAGCCCATGCACACCCACCAATCTGGTGCCTGTACCTGCAAAATTGCATAAAAAACCCTCCTGGAGCGCTCCCCGACCTCTTAAAACAGAGGCGGGCGGGCCGTCGACGTTGGAGATGCCGCCTGAAGCAGCCCGGCCTCCCTGAAGCCAGAAAACCAATAAAAACTACTAATCTACTTAGAAAAATTAGCTACAACTACTAAAACCTTTAAAACACAGAATTTCACTATAACAACATTGGGACATGAAATATAGAGAAAAATTAGCTCTATCCAATGGTACTAAGCACTTAACTCTAAGACTTAAGGTTAGCCCCTAAAACAGAAAAAACAAAATTAAACAGCAATCTTTTATAAATGAAAAATGAGGAAATGACCCCTTAAAACTCAGAATATGAAAAATGTCTAGAAGACATAAAATATAGAGAAAATCCAGGGCTATCCAATGATAGCACCCACATACCCGCAGAGCCAATATCCACGGAATAAAACCAGAAAAATACCCAATTCTTTAACAGATGTCAATTAAGACATGCACAAACCGCGCCAAATCACACAACAAAGGCCCCTGCCAATGTTGGAAGACCACATCCTCCCTCCAATTGAGAATGTCTGCATTCTTTCTTCATCCAACCACCATGTTTAACCTTCTTCCCAAATCTGCCTCTGAAATGGGCCCCTGCCAATACTGCATTGACAATAATTTAATCTGCGCCATGACACCACCTGTCCATCCATACAGAACGTCCTGCGATGTCTGCCAATCCAGAAAGAAGACCTGCCACAGACCTGGTCCACTTTCTTCCACAACAGATTCACCTCCACCTCAACCTGGTCCTTCTTCTGCCAGCACCAAAAGATCTAGGCCATTCATCCTGATACCCAGATTAATCAAAAAGCTCCACCCTTCCCAGAAGAGTGCCACAACCCATAAAAAAACTAGTTCTCCCATCCCTGGTCCATCTGATGGTAAAGAACATTCTTTTCTTCCTTCAACTTTAAAACTGACGACTTCTCAGTTCCTCCATCTTCTGATAGTGATGATAATAATGTAGGATCCATTGCACCACCAACACCAATGCACTTGCCCACTATCAAGGCCAAGCTCCAACAACACACATCTCAACAGAAACAACTTCTGCTTCACTACTTCCAATCCACTCCTGCTAGAGATCCACAGGACATTGAGAACAGAAGACACCTCATTCACCAGTTCAAGGCTAATTCTGAACACTTCATTTCATCTCTTGATTCCCTCTGTAATTCCACTAGTACTTGAGTTTGATTCAGAAAAGAAAAATTGACCACACCCTCTATAGGATGTAACCACAAACAACACTCAGTTTTAAGTCTTGGGGGACCATCCTCATTTTATAGTCTTGGGGCACTTAAAACCCCTCAGTTTAAAGTCTTGGGGGACTCAAAAACCTAAATCATAAACCCAGAACCAGAGATCAACCACATTAAGACACAGAGAAAAAACTAACATTCTGGGGTAATTGTGAATAGAGCTTCCAACCCATCAATTACCCCCAAACTTGCCTTTGCTGAATTCGGAGGCTCCCCCTGTGGATACCCTCCACCAATATTTCAAAACCAACTCCAAAACAAAAACTTTTTCCTCAGTTTATAGTCTTGGGGGACTTACAACCCTCAGTTTTAAGTCTTGGGGGACTAACACAGTGTTAAGTTTAAAGTCTTGACGGACTATTCTTGATAAAATCTTAAAACCAGCCAGTTTAAAGTCTTGGAGGACTAAAAGAAACCAGATTTCAGTTTAAAGTCTTGATGGACTGATCTTGATACCATAGCTTTTTCAGTTTGTAGTCTTGATGGACTGCCTTGATAATATAGCTTTTTCAGTTTAGAGTCTTGATGGACTGCCTTGATAATATAGCTTTTTCAGTTTAGAGTCTTGATGGACTGACGGAATTTTGCATAAAATGGACTCAGCCAATTTCATGCAGCATACCTCTACAGCCAAGCTGCTGAACTTCCACCTTCACTTCATCATCTACCAATCACTGACAAAAATCTCCTCCTATCCCTTTTCATCATCTTTTCTCACCACAGATCATGGCTGGATCTCCTGATGTTAACCCTTCTACTCTCCCTTGCTTCACTGCTCCCAAGGACTATGCCTGCAAACAGTGCATCCACATGTGCAGACCTTGCACATTCACTCTTCCAAATCCTGAATCCAAATTCTACAATAGGGCTTGTGACTCTTGCTATTCCAAAAAGAAAAGATGTGAAAGAGACACCAACTACCCTATTCCTCCGCCTTCTCCTTCTCACAAATACATCTCCAGATCCCCTACCAGATCCCCAGAGCTTGGTCCTTCCTCTTCCTCTATATCTTCTGCTCCTTCCAGAAGATCCAGAAGCTCAGCTTCCCGCACTCTTCCCAAAAGAACAGCCTTAGCCTCACAAGAAACTGCTTTTAACTCCACCAAATTAGCTCCAAAAGCTTCAAAATCAACTCCAAGGCTTCTAGACTGCATCCAGGCGGCCCGGCGGACGTCGGGAGGCCCGCCCACCTCACCAAACAGTGAAAATCAGGGCCAAAACCTCCAAAAACGGCCAGAAAACAGCCAAATTCATCCAGACAACAACAATAACTCAACCCAACTACCTCCTACTGCTCCCAGAGCAATGAAATCCACCCATCCAAAGTCCAAAAGCACCAAAATTTACCAGATTTCTAAGAGAACTGACAGAGAACCCCAAGAAGAAACCAGAACACCACACACTGCTCCACAACAACTACTTCGTCCCCAACTAAGACAAAGAAACTACACCTCTCCTCTGTCAGCCAACTACTCTTCTGACAGTTCCATCTCTTCAAATTCTGCATCAAGAAGAGAGCAGTCTGCTTCAAAATCCCCCTCTTCTGCTCCATCCTTTAACAACCCTGGTACTCCATCACCAGCACCTCCTCCAGCTGAATCCAACAGAAATAACAACCACAACAACAACAATCTCACTGCTCCAACTAGGCCCCAGGAACATCAGCATCCCAGTTCACCTTCTCAGGATCCTTCAGAGGAAGACCATGAGAATCCATATCTTTCCCTAGTTGATCCACCCACTATGACCATTACAAAATCGTCAGAGATCCAAATCCCAGCTGCTTACAGATTTGATGAGCTTCAAATCTGTAAGTACCAAATTAATTATTCCATTTCTTCAACAAAAATAATTACTGATCCAATTCTTCTTGTCTAGTTGGCACCCCTCCTCCTGAATCTATTATTGGAGTTGGCCAAATTCTTGAAACTTCTTTGACCCTGGATTATGGAGACATGAAGAAACACCTAAGCACCATGTGTTCCAATATGCTAAAAGCCATTGCCCTCCATTGACCTTTGAATGACTTTGAAAAATCCCTGAGAAAGCGCCTACTGGACAACCACTGGAAAATGTCTAGGATAATTAAACACACCGTCCAGCACTCCATTCCTGCCTCTTCTTCTTCCTCCTCTGAACTTCCCTCTAATCCAATCCCTGACCATTACAATCCCTATAATCTCTCCAGCAGGATGCACTTCAAAGAACACAGTGCTTCCCACAATCCCAACAAAAAACAAAAACATCATCAGAATCCAGACCAGCCTCCAGAAGCTTCATCATCCAGACAATGAGCTCCTGCAAAAGATTAGAAACACAAAAATAATATAAAGCAAATAATAAAAAATAATTTCAGAATTTTTTTTTTTTTTTTTTTTACGGTCTACTGATATACTAAAAAAAAAAATTAATAATTAAAATGAAATGAAAGAACATAAATGAAATAAAATACAATATAAAAAATAATACAAATGGTATCCCCCAGCCAATTGATGAGCTAATCCCCTGATACCTTACCCACATCCTAGTGCACCTTGATGTGGATACACAATTAATTCTTTTAAATGGTTAACAGAAAACAAAATTCAAAAAATATGAGAAATTCAGAAAATAATAAAAATAATGAAACACAGAAACACATGAAATAAATAACAAATAATAAATAAAAATAAGAAAATAGCATTGCCCGGCCAATTGATGAGCCTTACCCCACCAATGCTTGCCCACATCCAGGTGAGCCTGATGTGGTAACACCCTATATTTTTGATTTTATAATTTTAAACAACCCCCATAAAAAATTAAAAGAAAAAAAAAGAAAAAAGAAAATAATCTAAAACTGGTATCTAGCAAAAACATAACTGCAAAATCAAAGAAAGTACAGCTCCATAGATGGTCCAATAAGGGAAAGTCCGGTCCATAGAAATGATCACTGGGTGGGCTCCCTCCAATAAGTAGAAATGATGGGAGACCACAAGTGATCCACCACCAATCTGAAAGAACCAAAGATAAAGAAGCCAGTCCCAAACCAGTTTAAAGTCATAGCAGACTTGAAACCTGAATAATAAACAACAGAACTAGAATTCAACTAGGAAAAACAAAAGACTTGAGACAGACATTCTGGGGTAACTTTTCTACAGAGCAGCCAGCTCATCAGTTACACCCACACTTGCCAAAATAAAATCTAGAAGTCCCCCTGGGTACCTTCTAACAAAAACACAACATCCAACACAAAAAAAAACCAAAACCAATAAAAGTGAAGAGTCCGGCACTTGAAAACCAAAGGAATTACCAGTTTAAAGTCATAGAGGACTAAAACCTGTGAAAAGAAACCAATACTAGGGTTCAACCAAACTAAGAAAAAGGGTTGGAAACAGACAATCTGGGGTAACTGTTGATAGAGCAGCCAGCCCATCAGTCACCCCTACACTTGCCAAGATCAAATCTAGAAGCCCCACCCATGGATACCCTCTAACAAAAATTTCCAACAAACAGATGCATAGCATCACCACAAAAAACCAAAATTAAAGAATGGTCCATAGTTTATCCTCATTGCGGAGTCAATCTTCTTCATGCCTAGTGCCTCTTGGATAAAACCTCTTCACTTGGTCTGCAGACACCCTCTTTTTCAAGACTGCACCATCCAACTCTTCCAAAACATAAGAACCTCCAGACGCCTGAGATCTGACTCTGTAAGGTCCATTCCATCTGTCAGAAAACATTTTCTCCCGCTGACTCTCCAAACTTCTATTATACACCAAAACCAAACAACCAGGTTTTAAGGGATTCCTAAGTCTATGAGCCAACTTATTGTCCCAGTACCTGACTGATTGATTCCTAATCTTCATCATTATAGAGTATGCCTTCTCCTCACATTCCTCTCTACATTCCAACTGTTGCATCCTGGCACAGAGCAAATCTTCTGTTGAGCGCACGTAATCCCAATCAATTCTAAGATAAGAGACAGCTTCCAAGTCCACTGGTAGAACAGCTTTCTGACCAAACATTAACTCATAAGGAGAATAGCCAGTTGTCCTCTTCACAGTGACCCTATCAGAAAATAACAACAAGGGTAAATAATTCCTCCACTTTTCAGCACTATCTCCACACATCTTCACCAAAGCATTCTTGATAACTTGATGGCCTCTTTCAACCATGCCTTCAGCTTCAGGATAATAAGGTGTAGCCACTCTAACTTTAGAACCAACACTAGCCACAGCTTCTTTAAATTTGGCACCAAACTCTGGCCCACCATCAACAGTGACCAACTTCATCAACCCATACCTATAAATCCACTCCTTCTTCAAAAACTCTGCCACATTCTTGGCAGTCAAATTTACCAGAGGCACTGCCTCAACCCAACCAGAAAAATCATCCCTAGCAACAATCAAGTATTTATACCTGCCCTCTTTAATATGGACAGCATCTAGACTGACCCTTCCAAAAATAGTTGATTCACCAGTAGCACGGCCCACCTCTTTAGGTTTCAAGTGACTTCTTCTTTGACATTCTTCACAAGATTGAACCCAACCCTGCACAGCCAACTTCATACCTGGCCACCAAAATCTGTCTGCTACTCTTCTATAAGTCTCCCCAAAGCCTCTATGACCAAGGTCTTCATGCAAAGACTTCAAAACCAATTCTTGACCCTTCTTCTGAGTCACCACCACTTGAGGATTAGGATGTCTCCTTCTCATCAACCGCCTTCCTGACACATAAAATCCAGGACTCTTCTTCTTGATTGCCAACCAAGTATCATCATCACAACTATTTGGCCTCTCCAAGGTCAACAGATATTCCACCAAAATAAAATAAAACCCAGACTGACCCCAGGTCTCATCTTCAAAATCCAACAAAACAACATCCAAGGGTACAACTCTGTCATCAAAATCACCAGTGTGAACATGAGCCAATTGAGCAGCCCAACCAGGACACCAATCCTTAAATTTTGGCACGTCCTTCTCTTTCCATTGAACCTTGTGAGAATCCAGTTCACTAACAAAAACACCCTTTTCCAATTTTGAGCTGTCCCAAACAACAACTCCATCTTCATCAACAAAAACATCCTGATCACCAGAATCAAGATCAGATCCAGCCAGTTTAGCCTCTTGGGAGAGGTCAGAACAATCATCCAGTTTAGCCTCATGGGGGAGGAGAGAAAAATCCTCAGCACCCTTTGTGCTGGCCCTAACCACTTGAACATCTTTATCAAACTCTTCAGAATCAGAATCCTCATCTGTAGGTGGCCTCCTTGATAATCCATCAGGCATAGTAAAAGTTTTACCTGGTTTGTGTACCAGGTCAAAAGAAAAATGTTGAATAAATGCCACCCACCTAGTTATTGGAGCATTTGGAAGACTAGGTGTATTGATCATCTGAACCAAATATTTTGCATTCACCTGCAGCTCGAAATGCTTCCCCCACAAAACCGTCTGTAGCTTCTTTAAAATTTTAGCTACGCCACACAATTCCAACTTATGTTGAGAATACCTAGATTCCACGTCATTAAACACCACAGACTCATACCTTACTGGCCTGACCCTCCCAGTCTTATCCTTCTGAGACAAAACAGCACCAGCAGCAATATAACTTGAGTCCACTGCCAGATAAATTTTTCCAGCACCAACCCCATAATCCAACTTGTGAAGAACAATATCTTCAACAACAACCTTTTTCAACTTCTGAAAAGCCTCTTCAAACTCTTCAGTCCATTCCCAATCTGCATCTTTTCTGGTCAACCTCCTTAAAGGTGAAGCCAACAAAGAAAAATCCTTAATAAAAATTCTGACATATACACATACACCCAAAAATCCCCTGACTTCAGTAGTATTTTTAGGCCTTGGCCATGACTGAATTTTATTAATCTTCTTCTTCGCCATAATCCTTCCCTCTTTACATACCACATGACCCATAATTTCCAAAGCAGGAACACAACAACAGAATTTTGACCCTGAAATGGTCAAACCAGCCTCTTCAATCCTGAACAACACTCTCTCTAGAGTTATTGCATATTCCCAAACAAACCTCCTTATGCCAGGGTTCTCCGCTAACACCTCATTACCATAATCAGTGGATGGTCCTTTAATTCCACCATCATCAATAAAAATACCAGCATGAGTACAAACCTCCTCCTGCAAAATCCAAGCCATCTGTGCTTGATAAACTGCCACTGTATTAGTTGCTCCTTGAGGCAACCTAGTGAGCTGAAATCTTCCCAAAGGATTCTCAAAAGTGGTGAGAGGCCTCGAATCCGTATGTAGTTCCCTCTCATCATAACCACCCATAATATCACCCAAACCATAACACACCCTTCCAGCAAAAGCTTCAACAAAATCCTCTGCACTTGGCGGCATACCAGTGTCCTTGATAGTGACTCTATTCAAGGCTCTAAGATCATGAACCACCCGCAACTTTCCATTCTTCTTCTTTACACAGAACACCGGACTTGAGTAACTGGATGTTGATTGTTCATATAACCCAGTTCTGACTCTTTCCCTAACAATCTCTACAAAATCCTCTCTAATAGCGGCTGGAATCGGAATAGGTTTTATTTGCCAAGGTTCATGACAAAAAACAGGAATCAAGTAAGTTTCCCCATAAGAGTGCTTCAATACACCCCTTTCCTCCTCAACAAATGCCACCGCTTTTTCCCTTAGCACGATAACGTGCAACAACAACTTCTTTTCTTCCTCAGACAACCACCCATCAGGACCAAAATTAACGACTTTCAATCTTTCCACGGTCACCCTAGCCGTCTCTACAAATTCTGGAGGATTCTTCACCAAAGGAGTACAGTATGGATCTCTTGACAAAGGAGGTCTCTTCAAAGGCGGATTCAAACCCACAGGCATAGGCTCATTGACAGGCCTAATCTTCTGCGCTACCTTCTTATACTTTGCCGCTCCACCTTCAACTTGAGGGATCTTCAGGAATTCTTCACCACCAGACCTGGAACAAAAACCAAGGGTTTCCCCATTGCTCACATGTGTGGCCAAGGTAATGTTTTTGAAAGGTGTAGAAGAAACCCTAACAGTGCACAATTGGGAGGACTTACTTTTAGACCCCAATATCACTACTCCAAAACTTTTCCGCAATTCCACATCTTCATCCTCACTTCCAACTTCCAAATCTTCAAATCTTGATTCATCTTCTAAATCACGTCTTCTAAAATTGTGCAGTTTATCCTTATGCTGGAGGTCCAAAAATTGATCCTGATGATCTTCTCTCTTCAAAATTTTCTGCAGTTTAACCTCATGCTCAAGGCCCCAAAATAGATCTTGACGATCTTCAAAAAAATATTTTGTGTCTTCTTTATTCATTATCTTTAGATTTTTTTCTTGATTTTCATGAATTATCTTGAAATTTTTATCTTCTTTTCTTGAGTTTTCTTCTGACCTACAAAAATAACCAGGGGTTTCCCCAATGCTCACAGGTGTGGCCCAGGTAATGTTTTTGAAGGTGTAGAAGAAACCCTAGCGGTGCACAATTGGGAGGACTTACTTTTACACCCCAATCTCACTGCCCCAAAACTTTTCCACATATCTTTCAATAAAGATATATAACCAATATTCTTCCTTGAACTTGAATTAAAAATAATTAAAAATCTTGAGAGAGAACAGAGACTTTATAAAAAACTTGATGAATACTTGCAGAGAAGAGTAACATTAAAAAGAGAAAGTTGAAAATCTACTTGGTATATCTTCAAGGGAGCTGACCTACTACAACCTGGGATTTCCTCATCTTGGGGAGAGGTTGTAGCACTAGGGTGATCAGCCCTCATTACTCTAAAAAAGACAGACTCTCAATAGAGCCTGAGCCGCACTCCAAAAAACCAGAGGCAGCACCCACTTCCTTCCTTCTCCTGCAGCAGTCCATGCACTGGCACATCAAAGATAAACCAGGCCTAGTCTCCCAACCATCCTCTCCAGGGGATGATAACCTCATGTGAAGCCTCCTTTCGTCTTCACCAGTCAACTCCAGACTGATTCCCAAATCAAATTGATAACCAATTCTTGCCTGAAAATCCATCAATGGCCCACCTAAAACTGCTTTTACATTGCTAAAGGCAATGTAAAAATGAACCTTCCCTGAGGCTCCTCCAACATCTAACTTTACAAACTCTGAAGTTCCAACCAATTCAGTGACATGGCCTCCAATCCCTCTCAAATTCCCACCAATACCAGTTTTGATGGGGAGGCCCATATGAGTTGCCTCAAACAAAGAAATCAGGTTTATCTGAGAACCTAAATACACAATTGCCCTTGCCTCCCTGCCATTCAGAGTGACATTGACATATCCCAGAGGAGCAGAAAAATGAGTTTCCAAGCCCTCACCAAACTTTTCAGCAGAATCACAAATGTATTCTACCTCACCAGAAGAAACCCTTCTCCTGGTCAACAACTTTTTCTGCCTATCAGCCAACCCTAGACTGATAGCATACAATTCCCCATAAGATAGGGAAACCTGACCCTGATTCATCCTTTCCAGAACAGAGTCCATAACATTAACTTGACCAGACACTACTGGCCTCTCAAAGTGAGCTCTTTGCTTCACCACCTTGGTCCTAGAAGATTCTTGAGGACCAGCACCACCAACAGATTTACCATTAACAGGAACCAAACCAGATCCCTCACCAGAACCTCTGACTCAAACAGGCTTTGGCAATGAAGCCAAAGGGACATCCTCCTCAGAGTCAGAATCTACCTCCATTGGCATTGGCTCACCATTCAGGTCCAATGTGCCAAAACTAGGGGGACCAATATCAGCCATACCCTTCTGCATCTTGTACAGCTCCTCTTTGCTGTACCTCTTCCTAGCTGCACTCAGCTTAGGATCACCCTTTAAAGCATTTGGCTTTGGTTGGGCCTGAGAACTGCTCTTAGGCTTACCCACCTTTCCTGCTTCCACATCATAAACACCAGCCAAGCATTCACCACTTGACTGTCCACCACAAGAATACAACTCCAAACCACCAAAGGAAGTAGAAAAAGAGACCTTATTGACCTCCTTCCCCTTTCCCTTGATGTCCTCATCTACCTTAACAGAAGACTTCCCCTGATCAGGAATCTCCTCAAACCTTGGCCTCCGTTGTTTGAGACCACCCCTTCTCCTGACCAAATCCACAGGTGCCTGCCCATCACTGGGCTTCACAAAGGAACCGTCAGGGAACTTAAAAACCCTGCCATCAAACTCCACTTTTCCTTTGGACACATCTCTCTTCAGTGCCCAACAATCATTGGACCTGTGCCCCCTCCTACTGCAATAAGAGAAAACCCAAGGATCACTCCTGCCAGCCCTCCTTTCAAAATCTCTTGGCTGAGAAGGTGCCTTATTAACCTTCTTGGCCTCCTGGACAAAAATGTGCAGCTGTTTTGTCAGATCAGCCAACTGCTCCACCATTGGGTCCCTCTCCTGTTTGTGAACCTGCACCAAAATTTTCTCCTCCTTCTTCTCCCTAACTTCCTCTTCAGCCAAAGCCTCACTGTCTTTGCTGACATACTTAGCACACCCCTCCTGATAGGTGTCCACAGCCAATAACTTTAAATGGGCCTCAACAGCCTCCTTCACCTTATCCAAGGCAGGTAACTTCTGATCCCCATTAGAAAGAGTCTTCATCAATTCCTTTCTTGACAACTCCTTCAACACATCCATCCTGACATCTCTAGCCAGGGCAGACCAAAAAACATCCTTGGCAGAATTTTCATGTGCCAGCTCCTCCACTTCCACCAAATATTCCACCACAGGATCAAACTGTAGCAGAAACTTCCTGTAACTATGTAAGTTACCAACACCACCATAAGATTTCCATTCACTGACAACCTTGTTCAGATCCACCATAGTGAACCTGACACCCCATCTATCCACCATCTCCCTACACAACAATTTCCAATCCCTCTTCTTGTAGCCAGACATGGCCACAATCTCCTTCTCTACTGACCTATCACCAATGAAGAAGATAATCTGCTTCACCATGTCCAGGTAGGAAGCACCATCCACTCCAGCAGCAGTTTCATACTTCTCTAGAAACCACTTGACATCCTCCCCATTAAACTTGGTACCATCCCAAGTTTTAATTCTCACACACTCCCTAACCATCACAGAAGGAGGACCATCCCCCCCACTGACAGTCACCACAGGGATAGCAGAACCAGAAGCCATTCCTCCAGTCCAAAACACCAAAAAGAGCCAACCAAAGAAAACAGAGATTCCAAAGAACTAGCAAGTTCTACCCCACGTTGGGCGCCAGAAATGTAGACAATCCTATAGTACTAGCTATAGGCCTTGACCAAGGGAGTTAGAGAAAAACCAGAGAGAAAATCCCCTGTCCCTTTAGAAAAATAGAGTGAGATTTACTTGCTAAAGTAAGTTGGTTCCTGTTTTGCTAAAGCCCCCTTTTAAACACACTTGACTGCTTGATGAGCCAAGAAAGTAGTCCCCAGATAGACTACCAGACCAAAGAACTGAAATGTAGAACAAAGTCACCACCAGAGACAGCAAAGATACTTGATGTAGGCTGCAAATCCACACTAGAGACAGAAATAATACTTGCTATAGCTTGCAAGACTATAACAGAGAAAACAGTTGCCAAAGTTAAGTTAAATGAAGAACTTACTTGCAACAAACACAGCCAATTGTGGCCAGAAAACAGTGAAAACTGAGTGAGGAACAATGAGATCACCTCCAGATGGTTGTATGATGATTAAGGTTGCCCCAAACTGTCTTATTCACTATGTACACACAGACCACTAACTAAGAGCCCATGCACACCCACCAATCTGGTGCCTGTACCTGCAAAATTGCATAAAAAACCCTCCTGGAGCGCTCCCCGACCTCTTAAAACAGAGGCGGGCGGGCCGCCCGACGTTGGAGATGCCGCCTGAAGCAGCCCGGCCTCCCTGAAGCCAGAAAACCAATAAAAACTACTAATCTACTTAGAAAAATTAGCTACAACTACTAAAACCTTTAAAACACGGAATTTCACTATAACAACATTGGGACATGAAATATAGAGAAAAATTAGCTCTATCCAATGGTACTAAGCACTTAACTCTAAGACTTAAGGTTAGCCCCTAAAACACAAAAAACAAAATTAAACAGCAATCTTTTATAAATGAAAAATGAGGAAATGACCCCTTAAAACTCAGAATATGAAAAATGTCTAGAAGACATAAAATATAGAGAAAATCCAGGGCTATCCAATGATAGCACCCACATACCCGCAGAGCCAATATCCACGGAATAAAACCAGAAAAATACCCAATTCTTTAACAGATGTCAATTAAGACATGCACAAACCGCGCCAAATCACACAACAAAGGCCCCTGCCAATGTTGGAAGACCACAACATATTAATTCTTTTCTTTTAACTAGTAATACAGATTTAGTTGAAATAAGATAAATAAATACTATATACAAAATCCTAAAGGTTGCAGTAAGAACGTTAAAATATAAAAATTGACAGTTGCGCATTAAAATTAAAACACTTACATTACAATATCATTAATACTACTCACCTTATATATTAAATCTTTTCCCCTTATTTGCTTTCCTTCCCTCTTTTCCTCTTTCCACTCTTTTTCTTCTTGTGTCCTTTTCTCTTTTTTCTTCTCTCTTCTTCCACCTTCTAGACAACCGCACCAATACTTGAGGGCCTTTCCAAACAACGAATTGAAGCTTGACGACCATTTTGGACGAACGTCAAAACGCACGGACCACTCGCGTGAAAAGGTGAACTTTTTCCGCGACCTTGAATCGAACCAGGGAACTAAATATAAGGTTTATATATTTTTTAAAGTCATATATATTGTAAGTGATTTAATGATCACTACTGTAAGTCGATCTCTGCCACTTTTAACTATTATACTAGATTTTTTATTGCAATAACAGTGTTGTTGGCTTAATTGCTGAAACACTGAGTGTAAGTGATCATATATTTTTTTATTCATAGTTGACCATAATAGAGTATATCTCTTAGTCCTAGAAGCCATTTATTTTATTTAAACTATTTAATTAATTATCTTAAATATTTGGTATTATTGGTTGACCAAAATAGTATTTTATACTTAGTCCCAAAAAATATTATTAATTATTTTTGTTTGACAATAATAATACTCAGTGTATTTAGTCCCAAATATAATTCTATTATTGATTATTGCTTTATAACATAAATAATAATCTTTAAATTTAAATTTTTATTGTTTTAGTAAATTTGACATAATAAATTAAAGTTTGATTATTTTAAAATAATACCTTTTCTTTATTGTTTTTAGGATTTAAAATAATAAATAGTTTTATTATTACTTTGAGAAAAATTTTTTCTTCTAATAATAATAAATTGTTTATTGTTGATAAATTCAAAATAATAAATAAACCTTATTGTTTAAAGATTTTGAAATTTTAAATAAATTTTATTATCCAAATCAATTGAAATAATAAATTATTAAATTAAATCAATTTTATTTTTATTATCATTGTTGAGATTTCAAAATTTAACAGTATAATAAAAAATAATAATAAATTACCTTTTGAATTAGTGATTTTATATTAACCACTTGATTTTTTTTATCCCACAGATAAAACATGTCTTCCAAATTGAGTGAAACCATGGAAAATTTGAATGTGGATGAAATTGAAATTGATTATGATGCTGATACTGTGAGTTCTTCTAAAGTTTCACATTAAAAATCTTATGCTAACAATAAAAATTCACATAATTCAGGATGTGGAAATGATAGGAGAAGTAAACAAAACAAACCCCCTTCCCCCAGCACAACATAAGGAAGTATAACCTCCAGTACCTCAAGAAGGTCTTCGAAAAGGCTTCAGAATAAAAAAACTTCCTCTGTCCCAGAAAATCAGCAATCTGTCCAGTCACATCAAAGAACTGAAGACAGAAAACATGAAATACAAGGTAAAAGTAGACACCTTGTGGGATCAAGTTCAGGAACTCAGGACCCAAAATCAGGCCCAGCCCCTTCCTCAGTTGCCTCTCAGTCAGCCTCAGTTTCAGGCTCAACCTTCTCAGTCCCCCAGCTCCTCCACCCAAAATCAAAACACTCTACAAGTGGAACAGTGGAAATGGGACTACTTGATGAGAAATTACCAGCAGAATGCTCAACAACCAGCTCAACACCCTGGCCCATCCAGGACACAAACCTACCATCCATCTCCTCAGCCCCATCCTTATCAGGGAGGCAGAAGAAAGAAGGCCCAGGGGAAGTTTCCTTCTCTGCCATGGTTAGTGATTTGGTTGATAAACATTTTGTTATTTATACTAATAAGAATTCTTCTACAGGTAATCTTATTGACTATGGTGAAAGAACAGTTAAACCTATTAAAAGACAACTTCCTGTAATTAGTAGCCCTAATGATGCTCTAAGAAAACTTTCTTTTGATGAACCATTACATTTGACCTCTACTTCTTTAGTTAATCCTTCTCTTGCAATTAAAAATGATTCTTTTGCTCCTGAAATTTATGTTTTACTTGAGAAAACTTCTGAAGAAATATTAAAAGGCTCTCCTGATTTCAATGTTATCAAAGATAAAATTTTAAGAGATTTATTAAAACATGAGAATGATAGATTAAATAATTTACATTTACACTGCAAAGTGAGTTCTTCTGTCCAGGACACAGCTTATTTTAAATTGAAAGATACTTTAAATACCGTCCTTTCTCAGCAAAAGTCTATTAGAAATGATCACAGATCACTCTCTGATAAAAATAATCATCTTAATAAACTTATCAATGATATGAAGCCACTCATGGATGAAAATACTTCCTTGAAAAATGAAAATAAGCTTCTGCACAGTGAATTAAGAAAATTGAAAATTGATTTCCAGAATTTGAGTAATAAATGATCAGTAGAAGAGAACAGAAATGTTCTATCTATTGCTAAAATTAATGATCATCTATTTTATATCCCTGAATTAAGGAATAAATTATCTGATCTTGAGAAAAAGGTTTCTACATTACAAGCTATTCATGATGACAATTGTGATGAGTTAAGAAATAATACTAAACTTTCTGTTAATTATAAAAATAAACAGCCTGAACAGGGTGTTTCTTCTCTCACTTGTAATGCCCCAATTAAACCAGTTGATAACTTGTCTGTGAAGTCTGGTGCTTCAAACAAAAAGTATTTTGATACTCACAATGAGCCATCTGCCTCTGTCAGTAATGAAATATCTGAACACCTTTCAAAACTTCAAGAATTGATTAGCTTGAATAATTCAAACAATAAGGCTGACCACCCTAGCAGTAATAAAAACTGGCCTAAACTGGACCAATAACCTACCTTTGATGGTGATTCTTCATCTGATTGGAAACACTTTATCCAAAGAATTGATAATTTGAAGAAGTCATATAAATTACCAGATGAAGAAATTGTTTCTAAGTTAATTTCTTTATTCTCCAATGTAGCCTTAATGTGGTATTAATCTGTTTTATTGGATGATATCCATTATACATGGAATGAATGGAAAACCTTGATTGAGAATCAATTTGGTGGTTCAAAATTTAGATTGTCTTGTTTATATAGTACTGTAAATAACTCAAGTTAATGTTATAACTTTATGTTAATATTATATAGTAATTTGCACTATGTTTATAGTTACTATAAACCAGGTACAAATACTAAAATATCTAAATATGTTACCCAGACCAGTAATTTACTAATAATATAATAATTTATATTAATTATTTTTCTGCAATACTAGCATTAGCTACTCTCAAGCCTGTAGCAGGAGTAACATATAAATTTAATGTTTTGATTAAATGAGCATATCTTTTTAAGATACAATATCACTAAATATAATCTTTAGTATTAAATGATAAGGGGAGTAATAATTAAAAAGTATTTTCCAAGAAGTGTCTCATTCAATATAGCAGGGAAACTATAATAATTATTTTAAAGTGTCTTTTAAGAGACTACAGTAGTAGCAAATCAAAATAGTGTTTATATAAATTGGTGTGTAAAATAGATGGTGATTTCTAGGTGAAATTACCTCTTTATAATATAATATATTTATTTTATTTAAATCTTTTTACATATGCTCTCCCTTTATATTTTCTTTATTCTATCTTCTACCTATCTTCCATTCCCTTTACCCTCTTTATGCTCAGTCTCCCTTTATCTTCCTATCTTTATCCCATACATTCTTTCAACTATTTATTATAGTTTTGTGTGTGTTTATTTTTATTCTTTTGTTTGTATCTACATAGCTATATCTTTTTTTCCATCCCTTTCTTTTTTCTCATCTCTATTATATTCTGAGATGTGTATTTATTTATATCACTCCTTTCTCTTTTTTCTTTCTTATCTTCTATTCTATTATAAGCTATGCATTTATTTGTATCCCATACTGTTCCCTTTCTCTCTTGTTTGTAAGTTTCATTATCCTTTCAGCTGACACTTCCCATGACTAAAAAAATAGTTAAAAAAATGTTAATTCTTATATGTTTTTTCTTATATATTTAATCTCTCAAAAATTTATCTTTATTTTCTATTTCTTTCATAGTAATCCATTTATCTTTTTCTGAAGATTTTTTTGTTGTATCTTACCAAATATAATCTTTTTTCATTGTTTCCATTTTGTACTATTCTTTCATCTGTTATTTTCTCAAATATCTGTTCTTTCCCTTCAATTTATTTTGGTGGTTCTCTTTTTGTCCTATTATTATATTTCTCTTCATTATTCTTGAAGTATTTTTTAACTAGTGATACTGGAAATTTTGGATGCTTGATTTTGTGTTTTGTAGGTAGTTGTACCTCTACATCTCCACATTTATCTATCATTTTAATAGGTCCAATATAATTATCCTGTATTTTATTTGGCCCTAGAATATTGAAGAAATTTTTGGTTGATATTACTACCCGATTTCCAATTTCAACATCTGTTTCTTGGTGGGGCTGATCCAATCTTTGTTTTGTATATTCATGTGATTATTTCACTGCTTTTTTTGCATGTACTCTTTTGTTTTCTAGAGTGTCGGATAATATTACTGAATTTGGATGAATTTTAATATTTATTGTTTTATGTTTTAAATAGAATAATGGATTTCTCAGAATATATCCTCTTTCTAATGCAAAGGGAGTTTTTCCTGTGCTACTGTGTTATCTTGAGTTTTATGTATATTATAGTTCTGGAAGAGGTGTATACAAGTCATTCAAAAAGCCTTTTTTCTCTTTATATTTCATTCCAAAAGCAATGTATCTTCTTAAAATATCTTCTAATGTTTGTCTCATTATTTCTGCTAATCCATCTGTTTTTAAATGATATTCTTTTGAAAATGATAAGGAACATCCTATTAGTGTCTATAATCCTTGTTAATCCCACATATTCTATTATTTTCATCCAAAATAATATTGCTAATTGTTGTGTGTCTATTTCTATATGTGTTGGTATAAATTTGGCTCTTCTACTTAATCTGTCTACTACGACTAGTATTGAATTATCATCCATTGGTCCTTCTGGTGGTAATGCTGTCAAAAAATCCATATTAATGATTTACCAAGTCTTTTTTTGTGTTTCAATCTCTTTTAGTAGTCCAAATATTTTTCTAAATATTTATTAGCTATCTGACATATCTTGCATGTCTTCACATCCCTTTTTGCATTTTTCAAATAATCTTTCAACCATGCTGTTTGTTATAATATTCTTGTAGTTTCTTTTATTGAAAAAAATCCTGCAAATATTTCATCATGACACCTTTTCAGTACTTCATGGATAATTTTTTTATCCTCTATAATATATTAGTTTATCAATTATTATAAATATATTTTTTTAAGTAGTTCTTTTTATTCCTTGTCCACTTTCTCTTTTGTTTCTATTTTCTCTGGATTCTGTGGAATGTGTTGAATTATGTTCAAATGTTTGTCTTTCTGATTCACCACACAATATGGGGGGCGGACTTGCTAGCAAGTCCGCAACCTTGGACCCAAACTCACCATAGATTGAACACACATTGAGCTATTGATAAAGGAGCCATACAATCAGGAATGAACACCACTCATAAGAACAGTTTTAGGTGGGTGTTCAAGTAGAGTTCAGTATGGGTTCAGTATGAGTTCAGTCTGAGTTCCATCTGAGTTCCATCTGAGTTCAGGTTGAGGACTTGCTAGCAAGTCCACCCCCTATATTGCGTAGTGATTGTTTTCTTTTATGCTTTCCCAAAGATTATCACTTAGTTCTATTATTGTAATTAACATTGTATTGTTTTCTTCTTGTTGAGCTGCTCTGTTTATACTACTATTTGGTAGTTAATCTCTGCTTATTGCATCTGCATTCTGATGTTTTTTTCCTACTCTGTGACTTATTGTCATATTTCCTCTAAATTTTTGAATCATTAATTTCCATCTTAACATATGTCTATTATGTTTCTGCATATTTAATAGACTTTTAATTGCACTACAATCTATTATTATCTCATATTTTTATCCATCCAGGTAATAATATTGTTTTTCCAATGCCCATACTACACATAGGCATTCTAGTTGTGTGGCTCCATATTTTAATTCTCCATTTCTTAATTTTCTTGATATAAAAAATATTGGTAACTATTTTAGTTAATCTTCTACTATTTGTTTTGATTCAATGCTACTCCTAATCAGGGATTATGCAGCTAAATTTAGGGGTTGTGCCTGGAATCAGATCAATGGCAAAGTTGTATGGTCAATGAAGTGGTAGGGTCTTGACTTCTCTCTCTTCAAATAGTGGTAAGAATTTCCAATAAGCCTCAGGGACCATTTACTTAAGAATTTCTGTTGGCTCTAAGGACTGGACCTTGGCTGCAATCTTGGAGGATTTTTTCTAAGCTTTTGCCTTGCATTCTAGTTCATCTTCTTTCTCCAGAGCCGCCTCAAAGTCCTAAAACTTAGCATTAAGAGAAAGTTTCAGCTCTTGTTGAAAGTTTCTGATGATAATGAAACACCAGAAGAATTTCCAGGAGGGGCCCCTGACCCCTTCAGAGGCCAGTAGACAAATACTTTCTCTGTGACATCTACCTTTCCATTTTTGGTCTTCACTTTTCTTTGTTGTGCATTCTCCTCTTTTTGTGCACTTTACCCCCTTTCTGATCCTCTTTAGTGCTTCCTGTTGGTACCCCATCCATAGCCTGCTGCTTAAAATTAAGAGGAAGCATCAGTTCTGGTGGAAAGTCAATTGATGATAACAAAACATCAGATGACTCACCAGGATGGGCCCCTGATCACTGAGGGGACCAGGGGGCTGATACTTTAGCACAAGCATCCCTTTTATTTCCCATCTGAACCTTCATTTTCTTCCAAAAAATATGTGGTTTATATAGGTGTAGCCAAGTTATCCCTAGAAACATTTATACTGGCCTTTCAGGTTTGCTGCATATTCCCTGCACTGCAACTCCCTTCCATCACACCAAAAATTTCAAAAAAGCTTTTCCCTTACTTCTCCTCCCCCACCTGGGGATTTTTCAAACATAATTAGATGCCTAGGGTGGTCCAACTTTCATTTTTCTTTTTATTTTTCTGTAAAAACTTTTTAGAAATAAAAAAGTCTGTTTCTCCACAGTACAGTAGGGCTTGTACATTTGTTGTGGCATCAAGAGTCATTTAAGGCAAGTTTAGTATAATTTGATTATAATTTACTTAAAGTGGCTTACATGCTGATAATTATTCTACTAAGTCCCCCTTTTCCTTTTCCTTTCCCTCTAATCCACTTTCAGAGGGAAAAAAATTCACTCCCAAGAACTGTCTTTTACCTGCGCCTTTCTTATGCTATCCTCCATCTCACTAATCCTTATTTTTCCTCTACACTCCCTCGCCAGAAAACCACCACCCCCACATTGAAGGAACAGCCCTCTACTCATATGCCTCTGGTATTCTTAGTCAGATAAACATTTTTTCCACTAGCTCCATGTGCATTTACTGCATCAATGTCCATGGAGTTTGGGTCCCAGGAAGTGGATTGCTTGAATAGGCATATATGCACCACTCCAACCATCTGTTTGCTGATGTGTAAATTTGTTATTTATTTGGATTTCCAGTTCCATGAGGGCTTGGAGGGAGGTTGGACAAGGGTGACTGATTTTTTGCAAGAGCCCATTTATGAAGTTAAACATCAGTGCTCCTTCTCCCCATGTTGTAATGTAGCTGGCATGGCCCCAGAATTCTGACACATATTTGGTGACAGAGTGTTTCTTTTGCACCTTGTTAAGAGTGTGCTTTGAGTTTGTGGCCACATCAGGGTTGCCAAAGGCCAGTTTGAAAGCAGACATGAACTGACAGAAAGTTGTTTCCAACTTGCCATTTTCAAGGAGTTCCTTTGTATATGGCTTTGCCCAACATGCCTCCTCAGCTATGAGGTAAGAGATTTCAAACCCAATTTTTGATTGCTCATCTGGGAATTGATGAATTTTGAGCAGGAAATAATGTTTTACCTGTGATGTGTACTGATCCTCTGGGGTACCTTTTTTTCCATAAAAGATTTATGGGGCTACAATTTTTTGGCCTTTGACAAGTGGGGCTGGTGTGGCAGGCCATGCCTGTGCCTTGTCTTTGGGCACCCGCTTCTTTCAGGCCACAGTATGAGGTCCAATCCTCAGCTAGAAATTCCATGAGTCTGGTGTTTTACTCTTGAGTTTCAGAAAGTGTTGCTGCATCAGCTTGACCTGAGGGATTCACTTTTCCTCAGTATTGAACCAATTAAGATCAGACAAAATTTTAAGACCTAAGAAGGAAGACTACTACTAGCACTGAAACAAGCCTAGGATGGTACTGAATATGCTAGTAAGTAGTGAGAATAAATAGACTGACTATGTTGAGATTTCCAACAGTGATACAAGACTGACTATTCTGAAACAGATGTAAGACTAAGAAGTAAATTGATTACTATATAATTTTCTGATGAGGAGCTTGCCACAGTGCTTTCCCCATGTAACCCCCTTATGCAATATCCTCTCTTCCTCCTCTCACAATGTGTAGTGCACATAGTTCTCCACCTTCTCACCTCTCAACCAAATCCTAACAATCACAAAATTTAATGTTATAACTGTATGTAAATATTATATAGTAATTTCCACAATGTTTATCATCACTATAAAACAGGTACCAATACTAAAATATCTTAATAAATTACCTGTACCAGTAAGTTACTAATAATATATCAATTTATATTGCTTGTGCTTCTGCAATACTAGTATGAGCTACTCTCAAGTCTTTACCAGTAATAAGGTATAAATGTAATTTATTGATTAATATAGTCTACCTTTTTAAAGTACAATTTCACTAAATATAATCTTTAATATTAAATTATAATGGGATTAATAATTAAAAAGTATTTTCTATGCAGTGTCTTACGCAATATAGCAGGGAAATATAATATTTATTGTAGAGAGTCTTTAAAGAGACTACAGTAGTAGCAACTCAAAAGAGTGTTTATATAAATTGGTGTGTAAAATAGATGGTGGTTTCTAGGGTAAATTACCTCTTTATATTATATTATATTTCATTTATTTACATCTATTTACATATTCTCTCCCTTTATAATTTCTTTATTCTATCTTATACCCATCTTGTATACCCATGATCATATTTATGCTCAGTTTCCCTTTATCTTCATATCTTTATCCCATATCTTTTTTCTACTTTTAATTATCATTGTATTTGGTTGTATGTTTATTCTTTTGTTTCTATCTACACAGCTATTTCCTTTCTTTTATACCTTTCTTTTTTATTATCTCTATTATTTTCTTATCTGTGTATTTAGTTATATCACTCTTTCCCTTTGTTATTTCCTATCTTCTATTTAATTATAAGGTGTGTATTTTTTTGTATCCAATACTGTTCCCTTCATCTCTTGTTTTTCAGTTGTTTTATCCTTTCAGCTGACATATACCATCAAAACACTTTTTAACCTATCTGTACCCAGGTTAAAACAATTTTATACAGGAATTCACAGAAATGTTTCTTTAGAATGGTTATTCTTATTTGCATATTGATTTTGATTTTGAATTTTTTTATAGTCTCTATTTTTCAAGTCTCTTTGTTTTCCTTCATCAACTAAACATGAAATCACATATTTTCATCCATTGGATAATTTTTCAGTCATTCTTTTTTTCTTTAATTACTCATATCCATTTTCTCCTCTCTTCTTTCATCCCTCAAATAATTTGAAGTGAATTGTTTTCTCAACTCATCACTTCAGGTAAGTCATTTTTTCATTTTTACTTATAAACTTTCTGATTAATTTTTTTTGTTTTTTGTATCTAAATTTTTTAGTAAGTATTAATTTTTTGGTTTTAAAGGTAAAATTAACATTTTTTCTTCTCTCCTCCATTTCTTTCTTTTTTTAGCTTCATCATCCTACTCTTCATCCGTCCTTAAAATAGTCATTATTTCAACTTTCCCCTATTTCACTTTTTTTTGTTCCATGTCATTGAGAAAATTACATTGCACATTCTTTAAGAATTTCACTTGCTTCACCACACAATATGGGGGGAGGACTTGCTAGCAAGTCTGCAACCTTGGACCCAAACTCACCACAGATTGAACACACATTGAGCTATTGATAAAGGAATCATACAATCATGGATGAACACCACTCAGCAGAACAGTTTTAGGTGGGTGTTCAGGTATAGCTCAGTATGGGTTCAGTATGAGTTCAGTCTGAGTTCCATCTGAGTTCCATCTAAGTTCAGGTTGAGGAATTTCTAGCAAGTCCACCCCCTATATTGTGTTGTGCTTTATATTCAATTTCCCCAAATTTAAAATTTGCTCTTTCTCATCCTATTTTTCTTACATTTCTATCAAGGAAAATATCATCTTCTGTTTTTTATGTCTATATGAGAAGTCTTTCTTCTATTAAAATTATATACTTAAATATATTTAGGACTATTATCTGGATAACAGTGGACTTATGCAGCTTCTCATGATAAAATTTTTATTATCACATATCATGTTTTTGTAAAATTTTGAAAATCATAGGTGAAATCAGGGTTAATTTTAATCAAATCTAATGCTATTTTAGTAGAAGACATTTCCCCAAAAAAGATTTAAATTTGGCTCAGTGGTTGCTGAGATATTGACAATTAAATTTAAGCCATTATTCCTGTTTTTACTTTTTTTTTCTTCATGTTTTTATATAAAAAATTAGGGAAAGGTTTATTTAAATAAGACTTCTTTAGATGAATATTCTAATGAAGCCTATATTTCATTTCACAGAAACAGGTTTAAATTAGGTTCAGTAGCTGCTGAGATTTTGATCTTTAAAATTGAGCATTTCTTTCCAAATTGTTACTTAATTTATTATATGTTTATATATTGCATAATTAGAGAATAAGGCATCTGTAAATTCTATCTGATGATTATCTAGGCTTTTATCTCCCTCTTGTTGGAATTTTCTTCATCACTCTTCAGTTTTTGTGCAATTTTGAAAATCAGAGTCAGTATTAGGGTGAGGTTTCTTTGAATCAACTGTCCTTTTTTCTGAAGATACTTATAAAGCCTATCTTTTATATTCAGAAAACTGAATTGAATTTTGTTAAGTTGTTTCTGAGATATTAATTTTTAAAATGAGACTTTGTTTTCCTACTTTCACATTTATATATTACATAATGCATTTCATAACATTTACATGATGCATTTATCCTTCCTTCTTCCTCAAATAATGTTGTAGAAAGACTCTTACTGTCAGTATAGTCTAGTATATAAGTATGATATAATAGTGTTTATTTATGGTCCTACTACTTATTAATAAATAATTTAGTGATTAAACCTCAGGGGAAGACTAATAAAATAGTTATTCTCAAATAAAACTCACAATACTTGGATTTTTATGCGTGCTAGTGTTGGAAAATAGATGTATAAAATATAGTTAGAACTTATATAAATATAATATCAATTTATAATGGCTTTATAATATATTTCTAAATGTTAATAATTGTATAGTAGTGTTTTTTGGAGTTGTAGTAAGTGAATGATGATAAATAACTGTCAAAATCCCTCCTTACTTATACCCAAATCCACTGGAGTGCACAGACCTTCAATCCAGATGATGTCACTGCTATCCCCGGCAATTACAGCACTGTGAGGGCCCATAACCTCCCCATGGCATCCACTTCAAGCAGTTTCAAAACCCAGACCTCCAGTAAGGACCCTCCATCACTATTAATAATAACACAGATCCATACCATAAATAGAAAACCCAGATAAAAGCGGATACCATAAAGAAACAGGTAAAATAAATAATCAAAAAGAGATTTAATGAAACTAAAAGCATATAAATGAAACAAATAAAATGTCCAAGCCCCCAATAACACCCCCAAGCATCCATATTAACCCAGAAACATCCTTCCAACCCATAAATCCGTGAATAACCATCCAAGGAAGTAATTTTAGTTGTCCAAACTGGGTGTATGCGCCTGATATAGGTGTCTATGCTTCTGTAGGCGTTGTGAGTCCACTGATTTCGTCCATATGACCTAAAATAAGCAGAAAAACAAAGGTTATAGTCTATTAAGCGGCTAAAACCCACTTATATACCTAAATATACATAATATACTGCATATTTCACTGAATATGAGATTTATGTATACATATAAGCTTATGTATGTCAATAATTACTTCATATCACTTAAGATTCGTATATTATGACTCCATTAACACCTTAATAAGTATTATTATGCCATGGATAAGCTATTTAAACTACTATAAGTTATATAATAGAATAATAATTATATATATATATAATAAAATAATATATATTATTATTTTAACCTTATTTCTAAGATATAAGCTTAATTTACTTAAGTTTATCTTATTTTAAGCATAAGAAATACTCAGTCTTAAGGATATTTAGGCTGACACTCCCTCACCCCAAAAAAAACAATAAAAAAAAATGTTAAGGCATTTTAATTAAAACTAAGGAGTGAAATATAAAAAATAAAAAATAATTTTTATAATACATATACTGAATAAACAGTATTATTTAGATTTAAATTTTTTCAAGAGATTTTTAAGATCAGAGATTTCATTTTCTGGAATCCACTGGTCATATTCACTTGATTTATTTTTAAATCTTAATAGATACTCAACTCCCTTTTCTTTAGTAAGGTGTCTCTTTTTAAGTATCTTTTCAATTTCTGCCTTTTCAACTATTTCTTCAGGTTGCTGTTTATGCCTTCCTGATCTTCTTGGAAATAGATCAGTATCATTAGAATGGTATGGTTTTATAAGAGAAATAGGAAATACTGGATGTTTTCTATCATATGGTGCATATAGAATAACCTCAACAGCATTATTACCAACCATCTTTTTAGCTACAAATGGTCCAATGAATGGATCCTTCAATTTAACATTACCATTTAAATTGAAATGTAGTGTTGAAATAAGGACTTCATCACCCTCTTTGAACATTTGCTCTTAATGGGCTTTATCCCATCTTTTCTTTTCATACTCAAATGCCTTATTTATACATTCTTGAGCATGTTTTCTGCATAATTCCTGCATCTGAAGAAAAGATTTTGTACCTGGATGGATATCCAATCTAGGTAACTTATTAAGAGTTTAAGCAGGGGTATTAGGTACATAACCCAATCATAACTCAAATGGCTTCTTGCCAGTGACAGAATGTACTGTACTATTGTATGCAAATTCTAAACCTGGGATAAGGGTTACCCAATTATGCGTGAATTTGTCATTGTCTTTAAAATTAAGACCAAAAGCACAATATCTTCTTATCATATCCTCTAAAGCTTGTATCATTCTTTCTGCTAGCCCATCAGTCTGTGGATGGTGTGCTGTATAAAGTTTTAATTGACACCCTGAAACATCCATAAGTGATGTCCAGAACTCATAAGTAAATTTAGCATCTCTGTCAGAAACTATTGCTTTGGGTAAACCTGCTATATTTAACATTTGTGTCCACCATAAAAAAGCTAAGTCCTTTGCAGAAACCTCTTTGTGGGTTGGAATAAATTTACACATCTTTGTAAATCTATCTACAATTACCCAGCAGGAGTTATAACTCTTATGCCCTGCTATTGGCAAACCTGTTACAAAGTCCATGTTAATGATTTCCCATGGAGCTTTTGGTTGCTCAATTTGTTGTAATAAACCAGCTCTTTTGCCTATTAATATTTTAGATTTTTGACAATAATCACCTGTTTCAACATATTTCTGAACATCCTCAGACATGTTAATCCACCAAGCTGTGTTTTTTACTCTGGTTAATGTTTTATGGTAGTCAAAATGACCTGCTAATATATCATCATGACATATACTTAACATTAACACCTTCATTGAAGGGGAAATTACAATTACATTACTTAATTTTTTCTGTAATATATAAAACCATCCTCAATGGAAAATTTTCCTTTTTCTAATGCCTCTTTATACTTATTTGGTAATGTTTTTATTAAAACATTCATTGAAGAATTAGATGGATCATTTAATATTGTAGTGAGTTTACTCAAGTCAGGATCTGAATTATAATTATAAAGAATTAATTGCATAAATTCATCCTCAAGATCTACAATATAAATGCCATAAATGTTAATAATATCTGACTCAGGAACATAAGCAGGATTATCATCATTATTAGGCAGAGGTACTCTAGATAACAGATCTACATTAGAGTGAAAGGTTCCTGCTCTATGTGTAATAGTCATCCGTCCTCTGTATTCTTGTACAGCTAATTGCCATCTAAACATGTGTCTATTAGGAGTTTTCATGTTTAAGAGTGACTTAACTGCACTACAGTCAGTTATTAACTCAAATTTTTGGTCTTCAAGGTAATAATGTAGCTTCTCAAGAGCCCATAATACTGCCAAACATTCAAGTTGAGTAGCACCATATTTCAATTCACTACTTCTCAGAGTACGTGATATATAGCAGATTACTACTTCTGAAATTCTTCCTTCAATAAGTTTTTTTTGATGCAAAGCAGCACCCAGTCCAATAAAACTTGCATCTGTATATAATACAAAAGGTAATTGGAAATCTGGTAATCCCAAGATAGGAGCTGTCATTAAACATTCTTTCAACTTATCAAAAGCTTGTTGTCTTTCATTATTTCAAATCAATGCTTCTGATTTCTTTATCATTGTGGTCAGTGGTGCAGCAATTTATTGGTAGTTTTTTATATATTGTCTATAATAACCACACATTCCAAGAAAAGATTGTACATCCTTTACATTTTGAGGAACGCCAATATTCTTTATTGCAGCCACTTTATTTTGGTCTACAAATATTTGTAAGCCAGATACAATATGACCAAGCACTTCTAAATATTCAAACCCAAATTTACATTTTTTCAATGCAAGGGTCATTTTTATTTCATCCATTTTTTGAAATACTTTCCTTAAATGGATTAAGTGTTCATTATAAGTTTTTGAGAAAACTATGATGTCATCAATGTATACCATTAACCATCCCTCAATCATTTCATTATGGAATGTTATATCCATTAACTTCTGAAATACTGATGGAGCATTTTTTGGTCCAAATGGCATTCTGACATACTTATAAATTCCCATGTGTGTTGTTATCAACAAAAAGTTCTGTGAATTCTTTTCAACAGGAATTTGATGGTACCCTTTATTTCCATCTAGGCAACTTATATATTTAGCACCTTTAAGGGTAGCATTTATAGAGGCAATCCTTGGCAAGGGATAAATATCATCTACTGTAAATGTATTTAATGCTCTATAATCACCGCACAGTCTTGCTTTATCTTGTTCATAAGAAATTAGCACTGGTGATATTACATAATATTTTGGGGTAGTTTCAACCTTCTCAAGAATGTTCATATTCAATAACATCTTAATATTGTCCTCTATGTCTTTTCTCTTCATTGGTGAAGCAGGGTATGGTTTCTTTTTAAGACTAGCAGGAATAGTATCCATATCACAGGTTAAACTAATCTTCATATCATGATTTTTTACAAGGCTAATTTCATTTGTACCATGTGCAAAAGCCATTGGAAATGCTTTAATTAAGTCCAAAATATTATTTTTCTCAGATTTACTTATCTGAGTGCCAAATGATGCTTTTGAAATTTCTGTTTCCAGAAGTTCCATCTCATTGGATTCTCTTCCTTTACACGGGGAATTTGTGACTGACTCAATATATAGGACTGTGTTAAAAGAATTTATTTTAAATTTCCTTTTACCATTCATTCCAATTGTAAAATTGTTATTAGCAGGGTCTAATTTCACACCAAATTTAGTCAGAATATCATTTCCAATGATAAAACAGTTACTACAATTAGTATTATCCATTACTACAAAGTCACAAGTTACCCTTACATAAGCATGTTGGTGTTTAAAGAAAACAGCAGCTTTGTATTTACCAATGGGGTGTAGCACTGATCCAAAACCTATCCAATTTTTACTTTGAAGTGGCTCAAGCTTAGACTTATATTCACTATCAATTTTGTGTAATGTCTTAGTGGAAACAACAGAACCAGCAGCTCCTGTGTCCAGTACTATATTAACATTTTCCCCAGAAATGATAGCTGGAACCAAGATAGGTGTCATTCTAAAGTTATCAGCTTGTATATCCTTAATGATTTCAGCATCCTCAAAATTCATTAAAGATTCATTTGAGTCCATATTTAATATTGGATTTTCAAAGATGGACAAATCATCTTCCAACATACAGACTTCATTTTCATCACTATATGAGATATTGCTGTCATAATCACTTGATTCTTTACTTTTTTCAGTTTCAGTTTCTCCATTTTTATCTCTCTCCCTTTGACTATAAAAGGCCTGCTCTTTTTGTGCTTTTTTAATCATTCTTTTACTTAAAATTTTTATAACATATCTATTAGATAAATTACTTATTACTATTTTTTATAAGTTTAGTATTTACATCAACGTAATTCTAAAATATAAACCATAATAATATTTAGAACCCTTACCTCTTGAATTTTGAGTAAATTAAAAAAAAGAAATAAATTATACGTACCTTGAATTTAAAAGTCCAATAATCCACTTAAACGCCCCCTTGGACCTCCATTAGAACCTTCTAGACCAAGAGAACCCTCAACAGTTGGGACCGTTTCCGAATTGTTGACAGTGCATCATTATCTTGAGGCCGGATACCATGGGACCATCTAAATTGAGGTACCTATAGGGACGAGTGGACAATGAAAAGCACAAATGTCATCATTCACGTGGCTTATTTTTTTGCTGCAATCGGGAATCAAACTGCACTCCAAAGTTCATATATTAAAAATGGTCATATATATTTGTGGTAATTATATTGATTACTATTTGTGGGTCACTTTGCACTTTTCATAGTCTACGTTTTGGAATTCCAAATCTGGGTAGGCCACTTAGGTGAAAATTTGATTGGAACTTGGTTGGAAGAAAATCATGGTGGTACCAGGTGTTAATTTGGTTGAATGTGCTCTTGGAATGGCCACTTTTTTATGGTGTGCTCCGGTTTTCTCCGGTGATTTTCCTGTGCAAAAGCGAAGTGTACTGGAAAAATTCTGTCATTGAATATCTGAAAATTGGAGAGGTTATGGCTCTGTTTTGTCCCCCATTGGTAAATACAAAGCCACAGTATTTTTCAAATATGACCATGGTTTTGTAAGAGCTATATATGATTTTGTTGTCATGAAAAATGATAATTTAAGCAGTTGGTTTATCGTAGGAAATGATATTTTAACTAAGTAACGCATAAAATTGAATCCTTCAAACCAATCTTTCACAATGGGGATGAATGGGAAGAGAAAATTTAAGATTTCCTCCGTCAAAAAATTATTAATACCAGAATTGAACACATGTAATTCTGTAGCTCAATATAAAGGAAGATCTAAAAAAGGAATAACTGCCCTTTTGTCTGAAATTGACAATGCTTCTTTTTGAGAACAACATTCTGGTGAGGATAAAGATTCCATTATTAAATTGATAAAATCTTCTCCTATGGCCTTTGCTCATGGGTCACATGAACTAGGATTAGTTAAAGAAGAAATGAAACTTTCATTATCTTTTCCATTAACTGACATAACATCTAGTTTAAAGAAGAAGACTTATCCTACTTCTCCCACAAAGAGAAAAGATATTGAAGAAAATAGCTCTACCCTTTTAAAAATGAATATTATTGAAAAGGTAGTTGAAACACCTAAATATTGTGTTATCTCACCTGTCCTAATTTCTTATGAGAAATATAAAGCCAGGTTATGTGGTTATTATAGAGCATTAAACACTCATACTGTTGATTATATCTATTCTTTACCTAGAATTAGCTCTATACATGCTACCTTACAAGGTGCTAAATATATCAGCTGTTTGGATGGTAACAAGGGATATCACCAGGTACCTGTGGAGAAGAATTCTCAGAATTTACTGATGATTGCTACCCATATGGGTATTTATAAGTATTTTAGGATGCCATTTGGCCTCTAAAATGCCACTTCAGTTTTTCAAAAGGTTATGGATAACACATTACATCAAGAAATAATTGAAGGATGGCTGATGGTTTACATTGATGATATCATCATATTCTCTAAAACATTTGAGAACCATCTTAAAAACCTGTGTAAAGTGTTCCATAAGATGGATGAGATGAATATGACACTTGCCTTGAAAAGATGCAAATTGTTTTTTAATTCTTTGAAAGTGCTTGGTCATGTTGTCTCAGGTTTAAGAATATGTGTTGAACAGAACAAAGTGGCATCCATACAACACGTGAAGGCTCCTACCACAGTTAGAGAGTTCAAGAGTTTTTTGGGTATGTGTGGATATTATAGACAGTATATTAAAAATTACCATGTCATAGCTTTACCCCTTACCCAATTAACTAGAAAAGATGTTGTTTTGTCTGGAATAGTGAAAGACACATAGCTTTTGACACTATGAAACACTGTTTGATGTCAGCACCAATTCTTGCTTTACCTGACTTTAATGAACTATTTGTTTTGAACACTAATGCCAGTTTTATTGGTCTTGGTGCTGCCCTCCATCAAAAACAAGTGATTAATAATAAAGTATAAGAAGTATTAATTTGTTATATTTCAAGAACCTTTAGAAATAGTGAATTGAAATATGGTTCCACTCATCTTGAGTATTTAGCAGTGGTGTAGGCTCTAGAGAAGCTACATTATTACCTGGATGACTAGAGATTTGAACTTGTCACTGACTGTCATGCGCCACGTGACACTCGAGAAAAAACAGCTCATTAAATAAATAACACAGAGGTCTAAATCCCATACTTGAAGCGCAGAAACCAATTCTACATAGCAACTGTGAATTTCCTTTGTGTACTCACGATTCAACCGCGCTAATCTAAACTTTAAATCTAAATTAGTCAATCTCTCAAAAGTGTGTTTAGACTTTTCTTCAATAAGCCACGCACAGCACAATAGTCAATGCAATATTCCGCTAAAAGGTTTATTAAGTATCTGTGGGTTATTAACAGGGTTAGTGAGCATGGACGGGGATTTTTAGTGGAGGATTAAAGGGTTAATGGATTTTAGTGAGAAGGGTCCAGGTGTAACGGGTGTAATTTTGGAGGTCTGTGGTGTGCAGAATGATGGATGGGTATGAGGTCAATGCAAGGAGGAGTAATGGATATAAAAGGGGTTGGATTTTGGTTTGATATTTCTTTAGAATTAAATTATAAAACGTATCTATAGTTAATAGTGGTAAAACATAAAGTTAAATCATTATTATTGTACATTTCCTTATTTGCTCAGTAATCTTTTCTAAAACTTAAATCTCTGATTATTGAGTTTACAACCCTTTGTGAGATCCTAAGAATATTAGTATTATCTTAAAGTATACTGAGATTCTTATTGAACATATCTCAAAGCAGTACCTCTTCCTTCGAGTCAGCTTTGAATCACTTACTCAAACATTTACTCTGTACTTTGAAGAAGTTTCTAAACTCCTCCCTCCATCTCACTTCCAGGAACACCCTTGACCTTGTGCGTAGGTCATCCGGTGATACTTACTGCAGTGCAGTTAAATCCATTTTAAACTTGAAAACACCGAACAGACATATTTTCAGATGGCAGTTAGCTGTTCAAGAATACAGAGAAAAAATGACAATCATTCATAGGGCTGGTATTGTTCACTCAAATGTGGATATGTTGTCAAGGTTACCTTTACAAAATAATGACTCAAATCCTGCATATAATCCTGAGGATGAAATTATTCATATTCATGGGATATATGTGGTTGATATGGAGGAAGAGCTATTACAGCTTATTCTGAATTCATATGATAAGGACACTGACTTAAAAAAGTTATGCACCATATTAAATGATCCAAAGAATGCTTCAATACAAGCATTAATTAAAACACTTCCACCAAAGTACCAGAAGGCTTTGGAAAAAGGTAAATTTTCAATTGATGAGGGATATCTATATTATAGAAGAAAGTTGAGTATTGTTATTGTTATTCCTCCTTCTATGAAAGAGATCATTTTGAAAACTTGTCATGATGATATATTGGCTGGACATTTTGATCTTGAAAAAACAATGATAAGAATTAAAAACACTGCTTGGTGGGTTAATATGTCTGAAGACACCAAATTATATGTTGAACTTGTGATTCTTGCCAAAAATCAAAAAGATTAACTGGTAAAAGAGCTGGATTAATGCAACATATTGAAACTCCTGATGCACTATGGCAGATAATAAACATGGATTTTGTAACAGGATTACCCATTGCTGGGAAGGACAGTTATAACTCTTGTTGGGTTATTGTGGACAGATTCACAAAAATGTGTAAATTTATCCCTACTCACAAGGATGTTTCCACTAAAAAATTAGCTTTCTTATGGTGGTCTCATATGTTTAATACTGCTGGTTTTCCTAAAGCCATAATCTTTGAAAGAGACCCTAAATTTACTTCTGAATTTTGGATGTCTATGATGGATTTTTGTGCTTGTTATCTGAAACTTTCTACTTCCCATCACCCTCAGACTGATGGATTAGCTGAAAGAATGATTCAGACTTTAGAGGGCATGATAAGAGGGTATTTTTCCTTTGGCCTTGAGTACAAAGACAATGACAGATTCACTCATGATTGGGTTAACTTACTTCCTGGGTTGGAATTTGCTTATAATAGCACTGTTCATTCTGTTACTCAAAGAAAGCTTTTTGAACTCTGGCTTGGATATTTTCCAAATACTCCTGCCCAAATTCTCAATAATAAAATACCTAAATTGGATTTACATCATGGTGTAAAATCTTTTCTTCAAGTGCAACAACTTTGCAGAAGTAAGGCTCAAAGATGTATTGAAAAATCCCTTGAATATGAGAAGAAGAGATGGGACAAAGCCCATAAAGAATACACTTTTAAAAAGGGTGATGAAGTATTGATTTCTACAGTCCATTTCAATTTACAAGGTAATAACAAATTAAAAGACCCATTTGTAGGTCCATTTGTTGTCAGAAGAATGATTGGTGATAATGCAGTTGAAGTTATTTTTTATTCTCCATATGACAGAAAACATCCTGTTTTTCCAATATCTCTTTTGAAACCTTACACATCCAATAGTGATTTATTTCCAAAAAGGAGGGGAATACCAAAGAAAACCCCTAATGAAATCACTGAGACAGCAGAAATTGATAAGATTCTGAATGACAAAATAGTTACTTCTGAAAAAGGTACAGAATACTTATTTAGATTCAAGAATAAATCATCTGAATATGATTCTTGGATACCTGGGAAGGAGATATCTAATCTTCCTACTCTACTAAAGAAGTATAAAAAGAAAAAATCATAGCATTTTTTTATTGTTTTTTTTAGAGTGAGGGAGTGTCAGCCAGGCTACTAGACTTATCCAGTAAAATAATCAATTATTTTACTGAGATGAAGCCACACGTTTTTAATTCTTATTATTAATTAATTATATTATATTTACTTATGTATTACTTACAATTAAGTAAATAAGTACAAAAAGTAAATTTAGTAATTAATTAAAATTAATAATAATGCCCCATATATTTTTACTCCCTAACACCGTGCTCAATAAAAAGATGAAAAGGGAATAAAAATTTATTAAAATACTTAAAGTCTAAAAAATTCAAATTTCTTTATTAAGAAATTTAAAATTCAATTAAATAAAATTTTAATTCAAATGTTCTATACTAAGTGTGACAATTAAAGGGAACTCTAAAATTATATCAAATAATGTGATACCTTTTTATTGACGCATCATTTTAGTATACCTTTTATGATTCACATTCTTTCTTTTCAATAGTTTTTCTCTCACACTCCCTTAAAGATAGTTGTTAACTCCGTGTGTTATCCCTCTCCCTTTTCCTATAAAAGGCCTGCTCTTTTTGTGCTTTTTTAATCATTCTTTTACTTACCATTTTTATAACATATCTATTAGATAAATTACTTATTACTATTTTTTATAAGTTTAGTATTTACATCAACTTAATTCTAAAATATAAATCATAATAATATTTATAACCCTTACTGCTTGATTTTTGAGTAAATTAAACAAAAGAAATAAATTGTACGTACCTTGACTTTAAAAGTCCAATAATCCACTTAAACACCCTGTTTGACCTCAATTAGAACCTCCAGACCAAGAGACCCTTCAACAAAAGCTATAAATAAGTGGGATTTATTATTATATTACTATACCTAACCTTGATTTAATCTTAATAAGACCTCAGTGCTCCTGATAAGATTAGATATACTACTCTTACAGTGAATCAAGCCTTACAGTGTACTTGGGGGTATGAAGTAATTGAGCCTTTCTTGGAAGAAGGTAACATTTCCAGGCCACTTTTGATAAAAAAAATGTTCTTTAAGATCAAAATCAGAATTTCAATCAGATTCCCAGAGGAGATAAAGAGCGGTGAAATTTATTGCTTGATGTAGCTTATCATGACTTGAGAGAAAGGAAGGCATGGCTCTTATATGGTAAAAAAATGTAAATTATTTGCATTATTTTGAGTTATAAAGTTTTATGCTGTATTGTGGTGTGTATGTATGGGATGATGCTGAAAAATCAGTGAAATGAGATTTTATGGTGAAATTGGAATGTTTGGTTGAGAAAATTTAAATTTGAGTAAAATAAGTCACTTATTTCATTTTGAAATCCATCAGTTTTGGGGCTATTGTTTTTTGGAAATACACACTTAAATAAGTGCAGATTTTCTCAAGTTTAAGTGTGGATTTTCCAGAACAGACACCCCCTAATATATAAATTGCCTATATCAGTTAGAGAAGTTTTGGTAGCTGGAAATGTTACTATAAGAGAGTGCTCTAGATTTATTAACATATGCAATGAAATTTTATTAAACCACAAATGTGAGTCAAGGTATAGTAATCATTAAATAAATTTTGAGGTGGTAGAACCTACAAATAAGATACCAGTAGAGAGAAAAAAACCTACTTTTCATCTTAAAAATAAGAAAGTAACACACTAAATAAATGCAATCAAACTTGGGTAAAAGGTCATACTTTTAACTAAAGAAAAAATGTTATTGAGAATATACCATATTCTGAGCTCAGTAATCATAAAGATGAAAAAGATAATTCCAGTGATGATTTTTAAAGTAACATTTCTTTCATTGATAATGAAAATGGAAAATATGTATTAGAACAAGATATTATATTCCTGAGTTTTGCAATAACTCCTGTAAAGACATCTTTTACTTTCATTGAGGATTATGAAGTTTTAAAAGGTGTAAATAAAGATACTTAATAAATTACATCTATAAAAAAACCTGTCATAAAATGTGAAAAATAAACAAATACCATTCTTGAAACTGGAGCTACAGGTAGTTTAGTTTCTTTTAACATACTCATATAACTTTAAGATAAGTAAAAATAAAAGTTTCAACCTGTGAAGTCTATGAACTGGAAAGTTTTTGGTTCAGTTTTATGTCTAATTTAAAAATACAGTACTTCAATTTTTTTAATATAATACAGGATTTTTAAGAGCAGTGCAAAAATTTTTGTTGATGGAAAAAAATAATTGAAGCAATTGGTTTATTATTTGTAATGATTTATTAACCAATTTTGGTAATAAACTTGATCCTGTAAATAATTGTTTCACAATGGTAGTAAATAAAAAAAGAAAATTCAAGATATGCTCTGATGATTCAGTTTATAATATTTCTCTTAAAGAAGAAAAAATCCAAGGTGGAAGAACCACCTCTGAAGTGTTTTAATTGAAAAATTAAGACTAAAAAGCCTTTTTTACTCCCCAACTCTCAAAAATTGATATAAAAAATTTTAGATTGATAAAATCTTATCATATATATTTTTTCTATGGTTCAAACAAACAAGGATTGGTTAGATACCATGAGATGAATATCTCCTCAAGTTGTTAATTGTAGAATATTCCTGGAAGCTCAAAAAAACACTACCCAGACTCTCCTGCAAAAATGGAAGACATTAGAAACAATATTAGGATTTTGTTAGAAATGTGTATTGTAGAAAACGTAGACACAACTCCTAAAAATTTTTTATACCGCCAGTTTTAGTCTCTGGTAGAAATATAATACAAGACTATGTGGTGATTATAGAGCTTTAAATACATTCACTGTGGATGATATGTATTGTCTCCCAATGATAGCTTATATCCATGCTACCTTAAAAGGAGGAAAATAAATTTCTTGTTTGGTTGGAAACAAAGTTTAGCATCAGATTGTTGTGGAAAATGATTCTAAGAGTTTCTTGCTCATAACCATGCATATAGGAGTATATAAAAATTTTAGAATGCCGTTTGGTCCAAAGAACTCCCCCTCAGTCTTCCAAAAATTGATGGATAGTGTTTTTATCAAGAAATGGTTGAAGGATAACTCTTATTCTACATTGATGACATCATAGAGCTCTTAAAAACATATGATGAACATTTAAATCACCTAGGAGAATTATTTCAAAAAATTTATGGAATTAATATGTCAGCCAGGCTGCTAGACTTACTCAATAAAATAATTAATTATTTACTGGGATGAAGCCACACCTTTTTATTTCTTATTTTATTATTACTTATATTATATTTACTTTAAAATTAGTTCTAATAAATTAACTAATTAAAATAAGTAAATTTAGTAAATATTATATTTATATTAATATCCCTTCTATTTTTATTCCTCTAACACTGTGCACAATGACAGGTTAAAAGAGATAAAAAAATACTAATACTAAAATTGAAAGAAATTCAAATTAGTTTATTTAAAATACTAAAATTATATTAAATTCTAAAAATTGAAAATAAAATTGTTTTTACTAAGTGGGACATTTAAAAGTGTACTTTAAAATATATCAAATAAATTGATATATACATTAAAATATATTTTATTGGCACATCTTTTTAGTACTCTCTGATATTTCTAATTTCTTATTTTGGAAGGATATTTTCTTTCACTCCGGTGTATATAGGCTTCTTAACTCCGTGTGATCTCTCTCCTTTTTTCTTATAAAAGGCCTTCCACTTTGTGCTGTTTTTCTTCATTCCATACAACTTACAATTTTATTATATACAAATCAAAACCATTTTATTACTACTACTACTGTTTTAGTAATTACAATTGCATAAATCTAAACCTTATAAGTAATAATAATATTATGCCTTTACCTTTGTATTTGAGTAATTAAACACAAAGATAAAATCTATGTACCTGCTTTGAAATCCTTGAGTTATCCACCTTCTCCGCCATTTGGACCACCATAAAATATTCTAGACCATTGGGACCCCTTGACAGTATTTAGCCATTCCAAATCCTTGTTGATACATTGTTATCTTGACACCAGCAACCAAGGGACCTCAACTTTGAGGACTAATAAGGACTTGTGGAAAACTGAAAACAAAAAATGTCATAAAAAATGTGACTTAACTTTTTTGCGGCAACTGGGAATTGAACTTCTCCCCAAATCTAAGTTTTATGTAGGTGTTTTTGTCCTATATATTTGCAGTGACTATACCAGTTACTATCTGTAGGTCTCACTCTGCTTATTTCATCTTTCACATATATCTTTTTGCTCAGCACTCTGTAGTGGCATTAATTTGTTCACATTACAGGGGGAGGTGCCTGGTAAATAATAATAAAAAATTTCATTCCTATTTGCCCAAGATAGAGCAATACTGTTCTTAGTCCTAGAAGTAATAAAATTATTTAATTGATTATATATAATTGTCGTGATAATTAAAATCTTATTTTATTGCTTCAGTTAAAAATTGTCCTGGAAGTGAAATAATAGGGGTTATCAAAGTTAAAATTTTTTAATTATTTAAAAGGCATTTCACAACACAAAAAGAAAGCCACAAGCTTGACATTAACTGTCAATAAAAAGATGTTTTGGGGGCGCAATATGTCATATTTTAATAAATAGTAATGGCTGATTTGGTGGAAAAAAGAGGTATTTTGAAATGGAAGATTTCTAACTTTTATACCCCCTAATAAATATATAAATTACTTGAATTAATTATATTAAATTACTTCAATTGACATTCAAGTCCTGGTAATAAAAATTTCAGTTGACTCATAGTACTGATAATTATATATCAATATAAATATTAGTAATTAATGAGACTTGTATTATATATTCCAGTTGAATTTTGTCCTGATAATTAATTATTTTATTATTTCAGTTGATCCTGGTAATAAAATATAAATATCTTGATTGATTTAATTAATTAAAAATTGTGATAATTATTTCACTTGATTTTTTCTCCTGATAAATTTTATATTCATTATTCCAGTTGATTTAATAGTCCTGATAATTAATTATATACTTGAAATATTTTTATTTTTTATTTTATTTTTCTTTCAAGCAAGTTAAATACTAAATGATTAAATTTTAATAATTTTTCCTCTCATTTCAGTTATATACAAAAATGACTGATCAAAGTGCTTCTTCTGGCTGAGATGAGGAACTTGACTTGATTGATTATGATGAGACTTCTGTAAGTTCTCCTTTGAATACAAAACTTGCTCAAATTAATCAATTATTGGACCAATCAGGATGTGGAAATGCAAGAAATAGACATAAAAGTGGAAAAGACTGCTCTGGATCAAAAGCCCTAGATGAGCTTCCAAGAGGATTCAAGATAAAAAAGATGCCCTTGCAGCAGCAAGTCAGTAACCTCTCCACTCACATCAAGGAGTTGAGGGAAGAGAACCTCAAACTAAAATCAAAAGTGGAAATTCTAGAAGAAAAGGTAAAAAATGTAGAATTATTTCTGAAATAGAAGAAGAAACCTCCTCCAGTAACAAAAGCCCTTCCACAATCAGCTCCTCAACAACAGCAAAAGATGGAAGTTTCAAAATGGCAATGGAACTGGCTAAAAACCCAGTGGAACTACCTCCAAGCCCAAAATCAGCAGCAAGCACCTCAGGCAGGTCCTTCCAGGCCCCATCAGTTCAACCCAACCAATCCTCATCACTACCAAGAAGGAAGAAAGAGAAAGAACAATCAACTAAAATGTTTGCCAAAGCCATGGTAAGCCCCTCTATTGAATCCCAAGTGCCCTTTCTTGTTACTGATTCAGTTCCTTCAGGTAATTCTGGAAGAGGAGATGATACATTGAGACTAGTAGAGGCTGGCTGTAGTAGGCAGATTGCTGAAAATTCTAATGTAACTAATCCTTAAGTATTGATTGCTACTTCAATTATTAATCCTGATATGGCTATTATTGATGAAACACTTGATCCTGAATTTTATGAGAATCTGGAAAATTACTCTGTTTCCTTTTTAAGAAATCCTCCAGATGTAGCTACCATTAATGATGAATATTTGAGAGATATTATTGCCAAACAAAATCATATAATGAACAACATGCAATTGACTCAAAAATTTAATAGTTTGTTAACTGAAAAAGGTTACCAAACAGTAAGAAGTGAATTACAGAGAGTTTCTGATGATTTTTATAAGTACAAAGTTACTCATGAGAAGAAAGTTTATTTGTGGAAAATTATCAAAAATGATTTTTATAAGTTACAAGACACTGTGTCTATCTATTTCCAGGAACTAGAGGGAGGTAAGTTGAATTTAAAGAGACTAAGTGACCATTATAAATCTATGAAAAATAAGAACCAATTATCTTTTGCAACTATCAATGAGATATTATCCAGTATTCCAAGAGTGAAGACTAGGCTAACAACCATTGAAGAGAAGTTGAATTCATTGTTACATGACCAAATTTATTCTGAAATTTCTTTGAAGGAACCTGTTGCATAGGATACTCCAATTGTACCTGTCCCTATTTAATCTAAACTAAAATTAGTAACAGAAATGCCTGTAGATATTACTGAGTTTCCATCAAAAATTGATGATGCTCCTTGTTCATCTACAGAAGGGTTAAAAAATGAGATTACTGCCCAATTAAAGAAGTTAAAGCTTCTTCTCAATCAGAAACAAGATTCTAATAAGAAGACTTCTTCAAATTAAAATAATTGGCCAAAACTTGACCAATACCTAACATTTGATGGTTACTCTTCCTCTGATTGGCAACAATTCATTTTCAGAATTGATAACCTGAAAAATTCATACAAACTTCCAGATGAAAAAATTGTGTCCAAATTTATTTCTTTATTTTCCAATGTTTCCCTAATGTGGTATGAATCTGTTCTATTAGATAAAAATGACTACTCCTGGGAAGATTGGAAGAAATTAGTTAAAGCACAGTTTGTTGGTTCCAAATTTAGGTTAGCTCAACAAAGGCAGTATGAAGAAGCCAGATATAGCTCCTCTTCCACAGAGAAACCTATTAAGTTACTAATGAAACTTTTAAAGATTCTGAGGGCAATGGACCCAAACATGGATTTTGAACGATGGAAGGAAAGGATCCTCTATGAATTACCTATGTCTCTGAGGGACTTAGTAGCTGCTAGGACTGAGAGAGTTCTCAAGAGAACCTTCTACTTTTTTTAATACTTCTAATGAGATCTTTTTATTAATACTTGTAATGAGATCCTTTTAAATAACAAGTATTATTCTAGAAATCTCACTCCTATATCTTCAATGGAGAAAACCTCCTGAAAAAGTTGGTAAACTTTATGCCCCTGTTGCACCAAAAAATTATGCAACAGACACTTTCTTTAAATGCAGCAAGCCCTGGCAGAAGGGCCATGTTTGTGACAAGAAAATAAATCTTGTTGAACAAACAGAGGAATATGCTTATGACACAGTTGCATTGAATGATACTTCAAGTGATTGTGCAAACAATATTTCATATGAATATCACCAGGAAATTTTAATTCTGGAAGAAGATATTCATTATTTAAATACTATTTACATTGAGAATGAAGATTTATCCACAGTAGAAGATGCTAAGATCATAAGAAATCTTGAAGACAGCTCAATAATTATTACTCCTCTCAAGACACCAGTCTTGATCAATGGAAAGAAAATTGAGGTTTTTTTAGATTCTGGAGCTGGAGGAAGTGTAATATCTGAAAAAGCACTTGCTCCAGTGGATTAGGATTTTAAATCAAAACTTATGTCTATCACTTCTGAAAATCAGAGAGGTTACAGCTCTGTTTCGTCCCCCATTGGTAAATACAAAGCTACAGTATTTTTCAAATATAACTATGGCTTTGTAAGAGCTATGTGTGATTTTGTAGTTATAAAAAATGATAAATTAAGTAGTTGGTTCATTGTGGGAAATGATATTTTAACCAAATATGGAATTAAATTGGATCCCTCAAACCAATGCTTCACAATGGGGTTGAATGGGAAGAGAAAATTTAAAATTTCCTCCTCCAAAAAATTATTAACACCAGTATTGAACACATCTCATTCTGTAGTTCAATATAAAGGAAGATCTACAAAAGATATACCTTCCCTTCTGTCTGAAATTGACACTGCCTCTTTTGGAGAACAACTTTCTGGTGAGGAAAAAGATTCCATCATTCAATTGATAAAATCTTTTCCTATTGCATTTGCTCATGGGTAACATGAATTAGGATTGGTAAAAGAAGAAATGAAGCACTCATTATCTTTCCCATTAACTGAAAGACAACCTATTTTAAAGAAGAAGCCTTATCCTGCTTCTCCCACAAAGAGAAAAGATATTGAAGACAATATCTCTAACCTTTTAAAAATGAATATTATTGAAAAGGTAGTTGAAACACCTAAATATTGTGTTACCTCACCTGTTCTAATTTATTATGAGAAAGATAAAGCCAGGTTATGTGGTGATTATAGAACATTAAACACATATACTGTAGATAATATCCATCCGTTACAAAGAATTAGCTCTACACATGCTACCTTAAAAGGTGCTAAATATATTAGCTGCTTATATGGTAATAAAGTATATTGCCAGGTACCTGTTGAGAAGAATTCCCAAAATTTTCTGATAATTGCTACTCATATGGGTATTTATAAGTATTTTAGGATGCCATTTGGCCTCAAAAATGCCCCTTCAGTTTTTCAAAAGGTTATGGATAACACATTCCATCAAGAAATAATTGAAGGATGGCTGATGGTTTACATTGATGCTATCTTTGTATTCTCTAAAACATTTGAGGACCATCTTAACAACCTATGTAAAGTGTTCCATAAGATGGATGAGATAAATATGACACTTGCCTTGAAAAGATGCGAATTTGTTTTTCATTCTTTGAAAGTGCTTGGTCATGTTGTCTCAGGTTTACAGATATGTGTTGAACAGAACAAAGTGGCATCCATACAACAGGTGAAAGCTCCTACTACAGTTAGAGATCTCCAGAGTTTATTTGGGAATGTGTGGATATTATGGACAGTATATTAAAAAAATAAGGTCATAGAATTACCCCTTACCCTATTGACTTGGAAATATGTTGCATTTGTCTGGAACAGTGAAAGACAAAGAGCTTTTGACACTATGAAACATTTTTTGATGTCAGCACCAATTCTTGCTTTGCCTGACTTTAATGAACCATTAATTTTATACACTGATGCAAGTTTTATTGGTCTTGGTTCTGCTCTCCATTAAAAACAAGTTATGCATGATAAATTATCATAAGTAGTAATTTTTAATATTTCAAGAACCTTGAGAAATATTGAATTGAAATATGGTGTCACTCAACTGGAGTGTTTAGCAGTAGTGTGGGCTCTAGAGAAGCTACATTATTATCTGGATGACCAGAAATTTGAACTTATCACTGACTGCAGTACAGTTCAATCCCTCTTAAACTTGAAAAAACCTAACAGACATACGTTCATATGACAGCTAGCTGTTCAAGAATACAGAGGGAGGATTAAAATAATTCATAAGGCTGGTATTGTTCACTCAAAGGTGGATATGTTATCAAGGTTACCTTTTCAAAATGATGACTCTAATCCTGCATATGATCCTGAGGATGAAATAATTCACATTCATGGGATATATGTGGTTGATATGGAGGAAGAGCTATTACAGCTTTTTCTGGATTCATATGATAAGTAAACTGACTTAAAGAGGTTATGTACTACATTAAATGATCCATAGAATGCTTTCATACATTACTTCTGAATTTTGGATATCTCTGATGTATTTTTCTTGTTGTGATCTGAAGCTTTCTACTGCCCATCACCCCCAGACTGATGGATTAGCTGAAAGAATGATTCAGACTTTAGAGGACATGATAAAAAGGTATTGTTCCTTTGTCCTTGAGTACAAAGACAATGACAGATTCACTCATGATTGGGTTACCTTACTTCCTGGTTTAGAATTTGCTTATAATAGCACTGTTCATTCTTTTACTCAGAGAAAGCCTTTTGAGCTCTGACTTGGATATGTTCCAAATACTCCTGCCCAAATTCTCAATAATAAAATACCTAAATTGAATTTACATCCTGGTTTAAAATTTTTCTCCAAATGAAAAAAATTTGCAGAAGTCATGCTCAAAAATGTATTGGAAAATCTTTTGAATATGAGAAGAAGAGGTGGGACAAATACCATAAAGAATACACTTTTAAAAAGGGTGATGAAGTACTGATTTCTACAGTAAACTTCAATTTACAAGGTAATAAAAAATTAAAAGACCCATTTGTAGGCCCATTTGTTGTCAGAGGAATGGTTGGTGATAATGCAGTTGAAGTTATCTTGTACTCTACATATGACAGAAAACATCCTGTTTTTCCAATATCTGTTCTGAGACCTTACAAATCCAATAGTGATTTATTTCCCAAAAGGAGGGGAAGACCAAAGAAGACCCCTATTGAAATCACTGAAACAGCCGAAATTGATAAGATTCTCAATGAAAGAATAATTACTGCGGAAAAAGGTACTGAATACTTATTAAGATTCAAGAAAAAAGCTTCTGAATATGATTCATGGATACCTGGGAAAGAGTTATATAAAATCATTACTCTACTAAACAATATAAAAAGAAAAAATCATAGCATTTTTTTATTGTTTTTTTAGAGTGAGGGAGTGTCAGCCAGGCTGCTAGACTTACACAGTATAATAATTAATTATTTACTGGGATGAAGCCATGCCTTTTTATTTCTTATTTTATTATTAATTATATTATATTTACTTTAAATCTACTACTAATAAATTAACTAATTACAATAAGTACATTTAGTAAATATTTAAATTATTATGAATATCTCTTATCTTTTTATTTCCTAAAACTGTTCTCAATGACAGATTAAAAGAGATAAAAATATACTAATACTAAAATTGAAAGAAATTAAAATTAGTTTATTTAAAATACTAAAATTATATTAAATTCTAAAAATTGAAAATCAAATTGTTTTTTACTAAGTGGGACATTTAAAAGTGTACTTAGAAATATATCAAATAAATTGATATATACATTAAAATATATTTTATTGGCACATCTTTTTAGTAATCTCTGATATTTGTAATTTCTTATTTTGGAAGGATCTTTTCTCTCACGCCCGTGTATATAGGCTTCTTAACTCCGTGTGATATCTCTCCATTTTTCCTATAAAAGGCCTTCCACTTTGTGCTGTTTTTCTTCATTCCATACACCTTACAATTTTATTATATACAAATCAAAACCATTTTATTACTACTACTACTGTTTTAGTACTTACAATTGCGTAAATCTAAACTTTATAAGTAATAATAATATTATCACTTTATCTTTGTATTTGAGTAATTAAACACAAAGATAAAATCTATGTACCTGCTTTGAAATCCCTGAGTTACCCACCTTCTCTGCCATTTGGACCACCGTAAAATCTTCTAGACCGTTGAAATGCCTTGACATAATATGACAATAGCATTGAATAAATGTAAATTTGGGGTTCAATGTTTGAAAATTCTAGAGATTTTCGTATCTGGTTTACAAATTTGTTTGAATCAGGATAAATTTTCAGCATTTAAAAGTATTGATATACCTAAAAATGTGAAAGATTTTCAAAGTTTTTTCAGGTATGTGTGCATATTTTATGCAGTATATAAATAGCAATCAATTAATTGCAGCCCCTTCAAAGACTTTAGTAAGGAAAAATGAAGCTTTAATTTGGAATAATTAAAAATAAAATGACTTTGAAAAATTGAAGAAATGGTTAATTTCAGCTCCAAAAATAGGACTACCAGATTTTAACTTCCCTTTTATTGTGTTAGCTGATGCAAGCTTTACAAGGCTAGAAGCATGTGTAAAGCAGAAGTAGATAATAAATTTTAAATTATTTGAAGTGGTAATTTGTTATATATTATGAGCCTTAAGGAAAATTGAGTTAAGGTATGATGCTACTCAACTGGATTTCTTAGCCATTGTGTGATCCCTAAATAAGATTCATTACTATATGAAGGATGCTAAGTTTAAACTAATCATGTATTAAAGTGTAGTAAATCTAATTTTATACATGAAAAAACCTAGTAGGCACATGTTTAGATGGAAAGCAGCTGTGAAAGAATACAGAGGAAGAATGACTTTCAAACATAGAGAAAGGACCTTAAGTTCTAATGTGGATTTTTTATCAAGAAGCCCTTTTCAAAATGATACTGAAAACCCAGCATACATTGTAGACACTCCTATAGTGCTAGCTATATGCCTTGACCAGGAAAGTTGAAGAAATAATAGAAAGAATAACCCTGTCCCTTTAGAAAAACAAATGAGATTTACCTGTTGCAACAAATTGGAGATCTGTTTGCTAGACCCTCTAATTAAACACTCTTGACCTCTTTAAAAGTGAAGATAATAGTACCAGAAAGACTACCAGAAAGGGTTGAAATGAACAGTAATATATTCCAACAAAACCCAAGCCAATGAAACAGTGAGGAACAGAGAGATGATGAGTAAAGAGATAAGATGATTTTCTAAAAATCTTCCCACACACACATCATACTGCCAGTGCACACACCATCCTGACCGATTCCCAGCCCAAAATCAAGCTTTCCCGGCCTTTTTCATGCAAAAAAGTGAATTTTAGCGCTTCCCCAGCACCCAGACAGACCCTTTTCTTCAAGGCAGGCCCCCCCCTTTGGGGCAGGAGGCCGCTTCTAGGCTCTAAAACACCCATAAAACCCATAAAAACCCTAAAAAACCCTAAAAACCCATAACTTCACTAATAAACAAGATAAAAACACATAAGACATACCAAAATGAAGAGAAAATAAATAAAAATAAGCTGAAACATAATAAGTGACCCTAGATGAAGCCTACATAAGCACCACTAAGCAATAAACTTCCGATAAATACCAAAAACAACACCATAACTACCCTATAAAACAAGGTAACCACCCATAAGGGATACCAAAATGAAGAGAAAAGAAAGGAAATTAAGCTAAGACATAATAAGTGACCCTAGCTTAAGCCTAAATAAACACTACTAACTATCAAATAACAATAAAAAATACCACTAAAAACACCATAACCCCAATAACACCCTACATACCAAATACCCCCAAATATGCACTCCAAAGGCCTACCCAGGTTTGGATCACCACATCCTCCATCCAATAAATAATTTCCCCACTCTTCCTTCACCAACAACCATGTTCAAACAACTCTCCAGAATCTTTACTAACAGCCCATTTCTCTCTTCCACCAGATCCTATTCCATCCTAAGTGAACTTCTGAACCAGCGATCCAAGATTCTTCTTTATAACTTCTCTTGAAACATGCCTTTAAGTGCAATATATCCATGTGAAAAATCTCTTCCTTCTGTTCCTGAATTCCAACTCTGGCTGTACCAGCCTCCAAAAATGAAAAGTGATATCCAGTTGACCAGTCTTCCTGACTATAACCTTCTACCAGCATAAATATTTCTTCATTTTATAGTCTTGGGGGACTTACAACCCTCAGTTTAAAGTCTTACGGGACTAAAAGCCCTCAGATTAAAGTCTTGGGGGACTAACAGCCCTCAGTTTACAGTCTTGGGGGACTCCAAAAATCCTCAGTTTATAGTCTTGGGGGACTGCAAAAACCTGAATCACAGAACCCAGAACCAGAGATCAACCAGAAAAGGATTTAGAGAAGTAACTAACTTTCTAGGGTAACTGTATATAGAGCTGCCAGCCCATCAGTCACCCCCAAACTTGCCTTTAAAAAATTCAGAAGTTCCCCCTTGGATCCTTGTGCCTTTAAACTTCAACCTCACACTGTCTCCAATTCCTGAGTTTATAGTCTTGGGGGACTTTCCATCAAAAAATCTTGAGCCCATAATTAAAAGATCAGTTCAAAGTCTTGAAGGAATTTCAAGAAAAGAATCTTGAAGATATATCCCATAAATCCTCAAACCAAAAAATATCAAATACAAAACATTTAACCTCCTTTAAAAAATAAAACAAAAATAAAATGGAATTCCCCAGCCAATTGATGAGCTGATTCCCTGATACCTTACCCACATCCAAGTGCACCTTGATGTGGTCACACCTAAAAAAAAATTATTTTTTTATATTGACTCCTCCTATTCTACCAAAAACATTTCCAGAGCCCTATCTTGAGCCTTTGAACAAACATAGCCTCCATAAAAAAATTAAAAGAAAAAAAGAGAAAAAATAAAATAATCTTGAATCTACCACTTTCACAGCCAACACCCTAAATCCAGATAGCAAAGCCAGCTCCAGGTCTACAGAAAAGATCACTGGGTGGGCTCCCTTCAATAAGTAAAAATGATGGGAGACCACCAGTGATCCACCACCAATCCAAAAGCACCAAAAGACATCCAAGGCAATCCAGTATAAAGTTATAGAGGACTAAAAACCTGAATCACAAAAAAACAACACTGGAATTCAACTAGAAAAAAAAACCAAAGGCTTTAAACAGACATTCTGGGGTAACTGTTCTACAGAGCAGCCAGCTCATCAGTTACCCCCACACTTACCAAAATAAAATCTAAAAGCCCCCCCTGGGTACCTTCTAACAAAAACACAACATCCAACAGAATTAAACAAAACCAATAAGCATGAGGGGGCCAGCACTTGAAGACCAAAAAAATTTCCAGTTTAAAGTCATTGTGGAATAAAAACCTGTTAAAGAAAAAAAACCAATGCTAGAATTCAACAAAATTAAGAGAAGTGTTTGGAAACAGAAAATCATGGGTAACTGTTATACAGAGCAGCCAGCCCATTAGTTACCCCCACACATGCCAAAATAAAATCTAGAAGCCCTACCCCTGGGTACCTTCTAGCAAAAGGATTTTCCAACACAAATCCTCTTCCATAAAAAACCAAACCCATTAAAAAACCATTAAAATTCTTAAAATCCAGAAATCCACTTTGCAAATAAACTTTTTTTGCAGTTTAACCTCATGCTGGAGGTTAGTGAAAACCAATGATCATCATTTTTATATTCATTTTATTTTAAATAAAATATTCATCTTCACTTTAATTTTTCTTTTCTTCCATCTTCATTATACTAAGATTTTTTTCTTTTCTTTTTTTTATATAGAGACTTGAACCAGAGAGACTGATAAGAATTGGACAAAACCAAAATAAATCCTGGCCAAATGCATAGAGGCCAAATTAAACAAAACCAAAATAAATTAAGTAGTTTATCCTCATTTCAGAGGAATCAGATTCTTTAAAACCTCAGGTTGAAACCAATAATTTTTACCCTAGGGCTTGAACCGCCTAAGCTCCTCTTCCAATTCAGATATCCCAAAATCAGACCTCCAAACAAATCTTCCATCCTCCTCCATACACTGAGTCTACCATAGTTCATATTACCAGAATCAATAAATTCTCCACCCTTTAAAACATCTGCAACTCCACCACATCTTTAAAATCAACCTCCATACCAGTGACATCCAAAAAATCACAATTTTCCTCTTGCCTACAAGAATCTTGCTTAGAATCTGAAAAATTCTACAGAATAACATCCATAACATCAAAAAAAATATCCTACTCCAAGCAGAGACCTTCTGATCTTGAGGCACCACCTGAAAATAATCTTCCTCTATGAGAAAAAGATCCAAGACAGAATCTTTCTGTCCATCCAAAAATTAAACCAATATATCCTCCTCCAATAAGCCATTATCTGAATGAGAAAGAAAAAGAATCATCCCTCAACAACCATTCATTCACCAAAGATTCCTTCTCAATATTCTAAAAATCCTTCTTCATGACCAGACAAGTCCTCCTTCCCACATAATTCACCCAACCTTAAGAAAATACACTGATTCTACAGTGTGTACATTTCCAAAAATCCAGTGAAGAACATTCCTGAGATCCCATGGCATCCTTTGGAGAAAAAAAATCAGTTCCCCAAACATCATCAGAGTCCCCATCTTCCAAAATTGATGGCTCCAAAACGTCCCCAGAAACTGAATTTTCTACCACAGTCCTCTTCACCTCTCCATCAAACAGGATTTCCTTTCCAGAATCTTCCACCACAGTCTCCTGAACCTCTCCATCTAAAAGGATTTCCTTTCCTGAATCTTCCACATCCCTATCCTTCATACCATCTAAATATCCCAAAATAACCTCCTTCAGACTAGCCATACCAGGAATCCTATCTTCCTCATTCGGAAGATTCTTCATCAAGTAATACTTGAAGAGAATCTCCAGAACATCCACCTTAACATTCCTACCCATGGCACTCCAAAATGCATTCTTGGCCCCATATTCATGTGGTAATATATCATTATATATCAGATAATCCATAGCCTCCCCAAAGTCTTCCATAAATTCCCCATACTGAGCAAAAGAAGTTACAACACCTTTCAAATCCCACTTCTTAGCAATCCCATGAAGATCCACCATTGAGAAAGTAGTAGGCCACCTTTTAACCATTTCAATCTTCAACTTTCCCTGGTCCTGACTCCTATATCCTTCCATGCCAGAAACATCCTTCTCCACATCCCTATTACCAATGAAAAAGATTACTTGTCTAACCATGTCCAACAGTAAGGCTCCATCAATCTCAGCAGAAACCTCAAACGTAGCCAAAAACCCCCTTGCATCCTCCCCCAAAAACCTTGAACTATCCCAAGACTGAATCCTAACCATCCTAGAACCTCCAAGTTACATCCTCCAATCTCCACCAAAGATAGCCAAAGTCCCCCCAATAGCCTCAAAGACCTAGGAGGGAACAAATCCAAGAGAAAAGAAGACCCCTATACCAACCACAAAGAGATATAGTACCAAGTAAAAAATACACAAAAGGAGATCCACCAAAGTAGATCCACCAAAGAGAGAAGCCTAGATCAACAGAGATTCCAAAAAGCCAACAGATTTGCTCCCACTTTGGGTGCTAGAAATGTAGACAATCCTATAGTTCTTGATGTAGGCCTTGACCAAGGTAGTTGGAGAAAAACCAGAAAGAATAACCCCTGTCCCTTTAGAACAACAAATGAGATTTACCTGTTTCAGCACATTGGAGATCTGTTTGCTAGACCCTCTAATTAAACACTCTTGACCTCTTTAAAAGTGAAGATAATAGTACCAGAAAGACTACCAGAAAGGGTTGAAATGAACAGTAATATATTCCAAAAAAACCCAAGCCAATGAGACAGTGAGGAACAGAGAGGTGATGAGTAAAGAGATAAGATGTGTCAGCCTAAATATCCTTAGGATTGAGTATTTCTTATTCTTAAAATAAGATAACCTTAAGTAGATTAAGCTTACATCTTAAAATTAAGGTTAAAATAATAATATATATTATTTTATTATATATATATATAATTATTATTCTATTATATAATTTATAATAGTTCAATTAGCTTATCCATGGCCTAATAATACTTATTAAGGTGGTAATGGAGTAATAATATACTTATCTTAAGTGATATGAATTAATTATTGACATACATAAGCTTATATGTATACATAAATCTCATATTCAGTGAAATATGCAGTATATTATGTATATTTAGGTATATAAGTGGGTTTTAGCCCCTTAATAGCCTATAACCTTTGTTTTTCTGCTTATTTTAGGTCATATGGACGAAATAAGTGGACTCACAACGCCTACAGAAGCATAGACACCTATATCAGGCGCATACACCCAGTTTGGACAACTAAAATTACTTCCTTGGATGGTTATTCACGGATTTATGGGTTGGAAGGATGTTTCTGGGTTAATATGGATGCTTGGGGGTGTTATTGGGGGCTTGTACATTTTATTTTTTTCCTTTATATGCTTTTAGTTTCATTAAATCTCTTTTTGATTATTTATTTTACCTGTTTCTTTATGGTATCCGCTTTTATCTGGGTTTTCTATTTATGGTATGGATCTGTGTTATTATTAATAGTGATGGAGGGTCCTTACTGGAGGTCTGGGTGTTGAAACTGCTTGAAGTGGACGCCATGGGGAGGTGATGGGCCCTCACAGTGCTGTAATTGCTGGGGATAGCAGTGACATCATCTGGATTGAAGGTCTGTGCACTCCAGTGGATTTGGGTATAAGTAAGGAGGGATTTTGACGGTTTATTATCATCATTCAATTACTACAATTCAAACAACCACTACAATACAATTATTAGCATTCAGAAATATATTATAAAGCCCTTATAAATTGATATTATCTTTATATAAGCTATAACTATATTTTATTCTTCTATTTTCCACCACTAGCACGCATTTAAATCCAAGTATTGTGAGTTTTATTTGAGTATAACTATTCTATTAGTCTTCCCCTGAGTTTTAATCACTAGATAATTTATTAATAAGTAGTAGGACCATAAAATAACACTATTATATCATACTTATATACTAGACTATACTGACAATTGGGGGTCTTTCCTTATATTTTACTTATTATTTAGTATAAGCCTTGGGACGTGATTTTTACCTTAGTACAGCTCAAAATTAACCAAATATTTGGGTCTGCTGCATATTAGTGGGTCATCATAACTCATTGATTGCGGAAAAGAACCCTTAAAATAATTGTACTAATTTTTTATCATAAAAATTAGATATTTACAGTAGTAACTGTACCCAATATAAACCCAATTTCACTTGGTATTTGGACACCAATATAACACCCAATTAAATTGGTATTTGGCTAAAGCTTGGTAAGCTAATTATTCACCCTTATAGAGGTCTAGTTAAACTTATTATTATATTTTTAACAGATTTTTTTGAATTTTTCTTACATTTTATTTAAATAAATAAAGATATAAATTCAGGGTAAGCTCCATTGCTTTTTTATTAGTAATATAATTGCTAATATCTTTTGTCTACTAATTCCATAGAGTTTTTCCTTTTGTAGACATAAAATATTGTCATTCTGAACAATATGAGTGCTCCCCAGGACAGTGTAAGTGAAAAGCCTGCTTATAATACCAGGTCTAAAGCTAACAAAAACTTTCCAGGACATCACCATGGAGGGACAACAGTACCCCCAGCCAGAAAGCATGAGTATAGAGGAAAAGGACGCCCTCTTAAAAAAGATAACTATAAAAAAGACGTCTCCTCCTCTTCAGGATCAACTGTCCCACCTGGCCAAACAGGTTCTGAAGTTGGAGGAATCAAAATCTCTCATGTTCAAAGAAGTAGAGCAGTTGCAAAATAATTGCAAGGTAGGGTTTCAGCAGATGAATCAGGCAATGGCAGAATTAAAGGGAGGCCAGCCCAGTCAATAAAATCAGCAACTCCCTACCCAAGGAGGGTCCACTCACTCCCAGGAGAAAATCCTGGTAGACAAATGGAAATGGGACTGGTTTCACCAACAGTGGACAAGCCACAGTTGCAACAGGGATCCACCCCCTCATCTGACTTCATCAGCTCACCCTTACAAGGGAAAAAAGCGCCAAAAATCAGGACTGGAAACCATCCCTTGGTAAGTAACTTACCCTCTCAGATTGGACATAATACTGATAATTACAATATAGGTAATTCTATTGATGTTAAATCTGTACAAAAAATAGAGGAGGATTTAAGAAATTTAGGTTTTAGAGTAGATACACCTGACTTGTCTTTTGTCCACAATAACAGTACTATTTACAATGATAATACAGTTGATCCTCAGTTGCAACCACCTACTAGTGAGATGAGAAGTTCACAGGAGAGTGAGAGAGTTGAAAAGGAGGACATGGAATATTTTAACAATAATCCAACTGTCCATAGAATTGTTTCAGCATTGTGGAATAGAATGACTGATTGTGAGAAACAGACAGTTAAGCTCACTAGTGATACAATTTCATCCTTGACATTAAACATTTCTCAATTAGCAACACATAACAAAGAATTAGAGAAAGAACATTTGTCTCTAACTCTTAAATATGATTCATTGAGTAATAAATATAATGACCTTTCAAACAAATTTTGTGAGTTAGAAAAATTATATGAAACACATTTATTAAAAACTGAATCAAGAACAAAGTTATCTTTTGCCCAGACAAATCAAAGTGTCTCTGAGTTGCTACAAAGATTGACTAAAGTTGAGATTGAAACTGCCAATCTACTAATGAACCAGGATAATCATAAGTATAATCAATATAATAATAATCCTTTCATTGGCAAAAGTGAATCTCATTCCTTCCCTGTACCACCACAATTAAAACCATCTGGTGGTAGTTTCAAATCTGAAAATGTAAGTCACAAATCTGTGCAGGAAGAAGTACAAGACCATTTATCAAAAGTGAATGAGTTGTTGAATTTACCTAAGATTAGTGAGATAAAATCCAATCAGAAAAACTGGCCTAAGATAGATCCGTACCCAACTTATGATGGGTAAGCCAGCTCTGATTGGCAACACTTTATTCAAAGAATTGACAACTTGAAATTCTCATATAAGTTACCAGATGAAGAGATAACATCAAAATTAATTTCTTTATTTAAGGATATTGCTTTATTATGGTTTGAAGCTGTCTTAAGTGAGGGTAGACACTACTCTTGGGCTGAATGGAAACAACTTATTGAAAAACAATTTGGAGGTTCTAAATTCAGGCTTACTCAGCAGAGACTTTATGAGAAGACTAGGTATAATCCGTTGAATGGTGACAAACCTATGGTATTTTTAATGAATTTAAACAAAATATTAAAAGCCATTGAGCCTCATATGGATTTTAACTTATGGAAAGATAAGATAATATACAAATTACCTATATCTGTCAGAGACATTGTTGTAGCTAGAACATTAAATGTTACTGAATATTCTGACTTTATTAATATTTGCAATGAAATATTATTAAACCATAAGTATGAATCAAGGTATTCCACTTATAAACATAATATTGAACCTGTAAAAACTCAGAACTCAAAAACACTTCAGGAGAAGCAGAAAAAACCTACTGCACCTGTAGTACCTAAAAAGTATGAAACAAATACTTGTTATAAGTGTAACAAACCTTGGGTCAAAGGTCACAAATGTGAGAAAAACATAAATATTGTTGAAAATCAATGTGAATCTGAAACTGAAACTGAAAAGAGTAAAGAATCAAGTGATTATGACAGCAATATCTCATATAGTGATGAAAATGAAGTCTGTATGTTGGAAGATGATTTTTCCATCTTTGAAAATCCAATATTAAATATGGACTCAAATGAATCTTTAATGAATTTTGAGGATGCTGAAATCATTAAGGATATACAAGCTGATAACTTTAGAATGACACCTATCACGGTTCCAGCTATCATTTCTGGTGAAAATGTTAATATAGTATTGGACACAGGAGCTGCTGGTTCAGTTGTTTCCACTAATACATTACAGAAAATTGATAGTGAATATAAGTTTAAGCTTGAACCACTTCAAAATAAAAATTGGAGAGGTTTTGGATCAGTACTACACCCCATTGGTAAATACAAAGCTGCTGTTTTCTTTAAACACCAACATGGTTATGTAAGGGTAACTTGTGACTTTGTAGTAATGGATAATACTAATTGTAGTAACTGTTTTATCATTGGAAATGATATTCTGACTAAATTTGGTGTAAAATTAGACCCTGCTAATAACAATTTTACAATTGGAATGAATGGTAAAAGGAAATTTAAAATAAATTCTTTTAACACAGTCTTACACATTGAGTCAGTAACAAATTCCCTGTCTAAAGGAAGAGAATCCAATGAGATGGAACTTCTGGAAACAGAAATTTCAAAAGCATCATTTGGCACTCAGATAAGTAAAACTGAGAAAGATAATATTTTGGAATTAATTAAAGCTTTTCCAATGGATTTTGCACATGGTAAAAATGAACTTGTCCTTGTATAAGATCATGAAATGAAGATTAGTTTAACCTGTGATATGAATAATTTTCCTGCTAGTCTTAAAAAGAAACCATACCCTGCTTCACCAATGAAGAGGAAAGACATAGAGGATAATATTAAGATGTTATTAAAAATGAACATTCTTGAGAAGGTTGAAACTACACCAAAATATTGTGTAATATCACCAGTGCTAATTTCTTATGAACAAGATAAAGCAAGACTGTGCGGTGATTATAGAGCATTAAATACATTTACAGTAGATGATATTTATCCCTTTCCAAGGATCGCCTCTATACATGCTACCCTTAAAGGTGCTAAATATATAAGTTGCCTAGATGGAAATAAAGGGTACCATCAAATTTCTGTTGAAAAGAATTCACAGAACTTTTTGTTGATAACAACACACATGGGAATTTATAAGTATGTCAGAATGCCATTTGGACCAAAAAATGCTCCATCAGTATTTCAGAAGTTAATGGATATAACATTCCATAATGAAATGATTGAGGGATGGTTAATGGTATACATTGATGACATCATAGTGTTCTCTAAATCTTTTGATGAACACTTAATCCATTTAAGGAAATTATTTCAGAAAATGGATGAAATAAAAATGACCCTTGCATTGAAAAAATGTAAATTTGGGTTTGAATCTTTAAAAGTGCTTGGTCATATTGTATCTGGCTTACAAATATGTGTAGACCAAAATAAAGTGGCTGCAATAAAGAATATTGGCATTCCTCAAAATGTGAAGGATGTACAATCTTTTCTTGAAATGTGTGGTTATTATAGACAATATATAAAAAACTACCAATCAATTGCTGCACCACTTACCACACTGATAAAGAAATCAGAAGCTTTCATTTGGAATAATGAAAGACAACAAGCTTTTGATAAGTTGAAAGAATGTTTAATGACAGCTCCTATCTTGGGATTACCAGATTTCCAATTACCTTTTGTATTATATACAGATGCAAGTTTTATTGGACTGGGTGCTGCTTTGCATCAAAAACAACTTATTGAAGGGAAAATGTCAGAAGTAGTAGTCTGCCATATTTCACGTACTCTAAGAAGTGGTGAATTGAAATATGGTGCTACTCAACTTGAATGTTTGGCAGTAGTATGGGCTCTTGAAAAGCTACATTATTACCTTGAAGATCAAAAATTTGAGTTAATAACTGACTGTAGTGCAGTTAAGTCACTCTTAAACATGAAAACTCCTAATAGACACATGTTTAAATGGCAATTAGCTGTACAAGAATACAGAGGCCAGATGACTATTACACATAGAGCAGGAACCTTGCACTCTAATGTAGATCTGTTATCTAGAGTACCTCTGCCTAATAATGATGATAATCCTGCTTATGTTCCTGAATCAGAGATTATTAACATTTATGGCATTTATATTGTAGATCTTGAGGATGAATTTATGCAATCAATTCTTGATAATTATAATTCAGATCCTGACTTAAGTAAATTAACTACAATATTAAATTATCCATCTAATGCTTCAATGAATGTTTTAATAAAAACATTACCAATTAAGTATAAAGAAGCAGTAGAAAAAGGAAAATTTTCCATTGAGGATGGTTTTATATATTACAGGAAAAAATTAAGTAATGTAATTGTAATTCCCCCTTCAATGAAGGAGTTAATGTTAATCATATGTCATGATGATATATTACCAGGTCATTTTGACTACCATAAAACATTAACCAGAGTAAAAAACACAGCTTGGTGGATTAACATGTCTGAGGATGTTCAGAAATATGTTGAAACATGTGATTCTTGTCAAAAATCTAAAAGATTAACAGGAAAAAGAGCTGGTTTATTACAACAAATTGAGCAACCAAAAGCTCTATGGGAAATCATTAACATGGACTTTGTAACAGGTTTGCCAATAGCAGGGCATAAGAGTTATAACTCCTGCTGGGTAATTGTAGATAGATTTACAAAGATGTGTAAATTTATTCCTACCCACAAAGAGGTTTCTGCAAAGGACTTAGCTTTTTTATGGTGGACACAAATGTTAAATACAGCAGGTTTCCCCAAAGCAATAGTTTCTGACAGAGATCCTAAATTTACTTCTGAGTTCTGGACATCACTTATGGATGTTTCAGGGTGTCAATTAAAACTTTCTACAGCACACCATCCACAAACTGATGGGCTAGCAGAAAGAATGATACAAACCTTAGAGGATATGATAAGAAGATACTGTGCTTTTGGTCTTAATATTAAAGACAATGACAAATTCACGCATAATTGGGTAACCCTTATCCCAGTTTTAGAATTTGCATATAATAGTACAGTACATTCTGTCACTGGCAAAAAGCCATTTGAGTTATGGCTGGGTTATGTACCTAATACCCCTGCTAAAACTCTTAATAAGTTACCTAGATTGGATATCCATCCAGGTACTAAATCTTTTCTTCAAATGCAGGAATTATGCAGAAAACATGCTCAAGAATGTATAAATAAGGCGTTTGAGTATGAAAAGAAAAGATGGGATAAAGCCCATAAAGAACAAATGTTCAAAGAGGGTAATGAAGTCCTTATTTCAACACTACATTTCAATTTAAATGGTAATGTTAAATTGAAGGATCCATTCATTGGAACATTTGTAGTTAAAAAGATGGTTGGTAATAATGCTGTTGAGGTTATTCTATATGCACCTTATGATAGAAAACATCCAGTATTTCCTATTTCTCTTATAAAACCATACCATTCTAATTATACTGCCCTATTTCCAAGAAGATCAGGAAGGCATAAACAGCAACCTGAAGAAATAGTGGAAAAGGCAGAAATTGAAAAGATACTTAAAAAGAGACACCTTACTAAAGAAAAGGGAGTTGAGTATCTATTAAGATTTAAAAATAAATCAAGTGAATATGACCAGTTGATTCCAGAAAATGAAATCTCTGATCTTAAAAATCTCTTGAAAAAATTTAAATCTAAATAATACTTTTCATTCAGTATATGTATTATTAAAATTATTTTTTATTTTATTATTTCACTCCTTAGTTTTAATTAAAATGTCTTAACATTTTTTTTATTGTTTTTTTTGGGGTGAGGGAGTGTCAGCCTAAATATCCTTAGGACTGAGTATTTCTTATGCTCAAAATAAGATAACCTTAAGTAGATTAAGCTTATATCTTAAAATTAAGGTTAAAATAATAATATATATTATTTTATTATATATATATATAATTATTATTCTATTATATAATTTATAATAGTTTAATTAGCTTATCCATGGCCTAAAAATACTTATTAAGGTGGTAATGGAGTCATAATATACTTATCTTAAGTGATATGAAGTAATTATTGACATACATAAGCTTATATGTATGCATAAATCTCATATTCAGTGAAATATGCAGTATATTATGTATATTTAGGTATATAAGTGGGTTTTAGCCCCTTAATAGTCTATAACCTTTGTTTTTCTGCTTATTTTAGGTAATATGGACGAAATTAGTGGACTCACAACGGCTACAGAAGCATAGACACCTATATCAGGCGCATACACCCAGTTTGGACAACTAAAATTACTTCCTTGGATGGTTATTCATGGATTTATGGGTTGGAAGGATGTTTCTGGGTTAATATGGATGCTTGGGGATGTTATTGGGGGCTTGGACATTTTATTTGTTTCCTTTATATGCTTTTAGTTTCATTAAATCTCTTTTTGATTATTTATTTTACCTGTTTCTTTATGGTATCTGCTTTTATCTGGGTTTTCTATTTATGGTATGGATCTGTGTTATTATTAATAGTGATGGAGGGTCCTTACTGGAGGTCTGGGTGTTGAAACTGCTTGAAGTGGACGCCATGGGGAGGTGATGGGCCCTCACAGTGCTGTAATTGTTGGGGATAGCAGTGACATCATCTGGATTGAAGGTCTGTGCACTCCAGTGGATTTGGGTATAAGTAAGGAGGGATTTTGACGGTTTATTATCATAATTCAATTACTACAATTCAAACAACCACTACAATACAATTATTAGCATTCAGAAATATATTATAAAGCCCTTATAAATTGATATTATTTTTATATAAGCTATAACTATATTTTATTCTTCTATTTTCCACCACTAGCACGCATTTAAATCCAAGTATTGTGAGTTTTATTTGAGTATAACTATTCTATTAGTCTTCCCCTGAGGTTTAATCACTAAATCATTTATTAATAAGTAGTAGGACCGTAAAATAACACTATTATATCATATTTATATACTAGATTATACTGACAAGATGATTTTCTAAAAATCTTCCCACACACATCATACTGCCAGTGGACACACCACCCTGACCAATTCCCAGCCCAAAATTAAGCTTTCCTGTATTTTTCATGGATAAAAGTGCATTTTAGCGCTTACCCAGCACCCAGGAAGATCCCCTGCTTCAAGGAAGGCCCCCTGCTTTGGGGAAGGAGGCCGCTTCTAGGCTCTAAAACACCCATAAAACCCATAAAAACCCTAAAAATCCATAAAAATCCATAACTTCACTAATAAACAAGATAAACACACATAAGACATACCAAAATGAAGAGAAAATAAAGAAAAATAATCTGAGAAATAATAAGTGACCCTAGCTTAAGCCTACATAAGCACTACTAAGTAATAAACATCCGATAAATACCAATAACAACACCATAACTACCCTATAAAACAAGGTAACCACCCATAAGGGATACCAAAATGAAGAGAAAAGAAAGGACATTAAGCTGAGACATAATAAGTTACCCTAGCTTAAGCCTACATAAACACTACTAACTATCAACTAAAAATAAAAAACACCACTAATAACACCATAACCCCAATAACACCCTACATACCAAATACCCCCAAATATGCACTCCAAAGGCCTACCCAGGTTTGAATTACCACAACGTGCCTGGTAATGAAGTGATTCCATTATTTGATATTTATATTGTGGATTAAAAGGAGAAATTTATGTAAACAATATTGAAACATTATTAATCTTATGAAAATTTGTCTGAATTTTATACCATTTTAAATGATCCATCAAATGCCTTAATGAGTGCATTAAATTAAACTTAACCTCAAAAATATAAAAATACATTGGAAAAGGGAAAATTCTCAATTGAAGATGGATAAATATAATATAGTAAAACTTTAAGTAATTTAAAAGTTATCCCTACATCTATGAAAGAGTTTATGTTTAGTATTTGCCATGATGACATTTCAGCTGGTCATTTTAATTTAAAAAAACATTAACTAGATTTAAAAGAAATCCTACTAGATATACATGGAAGAATATGTATAAAAATACCTAGAGGCATGTAAATCTTCCCAAAAATCTAAAAGTTAACTTTTACGTGGGCTTGGTTTTTACAACAAATGGAGAAGCCATAAGCCCCATGGGAAATCATAAACATGAACTTTGCAACTTTATTGACTTTAACAGGAAAAAAAAGCTATAATTATTTCTTGGTTATTGTGCACAGACTAACAAAAATTTGTAAGTGTATCTCTTCCCATAAAGAGGTATCTGTAAAAGACCTGGAATTATTATGGTGGATTCAAATGATAAGCACTTCTGGGTTCCCAAAAGCCATAATATCTGAAATAGACCCTAAATTTACTTCAGAAATCTGGATGTATTTGTTGGAAGGTTCAGGATGTCATTGTGGAAGCCATATTATATGCCCCATATGATAGGAAAAATTTAGTTTTTCTATCTCATTATAACATTATTATAAAAATGATCATTTTCTATTTCAAAAAGGAGAGTAAGGCCTTAGATACAGCCTGAAAAACCTGTGTAAAAAAGATATTAAAAAAATACTGAAGAAAAGAATTTTTGCTAAATAGAAGGGAATTGAGTATTTTTTAAGATACAAGTTAAAATAAAGTGAATTTGATAGGTGGATACCTGAAAATGAGCTTTAAAATCCATTCTCCCTTCTTAAATAATTTAATTAGAAATAATTTTCTATCCATCCTTCTGAGAAGTTAATCCAAGTACTCATTATACTTCATTATGTTTTATATTTTTGGAAGGAATATTCTCTAATGCTACAGATTATTCTGGATACCTAAAAAATAAAAAAAAATAAAAAAAATAATTGTTTTTTATTGCATTTTATGGGAAAACTTCAGCCTGGTTATATCCAGGTTTGATTAAATTAAGCTTATAAAATATGCTAGACACATGCAATAGGTATGTGAAGAAATTTTAAGTATATAAAATCTGAAATAAGTCATATACTACAGTATATGTCAAATAATTACCTTAATAAGTAAAATACTACAGTATATGCCAAATAATTACCTTTATAAATGCATATACTCACATTTTATAGGTCTTATGTACTTAATATTAAGGAGGAATAATTTAAGTTATTCTTATCTACCTTTTACTTAAGGTAAATAATTTATTAAGTGGTCTTAAGCTTTCTATTTCATAATTATAGTGAAAATTTGATAAATGCACTTTAAATAGCTGAAAAGCTGGATATATGTGCTATAAATTTAATTACATTCAAAATTCACTTTGACAAATCAATTTTCAATATTTAGCAAAATTTATTTGGATAATTTTAATTCTTAAAATAAAACTTCTAAAATATGATTTTTATGCTATAATTGGCTTATGTGTATTGTCCTTATGCTGCCTGCATTTATCCCACATGCATATCTTCATTAATTAAAAATTTAATAATTTACTGCTTATTACTCACTAGGGTACCTGCACTATATGTTTAATCACTCTAAAATAGGTAAGAAGTGCTTAATTAGTGTCCTAATTGCATTACACATGCAGTGACCTCATTATATGCACTAATAACTGCATTAATAGGGGGTATCAAAGTTATAAATTTGTAATTATTTAAAATGCATTTCACAACACAAAAAGAAAGCCACAAACCTGAAATTAACTCTCAATAAAAAGGTTTTTTGGGGGCACAATATGTCATAATTTTAAAAATAGTCATAGTAGATTTGGTGGAAAAAAGAGGTATTCTGAAATGGAAGATTTCTAACTTTGATACCCCCTAATGTCAAGTTCAACTGCCACCATTCACAGTAACAATTAAAATTGCCTGAATATACTAAGGTACTCAAAGTCTTACCTATTCAAGTGCCTTCAAAGACTCTGAATTCTGTTACCCCTCATTTTATATCTTTCTTGGTTTCATGATAAGTTGAAAGGCTATATAGGGTATTTTTAAATAAGAATTTGAATGGGAAAATTTGTATATTTAGTATTTTTATTTCTACTTTTGATATACCTTATTTATTATTTTTTTGGGTTCTTCTATTTCATTTTTTAGTAGTTTATTTTAAGAATAACATGCATATATTCTTTTTTTGGATTGTCTCTATTTTTTCATGGATTATCCTGTGTTACTCTTGTATTTTGAAATATGACATGGTTCTTTTTTTTAGGGGGAAATTCCTTTGATTACTATGACTACAAAACTGCCTTAAGTTGAGGCCTCATGTAGATCATTACCTTAAAAGTCCCATAAATGACCTGGGATATTAGTGTTGTGGGTCAGGAGAACAAGGGGTGGACAACAGGGATTTATGGGTATGTTAGGAGGAAGTTTTTAGTGATATGATTCTACATTCTCTTACTTCACCTTTGAAACATATGATCAATCAATTATAAATCAAATTGACTAGTACTGTATAAGTCTTTCCAATATTTTTTTAAATAATTAGTTCTAGTTTTCCACCAACTGTAAGCTGTAAAGTGTTAAAGTTAAGTGAGATTAAGTTAATGAGACCATTTTAAAGAATGCTATTTGAACACTTAATTGGATTTGGACAGCTTACTCATACTGGAGAATTAAAATCTTTTTCAAAACTGACTAATTAAACTATTCATGTCTCTGAACTTGATCTCAGCCTGACAGAAGGACACTTATATAATGCAATGAAGATACACTGGTATATGTAAAATATCTAGATGATATTCATTATAAAAGCTTCTTTCAAAGAAATATATTTTTCTTCAAATGGGAACTTTTTACCAAGTCTATGGCACCTTCACCTTTATATTTGAATAATGTTTAAGTCAAAAGGCTAGTTGAAGAGCTTATTTCATCCACAGTACCTAAAGAGTCCACATAAAGGATAGTATTTTTCTTAGGAAACTTTTATAATGTATGAAAAATACACAGGTATACATATAATACCTAGATGATATCCATTATAAGAGTGTTCCTCTAAGAAACAGACTATCATTCAGTGGACTCTTCAGTTATGCATAACAAGATGGTATGAACTTCTCTAATGGCCATAAAATTTTTTTTGGTAAATCATAAAAATATGTGTACATAAGAATTTATAAAAAGGGTCCACTGGAAGGACAGTTGATTGTGGAGAATGAAAAATATATGATGCATATCTTCTAGGTATTATACGTAATCAGTGTATTTTTAATGAATTAAAAAAGGGTCCCTCTCAGAAATTAATGGTCCTTCAGGTGGAAAATTTAAGTACTAAATATGAAATGAGGTCTTTTACTAGCCTTGGTACTTTCTAATTGACTAACAATAAAATTAATGGTTTTAAAGACTTTGTCAAAAGTGTCTGCTTGAAGGACAACCCAAAATTGGGAAGGATATTTTTATAATGCAAATCATTTAAGTATTATATGTATACCAGTGCATCTGTCAGGCTGAAGGATTCTCTAGACTACAAACAGAAAAGTTTTAAAATATTTTTATTTAGAAGTTTTTAATAAAACAATAAGATTAAAAAAATTGATATATATGAAAAAAGAGGAGATCATAATAAAAGTTTAAAACAAAAAATATTGTTTTAATAATAAAAACAAATGTTGTGAATTAAGATTTTTGATATCAGTGTTAAAGTATTGAGAAAAAAAGATTTCAAAAGACCTGTTGGTCAGTCGTCTAGAAGAAGGTAAAGAAAAGAGGAGAAAAGGAGGAGGACAAGAGAAAAAATAAAAGAAATAAACTGTAATAGAGTATTTAATTTATTTAAATGGAAAACAACGGCGAGTAACTTGAGAGATGACAAAAACTTAGGCTTTATTAACAATAATATTATTTAAGGTAAGGGTTCTGCGCGGAAAACACTTTTAATTACTATCAGACTTAAAGCAACCTTTAAATTGTTATATAGAATTTTAATTAGAATTGTATTACTAAATAAAAAGAATATAAATGTAATAAAATTGTATTTAATTTGTTGAGTGTATAATAAGTGATGAGGCTACAGGGGATTATCCAAGGCCCTTTTATAGGCAATGGGTCTTCTGAAGCGCCACTATGTTTGTAAATACAATAATTAGAATAGAATAAAACAAGTATATCAAAGAATAAATGAAACATAACAATGTAGAGAAAAATATGAAACAAATAATTAAAACCCCAATTAAGAATCCAATTTTCCCGCCATTAATTCCCAAATCAGTAAGTAAAAATAGTGAATAACTAAACAAGATTGGAACATAGGAACTATGAGAAAAATAATTCCAAACAGATGGTACAGTCTGATTTAAGGATATTTTAAGTGAAACAAAAAATACTTTGACGCAACAAAACATGTAATTAATCTCAATTTAGTATAAATTAATTAATTGGTTTTTCCTGACACAATTAAGGGTCAAAAGAAGCATCATTAATTATTGTTTAGTATTATATGAAAGGTGTTATTTAATATATAAATTTAAATAATTAATTTAAATATATTATAAGTCAATTTTACACTTATAATTATAATATATATTTTTCAATTAATTAAATATAAATTTATAATTATTTAATACATAAAAATGTGCCATTATTTGTAGAATATATTATATTATGTTCAATTTAAATGTATATAAAAATTTATATAACCAATAAAATTAATATAACACTTGTATATAATAAAATACTTATATAATTTTATTATGCAATAAAATATTAATTTATATTCATTAAATACAATTCTTACCCACTCTTTCAGGTTTTATAAGTTACATATCATTTACTGGACTCCTGGAATAGCCTGGCTGACACTCCCTCACTCTAAAAAAACAATAAAAAAATGCTAAGATTTTTTCTTTTTGTATTTTTTCAAAAGAGTAGGCAGATTTGAAATTTCATTGCCAGGTATCCATGCATCATGTTCAGATGATCTGTTCTTATATCTCAATATATATTCAGTACCTCTTTCAGAAGTGATAATTCTATCATTGAGAATTTTATCAATTTCTGCTGTTTCTGTGACTTCTTGAGGGTTCTTCTTAGGTCTTCCTCTTCTTTTTGGAAATAAGTCACTGTTAGAAGTATAAGGCTTAAGAAAAGAAATGGGAAAGACAGGATGATTCCTATCATATGGAGAATACAATACAACTTCTACTGCATTATCACCAACCATTCTTTTAACAACAAATGGTCCTACAAAAGGATCCTTTAATTTGTGGTTACCTTGTAAATAAAAATTTATATAACCAATAAAATTAATATAACACTTGTATATAATAAAATACTTATATAATTTTATTATGCAATAAAATATTAATTTATATTCATTAAATACAATTCTTACCCACTCTTTCAGGTTTTATAAGTTACATATCATTTACTGGACTCCTGGAATAGCCTGGCTGACACTTCCTCACTCTAAAAAAAACAATAAAAAAATGCTAAGATTTTTTCTTTTTGTATTTTTTCAAAAGAGTAGGCAGATTTGAAATTTCCTTGCCAGGTATCCATGCATCATGTTCAGATGATCTGTTCTTATATCTCAATAAATATTCAGTACCTCTTTCAGAAGTGATAATTCTATCATTGAGAATTTTATCAATTTCTGCTGTTTCTGTGACTTCTTGAGGGTTCTTCTTAGGTCTTCCTCTTCTTTTTGGAAATAAGTCACTGTTGGAAGTATAAGGCTTAATCAAAGAAATGGGAAAGACAGGATGTTTCCTATCATATGGAGAATACAATACAACTTCTACTGCATTATCACCAACCATTCTTTTAACAACAAATGGTCCTACAAAAGGATCCTTTAATTTGTGGTTACCTTGTAAATTGAAATGGACAGTAGAGATCAACACTTCATCACCCTTGTTAAATGTGTATTCTTTATGGGATTTATCACATCTTTTCTTTTCATATTCAAATGCTTTATCAATACAACTCTGAGCATGTTTTCTGCATAGCTGTTGCATTTGCATAAAATATTTTACACCAGGGTGTAGTTCCAACTTAGGTAATTTATTATTGAGAATCTGAGCAGGAGTGTTTGGGACATAACCTAACCAAAGCTCAAAAGGCTTTTTCTCAGTGACAGAATGAACAGTGCTATTATATGCAAATTCAAGACCAGGCAAAAGAGTGACCCAATCATGAGTAAATCTGTCATTGTCCATATATTCTAAACCAAAGGCACAATACCTTCTAATCATATCTTCCAGAGTTTGAATCATTCTTTCAGCTAGACCATCAGTTTGAGGATGGTGAGCTGTAGACAATTTTAACTCACAGCCACAAATATCCATCAAAGAGGTCCAAAACTCAGAAGTGAATTTTGGATCCCTATCAGAGATAATGGCTTTTGGAAAACCAATAATATTAAACATGTAAGACCACCATAAGAAAGCTAATTCTTTTGTGGATACATCTTTGTGGGTTGGAATAAATTTGCACATTTTTGTGAATCTATCCACTATTACCCAACAAGAGTTAAAGCTGTCTTTACCTGCAACAGGAAGACCAGTGACAAAATCCATATTAATGATTTGCCAGGGAGCACTAGGAGCTTCAATATGTTGTAATAACCCCGCTCTCTTACCTGTTAACCTTTTAGATTTTTGGCAGGAATCACAAGATTCAACATATAATTTTGTGTCTTCAGACATATTAGCCCACCATGCAGTGTTTTTGATTCTAATCAATGTTTTTTCAAGATCAAAATGACCAGCTAATATGTCATCATGACAAAGTTTGAGGATAGTTTCTTTCATTGAAGGAGGAATAACAATTACATTGGTAAGCTTCCTTCTATAATATATATAACCATCTTCAATAGAGAACTTTCCTTTATTTAAAGCATTTTGGTACTTTGCAGGAAGAGTTTTTATTAATGCTTGAATTGAAGCATTCTTAGGATCATTTAAGATAGTAACCAATTTATTTAAATCAGAATCATTATCATATGAATCCAGTATTAACTGTAATAACTCCTCTTCCATATCAACTATAAATATACCATGGATATGAACAGTATCATCTTCAGGTACATAAGCAGGATTTGAGTCATTATTTGGAAGAGGCAATCTGGAGAGCATATCAACATTAGAGTGAACATTTCCAGTTCTATGGATAATTGTCATCCTTCCTCTGTATTCTTGAACAGCAAGTTGCCACCTGAACATATGTCTGTTAGGTGTCTTTAGGTTTAAGAAAGACTTCACAGCACTACAGTCAGTTACCAACTCAAATTTTTGGTCATCCAAATAGTAATGAAGCTTCTCAAGAGCCCAAACAACTGCTAAGCACTCCAATTGAGTGGCACCATATTTCAATTCACTATTTCTTAAGGTTCTTGAAATATAACAAATTACAACCTCTGAGGATTTATCATTAATAATTTGCTTTTGGTGAAGGGCAGCACCCAGACCAATAAAGCTAGCATCTGTATAAAGGACAAATGGCTTGTTAAAATCTGGAAGAGCCAATATAGGGGCTGTCATTAAGCAACTTTTTAATGTATCAAAAGCTTTTTGACAGTCATTATTCCAGAGAAAAGCAACATCTTTTCTGGTCAGTTTTGTAAGAGGCAAGGCTATGACCTGATAATTTTTAATATATTGTCTATAATAGCCACACATACCCAGAAAACTTTGGATTTCTCTTACAGAAGTTGGTGCTTTCACATTTTGAATGGCAGCAACTTTATTATGGTCTACACAAATTTGTAAGCCTGACACAACATGGCCAAGGACTTTCAAAGATTGAAAACGAAATTTACACTTTTTTAAAGATAAGGTCATATTGATATCATCCATTTTTTGGAAAACTCTATTCAAGTGAATCATATGTTCATCAAAAGTTTTAGAAAAAACAATAATATCATCAATATAAACCATGAGCCAACCTTCAATAATTTCTTGATGGAAAGTGTTATCCATAACTTTCTGGAAAACTGAAGGAGCATTTTTAGGGCCAAATGGCATCTTAACATACTTATATATTCCCATATGAGTAGCAATAAGCAAAAAATTTTGAGAATTTTTCTCAACTGGAACTTGATGATAACCTTTATTACCATCCAGACAACTAATAAATTTTGCACCTTGCAAGGTAGCATGTATTGAATTAATTCTGGGTAAAGGATAAATATCATCAACAGTATAAGTATTTAAAGCTCTGTAATCTCCACATAATCTAGCTTTATCTTTTTCATAAGAAATCAAGACTGGGGAGATGACACAATATTTGGGGGTGACATCCACTTTCTCAATGATATTCATTTTCAATAATGTTTCAATATTATCTTCAATATCTTTTCTTTTTGATGGAGAAGCAGGATATGGTTTTTTCTTAAGGGTAGGAGGAATATCACTCAAATTACAGGATAAGGTAATTTTCATCTCTTCCTGAACAATTCCCAAGACATGAAAACCATGAGCAAAAGCCATAGGGAAAGAGGTAATAGAGGCAACAATAGAATCCTTTTGTTCACTAGTCAACTGATCACCAAAAGAAGCGGTATTTATTTCATGTAATAAATCATCCATTTCATTTGTTGCTCTACCTTTACACTGGATCAGTGAATTACAAGATTTCAACAAATGCCCAGAAGTTCTAGGAGAGGAAATTTTGAATTTCCTTTTCCCATTCATTCGTAATGTAAAGCAATTATTTGCTGGGTCCAGTTTCACACCAAAAATGGTTAAAATATCATTTCCCATAATAAACCAATTGCTTAAATTATCATTTTTCATGACAACAAACTCACAAACAGCTCTGACAAAACCACCATTATATTTGAAGAATACAGAGGTTTTGTATTTGCCAATAGGAAATAAGGTAGAACCATACCCTCTCCATTTTTCAGAAGTTATAGGTAATAATTTACTCAAATATTCCTTATCCACTGAAGCCAAAGCTTTTTCAGATACTACACTTCCTCCAGAACCAGAATCAAGAACTACATCAACATTTTTACCATTAATGATAACAGGTGCTTTTAAAGGGGATATAGGAATAGAATTGTTAGTAATATCTTTAATTATCTCAGCATTTTCTACTGAATATAAATTCAATACACAATCTTCAGATATATTATTTAAATAATGGACATCATGTTCCAACATTAAAACATCTTTAACAGATTCCTTGTCATAGGAGATATTACTTTCACAGTCACTGGAAGAATTATTGACATCAAGTTCAACTTTTTCAGTGTCTTCATTTTGTTCAAAAGATGAATTTTCTTGTCACAAACATGACCCTTCTGCCACGGTTTGTTACACTTATAACAAGTATTTGTTGCATATTTTTTAGGTGCAATTGGGGCAGAGGGTTTACCAGATTTTTCTGGGAGTTTTTTAGAAGTTCTATTCTGATCATTATAAGATTTACCAAGGTAATTCTTTGGTTCATATCTATGGTTGAGCAGTACCTCATTACAGATATTAATGAAAGAAGAATTTTCCCTTACATGTTCAGTTCTAGCCACAATCAAATCCTTAAGAGAATTTGGTAATTTATACAAGATTTTATCTCTCCAAATATCATAATCCATCTTTGGATCAATTGCTCTAAGGATTTTAGTTATTTTCATCAGAAAAACAATGGGCTTTTCAACAGAGGAGGATACATATCTAGTATTCTCATACAGTCTCTGCTGAGCTAACCTGAATTTTGAACCACCAAACTGATTCTCAATCAAGGATTTCCAATCATTCCATGTATAATGATTGTTTTCTAAAAGAACAGATTCATACCACATCAAGGCTACATTGGAAAATAAAGAAATTAGCTTAGAAACAATTTCCTCATCAGGTAGTTTATAAGATCTCTTTAAATTATCAATTCTTTGGATAAAGTGTTGCCAATCAGAGGAAGAATCACCATCAAAGGTAGGATATTGGTCTAACTTAGGCCAATTTTTCTGACTACTGGGATGGTCCACTTTTTGGTTTGAATTATTCATTATTAATAATTCCTGAAGTTTAGCCAGGTGTTCAGAAATTTCATTATTTACAGAAACAGCTGGTGCATGACCATCACAAGATTTTTTGCTAGTAGCAAAAGATTTTACAGACTCATTGTCAGTTTGTTTAATGGTTGAAATATGAGGAAGAAAGGATGGATTTTGCTCAGGTTTTTTCCCTTTATTTTTATGCAGCTTATTTACAGAAATCTCATTTAATTCATTATTGGTGGTTAAGGTTGAGAGCTTTTCCTGTAGGTCAGACACATAGTTTCTTATTCTTGGAATTTCAGACATCTGGTCATTTACTTTTGCAAGAGATAGAACATTTCTGTCCTCAGAAACTGAGTGTTTGGTACTTAGTGCATGGAAATCATTTTTTAGCTTCTTAAACTCATTTTTCAGAGATTTTATTTCATTCTTGAATGAATAATTTTCCTCAATAAGGGGTTTTAATTCACTCAAGGTCTTATGTAGACTGATATTTCTATCTGAGATAGCTCTATGGTCACTTCTTATTTGTTTTTGTTGACTAAGAACAATATTAAAGGTTTCTTTGATTTTTAAATAAGCTGTATCTTGTACAGAGGAACTCACTTTACATTACAAGTGTAAATTATTTAATCTATCATTTTCATGGATTAACACATCTCTCACATGTTTGTCTTTCACAATATTAAAATCAAGGGTATCTTTCAATATTTCCTCAGAAGTTTTTTCAATTAAGGTATAGATTTCAGGGGGAACAGAATCATTTTTAATTGCAAGAGAGGGATTAATTAAAGATGTAGAAGTTAAATGTAAAGGTTCATCAAATGACAATTTGCTAATTACATCAATAGGGCTACTAGTTACAGGAAGCTGTCTTTTAACAGGTTTAACTGTTCTTTCACCATGTTCAATAATATTACCTGCAGAAGAAGATTTATTAGAAAACATACCCAAGTGACTATCAACCAAATTACTTACCATGGCAGAGGAGGAAACTTCCCCTGGGACTGGGTTTGGGATTGTGCTTGGGCCTTCTTTCTCCTGCCTTGTTGGTAGGGATGAGGAGGTGGATGGAAATTGGGTGTTCTGGATGGGCCAGGCTGATGATGAGGAGGGTGTTGCACATTCTGTTGGTAGTGACTCATTAGATAATCCCATTTCCATTGCTTTACTTCCATAGTATTTGGATTTTGGATGGTTGAGCTGGGTGGCTGTGAAGGTTAAGCCTGAAACTGAGGCTGATTGGGAGGCAACTGAGGAGGGGCCTGGGCCTGAATCTGGTTCCTGAGATCTTGGACCTGATCCCACAATGTGTCTACCTTTGCTTTGTAGGTCATATTTTCTGTCTTCAACTCTTTTATATGACTGGATAGGTTGCTGATTTGTTGTGGCAGAGGAAGCTTTTTTATTTTGAAGCCTTTTGGAAGACCTTCTTGAGGCACTAGAGGCTTTACTTCCTTCTGTGGTACTGGGGGAAGGGGGTTTGGTTTTTTTGCATTTCCTGTCATTTCCACATCCTGCAGTATGTGAATTCTTTGTGTTAGTGTAAGATTTTTTATGACCAACTTTAGAAGAACTTACAGTGTCAGCATCATAGTCAATTTCTATTTCATCCACTTGCATGTTATCCATTTTTTCTGCCAAATTGTTGGACATACTAGTGGGAAGATTTTAATTTACTTATTATTTATTAAAAAAATAATAAAGGTTAGTCAATAATTGCTTCAAATAATAAAAAAAAAATTTTATTAATTAAATTATAGAAAAAATAATTTTCAATATAAAGTAATAATTAAAAAAAATTAATTTTTTAAAAAAATGGATTGCAAGGTTAAATTGGGAATAACAATCAAGTTAATTCAACCAATTAATTACCAATATTAAATATGGCAATATATTTGGGACTAAGCACAATGTAATTTTAAGTCAACCAAAATTAACAATAATTAATAATAATAAAAAATTAAATTAATAATTCAATTTGTATTAATAAAAAATGTCAATTCTTCTAAGACTAAGAGGATTTAACACTCTATAATGGTCAACTAGGAAAAAAAAAATTTTTTTTAAATTGAACACTTACACTCAGTGAATCAGCAATTAAGCCACAATCACTGTTATTGCAATAAAAATATAGTAATATGAGTGAGAGGCGCAAAGGTGAACTTACTATAGTGATCAAAAAATCACTTCAAAATAATATAAAAATTATTATTATATAAACCTAAGATGTCGAACCCAAGTTTGAAACACAGTCGCGGCAAAAGTTTCGTTTTGCTAGGTGGTCTGTGCGTTTTGTCATTTGTCGCCAGGCTCAATCGTCGTCGTTGTTTGGAAAGGTCCCCAGTTGTCGGTCAGTCGTCTAGAACAGGTAAGAAAAATAGGAGAAAAAGGAGGAGAGAAGGAGGAGGAAAAGGGAAATTAAAGAAATAAATCACGAAAATATATATTTAATTTATTTGAGAGGGAAACAACGGTGAGCAACTTTGAGAGGTGACAAAAAACTTAGATTTTATTAACAATAATATTATTAAATATAAGGGTTCTGCGCGGCAAACACTTTTAATTACTATCAGACTTAAAGCAACCTTTAATTTGTTGTATAGACTTTTAATTAGATTTGTATTACTAATAAAAAAATATAAACGTAATAAAATGGTTATTTAATTTGTTGAGTGTGTAATAAGTGATGAGGCTACAGGGGATTATCCAAGGCCCTTTTATAGGCAATGGGTCTTCTGAAGCGCTACTATATTTGTAAATACAATGATTAGAATGGAATAAAACAAATATATCAAAAGAGTAAATGAAACATAACAATATAGAGAAAAACATGAAACAAATAATTAAAACCCCAATTAAGAATCCAATTTCCCCGCCATTAATTCCCAAATCAGTAAGTGAAAATAGTGAATAACTAAACAAGATAGGAACATAGGAACTATGAGAAAAATAATTCCAAACAGATGGTACAATCTGATTAAAGGATATTTTAAGTGAAACAAAAAATACTTTGACGCAACAAAACATGTAATTAATCTCAATTTAGTATAAATTAATTTATTTGTTTTTTCTAACACAATTAAGGGTCAAAAGAAGCGTCATTAATTATTTTTTAGTATCATATGAGAGGTATTATTTAATATATAAATTTAAGTAATTAATTTAAATATATTATAAGTCAATTTTACACTTATAATTATAATATATGTTTTTCAATTAATTAAATATAAATTTATAATTATTAAATACATAAAAATGCGCCATTATTTGTAGAATATATTATATTATGTTCAATTTAACTGTATATAAAAATATATATAACCAATAAATTTAATGTAACACTTGTATATAATTAAATACTTATATAATTTCATTATGCAATAAAATATTAAGTTATATTCATTAAATACAATTCTTACCCACTCTTTAAGGTTTTATAATTTATATATCATTTACTGGACTCCTGGAATAGCCTGGCTGACACAATGGGTCTTTTGAAGCGCCACTATATTTGTAAATACAATAATTAGAATAGAATAAAACAAGTATATCAAAGAATAAATGAAACATAACAATGTAGAGAAAAATATGAAACAAATAATTAAAACCCCAATTAAGAATCCAATTTTCCCGCCATTAATTCCCAAATCAGTAAGTAAAAATAGTGAATAACTAAACAATATTGGAACATAGGAACTATGAGAAAAATAATCCCAAACAGATGGTACAGTCTGATTTAAGGATATTTTAAGTGAAACAAAAAATACTTTTACACAAAAAAACATGTAATTAATCTCAATTTAGTATAAATTAATTAATTGGTTTTTCCTGACACAATTAAGGGTCAAAAGAAGCGTCATTAATTATTTTTTAGTATTATATGAAAGGTGTTTTTTAATATATAAATTTAAATAATTAATTTAAATATATTATAAGTCAATTTTACACATATAATTATAATATATATTTTTCAATTAATTAAATATAAATTTATAATTACTAAATACAAAAAAATGTGCAATTATTTGTAGAATATATTATATTATGTTCAATTTAAATGTATATAAAAATTTATATAACCAATAAAATTAATATAACACTTGTATATAATAAAATACTTATATAATTTTATTATGCAATAAAATATTAATTTATATTCATTAAATACAATTCTTACCCACTCTTTCAGGTTTTATAAGTTACATATCATTTACTGGACTCCTGGAATAGCCTGGCTGACAAGACCCCACCTGGAGAAAATTGGATCAATAATTCATCCATCCTTACATGGATAAAGAAAACATAACAACTGAAGATCTCTCAAGACATAGGTATATTGTACTTAAACTACTGGATAGATCAGAATAACTTTTGGTAAATTCTTTAGACAAAAACATGGTGCTTCTATCATGCTTTTATGTATTTATTTTCTCTCTTTCCTTATTTTTCTACTTTTATCCTTTTTATCTCTTTTTCTCACATAAAGTTTCATTTATCTTATCTGTATTCTTGTTGAGTTTTTTATACAATATTCTTGATTAAATCTTTAGAAGTTTGAGATAATTGTGAAATTTCAAAATCTAGATACTGTTTTCAATAATTAAAATCATATTAAAAAAATATTTTTTCATTTATCTATCTTTTAAAATATCTATTAAATAAATAAGAACTCCTTTATATTTTTTTTCTCACTCATTCTACAAAAATATCTACTATTTTTTCATTTGTTTTAATCCTATTTATCTCCATTTCTTTTTTCTAATATTAGTATCTCCTTAACTTATCTTGAATCTCATTTTTATTAGGTTAATGTTGAAAGGTTGTATCTCTTATGAGAAATTTGTAAGCACATGGTGCAGGAGGTCAATGAGGCTTTGAACTCAACTCATCCTAAGTAATATTGGGGAGAATCAGATTCTGCATGTTTGGGAAACCTTCTGGTATTCTATATTTGGAGGGTGTGAAAGCCAGATAGTAGGGTTGATAGATCTGGATATCTCTAAAAGTACTTTTGGACAAGACCAGGAGGATTACACTATAAATAGGGAATTTTTTTAGCAGAAATAAATCATTTTCTATCTTAATTTCAAAATTTTAAACATCCAATAGCCTTTTAAATACTTATAGTAAGAAAACAGCTACCTCTTGAATATAAATTTAGAATATTTATTTTAATTTGAATTTAAAATTTTAGCTATCATAATTTATTGTGTAGTGTGATTATTAGGTCAAGTTCAAATTGCTATCAAAAGTTCTATTGATAATTTGGTAGTAAAGATTAGTACATTCAATAGTATTAACTCTAATTTATATTATTGAATAATAAATTAGTCTATAAAATATTTTGATTTGTTGGTTGCGTTGTGGTGATCCAAACCTGGGAAGGCCTTTGAAGTGCATATTTGGGGGTATTTAGTACGTAGGGTGTTATTGGGGTTATGGTGTTATTAGTGGATTTTCTCATCTTTAGGTGATAGTTAGTAGTGTTTATGGAGGCTTAAGCTAGGGTCACTTATTATTTCTCAGCTTAATGTACTTTCTTTTCTCTTCATTTTGGTATCCCTTATGGGTGGTTACCTTGTTTTATAGGGTAGTTATGGTGTTGTTATTGGTATTTATCGGATGTTTATTGCTTAGTGGTGCTTATGTAGGCTTGAGATAGGGTCACTTATTATGTCTCAGCTTATTTTCCTTTATTTTCTTTTCATTTTGGTATTTCTTATGTGTGTTTATCTTGTTTATTAGTGAAGTTATGGGTTTTTAGGGTTTTTATTGGTTGTATGGGTGTTTTAGGGCCTAGAAGTGGCCTGCCCGCCCCTAAGCGGCACCGCCTCCAAGCGGTCTGCCCGCCTTGGCGCTGGGGAGGCGCTAAAATGCACTTTTATGCATGAAAAAGGCTGGGAAAGCTGGATTTTGGGTGGGGAATTGGTCAGGGTGGTCTGTGCACTGGCTGTATGATGCATGTGTGGGAAGATTTTTAGGGAAGCATCTTATCTCTTTACTCATCGCCTCTCTGTTCCTCATTGTCTCATTGGATTGTGTTTTGTTGGAAAATATTACTTTTCATTTCAGATCTTTCTAGTAGTCTGTCTGGGACTATTATCTTCACTTTTAAAGCGGTCAAGAGTGTTTAATTAGAGGGTCTAGCAAAAAGATCTCCAATTTTCTGCAACAGGTAAATCTCACTTATTTTTCTAAAGGGACAGGGGATTTTCTCACTTGTTTTTCTCCAACTCCCTTAATCAAGGCCTATAGCTAGTACTATAGGATTTTCTACATTTCTGGCACCCAACTTGGGGTCGTATCTGTTGGCTTTTTGGAATCTCTGTTGATCTAGGCTTCTCTCTTTGGTGGATTTTGGATTTGGTGCTATATCTCTTTGTGGTTGTTCTACGGGTCTTCTTTTCTGTTGGTTTTGGTCCCTACTAGGTCTCTAAGGCTATTTGGGGGGACTTTGGCTATCTTTGGTGAAGATTGGAGGCTGTAACTTGGAATTGCTAGGATGGTTAGGATTCAGTCTTGGGATGGTTCAAGATTTTGGGGGGAGTATGCAAAGGGGTTTTTGGCTAGTTTTGAGATTGCTGTTGAGATTGATGGGGCCTCACTGTTGGACATGGTTAGTCAAGTAATCTTTTTCATTGGTAATAGGGAGGTGGAGAAGGAAGTTTCTGGCATGGAAGGATATAGGAGTCAGGACCAGGGGAAGTTGAAGATTGAAATGGTTAAAAGGTGGCCTACTACTTTCTCAATGGTGGATCTTCATGGGATTGCTAAGAAGTGGGATTTGAAAGGTGTTGTAACTTCTTTTGCTCAGTATGGGGAATTTATGGAAGACTTTGGGGAGGCTCTGGATTATCTGGTATATAATGATATATTACCACATGAAGATGGGGCCAAGTATGTATTTTGGAGTGCCATGGGTAGGAATGTAAAGGTGGAGTTTTGGAGATTCTTTTCAAGGCTGATTTGATGAAGAATCTTCCAAATGGGGAAAATAGGATTCCTGGTATGGCTATTCTGAAGGAGGTTATTTTGGGATATTTGGATGATATGAAGGATAGGGATGTGGAATCTGGAGAGGAAATTCTGTTGGATGAAGAGGTTCAGGAGACTGTGGTGGAGAATTCAGTTTCTGGGGAGGTGTTGGAGCGATCTATTTTGGAAGATGGATACTCTGATGATGTTTGTGAAACTAATTTTTCTTTTCTAAAAGATGCCATAGGATCTCAGGAATGTGCTTCACTGGAAGTTTTGGAAATGTAGACACTGGAGGATCAGTGTATTTCCTCAAGTTTGGGTGAATTATGTGGGAAGGAGGACTTGTCTGGTCATGAAGAAGGATTTTATGATATTGAGAAGGAATCTGTGGTGGATGAATGGTTTTTGAGGGATGATTATTATTCTTTCTCAATTTCAGATAATGGCTTATTAGAGGAAGATATATCAGTTGATTTTTTTGATGGACAGAAAGATTCTGTCTTGGATCTTTTTCTCATAGAGGAAGATTACTTTCAGGTGGTTCCCTCAAGATCAGAAGGTCTCTGCTTGGAGGAGGATTTTTATTTTGATGTCATGGATGTTATTCTGGAGGATTTTGTAGATTCTAAGCAAGATTCCTTTAGGGAAGAGAAAAATTGTGATGTTTTGGATGTCACTGGTATGGAGGTTGATTTTAAAGATGTGGAGGAGGTTCCAGATGTTTCACAGGGTGGAGAATTTATGGATTCTGGTAATGTGAACTATGGTAGACTCAGTGTATGGAGGAGGATGGAAGATTTGTTTGGATGTCATATTTTAGGATATCAGAATTGGAAGAGGAGATTAGGGGGTTCAAGCCCTAGGGGCAAACTTATTGGTTTCAACCTTGGGATTTCAAGAATCTAATACCTCCAAAATGAGGATAAACTACCTAATTTGTTTTGGTTTTGCTTAATTTGGCCGCTTTGTATTTGGTCAGGATTTTTTTTTGTTTTTTCCAATTCTTATCAGTCTCTCTGGTTCAAGTCTCTATATAAAAAAAGGAGGCTGGGCCGCTTCAGGCGGCACCTCCGACGTCGGGCAGCCCACCTGTAATGAAAAAAAAAAATCTTAGTATAATGAAGATGGAAGAAAAGAAAAATTCAAGTGAAGATGGATATTTTATTTAAAATAAAATGAAGATTCAAATGAAGATTATTAGTTTTATTTCACCTCCAGCATGAGGTTAAACTGCAAAATTTTCTTTCTAAATTGGATTTTTCTGGCTTTAAAGAATTTTAATGGTTTTTTAATGGTTTTGGTTTTTTATGGGAGAAGATTTGTGTTAAAAAATCCTTTTTGTTAGAAGGCACCCAGGGGTGGGGCTTCTAGATTATATTTTGGCAAGTGTGGGGGTGACTGATGGGCTGGCTGCTCTATCAACAGTTACCCCAGATTGTCTGCTTCCTACCCCTTCTCTTAATTTTGTTGAATTCTAGTATTGGTTTTTTTTCTTTAACAGGTTTTTAGTCCACCATGACTTTAAACTGAAAATTCTTTTGGTCTTCAAGTGCTGGACCCCTCATGTTTATTGGATTTTTTTAATTTTGTTGGATGTTGTGTTTTTGTTAGAAGGTACCCAGGGGGGGCTTCAAGATTTTATTTTGGCAAGTGTGTGGGTAACTGATGAACTGGCTGCTCTGTAGAACATTTACCCCAGAATGTCTGTTTCAAGCCTTTGGTTTTTTTCTAGTTGAATTCTACTGTTGTTTTTTTGTGGTTCAGGTTTTTAGTCCTCTATGACTTTAAACTGGATTGCCTTGGATGTCTTTTGGTGCTTTTGGATTGGTGGTGGATCACTGGTGGTCTCCCATCATTTTTACTTATTGGAGGGAGCCCACCCAGTGATCTTTTCTGTTGACCTGGAGCTGGCTTGGCTATGTGGTTCTAGGGTGTTGGCTGTGAAAGTGGTAGATTCAAGATTATTTTCTTTTTATTTTTTTTGGAGGCTATGTTTGTTCAAAGGCTCAAGATAGGGCTCTGGCAATGTTTTTGGTAGAAGAGGAGGAGTCAAAATAAAAATAAAAAAATTAAATTTTTTTTTAGGTGTGACCACATCAAGGTGCACTTGGATGTGGGTAATGTATCAGGGGATCAGATCACCAATTGGCTGGGGGATACCATTTTATTTTGTTTCATTTCTTAAAGGAGGTTAAATGTTTTGGCTTTGATGGTTTTTGGTTTGGGGATTTATGGGCTATATCTTCAAGATTTTTTTCTGAAAAGTCCTTCAAGACTTTAAACTGATCTTTTATTTATGGACTATATCTTCAAGATTTTTTTTGGAAAGTCCTTCAAGACTTTAAACTGATGTTTTAATTATGTGCTCAAGGTTTTTGCAGTCTCCCAAGACTATAAACTGAGGATTTTTGGAGTCCCCCAAGACTATAAACTGAGAGCTTTTAGTCCCCCAAGACTTTAAACTGAGGGCTGTTAGTCCTCCAAGACATAAAACTGGCTGGTTGTTAAAGTTTTATTCAAGAATTTAATTTTACCACTGTGGATCTCCAAAACTTTAAACTGGCTGGTTTCAAGATTTTGTCAAGAAGTAGTCCATCAAGACTTTAAACTGAACATTTTCTTAGTCCCACAAGACTTTAAACTGAGGATTGTTGATGGTGTAGTCCCCCAAGACTATAACTGAGGAATTGGAGGCAGTGTGAGGTGGAAGTTTAAAGGCAGAAGGATTTAAGGGGGAACTTCTGAATTTTGTAAAGGCAAGTTTGGGGGTGACTGATGGGCTGGCAGCTCTATATACAGTTACCCCATAATGTTAGTTACTTCTCTAAATCTTTTTCTGGTTGATCTCTGGTTCTGGGTTCTGTGATACAGGATTTTGCAGTCCCCCAAGACTATAAACTGAGGATTTTTGGAGTCCTTCAAGACTATAAACTGAGGGCTTTTAGTCCTCCAAGTCTTTAATCTGATGGCTGTTAGTCCCCCAAGACTTTAAACTGAGGGTTGTGAGTCCCCCAAGACTATAAAATGAGGAACCTTTTATGCTGGTAGAAGGTTATAGTCAGGAAGACTTGTCAACTGGATATCAATTTTCATTGTTGGAGGCTGGTACAGCCAGAGTTGGAATTCAGGAACAGAAGAAATATATTTTTTTTCACAGAGATAGATTGAATTTAAAGGCATGGTGCAAGAGAAGTTTTAAAGAAGAAGCTTGGATTTCTGGTTCTGAAGTTTACTTAGGATGGAATAGGATCTGGTGGAAGAGAGAAATGGGCTGTTTGTAAAGATTCTGGAGAGGTGTTCAAACATGTCTGTTGGAGAAGGAAGAATGGGGACATTCTTGATTGGAGGGAGGATGTGGTGATCCAAACCTGGGAAGGCCTTTGAAGTGCATATTTGGGGGTATTTGGTATGTAGGGTGTTATTGGGGTTATGGTGTTATTAGTGGATTTTCTCATCTTTAGGTGATAGTTAGTAGTGTTTATGGAGGCTGAAGCTAGGGTCACTTATTATTTCTCAGCTTAATGTCCTTTCTTTTCTCTTCATTTTGGTATCCCTTATGGGTGGTTACCTTGTTTTATAGGGTAGTTATGGTGTTGTTATTGGTATTTATCAGATGTTTATTGCTTAGTGGTGCTTATGTAGGCTTGAGCTAGGGTCACTTATTATGTCTCAGCTTATTTTCCTTTATTTTCTTTTCATTTTGGTATGTCTTATGTGTGTTTATCTTGTTTATTAGTGAAGTTATGGGTTTTTAGGGTTTTTATTGGTTGTATGGGTGTTTTAGGGCCTAGAAGCGGCCTTCCCGCCCCTAAGCGGCACCGCCTCCAAGCGGTCTGCCCGCCCTGGCGCTGGGGAGGCGCTAAAATGCACTTTTATGCATGAAAAAGGCTGGGAAAGCTGGATTTTGGGTGGGGAATCGGTCAGGGTGGTCTGTGCACTGGCTGTATGATGCGTGTGTGGGAAGATTTTTAGGGAAGCATCTTATCTCTTTACTCATCGCCTCTCTGTTCCTCACTGTCTCATTGGATTGTGCTTTGTTGGAATATATTACTTTACATTTCAAATCTTTCTAGTAGTCTTTCTGGGACTATTATCTTCACTTTTAAAGTGGTCAAGAGTGTTTAATTAGAGGGTCTAGCAAACAGATCTCCAATTTTCCGCAACAGGTCAATCTCACTTATTTTTCTAAAGGGACAGGGGATTTTCTCACTGGTTTTTCTCCAACTCCCTTAATCAAGGCCTATAGCTAGTACTATAGGATTGTCTACAGCGTACAGGTAATTAGTCATAAATAATGTATATTCACTACTAGTATCTATATAAGTGTTATAAATATGCAAATAAAAATATTCTTGATAACTCTATTAACTAGACTTAGTTTACAAGGCTTACAGTATCTTTAATGCATTATAAAAATTTCTTCTCAAAATTTTCCATTGTTCAAGTAGACACCTTTAGGTTTATGATTAACCAATAATTTAATATATTTACCATTAGAAAAGCTAATACAATATTCTTTAAAAATTTCTATAAAGTCCACCTGATCATCATTTCATCACTGAGAAGGACACTTTTAATTTTTTGACTACCTATATTTCACATATTTATACCATCACTTAAATTCTTTATAAGAGTGTCTTCATCAGCATCTGCCTATTCTCAGAAGGATATTTTGCACTATGTCTACACAGATACCACAGTTTCATTTTACATTATTTAAAATATTAATCCTATATTTGAAAACTTCATTTCATTAAATTATTATTCTTAAATGTAAAAATTTCTACCAGATACATTTGGAGAAAAAAATTTAAGTTCCTCAAAAATTAATAATATAATGGAAAGCATATTCCAAAACACAATTATTATTTAATATATATCATCAAGCCACAGGAATATATCAAATTCAAGAAAGAAAGTTTCTAAACACATTATGGGGTTTTAGTTTTATAAAATATGCTCTTAATCTAGGAGCAGCTCTTAAAAAAAATCAGCACTTAAATTATGAAAAAAGTAACTTATTACTAAATTGGGTGTCAGTTCTGACCTCAAATCAGCTCTTTATGCTAGATTTTTTTACAACTCCATTTTAGCCACAGCATCCCTTCCATGATCAGCTTATCCTTGTGAAGTTTTATGCACAGATTACCCTCTCTACGCAACTATCCTCAGCACACCCCTCACTGAAATTGTAAACATTTTTTATCAAATTTTTAAAATTCTTGAATTTTCCTTAGTCAATGTTTCTGACTCAAATCTATATCTTTTTCATCAAATTAAGCTCCTTCTTTTTCTTTTCTTGATTCATCAACTTTTTTCACCTGAAGTTTCATTCATCCCTGAATGGTGTGGTTGCTGATATACTGACCTTAAAATTAGATACTTCTTTTTTACACTATTCATAGTGCATTCTGTATGCATTTCACTTGATCCATATTCAATTTCCCCCAAATTCCAGCTTCACTCTTTCTCAATCCATTTTTTCCTACCTTTTTATCAGGGTCAGTGTCATCTCCTTTCCTTCATGCCTATCTTATATCTCTCTCTTTCTATAATGAATTCATACTCCTATCTATATAGGACACTTCTCTGGATAATGGTGGACCTATTGACCCCCTGTTGCTGTCACCCTTACTATCACTTATTAAATTTTTATGCAATATCAAACATAAAGTTTGAATTAAGTTTATTTCTATTCAAAAATTATGTCCTTTTAAATGAAGGTTTTCCTGAAGCCTGTCTCACATTTCACATAAAAAGTTTTGAATTTGGCTTAGTGGTTGCTGAGATAATGACTTTTAAAATTGATTTTTTTTCCATTATTTTTTCTATTTTGATACACCTCAAAAAATCAAGTGGAACCTGCTAGCAGGTGGCTATCCTTATATTTAGTTTTGATTTAAGAGTAAATTTGATTTGATGTTGTGCAAAATAGTGTGCTCATTTTTCAGCACGCAGTTTTTCCAGAAGAATTACAGCTGATCTGAAATTGAGTTAAGTCAAAGATAGGGATTTGCACCTGCTATCAGGTGCCCATGTTTTTTTTCTGGTGATATTACTTACTTATCAAAAAATTCTTCTGAAATGATTATATCATGAATATTTGCATATTAGTAACAGTCATTTTGCATTTACAAAAAAAATTCAAGTTTACAGATTTCATTTGCACTCTTGGGGGATGTTGTGATTATATTTGGTACACTTTAGGTATCATTTTGGGCTAAAACTTTTTGGGTTTATTAGTGTGGGATTATATCAAAATAAGTGAATAGTCTATTGTTATAAAATTTTTATCAATATATTCAATTTATTTCCATATATTATAGATTCATGTCAACTCATATCAACAAAAATGAATACAGCTCTTTATCTTTCTAGGGACAATCATAAAACAACACAAGCTCTTTCTGGCTTGGAATCACGTGATGAATTCATTCATCTTGGATTTTCTTTTTAAATAAATCAAGAATTAATAAATAGGGTAATTAAGGTAAGAAAAGAAGATTTTTTTACTTCTAAAAGTTTAGGTAGACATGCAAACTATGGGTTCAAAGAATTATTTTCACTTTTCTATTTTAATGTAATATTTAGCATATACATTTCATTTATCTACTTCTCTTAATTGAGGTTCTAGGCCATTGAGAAGTGCTTCCTTGGTATCATATCTACATTAATTTGTGGCATATTTCCTTGAATTTATCTCTTATTCATTTTATCTTCTTAAAGTCTAATTGATTTATCTTTGTTTCTTTCTCTGAATGACTTTTTTATTGTTGCTTCATGTATTGTTATTGAAAATAGTCAATCTGGACCCTGTAAAAGGATAAAATGCAGGGGGAGGGATTGTTTCAGCCTGTATATCTCCAGGACTGAGTAAAAAGTACTTATAAGTTATGTTAAACACATGAACTATACATGGAAATAGTAATTGAGAGTACACAAACAGTATACATAAGTAAAATTATGATAATATACAAAATATGACATTATAACACCTTATATACACCCATATATCCACCTTTTATAAGTCTTATGTACTTAATATTAAGTTGGAATATTTTAGGGTAATTTTAAGAACCTTAAGTATAAGGCTACATAATTTTTAAGTACACTTAAAGCTGTTATATTCACTGTTTTATGCAAAAAACAAGAAATGCGCTTTATTTCACTTAAATGTTGACTATATGCGCCATAAAGTTGAGAATATCAAAATTGCACTATAAAAGATCAATTTTTTTCATTTAGGACTATTGATTTGGCTATTTAAATGCATAAAAATAACACTTTTCAAATTTGGTGTTTTTTATGCCAGAAATGGCTTCTGTGTACCGGCCACATACTGCCTGATTTTTTCCCATGTGAATAGCTTCATTTTTAGCAAAGTTAGCTTTTTCAAACTATAATTACCCCACATTCTATGCCCAATGTGGGGAAACACGCTAAAATAGGCAAGAGGCGCTTATTTAGTGTCCTAGCTTAATTAATAATGCATTGACCTTGTTTATATGCACTAACTTCATTAATAACCTCACTCTTGATGTCTTATTTCATCACCACGCTTAAATTTGCCTAAATTTAGTCAAGTATTTACTGGTGCAAGCGCCTGCCAAGGACTGCATGTAGTTACCCCATATCTCATACTCTTTTTTGAGTTTTTGGGTGGTTTCTCAGTCAATATTGGTTATTTTTGAATGGGAATTTCACGTAGTATAATGTCAAGATTAGTCTCAACATTTCTAAAGTGAGTCCCCCTTATTATTAAGCTATTATTAACCTTAAAAATTCCCCTTTAGTCTTTTATATTATTGTTTAATACGCATATACTCTCTTTTTATCTTATTCTATAATTTTGATGGATTTTCCTTATTATTACAGGATTTTGATAGTTGTTACTCTTCTAATTATGTCATGCGTTACTGGTAATGTTGATGGGCATGTCTATTAGTTGTTTGGAGGTGTCATTAACTGTGTATTGGGTGGTACATCAAGGGAATCATTGGGGAACTCAGTGTGTATAAAAGGAGGAGGTTTTTGGGTCTTGTTTCTACATTCTTTATCATTACAATTCAAAAATATAACCCAAATCAATTAGTACTTTTATAAGTCTTTTGAGTAGTATCTCCATTATTAAACTCTATTTTTCTACCAACTAAAAAGATTTTAAGCCATATATAAAATTAGTGAGAATTATATTACTGAGACCTTTATTTTGGATTATCTTTTACTATTTGTTGGATTTATACTACAGTATTCATATATGACCATTAAAATCTTCTAGACATAAACTTTTCAAGCTAGTTCACTTCCTTGTACTTGATCTCAGCCTGAAAGATTGTTATTTTTTTGAATCTAGAATTTGATAAGAAATTATAAAAGAAGCAATTTTGTGTTTTTTTAAACTTTAAAATCTCAAAGAGATAAAAATTTTACATTAGGGGGTATCAATGTTCAGGGATCTGCAATTAAATTAATTGTGGATAAAAATCTTTATACCCCAATTATCTTCTGCAATTAATTTTGCTAATAATTGGGTTATTAGACATTTTATGTGTCAATGTTCACCTCTTATCTGACATTTTTCTACTCAATTTTTCATAACCACATCTGGGAAAACTTTCTGTCATAACCACATCTTGCATAGAGTAAAGAGAAAAATAAGGATGGCATCCACAATTATATGTCATGTGACTTTCTGACAAATTAATCATGGATGTGATGAGTTTGGGATCAGGAATTAGGAATGAAAATTGGGGTATAAGAGGTGGGATAATGCATTATTGTGGATTCCTTATCCACTAGCCCCGGGGCTAGTGGATAAGAATCTTCTGTAATTAATAATGTCTGATCTTGGGAAAAAAAATTCCTGACCCCTGATTGCAGATCCCTGAACATTTATACCCCCTATTATACATATAGAAATTTACATGATTACATGGATGAATTTCAGATTATAAACATTAATTCAACAATGTACCAGATATTTATTATACCTACTTAATTTTGTTATAAAAACATAACCAAGTAATCAATTAATTTTGTACATGAATCATATCTGGTGAGCAATATAATTTCTACTTTTTAATAGAGACAAAAAATGACTACCTCTTATTTTGGTCACAGTAATTGTTTCCACCTTTGGCAGGTTTCTGACTCATTGGAGTAGTTGTGCCAAAAACAAAACAAATACTTCGCATAAAACATCTTCTTGAATAAAAGAAGACTATTCCAGTTACTCTTTTTGGGTAGGTCAAGAAAGAAATTAAGAACATAAGGAAAGAATAGCAGTGATGAATTGCTGGCTTGATATGCCACTACTTTAGAATTGTTTTCAGTATTTCATCTACCATAGAAATAGGTATTAATAATAATTGAATATACAATAAAAAAAATTTTTATACCAGAATTATGATTATTTGGAATAATTGAAAGTTCATCATTAATTTTTTCAGCTTCACATGTGGAAGTGTAAGTGAGTGGTCAAAATCATTTGGTAAAATCAGGGTAATGTTGAGTAAGGCTCATGTTTCACTTCAGGAATGGACTCTCCTCAAAAATCAGGAACACTCTTTTAATCCACCCACATCCAACCTCTCTCTAAGAGCTCATGGATTTTTCCATTCAATTTTATAGCAAGTTCACAAATCATCACCTAGATGGTGTGAGTAGTGCTTGGCACTGGTTCAACAACACCTCAACAAGTAGATCGAGTACCTGTGACCCAAATGCAATGTACATTTATGCAGTAAATATAATGGGTTATTGTGGGAGAAGAAAGCTTTCTAAAAAATATTACCAAAGGAACTTGAGAAAAGTTTGATGTCTACAGTGTGGGAGTATTGGTCACTTAGCAAGGGAGTTTAGAGGAAAAATTAGGGTGATTAAAGTGGAGGAGAGTGTAAGAAAGGTTCAGGCAAAATACAGAGCTTGTAAATGAAGAATGTACCCTCCTTAAATAGATTAGAGTGAGAATATTAGGTAGATTTAGAAGTAGATTATCAGTGTTTAAGCCACTTGTAGTAAAATTTTATTATATAATACTGAAATTGTCTTTAATGACTCTTGATTCAACAAAAAATATACAAGCCCTGGTGGAATACAAGAAAACAGACAGTCTTATTTCTAACAAGGTTTTACAGAGGAAAAAAATTAAAAGAGAAAATTTAAACCACCATATGCATCTAATTATGTTGGTTGGATCACCAAGTGAAGGAGAAGAGGTAAGAGAAATTTTTTTTGTATATTCTGGTGTGATGGATGGGAGTATCAATGCAAGACATACAGAAAAAATCTGCAAGACCAGTATGACATGATACTGTGGATGGCATGACTAGACCAATAGAAAACACAAATTGACTGGAGAAAAAGAAGGTTCAAATGGGAGAGGAAAAAAAAACTGTGCCATAGTATTGGCTTTTTGGACCCTTCAGAGGTCCAGAGACCATCCCAATAAGTCATCTAATTTTTTGTTATCATCAGTTGACTTGAAACCAGAACTGATTCTTTCTCTTGATTCTAAACAGCAGGATGGGGATGGGAAACAAACAGGGAGCTCCACAGAGGACTAAAAAGGGGAGGAAGTGCACCAAGAGGAGGAAAAGGTGCAAAAGTAAAGAGGGAATGTGGTATATGAAAGGGTGGATTACACAAATAAGGTATTTAACCACTGGATCCTCCTGGAAGTCTCCTGGTTTTTTATAATCATTAGTAGACTTTTTTCAAGAACTTACACTTTCTCTTTATGCTAAGTTTAAGACATGGAGGAGTCATTTGAGGGAGAGGAGGAACTGGAATTCAAAATAACAACATAATATATATTTAAATATTATGGATAGGGTCCAGTCCTCAAGGAAATGGTACCAGAAGCCTAATGGGAATTCTTACCACTTTTTGAAGATAAATGAATCAAGCCCCTGCCACCCTATTGACCATGTGACTTTTCCATTAATCTGGCTCCAGGTTTGAGCCCTCAATTTAGTCCAAAAATCATATTTTTAAGCCTGGATTAAACTGTCTTATAAGAGATGATTGATGATAATTTATAGAATGGTTTCTTACAGAATCAAAATTTCCCTGGGTAGCCACTGTGATATTTGCAGGTAAACAGGATGGGTCATTGAGACCATGCATATACTTCAGAAGGTTAAATGCACTGACAGTAAAGAACAGATATACCCTTCCATTGACTAGTAAGATAATCAGTAGTCTTCAAGTTGAAGAGAGTTTTACATCCCTATATCTTAGGGAAGTTTACCACAAGATATGTGTGAAAAAAAGAGATGAACACAAACTGAAAATCTACACTAGATTTGGTCATTTTGAATGGTTGGGATTTTATGGGGTGAGTTGCTTTTGACACTACTCAATGGAAAGCTTATATAGTAATTCATTTTCTTCTTAGCCTTCTTAAGATTTAACCATCACTGTTGGTAGCTGCAACATAGTCAGTTGCAGTTAGTCTGACTGCTCTTCTTGAAATAGGCAGCACAAAACTTGGCTAGCACCAGTTTTAGTAGTAGCTTGCCTTCCTAGGTCTCAACATATAATCTGCAAATAATTTGAATAACATGGATTCTCTTCCATTTGTGTTAAACTTGTTTTTCTGACTTACCTTAATTTTGTTTATTTTTCAATTATTTTTTTTGCTAATAATTCTTATAAAATGAATATCATCTTATTTTTAAGGGTTGGATTCTTTCATGTTGCTAGTTCAATATTTTCAATATTTACCTTAATAAAAGACAAAAACAAAATTAAAAAATATACATTATAAAAGGAAATTTAGGCACCTGATAGTAAATGCTGATCCCTATCTTTTATTTTATTTGGATCTAGCTCAGATTTAATTATTCTAAGAAAAATGTGCACTGGACACTGAGAATGCCAGCTCATGTGGCTTAAAATCTAAGTTACTCTTGAATCACAAATGGATTTAGGGGCTGGTACCTGATAGCAGATGTTGGCGGTTCATCTAGAAGAAGAAAGAAAATACAACAGAAAGGGAAGGAATAGAAGAACTAAGAAGAAAAGAAGAACAACAACAACAACAAACTACAAGATCTAATAAGGAAAATAATGAATTAAACAAGAACACCTTTTAGACTTAACAATTTAATTTCAACAAGTAAGTATTTTTTATTTTCTCTACTATAACAAATTTTTTTTTGAAAAATTGAACCACTCTTAGAGAATCCTTGTATATATAGTTATTTCTTAATTTTAGTATGCTAAACACCATAATAAAATTGATGGAAAAGAACTTATATTTGCAAAAAAATTATGTTAATTGTAAATTGTAAAGTAATGTGACTAATGCAGACTACAAATTGAGAAACCAAAGCCTTTAAATAGGCAAATGAGGCCCTCTAAGATGTTAATAAGTGTATAAACTAAAGGAAAAAATTTAAATGAAGTGTTACAAAGAAATAAGGGTTGCTATGTAACTATTTACAAAAACAGAATAAAAGAACCCAATGTATCCATCCCTTTAAACCCTGTAACAATTTAATAGTTTAACTAGTACACTGATTTAGTAAACAACAGAAAAAATGTAACTATATTAATTACAAAACATGTTACATTTTGTTGTATTGAAAAAACTCAATTTTCAGTGAAAAAAAAATTTATACTAATTTTGACATACAATTTTTTATACTTAGTTAATATAGTTTAAAAGAATATTGAGTAAGTAAATTGGCCACTTGTACTAGTATGATAATCATCGAAATTTAAACAAGTATTTTAATAAAAGTACTATTTTATTTAAATAATCAAATTAAATATTTTACTTGTTTTAATTTTTTATTTATGTATTTTTTTATATATTGATTTATTGACCCCATTGTGAGTAAAAAGAGTGCTGAATAAATTTGTAAAGTACTTTATTTTTATGATTTAATTTATATAATTAATTAATTACATTATAAGGTGATGTTATTACTTATAATACTTTGTAATCAATTAATTATTAATTTATAATCATTAGGTACATAAAAATATATTTAACTTTTTATAGAATATATTTTTATATTGTATTTAAATGTATATACAGTATATATAATAATAAAATTATTATAACAATTTTATTTAAAAATATTGTTATATTATTTTATTTTAATATAATATTTAATTTGTATATATTCAAATCCAATTTTTATCTTATTGTAATTTAACATAAGATTTTACTTGACTCTCAGTATAGCCTGGCTGACAGCAGATGTCAGATAGTTTTTGTGGCGATTAGTTCTGATTTTAATCTACATCTTTAAGGATATCAAAATAATCTTCAGCTCTCATCTTAGTTCACATTTTGTTAATTTTCCTCTCTTATTTTATTTTCTTTCTAATATTATTATACATTCAAGCTTCTTATTTTCCTCCTTCCCAGTATTAACTAGTCTAAGAAGCTTACTTTACTTCAGGCCTCTTTTCTGGATGAGATTGTAGTAAAAAAAAAGAAAAAAAGAAAAAAAAAAGGATATCAAATTTAGAAACTAGCAATCACAAAATACTCATTTTTCTCCCCAAATTAACCATGTTTATTCTTTTTGGATTTGGCTTCTCTTGCATAAAAATCCTCTGGTCTATGGTAATTAAAGATGAATTTGTAGCTTTATTTTTGTGGCAAGAAATAACTTTTAATTAATGATGGATTTCAAACTTCGACACCCCCTATGTCGCTTAAGCAATATACGAAACAATCTACCAGTTAAAATTATGTTGAGCGACTTGTGTTGTGTTGAAATGGGCTGGATTATTTGTCCCAGCGACTGCACAATTAAGTATATTTACATGCTTCAATCGACAACACAGCGTAAACCAAAGGAAGCCACGTAAAAGTAATTGTTTTTATACGCTACTCATTCTTTGATTCCTCTTAAAAGCGACTGCTTGACTATTAAGAAGTATACCGGACAAATGTTTGAACTTTACGTCATGGAAATTTCCTAATTTTACGTGAACAGGTTTTCTATTAACAATTTCAAATTTGGATTCCATGTACCATTTGAGCTGATTCAGAAATAGTTTCGAAAAATTCATGCCTTGTGCTTCCAAATTTTTACAGCCAAGATTTAATTGTGTACTATCATATTGCTTCATGAGGATTGTTTCATATACTTCTCTCACATCTTTTTTGAAAAATCTCCATGTAGCGGTTGTGTCTTCTCGCCAATTTAAAATACTTACATAAAAAACAAGTTGATGTCGTTCTAGAGGATCAGTAATATCACATGGAAGTGTGAAGTGTCTCCGGTAGTATTTTTTGGGTTTTCCTTTGATTTCCATTAGCTTATCCTGATTTGTTAGTTGTAACCATTCTTCCATCAGAAGAATGAGCCTTTCATAAATTTCTCGTTTTTGTTCCGTTTTTCTGAATGATCTCCCGAGAGCCTCTATAAAATCATCGGCATATTTAGCGCAATAGATTGCAATAGAGCTATGCAGGCCTTCTTCCATCAGTTGCATAGTTGTGCTATAGACCCTCCAGTAAAGGGCTGTTTCGGCCGCATCTTGAGGGTCAGAGGGTCTGAAGTGCTTCATGTCCTCTATTGAATTTGTGATCTTTTGAACACCTTGAAAGATTAAAAACTGGGCAATCTTTGCCTGCTTTGTATCTGATAAATCTCCCAAGAGATGGGCGTAATCCGTACCAATGCCATCATAATAAATTTGATAGACTAAAAAGGGTCCTTTTATTCTTGGATAAATCGTACTTTTTGGTGCATACATAAATGATATATCAGACTTTAAAAATATGACTTCCACCCATTTTTGTACCTCAGCAATTTTGGGGGTTTTCGATTTTTTCTTAACATTGTTCCATTCGACTGGAAGTGTTTTTAACATCCCTTCGATTTGTTCGAATAAATCGTCACTAATTTTGGTCACACCAATATATGATAGCCATCCAGCACCTATTATACGAGTGAATGCACTTTTTTCAAATGATTTTCGGGACACCTTTTCTTCCTCCCCGCTTTTACCTTGAATAGAAATTTCAGTTGTAGGGTTTTCAGTTAAGAAAAGATTTTGAAATGGGGGCGAAAAATGATTGGTGTTTTCCGACTCTTTAGCCGTTTCAAGATGGTAAATGGCAGAGCTTGCTTCAGTAGTGTGAGAAGTGGGGTTGTTCATTCCATATACAAAATTCATGTTTCTACTATATGAAGAGGTTTCTGCGTATGGCCGATATTGGCCATCCTAGATTTTTTAATGATTTATTCTTTAGAAATCTTCTTTCGCTGAATAAAAATCGGAAAAACAAACCCGTTGAGAATATACTGCAGTGGGATGAAAGTTTTCCAAGTCAGATTGCGCAACTTCTGGACTATAGTTCTCGAATGGCAATACTGTCACCTTCCTCTTGCCTTTTCTGTTCTCACATGTACTGTGTTAGCTTTTTACTAGGAAGTATCACATCTATAAACACCAGAGACACAGGATGTATTTAAAATACGTACATTTCATCCCAGCTATTTTTTCTAGCCCTTTTTTTCCCCCCAGTTCCTTGGTCTTGCTCAGGTGTTTCATTTAGGATTTTGTGTTTCACAAGAGGATTTTGTGATGAAGGAGAAAAAGCTTTTCTATTTTCTTGGCCTTTTGCATTTTTAAAAAATTTTATAACAGTGTGTTCTTCCGTAGGGCGAAGATCTGGAGTATTCATTTCCTCTGCTAGGTTCATGTTGTCGCTATAGGAGGAAATGTATGTGTATGGAAAAGATTTTTCATTCTAGAATATTTTTAAGCAATTTCCTCTTCTTGAATGAAAATTAGAATAACAAACCCATTGAGAATACATTGCACTAGGATGAACGGGCCCCCGATCAAATTGCATAACTGCTGGATGATACCCCTCAAATGGCAGTAATGATACTTTTTGTTGGCCCATCCTGTTTTCAAATTTGTTGTATTAGTTTTGTTAAACATTATCACACCTCTATATATTAGAAATCTAGTTTGTAATTGTGATATTTACATTCCATCCAAATTATTGTTCATGAAACGTTTTTTGCTCCCTGAACTTTGATCTTGCTTAGATATTTGATCTACGAAATTCCCATTAATAAGGTGATTTCGTGATGACAGGAGAGAATGAAAATTATCTCCTAGCTCACTAGCTTTTTTGAAATGATACGTAGCTGAGATATCTTTGGTAGGATGAGGATATGGAATGCTTATTCCCTGTGCAAGGTTCATGTTCCCATGTTGTGAAATTATTCTATTATAAGGCACGGATTGGTGACCCTGAAAATAATCTTTAGTTAGTAGTTATCACTTATTTAAAATGACAAGAACAAACCCATTGATAATACCCTGCCTTGGGATTAAGTTTTTCCAAATATGATTGCCAAAACGGTGGATGATTCCCATCAGCCGGTAGTGGTGAAGCTAATGGTGTCTTTTGACTGTACCGTGGTATTCCAGGACTGACACTTGAATATTGGTTTTCTATGGACTGTAAGCCGCTAATACGGGAGAACTCACTTGCAGGATATTCACTGCCAGAGCCAGATTGAAGCGATGATATACTTGGATGAAGTTTCGAGGAAGATTCAATAACGCTTTTACTGTAGTTGGGTTTTGAAACGCCAAATGATGTTTGGAATAATTTAATAATTGTAAATAGTTGTAATGACTTCAACACAATGCGTCCTGAAGAACCTGTTCTAACGACAGTGATCTTCATTTTCTGGTTATGGAAGCTACTGGATCAGCTGGTGCTTCATGAACCAAAGACAAAGAAATACATTTATATCCTTTGCGTAGTTACATCCTACGTTTTTTGCATATGAAATTTTTTTTATGAATGTAACTTGAGTTTAGAAAGCCTATAATTGAAACATTGATTCTAATCCCTAGTTTGTGATAGTTAATTTAGTCTGGAATGACAATACTCAAAGATAAGAACAGTAGCCAATCAACTAATTTAAAACGGGAGAAGTATTAGTTTACCTCCCAAACTTAAGGTTCGTTACTAAAATTAAATTTTTATGAACTTCTTTACCTTCTTCAAAACTTTTTCGATATAAGCAAGTAGACAGTGGGAGGTGGAAAGAGTGGAAAATTCCATGAGGGAACTCAAGCGTATCGTCAATGGCTACATGTCATACGCTGATTTGCTTTTCTCAAAAAGTTTCGAGGATATTGGATAATCGCTCGAAAATTCGGATTTTTTTGGACAATACTTCGAGTTTAGCTCTATGTAAGGCTAGTCGAAAACGCTTGTGGTTATCATGCCTCTCTTCTTCACCGCCTATGTTCACTTAACACCGGTCCCCGTCATCCAATGGATGATAACCTGTACATAGTACCATTGATAGTAGTTTCATTCTCTTAGGGCTAGCGATCGTACGAAATATATAAGTCATGCCTCTCTTCCCTCACCGAAAGAATACGATAACTGGCCCATGCCCAAAATTTTGGCGGGGAATGGTGGCAAGACAACCGCATGCTTTTACGAACAAGCGGCACAGTTTTATGTAGACACGGTATTAGCTGTAGTTCCATCAGTAGCCAATTTTCTTACTAACTAAAAAGCTTGGCTGTAGAAACGGCATCAATCGCAGTCCCCGAATGAGCTGGAGAAAGGACAAATGCCGCGTATTCAGGTCTAACTGCATGTTATTAATAAAACTCATCCTCATCGTGATTGCTATTGTGCTCACGACCCTATTTCTTTGATATATAATATATCTAAGTTTGATCTCTTTACACATGTCTCCTGATAAATGTTTGCGAACAAAAACTTTTACTCATCATTCTCAAACGACTGATTCAATCTCCATAGATTCTTAAATTGAGATCAAAAAGATGTTCTAGAAAAATAATTTAATTTTAAAAAAACATAAAGCTCAAAATCTTTGGACTATAAATCTGCGGTTTTATTTTGAGGTCAATTTTTGGGTATGAGATAGAGAGAGAGAGAGAGAGAGAGAGAGAGAGAGAGAGAGAGAGAGAGAGAGAGATATATATATATATATATATCAAAGCAATAGGGGGTATCAACGTTAAGGAGTCCACAATTAAATTAATTGCGGATAAAAATCATTATACCCCAATGATCTTTGGCAATTATTTTTGCTAATAATTGGGTTATTTGACCTTTTACGTGTCCATGTTCACCTCTATCTGACATTTTATCCTCAATTTTTCATAACCACATCATGGACAACTTTCTGGATGTGCCAGCCTCTCTACCATCCTGCACACCCCCATCCTGTGATTCTATCCATTCAGAACCCCTCCCCATCTCATCTGTTTGTTTCTTCTACTTTTTATCTTCAAATATCTTAACATGCCTTGTTGTCATGGATCTTCTCAAAGGCAGCCTTCCCCTAGTTGTTCTTCAAATCCCATTGCTCCCACTTTCCCCTACTCAGCTGAGAAATCAAAGACTGTTCAACTGAAATAATATGATCATCTCACACTTATCAACTGGTGGAAAATTAAAACTAATTATGATTAATGTTTTGGTACAGAGAATGCAACTAAAATAGGATGGCCCCCTTCATCAAAAGTCAATGGATATTTTCTAATGGCCAATGAATTACAAAATAAGACAAAGGGAAGAATTGATATTTTTACTAAACAGATGTCTGAACACTTCAAGCACTATCAAGCCAAATACAAGGCTAAGACTCTTTCATCTTCCACTGGTTTTGGTATTACTGACCTTGATATCAGTAAGGGCATCAAATCTATAGACAATAAACTTGATTCTTTATGTCCTTACTTTAAACAGATGGATTCCATATTTTTAGAACAAGCCTATGTTGATCCTAAAAACATGTTGGATGGAGAAGATGATATCCCCAAACATGATGTCAAAAGAAATCTTTTTCCTTCCTCTTCTACTCAAGCCTCCCCTCATTTGACTTCCACCAATCAAGATATCTTATCAATAGATCCTTATGGCAATATAGGCCAAAACATTCTAACTCCAGTGAGCTTTTATTTCTTGTCAGCACATATATCCATTAAAGACATTAAAAATTCACATGTAAAGCTTTTGAACTTATTCATATATGATGGAATTCGGAAATCCAGCAATATTTAAAATATTTGACCACCATTAAAATTAAAATTTTTTGGTGGAAAAAAATATTTTGTGGGTAGGAAAAAATTTACACTGAATGTAACCAGTATAATCCCTAAATGTCTTTCCTACTATAGGAAGACCAGTGAAAAAATCCATGTTAATGATTTGCCTAGGGGCATCAGGTGCCTTCATATGTTGCAGTAATCGTTACTTTTCCAGTTAATCCTTTAGATTTATGGCAAGAATCACAAGATTCAACATATAATAGGGGGTATCAAAGTTAAAAATTGTTCATCTCAAAATGTCTCTTTTTTCCACCAAATCATCCATACTTTTTTTTAAAAGTATGCCATATTGTGCCCCCAAAACACCTTTTTACTGAGAATTAATAGGGGGTGTCAGTTCTGGCAAATCCGCACTTACAAATCCGCACTTAAATTTGACCAAATCCGCACTTAAATAAGTGCGGATTTCCAAAACACACTAGCCCCAATACTGGTGGATTTCAAAATGAAATAAGTCACTTATTTCACTCAAATCCGCACTTTCTCAACCAAAAGTGCTGATTTCACCATCAAGTCCCATTTCACTGATTTGTCAGCATCATCCCATTCATATGCAGCACTCCGCAGAATAACACTTCATAACTCAAAACATCGTACATCACTTACATCTTCATATCATATCATATAAGAGTCATGCCTTCCTCACTTTCAAATTGTGATAAATTACATAAAGCAATGACTTTCATGGCGCTTGAACTGCTCTTGGACTCTGATTCCGATTCTGATCTAGAAGAAGATTTTGTCGTTTTATCAAAAATGGCCAGGAAACGTTACCTTCTTCCCAGAAAGCCTCAAGTACTTCATACCCCCAAGTACACCATCCAAACACTTCTTAACCTATCTACACCCAGTTTTAGACAGCTGTTCAGGACTTCTCAGGAATGTTTCCTTAAATTGCTTGAGCTTATTCAGGATCATCCCATATTTCACAATAATTCTCAAAAAGAACAACGACATCCTTCAATTCAATTGGCCATCACACTATGTCGTTTGGGTTCAAATGGTAATGGAGCCGCTTTGAAACGTTTAGAAAATGTCTTTGATTTAGGGTATGGTTCAGTTAACACTTATACCAAACAATGTATCACTGCCATCAACTCCTTGGAATCTCAACTTCTCACCTGGCCAACAAAAGAAGAGCGACTTGAATCATCTCAGGTTATGCAAGCAGAGGGCTTTCCAGGATGTATTGGTTTTGTTGATGGTACTACTATTCCTTTGAGCCAGAAACCTGGTCAAGGTGGAAACAATTACTTTGACCGTAAAAAGAGGTAGATTATTTTTAACTCCTTTCATCCTCCTTGAAACTAACACAAACAAATATATCTTCTTTATAGATATTCAATTAACGTTCAGCTTATATGTGACGTAAACAAAAAATTTATATCATTCTTCGCTGGCTATCCTGGCTCATGTCATGACTCCTACGTCTTCCAAAGAATGCATATTTCAAATGAACCTGAAAAATTCTTTGATGAAAATCAGTATCTTCTTGCAGATTCTGCTTATGTGAATGGAAAGTATGTACTTCCTGCTTTTCGGGGAGCAGCTTCAGAAGACAGTCAAAATGCCAAATTCAACAATCATTTGGCAAAGTCAAGAGTCCGTATTGAACATTCTATTGGAATCTTGAAAGGCCGTTTTTCTAGTTTAAGGGAATTAAGAAGTCCTCTTAGAAATAAATCTGAAATGGAGGCGGTGATCAACTGGATTCTGTGTTGCACTATACTTCATAACCTACTTGCTGACCTCAAAGATCAATGGTTAGAGCTGTATGAAGATGAACAAGTTGATTCACCTCCGACTATATCCAACACTTCTATTTCTCAATCAACTAGTATAAGGGCGAAAATCCTTCCAATAACACTCCAACATTTTTCAACGCAATTTTAATTTTTTTCTCTTTCTCTTCAAATTATCAATTTGCATGTATTATTCACTGAGAATGGTAAATTTTTTTGCATATTTTCACAAATAAAAATGGATCTATATTGAAAACATAGTGAAAGTGTGAGGATAACTGAATGGAAGCCAGAAAAAATTATTCCATGAGTCTACTCAATGCAAAGTATTTTTTGAAACAGCTTATTAAAATAATACTTTATTAAATTAATTTGATCAATAAAAATTGATTGACAATATTGTAATTCTTAAATACAATAATTTTATTAAAAAATTTCAGATTACATATAAAAAAAATCAGTGACTTTTTCTATTACTTACAACTGTTTTTACAGAATTGAAAACTATGTTTCAGCTAATATTTTATGGAAGTGAACTCTGTTCTTCGCCGGAAGAACAGAGTTCATCCTCCTATTTTCACACTCTGTTTAAAAAGAATAAAATGACTTACCTGGAGAGATGAGTTGAGAAAAAAGAAATATAAGTGAATGGAAGTGAACTCTGTTCTTCGCCCAAAGAACAGAGTTCATCCTCCTATTTTCACACTCTGTTTAAAAAGAATAAAATGACTTACCTGGAGAGATGAGTTGAGAAAAAAGAAATATAAGTGAATGGAAGTGAACTCTGTTCGGTTTGGGACTAAGGCTGGAGAGAGGGGTGAGGAAGGGTGTATGGGGTAGCGAAAAGGTTGGGAAAGAGTTGGAAGGGAAGATTAAGGGTTCCGAGGCATTTTAAATGAAGAAAAGGGTCTGGGAGAGGTTGAGAGGGGTGAAATGGGGATCAAAAGAGGATGGCATACAATGGGGCTGGGAGGATAGCGAAAGGCATGGGGAGGGAAGACAAGCATGTGTTGATAGAATTGAAAGGGATGGAGATTGGTGCAAACAGAATGTGAAAATAGGAGGATGAACTCTGTTCTTCGGGCGAAGAACAGAGTTCACTTCCATAAAATATTAGCTGAAACATAGTTTTCAATTCTGTAAAAACAGTTGTAAGTAATAGAAAAAGTCACTGATTTTTTTTATATGTAATCCTTGCTTTAGGAGGAGACTTTTGTGACAAAGCAGATTTTTGAATTACCTTTAAAAGAGGATGGCATACAATGGGGCTGGGAGGATAGCGAAAGGCATGGGGAGGGAAGACAAGCATGTGTTGATAGAATTGAAAGGGATGGAGATTGGTGCAAACAGAATGTGAAAATAGGAGGATGAACTCTGTTCTTCGGGCGAAGAACAGAGTTCACTTCCATAAAATATTAGCTGAAACATAGTTTTCAATTCTGTAAAAACAGTTGTAAGTAATAGAAAAAGTCACTGATTTTTTTTCTATGTAATCCTTGCTTTACGAGGAGACTTTTGTGACGAAGCAGATTTTTGAGTTACCCTTTGAGATTTGGAATGTCTGGGAGGCATTATGAAACTGGCACATAACAAGAAAAAAGATTAAAAAGTAGAAGAAATAAGTAAAAAAGAATGTAAACATGCCTGGTCAAAATATTGAAAATGTCAGGAAGGGGTGTGTGCCGAGGATTGATGGGTAGGTAGCGAGGAAGGTCAGTGTGTCACATGTGACAGGGATGGGGTAAGAAAGGAAGGGATGTTTTGTGGCCAAAATGTGGTTGTGAAAAAAAACGGGAAAAAAGTGCTGATTTGAGGTCATAACTGACACCCTTTTTTGAAATAAGTGACTTTTTTGCAAAATTTAAGTGCTGATTTGTAAGTGCTGATTTTGTTTGAAATCTGCACTTAATTTAAGTGCGGATTTGCCAGAACTGACACCCCCTAATGTCAAGTTTTTGGCTTTCTTTTTGAATTGTAAAATACCTCTTAAATAATTACATATTTTTAACTTTGATACCCCCTAATATTTTTTCCTCAGACATATTATCCCACCATGAAGTATATTTAATCATGGTTTTTCTAGATCATGTCACGCGCCACGTGACACTTGAGGCAAAAGCAGCTCATTAAATCAATAATATTGAGTTCTAAATCTATACTCAAAGCGCAGAAAGCAATTCTCCATAGCAACTGCGATTCCACTTTGTGTACTTACTATTCAACTGTGCTAGCCTAAACTCTAAATCTAAATTAGTCAATCTCTCAATAGTGTGCCTTAGTCTCATTTTCAATAAGCAACGCACAGCGCTATGATCAACGTAATAGTACATTAGTAGTTTTCATTGAAAGTTTGTTAATTAATTATAAGGGGTAAATTGAGCATGGGCGGATATTAGCAAAGAGGGTCTAAGTGTATGTTAGTAATGGTCTGTGGTATGGGAATGGTGCGATGAGAGGGAGGTCAATGCGAGGAGGAATAAAGGATATAAATTAGTAGTTTTCATTGAAAGTTTGTTAATTAATTATAAGGGGTAAATTGAGCATGGACGGATATTAGCAAAGAGGGTCTAAGTGTATGTTAGTAATGGTCTGTGGTATGGGAATGGTGCGATGAGAGGGAGGTCAATGCGAGGAGGAATAAAGGATATAAAAGGGTTGGGTATTTGGTTCGATATTCCTTAGAATTAAATTATAAAACGTATTTACATTTAATAGTGGTAAAATCTTTAAGTTAAATCATTGTTATTTTATCTTTCTTTTATTTTCTCAATAATCATTTCTAAATCCTAAATCTTTGATTATTGAATTTCCAACCCTTTGTGAGATCTTAAGAATTCCTATTACCTTTGAAACTATCTTATAATTCTTCTCGAACATACCTCGAACCTGTAGCTCTTACTTCAAGTGACCTTTGAATCACTTCCTCAGATCATTCCTCTGTGCTTTGAAGAAGTTTCTAAATCCCTCATCTCACTTTCAGGAACATCCTCGACCTTGTGCGTAGGTCGTCCAGTGACAGATCAGAATGACCTACCAATGTAAGAGGATTTATTTCAATGAAGGAGGAATAACAATGATAGTAGTAAGTTTTCCTCCTGTAATAAATGTAACCATCATTGAAAATTTTCCTTTATTCAAAGCATTTTGGTACCTTGGAGGAAAAATTTGTATCATTGCTTGAATAGAAGACTTTTTTGGATTAATTAAGATTTTAAACTAATTTATTAATTTTAGAATCATTCATAATTTTTCCATAATTACCTGTAACAGTTCTTCCTCCATATTTACAATATATATGCCAGGTATATGAATTGTATCATCTTCAGGCACATATGCTGGATTGGAAGTATCATTTGATAAAGATAATTTAGACAGCATATTCACATATGAGTGAACATTTCCAGAATTGTGAATAATTTTTATTCAGCCTTTGTATTCTTGAGCTTCTAATTTTTCTTAAACAAATGTCATTTTTGTGGTTTTAAGTTCTAGAGGGATTTTTACTGCATAATAATCAGTAACCAATTAAATTTATGGTCATCTAAATAATAATGAAGTTTTCCAAAGTCCAGAAAACTGCTTAACACTATAAATGAGTTTCAAAATATCTTAATTCACTATATCTATAGGTTTTTAAAATATAACAAATGAATATCACACATTATGTTATACTGGTGAAAGGCAATTAATTCACTAAAAGCCATGATCAGTTTAAAACAACTAATTAATTAATTAAAGTCTGGAAAATTATATTTATTGCAGACATTCAATTTATTTAGATTCTCAGTAGGAAAGATTTTTACATATGGTAAGAATAAAAATTAAATTCATCTATAACCACTCCTAATATATGTTTTCTATAGAATATAAACAATTGGAATATATATCATTAAATTAATAATTGAATCTTTATAAAATTAAGAAAGTCTTAAAAATCAAACATAAATCATTACATTAATCAATGAATGATTTGAATTTGTGGCTACCATGATATTGAACCAGTTAATAAATAGGTATCAATAAAGGTGCAACAAGGTTTTGTGAGGAAATTTAATTTAATTTAATTTTTTCCATATAAACCTTGGTTAAAGAATTGGTTATAAGGGTCTATTTTATACTGAAAATGATTAAAATATAAATTCCCATTATGTACCAATAAACTAATTTATCATTCTTAATGATAAAAAAAATCTCATACAGCATAAACAAATGCACCATTATAAAAATGTGGTGGATTTGTTATTACCAAGTGGGTAAAAGACAGATCAATAGCTCTATGAATTTATAGAGTCTATTAGTGTCAGTTTCACATGATTATTATTGCATACCATTTAATTTTTTGATAGATACAAAACAACTTTCAATACAAGAGTCAGAAAACTAATTTTTTGATTTTGACTTGTGGTTTCAAGGAAGAAATCATCATTGAAGTATATTTAAAATTCATGAAAATAGAAATATCTACTGAAGATGAATCAATTTTTTATGAAAATCATAATTTTTATTCATATTAAGAAAATTATGTTTTAACATGAATATTTCACTTGTAGATTTATTTTGATATTAACTTAAAGTAAATTTAAGTTGGACTGGATCAAGGTAAGACTCATTTAGTTGTTCAAGAAGATATACTTTTCCATCATAAATTGATATTTTTTCCAATGCTTATTATATTTGTAACAAGTATTTGATGCATACATTTTTATGCAACAGTGGCAAAGTTTTCCAGTGTTTTCTGGAATTTCTACATGAGAAATAATTATCTTATATAAGGTCCTGGAGAGAAAATGCCTTATTTCATACTATTTTAAGAAAATATCTTGAAAAAATAATTTATTAGGGTATGAAGATATTCCAAAAGGTCTTTTATGGTTTAAATTAAATCGGTTACAAATGTTGTTATTTGTAAAATTTAATGTTTAATAATTTAAAGCACTTTATTGGAATAATTTCTCTACAAATTTTGAAAAATCTTTATTATAACCTTCATTGGTGTTCCAGATGAATGAGAGGCATATTATGCTTATCCATATAATCATAACTGACATAATCGTGTGAGATGTTTATTGGTAAATAAATAGATTAGTCTCACAATTCTCTCCTCATCAGGCCATTTTATAAGAACAATTTATATGATCAATATTCTAAATAAAATGTTTACAATCTAATGAAGAATTGCTCTCAAAATTAGGGTAATGGTCAAAATTTTTACTCATATTTTTTGAAGTATTTTATGCAAAACTATTCTTTGTAAATTGAATCAGAAAAATGATCAAAATGTGAGAAGTCTTTATATTATGAAATGAATATCTCAATTTTTGCAATTCTAATTCCTGTGAAATGGTTTCAATAAAATATCCAAAGAAAAATTTTCATTCACAAGTGGGATTAAAAATTAAGTTACTGAGAGTCTGATATTTCAAATCAAAGAGATTGATTAAAATATTCATATCACTCATCTTAAAATATGCAGAAATTTTATTCAAAAATATGATAAATTTCAGGATTTATGACTCATTCATCACTTTAAAAGCAAGATTAAATATAAGAAGTTGAAGTAAAATTCAGATAATCATCTAAAAAACTATAATATTCAATTTAATCAACTATTTAATTTGGCTTTATTTACATTGAAGTTTTATGTTCAGTTGCCAGTGGTAATTTCAATGCTTGTAGAGTCAGAGACAAGTATACATATAAAAAGAACTTATCAAATAATTCAAGTATCATGGCTTCAAGTAACATGAAATTTACTTGTTCTTTCTCTTGCCTCCTTTTTCAGGATTTTCAGGCTGATTTTCAACTTAAGGAGAATTTGAATTTTGAAATTGATATAAGTTGATGATCAGACACTCACACTGTTGGCCGGTCATCTAGAAGAAGGAGAAGAAGAAGAAGAAAAGAGAGGAAGACAGAGGAAAGGATAATAGACCTAAAGGATATAATAAAAAAAGATAAAAGAAATAAAAGAAAATAAAGAGAACAATTAAGGGGAGTGTAACGACAATTAATGGGAATATAAACACAACACAAGACAATGGTTTTATAGGGAATTATGAATCAAGTAAGTATTTTATCTGCTTAAATATCAAATTATAATGAATAAAAGACTTAAAGAAACCTTTATTTATTTATATAATATTTTTATTAGACTTGTAATGTCAAAAAATAATAATAAAGTATGTACTTTAATATAAGTAATGTAATGTAAGTGATGGCTGCCAAAGGGGACTTCCAAGGCCTTTTAATAGGCAAGGAGGACCTCTGAAGCTCCATAAATTTGTATCTACAAAATAATAATAGTATGAGATCAGAAAACAAAAGAGTAATTAAAACATAGAGATTAAGAGAAAAATATGAAACAGTAAACTAAACCTGTCAGTGTATCTAGTATTTAAGTATGATATAATAGTATTTATTTATGGTCCTACTACTTATTGATAAATGATTTAGTTATTAAACCTCAGGGGAAGACTAATAAAATAGTTATAATCAAATAAAACTCACAATACTTGGATTTAAATGTGTGCTAGTGGTGGAAAATAGATGAATAAAATATAGTTATAGCTTATATAAAGATAATATCAATTTATAATGGCTTTATAATATATTTCTGAATGCTAATAAATGTATTTTAGTGTTTGTTTGAGTTGTAGTAAGTGAATGATGATAAATAACCGTCAAAATCCCTCCTTACTTATACCCAAATCCCCTGGAGTGCACAGACCTTCAATCCACATGATGTCACTGCTATCCCTGGCAATTACAGCACTGTGAGGGCCCATCACCTCCCCATCGCGTCCACTTCAAGCAGATTCAACACCCAGACCTCCAGTATGGACTCTCCATCACAATTAATGATAACACAGACCAATACCATAAATAGAAAATCCAGATAAAAGCAGATACCATAAAGAAACAGGTAAAATAAGTAATCCAAAAGAGATTTAATGAAACTCAAAGCATATAAAGTAAACAAATGAAGTTTCCAAGCCCCAATAACATCCTCAAGCATCCACATTAACCCAGAAAAGACCTCCCAACCCATAAATCGGTGAATATCCATCTAAGGAAGCAGATTAAGTTGTCCAAACTGAGTGTATGCGCCTGATATAGATGTCTATGCTTCTGTAGGCTTTTTGAATCCACTGATTTCGTCCATATGACCTAAAATAAGCAGAAAAACAAAGGTTATAGGCTAATAAGAGGCTAAAACCCACTTATAGACCTAAATATACATAACATACTGCATATTTCACTGAATATGAGCTTTATGTATACATTTAAGCTTATGTATGTCCATAATTACTTAATATCACTCAGGATAAGTATATTATGACTCCATTAACACCTAAATAAGTATTACTAGGCTATGTATAAGCTATTTAAACTAATATAGGTTATATAATAGTGTAATAATTATATATATATGTATAATAATCACATATATAATTGTTTTAACCTTATTTTTAAGATATAAGCTTAATGTACTTAAGGTTATCTTATTTTAAGCATAAAAATACTCAGTCCTAGGGATATCTAGGCTGACACTCCCTCACCCAAAAAAAACAATAAAAAAATGTTAAGACATTTTAATTAATAGTAAGGAGTGAAATTGAAAAATAATTTTCAAAATTTTCTATAATACATATATTGAATAAACAGTATTATTTTGATTTAAATTTTTTTCAAGAGATTTAGAAGATCAGAGATTTCATTTTCTGGAATCCACTGGTCATATTCACTTGATTTATTTTTAAATCTTAATAGATACTCAACTCCCTTTTCTTTTGTAAGGTGTCTCTTTTTAAGTATCTTTTCAATTTCTGCTTTTTCAACTATTTCTTCAGGTTGCTGTTTATTCCTTCCTGATCTTCTTGGAAATAGAGCAGTATAATTAGAATGGTATGGTTTTATAAGAGATATAGGAAATACTGGATGTTTTCTATCATATGGAGCATATAGAATAACCTCAACAGCATTATTACCAACCATCTTTTTTACTACAAATGGTCCAATGAAAGGATCCTTCAATTTAACATTACCATTTAAATTGAAATGTAGTGTGGAAATAAGGACTTCATTACCCTCTTTGAACATTTTTTCTTTATGGGCTTTATCCCATCTTTTCTTCTCATAGTCAAATGCCTTATTTATACATTCTTGAGCATGTTTTCTGCATAATTCTTGCATTTGAAGAAAAGACTCAGTACCTGGATGGATGTCCAATCTAGGTAATTTATTAAGAGTTTTAGCAGGGGTATTAAGTACATAACCCAACTATAACTCAAATGGCTTTTTGCCAGTGACAGAATGTATTGTACTATTGTATGCAAATTCCAAACCTGGGATAAGGGTTACCCAATTATGTGTGAATTTGTCATTGTCTTTAAAGTTAAGACCAAAAGCACAATATCTTCTTATCATATCTTCTAAAGTTTGTATCATTCTTTCTGCTAGCCCATAAGTTTGTGGATGGTGTGCTGTAGAAAGTTTTAATTGACACCCTGAAACATCCATAAGTGATGTCCAGAACTCAGAAGTAAATTTAGGATCTCTGTCAGAAACTATTGATTTGGGGAAACCTGCTATATTTAACATTTGTGTCCACCATAAAAAAGCTAAGTCCTTTGCAGAAACCACTTTATGAGTAGGAATAAATTTACACATTTTTGTAAATCTATCAACAACTACCCAGCAGGAGTTATAACTCTTATGTCCTGCTATTGGCAAACCTGTTACAAAGTCCATGTTAACTATTTCCCATGGAGCTTTGGGTTGCTCAATTTGTTGTAATAAACCAGATCTTTTGCCTGTTAGTCCTTTAGATTTTGGACAAGAATCACACGTCTCAACATATTTTTGAACAACATCAGATATGTTAATCCACCAAGCTGTGTTTTTTACTCTGGTCAATGTTTTATGGAAGTCAAAATGATCTGCTAATATACCATCATGACATATACTTAACATTAACTCCTTCATTGAAGGGGGAATTACAATTACATTACTTAATTTTTTCCTGTAATATATAAAACCATCTTCAATGGAAAATTTTCCTTTTTCTAATGCCTCTTTATACTTATTTGGTAATGTTTTTATTAAAACATTCATTGAAGCATTAGATGGATCATTTAATATTGTAGTGAGTTTACTCAAGTCAGGATCTGAATCATAATTATCAAGAATTGATAACATAAATTCATCCTCAAGATCTACAATATAAATGCCATAAATGTTAATAATCTCTGACTCAGGAACATAAGCAGGATTATAATCATTATTAGGTAGAGGTACTCTAGATAACAGATCTGCATTAGAGTGCAAGGTTCCTGCTCTATGTATAATAGTCATCCGTCCTCTGTATTCTTGTACAGCTAATTGCCATCTAAACATGTGTCTATTAGGAGTTTTCATGTTTAAGAGTGACTTAACTGCACTACAGTCAGTTATTAACTCAAACTTTTGGTCTTCAAGGTAATAATGTAGCTTCTCAAGAGCCCATACTACTTCCAAACATTCAAGTTGAGTAGCACCATATTTCAATTCACTACTTCTCAGAGTACGTGAAATATAGCAGATTACTACTTCTGACATTTTTTCTTCAATAAGTTGTTTTTGATGCAAAGCAGCACCCAGTCCAATAAAACTTGCATCTGTATATAATACAAAAGGTAATTGTAAATCTGTTAATCCCAATATAGGAGCTGTCATCAAACATTCTTTCAACTTATCAAAAGCCTGTTGTCTTTCATTATTCCAAATGAAAGCTTCTGATTTCTTTATCAGTGTGGTCAATGGTGCAAAAATTAATTGGTAGTTTTTTATATATTGTCTATAATAACCACACATGCCAAGAAAAGATTGTACATCCTTTACATTTTGAGGAATGCCAATATTCTTTATTGCAGCCACTTTATTTTGGTCTACACATATTTGTAAGCCAGATTCAATATGACCAAGAACTTTTAAAGATTCAAAACCAAATTTACATTTTCTCAATGCAAGGGGAATTTTTATTTCATCCATTTTCTGAAATACCTTCTTTAAATGGTTTAAGTGTTCATCATATGTTTTAGAGAAAACTATGATGTCATTAATGTATACCATTAAACATCCCTCAATCATTTCATTATGGAATGTTATATCCATTAACTTCTGAAATACTGATGGATCATTTTTTGGTCCAAATGGAATTCTGACATATTTATAAATTCCCATGTGTGTTGTTATCAACAAAAAGTTCTGTGAGTTATTTTCAACAGGAATTTGATTACACCCTTTATTTCCATCTAGGAAACTAATATACTTAGCACCTTTAAGGGTAGTATGTATAGAGGCAATCCTTGGCAATGGATAAATATCATCTACTGTAAATGTATTTAATGCTCTATAATCGCCGCACAGTCTTGCTTTATCTTGTTCATAAGAAATTAGCACTGGTGATATTACACAATATTTTGAGTAGTTTCAACCTTCTCAAGAATGTTCATTTTAAATAACATCTTAATATTATCCTCTATGTCTTTCCTCTTCATTGGTGAAGCAGGGTATGGTTTCTTTTTAAGAATAGAAGGAATATTATCCATATCACAGGTTAAACTAATCTTCATTTCATGATCTTATACAAGGACAAGTTCATTTTTACCATGTGCAAAAGCCATTGGAAATGCTTTAATTAAGTCCAAAATATTATTTTTCTCAGCTTCACTTATCTGAGTGCCAAATGATGCTTCAAAAATTTTTGTTTCCAGAAGTTCCATCTCATTGGATTCTCTTCCTTTGCACGCAGAATTTGTTACTGAATTAATGTGTAAGACTGTGTTAAAAGAATTTATTTTAAATTTCTTTTTACCATTCATTCCAATTGTAAAATTGTTATTAGCAGGGTCTAATTTCACACCAAACTTAGTCAGAATATCATTTCCAATGATAAAACAGTTACTACAGTTAGTATTGTCCATTACTACAAAGTCACCAGTTACTCTTACATAACCATGTTGATGTTTAAAGAAAACAGCAGCTTTGTATTTACCAATGGGGTGTAGCACCCATCCAAAACCTCTCCAATTTTTACTCTGAAGGGGTTCAAGCTTAGACTTATATTCACTATCAATTTTCTGTAATGTATTAGCAGAAACAACAGAGCCAGCAGCTCCTGTGTCCAATACTATATTAACATTTTCCCCAGAAATGATGGCTGGAATCGTGATAGGTGAAGTTACCAGCTTGTATATCTTTAATGATTTCAGCATTCTCAAAATTCATTAAAGATTCATTTGAGTCAATATTTAATATTGGCTTTTCAAAGATGGACAAATCATCTCCCAGCATACAGACTTCATTTTCATCACTATATGAGACATTTCTGTCATAATCACTTGATTCTTTACTTTTTTCAGTTTCAGTTTTAGATTCACGTTGATTTTCAACAATATTTTATTTTTCTCACATTTTTGACCTTTAACCCAAGGTTTGTTACACTTATAGCAAGTATTTGTTTCATACTTTTTAGGTACTACAGGTGCAGTAGGTTTTTTCTGCTTCTCATGAAGTGTTTTTTAATTCTGATTTTTCACAGTTTCAACATTTGTTTTATAAGTGGAATACCTTGATTCATACTTATGGTTTAAAAATATTTCATTGCAAATATTAATAAAGTCAGAATATTCAGTAACATTAATTGTTCTAGCTACAACAATGTCTCTGACAGATATAGGTAATTTATATATTATCTTATCTTTCAATAAGTTTAAATCCATATTAGGCTCAATGGCTTTTAATATTTTATTTAAATTCATTAAAAATACCATAGGTTTGTCACCATTCAACGGATTGTACCTAGTTTTCTCATAAAGTCTCTGCTGAGTGAGTCTGAATTTAGAACCTCCAAATTGTTTTTCAATAAGTTGATTTCATTCAGCCCAAGAGTAATCTTTACCCTCACTCAATACAGCTTCAAACCATAATAAAGCAACATCCTTAAATAAAGAAATTAATTTTGATGTTATTTCTTCATCTGGTAACTTATATGAGAATTTCAAGTTGTCAATTCTTTGAATAAAATGTTGCCAATCAGAGCTGGCTTCCCCATCATAAGTTGGGTACTGATCTATCTTAGGCCAGTTTTTCTGATTGGATTTTATCTCACCAATCTTAGGTAAATTCAATAACTCATTTACTTTTGATAAATGGTCTTGTATTTCCTCCTGTACGGATTTGTGACTTACATTTTCAGATTTGACACTACCACCAGATGGTTTAAGTTGTGGTGGTACAGGGATGGAATGAGATTCACTTTTTACAATGAAAGGATTATTATTATATTTACTATACTTATGATTATCCTAGTTCATTAGTAGATTGGCAGTTTCAATCTCAACTTTAGTTAATCTTTGTAGTAGCTCAGAGAAACTTTGATTTGTCTGGGCAAAAGATAACTTAGTTCTTGATTCAGTTTTTAACAAGTGTGCTTCATACAATTTTTCCAACTCACAGAATTTGTTTGAAAGTTCACTATATTTTTTACTCAATGAATCATATTTAAAAGTTAGAGATAAATGTTCTTTCTCTAATTCTTTATTACATGTTGCTAGTTGAGAAATATTTAATGTCAAGGATGAAATTGTATTACTAGTGATCTTAACTGTCTGTTCCTCACAATCAGTCATTCTATTCCACAATGCTGAAATAATTCTATGGACAGTTGGATTATTATTAAAATACTCCATGTCTTCCTTTTCAATTCTCTCACTCTCCTCTGAACTTCTCATCTCACTAGTAGGTGGTGGCAACTGAGGATTAACTGTATTATCATTATGAATAGTACTGTTATTGTGGACAAAAGACAAGTCAGGTGTACCTACATCAAAACCTAAATTTCTTAAATCCTCCTCTATTTTCTGCACAGATTTAACATCAATAGGATTACCTATATTGTCAGTCAGTCGTCTAGAAGAGGGGAAGAAAAAAAGGGAAGAAAGAGAGGAGGACAAGGAAAAGGGTTTTGGGAAATAAAAGAAATAAGATATAAAAATTATTTAATTTATTGGAGTGGAGCAACGATGAATTACTTGAGGGATGACACAACAAAATGAGGTAATATTAAATGTTAATATTATTTAAGGTAAGGGTTCTACGCGGCAAACACTATGAGTACTATCAGACTTAAGGCAACCTTTGAATAGTTATATAGAATTTAAATTAGAACTTTGATACTAATAAAAAATAATATAAACGTAATATAAAAATATGTTCAAGTTATTGAGTGTATAGTAAGTGATGATGCTACAGGGGATTATCCAAGGACTTTTATAGGCAATGGGTCCTCTAAAGCGCTACAACTTACTATATACAAAATAGTAATGAAGTAAAACAAGAAGATTAAAGAAGATATTTGTAACATAGTAATTGAGAGAAAAATATACGAAAATAATAAGAATCCCAATTAAGAAAATAAATTTCCCATCCCAAATTCCCAAATCAGTTAATATAAAATCATGAGTAACTAAACAACCCTGTGACATAAGAACTATGGGAAAAACAATTCAAAACAAGTATTACAATATGTTTTCAGCATTTTTAAGTGAAACAAAGAACATGTTTTGAAGTAACAAGGTATGTAATCAATTTAATTCAGTGTAAATTAAAATGATTTAATTGTTTTCATTATGTAATTAAATAACTAATTTAAATGAAACAATTAATTAATTCAAATTGAGAATTTATAATACTATTTTATAAAATAAGTACTATAATTTATTTAATTTTTTCCTGACACAATTAAGGGTCAAAAGAAGCGCCCAATTTAATTGTTTAATAATATATGAAGTTTTATTTAATAAATAAATTTAAATCATTAATGTAATTAAATTATAAGTCAATTTTACATATATAATTATAATATATGTTAGTAATTAATTAATTATAAATTTATAATTATTAAATACATAAATATGCGCCATTATCTGTAGAATATAAAATATATTATGCTTAATTTAAATGTATAAATAATTTATATAACAACAAAATTAATATAACACATATATTTAATAAGATACTTATATAATTTCATTATGAAATAAAATATTAATTTATATACATCAAATGAAATTATTTATGCCCTCTTTCAGGTCCAATAAGTTAACATATCATTTACTGGGCTCCTGGTATAGCCTGGCTGACATATATTGTAATTGTCAGTATTTTGTTCAATCTGAGATGGTAATTGTCAGCCAGGCTACTAGACTTACCCAGTGAAATAATTAATTATTTACTGGATGAAGCCGCACCTTATCATTTTAATTATTATTTAGTTATAATTTAGTTACATTAAAATTAGTTATAATAAATTAACTAATTACAGAATGATAAAATTAAAAAATTAAATAAATAATTAAAATTAAAAATATAAAATTGTCCCTTATAATTTTCTCTAACACCGTGCTCATTTGACAGGTTGGAAAAAATAAAATTTTGTATTAAAAAATAGATATTAAGATAAAATAAGATTTTAATATTTAAATAATATTAAATATATACAAAAAATTCAAATTTCTTATTTAGAATTGACTTCTACAGTAAATATTAAATAAATTGATGTATTTCTGACATACTCTGTAAATACATCTTTTTGACGCCTTCTTTTTAGAATAACTTTATTATTTGAAATACTCCTTCTGGAATGTTCTTCTCTTTCTCTCTCTCTCTCTCTCTCATACTACTGTTTTTAGAATTTGTTTGCCGTGCTTTGTCTCTCCTTTGCCTATAAAAGGCCTCTCTTTTTGTTGTCTATTGGATCATCCTTTTTACCAACTTACTTATTACTACAACTACAATATAATACTTATTTCTTATATCTTATATCTTTAGTATTCACAAGGACGTAATTCTAATCTATAATTTATATAAATATTTTAAATCTACCTCTTATAATTGAGTAAAACATCATCTTTGATTGAGAAATACGTACTAAATTATTTAGAGTCCAAGTAATCCTTAAAATCTTCATATGAACTCCGTACCAAAACTTCTAGACCAAAAGTGAACCTTGACAATTGGGATCCTTTCAGAAATATCGACGGCGCAACATTAATTGAGGCGTAATCGAGGGGACCATTGGCGTACAAGTACCTGTAAAGGACGAGTGGAGGCGAGAAAATGACGAACGTCATACGTCACGTGATAAAAGTTTTTGCTGCAAAGGGGAATTGAACCGCGCTTCAAAACTTAAGTTCATATACTGACTAAAGATCGTATATATTGTGGTAATTATTGTTATTACTATTTGTGGGTTACTCTTCACTCTTCATTTGCTACATATTTCCTTTTACTTAGCACTCTGTAAGTGGCATTAATTTGCTCATTTTGCAGGGGGAGGTGTCTGGTAATTTGAAATTTAGTTTTATTATTATATTTTTTTTATTTTTCCTGGTTGACCATAATAGAGCAATAACTGTTCTTAGTCCCAGAAGTAATAAAATAATTATATTTTAATATTAATTATTATCATTTTTCAGTTGACAATTGTCCTGATTAATCTGAATTTTAATTGTTCCAGTTGAGAAATTGTCCTGACAATAATATTTTTTTTATTAATAAAATAATTATATTTTAATATTAATTATTATCATTTTTCAGTTGACAATTGTCCTGATTAATTTGAATTTTAATTGTTCCAGTTGACAAATTGTCCTGACAATAATATTTTTTTTATTAATAAAATAATTATATTTTAATATTAATTATTATAATTTTTCAGTTGACATTTTTCCTGATTAATTTAAAATTTTAATTGTTCCAGTTGACAAATTGTCCGGACAATAATATTTTTTATTAATAAATAATTCACATTTAATTACTTCAGTTGACTTTGAGTCCTGGTAATCCAATAAATCTTTTTAATTAATAAAACTCATATTTAATTACTTCAGTTGACATTAAGTCCTGGTAGTTAAGTGATCAGTAATAAAATTTTAAAATAAAACTTCATATTTAATTACTTCAGTTGACATTAAGTCCTGGTAGTTAAGTGATCAGTTAAAATAAATTTTGTTTAATTAATAAAGATTCATATTTGATTATTTCAGTTGACAATAAATCCTGGTAATAAATTAGTTGATTTAAATCCTGAAAATGAAAAATTAATAGAAATTATAATTTATTTCTACAGTTGATTTTATTATCCTGGTTTTAAATTTTTTTTATTAATTTTATTTAAGTTGATTTTTATCCTAAAAAGATTTTTTATTTTATTTTTTATTTTATTTCTGTTGAATAAAAATTAAAAATAAAGTCTAATTAATTTTTGTCTCTTTCCTTCATTTCAGAAGAATCTTAAAATGACTGACCAAAGTGGTTTTTCTGCACGTTGTGGTAGCCTAAAGTTTAGTACGGCACCTAAATAAGTAAATGGAGTTATTACGGCATGCAAGATTGGCGTTATTATTTTTTATTTTTTATATATAAAGGGTTTTATTTAATTTATTGGAGTTTAAAATATGAAGAAATTGGTCACAAGCGAATGCCTACACAAATACAATTTATTTTACGGAGAAAACTTATTTTTACGGTCTGAAAAATTTATAAGTATCAAGTCAAGTCACTCAAGAACCTTGGGAAATTTTTCCAGAATTTTTACTATTTTTCTTATATTTTTAAATGAATTTTAAAGTTTTATAGAAATATTTACGTTTTCAAAAATTACTTAACTTTGATGAATTTTCACGGGGTAATTAGAGCTGCGCAGACTACGAAAATTAGTTTGGTATGTAAAGGGGAAGTAGCTCTATTATGTGTAATTTTTTTAGATTTTTTATTATAGTTTTAAGGTTCTAATTGAGTCCGGAAGTCCGGATGGACTCCGTACGGACTCCGTTCCGGCTCCGGATTGACTCTGGAAGAGCTCTGGAGGGGAAAACTTAGGCACGTGACTAGGAATACTTAAGCGCTTCTCAAACTCGAAATTGAGAGGGGGGACACATCATTCAGCTTAATCATTAACCACCACGGTCTCATTTTTTATTACTCAACAAATTAAATAAGTTATAATACCCTTATAACATTTATTACTTTTACATAACATTTTAGAAATACAATTCAACAATTTAAATCACACTTCATATAGGGTATCTTTAGAAAGGTCTTCATCGCTGGGACTTGATTATTGCTGTCTCATATAAATTTAAATTATTATAAAAACATAAAAGTCAATCTTTTCAGATCTTTCACTGGTACACCTTAATTGTTGTTATCAGTATTTCTTTTATCAACAGCCACTTTCTTTAAATCTCAATAAGCGTTAATTATTTTAGAGTTTCATTATTTTTATCAAACAGATCCAAGTAGACTGGTTAGCTTAGTGATTTAGAATTCCCATTTTGTTATTTTTATTGGAAGGACAGGGTTTTCAGCTAAATCCACATATCTCCTCCGGATTCTGCTTACAGCAAGGCGACTGTAAGAGTTTACCTTACCATAGTTGGCGCCCAACGTGGGGTTCGATTTCTCTAGCTTTCTTTAAAGACTTACTTGGATCAAGAACGTTATTAGCCTGCAAGAGGCTTATTTTCTGGAACTCTAATTGAATTTTTGTTATTGGCCTGCAAGAGGCTTGTTATTTTATCGATTGTTAACACTTTTCATTACTTATTGGGATGTCTTCTTCTGCTGTTGCTTCTGGATCTTCTAACCCTCTTACTCCCTCAGTTAGAATTGTTTCTTGGGATGGCCCAAAGTTTGATGGGGAGGAAGTTAAATGGTTCATTAGCAGGTATGAAGCTGCTGCTGCTGTTGATGATGCTTCTCATGTGGATATGGTGAAGCAAGTTAGATTTTTTATTGCCGATAGGGAGGTGGAAAAAGAGGTTATTGCTATGCAGGCATTCAAGGACAAGGATTGGGTTAAGCTTTCTAAAGCTATGGTTGATAGATGGGGTGTTAGGTTTACTATGATGGACCTCAATAAAATTGTTGGAGACTGGCAAGCAAAAGGTGGTGTTTCTTCTATGGCTGACTTCAAAAAGCTCTGCATTCAGTTTGATGAAGTGGTGGAATATCTCATACTGGTGGACGAGTTAGTGCATGAGAACCAAGCAAAAGATTTGTTTTGGACAGCATGCAGCAGGGATATTCGTATGGACGTCTTGAAGGATCTTTCAAGAAAAGATTTGATGAAGGAACTGCCTAATGGTGAGCAGAAACTGCCGGCTCTGGAGGTTATCAAAGAGAACATTCAGGCCCATCTCAAGTTATTGGCGTTGGACAAATATCAAGAGTCTTGCACTCAATATGTTAGCAAGGTTAGCGAGGTTTTGGCCGAAAACAACGATATTATGGTCAAAGCCCAGGAGGCCAAGAAGGCTCAAATGGGATTACCTGCTGCTAAAGTTGAGGGTAATGTAGATAATAAGATGGTCGATCACCTGGCCGATTTAACTAAACAATTAAAAATTTTTGTTCAAGAAACCCAGAAGGCCAACAAGGCCCCAATCGCTTCTTCGTCGACGTCGACTTCTTATCAGTCTAGAGGTTATGAACGTCGAAATTATAATGGCAATAACAATGGTAACCGCTTCCCAGGCAATGGGAGAAATGGTGGGAATGGTGGTAGTAATTATAGAGGTGGCTATGATAAGCCAAAGGTGTGCTCCTATTGTAATAGGAGAGGGCACAGAGCAACAGTTTGTTTTGCTCTTGATAAGGATATGGATGCTGGGCGAGTTTTATTTGATGGTAAAGTTTATAAATTTCCTGATGGTTCGTTCATCAAGCCCAGTGATGGACAGTCTCCTTCTGATTTGGTCAGAAGAAGTTTAACGGCTGAAAGGAGAGCCAGATTTGAAGAGGTGATGGATGAAGATGTTAATGCCAAGGGTGGCAAAAATGGTAATGGTAATGGTGGAAAAGCTGACAAAGGTAAAGAGAAAGAGGTCAGTAAAGCCACATTTTCTACTTCTTTTGGTGGTTTAGAGCTGGCAACGGTTGCCCAGGTGGAGGGTAGCTGTATGGCTGGCGAATACAATGTTAATGCTGCTAGAAGAGCAGCTGCTACTAAGGCGAAAAGTAGCATTCAGAGCCAATTGAGGGCTAATCCTGGCAAGGCCAATAACAAATTGAACCCTTACTCAAAGGACAAAAATTCTAGTGCTCAAACTGCCGCCAACAAATTGAACCCTTACTCTAAGGACGAATTATATAAGATGCAGAAGGGGATTGCTGATATGGGGCCCCCTATTTATGGCAAGTTTGATTTAAATGGTGAGCCTATGCCAGAGGATGACTCGGATTCTGAGGAGGACGTACCGTTGGCGTCTCTACCCAGACAAAGTTTTAGCGGTCCCATCCCAATGGAGGGAGTAAGAAGGACTAGCGATGGATCAGGATTAGTGCAAGAAGCTAGTGACGGAGTTAGGGTTATAGAAAGTGAAGATGTTATAATGGGGGGTGAAGATGGCTCGGTTGGACCTCAAGAGGTACCCAGGGCCAAGGTTGTTAAATCAAAGTTCCAGTATGAGCGGCCAGTAGTTTCTGGTCAAGCTAATGCGATGGACGCAGTTTTGAATAGGGTGAATCAACTGCAGATTCCCTTATCTTTAGGGGAGTTATTTACGATTAGTCCGGCGCTTGCTGAAAAGCAAAAGAAGCATTTGACGAGGCGTCGGGTTTCCACTGGAGAGGTGGAATATATTTGTGAAAATGCTGAAAAGTTTGGGGAAGATGTAGATACACATTTTTCCGCTCCCCTGGGTTACCTGGTGGTAACTCTTAACGGTAAAGAAGTAAAGGCCTTGGTCGATTCAGGGTCTCAAATTAATTTAATTTCATTGGAGCAAGCGATGAGTATAGGCTTGCCAATTAAAAGTGGAACTGGGGGAAACCTCAGAGGTATTGGAGGGCATGCAACAGAGCTGATGGGTACTGCTGAGCATGTCAGGTTAGGCATTGGTGGATCTGTTGGTAAGGTTCACTTTTATGTGGCCAGAGGAGCAGTCAAAACTGTTCTTGGTGGTCCTTTTTTGATGGATTTTGAGGCCAGGATAGGGTATCAAGCTGGCATGGGGATTAGTTTGGAGATCACTGGTGAAGATATGCGGAGGTTACATATGCGGTTAGCGCCTCCTGGAGATGAAGGTTGGGAAACACGGCCAGGGATTACTACTCTGTGCCAGTGTTGTGTTTGCACCAAGAAGCGGCATATAAAATGGACGGCTTCTGGTGAATTATGTTTGTTGGAAAGTGATGGAAGCCCTCATTTTTTGGGGTAGCAGGGGCTGATCGCTCTAATGTTGTAATCTCTCCTCAGGATGAGATCCCGGATTGCAATAGGTCAGCTCACTTGGAGATAATTCAAGTGGATTCTCAATTATTTTCTGTTAATATTACTTTGGAGTGCAAATACGTTTTGGACTTTTCTATATGTTTATTGGATTTACCTGGTTTTTCTATTAAATTTAAAAACGGTGAAAAAGGCAAAATGGGCCAAATTAGGTTGGATAAAAATTGGAAGGGTATGTTTATGGGCCTCCAGCAAGAGGTTAAACTGCTATTATCTCCTTCTATTTTGGACCTCCAGCAAGAGGGTAAACTGCAAAAATCACATCGAAATCAAATAAAAAATCTCAGTATAATTAAAACTCAAAAAAATAATTTTTGTGAAAATTCAATTCCGGTTCTCCAGCAAGAGGTTAAACTGCCAACTTTCTTTACGGGTGATTTACTGTTGGATAAGGGAAGCAAAGGTGTTGGAAAATCTGTTTATAAATTAGACGAGGGAAAGGAGAAAAGGGTAAAATTTAAAAACGAAATAAAATATTTTTCTAATTTTTCTTTTTCCGATTCTGACGATGAAGAAGATTCATTTGATGAAAGTTTTAATGGCGATGTTTTACCTCAAGTTTATTTAGATGTGGACGCAGCCAAATATAAGAAAGTAGCAAATAAAGTTTGACCTATTAATGAACCGCTACCTGCTGAATTAAATCCACCCTTGAGAAGACCAAGGTTATCAAGAGATCCTTATGAAAGTCCCTTGGTAAAGAATCCGCCTGAATTTTCTGAGACGTCAAGAATCACTTTCGAGAGACTGGGTGTTGTTAATTTTGGACCTGATGGTTGGTTGTCTGATGAAGAGAAGAAGTTGTTGTTGGATGTGATGGTCAAGCGAGAGAAGGCCATTGCTTTTGTAGAAGAGGAGAGGGGTGTGTTGAAGCATTCCTATGGGGAGCCTTACAAGATTCCTGTGGTATGTCATGAACCGTGGCAGCAGAAACCGATTCCTATTCCGGCTGCATTAAAAGAAGCCTATATTGAAGTTGTCAGAGAACGGATATGCACTGGACTGTATGAGCAATCAACATCAAGTTATTCTAGTCCTGTATTTTGTATCAAGAAACCGAATGGCAAGCTTAGAGTTGTTCATGATCTTAGGGAATTAAATAGGGTTACAATAAAGGATGCTGGGATACCGCCTAGTGCTGAGGAGTTTGTTGAAGCATTTTCAGGGAGAGTGTGTTATGGTTTGGGAGATATTATGGGTGGATATGATGAGAGAGAGTTACATCCGGACTCAAGGCCTCTCACTACATTCGATACACCACTAGGATGTTTACAGTTAACAAGATTACCTCAAGGAGCAACAAATTCGGTTGCAGTTTATCAAGCTCAGATGGCTTGGATCCTTCAAGATGAAATTCCACAAAATGCTGGAATCTTTATAGATGATGGAGGAATTAAGGAACCAACAACTGACTATGATAACCAGGTGTTGGAAGAGAATCCCGGGATACGCAAATTCATTTGGGAGTTTGCAATTACTTTAGAAAGAATCTTGTTTCGAATTGAAGAGGCTGGTTTAACTATTTCAGGTTCAAAATTTTCATGTTGTGTGCCAGCTTTAGAAATATTAGGCCATGTGGTATGTAGAGAGGGTAGGATTATGTCCAAGAAGAAAGTTAACAAAATTCAGTCCTGGCCAAGACCCAAGAATACGACCGAAGTTAGAGGGTTTTTAGGCGTTTGTGTATATGTTAGAATGTTTATCAAGGACTTTTCTTCATTGGCAGCTCCATTGAGAGGGTTAACAAGAAAGGATGCAGACTGGGAGTGGGATGAAGAGTGTGAGAATGCGTTTGTGAAGTTGAAGGAGGTTGTGGGGAAGGATTTAGTCCTGCACAAGTTGGATTATGGAAAAAATGCTGGCAGAATTTATTTAGCAGTGGATTCAAGTCAGATTGCAGCTGGGGCGGTTTTGTCTCAGATGGATAAAGCTGGTTACATCAGGCCAGTTAGGTATGAATCTGTAGTATTTACTGAGGTCGAATCAAGATATTCTCAACCGAAATTGGAATTATGTGGTGTGGCGAAAATACTGAAGAAACTTCAGCATATTTTGTGGGGGCAACATTTTGAGTTGCAAGTGGATGCGAAATCGTTAATCCAGATGATTAATTCCCCAAGTTTACCGAACGCACCCATGACGAGATGGGTAGCTTTTATTCAACATTTTTCGTTTGATTTAGTTCATAAGCCTGGCAAAACTTTCACTATGCCAGATGGTTTATCAAGGAGACCACCCACTGAAGAAGATTCAGACTCAGAAGAGTTCGATGAAGATATACCTATTATCAAAGCCAGCACTAAAGGAGCTGAAGACTTTCCATACCTCCCCCATGAGGTTAAACTGGAAGGACTATTGTGTTTAGATTATGATGATGATGACCTCCACCAAGAGGATAAACTGGAAAATAGTTTTTATGTTAATAAAGGTGTTGGAAAAGGTGTAGATAAATTCAGCATAGAGGAGGTAGAAGAAGATGTGGTGTATGTAGAGAAAAATGGATTGGTAGTGTGGGATAGTAGTAAATTAAGGAATGGTGTATATGTTGGAGAATTAGAGAATTTAAATAAAAAGGTGGATAAAGAGAAAGAGGTATTTTCAAATACGGTTTTCGAAGGATCCAAAGGTTCGGAAGAAAAACGTCGACATAGCTCGATTAAAAATTTATTTAGGGGTCAACGATTATTGGCTCATTCATGTGCAGGTGATATTGGTGATAGAGAAGTCCCTATTGATGTTATATTAATCGATTTTCAAGATGAAGTCTGGGGTCAGACTGGTTTTTATTTTTTGTTAGTCAAATATTTGTTGACTTTAGAGAGGCCAGAAGATTGTGAAGACGATGAATGGGTGGCTATCAAGAGGAAGTCATCTACGTTTTACCTATCTGGTCGACGTTTAATGAGGAGGAGGTATCCAAATCCTCAAGTAGTTATAACTCAACAGAAGGGGCAAGAATTAGTTTTGAAATCACTGCATGAAGATCTCGGGCATAGAGGTGTTGGAGAAACATTTAGAAGAATTTCTGATCAATTTTGGTGGCCTGGCATGAAGATGGCTGTTAAACAGTGGGTTCAGTCATGCGAAGAATGTCAAAGACGAAGTTATTTAAGGCCAAAAGAACCTGGACGCGCGACCGGTGAATATACGCTCTTTGGAAGAGTTAGTTTAGATGCCGTTCATATAAAAGAGGGACGGTATAAATATTTAATTGTGGCCAGAGATGATTTATCTGGTTGGGTAGAGGCAGCGCCTCTTATTAATTTAACTGCCAAAAATGTGGCAGAATTTTTTTTGAATAATTGGGTATATAGGTATGGGGTGATGAAGTTGGTAACGGTAGATGGAGGTCCTGAATTTGGGACAGAGTTTAAAGAGGCCGTATTGAAAGTTGGATCAAAGGTTAGGGTAGCAACCCCATATTATCCTGAAGCTGAAGGCATGGTTGAAAGAGGGCATCAAGTTATCAAGGATGCTTTAGTTAAAATGTGTGGGACAAGTGCCGAAAAATGGAGGCACTATTTACCTTTAGTTTTATTTGCTGATCGAATCACTTCCAAAAGGACGACCGGATTTTCACCTTATGAACTTGTTTTTGGACAGAAAGCAGTTTTACCGGTTGATTTAGAAGCTGAATCATATCTTGGAGTTGACTGGGACACGGTCAAAACTACTGAAGAATTATTGTGTGCAAGAATGATGCAGCTAGAAAAGAAAGAAGAATTTTTAGAAAAGGCATATTCGCGGATGATGAAGATCCGAAATCAATCAGTTAGATATTGGGATGAGCGGTTGGCACATCGATTAAGGAAACCTTTGAACCCAGGAGATATGGTCCTGGTGTATAATAGGAGTTTGGAAAGTCAGTGGGGAAAAATGTTTGCAGATAGGTGGAATGGACCGTATAAAATCAAGGAGCAAGTTTCCGGCGGTTCATATGTGCTAGAAGAGTTGGATGGAGTAGTATTGAAGAAGAGGGTAGCGGCCGATCAAGTGAAACGGTTCTATCCTAGAGGCACCAGGAGTGCCGAAGTCTTCCTCCGCAATGAGGATAAACTATGAAATTTCTTAAAATTTATCACCTCCGAAATGAGGATAAACTATGATATCAATGAAACTTTATGGATTCCTCCGCAATGAGGATAAACTATGAAATTTCTTAAAATTTATCAACTCCGAAATGAGGATAAACTACAATTATAATGACTTTTATTAAATTTATACCTCCGCAATGAGGATAAACTATGATATCTACGAAATTTTATGGATTCCTCCGCAACAAGTATAAACTATCTTCTTATTTTTATCAAAAATACTTTACTATCATTACACTGCATATAAGCAACAAAACTGTGATGAAACATAACGAAATGCAAGAAAACCTTCATTGAAAATTTTCAAAATTAAAAATTCTTAAAATATGGGTGAAGATAGTGTTGGGAAAATTTTAAAATTTATTGGAAGAAGTGTTCACAGGGGAACCTTCTTAATTTAATATTGGCAAGTGTGGGGGCAATTGATGGGCTGGCTGCTCTATACACAATTACCCCATAATGTTCGTTTCCAAAATTTTCCCTGTTTATAGTTAAATCCTGGCTTTGTCTTTTAATTTTAGGAAGTCCACTAAGACTATAAACTGGAACGAATCAAGAGACACCGCTCTCAACTCTGGATTCAAGATTTTTTTTATTTTATTTTGTTTTTGATTTTTTTATGTTAGATTGTGATTTCTTTTCTTTAATATATATTATGAATTATTGTAAAGGTGATGCTCACTGGTGGTCTCTAATCATTTTTATAAATTGGAGGGAGCCCACCCAGTGATCATCATTATAAAAATTATCTTCTAAAAACTTTCATTTATTTTATTTTCTTTTCAATTTCTCAAAATTGTGTAACCACATCAAGTTGCACTTGGATGTGGGTATGATGTCGAGGGTACGGCTCATCAAATGGCCGGGGGGCATCTTTTAAAATTTTATTTTGAAATTTTTTTATTACTTTTTTTATCTTTCTTTAATAATTAAATTTTAACTTTTAATTCAAAACTATCTTTTCTAAAATCTTTTATTTTAAATTAAAGAAAAAAATTAAAATTAAAAATTAAAAAAAAAAAAAAAAAAAAAAAACAAACAAAAATAATAATATAATAAAATAAAATAAAAAAAAAAAATAATAATAATAAAAATAAAAAAATAAAAAAATAAATAAATAAATAAAAATAAAATAATAAAATAAAAAAAAAAATTAATTAAATTAAAATTATTATTATATTTCTTAGTTTTATTTTTTAGTTTTCATTCTTTTTAGTTTTTTATTTAGTTTAGACAGGAAACAGGGTCTAGGGGAACTCAATACCTATGGGATTTTACTTCAAGACATCTGTTAGTCCTCCAAGACTTTAAACTGGCTACTTTTCAAGACGTTCTTTAAGGGTTTTTTTTAATACGAATTTTGGAGCTGTTAGTCCTCCAAGACTTTAAACTGGCTACTTTTCAAGACGTTCTTTAAGGGTTTTTTTTAATACGAATTTTGGAGCTGTTAGTCCTCCAAGACTTTAAACTGGCTACTTTTCAAGACGTTCTTTAAGGGTTTTTTTAATACGAATTTTGGAGCTGTTAGTCCTCCAAGACTTTAAACTGGCTAATTTTCAAGACTATCGTTAAACTTTTTTTATTGGATTTGTTAGGTCCACCAAGACCTTAAACTGGAGTGTTATCAAATGTTAGGTCCACCAAGACCTTAAACTGGACTGTTATCAAGCTGTTGGGTCCACCATGACCTTAAACTGGATTTCTTATCGATTAAATGTTTGGTCCACCATGACTTTAAACTGGTAGTTCATTCATTGTTTAGTCCACTATGACTTTAAACTGGAAAATTAATATCTGCAGGATAATTCAACATTCATTGGACCACTATGGCCTTATACTGGATTACTTGTCGATCAAATGTTTGGTCCACTATGACATTAAACTGGATTATCAAATTTATTCAATCTTTGGTCAAGCCTAGGCCTTACTTAGGAATATATCAAAATATTTATGCACTTAAATGATCTTTGGTCCACCAAGACCATAAACTGGCAATCGATTATATGTTTGGTCTACCAAGACTTTAAATTGGAATGTCAATCTTGTTTGGATAACTCAATTCAATCTTTTAATTTATCACTGTCCATTAAGACTCTAAACTGGTTATTCAATTATTTCTGGAATTGGGTGTTAATAAGCTTTAGGAGGCTAAAATTTTAGGTGGTAATGATGCTAAAGAAAGCATAATGGTTAATTAGGTGAAATTTGTGGCGCTTTAACATGGTCTAAAGTTAATATTATTATTGGAAGCCTGGCAAAAGTATTTTATGGGTTTGCTGTATAGCAAAGTTTGAAAATTGTGATGAAGGAATCAGAAGTTAGGATGGTAGTTGGATTTTAGGGAATGATTTTTTTTAGTGCCTCATAGTTAGGCCATTTTTTTTTTGGTGTGAAGCTTGGAGGACCTTATGGCGAGATTGGAATCATAGAATTCGGCTCAGTGGGGGGCCCTATGAGGTTGGAATCAGGAGTATTCGGCTCATAGGAAGATCCACTCTCTCAATGCTGTGACAAGAAGGAAGACTGGTATATGGGAGTCTGAAGGGATTCAAACCTTGCTCTCAGTAGTGGAATCATCACAAGATTTATTTTATTTTATTTTATGTTATATCAAGCCAGAGAAGAAAGAAAACATCATTTATGTTGAAAGTTTAAGAAGACCAAGCAAAAACAAAATTTTATCAAGTTATACTGTTAGAAAAGATAATTTCTTTGAAATTGTTCAACATCATTATCAAAGCTTTGCATTAAAATTCTTCTTTTCATGAGGTCTTCATGGTTATTAGCTGGAGTTTCTTGAAAATAGGCCAGCATTTTTCGTTTCAACTCATTAGTAAAGTCAAGAAAAAGATAGTGATGAAAATTTGGGTAATGATTGATACAGTCCGTCTTCACTCTACCAACATCATCAGTGTTGGTTATTTCGACAGCTAGAAGTTCAAATATGTTATTAAGTCATAGGTTTAGTCAATTTTGATTAAAAGTTTTTTTTAGTAAGATAAATAGGGTCTTACATTTAGAGCCAGGAAACATAGTCTCAGCAAAGTTAGTTGGGGGTACTGGCGTTATAGGATTAGGATCTTGTGAAGGCAAAATTAGGCCGGGATCCATTGATGAAGATTGAACTTTTGAAGCTGTTTTTGATCTTATTCGTTTTAAGAAGACAGGAATTTTGGATCGCTTTTTAGAAGTTGAGGGATCAGGGAGAGCTGCTGGTCCTAAATATACGTTTGTTTTAGAAGGAACTATTGGCCGGTTGCATTTGACTTTTTTCACACGGCATAAGTCGCAAGCTGTTCTGCCAGAAAGATTAGGATTGGACATTAAACAAGGTACCTGGTATCGAGCGCAGAGTTCACATGGAGCAACAAGTTCTTTGGAAGACATATTGATAAAGATGAATTTTATAGTTGATTAAAGAAGATGGTGGTTGAAGGTTAAAGATGAATATTGTGTTCAACCACTTATGCAAAGTTTTAAGAATGGGGACATTCTCAATTGGAGGGAGGATGTGGTAGCCTAAAGTTTAGTACGGCACCTAAATAAGTAAATGGAGTTATTAAGGCATGCAAGATTGGCGTTATTATTTTTTATTTTTTATATATAAAGGGTTTTATTTAATTTATTGGAGTTTAAAATATGAAGAAATTGGTCACGAGCGAATGCCTACACAAATACAATTTATTTTACGGAGAAAACTTATTTTTATGGTCTGAAAAATTTATAAGTATCAAGTCAAGTCACTCAAGAACCTTGGGAAATTTTTCCAGAATTTTTACTATTTTTCTTATATTTTTAAATGAATTTTAAAGTTTTATAGAAATATTTACGTTTTCAAAAATTACTTAACTTTGATGAATTTTCACGGGGTAATTAGAGCTGCGCAGACTACGAAAATTAGTTTGATATGTAAAGGGGAAGTAGCTCTATTATGTGTAATTTTTTTAGATTTTTTATCATAGTTTTAAGGTTCTAATTGAGTCCGGAAGTCCGGACGGACTCCGCTTTGACTCCGTTCGGACTCCGTACGGACTCCGTACGGACTCCGTTCCGGCTCCGTACGGACTCCGTACCGGCTCCGTTCCGGCTCCGTACGGACTCCGTACCGGCTCCGGATTGACTCTGGAAGAGCTCTGGAGGGGAAAACTTAGGCACGTGACTAGGAATACTTAAGCGCTTCTCAAACTCGAAATTGAGAGGGGGGACACATCATTCAGCTTAATCATTAACCACCACGGTCTCATTTTTTATTACTCAACAAATTAAATAAGTTATAATACCCTTATAACATTTATTACTTTTACATAACATTTTAGAAATACAATTCAACAATTTAAATCACACTTCATATAGGGTATCTTTAGAAAGGTCTTCATCGCTGGGACTTGATTATTGCTGTCTCATATAAATTTAAATTATTATAAAAACATAAAAGTCAATCTTTTCAGATCTTTCACTGGTACACCTTAATTGTTGTTATCAGTATTTCTTTTATCAACAGCCACTTTCTTTAAATCTCAATAAGCGTTAATTATTTTAGAGTTTCATTATTTTTATCAAACAGATCCAAGTAGACTGGTTAGCTTAGTGATTTAGAATTCCTATTTTGTTATTTTTATTGGAAGGACGGGGTTTTCAGCTAAATCCACATATCTCCTCCGGATTCTGCTTACAGCAAGGCGACTGTAAGAGTTTACCTTACCATAACGTGAAGAAGAACTAGACTTAATTTATTATGATGAGCCTAATTCTGTAATTTCTCCTTTAAAAAGAAGAATTTCTCAAACTAATAAATCCTTGCCCCAAACAGGATGTAGAGATGGAAGAAGTAGAAATCCTAGTGGACAATACTCAGGATCAGAAGCCCATGACAAACCCACCAGAAGAGCTTCCAAAAGGCTTCAGGATAAAAAAGATGCCATTGTCTCAACAGGTAAAGAATCTGTCTACCCACATAAAGGAGTTAAGGACAGACAGCTTGAGACTAAAGGTAAGTGAAGATGCCTTGGAAGAAAAAGTGAGAAGAACAGATGCTTTTCTCCAAGAGAAGAAGAAACCTCTTCCTCCCAGGGATCAACAACAATTGGCTCCCCAATCCCAAGAGATGGTGGAAGTTTCCAAGTGGCAGTGGGACTGGCTCAACACTCAGTGGGACTACTTGGCTCAAAACCAGCATCAGTTACCTCAGGTAGGTCCATCAAGGCCCACCCAGACCAACCCCACTCCTCCCCACCCTTATCAAGGAGGCAAAAGAAGAAGGAAGCCCAATATGGTGATACCCAGCAAACCCTGGTACGTCCCTCTATTGATTCTCAAGTGCCTTTTCTTGTGGCTGACTCTGTTACTTCAGGTAAATCTGGAAGGGAGGATGAAACCTTGAGACCTATAGAGGCTGGGAATAGTAGACAGAGATCTCATGTATCTAATCCATTAATTTTAATTGCTACCTCAATGATTAATCCTGATATGGCTGTGATTGATGAAACTCTTGACCCTGAGTTCTATGAGAGTCTGGAAAGTTACTCAGTTTCCTTATTGAGAAACACTCCAGATGTAGCAAGAATTAATGATGAGCACTTGAGAGATATTACTTCCAAGCAAAATCATATAATGAACAATATGCAATTGACTCAGAGATATAATAGTTTGTTAACTGATCAGGGTTATAAAGCATTAAAAAGTGAAGCACAGAGAGTCTCTGATGAATTGTCTCATTACAAAGCAACCCATGAAAAGAAAGTTGCTTTATGGCAAAATATAAAAAATGATTTGTCTAAACTAAAAGATACTGTATCTGCCTGTTGCCAGGAGGTAGAGATAGATAAGATAAATCTGAAAAGATTGAGTGACCATTTGTCATCTTTTCAACATAAAAATCAATTATCTTTTGCAACTATCAATGAAAGTTTATCTAGTCTTCCAAGAATGAAAACAAGACTAACAATCATTGAAGAAAAATTGAACTCATTGTTAAATGACCAAAAATATTCTGACATTTCTGTGAAGGAACATATAGTGCAGGATGCTCAACTAGTACCTGTGGCTAGTTCATCTAAAATAAAAATAGATCCAGAAATACCTTTTGATAACACTGAGTTTCCATCAAAAACTGATGATGCACCAGGATCTGCAACAGAAGGATTAAACAATGAGATTTCAGCACAATTAGAGAAATTACAGCTGCTTCTTACTCAGAAACAAGCTAGTACCAGGGAGACTCCTTCAAATCAAAAGAATTGGCCAAAACTTGACCAGTACCCAACATTTGATGGTGATTCTTCTTCTGATTGGCAACAATTTATTTGCAGAATTGATAACTTAAAAAATTCTTACAAACTCCCAGATGAGGAAATTGTGTCCAAGTTAATTTCTTTGTTCACTAATGTTGCCCTGATGTGGTATGAATCTGTTCTCCTGGATGGGAATGACTACTCATGGGAGGATTGGAAGAAATTAATTAAAGCACAATTTGGTGGCTCCAAGTTCAGAATGGCTCAACAAAGGCAGTGTGAGGAAACTAGATATAGCTCTTCTACTGATAAACCTATTGAGTTTTTAATGAAACTTGTAAAAATCTTAAGGGCAATGGACCCAAATATGGAGTTTGATTTATGGAAGGACAGGATCCTCTATAAATTACCAATGTCTCTGAGAGACTTGATAGTGGCTAGGACTGAGTTCTCCAAAGAACCCTCTTCTTTCATTAATACTTGCAATGAGATACTTCTAAACAATAAGTATGATGCAAGAAGATTCATTCCTAGGACCCCTTTGGAGAAACCCTCCACTTACCAACAAAAACCTCTGGAAAAGGTTGGTAAACCTTCTGCCCCTGTTGCACCAAAGAAGTATGCAACAAACACTTGCTTCAAGTGCAACAAGCCTTGGCAGAAAGGCCATGGTTGTGACAAGAAGATAAATCTTGTAGAACAAACAGAGGAGCATGCTGATGACACAGTGGCACTGGATGATACATCAAGTGATTGTGCCAGCAATATTTCATATGAATCTCAACAAGAAATCTTGATGCTTGAAGAAGATATTCATTATTTAAATACTATTGACATTGATAATAATGATCTATCTACAGTTGAGGATTCTGAGATCATAAAGAACATTGAGGATAACTCAATTGTTATTGCCCCTCTTAAGGCACCAGTCTTGATCAATGGAACCAGCATTGAAGTTGTTCTGGATTCTGGAGCTGGAGGAAGTGTAGTATCTGAAAGAGCACTTGCTTCAGTAGATCAAGACTATAAATCTAAACTGATGCCTATCATTTCTGAAAATTGGAGAGGGTATGGCTCTGTTTTGTCCCCCATTGGTAAATACAAAGCCACAGTGTTTTTTAAATATAACCATGGTTTTGTAAGAGCTATTTGTGATTTTGTTGTCGTGAAAAATGATAACTTGAGCAATTGGTTTATTGTAGGGAATGATATTTTAACCAAGTATGGCATAAAATTGGATCCTTCAAACCAATGTTTCACAATGGGGATGAATGGGAAGAGAAAATTTAAAATTTACTCCCCTAAAAGATTATTAAAATCAGAATGGAACACATGTAATTCTGTGGTTCAATATAAAGGAAGATCTACAAAGGAAATGCATGCCCTTATGTCTGAAATTGACAATGCTTCTTTTGGAGAACAAATTTCTGGTGAGGATAAAGATTCCATCATTAACTTGATAAAATCTTTTCCTATGGCCTTTGCTCATGGGTCACATGAACTGGGATTAGTTAAAGAGGAAATGAAACTTTCATTATCTTGCCCATTAACTGATATACCACCTATTTTAAAGAAGAAGCCTTATCCTGCTTCTCCCACAAAGAGAAAAGATATTGAAGACAATATCTCTACCCTTTTAAAAATCAATATTATTGAAAAAGTAGTTGAAACACCTAAATATTGTGTTATCTCACCTGTACTAATTTCTTATGAGAAAGATAAAGCCAGGTTATGTGGTGATTATAGAGCACTAAAAACTTATACTGTTGATGATATCTATCCTTTATCTAGAATCAGCTCTATACATGCTACTTTACAGGGTGCTAAATATATCAGCTGTTTGGATAGTATTAAGGGATATCACCAGGTAACGGTGGAGAAAAATTCTCAGAACTTTCTGATGATTGCCACTCATATGGGTATTTATAAGTATATTAGGATGCCATTTGTCCCTAAAAATTCCCCTTCAGTTTTCCAAAAAGTAATGGATAACACATTCCATCAAGAGATAATTGAAGGATGGCTGATGGTTTATATTGATGATATCATTATATTCTCAAAAACATTTGAGGACCATCTTAAACACCTATGTAAAGTATTCCAGAAAATGGATGAAATAAATATGACACTTGCTTTGAAGAAATTTAAATTTGGTTTCCATTCTTTAAAAGTTCTTGGTCATGTTGTTTCAGGCTTACAGATATGTTTTGACCAGAACAAAGTGGCAGCCATACAACAGGTGAAAGCTCCTACAACAGTGAGAGAGCTCCAAAGTTTTTTGGGAATGTGTGGATACTTTAGACAGTATATTAAAAATTACCAAGTCATAGCTTTACCCCTTGCCCAATTAACTAGAAAGGATGTTGCTTTTGTCTGGAATAGTGAAAGACAAAGAGCCTTTGACACTATGAAACACTGTTTGATGTCAGCACCAATTCTTGCTTTACCTGACTTTAATCAACCATTTGTTTTGTACACTTATGCCAGTTTCATTGGTCTTGGTGCTGCCCTCCATCAAAAACAAGTGATAAATGATAAAGTTTCAGAAGTAGTAATTTGTTATATTTCAAGAGCCTTGAGAAATAGTGAATTGAAATATGGTGCTACCCAATTAGAGTGTTTAGCTGTAGTATGGGCTCTAGAAAAGCTTCATTATTACCTAGATGACCAGAAATTTGAACTTCTCACTGACTGCAGTGCAGTTAAATCCCTCTTAAACTTGAAAACACCTAACAGACATATGTTTAGATGGAAGCTGGCTGTTCAAGAGTACAGAGGGAGAATGAAAATTATTCACAGGGCTGGTATTGGTCACTCAAATGTGGATATGTTACCAAGGTTACCTTTACCAAATGATGACTCTAATCCTGCTTATGATCGTGAGGATGAAATTATTCATATCCATGGGATATATGTGGTTGATATGGAGGAAGAGCTATTACAGCTTATTCTGGAATCATATGATAAGGACACTGACTTGAAAAAGTTATGCACCATATTTAATGATCCAAAGAATGCTTCAATACAAGCATTAATTAAAACCCTTCCACCAAAGTACCAAAAAGCTTTGGAAAAAGGTAAATTTTCAATTGATGAAGGATATCTATATTATAGAAGAAAGTTGAGAAATGTTATTGTTATTCCTCCTTCTATGAAAGAAATCATCTTGAAAATTTGTCATGATGACATATTAGCTGGACATTTTGATCTTGACAAAACAATGATCAGAATTAAGAAAACTGCTTGGTGGGCTAATATGTCTGAAGACACAAAATTATATGTTGAATCTTGTGATTCTTGCCAAAAATCAAAAAGATTAACTGGTAAAAGAGCAGGATTAATGCAACATATTGAACCTCCAGATGCTCCATGGCAAATAATAAACATGGATTTTGTAATAGGATTACCTATTGCTGGTAAAGACAGTTATAACTCTTGTTGGGTTATTGTGGACACATTCACAAAAATGTGTAAATTTATCCCTACCCACAAGGATGTTTCCACTAAAGAATTAGCTTTCTTATGGTGGTCTCATATGTTTAATACTGTTGGTTTTCCTAAAGCCATAATCTCTGACAGAGACCCAAAATTTACTTCTGAATTTTGGATGTCTCTGATGGATGTTTGTGGTTGTGATCTGAAACTTTCTACTGCCCATCACCCTCAGACTGATGGTTTAGCTGAAAGAATGATTCAGATTTTGGAGGACATGATAAGAAGATATTGTGCCTTTTGCCTTGAGTATAAAGATAATGACAGATTCACTCATGATTGGGTTACCTTACTTCCTGGGTTAGAATTTGCTTATAATAGCACTGTTCATTCTGTTACTCAAAGAAAGCCTTTTGAGCTCTGGATTGGATATGTTCCTAATACTCCTGCCCAAATTCTCAATAACAAAATACCTAAATTGGATATACATCCTGGTGTAAAATCTTTTCTTCAAATGCAACAACTATGTAGAAATCATGCTCAAAAATGTATTGAAAAATCATTTGAATATGAGAAGAAAAGATGGGACAAATCCCATAAAGAATACACTTTTAAAAAGGGTGATGAAGTGTTGATTTCTACAGTCCACTTCAACTTACAAGATAATAACAAATTGAAAGATCCATTTGTTGGTCCATTTGTTGTCAGAAGAATGATTGGAGATAATGCAGTTGAAGTCACCACACAATATGGGGGGCAGACTTGCTAGCGAGTCCGCAACCTTGGACCCAAACTCACCACAGGTTGAACACACATTGAGCTATTGATAAAGGAACCATACAATCAGGGATGAACACCACTCAGCAGAACAGTTTTAGGTGGGTGTTCAAGTAGAGTTCAGTATGGGTTCAGTATGAGTTCAGTCTGAGTTCCATCTGAGTTCCATCTGAGTTCAGGTTGAGGACTTGCTAGCAAGTCCACCCCCTATATTGCGTAGTGAGTTATTCTGTATTCCCCATATGACAGAAAACATCCTGCTTTTCCAATATCTCTGTTGAAACCTTACACATCCAATAGTGATTTATTCCCAAAAAAGAGGGGTAGACCAAAGAAAACCCCAAATGAAATCACTGAAACAGCAGAAATTGAAAAAATTCTAAATGACAGAATAGTCACTGCTGAAAAAGGTATAGAATACTTATTGAGATTCAAGAATAAATCATCTGAATATGATTCTTGGATACCTGGGAAGGAGATATCTAATCTTCCCACTCTACTAAAAAAGTATAAAAAGAAAAAATCATAGCATTTTTTTTATTGTTTTTTTAATAGTAAGGGAGTGTCAGCCAGGCTACTAGACTTACTCAGTGAAATAATTAATTATTTACTGGATGAAGCCGCACCTTATCATTTTAATTATTATTTAGTTATAATTTAGTTAAATTAAAATTAGTTATAATAAATTAACTAATTACAGAATGATAAAATTAAAAAATTAAATAAATAATTAAAATTAAAAATATAAAATTGTCCCTTATAATTTTCTCTAACACCGTGCTCATTTGACAGGTCGGAAAAAATAAAATTTTATATTAAAAAATAGATATTAAGATAAAATAAGATTTTAATATTTAAATAATATTAAATATATACAAATAATTCAAATTTCTTATTTAGAATTGACTTCTACAGTAAATATTAAATAAATTGATGTATTTCTGACATACTCTGTAAATACATCTTTTTGACGCCTTCTTTTTAGAATAACTTTATTATTTGAAATACTCCTTCTGGAATGTTCTTCTCTTTCTCTCTCTCTCTCTCTCTCATACTACTGTTTTTAGAATTTGTTTGCCGTGCTTTGTCTCTCCTTTGCCTATAAAAGGCCTCTCTTTTTGTTGTCTTTTGGATCATCCTTTTTACCAACTTACTTATTACTACAACTACAATATAATACTTATTTCTTATATCTTATATCTTTAGTATTTACAAGGACGTAATTCTAATCTATAATTTATATAAATATTTTAAATCTACCTCTTATCATTGAGTAAAACATAATCTTTGATTGAGAAATACGTACTAAATTATTTAGAGTCCAAGTAATCCTTAAAATCTTCATATAAACTCCGTACCAAAGCTTCTAGACCAAAAGTGAACCTTGACAGTAGTCTACTTACCATGGGATAGATGCCAGTCCTGATTTTTGGCGCTTTTTTCCTTTGTAGGGGTGAACTGAGGAAGTCTGATGAGGTGGTGAATCCTTGTTGCAGCTGTGGCTGGTCCATTGTCGATGGAACCAGTCCCACTTCCATTTTTCTACCAGGATTTTCTCCTGGGAGTGAGTTGACCCGCCTGGGGTAGGGGGTTTCTGACTTGGTTTACTTGGCTGGCCTCCCTTTAGCTCTTCCAGTGCCTGATTCATTTGCTGAAACCCTACCTTGCAATTTTTCAGTAATTGCTCTACCTCTTTGAACATGAGTGACTTGGATTCTTCCAACTTCAGAACCTGTTTGTCCAAGTGGGATAGTTGATCGTGAAGAGGAGGAGACGTCTTTTTTATTGTTATCTTTTTTAAAAGGGCGTATTTTTCCTCTATACTCATGTTCCCTGCCTGGGGGTATTTCTGACCCTCCATGGTTATGTCCTGGATAGTTTTTGTTAGCTTTAGACCTGGTATTATTAGCAGCCTTTTCACTTACACTGTCCTGAGGAGCACTCATATTGTTAAGAATTACAATATATCACGTCTACTGAAAGGAAAAACTCAATGGAATTAGTAGACAAAAGTTATTAGCGATGTTATTACTAATAAAAAAGCAATGGAGCTTACCCTGAATTTATATCTTTATTTATTTAATTAAAATATAAGAAAAATTCGAAAAAATCTGTTAAAAATAAAATAATAAGTTTAACTAGAGCTTTATAAGGGTGAATTGTTAGCCTACTAAGCTTTAACCAAATACCAATTTAATTGGGTGTTATATTAATGTCCAAATACCAAGTGAATTTGGGTTTATATTGGGTACAGTTACTACTGAAAATACCTAATTTTTATGATAAAAAATTAGTACAATTATTATAAGGATTCTTTTCCGCAATAACTGAGTTATGATGACCCACTAATATGCAGCAGACCCAAATATTTGGTTGTTTTTGAGCTATACTAAGTAAAAATCATGTCCTAAGGCTTATACTAAAAAATCCACAATAATCAAGGAAAGACCCCCAATTGTCAGTGTATCTAGTATTTAAGTATGATATAATAGTATTTATTTATGGTCCTACTACTCATTGATAAATGATTTAGTGATTAAACCTCAGGGGAAGAATAATAAAATAGTTATACTCAAATAAAACTCACAATACTTTGATTTAAATGCGTGCTAGTGGTGGAAAATAGATGAATAAAATATAGTTATAGCTTATATAATGATAATATCAATTTATAATGGCTTTATAATATATTTCTGAATGCTAATAATTGTATTGTAGTGTTTGTTTGAAATGTAGTAAGTGAATGATGATAAATAACCGTCAAAATCCCTCCTTACTTATACCCGAATCCCCTGGAGTGCACAGACCTTCAATTCAGATGATGTCACTGCTATCCCCGGAAATTACAGCACTGTGAGGGCCCACCACCTCACCATGGCGTCCATTTAAAGAAGATTCAACACCCAGACCTCCAGTAAGGACCCTCCATCACAATTAATGATAACACAGACCTATACCATAAATAGAAAATCCAGATAAAAGCAGATACCATAAAGAAACAGGTAAAATAAGTAATCCAAAAGAGATTTAATGAAACCCAAAGCATATAAAGTAAACAAATGAAGTTTCCAAGCCCCAATAACATCCCCAAGCATCCACATTAACCCAAAAATGACCTCCCAACCCATAAATCGGTGAATATCCATCTAAGGAAGCAGATTAAGTTGTCCAAACTGAGTGTATGCGCCTGATATAGATGTCTATGCTTCTTTAGGCGTTGTGAAAACACTGATTTTGTCCATATGACCTAAAATAAGCAGAAAAACAAAGGTTATAGGCTAATAAGAGGCTAAAACCCACTTATAGACCTAAATATACATAACATACTGCATATTTCACTGAATATGAGCTTTATGTATACATTTAAGCTTATGTATGTCCATAGTTACTTAATATCACTCAGGATAAGTATATTATGACTCCATTAACACCTAAATAAGTATTACTAGGCTATGGATAAGCTATTTAAACTAATATAGGTTATATAATAGTGTAATAATTATATATATATGTATAATAATCATATATATAATTGTTTTAACCTTATTTTTAAGATATAAGCTTAATGTACTTTAGGTTATCTTATTTTAAGCATAAGAAATACTCAATCCTAGGGATATCTAGGCTGAAAAAACCCATGGGTAATTAAATATTTTCCCACCATAAAATCCCAAAACATTAAATTAATATAATAAGTAACTAAGTGAATATAAAAAATAAGAACTGTGAGAAAAAAAATCCTAAACAGGTATTACAGTAAGATTTAAAAGGTTTAATTAAAACAAATAAATTTATTTGTATGCCAAAATTTATGTAATCAATTTAACCCAGTATAAAGAAAAAATTAATTAATTATTGTAACTATTTAGTTAACTTAATAACTAGTTTAATTGAAACAAATAATTAATTTAATGATATTACTAATTTTAAGAGAGAATTTGAATACCATTTTATTAAATAAGTGTTTTAAATTATTTAATAATTTTTATGAAACAGTTAAGGGTCAAAAAAGCACCCAATATTTATGGATAATAATATATGAAAGTTGTATTTAATATATATAATTTTATTAATTAAATTTTACTTACAGTATAAGTTAAATTTATTGTTACACTTATAATATATTTTTATAAATAAATGATTATTAATTTATTTGTTGACTTAAATGAGTATTTTCCACTATCAAGTCAGCTGAAAGATTATAATAACTGTTGTTGGGATCCACTTTGATTTCTGTATCTATATTTATTTCCTGCAGGTCCAATATATTAAGAAGCAGAATATAAAGCATTGAATACCTAGAGTAACTTACTGATTGTTCATCATAATTATTAATTTTCAGCTTCTTAGTGGCAGTCATGTTACCAATATTTGCAGACATTGTGCATGAAAATGTAAATAAAGAAAATTTTAATCACTTTTATTTCAAAAAATTTATTTTTATTTATTTTTTTATTTAAAAAATCAATAAATATAAAATAAAATAAAATCTAAAAAACTTTAATTTTTTTTAAAAAAATAAGCCAAAATATTATCTAACGGACTTAATTATTTCCAATAATAATAATAATAATAATAATAGCAAGTATTAATGACAAAATTAAAACAATAATTCATCAGAAATAAATGATATGTCAAAATTAGAATTTTTAATATACCCACAGTCATTTATATTTCAAAATAATTGTATGATTATTATAATATTGGACAAAAATTCTCAATAATATATATATCAAAATTTTTATTTAATTAGTATGACAATAAATTAATATGTCAAAAATAAAAATACAAAATACACACAAATTATTTCTATTTCAAAATAATTGCATGATTATTTATAATATTGGACATAAGATGAACAATATTTATATTGAAATTTTAATTATTTTATTACAACTATAAATTAATATGTCAAAATAAAATTTTCAATATACATAAAATTTTTCTGAAAAAAATAATTGTATGATTAATTATAGTATTGGACTAAATGTCAAAAATATTAATATTCAATTTTATTTTATCTCATTATTTATTTATGATTATTATTTATATCTATTAAAACAACAATCAACAATAAAAATTTATTTTTGGGATGAATACACTAAGTATTGTTATTGTCACCCAAATAAATAATACCAAATTTATGGCAATAATTGGGACTAAGTACAAAGTACTATTATTGTAAACCAATTATTTTAAATATTAATAAAAATATTGAATTAAAAACTCATCAATAATTTAATAATATTTTAAGGTAATTATTCAATATACAAACAATATCATTATATTTCAAAATAGTTGTGTGATTAATTCTAATATTGGACAAAAATTGAAAACAATATTTATATTGAAAAATTTAATTATTATATTAGGGGGTATAAATGTTCAGGGATCCGCAATTAGGGATCAGGAATTTTTTTTCCTGGTATCAGACATTATTAATTGCGGAAGATTCTTATCCACTAGCCCCGGGGCTAGTGGATAAGGAATCCACAATAATGCATTATCCTGCCTCTTATACCCCAATTTTCATTCCTAATTCCTGATCCCAAACTCATCACATCCATGATTGATTTGTCAGCAATTCACATGACATATAATTGCAGATGTTATGAATGAAAGTAGGCCAAGATGTGGTTATGACAGAAAGTTGGATAAGAGGTGAATATTGACACGTAAAATGTCTAATAACTCAATTATTAGCAAAAATAATTGTGGAAGATAATTGGGGTATAAGGATTTTTATCTGCAATTAATTTAATTGCAGATCCCTGAACATTAATACCCTCTATTATGTCCATAAATTAATATGTCAAAAATAAAATTTATCTAGGACTTATAGAGTTTCTCTATCATGGTCAACTAGGAAAAAAATATGATTTAGGAAGACCAACTTAAACTCAGTGATTCATCAATTAAGCCAAAAACACTTTTATTGCAATAAAAATTTAATATAGACTTTTTAAGTGAAAAGGCAAACATACTATAGTGATCAAAATATCACTCTAAAATATATATCAATTAAAAATATATAAGTCATTATGTAAGAACCCCAGTTCAATTCACAGTCGTAGCAAAATTTCAACATGCACACAAGGGTGGTCCATGCGTTAATGGTTTGTCCAATCCTCAAGAAGTTGTTGTTGTTGTTTGGAAAGGCCCTCAATTGTTGGCCGGTCATCTAAAAGAAGGAGAAAAAAAATAAGAAGAAGAAGAATAAGAAGGAAAATAAGGAAAGAAATGGTAACAACAATGACTTAACAATAATTGAACTTAGAAAGTTAAAAAACTTATAATGAGTTATCAAGGGGATGATATATGGTAAGTCTTTTATTCTCTCTACTTAAGTAACAAATGCTAATATTAAATAATCTTAAAGCATCCTTTATAGATATATTTTCTACTAGATTTCAGAGGCAAAAAAGTGCCATAAGTAAAACTAATGTAAGTATAACATTTTATATTAATAATAATATTAATGATAATAAAAAAAGTAAGTAATTAGTGGTGAGGCTACAGGGGGTTACCTAAGGCCTTTATATAGGCGAGGGGCCCTCTTAAGTGCCACATTAATGTATATACAAAGTAAGATAAAATAAAAATAATATGTAACCAATTTTGAGTAAGTGTTAGGGGAAACCCATGAGACAATTAACTAAGACTTATGAGTAAGAGCCTAAAATCCACTAATTTAATACCAAACAGTTACAATAAAATTAGGGAGTAATTAAATAATTTTGAGACACATAAAAACAACTAATTTAATTTAAAACATGTCTGATAACCCTTTATTTAAAAACCTATTTTAAGTTAAACATAAAAATGAACTATTTAAACACATAAAAATAGTGTAATTAGTTAATTTAGTATAAAAGATGATTTATTAATTATTTTAATTACTTTTATTAGTTTAATAATTATTTTAACTTAAAAAAAGTACTTATTCTAACAAAATTACTAATTTTTAGAATAAAATATTTAAAATTTATTTAATAAAATGTTTTAACTTGTTTAATACTTTGATGAACTAATTATGAGTCAAAAAAAAGCACCCAATATTTTTTTAATAAGATACCAAAGGTTTTTTTTAATATATAAATTTAATTAATTAATTTAATTAAATTATAAGTCAATTTTACACTTATAATTAATTAATTATTAATTTATAGTTATTAGGGGGTATCAATGTTCAGGGATCCGTAATTAGGGATCAGGAATTTATTTTCCCGGATCCGACATTATTAATTGTGGAAGATTCTTATCCACTAGCCCCAGGGCTAGTGGATAAGAAATGCACAATAATACATTATCCCACCTCTTATACCCCAATTTTCATTCCTAATTCCTGATCCCAAACTCATCTCATCCATGATAGATTTGCAAGAAAGTCACATGACTTATAATTCCTGATGCCATCCTTAAGTCTTTCCTCACTCTATGCTACTTAATTTTGGTGGCAAACACTTAACCTTTTTTTCTATCTACACACCCTCATTTATTTTTTACATTCATGGTTTATTCCTTTTTTGTAAATATTTCCTTTGTAAATTAACATAAGTTTCTGATCCTATCCTTCCCTCGTGTTCCCACCAATTCCACTACACCTTAAATCTTCCTTTCTCCCTTCCCTTCTACCTTCACTAGAAACCCCACTCCTCAAACTTACCTTTCTCTCCATCTCTTCATCTCCACTAGACACCCCAGCACACCCTTTCAACTATAATTTATGCTCCAACTTTCAAATCCACCTCGCTTGCCTCCCATTTAACTGCAATAGAAACCCCACTCCTCAAACTTACCTCGCTCTCCATCCCTTCATCTCCACTAGACACCCCAGCACACCCTTTCAACTTTAATTGATGCCTCACCTTTCAAATCCACCTGGCTTTACTCCCATTTGCCTCCAATAGAAACCCCAACACACCTTTTTAACCAAACTTGATGCCCCAAGCATCAAATCCACCTCTCTCCCTTCCTCTTCACCTCCAATCAACACCTCATCACCAAAAAATTAGCTCGCCACCCTCTTATGTGCTTCTTAAGTACCTTGAACATATATTTAATTTGTTTACATTAATCAAGATTTATAAATAAAGTTAATATTAATACAAACTATCACATTAACCTTTACTTATAGACATAATTATAGAGAAAAAATATATATTTCAAAAATTTTGAATGCAACAGGACTGTAATTTTTGTATTCAGGAAACTTACAAAAGATTCAGGTCAATAATTTTCTAATATTTCTTGGGAAAAAATTTACTTTTTTACTTATTTCTGGCATGAATGATAACTCTTGGCCCTTTTGACATTTTTTTGTGGATGATATATACTGGTGTGGCATCTTTTATTTTGGATGCATCACCCAAAAAAGCCTAAAAACCCCTAATTAGGGCCGGAAAAGTGCTGATACAGACAAAAAAATTATTAAATAATTTTTGGCAAAAAGGCCAAACATTTATGGTTTTGCCAAATATATAATTGTACAAATTAAAGTGACTTTTTGTCAGACTTTTATTTACATTTTGGAGATACTTAATGGTGTGAAATATAATAATTTTTTTATTCATTGGTTAATAATTTATTTATTTATTAGCTATTTTCTTCAAATAATGTTCATTTTTATTATATTGGGCTATTAAATCATATATCTTGTCCCATAGACTACTTCAGTTATTGCAAAACAGTTGTCTGTATCATAAACTTATTTTAATATATTTTTATTACTTTTCTTTATTCATCTCTATAAATTTAATATTACATACTTTAAGATTATCATTTTTTGTGGAGATGAAGTGAAGAAGAGAATATTGGATGTAAAGGTGGAGAGTTTTTGGTTGGAGGCTATGGAGAGGGTGGCAAGTTAATTTTTGCATTATGAGGAAGGGAGCAAGATGGATTTGATTCTTGGGGCATCAAGTTTGGTTAAAAAGGTGTGTTGTGGTTTCTATTGGAGGCAAGTGGGAGGCAAGCGAGGTGGATTTGAGGGGCCAGGCATCAATAAAAGTTTAAAGGGTGTGTTGGGGTGTCTAGTGGAGATGAATGGATGGAGAGTGTGGTAAGTTTTAGGAGTGGGGTGTCTATTGGAGGCAAATGGGAGTAAAGCAAGGTAGATTTAAGGGGTGGGGCATCAATTAAAGTTTAAAGGGTGTTCTGGGGTGTCTAGTGGAGATGAAGAGATGGAGAGCAAGGTAAGTTTGAGTAGCGGGGTTTCTATTGGAGGAACATGGGAGGCAAGCAAGGTGGATTCGCAGGGTGGGGAATCAAGTAGAGGTGAAGCAGTGAGGTGGAGTCTCTTTTAGAGGAGGAAAAAATAAAAATAATACAGCAGTATCCTGTTTAGAAGCAGTAGCTCTTCACATAAAATAGAAAATCTATTTAACATCTACTTCCCATAAGATAGGTCTAACACTGCCTCTCGAGTCTGGAGGTTGAGGAAGATCATACCATTTCTGTTCAAAATATGCTATGAAATCATACAATGCTAAATGTTTTGATTCATAGATCAAAAATATGTTCTTTCTTACCACATAGGGGAGGTTCTGGCCCAAAATTAAATATGTTGGTGAGAGAGATTTTCTATGGTAAAGAGGATTGGACATTTCAATGAAGAATTTTTCAGGGTAGATGACAGGATTTGATGAGAGTAGGAGTGCGCAGTAAGGTGGGAAGGCTGGGATATCCAGAAAGTTGTCCAAGATGTGGTTATGAAATATTGAGGATAAAAATGTCAGATAAGAGGTGAACATTGACACGTAAAGTGTCTAATAACCCAATTATTAGCAAAAATAATTGCAGAAGATAATTGGGGTATGCAGATTATTTTCCGCAATTAATTTAATTGCGGATCCCTGAACATTGATACCCCCTATCAAATACATAAAAATGTGCCATAATTTATAGAATATAAAATATTTGATGCTTAATTTAAATGTATAAATAATTTATATAACTGTCAAAGGGTCTTTCAAGTCTAGAAGGTTTTTCAGGGAGGTTTAAGGGTGGCAACAATGGGTTTTAGAGGATTCAAACTTGGGTACGTATTTTCTTATCTTTAAAGATTATTTACTCAATAATAGGGGGTGTCAGTTCTGGCAAATCCGCACTTACAAATCCGCACTTAAATTTGACCAAATCCGCACTTAAATAAGTGTGGATTTCCAAAACACACTAGCCCCAATACTGGTGGATTTCAAAATGAAATAAGTCACTTATTTCACTCAAATCCGCACTTTCTCAACCAAAAGTGCTGATTTCACCATCAAGTCCCATTTCACTGATTTGTCAGCATCATCCCATTCATACGCAGCACTCCGCAGAATAACACTTCATAACTCAAAACATCGTACATCACTTACATCTTCATATCATATCATATAAGAGTCATGCCTTCCTCACTTTCAAATCGTGATAAATTACATAAAGCAATGACTTTCATGGCGCTTGAACTGCTCTTGGACTCTGATTCCGATTCCGATCTAGAAGAAGATTTTGTCGTTTTATCAAAAATGGCCAGGAAACGTTACCTTCTTCCCAGAAAGCCTCAAGTACTTCATACCCCCAAGTACACCATCCAAACACTTCTTAACCTATCTACACCCAGTTTTAGACAGCTGTTCAGGACTTCTCAGGAATGTTTCCTTAAATTGCTTGAGCTTATTCAGGATCATCCCATATTTCACAATAATTCTCAAAAAGAACAACGACATCCTTCAATTCAATTGGCCATCACACTATGTCGTTTGGGTTCAAATGGTAATGGAGCCGCTTTGAAACGTTTAGAAAATGTCTTTGATTTAGGGTATGGTTCAGTTAACACTTATACCAAACAATGTATCACTGCCATCAACTCCTTGGAATCTCAACTTCTCACCTGGCCAATAAAAGAAGAGCGACTTGAATCATCTCAGGTTATGCAAGCAGAGGGCTTCCCAGGATGTATTGGTTTTGTTGATGGTACTACTATTCCTTTGAGCCAGAAACCTGCTCAAGGTGGAAACAATTACTTTGACCGTAAAAAGAGGTAGATTATTTTTAACTCCTTTCATCCTCCTTGAAACTAACACAAACAAATATATCTTCTTTATAGATATTCAATTAATGTTCAGCTTATATGTGACGTAAACAAAAAATTTATATCATTCTTCGCTGGCTATCCTGGCTCATGTCATGACTCCTACGTCTTCCAAAGAATGCATATTTCAAATGAACCTGAAAAATTCTTTGATGAAAATCAGTATCTTCTTGCAGATTCTGCTTATGTGAATGGAAAGTATGTACTTCCTGCTTTTCGGGGAGCAGCTTCAGAAGACAGTCAAAATGCCAAATTCAACAATCATTTGGCAAAGTCAAGAGTCCGTATTGAACATTCTATTGGAATCTTGAAAGGCCGTTTTTCTAGTTTAAGGGAATTAAGAAGTCCTCTTAGAAATAAATCTGAAATGGAGGCGGTGATCAACCGGATTCTGTGTTGCACTATACTTCATAACCTACTTGCTGACCTCAAAGATCAATGGTTAGAGCTGTATGAAGATGAACAAGTTGATTCACCTCCGACTATATCCAACACTTCTATTTCTCAATCAACTAGTATAAGGGCGAAAATCCTTCCAATAACACTCCAACATTTCTCAACGCAATTTTAATTTTTTTCTCTTTCTCTTCAAATTATCAATTTGCATGTATTATTCACTGAGAATGGTAAATTTTTTTGCATATTTTTTTGGTTTTTGAATTTGCTGTTAAAGTCTTATTTTTTTTTCTCTCTGTGTTTTCTTTCATCAACTCAACATGAAATCGCATATTTTCAGCAAACGCATATTTTTTCAGTCACACAAAGGTTGGGAAAGAGTTGGAAGGGAAGATTAAGGGTTCCGAGGCATTTTAAATGAAGAAAAGGGTCTGGGAGAGGTTGAGAGGGGTGAAATGGGGATCAAAAGAGGATGGCATACAATGGGGCTGTGAGGATAGCGAAAGGCATGGGGAGGGAAGACAAGCATGTGTTGATAGAATTGAAAGGGATGGAGATTGGTGCAAACAAAGTGTGAAAATAGGAGGATGAACTCTGTTCTTCAGGCGAAGAACAGAGTTCACTTCCATAAAATATTAGCTGAAACATAGTTTTCAATTCTGTAAAAACAGTTGTAAGTAATAGAAAAAGTCACTGATTTTTTTTATATGTAATCCTTGCTTTACGAGGAGACTTTTGTGACGAAGCAGATTTTTGAGTTACCCTTTGAGATTTGGAATGTCTGGGAGGCATTATGAAACTGGCACATAACAAGAAAAAAGATTAAAAAGTAGAAGAAATAAGTAAAAAAGAATGTAAACATGCCTGGTCAAAATATTGAAAATGTTGGAGATTGGTGCAAACAGAATGTGAAAATAGGAGGATGAACTCTGTTCTTCGGGTGAAGAACAGAGTTCACTTCCATAAAATATTAGCTGAAACATAGTTTTCAATTCTGTAAAAACAGTTGTAAGTAATAGAAAAAGTCACTGATTTTTTTTCTATGTAATCCTTGCTTTACGAGGAGACTTTTGTGACGAAGCAGATTTTTGAGTTACCTTTTGAGATTTGGAATGTCTGGGAGGCATTATGAAACTGGCACATAACAAGAAAAAAGATTAAAAAGTAGAAGAAATAAGTAAAAAAGAATGTAAACATGCCTGGTCAAAATATTGAAAATGTCAGGAAGGGGTGTGTGCCGAGGATTGATGGGTAGGTAGCGAGGAAGGTCAGTGTGTCACATGTGACAGGGATGGGGTAAGAAAGGAAGGGATGTTTTGTGGCCAAAATGTGGTTGTGAAAAAAAACGGGAAAAAAGTGCTGATTTGAGGTCATAACTGACACCCTTTTTTGAAATAAGTGACTTTTTTGCAAAATTTAAGTGCTGATTTGTAAGTGCTGATTTGGTTTGAAATCCGCACTTAATTTAAGTGCGGATTTGCCAGAACTGACACCCCCTAATAAGAGTTAAAAGGTGGATTAATATTATATTTAAGGGTTTAGAATCACAGTTTAATGTAAATACTAAAAAAATAATAGATAATAATAAATAGATTGTAAGTAGTTGTAATAAAGTGAGTAAGTAAGGAATGATTTGAAAGGTACAAAAAGTTAGGGCCTTTTATAGGCAAAAATGAGGGAAATAAAGACACGGAATTTACACCATCTATTACAGGAATGTGAGAAAGAAGCTGACTAAGTAGGAGTATATATATGACATAAAATAAAAGATAAATTAATTGGTACGTCAACAAGGCATCATTTTATTGGTAATAAAGTATGAGTTCCCTTGGACTGTCTTAATTAATACAACACATTTGAGTTAATCATATTGATGTCACAGAAATCCAAATCTCTCAATTAAGTAATATAATATTTTTAAGGTTTTTTATTATATTTTATTATTAATCTTTATTCCCAATCAACTTCATTATTGAGCAAGGTGTTAGGGAGTAAAAATGTATGGGAAATTTACATAAATTAATTATTTACACTACTTAATATACTTAGCTAGTTAGTTGTAAGTAATACATAAGTAAAACATTAAATAATTAATTATTAGTAAGAATTTTAAAAAGTTGTGGCTTCATCTCAGTAAAATAATTAATTATTTTACCAGGTAAGTCTAGTAGCCTGGCTAACAATAACAATAAAATTAATATAACACTTATTTTACTTTTATTTAATAAGATACTTTTATAATTTTTTTATCTAATAAAATATAAATTTATATACATAATATGCATAATTTTACTCCCTCTTTCAGGTCCAATAAATTAACATAACATTTACTGGGCTCCTGGTACAGACTGGCTGACATCAGTTGTCCATTTATTGATCAATCAACCTATACTAAAGGATTTATTTTAAATTTCATGTAAGAATATCTTTTTTTCACTATTTCATTTTTAAACTTTTTTTTATTCTCAATATTTATATATTAAATAATTAAATAAAATAAAATATCATAGTACCCACATGTGTATGGGATCAATTTTTTTCTGCAGATCAATGATTTATTGTATTGGCCTCCTGTAATTCTATTAATGGTAGAAGCATAGTTGATTCTTGTTTAAAGAGGTTATAAATTTCAACATTATAAATTATGGATATCTGGAGGTTTGATATATTATATATATATGGAGAAAAATTAAATAAAGCATCAACACATACTTATGTATTATTTCTGTATTTATCATAATAATTAGGAAATGTATTTAAGCTTCACATTTAATTGTTTATGTTTAGGGTATAGTTGAATCTTTTGTGCCAAATGAATAGGCCAGAATACAATACTTGTAAGCAATATAATGAATCATCAATTCCAAATATTTGATTAATATTTTATATGCAGCTTATACTCATGTTTGCTACATGCATATTGGATATGATTTTATATTTGATATTAAGAATATAATGATTATTTTTGGAGGCTTTATTTTTAACCATTTCATTCTTTTTCACTTTTTATTTATATATTTTTGAATTAAATTAATTTCTTTTCCACTACACTAAAAGATACAGGCTTGACAAAGTTTTTTATAAAGAAAAATCACCACCAAGAACCACACAATATTTGGGGGGGACTTGCTAGCAAGTCCTCAACTTGAACTTAGATGTAACACAGATGGAACTCAGACCAAACCTATAATGAACTGATAATGAACTTTACTTTGAAATCATATTGAGCTCTTAACCAAGGATGAATGATACTGTGCTGAAATAATATTGAGAGTTTAATGAAAAATTAATAGAAATACAAAGTTGGGGAGCTTAAGGATCCAACAAATCTACAGTATTTTTTAATAAAACACAATTTAATGCTGATTTTGAATCTCACTTTATCAGTAAAAAGACTGAAAATAATATTACTTATTTCAAAATTATTACTTCTAAGCTTCCTAATGAGTTAAATAATTTTTCTGAAAAAATATAAAATTATATATGTTGCTCCTTTTGTTGAAAACTCCTTTTAACCCAGAAATTGAAGCTTTGATTTTAAATTTTTACCCATATGACCTGATTATTTATTTCATGTATTTTTATATTTTTTTATTCAATATAAATATTTTCAATTCAGTTGAATTATCCAAAAAAAATATTGAACCATCAAATCTCTTATATTTTTACTTCTAGAATACCATTAAACAACATATAGCTAAAAAAAAATTATCAATGTGTTTTCTCAATCTCTGACTAAATGAAGTACTCTAATAAATTCGTTACACTCAACACTAGTATTTGAGAAAGTATTTGATTATATTTCTGTAAAAAAGTATATCTCTTATATTAGTAGACATTAATTCATCTTTTGAAATTTTGAAATGCAATTCAATGATTAATATCAAAAGGAAAAACATTTTTGAACATTTATTTGTTCTGTTTATTCCTCAAATACTAAGTAGTTTTGTAATCAGCATTTAGTCAACATAAAAAATATATGAGATTCCAGAACTTTTCATGATTTAGTTCATTAAAATTCTATGAAAATATTGTCAGTTGGTGAGTGGTCTCATGAGTTAAAATAATTAATCACTACTCAATGAATTTTCCATATGAAAAACTGAAATTCAAATAGAAGTAAAATTTTAAAGATAAAACACAAAAAAAAGAATAGAATTCTTAAAATTTAATATTAATTCTTAAGTGTGCTTCCATGCTATATGGTGGGATATTTGCTCTGTCCACCTGGTAGTAAGCACCATAGATTTTCAAAAGTGTTCTCATGTCAAAAAATGTGGTTCAGGTCAAATTTCAGAGTAAGATATTGTGCAAGAACTGAACTTAATAGGTAGAAGTGGTAATTTTCATTATTATATTAGTTTCCCATTGAAAAAACACCATATGATAATTATTTAAAAAAAATCACAATAGGTATTTTGAGTTATACTCATGTAAAAAAGCTAATTTTAAAGGGATTATATTATAATTAAAATAAATAATGATGCATATTTTAAATGAATAGACAGAATATTTCAATTCTATGTTGTTTATGAAAAAATTAAGTAAAAAGTTTCAGGTTTGCTTTTGTAGTCTTTGTAAAAAAGTTTCTGACAAGATTAATTCACAACTGAAAATGTAAACATCATTCTTATATAGAATATACTAGTTAAAAATTTATCAATCATTTATTAGAAAAATGATATTCACACTGATAGGTAAAACATATATTATTCTGCTATCAAATTTCTAACTCTTTAAAGTAAAATCACTTTTATATTATATGTAAACATAAGATTTTATAAATCTGCTTGTGATTGGCCTTATAAATAAGAAGTAATAGAATGAATATATTTGAAAAAATGAATTTGGATATAGAATATTTCAACTCATCAGTACACATTCATAACAGAAAATTCAGGTTAAACTTTGAGTTTTTACAACAATATATTTTTATTTGAAATATATTTAGTTAATTTTTTAAAAAAATACCATTTTTATCCAATGAGATTTCAGTTTAATTTACACATGAAAATCAAGAAAAAAAATGTGAGGCTTTGAAGGATCTATATAATTCACCATGCAATATGGGGGGCGGACTTGCTAGCAAGTCTGCAACCTTGGACTCAAATTCACCACAGATTGAACACACATTGAGCTATTGACAAAGGAACCATACAATCAGGGATGAACACCACTCAGAAGAACAGTTTTAGGTGGGTCTTTAAGTTGAGTTCAATATGAGTTCAGTATGAGTTCAGTCTGAGTTCCATCTGAGTTTTCTCTGAGTTCAGGTTGGGGACTTGCTAGCGAGTCCACCCTCTATATTGAGTAGTGATTTGTACTTAAAATTAAAAAATTGTTTTTTTGAGTTAGTATGAATCTAAAAGAAGATCTGATCCCTTTTTTATATGTTATAGTTGTATTAAAAGAATTTTTACTTATCTTCTTAATCTTTAATGGAGAAAAAAGAATAATATCATAATATTAGAAAATAAACATTCAAATATTTTTAATAAAAAATTTCTCCAAAATGATTCATCATTTGTATTTGTTTCCAGAAAGTTAAATTATTTAATATAAATCATTTTGATATAAGAATATAATTATGTTTAAATTTAAAAATATTTGATAAAAATTTTAAAATTTTATAAATTTTCTCACTGTTTAACTTAGCTTGAACCATATTTTGAAACAGGATCTTATTTTGAGTTCAATCCAAGTTCCACAAAAATTAAGATATATTATTTTTGGAAAATGTATATAGTCATTGAAATAAAAAACTTGAGTAAAAAAGTGACTCAAAAAGTTTTTTCTTTTATTTTATAGATTATATAAAAGATATTGAGGAAGCTAACATACTCATTTTATTAAATTTTTGGCTATCATGACTAATTATTATTTCATGTACAGTAATAATAGAAAATAAAATAAAGCAAAAGGTTTACTATATATATCATTGGGTTTCATTTTAAATATTTATTTAAATTTTATTTTTGAATTTTAAAGTATTATACATCTCACTAAAATTGTTCTGAACTAAATTAAAAACTTTATACATACATCTAATAAAACAAAAAAAGTACATTAGCTCAAAATTTTAATATAGGCTTTTTTACTTTTCCCAACTTGTTTCAAAAGTTTACCAATTTTATTGGTTTTCTATCTTATGTATATTCTTAATAAAAACTCTTTGAAAGACTTTGTAAAAATTGAAGTAGTATTTAATGGCTATTTTTTACACTCCTATAGATCTTCAGTCTCACTTTTTGGTACTTATTACAAACATTGAATAAACCAATAGCTTGAATGTATTGAAGGGTACAAATAGAAATAAATTACTTTTACATGATATTTTTGATTGTGGAAAATGAGTGCTGGCATCAGGAAGGGGGAACTCTGTTCTTTTGCCAAAAGATAGAGTCCACCTTTAGTTTTTTTCCCACCTCGTTTCACATCCTTTTGAGCTCTATACATGCCTTTCTCTGCCTTTGTATTCCTTCTTACTTCATTCCCATATCACTTCTTTTGATAAAAATACCTAGGAAGTTACTTTAGTATTGTAAATTCATTATTAAGTTTCCATACTCCTCAAACCTCCCCTCCCCTCCCCTTTAACTTTTCACCCCACCCCACTACACTCCCTTCCCTCCTCATCTATACTCACCCCTTTTTCACTCCTCCCTACCCCACCCCACCTCTTTCACCTTGCACCTCAACCTTTCCTTTCCACCCTTTAATCCACCAAGGCCTTTTTAAGATATCCTATACTTCTCCTTTCAAAATACATCCTTCTTGTTCCCCATCCCAACCATTTAACCTCCAAATCATCTTGATCCTTTTGCTTCTCACCCAACCTCTTTGGCTTGTCAATTCACCCCTTTTTTCAATATAGAAGAACAGGAGTGAGAAGGAGATCAGTTAAAGTTATTCATAGTGATATGAGATATATAAGGGTGGATAAGGGGTCAAAAGGGGTGATATGTGTAACAAATTGATTTAGTTGAGGTGAGGTGGTAGGGAGAGGGGCGGTGAGAAGAGAGGACTGGGGAGAGTAGCACTAAATTTAAGAGAGTGAGAGAGTGTGTGATGGGAACCATATGTGAAGCACAAAAGAGGGGATGGAAGTATTAGGAAGGATAATTTTTAAAGAGAATAAGTTATATAAATATATAATAAATTATAGAGAATTGAAAATGAAATGGCACAAAACAAAAAAAAACTTATAACTATTGTGCAAAAATTTTTAGCCATTTATTTTATTCTTGTTGAAATTCAACACTTATTTTTTATCTATAATGAAATTAATTGTAAATTATTTTTTTGAAAAAATAGTGACAATAAAATATTTTTAAATCTAAAATTATGGTATAAATTTTAATTTTTTGGATTGTACAATTAACTAAATTATTTTTACCATCAATTTTGAACTTTATGTAGCTTCTACTAATACTCTAAATCTCGAGAAATACTTAAGAATATATACTTGTAAAATGAGAGTAAATATATACTTCAGGAAATTTTTACTAATAAAATTTTGATGAAAAGTATCATTTTAATAATTTTTTTCTTGGATAATTTTTATAGTATTGGGAGATTCCTTTATAAATTGATTAGTGAAAAATCTTTAAAAAGAATGCAAAAGAGATTAAGTTCAATTTATACAAAAAACTTTTTATTTTTAAAGAAAAAGCAAAAAACATGATTTTTCACATTATTATGGATGTGCCCATTTCTTTTTGATAGTGGGGTTCACTTACTTCAATATTTTACAAAAATTCTGGTAAGTCAAGCATCAATATTTGTTGTGCTAATGATAAACCGTGCTTCAATAAATGTTTAAATTAGTTTCAAGTTGTGTTCAAATTAAAATCAATATTTCATTAAGATTATTTCAACACCATCTCAATGTCTGCTCAATTAGATATGAATTTGGGTTAAAGGTTGTGGACTTTCTAGAAAGTCTGTCTCCCATATTGCATGATGAAAGAAAAAATCAAACAACAAGCATGCAAAAAACATCAATAATGCATTAATTATGGTTGAAAATTATGGTGTTGAGACAGATGGAAAGATGGAAAAATATTTTTCTAGGAGTTTTGCCAAAAATTTAGTTATGTCACTGGAAGACCTACGCACAAGGTCGAAGGTGTTCCTGAAAGTGAGATGAAGGGAGGAGTTTAGAAACTTCTTCAAAGTACAGAGGGAATGTTCGAGGAAGTGATTCAAATATGACTCGAAGGAAGAGCTACTGCTTTGAGATATTTTCAATAAGAATCTCAATATGATTTAAGGTAATACTAATATTCTTAGGATCTCACAAAGGGTTGTAAACTCACTAATAAAAGATTTAAGTTTAGAAGTGATTACTGAGAAAATAAGGAAATGTACAATAATAATGATTTAACTTGAAGCTTTTACAGCTATTAATTATATATACGTTTTATAATTTAATTCTAAAGAAATATTGAAGCAAAATACAACCCCTTTTATATCCATTACTCCTCCTCGCATTGACCTCATACCCATCCATCGTTCTGCACACCACAGACCTCCAAAATTACACCTGTTACACCTGGACCCTCCTCACTAACATCCGTTAACCCTTTAATCCTCCACTAACCATCCCGTCCATGCTCACTACCCCTTTTAATAACCCACAGATACTTAATAAACCTTTTAGCAGAATATTGAATTGACTATTGCACTGTGCGTTGCTAATCAAAGAAAATACTAAACAAACTTTTGAGAAATTGACTAATTTATATTTAAAGTTTAGATTAGCGTGGTTGAATAGTGAGTACACAAAGGGAAGTTGCCCTTGCTATGTAGAATTTCTTTCTGTGCTTTGAGTATGGATTTAGACCTCTGTTTTATTGATTTAATGAGCTGCTTTTTCCTTGAGTGTCACATGGCGCGTGAAAAGTTAATCCAGAACAGTATTTGATTTTGAATTCTAGCTTTTATATTTTCCATCCAATCTGCTCCTCAATTTCAAGTGCAATAGTGAAAACATTCTCTATTGAAGATCTCATTTGATTAAACATGCTTGAAGCAACAATTTAGTGCATCAAAGACTTTTTGTGTCAGGCTAAGATCAACTAAAAGGATGTGAACTAGCTTGATAAGTCTTTGTCTAGAAGATTTATATGGTCCTATATGAATACTGTAGTGTAAATCCAACAAATAGTAAAATATAATTCAAAATAAAGGTCTCAGTAATATAATTCTCACTAATTTTATATATGGCTTACAATCTTTTTAGTTGGTAGAAAAATAGAGTTTAATAACACATATACAACTAAAAAGACTTAAAAACTACTAATTTATTTGTATTGTAGTTGATTTGGTTATATGGTGTAAATTGTAATGATAAAGAATGTAGGAACAAGACCCAAAAACCCCCTCCTTTTATACATACTGAGTTCCCCAATGAATCCCTTGATATACCACTCCAATCCACAGTTAATGACGCCTCAAGCCAACTAATAGACATGTCTATCAACATCCCCAGTAACCCATAACATCTTTAGAAGATTAAAAACTGCAAAAATCCTGTAATAATAAGGAAAATCCATCAAAATTAAAGAATAAGATAAAAAGAGAGTATATGCGTATTAAACAATAATATAAAAGACTAAAGAGGGAATTTTTAAGGTTAATAATAGCTTAATAATAAGGGGGATTCACCGTAGAAATGATGTGGCTAATCCTGACATTATACTACATGAAATTCCCATTCAAAAATGACCAATATTGGCTGAAAAACCACCCAGTAACTCAAAAAAGAGCGTGAGATGTGGGGCAACTACATGCAGTCCTTGGCAGGTGCTTTCACAGGTAAATCCTTGACTAAATTTAGGCAAATTTAAGTGTGGTTATGAAATGAGACGCTAAGAATGAGGTTATTAATGAAATTAGTGCATATAAACAGGGTCAATGCATTATTAATTAAGCTAGGACACTAAATAAGTGCCTCTCGCCTATTATAGCATGATTCCCCACAGTTGGCGTAGAATGTGGGGTAATTATAGTGTGAAAAAGCTAAATTTTCTAAAAATGAAGCTATTCACATGGGAAAAAAGCAGGCAGTATGTGGCCAGTACACAGAAGCCATTTCTGGCATAAAAAACACCAATTTTGAAAAGTGTTATTTTTATGCATTTAAGTAGCCAAATAAATAATCCTTAATGAGACAAATTGATCTGTCAACGCACAATTTTTATATTCGCAAATTTATGGCGCATATAGTCAACTTTTAAGTGAAATAAAGCGCATTTCTTGTTTTTTACATAAAACGGTGAAAATAACAGCTTTAAGTGTACTTAAAAATTATGTAGCCTTATACTTAAGTTTCTTAAGATTATACTAACGTATTCAAAATTAATATTAAGTACATAAGCCTTATAAAAGGTGGATATATGCGTGTATATAAGGTGTTATAATGGCATTTTTTGTGTATTATCATAATTTTACTTATATATATTGTTTGTGTACTCTCAATTATTATTCCCATGTACAGTTCATGTGTTTAACAATACTTATAAGTACTTTTTACTCAGTCCTGGGGATATAAAAGCTGCCATTTTCTATTGTGAGAATTGAGTTTTTCAAAATAAAGCTCATAAAAATGGTGGTGGATTTGGTAATATGTCTGTTGGTGGTAGGGGTTTAGATAAGATAGAGTCTCTATTAATTTGTAAGTATTATATAGTTTGATCTATAGATTGTTTTAATCTTCTATTATTTTAATTAATTTTTTGGGTCAATATGCTTCTAAGCTCTTAGATTTGGCAGAGTATGATTGCTGCATGAAGCAAAGAGAGTTATTATTTAAATTTATTTATCAAAATATATCTAATGTTAAGTATTGAGAAGCAGTAAAACTCTGTCAAAAGCTTAGGATTCCTGGATTTGGAAAAAATTTTGATGTTCAAGAAATGAAAAAATTTGCTGGCAATTTTACTTGGACAACAGGCTCAAATGAAAAAATATTTTTGGAATAGTACTCACTGTGACTCAGACAGTAGCAAGTATAAATTTGGACTTATCATGCCTAAAGACACTGAGAAAGATTCTCTTCATCAATCTTATGACTCAAATCAAAAGCATCAAAAAGCTGGAGAGCTTCATTTTCCTGAAAGAGCTTTCAAAGTAGACATGGAGGCCACTAAAGGCATCACAGCAATTCTATGGCCAGCAAACCTTCTTAATCATTTCACTTCATGATTTTATAAAATTGGTGGAATCACTAGCCTTGGCTCTTCTATTCAAGTTAGTACAAGACTTTTCAATACATTTAAAAAACTCAAAGAGTTTGAAATAGATATTTCTGAGTGCTTAGATATAAATGTAGACTTTGAAAGATGTAAATTTTTTATCTTGAAACTTTCTAAGTACAATGAAAAGACTGATTTAACAAAAAAATTAAAAGTTAGTTAATTACTATATATTCAATGTTACTAAAGACATTAAAAATTTAAATACAGAAAAATATTCTGATATACATGTTAATAAATAAAATAAAAGACCATTAAGTAGTGATAGTCAAAAATTTGATTGTATTGTACAGGTATAATGATATATTTACACACTTCTATAAAAAAATTTTATGAAGCTGAAGATTGTGTATAATCTAGTGAAAAATCTAAAACATTAGGGGGTATCAATGTTCAGGGATCTGCAATTAGGGATCAGTAATTATTAATTGCAGAAGATTCTTATCCACTAGTCCCAGTGCTAGTGGATAAGGAATCCACGATAATGCATTATCCTGCCTCTTATCCCCCAATTTCCATTCCTAATTCCTGATCCCAAACTCATCACATTCATGACGGATTTTTAAGAAAGTCACATGACTTATAATTCCTGATGCCATCCTTAAGTCTTTCCTCTCTCTATGTTACTTAATTTTTGTGGCAAACACTTAAAATTTTCTTCTATCTACACACCCCACCTGCTCATTTGGTGGAGAATTCCCACTTCCCACTCATCACCTAAACCTTCTACCAACAACCTTTTCTACTGAAAATAATGAAGCGCCTCTCTACTAAAAAGCTACTTCACACAGCTATGAATGCTATCACTTTAGTTTTAGCCACTGACTCTGACTCTGACTCTGTGTTGGAAGACACTTTAGATTATATGTCTTTTCTTTCCAAAAAGCATTATTTCATCCCAAGGGGGCCAAATATTTATCATGATCCCAAATATGATCTCAACTCCATTCTCAACATTCTTCAGCTAAACTTCACTCAATTATTTTGAACTTCTCCAAACTCTTTCTTCAAACTTTCTCAACTCATCTCCAATCATCCTATCTTCCATAATAATTCCCATAACAAACAGTGTGATCTTGCCTTTCAACTTGCTTTGGCACTATGTTGCATTGGTTCAAATGGAAATGGTGCTGCTGTAAGATGTTTAGATAATCTCTTTAACATAGGATATGGTACTGTCATATTATACACCAAGCACTGAATGATTTCTATCCTTTATCTCAAGTCTAAAACACTTGCTTGGAAAACTCCACAACTGCGACTTGAATCCTCTTAAGTAATGCAAGCCAAAGTTCTCCCTGGATGTGTAGGTTTTGTTGATGGTACAACTATACCTTTGAGTCAAAAGCCTGCTAATGATGGCAACCATTATTTTGATCACAAAAAAAGGTTTCTTCAAAATGTCATCCACTTTCACATCTTTCATAAACTAGCTTTTAATCTTCTTTGTAGAGACTCTATTTCAATTTAACTTCTCTGTGAAATCAACAAAAAGTTTATTGCTTTTCATAGTGGCTGACCCAGCTCATGTCATGACTCTTCCATATTCAAAAGAATGAGGATTTCTCAAAGTCCTGACTCATACTATGACAAATCTCAGTACCTCCTTTCAGATTCAGCATATGCAAGTGGAAAGTACATTATACCTGCTTTCTGTGGTGCAACTTTAGAAAATGACCCCAAAACCACCTTTAATTATAACCTTGCCCAATCATGATTATGGATCAAGCATTCTATTGGGACTTTAAAGGGAAGATTTTCTAGTCTCTGGGAACTCAGAATATAATTTCAAAAAAAATAGAAATAAAAACTGGAAATCATTGGATGATGACTTGCATTATACTCCACAATATCCTAGCTGACTTAAAGGATGAGTGGAATGATCTTTATGAAGAAGAGGATCCTGAACCAGGTCCAGCTCTCCCCTCCCTTGAATCACAAAACTTTCATTCAACCAGCATACCATCAGTAATTATGCCAATCCCCCTCCACTATTTTGACACACAATCCTTTTAATTTTTTGTTTTCATACTCTCCAAATTTCCACTTTGTATACTTTATTCACTTGGCTTGATATTTTTGTTTGTTGCATATTCATTTTTTTTGAATTTACAGCAAATATCTCTTTTTTGGATGGCTCATTGGTTTTCTTTCACCAGCTCAACATAAAATTGCATATTTTTTCCTTGTCTCTTTTTTTAAATCTTCACTCATTCATATCCTTTTCCTCCTCTCCTCAAACATCCCTCAAATATTTTGGTTGCATTTTTTTAACTCATCTCACCAGGTGTCAGCCTAAATATCCTTAGGACTGAGTATTTCTTATTCTTAAAATAAGATAACATTAAGTAGATTAAGCTTATATCTTAAAAATAAGGTTAAAATAATAATATATATTATTTTATTATATATATATATAATTATTATTCTATTATATAATTTATAATAGTTTAAATAGCTTATCCATGGCCTAATGATACTTATTAAGGTGGTAATGGAGTAATAATATACTTATCTTAAGTGATATGAAGTAATTATTGACATACATAAGCTTATATGTATACATAAATCTCATATTCAGTGAAATATGCAGTATATTATGTATATTTAGGTATATAAGTGGGTTTTAGCCCCTTAATAGCCTATAACCTTTGTTTTTCTGCTTATTTTAGGTCATATGGACAAAATAAGTGGACTCACAACGCCTACAGAAGCATAGAAACCTATATCAGGCGCATACACCCAGTTTGGACAACTAAAATTACTTCCTTGGATGGTTATTCATGGATTTATGGGTTGGAAGGATGTATCTGGGTTAATGTGGATGCTTGGGGATGTTATTGGGGGCTTGGAAATTTTATTTGTTTCTTTATATGCTTTTAGTTTCATTAAATCTCTTTTTGATTATTTATTTTACCTGTTTCTTTATGGTATCCGCTTTTATCTGGGTTTTCTATTTATGGTATGGATCTGTGTTATTATTAATAGTGATGGAGGGTCCTTACTGGAGGTCTGGGTGTTGAAACTGCTTGCAGTGGACGCCATGGGGAGGTGATGGTCCCTCAAAGTGCTGTAATTGCCGGGGATAGCAGTGACATCATCTGGATTGAAGGTCTGTGCACTCCAGTGGATTTGGGTATAAGTAAGGAGGGATTTTGACGGTTTATTATCATCATTCAATTACTAAAATTCAAACAAACACTATTATACAATTATTAACATTTAGAAATATATTATAAAGCCACTATAAATTGATTTTATCTTTATATAATCTATAACTATATTTTATTCTTCTATTTTCCACCACTAGCACGCATTTAAATCCAAGTATTGTGAGTTTTATTTGAGTATAACTATTCTATTAGTCTTCCCCTGAGGTTTAATCACTAAATCATTTATCAATATGTAATAGTACCATAAAATAACACTATTATATCATACTTATATACTAGACTATACTGAAAATTGGGGGTCTTTCCTTATATTTTACTTATTATTTAGTATAAGCCTTGGGACGTGATTTTTACCTTAGTACAGCTCAAAATTAACCAAATATTTTGGTCTGTTGCATATTAGTGGGTCATCATAACTCATTTATTGCGGAAAAGAACCCTTAAAATAATTGTACTAATTTTTTATCATAAAAATTAGATATTTACAGTAGTAACTGTACCCAATATAAACCCGATTTCACTTGGTATTTGGACACCAATATAACACCCAATTAAATTGGTATTTGGCTAAAGCTTGGTAAGCTAATTATTCACCCTTATAGAGGTCTAGTTAAACTTATTATTATATTTTTAATAGATTTTTTAGAATTTTTCTTACATTTTATTTAAATAAATAAAGATATAAATTCAGGGTAAGCTCCATCTCTTTTTTATTAGTAATATAATTGCTAATATCTTTTGTCTACTAATTCCATAGAGTTTTTCCTTTTGTAGACGTAAAGTATTGTCATTCTGAACAATATGAGTGCTCCCCAGGACAGTGTAAGTGAAAAGCCTGCTTATAATTCCAGGTCTAAAGCCAACAAAAACTTTCCAGGACATCACCATGGAGGGACAACAGTACCCCCAGCCAGAAAGCATGAGTATAGAGGAAAATGACGCCCTCTTAAAAAAGATAACTATAAAAAAGACGTCTCCTCCTCTTCAGGATCAACTGTCCCACCTGGCCAAACAGGTTCTGAAGTTGGAGGAATCAAAATCTCTCATGTTCAAAGAAGTAGAGCAGTTGCAAAACAATTGCAAGGTAGGGTTTCAGCAGATGAATCAGGCAATGGCAGAATTAAAGGGAGGCCAGCCCAGTCAATCAAATCAGCAACCCCCTACCCAAGGAGGGTCCACTCACTCCCAGGAGAAAATCCTGGTAGACAAATGGAAATGGGACTGGTTTCACCAACAGTGGACAAGCCACAGTTGAAACAGGGATCCACCCCCTCATCTGACTTCCTCAGCTCACCCTTACAAGGGAAAAAAGAGCCAAAAATCAGGACTGGCAACCATCCCTTGGTAAGTAACTTACCCTCTCAGATTGGACATAATACTGATCATTACAATATAGGTAATTCTATTGATGTTAAATCTGTACAAAAAATAGAGGAGGATTTAAGAAATTTAGGTTTTAGAGTAGATACACCTGACTTGTCTTTTGTCCACATTAACAGTACTATTTACAATGATAATACAGTTAATCCTCAGTTGCAACCACCTACTAGTGAGATGAGAAGTTCACAGGAGAGTGAGAGAATTGAAAAGGAGGACATGGAATATTTTAACAATAATCCAACTGTCCATAGAATTGTTTCAGCATTGTGGAATAGAATGACTGATTGTGAGGAACAGACAGTTAAGCTCACTAGTGATACAATTTCATCCTTGACATTAAAAATTTCTCAATTAGCAACATGTAACAAAGAATTATAGAAAGAAAATTTGTTTCTAACTCTTAAATATGATTCATTGAGTAATAAATATAATGACCTTTCAAACAAATTTTGTGAATTAGAAAAATTATATGAATCACATTTATTAAAAACTGAATCAAGAACAAAGTTATCTTTTGCCCAGACAAATCAAAGTGTCTCTGAGTTGCTACAAAGATTAACTAAAGTTGAGATTGAAACTGCCAATCTACTAATGAACCAGGATAATCATAAGTATAATCAATATAATAATAATCCTTTCATTGGAAAAAGTGAATCTCATTCCTTCCCTGTACCACCACAATTAAAACCATCTGGTGGTAGTGTCAAATCTGAAAATGTAAGTCACAAATCCGTGCAGGAAGAAATACAAGACCATTTATCTAAAGTAAATGAGTTGTTGAATTTACCTAAGATTAGTGAGATAAAATCCAATCAGAAAAACTGGCCTAAGATAGATCAGTACCCAACTTATGATGGGGAAGCCAGCTCTGATTGGCAACATTTTATTCAAAGAATTGACAACTTGAAATTCTCATATAAGTTACCAGATGAAGAGATAACATCAAAATTAATTTCTTTATTTAAGGATGTTGCTTTATTATGGTTTGAAGCTGTCTTAAGTGAGGGTAAAGACTACTCTTGGGCTGAATGGAAACAACTTATTGAAAAAAAAATTGGAGGTTCTAAATTCAGGCTTACTCAGCAGAGACTTTATGAGAAGACTAGGTATAATCCGTTGAATGGTGACAAACCTATGGTATTTTTAATGAATTTAAACAAAATATTAAAAGCCATTGAGCCTCATATGGATTTTAACTTATGGAAAGATAAGATAATATACAAATTACCTATATCTGTCAGAGACATTGTTGTAGCTAGAACATTAAATGTTACTGAATATTCTGACTTTATTAATATTTGCAATGAAATATTATTAAACCATAAGTATGAATCAAGGTATTCCACTTATAAACATAATATTGAACCTGTAAAAACTCAGAATTCAAAAACACTTCAGGAGAAGCAGAAAAAACCTACTGCACCTGTAGTACCTAAAAAGTATGAAACAAATACTTGTTATAAGTGTAACAAACCTTGGGTCAAAGGTCACAAATGTGAGAAAAACATAAATATTGTTGAAAATCAACGTGAATCTGAAACTGAAACTGAAAAGAGTAAAGAATCAAGTGATTATAACAGCAATATCTCATATAGTGATGAAAATGAAGTCTGTATGTTGGAAGATGATTTGTCCATCTTTGAAAATCCAATATTAAATATGGACTCAAATGAATCTTTAATGAATTTTGAGGATGCTGAAATCATTAAGGATATACAAGCTGATAACTTTAGAATGACACCTATCACGGTTCCAGCTATCATTTCTGGTGAAAATGTTAATATAGTATTGGACACAGGAGCTGCTGGTTCATTTGTTTCCACTAATACATTACAGAAAATTGATAGTGAATCACCACAGAAAATTTGGGGGGGTATTGCTAGAAATACCCCTCATTCAAAAATGTTGGGAAGTGGCTGAAAAGCTGTTGGAAGGCTGTTGGGAGTTCATTGTGAAACCAGATTTAAATTAATTGGACAAAGATTTGGTAATCAGTTAGACCTAGGTTCAACCAAACACAATCACAGGTTTCTTGGAGCTTGGTGATTACTTTGATTTTGAGCTGAGCACAGATTGAGCAAAGCTTGAACATATCACTTAACATATCATAATATTCACTTTCCCATCTTGTGGAAAGCAAAATTTGATATCCGTTCTAAGAATATCTACATATATTTTCTTGCCAAGTTGGTAACAGAAGGTTAAACTGTAGTATCTCAATTATTACACTAGACTACATAGATATTTGATAAAACATACAATTCAAATCAATTTTAATATTATTGAGATCACCATAAGTGTCTGTCCAAAGACTTACAAAAAGTATGTTAGTATCAAGACATTGTTCTAGGTAGTTGTTTCAATTTGGATTTTGAACTGACATCTAAAGCATTTTACTATTAGACAGAAACATAAATAAGTGTAATAAGAGTGAAATTATTCTATTTTGTGACTATAATGTAACAATAAAGCACATTTTTATTGAGAAAATTTTTCTTTCTCCACAAACCAAAATTTACTCTATAGGCTCAAGATTTATTTTTAAGCCATATTATTCATTTCAGTTATCATTGATTTACTTCCAATATTTATTAAAAAGATAATAATAATACATGTGAAAGAATTATGAGCTTAGCATAGCATATGCTAAAAAGTTATTTTGTCGTTTTATTCAAAACTGATTCTTCATTTTTTGCTTCAATTCATCTTTTAACAACCACTATCTTCAGATACTATTCTTACTTAATATGTCAAGTCTCAGATGTGTTGGACAGTTCTCAATAACAATCGATCAAATTTATATGAATGTAATTTCAAGATTTCAAAACTCAGCGACCCCCACGATTTTACAGCGAGGCCATTGAAATGTTCATATTTTTGGACTATTTGAAGAAAGAAAACCAACCCTTGTCGGTGTGGTAGCCTAAATTTTAGTACGGCACCTAAGTAAGTAAATGGAGTTATTACGGCGTGCAAGATTGGCGTTATTATTTTTTTTATATAAAAGGGTTTTATTTAATTTATTGGAGTTTTAAATATGAAGAAATTGGTCACGAGCGAATGCCTACAAAAAACAATTTATTTTACGGAGAAAACTTATTTTACGGTCTAAAAAATTTATAAGTATCAAGTCAAGACACTCAAGAACCTTGGGAAATTTTCCCAGAATTTTTACTATTTTTCTTATATTTTTAAATGAATTTTAAAGTTTTATAGAAATATTTACGTTTTCAAAAATTACTTAACTTTGATGAATTTTCACGGGGTAATTAGAGCTGCGCAGACTACGAAAATTAGTTTGGTAGGTAAAGGGGAAGTAGCTCAATTATGTGTAATTTTTCTAGATTTTTTATTATGGTTTTAAGGTTCTAAATTGAGTCCGGAAGTCCGGACGGACTCCGTTTCGACTCCGTACGGACTCCGTACGGACTCCGCTTTGACTCCATACGGACTCCGTACGGACTCCGTTCCGGCTCCGTACGGACTCTGGAAGAGCTCTGGAGGGGAAAACTTAGGCACGTGACTAGGAATACTTAAGCGCTTCTCAAACTCGAAATTGAGAGGGGGGACACATCATACAGCTTAATCATTAACCACCACGGTCTCATTTTTTATTACTCAACAAATTAAATAAGTTACAATACCCTTATAACATTTATTATTTTACATAACATTTTAGAAATACAATTCAACAATTTAAATCACACTTCATATAGGGTATCTTTAGAAAGGTCTTCATCGCTGGGACTTGATTATTGCTGTCTCATATAAATTTAAATTATTATAAAAACATAAAAGTCAATCTTTTCAGATCTTTCACTGGTACACCTTAATTGTTGTTATCAGTATTTCTTTTATCAACAGCCACTTTCTTTAAATCTCAATAAGCGTTAAATATTTTAGAGTTTCATTATTTATATCAATCAGATTCAAGTAGATTGGTTAGCTTAGTGATTTAGAATTCCCATTTTGTTATATTTATTGGAAGGACGGGGTTTTCAGCTAAATCCACACATCTCCTCCGGATTCTGCTTACAGCAAGGCGACTGTAAGAGTTTACCTTACCATATCGGTAATCTTTCTCAAGTGCAGAGTCAGCACATTGGACCACTATTGGGTGACATTGGCTCTGGATCTCACAATTTAAACCAAAGAAGTGCCTTGAATCCTATGAAGCCTTTCTATTTTCATGCTTACTTGGTTCCAGTTTTTGGTAATCAGTATCAACTTTGGGGATGCCTCTTTTCTTCAAGTACACTAATCAGTCTTGCTAAAGAAGCATTTTCTTCTGCACAAATCGATTTATGTCCAATCCTGAACTACAACTCCACTATCTTTTTTAATATCCCGCATGTAATTTTTGAAGGCTCTTTCCAAATATCTCAGAGTACTCAAGATTGGAAAGCTGATCAACTTATCCGAGGAATCAAAACAGTTCTCAAAACACATCAACTTCAAGCAATAAATTTTATGATTGACAATGAACAAATGTTAAAGGAAAATTTGGATATCATGTGGGGGCACCAGGACAACCATTGGCTTAGAACTGGATTCGATGACTATAAAGATCAGTTTCCTAACAATCAATTAACGCCTGAAGGAAACGGGTCAATACTTGCTGATGATATGGGTTTGGGAAAGACACTTTCAACTCTTTCTCTTATTAGTGCAACTCAAGGTGAAGCAAGACAATTCCAGGTATCAGAAAATCAAGAAGGTATTAATCGGAGTTCAGCCACACTGATTATATGCCCCCTGGCAACACTATCGAATTGGATCAATGAAATAAGTGTGCACTTTGAAGATAATGTGCTTCCTTTCAAGGTTCTTTATGGTAAGGATTGTCAAAATACTAATGTCAATGAGCTACAGGACACTGCTATTGTTTTAACGACCTATGAAATAGCTAGCCCAACGATGTCAAAAAATCAAAGCCAAAAAAAGATACCGGTGACTCAAATGCTCTTTTGGTATAGAGTTATTTTAGATGAAGCTCAGTTAGTGCCCATTTCTATATCTAAAACTTAAAACTTAATTTTTATAATCAATTTTTATAAATATTCTTTTAGTTACATTAAAAATCCTTACTCGCAGAGGGCTCAAACAATATTTGACTTGGAATCCCAACACCGACTATGCTTGACTGGAACTCCACTTCAGAACAGGCCCACTGACCTTCAAAGTCTCATATTTTTTCTTAGAATCGAAAAGTGGCAAGAAGACTGGTTATGGAAGAATTTCCTTTTTCCAGGTTTGCAAAAAGGAAAGGCTAATTCTATTAAATCAATCAATCACTTAATGAAAGTCATAAGCCTACGTAGAACAAAGGATGCAATTTTGTCTCTTCCAAAAAAGATTCAAAGGGGGATATTGGTTCAATTAGCAGATCCATGGAGTTCTAAAGTTGATGTGCTTCAAGAAGGATTCACTGAGCGATATGGGCCCTCCAGAAGCACTGACTTCCCTTGGGACTCATCTGAGTTTCTAAGAGAGCTGATGATTTTAAGAAAATTCTGCAACCATCCAATCTACAAAAATCTGGATGAAACTCCAACTTTTGATTTCACCTGGCAGCATTCCGCAAAGATTTGTCATCTTATAGGCCACTTAAAAAACTTTTTGTCTGGTGAAAGGGGTATAAATTTTCCAAAAGCTGTTATATTCTCCAACTTTGCAGACTTTTTGCAGATGTAAGTGATTCTATAATGAATTTTTTTACAAAATTGTGTCGGCTTATTAAAAACAATTTTCTAATATTTCAAAATAGAATAAAAATGGCTTTAGATGACCACAATATTAGGTATACCCAGCTTACAGGTGAACTCAGCAGGACAAAGCGAGACAAAAATATGCATGAATTCCATTTTAATAAAAATTGCCAAGTTTTGGTTGGAACAATTCAGGCTGCAGGAGTGGGAATAGATCTCAGGTGTGCTCAAAATGTATATATAATGGTGAGCTCAATGTCTTTTATTTCATATTAAGAACAAAAATATTAAATTTTTTATATGTTCAAGGTTGAAATAGGAGCCAAATTGGAATCCAGCAGTTGAGCAACAGGCTGTTGATCGGCTGTATAGAATGGGGCAGCAAAATGAAGTAAATGTTTTGAATTATTTTGTACAAGGAAGTATAGAATTCAGCATGTATAAGATTCAAAGGAAAAAAATGGAGCTAACAATGTAAGCCAAATTTCATTTCTATAAATTTTAAAGATAATAGTAATCATTAAAATTATGTTTTTGTTTTCAAGGCTAAGTGTCCCAAACAATGGAAATGAGGAGTATGAGTGTGCAAACCTATTATTAAGGGAGTTTTTCAATCACTCACATTAGAGGAAGAAAGAATTTCAAGGAGAGCAGGTAAATTTATGGGATTTTGAGGATTTAAAAGTCTGAGTTGTTGAGGATTTAGAGATGCAAGATATAAGGGAGAATAACAGTCATTCGGCAAACCCCGGGGGACATGAGAAGGATTAAGGTTAGGGGATAATGTTGAAACCAAACTGATTCTTTTGTACAAGGCCAAGTCCTTTAGCACACTTCCAGAGTAGGTTGAATTATCTCGAATATCAAAGTGTTGTTGGTCAAGATATTGTGCAACTTTAGAAACATCTTCAGACCTCCATTGCATTAAGATACGTCTTAACAATCCATCATTATCAATTTCGGTGTCTGAACAACACTTGATGTTTGTGAAAAGGTTGTGATAAGTTTCACAATGTGGAAGTTGTTTAAGAAGTTTAGTTCGGTTAACTGAATTCTAAGAATCTTTGTTATTTGAAATAAAGGTCATAAATAAAAACGGTTGAAAAAAAAGGGATTTTCATACTTTTTTTTTATTCTATATTTATGCTTTCTTACTTTGATTATTTCTTGAGAGCTATGAGAATCCTTCCCAAGTCTTAATCTATAAGCATGACCTAAAAACCAACGGTGAAGAACTCCTATTTGATTTGAGAAGCTAATTTGAGTTGAGTCAATTGGATATGCAATCAAATTATTGGTTTTTAAGGCATTGTCCCAGTGTTTAATGAGAATATTTGCCAAGACCTGGTTCCATTTGTCAAACCAATCTAGGTTCCAAGCGAAAGTTGATCCTGGGAAACCACACATGCGAAGGTGCTCAATAAAAGATTCACGGAAAATTGGTGGAAACTTTTCCGAAACCGCTGAATTTGATTCTGGATGAGGTAGTTCAAAGGCAATGTTGCAAGAATTCATGTCGAATGATGAAAATCTGTCTAATTGCTCTTCAGTAGGGTTTTGTTTCCATCCATTTGATTCTGGTGACATATCCAAAAGTGAACGACAAAAATTGTGTATAGATCTACAAAAGTGAGAATTGAATGGAGGCAAAGTCTCATTAAAAATTCTATTAAGTGTTCTTGTGTTTGTGGGCAGGTTTCCATGAGGAAAGTAAGAGCTACTAGGGTTCATAAATAATTAGATTAAGAAAGTGTTCAATTAAATTAAACAAAGAGGAAGGATAAATTGTTGAGCTCCAAAACTTTATGATCAAAGTTGATTTAAGGAGAAATATCACAAAAATTAAGAATAAGAAATATTTCAACTTTATGGAATTATAATATGCATAAATTAAATTTTTATATGCAACTTGAACTCAAAAGGAATGGTATAAAATAAAGAGAATGATTATGTGATAAAAGCAGACTCATTTAAGAAACGGATTTTTTTTTCTTTTCAAAAAATTCTTCCACAAAAATAATTTGTTAAATGTGAGGCTATGTTCATTTTTTGATTACCAAAAAATTATTTTTGGTCCAATATGATAGTAATACATATTCTATTGAGTAATTTTTTACAACCTGAATAAATAGACTAGAGTGTCACTTCATCACATTTATGTATGAAAAGTTATAAAAGGTTTCAGCTTTTATGTAATTCTTTAAGATTTACACTTTTGTAGCATCTATTATTTGAGTATTTTTGATTTTTTCTTTATAGAAAATTTTACCTAGTACAGACCAATTTTCAAATTGAAAGAAATATGTTTGTGATTGTTTTTTACAAAATATTAAACTTATTTTAGGGTTTAACTTTGATTTTTGGGGTAATTTTTTAAATAATTATGTTAAAAATATGGATTACTTTTCTTATAGTCCATAACTAAGAATTTTTATCAAAATCAAATAATTATAGGGTAGTTAGATATAACTCAGAAGGCATTTGATAGAAAAATAATTAAGATGCTTGTACGTACAACAGAATTTTTTCTATGATAGAAAATATTCTGATAAACATGCATGCATTGTTGTACAAATGCAGAGAGTATGCAGAATACAAATAAAGTAGACTGCATAACTTTAAATTAATATATAATTTATCTGATTAAAAATTAAACATTTAAACTTAAATAATTTCAACACATATTCCATCATATTCTTTTGATAAAAAAATGTAGCTTATATTAGCTAGTGCCTTTCAAAAAAAGGAATACCTTCAATCGGTAACTTCGAATAGCTAACTTATTCCTACAATTATCACAATTACAATGCCTCCATTTTTTCATGTATGTCAATGTCAAGATCTTGGATGTGTCAATAGAAAGTATCAAACTTCTTCTGGGTCCTTTGAAGTTGGTATGGCTTTCAAAAGCTCTAATTCTTATGCAAAACATCAAGAGGAAAGAAATAGGAAGGCCCAGATGGTTATTTCTTCCAACAATCCACTTAACATTGGAAGTTCCCGCTCAACAGAAACAGTAAGCTGTATATCTATAGTTCAATGTGAGAATTAAAGTCTTTATGATGTTTCAATGATTTATTACATAGGGGCAGTTGCTATTGGGGGCAGAAGTATCTTCAACAGTCTCTAGAAACTCAAATCTTGGGGAACGGTATAGCCAAATAATTATGTGGCAGGCAGCAAAGCTTTCTCTGATTCATCATTTGAGAAAAGAAGGTTGTACTCAATTTTTGGATGAAGAAATTAAGAAGCTCAAACTTCTAGGTGATAGTGGAATACTGGATTCTGATAGCATTGTCCGCCTGGTCCCACGCTCAATAGATACAGTTTTTAGTCGATTAAAGCTCAATCAATCATTTTTCACTAAAACATGCTGTCCTAAATGCTTTGCTCTTTATGAGTATAACTCTGAATCTCAACCATCTATACTATGTTGCAATCAACCGTTTCTTTCATCATCAAAGCGCTATTTAAAAATGTTTGGAGCAGGACAAATTGCAGTTAAATGTGATGAAAGGCTGTATTTGATGGAGGAACATCAAGAACATGTAAAATACTTATCTCTTAAAACATTTCATCACCATTATTTTATTGACTGGCTTAAGGAAAAGATCAAACTGTTCAAATTTGAGCTTCTGATTGAGAAGAAAACCCCTGTGGCAGAACGTGTAGAGTGTGATTTGATGAAGGATGTTTGTGATGGTTCAATTTGGAAAAACCTTCCCATAACCACTCCAGCTCTGGATAGCAATGATGATGAATATACGATAACTTCAGGCAACTTGATGTTTACTTTATATGTCGACTAGTTTAGGCCTGGTGGAAATAGGATTGGAGGTCATCAGAAGTCTGTAGGAAATATTATGATGGTGTGTATGAACCTACCTCAAGAAGATAGATACAAAATGGAAAATATTTTTTTGTATGCTATTATACCTGGACCAACAGAACCCACAAGTGAACAGCTTAATCACCTTCTAAAACCACTGGTTAATGATCTACAAACTCTATGGGATGGTATATTGATTGAAAAGACACATCTTTATCCACGAGGCCGGAAATTAAGAGTTGCATTGTTCTCTTTGATAGGTGACATTCCTGCAATACGAAAATTGGCTGGCTTTTCGAGTCACTCTGCAAAAATGTTCTGCTCTTTCTGTAATATCTCTAAAGATGAAATTAGTGAAAAGAATGTGGGAAATTATTCATTACGGAATCATGAGGATCATATGTGCTGGGCAACAAAGTGGAAAAATTCTAAGTCACATTGGGAGCGTGTATCAATTGTTCAAAATCATGGGGTACAATGGAGTGAGCTGAATAACCTTGAATATTGGCGTCCAACTGAATATTGCTCAATTGATGTTATGCATTCACATATGCTTGGCAACCTAAAAGATCACAGTCTAAGCTATTTTCAAATCCAAAATTCAGCAAAAGATCTAGAAATAAAGCTGGAAAAGGATAAAAATTGGCATGTAAGAGAAGAAGATGATGATTTCTTTTCTGATACTTCACTGCACAAACATTCAAAAAAACGTAGAAGTAGCTTAAGCACCACGAATAATGATGATGATGATACAGGACACACGAGACAGCACAAGGGGCAAAGACGTACGAGGTCAAGACAGTCATCAAGTCATCATGGACTAGATAATGAAGCATTGGGAACAAATCGATCAAGAAGCCAGAGTAGGTCATCCAGCTCCAAATTTATTCCTCCATATAGCGATGTGGCCTCAATACAGTCTCACAGCAGTGACAGTAGGAATTCATTGTATAACTTAAGGCAAAGAAGCACTAGCATATCACAGAGTGAAGGATCTCACTCATAAAATGAGACAGCTAGAGATGAAGAAAATAAAAGGAAAGGTAAGGAGAAAGAAAATGAAGGTAGTAGTAATCCACGAATCACAGCAGCAGAGCTACAGGTTGTATGGAAGATGATTGATCAAGTAAGAAGACCTTCCTGGCTAACACGAGTTCCAAAATCAGTAGGATCTAAAAAGGCAGGATCCCTCAAGGCAGCAGAATGGCACATGCTGTATACTCTCTACTTCCCTTTGTCACTTATACCCCTTTGGTTTGAAAAATTTAAAGAATCTGAATCTTCAGCTTCCTCAGCTGATAAACCAAGAGAATATTATCTTCTCAAGTCACTTGTAACATTATGCTCGATCACCAATTTTTTGACATTAAAAAATATACAGACTAATGAGCTTAAAGATCTAGATCAATTTCTGTTAGAGTATCATGAGTGCCTTGAAGAGGGTTGGAAGAATATTAATGCAAAGCCAAATCTGCATATCACTCAACATTATCCTGAAATGATAAAGTGTCTTGGTCCACCATCAGGTACAGCTACTTGGTCTGGAGAGCGGGTGAATCATATATTATCTGAAATTCCAAAAAATCACCATCCACGTATGTAATGTTTGTAAGCAATGATTTAAAAACTCAGCTGTGCTAATTTATTAATATTTACCACAGGAGGGATACCGCTAACAATGCTCAAACATTGGTATCGGAAGTCTAGGGTTTTAGATCTTGGTGAAGCTGAAGATAATGATCAATGTGAGACTAAAAAAATCCATATTGATCTCAATAAACAAAAAAAATGGATCCATCTAAGTATGGCATTATTTACTAAATGGGTAAGGGCACGAATCGGAAAAGAAACTTCAAGACGGGCTTTGACACCATCGGAGAAAAGTGGGGATCAGGTAGTTGAAAATGTAGCAAGCATATTGATACATGGAAAGAGGTTTACTAGTTACCATCGACACATTTCTAATTCAACAATTGAATTCTACTATGGAAAAGGTAGCCAGTTTGGGAAAATTGATGATCTTTTCAGATCAAAGGAAGAGAATGATCAAATATATTTAATAGTAAGTCCTTTAAAGAGCTCCGTCCCGAAGAAACATCAAAGGATCCCTATGAGCTTTTCCCACAAGTGCATTGTCAGTTAGTAAGAGTAGCCAAAGCAACTCAAATTTTGATTAAGAAAGATGCAATAATTGGACATGCAGCTACTGTCGAGCACAAAAAAGGAATGTTTGGAATCAAAGACGAGGTTGTCACTGCCATTGGACTGCAGACAGTAGTGAGTGAAAAAATTAATCAAATTTATTTTCTGTTGACTAACATCTTTGTGTTAATTTGGGATTGGGGAAATTTGTAGGATTGGTGATATTTGTAAATGGTGAAAGAAATAATTCAATGCTCGATTAAAAAATGCAATGCATCCAACTTACCTTATCATAAATCAGTGAACAATTACTTTGGTTGCTTTTATTGCGAGAGAACCCATGCTTTCAATGAGTCATTTTTATCTTAAATGTAAGAATGAAAGAAATAAAATCATGATAATGAGAAATATGATAAAATTTTTACTTAATGAATGATCTTCTTGCTCATTCATCTACTATAAATAGTTTGACCTTCCAACTTTAGCTGATAGCTATATATTATTCACTTTATTTTTCGACAAGAGAACATACACGTTTACAAGACTATATACATAGTATCTTTTTTTACTTTAGCTTTGATAGGTATAAATTTTAACAACTGATTATTTTTATTTTATTTTATTTTATTACAGTTCATTATGGATCATAATTTTGAAGGGATGTCTGTTGACCCAACCGATTCTGATTGTTTTCCGCCTCAACATACTAATACTGGAAATACTCCTCCACCACCCTCTGCTGATCCACCTCCAGATGCATCTCAATCTGTACCACCTAATCCTAACCCACCACCTAATCCCAATCCAGGCCAAGAGTCTCATTCAGAACCTAGAAATTTTAATCCCAATCATCCTTCTGCTTCTGAAAGTGCTGATCAGCTAGGAAGAGATTGGGCTAGTGAAGTATTGAGGGAATTTTTTGGAGACCAATCATCATCTGCTCAGCCTAACCAAGGAGCAAGCACTAGTGGAGCAGGTAAGTCAAATTTGTAGTGTATTCTTTTATTGAAAAATAACCGATTTAATTAACTTATTTGAATTGTTAGTGAATCCCTCAATCATTATGGGTATCAGTGATTACCACAGACTCAATTCAGCAGAGTCTCATGAGCGAGAACGGTGGTTAAGGGCTGTAAGAGGCTTAGTTAGAAGGAATGATGTTCCCAGGAGCTCGGACAGTCTGAATAGAAATATTTACCACTTTCTGAAGTATTGTCTTGGGGGACCAACACAAATATCAAAATATCCTGCGAGCCCAACACCTTTGGAGATTGAAAATTGGAAAGATTGGAGCCAATTCAAACTATAAACCATTCAAACTGTCCTAACCCAAGTCCAATCTTCTAACCGTGCCAATTCTTCAGCTGATCGACAATTTCTGATAACCAATTCTATAGCCTTCTTGCGATCCAAAATTCGACTACCCGAATTTTTTCCAGCACCTGAGTCTCAAGGACTAAAAGGAGGAGCACCGATCCCACTTTCTGTCAAAAGAAACTTAGAGCGTGAATTGCAAGAAAAAGGTTTTCGGAAATTTGCGTTTGATTGGACTTGCCGTGATTTTTCAGAATCAACTTGGAATCAAGTCATGATAAGCATAGTATGTGACCACTGTACCAGATGGCTCACCACCTTGAATACAATCGATCAGTCAAAGCTTCAGTTCACTCAATGTGTTATTGAGAAATGGGTAGTTAATAAGGGGAAGGAGATGATAAGGTTGTTTGGGCAAGAAGAGGAAAGGGTAGCAAGAGAAAAGATTGAAAAGAGGGCAAGGGCACAAGTAAAACATTATCGGACCAAGGTAAGTTTTTTATTTTACTTTGCTTTTTGTTATTATGAAGCTGATTTAGTTGGAATTCAGATTGCTAGTGCATGCTACAAGTTAGCGAGAGATCTCTGCAGTGATGTGCCAGGTTTTGTTGTGCTTTTTCATGATACTAGGTGCATCTCTGATATCGAGGAAGGCCCAGCACCAGCCCCAACTGCACCTATCCGAGCTATTCCTGGATGGCGAAATCCTGAACTCAATGATTTGTTTAAAAAAATGGATAAGATGACAAAGGACTTAGCCCATACACCAGCTCAAAAAAAATCAGCATTAAAAACATATTCACGGTCATCAGAAAGGACAGTTGCACAAAATGGTATATTCAATGTTCCCAAATACCTCCCCAAGAATTGCTATTCAGCAACATTTTTGCAAGGATTATCTGTCAATGAACGTGAGTCACTTGGGGTTGGAGCTGATATTGATCTGGTAAAGATTCAGGAATCAATTAATAGAGCATCAACATCATCATAACTTAGGTATAACGGTGATCTTCTGTGTAATATAGCTATCTTATATTGAATTTTATGTATTCTGTTTTTTTTCAAAGCAGCTTGGTAAATGTTATAAAGTGATATTGAGAGATAGTAACATTTTATTTAAGAAAAACAAATAATGTATGAGATATAAAAATGTATTTTCAACAAATTGATGGTCCATACCTCTTTATATCACATTTATGTATCCATATTAATTTCAATCGAATTTAATGTTGACCAATACATAGTGAATACACGCTATGCCATTTATACTTGCCAGGCATTGCTACCATTAAATATGCCATTATCAAAAATTAATTTCTATCGAAATTAATGAGCATGATAATCATGAATTTCTGGAGTCAACTGCTTATTTTTATGCATGGGGCCTTGCCAACATTAATTTCGATCGAAATTACTTTTGATACTGGCATATTGCATGGTGTCTATTCCTGGAAAGTGTAAGTGGCATAGTGTGTATTCATTATGTATTGGTCAACATTAATTTCAATAGAATTTAATATTGATCATTTTCATATTGAACCCAAACCAGCAAACGACCCAAAAAATTCTTCATAAAACAGCTCATTAATTTCGATCAAAATTAGTGAGCACCATATACATATTGAATGGTAGTTATATCTGGTGTGTGTAAGTTGTAAAGCTTGTGTTCAATGTTTATTGGTCAACATTAATTTTGATTGAAATTAATATTAATGTGTAAATGATATTTACATGCTCAATATGCATTGTAATGTGTTTACTTAAGAATAGAGTGCCCTACTTTTCATCTTACATAAAAATGCTTGGTGGCATGTCAAATTCAATTTTTATTAAAATTAATGTTGACATGTTACCATGCATAACAGTAAGCAACTGACTGAATAAATTGATGATAATCATGAACCTTAATTTTGATCAAAATTAATGTTGCCAAGTGCAGATTGAAAAAAAGCTATGCCACTTACACTAGCCAGGCATATTTACTATTTATTATGTATTGGTCAACATTAATTTTTATAGAAATTAATATGGATATGTAAATTTTATATTTATCCTCAACATGTATAGTAAATTTCAATACTTAAAAATACTTGCCGTCCTTTACATGTCATGCAAAAAAGCATTATATCATTTCAACATTAATTTTGATCAAAATTAATGTTGGCATGCCATTATGCATTGAAACAACTAACTGACTGAAAATGTTCATGATCAAAATGCTCATTAATTTTGATCAAAATTAATGTTGACCAATACATATTGAATATAAGTAATCTCCGCTTACTCAGACCAGATATAACTACCATTCAATATGTATATGGTCAGCCTTAATTTCGATCGAAATTAATGGGAAGTTTTATGAAGAATCTTCTGGGTTGTTTTCTGGCTTGGGTTCAATATGCAAATGTCAACATTAAATTTGATCGAAATTAATGTTGACCAATACATAATGAATACACACTATGCCACTTACACTTTCCAGGCATATATACATGCAATATGCCAGTATCAAAAGTAATTTCGATCGAAATTAATGTTGGCAAGGCACCATGCATAAAAATAAGCAGTTGACTCCAGAAATTCATGATTATCATTCTCATTATTTTTCGATCGAAATTAATTTTTGATACTGGCATATTTAATGGTAGCTATGCCTGGCAAGTGTAAGTGGCATAGCATGTATTCATTATGTATTAGTCAACATTAATTTCGATCAAAATTAATATGGACATGGACTATGCATAAAATTCCTATAAGTATAGCTAAGCTAAGCAGTTAGATAAACTGGTTTGATCAAGTACACCATATAAAAATTGATGTTTTAATGCCTTGGTTAATTTCAATCAAAATTAATTTTGAGCCATGCATGTTGAATTTTATCTATGTCTGTGTAGTCCATGTGAAATGGCTTGTATTCAATATGCAGGGGTCTATATTAATTTCGATTGAAATTATGAGGTTCATTGCCTCATAAATTTGATGGTTTCTGTCAGTGTTTCATGCATGGTGCCATATGATACTTGTTGATTCCTATCAAAATTAATTTCAACACCAATATATTAAATACAAACCATGGCACTTACAGTACTTGGTCATAGCTAAAATTCAATATGCTAGTCACAAAATTAATTTCGATAGAAATTAATCAGGATCCATGAAGTTTATCAATAGTGTATGAGTTAAGTTTCAAGTCATATGTTTCATCATTTTCTTGCACCCATTTCTAGGTTATCTCAACAATTTTTTTCAAGTTTTATTATATTAATCAAAACTGTGGTAAGTTGTGATAAATTAGCTAATCCAAATCTCAAATTGAATATTATTATTTTAATAATTTTGAATGTTGCTTAAGGTATTTCATTGGGTGATTCATAATAATATTTTATCAACTTAGTGGTCCTATAACTTTTGAAAAGTAACAATATTGGTATAGTTAGGGACAACAATGCAATATCTGGTGCAGACTAAGATATATTGCAAAATAAAACTATTCAATTTTTTTTTCCCTTAGTTGTATCCAAGTTTATCAAAGGTTTGGTCACCGTGCCCACACCCTAGCCTGACACTCCTCCTGTCACTTAAAAAACAAATTCTTATCTTAAATTCTAATGTTACCAATTTTATATTTATAATTCATTTCTTGTTTGATGAGGCATATCAGTATATATGTGAATCTTGCATTGTCATCTGAAAGTAAACTTAACAAATATTCATAAAGGATTATCCTTTTTTTCATATAATATACTAATTAAGTGTATCTCCATTGTTTAGGAGTAAATTCTAATTTAAAAAATTTTTATTTACCCATGGCAATTTGCATATGGGATATACATTTTTTATTATTTGTTTTTCACACTAAAAGTCCCCAAAAGAATTACTAGTATTTTCTGTTAGCTACATCAAATTTCGCTTCAATATAAACAGATTGTGATTTAGCATGTTACTCAGTTTACCCACTATGAATAATACATGTTAAAAAAAGCTCAAATAATATAAAATCCCCCTCTTTATGTTTTCTGTTTCTTTCATCCTCACTTTAATTTTAATCTTATTCAATTTTTTATCCTATTAAATTATCAACTTCAATTTTGTGGAATAGAGTTTCTTATAATTATTCATCATATTACATCATAATTTTTTGATATCAAATACTTTTTTTTAATATTCATTAATCAATATGTCTAGTATACAAAATCATACATCTCCACTTTGTATGTATATCATGTTCCTCTCTCTTAATTTATATATTTCACTTATGTTCTATATCTTTTTTTTTCAAAAATTTGATTTTCCAGCACCCAAATGTGTTTCATCCCACTCTCTGATTGATACTCGCTTTGAAGATTTTGAGCTTGCACCATGTCTGCCACATGGCATGGCACCTAACCCTCCTGTACTTAGCAATGAGAGGCAGGAAATAACAAGAGTTCAGTATCACAACTTACTTGAATTGGCTAGAGATAAAACAGAGGAGCTTGTCAAAATCCTTAACAATAATCCTTCTCCTTCATATTTATCTAACCCTTGTAATGACTTACTCCAATATGTGAAAAGCCTTGAAAAATGTATGTTCATCACCTTTTTTGTCTCCTTTTAAATTAGTAGATAAGATTATTAATATTTTTTTTTCTTCATATATATTTGTAGCTTATGAGGAGAATATGATTCCTCCTGATGAAATCATTGTCATTAGGGATGATGATGAGACAGATGAACCATCAGATTTAACTCATGCTTCAACTTCTAAGGAAAATCTTGAAACACCTGTTATCCACTCCAAGAAAAAGAGATTATCCCAAGACTCCTCTTTTGTTCGACGTATTAAACCGGCTTCTGCTAATGAATTTTCTGATGTATCAAATAGTAAATCTCAAAAAAAAAGCAAGGGTTTTGATAATGAGTATATTCTTGTTTCCTTTTTTTTATTGTTATTCTTTTATCTTTAAAATTCTATCATATATCTCTTTTATTGCTTACATATTGTACTTTTTATCTTTCTTTTGATATTTTGTACCAGAAACTCACCTGCTGTAGATTGTTCCATCCATAAACGCCCTCTCCCTGATGAAGATGATGAAAAGAGCAATGAAAATAGCGATGATCAACTGTCAGAATATGAAGCTATGCTTGTTCATCAAAAAAAGCAAAGTTTAAAATCTTCTTCAAGACATGTTGATATGTTTGATAAAGATGATGATTCAAACAGCTCATCACCGAATTCCTTAATTTCTAAGAAGCAATACCCATCACCTCCTAAATTACCTACTTTGACCTCTTTGAAAGCTTCTCTACCAATGAAATCAACTCCAATCAAGATATCGAGAAAACCTCTAACTTATTCACCCTCAGTTCTAAAAGATTCTGATTTGCAGGAGGAATTCTGTAAAATTCATAATTTTTATAAAGGTAGAATCAGCACGGCAAAGGTCCTCAGGTCGTGGTTAGAAATTTTTACTCTCCTCGAATTACGCTCTTCTACTTCTTCCCAAGAACCCATGTCAAATATTCCAATGTTTACTTTTCATTGGGAAAAATCTTGTGGAGAAGATTGGCTTTCAAAACTTACTGAGTTATGTAAGTTACCATAATTTTTAGTCTTGACTATTGTTCTTTTACTTATTTTTTTTTTCCTTTTGTAGCAAATATTTTTTTAGAGATTGATAGCTCACAGCTATGGGTACTCAATAATATTGATTTCAAAAAAATGGAAGATTTATGTGATCCTGATGGTTTAAAAACTGAAATTCTTTCCTCAACAAAGAAAATGGATCACCCTGAATCCAAACTTATCCGAATGCTCATGAGATTAATGATCCCAAGTGACCACTGCCGTTCTTCATGGGTATCTCTTATATCATCTTCTCTTTATCTGACCGCACATGAATTCAGCCAGCTTCCATCACATCAAAACATTAACTCAGATTGTCCAATTGAACGTGGTCTTCAGCTTCTAGCTCACCTTTCAAATCTGAAGAGTCTGATTTCTGATGGCTTAGAAGTTGGTCCCACTGCACTTCAAACCCGTGATATATCAATGTCAACTCTTCTTCAAATCAGAAATATTATCATTGATATAATTATGTCAATTATCATTCTTAAATCAAAATATTGTGCCGCAACAATATCAAGTGGCAAGACTAGTGAAGCTCAACAATCAAGTGAGAAAAACGAAAATACTGAACTGACTATAATGAGAGAGAAACAAAAGGCTGCACTAAACAAAATAAATTCTGAATACTCCCACCACCGATATCAATCTTTCACATTCTATATAATTGATGGTGTCCGTGGCTTATTTCTGAGCTCTCAAGATCATAGATTGGCTTCAGCAGCTGATTGCTTGGAGGTAATATCAGAAGTTAAGTTTCTTAATTTACATGAAAAAAAAAATCATTTGATGGAAGAAATAATTTGGAAAAATTTAAATAACTATAATTTAACATTAATAAAACCTTTTATAGGCAAGTGTGATCCATTTCCTTTAAAATTTGATACCCCAAGTCCTCCGGGAATTGCTAGGGCTATTTCTGCAGATTTTCTTAATCACTGGAGCTCCATTCAGCCAGTATCACCTTTTTTTGCTAAACATAGCCTTTCAATAAATTAATATTCCAACATGTAAATAGATAAAGTTCTGTCTATATGATATATCTTGTATAATTCAAGTTATTTTCCTTCAAATACGTCAAAAATGTGACCATCTTTGAAATTTATTAAGTAACCTTTGACATGATTTTCTAAATTAATTATTAAAAAAAATTATTGTAAGTCCAGCAATAACAAAGATTTTAAAATCTACTTATATGATTTCAAATACTTGTATTAAATTCTTAAATATTTTATTGTTTATATAAAAATATGATAACTGCTCTAGTTTTGTTACTTTACCTTTAATATTATATAATCTATTAATTATTACAAATATTTTTGTTGATTGTAACATTTTTAATCAGAAGTAGAACAATTTAAATAATTAAATGAGTACATTCTTAAAAAAATACAATTTAATCTATTATTGATTCAAAATTCTTTCTTCAACTCTTTATTATTAACTTTTTTATTAATAAGCCTGTTTGACCTAAAATACTATACAGTTAATTTGGTAGCATTAAAAGCACATTTTTATGGCTAATATATTTTAAATTCTTTATTATAGTTTTTTTTTATTTTAGAACCTTTGCTACCAATTTAATAAAAATGAAATTTAAAGATTTCACAACTTATATATTTCCTCAAAAGTAAATCAAATTTTCTTATAATATTATGAAAAAAAATTATTTTATTTCACAAATAAAAAAAATAGATAATACTATAATTATCAAAACTAAAAATGTTACAGCTACTCCCAGTATTTATCATGTTTAAATTTGCATTAAGTTGTGTATATATAATATAAATTTTTAATATTTATATATCTAGATATTTTAGATTTGTCTTAACATTAGATAAATAATACTTTGCTGATTCTATTTCTTCCTCTATTAAGTCATCTCTTTTCAAAAAAACTCTCAAAGCACTAATCAAATATTCTAACCTAAATTTTTCTTTTTTAATTTATAAGTATTCTGAAATATCAATATCAAAAACATTAAGATTTTCTATAGCATGAAAAAGTCTAGTGCTGATTTGAATAGAAGAACCTATCCTAGTGAAGCCAGGAATTTCATGACATCTTGAGGTAAAATGCCTTAGTTGATTGGCAGGCCATAATGTCACTGTTATTCCATTAGTTGCTTCAAAGTTGATTTTACTTCAAATTTCGGGAAACATAAGTTCTCCACCTATTTGTCGTGGTTGGGTCTTATCATACTTCATATGAATGGTGTTTTTTTCTATATCTTTAGGAAAAAATATTCCTAAAGTATACTCACTTGCATCCTTATCGAGATGAACCTCATTAGAGAACCCATTACCATTCCCTCCAGATGTCCAAGTTAAATTACTAGCAAACGGTACACCCTCTTCATCACTAGAAACTTTTGAAAATCCAGGAATACCAAGTTTTGCGCAAAGATTAGTTGCCTCATTGTACTTTACATATGATATTTTTTTAAAAAAATATTCAAAGTACATTGCAATCCTCTTCATTTGTTTTTTATATTCATCCTTTTTTACAATATCATCAGTGTATTCATCTGCAAGGAAAAGCATTCAAAAATTCAGTATTTAAATTAAAAAAAGTGATACTTACGAATATATAAAGATTTCTTTCTATCTAAAATAAAGCCACCACCAAACATTTTTCCAAAACCACCAGCTCTTTGATGATAACCATTATTTTTAATTTCATGTTTGCAGTAAGAAAGATCCTTAATGCATTGCACCGTAGCTTCTAACATATCTAGTTCTTTGAGCTCATGAATTTCAAAAGTCTGCACAAGAACATTAGGTATTAAGACACCTTTTGGTTTATAAATACTACATCCAGGAAAAAAATTGTAATAATTATTGCAATCTGTCATATTATTTGCATAAGATTGTGCATAGAAACGTGGCTTCTTCCCGTTTGTATCCATTCCAAGAGCGTTTACAAGTTTCATTCCAGTAGCAATGTCTTTCGCCCACCTATTGTTAGAGTTCTTCCCTGGCCGTTTTTTTTTTTTCAAATCGTTACTCATTGATGGTTCAATCCTAATAGAATTCAATTTTGATTTAAGATAGAAAAAAATCAAAAATTAGAAAATAGTAACATAATTTCAATTATCAGTCAATGATACCTTTAACTTTATCATATCTTCAATATTAGAAATACAAAAGTTAGCATATCTACATATTAGTAAATTTATATACTTTTTCTTTATTTCAAATATTAAGAAAGCGTTTAAAAGGTAAACTTTATTAAATTATACGTATAAAGAGTATAGCTTTATCCTGTATGCATTCAGCAAGTACGAGATTTGGCTCTACACTTAATATTAATAATATAATGAAAGTATAACTCCAATACACTAGTAATATTAAAAAATTTACAGAATTATGATATCCACATATATAAAATGAAAAATCTTGCTCTGATCAATATATTGACTTAGAAAGTTATACTTCAATAAATTATTAATTTTTAAATTGTAGCATTGTCCTGTATGCTTTCAGCAAGTACGAGACTTTGAAACAACTTAAAAATCAATAAATTAAAGGTAAAGTACAAACAATCTAATTATTATTATGAAAAGCAAAACATTATCCTGTATGCTTTCAGCAAGTACGAGATGATGTTTTACTTTTCATATTAATAATATAATGGTTGAGAAAGTATTAAAGAAATATAGAGAAATGATAAGCAAAACATGAACTTAAATGTCTATAAAATCTTCTTCCATTTATAGCTGATTGATCAAAATTAATTATAAAGTTTATTTTATAATCACTGTTTTAAAAAATAAATGGTTAGATAAATAAATTGAACATTTTTGATAAGGAATAAAGAAAAGTAAATTGACAAACAAATAAAAAAACTTTAAGTTAACTGAAAAAGAATTATTTTATAATGAATCGAAAGGGTACAGTAAAAGATACCATAAAAATAAATTCAGAATTAGAATCATTAGATTAACTTGTCAAAAGTGTAAAAAAGTGTAACAAACCAAAATGATATGAAATGCAATAGCAAGAAAAATTTGCTTACCAGTAATCAGATAAGGTCAAGAAAATAGTACCAATAATTCAAAATGATAAAGCAAAAATATGATTGATAATTTTTGAAAAAGGTAAGTGAGAAAGAGAAAGGAAAAATAAATTGGGTGGCAAACAGATGTATATATCATGAATTTTCACTGATCACATTTTCAAAAAAATGCAGCTCTCCAAGTCATATGATAAACTTCATCTAAATTCCAAGAATGATGTTGCCAAGGCAGTGTACACAGCATGATCATTTTTTCCTATGCATATACTAATTCCAGCTAGAATTTACTTGGCTGCATGTTGTACAGATGCACATTTGTGGAACACTGAATTTCACATCTAAAAAAAATTGACACCACATAATTCTAGCTACCATGTTTCACGTAGCTAAAAAACATACACTCATCACATTTAAATTTACATTGCGCCAAAATTAATTCATTTTTGAATTTTGTTAAAGGGAACTATAATGTGCACCACCTATTTCTAAAATATGAACCTCCGCACCATATTAAATTGGGAGACTTTTAATTATGCAATTTTTTTGCCGTGACCTTTTTCCTGATCTTACTTGGTTCAAAATATTGAAACATGGCCAATGTTGATGAAAGAAACATTTGATTTTGTTTCTATGTGTAACAATGGAAGGCTGTTTCTTACTGGCTGAAGAGTGTTGTATATTTTATTTGAACAAATTTTTATTTTTTTATGTATTTTATTTAAAAAATTTACTTTTTATTGCAGCCAGATTTATACTGGCTGCTTTTTAGAAACCTTAATTTATGACCCAAGCCTTTGAAATTGGCTTGGGTCCCTTACATTGCAATTTAGTACTTCCAGCCAGGTTTCCCCTGGCTGGAAGTGTCTCTTTCAAGCAATGGAAGTCGGTAAAAGCGACTTCAATTGCTTGATGTAATGTTTGCCACCCTCCCAGCTAATTTACTAGGCTGAGAGGTGGCCAAAGCAGTGTGCAACGCGCGTTGCTGCTGCAAGTAACGCGCGTTGCACAATTGCTACCATATCTGTCAGCCAGGCTATTCCAGGAGTCCAGTAAATGATATATAAATTATAAAACCTTAAAGAGTGGGTAAGACTTGTATTTAATGAATATAACTTAATATTTTATTGCATAATGAAATTATATAAGAATTTTATTATATACAAGTGTTACATTAAATTTATTGTTTATATATATATATTTATATACAATTAAATTGAGCATAATATAATATATTCTACAAATAATGGCGCATTTTTATGTATTTAATAATTATAAATTTATATTTAATTAATTAAAAAACATATATTATAATTACAAGTGTAAAATTGATTTATAATATATTTAAATTAATTATTTAAATTTATATATTAAATAACACCTCTCATATAAAACTAAACAATAATTAATGACGCTTCTTTTGACCCTTAATTGTGTTAGAAAAAAAAAAACAAATAAATTAATTTATACTAAATTGACATTAATTACATGTTTTGTTGCGTCAAAGTATTTTTTTGTTTCACTTAAAATATCCTTTAATCAGATTGTACCATCTGTTTGGAATTATATTTCTCATAGTTCCTATGTTCCAATCTTGTTTAGTTATTCACTATTGTCACTTACTGATTTGGGAATTAATGGTGGGGAAATTGGATTCTTAATTGGGCTTTTAATTATTTGTTTCATGTTTTACTCTATATTGTTATGTTTCATTTACTCTTTTGATATATTTGTTTTATTCCATTCTAATCATTGTATTTACAAATATAGTAGCGCTTCAGAGGACCCATTGCCTATAAAAGGGCCTTGGATAATCCCCTGTAGCCTCATCACTGATTACACACTCAACAATTTAAAAATAAATTTATTACGCTTATTATTATTTTTATTAGTATTAAATTCTAATTAAAAATTCTAAATAACAATTTAAAGGTTTCCTTAAGTCTGATAGTAATTATAGTGTTTGCCGCGCAGAACTCTTACTTAAATAATATTAATATTAATAAAACCAATTTGTTGTCACCTCTCAGATCACTCGTCGTTGCCTTCTCTCAAATAAATTAAAAAATTTTAATTGTTTTTATTTCTTTTATTTCTAAACTATTATTTCCTTCTTGTCCTCCTCTCTTTTCTTCCCTCTTCTCTTATATCTTCTAGACGACTGACCGACAACTGAGGGCCTTTCCAAACGACGACGACGATTGAGCCTGGCGACGAACGACAAAACGCACGGACCACCTAGCAAAACGAAACTTTTGCCGCGACTGTGTTTCGAACTTGGGTTCGACATCTTAGGTTTATATAATATTAATTTTTATATTATTTTGAAGTGATTTTTCGATCACTATAGTAAGTTCACCTTTGCGCCTCTCACTCATATTACTATATTTTTATTGCAATAACAGTGATTGTGGCTTAATTGCTGATTCACTGAGTGTAAGTGTTCAATTTAAAAAAAAATTTTTTTCCTAGTTGACCATTATAGAGTGTTAAATCCTCTTAGTCCTAGAAGAATTGACATTATTATTAATACAAATTGAATTATTAATTTAATTTTTTTTATTAATTATTGTTAATTTTGGTTGACTTAAAAGTACATTGTGCTTAGTCCCAATATATTGCCATATTTAATATTGGTAATTAATTGGTTGAATTAACTTACTTGTTATTCCCAATTTAAACTTGAAATCCATTTTTTTTTTAAAAAAAAATTAATTTTTTAATTATTACTTTATATTGAAAATTATTTTTTCTATAATTTAATTAATTAAAAAATTTTTTTTATATTATTTGGAGCAATTATTGACTAACTTTGATTATTTTTTTTTATAAAGTACAAAGTAAAATATAAATCTTCCCACTAGTATGTCCAACAATTTGGAAGAAAAAATGGATAACATGCAAGTGGATGAGATAGAAATTGACTATGATGCTGACACTGTAAGTTCTTCTAAAGTTGGTCATAAAAAATCTTATGCTAACACAAAGAATTCACATACTGCAGGATGTGGAAATGACAGGAAATGCAAACAAACCAAACCCCCTTCCCCCAGTACCACAGAAGGAAGTAAAGCCTCTAGTGTTTCAAGAAGGTCTTCCAAAAGGCTTCAAAATAAAAAAGCTTCCTCTGCCACAACAAATCAGCAACCTATCCAGTCATATAAAAGAGTTGAAGACAGAAAATATGACGTACAAAGCAAAGGTAGACACATTGTGGGATCAGGTCCAAGAACTCAGGAACCAGATTCAGGCCCAGGCCCCTCCTATGTTGCCTCCCAATCAACCTTCACAGCCACCCAGCTCAACCATCCAAAATCCAAATACTATGGAAGTAGAGCAATGGAAATGGGATTATCTAATGAGTCACTACCAACAGAATGTGCAACACCCTCCTCATCATCAGCCTGGCCCATCCAGAACACCCAATTTCCATCCACCTCCTCATCCCTACCAACAAGGCAGGAGAAAGAAGGCCCAAGCACAATCCCAAACCCAGTCCCAGGGGAAGTTTCCTCCTCTGCCATGGTAAGTAATTTGGTTGATAGTCACTTGGGTATGTTTTCTAATAAATCTTCTTCTGCAGGTAATATTATTGAACATGGTGAAAGAACAGTTAAACCTGTTAAAAGACAGCTTCCTGTAACTAGTAGCCCTATTGATGTAATTAGCAAATTATCATTTGATGAACCTTTACATTTAACTTCTACATCTTTAATTAATCCTTCTCTTGCAATTAAAAATGATTCTGTTCCCCCTGAAATCTATACCTTAATTGAAAAAACTTCTGAGGAAATATTGAAAGATACCCTTGATTTTAATATTGTGAAAGACAAACATGTGAGAGACGTGTTAATCCATGAAAATGATAGATTAAATAATTTACACTTGCAATGTAAAGTGAGTTCTTCTGTACAAGATACAGCTTATTTAAAAATCAAAGAAACCTTAAATATTGTTCTTAGTCAACAAAAACAAATAAGAAGTGACCATAGAGCTATCTCAGATAGAAATATCAGTCTACATAAGACCTTGAGTGAATTGAAACCCCTTATTGAGGAAAATTATTCATTCAAAAATGAAATAAAATCTCTACAAAATGAGTTTAAGAAGCTAAAAAATGATTTCCATGCACTAAGTACCAAACACTCAGTTTCTGAGGACAGAAATGTTCTATCTCTTGCAAAAGTAAATGACCAGATGTCTGAAATTCCAAGAATAAGAAACTATGTGTCTGACCTACAGGAAAAGTTTTCAACCTTAACCATCAATAATGAATTAAATGAGATTTCTGCAAATAAGCTGCATAATAATAAAGGGAAAAAACCTGAACAAAGTTCATCCTTTCTTCCTCATATTTCAACCATTAAACAAACTGACAATGAGTCTGTAAAATCTTTTGCTACTAGCAAAAAATCTTGTGATGGTCATGCACCAGCTGTTTCTGTAAATAATGAAATTTCTGAACACCTGGCTAAACTTCAGGAATTATTACTAATGAATAATTCAAACCAAAAAGTGGACCATCCCAGTAGTCAGAAAAAATTGGCCTAAGTTAGACCAATATCCTACCTTTGATGGTGATTCTTCCTCTGATTGGCAACACTTTATCCAGAGAATTGATAATTTAAAGAGATCTTATAAACTACCTGATGAGGAAATTGTTTCTAAGCTAATTTCTTTATTTTCCAATGTAGCCTTGATGTGGTATGAATCTGTCCTCTTAGATAACAATCATTATACATGGAATGATTGGAAATCCTTGATTGAGAATCAGTTTGGTGGTTCAAAATTCAGGTTAGCTCAGCAAAGACTGTATGAGAATACTAGATATGTATCCTCCTCTGTTGAAAAGCCCATTGTTTTTATGATGAAAATAACTAAAATCCTTAGAGCAATTGATCCAAAGATGGATTATGATATTTGGAGAGATAAAATCTTGTATAAATTACCAAATTCTCTTAGGGATTTGATTGTTGCTAGAACTGAGCATGTAAGGGAAAATTCTTCTTTCATTAATATCTGTAATGAAGTACTACTCAACCATAGATATGAACCAAAGAATTACCTTAGTAAATCTTATAATAATCAGAATAAACCTTCTATAAAGCTCCCAGAAAAATCTGGTAAACCCTCTGCCCCAGTTGGACCTAAAAAATATGCAACAAATACTTGTTATAAATGTAACAAACCGTGGCAGAAGGGTCATGTTTGTGACAAGAAAATTCATCTTGTTGAACAAAATGAAGACACTGATGAAATTGAACTTGATGTCAATAATTCTTCCAGTGACTGTGAAAGTAATATCTCCTATGACAATGAATCTGTTAAAGATGTTTTAATGTTGGAACATGATGTCCATTATTTAAATAATATATCTGAAGATTGTGTATTGAATTTATATTCAGTAGAAAATGCTGAGATAATTAAAGATATTACTAACAATTCTATTCCTATATCCCCTTTGAAGGCACCTGTTATCATTAATGGTAAAAATGTTGATGTAGTTCTTGATTCTGGTGCTGGAGGAAGTGTAGTATCTGAAAAGGCTTTGGCTTCAGTGGATAAGGAATATTTGAGTAAATTATTGCCTATAACTTCTGAAAAATGGAGAGGGTATGGTTCTACCTTATTTCCTATTGGCAAATACAAAACCTCTGTATTCTTCAAATATAATGGTGGTTTTGTCAGAGCTATTTGTGAGTTTGTTGTCATGAAAAATGATAATTTGAGCAATTGGTTTATTATGGGAAATGATATTTTAACCATGTTTGGTGTGAAACTGGACCCAGCAAATAATTGCTTTACCTTAGGAATGAATGGGAAAAGAAAATTCAAAATTTCTTCTCCTAAACCTTCTGGGCATTTGTTGAAATCTTGTAACTCACTGACCCAATGTAAAGGTAGAACAACAACTGAAATGGATGATTTATTACATGAAATAAATACCGCTTCTTTTGGTGATCATTTGACTAATGAACAAAAGGATTCTATTGTTGCCTCTATTACCTCTTTCCCTATGGCTTTTGCTCATGGTTCTCATGTCTTGGGAATTGTTCAGGAAGAGATGAAAATTACCTTATCCTGTAATTTGAGTGATATTCCTCCTTCCCTTAAGAAAAAACCATATCCTGCTTCTCCATCAAAAAGAAAAGATATTGAAGATAATATTGAAACATTATTGAAAATGAATATCATTGAGAAAGTGAATGTCACCCCCAAATATTGTGTCATCTCCCCAGTCTTGATTTCATATGAAAAAGATAAAGCTAGATTATGTGGAGATTACAGAGCTTTAAATACTTATACTGTTGATGATATTTATCCTTTACCCAGAATTAATTCAATACATGCTACCTTGCAAGGTGCAAAATTTATTAGTTGTCTGGATGGTAATAAAGGTTATCATCAAGTTCCAGTTGAGAAAAATTCTCAAAATTTTTTGCTTATTGCTACTCATATGGGAATATATAAGTATGTTAGGATGCCATTTGGCCCTAAAAATGCTCCTTCAGTTTTCCAGAAAGTCATGGATAACACTTTCCATCAAGAAATTATTGAAGGTTGGCTCATGGTTTATATTGATGATATTATTGTTTTTTCTAAAACTTTTGATGAACATATGATTCACTTGAATAGAGTTTTTTCAAAAAATGGATGAAATCAATATGACCTTATCTTTAAAAAAGTGTAAATTTGGTTTTCAATCTTTGAAAGTCCTTGGCCATGTTGTGTCAGGCTTACAAATTTGTGTAGACCATAATAAAGTTGCTGCCATTCAAAATGTTAAAGCACCAACTTCTGTAAGAGAAATCCAAAGTTTTTTGGGTATGTGTGGCTATTATAGACAATATATTAAAAATTATCAGGTCATAGCCTTGCCTCTTACAAAACTAACCAGAAAAGATGTTGCTTTTCTCTGGAATGATGACTGTCAGAAAGCTTTTAATACATTGAAAAGTTGCTTAATGACAGCCCCTATATTGGCTCTCCCAGATTTTAACAAGCCATTTGTACTTTATACAGATGCTAGCTTTATTGGTCTGGGTGCTGCCCTTCACCAAAAGCAAATTATTAATGATAAATCCTCAGAGGTTGTAATTTGTTATATTTCAAGAACTTTAAGGAATAGTGAATTGAAATATGGTGCCACTCAATTGGAGTGCTTAGCAGTTGTTTGGGCTCTTGAGAAACTTCATTACTACTTGGATGACCAAAAATTTGAGTTGGTAACTGACTGTAGTGCTGTGAAATCTCTTTTAAACCTCAAAACACCTAACAGACATATGTTCAGGTGGCAACTTGCTGTTCAGGAATACAGAGGAAGGATGACTATTATCCACAGAGCTGGAAATGTTCACTCTAATGTTGATATGCTCTCCAGATTGCCTCTGCCAAATAATGACTCCAATCCTGCTTATGTACCTGAGGATGACACTGTTCATATACATGGTATATTTATAGTTGATATGGAAGAAGAGTTATTACAGTTAATACTGGATTCATATGATAAAGATTCTGACTTAAATAAATTAGTTACTATTTTGAATGATCCTAAGAATGCTTCAATTTAAGCATTAATAAAAACTCTTCCTGCAAAATACCAAAATGCTTTAAATAAAGGAAAGTTTTCTATTGAAGATGGTTATATATATTATAGAAGGAAGCTTACCAATGTAATTGTTATTCCTCCTTCAATGAAAGAAACTATCCTCAAACTTTGTCATGATGACATATTAGCTGGTCATTTTGATCTTGAAAAAACATTGATTAGAATCAAAAACACTGCATGGTGGGCTAATATGTCTGAAGACACAAAATTATATGTTGAATCTTGTGATTCCTGCCAAAAATCTAAAAGGTTAACAGGTAAGAGAGCAGGGTTATTACAACATATTGAAGCACCTAGTGCTCCCTGGCAAATCATTAATATGGATTTTGTCACTGGTCTTCCTGTTGCAGGTAAAGACAGCTTTAACTCTTGTTGGGTAATAGTTGATAGATTCACAAAAATGTGCAAATTTATTCCAACCCACAAAGATGTATCCACCAAAGAATTAGCTTTCTTATGGTGGTCTTACATGTTTAATATTATTGGTTTTTCAAAAGCCATTATCTCTGATAGGGATCCAAAATTCACTTCTGAGTTTTGGACCTCTTTGATGGATATTTGTGGCTGTGAGTTAAAATTGTCTACAGCTCATCATCCTCAGACTGATGGTCTAGCTGAAAGAATGATTCAAACTCTGGAAGATATGATTAGAAGGTATTGTGCCTTTGGTTTAGAATATAAAGACAATGACAGATTTACTCATGATTGGGTCACTCTTTTGCCTGGTCTTGAATTTGCATATAATAGCACTGTTCATTCTGTCACTGAGAAAAAGCCTTTTGAGCTCTGGTTAGGTTATGTCCCAAACACTCCTGCTCAGATTCTCAATAATAAATTACCTAAGTTGGAACTGCACCCTGGTGTAAAATCTTTTATGCAAATGCAACAGCTCTGCAGAAAACATGCTCAAAGTTGTATTGATAAAGCATTTGAATATGAAAAGAAAAGATGGGATAAATCCCATAAAGAATACACATTTAACAAGGGTGATGAAGTGTTGATCTCTACTGTCCATTTCAATTTACAAGGTAACCACAAATTAAAAGATCCTTTTGTAGGACCATTTGTTGTTAAAAGAATGGTTGGTGATAATGCAGTAGAAGTTGTATTGTATTCTCCATATGATAGGAAACATCCTGTTTTTCCCATTTCTTTACTTAAACCTTATACTTCCAACAGTGACTTATTTCCAAAAAGAAGAGGAAGACCTAAGAAGAACCCTCAGGAAGTCACAGAAACAGCAGAAATTGATAAAATTCTCAATGATAGAATTATCACTTCTGAAAGAGGTACTGAATATTTATTGAGATATAAGAACAATTCATCTGAACATGATGCATGGATACCTGGCAAGGAAATTTCAAATCTGCCTGCTCTGTTGAAAAAATACAAAAAGAAAAAATCTTAGCATTTTTTTTTATTGTTTTTTTTAGAGTGAGGGAGTGTCAGCCAGGCTATTCCAGGAGTCCAGTAAATGATATATAAATTATAAAACCTTAAAGAGTGGGTAAGACTTGTATTTAATGAATATAACTTAATATTTTATTGCATAATGAAATTATATAAGAATTTTATTATATACAAGTGTTACATTAAATTTATTGGTTATATATATATTTTTATATACAATTAAATTGAGCATAATATAATATATTCTACAAATAATGGCGCATTTTTATGTATTTAATAATTATAAATTTATATTTAATTAATTAAAAAACATATATTATAATTACAAGTGTAAAATTGATTTATAATATATTTAAATTAATTATTTAAATTTATATATTAAATAACACCTCTCATATAAAACTAAACAATAATTAATGACGCTTCTTTTGACCCTTAATTGTGTTAGAAAAAAAAAAAAACAAATAAATTAATTTATACTAAATTGAGATTAATTACATGTTTTGTTGCGTCAAAGTATTTTTTTGTTTCACTTAAAATATCCTTTAATCAGATTGTACCATCTGTTTGGAATTATATTTCTCATAGTTCCTATGTTCCAATCTTGTTTAGTTATTCACTATTGTCACTTACTGATTTGGGAATTAATGGTGGGGAAATTGGATTCTTAATTGGGCTTTTAATTATTTGTTTCATGTTTTACTCTATATTGTTATGTTTCATTTACTCTTTTGATATATTTGTTTTATTCCATTCTAATCATTGTATTTACAAATATAGTAGCGCTTCAGAGGACCCATTGCCTATAAAAGGGCCTTGGATAATCCCCTGTAGCCTCATCACTGATTACACACTCAACAATTTAAAAATAAATTTATTACGCTTATTATTATTTTTATTAGTATTAAATTCTAATTAAAAATTCTAAATAACAATTTAAAGGTTGCCTTAAGTCTGATAGTAATTATAGTGTTTGCCGCGCAGAAATCTTACTTAAATAATATTAATATTAATAAAACCAATTTGTTGTCACCTCTCAGATCACTTGTCGTTGCCTTCTCTCAAATAAATTAAATAATTTTAATTGTTTTTATTTCTTTTATTTCTAAACTATTATTTCCTTCTTGTCCTCCTCTCTTTTCTTCCCTCTTCTCTTATATCTTCTAGACGACTGACCGACAATATCTCATGCAGCTGATATCAAGTCAGCTGCATGAGATATGCGCAGCACATACAATGCGCTCTGCATGCAGCAGAAACGCGCGTTGCATGCAGCAGCAATGCAGGCTGCATGTGCTGCATGCAATGCGCATTACTTGCAGCAGTGATGCGTGTTGCATGTGCTGCATGCATTGCATTGCACAGCCAGTTTTTTTCTGGCTGTGCAATGCACACAGAGAAACCAAAGTCCCTGCAAGGGACTTTGGTCTCTAAAATGGAAGCCACTTTCCCTACCAGGTGCAATCTGGTGGGAAAGTGAGAGAAACGTTAGACCAAAGTTGTTTGAAAGCAACTTCAGTCTTAAAAACATTAAAAATCATAAAAAAAAATGAGAAATGTAGAAAAAAAAAAATTAAAAATTAAAATGTGAGTATAAGAAAAAAAATAAGTGCTATTGATACCAAAAATCCAAGCCAATTTCATTTGGCTTGGTTATTTAATAATTATTTTTTAATACATTAAATTTAAAATTCAAACACCATAAAATATATGAATTTTTTTTATATGAATATTATAAATTTAATCTACCTCTTTCTCATAATTATATTTATAATTTTGTTTTTTTAATTTTTGACATTTAAGTTTATTTTTTGGAAATACAAAATTAAATTTTCAACTAAATTTTTTAGTAAGGTAAAATAAATTCTAAATTTGACATTTTGTAATTGAATAATGAAAAAAATTTTAAATTTATTTAAAAAATATTTTTGTTAGAAGAATACAAATATTTTAAGGGTAGAAATATGGTGCAAATTGTAAGTAAAAAAAATTATATTTTTTTTTGTGAGGGGTTATTTCTATTTTTAAAAATATTTTTCAAAAACATTCATTAAATACTGAATTAAATTACTTTGAAACTCAAATTTTTTGTAAAATAATTAAAAATGAAATAATAATATTGTTGTATTTGATATAAAATTTGAATTGGTAATATTAATGTCTCTTTAAGTAAATTTGAAAATCATTTAAAAAGACCATGTTGATAAGTACTTCATTTTTGATATACAATGGTTATATATATATCTTATATATATTTCTTGAGTGTTATTTTTATATACATTCAATAAAATTTGTAATATAAAATGCCATTTAATAATTAATTAATGTTCAACTTAGTTATAACAACTTCATATTTAATACCAGCCACAAGTATTTACTTTTTAATTTAAAACTCCAATATAATATGAGAGTATCCTTATTTTGTCTGTATGTAATGAACAACAATAACAGACCATAAATGAGTGTGTAATTAATTACAATAAATAGTTGAAGAATAACCTATAAGAAATGATAAGTTTATCAAAAAGAGTACATTAAAAAAATATACTTTTGAATTTTTTTTGATATAATTTGGGTAGTTAAATGAAAATTTAAATTATCAGACATCAAAATGGATAAAATCTAAAAGTGGTGTTTATATAATAAGCCTCATATAAAAAAAGGATAAAAAATCTACTATGTAACTAAATTATTAAATATTAAGGTATTATTAAAATTATTGAAAAACTTATTTTACAGTTATAATGAGATCTAAATGTGAAAATAATGGTGGGATAATAGTAAGACTATGTGGAAACACTTTAATTTATACATACTTTCAACTATGTTCAGATAAAAAAATTGTTAAAATTGTATAATAACATCTAGTTAATAGTGATGCAATTTTATTTAGATCAAGAATAAATTTTTCTGAGGAAAAAATAATTAAATTGAGATATGGCCATCTCCTTTCAAAAGATAGAATAATAATAAAAATTTAAAAAATTATAATAAGTATTCTTAATCACCATTTTTGAAAAGTCTCTAGTAAAATTCATTATAATATATCATTCATTGATTACATTATATGGAGTTTCATCTTGAAGTAGTGATGTGCAGCTTTGAACTTATGTTATGAAAAACAAAAAAGTTAAAAAATATATATTTATACTAATGAAAAAGCCAAAAATAAAAATACTATTATAAATTAAAAAAATAAAACTACATTAATTTTATTCTGCTCTAATGATGGAAGGGTACTATGTATGAATTTCCACATTTTAAATCCAAACCTGCTTTAAGGCTAGTTTACAGGTAGAGCTATTAAGTTTCCTTAAATTCTAAAAATAACTTATGCATTTTACTAATTATTTTTTTCTTTTTTTCTTTCCAAAGTTGTTAGAGTTGCTTAATTAATACTGTTATCTTGATTGTAAGATATATAATTTTTTTTGAATACATGATTTATTGTTTCAAAAATTATATTATAAATTTAAATCATTTATTTCATTTTCTAAAGCTTCATTGTCAAAGACACGACTCCATTTTCTATTACTTAACAAATATATAAAATGTGATAGTAAAATTTGAGGAATTTTCTTTTTGAGAGGGTCAAACTATATTGTGAAGATTTTTATCTAGAAATTCTTGTACTCTAAAACCAAATAATTTTCTCCCTTAAGTAAGCCATTTCAAAAATATGAGAATATAAACAAGAATATTAACTTATCTTATTTTTATTTTCTTTACTGAAAGTTTTAGTTCAATCCCTTTTTTTATATGACATTAGTATAAAAACATGGTTAAATGCTACTATATAATTAATTTTTATTATATATATATATATATATATATATATATATATATGAAATATTTAGAAGGTCATCCTTTTTTATTTACTTGAATAAATGGCTCAATTATAATATCCAACACTTATTAATGTTTCCCAAACTCAATAACAAATTTCTCATATGAAATATTAGCTTCTAATATAAGAAGTTTATCTATAGATGATATTCAACATGTGATTTTACTTTTTAGATTCAGCTAAAATTAAACAAAAGGAGAAATCATGCATATGTGTATAAATGGTAACCATATGTTACTTAGAGGATTGTGAAATTCACTCATCAGAATGGTTTAAGTATTAAAATAAATTGAGGTCATTATTTTCTAGTATTTGAAACTAATTAGGAAATTATTCTAAAAATATATTTTAATGTGTATCATGTTTAAAAAGTTGGAAATATGATTTTTGAAAATTGTGAGTTTCTTATGAGATACCAAGCTTTAGTTTACATTGTTTCAAGTAGAATAGAATTTTAGTATTAGAAATTGAAAGCAATGTACCATTATCAGATTTTAACTGTGTTCTACTTATAGAATGATTACATAACATTAAACATTATTTAAATCAAAAAGGTTTAAAAGATATTTAGAATTTTACCAAATTTCACCATTTATTAATCTTTGATTTGAAAACAAACTATGATGTACACTCACTAGAAATAAGCGATCCCAATTTTAACATAATTTATCAATCCAAAAATAATGAGTCAATTAACATGAAAATATTTATTATTTCAAAACCAATTCTCTAGATTTAAAATATGATGCTTTAATGAAAAATTATTACAAAACTTTAATGCAATGAAGTCTCTTAAAAAATTCAAAAATAGAATATCAAAACAAGTAATTTCTGCAAAAAAAACTACTAACTATTTTAGATAAAGCATAAAAATAAGTCATATTTTTTAAAAAAATGATCTAACAATATTTATTTTTGTTAAAAAAATCAAAACATTGTTAAGTTTGCTTGTTATAATAATGTTAAAATCCACTTAACATTATCTAAAGGTGGTAAAATATGTTAAAAATATGTTGAATTTTATGAGATAAAAATCAACAATTTTGTATCATTTCCTGTTGTGCTATGACTTTATTCCACCCTTTTTATCTGATTCTTCCAGTATTACTTTGCTATGATCACTAGTTTTCAAGTTAAAATTTACAAATGTTCATTATACTTGATAATATGAAAAATAACTCAAACTTTTATAACTACAAAATAAGATTTTGTAACTCCTTCTTTTAATCAATATTTGAAGAAATTTTTAGTTTATTTGAGTAATGATTTTAAGAATAACAAAAAATTTGAAATTCACAAGGAATTATTTCCAGAGACTATAATTATTTACTTGCGCAATGCAAGAGCTACTTATCAATGATGTAAAACATCAGAAAAGTAAGTTATAGTTATAAATCTACAGATTATACTGTTTCTGGTATATATATCTTCAATAAATCTTTTAAACTTATCTTAGCCTACATACCACACAATAGAAAATCATTATATTAAAAAAGGAAAAAAATTCTATGATAATATCATAAAGAATGATAACCATGGATTAATATTCCATAAAAATGGTTAATAATATTTTAAGAGAACCTAAATCAGTATTCTTTCATCAAAATATATCTTTTTTGTCTTTGTAATTTATTCCAAACAAATTTTTTGAAAGTTGAATCTATATATCTAATGCCAAAACCACTATTAAGTTCCCTCTTAGACTTTTTAAGAAATTATATATATATATATATGTATATATATATATTATTTATAAAAAATTGAAATAAAGAATAAAAACATAATTTTATTTACCTTTAATTATTTAAATATAGAGTATTTTCAGAATGCATTGTGGTTACTTGTGAAGGTTAGAAGATTTGAAGTTGGATTTATGAGTTTTTAGAAGGGCAAATATTGTAAAATTCTTTCATAAATATTTATTTCATAGTTTCAAATGTTGAAATCTACAAACTAATGGGATTTAAAATTATATTGAGATTTAAAATCTGTTTTCTACTCAAGTAAAATAAAATAAAATGATGATATCAAAATTGAAATTAAGTTTAAACTTTTGATATGCTCTATCTTCAATTTTATTGATAGTGCCACAAAAATTTAATAATATTTTTTTTCCTTCATCACTTTTTACATAAAAGATAGTTTTATCATTTTATGAATTAAAGATTGCTTATATAAATTTAACATCTATGTCAACTGTTTATGACTATTAATCTATATAATAAATTTTTTAGAAGAAAAAATAACATCAGTATATACTGACTTTGAAATTATTCAATTTAAAATAGTTTAAAGGTAGATAATGAAGGGTGATTTCATTTTTGAATATGAATTATAGAAGTCTTATTTTGTCAATTTTAAATCTTTTTGAGCTCAAATGTATCCACCGCAACTTTTGTAAGAATAAAAATTATTTTTATTGAAATTTACATGAGAAAGTATGCCTATTATTCAAAATCAAACTTGCTCTAATGGTGTTTTTCAATCTTTATTTCCATTCATAACAATAAAAAACATTTCAATTTGCTGATGTTTTAGTTTTTGATATCCCCAAGTTTATATCTCAGGTGTACTATTCACAAAATTATTAAAAATATAATTTTCGAAATACATGATAAACTTGAAAGTGAGGGGGCATTAAATTTTTAAAAATGAATTCTAAATTCAGGATGGATAGTATTTTTTCTATTTTCACAAATGAACAATTTTTTGTTTCAATTAATCCAGAAAGAAAATTTTGTTGTAAGCATATTATATTATATTTATTATGATTTTAAATACTATATTTTCAAGATTTGTGTTTAATATTTCCTGTGAAAGTTAATGTTAATGTGAATTTAAAGTAAGCTTGAAGAAATTTAATCAATAGGCATATTGGATATTTAAAATAATATTTTGCTCCAATCTTGAATCATCCTGGGCTAAAAAATATCCCAAATAAGGTTTTTGTGGGTCAATTTGGATTTAAGTAGGACTAAGTGAGGTTTAATAAAGGACAGATAAAAGGCTAAATTCATTACTAGTGACTTTTTTCTCAAAATAGTTATAAAATATGTATCATTCTGGAATCAAGCTTCAATAAAGTTGAATTGAAACAGAGATAATTTCTAGCAGCACAACACCATATTTACAAAGGTGTAAAATACCTCAAATATTACTCATAATATAGGAAGGCAAGGAATCTACAAAATTCACATTTCCAACGAGGATTTATATTTTGAATTTGAAATTGAGAAATGGAATATTATTTTCCAATTTAAATATCTATTAGTCATTTTACCAAAAGTTTTCAGTAATCAGATTGAATTTTGATGGTATTTTGTTGTAGATTAATCATTTGGATGAGCCATTTACTCAAAATTACTGGTTTCGTTTCTAATATTCCATGTGAAATTCATTATGAATCTTTTTGAAAGTGAATAGTTGACATATTGGATATGCAAAAGCTTATTTAAGATCAAAGTGAGATCAAAGGGAGTTCAACTGATGATCAAATTAGGATTTTACATGATCAAATGGTGATCAATGTAGGTTCATCTTGAGCTCAATTTGTGACAAATCTCTGACTAAATGTAAGGCCAAACAATTTCCTACATGGTGATGATGTGTGCATAATTCAAGCATAGATTTGTGGCTCAACGGAGTTCAAGCAAGGGGTATTGCTAGCAATACCCCCCCATTTTTTCTGTGGTGAATATAAGTTTAAGCTTGAACCACTTCAAAATAAAAATTGGAGAGGTTTTGGATCAGTACTACACCCCATTGGTAAATACAAAGCTGCTGTTTTCTTTAAACACCAACATGGTTATGTAAGGGTAACTTGTGACTTTGTAGTAATGGATAATACTAATTGTAGTAACTGTTTTATCATTGGAAATAATATTCTGACTAAATTTGGTGTAAAATTAGACCCTGCTAATAACAATTTTACAATTGGCATGAATGGTAAAAGGAAATTTAAAATAAATTCTTTTAACACAGTCTTACACATTGAGTCAGTAACAAATTCCCCGTCTAAAGGAAGAGAATCCAATGAGATGGAACTTCTGGAAACAGAAATTTCAAAAGCATCATTTGGCACTCAGATAAGTGAAACTGAGAAAAATAATATTTTGGAATTAATTAAAGCTTTTCCAATGGCTTTTGCACACGGTACAAATGAACTTGGCCTTGTAAAAGATCATGAAATGAAGATTAGTTTAACCTGTGATATGGATAATATTCCTGCTAGTCTTAAAAAGAAACCATACCCTGCTTCACCAATGAAGAGGAAAGACATAGAGGATAATATTAAGATGTTATTAAAAATGAACATTCTTGAGAAGGTTGAAACTACAACAAAATATTGTTTAATATCACCAGTGCTAATTTCATATGAACAAGATAAAGCAAGACTGTGTGGTGATTATAGAGCATTAAATACATCTACAGTAGATGATATTTATCCCTTGCCAAGGATTGCCTCTATACATGCTACCCTTAAAGGTGCTAAATATATAAGTTGCCTAGATGGAAATAAAGGGTACCATCAAATTCCTGTTGAAAAGAATTCACAGAACTTTTTGTTGATAACAACACACATGGGAATTCATAAGTATTTCAGAATGCCATTTGGACCAAAAAATGCTCCATCAGTATTTCAGAAGTTAATGGATATAACATTCCATAATGAAATGATTGAGGGATGGTTAATGGTATACATTGATGATATCATAGTGTTCTCTAAATCTTTTGATGAACACTTAATCCATTTAAGGAAAGTATTTCAGAAAATGGATGAAATAAAAATGACCCTTGCATTGAAAAAATGTAAATTTTGGTTTTAATCTTTAAAAGTGCTTGGTCATATTGTATCTGGCTTACAAATATTTGTAGACCAAAATAAAGTGGCTACAATAAAGAATATTGGCATTCCTCAAAATGTGAAGGATGTACAATCTTTCCTTGGAACGTGTGGTTATTATAGACAATATATAAAAAACTACCAATCAATTACTGCACCACTGACCACACTGATAAAGAAATCAGAAGCTTTCATTTGGAATAATGAAAGACAATAAGCTTTTGATAAGTTGAAAGAATGTTTAATGACAGCTCCTATCTTGGGATTACCAGATTTCCAATTACCTTTTGTATTATATACAGATGCAAGTTTTATTGGACTGGGTGCTGCTTTGCATCAAAAACAACTTATTGAAGGGAAAATGTCAGAAGTAGTAATCTGCTATATTTCATGTACTCTAAGAAGTGGTGAATTGAAATATGGTGCTACTCAACTTGAATGTTTGGCAGTATTATGGTCTCTTGAAAAGCTACATTATTACCTTGAAGACCAAAAATTTGAGTTAATAACTGACTGTAGTGCAGTTAAGTCACTCTTAAACATGAAAACTCCTAATAGACACATGTTTAGATGGCAATTAGCTGTACAAGAATACAGAGGACAGATGACTATTACACATAGAGCAGGAACCTTGCACTTTAATGTAGATCTGTTATCTAGAGTACCTCTGCCTAATAATGATGATAATCCTGCTTATGTTCCTGAGTCAGAGATTATTAACATTTATGGCATTTATATTGTAGATCTTGAGGATGAATTTATGCAATCAATTCTTGATAATTATAATTCAGATCCTGACTTAAGTAAATCAACTACAATATTAAATGATCCATCTAATGCTTCAATGAATGTTTTAATAAAAACATTACCAATTAAGTATAAAGAGGCATTAGAAAAAGGAAAATTTTCCATTGAGGATGGTTTTATATATTACAGGAAAAAATTAAGTAATGTAATTGTAATTCCCCCTTCAATGAAGGAGTTAATGTTAAGTATATGTCATGATGATATATTAGCAGGTCATTTTGACTACCATAAAACATTAACCAGAGTAAAAAACACAGCCTGGTGGATTAACATGTCTGAGGATGTTCAGAAATATGTTGAAACATGTGATTCTTGTCAAAAGTCTAAAAGATTAACAGGAAAAAGAGCTGGTTTATTACAACAAATTGAGCAACCAAAAGCTCCATGGGAAATCATTAACATGGACTTTGTAACAGGTTTGCCAATAGCAGGGCATAAGAGTTATAACTCCTGCTGGGTAATTGTAGATAGATTTACAAAGATGTGTAAATTTATTCCTACCCACAAAGAGGTTTCTGCAAAGGACTTAGCTTTTTTATGGTGGACACAAATGTTAAATACAGCAGGTTTCCCCAAAGCAATAGTTTCTGACAGAGATCCTAAATTTACTTCTGAGTTCTGGAAATCACTTATGGATGTTTCAGGGTGTCAATTAAAACTTTCTACAGCACACCATCCACAAACTGATGGGCTAGCAGAGAGAATGATACAAACCTTAGAAGATATGATAAGAAGATACTGTGCTTTTGGTCTTAATTTTAAAGGCAATGACAAATTCACGCATGACTGGGTAACCCTTATCCCAGGTTTAGAATTTGCATATAATAGTACAGTACATTCTGTCACTGGCAAAAAGCCATTTGAGTTATGGTTGGGTTATGTACCTAATACCCCTGCTAAAACTCTTAATAAGTTACCTAGATTGGATATCCATCCAGGTACTAAATCTTTTCTTCAGATGCAGGAATTATGCAGAAAACATGCTCAAGAATGTATAAAAAGGCTTTTGAGTATGAAAAGAAAAGATGGGATAAAGCCCATAAAGAACAAATGTTCAAAGAGGGTGATGAAGTCCTTATTTCAACACTACATTTCAATTTAAATGGTAATGTTAAATTGAAGGATCCATTCATTGGACCATTTGTAGTTAAAAAGATGGTTGGTAATAATGCTGTTGAGGTTATTCTATATGCACCTTATGATAGAAAACATCCAGTATTTCCTATTTCTCTTATAAAACCATACCATTCTAATGATACTGCTCTATTTCCAAGAAGATCAGGAAGGCATAAACAGCAACCTGAAGAAATAGTTGAAAAGGCAGAAATTGAAAAGATATTTAAAAAGAGACACCTTACTAAAGAAAAGGGAGTTGAGTATCTATTGAGATTTAAAAATAAATCAAGTGAATATGACCAGTGGATTCCAGAAAATGAAATCTCTGATCTTAAAAATCTCTTGAAAAAATTTAAATCTAAATAATACTGTTCATTCAGTATATGTATTATAAAAATTATTTTTTTATTTCACTCCTTAGTTTTAATTAAAATGTCTTAACATTTTTTTTATTGTTTTTTTTGGGGTGAGGGAGTGTCAGCCTAAATATCCTTAGGACTGAGTATTTCTTATGCTTAAAATAAGATAAACTTAAGTAGATTAAGCTTATATCTTAAAAATAAGGTTAAAATAATAATATATATTATTTTATTATATATATATATAATTATTATTCTATTATATAATTTATAATAGTTTAAATAGCTTATCCATGGCCTAATGATACTTATTAAGGTGGTAATGGAGTTATAATATACTTATCTTAAGTGATATGAAGTAATTATTGACATACATAAGCTTATATGTATACATAAATCTCATATTCAGTGAAATATGCAGTATATTATGTATATCTAGGTATATAAGTGGGTTTTAGCCCCTTAATAGCCTATAAACTTTGTTTTTCTGCTTATTTTAGGTCATATGGACGAAATCAGTGGACTCACAACGCCTACAGAAGCATAGACACCTATATCAGGCGCATACACCCAGTTTGGACAACTAAAATTACTTCCTTGGATGGTTATTCACGGATTTATCGGTTGGAAGGATGTTTCTGGGTTAATGTGGATGCTTGGGGATGTTATTGGGGGCTTGGAAAGTTTATTTGTTTCCTTCATTTTCTTTTAGTCTCATTAAATCTCTTTTTGATTATTTATTTTACCTGTTTCTTTATGGTATCCGCTTTTATCTGGGTTTTCTATTTATGGTATGGATCTGTGTTATTATTAATAGTGATGAAGGGTCCTTACTGGAGGTCTGGGTGTTGAAACTGCTTGAAGTGGACGCCATGGGGAGGTGATGGGCCCTCAAAGTGCTGTAATTGCCGGGGATAGCAGTGACATCATCTGGATTGAAGGTCTGTGCACTCCAGTGGATTTGGGTATAAGTAAGGAGGGATTTTGATGGTTTATTATCATCATTCAATTACTACAATTCAAACAAACACTATTATACAATTATTAACATTTAGAAATATATTATAAAGCCACTATAAATTGATTTTATCTTTATATAAGCTATAACTATATTTTATTCTTCTATTTTCCACCACTAGCACGCATTTAAATCCAAGTATTGTGAGTTTTATTTGAGTATAACTATTCTATTAGTCTTCCCCTGAGGTTTAATCACTAAATCATTTATCAATAAGTAATAGGACCATAAAATAACACTATTATATCATACTTATATACTAGACTATACTGACACCAGGTAAGTCATATTTTCATTTTTATTGAGTTTTTATTTTCTAATAATTATTTTTTTATGCTTTTTTTTTGTTTTTTTTTGTAAGTGCTTCATTTATTTTTTTTCAAGGTTGAACTAATTTTTTTTGTTTTTACTCTCCCTCTTTTCTCTCTTGTCCTGCTATTTTCCCCTCCTTTCCCCCCTTCTTGGCTGCCTCATTCCTCCCTTTCCCCCTTATTCTCTTCCTCACCTTTCCCCCCCTTTATGCACTCTTTTTCCTCCCTTTAGCCCCCCTTTTCCCTCTTTAAGCCCTTTCCCCCCCTTTCCCCTCTTTTACCCCCTTTAGGCCACCTCTCACCTCTCACCCCTCTCCCCTCCACTTCTTCCCACCCTCCTCCCCTCCCCCCATATTCCTTTCCCTTCCTCCTTCCTCCCCTCTAACCTCACCTCTTCCCTCTACCTATTAGTTAAAAAAATTTCTTAGCAATTTGTTTAGCGGATAAAGGGGGGAGGAGTCAAGGTGAGAGGGGAAGGGAGAGGGGGGGAAGCAGTGGGGGGGAGAGGGGGAGGGGGGGAAGCATTGGAGGGGAGAGGTGGAGGGGGGGGGAGAGTTGAAAGGTGGTCTAAAGGGGGGGGGAAGCGCCTAAAGAGGGGAAAAGGGGGAGAAGGGGGTTTTGAGGAGATCAAGAAGGGGGAAGAGGGTTTGAGGACACCACAAAGAGGTAAAAGAGGCAGACAAGGAAGGGTAATATGGGTGTACGTAAAAGAAAATTTAATTTTTTTTTTGTTTATTTTTTAATAAATATTATAAAAAAAAAAATTTCATGGTTCAAGCTGAATCATAAATAAATTTGGTGTGTTTATAATTTTTATTTTTGGGAAAAAAATTTTCTGATACAATTTTTTTTTGTTTAATTTTTTAATTATAATTTTTTTATCATTTGTTTTCAAGGACTTTAGCTGGTATATCAAGCACCAAATAACTTTAAAATTCATTTTTTTGGCAAATAATTTTACTGATGATTGTTTTTATTTTATTTTATTTTATTTTTTTCAATTTTTTTTTCAAAGACAGTTTTAGTAATTGATTTCTTTTCAAAAAACAATTTTTTGGATTAATTTTTATCAATAAAATTGTTAAGTTTGAATAATAAAACTAAATTTTGTGAATTTTATTTTTTTTGCCATTTTATTTTTTTGCTTTTTGATACAATTTTTTTTTCAGAGAAAAAATGTCTATTTCATCAGAATCACCTCTTCTCTATCATCATCCTCTTTATCATCTTTATCATCTTTTTCAAAATCAACTTCATTTCAATCATCCTCCAAAATATCAAAAATAATGATGATGTTTGAAGCCAGCCGAATAAATGAAATTTAAAAAATAAAATTAATTTGGACTGTTTATTTGGCCATATATCAAATATCCATTACTATGAAACTATAGTGGATTAAAAAATTCTTATCCAAATGAGTTACCAGAAGATTTAGAATATTTAACCAAATCAAAAGACAATGAAATTAAAGCAGTAATCAGTAATACTTTTAAACCTCAATTTATTCATGGAAATCATTCTTCTAATGGTTCAAAAGATGAAACATTTAATCAACTATCTGATCTCACAATAAAACTATATCAAATGGCTTTGGCTTGTTTACCATTAAGGAATACAAATTTGTTGGGTGATATTATGATTGGATTTGGTTAGAGACCAGTATTTGTTCAAAGCTATTCTTTTGGTATGTCTGATCACCACGCAATATGTGGTGCGGACTTGTTAGCAAGTCTGAAAACTTGGACTCAAATTCACCACACATTGAACACACATTGAGCTATTGACAAAGGAACCATACAATAAGGGATGAACACCACTCAGCAGAAAATTTTTAGGTGGGTCTTCAAGTAGAGTTCAATATGAGTTCAGTATGAGTTCAGTCTGAGTTCCATCTGAGTTCCATCTGAGTTCAGGTTGGGTACTTGCTAGCAAGTCCACCCCCTATATTGCGTAGTGGATAATATATGTTTCTTTCTTAAAATAATCTCACTAATTTTATTTCCATAGGTATATATTCTTTTCTTAAAAATTTATCTAAAGCTAAAAAAGTTGACAACTTTTGCTTATTAGAAACCTTACCTTCTTTCAATAATTTTATTGCTCTTTGCCTCAAAAAACTCTGTAATAAATCTTTTGAAAAGAAACATCAACCTGCTACCAAATTTGGAATACCAAATTGGTGTGACTCCAAATGGGTAGAAATTAGTAATCAATATCTTTTATTTTTAAATTTTATTATTACTCATTCAGAATTCCACAATAAGATTCATATCAATAGTAATGATGCCAATTATCTTAGTTTTGGAATTTTCTCATATATCAATCCAATAACTGGACAACCTATTCCTTCCCCAGCTAAAATAAAAGGTAATGGGTTATACTTTCCAGATCACAACTGTATAATTGATTTTGGATTTGGAGCTTGAATCATCAAAACTATTTGTAAATCTTCTAAGGATAATCACCAATCAACAAAAGCTCCCCCTGGTTTGGAATCTTGACACAAATTTACTCATTTTGGCTGCCCCTTCCAAATTAGTCACATACTAATCCAACAAATCAATAAGGTAAAAGAAGAAGGTAAATTTAACAGATATAAAAAAATGTTATTTAGATCAAAAAAGTATGGCATGAGTAGAGCCATCAAATATTTTTTATTTATCCATAATTTTTTTATAAATAACTCTGATATTTCAAATTCTTAAAGTAAAGTAATGGCCCAACAGCCTTGAGTTGTATGAATGGGAATCATGACAAAATTTATTTTTTTCATGAGGTTCCTAAGCCTACACTTGTGGAAAGTCCCAAACTTTTGTTTCTAGATCTATCCACATTTCTGCTACAGGAATATTCATTACTTTAAAAATAGGTAAATTGATATATATTAGCTCTTTATATATTAATTTATGTAATTATATTAAATTTTGGTGATTTTCACCCCTTACTTCAATAAAATGCAGGGGAGGGTATTGCAAAGTTTTCAAATCTGACATGTGAAATTGATGACTTTGAAAATTTTGGTGACACCCACCCCTTGCTTCAATATAATACAGGGGAGGGGATTGCCAATTTTTTAAAACAGGTATAGAGTTTTTTTTAACTTAGCTTTATTTAGAAAATTAAATTTAATGATTTGAATGTAAAGAAGAAAAAATGTATGAGTTTTTCAAATTTTTGCAAAATGAAATCATCTGGAATAAAGACCTTTAAATAGCCAGCACATATGAAATAATCTCCAAAAAGAAATAAAACAAAATTTATTTAACCAAACAAACATATAATCTAAAATTTTGCAATAAAATATTTCACATCTCAGTGAGGAGTGTGTGCCAAGGATTGATTATTAGATTTAATGCATTCTATCATGAAAACTTTGTAAATGAAATAAAAAAACTAGTTATCAAACATTTTCATTAAGCATTCAATTTCCTCAATAGATTTATTAACTTTAACACATTCTCTCAAGAAATCTTTCTTTTTTGAACCATCTTCAAGTTGATACTTGATTTTCATTTGATTCAATAGGAAATTGTACTCAAGAGCCTTCTCCTCTTTCTTTATCTCAAATTTCTTCTCCTCCAATTCATGTGCCCTCTCATCCTTCTTTAAAGAAAGCTCAAATCTCTTCTCCTCCAAGTCTTGTACCCTTTCATCCCTCTGTAAAAAAAGCTCAAAATTCTTCTCCACCAAATCATATGCCCTATCATCCTTTCATAAAGAGAGCTTGTATTTTTTCTTTTGAAAGTTGAGAGTATCTCTTGCAACTTCAAATTTACCTAGAGTGAAAAGGAATATTAAGAAAAGAAAAGAAAAGCTCACTTAATTATTAAGAGGTATGATATCACTTACCAGATTCACATTTCTCCAGAAAATCATTGATGGAAGAAAAAGGGGGTTGGGAAAAACTATCTCTTTTTTGCTTTCTTTGACTGTTGAAATTCAAAATATTTGATGGTCTTTGATTTTTTTTTGAGGTAACATCTTCCTTTTTATCATTGATGCTAGCTTCAGACTAAATTTCTTGTGGATCCTGGGTTTGTTCATTAGCCTTTTTAGAAATAAATAAAATAAAATAACTGGAGAAGAAATAAAAAGTAACTGGAGTGGGATCACGTTGGTGTATATCACCATAAGGATCTATTGGAAGGATACCTAGATTCATTGTATTTAGAACAGGGGAGGCTTGAGTGGAGGAAGAGGATGGGAAAAGATTTGTTTTGAAATCATGTTTGGAGATTGAATATTTGGCATCCAACATGTTTGCATGATTAACATCAGCTCACTCTCCAAAAATAGCATCTATCTCTTTAAAGTATGGACATAGAGATTCAAGTTTATCATCTATGGATTTTATGCCCTTACTGATATTGATGTCAGTAATACCAAAACCAGTAGAAAATGAAATTGTCATTGCATTCTTGTATTTGGCTCATTAATTCTTGAAACGTTCAGACATCTTTTTTGGAAAAAGATTAATCCTTCCCTTTGTCTTATTTTGTAATTCATTGGCCATTAGAAGATAGCCATTGAATTTTGATGCCGGGGTCTGTCCTACTTTTGTTGCATTCTCAGAACCAAAACAAGGGTCATAATTAGTTCTTATTTTTAGCCAGTTGATAAGTATGAGATGATCATCTTTTTTTAGTTGAACAGTATTTGATTTCTCAGTTGAGCAGGGGAAAGAGGGAGTAATGGGATTTGATGAACAACAGGGGGGAGCCTGCCTTTGAGAAGATCTATGAAAATGAGGAATGTTGAGATATTTGAAGATGAAAAGGAGAAGAAAAAAACAAATGAGATGGGCAGTGGCTCTGAGTAGATAGACTGAATAGACAGGATGGGAGTGAGCAGCAAGGTAGGGAGGCTGGCACATCCATAAAGTTGTACAAGATGTGGTTATGAAAAATTGAGGATAAAAATGTCAGATAGAGGTGAAAATTGACACCTAAAAGGTCTAATAACCCAATTATTAGTAAAAATAATTGCAGAAGATAATTGGGGTATAATGATTTTTATCCGCAATTAATTTAATTTCAGATCGGTCAAAATTTATACCCCCTAATAAAAGTATCAAGAAAAATGGATGTAAAAATTGAAAAATCATAATAAAATAAAATATTTTCATTGCTACAAGTATAATAAAATATAATAAAATAAAATATAGGAAACAAAATACAGCTTTTTACATTGCTTAATCATTGAAATTGGAAACTAAAAATATACAATATTTTACAAATCCTTCCTAAAAGATTATATGTATCATCATGAATAGATCTGTACTGTTAATATTATTTTCAAAAAGCTTAAAAATTTGCTAATTTTTGCAATAAGTTTTTTCTTATAAATAAGTAAAGTAAAACCATGTATTATTTTATTTTTATTTAAGTAAAAATTAAAATAAAGAATAAATTAATGGACAGTTAAATATTAATTTTTTTCTTTTATTCAATCATTATTTACTTTCATAATTAACTTGAAAAAATTTAGTGAAATTTGTCAATCTTAAATTTACTTAAATTTGTACACTAGTGTGACTTGTGTTTTTTTTGATAAATTGAATATTTTTCATCATATAATTATATTTTAGTGAAGAATATACCTTAAAAAGTAGAAGTGAAAAAATCAATAAAAAGAAATGAGATATATTGAGAATAATGAATCTATCAATCAATTTAGATCTCCAAAAAAAAGTTAATTCTAGTTTTAAAATTTTCCTTTTAGGAGAGGAATATTTAATTAATATGAATTTAAATTTCCTTGTAGATCTTGAATTAGCCTTCATCATCTATCTTTAATTCAGGTGCAGAATTAAAAAAGCTGAATTATATGATGATATTTCTATATATCTAATTTAATTTTTTTTTAAAATTCATAAACCCAAGTATGTAAAATAGAAACTACTATATCATTTTTAAGTAAATTTTATTATATTATAATAAATTGTTAATAATTATTAAAAGGCTTTTAATTTTTTGAGATAGTGAACCTCAATATATTTAAAAATAAATACAACACAATTGAATTGAATTCTATTTTAAATTGTTTGAATATTTATCCATTAAATTAATTTTAAGAGTTGTGGATGATATTTCTTTTTTCTTGGAGTTGAATGAATCTTAAAATCCTAGAAAAAGATTGTAGATAAATTCTTATTGACCTTGATCTATTCAGGTAGATGTATGTAGAATTTGATTTGTGTGAAATTTTAGATGAAAAATAAAATTTCAATAACTTACTATTGACATTTAAGAATGAACAAGAGGGATGGCAATCTAAAAAGGGTTTTTTTTAATATCTATAGATATAATATTTATAAGCTCTTAATAAGGAGTACCCTAGTTGCTTTATTTTTTCATTTCTTAGAAAGAATTAAATATCTTTTTTCCAAATCATTGAATGAATTTTGATATCTATTCATGAATCTATAAGTGTAAAAAGCAATCAATATAAAATATGAATTAAAAGACAGAAACTAATTAATTTATTATAAAAATGTAGAGTAAATTTTCTTTTTCAAAATAATTGACACTGATAAAAAGGTATTTTTTAAATTTAACTTGATTTTGAAAGAAACTTTAATATAATTTAATACCAATATGATGACTTCTCATTATTTAAATGTCTAGATATTATTTTATCATGCCACATATATATGTTATTATTATTGAATTAATTGAAAATTATTTCAATGAGTTTTTCATAGAGAATACTGAGTATAATTGAAATAATTATGCACCTAGAATTTATAGAAATTAGATTAAGAAAAAGCTTTGATGAATTGTGAAAAAAAAAATTTACACTTAAGATTTTTTACTTTTGAACATGCTGAAAAGAATTGATAGAAAACTGTTTCAATTTTTTGTAATAATTATCTTAAAATTTGGGACAAATGCTAAGATGTATTGCCATTTTAAAGAAATATATATTGTTATGAGAAAAATGACTTATAATGTATTCTCAATTTTTTTTCAAATTTTTGATTCATCATGATTTTGAGTTATGATAATTGCAATAATATTTACTGAATAGCAAAAAGGCGTAAGAAATCTATACAATAAAATTTGTTGATAGTTTGAGAATCTTTATTCAGATTCAGTAATAAATCTCACATAAATAAATAATTTGAGTTACACAAAAAATGAAGCAATAGGATACAGGAAATATTTACATGAAGTAGGATTATGTATTAATTATTTTGTAAAAAATACTATAGTACTAGCTATAGGCCTTGACCAAGGGATTTCGAGTAAAACTGAAGAGAAAAACACCTGTCCCTTTGAGAAAAACCAGGTGAGATTAATTTGCTACAGCAAATTGGAGACAGTTACAATTCTCCCTTCCAAACAACTCCTTGACTGCTTTACAAGTCAAGACAGTAGCAAATAGCAGACCACTGAGAGCCAAAGAGCCAGAAAACCTGAAATGCAGAGAACCCACACCAGAAACCAAAGACACAGTGCACTTGTTGCACAAACACAGAAAATATACTTGATGTAGGTTGCAAAGCTACAACAGAGAAATCAGTTGCCAAAGTTAAGTTAAATGAAGAACTAATCTTGAAACAAACATAGCCAATTGTTGTCAAAAAACAGTGAAAACTGAGTGAGAGAAAATGATATAACTACCAGATGGTTGTATGATAATTAAAGTTCCCCAAACTGTCTTATTCAGTAAGTATACACAGACCACCTATCTAAAATCCATTAAAGGAACTAATTTGGCACCTTTGATGGCCAAATTGAATAAAACCCCTCTAGAAACACTCCCCAGTCTTCTATGACCAAGGCGGGCAGTCCTCCCAAAGTTGGGTGTCCCACCTAGAGGCAGGAAGACATCCCTGAAGCCATAAAACCACTAAAAAACATCTGAAAAGCCCCAAATACTTAGAAAAATTCACTACAACTACTAAAACCCTTAAAACAAAAAATTCAGCTATGACAACATTGTGACATAAAATATAGAGCCAAATTAACCCTAATTAATGGTACTAAGCACTTAACCCTAATAGTTAAAGATAGCCTGTAAAACGCAAAAAAAATAAACAGCTATCTTTTAGAAGTGAAAAATGGGGAAACGACCCCTTAAAACTTGGAATATGAAAAATATCAAAAAGGCAGAAAATGTAGAGAAAATACAGGGCTATCCAATGGTAGTACTCACATACCCATAGTCCCAATATTCACTGAATAAAACCAAAAAAAACTTATTCTTTGACCAATGTCAATTATGACATACGCAAACAGCACCAAACAGCCCAACAAAGGCCTCTGCCAATTTTTGAAGACCGCAACATTAAAAATAGAGAAAAATGATGAATTCTTCCAAATAAGATTCCAATAATCAAGAAAATCAGCTGAAATCGCTTTAGCAATATGGCTAAGGGTAGGATTATTAAAATTAAGTGGCATAGGCCCATAATTATCTATCAAGGAATTGATAATATTAAAGATATAAAAATTAAGTTTTTTCAAGATTTTTTCACTGCCTGGATTATTATTATCCCTGTATTTTCTAAGGAAGCTGAGTCGTGTTATGAATTTTAAACAGTCTGAAGCTGACACAAGCCAGTGGTCCTGTGAGGAAAGAAATAAACCACAAACACCATCAACCAAGTAAAAAATAAGTGATTGATAGTTATGGTGTGCATATTATTGATTCATCTCCTTAATAGAATCATTATGAGACTTATTAAATTGTTGCTTATCTGTCAATTTATTTTTATTCCTTGAAAGTTTTAATTTCTTACTTTGAGCTTGAGATATATTTGCAGCAGCCTCTCTAGATTTCAAAATAATTATTGGAATAATGAAAATGATTATTATGTTTCTAAATTGGCACAGAGGAGTCATTTAAAAATTTGCAGCAATTAGCTGTGATTTTGAGCCCTCAAAAATATTGGGAACTTTGCTCTTCAGATGTGTAAGGCCGGCTAGAATATTTAGGGAATGCTAAATAGGACAATCTGGATTGAAGTCCTATTCTTCACCAGGAAGGGTAAACTCTTGAGAAGTGAGATAAAAAGATGATATGACAAGGCATGCCCACAAAGAACGCTGGTGAGTACTTTGGATAACTAGTCTTGATAGCATGCGTATAACCAATGATTTGGAGTGATAAGTCTTCTTAAATGGAGAAAGATTATATGAGTTTTGTTCTTCAGCCTTACAAAATTTTTCCAAATTTTCAAAGCTCAAGTTATTGACCACCCTGATCTGCAAAGTGTCAAAATTGAGAAAATACAAAGCTAAAAAAATAACAATACAATTAGTTATCATAAAATGAATAAACAAAATTCAAGTAAGTGATACATACAGAGTTCATTAATTTTTGTAAGCGTTTCCTCATGAGCAGATTTCTTACATAGAAAACTTAATTTGTACAAAATTCCCTGTGGCCTTTTGAGAGAAACAGACAAATTGATTTTGAATAACTGATCAATTTCTGGCCATGCCCAAAGTACCTTTTGACCATTGATTCTACCTTCAAAAAATTGATGAATTTCAGCTATTTGCTTCTGTAATTTTGAGTTTCCAATCATTGTTGGAGTAACAGGAAGGGAATTATTAAAAATTTTTATTGATGATGATAGATAACATAGTATTTTCAGAATTTTAATTTTAGATTTTGAAGATACAGCAACTAGAAGCTGTTTCTTTGAACTTGAAGTATTTTTGTGTGGCTGGAAAGGTGGATCAATTTCTTCATTTGGTGTTTTCTCAACCTTATCAGAAGAAGTATCTTCATCATCTTTTTTAATTAGAGAACTTCATATTTTAAAATTCATCATCATCATCATCTTCTACTTCTTCTTCATTAGAGCAAGATTTGCTATTAGTTGAAGTTTTGGAGTGATTTTGGTTTTAGATATAAATTAAAAGATAAGAAAAATATAATAAATTAAAAAATAAAAATTAAATAATTTGGAGATGGCTTTAAAGAATATTATAAAATGGATTGCTATATTACTCATGAAAGAAATGACATACCTTTTGGACAAATTTTGGCTAGTTTTTTTAGATTTTTGAGATGTTTTGTAAGAGGAATCCTTGGAAGAAGGATTTTTAGTAGCACTGACAAAACTAGAGCCCCTAGAAAGTCTCATTCTTTTTTAACATCAAAGAAAAGTCTTATCTTACTCTCAAGATGTTGATGCCTGGCCTTCAGCGTAAGCTCTTTCATTATAATCATCATCTTTGATTATAATGAAATCTTTGGGAAGAATGATACCTTTTTCATAAGCTGAATTTTAATAATTTTGAAAGAAAAAGAGTCAATAATCTATCCTACTTAGTTTAAAAAAGTTAATATAAAATAATTGCTTACATTTTTCTAGGTCATCAACGTATTCAAGCACATTGCTATAGGAATTTGAAATAGAAGATGGCAAAGGCTTCTGGCTAAGAGCTTACAGTAGTTCTTCAGTTTTGCCTTTAGCAAATTCAAGTATCTTTCCATATTAAGTTTGGGTAATTTTGGTCCTTTCATTGGCAAGAGAAGGGGGGGTTCGGAGACATGCCTACATGTGGTTTTTTCTTGAGTTTTAAGGATTTGAATTGAGGATGCTGATGAGATTTTGTCAAATAACTACTTGGTGCTAATATATTAAATATATTAATTGAAATAAAAGTTGGTGTAAGAAGATACAAGAGATAAAGTAATAGATCTTACATAAAGGAGGTGTCTGTTTATCACAAGGCATTTTAATGACTTATTACTTAAATGAAATAAAATAATCTTATATCAAGGTAATAAAGAGATAAAATTATATATTATTACTGGGATTTTCAAGCTGTACTAACACAGATAAATGTGATAACCAAAAGATAATAGTAGTAAAATTGAGAGAAAAAAACAAATTGAGAAATGTGGTAAAACAAGAGGGTTTATATATTATGAGAAGCAGGTTTTTTATAGGAAATCTTTTACAATGGGACAAAGCTAGAAAGTATATTGGAAAATAGTCTGATGATAATAATGGTCTTAATAGTGAAAGGTAGGTAACTAAATATAAAAATTGGGAGCTTTAAAGTATTACAAACAAAGAAAATGTACAATTTGCGATTTGAAAATTGCAAAGGGTAAATAGTTGAGAATTTAAATTTAACTAATTTAAATATTTAAATTAATTTGTAAATATTGACATCATGCAATATGAAAAAGGGATCTATTACTGGAAATTTGGACATAATTTCATGTTACAAAAAAAGGGGGACAAAAACAAAGGAAAAAGATAATTTAAAAAAAGGGGATAAAAAAAGTTAACACTAAATAATATTATATAAAATTATTAAAAAAATTATTTATTCTATGATAGGAGCTTTTTAGGGCTGTACTGGATCCCTGTGGCACAAACCTAGTCTAAACTTAGTTTAAGTTAAATTTATATAATAAATCAGAAATAGAAACACTTAAAAATCTTAACATATGGATAAAGTATAAAAGTAATTAAAATTATTGCCTTATAAATTTCAATAACCAAGTAATTAAGTCACAATTATTTAAAAGTATTTAACAGATTTGTACAACGTTCCATACTGTAAACATCATTCAAAAGTAACTGATGAACTTGTTCCACTGAGATAACTAAGTTTAAAAAGAAAATAGATAATGGACATATGTTTCTATTATGAGCCATTATTTAATAGTAACAGTCAAAAAAATATAGCAGGATTAATCAGGGTATTTTTTACATTGATGAAAGACTTGGTTGATAAAATAGTAAAAACCTTTACATCAGGACTAAAAAAAATAATCAAATCAATTAGGAATATTAGGAATAGGTATTATAAAAATTATAACCAATATCTTATAAATATTGATTGAAATAAATTACCAGCAATTTTTAAAAATATTGTACACTTTTCCCTTAAAATGGAAATATTAACTAGTCATAATATTCTAAAAATTATAAATAAATAGCTAAAGGTTTCCTCTTTACCAAAAGAAAATGGTAAGGAATATGTAGACAATTTATTCCATCAAAGTGTTTGTAGTAAAAGTGTCTAGCACAAGTTTGGCTGAACTTGTGCTTGACACTTTTCAAATTTGAAGATGGTAGGGTGGATGTATATTTAAGTTAAATGAGGTGCCTATTATAAAAGTGTCAAGCACATGTTTTGCCAAAATTGTGCTGGACACTCTGGCCATGGACAGTCTCTTATTGTCAGCCTGTATATCCCCAGGACTGAGTGAAAAGTGCTTATAAGTTATGTTAAACACATGAACTATACAGGGGAACAATAATTGAGAGTACACAAACAGTATACATAAGTAAAATTATGATAATATACAAAATATTCCATTATAACACCTTATATACACGCATATATCCACCTTTTATAGGTCTTATGTAATTAATATTAAGTGGTAATACGTTAGGGTAATCTTATGAACCTTAAGTATAAGGCTACATAGTTTTTAAGTACACTTATAGCTGTTATATTCATTGTTTTACACAAAAAACAAGAAATGCACTTTATTTCACTTAAAAGTTGACTATATGCGCTATAAAATTGAGAATATCAAAATTGCGCTTTGAAAGATTGTCGAGGGGTTTTTTTGGTCTAGAAGATTGGTTCGAGGTTTTTACGAGGGTTTTAAGGGTTTTAATGGTCTCTCAACAAAAAGTACATATTTCTAAATCAATATGATTAATTTACTCAAATATAAGAGGTAGATTTTAAATTTTAATATAGATTATAGACTAGAATTAGGCTATTGTAAATACTAATATTATAAAATATAGAAATAAGTGTTGTATTGTAAGTGTAATAATAAATTAAAGTAATGAAGGAATGTCTTGAAAAGCACAAAGTAAGAGGCCTTTTATAGGCAAAACATGAGGGAATAAAATATACAGAATTTACACCATCTACTGTAATAGTGTGAGAAAAAGGATAACAAAGAAAAAAGAGTACATATATGACATAAAAAATTAATAAACTGGTACGTCAACAAGGGCATCAAATTTATTAGCAATAAAGTTTGAGTTCCTTGGACTGTCACAATTAATTACACAATAATTAATTAATTATATTACTTTTACAAGATCCCAGATCTTTCACTGAGGTAATATAATTGTTTTAAAGTTTTTTTATTATAATTTTATTATTAAATTTTATTCCCATTGACTTATACTATTGAGCACGGTGTTAGGGAGTAAAATTGTAGGGGACATTTTATTTACACTAATTATTTATACTACTTATTGTACTTAACTAGTTAATTGTACGTAATACTTAAGTAGATAATTAATTATTAGTAAGAAGAAGGGGCGTGGCTTCAACTCAGTAAAATAATCAATTATTTTATGGGTTAAGTCTAGTAGCCTGGCTGACACAGATCAATATGTCTCATTTAGGACTATTGACTTGGCTATTTAAATGCATAAAAATAACACTTTTCAAATTTGGTGTTTTTTATGCCAGAAATGGCTTCTGTGTACTGGCCACATACTGCCTGCTTTTTTCCCATGTGAATAGCTTCATTATTAGAAAATTTAGCTTTTTCACACTATAATTACCCCACATTCTACGCCCACTGTGGGGAAACACACTAAAATAGGCAAGAGGCGCTTATTTAGTGTCCTAGCTTAATTAATAATGCATTGACCTTGTTTATATGCACTAATTTCATTAATAACCTCACTCTTGGCATCTTATTTCATCACCATGCTTAAATTTGCCTAATTTTAGTCAAGGATTTACTTGTGCAAGAACCTGCCAAGGACTGAATGTAGTTACCCCACATCTCACACTCTTTTTTGAGTTTTTGGGTGGTTTCTCAGTCAATATTAGTTATTTTTGGATGGGAATTTCACGTAGTATAATGTCAGGATTAGCCCCTTCATTTCTAAAGTGAATTCCTCTTATTATTTAGCTATTAATAACCTTAAAAAATCCCCTTAAGTCTTTTATATTATTGTTTTATATGCATATACTCTCTTTTTGTCTTTTTCTTTAATTTTGGTGGATTTTCCTTATTATTACAGGATTTTGACAGTTGTTACTCTTCTAATTATGTCATGGGTTACTGGGAATGTTGATAGGCATGGCTATTAGTTGGCTGGAGGAGTCATTAGCTGTGTATTGGGTGGTACATCAAGGGAATCATTGGGGAACTCAGTGTGTATAAAAGGAGGAGGTTTTTGGGTCTTGTCTCTACATTCTTTATCATTACAATTTACACCATATAACCAAATCAATTTGTACTTTTATAAGTCTTTTGAGTAGTATCTGAATTATTAAACTCTATTTTTCTACCAACTAAAAAGATTGTAAGCTACATATAAAATAGTGAGAATTATATTACTGACCTTTATTCTGAATTATATTTTACTATTTGTTGGATTTGTACTACAGTATTCATATAGGACCATTTAAATCTTCTAGACAAAGACTTTTCAAGCTAGTTCAAGTCCTTTTAGTTGATCTTAGCCTGACACTTATTATTTCAAGGAAAGCCAAAAAAAAATTACACATAATGAAGATAATTGATTTTATCTAATTTTTTGGGTAAAAGTGTCCAGCACAAGCTCAGCCAAACTTGTTATGGACACTTTTCCAATATGAAGTTGGTAAGGGGAATTTTAATATAAGAGAAGTGAGGTGTTCCTCAAAAAGGTATCCAGAACAAGTTTGGCCAAACTTGTGCTGGACACTTTGGCCATAAAAAAAATTTGATGCCATCAATTAACTTCATTTTATAGCCTATTAATTTTTGGTTTTCCTTGCAATTTTTAGTCACTGGTCTTGACCAAAGTTTCCAGCACAAATTCAGCCAAACTTGTGCTAGAAAATTTTCCAATATGAAGTTGGGAAGGTGCATGTTCATTTAAGAGAAGTGAGGTGTTCCTCATAAAAGTTTCCACTAGAAAATTTTACACAAAAAGAATTTGATTCTGTCACTTATCTTTATTATATGGGCTATTTTTTTGGTTTTCCTTGAAATTTTTAGTCACTGGTCTTGTTCAAAGTGTCCAGCACAAGTTTGGCTGAACTAGTGCTGGACACTTTTCCAATATGAAGTTGGTAAGGTGCATTTTTATTTAAGAGATGTGAGGTGTTCCTCATAAAGGCTTCCAGCACAAGTATAGCTAAACTTGTTCTGGACACTTTAGCCAAGAACAGTGACTAAAAATTTCAAGGAAAACCAAAAAAAATAGCCCATATAATAAAGATAATTTATGGCATCTAATTGTTTTTTGGTAAAAGTGTCCAGCACAACTTCAGCCAAACTTGTGCTGGACACTTATATAAGGAACACCTCTCTTGTCTTAAAAAAACATGCACCTTACCAACTTCATATTGGAAAAGTGTCCAGCACAAGTTTGGCCAAACTTGTGCTGGACACTTTTACAGAAAAACAATTTGATTCCATCAAGTAACTTCATTTTATAGCCTATTTATTTTTGGTTTTCCTTGAAATTTTTAGTCACTGGTCTTGGCCAAAGTGTCCAGCACAAGTTCAGCCAAACTTGTGCTGGACACTTTTACCAAAAAAACAATTTGATGACATCAAATATCTTCATGTTCAAGCCTATTTTTTTAATTTCCTTGAAGTAATAAGTTACTGTCTATGACCAAAGTGTCCAGCACAAATTTGGCTGAACTTGTGCTGGACACTTTTATGAGGAACACCTCATTAATCTTAAATATATATCCACCCAACCAGCTCTAAATTTGAAAATTTTCCAGAAAAAGTTTGGAAAATATTTTTCTTGAAACTTTTACCCAAAATTAATTTCATGGCATCAAATATCTTCATTTTGTAGTTTATTGATTTTTTTTCCTTGCAATTTTTAGTCCCTGATCTTGGCCAAAGTGTCCAACACAAGCTTGGCCAAACTTTTACTGCACACATAGCACAATACTTAAATTCTACTGAAGTATTTTTATCAATTACATGTTATTAAAGCCTCTTTTATTTTATTAAGGCATGAAATCCAAATATAAATTGATGATTGTTTTGTTTTTAATGATTAATAATTTTCAATTATTGTTGGGATAAGTCAAATTTTAAAAAATTATTTTTTCTTAAGATCCTTCACTATGCAATATAGGGGGTGGACTTGCTAGCAAGTCCCCAACCTGAACTCAGAAAAAACTCAGATGGAACTCAGACTGAACTCATATTGAACTCATATTGAACTCAACTTGAAGACCCACCTAAAACTGTTCTGCTGAGTGGTGTTCATCCCTGATTGTATGGTTCCTTTTTCAATAGCTCAATGTGTGTTCAATCTTTGGTGAATTTGAGTCCAAGGTTGTGGACTTGCTAACAAGTCTGCCCCCCATATTGTGTGGTGCTTGTGAATATTAATTCCCATGTGTTGGATGCTTCAATTTTTTGTATATATTTTGTGTATTAACTATGTTAATGAATTATTGAGTGCCTCTTACAATGTTTCTTTTTTTGTTAGGGATAGTGTTCACTTTCAAAAAATTTTTTACATATGCATTTTAATACTAATCATTGAGGACGTTTATCCAATAATAAAGCCATTATAATTATTGAAAAACAGGTATGTTAAATTGAAATTCAGAGTCAAATTCTATTCTTGTTTTACTTTCAATTTCATCTTGTTGTAAGTATCTGAGAAGAGATTCAATTTAATTTATTTCAAGTTCATATATTGTGCATAAAAAAAATTCACATTAATTCAATCAAAACCTTTCTGATGTCTTAAAGTTTTACAAAAATATATATCTATTTTTCTATCCTCAATCTTTTCATAATCATAAATTATTTTTCTCTCTCTTATCTTATACATCAATTGGCATTTTTTTTCTAAAAAAGAATAATAATATTTTTTAAAAAAATAATTACTATCACTCTATATACATGGTTTTAAGTGGGGTAAAAAATTTATGGTACTTCTGCTTGATCTAGTGCTTCATTAACTTTGGAAAAATCTATATCTCCTCAAACCTAATGTAACTCCCTCTGATTAAGAAAAAATTTGTTAAATATCCAGGTTAATAGAAGTTTTTTTGGCAGAAATTTGGGCACATTCAATATGCCATCTGTTGAAGCTGTCTTTTTAGTTGAGAAATCATGAAGTCTCTTCATTGAAACCATTTTGACATTTTAATGGGCCATCCTTTTAGTCAAGTTGTACATTTTATCTAAAATTTCATCAAGTATTGAATTTACTCATCCAGGAGCTACTTGTTTAGGAAGTTTCTATTCTGGATAGGGTGGAACTTCATCTAAATCAGACATGAGACTTGCATCATGAAAAAGTGCTACAAAGCCTGGCTGATAAATGCACTTTTTTCTTGCCATTTCATAGTGGTTTTTTGAAATCTAAAATAAAATCAAATTAGTAAAAGACTTACTTTAGTTATTATTCTTTGAATAAATACCTTTGTTTGATAATGCAATATCTGTGATTGTGATCTCTTTTTGTTTCTACTTGCCTCAATCACCTCACTGTTTTGACTGGCCACATTTTAAATCTCCTTTCCCTTGTTGACTACCCATTTCTCATCAATGATTGGCTTATACCTGAGTTTTTCTGAATAAATATTTTTCAATGTTGAGAGCCACTTAGTACAATGGTCTGATACTACATTACCTATTATTTGATTCCATTGTGACTCAGAAAAAGTTTGACAGTTCTAATCACAAGCAAATCGACAAAATCCTTTCTCTTGAAGCTCTTGTCCTAAATTTTTTTTACAGAGATCAGCACAGAAGCTCCTCCCTTTAGTCCTCAGGAGTTAGGTTTTGAAATAAAAGTTGGATGATGAATTTTGGAATGTAGGAATATGGTAGTATTTGTTAAAATAAATTGACAATCAGAAGCTGAAGTTTCCTGTGGTGCATTTTGAAGCTGTTTTAATGCTTTTTCAATTGTCAATTGCTTGTAATCATGCCAACTCTTCCAATCTGTAAGTTCTTTGTTTTTGGGGCCTATAGGAAACTCAGATACATTAATGGGTCTACCAAGACAGAACTTCAAAAATTGATGGATATTTTGGTTAATAGAATCTGAGCTCCTTGGTACATCACATCTTGTAACTATACTTCTAATTATTTTCAATTTTTGGTCATTTTGAATTGATTCAGCATCAAGTATTCTGGGCTAATCAGTAGCTCAAATTATAAGAGAGGGATTAACTGAATATTTTTAAAAATAAAAGTTTGTAAGCCTATTTTAAAAACATATAAGCATGTTGAAAAATTTTACTCACCAGGTCCACTGGTACTGGCTGCAGGGCTATTAGATGTGGATTCCTCACCCTTTCCAAGAAAATGATTCAAAAACATACTATTCCAATTATTCCCTACACTTTCTACTTCCTGCTGCAGATTACAAGGTGCAGATCAACCATCTGTATTTGTGATATTAGAAGAGCAATCAGTTGATCAAATTTGGGGATCTGATGAAGACTGAGGAGGAGGTTTGTCAGTGTATTTAGTATATAAGTATGATTTTAATAGTTGATATTAATGTTCCTACCACTTATTGATTAAATATTTAGTGATTAAACCTCAGGGGAAGATTAATAAAATAGTTATACTCAAATAAAACTCACAATACTTGGATTTATATGCGTGCTAGTGGTGGAAAATAGATAAATAGAATATAGTTATAGCTTATAAAAAGATAATATCAATTTTTAAATGCTTTATATTATATTTCTAAATGATAATAATTGTGTTAAAGTGTTTAATTGAATTGTAGTAAGTAATTGATGTTTAATAACCTGTCAAATCCCTCCTTACTTATACCAAAATCTACTGGAGTGCACAGACCTTTAATCCAGATGATGTCACTGCTATCCCCGGCAATTACAGCACTGTGAGGGCCCATCACCTCCCCATGGTGTCCACTTCAAGCAGATTCAACACCCAGACCTCCAGTAAGGACCCTCCATCACAATTAATGATAACACAGACCCATACCATAAATAGAAGATCCAGATAAAAGTGGATACCATAAAGAAACAGGTAAAATAACTCATCCAAAAGGAATAAAATGAAACCCATAGCATATAAAGGAAAAAAATTAAATGTCCAAGCCCCCAATAACATCCCCAAGCATCCATATTAACCCAGCAATGACCTCCCGACCCTTAAATCTGTGAATATCCATCCAAGGAAGCTGATTAAGTTGTCCAAACTGAGTATATGCGCCTGAAATAGGTGTATATGCTTCTGTAGGCGTTGTGAATCCACTGAATATGTCCATATGACCTAAAATAAGCAGAAAAACAAAGTTTATAGGATATTAAGAGGTTAAAACCCACTTATAGACCTAAATATACATAATATACTGCATATTTCACTAAATATGAGCTTTATGTATACATTTAAGCTTATGTATGTCAATAATTACTTAATATCACTTAAGATAAGTATATTATGACTCCATTAACACCTTAATAAGTATTATTAGGCTATCGATAAGCTATTTAAACTACTATAAGTTATATAATAGTGTAATAATTATTTATATAAGTGTTTTAACCTTATTTTTAAGATATAAGCTTAATGTATTTAAGTTTATCTTTTTTAAGCATAAAAATACTCAGTAATAGGGATATCTATGTTGAAAAGGCTAGGGTTTACCTGAATTTTCTCTAGGATTTTCAGGGGGGGCAGGACCCAAATCACCCATTCTATAATTTTGAAGAGAAGGATTATTTTTCCCTCTAAAGCTACTTGCTAATGGAGTATCAACATGTATTTCATTACCAGTATTAAACATTCTGTGCTTTATGAAAAATAAAACAAAAATTATTAACTTTCAGAATATAGGCAGGATAATATTAAAAAGAAATTAGTTGTACATTTTAATTGTGAGTTTAATGAATAAAATATTCAAGCAAAATAATTTGTGGAAAACTCAGTTTTATTGGCTTGTAAAATATGGTCCTTAGATTTTTCAACCCTGGTTCTGAACTATTTATAATATTTTTCAAGTATAGGTAGACTTTTTATAGTACAGTGAATTCTTTTTAGTTGGAATTACATTTACAATAAAATTTCACTCATTAATAGCAGGGGTTCTAAACCTTAAAGAATACCCTTGTTATTGTTTGCTTAAAAATTTAGGTGAAATCTAAAAAAATTTTATTTATTAATCTTCCATATATCTCTTCCAAAAATTGATTGCAAACATTCCAAATCCTCCAAAATCTTACTAATTCTAAATAATTTCAAATAAATTAACAAAAATAAAATGTACATGTTGTTTAATTTTTTACTTACTAGTGTCTGAAGTCCAACAGCAGTGATAACATTATACTTTATTCCAAACATTCCCTGTGGTGCTTTAAAGTGGTGGCATGTCCAATAATTGAATCTTTATTAATCACAATTTGTGTTGCTTTTTCAACTCTTACTAACTGGGAATGCACTTGTGGAAACCTCTCATAGAGATCCTTTTTTATATCTTCTGGTATAAGCTCTTTAAATGGACTAACAATTAGACAGACTTTTTGATTATTTTCCTTTGAACTAAAAATCTGATCAATATTCCCAAACTGAATATCTTTTCCAAATTAGAATTCAATGGTAGAATTCCCAGGATTCTGGTCATGAGTCATATAATGCTTTCCAATGACCAATATGCTTGCTACATTTTTAACTACCCAGTCTCCTACCTTCTCTGACGGTAACAAAGCCCGTTTTTATGTCTGTTTTATCAATTGTGCCCCTACCCATTTTTTAAATAATGCCTCAGTTAAATGTGTATGTCTTTTTGTTTATCTTGCTCAATTTTTTTAATATTAGATCCATACTGAGCATCATCTTCAGCTTCACCTAGTTCCAATACCCTAGATTTCCGATTCCAGTGCTTGAGCATGGTCTGTGGTGTTTTTTCTATGTTCAATAATAATAAATTAGCTCATTTGCATTTTTAGGCACCCAATTAACATACTAAATACCTGGATGATTATTGTTTGGATTTTCCAATAATATACCATTAACTCTTTTAGCAGCCCAAGAAGCCATACCTATGGGTGGACCAAAACATTTAATCTTTCTCAAAAAGTTTGAGTGAAATGCAGATTTGGCTTAAAGCTGATATTTTTCGAACCTTCTTCAAAGAAGTTACATTACTCCAATAGCAGTTATTTAAGTCATAAACTTCATCGGTGGATAAATTTTTTAAAGTCAAAAAGTTGGTAATTGAACTAAAAGTGGTGAGTGATTTAAGAACATAATATTCTCTAGTCTTGTGGTCTGACATCACTGATGTCCTTGCTTGATTTAATTTTTCTACCCAAAGGGGGATAAGTTACAATGGAAAGTAAAAAGTATAAGGTACATGCCATTCCGCAGCTTTGAGGGAACCTGTCTTATTAGATCCTACTGGAGGATTTTTTTGTTTGCTCAATCAAATTCCACACTGCCTCTAGCTCAGTGGCTGAAAATTGTGGATTTCTAGTTCATCTTCTTTCTTTCTCTTTGCCCTTCTTTTTACCTTCCTTATTTCTAATAGTCTCAAGGGATGAATTTGATCTTTCACTTTCAGATATGCAAATACTCATTTTCCTTAAGTTATTGGTTGAATTTCTACTTCAACTTTCAGAAGCATGTTCTGAGACAAACTCCCAATTTTGAAAGTGATGTTCAGAATTTGATGAATTTGTCTTGCTGTTTTATCCTTCTGATTCAGCTCCTCCACTATTTATTCTAAGATATGTTTGTGACGGTCTTGTTGTACTTGTATATTGTAGTCTTTTATGCTGTCCCACTAGTTCAATATTATCAGCATCAATGCTGATTAAGCTTCTTCTACGTTTTTTATATTTCTTATATAAAAATATATCACAATGTGCATCATCATTGTCTTTTCATACATGTTAATTTTTTTTCCCTTGTCTGCATTTTTTCTAGGTTGATTTCTGCACTTTGTATTAGATTAAAATTTAGACTGTGATATTTATGATTTACAAGAATTTTTGAATGCATCAAGCCAATTGAGAAATATTCTGTAGGATGCCAATATACAAGGCTACTTAGCATGCTCCATTGAGCCACATGACTCCTAACAGTAGATACTTGCTCCCAATGTGACCAACACTTTTTCAACTTCTCTGCCCAGTTTGTATGATCTTCATGAGTATGTAAGGAAAATTTTTCAATTTGATGCTCACCAATTTCATCTTTTGAAATATGTTAGACAGAGCAGAACTTAGTGTCTGAGTGACTTGCTAAACCAGTAATTCTTTTCATTGCAGGAATGTCTCCTATTAAAGAGAATAATGCAGACCTTATTTTTTGGCCTTGTGGATAGTGAGGTGTTTTTTTTATAATTATGCCATCCCATAAAGTCTTTATTTCATTAACAAGAGGCTTCAAAAGATGATTTATTTGTTCACTCATTGGCTTAGATGTACCGGGAATAATAGCATACAAAAATAGATTTTTGGTTTTGTATTGATCTTCTGGGGGAAAGTTCATACACACCAACAAGATATTACCCACAGATTTCTGATGACCTCCAATACAATTTCCACCCCGCCTAAACCAGTCAACATATAAACTAAAAACTAAATTACCTTGTGTTTTTGTATATCTATCAACACTTCTATTTTGAGTTGCAGAAATATCTGGAAAATGTTTCTATACAAAACTATCATATACATTTTTCATCACATCCCTTTCCATGTTTTCTCAAAAGTCATTTTTTTTCTCAATCAGCATCTCAAATTAGACTAGTTAAAGCTTTCCTGAAAGCCAGTCAACCAAACTTTTGTGATGAGAGGTTTAATGAGGATGGTAGATTGCTTCTTCTTGTTTGTACTTAGCCAAATACAATCTTTCATCACAATTGAAAGTTTCTTCTCTCTATCCTAAATCTTTCAAATAGCGCTTTGATGATGAATAAAAAGGTTTAGTAAAAGATAAGATTAATGGTTTGTGTTTTGGGATTTACTCATAAAGAGAAAAGCACTTGGCACAGCATGTCTTGGTGACAAATAATGGATTGAGTTGCAATCAACTAAAAACTGTCTCTATAGAAAGGGGAATCAGGCTGTGATTCTGCTAGCATCTAGTTTACCTACGTCACTAAGAAGTTTGAGTTTGTTTATTTTGTCACACAGAAATTGAGCACAACATTCTTTGCTTAAATGATGGATGAAAGAAAGTTATTCCTTTTGCCAAATTATCTTTTGTCTATAAAGCTCTTCCAAATTCTATTTGTTAGACTGTGGTAGAAATCCAGTTGTATCCAAAACAATCTTCCCCTAAGCAAAGAAAAAATAGAGGTTAATTCACCACACAATATGGGGGGCGGACTTGCTAGCAAGTCCGCAACCTTGGACCCAAACTCACCATAGATTGAACACACATTGAGCTATTGATAAAGGAAACATTCAATCAGGGATGAACACCACTCAGCAGAACAGTTTTAGGTGGGTGTTCAAGTAGAGTTCAGTATGGGTTCAGTATGAGTTCAGTCTGAGTTCCATCTGAGTTCCATCTGAGTTCAGGTTGAGGACTTGCTAGCAAGTCCACCCCCTATATTGCGTAGTGATTGAAACATAATTTCTCTTTTTTTACCAAATATGTATGTCTTAAAAGATCTAGGAAGTTGAATGCTAAGTTAGGTGAAGCGCTGGATGCACCAACAATCTGTGCTTTGTGATTTCATTCCTCTTCATGATTAGAGTATGACTGAGATGTTTTGAAAGCTACACCAACTTCAAAGCTTCCCAATGAGATCTGATGCTTTCTTGATGAACATCCAAGCTCTTCACATTTACAAAGGCAAAAAAATGGTGGCATTTTATGACTTCTGTATATAAGAAATATGTTACTGGATGGTAGAGATTTAAAAAACTATTTATTTATTGTGAAGATCTTACTAAAATAAGCTAATTTTACATCTCAAGAAGTTCATCAACAAGTTGGTTACCATGAATTTCTTCGAATGTTTGTTTCATGCATATCAACCATGCATTAAGTAGGTATCCATACTCTGCATTAGCAAAATGTTTTAGACTCACTACATTTTACAATATTAGGGGGTGTCAGTTCTGGCAAATCCGTACTTAACTTAAGTGTGGATTTCAAACCAAATCAGCACTTAAATTTTGCAAAAAAGTCACTTATTTCAAAAATGGGTGTCAGTTCTGACCTCAAATCAGCACTTTTTTTGTGATTTTTTTTTTTCAAAACCACATGTTGGCCACATCATCCCTTTCTTTCCCATACCATTTTGTACTCTCCAAATGTCCTCTTTGTGTAATTCATTCACTTGGGTTGGTATTTTTGTTTGTTGCATATTCATTTTTTTTTTTGGAATTTACGGTGAAAATCTTTTTTTTGGATGGCTCATTGGTTTTCTTTCACCAGCTCAACATTAAATTGCATATTTTCTTCTGAAATTGCATATTTTTTCAGTGATTTTTTTTTCTTTCATCACTCATATCCTTTTCATCCTCTCCTCAAACATCACTCAAATATTTTCATTACTTTTTTTTTCTCAACTCATCTCACCAGGTAAGTCTTTTTTTTTCTTTTTTCTTGTTTTTTATTTGCTAATCATGAATTTTTTTTTTTTGCTTTTTTTTGTTTTTTTTGTTTTTGTTTTTTTTTTTTTTGTAAGTCCTTTTTTTTATTTTCAAGGTTAGACTAACTTTTTTTTTTTCTCTTTTTTCTATTTTTTTTTTTTTTAATCTCCTTCACCCTCTTTAGCTGCCTCATTTCACCCCTTTTCCTCTCTTTTTACCTGCCTTTCACCCTCCTTGGCTGTCCCAAATCCCCCCTTTCCCCCCTCTTTAGGTGCCTCAAGACCCCCCCTTCCCCTCTCTTTAGCCACCTCATCACCCCCCCTTCCCCTCTCTTTAGGTGCCTCAACACTCCCCCCTTCTCCTCTCTTTAACTGTCTCAAATTCCCCCTTCACCCCTTCCACTTCCCTTTATCCACCTCTACCCCCCCTCCTTCTTAATGAACAATCGTTAGTGATTGTTTGTTAAGGAGGAAGAGGAGCTAGTGATGGTTTAAGGGGAGTGTAAGGGGGGTTGAAGCGGCTAAAGAGGGGGGGAAAGGAGGGGGTTTTGTACATGTAAAGAGGGGTAAAGGGGGGGATTTTGGAGGGGTTTCAGGGGGATTTTGAGACAGGCAAGGAGGGGATTTGAGGATGGTTTTGAGGCAAGGAGGGAGGGAATTTAGAGGTGATTACAGAGAAAGAAAGGGGGAAAAGTGTACTGTAATGAGAGTTAAAGAGGGGTTACCTATTTTTCAAAAACACATACTAAAATGTAACTTTTTTTTGGCAGATTTTTAGAAAAAAAAACTTTTACATTCTGTTAAGGTCTTTCCCTGTAAATTACAAAACAAAAAATTTTTAGATATTAATTTTTAATATTTCTAACCAATACCATCTCCAACTAAAATCAAATGACATGGTTTATATTTTCCAGACCACCGGTGCATCATTGATTTTGGTTTGGGAAATGGTATCATCAAAACTATTTGGAATTCTTCTAAGGATAATCATCAAACAACCAAAGCTCCTCCTGGTTTGGAATCCTGTCAAGATTTAACACATTTTGGTTGCTCATTTCAAATCAGTCATAAGTTGATTCAAAGAATCAATAAGGTAATGAAAGAAGGTAAAGTTAATCAATTTAAAAAAACTTTATCTAGATCCAAAAAGTATGGGGATTAGAGTTGTCATCAAAAATTTTATATTTTTTCAAAAAAATTTAATAAATATTTTTTATGTATCAACTTCCTCAACTAAAGCAATGGGCCAAAAACCTTGTGTTGTATAACAGGTAATCATGATAACATTTATTTGTTTCATGAGGTTCCTCTAGCCTATACCTGTGAAAAGTCCCAAAGTTTTGTTTCTAGATTTGATCTGCATTTTGGCTTGAGGGATTGTCATTACTTTAAACTAGGGAACTTGATATATATTAGATATTTATTTAATAATTTGTGTAATTTTATTAAATTTAGATGACTTCCAACACTTACTTCAATAAAATGCAGGGGGGGGGTATTGCCAAATTTTCAAATCTGACATGTGAAACTGATGACTTAGAAAAATTATGGTGATATCCACCCCTTGCTTCAATAAAATGCAGGGGAGAGTATTGCCAATTTTTTAAAACAGATATAGAATTTTTTTGACTTGTAAATATTTTGGTGAAAATTTTTGATGAGAATTTGAAAGTAATTGTTTCCACCTTGAGCAGGTTTCTGGCTCAAAGGAATAGTAGTACCATCAACAAAACCAATCCATCCTGGGAAGCCCTCTGCTTGCATAATCTGAGATGATTCAAGTCGCTCTTCTTTTGTTGGCCAGGTGAGAAGTTGAGATTCCAAGGAGTTGATGGCAGTTATACATTGTTTAGTATAAGTGTTAACTGAACCATACTCTAAATCAAAGACATTTTCTAAATGTTTCAAAGCGGCTCCATTACCATTTGAACCCAAACGACATAGTGTGATGGCAAATTGAATTGAAGAATGTTGTTTTTCTTTTTGAGAATTATTGTGAAATATGGGATGATCCTGAATAAGCTCAAGCAATTTAAGGAAACATTGCTGAGAAGTCCTGAACAGCTGTCTAAAACTGGGTGTAGATAGGTTAAGAAGTGTTTGGATGGTGTACTTGGGGATATGAAGTACTTGAGGCTTTCTGGGAAGAAGGTAACGTTTTGTGGCCATTTTTGATAAAAAGACAAAATCTTCTTCTAGATCAGAATCAGATTCAGAATCAGAGTCCAAGAGCAGTTCAAGAGCCATGAAAGTCATTGCTTTAGGTAATTTATCATGATTTGAAAGTGAGGAAGGCATAACTCTTATATGATATGATATGAAGATGTAAATGATGTACAATGTTTTGAGTTATGAAGTGTTATGCTGCGGAGTGCTGCGTATGAATGGGATGATGCTGAAAAATCAGTGAAATGGGACTTGATGGTGAAATAAGCACTTTTGGTTGAGAAAGTGCAGATTTGGGTGAAATAAGTGACTTATTTCATTTTGAAATCCACCAGTATTGGGGTTAGTGTGTTTTGGAAATCCGCACTTAGATAAGTGTGGATTTGGTCAAATTTAAGTGCAGATTTGCCAGAACTGACACCCCCTATTGCATACATTTTTATCAAACAGCTTATTTTGCACAAAGCATAATAACTTTAGAGAATACAAATTGATTTCATTTTTAAATATAGGAGAAACTATGATATAACTTGAATCAAAATCATACCATTTAATTTATAATAATAAAGTTATTTAAGTGCTGTGATTTTTTTTTTCTAAAATCACCTGCATTAATAAAATTCTGTCAAGTAACAGAAATTTTTTCACTAATAATCACTATAAGATTTAAAAAAATTTATAATATTTATTTTCCACAATAATGAATTATAGTCTGAAAAATAAATATTTTTTCAACAAAATATATTATTTTAAAATTTTTAAATCTAAGAGGTCATCAAAGTAAAGCTTTTAGAATTTAAAAAACAGAATTTTTACATTAAGTTTCTTATTCAAAACTCTGAAAAATTGGTATGGTTTCCAAGTAATCTTGGTCAATGAACTATATACCTTCTAATAATGTGTTAGTATAAATTTTTAAAATAAATTTGTCAATACAATCAACAAGCTCAAATAAGGTCATTATTTGCATTAAAATATTATCAAAATGATTCTGCATTATATTTTTACCCATTTATCATGCAATAATTTTCTATTACAGCTGATTTATTTCCTTTTGAGTTAATTATGAAGATACATAGATATCCATATTTTATAGAGAAAGATATTCATAAGATAGCTCATCTATCCATCCACTCAACTCTTTGTTATTAATTCTTTTCAAAATAGAAAATTTATTATAGTAGTGTTTTTGTTGCCATATCCTTTCAAAATTTTATATTTTTGTTCATTTTGCTTTTCATAAGGTATATGATGAGCTCTAGTTGTTCTTATTTTCCTCTGGGAAAAATACCTACTAATACCTATGTACTTAATAAAAGATTCAATGAGATACTCCCTCAATCAACTTCTCATTTTTGCAGGTCTATTTACAATTTCTGTTGTTTGCTTTTAAATATTTCACCTCAGTCTAATTAATGCAAGCTGAATCCCACCAAAGAAAAACTAAACAGGTTTTTATTGTTCAATATAAGCTATCTCAACATTGATAATAATTTGCCATATCCTGAACAAAATAACCACGTTTCTGAAAAAATCCTACAATATTTCACAATGCTTTTATGCACTTTCTTCATCAATGCAACTTTCTCAGAAAAATGTTTGCTTGGAATCTTGATTGGTTTCACAAGTGGAATCAAGTTTTGGAAACAATTATCATTAAGCACTGGGATAAAGCTTTGGAAACTAATTATTTGGTTTATTATTCAATGTACTCTACTGATATTTTCTACATAAATTAAATGAGTGTTCTTCAATGCTGGTTTATAGGTTATGCTGATAAATTATGACTTGGAAAAAAAATTTATAGTTTCTGTGAAATAGTTAAAATAAGAAAGTATAAATATAAAATAAAAAAAGAAAGTAAGAACTAATATTTTTCTCTTATTTTTTCCACAAGCTTATATAAATTTAAAAATATTTTTCAGAATTCTTTTACCAAAATCACCTTCTTAAACAACTACCAAGTGGTAAAACCTATGAGAATCTTTTCAAAAACATTAAATGTTGCTCAGAAACTGAAATTGATGATGAAGGTTCTTTTAAGCGTATATTATTTCCATGGAGATCTAAATAATTCTAAAGACTTGCACAAAATCTCAACCATAAACACATTTAAATCTGAGAAAATTCCTCTTATTCAGGAGAAATACTTAAGAGCTTGGAATTATATGATAGATTAAATTTGGTATCCTCAATTGAGACTCACTTTAATTCTTTTCCAGTCCCCAATGGTTTTTCCAAGTGACTTCTATTCATCATTATATCTCGCTACTCTTAATCTTCAACAATTAAGACTTCTTTATTGTCATGCCCCAACAAACATTTCCTACATACTTGAACAAATTTCTAATTCTAATGTGAGTTATTGATGAATTCCTAAATCAATAATCTAGCAGACTAATATTCATTGTTTCCAATTTTTGGGACAATTAGCCTTAAAAAGTTAGAATGGATAAATTTTTTTAGCTATGATGCAACTTTATTAAAAAAAAAATCCACCATACATTGATAGCACAATAGTTTTTCTTTGTATCTTATAAATGCTGGATTCCATACTTCTTCTTACAAAATACTTGAGTACATGAACTTCATTTTGTTGGCCCATTCTATACAGGCAATAAACTGCTTTCTTTTCAACTTCTGGATTCCAATCAGGCTCCTGTTTTAATGCTTTAAACAAATTCTCTTTTCAACCTTTTTTATTTCAATATAAGACTCTTTGACTTACCATTATATATAAATTTTTCACACATCTCAAGTCTTTTCCAACTCCTGAAGCCTTGATTGCACCAAGCAAGACTTGACATCTTTCATCATTTTTGAATTTGTCCTGATTTTCATCCCTTTTTTTCATGCTCAACATTCCTACAAGCTCTGTGTAGCTAATTCCATGGTGATCTAAAGCCTTTTTTATACTGTTTCAATGGATAGAATATTTAAATGTTGATTAAGCTAAAAATATGTTATTGAGATAATTAATAGAATTACTTACATTTCAAAAAAGTCCCCATATTCTGATAATATAACAGCCTTGGGAAAAATTATCCACCTTTCTCCCCTTAATAAGTTTTCTAAATGACTGATTAGATGTATAGTCTTTGCTGAATGTTTCCACGTGAAAGGAAATGTTGGAGGTTGATCTGTATTTTTGTAGACAGGGTGGTTACAAAATTTCTGTAAACTTGACAGTTCTCAGAGAAACTCTGCAGAGTCCCAAGGGAGGTTGGTGTTTTGAGAAGGCCAATAATACTCAGAAAAACGTTCTTGAAGCTTGGTAAGTTGTGAGTGCCAAGGATCTGATAATTCTACAGATATTCCTTGCTCAATTTTATGAGGAAGTGATAAAATTGCTTCCTTATTCTTCCACAGGAATATTACATTCATGAGAGTATGTATCAATTCTATTGAGCTAGAGATTACTCTGTTTAGGTCATTCATAAGAAAATTTATCTACAACCTGTTTTCTTGCCATCTTTTGATTCTGAGGAATGATATAAGGCTTTGAAGATCAGTTTTCTGGTTCTGAAGTGGTTTCCCTGTCAATAATAGTCAATACTCAGCCCTCAGGTCTGATATATTCTGATTCTTCTGCGACTGGGTATTCTTGATTAAGCTTTTAAATTGTATTAAATATTTCATCAGCTTTTATAATATTATGTTCAAAAACTTTAGTAATTCAAATGAATGCTTACTGAGACTCACCTAAAACTATTCTGTTCCAAATGAGTTTATGAGTTATTGGCAGAATAGTTTGAGTGTTTTTCTTTGAAGAAGATGGACTTGCTGTTTCATAGGTAGTCAAAACAACTAGTTGGTTCTGAAGCTTCCCAAAATCAATTTTCTTTGAATCCTTCCCATGAAGAACCTTGAAAGGTAGTGCATTATCTTCAAAGTGAATTCTTATTTCATTGACCCAGTTTGATAGTGTTGCAAGTGGGAAAATGGTGAGAGTTGCTTATGTCCTATATTTCTTTTCTCCACCACCCAAGAGTTGGAATCATATAGCTTCACTTAGAGTTGCAGTAATTAGGTCAAGAGTTGAGAGGATCTTTCCCAAGCCCATATCATCAGCTAGAATTTTACCAATTTCTGCAGAGGATAACTCTTCTTTAGGAAATTTTTCATAATAATTATTAGAACCAACTCTCAGAAAGCTGTTGTCTGCATGCCTCCTCAGGTTTTCTAAATTTTATGATATGTTATTTCATTGTCTATCATAAAATTGATAGCTTAGATCTGATGTGTTATCAGAGTTGTTTTGATACCATGTATAGATATTTTTTCCCTTTGATTATCCCTTGCCCAGGAAATTCCAGAAGTTGTGTAAATAATATAATTAGGAATATTGAATAAGACAGTTGGATTGTAGTGTGGAATTGGTGTCAAATCAATTTGAGTGTTTAGAAATACTTCATTAGCCTGATGAATAAAATCAGTCAAACAAAAAAGGAGGCCACAAATTCTATACAGCCTTTTTAAAAGTAGAACCAAGTAAGAGCAAAAATAATAAGGTATTTGAGGATCTAAATCCCTTTCCTCAGTTAAAATTTGATATCAAGATCAGATTTCTCCAAGTAGTTTTCCAATTCAGCAGCTCTGTTCATTAGAAAGATTACCAATAGGTGTTGCTTCTACTTTTTTGAATAATCAAAAAACATAAACTAAAGATCTTCCTTGTTGCATAATAACTGGAGTGGATACTTCATAAAATACTGATCTTTCTCTTGAAAAATTTGTTTAAAATATAAAGAGATTTGTCCAATTCATCTGTAATTTGACATTTTGATAAAATGAAATTTATGGTTATGGTGGTAGTTTAAAGAAAGAGAGGATGATAGCAAAGTTTGGAAAGAGAATAAAGTAGAGAATATATATAATATTGGATGAATATTCACAATTGAATTTTTCATGTATTTTAATAATTAATGTTGACTCACATTTTGATAATAACTAAACACAGATAGATAACTGAAACAAGTGAATTATTTTAGAGCCTAAGGTCTGTGCCAATATATTAAAATTAGTTTCTTCAATAGTGTAAATGTAAAAAAAAATACATTACTATCTTTTCCCCTTATAATATATATATATATATATATATTTTCTTCTACATTAAATTTTTTGAACATTATCTTTTATTTTTTATTCCAATGAACAATGAGAAATTTCTATTAATAAGGGCTCAATATCATCTTTTGTCTAGATAATTTATAATTATGTGCAAATATTTTTACAGATTTATATTTTTATTAATAAAATTTTTAAAAAGGACTTATATAGTATGCTTTTTTATATATTTGCAGAAATAAAAATGATAATTGAAATAATATTCCAGACCTAGTATACTATGTGTCATTTAAGATATTTCCACTGATATCAAAACTAACCTCCCAACATTCAATGGATCTAGATATAAAATTGAAAATTATAGTATGTTGAGTGTTGTGGCTCAATCATTGCTTGAATTTGGTCCAACTGATTCTCAACTTGAATCAGAATCTCTGCTCAAGAAGAGATAAATTAAGGCTCAATTTAGGGCCAACTTTTTTTTCAAAATTTTTTCATCTAATTTAAAAACAGTTTCCTAAAAATTTCACAAAATTTCCCCAATGTTTTCTAAACCTCTTCCTGAAAGTTTCAAAGAGAGGGAACTGCTAGCAGTTCCCCCTCTGATTTCCCTTGGTGTGTGAAGCTGTATTCAGAAATGTTATTTAAATGATTTTATAATAGTTTTTTATGAAAATTTTATTTTTATCAGAATTTGTTATTAAAATCAAGTCCCTGATGATGAGACCTTTATAATAATACCCTTTATGTATATATTAAAGAGTTGTTGAGTTGAGTTGATAATATGTTATGTAAAAGTATTATATTTGTAAGGGTATTACAATTAAAAATGATATTATTTGTTGTTGTTGTTAATTGTTAAGATGTTTTATGATGATTGTTAAGATTAAAAATGTTTGACTTCATATCATATCTAATTTTCAGTCTACAGGCTTTATATGCATAGTATGTCACATACTTCCTTTTTCCCAGTCGGAGCATCCCAGAGATCACTGGAGCTTGTCCAGAGCTTTTCCAGACTTCTGGACTCAATTAGAGCCTTAAAAATACTTTAAAAACCCAGAAAAACTACAGATAATAGAACTACTTCTCCTTTTTAATACCATCCAGTTTTTGTAGTCTGCGCAGCCCTATTCATCTATTAAAAATCATCAAAGTTAAGCAAATAATGAAAAATCAAAAATAATCAAAAATATGTAATAAAATTATTAAAAATAGAAGAAAATTTGTAAAAATTCCAAAAAAATTTCAAAAGGCTCTTAAGACTCCTAGATTAAATTTTCATTAACCTTTAGACCTACACTTGCATTTTCTGATCATTAATTAATCATTTAATCTTGACTTGTAAAGTTACCCTTTCTAACCATTTTAATTACTCATTCTTTTAAATAATATACATTATAAATTTATACTGGATTCTCAAATATCAACAACCAACATGATAAATCCTCTTTTTTAACATTCTTAGTTCCATACTAATCTTTAGACTTCCACATCCTCCCTCCAATGAAGAATGTCCCAATTCTTTTAAATTTTCATAATTAATCAAACTGATATATATCCTCTCTTCATACTCTTCAACCTGAAGACATTATGAAGTGAAGGCTACTATTTCAGAGTTTTTTGATGCTGTTTTTTAAAGATTCCAAAGTGATTAATTGTTTTGACTCTCTTCTCTTCTTTTAAATTTAATATTTTAATTCTTTTTGGTGCTGAAAATTTTTGATGTCTGGTTACTTTAATCTTTTTAATCATCTTTTTATTGTCATATATTAAATAAAATTTTAATAAACCATATTTGCCTTGTGATGATTCGACTATTGAGAGTAAGCTTTGAATCTCTTCAGACTCTCCTTTACCAGTCTCTACCTTTTTCAAAGCATGAGAGAGCGGGCCTCCCTAATGATCCAAATACTTTTGATTCCATCCCCGTTGGGCTTCCCCCTGAGCTGAATACTATGATTACATTCTTGCAGTAATTTCCTCCAAGCTTCCACCTAAATATTCTACCAAAGAGACCCGCTAAATTCAAATCCAATCCATCTTTTATGATTCAGCATCACAACATTCAAATAAATTTCCAACCCTTTAAATTACTCCTAAATTTTATCAGAATTCATAATTTTTGCCAGAATTTCTTAGCAACTTATTTTCAGCTTTTAAAAATCTCCATAAAAAACCTTTAAAATCTCCATCTTTCTTTAAATCCTTATATAAAACCATTTAATGACATCTTCATTCCCTTAAGTTAGTTGCACTGTTTCCATTAATGACTGAGTTGTTCAAATGAGTGAGTACCAAGTTGAGTACTGATGAACCAGTGATAAATTAAAAATGAATGAAGTGAATATCCTTCTAGATTGACATTCCCTCCTAAAATCCTTGAGAACCAAACTTTTAATTTATTGCCAGTTTATAGCCTTAATTGACTATCCCTCTACAAACCAACATAAATTGTACATATAATAAATGGTTTGCCATTTTTAAGTCTTGGTGGACCAAAGAGAAAGTCATTTGTTAGCTTAAGGCCATGGAGGACCCAAAGATTGACATTTTTCTGCATTTTTCTAGTTTAGAGTCATAGTGGACCAAATGCCTATAGTTCTTTTCCATTTTAGGTCATTGTGGACCCAAAAATTCCATCTTACTACTTGTGTCCTTGAGCCCATTTTTTCCAACATTCTTTTCCCCTATTCTCTATTTTCCTATCCAGGTTATCCTTTTCATCCTAATTATCTAATTTCCAAGTTGACTCCTTCCAACTTCACTGCCTCTAGAGACCAAGCCTGTGATGACTGTTCCTTTACCCATCAAGAGTGCACCTACACTTATAACTAGAAAATATACACCTACAACAAGGCCTGTTCCAACTGTTTTATAAAGAAGAGAAAATTCTCTGGCATCTAATATGGCTCTCTCCCCCTTCCTGCCACAAGCTTTGTGTTCCATTTCAAACCTTTTACTCCATCTCCAAAATCATCCACCTCTAAAATTCCTACTCCTTTCACACCATCAGCCTTTTTAAATATTCCTTTTGACTTGGAGTCTCTGGGTCCACCTCCATCTGTTCTTCAAGCTGATCCTTCTCTCAAATCAAGACTCTATTCTGTCATTCCCAGAGCTCTTACTGCTCCAAAAGCGATTTTGAATCCTAATAAATCAGTTTTGGATATTTCTCCTTCTCCTTCTACTTTTTCTCTTCCTTCTATAACAGAGCCTATTCCTCCCTAACTAAATTCAGTATCTCCCATTGTCCTTCTTCTTTTTCTTTTTTAATGTGACCCAGATCTCCCAGTCTTCAATCCAAAAGGTCGTTAGAAAAGAAATTTAATGGATCACCTATCCCTGCTCCATCCAGAGAGCTCCTAACTTTCCTAAAACCACCCTCTTATCACAACATAAAAAATCCCTACTCTTCCCTTCTTGCAGAAAATTTTTTACCAAGCCTGCCTTTAAATCTTGAAATTGACACAGTCAACTCTAGTAAGTAATTAAAATTTTAATTCTTCTTCTATTCATATATCTTTACTTTTATTGATGACCTGATTTTTATTCTTCTGGATCCCATTATTCTCCATCTTCTTATTATATTCCTGATCCAGGACCCACTTCAGCTATGGTGAAATTTAATGAGGTCCCTCAACAACTTTATTCAACTTTCAATGTTAACTTGGCCCATAACAAAGATTTTCCTCAAAAAAAAAATTCAGAAGAATTTTCAAAAGAGAAATTTATAAATTGTCACTTTAAAATGGCCACTTGGCTTGACTAAAAACAATGCAGTCAATTTGAAGAAATTGAAAAATTCACTAGAGCCTCTCCTAAAACCTTTACTGTCCCATATTTTTCAAAAGAAAAACTTCCTTAACTCTTCAGACTCCTGCTGGAAATTCTAAAGGAACTAAAATAAAAATTTATAAAATCTAAAATAAAAATACTGCTATTAATGTTTATTTTTTTATTTTTTATTTTATTTATTTATTGATTTACTTATTTTTTCTTTTCTTATTTTTTCTTTTTTTTAAAATTAACAAAATAAAAATATAAGGTAAAGAAATTTGAAATATTGAATTTATATATAATTAAAAATTTGAAAATTAAAATTTAATAAAAAAAAATTATTTTTTAAAAGATGTCCCCCTGACATCATACCCACATCAAAGTGCACCTTGATGTGTGATACACAAGAAAGAAATTGAAAATAAACATAAATTTTTTTAAAAAGTAAATTTTGAAAAAAATAATAAACAAAAATAGAAATGATCACTGGAGGGGCTCCCTCCAATTTTTAAAAATGATTGAAAACCACCAGTTATCGTTCCCCCTGAACAGATTAATTTATAATAAAGTTTTTTTTTAAAAATAAAAAAGAAATAAATTCTAACATAAAAAATTCAATCATAAAATTTTAAAAATCAAAAATAAAACATAAAAAAATCATTAAATCCATCTTTGAATGAGTGTATTTGATTGACATTGTAAAAATCCAGTTTATAGTCTTAGAAGACTACCTATATAACAAAAATAAATCCAGGATTCAACTAGAAACAGGGAAACATTGGTAACAAACATTGTGGGGTAATTGTTTATTGAGAAGCAAGCCCATCAATTACCCCCAAACTTTCCAGTATTAAATTTAAAATGTTCACCTGTGAACACTTTTACAAAAAATAAATACATTCCATCACACTTTTCACCATCAACATTTTTAACATCTAAATTTTTCATTGATAATTTTTTATAATGAGTTTTTTGTTGATACTCTTTTTTAGAGTAAATCTTTTTTAAGTCATAGTAAAATAGTTTATCCTCATTTCAGAGGAAATCTTCATAAATTATGGTAGGTAGTTTATCTTCATTTTGGATTTAAACTTCAACACACCCAGCTCCTCTAGGATAAAACTGCTTGACCTGGTCAGCAGCTAACCTATTTTTAACACCACTTCATCCAACTCTTCTAACACATATGAACCACCAGATACTTGATCTCTAACTCAGTATGGTCCATTCCACCTATCAGCAAACATTCTCCCCCACCGACTCTTCAAACTCCTATTATACACAAAGACCATATCTCCAGTTTTCAATGGTTTCCTTGATCTATGAGCCAGCCTCCTATCCCAATATATGACTTACTGATTTTGAATATTCATCATTTTTGAATACTCCTTTTGTAGAGTTTCTTCTTTTTTCTCCAACTGAACCACTCTTGCACATAATAATTCTTCAGTAGTTTTGACCGTTGTAGAAAATCATATAGTACTAGCTATAGGTCTTGACCAAGGGAGTTGGAGAAAAACCAGAGAGAAAATCCCCTTTCCCTTTAGAAAATTAGAGTGAGATTTACTTGCTAAAGTAAGTTGGTTCCTGTTTTTCTAAAGCCCCTTTTCAACACACTTGACTGCTTGATGAGCCAAGAAAGTAGTCACCAGGCAGACTACCAGGCCAAAGAACTGAAATGTAGAACAATGTCCACACCAGAGACAGCAAAGATACTTGATGTAGGCTGCAAATCCACACCAGAGACAGCAATAATACTTGCTATAGCTTGCAAGACTATAACAGAGAAAACAGTTGCCAAAGTTAAGTTAAATGAAGAACTCACTTGCAACAAACACAGCCAAATTGTGGCCAGAAAACAGTGAAAACTGAGTGAGGAACAAGGATATCACCTCCGGATGGTTGTATGATAATTAAGGTTGCCCCAAACTCTCTTATTCACTATTTACACACAGACCACTATCTAAGAGCCCATGCGCACCCACCAATCTGGCGCCTGTACCCACCAAATTGAATAAAAAACCCTCCTGAAGAGCTCCCCAACCTCCTAAAACAGAGGCGGGCAGGCCGCCTGGAGCAGCCCAGCCTCCCTGAAGCCAGAAAACCAATAAAAAATAACTAATCTACTTAGAAAAATTAGCTACAACTACTAAAACCTTTAAAACACGGAATTTCACTATAACAACATTGAGACATGAAATATAGAGAAAAATAAGCTCTATCCAATGGTACTAAGCCCTTAACCCTAAGACTTAAGGTTAGCCCATAAAACACAAAAAACAAAATTAAACAGCTATCTTTTATAAATGAAAAATGAGGAAATGACCCCTTAAAACTTAGAATATGAAAAATGTCTACAAGACATAAAATATAGAGAATAACTGGGGCTATCCAATGATAGTACCCACATACCTGCAGACCCAATATCCACGGAATAAAACCAGAAAAATACCCTATTCCTTAACAGATGTCAATTAAGACATGCACAAACAGCGCCAAATAACACAACAAAGGCCCCTTCCAATGTTGGAAGACCACATCCTCCCTCCAATTAAGAATGTCCACATTCTTTCTTCATCAAACCACCATGTTCAACCTTCTTCCCAAATCTGCCTCTGAAATGGGTCCTTGCCAATACTGCATTGACAATAATTTAATCTGCACCATGACACCACCTGTCCATCCATACAGAGCGTCCTGCAATGTCTGCCAAACTAGAAAGAAGACCTGCTACAGACCTGGTCCATTATCTTCTGAAACAGATTCACCTCCCCCTCAACCTGGCCCATCTTCTTCCAGCACCAAAAGATCTAGGCCATCCATCCTGATACCCAGATTAATCAAAAAGCTTCACCCTTCCCAGAAGAGTGCCACAACCCATAAAACAACTAGTTCCACCATCCCTGGTCCATCTGATGGTAAAGAACTTTCATTTCTTCCTTCAACTTTAAAACTGATGACTTCTCAGTTCCTCCATCTTCTGATAGTGATGATAACAATGTAGGATCCATTGCACCACCAACACCAAACCACTTGCCCACTATCAAGGCCAAGTTCCAACAACACACATCTCAAAAGAAACAACTTCTGCTTCACTACTTCCAATCCACTCCTGCTAGAGATCCACAGGACATTGAGAACAGAAGACACCTCATTCACCAGTTCAAGGCTAATTCTGAACACTTCATTTCATCTCTTGATTTCCTCTGTAATTCCACTAGTACTTGAGTTTGATTCAGAAAAGAAAAATTGATCACACCCTCTATAGGATGTAACCACCAACAACCCTCAGTTTTAAGTCTTGGGGGAACATCCTCATTTTATAGTCTTGTAGGACTCAAAAATCCTCAGTTTAAAGTCTTGGGGGACTCAAAAACCTAAATCATAAACCCAGAACCAGATATCAACCACATTAAGACACAGAGAAAAAACTAACATTCTGGGGTAATTGTAAATAGAGCTGCCAGCCCATCAATTACCCCCAAACTTGCCTTTGCTAAATTTGGAGGCTCTCCCTGTGGATAACCTCTACCAATCTCTCAAAACCCACCCCAACAACAAAACTCATTCCTCAGTTTATAGTCTTGGGGGACTCAACAAACCATAATCCTCAGTTTAAAGTCTTAAGGGACTAACACAGTGTTCAGTTTAAAGTCTTGACAGACTAATATTGATAAAATCTTGAAACCAGCCAGTTTAAAGTCTTGGAGGACTGACAAAAACCAGATTTCAGTTTAAAGTCTTGATGGACTGACGGAATTTTGCATAAAATAGACACAGCCAATTTCATACAGAACACCTCTACAGCCAACCTGCTGAACTTCCACCTTCACTTCATCATCTACCCATCACTGACAAAAATCTCCTCCTATCCCTTTCCATTATCTTTTCTCACCACAGATCATGGCTGGATCTCCTGATGTTAACCCTTCTACTCTCCCTTGCTTCACTGCTCCCAAGGACTATGCCTGCAAACATTGCATCCACATGTGCAGACCTTGCACATTCACTCTTCCAACTCCTGAAGACAAATTCTACAACAGGGCTTGTGATTCTTGCTATTCCAAAAAGAAAAGATGTGACAGAGATGCCAACTACCCTATTCCACCTCCTTCACCTTCTCATAAATACATCTCCAGATCCCCTACCAGATCCCCAGAGCTTGGTCCTTCCTCTTCCCCTTTATCTTCCGCACCTTCCAGAAGATCCAGAAGCTCAGCTTCTAGAACTCTTCCCAAAATACCAGCCTTAGCTTCCCAAGAAACTGCTTTTATCTCTGCCAAATTAGCTCCAAAAGCTTCAAGATCAGCTCCCAGGCTTCTAGACCGCGTCCAGGCAGCCCGCCTGACGTTGGGCGGCCCGCCCGCCTCAGTAGACAGTGAAAATTTGGCTAAAAACCTCCAAATACAACCGGAAAACAGCCAAATTAAATCAATCAAAGAAAACAGCTCTACAAAATCACCTCCCACTGCTCCCAGAGCAATGCAGCCAACCCTTCCAAGGTCTAAAAACTCTAAATTTTCCTAACTTCTAGGAGACCTGCCAGAGAACCCCAAGAAGAAACCAGAGCACCCAACACTGCACCCAAGCAATAACTTTGTCCCCAGCTAAGACAAAAAAAACTACACCTCTCCTCTGTCAGCCAACAATTCTTCTGAAAGTTCCATATCTTCAAAAGCTCCATCCTGAAGAGATCAATCTGCTTCCAAATCACCCTCTCCTCACCACGCAATATGGGGGGCGGACTTGTTAGCAAGTCCGCAACCTTGGACTCAAGTTCACCACAGATTGAACACACATTGAGCTATTGACAAAGGAACCATACAATCAGGGATAAACACCACTCAGCAGAACAGTTTTAGGTGGGTCTTCAAGTAGAGTTCTATATGAGTTCAGTATGAGTTCAGTCTGAGTTCCATCTGAGTTGTGCCTGAGTTCAGGTTGGGGACTTGCTAGCAAGTCCACCCCCTATATTGCGTAGTGCCTGCTCCATCTTTTAACAACCCTGGTACTCCATCACCAGAACCTCCTCCATCTGAATCCAACAGAAATAACAACCACAACAACAACAACAATCCCACTTCTCCAGCTAAGCCCCAGGAACATCAGCCTCCTAGTTCACCTTCTCAAAATCTTTCAGAGGTGGACCAAGAGAATCAATATCTTTCCCTGGTTGATCCACCCACTATGACCATTACAAAATCTTCAGAGATTTAAATTCCAGCTGCTTACAAATTTGATGAGCTTCCAATCTGTAAGTACCAATTTAATTCATCCCATTTCTTCAACATAAATAATTACTGATCCAATTCTTCTTGTCTAGTTGGCACCCCTCCTCCTGAATCTATTATTGGAGTTGGCCAACCTCTTGAAACTTCTTTGACCCTGGATTATGGAGACATGAAGAAACACCTAAGCACCATGTGTTCCAACATGCTAAAAGCCTTTGCCCTCCATGGACCTTTGAATGAATTTGAAAAATCCCTGAGAAAGCGCCTGTTGGAGGACCACTGGAAGATTTCTAGGATCATTAAGCACACCCTCCAGCACTCCATTCCTGCCTCTTCTTCTTCCTCCTCTGAACTTCCCTCTACTCCAATTCCTGACCATTAAAATCCCTATAATCCCTCCAGCAGGATGCACTTCAAAGAACACAGTGCTTCCCACAATCCCAACAAAAAACAAAAAGGACATCACAATCCGGACCAGCCTCCAGAAGCTTCATCATCCAGACAATGAGCTCCTGCAAAAAGATTAGAAACATAATAATAATATAAAACAATTAATAAAAATAATTTGAGAATTTTTTTTTTTATATATTTATTTTATATCTACTAATATACTAAAATTAAAAATTTATAAATAAAATGAAATAAAATAACATAAATGAAATAAAATAAAATATAAAAAATAATAGAAATGGTATCCCCCAGCCAATTGATGAGCTGATCCCCTGATACCTTACCCACATCCAAGTGCACCTTGATGTGGATACACAATTAAATATTTTAAATGATTAACAGAAAACAAACATCAAAAAATTTAGAAATTCAGAAAATAATAAAAAATAATGAAACACAGAAACACATGAAATAAATAATAAATAAAAAAGAAAATAGCATTTCCTGGCAAATTGATGAGCCTTTCCCCACCAATGCTTGCCCACATCCAGGTGACCCTGATGTGGTTACACCCTATATTTTTGATTTTATAATTTTAAACAACCCCCATAAAAAATTAAAAGAAAAAAAGAGAAAAAAGAAAATAATCTAAAACTGCTATCTAGCAAAAAACATAACTGAAAAATCAAAGAAAGTCCAGCTCCATAGATGGTCCAATAAGGGAAAGTCCAATCTATAGAAATGATCATTGGGTGGGCTCCCTACAATAAGTAAAAATGATGGGAGACCACCAGTGATCCACCACCAATCTGAAAAAAACCAAAGATAAAGAAGCCAGTCCCAAGCCAGCTTAAAGTCATAGTGGACTTGAAACCTGAATAATAAACAACAGAACTAGAATTCAACTAGGAAAACAAATGACTTGAGACAGACATTCTGGGGTAACTGTTCTACAGAGCAGCCAGCTCATCAGTTACCCCCACACTTGCCAAAATAAAATCTAGAAGCCCCCCTTGGGTACCTTCTAACAAAAACATATCATCCAACACAAATAAAACCAAAACCAATAAGAGTGAAGAGTCCAGCACTTGAGAACCCAAGGAAATTCCAGTTTAAAGTCATAGAGGACTAAAACCTGTGAAAAGAAACCAATACTAGGTTTCAACCAAATTAAGAGAAAGGGTTGGAAACAGACAATCTGGGGTAACTGTTGATAGAGCAGCCAGCCTATCAGTCACCCCTACACTTGCCAAGATCAAATCTAGAAGCCCCACCCATGGGTACCTTCTAACAAAAAGTTTCCAACACAAAAGTTGCTCTGCAACACCAAAAAAAATTCCAAAACAAAAAGAATGTTCCATAGTTTATTCTCATTGCGGGGTTAATCTTCTGCATGCCTAGTGCCTCTGGGTTAAAACCTCTTCACCTGGTCTTCAGCCACTCTCTTTTTCAAGACTACACCATCCAACTCTTCCAAAACATAAGAACCTCCAGACGCCTGAGATCTGACTCTGTAAGGTCCGTTCCATCTGTCAGAAAACATTTTTCCCCACTGACTCTCCAAACTTCTATTATACATCAAAACAAAACAACCAGGTTTCAAGGGATTCCTAAGTCTATGAGCCAACTTCTTGTCCCAGTATCTGACTGATTGATTCCTAATCTTCATCATTCTAGAGTGTGCCTTCTCTTGACATTCCTCTCAACATTCCAACTGTTGCATCCTGGCACAGAGCAATTCTTCTGTTGAGTGCACGCCATCCCAATCAATTCCAAGATAAGAGACAGCTTCCAAGTCCACTGGTTGAACGGCTTTCTGAACAAACATTAACTCATAAGGAGAATATCCAGTTGTCCTCTTCACAGTGACCCTATCAGCAAATAACACCAAGGGTAAATAATGCCTCCACTTTTCAGCACTATCTCCGCACATCTTCACCAAATCATTCTTGATAACTTGATGGCCTCTTTCAACCATGCCTTCAGCTTCAGGATAATAAGGTGTAGCCACTCTAACCTTAGAACCAACAATATCCACAGCTTCTTTAAATTTGGCACCAAACTCTGGCCCGCCATCAACAGTCACCAACTTCATCAACCCATACCTATAAATTCACTCCTTCTTCAAAAACTCTGCCACATTCTTGACAGTTAAATTAACCAGAGGCACTGCCTCAACCCAACCAGATAAATCATCCTTAGCAACAACCAAGTATTTATACCTGCCCTCTTTAATATGGACAGCATCCAGACTGACCCTTCCATAAACAGTTGATTCTCCAGTAGCACAGCCAACCTCTTTAGGTTTAAGGTGACTTCTTCTTTGACATTCTTCACAAGATTGAACCCAACCCTGCACGGCCAACTTCATACCCGGCCACCAAAATCTGTCAGCTACTCTTCTATATGTCTCCCCAAAGCCTCTATGAACAAGGTCTTCATGCAAAGACTTCAAAACCAATTCTTGACCCTTCTTCTGAGTCACCACAACTTGATGATTAGGATGTCTCCTCCTCATCAGCCTTCTTCCTGACACATAGAATCCAGGACTCTTCTTCTTGATTGCCAACCAAGTATCATCATCACAACTATCTGGCCTCTCCAAGGTCAACAGATATTCCACCATAATAAAATAAAACCCAGACTGACCCCAGGTCTCATCTTCAAAATCCAAAAAAACAACATCCAAGGGTACAACTCTGCCATCAAAATCACCAGTGTTAACATGAGTCAATTGACCAGCCCAACCAGGGCACCAATCCTTATATTTTGGCACATCCTTCTCTTCCCACTGAATCTTGTGAGAATCCAGTTCACTAACAAAAACACCCTTTACCAAATTTGAGCTGTCCCAAACAACAACTCCATCTTCATCAACAAAAACATCCCAATCACCAGAATTAAGATCAGATCCAGCCAGTTTAGTTTCTTGGGGGAGGTCAGAAAAATCTTCAGCACCCTTTGTGCTGGCCCTAACCACTGGAACATCTTCATCAAACTCTTCAGCCTCAAAATCTTCATCTGTAGGTGGCCTCCTTGATAATCCATCAGGCATAGTAAAAGTTTTGCCTGGTTTGTGTACCAGGTCAAAAGAAAAATGTTGAATAAATGCCACCCACCTAGTTATTGGAGCATTTGGAAGACTAGGTGTATTGATCATCTAAACCAAAGATTTTGCATCCACCTGAAGCTCAAAATGCTGCCCCCACAAAACCGTCTGTAGCTTCTTTAAAATTTTTGCTACACCACACAATTCCAACTTAGGTTGAGAATACCTAGATTCCACCTCATCAAACACCACAGACTCATATCTTACTGGCCTGACCCTCCCAGTCTTATCCTCCTGAGACAAAACAGCACCAGCAGCAATATAACTTGAGTCCACTTCCAGATAAATTTTTCCAGCACCAACACCATAATCCAACTTGTGAAGAACAATATCTTCACCAACAACCTTTTTCAACTTCTGAAAAGCCTCTTCACACTCTTCAGTCCATTCCCAATCTGCATCTTTTCTGGTCAATTTCTTAAAGGTGAAGCCAACAAAGAAAAATCCTTAATAAAAATTCTGACATATACACATACACCCAAAAATCTTCTGACTTCAGTAATATTTTTAGGCCTTGGCCATGAATGAATTTTATTAATCTTCTTCTTTGCCATAATCCTTCCCTCTTTACATACCACATGACCCATAATTTCCAAAGGAGGAACAGAACAACAGAATTTTGACCCTAAAATGGTCAAACCAGCCTCTGCAATCCTAAACAACACTCTCTCTAGAGTTATTGCATATTCCCACACAAACATCCTTATTCCAGGGTTCTCCATTAACACCTCATTACCATAATCAGTGGATGGTCCTTTAATTCCACCATCATCAATAAAAATATCAGCATAAGTAGGAACCTCATCCTGCAAAATCTAAGCCATCTGTGCTTGATAAACTGCCACTGAATTAGTTGCTCCTTGAGACAACCTAGTGAGCTGAAATCTTCCCAAAGGAGTCTCAAAAGTTGTGAGAGGCCTTGAATCCTTATGAAGTTCCCTCTCATCATAACCACCCATAATATCACCCAAACCATAACACACCCTTCCAGAAAAAGCTTCAACAAAATCCTCTGCACTTAGTGGCATACCAGCGTCCTTGATAGTGACTCTATTCAAGGCTCTAAGATCATGAAACACCCTCAACTTCCCATTCTGCTTCTTTACACAGAACACCGGACTTGAGTAGCTGGATGTCGATTGTTCGTATAACCCAGTCCTGACTCTTTCCCTAACAATCTCCACAAAATCCTCTCTAATAGCGGCTGGAATTGGAATAGGTTTGATTTGCCCAGGTTCATGACAAACCACTGGAATCAAGTAAGGTTCCCCATAAGAGTGCTTCAATACACCTCTTTCCTCCTCAACAAACGCCACAGCCTTTTCCCTTAGCAAAATAATGTGCAACAACAACTTCTTTTCTTCTTCAGACAACCACCCATCAGGACCAAATTTAACAACCTTCAACATTTCCACGGTCACCCTAGCCGTCTCCACAAATTCTGGAGGATTCTTCAGCAAAGGAGTACAGTACAGATCTCTTGAAAAAGGAGGTCTCTTCAAGGGCAGATTCAAACCCACAGACATAGGCTCATTGACAGGCCTAATTTTCTGCTCTACCTTCTTATACTTTGCCGCTCCACCTTCAACTTGAGGGATCTTCAGGAAATCTTCACCACCAGACCTGGAACAAAAACCAAGGGTTTCCCTATTGCTCACATGTGTGGCCAAGGTAATGTTTTTGAAAGGTGTAGAAGAAACCCTAGCGGTGCACAATTGGGAGGACTAACTTTTAGACCCCAATCTTACCACTCCAAAACTTTTCCGCAATACAAAATCTTCATCCTCACTTCCGTCTTCCAAATCTTCAAATCTTGATTCATCTTCGGAATCAACTCTTCTAAAATTATGCAGTTTATCCTCATGCTGGAGGCCCAAAAATTGAGCTTGATGATCTTCTTTCTTCATTATCTTCAGATTTTTTTCTTGATTTTCTTGAATTATCTTGAAATTTTTTTCTTCTTTTCTTGAGTTTTCTTCTGAACTACAAAAATAACCAGGGGTTTCCCCCAATGCTCACAGGTGTGGCCCAGGTAATGTTTTTGAAAGGTCTAGAAGAAACCCTAGTGGTGCACAATTGGGAGGACTTACTTTTAGACCCCAATCTCACCGCCCCAAAACTTTTACGCATATCTTTCAATAAAGATATATAACTAATCTTCTTCCTTGAACTTGAATTAAAAATAATTAAGAATCTTGAGAGAGAACAGAGACTTGATAAAAAACTTTATGAATACTTGCAGAGAAGAGAAAAATTAAAAAGAAAAAGTTGAAAATCCACTTGGTATATCTCCAAGGGAGCTGACCTACTACAACCTGGGATTTCCTCATCTTGGGGAGAGGTTGTAACACTAGGGTGATCAGCCCTCATTACTCTAAAAAAGACAGATTCTCAATAGAGCCTGAGCCACACTCCAAAAAACCAGAGGTAGCACCCACTTCCTTCCTTCTTCTGCAGCAGTCCATGCACTGGCACATTGAAGATAAACCCGGCCTGGTCTCCCAACCATCCTCTCCAGGGGATGATAACCTCATGTGAAGCCTTCTTTCATCTTCACTAGTCAACTCCAAACTGTTACCAAATCAAATTGATAACCAATTCTTGCCTGAAAATCCATCAAGAATGGCCCACCCAAAACTGCTTTTACATTACCTTTAGCAATGTAAAAATGAAACTTCCCTGAGGCTCCGCCAAAACCTAACTTCACAAACTCTGAATTTCCAACCAATTCAGTGACATGACCACCAATCCCTCTCAAATTCCCACCAATACCAGTTTTGATGGGGAGGCCCAAATGAGTTGCCTCAAACAAAGAAATCAGGTTTATCTGAGAACCTGAATCCACCAATGCCCTTGCCTCCCTTCCATTCAGAGTGACATTGACATATCCCAGAGGAGCAGAAAAATGAGTTTCCAACCCCTAACCAAACTTTTCAGAAGAATCACAAATGTATTCTACCTCCCCAGAAGAAACTCTTCTCCTGGTCAACAACTTTTTCTGTCTATCAGCCAACCCTGGACTGATAGCATACAATTCCGCATAAGATAGGGAAACCTGACCCTGATTCATCCTTTCCAGGACAGAGTCCATAACATTAACTTGACCAGAAACTACTGGCCTCTCAAAGTCAGCTCCTTGCTTCACTACCTTGGTCCTAGAAGCTTCTTGAGGACCAGCACCACCAACAGGTTTACCATTAACAGGAACCAAACCAGATCCCTCACCAGAACCTCTAACTCCAAGAGGCTTTGGCAATGAAGCCAAAGGGACATCTTCCTCAGAGTCAGAATCCACCTCCATTGGCATTGGCTCACCATTCATGTCCAATGCTCCAAAACTAGGGGGGCCAATGTCAGCCATACCATTCTGAATCTTGTACAGCTCCTCTTTGCTGGACCTCTTCCTAGCTGCACTCAGCTTAGGATCCACCTTTGACGCCTTAGGCTTTAGTTGTGCCTGAGAGCTGCTCTTAGGCCTTCCCACCTTTCCTGCTTCCACATCATAAACACCAGCCAAGAATTCACCACTTGACTGTCCACCACAAGAATACAACTCCAAACCACCAAAGGAAGTAGAAAAAGAGACCTTATTGACCTCCTTCCCCTTTCCCTTAGTACCCTCATCCTCCTTACCAGAAGACCTCCCTTGATCAGGAATCTACTCAAACCTTGTCCTCCTTTGATTGAGACCTCCCCTTCTCCTGACCAAATCAACAGGAGCCTGCCCCTCACTGGGATTCACAAAAGAACCATCAGGGAACTTGAAAACCCTGCCATCAAATTTCACCTTTCCTTCAGACACATCCCTGTTCCATGTCCAACAATCATTGGACCTGTGCCCCCTCCTGCTGCAATAAGAGCAGACCCAATGATCACTCCTACCAGCCCTCCTATCAAAATCTCTAGGCTGAGAAGGTGCCTTATTGACCTTCTTAGCCTCCTGAACAAAATTATGCAGCTGCTTTGTAAGATCAGCCAACTGCACCACCATTGGGTCCCTCTCCTGTTTGGGAACCTGCACCAAATTCTTCTCCTCCTTCTTCTCCCTAACTTCCTCTTCAGCCAAAGCCACACTGACTTTGCTGACATACTTGGCACACCCCTCCTGATAGGTGTCCACAGCCAATAACTTCAAATGGGCCTCAACAGCCTCCTTCACCTTATCCAAGGCAGGCAGCTTCTGATCCCCATTAGAAAGAGTCTTCATCAATTCCTTTCTTGACAACTCCTTCAACACATCCATCCTGACATCTCTAGCCAGGGAAGACCAAAAAACATCCTTGGCAGCATTTTCATGTGCCAGCTCCTCCACTTCCACCAAATATTCCTCCACAGGATCAAACTGTAGCAGAAACTTCCTGTAACTATGTAAGTTACCAACACCACCATAAGATTGCCATTCACTGACAACCTTGTTCAGATCCACCATAGTGAACCTGACACCCCATCTATCCACCATCTCCCTACACAACAATTTCCAATCCCTCTTCTTGTAGCCAGACAATGCCACAACCTCCTTCTCCACTGCCCTATCACCAATGAAGAAGATGATCTGCTTCACCATGTCCAGGTAGGAAACACCATCCACTCCAGCAGCAGTTCAAACACAGCCAAATTGTGGCCAGAAAACAGTGAAAACTGAGTGAGGAACAAGGATATCACCTCAGGATGGTTGTATGATAATTAAGGTTGCTCCAAACTCTCTTATTCACTATTTACACACAGACCACTATTTAAGAGCCCATGCGCACCCACCAATCTGGCGCCTGTACCCACCAAATTGAATAAAAAACCCTCCTGAAGCGCTCCCCAACCTCCTAAAACAGAGGCGGGCGGGCTGCCCGAAGTCGGAGGTGCCGCCTAGAGCGGCCCGGCCTCCCTGAAGCCAGAAAACCAATAAAAAACAACTAATCTACTTAGAAAAATTAGCTACAACTACTAAAACCTTTAAAACACGGAATTTCACTATAACAACATTGAGACATGAAATATAGAGAAAAATTAGCTCTATCCAATGGTACTAAGCCCTTAACCCTAAGACTTAAGGTTAGCCCATAAAACACAAAAAACAGAATTAAACAGCTATCTTTTATAAATGAAAAATGAGGAAATGACCCCTTAAAACTTAGAATATGAAAAATGTCTACAAGACATAAAATATAGAGAAAAACTGGGGCTATCCAATGATAGTACCCACATACCTGCAGACCCAATATCCACGGAATAAAACCAGAAAAATACCCAATTCCTTAACAGATGTCAATTAAGACATGCACAAACAGCGCCAAATCACGCAACAAAGGCCCCTGCCAATGTTGGAAGACCACACCGTGTCCCAGTCTACTCCAAGATATGATTCAGCCTCTAGATTAACTGGTCAAACTTTTTTCTGACCAAAAACTATTTTTTATGGTGAATATCCAGTCATCCTTTTAGAAGTGATTCTGTCAGTAAACAACACTAATGGTAATTAGTGCCTCCACTTTTCAGCACTTTCTCCACACATTTTGACTAAAGCATCCTTTATAACTTGATGAACTCTTTCTAACATTCCTTCAGCTTCAGGATAGTATGAGTTTGCTACCCTAATCCTTGATTTCACTTTTGATATAGCCTCTCTTAACTCAGTCCCAAATTCAGGACCTCCATCAAATGTCACCAACTTCATCACTCCATACCTATATATCCAATTTTTCATCAAAAAATCTGCCACATTCCTGGCATTCAAATTAATAAGAGGCACTGCCTTTACCCAATCAGATAAATCATCTCTTGCTACTATCAAGTATTTTTATCTACCCTCATTTATATGAACATCATCCAAACTAACCCTACCAAAAAGAGTGTTTTCACCAGCTGCATGTCCACATTTCTTTGGCCTTAAATAGCTCCTCATTTGATGTTATTTTCATGACTGAACATATTTTTCAACAGCCAGCTTCATTCCAGGCCACCAAAATCTATCAGCAATTTGTCTATAAGTTTAATCAACTCCTCTATGCCCAAGATCTTCATGAAGTTATTTCATAACTAATTCTTTCCCTTTATTTTGGGTTAAAACAACTTAAGGATTTGGATACCTCCTCCTCATCAATATTCTTCTGGAGAGATAAAATGTTGGTAACTTCCTTTTGATAGCCACCTATTCATCATTATCACATTTTTCCAGCCTTTCTAGAGTTAATAAATATTTTACCATTTTATAATAAAAACCTTTCTATCTCCAGACATCATCTTGAAAATCCTTTAATATAATTTCAATGGGCACTTCACTATCTCCTAAATCACCTGCACATGAATGAGCCAATAATTTTAATCTTTGACCTTGCCTATTCATCATAAAAGATTTTGAATTTTCCATCTTTGAACCTTCCAACCTTTTAACAACCAATTTTTTTTTCTTTTTCACCCTTTTCAGCATCATCAACCTCCTTTTTACTAAACTTTTACACACACCCAACCTCTCTTTAAAAAAATTATCTAATAATCCAACAAATACACCATTCACCAGCTTACTACTATCCATGACAATATCACCATCCTCATCCATATACACAACATTTCCAACCTCTTTTTTACTGAATTTATCTACACCTTCATCAAACTCCCCAAGCACATAATTTACCATACTTTCATTATTTTCCAGTTTATCCTCATGGTGGAGGTCTTCATTATCTACACTTATTAATCCTGCCAGATTAATCTCATGGGGGAGTTAAGGAAATTCTTTATTTACAGATATTAATCCTGCCAGTCTAACCTCATGGGGGAGGTAAGGAAAGTCTTCATTAACATATATTACTCTTTCCAGTTTAAACTCATGGGGGAGGTAAGGAAAGTCTTCATTAAAAGATATTAATCCCACAAGTTTAACCTCATTGGGGAGGTAAGGAAAGTCTTCAGCACCTTTTGTGCTGGCCTTGATTACAGTTATATCTTCATCAAGTTCTCCTGAGTCAGAAACTTACTCAGTAATTGGTCTTCTTGATAAGCCATCCAGAATAGTGAATTTCTTGCCAGGCTTATTAATTAAATCAAAAGTAAGATGCTGAATAAAAGCTACCCATCAGCTCAAGGGTAAATTCTGTAGACTAGGGGAATCGATAATTTGTATTAAAGATTTTGCATTGACTTGCAATTTAAAGTGTTGTCCCCATAAAACATTTTGAAGCTTCTTTAAAAAAAATCTACACCAAAAAGCTCCAATTTGGGCTGAGAATATCTTTATTCCACCTCAGTAAAAACTACAGATTCATACCTGACTGTCCTTATATAGCCAGCTTTATCCATTTGGGACAGAACCGCCCCAGCAGCAATCTGACTATAATCCACTGCTAAATAAATTCGGCCTACATTTTTCCCATAATATAACTTATTCAGGATAATATCTTCTCCAGAAATATTCTTCAGTCTCTAAAAGACCTCTTCACACTCTTCATCTCACTCCCAATCAGAATACTTCCTAGTTAGTTATCTCAAAGGAGCAGCCCATGGATAGAAGTCCTTAAGAAACATTCTGACATATACGCATAAACCTAAAAACCCATGATTTTGGTCATATTCTTGGGTCTTGGCCAGTACTGAATTTTATTACCTTATTCTTTGACATAATGCTACACTCTCTAAACACCACATGACCTAAGATTTCTAAAGCTGGCACACAACAGGAAAATTTGGAACCTGAAATAGTTAAACCAGCCACCTCAATTCTAAAAAAAATCCTCTCTAAAACAACAGCATATTCCCAGATAAACTTCTGTATCCCTGGATCCTCCTTAAATACTTCATTAGGATAATCTGTTGAAGTTCCTTTTTATTCCACCATCATCAATAAATATACCAGCATATTTTGTAATTTTGTTTTGTAGAAGCCAAGCCATCTAAGCTTGATAAACTGCAACTGAATTTGTTGTTCCTTGAGGTAATCTTGCTGACTGTAGTTATCCAAGTGGTGCATCAAAAGTTGTGAGAGGCGTAGAATATGGATTCAATTCTCTTTAATCATATCCCCCCATTAAATCTCTAAACCATAAAAAACTCTCCCTGAAAACATCTCCACAAACTTCTCCACACCAGGTGGTATTCCTGCATCTTTTATTGTAACCCTATTTAACTCTCTGAGATTTTGAACTACCCTAAGCTTACCATTAGGTTTTTTAATACAGAATACTGGGCTTGAATAGCTTGATGATGACTGTTTGTATAATCCAGTATGTATTCTTTCTCTAATGACTTCAATATAATCTTCTTTTAAAGCAGCAGGTACAGGAATTGGTTTCTGTTGCCATGGTTCATGACAAACAACTGTAGTCTTGTAGGGCTGCCCGTAATCATGCTTTAACACACCTCTCTCCTCTTATACAAATGCAATGGCCTTCTCCCTCTTAACCATTACATCCAATTACAACCTTTTTTCTTTACTTGACAGCCATTCTTCAGGTCCAAAATTAACAACCTACAATCTCTTAAAAGTTATCCTTGAAGTTTCATAAAATTTGGGTGGGTTCTTGACTAAATGAATTTCATATGGATCTCTTGATAAAGCTGGTCTTATCAAGGGTGGATTCAATTCGGCCAGAAGCAGTTCATTTATTAGTCTAATTTTTTAGGCTACCTTTTTATATTTTGCCATGTCAAATTCATTTTTTACTTGAGATACTTGATCCATTGTTGATTCACCATTATATAGTTTGTCATAAGAATTTTCTTCATCCTAAGAATCAGAAACAGAAACAGAATAAGTTGAAATATATATATATATATTAATATTTTCATTACCATCCTGTTTCATTTGTCTAGTTTAACATCTAATTTTTCATCACCTCTTTTTCCACCATTTTCAACCATGAAATCCCCAGTAAATAAAGTTGGAAGTTTAACCTCTTGCTGAAGGACAGAAATTGAATCTTTGCAAATATTATTTTTTGTGAATTAATTATACTAAGACTTTTTTGATGATTTTGATGTGATAATTGCAGTTCATCCTCTTGCTGTAGGCCATAAATAATCCATCACTAATATCACTATAATTAACCAGATTCCCTTTCAAAATTTTATTCAACATAATAAATCCAATCCTTCCCTTTGAACCATTTTTAAATTTAATAGAATAATCTGATAAAGATAATAAATATATAGAAAAATGCAACACAGAATGACATTCCAATAAAATATCAACAGAAAATAATTGAGAATCCACTTGAATTATCTCTAAGTGAGCTGACCTATTGCAATCCGGGATCTCTTCTTGAGGATAGATTATAACATTAGAAAAATCAGCCCTTACTACCCCAAAAATGAGTGTTTTCATACTTATCTCTTTTATAAAAGTTCACCAGAAGCTGACCTTTTAATTTTCCTCCTCTTGGTGCACATACAACACTAACACATGGTGGCTAAACCAAGCCTAGTCTCCCAGCCTTTTGTCCTAGCACTGATAAATGCATATGAATCTGCCTCATATCTTCACCTTTTATCTCTAAACTTATCCCTATTCCACTCTGATAACCTATTCTAGCTTCAAAATCTGTCAATAATGGCCCACCAAGAACTTTTTTCACAGCTCCTTTGGCCACATAAAAATGCACACTACCAGCAGATCCTCCTACACTTAATTTAAAATTTTCTGCTGTCCCCATAAGTTTGGTCACATGTCCACCTATTCCTCTTAAATTTCCACCAGTTCCAGATTTAATTGGCAAGCCTATAACAGTTTCTTGCTTCAAAGAAATTAATTCAATTTGAGACCCAGAATCCACCAGGTCCTTTACCTCTTCTTCATTCAACATTACCATTAAATGCCCTTAAGGAACACAATAATGAGTTTCCACCTCCTCTCAAAACTTTTCAGAATTTTTTAAAAAATACCTCTCCTCTCCTACAGATAACTGTCTCCTTTTCAGATGCTTCTTTTGCTTCTCTGCAAGTGCAGGACTAATTGTAAATAGTTCACCTAATGATAGAGGAATCAGGAGTTGATTCACTATACCCAAAACCATATCCATAGCATTTTATTGACCAGCTACTACTGGCCTTTCATATTAAACTTTATTCTTAACCACCTTGGCCCTGGACACCTCTTGAGTACCCACATTTCCATCTTCACCCCCCATAAAAAATCTTCATCAACAATAACCCTAGCTCTATCACCAGCTTCTTTCACTAATCCAGATCCATCACTGGTTCTCCTTAACCTTTCCACAGGATTAAGACCAGAAAAACTTGGTCTGGGAATAGACACTATTGGTAAATATTTGTTGAAGCCAAATTAATTATCTTTTTGGAATAGGCTCTCCATTTAAATCAAACTTGCCATAACTGGGAGGCCTCATATCAGCCATCTTATTCTGCATTTTATAAGTTTTTTCTTCAGTTTAAGGTTTCTTCTCAATCTTCTTGATTTCAGCCTTGCCCAGTTTTGCTCTAAGTTGGATGTGTATGTTACTTTTAGCTCTAGTAGAAGCTGCTCTTCTGGAAGAATCAACATCATACTATCCAATAATACAGTTGCAATCCATCTTAGCATCTACTCACAACTCTAATCCACCAAATGAAATTGTAAAATTTGCCCTACTGACCTTCTTTTCTTTACCCTTATCAACCATTCCTCCATCATTTCCACCATTCTTTATACAACCTTTGAAATTTTCATCATCATCACCAGTTAATTCTTTGATTTTGGCTCTCCTTTCAGCAATCATATTCCTTCTAACTAAATCTGAAGGGGCTTTCCCATCATTGGGATTGATGAGAGATCCATCAGGGAGTTTGTAAACTTTTCCATTAAATTTAATTCTACCAGCCTGCAAGTCCTTGTCCAAAAAATAAAAATCTTCTTCTTTGTGCCCCTCCTTTTACAATAGGATCACACCCTATGTTCTCCATATCCACCTCTAAAACCATTTCCACCACAAACATTACGATGACTACCTTGATTTCCATTTCCATTCCCATTAAACCAGTTTCCATTGTCATTATTTCCATAATTCCTCCTCTCATAACCTCTTAATTGATAAGAAGAAGAAATAGATGATGAAGCCACAGGCGCTCTGTTGGCCTTTGTAATGAAGTAATGAACAGGTAAGTAAAGGTTAAATAAGGTTGAGCAAAATGAGGTCAAAGTAATAGTTCAAGGTCAAAAGAGGTCAAGTGAGCAAATTGAAGTTACCTGTAAGGAAGTAATGAACAGGTAAGTAAAGGTTAAATAAGGTTGAGCAAAGCGAGTTCAAAGTAATAGGTCAAGGTAAAAAGAGGTCAAGTGAGGAAAATGCTAGAGTAGTCAAGTAAATAGAGGAGTAAGTTTAAAGTTCAAGTGATATAAGAGTAGAGAAAGATGGATGGCAAAAGTAGGGGAGAGGAACCCATCTTTTATAGTAATGAGGAGCAGTCAAATTGAATAAATAGTAGAGAAAATGCTTGAATTAGTCTGATAGTTAATTAACTCTAGTATAGATGAGAGAGGTTTTAGATAAATAAAGTAATCACTTAGAGAAGAAACGGAAGATAATTAGAGTAATTAGGTTTAAGTAATAGATGTGTTTTAAGTTAGAGATTACACTGCACAATATGGGGGGCAGACTTTTTAGCAAGTCCGCAACCTGGGACTCAAATTCACCACAGATTGAACACACATTGAGCTATTGACAAAGGAACCATACAATCAGGGATGAAAACCACTCAGCAGAAAAGTTTTAGGTGGGTCTTCAAGTAGAGTTCAGTCTGAGTTCCATCTGAGTTCTGTCTGAGTTCAGGTTGGGGACTTGCTAGCAAGTCCACCCCCTATATTGCTTAGTGTTAGTATTAACAGATTTTTAATAGAGTAGTTAAATGTTCATGTAAGATGAGATAAATAAGAGTAAGATATAATAACAGAGAATAGTGTTATCATTGACAGCCTTCTGAGTTTCTTGAAAAAATATTTTGAGCCACTTAGTTAAGTCAGCTAAATGATCCACCATTTTATTATCAACATCCCCCTCAACTTTAGCAAAAGGCTGACACAACTGAGCCTTCTTTTACTCTTGAGCCTTGACCATAATATCATTCTTTTTGGCCAAAACTTCACTAACCTTTCTAACATATTGAGTACAGGATTCTTTATACTTGTCCAATGCTATGAGTCTTAAATATGCCTGAATATTTTCTTTGATGACCTGTAGAGAAGACATTTTCTGTTTCCCATTTGGTAAATCTTTCATCAGGTTCTTTCTAGACAGCTCCTTCAATACATCCATCCTGATGCACCTTCTAAAAGATGGCCAAAATGAATCCTTTTCATGATTTTCATGGCTTTTTTCCTCCACCAGAATCAGGTATTCCACAACTTTAATAAACTGCCTACATAGCTTTTTGAAGTACACCATAGTTGAAACACCCCCTTTTACTTGCAAATCACTGAAAATCTTTTTTAAGTCCACCATAGTATACCTGACTCCTCATCTATCAACCATCTCTTTGACAAGCTCAACCAATCCCATATTTTATAACCATCCATAGCAATGACCTCCATTTCCACCTCTCTATCCAAAATAAAGAACCTAATTTGCTTCACCATGTATAAATATGAAGCCCCATCAACAGCAGAAGAAGCTTCATACCAATTTAAAAACCATTTGATTTCTTCCATATTAAATTTGGGACCATCATAAGATACAATCCTGACTAAAAAACTAACAGGAAGAGATACACCAGATCCAGCAGCAGAATACATCCCAAAAGTACATGATAAGCTTTTAAAAAGAATTTAGGCATTATTCAACTAAGCCTCTTGCAGGCTAAGAATTTCCAGATACCAAGTAATATTTTTTAAAAGCTAGAGAATTCAAACCCCATTTGGGCGCCACCAAATGTAGAAGACTCTTACAGTTTCCTTGCTGTAAACAGATGTAAGGGAGTTGGATAAACCAAAGAAAACCCTGTGCCTTTAAGTAAATTAAGATTTCACAATTAACTTAGCTAAAACCCATACTTGTTAAATAATGACTAATAATCTATTTAATATTAAAAGTGTTGAGATGCAGAACTAGTGACCTTTATAATGAAAGAAAGAAATACAACAGTGAAGCTGTATTTAGAAAATTCATTTAAATGATTGAATAATATGTTATCATGAAGCTTTTATTTTTATCATATTTAATTTTTAAAATTAAGTCCCTGATGATTAGAGCTTTATAATGATACCCTATAGGTATATATTAAAGAGTTTTTGAGTGAAATTTATAATATTTTATGTAAAAGTATTATATTTATAAAGGTATTCCAATTTTAAATGTTACTATTTGTTGTTGTTGTTAATTATTAAGATTTTTTATGTTAATTGTTAAAATCCAAAATATTTGATTCTATATGATCTCTAATATTTATCTTACAGGCTTTATACGCATATTATGTCACATGCTTCCTTTTTCCCAGCCAGAGCATCCTAGAGCTTGTCTGGAGATCACTGAAGCTTGTCAGGACTTCTGGAAATAATTATAACCTTAAAAATACTATATAAAATACATAAAAATTACATATGATAGAGCTAATTCTCTTTTATAATCTTACTTAATTTTCTTAGTCTTTTCAGCCCTATTCATCTAGTAAAAAGTTATCAAAGTTCAGTAAATCATGAAAAATTAAAAATAATTAAAATACTTTATAAAATTATTAAAAATAGAAGAATAATTTTAAAAATTCCACAAAAATTTTGAAAGGTTTTTGAGACTCCTGGAAATCATTTCCATTTTTTTCTAGACCTATAATTATATTTTATGAACATTAATTAATTGTTTAACCTTAACTCGTAAAATTTCCCTTTTTAACCATTTTAATAACTCATTTTTTAAATATAGTCCACTATAGAATTAGACTAGCTTTTACAATCTCAATAACCAACTCCATAGGAACTCTTTTTTAATAATCTTATTGACATACTAATCTTTATACTGCCTCACCACCAGACTGTTAACATCCACACTAGCAACTGAACACAACTCCAGACCACCAAAAGAAGTTGAAAATGTGTCCTTATTTACCTCCTTTTCTTTCCCCTTATCAACCTTTCAACCTTCATCAGCACCACTCTTTTTTCCACCTTTAGCATCATCATCATCACCATCTAATTATTCAAGCCTGGCCCTTTTTTCAGCCATCATATTCCTCCTAACCAAATCCAAAGGAGCTTGCCCATCACTGTGTTGGATGAAAGATTCATCAGGGATTTTGTAAACCTTTCCATCAAATTTTACTCTACTGTATTTCAAGTCCTTATCCAAATAAAAACAATCACCAGCTCTGTTCCCCCTCCTATTAAAGTAAGGGCACACCCTGGGTTTGCCATATCCATCTCTAAAACCATTGCCATTCCCAGAAAGCCAGTTACCATTATCATTGAAGCCATAGTTCTTCCTCTCATAACTCCTATATTGATAAGAAGAAGAAGTTGAAATTGAAGCTGCAGGATTTCTGTTGGCCTTTTGAGTTTCTTGAACAAATATTTTGAGCTACTCTGTTAAGTCAGCCAAGTGATAAACTTTTTTATTGTCCACATTCCCCTCAAACTTAGCAGCAGGTTGACCCATCTGAGCCTTCTTTGCCTCTTGAGATTTGACCATAATATCATTATTTTCAGCCAAAACTTCACTAACCTTGCTAACATGTTGGGTGCTTTATTCTATATATTCATCAAATTTTATAAGATTTAAATATGCCTTGATGTTTTCTTTAATAACTTCTAGAGAAGGAATTTTCTGTTCCCCATTTGGCAGATCCTTCATCAATTTTTTTCTAGACAGTTCCTTAAACACATTCATCCTAATTTTCCTAATTAAAAATGACCAGAACATTTCCTTGGCCTGATATTCATGGCCCATCTCCACCACTTCATCAAACTGTCCACATAACTTTTTTAATTCCACCATAGTAGAAAAACCACCTTTAGCTTGCAAATCACTGGCAATCTTGTTGAGGTCCACCATAGTATACCTAACACCTCATCTATCAACCATCTCTTTGAAAATTTTAATCAGTCCCACTTTTTATAACCATCCATAGCAATGACCTCTTTTTCCACCTCTCTGTCTACAATAAGAAATCAGATTTGCTTAACCATATCAAAATGAGAAGCCCCATCCACAGAAGCAGCAGCTTCATAACTTCTCAAAAACCATTTAACTTTTTCACCATTGAACTTGGGCCCATTCTAAGATATAATCCTAACTGATGCCATAACAAGAAGAGCAGCACCAGCAACACCAGGTAAAGCAGCAGAAGACATCCCAAAAGTATAAGATAAACAGTTAAGTTAAGATAAGGTTTTGTTAGATAAGCCTCTTGAAGGCTAAGATAGTCCAAGTACCAATTAAGATTGATTAAAAGCCCAAGAATTCCATTACCATGTTGGGCCCCACCAATGTAGAGTTACTCTTACTGTTGCCTTTCTGTAAGAAGAATCCAAGGGAGTTTGATAAACAAAAGAAGCCCCTTTCCCTTTAAGTTAAATAAGAGTTAACAATAATAAAAGCTATAACTTCTACTTAATAAAGAAATACTAGTTGAATATTTAAAAATAATGGCTTTGAGATGTTGAATTGATGTTCTTTTATGTTAGGTAAAGAAAATACAACAATAAAGTTGTGCCTGAAAATTTATTTAAATGATTGAAATACTTATATTTTTATAAAGTTTTTTTTTAAAGTTGTTAAAATCAAGTCCCTGAAGTTGAGACCTTTATAATTATACCCAAAAGGTATATGTAAATGTGTTGTGTAATAATATTTATAAATTGTTATATATAAGTGTTACATCTATAAGGTTATTACAAATATTAATTGTTATTATTTGTTGTTGTTAATGTTAAGTTAGTAGGATTGTTAAATCTTGTATGATTTTTAGATGTCTAATCAAATTTCAAGTTTACAGCTATATATGCATAGTTAGGTCACATGCCATATTTTTCCTTCCCAGAGCATCCTGGAGCTTTTCTGAAGTTTCCCATAGTTTGTTAGGACCTTGTACATACTTTTGTACTTAATTAGAACATTATAACCCTAATAAAAAATCTATAAATACTACAGAAGATAGAGCTACTTCTTCTTCACATTTCAAAATAATCTTCATAGTCTGTGCAGCCCTATTTATCTAATTAAAAATCATCAAAGTTGAGTAATTTATGAAAAATCAAAAATAAACAAAAAAACTTTATAATATTATTAAAAATAGTATAAAAATAGTATAAATTCTCAAAAAATTTAAAAGGCTCTTGACACTCCTGAATTTCATTTCCAAGCACCTGTGAGCCTATACTTACATTTCTTAAGTATTAATTAATTTTTTAATCTTCACTTGTAGAATTAACCCTTTTTAAATTAATGTTAACACTTTTTATTTTAAAATAAAATTATTATAAAATGAAATTTAATTAGCTTTTCCCAATCTTCATAAAATTCTCCCAAAAATTCTCCTTCAATAATCCTTATTTATGTACTAACCTTTAGGCTGCCTCAGTGTAATACATTGAAAAGTAAGTTTAATAAATTTCTTGATAATTTAAGAGTAAATTTAAGCTAAATCTCCCAATGTACTAGTGTTATTATAACAATTTTTACCCTTATCCTAATGGTTTTAAAAATAGAAGTGTTTGATATTTTAAGAGGTTTTTTGACTTCTTCATCTTCATACAGCTCTAACCATTGATCTTTGAGGTCAGAAAGTAGGTAATGAAGTATAGTGCAACACAGGATCCACTTGATCACCACCTCCATTTCAGATTTATTTTTAAGAGGGCTTCTTAATTTCCTTTAACTATAAAAAAACATTTCAAGATTCTAATATAATTTTCCATATGGACTCTTAAATTTTCCAAATGATTGTTGAACTTGGCATTTTGGCTGTCTTCAGAAGCTGTTCCCTGAAAATCAGGAAGCACATACTTTTTATTCACATAAGCAGAATCTGTGAGAAGATACTGATCTTCACCAAAAAAAATTTCAGGTTATTTTGAAATTTTCAATCTTTGGAAGAAATTGGAATCATGAGATGATCCAGTATGGCCAGAAAATAAAGATATGAATTTTTTGTTGATGTCACATATAAGCTGAATTAAAATTAAATATCTATTTAGAAGATATAGTTGTTTTTGTAAGAATGAAAAAGAATGAAAGGAATTATAAAATAAGCTACCTCTTTTTTTGTTTGCAGTAGTTTTCTCCACATTGAGCAGGTTTCTGGCTCAAAGGAATGGTGGTACCATCAACAAAACCAATACATTATGATAAACCCTCTGCTTTCATATCCTGAGATGATTCAATTTTCTCTTCTTTTGTTTTCAGTTCAGAAGTTGATAGCTGTGACACATTTTTTTATAAGTGTTAACAGAACCATACCATAATTCCAAGACATTTTCCAAATGGTTCAAGGAAGCTCTATTACAACTGGAACACAAAAAAATAGTGTGTTGCCTAATTGAATTGAAGGATCACATTGTTTTTTTGTGAAATATTTTGAGACATGGGGTGATCCTTAATAAGCTCAAGCAAATTAACAAAAAATTCCTAGGAAGTGCTGAAAAACTGTTTAAAATTGGGCTTAGATATGTCAAGAAGCATCTGGATGGGGAACTTATGTGTATGAAGTACTTAGGGCTTTTGAGAAATAAGGCAACATTTCCTGTAAATTTTGGATAAAAAAGGAAAATCTTCTTCAAGATCAGAATTTAATTTCAATAAGAGTCCAAGAAGAGATCATGAGCTAAGAAAGTAGTTTCTTGATGTAGTTTATCATGATTTGAGAGCAAAGAAGGCATGACTCTAATATTGTATAGAAATTTAAATTTTGTAAAATATTTTGAGTTATGAAGTTTTATGCTATGGAGCTCTGTATATGAATGGGATGATGCTGAAAAATCATTGAAATGGGACTTTATGCTGAAATCAGCACTTTTGGTTGAAAAAGTGCACATTTTAGTGAAATAAGTGACTTATTTAAATTTTAAAATACACCAGAGTTTGGACTAGTGTGTTTTAGAAATCTGCACCTAGATAAGTGCCGATTTTCCAGAACTGGCACCCCCTAATAAGAAAATTCCCAGTTTATGTTCCAGGGTGAAATTCCCCATGTTAAAATTTGATCCATTATCTGACAAAATGATGCCACTTTTACAGAAAATCTGGATTTTTTTTACTGTTTTCTAGAATGGATTACCCTGAAGGATGGCTTGAACTAGATTCAGTAGTCCTTTAGGAACATGAGGAAGAGGGTCACAATTTTTACCTTTGGAGTCAGAAGTAAAAGGTTCAGTTTTTTAATGATTGCATTTCATCAGCAATCAGAGAGTTGGTAGAAGATTGGTGAGATCAAGTGATAATCATACAGGAGAGAGAATACAAGGAAGCAGGCAAGGAATAAAAAAAAGAAAAATTAAGGTTCAAGAATCTGGTGCACAAATTACTGTATCAAAACACCCATAACTTATTTTGCCAGTACACAAGTCTACAGGTATTGACCTGGCCTGTTCCACTCTCTGGTAGGAATAAATTGATTATTTATTAAAATATGCTAACCTACTCACCACACAATATGGGGGGTGGACTTTCTAGTGAGTCCACAACCTTGGACCCAAACTCACCACAGATTGAACACACATTGAGCTATTGAAAAAGGAACCATACAATCAGGGATGAACACCACTCAGCAGAACACTTTTAGGTGAGTTTTTGACTAGATTTCAGTATGAGTTCAAGTTGGGGACTTGCTAGCAAGTCCACCCCCTACATTGTGTAGTAATTGTCACTACCAAATTTGTTTGTTACACCACATGGCATTAAAGTTGCGTAACGGTTGTGTTAAAAATACATAACAATTATTATTGATTACTAGGGGACATAAACATTGTTATGTATTTATTATGCAAATGTTACATTACTGTGATGCATTTGTTATGCCTTGTGGAATAACAAATGGTGTTGGTACAGTTAGATTGGAAAACATTGATACTAAAACACAAAAAAGTGAAAAATATTTTGACAGGCCAAAAGTTGAGCTGCATAAGGTTTGCGTCACATTAGAGTCAATTTTTAGGTGAGAAGTCATTTTTGGTTGCTTTTGATCAATTATTTGATAAACTTTAAATTTTTTTACTCAGAATTTTTTACATCAGCTTTTTTTTATTGGATCACCAAGAAATCCCCCCAACCTCTCCATCTACATCCATATTCCTGGAATCCTTCTATCCTCATCCATTTTTTCAGTGGACTTGAATTACTCTTTTTATCTCCTCCATCTCCTCATCCATATTTTTGGTGGACCCATATTACTCTTTGTCTCTCCTCTTTTGGCTATCACTTCTCTGCTCTGCCAACATCAAATATTTTTCTGTTATTCCATTGGCCAATTTTTTTGGGTATGTTTTTTCTTATTTAATTTCTTTTGTTTTGTGCAGTCACTAATTTTCACTTTTATTCTCCCTGAAAAATAGGCATGTTCAATCTGATTCATGATGAGACATGCACTCCTAATATGACTTCATACTTTAGAGGCCACAACACAGATTCTCATCATACCTCATCTTATACTTCAACACCATTGCCAATGAATTACAACAATATGATTCCAACTGTTCACTCTTGGTCCTCTCAATTTTTAGCTAATAGCTTGAGGTCAGAAGGTTTCAGTCAAGAGCAATCTGTTGGAGAAGTAACCATGGCCTCTTTACCACCCAAAAATGTAACTGGCTTTGTTAAGATATACTTAGACTACATTTTGCTTCCTCACAAAAAGGAAGCACCAAACAGTAGATTTAATCAATTTACCAGATAAACTCAAAAAATCTCTTCTGGTCCTCTCAAATTCTCATTTATATGGGATTTTTCAAATAAAAATCTGTTTTTATTTAAAGATAAGGCATTGTCAACAATTCAAGCTGCATATGGTGAGAAGGTTGGAAAGTTAGCTTGAGAAATATTCATTGAAGAAGAGGTCTATTGGAAAATTATCATACGTCTTCAGCAAGTCACAAAGCTCAGTTAGACTCAGAAGATATTTTTAAGAAGTTTTTAGAGATAGCATCAATCACCCCCAAATCTAGAAAAATACAATTTAGTATTGTGCACACTAATCCTAAGGCTGAGGAAAATATGATTTCTCTTCTTTGTGATTATTTATTTTATTGTTTGTTAGTTTTTTATTAATTTTTTCTCATTTTTTTCATTTCCCCTAAAGAGAAAAGCTAAGATTGATGATTTTGACAGAGACATAGATGAATATTCAAGAAAAAAGTTGGCATCAAAGGCACCACCAAGTGCTGTAAAGCATATTGAGCTCATAAGTATGATAATGAATTCAAACCATCCTTTCCCTGATATCTCTGGATGCAAGAAAACAAAGGTTTTTGTCAACCCAACAAACCCAACACATTATTTCACCTTATAATACAAAATAGCAGAATAGTGGGCAACTGCATTGGTTTTTTTCATTTTTTTCTATTTTTTTGTTTATTTATCATATCTCTTGTGGCCCACCCAGAAAACAAATCCAGTTAAAGTAATGCTTGCATGCCCTACCAAAACAGCTGACTTTGCTTTCACTTCTTTGCCCATATGGCCTCTCAGAGGTTGTAAACATAGCATTTCACCCTCAAGTCACCATCCCATAAGTATAAGGTATATCAGATCACCCTCATGTCAATGTAGTTACTGACATAGATATATGCACCCTGAAACTTCTGATAGCAGCTCTCACTGCTCATCTCATTCAAGAAACTATAGGCGCTTCTCACACTCAAATTCTAAAAGCTGTCAACACCATAATAGAACTCCATCTGATGAAGAAAGTTATAGAAGCCCACATGGATCCAAAAAAAAAACAAGTTTTGATAAGCTCATCAATTGCAGGATCTGACAATGAGACAAATCTTCAAGATTATTTGAATTTTATAAAAATTTTAAACAAGTTCTCCAGAATTTATGGATGGATTGGAGCAGCTTGTTATGACACATTGGTCTTTTTTTGAGGATTATCCAGTAGAGGAATTTTTTGAGGCAGGAGTTCCTAAAGGTGCAGCTAGGATTTTGTTAAAATCAACAAAAAAATTTAAGGCTTTACTGAGAAGTAAACACAAAGAGAGAGATGCCAATAGCAAAATGTTTTTGGCTCTATTACTAATTAGCTAAAATCTTCATAAAATATTACTTTTTATTCTTCACTGGTGATGCGGTAAATTCCAAAAAAAAAAAATTGGCTATTTTAAGATTAAATGCCTAATTCAGCAAGTAAAGTGAGAGATGAAAACATTAATGTTAGATCTTCATTTTATTAACTTATAAATCTTTGATTAATTATTTTCAAATGGTTTTCTCTCAAAATATTTTTGTAAATCTCTTATTGCATTATAAAATTTATCTGGCAATATTTTTTTAAATGATCACGTAAACATGTTTTCTCAATATTTTATAGAATTCAAATATTTATTTTAAATGTTCAAGTACACTTGTTTTATTAATATTTTATAGAATTCAATCAATGTAATTTTTATTTAGTAAGAGTAATTACCTGCTCTAAAAATATTCTTTATTAAAGCTGGAGTAAACAAAATTTGAACTAAATAATATAGAATTAATCAGTCATCAGGCACATCAGTTAGAGGTTGGTGTTTCTTCAGTTGTTTTTTCAAAACATCAAAAGCCCTTTCAATTGGGTTAAATTCTGGAGAGTATGCTGGAAAGTATATTAATTGACAATCATGGGCACAGACAATTTCATGGACTCTTCCATTGTGATGAATAGGGGCATTATCCATGACTAAGACACTACATGGACCTGGAAATGGATTCATTTGTGGAAGCTAGTATAATTATAATTAACAAAATAAAATAAAACTTTTTCAAGAAAAAAAACACTTACCAAGATACTCTCCTAGTAATATTTAAAAAAATTTCAGTTCATGTTTTTTTCTTGAACAATTAGTGCAACCAAAATGGACATAGAAATGGCAGGTATCATATTATATTGAAATGTTCCATGTGATTGAGAAATTTGTGTTGTAGGTAATCCTACTTCTTCCCTGCCCTTGTTACAGTGAGCATCATCAAACGTTACACCAGAATCATCTGAATTTAGAAGAGACATTAGAAAGTAATGAAGAATAAGTGTAAAGATAAGAAGAAAAAAATTAGCATCACCTCTAAAAACCAAGCAGAAAGGGTCTATGTTACTGAAAAAAGAAATGTATTGAGCTTGGGCAATAGGATTTTGATTGGGATGCACTTTCTTGGAAAACTTCTTACTCATATGTAGCTTTTTGGTAAGTTTGACCTCAATAGTTGTGAAAGAAATTTAGATTTTATACTGATCTTTCATTGCAAGAAAATTTTCAGATATATAGTGAGTTGGATCTTCATCAATTATCTCTTTTAGCCAGGTGTTTTGCTCTTCAGATAAAATTAGTGGAGAACCTTGCTCAAGATAACAGTCAGGATGAGTAACTACAGCATTAGTTGTTTCATATAACTTTTTTCAAAGAAATATAGAAGCAGGGCCAACAGAATAGCAATATGAATGGTTTGAGAAAATCTAATACTGCATCTAGTTTTAAATTAGGATCATACTTGCAATTCACCATTCTAAACAGGATAAAGAAGAAATGAAATGATGAAGGAGGGAAGGGAGAATAAAAGTGAAAATTAGTGACTTCACAAAACAAAAGAAATTAAATATGAAAAAACATACCAAAAAAATTGGCCAATGGAATAATGGAACAATAGTTGATTTCAGCAGAGCAGAGAAGTGATAGCTGATGGAGGAGAGACAAAGAGTAATCCAGGTCCACCAAATATATAGATGAGGAGACGGAGGAGAGACAAAGAGTAATCCAGGTCCACCAAAAATATGGATGAGAAGATGGAGGAGAGATGAAGATTAATACAGGTCCACCAAAAATATGGATGAGACAAAGAGTAATCTGGGTCCACTGAAAAAATGGATGAGGATAGAAAGATGCTAGGAATATGGACATGGATGGAGGGATTGGGGGGATTTCTTTGTGAGCCATTAAAAAAAATCTGAGGAAAAAAATGCTGATGTAAAAAATGCTGAGTAAAAAATTTAAATTTCATCAAACTATTGATCAAAAGCCACAAAAATGACTGCTCCCCTTAATAATTGACTCTAATGTGACAAAAACCTTATGCAGCTCAACTTTTTATTGAGACTAGGATCAGCTATATATGATGGTTGATTATCTTAATTCCCAATGAGTCTCATCATAATGCTATGCAGTTACTATATACAACAAATAGGGTTGCTTTGGTGCCTGTGAGTATAACCTAACACCCGCCCCGTTGTAGACAATCCTATAGTACTAGCTAAAGGCCTTGACCAAGGGAGTTGGGGAAAAACCAGAGAGAAAATACCCTGTCCCTTTAGAAAAATAAGTGAGATTTACCTTCTACAGTAAATTGGTTCCTGTTTACCAAAAGCCCCTTTTCCAATACACTTGACTGCTTGATGAGCCAAGAAAGTAGTCCCCAGACAGACTACCTGTCAGTATAGTCTAGTATATAAGTATGATATAATAGTGTTATTTTATGGTCCTACTACTTATTAATAAATGATTTAGTGATTAAACCTCAGGGGAAGACTAATAGAATAGTTATACTCAAATAAAACTCACAAGTCAGTTCTGGCAAATCCGCACTTACAAATCCGCACTTAAATTTGACCAAATCCGCACTTAAATAAGTGCGGATTTCCAAAACACACTAGCCCCAATACTGGTGGATTTCAAAATGAAATAAGTCACTTATTTCACTCAAATCCGCACTTTCTCAACCAAAAGTGCTGATTTCACCATCAAGTCCCATTTCACTGATTTGTCAGCATCATCCCATTCATACGCAGCACTCCACAGCATAACACTTCATAACCCAAAACATCATACATCATTTACATCTTCATATCATATCATATAAGAGTCATGCCTTCCTCACTTTCAAATCGTGATAAATTACATAAAGCAATGACTTTCATGGCGCTTGAACTGCTCTTGGACTCTGATTCCGATTCTGATCTAGAAGAAGATTTTGTCGTTTTATCAAAAATGGCCAGGAAACGTTACCTTCTTCCCAGAAAGCCTCAAGTACTTCATACCCCCAAGTACACCATCCAAACACTTCTTAAACTATCTACACCCAGTTTTAGATGGCTGTTCAGGACTTCTCAGGAATGTTTCCTTAAATTGCTTGAGCTTATTCAGGATCATCCCATATTTCACAATAATTCTCAAAAAGAACAACAACATCCTTCAATTCAATTGGCCATCACACTATGTTGTTTGGGTTCAAATGGTAATGGAGCCGCTTTGAAACGTTTAGAAAATGTCTTTGATTTAGGGTATGGTTCAGTTAACACTTATACCAAACGATGTATCACTGCCATCAACTCCTTGGAATCTCAACTTCTCACCTGGCCAACAAAAGAAGAGCGACTTGAATCATCTCAGGTTATGCAAGCAGAGGGCTTTCCAGGATGTATTGGTTTTGTTGATGGTACTACTATTCCTTTGAGCCAGAAACCTGCTCAAGGTGGAAACAATTACTTTGACCGTAAAAAGAGGTAGATTATTTTTAACTCCTTTCATCCTCCTTGAAACTAACACAAACAAATATATCTTCTTTATAGATATTCAATTAACGTTCAGCTTATATGTGACGTAAACAAAAAATTTATATCATTCTTTGCTGGCTATCCTGGCTCATGTCATGACTCCTACGTCTTCCAAAGAATGCATATTTCAAATGAACCTGAAAAATTCTTTGATGAAAATCAGTATCTTCTTGCAGAGGTGATCAACTGGATTCTGTGTTGCACTATACTTCATAACCTACTTGCTGACCTCAAAGATCAATGGTTAGAGCTGTATGAAGATGAACAAGTTGATTCACCTCCGACTATATCCAACACTTCTATTTCTCAATCAACTAGTATAAGGGCGAAAATCCTTCCAATAACACTCCAACATTTTTCAACGCAATTTTAATTTTTTTCTCTTTCTCTTCAAATTATCAATTTGCATGTATTATTCACTGAGAATGGTAAATTTTTTTGCATATTTTTTTGGTTTTTGAATTTGCTGTTAAAGTCTTATTTTTTTTTCTCTCTGTGTTTTCTTTCATCAACTCAACATGAAATCGCATATTTTCAGCAAACGCATATTTTTTCAGTCACTCAAAGGTTGGGAAAGAGTTGGAAGGGAAGATTAAGGGTTCCGAGGCATTTTAAATGAAGAAAAGGGTCTGGGAGAGGTTGAGAGGGGTGAAATGGGGATCAAAAGAGGATGGCATACAATGGGGCTGGGAGGATAGCGAAAGGCATGGGGAGGGAAGACAAGCATGTGTTGATAGAATTGAAAGGGATGGAGATTGGTGCAAACAGAGTGTGAAAATAGGAGGATGAACTCTGTTCTTCGGGCGAAGAACAGAGTTCACTTCCATAAAATATTAGCTGAAACATAGTTTTCAATTCTGTAAAAACAGTTGTAAGTAATAGAAAAAGTCACTGATTTTTTTTCTATGTAATCCTTGCTTTACGAGGAGACTTTTGTGACGAAGCAGATTTTTGAGTTACCTTTTGAGATTTGGAATGTCTGGGAGGCATTATGAAACTGGCACATAACAAGAAAAAAGATTAAAAAGTAGAAGAAATAAGTAAAAAAGAATGTAAACATGCCTGGTCAAAATATTGAAAATGTCAGGAAGGGGTGTGTGCCGAGGATTGATGGGTAGGTAGCAAGGAAGGTCAGTGTGTCACATGTGACAGGGATGGGGTAAGAAATGAAGGGATGTTTTGTGGCCAAAATGTGGTTGTGAAAAAAAACGGGAAAAAAGTGCTGATTTGAGGTCATAACTGACACCCTTTTTTGAAATAAGTGACTTTTTTGCAAAATTTAAGTGCTGATTTGTAAGTGCTGATTTGGTTTGAAATCCGCACTTAATTTAAGTGCGGATTTGCCAGAACTGACACCCCCTAATACTTGGATTTAAATGTGTGCTAGTGGTGGAAAATAGAAGAATAAAATATAATTATAGCTTTTATAAAGATAATATCAATTTATAAGGGCTTTATAATATATTTCTGAATGCTAATAATTGTATTTTAGTGTTTTTTTGAAGTGTAGTAATTGAATGATGATAATAAACCGTCAAAATCCCTCCTTACTTATACCCAAATCCACTGGAGTGCACAGACCTTCAATCCAGATGATGTCACTGCTATCCCCGGCAATTACAGCACTGTGAGGGCCCATCACCTCCCCATGGCGTCCACTTCAAGCAGTTTCAACACCCAGACCTCCAGTAAGGACCCTCCATCACTATTAATAATAACACAGAGTCATACCATAAATAGAAAACCCAGATAAAAGCGGATACCATAAAGAAACAGGTAAAATAAATGATCAAAAAGAGATTTAATGAAACTAAAAGCATATAAAGGAAACAAATAAAATGTCCAAGCCCCCAATAACATCCCCAAGCATCCACGTTAACCCAGAAACATCCTTCTAACCCATAAATCCGTGAATAACCATCCACGAAGTAATTTGAGTTGTCCAAACTGGGTGTATGCGCCTGATATAGGTGTCTATGCTTCTGTAGGCGTTGTGAGTCCACTGATTTCGTCCATATGACCTAAAATAAGCAGAAAAACAAAGGTTATAGGCTATTAAGGGGCTAAAACCCACTTATATACCTAAATATACATAATATACTGCATATTTCACTGAATATGAGATTTATGTATACATATAAGCTTATGTATGTCAATAATTACTTCATATCACTTAAGATAAGTATATTATGACTCCATTAACACCTTAATAAGTATTATTAGGCCATGGATAAGCTATTTAAACTATTATAAATTATATAATAGAATAATAATTATATATATATATAATAAAATAATATATATTATTATTTTAACCTTATTTTTAAGATATAAGCTTAATATAGTTAAGGTTATCTTATTATAAGCATAAGAAATACTCAGTCCTAAGGATATTTAGGCTGACACTACCAAACCAAAGAACTGAAATTTAGACCAATGTCCACACCAGAGACAGCAAAGATACTTGATGTAGGCTGCAAATCCACACCAGAGACAGCAATAATACTTGCTATAGCTTGCAAGACTATAACAGAGAAAACTGTTGCCAAAGTTAAGTTAAATGAAGAACTCACTTGCAACAAACACAGCCAATTGTGGCCAGAAAACAGTGAAAACTGAGTGAGGAGCAATGATGTCACCTCCGGATGGTTGTATGATGATTAAGGCTGCCCCAAACTGTCTTATTCACTATGTACACACAGACCACTATCCAAGAGCCCATGCACACCCACCAATATGGCGCCTGTACCCACCAAGTTGCATAAAAAACCCTCCAAAAGCGCTCCCCAACCTTCTAAAACAGAGGCGGGCGGGCCACCCAACGACGGAGGTGCTGCCTGAAGCGGAACGGCCTCCCTGAAGCCAGAAAACCAAGAAAAACACCCAATCTACTTAAGAAAATAACTACAACTACTAAAACCTTTAAAACACGGAATTTCACTATAACAACATTGAGACATGAAATATAGAGAAAAATTAGCTCTATCAAATGGTACTAAGCCCTTAACCCTAAGACTTAAGGTTAGCCCATAAAACACGAAAAACAAAATTAAACAGCTATCTTTTATAAATGAAAAATGAGGAAATGACCCCTTAAAACTTAGAATATGAAAAATGTCTACAATACATAAAATATAGAGAAAAACTGGGGCTATCCAATGATAGTACCCACATACCCGCAGACCCAATATCCACGGAATAAAACCAGAAAAATACCCAATTCCTTAACAGATGTCAATTAAGACATGCACAAACAATGCCAAATCACACAACAAAGGCCCCTGAAAATGTTGGAAGACCACATCCTCCCTCAAATTGAGAATTTCCACAGTCTTTCTTCATCCAACCACCATTTTTAACCTTCTTCCTAAACATGCCTCTGAAATGGGTCCTTGCCAATACTGCATTGACAATAATCTTATCTGCGCCATGACACCACCTGTCCATCCATACAGAAAGTCCTGCAATGTCTGCCAATCTAGAAAGAAGCCCTGCTACAGACCTGGTCCATTATCTTCTGAAACAGATTCACCTCCACCTCAACCTGGTCCATCTTCTACCAGCATCAAAAGATTTAGGCCATTCATCCTGATACCCAGATTAATCAAAAAGCTTCACCCTTCCCAGAAGAGTGCTACAACCCATAAAACAACAAGTTCCACCATCCCTGGTCCATCCGATGGTAAAGAACTTTCATTTCTTCCTTCAACTTTAAAACTGATGACTTCTCAGTTCCTTCCTCTTCTGATAGTGATGATAACAATGTAGGATCCATTGCACCACCAACACCAACGCACTTGCCCACTATCAAGGCCAAGTTCCAACAACACAAATCTCAACAGAAACAACTTCTGCTTCACTACTTCCAATCCACTCCTGCTAGAGATCCACAGGACATTGAGAACAGAAGACACCTCATTCACCAGTTCAAGGCTAATTCTGAACACTTCATTTCATCTCCTGATTCCCTCTGTAATTCCACTAGTACTTGAGTTTGATTCAGAAAAGAAAAATTGACCACACCCTCTATAGGATGTAACCACAAAACAACCCTCAGTTTTAAGTCTTGGGGGACTCAAAAACCCTCAGTTTAAAGTCTTGGGGGACTCAAAAACCTAAATCATAAACCCAGAACCAGAGATCAACCACATTAAGACACAGAGAAAAAACTAACATTCTGGGGTAATTGTGAATAGAGCTGCCAGCCCATCAATTACCCCCAAACTTGCCTTTGCTAAATTCGGAGGCTCCCCCTGTGAATACCCTCCACCAATCTTACAAAACCAACTCCAGAAACAAAACCCATTCCTCAGTTTATAGTCTTGGGGGACTGAACCAATAACAATCCTCAGTTAAAAGTCTTGGGGGACTAACACAGTGTTCAGTTTAAAGTCTTGACGGACTACTTCTTGACAAAATATTGAAACCAGCCAGTTTAAAGTCTTGGAGGACTAACAGAATTTTCAGTTTAAATTCTTGATGGACTAACAGAAATTCCAGTTTAGAGTCATAGAGGACTAACAGAATTTTCAGTTTAAAGTCTTGATGGACTAACAGAAATTCCAGTTTAGAGTCATAGAGGACTGGAATAAAATTCGCATAAAAAAAGACTCAGCCAATTTCATGCAATACACCCACAGCTAACCTGCGGAACTTCCGCCTTCATTCATCATCTACCCATCACTGACAAAATCTCCTTCTTATCTCTTTCCATCATCTTTTCTCACCACAATTCATGGCTGGATCCCCTGATGCTGAACCCTCTACTCTTCCTTTCTTCACCACTCCTAAGGACTATGCCTGCAAACAGTGCATCCACATGTGCAGACCTTGCACATTTACTCTTCCAACTCATGAAGCCAAATTCTACAACAGGGCTTGTGATTCTTGCTATTCCAAAAAAAAAATGTGACAGAGATGCCAACTACCCTATTTCTCCTCCTTCACCTTCTCATAAATACATCTCCAGATCCCCTACCAGTTCCCCAGAGCTTTTTCCTTCCTCTTCATCTTTATCTTCAGCGCCTTCCAGAAGATCCAGAAGCTCAGCTTCCCGAACTCTTCCCAAAAAACTGCTTTTATCTCCATTAAATTAGCTCCAAAAGCTTCAAAATCAACTCCTAGGCTTCTAGACCGCGTCCAGGCAGCCCGGCTGACGTCGGGCGCCCACCCGCCTCACTAGAGAGTGAAAATCAGGCTCAAAACCTCCAAAAACCGACAGAAAACAGCCAAATTCAACCAAACAACAAAAACAACTCCACGCAATTACCTCCCACTGCTCCCAGAGCAATGCAGCCAACCCTTCCAAGGTCCAAAAACACCAAATTTTCCCAAACTTCTAGGAGACCTGCCAGAGGACCCCAGGAAAAAACCAGAGCACCCAACACTGGACCAAGAAACAGCTTTGTCCCCAGTTAAGACAACATAACTACACCTCTCCTCTGTCAGCCAACTATTCTTCTGAAAGTTCTATTTCCTCAAAACTTCATCCAGAAGAGAGCAATCTGCTTCCAAATCACCCTCTCTTGCTCCATCTTTTAACAACCCTGGTACACCATCACCAGCACCTCCTCCAGCTGAATCCAAAAGAAATATCCACCACAACAACAACAACAGTCCCATTGCTCCAACTAGGTTCCAGGCACATCAGCCTCCTAGTTCACCTTCTCAAAATCTCTCAGAGGAAGACCAAGAGAATCCATATCTTTCCCTGATTGATCCACCTACTATGACCATTCCAAAATATTCAGAAATCCAAATTCCAGCTGCTTAAAAATTTGATGAGCTTCCAATCTGTAAGTACCAATTTAATTCATCCCATTTCTTCAACAAAAATAATTACTGATCCAATTCTTCTTGTCTAGTTGGCACCCCTCCTCCTGAGTCTACTATTGGAGTTGGCCAACCTCTAGAAACTTCTTTGACCCTGGATTATGGAGACATGAAACAACACCTAAGCACCATGTTTTCCAACATGCTGAAAGCCTTCTCCCTCCATGGTCCTTTGAATGACTTTGAAAAATCCTTGAGAAAGCGCCTGTTGGACAACCACTGGAAGATTTCTAGGATCATTAATCACACCTTCCAGCACTCCATTCCTGCCTCTTCTTCTTACTCTTCTGAACTTCCATCTAATCCGAATCCCGCCCATTACAATCCATATAATCTCTCCAGCAGGATGCACTTCAAAGAACACAGTGCTTCCCACAACCCCAACAAAAAACAAAAACGACATCATAATCTGGACCAGCCTCCAGAAGCTTCATCATCCAGATAATGAGCTCCTGCAAAAAGATTAGAAACATAAAAAAATAATTTCAGAATTTTTTTTTTTCAAGCAGTACCTTATCCTACTAAACTACTAATCATAAGAAAATTGAAAATAAAACATAAATGAACTAATAAAAATAATATGAAATAAATAATTATATAAAAAATTGGTATCCCCCAGCCAATTGATTAGCTGATCCCCTGATGCCTTACCCACATCCAAGTGCACCTTGATGTGGATACACAGTTAAATATTTAAAATGATTAACAATAAAAATTTAGAAATTAAAGAAGATAATAAAAATAATGAAACACAGAAAAAAATGAAATAAAAATAAAAAAAGAAAATAGCATTGCCTGGCCAATTGATGAGCCTTTCCCCACCAATGATTGCCCACATCCAGGTGACCCTGATGTGGTAACACCTTATATGTTGATTTTATAATTTTAAACACCCCCATAAAAAAATTAAAAGAAAAAAAGAAAAAAAAGAAAAAAATCTAAAACCACTATCTAGCAAAAAATAACTACAAAATCAAAGATAGTCCAGCTCCATAGATGGTCCAGTAAGAGAAAATCTGATCCATAGAAATGATCACTGGGTGGCTCCCTCCAATAAGTAAAAATGATGGGAGACCACCAGTGATCCACCTCCAATCCAAAAGAACCAAAGATAAAGAAGCCAGCACCAAACCAGTTTAAAGTCATAGTGGACTTGAAACCTGAATAATTAACAACAGAACTAGAATTCAACTGGAACAAATAAAAGACTAGAGACATACATTCTGGGGTAACTGTTCTACAGAGCAGCCAGCTCATCAGTTACCCCCACACTTGCCAAAATAAAATCTAGAAGTCCACCCTGGGTACCTTCTAACAAACAAAACACAACATCCAACACAATAAACCAAAACCAATAAAAGTGAAGATTCCGGCACCTGAAGACCAAAAGAATTCCCATTTTAAAGTCATAGAGGACTAAAAACTGTGAAAAGAAACCAATAATAGGGTTCAACCAAATTAAGAGAAAGGGTTGGAAACAGACAATCTGGGGTAACTGTTGATAGAGCAGCCAGCCCATCAGTCACTCCCACACTTGCCAAGGCAAAATATAGAGGCCCCGCCCATGGGTACCCTCTAACAAAAGTTTCCAAAAAACAGATGCATACGATCACCACAAAAAAACCAAAATTAAAGAATGGTCCATAGTTTATCCTCATTGTGGAGTCAATCTTCTTCATGCCTAGTGCCTCTGGGATAGAATCTCTTCACCTGGTCTGCAGCCACTCTCTTTTTCAAGACTGCACCATCCAACTCTTCCAAAACATAAGAACCTCCAGATACCTGAGATCTGACTCTGTAAGGTCCGTTCCATCTGTCAGCAAACATTTTTCCCCACTGACTCTCCAAACTTCTATTATACACCAAAACCAAACAACCAGGTTTCAAGGGATTCCTGAGTCTATGAGCCAACTTCTTATCCCAGTACCTGACTGATTGATTCTAATCTTCATCATTCTAGAGTATTCCCTCATTGACATTCCTCTTTGCATTCAAACTGTTGCATCCTGGCAGAGAGAAAATCTTCTGTTGAGTGCACGTCATGCCAATCAATTCCAAGATAAGAGACAGCTTCTAAGTCCACTGGTAGAAGAGCTTTCTGACCAAACATTAACTTGTAAGGAGAATAGCCAGTTGTCCTCGTCACCATGACCCTATCAGCAAATAACACCAAGGGTAAATAATGCCTCCACTATTCAGCACTATCCCCACACCTCTTTACCAAAGCATTCTTGATAACTTGATGGCCTCTTTCAACCATGCCTTCAGCTTCAGGATAATAAGGTGTAGCCACTCTAACTTTAGAACCAACACTAGCCACAGCTTCTTTAAATTCGGCACCAAACTCTGACCCGCCATCAAGAGTCACCAACTTCATCAACCCATACCTATAAATCCACTCCTTCTTCAAAAACTCTGCCATATTCTTGGCAGTCAAATTAACCTGAGGCAATGCCTCAACCCAACCAGACAAATCATCCCTAGCAACAATCAAGAATTTATACCTACCCTCTTTAATATGGACAACATCCAGACTGACTCTTCCAAACACAGTTGTTTCACCAGTAGCACGGCCGACCTCTTTAGGTTTCAAGTGACTTCTTCTTTGACATTCTTTACAAGATTGAACCCAACCCTGCACAGCCAACTTCATACCTGACCACCAAAATCTGTCAGCTACTCTTCTATATGTCTCCCCAAAGCCTCTATGACCAAGGTCTTCATGCAAAGACTTTAACACCAACACTTGACCCTTCTTCTGATTCACCACAACTTGAGGATTAGGATGTCTCCTCCTCATCAGCCTTCTTCCTGACACATACACCACAGAAAATTTGGGGGGGTATTGCTAGAAATACCCCTCATTTAAAAATGTTGGGAAGTGGTTGGAAAGCTGTTGGAAGGCTGTTGGGAGTTCATTGTGAAACCAGATTTAAATTAATTGGACAAAGATTTGGTAATCAGTTAGACCTAGGTTCAACCAAACTCAATCACAGGTTTCTTGGAGCTTGGTGATTACTTTGATTTTGAGCTGAGCACAGATTGAGAAAAGCTTGAAAATATCACTTAACATATCATAATATTCACTTTCCCATCTTGTGGAAAGCAAAATTTGATATTCGTTCTAAGAATATCTACATATATTTTCTTGCCAAGTTGGTAACAGAAGGTTAAACTGTAGTATCTCAATTATTACACTAGACTACATAGATATTTGATAAAACATACAATTCAAATCAATTTTAATATTATTGAGATCACCATAAGTGTCTGTCCAAAGACTTACAAAAAGTATGTTAGTATCAAGACATCGTTCTAGGTAGTAGTTTCAATTTGGATTTTGAACTGACATCTAAAGCATTTTACTATTAGACAGAAACATAAATAAGTGTAATAAGAGTGAAATTATTCTATTTTGTGATTATAATGTAACAATAAAGCACATTTTTATTGAGAAAATTTTTCTTCCTCCACAAACCAAAATTTACTCTATAGGCTCAAGATTTATTTTTAAGCCATATTATTCATTTCAGTTATCATTGATTTACTTCCAATATTTATTAAAAAGATAATAATAATACATGTGAAAGAATTATGAGCTTAGCATAGCATATGCTAAAAAGTTATTTTGTCGTTTTATTCAAAACTGATTCTTCATTTTTTGCTTCAATTCATCTTTTAACAACCACTATCTTCAGATACTATTCTTACTTAATATGTCAAGTCTCAGATGTGTTGGACAGTTCTCAATAACAATCGATCAAATTTATATGAATGTAATTTCAAGATTTCAAAACTCACCGACCCCCACAAATTTACAGCGAGGCCATTCAAATGTTCATATTTTTGGACTATTTGAAGAAAGAAAACCAACCCTTGTCGGTAATCTTTCTCAAGTGCAGAGTCAGCACATTGGACCACTATTGGGTGACATTGGCTCTGGATCTCACCATTTAAACCAAAGAAGTGCTTTGAATCCTATGAAGCCTTTCTATTTTCATGCTTACTTGGTTCCAGTTTTTGGTAATCAGTATCAACTTTGGGGATGCCTCTTTTCTTCTAGTACACTAATCAGTCTTGCTAAAGAAGCATTTTCTTCTGCTCAAATTGATTTATGTCCAATCCTGAACTACGACTCCACTATCTTTTTTAATATCCCGCATGTAATTTTTGAAGGCTCTTTCCAAATATCTCAGAGTACTCAAGATTGGAAAGCTGATCAACTTATCCGAGGAATCAAAACAGTTCTCAAAACACATCAACTTCAAGCAATAAATTTTATGATTGACAATGAACGAATGTTAAAGGAAAAGTTGGATATCATGTGGAGGCACCAGGACAACCATTGGCTTAGAACTGGATTCGATGACTATAAAGATCAGTTTCCTAACAATCAATTAACGCCTGAAGGAAACAGGTCAATACTTGCTGATGATATGGGTTTGGGAAAGACACTTTCAACTCTTTCTCTTATAAGTGCAACTCAAGGTGAAGCAAGACAATTCCAGGTATCAGAAAATCAAGAAGGTATTAATCGGAGTTCAGCCACACTGATTATATGCCCCCTGGCAACACTATTGAATTGGATCAATGAAATAAGTGTGCACTTTGAAGATAATGCGCTTCCTTTCAAGGTTCTTTATGGGAAGGATTGTCAAAATACTAATGTCAATGAGCTACAGGACACTGCTATTGTTTTAACGACCTATGAAATAGCTAGCCCAACAATGTCAAAAAATCAAAGCCAAAAAAAGATACCGGTGACTCAAATGCTCTTTTGGTATAGAGTTATTTTATATGAAGCTCAGTTAGTGCCCATTTCTATATCTAAAACTTAAAACTTAATTTTTATAATCAATTTTTATAAATATTCTTTTAGTTACATTAAAAATCCTTACTCGCAGAGGGCTCAAACAATATTTGACTTGGAATCCCAACACTGACTATGCTTGACTGGAACTCCACTTCAGAACAGGCCCACTGACCTTCAAAGTCCCATATTTTTTCTTAGAATCAAAAAGTGGCAAGACTTGTTATGGAAGAATTTCCTTTTTCCAGGTTTGCAAAAAGGAAAGGCTAATTCTATTAAATCAATCAATCACTTAATGAAAGTCATAAGCCTACGTAGAACAAAGGATGCAATTTCGTCTCTTCCAAAAAAGATTCAAAGGAGGATATTGGTTCAATTAGCAGATCCATGGAGGTCTAAACTTGATGTGCTTCAAGAAGGATTCACTGAGCGATATGGGCCCTCCAGAAGCACTGACTTCCCTGGGACTCATCTGAGTTTCTAAGAGAGCTGATGATTTTAAGAAAATTCTGCAACCATCCAATCTACGAAAATCTTGATGAAACTCCAACTTTTGATTTCACCTGGCAGCATTCCGCAAAGATTTGTCATCTTATAGGCCACTTAAAAAACTTTTTGTCTGGTGAAAGGGGTATAAATTTTCCAAAAGCTGTTATATTCTCCAACTTTGCAGACTTTTTGCAGATGTAAGTGATTCTATAATGAATTGTTTTACAAAATTGTGTTGGCTTATTAAAACAATTTTCTAATATTTCAAAATAGAATAAAAATGGCTTTAGATGACCACAATATTAGGTATACCCAGCTTACGGGTGAACTCAGCAGGACAAAGCGAGACAAAAATATGCATGAAATCCATTTTAATAAAAATTGCCAAGTTTTGGTTGGAACGATTCAGGCTGCAGGAGTGGGTATAGATCTCAGGTGTGCTCAAAATGTATATATAATGGTGAGCTCAATTTCTTTTATTTCATATTAAGAACAAAAATATTAAATTTTTTATATGTTCAATGTTGAAATAGGAGCCAAATTGGAATCCAGCAGTTGAGCAACAGGCTGTTGATTGGCTGTATAGAATGGGGCAGCAAAATGAAGTAAATGTTTTGAATTATTTTGTACAAGGAAGTATAGAATTCAGCATGTATAAGATTCAAAGGAAAAAAATGGAGCTAACAATGTAAGCCAAATTTCATTTCTATAAATTTTATTGATAGTAGTAATCATTAAAATTATGTTTTTGTTTTCAAGGCTAAGTGTCCCAAACAGTGGAAATGAGGAGTATGAGTGTGCAAACCTATTATTAAGGGAGTTTGTCAATCACTCACATTAGAGGAAGAAAGAATTTCAAGGAGAGCAGGTAAATTTATGGGATTTTGAGGATTTAAAAGTCTGAGTTGTTGAGGATTTAGAGATGCAAGATATAAGGGAGAATAACAGTCATTCGGCAAACCCCGTGGGACATGAGAAGGATTAAGGTTAGGGGATAATGTTGAAACCAAACTGATTCTTTTGTACAAGGCCAAGTCCTTTAGCACACTTCCAGAGTAGGTTGAATTATCTCGAATATCAAAGTGTTGTTGGTCAAGATATTGTGCAACTTTAGAAAAATCTTCAGACCTCCATTGCATTAAGATACGTCTTAACGATCCATCATTATCAATTTCGGTGTCTGAACAACACTTGATGTTTGTGAAAAGGTTGTGATAAGTTTCACAATGTGGAAGTTGTTTAAGAAGTTTAGTTCGGTTAACTGAATTCTAAGAATCTTTGTTATTTGAAATAAAGGTCATAAATAAAAACGGTTGAAAAAAAAGGGATTTTCATACTTTTTTTTTATTCTATATTTATACTTTCTCACTTTAATTATTTCTTGAGAGCTATGAGAATCCTTCCCAAGTCTTAATCTATCAGCATGACCTAAAAACCAACGGTGAAGAACTCCTATTTGATTTGAGAAGCTAATTTGAGTTGAGTCAATTGGATATGCAATCAAATTATTGGTTTTTAAGGCATTGTCCCAGTGTTTAATGAGAATATTTGCCAAGACCTGGTTCCATTTGTCAAACCAATCTAGGTTCCAAGCGAAAGTTGATCCTGGGAAACCACACATGCAAAGGTGCTCAATAAAAGATTCACGGAAAATTGGTGGAAACTTTTCTGAAACCGCTGAATTTGATTCTGGATGAGGTAGTTCAAAGGCAATGTTGCAAGAATTCATGTCAAATGATGAAAATCTGTCTAATTGCTCTTCAGTAGGGTTTTGTTTCCATCCATTTGATTCTGGTGACATATCCAAAAGTGAACGACAAAAATTGTGTATAAATCTACAAAAGTGAGAATTGAATGGAGGCAAAGTCTCATTAAAAATTCTATTAAGTGTTCTTGTGTTTGTGGGCAGGTTTCCATGAGGAAAGTAAGAGCTACTAGGGTTCATAAATAATTAGATTAAGAAAGTGTTCAATTAAATTAAACAAAGAGGAAGGATAAATTGTTGAGCTCCAAAACTTTATGATCAAAGTTGATTTAAGGAGAAATATCACAAAAATTAAGAATAAGAAATATTTCAACTTTATGGAATTATAATATGCATAAATTATATTTTTATATGCAACTTGAACTCAAAAGGAATGGTATAAAATAAAGAGAATGATTATGTGATAAAAGCAGACTCATTTAAGAAACGGATTTTTTTTCTTTTCAAAAAATTCTTCCACAAAAATAATTTGTTAAATGTGAGGCTATGTTCATTTTTTGATTACCAAAAAATTATTTTTGGTCCAATATGATAGTAATACATATTCTATTGAGTAATTTTTTTCAACCTGAATAAATAGACTAGAGTGTCACTTCATCACATTTATGTATGAAAATTTATACAAGGTTTCAGCTTTTATGTAATTCTTTAAGGTTTACACTTTTGTAGCATCTATTATTTGAGTATTTTTGATTTTTTCTTTATAGAAAATTCTACCTAGTACAGACCAATTTTCAAAGTGAAAGAAATATGTTTGTGATTGTTTTTTACAAAATATTAACCTTATTTTTGGGTTTAACTTTTGATTTTTGGGGTAATTTTTTAAATAATTATGTTAAAAATATGGATTACTTTTCCTATAGTCCATAACTAAGAATTTTTATCAAAATCAAATAATTATAGGGTAGTTAGATATAACTCAGAAGGCATTTGATAGAAAAATAATTAAGATGCTTGTGCGTACAACAGAATTTTTTCTATGATAGAAAATATTCTGATAAACATGCATGCATTGTTGTACAAATGCAGAGAGTATACAGAATACAAATAAAGTAGACTGCATAACTTTTAATTAATATATAATTTATCTGATTAAAAATTAAACATTTAAACTTAAATAATTTCAACACATATTCCATCATATTCTTTTGATAAAAAAATGTAGCTTATATTAGCTAGTGCCTTTCAAAAAAAGGAATACCTTCAATCAGTAACTTCGAATAGCTAACTTATTCCTACAATTATCACAATTACAATGCCTCCATTTTTTCATGTATGTCAATGTCAAGATCTTGGATTTGTCAATAGAAAGTATCAAACTTCTTCTGGGTCCTTTGAAGTTGGTATGGCTTTCAAAAGCTCTAATTCTTATGCAAAACATCAAGAGGAAGGAAATAGGAAGGCCCAGATGGTTATTTCTTCCAACAATCCAGTTAACATTGGAATTTCCAGCTCCACAGAAACAGTAAGCTGTATATGTATAGTTCAATGTGAGAATAAAAGTCTTTATGATGTTTCAATGATTTATTACATAGGGGCAGTTGCTATTGGGGGCAGAAGTATCTTCAACAGTCTCTAGAAACTCAAATCTTGGGGAACGGTATAGCCAAATAATTATGTGGCAGGCAGCAAAGCTTTCTCTTATTCATCATTTGAGCAAAGAAGGTTGTACTCAATTTTTGGATGAAGAAATTAAGAAGCTCAAACTTCTAGGTGATAGTGGAATACTGGATTCTGATAGCATTGTCCGCCTGGTCCCACACTCAATAGATACAGTTTTTAGTCGATTAAAGCTCAATCAATCATTTTTCACTAAAACATGCTGTCCTAAATGCTTTGCTCTTTATGAGTATAACTCTGAATCTCAACCATCTATACTATGTTGCAATCAACCGTTTCTTTCATCATCAAAGCGCTATTTAAAAATGTTTGGACCAGGACAAATTGCAGTCAAATGTGATGAAAGGCTGTATTTGATGGAGGAACATCAAGAACATGTAAAATACTTATCTCTTAAAACATTTCATCACCATTCTTTTATTGACTGGCTTAAGGAAAAGATCAAACTTTTCAAATTTGAGCTTCTGATTGAGAAGAAAACCCCTGTGGCAGAACGTGTAGAGTGTGATTTGATGAAGGATGTTTGTGATGGTTCAATTTGGAAAAACTTTCCCATAACCACTCCAGCTCTGGATAGCAATGATGATGAATATACGATAACTTCAGGCAACTTAATGTTTAATTTATATTTTGACTGGTTTAGGCCTGGTGGCAATAGGATTGGAGGTCATAAGAAGTCTGTAGGCAATATTATGATGGTGTGTATGAACCTACCTCAAGAAGATAGATACAAAATGGGAAATCTTTTTTGTATGCTATTATACCCAGACCAACAGAACCCACAAGTGAACAGCTTAATCACCTTCTAAAACCACTGGTTAATGATCTACAAACTCTATGGGATGGTATATTGATTGAAAAGACACATCTTTATCCACGAGGCCGGAAATTAAGAGTTGCATTGTTCTCTTTGATAGGTGACATTCCTGCAATACGAAAATTGGCTGGCTTTTCAAGTCACTCTGCAAAAATGTTCTTCTCTTTCTGTAATATCTCTAAAGATGAAATTAGTGAAAAGAATGTGGGAAATTTTTCATTACGGAATCATGAGGATCATATGTGCTGGGCAACAAAGTGGAAAAATTCTAAGTCACATTGGGAGCGTGTATCAATTGTTAAAAATCATGGGGTACGATGGAGTGTGCTGAATAACTTTGAATATTGGTGTCCAACTGAATATTGCTCAATTGATGTTATGCATTCACATATGATTGGCAACCTAAAAGATCACAGTCTAAGCTATTTTCAAATCCAAAATGCAGCAAAAGATCTAGAAAGAAAGCTGGAAAAGGATAAAAATTGGCATGTAAGAGAAGAAGATGATGATTTCTTTTCTGATACTTCACTGCACAAACATTTGAAAAAACGTAGAAGTAGCTTAAGCACCACGAATAATGATGATGATGATACAGGACACACGAGACAGCACAAGCGGCAAAGACGTACGAGTTCAAGACAGTCATCAAGTCATCATGGACTAGATAATGAAGGATTGGGAACAAATCGATCAAGAAGCCAGAGTAGGTCATCCAGCTCCAAATTTATTCCTCCATATAGCGATTTGGCCTCAATACAGTCTCACAGCAGTGACAGTAGGAATTCATTGTATAACTTAAGGCAAAGAAGCATTAGCATATCACAGAGTGAAGGATCTCACTCATCAAATGAGACAGCTAGAGATGAAGAAAATAAAAGGAAAGGTAAGGAGAAAGACAATGAAGGTAGTAGTAATCCACGAATCACAGCAGCAGAGCTACAGGTTGTATGGAAGATGATTGATCAAGTAAGAAGACCTTCCTGGCTAACACGAGTTCCAAAATCAGTAGGATCTAAAAAGGCAGGATCCCTCAAGGCAGCAGAATGGCACATGCTGTATACTCTCTACTTCCCTTTGTCACTTATACCCCTTTGGTTTGAAAAATTTAAAGAATCTGAATCTTCAGCTTCCTCAGCTGATAAACCAAGAGAATATTATCTTCTCAAGTCACTTGTAACATTATGCTCGATCACCAATTTTTTGACATTAAAAAATATACAGACTAATGAGCTTATAGATCTAGATCAATTTCTGTTAGAGTATCGTGAGTGCCTGGAAGAGGGTTGGAAGAATATTAATGCAAAGCCAAATCTGCATATCACTCAACATTATCCTGAAATGATAAAGCGTCTTGGTCCACCATCAGGTACAGCTACTTGGTCTGGAGAGCGGGTGAATCATATATTATCTGAAATTCCAAACAATCACCATCCACGTATGTAATGTTTGTAAGCAATGATTTAAAAACTCAGCTGTGCTAATTTATTAATATTTACCACAGGAGAGATACCGCTAACAATGCTCAAACATTGGTATCAGAAGTCTAGGGTATTAGATCTTGGTGAAGCTGAAGATAATGATCAATGTAAGACTAAAAAAATCCATATTGATCTCGATAAACAAAACAAATGGATCCATCTAAGTATGGCATTATTTACTAAATGGGTAAGGGCACAAATGGGAAAAGAAACTTCAAGATGGGCTTTGACACCATCGGAGAAAAGTGGGGATCGGGTAGTTGAAAATGTAGCAAGCATATTGATACATGGAAAGAGGTTTACTAGTTACCATTGACACATTTCTAATTCAACAATTGAATTCTACTATGGAAAAGATATCCAGTTTGGGCAAATTGATGATCTTTTCAGATCAAAGGAAGAGAATGATCAAATATATTTAATAGTAAGTCTTTTCAAAGAGCTCCGTCCAGAAGAAACATCAAAGGATCCCTATGAGCTTTTCCCACAAGTGCATTGTCAGTTAGTAAGAGTAGCCAAAGCAACTCAAATTGTGATTAAGAAAGATGCAATAATTGGACATGTAGCTACTGTCGAGCACAAAAAAGGAATGTTTGGAATCAAAGACGAGGTTGTCACTGCCATTGGACTGCAGACAGTAGTGAGTGAAAAAATTAATCAAATTTATTTTCTGTTGACTAACATCTTTGTGTTAATTTGGGATTGGGGAAATTTGTAGGATTGCTGATATTTGTAAATGGTGAAAGAAATAATTCAATGCTTGATTAAAAAATGCAATGCATCCAACTTACCTTATCATAAATCAGTGAACAATTACTTTGGTTGCTTTTATTGCGAGAGAACCCATGCTTTCAATGAGTCATTTTTATCTTAAATGTAAGAATGAAAGAAATAAAATCATGATAATGAGAAATATGATAAAATTTTTACTTAATGAATGATCTTCTTGCTCATTCATCTACTATAAATAGTTTGACCTTCCAACTTTAGCTGATAGCTATATATTATTCACTTTATTTTTTGACAAGAGAACATACACGTTTACAAGACTATATACATAGTATCTTTTTTTACTTTAGCTTTGATAGGTATAAATTTTAACAACTGATTATTTTTATTTTATTTTATTTTATTTTATTACAGTTCATTATGGATGATAATTTTGAAGGGATGTCTGTTGACCCAACCGATTCTGATTGTTTTCCGCCTCAACATACTAATACTGGAAATACTCCTCCACCACCCTCTGCTGATCCACCTCCAGATGCATCTCAATCTGTACCACCTAATCCCAATCCAGGAGAAGAGTCTCATTCAGAACTGAGAAATTTTAATCCCAATCATCCTTCTGCTTCTGAAAGTGCTGATCAGCAAGCTGATCAGCTAGGAAGAGATTGGGCTATTGAAGTATTGAGGGAATTTTTCGGAGACCAATCATCATCTGCTCAGCCTAACCAAGGATCAAGCACAAGTGGAGCAGGTAAGTCAAATTTGTAGTGTATTCTTTTATTGAAAAATAACCAATTTAATTAACTTATTTGAATTGTTAGTGAATCCCTCAATCATTATGGGTATCAGTGGTTACCACAGACTCAATTCAGCAGAGTCTCATGAGCGAGAACGGGGGTTAAGGGCTGTAAGAGGCTTAGTTAGAAGGAATGATATTCCCAGGAGCTCGGACAGTCTAAATAGAAATATTTACCACTTTCTGAAGTATTGTCTTGGGGGACCAACACAAATAACAAAATATCCTGCCAGCCCAACACCTTTGGAGATTGAAAATTGGAAAGCTTGGAACCAATTCAAACTAAAAACCATTCAAACTGTCCTAACCCAAGTCCAATCTTCTAACTGTGCCAATTCTGCAGCTGATCGACAATTTCTGATAACCAATTCTATAGCCTTCTTGCGATCCAAAATTTGACTACCTGAATTTTTTCCAGCACCTGAGCCTCAAGGACTAAAAGGAGGAGCACCAATCCCACTTTCTGTCAAAAGAAACTTAGAGCGTGAATTGCAAGAAAAAGGTTTTTGGAAATTCACGTTTGATTGGACTTGCCGTGATTTTTCAGAATCAACTTGGAATCAAGTCATGGGAAGCATAGTATGCGACCACTGTACCAGATGGCTCACCACCTTGAATACAATCAATCAGTCAAAGCTTCAGTTCACTCAATGTGTTATTGAGAAATGGGTAGTTAATAAGGGGAAGGAGATGATAAGGTTGTTTGGGCAAGAAGAGGAAAGGGTAGCAAGAGAAAAGATTGAAAAGAGGGCAAGGGCACAAGTAAAACGTTATCGGACCAAGGTAAGTTTTTTATTTTACTTTGCTTTTTGTTATTATGAAGCTGATTTAGTTGGAATTCAGATTGCTAGTGCACGCTACAAGTTAGCAAGAGATCTCTGCAGTGATGTGCCAGGTTTTGTTGTGCTTTTTCATGATACTAGGTGCATCTCTGATATCGAGGAAGGCCCAGCACCAGCCCCAACTGCACCTATCCGAGCTATTCCTGGATGGCGAAATCCTGAACTCAATGATTTGTTTAAAAAAATGGATAAGATGACAAAGGACTTAGCCCATACACCAGCTCAAAGAAAATCAGCATTAAAAACATATTCACGGTCATCAGAAAGGACAGTTGCACAAAATGGTATATTCAATGTTCCCAAATACCTCCCCAAGAATCGCTATTCAGAAACATTTTTTCAAGGATTATCTGTGAATGAACATGAGTCACTTGGGGTTGGAGCTGATATTGATCTGGTAAAGATTTGGGAATCAATTAATAGAGCATCAACATCATCATAACTTAGGTATAACGGTGATCTTCTGTGTAATATAGCTATCTTATATTAAATTTTATGTATTTTTTTTTTTTCAAAGCAGCTTGGTAAATGTTATAAAGTGATATTGAGAGAGAGTAACATTTTATTTAAGAAAAACAAATAATGTATGAGATATAAAAATGTATTTTCAACAAATTGATGGTCCATACCTCTTTATGTCACATTTATGTATCCATATTAATTTCAGTCAAATTTAATGTTGACCAATACATAGTGAATACACGCTATGCCACTTATACTTGCCAGGCATTGCTACCATTAAATATGCCAGTATCAAAAATTAATTTCGATCGAAATTAATGAGCATGATAATCATGAATTTCTGGAGTCAACTGCTTATTTTTATGCATGGTGCCTTGCCAACATTAATTTCGATCGAAATTACTTTTGATACTGGCATATTGCATGGTGTCTATTCCTGGAAAGTGTAAGTGGCATAGTGTGTATTCATTATGTATTGGTCAACATTAATTTCAATAGAATTTAATATTGACATTTTCATATTGAACCCGAACCAGCAAACGACCCAAAAAATTCTTCATAAAACTGCTCATTAATTTCGATCAAAATTAGTGAGCACCATATACATATTGAATGGTAGTTATATCTGGTGTGTGTAAGTTGTAAAGCTTGTGTTCAATGTTTATTGGTCAACATTAATTTTGATTGAAATTAATATTAATGTGTAAATGATATTTACATGCTCAATATGCATTGTAATGTGTTTACTTAAGAATAGAGTGCCCTACTTTTCATCTTACATAAAAATGCTTGGTGGCATGTCAAATTCAATTTTTATTAAAATTAATGTTGACATGTTACCATGCATAACAGTAAGCAACTGACTGAATAAATTGATGATAATCATGAACCTTAATTTCGATCGAAATTAATGCTGTCAAGTGCAGATTGAAAAAAAGCTATGCCACTTACACTAGACATGCATATTTAATATTTATTATGTATTGGTCAACATTAATTTTTATAGAAATTAATATGGATATGTAAATTTTATATTTACCCTCAACATGTATAGTAAATTTCAATACTTAAAAATACTTGCCGTCCTTTACATGTCATGCAAAAAAGCATTATATCATTTCAACATTAATTTTGATCAAAATTAATGTTGGCATGCCATTATGCATTGAAACAACTAACTGACTGAAAATGTTCATGATCAAAATGCTCATTAATTTTGATCAAAATTAATTTTGACCAATACATATTGAATATAAGTAATCTCCGCTTACTCAGACCAGATATAACTACCATTCAATATGTATATGGTCAGCCTTAATTTCGATCGAAATTAATGGGAAGTTTTATGAAGAATCTTCTGGGTTGTTTTCTGGCTTGGGTTCAATATGCAAATGTCAACACTAAATTCGATCGAAATTAATGTTGACCAATACATAATGAATACACACTATTCCACTTACACTTTCCAGGCATATATACATGCAATATGCCAGTATCAAAAGTAATTTCGATCGAAATTAATTTTGGCAAGGCACCATGCATAAAAATAAGCAGTTGACTCCAGAAATTCATGATTATCATGCTCATTAATTTCGATTGAAATTAATTTTTGATACTGGCATATTTAATGGTAGCTATGCCTGGCAAGTGTAAGTGGCATAGCATGTATTCATTATGTATTAGTCAACATTAATTTCGATTGAAATTAATATGGACATGGACTATGCATAAAATTCCTATAAGTATAGGTAAGCTAAGCAGTTCGATAAACTGGTTTGATCAAGTACACCATATAAAAATTGATGTTTTAATGCCTTGGTTAATTTTGATCAAAATTAATTTTAAGCCATGCATGTTGAATTTTATCTATGTCTGTGTAGTCCATGTGAAATGGCTTGTATTCAATATGCAGGGGTCTATATTAATTTTGATCGAAATTATGAGGTTCATTGCCTCATAAATTTGATGGTTTCTGTCAGTGTTTCATGCATGGTGCCATGTGATACTTGTTGATTCCTATCAAAATTAATTTCAACACCAATATATTGAATACAAACCATGGCACTTACAGTACTTGGTCATAGCTAAAATTCAATATGCTAGTCTCAAAATTAATTTTGATAGAAATTAATCAGGATCCATGAAGTTTATCAATAGTGTATGAGTTAAGTTTCAAGTCATATGTTTCATCATTTTCTTGCACCCATTTCTAGGTTATCTCAACAATTTTTTTCAAGTTTTATTATATTAATCAAAACTGTGGTAAGTTGTGAAAAATTAGCTAATCCAAATCTTAAATTGAATATTATTATTTTAATAATTTTGAATGTTGCTTAAGGTATTTCATTGGGTGATTCATAATAATATTTTATCAACTTAGTAGTCCTATAACTTTTGAAAAGTAACAATATTGGTATAGTTAGGGACAACAATGCAATATCTTGTGCAGACTAAGATATATTGCAAAATAAAACTATTCTTTTTTTTTCCCTTAGTTGTATCCAAGTTTATCAAAGGTTTGGTCACAGTGCCCACACCCTAGCCTGACACTCCTCCTGTCACTTAAAAAACAAATTCTTATCTTAAATTCTAATGTTACCAATTTTATATTTATAATTCATTTCTTGTTTGATGAGGCATATCAGTATATATGTGAATCTCGCATTGTCATCTGAAAGAAAATTTAACAAATATTCATAAAGGATTATCCTTTTTTTCATATAATATACTAATTAAGTGTATCTCCATTGTTTAGGAGTAAATTCTAATATAAAAAATTTTGTATTTACCCGTGGCAATTTGCATATGGGATATACATTTGTTATTATTTGTTTTTCACACTAAAAGTCCCCAAAGAATTACTAGTATTTTCTGTTAGCTACATCAAATTTCGCTTCAATATAAACAGATTGTGATTTAGCATGTTACTCAGTTTACCCCACTATGAATAATACATGTTAAAAAAAGCTCAAATAATATAAAATCCCCCTCTTTATGTTTTCTGTTTCTTTCATCCTCACTTTAATTTTAATCTTATTCAATTTTTTATCCTATTAAATTATCAACTTCAATTTTATAGAATAGAGTTTCTTATAATTATTCATCATATTACATCATAATTTTTTGATATCGAATACTTTTTTTTAATATTCATTAATCAATATGTCTAGCATTCAAAATCCTACACCTCCACTTTGTATTTATATCATGTTCCTCTCTCTTAATTTATATATTTCACTTATGTTCTATATCTTTTTTTTTCAAAAATTTGATTTTCCAGCACCTGAATGTGTTTCATCCCACTCTCTGATTGATACTCGCTTGGTAGCTTTTGAGCTTGCACCATGTCTACCACATGGCATGGCACCTAACCCTCCTGTACTTAGCAATGAGAGGCAGGAAATAACAAGAGTTCAGTATCGCAACTTACTTGAATTGGCTAGAGATAAAACAGAAGAGCTTGTCAAGATCCTTAACAATAATCCTTCTCCTTCATATTTATCTAACCCTTGTAATGACTTACTCCAATATGTGAAAATCCTTGAAAAATGTATGTTCTTCACCTTTTTTGTCTCCTTTTAAATTAGTAGATAAGATTATTAATATTTTTTTTCTTCATATATATTTGTAGCTTATGAGGAGGGTATGATTCCTCCTGATGAAATCATTGTCATTAGGGATGATGATGAGACAGATGAACCATCAGATTTAACTCATGCTTCAACTTCTAAGGAAAATCTTGAAACACCTGTTATCCGCTCCAAGAAAAAGAGATTATCCCAAGGCTCCTCTTTTGTTCGACGTATTAAACCGGCTTCTGCTAATGAATTTTCTGATGTATCAAATAATAAATCTCAAAAAAAAAGCAAAGGTTTTGATAATGAGTATATTCTTGTTTCCTTTTTTTTTATTGTTATTCTTTTATCTTTAAAATTCTATCATATATCTCTTTTATTGCTTACATATTGTACTTTTTATCTTTCTTTTGATATTTTGTACCAGAAACTCACCTGCTGTAGATTGTTCCATCCATAAACGCCCTCTCCCTGATGAAGATGATGAAAAGAGCAATGAAAATAGCGATGATCAACTGTCAGAATATGAAGCTATGCTTGTTCATCAAAAAAAGCAAAGTTTAAAATATTCTTCAAGACATGTTGATATGTTTGATAAAGATGATGATTCAAACAGCTCATCACTGAATTCCTTCATTTCTAAGAAGCAATACCCATCACCTCCTAAATTACCTACTTTGACCACTTTGAAAGTTTCTCTACCAATGAAATCAACTCCAATCAAGATATCGAAAAAACCTCTAACTTATTCACCCTCAGTTCTAAAAGAATCTGATTTGCAGGAGGAATTCTGTAAAATTCATAATTTTTATAAAGGTAGAATCAGCACGGCAAAGGTCCTCAGGTCATGGTTGGAAATTGTTACTCTCCTCGAATTATGCTCTTCTACTTCTTCCCAAGAACCCATGTCAAATATTCCAATGTTTACTTTTCATTGGGAAAAATCTTGTGGAGAAGATTGGCTTTCAAAACTTACTGAGTTATGTAAGTTACAATAATTTTTAGTCTTGACTTTTGTTCTTTTACTTATTTTTTTTTCCTTTTGTAGCAAATATTTTTTTAGAGATTGATAGCTCACAGCTATGGGTACTCGATAATATTGATTTCAAAAAAATGGAAGATTTATGTGATCCTGATGGTTTAAATACTGAAGTTCTTTCCTCAACAAAGAAAACGGATCACCCTGAATCCAATCTTATCCGAATGCTCATGAGATTAATGATCCCAAGTGACCACTGCCGTTCTTCATGGGTATCTCTTATATCATCTTCACTTTATCTGACCGCACATGAATTCAGCCAGCTTCCATCACATCAAAACATTAACTCAGATTGTCCAATTGAACGTGGTCTTCAGCTTCTAGCTCACCTTTCAAATCTGAAGAGTCCGATTTCTGATGGCTTAGAAGTTGGTCCCACTGCACTTCAAACCTGTGATATATCAATGTCAACTCTTCTTCAAATCAGCAATATTATCATTGATATAATTATGTCAATTATCATTCTTAAATCAAAATATTGTGCTGCAACAATATCAAGTGGCAAGACTAGTGAAGCTCAACAATCAAGTGAGAAAAACGAAAATACTGAACTGACTATAATGAGAGAGAAACAAAAGGCTGCACTAAACAAAATAAATTCTGAATACTCCCACCACCAATATCAATCTTTCACATTCTATATAATCGATGGTGTCCGTGGTTTATTTCTGAGCTCTCAAGATCATAGATTGGCTTCAGCAGCTGATTGCTTGGAGGTAATATTAGAAGTTAAGTTTCTTAATTTACATGAAAAAAAAATCATTTGATGGAAGAAATAATTTGGAAAAATTTAAATAACTATATTTTAACATTAATAAAACCTTTTATAGGCAAGTGTGATCCATTTCCTTTAAAATTTGATACCCCAAGTCCTCCGGGAATTGCTAGGGCTATTTCTGCAGATTTTCTTAATCACTGGAGCTCCATTCAGCCAGTATCACCTTTTTTTGCTAAACATAGCCTTTCAATAAATTAATATTCCAACATGTAAATAGATAAAGTTCTGTCTATATGATATATCTTGTATAATTCAAGCTATTTTCCTTTAAATACGTCAAAGATGTGACCATCTTTGAAATTTATTAAGTAACCTTTGACATGATTTTCTAAATTAATTATTAAAAAAAATTATTGTAAGTCCAGCAATAACAAAGATTTTAAAATCTACTTATATGATTTCAAATACTTGTATTAAATTCTTAAATATTTTATTGTTTATATAAAAATATGATAACTGCTCTAGTTTTGTTACTTTACCTTTAATATTATATAATCTATTAATTATTACAAATATTTTTGTTGATTGTAACATTTTTAATCAGAAGTAGAACAATTTAAATAATTAAATGAGTACATTCTTAAAAAAATACAATTTAATCTATTATTGATTCAAAATTCTTTCTTCAACTCTTTATTATTAACTTTTTTATTAATAAGCCTGTTTGACCTAAAATACTATACAGTTAATTTGGTAGCATTAAAAGCACATTTTTATGACTAATATATTTCAAATTCTTTATTATAGTTTTTTTTATTTTAGAACCTTTGCTACCAATTTAATAAAAATGACATTTAAAGATTTCACAACTTATATATTTCCTCAAAAGTAAATCAAATTTTCTTATAATATTATGAAAAAAAATTATTTTATTTCACAAATAAAAAAAATAGATAATACTATAATTATCAAAACTGAAAATGTTACAGCTACTCCCAGTATTTATCATGTTTAAATTTGCATTAAGTTGTGTATATATAATATAAATTTTTAATATTTATATATCTAGATTTTTTAGATTTGTCTTAACATTAGATAAATAATAATTTGCTGATTCTATTTCTTCCTCTATTAAGTCATCTCTTTTCAAAAAATCTCTTAAAGCACTAATCAAATATTCTAACCTAAATTTTTCTTTTTTAATTTCTAAGTATTCTGAAATATCAATATCAAAAACATTAAGCTTTTCTATAGCATGAAAAAGTCTAGTGCTGATTTGAATAGAAGAACCTATCCTAGTGAAGCCAGGAATTTCATGACATCTTGAGGTAAAATGCCTTAGTTGATTGGCAGGCCATAATGTCACTGTTATTCCATTAGTTGCTTCAAAGTTGATTTTACTTCAAATTTCGGGAAACATAAGTTCTCCACCTATTTGTCGTGGTTGGGTCTTATCATACTTCATATGAATGTTGTTTTTTTCTGTATCTTTAGGAAAAAATATTCCTAAAGTATACTCACTTGCATCCTTATCAAGATGAACCTCATTAGAGAACCCATTACCATTCCCTCCAGATGTCCAAGTTAAATTACTAGCAAACGGTAAACCCTCTTCTTCACTAGAAACTTTTGAAAATCCAGGAATACCAAGTTTTGCGCAAAGATTAGTTGCCTCATTGTACTTTACATATGATATTTTTTTAAAAAAATATTCAAAGTACATTGCAATTGTCAGCCAGGCTATTCCAGGAGTCCAGTAAATAATATATAAATTATAAAACCTTAAAGAGTGGGTAAGACTTGTATTTAATGAATATAACTTAATATTTTATTGCATAATGAAATTATATAAGAATTTTATTATATACAAATGTTACATTAAATTTATTGGTTATATATTTTTATATACAATTAAATTGAGCATAATATAATATATTCTACAAATAATGGCGCATTTTTATGTATTTAATAATTATAAATTTATATTTAATTAATTGAAAAACATATATTATAATTACAAGTGAAAAATTGATTTATAATATATTTAAATTAATTACTTAAATTTATATATTAAATAATACCTCTCATATGATACTAAACAATAATTAATGACGCTTCTTTTGTCCCTTAATTGTGTTAGAAAAAACAAATAAATTAATTTGGACTAAATTGAGATTAATTGCTTGTTTTGTTGCGTCAAATTATTTTTTTGTTTCACTTAAAATGTCCTTTAATCAGAATGTACCATCTGTTTGGAATTATATTTCTCATAGTTCCTATGTTTCCAATCTTGTTTAGTTATTCACTATTGTCACTTACTGATTTGGGAATTAATGGCGGGGAAATTGGATTCTTGATTGGGATTTTAATTATTTGTTTCATGTTTTTCTCTATATTGTTATGTTTCATTTATTCTTTTGATATGTTTGTTTTATTCCATTCTAATCATTGTATTTACAAATATAGTAGCGCTTCAGAGGACCCATTGCCTATAAAAGGGCCTTGGATAATCCCCTGTAGCCGGATCACTTATTATACACTCAACAAATTAAATACTATTTTACTACGTTTATATTTTTTTATTAGTAATACAATTCTAATTAAAAGTCTATATAACAAATTAAAGGTTGCCTTAAGTCTGATAGTAATTATATTGTTTGCCGCGCAGAACTCTTACTTAAATAATAATAATATTTATAAAACCAATTTGTTTTCACTTCTCAGATCACTCATCGTTGCCTTCTCTCAAATAAATTAAATAATTTTAATTGTTTTTATTTCTTTATTTCTAAAACTATTATTTCCTTCTTGTCCTCCTCTCTTTTCTTCCCTCTTCTCTTATATCTTCTAGACGACTGACCGACAGCAATCCTCTTCATTCGTTTTTTATATTCATCCGTTTTTACAATATCATCAGTGTATTCATCTGCAAGGAAAAGCATTCAAAAATTCAGTATTTAAATTAAAAGAAGTGATACTTACGAATATGTAAAGATTTCTTTCTATCTAAAATAAAGCCACCACCAAACATTTTTCCAAAACCACCAGCTCTTCGATGATAACCATTATTTTTAATTTCATGTTTGCAGTAAGAAAGATCCTTAATGCATTGCACCGTAGCTTCTAACATATCTAGTTCTTTGAGCTCATGAATTTCAAAAGTCTGCACAAGAACATTAGGTATTAAGACACCTTTTGGTTTATAAATACTACATCCAGGAAAAAAATTGTAATAATTATTGCAATCTGTCATATTATTTGCATAAGATCGTGCATAGAAATGTGGCTTCTTCCCGTTTGTATCCATTCCAAGAGCGTTTACAAGTTTCATTCCAGTAGCAATGTCTTTCGCCCACCTATTGTTAGAGTTCTTCCCTGGCCGTTTTTTTTTTCAAATCGTTACTCATTGATGGTTCAATCATAAGAGAATTCAATTTTGATTTAAAATAGAAAAAAATCAAAAATTAGAAAATAGTAACATAATTTCAATTATCAGTCAATGATACCTTTAACTTTATCATATCTTCAATATTAGAAATACAAAAGTTAGCATATCTACATATTAGTAAATTTATATACTTTTTCTTTATTTCAAATATTAAGAAAGCGTTTCAAAGGTATACTTTATTAAATTATACATATAAAGAGTATAGCTTTATCCTGTATGCATTCAGCAAGTACGAGATTTGGCTCTACACTTAATATTAATAATATAATGAAAGTATAACTCCAATACACTAGTAATATTAAAAAATTTACGGAATTATGATATCCACATATATAAAATGAAAAATCTTGCTCTGATCAATATATTGACTTAGAAAGTTATACTTCAATAAATTATTAATTTTTAAATTGTAGCATTGTCCTGTATGCTTTCAGCAAGGACGAGACTTTGAAACAACTTAAAAATCAATAAATTAAAGGTAAAGTACAAACAATCTAATTATTATTATGAAAAGCAAAACATTATCCTGTATGCTTTCAGCAAGTACGAGATGATGTTTTACTTTTCATATTAATAATATAATGGTTGAGAAAGTATTAAAGAAATATAGAAAAATGATAAGAAAAACATGAACTTACATTTCTATAAAATCTTCTTCCATTTGTAGCTGATTGATCAAAATTAATTATAAAGTTTATTTTATAATCACTGTTTTAAAAAATAAATGGTTAGATAAATAAATTGAACATTTTTGATAAGGAATAAAGAAAATTAAATTGACAAACAAATAAAAAAACTTTAAGTTAACTGAAAAAGAATTATTTTATAATGAATCCAAAGGGTAAAGTAAAAGATACCATAAAAATAAATTCAGAATTAGAATCATTAGATTAACTTGTCAAAAGTGTAAAAAAGTGTAACAAACCAAAATGATATGAAATGCAATAGCAAGAAAAATTTGCTTACCGGTAATCAGATAAGGTCAAGAAAATAGTACCAATAATTCAAAATGATAAAGCAAAAATATGATTGATAATTTTTGAAAAAGGTAAGTGAGAAAGAGAAAGGAAAAATAAATTGGGTGGCAAACAGATGTATATATCATGAATTTTCACTGATCACATTTTCAAAAAAATGCAGCTCTCCAAGTCATATGATAAACTTCATCTAAATTCCAAGAATGATGTTGCCAAGGCACTGTACACAGCATGATCATTTTTTCCTATGCATATACTAATTCCAGCTAGAATTTACTTGGCTGCATGTTGTACAGATGCACATTTGTGGAACACTGAATTTCACATCTAAAAAAAATTGACGCCACATAATTCTAGCTACCATGTTTCACGTAGCTAAAAAACATACACTCATCACATTTAAATTTACATTGCGCCAAAATTAATTCATTTTTGAATTTTTTTAAAGGGAACTATAATGTGCACCACCTATTTCTGAAATATGAACCTCCGCACCATATTAAATTGGGAGACTTTTAATTATGCAATTTTTTTGCCGTGACCTTTTTCCTGATCTTACTTGGTTCAAAATATTGAAACATGACCAATGTTGATGAAAGAAACATTTGATTTTGTTTCTATGTGTAACAATGGAAGGCTGTTTCTTACTGGCTGAAGAGTGTTGTATATTTTATTTGAACACATTTTTATTTTTTTATGTATTTTATTTAAAAAATTTACTTTTTATTGCAGCCAGATTTATACTGGCTGCTTTTTAGAAACCTTAATTTATGACCCAAGCCTTTGAAATTGGCTTGGGTCCCTTACATTGCAATTTAGTACTTCCAGCCAGGTTTCCCCTGGCTGGAAGTGTCTCTTTCAAGCAATCGAAGTCGCTAAAAGCGACTTCGATTGCTTGCTGTAATGTTTTCCACCCTCCCAGCTAATTTACTAGGCTGGGAGGTGGCCAAAGCAGTGTGCAACGCGCGTTGCACAATTGCTACCATATCTTATGCAGCTGATATCAAGTCAGCTGCATGAGATATGCGCAGCACATGCAATGCGCGCTGCATGCAGCAGAAACGCGCGTTGCATGCAGCAGCAATGCAGGCTGCATGTGCTGCATGCAGTGCATTGCACAGCCAGTTTTTTTCTGGCTGTGCAATGCACACAGAGAAACCAAAGTCCCTGCAAGGGACTTTGGTCTCTAAAATGGAAGCGACTTTCCCTACCAGGTGCAATCTGGTGGGAAAGTGAGAGAAACGTTAGACCGAAGTTGTTTGAAAGCAACTTCGGTCTTAAAAACATTAAAAATCATAAAAAAAAAATGAGAAATCTAGAAAAAAAAAAATTAAAATTAAAATGTGAGTATAAGAAAAAAAATAAGTGCTAGTGATACCAAAAATCCAAGCCAATTTCATTTGGCTTGGTTATTTAATAATTATTTTTTAATACATTAAATTTAAAATTCAAACACCATAAAATATATGAATTTTTTTTATATGAATATTATAAATTTAATCTACCTCTTTCTCATAATTATATTTATAATTTTGTTTTTTTAATTTTTTACATTTAAGTTTATTTTTTGGAAATACAAAATTAAATTTTCAACTAAATTTTTTAGTAAGGTAAAATAAATTATAAATTTGACATTTTGTAATTGAATAATGAAAAAAAATTTAAATTTATTTAAAAAATATTTTTGTTAGAAGAATACCAATATTTTAAGGGTAGAAATATGGTGCAAATTGTAAGTAAAAAAAATTATATTTTTTTTTTGTGAGGGGTTATTTCTATTTTTAAAAATATTTTTCAAAAACATTCATTAAATACTGAATTAAATTACTTTGTAACTCAAATTTTTTGTAAAATAATTAAAAATGAAATAATAATATTGTTATATTTGATATAAAATTTGAATTGTTAATATTAATGTCTCTTTAAGTAAATTTGAAAATCATTTAAAAAGACCATGTTGATAAGTACTTCATTTTTGATATACAATGGTTATATATATATCTTATATATATTTCCTGAGTGTTATTTTTATATACATTCAATAAAATTTGTAATATAAAATGCCATTTAATCATTAATTATTGTTCAACTTAGTTATAACAACTTCATATTTAATACCAGCCACTAGTATTTACTTTTTAATTCAAAACTCCAATATAATATGAGAGTATCCTTATTTTGTCTGTATGTAATGAACAACAATAACAGACCATAAATGAGTGGGTAATTAATTACAATAAATAGTTGAAGAATAACCTATAAGAAATGATAAGTTTATCAAAAAGAGTACATTAAAAAAATATACTTTTGAATTTTTTTTGATATAATTTGGGTAGTTGAATGAAAATTTAAATTATCAGACATCAAAATGGATAAAATCTAAAAGTGGTGTTTATATAATAAGCCTCATATAAAAAAATGGATAAAAAATCTACTATGTAACTAAATTATTAAATATTAAGGTATTATTAAAATTATTGAAAAACTTATTTTACAGTTATAATGAGATCTAAACATGAAAATAATGGTGGGATAATAGTAAGACTATGTGGAAACACTTTAATTTATACATACTTTCAACTATGTTCAGATAAAAAAATTGTTAAAATTGTATAATAACATCTAGTTAATAGTGATGCAATTTTATTTAGATCAAGAATAAATTTTTCTGAGGAAAAACTAATTAAATTGAGATATGGCCATCTCCTTTCAAGAGATAGAATAATAATAAAAATTTAAAAAATTATAATAAGTATTCTTAATCACCATTTTTGAAAAGTCTCTAGTAAAATTCATTATAATATATCATTCATTTATTACATTATAAGGAGTTTCATCTTGAAGTAGTGATGTTCAGCTTTGAACTTATGTTATGAAAAACAAAAAAGTTAAAAAATATATAGTTATACTAATGAAAAAGCCAAAAATAAAAGTACTATTATAAATTAAAAAAATAAAACTACATAAATTTTATTCTGCTCTAATGATGGAAGGGTACTAGGTATGAATTTCCACATGTTAAATCCAAACCTGCTTTAAGGCTAGTTTACAGGTAGAGCTATTAAGTTTCCTTAAATTCTAAAAATAACTTATGCATTTTACTAATTATTTTTTTCTTGTTTTCTTTCCAAAGTTGTTAGAGTTGCTTAATTAATACTGTTATCTTGATTGTAAGATATATAATTTTTTTGAATACATGATTTATTGTTTCAAAAATTATATTATAAATTTAAATCATTTATTTCATTTTCTAAAGCTTCATTTTCAAAGACACGACTCCATTTTCTATTACTTAACAAATATATAAAATGTGATAGTAAAATTTGAGGAATTTTCTTTTTGAGAGGGTCAAACTATATTGTGAAGATTTTTATCTAGAAATTCTTGTACTCTAAAACCAAATAATTTTCTCCCTTAAGTAAGCCATTTCAAAAATATGAGAATATAAACAAGAATATTAACTTATCTTATTTTTATTTTCTTTACTGAAAGTTTTAGTTCAATCCCTTTTTTTATATGACATTAGTATAAAAACATGGTTAAATGCTACTATATAATTAATTTTTATTATATATATATATATATATATATATATATATATATATATATGAAGTATTTAGAAGGTCATCCTTTTTTATTTACTTGAATAAATGGCTCAATTATAATACCCAACACTTATTAATGTTTCCCAAACTCAATAACAAATTTCTCATATGAAATATTAGCTTCTAATATAAGAAGTTTATCTATAGATGATATTCAACATGTGATTTTACTTTTTAGATTCAGCTAAAATTAAACAAAAGGAGAAATCATGCATATTTGTATAAATGGTAACCATATGTTACTTAGAGGATTGTGAAATTCACTCATCAGAATGGTTTAAGTATTAAAATAAATTGAGGTCATTATTTTCTAGTATTTGAAACTAATTAGGAAATTATTCTAAAAATATATTTTAATGTGTATCATGTTTAAAAAGTTGGAAATATGATTTTTGAAAATTGTGAGTTTCTTATGAGATACCAAGCTTTAGTTTACATTGTTTCAAGTAGAATAGAATTTTAGTATTAGAAATTGAAAGCAATGTACCATTATCAGATTTTAACTGTGTTCTACTTATAGAATGATTACATAACATTAAACATTATTTAAATCAAAAAGGTTTAAAAGATATTTAGAATTTTACCAAATTTCACCATTTATTAATCTTTGATTTGAAAACAAACTATGATGTACACTCACTAGAAATAAGCAATCCCAATTTTAACATAATTTATCAATCCAAAAATAATGAGTCAATTAACATGAAAATATATATTATTTTAAAACCAAATCTCTAGATTTAAAATATGATGCTTTAATGAAAAATTATTACAAAACTTTAATGCAATGAAGTCTCTTAAAAAATTCAAAAATAGAATATCAAAACAAGTAATTTCTGCAAAAAAAACTACTAACTATTGTAGATAAAGCATAAAAATAAGTCATATTTTTTAAAAAAATGATCTAACAATATTTATTTTTGTTAAAAAAATCAAAACATTGTTAAGTTTGCTTGTTATAATAATGTTAAAATCCACTAAACATTATCTAAAGGTGGTAAAATATGTTAAAAATATGTTGAATTTTTTGAGATAAAAATCAACAATTTTGTATCATTTCCTGTTGTGCTATGACTTTATTCCACCCTTTTTATCTGATTCTTCCAGTATTACTTTGCTATGATCACTAGTTTTCAAGTTAAAATTTACAAATGTTCATTATACTTGATAATATGAAAAATAACTCAAACTTTTATAACTACAAAATAAGATTTTGTAACTCCTTCTTTCAATCAATATTTGAAGAAATTTTTAGTTTATTTGAGTAATGATTTTAAGAATAACAAAAAATTTGAAATTCACAAGGAATTATTTCCAGAGACTATAATTATTTACTTGTGTAATGCATGAGCTACTTATCAATGATGTAAAACATCAGAAAAGTAAGTTATAGTTATAAATCTACATATTATACTGTTTCTGGTATATATATCTTAAATAAATCTTTTAAACTTATCTTAGCCTACATACCACACAATAGAAAATCATTATATTAAAAAAGGAAAAAATTCTATGATAATATCATAAAGAATGATAACCATGGATTAATATTCAATAAAAATGTTTAATAAAATTTTAAGAGAACCTAAATCAGTATTCTTTCATAAAAATATATCCTTTTTGTCTTTGTAATTTATTCCAAACAAATTTTTTGAAAGTTGAATCTATATATCTAATGCCAAAACCACTATTAAGTTCCCTCTTAGACTTTTTAAGAAATTATATATATATATATATGTATATATATATATTATTTATCAAAAATTGAAATAAAGAATAAAAACATAATTTTATTTACCTTTAATTATTTAAATATAGAGTATTTTCAGAATTCATTGTGGTTACTTGTGAAGTTTAGAAGATTTGAAGTTGGATTTATGAGTTTTTAGAAGGGCAAATATTGTAAAATTCTTTCATAAATATTTATTTCATAGTTTCAAATGTTGAAATCTACAAACTAATGGGATTTAAAATTATATTGAGATTTAAAATCTCTTTTCTACTCAAGTAAAATAAAATAAAATGATGATATCAAAATTGAAATTAAGTTTAAACTTTTGATATGCTCTATCTTCAATTTTATTGATAGTGCATCAAAAATTTAATAATATTTTTTTCCTTCATCACTTTTTACATAAAAGATAGTTTTATCATTTTATGAATTAAAGATTGCTTATATAAATTTAACATCTATGTCAACTGTTTATGACTATTAATCTATATAATAAATTTTTTAGAAGAAAAAATAACATCAGTATATACTGACTTTGAAATTATTCAATTTAAAATAGTTTACAGGTAGATAATGAAGGGTGATTTCATTTTTGAATATGAATTATAGAAGTCTTATTTTGTCAATTTTAATTCTTTTTGAGCTCAAATGTATCCACTGCAACTTATGTAAGAATAAAAATTATTTTTATTGAAATTTACATGAGAAAGTATGCCTATTATTCAAAATCAAACTTGCTCTAATGGTGTTTTTCAATCATTATTTCCATTCATAACAATAAAAAACATTTCAATTTGCTGATGTTTTAGTTTTTGATATCCCCAAGTTTATATCTCAGGTGTACTATTCACAAAATTATTAAAAATATAATTTTTGAAATACATGATAAACTTGAAAGTGAGGGGGCATTAAATTTTTAAAAATGAATTCTAAATTCAGGATGGATAGTATTTTTTCTATTTTCACAAATGAACAATTTTTTGTTTCAATTAATCCAGAAAGAAAATTTTGTTGTAAGCATATTATATTATATTTATTATGATTTTAAATACTATATTTTCAAGATTTGTGTTTAATATTTCCTGTGAAAGTTAATGTTAATGTGAATTTAAAGTAAGCTTGAAGAAATTTAATCAATAGGCATATTGGATATTTAAAATAATATTTTGCTCCAATCTTGAATCATCCTGGGCTAAAAAATATCCCAAAAAAGGTTTTTGTGGGTCAATTTGGATTTAAGTAGGATTAAGTGAGGTTTAATAAAGGACAGATAAAAGGCTAAATTCATTACTAGTGACTTTTTTCTCAAAATAGTTATAAAATATGTATCATTCTGGAATCAAGCTTCAATAAAGTTGAATTGAAACAGAGATAATTTTTAGCAGCACAACACCATAATTACAAAGGTGTAAAATACCTCAAATATTACTCATAATATAGGAAGGCAAGGAATCTACAAAATTCACATTTCAAACGAGGATTTATATTTTGAATTTGAAATTGAGAAATGGAATATTATTTTCCAATTTAAATATGTATTAGTCATTTTACCAAAAGTTTTCGGTAATCAGATTGAATTTTGATGGTATTTTGTTGTAGATTAATCATTTTGATGAGCCATTCACTCAAAATTACTGGTTTTGTTTCTAATATTCCATGTGAAATTCATTACGAATCTTTTTGAAAGTGAATAGTTGACATATTGGATATGCAAAAGCTTATGTTAGATAAAAGTGAGATCAAAGGGAGTTCAACTGATGATCAAATTAGGATTTTACAAGATCAAACGGTGATCAATGTAGGTTCATCTTGAGCTCAATTTGTGACAAATCTCTGACTAAATGTAAGGCCAAACAATTTCCTACATGGTGATGATGTGTGCATAATTCAAGCATAGATTTGTGGCTCAACGGAGTTCAAGCAAGGGGTATTGCTAGCAATACCCCCCCATTTTTTCTGTGGTGATAGAATCCAGGACTCTTCTTCTTGATTGCCAACCAAGTATCATCATCACAACTATCTGGCCTCTCCAAGGTCAACAGATATTCCACCATAATAAAATAAAACCCAGACTGACCCAGGTCTCATCTTCAAACTCCAAAAAAACAACATCCAAGGGTACAACTCTGCCATCAAAATCACCAGTGTGAACATGAGTCAATTGACCAGCCCAACCAGGACACCAATCCTTATATTTTGGCACGTCCTTCTCTTCCCACTGAATCTTGTGAGAATCTAGTTCACTAACAAAAACACCCTTTTTCAATTTTGAGCTGTCCCAAACAACAACTCCATCTTCATCAACAAAAACATCCTGATCACCAGAATCAAGATCAGATCCAGCCAGTTTTACCTCTTGGGGGAGGTCAGAACAATCATCTAGTTTAGCCTCATGGGGGAGGAGAGAAAAATCCTCAGCACCCTTTGTGCTGGCCCTAACCACTGGGACATCTTCATCAAACTCTTCAGAATCAGCATCCTAATCTGTAGGTGGCCTCCTTGAAAATCCATCAGGCATTGTAAAAGTTTTTCCCGCTTTGTGTACCAGGTCAAAAGAAAAATGTTGAATAAATGCCACCCACCTAGTCATTGGAGCATTTGGAAGACTAGGTGTATTGATCATCTGAACTAAAGATTTCGCATCCACCTGCAGCTCAAAATGCTGCCCCCACAAAACCGTCTGTAGCTTCTTTAAAATTTTTGCTACACCACACAATTCCAACTTAGGCTGAGAATACATAAATTCCACCTCATTAAACACCACAGACTCATACCTTACTGGTCTGACCCTCCCAGTCTTATCTTCCTGAGACAAAACAGCACCAGCAGCAATATAGCTTGAGTCCACTGCCAGATAAATTTTTCCAGCATCAATGCCATAATCCAGCTTGTGAAGTATAATATCTTCACCAACCACCTTCTTCAACTTCTGAAAAGCCTCTTCACACTCTTCAGTCCATTCCCAGTCTGCATCTTTCCTGGTCAGCCTCCTTAAAGGTGAAGTCACCAAAGAAAAATCTTTAATAAAAATCCTGACATATACACACACACCCAAAAATCCCCTGACATCAGTGGTATTCTTAGGCCTTGGCCATGACTGAATTTTATTAACTTTTTTCTTTGCCATAATCCTTCCCTCTTTACATACCACATGACCCAGAACTTTCAAAGCAGGAACACAACAACAGAATTTTGACCCTGAAATGGTCAAACCAGCCTCTTCAATCCTAAACAACACTCTCTCTAGAGTTATTGCATATTTCCAAACAAACGTCCTTATGCCAGGATTCTCCGCTAGTACCTCATTATCATAATCAGTGGATGGTCCTTTAATTCCACCATCATCAATAAAAATACCAGCATGAGTAGGAACCTCATCCTGCAAAATCCAATCCACCTGTGCTTGATATACTGCCACTGAATTAGTTGCTCCTTGAGACAACCTAGTGAGCTGAAATCTTCCCAAAGGAGTCTCAAAAGTTGTGAGAGGCCTTGAATCCGTATGAAGTTCCCTCTCATCATAACCACCCATAATATCACCCAAACCATAACACACCCTTCCAGAAAAAGCTTCAACAAAATCCTCTGCACTTTGTGGCATACCAGCATCCTTGATAGTGACTCTATTCAAGGCTCTAAGATCATGAACCACCCGCAACTTTCCATTCTGCTTCTTTACACAGAAAACCGGACTTGAGTAACTGGAAGTCGATTGTTTGTATAACCCAGTCCTGACTCTTTCCCTAACAATCTCCACAAAATCCTCTCTGAAAGCAACTGGAATCGAAATAGGTTTGATTTGCCCAGGTTCATGACAAAACACCGGAATCAAGTAAGGTTCCCCATAAGAGTGCTTCAAAACACCCCTTTCCTCCTCAACAAATGCCGCCGCCTTTTACCTTAGCACAATAAAGTGCAACAACAACTTCTTTTCTTCTTCAGATAACCACCCATCAGGACCAAAATTAACAACTTTCAACCTTTCCACAGTCACCCTAGCCGTCTCTACAAATTCTGGAGGATTCTTCACCAAAGGAGTACAGTGCAGATCTCTTGACAAAGGAGGTCTCTTCAAAAGCAGATTCAAACCCACAGGCATAGGCTCATTGACAGGCCTAATTTTCTGTGCTACCTTCTTATACTTTGCCGCTCCACCTTCAACTTGAGGGATCTTCAGGAAATCTTCACCACCAGACCTGGAACAAAAACCAAGGATTTCCCCATTGCTCACATGTGTGGCCAAGGTGATGTTTTTGAAAGGTGTAGAAGAAACCCTAGCGGTGCACAATTGGGAGGACTAACTTTTAGACCCCAATCTCACCACTCCAAAACTTTTCCGCAATACCAAATCTTCATCTTCACTTCTGTCTTCCAAATCTTCGAATCTTGATTCATCTTCAGAATCAACATTTTCAAAATTGTGCAGTTTATCCTCATGCTGGAGGCCCAAAAATATATCTTGACAATCTTTTTCGACATAATTTTCTGCAGTTTAACCTCATTCTGGAGGCCCAAAAATTGATCTTGAAAATCTCCACAAAAATATTTTGAATCTTCTTTCTTCATTATCTTCAGATTTTTTTCATGATTTTCTTGAATTATCTTGAAATTTTTATCTTCTTTTCTTGAGTTTTCTTCTGACCTACAAAAATAACCAGGGGTTTCCCCAATTCTCACATGTGTGGCCAAGGTAATGTTTTTGAAAGGTGTAGAAGAAACCATAGCGGTGCACAATTGGGAGGACTTACTTTTAGACCCCAATCTCACCGCCCCAAAACTTTTCTGCATATCTTTTAATAAAGATATATAACCAATCTTCTTTCTTGAACTTGAATTAAAAATAATTAAGACTCTTGAGAGAGAAAAGAGACTTGATAAAAAATTTGATGAATACTTGCAGAGAAGAGAAAAATTAAATAGAGAAAGTTGAAAATCCACTTGGTATATCTCCAAGGGAGCTGACCTACTACAACCTGGGATTTCCTCATCTTGGGGAGAGGTTGTATCACTAGGGCGATCAGCCCTCATCACTCTAAAAAAGACAGACTCTCAATAGAGCCTGAGCCACACTCCAGAAAACCGGAGGCAGCACCAACATCTTTCCTTCTCCTGCAACAATCCATGCACTAGCACATTGAAGATAAACCAGGCCTGGTCTCCCAACCATCCTCTCCAGGGGATGATAGCCTCATGTGAAGTCTCCTTTCATCTTCACCAGTAAACTCCAAACTGATTCCCAATTCATATTGATAGCCAATTCTTGCCTGGAAATCCATCAAGAATGGCCTGCCAGAACAGCTTTAACTGTTCCCTTAGCAATATAGAAATTAACCTTCCCTGAGGCTCCGCCAACATCTAACTTCACAAAATCAGAAGTTCCGACCAATTCAGTGAGGTGGCCACCAATCCCTCTCAAATTCCCAACAATACCAGTTTTGATGGGGAGGCCCAAATGAGTTGCCTCATACAAAGAAATCAGGTTTATCTGAGAACCTGAATCCACCAATGCCCTTGCCTCCCTGCCATTCAGAGTGACATTGACATAACCCAGAGGTGCAGAAAAATGAGTTTCCAACCCCTCACCAAACTTTTCAGCAGAATCACAGATGTATTCCACCTCCCCAGAAGAAACCCTTCTCCTGGTCAACAACTTTTTCTGCCTATCAGCCAACCCTGGACTGATAGCATACAACTCCCCATAAGATAGGGACACCTGACCCTGATTCATCCTTTCCAGGACAGAGTACATAAAATTAACTTGACCAGAAACTACTGGCCTCTCAAAGTGAGCCCTTGGCTTCACCACCTTATTCCTAGAAGATTCTTGAGGACCAAGACCATCAACAGATTTACCATCAACAGGAACCAAACCAGATCCCTCACCTGAACCTCTAACTCCAGCAGGCTTTGGCAATGAAGCCAAAGGGACATCCTCCTCAGAGTCAGAATCAACATCCATTTGAATTGGCTTACCATTCATGTCCAATGCGCCAAAACTAGGGGGTCCCATGTCAGACATACCCCTCTGCATCTTGTACAACTCCTCTTTGCTGTACTTCTTCCTAGCTGCACTCAGCTTAGGATCCACCTTTAAAGCCTTAGGCTTTGGCTGTGCCTGAGAACTGCTCTTAGGCCTTCCAACCTTTCCTGCTTCCACATCATAAACACCAGCCAAGAATTCACCACTTGACTGTCCACCACAAGAATACAACTCCAAACCACCAAAGGAAGTGGAAAAAGAGACCTTATTGACCTCCTTCCCTTTTCCCTTGACATCCTCATTCTCCTTACCAGAAGACTTCCCTTGATCAGGAATCTCCTCAAACCTTGGCCTCCTTTGATTGAGACCTCCCCTTCTCCTGACCAAGTCAACAGGAGCCTGCCCCTCACTGGGCTTCACAAAAGAACCATCAGGGAACTTAAAAACCCTGCCATAAAACTCCACTTTTCCTTTAGACATATCCCTGTTCAATGCCCAACAATCATTGGACCTGTGCCCCCTCCTGCTGCAGTAAGAGCAGACCCAGGGATCACTCCTACCAGCACTCCTATCAAAATCTCTAGGCTGAGAAGGTGTCTTGTTGACTTTATCAGCCTCCTGCACAAAAATGTGGAGCTGTTTTGTCATGTAAGCTAACTACTTCACCATTGGGTCCCTCTCCTGTTTTGGAACCTTCACCAAATTCTTCTCCTCCTTCTTCTCCCTAACTTACTCTTCAGCCAAAGCCTCACTGACTTTGCTGACATACTTGGAACACCCCTCCTGATAGGTGTCCACAGCCAATAACTTCAAATGGGCCTCCACAGCCTCCTTCACCTTATCCAAGGCAGGCAACTTCTGGTCCCCATTAGAAAAAGTTTTCATCAATTCCTTTCTTGACAACTCCTTCAACACATCCATCCTGACATCTCTAGCCAGGGAAGACCAAAAAACATCCTTGGCAGCATTTTCATGTGCCAGCTCCTCTACTTCCACCAAATATTCCACCACAGGATCAAACTGTAGCAGAAACTTCCTGTAACTATTCAAGTTACCAACACCACCATAAGATTTCCATTCACAGAAAACCTTGTTCAGATCCACCATAGTGAACCTGACACCCCATCTATCCACCATCTCCCTACACAACAATTTCCAATCCCTCTTCTTGTAGCCAGACATGGCCACAATCTCCTTCTCCACTGACCTATCACCAATGAAGAAGATAATCTGCTTCACCATGTCCAGGTAGGAAGCACAATCCACACCAGCAGCAGTTTCATATTTCTCCAGAAACCACTTCACATCTTTCCCATTAAACTTGGTACCATCCCAAGTTTTAATCCTAACACATTCCCTAACCATCACAGCAGGAGGACCGTCCCCCCCACTGACAGTCACCACAGGAATAGCAGAACCAGAAGCCATTCTTCCAGTCAAACACCAAAAAGAGCCAACCAAAGAAAACAGAGATTCCAAAGAACTAGCAGGTTCTACCCCACGTTGGGCGCCAGAAATGTAGACAATCCTATAGTACTAGCTATAGGCCTTGACCAAGGGAGTTGGAGAAAAATCAGATAGAAAATCCCCTGTCCCTTTAAAAAAATAAGTGACATTTACCTGCTACAGTAAATTGGTTCCTGTTTACCAAAAGCCCCTTTTCCAATACACTTGACTGCTTGATGAGCCAAGAAAGTAGTCCCCAGACATACTACCAAACCAAAGAACTGAAATGTAGACCAATGTCCACACCAGAGACAGCAAAGATACTTGATGTAGGCTGCAAATCCACACCAGAGACAGCAATAGTATTTGCTATAGCCTGCAAGACTATAACAGAGAAAACAGTTGCCAAAGTTAAGTTAAATGAAGAACTCACTTGCAACAAACACAGCCAATTGTGGCCAGAAAACAGTGAAAACTGAGTGAGGAGCAATGATATCACCTCCGGATGGTTGTATGATGATTAAGGTTGCCCCAAACTGTCTTATTCACTATGCACACACAGACCACTATCTAAGAGCCCATGCACACCCACCAAATTGCATAAAAAACCCTCCAGAAGCGCTCCCCAACCTTCTAAAACAGAGACGGGCGGGCCGCCCGATGTCGGAGGTGCCGCCTGAAGCCAGAAAACCAATAAAAACACCCAATCTACTTAAGAAAATAACTACAACTACTAAAACCTTTAAAACACGGAATTTCACTATAACAACATTGAGACATGAAATATAGAGAAAAATTAGCTCTATCCAATGTTACTAAGCCCTTAACCCTAAGACTTAAGGTTAGCCCATAAAACACGAAAAACAAAATTAAACAGCTATCTTTTATAAATGAAAAATGAGGAAATGACCCCTTAAAACTTAGAATATGAAAAATGTCTTCAATACATAAAATATAGAGTAAAACTGGGGCTATCCAATGATAGTACCCACATACCCACAGACCCAATATCCACGGAATAAAACCAGAAAAATACCTAGTTCCTTAACAGATGTCAATTAAGACATGCACCAACAACGCCAAATCACACAACAAAGGCCCCTGCCAATGTTGGAAGACCACACTGTCACCAAGCCACATAACCTCAGTAAAATAATATAGTAAAAAAAAGAAAATAGAAAAGAAGGAATAGAGAGACAGAAAAAAACTATCTAATACCCAATTTGAGGCATGCTTCACATTGAAGAATGTGACCAAGACTTTTTGTAAAAATATCTGCTATTTTTTTACTAGTGTCTACCCATTCTAAATTTGTCTTACCTTTATACAACTGCTCATTCACATAAAAGAAATCTTGCTCTATATGTCTTGTACACTTATTGGAAGCCTTGTCATTAGAAATTTTCACTGTTTCCTGATTGTCACAAATGAGGTGCAGCGGTTTTGTAAATGAAATAAGTTCTTGAAGAATTTTCCTTACCAAAATTCCTAGATGTGTTGCTGAACTCAAGGCAATTAATTCTGCCTGGATTTTGGATGTTGCAATACAGGGAATTTGTTTGGAGCTCCAGAAAATCAGGGAGCTTTGGAGTAAGATTTCCATTCCTGCCATTGATATAGAAGCTTACCCACCCCAGTTTGAGTCCAAGTAAGCCTCAAGTTTTCCAGTGAGGTCACCACATAGTTAGAAATAGTTGCTTTTCTTTTGTGTTGTCTAGGTAGCCCAACAGATTATTGAGTGCCATCCAGTGAGATTTTTGTGGATTCTTGGCAATTCTTGAGAGTATTTTGAAGAAAATGGAAATATCAGGGCCGGTGCCTGTTGCAATACAGCTTAAGGAACCAACAATTGATAGGTAATCTTTAGGATTAATTGGTGATGAGTTTGTCAGAGCAGAAGTAAGGTTTATATTTTGTAGTAGGGGAGTTATTTTTGAAGAGTAGAGTTAGTTACAGTTAGCAAGTGTCTTTTATATCAATTGTGTTTGACTCAGAATGAAGCCATTTTCGGTTCTAATAGTGTTGATACCAACTATTGAGTCCAAACTTTTTTCCCATTTGTTTGTTTGTGTTTTCTTAAGGGAAGCTTTGAGTGCTTTTAGACTTGATAGTGAATCTATTATAACTAAACCATCATCCACATGAAGCCATATGAATGTCTTGGAGAATTTGTGACTCAGGAAGTAGATTCTGTGGTCATATTGAAAAACTGGATAACCATAACTTCTTAGAGTATATGACAGATGTTTCCACCAGAAATGGGCTGCTTGACAAGTTCCATACAAGGCTTTTTTTAATTTGAGTGCTTTTCCATAATTTAATTTAAAACCCTCTGTATCCTTTACCCAAATGTCCTCTTCCAAGGGACTATGGAGGTAGGCGGCAGTAACATTGAACAAGTGAATTTGTCAGTTTTTGATAGCTGAAATGGTTAGAATTAAGTGTTGTGACATGAATGTTACTGTCAGAGAAAATTTCTCAAAGAAATCTACACCTGGTATCTGTTTCAAACCTTTGGAAACATACCTGGATTTTCTCTTTTGAACAACATTTGATGGATCTCTTTTTTCAGTAAAAACTCAGTGGGAATCAAGTAGTCTATCTCCTTCAGGTGGTGTTCCTCTTTCCTGTACATCAATTTTAATTAAGTTGTTTATTTTGGAATGACACGCTTGTTTCCATTTAGCCGCATTAGTCATCTTCATTGCCTCTTTGAAGGTTTTGGGAACAGGTAGTGCAAAGAATAATGATTTTTGGTTTATTTTTGTGACAAGAGCTTCCTGTTTTTCAAACAGATGTTCTTCATTAAACTCTCCAAGCAAAAAAGTTGGCTGTGTGATCTCAGCCTGCTTCACAATATGGTTTATTGGCATTTTGTTGGGTGTTGGTGTGGTATGCAATGAGGTCTAGTCTGCCTAAGCTGATGCAATGAGCTTTTTATTTATCAGGTCCCAAAAAAGCTAACCTTTGAGGCTTTGTGGGTACCCCACAACAATGCATTGTATTGCTTGGTTATCAAGTTTTTTTTTGGTTCTCTTTTGATACATGAAAATAGACAAAATCACCAACATTTTGCAGTATTTTTAGCTGAGGTTCACAGTTGAACATTGCTTCATATGGTGTAGAATAGAAAAGTTCTATAATACTAGGCTATAGACACAATTTCAAGATGGGTTGGTTCTCCTTTCTAAATCTAATTCTAAAAAGAAGTGCCTGCCACTCTAATATTTAAAGACAGTGAAATCATGTATTTTAAGTCTGGCTATCTATATTTATATATATATATTTACAAAAATATATATATATCTATTTAAGTTTTTATTTAAAAGAAAATATCTATTTTTATTTATTTACTAACTTTTTCACTTTTCCCCACACCACACTATTTACAAGTGAGTACTTATATACATTTATATGATCAGTTCCCCTTTCCTATTTTTTCTTTCCATTTGGGTTTTCCTACACAAGTTCAGCGCTGATACAAGCATACCAAATGGTATCTAAGTATCTCATTAGTCTATATACAATTGTTGTGTAAATCTTGGTTCTAATAGGGCCTGAAACTCCACTCTCCTGTACATACCCTAATCTTCCTGAGATTCCTAGCTTAAATAATAGGTAGTGTACTGCCTTCATACCTATTGTATAACCCATGCTTTCCACATGAGTCCCTGATAATAATGGAACCATCTGTGCTAAGCAATTTACTTCCTTATTTTGGATCTTACCTGCTATCCTTTGTTTGAGTGCTACCTTCTTTCCTTGATGTGTTTTTCATCTCTTTGGTTGAACACTGCTTTTCCTAAAAAGCATTATCCTTATCTTAGGCATGATTTCATTGCTTTTCCTTAACTCCGTAGTATGTGTCTGGCATTAAACATAGTTTACACAAGTACATACAATACCCTTTAATCCTATAGTCCAGATACACATTTCCCTCTATTCTTTACTTTCTGCTGCTTGTGTATCCTTTCTTCCCCTAAAAAAAGTGTGCATGGAGAGTCTATCTTTACCTGCGCTTTGAATATTCCTTAATTGCGCTTCTGTAACCATCCTACCTGACAACCCCTTTGTTGCAACTTTGATAATTGAGCCTTTTTTCTGCAATACTGGGAACTTCTCCGTGTTACTACAAGATGTGCACCACAACAGTGTCATGGTTGCTCTTTTCACATTGGGTAGCCAATCAAGGATGAAGCCCAACCATCTATACTCAAATCCCCAGAAAAACTTAGGTAAGACACTTTAATTTAAGATAGTTTGTCCCATTTCTTCATTGCTTTGATTGAAGCATTCAATTATACCATTCTGTGCGTTAAAGTAAGGTAATGTTAGCTCATGAAAAATGCCCTTGTCATCAAAGAATAAGGCTAGATTTTTGTTTTTGAGCGACTGTCTACCAGTGGAATTCAGTAGAAATAGACACTTACTTTTGCGAATTCTACATGAGTTGCAAATAATTTTTCTGGGTGGTTGTTTATCAGTTAGTTCTTCTGCCACTTTGTTTGAGATGGGTTTTCTAAGCTGGCATAGAGAAGCATTACCAAATTTAAAGTGCCAGTTATATAGTTTGTCTTCATTCTTTGTATGGACAATTGTTGGTAAGGGAGTTTTGGGGAGTATTAGTGGTATGGGTGGTTTAGCAGTTATTGGTGGGATTTGGAGGTTTTTAAATAAAGGATTGTTGTTTACATGGATTGTGCTTTCATGATAGTGTGTGTTTTGTAAGGAGGGTAAGGTAGTTGGTAAGGGTGGTGGTAACAACCACTTTCTATTTACGCATTTGGCTTCTAGCTGTTTCTTTCCATTTTTCCAAGAAACACTACGCAATATAGGGGGTGGACTTGCTAGCAAGTCCTCAACCTGAACTCAGATGGAACTCAGATGGAACTCAGACTGAACTCATACTGAACCCATACTGAACTCTACTTGAACACCCACCTAAAACTGTTCTGCTGAGTGGTGTTCATCCCTGATTGAATGGTTCCTTTATCAATAGCTCAATGTGTGTTCAATCTATGGTGAGTTTGGGTCCAAGGTTGCGGACTTGCTAGCAAGTCCGCCCCCCATATTGTGTGGTGAAATAAAGGAGTCACCACAAGTATTCATTAGCATTTCTCCATTTAACAGTGCAGCTGGTGAGATTAAGGTACCTGTAGCAGATGAGAAATATTAAACAGGGATAATACTGATAATCTCCTCATGAACCCCAGTAAGTTTCATTGTACCTGATCCTGTAAGGAAGTTATTGTTACCATCATTTGCTACATTTAGAGGGATTGGATGCAGAAGAGTTTTAAAATTTACTAACATTTCTTTTTCACCTGTCAAGTGATGTCTAGCTCCTGAATCTTAAAGCACTTATTCCAAGTTGATTGATGATTGAGAGGGTAAGTAATCAACAAAACAGATGCAGAAGTGGGCTGATTGTCAATTACATCTACTATTTCTGTCATTTTGGCACTGAGTTTGTTGGGATTATGAGGTCCAGATAATGTTATGGTTTTGTATATACATCTAGGGTAAGTCGTGCGGTAGCTGTCCATTTTTCCTGTTTGGGGTTGTTGATCAGATGGCAGTTGTTGAAATCTAGGATTCATTGACACAAGAGCTAGTACTGAATAAAAGGCTCTGTATGACTAGTTATTAGAAGGTGGAGGTATGAAACAATTGCATTGATGGTTTCTGAATGCAGGTGGACAGTGGCAGTTAGCTTGGAGATGGTCAGGTGAGTTGCAACTCCAGCAGAGTGGAGTTTTTTCAGAGAGCACTTCCAGAGGTTTCTCAGGTTCTGGTGTAGTTGGTTGTTTGTTAATCATTAATGTACTTGCCATTTGTGCCATAATTAAATCTGTGTTATATTTTTCTGATAGCAGGGTCTTAACTGCTTTTTTTCTGACCCGTACAATTGAGAGAACCTGTTGAAGTTCAATGTAAGATGGATATTCACTAAAACTTCTAGACTAAGCTCGCTATCTTCAAGGGCTTTGTCATAGTAGGCATGATCACTTTTGATTGATTGTTGAAGCAAGATTCCTAGTATAGTGTCTTCATTAAATCCAGGGCCATTATTTTAAAAATTTTCTACACATTCTTTGAAGAAAGCAATCAGTAAATTGGGGTTGCAAAAATCTTTTAGACTGAGGTTTGCCATTTGGTCCCAGGAATTTAATTGAGAGGCTTTGGAAGGGATGTTAAAACAAGAGTCTAGTTTGTAGTAAATTTTTGAAACTGGTCTGATGTCTGCCATCTGTGTTCTAATTTTGGGTGATAGAAAATTTAAGACAATGGTGCATGCTATTTTTTCCTTGTGTATGCTAGTGCCCATCACAGTTCTCAGGAGATACTGGCTGTTGTCAATGTATTTGTCAAGGATGATTTTGAGATCTCTATACCATCCAATAAAGTTGTATCCATCATTCTTGAGGATTTTTTTCCATGATTTTAGGTCTTTTTTGACATTGGTGATAGTTTGGGCAAGGTGTCAGTGATCTTCCTTTTCCATTGGATTGGTAAGTTTGCCCATGGGTGGGAGAGGTGTTGCTTCTGGTCCAGTTGGAGGAGGATGGTTATTAGAGGTTCAAGGAAACAAGGTCAAAGTGGTATTGGCTGTTAAATGAGGAGGTGCATCTTTTAATAGTGGGGTTGGTGTCTTGTTTTCAGGAATTCTTGAATGGTGATTCAACATTTTGATGGGTTAAAAGTAAGGAATTTTTTTTTAATTTTTAATTTATTATTTATTTATTTTGTATTATTTTGTATCATCATTATTATTATTGTTAAAAATGAAAAGGATAATGCAGAAGAAAGTGAGAAGAAGAAAAAAATTAAAAAGAAAGAGAGAAAAAAAGGAAAGAAAAAAAATTTTTAGAGTGAGTGGTTGTGAATCTGCACCCACACTTCAGGATCTGTCCAAGATCTTGACTTAATCAACAGTCACAATGGACAAAGAAAGGAATAAACAAAACTGGAGAGGGAAGGAAAAAAAGAAGGAAAAAAGAGAAATAATAAAAAAGGAAAAAAGGGCTGATAAGGCCAAAATATATCTTTGAGAGGTAAAGAAAAAGAGAGTTAAAACAGATAAAGAATATTGGCGCTTTGAAGGCCCAAAACCTATTGGGACTAGGATCAGTTGTATATGATGGTTGATTATCTTAATTCTCAATGAGTCTCAACATAATGCTACGCAGGTACTATATACATCAAATAGGGCTGCTGTGGCACCTGTGAGTATAACCTAACACTTTTTACCTGTCAAAATACTTTTCCCTTTTTTGTGTTTTAGTCTCAATGTTTTCAGATCTACAGCCATATTGGAAACTCTTGGTGCAGCAAGCCAACAAAAGGGCAAGTTAGGCACAGCATTTTTGACTGACAGAGACTGACATATCTGACATTTATTACAGATCTGTCAGTGTTTGGAAACCAGTCTACTATTGATCCACACCACCATGCTGCTACCAGGTCTCCCCTACCCAGGTTTCCCTCCTCCCATCCACCTCATCCACTCATCTATCCTTTTAATCATATCAGCCTGTTCCTTGCCATCCTCACCCCTCTCTTCCACCACTACTGGCGCCTGGTTTTCTTTCATTGGTAAGATAATTCTTTTTTTTTCTTTTTTGTTTTATTTTTCCTATTTTCACTAATAATTTTTTTTGGTCTTCCCTACCCAGGTTTCCCTCCTCCCATCCAACTCATCCACTCATCTATCCTTTTGATTGTATCAGCCCCTTCCTTGCCATCCTCACCATCCTCACCCCTCTCTTCCACCCACTATTGGTGCCTAGTTTTCTTTCATTGGTAAGATAATATTTGTTTGGTTTTTTTTTTCTTTTTTGTTGTATTTTTCCTATTTTCACTGATATTTTTCTCATTTTTTTGTTGTCTCTGCCAGTGATAAAGCCAACCTCTCTGACTCTCAAACACAATATTGGATCATAAACTTTAGTACATTTATTCCTTAAAAATATCAACACTATCAATTTTTTCTTCTTCTGAATAGAGAGCTCTCTTCTCAGGGGGATAATTCCACACCATGAGACATTTCCTCAATCAACTTGTTTCTGTATATGTGTGGCCAAAACACTTTCTTCTTTGCCCTTTTCATCTTCATCCTTAATTGTTTGCATCACACATTGGCGAAATGTCTCAAGATCATGGTTTGAAGCCTCCCAGACAAATGAGAGCTTTTCTGCCTCAGAATGTATTTTTTATAAAGCAATAGTTTGATCTTCATCATTAGACAATTGTTTTCAGGTGATAGTTGGTTTATTCTTGTTATGTGTGTAGATTAGGGGGTATCAAAGTTAGAAATCTTACATTTCAAAATACCTCTTTTTTCCACCAAATCAACCATGGTTATTTTTTAAAATATGCCATATTGTGCCCCCAAAACACCTTTTTACTGAGAATTAATGTCAAGTTTGTGGATTTCTTTTTGTGTTGTGAAATGCCTTTTAAATAACTACAAATTTCTAATTTTGATAGCCCCTATTGTGAACTCTATGTAAATTGTAATAGGGCCTGAGAAGGAATTAACAGACCTGATAGGAGAGATAGGGTCCCATGTAATATGTGATACAGAATTGTTGATTTGTCCTGAAACTTCAGAAGGAGATGGAAATTTGTTTGGTCTTGATACTTCAGAAGGTGATACATTGAAGAAGTCATAGCTGAAGTATTCCTCATTATTGTTGATGTGGGTGATGTAGCTAGGAGGAGGGCTCACAAAGGGTAAAATCTGTATCTAGACATAAACAACAAAAAATAAGAAAAAGAACAAAAAAATGAAATAAAGGAAAAAATTAAATGAATGAAACAAACTAAATTTTATGATCCAGGATTTTGTTGGAGAGTCGGAGTGGTTGGTTTGATCTGTATCTAGACATAAAAAACAAATAAATAAGAAAAAGAATGGAAAAAATGAAATAAATGAAATGTACTAAAATTTATGATCCAGTATTAGGGGGTGTCAGTGCTGGCAAATACGCACTTAACTTAAGTGCAGATTTCAAACCAAATCAGCACTTAAATTTTGCAAAAAAGTCACTTATTTCAAAAATGGGTGTCAGTTCTGACCTCAAATCAGACCTTTTCTTGCTCACCTACTTCTCGCCACACATTCCACTTATTAGTTTGTGCTTCATAGATCGTTTTCTCACTATTTGTTTTCCAATTGAAACATTGTTATCTGACCAATGGTAAGTTTTTTTTACTTCTTTTTTTTCAGTATTTTTTCTTTTTCTCTTTTTCTTCTTGATCATTTAGGTATGTTTTTTGTTTTAATTTTGGTAAATTTTTCCACCTCTCATGCAAAGACTCACACCACTGCCACCACCTTCTTGCTCACTACCACTGCCACCACCACCTCCTCCTCCTCACTCACTACCACCAACACCTTCTCACTCACTACCACTACCACCACCTCCACCACCTTCTCACTCACTACCACTACCACCACCTCCACCTCCTCACTCACCACCACCACCACCACCACCACCACCACCTCCTCACTCACTACCACTGCCACCTCATTCACTACCACTACCATCACCTCCACCTCCTCACTCACTACCACCGCCACCTTCTCACTCACTACCACTACCACCACCACCTCCTTGCTCACTACCACCATGTAACCGGACGACCTACGCACAAGGTCGAGGATGTTCCTGCAAGCGAGATAAAAGGTTCAGATACTTCTTCGAAGCTCAGAGGAATAGTTTGAGGAAGTGGTTTGAAGATGACTCGAAGGAAGAACTACTGCTTTGAGTTATGTTCAAGAAGGATTCTAATATAATTGAACGATAATATTAAATTCTTAAGATCTCACGAAGGGTTGGAAAACTCAACAATCAAATATTTAGGATTTAGATATGATTATTGAGAAAATAAAGAAAGATACAATAATAATGATTTTCACTTTAGAGTTTTGTCACTATTAACTATAAATATGTTTTATAATTTAATTCTAAGGAATATCGAACCAAAAAACCAGTCCCTTTTATATCCTTTACTCCCCCTCGCATTGACCTCATACTCATCCACCATTCCGCACACCATAACCCATTTAAAATATATCCGTTACACCTGGACCCTCCTCACTATCATCCGTTAACCCCTTAATCCTTCACTAACCATTCCGTCCATACTCACTACCCTTTAATAACCCACAGACATTTCATAAACCTTTTAATGTACTATTATATTAACTATTGCGCTGTGCGTCGCTTATTGGGAAAAAGACTAAGACACACTATTGAGAGATTGACTAATTTAGATTTAGAGTTTTAGGCTAGTGCAATTGAATAGCGAGTACACAAAGGAAAGTTGCAGTTTCTATGGAGAGTTGCTTTTCTGCGCTTCGAGTATGGATTTGAACCCTTTAGTATTGATTTAATGAGCTACTTTTGCCTCGAGTGTCACGTGGCGCATGACAGATGCCCGGGTATAAGAACGCGAGCTCCGTTGAGCGTAAAACATATTTCCCACACTAATTTCCCTTCCTCCTTACTTAATTATTATTTTTATTACTTTAACTCATTATGACGGATTTCCCTACACAGACTCCCACGCCTCCACACCCTAAAGCGGATGGGGGTGTTGTCACACGGCAATTTTCGAAGACTTGCACGGCTTGCGAGTCGATGGAGTATTTCTGCGTGGAGAGTACGGCGACACGAGGGCCTTGCCAGAAGTGTGAGTTTTGCCGATGGAGAAGAGTGGCGTGTGACGCCTTAGAGAAGAATGCCGACATTGAGAGTCGGTTTACTAAGACGAAGTATTGGGTGATCCCTAAAACGAAGGAAGTAGTCGAGGACATTTGGGATGTGTCCATTGGGGACGATCAATCGGTGGGAGAGAATGAGGAAGAAGTCAAAGATGATGAAGAGGAAAGGGAGGTGGCAGAGAATGTCACTCCTAGATTATTTTTGGAGCCTGACCCAATCTTCGAAGTAAGCTCATTCTTTTATAGTTTATAAATTTAATTACTGATGATTCTGTTTTTTTTTAGAATTCAGACGTCATCATCGAGGCCCCTACGACAGAAACTTCAAATGTGGAAGCGACCCTTGTGGGACCCATTGCGATGGAAGTGGCAGTGGAGGATAGAATACCAACTGTTACCTCGAGGGAGGAAAACGAAGAAACCCTCGATCAAGTTTGGTCGAAGAAACCTTGTCAGATTTGACGAGCGAAATATATTGAAGAATTCAGCGGCGAGATTGATAACATTATCGATGCCGCTTCCTTTGACGTAGCCGAGGAGTTACTTGAGCTTGGGGAGTTGATTCCGGTAGGAGAGGGAGAGAATTTTGAGAAATGTAGAAAGGAGATAAGGGAAATTTTGGAGAAGATGAAGGGATTGGTTCGGGAGAAGATAAAAGAGAAAAGAAAAAAAGAATGTAAAAACAATTTGTATTTTAATTATTTTACTTTGTTATTTTATTTAGAATTTTATTTTATTTTATTTTATTTTTTATATGAGATTTTGAGAGAAAGAAGGAAAAGACAGAAAAAAGATTTTGAAAGAAGTAGTTTAAATGAGAGAAAGAAAAAAAGAATATTTGATTGAAGGAGTTTTAGTTTTAAAGTTCAAAAAGAAAAGAATTAAGTAAGAAGAAAGAAATAAGAAAGAAATAATTGATTGAGATAATTTAGGAAAAAATTGTTATTTAAGTTTGTTAATTGAAGATTTGAGGGATTTTAGTTATTTGAAAAAAGAAAAGAAAGAAAAGAAGAGACGAAATAAAATTTCTAAGAGGATTTTGAAGAAAGAAGTAATTTGTTTTGAAGAATTTAAAAAAGGTGATTTAGAAGTTAAAGAGAAGTTCAAAAAAGATGGTCGTGTAATGTTCGTGAAGAATTTTGATAGTTCGAGGAAAATAAAAATTTTAAAGAAAAAATGTATATAGAAAATTGAGAAACAATATTTTTTTTTTTATATATTTTATATGTTTTTTTTAACTTTATTTTAATTTGGTTTTTATTTTATTTTATTTTTATTTTATTTTATTTTATTTTATTTTAAAAGAAGATTGAAACATTTTGAAAAGAGAAAGAATAAAGAAGAAAACAAAAGAATTTTTTAGAAATAAAAATGTTTTAGATTTTAAAAGAAAGAAGGAAAAAAAAAACAGAGAAAAGAAAAGAGAGTTTTAAGGTTTTGGTTTTAAAGGGTATTTAAGATGAAAAGATTTTAGAAGTTCAGGGGCGTTAGAAACATTGATGGCTGGTTCCCAGGATGTTTTGTCTGAGTCATCAAGGAAGCCTTCCCATTCCACGAGGTATTGAAGTTTCCCCTTGCGCATTCTCGAATCAAGGATACGGCTTACTTTCCACTCTAGATTGTCTTCTACTTCGACCGGTTCCGGAGGAGGTTGGTTCTTGCCCAGGTATGTTTCTCGAGCCAGTTCCATGAGAGATACGTGAAAAACAGGGTGAATAGCCCGCCATTTAGGAGGTAGCTTGAGTCGAAATGCAGTTTTAGAGACTTCAGAGTCAATTTTGAATGGCCCCAAGCATTTTTCAGCCAGTTTCTTTGATGGTCGAGTCGTTCGAATGTTCCGTGCGTCGAGCCATACTTTGTCACCTGGTTTAAAGGGAGGAGCAGTTTGTCGATGTTTGTCAGCCTGTTCCTTGTACCTTAGAACCGCTAATTCTAGATTTGATTTAAGTTCCTCTTGGAGTCGTGATATGGTTCGAAGATAATGTTCCGCAGGATGATTAGTTCCTACATGGATTGAATTGAATTGAGGATGTCTTCCATAAACAGTTTCAAAAGCATATTGTTGTGTCAAAGAATGAGTCGAGTTATTATAAGCAAATTCGGCCAATGGTAGCCATGTGGTCCAATCGTCTTGTTGGTAACTGACATACATTTGAAGGTATTGTTTGAGGATTTGGTTGACCCTTTCTGTTTGCCCATCGGTTTCGGGATGATAGGCTGTGGAGAGGTTCCTCGTGATATTGAGTTGTTGACACAGTTGAGTCCAGAATGTGGATACAAACAATGAGCCTCTATCTGAAATAATATCATTAGGTAAGCCGTGTTTGGAAGATACATATTCTAGAAACAATTTTGACAGATCTTCTGCAGTAGCAGTAGTAGTGGTTTTAATGAAAATAGACATTTTTGAGAATCTATCTACTATTACTAATATAGCATCAAAATGATTAGAAAGAGGAAGTTGAGAGATAAAATCCATTGATAAAGATTCCCAAGGTTTAGAGGGAATAGGAAGTGGTTGAAGCAACCCATACTTCCGGTGACGGGGAGCCTTATTCCTATTACATTTGTAACAAGCTTTTATATAGGCCTTGATTTCCCTGGTCATACCTGGCCAGAAAAAATCCCTCGCTATTAACTGGTAGGTTTTATCAACACCAAAATGACCAGCTAATGGAGAATCATGTCGACTGTTGAAAATCCATAATTTTATCTCATTGTTGTCGGGTATGACTACTCTACCTTTGAAGACTAATAGACCTGATTCAATACTAAATCTTTTGGCCCCTTGCTTCAAGAGTATTTTGTCTTTTAACCCTAAACAATAATCGTCCTTTGACTGAGCTTCGAGGATGTTGGATAGTGGATTTTGAAACAATTGAATTGTCATTGAATTAAGTTGATGAGTTGTTAACATTGATTCGTTGAAGATTGATTTCACATTTGCTGGATTTTTGTCAGCAAATGTGTCCCCCCGCTGTGGGTAAACGTCGTCCCGACGTGACAAGATATCTGGGACAATGCAGTTCTTACCTGGGCAATAGGAAATAGAAAAGGGAAATTCAGACAGAAATTCAGCCCACCTGGCTTGACGCCTGGTTAACACTTTGGAAGACATAAAGTATTTCAAAGCATTATGGTCTGTTAAAATTTGAAAAGGACTATCTAGGCTGAGCAGAAAAGGGCGCCATTTTTTAAGACAGTGAATAATAGCTAAAAGCTCTTTGTCATGAATTTCATAATTTAACTCTGCTGAAATGAGTTTGTGTGACTCAAAAGCAACAGGATGAGACAGTTTTGTTTCTGGATTCAATTGAGAGATGACCCCTGCGATAGCATAATCGCTCACATCTGTCTCGACTATTGTCAAAACAGTAGGATCAAAGTGTCGAAGAATTGGAGCTGTGGTGAAAGCCGTCTTCAATGCTTTGAATTCCTTTCGCGCTGTAGAAGTAAAAACAAAAGGAATATCTTTTCTAAGAAGAGAAGTAAGATTGGAAATAGTTTTAGAGTAATCTTTAATAAATCTTCTATAGAAATTTGCAAAACCCAAAAATCCTTGGAGGGATTTAACGGATTTGGGCTCAGGCCATTCCAGGACCTTTTGAAATTTTTTGTTGTCCATGACTAAACCATCAGTGGATAATGTAAAACCCAAAAAATTAATAGATTTAAGATGGAATTCGCATTTATTATGCTTGGCGTAGAGTCCATGATCTCAAAGTCAGTTTAAAACCTGTCGAACATGATGAATATGTTCATCCAGTGTTTTTGAGAAAATTAAAAAATCATCTAAATAGACGACAACATCTTGAAAGATGTCATTGACAAAAGTTTGAAAAGTAGATGGTGCGTTACACAATCCAAAAGGCATAACTATATATTCAAAACTACCAAATCTAGTGCACATTGCAGTCAGTGGTTCATGACCTTCCGCAATGCAAATAAGATTGTAAGCGCCTCTTAGATCAATTTTAGAAAAGAAATTAGCACCATTAAAAAGGGTAAGAAGCAATGACATAGGAGGAACAGGATATGCATTATTCTTAGTGACTGTGTTGAGCTTTCTATAGTCAACACACAACCTAAGACTACCATCCTTCTTTTTTACAAAGAGGACAGGGGAGCCGGTTGGAGATTTACTGGCTTTGATGAAACCTTTGGCTACACTCTCTGCAATGTAGTCTCAAAGAACTTGAGATTTGTCCTTCGACAAAGAATAGACAGGACCTGCCAGAGGTACTGGACCTATTAACTCTATCTGATGGTCGTAGGGTCGATGAGGTGGTAACTTATTGGCCTTGCGGATTGAAAAAACATCGAGGAAATCATGATAGATTTTTGGTAGAGTTGATTTAATGGTTTCAACGTCAATTTGGTCCTCCTCATCATCTTCGAGAGAATCTGTTGAGGGAAGATCAGAATTGAGAGAGCATAATTCGATTACTTCAAGGCAATTTAAATCCTCTTCGAGTGAAGTCATCGAGCTAGAAGGGTTAGCCAATTGCTCATTTAAAGAAAGATCAGATGCTTGCAAGTCATCTGGCAGAGTTTTATCCTCTAGCAGGACATTGTCAGGCGGGTTGTTTTACTCCCTATTGACATGCATTGAAGAATTAGAAATATACTTAGTCCGTAGGGTTATCAATCCCCGTGTCCAGTCAATTTCAGGATTCCAATGCGTTAAAAAGTCATGGCCAAGAATGGTATTGTCCATCCTTGGGGCATCCAAGACTGTAAGTTCCCACTCGAAGGGGGGAAAGTTTGGAAAGTTGAAAACCCATAAAACTTTCTTACTGACCCAATATTTGGGTTCCTCTGATTCGACCAAATAAATTGGAGTTCGATCAATATCTGTAAATGTCAGCTGTAACTTCTTGGCAAAAGATAAACTGACAAAAGAAATTGAAGCTCTAGAGTCTATAAGACAACTGAAGGGGATATCCTCCTTAAAAAGAATGAATCTCAAGCGGTTTAAGGCAACTCCAGTCCTTAAGACATGGAGGTTCTGTGCACTGGGAGATATAAGATAGTTTGCTTTGCAAACAAGTAAACTATCTACTAGTTTTTTGGCTTCGAACTAGTACCTTCTCTTTCCTTCAACTTTACACAATCTTCCAGCTTGTGCTTACCCCCACAATACATACATAACCCATTATCTGTTTGCCTCTTCCTCTCAGCTTCCTTAAGTTCCCCTTTAGGATCCAGTACTTTACTGATATCGCCTGGGGTTGAGCTTTTCGGTCGATGTTTGTCCTTTCCCTTAATAGGTTTGGATTGAGTCGAGGAGGATTTAGTTGTTTGTGGGTGGGAAGAAGGTCCCGATTTGAAATTTAAGCCTTGAGATTTGTTGGCGTATCGACGATGTTGAAGTTGTCCTTGGTAAACGCCGTCAAGTTCGAGGGTTCAATCCATTAAATCTGTTAAAGTAGTCATCTTCTGACCATGAAGATTTAACTGATCCAGAATACTCGAAGGAAGTCCTTTTTTGAAATGATACTTAAGGGCAGCATCATTCCAACCTACTCGAGTTTTAAGCACTCTGAAGTTCGAGATATATTCAGAGGCTTTCCCATTATCACTCATGCGAAGGAAATCAAGTTCAATTTCTGCGTTGTCAGTTTCATTAGGGTCACCAAACAACGTGAAGAGTTGGTCTTCGAACTTTTACCAGTTATTAATAAGTAAGTGGGTTTCGGTTGAAGAGAGCATGAGAAGATAAGGTTTGAACCATCTTGCTGCTTTTCCGGCCAGGAATGAAGAAGCATAAACAACTTTTGATCGGTCGTTATTGAAGGTTCAAGGGTCATTATGGAACAGGAGCTTGCAGGTTTGCAAGAAGGGTCTCAATCTATCTGGATGTTCTCCATCGAATTTATCAGGAGATTTCATAGAAGGAGTTTTGAATTTAGATCCCTCTGAAGACGTTGAATTTGAAAGGTTCTTCATGAAAAGTCTCATGAATTCTTCCAGAGAATTGGATGGTCCAGGTTCTGAAGGTTGACCAGAAGGGTGATTAGCAGGGGCGGATGGTGCCTTGTGCATTGTATCCTCTCCTTCTTCATCATCACTAGAATCATCGCAGTCTTGTGGGATGTCTTCTACCGATTGGACTGAATGTTGCTGTTCCCTAAGGTCGAGTGGCTCCAAGGAGTGAGTATGGGAAACAGGCCTAGTGGCTGTTGGCCTGCCTCTGGCACGAGCTCTAGTAGTAGCGCCTGTAGGAGGAGTGCGTTGAACAGGTGCCATTTTAAGAATTTAGAGAAAACACCTGAAAAGGGACGTAGTAGTGCAAAGAATGAGAACTACGGAGAATTAAATTATACTGTCACCGGAAGACCTACGCACAAGGTCGAGGATGTTCCTGCAAGCGAGATAAAAGGTTCAGATACTTCTTCGAAGCACAGAGGAATAGTTCGAGGAAGTGGTTCGAAGATGACTCGAAGGAAGAACTACTGCTTTGAGTTATGTTCAAGAAGGATTCTAATATAATTGAACGATAATATTAAAATTCTTAAGATCTCACGAAGGGTTGGAAAACTCAACAATCAAAGATTTAGGATTTAGATATGATTATTGAGAAAATAAAGAATGATACAATAATAATGATTTTCACTTTAGAGTTTTATCACTATTAACTATAAATATGTTTTATAATTTAATTCTAAGGAATATCGAACCAAAAAACCAGTCCCTTTTATATCCTTTACTCCTCCTCGCATTGACCTCATACTCATCCACCATTCCACACACCATAACCCATTTAAAATATATCCGTTACACCTGGACCCTCCTCACTATCATCCGTTAACCCCTTAATCCTTCACTAACCATTCCGTCCATACTCACTACCCCTTAATAACCCACAGACATTTCATAAACCTTTTAATGTACTATTATATTAACTATTGCGCTGTGCGTCGCTTATTGGGAAAAAGACTAAGACACACTATTGAGAGATTGACTAATTTAGATTTAGAGTTTTGGGCTAGCGCGATTGAATAGCGAGTACACAATGGAAAGTCGCAGTTGCTATGGAGAGTTGCTTTTCTGCGCTTCGAGTATGGATTTGAACCCTTTAGTATTGATTTAATGAGCTACTTTTTCCTTGAGTGTCACGTGGCGCGTGACACACCACCACCACCACCTTGCTCACTACCACTACTACCACCACCACCACTCACACAGCCATCACCAGCTTGCTCACCCCCTCAACCACCTCACCCACCACCACAACCAGCTTTCTCACCACTACAACCACCTTTCTCACCACCAGATACACCATCAAGAAAATGAGAAATGATAATTTCACTATACAACTGTGGAAAAAAGTGCACTAGCCTAATTAACTATCAAAAAATAATAATAATGTCTTTATAGTTAAGAAAATGGCTGTACATGCTCTAAAATTGTAGCTAGGTGAGAGCAAATGAACTTCAGAAGCTTGAGATACTTCTAAAATCCTCTTTTTTGAAATTTGAAATATACTAAAATATTTGAGACATGAGCAAGCAAATTTGGTGACTTGCTCATTAGTGTTTTGTACATAAGGAGTAAGAAATTTCACTCCTTCCTTTTTTTGTGCAGTTAGTTTTGGGTGTTTGAGATGTTTGGTTGCTTATAAATCAATCATGAGTGAGGGGAAAGGGGTGTAATGAAGAGAGGGAGTGGAGTGAAAGATGGGAGTGAATTAATGAGCAGAGAGGAGTGAGAGGAAGAGGGGAATTGAAAGGGGAGGGGTGATAGGAGCTGCAAGTGGAGAATGTAACAAAAGGAATGGAGAGGTAGTGGGAGGTGAGAGAGAGGGAGAGTAGTGAGAATTGTGAAACCAGCACTTTTGGTTGAGAAAGTGCAGATTTGAGTGAAATAAGTGACTTATTTCATTTTGAAATCCACCAGTGCTGGGGCTAGTGTGTTTCGGAAATCTGCACTTAAATAAGTGCGGATTTGGTCAAATTTAAGTGCAGATTTGTAAGTGTGGATTTGCCAGAACTGACACCCCCTATTGTGTTTGAGAGTCAAAGAGGTTGGCTTTATCACTGGAAGAGACAACAAAAAAAAGAAAATAAATATTGGTTAAAATAGGAAAAATACAACAAAAAAGAAAAAAAAACCAAACAAATATTATCTTGCCAATGAAAGAAAACCAGGTGCCCATAGTGGGTGGAAGAGAAGGGTGAGGAAGGGGTTGATACAATCAAAAGGATAGATGAGTGGATGAGGTGGATGGGAGGAGGGAAGCCTGGGTAGGGAAGACCAGAAAAAATTATTAGTGAAAATAGGAAAAATATGACATAAAAGAAAAAAAAAATTATCTTACCAGTGAAAGAAAACCAGGTGCCAGTAGTGGTGGAAGAGAGGGATGAGGATGGCAAGGAACAGGTTGATATGATCAAAAGGATAGATGAGTGGATGAGGTGGATGGGAGGAGGGAAACCTGGATAGGGGAGACCTGGCAGCAGCATGGTGGTGTGGATCAATTGTAGACTGGTTGCCGAACACTGACAGATCTGTAATAAATGTCAGATATGTCAGTCTCTGTTAGTCAAAAATGCTGTGCCTAACTCACCCTTTTGTTGGCTTGCTGCACCAAGAGTTGCCAATATGGCTGTAACTGTAGTGTGTGCCAGTACTCAAACCCATGGGTAATTTTTGCCTGGCCTTTTCCACTCTCCGGTAGGAATGAGGAAAGGTCGAGTGGGTAACCGCACACTATATACATGACTTGCCGTGTAACCTAACTAAGCCTTACTTCAACCATAACAATCAGAAATCAATACGCGTGGTGCACATATAACGCCCCGACATTTAGTGGTTTTTCTGGTCCCTGTTGGACTTCAGTCCATTTTTCTTGTCTGAACCACGGAGTGACCCTGTTTGAGCCCCTCCCTTCCTTTTGTCTCATAAAGCAATTTACCAAGCTCTGTCAGAGTTATTACCAGAATCACACTCAAAATTGTTGCATGAAAGCAAAAAAAAAAAAAAAAACTAGTAGATGTCTAGTGCACTGGTTTCTTCTCCTTTGAGAGGAGTATGTGGAATTTACAAAATAAAACAAAGAAAAAAAATCTAAGCAGCTGATAAAGTTGAAAAAAACCCTAAAGGTGACGAGGCAACAAGTGCAAGAAGAAGTATTATAAAGCTGGAAGTTTGATGAGCAAAAGAAAACCCAAGGGAGAAAGAAGCTGCAAAGGATATTAGGCTAAAGCGTGAAAACAAACAAAAACATCTGGCAAGATATGATCTACATACCTGCTTTCAAAAAAAGAACACATGTTATCTTCATAGTTGAATATAAATTGGCTATCAAAAACAAAAAAACAAAAAACACACTCAATAAAGAATGGGGTCAAGTTTGAAAAAATTAATAGCTGGTTTTCGCGCATTGATACCCCCTATTTTGTGCGGAGAGATATTTGGAGGAGTTGTGGTATCTTCTACTTAATGCCTCTAGGTAGACATAGCGAAACCTAGATGGGGCTGCGGGCTACAGCTCGCTTGCGCCAAATGTTTAAACCTAACTGGGGTTTGCGACTCTCACCACGACTCCACATGTCATTTTCAGCCCTCACAAGCATCCGGAATTTCTTTGTCCTAGCTCTTTTTATTTCTATTTAATTTCATCTACTAAAATGTCTCATCGAAAGTGGGAACATCCTCGTAAGCACTTTTCTTTCTCTCTATTAAGTCCCCCAATAGTGAGTCAATTCACTGATCATCTTCAATCATCAGGCCACGGTTCCACCGGCTTTCTGCCAAGAAAAAGGGTATGCGCCTCTGTCTCCTTGAGAGGATATGCGCATCACTAAAAAAACTTGACTGGCAATTGCCTTCTTTTCTATCCTCTCATTGCACCAGGCTGCACGACACCGGGGTAAAGTGAAGTCATTTCCCAAAGATGACCGCACGAAACCCGTTCACCTAACCGCAATGCTAGGATACAAGGCTGGCATGACCCATATTGTAAGCTCTGATCCTTCCCTAATCTGGTCTGAAAATTCCTTTTAATGGGATTTTTTAGGTGCGTGAATTGGAGCGACCTGGATCTAAAATGCACAAACGTGAGGTTGTTGAAGCCGTCACTATCATTGAAACTCCTCCTATGGTTATCATTGGCGTTGTTGGATATGTGGAGACACCTAGAGGCTTACGAGCACTCACGACTGTCTGGGCCGAGCATCTTTCTGACGAAGTCAAACGACGATTCTACAAGGTAATTCACTTGATTCACGGCCTTAGTCTGTATTCTTATACTCACTTTTATATCTTGCAGAACTGGTATAGATCAAAAAAGAAGGCTTTTACTCGCTATGCCAAGAAACATGCCGAATCATCCAATGGCTCCATTGCTCGTGAATTGGAACGAATTCGCAAGTACTGTACAGTGGTGCGAGTATTGGCACATACTCAGATCAGCAAAACCGGCTTACAGCAAAAGAAGGCACACCTCATGGAAATTCAAGTTAACGGCGGCACTGTGGCTGAAAAAGTAGAATTCGCAAGATCGCATTTCGAAAAGACTTTTAGTGCTGCATCACTATTTGAGCAAAATGAAAATATTGATGTGATTGCTGTTACTAAAGGGAAAGGATTTGAGGGTGTGACACATCGATGGGGTACCAAAAAATTACCCAGAAAGACACACAAGGGTTTGCGCAAGGTGGCCTGTATTGGAGCTTGGCATCCTTCAAAAGTTATGTTCACTGTAGCTCGTGCTGGTCAAGATGGATATCACCATCGTACAGAGTAAGTGAAAATGGAATCTCAATCAGTGAATCGATGCTCATTGAGTCTCACTTTTGAAGGCTAAACAAAAAGGTCTTCCGAGTTGGAAAAGGTGGTGATGAAAGCAATGCGTCCACTGAATTCGACACCACCAAGAAAACCATTACCCCAATGGGTGGATTCGTTCGATACGGGACAGTGAAAAACGACTTCATCATGATCAAAGTTTGTGCTACAGTTGATTTTTGATAATTCTTCTGTAGTATCGATTCATATCTTTTATTCGGTCATCTAGGGTTCTTGTCCAGGTGTTAAAAAGCGTGTTGTTACCCTCCGGAAATCTCTCATGACGCATACTTCGCGTCGGGACTTGGAAAAGATCAACTTGAAGTTCATCGATACTTCGTCCAAATTTGGTCACGGTCGCTTCCAAACCCACGCTGAAAAAGCAGCATTTATGGGTCAACTCAAGTAAGTATATCGGAAACTCCTTTCATCTAATGAGCGTTTATTGATTTTTTCTTTTTTAGATTACGATCCTCTTAGTTTCATTCTGGGTGCGCTTGGAGAGGTTTCTTATGTCCGCGCAATCACGTGAAATAAGAATTAGCTCTTCAATCTGAAAAAGCAATGGACTTGTTAGATTACCTATGTCCAAAGAATTAGCGTGACTAGACTTTCTGAAACTGAGAAACTTTTATAAAAGCACCTACACCTTGAAGAGTTTGACCATGACATGCTTACATATCTTGAGTCTGTATTGCCAAAAGTGAATCTATTTCCATGATAATTCCTATATAGCGAGTTGCCATATTAAAATGAGAAGTTACTATTCCAACTTGTATTCCACTACAAATTAGATTTTGAAGAAATGTGAAAATAAAAAATAAGTAGGAGGGGCAAGAGTATTTAGAACTACTTGCCACAAGAAAGAATGTGCACTAGTGTTCACTGTTTTCTTGATATGAGGTTAAATAATTTTAGGGGTTTCCTTTTATTCACGACTAAGATATTTTATGCCAGATGAAAAGAGGACTTGGCAATAGACTAATAATAGGGGGTGTCAGTTCTGGCAAATCTGCACTTAACTTAAGTGCAGATTTCAAACCAAATCAGCACATAAATTTTGCAAAAAAGTCACTTATTTCAAAAATGGGTGTCAGTTATGACCTCAAATCAGCACTTTTTTCCCAATTTTTTTCACAACCACATGTTGACCACATCATTGCTTCCTTGCCCACCCCATCCCTGTCACATGTGACACTCAGGCCTCAATCCTCTCATCAATCCTCTGCGCACACCCCACACTGAGTTTGAAACATTTTATTGTGTAATTTTAACCAGGCATGTTTTTTTCCTTCTTTTTTTATACTTTCAACCTCCCCAAATCAGATGTCCACCTTCATCAAAGCCCAATTGCTTTTTTTTGATGGCAAATGAAGTAAAAAAGAAAACAAAAGGGAGAATTGACATCAATTCTAAGAAAATGAACAAGAGGTTCAAAAGCTATGAATCAAAATATAAAAAGGCTCATTTTGCTTCCACTTCCACTGGCTTTGGTATTGATGATTATGATTTGGAGAATGGAATTACTACTGTTTCCAAAAAGCTCAATGTCATGTATCTTCTCTATGAGGAAATGGATATTCTTTTTGGTTCCCACTTTAATAGTTATTTTTAATCTTATCAAAAATAGTTATATCATGAGATTCTGATAACACCATTTTTCCATACTGGACTATAAAAAAAAACACTTTTAGAATTTCAGATGGTAAAATAATACTGACACCTGTGCAAAAAACCTCATCACCAACATAATTTTATCACCTCACCACCAATTTTTCATATCTAAATAAAGCTGAGTCAACAAAATTCCATATCTGTTTGAAAAATTTGGAAATACCCTCCCCTGCATTTTATTGAAGCAAGGGGTGGGTATTACCAATTTTTTCTAAGTCATCAATTTTCCATTTCAGATTTAAAAATTTGGCATTACCCTCCACTGCATTTTATTGAAGTAAAAGGAGAAAATCACCAAAATGTAGATATATTCCATAAATTAATAAATAAATAAATAAGATAAGTCAAATTTACTAGTTTTAAAGTAATGACAATTCCTCAAGCCAAAATGTGGACCAAGTCTAGAAACTAAGTTTGGGACTTTCCACAGGTATAGGTGAGATGAACCCCATGAAACAATTTAATGTTATCATGATTACCTTTTATACAACACAAGGTTGTTGGCTCATTACTTTAGTTTAGTAAATTGAAATATCAGATTTATTTATTAAAAATTTAAGAAAGAATAAAAAATATTTGATGACTTTACAAATCCCAAACTTTTTTTATCTACTTGAAGGTTGGTAAATCTTTTAATTTTACCTTTTTTTTACCTTGTTGATTTGATGGACTAAATTTTGACTGATCTGATAAGAGAAGAAAAAATATGTGAAGGATAGACATATGAAAATGGTAAGAAAAAGAAAACACCTTGATGAAAGGGCAGAATAATAAGTAAAGAGAAAGGTAGTTTGAGGAATCTGGAAGGATAAATGCATTATGTAAATGGTATGTTATGCATTGTGAAATAAATAAAAGTGAAAATGGGAAAAAAAGGCTCTACTTTAAAGGTCAATATCTCAGCAACCACTGAACCAAATTCTAGTCGGTTTTCTGAAAATGAAAAATAGGCTTCAGAAGTATCTTCAGCTAACAGGACAGTAGATTCAAATAAACCTACCCCTAATACTGACTTTGATTTTCAAAACTTCACCAAAACTTGAAAACTGATGATGAAAACTCCAACAAGAGGGAGATTAAAGCCTAGATAATCAAAGGAATCTGGAAGGATAAATGCATGATGTAAACATTACAATTTCCATTATGAAATAAATAAAAATGAAATTTAAAAAAAAGGCTCACCTATAAAGGTCAATATCTCAGCAACCACTGAACCAAATTCTAGTCAGTTCTCTGGAAATGAAAGATAGGCTTCAGAAGTATCTTCAACTAACAGAACAGTAGATTCAAATAAACCTATCCCTAATACTGACTCTGATTTTTATAATTGCACCAAAACTTAAAAACTGATGATGAAAAGCCCCAAAAGAGAGAGATAAAAGCCTAGATAACAATCAGATAAGAGTTTCAGAATCTTTATTCTCTAATAATGCAATATAAAAATGTGAAATAAGATAAGTGAAATTTGGAAAAAAAGGCTCAACTTCAAAGGTCAAAATCTCAGCAACCACTGAACCTAATTCAAACCTGTTTGTGGGAGATGAGAGATAGGCTTCAGCAGAATCTTAAGTTAAAGTAAATGTGATATAAGTTAACATAACCGTAATTTTTTATATAAAAAATGAAAGAAAAAAATTCAAATTGGGAAAAAAGGCTCAACTTTAAAGGTCAATATCTCAGCAACTACTGAACAAAATTCAAATCTGTTTGTGGGAAATATAAGATAGCCTTCAGGAAAATTTTTAGCTAAAAGGGCATTAGATTCAAATAAACCTAACCCTATTTCCAAGTCTAATTTTCAAAATTTTACAAAAACTTGAATAGTGATAATAAAAATGACAACATGAGGAGTTGAATAAGATATGAGTACTGTAAGCCTAGATATCCCTAGGACTGAGTATTTATTATGCTTAAAATAAGATAAACTTAAGTAAATTAAGCTTATATATTAAAAATAAGGTTAAAATAATAATATATATTATTATATTATATATATATATAATTTGTCGGCCGGTCGTCTAGAAGAAGGAGAAAATGGAAGAAGGAATGAGAGGAGGAGAAGGAGGAAAAAGGTATGGGTAATAAAAAAAATAAAATTTAATAAAATTATTTAATTTATTGAGAGAAAAACAACGATAAGTGAGCGGGGAGGTGACAACAACTTGGTTTTATTAATATTAATATTATTTTAAGTAAGAGTTCTGCGCGGCAACCAAAATAATTACTATCAGACTTAATGCAACCTTTAATTTGTTATATAAAATTTTAATTAGATTTTTATTACTAATAAAAAAAGAATATAAACGTAATATAAAAATTGTATTTAAATTGTTGAGTGTATAATAAGTGATCCGGCTACAGGGGATTATCCAAGGCCCTTTTATAGGCAATGGGTCCTCTGAAGCGCTACTATATCAGTAAATACAATGATTAGAAAGAAATAAAACAAATATATCAAAAAGAGTAAATGAAACATAACAATATAGAGAAAAACATGAAACAATTAATTAAAAGCCCAATTAAGAATCCAATTTCCCCGCCATTAATCCCCAAATCAGTAAGTGACAATAGTAAATAACTAAACAAGAGTGGAAACATAGGAACTATGAGAAATATAATTCCCAACAGATGGTCCATCCTGATTAGAGAACATTTTAAGTGAAACAAAAAATAATTTGACGCAACAAAACAATCAATTAATCTCAATTTAGTTCAAATTAATTTATTTGTTTTTTCTAACACAATTAATGGTCAAAAGAAGCGTCCTTAATAATTGTTTAGTGTCATATGAGAGGTATTAGTTAATATATAAATTTAAGTAATTAATTTAAATATATTATAAATCAAATTTAAACTTGTAATTATAATATATGTTTTTTAATTAATCAAATATAAATTTATAATTATTAAATATATAAAAATGCGCCATTATTTTTAGAATATATTATATTATGCTCAATTTAATTGTATATAAAAATATATATAACCAATAAATTTAATGTAACATTTGTATATAATAAAATTCTTATATAATTTCATTATGTAATAAAATATTAAGTTATATTCATTAAATACAAGTTTTACCCACTCTTTAAGGTTTTATAATTTATATATCATTTACTGGACTCCTGGAATAGCCTGGCTGACACTCCCTCACTCTAAAAAAAACAATAAAAAAAATGCTAAGATTTTTTCTTTTTGTATTTTTTCAACAGAGCAGGCAGATTTGAAATTTCTTTGCCAGGTATCCATGCATCATGTTCAGATGATTTGTTCTTATATCTCAATAAATATTCAGTACCTCTTTCAGAAGTGATAATTCTATCATTGAGAATTTTATCAATTTCTGCTGTTTCTGTGACTTCCTGAGGGCACTTCTTAGGTCTTCCTCTTCTTTTTGGAAATAAGTCACTGTTGGAAGTATAAGGTTTAAGCAAAGAAATGGGAAAGACAGGATGTTTCCTATCATATGGAGAATACAATACAACTTCTACTGCATTATCACCAACCATTCTTTTAACAACAAATGGTCCTACAAAAGGATCTTTTAATTTGTGGTTACCTTGTAAATTGAAATGGACAGTAGAGATCAACACTTCATCACCCTTGTTAAATGTGTATTCTTTATGGGATTTATCCCATCTTTTCTTTTCATATTCAAATGCTTTATCAATACAACTCTGAGCATGTTTTCTGCATAGCTGTTGCATTTGCATAAAAGATTTTACACCAGGATGTAGTTCCAACTTAGGTAATTTATTATTGAGAATCTGAGCAGGAGTGTTTGGGACATAACCTAACCAAAGCTCAAAAGGCTTTTTCTCAGTGACAGAATGAACAGTGCTATTATATGCAAATTCAAGACCAGGCAAAAGAGTGACCCAATCATGAGTAAATCTGTCATTATCTTTATATTCTAAACCAAAGGCACAATACCTTCTAATCATATCTTCCAGAGTTTGAATCATTCTTTCAGCTAGACCTTCAGTCTGAGGATGGTGAGCTGTAGATAATTTTAACTCACAGCCACAAATATCCATCAAAGAGGTCCAAAACTCAGAAGTGAATTTTGGATCCCTATCAGAGATAATGGCTTTTGGAAAACCAATAATATTAAACATGTAAGACCACCATAAGAAAGCTAATTCTTTGGTGGATACATCTTTGTGGGTTGGAATAAATTTGCACATTTTTGTGAATCTATCAACTATCACCCAACAAGAGTTAAAGCTGTCTTTACCTGCAACAGGAAGACCAGTGACAAAATCCATATTAATGATTTGCCAGGGAGCACTAGGTGCTTCAATATGTTGTAATAACCCTGCTCTCTTGCCTGTTAACTTTTTAGATTTTTGGCAGGAATCACAAGATTCAACATATAATTTTGTGTCTTCAGACATATTAGCCCACCATGCAGTGTTTTTGATTCTAATCAATGTTTTTTCAAGATCAAAATGACCAGCTAATATGTCATCATGACAAAGTTTGAGGATAGTTTCTTTCATTGAAGGAGGAATAACAATTACATTGGTAAGCTTCCTTCGATAATAAATATAACCATCTTCAATAGAAAACTTTCCTTTATTTAAAGCATTTTGGTATTTTGCAGGAAGAGTTTTTATTAATGCTGGAATTGAAGCATTCTTAGGATCATTCAAAATAGTAACTAATTTATTTAAGTCAGAATCTTTATCATATGAATCCAGTATTAACTGTAATAACTCTTCTTCCATGTCAACTATAAATATACCATGTATATGAACAGTGTCATCCTCAGGTACATAAGCAGGATTGGAGTCATTATTTGGCAGAGGCAATCTGGAGAGCATATCAACATTAGAGTGAACATTTCCAGCTCTGTGGATAATAGTCATCCTTCCTCTGTATTCCTGAACAGCAAGTTGCCACCTGAACATATGTCTGTTAGGTGTTTTGAGGTTTAAGAGAGATTTCACAGCACTACAGTCAGTTACCAACTCAAATTTTTGGTCATCCAAGTAGTAATGAAGTTTCTCAAGAGCCCAAACAACTGCTAAGCACTCTAATTGAGTGGCACCATATTTCAATTCACTATTTCTTAAGGTTCTTGAAATATAACAAATTACAACCTCTGAGGATTTATCATTAATAATTTGCTTTTGGTGAAGGGCAGCACCCAGACCAATAAAGCTAGCATCTGTATAAAGTACAAATGGCTTGTTAAAATCTGGGAGAGCCAATATAGGGGCTGACATTAAGCAATTTTTCAATGTATTAAAAGCTTTTTGACAGTCATCATTCCAGAGAAAAGCAACATCTTTTCTGGTTAGTTTTGTAAGAGGCAAGGCTATGACCTGATAATTTTTAATATATTGTCTATAATAGCCACACATACCTAAAAAACTTTGTATTTCTCTTACAGAAGTTGGTGCTTTCACATTTTGAATGGCAGCAACTTTATTATGGTCTACACAAATTTGTAAGCCTGACACAACATGGCCAAGGACTTTCAAAGATTGAAAACCAAATTTACACTTTTTTAAAGATAAGGTCATATTGATTTCATCCATTTTTTGGAAAACTCTATTTAAATGAATCATATGTTCATCAAAAGTTTTAGAAAAAACAATAATATCATCAATATAAACCATGAGCCAACCTTCAATAATTTCTTGATGGAAAGTGTTATCCATGACTCTTTGGAAAACTGAAGGAGCATTTTTAGGGCCAAATGGCATCCTAACATACTTATATATTCCCATATGAGTAGCAATAAGCAAAAAATTTTGAGAATTTTTCTCAACTGGAACTTGATGATAACCTTTATTACCATCCAGACAACTAATAAATTTTGCACCTTGCAAGGTAGCATGTATTGAATTAATTCTGGGTAAAGGATAAATATCATCAACAGTATAAGTATTTAAAGCTCTGTAATCTCCACATAATCTAGCCTTATCTTTTTCATAAGAAATTAAGACTGGGGAGATGACACAATATTTGGGGGTGACATCCACTTTCTCAATGATATTCATTTTCAATAATGTTTCAATATTATCTTCAATATCTTTTCTTTTTGATGGAGAAGCAGGATATGGTTTTTTCTTAAGGGAAGGAGGAATATCACTCAAATTACAGGATAAGGTAATTTTCATCTCTTCCTGAACAATTCCCAAGACATGAGAACCATGAGCAAAAGCCATAGGGAAAGAGGTAATAGAGGCAACAACAGAATCCTTTTGTTCATTAGTCAAATGATCACCAAAAGAAGCGGTATTTATTTCATGTAATAAATCATCCATTTCAGTTGTTGTTCTACCTTTACATTGGGTCAGTGAGTTACAAGATTTTAACAAATGCCCAGAAGTTTTAGGAGAAGAAATTTTGAATTTTCTTTTCCCATTCATTCCTAAGGTAAAGCAATTATTTGCTGGGTCCAGTTTCACACCAAACATGGTTAAAATATCATTTCCCATAATAAACCAATTGCTCAAATTATCATTTTTCATGACAACAAACTCACAAATAGCTCTGACAAAACCACCATTATATTTGAAGAATACAGAGGTTTTGTATTTGCCAATAGGGAATAAGGTAGAACCATACCCTCTCCATTTTTCAGAAGTTATAGGCAGTAATTTACTCAAATATTCCTTATCCACTGAAGCTAAAGCTTTTTCAGATACTACACTTCCTCCAGCACCAGAATCAAGAACTACATCAACATTTTTACCATTAATGATAACAGGTGCCTTTAAAGGGGATATAGGAATAGAATTGTTAGTAATATCCTTAATTATCTCAGCATTTTCTACTGAAGATAAATTCAATACACAATCTTCAGATATATTATTTAAATAATGGACATCATGTTCCAACATTAAAACATTTTTAACAGATTCATTTTCATAGGAGATATTACTTTCACAGTCACTGGAAGAATTATTGACATCAAGTTCAACTTCATCAGTGTCTTCATTTTGTTCAACAAGATGAATTTTCTTGTCACAAACATGACCCTTTTGCCACGGTTTGTTACATTTATAACAAGTACTTGTTGCATATTTTCTAGGTGCAACTGGGGCAGAGGGTTTACCAGATTTTTCTGGGAGCTTTATAGAAGGTTTATTCAGATCATTATAAGATTTACTAAGGTAATCCTTTGGTTCATATCTTTGGTTGAGTAGTACTTCATTACAGATATTAATGAAAGAAGAATTTTCCCTTACATGCTCAGTTCTAGCAACAATCAAATCCCTAAGAGAATTTGGTAATTTATACAAGATTTTATCTCTCCAAATATCATAATCCATCTTTGGATCAATTGCTCTAAGGATTTTAGTTATTTTCATCAGAAAAACAATGGGCTTTTCAACAGAGGAGGATACATATCTAGTATTCTCATACAGTCTTTGCTGAGCTAACCTGAATTTTGAACCACCAAACTGATTCTCAATCAAGGATTTCCAATCATTCCATGTATAATGATTGTTATCTAAGAGGACAGATTCATACCACATCAAGGCTACATTGGAAAATAAAGAAATTAGCTTAGAAACAATTTCCTCATCAGGTAGTTTATAAGATCTCTTTAAATTATCAATTCTTTGGATAAAGTGTTGCCAATCAGAGGAAGAATCACCATCAAAGGTAGGATATTGGTCTAACTTAGGCCAATTTTTCTGACTACTGGGATGGTCCACTTTTTGATTTGAATTATTCATTAGTAATAATTCCTGAAGTTTAGCCAGGTGTTCAGAAATTTCATTATTTACAGAAACAGCTGGTGCATGACCATCACAAGATTTTTTGCTAGTGGCAAAAGATTTTACAGACTCATTGTCAGTTTGTTTCATGGTTGAAATATGAGGAAGAAAGGATGAACTTTGTTCAGGTTTTTTCCCTTTATTTTTATGCAGCTTACTGGCAGAAATCTCATTTAATTCATTATTGATGGTTAATGTTGAGAACTTTTCCTGTAGGTCAGACACATAGTTTCTTATTCTTGGAATTTCAGACATCTGGTCATTCACTTTTGCAAGAGATAGAACATTTCTGTCCTCAGAAACTGAGTGTTTGGTACTTAGTGCATGGAAGTCATTTTTTAGTTTCTTCAACTCATTTTGTAGAGATTTTATTTCATTTTTGAATGAATAATTTTCCTCAATAAGGGGTTTCCATTCACTAAATGTTTTATGCAGACTGATATTTCTATCTGAGATAGCTCTATGGTCACTTCTTATTTGTTTTTGTTGACTAAGAACAATATTCAAGGTTTCTTTGATTTTTAAATAAGCTGTATCTTGTACAGAAGAACTCACTCTACATTGCAAGTGTAAATTATTTAATCTATCATTTTCATGGATTAACACATCTCTCACATGTTTGTCTTTCACAATATTAAAATCAAGGGTATCTTTCAAAATTTCCTCAGAAGTTTTTTCAATCAAGTTATAGATTTCAGGGGGAACAGAATCATTTTTAATTGCAAGAGAAGGATTAATTAAAGATGTAGAAGTTAAATGTAAAGGTTCATCAAATGACAATTTGCTAATTACATCAATAGGGCTACTAGTTACAGGAAGCTGTCTTTTAACAGGTTTAACTGTTCTTTCACCATGTTCAATAATATTACCTGCAGAAGAAGATTTATTAGAAAACATACCCAAGTGACTATCAACCAAATTACTTACCATGGCAGAGGAGGAAACTTCCCCTGGGACTGGGTTTGGGATTGTGCTTGGGCCTTCTTTCTCCTGCTTTGTTGGTAGGGATGAGGAGGTGGATGGAAATTGGGTGTTCTGGATGGGCCAGGCTGATGATGAGGAGGGTGTTGCACATTCTGTTGGTAGTGACTCATTAGATAATCCCATTTCCATTGCTCTACTTCCATAGTATTTGGATTTTGGATGGTTGAGCTGGGTGGCTGTGAAGGTTGAGCCTGAAATTGAAGCTGATTGGGAGGCAATTGAGGAGGGGCCTGGGCCTGAATCTGGTTCCTGAGTTCTTGGACCTGATCCCACAATGTGTCTACCTTTGCTTTGTACGTCATATTTTCTGTCTTCAACTCTTTTATATGACTGGATAGGTTGCTGATTTGTTGTGGCAGAGGAAGCTTTTTTATTTTGAAGCCTTTTGGAAGACCTTCATGAGGCACTAGAGGCTTTACTTCCTTCTGTGGTACTGGGGGAAGGGGGTTTGGTTTGTTTGCATTTCCTGTCATTTCCACATCCTGCAGTATGTGAATTCTTTGTGTTAACATAAGAATTTTTATGACCAACTTTAGAAGAACTTACAGTGTCAGCATCATAGTCAATTTCTATTTCATCCACTTGCATGTTATCCATTTTTTCTGTCAAATTGTTGGACATACTAGTGGGAAGATGAATATTTTACTTTGTACTTTATAAAAAAAAATAATCAAAGTTAGTCAATAATTGCTCCAAATAATATAAAAAAAATTTTTTAATTAATTAAATTATAGAAAAAATAACTTTCAATATAAAGTAATAATTAAAAAATTAATTTTAAAAAAAAAATGGATTGCAAGTTTAAATTGGGAATAACAAGTTAGTTAATTCAACCAATTAATTACCAATATTAAATATGGCAATATATTGGGACTAAGCACAATGTACTTTTAAGTCAACCAAAATTAACAATAATTAATTAATAAAAAAAATTAAATTAATAATTCAATTTGTATTAATAATAATGTTAATTCTTCTAGGACTAAGAGGATTTAACACTCTATAATGGTCAACTAGGAAAAAAAAAAAAAATTTTTAAAAATTGAACACTTACACTCAGTGAATCAGCAATTAAGCCACAATCACTGTTATTGCAATAAAAATATAGTATTATGAGTGAGAGGCGCAAAGGTGAACTTACTATAGTGATCGAAAAATCACTCCAAAATAATATAAAAATTAATGTTATATAAACCTAATATGTCGAACCCAAGTTCGAAACACAGTCGCGGCAAAAGTTTCGTTTTGCTAGGTGGTCCGTGCGTTTTGTCGTTCGTCGCCAGGCTTCGATCGTCGTCGTTTGGAAAGGCCCTCAGTTGTCGGCCGGTCGTCTAGAAGAAGGAGAAAATGGAAGAAGGAATGAGAGGAGGAGAAGGAGGAAAAAGGTATGGGTAATAAAAAAAATAAAATTTAATAAAATTATTTAATTTATTGAGAGAAAAACAACGATAAGTGAGCGGGGAGGTGACAACAACTTGGTTTTATTAATATTAATATTATTTTAAGTAAGAGTTCTGCGCGGCAACCAAAATAATTACTATCAGACTTAATGCAACCTTTAATTTGTTATATAAAATTTTAATTAGATTTTTATTACTAATAAAAAAAGAATATAAACGTAATATAAAAATTGTATTTAAATTGTTGAGTGTATAATAAGTGATCCGGCTACAGGGGATTATCCAAGGCCCTTTTATAGGCAATGGGTCCTCTGAAGCGCTACTATATCAGTAAATACAATGATTAGAAAGAAATAAAACAAATATATCAAAAAGAGTAAATGAAACATAACAATATAGAGAAAAACATGAAACAATTAATTAAAAGCCCAATTAAGAATCCAATTTCCCCGCCATTAATCCCCAAATCAGTAAGTGACAATAGTAAATAACTAAACAAGAGTGGAAACATAGGAACTATGAGAAATATAATTCCCAACAGATGGTCCATCCTGATTAGAGAACATTTTAAGTGAAACAAAAAATAATTTGACGCAACAAAACAATCAATTAATCTCAATTTAGTTCAAATTAATTTATTTGTTTTTTCTAACACAATTAATGGTCAAAAGAAGCGTCCTTAATAATTGTTTAGTGTCATATGAGAGGTATTAGTTAATATATAAATTTAAGTAATTAATTTAAATATATTATAAATCAAATTTACACTTGTAATTATAATATATGTTTTTTAATTAATCAAATATAAATTTATAATTATTAAATATATAAAAATGCGCCATTATTTTTAGAATATATTATATTATGCTCAATTTAATTGTATATAAAAATATATATAACCAATAAATTTAATGTAACATTTGTATATAATAAAATTCTTATATAATTTCATTATGTAATAAAATATTAAGTTATATTCATTAAATACAAGTTTTACCCACTCTTTAAGGCTTTATAATTTATATATCATTTACTGGACTCCTGGAATAGCCTGGCTGACATAATTATTATTCTATTATATAAATTATAGTAGTTTAAATAGTTTATCCATAGCCTACTAATACATATTAAGGTGTTAATGGAGTCATAATATACTTATCCTGAGTGATATTAAGTAATTATTGACATACATAAGCTTATATGTATACATAAATCTCATATTCAGTGAAATATGCAGTATATTATGTATATTTAGGTATATAAGTGGGTTTTAGCCTCTTAATAGCCTATAACCTTTGTTTTTCTGCTTATTTTAGGTCATATGGACGAAATCAGTGGACTAACAACGCCTACAGAAGCATAGACATCTATATCAGGCGCATACACTCAGTTTTGACAACTTAATTTACTTCCTTGGATGGTTATTCACGGATTTATGGGTTGGAAGGTCATTTCTGGGTTAATGTGGATGCTTGGGGATGTTATTGGGGGCTTGGAAATTTTATTTGTTTCATTTATATGCTTTGGGTTTCATTAAATCTCTTTTTGATTGTTTATTTTACCTGTTTCTTTATGGTATCCACTTTTATCTGGAATTTCTATTTGTGGTATAGATCTGTGTTATCATTAATTGTGATGGAGGGTCCTTACTGGAGGTCTGGGTGTTGAATCTGCTTGAAGTGGACGCCATGGGGAGGTGATGGGCCCTCACAGTGCTGTAATTTCTGGGGATAGCAGTGACATCATCTGGATTGAAGGTCTGTGCACTCCAGTGGATTTGGGTATAAGTATGGACGGATTTTGACGGTTATTTATCATCATTCAATTACTACAATTCAAACAAACACTACAATACAATTCTTAGCATTCAGAAATATATTATAAAGCCATTATAAATTGATATTATCTTTATATAAGCTATAACTATATTTTATTCATCTATTTTCCACCACTAGCATGCATTTAAATCCAAGTATTGTGAGTTTTATTTGAGTATAACTATTTTATTAGTCTTCCCCTGAGGTTTAATCACTAAATCATTTATCAATAAGTAGTAGGACCATAAATAAACACTATTATATCATACTTATATACTAGACTATACTGACAAGTACTACATATATTTAAGTATGAAATTTTCATAGAAAGAATGATATATTATATAGACATGAAAAAAGGAGATGAAAATAACCTTGATTGAAAGGTAGGGAAAATAGAGTGAGAAAGAGTGAAGTTGTAATTTGGGGGAAATTGAATATGGAGCAATTTAAATGCTTAAAGAATGTGCAATTTATGTGTTTCAATGACATGGAACCAAAGAAAAAGTGAAATAGGAGAAAGGGTGAATAATGACCAAGCCAAGGAGGGATGAAGAGTAGGATGATGGAGCTATAAAAAGAAAGAAAAGAGGGAGAGAAGGAAAAAGGTTAATTTTACTTTAAAATCAAAAAATAAACACTTACTAAAAATTTAGATACAAAAAACAAAAAAAAAATTAATTAGCAAATATATAAGTAAAAATGAAAAAATGACTTACCTGGAGAGGTGAGTTGAGAAAAAAATTGACCGCAAATTATTTGAGGGATGAAAGAGGAGAGGAGGAAACAGATATAAGTGATGAAAGAAAAAAAAGGAATGACTGAAGAATTATGCAATTGCAGAATGTATGCAATTTCATGTTGAGATGATGAAGGAAAACAAAGAGACTTGAAAAAAGAGACTATAGCAGAAAATTTAAAATCAAAGTCAATATGCAAATAAGAGTAACCATTCTAAAGAAACATTCCTGAGAAGTCCTGAAAAACTGTCTAAAACTGGGTACAGATAGGTTAAGAAGTTTTATGATGGTGTAATTGAGGTATGAAGTACTTGAGGCTTTCCTGGAAGAAGGTAATGTTTCCTGGCCATTTTTTATAAAAAAGAAAATACTCTTCAAGATAAGAATCAAAATTGCAATAAGATTCCAAGAGGAGATAAAGAGCTATGAAGTAATTGCTTGATGTAGTTTATCATGATTTGAGAGTGAGGAAGGCATGACTCTTATATGGTATAAAAATGTAAATGATGTATAATGTTTTGAGTTATGAATTGTTATGCTGTGGAGTGCTTTCACAGGGGGGAAAAAATGAGGACTTTCAATCAAGTCATTTTTCAGGTCTTCTGGAGTAATCTTTGGAGTAATCTTGTAGGGGTGGGTATGAGTGAAAAAATTTCAAGTAAATATTTTGAAAATTGTTTCCTTCTTCCTCCCTCTTTTTGTTCCTTGAAATCATGACCTCAATAAGGAAGAAAATAAATTAATTCTTTTTTCAATGTTGATGAATCTTGCATATCTTAAAAGAGACATACTATAGTTATATAAATATCCATATAAAATAATCAAAATATATTCATACTGAACTTATTTCATGGACAAACAATAAATATTTAATATAGATGTAAAGGACATATTAAACTTTGATGCACATTTCATTTTCAGTATTTATTGATCATCTTTATTAAAAATGAATTTATGATAAAAATTTATTTAATTTTATATAAAATATTGATTATCTACTTATTTTGCGCGTGAGGAGCTGTAAAAGAATATTATAGTTCTTCTCATGAATTTTTAATTTATAAATATATATTTAATTATCTGGTGCAACGATTCAACTGCTATGTCTTCTATTACAGAGGTAGGAAAAAAAGAAAGATGTTATATCCCCAAAAAATATTTTTTACAAAAAAATAACTACAGCTTTTTATTCATGATTTTATATCTATCATACATCAAATTTTGTAAAAAAAAATATTTCACTACGCAATATAGGGGGTGGACTTGCTAGCAAGTCCTCAACCTGAACTCAGATGGAACTCAGATGGAACTCAGACTGAACTCAGACTGAACCCATACTGAACTCTACTTGAACACCCACCTAAAACTGTTCTGCTGAGTGGTGTTCATCCCTGATTGTATGGTTCCTTTATCAATAGCTCAATGTGTGTTCAATCTATGGTGAGTTTGGGTCCAAGGTTGCGGACTTGCTAGCAAGTCCGCCCCCCATATTGTGTGGTGTTTGTGACCTGAAATGACATTTTTTTAGAAAAAAAATCCTATTAGTTCTTAATTTTTGAAAAATGAGAAAAATAAACATACTTATCCCCTTGATGATTCAGAAAAGTTTTTTTTTTGCAAATTATTCTGAAAAATAAAAGTGGAAAAAACTACAATATCATACCACATTAAATTCTTTAAATTTAATGGAATATTTTAAAAAGATTTTTATAAAGTAATAGACTCATTAGCACTTTTACACTTTCAATTTTTCTTTGTTTTCTATGAAGTTTGGTTTTTCTGTTTTTCTCATCTTGCATTTTTAATTCTTTAATAAACTTCAGAATGTGACATGCTTTTGATACCAATATCTTGTTTAAAGTTAGTGTACCAAGTGATTTTGAGGATTTAATTGTAAAAAATTGATTTATTTAAATTTTTTTCCCAAGGTTTGAAGTGCTAGATATGGTGTTCACGAATTTTTCACCACATTTATTTTATATTATTTTTTCTTTTTTCTCCTTTTCAAATTATTTTTACCTAACTCAGAAATTTTTGCTTATCAGAATTCACAAGTTCTACTATTACTTCTGCATAAATCATAAATTAAGGCATCTTGATGTAGTTGATGCATCACATTTTTTTTGTTCCAATAAAATATTTACATTAGTTAAGTTTTTTTAACAATTTTGTGGTGATAATTCATCACCTCTATTTATTTATTTTTTTTGGTGGATGAAAAAAATGGAAGATGAGGTGAAGAATTATATAAGGTAAATTCAAAAATGTTTTTCAAACATTCAGTCAGCTTAGAAAAATTTTTATTAAATGATAGTCTTGCCAAAATACATATACCGGGAAAATACTTTATCTTTAAGGCCAAATTTTTTTTAAAAAAAATGAATCATTGTATTGGGTAGTCTTAAATTAAATTTTCTATATAATGTCTTTACTATTTAAATTAAATATGCGGAGGAAGAAATCACTTTTAAAATTCCTGTAACAGCTCCTCTGTATCCTCCTTTTTTCCCTTTTTAATCCCCTCTTTTGCCCCTGCAGGTGCCCCCCTGCTGGCGCTTGAGTTACTCAACGGGGTGTTAAATCTCTTCTACTTACACAAATTTTTTTACCTCTTGAACCCCCTCCTTCTCTATCAATTTTACTTTTTTTTCCCTACAAGCCCTCCTTTTAAATTAATTTATAACAATACTCATTGTCTTTTTCATCCTCTGAAATTATTCATTTTCTATACTAGCCCCTTGCCCCACCCAATATTTTTCCCTTCACTCTACTGTCTTACACAGTCCCTTACATCCCCCCAGTTTCATTAAAAAAAGGTCTTTAGAAACATTAAATTATATGTGATTCAGTTTTCTAATGCACTGAGTTAAAGAGAAGAAAAAAGTGCAATGAAAATACTGAGGGCACGTGCAAGGAAGTGTCGCCGCGACACTTTCCTGCACGTGACTTGTGTTTTCAAGGCCCAGAGTCAAATTTTTGAGTGAAGGGGAGGAAAAAAACTGAGATCACGTGCAGCTAAGTGATGCTGCGACACTTTGATGTACGTGACTTGAAACTTTAAATGAGTAAGTACAAAATACTTTAGAGGGGTGGTATAAGACATCAGGCCAAATGGAAAAAAGAGTTTCTAAAGAACTTTTACCATAAAATGTGGGGGTGTGAGAGTGTAACTTGGTGACAAGCAGGATTTATGGGGGGAAAGCTGGGAAAGGCCTGTGGAGAAAAACGTAAAATGTAGAGGTGCAATAGGGATCCTGAGGGTGAAAAAAAAGATCTTTTCAGGGGTAAATGAGGGATGGTAAAGAAGTGGGGGGTAATTCAAGCAGAAAAAATAGGATTTGGGGGGTAGAACGGGGAATTCAAGACAGTGAAAAATTGGGGAAGTGTGATCTTTGCAAAAAAAAATGTATGGGATTTATGCAACTGGGAGAGGACACACTGGGGGATGATAGTTAAACATATAGAACGGAGTGTATATGAGAGTAGAAAGTAGGATACAATGAATGTTTTCAAGGTATTTTTGGTTTTATTATTAGTGGAGCACAAAGATTGAGTGGAGAAAGATTTTATAACTAAGGGGGGTAGATTTTCTTTGATTAATCTACCTGAGGTCAAAAAATAAAAAATGGGCCTCAAAGAATGGGAAAGAAATAATCCACTCTTGTTGAAAACTTATATTAAAAATGACATAAATTTAAAATTTTTTTTTTAATATGCCTATGGAATCTGGCCAATATTTTCTTTCATTATTCATGAATAATGGATATAAAATTTAGATGAAAAAAAAATATTTTTTTCATTAAATTTGAGCAATAATTTTTACTTTGTACTAATTATTTTTCATTTTCTACATATTTCAATATTTCATTATGTGGAAGTGGATTGAAGTACATATAGTATGAAAATTTGAACCAGATAATATGTATAAAAAAAAGAGTTGAACAAATATAAATATTTTTTGGAACTTAAGAAGTCTATAATAATCAAAATAAAAATATTTTAAAGTGGCCAAAAATTTGATATAAATTAATAAAAAAAATTATCAGAACATATATTAAGAAATGAAATTGAAAAAATTAATAATGGTCTATTTTAAAGAAATGAGATAAACTTCTTTACTTTTATCATGCATCAGACCTGTATATAGCATCAAAAATTTGTAAAAAAGATGAGTTTAAGCCTACCCAGAATTATAACCAGGTTACAACAAGGTTAGTCCGAAATTCAAAAAAACGACTCGCCTACCAGTCCTCCTTTTTTTTCCCCTGTGTTTGTATGAATGGGATGATGCTGACAAATAAGTGAAATGGGACATTATGGTGAAATTAGCACTTTTGGTTGAGAAAGTGTGGAGTTGAGTGAAATAGGTGACTTATTTCATTTTTCAATCCACCAGTGTTGGGGCTAGTGTGTTTTTTAAAAAAATCTGCACTTAAATAAGTGCGGATTTGTTCAAATTTAAGTGCAGATTTGCTAGAACTGACACCCCCTAATGTAGATGGGCAGTTTTCTCTATAAATTGAAAAGTACCATCTAAATTGTATTTTGTTGTTATCAAAGTGCCCAATGAATGAGGAAGCTTAACTTTATAAGTCAAATTCTAAATGTTCTTCTTCTTATTATTTTAACTCTTTGCTCATTGCATATCTCCTCCACTTTTTATTAATTGATAATATTGCTAACTAATAATTAATGCTGCAACCACTGTTGCAGTAAAATAGAGGTTTTCAGTTCTAGAAAATTCACACTTACAAATCCACACTTAATTTTGGCCAAATTGACACTTATCTAAGTGTAGATTTCCAAAACACACTAGCCACAGCACTGGTGTATTTCAAAAGTGAAATAAGTCACTTATTTCACTCATCTCCACAATTTCTCAAACAAAAGTGCTGATTTCACCATTAATTCCCAATTCACTGATTTTTCATCATCACCCCATTTATATGCAGCAATCCATGGCATAACATTTTATAAGTCAAAAAAATTTACAACATTTTTATTTTCCTATCATATAAGAGTAATGCTGTGGTAGTCAAAAGTTTAGTATGGCACACAAGTTTATTATAAAGTATTTTTGGTGAATAATTGTTGAGATTGGAAATCCCAATCTAATTTTAAAAAGGTTATATTAAATAGATGAAGTAGTAAAAGTGGTTAAAAGGGTGTTGATTTTACAGGTCAAGATTTAAAAAATAATTAATGGGTAGGAAATGCAAGTATAGGCCTAAAAGTGCATGAAATTAAATTCAGGAGTCTCAAGAATCTTTGGGAACTATTTGGGAATTTTTGCTATTTTTCTACTACTTTTAATAATTTTATAAAGTGTTTTTGATTATTTTTGATTTTTCATAATTTGATTAACTTTGATAATTTTTACTAGGTGAATAGGGATACTCAGGCTAAGAAAATTAAAGTCGAAGATAAAGGAGAAGTAGCTCTATTATCTGTAATTTTTCTAGATTTTTTATTAATATCTTAAAGGTTCTAATTGAGTCCAGAAGTCCGGATGAGCTCTGGAATACCCTGGACAAGCTCCAGAATGCTCCAGTTAGGGAAACTAGGGCACATGACATACTATGCATATAAAGCCTGTATACTCAAAATTAGGCATCATAGAATATCATAAAACATAAAAAAAATAACAACCAATTACGCATATATAACAATAATTAAAAAAAATTCATAACAAATTATAAATTGTAATACCCTTATAAATATATCTCTTTAACATAGCAGTAAATTAAATTCACTCATCATCATAAATATTTACTTATAGGGTACCATTTTAAAGGTATAATTACCAGGGATCTGATTTTAACAACTAAATCTCATAAAAATAAAAGCTTCATAAAAATATATTATTCAATCATTTAAATAAATTTTCTAAATACAGCTTCACTGTTGTGTTTTTCAACCTCATTATAAAGATCACAGATTCTACATCTCAACACTGTTAATAACAAATATTTTATAGTTTATTTCTTATCAAGTAGAGTTTATAGCTTAGATAATTGTTAAATCTTTATTTACTTAAAGGTACAGGGTTTTCTTTGTGTTATCCAACTCCCTTAGATTCTTCTTACAGAAAGGAGACTGTAAGAGTCTCTCTACACTGGTGGCACCCAAAATGGGGTTTGAATTTTCTGGTTTTTAATCAATCTTAAATGATATCTGGAATATCTTAGCCTGAAAGAGGCTTATTTAACAAACACTTATCTTATTTTAATGGTTTTATCTTATATATCTTTGGGATGTCTTCTACTTCTGGATCTGGTGTTTCTCTTCCTGTTGGAGCTTAAGTCAGGATTGCTTCTTGGGATGGGCCTAAGTAAAATGGGTTTTAAATTGATATGAAGCTGCTTCTTCTGTTGATGGGGCTTCACATTTGGACATGGTGAAGCAGGTTAGGTTCTTTATTGTTGATAGAGAGGTGGAATTGGAAGTTATTGAGATGGAAGGTTATAAGAAGTGAGACTGGTTAAAATTGTCAAAAGAGATGGTTGATAGATGGGTAGTCAGGTATACTATGGTGGATCTCAAAAAATTGTTAGTGAATGGAAAGCTAAAGGTGGTGTTTCTAATATGGTGGACTTCAAGAAGCTATGTATGTAGTTTACTGAAGTGGTGGATTATCTGATTCTGATGGAGGAGATTGGCCATGAAAATCAGGCAAAGGATTTTTTTTTGTCAGCATTTAGTAGGGAGATCAGGATGGAGGTATTGAAAGAACTTTCTAGGAACAACAAGATGAAGGACATGCCAAATGGAGAACAGAAACTACCAGCTTTAGATGTCATCAAGGACATTATTCATGCGTAGTTAAAATTAATGGCTTTGGAAAAGTATCAGGAATCTTGTACTTAATATGTTAGAAAGTTTAGTGAAGTTTTGGCCAAAAATAATAATATTATGGTCAAGGCTCAAAAGTCAAAGAAGGCTCAGTTGGGTAAGCATGTTGCTAAAGTTGAAGGGGATGTTCATAACAAAGTGGCAGATCATTTAGCTGACTTAAATAAGCAGCTCAAAATATTTGTTCAAGAAACTCAGAAGGCAAACAGAGCCCCTTTGACTTCTTATTCTTATCAATATAGGGGTTATGAGAGGGGGAAATATGGCTTTAATGGTAATGGTAACTGTTTTAATGGAAATGGTAATGATGGTAGTAATGGTAATGGGAAGGGTGGAAATGGTTATAGAGGTAGTTATGGCAAACCTAAGGTGTGCTCCTATTGTAAAAGGAGGGGTAACAAAGAAGCAGATTGCTTTTTTTTGGATAGGGACTTTCAGGCTGGTAGAGTAAAATTTGATGGAAAGGTTTATAAATTCCCTGATGGATCTTTCATCAAACCCAGTCACTGGCCGGCACCCTTGGATTTGGGAGGAATTCAATGGCTGAAAGGAGAGCCAGATTTGAAGAATTAACTTATGATGATGCTGATAATACTAAAGGTGGAAAAAAGAATGGTGGTACTGAAGGTGGAAAATGAGATAAGGGTAAGGAAAAAGAGGTCAGTAAGGCCACCTTTACAACTTCATATGGTGGATTAGAGTTGGGAACAGTTGCTAGGGTTGATGGCAACTGTATGATTGGTGAATATAAAGTTGATGCTTCTAGAAGAGCAGCTTCTACTAAAGCTAAAAGTAGCATTGAGAGCCAACTTAGGGATAAACCAGGAAAGGCTAAAATTAAGAAGATTGAAAAGAAACCTTACACCAGGGACAAAATTTATTAAATACAGAAGGGAATGGCAGATATGGGGCCTCCCAGTTATTGAAAAATTGATTTAAATGGTGAGCTGATGCCTTTGGATGAAGAATCTGATTCTGAGGAAGATGTACCAATAGCATCTCTTCCCAGACCTAGTTTTTCTGGTCCTACTCTTATGGAAGGGGTAAGGAGAACCAGTGATGGATCTGGATTGGTAAAAGAAGCTGGTGATGGAGCTAGGGTTATGGTAGATGAAGATATTGTAATGGGGGGTGAAGATAGGAATGTGGGTCCTCAAGAGGTGTCCAGGGACAAGGTTGTTAGAACTAAAGTTCAATATGAAAGTCCAGTAGTATCTGGTCAAGAAAATGCTATGGAGACAGTTTTAGGTAGAGTGAGTCAACTCCAGATTCCTTTATATTTAGGTGAATTATTTACTATTAGTCCTGCCTTTTCAGAGAAGCAGAAGAAGAATTTGACAAGGAGAAGGGTATAAGTTGGAGAAGTGGGGTATATATGTGAAAAATTTGAAAAGTTTGGAGAGGAAGCGGAAACTCATTTTTCTGCTCCTTTAGGGTATTTAATGGTGTTGTTAAATGGTAAAGAGGAGAAGGCCCTGGTGGATTCTGGGTCACACATTAATTTAATTTCTCTAGAGAAAGCAACTATTATAGGCTTTCCAATTAAAACTGGTACAGGTGGTCATGCTACTGAACTTATGGGTACAGCCAAGCATGTCAAGTTATGTATTGATAAATCTGTTGGAAAAATGCACTTTTATGTGGTCAGAGGATCAGTAAAAACAGCTCTTGGTGGGCCCTTTTTTATGGATTTTGAAGAAAGTATAGGTTACCAGAGTGGTATGGGAATTAGTTTAGAGATTACTGGTGACAATATTAGAAGGCTTCATTTACAATTGGAACCTCCAGGAGACAATGGCTGGGAAAAAAGACCTGGTCTTACTACAATGTGCCAGTATTGTTCTTGCACAAAGAAGAGGCAAATAAAAAGGTCAGCTTCTGGTGAATTAGTTGAATAAGATAAGTATGAGTACCCTCATTTTTTGAGGTAAAAAGGGCTGATCACTCTAATTTTGCTGTCTCACCTCAAGAAGAGATCCCCGATTGCAATAGGTCAGCTCACTTGGAGATAATTGAAGTGGATTCTCAATTATTTTCTGTTGATATTTCATTGGAATTTCATTATGTGTTGAGTTTTTCTATATGTTTTTTATCTTTATCAAATTATTCTATAAAATTTTAACATGGTTCAAAGAGGATGATGGGATTTATTATTTTGGATAAAAATTGGAAAGAATATTTGGCTAATTATGGTGATATTAGTGGTGGATTATTTTATTGCCTCCAGCATGAGGATAAACTGCAATTACCACAACAAAATCAACAAAAAATCTTAGTATAATTAAATCACAAAAAAAATATTTGTGAAGATTTTATTTCTTTCCTCCAGCAAGAGTTTAAGCTGCTAACTTTATTTACCAGTGATTTTGTGATGGAAGATGAAAGGGAAATAAGGTTTGGGAAATTATATGATAAATTAGATGAAGGAAAAGGGGGTAGTAGTGATGAAAATAAAAATTATGTTTCAACTTACTCTAATTCTGATTCTGGTTCTGAAGATTAAGAAAATTATTATGAAAAATTATATAATGGAGAAACTAAAATGGATAAAATAACTCAAGTAAAAGTGGAAATTGACGTGGCAAAATATAAAAAGGTAGCAAATAAATTTAGGCCAATTAAAGAAACTTTTCCAGCTGAATTAAATCTGTGTTTAAGAAGACCAAAATTATCAAGAGATCCATATGACTGTCCTTTAGTCATTAATCTGCCTGAATCTACTGAAACTTCCAGAATCACTTTCAAGAGATTAGAGGTTGTTAATTTTGGACCTGAAGGATGGCTTTCAGGTGAAGAAAAAATTATATTCTTGGATGTAATGGCTAAAAAAGAGAAGGCCATTTCATTTGCAGAAGAGGAGAGAGGTGTTTTAAAGCATTCTTATGGGGAGCCTTATCAAATTTAAGTGGTTTTCCATGAACCATGGCAACAGAAACCAATTCCTATACCCGTTGCTTTAAAGGAAGATTATATCAAAGTCATTAAAGAAAGAATTTGAACTGGATTATATGAGCAATAATCATCAAGTTATTTAAGTCCAGTATTCTGTATTAAAAAAATGGAAAGCTTAGGGCAGTTCATGATTTAAGGGAGCTAAATAGGGCTACAATAAAAGAAGAAGGAATACCACCTAGTGTGGAGGAGTTTGTAGAAATGTTTGCAGGGAGAGTGTGTTATGGTTTAGGAGATAGAGTGGGGTTATATGATGAAAGAGATTTGCATCCCGACTCAAGACCACTTACAAATTTTGATATGCCACTTGGAAATTTACAGCTAACAAGATTACCTCAAGGAGCAACAAATTCAGTTGCTTTTTATCAAGCACAGATGGCATGGATTCTACAGGAAAAAATTCCACAATATGCTGGTATATTTATTGATGATGGTGGAGTAAAAGGACCTTCAACAGATTATGCTAATGAAGTATTGAAGGAGAATCTAGGAATATGCTGTAATCCTATAGGGAGTTTTGTTAAGGATAGAAGAGGCTGCTTTAACAATTTCAGGTTCCAAATTTTCTTGTTGTGTGCCAGCTTTGGGAATATTAGTTCATGTGGTATGTATAGAGGGTAGGACTATGTCAAAGAAGAAAGTAAATAGAAATTAGTCCAGGCCAAGACCCAAGAATAAAACCAAAGTCAAAGGGTTTTTAGGAATATTTTTTTATGTTAGAATATTTATCAAGGACTTTTCTTAATTGGCTGCTCCTTTGAGATGGTTGAATAGGAAGGATGCTGATTGAGAGTGGGATGAAGAGTGTGAAAAGGCATTTATAAGGTTAAAGAAATTAGTTGGGGAAGATATTATCCTGCACAAGTTAGATAATGGGAAAGATACAGGCTGTATTTATTTAGCAGTTGATTCAAGTCAAATTGCTGCTGGGGCGGTTATTTCTCAACTGGATATAGCTGGTTATATTAGACTAGTCAGGTATAAATCTGTAGTTTTTATTGAGGTGGAATCAAGATATTCTTAACCAAAATTAGAACTTTGTGATGTGGCAAAAATCATAAAGAATATTCAAAGTATTTTATAGGGACAACACTTCAAATTGCATGTTGATGCAAAATATTTGATTCAAATGATCAATTCCCCTATTCTGCTGAATGCGCCCATGACTAGATGGGTAGCTTTTATTTGGTATTTTTCTTTTGATTTAGTTCAAAAGCCTGCAAAGACATCTACTATGCCTGATGATGCATCAAGAAGACCACCTAATGAAGAGGATTCGGAGACAGAGGGATTTGATGAAGATATAACTGTAATTAAAGCTAGTAAAAAAGGTGTTGAAGACTTTCCTTACCTCCCCCATGAGATTAAACTGGCTGGATAAATATCTGTGGATAGAGATGAAAATTACCTCCACCAAGAGGATAAACTGGAAAATAATAAAAATATGATATATTATGTGCTTGGGGAGTTTGATGATGGTGTAGATAAATTTGGTAAAAAAGAGGTTGGAGATTTTGTGTATATGGATGAGGATGGTGAAATAGTGTGGAATAGTAAAAATTTTGTGAATGGTGTATATGTTTGAGTTTTATAAAATTTTGTTAAAGAGAGATTGGGTGTTTAAAATTTGGTTAAAAAGAGGTGGGATGAAGATGAAGATGTTGATGTTGACAAGGGTAACAAAGGGAAAGAAGAAAATGTGGTTTCTAAAAGGTCGGAAAGTTCAAAAAGGGAATTTTCAAAAATCTTTTATGATAAAAGGCAAAGTCAAGGGTTAAAGTTATTGGATTATTCATGTGCAGGTAATTCAGGATATAGGGAAGTGCCTGTTTAAATAATATTAATAGATTTTAAAGATGATGTCTGGGGACAGACTGGATTTTATTATAAAATGGTTAAATATTTATTAATGTTGGAAAGGCCGGATAATAGTGATAATGATGAATGGGTGGATATCAAAAGGAATTTACCAGAATTTTATCTCTCCTGAAGAATATTAATGAGGGGAAGGTATCCAAATCCTCAAGTTTTTATTAATCAAAAGAAAGGGCAAGAATTGGTTATGAAATCACTGCATAAAGATCTTAGGCATAGAATTTCGGAAAAACTTATAGACAAATTGCTGATAGATTTTGGTTACCTGGTATAAATCTGACTATTAAGAAATGTGTTCATTCATGTGAAAAATGTCAAAGGAGAAGTTATTTAAGGCCAATAGAGCCTGGACATGCAACCAGTAAATAGACTTTTTTTGGTAGGGTTAGTTTGGATACTTATCATAATAAGGAGGGGAAATATAAATATTTTATTGTAGCAAGATATGACTAATCTGATTGGGTAGAGGCAGGGCCTCTTATTAATTTGAATTCTAGGAATTTGGCAGATTTTTTGATGAAAAATTGGGTATATAGGTATGGAGTGATGAGGTTGGTAGCTATTGATGAAGGTCATGAATTTGGAGCAGAGTTTAGAGAGGTTATATCAAAAGTTGGTACAAAGGTTAGGGTATCAACCCCATATTATCCCAAAGCTAAAGGAATGGTAGAAAGAGGGCAAAAAGTTATTAAGTATTCTCTAGTTAAAATGTGTGAATCAATTCTGAAAAATGGAGGCACTATTTACCATTAGTTTTATTTTCTGAAAAAATTACTGCCAAAAGGACAACTGGATACTCAACATACAAACTAGTTTTTGGACAGAAAAGGGTTTTAAAAGTTGTTTAGAGGCTGAATAATATCTTGGAGTAGATTGAAACATGGTCAAAACTACTGAAGAATTATTATGTGCAAGAATGGTTAGGTTAGAAAAGAAAGATGAAACTCTAGAAAATGCATATTTAAAAATGATGAATATTAGGAATCAGTCATTCAGATATTAAGATAAGAGGTTGCCTCATAGGTTATGGGATCCTTTAAAAACTGGAGATATGGTTTTGGTGTATAATAGGAGTTTGGAAAGTCAGTGGGGAAAAATGTTTGCAGATAGGTGAAATGGACCATACAGAGTTAGAGAAAAAGTATCTGGTGGTTCATTTGTGTTAGAAGATTTGGATGGAGTTTTTTTTAAGAAGAGGGTAGCTGCTGATAAAATTAAGCAGCTCTATCCTAGGGGCACCGGGTGTGCCAAAGTTTAACTCCAAAATGAGGGTAAAATTGAAACTATCAATAATTAAATTTTAAAATTGAAAGTTTATGGTGAAGAGTTTAGTTGGAATGTAATTTTTTTGGTAGAAGTGTTCAAAGGGGAACCTTCTAAATTTAATATTGACAAGTTTGGGGGTAATTGATGGGCTGGCTTATCTATACACAATTACCCCACAATGTTTGTTACCATAGTTTCCCGGTTTCTAGTTGAATCCTGGCTTTTTTTTTATTATATAAGTAGTCAACTAAGACTATAAACTGGACTAAAACAACATTAAAACAATTACACTCATTCAAATCCAGAATCAAGGATTTTTTTATGTTTGATTTTTGATTTTTTTATGTTAGAATTTTATTTTATTTTCATATTAAATTTATTAAAAATAATTGTCTCAGAGATAATGATCACTGGTGGTATCCAATCATTTTTACAAATTGGAGGGAGCCCACCCAGTGATCATTTCTATTTTTGTTATTATGTTTTTCAAAATTTTTCAAAAATATTTTATGTTATTTTTTAATTTCTTTCTTGTGTATCCCACATCAAGGTGCACTTGGATTTGGGTATGATGTCAGGGGTACAGCTCCTCAAATGGATGGGCAGAATCTTTAAAATATATTTAATTTTAATTTTTTAAATTTTAGGACATTTATTAATATATAAATTTTTAATTTAAATTACAAATAATTTTTTAAAAAAAAGAAAGAAAAAAATATTAAAAAAAATATTAAAATAAAATAAGTAGTATGTTGTTTTTAGGATTTTCATACATATAGTTTTTTTAGTTTCTTTAAAATTTCTAGCAGGAGCCTGAAGCTTTAAGGAAGTTTCTCTTTCACTTTTGATGGCACAGTGAAGGTTTTAGGAGAGGCTCTATGAAATCTTTTGATTTCTTCAAATTTAAAACGTTTTTTATGGTCCAGCCAAGTGACTAATTTAAAGTGACATTTCAAAACTTGCTCTCTGGAAAATACATTTGTGAAATCTTTTGGCAGATAATCTTTTTAATGGGCCAGGTTAACTTTGAAAATAAAATATATTTGTTGAGAGACCTCATTACATTTCACCATAGCTGAAGTGGGCTCTAGACCAGGGATAAAATAAGCAGATGAAGAATAACAGGATCCAGAAGAATATAGATCAGGTCATCTATAAAAAATTAAAAGAAAGATTTAAAAAAAAAGAATGAAAATATTAATTGCTTATTAGTGTCAACTGTTTCAATCTCAAGATTCAAAGGCTGGCTTGGTAAAAAATTTTCTTCAAGAAGGAAAGAGTATGGATTTTGAATGTTGTGATATGAAGTTGTATTTAGAAAACTTTGGATGTCTCTAGAAGGAGCAGGGATTAAAGATCCATTAACTCACTACACAATATAGGGGGTGGACTTTCTAGCAAGTCCTCAACCTGAACTCAGATGGAACTCAGACTGAACTCATACTGAACTCATACTGAGCTCTACTTGAGCACCCACCTAAAACTGTTCTTCTGAGTGGTGTTCATCCCTGATTATATGGTTCCTTTATCAATAGCTCAATGTGTGTTCAATCTATGGTGAGTTTGGGTCCAAAGTTGCGGACTTGCTAGCAAGTCCGCCCCCCATATTGTGTGGTGACTGAAGGAATATTTCTCTTCTTATGGCAAACTATTGGAGGACTAGGAGATCTGGGTCTTTTTGATGATGAAGAAGGACAATGAGGCATGTTAAATTTAGTTTTAGAAGGAGCAGGCTCTGTTATAGGAGGTGGAGAGAAAAAAGAAGGAGAAGGATATACATTTAGAACTGATTTAGGTTTATTCAGCATCACTTTTGGAGAAGTAGGAGTTCTAGGGATGACAGAAGAGAGTCTTGATTGAAGAGAAGGAGCAGCATAAAGAGCAGAAGGCAGTGGACCCTGAGACTCAGAGTCAGAAGGAATATTTAAAAAGGCTGATGGTGTGAAAGGAGTAGATTTTTTGGAGGAGTAGTAGAAGGCTTTCAATGAGAGTCAAAGCTGGTAGCAGGAAGGGGGAATGAGCCATAATTGAGGCCAGAGCATTTTCCCTTCTTCTCAAAGTAGTTGAAACAGGAACTTTTGTAGGTATATCTTTTCTGGTTATAGGTGAAGGTGAGCCCTTGATGGGTAAAGGATCAGTATTCACAGGCTTTATCACTAGAAGCAGTGAATTTGGAAGGGGTCATCTTCAAAATTTGAAAATTAGGATGAAAAAGGATAACCTGTATAGGAAATTAGGAAAGGGAGGAAAATGTGGTGAAAATGGGCTCAAAGATAGTAGTAAGCAATTGGAATGAACACAATCTTTGTTCCACTATGACCTAAAACTGGAAATGAACTATGGGATTTGGTCCACTAAGACCTTAAACTAGAAAAAAACAGAAAAATGTCAATCATTGGTCCCCTATGACCCTAAACTGGTAAAATTATTTCACTTTTTCCACCAAGACTATAAAATGGCAATCAATTAAAAGTTTGGATCTCAAGGATATTATGTGGAAATTTTAATCAAGTGGGATATTCAATTCAGTCATTTTTAATTTATCACTGGTTCATCAGTACTAGAACTGGTACTCACTCATTTGAAAAACTCAGTCATTAATGAAAACAGTGCAACTATAGAAAATGGAAATTTCATTGAATGGAGTTATTTAGGAATTAAGAAAAATGGAGATTTTAAAGGTTATTGATGAAGATTGTTAAAAGTAAAAAAATATATATGTGCTAAAATTTATGGAAAAATATGATTTATGATAAAATAGGAGTAGGAGTGATTTTAAAGGATTAGAAAAGTATTTGAATGTTGTGATGATGAATCATAGAAGAAGGATAGGATTTGAATTTAGTGGGTCTCTTTGGTAGACTATTTAGGTGGAATCTTGGAGGACCTTATGGAGGGAATAGAATCATAGTATTTGTCTCAGGGGGAAGCCCAATGGGAATGGAATCAAAAGTATTTGGCTCATTAGGGAGGCCCACTCTCTCATTCTGTGAAGGACAATTGAGACTTGTAGAGGAGAGTCTGAAGGGATTCAAACCTTGCTCTCAGTAGTGGAATCCTCAAAAGGCAAATACGGTTTAAAAATTTTTATTTCAAAATATATGATGAATTTAAAGAATTAAAATCAACCAGAAAATAATTATCATCAGCACTAAAAGAATAAAAAGAATCAAAGTTTTAAAGTTTTAAAGAAGAGAAGACAATCAAAATAAATAATCCCTTTGGAATCTTTAAACATCATTTTCAAAGCTTTGCATTAAAATTCTTCTCTTCATTAAATATTCAGTATTATTGGCAGGAGTTAACTAAAAATAAGTTAAAATTTTACACTTCATATCATCACAAAAGACAAGAAATAGTTATCTATGAAATTTAGGATAATGATTTATGTAATCATTCTGCACCTGGCCAATGTCATCTGTATTGGTGATTTCAATAGCTTAGGAGTTGGAAGAGATACTAGTTGGATTTGGAATCAGTAGGAGAATTATTAAATTAAAATTAAAAGACTAATTTTTTGAGCCAGGAAATAATGTTTCAGAAAAACTGAATGGAGAAACTGGAATAATAGCATTGGGATCTTGAGATGGAGGAGGAAACTCAGGATTGGGATTTTTAGAAGAAGAAGCTGTTTTGGCCTTTATATTACAAAAGAAGGTGAAAATTTTGGATAATATCTTTTTAGGAAAAGTTGGATTAGGAAGAGCTGCTGGTAAAGTATATATGTTAGTTCTGGAAGGTATAATTGGGCAATTACACTTGATTTTTTTAAGCCTGCAAAGATCACAGGCAGTTCTTCCAGGAAGACCAGGGTTGTAAATTAGATAAGGAACCTGTTATTTGGCACAAATTTCACATGGGACAGCAAGGTCTTTTGATGCCATATTGATTATGATATTGATTTAAAAATAAAACTTGAAATTTTTCATGACTAGTTAAGGTAAATGGTTGAAGAGGATAAAGAGAGGATGAATATTTGTTCAATCAATTATGCAAATTTAAAGGAATGGGGACATTCTTCATCGGAGAGAGGATGTGGTAGTCAAAAGTTTAGTATGGAGTTTAAGTTTATTATAAAGGATTTTTTGTGAATTATTGTTGAGATTGGAAATGCCAATCTAATTTTAAAATTTTTATATTAAATAAATTAAGTATTAAAAGTGGTTAAAAGAGGTCAATTTTATGGGTCAAGATTTAAAAAATAATTACTGGGTAGAAAATAAAAATTCAATTCAGGAGTCTCAAAAACCTTTGGGAATTTTTCAGGAATATTTACAATTTTTCTACAATTTTTAATAATTTTATAAAGTATTTTTTATTTTTCATAATTTGCTTAACTTTGATAACTTTTTACTAGGAGCATCGGGCTACGCAGGCTATAAAAATTAGAATTCAATATAAAGGAGAAGTATATTTATCACCTTTAATTTTTCTAGGTTTTTTATTAATATTTTAAAGGTTCTAATTGAGTCCAGAAGTCTGGAAAAGCTCTGGATGAGATCTGGAATGCTCCGGTTAGGGAAAGTAGGGCACATTATATACTATGCATATAAGTCCTTTATACTCAAAATAAGACATTATTGAATATCATAAATCATACAAAAACCAAAAACTTACTATGCATACATAACAATAATTAAATATTTTTCATAACAAATTATAAATTGTAATAACCTTATAAATATATCTCTTTAACATAGCAGTAAATTAAATTCACTCATCATCATAAATATTTACTTAGAGGGTACCATTTTAAAGGTATCATTACCAGGGATCTGATTTAAAAAAAAAATCTCATAAAAGTAAAGGCTTCATAAAAGTATATTATTCAATCATTTAAATAACTTTTCTAAATACTGCTTTAATTTTGTGTTTTTCAACCTCATTATAAGGAACACAGATTCTACATCTCAACACTGTTAATAAAAAATATTTTATAGATCATTTCTTATAAATTAGAGGCTATAGCTTAGCTAATTGTGAGCCCTTTATTCACTTAAAGTGAAAGGGTTTTCTTTGGTTTATCCAACTCCCTTGGATTCTTCTTACAGCAAGGCGACTGTAAGAGTCTTTCTACAATGCCTTCCTCACTCTCAAATCATGATGAATTAAATCAAGAAATGACTTTTGTAGCTCATTATCTCCTCTTGAATTCTGATTCTGATCATGAAGAATACTGAAATGTTACTTTCTTCTCAAAATTCCCCAAGTACACCATCCAAACACTCCTCAAATTATCTGTGCCCAGCTTTAGGAATCTATTCAGGATTATTTAGGAACTCTTCCTTGAATTGATTGGGCTTATTCAGGACCACCCCATGTTTAAAAACAGTTATTCAAAACTGCAACATGACTCCTCAATTCAATTGGCCATAAAACTATGTTTTTTTGGTTCCAATGGTAATGGAGCTGCCTTTAAATGTTTGGAAAATTTCTTCTCTTTAGGGTATGGATCACTTAATAGCTATACCAAACAATGCATCACTGCTATCATCTCCATGAAATCCTAACCTCTCACCTGGATAACAAAAGAAGAGTAACTTAAATCATCTCAGGTTATTTAATCTGAGGGGTTCTTAGGATGTATTGGTTTTGTTGATGTTACAACTATTCCATTAAGTCAGAAACCTGCTCAAGGTGGAAAAAATTACTTTTACCAAAAAAAGAGGTAGCATTAAATTCTGGTTGAAAGAGTACCAATGCTTTTTTCTCACCATATAAGTGTAATGCACCAGAAAATTTCATTACTTGGTCATGTTTTTTTTCAAAAAAAATTTATTATGTACTATGAAAATCTGGTACATTTCTCATTTTGTCACTCCAAAAAATCAAAAGGCACCTGCTGGAAGGTGCCTATCCCTACATTCAGTTTTGATTTAAGAGTAAATATGATTTGATGTTGCACAAGCTAGAGAGCTCATTGCTCAGTAGGCTGTCTTTCCAGAAAAGTTACAGCTGAGCTGAAATTGAGTTAAGTCAAAGACAGGGATTGGAACCTGCTATCAGGTGCTCATATTTTTTTCTGGTGTGTGTTTTTAATCTAAAATGAATCCATGTAAGTGCATAAATTTTTATATGTCATATGTAAATTTTACATTCCTTTCAATTTCATAAGTCTAAAATACCATAATCTTGACTTTTTTTTCTTATATTAACAGGTCAAAGAAAATGGCAATACCTCCCCCTGAAGTTTATCCTAGTAGGGGATTCAGACTACCAAATTTCAATTTCAAGTAATAAACTAATGATAAAAAATTCAATAGAAGCAAATTTTCAAGGTGAAGTTTTTAGACTTCATGACAAAAATGTGGTTATCACAAACAATGGCATGAACACATGCAAGAATAAATTGTTAACATGTACCACAACACACAGCCCAATTGACTTAAACTTTAAGTAAGTGAAAAGTTTAAATGCTTGTCTACATTAATTAATTATATTGAAAATGAAAAATGGCAAACTTTCTTAAACCCCATACTTTACATGTCTACCTAAACTCTTAGAAGTAAAAAGATCTTCTTTTCTTACGTTACATACCCTATTGAATAATTCTTGAGTTACTTTAAAATAACAGCCAAGATGAGTGAAGTCATCACATGATTCCAAACCAGGGAGAGCTCATTTTGCTTAATTATTTTACCTAAAATGATGAATAACTGTATCCATTTTTATTTATTTGAGTAAACGTGATTCTATAATATACAGAAAAAATTGAATATATTGAGAAAAAAATTTAAAAATAGAATACTTATTATTTTAATATAATCCCACAATGATAGGCCCACAAATATCCAAAGTGTTAAAAATTTCCAAGCCAAAAAGACATCAAAAGTGTATCAAAATAAAGCCAAAAATTCCCCAAGAGTGCAAATGAACTCATTAAACTTGAGATTTTCTTTGGAAATTTAAAATGACTGTTAAAAATATGCAAATTATTATGAGATAAGCATTTCAGAAGCTTTATTTTCCAAGTATGTAAAATCAAAGAAAATAGAAGTGAAATAGTGGAAAAAAAGGTTCAAATTTAAAGGTAACTATGGAAGCAACCACTGAACCAAATTGTAAAAAATTTTATGGAAATGAAAGATAGGCATCCATAGAATCTTCAGTTAAAATTAATGAGGTTTGATTAAACCTAACCCTAATTTGAATTTTTTTTATAACATTCTAATTATGATTCTTGTTTTGGTACTGAGAATGCAACTAAAGTAGGACAGCCCTCTGCATAAAGAGTCAATGGCTATCTTCTAATGGCCAATGAATTATGAAATAAGACAAAGGGAAAGATTGATCTTTTTCCTAAACATATTTCTGAATGTTTCAAGAATTACCAAGTCAAATACAAGAAGGCCAAGACTCTTTCATTTTCTACTGGTTTTGGTATTACTGAAATTGATATCAATAAGGGCATAAAATTCATAGATGATAAACTTGAATCTCTATGTCCATAATTTAAAGATATGGATTCTATTTTTAGAGGAAAAGCTGATGTTAATCCTGCCAACATTTTGGATGGTGAAGATGCTATCTCCAAACATGATGTTGAAAGAAATCTTTTTGCATCCTCTTCCTCCACTCGATCCTCCCCTGTTATAAATTCAACAAATCTAGATAGCTTTCAAATAGATCCTTATGGTGATATGAACCAACGTGATCACACTCCAGTAAGCTTTTATTTCTTTTCTAGTTGTTTTTTTATTTCTAAAATTTCTAATGAACCAACCCAGGATCCTCAAGCAAGTGAGTCTGAAGCTAGCATCAAAGATGAAGAGGAAAATTTTACCTCCAAATAAAAGCAAAGACCATCTACTACTTTGAATTTCAAAAATCATATAAATCAAAACAGAGATATTTTTTCCCAAACCCCTTTTTCTTCCATTTATGATTTTCTGGAGAAACATGAATCTGGTAAGTAAAAGAATACCTCTTAATAGTTAAGTGAGCTTTTCTTTTCTTTTGTTAATATTCCTTTTCAATCTAGTTTAAGTTGAAGTTGCAAGAGATACTCACAACTTTCAAAAGAAAGAATACAAGCTCTATCTACAAAGGGATGATAGGGCACAAGACTTGGAGGAGAAGAAATTCAAGCTTTCTTTAAAGAGGGATGAAAGGGCACATGAATTGTAGGAGAGTAAATTTGAGATAAAGAAAGAGGAGAAGGCCCTTGAGTACAATTTCCTATTGGATCAAATGAAACTCAAGTATCAACTTGAAGATGGTTCAAAAAAGAAAGATTTCTTGAGAAAATGTGTTAAAGCTAATAAATCTATTGAGGAAAATGAACGCTTAATGAAAAATTTTATAGCTAGTTTTTTTTATTTTGTTTAGAAAGTTTTTTTTTATAGAATGCATTAAAGCTAATAATCAATCCTTGGCACACATTCCATGCTGAGATGTGAAACATTTTATTGCAAAATTTTTGATTATTTGTTTGTTTGGTTAAATAAATTTTGTTTTATTTCTTTTTGGTGATAATTTCATATGTGCTGACTTTTTAAAGGTCTTGATTCTAGATGATTTTTTTTTGCAAAAATTTGAAAAACTCCTTCATTTTTTCTTATTTACATTCAAATAATTAAATTTACTTTTCTGAATTCAGCTAAGTCAAAAAAACTCTATATCTGTTTTAAAAAAATGGCAATACTATCAGCCAGGCTGTTAGACTTACCCAGTAAAATAATTAATTATTTACTGGATGAAGCCACGCCTTATTATTTTAATTTTTTTAATTATAATTTATTTACATTAATTTTACCTATAACAAATTAACTAATTACAAAATGGTTAAGTTAGTGAATATATAAAATTAATATTAAAATGTCCCTTATATTTCTATTTTCTAACACCGTGCTCAATGACAGGTTAAAAGAAATAGAAATTAATATTAAAATAAAATAAAAATTTAAATAAAATTAACAATTTACAAAAAATTCAAATTACTTATTTAAAATTGACATTTACAGTAAATTTTAAATACATTAATTTATTTCTGTCATATACAGTAAATACACCTCTATGACACCTTTTTAGAACAACTTTATTATTTGAAAATATTCCTTCTGGAATATTTTTTTCTCTCTCTCTCATACTACTGTTTTTATAATTTTATTGCCATGCTTTGTATTTCCTTTGCCTATATAAGGCCTCTCTTTTGATTGTTTTTCATCATTCCATTACTTACTCATACTACAAAACTATTTACTTCACTAAAATATTTATTACTATTTATTGCTTTAGTATTTACATTCACAAAATTCTAATCCATTAATTATAATAATAATTTTATTTCTTACCTCTTTATATTGAGTAAATAATTGAAAAGATAAGGAAATACGTACCCCAAACTTGAGATCCAAAAATCCCCTTGTCACTGCCGTTGGACCGCCGTTAAAAACCTTCTAGACTTGAAAGACCCCTTGAAAACTTAGGCCCTTTCCAAACAGTAAAAGGCGCATCAATATCTTGAAGCCAGCAACCAAGGGACCATTGACGACAAGGTGCCAATGGGACAAGTATACAACAAAGACGATGAACGTCATCAGCCACGTTACTTACTTTTTGCTGCAACCGGGATTCAAACCACGCTGCGAAACTTGAGTTTATATATTGACTATAGTTACATATATTTGTGGTAATTATATTGATTAATATCCATGGGTCACTTTGCACTCTTCATACTCTATGTATTTCCTTTTACTCAGCGCTCTGTAAATGGCATTAATTTGCTCATTTTACAGGGGGAGGTGTCTGGTAATTTGGAAAAAAAAAAATTCCTAGTTGACAAAGATAGAACTATAGTGTTCTTAGTCCTAGAAGTAATATAAAATATTTTATTATTATTATATTATATTATTTTTCTCAGTTGACCTTGTCCTGATAAATTAAAATAATATTGTTGTTCCAGTTGACAAATTGTCCTGACAATAAAAAATTAAAATTAATAAAAATAAATTATATTAAAATTATTTCAGTTGACATCAAGTCCTGGTAATTAAATATCCTTCAGTTGATTTTAATCCTGATAATTATCAAAATTTAATTGATTAAAAAATTAATTTTGTTTCTTCAGTTGATTTCTTTTAATCCTGGTTAAAAAATTATTTTTAATTAATAAAAATTTTGATTATTATTTCAGTTGATTTTTTGTCTTGAAGATTTTTAATTTTTTTTTCTTCTTTTTTTTCTTTTAAAAGCAAAAATAAAACTAATACATCTCAATATTTCCTTCCCTCAGTTCAGGTTAAATTTAAAAAAATGACTGATCAAGATGTTTCTGATACCTGTGAAGAGGAATTGGATCTAATTGATTATGATGAAGCTACTTCTGTAAGTTCTCCCTTGACTACAAAATTGGCTCAAATTAATCAATTATTGGACCAATCAGGATGTGGAAATGGAGGAAGTGGATATACTAGTGGAGACAAATGCTCAGGAACAAAAGCCTTCCATCAACCCCCTAGAAGGACTTCCCAAAGGCTTCAAAATAAAAAAAATGCCTTTACCTCAGCACATAAAGAATCTCTCCACCCACATAAAGGAACTGAGGACAGTGAACCTAAGACTAAGAGAAAGAACAGACTCACTAGAAGAAAAGGTAAGAAAAATATATGCCTTTCTTCAAGAGAAGAAGGCACCTCCTCCCCCCAGGGATCTTCCACAATTGGCTCCCCAGCAACTAGAAAAGGTGGAATTATCAAAGTGGCAGTGGGATTGGTTAAACATCCAGTGAGTGGAATTATCTGTATCAACACTAGCAGCCTCAAATGCCTCAGGCAGGTCTGTCAAGACCCAGTCAATTCAACCCCACACATCCTCACCCTTATCAAGGAGGCAGAAAAAGAAAAAAAAATATTCAGATCTTTCCCAAACCTTGGTAAGCCCCTCTATTGAATCTCAAGTACCATTTCTTGTTGCTGATTCAGTTCCTTCAGGTAATTCTGGAAGAAGAGATGAAACTGTGAAACCAGTAGAGGCTGATAGGAGTAGAAAACTCACTCAATATTCTAATGTATCTAATCCTTTATTTTTAATTGCTACATCAATGATAAATCCTAATATGGCTATTATTGATGAGACACTTGAGCCTGAGCTTTATGAGAATCTGGAAAGTTACTCTGTTTCTTTATTGAGGAACACTCCAGATGTAGTAAAAATTAATGATGAATATTTGAGAGAAATTATTGCTAAACAAAATCAAATCATGAACAACATGCAATCAACTCAGAAATATAATAGTTTGTTAACTGAAGAGGGTTATCAATCATTGAGGAGTGAGTTACAGAGTGTTTCTGATGATTTGTTTCATTACAAAGTAACTCATGAAAAGAAAGTTGCTTTATGGCAAAATATCAAAAATTATTAGTCTAAAATACAAGATACTGTGTCTGCCTGTTTCCAGGAGCTAGAGGTAGATAAGATAAACCTGAAAAGATTGAGTGATCATTATTCATCTTTTCAAAATAAAAACCAGTTATCTTTTGCAAAAATCAATGAGAGTTTATCTAGTCTTCCAAGAGTGAAAACCAGACTAACAACCATTGAAGAGAAATTAAACTCATTGTTTAATGATCAAAAATATTCTGACATTTCTTTGAAGGAACATATGTTACAGGATGCTCCAAGGTTACCTGTTGCTAGTTCATCTAAAGCAAAATTAGATTCAGAAATGCATGTTGATACCACTGAGTTTCCATCAAAAATTGATGATGCACCAGGATATTCAACAGAAGGATTAAACAATGAGATTACTGTACAATTAGAGAAGTTACAGCTGCTTCTTACTCAGAAATAAGCTAATACTAAGTAGACTCCTTCAAATCAAAAGAATTGGCCAAAACTTGACCAGTATTTAACATTTGATGGTGATTCTTCTTCTGATTGGCAGTAATTCATTTTCAGAATTGATAACTTGAAAAATTCTTACAAACTCCCAGATGAGGAAATTGTGTCTAAGTTAGTTTCTTTATTTACCAATGTAGCCCTAATGTGGTATGAATCTGTTCTCTTAGATAGAAATGACTACTCATGGGAAGATTGGAAGAAATTGATTAAAGCACAATTTGGTGGCTCCAAGTTTAGGATGGCTCAAAAAAGGCAGTATGAGGAAGCTAGATATAGCTCTTCTACAGATAAACCTATTGAGCTCTTAATGAAACTTGTAAAAATCTTGAGGGTAATTGACCCAAATATGGGGTTTGAGTTATGGAAGGACAGGATCCTTTATAAATTACCAATGTCTTTGAGAGACTTGATAGTGGCTAGGACTGAGTTCTCCAGAGAACCCTCTTCTTTCATTAATACTTGTAATTAGATCCTTCTAAGCAACAATTACGATGCCAGAAGATTCATTCCTAGAACCCCTTTGGAGAAACCCTCCACTTACCAACAGAAACCTCTGGAAAAGGTTAGTAAACCTTCTGCCCCTGTTTCACCTAAAAAGTATGCAACAAACACTTGCTTCAAGTGCAACAAGCCTTGGAACAAAGGCCATGTTTGTGAAAAGAAGATAAATCTTGTTGAACAGACTGAGGAGCATGCTGATGACACAATAGCACTGGATGATACATCAAGTGATTGTGCCAGCAATATTTCATATGAATCTCAACAAGAAATCTTGATTCTGGAAGAAGATATTCATTATTTAAATACTATTTATATTGATAATAATGATTTATCTACAGTTGAGGATGCTGAGATCATAAGGAACATTGAGGATAACTCAATTGTCATTGCCCCTCTCAAAGCACCAGTCTTGATCAATGGAACCAGCATTGAAGTTTTTCTAGATTCTGGAGCTAGAGGAAGTGTAGTATCTGAAAAATCATTTGCTTCAGTGGATCAAGACTATAAATCAAAACTTATGCCTATCATTTCTGAAAATTGGAGCGGTTATGGCTCTGTTTTGTCCCCCATTGATAAATACAAAGCCACAGTGTTTTTTAAATATAACCATGGTTTTGTAAGAGCTATTTGTGATTTTTTTGTCATGAAATATGATAACTTAAGCAATTGGTTTATTATAGGAAATGATATTTTAACCAAGTATGGCATAAAATTGGATCCTTCAAACCAATGTTTCACAATGGGGATGAATGGGAAGAGAAAATTTAATATTTCCTCCCCCACAAAATTGTTAAAACCAGAATTGAACACATGTAATTCTGTGGTTCAATATAATGGAAGATCTACAAAAGAAATTCATGCCCTTGTGTCTGAAATTTACAATGCTTCTTTTGGAGAAAAACTTTCTGGCGAGGATAAAGATTCCATCATTTAATTGATCAAATCATTTCATATGGCCTTTGCTCATGGGTCACATGAACTAGGATTAGTTAAAGAAGAAATGAAACTTTCATTATCTTGTCCATTAACTGACATACAACCTAGTCTAAAGAAGAAGCCTTATCCTGCTTCTCCCACAAAGAGAAAAGATATTGAAGACAATATCTCTACCCTATTAAAAATTAATATTATTGAAAAGGTAGTTGAAACACTTAAATATTGAGTTATTTCACCTATCCTAATTTCCTATGAGAAAGATAAATCCATGTTATGTGGTGATTATAGAGCATTAAATACTTATACTGTTGATGATATCTATCCTTTACCTAGAATTAGCTCTATACATGCTACCTTACAAGGTGCTAAATATATCAGCTGTCTGGATGGTAACAAGGGATATCACCAGGTACCTGTTGATAAGAATTCCCAGAATTTTCTGATGATTGCTACTCATATGGGTATTTATAAGTATATTAGGATGCCATTTGGCACTAAAAATGCCCCTTCAGTTTTTCAAAAAGTTATGGATAACACATTTCATCAAGAGATAATTGAAAGATGGCTGATGGTTTATATTGATGATATCATTCTATTCTCAAAAACATTTGAGGACCATCTTAACCACCTGTGTAAAGTGTTCCACAAAATGGATGAAATAAATATGACACTTGCTTTGAAGAAATGTAAATTTGGGTTTCATTCTTTAAAAGCACTTGGTCATGTTATTTCAGGGTTAAAGATATGTGTTGACCAAAACAAAGTGGCAGCCATACAACAGGTGAAGGCTCCTACCACATTTAGAGAGCTCCAGAGTTTTTTGGGAATGGGTGGATACTATAGACAGTATATTAGAAATTATTAAGTCATAGCTTTACCCCTTACCCAATTAACTAGAAAAGATGTTTCTTTTGTCTGGAATAGTGAAAGACAGAGAGCTTTTGACACTATGAAACACTGTTTGATTTCAGCACTAATTCTTGCTTTACCTGACTTTAATCAACCATTTGTTTTGTACACTGATGCCAGTTTTATTGGTCTTGGTGCTGCCCTCCATCAAAAATAAGTGATGAATGATAAAGTATCAGAAGTAGTAATTTGTTATATTTAAAGAACCTTGAGAAATAGTGAATTGAAATATGGTGCCACTCAGCTCAAATGTTTAGCCGTAGTGTGGGCTCTAGAAAATTTACATTATTACCTGGATGCCCAGAAATTTGAACTTGTCACTGACTGCAGTGCAGTTAAATCCCTTTTAAACTTGAAAATACCTAACAGACATACGTTCAGATGGCAGTTAGCTGTTCAGGAATACAGAGGGAGAATGATAATTATTCATAGGGCTGGTATTGTTCACTCAAATGTGGATATGTTATCAAGGTTACCTTTACCAAATGATGACTCTAATCCTTCTTATGATCCTGAGGATGAAATTATTTATATTCATGGGATATGTGTGGTTAATATGGAGGAAGAGCTATTACAGCTTATTCTGGATTCATATGATAAGGACACTGACTTAAAAAAGTTATGCACCATATTAAATAATCCAAAGAATGCTTCAATACAAGCATTTATTAAAACCCTTCCACCAAAGTACCAAAATGTTTTGGAAAAGTAAATTTTCAATTGATGAAGGGTATCTATATTATAGAAGAAAGTTGAGTAATGTCATTGTTATTCCTCCTTCTATGAAATAAATCATCTTGAAAATTTGTCATGATGACATATTATCTGGACATTTTGATCTTGAAAAAACAATGATCAGAATTAAAAACACTTCTTGGTGGGTTAATATGTCTGAAGACACCAAATTATATGTTGAATCTTGTGATTATTTCAAAAAATCAAAAAAATTGACTGGTAAGAGAGCTGGATTAATGCAACATATTGAACCTCCTGATGCACCATGGCAGATAATAAACATGGATTTTGTAACAGGGTTACCCATTGCTGGAAAAGACAATTGTAACTATTGTTGGGTTAATGTGGACAGATTCACAAAAATGAGTAAATTCATCCCTATTCACAAGGATGTTTCCACTAAAGTTTTATCTCCCTATTTTTGGAATTTTCATCATCACTTTTAAAGTTTTTGTGCAATTTTGAAAAGCAGAGTCAGAATTAGCTTTAGATTTACTTGAATCTACTGTCCTTTTAGCTGAAGATACTTCTGAGGTCTATCTTTCATTTCCAGAAAACTTTTTTTGATAAGGTTCAGTGGTTGCTGAGATATTGAGCTTTAAAGTTGAGCCTTTTTTTCCAAATTTCACTTTTATTAATTTAATAATGCATATCATAACATTTACATCATGCATTTATCCTTCCAGATTCCTAAAATTACCTAGGCTTTTATTTCCCTCTTGTTGGAATTTTCATCATCACTTTTCAAGTTTTTGTTCAATTTTGAAAATCAGAGTCTGTATTAGGGTAATATTTATTTGAATCTACTTTCCTGTTAGCTGAAGATACTTCTGAATATTATCTTTCATTTCTAGAATACTAATTTTAATATGTTTCTGTGGTTGCTGAGATATTGACCTTTAAAGTTTAGCCTTTTTTTCCCAATTTCATGTTTATTTATTTCATAATACATAGCAGAATGTTTACATCATGAATTTATCCTTCCAGAGTCCTCTAACCACTTTTTCTTTACTTATTACTCTGCCCTTTCATCAAGGTGTGTTTTTTTCTTTTTCTTATCATTTTCATATGTCTAACCCTTCACTCATTTTTGCTTCTCATATCAGATAAGTCAAAATTTAGTCCAAAAAATAAACTAAGTAATAAAAGAAGGTAAAATTAATTAATTTAAAAAACTTTAGGTAGATAAAATTTTTTTGGGAATTTTTAAAGTAATTAAATCCTTTTCATTCTTTCATAAATTTTTAATAAATAAATCTGATATTTTAATTTACCAAAGTAAAGTAATGAGCCAACAAACTTGTGTTGTATAAAATTTAATAATGATAAAATTAAATTTTTCATGGGGTTTCACTTGCCTATACCTGTGTAAAGTCACAAACTTAGTTTCTAGACTTGGTCTACATTTTGGCTTGAGGAATTTTCATTACTTTAAAACTATTAAATTTAATTAATCTTATTTTTTTATTTATTAATTTATGGAATTATATTAAATTTTGGTGATTTTCACCCCTTAATTTAATAAAATGCAGGGGAGGTTATAGCCAAATTTTCAAATCTGACAAGGAAAATTGATGACTTAGAAAAATTTGGTGATACCCACCTATTGCTTCAATAAAATGCAGGAGATGGTAGTGCCAAATTTTTCAAACAGATATAGAATTTTTTTTACTGGACTTCATTAAGAAATGTAAATTAGGGGTTAGGTGATAAAATTATGTTGGTGGTGAGGATTGTTGCACAGGTTTCAGTATTATTTTACCATCTGAAATTCCAAAAGTGAAATATTTTAGAGTACAGTAAGTGTCAGTATAGTCTAGTATATAAGTATGATATAATAGTATTTATTTATGGTCCTACTACTTATTGATAAATGATTTAGTGATTAAACCTCAGGGGAAGACTAATTAAATAGTTATACTCAAATAAAACTCACAATACTTGGATTTTAATGTGTTCTAGTGGTGGAAAATAGATAAATAGAATATAGTTATAGCTTATAAAATGATAATATCAACTTATAAGAGGCTTTATAATATATTTCTAAATGTTAATAATTGTAATGAAGTGTTTTATTGAATTTTAGTAAGTAATTGATGATAAATAACCGCCAAAATACCCCCTTACTTATACCCAAATCCCCTGGAGTGCACAGACCTTCAATCCAGATGATGTCACTGCTATCCCCGGCAATTACAGCACTGTGAGGGCCCATAACCTCCCCATGGCGTCCACTTCAAGCATATTCAACACCCAGACCTCCAGTAAGAACCCTCCATCACAATTAATGATAACACAGATCTATACCACAAATAGAAAATCCAGATAAAAGCAGATACCATAAAGAAACAGGTAAAATAAGCAATCAAATAGAGATTTAATGAAAACCAAAGCATATAAAGGAAACAATTGAAATGTCCAAGCCCCCAATAACATCCCCAAGCATCCACATTAACCCAGCAATGACCTTCCAACCCATAAATCCATGAATATCCATCCAAAGAAGCAGATTAAGTTGCCCAGACTGAGTGTATGCGCCTGAAATAGATGTTTATGTTTCTGTAGGCGTTGTGAGTCCACTGGATACGTCCATATGACCTAAAATAAGCAGAAAAACAAAGTTTATAGGCTATCAAGGGGCTAAAACCCACTTATATACCTATATATACATAATATACTGCATATTTCACTGAATATGAGATTTATGTATACATATAAGCTTATGTATGTCAATAATTACTTCATATCACTTAAGATAAGTAAATTATGACTCCATTAACACCTTAATAAGTATTATTAGGCTATGGATAAGCTATTTAAACTACTATAATTTATATAATAGAGTAATAATTATATATATATGTAATATAATCATATATATTATTGTTTTAACCTTATTTTAAGATATAAGCTTAATTTACTTAAGGTTATCTTATTTTAAGTATAAGAAATACTAAGTCCTAGGGATATCTAGGCTGACACTCCCTCACCCAAAAAAAACAATAAAAAAATGTTAAGACATTTTAATTAAAAGAAAGGAGTGAAATAGAAAAATAATTTTTAAAATTTTCTATAATACATATACTGAACAAAAAGTATTATTTTGATTTAAATTTTTTCAAGATATTTTTAAGATCAGATATTTCATTTTCAGGAATCCACTGGTCATATTCACTTGATTTATTTTTAAATGTTAATAGATACTCAACTCCCTTTTCTTTAGCAAGGTGTCTCTCTTTAAATATGTTTTCAATTTCTGCCTTTTCAACTATTTCTTCAGGTTGCTGTCTATGCCTTCCTGATCTTCTTGGAAATAGGGCAGTATCATTAGAATGGTATGGTTTTATAAGAGAAATAGGAAATACTGGATGTTTTCTATCATATGGTGCATATAGAATAACCTCAACAGCATTATTACCAACCATCTTTTTAACTACAAATGGTCCAATGAATGGATCCTTCAATTTAACATTACCATTTAAATTGAAATGTAGTGTTGAAATAAGGACTTCATCACCCTCTTTGAACATTTGTTCTTTATGGGCTTTATCCCATCTTTTCTTTTCATACTCAAATGCCTTATTTATACATTCTTGAGCATGTTTTCTGCATAATTCTTGCATCTGAAGAAAAGATTTAGTACCTGGATGGATATCCAATCTAGGTAACTTATTAAGAGTTTTAGCAGGGGTATTAGGTACATAACCCAACCATCACTCAAATGGCTTTTTGCCAGTGACAGAATGTACTGTACTATTGTATGCAAATTCTAATCCTGGGATAAGGGTTACCCAATCATGCGTGAATTTGTCATTGTCTTTAAAGTTAAGACCAAAATCACAATATCTTCTTATCATATCTTCTAAAGTTTGTATCATTCTTTATGCTAGCCCATCTGTTTGTGGATGGTGTGCTGTAGAAAGTTTTAATTGACACCCTGAAACATCCATAAGTGATGTCCAGAACTCAGAAGTAAATTTAGGATCTCTGTCAGAAACTATTTCTTTGGGGAAACCTGTTATATTTAACATTTTTGTCTACCATAAAAAAGCTAAGTACTTTGCAGAAACCTCTTTGTGGGTAGGAATAAATTTACACATCTTTGTAAATCTATCTACAATTACCCAGCAGGAGTTATAAATCTTATGCCCTGCTATTGGCAAACCTGTTACAAATTCCATGTTAATAATTTCCCATGGAGCTTTTGGTTGCTCAATTTGTTGTAATAAACCAGCTCTTTTGCCTGTTAATCTTTTAGATTTTTGACAAGAATCACATGTCTCAACATATTTCTGAACATCCTCAGACATGTTAATCCACCAAGCTGTGTTTTTTACTCTGGTTAATGTTTTATGGTAGTCAAAATGACCTGGTAATATATCATCATGACATATGATTAACATTAACTCCTTCATTGAAGGGGGAATTACAATTACATTACTTAATTTTTTTCTTTAATATATAAAACCATCCTCAATGGAAAATTTTCCTTTTTCTAATGCCTCTTTATACTTATTTGGTAATGTTTTTATTAAAACATTCATTGAAGCATTAGATGGATCATTTAATATTGTAGTGAGTTTACTCAAGTCAGGATCTGAAGCATACATATCAAGAATTGATTGCATAAATTCATCCTCAAGATCTACAATATAAATGCCATAAATGTTAATAATCTCTGATTTAGGAACATAAGCAGGATTATCATCATTATTAGGCAGAGGTACTCTAGATAAAAGATCTACATTAGAGTGTAAGGATCCTGCTCTATGTGTAATAGTCATCCGTCCTCTTTATTCTTGTACAGCTAATTGCCATCTTAACATGTGTCTATTAGGAGCTTTCATGTTTAAAAGTTACTTAACTGCACTACAGTCAGTTATTAACTCAAATTTTTGGTCTTCAAGGTAATAATGTAGCTTCTCATGAGCCCATAATACTGCCAAACATTCAAGTTGAGTAGCACCATATTTCAATTCACTACTTCTTAGAGTACGTGAAGTATAGCAAATTACTACTTCTGAAATTTTTCCTTCAATAAGTTGTTTTTGATGCAAAGCAGCACCCAGACCAATAAAACTTGCATCTGTATATAATACAAAAGACAATTGGAAATCTGGTAATCCCAAGATAGGAGCTGTCATTAAACATTATTTCAACTTATCAAAAGCCTGTTGTCTTTCATTATTCCAAATGAAAGCTTCTGATTTCTTTATCAGTGTGGTCAATGGTGCAGCAATTAATTGGTAGTTTTTTATATATTGTCTATAATAACCACACATACCGAGTAAAGATTGTACATCCTTCACATTTTGAGGAATGCCAATATTCTTTATTGCAGCCACTTTATTTTGGTCTACACATATTTGTAAGCCAGATACAATATGACCAAGCACTTTTAAAGATTCAAACCCAAATTTACATTTTTTCAATGCAAGGGTCATTTTTATTTCATCCATTTTTTGAAATACCTTCTTTAAATGGATTAAGTGTTCACCATAAGTTTTAGAGAACACTATGATGTCATCAATGTATACCATTACCCATCCTTCAATCATTTCATTATGGAATGTTATATCCATTAACTTCTGAAATACTGATGGAGCATTTTTTGGTCCAAATGGCATCCTGACATATTTATAAATTCCCATATGTGCTGTTATCAACAAAAAAATCTGTGAATTCTTTTCAACAGGAATTTGATGGTACCCTTTATTTCCATCTAAGAAACTTATATACTTAGCACCTTTGAGGGTAGCATGTATAGAGGCAATCCTTGGCAAGGGATAAATATCATCTACTGTAAATGTATTTAATGCTCTATAATCACCGCACAGTCTTGCTTTATCTTGTTCATAAGAAATTAGCACTGGTGATATTACACAATATTTTGGTGTAATTTCAACCTTCTCAAGAATATTCATTTTTAATAACATCTTAATATTATCCTCTATGTCTTTCCTCTTCATTGGTGAAGCAGGGTATGGTTTCTTCTTAAGACTAGCAGGAATATTATCCATATCACAGGTTAAACTAATCTTCATTTCATGATCTTTTACAAGGCCAAGTTCATTTGTACCATGTGCAAAAGCCATTGGAAATGTCTTAATTAAGTCCAAAATATTATTTTTCTCAGCTTTACTTATCTGAGTGCCAAATGATGCTTTTGAAATTTCTGTTTCCAGAAGTTCCATCTCATTGGATTCTCTTCCTTTACACGGAGAATTTGTTACTGACTCAATGTGTAAGACTGTGTTAAAAGAATTTATTTTAAATTTCCTTTTACCATTCATTCCAATTGTAAAATTGTTATTAGCAGGGTCTAATTTCACACCAAACTTAGTCAGAATATCATTTTCAATGATAAAACAGTTACTACAGTTAGTATTATCCATTACTACAAAGTCACAAGTTATTCTTACATAACCATGTTGGTGTTTAAAGAAAAAAGCAGCTTTGTATCTACCAATGGGATGTAGTACTGATCCAAAACCTCTCCAATTTTCACTCTGAAGTGGTTCAAGCTTAGACTTATATTCACTATCAATTTTCTGTAATGTATTAGTAGAAACAACAGATCCAGCAGCTCCTGTGTCCAATACTATATTAAAATTTTCACCAGAAATGATATCTGGAACCGTGATAGGTGTCATTCTAAATTTATCAGCTTGTATATCTTTAATGATTTCAGCATCCTCAAAATACCTTAAAGATTCATTTGAGTCCTTATTTAATATTGGATTTTCAAAGATGGAAAAATCATCTTCCAACATACAGACCTCATTTTCATCACTATATGAGATATTACTGTCATAATCACTTGATTCTTTACTTTTTTCAGTTTCAGTTTCAGTTTCACATTGATTTTCAACAATACTTATATTTTTCTCACATTTGTGACCTTTTACCCAAGGTTTGTTACACTTATAACAAGTATTTGTTTCATACTTTTTAGGTACTACAGGTACAGTAGGTTTTTTCTTCTTCTCCTGAAGTGTTTTTGAATTCTGACTTTTTACAGGTTCAACATTTTGTTTATAAGTGGAATACCTTGATTCATACTTATGGTTTAATAATATTTCATTGCAAATATTAATAAAGTCAGAATATTCAGTAACATTTAATGTTCTAGCTACAACAATGTCTCTGACAGATATATGTAATTTATATATTATTTTATCTTTCCATAAGTTAAAATCCATATGAGGCTCAATGGCTTTTAATATTTTATTTAAATTCATTAAAAATACCATAGGTTTGTCACCATTCAACAGATTATACCTAGTCCTCTCATAAAGTCTCTGCTGAGTAAGCCTGAATTTAGAACCTCCAAATTGTTTTTCAATAAGTTGTTTCCATTCAGCCCAAGAGTAATCTTTACCCTCACTCAATACAGCTTCAAACCATAATAAAGCAACATCCTTAAATAAAGAAATTAATTTTGATGTTATTTCTTCATCTGGTAACTTATATGAGAATTTCAAGTTGTCAATTCTTTGAATAAAATGTTGCCAATCAGAGCTGGCTTCCCCATCATAAGTTGGGTACTGATCCATCTTAGGCCAGTTCCTCTGATTGGATTTTATTTCACTAATCTTGGGCAAATTCAACAACTCATTCACTCTTGATAAATGGTCTTGTATCTCCTCTTGTACAGATTTGTGACTTACATTTTCAGATTTGACACTACCACCAGATGGTTTTAGTTGTGGTGGTATAGGGAAGGAATGAGATTCACTTTTGCCAATGAAAGGATTATTATTATATTGATTATACTTATGATTATCCTGGTTCATTAGTAGATTGGCAGTTTCAATCTCAACTTAGTTAATCTTTGTAGTAACTCAGAGACACTTTGATTTGTCTGGGCAAAAGATAAATTAGTTCTTGATTTAGTTTTCAATAAATGTGTTTCATACAATTTTTCTAACTCACAGAATTTGTTTGAAAGTTCATTATACTTACCACTCAATGAATCATATTTAAGAGTTAGAGACAAATGTTCATTCGCTAATTCTTTATTATGTGTTGCTAATTGAGAAATATTTAATGTCAAGGATGAAATTTTATCACTAGTGAGCTTAACTGTCTGTTCCTCACAATCAGTCATTCTATTCCACAATGCTGAAACAATTCTATGGACAGTTGGATTATTCTTAAAATATTCCATGTCTTCCTTTTCAATTCTCTCACTTTCCTGTGAACTTCTCATCTCACTAGTAAGTGGTGGCAACTAAGGATTAACTGTATTATCATTATAAATAGTACTGTTATTGTGGACAAAAGACAAGTCAGGTGTATCTACTCTAAAACCTGAATTTCTTAAATTGTCCTCTATTTTTTGCACAGATTTAACATCAATAGGATTACCTATATTGTAATTATCAGTATTGTGTTCAATCTGAGAGGGTAATCTACTTACCATGGGATAGATGCCAGTTCTGATTTTTGGCGCTTTTTTCCTTTGTAAGGATGAACTGAGGAATTCAGATGAGGTGGTGGATCCCTGTTACAGCTGTGGCTGGTCCATTGTTGATGGAACCAGTCCCACTTCCATTTGTCTACCAGAATTTTCTCCTGGGAGTGAGTTGAGACTCCTTGGATAGGAAGTTTCTGACTTGGTTGACTTGGCTGGCCTCCCTTTAGCTCTGCCAGTGTCTGATTCATTTGTTGAAACCCTACCTTGCAATTGTTCTGTAATTGCTCTACCTCTTTGAACATGAGTGCCTTGGATTCTTCCAACTTCAAAACCTGTTTGGCCAAGTGGGAAAGTTGATCCTGAAGAGGAGGGGATGTCTTTTTTATGGTTATCTTTTTTAAAAGGGCGTCTTTTTCCTCTATGCTCATGTTCTCTGCCTGGGGGTATTACTGTCCCTCCATGGTTATGTCCTGGATAGTTTTTGTTAGCTTTAGACCTGGTATTATAAGCAGGCTTGTCACTTACACTGTCCTGAGGAGCACTCATATTGTTAATAATGACAATATATTACGTCTACAGAAAGGAAAAACTCTATGTAATTAGTAGACAAAAGTTATTAGCAATGTTATTACTAATAAAAAAGCACTGGAGCTTACCCTGAATTTATATCTTTATTTATTTAAATAAAATATAAGAAAAATTTGAAAAAATCTGTTAAAAATAAAACAATAATTTTAACTAGACCTTTATAAGGGTGAATAAATAGCTTACCAAGCTTTAACCAAATACCAGTTTAATTGGGTTTTATATTGGTGACCAAATACCAAGTGAAATTGGGTTTATATTGGGTACAGTTACTACTGTAAATACCTAATTTTTATAATAAACAATTAGTACAATTATTATAAGGGTTCTTTTCCGCAATTACTGAGTTATGATGACCCACAAATATGCAGCAGACCCAAAGATTTGGTTATTTTGAGCTATACTAAAGTAAAAATCACGCCCCAAGGCTTATACTAAATAATAAGTAAAAATAAGGAAAGACCCCCAATTGTCAGTATAGTCTAGTATATAAGTATGATATAATAGTATTTATTTATTTTCCTACTACTTATTGATAAATGATTTAGTGATTAAACCTCAGGGGAAGACTAATAAAATAGTTATACTCAAATAAAACTCACAATACTTGGATTTTAATGTGTTCTAGTGGTGGAAAATAGATAAATAGAATATAGTTATAGCTTATAAAATGATAATATCAACTTATAAGAGGCTTTATAATATATTTCTAAATTTTAATAATTATATTTAAGTGTTTTATTTAATTTTAATAAGTAATTGATGATAAATAACCGTCAAAATACCCCCTTACTTATACCCAGATCTCCTGGAGTGCACAGACCTTCAATCCAGATGATGTCACTGCTATCCCCGGCAATTACAGCACTGTGAGGGCCCATCACCTCCCCATGGCATCCACTTCAAGCAGATTCAACACCCAGACCTCCAGTAAGAACCCTCCATCACAATTAATGATAACACAGATCTATACCACAAATAGAAAATCCAGATAAAAGTGGATACCATAAAGAAACAGGTAAAATAAGCAATCAAAAAGAGATTTAATGAAACCCAAAGCATATAAATGAAACAATTGAAATTTCCAAGCCCCCAATAACATCCCCAAGCATCCATATTAACCCAGAAATGACCTACCAACCCATAAATCTGTGAATATCCATCCAAGGAAGCAAATTAAGTTGTCCAGACTGAGTGTATGGGCCTGAAATAGATGTTTATGCTTCTGTAGGCATTGTGAGTACACTGGATACGTCCATATGACCTAAAATAAGCAGAAAAACAAATGTTATAGGCTATTAAGGGGCTAAAACCCACTTATATACCTAAATATACATAATATACTGCATATTTCACTGAATATGATATTTATGTATACATATAAGCTTAATTATGTCAATAATTACTTCATATCACTTAAGATAAGTAAATTATGACTCCATTAACACCTTAATAAGTATTATTAGGCTATGGATAAGCTATTTAAACTACTATAATTTATATAATAGAGTAATAATTATATATATATGTAATATAATCATATATATTATTATTTTAACCTTATTTTTAAGATATAAGCTTAATTTACTTAAGGTTATCTTATTTTAAGTATAATAAATACTCAGTCCTAGGGATATCTAGGCTGACAGTAAGGAAAAATGGTGTTATCAGAATCTCATGATATAACTATTTTTGATAAGATTAATAGTAACTATTAAATTGGGAACCAAAAAGAATATACATTTCCTCATAGAGAAGATACATGACATTGAGATTTTTTGAAACAGTAGTAATTCCATTCTTAAAATCATAATCAGCAATACCAAAGCCAGTGGAAGTGGAATCAAAATGAGCCTTTTTATATTATGATTGAAAACTTTTGAACCTCTCCTTCATTTGCTCAGGATTGATGTTGATTCTCCCTTTTGTTTTCTTTTTTACTTCATTTTCTATCAAAAAAAAGAAATTGACCCTTTATGAAGGTGGAAATCTGATTTGGGGAGGTTGAAAACATAAAAAAAGAAGGAAAAAAACATGCCTGGTTAAAATTTCACAAGAAAATGTCTCAAATCTCAGTGAGGGGTGTGTGCCAATTATTGATGAGAGTATTAAGGTGTGAGTGTCACATGTGACAGGGATGGGGTGGGAAAGGAAGCAATCATGTGGCCAACATGTGGTTGTGAAAAAAAATTGGGAAAAAGGTGCTGATTTGAGGTCATCACTGACAGCCATTTTTGAAATAAGTGACTTTTTTGCAAAATTTAAGTGCTGATTTGGTTGTAAATATGCAATTAAGTTAAGTGTGGATTTGTCAGAACTGACACCCCTTATTATTTCATTATAATAATGAAAATAAAAGCTTTAAGTGCACTTAAAAATTATTTAACCTTATGTCTAAGGTTTTTAATATTAACTCAACATATTACAGCCTAATATTAAGTAAATAAGACCTATAAAGGGTGGATATATGCATGTTTTTAAAGTATTATAATGGATTATATTTTATTGACTGAATTATTTCACTTTTGTATACATCTTTTATACTATCACTTATTGTCCCCATGTGTAATAAATGTGTCTAGAATACTTTCTATGCATGTTTTACTCAGTCCTGGGGATATCCAGGCTGAAAAAATTAGTGACAAAAATGATCTTATAGTTTCATTTTTTTTACTTCAGGCTACTTTTCAGGTGGGGCAGAAAATTTTGTAGTCATATTAATTATTTCAAAAGAGAATATTAGGCTGTTATATTATTTCCATCTTGGTCAGAATGATGATTTTACCTTGTTTGAGTTTCTTTTTTACACATTCAGATAATATCAGTCTGGTAGTTCATCAACCATTTTTTTCAAGTAAATATATGCACACTCTTACAAAAATTGTGGTCACTCAAATATTTTTTGAGCCTGTAAGCCATCTGCTCATTTTTTTACAGGAACATTTACTTTATCATGTCCTAAATCTCATATTATATTGTCTAGATTGTTCTGCTTTTTCCTTGATGATGGGTTTTGTTTTTAAGGTGCATGGAGTATTTCATTCAACAATTATAAGGTCATTAATTTTTGTCCCTTTGGGTCAGAATGGTGCTTTAAATTCTTTGAAATTTGTATTTACACATGCAAGAAATATAAGTTTGTTATTTTATCAACTATTTTTGACAATTTTGCATTCTGACACTTGCACAAAAATGGTGGTCACTAAAATGGTTTTTTGAACCTGTGAGCCACTTTCTCATGGGCTTTATACAAATATTTGGGTTACCATGGCCTAAAGCTCATATTATGTGGTTCTGATTATTGTATTTTTATCTTGATTGTTGGTTTTGTTTTGTTGAAGCATGAATCATTTCAATTTCATACCTTCCAGAAATTATTTATTGCAAAGGATGAAGGGTAATAATTGTGTGTGAAATTCTTTTTACAAAGTGTCAAGTGAGATGATAAAATAGCTAGAAAATTATAAAAATGTGATATTTGAGTATAAAATGATGATGGAAAAAGGGTAAGTTAGATGAGAAAAAATTTTAGCAAATAATGGAATGTACTATTAAAGTATAAAATTGATTTTAAAAATAGGAATATGAGTTGAGAGAAAATTTAGAAAATTATTAAATGTGCTATTTAAATACAAAATTATGATTGAAAAAAAGTCAATATAGGTGAATAAAAAGTTAAAAAATATTGAAATGTGATGGAAAAGTACAAAATTGTAAGATGAATTAAGTTATTGAATGATGATATGTGATATTTTGGTACAAAATTATGAGATATAAATAAAGTGATAAGATAAGCTGTGTCAGACAAGGATGAAATGTGATACTTTAGTGTAAAATTGATTTAAAAAAGGGGCATATGATTTAAGAAAAATTAAATAAAATGATCAAATATTTTATTTAACTAAAAAATAATGATTCAAAAAAGGAAATTCAGGTGCATAAAAAGTAAGAAAATAATTAAATCTGATGTAAAAATAGAAAATTGTATAAGGAAAAAAGTTAATGAGTGGTGAAATGTTTTTTTGAGTATATATTTATGATGGAAAAATATCACATAAGTTAAGAAAAAAAATAAAAAATGATGAAGCACAATATATAAGTATAAAATTGTAGTAAAAAAAGTGAAATTAAAATAAATAAACAGGGAAAATTTGCAAAATAAAAGAAATTTTATATTGCTGTAACTTGTGTGTGTCACAATGAAAGTAGCCAAAAATTTAATGAGTGACATTCATGAATTCTGGTCAAATTCTGATCAAGTGCTGAATAATTTATCTGTTATTGGTGATTCCAATCCAGAATTACATGCAGGTTGGCCCCTAATATCTCTTGGTTTGTGTATAGTTTTTAACTACACACTTTCCTAACCTTCCTATGATCCTTCACACTACTAAGAAATTCTTGGGCTTTTCTAGAGCTGTCTGACACTTTTGATTTTAATTCAGTTGAAGCCAGGACTTTCAAAGGGTCTTATAGATAAGGATATAACAGTATCTAGCTTTGTTTCAGTAGTGTTTTAGTTATGAATCGCATATTACTTTCTGTATTTGTTACTGCATGGCACTTAATTACGTTTTTTTTCATTAAGTCTAACTAAACACCATTTACAAAAAATCCTCTACCACCATTTCCCACACTCATTTTATAAAATTCAAAGATTTTTTTCACATTTCTTAATTAAATCACCACACTAAAAAAATATTCACAAAATGTACTTATAAAAATATTTATTATAAAATATTACAACTAACCAACTTTTCAAATCTATCATATCTATTTCTAACTCTGACTAGTCCTAACATATCCTACATTAAATTAAGAATTTTTTTATCAGGTGGAAAAACTCTTGCTGCATGCATCAGCCTCCCCTCATTTATTCTGTTTTTAAATTTAATGCCATGGTGAGAACAGAGCATGTATGCTATAATGGATGAAATGTTTCTAATTTAAGAAAAAAATGTATTTTCTTCTAAATTAAGCTCAGAAAAATCAAGAAATTCTTTTAGATGATATTATTATTTTATTTTATTTTATTTTGTTAACTTTGGTTGACATATTGATCTGGCTATTTTCAAGCGTGAGACACTATAAGAGAAATAAATAAATCTTATCAGAAACATGTAGGTCTGATTAATATTTGACCAAGGTTAGGTATAATAATATATTAATAAATACCTCTTATTTATATTTTTGACTATATGCTATAAATAACTCAATTTAATTTTATAACTTTACATATAAACTATATATTAGTTAGCACAATGTTTATAGAGCTTATAATACAAGTATGAGACAGAAATATTTAAAAAATTTAGCTGGAATAGTAAATTATCAGACAATATATAATAAGTATATTTACTTATGCTTCTGAAATTACTTCTTGGAATTCTCAAGAGGTAGAACCAAGAATAAATATCTATATTTATTGTTTATTGTATGATAGAGATTACCTGTTTAAAATACAATATCACTAATATACTCTTATATTAAATCATAAGAAGAAAATAATAATTAAGTGGAGCACACTATTTAAGGTACTTCACTCAATATAGTAATAAGATTTTTATAATTAATAAGAGTCAAAGAAAGACAACTTTAGTAACTCAAATAAAGGCTTTTATAAATATTTTGATAAAAGTAGATGAGGATTTCACAGGAAAAAGTATCTTGCAACATATTATTTCCTTTTCATTCCCTTTACATATATTTGTTAAAAACATCTGTATCTTCTTACCCTTTCTTTTAAATTTATCTTTAATCTTGCATTCTTATTTTCATACATTTATATTCCTAAATTTATCTCTGCATTATACTCCTGTATCCTTACCTTCAAGTATTCTATTCCTGAATCTTTATCTACCTGTATTTATACTTCTGAATTTATCCCCCTTTGTCTCTTAATATAATATTCTATCTTTTTTCACTTTACTTATTTTTTTAAAATATTACTTGATCTCCTTCTAAACTTGCTGTCAACTATTTCTTCCTTCCAGCTGAATACTATTGTTTAAATTATTTGGCCAGATTTCAGAAATTAATATTTTTGTTGTCAAAATCATGAGATGTGATGGAGACTAAAATTTTATGAAATAACATTTAAAAAATGATTAAAAAGTAAAGAGATGCACTATTGTGCAGTAGTAAACAAGTTGCTTTAAGAAAAATAAAAATGAAATGAATTTTTTTGAAGAGTTGAGTGATTCCCATGTATTAGGGAAGTACCACACCCATGCCTCCTCCATGAGTTCTATCCACTCCCCTCCCTCTCAGAACTACAAAAAAAACAAATAATTGCTCATTTAACACCTCTGCTCAAAACATAGCCAACTTTTTGGCTAGAATGGGCTTTAATTCCACTCCTCCTACTACTCTTCTTGTTAGCCAGGCTACTAGACTTACCCAGTAAAATAATTAATTATTTACTGGGATGAAGCCACACCATTAATTCTTATTTTATTTATTATATTTACTTTATAACTTACTTACAATAATTTAACTAATTGGCATAATTAAATATTTAAATTTAATGTCTCTCATATTTTTATTCCCTAACAACATCCTCATGACAGGTGAGAGTTGAAATAAAAATATATCAATACTAAAAAATAAAAATTCAAATTTTTTAGTTAGTGACATTTACAGGATCTTTGAAATAAATTAAATAATTTTACATAAACAGTAAATACAGTATATTGATACATTCTTTATAGAAAAACCTTAATATTTGCAATGTTTCATACTGGAATGCTCTCTTCTCCTATACTCCTGTATATAGAATTTTTTAACTTTGTGGTTTCTCTCCTTTTTGCCTATATAAGGCCTCCCATTTTTGTTATTTTTCGATCATTCTTCACTCACTTACAATTTATTATATACTATCAAATTAATTCCATTACTACTATTACTGCTTTAGTATTTATATTCATGTAATTCTAATCCCTTCAAGTAATGATAATGATAATACCTTTTTTAAACCTTTTAACTTGAGTAATCTATTATAAAGTATAAAACCTATGTGCCTTGATTTAAATTCTTGAGTTATCCACCTTCACCACCGTTTGGACCACTGTAAAATTTTCTAGACCAAAAGGACCCCTTGAAATTTGGGAGCCTTTCCGAATTGTTGTTGAAACATTGTTATCTTGATGCTAGAAACCAAGGGACCTTTGACTACAAGGACCAATAAGCCTTGCTGGAAAACTGAAAATGACAAACATCATCAGGCATGTGATTTACCTTTTTTTCCACAACAGGGAATCAAACCTGGCCCCAAATCTAAGGTTTATATAGGTGTTTTTGTCCTATATAATTGTTGTAACTATACCAGTTACTATCTGTAGGTTTAACTCTGCTTATTTCATATTTCACGTATATCTTTTCACTCAGCACTCTGTAGTGGCATTAATTTTTTCACCTTACAGGTGGAGGTGCCTGGTAAATAATAATAATAATAAAATTAATTTTTTCCTAGTTGACAAAGATAGAGCAATACTGTTCTTAGTCCTAGAAGTAATAAAACAATTTTAATAAAATATTTTATTTTTTTAATTATTTCAGTTGACAATTTTCCTGGAAGTGAAATAATAAATATATAAATTATCCAGATTAATAATATTAAATTACTTATTACTTCAGTTGACATTAAAGTCCTAATAATAAAAATTTTAGTTAACTCATAGTCCTGATAACTATATATCAAAATATATAACTAATTGAGATTTGTATTAATTATTTCAGTTGACTTTTTTTCCTGATAATTAATAAATTATTTGATTATTTAAGATGATTTATTTTGAAAACTGGTAATAAAATATAAATATCTTAAGTAGTTTAATTAAAATTTGTTATAATTATTTCAGTTGATTTTTTGTCCTGATAAATATTATATTTTTCATTATTCCAGTTGATGAAATAATCCTGATAATTGAAATTTTCCTGAAATATTTTTATTTTTTCCTTTATTTTTCTTTCAAAAAATTTAAATAATAACTGATTAAATTTTAATATTTCTCTCTCTCATTTCATTTATATACAACAATGACTGATCAAGGTGCTTCTGCTGGCTGTGATGAGGAGCTAGACTTGATCTATTATGATGAGAATTTTTTAAGTTCTTTTTTGACTACCAAACTTGCTCAAATTAATCAATTATTGGACCGATCAGGATATAGAAATGCAAGAAATAGATATAAAAGTGTGAAAGACTGCTCTGGATCAAAAGCCCCCAGAAGAGCTTCCAAGAGGACTCATGATAAAAAAGATGCCCTTGCAAAAGCAATTCAGAAACTTCTACACTCACATCAAGCAGTTGAGGACAGAGAACCTCAAAATAAAATCAAAAGTTGAAATTCTAGAAGAAAAGGTAAAAATTATAGAATCCTTTCTTCAAGAGAAGAGGAAACCTCCTCCAAAAACAAAATCCCTTCCACAATTGGCTCCTCAAAAGCAGGAAAATGTGGAAGTTTCAAAATGGCAATGGGACTGGCTAAACACCCAGTGGTACTACCTCCAGTCCCAACAACAACAACAGCAGCAAGCACCTCAGGCAGTTCCTTCCAGGCCCCATAAGCTCAACTCAAACCCTCCTCATCCCTACCAAGAAGGAAGAAAGAGGAAGAACAATCAACTACAATTTTTGCCAAAGCCATGGTAAGCCCCTCTATTGAATCCCAATTACCCTTTCTTGTTACTGATTCAGTTCCTTCAGGTAACTCTGGAAGAGGAGATGATACTTTGAGACGATTAGAGGCTGGCTTTATTAGGCATATTGCTCAATATTCTAATGTAACTAATCCTTTAGTATTGATTGATACTTCAATGATAAATCCTAATATGGCTATTATTGATGAAACACTTGATCCTCAATTTTATGAGATTCTGGAAAATTATTCTTTCTCCTTATTAACAAATACTCCAAATGTAGCTACTGTTAATGATGAATATTTGAGAGATATTATTTCCAAACAGAATCATATAATGAACAACATGCAATTTACTCAAAAATTTAATAGTTTTATAACTGAAAAATGTTTCCAATCAGTGAGAAGTGAATTACAGAGAGTTTCTAATGGTTTCTAAAAGTACAAAGTAACTCAGGAGAAGAAAGTTGCTTTGTGAAAAAATATCAAAAAATGACTTGTCTAAGTTACAAGACACTGTGTCTATCTGTTTCCAGGAGCTAGAGGGAAATATGTTGAACTTAAAGAGACTAAGTAACCATTATTCATCTTTGAAAAATAAGAATCAATTATCTTTTTCAACCATCAATGAGACATTATCTAATATTCCAAGAGTGAAGACTAGGCTAACAACCATTGAAGAGAAGTTGAATTCATTGTTACATGACCAAAATTATTCTGACATTTCTTTGAAAGAACCTGTTGCACAGGATACTCCAATTTTACCTGTCCCTGGTTCATCTAAAGCAAAACCAGTGCCAGAAATGCCTGTAGATATTCCTGAGTTTCCATCAAAAATTGATGATGCACCTTGTTCATCTACAGAACGGATAAACAATGAGATTACTGCATAGTTAGAGAAGTTAAAGCTTCTTCTCACTCAGAAAAAATCTTGTAATAAGGAGACTGCTTAAAATCAAAATATATGGCCAAAAATTGACCAATATCCAAAATTTGATGGTGATTCTTCCTCTGATTTGCAGAAATTTATTTTCAGGATTGATAATCTAAAAAATTCTTACAAACTTCCAGATTAAGAAATTGTGTCAAAACTAATTTCTTTATTTACCAATGTAGCCCTAATGTGGTATGAATCTATCCTTTTAGATAAAAATGACTACTCATGGGAAGATTTGAAGAAATTAATTAAAGCACAATTTGGTGGCTCCAAGTTTAGGTTAGCTCAACAAAAGCAGTATGAGGAAGCTAGATATAGCTCTTCTTCTACTGAAAAATATATTTAGTTCCTGATGAAACTTGTGAAGATCTTGAAGTCAATGGACCCAAATATGTATTTTGAATCATGGAAGTACAGGATCCTCTATAAATTTCCTATGTCTCTGAGAGACTTAATAGTTTCTAGGACTGAGTTCTCAAGATAACCTTCTTCTTTTATTAATACTTTTAATGAGGTCCTTTTAAATAAAAATTATGATTCTAGAAGATTCATTCCTAGAACTTCATTGGAGAAGACCTCAAATTACCAACAAAAACTTCCTGAAAAAGTTGGTAAACCTTCCGCCTCTGTTGCACCTAAAAAGTATGCAACAAATACTTACTTTAAATGCAGAAACCTTGGCAGAAAGGCCATGTTTGTGGAAAGAAAATAAATCTTTTTGAACAAACTGAGGAACATGCTGATGACACAGTTGCACTAGATGATACTTCAAGTGATTGCGCCAGCAATATTTAATATGAATCTCACCATGAAATTTTAATGCTGGAAGAAGATATTCATTGTTTGAAAAAAATTGACATTGGGAATAATGATTTATCTACAGTAGAAGATGCTGAGATTGTAAGAAATCTTGAGGAAATCTCAATTATTATTGCCCCTCTCAAGGCACCAGTCTTGATTAGTGGAAATAACATTGAGGGTGTTTTAGATTCTGGAGCTGGAGGAAGTGTAGTATCTGAAAAAGAACTTGCTACAGTGGATCAGGATTATAAATCAAAACTTATGCCTACCATCTCTGAAAATTGGAGAGTTTGTGTCTATGTTTTGTCTCAATATGGTAAATACAAAGCTACAGTATTTCTAAAATATTACCATGGATTTGTAAGGCTATGTGTGACTATGTAGTTATGAAAAATGATAACTTAAATAGTTGGTTAATTATGGGAAATGATATTTTAACAAAATATGGCATTAAATTGGATCCCTCATACCAATGCTTCAAAATGGGGTTGAATGGGAAGAGAAAATTTATAATTTCCTCCTCCAAGAAATTATTAACGCCAGGATTGAGCACATATTATCCTGTAGTTCAATATAAATGAAGAATTACAAAAGAAATGCCTGCCCTTCTGTCTGAAATTGACACTGCTTCTTTTGGAGAACAACTCTCTGGTGAGGAAAAAGATTCCATCATTCAATTGATAAAATCATTTCCTATGGCCTTTGCTCATGGGTCACATGAACTAGGATTAGTTAAAGAAGAAATGAAACTTTCATTATCTTGTCCATTAACTGACATACAACCTAGTCTAAAGAAGAAGCCTTATCCTGCTTCTCCCACAAAGAGAAAAGATATTGAAGACAATATCTCTACCCTATTAAAAATTAATATTATTGAAAAGGTAGTTGAAACACCTAAATATTGAGTTATCTCACCTATCCTAATTTCTTATGAGAAAGATAAATCCATGTTATGTGGTGATTATAGAGCATTAAATACTTATACTGTTGATGATATCTATCCTTTACCTAGAATTAGCTCTATACATGCTACCTTACAAGGTGCTAAATATATCAGCTGTCTGGATGGTAACAAGGGATATCGCCAGGTACCTGTTGATAAGAATTCCCAGAATTTTCTGATGATTGCTACTCATATGGTTATTTATAAGTATTTTAGGATGCCATTTGGCCTCAAAAATTACCCTTCAGTTTTTCAAAAAGTTATGGATAACACATTCCATCAAGAAATAATTGAAGGATGGTTGATGGTTTACATTGATGATATCATCATATTCTCTAAAACATTTAAGGACCATCTTAATCACCTGTGTAAAGTGTTCCATATGATGGATAAGATAAATATGACACTTGCCTTGAAAAAACGCAAATTTAGTTTTCATTCTTTGAAAGTGCTTGGTCATGCTTTCTCAGGTTTACAGATATGTGTTGACCAGAGCATAGTTTCAGCCATACACAGGTGAAAGCTCCTACTACAGTTAGAGAGCTCCAGAGTTTTTTGGGAATTTGTGGATACTATAGACAGTATATTAAAAATTATAAGGTCATATCATTACCCCTTACCGACTTAACTATGAAATATGTTGCTTTTGTCTGGAACAGTGAAAAACAAAGAGCTTTTTACACTATGAAACATTTTTTTAAGTCAGCACTAATTCTTGCTTTGCCTAACTTTAATCAACCATTTGTCTTATACACTTATGCCAGTTTTATTGGTCTTTTTACTGCTCTCCATAAAAAACAAGTTATGAATGATAAAGTATCAGAAGTAGTAATTTTTTATACTTCAATTACCTTGAGAAATAGTAAATTGAAATATGGTGCCACTCAAATGGAGTGTTTAGCAGTAGTGTGGGCTCTAGAGAAGCTACATTATTACCTGGATGGCCAGAAATTTGAACTTGTCACTGACTTCAGTGCAGTTAAATCCCTCTTAAACTTAAAAACACCTAACAGACATATGTTCAGATGGAAGCTAGCTGTTCAGGAATACAGAGGGAGATTGACAATTATTCATAGGGCTGGTATTGTTCACTCAAATGTGGATATGTTATCAAGTTTACCTTTGCCAAATGATGACTCTAATCCAGCATATTATCCTGAGTATGAAATTATTCACATTCATGGGATATATGTGGTTTATATGGAGGAAGAGCTATTACAGCTTATTCTGGATTCATATGATCAGGACACTGACTTAAAGAATTTATGTACTATATTAAATGATCCAAAGAATGCTTCAATACAAGCATTAATTAAAACCCTCCCACCATAGTACCAGTCTTCTTTGGAAAAAGAAAAAATTTCAATTGATGAAGGCTACCTCTATTATAGAAGAAAGTTCTGTAATGTTATTGTTATTCCTCCTTCTATGAAAGAAATCATCTTGAAAATTTTTCATGATGAAATATTGGCTGAAAATTTGGATCTTGAAAAAGAAATGATCAGAATTACAAACACTTCTTGGTGGGTTAATATGTCTGAAGATACCAAACTATATGTTGAATCCTGTGATTCTTTCCAGAAATCAAAAAGATTGACTGGTAAAAGAGCTGGAAAAATGAAACTCATTGAAGCTCCTTATTCACCATGGCAAATAATAAACATGGACTTTGTAACAGGATTTCCCATTTCTGGGAAAGACAGTTATAACTCTTGCTGGGTTATTGTGGATAGATTCAAAAAAATGTGTAAATTTATCCCTACTCACAAAAGTTTTTCCACTAAGTATTTAGCCTTCTTGTGGTAGTCACATATTTTTAATACTGCTGGTTTCCCAAAGGCCATAATCTCTGAAAGAGACCCTAAATTTACTTCTGAATTTTGGATGTCTCTGATGGATGTTTGTGGTTGTGATCTGAAGCTTTCTACTGCCCATCACCCCCAAACTGATGTATTAGCTGAGAGACTGATTCAGACTTTAGAGGACATGATAAGAAGGTATTGTGCCTTTGGCCTTGAGTACAAAGACAATGACAGATTCCCTCATGATTGGGTTAATTTACTTCCTGGTTTGGAATTTGCTTATAATAGCACTTTTTTATTCTGTTACTCAGAGAAAGCCATTTGAGCTCTGGCTTGGATATTTTCCAAATACTCTTGCACAAACTCTCAATAATAAAATACCTAAATTGGATTTACATCCTGGTGTAAAATCTTTTCTTCAAATGCAACAAATTTGCAGAAGTCATGCTCAAAAATGTATTGAAAAATCTTTTGAATATGAAAAGAAAAGGTGGGATGAATCCCATAAAAAATACACTTTTAAGAAGGGTGATGAAGTACTGATTTGTACAGTCCACTTCAATTTACAAGGTAATAAAAAATTCAAAGACCTGTTTGCAGGTCCATATGTTGTCAGAAGAATGGTTGGTGATAATGCAGTTGAAGTTATCCTGTACTCTCCATATGACAGGAAACACCCTGTTTTTCCAAAATCTCTTCTGAAACCTTACACATCCAATAGTGATTTATTACCCAAAAGAAGGAGAAGACCAAAGAAGACCCCTATTAAAGTCACTGAAACAGCAGAAATTGATAAGATTTTAAATGACAGAATAATCACTGCTGAAAAAGGTACTGAATACTTATTGATATTCAAGAATAAATCTTCTGAATATGATTTTTGGATACCTGGGAAAGAGATATCTAACCTTCCTTCTCTACTAAAGAAATATAAAAAGAAAAAACATAGCATTTTTTTATTGTTTTTTTTGTAGTGAGGGAGTGTCAGCCAGGCTACTAGACTTACCCAGTAAAATAATTAATCATTTACTGGGATGAAGCCGCACCCTTAATTCTTATTTTATTTTATATTTACTTTATAACTTACTTGCAATAAGTTAACTAATTGCTATAATTAAATATTTAAATTTAATGTCTCTCATATTTTTATTCCCTAACAAGGTCCTCATGACAGGTGAGAGGTGAAATAAAAATATATCAATACTAAAAAATAAAAATTCAAATTATTTATTTAAAGGTGAAATTTATGCAATCTTTGAAATAAATCAAATAATTTGACATAAACAGTAAATACATTATATTGATACATTCTTTATAGAACAAAATTAATATTTGCAATATTTCATTCTGGAATGTTCTCTTCTCTTATACTCCTGTATATAGAATTTTTTAACTTTGTGGCTTCTCTCCTTTTTGCCTATATAAGGCCTCCCAATTTTGTTGTTTTTTGATCATTCTTCACTCACTTACAATTTACTATATACTATCAAATTAATTCCATTACTACTATTACTGCTTTAGTATTTACATTCACGTAATTCTAATCCCTTCAAGTAATAATAATAATACCTTTTTTTTACCTTTTAACTTGAGTAATCTATTATAAAAGATAAAACCTACATGCCTTGATTTAAATTCTTGAGTTATCCACCTTCACTGCCATTTTGACTGCTGTAAAATCTTCTAGACCAAAAGGACCCCTTGAAACTTCTCCCCATGATGGACACCAGCTCTCTGGCTGGTGTTGAACAATCCAATAACTCAAATGCATTGGTAATTTTCCTAAACAATCTTCTTGGAATTGACAAGGATTTTCTTATAAAAGGCTCACCTATCTTGATTCATACTAAAACCATGACAGACATATAAGTATTAGCTTCTTTCCTTGCTCCACTATCTACTCAAGATAACCTCTATAAAATTTCAAGTGTTAATATTTGCTCCCAACTTAAATCTCTTGACAAGAAACTGGGCAGAATATTTACTTGTCTCCCTCTAAAAATTCCTTCAATGAATGTTCAAACTTTCCTGGCCCAAAAAGGTGCATGTCCCCCTACTTTTCCTACATATGCATAAACTTCTGCAGTTAATGGACCTTCTCAAAGCCTTTCTAGAAATCACCCCAAGCATGGCCTTTCATTATTCAAAATCAAGAAAAAATATCCCACTATCTCAGTCCTGAAGGGCTTACCCAAACCAAAACTCTTTGCCTTATCTATAATCAAATTCTCACTAAGAAAATCAATAACCATACCATAAACACAAATATCAGAGTCCTTGGAGTGATTCATCACAAAGAAAATTACCTGAAGATCATTGTTGAATTAAATGAAGAGCTCCTCTTACTCACCAACTCATGGAAAGACTGAATTCCAAAAGGGCTAATTTAAAATACCCCCACCTACCAAAGGGTTGTTTACAGTTTTTCCACCTATAATAAACTGAACAAAAAAGCATGCATTACCTCATTAATTGAATAGAACTCTGAAAAATTCAAATCTCTTTACCACACTTCCTGGTTAAGACATCAAGAAGCCAGATCAGGAAAAAAACCACTCTTCTGTTGTCTTACACTTGTATAGAAAATGTAACACTGACACCTATCTTTGCCATTTCCCCCTCTACCCTTTTTTTGGTGAAAGTCATAATTTCAAAGCTGAAGCAATAAAGGGGGAGAAGAGCACTTTTTTTTAATTTTTGGGAAAATTTCATCTCTATAAATTGCTCCTCACCCCCACATTTCTCAAACTGTTCCACCCATCAAATTACCAAGCTGTGAAAAGCTTAAAATATTTTGGCCCCCATGTGCTTCTTCTGCATCAATGTCTTACCACACAACTAACCACTTAATGACTCTCTCACCTCTCCCCCCACCCTTCTTTAATCCTCCATCTTTTCCCCTCCCATCTTCCATCTTGCCCAGGGGTAAGCCTGCCCTCACAATAGACCCCAATGATTGAGTTCCCCAATAAATTGACAAATTTTTTCAAGTTATTTAGCTTCCTCCCCCTCAATTGTCACAAATATTCCTATGTATTTCATTCAGTTTTAATTATCTTTTAACTAGCTCATTTGATATTTAATTATTAAAGGATCCCTTTCTTTCACTAGATAAATTAATGCCTGCAACAGCAACAGAATGGCACCTCATCATCCCACTAAATTTACCATCCTCTCCCCTTCCTTAGCCTATCACAAGTTGCTACTATGGCAACAATAAAATTCCAGTACACCTTTTCAACACAATGCATAGCCCTTCCCTTGACTTATAAATTCTTCAAATCAAACTTTCATCCTTGGCTATTATCTGAACAAGCCTCTACAAGCCCCCCCTCCACTTTCTCCACAACTCAATTCATCTCCCCTTACTTTCCCCTGCTATTTTACCACCCTACTCTTTTCTTTGAAGCCTAAAGTCTGCACCATGACTTGTGGGCTGACCATGAAAAACACCATACAAACAACCCTTAATCTACCCCTTACTTAGACTCTGTATTGGATTAAAATATGTCATTAATATCTCAAAAAGGTGTTCCCACTCTCTGTGATTTTAGGAGCTATACATCAGCAATAGACCTGGTTATTTCTAACAGTAGGGCCACTGAATTAGTTATTAGCTGTGTAATGGATTCAGAAGGCTCTCTCTCTCACCTCTCAGATCACAAATCAATCAGTTTTTGCTTTCACCTACCCCTCTCCCCCCCCCCACTAAATTTCACTTTCTGTATTTGGAAACTGTTTGATGAGTATACCCTCCATTCTTCTCTTTCCTCACTATACCCCCCTTCTATAGAAGCCTCCCCACTCTCCATTAACTTGATTTCAGAATAAGTCTCTTCCTATTTTATTGATCTAATATAAAATGTTTTCCTGCTGCATCATCCCATCTTTAAGTGTCACACATGGTAGAATTGAAACATCTTGGATCACCTTAGGAGTCATTCTTAACAGGCCTAGAAAAAATCTCAGTCTTCCCCTGCCCCACACACAATAGCTGAGTTTAATTCAGAAAGGAAGATCTTACAAGAAAAAATAAAATGCACATGTAAACTCTATTGGAAAACTACACTTTCATGCCTCACCACAGATTCCCTTTAAACTGGCTAGGTCCCTCTCTCTTCATTCTGAGTCTTGGTCTAACCCACCACTAACTAATACTGACAGTTATCTCATCACTGATAACCTCCAAATATAAAATGCCTTTTTTAAGGTACATTAGTAGCCCCAATTCAATATGACATATCCAACATTTCTACCTCCCATTATCCTCCACCCTCACTCTCTCCCTTCTCTACCCCATTCACCAGGTAAGAGCTCATAGCTACCCTTATGAACACAAAAAAGGCAGGGCTCTGGGCCCAGATGGAAGCAACCACTATTATCAGACAAATCCAAACCAACCTGATAATACCATCCTCAATGGGTACTTCCCAATTACTCTCCTCAACACCATGGGAAAACTCCTGGATTCTCTTCTGAAAAACATACTGTCCATCATCCTCAAAACCAGTAATCTTTTATCAGAAAAAAATTATGGTATATGACGATTTAAAAGCACCTCAGATGCATTTGCTCCACCTCACCACCTGGAAGAAAAAATAGTGATGGAAAGGACATGTGGTAGGTGCTCTCTCTTTGGAAATTTAAGATATTTTCCATTCAGTCAACCTCACTTGCCAGTCCTATGTCCTACCTTCCCTCACCATTCCTCAAAATCTCACCAAACTCTTTATTGAAACCTTGAATGGGAATAAAACAAGCATCACATTTTCTACATATATATCACCAACCTCTTTCTTCCATAGAGAACTCCAACAAGGGTCCCCTCTATCACCTATCCTATATGTCCTATATAACTCAAACCTTATCTACCAACCCTCTCTCACCCTCCCTTCACTTCCTCTGGGCTACATTGATGGTATTGTGAACCTCTCAGCTGATAAAGATCCCAACAAGGTGGTCTCTTCCCTTTTTCCACTTGTATCAGCCACCATAGATTAGATGAAAAAGAATTCTGCTTTTTTGACCATTCCAAAACTAAATGTCTCTTACTCACTAAATTTCATGTTATCTTTAAATCCCCCCTTCTCTCAGTTTTTATGGTTTCCTCTTACCTCCATCCTGCACCTTTAAATGGCTAAGTGTCCTCCTGGAACCTTCCCTCTCCTTCAAACTGAATGGAATCATACTGGTTTCTTCTAGATTAGAAGCTGCCTTCCTCATCCACAGATTAGCATCATCAGGATAGGGTATTCCATTGTAATAATTCAAAAGTTTGATTTCATCTTTAATTCATTCTTTTACTGACTATGTTTTCGCTGTGTGGCACAAACCTAAGAAGAGCTCATATAAAGTTTGTCTGTAACAGGTTGTAGAAAACAAAGCTATACATAGGGCTCTGGGTTTTCTTGGCTCAACACCTGTCTGCTTATTGTTCAATGACTCTTTATCCCTTCCATTAAATCTTATTCTGGACCTAGCTACCCATTGTACTTGGGCAGGATTGCTTACTATTCCTTCTACTAATCCTATGGCTTGTCTTACCAAATCACAAATCACCTCTCCTTCCCCTAAGCTACACCTACAAAAACCTCACAATTTGTCATCTACTCACTCTTTCCCCTCTTCCTTCCTGCTAGATAGCTTAGACTACTGTTATCCCCTTATTTTTTCACGATGGGCCCCATCCTTGTTTTTAGTAAAAATGTGGGAACCACCAAAGAGGAAGCATGAAATGACTTACTGTTAACTATCTCTTATCCCCCTCTTCTTTTCTATTATATATATATATATATATACTGATGGATCTAAGTCACATGATGGCTCTTTTGCAGCAGAGTTTGACCCAGTTTGAAATCTTTCCATGGTTCTTATTCTAGGGGATTCTCATTTGTGTTATGTCTTTGAGATGGAATTATGTGGCATCCTACTTGGCTTGAGCCTTTTCCTTCACAACCTTCTTTCACTCACTTCACTCATCACTAACAATTTTTACTGAAAATCAGGCAGTCATCAAAACATCATCTTGCTCATCCCCTTCCATCAAATAATACTATAATTCTCCTATCCTTAGCACAGGAAATCAACAAGCTTAAAAGTGTAAATCCATCACTTCAACTCATTCTTCATTGGTGCCCCTGGGCACTTTGGAGTGCCAGGAAATGAGATTTTGGATTTTATAACTAATGAGGACCATCCTATGGCAGAGACTTCCAAGTCTTTCCTTCCTTACCCTCCTGTCCTCTTGTCCATCTCTGCAATCAAAACTCACCTTAAACTAAAATCCAAATGACTCATATTTTAACTCCCCAATGACAACTAACTCATTTAAAAAACTGAAATGGAAATTTAACCCCCTTCTCATGTTCAATTCCCTCACCATCCTTCCAAGAACACAAGAGAATGCCTTCATACAGTGTTGTTTGTGACAGCTTCCCTTAAAATATTATCTATTCCACTTCAAAGCAGCTGACTCTCCTTACTGTACTATTTGCTTGTCTAACTCTCTAGATACTCCTGAACATGTTTTATTGTTTTTCAAAGTGCATGCTGTTGTGTTCAAACCTCTCTTCCTTGCTGTAAGTACATAGAAGATATTTTTCACAACTACTGCTTTATTATCACCTTCTCCCATTATATCATTTGTCACTTGTTTCTTAATTAATACTATAAGATTCCCTAATAATCTGCCACTCTCACAATGACATATTAAGGGGTGTCAGTTCCAACAAATCTGCACTTATTTAAGTGTGGATTTTCAAAACACACTAGCGCCAACACTGGTAGATTTCAAAATGAAATAAGTCACTAATTTCACTCAAATCTGCACTTTCTCAACCAAAATTGCTGATTTCATCATAATTTCTCATTTCACTGATATTTCAGCATTATCCCATTCATACACAGCACTCTTCAGCATACCACTTTATAGCTCAAAAAATTGTAAATAATCTATATTTTTATACCATACACCAGAAAAAAACCATGTGCATCTGATAGCAGGTGTCAATCCCTATCTTTGGCTTAACTCAATCTCAGCTCAGCTGTAATTCTTCTGGAAAGACTGCACACTGGATCATGCAACATAAAATCAAATTTACTCTTAAATCAAAACTGAATATAGGGATAGGCAGCTGCTAGCAGGTGCTACTTGATTTTTTGTGGTGATATAAGAGCCATGCCTTCCTCGCTCTCAAATCATGATAATCTATATCAAGAAATAAATTTCACAGCTCTTGGTCTCATTTTGAACTCTGATTGTGATTCTAATTCTGATCTTGAAAAATATTTTCTTTTTTTTTTCAAAATTGGCCTGGAAAAAACTACCTTCTTCCAAGAAAGGCTCAAGTACTTCATACCCACACAATGTACACCATCAAAACATTTATGAACCTATCTGTACCTAGTTGTAGACAGGTTTTCAGGACTTCTCAGGAATTGTTTTTTAGAATGGTTATTCTTATTTGTGTATTGACTTTGATTTTTAATTTTCTGTTATAGTCTCTTTTTTTCAAGTCTCATTATTTTCCTTCATCAACTCAACATGAAACCACATATTTTCTGCAATTGCATAATTTTTCAGTCATTCTTTTTTTCTTTCATCACTCATATCCATTTCCTCCTTTCCTCTTTCATCCCTCAAATAATTTTAAGTCAATTGTTTTCTCAACTCATCTCTCCAGGTAAGTCATTTTTTTTCATTTTTACTTATATATTTTCTAATTATTATTTTTTTGTTTTTTGTATCTAATTTTTTTAGTAAGTGTTTATTTTTTGATTTTAAAGGTAAAGTTAACCTTTTTTCTTCTCTCCCTCTTTTCTTTTTTTTTTTTTTTTTTAGCTTTATCATCCTACTCTTCATCCCTCCTTGGCATGGTCATTATTCCCCCTTTCCCATATTTCAAATTTTCTTGGTTCCATGTCATTGAAACACATACATTGCCCATTCTTTAAGCATTTCACCTGCTCCATATTCAATTTTCCCCAAATTCCAACTTCACTCTTTCTCACTCTATTTTTCCTACCTTTCAATCAAGGTAAGTTTCATCTCCATTTTTTCATGTCTATATGATATCTCTTTCTTTCTATGAAAATTTAATACTTAAATATATGTATGACTCATATCTGGATAAAAGTGGACTTACTCAACTCCTCATGTTGTCATTTTTATCATCACTTTTCAAGTTTTTGTAAAATTTTGCAAATCAGACTTGGAATTAGGATTAGGTTTATTTGAATTTAATGTTTTTTTTTAACCTGAAGATTCTTCTGTAGGCTATATTTCATTTCCTACAAACAGATTTGGATTTGGTTCAGTGGTTGCTGAGATATTGACCTTTAAAGTTGAACTTTTTTTTTCCCAATTTGAATTTTTTTTTCTTTCATGTTTTTATATAAAAAATTAGGGGTAGATTTATTTAAATCACATGTCCTTTAACTGAAGCTTCTTCTGAATTCTATTTTTCATTTCCCACAAACAGGTTTGAATTAGGTTCAAGTGTTGCTGAGATTTTGACCATTAAAGTTGAGCCTTTTTTTTATAAATTTCATGCAAGTTATTTCATGTTTTTATATTGCATAATTAGAGAATAAGGCTTCTGGAACTCTTATCTAGTGATTACTTAGGCTTTTATCTCCCTTTTGTTGGGATTTTCATCATCACTTTTCAAAGTTTTTGTGAAATTTTGAAAATCAGAGTCATTATTAGGGTTAGGTTTATTCAAATCTACTGTCCTTTTTTTTTGCAGAAGATACTTCTGAAGCCTATCTTTCATTTCCAGCAAACTGTTTTGAATTTGGTTCAGTGGTTGCTGAAATTTTGTTTGATAACGTTTGAGCCTCTCCATCATTTGCTTAAGCTTGATGTTGATCCTCCCTTTTGTTTTCTCTTTTACTTCATTTTCTATCCACAAGAAGCCATTGACCTTTGATGAAGGTGGACATCTGATTTGGGTGGGCCTCTCACATCCACAAAATGCATTATAATTTGATTTAATTTTGAGTAAGTTGATAATAATGAGACAATCTTCCTTTTTTTAGATTTTCAGACTTTGATTTCTCAGGTGAGGGGCTTGCATAGTGGGAAGACCTTTGTGATGAAGCTTTTTTTTTGAGTGTTGGATTTTCTGGGAGGCATTATAAAACTGTTATGTTACAAGAAAAGAGATTAAAAGGTTGAAAAGATAAAAAAAAGAAGGAAAAAAAACATGCCTGGTTAAAATTTCACAATAAAATGTTTCAAATCTCAGTGAGAGGTGTGTGCCAAGGATTGATGAGAGGATTGAGGTCTGGGTGTCACATGTGACAGGGACAGGGTGGGCAAGGAAGGGATGATGTGTGGCCAACATGTGGTTGTGAAAAAAAAATCATGAAAAAAGTGCTGATTTGAGGTCATAACTGACAACCATTTTTGAAATAAGTGACTTTTTTGCAAAATTTAAGTGCAGAATTGGTTTGAAATCCGCACTTAAGTTAAGTGCCAATTTGCCAGAACTGACACCTCACCACAAAAAATCAAGTGGCACCTGCTAGCAGGTGCCTATCCCTATATTCAGTTTTGATTTAATAGCAAATTTGATTTGATGTTGCGCAATTTAGTGTGCTCATTGTTCAGTGTGCAGTCTTTCCAGAAGAATTACAGCTGAGCTGAAATTGATTCAAGTCAAAGATAGGGATTGGAAACTGCTATGCTTGCACGTGGTGTCATTACGTTGCTACCATTACCCACATCATATTTTCGCAAAGTAAAATATTATAACTACTTCATTACTCTTTCACAACTCAGAATCAAACTCAAAAAATCATCAACATTTTAACTAAACTGCTTATGTTAAAAGGTCCAAGATATTCTCTCTTGATGGCAGCACACTAAGCTTCGTTTACCAAGTAGAAGTACCCAAAAAACAATTGGCTTGGTATGATTGAAAATTATATTATGTAAAGGGACCAAAATATGCCCAGTAGTATTTTTAGGTATCAATCTGCAAAGCGACTTTGCACGAATAATGCGAGATCGCTTCAGACCAAGAGATAACAGGACAAGTTTACGAAATGTGCCAACAGGAGGTGAGAAGTTCGTACTATTATTGCAATGAAAAGGCGGATTTTAGTCTACTTGTATTTATTAAGCCCAGGCTTAAACGGTTAAGCAGTGTCTCAACTCAAAATTAGCTTTGGCCTTGCGTGGCCTCCGCCCCAGGTTGGGGCACCGGGTAAGCAGCTTGAGGATAACCCTGAGGAGCGCCATATTGTGGATACCCAGCATACTGGCCGTACTGAGGCTGTGGCATACCGTACATTTGTGGTTGCTGGATACGAAAAAAAAGAGAAAAAAAATCAGAGACGATCATGATAAAAAACATACAATACAGTTATCATACCATGCCATACATTCCGGCAACTGGAGCCATTCCAATGCCAGGGGTGGGAACAGCATTTGGATCAGCGGAAGCCCGATCTTTGCCCCATGAGCATTTGAGCGGACGTCCATGAACTGGCGTGCCGGTAAGACTAACAATTGCCATGGCAGCATTTTCATGAGTGTCCAATTTGACAAAAGCAAAACCACGATCGGCCTGTGATAAAAGCTATTAATAAGTAGAAAAAACATTAACACAAGATGCTTTTATAGATATACCTGCATCCTGATCTCCACAATATAACCAAACCCTTGAAACAGAGGAATCAAATCAGCTTGAGTGCAATAAGGAACCAAGTTGCCCGTGTAAACTGTAGTATTATATGCTGGTGCTTGCTGAACAACCGCTTCATAGCTAGTTGCGCCGCCGGCAAAATTGCCCCCAGATACATTTCCAGCACTTCGGCTCACAACAGCACTCCCCATCCCAGTAGCTCCACTACCTGGAGCTCCCGGCATGCCCTGATTTTTTTGATTGGCCCAATTGACTCGAATTGCACGACTTCCTAGCCACTCTCCATTCATTGTAGCAATGGCTGATTCTGCGTCAGTTTTATCTCTAAAGGCTAAGAAGCCATATCCACGAGATTTGCCACTATTCATATCCCACATAACGCGAGCATCAGAAAGAGAACCAAATGCACCAAAAGCTTTCGCTAAGGCATCATCGTTGACCTCGGGTGATAAGTCTCCCACAAAGACATGAAAATGACAAGAAAGATCTTCCTTCACGGCACTTTGCTGTACATCAATATACCAGGAGCAAACCGGACGAACAATCAGCGACACTGATAAAAAAAATTCACGCTGAGCGGTTAAAATGAATAAAAATACCGAATTTTGATATGCCCAATTCACTCGAATTTCAGTATCAAATATTTTACGTCCACCAAGTGTTTGTAGGGCTGTTTCTGCCGATCTCATTTCATAATATTCAACAAACCCATAATTTAAGCCACCGTGTTGGAAATTTCGGTCCGGAATAATTTTAACACCCTATTTAATTTCAAACCATTGAATCCGTCAACGTGAAATGGAAATAAGATGCCAAAGTCATATCGAAATACCTGCACTGGTCCAGCAACAGAAAATATTTCCTGCAACATATATTCAGTGACACGGGGGCTAAGATTACCGACGTAAAGATGAGCTCTTTTAGAGTCAGGGGCATTATTATTTGTATAAGGGTTGGGTGGCTGGGCAGCTCCTGTAGCCCCAGCAGTGCTAGAGTAAGGGGGTTGAGGACCCGATGAAGTAGTGGATGATCCAACAGGAAAAGCTTGAGCTGGTTGATGAAGGGCTTGTGCTTGTGCTTGTGCTTGTTGAGCCTGTGCCTGTTGTTGTTGTTGTTGCTGCTGCTGTTGCTGCGCATATGCAGCATACTGCTGGGCATAAGCTTCATATGACTGGGCGGGAACACCAGCTACTTGACCTGGAGCATAACCTAAAAGGGTAATTGTCATCGAAACACCAATCAATCGAAATGACCCAAGAGCATTGACTTGCGCGCCAAAAACTTACTAGCAGTAGGATTGGGAGTGGTAGAGGTTTGTTGAGTCTGCTCAGACATAGCGGTGGCACGGATAGATTATACTAAGATTAAATATAAGTTGTTTTTAATTCTGGGCAGGCACCCTATAAATTCCGTACACTGTGTATCAATACAATAAGATACAACGGAAACGGCTGTGAACAAATCAAAATGTTCAACGTCAGTTGTAGAGCAAAACCTATAATTTCCACAAAGCGAAAGAGGAGTCTACGGACAAACTTACCAAGGGGAACCCAACGAGTGAGCCAGATATATTCAAAACGAAAAAATGAGCCAAGCAAATTAAAGAAAATGCATATTGTGAATGGAAACATAACACATGAAAAGCAAAGAAGGAAAAAAGAAAATCAGAAGTTGGAAATAATACGATAATTAGAGAAAAAGAGTGTGTGATGACGCGAGTGAGCAACCGGCGAGAAAGAAGAGATGCAAAAAAGAGTGGGGGTGGGGGAGGAGGAAGAGGGAAGAGGGGGAAAAGGAGGGAGTGAGAGAGAGAAAAAGAGAGAGAGAGAGAAAGAGAGAGAGATGAGCGGAGAAGTAAAAGGGTTGCTTCGGGGGGAGTTTCGCGGCACTCGTAAACGAACCTCAAAAATGATCTACACACACGATAACCAAACGATAGGAAGGAAAAATGGAGAAGATAAAGCGAGAAGGAGGGAAAGAGAGGAGAAAAGGTGATGGATAAAACTGAATAGAGAGGAAAGGAAAAAGAGGAAAAAGAGGAAAAAGAGGAAAAAGAGGAAAAAGAGGAAAAAGAAAGAGAAGAAGAGGAAGAGGAAGAAAGATATGGGGCACAGGAGGAAAAAGAGATAAAGACAGCGGCGAAAAAGAGAAGAAAAAAAGAAGAAAAAAGTAAGAATGGATAAAGATGAGAAGAAGAGAAAAAAAGACCAAAACCGAAAATCACAGAACACAAGACGGAGCAAAGCAGATGATCGATCGCACTTTTGATCGATCAACGAGCCGCCCGTTTTGTGGCAGCGGCACACCGACGATCACCGGCTCCGTCCACCGGTCGCCACCGTCACCCACCACACACTCTCTCCTCTCACACTTTGGCCAGCACATGCCCTCACTTTGGGCTCTTTATTGGCCTCATTTCTTGTTTCATTTGACTCACTTCATCAGTCTGTAATTATTCCTCCTGCCTTACTGGCGCTTGGTTGACTGCTTGCCCTTGACTTGCTCCACCTCATTAGGTTACATTAGGTCACCCTTTTTAGGTTATTTCCTTTCCCATTAGGTTACACTTCTGCCCTCACCTAATTGGGTAATGTTGCATCAGGACCTAACAATGAGAATCACAAACATGGCATGATTTTATCCCTGGTGACATCACAACTCATTAGGGGTCTCAAACATTACCCAATACGCCACATAAACATGCCACTAAAATGTGTGGCGCAGTGTCAGCCTGTAGAACTCCGGAAAGAACCGGAGAATCCACAGTTTATATGTTGCTCGGTATCAGCCAACTGGACTCCGGAAAGAACCGGAGAACATGAGGTACCGCTACAACAGACAATAATGACTAAGTACAGTGCCCAGGCGCTAGTCCTCGTGATTTTTTATGCATAGGACCTTCCACCTAACACCACCTAACACTCACCTCAAACTCCTCAAGATTTCAGTATTTTGTTCCTCATCTTCTTCTTAATTGATTGGTATAAATAAAGGTATGTTTCTCACTTTCATTTTCAAATTATATGCTCACATTTTTTTTTTTTTTAGTTTTTTAGTTTTTTTCTCAATGGGCACTTCAAGGGCTGGCACCAAGCAAGTAAGCAACAAACAATGCACAATGGTTGTTGGTATGGTCAGAGGAGGGACATGTCCTGCTGCTGTTGCCTGTGAATTAGGATTACCTGACTCCACAGTCTGCACCATCATGAAGAGATGGAACAAATGTGGATGTGTTGAAACTGGCCCCCACCCTGGTCCTGCATGCAAAACAAATGAGCAAGACATGCACCAACTCAAACAAATTCTCTGCACCAAATGCAAAGCTTGTCTGAGTGACATATCAGATATGCTCACCACACCATTATCCTCCCAAACTATTCACAAACATGTCCATGAGTTGGTTTATCAAAAAAGGGTGGCAGTAAAAAAGCCTTTGTGTTCATGAAGTCTTTCACCCGACAACTCAAGCAGAAATGATGGCAAGTTTGGAAACACTTTGGGCTGACTTCCCCAAATCCATCCTCCTCAACCTTGTTGAGTCAATACCAAGACAAATTGCAGCTGTTATTGACACATCAAGAAATTAGCTGACAATTCCACCCCCACATCGTGCTAACATAGTGGATGGGCATTCCAAAATGTTCTCAGATACATCAGCTAATTGTTTCCCATGGTATCCAAGGTAGGTTTTTTTTCACTTATCACTCAACTTAAGTGCCTAGGTTTACTATTACGTGTCAAGCTGCTTGTTATACCGATCACCACCAGTCAACCACTTTTACTAGTATGGACAACACAAATTCAGACACTTCTAACTCTAACTCTTTAGTTATCTGTGATTGCTCAAGGTGCAGCAAGTTCAAAGTACTCAATGAAGCAGGTAACAAAGTTAATGGCTGTTATGTACATTACAAAACTTGGAAAAAACATCAACTATCAAATTCTATATTTTTCATTTAAATTACTAATTTAAGTACACCTAATTACACATATTATCAATCAATTTTATTCCCTTCCTTTTAAATAATTGAAAAATTATGTTAAAGGCTTTTGAAAGAAATACTTTTCCCACACTTTTCCTTCTAGATTGAGTAGTATTGTATTGAAATGTTATCATAAGTCTTGGCACTTAAGTTGAGTGATAAGTGAAAAAAAACCTACCTTGGATACCGTGGCAAACAATTAGCTGACATTGTAGAGAGTTCTAAAGTACTAAGCAGTAGACACAATGCGAGATGGGTTGGGTCTCCTTTTTAATTTCTAAAAAGAAGTGCCTGCCACTCTTATTTTTAAAGACAGTGCAATAATGTGTAACACAAATATCTGATTAGAAAGTTTATAAGTTGAGAGATAAGTTAAAGATCAGGAAAAACAAATATTACTATCTGGATATTTCTATTCTTAACAAGTGCTAATATACACAGCTACTCTCTCTTGAAGTGCTCTCTTTGAATATGCCTTATTATAGCAATAAAATAACTCTAATAATAGTCAATCCTACTGAATCTATATATTCTCTCTATGCTGCATTCTTCCACTATACTATATGAAATACATACACAGATGCACAAATGACAAAGACTCAGAAATTTCTCTAATATTATTCTCAAACAAATGACCACAGAAAAATTAATATCTTATACTTGACTTCACAATTATTAACTAATCATATGTTAACTAATTATTTGTCAATTGTTATTATTTTCCTACTAGATGCCCTTTATCCCTATCAAATAGTCCTCCTTTTTATATTTTTCCAGTGCTCAAGACACAGTTCCCTAGTGGATCTCCAGTGCTGGCTCTAGCGCCACATTAGTAAAACAATAACTATTCTATTAGTAAACTATGTACACCGCTTGTAGCAACTACAGCACCTAATCACACCCTATGCTTACTAACACTAGTTTTTAACTTGTTTCACTCATACTCCATATATGCGCTCTTGACTATACCTTTGTTTTGTTTCAGCGCTACTTCCAGGTTTGAACCATTCCAACACTGATCCTAGTCGCCTTGACTCATGGGTAGTTTTCTTTTGTGATTGAGTCCCCATGCTCCTCGCCTCATTACTAGTCGATAGTCCTAGTAATTTACATGACTAGTTAGACTCTGCAACTTACATTACTTGTCTCAGTAATTATAGCACTTGCTGCGGTGCAGTATATTATGCACTTGAGTCCTCCTTAAGCCATAACTCCTTCCTTAATGCATAACACACAATTATTGGAAAATCCAAATCTATATTGTTTAGCGCTTGCGGTCCTAAATCAATAACACACAATTCCCCATTGTGCGGCACATCCCGCTGCAAAATCCGAGCGCACATACCCTAAATCCTTTTTTGCACTTCTATTTCCCTTTCTTTGAAACACACAAATACATATTATATTTTAATACTATCTACGGCACTTACTCCCCTTTTGTTCTTCCTGGACTACACGTGCTGATTGGTCCAAAACCACACTTCCTGCGAGGCGCGTACCACAACGTATCTGAGAACATTTTGGAATACCCATCCGCTACGTTAGCACAACGTGGGGGTAGAATCATCGGCTAATTTCTCAATGTGTGAGGAAGCTGGAGGTTCCACCTGCAGGTGACCTTATGAAAAAAATAAAAATTTCCATTTTTTTTTTAGATTTTTATTGCAAATAGATAGTATTTAGCTCTAGGAATCTATCTGTGCTACTCTCAATGCTGAGAGATGACTGGTTAAAAAGTTGGTATCATGATTATTTAGAAAAGTTGAAATTAAAAAAAAACATTTGACTTTTTGGTTAATTTTTTGTGATATTTGAATTCTATGGTGTGAGTTTGACTAGTCTAGACATGACTAAAGTGAAATATAAGTGGTATTGTGGTAGTTAAATGATAAGTAAGAATTTCAAGGACCCACTTCAAGGCACTGTACATAAGCTCCCTAAGTACAAAAAATCCCCCCACTTAGAGCATCCATACTTGTTTGGTTGTGTAAATCCCACTTACATGCATGTTACTTCTAAGTTGCACAAATTTATGATACCATTCCACACTCATTTTCAAAAAATTCACTATTTGCCAGTTACACAAAATATTCATCACTCATGTTTCTTGGTTTATTCAATAACATCACTCCTTCCACAGTACTGATTTCTTCTATCCCTCCTTCTACCATACTCATTTTTCTTCACTCAACTGTTGCATTTCCCATGCCATTAATTTTCCTTGATGATTTATTAGACATGGAAGAAGATCTGCTTCTTACATATTTTTTAACTACCTATTACAACAATCAAACATCTAATTTAACTACACTGAGACCAAAATAAAAATGATAGAATGAGATCATTACACCAGTAATTCACACTTAATGTGTCAAGGCGCACTCTTGGTCTAGAAGGTATTTCCAGCAGTCCAATGGCAATGAAGGTGGAGGAACTCAAGATTTCAAGATTTGGTACATATTTATTTCTTTTATATTTTATTACTCAATAAAAAGGTAAATAGTTAATTATTATTATTATTATGTGGAAGTCCTAGAGATACTAAATTGTAAGTACTAAGAGTAGTAATAGTAGTAATAGATATAAATGTGTATATAATAATTGTTTTAAGTAAGAATGAGATGAAATGAAACAGCCAGAATGAAGAGCCTTATATAGGCAAAAGAGAGAGACAATACAGAACCACAAGTCTACATACATGAGTACCAAATTGAGAACAATCCCACAAAATAGAAATTTCCAATCTTAAAGTTTATTCTATAAAGAATGTGCTTATATACAGTATTTATCTGTATATGTCAATTTTAATTAAAATGATTTGATTTACTTAATTTTTCTGCATATTTCAATGTATAAAAAAATATTTGATTTTAATTTTTAGTATTTTTATACTTTAGTCTACCTTTCAGCTGTTATGAGGACACTGTTAAAGAATAAAAAATGAGGGAACATTTTAAATATATATTTACTTAATTTTACTTATTAATCAGTAAAAATATTATATGTAATTTATAAAGTAACTATAACTAATACAATGAGAGGTAAAGGCATAGCTCTACTCTAGTAAATAATTAATTATTTACTGGGCAAGTCTAGTAGCCTGGCTGACATAATGAAAGACTTCTTTGGGAAAAACCCTGTTTACAACATTATTATTTTTGAGTGCCAATTCAGAATTAGCAAAGGTCTATTTTCAAAAATTGTTGAGGATATACAGATGCACAATAAATATTGGGTTTTAAAGTCCATGAGTATAGTATTGTTTTAATAATATCTATCAGGCTTTTTCTGAATTTTATTCTTATTACATTCACCATGGGAAATCTAGGGGTGAATTGCTAGCAATCCCCTCTCTTGAAATTTAGAGTGTCCCTTAAATATGCCAGGTTTATGAATACTTTATAAACATAAGTAAATTAGAGTTAGATTTACATTTATTCTCAGATTGATTATAGACAGAATATCAACTTATTCCAAATTATGCACAAGTTGATCCTCCAGAACTTGATTTTGGTCCTCTGATGAGCACAAATTGAGCACAAATTGATCTAACCTAAGCTTATGCATATATAATAATTCAGGATACTTGCTCTATTAAATTTGATAATAAAATAAAATATTGATGAATTTATATAAAAAAAATTATTATGTAAGATATTAAATTATAAATTTAGGCATCATAGGAGAGCACTTAATAGAACTTAATTATACTATGTGACACCTTAATACTGTATCACGCAGTTTGAAACATTTAAAACAAAATGAGTCATGATGGGCAATGAAATTGCTTGGACAGATACTTTCAAAATTAATACTGACCATAATACACAAGTATGAAACCTTGGCATCTATCCAATAAAAGATTCTCCTTCTGATAAATGGATTTTTCTCAGTTACTCCCTGCTAAAAAGTGTCCTTCTGAGGTTTGTCTGACCTTCAGGGGGGTAATTTGGCCACATCACACTACTTCTATTTCCATGATTGACCAAAACATCATCCTCATTCCCATCTAAAGAGTTGATCTCATCTGACTGTGGCTGATCAAAGGGGTCCACCACAAGTTTAGCCAAAATTTTGGTGAACACTTTTTTGATGGATAGTGACTAACTGGTGCTTTCCGAAATTGTCCACCTCAAGTTAGGATAAACTTCAGGAGGATAAATTTATTATGAATACCAAATTAACTGAAGAATAATTTTGCCCTAGCTACTCTGCATCATAAAAGTGTCCAACTGAGGTTTAGCCATAATTCAGGTAGACACTTTTGGAAAGGCACAGTCTGATGGGTTTAATATCTATATATGGCAATAAGTATCAGTTTTTTATCAACATGGAACTAGAATTAATTTAATATGGCCAAAGTGTCCACCTGAAGTTTGGCCAAAATACAGGTGGAAATTTTTATGGGGATTACTTGATGAAATGAAGAAGACTTGCAATTACTTTCCATCATAAAATTTTCAAACTTAAGTTTATCAAAAATTGTGGTGACACTTTTTCCAGATCCAGTCATATGGGATCAACTCTCTATATGGCAATGAGAATCAATTTTTAGTCAATCATGGCATTAGAAGTAATTTTATATGGAAAAACTTTCCACCTGATTTTTGGCCAAAAATAAGTTGGAAATGTTTATGAGGAATACTAGATTAACTAAAGAAGACTTGCACCCTACTACTGTCCATCATAAAAGTGTCCACCAGAAGAATTCTCAAACTTGTGGCTGACACCTTTGGCCTGGTCCAGCCATATGGGATCAATTCTGCATATGGAAATGAGGATTTAATTTGGTCAATCATGGTACTAGAAGTAATTTGATATAGATAAAGTGTCCAACTAAATATTGGAAAAAAATCAGTTGAAAACTTCATTTAGTTTTTCAAAAAATAAAATTAAGTAAAATTTTATTCCTGATGATGCCCATTTTATCCAACACCTCTTCTGAGCCTTGAAAGTAGGCATTTAGCTTGAATTTTGAATTTCATATAAAATCCCTATTATTCAACCTATTTCTTTTTATCCCTTTTTTTCTTTTAGATATCAATTAATTTTATGTAAAACAAATCATTTTCATAATTTTTTACCTGTATTTAATAAAATTATTAAAGGTTTAACATCACCCTGTAAGCATTTGGCACATGTTTTTTTGCTATACTAATAAAAATAATAATATACTGGTAACAAAAAATTGATCAAATGATAAAATATTAATATAACAGAAAGATCTAATACCAGTGGATATGTTTTAAAAAAATACCAGTTGCACTGAAGAAGAGCTGCACCCTAGATACTCACCATCAAAAAAGTGTCCAGAACAAGTTCGGCCGAACTTGTGCTGGACAATTTTGGTCAGTTGCAGTCATATGAGATCAATTCTTGCTATGGCAATGAAAAAAAATTTTTGGATAAAAAACTTCACTAGAAGTAGTTTTACATAGCCAAATTTTCTACCTAGATTTCATCCAAACCACAGGTGCACAATTTTTTATCTTTGAAAAAAAGTCAATTTAGTACAATTTATCCCTGATGGCTCTCATTCGCTTCAACACCTCTACTGGCCTTTGATAGTAGGAATATTACTTGGATTTCTTTTTTCATATTTGATCCCTTTAACTTAATTTTTTATTCCTAATATTGCTTTTGGATACCAATTAATAATTTTTAAAATAAACTATTTTCATATTTTTATACATTTATTTAATAATATTATAAATGGCATAACATCACCTGGTATGCATTTGGCACATGAGTTTTTTCTATACTTATAAAATTAATAATATAATGGCGACCAAAAATTAATCAAATGATATTAATGAGTGAGGAACAAATATAAAATACCAGTAGACATGTTTGTAAGAAATACTAGATGAACTGAAGAAAAATTCTACCCTAGCTACTCTCCATCATAAAAGTGTCCAGCACAAGTTCGGCCGAACTTGTGCTGGACACTTATGGTCAGGTGCAGTCAGATGGGAGCAATTCTCTCTATGGAAATGAAGATAAATTTTTGATATAAAATTACACTAGAAGTAGTTTGATACGGCAAAATTTTCATGCTGAAGTTTTGGTAAAGCTCAAGTGGATTTTTTTTTATTTTTACAAAAAAGAAAATTTAGTGCTGGTTTAGCCCTGATTGTGCTAATTTAATTCAACATCTCTTTTTTCTGTTTATGGCAGGAATTTAACTTGGATTTTAATTTTCATCTTTGATTTCTTTTATTTTACTTTATTTCTCTCATATTGCTTTTGGATAGAAGTTTATTTTTTGTAAAATAAATCATTTTCATATTTTTTTACCTTTATTTAATAATATTATAAAAGGTGTAACATCACCCAGTATTCATTTGGCACACAATTTTTTGCTATACTGATAATATTAATAATATAATGGTGACAAAAAATTAATCAATTGATAAATATGAGTGAGGCACAAAGATTTAATAACAGTGGAAATGTTTATAAGAAATTTCAGTTGATTAAAAATGAATTGCACCCTGGCTACTCTTCATGATAAAAGTGTCCAGCACAAGTTTGGCCAAACTTGTGCTGGACACTTTTGGTTGCATGCCGTCAGACGCAATCAATTCTTTTTATGGAAATGAGACTGAATTATCACTCCATCATTGCACTAAAAGCAGTTTTATATAGACAAATTGTCCCCTGGAAGTTTGTCCAAACCTAAGGTAGACAATTTTTTCCTTTGGTAAAAAGTAAATTTGATCCATGTTAATCTATGATGGTGCCCATTTTTTCTGAAGCCTCTACTGGCTCATGATAGCAGAAATTATACTTAATATCTTTATTTCATGTTTGATCTCTTTAATTTTAATCTTACCCTTTTATTTATCCTTTAACTTTTAAATATCAATTTTATTTTGGTAAAACTGATAACTTTCACATTTTTTTACATTTAATATATTATATTATTAAAGTTTTAAAATCATCCAGTGTACATTCATTACACATGTTGTGGTAGCCTAAAGTTTAGTATGGCACCTAAGTACGTAAATGGAGTTATTACGGCATGCAAGATTGGTGTTATTTTTTTATATAAAAGGGTTTTATTTAATTTATTTGAATTTTAAATATGAAGAAATTGGTCACCAGCGAATGCCTACACAAAAACAATTTATTTTACGGAGAAAACTTATTTTTACGGTCTAAAAAGTTTATAAGTATCAATTCAAGTCACTCAAGAACCTTTGGAAATTTTCCCAGAATTTTTACTATTTTTCTTATATTTTTAAATGAATTTTAAAGTTTTATAGAAATATTTACGTTTTCAGAAATTACTTAACTTTTATGAATTTTCACGGGGTAATTAGAGCTGCGCAGACTACGAAAATTAGTTTGGAATATAAAGGGGAAGTAGCTCTATTACGTGTTATTTTTCTAGATTTTTTATTATAGTTTTTAAGGTTCTAATTGAGTCCGGAAGTCCGGACAGACTCCGTTCCGACTCTGTACGGGCTCCGGATTGACTCTGGGAGAGCTCTGGAGGGGAAAACTTAGGCACGTGACTAGGAATACTTAAGCGCCTCTCAAAATTGAAATTGAGGGGGGGGGATACAACATACAGCTTAATCATTGACCACCATGGTCTTATTTTTTATTACTCAACAAATTAAATAAATTGTAATACCCTTATAACTTTATATTTTATATATAACATTTTAGAAATACTACTCAACAATTTAAATCACACTTCATACAGGGTATCTTTAGAAAGGTCTTCATCGCTGGGACTTGATTATTGCTGTCTCATAAAAATTCAAATTATTATAAAAACATAAAAGTCAATCTTTTCAGATCTTTCACTGGTACACCTTAATTGTTGTTATCAGTATTTCTTTATCGACAGCTACAATCATTAAATCTCAATAAGCGTTAATTATTTTAGAGTTTCATTATTTTTAACAATCAGATCCAAGTAGACTGGTTAGCTTAGTGATTTAGAATTCCCATTTTGTTATTTTTGTTGGAAGGACAGGGTTTTCAGCTAAATCCACATATCTCCTCCGGATTCTGCTTACAGCAAGGTGACTGTAAGAGTTTACCTTACCATAATGTTTTTGCTATACTAAAAACATTAATAATATAATGGTGACTAAAAAATAATCAAATAATAAATATGGATGACACAGAAAGATCAAATACCCATAGACATTTTTAAAATGAAGATAAGATTAACTGAAGAAGACTTGCACCCTAGCTACTCTCCATCATAAAGGTGTCCAGCACAATTTCAGCTGAGCTTGTTCTGGACACTTTTGGTTGCATGCAGTCAGATGGGATAAATTTACTCAATGGAAGTTAAAATGAATTTTTGCTCAATCATTGCACAAGAAGTAGCTTTATACTGCTATACTATCCTCCTGATTTTTTGGAAAACCTCAGGTGGACACTTTTATTAATTAATTTTAAAAAAAAGAAAACATATTCCAAATCTAGAACTGGTGGTGCAAATTTGGTCTGAAAACTCAAATTATCTTTGATGGCAGAAATTTTATTTGAATGTTTAATTTCATATTTAATCACTTTTATTTTACTTTTTTATTCCTGTTTTTGCTTTCAAATATCAATTTATTTATTGTAAAAATAATACTTTTCATATTTTTTTTACTTTTATTTAATAAGATTATGAAAGATGTAGCATCTCCCAGTATGCATTTGGCTTACAAATTTTTTCAATACTAATAACATTAATATTATAATGGTGAAAAACAATGAATCAAATGATAAATATGAATGACACAGAAAGATCATATACAAGTGGATTTGTTTATAAGGAATACCTGATGAACTGAAGAAGACCTGCACCCTAGATACTCACCATCATAAAAGTGTCCAGCATAAGTTCGGCTGAACTTGTGCTGGACACTTTTGGTTGCATGCAGTCAGATGGGATAAATTTACTCTATGGAAATGAAAATGACATTTTGCTCAATCATTGCACAATAAGTAGTTTGATATTGCCAAAATGTCCTCCTGATGATTTTTCAAAACTCATCAGGACACTTTCTTTGGTTTAACAAAAAAGAAAATATAGTGCAAGTTTAGCCCTGGTGGTGCACATTTGATCTAACACCTCTACTTGTTATTGATAGTGGGAATTTTCCTTAGATTTTTTTTCTTATTTTATCCCTTTTATTTTACTTTTTTATTGCTCATATTGCTTTGGATATCAATTTTTAATTTTTAAAATAAATAATTTTCATACTCTTATACCTTTATTTAATAATATATGATTAAAGGTGGAACACAACCTGGTATGCATTTTTCACACAAGTTATTACTATAGTAATAATGTTGACAATATAATGATGACAAAAAATTAATCAAATGGTAAATTTAAATGACACAGAAAGATCAAATTCCAGTGGAAATGTTTATAAGAAATCCCTTTTGAGTTTAAGAAGATTTGCTGTATTCCTACTCTCAATTATAAAAGTGTCCAGCACAAGTTCGGCCAAACTTGTGCTGGACACTTTTGGTTGCATGAAGTCATATGAGATAAATTCTCTCTATGGCAATAAAAATGATATTTCACTCAATTATTGAAGTAAAGAATGTTTAATATTGTAAAATTGTCCCCTGGAAGTCTGTCCAAGCCTCAGGTCAAAATTTGTTAGCTATACATAAAAGTAAGTTTAGACCAAGTCTTGATCTAGGGGTCCCCAACTGTCCCAACACCACTTCTGGCTCTTGATAGTAAAAGTTTTACTTGTATTTTTTATTTTGTATTTGATCCCATTTATTTTCATTTTACTTTTCAATTACTCTTTTTAATTTTAAATATCAATTTATTTTTTTAAAAACTAAACATATTCATATTTTTTTAACTTTATATAATAATATTATTAAAGTTGTAACATCACCAATTTTGCATTTGGCATGCAGGTTTTTGCTATACTAGAAACATTAATAATATATATGGTAACAAAAAATTAATTATAAGATAAATATGAATGATAAAAAAAAGTTAAAAACCCAATAGAAATGTGAAAAACAAAAAACTGATGTACTGAGAAACACTTCCACCCTAGCTACTCTCAATCATAAAAGTGTCCAGCACAAGTTCGGCCGAACTTGTGCTGGACACTTTTGTTCAGGTGCAGTCAGATGGGATCAATTCTCTCTGTGGAAATTAAATTAAAAAAATGCTAAATAATTACATTAGAAGTAGTTTGGTATGGCTGAATTATCCACCTTGAGTTTTTCCAAACCTCAGGTGAAAAATTTTTAATCTTAAAAAAAAATTAAATTTTATCAAATTTAGCCCTGATGGCACCCATTTGCTTCAACACCTCTACTGGCTCTTGAAGGCAGGAATTTTTCTTGAATTTTTCTTTTTCATATTTAATCTCTTTTACTTTACTTTTTATCACTCATTTTACATTTGGATATTAATTTATAATTTTGGAAAAGAAATCATTTTCATATTTTTTTAACATTTTTTAATAATATTATAAAATGTGTAATATAACATGGCATGCATTTGGCGCACAAGTTTTTTCTATACTAATAAAATTAATAATATTCTAATGACAAAAAATTAATCAGATAATAAAATATGAATAACACAGAAAGATCAAATACCATTTGACATGTTTTAAAAAAATAACAGTTGCACTGAAGAAGACCAGCACCCTAGCTACTCTCCATCATAAAAGTGTCCAGCACAAGTTTGGCCGAACTTGTGCTGGACACTTTTGGTCAGGTGCAGTCAGATGGGATCAATTCTCTCTATGGCAATGAAAAAAATTATTTGATAAGAAACTTGACTAGATGTAGTTTGATATAGCTGAATTATCCACCTAGAGTTCATCCAAACCACAGGTACACAATTTTTTATCTTTAAAAAACAATCAATTTAGTATAATTTATCCCTGATGGCTCTCATTTGCTTCAACATCTCTACTGGCCTTTGATATTAGCAATAATACTTGGAGTTTGTTTTTCATATTTGATCGCTTTAACTTAATTTTTTATTCCTCATATTGCTTTTGTATATCAATTAATAATTTTTATATTTTTATACATTTTTTTAATAATATTATAAAAGGTGTAACATCACCCAGTATGCATTTGGCACACGATTTTTTGCTATACTTATATAATTAATAATATAATTAAGACAAAAAATTAATCAAACAATATGTATGAGTGAGGCACAAAGATAAAATACCAGTAGACATGTTTGTAAGAAATACCAGATGAACTGAAGAAAAATTCTACCCCAGCCGCTCTCCATCATAGAAGTGTCCAGCACAAGTTCAGCCGAACTTGTGCTGGACACTTTTGGTCATGTGCAGTCAGATGGGATCAATTCTCTGTATGGCAACAAAAAATTTTTTTTATCAAATTTCACTAGAAGTAGTTTGGTTTAGCTGAATCATCCACCTGCTGTTCTTCCCAATATCAGGTGTATAATTTTTTATCTTTAAAGAAAAGGTCACTTATTACAATTAAGCCCTGATGGCTCACATTTGCTTTAACACCTCTACTGGCTCTTGATAGCAGGAATTTTACAAGTATTTTTTTCATATTTGAACTCTTTGACTTTTATTTTACTCTTTTATTCCTCTTTTTACTTTTAAATTTCTATTTAATTTTTGTAAAACTAATCCTTTCCATATTTATTTACCTCTATTTTAAAAAATTATTGAAGGTATAAATTCACATGGTATGCATTTGGCACACAAGTTTTTGCTATACTAATAACATTAATAATATAATGGTGATAAAATATTAATCGGATGATAAATATGAAAGATACAGACTGATCAAATACCAGTAGACATGTTTATGAGAAATAAAAGATGAAGGAACTGAAGAAAATTTCCACCCAAGCTACTCTCCATCATAAAAGTGTCCAGCACAAGTTAGGCCGAACTTGTGCTGGACACTTCTAGTCACGTGCAGTCAGATGGGATCAATTCTCTATATGGCAACAAAAAAACATTCTTTTATTAAACTTCACTACAAGTAGTTTTGTTTAGCTGAATCATCCACCTGTTGTTCTTCCCAACCTCAGGTGTATAATTTTTTATCTTTAAAAAAAAGGTCACTTATTACAATTTAGCCCTGATTGCTCCCATTTTTTTCAACACTTCTACTGGCTCTTGAGAGCAAGAATTTTACTAGTATTTTGTTTTTCATAATTGATCTCTTTGAGATTAATTTTACCTTTTTATCCCTCATATTGCTTTTGTATATCAATTTATTTTTTGTAAAACAAATCATTTTCATATTTTTTTACCTTTATTTAATAATATTATAAAAGGTGTAAAATCACCCGGTATGCATTGAGCACACAAGTTTTTGCTATACTTATAATATTAATGATATAATGGTGACAATAAATTAATCAAATGATATATATGAGTGAGGCACAAAGATCAAGTACCAATGGACATGTTTATAAGAAATACAAGATTAACTGAAGAAAAATTCTACCCTAGCTACTCTCTGTCATAAATGTGTCCAGCAAAAGTTCAGCCGAACTTGTGCTGGACACTTTTTGTCACATGCAGTCTGGTGTGATCAATTCTCTCTCAATCATTGAACTAGTAGTTGTTTGATATGGCTAAATGGTTCTGCTGAAGTTTTTTTAAACCTCAGATTGGCACTTTTTTGTTTTTAAAAAAGCAATTATAGTCCAAGTTTAGCCTCACTGGTGGACATTTGCCCCAACATGTCTACTTACTCTTGATGGCAGTAATTTTATTTTAATTTTTTATTTCATATTTGTTTCCTTTAATTTTACCTTTTTATCCCTCATATTGCTTTTGTATATCAATTTATTTTTTGTAAAACAAATCATTTTCATATTTTTTTACCTTTATTTAATAATATTATAAAAGGTGTAACATCACCCGGTATGCGTTGGGCACACGAGTTTTTGCTATACTTATAATATTAAAACATAATGGTGACAAAAAATCAATAAAATGATAAATATGAGTGAGGCACAAAGATCAAATACCAGTGGACATGTTTATAAGAAATACCAGATGAACTGAAGAAAAATTCCACCCTAGCTAACCTCCTTCATAAAAGTGTCCAGCACAAGTTCGGCCGAACTTGTGATGGACACTTTTGGTCACATGCAGTCTGATGTGATCAATTCTCTCTATTGCAATGAAAATGAATTTTTCTTCAATAATTGCACTAGAAGTTGTTTGATTTGGCAAAATTGTCATCCTGAAGTTTTGGTATAGCTCCAGTGGATTTTTTTTTATTTTTACAAAAAAGAAATTATAGTCCAAGTTTAGTGCCACTGGTGGGCGTTCACCCCATCATGTCTACTTGCTCTTGATGGGAGGAATTTCACTTTAATTTTTTATTTCATATTTGATCCCTTTAATTTTACCTTTTTATCCCTCATATTGCTTTTGGATATCAATTTATTTTTTGTAAAACAAATCATTTTCATATTTTTTTACCTTTATTTAATAATATTATAAAAGGTGTAACATCACCCGGTATGCATTTGGCACACGAGTTTTTGCTATACTTATAATATTAATAACATAATGGTGACAAAAATCAATCAAATGATAAATATGAGTGAGGCACAAAGGTCAAATACCAATTAATCAATAGTTCTTTTTAATATTATAAATTTTTTGATTAAATAAAATGGTAATAATGAATTATATTTTTCATCCACAATTCCACTCTAATGATTCCCACTGCACAAAAAGGGTTCACTTGGTCCTTTCATTACTGCTTGTGCATATGTTTTATTGCCCACAGTACTACAATTTTTTGTAGTGATTATCCCACATCTGATTCAGGAATATTTTTAAACAATATAAGTTTTTTTTACAAAAGACCTTATCATATCCAATATCCCACAAAAAATACAACCTGTTTTTGTATTAAAGCCCGTTAATTATTAAGAAATTGTTAAAATAATTCGATTAGACCCTGGCACAGCTAGATCCATACCAACCGACCTAAAGTCTTTTCAATATTGAAAACAATTAAATAAAATTATGATATCATACTAAATTATGGGCACCAACCATAATTCAGCACTTCTCATTTGCTCTGCTACAAAATGAGTGCATGTAGCATTTTTCTAATGTCGGACTGTTTTTCTTCCTTCCCTCACACCTTTAGTCCAGAATGAAAATTTAGTATGAGTTTTGGTCAAAATGGTTTGCCAGTGTTATCTGTATGCAATATGAATTCATATTGCATATTTCTATTTATGCATAAAATATACTCGTTAAGCATCATTTTTTTGCATTTTTCAATCATTATGCATATTTATGCATATTCATTATACAGATTTATATGCATATTAATATATTTTATTCATATACATATATGCACCTTTTTTTTGCATATTCAATATGCATATTTTTAATGCATATTCAATATGCATATTTTTATGCATATTTTATGCATATTTTTATGCATATTCAATATGCATAATTTTTTTTTGCATAATCACTATGCATATTTTTTATGCATATTTTTTATGCATATTTATTCTTCATAGTCATTATGCATACACTTTGGATAGGCATCTCACATCAATTTTTAGCATGCAATAAGTATCCACCATGCAAATTCAAATGCATATGCATCTATATCAAACACGCAACATATATTCAAGTTTAATATTTGAATATTAAGGTATGCTAAGTGATGTTGTTCAACCTTTTGCCAAACCTGAGATTAACTGATGTTCAATGTGGTTCTTAAGCTCTGCTCAAGGAGGGATTGTTCTGGATTCAATCTGTGACAGTTAATTTTTTCAATGTTTTTTCATCAGATTTAAAAACATCTTTCTGACAGTTTCAGGATGGTTTCCCAACAGTTTCCTGACAAATTCCTGATAGTTTCAAAAAGAGGGAACTGCTAGCAGTTCACCCCCAGATTTCCCATGGTGATTACTGCAAGATTGCTGTGGGGAACTTGGATTGACACCTCACCAAAAGCTAACTAGTATACTTTGCCAGCTTACGTTGTGGTCTTCCAACATTGGCAGGGGCCTTTGTTGTGTGATTTGGCGCTGTTTGTGCATGTCTTAATTGGCATCTATTAAGGAATTGGGTATTTTTCTGGTTTTATTCCGTGGATATTGGGTCTGCAGGTATGTGGGTACTATCATTGGATAGCCCTGGTTTTTCTCTATATTTTATGTCTTGTAGACATTTTTTATATTCTGAGTTTTAAGGGGTCAATTCCTCATTTTTCATTTATAAAAGATTGCTGTTTAATTTTGTTTTTTGTGTTTTACGGGCTAACCTTAAGTTTTAGGGTTAAGTGCTTAGTACCATTGGATAGAGCTAATTTTTCTCTATATTTCATGTCTCAATGTTGTTATAGTGAAATTCCGTGTTTTAAAGGTTTTAGTAGTTGTAGCTAATTTTTCTAAGTAGATTAGTTGTTTTTATTGGTTTTCTGGCTTCAGGGAGGCCGGGCTGCTTCAGGCGGCATCTCCGACGTCAGGCGGCCTGCCCACCTCTGTTTTAGGAGGTTGGGGAGCACTTCAGGAGGGTTTTTTATGCAATTTGGCAGGTACAGGCGCCAAATCGGTGGGTGCGCATGGGCTCTTAGTTAGTGGTCTGTGTGTACATAGTGAATAAGAAAGTTTGGGGGAACCTTAATCATCATACAACCATTTGGAGGTGATATCATTGTTCCTCACTCAGTTTTCACTGTTTTCTGGCCACAATTGGCTGTGTTTGTTGCAAGTGAGTTCTTCATTTAACTTAACTTTGGCAACTGTTTTCTCTGCTATAGTCTTGAAAGCTATAGCAAGTATTATTGCTGTCTCTGGTGTGGATTTGCAGCCTACATCAAGTATCTTTGCTGTCTCTGGTGTGGACATTGTTCTACATTTCAGTTCTTTGGTCTGGTAGTCTATCTGGGACTACTTTCTTGGCTCATCAAGCAGTCAAGTGTGTTGAAAAGGAGCTTTAGCAAAGCAGGAACCAACTTACTTTAGCAAGTAAATCTCACTCTATTTTTCTAAAGGGACAGGGGATTTTCTCTCTGGTTTTTCTCCAACTCCCTTGGTCAAGGCCTATAGCTAGTACTATAGGATTGTCTACATTTCTGGCGCCCAACGTGGGGTAGAACTTGCTAGTTCTTTGGAATTTCTGTTTTCTTTGGTTGGCTCTTTTTGGTGTTTTGGACTGGAGGAATGGCTTCTGGTTCCTCTATTCCTGTGGTGACTGTCAGTGGGGGGGATGGTCCTCCTTCTGTGATGGTTAGGGAGTGTGTGAGAATTAAAACTTGGGATGGTACCAAGTTTAATGGGGAGGATGTCAAGTGGTTTCTAGAGAAGTATGAAACTGCTGCTGGGGTGGATGGTGATTCCTACCTGGAAATGGTGAAGCAGATTATCTTCTTCATTGGTGATAGGTCAGTGAAGAAGGAGATTGTGGCCATGTCTGGCTACAAGAAGAGGGATTGGAAATTGTTGTGTAGGGAAATGGTGGACAGATGGGGGGTTAGGTTCACTATGGTGGATCTGAACAAGGTTGTCAGTGAATGGCAATCTTATGGTGGTGTTGGTAACTTACATAGTTACAGGAAGTTTCTGCTACAGTTTGATCCTGTGGTGGAATATTTGGTGGAAGTGGAGGAGCTGGCACATGAAAATGCTGCCAAAGATGTTTTTTGGTCTGCCCTGGCTAGAGATGTCAGGATGGATGTGTTGAAGGAGTTTTCAAGAAAGGAATTGATGAAGACTCTTTCTAATGGGGATCAGAAGTTGCCTGCCTTGGATAAGGTGAAGGAGGCTGTTGAGGCCCATTTGAAGTTATTGGCTGTGGACACCTATCAGGAGGGGTGTGCCAAGTATGTCAGCAAAGTCAGTGAGGCTTTGGATGAAGAGGAAGTTAGGGAGAAGAAGGAGGAGAAAAATTTGGTGCAGGTTCCCAAACAGGAGAGGGACCCAATGGTGGAGTAGTTGGCTGATTTTACAAAGCAGCTGCACATTTTAGTTCAGGAGGCCAAGAAGGTTAATAAGGCACCTTCTCAGCCTAGAGATTTTGAAAGGAGGGCTAGTAGGAGTGATCCTTGGGTTTGCTCTTATTGCAGTAGGAGGGGGCACAGGTCCAATGATTGTTGGGAACTGAACAGAGATGTGTCTGAAGGAAAAGTGGAATTTGATGGCAGGGTTTTTAAGTTCCCTGACGGTTCTTTTGTGAAGCCCAGTGAGGGGCAGGCTCCTGTGGATTTGGTCAGTAGAAGTGATGGTCTCAATCAAAGGAGGCCAAGGTTTGAGGAGATTCCTGATCAGGGGAAGTCTTCTGTTAAGGTAGATGAGGACGTCAAGGGAAAGGGGAAGGAGGTCAATAAGGTCTCTTTTTCTACTTCCTTTGGTGGTTTGGAGTTGTATTCTTGTGGTGGACAGTCAAGTGGTGAATGCTTGGCTGGTGTTTACGATGTGGAACCAGGAAAGGTGGGAAGGCCTAAGAGCAGTTCTCAGGCCCAACCAAAGCCAAATGCTTCAAAGGGGGATCCTAAGCTGAGTGCAGCTAGGAAGAGGTACAGCAAAGAGGAGCTGTACAAGATGCAGAAGGGTATGGCTGATATGGGCCCCCCTTGTTTTGGCGCATTGGATATGAATGGTGATCCAATGCCAATGGAGATGGATTCTGACTCTGAGGAGGATGTCCCTTTGGCTTCATTGCCAAAGCCTGTTGGAGTCAGAGGTTCTGGTGAGGGATCTGGTTTGGTTCCTGTTAATGGTTAATCTGTTGGTGGTTCTGGTCCTCAAGAAGCTTCTAGGACTAAGGTGGTGAAGCAAAGAGCTCACTTTGAGAGGCCAGTAGTGTCTGGTCAAGTTAATGTTATGGACTCTGTCCTGGAAAGGATGAATCAGGGTCAGGTTTCCCTATCTTATGGGGAATTGTATTCTATCAGTCCAGGGTTGGCTGATAGACAGAAAAATTTGTTGACCAGGAGAAGAGTTTCTTCTGGGGAGGTAGAATACATTTGTGATTCTGCTGAAAGGTTTGGTGAGGGGTTGGAAAATCATTTTTCTGCTCCTCTGGGATATGTCAATGTCACTCTGAATGGCATGGAGGCAAGGGCATTGGTGAATTCAGGTTCTCAGATAAACCTGATTTCTTTGTTTGAGGCAACTTATATGGGCCTCCCCATCAAAACTGGCATTGGTGGGAATTTGAGAGGGATTGGTGGCCATGTCACTGAATTGGTCGGAACTTCAGAGTTTGTGAAGTTAGATGTTGGAGGAGCCTTAGGGAGGGTTCATTTTTAGATTGCTAAAAGTAATGTAAAAGCAGTTTTGGGTGGGCCATTCTTGATGGATTTTCAGGCAAGAATTGGTTATCATTTTGATTTGGGAATCAGTTTGGAGTTGACTGGTGAAGACAAAAGGAGGCTTCACATGAGGTTATCATCCCCTGGAGAGGATGGTTGGGAGACCAGGCCTGGTTTATCTTCAATGTGCCAGTGCACGGACTGCTGCAGGAGAAGGAAGGAAGTGGGTGCTGCCTCTGGTTTTTTGGAGTGCGGCTCAGGCTCTATTGAGAGTATGTCTTTTTTAGAGTAAAAAGGGTTGATCACCCTAGTGCTACAACCTCTCCCCAAGATGCGGAAATCCCAGGTTGTAGTAGGTCAGCTCCCTTGGAGATATACCAAGTGGATTTTCAACTTTCTCTTTTTAATGTTTCTCTTCTCTGCAAGTATTCATCAAGTTTTTTATCAAGTCTCTGTTCTCTCTCAAGATTCTTAATTATTTTTAATTCAAGTTCAAGGAAGAAGATTGGTTATATATCTTTATTGAAAGATATGTGGAAAAGTTTTGGGGCGGTGAGATTGGTGTCTAAAAGTAAGTCCTCCCAATTGTGCACCACTAGGGTCTTTTCTACACCTTTCAAAAACATTACCTGGGCCACACCTGTGAGCATTGGGGAAACCCCTGGTTATTTTTGTAGGTCAGAAGAAAACTCAAGAAAAGAAGATAAAAATTTCAAAATAATTCATGAAAATCAAGAAAAAAATCTGAAGATAATGAAGAAAGAAGATGCAAAATATTTTTGTGAAGATCGTCAAGATCTATTTTTGGGCCTCCAGCATGAGGTTAAACTGCAGAAAATTTTGAAGAATGAAGATCATCAAGATCAATTTTTGGGCCTCCAGCATGAGGATAAACTGCACAATTTTAGAAGATGTGATTCAGAAGATGAATCAAGATTTGAAGATTTGGAAGTTGGGAGTGAGGATGAAGATGTGGAATTGCGGTATGGTAAGGTAAACACTTACAGTCGCCTTGCTGTAAGCAGAATCCGGAGGAGATATGTGGATTTAGCTGAAAACCCCGTCCTTCCAATAAAAATAACAAAATGGGAATTCTAAATCACTAAGCTAGCCAGGCTACTTGGATCTGATTGATAAAAATAATGAAACTCTAAAATAATTAACGCTTATTGAGATTTAAATAATAGTGGCTGTTGAGAAAAGAAATACTGATAACAACAATTAAGGTGTACCAGTGAAAGATCTGAAAAGATTGACTTTTATGTTTTTATAATAATTTGAATTTTTATGAGACAGCAATAATCAAGTCCCAGTGATGAAGACCTTTCTAAAGATACCCTGTATGAGTGTGATTTAAATTGTTGAGTAGTATTTCTAAAATGTTATATATAAAATATAAAGTTATAAGGGTATTACAATTTATTTAATTTGTTGAGTAATAAAAAATGAGACTGTGGTGGTTAAAGATTAAGCTTTATGCTGTCTGATGATTCTCAGATGATGCCCAATTTCGAGTCTGAGAGACTCTTAAGTATTCCTAGTCACGTGCCTAAGTTTTCCCCTCCAGAGCTCACCCAGAGTCAATCCGGAGCCCGTACGGAGTCCCTCCGGACTTCCGGACTCAATTAGAACCTTTAAAACTATAATAAAAAATCTAGAAAAACTACACATGATAGAGCCACTTCCCCTTTACATTCCAAACTAATTTTCGTAGTCTGCGCAGCTCTAATTACCTCGTGAAAACTCATCAAAGTTAAGTAATTTCTGAAAACGTAAATATTTCTATAAATCTTTAAAATCCATTTAAAAATATAAAAAAAATAGTAAAAATTCTGGAAAAATTTCCTAAGGTTCTTGAGTGACTCCACTTGATACTTATAAACTTTTCAGACTGTAAAAATAAGTTTTCTCCGTAAAATAAATTGTTTGCGTGTCGGCATTTGCTTTTAACCAAATTTCTTTATATTTAAAACTCAAATAAATTTAATAAAACCCTTTTATAAAATAATAACGCCAATCTTGCACGCCGTAATAACTCCACTTACATACTTAGGTGCCATGCTAAACTTTAGGCTACCACAGCGGAAAAGTTTTGGAGTGGTGAGATTGGGGTGTAAAAGTAAGTCCTCCCAATTTTGCACCGCTAGGGTTTCTTCTATACCTTTCAAAAACATTACCTTGGCCACACATGTGAGCAATGGGGAAACCCTTGGTTTCTGTTCCAGGTCTGGTGGTGAAGATTTCCTGAAGATCCCTCAAGTTGAAGGTGGAGCGGCAAAGTATAAGAAGGTAGCACAGAAGATTAGGCCTGTCAATGAGCCTATGCCTGTGGGTTTGAATACGCCCTTTAAGAGACCTCCTTTGTCAAGAGATCCGTACTTTACTCCTTTGGTGAAGAATCCTCCAGAATTTATAGAGACGGCTAGGGTGACCGTGTAGAGGTTGAAAGTTGTTAATTTTGGTCCTGATGGGTGGTTGTCTGAGGAAGAAAAGAAGTTGTTGTTGCACGTTATTGTGCTAAGAGAAAAGGCGGCGGCATTTGTTGAGGAGGAAAGGGGTGTATTGAAGCACTCTTATGGGGAACCTTACTTGATTCCTGTGGTTTGCCATGAACCTTGGCAAATCAAACCTATTCCGATTTTAGCCGCTATTAGAGAGGATTTTGTAGAGATTGTTAGGGAAAGAGTCAGGACTGGGTTATATGAACAATCGACATCAAGTTACTCAAGTCCGGTGTTCTGGGTAAAGAAGAAGAATGAAAATTTGAGGGTGGCTCATGATCTTAGAGCCTTGAATAGAGTCACTATCAAGGACGCTGGTATGCCACCAAGTGCAGAGGATTTTGTTGAAGCTTTCGCTGGGAGGGTGTGTTATGGTTTGGGTGATATTATGGGTGGTTATGATGAGAGGGAACTCCATACGGATTCAAGGCCTCTCACAACTTTTGAGACTCCTTTGGGAAGATTTCAGCTCACTAGGTTGCCTCAAGGAGCAACTAATTCAGTGGCAGTTTATCAAGCACAGATGGCTTGGATTTTTCAGGATGAGGTTCCTACTCATGCTGGTATTTTTATTGATGATGGTGGAATTAAAGGACCATCCACTGATTATGGTAATGAGGTGTTAGCGGAGAACCCTGGCATAAGGAGGTTTGTGTGGGAATATGCAATAACTCTAGAGAGAGTGTTGTTCAGGATTGAAGAGGCTGGTTTGACCGTTTCAGAGTCAAAATTCTGTTGTTGTGTTCCTGCTTTGGAAATTCTGGGTCATGTGGTATGTAAAGAGGGAAGGATTATGGCAAAGAAGAAGATTAATAAAATTCAGTCATGGCCAAGGCCTAAAAATACTACTAAAGTCAGGGGATTTTTGGGTGTATGTGTATATGTCAGGATTTTTATTAAGGATTTTTCTTTGTTGGCTTCACCTTTAAGGAGGTTGAACAGAAATGATGCAGATTGGGAATGGACTAAAGAGTGTGAAGAGGCTTTTCAGAAGTTGAAAAAGGTTGTTGGTGAGGATATTGTTCTTCACAAGTTGGATTATGGTGTTGGTGCTGGAAAAACTTATCTGGCAGTGGATTCAAGTTATATTGCTGCTGGTGCTGTTTTGTCTCAGGAAAATAAAACTGGGAGGGTCAGGCCAGTAAGATATGAGTCTGTGGTGCTTAATGAGGTGGAATCTAGGTATTCTCAACCTAAGTTGGAATTGTGTGGTGTAGCAAAAATTTTAAAGAAGCTACAGACGGTTTTGTGGGGGCAGCATTTTGAGCTACAGGTGGATGCAAAATCTTTAGTTCAGATGATCAACACACCTAGTCTTCCAAATGCTCCAATGACTAGGTGGTTGGCATTTATTCAACATTTTTCTTTTGACCTGGTACACAAAACAGGCAAAACATTTACTATGCCTGATGGATTATCAAGGAGGCCACTTACAGATAAAGATTCTGAGACTGAAGAGCTTGATGAAGATGTTCCATTGGTTAGGGCCAGCACAAAGGGTGCTGAAGATTTTTCTGACCTCCCCCAAGAGGCTAAACTGGCTGGATCTAATCTTGATTCTGGTGATCAGGATGTTTTTGTTGATGAAGATGGAGTTGTTGTTTGGGACAGCTCAAAATTGGAAAAGGGTGTTTTTGTTAGTGAAATGGATTCTCACAAGGCTCAGTGAAAAGAGAAGGACGTTCCAAAATTTAAATATTGGTGTCCTGGTTGGGCTTCTCAATTGGCTCATGTTCATACTGGTGATTTTGGTGACAGAATTGTACCCTTGGATGTTGTTTTGTTGGATTTTGAAGATGAGACCTGGGGTCAGTCTGGGTTTTATTTTATTTTGGTGGAATATCTGTTGACCTTGGAGAGGCCAGATAGTTGTGATGATGATACTTGGTTGGCAATCAAGAAGAAGAGTCCTGGATTTTATGTGTCAGGAAGTTGGTTGATGAGGAGGAGACATCCAAATCCTCAAGTGGTGGTGAATCAGAAGAAGGGTCAAGAACTGGTTTTGAAGTCTTTGCATGAAGACCTTGGTCATAGAGGCTTTGGGGAGACTTATAGAAGAGTAGCAGACAGATTTTGGTGGCCAGGTATGAAGTTGGCTGTGCAGGGTTGGGTTCAATCTTGTGAAGAATGTCAAAGAAGAAGTCACTTGAAACCTAAAGAGGTGGGCCATGCTACTGGTGAATCAACTGTTTTTGGAAGGGTCAGTCTGGATGCTGTCCATATTAAAGAGGGCAGGTATAAATACTTGATTGTTGCTAGGGATGATTTGTCTGGTTGGGTTGAGGCAGCGCCTCTGGTTAATTTGACTGCCAAGAATGTGGCAGAGTTTTTGAAGAAGGAGTGGATTTATAGGTATGGGTTGATGAAGTTGGTGACTGTTGATGGCGGGCCAGAGTTTGGTGCCGAATTTAAAGAAGCTGTGGCTAGTTTTGGTTCTAAAGTTAGAGTGGCTACACTGTATTATCCTGAAGCTGAAGGCATGGTTGAAAGAGGCCATCAAGTTATCAAGAATGCTTTGGTGAAGATGTGTGGAGATAGTGCTGAAAAGTGGAGGCATTATTTACCCTTGGTGTTATTTGCTGATAGGGTCACTGTGAAGAGGACAACTGGCTATTCTCCCTATGAGTTAATGTTTGGTCAGAAAGCCATTCTACCAGTGGACTTGGAAGCTGTCTCTTATCTTGGAATTGATTGGGATGAGGTGCACTCAACAGAAGATTTGCTCTGTGCCAGGATGCAACAGTTGGAATGTAGAGAGGAATGTCAGGAGAAGGCATACTCTAGAATGATGAAGATTAGGAATCAATCAGTCAGGTACTGGGACAAGTAGTTGGCTCATAGACTCAGGAATCCCTTGAAACCTGGTTGTTTGGTTTTGGTGTATAATAGAAGTTTGGAGAGTCAGTGGGGGAAAATGTTTGCTGACAGATGGAATGGACCTTACAGAGTCAGATCTCAGGTGTCTGGAGGTTCTTATGTTTTGGAAGAGTTGGATGGTGCAGTCTTGAAAAAGAGGGTGGCTGCAGACCAAGTGAAGAGGTTTTATCCCAGAGGCACTAGGCATGAAGAAGATTGACTCCGCAATGAGGATAAAATACGGACCATTCTTTAATTTTGGTTTTTTTTGTGGTGATGCTATGCATCTGTTTGTTGGAAACTTTTGTTAGAGGGTACCCATGGGTGGGGCCTCTAGATTTTGTCTTGGCAAGTGTGGGGGTGACTGATGGGCTGGCTTCTCTATCAACAGTTACCCTAGATTGTCTGTTTCCAACCCTTTCTCTTAATTTGGTTGAACCCTAGTATTGGTTTCTTTTCACAGGTTTTAGTCCTCTATGACTTTAAACTGGAACTTCCTCTGGTTTTCAAGTTCTGGACTCTTCACTGTTTATTGGTTTTAGTTTTTTTTGTGTTGGACGTTGTGTTTTTGTTAGAAGGTACCCAGGGGGAGCTTCTAGATTTTATTCTGGAAAGTGTGGGGGTAACTGATGAGCTGGCTGCTCTGTAGAACAGTTACCCCAGAATGTCTGTTTCAAGTCTTTGTTTTTCCTAGTTGAATTCTAGTTCTGTTTTTTATTATTCAGGTTTCAAGTCCGCTATGACTTTAAACTGGTTTGGAACTGGCTTCTTTATCTTTGGTTCTTTCAGATTGGTGGTGGATCACTGGTGGTCTCCCATCATTTTTACTTATTGGAGGGAGCCCACCCAGTGATCATGTCTATGGATCAGACTTTCCCTTATTGGACCATCTATGGAGCTGGACTGTCTTTGATTTTGCAGTTATGTTTTTGCTAGATAGCAGTTTTAGATTATTTTCTTTTTTCTCTTTTTTTCTTTTAATTTTTTTTATGAGGGTTGTTTAAAATTATAAAATCATTAATATAGGGTGTTACCACATCAGGGTCACCTGGATGTGGGCAAGCATTGGTGGGGAAAGGCTCATCAATTGGCCGGGCGATGCTATTTTCTTTTTTTATTTATTATTTATTTCATGTGTTTCTGTGTTTCATTATTTTTATTATCTTCTGAATTTCTAAATTTTTTGAATTTTGTTTTCTGTTAATCATTTAAAAGAATTAACTGTGTATCCACATTAAGGTGCACTTGGATGTGGGTAAGGTATCAGGGGATCAGCTCATCAATTGGCTGGGGGATACCATTTGTATTATCTTTTATATTATATTTTATTTCATTTATGTTATTTCATTTCATTTAATTTATTAATTTTTTATTTATTTTAGTATATTAGTAAAAAAAAAAAAAAAAATTCTGAAATTATTTTTATTAATTGTTTTATATTATTATTATGTTTCTAATCTTTTTGCAGGAGCTCATTTTCTGGATGATGAAGCTTCTGAAGGCTGGTCCAGATTGTGATGACGTTTTTGTTTTTTGTTGGGATTGTGGGTAGCACTGTGTTCTTTGAAGTGCATCCTGCTGGAGAGATGATAGGGATTGTAATGATCAGGAATTGGATTAGAGGGAAGTTCAGAGGAGGAAGAAGAAGAGGTAGGAATGGAGTGCTGGAGGGTGTGCTTAATGATCCTAGACATTTTCCAGTGGTCGTCCAACAGGCGCTTTCTCAGGGATTTTTCAAAGTCATTCAAAGGTCCATGGAGGGCAAAGGCTTTTAGCATGTTGGAACACATGGTGCTTAGGTGTTTCTTCATGTCTCCATAATCCAGGGTCAAAGAAGTTTCAAGAGGTTGGCCAACTCCAATAATAGATTCAGGAGGAGGGGTTCCAACTAGACAAGAAGAATTGGATCAGTAATTATTTTTGTTGAAGAAATGGAATAATTAATTTGGTACTTACAGATTGGAAGCTCATCAAATCTGTAAGCAGCTGGGATTTGGATCTCTGACGATTTTTTAATGGTCATAGTGGGTGGATCAACTAGGGAAAGATATGGATTCTCATGGTCTTCCTCTGAAAGATTTTGAGAAGGTGAACTAGGAGGCTGATGTTCCTGGGGCCTAGTTGGAGCAGTGAGATTGTTGTTGTTGTTGTGGTTGTTATTTCTGTTGGATTCAGCTGGAGGAGGTGCTGGTGATGGAGTACCAGGGTTGTTAAAGGATGGAGCAGGAGAGGGGGATTTGGAAGCAGATTGATCTCTTCTGGATGGAGATTTCGAAGAGATGGAACTGTCAGAAGAGTAGTTGGCTGACAGAGGAGAGGTGTAGTTTCTTTGTCTTAGTTGGGGACAAAGTTGTTGTTGTGGAGCAGTGTGTGGTGTCCTGGTTTCTTCTTGGGGTTCTCTGGCAGGTCTCTTAGAAATCTGGGAAATTTCGGTGCTTTTGGACTTTGGAAGGGTGGATTGCATTGCTCTGGGAGCAGTAGGAGGTAGCTGGGTTGAGTTGTGGTTGTTGTCTGGATGAATTTGGCTGTTTACTGGCCGTTTTTGGAGGTTTTGGCCCTGATTTTCACTGTTTGGTGAGGCGGGCGGGCCGCCTTGACGCAGTCTAGAAGCCTGGGAGTTGATCTTGAAGCTTTTGGAGCTAATTGGCGGAGATAAAAGCAGCTTCTTGGGAAGCTAAGGCTGGTCTTTTGGGAAGAGTGCAGGAAGCTGAGCTTCTGGATCTTCTGGAAGGAGCAGAAGATACAGAGGAAGAGGAAGGACCAAGCTCTGGGGATCTGGTAGGGGATCTGGAGATGTATTTGTGGGAAGGAGAAGGCGGAGGAATAGGGTAGTTGGTGTCTCTGTCACATCTTTCCTTTTTGGAATAGCAAGAGTCACAAGCCCTGTTGTAGAATTTGGATTCAGGATTTGGAAGAGTGAATGTGCAAGGTCTGCACATGTGGATGCACTGTTTGCAGGCATAGTCCTTGGGAGCAGTGAAGCAAGGGAGAGTAGAAGGGTTAACATCAGGAGATCCAGCCATGATCTGTGGTGAGAAAAGATGATGAAAAGGGATAGGTGGAGATTTTTGTCAGTGATGGGTAGATGATGACGTGAAGGTGGAAGTTCAGCAGGTTGGTTGTAGAGGTGTTCTGCATGAAATTGGCTGCGTCTATTTTATGCAAAATTCCATCAGTCCATCAAGACTCTAAACTGAAAAATCTATGGTATCAAGACCAGTCCATCAAGACTTTAAACTGAAATCTGGTTTCTGTTAGTCCTCCAAGACTTTAAACTGGCTGGTTTCAAGATTTTATCAAGATAGTCCGTCAAGACTTTAAACTGAACACTGTGTTAGTCCCCCAAGACTTTAAACTGAGGGTTGTAAGTCCCCCAAGACTATAAACTGAGGAAAAAGGGTTTTGTTGTTGGAGTTGGTTTTGAAAGATTGGTGGAGGGTATCCACAGGGGGAGCCTCCAAATTTAGCAAAGGCAAGTTTGGGGGTAATTGATGGGCTGGAAGCTCTATTCACAATTACGCCAGAATGTTAGTTTTTTCTCTGTGTCTTTATGTGATTGATCTCTGGTTCTGGGTTTATGATTTAGGTTTTTGAGTACCCCAAGACTTTAAACTGAGGGTTTTTGAGTCCCCCAAGACTATAAAATGAGGATGGTCCCCCAAGACTTAAAACTGAGGGTTGTTTGTGGTTACATCCTATAGAGGGTGTGGTCAATTTTTATTTTCTGAATCAAACTCAAGTACTAGTGGAATTACAGAGGGAATCAAGAGATGAAATGAAGTGTTCAGAATTAGCCTTGAACTGGTGAATGAGGTGTCTTCTGTTCTCAATGTCCTGTGGATCTCTAGCAGGAGTGGATTGGAAGTAGTGAAGCAGAAGTTGTTTCTGTTGAGATGTGTGTTGTTGGAACTTGGCCCTGACAGTGGGAAAGTGCGTTGGTGTTGGTGGTGCAATGGATCCTACATTGTTATAATCACTATCAGAAGAGGGAGGAGCTGAGAAGTTATCAGTTTTAAAGTTGAAGGAAGAAATGAATGTTCTTTACCATCAGATGGACCAGGGATGGTGGAACTAGTTGTTTTATGGGTTGTGGCACTCTTCTGGGAAGGGTGGAGCTTTTTGATTAATCTGGGTATCAGGATGGATGGCCTAGATCTTTTGGTGCTGGCAGAAGAAGGACCAGGTTGAGGTGGAGGTGAATCTGTTGTGGAAGAAAGTGGACCAGGTCTGTGGCAGGTCTTCTATCTGGATTGGCAGACATCGCAGGACGTTCTGTATGGATGGACAGGTGGTGTCATGGGGCAGATTAAATTATTGTCGATGCAGTATTGGCAGGGGCCCATTTCAGAGGCAGATTTGGGAAGAAGGTTAAACATGGTGGTTGGATGATGAAAGAATGCGGAAATTCTCAATTGGAGGGAGGATGTGGTCTTCCAACATTGGAAGGGGCCTTTGTTGTGTGATTTGGCGCTGTTTGTGCATGTCTTAATTGACATCTGTTAAAGAATTGGGTATTTTTCTGGTTTTATTCCGTGGATATTGGGTCTGCGGGTGTGTGGGTACTATCATTGGATAGCCCTGGTGTTTCTCTATATTTTATGTCTTGTAGACATTTTTCATATTCTAAGTTTTAAGGGGTCATTTCCTCATTTTTCATTTATAAAAGATTGCTGTTTAATTTTGTTTTTTGTATTTTACGGGCTAACCTTAAGTCTTAGGGTTAAGTGCTTAGTACCATTGGATAGAGCTAATTTTTCTCTATATTTCATGTCTCAATGTTGTTATAGTGAAATTCCGTGTTTTAAAGGTTTTAGTAGTTGTAGCTAATTTTTCTAAGTAGATTAGTGGTTTTTGTTGGTTTTCTGGCTTCAGGGAGGCCGGGCCGCTTCAGGCGGCATCTCCAACGTCGGGCGGCCCGCCCGCCCCTGTTTTAGGAGGTTGGGGAGCGCTTCAGGAGGGTTTTTTATGCAATTTGGCGGGTACAGGCACCAGATTGGTGGGTGCGCATGGGCTCTTAGTTAGTGGTCTGTGTGTACATAGTGAAAAAGACAGTTTGGGGCAACCATAATCATCATACAACCATCCGGAGGTGATATCATTGTTCCTCACTCAGTTTTCACTGTTTTCTGGCCACAATTGGCTGTGTTTGTTGCAAGTAAGTTCTTCATTTAACTTAACTTTGGCAACTGTTTTCTCTGTTATAGTCTTGCAAGCTATAGCAAGTATTATTGCTGTCACTGGTGTGGATTTGCAGCCTACATCAAGTATCTTTGCTGTCTCTGGTGTGGACATTGTTCTACATTTCAGTTCTTTGGTCTGGTAGTCTATCTGGGACTACTTTCTTGGCTCATCAAGCAGTCAAGTGTGTTGAAAAGGAGCTTTAGCAAAGCAGGAACCAACTTACTTTAGCAAGTAAATCTCACTCTATTTTTCTAAAGAGACAGGGGATTTTCTCTCTGGTTTTTCTCCAACTCCCTTGGTCAAGGCCTATAGCTAGTACTATAGGATTGTCTACAGCGTATGGGATCTAGGCCAATTCAACTGACAAGTATGTTTGCATAGCTGAAACCACTTCACTAAAGGCATTGAAAACATTTGTTAAAGACATAATATCTTTATATAAAAGCAAGTATTTACAAGAACCAAATGCTGTGGAGAAAACCATGATTCTGAGGGAATATGAAGACAGGGGCTTTACAGGATGTCTTTCAGGATTGATATGAGGCACTGAGAGTGGAAAAATTTCCCCACAGCCTGGGCCAGTCAGTTCCAGGGGAATGAAAAAACTCCAACAATAATATTAGAGGCCATAGCAAGCAAAATCTTATGTATCTGGAATGCTTTCTTTGGCTCACCTGACATTTTAAAAGACATCAATGTTCTTCATTTCAGCAACTTGTTTGATAAACTTTTGAGTGGTAGTCAAGATCATGTAGTTTAAAAAATAAATAATAGAAATTATAAAGATGGTTACTACCTTGCTGATAGTATTTACCCACCAAGGTCAACCCTGGCCAAGACAATCTCTCATCCACTAGACAAGGAAAGCAGATATTACCCTAAATTACAAGAAAGTGATAGAAGGGACATAGAATGTGCTTTTGGGGTTTTGAAAAGTATGTGGGGTATTTTAACCCAGCCATGTCATCTATGGCATATTGAAGAAGTAAAGGATACAATAAACTGTTGTATAATTTTACACAACATGATAGTGGAATCAAATTCAGAAACAGATCCTTACCTAAATGAGCAATCCATTCAATGTCAAATTCTGACAAACCACCAAGATCCTTCTTTAACAAACAGCTTAGTGAATTTTATTCAGAACAGCTTGTAACTTCACAATTCCAACACACACTTTGAATTGCAAGAGTATCTGAAGAATCATATGTGGAAAAATAGAGGAGCATTTGAATATTTAAGAGGGCAATAATTAATGGCTACTAGTTAGATGAATAATATAATTCAGTAAAGAAAGAGAAATGTGAGTCAAAAAAATATTGAAGTTTCTACAAATTAGGGGGTATCAATGTTGACCAATCAGCAATTAAATTAATTGGGGATAAAAATCATTATACCCCTATTATCTTCCGCAATTATTTTTTCTAATAATTGGGTTATTAGACCTTTTACATTTCAATGTTCACCTCTATCCTACATTTTTATTCTCAATTTCTCCTAACCACATCTTGGACAACTTTCTGGATGTGCCAGCTTCTCTACCTTTCTGCACAATCCCATCTGGTATATTCATTTCCATTAAAAACCCCACCCCATTTCATCTGTTTGTTTTTTCTTGTCTTCAACTTCAAATATCTCAACATGCCTCATCATCATAGATCTTCTCAAAGGCAGCAATTCCCCAGATGTTCTTCAAATCTCATTACTCCCTCTCTCCCTGGCTCATCTGAGAAATCAAAGACCATTCAACTAAAAAAAGGTGATCATTTCTTACTTATCAACTGGCTGAAAACTAAAACTAATTATGATTTTTGTTTTGGTACTGAGAATGAAACTAAAGTAGGACAGCACGCTGCACCAAACCTCAATGGATATCTTCTAATGTCCTATGAATTATGAAATAAGACAAATGGAAGGATTAATATTTTTTCTAAACAGATGTCTGAATTCTTCAAGCACTATCAAGCCAAATACAAAAAGTCTAAGACCCTTTCATTTTCCACTGGTTTTGGTATTACTGACCTTGATATCAGTAAGTGCATCAAAACTATGGACAATAAGCTTGATTCTTTATGTCCTTACTATAAAGAGATGGATTCCATATATGAAGAGCAAGCCAATTTTAATCCTGAAAACATTTTGGATGGAGAAGATGATATCTCCAAACATGATTTTGAAAGAAATCTTTTTCCTAATACTTCTAATAAAACTTTCCCTCATTTGACTTCCACCAATCAAAAATCTTTTCAATAGATCCTTATGGAAATATAAACCAACCTGACCTCACTCCAGTGAGCTTTTATTTCTTTTCTAGTTGTTTTATTTTTTTATTCACATCTCTTTTTTATATTCCTAAAAGGGCTAATGAATGAAAAGAGGATACTCAAGCAAGTGAGTCTGAAGCTTGAATAGGATAAGAAATTTGAGCTTTCTTTAAAGAGGGATGAGAAAGCACATTATTTTGAGGAGGAGAAATTTGAAATAAAGAAAGTGGAGAAGGATCTTAAGCACAATTTCCTATTGGATTAAATGAAACTCAAGTATCAACTTGAAGTTTGTTCAAAAAAGAAAGTTTTCTTGATAGAATGTGTTAAAGCTAATAAATTTGTTGAGGAAATTGAAAACTTAATGAGAATGTTTGATAACTAGTTTTTTTTATTTCCTTCATATTTAATTCAATTTTTTTAGAAAGTTTTCTTGATAGAATGCATTAAAGCTAATAAATCTGTTTAGGAAATTGACTGCTTAATGAAAATGTAGTAAAAAAGAAAACAAAAGGGAGAATTGACATCAATTCTTAGTAAATGAAGGAGAGGTTCAAAAGCTATCAATCAAAATATAAAAAGACTCATTTCACTTCCACTTCCGCCAGCTTTGGTATTTGTTAGCCAGGCTGCTAGACTTACCCAGTAAAATAATTAATTATTTACTGGGATGAAGCCACACCTTTTTATTTCTTATATATTATTAATTATAATAGGGGGTGTCAAAGTTAGAAATTTGTAATTATTTAAAAGGCATTTCACAACACAAAATAAAAGCCACAAAATTGAAATTAACACTCAATAAAAAGGTGTTTTTGGGACACAATATGTCATATTTTAAAAAATAGTCATGATTAATTTGGTGGAAAGAAGGGGTATTTTCAAATGGAAGATTTCTAAATTTGATACCCCCTAATATATTTACTTTAAATTTACTTGTAATAAATTAACTAGTTAAAAAAAGTAAATTTAGTAAATAATTAAAATTAATATTAAATGTCCCTTATATTTTTATTTCCTAACAACCTGCTCAATGACAGGTTAAAAGAAATAAAAATTATTATTAAAATAAAATTTAATATCAAAATAAAAATTAAATAAAAATAAATATATACAAAAAAATCAAATCACTTATTTAAAAATGAAACTTACAGTAATTTTTAAATAAATAAATTTATTTTGACATATACAGTAAATACATATTTTAAACACATTCTTTCTAGAAAAATCTTATTATTTGAAAATGTTTTTTCTCAAATTTTATTTTCTTTCTCTCATACTCCTGTATATAGGATTTTAACTCTGTGCTTTGTCTCTCTTTTGCCTATATAAGGCCACCCCTTTCTTTTTGTTTTGGATCATACTTTACTTACTGATTATTTTATTATACCATTACTTCAATCAATTATTTATTAATATTTTTTTTTTAGTATTTACTACAACTTAATTCTAAATCATAAGTTATAATAATAATTATAAAACATTTCACCTCTTTAAATTGAGTAATTAAAATAAAAGATAAATTCATATGTACTTTGACCTTGAAATCTTCAAATCCACATACCAGCACCGTTATACCTCCATCAAAATCTTCTAGACCAAAAGGACTCCCCAACACTTGAGGCCCTTTCTGAACTGTTCACAGCACATCAATATCTTGAAGCCGGAGACCCAGGGACCATCAACAATAAGGAACCAGTAGGGATGGGTAGATGACAAAAACAACAAAAGTCATCAACCACATGACTAATTTATTTTTTGCTGCGACCAGGAATCAAACCGCGCTCCAAATTTTAGTTTCATATACTGGCAATAGTAATATATATTTGTGGTAATTATATTGGTTACTATCTGTGGGTCACTTTGCACATTTCATAGTTTACATATATCTTTTTTACTCAGCACTCTGTAAGTGGCATTAACTTGCTCATTTTACAGGGGGAGATGCCTGGTAAATAATTTTTTTTCCTAGTTGACCAAGATAGAAATATATTTTTCTTAGTCCTAGAAGTAATATAAAAATTAAATTAATTATATTACATTTTTTTAATTATTTCAGTTTACCTCTTGTCCCTATAATTTAATTATTATCTTAATGTTTCAGTTGACAAATTTTCCTGGAAGTAAAATAATAATATATAAAATTAGTTGAATTAATTATATTAAATTATTTCAGTTGACAGTAAGTCCTGGTAATTAAATTATTTCAGTTGACATTAAGTCCTGGTAATAAAAATTATTTCAGTTGACATTAAGTCCTGGTAATAATTTTTTTCAGTTGACTCTTAGTCCTGATAATTATCAACATATATATTAGTAATTAATATATTATCTTATTATTTCAGCTGATTTATTTTAAATCCTGGTAATAAATACAATTATCTTCATTTAATTAATAAAAATTGTGATTATTATTTCAGTTGATTTTTTTGTCCTGATAAACATTATATTTTCATTATTCCAGTTAATTACCAAATCTTGATAAGTGATTATATACTAAAAAAATTTTTTTCTCTTTTATTTTTCTTTAAAAAAATTAAAATAATAACTGATAAAATTTAAATATTTCTTTCTCTCAGTTCAGGTTAATTACAACAATGACTGATCAAAGTGCTTCTGCTGGCCGTGATGAGGAACTAGATTTAATTGATTATGATGAAAATTCTGTAAATTCTCCATTGACCAAAAAATTTGCTCAAACTAATCATTTATTGGACCAATAAGGATGTGGAAATGCAAGAAATAGAAATAAAAGTGGAGACAAATGCTCTGGATCAAAAGCCTTCAATCAACCCCCCAGAAGAGCTTCCAAAAGGATTCAAGATAAAAAAATTCCCTTGCATCAGCAAGTCAGACATCTATCCACTCACATCAAGGAGTTGAGGTCAGAAAATCACAAACTGAGGTCAGAAGCAGAGTATCTAGAAGAAAAGGTTAGAAACATAGAATCCTTCCTTCAAGAGAAGAGGAAACCTCCTCCTTCCCCAAAAACCCTTTCACAATTGGCCCCTCAACAACAGGAAAAGGTGGAAGTCTCAAAATAGCAATGGGAATGTCTAAACATCCAGTGGGACTATCTACAGGCCCAACAACAACAACAACATCAAGCATCTCAGGCAGGTCCTTCCAGAACCCATCAGTTCAACCCAAAAACTCTTCACCCCTACCAAGGAGGAAGAAAGAGAAAAAACAATCACATTCAGTTCTTTCCAAAGCCATGGTAATCCCCTCTGTTGAATCTCAAGTACCTTTACATGTTACTGATTCAGTTCCTCTAGGTAGTTCTGGAAGAGGAGATGAGACTTTGAGACCAGTAGAGACTGACTGTAGCAGACAGATTGCCCAATATTCTAATGTAACTTATCCTTTGGTATTTATTGCTACTTCAATGATAAATCCTGATATGGCTATTATTGATAAGACACTTGATCCTGAATTTTATGAGAATCTGAAAAATTCTTCTGTTTCCGTATTGAGAAATACTCCAGATGTAGCTAACATTAATAATGAATATTTGAGGGATATTATTGCTAAAAAAAATCATATAATGAACAAAATGCAATCGACTCAGAAATTTAATAGCTTGTTAACTGAACAAGGGTATCAAGCATTGAGAAGTGAATTATAAAGAGTTTCTGATTATCTGTTTAACTACAAAGTAACTCATGAAAAGGAAGTTGCTTTGTGGCAAAATATCAAGAATGATTTGTCTAAATTAAAGGATACTGTGTTTATCTGTTGTCAGGAGCTTGAGGGACATAAGTTGAACTTTAAAAAATTAGATGACCATTATTAATCTTTTCAAAATAAGAACCAGTTATCTTTTGCAACCATAAATGAGAATTTATCTAGTATTCCAAGAATGAAGACTAGGCTAACAACCATTGAAGAGAAATTGAATTCATTGTTACAAGACCAAAAGTTTTCTGAAATTCCTTTGAAAGAACCTGTTGCACAGGATAATACATTTGCACCTGCAACTAGTTCATTTAAAGTTAAATTAGTGCCAGAAATGCCCATAGATACTACTGAGTTTCAATCAAAAATTGATGATGTACCTTGTTCATCTACAGAAGGAATAAACAATGAGACTACTGCCAAATTAGAGAAGTTACAGATTCCTCTCACTCAAAAACAAGCTTTTAATGAGGAGACTACTTCAAATCAAAAGAATTGGCCAAACCTTGACCAATATCCAACATTTGATGGTGATACTTCCTTTAATTGGCAGCAATTTATTTGCAGGATTTATAACCTAAAAAATTCTTACAAACTCCCAGATGAGGAGATTATGTCAAAATTAATTTCTTTATTTACCAATGTAGCCCTAATGTGGTATGAATCTTTCCTCTTAGATAAAAATGACTACTCATGGGAAGATTATAAAAAATAAATTAGAGCACAATTTGGTGGTTCCAAGTTTAGGTTAGCTCACCAAAGGCAGTATGAAGAAGCCAGATATAGCTCTTCTTCTACTGATAAAACTATTTAGTTCCTGATGAAACTTGTAAAAATTCTGAGGGCAATGGACCCAGATATATAGTTTGAATTATGGAAGGACAGGATCCTCTATAAATTACCTATGTCTCTGAGAGACTTAATAGTTGCTAGGACTGAGTTCTCAAGAGAACCTTCTTCTTTTATCAATACTTGATATGAGATCCTTTTAAATAACAAGTACAATTTTAGAAGATTCATTCCTAGAACTTCATTGGAGAAAACCTCCAATTACCAACAAAAACCTCTTGAGAAAGTTAGTAAACCTTTTGCCCCTGTTGAACCAAAAAAGTATGCAACCAAAACTTGCTTCAAATGCAGAAAGCCTTGGAAAAAAGGCCATGTTTGTGTCAAGAAGATAAATCTTGTTGAACAGACAGAGGAAAATGCTGATGACACAGTTGCACTGGATGATACTTCAAGTGATTGTGCCAGCAATATTTCATATGAATCTCAAGAAGAAATTTTAATGCTGGAAGAAGATATTCATTATTTAAATAATATTGATATTGATAATAATGCTTTATCTACAGTTGAAGATGCTGAGATCATAAAGAACATTGAGGATAACTCAATTGTTATTGCCCCTCTCAAGGCACCAGTCTTGATTAATGGAACCAGCATTGAAGTTGTTCTGGATTTGGAAGCTGGAGGAAGTGTAGTTTCTGAAAGAGCACTTGCTTCAGTGGATCAAGACTATAAATCAAAACTGATGCCTATCATTTCTGAAAATTGGAGAGGTTATGGCTCTGTTTTGTCCCCCATTGGTAAATACAAAGCCACAGTGTTTTTTAAATATAACCATGGTTTTGTAAGAGCTATTTGTGATTTTTTTGTCATTAAAAATGATAACTTAAGCAATTGGTTTATTGTAGGGAATGATATTTTAACCAAGTATGGCATAAATTTGGATCCCTCAAACCAATGTTTCACAATGGGGATGAATGGGAAGAGAAAATTTAAGATTTCCTCCCCTAAAAAATTATTGAAACCAGAATTGAACACATGTAATTCTGTGGTTCAATATAAAGGAAGATCTACAAAAGAGATGCATGCCCTTTTGTCTGAAATTGAAAATTCCTCTTTTGGAGAACAACTTTCTGGTGTGGATAAAGATTCCATCATTAACTTGATAAAGTCTTTTCCTATGGCCTTTGCTCATGGGTCACATGAACTGGGATTAGTTAAAGAGGAAATGAAACTTTCATTATCTTGTCCATTAACTGATATACCACCTATTTTAAAAAAGAAGCCTTATCCTGCTTCTCCCACAAAGAGAAAAGATATTGAAGACAATATCTCTACCCTTTTGAAAATGAATATTATTGAAAAGGTAGTTGAAACACCTAAATATTGTGTTATCTCACCTGTCCTAATTTCTTATGAGAAAGATAAAGCCAGGTTATATGGTGATTATAGAGCACTAAATACTTATACTGTTGATGATATCTACCATTTACCTAGAATTAGCTCTATACATGCTACTTTACAGGGTGCTAAATATATCAGCTGTTTGGATGGTAACAAGGGATATCACCAGGTACCTGTTGAGAAAAATTCTCAGAACTTTCTGATGATTGCTACTCATATGGGTATTTATAAGTATATTAGGATGCCTTTTGGCCCTAAAAATGCCCCTTCAGTTTTTCAAAAAGTCATGGATAACACATTCCATCAAGAGATAATTGAAGGGTGGCTGATGGTTTATATTGATGATATCATTATATTCTCAAAAACATTTGAGGACCATCTTAACCACCTGTGTAAACTATTCCAGAAAATGGATGAAATAAATATAACACTTGCTTTGAAGAAATGTAAATTTGGTTTCCATTCTTTAAAAGTTCTTGGTCATGTTGTTTCAGGCTTACAGATATGTGTTGACCAAAACAAAGTGGCAGCCATACAACAGGTGAAGGCTCCTAATACAGTTAGAGAGCTACAGAGTTTTTTGGGAATGTGTGGATACTATAGACAGTATATTAAAAATTACCAAGTCATAGCTTTACCACTTACACAATTAACTAGAAAGGATGTTGCTTTTGTCTGGAATAGTGAAAGACAAAGGGCCTTTGACACTGTGAAACACTGTTTGATTTCAGCACCTATTCTTGCTTTACCTGACTTTAATCAGCCATTTGTTTTATATACTGATGCCAGCTTTATTGGTCTGGGTGCTTCCCTCCATCAAAAACAAGTGATGAATGATAAAGTATCAGAAGTAGTAATTTTTTATATTTCAAGAACCTTGAGAAATAGTGAATTGAAATATGGTGCTACTCAATTGGAATGCTTAGCTGTAGTGTGGGCTCTAGAAAAGTTACATTTTACCTAGATGACCCAAAATTTGAACTTGTCACTGACTGCAGTGCAGTTAAATCCCTTTTATACTTGAAAACACCTAACAGACATATGTTCAGATGGCAGTTAGCTGTTCAAGAATACAGAGGGAGAATGACAATTATTCATAGGGCTGGTATTGTTCACTCAAATGTGGATATGTTATCAAGGTTATCTTTGACAAATGATGACTTGAATCCTGCATATGATTATGAGGATGAAATTGTTCATATTCATGGTATATATGTGGTTGATATGGAGGAAGACCTATTACAGCTTATTCTGGATTCATATGATAAGGAAACTGACTTAAAAAAGTTATTTACCATATTAAATGATCCAAAGAATGCTTCAATACAAGAATTAATTAAAACTCTTCCACCAAAGTACCAGAAAGCTTTGGAAAAAGGTAAATTTTCAATTGACAAAGGCTAACTCTATTATAGAAGAAAGTTGAGTAATGTTATTGTTATTCCTCCTTCTATGAAAGAAATCATACTGAATATTTGTCATGATGAAATATTGGCTGGACATTTTGATCTTGAGAAAACAATGATCAGAATTAACAACACTGCTTGGTGGGTTAATATGCCTGAAGACACCAAACTATATGTTGAATTCTGTGATTCTTGCCAAAATTCAAAAAGATTGACTGGTAAAAGAGCTGAATTAATGCAACATATTGAAACTCCTGATGTCCCATGGAAAATAAAAAACATAGACTTTGTAACAGGATTATCTATTGCTGGAAAAGACAGTCATAACTCTTGTTGGGTTATTGTGGAAAGATTCACCAAAATGTGTAAATTTATCCCTACTCACAAGGATGTTTCACTAAGGAATTAGCTTTCTTATGGTGGTTTCATATGTTTAATACTGCTGGTTTTCCTAAAGCCATAATCTCTGACAGAGACCCTAAATTTACTTCTGAATTTCGGATGTCTCTGATGGATGTTCGTGGTTGTGATCTGAAACTATCTACTTCCCATCACCCTCAAACTGATGGATTAGCTGAAAGAATGATTCAGACTTTAGAGGACATGATAAGAAGGTACTGTGCTTTTGGCCTTGAGTATAAAGATAATGACAGATTCACTCATGATTGGGTTACCTTACTGCCTGGGTTGGAATTTGCTTATAATAGCACTGTTCATTCTGTTACTCAAAGAAAGCCTTTTTAACTCTGGCTTGGATATGTTCCAAATACTCCTGCCCAAATTCTCAATAATAAAATACCTAAATTGGATTTAAATCCTGGTGTAAAATCTTTTCTTCAAATGCAACAACTTTGCAGAAGTCATGCTCAAAAATGTATTGAAAAATCATTTGAATATGAGAAGAAGAGATGGGACAAATCCCATAAAGAATACACTTTTGAGAAGGGTGATGAGGTGTTGATTTCTACAGTCCACTTCAATCTACAAGGTAATAACAAACTGAAAGACCCATTTGTTGGTACTTTTGTTGTAAGAGGAATGGTTGGTGATAATGCAGTTGAAGTTATTTTGTATTCTCCATATGACAGAAAAAATCCTGTTTTTACAATATCTCTCTTAAAGCCTTATACATCCAATAGTGATTTGTTTCCCAAAAGGAGGGGAAGACCAAAAAAGACCCCTAATGAAATAACTGAGACAGCAGAAATTGATAAAATTCTATCTAAATGACAGAATAGTTACTTCTGAAAAGGGTACAGAATACTTATTGAGATTCAAGAATAAATCTTCTGAATATGATTCTTGGATACATGGGAAGGAAATATTTAATCTTTCTACTCTACTAAAGAAATATAAAAAGAAAAAATCATAGCATTTTTTTATTGTTTTTTTAGAGTGAGGGAATGTCAGACAGGCTACTAGACTTACCCAGTAAAATAATTAATTATCTTACTGAGATGAAGCCACACCTTTTAATCCTTATTAATAATTAATTATTTACAAACTACTTATGTATTACTTACAACTAACTAGCTAAGTACAATAAGTAATGTAAATAATTAATAAGAAATAAGTAACTGTCACATACATTTTTACTCCCAAACACCGTGCTCAATAATACAAATGAGAGGGAATAAAATTAGTATTAAAAAATATAAAAATATAAAAATATAAAAAGAAGAAAACTTTTCAAATTCCTTTATAAAAAATTTTGTTGACTCAATATTTTAAATCAAATGTTCTTGCACTAAATGTGATGGACCAAATGATTCAGATTTTTATTTCAAATAAAATAATACCTTTTATTTACGCACTATTTAGTATAACTATTATTATTTCACATACACTCTTTATTTAGCTTCTTTTTCTCACACTCTTGTTATCAGCAGGGATGTCTAGAAGATCGAAGATAATAAAAGGAATAATAGAAAATAGGGTGGGAATTATAAGGTAGTAATGTAAAATAAAATAAAATAGGTGTAATTTAAGAGAGTAAGACAAAAAGATAGTTGAGATGTGACAAAGTTGTAAGTATTTAATTAAATTGCAAATATTATAAATGATTATAAATGTTCAAAAGCACGTCAGTTCAATAATAGTATTATAAATCTTAAGGCAACCTATAATTCTTTATATAGTATTTAAATTAGATGTAATGAACTAATAAAAATAGTAAATAAAGAAATATATTTAAAATATGATGAGTGAGTGTATAGTAAGTGATGAGCTACCAGAGGGACTTCTAAAGCTTTTTTATGGGCAAGAGGACATTCTGGAGCATTCCAATAGTATCTGCAAAAAGGTAAAATAATGTGAAACAATTAATTTTAAAGAATCTAATTAAAAACATAAAAAATAAATCTGTGAATAAACAAATATTTTTCCCATCAGTAATCTCTTAAAAAAGAATAGAATTAATATAACAATTAACTACGTGAGTATGAAAATATGAGAACTGTGAGAAAGAAATCTAAAGAAGGAATACCAATAGCTGAAAAAGTATAATTAAAATAAAAGAAATTATTTTTACGCTTTTAAATAATCTTAACTCAGTATAAGCAATAGTAATTTAAGTATTTCAAGTAAATTAACTATTAAATTAATTGAACAACTAATTAAGTTAATACAGGAACTTTTTAACATGAGAATTTGAATTTAATCATATTAAATTAATTTAGTAATATTGGTCACACAATTAAGGGTCACAGAAGCGCCAAATATTGATGAATATTATTATATGATAGGTTGTATTTAGTTTTATATAAATGTTATTATTAAAATTGTAATTACTGTGTAAGTTAAATTTACACTTATAATATAATTTTAAATAATTTATTTATACATATAAATCACGCCATGATACTATAGAATATTATATTTGTTTATGTAATACAATTTATTTGGTAATAAAATTAAGTATAATATTTTATTTCATTCACAAAACATTTATAATTTTATTTTAAATAATTTTTTGTATTTACATAAAGTTATTCCTTTACAGTAATTTATTGTATAAATTACTGTACTCCTGAGATAGCCTGGCTGACACTTGTATTAGGTGGTGTTAACTCCGTATTTTATTTCTCACCTCTTTGCCTATAAAGGCCCTCTCTTTTTGTACTTTTCAGGACATTCCTTTTTACTTACAATTTTTACAAACCATTATTACTACTAAAAATTTATTACTATTTATTACTGACTTAGTACTTACATCTTGTAGTTCTGAATTAATAATCATAATAATAATTAAAATTCTTACCTCTTATTATTGAGTAATAAATCTTAAAAACTATAAGAGAAATACATACATTATTTTGAGTCCTTTAAACCCATTGTTGTCATCCCTGGAATACCTTGAAATTCTTCTAGACATTAAAGTCCACCTTGACACCTCTCCATCAACATAAATAATGATATCACCTGCCAAAATCTTGGAGTCATAGGTAAGGATAATCCATCAAAATAAAAGAATAAGTAAAAAAAAGAGAGTATATGCATGTAGTGTAATTCTTTAAAATAAAAGACTAAAAAAAAGGAAGAATAACACTCAATATTACACATTATTAAGGGGGGATTAACAGTTGAAATGACAGGGCTAATTAGTCAAAATTAAAATGTGAAATCTCCATCCAATTATGACCAATAATGACTGAGAAACCACTGATAAACCTGACAATTAGGATGTGAAATGAGGGGTAACTGAATGAAGTCCTTGGCAGGTGCTTGCATGGGTAAATCCTTGACTCATTTAGGTGCATTTTAAGTTTTTTAGTAAATTGAAGGTTCCAATCTTGAGGTTATTAATGAAATTAATTCATATAATGAGGTAAATGCACTTATAATTAAATTAGGACACTAAATAAGTGCCTGTCACCTATTTTAGCATGGTTCCCCACAGTGGGTGTACTATGTGGGGTAATGATAGTTTGAAAATTCTCACTTTTCTAAAAATGAAGCTAATCATGTGGGAAACAATGCAGGAAATATGTTGGCCAGTACACAGAAGCCATTTCTGGCACAAAAAAAAAAAAAAAAAAACACCAAATTTGAAAAGTGTTATTTTTATGCATTTGAATAGCCAAAAACAATAGTTCTAATTAAGAAAAATTGATCTGTAAAGCTGGGTTCAAGTAAAAAGATGTGAACTAGCTTGAATGTTCAGTTGTCTAGAAGATTTTAATGGTCCTATATGAATACTTTAGTTAAAATCCAATAAGTATTAAAATATAACTCAATATAAGGGTCTCAGTACTATAAATCTCACTAATTATAAAAGAAGTACAATCTTATAGTTGATAGAAATATAAATTTAATAAATTCAGATACTATTCAAGGACTTTATAAGGGCTATTGATATGTGTTGTAATGTTATTGATTATATGTTTAATTGTAATGATAAAGAATGTAGGAAATAAGACCAAGAACCCCCTCCTTTTATACACAATCACTTCCCCAATGAGCCCCTTGATTTACCAGCTCTATACACATTTAATGATGCCTCATTCTAGCTAATACACCACTCCATCAACATAAATAATGATATCACCTGCAAAAATCCTGGAGTCATAGGTAGGGATAATCCATCAAAATAAAAGAATAAGCAAAAAAAAGACAGTATTTACGTGTAGTGTAATTCTTTAAAATAAAAGACTAAAAAAAAGAAAGAATAACACTCAATATTACACAATATTAAGGGGGGATTAACAGTTAAAATGACAGGGCTAATTATTCCAAATTAAAATGTGAAATCTCCATCCAATTATGACCAATAATGACTGAGAAACCACTGAGAAACCTGACAATTAGGATGTGAAATGAGGGGTAACTGAATGAAGTCCTTGGCAGGTGCTTGCATGGGTAAATCTTTGACTAATTTAGGTGCATTTTAAGTTTGTTAGTAAATTAAATATGCCAATCTTGAGTTTATTAATTAAATTAATGCATATAATGAGGTCAATGCACTTATAATTAAATTAGGACACTAAATAAGTGCCTGTCACCTATTTTAGCATGGTTCCCCACAGTGGGTGTACTATGTGGGGTAATGATAGTTTGAAAATTCTCACTTTGCTAAAAATGAAGCTAATCATGTGGGAAAAGATGCAGGCAGTATGTTGGCCAGTACACAGAAGCCATTTCTGGCATAAAAACCACCAAATTTGAAAAGTGTTATTTTTATGCATTTGAATAGCCAAAAACAATAGAGCTATAATTAAGACAAATTGATCTGTCAAGGTGCATTTTTAAGATTATTAAATGTATAGCACATATATTCAATGGTTAAGTGATTTAAAGTGGATTTCTTGTTTTTTTACATAAAACAATGAAAAAAACAGCTTTAAGTCAACTTAAAAACTATTTAGCCTTATATTTAAGGTTCTTAAGATTACCCTGACATATTTCAACTTAATATTAAGTACATGAGAGTTATAAAAGGTGGATATATGTGTGTATATAAGGTATTTTAATGGCATGTATTGTGTTTAAATATTAATTTCACTTATGTATACAATTTGTATACCTTGATTTATGGCTTTGATGTGTACTGCATGTGTTTAACCTAATTTATAAGTAATCTTCACTCATTCCTGTGAATATCCAGGCTTACAAATCCAACATGAATCCAACCAAACAAGGGAACAACATGTCACATGCATGTTACTTGTATATGGAGGAAGATGTCAATTGAATTGTGTGCAGAGTGTACATGATATATGTGCACACAATGAGACAGTTGTGCATGATTTTATGACACATAAACTGGTGTGGTGACATTGAACTCTTGCACATGTTTCTTGTTTCATTGTAGGACATTTGTCACCTGAATTGTTTAATGTGACACAGTTATTGTCAGGCTTAGTCCAAGTCCAGAGACGTGAATAGCTTGCTGGTCTAGTGTCTAGAAGATTTAAAAAAGGTCCCAAATGACTACAATGGTATAAAACAAGCAAGTAGTAGAATAAAATCAATTATAAGGCTCAGTAATTTACTCTCACTTATTATAATTGGTATTACAAGGCTTATTGTTGTGCAGAAAAATAGATGTAATATATTTAAAATACTATTCAAAGACTCTCTAAAGTACTAATGAAATGTAAGATAAATTGTATTGTTTATATATTGTAATTGTAATTGTAAAAATGATAAATTGAATGTAGAAAATATGACCAAAAACCCCCTCCTTTTATACCCAATAATCCCCCAATGATGCCCCTTGATGATTCCAATCCTATACACGGCCAAATGCGCCTCAAAATAACTAATAGACCTGTCCAACAACATAAGGAATGACCAATGACAACCAAAGAATAATATCACACGCCAAAATCCTGAAATAATAGGGATAATCCATCACAAATAAAGAATAACCGAAAAAAGAGTGTATATGCGTGTAATATATATTTTTAATAGACTAAAAATAAATAAAAGGTACTAAATATAACACAGTATTAAGGGGGATTAACAGTAGAAATGTTAGAGTTAATTATTACAAATTTATACGTGAAATCCCTGTCCAAAAATAAGCATTATTGACTGAGAAACCACTGAAAAACCTAATTTAATGCGTGTAAGGGCTGATCCCTGTATGCAGACTCTTGGAAGGCGTAACCACGGGTAAATCCTTGACTAAATAGGCGATTTTTAAGCGTGGTAGTATAATTGGGCGCCAAGACTGATGTAACTAATGCAATTAGTGCATTTAATAAGGTTAAATCACATTGAAACTAAATTAAGACACTAAATAAGCGTCCCTCGCCTATTTTAGTGTGTTTCCACATATAGTGCATGTATGTGGGGTAATTTTAGCGTGAAAAATACTAACTTTGCTAAAAATGAAGCTATTCACACGGGAAAAATGCAGGCAGTATGTAGCCACTGCACAGAGGCCATTTCTGGCATAAAAAACACCAAATTTGAAAAGTGTTATTTTTACACTTTTAAATAGCCAGATCAATTGTTCCAAATAAGGCAAATTGATCTGTCAAGGCGCATTTTTATTATCTTAACATTTATAGCACATATATCCAACTTTTAGTGATAATAAGCGCATTTATCAATTATTTCAATAAAATAATAGAAAAATTAGCTTTATGTGTACTTAAAAAATATGTAGGCTTATTGCTAAGGTTCTTAAGGTTACCCTAACATATTCTAACTTAATATTAAGTACATAAGACTTAAATAAGGTGGATATATGCGTGTATATAATGCTTTATAATGGCATATATTTGTATTAAATCAATTTTTTATACAATTATTTATTGTTTCCATGTATGCTACATATGTTTAACATAATTTGTTAGTAATTTTACTCAGTCCTGAGAATATTCAGGCTGACAGTTATGCTTGCAGTGAAACATCATCATCATCATCTTAAGAATGTTAAAGAAATGTGACAAGTAAATTAAACCTATTGGGATACCTTTCCCTCCTTCTCAAAGATTTGAACTTGAAAGAGATGATTTATTTTACACCGGTTGTATCCAGCATGAAGGAATGAGTTGAACTTTTTTTTTTTTATTTTAGAAAAAAAAAAAATTCTTACACTCTCACCCAGCTAGGGGCATGAAAGCATTGTAAATGAATAAGCTAGGTACATGTCATGAGTAATGGATTTATTGGGTAAGTTATCTAGGAAATGAACAGGATAACAGGGGGATCTAAGTGCTTTTGAGAAAATAGATGAGGTTGCTGCTAAAAAAGGGGGGAAATGTGGACTGTTTAATCCTTGAGGAGGTTATGGTTTGATTGATGGGCAGAGTTTTTTTTTAAAAAAAAAAATAAATAAATAAATAATAAATAAATAAATAAAAAATAAATAAATAAAATAAAATATAAAATAAAAAATTGTAAGGAGAGAGGAATTCTGCAACTGACCCAAGATGAATGACCAGGCATGATGGTTCAGATAATGAAGTGAGGGAAGGCAAAGTGGAATGGTTAAAAAAGTGAGTTGGTTTCTCCAACCTTCACATATGTGTCCATTCACTGTAGGTGACTGAGAGAGAATAGAGATATTGTTAAGAGAACAAGATATTGAGACAAGCATGAAAACAAGTGTGCCAACCATGGATTTAAGAAGGGTGTGGTTAAAAAAAAGAGGGAGGGGTGAGGTGGTAAGGATTTGAGCTTGTGATCCAAACATTAATGTGAGTGATGAGTGGTCATCCAGATGATGATCTAACTGTTATGTACCTGGACATATGTATACTTAACTACCATGTGACTCATGTATATAGACTTTAGAGTGCGCATCTAACTAACTCCGATTCTTTTTAGAGTACTGTTACTGAAGCACTCTCTACAGGTTATGGGACCCTTTCGCGCTTGTCATTAAATAATTTACACGCTCACTACTGAAACTTGAATCCCGTCCGGCTTGCTGCCCGACATTAATTTTTTTTATTACACCATTACACCAAGGTGTTAGTAATTCTCTTTCCCCACTCATTGAAATTCCCCCCCGTCAATACATTGCTTTGACCAATTTTCACCATCCCTTTTTGCCTCATAACATTTTGGCAAATTCCTTTTATTTATTTTATATGTCCAATCCCCCACCTGAAACCCCGGACCGACTCCACACCAGGTTTCAAACCTGGCAATCTTCTTTCTCATCTACTGCCTCTGATCATGCAACATCCACACCAGCTCCTTGTAATACTGTCTCCCCAAACCCCCAAACCCACAACACCCCACCCCACCTTCATAAGATGCCCCCTCCTGACTCCTCTCCAACTCACCCTCCTCCCCAAACTTTCACCCTTGATGATATTGAAAAACTCTGTAAAGAACTTAATGGCTTGTTTAAAGTGACTGTTGGTGTCAGTAAATTAACAGTGGATGGCGCAAACTTTCATGATTGAGATTGGAAGATCAAAGTTATCATGTCCAATTACCTCGGGTCTTCATTTTATGCTACTGATGATTTTGATTGACCAGCTGGCCTGGAACATCCTCTTCAATACCATGGACGTATCTCTCCAACAACTTCTCTCCCCTGATGGCACTTGTCAATCAGCCTATCTTATTCTTTTCAAGAAGTTCAACCGTGCCACTCACACATCACGGTTGTCATATTTCAAGAACCTTCTATCTATTCCTCTACATCAATTTATATCTACAACCAAACATTGTGCTAAAATCAAAGAAATTATTGATTTGATCATTTGCACTGGCTTCAATTTTTCAAATGAATCATTCAGAGGTATCATGAGACAAGTCTTGCTCCCTCCTTCTATAGCAAAACTTTTAGCAGATGTCAGTATGGCAATTGAATCAAAGGGCCAATCACTCACAATGATACCCTGATGGTTATTTTAATGAAATTCTAATTGCCGAAAAAAATATTTCACTTATTAAACAAGCAACCAATTCAACAGGGTTTTCTAATATTTCTCTCAACGCATTCAAAGGGAGACCTGAGCGCCAACGACAAACTGACTCAAATTGCCCACAAAATGCACAACGACAATGTTTTGATTGTAATTCTTCAAAACATATGCAACCTGATTGCCCTTACAATCATTGCTCTTCTTTTTTCTGCCCCAACCTGAAAAATGTATGTTGACCTTCAACAGAAATTCAATGGATTGAACAAATCTATTAAGTTTATAAATGATGGTAAAGGAAAAGTTAAAGTCATATTAGCAGATGTAGATGAAAAAGTTCTTGAAGTTGATACAAACTCAATGGAAGCATTATTGATGGCCATTAATCACCTTGACTTGAAAAAGTGTTGAATGGAAAAAGGAAACATCTCTCTCTCTCTCTGGTAATGAGGCTATTTTGGACTATGGTGCAACACATCATGTGACTGGAGACGTGAGTATTCAATCCAACTTTAAACCACTCTCAAAACATATTCCAGTTAAAGTGGCGACTAATGGCCCACCATCTTTCATTATGGGTACTAGGGATGTCAAAATCACAGGAATAGGTTGCACTGTTCTGCTCAAAAATGTCTTCTTCTGCCCACAAGCTAGGATGACATTGATATCTCTTTTTGATTTGGTACTTGCTGGAATGGTTTTCTCTATGTCCTCAGAAAAGGAATTTGTACTTACACATGATGGTACTGAGATATTTTAGTGGTAAAATTAATACTGATGGAAGAAGATGGATTGTAAATACTATTAAAAGTGACAACTCTGCTTATCTTTGGAATGAAAATAATGTTTTCAAATTACTATGCCCTGGCACATAATGATCATCCTTCAATATCTGTCTCAAAAATTTCTATTGATGATGTCAATTCAGCTTCTATTCATAGACTGTATGCTTCCCCTGGTTCACTATTAGATTGGAACCATTGATTGGGTCATACCAGTGACTGAATACTTAAAAGATTGATCAAACTAAATTTTGGTTCTGGTCTACCATCTGAATGTCCAAAAGGGAAGATTGATTGTGCAGACTGTGCTATTGTTAAAAGTGTCAGGAAAACCACAGCTCAAAGGGAAATAGCTCCAGAGTTTTTGATTTCACTCATTGTTGGTGATCTAATTGGACCCATTAAAGATGCTACTATCCATGGTGGATAAAAATGGGCCGCTCTTTTCAGGGATTCATTTTCCACTTATGGTGAATTTTTTCTTCTCAAAAACAAAAGCAACATTATAAATGCTTTTGAATCTTTTCACAACAAGATCACTAATGTTACAGGAAAAAGATTGATGGTTCTTAGGACTGATGGTGGAAAACTCCATAGTAATGTGATGAAGTCTTGTATCTTGATTCAATAGGCGCTGTCCATGAAGTCACTATGCCATACCATGCTGAACAAAATGGTACTGCTGAAAGGTTCAATTGCATTGTAGGAGATATTGCACATACTTCACGACTAGCCAGTGGGACTACCAAAGAGTTTTTGGGGCTTAGCTTATCAATGGGCATCTTTTTGTTCACAACCAAATACCTAACAGCAAAATAACTGAATCAACTCCTCTATAAATTATTTATGGCACATGTCCAAAACTTCAACCATATGAGAACTTTTGGTGAAACAGCTTTTGCTCATGTCCACAAAGAGGTAAGAACTAAACTAGATAATTGTGCAATAAAATGCAAATTTGTTGGCTATTCACAAAACAACTTTGGTTGGTTATTTTGGCATGAAGAATCTGGTTGACTTTTTGAATCTGCTATGGCCAGTCTTCCCACTGGTGATCCTGAAACTCATGAAGCAGCAAGTAAAGCTCCTTGTTGCCTCATCCTTAAAAGGATCTTTACATTCAATACTCAACTTGCTCACTCTTGGTGACTTTACTGCTGAAAAAAAAAATTGATGAACAAGATATGAACATTGAAACAATGAAAAATTGTGTTCTGCATGCTCACCAATTCCAATTCCCAAAACTTTTCCTCAAGCAATGAAGAAGTCTTCTGAAGTGAATGAGTGGAAGTCTGCATGTGATGCTGAAATGGAAAACATGTCATGCCTGAAAGTCTAGGTCTGAAGTTCCTCTCCCTTGAAATGCTATTCCCCCTCAAAGGCAAATGGGTCTTTGCCATCAAACAATCCCAAACAGATGTACCAATCAGATTCAAGGCCTGATTTGTTGCTAAAGGTTTCAAACAACGTGAAGGTATTGATTTCAATGAGACTTTTTCTCCAACTGAAACATTTGCTTCTCAAAGGATTCTCTTGTCTCTGGCAGCCAATGTATGGCTGGAAAGTCAGTTATTTTGACGTTACAGCTGCTTATCTCCATAGTAATATAGAGGAAGATCTTTGGATTGAACCACCACCTGGCATGAATATAACCAAACCAGGCAATGTTCTAAAGCTTCACAAAGCCTTGTATGGGACCAAGAAAGCTGCTAGATGCTGGTGGCTACATATTGCTGATAAACTTTAATCCCTAGGTTTCATTGCTAGCCAATATGATTCGAATCTCTATATCCTAAAGGACAATTCTTCAACTGGAATTGTATGGTTACATGTGGATGATGGGATAGTGACAGGTAGTAGTGATGCTATTTTGTTGAAGTTAGAGAAATGTCTGAATGGGGGGCTAGAGGTTAAATGGTTGGAAGGATTGGATGGCATTGTGGGTATGAAGGCTAACAGGGTGGAGAAAGGTTTTTGAATTGGATTGTCATAGGTTGATTGACAAAGTTTTAGCTGATCATCATCCTGGTGGTATGAAGTGCAAAACACCTCTCCCAATGGATTATAAACTTGATTTGGCAAAACCTGAAGACATTGGCATCAAAACAAATCAGTATCTATCAATAATAGGCAGCCTCAACTACGTTGCTATCTCTACACAACCTGATCTTTCCTTTGCTGTCAATTTTTTTTCTTTTTATAGCTAGGTTCTCTTCAAAGCCATTAGATTGTCACTGGTCGGTCAGCTCTATCTCATTTGCTCAGATACCTTCAAACAACCAAAGATCTGAAACTTTGACTATACCCTGACAAATCCCCTGAACCTACATTGACAGCATAGTCTGATGCATCCTGGGGAGGTGAATGGGCAAGATAGACTAGTGGTCACATTTTATATTTAAATGGACGCCCCAATCTTATAGTCCTCAAAACGTCAAACTACTGTTGCTGCTTCTACTTGATTTGCTGAATGGCATAGCCATGTGTCTGGCAACCAAGGACTCCATTTGGATTTGTAACTTACTCTCTGACATATGTGGTTCAATTAAAAGTGATTCACTCAAATGAGATAACAAAAGTGCAGGATCATCAGTGAAAAAACAATCCATCAAACAAGCAAACAAGACACTCTGACAGATATTTTTTTTTCCCTTGTGAATGAGCATTTGCATAAAATGCTCATATTGTTGTGATAACAAACGTGCAGGATCATCAGTGAAAAAAAGATCCATCAACCAAGTAAACAAGACACTCTGACAGATAATTTTTTTTTTCACTTGTGAATGTGCATTTGCATGAAAAGAATATTGTTGTGATAACAAACGTGCAGGACTATCAGTGAAAAAACAATCCAACAAATAAGCAAACAAGACACTCTGAGAGATATTTTTTTTTCCCTTGTGAATGAGCATTTGCATAAAATGCTCATATTGTTGTGAAAACAAACATGCAGGATCATCAGTTAAAAAACAATCCATCAAATAAGCAAACAAGACACTCTGACAGATATTTTTTTTCCCTTGTGAATGAGCATTTGCATAAAATGCTCATATTGTTGTGATAACAAACGTGCAGGATCATCAGTGAAAAAACAATCCATCAAACAAGTAAACAAGACACTCTGACAGATATTTTTTTTTCCCTTGTGAATGAGCATTTGCATAAAATGCTCATATTGTTGTGATAACAAACATGCAGGATCATCAGTGAAAAAACAATCCATCAAACAAGTAAACAAGACACTCTGACAGATATTTTTTTTTTTCACTTGTGAATGAGCATTTGCATAAAATGCTCATATTGTTGTGATAACAAACGTGCAGGATCATCAGTGAAAAAACAAAACAATCCATCAACCAAGTAAACAAGACAGACACTCTGACTGATTTTTTTGTTTTTTTTTCCCTTGTGAATGAGCATTTGCATAAAATGCTCATATTGTTGTGAAAACAAACGTGCAGGATCATCAGCGAAAAAACAAAACAATCCATCAAAAAATTAAACAAGACACTCTGACAGATAAATTTTTTTTCTCCTTGTGAATGAGCATTTGCATAAAATGCTCATATGGCTGTGATAACAAACGTGCAGGATCATCAGTGAAAAAACAAAGCAATCAATCAACCAAGCAAACAAGACACTCTGACAGATATTTTTGTTTTTTTTTCCCTTGTGAATGAGCATTTGCATAAAAAGAATATTGTTGTGATAACAAACATGCAGGATCATCAGTGAAAAAAAAATCCATCAACAAAGCAAACAAGACACTCTGACAGATATTTTTTTTTTTCACTTGTGAATGAGCATTTGCATCAAAAGAATATTGTTGTGATAACAAACGTGCAGGATCATCAGTGAAAAAACAAAGCAATCCATCAACCAAGCAAACAAGACACTCTGACAGATATTTTTTTTTTCACTTGTGAATGAGCATTTGCATAAAATGCTCATATTGTTGTGATAACAAACGTGCAGGATCATCAGTGATAAAACAAAAAGATCCATCAACAACCAAGTCAACAAGACACTCTGACAAATTTTTTTTTTTTCACTTGTGAATGAGCATTTGCATAAAATGCTCATATTGTTGTGATAACAAACGTGCAGGATTATCAGTGAAAAAACGATCCATCAAACAAGTAAACAAGACAGACACTCTGACAGATATTTTTTTTTCCCTTGTGAATGAGCATTTGCATGAAATGCTCATATTGTTGTGATACCAAACGTGCAGGATCATCAGTGAAAAAACAATCCATCAACCAAGCCAACAAGACACTCTGACAGAAAAAAAAAATTATTTTTTTCACATGTGAATGAGCATTTGCATAAAATGCTCATATGGCTGTGATACCAAACGTGCAGGATCATCAGTTAAAAAACAATCCATCAAATAAGCAAACAAGACACTCTGACAGATATTTTTTTTTCCCTTGTGAATGAGCATTTGCATAAAATGCTCATATTGTTGTGATAACAAACGTGCAGGATCATCAGTGAAAAAATAAAACAATGCATCAAAAAATTAAACAAGACACTCTGACAGATTTTTTTTTTCCTTTTGAATGAGAATTTGCATAAAAAGAATATAGTTGTGATAACAAACGTGCAGGATCATCAGTGAAAAAACAATCCATCAACAAAGCAAACAAGACACTCTAACAGATATTTTCATCAGTGAAAAACAATCCATCAAACAAGTAAACAAGACACTCTTACAGATATTTTTTTTTTCCCTTGTGAATGAGCATTTGCATAAAAAGAATATTGTTGTGATAACAAAGGTGCAGGATCATCAGTGAAAAAACAATCCATCAACAAAGCAAACAAGACACTCTAACAGATATTTTCATCAGTGAAAAACAATCCATCAAACAAGTAAACAAGACACTCTGACAGATTTTTTTTTTTTTTCACTTGTGAATGAGCATTTGCATAAAATGCTCATATTGTTGTGATAACAAACGTGCAGGATCATCAGTGAAAAAATAAAACAATGCATCAAAAAATTAAACAAGACACTCTGACAGATATTTTTTTTTCCTTGTGAATGAGCATTTGCATAAAAAGAATATTGTTGTGATAACAAAAGTGCAGGATCATCAGTGAAAAAACAATCCATCAAACAAGCAAACAAGACACTCTGACAGATATTTTTTTTTCCCTTGTGAATGAGCATTTGCATAAAATGCTCATATTGTTGTGATAACAAACGTGCAGGATCATCAGTGAAAAAATAAAACAATGCATCAAAAAATTAAACAAGACACTCTGACAGATTTTTTTTTTCCTTTTGAATGAGAATTTGCATAAAAAGAATATAGTTGTGATAACAAAAGTGCAGGATCATCAGTGAAAAACAGTCCATCAAACAATCAAACAAGACACTCTAACAGATATTTTCATCAGTGAAAAACAATCCATCAAACAAGCAAACAAGACACTCTGACAGATTTTTTTTTTCACTTGTGAATGAGCATTTGCATAAAATGCTCATATTGTTGTGAAAACAAACATGCAGGATCATCAGTTAAAAAACAATCCATCAAATAAGCAAACAAGACACTCTGACAGATATTTTTTTTCCTTTGTGAATGAGCATTTGCATAAAATGCTCATATTGTTGTGATAACAAACGTGCAGGATCATCAGTGAAAAAACAAAACAATCCATCTGTCAGGCTAAGGTCAAGTACAAAGACATGAACTAGCTTGAATAGTCAGTTGTCTAGAAGGTTTAAATGGTCCTATATGAATACTGTAGTATAAATCCAATAAGCAGTAAAATATAATCAAAATTTAAAAGTCTCAGTAATATAATTCTCACTAGTTTTATATATGGCTTACAATCTTTGTAGTTGGTAGAAAAATAGATTTTATAATTCAGATACTATTCAAAAGTCTTATAAAAGTACTAATTGATATGTATTGTAATTGGTTTGGTTATATTGGTTTAAATTGTAATGATAAAGAATGAAGAAATACAACCCAAAAACCTCCTCCTTTTATACACACTGAGTTCCCCAATGATTCCCTTGATGTACCACCCAATACACAGTTAATCACGCCTCTAAAAAACTAATAGACATTCCCATCAACATTCCCAGTGACCCATGACATAATTAGAAGAGTAATAACCGTCAAAATCCTGAAATAACAAGGGAAATCCATCAAAATTAAAGAAAAAGACAAAAAGAGAGTGTATGCGTATAAAACAATAATATTAAGGACTAAAGGAGACTTTTTAAGGTTAATAATAGCTTAATAATAAGGGGGATTTACTGTAGAAATAATGGGGCTAATCCTGACATTATACTACGTGAAATTCCCATTCAAAAATAACCAAAATTGACTGAGAAACCACCCAAAAACTTAAAAAAGAGCGTGAGATGTGGGGTAACTACATGCAGTTCTTGGCAGGCGCTTGCATGGGTAAATCCTTGACTAAAATTAGGCGAGTTTAAGCGTGGTGATGAAATAAAGTGCCAAGAGTGAGGTTATTAATGAAATTAGTGCATATAAACAGGGTCAATGCATTATTAATTAAGCTAGGACACTAAATAAGCGCCTGTCGCCTATTTTAGTGTGTTTCCCCACAGTGGGCGTAGAATGTGGGGTAATTATAGTGTGAAAAAGCTAACTTTGCTAAAAATGAAGCTATTCACACGGGAAAAAAGCAGGCAGTATGTGGCCAGTACACAGAAGCCATTTCTGGCATAAAAAACACCAAATTTGAAAAGTGTTATTTTTATGCATTTAAATAGCCAAATCAATAGTTCTAAATGAGCCCAATTGATCTGTCAAAGCGCAATTTTGATATTCTCAATTTTATAGCGCATATAGTCAACTTTTAAGTGAAATAAAGTGCATTTCTTGTTTTTTTGCATAAAACAATGAATATAACAGCTTTAAGTGTACTTAAAAATTATGCAGCCTTATACTTAAGGTTCTTAAGATTACCCTAACATATCCCAACTTAATATTAAGTACATAAGACCTATAAAAGGTGGATATATGCGTGTATATAAGGTGTTATAATGGCATTTTTTGTGTATTATCATAATTTTACTTATGTATACTATTTGTGTACTCTTATTTATTATTCCCATGTATAGTTCATGTGTTTAACATAGCTTATAAGTACTTTTTACTCAGTCCTGGAGATATACAGGCTGACACCATCAAACAAGCCAACAAGACACTCTGACAGATATTTTTTTCTTCCTTGTGAATGAGCATTTGCATCAAAAGAATATTGTTGTGATAACAAAAGTGCAGGATCATCAGTGAAAAACAGTCCATCAAACAATCAAACAAGACACTCTAACAGATATTTTCATCAGTGAAAAACAATCCATCAAACAAGTAAACAAGACACTCTGACAGATAATTTTTTTTTTCACTTGTGAATGAGCATTTGCATAAAAAGAATATTGTTGTGATAACAAACATGCAGGATCATCAGTGAAAAAATAAAACAATGCATCAAAAAATTAAACAAGACACTCTGACAGATTTTTTTTTTTCCTTTTGAATGAGAATTTGCATAAAAAGAATATAGTTGTGATAACAAAAGTGCAGGATCATCAGTGAAAAACAGTCCATCAAACAATCAAACAAGACACTCTAACAGATATTTTCATCAGTGAAAAACAATCCATCAAACAAGTAAACAAGAAACTCTTACAGATATTTTTTTTTCCTTGTGAATGAGCATTTGCATAAAAAGAATATTGTTGTGATAACAAAAGTGCAGGATCATCAGTTAAAAAACAATCCATCAAATAAGCAAACAAGACACTCTGACAGATATTTTTTTTCCCTTGTGAATGAGCATTTGCATAAAATGCTCATATTGTTGTGATAACAAACATGCAGGATCATCAGTGAAAAAACAAAACAATCCATCAAACAAGCAAACAAGACACTCTGACAGATATTTTTTTTTCCCTTGTGAATGAGCATTTGCATAAAATGCTCATATAGCTGTGATACCAAATGTGCAGGATCATCAGTGAAAAACAGTCCATCAAACAATCAAACAAGACACTCTAACAGATATTTTCATCAGTGAAAAACAATCCATCAAACAAGTAAACAAGAAACTCTTACAGATATTTTTTTTTCCTTGTGAATGAGCATTTGCATAAAAAGAATATTGTTGTGATAACAAAAGTGCAGGATCATCAGTGAAAAAACAATCCATCAAACAAGCAAACAAGACACTCTGACAGATATTTTTTTTTCCCTTGTGAATGAGCATTTGCATCAAATGCTCATATTGTTGTGATAACAAACGTGCAGGATCATCAGTCAAAAATCAATCCATCAAACAAGCCAACAAGACACTCTTACAGATATTTTTTTTCCCTCGTGAATGAGCATTTGCATAAAATGCTCATATTGTTGTGATAACAAACATGCAGGATCATCAGTGAAAAAATAAAACAATGCATCAAAAATTTAAACAAGACACTCTGACAGATTTTTTTTTCCTTTTGAATGAGCATTTGCATAAAAAGAATATTGTTGTGATAACAAACGTGCAGGATTATCAGTGAAAAAACGATCCATCAAACAAGTAAACAAGACAGACACTCTGACAGATATTTTTTTTTTCCCTTGTGAATGAGCATTTGCATCAAAATATTATTGTTGTGATAACAAACGTGCAGGATCATCAGTGAAAAAACAAAGCAATCCATCAACCAAGTAAACAAGACAGACACTCTGACAGATATTTTTTTTTTCTCCTTGTGAATGAGCATTTGCATCAAATGCTCATATTGTTGTGATAACAAACGTGCAGGATTATCAGTGAAAAAACAAAACAATCCATCAAAAAATTAAACAAGACACTCTGACAGATTTTTTTTTTCCTTTTGAATGAGCATTTGCATAAAATGCTCATATTGCTGTGATACCAAACGTGCAGGATCATCAGTGAAAAAACAATACAATCCATCAAACAAGTAAACAAGACACTCTGACAGATATTTTTTTTTTCTCCTTGTGAATGAGCATTTGCATAAAATGCTCATATTGTTGTGATAACAAACGTGCAGGATTATCAGTGAAAAAACAATCCATCAACCAAGTAAACAAGACACTCTGACAGATATTTTTTTGTTTCACTTGTGAATGAGCATTTGCATAAAATGTTCATATTGTTGTGATAACAAACGTGCAGGATTATCAGTGAAAAAACAAAACAATCCATCAAACAAGTAAACAAGACAGACACTCTGACAGATATTTTTTTTTCTTTTTCACTTGTGAATGAGCATTTGCATAAAATGCTCATATTGTTGTGATACCAAACGTGCAGGATCATCAGTTAAAAACAATCCATCAAACAAGACACTCTGACAGATTTTTTTTTTCACTTGTGAATGAGCATTTGCATAAAATGCTCATATTGCTGTGATAACAAACGTGCAGGATCATCAGTGAAAAAAACAAAACGATCCATCAAATAAGCCAACAAGACACTTTGACAGATATTTTTTTTTTTTCTCCTTGTGAATGAGCATTTGCATAAAATGCTCATATTGTTGTGAAAATAAACGTGCAGGATCATCAGTGAAAAAACAAAACGATCCATCAACAACCAAGTAAACAAGACACTCTGACAGATATTTTTTTTTCTCCTTGTGAATGAGCATTTGCATCAAAAGAATATTGTTGTGATAACAAACGTGCAGGATCATCAGTGAAAAACCAAAACAATCCATCAAACAAGTAAACAAGACACTCTGACAGATATTTTTTTTTTCTCACTTGTGTGTTAGAGCATTTGCATAAAATGCTCATATTGTTGTGATAAGAAAAAAGTGCAGGATCATCAGTTAAAAAAACAAAACGATCCATCAACAAAGCAAACAAGACACTCTGACAGATTTTTTTTTTCACTTGTGAATGTGCATTTGCATGAAAAGAATATCGTTGTGATAACAAACGTGCAGGATTATCAGTTAAAAAACAATCCATCAAATAAGCAAGCAAGACACTCTTACAGATATTTTTTTTTCTCCTTGTGAATGAGCATTTGCATCAAAAGAATATTGTTGTGATAACAAACGTGCAGGATCATCAGTGAAGAAACAATCCATCAAACAAGCAAACAAGACACTCTAACAGATATTTTCATCAGTGAAAAACAATCCATCAAACAAGTAAACAAGACAGACACTCTGACAGATATTTTTTTTTCCCTTGTGAATGAGCATTTGCATAAAATGCTCATATTGTTGTGATAACAAAAGTGCAGGATCATCAGTGAAGAAACAATCCATCAAACAAGCAAACAAGACACTCTAACAGATATTTTTTTTTTCACTTGTGAATGAGCATTTGCATCAAAAGAATATTATTGTGATAACAAACGTGCAGGATCATCAGTGAAAAAACAAAACAATCCATCAAACATGTAAACAAGACAGACGCTCTGACAGATATTTTATTTTTTTTTCACTTGTGAATGAGCATTTGCATCAAATGCTCATATTGTTGTGATAACAGACGTGCAGGATCATCAGTGATAAAACGATCCATCAAAAAATTAAACAAGACACTCTGACAGATATTTTTTTTTCTCCTTGTGAATGAGCATTTGCATAAAATGCTCATATTGTTGTGAAAACAAACGTGCAGGATCATCAGTGAAAAAAAGATCCATCAACCAAGTAAACAAGACACTCTGATAGATATTTTTTTTTCTCCTTGTGAATGAGCATTTGCATAAAATGCTCATATGGCTGTGATAACAAACGTGCAGGATCATCAGTGAAGAAACAATCCATCAAAGAAGTAAACAAGACACTCTGACAGATTTTTTTTTTTTCACTTGTGAATGAGCATTTGCATAAAAAGAATATTGTTGTGATAACAAACGTGCAGGATTATCAGTGAAAAAACAATCCATCAAACAAGTCAACAAGACAGACACTCTGACAGATTTTTTTTTTTTTTTTTTTCACTTGTGAATGAGCATTTGCATCAAAAGAATATTGTTGTGATAACAAATGTGCAGGATCATCAGTGAAAAAACAAAACAATCCATCAACCAAGTAAACAAGACACTCTGACAGATATTTTTTTTTTCCTTGTGAATGTGCATTTGCATCAAAAGATTATTGTTGTGATAACAAACGTGCAGGATCATCAGTGAAAAAACAAAACAATCCATCAACCAAGCAAACAAGACACTCTGACAGATATTTTTTTTTCACTTGTGAATGAGAATTTGCATAAAAAGAATAATGTTGTGATACCAAACGTGCAGGATCATCAGTTAAAAAAACAAAACGATCCATCAAACAAGTAAAAAAGACTCTCTGACAGATATTTTTTTTTTTTCACATGTGAATGAGCATTTGCATAAAATGCTCATATAGTTGTGATAACAAACGTGCAGGATCATCAGGGAAAAAAACAAAACGATCCATCAAACAAGTAAAAAAGACACTCTGACAGATATTTTTTTTTTTTTCACATGTGAATGAGCATTTGCATAAAATGCTCATATAGCTGTGATACCAAACGTGCAGGATCATCAGTTAAAAAACAATCCATCAAACAAGTAAACAAGACACTCTGACAGAAATTTTTTTTTCTCACTTGTGAATGAGCATTTGCATCAAATGCTCATCTTGTTGTGATAAGAAAAAAGTGCAGGATCATCAGTTAAAAAAACAAAATGATCCATCAAACAAGTAAACAAGACAGACACTCTGACAGATTTTTTTTTTTTCCCTTTGTGAATGAGAATTTGCATAAAAAGAATAATGTTGTGATAAAAAACGTGCAGGATCATCAGTGAAAAAACAAAACGATCCATCAACCAAGTAAACAAGACACTCTGACAGAAATATTTTTTTTTTTCACTTGTGAATTAGCATTTGCATAAAATTCTCATATTGTTGTGATACCAAACGTGCAGGATCATCAGTGAAAAAACAAAACGATCCATCAACAATCAAGTCAACGAGTTAGACATCATATCACAAAGCAATGAAATGAAATGATGATGATGATGATTACATTACCTCTTTTAAGAGTCAAACTAAGGAGACCAGTTTATATATCAATCATAATTAATGTACATCAAACTAGCAAGCGAAATGAATTTCAGATAAAGAGACCATTGAGAGACTGAGAATGAATGGTGGTAGTGTGTGTTGGGTCAACAAGAAGTGGCCAGAACACTTGTCCGGCCACTGTATATACAATCCAATCCAATCCATCCACAGGTTTACCCCAAACCAAAGTCAATTAGTTTAACGAAAAAACAAAAAAAGGTTCGCTCTCTATCCCTCTCTTTACGTGTGGGTGCATGTAAGTGAGAATGAGTGGTTTCAACTACAAAACTATCCATTTCCATTCAAGTTACAAACCAACCATACGAAAACTGGTACAAAAGTTGTATATGACAACTGAATAAATAAATAAATAATAAAAATGTAGTCACTACCCCGACTGACTTTCTTTACGTGTATGGTCCCCACCTTTCTGTTCACACTCTCCTCCTTCTTCTCCAAAAAAAAAAAAAAAAAAAAAAAAAGTTGCAATTGGAATAAGGATAAAAAAAATATCCAAAATTTTTCCCAATGATAGATAGATGGTAAATTTGGATGGATGGATAGATAGTTTATAGATAGTGAAAGAGATTGATTGAATAAAGTAAGGTAGAATATAATTTTATCTAGAGAGAGAGAGAGAGAGAGATGTGTGTTTAATTAATAAATATTATTATTTTTAAATCTTGAAATCTGTTTTTGTAAATTGAATCAAGCTTGAAGCGGGTTCATCCACAAACCTGTAAAAATAAAGAAGAAGAGAAAGGAGGATGAGGAAGAGGAAGAGGATAGAGGGAGAGGGATACTTGCCAAAAGACTTGACCAGGAGGAGCAGGTTTAACTAAAGAAGCAGGTAAACCTAATTCGGGTTGATCGAAGACTTGATGTAAGATTTCTTGCTTAGCTTGACCGATGGCGACAAAAGCGACATTGAGAGCATGATTCAAGACAGGATAAGTGAGAGATAAACGATTAGGGGGAGGTTTAGGACTATCATTTAACCAAGCCACCCATCTAGAAGACTCGGTTAAAAGAGGATGATTAGGAAATAAAGAACAAGTATGACCATCGGGACCGAGGCCGAGTAAGATTAAATCGAATCTAGGAAAAGCGACGGTATGTTTACCGACGAATTCGTTCATGAGTTTTTTTTCATAATCGTTACTGAGTTCTTCTAAATCGTGGAGAAGGTTAGGGTTGATGGGATGAATATTTTGAGGAGGGATAGGGACTTTAGAGAATAAGCCTTGATTGAGGAGATTGTAATTTGAATCGGGATGATCGAGAGGGACGACTCTTTCGTCGGCAAAGAAGACGACCCTAGAAGAGAGAGGAAGTGAGAGAGGAAGTGAGAGAGAGGAAGTGAGTAGAATGAGAAAAGAAACCATTTATGCCATTGAACGAGTTGAGAATCGGCTAAAGCATGTACGAGGGTGGTAGCGAGAGAGCCACCGGAGATAGCGATGGAGAACTTTGAGCGCTTTGCGAGAGCGGAGTTCTGGGTGTGTATGATGAAGCGAGCGAGAGCATTGGGAATCAGGGATGTTGGAAGAGAGTAGAGGAGTGGTGGATGGGGAAGATGGGAAGGAGCGGAGGCCATGGGTTGTCAGGCAGGTGGTGAGTGAGGTAGAGAGGCGGTGAGGCGGTGAGGTAGTTAGTTAGTTGGTTAGTTGGTTAGTTAGTTAGTTGGTTAGTTAGTTGGTTAGTTAGTTAGTCTAGCAGTCACTTAGTTAGTTAGTCTAGCAGTCAGTGAGGCAGCCAATGGTTCTGCACTCGTTTGCTAAGCTCAACTAGTTGGCAAACAACTGTATGCATCTCGCTCACTTTAATCACAACACAACACTTCACTCCACTCCACTCCACTTCACTTCACTTCACTTCACAACACTTCAAATGATCAAAGCAATCAAGAGAACCCCTCACATCCTCACCTCAAAGGTCGGCATCGCAAAGTCTTCCAACGATCCTCATGTCGACGATCTCAAACGTCGCTTCACCGCTATCGATCTCGAATCTGCTAAGCTCTTAAAAGATGCTAAAGCTTATCGTGACGCTCTATCAAGTACGTTGTTGCTTCATGGTTCTCGTTCTCTTTCCCTTGCATTCATCTCCTTCTTGTTCCTCTTTAAAGATATCCTCCACTCTACCTCCCTCTTCGCTCAAGCCTATGTCTCCCTTCTGTCGCCCATGTCCAACGAACTCGATCTTCATGCTCGTTTTCCTCCTCCCGCTTACTCTATCCATCACATGCCCGACTTTCAAGACCTCGTCATCGATCTCTCTCTCTCTCTTCAACCCGAATTGGATTTGGTCGACTCTCGCATCATGGCTCCCGTTAATGAGTTTTTAGAAATCGCTAAAAAAGTTAAAAAGTCCATCCTCAAACGTGACCATAAAGTACCTTTTCTTTCCCGTCTTCTTTATTCATTCTCCTTCTTTCATTCATCACTTCCCTCTTTCTTTCTTTCTTTACTCTAAAAGCTCCTCGATTTCGATCGACATAATAATTCTTACATCAAACTTCGTGATAAAAAGGAAAAAACTCTCAGTCCGTCTCATACTTTATCTCAGTTCTTTCATTTCGTTTGATTTCCTTCTTCCTTTTCGTTGGCTATAGAGGACGAACAAAATTTATTCAAAATCGAACAAGATTACGAAGCTGCGTTGCAAGACTATGAACACTACAATGATTTACTCAAATCTGATATCCCTCGCTTCCTTGAACTCTCCACTGCGTTTATCTCCCCTTTATTTCATTCCTTTTTTTATATGCAGTATGTACTACTCATCTTCTCTTCCTTTCTCTTTTCTATGATGTGTCCTTGCTCATCTGAATAGTGATCGTCATCGATCAATCAATTTCATCAGGCTCAATATACTCTACATCATGACCGAAAAATTGGGCGAATTCGCTAAAAACAAATTTCAACTCCAACATGCAAGTATTGAAGAAATTTATCATTCCAAATTGAGTGATTGTATCGAAAAAATTGAATCCTTGACCATCACCAAGCGCACCATTTCCACAGGTATGTCTTTCTCTCTCTCTTTATTTATTTATTTATTTATTTATTTATTAGGTATCATACTCAGAATATCATCTTCTTGAATCTAGCTAAAATTCTAGCGGATAGAAGAAACCAATCTGATAGTAGTGGTGGTAGACCATCAGCAGGGCAACCAAGTTGTTCAATATCTCGACCACCTCCTCCTAGTTTGACAGCCAAACCATCGCTTGCATCTAAGCCACCACCTCCACTATCCTCAAAACCTAGTATGGGTCGACTCCCTCCAGCACTTTCAGCCAAACCATCTATCTCTGGATCTTGGTCCACTAAGCCACCCCTAGCTCCTAAACCTGCCCCAGTTGAGATGCCCATGCCACCTGCTCCCCCACCTTATACTTCATCAAATACAGGAGGAGGATCAGTGGCAGCAGCAACCAATTCACGAACAGTGATGGGAGAGGGATACAGCAGACCAGCGGTCAAAGCTAAACCAGGAGGAGGAAAGTATGTGATAGGATTGTATGACTTTGAAGCGCAAGCAGAGGGAGATTTGAGTTTTAAAGTGGGAGACCGGATCGAGGTAGTGAAGAAGAGTGAATCAACTGAGGACTGGTGGACAGGGAGACTGAATGGAGTGGAGGGAGTGTTTCCAGGGAATTATGTGAGAGATTGTATGTAGTATAATAATATCTGTGGGACCCGTGAGAGAAATGCATATGCAAGATGGACTGAGAGATCTTCGGTCTTTCTTGTGTTTCCTTCTTGATCTTCTTTCCTTCTTTCCTTCTTCCCTTCTCTTTCTCTTTCTTTCCTTCTTTCTTCTGTCTTTTCCTTTCTGTCTTGGGGCTTTGCTTTCTTCCATCATCATCACTCATCATGTCCATCTCAAAACTTCATTCTCACTCTTCTTCTTCTTCTTCTTCTTCTTCTTCCTCTTCTTCCATGGATCATCCTTCCTCCCCTCCCTTATCTGATCAGGTAGATCCTTTTTTGTCTTGTCTTGTCTTGTCTTGTCTTGTCTTTCCTTACCCACCCCTCCTACCCTCTCTCTCTCTCTCTCTCTCTTCAAAGGCCATTGCTTCTCTCATCACTCAGGTCCCCAATTCAATCAATCCTTCAAGAGCTCCTCCCGCTCGTCCTAAAAAGGCTCCTAAAATCCCTCCTAAACTAAAACCTCCCCCCTCTCACACTCTCATTCCTTCCCAATCTTCCCTCCATCCTGATCCTTCCCTCTCTGGTACCGTCGCTTCTTCCGCTGAACTCACCCTCGTTAATAATGATCACCAATCTCCCTCTTCTTCTTCTTCTTCTTCTTCTTCTTCTCCTCCTTCTTTGGATAATCCTGTTTCTCTTCCACCTGGTCAGTTTTTAAATCCTTTTCCCTTGACTTTTTTATTTTTATTTTTATTTTTAATTATTTTCTTTTTCATCATCATCATCATCATCATCATCAGCTGCTTCCTCATCTCAAGCAGATCCCTCCCCTCCTCTTAAAACTAATGATATAATTAGCCCTTCTAACTTAAACCTCAACAATCCCTTTTCCTCTTCTTCCATTCCAGTTATAGTCCCTTCCGCTCATTCGTCTTCCCCTGCAAGTTCAAATCAGAAAGCTTCTTCCTCTACTCCTGTGTCCAAAGGCAAAAAGAAAAAACGTAGTCTCATCCATCTCTTGCTTCCTTGTTTTGCCCCTCATGTACCAGATTATCCACACACTTCAAAGGAAGTCGTCAATAACTCTTCTTCGTCTGCTGCTCCACCTTCCACCTTGCCCATCCCTTCATCATCATCTTCTTCTTCTTCATCTTCACCATCATCATCTTCATCTTCTTCTTCTTCTTCTTCTTCTTCTTCTTCTTCCCCCTCCTCCTCCTCCCCCTCCTCTTCTTCTTCTAGTCCTCCCCAGCAACAACAAAAACAACAAAAACAACAAAAACAGCAAGATCAGTCCTTATTACCACGTATTAAACGGAGTCCTTCTGATGCTGCAAAAGTTTGGAGGGATAAACTCTTCACCGTCGCTAGTTCTAAAAAGGTTCATCGAAAACCTAGTTCGGGTTCTCTCATTCTAATGGGTCCCACTCCAGTCGCCGATACAACCACCGCTGATGGCGCAGCTGCTGCTACATCCGTCGCTAATGCTGGAGGTGCTGGGGTTGCTCTCTC